>CM060926.1:283785421-289060421 GCA_030737875.1 Allium sativum
TTTGTAGAGAAATGAAATGTAGAATGGTAAGAGACACACAAATTTGATAACGGAGTTCGACCAATTATGCCTACGTCTCCGGGCTGCTGCAGATCTTTTATTTCAGAGAATATTACAAAGTGATTACACAAAACACTTTTCGCTCAACACTCGATCTCACTCTCTTCTTGCTCTCCTTTTCTTCTTAGTGGATTTGGAATGAGATAGAAGTAATGAGGAGGAAGGATGTATATATAGAGAGGAGATGTTTGGTGGGGGGAGGGGGGTTGGTGACTTGGTTGTTGGGCTTGGTAGGTGGTGGTTGGTGGCATACCCATGTAATAAACATGGGTGTCTTGGCTTCCTACATGCAGGTTCCAACAAGGACTACGTTCCTTCCTAATAGCGCCTTCAACAAATAAATCACCTTATGCTAGTTAGATTGGAAGAAAGTTCCTCTTTGTAAAAGGTAACCAAACTTTCACAGTATGAGAATTTACAATGATGAATGAATATAATAAATGACTTGTACAATAATAGCTCAAAAGGTATACATTTGGTATTGTATAACTATCATTAACACAGCTCAATACTATGAAAATTTTATAATTTATCAATTAAAAGTATATAATATTTATATCATAATGACGTTATTGACGTGGAAATTAATTCTTTCGAGTACAACACCCAAATCACATAAATGCAGTAAATATCCAAACATAGCGAAAAAGTAAAGGAGACACAAGAAATTTTATAGTGGTTCGACAACCAGGCCTATGTCCATTTATCAAAATCACTGATTTATATTGTATAGTCACAAGTGTAGAGTTTAATCTTAAGGAAACGACAAAAGATACGAAAGTAGTTCTCAGTTTAGCTGGCTCTCGATGTAGGGACCAAAAGATCCCTTCAAATAACCATCTCAAGGCCTATTTATAGAAGTTTAAAATTTTGATTAGCATGGAGGTCCTAGTGCAATTTACGGTGTAGTGGAAGTCGTGGGAGAAGTGGAGGAAGGAGTGGGGCACGTCATTCGGACGTACCCACATTGGTTCAGCATAGCCGAACTGGGGCAAGAATGAACCGGGCCATGGCCGAACAAGAGGTACATTCCTTGATCACACCTAGTTTACTCCTTCTAGCCGAACCAGGTTCCTTGCTCTGGACGAACTGGAGCCACACCAATCCGGAGAGCGACACATGTCGATTCAAGGTGATCATCAATACTGAGCTTCATCTACATCAGGACTACAAGCACTTGTGATGCATTTGGTGCCAATCTCAAACTTCTCTGAGTCTGGGTAAGTCCACGCCCCAGTTTTGAGCAATCCAGATGTTGTGTATCCGAAGTATGACGACCTTGCAAAAAGTATGGTCAACATTCTACCCCTCAGACATGTCCTTATCTGAAAGATGTGTTTCGAATTAACTTCTCTTTTGCAATCCCTTCGGATCTTTTAAATGTTAAAGGCAATCTTTCTGGAAAGCGTGTCCATCACTCTTTGGTGAGGGCCATCATAAGGGAGCCAAGACATTCGTGCTTCGGCGAAGCGGCGGTATTTTCAATTACTTTGACTTAACTCTTTGGTTGATCATCCTTTTGCTTATTTCATTTGTGTGAACCCATCTTTTCATGTTCCAGCCAAAAGGGATTCACATTTTGCTAGTGTAGGATCGTTCATCCACTCTCTTGTGAGAGGGACCTCCAATTTTCCTGGTGCAAATTCTTAAGTTCATTTCCTGGTGAAGGAATTTGCAATTCAACGATACGAGCTTTTCCATCACACTATGATGAAAGGATCTTGTAGTTCGTTGATACGAACTCATCTCATCACCATCTGGTGACAAAGCTCATAATTCAATGATACAAACTCCTCCAATCACACCCTGGTGAGAGGAGTTTGTAGTTCATCGATACGAATTTATCCATTCACTTTCTGGTGAAGGGGGTTCATAATCCATCGATACTAACTCATCTCATCACTGTTCGGTAGCAGAGATCGTAGTTCATTTACATGAATCCATCTAATCACCTCTACTGAGAGGGACTCACAATTGGTTTCTACAAGCTCATCCAACCACTTCTTGGTGAAAGGGTCTAGTAGTCAAGTCATACGAATCAGTCAAATCACCACCTAGTGACATGAGCTCGTATTCAAAGGTTTTAATTTCATCTCTCCAGCTTAAGCAAAACCATAATCAATATTATTCGTCACCAAGGAAGATTCAAAGCACATGCATATACCAAAATACAGAATAAAAAATTAAAACTAGGCAGGACCTCTTAGAATCCCCACAAGTCAATATCCACTCAGAGTGTGAGGGTCAAATGGTGGTCCCATACGTGTATAAGCGGTTAAGCTGTTATTTTGAGAAGCACTCAATGGACTTCCTGCACTTGTCATCTCTATCATGAGATGATTGTTGTATATAACGGTATTGTATACACAATTATATGATTTTTGTTTGATGATAACAACCAAATATATTTTATTATTAAATGTGTTTGTAACTGTACTGGTATAATACACAACAGACAGGAATATAATATTTCTATTGAAATAAAATACAACTATACAGAAATTTAATATTCACACAATATTTTTTTCAATAGAATATTTAATTTCAACATTTTAAACAGTACATGATTTATACCCCACTATTTGTACATTTTTGTAATACAACTCAAATTCACTGATATTCAATCTCATAAGTACTCTCTGTCACTACAATACACTCTACACTCTTTTTACAATTTCATACACTCATTCATTGACACTGAAACATTAACTCTGTAATGTCTTCTGTCTCTGTCCTCTGTCAGTCTAGTCAAGTCAGCACAGTCATTCCAGTCTTCATGCTTACCTGTCAAAAGAACACACAGTATATGGAACAGAAATAATTTTCAAAATTGATGCAAATATAAATTTTATTTGCCTCAGTTTTCTGGTGTGTTTCTCATCATTTTTCATGACTTAATCTGATTCATCTGTGTCTAATCAGTTTGTATATGTATAGTATAGGGACAGGAAATCTTGTCTGATGGCTGCATATACACACGTGCATATATATATATATATATAAACACACACACACACACACGTGTACACTGCCTCGCCAATCAGTGTGCAACTGAGGAGTAGCCACGTGGACTATCTCGACTCAGTGCACATGAAAACAAGTCAACACAACATCAATTGGTCGAGTACATGTCAGCAAGAGTGCCCAGCAAAGAATTGATCGTGTTCAAATGCAAACAGTTAACAATAATGATGAAAGGGCATGGGACAACAATGGTCACAACAAAATAGCAAGTAACCAAGCACAATGATAACAACATGAACATGTGCATAGATGTAGCTGTTATACTAGGTAGAATATCTTACATGCACAAATCAAGGCTATTAGCTCAACAAGTAGAATGCAATAGCTAAATCAAGTTTAAGCTAACATGAACATTGTGAAGACTAGTCTCAGGTGCTACAATAAAATTAGTACTTAGTGGAGCAGCAGGCAAGTGAACATGCCACGAACAAGTCATGACTCATTTCAGCATGGTTCGAATAGTCACAATGCACATACAAAGTTAACACAACTACACAAGTGCTAAAGCAGTTTACAAGTTTAAGGCATGCACAAGTCAAGAGCAAGACAGAAGCCTCAAGAGTTTAATTTCATGTGTGGTCAAAATACTATGTGCAACATACATTAACAGTCCAAGGAAGTTAAATATGAATACTGCAAAATGTTTTTCTTTATGGACAAGGCTGGTGACAAACAGACATAGTACAAATATACATGCAGTCAAAACCACAAGGCATAGTTGCAAGCCGAGTATTCTGCTGCATAATGATATATTGTGCACAAGAGCAACAGGGCAGAGCACGCATAGATGGACAAGCAAAATTAGTTATAACATGCAATCACAAATGATGGTTCATCACTAAGATGGTATGATGGAACAAAAATGAAGATGTGCACATATAAGACATGGGCAATAGTTTCCAGTTTTTAGCAAGGAAAGTATTTGCAGAAATTTGTTTCTGCAAATAATTTTTGGCAAGTTTTCTGAATCAATCAGAGAATCGTGGCTGAGAAAATCATGCAAGTGACATGGGAAATCAAATTGACTTCTAAACATATTTGGCAAAGTTTTTTTTTAACTGGAAAGAATAAATTTTGGGAAACTAATCAATCAAGCAAAGGTGGGCCAAAATTATATTCATATTTATTCCTAGCTGAATTCGAACAATGAAATAATTCAATCAATTTTGGGCAAGCATCAATGTTTAACATTTAAGGCAGTTTTTCATTTTTGACAAGATTTATTTTTGCCAAACAGGATTGCAGATAATTGAATATGAAATAAGTGTATGGAAACAAGGTAAATTTGCAGGAGATTTTCCAGTTTATTATCAATCATTCAGTTTTTGGCAAGAAGATTAATTTAAATCAATGCACATTTTTTCCAGAGTTAACATTGTTTCAGGAAAATCAAATTCAAGGGGACACAAACTTTTTATTCTCGAAATTTTATTAATCAAAGAATTTACGCAAGGGACAAGAACACGTCTAGGTCCATCTAACATATTCAAAGCAATCATTCAGCCAAGAATTCAAAAGGGGGAAATAAGCAAAATCATTTTAGGAAACTTTTTGGAACTCACGACAGTTTCTTTTATCACGCATGAATCTGGAAATATTTTCACGCAATTTTCTTTTGCCATTAAATTCAATTCAAAACCGAGAATTTCTAAAAGGGAAAGCAATACAATTTCGGATCGAATCATTCATGTGAAATCAGAGGAATTAAAGGGTTTTCTATTATCTTATATAATTTCACCCATCATCACTGCCAAATCATCCATCGAAACCACAAACAACAAATTTAAGCAAAGAATTGCAAATTAGAAAGCTCACCTTTTTATTGGTTTCGATTGAAGGCGAATTCCCAAATTGATTGACAAACATCAGAAGCCATCGACGTATTGAAATTCAACAGAGAATGAGATTTTCAACAATCAAGCATCGATTTGAATTTGGGAATTTTCTGAAAACCTTAGTTTCAAGAAGGACGAATGCCATTTTTGTGTCCCAGAGCAAAAGAGAGATCGGGCAAATAAAATGAAATAGGGGTGCACCAATTCTAAAAAGGGCCGACCATGTTTTTCCATTTGAAAAAGGGGATGACCTTTTTAATTTAACTCCTAAGGTTTCTTTGTTTTTATTTTTATTTTGTATTGTTTTTATTTTCTATTGTAAATCATCTGAACATTTTTTCTAGGTATGTAAAATCTAAAGGGAATCAGTTAGGGATTAACCGACAGTTTACTAGTGTCTGTAAAGCTAGGGGAAAATCTGGTCTAGTGGATATAGACCAGTCTAGGGTTTTGAGCGTAGGGTTAGAATAGGAGCAGGGTTTGCGAGTGTACATGGTCTTGTATGCGGGATCTGTTCTATCACCTAGTAGATACCTTAGGAATGCAGCAGTAGGCAGGATTTTGCTGAAGCTGAGTATATCTTATGTCATTTACTTTCTGCATTTCTATTTCTGTTATATTCTGTGATCTGCGTATTTTTAATATCTCGCGATAATTTTTAATAAACCCTATTCATCCCCCCTCTAGGGTTAATCTAGATCCAACAAGTGGTACCAAAGCTGGTTAATGCATGATGGGGAGTTCTCGCCTTGTTATCTATGATATGGTTGGCGAAGCATTGACTCTTACACCCACATGTCCTGCTTGGGTTATTCTGTGTCGAGAGGCCGGATGTAAAACTAGTGTCTGAGGTCCACTGAAGAGCCATAAATTATATTCTAGATCTTCAAGTGGTATTAGAGCTTACTAATTCCATTAACTCTAGAGTTATGGGTCATCCTTGTTGTCAGATTATTGAGAGTCAGTCCAGTCACATCCCAAGCATTTTTGATGGTACAGATTTTTTGAATTGGAAATTAGAAATGTTATCCTATTTGAAATCTGTTAATATTAAATATTGGGATATTGTTAATAGTGGAAGTGATATAATAGATAGGAATATTAATGCTCATGCTATGCATATTCTTTATTCTTATCTTAGTAATAATCAATTTGTTTTTGTCTCCCATTGTTTGACTGCACATGAAATCTGGAACACTCTCAATACGAAGTATGGACAAATTGACAACAGCGACTCAAAACCCTGAAATGTCAACTCAGATTCAGATCTATACTTAACTGGCCTTACAGATGAAAATTCAGATGGATCAGGTGATGGAGACTCAACAGATGATGAAATGAGAAAATTTTCATATGAGGAACTAGTTTATTTCTGTGTTGATTTAACCAAATCTTTTGATAAAATTCAACTAAAAAATCAATCTTTGAAATCTAAGAACCATAAGTTGACCAGCAAAATTAACTGTTTGGAATTAAAACTGTCAAATGTCATAAAATTTGAAAATTCTGATTGTGAAAATTGTTTGAAATTAAAAACCGATCTCGTTCATCTCAATAATAATATTCAAAGGCTTGAAGAAGAAAATCTGTTTTTGAAAGATAACGAGATTGAGCTGAAAGATGAAAACAATTCTTTACAAAAGGAATTTGAAATTTTTATGGCTATCAAAAATTCCAAACCTGAAATTGCTGAAAATAAAAGTTTGTTGAAAACATATTTGATTTTGAAAGAGATCGAAGGTGAGATTAAAAATTTGAAGAAACTTGAATATGAAAAGCAAAATCATTTTGAGCTTGAAATTTCTGAACCCAAGCCAAAATTAAATTACTTGAAAATGAGAATTTGGTTTTGAAATAGTCCAATGCTGAACAATCATTGCTCAAATTTGATAAAAGAAAATAGCGATCTTAAATCCAAAATTCAACGATTAGAATCAACTTTGAATAAATTTTCTAATGGGGAAAAATCGTTGAATATGCTGTTACAAAACCGAGTTTCTGTTGGAAATAAATGTGGTCTTGCCTTTGGGAGAAATAATGTTTTTGAAAATAGGAATTCTAATGATTCAAAAAATCCTCCAAACTTCTTTTGAATGAATTGATATGAAAATTCTAACTCCGATAACCTCAAAGGATTTTTGAATCATAAACGTGATGTGAATTTGTTTTATAATAATCCATTTTGGATCCCAAAAAGAAATAGAGTGAAACAAATTTGGGTTCCAAAGGGCACAAAGGTAAATTCCAATGGATTGTTACAAACAGGTTTGGGTACCGAAAGATGTGAACAAAACCGTGAGTGATTTTACAACCTTTGTTAGACCGCTCAATTCTACAAACTGTTAGGTACCGATGGAGGCTGAGGAACTACTGTGCAAAAAGAAATTTGAATCAAGCCGGTTTATACTTCTGCATCATTCACAGTTCCTCCAGCCATGATTTGTTGAGTTAGAGATTTATTTACTCACGTCAATTTCAGGTATAACCTCTAAACTCATCTTTGTAAATATTTTTTATGTATTCCTTCTTCTACCCTTCTTTTTCTGTTTTTGATTTGTCACTGTCATATCTTTGTAACTTTTTGGACTTTCTTAAACTTCCAATTGTAGAATTCATATTTTCTGGAAATTCACTTCATTTGTATAAAACTCTAATGTTTTAATCCTTTCCAGATCTTGAATTTAAATTTGTAAATATCTGCAATTGTTTTGAAGTTTATTTTCTGATTTCTGAATTCATAAAAGTGTTGATGTATTCTTATCATATCTTGAACACTGTTGATTTGAATTCTAAATTTTGAAGATCTGAAAATTTAATGGAATTTCACACACCTATGCTGTTTTTAGCTTCTTCTAATTCATTTTGGAAAGGCTTGAAAATTTATACTCAATACAACATTCTGTTATTTATCAGTTGTGATAATTTCATTATTTTTCAGATTGGCTTGGATATTTTGAATTGTATTGAATCAGTGATACATCTTGAAATTCATCTTTATTCAGGATCATTATGGTTGAAATTTGTTTGTTTAAAATCATCTGAAATTCTTGATATTTTGAATATCACACACCTCTTACATTTAAAATTATCAATCTTGTGTGACTGATTCATTATATCCTAAAACTTGACATTGATTCAAGTGATTTCAAATAAATTATTTTAATTTTCTAGATCTTGAATATTTCCCAAGTCTGATGTAAATGTTCTGAAATTACTCTTGTGCTTGTCAGAAATTCTTGTGAAAATTTCTTTGAAAATCTAGTCTTAAATCTCTCTGTTTTTCATGATTATTTGATTTGAATATATGTTTGTTTAAAATCATTTGAAGTTATTGATTTATTGAATCACACACATATCTTGAATCTGAAATTTACATTCTGGTGTGACTGATTCACTGAATCTTGAGAGTTTTATATTTCTCAAATGATTTCAAATAAACAATATTTTTATTCATTAGATCATGAATCATCTTATGTGACCGTCATCTTGACAAGTCTGATTTGAATCTGATTTTTGTGCTGGTCAGATATTGTTCTTAAAAATATTTTTTGGTGACTGCATGTTTTGGTATCAAATATATACCATGCTCTGATAGATGAAATTAATTTGCTTGATTTGTTAACCGTGTCCGCTTAGGCTTTGTGATTAAGATTCTGTTGTCTGCGATATCTTTGTTCGTCTCTAGTGTCATTATTAAAATCCCCGTTTGCAGAGACAAGAAGTGGTATCAGATTAGGATATGCTGAATTTATTTATCGATCTTATTCTCATTCTATATATATATATATATATATTCTTGTATATATCTCTCTAAATTCCTCTTGTAATTGATTTTCAATTTAAAAATTATTTATTGATTATTCATTAGAAATTAAATCAATATCCAAATTGAATTGTATTAATAATTCATCAAAATTATTATCAGATTTTGAAATTGTGATGAATTGTGACTGCAATATATTTCACAACAAGAGGAGATTTTATTTATAGTTTCATGATAGTTGAACAATTATTATAATATCTTTGAATTGGCAATTATTTCATGACCGTCTCCTTTATCTATCATCACTCTGCCATCCATCATATTTTTTAATATTAATATGGAGAGTTTAATATTTTTTAAATCATCTTGAATAAACAGTGAAAATATTTGTGATGAAGTTGTGGTTATACTATTATTCAGAATTAGTGATAATTGAAAATTTTCAACGATCTTGGTACAGTTGATCATATTTCATAATATAATTAATTTAGAAATTTATTTCACAAACCATTTCTGTACCTATCACATTTCTATCAACCATATTGGTTTTATATACTGAGGAGTTTCTCATTTTGAAACTTAAAATAATAAAAAATATAATTAATTCATAAGTGTTTCTCTAACCTCATTTAAAAATCCAAGCTCTGGTTATGCATGGTTATGAGATTACTTATATTTAAGCTGCAACTGATCTCATTTAAAAATCCATGATTTGGTTATGCGTGGTCAGTGTGTTGTTAAATTAAAAGAAAAAGAAAAGAAAATGATTTGAATAAAATAAAGTTTTATATGAAATTCTCCTTGGTGTTTAAAAACCATCCTATCAATCTATCCTTCTAATTTTTGAAATGTGTTAATATCTTATGATGTATCATGATTTATTGATTGATAGCTACTGGGATTTGAGACTATTTGATTGTGTCACTTAAATATAATCTATAATTATACTCCAAATCCATCACTGTTTTCGTGCTCATTTTTACAAAATTCTTTCGAAAATAATTGGAAATCATAGTCTTTGAAACTCTCTCCACAATATATAAAATTCATCGTAAATCCGTCATTCTCTACAATGTAAAATATGCCACCAGTTCCTAATTTATTATAATTTTTGTTTGGCTGATTGAGATTTATGACGACCGTTCTTCCTCTTAAACTGAAATTATATTATTTTGTCAATTTTCATCTATATTTTAATTTCTGTATTCTTTTGATGATAAAAAAGGGGGAGAATGGATTGAGATTTTGATTTATAGGTGAATAATTTATAAATATTTTCAATTTTCAAAATTCATTCAATTTTCATTTTTCACTCATGTACAGTTATAGGGGGAGTTTCTGTAGCAGGGGGAGCATTCAAATGGGGGAGTTCAGTTCTTCACTATCAAACACATTTACTGTATTCAAAATCTTAATATTTGTTTGTCATCATCAAAACGGGGAGATTGTTGTATATAACGGTGTTGTATACACAATTATATGATTTTTTTTAATGATAACAACCAAATATATTTTATTATTAAATGTGTTTGTAACTGTACTGGTATAATACACAACAGACAGGAATATAATATTTCTATTGAAATAAAATACAGTTGTATATAATTTAATATTCACACGATATTTCTTTGAACAGAATAGTTTATTTCAACATTTTAAACAGTACATGTTTTATACCCCACTATTTGTATATTTCTGTAATACAACTCAAATTCACTGATATTCAATCTTATACAGTACTCTCTGTCACTACAGTACACTCTACACTCTTTTTACAATTTCATGCACTCATTCGTTGACATTGAAACACTAATTATGTAATGTCATCTGTCTCTGTCTTCTGTCAGTCTAGTCACGTCAGCACAACCATTCCAGTCTTTATGCTTACCTGTCAAAAGAAACACACAAACGATATCTGGAACAAAAATAATTTTCAAAATTCATGAAAATATAAATTTTATTTTTAAAATTTTATTTGCCTCAGTTTTGTGGTGTGTTTCTCATCATTTTTCATGACTTGATCTGATTCATCTGTGCCTAGTCAGTTTGTATATGTATAGTACAGGGACAGGAAATTTTGTCTGATGGCTGCATATACACACGTGCATATATATATATACATACACACACACACACACGTGTGCACTGCCTCGCCAATCAGTGTGCAACTGAGGAGTGGCCACGTGGATTATCTCGACTCAGTGCACATGAAAACAAGTCAACACAACATCAATTGGTCGAGTACATGTCAGCAATAATGCCCATCAAAGAATTGATCGTGTTTAAATGCAAGCAGTTAACAATAATGATGAAAGTGCATGGGACAAAAATGGTCACAACAAAACAGCAAGTAACCAAGCACAATGATAACAGCATGAACATGTGCATAGATCTAGCTGTTATACTGGATGTACTATCTTACATGCACAAATCAAGGCTATCAGCTCAGTAAGTAGAATGCAATAGCTAATTCAAGTTCAAGCTAACATGAACATTGTGAAGACTAGTCTCAGGTGCAACAATAAAATTAGTATTTAGTGGAGCAGCAGGCAAGTGAACATGCGACAAACAAGTCATGACTCATTTCAGCATGGTTCGAGTAGTTACAATGCACATAACAAAGTTAACACAGCTACACAAGTGCAAAAGCAGTTTACAAGTTTCAGCTATGCACAAGTCAAGAGCAAGACAGAAGCCTCAAGTGTTTAATTTCATGTGTGGTCAAAATAGTATGTGCAACATACACTAACAGTCCAAGGAAGTTAAATATGAATACTACAAAATATTTTTCATCATGGACAAGGCTGGCGACAAACAAACATGGTACAAATATACATGCAGTCAGAACCACAAGGCATAGTTGCAAGCCGAGTAATTTTGCTGCATAATGATATATTGGGCACAAGAGCAACAGGGAAGAGCACGCATAGATGGACAAGCAAAATTAGTTATAACATGCAAGCACAAATGATGGTTCAGCACAAAGATGGTATGATGGAACAGAAATGAAAATGTGCACTTACAAGACATGGGCAACAGTTTCCAGTTTTTAGCAAGGAAAGTATTTGCAGAAATTTGTTTCTGCAAATAATTTTTGGCAAGTTTTCTGAATCATTCATAGAATCATGGCAGAGCAAATCATGCAAATGACATGGGAAATCAAATTGACTTTTAAACATATTTGGCAAAGTTTTTTTTTGCTGGGAAGAATAAATTTTGGGAAACAAATCAATCAAGCAAAGGTGGGCCAAAATTATATTCATATTTATTTCTAGCTGAATTCGAACAATGAAATAATTCAATCAATTTGGCCAAAGCGTCAATGTTTAACATTCAAGGCAATTTTTCATTTTTGGCAAGATTTATTTTTGCCAAACAGCTTGAATATGAAATAAGTGTATGGAAACAAGGCAAATGTGCAGGAGATTTTCCAGTTTATTATCAACCATATATGGCAAGAATTCAATCATTCAATTTTTGGCAAAAAGATTAATTTAAATCAATGCACACTTTTTCCAGAGTTAACATTGTTTCAGGAAAATCAAATTCAAGGGGCCACAAACTTTTTATTCTCGGAATTTTATTAATCAAAGAATTCACGCAAGGGACAAGAACATGTCTAGGTCCATCTAACATATTCAAAGCAATCGTTCAGCTGAGAATTCAAAAGCGGGAAACAATCAAAATCATTTTCAGGAAACTTTTTGGAACTCATGGCAGTTTCTTTTATCACGCATGAATCAGGAAATATTTTCATGCAATTTTCTTTTGCCATGGAATTCAATTCAAAACCGAGAATTTCAAAAAGGGAAAGCAATACAATTTCAGATCGAATCATTCATGTGAAATCAGAGGAATTAAAGGGTTTTCTATTACCTTATATAATTTCACCCATCATCACTGACAAATCATCCATCGAAACCACAAACAACAAATTTAAGCAAAGAATTGCAAATCAGAAAGCTCACCTTTTATCGGTTTCGATCGAAGGCGAATTCCCAAATTGATCGACAAACATCAGAAACTATCGACGTATTGAAGTTCAACAGAGAATGAGATTTTCAACAATCAAGCAACGATTTGAATTTGGGAATTTTCTGAAAACCCTAGTTTCAAGAAGGATGGCTGCCATTTTTGTGTCCCAGAGCAAAAGAGAGATCGGGCAAATAAAATGAAATAGGTTTGCACCAATTCTACAAAGGACCGACCATGTTTTTCCATTTGAAAAAGGGGATGACCTTTTTGATTTAACTCCTAGGGTTTCTTTGTTTTTATTTTTATTTTGTGTTCTTTTTATTTTCTGTTGTAAATCGTCTAAACTGTTTTTCTAGGTCTGTAAAATCTAGAGGGAATCAGTTAGGGATTAATTGACAATTTACTAGTGTCTGTAAAACTAGGGGAAAATTTGGTCTAGTGGATATAGACCAGTCTAGGGTTTTGAGCGTAGGATTAGAATAGGAGTAGGGTTTGCGAGTGTACATGGTCTTGTATGCAGGATCTGTTTTATCACCTAGTAGAAACCTTAGGAATGCAGCAGTAGGCAGAATTTTGCCGAAGCTGGGTATATCTTGTGTCATTTACTTTCTGCATTTCTATTTATGCTATATTCTGCGATCTGCGTATTTTTAATATCTCGCGATAATTTTTAATAAACCCTATTCATCTCCCTCTCTAGGGTTAATTTAGATCCAACAATGATGATTTGCCTTTTGTACTGAGGTCCTCCATGATTTTTTGCCTCAACCGGCTATCCATGCCCAGACAATGTCCTTTTGGTTTCAACATAATCTTGGAGTTGTCCGTTCTGACACGCTCCTCTGTATCATCTTGGAGGTGCCTATAATTTGATGTCATGTGTCCGTCTATATCATGGAATAAGCAAAACTTTCTCCTCCTCCTCTCATTTTTAGTCAGATCTTCTGGTGGTGATTTTCGATATGGGATCCGCCCCTGGGTCTCGAGGTAGATCCTCTCCAATGACTCATTCATTTTTGTGTAGGAAGGATACTTATGGCCCTTCCTAATCCTCTTCGAGTTATCATGCTGACCTTCTATCTTCTTTTTTCCTTTATCACACTTGAATCCAGCCTCAAACGTCTCGTTTGCATTCAGGACATTAGCTTCAATCCTACTTTATGTCTACATATCCTCTTGGCATAGATATCTGTTATCTTTAAAATAACATCTATTATGGTTTATGGACTGAACTTGGGTTGGTCGAAATATATCCATATGTAGTAATTCTAATGGTTGTAGTGTTGAAATAACCTTTTTAGATTTGAATGAAAAATTTATTAGTTTTTCTGGTTGACAAGCATTTAAAAGATTATACACTTTAAATTTCATTTAGCACAAACCTTTTACTAATTCATTTTTCGATTTTTTTTTTTAAAGTTGATATGACAAAATCTTTTTTCCCATAACCAAGGATCGTTTTCTTTGGCTAAAAAACACAAATTTTGTTATTATTTATTTTCATATTTAGAATATACATAAATTTATCCCTATTTCCTTCAAAAATTAAATTGTGATTTTTATCAAAAATACTACATTTATTTTATAAAATGATATCGTGTTTATCACATAATTAACTAATACTAAGCAAATTATGTTTTAAATTTTTAACTAACAAAACATCAATAATAAGAGGTAAATTAGATGTATCGTAATTGCTCTCATCACCTTTGTCGATGATATAGCCTTTGAAATTATCTTCAAATGTGATAGTTCCTCTTTTTGAGTAGATAATATTTTTCATCTCTTTGCCTCCTGTCATATGTTTTGAGCAGCCACTGTCGAGTATCCATTTTCTATTTTTCTTGATAGGGACCCACGAAGAATATGTAATGACGTTGGTACTCACTTCCTCCATTATGGTTCTAAGAGTTAGGTCTTACGAAACCAAATCCAAGGGGGTTCAGTGTTCCTTTTATAAATATAGCCCTTATTATTACGTACAGTTTCTAAGAATGGTTTTATATATTATTCCTAATTAAAAAGTTACTTGTTTTAGGAACCCTATATATTTGTAGTTTTAGAAACTAGTTTTCTTGTACTAGGTTTTAAATTTCTTACTCTATCCTTTTTATTCGATCTTTTTCTTGATTAAATAATAGACTTCTTTATATAACCTAATTCCCTTTTACTAGTTGTAGGTTAAGAATTTTCTATAATTTTAGATAAGTTCTCCCTTCCTTTGTTGATGTTAGAGGCATTTTTAGTAATATCACTTAACCTAACTTTTTGGCTAGAGTTATCTAATTCTACTATTTTAATCTTAGTTTTAGGTTATGATTTTCAGAAATAAGCATGTTATTCTTTCTTTTAGAGTTTCAATTTCTTGAATCAGTAAAGAAAGTTGAGAATTAACATCAGAAAGAGATTCTTGAAGTTTTCTAATTTCTTCTTTCAATATCTCTTTTTCATCTTTCAACATATCGCTTTCGAATTCCGCCTTTTTCTTATCTGCATTTGCTTATTAATACTTTCTTTTAAAATTATTTCTAGATTTTAATAAATTTATATTTATTTCTATAATATCTTCAAAAGTAAAATAACTAACCTCATTATCTTTTTCCATGAAGCATATATTAGCTTGTTCGGTATCACTTTCATTATCATTTTATGAAGATGAGGAATCTGAGTCATCCCATATTACTAAAATTGCTCGCCTTTTGGATTTCTCCTTCTTATTTTGTTGCGATATTCTTTCTTTTGTTTCGGACAGTCCTCTTAGAGATGTCCTTTTTTGTGATAACTGAGGCATTCAATTACATATGAAGATGGTTTGTTATTATTGAACCTCTTCTTTCCATTGTTTCTGTTACCTTTCTTATATTTTAAAAACTTTCTAGAGTTTTCAGCAATAAAAGCTAGGTCTTCTTCATTTGAATCTCATTCTTCTTTTTCTAGATGGAAGGCTACATTCTTTTTATTCTACGCGTGAATTCTTTTTGCCTGCATATTTACTTCTTATGACTTTAGATTTCCTATCAACTCTTCGGGTTTCATGGTTGAGAGATCATTAGCTTCTTCAATTGCTTAGAACTTTCTTTCCCAATCTTCCATCAAACAGTTTAAGATTATTGAAACTACATCAAAATCAAAATAGTTTCTCCTAAGCCTAGTAATGCATGATAAATATCTTGAAATCTAGAATACATTTCATTTATAGATACATTTTCATTCATTCTAAAATTTCGAAACTGTTTTTAAGACATGAATATCTTTCTTTGCTTTACTTTGTTAGTTTTACCTTGAGTGTTTGCAATATATCATATGCAGTATTAGACATACAAATACAGTTAAACTCATTTCTACCCAAGGCGCAATGCAACATATTCAAAGCTTTATCATTTGAAGTAGCATCTAATTTTTACAAATTTGACCAATCAGAATAGTTGGTAGTAGGAGGAGTATACTCATTGTGAGTAATATTCAAAGTGTCAAATCCGTCGGCTTGCATAAGAATTCTCATTCGTGTTGCCCAATAGTTATAATTTAAGCCATTATATAGTGGAGGTCGTACAGTGGATTGACCTTCAGTAAAACTTGTGTTAGTGCTAGTGTTATTTCCATATTATCGAGATATTAAATTGTTTACAGTTATAAGATGCCTTGCTCTGATACCAAATGAAAAGAATGAGTAGGACTGAGTAAAAAGGAAATATGCGTATATGCGGAAGTTCCGATATTGTGATATATTATTCTTGATATATGCAAGTAGATATTTAATGAGGTAAATACTTAGATAATATATCACAAAGACAAGCAATATGAATGCAGTAAATAAAGGAAATAACACTAGGGATTTTATACTGGTTCGGGGCACCATTCTATATCCAGTCTTAGATTCCTTTTGGAATTTCGATAATCAGTACCCTCACTTAATCCGAAGGAATATGTATTACAACACCTGAGCAGCAGTACAATACCTGAGCGGCAGAACATGATTTTGTCTTAGTAGCCGAAGAGGACTTGTTTCCTGAGCAGCAGAACAGGACTTCAACAAATACAGAAAATAGTTTTGACTATGTTTGTATTCTTAATAACACTAAATCACAATTTGAGTACACCCTTCATATAATCTTCTCCTTTGTATATATATATATATATATATATATATATATATTTGACAACAAGTGAAGAATATAGAAGGAAAGTGATTTATTATCACGAATTATTGAATATTTGAGAGCATAAGTGAATATAGAAAGGAAATTAATTCAAAATCAGAGAATAGATAAATCAAGAAATTTTGGTAATTGAAACAAATGATTCTGAAGTGTATTTATAATAATAAAAGGTTGCAATTATTCATGAAAAAATTTGATCAAAAATATAGTCAAAACTCTTAGATTAAAAAGTTATGTCTCTTTAAAAAGTCGCAACCCTTCAGTTCAGCCTTCTGAATTTATAATTCAAAAGTCTAAAAAACGGGTATTATTTGAAAATTGTGTGTGCATGTGCACAAATCACTACATTTAGACGTCTGAATTGGTAATTCAGACGTATGAATATTCAAACTTATATGTTTGAATATTCAACAATCAGTCGTTTGAAGCACATGACTTTGCGCATGTGTTTTAGGATATTTGAAAATAAAATTTATATACATATACACACTGTTGGAGAGATTTTAACAATAATTACTTATCTGAATACTGACTCGAATTCATTACAAATATAACAATATATCTTCCTTTCATATCTTCATGTATTTAGACTTTATTCTTGTTCTTTTTCCTGTAAAAGATGTTTATGAATAATATCATCGATATACAGTTGTAGTAATCAAAATCTAGTCCAAATGTGGAAGTTCTGACCATCTCTCTTGTTTTGATGATGACAACTATATACGACTTAAGATATATATATATATATATATATATATATGAAATAAAAGTAGTGTAAATTTATCTGTGCTCTCCCTGAATATATTTCTCCCCATGTATGTATGCTTCATAGTTTTCTTCCCCTTTGTCATCGACATGAAGGAGTAACAGCTTATAGGATATATATATATATATATATATATATATATATATGTGTGTGTGTGTGTGTGTGTGTGTGTGTGTGTGTGTGTGTGTGTATGATATTTGACAAATGCTAATCAAATTTTGATATAATTATTATAAGGCTTATAAGAGTAAATCAATAATATAGCATTGACGAGCAGTAACAAACATCAACATATAGAGTATGATGGCATTAACAAGTATCAAAAGTTATTAATATAAACATTGTATATGTCCATCAATAAACATTAGCAAGCATTAACAAGTATTAAGTGTTAACACAATGGCATAACATAATGCTTTCCATAACTTTTAGAATGATGTTATTCAAATCGAATTTAAGCAAAAAAAAAAAAAATCATATATGCTCAACATCAAGAGAAGTCACAACATAGCATATGATTCATCAAACAAGCATCACATCGAGTATATAATTATACATATAGAAAGATAGCATCACGTAGCAAGCATCTAAGAGCATAGTATTTAGAAGATCAAAAGAAATTATTCATACAATACCAAAATAAAGTTAAACTAAAACTAAAACGATCACTCATCCCCACCAATATCGTCATTGCCATCGTCACTGTCATAGTCATAGTCTTCTTCATCATTGATTTCTTCTTCGGTAGACCACTCAAAGATAATAGGCTCGTGAACCTCCAAAGAAGATGTTCCAGTGCAAGCTAATTTTGTCCAAACCTTAGATAGAAATCCCTTAATCGAGTTAAAGCATAGTTCCAAATTATTTGAAACTTAGTAATTTGTTTTTGCAATTTAAATTCATTATTGGAAACAACAGCAAGAGATTTCTTTGGATTTTCTTCTGAACTAACCACTTGTATAGTATCCTCATCATCAAGTATCACAGAAGAAGATCCCTCTTTGGTGTCGTAGGCTCGGTTGGTTGATCAACTTTATTAGCAACATTCCGTTGCCATTGTTCGAAGGAAATGATATTAAGAGTTAGTGTCCTTGTAGGAATTACATTAATGCTAATGTCTTTGCACCGATCTCTCCTATTGATTATGATATCGATTCCATAAGCTTAATTTCCGAATTGAGTAGGATACGCATGATATAAGCACCATAATGGATAGTTTTATATGTTCTTTTATAAGTAATGTCAAGAAACTCATCCATTATTATCTTGGCCCAATTAACTTGAACATTGTTGTAGATAGTGTACAAAGCTTGGAAATCACGCTTATAAACTTTTTCATAACTCTCAGTGCGAGGTTGGAGTGATCAGATTAAAGTTCGATGTATAATATGGGCTTGAGATAACAAGGAAGTTGACTTCAGTTTGGATATATTAATTAAGCTATTGGATAAGAATCTATGAGATACCCATCCCTTTTGTGATGACTGCCCATAACCCTTGCACTAAACAAGAGGAAAGGTGCGTTGAAAGATGTGCCAGGCAACTATGGACGATCATCAAGGTATGATAACACAAGCAGAACCTGTCGTAAATCTCACAATGCAAAGATAAAATATAGTAGAACATATACAACAGGTACTATCAGTGAAGCATATTTGAGCAGAAATCTCAAATTTTCAAAACAATAAGAAATTATATTCATACTCCAGGATTGCAACATATGTTTGTACAAATTTGCCTCACTACAACACTCAAAGTAGAACAGCAAGCAGCGGAAACCCAAATACTATATAGTAAGAGAAATAGTACGCCAGCGTTCTGCTCGTCTACGAACTACTACATCATCCTTACTAAGCTATCACCTGTCACTTAGTTTGCCTATCCAAAATCGGATGAACGACCCAAGTTAATAAGAGGGAAACATAAAACTTGAGTTAGATAACGGTCGTAGTGAGCGATAAACAACTATCTAAGATCATCAATAAAGTATATGAGAATGGGTAAATAAGCAAACTAATTCTACCCCCAACTCCAGAGAAGAACTCAACCCACATCGTACAGTGATAACCTTTACAATCCATATAACCAAAGGAACAACAATTCATCCATGGTAATCATAACGACCATTCAATCATGGCAAACAGAAGCAACCAACAATAGCACTCATAGCATCCACACTATAGATCTCACGTAAACCATCCTAACTGAATTCAACATCCCTTAAGCACAAGCCCCAGAGGCCTAAACCAATATCATACAAGCACCCAAGAAACATCTCATTCACGTTGGGAAATCTACGTGAGACAGTACAAACAAAGAAACCAATCATCCATGACAGACCCTACCTATCACTGCCAATCCTTCTTCGAAACCATCGTTGATCGTATGACTGGCCATGTCATATTACCATCCGTCAAGGGATAATGGTAACCTCGGCTCTAGCAAAACCCCATATGCCTTTCAACGATACATACATAGGCCTTTCTACGATACTCAGGGTGCTCGACCTACACCCGGTCTTTTAGGTGCCCCTATTATACCCTTGCTTTGATACCGCTAGAACCTACGACAACGATAATTCATCGGCCTTCAGTACCTTTAGTTATCCAACTCTCATAGCTTAAACAACCTTCTCGAGCAACCATTACCCACCAACTCACGATCTTTGAGTTGTCACACCATTCATTGTTCTACACGGTCAACAAACACATTTCAACACTTTCGAAGTAACAACATCACTGAACCAAATAATGTCAACATGTGGTTCATCACAATTCATAGCGTTTCATCCATTTGCTATTCAATAAACTACATCATTTATGCCATCAACCACAGCATTTATAAGCACTGCCAAAATTCTTACATGACGGCCCAAAACATCACGACCGACCCAAACCTCACAACCGACCCAAACATCCTTCCGTTGAGTCACGACCGACCCAAGCTTCTACACCCTGACTGACTGACTCGTCTCCAATCCTGTCGATTGACTAGACTCAAAAAGAAATGACCGACCCAATTCACTGCATCATGACCGAACCCATGCTCCAAGCCTCAACCGATCTGTATCCTGAGTTAGCGACTGACCCGATCCATGGCATTTGACCTTTCTCCTTCAACTCTGACCGACGGAACAGTCTTGACTGACCCACCACCAAAAGTAGTGACCGACCGATTGAAGTGGCCATCCCGGAGTGACCAACCACCCCCTCAATTCCCACCTCCTCCATGACCGACCCGAACCCTATGCTGACCGACCAGGCCTTCACGACCGACCCATGTTGTATATAACGGTGTTGTATACACAATTATACGATTTTTGTTTGTTGATAACAACCAAATATATATTAATATAAATGTGTTTGTTAATGTACTGTTCTATATATACATCACAGACAAGAATATAATATTTATACTTAAATAGAATACGACTGTATAGTCATTCATACATTCATACAATATTTTATTTAAATATAAATATTATATTTCAAACATTCAAACAGTACAACTATTTGTCACTCCACTATTTAAACATTCACAAAATATTATACATGTAAATAAACTGAATGAAATAGATAAGTTTGTTTGACAACAATAAAATAATATTTTATTTCAATCAAACTTGTTTATTACATATAAATAGTACAATCTTTTTCATATACACTGCTCCTTTACTATAGAATCACTACAACACTCATACAGTCACTCTGTCATATATACATACATTTTCACTTTCATATACAGACACATTTACTGACACTGTTTCATTCACTGTCTTCAGTCTTCTGTCTTCACGGCATCTTCACTGTCAGTCCAGTCATCATCTTCATACCTGTCATATACAGAAACACACACACAGTATATGGAACAGAAATAATTTCATATTCTAGCAAATATAATTTTTATTTTAAAAATTTATTTTCCTCAGAATTTCGGTGTGTTTCTCATCATTTTTCATGACTTGATCCGATTTATATGTGTCTAGTCAGTTTATTATGTATAGTACAGGGACAAGAACTCTTGTCTGATGGCTGCATACGCACACATGTGTATATATATACACGTGTGCACTGCCTCGTCAATCAGCGAGCAAATGAGGACTAGCCACGTGGACCTTCTCGACTTACTGACATAGTCAACACATATCAAAGTGGTCGAGCCATATCAAACCAGCCCCAAAGCAAAACAAATATAAATGAAGAAATGAACACAATATACATGGTCGAGACATGTACATGCAAGGATATGGTGGCAATAGTTGTCAACAAAACAGCATGGTTACAAAGCATAGGGATGAAAGTCAGGTCAACATGCACCAACACAAGTCAAAAAGGAAGTTCAAGTGCAAGGTACAAAACATGGCAGCCAAGCAAAGTGTCAAGACAGGTCAAATACAAGCAAGGGTTAAAGCATGTCTATTTCAGGAAATTTCAAAGTACACAAGAGTAAAACAGAAGTGTTCATGAAGCAAACTGGTGCAACTATTCATGGTTCAGCAACAAATCAGTATGGATCAAATGTTTGCACTGTTAAACCACAACATATGTTTGGATGAAAAGTATCAAAACAAGGCTGTTTTCACACAAGTTCCAAAAGTGACCAAACAATGGTATAAACTTCATGCATGGTTCAATAATTATCTAAATGGATCAAGTCAAGATTTCAAAATGGACACAGCAATAGTTAAGTGTGTAGCATCATCATGTACAGTATGCAATAAAAGAGTGTGTGCTTGTCTCATGCAAAATGCCAAGGCAAGTACATGAGCTTAGCAGGGTGTTCAAGCAAACAAGTAGCCAAGGTAGGTGAACATAAGCAATATTGTTTTGCAAAGGTCACTATACACATGCCAGTAATCACAGAAATGCAGTGCAGTAGGGAGTAGACAAGGAGGGAAGAGAATCTTGCTATGCAAACATAGGCAATGGTGTATACATGGTGTCAATGGTCAATGCATACATGGTGCAACATCTCAGAAACAAACAACCCAAACCCAAGCATGATGGATGCATAAATACACGGCATAAATACATAACTGTGGCTGCAATTAAAGCATATGTGTGTATTTGTGTACACATCATCAAGTGCCAAAGTTTGGTTTTAAGGGGAAATTTCTATTTCCAGAATTAAATCAGAATTCAAGAATTGAGCAATAAAGTTTGTGGTAAAAGTTGAATTCATAACTTTCCAGATTTTACAATGGGCAAGATATCACAAAAGAAAGTTTTTTTTCTAGAATTATTTATCAGATTTCCAGTCTACAAGAGTTTAATTTGGCAAGATTTTTTTAATTCGCAGACTTCAAACCCATATGAATGGAAAGTGTTCAACCAATATTTACTGCATACAATAAATTTGGGAGCATCATCAATATTGCATAAATCATTTTGGGACAAAAACATTTTCAGTTTTATATATGAACATACATGGCAAAGGTGTGTCATCTCCATTTTTTTAAAGGCAGAAATCATGGTAGTTTCTCAAATACGATGGAGTCCATTCAAGGCAACAGATTCAAGGGATTAATTCACGATGTTCACAAGGCAACATAAATCAAATTCTACATTCAAGGCAGCTTATCAATATTTGGCAAGTTTTAAACAGATTCTAGAAATTGCACTATTATTTTTTGGGCAAGTTTTAATCTCAAGAAATTACTTCACGAGGAAATCATTTAGGGACATAATTTCTATTCAGCATTTTCAGATACATTCAAGGGATAAGAACTTGTCTATATTCTTCTAGAAATACACAGCATGCAACAAAAGGAAACAGGTAAATAATCAACAAGTTATAATCGGTGAAATCAGAGATTTTTTAGGGTTCTAGTTACCCTATATCATAACACCAAGTCATCACAGGCATAATCAATTGAAAACAAAAACCCATAATTTCAAGAGCAAAAATCTAATCAGACTCAGAGAACTCACAAAACGTTTTCGATCGCAATCGGTGACAAGAAAGAGCAGACGCAAGGATTCAGTCATTTTCCATCATATGATTCAAAGCCACAAGGATTCGATCAATTCAAGGTAGCCATCGATCGATTTGGGGATGAAGCAGAAAACCCTAGCAATTTCCAATCGCAGCCGCCATTTTTATTCTCCAAAGAAGAAAAGGGAACGGGTGAAACAATTACAAAAGGGGTCGGCCTATGTTTCACTTAATTAAGCCAAGTCTATTTTAAAGAGGGGAATTTAAATTCTTTTAAACAAAGGTTTTTCTTGTTTTCTTTATTTTGTATTGTTTCTTTTTTTAATTTGTTTTGTAAAAACAAATGAACAATTTCTAGGTCTGTAAAATCTAGGGAACCGGCCAGGGTGTTGACTGACAGTTGCTAGAGTCTGTAAAATCTAGGTTACTGTTTACAGGGCTGTAATCAGGGGAAATTTGATCTAGGGGATTAGATCAGTCTAGGGTTTTGAGCGTAGGGTTAGAATAAGAGCGAGGGGTTCACGAGTTTACAATGTCTTGTAAGCGGGATATGTTCTATCACCTAGTAGAAACCTTAGGAATGCAACAGTAGGCAGGCTTTTGCCGAAGTTGGGTATCTCTGTATGTTATTTCCTTTCTGCTTTTTATTCCTGTTGCATTTTGTGATCTGTTTATTATTTAATATCCTGTCAGATTTTCAACTCAGCGAAAAACTGTGATAAACCCTATTTACCCCCCCTTTAGGGTTAATCTAGATCCAACAACCCGACCCGATTCTGGGTGCACGACCGACCCACTTTTTTGAGGAGTCGACCGACCCATGCTTATGAGACCGACCAACTTGCAACCCCTATCATCACTACCGCCAAATACAAGTCCATGAGATGTTGTGCCTTTCAAGTATCTCATAATAGCCTTCATGGCTTCCCAATGCAATTTCCCCGGATTAGCCATATACCGACTAACCACTCCGACGATATTTGCAATATCAGGCCTTGTACATACCATTGCGTACATCAAACTACCAACCGCACTTGCATATGACACCTTTGCCATATAAGCCTTGTCTTTATCCCCGATAGGTGATCCCTTCTCCGAAAGCTTCATATGCAAAGGTAAAGGTGTATTTAACGCCTTTGCATCCTCCATGCTAAACCGGCAAAGCACTTTCTTAAGGTATTTCTTTTGAGTCAATCTTAACTCAAAACGCTTTCGGTCCCTTTCAATTCCCATGCCCAAGATTTTTCTTGCTTCTCCAAGATCTTTCATCTCAAATTCCGATTTCAAAAGCATCTTCAACTTATTGATTTCATTTTGATCCTTGGCAGAAATGTGCATATCATCCACATACAAGAGTAAATACACCCAACATTCATTTCCCAACCTCTTGAAATATACGCAAGCATCCTTGATGCTTTGATGGAAGCCACTTTAAAGCATGAAATGATCGAATCTCTTTTACCATTGTCTAGGTGATTGCTTCAACCCATATAGTGATTTCTTCAACTTGCAAACCACTTACCATCTACAACAAACCCTTCCGGTTGCTCCATGTAGATGTCTTCATCCAAGTCTCCATGCAAGAAGGCGGTTTTCACATCAAGTTGCTCGAACTCCAAGTCATGGATAACAACTATGGCTAGTAAAACCCGGATAGGAGTATGGCGACCCACTGGTGCAAAAATTTCATCATACTCCTTTCCTTTGTGAATACCCCTTTGCCACTAACCTTGCTTTGTACCTTCCATCATCCTTCACCTTGGAAATCCATTTGCACCCTATAACACGGTTTCCTTGAGGAAGTGGAACCAACTCCCAAGTTCGGTTCTTCATAAGCGATTGCATCTCTTCCTCCATGGCGCAAATCCACTTCGAGCTCTCTCTCGACTCCATGACATCATCAAGGTCCATTGGCTCATCTTGGACTACATTGAGAGCATAGTCCAAATGATCACAAAAGCTAAGGTAGTTCCAAACACCATATCTTTCGGGAGGCCTTATTGCACGTCGACCAACCCGAGTAGAAATACTATCACCCAAACACCTTTCGGCTCCAACTTGAGTCGAAACTTCTCTAGTATCATGTACATCACTAATATCATTAGAGGAACCATGTGGACTATGTGATGTTTCATCAACTGCTTCAACCCCATGAGCTTCTTCAACTCTACAACCACTTGGACAGAATGTGGGAATGACTTCCTTCTCCTTTGATTCACCATGAACCAAATCCGGAACGTTCGATGAGCTCTCATTCACCTTGAATAAAGCCGACTCATCAAAAGTGACATAATGAGAATTAACAACCTTCTTCGTTTTCGGATTCCAAATCCGATAGCCTTTCACGCCATCCGTGAAACCAAGCAAGACCCCCTTGAATGCTCTAGCTCCAAGCTTATCATTCCCCAGATCATGCACATAAACCGGGCTACCAAACACACGTAGATATCTCAAGTTAACACTCTTCCCTTTCCACACTTCCTCCAGAATTTTGTTACCAATGGCCGAGCACGGATTTTGATTCACAATATGCACCGCAGTTGACAAAGCTTCGGCCCAAAATTCCTTAGACAAACCCGATGTCAATCTCAAGCATCAAGCTTTCTCAAGTAGAGTTCGGTTCATTCTTTCCGATACTCCATTAGATTGCGGATCTCCCGGTATAGTAAAATATCTCCGGATTCCGTGATGCTTACAATACTCCAAGAATTCCCGGGAAACATATTCGCCGCCATTGTCGGTCCTTAACACCTTCAAAGTCTTACCACTCTCATTCTCAACAAGAGCCTTCCACACTTTAAACTTAGCAAATGCCTCCGACTTGGCCTTCATTACATACACCCATATCTTTCGAGACAAATCATCAATGAAAGAAATATAATACCTTGCTCCTCCCAAAGAAGCAATCGGTGCCAGTCCCTAAACATCCGAATGAACATACCCAAGGACCTCCTTTGAGTCATGCTTGCCTTCATTTGTTTGCTTCCCCATGACACATTCCTTGCAAAACTCTAATTTGTTGAAACTCTCACCCGCGATCATCTCCCACTTCCGAAGAATATCCAAACTCCTCTCCGAGACATGACCCAATCTCAAATGCCACAACCGTGTCACATCCAAGTCACGAGAATTATCAACACCCACACAAGTCTCACCTCCTACGGTCACACCTTGAAGCAAATATATACCATGAGTCCTAGCACCCTTCATAACCACAAGTGCCCCCATCGAAACCCTCAAGCAATCCTTCTCGATAGTGATCTTGCATCCTGAGAATCCAATTGCCCCAAAGATATAAGCGACTTTCTAAGTCCCGGAACATAGCTAACATTGGTGAGCGTGCGAACAACTCCATCAAACATCCTTATTTGCATGGAGCCACTACCCATCGACTTGCAAATAGCACCATTTCCCATAGCAATTGCATTTCCCTCTTTGACCTCAAAGGATGAAAATAAATTTCTATTTGGTGTCATATGATACGACGCACCCGAATCGAGTACCCGTTCGTTACCTGAAACACCCGTTGCTACTGCCGTCAACACATTCTCATCTATCTCACCATCCCCACTCTCCACTGCCACGGATGAAGACGCTACTTCTTTCTTATCTTTGTCCGGATATTCATTCTTCAATGTCCCGGTTTCTTACAGATAAAGCATTTGCTATTTCTCTCTTTTGATTTACCTCTTCCACCAGGTTTTCTTGATTTAGAACGCCCCTGGTTTCCTTTCTTCACATTCTTTTCTTTCTCCACAAACAACCCGTGACCACTACTAGCTCCACTACTACCCTAACTCATCTCCTTCATTTGATCTCTCAACTCCTCACTAAGAAACCCATCTTGACATTATCTAGAGTCTCCCGGCCATAGATCAAACTATTTGAGAAACCTGTATAACGGTCCAGCAACGAACACAATAATATCATCGCCTTTTGCTCTTCCTCAATCTTCAAATCAACGGCCTTCATCTTCATGAGCAAGTCATCAAAGCCATTCAAATGTGCCTTAAGCGAATTACCATCCTTCATCTTGAAGGTGAAAAACATTCGCAACAAGATCAAATGGTTAGTGAGTGACTTCTTCATATAAAGTTCTTCCAACTTGTCCCAAATACCTTTAGTTGTAGTCTCATCGCTAATTTTAGAGATCACATTCTCCCCCATAGCAAGTTGAAGAGTAGTGTAAGCCCATTCCTCCATCTCCTCTCTCTCTCAACATTCGAGATATCACTTAGCAATAAGTGAGTATCAAATACTACTCGGTGCACCCGATTTCGCCTAAGAACTTCTTTCATTTTCCATTGCCACTTCTCAAAGTCATTTTCACCATTCCACCGGTCGATAACCAATTGAGAATCCGACGCCGCATACGAACCCCGTACATAAGGCGCCACACTATTCAAACTTTCGGTTGAAGGACTTACCGAGCTACTATCCGTCTCCAGCATTTCCACAAACACCTAACAAGCACCAAACCTGGCTCTGATACTAGCTGTTGTAACCGTTGTGATTAATTCGATTCAAGACCACTCGAATCTGATATCTTAACCATAATGCGCTAGCGGAAGACTAGACCGTTGTTAGACTTGCACAAACAACCAAAGCAATAACTCTAGCCACAAATAAAGATCAACCAATCACGAAAAATCCAACTCTCAATCTCAAGCAAGAAACTAATGACAAAGTAGCAAAAATAAATCACACAAGGATTTATAGTGGTTCCACTAACATATTGTTATTGTACATCCAATTTGGAGAGAGTATTTTATTACCACGATGAAAGGAATACAAGAGATTAATCCAATGATCACTATATTCCAATATAGAAAAGAGTTTGAGGAGAATAGAATTAAAGAATTTGGAATTAGGTTATAAAACCTAATTCACCCTTAAGAATAAACCCTTGATCCCAAATCAAGTTTCCAAGCCCTCTCTTAATTCACATCAGAAAATAGCTTAAATAGAGATTGGCCAATTACCCAAATTGCCCCCCCCCCTCCTGAATTAGTCACAAATCAGCTTGCTAAATTCCAGCCCGAAATAGCCTAAAGACACGATCATACATCTATCGCATCACCTGACAGACGTCTGTCATCTTCCAGAGAGTAAATAGGCATATGCACTCAGCACAAACGTCTGTCCCTCATGTGTCAAACGTCTGTCTGAACTCTCGGGAAATCACCACCCTGTAGTTAGACGTCTGTCATCCCCTATGATAGACGTCTGTTCCCGTTTCCAGTTGACAACAAACACCTTCCAGCTCATAACTCCTACATATGAGCTTCGATTTGCGAACGGTCTTCTCCTATGCGAAGCAATTTTTATCCACTTCAATCTACCATATAGTATCGCACATTTCAACACAAGGTACGTTTTCTCTTACATGAAACACAACCAGCCATAATATACCAAAGTGGATAATTCAGGATATTTAATCATGACTATTCTCAGTTTATGTGCATCTAATTTAATTATAAACCAATGTATCTTCGAGTTAAAGTTTCTTATGGACCTCATTTTTTTTCCTTTGCGTAACAAATTAGTAGCAACTAATCTTACATATCCAAGAAAAAAATACGTCTCATACAAACTAGAAATAATCTCTCCTTCCTCATTTTGCTGATAATGTCTCATACAAACTACAACTAATCTCTCCTTCCTCATTTTGATACCATGCGGCATTTAGCATCTCATTTAGTGAATCGAGTTGGAACATTGCAACAACCAAAATGTTAATAAATATATTTGCTCATATACTATCATGTTTAAAAACTAAGTCATGCAATAACAACTTCAAAAAATGTGTCTAATTAACTAAGTCATGCAATAACCAGTTTAAAAACAGTGTCTAATTAGCTTTGTAACCACCAACTATCTACTTAGCTTCTTTAGTAGGCAATGCAATCATAGTTGTAACCTTGCTCCCTAATTAACAGCAGTGTCACTGAAACAAAATACACACTCAGGAGTTGATTTTCTTGTATCTCGAAGTACAACATAAATTTAATCGCAATAATCTAGCCATATTGCAATCTTTACTATTACTACAAAAAAACCGAAATATGTTGTCTCTTTAAGATCTCTCGAAATAACTTGGACAACTTACCACTATATACTAACTAACAACTACTGTTGTATATAACAGTGTTGTATACACAATTATATGATTTTTGTTTGATGATAACAACCAAATATATTTTATTATTGAATGTGTTTGTAACTGTGCTGTTATACTACACATCAGACAGGAATATAATATTTCTATTTAAATAAAATACAACTATACAGAAATTTAAATATTCACACAGTATTTTAAATATTCACACAGTATTTTATTTGAATAAGAATATTTTATTTCGGTATTTAAACAGTACAGATTTACAACTCCACTATTTGTACATACATCACTAATATACATTTCAATATATTCAATTTCGTACTTAGCTCCTCTTTACAACACTTACACTTTCATATATACTACATTTCTATACAGTTCACTCGTATATACCGACACATATGAATATCATTGTCTTCAGTCTTCTTGACTTCACAGCATTCCACAGTCATTTCAGTCATCTTCATACCTGTTCATACAAAAGAACACACACAGTAGACTGCAACAAAATTAAAATTAAATAAAAGCAAACAAAAATTTATTTTTTAAATTTTATTTGTCTTAGAATTACGGTGTGTTTCTCATCATTTTTTCTAGACTTGGTCTGATATGCAGGGACAGAAAAACTCGTCTGGATGGCTGCATATACACACGTGTAGACACGTGTGCACTGCCACGCCAATCCAGTGTCTCGATTGAGGAGTAGCCACTTGGACCATCTCGACTCAACGCAATATACTCATGAACATGGACATAGTCAAAGTACATGGTCGAACCAGCAAGTTTTTGACAAGACAAATAAGATCAAATGTACAAGCATCAACATGGCAGCAGAAGCATGAATACTTTCATGTATGAATAGAACAAGGGTCATGAATATACAACAACTACAGAAGCAACATACAAGTGTGCAATACTGCATGATCAATTAACGTGGGATATTGGACACACAGCAATTACAAACAGTGGCACACAGGAAACTACACAGTTCAAGCAAATATTTTTAAAACAATGGTAATACAGCATGTTCATGTGAATACACAAGCATGGGCGAATATATATATACCAGCAGCCTTAGCATGAATGAGAATGGATTGATGTATATGGCAGTACATCAGTTTTTAAACATGAATATAGCAAACCAACCTGTCTGGTGCAACAAGCAAGGACGAGCCATGAAACAACAAGACTTGGGTGATATACATGGTGTACAAATATATTAGCTACAGCATATACATTGAAGCAGCACATTCAGCAATGAAATCAATGTGGTCGAGCAGTGCATTGCAAGTACTACAGTATGTACAAGTGAACAAGAGAACACAGGATGAAGCAGCATGTAAGAATGTACAAAAGGAACAAGAATAGAGTGCACAAGCAGTAGGCAAAATACCAAGAACCCAAGATTACAAAGTGAAGTATCAATGATCAAGAATTGTTTCTATTCAATGGGAAAATGCCAGTGTAGTATCAACTCAAAACAAAACTCAAGTCTGAAGTACAATATACAGCAAGTCAAGTATTAAATCAAATTCAGTAATCAAGTTTTGTTAAAAAGCAAATATCAAGTGCGACATCAATTAAAAAGTTTGGCAAGTTCAAGTGTTGATTCTGTTCAAAGGAAGATCAAAAGCAGTACCCATTTCTGATCAATAAAGAGTTACCATAGTGATCAAGCATAATATCAGTTCTTAACAAGATCAAGGCTCTTATCAAAGAAAAAACACAAATTCAAAGTCAAGGAAGTCAAGCGAAGCATCTGTCCAGTTTTTTTTTTTTCAAAAGAAGCAACTGTTCATATCAGATTTAAAGACAAAAAAATGGTTTTGTTTTAGAATGATTAAAAGAATTTTTTAAATTCCAGAAAGCAGGATTTAAATTTATTTCAAGACCAATTCAAAGTTCCAGAAGCATACGAGGCAAGGAAGAATTCATCACGCAAAATATATATTAATCACAAGTTCAAATCAAGGAATTCGAAGTCAAGGAAGACTCAATCAAAAGTTCCAGATCAGCCGCAAGAAATTTCCAGAAATTCAAGAACAAATAAAAGCCGATTTCAAAAGCCCCAAAATTTTAAAATCAAGGGTTTCAAAGATCAAGACTTAATCAAAAATTCCAGAACATACGATGATTTAAATTTCCAATATTTTCGTATATATCATAACCAAAGTGTAATACGAAATCAGAGCACAAAATTAGGGTTTCAAAACCCTATAAGAACACCCACATCATCATCGGCTATAATCATCCTAGTTCAAGCACAATTAAAGCATAAAAATCGAATAGTAAAATCATACCAGAAATCGAGAAAACTTGGATCCAAATCAGAGTCCATAAACTCAATCGAAGACGATACAAGTCACCAGAGATTGAAGCCGAAGAATCGAGTAGCAGACAACTGATTTTCATCAACCAGGCATCTCGATTCAGTGTGTTCAAGAGAAACCCTAGTTTTCTTTTAGCCGCCATTTCTATTTCCAGAGAGAATTAAAGGAAGTCGGGCTCAAGTAAAAAGTGGTGGAGCAAAATAAAAAAAGGGACCGGCCAAAGTCTATATCAAAAGACTAAGTTTTTTAAAAGAAGGATTTTTAAAAACAAATCTAGGGTTTTAAACTAGGGTTTCCATTTTTTTTTTTTCAACTTTGTAATCAGTCCAGAGTTTTCTAGTTTGTCTCTAAAACCAGGGAGACGAATTACTGGGTTTGTAATTCGGGGAAATCTGGTTTTAGGGATAAAAACTAGTGCAGGGTTTTGAGCGTAGGGTTAAGAACAGTTGGGAGCGAGTGTCGCGAGTTTACAGGGGATTGTAAGCGTAGAGATTGTTTTAACTCCTAGTAGAAACCTTGGGGAATGCAGCAGTAGGCAGTGTTTTGCCGAAGCTGGGTATATCTGTGTGTTATTTATTTTCTGCATTTATTCTGTTTTTAATCTGTGCTGTGATTATTTAATTACTCTGTGAAAATCTGTGATAAACCCTATTCACCCCCCCTCTAGGGTTAATTTAAATCCTACAAGTTGTATCAGAGCAGGTATTTTTAACTCTAGAGTCATGAATTTGTCAAACAACGCTTTTTCTGAGGGTCAGTCCATAGCTAGGCCACCAATGTTTAATGGAACTGATTATGCATATTGGAAAGCTAGGATGAAAATTTATTTGAGTTCAGTTGAATATGATGTGTGGGATATTATTGAAACGGGTTATAGATCTCCCACTGTTATTGTTGGTGGTGTTGAAATTCCTAAATCAAAAGATAGGTGGGATGCTAATGATAAAAAATTATTTTCAACTAATGCCAAAGCGATGAATGCTTTAATCTGTGCTCTTGATAAAACTGAATTTAATCGAATTTCTCATTGTGAGACTGCGTAGGAAATATGGCATACGTTGGAGGTCACACACGAAGGGACATCTCAAGTAAAGGAATCTCGTCTCGCTCTACTCAGCAACGAATATGAAAATTTCTCTATGCAAAAAGACGAAGATATAAAAGAGATGTATGGACGCTTCTCATCACTGGTCTACAATGCAAAAGCTCTTGGCAAAACCTATACCAAAGTGGAATTGATCAGAAAGATACTGAGAGTGCTACCGATGAATTTTGAAGCAAAGGTGACGACGATTCAAGAATCAAAAGATCTGAATAAAGTAAGCATGGAAGAGTTGATCGGAAATCTGATAACTTACGAGATGGAGTTAAAAGCAAGAGAAGAACGAAAGGATTCTGAATCAAAGAAAAAGACGATCGCTCTAAATAATTCTGTTGAAAGTAATGATGATAATCCCGCTGAAGAGCGAGCCATGGTTTTGAAAAAGTGGGCCAAAGGAAAATACAAACAACGAAAGAAGAATTCAAAAACCGACAAGTCTGAAAGTTCAGATAGTTCAAACGATGAAGTGTTTTGCTACAATTGCAAGAAACCCGGACATATCAAACCAAATTGCCCACATCTTAAAAATGAAAAGAAGAAGAAGTTCAGAAGAAAGAAGAAAGCCTTTGCTGCTACATGGGATGACGAAGAAGGAGAAGAAGTTTCTGAAAGTGAAGAAGAGGAAGCTAATTTGTGTCTTATGGCTCAATATTATTCAGAAAGTAGTGAAGAGGATTCAAGTGAGGTATCAAATTTTACTTATAAAGAATTAATTTTAATGTGTCATGATCTCACAAAAACCGTTGATTCTCTTGAACTAAAAGTTAAGAAATTGAAATCAGATAGGTCAAAACTAGTTCAAGAAAATAACAGTTTAGAAAGAAAACTTGAAAAGGGTAAGAATTCACCGTTTTCAGAATGTGAAAAATGTCAATTTTTGAGTAACGATTTTTTGAAATTAAAAACTGATCTTGAGTTACTTAAAAGTGAAAACATGAATTTGAAAAATGAAAATCTTGATTTTGAAAAGCGAAAACAATTTGAAATTGAAATTTCCAAGTCCGATGCTAGAATCAAAACACTTGAAAATGAATATTTGATTTTAAAACAAACTGACGCTGAAAAGAGGAAAATTGCTATTAATCGTTGTTCAAATTTAATGAAAGAAAATAGCAATCTTAAATTTAAAATTCAACGACTTGAGTCAGCTTTGACTAAATTTTCTAAAGGAGGGAAATCGTTGAATATGTTGTTAAAAAATCAATTTTTTGTTCAAAATAAAAAGGGACTTGGATTTGAATCTGATCAAGTTAAAAGACCAAATTTTAATGATTTTAAAAATCCTTTAATTGGCTTTGAAAACAATCAAACTGAATTTTTGAAATTTAATAATTTCAAAGGATTTTTAAATCATAAACAAATTGATAACTCGTTTAAAAACAATTCATTTAAATCTGTTTGGATTCCAAAAATTAACAAAATAAATTTAAGCAGATCTAAACAAATTTGGGTTCCAAAGGGTACGCTAGTGAATAGTAATGGATTGTTATATAAACGGGTTTGGGTACCAAAACGTGTAAACGAAGATAAGAGTGGTAAAACAACTTTTGTTAGACCACTCGATCAAATAAACATTTAGGTACTGTGGGAGGCTGAGGAACAACTGTGCTTAAGTTAGATAAAATTCAAGTTGATTCATATATCGAATTATTTGGAGTTCCTTAGCCATAGATTCAGAGTTGGAGATTCATTGCATCACGTTGATTATGATAAGTCAGGTATGATCTCTAAACTCGTACTTTTATTCTTTTCAGTTTATTTTTACCTGGCTGTTTTTAAAATCATTCATTATGGATTGTTGAAATTCTTGGATTATAAAAAAAATTGATTTTTTTTATTTCAAACAATTATCTTCTGATTTGATAAGTTGACTGTTTCTTGAGTTTGTCTAAAAATTCTCTGAGGATGTCACTTGTAATTCTTGTTTTGAAAATGATCTTGTGCTGCTCTGATAAGGAAATTGATTTGATTCATTGGCAATTAAATGATAAGTTGGAAAATCAGTAACTGGATTTAGTTAAAATTCATAGGCAATTTGAATCAAATTTGATATATATATGGTTTTAAAAATTGTCTAGGAGCAATCAGTGTTGAAAATATTAGAAAATTTCATTTTTTAACTGATTGATTTTTTTTAAGCTGATTTTCAACTTGCATTTTTTTCAAAAACTCCTCTTGAAATTAATATTTTCAATTTTAAAATTATTTTTGATTATTTATTCAAAAATTGAAATTATTGATTAATTTGAACCTTTTTGAGACTCATCAAAATCGTTAATAGATTTATGAAATTGTGATGAGTTGTGACTATGGTATAATTCTTAACTAGAGGAGATATTATTTTAAATCACGTGATGATTGGACAAATTTTATAATATCTTTGAATTAGAGCTTATTTCACGACCATCTTCTATATCTACCATGGTTCTGTCATTCATCATGGTTTTATTTAATTTGGGGAGTTCTAATTATTCTTAAAATTAAAAAAAATAAAATAAATAAATAAATAAATAAATAAATAAATAATTTATCCTTGGTATTCACTCCCATTTAAAAATCCTCGCGGTTATGCGTGGGTGAATTACCTTAATTTCTATGTGCTTCCATTCTCACTTAAAAGACCTTCGGGCTGTGCATGGATGGAACTCATTAGAGAGGATAAAGTTAAGTTACTACTAACCCCATTTAAAAGACCTTTGGGCTATGCGTGGTTAGAAAGTGCTTAACACTTTTTTAGAATATTTAAAATCTTTAAAATTCATATTCAAATATTCAATTTTTATTTAACTCTCCTCATTCGATAAAATCCATCGTAAATCCATTCATTCTGAAAGTGAAATTTGCTTCTGATTTAAAGATTATTATGATTTTTGTTTGATTAAATGGGATTTGCGATATATATTCTCTCTCTTAATTTGAATTTATATTTATAGTCAATATTCATCACTATTTCAATTTCTATTATCCTTTTGATGATAACAAAAGGGGGAGAATGGTCAAGATTTTGATTGATGAGTATTTAATTCAAAGATATTTTAATATTGGAAATTAAATATCTAGGGGGAGATTGGTCAATTGGATTTCATCATTCATATTTTTCCACATATGTAGGGGGAGTTCAGTTGTAGGGGGAGCATACAAATAGGGGGAGTAATATATTTCACGTTCAAAACACATTCAAAATCTTTTATTTGTTTGTCATCATCAAAAGGGGGAGATTGTTGTATATAACAGTGTTGTATACACAATTATATGATTTTTGTTTGATGATAACAACCAAATATATTTTATTATTGAATGTGTTTGTAACTGTGCTGTTATACTACACATCAGACAGGAATATAATATTTCTATTTAAATAAAATACAACTATACAGAAATTTAAATATTCACACAGTATTTTAAATATTCACACAGTATTTTATTTGAATAAGAATATTTTATTTCGGTATTTAAACAGTACAGATTTACAACTCCACTATTTGTACATACATCACTAATATACATTTCAATATATTCAATTTCGTACTTAGCTCCTCTTTACAACACTTACACTTTCATATATACTACATTTCTATACAGTTCACTCGTATATACCGACACATATGAATATCATCGTCTTCAGTCTTCTTGACTTCACAGCATTCCACAGTCATTTCAGTCATCTTCATACCTGTTCATACAAAAGAACACACACAGTAGACTGCAACAAAAATAAAATTAAATAAAAGCAAACAAAAATTTATTTTTTAAATTTTATTTGCCTCAGAATTACGGTGTGTTTCTCATCATTTTTTCTAGACTTGGTCTGATATTCAGGGACAGAAAAACTCGTCTGGATGGCTGCATATACACACGTGTAGACACGTGTGCACTGCCACGCCAATCCAGTGTCGCGATTGAGGAGTAGCCACTTGGACCATCTCGACTCAACGCAATATACTCATGAACATGGACATAGTCAAAGTACATGGTCGAACCAGCAAGTTTTTGACAAGACAAATAAGATCAAATGTACAAGCATCAACATGGCAGCAGAAGCATGAATACTTTCATGTATGAATAGAACAAGGGTCATGAATATACAACAACTACAGAAGCAACATACAAGTGTGCAATACTACATGATCAATTAACATGGGATATTGGACACACAGCAATTACAAACAGTGGCACACAGGAAACTACACAGTTCAAGCAAATATTTTTAAAACAATGGTAATACAGCATGTTCATGTGAATACACAAGCATGGGCGAATATATATATACCAGCAGCCTTAGCATGAATGAGAATGGATTGATGTATATGGCAGTACATCAGTTTTTAAACATGAATATAGCAAACCAACCTGTCTGGTGCAACAAGCAAGGACGAGCCATGAAACAACAAGACTTGGGTGATATACATGGTGTACAAATATATTAGCTACAGCATATACATTGAAGCAGCACATTCAGCAATGAAATCAATGTGGTCGAGCAGTGCATTGCAAGTACTACAGTATGTACAAGTGAACAAGAGAACACAGGATGAAGCAGCATGTAATAATGTACAAAAGGAACAAGAATAGAGTGCACAAGCAGTAGGCAAAATACCAAGAACCCAAGATTACAAAGTGAAGTATCAATGATCAAGAATTGTTTCTATTCAATGGGAAAATGCCAGTGTAGTATCAACTCAAAACAAAACTCAAGTCTGAAGTACAATATACAGCAAGTCAAGTATTAAATCAAATTCAGTAATCAAGTTTTGTTAAAAAGCAAATATCAAGTGCGACATCAATTAAAAAGTTTGGCAAGTTCAAGTGTTGATTCTGTTCAAAGGAAGATCAACAGCAGTACCCATTTCTGATCAATAAAGAGTTACCATAGTGATCAAGCATAATATCAGTTCTTAACAAGATCAAGGCTCTTATCAAAGAAAAAACACAAATTCAAAGTCAAGGAAGTCAAGCGAAGCATCTGTCCAGTTTTTTTTTTTTTTTTTCAAAAGAAGCAACTGTTCATATCAGATTTAAAGACAAAAAAAAATGGTTTTGTTTTAGAATGATTCAACGAATTTTTTAAATTCCAGAAAGCAGGATTTAAATTTATTTCAAGACCAATTCAAAGTTCCAGAAGCATACGAGGCAAGGAAGAATTCATCACGCAAAATATATATTAATCACAAGTTCAAATCAAGGAATTCGAAGTCAAGGAAGACTCAATCAAAAGTTCCAGATCAGCCGCAAGAAATTTCCAGAAATTCAAGAACAAATAAAAGCCGATTTCAAAAGCCCCAAAATTTTAAAATCAAGGGTTTCAAAGATCAAGACTTAATCAAAAATTCCAGAACATACGATGATTTAAAGTTCCAATATTTCCGTATATATCATAACCAAAGTGTAATACGAAATCAGAGCACAAAATTAGGGTTTCAAAACCCTATAAGAACACCCACATCATCATCGGCTATAATCATCCTAGTTCAAGCACAATTAAAGCATAAAAATCGAATAGTAAAATCATACCAGAAATCGAGAAAACTTGGATCCAAATCAGAGTCCATAAACTCAATCGAAGACGATACAAGTCACCAGAGATTGAAGCCGAAGAATCGAGCAGCAGACAACTGATTTTCATCAACCAGGCATCTCGATTCAGTGTGTTCAAGAGAAACCCTAGTTTTCTTTTAGCCGCCATTTCTATTTCCAGAGAGAATTAAAGGAAGTCGGGCTCAAGTAAAAAGTGGTGGAGCAAAATAAAAAAAGGGACCGGCCAAAGTCTATATCAAAAGACTAAGTTTTTTAAAAGAAGGATTTTTAAAAACAAATCTAGGGTTTTAAACTAGGGTTTCCATTTTTTTTTTGTTTTTTCAACTTTGTAATCAGTCCAGAGTTTTCTAGTTTGTCTCTAAAACTAGGGAGACGAATTACTGGGTTTGTAATTCGGGGAAATCTGGTTTTGGGGATAAAAACTAGTGCTGGGTTTTGAGCGTAGGGTTAAGAACAGTTGGGAGCGAGTGTCGCGAGTTTACAGGGGATTGTAAGCGTAGAGATTGTTTTAATTCCTAGTAGAAACCTTGGGGAATGCAGCAGTAGGCAGGGTTTTGCCGAAGCTGGGTATATCTGTGTGTTATTTATTTTCTGCATTTATTCTGTTTTTAATCTGTGCTGTGATTATTTAATTACTCTGTGAAAATCTGTGATAAACCCTATTCACCCCCCCCCTCTAGGGTTAATTTAGATCCTACAACTACAAGCTTAGCTGAACACCGAATACGACGCTTACGATATGCTGGATAACATCCACATCATTTTACCTCTTTTTTCCCGTTATTATTTTGTTTAGATCATGAATAGTCACTAGTATAAGCTGGCAAACAATACATTGTTATCATCATTCTAAAACTTACCTGACAATTAATTGATGGATCCAAAACCACTCCCAATAATAAATTTGCTCCTGGATCTACAAGGTTACAAATTACTTCTGCTGCAACATTCACCTGCATGTATCCAAAGATAAAGAAGATCAGACGTACTCCCAGGCCTAACCTTAATCTTTCTTATTTTGTAGTCCAACGCGATCAAGGTTATCACTGAGTCCAGATACAAATGAACCTCATAATTTTGAATTATATATACATATATAATTAGTTTAACCTCAGGTACATTAAAGCAGTTCAGTTGGGAAATTGAGAAGTCTTATTCAAATATATTAGCATTTCAATCTCCAACTACAACCTTTCATTTAGTTAAAAGCCATTCAAAGCACTTAAATATAGTAACTTGCTGAAAAGAAGCATAGCAGTTCTTAAACTGGCAACAATGCAATGCAAATGTGTATTACTCAAGGACAAATCATTTGTACCTGTTGCATGCGATTCTAAGTTAATAGATTGTGCATTGATTTTAAAATGAAAGATAAATCGACCAGTCAATAATCTGGAAGTATGCCTTCTTCTAAAGTTATTATTATTATTATTATTGTATAAATCTTATTATATAGTAAACAATTCAAAAATGAGCACATTCGACAATCCATAATTTCAAATGAAACACAAGAATCAATTCAAACTAAGCACATAAACTACATGTGAAATAAAAATCATAATCCAGTAATTGATGCAACTTCATTGGAAAGGTACAATCATGATTAAAGATTGTCAGATTCTTGTAAAATACCAACAGGAGAAAAGAGACTATACATAGCAATAGAAAACCTTTTGTTTTGTTCATCAATATTCTAATGTATCCATTATTTCACATTGAAAATTTATGATAATCATGGAATCAACTCCTCTTTCAAAAGTCAGAGTCCAATAATCAATGTAATCAAACGAGAGTTAATGCAATCTAAATCAATAATCAGAAGCAACCATACCTCACATTAATCAAGCATGAGCAAACATTACATTACAATTCTAAGCTTTGTGACTTATATGCAGAGTAAACTGCAGTACATCTGACATGATTTCGGTGTTATGCTCAAAAGAAATTTGTGAGTAGAGAAAATGCGTATTAAAAATAGTGACATTAAAAATAACAACGAAGAAGTAGTGAAGCCAATTTATGAGCGGAGGAAAGTAATAAAAATATTATCGACTTCAAACAACTCCATTGTTTATTTGGACGAGGCCGAACTAATCGGAGAGATGAATTAGAATTATGGTTAATAGAAGCGAACATGGTCGATTTATGGGATGCTTGATTGAATCAGACATGGTAAACTTTCTAAAGTTCCTGGAGTAAGCGATTTTTTTTAGGGATTTGGGGAAAATCTAGGTCTGGATGGAAGTGATGAAAGGAAATTTTATTTTCGCGGCCTGATGATTTATTTTGTCCTGCCCTTCTTTTCCCTGCTTTTCACTTTCGCGTTCTCAGCTGGTGGAATTAATATAGCGGAATACATTTATATATAGCACAACTTATCTATTATTTTTGTTACTTTGTATACATAGCACAATTTGTGTATTATTTTCTTTTATTTAACTAGTATTACCGCACAACGGTGGGAAAACCGATCATTGAGGTGTTCAATAGGAAGTAAAAAATATTTATTAAAACATATTTCAAGTTAGATTTTATTTAAAAAATTATAGAGTACTTTAAAAGAAAATGTAAGTGACTAATGAAGTAAATGATGCTGAAAAGCAAGAAACCATCAAGTAGCCGATATACAAATCTTGATTCGAAGTTCCTATATACAACCCATTTTTTTAATATTTCATCACATCTTTTATAGGCATTTCAACAAACAACATCTAAGAAAAATCAATATATCAAAATATAGCAAACACACATCATGCGTTCCCAAAGACCAACAAACACATTTATGTGTATCTGTATCGAACTTTACTCTCTGTTATACTCTATCTACTAAAATTTCATCTTTAATAAGGACATCCGCGGACCGAGCTAGGTGCAGTAGGGGGTTTACGGCTCTGGTTGGTTTTCCCTCTGAACAAATTCAAAAAAAAAAAAAAAATGATCCATTAGTGTTACCACCCCTTTGATGCACAACAAAAAAATTGTCATTTAAGAGTCCATTTGCATAACCAACAAAATCTTCATATGAACTAAAAGTGCTTAACTCATTATTGTTTATAAGTATGCGATATCAGTAATTCTAGCAAAATAACAGCCTAGTGTTGGAGCGACATCATCTCCTTCGTGGTCAATCCAAGCTAAATTAGCTGCAGCATAATACACTTATTGTATTTGGCCAACTTTTCAATCTTTTCATATAAAAACTTATTTTCCTCTAAGTTTTCTCCATTGAATCATGGATGGTTATTAAGACAGGGTTATAAGCCATGCAATCAAGAACTGCTCTGCCACCAAGAGGACTATATGGAACTATTCCAATGCCAAGTTCATTGCAAAATGGGATAATCTCTTCTTCAATGTCACAACAAAACAACAACCACTCCATTTGTACTGTAGTTATTAGATGCACGGCATGGCAGACCTAATTGCATCAGGACTTGCTTCTAATAGCCCAATGTACTTGATTTTACCTTCTTTCACCCTTTTTGTAAGCTCACCAAAATAAAATAAGACAATACTTTGGCTATGGATTATTTAATTGAAGACTACTGATTTTTTACATGCTCATCATTAAAATATATTGATATATATATATATACATATATATATATATACATATACATACATACATACATACATATATATATATATATATATATTTGTATATCCATTTTGAAAAAACAGGACTTTGGTTGATATTTCATGGCAACCTTACTTCCACTGGTCCATTATTTATCTCTTGTTCCTGGCATTCCTTTTTTTACCTGGATCTGGTCTTGAGTTTCATATTGAAAAAAAATCCCTATAAATCTATATTAGCACCAGCTACTCCATGAATAATAAGAATGTTTTATATGACAATCATTTCAAACATGTTAGAAACTATAGATGCTAGAGTCCAATTTTCATATAATTAAGAGTCGGATGCGAAACTAAATAGTAGCCATACCTGTATTCTAATAAGAATAGGACAATCAGCTCATGCAGTCCTTGTATGAATCATTATTCATCTATTAATCGATTCAACTGAAAGTATGAGACATCAATAGTTATGACCAAAGGAAATTTGTGTAAAAAGCAAATCTTTTCCAAAAGTACCAACATTATTAAAACACCCTTCCTGTCAATGATCTGGATGAACCCAACGTTGTCTTCACAATGAAAAGCTACTGAAGAACAGTTAACTAAAAATACAGACAAAGTTTGCAAAAATCAGTGAAGAGAAATTGAAATTTGTAGAAGTTGGATCTGGGAAATATAACGATTCAGAATTACTCTTTTGGCAGCATCTTGAATCGACGGACGAGGATATTTCTTCTTCGAGCCGAATGCCCTTTTCATAAGGAATTGAGTCAGATAATTTTTATTAGGGCTTTAGCGCTGAGTTCGCTAAAATGAAACAATTAAGTTTAAGAAACAATTAAACTGGAATTACCGAGATATACGGAGAAGAAATAGGAAGAAGCAGAGATCGGGCGAAATTAGGAGCGCCAAATACAACGGAAAGAAGACGAACGAGAAAGTAGTCGTATGTTATTGGCTTCAGAGAATTTGGTTTTGGCCGACTCACACTAAGCAAACCTTCCTAACGGTTCATATAATTATACTTGTATTTTTTTTCTTCGGTATTTTATATCCTTTACAATTAACACAAGGGTTGAACAAATTATACTTGTATTGGATTATGATGGAGGGGAGATTGTATGTTAGTACAATAAATTATACTAAGTTCATATATTTTTTGTTACTTTGTATACATAGCACAATTTGTGTATTATTTTCTTTTATTTAATTATTTTATTATAGCAGATTAATATAAAGCCATGAAAGAATGCTATGTATATCATGTTTTCTTGTAGTGTTTTCTATTTTATCACGTAAAAAATGATGTTTAATATCTATATGTTTAGCTCGAAAGTGATTAACTTGGATTTTAGATAAGTTTATCGCACTCATGTTATCACAATAAAGAGTTGATTTTAATAAATTTATATTAAAATATTTAAGTGTTTGTTACATGTATATAATTCGAACGCAAGCCAAAGTTGTTGATATATATATTTAACTTCACATGTAGGTAATGAAACACAATTTTATTTCTGGCTAAACCAAGGGACCGGTGATTTGCCAATAAATGGCAAGTACCACATGTACTTTTTTAGTCCATCCGTGATCCTTCAAAATCACATCACTATAGGATACTAATTTGAAAGAGCAATCTTTCGGATAGTAAAGTTTGAAATCTTTGGTATTGCTTAGATAACGCAATATATGTTTTACTGCTCTCAAATGTGATTCCTTTAGATTGGCTTGAAATCGGGCACATAAACAAACACTCATCATAATATCTGGTCAACTAGTTGTTAAATATAATAAAGATCCTATCATACTACGATATAATTTTTGGTCTACACTTTTGCCATTTTCATCTCTTTCGAAATGTGTTGTTGTACTCATATGAGTTGGTTTCACGTAATTGTTTTCCATTCCAAAAAGATTAATTAAATGCAACAACCCGGATTTTCGGAAAACCGGGAAGTACATATTTAATGGGTTTTTGTGATTCTTAAGTTAATATGTTGGTGATACGAGTTTGTGAGATTAACTTGTATAACATTTAAATAAAAAATTAAGCTTTGAGCATTTCAGAACTGAGTATTTGGAATAAATATATATAACTTGGTCATAATAAGGGATTTGTTCCAATATATATTATCACTTCAAGTTCACAATTAAATTATTTTGGTATATTGAAAATATAAAATATCAATTGGGAATCAATACTTAAAGGGAAAATATATTTTCAATATTTGGGATTAATTGTTGGTTGTAATTATTAAATTATTAATTGAGGTTTTAAATACTAAATGTATCTTTGATAATGATATCAATAGAGGAATTGTGTTTAAATTACATTAATGAATTCAAAGTGTACACGTGACCTTTAAAAATGTTAATCAATGAATAAATCAGTTTGTTAATTGTATGAGAAAAAATATTGATAAGAATCAATATTTATATAGTCTTGCTGCATTTTATTATCGTTAATACAAAATTTAATTTATTGAGTAATAAAGTATACAATAGCATTGTTTTTGTAATAAATTGGGAAAATCTGTGTTTTTGAATACCAACAATACGCATAAACATGTGTGTATTCTTGAATTGAAGTAACAAGATGAGAAGTGTTTATGTTATAATTATTCAGTTAAAACAGTTTTATTATGCTATGATAACAATAATTGTAAATATTTTGTTAAAAAAACAATTATTTTAATTACGGGCTATAATCGATTGTTGTATTAATAATAAAGAAAAAATGTGTGTTTTGTTAAAATGAGTCATTAATGGTTTTTATTTACTGTGTTGTAGAGATTGCACAAGTATAAATAGAGATATTTTTGTCAACCATTATTATTCTAGTGTATCATGTTGAATTAATATTTAAAACGGTGTAAATATGTTTGTTGTGTTTATTTTTATGTTGAGTTAAGGAAAAAAGAGGAGCAAGATTAAACCAAAGTTTGGAGTACCTAGCCTTGTGTAATTGAACCTAACTAGCTTAATTGAATTGTTTTGGGCTTAATAGAGGGAATTAGCCCATTTCTCAACTTAATAATTATTTGGAAAATGGGAAAAATTGTTTCTCCTTCGTTCATTCACGTGAAGAGTTGATACTCTAGAGCTTTCTTAAAGGAAAAAATGGTTCTCTTCCTCCTCAAAACCAAAACCCTACACACTCTATAATTCATAAAAAATCAAATAAATTTCCAAAAATCCTAAAATTCTGACATGATGTTGCTGAGATATATTCTAAAACCTCTACACCAAATCTCGTGGCATTTGGATTAGTGTTGATGGATCAAACGTCTTCTTTTCTCTAGCGATTTTAAGGTCAGTATGGGCTAAAAACAGATGAAAATGATAGATATTGCTATGCTAAACCCTTAATGCAACAGAGGATAAAAACGAAGTGGGAAATTGATGATGAGTTGAGGCATGCTTGCTTTAATTCTAAGTATGACTAGATTATTGCTTGATCTATCTTCATTGCTCAGCCTAGATCTAAGCTATGATCCGTTTCCAATGAAGGGGAAAATCAAACTAAGAAGAATTGGGGTTTGTGTAAAAGGGAAACATTGTTGCATGTCATTGACACTGCAACAAAAACACAATATTACAACTTTAATTTTACAACTGTGCAAAAAACACAGTTGTAATAAATGCTTTTGTACAACTGTGCAAAACGTACTGTTGTAATAAATGTTTTTTACAACTGTGAAAAAATCACCGTTATAATAAACATATATATCACAACTTTTCATTTTATTCATTGTAATAGAGATGCCTAGTACAAACTTAATGTTTATAATATCTATATTTAATAACTAATTATATTGATATTTAATAATAATAATTAATAATAAACTTGAGAATCAATAATATTTGTCAATTATTATTAAATAATTAATAGCTAATAAGTAGTAATTTATTTTTAATAGTTAATGTATGTTAACTACTTATTAATTAATAGCTAGTAATATTCTTATTTTTTCGGAGAAAAAAAGAAAAACATTTTTATGCCGAACGGTGGAAAAGTGGTGGTCTATCAAAACGATGAAACTCAAAGGTGGTAAATCTGAAATTTTGGCTCCTAAACAATTCGCGTCGTGTTGTATTTCTGGAGCCTTTTATGGGCTGATCTCTCGTGTTCTCTTCAAAAAACCTTCCCCTTCTCAAAAAATCAATCCCTAATTCCTCAAAAAACCTTTCCTCCCTCAAAATTTTCTTCCAGTCAAAATTCTTTTTTCCCAATTCGATTGATGGCCTCTGACCGTAACCCTCCTTCACCAATGTCAACCGCAGCCACCGCTCAGTCACCGCACCTTCATCCTTCACCTTCTCTCTCCTTGTCGTCGTTCGAAAGTCATAGCCGTTCACTAACCCCAGCTTGCCACCAAATGCTCCGCCTTGTTGCTAACACCAAACGGAATTCCGCCCTGAAATCGAAGGCCATACCTCCTTTAACCCCAACTGGAGGTGCCACCTAAACTGCCGCGACTGCCACGTCTAGGTCCAGCCGACCTCGACAACTTGTTTCCGCCTTTTTGCTCTGTCCTTCAACCCTACAATTTTCGAGCAACTGCCCAACGCCTACCCCTTCTGTCCAACAACGCGACGTCACCGTGCTTCATAGCATCATCCGCGAGCCATCGTTGTTGCTCCTCTGTTGGCTGCGGTTACTTCACGTTGTTATGGTGAGTATTTTGCTCATGCTGTTATGGTGAGTATTTTGGTCTGTTGGTTTAGTTAATTTGCAGATTTAGTAAAGTCAGTTTAATTTATAGTTTAATTCGTTGAGGATTACTGTCTAGTTTTAGTTCAATAATGTGCCAGTATACTATGTTAACACAAACTGTTTGGATAATGGACAATGGGAGTTGTTAGAAAGTCTTAAGTATTCCGTGGTACCATAGATTTATGCTTAAATTCGTGTAAAGATCTAAAATCCTAAACTTGATAATAGTCATATCGTTATACAAAGTTATGAGATTAAGTATGACTAAATTTAATGTAAGAAAAGGTATAAGTGTGGAAAAACTTGAAAAGGTAAAAGTTAACACACACACACATACACGCACACACACACACACATACACACACACATTCTAGTAATCTTATGGAAAAACTCGCACATCAGAATGCTATTAAATTTTGCCTTCTTGTGCTTCCTTCTACCAGAAGATTTCCTAAAAAAATGAATTACCTGGTTGTGTAGGTTTCTTACTTATAAAAGTGCACTTCAAAATTTGGATGATTGCCTCATTATGGTACTCTCTTTTCTGAAGTACCTGCTGTTCCTGGTGAATGCTTAAGAGTGGTTTCTATTCATACATACTACAGGTGGGTAAATTTCAACATTTCTAATTTTGCATGTTAAATTTTATGGATAATAGCTGTTTAATGAAGTTGAGCTTGATGTTGACTTTATCAAGTTCAGTAGATACCAATTAAATTATAATTTAGCTTCCTTTTAACATCATTTTATCCCTTAACAGGAAATGCAAAAGCTTGTTGAACTATTATGTTGTCATAAACCTGTAGCCTTGCAATTATAAATCTGGTTGCACCAATGAACGCAAAGTGCACTAAAATTAAGAAAGTTAGTAGGTGGGTAATAAAGATATTGAACTATCTGTATTTGCGTGACTATTTGTGTTTTCCTTGCTGATATGTACTTGCTTTCATGGACAGAGGACTATATCTCAAGAGGAGGAGCTGAAACTGCTATTTGCAGGGTTTTCTTTGGAAAAAAGGTCCAATGCCAAGTAAGTACTTGCTAATGAGTCGCTTAAAGCATGCAAGATCGATGCAAAAAACTTTGTAAAAATCTACTGCAACCAAAAGAAATTAGGATATCTCGTGCAAAACAGGTTTTGGTAGACCTTAAGCAGCTATTTTTCCATATATGCCTATGCTATATGCTGATCTTCTCGTTCTTTCTTGCCCATGTTTGCAAAATAGGTTCTGGAAATGTTCCTTTGTTTAGGTCTAAGTTGCAAGTCAAGGAACTCAACTTAATGGTGTTGCAAGTGAGTCTCTCATGTCATGTTCCTAGGCTTGTTTGTTTGGAAGTGTTTTTTTTTGTGTCATTGTTGTTTAATGTCAAGCACGCATGTTGGTGTATGATTATGTAATAATACGCCAAATATTTTCTAAAAATTATTGTTTGTAATATTGAAAATTTGAGTATTTAAATAAATTAGCTTGCAAATAACTGTAATATTTGTTTTGCTTATGGAGTATCCCTATATTTAGTGTATTGTTCATTTCAGCTGCAAAAGATGTTTATTTTTTTTAAAACGCAACTGTTAATCACAACAGTGCATAACAGTTGTAGTAGATATTATTACAATGGTGCATAACTGTTGTAATAAATTTGGTTACAACGGTGGAAAAAAGTTGTAAAATATACATATTACAACGGTGTTGCAACGGTGCAAAAAAGTTGTAAAAGATTTTAGTCTATTACAACTTCTAAATACACCACGGTTAGCCCACCGTTGTAAAATGTATATTACAATGGTGTTCCACCGTTGTAATAGGGTCATTTTGTTGTAGTGTAATTTGCTTCCTACAGCTCCAAATCAAGAGGAATTCTTCTAATAAACCAATCAAGGTGAGTCAATGGACTCACACTTTCTAGTTTACATTGTTTTATTTTTATTTATTGAATCAATTTTCTGTCCGTATAGGATATGTCGCTTTTCCGGGTCATATTGGTCATTTTGCGCTATGCTGAAATCACAACGAAACCCCATGTTTAAGCCTTCATAACTTTCTGATACTTGAGTGTTTTTGCTTGGTTCTTTTTAAATATTATTGTTCATCTTTTTATGAGTATGTTGCAAATTTTGGTATCGTTCCGAGTTGATTTGGGTGAGTAAACGGGTCACTAAAGTAGGGTTTCGCTGGGATATTGACCTGGAACAAAACAACACTCAGGTCCAACTACTGGGTGCCGTATCTCCCAAATTATTGATCAAAATTGAGTGGTTTTTTTTATTTCATAGCATAGAATTTTGTCTATAGTCCGAAATTTTTTTAGGTCAATCCAATGTAGTTTGTCCATTCAAATCTGGTCCCAAAGTTGGACCTGGAAGTGATTTCAGCCCAGGCCGAAATTCAGTCCAGAGTCCATGTTTGGAGCTTTATAACTTTTTTGTGCGATGTCGGAATTTAGTGAATCCTTTTTCATTTAAAATTCAGGTCTTTCTTGTTTGTGCATATCAAATTTTAGACCATTCGGAGATCGTTTGGTCATTCAAAACTATCCTAAAAGTGGCAATCCGGATTGGTTTCTAGGTGTATTCTTATGCTTTAGTGTAAATTTGGTTGTCTTTCCTTAAGTGTTTTCATGCTTTTCTCGATCTAATTTTAATCCATGCTTTTTATGTTAAATTTTGACTTACTTTATTAATGGAGAAGCCTAAATTATCACTAATGCAAAATTTGAGTTTTATGTATTTAGTGATGAGATTTGAGCACACATTGCATGATTTAAACTAGTTTTCTGATATATGTATAAATTAACTTTTCATTATAGTTTTAAGGCTAAACGAGATTTATAATTTTAGTTATTAAAAACTTGTAATGACCCGCATTGGCAGAGGTATTATAATTAATTTATTTAATTATATAAATAGTGATATAGTGAATTAAATGGTCGTGGAATTAAATAATGGTGAATATTTAATTTAAAATATTAAATTAAATAATATGTTTAATTCTGAAATAATCAGAATTGGCTGAAATGACGATATGGTGTGAACTCGATCATCTGTGATATTTAATTCAGTTTAGAATTGAATTAGAATAACGAATATATTATTTGAACGACAGTTTGAGCGTATAATTATAATATAATTAAATTCGAGCTCGAAATGGCGCTGTAGTTCGTAATTTGGCTATTCGAACTTCAACTGAATGTACAGGATTCGTTTTAAGCCGGATTTCTGTGAAACAAGAAACGTGTGGAGGTGGTGGAGTATATCTTTCTAGTGGAAGAGAAAAATCGGGATTTCGTCATGTAGATTTTGATTTATGTCCAAATCAAATTTTAGAAAAGTCGATGTGGAATTCCTTTATAATTTATAAAGGAATTATTTATATTTTAAAAATGAGTTTCAATATAAATTGAATATAAATTTAATTGGGATTTGAAATATCAAATTAAAAATCCCAGTAGAGCTGTATGGTATTCCAATGTGAATATATACGATAATATTTATTTATAAATATTTAATTTAATTATATTTAAATATATTTATATATTTAAATGGGTTATTTCAGAGCTTTAAAAATAGCAAGTTTTACAAACGAAGTCGGAATTCGACGAAACTAATTTTGTTGGATCCGCAATATTAAATTATTGTTTGATTCCAAGTTTTCGTGATTTTTAGAGTCAGTGTATGGCCGCACGGATTTTTAGAGTGAAAAACAGTCAGTATTTCGACAGTTAAAAATACGTTGTGTGAGCATACGAAGTCGGACGAAACTAGTTTCGTTGGGACCGTAATGTCGAACTCTAGCTACATGTCCAATTTCGTGATTTTTGGGTATCGTATGTGATCACAGGGATTTTAAAGGACGAATACAAGTAGTGATTGCTTATAAATTAATATAAAACGAAATATAAAAATATATCTTTTCTCCTATAAATAATCCTACCCAAACCCTTAAAACCTAACTCTCAAGTCAATAGACCAAAAACTTGTGCCGATGCTTTTTATATTTGCAGAAAAGAAAAATCGAAAGTGTAAATTCAAAATCAAACCAAATGAAAATCTATAAATCCCAATGTTCATTTCTTTGATGTCGTGAAGGCTGGTGCTTCGATCTAAAACCTGTTTGGTTGAGTTCGACGTCCATTTTATCAGTGGCAAAAATGAACAGTGAGGCTAGGGTTGGGTTTTTCATGGAAATTAAACAGGGATTTGGGAATTCGAGTGTTGATGTGAGTTCGGTGTTGGATTTGGCTTCGTTTGTGGTTTCTTTGTTGGTTTCGGTGCTCGAAACCGTCGCTGCATGTGTAAAGGGGGTGGACGACGGAAACGTGGAGGCATCGAGTTCAGCTAAAGGATGGTGGGGAGTGTGTACTCAAGAAGAGAGGAGTGTTGGTGTTTTTGGTTTTTAAACCCGTGGAGAGTTACGGTCAGGAGATGGACACAAAAAATGGGAAATGGAGAGCGAATTACTGGAGGAGCGGGTTCCAGGTGTTCGGGGAAGAAGCAATTAGGAGCGGGTGGGCTTTTATGTGGTGGTGGGCCGATTAGAAAAAGGGGCGAGGCCCGTTATATATAAATGTTTAAGTTTAGTTTAATTAAATATGTGTATAACTTGTTAATGCAATATCTATCTCATACGATATCAGAAATTCGAACCGTCAGTCACGTTGGGATCGTATGGACGAGGGCAACACCATGGCACTGACCGGGAGTGAATTGGAGCTAGCTTGAATTTTGGCGAAATAAATTGTTTGATTCAAAATCAAACAAACAGTTTATCATTCTTTAACGATGAACTGTAAATGTGAGTAAATCTCACTAATCCTGAACAGTTTATAATTTCATGTTGTATTCTTAGAACTGTTAAATATTGGTTGACTGACTGTGTGTTGACTGTTTGATTGAACTGTTAGTTAGTTAGTTGAAATATATATATATACACACACACACACACATCGTTAAATATATGTTGATTCTGTTTAGCAGAATATTTCATATAAAAATGAAATCGATGTTAATGATATTGTTTAACATCTGTGATGCAGGGAGACAGGTTGGAGGAATCCGACTGGATTCCTCAACAGTTATTTTATTGTTTTTCATATATTGTGATATATGATGTAGTTTATAATCTGTGGTTGATTATATGTGTTTGGACGATATTGGTCATCGTGATATGATGTGTTAAGTCCCATAAAATATCGGAATGGGAAAAGGAGTTTTTCAAAGTGATATTGAAAACAGAATATTTAAAAATTGGAATAATTATAAAGTGAATTATTTATTTAGGATAAATAAATAAGATGTTATAAAATGGACTATTTACTTAGAAAATAAATAGGAGATAATAAGTGAGATATTTATTTGTTAGATAAATAGGATAAGATAATGGATTTATTTATTTGTTAAATAAATAGAACAAGGAAAGGACATATTTATTTGTTTAATAAATAGGGTTATTAAAGGAAACATTTTGAATAAATAAATAGGATATTAAACGGATTATTTATTTAGGAAATGAATAAGTTATGATAAAGGGATATTGACTTAGAAATTGAATAATTTATAAAAGAGATGTTAAGCAAAATAAATGGAATAAAGGATTTTCTATTTAGAAAATAAATAAAAGAGTTAATCGAATCGAGTTAATCGAATAGAGTAAATCAAATAGAGTTAAACAAGATTAGAAACTAACTAGAGATTAGTTAAGTTGAATAGTTTTCTGAGTATCGATCTGATGTTGGTTTCGGCCTTCGGGGTTTATACTTAGAGAATTGTTCTCTTATTAGTTTACAGTTAGAGTCTGATAGTTATGGAATGGTAGTGATTGATGATTGATCGATAGAATTTCCATTTGGAAATAATATCGTTGTTTGCACACCTGTTTTTCTTTGATGGTTAAATCACAGACTATCGAAGTTTTGACCATTTTAACGTTGTTAATATGGAGAGACCGGTTGGATTATTATCCAAAGAACCACTCTATATTGGCATAAGCATTGCGAATCATATATGCCAAGGATAATTGAAGACGGAGTAAAGAACTAGGGCTATTGTATAAGTCTTAGATAACAGTGCATAAGATGGATGTACTGAATAGTGCCTTCGGTTCATCCTGTTCCTGGATGACTTGTATGGATGGATGTCTGACAGAGTATTTCCAGACGATCACGTATATTGATTTCTCCAACCGTACCAAGAGTGGAAGTGGAGAAGGAAACTTCTTTTAGCTAACACATAATGTATTGTTGAGGACGTCAATCGGTGGTTTGATTGATTTGACGATGTGGCATTTGAAGTGAATCTGGTGCGATGATAAAGCGTAGCTTCTAGCCTCACATCCGGTAAATGACAGAAATCGGCCAGGCAGCATGGCTAAGTCGGTCGCTCCGAAGTTGGGTGTATAATCACCTGATCTAGAGTTTCATTTACTTCTAAAAATCTATTGTTGATGCTGTCCCATTCGGGAAAACGGTTGCTGATCCCAACCGTTGGTGATATACATTCGATACACTCAAGCGAAATGAGTGGTTGGTCATGTGTGGTCGGGTTGCAAGATGTTCTTGTTGAACCCCGTGTATTCCTTTCTAGAGGTACACTAGCGAAAGGTGGTTCCATCCCTTGTCATAGTTGGAAATCCATTACCCAATACGTGCTTGCGGTTTTGATTGAATACTATATATGTAGAACGTGAGATAAAAGCGTTCTGCTAGATGATTATTATTATTGTGGTTGATAGACATTTTTATAATATCAAAAGAGTTTTGATATAAAGATTAGTTTCGATTCTCATAAGGGAAAAACCCATTCCGTTATACGGCGTGGTCTTATGAGATATCGTTTAATGGCTCAAACTGTTTTAAACTATTTTACTCACACCAGTCCCATGACTGACCCGGAGTTTGTTTTGTTTTGGTTTCCCTAAACTCTTGGGTGCCCAATTTTGTACGGGCAGTCAAGTAGTCGGGATTTACAGATACTTGAAGAGCTGGAGCAGGAGGCTTCAGGATCACATAGCTATAGTTTATTTCTGCTGTGTTGTAAGTATTGTACTCTGATAATGTTATTGTATACATATACTGATTTTATTTCAAGGATATGTTATCTATTATATGTTATTCGTTCCGCTGTAAGGTTCGTGTTACTCTGATGTAGTGTTCTTCTTCTATTCTAAGTTTCTATCTTATCTATTTTCACCCTCTGTTTTCTTTCTATTAGTTTTATGATTTTCTAGTGTAATTGGGGTTGGACTTGTGTTATTTGGTTAGCTCAAATTGGACCGGAATTTCGGGTCACTACAGTTGGTATCAGAGCTTAAGTTAAGTGAATTACCTTGGCTCTGTGGCGTGACTCAGTAGAGATAGGGTTAGTAATACCCTAGATTGAGTTTGAGTGTATATATACGAGTGAACGTATTTGTTATTGATATAAAAATTTGTTTTATATTGTGGAGATTTATTGGTTGAGTCGTTTATGAGTTTTGGTCGATCAGTTTGATCCACTGTATCGGTAGGAGTTGGTAAACACTTGAATATGATGAACCGTCATGGTATGTTTTGAAAAGAGGGTAAACGAAATTTGTATCAGAACAAGTCTTTATGCTTCTTTACTATTGCAAGACAGGTTTTGATGTACTCTGATGTAAAAGGCTTTGGACCTTATTTATTCATGTTATGAAAGTTTGATTTTACTTCCGCTATTTTATATGTTCTGTCTTGTGATATTTCTGTGCATGTTTACCAATAATGCCCCTCTAAAGCTAGTGCATTCCCTTGTGAGTGACCCTAGCGGAGGCGGGGTGTTACATTTGGTATCAGAGCAGAAGGTTACCAGACTGGGCAAAAGTTTTTAAAGACCTTCTGAAAACTATTTGAAAATCGTTTACAAAGAAGCATTTTTCAAGAAAATTTTCTTTTAAAAAGAAAAAGGCTATTCCCCAAAGGCCATTAGCACTATCCTTGTTTCCTTAATTGAATCTCTTTTCCTTTCTTTCCTCCATCTGTAGTCACAGTGGTTTTAACTGCGACTAGTCTTTTCTATCTACGGAAGTGCTTTCCATGCGATGGAGGTGGTTCTCGAGAGACCAATGGCCGCGTTATAAGAAAGAATAGTGAGAAAGAGGATAAAGGATACGAGCTTAAGGATGAGCAACTTGTTGGTATGGCTTAGTCCTCAAAGGAGGGAGAAAGATGAACAATGAAACCCATGACGAGAGAGTACCTTTGGCATGGTAAAACGGGGCGGATAGTTAAGTATTATGGGACAAGGACAAGATCATCGGGAGGGCAATAGTATGCTCTCATTTCTAGGGTACCTCGGAAGGAGGGTAACGATCTTGTTAAAGGTTTAGCTTTTCTTCTCTATCATCCCGTTAGGACTTCGTTTTTCGTATCATTTAAGTCTGCTTCGATAGTTGAGTCTCTGCACCTTAAGTACTAGCGTAATAGAGAATCCCATTTTTTGTCTCAAAGTCCTATTGGAGAATCAGTCCATTTATACATGACTTGTTTGGATTTGAGAATGTCTATGCCAAGTGTTGAGGTTGGAAATGATGCTTATGTTTATAAGCTATGGATGGATTCTAGGGATGAAGTGGTTATCCAGTAAGGGGTGCCACTCTCGGTTTTGATAGGAGGGTAGTTAGACCTTTTGACTAGCCTTGGTAGTACCCTCGAAGTATCGTGTAACCTTTTTGAGGTCCTGTCATGACTAGTTACTTAGAATCCTTGATGCCTTTATTGGAAATTTGAAGCCCGATCGAGTGGTGTTCGCCAATAAGATGGATGGTTTACCTCATTTATGCATGGGTTATAGAGGTCATCCTAGTAAGTGCACATGATAACCTGGTTGGCATCTGTTTACTTTCAAGAGAAAGTTCTTCTACATGGGATACCTTATAGTATATAAACGAGATCCAAGATTCATTAGTGAATTTTTGGAAAGCTTGCATGAGATCATGAGTACGTAGTCATGTTTGCGCCAAGTGTGCAAGTGGAACGAGAGGCAACGAAGAAATGAGTTCCAGCTCATTTTATGGAAACAGGAAATAAGAAGCTACGAAATCGCGAAGTTGAAAGACGGTCAAGGCACAATGGAATTAAGCCCAAGGAAATGTGACTTTGATGGTCAAAGACTAGATACGCGCATGATATCTCTTTTTGGGAGTATATCCTTGATCCCTGTTTTCGGTAGAGCTTACTTGTAGGCTATCTTTTGTGGACATCCTCTCGGTCCTATTTTCTGTTACAAACCCCGTAAGGAGTTTGTCTTGTTTATCTTCTCGACCCTGTTTCAGGGAATTCTAGATAGAACCCTATGGATGTAAACATGTATTTGAAACATGTTATGATTGATATGGTTGCAAGTGGTTGCAAGTGGTTGCTCGTGGATGCGCGAATACACATTAGATACTAGCTCGATTCGGTCACATTTCACATTGCATATGCACGAGTATTTATACTTGTTTATGGATGAAATCGAATGTATTATCATGCGGTTGTTGCATATGAATGAATGATTGTGCACGCATATAGTATCTATATGATTAGGACTATTTGCATACATGTTGGATTCATGGCACTATACATATTTTTGCATTAGAAAGATTATTCAGGCCTGATCATTAGCATTAGCTAAGGAACATGTACACACACGTTTTGCATATATTCATACAGCATTAGAAATCATCTAAGGACAATGGTTGCTTGTGGATGATGTTTTGAGTAGATGGATGATGGATGGTAGGATATGTTCTTCCTAACTTGGAGATTTCGGGGACGAAATCCTAAAAGGTGGGGAGAATGTAACAACCCGTATTTCGATAACGTGTTAAGACGAGAATCAAGGCAGAATTTAATTTTAAATTCTGAATCAAGTAAAACGGGCTATGCCATTGCGTTTGTCTCGGAAAAATACGCGAAATAGAGTCCGAGTTTTCGAAAATCGGAGTCCGTATGACCAAGTTATGGTCCGACGAAGTTTTCAGAAAATTCAAGTTCAAAAACGAGTTCTAATTTCGAAAATTAGGACCGGAAGGTTAGGCGGGAATATTTCCCGCCAGGCACCCCAAGTCGACAGACCTGTCGACTTGGGAGTCGACATGGCATGACCCAAGTCGACAGCCCTGTCGACTTGGGGGTCGATTTATGGTGGCCGAGCCATCTTGGCTTGGTGCACCTGCACTTCTCTCTAGTCTTGTTCTGGAAGCTTCCAACGTGGTTTGATGGCTCAGATCCATCCTAGGGTTAATCTAAGGGCCTAAAACTACCCTAATCTCTATAAAAACACCCCTAAGCCTACCCTAAACCCTCATTATTCATTCTTGCAACTAAACTATGGCAAAATTTTACCTCTCATGGCCTCCACCCTCTTCATAAAATTTCTAAATCGTTTCTATGAGAGATTTTCCATGCATACAAGTGTTTTCAAGCTTGTATGAGTGTCATTAGCTTGCATTCAAGTCAAGTTTCTATCCTTGCATCATAAAGCAAGGGTTTTGATCATTTTGGCTCAAGGGTTTCTATGTTAGAGCTTGCATTTTGGGTCTAGTTGATTGCATAAGGGCTTTGTCACATCTTTTGTGCCTTCATAGCAATGTAAGCCCTTTCCCTACTCTTAGATATTAACTATGAAGTTAAATGTTCATGTGCAAGTTTGGGTTTGATCATTGAGTATAATACATGCTATCATGTCATGCAAGTTTATGAAGTCATTATCTTGATCTTGTGGGCTAAAAGCTACAACCTTTATATTGAAATGTTGCATTATGCAACATGAGAACCCTCATAACCTTTATGTCAACTTGCATATGAAGCCATATCCCTTATATGATGATATATGCGAGTTACTAGTCATCATTCCATGTCTTTTGTCACCATGATTCGCTTATGTGCCAAGTTTGGGTTATGCATGTTTTTTGAGGCTTAAGAATGTAACATGCAAGTTAATGAACACATTTGTGCCTCATTTGCCACCATGATTAACTTGTGGCTTAATATCCATTTTTGTCATGCCTTTGCCAAGTCTCTTCTTTTAATCCATTACGTTGTTGCGAACGTATATGCGAGTTTAAAAGCGTTGGGTTATGTTATGGGAAATTTCTAATGACATGAAAATATAACTTGGAAATATGACTTGAAATATAACATGGAAGTTGACATGTAAGTATGCATAAAAACATAAGCTTGGGAATTTACCTATTAAGTTAGGTCTACCCTTTGGGAATTTACCTATTAAGTTAGGTCTACCCAAATGCTTGAAAACTTGTAACAGGTTTTGGAAACATGATGGACATGACACTTAGATAATATAAGTGTGGCCAACTCGAGGTTGGGTTGAGTTTGCTACATAAAACTACCCGGAACCGACCGCCTAACTAGTAGTTGCAAACAATAGGACCCAATGTGAGAAGTTGGTCATGTTGTGCTTGAACCCGAGGTTAGACCAAGTTATGGTGTAAAGCTACCCGGAACCGACCGGCTTAACTAGTAACCACAACAAAGTCTAATGTGAGAGGTTGAGGTGCATTGAGTAATTAATGCCACATGATAGGGTTAAGTTAATTTGATTAATGACTCTTAACCAAATATGACATGTACAAATGGGTTAAGTAAATTGATTAGGCTAATGATACTTAACGAAACATGACAAGGTTGGGTAGGTTAAGTAACTTGATTTGCCTAATGACACTTAACCATTTTGATATGACTAGTGGACGGGGTTAAGTTAACCAACACTTAATCAATCCAACGCGATAACTTGGTAAGGTTAAGCAAGTTTTCTTAATGACGCTTAACCGAAAAATACAGTTAATGGATGGGGTTAAGATTAGACTCAACTAGTCTAAACATGGAGATCGGATGGGGTTAAGTTAGCCTAGACTTAATTAATCCCACTTGGTAGTTTAATGGAGTTAAGTTAAACACTTAACTAATCTAACATGATGATTTGAGGTGGTTAAGTGACCTATACTTAACCAATCTAACTCGTGAACTTATTGAGGTTAAGTTAACCTATATTTAACCGATCTAACGTGAAAACATGATAAGACTAAGTCACGAATCGCTTGAATACACTTGACCGATTTGACTAAGTAAAGTTACAGGGTCAAGTTAATATATACTTAACCAATCTAGAATGATAATTGGACGAGGTTAAGTCGTGAATTGCTTAATACATACTTAACCAACGTGAGCATGGTTTGTAGGGTTAAGTCTTGGACTTGGATACTTAGCCAATTTTGACATGATTTGTAGACGGGTTAAGTCATGAACTTAAGTGACACTTAATCCATTATGTAAACCCTAGTTCTGAGGATTAAGTGGATAACCGTAGTTAACAAGGATAGCGGGAATAAGGCTAAGTGGTAAACCCTAGTTGAAGAATAACTAAGTAATGATTCTTAGTCAAGGAAATTTAGACCAGTTCATAGATAGATGAGTAACCTGATACGGTAGGTCATCGTTTAAGTATACGAGTAGGAGCAAGTATCTGATTTAGATAAAGGCTCCAGTGAACTGGGTAACGAAGCAGCGGCTTCGGGGAGCGTGAGGATATTCTTGGTATCCCTCTGTGAGCTGCCAGGTAATTATACTAGGCTCATGAGAGGTTAAGGTCTGCGTTAGAAGAACCAAGAGTATGCCTTGGTTGCTATACGAGCAAACTAAAGACGGGGATGGATAGGGGATAGTCGACGATACACGATCGTACCCTAGATAGCATTTCGTCAGGCTACCTACCATCTTTGGTCAAGCGTGTACGTACGGAAAGGCAGAGAACACCCAATAGACCATAATTGCTATCTAATTATGGTTGCGGTAAGGCTAGGATTGTGGGTTGGCCAGTAGTGTGTTCTTATACAGGATTTATCCTGTCTTGTCTTTCACTAGTTGAGGGAGGGGTCGCGTGGGACCATAGCCACGTATAGAAAAACAGACCTTTGCATCTGCATCGGCAGATAAATCGTAAGCTCCCGACCGAGTCCTGTATTTCCTGGTCTGCCCTGTGACAGGACTCGGATGGCACGATGTGATACATGTGCATACAGTCATGGAAAAACGATTCACAATGAATGCGTGGGAAAAAGGGCGCGGTTGACGGTTAGCGTAATTCCCAGTGGCCCTGGGTGGCTGAACCCAAACCGAAATACGAAAACGTGCAATAGGTAAGCATAATCCCTAGTAGCCCTAGGTAGCATAAGTCCTAGTTGTACAAACGATAATTCATGTTGGAAGACCCTAGCTAGGTTTAGGGTAACAGTCCAAACCGATCTTAAGGATCCTGGAACTATGTTAAAGTAATATAGAATCTCGTGGGTAAGCCCGTATGGTCTACGGCAAGGGACTAAACTTATACACGAAAAGGAACATATGAGTTGAGTAACCTATATATGCGGCATATTAGGTTGACTTGGACCATTATACGACTTTTGAGTAAGGGTCATTCACGGATAACACATGATTCAGTTGGGATACTAGTACGGTAGGTGCAGAGCAGATGTACAGGATATATACCATGGGACGTTATACGTGATAGATATCTTGGGGATATTATACTTGATAGAAACCTGACGATGTGATACCTTGTGTTATCTTGATATCGTAATTTATCATGACACCTTAGTTTATCTGAGTTCGGTAGTTCATCCTGTTATTTTGATTTAGCTTATCTATCATGTCATCATGCTTATGCTCATCTCAGTTTCTCATGACAGTTAACTTTACTAGTTTTTATGCTGATAGTAGATAGGGCTTACTCAGTCTTTTTGACTGACCCGTTTTGTTTCGCCTCTTTTCTTCCGTTTCCCCCCCAGGTTACAGGGAGGAAATACTGTTGTTTAGTTCGGACTTCTTCTGCTTGAAGGTCATCATGGATGGCTTGGACTTTTCTTGGCTATGGCTACTTTACTGTTTTTACTTGGGGAATAATTTATGAAAAAGTCTTTATGCTTCTTTACTATTGCAAGACAGGTTTTGATGTACTCTGATGTAAAAGGCTTTGGACCTTATTTATTCATGTTATGAAAGTTTGATTTTACTTCCGCTATTTTATATGTTCTGTCTTGTGATATTTCTGTGCATGTTTACCAATAATGCCCCTCTAAAGCTAGTGCATTCCCTTGTGAGTGACCCTAGCGGAGGCGGGGTGTTACAGATAGGGTTAGTAATACCCTAGATTGAGTTTGAGTGTATATATACGAGTGAACGTATTTTTTATTGATATAAAAATTTGTTTTATACTGTGGAGATTTATTGGTTGAGTCGTTTATGAGTTTTGGTCGATCAGTTTGATCCACTGTATCGGTAGGAGTTGGTAAACACTTGAATATGATGAACCGTCATGGTATGTTTTGAAAAGAGGGTAAACGAAATGATTTACCCAAAATTTTATTTTGATATAAGGGATTTATATTGGAATGATTATAATATATAGGATATATTGGTTGTTATTATAATCGAGTAAGATTATAAATTAAATGGTTATGTAAATAACCAACCAGAATTCATATAAGTGAAATACGTGAAATCAGATGAGTTAAATCTGAAATTTAAACCAGAAATTGAATTAAAATTCTGGAAAATTGGGTAAGTGTTTGTAAATGGATTTGGATTAAAAATAAGGAAAATTTAAGATCCTGAGAGATTTTAAATTGTTTTACAAGCAGTGTGAATTGTATTTTGAAATGAATTTGAAAGTGGAAATGTTTAGAAATGGTTTTATAGTATTGAACTCACTTCGATCGCTGGAAAATATATTCTGATGATGACAGCTGCATCATCAGTATTCATTTTCGAGTTGTAAGTGACGAATTACTACCAGAGATACTGTTTTGAATTTGTTTTTGGAAAGACAAGTTGTGTTGAATTTCAAATGAGATTTATAATATAGAATTTGAATTGAATTAACTAAGTCGAAGAGGAATTAGTTAATCGAGTTTTGAATTTGAAGTTGAACTTTGAAAGATGAATTGGATTTGTAAATGGATATTCGAAATCGAATATATAACTTAAATTTGAAATTTTGGATTCAAATTAGTTAATAAGCAAGTTAAAATATATCTGAACATGTCATGTTCAAATATATAAGTGAAATAGGCTAAAGAGTTAATTAACAACTCAATTAACGAATTGAGTTAAAACGATCAGGTATAGTTAAAATAGAGTGGGCAGGTATAAATATACATGAGATAGGTATGGATAAGGTATGAAGGTATATAAATAGAATTGCTCGACAAAAAGGTATGTAGTTAATTCATATATGAGATTTTATGCGCCGTATCGGCTAGCCGCTTGGCTTTTTCTTTTGGATTGGTGAGGGCCATGGGAGGCTATTTGAAATATCCCGATGCTCCTGGTACAAAGGAGTTTATGGCGATTTTTTCCCGAAATTTAAGGAGTTAGAATATTTTTAAGGTAATTTGATAGTTAGAAATCAACGTATAGATATATATATAGAAGTCGATAAGGAAACGAACTTAGAAATAGAATAGTAAGATCAAAAAGGAAGACTAAGAATAAAATCTAGTAAGAATAGAAAGAGGAAGCGTATACGTGTTTAAAAGTGAATAAGTAGTTGTATGGTATTGATTATTCGAGTAAGTAGTCATATCTGTTTTGACGTTATAAATGTTATTCAGTCAAGGTCTAAGAGGTAGTTATTATACCCCAACTTGATTGATTTCATTATTAACAAATAAATAGTAAGATTTCAGGCTCGAAAATCAAGGTTGAATAAGAGTTAGTTGAATATAGTATTTGGGTTGTCGTAACGATGTTTTACACAACATCCGTTTTAACCCAAATAAGTGTAAGCTTGGAAATATAATAAAGAATATTTCCTAAGTATAGAAATAAACGAGATCGGAAAAGAGATAAGTAATTGGAATATTTTCCAATTATAAATAGCATATATTTTCTAAAGTTTAGAAAATAAAGGAAGGCGATATTCGGAAATATTTTCCAAATAACATAAAAGGCCAATATGGTTATTGAAAATATTTGGTTAACAAATATTGATAAAGAAACAGAGAAGTGATTTAATTAATGGAATATTAATTAACGGCTCAGTGACATGTTCAAAAGGAAAAATTGATTTTTGAAAAGAGTAAACTGTTTAAAAACTCCCAGGGAAAGACTGTTTGAATTAAAAACAAATTTAACAGAAATTTGTGAAAGAAAAGTTGAATTAAAGTAAAACCAGTAAAGTGGTAACTGAGATTGAATTAGAATGATATCAAGACAAATTGGATTGTGAGATTCAAATTTGAAGTGTAATGGGATAATCAAGTTAAGAGTTGGGAATCGAGAAGAAACTCGAGTTAAAATGATATGTGGCTCGGATATAAACGAATGGTTGTCTTATGAATAAAAAAAGATCGGAATTTGATTGGGATGACATTGGTATAGGCTGAGTTGATAGCATATGGAAGTGATAGAGTTGATATGCCCGACAAAAGGGTACAAGTTTATATTCGATATAAGTATAAGATTTATGAGCCGAATTGGCAAGCCGCTTGGCTGTTTGGTTTTCTTTTGGGTTGGAGATGGCCTAGAGAGGCAAGTTGGAGTTTTACTGATAAGGCTGTACAAAGGAAGTGTTGGCGAAATTTTTTGAAGAGTTAAGGCGTTAGAAAATTTTCGGGATTTTGGGAATTTTCGTTGATAAAAATTGAATAAATTTTTAATTGAAATTAAATTGGTTCAGTTGAAACCGAATTCAAGAAGTGAACAAATAGGTTCTAACTAGTAGATAGGGCCGTCTTCTAGCTTTAGCAATTTCGAGGACGAAATTATTTTAAGTGGGGAAGAATGTAATGACCCGCATTGGCAGAGGTATTATAATTAATTTATTTAATTATATAAATAGTGATATAGTGAATTAAATGGTCGTGGAATTAAATAATGGTGAGTATTTAATTAAAAATATTAAATTAAAAATATATTTAATTCTGAAATAATCAGAATTGGCTGAAATGGTGATATGGTGTGAAATGGATCATCTGTGATATTTAATTCAGTTTAGAATTGAATTAGAATAACGAATATATTATTTGAACGACAGTTTGAATGTATAATTATAATATAATTAAAATCGAGCTCAAAATGGCGCTGTAGTTCGTAATTTAGCGATTCGAACTTCAACTGAATGTACAGGATTCGTTTTATGTCGGATTTATGTGAAATAAGAAACGTGTGGAGCTGGTGGAGTATATCTTTCTAGTGGAAGAGAAAAATCGGGTTTTCGTCGTGTAGATTTTGATTTATTTCCAAATCAAATTTTAGAAAAGTCGCAGTGGGATTCCTTTATAATTTATAAAGGAATTATTTATATTTTAAAAAGGAATTTCAATATAAATCGAATATCGATTTAATCGGGATTTGAAATATCAAGTTATAAATCCCAGTAGAGCTGTATGGTATTCCACTGTGAATATATACGATAATATTTATTTATAAATATTTAATTTAATTATATTTAAATATATTTATATATTTAAATGGGTTATTTCAGAGCTTTAAAAATAGCCAGTTTTACAAACGAAGTTGGAATTCGACGAAACTAATTTTGTTGGATCCGCAATATTAAATTATTGTTAGATTCCAAGTTTCGTGATTTTTAGAGTCAGTGTATGGCCGTACGGATTTTTAGAGTGAAAAACAGTCAGTATTTCGATGGTTAAAAATACGTTGTGTGAGCATACGAAGTCGGAATTCGACGAAACCAGTTTCGTTGGGACCGTAATGTCGAACTCTAGCTACATGTCCAGTTTCGTGATTTTTGGGTATCGTATGTGATCAAAGGAATTTTAGAGGACGAATACAAGTAGCGATTGCTTATAAATTCATATAAAATGAAATATAAAAATATATTTTTTCTCCTATAAATAATCCTACCCAAACCCTTAAAACCTATTTCTCAAGTCAACAGACCAAAAACTTGCGTCGTTGCTTTTTATTTTTCCAGAAAAGAAAATTCGAAAGTGTAAATTCAAAATCAAACCGAATGAAAATCTATAAATCCCAATGTTCATTTCTTTGAGGTCGTGAAAGCTGGGGCTTCAATCTAAAACCTGTTTGGTTGAATTCGACGTCCATTTTATCAGTGGCGAAAATGAACAGTGAGGCTAGGGTTGGGTTTTTCGTGGAAATTAAACAGGGATTTGGGAATTCGAGTGTTGATGTGAGTTCGGTGTTGGATTTGGCTTCGTTTGTGGTTTCTTTGTGGGTTTCGGTGCTCGAAACCGTCGCTGCCTGTGTAGAGGGGGTCGATGACGGAAACAGTATGGAGGCACCGAGTTCAGCTAAAGGATGATGGGGAGAGTGTACTCAAGAAGAGAGGAGTGTTGGTGGTTTTGGTTTTTAAACCCGTGGAGAGTTACGGTCGGGAGATGGACACAAACAATGGGAAATGGAGAGCGAATTACTGGAGGAGCGGGTTCCAGGTGTTCGAGGAAGAAGCAGTTAGGAGCGGGTGGGCTTTTATGTGGTGTTGGGCCGATTAGTAAAAGGGGTGAGGCCCGTTATATATAAATATTTTAGTTTAGTTTAATTAAATATGTGTATAACTTGTTAATGCGATATCTATCTCATACAATATCAGAAATTCGAACCGTCAGTCACGTTGGGATCGTATGGACGAGGGAAACACCATGGCACTGACCGGGAGTGAATTGGATCTAGCTTGAATTTATGGCGAAATAAATTGTTTGATTCAAAATCAAACAAACAGTTTATCGTTCTTTAACAATGAACTGCAAATGTGAGTAAATCTCACTAACTCTGAACAGTTTATAATTTCATGTTGTATTCTTAGAACTATTAAATATTGGCTGATTGACTGTGTGTTGACTTTTTGATTGAACTGCTAGTCAGTTAGTTGAAATATATATATATATAAATCGTTAAATATATGTTGATTCTGTTTAGCAGAATATTTCATATAAAAATGAAATCGATGTTAATGATATTGTTTAACATCTGTGATGCATGGAGACAGGTTGGAGGAATTCGACTGGATTCCTCTACACTTATTTTATTGTTTTTCATATATTGTGATATATGATGTAGTTTATAATCTGTGGTTGATTATATGTGTTTGGACGATATTGGTCATCGTGATATGATGTGTTAAGTACCATAAAATATCGGAATGGGAAAAGGAGATTTTTAAAGTGATATTGAAAACAAAATATTTATAAATTGGAATAATTATAAAGTGAATTATTTATTTAGGATAAATAAATAAGATGTTATAAAATGGACTATTTACTTAGAAAATAAATAAGAGATAATAAGTGAGATATTTATTTGTTAGATAAATAGGATAAGATAATGGATTTATTTATTTGTTAAATAAATAGAATAAGGAAAGGACATATTTATTTGTTAAATAAATAGGGTTATTAATGGAAACATTTAGAGTAAATAAATAGGATATTAAACGGATTATTTATTTAGGAAATGAATAAGTTATGAAAAAGGGATATTGACTTAGAAATTGAATAAGTTATAAAAGAGATGTTAAGCAAAATAAATGGAATAAAGGATTTTCTATTTAGAAAATAAATAGAAGAGTTAATCGAATAGAGTAAATCAAATAGAGCTAAACAAGATTAGAAACTGACTAGAGATTAGTTAAGTTGAATAGTTTTCTGAGTATCGATCTGATGTTGGTTTCGGCCTTCGGGGTTTATACTTAGAGAATTGCTCTCTTATTAGTTTACAGTTAGAGTCTGATAGTTGTGGAATGGTAGTGATTAATGATTGATCGATAGAATTTCCATTTGGAAATAATATCATTGTTTGCACACCTGTTTTTCTTTGATGGTTAAATCACAGACTATCGAATTTTTAACCATTTTAACGTTGTTAATATGGAGAGACCGGTTGGATTATTATCCAAAGAACCGCTCTGTATTGGCATAAGCGTTGCGAATCATATATGCCAAGGATAATTAAAGACGGAGTAAAGAACAAGGGCTATTGTATAAGTCTTAGATAACAGTGCCTAAGATGGATGTACTGAATAGTGCCTTCGGTTCATCCTGTTCCTGGATAACTTGTATGGACGGATGTCTGACAGAGTATTTCCAGACGATCACGTATATTGATTTCTCCAACCGTACCAAGAGTGGAAGCGGAGAAGGAAACTTCTTTTAGCTAACACATAATGTATTGTTGAGGACTTCAATCAGTGATTTGATGGATTTGACGATGTGGCATTCGAAGTGAATCTGGTGTGATGATAAAGCGTAGCTTCTAGCCTCACATCCGGTAAATGACAGAAATCGGCCAGGCAGCATGGCTAAGTCGGTCGCTCCGAAGTTGGGTGTATAATCACCTGATCTAGAGTTTCATTTACTTCTAAAAATCTATTGTCGATGCTGTCCCATTCGGGAAAACGGTTGCTGATCCCAATCGTTGGTGATATACATTCGATACACTCAAGCGAAATGAGTGGTCGGTCATGTGTAGCCGGGTTGCAAGGTGTTCTTGTTGAACCCCGTGTATTCCTTTCTAGAGGTGCACTAGCGAAAGGTGGTTCCATACCTTGTTATAGTTGGAAATACATTATCCAATACGTGCTTGCGGTTTTGATTGTATACTATATATGTAGAACGTGAGATGAAACCGTTCTGCTAGATGATTATTATTATTGTGGTTGATAGACATTATTATAATATCAAAAGAGTTTTGATATAAAATTAGTTTGGATTCTCATAAGGGAAAAACCCGTTCCGTTATATGGCGTGGTCTTATGAGATATCATTTAATGGCTCAAACTGTTTTAAACTGTTTACTCACACCAGTCCTATGACTGACCCGGAGTTTATTTTGTTTTGTTTTCCCTAAACTCTTGGGTGCCCAATTTTGTACGGGCAGTCAAGTAGTCGGGATTTACGGATACTTGAAGAGCTGGAGCAGGAGGCTTCAGGATCATATAGCTATAGTTTATTTCCGCTGTGTTGTAAGTATTGTACTCTAATAATGTTATTGTATACATATACTGATTTTATTTCAAGGATATGTTATCTATTATATGTTATTCGTTCCGCTGTGAGGTTCATGCTACTCTGATGTAGTGTTCCTGATGTTGTGTTCTTCTTCTTCTATTCTAAATTTCTATCTTATCTATTCTCACCCTCTGTTTTCTTTCTATTAGTTTTCTGATTTTCAAGTGTAATTAGGGTTGGACTTGTGTTATTTGGTCAGCTCAAATTGGACCGGAATTTCGGGTCACTACATAACTATCTTCAAATCTATAGCTTTCCGAGAAAGAAAACCATTGGTTTCGTAAAATATTTCATAACTTATTTTGAAGTCAAATATTTTCTTATATATAAAATACACAATCTAGCATCCTTTGAGATAAGGTATTGGAAGCCAAGCGACATTGTACACTTCGTGGTATGGGACACGAAAGTATACGCACTACAACAAAATATGATATTATTAACGCTATTTGATAACGTGATATTATGAAGTATTATTGTTTAGCCTTAATTATTTACTTCTCTCTCATGTAACGCTCCCCTCACAATATTATTTACTGGTCTCACTCCAACGCTCCCGTCACAATCCCTCCAAACTCACGATTATTTTCGTTCTCCTTCCGAAACCAATTCTCATCCCTCCAAAACCACTTCGCCTCACCAAGAAACTGATCGTTTCTCTCTAATCTCCTTACCCAATCGAAGAAAGCAAACTCCTTCCATCTTCAATCTCCTCAACCGATCTATTGAAGCTAGGGCGGGTTCACATGTTTAGAATCTTATCTTCGATTTGGATTCCGGTAAGCGATTCCGATTTTCATGTAAAGGTGTTAGTTAAAATTTATGTGATTCTGTGATATTTTTAGGTTCCAAGCCGATTTTAGTACTTCTTTGTGAATGACCTAAATTAGCGTTTAGGTCGTGTGCTGGTTAAATTTGACTTGGATTTTTTATTGAAGAGTAATCAACAGTGTGTAGTTTAATTTGATGTTTGATTACTTATTTTGACGGGATGTATATCAATTTATATAATGAGATATTTGCATGTAAGGAACTTAAGAATATACTTACAATTTTAAGAAGAGTTGCTAAGATGAACATCAGAGAAGCAAGAAAATGTTTAATACTAAATTTAGTATTTGCTTGTAAGGATGGAATAATTATTATCAAACAAATATTTACTACTAAATCTGATATTTGCAAAAAAATATTTAATACTAAATATTCTTAAACTGTAAGGATACTTCAGTTATGATATGTTTATTTATGATGCCAACTCAAATGCTGCTTCCCAACAGTAGGTATTTCCGTGAGAAGTTTAAAATATTTGATTAGCAGCGATATTTTTTACATACTGTTTTATCGCGTACTTTGTCCTGCTTACAGAACCTATATATGCAGTGTAGATAATTTTCTGTACTTCTATTTTTCAAAGATGTGGTTGCTTTGCTTGGCTGATGAAATGAAGGACTATTCTAAGAAAATATACAAGGAAAATATATGTAGGCTGTATGGCAAGGAATGAATCTGCCAAGTGTAATATTTTACATTTAGATCATTTTTATTTTTTATTTTTTATTTTTTCCGACCACTCAAATTCATGCTTGTATTATATTATTCAATATAAAATGCAAGAGAATAAAGGCAAATCAATTCTTTGTTGTTTTGTTTCCTAAGTACTCTCATTTTAGGACATAAGCTTCATGGATCAAATTAAAAGGGTTTAATCATGAAATGGGAGTCTAAACTATATTTTCAAGTGAAATTTGATTTAATCCGATTTAAAGGCGTGTTATTACGAAACATAAAATGTATTTACAAAATCAACCTCTAATGCAACCACTAAAATTGGAAGAAAAAATAATAAACCTAAACATTTGTAGGAATGAAATAACTTTACATATTTATTCTATTTAAATTGACATTTGCTGCATATGGAGATTGTCTTTGCTACTCTTGATGTGTAGTGGACATTGTTTGCAGAGGTGGTTTGTAGATAGAATTATTGATAATGGTAGTGTAGATATAATGTGCATTTGATTGAGCTAATAGATGTGGTTTTGCATGACTCTGTCTGTGACTAATTTTCACTTAATTTTGCATAATATTGAATGCCTATTTTAACTAAGTTTTGCATAACCAGCCGGAGTTGTCTTTGCAGTCATCTTTTCAATTTTTAAAAGGTTTGTAAGTGGTGTTAATGACAGCTTTAGTGTGTACAGACGGTACATCTTATATGATATGTGTTAACATCGATGTGAAACAACTTTTCAATTCATTCAACTTACTAGTTACTACTATTGAAGTCACAGTTGTCATTCAATATCCACCATGCTCAACATTACTAATCTTTTTAGGGGATTTTGCCACAATGTAACGGCTGCAAATTTTCGACTCCTCGAGAGTCGAAAATCCCGGGACGTTAGTGAAAGAAAGTAGAGGGTGAGGAAGAAAAGATAGAACTAATAGAATAGAAGAAGAAGAAGAACTTACATCATCAGAGTAAACACGAATCTCACAGCGGAACGAATAAAATATAACATAACTTTGAAATACAAATCAGTACTCGTATATACATACCATTTCAAAGTACAACACTTAACAACACAGCGGAATAATAATAGCTATAATCCTGAAGTCTCCTGCTCCAAGCTCTCCAAGTGTATCTGTAAAATCCCAACTACTTGACTGCCCGTACAAATTTAGGCACCCAAGAGTTTAGGGAAAACAAACAAAATAAACTCCAGGTCAGTCATGGGACTGGTGTGAATAAAACTCCAACACTTGGTTAAATAAAGGATATCTTTCTGATATTATAATAATGTCTAAATACAAATAGATATCAATCTAGCAGAACGCTTGCATCTTACGTTCCACATACATAGTATACAAATAAAACCTTGAGCGCTTATTGGAGATTGGATTCCAACAGACAAGGTATGGGAGCACCTTCTGATCAGTGTACTCTAGAGGAGATACACTAGGGTTCAACAAGAACGTCTTGCAACCCGGCCACACATGACCGTCCACTCATTTAGCTTGAGTGTAACGAATATATTATCACCGATGGTTGGGATCAGCAACCATCCTTCCCGATAAGGGACAGCATTGAAATAGATTATAAAGAAGTACAATTGAATATTCTCTAGATGGTGATAATACACCCTGCTTGGGTATGGCCCAACTAGCCATGCTGCCTAGCCCAACTTCTGTTATTTCCCGGTTGTGAGGTTTTGAGGTCACGTTTATCACTTTGACATATTATTTCTTCAATTACTTTGAATGCCACATCGTCATACCCGCCAAATCATTATCGATTTCTTAAGGCATCACGGGTATAAAAGCTAAGAGAGACGAATTTCTCCGTCACCAATGTAATACGTTTAAAGAGATCAACATATATGATTCGTTAAGAATACTTTGTCAGACACTCGTCCATATACGTTGTCCTGGGACTGAACAAACCGAAGGCACTACTCAGTGAATCCATCCTACCTAGGCTTTTCACAATAGCCCTTGCACTTCACTCCGTCTTCAATTATCTTCAGCGTACTTGATTCACAACGCTTATGCTAATACGGAGTGGTTCTTCGGATAATAATCCAACCGGTCTCTCCATATTTACAACGTAAATATGGTCAAAACTTTGATAGTCTGTGATTCAACTATCAAATGAAAACATGTCGGTGTACAAACAACGATCTTATTTCCAAATGGAAATTCGATCGATCAATCATCATATACATATATATGTTCATATTTCCTTATTTCATATATTTAGAAAATATATGTTATTAATCATTTGAAAACATTCCCATAGCTTATTTTCAAATCACTATTATTTCGCAACTATCAGTCCCTAACTGTAACTAGTATGAGAATAATTCTCTAAGTATCAATCCGGAAGGTCGAAACCAACATCAGATCGTCACTTAGAAAATCGTTCAACTTACCCTCTCCAGTCAGTTTCTGAATTTGCTTAACTCTATTTCTTAAATTCTTATCATGAAAACATTTCATTTTCTATGTTTTAGAAAACATATCTGACTATATTTGGAAAACGTTTCCAAAACTCATTTACGGATTTCCAATGAACGTTGTATAAACATCGTTTCGCTTAATCCATTTATCGCTTATTCCTTAACTTTATTCCTAATCAACCTTTTAGATCGAACCACAACTATTCCTTTGTCAATTTTGAAGTCAATCAAGTTGGGGTATAATTACCTCGCAGACCTTAATTGAACAACGTCCTTTACTGTGAAATAGATGAAGCTCATCACTCACTTTTTACAATCATCTGTTTACACAAATTCTCGGATTCAGGTTACGAATCTACTTCTTATATTAAAACGTTTGATTATAACTATAACGTTATAATTCCTACTTCTGCAATATCTAACCTAAATTATAACTTTATTTCCTAACTCGAATAATTTAACAGACACCTAATTTCTAAATCAATAACTAAATCTTGATTTAAACCCTGGAAAGTAAATAGTACTTTCCCGAATTCGCTATAATCGAATTCGACGTATAACTCTCTTTCGAGTAATCTCTATTCGATTTACTCTCCCTTTTAATAACGTATATTCGATAAACTCTATTTCGATTAACTCCTATCGAATAACTAATATTCGAATAACTCTTCTTGGTTGGCTCTATTTCATTAACTCTTATCGATTAACAAATATTCGATTTTCTTAAATGTGTCAATTTTTATCGAATAACTAACATCCGATTAACTTAAATGGATTTACTCTTATCGAATAACTTATTCGATTAACTCAACTTGATTTTCTTAACTCGATTACCTCAACTCGATTACTTAACTCGATAAATCTTAACTTGATTACTTAACTTGATAACTTAACTTAACCCAAATCGATTAACTTAACTCTAATCGATTAACTTAATTTGATTTACTCCTTCGAATGACTCATTCGAATAACTTAATTGATTAACTCCTTCGAATAACTAATTCGAATAACTTACCTTCGAATAACTAATATTCGATTTACTCTAACTCGATTAACTTAATTCTAATCGATTTACTCCATTTCGATTCAACTTAATTCAAATCGATTAACTTAACTCAAATTGATTAACTCCTTTTGAATAACTAAATTCGATTTAACTCTTCTCAAATAACTAAATTCGATTAACTCAAATTGAATAACTAATATTCGATTTACTCTTACATGTTTAACTCTATTCGAATAAGTAATTCGAATCACTCTAATGTGTTTAACTCTATTCAAATATCTAATTCGAATAACTCATTTAGAATAACTAAATTCGATTAACTCCTTTTTACTTTACTCGAATAACTATATTCGATTAACACCTTCTTTCGAATAACTATATTCGATTAACTCTTCGACTAACTCCTTTGGATTAACTAACTTCGAATAACTCCTTTGGATTAACTAACTTCGAATAACTCCTTTGGATTAACTAACTTCGAATAACTCCTTTGGATTAACTAACTTCGAATAACTCCTTTGGATTAACTAACTTCGAATAACTCCTTTGGATTAACTAACTTCGAACAACTCCTTTGGATTAACTAACTTCGAATAACCAATATTCGATAACTACTCTTCGAATAAATAATATTCGGTAACTCTTCTCAAATGAATAACATTTGATTTCTCCACTCGAATAAACTATAATTGATTACTCTTCCCTCGAATACACTATATTCGATAACTCTACTTCGAATAAGTGATATTCGGCAACTCTACTCGATTAACTCCACTTGGATAACTCTAACTGGTCAACTCTAACTGAGTAACTCTAACTGGTCAACTTTAACTGGTCAACTTTAACTGGTCAACTCTAACTGTTTATCTTTAACTGGTAAACTTTAACTGGTTAACTCAAATGGTTTAACCTAACTGGTTAACTCAAATGGTTTAACCTAACTTGATTTACTTGTCTCGATTAATTGAACTAATCCACTTAGTTTAACTTAGTTAATTCACTTAGTTTGACGCAACTAATTCACTTTGATTTACCAATTAGTTTAACTTAACTAATTCACTTCGATTAACTGCTTAGTTTATCTTAACTAATTTACTTTGGTTAACTTAACCAATTACTTTGATTAACTCGACTAACTCGTTTTGGTTAACTTAACCAATTACTTTGATTAACTCGACTAACTCGTTTTGGTTAACTTAACCAATTACTTTGATTAATCCTTTTATCACACTCTGGTTATAATTCCTACTTCTACAATATCTCCTTAAAATCCATATCGTGTTATACTTGTGTGTGAAGCACGTGTTTAAATCTATATTTGTATAATTCTATTTTTTTTCCAAACAAGTGTTCCTTTATTTATTCCCTGAATAAATGTTCCTTTATTCCATTTATTTATAATCTAAATAAATGTTCCTTTATTTATTTCCTAAATAAATATTACTTTATATTCTAATTCATTTATTTTCTAAATAAATGTTTCTATTTTATTTCATTTATTTTCTAAATAAATGTTTCCTTTTATAAAATCCTATCGATTTTATAAATAAGATTCATTTTCAATATAAACATTGAAAATCCCCTTATCAACATTTCGGTATGTTATGGTATTCAATCATATCAAATCACGATGTTCAATATCGTCCAAGCACATATAATCGCCCACAAGTTTAATATCACATCATATAACAATATATGGAAAACAATAAAATAACTGTTGAGGAATCCAGTCGGATTCCTCCAACCTGTTTCCCTGCATCACAGATGTTAGACAATATAGATAACATCACTTCCAGTTCCATATGATATATTCTATTAAACAGAATCAATATAGAAATTTAACTAACTGACTAGCAGTTCAATCAAACAATCAACACACAGTCAAACAGACAATTTTAACAGTTCTAACAATGCAACATGAAATTATAAACTGTTCAGAGTTAGTGAGATTTACTCACCTTGATTGGTTATTTTTAAATAACGATATTCGTCCCTCAATTCAGATCGGACAATTTATTTCGCCATAAATTGTAACGGGCTCGAATTCACTTCCGGTCAGTTCCATGACGTTGCCCTCGTCCATACGATCCTAACGCAACTGACGGTTCATCATTCCGACTTCGTATGGACTAGATATCACGTTATCAAGTTAATACTAATTTAAAGAAAATAAAACTTGAATTTTAGATATAGACAAACCGGGCCTTAACCTATCACTACGGGCCATTCAAATTTGACCAGCCCACTTCCTCACTCGCTCCTCTTCTTTCTGAAATGAAAACCCGCCTCCATCTCTTCACCATTTCCACTTCCTTTGATCCCATCGTTCTCCTCTGATACTTCATGAAACCACAAACGGCAAGCACCCAACTTCCTCTCGTCAGCTCCTCTTCGACTTTATGTCATTACTTGACAGTTCGATTCCCCCTTTGCTATCGCGTTTTCTAGTCCTGGAGCGCACCCAACAGTGTCGACGCCGACACTTTTTGACCCCAATCAACACCAAACTCCGGCAACCGAAGCTAGACTCCACCACAAGGTCAACTACCACCATGAATTCGTGAATCGCTGCTTCAAATTCTTGGAACTACAAACCCTAGGTCACGGCGGCTCTTAGGATACAACGACAAAGAAGGTGTCGAGCTCATTGAAGTGCTCATCAGTTTGTAGAGGGTTTGATAAGGATTACCAATACATATATGTAGTGATTTAAGGAATTTTTTTGTATTTCCTTTGATTTATTTTCTCCCGATATTTTTGTTGTGTAAAAAGAAATGAGGACGACGGATTGTTTCATGCTTATACAGGGAGGGTTGTTAAGAGTTGTGGTTGTACAAGGTGTTGGGTGGCCATTTCTAGTCCTTAGAAAATGTTGAGATATTTTATTTTATTGTTTTATATTCGTTTTCTACACTCTAAAAATCTGTGTGGTCACGCAGTGACTCTAAAAATCACGAAACTGGACATGCAGCTAGAGTTCGACATTACGGTCCCAACGAAACTGGTTTCGTCGAATTCCGACTTCGTATGCTCACACAGCGTATTTTTAACTGTCAAAATACTAACTGTTTTACACTCTAAAAATCCGTACGGCCACATGGTGACTCTAAAAATCACGAAACTAGAAATCTAACAACTATTTGACATTGCGGATCCAACAAAACTGGTTTCGTCGAATTCCGACTTCGTTTGTAAAAGTGGCTATTTTTAGACCCTTGGATAATCCATTTAAATATATAAATATATTTAAATAAATTAAATTAAATATAAATAAATTTATATTACCGTATATATTCACAGTGGAATACCATACAACTCCAGAAAACTTATATGTTTGATATTCCAAGTTCAGATTGAATCGAATTTCAATTTATATTGAAATTCCCTTTTATAACATATATAAAGCGTTACGAATTATCTACGAATTCCATAGCGACTTTTCTGAAATTTGATTTGGACATAACTAAAAATCTACACGACGAAATCTTCATTTTTCTCTTCCATTAGAAAAATATAGCTTAACAGATTCAAACGTTTCTTGTTTCACAGAAATCCGACTTATAACGAATCTTGTATATTCAGTTGAAGTTCAACTCGCCAAATAACGAACTGTCGCGTCGTTACGGGCTCGATTATAATTATTATTATAATTTATACGTTCAACTATCTTTTATTTAATATATTCGTTATTTAAATAATTAAATAACTTAATTATTATACCTTACAAAACGCGCCATTACAGACTTCCCCCCTTAAAATAATTTCGTCCTCGAAATTGGTAAGCTAGGAAAATGCTACCAACTTTACTAACTAGATTCAAATATCTTTTAGTTTACTTCTCAACTCCTGTTTCAACTGAACCATTAAATTTTCAATTAAATTATTAATTCATTCTGGCTAACTGAATTTCCATAAATCATGAGAATGTTCTAACGCTTGGAATTTTCGAAAAATTTCGCCGTAACCTCCTTTGTATTGGTCAATAGGACAAACCACCCCTCGCCTCTCTAGGCCTTCTCCAATCCAAAAGGAAATCAAAATAGCCAAGCCGCTTGCCAATTCGGCTCATAAAATCCAAACTCATATATGATATAAACTTGTACCTTTTTGTCGGGCATTTAACTCTATCCCTTTCATCTGCTACCACTTCAACATATACCAATGTTATCCATTCCAATTGATCTCCAATCAGTTCATATCCTCAAATCCAAATCGAATTTCATTAGAACTCTAATATCAAATTCCAAATTATTGACTTATCAATTTGGTTCCATTCTAGATTATCTCTAATCCAATTCAATTTTATTTAACTCGGTTCAAGTTTAATTTCAATTTATTTTTACCATCTCATTTTATTTAACTTCATTAGTTAAATTTTAATTCCAGAACTTAAGTTCCTGGGTCTTATTTCAAATCAATTTGAAATCATAATGCCAATTCAAAACCTTTGAATTTCTAAACAACTTGTTTTCTCAAAACAATTCAAAAACAAAACCTTTGGTAGTAATCCGTCACTTAGAATTCGAAAATGAACACTAATGATGTCTAGATTCATCATCAGAATCTATTTTCCAGCTATCGAAGTGAGTTCAATACTATATCATTTTCAATTTGAAAAACATTTTCAAAATCTCCCAGGAACTTCAAATTTCCTTATTTTAAATTCCAAATTCTGATTTAAATTCATATTTAATTCAAACTATTTCATATATTACATTCATATGAATTCTGATTGGTCATTTATAACCATTTCCCCCTTTTATAATCTTATTCGATTATAATAACAACCAACACAATCAATATACTATACTAATTTCAAGATATATATTTCTTCTATAAACAAATATATTTTGGGAAAAATTATTTCATTTACCCTCTTTCAAAACATACCATGACTGTTCATCGTATTCGAGTGTTTAGTAACCCTTATCGATACAGTGGATCAAACTGATCGACCAGAATTCATAAGCCACTCAACCAATAAATCTCCACAATATAAAACCATTTTATATTGAATAACAATCACGCGCTCATATATATACACTCAAACTCAATCTAGGATATTACTAATCCCATCTCTATCGAGTTATGCCACAGAGCCAAGGTAATCACTTAACTTAAGCTCTGATACCAACTGTAACGGCTGGAAATTTCCGACTCCTCGAGAGTCGAAAATCCCGAGAACGTTAGTGAAAGAAAGTAGAGGGTGAGGAAGAAAAGATAGAACTAATAGAATAGAAGAAGAAGAAGAACTTACATCATCAGAGTAAACATGAATCTCACAGCGGAACGAATAAAATATAACATAACTTTGAAATACAAATCAATACTCGTATATACATACCATTTCAAAGTACAACACTTAACAACACAGCGGAATAATAATAGCTATAATCCTGAAGTCTCCTGCTCCAAGCTCTCCAAGTGTATCTGTAAAATCCCAACTACTTGACTGCCCGTACAAATTTAGGCACCCAAGAGTTTAGGGAAAACAAACAAAATAAACTCCGGGTCAGTCATGGGACTGGTGTGAATAAAACTCCAACACTTGGTTAAATAAAGGATATCTTTCTGATATTATAATAATGTCTAAATACAAATAGATATCAATCTAGCAGAACGCTTGCATCTCACGTTCCACATACATAGTATACAAATAAAACCGTGAGCGCTTATTGGAGATTGGATTCCAACAGACAAGGTATGGGAGCACCTTCCGATCAGTGTACTCTAGAGGAGATACACTAGGGTTCAACAAGAACGTCTTGCAACCCGGCCACACATGACCGTCCACTCATTTAGCTTGAGTGTAACGAATATATTATCACCGATGGTTGGGATCAGCAACCATCCTTCCCGATAAGGGACAGCATTGAAATAGATTATAAAGAAGTACAATTGAATATTCTCTAGATGGTGATAATACACCCTGCTTGGGTATGGCCCAACTAGCCATGCTGCCTAGCCCAACTTCTGTTATTTCCCGGTTGTGAGGTTTTGAGGTCACGTTTATCACTTTGACAGATTATTTCTTCAATTGCTTTGAATGCCACATCGTCATACCCGCCAAATCATTATCGATTTCTTAAGGCATCACGGGTATAAAAGCTAAGAGAGACGAATTTCTCCGCCACCAATGTAATACGTTTAAAGAGATCAACTTATATGATTCGTTAAGAATACTTTGTCAGACACTCGTCCATATACGTTGTCCTGGGACTGAACAAACCGAAGGCACTACTCAGTGAATCCATCCTACCTAGGCTTTTCACAATAGCCCTTGCACTTCACTCCGTCTTCAATTATCTTCAGCGTACTTGATTCACAACGCTTATGCTAATACGGAGTGGTTCTTCGGATAATAATCCAACCGGTCTCTCCATATTTACAACGTAAATATGGTCAAAACTTTGATAGTCTATGATTCAACTATCAAATGAAAACATGTCGGTGTACAAACAACGATCTTATTTCCAAATGGAAATTCGATCGATCAATCATCATATACATATATATGTTCATATTTCCTTATTTCATATATTTAGAAAATATATGTTATTAATCATTTGAAAACATTCACATAGCTTATTTTCACATCACTATTATTTCGCAACTATCAGTCCCTAACTGTAACTAGTATGAGAACAATTCTCTAAGTATCAATCCGGAAGGTCGAAACCAACATCAGATCGTCACTTAGAAAATTGTTCAACTTACCCTCTCCAGTCAATTTCTGAATTTGCTTAACTCTATTTCTTAAATTCTTATCATGAAAACATTTCATTTTCTATGTTTTAGAAAACATATCTGACTATATTTGGAAAACGTTTCCAAAACTCATTTACGGATTTCCAATGAACGTTGTATAAAACATCGTTTCGCTTAATCCATTTATCGCTTATTCCTTAACTTTATTCCTAATCAACCTTTTAGATCGAACCACAACTATTCCTTTGTCAATTTTGAAGTCAATCAAGTTGGGGTATAATTACCTCGCAGACCTTAATTGAACAACGTCCTTTACTGTGAAATAGATGAAGCTCATCACTCACTTTTTACAATCATCTGTTTACGCAAATTCTCGGATTCAGGTTACGAATCTACTTCTTATATGAAAACGTTTGATTATAACTATAACGTTATAATTCCTACTTCTGCAATATCTAACCTAAATTATAACTTTATTTCCTAACTCGAATAATTTAACAGACACCTAATTTCTAAATCAATAACTAAATCTTGATTTAAACCCTGGAAAGTAAATAGTACTTTCCCGAATTCGCTATAATCGAATTCGACGTATAACTCTCTTTCGAGTAATCTCTATTCGATTTACTCTCCCTTTTAATAACGTATATTCGATAAACTCTATTTCGATTAACTCCTATCGAATAACTAATATTCGAATAACTCTTCTTGTTTGGCTCTATTTCATTAACTCTTATCGAATAACAAATATTCGATTTTCTTAAATGTGTCAATTCTTATCGAATAACTAACATCCGATTAACTTAAATGGATTTACTCTTATCGAATAACTTATTCGATTAACTCAACTTGATTTTCTTAACTCGATTACCTCAACTCGATTACTTAACTCGATTACTTAACTCGATAAATCTTAACTCGATTACTTAACTTGATAACTTAACTTAACCCAAATCGATTAACTTAACTCTAATCGATTAACTTAATTTGATTTACTCCTTCGGATGACTCATTCGAATAACTTAATTGATTAACTCCTTCGAATAACTAATTCGAATAACTTACCTTCGAATAACTAATATTCGATTTACTCTAACTCGATTAACTTAATTCTAATCGATTTACTCCATTTCGATTCAACTTAATTCAAATCGATTAACTTAACTCAAATTGATTAATTCCTTTTGAATAACTAAATTCGATTTAACTCTTCTCAAATAACTAAATTCGATTAACTCAAATTGAATAACTAATATTCGATTTACTCTTACGTGTTTAACTCTATTCGAATAAGTAATTCGAATCACTCTAATGTGTTTAACTCTATTCAAATATCTAATTCGAATAACTCATTTCGAATAACTAAATTCGATTAACTCCTTTTTACTTTACTCGAATAACTATATTCGATTAACACCTTCTTTCGAATAACTATATTCGATTAACTCTTCGACTAACTCCTTTGGATTAACTAACTTCGAATAACTCCTTTGGATTAACTAACTTCGAATAACTCCTTTGGATTAACTAACTTCGAATAACTCCTTTGGATTAACTAACTTCGAATAACTCCTTTGGATTAACTAACTTCGAATAACTCCTTTGGATTAACTAACTTCGAATAACTCCTTTGGATTAACTAACTTCGAATAACCAATATTCGATAACTACTCTTCGAATAAATAATATTCGGTAACTCTTCTCAAATGAATAACATTTGATTTCTCCACTCGAATAAACTATATTTGATTACTCTTCCCTCGAATACACTATATTCGATAACTCTACTTCGAATAAGTGATATTCGGCAACTCTACTCGATTAACTCCACTTGGATAACTCTAACTGGTCAACTCTAACTGGTCAACTCTAACTGAGTAACTCTAACTGGTCAACTTTAACTGGTCAACTTTAACTGGTCAACTCTAACTGGTCAACTCTAACTGTTTATCTTTAACTGGTAAACTTTAACTGGTTAACTCAAATGGTTTAACCTAACTGGTTAACTCAAATGGTTTAACCTAACTTGATTTACTTGTCTCGATTAATTGAACTAATCCACTTAGTTTAACTTAGTTAATTCACTTAGTTTGACGCAACTAATTCACTTTGATTTACCAATTAGTTTAACTTAACTAATTCACTTCGATTAACTGCTTAGTTTATCTTAACTAATTTACTTTGGTTAACTTAACCAATTTCTTTGATTAACTCGACTAACTCGTTTTGGTTAACTTAACCAATTACTTTGATTAATCCTTTTATCACACTCTGGTTATAATTCCTACTTCTACAATATCTCCTTAAAATCCATATCGTGTTATACTTGTGTGCGAAGCACGTGTTTAAATCTATATTTGTATAATTCTATTTATTTTCCGAACAAGTGTTCCTTTATTTATTCCCTAAATAAATATTCCTTTATTCCATTTATTTATAATCTAAATAAATGTTCCTTTATTTATATCCTAAATAAATATTCCTTTATATTCTAATTCATTTATTTTCTAAATAAATGTTTCTATTTTATTTCATTTATTTTCTAAATAAATGTTTCCTTTTATAAAATCCTATCGATTTTATAAATAAGATTCATTTTCAATATAAACATTGAAAATCCCCTTATCAACATTTCGGTATGTTATGGTATTCAATCATATCAAATCACGATGTTCAATATCGTCCAAGCACATATAATCACCCACAGATTTTATATCACATCATATAACAATATATGGAAAACAATAAAATAACTGTTGAGGAATCCAGTCGGATTCCTCCAACCTGTTTCCCTGCATCACAGATGTTAGACAATATAGATAACATCACTTCCAGTTCCATATGATATATTCTATTAAACAGAATCAATATAGAAATTTAACTAACTGACTAGCAGCTCAATCAAACAATCAACACACAGTCAAACAGACAATTTTAACAGTTCTAACAATGCAACATGAAATTATAAACTGTTCAGAGTTAGTGAGATTTACTCACCTTGATTGGTTATTTTTAAATAACGATATTCGTCCCTCAATTCAGATCGGACAATTTATTTCGCCATAAATTGTAACGGGCTCGAATTCACTTCCGGTCAGTTCCATGACGTTGCCCTCGTCCATACGATCCTAACGCAACTGACGGTTCATCATTCCGACTTCGTATGGACTAGATATCACGTTATCAAGTTAATACTAATTTAAAGAAAATAAAACTTGAATTTTAGATATAGACAAACCGGGCCTTAACCTATCACTACGGCCCATTCAAATTTGACCAGCCCACTTCCTCACTCGCTCCTCTTCTTTCTGAAATGAAAACCCGCCTCCATCTCTTCACCATTTCCACTTCCTTTGATCCCATCGTTCTCCTCCGATACTTCATGAAACCACAAACGGCAAGCACCCAACTTCCTCTCGTCAGCTCCTCTTCGACTTTATGTCATTACTTGACAGTTCGATTCCCCCTTTGCTGTCGCGTTTTCTAGTCCTGGAGCGCACCCAACAGTGTCGACGCCGACACTTTTTGACCCCAATCAACACCAAACTCCAGCAACCGAAGCTAGACTCCACCACAAGGTCAACTACCACCATGAATTCGTGAATCGCTGCTTCAAATTCTTGGAACTACAAACCCTAGGTCACGGCGGCTCTTAGGATACAACGACAAAGAAGGTGTCGAGCTCATTGAAGTGCTCATCAGTTTGAAGAGGGTTTGATAAGGATTACCAATACATATATGTAGTGATTTAAGGAATTTTCTTTGTATTTCCTTTGATTTATTTTCTCCCGATATTTTTGTTGTGTAAAAAGAAATGAGGACGACGGATTGTTTCATGCTTATACAGGGAGGGTTGTTAAGAGTTGTGGCTGTACAAGGTGTTGGGTGGCCATTTCTAGTCCTTAGAAAATGTTGAGATATTTTATTTTATTGTTTTATATTCGTTTTCTACACTCTAAAAATCTGTGTGGTCACCCAGTGACTCTAAAAATCACGAAACTGGACATGCAGCTAGAGTTCGACATTACAGTCCCAACGAAACTGGTTTCGTCGAATTCCGACTTCGTATGCTCACACAGCGTATTTTTAACTGTCAAAATACTGACTTTTTTACACTCTAAAAATCCGTACGGCCACACGGTGACTCTAAAAATCACGAAACTAGAAATCTAACAACTATTTGACATTGCGGATCCAACAAAACTGGTTTCGTCGAATTCCGACTTCGTTTGTAAAAGTGGCTATTTTTAGACCCTTGGATAATCCATTTAAATATATAAATATATTTAAATAAATTAAATTAAATATAAATAAATTTATATTACCGTATATATTCACAGTGGAATACCATACAACTCCAGAAAACTTATATGTTTGATATTCCAAGTTCAGATTGAATCGAATTTCAATTTATATTGAAATTCCCTTTTATAACATATATAAAGCGTTACGAATTATATACGAATTCCATAGCGACTTTTCTGAAATTTGATTTGGACATAACTAAAAATCTACACGACGAAATCTTCATTTTTCTCTTCCATTAGGAAAATATAGCTTAATAGATTCAAACGTTTCTTGTTTCACAGAAATCCGACCTATAACGAATCTTGTATATTCAGTTGAAGTTCAACTCGCCAAATAACGAACTACCGCGTCGTTACGGGCTCGATTATAATTATTATTATAATTTATACGTTCAACTATCGTTTATTTAATATATTCGTTATTTAAATAATTAAATAACTTAATTATTATACCTTACAAAACGCGCCATTACAGACTTCCCCCCTTAAAATAATTTCGTCCTCGAAATTGGTAAGCTAGGAAAATGCTACCAACTTTACTAACTAGATTCAAATATCTTTTAGTTTACTTCTCAACTCCTGTTTCAACTGAACCATTAAATTTTCAATTAAATTATTAATTCATTCTGGCTAACTGAATTTCCATAAATCATGAGAATGTTCTAACGCCTGGAATTTTCGAAAAATTTCGCCGTAACCTCCTTTGTATTGGTCAATAGGACAAACCACCCCTCGCCTCTCTAGGCCTTCTCCAATCCAAAAGGAAATCAAAATAGCCAAGCCGATTGCCAATTCGGCTCATAAAATCCAAACTCATATATGATATAAACTTGTACCTTTTTGTCGGGCATTTAACTCTATCCCTTTCATCTGCTACCACTTCAACATATACCAATGTTATCCATTCCAATTGATCTCCAATCAGTTCATATCCTCAAATCCAAATCGAATTTCATTAGAACTCTAATATCAAATTCCAAATTATTGACTTATCAATTTGGTTCCATTCTAGATTATCTCTAATCCAATTCAATTTTATTTAACTCGGTTCAAGTTAAATTTCAATTTATTTTTACCATCTCATTTTATTTAACTTCATTAGTTAAATTTTAATTCCAAAACTTAAGTTCCTGGGTCTTATTTCAAATCAATTTGAAATCATAATGCCAATTCAAAACCTTTGAATTTCTAAACAACTTGTTTTCTCAAAACAATTCAAAAACAAAACCTTTGGTAGTAATCCGTCACTTAGAATTCGAAAATGAACACTGATGATGTCTAGATTCATCATCAGAATCTATTTTCCAGCTATCGAAGTGGGTTCAATACTATATCATTTTCAATTTGAAAAACATTTTCAAAATCTCCCAGGAACTTAAAATTTCCTTATTTTAAATTCCAAATTCTGATTTAAATTCATATTTAATTCAAACTATTTCATATATTACATTCATATGAATTCTGATTGGTCATTTATAACCATTTCCCCCTTTTATAATCTTATTCGATTATAATAACAACCAACACAATCAATATACTATACTAATTTCAAGATATATATTTCTTCTATAAACAAATATATTTTGGGAAAAATTATTTCATTTACCCTCTTTCAAAACATACCATGACGGTTCATCGTATTCGAGTGTTTAGTAACCCTTATCGATACAGTGGATCAAACTGATCGACCAGAATTCATAAGCCACTCAACCAATAAATCTCCACAATATAAAACCATTTTATATTGAATAACAATTACGCGCTCATATATATACACTCAAACTCAATCTAGGATATTACTAATCCCATCTCTATCGAGTTATGCCACAGAGCCAAGGTAATCACTTAACTTAAGCTCTGATACCAACTGTAACGGCTGGAAATTTCCGACTCCTCGAGAGTCGAAAATCCCGAGAACGTTAGTGAAAGAAAGTAGAGGGTGAGGAAGAAAAGATAGAACTAATAGAATAGAAGAAGAAGAACTTACATCATCAGAGTAAACACGAATCTCACAGCGGAACGAATAAAATATAACATAACTTTGAAATACAAATCAGTACTCGTAGATACATACCATTTCAAAGTACAACACTTAACAACACAGCGGAATAATAATAGCTATAATCCTGTAGTCTCCTGCTCCAAGCTCTCCAAGTGTATCTGTAAAATCCCAACTACTTGACTGCCCGTACAAATTTAGGCACCCAAGAGTTTAGGGAAAACAAACAAAATAAACTCCGGGTCAATCATGGGACTGGTGTGAATAAAACTCCAACACTTGGTTAAATAAAGGATATCTTTCTGATATTGTAATAATGTCTAAATACAAATAGATATCAATCTAGCAGAACGCTTGCATCTCACGTTCCACATACATAGTATACAAATAAAACCGTGAGCGCTTATTGGAGATTGGATTCCAACAGACAAGGTATGGGAGCACCTTCCGATCAGTGTACTCTAGAGGAGATACACTAGGGTTCAACAAGAACGTCTTGCAACCTGGCCACACATGACCGTCCACTCATTTAGCTTGAGTGTAACGAATATATTATCACCGATGGTTGGGATCAGCAACCATCCTTCCCGATAAGGGACAGCATTGAAATAGATTATAAAGAAGTACAATTGAATATTCTCTAGATGGTGATAATACACCCTGCTTGGGTATGGCCCAACTAGCCATGCTGCCTAGCCCAACTTCTGTTATTTCCCGGTTGTGAGGTTTTGAGGTCACGTTTATCACTTTGACAGATTATTTCTTCAATTCCTTTGAATGCCACATCGTCATACCCGCCAAATCATTATCGATTTCTTAAGGCATCATGGGTATAAAAGCTAAGAGAGACGAATTTCTCCGCCACCAATGTAATACGTTTAAAGAGATCAACATATATGATTCGTAAAGAATACTTTGTCAGACACTCGTCCATATACGTTGTCCTGGGACTGAACAAACCGAAGGCACTACTCAGTGAATCCATCCTACCTAGGCTTTTCACAATAGCCCTTGCACTTCACTCCGTCTTCAATTATCTTCAGCGTACTTGATTCACAACGCTTATGCTAATACGGAGTGGTTCTTCGGATAATAATCCAACCGGTCTCTCCATATTTACAACGTAAATATGGTCAAAACTTTGATAGTCTGTGATTCAACTATCAAATGAAAACATGTCGGTGTACAAACAACGATCTTATTTCCAAATGGAAATTCGATCGATCAATCATCATATACATATATATGTTCATATTTCCTTATTTCATATATTTAGAAAATATATGTTATTAATCATTTGAAAACATTCCCATAGCTTATTTTCACATCACTATTATTTCGCAACTATCAGTCCCTAACTGTAACTAGTATGAGAACAATTCTCTAAGTATCAATCCGGAAGGTCGAAACCAACATCAGATCGTCACTTAGAAAATCGTTCAACTTACCCTCTCCAGTCAGTTTCTGAATTTGCTTAACTCTATTTCTTAAATTCTTATCATGAAAACATTTCATATTCTATGTTTTAGAAAACATATCTGACTATATTTGGAAAACGTTTCCAAAACTCATTTACGGATTTCCAATGAACGTTGTATAAAACATCGTTTCGCTTAATCCATTTATCGCTTATTCCTTAACTTTATTCATAATCAACCTTTTAGATCGAACCACAACTATTCCTTTGTCAATTTTGAAGTCAATCAAGTTGGGGTATAATTACCTCGCAGACCTTAATTGAACAACGTCCTTTACTGTGAAATAGATGAAGCTCATCACTCACTTTTTACAATCATCTGTTTACGCAAATTCTCGGATTCAGGTTACGAATCTACTTCTTATATGAAAACGTTTAATTATAACTATAACGTTATAATTCCTACTTCTGCAATATCTAACCTAAATTATAACTTTATTTCCTAACTCGAATAATTTAACAGACACCTAATTTCTAAATCAATAACCAAATCTTGATTTAAACCCTGGAAAGTAAATGGTACTTTCCCGAATTCGCTATAATCGAATTCGACGTATAACTCTCTTTCGAGTAATCTCTATTCGATTTACTCTCCCTTTTAATAACGTATATTCGATAAACTCTATTTCGATTAACTCCTATCGAATAACTAATATTCGAATAACTCTTCTTGGTTGGCTCTATTTCATTAACTCATATCGAATAACAAATATTCGATTTTCTTAAATGTGTCAATTCTTATCGAATAACTAACATCCGATTAACTTAAATGGATTTACTCTTATCGAATAACTTATTCGATTAACTCAACTTGATTTTCTTAACTCGATTACCTCAACTCGATTACTTAACTCGATTACTTAACTCGATAAATCTTAACTCGATTACTTAACTTGATAACTTAACTTAACCCAAATCGATTAACTTAACTCTAATCGATTAACTTAATTTGATTTACTCCTTCGAATGACTCATTCGAATAACTTAATTGATTAACTCCTTCGAATAACTAATTCGAATAACTTACCTTCGAATAACTAATATTCGATTTACTCTAACTCGATTAACTTAATTCTAATCGATTTACTCCATTTCGATTCAACTTAATTCAAATCGATTAACTTAACTCAAATTGATTAACTCCTTTTGAATAACTAAATTCGATTTAACTCTTCTCGAATAACTAAATTCGATTAACTCAAATTGAATAACTAATATTCGATTTACTCTTACGTGTTTAACTCTATTCGAATAAGTAATTCGAATCACTCTAATGTGTTTTACTCTATTCAAGTATCTAATTCGAATAACTCATTTCGAATAACTAAATTCGATTAACTCCTTTTTACTTTACTCGAATAACTATATTCGATTAACACCTTCTTTCGAATAACTATATTCGATTAACTCTTCGACTAACTCCTTTGGATTAACTAACTTCGAATAACTCCTTTGGATTAACTAACTTCGAATAACTCCTTTGGATTAACTAACTTCGAATAACTCCTTTGGATTAACTAACTTCGAATAACTCCTTTGGATTAACTAACTTCGAATAACCAATATTCGATAACTACTCTTCGAATAAATAATATTTGGTAACTCTTCTCAAATGAATAACATTTGATTTCTCCACTCGAATAAACTATATTTGATTACTCTTCCCTCGAATACACTATATTCGATAATTCTACTTCGAATAAGTGATATTCGGCAACTCTACTCGATTAACTCCACTTGGATAACTCTAACTGGTCAACTCTAACTGGTCAACTCTAACTGAGTAACTCTAACTGGTCAACTTTAACTGGTCAACTTTAACTGGTCAACTCTAACTGTTTATCTTTAACTGGTAAACTTTAACTGGTTAACTCAAATGGTTTAACCTAACTGGGTAACTCAAATGGTTTAACCTAACTTGATTTACTTGTCTCGATTAATTGAACTAATCCACTTAGTTTAACTTAGTTAATTCACTTAGTTTGACGCAACTAATTCACTTTGATTTACCAATTAGTTTAACTTAACTAATTCACTTCGATTAACTGCTTAGTTTATCTTAACTAATTTACTTTGGTTAACGTAACCAATTACTTTGATTAACTCGACTAACTCGTTTTGGTTAACTTAACCAATTACTTTGATTAATCCTTTTATCACACTCTGGTTATAATTCCTACTTCTACAATATCTCCTTAAAATCCATATTGTGTTATACTTGTGTGCAAAGCACGTGTTTAAATCTGTATTTGTATAATTCTATTTATTTTCCGAACAAGTGTTCCTTTATTTATTCCCTAAATAAATATTCCTTTATTCCATTTATTTATAATCTAAATAAATGTTCCTTTATTTATTTCCTAAATAAATATTCCTTTATATTCTAATTCATTTATTTTCTAAATAAATGTTTCTGTTTTATTTCATTTATTTTCTAAATAAATGTTTCCTTTTATAAAATCCTATCGATTTTATAAATAAGATTCATTTTCAATATAAACATTGAAAATCCCCTTATCAACATTTCGGTATGTTATGGTATTCAATCATATCAAATCACGATGTTCAATATCGTCCAAGCACATATAATCGCCCACAGATTTTATATCACATCATATAACAATATATGGAAAACAATAAAATAACTGTTGAGGAATCCAGTCGGATTCCTCCAACCTGTTTCCCTGCATCACAGATGTTAGACAATATAGATAACATCACTTCCAGTTCCATATGATATATTCTGTTAAACAGAATCAATATAGAAATTTAACTAACTGATTAGCAGTTCAATCAAACAATCAACACACAGTCAAACAGGCAATTTTAACAGTTCTAACAATGCAACATGAAATTATAAACTGTTCAGAGTTAGTGAGATTTACTCACCTTGATTGGTTATTTTTAAATAACGATATTCGTCCCTCAATTCAGATCGGACAATTTATTTCGCCATAAATTGTAACGGGCTCGAATTCACTTCCGGTCAGTTCCATGACGTTGCCCTCGTCCATACGATCCTAACGCAACTGACGGTTCGTCATTCCGACTTCGTATGGACTAGATATCACGTTATCGAGTTAATATTAATTTAAAGAAAATAAAACTTGAATTTTAGATATAGACAAACCGGGCCTTAACCTATCACTATGGCCCATTCAAATTTGACCAGCCCGCTTCCTCACTCGCTCCTCTTCTTTCTGAAATGAAAACCCGCCTCCATCTCTTCACCATTTCCACTTCCTTTGATCCCATCGTTCTCCTCCGATACTTCATGAAACCACAAACGGCAAGCACCCAACTTCCTCTCGTCAGCTCCTCTTCGACTTTATGTCATTACTTGACAGTTCGATTCCCCCTTTGCTGTCGCGTTTTCTAGTCCTGGAGCGCACCCAACAGTGTCGACGCCGACACTTTTTGACCCTAATCAACACCAAACTCCGGCAACCGAAGCTAGACTCCACCACAAGGTCAACTACCACCATGAATTCGTGAATCGCTGCTTCAAATTTTTGGAACTACAAACCCTAGGTCACGGCGGCTCTTAGGATACAACGACAAAGAAGGTGTCGAGCTCATTGAAGTGCTCATCAGTTTGAAGAGGGTTTGACAAGGATTACCAATACATAAATGTAGTGATTTAAGGAATTTTCTTTGTATTTCCTTTGATTTATTTTCTCCCGATATTTTTGTTGTGTAAAAAGAAATGAGGACGACGGATTGTTTCATGCTTATACAGGGAGGGTTGTTAAGAGTTGTGGCTGTACAAGGTGTTGGGTGGCCATTTCTAGTCCTTAGAAAATGTTGAGATATTTTATTTTATTGTTTTATATTCGTTTTCTACACTCTAAAAATCTGTGTGGTCATGTAGTGACTCTAAAAATCACGAAACTGGACATGCAGCTAGAGTTCGACATTACGGTCCCAACGAAACTGGTTTCGTCGAATTCCGACTTCGTATGCTCACACAGCGTATTTTTAACTGTCAAAATACTGACTTTTTTACACTCTAAAAATCCGTACGGCCACACGGTGACTCTAAAAATCACGAAACTAGAAATCTAACAACTATTTGACATTGCGGATCCAACAAAACTGGTTTCGTCGAATTCCGACTTCGTTTGTAAAAGTGGCTATTTTTAGACCCTTGGATAATCCATTTAAATATATAAATATATTTAAATAAATTAAATTAAATATAAATAAATTTATATTACCGTATATATTCACAGTGGAATACCATACAACTCCAGAAAACTTATATGTTTGATATTCCAAGTTCAGATTGAATCGAATTTCAATTTATATTGAAATTCCCTTTTATAACATATATAAAGCGTTACGAATTATATACGAATTCCATAGCGACTTTTCTGAAATTTGATTTGGACATAACTAAAAATCTACACGACGAAATCTTCATTTTTCTCTTCCATTAGAAAAATATAGCTTAACAGATTCAAACGTTTCTTGTTTCACAGAAATCCGACTTATAACGAATCTTGTATATTATGTTGAAGTTCAACTCGCCAAATAACGAACTGCCGCGTCGTTACGGGCTCGATTATAATTATTATTATAATTTATACGTTCAACTATCATTTATTTAATATATTCGTTATTTAAATAATTAAATAACTTAATTATTATACCTTACAAAACGCGCCATTACACACAAGGACAAAAAGAGCAAAAGGTTTGCTCAAAAGGAGAAGGGCCAAAAAATTTGCCCAAAAGGACATTTTCTAGTGCAAATAGTGGAATTCAGGGAGGCCCCTTGTTTTTCCACTTTACACTTAAAGTTGGCCTTTTGAGCAATTTTTTTGGCTCTTTTCCTTTTGGGCAAACTTTTTGCATTTTTTGTCCTTCACACAAGTTTTCTGTTTTTTTATTATAGCTAATATACTTTATTATTTTAATTCATTTGTTTGTTAGAGCTATTCGCTTGTATGTCAATTTGTATAATGAGATATTATTAAATTATCAAATGATTAAGCTGCTCAATATGCTAACATGCACTGATCGATCTAAAGGAGCAGCTGTGCCAAAATTTGGTGTAAGGGATGAGACTAACCCTGCACCCGCTGATGAATTCACCCAAATATTTAACAAAATGAGCGAGACGAAACAAGTTGGGTCTGTTAAAGTTCATCTTAGCAAGTCTTCTTAAACTTTTAATTATATTCTTAAATTCCTTATAAACAAATATCTCATTATAAAATTGATATACATCCCAACAAGCAAATATTTAATACTAAATCTGATATTTGCGAAAAGATATTTAATACTAAATATTCTTAAACTTTAGGGATACTTCAGTTACGCTATGTTTATTTATGATACCAAATCAAATGCTGCTCCCCAACAGTAGGTACTTTGTCCTGGTTATGGAATCTATTTATGCAGTGTAGATAATTTTTTGTATTTCTATTTTTCCGAGATGTAGTTGCTTTGCTTGGCTGATGAAATGTAGGACTGTTATAAGAAAATATACAGAGAAAATATGTGTAGGCTGTTTGGAAAGGAATGAATCTGCCAAGTGTAGTATGTATCTAGAACATTTTTATTTTTTATTTTATTTTGACAACTCAAATTCGTGCTTGTATTATATTATTCAATATAAAATGCAGCAGAATAGAGTGCAAATCAATTCTTTGTTGTTTCGTTTCCTAAGTACTCTCATTTTAGGACACAAGCTTCATGGATCAAATTAAAAGGGTTCAATCATGAAATGCGAGTCTAAACTATATTTTTAAGAGAAATTTGATTTAATCTGACTTAAAAGCATGTTATTACGAAACAGAGAAATTTACTCAATTCTTTTGAGAGTAAATGAATAGTTGGAAGTTTCTAAGAGCAACCCTAGCAACGACATCCTAATGAGATGTAACTAATGTAACTAAATATACTTCATTATTTTAATTCGTGCTAAATATTTGCTTGTCACATGTCTATTTCTGAACAGAGGAGGCTAGTTGGACACCGGATCAGTATGGTCACTCGCGGTACAAGGCAGCAACTGTTACAGATAGTGCTGCTTACCATAAACAACTAAATATTTTATGCTGGCTCTTCTAAAGGTGTTTTTTTTAAATATTTATTATAAACTTTCTTGCGTGATTATATTTGGTATAATGACTAAACCTACAATGAACTGGCACTTATTGTTTTATAAACAAACCAAGGTTTGAGATCGCGATTTTAACCTTGGTCTCAGCTTTCTGTAATTTTACGAATTTCGATATAATACATAAATTTTAGATATTTCAGTTTTAATTTAGATTTTGGATTTCGTTAAATATTTTTCATATAGTTACACCTATATTTGTTTAGTTTATCAGAATCACATGCATAAGCTATCTTTAACTGGAAATCATATATAAACGAACAACACGATTAATTATAAATATTTATAACATTGAAAAATATCTACACATTACTCCATTTTCAACTTTTCAGTTACATCTATATATCTCATGATTCTTTTACTATGTTAATTTTAGATTTTGGATGTTCATACTTCATACATATAATATCAAAATAATTCTTATTTGAGTTTCTTCTGTACAGTTTGAAGAGTAGTTATATATTTATTTTGTATTAAACCATAGTTTGGATTGGTCCCCCATTGAAGCCCTAATGGATAGCGAGAAGTTCAGGATTTTGGTCAGAACTTCAAACCTTGAAGCAACTCTCTGCGTGATATTTTTGATCAGTAGTTATACTTGCTCTGCATCATTTATTCCAATCAATTAGACATATAGTTTACGTAGATTTGTTTTTAGATTTTTTTTTATGAATAATTGATGCCATAGTTTCTACCAAGTACTGACCATACATTTGTTTATAAGCTTACTACAGTAATGATGGATGGTTAGCAAAGGGTGGGTTCCATTGGGGTTGGAAGTGGGGATTCGATGGACGGATATGTGATTCCGAGTGACTGATTCCTTTTTTGGTTACTCGTATTTCAGGCGATGAATGATCATCCTTTTCATCTCCTTTTCATGATTACTTGTAAGGCCTTCTGTAACAACCCTGAAATTTGGGGTCAATTTAAAATTTTCATTTAGGGGTGTTTAAAAATTTAAAATAAATTATTTCAAATAAAAATGAATGGGAATTTGTTTGAGCAAGGTTAATGCAAAGTTAAGCCAAAAATAAATTGCATAGAGAATTAGAAATAGGAAGGTAGTTTGAAAAGTCAAACTTGAACTTTGACCTACTGCACAGGATGCAGAATAAACCGGATTTTGGTGAAACGAAAAATATCTAAATTTGTTAATGAGTACCTTTTTAACGAATCCGAAAAATCGAAGTTTCATAGCGGAAATCAAAAGTTATGGCCAAATGAATTTTTAGAAAGGTCGCTATAGAAATATATCGCCCTTGAAAATTGACATTTTGCATACGACCTCGGAATTCAACGAAACCACTTTTGTTGGGTCCGGAATCTAAAACTATTGCTAAGTTTCAAATTTCATGATTTTTGAAGCTAGCATGTAAGCGAGGCAAAAGAATCTGTGTTTTGTTAGTTTCGGTCAAAATTAATTGACTGAAAAATAGCCATTTTTCAAACAGTCTCAGAATGAGGTGAAATAAATTTTGTTAGGACCGTATGGACATAAGAAAGCCAAAAATATTTTTTCTGGATTTTTCTGAGCTAGTATGTGGCCCTGGTGGATTTAACAAGTACGTTCGAATTTAAATTAAATGATTTATTTTAAAAATAAAAGAAACATGACTGTAACTTCAGAATTAGACCTTGGCAGTAGCGCCATCGCGTTCAGAAGATGTCAAAACATTAAGTTTGACAGTCGTTGAGCGTCGTTTGGAGGTCGTACGAGAAAACACTAATTTCTATAATTAATTAATTAAATAAATATAAAAATAAAACCCTAAATACTAGTATAAATACGGTATGCTACAGGGCCATCGTCTTCTTCATTTTGTTACAGCCGCAAGAACCCATATTAGCTCGAATCTTTGAGCTCAAAATTCTCCCTCATCTCTCAGTGAAAATCTTCATACCAATACCCGTTTCAAAGCTCTTTGCGAGCTCTTCGATTTGGTACCTGAACCAGCACACCCCGTCGCCCGTCGCGCCCGCCCCGAGGGCGAGAACAGCCCGCCGTCGCGCCCCCCTAGGCCCCACCAAGCGCCGCCGAGCCCATCCCCCCTCTGGCCGAACAAAGGCCTCTCTTCCCCGGTCCTTCTCCAACAAACGGTGTCCGAAACCATCAACCACAGATCGAGAAAACTGGAATTGAAATTTTGAACAAATTGGGTTTCTAAGGTAAAATCTATTTTCAGTTTTGCGACGCTTATTTCTGTCGCTGTGTAAGTTGTTAAAAGCCTGATTTTGATTTTTGCATATGAATTTGTATTTGAATCGTTCCAGATCTGAAATTGCCGTGAATTGGAACATCGAACCTGAATCTTCTTCTCTGACCAAACACTGTGAGAATTTTATTTTTCATTTAATTTAATTTATTTAATTATTATCTCTATGATTATTAACAGTAGAACCAATACGACATGATATTTAAACATAGATCTAAACCGTTCATAACTTATGATGTGGAATCAGAATTGCCTATAATGCTATGTGATTAGATCTGAAATTTTGAGGTTTAAACCTGAATTAATTATAATTAATTATGGTTATTTGTTTAATCACGCTATGTTGATTTTATATATGTCAAGTTAAAACATCACCTTGTAATTACCTTGACGTTAGTTATTGGATTTGGACTCGTTGTCGTGTTTGGATGTTGCTGTTATGTGATGTGATGAAAATTTACTTTTTATGGAATGCAAATAAAAATAAGAATTTACATCATATGACAAAGTTAACATTTTTGTTAATGTTAAAAATAAGAATTTACATCGTATGACAAAGTTAACCATTTTGTTAATGTCAAAAATAAGAATTTACATCGTATGACAAAGTTAACATTTTTGTTAATGTTAGAAATAAGAATTTACATCGTATGACAAAGTTAACATTTTTGTTAATGTTAAAAATAAGAATTTACATTGTATGACAAAGTTAACATTTTTGTTAATGTTAAAAATAAGAATTTACATCGTATGACAAAGTTAACATTTTTGTTAATGTTAAAAATAAGAATTTACATTGTATGACAAAGTTAACATTTTTGTTAATGTCAAAATTAAGAATTTACATCGTATGACAAAGTTAACATTTTTGTTAATGTTAAAAATAAGAATTTACATTATATGAGAAATTAACATTTTTAATGTTAATATTATGAAAATTATTATGTAGGATGAAATTAACATTTTTAATGTTAATATTATAAAAATTATAACGTATGATGTAATTAACATTTTTAAAGTTAATATTAATAAGTAATTTTACTGTAGGATAAAATTAACATTTTATTTAATGTTAATATCGAGTAATTTCACCGCATGTATGAATGTACATTATTGTCAATGTAAATTAAATAGTAAATTTAACCGTAGGAAAATTTCACATTTTTATTAGTGTGACTAAAAATAATTCAACCGTAGGAAATTAACATTTATTCTTAATGTTAATATTTAAAGTATTTATACCGTAGGATAATTAACATTTATCGTAATGTTAATATATAGTGAATTTGACCGTAGGATAAAATTAACATTATTTTATAATGTAAATAAAAAAGAGAATTAACTGTAGGATTGAGTTACATCATTTTTAATGTAAATTAAAAAGGGGATTTAACCATAAGACAACATTGACATTCTTAATGTTAATATAAATGAATTGCACTATGTAATGCAAGTTTACATTTTATTCAATGTAAATAAATAAGGATGCGGCATGTAATGCAAGTTTGCATTTCATTTTATTTTTAATGTAAATAAAAGTGAGATTCTGAGAATGCGTCGTTAAGTAAGAAGTTTAATTATTTTAAATAATTAAGACGAGAATTAGCCGTTATAAAATAATATAACGACATAAAATAGTTTTTTCCAAAACTATAAGAATGCGAGGTTATTTGGGAAGTCCGAGATACTCTCATCCCAAATTAAACCAAACGACGTTGAAGATCGAAGTAGTAGAGTTGACGTATGAAGACCGTAAATCTTCCCTCGAATGGACAATGACTAAGACTCTAAATTGACTTGCTCCCAATTCAAGAGTTGAGGTAATTGCCCAAACGTATGTTTCGATTTCATGGGTTAGACTTTCGCTCAGACCCAGAGCATAAGTTTTAAATGGAACGTGTGTCCAACATTGGACTCCTTTATATATTTCATTTGTTGATTTTCTGTCGAATGTACGAATGTTGGTGGTAGAGAATTTATTCTCTACTTAACACCCTTTTGTACAATTGACGGAGAATCGATAGTGTGATATGGAGTGTCAGTGTGGCATACTAAGATGCAATGATCAAGGTTTCTTGTTGAAAAGCAGAACCTTGTGGTGATGATCAGAGCATGGCCTGTTTTAGGCGTAGCTTTGTTTATTACGTAACTTCACGAGCCTCACAAACCGGTAGAGTCTAAAACGGGAGAAGGGAACGCAGGGAGAGCAACACGTTTCTTTCTAGCTAGAAGTGGTGTTTGGATTTTAACACAGCCTGACATTTTACTTATGTGGATGATGGAATGAGGCGCCTCGGATAGGTCCTATAGGATCGGGAAACGTGTGTTCAGGTAAAACTAATCCGCTAAGCTGTATTTACGGACCGACCCTGCAGCTATCCAAGGGTTCTCCGCGGGGAATCCTGAGACACTAGCTAGAGTGCTCGAATCGGTAAGCAGCTCCTCTCTAGCCTTGACTCATGATGGAAACCAAAAATCCAAATACGAACCGACGAATTTGATTGTATTACTAGTACGGAGGCATAATATATGGGTACCTATGCTTCATAGGATTGATACATTTATTTTGAAATGTTTTGTTATAGATACTAATAATAATATTAAGCCCGTATTTGCCGTATTTAGCATGTTTAATCACCATAAGGGAAAACTCTATCCTCTGGTGTGCGTTGCATTGCGTGATGGGATTTGAGTCTTATGGTGATTCCATTTTTCTAAAAAGCATTGCGTTGTTGCATGATTTATTTATCTGCTTGTTCTGACACTTTTAAAATAATGCACGGTAATCCATTGGAATAAAACCCGTTCCGCGTTAGCGGCGTGGTCCTTGGATTTACCTTATTAATATTAGTTAAGTTAGTTAAGAATTCTCACACCAGTCCCACGACTGAACCATAGTTTGTTCCACCTTTTTGCAAACTTGGGTGCCCTCCTTCCTAGACGGGCAGCCAAGTAACAGGTATTCTTTTGCTTGGAGTCTTTTCTTTGGAGCTGCTTATCATTTTCCCAGGACCAGCTTTTGACGTAGAGGTGATGACTTGGAGCTTCGAAGACTTTCCATCATTTGCTTTTATCGCATTTCCTTTTCATTCCAGACATTAGACTTATTTCCATTTCATGTCATTTAATTTGGAATTGGGATTCATGTCATTTTTCTGTAAACTTGATGTAGTAACTTAGAATTCTGTTACTGTGGGTTTTCTATTGTTGATGACATTATATTTCCGCTGCTATGATGTTGTTACTATATGGATTTCCTTTACTATGTTGTTTCTGTGACTTGTTATATTATATTTATGTTGTATTCCAAATGATTACTCCTACTTTCATACCGTGGAAGTTTGGGGTTATCACAGTTGGTATCAGAGCTTTGGTTTACAAAGCGGAATATAACATAATTATAGTAATTCGTTTACGTAGAATCACTATATTCTATGGAGAACATTTCATGAGATACATAATAGTCAGTCATTCTATCATAATCTTTTATCCATCCTTCTATCTTCATCATTTCTCAAAATCATCATTAAAGTTGTTCTGACTCTTTCTTTGATTGTACAGAAACAACTAGAAAATGAGTTCCGCTGCTGCTAGAGCTGTTAGGGCCAGGAGAAGGCAAAATACCACCGTGACTGAGGAGCCCACTGTCCAAAAACAACCACCACCACCGCCTCAGCCCTTTGATTTGGATAAGGTGGTGAAGAAGTTCAAAAACTTAGGAGGAGTGCCATTCAAAGGTACAGAAACTGTGACACAGGCTCAAGCTTGGCTGAGAAACTGCGAAAAGATTTTTGAAGGATTGGAGCTACCGGATCATAGGAAAAGATTCATGGCTTCATGGCTACTACAGGAAGAAGCTCAAAACTGGTGGGACGTAATCACAATTGGAGGGATTGCTGATGATATGTCTTGGACAAGGTTTAAGGAGCTTTTCAACGACAAATACATTCCGAGGCAGGAGGTAGAAAGACTGCATGACGAGTTCGCCAATCTAAAGCAAGGCGACAAGACCATCTCAGAGTATGTTCGAAGGTTTGAAGATCTCTCCCGTTATGCCCCTGAACTGATTCAGGATGACTTTCAGAAGATCAAAAGGTTCATAAATGGGCTTGCGAGGAAATATATTGACAGAGTCATGGCCCATATCGATCTTTCTTTCAATAAGCTGGTGGAGTTTGCTTGTCGATATGAGGAGAACGATAAGAAGGTTTCTCAACAGGATAGAGAGAGAAGTTTGGCTAACAACAAAAGGAAGCAGCCAGAGAAGAAGACTGAAGGGAGCACTTCTGGGCCCGCCAAGAAGTGGGATAAGTCAAAGGTGCAATGCTTTAACTGCCAGCAATTTGGACATTATAGCTCGGAATGCAAGAGCCCAAAGAAGGCTAGGAGTGATGACACCAAAGACTGCTATAATTGTCACAAGAAGGGTCACATCAAGTCTAACTGCCCACTGTTGAAAGGAGCTCAGATTGCACATGTGTATGACGGGGCAAGTGCACCATCTTCCTCCGCACCTACTGAGGGAGGTAAGCCTGATGTTTTAGATGGTATCATTCCTATTAAAAAAATTCCTGTCACTGTTTTGTTTGATACGGGTGCATCAAGAAGTTTTGTCTCTAGCAACATGATTAAGAAGTTGAAATTAAAACGAAGAAGTCTAAAGGAACCAATTAATGTTCATAATCCTGTTGGAGGTTCTATCGCTCTTGATTTATACTGTCGAGTACCTATTTCTTTCTCTTACTTTCAGTTCCCCTTTAACTTGACCATTATGAATTTTTCTGAGTTTGATATCATCCTTGGTCTTGATTGGCTAACAAAATATGACGTTGAAGTGCTATGCTCAGAAAGAATAGTAAAGGTGAAAACAGGGCTTGGGAATACTGTTACTATACCTTGCCATGGCTCGAAATCTGATAGAAAGGAATTTTGGTCTTCCCTCGAGATCACTCCTATTTCCCTAGAGAATATTCCCATGGTCAAAAATTACGCTGATGTATTTGAAGAAGTAGACAGCTTACCACCGCGAAGGGAAATCGATTTCAGAATTGATCTTGTTCCCAATGCAAGACCTGTAGTCCATGCTGTCCGAAGGATGACCCCTAAAGAAAAAGAAGAGTTGCAAGCCCAAACTAAGCAGCTCTTATGGAAGGGACTAATCCAGCCTAGTTTTTCCGAATGGGGTGCAGCTGTGGTGTTTGTCCCCAAATCTGACGGTACTCTAAGGCTCTGCGTGGATTACCGCGACCTAAATAAACAAACATTGAAGAACAAATACCCCTTGCCTCGCATAGATGATTTGATGGATCAATTAAATGGGGCCAAGGTGTTTTCGAAGATGGATCTAGCCACAGGTTTTCACCAACTCCGCATAGCTGAGGAATGCATTCCTTTAACCGCTTTCAGAGGTCCTGACACATTCTACGAATGCTTGGTGATGCCATTCGGGCTGTGCAATGCTCCAGCCTACTTTGTTGACTTGATGAATAGGGTCTTTCGCGAGGTCCTAAATAAATTCGTCCTAGTCTCCATTGATGATATTCTTATCTATTCTAAAACTAAGGAGGAGCACAAAGGGCATTTAAGAGAAGTGTTGGAGATTCTGCGAAGAAATATTTTAAAAGCAAAATTTTCAAAATGCACATTTTGGCAAGAGGAGGTAAAATTCTTGGGCCATGTTGTGTCAAAAGAAGGGATTGCAGTTGACCTAAGTAAAATTGCCGCCATTCGAGATTGGAAGCAGCCCCGTACACCCACCGAAGTAAGAAGCTTCCTAGGTTTGGCTGGATATTACAGAAAATTTGTCAAAAACTTTTCCAAGCTGTCTGGCCCATTAACAAAGCTCACTTAAAAGCACACCAAGTTCAATTGGACATCGGATTGCGAGGAGGCTTTCCAAAAGCTGAAAGTGAGTTTGACCACTGCTCCCGTCCTAACCATCATCGATAGCAACCAAGATTTAAAAGTCTACACCGACGCTTCTCAAGTTGGTGGCCTTGGAGCAGTACTGATGCAAAGGGGCAAGGTCGTTGCATACGCGAGCCGTCAGTTAAAGCCACATGAAAAGAATTATCGTGTGCGTGACTTAGAGTTGTTGGCTGTTGTTTTTGCTTTGAAAATCTGGAGACATTATCTTTTGGGCGAAAAATTTGAATTGTTTACAGACCATCAATCTTTGAAATATCTCTTCGACCAAAAAGATTTGAATTTAAGGCAGCAACGGTACCATCAATCTTTGAAATATCTCTTCGACCAAAAAGATTTGAATTTAAGGCAGCAACGGTGGCTAGAATTTCTTGCGGCATATGATCTCGACATCTTATATACGCCGGGGAAAGCCAATGTTGTGGCAGACGCACTCAGTAGAAAGGCTGACATGGTCGCGAGCTTCATCATTACTCCTTCTTTGATGGATAAAATTGCCTCTCTCCAGAAAAGCGATGCTTTTATTCGAAAGATGATTGAAAGAATTCAAAGAGGTGAAAGCACGGACTTTCAAATAGATGGCAAGGGAGTTCTTAGATTGCACGGGCGGATTTGTGTTCCAAGTATCCCCGAGCTCATAAGAGAAGTTTTGAATGAAGGTCACAAATCAAAGCTTAGCATCCATCCAGGCGTGAGCAAGATGTATCGAGATCTTAAGCGCACGTTTCGGTGGAAAGCTATGAAGAGAGATATATCTATTTATGTGAGTAGATGTCCTACGTGCCAGCGAGTAAAGAGCGATCAACAAAAGCTTGCCGGATTGTTGCAACCTTTGCCGGTTCCAGAAGGGAGGTGGGACCAAGTCTCCATGGATTTTATAGATGGTTTGCCCCGTACTAGGAAAGGGAATTACAGCATATTGGTGACCGTGGATCGTTTCACCAAGACCGCTCATTTCATACCTGTCAAGTCCACTAGAACTGCTCAAAGTCTGGCACAAATTTATTGCAAAGAAATCGTCAGGCTACATGGAGTTCCTAGCTGTATTATTAGCGACCGTGATCCTATCTTCACTAGTAAGTTTTGGGAAGCATTCCAAAATGAGTTGGGAACGAAGTTAAACCTTAGTACCGCTTACCACCCTCAGACGGACGGCCAGACTGAGCGAGTGAATCACATTCTTGAAGATCTATTACGAGCTTGTATACTCGATTTTGGAGGGTCTTGGGAAGATCACTTGCATTTAGTTGAATTCTCGTACAACAATAGTTATCAAGCAAGTTTGAAAATGGCTCCATTTGAAGCCTTATATGGTAGCCCATGTAGATCGCCAGCGTGTTGGGTTGAAAAAGGAAACCGGCTTGTGTTGGGTCCTGACATGATCCGAGAAGCTTCGGACAAAGTTGACTTTATTAAGAAGCGGCTATTGGCGGCCCACGGTAGACAGAAAAGTTACGCAGATGTAAGAAGGCGAGAGCTAGCTTTTGATGTAGGTGACTATGTTTATCTGAAAGTCGTTCCAATGCGAGGTGTTATCCGTTTTGGAAAAACAAGGAAACTAGCACCCAGATTCATCGGCCCTTTCCCTATTCTTGAAAAGATTGGCACCCTAGCTTACAGAATTCAGATGCCCAACTGGTTGCCTGGAGTGCACGATGTATTCCATGTATCTCAAATTCGGAGGCATGTCCATGATCCGGATCTGGTTGTGGAGGAAGCTGCACAGCAAGATTTGGAAATTACCCCAAGCCTAGCAGTGAGAAGAGAGCCACTGAAAATTATTGGCAAAGAAACTAGGGTGTTGAGGAATAAAAGAATCAACCTAGTCAAGGTGCAGTGGAGTGGTGACCCTAGAGACTTCACTTGGGAAACGGAAGAGAGTATCAAACAGGCCTATCCCAACTGCAAAGTGGATACCTCCGATTAGGTTTTGTTTTGAGGTACGTTTAATCTTTTCAGTATTCCCTGTGTTGTTTCCTACTCTTCTATTTTTCCTTTTTTCCTTTTCGAGGACGAAAAGTTCTTAAGGAGGGGAGATTGTAACAACCCTGAAATTTGGGGTCAATTTAAAATTTTCATTTAGGGGTGTTTAAAAATTTAAAATAAATTATTTCAAATAAAAATGAATGGGAATTTGTTTGAGCAAGGTTAATGCAAAGTTAAGCCAAAAATAAATTGCATAGAGAATTAGAAATAGGAAGGTAGTTTGAAAAGTCAAACTTGAACTTTGACCTACTGCACAGGATGCAGAATAAACCGGATTTTGGTGAAACGAAAAATATCTAAATCTGTTAATGAGTACCTTTTTAACGAATCCGAAAAATCGAAGTTTCATAGCGGAAATCAAAAGTTATGGCCAAATGAATTTTCAGAAAGGTCGTTATATAAATATATTGCCCTTGAAAATTGACATTTTGCATACGACCTCGGAATTCAACGAAACCACTTTTGTTGGGTTCGGAATGTAAAACTATTGCTAGCTTTCAAATTTCATGATTTTTGAAGCTAGCATGTAAGCGAGGCAAAAGAATCTGTGTTTTGTCAGTTTCGGTCAAAATTAATTGACTGAAAAATAGCCGTTTTTCAAACAGTCTCAGAATGAGGTGAAATAAATTTTGTTAGGACCGTATGGACATAAGAAAGCCAAAAATAATTTTTCTGGATTTTTCTGAGCTAGTATGTGGCCTTGGTGGATTTAACAAGTACGTTCGAATTTAAATTAAATGATTTATTTTAAAAATAAAAGAAACATGACTTTAACTTCAGAGTTAGACCTTGGCAGTAGCGCCATCGCGTTCAGAAGACGTCAAAACATTAAATTTGACAGTCGTTGAGCGTCGTTTGGAGGTCGTACGAGAAAACACTAATTTCTATAATTAATTAATTAAATAAATATAAAAATAAAACCCTAAATACTAGTATAAATACGGTATGCTACAGGGCCATCGTCTTTTTCATTTTGTCACAGCCGCAAGAACCCATATTAGCTCGAATCTTTGAGCTCAAAATTCTCCCTCATCTCTCAGTGAAAATCTTCGTACCAATACCCGTTTCGAAGCTCTTCGCGAGCTCTTCGATTTGGTACCTGAACCAGCACCCCCCGTCGCCCGTCGCGGCCGCCCCGAGGCCGAGAACAGCCCGCCGTCGCGCCCCCCTGGGCCCCACCAGGCACCGCCGAGCCCATCCCCCCTCTGGCCGAACAAAGGCCTCTCTTCCCCGGTCCTTCTCCAACAAACGGTGTCCGAAACCATCGACCACAGATCGAGAAAACAGGAATTGAAATCTTGAACAAATTGGGTTTCTAAGGTAAAATATATGTTCAGTTTTGCGACGCTTATTTCTGTCGCTGTGTAAGTTGTTAAAAGCCTGGTTTTGATTTTTGCATATGAATTTGTATTCGAATCGTTCCAGATCTAAAATTGTCATGAATTGGAACACCGAACCTGAATCTTCTTCTCTGACCAAACACTTTGAGAATTTTATTTTTCATTTAATTTAATTTATTTAATTATTATCTCTATGATTATTAACAGTAGAACCAATACGACATGATATTTAAACATAGATCTAAACCGTTCATAACTTATGATGAGGAATCAGAATTGCCTATAATGCTATGTGATTAGATCTGAAATTTTGAGGTTTAAACCTGAATTAATAATTAATTATAATTAATTATGGTTATTTGTTTAATCACGCTATGTTGATTTTACATATGTCAAGTTAAAACATCACCTTGTAATTACCATGACGTTAGTTATTGGATTTGGACTTGTTGTCGTGTTTGGATGTTGCTGTTATGTAATGTGATGAAAATTTACTTTTTATGGGATGCAAATAAAAATAAGAATTTACATCGTATGACAAAGTTAACATTTTTGTTAATGTTAAAAATAAGAATTTACATCGTATGACAAAGTTAACATTTTTGTTAATGTTAAAAATAAGAATTTACATCGTATGACAAAGTTAACATTTTTCTTAATGTTAAAAATAAGAATTTACATCGTATGACAAAGTTAACATTTTCGTTAATGTTAAAAATAAGAATTTACATCGTATGACAAAGTTAACATTTTTGTTAATGTTAAAAATAAGAATTTACATCGTATGACAAAGTTAACATTTTTGTTAATGTTAAAAATAAGAATTTACATTGTATGAGAAATTAACATTTTTAATGTTAATATTATGAAAATTATAATGTAGGATGAAATTAACATTTTTAATGTTAATATTATAAAAATTATAACGTATGATGTAATTAACATTTTTAAAGTTAATATTAATAAGTAATTTTACTGTAGGATAAAATTAACATTTTATTTAATGTTAATATCGAGTAATTTCACCGCATGTATGAATGTACATTATTGTCAATGTAAATTAAATAGTAAATTTAACCGTAGGAAAATTTCACATTTTCATTAGTGTGACTAAAAATAATTCAACCATAGGAAATTAACATTTATTCTTAATGTTAATATTTAAAGTATTTATACCGTAGGATAATTAACATTTATCGTAATGTTAATATATAGTGAATTTGACCGTAGGATAAAATTAACATTATTTTATAATGTAAATAAAAAAGAGAATTAACTGTAGGATTGAGTTACATCATTTTTAATGTAAATTAAAAAGGGGATTTAACCATAAGACAACATTGACATTCTTAATGTTAATATAAATGAATTGCACTATGTAATGCAAGTTTACATTTTATTCAACGTAAATAAATAAGGATGCGACATGTAATGCAATTTTGCATTTCATTTTATTTTTAATGTAAATAAAAGTAAGATTCTGAGAATGCGTCGTTAAGTAAGAAGTTTAATTATTTTAAATAATTAAGACGAGAATTAGCCGTTATAAAATAATATAACGACATAAAATAGTTTTTCCAAAACTATAAGAATGCGAGGTTATTTGGGAAGTCCGAGATACTCTCATCCCAAATTAAACCAAACGACGTTGAAGATCGAAGTGGTAGAGTTGACGTATGAAGACCGTAAATCTTCCCTCGAATGGACAATGACTAAGACTCTGAATTGACTTGCTCCCAATTCAAGAGTTGAGGTAATTGCCCAAACGTATGTGTCGATTTCACGGGTTAGACTTTCGCTCAGACCCAGAGCATAAGTTTTAAATGGAACATGTGTCCGACATTGGACTCCTTTATATATTTCATTTGTTGATTTTCTGTCGAGTGTACGAATGTTGGTGGTAGAGAATTTATTCTCTACTTAACACCCTTTTGTACAATTGACGGAGAATCGATAGTGTGATATGGAGTGTCAGTGTGGCATACTAAGATGCAATGATCAAGGTTTCTTGTTGAAAAGCAGAACCTTGTGGTGATGATCAGAGCATGGCCTGTTTTAGGCGTAGCTTTGTTTATTACGTAACTTCACGAGCCTCACAAACCGGTAGAGTCTAAAACGGGAGAAGGGAACGCAGGGAGAGCAGCACGTTTCTTTCTAGCTAGAAGTGGTGTTTGGGTTTTAACACAGCCTGACATTTTACTTATGTGGATGATGGAATGAGGCGCCTCGGATAGGTCCTATAGGATCGGGAAACGTGTGTTCAGGTATAACTAATCCGCTAAGCTGTATTTGCGAACCGGCCCTGCAGTTATCCAAGGGTTCTCCGCGGGGAATCCTGAGACACTAGCTAGAGTGCTCGAATCGGTAAGGAGCTCCTCTCTAGCCTTGACTCATGATGGAAACCAAAAATCCAAATACGAACCGACGAATTTGATTGTTTTACTAGTACGGAGGCATAATATATGGGTACCTATGCTTCCTAGGATTGATACATTTATTTTGAAATGTTTTGTTATAGATACTAATAATAATATTAAGCCTGTATTTGCCGTATTTAGCATGTTTAATCACCATAAGGGAAAACTCTATCCTCTGGTGTGCGTTGCATTGTGTGATGGGACTTGAGTCTTATGGTGATTCCATTTTTCTAAAAAGTATTGCGTTGTTGCACGATTTATTTATCTGCTTGTTCTGACACTTTTAAAATAATGCACGATAATCCATTGGAATAAAACCCGTTCCGCGTTAGCGTCGTGGTCCTTGGATTTACCTTATTAATATTAGTTAAGTTAGTTAAGAATTCTCACACCAGTCCTACGACTGAACCATAGTTTGTTCCACCTTTTTGCAAACTTGGGTGCCCTCCTTCCTACACGGGCAGCCAAGTAACAGGTATTCTTTTGCTTGGAGTCTTTTCTTTGGAGCTGCTTATCATTTTCCCAGGACCATCTTTTGACGTAGAGGTGATGACTTGGAGCTTCGAAGACTTTCTATCATTTGCTTTTATCGCATTTCTTTTTTCATTCCAGACATTAGACTTATTTCCATTTCATGTCATTTAATTTGGAATTGGGATTCATGTCATTTTTCTGTAAACTTGATGTAGTAACTTAGAATTCTATGACTGTGGGTTTTCTATTGTTGATGACATTATATTTCCGCTGCTATGATGTTGTTACTATATGGATTTCCTTTACTATGTTGTTTCTGTGACTTGTTATATTATATTTATGTTGTATTCCAAATGATTACTCCTACTTTCATACCGTGGAAGTTTGGGGTTATCACACCTTCCGTTTCTTTTGTTTCTGTTCTTTGTAACTTCTACTAACTAATATTATATAGGTTCAAATGTCAAATATCATATACATACTATGCCAAGATTTTATAGCATGATCAAACCTTACATACCCAATGTGAATCTGGTATAGGTTGAGATGCATGAAAAAAGACATAGAATGTAGGCAATGTTTGTAGGCACATCAATATTGCATTTATGTCCATAAGTGGGAAAAATCTAAATTGTCGACCTACTTGCTCTTTAAATTGAACATTGAATTGAAGCAACATCTGCTCCACTGTTTCAGCCACTCATTTAATTTTTGTAAGTACTGAACATTCTTAACAATGTGTAGATTAAAACTAAGATCACAGAAGGTGGTTCATTCTTAAGTGATGCTTGAGTATATATGGCTGGATTTCCCGATGCATGTTGGATACATCTATGATAAATGATATGTTGATGTAGGAGCAAGGAAAGTAACTATAAATAGTAAAATTGGAATGTGCTCGAATTATGCACCAATGCTCAGGAGCATATGAACAAATCTTCCAAAATAACAGCCAGAGTCGGGATTGCGTGAAAAGGACACACGGGTACCGGTTGTTTTAGCTTGTTTCCTTTTTAATTATTATGAAATATTTCTAATTATTAGACAGATGCTAAATATATCACATCATATAATCAAAAAATTTAACAGGGTCATTTTTTTTCATGTAGAAACAATCCAAATCAATTAAGCTATTTAGCTTTTAAAGAACATTTTAGTAAGGAGGAGACAAAAATAGATAAAATGACAACTATAGTTGTTGATGCAGGGAATGGAGCTGGTGGTTTCTTTGTGGTAATATTATTGCTGCCACAAAAGTCAAAATTTAACTTTTAAATACTGAAGATAACTGAAAAAATAATTGGTTACAAAAAATTGGTATCCATAAAGAATCCATTATTTTTTGGAGCTGAATTTTCTGGAACCTTCATTTCTGTAAAGTGACATGATTTGGGTTGATGCAAAAAAAAATATTCTAGAAAAAATCCTAGAATTGTGGAAACCATTTTTGTTGGATGAAATGACTTTTAAGACATGATATTAACCAGATATGATACAAAAGTTCTTCCTGTTTTTTAACAGGTTAAAGTTCTTGAGCCACTAGGTGTGATTACTACGGGAAGCCAGTTCCTAGAGCCCGGTGGTATGATCATTGTAGTCCTTGGTCTTTTCGTTGCATTTACTCAAAAGATATGGAAGTGTAAATGCTTCCCAATGAAATCAGGTATGTTTCCAAACCATATCCCTAATCCTGAAGATAAAACAGCGATGCAAGCTATAACTCAGGCTGTGTTGGAAAATTAGGTCGATCTTGGTATCATTTTTGATACTAAAGTTGGCAGGTGGCAGTGAACCTATTTATTGTCCCTATTTAGTGCACCAATGGAATCGTCTAACATTTGTTTTGTTCAGATCTGCTGCTATAGACTCTAATCGGCGCGAGCTTAATCACAATCACTTAATTTCTCTTATGTTTGCTATTGTTTTAGAGTAGGAATTTCAGATTCTTCTACTTCTTTTATGCAGAGTATGTGCGTGCGATAAATATAATGAGTTTGTTGGCTTTTTCATGTCTTAATGTGGACAGCACCTTGGAACGACTATTGTCACCGATAGTTTAACATCTAATATGACACATTTACATATGGTACAACTCTACTTCAATAACTTAAGTACACTCATACTTGCACAACATACATACATACATGCATACATATGACTTGGATCAGCACCAAATATATTTCCTTGTCGATGCCAAAAGTCCAATCTGCAGCTATGAAATATGCAGCTCCTGCAATTGTTGCATTTGAAAGCTTGAGCACTTGGATTATTCTGTAACTTGCTCATGGCAGTATTAAATAATGAGTAAATATAGGATTGACAACAGCAACACTAGCAATAATTACAGCCCCGACACCGAGAGCAACTTTCTAATCAACTGAAGGCAGGTTCTTCTTGATTTTATTTCTTACTAATATTAAACTCTTTTACTAATTAGAATTAGTGCAATAGTTGAAGCTACCAAGACATCTTTAAAAAAGTATGAAAATTACAATTATTAGAATTCATGCAAACAAAGTTGAATGACATATTAGACCATGTCATTTGTTTTATGTGTAATTGAAGTGTAAATGACATATTGGGGTATATTTTGGTTGGAAGCCCTTGTTATCAGGGGACATATATGCTTGTAGATGGTGACCACAAACATTTCTTTATGCTTTTATAATTTTTTGCATAGCTCAAGTTATATCATTAAATTTTTAGCGTATGCCTGGTGACTTATAATTCAGGCGATGAATGATCATCCTAATGCATGGCCATTTAGAGAGACGGTTGATGCACATGATGTTCCTGACTATTACGATGTTATCAAAGATCCAATGGGTTAGTGCACTTCTTAATTTAATTTCCCAAGTACAGTTTTTCATAGTTACTTATCATGCATTTCTAATATCTTATTTCCTGCTCCATTCATAAGAATCATTGTTGATTTGAGTTATCAGATTTGTGATTGTTTATATAACTTGCTGACATTTAAAATATCAATCTAAAACATAGTTGTAAATCATAAAGTCTCATAAACCAAAAATTTATAAAAGAAAAGACCGCGAAAACACAAAAAATCAATCTCTTATGGGAACAGTAAAAGTATAAACTATAAAGACTTGCCTCTCGACCGCATTATAATGAACATCTTGTCTGTAGGTTTCTTGCTACTTTAAAAATTGCAGGTCAGTATAAGTTATTAATATATTTTATTTAATAATTGATTTTTTACGTCCTATTGATTGAAACTGTCTATAATACTTTTCTTGAATAATGCTTACTACACATTTATAAATGGCTGCAGGGCGGATCAGTATACCACACACATACCTTATTACTTGAGCTTACCATCTTTTGTTGCCAACTGCACGTAGCACATAGTTCATGGAACTTAAATATCGTGCCAATTTAAGTACCCTGTCCAAAGACTAGAATATGTATCTGTAGTTCAACTATGTTTTTTAGGCATCATGGATTTACCGTTGCTCTATTTGATCTGTAGCAGGTGATCCTTACACTGCTATTGACTCTTACTTTTGTTCTTGCCAAAGTGCATACTGTAAAGTGCACAGTGTGTTCAATAATCATAATATATAGCGAAGTGAACTATTACTGATATAAAAGTGTGTTGCTTTGCAGTGATCTTTATACTGTAAAATGGATCCCAGATTAACGATGAACAACTATTTGATCTACATGGACCGCGTTTGGTGGAAGACACTTTCCTTGAATTTATCTTTTCCAGAAAATATTTTGGGCTTCAATTTAATAGGCAGTACTTGTACTAACGTCAGGAGGCAATGGGCCACTAAGAAGACGTATGACCATGTTAAGTATGAGCTATGTTTGTCTTTTTTGGAACTAGGTGATTGTGTAGTATCCATGGACTATTTGATGGAAAAAGAAAGGCTTTGAGCAGTTGACGTTCTTAGTGATGCATTTGGTATATGAACTATGTTTTTGTCTTTTGCGTACTTAAATTGACATCAATATGAAATTTAAAACATATGTACTGAATTTGGTAACTCATGGATTGAAACTATTTTTTGTTAATTGATACTTTATTTTGTTATCATGAATATGTGTTATATTCGTTGATTATTATATTCATTCTTACATTACTCTTTAAATTGTTATGAAGATTCATTTTGATTGCTATTATTAAAAGGGAGCGGCTATAGAGACACAAAATTGAATACAAAATTTTGTACACAAAATCTAAACCACAAGATTTGTTTTTCTTTATGTGTGAGGTGTAATTCAGGGAAGATCTAATGAATCAGATTTTGTGTATTTAATTTTGTGTCCTTTTAGACTTTCCCTTATTAAAATGTAATATATATATATATATATATATATATATATATATATATGCATAGCTCTACGAATTCTATAGCGGCATATATGAGCTGTAAAAGGTTTTAGCAATACTATAACATGTTAATTTAATAGCGTCATATAGCCTCTATTAATTAAATGTGTTATAGCGGCTATAATGTGTTATAAAAGATTGCCACTTTCACTGAGATTTAGATGTTTAATAGCGGTGAGGATGAGCTATTGTCTTTAAGTAACATAACGACAAATTTGTTCTATAAAATCATGCTCTTTTATAGCGGTAAATAAAGCGTTATAAATATTTAACAGTTTTTTATAACATGTTCATATACAACAGTTATGGAAACATTATAGTTCTTATTCATAGCGGCTGTAGGCCGCTATATAATACCAGTTCTGTTATAGTGACGAAGTCGGTTGATTCCAGTATAGTTAGATTGAAGCGGATGTTTTATTAATCATGATTTGGTGTTTTCGATGTTTTCCAATGGGAGTTGATGAGCGGCAAGTAAACCAAGCAATGGGAACGTATGGCATGGGATGCACTGTTATCGCTGTTTGGATTACTAACTGGGAGTAAGTGACGCATTCTATGGATGTTAAGCTAGTACTAGCTTGGGATGAAGCCGAGACTCGGGATGGGTCTTATATACGTATTCACTTGATCGAGATGGTCAAGATACACTCGGCTGGGGTAGTCATAGTGAGAGGCGCCTAAATTCGAATACGTATAAATACTTGGCTATTGCTCGGGATGGGCAATACTATAACTTGGGGTGGGCTATAATTTTCTTAGTAGCACATACATATTATTTAATGATTTGATGTTGACGATTTTCATTTTCTAATATTTGGCTATTGCTCGGGATGAGCAACATTATAGGTCGGGATGGGCTTTGTTATTATGCCATGCACACATTTCTTATGATTTTTTTATGAGTTGGGTTTGATAATTTTAACTCGATCGGGATGATCGTACATTTGCAAAAGTGCATTTGGATTTCTAATCCCTCATATTTTGAGATTTAGATGTTTTGGAGTGAGGTACTCCCTTTATTGATCATTTAACTTGCTTGAGCTATGTATGATGATTTTGATGATTTTTGTGCATGTTTTCATTGCGGCTCGGGTACGGTGATGTACTTAGCCTAATACTATTCCACGAGACTTGTACATTTATCCCTTGTGTCATGATATATGATTTAAAATCGATTAATGCCTTTATGTCATCATATTCACAACTCTTAGGGTAAAGAGTTGGGTATCTTGTGCTTATTTATTTCTTATACTGATTTGTAAACTAGACTGACCCGTGTGTGTATTCCTCGGGTTAGGCCGAGATGTTTCAGGTATAGTTGCTGACTTTGGGATTAGCGGGTTATTTGGGACATGCTTTCTATTGTAGCTTCCAATTGAGATCGAACTGTAGAGGTTTTCCAAGGATTCCTTTATATCATGTTGTATAAGTGCTAGTGTTGTATCTATTCTTATTGTAGCCAATATATTGCTTGTACTCTAATGATGTAATATTGTGTAATTGTTCTATGTACTGTGGTTGTGTTTTTATATGTACTGTGTTCTAAGCTGATCCTATAGCCAATGTGGAATTGTAATACATAAGGATTAAGTATGTCGAGCCTCTTGAAAGAAAATTTACGAGCAATTTCTCGACATGGTTAAGACTTGCTAATGTAAATCTACGAGTGGTCGCCCTTAACCAGCCCTATTCTCCGCTCTAATAGACAACATGCCTAGTAATGCTCTTTATTAAGGTGGGTCTCGGGGTGGGGCGTTATATTAAACTATTACAATATTGTTATTGATTTATAAAGATACCGTTAGATAATTGTTTTATTTGAAGACCAAGAAAATAAGATACTTCTCCCATATAGGACATTTAAATTCCTTAGTCATAATTTTTTAAAATTCTTTACATAATTTTTCATTAATAGAACCAAATATAATGTCAACTACATATATTTGAATTATTAAAATATATTGTTTAGATCGTTTTATAAATAATGTTTGATCAACTTTTCCTATTTGAAATCTGGAACTTATAAGATATTTTTTAAGACATTCATACCCAGCACGGGGTGCTTATTTTAAACCATATAATTCCATTTTCAATTTATATACATAATCAGGGTACTTTTCTGTAACACCCCTAAGTCCCACATCGTGGAAGCCTATGTGAAGTAGGTACTTATATAGTAAAGCCCATCTCTTACTAACGCCGAGGCCTTTTGAGGAACAAAACCCCTCACCTAGATAGTGGCTAAGTTGGGGACAATATCTTGCATGAACGGAGGTGCGGGTTATCACAGTGGTATCACAGCCAATACCCAGCTGGAATTGTGGCTCCTGTATGGACTACAACGCCTGGGTAAGGTGTTCATGAGTCAACGGGGACGTTGGGCTCTGTAGCAGGGGAGAATGTAACACCCCTAAGTCCCACATCGTAGAAGCCTGTGTGAAGTGGGTACTTATATGGTAGAGCCCATCTCATACTAACGCCGAGGCCTTTTGAGGAACAAAACCCCATCACACCTAGATGGTGGCTAAGTTGGGGACAATATCTTGCGTGAACGGAGGTGCGGGTTATCACATTTTCACATGTAAATAGAGGCGGTTGTTTGATGTAAATATTTAATTTTATATATCCATTTAAAAAGACACTTTTTATGTGATATAATTTAAAATTATGAAAACAGACATAGGCTAATAAAATATGAATTTCTTCTAATCTTGTGACTAAAGAAAATGTTTCTTCACAATCCATTCCTTCGTCTTGAGTATATACCCTTGTGCAACTAATTTGGCTTTATTTCTAGTTATGTTTCCTAATTCGTCAGTTTTATTTTTATATACCCATTTTGTACCTATGATAGCTTGATCACTAGATCTAGGAACTAATTCTCAAACTTCATTGCATTCAAACTGAATAAGTTCATCTTGCATAGCTATAATTCAATTCTCATATGTAGATCCTCTTTTTCATTTTTAGGTTCTATATTGGATAAAAATGCTATGTGACTTACTAAATTTTATTGATTTCTAGTTCTTATGTTTGAATTAATTTCTCCAATAATATTTTGGATTAGATGATCACGTAGTACTTATTTTGAGTAATGTTTTAATCTTCTCTAGTATTTCGAATATTATTTTCATTTTCTGTAGTATTCATTTTGAACATTATTTTCAGTTATATCTTGATTTTCTATGTTGTCAGAGGTGATACTTTCATTATTATTGTCATAAATAACGTTTTCATCTTCTCTAAAAATATATATTACGTTATCATCTTCTTGAGAACTTTTATTTTTCAAACTTTCATTATTATATGAATTTTGAATAAATTTTTTGTCAAAAGACACAAAGTGTTTCTTCGATTTTATTTGTTTTTTATTAAAAATACGATAAGCTTTACTTCGATATGAATATCCTAGAAATATTCCTTCATCGGATTTTGAATCGAATTTTCCAAGCTGATCTTTAGTATTTAAAACAATACATTTTGATTCAAAAATTTTAAAATATGAAATATTTGGTTTTCTACTATTGAATAGTTCATATGGCATAATTTTCGTAAGTGGCCGGATAGAAACACGATTTAAAACATAATAGGCTGTTGAAATAGCTTCCGCCCAGAATTTTTTTCATAATGTACTATAGTTGATTGATATTCTGGCACATTCTTGTAGAGTTCTATTTTTTCATTTTACAATTCCGTTTTGTTGTGGAGTCCTAGGAAGCGAAAAATTATTAAAAATACCATTCTTTTCACAATATTAAGCAAATATTTCATTGCTAAATTCTCCTTCGTAATCACTTTAATGTTTTTATTTCAAATCCCTTTAAATTTTGAATTCGTTTAACAAAAGTTTTAAAATGTTCAAAAACATCACTTTTATTTTTTATAAAAAATATCCCAGTAAATCTAGAAAGGTCCTCAACAATTACAAACACAAATCTATTATGGTTTATGGATTGAACTTGGGTTGGTACAAATAGATCCATATGTAGTAATTCTAATGGTTGTAGCGTTGAAATAATCGTTTTAGATTTAAATGAAGACTTCGTTAGTTTTCCCGGTTGACAAGCATCACAAAGATTGTCCACTTCAAATTTCACTTAGGGCAAGCCTTTTACTGATTCGTTTTTTGAAATTTTATTTATTATTTTAAAGTTTATATGAAAAAGTCTATTGTGCCATAACCAAAAATCATTTTCTTTAGCTAATAAACTCAAATTTTGATTATTATTTATTTTCATATTTAGAATATACATAAACTTACTGCTATTTCCTTCAGAAATCAAATTGTGTTTTTGATCAGAAATACTACATTTTTCTAAAAATGATATCTTAAAACCTTTATCACATAATTAACTAATACTGAGCAAATTATGTTTTAATTTTTTAACAAATAAAGCATTAGTAATAAGAGGTAAATTAGATGTATCGTAATTGCTCACATCGCCTTTGCTGATATATAGCCTTTGAAATTATCTCCAAATGTGACGATTCCTCCTTTTGAGTAGATAATATTTGTCATCTCTTTGTCTCCTGTCATATGTTTTGAGCAACCACTGTCGAGTATCCATTTTCTACTTTTCTTGAGTAGGACCTGCAAAAAATATGTAATGACGTTGGTACCCACTTCCTCTTTTATGATCCTAAGAGTTAGGTCTTAGGAAACCAAACCCAAGAGGATTTAGTGTTCCTTTTATAAATATAATCTTTATTTTTATGTACAGTTTCTAAGAACGATTTTATTTATTTATTCCTAATTAAAAATTTATTTGTTTTAGGAACCCATATATTTATAGTTTTAGAAACTAGTTTTCTTGTACTAAGTATTAAATTCTAACTCTATCATTTTTATTCGATCTTTTCTTGATAAAATAATGGACTTCTATATATAATCTAATCCCTTTTTACTAGTTATAGGTTGAGAATTTTCTATAATTTTAGATAAATTATCCTTCCTTTGTTGAAGTTAGAGACATTTTTAGTAATATCACCTTTAATTTTTAGGCTAGAGTTATCTAATTCTACTATTTTAATCTTAGTTTTTAGCTTATGACTTTCAGAAATAAGTGCATTATTATTTTCTTTTTGAGTTCAATTTTTTGACTCAAAAAAGAAAGTTAAGAATCAACATTAGAAAGAGATTCTTGAAGTTTTCTAATTTCTTCTTATAATATCTCTTTTTAGTCTTCCAGCATACCTCTTTCAAATTCTGCCTTTTTCTGATCCTCATTTGTTGGTTTATACTTTCTTTTAAATTATTTCTAGATTTTAATAATTTTGTATTTATTTCTACAGTAACTTCAAAAGTAAAATCATTAATCTGGTTATCTTTTGCCATGAAGCATACGTTAGCTTGTTCGGTATCACTTTCACTATCGCTTTTTAAAGATGAGGAATCTGAGTAATCCCAAATACTGAAAATGCTTGTCTTTTGGATTTCTCCTTCTTATTTTTGTTGTGATATTCTTTCTTCTGTTCCAGACAGTCCTCTTGGACATGTCATTTTTTATGACAACTAAAGCATTTAATTACATATAAAGATGGTTTTTTGTTATTGAAGCTCTTCTTTCCGTTGTTTCCGTTATCTTTCTTATATTTCAAAAACTTTCTGAAGTTTTCGGCAATAAAAGCTAGGCCTTCTTCATCTAAATCTTATTCTTCTTTTTTTGCGTGGAGGGCTAGATTCTTTTTATCCTGTGTATGAATTCTTTTTTCCTGCATAGTTACTTCATATGACATTAGATTTCCTATCAACTCTTCTAGTTTCATGGTTGAGAGATCATTAGCTTCTTCAATTGCTAAGACGTTTCTTTCCCAATCTCCCATTAATGAGTTTAGGATTTTTGAAACTACATCGAAATCAAAATAGTTTTCTCCTAAGCCTAGTAATGCGTGATAAATATCTTGAACTCTGGAGTAAATTTCAATTATAGATTCATTTTCATTCATTCTAAAATTCTGAAACTGGCTTTTAAGCATTGATATCTTGCTTTTCTTTACTTTGTTATTTCCTTTGTGAGTTAGCTTGTGTGTTCGCAATATATCATATGCAGTATTCAACATACAAATACAGTTAAACTCATTTATATCCAAAGCGCAATGCAACATATTCATAGCTTTAGCATTTGAAGTAGCATTTACTTTTTGTGAATTTGACCAATCGGAATAGTTGGTAGTGGGAGGAGTATGCTCATTTTGAGTAATATTTCAAGTGTCAAATCCATTGGCTTGCATATAAATTCTCATTCGTGTAGCCCAATAATTATAATTTAAGTCATTAAATAGTAGAGGTATTGCAGTGGATTGGCCTTCAGTAAAACTTGTGTTAGTGCTAGTGTTTGTGTTATTTTCCATATTCTCGAGGTATTAAATAAGTAATTTATGATTGTAAGATGTCCTGCTCTGATACCAAATGAAAAGAACGAGTAGGATCAAGTAATATGGAAATATGTGTATATGTGGAAGTTCTGATAGTGTGATATTTTATTCTTGATATATGCAAGTAAATATTTAATGAGATAAATACATAGATAATATATTACAAAGACATGCAATATGAATGTAGTAAATAAAGTAAATAACACCAGATATTTTTATACTGGTTCAGAGCATCATCCTACGTCCAGTCCCAGACTCCTTTTGGAATTTTACTAATCAGTACCCTCATTTAACCCGAAGGAACGAGTATTACAACACGTGAGTAACATAACAGGATTTCATCTCAGCAGCCAAAGAGGACTTCTTGCCTGAGCAGCAGAACAAAACTTCAACAAATACAGATAATAGTTTTGACTATGTACGTGTTCTTAATAACACAGATAAGTTAGAATTTGAGTACACCATCTTATAATCTTCTTCTTTGTATAAATATTTGACAGCAAGTGAAGAATAGAGAAGGAAAGTGATTTATAATCATGAATTATTGAATATTTGAGAGCATAAGTGAATATAATATAGAAAATAGTTCAGAATCAGAGAATAGATAATTCAAGAAAGTTCGGTAATTGAAACAAATGATTCTAAAGTGTATTTATAATAAATAAAAGGTTACAATTATTCATGAATTTTCTCTCTCAAAACATGTAGTCATAACTCTTGGATTAAAGAGTAATGACTCTTTAAAAAGTCGCAACCCTTCAACTCAGCCTTCTTAATTTACAGTCCAAAAGTCTAAAAAATAGGTATAATTTGAAAATTGGTGTGTATGTGCATAGGTCATTATATCCAGACGTCTGAATTGGAAATTCTGATGTTTGAGTATTCAAACTTATATATTTGAATATTCAGCAATCAAAAGTTTGAATTTTCAATTTTTACGTATGATGCACATGACTTTGCACATATGTTTTAGGTTATTTGAAAATAATATATATACGTACACACACTATCAGAGAGATTTTAACAATAATTACATATCTAAATGCTGACTCAAATTCACTGCAAATATATCAATATATCTTCCTGTCGAATCTTCGTGTATTTAGACTTTATTCTTCTCTTTTTTCCTGTAAAAGATGATAGTGAATAATATCATCGATATATAGTTGTTGTAATCAAAATCTAGTCCAAAAGTGGAGGTTCCAGCACCTAGTACATCCATGCGTTGAATGTAACATGTTAGATATACCGTTTGATCTGATCTACCATCATACCCTGCCAGCATTGACAGTTTGAAATCTGGTGAAGCCTTTGCATTCCTAATGCTTGAAGTGAAAGGGATTCAAGTCACGTCACAATATCCTTAGCTAGATAGTCTGTTCCTATTCATGCATCGTATTAACTCAGCTGATCTATCTCCATCATTTGTGAACTGAAGCATCCGCCTCCCGAGTATCGGGGGATATTCTGGAACATACTCTTCGAGTTGCAATCCAATAACTCTCTTTCAAAGTCTGGCCTACTCCATGCACAAGCCTAAGAGCATCTCCAACCCTCCTAAGATTTTAATGTGAAGTCTTTCACACATCATCAATTTAATGTTACATTAAAAAACCAATCTCCAATGGTAATGTTATATTAATTGTGAAATGACATGGCACACACTTTACTAGACATTGTCAAGTGCAATGTCTAGTTCTAGACATTGTACTTTACAAAGTGAAGCAATTAAATACATATGTTGTTAATTATTTTAATATAATACTTCTACTTATTTATAATTTGATTGGGACACATAAGCTAATTACTTTTTATGGACACATTAGCATTGGAGTTGATTTTTCACTTTTGTTGTAATTTTCAAATATTTTGTATAACATTGATTTCACATTGTGAACATATAAGATTACATAGACATTACATTCTATATGCATTGAAGATGCTCTAATAGATATTTCAAGTCCGGGATGATCTACCTCAGGTTCGGGATACATCACTTAAGCTGCGACATCAGTGGGTTAGGGGCCAAAACATACATCTCTGGAGCAACCTCGTTGGACACCGAGTTGGAGCTTTGGTTCAACATCCAACTAGACATGCCGATCCGACATGTCTTTAGGCCTAGGGAAGCGTGCCTCTGCTCTGACGGTCTTTTCTGTAGCACTTTAGCTTTGAACTCTTGGACCTTTTAGTCTTGCGGGTATTTCTGACATTATCTTTTCTTGATGCTCCAATTTGGCATGTAGCACTTGAATTGTACCTTCCATCTTTTCTCCTGTCAAGTAAATGGATGGTTCTCTGCCTGAGGAAGCCTTGCGATCTCCCTTTAGCTCGATATCTCCAGTGTGAGCGGAAGCATCATCTTTCTTTTACTTTACAATTATTGAAACTTGAGGGTAATTTAAATCTTCTAGCAATCCAAATTTAGCAGAACTTTAAGTAGCGTGCCTCCTACCTGGCACGCCAAAATGTTGACATAGAAATTGATTCTTCCAAGTACAACACCAAAATCATAGAAATGCAGTAAATATCCAAACACAATAGAACAGAAAAGTAAAGGAGATACAAGAAGTTTATAGCGCTTTGGAAACCGGCCATACATCTATTATCACAGTCACTGATTTATACCCAATAATCACGAGCACATAGTTTAATCTTAAGGAAAAAAGAAAAGGAAAGAAAGTAGTTCTTAGTGTAGAAGCCTCTCGGTTTAAGAAGCAGAAGGATCCCCTCAAACAACCATCTATAGGCCTATTTATAGAAGTTCATAAATCCGGTTTGGGATGGAGGTCATGGCGCAATTTACGAAGTAGTGGTGGTTGTGGAAAAAGTGGAGGAAGGAATGGGACACGTTATTCAGATGTGCCAAAGATGGTTTGGCACGACCGATTCGGGACAAGACCAAATCAGATTTACCTTCCTTAGCCACACCTAGTTTACTACTCCTAGCCGAGTCGGGCTCCTTGCTCTGGCCGCTGATGCCACATCAATCCAGAGTAGCGATGCATGCATGCCGATTTGGGTTGATCTTCAACACTAAGCTTCATCTACATCAGGACTCCAAACACTTGTAAAGCCTGTGCTGTCAACCTCAAATTTCTTTAAGCCTGGGTAAGTCCACGACCCAGTTTCGAGCAAACCAGATGTTGCAAATCCGAAGTATGACGGCCTTGCAAAAAGGCTGGTCAGTAGACATATACTTAAAAAGAATATCATGTAATCACTAGAGAAATAAAGCTGTTTAATAATGTTTCAATAATGCTGGTCGGATTGGGGTGGGTCATTCGTGCTCTGATCCAGACTAATCGAAACAGATTTACGAGTTTATCCACCTTGAATACCTAATGGGGCAGGTCTAAATGCACCAAAACAAGGGCGGCTCAATCGGGTTTAAACCCACCCCCATTGCCATCCCTATTTGATGGCATATTCTTTTGATATCAAAATGAACTATCAAATACCTTTATGTGGATATATTACTATATTTAGTCTTAGTATCATTTACAAATAAATCTTAACATTGCTAAAAAAAGGATCGTAATATTAACAAATTATGTATTATTATAACATAAAAATATGATCCTAACGTTGCATAAAATTGGATCTTTAGCATTATCAATTTGACCATAATATTACCTAAAAGCAAGATATTAACGTTGCTTAAAAATAGGATCTTTAACATTACTTAAAAATAGGACTTCAAAAAAAAACATTCATCACAAATACAAAATATTCTTCAGTTTTATTAATTAATAGAAGTGAGAACTCAAATATACAAAATTTTACAAATTGGAACATAGAAATAAATATTCATATTAAACATGACTAGATATTTAGGCAAATTATTTTTTATTATAAGCATAAAACATAGTATAATTTGCTTAGAAACTCACGTGCTCTGACAGTAAAGCATCGTTTATATACATATATGTTGACATACTTTTTGGTAAAAGCTGTCATACTGAATATCTGGATAGCTTCGTGCTCGGATATGGAGAACAACATCCGAAGACATGCAGCGATTTGGTCAAAGTCGCATCACGAACAAAGAAAGGCCCGAAACTCCTATCAGACGACCTTTTTTGGGCCCGAAAACAACAATTACAAAGCTAAGCTCTGTAACACTTGTAGATCTCTGAATTAGCATCAGTTTGAGCTTTGTTTTGGCTCAATTGGACTTACGGTTTGAAAGTTACGCCCGTTTCCGTGAATAGGTGTAATCAGCCAATTTCCTGGATAAAGCGACAAAGCGTCACACGATCGGAGTACGGCTCGTGGTGCACCCTCGGTTCACCCTTCATCGGATCGGCCCCCCTCGGACCGTGGCGCACCCTCAGACAACGACCCATTCGTGGTACACCTCCTGATCACGATCCGCTCGTGACACACAAGCTTCACCATACAGCTCACGATCAGACCTCGGTTCGTGGAGCCCATATCACGATCCGATCCCATGACCACGAACCGACCCTGCACCTGCTGATACACGCACTGTTTTGACATGTTCTCATGCCACATCTTGCTCCTACTTTTCCAGATCGGGTGCCACGTACCCCATCACGAACCGGTCTTCCCAGAAGCTCTCCTACAGCTATAAATACACCATTTGAAGGCATTTTCAAGGACTTTTTGGCTGAGACTTTCTCTTACATCTAGACAGCCTCTGCCATTACCGATTGCAACAACTTTGCACCTTTCTACACATAAATCTCCTCTTGTAATCTCAATTAACACACAGATTGTGTGTCTGCATATAACTGATTCTTGTAATCTTTCAGTATAACAATAAGGTTATAAAGTGGACGTAGGCTACATCTACAGCCGAACCACTATAAAAACCTCGTGTGTCTCCTCTTTATTTACTTTTTTCTGCATTCTGTGATTTGTGATCTACATTTGGGTGTTAGGCCCAATTTTTGGTCTAACATTTTGGCGTGCCAGGAAGGGGGCACACGACAACTTCAACTTCTGCTTGGATAATTTGGCTATTGGATCAATGGCAATCAAAAGGAAGAAGACTGGAACTTCCACTCATGCTGATGATGCTGAGGCTGAAGACACAAGGAAAGAGGCAAGCCAGGAAGCTTCCTCTCATGGAGATCCTTCTGCATACTTGACCAGAGATGAGATGGACAGAGTTCTCACTGAACTGAGAGATCAAATGGAATGGCAAGATGATCTTCTCCAGAAACAATAGGAAATGATCAACCAATTCTTCGCTTGGATGGATGGAAGGCAGAGTAATGCTCAAGTCATTGGAAATGAGGCCACAGAAGCGGCTCATGCATCATTAGAACTCGGGGGCAATCACTCGCTCTTGGAAATGCACTGCGATCTACTTCGGCTCCTGATCAGATGAACACCGGATTACAAGCCGCCATTCGACAGCATCAACCATCTCGTGAAACACCTCTAGATCGCGATCTGGATCGTGATGCACCACCAGGCTCACGAGCCGATCCCAGCAACTCGCTCCCGTTTGCTCAACAACAACCGGTTCGTGACCTACCTCCAAGACCCAGTCGGATTGCCCCCTGCTTCACGAACCTGACTCACAAACCGACCCCTCGAACCGGGTCGGGTCGCCACCCTCGATCCGCGAGCCGCGATCCCCAGGCAACAGCTCACCAGCAGCTTCCATCCTCTCCTGCATTCAACGGGCACCAGCTCTGATCTTGGCAACTGGCAACAACTTTTTGAGGGCGATCGGCTCGCCAATCTCATTCAACGCCTCACGAGAGGCCGCACTTATCAGAACGACGTGGACGACGTCAACCACACTCCTTTCACTCAGGAAATCAGGAATTTCCGCAATCCCCCAAATTTCAAACTTCCACAACTGGAGCCCTACAACGGCAGGACAGATCCTACTGTGCACCTGATGCGCTACAAATGTCATATGGAAGTTCAATCGGCATCAGAAAACATCATGGCAAAGTGGATTCGGCAGCTAGAAACTGAATCGATCAACAACTGGAACGTATTGGTTGCGCGCTTCATTGAACAATTTCGGGTTTACATTGCACAACCCAAGAATGTCATGTCACTTACTACAATCAAGCAGAGGCCCAAAGAAACTCTGCGTTCATTCCTGAAAAGATTCAATGTTGCAGCAGCATCAGTTGATCGTCATGAACCATCCATGATACTGATGGCAGCAGTATCCAACGTTCTAGATAAATCGGAGTTCAAAAAATCTTTGTACCGAGATCCACCACGAAATCTCGGCGAATTCTACCTTGAGGCAGATAGATTTCTACGGGAAGAAGATGCAACTTCCGAGAAACTCATTCTCGATGTCAATATGCTTAAAGACGGAGAACCGTCTGATTCTGGAAAAGGCAATGGAAAAACCGATGCCAAGAATGATCACAACAATCAGCCCCAAAGAGGGCCCAAATATGAAAGATACACTGAACTGAATGACAGTCTGAGCAACATTTACATGGATACAAGAGGCGCTACCTCATATCCAAGGCCTCCCAAGAGGGAGCCAACGCTAGCACAGCGCAACTCCGGAAGGCATTGCATATTTCATGACATGGACGGTCACAACACTAATGACTACAGACTTTTCTGTGACCTTATTGAGGCTCGGGTCAGGCGAGGAGAACTACCCGAGTACGTCACTCAACCAATAGCGCCCACACCTGCGCTGCCATCCCGGAGAGGGAACGACCCTGGATCCAGCAATCGTGGGCTTATCATTAACTGATCTCATTCAGCGGATCTCTTCAATTATGCGAATTTCGATTCGTAGTTCATGTTTTTTGGCTTTTAGGCGATTTCTCGCCCTTCTTTGTCTTCCCTACATGTAATAAGAGCGGTCACATCGGCCTACATGCACGGAACCGGCTTGTGGTCTCCAGTCGTGTCCGACAAGCGACCGCTGCATTTTCATGAATTAGTAATAAGCATTGAGATCCAGCTCCCAACTGGATCCGTCGAGTACAAACATGAGATCCGGCTCCGAACTGGATCCGTCCAGTATAAAAAAATTATTATGTGAGTTTCCTTGGTCGTCTTACTCTGGTAAGGCCGTCTTGGAACCTCATGTGCTTTTCTTTGGTCGTCTTACTCCAGTAAGGCCGTCTTGGAACCACTCTAACATCTCCTCGAATGGTTTACTCCGGTAAGGCCATTTAGGAAATATTCTTGCATTATTTGTTTTATCTTCTTGCAGGTAGAAACTCCTGGTCTTCTTGGATTTCTCTGGCCTTAATACGATCCCGTGTGATCGTCGGTTTTCTGGCCTTAATACGATCCGGTGTGATCGTCGCATTCTGGGTTTGAATTTCTCAGATTATCCAAAACACATCTTCCTTCAACCAGCAAGATATGTTCTGGGGGGCAAACATGTTGACACACTTTTTGGTAAAAGCTGTCACACTGAATATCTGGATAGCATCGTGCTCGGATATGGAGAACAACATCAGAAGACATGCAGCGATTTGGTCAAAGTCGCATCACAAACAAAGAAAGGCCCGAAATTCCTATCAGACGACCTTTTTTGGGCCCGAAAACAAAAATTACAAACATAAACTCCACAACTCTTGTAGATCTCTGAATTAGCTTCAGTTTGAGCTTTGGTTTGGCTCAATCGGACTTACGGTTTGAAAGTTATGCCCGTTTCCGTGAATGGGTGTAATCTGACAATTTCCTGGATAAAGCGACGAAGCGTCACATGATCGGAGTACGGCTTGTGCATCCTCTTTGGCTCGTGGTGCACCCTTGGTTTGCCCTTCATCGGATCGCCGCCTTCAGATCATGGCGCACCCTCAGACCACGACCCGTTCGTGGTACACCTCCTGATCACGACCCGCTCGTGACACACCAGCTTCACCATACAGCTCACGATCAGACCTCGGTTCGTGGAGCCCATATCACGATCCGATCCCATGACCACGAACCGACCCCTGCATCTGCTGATACACGCACTGTTTTGACCTGTTCTCATGCCACATCTTGCTTCTACTTTTCCGGATCGGGTGCCACGTACCCCATCACGAACCGGTCTTCCCAGAAGCTCTCCTAGAGCTATAAATACACCATTTGAAGGCATTTTCAAGGACTTTTTGGCTGAGACATTCTCCTACATCTAGACAGCCTCTGCCATTACCAATTGCAAGTACTTTGAACCTTTCTACACATAAATTCTCCTCTTGTAATCTCAATTAACACACGGATTGTGTGTCTGCATATAACTGATTTTTGTAATCTGTCAGTATTACAATAAGATTATAAAGTGGACGTAGGCTACATCTACAGCCGAACCACTATAAAAACCTCGTGTGTCTCCTCTTTATTTATTTTTCGGCATTCTGTGATTTGTGATCTACATTTGGGTGTTAGGCCCAGTTTTCGGTCTGACATTTTGGCTCGCCAGGAATGGGGCACACGACAACTTCAACTTCTACTTGGATAATTTGGCTATTGGATCAATGGCAATCAAAAGGAAGAAGACTGGAACTTCCACTCATGCTGATGATGCTGACGCTGAAGACATAAGGAACGAGGCAAGCCAGGAAGCTTCCTCTTATGGAGATCCTTCTACATACTTGACCAGAGACGAGATGGACGGAGTTCTCACTGACATGAGAGATCAGATGGCATAGCAAGATGATCTCCTCCAGAAACAACAGGAAATGATCAGCCAATTCTTCGCTCGGATGGATGGAAGGCAGAGTAACGCTCAAGTCATTGGAAACGAGGCCACAGAAGCGGCTCATGCATCATTAGGACTCGGGGGCAACCCACTCGCTCTTGGAAATGCACTGCGATCTACTTCAGCTCCTGATCAGATGAACACCGGATTGCAAGCCCCCGTTCAACAGCATCAACCATCTCGTGATACACCTCTAGATCGTTATCTGGATCGTGGTGCACCACCAGGCTCACGAGACGATCCCAGCAACTTGCTCCCATTTGATCAACAACAACTGGTTCGTGACCTACCTCCAGGACCCAGTCGGATCACCCCCTGCTTCACGAACCTGGCTCACGAACCGACCACTCGAACCGGGTCGGGTCGCCACACTACACCAAAACAGCACATTTGGCGCAGCAGGATTTAGAGATTTAATACGGTTTTAAGCCGTATCAAATTTGGTAGTGCTCAGAGCCGTATCAAATTAAATTTGGCGTCTTAAATTAAAGTTGGCAATCCACACCACCTTGTATCCTTCAAATCTAACCTTACATCTTCAACCATTCGGATCGCTTGGATTTAACACGGCTCCAATCCGCATCATATTTTTGTGGTTCCCCTTGCTAATTTTTCATTTCTGATTCACATTCAGGCCGCGTAATATTTTATTTCAGTGCTAGGGTTTCAACTTCTCTCGTGCGATAGGTATGTCTCGATGTTCTTCTGCAGACAAAATCAAATACTATTGTAAGATTAGTCTATTCGATTTATTTGTTTATTCGATTTGAGAGTAAGTAGATTTGAAGGAGGCCGTTTTTGGTTCAGATCTGTCGTTCGAGATGGTTATCAGCAATTAAGGTCAACTATTACCAACTCTTATTTTAATCGTTATCAGCAATTAAGGTAAACAGCCACCGTCACTGCCACCAGCAGCGGCTCCACCAGTTTCAGACCGCCCTACTCATAGCTGGAATTCACCGAGGGATGCTCGTGCTTCAGGTTCAAATTTCTGTCCCTCTTCATTTTTTTAAACCTATAGACCATCAAAACATGGAAACAACAATCATAGAATAAGATAATTTCGACCCTTCTACAATTATGTTAATCATTTGTAGAAAAAAAAGGGGAGGATAAATGTGAAATTGCTGTCCTTGCTTGCATATCTTGCAAACAATAACTTTAACTAGCATTACCTGATATGTATTGATGTTACTGCACCGCTTAGTTCTCTATATTACTCACAATGACTGTTTTAGTTTATTATATGTTTATTTGATTTCTTTCATCTTATTAGTATGTAATTCAAATCAAATACACTTCCCTTGACATTATGTATCATATGCCGATGAAGTAGTTAGAGAAAATTTGGGTTTTATCGTAAAAAACTTTACACCTAAGCGAAACTGTAATGTTTCAATCTGTATGTATTCAGTTTGATAGGAAAGTTGTTTTTGTGCCATGCTTCAGAAATATTAATAATAATAATAATGATAAGAATTCTACCAATCCAAATGGGATAATTTTTGTTATTATTTTTTTGGCAAGGCAATTTCAGTAGTTCTTTTTACACATTTTAACTTTGTTTTCCCTCGACGATATCAGATTAAAATTCAACGTAAATCGCATGACAATTCTTAAATACCTAAGAGGGAGTTACAATCATTCAGAAGAAGCCATGGTGAAAACAAGGCGAGGCTCTTCTTCCTCAAATAACAGGTGCATCTCTTCGTCTCCAACTCCAAACCTTAAGCGCGCCAAAGTGGAGCCAGCCACTTTGAAAGAGGACCTGGATCATAAGAAAGGCGATTCTTTGACCCATGTTTCTTCTAATTTTGAAGCTGATTCCTCTGGGAAGAAACAGAGGAACAAAGAGAATTTTACATGCAAGTAAACATAGAAAGGTAACACAAATAATAGGACTGATAAGGGGCTGCCTGATCCTGGAACTCCATGGGTAAGGCTCATATCACAATACAATGAGGTTAGCTTTGTAATTTACATCTTTTGTGGTAGTAGTATTTGCATGCATGTTGTTGCAATTTCTTTAGTGCATCCCAGTGCTGGTGGGAAAACGAGTGTCAATTGTCTCACCCAAGTCCCAACTGTGGAGTAGATTTGGTAATTGAATTATCACGTCGATAGAGTTTTGTAACCAGCTAGTAGGATTAGTAATATATTTGCTAATGCAAATTTAACATATTACAAAAAGCAAATCAATCCATAAATTACTTATATCTTGATTTAGCATAAGTCCTCATAACTCCATACTCCAAAAGACAATGTGTCTTCTATTTTACTTTTAAATCAAACTAGATGATATATGTGATTACATAAAAAAATAGCTGTGGTTATTCATTTGAAAAATGTATAAAATTTTAGCAGATGTCTAAAACTACTTGCTTTGATAGAACAAAGGAATCGTTTAGCTTTTATTTCCCTCCTCCCAATCCTCCCTTATAGTTGCAGTTGGGTGAAGTGGTGACATAAGGGATAGTCTACTTCACTTCTTACTGAATTTCGTTTGTTTGCGATCTGGTCCTGGTTTTAGTTGGAACAAAAATCAAAATCCTTCATTTGTTTTTCTAGTATTTGAAAAAATAGTAAAAACTTGCAGAAAGTAAAAATACAATAATCACAAAAAAATAAAAAATAAAACAAAATTGATAGGACAATGGATAAATGGATGAGGGATCAAATATTTCACAAAAAAAAAGTTGTTATATATTTCCTTGTACGATTATAGAATTATATTGAACTAAATCTGCTTAGCAGGATTTTTGTTCACAAGTCAAATGAAAAAATAGAGTTCAATCATCCTTTTTTTTTTAAAGAAAACGGTGCCTTTAGCAGTACTCTTTCTCATTAAAGCAACTGATATACCAGTGCTAAAACTTCGGACATAATGATACAAAACATATACATTTATGCCTCCTCTGAAATAATAACCCTAATAGCCAGCTAAACTACTTCCTGAACTTATGATCCGAAAATAAGTTATCATCATTTGCACTCCCCCTTCTTTGCTGATTTCGACCACTTAGGCAAAACTCTTTGATTGTGGATGCTATTGTATCTAAAATTCGGTCGCCATATTTGCTCACCTTGACGTTGCCAGGGCCATTGACCTCGAGTAGTTCTTCTTTGGTTGTTGGTATTCTCTTGCTAATTAGTTCCAATGTGACATTTCCAAAAATGTGGTATGCCATGACACCATCGCCAGCTTTTTTAATAGTATAGTTTGAAGCATTCGCAACGAATTATAAAGCTTAGAAGATAAAGCCAAATCCATTTTGTTTTGCGCTTGGGCATTAGCATCATCCTGTGGCAGGCTTGTAGTTTCAGGATGCAATGAAGCTTTTGCTGGTGTCATTTTAATAGGTTTTGTTGACGCAGGGAATTTCAGTACAACAGGTTGTTGGACAGAGCGAAGTCTACATGCTTGAGACTCATTTACCTTTAAAACAGCTGACAAAGATCCGTAAAAATCACTTTTGTTAACGTCTTTAACAAGTATTTCTTCAATAACCAAATGATACATTATCCTATAAGCTTCGTTTAATTTTAAGTTTAAGATCCATAAAAATCGCTTTTTTAACGTCTTCAACAAGTATTCTTCAACAACCAAATGATGCATTATCCTAGAAGCTTCATTTAAATTTGATTGATATCCAAGCTAATAGGGAAATTGATTATGAGTTTAAGTTTAACATCATCACACAAATATTCGGAATACTTACAATCGAAAAATAGATGATCACGATCTTTGTTGTTATTGTTACGAAGGACACATGATAAGTCGATATTGTTTTTCTATCTGTTGTTTTTGTTCTTTTTATTGAGTTTTGATTGTCTTGAAAAGGTTGCAGGTTTCAAAAAGTCGGTATATGAAGGAGCTTAGAAAAGGTTGCAGGTTGCAGGTTGCAGGTTGCACAAACTATCAACTGATCTGCTGTCAGATGCACATTGAAAGATGGAAAATTAGCAAGGTACCTGTTTGACTAATTATAGTAAAGCTCCTAGAAAAAATTCAATTTTATACAATAGAAAAGCAACTTTGTTACCAGAATATCAAATATTCCCAAACCTTATTAGATTCCAGTTAGGATGAGAGAATGTTTGTAAGTTAGTTATGTAACATATGATCGTAAGTTAGTTATATAACATATGATTATATTATTCTTACATTTTATCTCTTATATATACATATATATTTATTTATTTATTTGGTATTGTGTGTTTTAGTGTCATGTGAGAATGAGTTTGATAACTGATGGTGTTATCTTTTTCCTGCAGTGATTGATAACCGATGGTGTTATTTTTTTTCCAAAGTGAAAATGGACATAAAAGAGGACCAAAATGAAAAATTCTCCGCACAAAAGGTATTTTGAGAGTTTATGTGCGATTTATTTTGGTCACTGCTTATTTCGCTTGCTTGTGGTTGATTAAGATATGTTATTTTGGTCACTACAAACTCAGTCCCGGACTGAGTTTGCAAACTCAGTCCCGGACAAACTCAGTCCCGGACTGAGTTTGCAAACTCAGTCCCGGACTGAGTTTGCAAACTCAGTCCCGGATTGAGTTGCAAACTCAATCCGAACAGAGTTGCAAAGACTGAGTTGCAAACTCAGTCCCGGGACTGAGTTGCAAACTCAGTCCGGGAATGAGTTTTGCAAACTCAGTCCAGGACTGAGTTTGCCAACTCAGACTAGTTTTTGCACTATTTTTTTTCCTTACAGTGATTGATAACCGAGTTTGCTGTTTATTTCCGATTGATAACTGAGTTTGCGATTTATTTTCTTAAAAAAAGAGGGCATTGCAACAATTATGGGTAAATTAAATAACATAGCAAGCTTGCTGTTTGTTTCCGCAAGCCAGCTTGCTGCGGAAACAGCAAGCAAGCTTGCTGTTTCAAACAGCAAGCTTGCTTGCTGTTTCACAGCAAGCTCAGGCTTGCGGAAACAGCAAGCCAGCTTGCTGTGGAAACAACAAGCAAGCTTGTTGTTTGTTTCTGCAAGCCAGCTTGCTGCGGAAACAGCAAGCAAGCTTGTTGTTGCAAACAGCAAGCAAGCTCAGGCTTGCGAAAACAGCAAGCCAGCTTGCTGTGTCAAACAGCAAGCAAGCTTGCTATTTTAGCAAGCCGGACATATGTTTTGGTGCACATCATTGTTTGCGTTGAACTTGCGTGTGTTTTACTTCTTATATTAAATATGAATTGCATGTTTGAGTGGTTTTACTTTTAGCTGGTATGAATTGACTGAATGTGGTAGAGTAGTAGAAAATTGGTTTATATAATTGGGCATCAAGACAGTATATGCTCAGTTCATGATATGAATTGACCGAATGTTATAGTAAATGGGCGTCGAGACAGTATAGTAATTGGCATCATATGTAGTCCATCAAGGATACATTTACTAATGTTTATATTAATATGTTTCAGGCTTTCAGCTGATAGCCTGATATGATGACTGGAACTTGGAAGTGGAGACTGAGTGGAAGTGGAAGACTGGAACTGGAAGTATGAGTATCATTGTATCAGATTATCAGTATGTAATATATACCATGTATATTGTATTGTATCTGTATCATTGATGTCATGTTACATTAATAAAATAGTTTATAGATTTATTTCTTGGACTATTTTATGTTTGTGTTGATGATGAGTTTTGAAATCCATAAATTTTTGTGTTGATTTTTCTTTCTGTGTTAATTCACATAGTAGCTAATTGTATTTTTTTTATTTTTTTTATAAATTTGATACGGCTTAAAACCGTATCAAATACATAAATTGATACGGTTTTAAGCCATACCAAATACATAAATTGATACGGTTTTAACTCGTATCAAAATCATAAATTGATACGGCTTCAAACCGCATCAAATTACCAATTTGATACGGTTTTGAGCCGTATTAATTTATGATTTTGATACGGCTTAAAGCCGTATCAAAGCAACAGAGACGCCATTTTTTGATACGGCTTAAGACCGTATCAAATCGATTTTGATACGGCGAAGAGCACTGCCAAATTGGCATTTCTGGTGTAGTGCCACCCTCGATCCGCGAGCCGCGATCCCCAGGCAGCAGCTCACCAACAGCTTCTACCCTCTCCTGCATTCAACGCTGGGGGCACCAGCTCTGATCTTCGCAACTGGCAATAACTTTTAAGGGCGATCGGCTCGCCAATCTCATTCAATGCCTCATGAGAGGCCGCATTTATCAGAACGACGTAGACGACGTCAACCACACTCCTTTCACTCAAGAAATCAGGAATTCCCGCAATCCTCTAGATTTCAAACTTCCACAACTGGAGCCCTACAACGGCAGGACAGATCCTATGTGCACCTGATGCACTACAAACAGCATATGGAAGTTCAATCAGCATTAGAAAACGTCATGGCAAAGTGGATTCGGCAGCTAGAAACTGAATCGATCAGCAGCTGGAACGTGTTGGTTGCGTGCTTCATTGAACAATTTCGGGTTCACATTGCACGACCCAAGAACGTCATGTCACTTACTACAATCAAGCAGAGGCCTAGAGAAACTCTGCGTTCATTCCTGGAAAGATTCAACGTTGCAGCAGCATCAGTTGATCGCCCTGAACCATCCATGGTACTGGTGGAAGCAGTATCCATCGTTCTAGATAACTCGGAGTTCAAAAAATCTTTGTACCGAGATCCACCATGAAATCTCGGCGAATTCTATCTTGAGGCAGATAGATTTCTGTGGGAAGAAGATGCAACTTCCGAGAAACACATTCTCGATGTCAATATGCTTAAAGACGGAGAACCGTCTGATTCTAGAAAAGGCAAAGGAAAAGCCGATGCCAAGAATGATCGCAACAATCAGCCCCAAAGAGGACCCAAATATGAAAGATACACTGAACTGAATGACAGTCTGAGCAACATCTACATGGATACAAGAGGCGCTACCTCATATCCAAGGCCTCCCAAGAGGGAGCCAACGCTAACACAGTGCAACTCCGGAAGGCATTGCATATTTCATGACATGGACAGTCACAACATTGATGACTGCAGACATTTGCGTGACCTTATTGAGGCTCGGGTCAGGCGAGGAGAACTACCCGAGCACGTCACTCAGCCAACAGCGCCCACACCTGCGCTGCCATCGCCGAATCTTCGGAGAGGGAACGACCCTGGATCGAGCAATTGTGGGCTTATCATTAACTGATCCCACTCAGTGGATCTCTTCAATTTGGCGAACTTCGGTTCGTAGTTCATGTTTTTAGGCTTTTAGGCGACTTCTCGCCCTTCTTTGTCTTTCCTGCATGTAATAAGAGCGGTCACATCGACCCACACGCACGAAACCAACTTGTGGTCTCCAGTCGTGTCCGGCAAACGATCGCTGCATTTTCATGAATTAGTAATAAGCATTGAGCTCTGACTCCCAACTGGATCCGTCCAGTACAAACATGAGCTCCGTCTCCCAACTGGATCCTTCCAGTATATATAAATTCTCATGTGCTTTTCCTTGGTCATCTTACTCTGGTAAGGCCGTCTTGGAACCTTATGTGCTTTTCCTTGGTGGTCTTACTCCGGTAAGGCCGTCTTGGAATTTTCATGGCATTTCCTTGGTCGTCTTACTCCGGTAAGGTCGTCTTGGAACCCCTCTAAAATCTCCTCGGATGGTTTATTCCGGTAAGTCTGTCTAGGAAATGTTCTTGCATTATTTGTTTTATCTTCTTGCAGGTACAAACTCCTGGTCTTCTTGGATTTCTCTGGCCTTAATATGATCCCGTGTGATCATCGGTTTTCTGGCCTTAATACGATCCGGTATGATCGTCGCATTCTGGGTTTGGATTTCTCAGATTATCCAAAACACATCTTCCTTCAACCAGCAAGATATGTTCTAGGGGGAAGACATGTTGACACACTTTTTGGTAAAAGCCGTCACACTGAATATCTGGATAACATCGTGCTCGAATATGGAGAATAACATCAGAAGACAGGCAGCGATTTGGTCAAAGTCGCATCACGAACAAAGAAAGGTCCAAAACTCCTATCAGACGACCTTTTTTGGGCCCGAAAACATCAATTACAAAGCTAAGCTCTATAACTCTTGTAGATCTCTGAATTGGATTCAGTTTGTGCTTTGGTTTGGCTCAATCAGACTTACGGTTTGAAAGGTACGCCCGTTTCCGTAAATGGGTGTAATCTGGCAATTTCCTGGATAAAGCGACGAAGCGTCACACGATCGGAGTATGGCTCGTGCATCCTCTTGGGCTCATGGTGCACCCTCGGTTTGCCCTTCATCGGATCGCACCCCCTCGGATCGTGGCGCACCCTCAGACTACGACCCGTTCGTGGTACACCTCCTAATCACGACCCGCTCGTGATACACCAGCTTCACCATACAGCTCACGATCAGACCTCGGTTCGTGGAGCCCATATCACGATCCGATCCCATGACCATGAACCGACCCCTGCACCTGCTGATACACGCACTGTTTCGGCCTGTTCTCATGCCACATCTTGCTCCTACTTTTCCGGATCGGGTGCCACGTACCCCATCACGAACCGGTCTTCCCAGAAGCTCTCCTACAGATATAAATACACCATTTGAAGGCATTTTCAAGGACTTTTTGGCTGAGACTTTCTCCTACATCTAGACACCCTCTGCCATTACCGATTGCAAGGACTTTGCACCTTTCTACACATAAATTCTCCTCTTGTAATCTCAATTGACACACGGATTGTGTGTCTGCATATAAGTGATTATTGTAATCTGTCAGTATAACAATAAGATTATAAAGTGAACGTAGGCTACATCTACAGCTGAACCACTATAAAAACCTCGTGTGTCTCCTCTTTATTTACTTTTTTCTGCATTCTGTGATTTGTGATCTGCATTTGGGTGTTAGGCCCAATTTTTGGTCTAACAATATATATATATATATTGCCTTTGGTTTCAATTTTTATTGTGTAAATATAAGTTACCAAAAATGCCCTTTTATATATATTATAATTATGAATAAATTTATAAATAGCTAGTTTTTGAAACAATTTCGTGATTGATGCTGATTTTGAAACTTATTATCAAAAAATATTAGTTTCAGTCTAGTTAGCAATCCTGTAACTGATTGCGTATGGGCGCAACTATGAATTGGCCTATATTTTATTTTTCAAATCTGGTGGGGGACAACTTATGATTGTGCTCCTTTTTTTACAATATATAGGGGCTCAATTCATAAATGCGAACAGTCGCAGACTTATTCATTCATCTTACTTAAAGAATAACTTACAAATATTGCATACACAAAACATAAAATAATTTGCATTTACATAACATAGCAAGTGACATAAATTTTAGAGAAAACATAATCGTTAAATATCAGTGTCACATACAAATTAAATGTACAAATTTTACCGTGCATAAATGACAGAAATAGTAAAAACAAGTAATCAAACTACTACTTTCCTCACATTATTTTCTCATGACTAAGGTACCACATCGGCCACGTCTATCTTGTCGTTTATCCCTCATCTTTTCCATCACCACTCTAATTCTTATTGACCTTGTTTTCTTACGTTCTTATGTGTAGGCGACGATTTATTATCGGACTTCCATATGCACCGCGATATCTACTGTTTGAAAGGAGATGAAAAACAAGGGAATAACTCTGTATGTAGCTCTCAGCTCTAAATCATAGTGAAATAAGACCATAATAAGCTTTATCAGCTCATCTGCATCATGCACATGCAGGTAAAACATCAAAGCATGGAAAATGTACAAGAATGATAATATTGCATGAACAACTACACTTGTCATCTCTAGTATTTACCGTGCAATTGTATTGGTTTCTGTCGGTTACTTGTCAGTCTATCATACAGAATTTATTAATGCTCATACTTCATACTTTTTCTAAAGTTATTCTCACCACTTTTTTGTATGATGGTGTGAATGTGGATGCATACTCTAATCCACTGGTACTTCTTCTTTAGAAGTAGCTATTCAGAGGATGAAAGGTATATGCTACCAATACCTTCACCGGTAATGAACATGTGCTTTTTTGGACCACATCAAAACTATCTAAAGTGTTTGAACTCATCAACCAAAATCGTTCATCGTTGTCCTCGTAAAAAGACAATTTTTCATCTTTTTATCAATGACTTCTAAAAATTCATCTGTCAGCATTCATGTTAAAAAAATTATTTGTCTCTGAGAACTTCATATGTTATCTCGTCTTTAGCTTCAGCATAAGCAGGAAATAAGTTATCCAGACTATCAAAACCCACCTTTTTGAAGTTCGCTTTCATATGGCGAAGGCAGAAACGATAACGACGTCTTCTCCTTTTCTCTTATAAGGAGGTTGGAATTCCTATCATTCTATCATAAAATTAATATAATGCATCTTTTATATAAAGACATAATCAAGTGTCCTATACAAGAAAAAAAATCTCCGTGTTTCCTAGATTTTATTTGCAAAACAGCAAATGCCAAAAGAAAAAAAGAGTTATTTATATCAATGTTTATAGCCACAAGCGACATACCTTGATATTTACTATACGGATGTGTTCCATCTATAGAAAGAACATGACGATAATGGTGGAAACCTTCAATTCTTAGCCTAAATGTCCAGAAAGCCCCCAAGATTAAAGGTCATCTGTACGAACATGAAAAACAATGCTTGAATCAATTTTTTAAATTGCACTAAGATAATGTGATAAGTCTTTTCAATATATGAGGATTCTCAATCATTGAATATTTTCGACATAGCTTTACTAAGTCTTTTCCAAGCTCTCATTTTGCTTGTCTAAATTTGGTTCTTATTTTCCATAAGCTTTTGAACTATTGAGTACTATAATGCATACGAACTTTAACATTGGTTGGAGTTGATTATGAGATTTGAGCATGTATGATCACCACCTATTTATTTATCACCCACCATCCTACTTGATCTCTTTTGGAAATAATAGCATGAACCCTTTATGGAAATTTCTAGTTAATATCATAGGTGTCAGTGAGCTCTCTAGCATGAGACTTGACGCTTTTAAATAAAACCGAACATTTTGTTGAACATTCGCTTATGTATTCAATTAGAGATTATTTAGATTTGAAAATCATACCGACTTAAGGGACTTTCTATATGCATTCAAAGCCAAACAGTTCATCGATAAATTCAGCAACTTGCATTACGAATCTTTATAGGTTTATGTCATTGCATTGATCATCTTCTAATGGTTATTCTATTTCTGTATGCTCATCGACATCATCAAATTCCTCTAGCTTATCATCTAATGAAGCATCGTTGTTAACATTCATAACATCTACACTTGTATCATCTTAATCAAACAAAGCAGCAATTTCCTTGCTATCCAAATGTCATACATTAATATCACAATCTACACCTTACATATCTTCAGTTTTGACATCATAGTCTTCATTCTCTTGAACATACTTAGTTGAAATATGAGTTGGAATCAATTGTATAGGATTTGGCATGAACCCATATTCAGTTTACTACGGTAGATATGGCAGGAAATCATAGCTAGATGACTGTAGATACAACCTATACATAAACCAAATTTTTTTAATGTCATCAATATAATAAGGGGTAGCAATAGGACTAGAATACAAAACTTATACCCTAATGGTTGTGTGTGAACGTTCAGTTGCAGATATGAATAATATGAGTTGCACATCTAACTTTTGCTCAACCATATTTCTTCCTAGGTTTGCTTGCATAATATGAAGCATGAGCTTATGGTTGAGATGCTTGTATGAATTCCTCCTTCTTAACGTACAGTTTGAATAACTTTATACCAATGTGGAACATCGTTTTGATATCCTCGTTGTCACCTCAGAAACTATCGAACCATCATCCATAACCCATTTATCAGTTAAAGATATGCTGAAATCAAATGTATTAATCATTATATCTTCATAAGCAACCAGTATGAATAGTTCTAATTACATTCAGATCTCACTTTGTGCCCCTTATGAAAGAGGCTACACAGTGGTAGGATCGTGTATAATGGAGTGTAAGGTGAAATATATATATCTAGGTAGTAAGTAGAAATCAAACAGTCGATTTATACTGGTTCGGACCACTGTCCCACGTCCAGTCCCAGAATCACTTTTGGTATTTCACTAACACTAAAACTCTCACTTTACCCAGAGGAATAGGCTGACAAATACCCGAACAAGATTTCTTGCCTCAACTGCTGAAGAGGTCTTTCTTAGTACAGAATAATTGATGACTTATTTGTGTTCTTGTTAACACGGATATGTCAATATATAATATAACCTCCCTATAGTCTTTCCTTGATGATACACGTGAAGCTTGTGAAAGATTATGGAAGATTGTAATCTTAAATATAGTAAATCGTGTGCATTGAGAGTTTAGAGAACTTAGAGCAAGATAGAAAATAGTTCGAATGAAAATCGATGATTTGATTAGTTAATCAAGTCTCTATTTATAATATACAAAGAGTTACAACTGATCATGAAGAGATTTCATTAAGAGAAATGATTTAGAGAGTCATGACTCTTCATTATAAGTTGTAACTCTTCGTAATTAGATGTCTGAATATAATTTTCAGATGTCTTGAATTAAAAATAAAACAACAAGGAAATAGTTCATTTCGGAGCAGATTCAGACGTCTGAAAAATTCAGAACAGATGTCTGAATATTATGGAGATTTTAATTTTTGTCTCAGCAAAAGGACGTCTATCTGATTTATTTCAGACGTCTGTTTTCTGGGCAAAACATATTTCTTGCCTCTTTTAAATGTGAAAACACACACACGCGCGCACACACACACACACACACACACACATATATATATATATATATATATATATGATATGTGTGAGTGTGTAATCATCAAGGAAGACTTTAACATGAAAATCTAGGACTAACAGACTCTTACAACATATATAATCTTCATTTTGTGTTCTTGAATTTGCTTGTCGAATATCTTCCTGCAAAACAAAGTCAGTCGATATAATGTATATGCTTAGATGTAGTTGAAAGAATCAAAACGCTATATAGCGAGATTCAACATTCTCCCCTTCTTTGACTAATGACAACTACATAAGCTCCCCCTGTCAATATGCATATATCTTTAGTAGTTTCTCCCCCTTTGTCATTTGACAAAAAGGAATACTTATAAAATATGATTAACACACAATCATACCATAAATACAAACATAAAATAAACAAGCACAACTGTTCAGACAAAACATAGTAGAGCACATAGTAGAGTTTTGTGCTTAACATAAAGAGATAAGTACCAAAATGTTACACACCGCATAATTAATTAAAAGATTTTAGTCAAAATACGTAGGCCACATACCACTAGCAATGTTTACCAGTCCTCGGAAATAGATACCATAATAGTTGTCCCACCGTCTTTGGGAGAGCCTTGTTCCGAATCGGGAACTTCTTCGGTAGAACCGGAGGACCATTGAAATGGAGCCGAAGCTTTAGCTTGGCTAGAAGAAGTGCTGGTGCAAGAGAATACTTCCCAAATTTTGTTTAAAAAACCCTTGATAGAATCAAATTTCTTATTCGTTTGTTTTTCAAAACACTTCAAATCTTTACGAATTTTAGATTGATTTTGAGATAGCGTTATTAAAGCTTGCTTGGAAGAAGTTTTGGGGGAAATGACATGAATTTCTTCATCTTCTTCTTCTTCCCTAAGTTGACGACGGTGAGAAGGCTCAAGTATGATTGCTTCTGGTTGCGATGTTACATGTTCAGTCCAAGTTGCAAGAAACATATGCTCTAAAGTGGAAGGATTAGGATCAATATCCATTAGTTTCAAAGTCTTCAGACCAATTTCTTTGATGCTTAGCGAGGGAATATTGGGAATGACTATTTCACAAGCGTCAAGAATACGAGTAATATAAGCACCATAATGTAAAGTCTTATATTGCACTTATATGTGATATCCCTCCATTCATCTATGATGATTTTTGCCCAATTGATTTGCTTATTTGAATATAGAGCATACAAGGCTTGGAAATCTTCTTTGTAGATTTTTTCGTAGCTCCCTTTGCGGGGTTGAATTGTTCGAACTAGTATACAATTTAGTAGACGAGCTTGTGGTCTAAGATGAGTGGAAGTAAGTTCATGCATTTTTATGAGATTATCAGAAAGAAATTTGTGTGATATCTCATCCCTTGTAGACATATCCACTTCTATGGTGTCGATTTCAAGCCCTTGCCAAGCATATTCCAAAATTTGTCCTAATCGTTGCATTCAAAGAAGAATTCGTTTTCCACAAAGCCATGACCAAACGACATCTTTTTTGACTTGAGGTTTAGTATGGTCAAGATTCAAATTTGCTAAAAACAACTTCACTAGTAGAGGATAAATTTTGACAATAATTTTATTATAATCAACTAGTGATTCGAAATGAAAGTGTCTAATGTATTATTGTAATTGATAATTGGAGAAAGCATCAAACTTTACCAAAGCACCTTCGAAGAATTTGGAGTCCTTCATTGCTTTGTATCTTGCCTTGGCGGTATCATCCCATAGCCATTTTTGGATTAATTCTTCGGAAGGAGGATTTTATTCTTCTTCTCTTGTTCTTTTGCCTCGATTTTCCATGATTTTGTTATGAAAAGTTGAAGTTTTGTGGTAATTTTTTTATTTTGGGGGCTAGGTTTTTTTATATATAGTAAAAAGATGAAAAGGTAAAAGTGAAAAGATGAAGGGTTATGATGATTGGGAAAGGCCATATACCCATTTAAAAAACACATCTGTTTTAATTCAAACGTCCGAAATTTTGAAAATAGACGTCTGTTTATATTTTAATTTGAACACGAGAGGAACTAGTTAAAATTTGGGGTAATTCAGGCATCTATATTCCATAGATCAGACGTCTGATTTTGGGAGGCGTAAAATTTTTACTCAATAGTCAGACATCTGAAAGTTTTAGTCAAACATCTGAGTTTGGAAAAATTTTAACCCGTAAGAATATAGTTCATTTTATTCATGTTTCAGACGTCTGTTTTATTTTGTGCAGACGTCTGTTTTTAGGGGTGAATTTTATTCAGACCGTGTACTCAGACGTCTGTTTCTTTTAAGTCAGATGTCTGTTTACGAAATTTTTTGCAAAAAGAATTTTATTTTATATATGTTTAAATAGTAAATTAAATATATAAAGATATACATAAAAATAGTAAAAGAAATCTTAATTTTTAGAAGGTGGAGTCTTCTTTGGTGTTGATGAACTCGTTCCTTCATTAGCTTTGTAATTCTTATTTCACGAGTGTGGACTATATGGCGGTACTTGGGGAAAGTAGGTATAGTATTTCAATGTAGGATTCACTGGGTCTTTCTCAGTTCGATAAGAGGAAGATGGATCAATAGGGTTTGGCGGAATTGGTAAAGGTGAAGCAACATCTTTTTCCTTTGGACCACGAAATTTGTGGATCATTTTTTCGAGAAGGCTTAAGCGAGTTGTGGTAACTTTCTGTTCGAAATATAATTATTTTTGTAGAGCTATTTGTTCTGACTAATAGTGATGAAGATCGTCTATTTTTCGTTTTGTATCTGGTGATGAGAATAAAGCTCTTTTATCCTTCTTTGCTTCAAGAGTATATCCAGTGTGATAGTTTCCCCAGTGATATTGCAGTTCACATCTAGGAGTAGGTGTTAGAAATTGAGGAGAATCGGAAGAACTATCTGATGTGAAAGTAATATTAATGGAAGAATTTGAGTTGTTTGAAGACATGAATGATGCTTGAACTTTTAAGTTTTGTGTTTATAGTGATAAAGAGTGCAAGGTTATATAGGAGATATTTAAAGTAAATATGTGGTTTGTGTTTTAGATAATTGTTAACCAGAGAAATACTCTAAGTAAAGAGAGTATTTGTAGGAATAAGCTAAGTTTAGCAAATAGATAATCATATGTACGTAAACTTGTTTTATAATTTTTTTTTTTATAGCATTCTATATATCTTTAACTGATACCATTCCTAAATCTCGTCTTAGCTTAATAAAAGAATTTTCTAATAGTGGTTTAGCAAATATATCAGTAATTTGGTTTTCAGTTGAAACATATTCTAAATTAATAATAATCTTTTTCTATGTTGGCACATAAAAAATGATGATGAATATCTATTTGTTTAGTTCTGGAGTGATTTATTGGATTTTTGGATAAGTTTATCGCACTTGTACTATCACAATATATAGTTGATTTATTTAAATTTACTCAAAAATCTTTGAGTGTTTGTTGCATATAAATTACCTGTACACAAGCTAAAGCAGCAGATATGTATTCGGCTTCACATGTAGAGAGTGATACACAATTCTGTTTCTTACAAAACCAAGATACAAGTGATTTTCCAATGAAATGGCACATACCACTTGTACTTTTTCTATCTGTCCGGGATCCACCAAAATCAGCATCACTATAAGATACTAACTAGTGTAAACCCGTGCTACGCACACGGTTTTCGTTGTATTAGAGTTTTATTAATTGTTTGTCCAACTTGTTTAGATCATGCGAAAGAATTAGAACATGATCCAATAAGTTATTGTACATAATCATTTTGGAGACTACATCCTATGAGCCCTACACAGAGCGCAACATCAATGATAAACTGAAAATCTGAGATATAAAGTTTTCAAATTATGATAGTAAAAAATAAAAAAATAAAAAAAAACCAATACATTCCATCGTTAAACATGTTTATCAAAATTAACATGACAGTCTAAGGAGAGTACACTTCACAGACATTATATGTGCTGCACTTCGATGATTTGGAGATCCCCAAAATACATACTGACGAAAGCCTTCACTACGGTGGTGAACACAAACATGAATTGTAAATTCCAAAGCAAGGATGAGTCATTAACTGTTCCATGTATTATCCCTCATACCACTTAAACAATGCTCAGTATCATCCCTGTAATTGCAGCCATGAACGTCTTAGTAAGATTACAAGCTCTCACCAAGAGTTTTCAACTAATAATCCAGTTATTGAAACTCTATGAAATTATGATTACAACTGAATCAATTTGAAGGGTTATATATTTTAGACTTCTCAATTAATAACCCAACTGCTTGCACTCACAACTTTACTTCTTTTAATCACTTCCACCAGAAGGTTGGTTTTTGAATTTATATAGAAAAAAAATCCTAAAACAACAAATCCATAAAATAATGCAGCTCTAGTCCAGAGGTCTTCTACAAAATATTGTCTTAGCCAAGCACTGAGTGAGCGTCTCTAGATACCGTGCATGCAGCTTTTACACCATCATCGAATTTTGTTAGTTCCTACATTCCTGATTAAAATATGACAAAGGGCATATAAGGCGTTATAGAAGATTTAGTATTTATCAAATGGAAACATTTAAAGCTTCCAACTAAATGATTACTATCTAAACATATCCATGTTAACGATTGAACCAAACTGTATAACTTGTCTATATGTCTAATGTAGTACCATGTTACAAAAAAGATCACCTTTGTTAAAGTTTTAAAAATCCATTAACCAATAAATAAAATCATATTAGTAAACTCAAATTCAACAAATATCCTAAGCCCATTCTACAATTACATATGTTTGTCAATGTATATAATAACACTGATTTCATGGCAATAACACAGTAAGATAAAAACTTGCAAACGAATTATCGTAAGGTTAAACCATAAAAGTTTGCTGAAACACAAATTAGGTAGAAAGACCACTGCAAATTTTATTTTGTAGAAGGAAGAACATTAATAACCAACCCACACATTTATTAATTTAATGCAAGATAGTAAAGGTGATCATATATTTATCAAGTTTAAAGTCTTACTTAATTAATAATCCAAATAATTTTGACACATATATGATAACTTAAAACCGCTAATAATACCATAGTCAAAAAATTTAGGATATTTGAAAAGAAGGCAACATAGCTTTGTGATTAAACCATTCTAATCAAAAAAAGGCAAGATGGATTTCCTAGCATTTAAATTAATTTGGGTTGATGCTATCAGTTAAGATTCTATCAGACTTTTGTCTTTAGGAACAGCTACATTAACTGAGGTGCGTACATGGGATAAAATCATACCAATGCTAACCATTAGAATAATCATTATTGGAATTTTAGTTTTAATGATGCATGTTAAAATTAATAGAAGGGTATTTATTAGTTAAATAATACATTTTGGACCAATATGATAATGTCAAAGTTTTACTTTAAATTCAGCTTGCAATGTAAAACTATATTCTGCTTTTAAATCACCCAACAATACACATTTCATAAGATTCGGTAAGTGATAGTTTACAAATTTATATTGCCCGTTAATTTCCAACATCAAATACTGGTTTGGCATGTTTGATGAAAACTGTGTTTCATCGATTATATCTTGGATAATCACTTACTCCCAATAAGTCAAATTAAACTAAAAATTAAATAGAATCAAATTACATAAAATTTGGTAGAGAGGGAACAAAACAAATAGAGAGGTGAAAATGTTTTGGCGGTTAATGAAATCGATGATGAAATAAAAGAAAATGAAGGTAGCAGCAAATTGAGTTCTCATTTTTATCAGGAAGAGTTCTTAAAGTGGATCTACAAATTCTATAAATATAAATGGAAAACCATTGAAAGTAAAGGAAAGGTGTATGGCTAAAAGTAGCAAGAATAAAGATGATAAAACTTTCAAGAAAAGGAATTTCGAGGAATTAAAAATAAAATCTAATTTAAGACAGTCTGTGCGTTTGACCTGAGGAAGAATGATGGTAAATTATGTTATCAGATATTCTATTTTCTATATAACAGACTTATACGCTTTGGTGCTTATTATTATTTGAAGGATCATTACAGAGTCATGTAAACCTCATTTAAGTTCTGCAAACCAACATGGCCTCAGTGTCAAGTACAATTACTTTGTTCTCTTTCCCCACAGGGTAAGAATTTCATTTGAACCATTGTATTTAGAAACTACCATTAGCCAGCCTACATAACTTCCAATGACTTAATAAAAGGAAAATTAAAATTAAAACAGAGTTTCACTCTAAATTTTTGTATATGAATACTACTCATCTTTTTATCATGTTGATCCTTCTTACTTAAGAGCTTTACTGGGAATTTTGCATATACAGAAATAGGATAGAACATGAAATTATTTTAAAAAAAAATTAGAAAGGTACTTGTGATCCATATTTATAAATAAGTTAATTTATTTCTTTTTTCTTTTCTTAATGTTCATTACTAAGTCCATTTTAAATTAGATTTCCTTTGCTTATATATAACATACAATAAATATTTTAAGCTTATTAAAATTTACAATTATTATCATCTTTGTTGTATCTTCTGATGCTAGAACTGGTGCCTAAGTATATAGAAATTCAAAGGAGTAGACGGAGTAGAATATCGATTATTCAACTGTCATTGCACTAATTTAAAACAGGAAACCAAATAAAATGATAATACTTTTTTCCAGTTCAGTCGTGATCTAAAACAATAGTTGAAATACCCAGAATAAAAAAGCACCTAGCATATGAGAACACAAAAGTTCTCTTTTCAGGTTTGTACTTACAGAGAAGGTACTATGAAGTTATTTAATGATAAAATTAACATGGTGGAAAACTAATCATATAAATCTCAAATTTCTACTTGCCCTATCGAGAAAAGATACACCTCCACTATTTTTGTTCATGCTAAATATTTTTAGTAGAAAAATATGAATATAAGTGAGCATCTAATCAAATTACTTCATTCTAAAAATTTTGAAAAATGAAAACGAAAGGTGGTTATAAAACACTAATATTTATATCCTGAAAGCCATAAATGAATGGTCAACATCTTTGATATGCTACCACCTCATAGACTTGAGCAACATCGTCCTAACGTCTGGAAGAAGAAAAACAACAGCGATTTCAACCACTCCCCTCCTCAGTATTAGAATATAATAAAAATATGAAATTTCACTAACTCGAAGAAAGAAAAGGTTGATGAAAATAGCCATTTTCTCTTTTGTGTAATGTTAAGAATGTAGTAAAAAGGTAAAAAGTTCAGTCAGGTAAACCATTAAGTTGTTCCAGGAACTAAGGAACATGAAACTAAACAAACCATGGCAATAAATTAAAAATGCATACAACAATTTCAATAAAATTAACATGTCAAAACCAACAACTGCACCTTTTAGTCAATTAATTACACTAATAATGCACATATACACTACTAAGTATACACTTTTGAATGTAACGCAAATTGTGCTTAGATGTTTTGTCCCTTTTTTTATATAAATTAACCAAATGAATTATTTTATTTAATTGAATAATATATAGTGCTTAGAAAGAAAAATAAAAAATTTGTATTTTGTCCAAATTAACTTGATTGAGCCTAGAATTTGGCCTCAAATAAATTGTTGTCCAGATTCCATGCATGGCTCAAGGTACGTACTCCAATGTAACAACTAAAAATTTCATACTATAATAAGATGCCATTGCAAGAGAGAGTAAATCCTTGGAATCTTGTTTATTTCCTATTTTCTTCAACTCAAATAAAATCCATAGGGATATTGCCTACAAAAAAATTACCACATCCAAATCAATGGTATCTACAACACATTCTGGAACTATAAGGCTAGATAAAAGTTTTTGCAGCTAATAGACTTAATATGAAAAATTCTAATTCTACATCAAATCTATTCCTTGATAACATTAAATGAATAATAGTTCATTTTGTATAAATAAAGTATATGCATCATTTTTCAAGCAGATGATTAGCGATCACAAAAAAATGAATGATTTTGTATGCCAAAAATGACTTAAATATAATGCCAAAGTAAACAATTTAACCGACTAATGGTATAAACTATTTGTTAGCTGAGGATGAAGCTGATACTAAAACTATAAAGGGAGACCAATCCAATGTCTTCTAAAAAAATGTTAGGATTTTGTGAATATAAACGGGTGAAAGCAGTCTTGTATTCCATCTGGTTAAAACAACTAATGCCCCAGAGCACATTAACTCCATACATTCAAAATTTCCGATTATTTCAATAGCAAAGTTAACATAAGTGGGCTCAATTATTATTTATACAATGACCAAATTTAAAGTTAAGACATCAAAATTGAAAAGGAGAATCTGAGTAGGAAAGAAAAAACTGAATATCTTGATATCCAAAGGACCGAATGTAGAAACATAATTTATAGAATTCATACCTAGTATACTGAATACAAACAATTGATCTTATATAAAATTAACTATATTTGATTAATATCCAAACACTAACGTTAATATACCATAACTGCTTATATATATATATATATATATATATATATATATATATATAGTTGTTGGTGGATTACTTACAGAAACAGATTGTTGAGTTAGTTACCAATTCCATATACTGCTTACTACATAAAGGTGTTTGCTGCGAAATTGGACGTCTAGTGCTTGTACAGATTGTTAAAATTAGCTAGAGGTTCCAGTTACGAATATAATATGTCACTATATCATATTTTGATAACCAGCAAGAAAAGGTTTATTTGATGAAAATGTTCTCAATGTATTGCTCCTATAATGAGGAAAGGATAAAATATTATTTAGTGTAAACTGAAATAGTAAAGAAATTGAAAAATAAGAATTATTAGTCTTTAAAATCTTTCATGTACTAAAATATTTAAATTTCAAACTAACCATTCCTACAGTAAATAGAATATTAACCATTCAGTCAATTAATATATGACCTAAATGTCCCAAGTTACTGGGTATTTTAAGGAAATCACATTATTTTTAGGGAAATAAAAATGGAGAGTTTAAGTCATTCAAATCTAAACGGATAACCTGAAAAAGAAATAATAATGATTAGCCTGAAATCCAAATGTTGATATGGCAACCTGTTGTACTTTGGAATTTATGGGAAAATAAATTTATCCCTTGATTTGGTTCTATACCTCTTTTATATTTATTAATGCTTTAGTGATCGCAATCTGGTTAATTTTTAATCTTTATCACGAAGGAGGTACGGAATGACTTTAATTATAATATGTATGATAGTATAATCAATTACATGTACTTCAATACCTAGAAGCTGCTGTTTTGATTTTGTCCATCTCTCACTTACCTGCCAAGAACTTATTACCATTTCATGAAAAAGAGAATACATGCACAGACACATAAGATGTTGTCACTTTAATATTATAAAGTTTGATCCGCTTTTAAAATATTAAAATTCAAGCATTTACAATAATTTAGGCAGTAGAATTTGACAGAGCTTTGCTTTGTTTCTTAATATCAATAGGGCAAATGCATGTTTGTACATAATGAAATTGCAGTTATGAAAATTTAAATCTAATAAAATAAAGAGATATCGACAGCAGTACAAAAATTATGTTGTATGAAAACTCAATGAAGTGCAATTACAATATTTTTCAAGGAAGATATCATGAATAGTTCCTTATATTGAATAAATATTTTAATTAACCTTCCATTTTTTATAAATTATATCTCCCTTTTGAACCATTTCATCTTATGTGCAAAACAACATAACATGCAGTAATCTTAAGCTACATAGAAGATAAAGAAAGATGGTAAAAGATGATTATTACAGTTATTGCAACAGGTTTTATAGTGAAAGATAAAGAAATAAATAAATATTGAATTAGCATGTGTATAATAATTCAGGTATACCAATTGATTTTATGAAGTGTTGCTAAAATTCAATCAAGAATTTATTTGTCGACAAATGGGTGTTACATTGGGTAAAAGAGTTAATAACACCATATAGATGGCAGTAGCTAACAAATTGGGGAAATTTAAACATTCTTCACTGCTTGATGACAGTTAATGCTACAATGAATTTTAATTATTGGCTATTACTTGAAAATAGAATAAATAATGAATAAATTAAAAATAAATGATCCTGTTTGTGATTCAATGGCATAGATCATGCATAGAAAAAATTAGTTTGATTAAGTTCGAAGTTCAATATAAAAACTGACGATGATTCTTATTTCAATTCATTTTTACAATTACAGCATGATGGTTATGATCTAAAAGAGGAAAGATAATATATTTAAATAATATCAACCGAAAACAGGATGGAAAATTAATTGCATCAAAAAAAGAACCTTTTCATTTAGAATTTAGAATTTAGGAAAAAAGGCATCAACTGGAAAACATCTATTGAAAGTGTGAAACAGACACGTCTTCATTGCCTCTCTTCAGTCTAACCATTTTACGCAAGCTTCAATTTCCTTATTTATTAAAGAAACATACAGATGTTATTTACTGAAAAATCAACTTGAATCACTTTCATAATATTTACTCATATGTTAATGTGAAAGGAGATTATTTATTTGCTTATATGTAAATGTGAAAGGAAATTATTGATGGACAGTGCAGAATAAATAGTTTCAGAAAACTAAATTATGAAAAGAAAACATATGTAAATTTGTGAATATACAGATCCTCGCCTAGCGTATTTGAAATCTTAGGACGTGATTGGTTCTTTCACCAAAATTAGGCACGGCTTTGGTTGACTCTTTGATCTTCACCATTAGAGTCACTCTAATGAATAGCTTACATGTTTGTAAATTAATCTTGTACACAAACATGGAAATAAGGAAACGATATATTTTTCAGTTGACTTTGACATGATTATTCAAGTGAAATTGTTCAATTAATGAAAGGTTTAACACCAATGCATTCTGTTTTTTTCACTAATAGTCAAAGAATCAATATATCGATAGTGGAAGGCTAATTTTTTCACTAATTGCATTCCCAGACCGATGGTAATATGTATTCTATTGAAAAAATGAGTCAATTTACAATTTATTAATATGGGTATACTACCAGCTTAATTTGGCTCTGATATTGTACATATGGTTCCCTATATTGAGGTCTAACGTCCCATACATAAAAGATATTACCATGTATATTCAAATATGTCAAAAATTGTTAACTTTTCATTAACTATTATGATTTGGCAATAAAAGTGCTAGTTACCGGTTATGGTTTGGCTCAGAATACATCTTAAACGTGTATTTTCCAACAAAACACGGAGAAGAGAAAATTAAATCATTTGTTAATTAGTAGAAAACCTTCCATTAATCCTCTCCACCTCTGCAGTCCCAACCTGAAAAGCCTTGGTCAACATGCAGGAACAGTTCTGTAATCGTAAAGTAAATTTTAATTTTTATGTAAATAAGCAATTACATCAAGCGTAAAAACATAGAAATAATACTTATAGATTGGAATCTAGAATAAATTATAGTTAAACATGCAGTTGCAAAACTACTTTATAATATTAGCAATTGACCCAAAAAAATAACTTCAAAATGTACGCAAAACATAGAAGCAAGAAATTTGGTTAAAATTTTCTCAATTTTGGCATGTGGCCTGTCAAATATCCTACATCCATGTTTAGGTGACAAAACTCAAGAGATGAATGTGTGGAAATGTGATAAATTATTATAGCTATAAACAAAATTGATTGGAATTTAATCGTAGAAAATAAATTCAAATTGTTCAAGGAAATATCATAAGATCTCATGTAAAATAAAAATTAGTGAAAATACAGAACTTTTATCGGTATGCTTCCGGGTAAGAACCGATATCACTTATGGTAGGCACGCTGCTCATTCAATAGAAAATCATGTCAAGCACAACACAAAAAAAAAAAAAAAATATTGAAAAAATGGTCAATTTATAATTTATTAATATGGGTATACTACCAGCTTAATTTGCTCTGATATTGTATATTTGGTTCCTCATATTAAGGTCTAACATCCATACATAAAAGATATTACCATGTATGTTCAAATATGTCAAAAAAAAAAAAAAAAAAAAAAAAAAAAAAACTTGTCGTTAACTATTATGACTTGGCAATGAAGTAAATGGAAGTTTATTATAATTAATAATAGTATGTTTCTACTTGATATAAAGTAGAAAGACGTATATATAATCCTAAATATTAATTAGCCTGTTATCTTTGGATAGCATTTAATTTCTTCCTTTTTTCCTATATAATTTTAGTAAGTTTGGGCTAAAGGCGAGTATTTATTTATTTAAGAAATTGAACTGTTGATATGTTAACATGTAGGTCAATTTTTTGCTCTTGGAAAATAAATATTTAATTTCTATCTGAATAGGCAATTATATTAAAGGTAAAAACATGGAATTTGGATGGACCATATTCCATTAAGTTAGACAATCTGTCTTTGTACATACAAATTTCAACATGGAAATATGTGTCAAATTCATAGCAAAAATTTATGTTTTACTAAAACATGAAAAATACATGGCCATGATCAATACGCTTTAGTTTAGAGTTGATGAAAAAATTTATTCTTTAGATTTCACTTTACTTTCATTGTTGAATCTCCTGAGAGCTAGGAGATTTTCAAATATTATCATCCAAAAAAAAGGTTAAAACAAAATTCAAAGTTCGCCTTTTGAAACATCAAAAGTACACAGATTAAGTTTACATTTCAACTTAAAAGAAACAGAAGAGAAAAACCAATTTTTTTTCAATAAATAAAACCAATACATTGTACCCAAACCCAGAAAAGTATTTGCAAGGAGTCCATACCAAAAAAGCAGGTTAACAAAAGTACATTGAACTAATTGTACTTAAAGTTAGTAGTAATACATCTTGGGAATAAAAGTTACTCTCAATTTCATGATCAAATGATAGAAAGAAAATAAACATTATATATAAGCCAAACTTTGCAGGTTGTGATATTTATATTAATTTCATTTATAAGCCGGACCACATCTTGATAGATGTACCTTATATGTAATTCATTGTGTTCATCAAGAGGGTATGCCTTGATGGATATAATAATCCGTCTTAATACTGTTAATTTTATAAAACATTCCAACTTAATATTCTCATTTTCATTTCTTTCACAATAGATTCAAATTCAAAACTAACAATAAAGTTAATAATGCAAGGAATACAAAATATCATGGTAAAAAATTTGAACAATGAGTAAGCTGTATGGTTTGAAGTTAAGACTCAATTATTGGCCAAAAAATCATATGACTAAATAATTTGAATAATTCTATTAACTTAAGTTGCTATTATTTTTATAATACATGCTATCTTCATCTTGAAAAGCTGATGCTAATTTAGTTAGCCGATTTTTCTCATCCACGTCCCAGTATTTGCACACATAGACAATTCTTAAACAATTTAGATCACATAAGTGCTTTAATGCTCAAGGGACCAAATATCGTACTATCATTCAATAATGAATTATTATGGTATTTAAATGAGGTTTAAAAACACGCTAATTACTAAGTAAATTTAAGCAACTAAATTAGTCATTAGAAAAATAAGATGTAGGAAAAGAAGAAATCAAACCAATCTATAAATTTCCCTCCAATGGCGTAAAATTAGTGAAATTAAAGTAATAGATAATTCAATTGCAATGAAATTAAAGTAATATGACCCGAGTGTTCAGACCATGCCTAAATATAGATCAATTAAAGTAATAGCCAATTTTTATTAATATCTTTATAATCTATGTTTGAATGAGTATTGTCTCAGTATAATAACCTATATTTTTTGACAATGGAAAGCACTAAGAATTAATCCTAGACATAACAAGCAAATTACGGAAATTGTGAAGAAAAAGAAATCTGGAACAAAATCTAACTGAGAGCAATCCAAGCATCAATGTATATTAAGGAAAATAAAACAGGAAATTGTTTAAGACTATTTTTTATGGCATTTGAAAAACATCGATCCATCAATTATATATACTAATATCAAGTATGGAAGGAAAGCATTATTCAAGTATAAAATATTTGATTGCATATTACTCCGACAGTCAAAAATTGACTGATGGCTATAGTATTTAATAACTAAATGTTTCTGGAGTAATGATCCTAAAATGAATTACAAATCGGCAATAACATAAAAGGAGAAAACTAAAATTTAGTAAACATGTTTGAAAAAGGGAATACTTCCATTATTTGAAAATTTATGCTTTGAATTCTTCATAATATTTATGTTAATGAATTATTGTGGTTTACACCTATGGCTAATGGAAATATGGTTCAAATTCTCTAAGTTGTATGATATGTATATTTTTTCCTCATCATAACTAATTGGATTATGTCCATTCAAAAGTCAATTGATAGTGAACATACCAATATAGAGGAAAAGATATACATACACACACATATGTATATATGTATATCTTCAAGCTGAATAGTCGCAAACAACATAATAGTGACACCCTTTTTTTGGGAATATATTGTAAGTGATAAAAAAATTTGAAACTATTGTCTAGTCTTCTATATGTGTAACAATAACAGCTTGTGTTTACTGTTCTTTACATTAAAAGTTGAATTATTTACAATTATGTATTTCAATGTTAAATTACTAAACACAGAGAAAATCTACCTGTATAAGAAGTAGACAATTACCAAAATGTGCTGCAAAGCCCGAAAACTATGTACACGGATGGTGCGAATATGGATCAACGGTGGGTTTCAGGAGGTAGTTTTATTGATATGTGGCAGAGTTTTCGGCCCACTCCCTGACCTTTGCTTCGGGCCTTCTAGAATTGCTGCTACCATATTCCTCATTCCTGTTTGATACAATGATACTAAGGCCTTGCTGAATGCATGTGAGTGTGGCAAAAAAGATTATATTACATATACTATTTCAAATATAAAGTCAACTAACATATATAACACAGGGGACAAATATTAGAAAAGGACATGACTTTGTATAATACAAAAGCCAAACTGAATGCGGATTTTTTTAAACATATAATCATCTAACCATACTTAGAAGAAAGGGGTCATCCTCGTTATCTTGTTATGCTACTAAATGGAGCAAATCACCTATAATAAGAATCAAAATCAAACACAGTCAGCAAGTTCACAAAAAATCTATTCAACTTAATGTAGAAAAAATGAAGGTTTTCTGTGTTGTAGATTTTCATCAAAATATAGTAGTTGTAGGGAAAATGATAGATTAAATTTTTGGCTAACAACCACGGATATGCAAGGGTAAACCCAAAAACTAAAGCGAAAACAACAGTTTGTAAATTTTTTGATCACATACTCGACTTCATAACACATTTTATATTAAGCAAAGAACAAATGTTTATGGTGGCATAAGATAGTTTGTAAATTTTTTGATCATCATACTCGACTATTCCTAAGCAGAGAACAAATTATTTAATGGCAAACTGAATGATTTTTTACACTGCTAATGACAACTATTATAGCCTATCGATATTTCTCGTCTAAACTGAGAAAACGTATTATTACTCGATTTCCATGTCAAAAACAATTCCAGAATATACTTATTGGATAATATAACTTGTCTTGAACCCTAATCGGCAAACCCAACAAAGTTAAAAAAATGAATGTTATTGGGAGAAATCGGCAACCCTAATCTGAGAAAATATACAGACAAAAGGAACTTAGCCAATCTAAACCTAACGTAAAAAATGAATAGAAATAGATGCTTACATCGGGAGAAGAGACAGCATTAAAATCTTCGATGAACCAATTTCACGCTCATGGAAGATGGCATGAAAATTCAGCGGTTAGTGGGAGAAAAGGAGGGCGGAACGGATGAGTGTCAATTAGAGATAGACGTTATCATGTAGCCAGGTGAAGGGAAAGGAAGGGAAGGCATGGGCGCAGAGGATTGAGACAAATTCGACAGAGGAAGAAGGGGAAAAAATTGATGTAATCAAGAGGAAAATAAAAAGGTACGCTTTTTTTTTAGTCTAAAATTATGGTAAATGGAGACTGTTGAGCTGCCGCTCCACGTGTCACGTACTCTTTCAAAGACTTGAGGAGGTTTGTGAGCTACTTAAAGATAACCCAGCTTTAATAGTATAGTATAGATTCTAATGGACATCCTTTTGGATAAAAAAGACCGAAGTCTTTAGTATTATTAAGATATTTTAGAATCCGTTTCACTGATCTTAAATGTGACTCTTTTGGATCTGATTGAAATCGTGCACACAAGCATACACTCATCATTATGTCAGGACGACTTGCGGCTAAGTAAAGTAGCAAGTTGATCATACTTCTTTATAATTTTTTATTAATACTCTTTCCTTTTTTATCTTTTTCGAGATGAGTTGAAGTGCTCATTGGAGTTGGTTTTCCCGAAGTTTTTTCTAGACCAAAACGTTTAATTAGGTTATTGCAATATTTTTCTTGATAAATAAAAATACAATTTGAATTTGTTTAAATTTGCAATCCTAGAAAATATGATAATTCTACCATATGAGACATTTCAAATCCGTTTGTTATTATTGTAGAAAATTCTTTACATAAGTTTTCATTAGTTGAACCGAAAATTATGTCGTCGACATAAATTTGTACAATTAAAATATCTTTATTTGTATTTTTAAAAAATAAAGTTTGATCTGCTTTACCTAGTCGAAAACCAGAATTTATTAAATAACTTTTAAGTCTTTCATACCAAGCGCGAGGTGCTTGTTTTAAACCATATAAAGCTTTTTCAAGTTTATGTACATTATTTGGATATTTTTCATGTATAAATAATGGTGGTTGCTCTACATAAACATTTTTTTTAATAAAACCATTTAAGAAAGCGCTTTTAATGTCCATTTGATAAAGTTTTAAATTATGAAAGCGCTTTTAATCCCCTTTCGATGACATACCTGTCACATACAAATCAATTTAAAAGATAACAATAACATGATATTGAGTTAACTTACAAAAAGATATAAGTTGCTAAATAAATGACATTAAAGAAAATTAAATTGCTTATACCTGGATTAGATTGGGGCTCATATTCCAAGGAGTAACATATTACATTGCAATTTTAAGATAAATAAATAGGAAAAACTGCGTATGACATAAAAGATGTAAATAATGATCATAATATTCAAAAATTTAATAGAGTTACATGAATTGCAAAAAAAAACGTCATATACTCCATAATTACATTACAACTAGAAAGAAAATACTCATCATCTACATCAGTCATCATCGTCTTCTGATTTAAAATCAGTCTCAGATTTTACGATATCTTCATCCGCACTCTAGAACGTTACTACCAAAATATTTGATTCATCGATCAGAGATCCAAAATCTGCATAATCGCCTTCAATTATTATTTCATTGTTCTGCTTGAGATCTGCTTGATAGACTTATTCGTTTGGAATATTCTTCCCATCAAACGTAAATCTGGCCATTGTTTTAAAAATTGCCGACCAATCTGCTTTATCTCTTTTTAGAGACGGACAAGGAGCATAATAAACTTGAAATGCTTGTTTTGCTAGTACAAAAGGATCATATTTGTGTTGATAACTTGTCCTATACAAGGACAAATCCAACAAATATTGTACCAAATGAATATAAATGAACGTTTTTTTTTAATAAAAACGACTATTTATATAACGATCTTGTGTAAGACTCGTCCGACGGAGCCAAAAACACTCTAGGAGATATTAGCCAATTAGATGTGCGCATTTTACTAAAAATACTTTTTACTACAACACAAAAATATTTTAATTTATCGTATTTTCTCGACATATCAATCGACTTAAAGCTAATTTACTACTGTTATTGTTTCAGACTCAATTAAAATTTAGACTCATGTTTTTTTGTGCATAAATCAAAACATGCGCAATGTACTATTCCTAGCTCGTGCGTTCAGTATTTTCTATATCAACTAACAAATACAAGAATCACACGCACACAACGGTGCACACATACACAAATAGCCACAATTATACAATGGCAAAAACCACGCTAGGGGGACATATGCACAAATAACCAAACATTGGACATAAAAATTTTATTTTCACTATATCACATGAAATATGCACAGAATAGGATGCTATAACCCACTACAACGCTATTGGAACCAGTTGCAATCAATAGATTACCCTAATTTTCTAATTTAAGCAAATATACGTTTAGGTAAAAACTTAATTTTTACGCAAAAAACGAGATTATACCTCAAATTACTTGCTCTAGACATCTGAATTGAAGCTAGGGAGGTTCCTACATGAAGAAATCAGTGTTTGAAGGCAAAAAATGGGGTGACAGGTTTAAATTATGTATGCTGGAAAAAAAAGAGGAGCAAAAGAAATGAGAAAAAGGAGCTCGGTTGGCAGTTTATCTCGATAATTTCCGACGGCCTGTCGAAAGCTGTCGGAAATTAGCCGATGCAAGTCGTCGTCCATTTGTCAAAAATTGAAATGTTTCTTGTAGTGATCGTAATGACAAATAATTGGTGTAATAGCCACAAATTTAGAATAATACAACACTAAACTCTTTAGTTTTGGATCTACAAAATTAAGAAAATAGGGTTTGAATTCATTACCTGAGTTGCAAAAGGAATTGAAATTTTATGTTTATATTTGTTGATTGAACACAATTTGATTGAACTTGTTAAGTTTTTACGCTAGTTAAAGTGAGAGATATGGGTCTAGGCTTCTGAAATAATACGGGGATTAAGCGTTATGTTGTGAAATATGATTTTTGGTTCTGACCACTACCTGGTAAGAAAAGAAACCCTGTACGCGGAACAAATACGAGTTGCACCTCGATTCAAACAAAGCGCGCCACTGGAAGTTGCGCCCACACAATTAAAGAGGACACAACTAACAGTTGCACCCTTTGTTATCTCTTTTGGGCGCAACTTTGAGTTGAGCCTAACCTGCTGCTGCTTACGGGCAGCAACACTGCAAACTAGAATGATAGAAGTACATAAAGTTGCACAAACTGAAGCATGTATTTAAACACAACAAAATTCAAAGAAACACATTGTACTAACGTCTGAGATGGTCCAGCTAAAACTATTATCTTACCCCAATTGAGACCATCTAGTAATGGCGCCTCTTCTGCGTCTTCATTTGCACATAATACTAAATGTTTGAGGCAAATGCAATGTATATGATGGTGGTCTTTTTAGCTAATATCTTCCAAGAATTTAGTTTATGATTTACTGGATGCTTAGGCACTTGTCTTTAACTCGCTCTTCATCTTCAGGATTGGTAAGGACATCTTCAGTCTCGTTCGAAATCACATAAAGATGTTGAACCTGAAATAACATAAGCCTTGATAAAAGAGAGTAACGATGAATGAGCATGTTTGAACTTAAAATCTGAATTCACTACACCATACAAGCTGTTTTGCAACGCCCAAGTGCTGACAATGTGCAGCGACTTTAGGCCATTGCTAAATAGCAACAGTTTTGGTCCGTTGCAAAATTTTGTACAACGATCACCAGCCGTTCTTCTTTGTACAACGACTCAAAACCGTTCTCCAATGACATACACCCTATCATACACCCTCCGTTCCCAATAATCTTTCATTTCTTCCTTGTTTGAAAAACTATTTTCCACATCTTATTCCCAGTTCAAAAATGTAGATCAAGATCCTTTGTTCATGATCAAAAACTATTTTGTATGGCTTGCCTGATTATATCTCGATCGATACTCCTCAAGTGCTTTTTTCCAGACCGAAAACGTCACAAGATCGAAGTTGAAAACCTCATAAGATCTCGAACCGAAGTCAATCGACTCTAGGTATGAAAAAATTGATTCTCGTTGTTTTATCATTGATTTAGTGTCATACGAATAGAAATGGCTGATTAGATTGTCATAATGGATGATTGTTCGATGGTTCTTGCTTCTAATGTATTATCTCTTTGGATGCGTTTTCTGATTATTGGGTGTTTTTTACTTTTGATGTATTATTACTTCTGATATATCATTGATTTAATGTAAATTCATGATTAGATTGTCATAATGTATTTACCGTGTTCATGGAAGATCCACCAGAATCATGGTGAATCTTAATCTTTGAAGGGTCTCTGCTCCTCCTTACAAATGCTTCCACTGCACCCAATATATTATCTTTCATTTCTTGGGCTGAAACCATATATATTCCAGTAAAATCAGATTTTTGCCAATCAACATAAAATAAATCCATTAGTTAATTCCTAGTAACGTGGATGAGAAACTGAGAAAGCATATGCAATAACAAAAGTCTGAATCAAGTAAAATAATTTTGCATTATCTTTTATTCTCACTACAAGAAAATATGATATACATAGCATAATATTATAGCCTTTCATTAAAGTGCTATAATAAAATAATAAAAGAAAAAATAATAACCCATATATTGTGATATAGAAAGCAAGAGAAGAAACAACTAATAAACTATGCTATACATAGGACTATTCCGCTATATTTCCATTCTACATAGAAAAAGCGGGAGCGAAAAAAGAACGGGGAATAAAATAAAACTTAAAAGGCCGCCAAATTAAAAATATCCCTCCATTACATTCTATTTTTATCCCTAAAAATCCCTAGAAATTTCGATTCATTGGAAGTCGGTCATCTTTGATTTAATCCAACGTCCAAGTCTCCTCTCGCATCGCCTCCGCCTCCAAAGGATAACGCCCTACCTCCAAACCGGGTATTCATGTCCTTTCAGATCGCTCATGGCTCATGGTCGATATCGCATCTCCCCCAAATCGCTGATGTCATCCTTCATCAAAATCGCAATCGTGAATCTTGGTTCCAAAATCGCGAAGGACGATAGAGTATATCGGTGCCATAATCTCTCTCACGCGGTCGATCCTAATCCATGAATGCAGCAAACATCCATGCCTCTCCGATTTCAACTGCCATAAGAGGTATTTTATATACTTATAATTTAACTTGTTTAGAACAAGCTTTTGCAGCCTTTAGATTGGCACGCTACTGATTGAATACAATTTAGATTTGCTGTATCTTATAATATCCAGAAAGTGAAAGTGACTGGATTTAAGATTGAATGCAAGTGCTCAACTTCACTTTAATAGTAAGAACATTTCCACAGTAGGAAATAATTTATTGAATGCACTATGTAAATAAAAGGTTAAACTAACCTTACACAAAATCAAGTATGTGCGGTTATAATCAGCAATGAACATTTCAAGTTTAGAACATAAAATACCCAATATGTAGTCATATTACTACACGAGCTCGAATTCGAGAAGTACACAGGTTCAAACGTATAGATACATGTTATATTTTGTAAAGTGTAACCCCTAACTTGAGATGTTCTTATAGATGCTAGTCAGGTTCAACCTCTTAGATGCAAAGGTGCTTCTAATGTTGTTTTCCTCTTGAGAATAAAAACAAGAGTATTAAGTGGAACAAGTTAAATTAAAGTAAATAAAAACATGAACGTTAGGCGCGTGCCTTACAGTAGCACATCTCTTTTTCATTTCTGATTTAGAACACTTAGTATGTTCAGTTTATTGAATAAGGTTTCAAACAGACGACAATATCTAGCGATTTAGTAACAGTAGCAACCATTTAGAATATAATATATCAATTGGCTTCTTTGTTATGTTTTCATAAGCTTATGAAAAACAAAGCTTAGGCATTTACTATAATTTTGTTACTAGACATCCTGCAATGAACATGAACAACATCCGCAATTTTATAAACCATGTATTATATTATATCATTGGATAAAACCTTCTAAATTCTTCAAATTTATTTAGTTAAGTGTTGTGACATCACCAACAGTTCATCAATTTGTAGTTATACATTAATCATGGTTGCCATCATATTTCCCCCCTCATTTAGGTATTCATAAATCGTTGTTTCTTTTGTGCGCTTATCAAATTTCCAGATATGTTTTTTTAGCCTAAAACCAGTGCTTCTATGATTTTATGGAGTTAAGATAATAATTGTTTATGGAAAATGATAGCTTGAAAAATTAAAATTCTAATTATTTACTAAAAGTAATATATATAATTCTTAAGCAATGTTTTGGACTTTATGGATATGTTTGCCATAAAGTATTGTTTTAACTGTTTAACTCATTAAAAACACTATTTCAGCTTCATTAAATTTGGCACAATGACTATTTGATTATTTATGTTAAACAATTGTTTTACACCTCAAAATGGCTACTAAAATGAATTATTTTATTAGGCTTATTCAAATTTAGAAAAAACATACTCTTTCTTACTAATATTAATCGATAATTTTAAAATTTTCTTCTCAACTGCATATTTCAATAACTTGACTTCTACTTATGGTTACGAAATTCAAAAATAAAATGTTTTATCAGTTGAGAAAAATATATCCAAGAATATCAAACCACAAACAAATATAAATTGAATTATTTTGAGTAACAACAATACTGGCTAATTTATGTGCAGCTAGCTAATCATGCCATCATGTAGTTATTTTATGTATTGCACTAGTCTAACTGGCTATGTTTGTTTTCAGTGTATCATTATATTTGTTTTTTTATGTTCATTTGTTCTATTTTATGCTACTGGTTAGTCTAAGTAACTAGGGGGATAATTTTATTACATGGGTATTTAACTATAAGTAATATTGATTGCCTGTCATATTCTTCTGTTTAGTCCACCCACACAATTTTAAGAGTTTTAGGCACTGGGTGTCCACCTTTTTAACATATAAATTATTTTTGCAGGTTGAACTTTTTGTTCGACTGGAGAACAAAGAAACAAAGGAGACGGAAAAGTGATCGAATGAGGTCTAGCAGTCATAGAAGTCATAGGAGAATATTGTCGGTGCTTAATCCAAAAGCTCAATACAAGGAACATATTAATAGCTCTTTGGATTTGATGAGTAATGCTGGCTTGATGGTGGTAAGAATTGCTCAAAATATCATTATTATACTTCCTGATGCTAATATAGTTGTTTTTCGACTACTGAATATTGCTTGTTAACTCGTATATCACTCTTTATGTTATTTTGGTTCCCCTTGATATTGCAAATGAGTAATCTTTCGTTATGAGCATAGTACATGGGCATTCATCATATGTTCTGATATTGCTTGCAGATATCATCTGTGACTGTCTCCAGTAGTCATCAATAGCTATTGTAGTAAACAATGAAATGAAAAAAGGTTTGCGTTGCATTATAAATAATTGTGTATTATAATGGTTCAAATCATTAAATAGCCATAGTAGTTTTCACGCTTAATGGAGTTGATGTTATAACATCAAACATATTTGTTAAAATATTAAATTTGGTGGAGGTTTGGGTATGAAGGAAGGTATAATGAGTTCATTTCTGAAAAGTGTAAAAAGTGCCCTTAATGGGATCAGGCAATGATGATAGATACTTATTCAACCTGTAAAATGATCGCTTACGCCCCACTCACATATCCTTTTCAATAAAGAATTTTGGGTTTGGAACTCCTACTTTTTATGTAAAAATTTAAGTGTTAGGTTTAAAACTTTGTATATTAGACAAAAAAACTTACGAGTGAGTGAAACTAAATGTCAATACATAATTAACATTAACATGTTTTTTTATTGATGCCTAAATAAACTAGATATTGTCTTGTGTAAACTTAAAGGAAGTACATATTTTTCTTAATATTTAATCAAGCCATGCTAGCATTCGAACACATCACATTTTTTCCCCTTTCAAACTACACGTAGTCTATTCATCCATACCAATAGTTGCTGCTTGTTTCCAAAAATTTCAATCCGAGAAGAGGCCGATCAGTGCTTTTGGTGCATTTTTAATCCCCTCAGCAAAATCGTCAACATAGTAATCTTTACTTCTTTTATATATAATTTCATGTCCTTATAACATTTAGGATATACGGGCATGTAATGCATCACTGAGAACCCTTTTATCTCAATGCTTTCCACATGATATTCATTAAGCTGCAGACTTGGATTGGTTCTTTGAGGTTGTATTGAGAAATCACGCCACATGCAATAGTTGTTCCTCTAATTCTCATGTTTTGAAGCACTGCGTCTAGCATCTCTCATAAAACATATGATTCCTCAACAAGATGAAATATGCTTTTTTATCTTACGATACAGAAGAATAATAGCTGATGAATACATGGTTTAAATTTGAGACAAGAATTTGTTGTACAGAAGGAAGTTGTTGCCACTGTGTAATGCTTGGTGTTCTTAGGTTGAGAATGCCACAATCATCTAAATTTATATGATCTGAAAAGCTCATAGAAAATTGCTTATTTTTATTATTAATTCAATAGTGCATTGACATAATAGAAATGTTGGCGATAGATGTAATGGTAGGAAAATAACTGCATCTTCTGTGAACGTTTGGCATGATATTTAAAATGAATATATGCTTCCAGTTATGCTCTAAATTAAAAAGACATGAGAAAATAGTTATACCTGAAGCTGGTAGGTGTATTATTATTATTTTTGAAAGTTATATCATGTCACTATTTGTTGAATTCACTTTAAGTATTTGAGTTAGATAGTGTTAATGTACTGATAACTTTTTCTAGTAGGAATTATACTTGTTAGATATTTGCATTAGCTGTTCCATCAGCCCTACACGTTATGCCTTATGCTTGAGGAGAAATAGTCATTCTTTTTTATCCCTCGATCTGCGGTTTCAAGTGGTCTGAAGTGATGAAAGGACGTCTTAGACTTTAGGATAAAAGTTTAAGAGAGGGCAAATGACACATGTGTCTACTGCATAACTTAACAATCACTGTTTGTCACCGCTTAGCCATAGTCCAGTTTTAGTTTTGTTTTGCATATATTTATTCATTGTCCGGCAAAAGTATATGAATAAATGTGCATATTATTATGTATATTTAAGTTCAAAAAAAATGTAAAGTTTAAACACTTTTTAAAAGTATTTGAGTAAAGTAAGATTTCTTCAGTAGTTGACAATACTATATTTTTATCAGTTATATTTTTAATGCACTAGAATTATCATAATACTGAATTTCAGACGATGAAGCATGAGTCATGTAGTTGTGCTTGATTGTTCCAATACTTTATTATTTTCTTGATTTGTTTGACAAGAATAAACCAAGCCTGGCACCAGGTTTCATCGCAGTTTAGTATGTTGACATTCCAGTTCTTTGATTTGCTTTATAGGTATTATTATAAGTAGTGCATCAGATGCAATAAATATTTAAAGCATCCAAATGTGAATATTGATAGTCTTACTTCCCGTCAGCTTTGATAAATTAACAGTATATGTTTGAAAAAATAAAAAAACAAACGAATTACAAGTTAAACATGAAAAACTATGTAGTATAAATGGTTCAATACCGTCTGTGTCTGACAATAAAACAGAGAAGAAAACACTAGAGATTTTAGTGTTAGATCAAGTATTTTGCATTTTTTACTATCTCAAATATGCACAAGGTTACCAGACACTTAGCTAATTTTGTTTGGTAAAATAATTACGTTTCTTTTAATCATATTAAAACATTTAATAACAATGTAAATAAATATTCAACTACAGAAACTACACTTTGTGGTTAGTCTATTGATTGATTGATCATGTTTTTGATTACTACATTTGCTAGCTTTAGATTTAGTATGCATAGCTAATTCTTGGCTAATAAATCAGCAATGAATGGTGATTCAGTCGGTGTAAAGCTCATATTGTTATGGACAGAGTGGTATTTTTTAAGGATGTAGATGCAATGACAAATTGCAAACATATTGGAGGTAGCTTCGAGATTATGTGTTGAAAGGAATTTGTGCATGAAGTGGTGTGGTTGTAGCTGTGCATAGGATAGAAATTATGTTAAGAAGATGTGCAATAGTGAATGACTGTTGGGTTAATAATTTCTTTTTTCTTTTTTTTCTAGATTAAAATTAGTAATTTTGTTTTTATGCTCTTCTCCTCAGAATTGTGGGTCAGATGAATGAAAAGAAGTTGATTTCTTTTTTTATTTTACTGTAGTATTTTTTACATTTCAAGAAAATATACTATTTAATTAAGGAAAAAAAATAAAGCATATTGAATCATGCATAAAAAATTGTTTACTAAGACTGTACTAATCATTAAATAATCTTCCTGAATTTTAATGAAAGAGTGGTCCTCATATGAAGAGAGCACTCATCTTTTATTAAACAAAAACAAAATCCGTACAAAAGTTTGTTGAGAATTAGCTATTACAAATATCAGGATCGTCACTATGATGATATATGGAATGAGAGAGGTAAAAGTGTTGCAAGTTGCTGGTCTAAGATCGACTTGAGATATTAGGAGCACTGCCATGCCCGCTTTAATAGGTTGAGATATCTGATGTTCTAGAATTGCCTGCATTATAAAAAAACTGAAGTTTTCTGTATGATAGGATTGCCAATTGCCATGTTATTACGTTAATAGGTTGGGATATATGGTTTACTGTCTGCTTATATGTAACATACCCTGGCTTTCTATCTCTGCAGACCTTGGTGCTTCAGATCTTGATTTGGTAAGTCTATTAACAACTAAATTTTATGTTTAATGGTTTTCTATTATCCGAACATTGTACGTATGGCTTGTATGTATGATGTCCGAACTTAAAATTTTGTTCATTCCGTATTCGTTTGAATATACTTACAGGACATTGCGATGACATATTACTCATAACATCTTTTCATGTACTTTATCTTACTTAACATTTTCATAAATAATTCGTATCCAGAATCTAAGCTGAAAAGAAGCGAAAACTGAAACATATAATTTCTATAATCAATGCAATAGTTCTCTCATGAACATATGTATGAGTAACTTGCTTTACCAAGTGGTAAAAAAACATGTAATGTGATAACTGCAGTTTGCTCAACTTTGATGGTAGTGTAGGCTGCATTATGATTATTTTTATGATGCTTTATTTTTCCAAACCCTGTAGCGGTACAAAAGTTTTTCTTATCCACGCCAAATTTATTATAGTATTGTTCATCTGTAATTGAAGATTTCAGGTTTACCTGAATGGCAACAGTACAAGAAGAATCATTCCTCCAATATTTGTTCACTTACGACATGTCATATACTACAACTGAGCTGAGGTTTGTAGTGAATGCAACCCAATTGCTCCAAGAAAAGTTTAGAGATTATCAATACAATACGCACTACAAACATTACCACTCCTGCCAGACACAAAATCTAACCAGAAAATGATCTTTGTTGCTTTTTACTTTGTTACTTTTTTTTTTAACTTGAAAGGATCTTTGATGTTGTGTACTTAATTAATTTTGACACAAGCTGAATGATCCAAACAATAAGGAACATTATACCAATATAATAGAAGATCAATATAAATTCATCATCAAACCATTGTTGAAAATGACACCATAGGGTAAGTATACAGGTTGATAAGCATGCAGCTAAATGCTGATGTAGCATCTTGTTGACTTTATAACATTACTTTAGCTATTTACTGACCTTTTTTTTTACTATTTCATTCAATTACTAGCTAAATTTGTTTGTGGGATGCTAAAATATAAGTAGATGACGGACAACAAAAAAATTGCTAAGCTAGTTAAAAGTAGTAGGCTAATGCATTTTTTTTGGGTGTCCAACATGTTAATGATGTATTACTCACTGGAATTGCTAAAAATTATTTGTAGTATTACAAAGCTGAAAATAGCATTTGGGTAACTGCTAATGTCGATTTATATATCAATGATGTATTACTCACTGGAATTGCTAAAAATTATTGGTAGTATTACAATGCTGAAAGTAGCATTTGGGTAACTGCTAATGTCGATTTACGCATGCTTGTCTGCAATGAATTGCTTCTGTCGACAAATTAATCAGACTGAAAGCGAAATTTGGCATGGTGTTTTGGATTCGATCATTTGTTATATTAGTTGACAAGTTAGTGTCCAAAAAATGATATGCCACTGTGTACTATATCTGATATGTATGCCTTTTCCTTTCTTAGTTAAACTTCAACTACTACTTTATGGCTGATTGGCATCTTCCACGGTAGCTGACATTAATACGGTAATTTACCAGTTGTCGATCTAGCAGGTTTGACAAATTTCAAGACATGGTAACATTTTATATACCGTCATATCATGCTTCTCATCTACCTTTTATTTACCAGATTTTAATATATTGTCATTATTGTCGTTATTTTTAAATATTATCATCATTGTGACTAATTTATAGAAACATATAAAGTGTAAAGGTATGAGGTTGGGTTCATCCTGTGGAAGCTATCGATTTGATTTGGCCACATTTAAGGTTAAGTGGACCTAGTCACCTCTATATCATGTATTACTAATTTAATCTAGCTTCTGAATGGCAGTTATTGGAGATTATTATTTCTCAATTGTAAATGCCAGTTCTAACATAAAGATGAAGAACACTCCATGCGGACATGGCCATGATATGAATGAAATAATTGGGACATTGCGTGGGACTGAGGACTGGGGTGATTGTCCGACGGAACATGGCATAGGTATACAGAAGGGCGGGAGAGAGGTGGGTCAATGAAGCTGTTTATAATTACATCAAATGCGTTGAAGAAGGTAATGGATAAAGTTTGTACAAGGTTGGTGGTGCTAACAGTGGAAATTACTACTGATCGTGGATGCATTATTTGTAGGCATGGACTTTGTATTAGCCGCGACGAGGATGCAGCAATGAATGAAGAGGAAAGCGCATCCATTATTCTTTACTTCTGTTCACGGTTAAGGTCCCCTACCTATAATTATACTGTATGTTTAGGACAGCTGAATCACATGGGATGTATGTTTAGGACAGCTTAGCTGGCGATAGAAGAGATATTGTTAGTTGAAGAAAGCTACAACTGAGCTAGCTCGGTTTTGGAACTGAATTTCCGCTTGGTTTTGTAAGTAACCTACAGGTCACCTATAAAACTAAGCTAAGCGCTGTTTTGAAACTGAGTCGAGCTCATTGAAAATGAGCTTAGCTCAGTTTTGAACTGAGCCTAGCCGAGTTACAAGCTAAGTTCAGTTTAAGAAACTGTCTATTTGAACCAACATCCGAAAATTTTGGATGAACCTATGCTGTGATCAAATTCTAAAAATAGGTATGGCATGTTGCTACTTTTAAATAATATGTTATTGACTTTTCCAGTTTACAAAACAAATTAAAAATATAGACTAACCATGTACTGTCACATTATTAGCCTTAAGTTTTTTGTTTTTTTTATGTAGTAGGTCTTGGTTAACAGGTTTCAGTTAACCAATAAATAAACTAACCATGTACTGTCGCATTATTAACAGGTTGTAGGTCTGCCCAAGCAAGTTGTGTTAACGATAAGAGAAATGTTTGTTTATGATACAAAAATATCGATCCAGTAATCAAAATTTAACTTTATAATTCTGTTTTCACATATTTTACAACCAAAAGTGAATGTTTTCCTACTCCATTCTACATTGATAACTACTGCTAATAAAATTGAGATGACATCAAACTGTTTTATTTTTGCATTTTGCTTTGTTATAAGGTTGTAACTTGTGCTTGTGAATTGCAGGTTCTGCAAGTTGGACGATCTTACAAGCTGAAGACTAAGTGATTTTTCATGTAATCTTGTTTTGAAACGATGTTTGAACAATACGTATGTCGACTTGTTTCTATATTTATTAGTAGACCTATTAACTATGCCTTTGTAATTGGAATCAAATATGCTTATGGTATTAATTTTTTGTTATTGACAGCTTTGTCTTGTGAATTTATTGCTTAATCGTTTGAACTGTGCATAAATTAAATAAGAGATTTGTTATATAGAGATCATAGTTGAAATATGTGCTATATATTATAAATATTAATAGAGGAAAGTTGCACTCGTTTGAACTGTGCACACTGAAAACGCTATATTTACTACAAATATTCATAGCGGAAAACTCTTCTTGTGGAATCAAATGTGAAATGCTATATAAAATGTGAATCATGTGAAAAAAATTCATATCACTGAATATGAGCTATAAAAACAGTGATAATGCTATAAAAAAAAAGCGAGTATTTAACATAGTAAGGTATGAACGCTATATATCAATGGGGGAATTCAGTAATAGCGGATTTTTTTTAAAACAAAATGGATAACATTTTTCATAGCAGTGAATATGTGCTATGTAATTATTGATAACGTTATAAAAAAAACAAGCTGAGAGTTTAGTAAGCAAATATAATTGCAAGATCTGAATGCTATGTAAAACATTTCATGTTGGTGAATGTGCGCTATAAAATGTATAATACTGTAGTGTTTAGATTTGAGCTATAAGATGTAACAGGGCTATTATTGCATGTTGTTATATAGCGTCGTCACTAATGCTATGGTAACCTATTATAGCGTTTATCACGTGCTATTAAAAGGAAAATTTGTTGTAGTGTCTTTAGCTTGCTAAGGTTTATGGCATGTATTTTGCAACATTTTTCTTTAGTGTGCATTATTTTCCTATCTATTATTATGCAGGTATAGCTCTAAACATTTTTTAGCTTATTTTTTTTCTAGCTATAGTCCTAGGTTAAAGGAATGTTGATTTTTTTCTTAAATTAGTTGTGGTATGAAAGGCTTAATTCTATTATAAATAATGTTGGCAATAATTTTGTACATCACATTAGCACAGGTAACGGGTCTGAAATCTGCTATAGCACAAGTGACGCTGGTGATTTATGCTATGTCCTTAGAGCTGATGGATCAGGTCTGATAAACCTGAGACCATAGTCGGCATAGATTATCACAATTATGGTTTAGGAGCCGATCAATGGGTAGAATTAGGTTATATCATAATTTATGAGTTGCACCAAAAGGGTGTTGGAATCGAACGATTCGACAATCGACTATAGTTTACTTCATTATGCCTCAAATTATTATCCTGTCTAGATTTCCTCTTTTATCACTCGTGCTAGTAACTACTGAACTCAACATTCTTTGCGTCTGATTAATTTTCTTTCTCTCTTCTTCCATCCTCCCCCCTTTAGGTTCTTAGGGTGGAGGATCTAGTAACTGATAGAGCTTTGGCCCAGCTTGGCCAATTGGATATTCTCATTTTCCCTAGTCTCTTCTTTTACATGTACCTTTCGACATTTGGTTTATTTCTGTGTTTGATGATGAGAGGGATTATTTTTATTTTCGTGCACTGATTATGTTGCTATTACGAGACAGATGTGGTTTTTTTAATGATCTGTGATGTAATGACACTTTTTATTTTGCTTTAAGTAATAAAAAATCAGTTAAATCGCTATGATTTTTTTATGACATCTTGTGAATTTTAGTCCTTGTGATGTTACTTTATATCTAAACGCTTCATATTTCTTGACGGAATCCTCGTACGGGTAACGCTAAGAAACGTAGGGTGGTACAATGCAGCCCAGTTCTAATTTCACGTCAAGTTGTCTTTACTGAATCAGTTTGGTGCATTTATATTGTTATAAGTCCATGTCCATGGATTTCTTTCGATCATATGCATCTAAATCAAGGGAAATCAAGTTCAATATCGATTGTATGTACATGTTCGAAGTTAGAAATCAGAAATCGTTCATTTCAAGTTCAAAGCTTTCTGTTTTTGATTTCAAATCAGATGTAACCAAGTCCAAATATCGTTAAAAGTCATAACATCAATCCTCCGCCACCAATACCCCCAAATATTAAGTCCCAAACCTGTAAATTTCTAAATATAGCACAAACTAAAGTCCCACAACACCTAAAATTGAATCACGGAGGCTAAAGCTCCATCGACCCACAAAGTAGGTCATGATGATGGTAAAAAAGGTGCGGTACCTAGCGGAAGGCGTCGGCGATGGTCGATGGTGCAAATATGGGGTGGAGTGGTGGATCAATGAGATTGGTGTTTGGGTAAAACTAGATGAACAGAGATGAGACTGGCGGTGCAACCCATAGTGAGGGTAAGCGATAATGTCAGGTGGCAGTGACGACAGATTCTGGTGATAGTAGATCTATGACTATGAAATTCTTGGATGGATCGGTCTAGGTCAAAGTCTATGGATCGAGGGCAACCAATATGAAGGAAGAAAATGTACGAGGGATGAGTTGGATCGTTTGAATATATACGGAAGAAAAACGCATAGAAAATCCGGATTGCAATTGATCCATAGGCTATGGATCATTACCCATCCATCAAATTAACTTCGATGCCAACTAAATTTATCACACACCATATACACTCCATTCTGTAGCATCTTGTGAAGTTTGAACCGAGAAATCAAAGATCAGTAGCATATACATAGTCTTTACTCAGAAACTCAAGTTAATAACTGATCAATTAAAGGTAGCTCTTTAGAGAAAGCTCGACACTGCAAAAAGATCAATCAAGTCAGAGACCTGGGAGATTGATTATTCCAGAGCACATCTTGTTTATAACAAAGACGTAGTCTAAGGGGAAAATGTTAACCCGGTTTTGGACCTAAGCAAAAGTCAATACAAGCTAAAGGTCAAGACAAAGTCGGGATCATTTGAAACTTGGTCAGAACGCTCAAAACACAACCAAGAAGGAATCCTTAGAGTTTCATCTAAATTGGGCTAAATCTATGAATTTGTACTAGCTAACAGACTATGGATCAGTACTAACCCATAAGAATCAAGTGTGATCCATAATGTGCCTCACCATCATGACCCTCACCATTAAATAGCACCTCCCCCGATTTTGGTGGTAATCCAATGTCTCTAGCTCAAGGTATTCAACTAATCGTGTAGATTGGAAAGCAGTTCAATATAACTCGAGTGCAAAATACTATCAAACAAAGACTAAATCCTATGAAACTTAACAGGAGATGTTACAAGGACATAAGAAAGCCAGAAGAATCGACGGAAATAAATAAAAATCTAAGTTTATGGATCGATATCGATCCATCAATCTTAGTCATTTTGCACTTATTTCTCCAACGTGGCATTTCACTCCTAGGCAGACACACTTATGTAATATCTTGGTCCGGCTCAACTCCAAACATCTATAAGTACTAACCTATCTCCTACATGCAAAAGATCTGGATTCTCAATGCCTATACTCTACCACAACACTTCTCCAACATAATTCTCTATCAATACCAATCACCAAGAATGTTATTGTAATCTGTTTCAGCTAGCCTTGTATTTGTGATAATAATTCTTGAACATCTATTCAACCTTTTAGATCAAAACACTTGTAATAGGCATTGAAAAGTAAACTTAATCTCCCAAAAATGAATGTAGGCTTAGATAATAATCGAACCGCTATAAATCTTGTGTTATTTCTATTTCTCTTCTCGTTTTCTTTCCTTTTTATTTTAATTATCTATGTTGAATCTATGCAAAGTTTGATCTAATTGTCTGAAATAACCTGATCAAGGAATAATAACTCGATCGATCGCTAAATCGACTAAGGAATAATAACCCGATCGATCGCTAAATCGACCGAGACCGTACAAAATCCGAATACGTTAACTTTGGGAATACAACACATCAGAACAAATAACAGAAGACTTTTATAAACATAATAATAATGTTACATCAGAGTAGAGAATATATCAGAGTACATCGAATATAATAATACAACGGAATATTAAATTACAATAAATGTAATACACTGCAACGGAACAATTAAATTAACATAGCGGAAGGCTACCAATGCTCAAGACACAGCTTTAAGCTTCGATCCAGAATCCTGCTCAATATATCTGCAAAATAGGCTACTTGACTATCCCTGTGGAAAAGAGGGCACCCGAGTTTGCAAAGTGAAACAAACTACGGGTCAGTCATGGGACCGGTATGAGAAATCTTTGGTTAACTTAACTAATAATAAGGATAATCACAGGACCACGCCGCTAACGCAGAACGGGTTTACTCCATTGGATTTCCAGTGCATGAAATAAAGTAAATTGTTCAACAGCGCAATGCTTTTTAGAAAAATGAAACCATTATAAGACTCAAGTCCCATCACACAATGCAATGCAAACCGGAGGATAGAGTTTTACCTTATAATGGTCAAAATGCTTGATACGATAAAAACAGATTTGATATTATTATTAGTGTATATATGTTTCAAAAACAATTCAATCATAATGTATCCATCATAGACGACATAGTACCCATCCTACTATGTCGCCATATTAGTTCTACAATCAAAACCACAAGGTGTCGTATTACAAATTGGGTTTCCATCAAGAATCAAGGCTAGGAACGATCTCCTTACCGATTCGAGACACTCTAGCAATGTATCAGGATCCCCCGAAGTGAACCCTTGGATACAACAGGGCCGGTCCACAAATATCGTTAGTGGATTAGTTATGCCTGATACCACTTCTAGCTAGAAAGAAACGTATGCACTCCCTTCATTCCCTTGCTCCGTTTTTGACTCTTTCCGGGGTATGAGGCTCGCGAGGTCATGCTATACACAAAGCTACACCTAAATAGGCCGTGCTTTGATCATCAACCACAAGGATCTGCTTTTCAACAAAAGCCTTGATCATTTGCATCTTGGCATGCCACATTGACAATTCACGTCATGCGATCGATAACTACCAATATATAACCTCTGAGCTCGTGCGTCTCAGAGAAGGGTGTTAATAAAGAGAATAAATTCTCCGCCACCACAGATATATATTAAATAGAAATCAATTTAATTTACATGGAATGAAATTCAATGTCAGATACACATCCATTTACAAGTCCGTTCTGGGTCTAAACGAAACCGGAGACACCTTATTCCTTGTCTCGTATGTCCAATACGGAAGTGAGGTGCTCGCATATTCGGACAATCAACAGGTACGTCCGGATAAACTACCACTTTAACCCTTTACTGATAGCTAGCCAATGTCGGGCACCAGTAGTCATCCATTCGATGTGAAGATCGCCGATCTTCAATCGCCATCTTCAATGTCTTTGACTTTAATCGTCGTAGTAATTATTCATGATGGGTTAAACCCGGTCATCCCGAATAACTCGCGTATTTTATAATTAAAAATCAGGTGCTATAAAGACACTTCATACGCCTCATTCCAATTCAGAATATTCTTTTAATAAAATATTTTTATCAATAGGGAAATGATCCTATCAATTTATCGAAGATAAATTCTTTTAAATTAATTCTTAAATCTTCCTTTTAAAGGATCAATAAAACTCCAATTTGATTCAATATCAAAAGTCATTACTTTATGATTATTTAGTTTTATGAAATTAATCTTATCTTTAACTGGGTTAAAGAATCAATATCATTTAAAAACATTGTTCACGATAAACCCAAAATCATCTTCCATTAAATATGGAATTTCCACAGGAATCAAATCAATATATATAATCGATATAAATTTCTATTCAATTCCAATTCAATATATTAAATTGGAAATCTTAATTTTGGAAAATTCCCTTTTTAAATCTTAATAAAAAAATTTATAAATTCCAAATAATATTTTCACTATTACTTAGGTTAAAGAACAAATGTCGTTTAAAAACATAGTTCACAATAAACCCAATTCACAAATCATTTTATTCCATTACTGAATATAATTAGAAATCTTAATTAAAAGATTTATTCTTACATGCGGGGTTTAAGAACAGTGTTATTTAAGACACCATTCACGACAACCCAAAATCCATTTCTTTTATTTAATTCCAATTGAATATTAATGAATTAGAAGACTTCATTAAATCTTAATTTAAAAGATTTATCCTAGTTAATAACTAGTTCATTTCGATAAAAATATATTTTTATCTTTTGTCCATCTAAAACGGACATAGAAATCATCGTTTTATTCTTCGTTGAATAATATTTTAAATATTCGTTACTTAATAATATTCTTTATATAAAAAGATTATTTATATAAAATATTCTTTATATTACAATATTCTTTACTTTAAAATATATTTATATTCAATGTTCTATATTTTAAAATATTCTCTATTTAAAATTATTCTTTATTTAAAATATTTTTTTTGATTTTAAAAGAAATCCTGAATCGGAATGCGACTCAATCAGTTACTATATAATTTTGGTTATATGGATTTCATACATCGTATGTATATGACAACAAATGATAAATAATCATCAAACCATCCATTCAACATCCAGAGTGAACCTTACAACTATGTGAGCATTAAAATGAAATAATATAGCTCATCGCAGCCTGTCAATCTATCGATTGACATACAACTAAATATTGGGACTAGTGTATGTCAATTATCATCCCAATACCCGTGTGGGGTTTTCAGCCACCAACAGTTCATATAAATAAATAATTGGTTGATGAATTTAACCAATTTCTAATTCTGCTAACAAGTTGATGATAATGAACCAAACATGTTATTTTATTTCTAATGCCGAATAAAAATATATTTTACTCGCATAATTTTTCCTACATGTTTCTAAGGTCTAATAAAATGTAGTTTATTTACATGTCATTATTGCTGATGACAAATAGAAAGATAATTTTCCTTTTCCTCTATTTGTATGCAATTTCTATTTTTAATTTTAATCAAATAAAAAGAAATTGTTTTATTTGCATGTATTGTTTCAAATCATAACATATGAAATGCTTCTTTATTCTGTACACAAGTACTAATGTAAATTTTTGACAATACAAATGTCACTTGGATTTGCATACAAATACTATTGTATAGTTTAACAATAAAATGTCACTTTACTTTACATACAATTCTAATGTATGTTTTGACCAATAATATGATCCTTATATTTGAATATAAACTCTAATGTAAGTTTGCAAATAAAAATGATTTTTATATTTGCATATAAATTCTATTGTATGTTATGCAAATAAAATTGATTATTATATTTGCATATAAATTATATTTCAACAAAATGTATAAGAAGTGATACATCCATTTTGCTGACAATTCTATTTTATCAAAATGAATGTTTTTGTTGCAACACAAACCTATTTAACAAAATACTATTTGTGTTTAACTCTTTTATTTAACAGAAATGTGATTTTTATTTCATTTCAAATCTAATTAACAAAAATGTAATTTTTGTTTTCAACCATCATATTTAACAAAATGTAATTTTTGTTTCAACTATTATATTTTGACAAAAATAACTATTTTGGTTCAACTAATCTATTTGGCCAAAATGTTCATTTTGACAAAGATGTGTATTTAGATTCAACTAATCTATTTTGACAAAAATATATGGTTTGATTCAACCAATCTATTTTGACAAACAATAAAGATGATGACTTTGTTTTGTCGACAAATCTATATCAACAAAACAATAAAAACGATAACTTTGTTTGGTCGACAATTATAATTCAACAAAACAAATAAAAATGATATATTTGTTTTGTTTAGTCGACAATTCTAATTCAGCAAAACAAATAAAAATGATATATTTGTTTTGTCGACAATTCTAATGCGAGAAAAATGATAAGGTTTATTTTGACAAATCTAATGCGGAAAAAATGATAATGTTTGTTTCAACTATTATAATTTGACAAAAGTGACCAATTTGTTTTAACTTTGATAATTTGACCAAAAGCGGATTTCAACTATTATAAATTGATAAAAGTGACAAACTGGGTTTTAACTATTTTAATTTGATAAAAGTGGCCAATTTGGTTTCAACTAACCCTTTTGACAAAAATGGATATTTTTGTTTCAGTAAATCCTTTTGACACAAATGATAATTTTGTTTCAACAATCATGTTTTGACAAAAACTATATTTTATTCCAATAATCATGTTTTAACAAAATCTATATTATTATTTCAATAATCATGTTTTAACAAAATCTATATTTTTATTTCAATAATCATGTTTTAACAAAAATGACTGTTTTTATTTCAATAACCATGTTTTAGCAAAAATGACTGTTTTTATTTTACATAAAATGACAACAAAAATGACACTTTCAACTCTTCTATTTTTTTTTTTTTTTTTGCATATAAAATGACAACAACAAAAATGATACTTTAAAATCCATTCTTTTCATTACAACTAAAATGACAATAAAAATGTTTCTTTTGTATCAATTCTTTTTATTGTAGCTAACTTGACAATAAAAATGTTATTTTTAAATCTATCCATTTTGTTGTAGCTAAATTGACAAAATAAAATGTTACTTTAAATCCATTCTTGTCGTTGTATATAAAATGAAAATAAAAATGTTACTTTTTAATCTACACTTTTTATTGTATATAAAATGACAATAAAAATGTTACTTTTAAATCTCAACTCTATTTCATTGTAACTAATTGAAAATCAAAATGAAAATCTTTTATTCCAATTCTAATGTTTGCAACAAATCGACAATAAAAATATGATCTTTTATTTCAATTCTTTTTATTGCAAACAATATTACATAAAAATGTAATCTTGTAAATCTGATTCTTTTTAATAAAACAAATATTACATAAAAATGTAATCTTTTAATTCTATTCTTTAATGTTCAATTTTTCTATTGACTAACAAAAATGTATATTTTTGTCTAATCCTTTTAAATGAACAAACATGAATATTTTTACTTAACTTCTTGTAAATAACAAAAGTGAACATTTTTGTCTCATTTTTCTTAAATGATAAAAAGGAATGGTTTAGTCTCATTCTATTTAAACGACACAAAAAAAAATGAATGTTTGGTGACATTCTTTTAAATTTGACAAAAACGAACATGTTTGTCTACTCCTAATTAAATGACAAAAATGAATGTTTTAGTTCATTTTTTTTAAAATGACAAAAATGCTACAATCTAATAAACAAAGGATAATTTTGTTTGAATCTAATTTTATAATTAACATAAATGTTAATTACCAAAATCTAATGACAAATGACAAATTTTGTTGGATCTAAACTTATAATTAACATAAATATTAATTTCAACCATCTAATAACAAATGACAATTTTGTTTGAATCTAAACTTATAATTAACATAAACGTTAATCAGAATCATCTAATAACAAATGACAATTTTATTTTAGCATAACATTTTCTAACATAGACGATATTTTAATGGTAATATAACATGATCTAACAAGAACGATATTTCAATGTTGATATAACATGATCAAATAAGAACGATATTTTATTGTTAATGTAACATAATCTAACAAGAACGATTTTAATTTTAGATCGGAACCTAACAACATGAGCATCAATCACAAATAACAAACAAATTTCAATCTACAAATCACAGATCTAATTTCATTACATACATACATCGATTTTAAATAGTAAGAAAATAATTAAATTTTAATTAGTTATTAAAATAGAAATCTCACATCGATTTGTCTGAAATTTTCAACATGCTCGGTTTCAGCTCTAGTTAGCTCCATCGCGTAGATCTCGTTTTTGCGATTCTAACGCATCCAGTTTCATCAATTTCTGAAGTCGTATGAATGAGATACGATCATTAAAATATCAAATGATTAATTAAATAATTAATTAATTAATTAAACCTTGAATTTCCTTAATCAAAAATCAAGGTCGTTCCTCTTAGTCTTCTTCCTTCAGTAAATAGCCTGACATCGAAACCCAACATCACTCACTCCACCTCGAAACGCGCGCCACATCCTTCACCTGTGCCTCGATCAGAACGCACCACACTGTAGCCCCGGTCCTTCTCCCCCTTCGCACCAACCATGGTGCAACTCGCACCTCCTCAGCCCAAGGAATTGCATGCGAAACGGCACCACTTCCTCACCAAAAAACAAACACCACACTCCATGAAATCCGATCATCACCGTATGATTTTAAAGAGGGAAGAATGCTCTCTGATTTTTGTAAAAGAAGTATAATCTAATTTGATTTGTATCGGGAGGATTTGCGAATTTAATTTGGGAAGTTCTGGTGCGTCCATTTCTAATATGGCGGCTAGGGTATTCTTAGGGTTAGGGTTTTGTTAAATGGGATTTTTATAATAAAATATTAATTTAATTCATTAATTCAACGTTAAAGCCCGTTAATTCTTTTCAGATCCAATTTCAGCCTAATGAAAATTGTCCCTAGGCAAATAACTACGTTCCGGACGCAATGGGCTTGGTCCCGCCATCCCGTTTGATTATCTCCAGCTTGTTTTCTTTAATTTAATATATAAATCATTTATTTACTTAATTTGATCGTACATTTTAATTTACCGGAGCCACATACTGACTCTAAAAATTCCAGAAAAATTATTTTTAGTTATGTTTTGACGATACGGTCCTAACAAGACTAATTTCGTTGAATTCCGAGACCTTTTGAAAAATGGTCATTTTCTGGTCGATCCGATTTGACTGAAACTAACAAAACACATTTTCTTTTGCCATGCTCACATATGAATTCTAAAAATTATGCAAACTGAAACCTAGCTATATTTAATATTAAAATATATATAAAAATTCTGCAATGACTTTTCTAAATTTTAAACTGGACATCACTTTTGATTCCCGCTATGAAATTTCAATTTTTCGAATTCATTGCAAAGATATTTTTAAATAGATTCTAATATTTTTGGTTTTGCTAAAATCCGATTTATTTTGCATCCTGTACAGTCAGTCAAAGTTCAAATTCAAATTTTCAAACTACCGCGCTATTTCTAACTCCTTTTATAATTAAAATAAAAAATTTCGTTCTAACTTCGATTTAAATAAAATTGTGGTCGTTATTATTTAAAATAAATTATTTTAAACATTCAAAATCTGCTAAAATTGATAAAATAAATTTTTTAAATTGGTTCAGAAATTGCGGGTTGTTACAATCCCCTCCTATTAAATCTTCTCGTCCTCGAAAAGGAACGAAGCTAAAAGTCGTTTAACTAATCGATTCAATTTTAATTTTTTTATTGGTTTTGATAATTTTTTAGTTGTTTAACTTTTCAAATATATATAAATTTTATATATTCAAAAATCATATTTTCTAATATCGGATTCTATATATACTCACAAATACGTAAATTATAGACTTGTTACTCTCAACTCATTTCTAACCCCATCTCTAATGAGTTTTCTCATTCTAGGATACTACTGATCCTATCTATAATGAGTATTCTTTTATATGATATTATCACTACAACAAAATGGGGATTTAATAGCGTTTGAAAAACGCTATTATATCCTAGCATAGCGTTTCAGAGAACGCCATGTAACGACATGCTATCTTAGGGCTCCTAGTTTAAATAGCATAAACTAAAACGCTATGAAAAACGAACTTTGTATAGCGTTTTTATTTGCTATCAAACAAAAACGCTATAAATATATACCATCAAATACTTGCTTTATATAGCGTTTCTGTGTAAGTTTTTATAGCGTTTCTGTGTAACTTTCTATAGCGTTTCCATGTAACTTTCTGTAGCATTTCTGTGTAAGTTTCAATAGCGTTTATAGCATTCTCAGTGTTTGTTTCTATAGAGTTTTTGAAACGCTATCGCCTATATTATTAATTTATACATTTTATTTACAGCCGTTTCAGTTTTTTCCATATATACATACACATCTAAACATTTGTTATCTACGTATGAACGAACTAATTTTTCACAAACAATTATATAAATTACCACATAATATTTCATACATATCATTTTCTCACCTTTTCTATGTCCACACGTAATATGTCATACATTTTTGTATTAACAAGTTACTTACAAAACAAACAAACAATAGATTTAATCTTGTTTTGCTTCTGATATTTTCTCCTTAACATCAACAATAGTGGCCCTGTTAATGTCAAATAAACAATCAAGATGTTAGTAATTGTTATATCATATATTGACAAAGTAAAAGAAACCAAAAGAAATAAGAAGAAAAAAAATGCAACTAGAACAAAAAATATAGTTATGCAGGGGATTAATGGAATTGTGCATTCGAACATGCAACAATTTTCAAAATAAAAGCTAACTTATTAGTTTTAACTTATAAGTTTGCATATATCATATCGGCTGCCTTCTATTTTTATTGTGGAAAACACAACACTAAAACTCAAAGCAACTATATTCTGATTATCTGCATTTATAAAAAAAAAGGGTTAATGCATAAGCAATCGGACATCCATTGTTCAAAGTTTTTTTGTAATTGGGGTTTATGTTCGGTTTAGCACTAGATTGCTCCAATCGAAATGCTACATATGCTAAAGTAAATACAAATTATTCTTTATGGAGATTTTGCAAATTTCACACTCGATAACTATCTAGAATTTAGAATTGAAATAAATATTCAGATTCATTTCAGATCAAACATACAAATGGAGGATTTGGCCTACATGTTATGTAAAAGTATCGTTTACCATTTCACAATAAAAATAAAAATGGAGACTGATCTTTTAGAGATAAGAAATTTATAGCTATCACATATCAGTAGGTATTGCATACCAACAAAATAAAGAAACAATTTAACGAAAACCTTCCGAGTAGAATTCCAGATCAACAAATTTTCAGCATATACGGAGAGTGTGAATGGCATAATCTATTTAAAACAGATTAAACTTGATGCATATGATTCTAAAGAGCATATAACCAAACAGGTTTGTTGCAAATTAAGACTCACCTTGAAAGGAAACCAATGCCACGATGAAAGACATTTAAAAAATTGAATTTGTTCTTTCTATATAACTCAGGGAATGTTTTTGGACTCCTATACAAGTGCATTGCTAAATTACGAATCTACAAAAGACCACCAACAAAAAAAAAAAAAAAAAAAAAAAAAAAAAATAACATTACATGCTCACATTGCATCAGACATAAAAATGACCTGCATTCGAATTGCTCTTCACCGGTTGTTCTCCCTTATTGTTCTGGAGAAAGATCCGTTGCTCCATCTATCAATGATTTCTTTATTTCAAATATAAACGTAAGATATGCTCCTCTAAGTAAACTATTAGTTTACAAGGTAAGATTGAAGGATTTCTTCCCAAAATAAGAAGCAAACATATTCAGAAGCAAGAAAAATAAAGTTACCACATGACTACAAACAAGGGCGCATTCCACGAAGCTTCACCATTCATCACGAAGAACGATAACTGCATTGAAATCATGTTATGAATGTAGTTGTACAGAAGTAACAAGTATAAACGGAAGAAATAAAAGTAACTATACCCAGTAGTAACATTAATCTCTGTGAATTATAACAATAATATAGCAAGCAAAAAAAGGAAGGTGGAGTTTCCTAGGCTTTCTGTTTAACAAGTAATGTCATCAGCTTATTAAATTATTGTAAATGTGTACAATTATGTGTTAAACAAACAACCAAATGCTTAGTGTTCAATAGGGAACAAAGTACTTACCACAACAAGTGGTTTAACTAAATACGTATTGAATATTTATGTAGAAAAATATGCTTCCTACTGTTTGTCATATTCTAAACACAATGATTAAGCAAGAATTCAAACAATTGATAAATCCATGAACATTATTAGCACATATTAAAAAACTCACCGTATTCAATAGCAAAAAGAAGCTCAGATTGTTCTTTTCCCAAAGGAATTCCTGACACAGCCAAAGACCCTCGACTTTCTTAACTAATTCTCAGATAGGGATTTTATCATCTGGCTCCTTCAACAATATTTGATTGTGCCATAATAATTAAGGAAATACGTGTGTGGAATAATAAAATACTTAAAAGTCAAAGAAAGATACGAAAGAGGTGGCACTGAACAGTAAATGTTGAATCACCTCAGGCATGCAGAAGTAGACAATCAGAACAAACAAAACCGAAGAAAAAAAAGGAGTTATTTATTACTTATCAGCAAAACAATAACTTATCACTGCACTCGCCACCAATAAAATAGTTACTTATAAACATATGCATACCATAGATTATTTACCTTGTGTTTGATGTTTCTTTAATTTGGTCTTCTTTCACCAAAATCATTTGCATCATCTTTGTCTCCAGTCCCATCTATGTTTTCATTATCAAGACTTGATTTGCTTCCTACAAACAATATAATGGAGATGAAATGCAGCTTGAAATGCTTAAGGTAAAAAGGAAGCACCAATGCTGAAGGTAAAAAGGAAGAACCAATGCTGAAGGTAAAAAAGAACAGTACAACAGAGTTCTAAAATATAATATGTTTTCACTTTGTTTATTTTCTCAAAATGTATTATACTTGTAATTCATCTTTTACCAAGATAAACAAATGCTAATTTCAGATGGTAATTAGTAATTGTTAGAACTTGACTTTTTAATGCATTTAGTATAATAAAACATGTTTTGCATTTTTTTACTTATTGTTGGAAAACAATGGCTGAGTCGCGGACTAGGTCGCTTTCTTGAAGACGATTCGGCGATTTGGTCAGAGGTGCAAACCAATTCGTTCCTTCGCCGCCGCCTCTAGGATAAAACAGCCTCTAAAATAGTAACTGATTCGCTTGCACAAACAAATCAGTGCAGATTTGCACTTTCGGGAAAAATACTGCTCAAAATTTCTTAGAAGTTTTAATGGCGGCTGAGAAGAAGAGAAAATAAAATTCGGTGTTTTTCTCGTGTCTGATAAAATAGTATATATAGAACGAGAATTAGGTTTTGGGAGAAAATATCGGATCTGCTAAATTTCGGGGGGATTAATTATTTTACCGTTGCAAAACTTTTCCGTTGCAGAATAAATATCGGTGCACAAAATAATTTTTCCAAAAAAAAACGGTTCGAAAACAACTAAGTTTTATGGTCCAAAAATATAAGTGCCTACACCACAAAGCCCAAGCCCAAGCCCGAACCGAACCGAACCGGGCCGGGTCGAGTCGAGTCGGTCGGTCGCGCGCGCGCGTGTGTGGTGGTCATGATGCATGGTCTCCCTCCTCACAACAATGCATGTATTGGGAGCCCAAGGCCCCAACATGACTTCTTAGAAACAAGTATAAATCCTTGCCTCTTCCCTATAATCCCATGATGTGGGACTACTCAAACATAGGAGCCATTCATACACTTATTCAATCATTTTTAATAATTCACATAATGTTTGTAAACATTTCCAACAATCCCCCACTTGAATTTTTAAAAATATTTTCGAGCAGTTTCTTAAAAACATAAGATTGTGCATAAACAAAGGTGTCCAAGGACTTGAACCTTTGCATAGTGAGTAAGATTCAGTTTTTACTAGAGTGACACGTAGTCTTGAACTCTATTCCTGACATCAAACCACACACAACCTTTTCTATAGTGCAATCAGATAAGCCCGTGCATTTATGGCCCTGCACGTCTATCCCAGTTTAGTGAATGCTCTAGAAGTTTTGCCCAAACTCCATAGGAAACGGCCACATTTCCACATTCACAAAGGTGGGTCTATCAAGAGCACTCCTGAAGGTAGGTACTCCACTCCAAATAGAGTATAGATCTCATTAAGAGTTTCTATTAACTCATCCTCTAATCACTTCAGGAATACATGCTTCTTGGTTTATTAAATAGCATGTTCAACTCATATCACTACACAACTTGTTATTACCCATTGAACCTAGTTCTTGGGATCTCCAGTCATTTAGGTCGGGTTACCATTGTGCGTGACTCAACAATCTAAGGGCAATAGTCCCATTCTTTTAGAAGAGTTATGGACTTTCTCTCTGGACAGTCCTTTCGTCAAAGGATCTGCCAAATTTTCCTCACTACGTACGTAATCCACTCTAACGGTACCTGTGGAAAGTAGTTCTCTAACAGTGCTGTGCTTACGACGTATTTGTCGTCTCTTACCGTTATAATATCGGTTCTGAACTTTTGCAATAGCCGCGGTACTATCGCAATGTATCAACACTGCTGGTATCGGTTTTTCCCATAAGGGAATCTCAGCTAGCAGATTTCTCAAATATTCTGCCTCTTCACTAGCTGTAGCTAGTGCTATCATCTCAGACTCCATAGTAGACTGAGCCAAGATAGTCTGTTTCTTGGATTTCCAAGAAACAGCTCCTCCAGCGATGCTAAATATGTAGCCACTGGTCGCTTTAGAATCATCAGATAAGGTATTCCAGTCTGCATCAGAATATCCTTCAAGTACAGCTGGAAACCTTTCATAATGTAATCCAAGGTTCATGGTTCGTTTAAGGTATCTCATTACCCTTTCAATAGCTTGCCAGTGCTCTATACTAGGTCTACTGGTAAACCTGCACAATAATCCCACGACATAGGCAATGTCGGGTCTAGTACAATCAGTGGCATACCGAAGGCTGCCAATGATGCTCGCATAATCAGACTGTCTTACACCTTCACCAGTGTTCTTAAATAACTTTACACTGTGATCATATGGCGTACTTGCAGGTTTACAGTCAAAGTAATTATATTTCTTTAGTATCTTCTCAATGTAATGAGATTGGTCCAAAGAAATTCCCTTTTCTGATCTAGTAATCTTAATACCAAGGATTACACTCGCTTCACCTAGATCTTTCATATCAAAATTGACACTTAATAAGGATTTGACTGAGTTTATGGCATGAATATTTGACCCAAAAATGAGTAGGTCATCTACATAAAGGCATATAATAGTGCAAATGTCATTCTCAGATTTGTAATAAATGCATTTGTCACTTTCATTAACTTTAAAACCATTTGAAATGATTAAGTTATCAAATTTTTCATGCCATTGTTTAGGTGCTTGTTTTAAACCATATAATGATTTATCCAATTTACATACTTTATGTTCTTGACCATGTACTACAAATCCTTCAGGCTGATCCATATAAATTTCTTCGTCTAATTCACCGTTCAAAAAGGCAGTTTTAACATCCATTTGGTGTATAAGTAAATTATGAATGGAAGCAAGTGAGATTAATACCCGAATGGATGTTATTCTAGTTACAGGTGAAAAAGTGTCAAAGAAGTCTATATTTTCCTTTTGTTTAAAACATTTAGCTACTAGTCGTGCTTTATATTTATCTATAGTGCCATCAGGTTTTAATTTCTTTTTAAGTACCCATTTACAGCCTATAGACTTACAACCAGGGGGTAAATCTACCAAGTGCCAAGTCTTATTGGATTCTAAAGAATCCATCTCATCGTTTATAGCCTCTTGCCAGAAATCGGCATCTAAAGAAGATAAGGCTTCTTGGAGGTTTATAGGATCCTCCTCAATAGTAAAGGCACAAAAATCTGAACCAAAATCTTTTATGGTTCTTGCTCTTTTACTTCTTCTAGGTTCAGCTTCAGAATTTTCATTAAGTTCTGTTCTAATAGGCATATTTGAAGTGCCCCCACTATTCCTTAATTTGAAAGGAAATTTAGTTTCATAAAAGTCGGCATCATTTGATTCAATTATATTATGTGCATTAAGGTCATAAAATCTATATGCTTTGCTATTAATAGCATAGCCTATAAATGCACATTCATATGCTCTACTTGCCAATTTTATTCTCTTAGGGTCTGGAATGCGAACATATGCTAAACAACCCCAAGTTCTAAAGTATGAGACATTGGGTTTATGATTCTTTAAAATTTCATAAGGTGAAATTTTATTCTTAGATTTAGGGATTCTATTCAGAACGTAGCATACAGTCAATAAAATATCCCCCCACCAATGTTTTGCTGCACCAGAATTTAATAATATGGCAACTACTAGCTCGGTAAAGGTCCTATTTTTCCTTTCTGCTTTACCGTTCATTTCAGGTGAGTAGGGTGCAGTTCTCTCATGTACTATACCATGTTGTTTATAGAAATCCAGAATAGAATTAGATTCATATTCTGTTCCTCTATCACTACGAAATCTCTTAATTTTTCTATTTGCTTGATTCTCAATCTCAGTTTTGAATGTTTTAAACATGTCAAAAGCATCACTTTTATTTTTCATAAGATATACATATGTGAAATCAGAGCAGTCATCAATAAAAGTGATAAAATAACGATGTCCCTGTCTAGTTAAAGTGCCATCAAGTTCACATATGTCAGAATGAATCAAGTCTAAGGGTTCAGAAACTCTATCAACAGATTTGTGAGGTTTCTTTGTGATTTTAGCTTGTGTACAGAATTCACATTTATCAGATTCAGATTCTGTCATTTTAGGTATCATATCTAGGGTGCTCATGTTTTGAATTATTCGTTTATTAACATGACACAATCTAGAATGCCAAATATTAAAATCACAAAGCATATAAGCAGAAGAAGTCACTTTATTAGATTCAACATTCAGTTTAAACATACCCTCACAAGCATAACCCTTTCCCACAAAAGTTCCCTTATAAGTAAGAGTGTACAAATCAGCCCCAATAACTTGAGTGAAACCAGCCTTATTAAGGAGGAAGCCAGAGACCAGATTCTTTCTTATCTCTGGAGTGTGCATAACATCTTTCAGAATTACAGTTTTTCCAGAGGTGAACTTGAGTTCCACGTTTCCAATCCCCGCAACTGTAGTGGTGTGAGAGTCTCCCAACAGCACTTTCTGATTTTCAGCAGCCGTGTATGTAGAGAACATGCCACGATCATAGCAGACATGGCGAGAAGCACCAGTGTCTACCCACCAACCCTCTGATCCACCAACAAGGTGAATCTCAGTAATCATAGCCGTAAGAGGCTCCTCAGTCAGGTTAGCCTGCGGTGTAGAGCTTGGCCTGTTCCGGCACTTTCGTGCCATATGCCCTGGTTTTCCACAGTTGTAACAAAGAAACAACTGTCCAGAGTCATTCTTTTGGGCTGGTTTCTGCTGTCCTTTTGGGTTTCCTTGCGGATTCCCATTCTGTTTGTTGCGCCTGTTCTGATTCTTAAAAGATTTCTGATTTGGTTTCAGAACAGCGGGAGTGGTCTTCTTAGTACTGTTGTTATTCACAATCAGCACCTCTTCTTTCTGGTCTTGCTTGCGTGCTTCCTCCTCAATACGGAGGCGTGTAATCAAGCTCTCTAAGGAAAATTCCTTAGTCTTATGTCGCAAAGTGTTCTTAAAATCTTTCCAGCTAGGGGGTAATTTGTCAATGATAACAGCAATTTGAAATTGTTCGTCCAAGACCATACCTTCGGAGATGATCTCATGAGCTATTTTCTGAAGCTCATGAGACTGCATCTCTACCGATCTATCATCAGTCATCTGGTACTTTAGGTAGCGACTTACAGCGTATTTCTTTGCCCCTGCCTCCTCTGTGTCATATTTCTTCTTTAGTGCTTCCCAGATCTCCTTTGCCGTCTTTTCATCTGAGTTATAATAATCATACAGATCATCGCTCAGTCCATTCAGTATGAAATTCTTGCATAAGTAATCCTGTTCAGTCCAGGTCTGCAGTTGCTTTGACTGTTCAGTCCATGATGCCATCTTTGCTGCATCAGTCTCGTCAGGCTTGTCTGGTAGCTGCGGTTTTTCAGCATTCAGAGCAGCCACCACCTTCCTGATCGTGAGGAAGAACTCCATCTTCTGACGCCAGCGCTTGAAATGCAGACCTTCGAACTTGAAAGGAGCAGCAGTCACCAGAGGGCCGTGAAAAGCAGAGGGAGGAGCAGAATCGTCCATGGTTGAGTTGGAGGCCATTGTTTCAGTTCGTCTTCAAATTGTTGGAAAACAATGGCTGAGTCGCGGACTAGGTCGCTTTCTTGAAGACGATTCGGCGATTTGGTCAGAGGTGCAAACCAATTCGTTCCTTCGCCGCCGCCTCTAGGATAAAACAGCCTCTAAAATAGTAACTGATTCGCTTGCACAAACAAATCAGTGCAGATTTGCACTTTCGGGAAAAATACTGCTCAAAATTTCTTAGAAGTTTTAATGGCGGCTGAGAAGAAGAGAAAATAAAATTCGGTGTTTTTCTCGTGTCTGATAAAATAGTATATATAGAACGAGAATTAGGTTTTGGGAGAAAATATCGGATCTGCTAAATTTCGGGGGGATTAATTATTTTACCGTTGCAAAACTTTTCCGTTGCAGAATAAATATCGGTGCACAAAATAATTTTTCCAAAAAAAAACGGTTCGAAAACAACTAAGTTTTATGGTCCAAAAATATAAGTGCCTACACCACAAAGCCCAAGCCCAAGCCCGAACCGAACCGAACCGAACCGGGCCGGGTCGAGTCGAGTCGGTCGGTCGCGCGCGCGTGTGTGGTGGTCATGATGCATGGTCTCCCTCCTCACAACAATGCATGTATTGGGAGCCCAAGGCCCCAACATGACTTCTTAGAAACAAGTATAAATCCTTGCCTCTTCCCTATAATCCCATGATGTGGGACTACTCAAACATAGGAGCCATTCATACACTTATTCAATCATTTTTAATAATTCACATAATGTTTGTAAACATTTCCAACACTTATTTTATAAAATTGAAATGCTAAATAGACATAAATATATATGAGATTCTAGTCAACTTTTTATTTCTTTCACAAACCTCAAATGATGGGAAAATATTGCATATTGCCTTTCTCAGTTTAATTAATTAACTTATGATATTAGTTTAGTATGATATACCCTTATCTGACATATTTAGTAAAACAATGTATAAATAAAGATTTTAAATTTGAATTCTAAAATACTATCAGGTTAATCCTAACAAAAGTTTGAGATATCAATTACATTCCTACTACTAAACTTGGATGTTACATGTGCAAGTACTATGTTTGCCTCAGTAACATCGTATTATATTTGGAAGCCCAATTCCACAATATTCTAAATCTTCTTTTGAATACTCATAGTGCATTATTGCAGTAATATTCTATGCCAGTCAACATAATCTACATGTGTTTGTTTGTTCAAGTGCATAAAACTACAAATAAGAAATACAAGATTAAGGTTATTTCCATCTAAGATAATGTCTAAATACTCATAACTTGCAGTGTTTTGAGAAAGTCAAAGTGATAAAATGAAAGAAAGTATTCAACAATTATTTTATGTACTTCTCAAGGAATGAATCCATATTGTTCATATTTATTTACCTAATAAAGGCAGTTAGGTAAATTATTCGAAGTTCAAACCTTATAAAATTTACATGTTCATCTTAATATCCTTCTTGTCTAATATGAATAATTTTGTGTAGCTGGTAAAGGGTAGTGAGTCTTATTTGATAGGAAAACGAATTTACAACATTGGTTCTATGTAACGTATGTAGATCCTAAATATTTGTAAGCAGTAGGTACAAGCTATATTTTTTGAAGATGCCAAGTTCTCAGGAATCAAAAAAAGCTTACATCCTAAGCTGATCAAAGCCAATTATTTAGGCAAAAGTTGAATTCAAAACACGTCTTCTATGTGCAATCTTTTCCAGGAGGCTCAACGGTCAAACAAACATGTTCCATATCTAAATGATAACTGAAGGACACTAGAAAATCTTTTAAGGATATGAATATTTTTTTTATGACTATGTTATCCTTTAGAATGCAAAAGAGTTTTCTGTTCAAAACCCAAGTAAACCAATTCGCGCTCTCGTTAGGATACGATCCTTGCATCCATAATCTATCATCTCAATGTTAATACAGTTAAAATGTATACTGATAAATATACATAAAATTTTCAATGTTTCTTTTGCAAAAAAAATTATTTGATACGTTATTCTGTTTATTGCATCATTCCTTAACCAATTCATTATACTGACTTCTCCCTTTCCATCTAAATATTAAGTAAAGAAATGAATAGTACCGAGTGGGCAATTAATATCTGAATGAATGCATGATAATAATTTGTTACCCAAAATATATAATTGGCATGCTTGAAATTTGACGAAATAATAATAGATGGTATCATATATGTGTGATTGAAACATATATAGATTTAAATTATCCAGCAGCATACATGATAAAAGAAGCTAGTATATGCACACATAGGGCAGTTTCGTCTGTTAATAAAGTAAATGGGGATCAATCTGCATGCAATAAAGCTAATTAAAAGAAAATAGGGTAAAATGAGCAAGTATCTACCGGTCTTAAGTAAAAGTACCGGCAATTAAATAATATATATGAATTAGATGTACCTTACAGAAGAGGTTTCAAATTCCCAATGCATTAAATGACAGTTACGCATTTGAAGCACAATTTTGTGATTAATTTTGCCGCTGTTCAAATCTGAAGAGAGAAATGAATTTAAAAGCATTAAATGCATGAGCTATGAGTGCATGTAAGTATTATTTTGACAATTAGGTATGTTGCTTAAATATCTCTTTATTATGTCTTAGCAGCTCGTTTTCATTACATTTCATAACAATAGTAGTAAAATAGAACCAATAGTGAACTAATGAAGAACGACTAAAAAACCTGAATCTTGATGACCGTTATTAAAGGTCTCATCTGTGCCTTTATCCTCTTATCTTTCATCCCCTCAAGTAGAAATTGATATCCATCACTCTTTTTCATCAACAAAATAATAATCTATACTGTGAAAGCTACTCCAATTACTGCTGCAAGAACAGACAAGCCTAGATACAAACAAAGCAATCCAATTTCCACAGCTTCTTTCTTTGGTGTCATCCGTAAGTAATGAATTTGCAAAGAATAGTGTGCCACCATTTGTACATCCACCTGCACGTTCAAGGTTCTTATAGCAACCCATTTTTGATATTTATCTGATGCTTTCTTGAAATCTCAAGTTTGAGAAACTTAATTCAAAAGTAAAAAAAAAAAAATATGTTAAAATGTATTTATGATATTAATGTCTATGAAACCATGACTTACCATACTCTAAAACTAAATTTGTATAAAGTCTTCATGTCATCATCTTTAAACAGAGAACTAAGTAATTTACGAGACCAAATTGTTCCCATTCTTGAAATTCTTTTCCTTTGAAATCAATAAACTTGATTTGTTTTCTGAGACTAATATTGTTTGAAATCGGTTGTGTATTCTACAGTACCATTTTGAAGATTGAAAGAGCTACTTTTAAATCAAAAAAAAAAATCAAAAAAAGAAAAATTCGAATTTGTAAAATGATAGACTTTCTAAATCTTGTAAATTATTAAAATGGAACCGCTAACCTGATTTTGAAGCTATTTTGCCTTAACACGGATTTGACTAGTTCCCCGATCCTCAACTCACGAAAAACAACTCCCCACCTCTCACTAGCTCCATAGCCAAAAACATTTTCGATATTACCATGAAATGCTACGGCCCATTGGTTTACATTAAAGCAACTGGTTTAAATTTTCCTGGACATATATAATAGTTAAGTTAAAAAATGATTCAAGATTAAACCAGGTACTGACTTGGTATATTTAATTTTTCTAGTCCTTTTAAACAAGTACAAAATTATATGATCTTTTGTGCATGTTCGTCTCTTAAATGTTGCCCATTATTGGGGAATTAATAATATCGATTGAGCATACTTCTGTAGAGTATTTAGAAGAATACATAAAAGGAGATGATACATAATTCCTAAAGTATATGCTGAACTTGATTTTACACATAAAAAATGAAAATTTAAAAGCCAAAAAAAAAAAAAAAAAAAAAAAATTGCTGGCCCAGGATGGTTCAAGTAAGCGCACTATGTTTCCTTCATATATGATGGTTACCTGCTTCAATGTTGCCCTGAGAAATTCAAGCAAAAGAACTAATGGTTTACGTTGTTGTTCATGTTTATATTTTATTCTACATGATGCATCATTGTATGTACTGCATAATTATGTATGTTGCTCTGTTTGAACCTTATCGAGTTACTGAGCTTCATGTCTTTAAGCCAGAGCTGTATGCTGGTTATTTCTGCAGACACATCACCATATAATTTGATGGATTACTAGTTTGGAGCTTTAAGGAAGTGCCCATTGTCTGTTTAGGTTGTATGGTTTTATAAAATGCCGAAAGATGCATCTTATTCGTAAGTTATTGGTGATGTTTTTATGTTATCAAAGTGATGATGTTTGTATAGTTTTATAATTTACTAGCAGCTAGAAGAACAACAACAACGACAATATGTAATAACCTTAGGAGGGCATAAAAGTAAATCAAATAAACCTGATTTTTTTTCAAATTGAGAGATCAATTTGCAGGGAAGAAAAAACAATCACAGACCAGGACAGAGAATTCGCCTTCATGGACCACACTCTGAATCACACATCAGAAGATTTCATCTGTGGAATGGTATAAGTATTTGCATACGGAATGGTTTGAGTATTTCCTTCTTCAAATCAAGATCCACGACATCCCCATCTTCTCTACTGCAAACCCCCCCCCCCCCCCCCCCCTCCTCTTTTTTTTTGTTGGGCTAAAATATTGGAAAAGTTAGTTTGAATGAAATGCAGAAAAATCAAGAACCATGGCGTGCATTCTTGTCAGACTGCTCCAAGTACCTGAAAACATCAATGGTACCGTCACTTTTATGTAGTTCTGAATTTATCACATCACAGTAAGCACTCAAATGGAATTGATACACATACTACGTTTGCTTTTCTCTACACTGCATTCAATTATTCTTTTTTTTTTTTTACATGGCAAATCATTTTCCAGTTTAAAAGTAAGCATGTTCATATCAAATGCTATGTGGGCTCCGGTATCAAACTCTCATAATAACAATAATAATAAGTTCAAATTTCACATGCAAAAACAAACATTTATGATAAAACCATTGATTTAGGAATTACCGTTACAGCTAATATGCATAGATAAAAAAGCAATCAAATATCATACACCATACGATCCAAGTACAAGGAATAGCTTTTCTGACAACCGCATGGGATACCTTATGTGCGTCTTCCATGCAAAAAAATATGATCTTAATTCATAATTTTGAGGTTAAACTGTAAATGCCACGATCCATCCTAAACTGCAACTCTGAGCCTTTCGTCAACTTTGCTTCGACCTCTTTTCTAAGTTCGTTGCTGAAGCTTCTTTTACTACTAAATGCATTCTCCACTGGGTGCCTAGAATTGCAGGCCTCAAGAACAGCAGCAACAAGAGCTTTATCTTGTTCACTAAACAACTTGTCACTATTCCAGACTGACCAGCTCTAGCCGTGCGACCAATTTTGTGCAGAAAATCCACAGCTGAGATTGCAAACTCTGCCTGAATAACATGTGATACATTTGGAATGTCAAGACCACGAGCCGCAACATCTGCGCAGACAAGCACACCACCATTTTCCCAGAATATGTTGACCGCTCCATGGGATACCAAAGGCCAAGTAGACAGAGTGCTTCCTTTTGAATTTAGAAGTAAAGAATCCGTAGGCAACATCCTAGATAAGTTTGAAGCTAACAAGATTATGAAAAGGTGGGCCATTTTCTCTAACCCAATTGACACCATAAACCCACGCCCTTTACAGCAAACGCAATCCCTGCCTGCACCTTACTCCTTCAGCATGACCTTTACTGCAAGTTCAACCTACCCGAACCATCAACACCTCTCCAAATAATCCAACATCACCTACAATTTACATCTTCCTCCAAGCTTGTATATCATCCAAATTACATTTTTAACAATCTCTTCATTCACCTGCAAAACCAGCACTTTAGCAACCACCAAAACCATTTCGATGTAGGGTAGCACAAATTTATTGCTATTTGCAGTTAATTTTTTTTAACATCGATCCAAGCGATGTAGGGTAGTACAAATTTATTGCTATTTGCAGTTAATTTTTTTTAACAGTCTCAAGTCCATTTCGAATATCTGCATTTTATATTTAGCTTTTTCTTTTTTTAACATATCATGGTTTGTTATATGAGAGCTTACTATGCCATCGTTTTTACATGAGACTTTAGAAAAGTTCCTATAAAAAAGAACAGTTGTCTTTTTTTGTATGCATCTATCCTAGAAAGGTAATATATAATTCTGCATACGTTTTACGAATTGAAAGCTCTCATATGTCTGGTGTTTGACAAAGTGCAGCGCGCGCAAATTGCACGTACGCTAAAATTATATGAACTAAATGCATTAATTCCGTACTATAATACAATAAGCCTCTTTTTACTATGAAACATATCGGTATTCATTAGACTGTGATGTTGGTTCCTGTTTTTAGCTATAGAAGACATTAACGTTCGAGCTAAGAAAAAAAATGATGGAAAATGGGCGTGTGGTCTTACATGTATTGAGTACACAGAGTTTGACAATTTCAATATCAAGGATGGGCCTACTTCACTGGGTAGGAACACGCTGGGCACGACAACCTTTATTTCCCCTGTAAAATGCACCTTACGTTTTCAATAAGAAACGGTATTATACATGAACATCTGATTTGTTAAGAAGCAGATCAGACTAAAAAAATAAATTAATTTATGTGAAGCTCATCACATTTGAAACAATCAAAAACAAGGGCGGTCACCCACTTGCATCCACTCAGATGTCATACTAGACTGCTTTATAAGAGACTGAAATACAGGAGCAAACAACTCAGTTCTTGCATCAATAAAGTCAAATATAATTTGACATACAAATTTCAATTACTGTCTTAGTCAAACTGCAGGGACTGATATATTGTTTCCTTTATAATTTGTTGAAGAAATTGGTGCAGAAGGATGATTGTTAAATGCTTGTAGTATCCTATACATTTGAATGTGTATTTGGGCTTATTTCCAGATACACTGCTTTCATATTGGGTGTGTGACCTAATGGTTGAATGTTCTGCCTTGACCTGCTACTAAGAGGTTAACACTAAAGCTTATATTGAAGCAGGACTGGTCTTACAAATAATGCAATGAAATATTCGAATAGCACTACAACAAGCTTCAAACTTTCCAATTTCAAAATACAGCAATACAGTACTCAAATCAAAAAGTACAAAATGTTTGTTTTACAAAAAATACAAATGTGAAATACTGGCCAAATAGAAAGACTCTGTCAGCTTTTATTTTCATAAACATGCAAACAGCGTTTGTGAAACTGAGTTCAAACTCGGCTACAACTCAAATTTGGAATCCAGTTGCAAGTGCAAACTTCGAGTTTGCAAACTCAGTTTGCACATTGAATAAATGAATAGTGCAACTACCCACACAGTAAAATACAAAACTAAAGTTCAAAATTCTAACTTCATGTAAAAGTGTTGAAAAAAGAGGCATATGTGTTTTAAAGGAATTATGTAACTTATGATAGAGAAAGAAGGAAACATTTAATCAGAAATCAAGAGGGAAAAGCAAAATAAAAATAAAATAGTCAAGCTTACCCAAATGGAATTTGCTTGATTGGCAATAATTCAGCATCCATCTACATATGAAAAGCGGGAATGTAACCAAATTATCTGATGATTTGATGCAATATAAAGTCCAAACCGAATGACAGAAAGTTAAACAAACAAAAAAAGTCCCCTTGAAAAAGAAAAAACGAAACTTAACAAGGGAATAGAAAAACCTTTTTGGACATTTCTCATTGGATTCCTGTTATTTTATACAATTATCCATGACATGTTTAATTAAGTTTTAACTAGGAGATAGTTTTCCACACAATGTTTGCAATTACGTCTTCAAAAATTTACTTGAGGTAAAGCTTAATATATCACTTTTTAAAACTTTTATATACAGACAATAAATTTGGTATATAATGGAGTTTTTGGTAAGTAGGATCACATGAATGAGTTTGTAATTACGTCACTAAATATCGACTTCTTGAGACCATGACACCTAATAAAATAAGCATACATGGGCAGAGTAAACTAGAAATGACCCGTATTTTTTAGTATTCATTGTACTAATTGCAGAAATAATCAAATTTAAATGTAGAATTTCAATTCATAACAAAAGCTAATGTAGATAGGATTGAACCAACTTTGACAGAGTGGATCCTTGTATAAATCATGAAAGCGATCATGTTTCCAAGAATTAACCCAATACTCATGCTTTCAGAAAGCCAATCCTTAAAATCACTGTATCTTTTCAGTTATTTGCAGATTCAATCATGAATTCTTTACGGTTTCTCGTTGTTAGAAAAGCATATTTTCAAGACTTAATTTTCAACTTGGTAATTTTGAAATCACAAGGTTACTTAAGAGTATACTCACAAGGTGCTTGCAATCACATTGCCAATCAGAATGTAAGTGGAGCATACAATTGAAATCACTAAATATTTCAACATAAAATCACAAGAATGTGTTTTCAACATTAATGCTCTTGATCAAACAAATGAAACAGAAGGCCTCATGCATGAAATAGGAACTCCATAAGAGGGAATGAGGTAAGAAAACATGACTTGGTAAGAACAATAATACAAAAGCCAGTGGACTAGTTTAGCTGATGGTGCTCAAAAAAACCATTTTTTGGTGACAATTGATAATACATGACCAGGAAAGAACAAAGCACAGAAGCCAAAAATCTAAGTAGGTTTTTGTATTAAAAAAAATTATAATAAAGAGGCATCAAATAAATATGTTTTCACTTGAATTATTCTTTTGAAAGTTCACACACACACACACACACACACCCACTTAATTGTTAGCACGGTAAACAAATAGAAGCTCTAGTTGAAAAGCCTTGCAACCGATTCAGTGGAGTGACTAGTATATTATTTTTTTCACAATCTAATCAACCTTTGATTTTAGTGTGTACTTGCTCAAAAGCTCAACTACATTTGATTATTATGTAAATGGACAACAAATTTTAATTTTAATAATATGGATGACTGGAAATATATTGACTAATATTATTGGTGTAAGCATATCTTCACTACATCGTTTTTCATAAAAGATAACATAATTACACTTAAGAAAACAATTGCTAATCTAATTTCAGTAACGGTTAGGACAGAATAATCTTTTAATTAATCTTATCAGCATACGAGTACGCATGTATAAAAGTCAACTTATTGCTCTTTACCCTATATTTATTAATTCAATTTATAACTAATCAATAGTAGTATTATTCTATATCTTGCCGCTGAATTATGAATCTTGCACATATTCGGTTGTTAATTGGAAAACCCCCAACAACATTCTAAATCATATTTATATTATTATATTTAATCAATCCAATCAACCTTTGATTATTATGTTTATGCTTGCTTATGTAACAATAAAATATATTTATTGCTTGCAGACCATCATAACATAAATTATTTGAATTCCTTACCTGAATGATAGGTGGACGATCATTGATGGAGGTCTTCAAGATACCCATTTTAGCTTTTGTTATTTTTCATATAAGCTGGGAGTATATTCATAATCAGCCTCTCTATTTTCCTGTAAAATGAGGGGATCAAAATCAAAAAATGGTAAGGAAAAGAAAATTACTGAAGTATCAAAACATGAATTGATAACCAAATTGATAAACTGATAAGTAACCATTCAAAAAAAAAAAGAATAGATTAGTCTACAAGCACTAATGAGTAGATTAAGAATCATGAGCATGAGTAGTGTAGAAATATAATAGATCTTGTAGTACCTCTGACAGCCACCCAAATTGAGGCTCCTTTTATGGATTGAGATCGATTCTGCGACAGATTAAGACGCGAATTTGAGATCGAACGTTGACCGCGGTAATTTGGCATTTCGTGATTTTGGCTTGCGTTGGTTTAGGGATTCTACTATTCAGGATTTTAGGATTTTGGGTGTTAAGCGGAGCTGGTGAAGGGTAAGAGTCCATTTTCTGGAATGCGCGAAGGATAGTAAGCGCTTTTTATTTTAATTCGCGCCCAAATGAAATTATTTTCCGCCTTTTCCATTGTATAGCGTTCAACATGCAGTACTACTCCTTTATTAGCGTTCCTATATCCAACAGTACACGGGGTTTCCTGGAGTTAGATGGAAACGCTGTATGATGATGCTATCACTAACGTATATTCTTGTAGTGTATTAATCCTACATCTGATGAATCTCTTGTTCAGTTCTAACGTGTTGTACCCCAAAGATTTGAGCTAACCATAGCTCTGATACCAACTGTAACGATACTGATTTCGCCCTACTCGATCGATAGCTAAATCGACCAAGAGCGTACAAAATCCGAATACGTTAACTTTGGGAATATAACACATCTGAACAAATAATAGAAGACTTTTATTTATAAACATAATAGTAATGTTACATCAGAGTACAAAGTATATCAGAGTATTATTATTTGACGTACTCTGATATATTCTGTACTCTGATGTAACATTATTATTATGTTTATAAAAGTCTTCTGTTATTTGTTATGATGAGTTGTATTCCCGAAGTTAACGTATTCGGGTTTTGTACGGTCTTGGTCGATTAAGCGATCGATCAGATCGGGCGAAATCCGTATCTTTACAAATTCAGAACTGGCCAAAACATGTCTAGTTTCATAATAAGTTATGAAACAAGCATATTTTCACAATAAGTTATTTTGATAGGCTTAGTTCAAAAATTTGTCCTTTTACAAATATAAATGCGCCTCCATAGTGTGTAGAAGCAACAGCTGGACAAGAGTGCATTCATGAACCGATGATTAAAGAATTAGCCTTAGATCCAAAGGAGTCACTTTGTTTGATTTTTGAAGAAGCGGCTATTTTAGAGAGTGTTGGTGATATTGAACATAAAGAAAAAAAAGTGAAAGTAGGAAAACAGTCAGAAGTTGATTATGTGGCCACCAAAAAGAAAAGTACTTTAAAAATGATATAAACAAAGAAGGCTGAGAATTTCGATGTAGACAGTTCACGTGATGAGCTTGTTCAATCTTTGATGGTTATTCTCAAAACAAAGAATGGGGTTATGATAAGATCAGGCAATTCCACGAAGGGTGTAAGCCATTGTTGCTTGGCATTTGAGGTTGCCAACACCATTTTTGTTGATGCGAATAGTGGAAAATTCTTTGTATTTGAAGCTGCCGTTTTCAAGGAAGGGCTATACAGGCCATATAAGCCACCATGGCCACCTCCTTGCCGTCACTCAACCGTGAGGACAAGGCCATGCTTGAAGGAGAGGGGAGTCGTAACGGCCAAAATTATCAGTGCATGCGTGTGCATGTGCACACGCTTATATTTTGGTTTGTATTTGAAATTGGGCCTGGGTTGATAGATGTGTGTTGCTGACATATTATATGGTGTGTTGGGCCTGATAACCGACGTGTATCATGTGCTTTGATGTATTGTTTAGGTCTGTTGAAGGAGCAACAAATATGTACAGCAAATCGGTATAAATAGGCTGGGCATATTGCTGGCTTAAGTGTGATGAAAAGTGATCAAATTCTAGTGCAAATTACTTCTATCTCTTAGTTTTTACCTATAAGTAATTAGTTTACTCTCTGTTACCTTAGATGGTCGTAATTAGCTTAATCTCCTTATAATTACCTTAGCATTATTGTTAATTGTAGCTTAACTAGTTCCAGTTAATCTCTTTAGGTAGAATTGGTTAGTTAATTGTTAATCGGTGAAGTTTTGTTCCCTTCTTGATCATTGTTGATCTGAATATGCTTGCCAAAGATTGTTGAATCTTCAACCAGAAACTGATAGTACAAGAATTTGCATTGTTATTTCATCAAACACATCTCAAATTCTAGATTCGCGCCTCTTTTCTCGCCAAGAATCTCACAGCCACCCATTGAAACAACGGAGACAACCCATCCTTAACTCGCTTCCGCCACATCATCATCCCCTACCTTCAGAAATTCTATAAAGCAGCCCAGATCTCCCTGGCCATGGATGCATATGCAAGATGGCCTTACATTCTAGTATATGTGTTGTATCTATTTGGATCTAATATATGCCTTGGAAAATTGCGTAAAACGCAAAACCCTAAAATAATAAAAACCTGAAATCTCCCTAATTAAATATCAATCTTTGTTCAGAAGCGTCACTTGTTGAAGCATCACCTTGACTTTTTGACTTCTCAAATTATTCAAGGATTCCCAAAATATAGGCACGCGCATATATTCTAGAGCCGATGATTTCGTTGAGACGAAGAATTGAATGAGCGATTATGATCACATATTTAGGGAGCTCGGGGTGGAAGATTGAATGAAAGAAGAGTCGTTACATGGCATCTTAAAAGGAAGCTCTAGACCGATGAACTATGGCTGTAAAGGAGAACAAGGAAGCTGCAATCACTTGGGATGGGTTCAGAGCTCGCTTTGAGTCAAGGTTAATTTCGAATACAGAGGTTAGCTTGCAGCTTGAGAAGTTCATTCCATTGAAACAAGAGAACTCCACTGTAAAGATGAGCATCAACAAATTTACAGATTTGGAAAATTTTGGTATGAGCTTGATTGACAGTTCATGAAAGAGGCACCGAAGTTTGTCAAGGGTCCAAATTCACCTATGAGAGAGTTGTTTTGGCTCATATCTCAATGGGCGTTACTTATGAAGTAATTGTTGAGATGACTGTTGCAAACCACGCAGAGTGAGGGGAAAGATAAAGAGAAGGTTGAGTCAGCACCAAAGCAAGGAGAAAATAGGATGGAGGAGGAAGGGATACCAAAACAAGGAGAAACTAGGATGAAGATTTGAAGAACAAAGGGATAGTTCGTCGTAGGTGCTAAAAAGAGGGCCATGTTTCCAAAGACCGTAGAATAAGCTTAATGAACACAAAATTCACGAGAAAGCACTATAACTGTTTCTAAGAAGGGCATTTCAAGAACAAGTATCTAAAACTTACTAATGAAAATCAAGGTGGAATTATGAATATTGAATTCAAGGGAAAGCACTATAATTGTTTTATGTCTAACCATAATTCATGTTCATGGACCATCTACAGGCCTATTTATAGAAGTTCATAAATCCGGTTTGGGATGGAGGTCGTGGCACAATTTATGAAGTAGTGGTGGTCGTGGGAGAAGTGGAGGAAGGAATGGGACACATTATTCAGACGTGCCAAAGCTGGTTTGGCACAACTGATCCGGGATAAGACCAAATCAGATTTACCTTCCTTAGCCACATCCAGTTTACTACTCCTAGCCGAGTCAGGCTCCTTGCTCTGCCCGAACTGATGCCACATCGATCCAGAGTAGCGATGCATGCATGCCGATCTGGGGTGATCTTCAAAACTAAGCTTCATCTACATTAGGACTCCAAACAGTTGTAAAGCCTGTGCTGTCAACCTCAAATTTCTTTGAGCCTAGGTAAGTGCACGCTCTAGTTTCGAGCAAACTGGATGTTGCAAATCCGAAGTACAACGGCCTTGCAAAAAGACTGGTCAATAGACGTATACCTAAAAAGAATAACATGTAATCACTAGAGAAATTAGGTCGTTTAATAATGTTTCAATAATGCTGGTCAGACTGGGGTAAGTCAGCCGTGCCCCGCTCCAGACAAATCGAAAGAGGTTCACATGTTTACCCATCCTGAAGACCTAATTGGGTGGATCTAAATGTGCCAAAACAAGGGTGGCTCAATCGGGTTTAGACCCTAGACCCATCCCCATTGACATCCCTATTTGATGGCATATTCTTTGATATCAAAATGAACTATCAGATACCTTTATGTGGATATATTACTATATTAGTCTTAGTATCACTTACAGATAAATCTTAACATTGCTTAAAAATAGGATCGTAATATTAACAAATTATATATTAATATAATATAAAAATATGATCTTAACATTGCACAAAATAGGATCTTTAGCATTATCAATTTCATCATAATATTACCTAAAAGCATGATATTAACATTGCTAAAAAATAAGATCTTTAACATTACTTAAAAATAGGACTTCAAAAAATAAACATTCATCAAAAATACAAAACATTCTTCTGTTTTATTAATTAATAGAAGTGAGAACTCAAATATACAATTTTTTACAAATTGGTACTTAGAAATAAATATTCAAATTAAATATGACTATATATTTAGGCAAATTATTTTTTCTTGTAAGCATAAAACATAATATAATTTGCTTAAAAACTCACATGCTTTAACAGTCAAGCGTCGTTTATACATATTATATATATATATATATATATATATATATATATATATATTACCGTTGGTTTCAATTTTTTCTTGTGTAAATATAAATTACCAAAAATGTCCTTTTATATATATTATAATTATGAATAAATTTAGATATAGGCTAGTTTTCAAAACAATTTTGTGATTGATGCTGATTTTGAAACATATTATCAAACAATATTAGTTTCAGTCTAGTCAGCAATCCTGTAACTGATTACGTATGGGCGCAACTACGAATTGGCCTATATTTTATTTTTCAAATCTGGTGGGGGACAACTTATGATTGTGCTCCTTTTTTACAATATATAGGGGACCAATTCATAGTTGCGCTCATTTCTTCTGCTATTTTGCAAACAGTCGCAGACTTATTCCTCTATCTTACTTAAAGAATAACTTACAAATATTACATACACAGAACATAAAATAAATTGCATTTACATAACATGGCAAATGACATAAATTTTCGAGAAAACATATTCGTTAAATATCAGTGCCACATACAAATTAAATGCACAAATTTTACAGTACATAAATGACACAAATAGTAAAAAACAAGTAATCAAACTACTATTTTCCTCACATTATTTTCTCATGACCAAGGTACCACATTTGCCATGTCTATCTTGTCGTTTATCCCTCATCTTTTCCATCAACACTCTAATTCTTGTTGATTTTGTTTTCTTACGTGTAGGCAACGGTTTATTATCGGACTTTCATATGCACCGCGATATCTACTGTTTGAATGGAGATGAAAAACAAGGGAATAACTCTGTATGTAGCTCTCAGCTCTAAAGCATAGTGAAATAAGACCATAATAAGCTTTATCGGCTCCTCCTCTTCATCATGCACATGCAGGTAAAACATCAAAGCATGGAAAATGTACAAGAATGATAATATTGCACGAGCAACTACACTTGTCATCTCTAGTATTTACGGTGCAGTTGTATTGGTTTCTGTTGGTTACTTGTCACTCTATCATATAGAATTTTTTAATGCTCATACTTCATACTTTTTCTAAAGTTATTTCCACCACTTTTTTGTATGATGGTCTGAATGTGGATGCATACTCTAATCCACTGGTACTTCTTCTGTAGAAGTAGCTATTCAGAGGATGAAAGGTACATGCTACCAATACCTTCACTGGTAATGAACATGTGCTTTTTAGGACTTCATCGAAACTCTCTGAAGTGTTTGAACTCATCATCCAAAATCGTTCTTCGTTGTCCTCGTAAAAAGACCATTTTTCATCTTTTTATTGATGACTTCTACGAATTCATCTGCCAGCATCCATGCTAAAAAAATTAATTATCTCTTAGATCTTAATATGTTATCTCGTCCTTAGCTTCAACGTAAGCAAAAGATAAGTTATGCAGACTATAAAAATCCGCCTTTTTGAAGTTCACTTTCAAATGGCGAAGGCAGAAACTATAATGACGTCTTCTCCTTTTCTCTTATAAGGAGGTTGGAATTCCTATCATTCTATCATAAAATTAATATAATGCATCTTTTATTTAAAGACATAATCAAGTGTCCTATACAAGAAAAAAGAATCTCCAAGTTTCCTAGATTTTATTCACAAAATAGCAAATGCCAATAGAAAAAAAGATTTATTTATATCAACGTTTATAGCCACAAGCGACATACCTAGATATTTACTATACATATGTGTTCCATCTATAGAAAGAACATGACAACAATGGTGGAAACCTTCAATTCTTAGCCCAAATGTCCAGAAAGCCCCCAAGATTAAAGGTCGTCTGTACGAACATGAAAAGCAATGCTTGAATCGATTTTCTGAATTGCACTAAGATAATGTGATAAGTCTTTTCAATATATGAGGATTCTCAATCATTGAATATTTTCGACATAGCTTTACTAAGTCTTTTCCAAGCTCTCATTTTGCTTGTCTAAATTTGGTTCTTATTTTCCATAAGCTTTTGAACTATTGAGTGCTATAATGCATACGAACTTTACCATTGATTGGAGTTGATTATGAGATTTGAGCATGTATGATCACCACCTATTTATTTATCACCCACCATCCTACTTGATCTCTTTTGGAAATAATAGCATGAACCCTTTATGGAAATTTCTAGTTAATATCATATGTGTCAGTGAGCTCTCTAGCATGAGACTTGACGGTTTTAAATAAAACCGAACATTTTGTTGAACATTCGCTTATGTATTCAATTAGAGATTCTTTAGATTTGAAAATCATACCGACTTAAGGGACTTTCTATATGCATTCAAAGCCAAATAGTTCATCGATAAATTCAGCTACTTGCATTATGAATCTTTATAGGTTTATGTCATTGCATTGATCATCTTCTAATGGTTATTCTATTTCTGTATGCTCATCAACATCATCAAATTCCTCTAGCTTATCATCTAATGAAGCATCGTTGTTAACATTCATAACATCTACACTTGTATCATCTTAATCAAACAAAGCAGCAATTTCCGTGCTATCCAAATGTCATACATTAATATCATAATCTACACCTTACATATCTTCAGTTTCGACATCATAGTCTTCATTCTCTTGAACATACTTAGTTGAAATATGAGTTGGAATCGTTTGTATATAGGATTTGGCATGAACCCATATTCGGTTAAGTATGGAAGATATGGCAAGAAATCATAGCTAGATGACTGTAGATACAATCTATACATAAACCAAATTTTGTTAATGTCATAAATATAATAAGGGGTAGCAGTAGGACTAGAATACAAAACTATACCCCAGTGGTTGTGTGTGAACGTTCAGTTGCAGATATGAATAATATGAGTTGGACATCTAACTTTTGCTCAACCATATTTCTCCCCAAGTTTGCTTGCATAATATGAAGCATGAGCTTGTGGCTGAGATGCTTGTATGAATTCCCCCTTCTTAACGTACAATTCGATTAACTTTATACCAATGTGGAACATCGTTTTCATATCCCCGTTGTCACCTCAGTAACTATCGGACCATCATCCATAACCCATTTACCAATTAAAGATATGCTGAAATCGAATGCATTAATCTTTATATCTTCATAAACAACCGGTATCAATCGTTCTAATTACATTTAGATCTCACTTTGAGTCCCTTATACTTTCTGCCAAATACTTGTTATTCTCGTTAACGATAGGATCACCATCCACTACAAGAAAACAGGCTATTTTCGATGACTCAAAACCGTCGGCGGCTGTCGGAAGTTGTCGGAAATAGCCATCACTTTTAGGGGCGTCGAGGAACAGAGTTTCCGACGGCTATCGACATAGCTTGTCATTTGTATTTCTGATGGCTTAAATCGGTTGGTGTCAGTTTCCAACGGCTTGCTCAGCCGTCGATAGCCATTAGAACCGTTACATACGTTATGCCAATAAACCGTTGTAAGCCGTCGGAAACCGTTACAAATTCATACACCTATAAACTGTCGGAAAACCTGCATTTTTTGTATTTTAGCTGCTATTTAACCTTCCAACTACATTTATCTTGCAAACCATCATCTCATCAACAATGTATAATCCCGACATGCCATATACCAAGCAAATATAAAAAAAAACCAATTTTAACTCAAAAAATCGACAAAAACAACATAAATTAAACCACAAACTCAAATTACTAATTATACAATGCACAAATTTATATATACCATATAGTCTACCATCATAATAACATAAACACATCAAGTCTACCAAATCAAGACTACCACAACAAGTCTATCATCAAGTCTACCATCAAGACTACAATCAACATCTACCATCTAATACATACAAAATATCAACCTACAGTCATATCAATTCACAGTCATATGTACATTGCCCCAACAAAAAACATTCCTCACATTCCATCATTGGTCATCTGCGGAACTGGCTGAAGACGGAAAGCGGTCGTATTGCTGCGCGAACTCGGCCAAACGCAGATGTAGAAGCTGAGTCATCTCAATGGCTTGGCGGCGGTTCTGTTCCTCAAGCTGCGCCATCTTAGACCTAAACTATTCAATCTTTGCTAAGTCTATATCAGCTCTAGTCTGCCTGCCCCCTCTCTGCTAACTGCTAGCCTGTAACAATTATTTCAAATAATAATTACCTATAACTCATAAAATTTATTTTATTTCTAAACTAAAAATTAAATTACGGGAAAAATCATTCACCACTTGATTTCCAAATCCATAATGCCTGTTCCGTGTCGTTGGATCCATCACTGACTGGAATATAATGTCCTCCTCGTTAGTCGTGAGCTGCTCTTGTCCAGCCTTAGACACTTCTGGCGTTGCCCTTAAACTTCTCCTGCAAGACCAAATAAGAATGTAGATAAAATTAATATCATGATATCTTATTTTATTATAATTTAACAATTACTACAAATAGTTCTACATAAAATGAAATCTTACATAGGTCTTCCTAGATTTGTCATCATGCCATGTATATGAGACGGTCCCATCTGGATTGACATGCCCGATGGCATTATGAGTGAACACGTCCATATATGAGACTGGACTCAGCCCTCCAGCCTCCTGAATTTGATTATTACATACAATTATTACACACTCAAAATTATATAGCATATTAATTTTTATAAGTCGCATTTATAAAATTTACCAATTCCTGCTGATACTGCTGGAGTGACTTAGATCATCCTCGATGAGTGACTGGATTTGCATTACTATTTGCATAGTTTCTTTCTGATTCTGCCTGTACATTCAAAATTTGATACATTACTTATTGAGCAAATATTTTTTATATTTAAAAAAATTAGTACACTTACCTTCATCTCATCAGTCTTCCAATATCTAAGAAATCCACATTACACGGCTGCCCCCATTCAGTTAGGTTTTTTCATGTTTTTCTTTAATGTTGATACGCAATCCTTATAATTTTTTCTTATTTTCTGCAGCCAATAGGTCCGATCCAGCTATAAGTCATGGGTATGCATATCCGTTTTGACCTGTATTTCACGTTAAACAAACAGTAGCAGTAAAATATGTATAGTATATCAGCAATTAAAAAAAAATTAAAATTGAAAAATATATATAAGAAAATACTTACAAGGACATCCTGCCAAATGACCTCTATAATGTGAGGTGGGATCAGATCCCACTTTGGCCAACATGCCGACATCCGAGCCCTGTATGCTCCTCCCAATACATCTAAAATAACCTTCGAAGGTTGAAGGTTGAAACCCTTGTGTTAAATATGATATAGATAAGTGTATAGTTGGTAAAAAAAATATGCTAAATAAAGTTTATTTTTACCCCTGTGTTGTAAGCACTAACGAGATAACGGGACGCTGAGAGTGTTGCGTCAGACTAGAACCATCGCCTGAAGAATTCCCTTTCGATGACATACGTGTCACATACAAATCATTTTAAAAGATAACAGTAACATGATATTGAAATTTATTTTACGGTTAACTTACACAAAAGATATAAGTTGCTAAATAAATCACATTAAAGAAAATTAAATTGCTTATACCTGGATTAGATAGGGTCTCGTATTCCAAGGAGTAACATATTACATTGCAGTTTTAAGATAAATAAATAGGAAAAACTGCATATGACATAAAAGATGTAAATAATGATCATAATACTAAAAAATTTAATAGAGTTAAATGAATTGCAAAACATACGTCATATACTCCATAATTACATTACAACTAGAAAGATAATACTCATCATCTACATCAATCATTATCATCTTCTGATTGAATCAATCGCAGATTTAACGATATCTTCATCCGCACTCTCGAACGTTACTACCAAAATATTTGATTCATCGATCAGAGATCCAAAATCTGCATAATCGCCTTCAATCATTATTTCTTTGTTCTGCTCGAGATCTGCTTGGTAGGCTTATTCATTTGGAATATTCTTCTCATCGAACGTAAATCTGGCCTTTGTTTTAAAAATTACCGACCAGTCTGCTTTATCTCTTTTTAGAGACGGATAAGGAGCGTAATAAACTTGAAACATTTTTCTTTAGTGTGCATGATTTTGGCTAGTACAAAACGATCATATTTGCGTTTATAACTTGTCCTATACAAGGACAAATCCAACAAATATTGTACCAAATGAATATAAACGAACGTTTTTTTTATATATAAAAACGACTATTTATATAACGATCTTGTACAAGACTCGTCGGACGGAGCCGAAAACACTCTAGGAGATATTAGACAATTAGATGTGTGCATTTTACTAAAAAAAACATTTTTACTACAACACAAAAATATTTTAATTTATCATATTTGCTCGTAATATTAATCAAGTTAAAGCTAATTTACTATTATTGTTGTCTCAATAGACTCAATTAGAATTTAGACTCATGTTTTTTTGTGCATAAGTCAAAACATGTACAATGTACTATTCCTAGCTCGTGCATTCAGTTTTTCCTATATCAACTAACACAATACAAGAATCACACGCACACAACGGTGCAAATATACACAAATAACCGCAATTATATAACGGTAAAAACAACGCTAGGGGGACATATGCACAAATAACCAAACATTGGATATAAAATTTTCATTTTCACTATATCACATGAAATATGCACATAATAGGATGCTATAACCCACTACAATGCTATTGGAACCAGTTGCAATCAATAAATTACCCTAATTTTCTAATTTAAAACAAATATAGCTTTAGGTAAAAACTTAATTTTTGCACAAAAAACGAGATTATACCTCAAATTACTTGCTCTAGACGTCTGAATTGAAGCTGGGGAGGTTCCTACATGAAGAAATCGGTGTTTGGAGGCAAAAAAAGGGGTGACAGGTTTAAATTCTATATGATGGGAAAAAATAAGGAGCAGAAGACATGGGAAAAAGAGCTCAGCTGGCAGTTTATCTCGATAATTTCCGACGGCCGTCGATGGCCTGTCGAAAGCCGTTGGAAATTAGCCGTTGTCCCCTTCTGTCGAAAATAGAAATGCTTCTTGCAGTGATCGTAATGACAAATAATTGGTGTAACAACCACAAATTTAGAATAATACAACACTAAACTCTTTAGTTTTGGATCTACAAAATTGAGAAAATAGGGTTCGAATTCATTACCTTAGTTGCAAAAGGAACTGAGATCTTATGTTTATATTTGTTGATTGAATATAGTTTGAGTGAACTTGTTAAGTTTTTACGCTTGTTAAAGTGAGAGATATGGGTCTAGGTTTCTGAAATAATACGGGGATGATGAGTTATGTTGAGAAATATGCATTTGGTTCTGACCGTTGCCTAGTAGGGAAAGAAACCCCGTACGGGGAACAAATACGAGTTGCACCCCGATTCAAACAAAGGGCGCCACTGGAAGTTGCGCCCACACAATTAAAAAGGACACAACTAACATTTGCACCCTTTGTTATCTCTTTGGGTGCAATTTTGAGTTGGGCCCAACCTGTTACTGCTGCTTACGGGCTGCAACACTGCAAACTAGAATGATAGAAGTACATAAAGTTGCACAAACTGAAACATGTATTTAAACACAACAAAATTCAAAGAAGCACACCATACTACACAATGTAAAATTCGTGTTCTTATATTATTATAGCTCAATTTCAAATAACAATACAAGAATAAAACGATTAAAAATAATATTATAACATTCTAATGTCTATGGTTGAGATGGTAACGGCTGAGATGGTCCAACTTCAACTATTATCTTACCCCAATTGAGACCATCTAGTAATGGCGCCTCTTCTACGTCTTCGTTTGTACATAATACTAAACACTTGAGGCAGATGCGATGTATATGATGGTGGTCTTTCTAGCTAATATCTTTCAAGAATTTAGTTTATGATTTACTGGATGCTTAGGCACTTGCCTTTAACTCGCTCTTCATCTTCAGGATTGGTAAGGACATCTTCAGTCTCGTTCGAAATCACATAAAGATGTTGAACCTGAAATAACATAAGCCTTGATAAAAGAGAGTAATGATGAATGAGCATGTTTGAACTTAAAATCTGAATTCACTACACCATACAAGCTGTTTTGCAATGCCCAAGTGCTGACAATTTGCAGCGATTTTAGACTGTTGCTAAATAGCAACAGTTTTGGTCCGTTGCAAAATTTTGTACAACGATCACCAGCCGTTCTTCTTTGTACAACGACTCAAAACCGTTCTCCAATGACATACACCCTATCATACACCCTCCGTTCCCAATACTCTTTCATTTCTTCCTTGTTTGAAAAACTATTTTCCACATCTTATTCCCAGTTCAAAAATGTAGATCAAGATCTTTTATTCATGATCAAAAACTATTTTGTACGGCTTGCCTGATTATATCTCAATCGATACTCCTTAAGTGCTTTTTTCCAGACCGAAAACCTCACAAGATTGAAGTTGAAAGCCTCATAAGATCTCGAATCAAAGTCAATCGACTCTAGGTGTGCAAAAATTGATTTTCGTTGTTTTATCGTTGATTTAGTGCCATACGAATAGAAATAGCTGATTAGATTGTCATAATGGATGATTGTTCAGTGGTTTTTGCTTCTAACGTATTATCTCTTTGGATGCGTTTTCTGATTATTGGGTGTTTTTTTTTACTTCTGATGTATTATTACTTCTAATATATCATTGATTTAATGTAAATTCAAGATTAGATTGTCATAATGTATTTACCGTGTTCTTGGAAGATCCACTTGCATCATGGTGAATCTTAATCTTTGAAGGGTCTCTGCTCCTCCTTACAAATGCTTCCACTGCACCCGATATATTGTCTTTCATTTCTTGGGCTGAAACCATATATATTCCGGTAAAATCATATTTTTGCCAATCAATATAAAATAAATCCATTAGTTAATTCCTAGTAACGTGGATGAGAAACTGAGAAAGCATATGCAATAACAAAAGTCTAAATCTAGTAAAATAATTTTGAATTATCTTTTATTCTTTAGCTTGCTAAGGTTTATGGCATGTACGTATCTTGCAACATTTTTCTTTAGTGTGCATGATTTTCCTATCTATTATTATGCAGGTATAGTTCTAAACATTTTTTTAGCTTATTTTAAGTACTAACAAGCTAGTAACTTTTGTTTCTAGCTATAGTCCTAGGTTAAAGGAATGTTGATTTTTTTCTTAAATTAGCTGTGGTATGAAAGGCTTAATTCTGTTATAAATAATGTTGGCAATAATTTTGTACATCATATTAGCACAGGTAACGGGTCTGTAATCTGCTATAGCACAAGTGACGCTGATGATTTATGCTATGTCCTTAAAGCTGATGGATCGGGTTTGATAAACCCGAGACCATAGTCGGTATAGATTATCACAATTATGGTTTAGGAGCCGATCAATGGGTAGAATTAGGTTATATCATAATTTATGAGTTGCAACAAAAGGGTGCACGAATCGAATGATTTGACAATCGACTATAGTTTACTTCATTGTGCCTCAAATTATTATTCTGTCTAGATTTCCCCTTTTATCACTCATGCTAGTAATTACTGAACTTACCATGCTTTATGTCTGACTAATTTTCTTTCTCTCTTCTTCTGTCCTACCCCTTCTGGTTCTCTGGGTGGAGGATCTAGTAACTGATAGAGCTTTGGCCCAGCTTGGCCAATTGGATATTCTCATTTTCCCTAGTCTCTGCTTTTACATGTACCTTTCGACATTTGGTTTATTTCTGTGTTTGATGATGAGAGGGATTATTTTTATTTTGGTACGTTGATTATGTTGCTATTATGAGACAGATGTGGTTCTTTTAATGATCTGTGATGTAATGACACTTTTTATTCTGCTTTAAATAATAAAAATCAGTTCCGTTGTGATTTTTATATGACGTCTTGTGAATTTTAGTCCGTGTGATGTTACTTTATACCTAAAAGCTTCATATTTTTTAACGGAATCCTCATACGGGTAACGCTAAGAAATGTGGGGTGTTACAATGCAGCTTAATTCTAATTTCACGTCAAGTCGTCTTTACCAAATCAGTTTGGTGCATTTATGTTGTTATAAGTCCATGTCCACGGATTTCTTTCGATCATATGCATCTAAATCAAGGGCAATCAAGTTCAATATTGATTGTATGTACATGTTCAAAGTTAGAAATCAGAAATCGTTCATTTCAAGTTCAAAGCTTTTTGTTTTGATTTCAAATCGAATGTAACCAGGTCTAAATATCGTTAAAAGTCATAACATCAATCCTCCGCCACCAACACCCCAAATATTAAGTCCCAAACCTGTAAATTTCTAAATCTAGCACAAACCAAAGTCCCACAGCCCCTAAAATCGAATCACGGAGGCTAAAGCTCCATCGACCCCCAAAGTAGGTCACGATGATGGTCAAGAAGGTGTAGTACCTAGAGGAAGGCATCGGCGGTGGTCGATGGTGCAAATAAGGGGTGGAGGGGTGGATCAATGAGAATGGTGTTAGGGCAAAACTAGATGAACAGAGATGAGATTGGCGGTGCAACCCATAGTGAGGGTAAGCAATAATGTCAGGTGGCAGCGACGACAGATTCTGGTGATAGTAGATCTATGACGTTGAAATTGTTGGATGGATCGGTCTAGGTCAAAGTCTATAGATCCGGTGTAGGCAATATGACGGAAGAAAATATATGAGGGATGAGTTGGATCGTTTGAATATATACGAAAGAAAAAAGCACCCAAAAAAAAAAAAAAAAAATCTGAGTCTATTGATTGCTATTGATCCATAGGCTATGGGTCAATACCCATCCATCAAATTAACTTCGATGCCACCCAAATTTCTCATACACCATATACACTCCATTCTGTTGCATCTTGTGAAGTTTGAACCGAGAAATCAAAGATCGGTAGTATATACATAGTCTTAACTTAGAAACTCAAGTTAATAACTGATCAATCAAAGGTAGCTCTTCAGAGAAAGCTCGACACTCCAACCAGATCAATCAAGTCAAGGACCTGGGAGATTGATTATTCTAGAGCACATCTTGTCTATAACGAAGACGTAGTCTAAGAGGAAAACGTTAACTCGGTTTTGGACCTAATCAAAAGTCAATACAAGCAAAAGGTCAAGACAAAGTCAGGATCATTTGAAACTTGGTCGGAACACTCAAAACGCAACCAAGTAGGAATCCATATAGTTTCATCTAAATTGGGCTAAATCTATGAATCTGTACTAGCTCACAGACTATGGATCGTTACCGACCCATAAGAATCACATGTGACCCATAATGTGCCTCACCATCATGACTCTCACCATCATAATAACACCTCCCCCGATTTTGGTGGTAATCTGATGTCTCTAGCTCAAGATATTCAACTAATCGTGTAGATTGGAAAGCAGATCAATATAACTCGAGTGCAAAATACTATCAAACGAAGACTAAATCCTACGAAACTTGACAGGAGACGTTACAAGGACATATGAAAGCCAGATGAATCAACGGAAATAAATAAAAAATCTAAGTCTATGGATTGATATCGATCCATCAATCTTGGTCATATTGCACTTATTTCTCCAACGTGGCATTTGATACCTAGGCAGACACACTTATGTAATATCTTGGTCCGGCTCAACTCCAAACGCTAAGTACCAACCTATCTCCTACATGCAAAAGATCTGGATTCTCCATGCCTACACCCACCAAAAGCACTTCTCCAACATAATTCTCTGTCAATACCAACCACCAAGAACGTTATTGTAATCTGTTTCAGTTAGCCTTGTATTCGTGATAATAATTCTTGAACATCTATTCAACCTTTTATATCAAAACACTTGTAATAGACATTGAAAAATAAACTTAATCTCCTTGAATGTAGGCTTAGATAATAATCGAACCGCTATAAATCTTGTGTTATTTCTCTTTCTCTTCTCGTTTTCTTTCCTTTTTTATTTTAATTATCTATGTTGAATCTATGCAAAGTTTGATCTAATTGTCTGAAAAAGGCAGCTGGTGCTTCTAGGGCTGCACAAAGTATGGGTTGGGTCGGGTTAGACCAAATACTTTATCCGACCCGCATAGGTATGGGTTAAAGGTAGCTCAACCCGTACCCGACCCTATATGAGGTTGGATATGGGTTGGGTTGAAGTATGGGTTGGGTCGGGTTAAGTAAGGTTGGGTTGAGTCACTTGAATACAATAAAAAATGAGAAAATGAGGGATTTTTTCTAAAAATTATATCAATATATTCAGCATAATATATCAGATTTTAGCTAGCATAATGCATTTAAAATAACCGATTCATTACAAGACATATAATTAAAATTTCATTGTAAAACACATCATATGAAATTAATTTACTACATAGTTGAGCAAGCATTTCAATTTAAAATACATTAAAATGCTCTTTAAAATATATTTATCAAATTCGATCTAGTTTGGATTGACATGAAATATTTTTTTGTATATTTATTATAGAATACATAAAAATTATTCTAGGATTATACTATTCTAATTTTAATTGGATGGATATTAAATTAGTTTTTTTTAAATAGGTTTGGGTTGGGTTAAAATGAGGTTGGGTTGAACAAAATGTCAAACCCGACCCGCATATAGTATGGGTTACAAATTGTAACCCATATCCGACCCGTACTAGGATGGGTTGGGTTGGGTTTATGTGGGTTGGGTCGGGTTGGTGGGTTGGGTCGGGTTGGATATGGGTTGTGTGCAGCCCTAGGTGCTTCCACATAAATCTAGGGTTAATGTCATTTTAGACGCTAATGTTTATTAAGTAAACATAAGTAAATAGCGCGGCTTAGGGGTTCAACTTTGGCTGAATGCGTCTGAGCTATAATGGTGCAAATATTTTCATTGAACATTGCTTATGATCTATGTATAACAATATTTTACACTATGCTTAATTTGTCCCTGAAGGGATTCAGCAGAATCTGAAGAAAGTTGTTATATAAATCCAATTTGAGCAAATTTGACGCATGTTCAAAGGTAGAGTAACAATAACTGCTGCAATCTGCATGCAATTTGCAGAACTAAGTCGATTATTCTGCGGCAGATTTAAAAATACCCTTCGGTCGATTCAGATATATAACAATTTAACATGCAAATGATTGCATGAAATACAGCAATATTGAACTAAATATGATTATCAAACTACAATAAATACGCAAAATTCTAATATGGTAACGCAGGCTGCAGATATTTTCAGTGCGTGGCATATTACACATACACAATTGTTGTTCTAAACCCAAACTGCATATAAGTTAACCAGTATAACAAGGAATGACACAAATACAGTGTTGTTCATAATGAACGCATTGGAAATTTGAACATATTATATATTTATTTTTTTTCGTTTTAGGGTGATTGAATAAACGAATTATTCTTCATAATATCTCTCAGCTTTTCAGCAGCAGCACTAAGAGTTGCATGGCTCTTGCAAAATGCAAACCTCACATACCTGTTATGATACTTTTCACTGCTCAATGATGTGTGGAAAAAGCCACAACCAGGCACGGCTGCTACTCCTACTTGCTCAATTAATTGTCTGATAAAATCAACCTGAAACGCAGGAAATAATATCAAAGGCCATAGTAATAGACTAATAGCAGAAAGAAGAATCAGTGGATGTTTAATATTCATATTCATAAGCAACTGACAGACATACAATTTATAGGATGTGCAACTTATGGTATAGAACGGTTAATGGTTTAAGCGCCTCATGCGTGCATTAATGGTAGTGATACCCTATGATACAAGTAGGATAGCTGCTGGATGATGATGATGCATACTCTTATGTTATATTTTATTAATATCACTAAAAAAATTGAGTTGTGAACTTGAATCTACACAAAGTGACAACTTATCAAAGCAACTCAGGATAAAATGGCCAAACCACTTTGTGAAACATACCGCTGCATATTCTATATGTGATTCACTCTCTCTGACAATCAATCATAATAAAAATGTAATAGTTGTGTTATAAGCACCGTATTCCCAACTCTACAACTAGTCGACCGAAGGTGTTTGTTCATTTTTAGTGCAAACATTAGTTTTGACGTGTGAATTCAATGAGTTAACTTAAAAAGATAAATTTCCGAGGAAACATATAGCTGTAACAATGTTATGATGTGACAACCTTACGGCCTGTTGATGTGAATTCTGATGAAATGGAACATTTTCCTCAAGACGTTATTTGTCATCTTCTCACATCAAACCAAACAATCGACTGCTCAAAGTTGCGGTAAATCATCTTCCAAAATACAGCAGAGTCAACAAAAGATTGTCTCTAATCGATTGCAGCTGCACCACTGAAATCAATTCAACCTACTATCGTACAAATACTACTACAATGACAAGGGTTTCAAATTTGTGATTAAAAGTACTACAAACCGGAGTAATTATTTTTGGAAAACAAAAACATAATAAGAAGAAAATAGTTTGAATGTCTAAATGAGATTGTGTAAAGAGCGCTGCCTTATATTGGCAACAAATGTAGTTCCTATTAACCAAAAGTGGTGTTCATCCGTCAAATGAAACAGCTTGTTCATAAAAAATGTTTGTTGGCTCACCGATCAAATTTCTAACTTTTATTTTCTTGTCAATTTTAAATTTTATAAATTAAATTGTTCCGTCTCTTTCTCTCTTCTTCTCCAACACAATACCGCTCATTTGTTAAAATTTACACTAACAAATCATTCACCAAATTTCAATAAAATTTCTCCAGTTACATGTAGTAAGAAAACTCCTGTATAAGTACAAATGTCTTGTAAATTTGAATCTATACAATTAACAACTTATCAAAGCAAATCACAATGAAATGGTTCGCTAAGTATGGAACAATCAATCATATGTGATATACCAAATGTGCTTCACACACTCAATTTCTTTCATTCGGATGGTTTAGAAGATGACGCGTGGATTGGCCTTACGCCTGTATCTCGGTTTCATAAAATGTCCTCAGAGACTATATCATAGTCTCGTAGAATGTCGCACCATCTTTGTGCCTTCATGTAGATAAATTTATCGAAATTACCGTATAATCGTCTACTTTCGATTTTGTTCTAAACCTACGAAGTACTAAGTAGTATATCCTCCAACACAACATTATCGGTACCGAGCACATTTTATGGAATATAATATAACATCAGTATTCAAACTAATATTATAGTACTTTCAATCGCATTGTATAATGTATTTTCATTCACTGAACTCAAGATAATGAATTTCAATTAGTTAGGTCAAATTTTCATCATAGCTTATAGTTTTATTTTGGCTCCGTGACGTTTTTAACACCAACTTCTTTGCAAGCTATTTTGAAAAAGGATCTACCCAAGTTTTGACTAGACCTCGCCATATCTATACCAGTTACTTCATCAATAAGCATTTCCTACTGTACCATGCCTTAGGCTCATTGGCCTATACTTGCTATTATATATCTAATTACATACTCATGATAGTGTTGTTTGGCTATCACAATGCAAGGACATCGAAGGCATTTGATGTTGGTTTTGACAAACTATGACTTCCTAGCCGTAGATTCCTTACCATTTTGCGTCTTTGCTACAATAATTCAATGCTATAAATCAACTGCCATGATACAGCCAGCAACAAATGTTTGTTTCTTAGAACTAGGTAATAAGTTTTACGTTGGAGCCTTCCGGTGGTTGATCATTTAATTTAATTCGTAATATTATTAGAATATATTAGTTATGTAAATTATATAATAATTTAAGATCTAAAATTTTAACAGCATATTTTTATTCAATTATTCAAATTTATGATGGGTTTCTACTAACTAAATTAGTGTTTTCAACACTCTATTGTTGTATAATCATATTCGATATTTAATTGAAAATCAAACACAAACAATCATTTTATGCAACTTTCAGTCCGTCAATTACACAATTTCGGCGAAATTCATATTACGTAATAGTTTTATGAATTTATTTATATTTTTTAAACATTGTGTAACTATAATTAACAAATTAAACTGAAAAGATAAGCAAGAGGTTGTAATCATTAATATCGATTTAGTATTCAGTGATAACCAATATAAGCTATTCCATTTCTTCTACAATTAAATTTTTCTAACAAACTAATTTATATATATTTTTCAATGTAAATTTTAACTAAATAAATATTAGCGGTTGTTAATAATATCGGCAACGGCCATTGAAAGCCGTCGGAAAATCGCGATTATGCAGCAACCCAAAGCCGAAACAGATTCATTCTTCCTCCAGCATCCTAAAACCTATTTCCTTCCCTAACCAAATTCACTTATATGCGTCATTGGTCGCTGTGTCCATCTCCAACCATCAGAATCTTAGCCATCTACCAATCTCCAACAGCCTACGCCTTTTTTCAACGCAAATCAGGTATATTTTTCTTAAACTAATTCAAATATGTTTAATTAGTGCTAATTTCTAGTTGTAATTGTTGATTATACCTTATTGATTGTTTACAATTGTACACTGGTTGATTGAGATGTGCTAATAATTAACTACAGTTACTGGTATTTAAATTCAAATTTTAAAGTATAAATAGGGCTAACATGGGAAATTAGAGGATGTGTTGATGAGTGTAACAACATTTAGTGTTAATTATTGTATGTGTTAGCTGAAATGTCAATAAAAAGATTTATTTACATAATCTTTTATTAGTTTATACTATTAGCTATATACAAATCTAGTTTGCTTGAATATCGCATGCGGTAAATAAACAAATTAGTGCATAATGTAGTCTATTTTTTAAACTATTATGTTTTATTCATAATTTGGTAAAATTGAAAATATATAAGATTTTATTAAAAATATATAATTAATAAAACATTAAAATATAAGCAAATTATTGTATAAATGCCAATATGTTATATAATTAATAAAACATTAAAATATATTGTGGTGATATATAAGCCAATTAGTGTATAATGTACTTTATTATTTAAATCCCTTCGAGATTTCTTGCCCCCATCCAACAAGTATAATGAATGGTTGTTATCTAGATATTCGTTTCTGTCATAAAACAAACATTAATATTCATTTGATACAGTATTTGCATTAGAATTGCCCCACACCGAGCAATTTGTGTCATGTTTCTTGTATATATACTATGAGATTGTTGTACCTATTACCAATTGGTTTTAGGAACACGTTGGTTCTCTAGTTTTCTACATGGTATCAAAGCTTGGTTTAGGCTCGTGTGGGTTGGGCACGTGATATCCAGTGGTGCCGCACGTGCAGGGGTGATGTAAGAACTGTCTCACATCGAGCAATTTATGTCATGTTTCTTGTATATATACTATGAGATCGTTATTCTTATTAGCAATTGGTTTTAGGAACACTTGTTGGTTCTCTAGTTTCTACATAATAAAAGATGTTGATAGAATGACGGTTTGAATAAATAGTCTCACATCACGGAATAAATTGAAGGAATGAAGTACAAATATGAGTTGGTAGGCATGTAACAACAGAGATTTCTTTTGTTACAAGAATGTGTGTGTAAACTCATATGCGTGCGTTGTAAGAAAGGGTGACTTTGTTTCAACCGTCGTTAGCCGAATGTTACAGACTGGACCACGCAGGAAAAACAATGCTCTCAAAAGATTCTCTTAGGATATGAGTCAAGGGAAAGATAAAAGCCGTCGGGATTGTCTCGCATGTTATTAATGTAGGAATGACAGTTTGAATAGATAGTTTCACATCACGGAATAAATTAGAGTGAAGTACGAATATGAGTTGGTAGACATTAACAACAGAGTTCTCACTTGTTGGGGGTTGACATATACAAGGGAAGACCCGAATGGAGAGGTCGGTGAATCCCTAAGAGAAAACCAAAAGTATCTGTTGATGGTTAAAGTACCCATCAAAGAAAAACAGTTGAATGTGCCCAACTAGATAGAATTGATAGTTGTGATCGAGTTCGTCTGTGCAAGACGATGAAAAAATTGAGAAGAAGCACAGTTCGTTGCTTTGTAAACTGGATGGTAGCATATCTAGTTTAAGAGAGAGTGTTAGAAATAATGACTCTTTCATCATTTATCCTAGTCTTTAGTTTTAACAATAATGTTGTGCAGCTTAATTTATGTTATGGCCGGGTCTTTAGTTTAGTGCTTAGGAGATCCTACTTTTATGTTTTAGAGATTGATGTACTTGCTTATATAATACGTTGTTTGTTTAGTGAAACATAGAGCGGTTATTTTCTTTTTCATTACAAAGTTTTCTTCTTTCCATTTTTTATTCTAACACGCATGTAGGCATGTCTATCTTCTCTTAGACATATCATCAAACAGTTCTTAAGCACCCCACAAACATCCAACCCCACGACCACCGTTGTCTTCTTCGCTAACATCCACTTTCAATAAATCCAACTACAACTTATTCCGACAGTCACTGCCTTTATTTACCTTAGTGTCAAACATCACTACATTGACAGCACCTTCCTCAACCAACAATTACGCAAACATCCATTTTCGGTCACCATTCATTCACTTACCTCCGCCAATTTCACCATCAACCATCATGCTCCATCTTGTTCAGACCTGTGATAACAACTGCTTCAAACACTGCCGCCAGCACCACTCATCAGATACCCCACATATACAAACAACATATACAAAACAACCCACTTCAACAATAACGCTGCAACTCCTATGCATGCTTCTCGAACCTTCCATCACCCTTGCCTCACCCTCACTTTAACGACAAAACAACTTACACAACTTCCAGCTTCAACCACCCCAGAAAGCCACAGCCAACAAGACACATAAGCGTCTGCATTCTTCTTCATATATCGTTTTTGTTCCATTCAGCTCTTTTTCAAAACGACTCAATTCCTTTGTTTTTTCGTACATGTAATTTTCTCTTTGATGCAACAAGTTTTTACCCTCTAATAACCTCTCTTGCTCCTGATGCAAAATGTTCCTGCTATCATACAGGGACTGTCTCTGAAGGCTAAGCTCCTTTTCTTTTGCATCACATTCCGCTTGAAATGATATTTGGCGTCGTCTGAGATCATATTCACGAGCCTCAATATCCTGTAACTCAAAGCAGAACTTTGAAAACGATTTGCCTCAGCATGCAAAGATTCAGCAGACCGTCTCTTAGCCTCAGCCTCTTCCAACTTTCTTTGAGAATTTTTCGTCATTTCATGAGCTTCCAATACCTTTCTTTCATATGCAAGCTTTGTTTCAGCAGCCTGGACACACATATCATGTAGTACTTTCTCAATATTTTCACGACATTCCTTTTCGATTACCAGTGCCCTTTTAAGATTCTCTTCTTGTTTCCTAGCTTTTGCTAAGGCTGAACTATGCGCGGCTTGATCACACTTATACACATTTATATCTCTAATCTGAACAGCAAGTAGCATACTTTCAACACGCTTTCATTAGAGAAGGAAGCCTTTGAGCACCTCGAACAAGTGCTCCGGGAAGCGGATGCACAAGGCATAACTCAGGAGGCAGAAAGACATCGTATGTTTTATCAAGGTTTTCACCTGCTTCGCCTTCTTTTATTTCAGAATTTTCAAATCTAGGAGAAAGGAGATTCTTGCAATATGAAACACCACGTCCTCGTATCAGAGGTTGCCTTTTGTTATATTGCTTTGCATTGGACTGTTCGACCAACTTTTTTTTTTTTTTCCATTCACTTCCCCTACAATCAGCAATCTTCGTCCACCTCTCCTATCATCCATAACAAACCTCGCAAACACGTACATATCACAGTTCTTGCCTGCTATAGACTTACACCGTCTCGAACCATGTACAACAAGCCATTACAATCCCATAACCAAAACTGGCCAAACACATCACATCCTTTTACTTCATCACAACATCTCAGCGATCGACAGTCTCATGTAGTCTTCAACTATCGACAATGCAATCAGTTGTAAAGGCACAAGCACCACTGACCAATCTCAACAGTAGCTTCTGGTTAGGCTGCCAAACATTAGAACCAGATCTGGTGAGGCAACATCAAAAGCAGCAGATCAACAAACGTCAAGCCATAAACAGCATCTTTCCAAGCAATTCCATATACATGAGTTGCTCAAGTTTCCAAGGTAGCAAACACAGACATCATCAATTGCAATCTAGACATGTGGTCTCCTCGTCTTTATCATCAACAGCCCAAGTTGAAACTCCAGGCAATCACCTATAGCTCACGTAAATCCAGATGATTTTCAATGCATCTCCAAATCCAAATGGCTCCAAAACGTAGCAACACATCACCAAAAGAACGCAGCATCTGTTAGCAAAATTTCAAGTTGATGTTGAATTGAATAGCAAGTGAAAATGAGAGATTGTTTTCAAAAGAGGAAGTGATACTTTATTGCAACTTTGCTTACAAATTTTTTTTTTTCCTGCTTACAAATGAGACATACCTCTCCTATTTATACTAGTTCACATCTCAAATGAATGATTGAGATGTTTTTAATCCTACGGTACATAGCTTTTCTCTAGAGTTTTCTATAACTCTCATACAAAATATCTAGGCCCTTTTATACATAATTAAAGAGTAGAAAACTCTAGATTCTAATTATTTTATTACAACATGAAAAAAGATAATTCTAGGTTCCTTCCACATCAACATGCATCTAGATATTTATATCTAGATATTTCTTGTTCTAGATTTCTCTTTTAACTCTTACTCTTCAAATTATTTGTAGCCCAATTCAATAACCCAAACTAATAGCCTAAAGTCAAGTTTAATTTTTCAACATCCCCCCCGTAAACTTGACTTTGCAGATTAATGCAACATTTTTGATTCTTTGTATTTTACGTGCCTTGGCAGGAGTAAAGAAATTATCCAAAATTTCTTTTTTTGTTTCTTCCTCTTTCCCAATATGAAGATCTTCGATGCAATTTCTTCAACGGTGCTCCATTCATTTTGTCCTCATCCATTCGCACAAGACATTCCAAAAAGTGTGTGCTCTATCTTCCATCTTGTTCCGGTGTCATAAACTTTGAATGAGTCATATATGTCATTTTTCCATTCTTTTATAATTTCACTCTTACAATTTTTTATCCATCCAATTCCTTCAATATCTGTTTTTTCTTCTTTTCGCTTGTCAGCAGCATCCTCGCATTTTAGATTGCTTTCATTACCCTTTCTCTTTGCTTCTTTGGTTTCTTCTTCAACAATTACGCCTTTAGATACACCTTTTTCTTCTGTGCTCTTCATATTTTCCCCGCCGGATGCTTTATCAACATCCTTGCAAATTTTATTTATGTCCCGCTTTACATTCTTAGATGCTCCGTGAATTTCTTCCTTAATGCTATTTTTTTCATCTTCCTCTTATTCATTTTCTTCGTGAGCTAGTAGCAACGTACCATCTTCAATACATCTTTCTTCAACGTAATTGGTTTTCTCTTCAACTTTTCTGTTTAATCTTTCTTCAAAAACTTGAAGAATATCCAAAAGTTGACCAATGTTCATGGATTTTATATCGTTAGAATCTCCAATTTCAACAACTATGTTGTCAAATTTGGAATCTAAAGATCCTAAAATTTTCTCAATAACTCTAGAATCTTCCATTTTTTCTTCATATTTTTCCAATTGATTTACAAGAGAAAAAGCTCAAGAAAAATAATCATCAATCAATTCTGAAGATTCCATATGTAAAGATTCAAACTTACATTGCAGATTTTGAAATCGAGTCTTCTTCATTTTAGTAATTCCAATGAAGTCATTCTCCAAGATCTCCCATGCTTCTTTGCTCGTAGTTGCATCCATTATCTTTCCGAACAAATCATCATCCAAGCCTTGATGAATGATGACTAATGCTTGTAAGCATGTCTTCTTCAAACTCTTCAATTTATCCCTTTTAATTTGGGATAAAGTGGTGACATCGGCGGGTTCTTCATACCCATTTTCTACGATATCCCACAAGTCTTGCGATTCAAGCAGTTTCTTTATGCGGATGCTCCAAGTGCCATAATTATCTTTCTTCAATAACGGAATTTGTGTCATCTTTGTTGATTATTGAACTTGGCTCTGATACTAATGTTAGCAAAATTCTGAAGTTGATGTTGAATTGGATAGCAAGTGAAAATGAGAGATTGTTTTCAAAAGAGGAAGTGATACTTTATTACAACTTTGCTTACAAATTTTTTTTGCTTGCTTACAAATGAGACATACCTCTCCTATTTATACTAGTTCACATCTCAAATGAATGGTTGAGATGTTTTTAATTCTACGGTACATAGCTTTTCTCTAGAATTTTCTATAACTCTCCTACAAAATATCTAGGCCTTTTTATACATAATTAAAGAGTAGAAAACTCTAGATTCTAATTATTTTATTACAACATGAAAAACGATAATTCTAGACTCCTTCCACATCAACATGTATCTAGATATTTCTTGTTCTAAATTTCTCTTTTAACTCTTCCTCTTCAAATTATTTGGAGCCCAATTCAATAACCCAAACTAATAGCCCAAAGTCAAGTTTAATTTTTCAACAGCATCAGAGCCAAGAAGACGCATGCATCAAACTACATTGTAGCTCATATATCCTAGGGCAAGCAAACTCCGTTAGCAACCACTCCGCAACCTATCAGGTGCATAAGACTCTGATCAAAATTAAATATCCCCATGCAGTTCCATAAAACGACGCAGCAACACTTAACAGCAGATTATACCAATATCCACACCGCCAATACCTATAACCTCTTCTCTGTCAAAACCAGCCCTCTGCCTAAAGCCCAATCTTCTCAAAGTTTTAGCATTAGCATGATCCAGCGGACAACCAATAATGGTGGCTACCACCGCCGGAGTGGAACACTCAGGATCAGAAAATTCGTATGAGTAATAAGGTTGTGATACCACTTGTTAGAATAAAAAATGGAAAGAAGAAAACTTATAATGAAAAAGAAAAGAACCGCTCTATATTTCACTAAACAAACAATTTATTATATAAGCAAGTATATCAATCTCTAAAACATAAAAGTAGGATTTTATAAGCATTAAACTAAAGACCCCGTAATAACATAAATTAAGTTGTACTACATTATTGTTAAAGCTAAAGACTAGGGCAAATAATGAAAGAGTCGTCATTTCTAACAATTTGACAGATTTAACCCTGTATTAAACAACTTACAAATATAATAAAATGATTACATTTTATAAATTATTCGTCTAAAATGGTTTACAAAATTTTGACAGTGCTTCCTTTTGCTTCTTATGTATGCGCATTTATGTACGGTACAGTGAAGAAAGAGAAAGTATTGCCGAATTTTGTTGAATTATTTAAAATAAAATGATTCACGAAACGTAATTATTACTATGAGCATTACGGACACGCTTCACGCGTGAGTTATTTTTTTACAAATGTTATATGTTTAACCCATTTAAAATAAAATTATTTACATGTAAATTCATATGTTAAACTCATGTTTTTTTTTTTAAATTATGTTCGATATCTTAAATGATATTCAATTCTATCATTTGTTAATGAAAAATGAATTTGTATATAAAAATTATTATTAGATTTTATTTTTAAATGATATTAGGACTTGCTAATATATATATATATATATATATATATATATATATATATATATAGAGAGAGAGAGAGAGAGGGAGAGAGAGAGATGGATGTTTTGAATTTGAAAATAAATTTCATGTATAAAATCATATTTTTAAGCGATGTTATGATCTAATTATATTTGTAAATTTACATGTTGAATTAGTAAGTAAAATTTATTTCTAAAATAATATATTTCGGTAATAATAAGTTCATAATATATGTAAGCGTATTTTTGGTAGTTAACGTTTACATCAATACACAATATAACATTTACTAACGTTTTGAATGTTTATTTGACATTAACAGGACCATCATTGTTGATGTTAAAGGGAAAATATCAGAAGCAAAGCAAGACTAAATCTATCATTTTTCTATTTTGTAAGTAAATTTATTGATGTAAAAATGTATGTCGTATTATCTGTGGACATGGAAAAGTTGATAAAACAATATGTATGAAATGCTAAGTTGTTTGAATGATATGTATGAAATAATATACAGTAATTTATATATTTGTTGTTTATTTATTTTTTTTTGTTGGGTTATATTATTTATTTTACCACTGACAGTTGGATGATAGTATTTGGTAAAGCTGTAGGCAGATAACATGAAAGGATGTTTATTGGCAGAATAGAAAGGGAATAGCGACGGATCACCTAGAGAAAATGTTTGATCTAAAAAATATTTTATCACTAATCCCTTGGCAATTAGTAAGGGTTTACCCACTCCTTTTGTAAATAATATTTTATTTATAAATTAATTATCCGTCGGTAAACGGTCGGTATATAAATAAAAATAAATTAATAAATAAAATTTTATTTTTATTATAAAATTAGTAAAATGACGGAAAACTCATGCTAAATTCCGTCGCAAATTATGACACAATTACCATTATGGTTTTTACCGGCCACAGAGTTATGCAGGAAATCCGTCGCTAAGGCCAATTTAGCGACGGATTAGAAGCGGATAATGCCGCTGCTATATGCTGTTTTTCTTGTGGTGTATAGTCCATTAAAACTATTATACAGATGGCTTTAGTAGCAAGTGTTTCGAATTTGTGATCTGTTGTAACAAAATAAATAGATAAAATTAAGAAAAAGAAAATAGATATTTGAGTCTAAAAGGAAGAAGAAAATAGTTAGAATTTTTAAATAAATGATTCTAAAGAGTGCTGCCTTTATATGGACACCAAAGGCAGTGTATGTTTGTCAAATGAGGTGTATGTTCGTCAATGTCTGTTTACCCAGAAAATGAACTAACGTTCAAAATTCTAACCGTTATTTTCTGCCTTTTTTTGGGTAATTCAAATTCCTCTTCTCTTTCTCTTTTCTTCCCCAAAACAAAACCACTTATGCAAATTTTGTTAAAATTTACACTAACACATCCAGAAGTTGGTGTGGTTGTTTTGGAACAAAATTGGATATCAAAATAAACTTTTTGGTTAGCTTCGCTTCTTCAAAGACTTGCAGATTTCGAGAAAGATTTTCCAGGATGAAGACGCATTACCAAATTATTATTGCATGACATAACATTATACACGTAAGGAATACGAAGGTGATGAGTGTGGTCGAAAATGTACATACATCGGAAAGCAAACAATTATCAGGAAGCTCTGCGAATACAAAAAAGGATCCTTGTGGAATGAATCTTATTTGGAAACCGAGGCTCAACAGTATATCAATGATGTAATCTCTCTTTTTCTGGTAATCCTACAGCAATAAGAATATTTGCATAAGCTCTATTCTATTTTCAATTTTTTTATCATAAGCTTTGCTTGAAGGGAAATTATTTAGAATAGTAACAATCACTCACTATTTTTAAGGACTTGAAATAGGATGGAGGACTTCCCAAAGCTATTAATGCAGCTTCTTGGAATGGTGCAGGAGCTGAATCCGTAAGTTTCACATGGATATTTCTAATTGCTGAAGCAATTTTAGCTGGAGCACAAGCCCAACCAATTCTCCAGCCTGCAGGATTTTCATCAGTAGAAATTATAACAACAAACTGCGATGTTTTTTTAACCAAATCATTGTATTTTAAATTTACTTGCACATAAATGTGTGGTGCATGCATTTTTAAAATTAATACCTGACTCTGTTTTTGGTTCAAAACATATTTGTGGATGTTAATTGAGTTAAAAAGAAATAAAGACATATTTTTTACTGGGGAAGAAACTCATATGAATATGGCATAAACCATTATATTCTTTTTTGTAAAAAAAAAAAAAAAAAAAAAAAAAAAAAAAAAAAAAATCTCATAGTTGAGCAGGAGTGGCTAATAAACCTCTCTCCATTCAAGCTAGATTAGCACAAACGATATACTATATTAAACCCGGAAAGCTTAGACCATACTTACCGTAGATTGCAGCAATGCCTACACAATTAGATTAACTGCTTAGACAATAATAGGTAAAAGGGCGTAAAGCATGCACCTGTTACACTGAAGGTTTTAGACAATGATGATGTGATAATGGTCCTCTCTTGCATTCCCAGTAGTGAGGCGATGGACACATGCCTTTGTGAATCATAAGTTATATACTCGTATACCTAAAGAAAATGCAACATTATGTTTAGTAAACCGACACCTCCACTAGTAGTGTATTATATAAGTAGTACATATTATCCCCACAGAACATGAATGCATGTGCATTAGCATTGAAGCACCAACACATCATGTATCTGAAGTTTGCAAGAGTTTGTTTTAAATTGTTATTGAAATATACTGGGAGAAAACAGGGAAAAACACTCCGATACTTGTTTACTGTTGCTTAATTGTTTTTAATTAATTATGCAGTTATTTTTCCACAGAACACCAGTTGCTCCTTCGACATTTCATACTACTAGTGTCAAATGACAGCCAGTTCAAAGGCAAGTTAATAAGCTTTAGAGTAACAACGTAGCCTTGCTATACGTATTGCAAATACCCTATTGAAGTGTTTGTCCCATGATATAAGCTGCCAAAGCGGCAACATTTCATGTAACGGAATAGAAGTAAAGAACAAAGAAAGCATACTTCATCTGTAACTGTAAAGCAGTTCATGTCACTACAAGCAATTGCAATGGCTTCTAGCTCTTCTTTGCTAAAAACTTTTCCCGTTGGATTGTGTGGACTGTGCTATTAATAAAAAATAAATTATTTGAGTAGTTCACAACAAATCTGAAGGTTAAATAGAAGAGTCTGAATAGGCATCCTAAAAACATATATGAGCACTGCAACAATTACAACAAAGTTATTATCAATTAATATTTAATTGTATCATTTTGAATATAGATCTGATGCAAGCTAAAGTTAACTCCTTTCCTATCAAAGAACTAGTTTTCATGAAAGTGAAATGATATTTTAATGTAGGATTTTCACATCACTGCGGAAATTAGGCAGCCAGGTAGCTCATAGGAAGAGAAGTGTTCAAAAACAAATAAATTATAGCTCATATTACAACCATGCAATTTTCATGGATTATAATAGGTTAACATTAATAACACTGAATTAAGTTAGATTGAGTAAACTAGCAAGCAAATGTTGCAAGTAATCATTTTCTTCAACCAGGCTTGCATTCTCAGAATAACTCAAGTAGAATTTGCAGAAATGTACTCTGTTGTAAAGTTAAATTGTTCTGTGTGACTAGCATGCCAATTCTTCCATGTGAATATACAAAGAAAATGTTTACTTGAAAAGTAAACTATAATTTTATATACCTGTCTTCCAAAAATTTGTTGGCTAGCATACTGCTATTGCCAGAAAAATGATCACTGACCTATTCAGAATGATAGCTTTTGTTCGACTTGTAAAAGATCGCTTCAACGTATCCACATTTAATGTCCAGCAAGGAGGATCTAATGGCACATATACCTAAGAGCATCTGTTAATTAGTTCACTAATGGAAATGTTGGATTCACAATGCCTTTCAATTATAAACGATTGCTGACTAACAGGTGATCCTCCGGCCAAAGTTATACATGCCTCATACGTCTCATATGCAGGATCAAATAGCAAGACTTCGTCGCCTTCATCAATTACTGTTTAAATAAATCAATAAAAAGATTAGGACATAGTTAAATTATAATGGAAGAGGAAGGAGCTAATGAATACTTGCAAACATTGTGGCAGCAAAAGCTTCAGACTGGCCACAGCAAATAACTAAATCCGTAGCAGGATTTACATGCAAATTATGACTCTCTTTCATTCTAGTTGCTAATAAGTTACAGATGCCTTGCACATGTCTTGTAAGAAAGAAAAAACAAAGTCATCATTATTGTCGGATGGCATACCATTGAAATAGGATGTTTAACAAAATTGAACACTGCTTTAACAAAATAAAGATGATATGCAAACTTATATAACAAAAAAGACAAACTACTCATCAAAGACATAGTTTTCTTAGGCTTCCGCTGCAAAAAATTGATTGTTGTAACGTATCAAAGCCACCACGTCTTCAGCATCGGATTTGTAGACGGTATTTCTTCTAGGGAGCAGTTCACAGGCATATTTCGCCATTACAGCCTCCTAAGGTTTTCATTTATGATATATCTTTTCCCTCCCCCTCCCTCCCCCCCCCCCCCCCCCCCCAAAAAAAAAAAAAAACCCAAAGGAATTGATTGGATAATCAGCTTGAACTTCATCCCATAACAATCTTTTATGTAGGCCACTCAAAATGTATTGCATAGATAGGTCTTACTCAAAATTAACTGCAGAAATATGTCTGTTTTCATATAGTTTGTGCAGTTTTGAATTGCGCAAATGCATCTTTTATAAATATCAAACATGGATCGTCGTCCAAAATTGATTTAATCTATTAAATAATAGTAAAGCAGAACCTTTTAAAGTTCTCTCCTTAATTCTCTTAATTATCTCTATTCTGCTTAAAGCTCTCAAGATATTTGTATTGAATCAATATATCATACAATATTTTAAGAGAATATGACTGACTCTACTGCACCTATTCTAAATTAATTTTCTACTGCACGTACTCAAAACAGAAATTAAAAAATTAATGTGATACTGCATGTATTCACAAATACGAATCCAAATTACAACCCATAAACATAAAAAACATGGCAACCAGAACAACATTTTACCATATTTTACATAACAATTTTTTTTTTTTTCAATCAAATATAAAAATTTATTAAATACATAAAAAAATTATTAACGTAACCAATAATATCATATTATTCAGTTCTCTACTAATCCCTTCTTTGTTTTTTTTTTTTCTTACTATCCACATGTGAGTCCACTACGTAAACCGATAACATAACTAAAAATTTAACATATTTTGAAAAAATCGCTTGATTAAATAAGTAAAAATAACAAAGATGTTTTCCTTCTCAAGCACAAAGTGTAAGGTATATAACATAAAATTATACATCATAATTAAAAAAAAATCAATTGTTTTACTTAAATTATTGGACGATGCATAATAAGCTTTTATTTTTTACCACTAATAGTGCAGAAGTTACATTTTGAAAAATAACGTGTGCAACGCACGTGTTACAAACTACTACTGAAATATTACTGGATAGCTAACTGAGTATTAAAAGTCGTATATTGGATGTTTAATTTTTGTAGAGTAGTCACCCACACCACACTCATTAATAGAAGTGTCATTTGTCTTCAACATAAATATAACAGTGAAAATCAAGCATTTACGGTTATTTTTTATATGTCATTTTGTGAAAAAGGCATTATAAAATATTGATTTGTATTGGTTTTATAATTCATGGTGTTCAAACAGTTCAACATGTAGACCTTTTAAGTAAGAGTAAAAAAATAGATTATAAAAATCCTCGATCAAAACAAAATTTTATGACAGCTAGCTTTTAGAAAGCAATGCAAATCAAATACATTAGATCACATCATCACCTTGTTACGGAATTGTGTGATTGTTTAAGGCCAAAGACGAATACTTTTCATTTTATAGTAAGAGAAACGACCATAACATTACATGCCATTTACTGTTTGTTAAGCTTATCAACATACGGTTCCGCGATGTATATTGATAATATGAAGTATGGATTAGAGCATTGTTACTGACACTCCAAAAATGATTACGATAAGGCCCATTCTTATTTTCACTCCATAGAAAATAAAATTACTATGAGGGTTACACACAATATAAAATAAACAATAATTTTTCCTTTAATACCCTTTGTTCTTTTTTAACTCTAAATTTACTTTTCCAATTTCTGATTTACATATTTGCTTCTAACAATGGCTCGAACAAAAAAATGTACTCGATCAAATATTATAGATCCCAAGTTGATTGAAAAGGTGATGGCAAGGTGCATTTTCCAATTTTACACAAATATTAGCCTTTTTCTATATCGTGATCTTGTCTCAGTTCAGGTTACGATTTAGCTGTTATCAATGAAATCAAAGGCCTTCCATCGATTTTCATAATTTAACTCTAGGCAGTGCTACCCTATAATGAATTTTTGATCGATGCTTAGCTGTCGTGTGTTTAATTTTACAGTTGATAGTAATATATATGAGTTTTAAGTACAAAATTCGGGGTTCCTACCAACTTTTTTTTTTTTTTTGGGTCAGTGCTAGCATGTCGAATTCCAACTAAGCTACATGAGTATATATGATGGTGACTGAAACATGATTTTATTTTAGTTTCATCACGTCGATTTAACATACACACACACATACATACATACATACATACATATATATATATATATATATATATATATATATATATCGGTAGTACACAGACGTTTATTATTTTAAGTTGAGAAATCTTTGTTGTTGTATATATGCATTTATAGATGAATCCATTTCGTTGTTATAGTAAAAAAAAAAATCATCTTCAACCACTCATATTCCTCAAATCGCAAGAGATTGGAGCTGGAACAAATGAGGAAACATATAGAGGAGACTGTTGTAAAGGAAGAATGAAATAATATTGGAAATAACAATAGTTCGAGTGAGGAGGAAGGCAGATGACGTGAGCATGTTAATGAAGGAAATGTATGGGGACCGGATTAAGGGTAAAAATAAAACGGCACATTGATCATATTATAATTTAATTTTATGAGAGAGTTATTTTTAGTAGTATCCCTCCTAACAATTTAGAAAAAAACTGATCATCACATAATCATTTTTGGACTCTAAGTAACAATGTCATTATCTCATATTATGCCATGAGTTAATTGGTATATTTCCTTGTAAGAATAAATAAAATCTAAAAGTGAGGTTAGTATGAGATGGTTTAAAAACATAATTCAAGAATCACTTTAAGAGTCCGTTTGATTTTGAACGGGAAAGGGTATTTGGAAGGGTTATTTTAAAGAGGTATTTGAAGGGGAATAGTTGCGAATGGGGAATGTGTTTTTTTTACGAAAGGGGCATATTGGAAGGGGCAGAGTTATTATTTTATTGTTTTTGTATATATTATTTTTAATTGTTTGTGTTTGTGTGTGTTTATTGTTGAACATAATAGTAGAACGCATAATACAAATTGCAGAACTAAAATTTCATAAACCCAAGCAAGGCCGGAACTTACAGAATTATGTATTCTGCTCATTTCTCGTGTTTGATTAGCCATAATTTCTTGAATATCGAGCAAATCTTGCAAATGTTCCAATTCTTCTAAATCAGATTCATCACCGTCTGCCATTATATTTGATCTAGAATACTACAGAAATGAAGAACTGGAGGAAAATGAGAAATGAGTATGGTGATGTAGAAATGGGTGGGATATAAATAAGGAGAGAGAAGAGAGAAGGGGGAAAAAATATCTGTCGCGTCCGACGCGTCCGACGCGAAAACTAAGTTTCCAACCGTTCGTCTTGAATGACAAATATATGGGTCCCACTGTTGATGCGTCCGACGCAAACGCAAACTGCCCAGTTGGAAAATCAAACGGTACCTAAGATAAGATAAATGTTGACATTCTTCATTGTGGTCATGCTATAATAATAAACTTATTAGATTATTAATTTTTTTGAATCATTCAAAATGTCAACATAACTTGAAATGTTTGCCATTTTTTGTCCATTTAGCACTTCGTGGTCGGTATCCATAAGCTAGCGCAGTACTTTGTTATCTGTATGGTGATTTTTTAAATATTATCTTGCAATAATCAAAATTATTGTGGTTATGTGATATTGCTGTAGTTACAGTCTTAGTTTTATTTAGTCGTTGAACATCCTAACACAACAATACATCATGATCTATTATATGCTTGTAGGTGAAATTCTGCTAGAAATTAGTGTGGAACTCCAAGAAAGTATGATTTTATCGTAATGAGTTAGATTTACTAAGGGATGATGGATTGACTTAAGAACCGTATATGTTGCTTCATGCATTTTATTGTCATATCACACAATTTTACTTTTCAAGTTGGATCGTTAAGTGTCAACTTTGAATCTTAGAAAATTATTTTCCGAATCAAGTGAAAAGATAACTTGAATTTAATCATAACCACATTCTAAATTCTATTGTTCCAATGGATCCTAATCCAAATGATCGAAGAGCTTCCATAAATGGAAGTTTGAAATTATGAAACGGAAGATTTGAGTATGTTGTTCTAAAACATAATCGTGAGCATGTTGTTCGGCAACATAACCCTATTACATTATCGAGCGAGTATTTGATATTGGCAAGTCGATATGTCTTGAACATTCGTTTAGGAGATTGGTTGCTTACATTTCTAGTGCTCCACTAAAGATAATGTGGTTACTAATTTAATTTACAACATTAGATAATTTGCATCTTTTTTAATACCATATGAATTGTTAAGTTGAACATTTCTCTATAGGTAAATGAAATATATAGTGTTTTAGAAGTGGTATTCAAGATAACAATTTTGAGCCAAAGAAGTTGAAAAACAAGTTGTCGATAGGTTTTTTGGGGCTACGTTGGTATGGTATGCAATGGTTATGTTGTGATGTTGCTGATATAGAGCTATTGTAACATCCCACTTCTATAACCCCTGGATTTAGTTTAAAAATCCACTTCTTTTACGGAGATGACAATGATTATAACAATAGTCTTATAATTCACGTTTCAAAATATTTATCTTTTAAATATACTTTTGTTTCTTTAATCCGAACAAACAAATAAATAAATCTCATTTAATTTGTTCACCCATTTACTATTATTAAAATAGTAAATCTTCCTTTAAATGTTATCAAAACAAAAATAGTTACAATTCAATAACGTATTGAATAATCGATTCTAGTTAGAAATAGTTAACTTAGTCAACTCAAAGCATTTCCATTTATTTATTAATTCCAATTAACTAATATACTCAAATTAAACAAATTCCATTCAGGTCATTACTTACGTTTATAAATCACGTTATAACTCGTTTCATTAATTTGAAACATTTCCAAATCTTATTTATAAGATATTTCTTTTTCAAAACCTGTTTTATAACACATCTCCATTTACGACTACTTTACTCAAACTCGATCTGAAATCTCATTTTCTAAATGATTAAAAACACAATTTAGTTCGGTATTTCAACAAAATCAAATTTCAAACATATATGAATAATAGTTTGTAAATGTCTGAATCGATTTAATATCGATTTCAAAAATCCATATTTTTATCAATGGTACTAAAGAGACAAATGTCTACTAAAGTACCACACCATGAAATATCAGTCAATTTCACGTTCAGTAACAATAAATAATCATATTGATAAACATTATCAATAATAGTAAGGAATCTGGTTTGATTCCTCCAACCTGTCCTTCCCTGCAACACAACGGGTTATCTCAATTTCAATACGGCAGCATATTTATCACAATAACAGAAATAACAGTTTAACTAATAACGGCCAACAATCAGTTAACAACATCCATTCAAGCATTCAATTATTTATTAAACACGTTTATATTATCATAAACGTAACCAACAGGGTAAGTTACCTTGTTTGGAATATAATTGTTAAAATAACGATCTAATTCGATTAAATTAAACAAACATTTAATTTAATCAATGAATATTAAAAATATTCAACATCCATGCAAACCGTCATCAAACCATTAATCATTAGCAATCATTGCACACAAAATAAAAACCCGGTTTATATAAAATATAAACGAGATAAACTGAGTGAGTTGAACTCACCTTAGTTTTCACTTGTCGTTAAAACTGTTCGTTTCAGTTAAATTAAACCAGCGTTTAATTTAATCGAAAATTCCAGCTGCGTCTGTTTGTGACTAAATCAGTTCCATCTTGTAGCACTTGTCGATACGGTTCGACGGCTTCCAATCTTGCCGGATTTTGTCATCATACGAATACGTTACAGAATTTATCCACCTATGGTTTAAATTAAATTACTAAACCTTAAATAAAATAATTATTAACGTTAACTATATAATTAGGCCGTGTAATATATGGTCAAGCAACTTTAAACCTTTATTAACTTACATGATGTTATAAATTATCAATGTATTACGGATAATTATGTAACTTTCGGCAAGTTAGGTAAACTATTTTTTTTTCTTTCTATGCTGGTGAACGGTGAACTTGCGGTTTCTATCCCTTGGTGGTTGTTGTGAATAGTTCCTATACTTACAAATACATATATTATATGTTCAAAATAAATTAGCCCGACCTTGTTTGTTTTTCTTTTCCCACGTTTGGACAAACAGGCCGAAAAAATAAGTATTATTTCCTACTTAAAACGTTTAGTACTGATTAAGATATTTACTTACGTTAGAAACCATCGGGCCTTACTTATCTTATTCTCTTTGTCACGAGCCAATTCCCACCTGCACCGACAAGCCGCCCACTGCACTTCACTATTCCAGAACTCCGACCATCCGTGCAGCACCTCCGAACCACCTCGTTCATCTCCAGCACACCACCCGAACACGTGCTCTTCATCCAGTAACAGCTTCTCTGTTAACTCACGTCACAACCAAGAATTGCACCCCTTGTTCAGCGGATCTTCACCGCCAGGCACCTCGTCAGCGTTCATCACTGTCACGCTATATTTCACTGTTCACTAATGTATCTCCAAACAGAAACCCACACTGCCATTTGTTTCAAAACCTGATGTCATGCCTTCTTATTACAGTATAAACCGATATTGTTATTCTTCCTACTCTCTCTGCTTTTTCTTCTCGTTTTAATTCCTTCTTTCACATTTGTCGTGTCCTTTTTCTTCAACAACCATGTCCCCTGATTTACTTACTCCTCCCATCTAAAAACAAATTGCTTCCCAACGTTTTAAACACTACCACTCCTCCTGTCGTATACAAACCGCGGCTCCAAGCTAATCCCATGCGTCACCTCCCAGGCAAACTCCTGTCGCTCCCATGCCATACATAAATGACTCATTCACCCGTATATCTTCTTCCACATATAACCAATATTTCCACCGGATTCCCGACTGCACGAGCTCCCATTTCCATCCCCAAGACTGTGAACTCGCACCACCCACAATGATCCCTGCTCACGGCCAGCAGCTACCACTGCAATGCAAGTGCAATATTTGCCAGTGCCACTTACCCCAACCTCCATCATTTGAATCTCCTTGAAATCATGAACCATACCGCGTCGTCAAATTTGATTCCGTCCTCCTCTAGCTTGCCCTAGCACCAACACCAGCAGCGTTGTGCACTACTCAGCCAAGGAAGAAAAATCTTTAAACCATTAATTTAGCGTATCAGTGAGAAGCCCACCGTCTTGCGATTACAAAACCACGCTCGATTCCATTGGTTTTTTTCTTTTTTCTTTTTTTTTTTTTTTTCTTTTTTTTTTTTTTTTTTTTTGCTTACTGAAATAAATGTTGAGGAGAATTTAAATTGATTCAGCACTTAGGAAGACTGGCTTCGGTTTTACCTTGTTTTCTGGAACTAAAGATGAAGACGCATTTATGTAGGGGTGAGACGAAGAGGGATAAAATCGAAGTTACATCACGTGTAGGGTAGGTTGTTCTTTCATAGCATGTACATGACCCTGCTGGTGATACCGCCTATTAAATTTGAAAGGGACATTGTCATGCTTTAGGTCTGCAGGGTATGTGGTTATGGACGTGAATATCTTTTCATTTGGGTAGGTTGAAATATAGGGTGAGTAAAAAAAAGAAGTTTGTTTCGTACTCATAGGGTAGGTTTGCTCAAATATTTTTCCTTCTGCTGAAAGAAAAGTGTTTACCCAATTTATTTATATTTTTTATTAAGTTTGCTTTGATACCGTTTTTGTTTTTATACCGTTAAATTATTTCCATTGCTATTTAAATTGAACGCTTAATATTCGTACTGTCACACACGGTCTTTAACTGCGACGAAATGAACACACCGCTACATCTCGATGTTCCAGTCTTAATGAACTAAATTTCGTCGAAAACGGACTTCGTTTGCACAATGGCGATATTTTAATTTATCGGTTCACCTCTAAATATCACCCACTGATAAATCAACTCCTATCGGCTCCAAACTAGTAATCTAACAATAATTAATTGTACGTATTCCAATAAAACTTGTTTCGTCGAAAATGGAGGTTGTTTGAAAAATAAATCATTTATGAGCCCTATAAAATATAGATAATATATATTAAATCCAAAATAATCCGGTTTAATAATAATAAATAATTATTATCAGGTATATTCAAATGGAATAACATATGGCTTTGAAATAAACCAATTACAACTCAACATTCAAGAATTCGAATTAAACGATACCCTATTTATATAAAAGAACCCTTTATATTTACAAATAAATAGTTATAATTTGTTAACGATTCCATAGCGACTACTTGAAAATTTGATTTGAACATATCTTACAATCTATACGATGAAATCTCGATTTTCCTCTATTAGAAAATCACTATCCAACAGATTCAAATGTTTCTTGTTTCACAGAAATCCAATTTATATCGGATCCTGTATATTCAATTAAAGTTCAAAACTCAGTATTACGAACTACCGCGTCGATTCGAGCTAGTTTTAATTATATTATAAATATATATATTCGAACTCCCTTTAATAAATAAATTCGATATAAAATCCATCTACATTACCAAATCAATATTTAAACAGATTTAAATATCCGTAATTAATGTTCAAAAATCTGGGACGTTACAGCTATATACTGGTGGAGCTGTATATTGGTATGATATGCAATGGTTTGAATCTTCCATATGAATCTTCTTATATGATTGTATCTTCATCGGCTTTTAGATCATCAATTGGTGGGTTGTCTTCCTATATGATTGTTTCATTGTTAACTTTCATTTTATCAAACCAAGTTCTATCCACATCATATGCACAAGCAATTTGCAAGTTACCCAATTGCACTTCGCTATTGTTTGCATTATCAACAAAATCATCCTCATCATCATTCACATGAACAATGAATGCTTCTTCCACTCGATCCATTTGAAAGCTACAAGCACCAAGATTATTGATAAGAGTGAAGTATACGTAGGTAATTTAAACCGAAAACATAGAATTAATAGCATTGTCATCTTCTACGATAGCAGATGATGAGATGAGTCATCGCCTCTAACTCATTTTGCTGCTACTTTTAAAGCATATTTGAGAGGATGGATTTTTTTTTCCACTTCAAATGTATGTTGTTTAAACTCTATACCACTGTGATACCTTTTTAATTTTTGATCACTTATGTTTACCATCAATGTATAGCGTATTCATCAACCAATGGTCCTCCATCGTAATAGAATATAATTGAAACCGTTAGCGTTATTTATTAAAAAAATACTGAATTCAAAACTTCAACTTATGAAAATCCTAAATGATATCTTGAAGTTGATATTTGAGAGAAGATGTTTTAAATAATCTTTAATTAAAAGCACTTTTATTTCAATAGAATCTTTATTTATGATAACAAATTTGAAGAATAAAGGAGACTGCATAGGAAATATGTTGGGTTTTGTGAAATGAAATAGAAGAGGAGATTGAAAGAATGATGAGTTGTCTAGTTTTTTAACACAGAAATAGCATATGTGCAATCCAAAAGCACACATACATAGTTATACAGCTTGTGCAATCTTGGATTGTGCAAGCTACAGGATTTATTTTCCCAATATTGAACTTGCACAATTCGAATGTGCACAATTCGAATTTGCACAATTCGAACTAGCAACTAATTTATAAATGCTAATTACAAAAAAATTGTTTAACTTGCTTGATTTTCACCAAGAGTATACTGGTTGTTAATGATTTGCAGCTTGAAGAACCATCTAGACTATACAAGGGTAATAAATAATTAGAATTTTTGGATATAATGTATAACATCACAATCAGATGAAGAGATGTATAATAAACTTACATAGTTAAGAAATATATACAATCTGCAATCATTTGGAAATAAGAATATTTCACTTTGGAATGGGTCTGCAATCATTAGAAATATATACAACCAAATAAGTTAAAATAGAATTTCATAGTTAAGAAATTACTAATTAATTTCTTATTTTATATAATAAACAGTGCCACTGAGTCGGTGACTGAACATTCATAAAAATAACATTTTCTTGTTTGTACAAGTGTAGGACAACATTTGGAATGCACAAAGGACGATGTCTAGTTTGTACAGATGCATTACAGCATGTTATAGTTGTACATGTATATTCTTATTAAATAGGTGCAGGACATCATGGTTAGAAATGAAATAGGAAGCTTTTAGTTTGTTATTTAAATAACACAACAAATATAGGCCTAGAAATAAAGAAAATATTATAGACCCGACCCATTATAAAATTAAAATACAAAATACGACAATTTCGGCCCAGACCTCGACCGAGATTTAGTTCAAACGATATATGACCGATATTTGTTGTTTCGAATCGCCTGATCTTGAAAACGAGATCTCGACCGAGATTTGAAACCTTGTCACGTATATGTATATGTGTCTATATATATATATATATATATATATATATATATATATATATATATATGAAGTGTGGCAACACACGCTTTACAAATGAGTTGTTTTTTTATAAATTATATTTGTTTAATATTTTCAAAGAAATGGTTTACATAAATATTGAATCATATTTAGTTAGTCAGAATATTTGTTATTCAGTTCCTAAATCTACCTTTTTATTGATTTGAATTTTTATTTGTACTGTTAATTAATAAAAACGAAGGACATCTGAATTTGTAAAGAATGTTTATTTGTTATATCATATTTTTTAGTAATATCTAAACGATCTAGTAACATTTATGAGGAGGTAATTTTGATAGTTTATGTTTACACAAAAAAACGACACCGAAATTGTTAAAACTATTAACTTTTATAAACGGGCAATTTTGGTAGCTCAAGTTGACATCAAAAAAGTGATAGCAAAGGTATTACAATATAATAATAAGTATTGGAATTTGTTACTTACGCACAAGTATAGGCAGCATGCAACATACTACAATTTCAATATATGTTAGAATAACGCTACACAAGTTTCAAAATTGCGATCATCTGCGTTCAAATCGAAATACTCAACCACTGGGACAAGAATGCTGGTCAAAAGTGCTCCAGCTGTACGAAAAAAGACTTATTTTTACAATTAGTTTTGATTTTTAAGGGAGACATTCACGCAGTAACTTACTTGGAGAGGCCTATATCAAAATTTATCCTATAATAAATAGTTGAGCATGCAAATCTGATAGAGATCTTCCTTTAGCCTTTAAATTGCTCATTCAAGCGGCTTAGATGTTTCGTGGTTTGTGATGATTTTAAAATCATTTCTATTAGGTAATCTAACATCTTTATGCATGAAGATAAGGATTCATGTCTATTGTTTAGACTGCGTAAGTAGACTAAAAAAGAATTCGGATAGGTATATCCCAAATAAAATAAATTTTCTTCCTTTAGCTTGTGTCAGATCAATACGAACAAAGAAGAAATATATATCTAATATCACATTGGAAAAAGATCTTATTTTTATCACAAAGTGGTCATCAAGATTTTTTATACATTAAGAACTAGAACAGTTGCTCGTAGCTGTGAAGGAGCTCGTGATGAAGATACGAGTCATGGTAAAGATCCGTGCTTATTTTCATAAGTCATTGCTACTCGTTCAGAGAAGAACATCAATCACTTAAAATAGTAACATTACCTTTATTTTTGTGAACTTCATGATAAAAACATTAAACCTTAGAAAATATATTGTTGAAATATCTTAACATTTGGGTTACATATATAAATAAAATGTGTTACGCTATTTTGATTTAAAGCATAAAGGAAGTGATTTAATTTAAACTACAGTTAAAAGCTTCAAGTTTAAATTATCATAGGTCTAACATGTAGATACCAAGGTATTTTAATTCGCTGAAGGGTCAAATTACAAAATGATAACTTTATAAATAAAGGGCTACCGGTTCCCAAATTACACAAACCTTAGCAACGAGCTACTTTCAAATCAATTTCAAATCTAGGGTTTATGTCAATTTGAAAGACCGAACCAAATTCATTTTTTCCCTAACAACCAACTATGGTGTCAAGTACTTCAAGATGTGGATTCAGGTATGCTTCCGCTAATTTATTTGTCTTCTAATTTATTCTCAACTAAATTAATAATGGTAACATATTCGAATCTAGAGTTTCATGATTAATTGTTAATAAAGTATATTGAAACATTAACAAGTGATATCAGATCATCCATTATTGGTTTATTCTGGGAGCTTTTTTTGGTTTGGAAAAGTATAATTTGGAATGCTATTCTGCAATTTACTAAATCCAAAATTTTGACATTTGTGCTTTTGAAAGGTTTAAGTACAAAGAGGAAAACTCCACTTTATTAATAAGTATTTATAAATGGGTTAAAGTATAATATTTTTTTTGGATGCAACATTAGATATGTTTTGATCGAGTAGTAAGTTCCCTGTTGATGTTTGCTTTAAATATTCTGCATTATATACTTCATTAATGTCAAATTTCTTTTCCGTTATGAAAAACATATTTTAGTATATGTTTTCCCACTTCGTGTACATGTGTTAGAATTTGACATTAATATCAGTAACAAGTATAGAAATGAATGCATTAAGACAATATATGGATAAGGTGACATAGTAGCATTACGTATAGCTACATTACTATTTATAGCAAATTTGACATCATATCTATTACACACATTCATGTCATTTAATTATAATCTTATATGTGGCATTTAATTCTAACGTTCATCTGTAACATTTGTTATGTAGTTTATTTATGATGCCTTATATCATCATGTTTATTAAGGGAATGTCATCAATGTAACTAAATAAAACAAAAAATTATTACAGCCATGATTAAAACATGTTGTGCCATTTTTATACTTTTGAAATTTTCAAGCGTCATATAGACCTAACGGATTTTCGAGTGTTTTATAGTACATGAAGTAGATTGTAGAAACATAAAGAAATAAATTCAAATATATTTTGATGTCTCTTTGCAACTGTAAATATCATATATTCATAGTGAACTAACTGAATAACATGCCATCAAAGTGACCTCTCTTATTTTGATTGTTCATGAAAGTATTTGATATTTGTATGTAATTATTCATGTGAGTGTTAACTGACCCAAAGGAAGACTAATATTCAAAATCGTTTACATATGTATGATGATAAATACGTGACAACTATAAGATTTTACAAGTGAATAATTAATCGATCCAAAGGAATATTGTTATAACTTGAATTTATTATCAGTATTTGATCATTATAACAAGCGTACCACTTACAGTTAATATTACTGTCGAGAAACTTGATATTGATGTATTAGTTATATTGAGAAGAGATTTATTAATTATTTCAATTTACTGTATTGATATTTGGATATGAGCATACAAAGTGAATCGTTAATATTTGTTCAAATTTCAACTAATTTAACTAAAATGATTGCTAGATTTAAGAATATTATCGTCTTGTTTGGAACCATTTATAAGGAATAGTAAGAGAACGTGATATATGCCATTTACTTCATGGATCTAGGTCTTGCAATTAGGAGGGTCACTACCAACCCTATTAAAGTTGAATGTTCTTATAATGTTATGGAGACATTGAAAGGTTGTATAATTCAAACTACAGAAGTTAAAGGATCATAAGGTAAATATTTCAGAAATTTTCAAGGATGTGTTATATGCAAGGATACTTAATTTTGATGAGCTATCTACTGAAATGAAAAGCATTTTGTGGAAACAATAAAGGGAAACAAGCACTCTATGTGATGTTTGATTACATAAAATAAAAGTAAAAGAATACAAATGAGTATTAATTATTATATGAAATAATATTGCTTCAAAAAAGTGCACCCCCGTTAGCACTCTTTTTATTCACAACCATTTTAAGATTATTGTAGTGACTATTGATATTTTAAGAATAAAATGATCTCGTATTGAACTTATTCAACGTTATGGTAAGTAGAAGAGAGGTTGAAGATCTAAGATTGAAAAGTACTCATTAACATACATTGTAAATAAATGTATAAATAAGGATAAATAAATCATTAAGGAGCTGAAATAAAAGAAATATCATGTAGATATATTTATAGTTATTTCTTGAATGAAATATACAGATATATAAAGTAAAGTATACTAGATATTTTTAAATCATTATTGATATTTTGGTTATAATGTTTGAATTTATTTAATATTTTTGTTATGTTGTCATATACACATATTTCAATTTTCTATTTCTAATATAAATAAATTAAGTTATCATTATTCATTTAGAAATAATAAGGTTGATTTATAAATAAATTCAAACATTTTTTTTTGAATTTATGCTCTAACTGTTTCAAACATAGCTTATATCCACTTATGTTAAATATCTTTACCGACGAAGTCCCAAATTTTGATTTGGTGATTAAAATGATTATTATTGTTTTTGGCAGAGCCGACCGGTTTTTATAGTAATCCGTAATACTTATTATTATAACAAGTGATAATTACAATAGTTATACGAGTTTGGCGAATTGCCAGACTACTATCGGTTTTTATAGTGGACCGTCCACTACTTACAACATTTATAGTGGGTCGTCCACTACGTCTATTCTAGATAATAGTACAGGAGCTAGCTAAATACTAGACTACTATAAACGTCTCCACGCAGAGAGCATTACATACAGGACAAGCCTGTAACAATTTCATAAGTCTAAACCTAGATACCTAAGCCTAGACAACTTACCCACAACAAAGCTGATACCATTTAACATTGGGTCAACAAACCCGGAAATTAAACATTATAGCAAATACATTCAAATTATCTTGTAAGTGTTATCACAAGTACTCTGCAGCAACATGGTCTCGAGCCCAAAAAGGACAGCTTCATTGACTTAGAGCCACACAAGACAACTGTAGCAACTAACAAAGGACAGGGCCACACTGACTGTCCCTAAATTTTCGTGAGAAGTGTACATACGTACATCACCTAACTGAGGAAAGTAGCGCACAAAGTACCTCCAACTCCATCAGAACATCACCAACTTACTAGCTGAATTGTCATGATAGGCACACTAAAAATGTAGCGGTGACAGCAGGGAACAAGAAAAAAAAAATCTCCAAAGCATAAGATCATAACACCCAACACACCATAGCAAATCACCGTAGACAAGTTATTGCCATTATACACGGTCATGGGAATTAAGAAACAAATACTAGAAAGACCAACGTTAAAGCGCATGTCGTTGCGAGAGAAACTGCAGGCTAACCAGAGCACTTAACCAATATGCATATAACTTAGAAAAACATACCATGGAAACTGACATAGCCAAATTACATGGGAGGGGAAGAGTGCGGAAAGGGGAGCACCAGCGCATAAACAAACCAAGTTAGAGCAAGCTTCCCATGTTAATAGTTTAATGCAAGGTGCAGGAAAGGGACACATGACTTAGCCCCGAAGCCAACATCTCATCCAAAAGAAGTCAGAGTACACCGTTCAACCAAAATCCCAAAACAACCAAGACACAAACCTATCAAAAACAAAACTCACGGTAAACCCTAGAGCACTTACTGTACCCAACACCACTAGCATCACTGACCCACGGTAGCTGGACAATCTCGTATGTGGATCAGATGGCGAAATCAATCAGCCAATAAGGTAAGAGGGGTAGGGACACCGCGTGTGATTCATCTCAAGAGGCTCACCAAAAGCGATTGGGAAAAATCGAAAAACAAAGTAACACAGATCCGAGGACTGAGGAATATGGAATGAGAGGCGATCGGCTGCTAGGCTCACGCGTGAAGAAAGCAAATGAATAAAGGAGAAGTGGAGGTGAAGTAAGGAATTTTCAAATGAGGGAGAATAAGAAAGAGAATGGAGAGGAAGAGCACTTGTCCCCATTACCAAGCACTAGCAGCCGATTTTTTCTTAATAATGATTATATATTTTAGCTTACTAAATAATTCTAGATTGAGACATTTAAGATAAAAAAATATTTTATTGTTATTCTAAGCGACATAAAAGTTATAATTTTATGAACCACGCTAAAGAAAAATTTTAAGATAGGATATGCAACATTTTTCTATGGATATTGAGCTTGGAGGGAGAAAAAAAATTATGATCATTGTCTTTAAGGTATGATCATTATCTTTAAAGAAAAACATTGTCTTTCATTCATAATTCAACTGTAGTTATTTCTTCCGATAATGTACTGGATATGTATCCTTTCATTAACAAGAAATTAGAAATCATAATAAGACAATGTTTGAAAAAGATCTTCAAGTTAAGGTTGTTTCAAGAAAACAAACTCAACAACGTTAAAGTGCAAAGTCTCTAAGGAAATCTACTTGAAATAGAAGAAATGCTATTTCGGATGACTATGTAGTCCATAAAGATACATAATGGATTCGCAAAGCTGATTTTATAGATTCACATCAATCCGTATAAGGTACTAATTAAAAATGTAGATTTAACTAATTTAAAATGTAGATTTAAGGCATGAACATATCTTACATTATACTAAAGCAAAGTACAGCTGAGACCACGTGTCGCTCTCACAATCAGTCAATCACCTTGTACACGTGTCGCTCTCACGTTAATTGTTTTCCCACCAAAACCTATTTAATTAATAAAATAATAAAACACCTACACAGTCATTAATATTACATACACTGATTTTAGTTTTCCAATGAAGACTTCTCGGAATAATAATCTATACTATGCTTTATTATTGCTGAGTTCGCTTTCCAAAACTCATAATTAGTACCAAGTTCGCTCTCCAAGGCTCACAAGCCTCCACAACATTTCGTTCAGAAAACTTCAACTGAATAGTCGCAATTCTTTATTTCTCTGCTCAGTGTGCATATGTATGTCTTCAATATCATTTCTTTTTCTTTTCTGCAAACATCTAATTCCCTAACTCGACATAAATTTAATCATCGTGTTTTTCCTCCCAGCGAGGATGACGGCTGTCGACCATTGCTGATTAGAGCATCTTCAACTTGGGCCAACTCTATAACGCGCACAAATTCCCCAAAGTCAAAATTAAATGTTGAACCCTAATTTTCACAATGGCATGATATGGCAAAAACTAGTCTGCTAATTAACTACTAGCCATTTTTCTTACTCTTCCACAACAGGTACGCAGACCATACTAGTACCCAAAAAAAAGAAAAAGAAAACACTATATTATAGTCGTCAGCATCTCCCCTTGCTTTTGATTTCATTCCCCCACGACTTGGCGACTTCTTTATCCCCGATTACTACTGGGTCAACGCTATGATGTCGGGAAATTTCCCTGCTCTTGTGGGTAGAAATGTTCATTTTGGATTTATGTTTTTGGATCTGTTGCTTTTTGGTTTCTTCCTTCTAATTGATATTCCTCTTTCTTTTTTAAGCTTCTTGTTTATTGTGTAAATACATAATATGTTGTTATTTACATTCTTTCTTATAGGTCACAAAGTATGATTGTGCTTTTCCCTCTATCGAAAGGAAAAGTAACTCACAAGGTCCCAAAATTCATCCCATTTAGAGGTATGAAACTTCATTTTAGGTCGTATTTTACATTTTTGGCCTACTTTTCCGCTAGGTTGCATACAGGATGACATTTCTTCAATTGGTTATTTGATTGTGTCTGGAAACTTGCGTTTTTTATAAAATCACGTGACTAATCAAGGGACACTGTATTTGTTTAATTAGCCAAAGAATCAGGCAAGTAATGGCTCCTCTGTAGCTGAATACTGGATTATCTATTAGAGTAAACAGGGACACATTGTCTGTAGGTAGGAGCTAACTATAAGACTTTCAAGCAGAAATGTGGTACTTTCTTTTCTCTCTGATAACTTTATTTTTTGATTAGTGGTGGGTTACAGATAGAAATTCATATGTATTGTTGGTGTTGACCTTTTTATGCATACTTATGCCTTTTCTTTTTATGTAATAATCTTAGTGTCTTTAATGGTTGTTGCTGCTTTAATATTTATGTCTAAATTGACGGGCATAATTTTAAATTGTAGTAGGATGACAGTGTCCTATTGTATCTCGCTTTGCATTGGATTGTTTAGAATTCATAAATAATCCATAAATATTAATAATGTGTTGAAGTCACGAGTGCATCGTAATTTTTGTCTTACGGAGCATTAAGTTGAGAACCTGGTGATACAAAATAGTGGTTTGGTTATGGCTAATTTAATCTGCTTGCGAGATATTCTTTGATTTTGGCCTTACTATACTCTGTATCTAAGTTTTCAACCCAAAAGTTAGTCCAAGTACATACTCATATGATTGCACTACATTACAATTTAGTCTCACTTATGGTTGGTAAATGTTGGATTTCAATTAATATGCTACGCTTATTTGCATGGACTCTAAATTATATCAAATCTACAAATTTATCCTTGAATATGTTTTGGAATAATACATGTATCCCACCCACTTATCCTGATTTAGTCATAGTTATATCAATATTGACTTTGAGAGACTAATTGTATCAACATTTTTGTTCTATAATGTATTAGAAGTTAACGTTACTCTATGACCTTTATCCACCACAAAGCCCATTTGGAAGAATCCAAATATACCACTTGAAAAAGAAAAAACTTCAAAGCTGCCAACTTTTGTCAAGGTATTAATTTATCTTATACCATTCTTATACATTGTCAGACTTTGTTTTGGCTTGAATTTAAAATTAAACTCTTATCGTAACATGTGCATGTATTGAAATTTGGATAGTTTTCACATTATTAGAAATTTAATTCAATATTTTGTGAATTTTCTCTTACAGCTAAAAGAAATAATATTAGTGAATATATATTTAAAGAATTTTACAAGATAGCTGTGAAATTCAACAGAGAAGCTGTAGTTAAGATTTATTAAAACACAAGTAATTTTTTGTTGTGGCTTAGTTATAATAAATTTTAATTTATATGTTATGCTTACTTGTAAATAGACTTTACTTGGTGTAAATCATATTTTTTTGTTGGCTGAATGACACTGGCACAAACTTCAACTTTTTTTTGCTCTATGGGGAGAGTCGTGTGATTAGGAAAATCTGTATTCTCTTTTAATATGCATCACAAGTGTAACATGTTGGTTATATTGTTAGTTAGCATTAAATTGTGATCACTTCAATTAGTGAGCAAGGATGGTTGAAACCAAATTTGTTTTTACATGTAGTTTTGATAAAAATGAATTGAGTAATGTAACGTTCAAAAAATCCATTACGCAATATGTTTCTAAGTTTCAGGATTTATATAATATGAGAAATTGCAGGATCGCGTCTTAAAAGAAGTGGCATCAAATTTGAATTTTAATCTGCTTTTGTATTTTTGGTCTTTCTGTTTTTCTCTTACTATTCTTTTATTATTGTTATATTGTTCACTTTGCGAAATTGAATATCATGTAACATGTAAAAGGCATTATTTGTTGTATGTTATGATCATTTTTTTTCTAACTTTAGTAATTAGAGCATCTTAGATATGCATAATTTTTAGCTTTCGAGAAGAAAAGTAACAAAGTTCGGTACCTAACAATTTTGGCGTCTTCATTTTCTAAGCAAGTTACATTGCCACATATCCTACAGGGATCACAGAAGATTCGCTGGAACTATAACATAAAGGTGGAGCAAGGTATCAATGCTACCATATAGTTAATGAAAATAAACATGGATACCTGGGTCGCATGCACCCACAAATATATATATATATATATATATATATATATATATATATATAAAATATTTTTCAATATGATGGAACAGTGGAATTTAACCTATATATGAATTCACCTTATTTAACTGGTTGTTATGTCTCATCTTTTAAAGACTATTCCATAATGGCATGTTTGATGGAGTGAACATATTTATATAAAGTAATCATGATGTAAAGTTTAGTTAATGTTTAGAGAATTTAAATGTTTGTTTTATTACATAGGCACACGTCCTTTTGTATGATAAATTACAAAGCATGGACTTCAGCTCAAAAGGTACTCCAACTGAGAACTTGGGAGTCAGGAATTTTTGTCAGGGTTGAGTTCTTATTTATGGCTCCAATTTTTGTAGTAAATGAACATCCGCAAACCATACATATCACATAATTTGTCTCAGTTTATCTGGTAGCCTAGCCTATTTATTAATGATTAGGAAAATGTACTATTTTTGTTTTACATGCTTGTGTTGTTTTCCAGGTGTACTAACTAATGTAGAGAGTGCTTAAAACTATATTAATTATAAGAAACTAGAATGCGTTTTGAGATTACTTGGAGTTTAAATTTGAATCTCATAATTGCTTAATTAGTGATTGATAGATGCTTGAACGCTTTGGTTGAGTTGACTTCCACATTAAATAACAAATACTGATTTTTTATGTATGTTTATCTTTACGAAGATATATTATTTAAGAATATTTACTTTGAATATGAACATGGTTGTTTATTCTCTTATATTAATCATCATTGTTTGCTATATTTTTGTACTTAAAAGCAACATACTACAGAAAGCTATCATACTTCACATTGAGGATTAAAATTCTTTTGGAAGTAGCAATGTTCAAGATGGATATCCTACCTCACCTCCGAGGCCTATCTTCAATATTCTTTTGCTTTCATAACAGGTTTGATTTATGCTAAGTGGTATCATATTCATTCATACGCATAATCCATATTCAAACTTTTTGATTCATGATCGTGTTTATTTTTTCAATTCAATTTAAGAACATCGTTATTTTTTCAAATGCAATTGTAACTGGAAATGCAAATTCTAGATTTTTGAATGATGTGAGAAAAGAAATACATCTTTGCATCATTTCTTAAAATAAGAAATCAAAATATTGATTAATATGTTGAATTTAAGTTGCCTTCTGATTTAATGACAAAGCTCTACATGCATGAAAGGCAACAAAAGCAACTAGGTGGCCCTTCATAGGTAATTAATTTATGCACAAGCTTGAACAAAATGAGATAACTGCTATTAGGAGGAAACAAATGTTGTACCATTGTTCCCGTTTTGTGCTTCAGGCCACTTTGTGTTGGAACCTGCATGTAGGAAGCCAAGCCACCCATGTTTATTACATGGGTATGCCACCAACCACCACCTACCAAGCCCAACAACCAAGTCACCAACCCCTCCCCCCCCCCCCCCCCAACCATCTCCTCTCTATATATACATCCTTCCTCCTCATAAATCTTATCTCATCCCAATCTCATTCCAAATCCACTAAGGAGAAGAAAAGAGCAAGAAGAGAGTGAGATCGAGTGCTGTATATAAAGTGTTATGTGTAATCACTTTGTAATATTCTTTGAAATAAAAGATCTGCAGCAGCCCGGAGACGTAGGCTAATTGGCCGAACTCCGTTATCAAATTTGGTGTGTCTTTTACCATTCTACATTTCATTTCTTTTCTCCACAAATATAATCATAAGGAAATTTGCATAATTTCCCAACAACTGGTATCAGAGTCATAATTTATTAGAAAAAAAATTAAATTCGAGTGGGAGCGATGGCGGCAGATGAAGGAAAGGTGAAAACCGAGAAGTTTGATGGAGCCGACTTTGGCTTTTGGAAAATGCAGATTGAAGATTATATGTACCAGAAAAGGCTTTATCAACCTCTCTCAGAAAAGAAGCCAGAGAATATGAAGGATGAAGATTGGGCTCTTCTTGATAGACAAGCTCTTGGAGTTATTCGATTGACGTTATCTCGCAATGTTGCTTTCAACATAGCAAAGGAAAAGACCACGGCAGGTCTTATGGCAGCTCTCTCCAGTATGTATGAGAAGCCGTCGGTCTCTAACAAAGTTCATTTGATGAGGCGATTGTTCAATTTGCGGATGACAGAAGGTGCATCGGTAGCTCAACATCTCAATGAACTGAATACAATTACTACTCAGTTAAGTTCAGTTGAAATTGAGTTTGATGAAGAAGTACGCGCGTTGATACTTTTGTCTTCCCTGCCAGAAAGTTGGAACGCTACTGTCACAGCAGTGAGTAGCTCGTCGGGAAGCAATAAGTTAAAATTTGATGATATTCGTGATATGGTTCTCAGTGAAGAGATCCGGCGAAGAGATTCTGATGAGTCATCAAAATTTTCAATTCTGCATACACAATCAAGAGAAAGTAATTCAACACGAGGAAATGGACGCAGCAAATCGAATAACCGAGGTAAGGATTGGAGATCTAAATCTAGCAATCCAAACAATTCCCACAGCTCAAAGACTGTTGAGTGTTGGAATTGTGGAAAGACCGGACACTACAAAAATCAATGCAGAAGTGCACTAAAGGACCAGGAGGCGAAGGCAGAGGCAAATGTTACTTCTACCTCAGGAGGAGATGAAGCGTTGAATTGCTCTTTGGAGAGCAAGGAAGAGTCTTGGGTGCTAGACTCTGGAGCATCGTTTCATGCCACTTCGCAGAAAGAATTCTTAGAAAGGTACGCCTTTGGAAATCTTGGAAAAATATACCTTGATGACGATCAACCTTGTGATATTATTGGTAAAGGTTCTGTGAAGATTAAGCTGAATGCGTCAGTTTGGGAGCTAAAGGATGTCAGGCACATACCGGATTTGAGGAAGAATTTGATCTCCGTAGGACAATTAGCTAGTGAAGGTTATACTACGACTTTCCATGGTGATAACTGGAAAATTTCGAAGGGTGCAATGACGATTGCAGAGTGGTACTCTTTACATGACATCAGGAGCGCGATGTTCGATCACCGTTGCAGCTAGCAACGAAAATTCCAACATATGGCACCAGATGCTAGGCCATATGAGTGAAAAGGGAATGAAGATTATGCACTCGAAGAGGAAACTTCCAGGTCTACAGTCAGTGGAAATAGGCATGTGCGAAAATTGCATATTTGGAAAGCAGAAAAGAGTCAGCTTTCAAATAAGTGGTAAAACCCCAAAGAAGGAAAAGCTGGAGCTTGTTCATTCCGATATTTGGGGGCCAACGACCATCTCATCCATTGGTGAAAAACATTACTTCGTTACTTTCATCGATGATCACTCGCGAAAGGTATGGGTTTATTTTTTAAGACATAAATCTGAAGTGTTCGAGGCTTTCAGGATATGGAAAGCTATGGTTGAAAATGAGACAAACCTAAAGATCAAAAAGCTTAGAACTGACAATGGAGGTGAATATGAAGACACCAGATTCAAGCAGCTCTGTTATGAGCACGGGATCAAAATGCAGATAACCATGTCGGGTACGCCTCAACACAATGGTGTAGCTGAGCGTATGAATCGAACGTTGACAGAAAGGGCCAGAAGCATTCGTATACAATCAGGTTTACCAAAGCAGTTCTGTGCAGAAGCAGTCAACACAGCAACTTATTTGATCAACAGAGGTCCTTCAGTTCCATTAGAGCATAAAATACCAGAGGAGATATGGAGTGGAAAAAAGGTAAAATTATCACATTTAAAAGTTTTCGGTTGCGTAGCATATGTGCATATTAGTGATCAAGATAGGAATAAACTTGATACCAATTCCAAAAAATGCACTCTCATCGGCTATGGCGAAAACGAGTTTGGCTACCGCATTTGGGATGATGAAAACAAGAAGGTGATCCGTAGCCGAGATGTGATTTTTAACGAAAGAGTAATGTATAAAGACAGACACAAAACAGAAGTCAACGACTCAAAGCAGAGTGAGTCAGTATTTGCAGATGCAAACGATATTCCAGATAGTCTCATCACAGAACCGAGTATAGAAAGTGCTCAGCTTGGTGAAATCATTGATCTGAGTAGTGTGGACCAGTCTGACACACTACAGCATCCTACTCCAGATCCTGAATTGAGAAGGTCTTCTTGACCTCATGTACCTAACAAAAGATACATGAACTATTTGTTGCTGACTGATGCAGGGGAACCTGAATGTTATGATGAAGCTTCTCAGGTTGATGATGCTAGCAAGTGGGAGCTTGCCATGAAAGATGAGATGAAGTCTTTTATCTCCAACCAGACATGGGAACTAGCTGAGTTACACATAGGAAAGACGGCACTTCATGATAAATGGATGTATCGGGTGAAAGAAGAGCATGATGGTTCCAAGAGATACAAAGCTCGACTAGTTGTCAAAATATTTCAACAGAAGATCGAAGGAAGCAATAATCCAGTAGATATGTTGACAAAGACGGTAACTATCGATAAACTGAAGTTGTGTTCAACTTCAGTTGGTCTGCTAGAGTAAAAGGAGCAGAATGGTTGTTGCATCGATCAAGATGTGAAGACGGATTGAAATCAGTCTTCAAGTGGAAGATTGTTGGAACCTGCATGTAGGAAGTCAAGCCACTCATGTTTATTACATGGGTATGCCACCAACCACCACCTACCAAGCCCAACAACCAAGTCACCAATCCCCCCCACCCCTCCCCAACCATTTCCTCTCTATATATACATCATTCCTCCTCATAAATTTTATCTCATCCCAATCTCATTCCAAATCCACTAAGGAGAAGAGAAGAGCAAGAAGAAAGTGAGATCGAGTGTTGTATATAAAGTGTTCTGTGTAATCACTTTGTAATATTCTCTGAAATAAAAGATCTGCAGCAGCCCGGAGATGTAGACATAATTGGCGAAACTCCGTTATCAAATTTTGTGTGTCTTTTACCATTCTACATTTCATTTCATTTCTTTTCTCCACAAATATAATCATAAGGAAATTTGTGTAATTTCCCAACACTTTGTTACAAGCAGTGATATTTTAAAGCTCATGCTAACAATAGAGCAGACTGCTGGTGGACTAAAGTGAGATATGTGCTGTTATAGTAGAAATATATTACGAATGGAAGCTGGTGTAGTGTATAAGTGAGGTAATAAAGATAAACAGAGCAATGGTAGGTAGAAATGAACTGTATGCTGACTTTTTGGAAGCTGTTTCTAGCCATCTAAAATGAGGTAGACAACAATTGCATGAGCAAATGAAGGGATACCTTTGGTTAGTAATAGTGTTTTGCTGGACAATAAAGGTGAGAAGGTGAACTGGTTCTGACTTTGTCTGTAAATGAAGGGAGGCTTCAATGTCTGTATCAAGGTAATGATCAATAATGAATTTTGACAAAATATATTTGTATGAGTAATGTAAAATAAAGGATAACTAAACAACTTTGAAGTTTATTCTTCCAAATTGTACCAATAATTGATTTTTTTTAAAAAAAAAAACAAAGAGACCTTTTGCTACTTATCCTTCTACTCTCTTTGGTCGTTTTGCTCCTATATACTGCATGTAATATATATGATGTATGGTTTTTTTGGTGTATACAAACATTATGTGTGTGCATATGTATAATTTGTTTGAAATGAAGATTCATCATTTGTTAGAAAAGAAATTTCCCCTTTAACGCTCTGTCATTTAACATAATTAACTTTATCTAAGTTGCTACCCAAATATATGGCTTGAATTCATATGATTGAATCATCTATGTAAAGTAACAATTACCCAAATGATTTCTTTTCATTTTCACTCTCTTTCAATCTTTTTTTTCTTTCTTCTGCTCCCTTTTCTTATAAAAAAGGAACGTTGGTTCTGAAATACTTGGTATATACTTCATAGTATTTTTACCTCAAATATTGCATTACTGTTATGGGCTCGGTATTGGGACGATGCGATATATTGCCAACATTTTATTTGGTATGGTATTGCAAGAATGTCCGATTAAAGACAACGGTGCATCTGCACGAGGACTAACCTAGTAGTATCTATATGAAAAAAAAAAAATTGGAATTTCCCCTCTAACTTAAGTAACGAGATCATTGATTATGAATAGTTATTCAAAACCAAAAGGTACCGGTGGATAATATGAAATTATATAAGGCATTTTTATAGAAAAGACCATTCGTAAAGAAAAAATTGTTTCTTATATGCACTTTCTCTTTGGATTTAGTAAATGACTCTTTAAAATCAATTTGGAGCTTACTGCACATTATACTTTTGAGCAATATCTAATCGAGAGTAAGGTCGTGATTCTCAATGGAACATTGGAGACATTGATGAAACAACTTAAGTAACCCACATATGGATTACTCTTTTGTATTTGAGATTCAAATACAACATTATTATTCATAGGGTGATATTTGGGTTATCACAAAAGAATTAGGCATATAAGCATTTAAAAGATTTGGTATGCAAACTATGATTCAGTTGGTTCACTTTTGCCAAAAGAGATAGAATAACATCCTTGAAACAAAAGAAATGCAAAAGATTCCCCATGCATTTGCAGTATGAATTCTAATACATACTAAAGAGAGTGTGTGTGTGTGTATAGTGTGTGTGTGTATACACACACACACATAGATATTGTGTGTATTATTTAGAAGATATCTTACTAATATTGAAAGTGCATCACTGGTTAGTAACTAAAATGGTTACGAGATAACTTCAAGGAACAAAATAAACGGTTATATGCTTACAGATAAAAGATCGGATCGGTTGGAGATCATAAAATATTACGATTCGAATATTTTAGATGTCACTACCGTAAATGATCCATTTCAAGTAATGATAATATATTTTATGTGTGAAACTATACAAGGAAAAGTGTCAATCAAACACCTACAGTTTTCAGCACGATGAAAATATTGTTTATGTTCAATTATAAGGCATCCAATATGAAAATTAATTGTAATATTTTGTCACAAAATTGTGGTTTATTGATAAAAAAATTGAAAGACTATTAAAGTATTATTGTCACAACAAAGAATATGTTATTTTCCAACAAGGGAAGAGTAGAAAATTTATAGTAATTCATAGAGCATACCATGACAAACTTCATTATGGCGGATCTGCTTACAAAAATTTTATCATTTAAGGTTTTTCATGAGCATGTAGCTCAACTGGTGTAACTTTTATGTAAGAATACTTTAATTCAGAAAACGTTTGTATTTGATATTGTCGTATGACTCATTGTTCTATACTTCTTCTTTAATCAGACATAAGTAATTAACTTTTCTCTTGCGCTCTAGGTTGTTTAAACATTGAACATTTTGATCTCACTAAAGTTGGACCTGGTAGAAACAGATATGTATAGATCATTCTTCATGCAATTTTCATGTCACGCATCCATATATCGTCTTTTGATTTAACTGATATATGTGGTCACTGATAGATTTAGTTACGATAAAAGTAACGAAGACCACTGATTCTTTGTCAGCACAGTTAATGGACGACATTGTTTCAGAGACAAAATATGTTATAAATATCCAATTTTGAAGCACGTAAAGTTAAACACGTTTTTTTAAGGTTATTACATATGTGGTCCAGTGGAGATTGTTGGAATATTTTCACATATGTGAAATAAAGTGTAGCGCTATTTTGGTGTAACGCTTTATTAAAGTGATCTGATTTTAAATTAGATTTAAAGGCTTCAAGTTTAAATTATCATGGGCTTACTAACTTTATAAATACAGGGTTATAATCCCCAAATTACATACGATTTAGTAACTCTCTAACCCTCTTTTATGAAGAGCTAATTTCAGATCTATGATTTGTGTTAACTTGGAAGATCAAACCAGATTCATCTTCTCTTTAACCACCAAATATGAATTCAGGTACTTCAATAATAAACCGTGGATCCAGGTACGCTTTCACGCACTACTTTTCTTAATCTTTTATCTAGTTTCCTCTCAATTAAATCAACATGGGTTACATATTTAGATAGAGTTTCATGACTAATTGTTGATAAAGTATATTGAAACCCTAACATATAGCAACATATTTAATAGATATGGCATGTACATGTGAATTGTATCGCTAATATCTGCCCTTACACCCAAACTAAAATGTTGATTTGCACAAGGTATAAGTTCACTAAGTTACGAAAAATAAAACTCTCTACATATAAACGAAGTTCAAATAAATAAGATACTAACTTAAGTAGATGCTAACAAAGGACCGTATCAAAGGGACAGACTTACGTAATAATTTGCAAGCATTAGGTCATCGTAGATGAAATATTAAGGTGATTAAATGCCTTTAATTAACACATTGTTCTTCATGTTTACAGTCAGCCAACTGCCTGTTTTCCAACATATATGATATTATCCCTACTCAAACTAAGCAACGCAGTAAGTTGCACTTCATTTTCTAAAAAGGCCACATTTATTTTCACCCTACTTATTGCTTTTTGCACCCCATTATTTAAATAAAATGCATTGCACCCCTCTTTTTACTATTCTCACCCGATATATACCAGAATTGCCCTTTATTTTGATGATAATGACTTAACATTAACAATAAAATAAAAAAATGAAAGCAAAAATCAATGAAGTAGTGATTCATAATTATTATTTTCATTAATTGTGCAATATAAAAAAGCTACATTTAAATTAAATTCGAAAAACAATTGAACTATAAACATATACTTTTTAAAAAAGGAAAATTTAAAATAAAACATTATCCTTTTCTAAAAAGAAAATATTGTCTTCTTCGAGTCAATTGTCGTTCCGTTCTCATGATATTTTACAATGTATAAAATGCATAATAGAATGAAAAAATGAATATGCTAAGTACAATAATATATAAGGGTAAATTCGTCACTTTATTTTTTAAATTTTTAGTGGGGTGTGTAAAGCAAAAGCTGGATGCTAATAGAATTGCCCTTTAAAAAAATTATTATAGTACACAGCAACTTCTCATGTTCAAATCATCATATAAGCTAAAAATGCATGTTTGTTTACAAAACTTCATGTTTATTGGGGAAAAAAAGAAAACACGTGAAGAGGATAATTTCTCAGATTAACAAGCACAAATTTACTATAAAGTTTTCCAAGTTTCAGCATATAAACTTCATCTTAAAAGAGTACTCTACCAAATTTCATTACACCCGAGTTCGTTGGTATAGCTAACCCGTGTATCAAAAGATAGCCGTACTGCTTCACACCGAACTAAGCAATTCTATGTGCTTAGGTACAAAATTATTACAGGGAGTAATCGAAAATTGTCAGCAATACCTGTACTGATTAAAATCTGAATCAATAGCGGAGATTGCAGCATTTTTTATGTAAGTGGGAGCGGGAAAATCGGGAAAGCCTTCAGCGAGATTGATTGCACCACATCTTTGAGCAAGATGAGACAATTCTTGAATTGGAGAAGGAGTTAAGGTTTGGGATTTTTTTGATAGCTTTCCCTCCATTTCTGCTTCCATGGGTTTTCTGTAGAAATTATGCGTGGATAACGCTTTAATGGGAAATACGTAAGGAAACCTTTCTAAAGTTTGATTTGAGGTTTTTTTTTTTTGGATTTGACCCCCTTTTATAAACTTATAAGACATTTAGCCTTGTTTGAAAACTTATTACGGCCGTAGCCTGGTTTATGTCACATCAGCTGAAAACAGTTATTTAACATAGCGTTATTTGAAATAACGCGTGAAGCGTTATTCAAAAAAACGCAAACATGTTTTTAAGTTTAACCCCCGTGATTCTCTGTAGAACACAGTAGCGTTATCTTAAATAACGCTAGCGAGCGTTATCTTGAATAACGCAAATGTTTAGAGGTAATCATTTTTGAAAGAACAGTTTAATGCGTTATTTAGAATACCGCTTTAAAGCGTTATCCTAAATAACGCAGATATAAAATAATGGTGTGCTAAGTCTTACAGTTTCCTTTTGCGTTATTTCAAATAACGCTTCACACGTTATTTGAAAAGACGCGCTAACGTGATATACAGTCACCCGAGAGTCTCTTCCTCCTCACTTTTTCTTAAAACCTATTTTTTCAAAACCGAAAACCCTAAGCTCCTAACCCTATTTGCTCAACCTAACATCAAATTTTAGGGTTTGTTGATCGAAATTCATCGCCATGGCAAGCTCATCAACACAAGAAGCTCCGGAAGGTAAAAAATTCCTCAATTTGTTGATTTCTTATAAAATTTAGGGTTTGTCCATGATTGAGGAAACTTGTGAAATAGCTTGTAATTGCTTTAATGGGTTCAATGTAGTTGAAATTATATAGGTCTCAACATTGATTTTGGTTTTTTCGCTACATTTGTGTAGAGATTGTTGAGATGGAACCGGGACCTGTAGATGAAAGTGTCCTATATTTGCAACACAGGCATAGATCGAGCAATAACGCCTTGATGGCGGTATGTATATATGGTGTTTGTATGTTGGCCTAAAGTAATTTATTTATTTTTTTGTATGCATGTCTTACGTTGTATGTTAAATTTTATTTACAGAGAAAAGATCCCGTTAAGATTATAGATCACACAGTTTCCGTCGGCACGGTGACCTCCGCACATCCAGAAGTTTTGGCCTTGCTTGATCGCGCTGGATTTCGACTAGTACACAGGTTGAAATACGTTCAACTCGATCGTTATCTCATCACTGCCTTAGTCGATAGATGGAGACCGGAGACATCGACATTCCATTTTAGAGGTGGAGAGATGACCATCACTTTGGGTGATGTGGCGGTCCTGCTAGGCTTGCCGATTGATGGCGCTCCTTTGAGGACTCAAGAGGCCGGAGACTACATGGAGATGTGCCAGCGGCTTTTAGGTATTACGCCTCCCGCGGACCAGTGGATGGGAAATGAGCAAATTATAACTAGTTGGTACAAAGCACAGTTTGAGCATGACATTCCACATAATGCCACGCGGGAGCAGATAGAACAGCGTGCTAGAGCTATCATACTCTGGATCATTACTCAACGCCTGATCTGCGATCATTCTAAGACTCGGGTGTGGCTGAAATGGTTGCATTTTATTGAGGATTTTGATCAGTGTCGGCAATATTCTTGGGGCAGTGCGACATTAGCATACACATATACGGAACTTACCAGGATCGTTTTGTTTGAGAGCCCTTATATGGGGGGTTGTCCTTCTTTGATACAGGTACTTTATTTTCGTACGCTTATTTGCTTCTTAATTTTGTTTTTATGCATGTCGTGTTTCTTTATTAAATTTCTTTGTAGCTATGGTCGTGGACGTATCTTCCCCTTGGTAGACTTGAAGTAAAGCAACCCAATATTGATATGTCTTTGCCTTACGGGGCTAGGTAAATTTAATCCGTCAATTATTTATCTTATATGTGTTAACTTATTTCCTCTATCTCTTACCAAGTCACAATTACAGGTGGGTTGGAAAGAAGAGCACTGCGTCGACTCCGAGGCGTAATCTAGCTTTCTATCGCAATGAGCTCGACGTGCTTAGTCCGGATGTTGTTACATGGACCCCATATGCTCAGGATTTTGAACAGCTTCCGGCCTTATGTATCGTGTCTTTCCATCTGTGGACCGCCCGTGTACCCATTATATGTTTGAACGATGTAGCATATCACCTTCCTGACCGGGTGATGCGCCAGTTTGGACTTAGACAGCATCTTCCTGAACCAGCTCCACATTACAGGATTAACTTAGAAGTACCTGGGGAGTACGATGCCGCCATTGAGACATGGAACCATCGGCACATGCACACGCAGCAGCAGCGGGAGTTCACCTTTTCGGACGAAGAGTATTACACATGGTATTGGCAGATTACCCGACGGTATATTCTTCGCAGCGTGCAACCTCTTGGTGCCGTAGTGGAACCGTACACGCCTAGAGCTCCTCTTGAGAGGAATGTGGTATGAAAACCGTGCTAACAAATGTAATTTTTTTATTTTTTTGGCAAGTTTGAGTTTTATGTAAGTTAACTTATAAAATGCAGGCGGATGGGGTGTACCGGGCTATAGAAATGGTTGATGAGTTATCTCATGAGGTTTCCGAACAAAGCAAGGGAAAATGCTTTAGCATAAAGCGCATTTTGCAAACAATTTTGGGAAAGAACAGGCTTGCAAGACCAGCACCGCCTCCTCCACCTCCCCCAGCTCAAGCTTTAGCACCCGTAGAAGCTTCGGAGGCACAAGAAGTCTGCGACATTCCTCCGCCGCCAACTACTAAGGTTTATACATCACGGAGGAAAAAGGTGGCGTCAAGGGGAAAGGGTAAGGGTAAGGAAGCAGAGTCGTCTCAACCAACACAGGTTGTGCATGGTCCGTCACAGCCCCAAAAAGGTTCCTCATCGTCTTCGCATGAAGATGTACCTCCAAAAACGAAGAGGAAACAGAGAGAAACTCCTTACCAACAACGGATCCTGAAATAGTTGGTCCATAGGGTGGTGTTGTATTTTGTAGGTTAACTGTTATTTTTAGCTACTTGAACTTTTAATTCGGATGTTGAAATTATGTAATGTTTTGCGAGTTGTGATTAACTCGGATTTGGAGTTGTAACGTATACTTAGTTTGGTTTATGTGACATCCTTTTGGTTTGCCGTAGTAGGCTCCAATGTTTGCTTTTGGTTGTTTATCGTTATTGGCTTTAAGTTGATGAGTTTATGTATCACTGTGCAGGAAATATAACCTGTAAAGCACCTGGAGCGGCATTTGGAATAACGCGTATAGCGTTATTCCAAATAACGCGTATACACTGTGCAGGATATATAACATGTAAAGCACCTGGAGCGGCATTTGGAATAACGCGCCTAGCGTTACTCCGAATAACGCTTATAGCGTTATTTTAAATGACGCTCCAGGTTGTTATCTTTAAACCGTGCACAACCTACAGTGTTTTTTAGAATAAAGTTGTAAGCGTTATTTGGAATAACGCTATGTGCGTTATTCCAAATACCGCTCCAGGTTGGTATCCTGTCATTAAAAGACGTGCCGTCTTCACCAACCCACCCATTCATTTGTTACTTTCCCAAATCAAACCCAAAACACCTCACAACTCAGAAGTCCTATTTTGCTCACAATTGAAGGTACTCCACGGATCTTTTTTTTAGTTTATTGTTTTTCAAAAGTAGTCCATAATGTATGTTTTATTCATGCAATTATATTTTAGATGAATCAATCGGAACTTGATGATGAAACTTTAGCTAAGTACATGGATGAGTTTGAATCAATTGAACGCCGACCGGGTAAAGAACCACGATTGGAAGCTCTCATACCTAAAGAAATGCGACAAAAGACCTTTGTAGCGGTGGATGGAAACGGCGGAAGAAATAAGGGTAAAGACTTAGCGATTGGTGAAGCAGTACCACGACAATATTGCAATTGTAATGTCTATTGTCATGTGCATATTGCGAAGAGTAAGGCAAACGCTGGCCGACAGTACTACGCTTGCGGGCGATATCCGGTTTGGTTATCTGTGCCGCACTTGGTTACGCCTTGTCGTTACACGGAGTGGATTGATCCTCCATTATGTCGAAGAGGCCACGAGTATGCTCTGGAGATGCAAGAAGAGAATGCACAACTAAAGACCGAAATTTACCGAATGCGGGAAAAATATGACTCACTGGAGTCCACCATTCCTAGATATCCTAATGAGTAATGTAACGGTCTTGGTACCGTTTTATGTAGCATTCGAATGTATCATTATATGTAGTGTTCTAATGTATCGTTTTATGTAGCGTTCGAATGTAGTTGTAATGAGTAGTGTATTGGCGTTTAATGTTGTATCATTTCATTTTTCGTACTGCCGTATAATGTTACCACTAATCCAATTCTCCAAAACATATTTCATTTACGTAATACAACCAAGATAAATGTTACCACACACATAAAACAACAGGATAAATAGTTACGACATATGTCTTATACGTAATAAAACCAAATAGAAACGTACGCAATGTAATAAAACATGATAGGTAGGTACTACATAACACTTAGTAAAGTCTATGTCACTGTAGTACAACGACTCTTCTTATAACCATTTACTCCACACTTGCTACACCTATTAGATCTAGAAGACTACCCCTCGTCCATGGTGCCTTTAATTCTAGTAGATCTAGGTCGGCCCGGTGCTCTCCGAGCTTGCGGGGGAAAAACCATATGTCTTGAAGGTTGCGGCCAATAGCGCTTGTCACGAACTGGATGAAACTCAGGTGTGTAGGCCGTATGATAACTTTGAACTGTGTACCAGTTGGAGGCGAAGTCGTGATGAGCTCTTTTGGCCCCATTTGCCACTGCCGAACATGCAGCCATAACATGCGCACAAGGTAGGTGCTGTAGCATTGGTATGTTACATGTACACGAACAAGTATTACCCTCTATCTTTACTGTAAATTCATCACCGTAGTAGTGTATTACAACCCATTCATATTCGCTGAAGCGAATTATTCTGCAACGGCTTGCTTCTTCGGCTCTTTCAGCTATTTTTGCCTCTCACTTTGGGGTTAATTTGCATACCGAACCAACAACATTTTGCCGCCTATTACAGAAATAATCCACCGATCTGTAGAAGGTACGTGCAACCAACGACTTAACTGGAAGCGATCGTGCACCTCTTAGCACACCGTTGAAGCTTTCAGAAGCATTTGTCGTCATTACATGAAACCTTCCGCCATCGTCTTTAAACAAAGCCCAATTTTCCTCTTTTCCTCCCAAACTTCTCTCAATCCAGTTATGAGCTCTTACGTTGGTCGTCTTAATTTCCTCCTGAAGCTTACGATACTCAACCTCTTCTGATGCACATGTCGCCGCGTAGAATAAACCAGTCAAACGTTGATCTCTATAGCCGGCTTTTTGAAAATTTGCTTTTAGATGCCTCGCGCAAAATCTATGCTTATGTCGCTCTACCCATCTTTCCTGCAATGTGATAGGGATTCCTTTCATTCTATCAGATATGAAAGTAATACTGCGATTGTTTACACTATGTATAAACCGTCTCATACAAGAAAAAAACCAAGCCCAAGATTCAGCCGATTCGGACTCAACAATGGCATACGCCAACGGATAGAGTTGGTCATTTGCATCCATTGCAGTGGCTACGAGTAGTGTACCTTTGTATTTGCCATACAAATGGGTGCCATCGATACAAAGCAATGGATGACAATGTAGAAATCCTTCAATGAAAGGGCCAAATGCCCAAAATGCACGTTTAAATACACCAACTTCATCTGTTAATATATGGCTTACACTACCGGGATTTGATCTTCTAATTTCATCAAAATATGGCTGTAACAGCGAATATGTGTAACACCCCACCTCCCCCAATGCCACTCTTGCAAGGGCACTGGCTTCGGGGGGCGTTAAACGAGGTAAACATGCATGCAGATATCACAAGACATGACATATAAGCAAAACAGAGTAGTAAAGCAGCGGATAAAACTAACATTTCAAAACCATAGTCAAGTTACATCAAAGTACTTGGTCATTATTTTCCCATAAAACAAAGTCTAGAACATAAACTAAAAACTGGAAAAAAACATAAAGTAACTATCCCCAAAGTAGAATAAAGCCATAGCATGCTCAAGTCCAAACCGTACATGAGCTATCCAGAAAATCAGCTAAAGATCCAGCTAGGTACCAGTGTTCCCACCCTGCAAACCTGGGAGGGGGGGGGGGAAACGGAAGAAAAGAGGCGAAAGAAAACGGGTCAGTCAAAAAGACTGGTAAGTCGTATCTACTATTAGTATAAAAACTAATAAAGTTAACTGGACATGTAAAGCAGAGATGAAACATAGGGTGACAACTGGCATGGTGAAAAGGTAGATCAAGTGTGGTATCGCATATATAAGGTTAGGTTGCACCAAGTGTGTACTAGTAATCTATGTCAAGTATCAACAAGAGAAGATCCCGTGGCCCAATCTTGGCCCAATATCCCGTGATGACCTAGTTCAAGGTCCAACAACACGGTCTAGTCGATCGGCTCCCTAAAAGCCTAACTCGTCAAGTGTCGGTGTCATACGGCCCAATCACGAAGTGTAGTCAAACTGTGCTAGGTCCACCCTGGAGTGTATCAAGCCCTAGGGTGCCAACCACGGACACAAATCAAGCACGCACAGTCTAAACCTACGGGTGCCCGTGTCTGCTTTTTCAACTCCGGACTATGTGCACGACCATAGTCCGCCTGAACCTACACCGGCGCACCTACTCAGCCGTCGTTTTGGTCGCTTACATGTCAGCTCAGTAATTGTGCCCCACCCTAGCCTAGTCCCTAGGGTATCATGATACAATCAAGAGGGTTACTGGTGAAAAGAACCACGTAACTAGGGTTTCTAACGGGTTAAGTGTGGTTAACCCTACCCAATCAAGTTGGTTAAGTGTACCCAAGGTTCATGACTTAACCCTATCAACCCATCGTGTTTAATCGGTTAAGTATTCAAGTGGTCCATGACTTAACCCTATCATGTGACATTAATTAATTTAATGCACCTAACCTCTCACATTAGACCTTGTTGTGGTTACTAGTTAAGCCGGGCGGGTCCGGGTAGCTTTACACTACAACTTGGTCTAACCTCGGGTTTCAAGTGCGACATGATCAACTACTCACATTGGGTCCTATTGCTTGTAGCCACTAGTTAAGTCGGTCGGTTCCGGGTAGATTTATGCTACAAACTCAACCCAACCTCGAGTTGGCCATTCTCATGTTTTCTAGAAGTCATGTCCAAGTTCATGTTTCAAGCATAATCACATGTCATATTTCATGTCATCTTTTCAAGTCATGTTTTTATGTCATTTTAGTTTACCCATAACGTAACCCCATCGCATGTAAGTTCGCATAAACGCAAATAGGTCTCAAAGGGGAAACTTAGAAGCATGACATAATTAATAAGGTTTGGGCCACAAGTTAAACATGGTGGCATATGAGGCAAATGTGTTCATAAACTTGCATATTACATTTAGGCCTCAAAACATGCATGATATCAACTTTAGCAAATAGGTGAAACATGATCATAAATGACATAGGATGATAGCTAGTGATTCGCATATAACATCATATGCAAGATAACATAAGGTTTATGAGAGTTTCTATGTTGCTTTATGCAACATTCCTAATCAAAGCTCATAGCTTTCTATGCATAAGGTCAAGGTGATAGCTTTACAAACATGCATAGAATAAATATATGCATAACATGATAGAATCAAAGCACATATCATACTTAGGCCCAAACTCAAACTTGCAACATGTCATATTTAACTTCATAGTTAGAATCTAAGAGTAGTATAGGGCTTACAATGCTATGAAGACTTGTAAAATAAAAATAAGATTGAGACGAAGCCACTAGCAACTCTAAAACTCCCAAATGATAAGCTTCAATGAAAACCCTTGAGAAATAAGAAGAAGATCCTTGCTTTGATGAAGAAAGATTGAACTTTGGCCTTAGAAACTCTCAAACAAGCTTAGGAACTCTCATATGAATGGAGATGGAGGCTATGACAAGAGGGTGGAGGCCATGATTAAACATTTTGGCATAGTTTAGTTGTAGGATTGATTTATGATGATTTAGGCTAGGTATTAGGGTCCTTTTATAGAAGATTAGGTTAGTTTAGGCCATAGGATTAACCCTAATTCAGATCTGGGCCATCAATTCACGTCACTAGCCTCCAAACATGTCTTGAGAAACAAGTCAGGTGCACCCAGGCCAGACTGGCCGACCACCCAAGTCGACAGGGGTGTCGACTGGGCAGTCGACACAGCCTAGGGTGTGTCGACTCCTAAGTCGACTCCCCAGTCGACTTGGGGAGTGGCGGGATCTTTTCCCGCCTACCCTGCCCAGCTGAATTTGAAATCTGTTTTTAAATTTGAATTTTCTGAAAACTTCTATGGGCCTTAACTGGGTCATACGGACTCCGATTTTCGAAAACTCGGACTCTATTTCACGTATTTTTCTGAGACGAACGCAATGGCACAGCCCGTTTCCCTTGATTCAGATTTTATCATTGAATTCTGCCTTGATTTATATTATAACTTGTTATTCAAAATATGGGTTGTTACATCCTCCCCACCTTAAAGGACTTCGTCCCCGAAATCTCTAAGTTAGGGAGAACGTATCCTACCATCCATCATCCATCTACTCAAAACATCATCCACGTGCAGTCAATGTCCTTAACAAATTCTAAATGTTGTATGATTATATGCAAAGGTGTGTGTATATGTACTTATCTAATGCGAAAATCAGGCGGTTACTGATTCAGTAAACCCCCTTAATGCAAAGTATGTTAGTGAAATGAGTCCATATGTATGCAAAATCCTAACATAACTTATAATTTCTACATGAGTGCACATAACATTCATCCATATGCAACATCCACGTGATAGCATAACAAGTTTCATCCATGAATAAGTATAAGCACTCATGCATATGTAATATGAAAGTGTGTGAGCCGATCTTAGTGCCTAATGTGTATCATGCATCCACGAGTATCCACTTGCAACCACTTGCAACCACTTGCGAACATCAAGCATAACATGTTTCAAATACATGTTTCATCCAAAGGGTTTCTACCTAAGGTTCTCATGACAAGGTTAACGAGATAACAAGATAAACAGGATAAACATGGATAGCAAAAAGGAAGATATGTTAAAAAGGAAAAGAGGTTGAGAATGTACCCTCAAAAAGGAATGGATAAAGCCCACGCATCTTCTCCTCGGTTTCCCAAGTTGCATCCTCTTCGGCTTCACTCCACTGAACTTTCACCAATTTGACTTCTCGATTTCTTAGCTTCTTGACCTCCGTTCCCAAGATACGAATCGGAGCTCTCCTCAGGGTTGCCTCTTTCTCTACCTCCACGTCTTCAAGAATGCTTGGTTCGACCACCTCAGCGGACTCATGTAGGCACTTTCGGAGATGCGAGACATGAAAGACATTATGCACTCCGGCCAGCTTCTCGGGCAATTCCACCTTATAAGCCATCTTTCCAATTCTCTCTATGATAGGGAAGGGTCCTACGAACCTTGGTGTCAGCTTCCCAACTGCTCCAAAACGTACCACATTACGCAAAGGAGAAACCTTCACGAAAACCATATCCCCAATTTCGAATTCCAAATCTGTTCTTCGCTTGTCAGCATAGGATTTCTGTCTGTCTTGGGCCGCTTTCATCCGTCTTCTCACCAATTCAACTTTCTCGGATGTGTCCCGTATCATATCGGGCCCAAGTATAAGTCTATCCGTTGTCTCCCACCAACAAGATGGTGACCTACACGGCCTCACATACAGAGCTTCAAATGGTGCCATCCCTATGCTAGTTTGATAGCTATTATTATAAGCAAACTCTACAAGAGGGAGGTGGTCTTACCAAGTACCACCGAAGTCAAGAACACAAAGCCTCAAGAGATCTTCTAGCACTCTATTCACCCTTTCGGTTTGGCCATCTGTCTAGGGGTGATAGGCTGTACTTAGATTTAATCGCGTACCCATCGCTTCTTGCAAACTATTCCAGAACTGGCTAGTGAAAATTGGGTCTCGATCGCTAACTATGCTAGAAGGGACTCCATGCAACCGCACTATCTCTCGAAGATAAATAGATGCTAGCCATGATGCGGTCCTCTTGCTCTTCATTGGAATGAAATGAGCACTCTTCGTAAGTCTGTCAACTATGACCCATATGCTCGTATTCCCTTTCCTTGACCTAGGCAATCCATCCACAAAATCCATAGAAATACTTTCCCACTTCCATTGCGGGACCTCCAATGGATGTAATAGCCCTCCGGGTTTCTTTGACTCGGCTTTCACTTGTTGGCACACCATGCACTTTGAAACATACTCTGCCACATCTTTCTTCATTCCAGCCCAAAAGAAAACGCGCTTCATGTCCCTATACATCTTATCTCCTCCAGGATGTATAGTCATCTTCGAGTGATGCGCTTCTTCGAGAACTTTATGCACCAAGTCTCCTACTTGTGGAACGCATAGCCTTCCATCACGCCTTAGCCAACCCTTGTCATCAATAGTATATCTAGCAAGGTGACTAGACGTCTCACCACGAATCAACTTGTCCATGACCTCGGCAATCTTCGGGTCTCCTTTCTGCGAAGCCCCAACTTGATCAAGGAGTATAGGTCTAAGCTCAAGGGATGCTAACGAACCCGTCATCGACTCAACAGCTGTTGTGAAATCAAAGGTTGCCAAGAACTATAGGCTCCTCATCTCAACAAACAAGGGACTCAAAGTCAACCTACTTCTGCTTAATGCATCTGCCACAACATTACCCTTGCCAGGGGTATAAGCTATCTCGAAGTCATAAGATGCCAAGAATTCCATCCACCTTTGTTGCCTTAGATTCAGATCTTTCTGCGAGAAGAGGTACTTGAGCGACTTATGATCAGTATATAATTCAAACCTTTCGCCTAGAAGATAGTGGCGCCAGGATTTGAGTGCAAAGACGATCGCCGCCAACTCCAAATCATGAGTGGGATAGTTCTTCTCATGAACTTTAAGTTGCCTACCCCCATAACATATCACTCTTCCTTCCTGCATCAGAACAGCACCTAACCTCGTGCCACATGCATCGGTGTACACGGTAAACATCTTACCGCCATCGGGTAATGCCAAAACGGGAGCTGTAGTAAGGGCCCTCTTGAGCCTTTGAAAAGCAAGCTCACACTCTAAGTCCCATGCAAAGACTAAGTTCTTCTTCGTCAACTTAGTAAGAGGGGCTGAAATCTTAGCGAAGTCCCTGATGAACTTCCTATAGTAGCCCGCCAGACCGAGAAAGCTTCTTACTTCGGTTGCATTCCTAGGAGTCTTCCAGTCTTGAACTGCAACCACTTTCGCGGGATCCACCGCTATGCCTTGCTTAGAAACTATATGTCCAAGAAACCGAACTTCCCTTCTCCAGAAATGGCATTTGGAGAACTTGGCTTTCAACTGATGAGCTCTAAGCGTATCCATCACTTCCTTGAGATGTCTGGCATGTTCTTCCTTATCCTTTGAGAAGATCAGAATATCATCCACGAAGACAACCACGAACTTGTTAAGGAACTCCCTGAACACCCTACTCATCAAATCTACGAAGTAGGCCGGTGCATTAGTCAAACCGAATGGCATGACAAGCCATTCAAAGAATCCATCTGGAGTCCTAAACGCAGTCTTATCAATACTATCCTCAGCCACTCTAAGCTGATGGAATCCGGTGGCTAGATCGAGTTGAGAGAAAACAGAAGCACCAACAAGCTGGTCAAAGAGATCATCAATCCTTGATAATGGGTGCCTATTCTTCTTTGTCAGCTTGTTCAACTCTCGATAATCAACACATAGACGAAGCGAACCATCCGCCTTAGTAGTGAATACCATAGGAGCACCCCATTCAGAAATGCTTCGCCTAACAAAATTCTTCTAAAGCAACTCCTTGATTTGCTTACTGAGCTCTCTTCTTTCTCGTGGGGCCATGTGCCTAACGGGCAATGAAACAGGCTTGGCATTATCAACAAGATAAATGCGAAAATCTATCTCTCGTTTAGGGGGTAACCCCTTAACCTCTTCAAAGACATCAGGATATTCTCGGACCACCCTTACAGATTGCAGATCATTGATGGATGAGTCAAGAGATTCAAGATAACATAACATGACGGGATCTCTAGGGTTACAAGAAATTTCTAGGGTATTACCGAGGCGAGTCATGAGCCTCACCACCCTATGCTCACAATCGAGAATGGCTCCATAACTGGACAACCAATCCATGCCCAAGATCAACCCGTATCCCGTGAACCCGAGAACATAAGCATTACACGTGAATTCCACGGTCAAGATAGAAATCCTCAAATCCACACAAATCATAGATAAATGGGCGGAACCCCCAATTGGATTTGAAACACTAACGGGATCCTCAACTAGACTAGTACTTAGGTGCAAACTTTCAACAAGATCAGAAGAAATAAAACTATGCGATGCGCCAGAATCAAATAAGGTGCGAACAGGATAATCAGAAATATAAACAAGGCTTTCTACAGAAATACTACCTCGGTCCTGAACTGGAGCAGTGTTGAGAGCATGCACTTGCCCTCCAGAAGGTCCTGCACGCTGAGTCTGCCCTTACCCTTGTCCTTGCTTCTTGGGGCAATCCTTGCTAAGGTGTCCAGGCTCTCCACAGTGAAAGCATTCGCCCATCTTCCTCTTCTTCTTTCTGCAATCTTTGGCTATGTGCCCAACAATCCCACAAAAGTTGCATTTTCTTGGGTCCTTTGCCTTGTTGTTGTTGGCCTTATTGCCCTTGTTGTTCTTGTTGTTCTGATTGCTCTGATTTCCTCCCCACTTGGAGTCCGTCTTCTTGGTTTGAGTCTCATTAGTCTTGACTTCTTTCTTGCTATTCTTATCGTCTCCTTGAAGCAATGCCATGTCCACTAGGCCTTCAAAAGTGGCCCCCATGGGTATATGAGATAGGGCTAAACCTTGTAATGGCTCATTCAACCCTCGTGCAAAGCATAAAGCCTTCTTCTGTGGAGTATTAACCATGTCCAAACCGAATCGAGCAAGCTGGTTAAACTTGTTCACATACTCCCTCACTGTCATGTCCCCTTGCTTCAAAGATATAAACTTCTCCAAATCAGCAGATGATAGAAACTTAAGCCCAAACCTCGTCCTAAAGTCGGCCCAAGTCTCTATAGGCCTAGTAGCATTGGTGACCTCCCACCAATAAGCAGCTTCTTCTTTTAATAGCCATGTTGCCAATAAAACCTTTCTATGGTCTTCCACATCAAAGATAGCAAAGAGATCTTCAGTTTCTTTCAACCAATTTCGTGCCTCCACAAAAGTCTCTGTCCCAATAAAATTCTTGCCACCCATCGCCTTAAAGTCTTTGCAAACCTTTGCGAAATCTGCCTGTGGATGCTGAGGAGGAGGAGGAGGAACCTCAGTTACGGTGGGGGTATTTGCTGGGCCCGCATCGTTGGCCCTAGCTTCCAAGTACCTCCGGAACCATCCGGGAATGGTTACTCCCTCGGGAAGGTTAAGATCGGCCATGCTGAAAAAGGAAAAGATAGATTAAGAATGAGGAAACAAAGGATAGTGCTAATGGCTTTTGGGGAATAGCCTTTTAAAATAAACTAGACTTTTCTTGGAAAATACTTAATTGGTTTTGAAAATAGTTTTCCAAAAAGGTAAGTTTTAAAAACACTTTTGCTCAAATCTTGTAAACCTCGCTCTGATACCAAATGTAACACCCCACCTCCCCAATGCCACTCTTGCAAGGGCACTGGCTTCGGGGGGCGTTAAACGAGGTAAACATGCATGCAGATATCACAAGACAGGACATATAAGCAAAACAGAGTAGTAAAGCAGCGGATAAAACTAACATTTCAAAACCATAGTCAAGTTACATCAAAGTACTTGGTCATTATTTTCCCACAAAACAAAGTCTAGAACATAAACTGAAAACTGGAAAAAAACATAAAGTAACTATCCCCAAAGTAGAATAAAGCCATAACATGCTCAAGTCCAAACCGTACATGAGCTATCCAGAAAAGCAGCTAAAGATCCAGCTAGGTACCAGTGTTCCCACCCTGCAAACCTTGGGGGGGGGGAACGGAAGAAAAGAGGCGAAAGAAAACGGGTCAGTCAAAAAGACTGGTAAGTCCTATCTAATATTAGTATAAAAACTAATAAAGTTAACTGGACATGTAAAGCAGAGATGAAACATAGGGTGACAACTGGCATGGTGAAAAGGTAGATCAAGTGTGGCATCGCATATACAAGGTTAGGTTGCACCAAGTGTGTACTAGTAATCTATGTCAAGTATCAACAAGAGAAGATCCCTTGGCCCAATCTTGGCCCAATATCCCGTGTTGACCTAGTTCAAGGTCCAACAACACGGTCTAGTCGATCGGCTCCCTAAAAGCCTAACTCGTCAAGTGTCGGTGTCATACGGCCCAATCACGAAGTGTAGTCAAACTGTGCTAGGTCCACCCTGGGGTGTATCAAGCCCTAGGGTGCCAACCACGGACACAAATCAAGCACGCACAGTCTAAACCTACGGGTACCCGTGTCTGTCTTTTCAACTCCGGACTATGTGCACGACCATAGTCCGCCTGAACCTACACCGGCGCACCTACTCAGCCGTCGTTTTGGTCGCTTACATGTCAGCCCAGTAATCGTGCCCCACCCTAGCCTAGTCCCTAGGGTATCATGATACAATCAAGAGGGTTACTGGTGAAAAGGACCACGTAACTAGGGTTTCTAACGGGTTAAGTGTGGTTAACCCTACCCAATCAAGTTGGTTAAGTGTACCCAAGGTTCATGACTTAACCCTATCAACCCATCGTGTTTAATCGGTTAAGTATTCAAGTGGTCCATGACTTAACCCTATCATGTGGCATTAATTAATTTAATGCACCTAACCTCTCACATTAGACCTTGTTGTGGTTACTAGTTAAGTCGGTCGGGTCCGGGTAGCTTTACACCACAACTTGGTCTAACCTCGGGTTTCAAGTGCGACATGATCAACTACTCACATTGGGTCCTATTGCTTGTAGCCACTAGTTAAGCCGGTCGGTTCCGGGTAGATTTATGCTACAAACTCAACCCAACCTCGAGTTGGCCATTCTCATGTTTTCTAGAAGTCATGTCCAAGTTCATGTTTCAAGCATAATCACATGTCATATTTCATGTCATCTTTTCAAGTCATGTTTTTATGTCATTTTAGTTTACCCATAACGTAACCCCATCGCATGTAAGTTCGCATAAACGCAAATAGGTCTCAAAGGGGAAACTTAGAAGCATGACATAATTAATAAGGTTTGGGCCACAAGTTAAACATGGTGGCATATGAGGCAAATGTGTTCATAAACTTGCATATTACATTTAGGCCTCAAAACATGCATGATATCAACTTTAGCAAATAGGTGAAACATGATCATAAATGACATAGGATGATAGCTAGTGATTCGCATATAACATCATATGCAAGATAACATAAGGTTTATGAGAGTTTCTATGTTGCTTTATGCAACATTCCTAATCAAAGCTCATAGCTTTCTATGCATAAGGTCAAGGTGATAGCTTTACAAACATGCATAGAATAAATCTATGCATAACATGATAGAATCAAAGCACATATCATACTTAGGCCCAAACTCAAACTTGCAACATGTCATATTTAACTTCATAGTTAGAATCTAAGAGTAGTATAGGGCTTACAATGCTATGAAGACTTGTAAAATAAAAATAAGATTGAGACGAAGCCACTAGCAACTCTAAAACTCCCAAATGATAAGCTTCAGTGAAAACCCTTGAGAAATAAGAAGAAGATCCTTGCTTTGATGAAGAAAGATTGAACTTTGGCCTTAGAAACTCTCAAACAAGCTTAGGAACTCTCATATGAATGGAGATGGAGGCTATGACAAGAGGGTGGAGGCCATGATTAAACATTTTGGCATAGTTTAGTTGTAGGATTGATTTATGATGATTTAGGCTAGGTATTAGGGTCCTTTTATAGAAGATTAGGTTAGTTTGGGCCATAGGATTAACCCTAATTCAGATCTGGGCCATCAATTCACGTCACTAGCCTCCAAACATGTCTTGAGAAACAAGTCAGGTGCACCCAGGCCAGACTGGCCGACCACCCAAGTCGACAGGGGTGTCGACTGGGCAGTCGACACAGCCTGGGGTTTGTCGACTCCCAAGTCGACTCCCCAGTCGACTTGGGGAGTGGCGGGATCTTTTCCCGCCTACCCTGCCCAACTGAATTTGAAATCTGTTTTTAAATTTGAATTTTCTGAAAACTTCTATGGGCCTTAACTGGGTCATACAGACTCCGATTTTCGAAAACTCGGACTCTATTTCGCGTAGTTTTCCGAGACGAACGCAATGGCATAGCCCGTTTCCCTTGATTCAGATTTTATCATTGAATTCTGCCTTGATTTATGTTATAACTTGTTATTCAAAATATGGGTTGTTACAATATGACTCCGCCCAATCCCCGTAAACCATAACAATTGTCTTGCTCAGAGATCTCCAAGCTTTCATATAACCAATCTTAATAAAAAAATGTTCTTCAACCAACACTTGAGTTGTTCTAGCTGATATGTTTAAATCAGACTTCCCAAAAGGCATGATCTTCGAAACCAGAAATGTTGATGTCGCTGGACGATTGCTTGAATTGACCGTTGGATTAACGCAAGTATGCTCCCCTCTATACTTCTTAACAACCCACAACCCAGTCTGCGATTTTTTGGAATCAATTGCATGAATTCTCCACTGGCAAGTATCGTCGATATTGCAAATGGCAGTATACATTTCTTTATTGGACCTAATGGGCTTAAAAGAAACAGCATGTAAAATGGACCACTCACTTAGTTGTTGCAGAAATTTAGCTTTGCTCTCAAATACAAGACCAGGTTTAAAACCACTTTGAACGCAGGAGGACGAGAATAATTCTCCCCTACTTTGCAAGTCCTCGACAACAGATCTGGCTAACATTTGCGCAGTACACATGTCCTCATCAAGGGGGATCTCCATCGCAGGTTCGTCATTACCCCCATCTTCTTCATCATCTTCATCATCCATCTCTTCAGCTCCGAAGTCAAAGTTCAACGAATCATTATTTACTTGCATGTTGTCAAACCATGCGTGATTGTTATCGGGAATCGAAGCAACCATCATGCTGTCCAAAGCAAGTCCAGGGTTCGTTTGTAGGTCTACAATTCCATCTACTTGACTCGCGTCATCGCATGCATTCTCTTCGAACGGCGATTGCTCTTCCATGAAATCCTACAGACAGCTGCATCATGAAAATATTGGACTTTGAACAAACACTTAAGCATGACTCAAATAACAATTCATTTCTGAGAATACTTACTCCTGACTCATATGATATATGTGACGGCCCGCCCCGCACCAACCAACATTTACTCCAAAGGTGCGCTGTACACATGTCCAGTTAGCACGGAACGGGTCGTCAGAAGGAAAAGGAAGAAGGAAATGAACATACAAAGAACCTGTAGAATGTCTCACAGCGCATAGAACAAAATATAATAATAACATACTTGACATAAAACAGGAGAGACAGTGCATAAGCTGAAAATCAGAACTAAACATCATAGCAGCGGAAATCCAAAATACTGCTTATTACAACTTTCAAACTGTCTCAAAGCAAAAGTAAGATAAAGGAGGTACACTACTAATGCCCTAGTAGCGACCACCAACGACACAGGGAGAATGTGTATATATATATCATACGTGGAAGCCTCTTGCCCGCCTCCGAATCAGCTACTGGCGCATCACCAGCTAACCTGCCTCTAGTCTGCTCGTGTGAGCACCCAGAGTAATAAGAGGAGACGTAAAACTCTGGGTCAGACATAAAGCCTGGTATGAGCGATAAGCATCTAAAGTGAACAATAACAAGTAGACTAAAACATACCTGAACCTGGACCTGCAACCAAAGAGTTAGCACTACATACTGTACAACACTCTAAGGTACCATATCAAACGGTGTAAAGATACGGAGGTGGGGGAGGTGTGCATGTCGTAGGGATGGCAAACAATCAAACATAGCATCCATCCTCACATCTCTCACTCAGTGCGTAAAGCATACGATATTCACCACTTCGATCACCCAACATACCTTGCTACGATCACTTTGCCCCCATGAAGTCATAAATGGCTTCACTGCACTGATAACGTAGCCACAAATCCTTTGCTATGTCCACTTTGCCCCATGGAGTCACAAGAACCCCACTGCACTGGCTCATAGCCTTACTCATCCTTATTATGTCCACTCTGCCCCCATGGAGTCGCAATGACCCCACTGCACTGGCTCATAGTCTTACTCATCCTTACTATGTCCACTCTGCCCCATGGAGTCGCAATGACCTCACTGCACTGGCTCATAGTCTTACTACGCATCACCTTGCCCCTCAGGTCATAATGACCCTACTGCACTGATAACGTAGTCTTGCTACCATCACCTTGCCCCTCAGGTCATAATGACCCTACTGCACTGATAAGTAGCCCATCATTCATTCTTAGTGGTGAATCGAAGTTATGAACGTCGACAACTCCTTAGCACACGTCCCACAGCAAAGTCCAACCATGAAGTGAACTCATCGGTTCCCAACTGGATCCTGAGCTCTAACTTCCCATATTGGACTACCTTTGCATCTCGGGTTATTGGTCAATACTGGGTCGGGTCGGGTTCCTCCTCAAGCCATCGGTTCGGGTCGGTAATCCTCCATATGTTCGGGTCGGGTCTTCTCCTGGTGCGGTTCGGGTCGGGTGTCCTCCGTCGGTTCGGGTCGGGTGCTTCACCTCGGGTCGGGTCGGGTGTCATCTCCCCTCCAACTCGTGCCTCCGTTCCGATCCGTCTCCTCGTCCTTCACATGCCCCTATCCGATCCATCCTCATGTCTCCGCTCCGATCCGTCCTCCCTAATCTGATCCGATCCCAGTTCAGTTAGCGTGGCCTTCCTTTTTGCCATTTTTCCCAAGTGTTGGGTTCCGATCCGATCAAATTCCTTGCTCAGTTCAACATATCCGATCTGAGCCCCATACCCGATCCGATCCGAACCCTGCACTATTTTCTGAAACTGTTCCAGCAAGTGTTTACGCCATTCGACGACGTTTTCGACCATTCTAACTATTGAAATCAGTCACAAAGCATTTCATACAGTCATAGCAACATGCATAATCAACCACAAACATCAAAACATCAACATGATAGGTTAAAATGGATCAAACATACCCAAAACCCCATATTTCCCCCTAAGCATGTTTAGGTGAAACTAATGATAGGATTAGCAAAACTTAACCAAATTATCCCAAATTCATATCAGAGGCCTAAAACATCATTTAAGAATTTATGAACATTTTTCCCGAATTTTATCATACTTAAATTCGCTAATTAACACTAATCACCCCTAATTAGCCATAATTAGTGCAAAACTATGCAAATCACTCACCTTAGCCACAAATAAACTAAGATCTGAAATAATTCTATGATTTGATGTGAATCTCAATGCCAAACAGTAGCTCCTATGTTGCTTTGGTGAAGATCTTCCTTGATTAGGGGTTGCTAAGCCAAATCCTTGACCAAGAGATGATTTAGAGGTTAGAGGCCATTTTTAGGGTTCCTTGGTGATAAGTGGAGGCTAGAAAACTGAAATGGAATGATCCTCTATCTCATTTCAGCCTCCCCATAACCCTAATCCCGAAATGGGTTATGGGCCTACTCACTAATCACCCGATTTGGCCCGGTTAAGCAGTTTTTCACCCTCCAAACCTTATTTCAGCCATATCTCCCAAACGGTAAGTCCGTTTGGCTATTATGACCACTCTACGGAAAGGTAAACCATCAAACGAATCCAATGGAAGTGGTTTCAGGTCAAAATTCCTTTCCAATCAAAAGTTATGGCCAAAACAGTAACAACTAGGGGCAAAATGGTCATTTAAAAATTGACAAAAATCATGGACATGGAAAATGACTCTAATAGATGTTTCCCAAAGTTACATGACCATACGACTTCACATAGGAAAGAAATAAATATCCTACAATCCTATGATGTGTAGAATACGGGTCATTACACTCTCCCCCCCTTAAGAAATTTCGCCCTCGAAATTCCCTAATCCAACACACACAAAGGTCCTGCATGCCTATCAATCATAAAACAACAATCAAACATGCAAAACAAGCTAAGCAAATCTACCCTAGCATGCGGAAAAACTAAATCGCAAAGTAAATCTTACCAGGCAAGGAGTTCTGGATATGCCTTCCTAATGCTCTCCTCTGTCTCCCAAGTACAATCATTCTCGTCCTCGCCCAACTGAACCTTGACTAGCTTCACCGCCTTCCTTCGAAGTTACTTCGTATCGTGCCCATAATACGAATCGGCTTGCGGTTCCCAACCGCCTCGGGTTCTACTTCGAAGTCCTCTAACTGATCAGGTGAAATAGTCATATCTGAGTCGTGGACGAACTTCCTTAGTTGGGAAACATGAAATACATTGTGAACTCCCGCCATTTTCTCTGGTAAGCCAACTCTATACGCCAAATTCCCGACTAGTTCAAGAACAGGGAATGGGCCAACAAATCTTGGTGCCAACTTGCCTCTCCTGCCAAATCGTATCACGCTCTTCAATGGAGAGATCTTGACAAACACCAAGTCGCCAACGGAGAATTTCAAGTCTCTTCTCCTCTTATCAGCATAACTCTTCTGCCTATCTTGGGCAGCTTTCATCCACTGCTGAATGATCTTGATCTTATCGCAAGTTTCTCTCACCACATCTGGTCCAAGCACAAACTTCTCGCCAGTCTCTATCCAACATGATGGTGAGTTGCACGGTCTTCCGTACAAAGCTTCATATGGAGCCATACCGATACTGGATTGGTAGCTATTATTATATGCAAACTCTACTAGATGCAAATGGTCATCCCATGATCCACCAAAATCCAATATACATGCTCTCAAGAGATCTTCCAATATACGATTCACCCTCTCCGTCTGACCGTCGGTCTGAGGATGATATGCGGTACTGAGATGTAATCCTGACCCTAGAGCCTCTTGTAAGCTCTTCCAAAACCCACTAGTGAACAACGGGTCTCGGTCACTCACAATGCTTTTGGGTACTCCATGAAATCTCACTATCCACTTCATATACAATTCTGCCAACTTGGCTGCCGTTCTGGTCGATTTGACTGGTATAAATCTTGCGCTCTTAGTCAATCGATCCACAATTACCCAAATGCTATCATATCCCGATCTAGTCCTTGGTAAACCATCGATGAAATCCATCGAGACTTGCTCCCATTTCCATTCGGGAATTTCTAATGGTTGCAATAACCCACTAGGCTTCTTTTTCTCGGCTTTAACTAGCTGGCAATTCATGCATTTGGATATAAACTTCCCAACGTCTCTTTTCATCCCTTCCCAGTAGTAAGTCCGTCTCATGTCTCGATACATCTTATTACCACCGGGATGTATAGTCAGTTTTGAGTGATGACATTCTCTAAGCACTTCATCTCTCAAATCATTCACGTTGGGCACAACTAGTCTTCCATTCTTCCGAAGCCATCCATCTCGATCAAGCCCATACGCATTCATCTACTCACCGTCGATGTTCATCTCTAACTTGGAGATGACTTCCAATAGATTAGGATCGTCCCTCTGACTAGAACCAATCCGCTCTATCAAAGTGGGTCTGATCGTCAAACTAGCTAGCATGACTGGATCCAATTCGCACTTTGGTCTGAAATCAAACCCCGCGATATACTCCAGTTGCTTCCACTCAAGAAACATTGCCCCTAAGCTGGCATGTCTCCTACTCAAGGCAGCGGCTATCGCATTACCCTTCCCAGGTGTGTATGCGATATCAAAATCATACGAAGCCAAGATCTCTAACCATCTCTGCTGACGGAGATTCAGATCTTTCTGAGAGAAGAGATACTTTAACGATTTATGATCGGTAAACAACTCAAATCTTTCTCCCAAGAGATAGTGTCTCCACATCTTCAGCGCAAATACAATCGCTGCCAATTCCAAATCATGGGTAGGATACTTCTTCTCATGCGGCTTTAGCTGTCGACTAGCATAAGCTACAACCCTACCTTCTTGCATCAATACTGCACCCAGTCCGGTACGACAAGCATCCGTGTATACCGTCATCTCTTCATTCCCTTTAGGAATGACTAACACTGGCGCACGCGTCAACTTCTCCTTTAGACTCTTGAAGGCATCCTCACACACTCCGTCCCAGACGAAGGACTGATTCTTCTTAGTCAACTGAGTCAACGGTGTTGCTATCTTGGAGAAGTCCTGGATAAACTTACGATAATATCCAGCTAATCCCAAGAAACTTCTTACGTCTGTCGCATTCTTGGGCGCAGGCCAATCCTGTACCGTAGCCACCTTCGCAGGGTCCACGGCAATACCACTCTCTGAAACAACATGACCTAAGAATCTCACTTCCCTTCTCCAAAAATGACACTTAGAGAACTTCGCTTTCAATTGGTGTTTCCTCAACACCTCCATCACTATCCTCAAGTGTCCCTTGTGTTCCTCCTCTGTCCTTGAGTAAACAGGGATATCATCCACGAACACAAGAACAAACTTATTCAACTGATCTCTGAATACTCGATTCATAAGATCCACAAAGTAGGCTGGTGCATTGGTCAACCCAAACGGCATGACCAACCACTCATAAAATCCAGACGGCGTCCTAAATGTCGTTTTTGGAACACTCTCATCCGCTACTCGAAGCTGATGAAATCCTGTCGCGAGGTCCAACTGGGAGAACACTCTTGCTCCTTCCAGTTGATCAAACAAATCATCTATCCGTGGTAGAGGATACTTATTCTTCCTCGTCACCTTATTCAACTCGCGATAGTCCACACACAAACGAAGGGAACCATCTGCCTTAGTGGCAAACACAACTGGTGCTCCCCACTCGGAGACACTCCTTCTAATAAATCCCTTCTTCAAAAGATTGCTGACTTGCACCCCGAGCTCTCGCTGCTCCCTTTGTGCCATACGACGAAGTGGCATCACTATAGGTCTGGCATCTTTCACTAAATCAATACGGAACTCAATCTCTCGGTGTGGTGGAAGCCCGGTCACCTCCTCAAAGACGTCCGGATACTGGCCAACCACGGGCACATCTGACAACTCATCCTGCGGGATGTCGAGGGAATTTACAAAACTAGCCATAACCCCATCACTAGGTAGACTACCAAACACTACCCTCCGCCCATCATCCGCCCTCACTGTCACCAAAAAGCCCTCACAGTCTACCACCACCCCGTATCTTTGGAGCCAATCGACTCCCAATATAATGCCATACCCAGTAAAGCCCAAAACAAAGCAATCACATACAAACATACATCCATGACTCAATAAGACCAAATTCCTGCAAATCATACTAAGGCTAGTCGAACCACCAATCGGGTTCGCCACAACCAACGGTCTATCGACTATCTCGGGTTCCAGTCCCAACCTATCTACCAAGTCACTAGATATGAAGGAACGGGAAGCCCCAGTATCAAACAAAACTCGAACTGGTACATCATAAATAGAAAGCATACCTTGAATAACAACATTCTTTCCTTTCTCCGCCGCAGTTGGGTCATTCGACGAAGAAGGAACAACATCAATAGCATATGCTTTTACAATATGCTTCTCCTTAAGAGGTTGCGGACACTTATCCTTCTGATGTCCCATTTGACCACAGTTGTAGCACTTCCTTTCCGCTGGCTTGGCCCGACATTCTTTAGCATAATGGCCCTTCTTTCCACAGCTGAAGCACTCAACATCCTTCTTGCTCTTTTTCTGACCACCTTTAGATTGGTCCTGCTTCCTCTTATTCTGAGAGCCATTCTTGCCTCCACCGCCTGCTTGCGGCTTTGGCCCTTCTGCAGATGCAGCCTCAGTCTTTGACTTAGGGTAAAGGCTCTCTGATCTCAAAGCTTTCCCCACGATCGATTCAAAAGTCTCATCGATGTGGTTGATAAGCCTTTCCCCCAAGTATCCATCCAAACCAGTAATGAACTTCTCATTCTTCTTTTCAGGAGTATCAATGAGAGACAGTCCATACTTCGACAAAGTGTCGAACTCAGCAATATAACCAGAAACAGCCCTTCCGTTCTGCTTGAGTTCCAAGAACCTCTTAAACAACACTGACTTCTGGGCAGCTGGAATAAACTTCTCGCTAAAGCGAGCCTTGAACTGATCCCAAGTAACCTGATCCTCTAGAGTAGCTGTTCTAATGGCATTCCACCAATTCATCGCTCGCCCTTGCAGCTGACAAGACGCTAGCCTTCTCTTCATCGCATCCTCAAGACCCAAGTCATCGAAGATACGGTCACAGCTATCCATCCAATCTTGAACATCTGTGGCCGACTCCGTTCCGTGGAACGGCTTTCCACCAAGATTAGTGTAATCCTTGCACAACTTGGCGAAATCGACCCTAGGCGCCTGCACTACTGGGCCAACACCAACTCCGGGATTGGGAACTGCCCCTTGCACTTCTCTAAGCATGTCTCTCATGAGGTTAGTAAATATCGCCCTCATGTCAGCGGCATTCCCTTGGTTGGTCCCTCTACCAGCACCCCTCGTGTCTCGGCTCATCGTCAATCTGAAAAAGGGAAACGATTAACGACCCCATAGTGGTGCTAGTGCAGTGCGACTTCATTCTTTATACTACTAATAGTATATATATATAGCTTTTGAAAACCAAAGTAATCACAAATACGCGCCCTCATATACGTACTAACTCTCCCTAGTGTCTTTCCCTAGGTTAACTACGCAACCTAGAGCTCTGATACCAAGTGTGACGGCCCGCCCCGCACCAACCGACATTTACTCCAAAGGTGCACTGTACACATGTCTAGTTAGCACGGAACGGGTCGTCAGAAGGAAAAGGAAGAAGGGAATGAACATACAAAGAACCTGTAGAATGTCTCACAGCGCATAGAACAAAATATAATAATAACATACTTGACATAAAACAGGAGAGACAGTGCATAAGCTGAAAATCAGAACTAAACATCATAGCAGCGGAAATCCAAAATACAGCTTTTTACAACTTTCAAACTGTCTCAAAGCAAAAGTAAGATGAAGGAGGTACACTACTAATGCCCAAGTAGCGACCACCAACGACACAGGGAGAATGTGTATATATATATCATACGTGGAAGCCTCATGCCCGCCTCCAAATCAGCTACTCGCGCATCACTAGCTAACCTGCCTCTAGTCTGCTCGTGTGAGCACCCAGAGTAATAAGAGGAGACATAAAACTCTGGGTCAGACATAAAGCCTGGTATGAGCGATAAGCATCTAAAGTGAACAATAACAGGTAGACTAAAACATACTTGAACCTGGACCTGCAACCAAAGAGTTAGCACTACATAATGTACAACACTCTAAGGTACCATATCAAATGGTGTAAAGATACGGAGGTGGGGGAGGTGTGCATGTCATAGGGATGGCAAACAATCAAACATAGCATCCATCCTCACATCTCTCACTCAGTGCGTAAAGCATACGATATTCACCACTTCGATCACCCAACATACCTTGCTACGATCACTTTGCCCCATGAAGTCATAAATGGCTTCACTGCACTGATAACGTAGCCACAAATCCTTTGCTATGTCCACTTTGCCCCATGGAGTCACAAGAACCCCATTGCACTGGCTCATAGCCTTACTCATCCTTACTATGTCCACTCTGCCCCATGGAGTCGCAATGACCCCACTGCACTGGCTCATAGTCTTACTCATCCTTACTATGTCCACTCTGCCCCCATGGAGTCGCAATGACCCCACTGCACTGGCTCATAGTCTTACTACGCATCACCTTGCCCCTCAGGTCATAATGACCCTACTGCACTGATAACGTAGTCTTGCTACCATCACCTTGCCCCTCAGGTCATAATGACCCTACTGCACTGATAAGTAGCCCATCATTCATTCTTAGTGGTGAATCGAAGTTATGAACATCGACAACTCCTTAGCACACGTCCCGCAGCAAAGTCCAACCATGAAGTGAACTCATCGGTTCCCAACTGGATCCTGAGCTCTAACTTCCCATATTGGACTACCTTTGCATCTCGGGTTATTGGTCAATACTGGGTCGGGTCGGGTTCCTCCTCAAGCCATCGGTTCGGGTCGGTTATCCTCCATCTGTTCGGGTCGGGTCTTCTCCTGGTGCGGTTCGGGTCGGGTGTCCTCCGTCGGTTCGGGTCGAGTGCTTCACCTCGGGTCGGGTCGGGTGTCATCTCCCCTCCAACTCGTGCCTCCATTCCGATCCGTCTCCTCGTCCTTCACATGCCCCTATCCGATCCATCCTCATGTCTCCGCTCCGATCCGTCCTCCCTAATCCGATCCGATCCCAGTTCAGTTAGCGTGGCCTTCCTTTTTGCCATTTTCCCCAAGTGTTGGGTTCCGATCCGATCAAATTCCTTGCTCAGTTCAACATATCCGATCCGAGCCCCATATCTGATCCGATCCGAACCCTGCACTGTTTTCTGAAACTGTTCCAGCAAGTGTTTACGCCATTCGACGACGTTTTCGACTATTCTAACTATTGAAATCAGTCACAAAGCATTTCATACAGTCATAGCAACATGCATAATCAACCACAAACATCAAAACATCAACATGATAGGTTAAAATGGATCAAACATACCCAAAACCCCATATTTCCCCCTAAGCATGTTTAGCTGAAACTAATGATAGGATTAGCAAAACTTAACCAAATTAACCCAAATTCATATCAGAGGCCTAAAACATCATTTAAGAATTTATGAACATTTTTCCCGAATTTTATCATACTTAAATTCGCTAATTAACACTAATCACCCCTAATTAGCCATAATTAGTGCAAAACTATGCAAATCACTCACCTTAGCCATAAATAAACTAAGATCTGAAATAATTCTCTGATTTGATGTGAATCTCAATGCCAAACAGCAGCTCCTATGTTGCTTTGGTGAAGATCTTCCTTGATTAGGGTTTGCTAAGCCAAATCCTTGACCAAGAGATGATTTGGAGGTGATTTAGAGGTTAGAGGCCATTTTTAGGGTTCCTTGGTGATAAGTGGAGGCTAGAAAACTGAAATGGAATGATCCTCTATCTCATTTCAGCCTCCCCATAACCCTAATCCCGAAATGGGTTATGGGCCTACTCACTAATCACCCGATTTGGCCCGGTTAAGCAGTTTTTCACCCTCCAAACCTTATTTCAGCCATATCTCCCAAACGGTAAGTCCGTTTGGCTATTATGGCCACTCTACGGAAAGGTAAACCATCAAATGAATCCAATGGAAGTGGTTTCAGGTCAAAATTCCTTTCCAATCAAAAGTTATGGCCAAAACAGTACCAACTAGGGGCTAAATGGTCATTTAAAAATCGACAAAAATCATGGACATGGAAAATGACTCTAATAGATGTTTCCCAAAGTTACATGACCATACGACTTCACATGGGAAAGAAATAAATATCCTACAATCCCATGATGTGTAGAATACGGGGCGTTACAATATAACTCAGATGGCGTTGGCTGCAACGGTTCTGCTACTTGTGTAGACGGTCCAACATTACTTTGTGTATGATGGTAATAAGGTCCAAAACTACAAAATATATGTCGGGCATTAACAACAATTGGGAGAACCAAAATATAACATGTTTAGAAAACCTTTTAAGTTGGGCTTACCTCTGCGTCGCGCATCCAATACTTTCCTGCGTGGGAAATGGAAAGCTAAAATGCGGATTCTGTGTATAATTCATATGCGGGGGGTACACATAGAACATTTGATGTTGTCCGTACTCTGAAACGTTAGAAGGAGGAATACTATTTGGTGATGGGATAAGATGAGTTGGACGGAAAGGTGCCGCTCGAACGGGTCCTGAAGCAGCAGGTGCTTTTACCACTAACTTTGTCGTTTTCAGAACAAATAACTCTATAGTCTTACAAGCAGCAGAAAACATTAACTCAACATCACCATCGTCAACAATTTTTATTGCCCTAGAACCAGAATCAGTTGGCCAGTTGCATACTAACTCAATATCAAATTGCTCTGCATTAATCATTGTTGTCTTGAATATTGAGGCTTTTAATTGCTGCAAGTTACACCCTATCAGAACTTTTACAGGTTTGAAAGATCCACCTTCGTATTTCCCACACTTTCTATCATCAATAACCAACTCACCATCAAAGTAGCATAGAATCGCAATAAACTTAGGAGCCATTCTAATTTACAATAACATAAAAGAATATATTACCAAAAGTTATAGATCCAGAAAAACTAAGATTTAGGGTTTTGAAATTCAAACCTAGTGATGAATCAAACGACGGAGAATAGAGTCCAGTTGACGTAAATCTGAAATTGCTGCTAGATCAGAGCTAAAATTAATGATTTGTTTAATTTCGGAATTTGATTTAAGGTATTGGGTTTCTTTTTTTCAATATGTAGAAAGTAAAAAAGTGAGGAGGAAGAGACTCTCGGGTGACTGTATATCACGTCAGCGCGTCTTCTCAAATAACGCGTGAAGCGTTATTTGAAATAACGCAAAAGGAAACTGTAAGACTTAGCACACCATTATTTTATATCTGCGTTATTTAGGATAACGCTTTAAAGCGGTATTCTAAATAATGCATTAAACTGTTCTTCCAAAAATGATTACCGCTAAACATTTGTGTTATTCAAGATAACGCTCGCCAGCGTCATTTAAGATAACGCTACTGTGTTCTACAGAGAATCACGGGGGTTAAACTTAAAAACATGTTTGCGTTATCTTGAATAACGCTTCACGCGTTATTTCAAATAACGCTATGTTAAATAACTGTTTTCAGCTGATGTGACATAAACCAGGCTATGGCCATAATAAGTTTTCAAACAAGGCTAAATGTGTTATAAGTTTATAAAAGGGGGCCAAATCCAAAAAAAAAAAAGGTATAAGAAGACGACGAATGTACCATTTCCTATGTCACAACTTGCTGTTTTACTTAAAAGTCCAACGTTAAAATAAACGGTGTTATTTTAAAAATCAAACTAAATCGCCTTCTAATTCCTCCGTCATGGTTCTAACGAATACAACGAATTCGACTATACTTTCTTGATTGAATTCAGATTTCACAATCATACCAACGTACGAATATTTTTTGATCAAATATTTTTTTGATCTTATATAGCGAATTCGATTGAATATATTCATATACTATTTCGATCAAATATTGTGTTTAGTCAGTGGCGGACCTATGTGAGGACCAGTGGAGGCTACCGCCCCCACTGAAATTTCGCCCTTCAGTTCTTTTTGCTTTTCGATTAATGATTAGATTGTATTCCTCCTGTGTGACAAGTGGTGTTCATGGGAAATGATTAATTGAAGATGAATAAAACACCACTAGATTTTCACCTTTCTCCTGTGTGCATATATATTTATTTCTATTTGTACTGATATAATTTACCTAGTTGTGAACAAAATAAATTATGAAAACATACTTCTTGTTATCCTGATATCAACCGAGGAATGAAGAAACTCTTAAAATTGTAAGCATAATCTAGGTTGAAATAAATTATAACGGAAGCCATCACATAATAATTTAATTAATCAAAATTCATCACAAAATTTAACAAAAAAAAAACACGAAGTATAAAGGCATTAATAGTTTTTTACAACCCAAAGTTCAGTCATTACGCTAACAAACAAAATATATTGATCCGAGTCTAGGGTGAAAAATAATAATGGAAATCATTTGTCATGCTTCTTGATATAATCACTAAGGTGTGCAATATAACAAACTCTAAACTTGAATGAATAACGAACTTCGATGGAGGCTAGGTGCATAAAGGCAACACAACTGATGATAATATTGCACAATGTTATATGAATGTCAAAAACAAGAAGGTGAACTATGAGTCAAGTGACATTTTTCTTGATGCTAGTAACGTAGGATGATCTGATTTCCATTAAACTCTCGCTGCCATAATTATTAAATAATGATAAATTAAAGTAATACAGTCATTTGGTTTAAATTTTCAAAAATTATTTCTAAAGCAAAAAATCAATCAAGGAATATACATTATTAACTTGGTTATGCACTAACACACGTTGAATATTACATGTACATTTGGTCTATGTTGTGCCTTTACTGATTAGGTTGTATCAACTGAACCTGCTTCTCTACATCAAATTGTTAACAACTCATCAACTAATTTACATGTACAAAAAGAATAGTATATCCCACAATCACAATCGAACTTCATATTTATAACAAGGTTAGGTGATCAGAACTTGAGTTGTATTTTATCAAAGTCAGCGTCCTATATATTTTTTTAAAAGAAACTGTACATGTGTACTAATCGGTTTTCTTCTTTAGGGATAGCATGTACTTAACAAATGTTGCTTACGATTTGTCATAGTTTAATTTTACGACTGTATTATTTTCTTGTTTCTCATTTTATATACAGGTTGGGAAATACACTATAGCAGAATCAGAAACTTGCATGATTGTATATTTAACAATGTAGACAGAATTTACTTGTATTATATATACATGCATGGAAAGTTGATTGATATGTGGTTTTTGTGGTCAAAATTGGTTTAATTTTGTTGTAAAAATATTGTTTTTTTTAAGTTGCGCCCCTACTGACTCAATTGTCTGCATACACCACTGCGTTTAGTAATATATTTTCCATTTATACCGTCCAATATGATATTGTGTTTAAATACCTGATTCCATGCTTTTTGATCACTCATGCAACTTTCTTGTATCACCATTACGTTATCAAATTTCATTTTTAATTCATATCTAGCATTAAATTAAATTAGTATTCTCCATTAATAAAATAGGGTTTAAAGTTTAAGGTTTAAATTAAGAAAGGTTAGAAGGTTAATATTGGAATTTTTATTTGTAGGTTTTGAGAAGGGACTAATTATTTTGTCCCCTCCTATAACATTTAAAAATAAATTAAAATTGTAACTCCCTTTAATCAAAATCGGAGTTTCATTAACAATCCTCTTTATTTGTTTATTTTTCTTAAGGATGTGTTGTTCTTTGATTTATAATGAATTTTGATAGCAGCATTAGGGGTGAGCAATATTTGGTTCAAACCGAATTAATCGATCAAACTGGTTCATTTCGGTCGGTTCGATTCTGTTTTAAAACTAAATCGGTTTGAATTCAGTATGTAAAATCAAAAAAATTGGTTATTGGTTTAACCGAATAAACCGAACTTTTAATTTATTATCTAATTTTACGATATTGTGGTACTTTAAATAATAGTTTAGTTATACGATACAAAGATATTTGTTGCAAAGAGATCAAATTTTATTATAAACATATAATTTACCATATAAAGTTTCTTCAAACATAAATTTATATTTTACTCTGAGTGAATTCATCATATGAATAATAACGCGTCCTTCAAGTTCAGTTAAATCGGTTATCGACCGAATTAACCGAAATTAATTTGGTTCGGCTTGAAAAAAAATTGGTTTCAATTCGGCTTGAGTTTTTTTTACTTCAAAACCAGCCGAACAGACCGAACGTTTTCCCTAAAGCAGCATATAGATTATTTCTACCATTAAGTCGTATAGTTTTCTAGATGTTTTGATGATGTTATGTGCCATAATGAATTATATTTGTTGTGTCTATGTTTATTGATTTTATTTTATTTTTGGCAAAGCCAGCGAGGTTAACTAGACTCTAGTAGTGTATTAAGATATCAAAAGAAGGAAAATAACAAAGGCCAAACTCCAAACCAAGCTTCGGAAATGGCAAGAAAACAAAGACGGTCATTGCACCACGGTTGCATGGTCAAAAGCATTTAAAATGCCAGGATCAAACTCAAAAGCTGCATATCTCAAGCATCTCTATATTTCATGCATAAGAACTTTCTGAAATGCGGAGTAATCCACCTCTACCCAAGAAAAATATAGAGTTTATCTTTCGCCATATTAAAGAAACGAAATTCTTGAGAATATAGGGTACATCACAGAATTGCATCCCCTTCCATCTAGTACTCTTGTATAAAATATCTCATTCAAAGGTGCTATCCCTAACCACATTTCTTCTACCTTCTCTACCCATCACTTCCCCCCAGAGATTATACACAAGAACAGAAAAAGAAGAGATGCAAAATGTCTAAAATCGGTCTGACAGAAGGAACAAAGCAGGTCACCATTAAGTCCCCTATAAGACAGGGTAGCTTTAGTATTTAGGGCAACATGCATCTTTTTCCAAATTAATAGATTCTCTTTTTCAGAACTATACCTTAGCCATGTCCTTTTATTCCAATTGAAAGTAGTCATGTACATTTGCTTAGTTAGGATTTTATAAATTCCACTTATATGAAAAAGCAAAGGCTTTAGAGAACCATATGACACCATATTGTTCTTCATGAGGCATATAAATGCCTTGTAAAATGTTCCATATCTCTCTTGTTTCCTGATTACTATAACAAGTGCGCACCCGTGCTTCGCTTACGGGCATGGAAAAAATGTTTAGCTATATATACATTATATTAAAAGATTTACATGGAGCCAAACATTAATTACTATATTAGAATCGAGTTTTTGATTAAAAAAATTGGTTGATCTAATAGATGAAAATGTCTATAGAAAAATTACACCGAATCAACCAATGATCTTCCGTCCCTATTTTAAGAAATATTAACTAAAAGTTTCAAAACAATTTCATTATAAAAAATTTAACAAAACAATAAGTAAATTTGAAAAATAATTTTTTAATGGAACATTCACAGCGTGTTTTTGATTATATGAGATTGACTATATGCTTTTGAATCACAATTCTTTAAATTAGGTTTTTCCTATACGCCACTATCAAACTTTAAATGGTAAACTAATGAGTGGTCCGTGCTAAACACACGGATACAGACGGTGGAATACCATGCTACTATTAGATGATGTCTGATTAGTGCGAGCCCGTGATACAGACATGGGCTTCGCCGAAAGTTCGTTTAATGATATGTTTTTATATTTTAGTTATATAAGGATAAAGTGCAAATTTGTAGATTGAGTTTATTTTTATTGTTTTATTTGTTGAACACCAATAGAAAATATTTAAATATTAGATGCACACATAGCATAGTAATTTTTAGAGAATAATATATTTAGACAAAAAAAATGAACATCATATGTTGATTATTCCTTACACGGTTGCAGTACATTGTAATTTGATTATATAGGGTATATGTTAGTTATAACTTCAAAATGAGCATGCTTATTAATTTAAGTTATACGTAATTTCAAAATGATTCATTTTATATATGGTATATGTTCAAATATCCACGCATCTGGTATAATAATAGTATTTCATTTATGAAATAAAGAAACTACGTTAGGTGTGAAATTAATATCAATATTGTTACAAACTAATACTAATTAAAGATGGAAATATTTTGGTGGATTCAAAGGTTATATTTTAAATTGATAAAGTATATTATAATGTAAGAAGCATAAGTAATTGATAAATATTGTGTGCAATATCGTAATGTAAGCAATATAAGTAATAATATTGCTATGCACAAATCTAAGTATTGATGTTGAGAACTGTTTAATAAAAAACACACACACACAACTTAAATTTGGGAATTGTTAATGTATTTGGTAAGAGGAAAAACAATTGCATTTTTTTTTCTGTGTGATTGTCATATTTTGTATAGCTCTCTTTTTCAATAAACTGAAAAGGAAAAAATTATACTTATTTATTTATATACATATAGAGAAGTCTATTTAAACATAAAATATAGACATAATTAATGGCACAATGAGTTTGCGCCAATGGATTGCCTCTTTATTTTCACTCCTCGTATGATGACAAATTGATCCAATGATTGAGAGCTGTGTCCCCCGGATTCCAGTTTATGTCGAATTTTGGTGTTCAAATAGCTAGTGCCCCCCCTCCGCCCTATATATAATTTTGAGATATTAAAGTTGACTTTGTCAAGTCTTTTTTGTAAAGGTTGAGTTCTCTGGAATATTTAAATTTTAAAGCTCGATGCTTGAAGGAAACGAAAACTGGATTATTAGAATTCAAATAGTGCCTCCCCCCGGCCTATATATAATTTTGAGATATTAAAGTTGACTTTGTCAAGTCTTTTTTGTAAAGGTTGAGTTCTCTTGAATATTTAAATTTTAAAGCTCGATGCTTGAAGGAAACGAAAACTGGATTATTAGAATTCAGATTTAAGATCTATTTGGTTAGTTTTCATTTTGTCATAAAATAGAAAGAAACATGATGGTTTTTTTTTTCTAATAAATAGTATAAAAACAAAACTATTTATTTTGTTTTTTTTTATAATTAAAAGTTGCATAATTTTAATAACTGTTCTTAACCATTTACGCATCACATGTGGTCAGTATGGTCACCACAACTGAAATCATTTAGAATAAGTAATATTTTACAATGACAAAGTTTACACTAAATCCAAAAAGTAAAAAAATTAAGCAATCACACATAGCATCTTATAGAATTAATATACTCCCACATATTACCTCAGTCGATTTCAATGCAGAATTAGTTAATAAATGAAGCAACATATAGGTAGTCATTATATTAATTCAAACAATGCAAAAGTGAAAGGTTAATTCTTTCTGAATTTATTTAATGTTTACCAAAAGTCAAATTGTACACAACATCTTTGCTTTTTGACAGAGAGGGCACACCCTTATGCAGTATAAAAGTCATAGTGAGAAGATATGTACGCATGATAGATTTCTTTCTTATTACTAATATTCAAGTTGAAAAGATGAAAAGGGAAGATATAGACCTCTTATAGCTCACATTCAGACATGTGAAATAAACTTCAAGCTGCAAACAAATAGTGCCAATTCTATCACGTATTCTACTTTCCCAAGATGTTCTCCGTTGACATTAAAAATACAAATGTATATATTTGACAGAAATCCCGCACGGAAAAAAATATCTTAGCAAAACAATATTGTTCCAATCAAATTTAATGTATTCATAAAACCTTTTTCATGCTGAAAATGAAATTAATTATATTAAGCTTTGATTAAGCTTTCGATTAAGATAAAACGACAACACTGGGATTAAGAAGTTTCATCAAACTAAGAAATAAGATCAGGATATGAATTTCAGACAAATATTGCAGAAAATTTAAAAGGTATAAATGAGATGCATGGAATTCACCCATTGCACCTTGGAGATGAAGTTCAACAAAAAACGTGCATAATACAATCAATTAAAATGCAATACAAAAGGTAATAGTTACAGTAATAAGATTTCTGTTTAAACTTCATTCTTTTTACACAAAAAGGTTAATAAAGGGCCAAAAAACAAAGTAAATTGCCAAATCATTCTCCTTTCCAGTTACATGTTTATCAGCAAGTGCTTCTAATATGGATAGCCGACTGATAGCTAGCACCATCATATACCATAAATCATAATCTGCATCAAGGAATGGCAAACTTTAGAGTGGTAGAATAACTGAGAACCATATTGACGGAACAGTCTTACAAAATAACAGCATATTAAATATTGTCTTGGAACGATAATAACAATCACAACATTATCATATTAGCAAACAACAATGAATTACCTAATTATTGCCATATTAGTAAATCTAAGAATTTCATTATAATAGGGCTAATACCATTCTGGATTATGACTTAAATTAAGGCACAATGTATATTATTCATGAAATGAAAATTGCAAAAAGGTTGCTAATTATTGCATACTAAATATTGTCTTGGAACAATAATAACAATCACAACATTATCATATTAGCAAACAACAATGAATTACCTAATCATTGCCATATTAGTAAATCTAAGAATTTCATTATAATAGGGCTAATACCATTCTGGATTATGACTTAAATTAAGGCACAATGAATATTATTCATGAAATGAAAAAAACAAAAAGGACGCTAGCCACGAAAGAGATGGAAGTTAAAAATAAGACAAATTAAGTCAAGCAATATAAAAGTAATAATCCATGTGGTGTATCGTCAATAAAACCTAAAAGTAATAAAATTGTTTTCTTCTAATTTTATCCTTGGCATGCAAAACAGAAAAAAAAAAAAACCAAGAAAAAAAATTCATGGTATACTTCAAAATTTAAAGTGAATTGCTAGCTTCATAAATAAGCTGACCTATTTAGACAAAAATCATTAATGTTAATGCAGATCAGAAATAGTGAAATGATAATACATAATAAAAATAGAAGCATAACAAAAGAATTAATTACTAAATTGATACACCTCGTATTCACTCCAGTACATTGATAAACTAACTTTGCTTATGGAAAATATGGCATAATTAAATCTGGCACAAATCATTCTTTCATTTCCACCTCATTACTTACTGCCATGATTGTTCTACTTTTATGTACCCACAAAGCAAGATAAATTGTACTTATTCAACATAAGTATCACAAAATAAAATAAGGATAATCTTAACTACGCTGTAGTTCCACTCATACTATATTATTTTCCACTTTAAGTATGGATATTTGTTAATGGTACTTTTAGGATATTAGAAAATGAAAAACCAAGTATTAAAATATTACACACGAATTATTGACATTGGTTGAAGATTTAAAGAATAGGAAAAGGTAGCACTAAGACAAATATTCTTAATCATATTCATTTTATTCAAGAAATGTAACAAATTATTTGTCTCTGTAGTTTCAATAATAATATGTTTCTACTTTAAGTAAGGATATGTCTCGATGATAGGATATAAAGCAACTTAGAACAAACAGAGATACAAATATATATTGTTTTAAGATTTTATCAATGAAAAATACAAATGGTAATCAAGTAAAGAAAACTTCCATATTTGAAGTAGAAAATATAATCATCAACATGTAGGTAGGAAAAATAATAATCAACACATGTAATGAAATATGAAGGAAGCTACAGATTTCATTTTTATTTCAAATTTGCATCTATCATGATTCATGAAATCATATGCCTAACCAGTGTAACAAATATTTCATGCTTCAATATTTTCAATCCTAATCAAAGTATGTTTTTTCTTCTTTAAATACGAATATGTCTCGGTTAAACAATATAAAGCAACTTAAAACAAATACATATATAAACATATATAGTTTTGATAAACATTAATGAAAAATACAAATGGTAATCAATTCAAGGATATTCTTAGAATAATAAATGTAATTAAGTATAGAGGACAATACATATTTTATTTGTTTTCAGATCTTCATCTTTAACGGTTCATGAAGATACGATAAAAAATGGAATACAAATATATATATATATATATATATATATATATATATATATATATATAGACACACACACACACACACACATATATATATATAACCCCCTAACCCCCCCCCCTCAACAACAAAAATAGCTCCAAGCTGGTTATAAAAAACAGTGGCATATGCACTTACGTTTAAATGCAAATTGCAACATGTCTTCGTGGGATATTAGGAAATAGAAAAAAAGTCTTGCAAATAATATGTATAGTTTATACGAAGCATAATTTTTTTGGAAAAAGGTACCTGGGGCTATCATGATAGAAGTTAAGTTTTAAATTTGTCTATGAGAAAGGAAAATTTCAATCCATATGCAAAGTTTTAATAGTAAATTATACTACGCATAAAGGAAAAGGATGAATCCTACAATTTAGGATGAAAAATAAGTAAACAGGAATCAAACGATTATATGTGCACCTTTTATTTCCCAAAACCATCAAGATCAATGGTCCTGGATTCATCAGATGAATATCATCATCCGAAAGCTTCAATCCGTATTTTTTGACAAAAGATCCTGAAAAGCAGTGGAAGTAATACAAAGGTTAAATGTATTGAGATAAATGAGATTCAATAATTAGGCTGAAAGATCACGAACTCTTATATTGGATATCTAGCAGTTAAAAGGGACTCAAAACTACAATCAAAATTTGTAAATGTTGTTGAAAGATGATTATTTTCATTACTAAGAAGATAAATACCCTCCTTAATCTTGGTTATCGCAGGCCCTATAGCTAGAATTTGTGAAAACTCAAATGCATAATGATGAAAGAAAGGTATAACACGTGTATGTTTTGTTGGTTTGGTCTTTTACTGCTTTTTTTATACTTATATAAGATTTCAAGGCATGGATTGTCAAGAAATTTCCTAAAAATGACACAACCATCCATCAACTTATGATAGTGCCCAATCTCACTTATAATATTTTGTAACTGTCACCCTACAGTTCGTCCTGCTAATAATTTATGAAACCGTAACGACAACTAAGACAAACATTTAGTGAAGGGTCGATTTAAGGAACGAATAAGATTTAAACATAAATTCATTATTAACTTTTTCAAGATGATAATACAAATTGAAAATCATAATTAAACTTATGTTGTTGTCTGGATAAACATATGAACACAAACAAATACAAATATAAATTAATTTGCTTATACTTTACATAAAGCAGTCATATTAGATTATTTATATAGTTACCCAGACGTAGTTTTCATCCAAATAAAATTGTTGAATTTGATTAGAACTAATATTTAATGGCACAATTCCTTCTCAACGGTAATAAAGCTATAGGAAATAACATCAGAGTAAAACAACTTCATATGTGTGTGGTACATTAAGTTTGTCGGCTACAAATTGTTAAACTTCAAAAACAGGAAACAATATCTTAAAAAGAGGAAAGTGCAAACAAATCCATTAAAGTTGTTACGAAAATGATTTGATATAATGAAAAAGGTATCTTAATAAATGACAGAACAAAAGAGCATAACAATTTTGTATGGGTTTTGATGCTGTACGAAATAACAATTGAATACAAAAAATTTGTATGTTCTTTGTATTTTAGCTTCCGTTTGGAGATTATTCTAACTCATTAGATAAGAACCCTAGGCCAGAAAGAAGAAACCACAGTTTTAAAAAACTAATTAAGAGCAGTTACCGTAACAATTTAATCTAACCAAAAATGCAACATAATTGACGTTAAAGCAGTATGACCTAATTATCCCTAAGAATATTGTAGTAATATGCAATAAAATATAGGCACATTGAGTTTGGAGCTATATTGTAGGTGTGTTCTCTGCCCAACAAATGAATACACAAAACATGAAAACCAATCCATTACATACGCAACTGATAGTGCTAATAAATCTTCAAAACAATTAACACTGCATATAAAAAAACACAATCTTAGTACAATCCCAATTCTCTACATATAAAAAGGTCTGTAAATTGCATGATTGTAATCGAACATACATTCTAGTTTGCATTAGATTATTTTTGGAAACATGGTAACAAATTTATGCCTACAAATCAGGATATAATCATTCTAAATGTGAGGACTATAGTTTATTGCAGCATAATCAAATGAGTATCAATTATATAAAGCTAAAGATATATGAAAGTTGATTAATTACCCAACCGTATGGATTCAGGATAAAAGATGAATCCATACTAGAGGAAACATTAGACAAAGTTAAGAATATATATAACCTGGCTCAGCCGTTGAAGCAACAATACATAGACATACATAAATTTATGTGTGGAAAATCAAAGTTAGGAAATACAGGATGAGAAAACAAATTGGTAAGAGAAAGGAATTTATAGGTAGAATAAATCATTAATGTATGAAAACCTACAAAACTATGCAACTGTCTTTGGATTTATGAAAATTTGGGAAGCTTAAGGAAAAAAATTCTTATATGCCAACAAATAGAAACAACATACGGTGAAACTACGGACTCAAATCAATAGAGTACCCACTCTGTGACCAAATCTGAACAAACACCTCCAATACTAATTATAAAAACACAAAATTACCAACCCAAGATCCCTGACTTTCCATTTCGGGATTAAAGCAAGGAATACAAATCATTGATGTTGACACAATCATAGTAGGATTGTTTTCAACATAGTATGATGTGAGGAGGAGGATGTTCACAGAGTAATGGTTACCATAGCCCATTTTTTCAACTTTTGGGAGAGCAAGCAGGAAGATACGGAAAACAGTCAATTTCATAAAAGGGGGCAGTTTGGAAGAAACTGTGGGAAGTAGGGAGCACGTAATGAAAAATGTTAATTTGGTGGATAAAAAATGGAGCAGACTAAGACACCGTATTTTGAAATGAGAACATTTCAGGGCTCCACATCAGCAAAATGTTTATCTTGTTTTTAAGTATTAGAAATAGACATGATCCAAAAGTCTCAACTCTCACAAAACATAGCTGCTATTTTTGGAGACAATGGTGTTACATAAAAAGAATTTATAATAATTGGAAAATGATCCGGGTAGGTTGTTATTCATATTACCACTGCATTGCTTTATTCATGTTCACGTACGTTTTAATGGTAATAGTTTGACAGCTTATGAATTAAATGTTCCCTATTCAGTTTACCTTACAAATCAAATAACATATTGCAAAATGAAGGACCTTCTTTGCGTAAATTATGTATAGCTCATGCACGCTTCATCTTTAGTTGCACCACATAAATAGGTGATTCTGTTGCAATAAGGAGGTGAAATATACATAAAGAGCATTTTTCATAACAATTTGCATGATGGTGTATTTAACAAACATTAGTATAGAAAATGTTCTTTGTATATGTAAGATGATGTACAAAAGCATGGGTTAAAATAATGCAAGAAAACAATGTTAAGGGCTCGAAAAAAGATACGAAAAGCGAATTATCCACATAAGATGAATGCTTTCTTGTGTCACAAAGAATTTAAAAAGCTATTTGAAAGTGGAATTAATAATTTTGTTATTTTGTTTGAGGGTGTTAATATTTGTGTTAAAAATTAGACCAACGTATTAAAAATCATAGATTGAACCAGAATTTTTTTGTATATTATCAAATAGGAGTTGTAGACTTATAGCTGCATTTCCAAACAACGCAAGATAGTTATAAGCATGCACGCCTTCATCCAATAATTAATACAATTAAACCACGTGTTGATCATTTAGAATATCATCTTTAATGGCATGTTCATAACTAATTTTAAAGAAGTTTGATGATCTAAACAATGAGGATTTTAGTCTAATGTAATAAAATACCAATATAAAATCCAGCACATGAACCTTTGTCGATGAAAATCCAAGACGTGAAGAAGACAGCGCGCAGTTAGTATGCAGGCTCATAAGTAAGCAATTGGATGCTAAGATGGCATTTTCTTTGTAGATAGTAGGAATAAAATAAAAAGCAATTAGAAACTGCTGAATGAATACGCTCTTTTCTCAAGATAGACAACTTTGCTTCAAAAACAATATGAACATCCAATCCTATTTCTCATCCCAATTTTCTTGTACATCCAAGAACCAACTATATGTTCATTAAATTAGCATCTACGTACGTAAAAACTCAAGAATTTTCAATTATTTGATCAGCTGATGCTTCAATTCAAGATTATTAATTTTTGACTTTTATCCAGTTAATTACAAATTGAAATGTAAGATTTCAAACAGCTATTATTATGCCTTTTTAATCTCACTTTATATACAGTTAAATTTCAAACAGCTATGATCTGCTGATGCATAATTTGTATAACATGATTAAGTCATATTGTGGATAGTACATCTTGGTTGATTATTAACCTTCTATAAAAAGAAAATCAAATAATTTGCAACCATTTTTTATGTCCATATAAGAGGCAAAAAAAATATACCTGAAGCAACATGGAGATGAACACAGAAATTAATTTGTGACCTTGTTAGTTTTTGAGAACATACAAATGAGCATGGGAAGCCCGTTTCTTACAAAAAGGGGGGAAAAACTAAATTATGGAGGGATAAATAAGAAACATAGTTGCAAACTATAAAACTCGGTTAAGTTTACTAATTGGTTAACAAATCATAATAGAGAATTTGGGTCAAATGCATTTTACAATTTTAAAATGACAGCAAGATTGGAGGACTATCTGTGCAACAGAAGTTGTCATATTACAGTATCAATAACTCTAGTAACAACAATAGCATGAACAAACACATATCTAGTCATTTGACATATATGAGTTTTTTCCACTTTATCTTGTTAATCATTCACGCATGTAACATGCCAAATAAGCCTATATATCGCCATTACCGTTAGTGTTGATCTGGTTAAAAGAACCGACATTTGCAAGATGTCAATCTTCAGTAGCATTAATGATGACTACAATTATTCTATTATCAAATATAAGTGAAATAGTACAAAATTTTCTTTCCTTTTATTTTTGTGAATGATGGCACGGCTGATATGATGAATATTAATAGTTAAAGTATAATAACCTATCAATGATAACCGAAGAAAGATATTGGTAAAAAAAGAGAATATGGAAAGTTAATATCCATCGTGATGCAACTACATGATTGGTAAATCCCAATATAGCTGTACCTATCATTGTCAACTCAACAACATCTTTCAAAATAAAATAACGAACTGCAAACAATGATAAATAACTGAAATATTAACACATGACTAAAAAAATTACTTTTGAAAAGTAGAATATATTTGGAAATATAACGATTTTTCAAATTTCATCTTTATCAAAAAGAAGTAAATAAGAAATAATCTTGCGGGAATTTTATTTCAAATCATTATCACGACATAAAAGTAAGTAGAAAACAACAGCTTAGCATTAATAATCATAGCATGGTTATCAACTAACTGAAATAAGAATGATTTTTCACCAGAACAAAATATTACTTGCACTTGTATTGGATGTCATAATTTCAATAAGAATTTAGTTACTCTTCATAAGCCTCACATAACATTCCATCAGGCAATCAAATCATAGATAGAACTCACTATATTTGCCATTTTTATATAAAAGAAATATTAATTTGGTTGTAATTTGTAGACAAACAGGTTAATTGTTGCATAGATCAAAAAGGCATAAAAGTGGGCGTTATCATAGCTATCAATAACAAAAAAGACTGCAAAAAATTCAAAACAACCCATTGGCAACATGATGAAGGAACAATCATCGAATGCTCAGAGTCGTTGGAATGAAAATAATAACGTAGGACGATAGATCCAAAACACAACTGCTAAAAAGATGGCTTGCCTGCAAAGATGATAATTTATTGACCAAGAAAGTGGATTCAGAGATAAAACTGTCGATATTGGAAAGGCAAGAGGATAACCAGACATGAATCAGAACAGTAACGCAAGGCCGTAACGGTATAGAGATATGAATGGGTACGCAAAGGGAGAGGAGGCAGACGATGATGAAAGGCAAAACAATAAGCGTGACTGTTCAACAACAAAAATACACACAGCATACTAGTTTCCTCAATTCAGCAACAGAAACTGGAGAATGAAATCTAGTGTAAAAGGGGGAAAAACAACTATAAAAGCAAAACATGATCAACAAATCAAGCATTATTAAAAAAAATTGGCCAACCAAACGCAAAAATATACCTTGATAAATTCAGCACGACGCAGGGGTTCTTCCTAGTTTCCCAGCCAACTGACAGACCCTGCTGATGTGAACAAAAGAGGGTTTCTACCAATGGAAAATTGGAGAAATCATGCGTCGTTATTTTGTGCAAGCAGAAGAGACAAATTACCCTGAAAAAGAAGAGGGAGCGACAAAATGAAAGAAAGGAAAATCATGAAATAGAGTGGCGAAGCTACTACGTAGGATGGACTGAAATGGTGAAGAACAGAGAAGGGAGAGCAGGAAGAAAATTCACGCTTGTTGGACAAAGCCCTAATTGAGGGTGGAAACGATTACGGGAAGGACTGAAAGCAGTCTGAGGTGGAGAAAGATGAGAGTAGCCCAGAAGAAGAGAATTAAAATGCGACTGTTCAATTCTAAAATTCCCAGAAGAAAAAGAAGATTGCTTGCTCCACGATGAAATTTAGGTTTAGAAGAAAAGCACGGATGGATCGTGGGAAGAAACGGAAGAGCTGCGTACGGAGCTACATACGGTACGTTTGAGCTGCCAAATTTCAAGGAGGCTTGTGCGCCCTTGAAATAAAACCCTGCTTTAATATAGTAGTATAGATAAGGAAGATTGAGTTAACCATTTTTAAATGAATTCATTAGCTTTAGCATACATGCCACTATTGTCCACTTGATCATTTGTCGATATGTAAGAAGCTAACTTAAAATGAAACCAAGTTTAATCCAGGGTCATGCCAGAAACTGATAATTCCCCTACAAGAATAGACATGCTTAATAACAGGAAAAAATATGTCTCTAAGTTTGAATGTGCTCCTCCAAGTCCAACTGCAGTTTTGAGGAATCCGCATGCACCAAAATTAATACTTGCCTTTAATCTCGTATTTGGCAAATGGGCAAACTAGTAGCTAGCCTTCTTGTTGAAAAAGCCATTCAGGTGATTAGCAAAAGCTTCTTTGTTCCACAAAGACAGGTTTTGATGTCAGATCTCCTTTTTCTTTTAGGACATTCCATTTTAGAAAAAGATACAGGCCAGCAGACTTTAGAGTTAATAAACCCCTTCCAGAAAAAATTGAACGTAGCACTTCGCTTATCTAGTTATTTAGATCTTAGAAAAAGATACAGTCGTAGAAAAGGTTACTGACTTGATTAGAGTTAGAGGCTAATTTGACTTAAGCATTTGTTGGCCTAGTTAGCTACATTTTTCTCGAACAAAAACATACATTGAAATCTAGTTATGAAGTGGCAAATGGAAAGACCTAGGTAGCTAACCGTTCCTTGACTAGGTTAAAGAGTAGCTTGAAGGGTGGAGTTGTAAAGTCCTGGATGGCACCCGCATCATCATATCAAACTTGCATAAGTTAACTTTAAGATCAGTTAGCTTACAAAACATGTCTAAACCACCTAATATAGCAAGAATGGATGGCATGTTTGGTTTGAAAAAAAAACCAAGGAAAAAAACAACCAAGTCATTATCAAACATAAGGAAAGTGATTAAGGGGTCCTTGCATTTCAAGTGAAGAAGAAACTGGCCCTGCGAGACTATCTAGATTAAAAATTGATTGAGAACTCCTATCACAATTATAAATAAGTAAGAGGAAATTAGGTCACCTTGTCTTATTATTCATTTTCTCTGAAAGTAGCTAAAATTAGAAGCATTGGTATTAATAGAAAAACTAAATTTCGATATGCAGGCATAAACGCAAGCAATGAAATGTTTAGGGTAGTGCATATAAGACACAATTCTAACGATAGCGTCAAAGGTTTAGATATATCAAATTTAAGCATGACTCTAAGCGAAATATGAGAGGAGTAACCTTTCAAAAGTTCATGGGAGAGCAGGACATTGTCAAGAATGTTCTTTGAAGCGAGAAAAGATGCATGGTTTGGGAGATAATGCTAAGAACACTCTTTTTAGTCTAGAGGCGATAATCTTTTCAAGACACTTGTAAATAGTATTGCAGCAAGAGATAGGTCGAAAGCAACTGACATGGTCAACATTCTTTACCTTAGGAATGAGAGCAATATTGGTAGTATTTATGGTAACATTTTACTTTATTAAAGAGGTTCTTCACAACTTTGTAAACATCATGTTCAATGAATCCCAACAAGTTATACAGAAGATTGCATTAAAGTCGTCAGTCCCTTCACAAAAGTGTTGATTCATAAAGATAGATTTGAGGAATTGATTTTAGTATTGGTAACTTCAATGGAGAGAATACACTCGGTCTGACCCGAGCATATTTGAATCTAGGTGTAACAAACATGGATTTTCAACCCCGAAAATCAACACAAAACACCATGTTGACATTCAAGCACCGAAAATACTGGAACGTTATAAGAAAGAAATTAGAAGGTGAGATAAGAAAAGAAAGAAATATTAGAATACAAGAATAAGGAGAACATCATAAAACTCACAGCAGAACGAATAAAATAAATATATCAAATGCTTTATACAAAAACTGTATATATATATATATATATATATATATATATATATATATATATGATTACAACATCAGAGTATATATTCAAATCAATACAACACACAACGGAAATAAACTAGTACCAGCAAGCATATGGAATACGTCTCAACTTCAACTCCTTCTCAGGAACTCCAAGCGAATATAACCTGGAAATATACTTGGTCTGACCCAAGCACATTTGAAGCAAATCAAAATTCACCTGGATTAGTCTAGAATACTTTCAATGGTATACTATATTCATATGGCAAACAACTTGTTTAACTTTAGAAATCCTTTTTGAAAGAAAGGATAATAGTAAGACCAGTCCACACATAAACACAGACAGTTTTTACCTTACTATGACCCATAACATTTTTGAAATCAATATCTTTTCTGATGTTGTAATAGTGTCCATCAAATCACAAATAAATATCAATCTAGCAGAACGCTCGCCTCTCACACTCTACATATATTGTATACAGTCAAAACCGTAGGTGTTTATTGGAGATTGGATTCTGACTATGACAAGGTATGAAACCACCTACCAATAGTGTATCTCTAGAGAGGAATACACTGGGTTCAACAAGAACGTCTTGCAACCCAGCCCATACATGACCGACCACTCATTTCTCTTGAGTGTATCGAATATTTGTCACCTTATGGCTGCACAACTATCGTTTTTCCTGGGAGATACAGAAATGAAAAGAAGTAACAAAAATGATTATTCTCTAGATGTTGACAATACACTCTAATGGGTGCGACCCACATAGCCATGCTGCTTTCCCGATTTTTTTCATTTCCCTGTTGTGAGGCTTGAGGTTATAAGTCTTCTTTTTAGACGTCTGGTCACTATTCGCTTTGAATTCCACATCGTCACGTCATCCAGGAACAGGATGAACCAAAGACACTCTCTTACTGCATCCTTATATAGGAATCACCCCAAGAATCAATAGCGAGAAGTCCTTGCAATCCACAGATTCCAACGACGACAGAACCACAATGTATCTCAAAGGGCCAACTAGAGATTATAAGTAGTTCTTTCGCTCCATGAAGATCTACACCCTTCAATGCTCCATTTTCATTTTAATTACCTCTCAGACCTTAACCGACGACGTTCTTATCTCAGAATAGATAAAAGTTTGAAATACAAAACCTATCGTTCCATTTGCTATCAATTCAATTTTACCATTTTATTCAAACCATGGTTTCAATAACCATTTCCTTCATTTGGCATATTTATTCTCAATTTAAATCTCATTTACTTTTGATTTAAAGGAAACCTAATAAACACGACTCATTCGCTTTTAATTCCTTTCATATAACTCAACATCAGTTGGATTTTTGTTTCAAAATACTTTTTCTAAGTCTTTCACAAAATTCAACTAAGCCTCTTCCTTTTGTTTTGCAAAATCTTATTCAGTTTTGATCCAATACCTTACGTAGCACTTATTTTAAGATCCATGCCTGAGTTTAACTTATTTACAAACTTCTTTTACGGAATTCAGATCCAAATCTAAATTCTTCTTTGAAACCACATTTCAATATACCTTTTGTTTCAATTAAAAATCTATTTAAAACTTGGTATCCACTGACCAATCTCCTCGCCGGTTTACTTAACTTGAACTCAAATCCTAATCTTCTTATGTAACTCGTTCATCATTCTTTTTGAAATCATATTTCACTTTATCTTATTTAATTAAATAATTAAGTAAAAACAAATCTATTTAAAATATTTGCATTACTGGTCTCTTTGTAAACTCCCCGTTTATAAATTGTATTCTATTATCCAATTACTTACGAAAATTTCATTTCGATTCCCTTGCTTATACTTAATTCAATTATTAAGTAACAACTACTTAAAAACAACATATTATCTTCAGAACCGTTTATAACTTTGTACAACATTTCTCTTAACATGATTCATTTTTAAAACTTTATCACTCCTTAATCTACGTCTATTTAAGAAGTGAATTACTTTAATTACTGTAAATTACAATAATTAATTAATTCCATTATTAACTGAAGTGAAATAGTTTATTTCATTAATAATAGATCAGCTAATCGCTTACCGATATTATTAACGATAAATACTTTTATTGGTGATTTATCAAATCGATCAGCAACTTTAAATATCATTAAATAAAAAGATAATTAATATTTTAGAAATATTATTAATATAAAATAATTATTTGTTAAACCCTTTTCATTAGATTAATCGAAGAACAATCAACTGTAATTATCACTCAATTTTAACAATTGACTTCGTCAACTTAAAACTCAATTATTTACTAATTGATTCCGATTACTTTTCTTATTAGATTAATATAATTAATCTAATTATATTGCTTAACTGTTTTATTTAAACAGTTATTTTCAAAACAATAACCCATAGGTTAAATTCTACTTTTATGCTGATAAAATTTATTACAATTGCTACAAAATATTATATAACTATTTTTATAAAAACCATTTATAAATATCGTCTTATTTTAAAGCTTCTATTTTAAATAAATTTTAAAATTTCACTTCAGTTATAAAAATAAATTTATAACTTCAATTTCGTTAATTTGCCTAACGGCGAATTAACGTCTTAAAACAGTGTTTCAGATCATTTGCTGCCAAGAACCCAATTAATACCGTCTATTTATTAAAACTTCACATCAACATTGAATTTCAATTCAATGTTCAATATATGTTCAATCATCAATATTCAATCAGTATATAATGTTGTTTGGGGTAAACAGTTCATATTTTGAACAAAATGGAAAAATAAGCAACATATAAAATATTTGAGGAATTCGGTCGGATCCCTCCAACATGTTCTTCCCTGCATCACAAATCAGAATAATATTTGATAACAATTTATGAAATAATTATTTAAATCAAAATCATCCAATACGACAAATATAATTGTTGACAACCATTTACTAAGCAACCAAGACATTCAATCATTCAATTTCTACAATTAACGATGAATTGTATTTTAATATGAATTTAACACATCATAGAATTTCAGAAGGCGTGAGAATCAACTCACCTTTGTATTTCGATTGACGGTTGTGGAGTCATTTCATTTAATTTTAAACGAACGATTTAAAATTAAATGAAATGACGAATAGCTCCAAACCGTTCTGAACATAGTACTTTTCAGCGTGATCCCAACGAATTCAACTTCGCTGATTTCTGACATTGTATGAATGCGATATGATTATTTAAAGTTTGATTAATTTTAAAACAATATTAATTAAATAAAACCCACTAATTACCTTTATAAGTTAAATCCACGCCACCAATGTTTCTCGCGTTCTTGTAGCCAGTGTCATCCATGCTATAATGTTTATCCCCCACTACATTGAACATGTGCTTGCTACTTTCCTACCTTCGATTGTTAATTAACCATGTCCACTACCTAAATGCCCCTCTAATTTTATTTCGCCTAGCATTTTTTACAATAATATTAATGAAACCCTACCTATTTGCACATTTTTTTATTCTATCGTACAATCTACTTCAAAGACAAAGATAATAACTGGTATTTCTGTTGAAAGCTCCAACCAATATTTACAACTATTGGGCGACCAATACTACTTACCAATGACGATCCCTCCCTTCACAGTAACTGCTCCGACCCTAGGTCGCCGATCATCTTCGCCACCCACTCCGACCAACTCGACCCACGAACCACTGCTTCATGTTAAAGCTTCACTCTTCGCAGCCATTACTCCATACTGTTATTTCAAAATTCAATCTTCCCACTTTGCTTTTGTTCAGCTCATACACCAGGCACGATTAGAGTATCCTTCTTCACTTACCCTGTTTTGTTGCTTCATCCCTCCACGTCTTCTACACTTTGCCCCCTCGACCCCCTGTCCTTTTGCATCGCCTACATAAATTTGTAATTAAACTAGGCTGAGGAAGGGTGATATGAAAGTTTGGTTTTGTTTAAGAAAGGGTGGGTTGTGGTTGCAGTTCTTACATTTATTTATTTATTTATTTAAGTAGTGAATGCTTTGGTTTTTCTGGAACGAAGAAAAGGGTATAATGCTATATATATATATATATATATATATATATATACTCGCAACCGAAGAGATAATAACAACGTATTTTTCTACCTATTTCTTAGCTGTGCGTAGAGGATGGAATACAGTGTTGTTTCTTTTCATTCAGTGTATTTTCATTTCAAAGGATAGCTGAGTGAGTAGGTGATAGGGTAGAAAAATAGTGCACAAATGAGAAACAAAAAGGAGTTCAGCGTATTTTCATTTCAAAGGATAGCTTCGTTAGTAGGCATGAGGGAGGACATTGGGTAGTTGATACCAAACGGTTGTGTTTTCAATGTGGTTTGAGTAGGATAGCTGTGTAAATCTATACGCAAAAGCAGAAAATACATAGAAAGGCATAGTGTGTTTTCTTTTCATTTCCCTAGCTCCGTTGCTATGCTTTTCAATGGCGCAGCCGTAGCATGTGAAGTTGTAGGGAGCGTTCTTAACGAACGCGAGCGGGACATTTGAGCGAGGGTATTTGAGCGTGGTACTGTAGCGAACGGGGAATGTGTTTTTAGCGGCGAACGGGGTATTTGAGCGTGGTATTTGAGTGGGGTATTTATATGTTAAATTATTTGTTTTGATTTAATTAAGTACTAATTTCAAAAAACAAAATTACTACATTTCATTACACAAAAGAAAAAACAAACATAAATACGACAGAAATACAATAACACAATGACATGAACCTCCTACTTGTTGGTATTTATCAGATAAGTTTGGTATTCTTTTTCGTGGCATTTGTCTGCAAGCCCTCTTATCAACCAGCTTTTCGCTATCTCATCCGGTAGAGCAGCGAACATATCATTTATTTTGGGGTCCAAAACAAATAATAGTGTGTCTGCAACATCAAACTCACCCGTTGCTCCAAGGCGTTGCATGCGAGCTACCGTATTTGCATAATTTGTAGTACTTCCCATTGATTCCACGCTAGTACCTGTATTAGGACTATCAGAATGCGTGCGAGATTTTTTCATCTGTCTCTCGGTCATTAGGTCAATTAGCATAGCCATTTTATCGTCACTTTCACCACGTCTTCTTCTTAAATGTTGGCGTGAAGTTTGTTGACTGGGCGGATTCATTGGATTTTGGGTTGGCGGATTCATTGGATTTTGGGTTGGAGCTTCATAATTTGGTGGATTAATTGGATTTTGTTGCAAAGGAGGATTTGATGGCGAATTCAGGTTTGGAATATGATTATTTTGCGTGTCATCCAAAGGATTAAAAAACCCGACGAATTCCCATGTTCTGTCAAAAGTGGTTTGTGTTGATGGCGGGGTGCCAGTCTGCGACGGTTGTACAGTAGCAACAGGAGTGTACGACGATTGACCAGTTGCATTCGTCCCACGAAATAATTGTTGCATCAGCTCTAAGTTTTCTAGTGGACGTTTCTTATATTTCAAGACACCCGATCCAAATTCCTAAATGTAAGAGGGAAAATTGTAAGAAACTAACAATAACTGAATGGTAACAAAATAAATTTACGGACCTTAACACGATCTTCCCACCATTCATCGCTTCCAGAGACGGTTCCTTTGTAAGCATCCCAACCCGCGCCAGTCTTGTTCATCAGTGCATCCCATTTCATCCAATCTCGTCGAAGACTATCATATTTGTTTCGGATTTTGCTTTCGTCGATCGGTACGATGTCCGGAATGGTTTCTATGGCATCATTGAACTTTTCTGCAATCACTTTATGCACACCTTTTTTGTTGCTGCCACAAGCACCGTATGCATCAACAGAACATTGCAGCATAATCTGAGTTGCAGTAAACGACCAGTGATGTGCAGATTTTCGATTTGCCATACTGAAAAATGAAAAACAAAATATTTTAGAAATAAATTAAAAAAACAACGAAAAAAATATGAACAACAAACTGAAAAAAACCTGATTGCTAATCGAATTCGGTTGTGGATAATTTTAGAAGAGAATTGGGTTGGTGTAGTGTGGATGAAGAGGGGTGGAGGGGTAGTTTATGTAGAGGGGAGGAAGGAACGTTGGAAATCAGACCGTTGGCGTCCGACGCGTCGGACGCCAACGGTCTGATTTCCAACGTTCAACAATCGTTCTTTTTGGTAGTGGAAAAAAATCCAGCGTGCCAGGAAACGACTGTGAACGCACCCGTAGACTCGAAAGATATAGTATATAGGAACGTTTGAAAAGAAGATACGAGCAATACATAAGGGTGCAACGCTATTTCATTCATTTTTACTTTCGGATGAAGAAATAGGTTATGGGATGGAGAAATAGGTATGCTGCTGATTTCTAGGCTTTGCTGAAAAGAAACACGAGTCAATATATATTGCCGAGAGTAAAACTGAGAATAGAAACAAGGTCTTGTCCTATTCAAGGTAAATGGTAGGTTAGAGACATGCACGTGATGGCTGTTTCCTTTCAATTTTCTTTCTGATGTTGAAAGGGGAAACAGTACCGTGATGTGTACTAAATAAATTGTATAATATATTTGTATTTGTAGATTAGGGTGACAAATTGTTGACTACGAGGACACGCTGCTACTTGCAGTATACGGTTTAGATAAGGTGTGTGCAACGATGTGATTTTGAAATTACATTGCAGTGTGTACGGTTGATATATGCTGCGAGATTTCCTTCACGGTACAACAAAACTTTTTTTTAATTTAATGTTTCACAGCACTAAGATCTTAGTTGAATACCAATTTTCTAAAGAATTGCCTGTGCAAAGATAGACATTCCCCTTTTAATTAATTTATAATTCTATAAATTCGAACTCCATTCTCTGATAAATAAACTCGATATTTAATCCATTATATTTCCAACATAATACATAAAACATATTTAAATATTCCAATTTAAATGGCAGAAAAATCTGGAACGTTACAGTAGGATTTGTCTATATTTCATATTTTGAATAGTGTGGCTAATTTCTATGGCTTTTGATATATATCATTTAATAAAAGTAATTAATTGGGCACCACCCTCTAAACTTTTGCATAGCTAAGCCTTAATAATTTTCATAGTCGAAATTACTTTCAAAAACATTGAAAAAAGTAATTTTTTGATACGTTTCCACTTGGACTGGCCTAGCTCACAGTCACACTAATCGACAATGGTTGTGACCTGATTAAATTTCCTGCTTTTGCCTCGTCCCAGGCTTTGATGTTCCAAGCATGTACTTCTTACTAGCTCCTTCTTGCCTTACAATTGTAAATGAGATATCATGGAGTTTGCCCTTTTCTAAATTTTTTGGTTCACTGGCCTTATTTAAATCACGCAAAGCCTTTGGTGGATAAGACATTCATATCTCAAACCTTTGTTTGCTCTTTATGACTTTATCTTATATGGTTCTGAGCAATATGTAATTATCTAATTCTCTTCAGTTGACTTGGCCTTGTTCAAATTTCCTGTAACATTTTGCTAATAAGATATTCATATATTTTTCTTCTTTCTTAAATTTTTTTACAGTTTAAATGTATTAGTTTCAGAATATAGCTTCATTCCATTATATGATAAAGTTTAGATGGTCACACTTATTTAGTATTTGAATGGAGATTTGTACTATTATCGGTGATAATAGTACTGGCACTAATAATTAGTGGCCTCAACTGAATGATATACTACTAGTACACAAGGTTTAGTGCTACGTTGAAAGCAATTCATTAAGAAGCATGATTTCATCTAGCACTGAATTTTAAAATATAATTGACAACTCTCCAAAGATAATAGTATTGTTGGAACTTCTTTTCCTTCTCTCTTATAATTGTTCCTAGTGGATTTGTATTTGAACATATAACTAGATTCGCTAAAGTAGAATTAGGTAGTTAGTGCATCGTTTATAAGATGATTGGATGTATTTTTGGGTAATAACTTCAAGTGTAGTTATTTATTTTGCTAACAACAAATAACCAATGTATACATCAACATTGGAAACTTATTTTCCTTCATAAGTCGATGATGGAAAAAGACTGGGTTTTTTTAAACAGGTGATAAAACAATGCTTAACTTAATACATATTTGTAGATTTAGAACATATAATCTAATATTAAAACTAATTTTTTTTATGTTTTTTACTTTTGTCATAGAGCTAGTTAAGAGTACCGACAAGGGGCAGTGAATTTTGTGCATGATGCAAAGAGGAACATAAGAAACGTAGAAAAAAAATTATGCCCTTGCAGAGACTATCGGAATCTTAGTCGCCATGATGACCAAAGTATTGTTAACCATTTAATTATAAAAGGAATGGATCCTATATACATTGATGGTGAATGGTTTAGTCATGGTGAAGAGATAAATGTAGAGAAGAAAACAAATACATTTGACATATATTCAAGATGATTCACTATGAACATGAAGATTTTATGAATAATGATTTTTTTTGATGATGATAAAGATAATGTTGATTTTCGAAGAAAAGAGTATGTGTTACTCAAGAACTTGGAAGATGCAGAAACTCCATTATATCCTGATTGCATAGATCACACAAAATTATCTACTATCACCGTCTTGTATAATCTTAAATGTGAGACTGACTTGTCTGATAGTGCGTTTGATAATCTTTTAGCTGTGCAACATCTATTTCTACCGAAGGATAACGTGCTTCCCAAAACCTTATATGAAGTCAAGAAATTTCTTAAAGCGTTCGACATGGGTTTTGAAAAGATACATGCATGTGAGAATGACTGTTTCCTTTTAAGAACAGAATACAATGATTTAGAAAATTGTCTAAAATGTGTTTCTTCGAGATGGAAGAAAAATAAAGATACTGAAGAGGTTATACAAGGTGTTCTAGTTAAAGCATTGAGATATTTTCCAATCATTCCGAGATTTAGAAGAATGTATAGATCTTAAAAGATGGTAGAAGATTTAAGATGTCATTTTACTAATAAAAGTAATAATGAAAAAATGCATCATCCCGTGGATTCTATGACATGGAAGATGGTGGATGAAAAGTATAAATCTTTTTCATTGGATCCACGCAATCTTAGGCCTGGTCTTGCTATAGACGGATTCAATCCATTTTCCATGTTGTTCGAAATATAGTTGTTGGCCGGTAATGCTTGTGGCATACAATCTCTCGCCTATGTTTTGTATGAAGAAGGAAAGTATTATGTTGACTTTACTTATTCCAGGCCCGAAACAACCCGGGAATGATATTGATGTATATTTGGTGCCTTTGGTGGAAGATCTGCATCGCTTGTGGTCTTACGGAGTTAATGCTTATGACGCATTTGGAAAAACTTTATTTAAATTGAATGCAATTTTGCTATGGACAATTAACGATTTTCCTGCTTATGGAAATCTTGCTAAATGTCATGTGAAATGGGAAAAGCTGGCCCATTATGTGGTGTCAATACCCATTCTCATTAGTTGAATCATAGTCGAAAGTTTGCCTACATGGGTCATATAAGATTTCTACTTCCTTCAGATTCACGTAAGAAACAATAGGAACTATTTGATAACACCATAGAGACAGCTAGTGCTCCTAGATTGCTTACTGGGAGAAACATCTATGCAATATTGAAGGATTATCCAAATGCTTTTGGGAAAGGAAAAGAAGACAAAATTAATAAGAGAAATCGTGTTTATGATGAAGAAGATGAAATTGATGATACTAACACTTCCACAAAAATGGAGATATCAAGGTGAAAAAAAGATCAATTTTCTTTGATTTTCCTTATTGGGAGGTTAATGGTTAATATGTTTATTTTTTACTGTTTTCGTATAAGAAAAACCCAATAACGCGTTATAGTTATGGTTTTCGCAGGAACTTCCACTACGTCACAATATAGATGTGATGCATGTGGAGAAGAACATTAGTGAAAGCCTATTGGGCACGATGTTGCATGGTAATAAATCCAAAGATGGAACCAACTATAGGAAGGATTTAGAGGATTGGGGAATTCGACGTGAGCTTCATACACAACCTCATGGGAATAAAACATATCTTCCACCGACTCCATATTTGTTGTCAAAATCCGGGAGAAAAATATATTGTAAAAGATTGTATGATTTCAAAGGACCGGATGGCTACTTTTCAAATTTAAAAAATCGGATTTCATTGTCGGATTGTAGATTAGTGGATTTAAGTCACGTGATTATCATGTATTAATGTAACATTTATTGCCAGTAGCATCAAGAGGATTACTGGCAAAGAAGTCATGAAAAGCAATAATTCGCTTATGTTCTTTTTTCAACAAATTATGTCAATGTGTTCTTGATAGAGAAAAGGTAGAACAAATCAATGTTGAGATTATTGAAGTTTTATGTGAGCTTGAAATTTTTTCCCACCATCTTTCTTTGATATAATGGTACATTTATCCATTCATCTTGGAAAAGAAGCACTAATGTATGGACGATTCATTTTCGTTGGATGTACCCATTCGAAAGATATATGAAGACACTCAAAGATTATGTCAGAAACTATGCACGACCAGAGGGATGTATTACAGAATCATATCTAGCAGCAAAATGTATGTTGTTCTTCAATGAATTTTTGGAAAAATCAGGACATATAGAGGAAAAAGGAGCTCGAAATGAAGAGTATGAAAGTAGTGTAATACTCTAGGGACGTCCAATTTCAACATCGAAGACAATTACATTGCTGGCTAATGAGAAAGAAATGGCTCATTTAGCTGTGTTAATGAGTATGGCAGCGGTGGAACCATTTATGGAGTAAGTTTATGTTATGTGTTGTTTTAAATATTTTTATGTATTCATAATGATATATGTAACTTATAATCAAATGTTCAATACTAGTTTGCATTTGGAGGTATTAGAAAATTCAGATCAGTGCATGAAAAAAAATGCGACCTTACTTCGGGAAACACATTCCAAAAAATTTGCCAATTGGATTAAAAGGAAGGTTAGTTAGATTTCAAATATATTCTCATATGACTATTAATATATTTTAAAATTTACATACTAAATGAAATTCGTTGTAGATACCTATTACCTCCAAGGATCATAAAGACATGTTGAAATGGATTGCTTATGGTCTGAAGTATGATGTCGTGTCTTATAAAAGATATATCGTCAATGAGCAATGTTTTCATGTAAAAGATTTAGGGAGACAAACTCAAAATTATGGGGTGTTTTCTGATGTGACTACTATGTGTAGAGCAAGTTTAAGAGATATGACCCAAGTGGTTGATGTGGTCACTTATTATGGAATATCGATAGATATATTTTTATTAAATTATCATTTGTTTTATATTCCAGTTTTTAAGTGTCGTTGGGTGTATAAAGTAAATGGAGTAAAAGTTGACGATGATGGGTTCACCCTTGTTAATTTCCATCAAGCATTGTTTTCACAGGAACCATATATACTCGCATCTCAAGCTAAATAAGTATTTTGTTCAAGAGAGAACGATGATTCTAATTGGTATGTTGTAATGAAAGCACCATCAAGAAGTTTTACTAATTTAGAGGATCCCGATTGCATCGAGGAAGATATCCAAGTGATGGAAGATGAAATAACCAAAGTGGATGATGAAGATGTTAGCAATGTTAGAGAGGATTGCAAGGGCATACTTGAGTAGATTATATGTCCTACTTGAGCATCGTTGCTCATTTGCTTTAGTATTGGTTGTTCATTGTACTTGTATTGATTTTCTATAGTGTTGGTTGTTCATTTGCTTTGGTGTTGGTTGTTCATTGTACTCGTATTGATTTTCTGTAGTGTTGGTTGTTCATTGGTGTTGCACCTGAAACTATGTTATATGCATTTATGTTGCACTAAAATTTCTGGCATTTCGTGGCCATGCGGTCTGACCTGTTTTTCATATTACATGCACATGCACTAGTACATTTTGTTGCCTTGTCTGGTCTGGTCTACTCTTGCGTTTCTTTACATGTGTATACTTTATTGCACTTCTTTACATCAAACCACATAATTTAAATTATATATGTATATTTATGACTGTATATACAATTCAAATTATATATTTTGTTTCATTTGTAGAAAAAGATGCCGACAAGCAATGTGCGTACTCGCAACCAGATAGAGGCTTCAAAGGAATCCTAAAAGAATAAGCCAGATCGGAAGTGTAACATTCAATGCAAAGAACAATCAGTCAATGCTAATAAGAAGCAAGCCATTGTTCGCAATGAAGGCAAAGAACAAACTGTCCAGAATGACCAAAATGAAGGACTACGCTCAAAAAATCAAACCTGTCTTGAACAAACGGATGATGCCGAGATGGAAATTGGGAAACAAAGTGCAGCTGAAATTGAAAGTACATTTTGGAAAAAAGGTGGTAGAGGTCCAGCAAAAGCAAAAAGGCTCCTGTTATGCAGTCAGGATCTAATTGAAGTTGAGTTCAATGATGTAGGTATACTGATAGGGCAAGGGTCTGTATATTTATCCTCTTTTCTTTGACAGCTTGTGCGGGAGTAGGTTCCGTACACTATCGATGATTGGCGGAATATAAATGATGATTTAAAAGAAGTTTTGTGGCAGTCGGTTCAGCTATGAATTCAGACTTAATTTTGGTTACTTAACTACATGATAGAAATTCATGCAATAAATTTTAATATTCTAAAGCTAAAGCGTACTCCAGTTCGGACCATATACATATGTGAATTATTTGATTTTAATATCATGTTTTCATGTACCGATTCAAGTTAGATATAAACTGGAAGAGGAATGGCAAAGAAAAGCCATATTTCAACAAATGGGAGTACTGTGGAGATCGCCAAAAAGCAAGTTGGTTCGAACTTTGCAAAAAACGAAGAGTGAAGAGGAAAGACTTAAGCTGAAACCTACCAACATAAAAAACATGAAGGAATGGAGAAAGTTTGTGAAGGCAAAAACAAGTGTGGAGTTTAAGGTAAATCTAAGATAAAATTCAATACTTCAACAGCAAATCATTCCTACGCTCATCTCTATTAGTATGATAATTTTAACACCTTTCTATATTTCCAGCAAAAAAGTGAGAAATATTCATCCCTTAGGTACACATAATGTAATACCCCGTAATTTTAACAACATTAAAGATGATAAATTAAATAATAGTTAAATAAATTTTTAGAATTAAGTGAAACAGACTGAGAAATTGTGTTCATCTCGGAATTCTGGTTAAAATAGACATCTGGTTTGCATAAAACGGACATCGTATGAAGAAGTTGTTAAGGTTTGAAGTTTATATACACACAAGAGAATTATATATAAACATAACAATCCAAAATCAATTCAAAATAATTCAAATCAGCCCAAAACCATAGGTGGGAAAATTCCCGCTCTGGGTGTCATCTAGGATTCGACCCCATAGGGGGGGTCGACACATGGGTCGACCCCATAAGGAGGGGGTCGACCCGCCTACCAGATCGAAGGCAGTATTCATTTTTCTGAACGTGGACTCCTTTCTTGACCAAATTAATTGATTCTAGGCTATAAATAAGACCCTATACCCATTGTTTTATTCATTCTAAATCAATTGAGAACTAAATGCTTCCTCTGCCCGGATTAAATCAAGTCTTTTCTTCCTCAACCATCAACTAGAGTTATTCAAGTTTAGAGATCTGTGATTCAACATATGCAATCCCTCTTCTATTTCTTAGATCCAATCACAGTGAGTCTACGTTATTTTAGATCTAAATATTTAAAAGTTAATCTTAACATGACTATAACTTGGATCTAATCTTGTGACTATTTGAATCATACCAGATCTGCTATAACCTGTGTATTTAACTTATTCTAACATGACTATGAACTGGATCTAAGCCTATACATATTTATCATGTCAGATCTGCCATTGTTTGTTGATCTAATTCATTGTTTAGATCTCATCATGCCTGTTTATGATGTCCCTATTATGTTAGAATCAGTTTTATTATCACATATTCATCATTTGTTCCTTTATGCCTATCTTGTCATTATGCCCAACTTTGTCACTATATGTTTATTAGTTTTTATGCCTATTCTACCGTCATATGTCAATACTGTTATTGTGATTACTTCTGTTCTCTTCCCTCCTTCTTTTCCCTTTTTATTTTATAGCTAGGCTACCTTCGAGCCTAAGCATACCGCTAAAATATGTGAATGTGTTAAATTGGGAATGAGGGGAAAACGCTAAAATTGGGGCATAATTTGTATTGGGAAATTTTGGGCATAACTTGAATGAAATATATGAACGTGGATTTGTGGCATAAACCAAAATTGTGATTAAAGACCTTAATTTGGGGCATATGGTTCATTATGAACATGACTTGGGAAAGGGGCGTGAAAACCTATAAATACATAGGATTAATTTGTTAATAATGAAAATGCCTAGTATTACAGTAATTAGAAATTGTAACCGTTCTTAGATACGAGGTTAGATTACACTTGTGGTGGAAGTCTTCGCAGAACCGCCCAACATATCTAGCGACCACAAGTGGTGAATCTAATGTGAGATGTCTAAATGCATAAACATGTGACATACTAAGACACGAGGTTAAGTCCGACTTGTGGAAGAAGTATGCCTGGACCTGCATGACATTTCCAGCATCCACAAGTTGCGGGCTTAATGTGATAGGTCTAGTACATTATAACCATAAATGAACATGGTTATAATTTTGAATATCAAAACAAGTTGAATCCATAGGAATTATATATGTTAACTTGAGTAGGATTAAGTAAAATTGTATGAAACAGTGAGAGGGTTAAGTATATCTTGGGTTGGTGGGTAATATTTATATATAGGCCCACAAAATTAACCTTTGGGGTTATGCAATCTTTCACTCTGGTAAGACATAACCTGTGGAAAACCTAGTGGGGATGAAAGCATAGGAGGAAGCATGTATCATCTTGTGTATAGGACCCGTTTCAGTCAGTAACTCATATATAGGTATCAAACGAAGACTCTGAGCTAGGTCAGAGTCAAGGCACGCTTACTGGGCTGATTGTAAGAGATCCAAACGAAGGGATGGTGTGGGCGACACATTCCGGCGGGGGCACGTACGTGCATGGGTCCGGCAGAGGAGGTTTAGATGCCATGACACCTGTAGATATGGTTGTGCACATCCTGAAAACGAAGGGTTGCCACTTTAGGAAGCGATACATCCTACTATGGGGCCAACATAGGGTATTTATGGAATAGGGATCTAGCCGATTGGGGTAGTAATTAGGGTACATCTAGAATCTGGTATATTGAGGAGCCTCTTATTATCCTTAGGGATAACTCCGGTATGTTGGGCTGTCTGTTGATTGTATGGGGTTAAACCTCTCACAAGAAGTACGCCTAAGTCTACCATCTTATAGTTGTTGGGATCATCTCATTTTGGTTATACTAGTTTTGGTGTAGAGAAAGAGAAAGCACTAGAGAAGCGCAATACATTCTATCATGTTTATCCTATTTACCTAGTCATGCCTGCTTTTTATGATGTTATCTCTCTTATCCACTTTGTATACCGATCATGATACTTTTACTTATTTATATGTTAAAAGTAACTGGACTCGCCCGACTTATGTTTGACCGATTTTGTTTTCTCTTATTTCTCTTCCATCGCCTAGGTTCTCAGGGTGGGATACTCAAGCTTGATCAGGATTCTGCTTTCAATTTTCTTTGAGCTGCTTAGATGTACTGCTTGATTTCATATCTCTCTACTATGGCTATGTTTTGGGGATTATGCTTCATTTATTATTGTACTCTGATGTTTTAAGTACAAGACAGAAATTTTAATGATGTATTGGGTTTTATGCATTTCAAACATATGATGTAACTAGATTTTGAACTATGATGTTTTCTGCTTTATAAAATTTTAAATTTCGCTGCTAATTTATATCTGTCTTGTAATGTTTCTATTTTGTTTACCTATAATGCTTCACGAAACTTAACGCATTCTCTTAATGTGTGACATTAACGGACGTGGGGTGTCACACTTGGTATCAGAGCTGAAGGTTACCAGATTGGATAAAATATTTTTAAAATTATTTTCAAAAAGGTTTTAAAATAAATCATTTTCAAAAGAAAAGTCTGTTTTGAAAAACATATTCCCCAAAGCCATATGTAATATCTTTCGATTCTCTGTCTGAATCCATTTTCTTTTCTTTTCAGCATGTTTGGGGAACCTAATATTCCTTAGGGACTTACGATACCAGGCTGGTTCCGTAGGTATATAGAGGCCATGACGCCTACCGGTGGTCCAGCAGACGTTCCTCCCCCAGCTGCACCCATTGTTCCTTATCCTCCTCCCCAATGAGCAGATAATTTCTCTAAGATCTACAGAGATTTATGTGCTATGGTTGGAAAGCCATTCCGAAGAACTGAAACTTTCATAGAGACAAGGAATTGGCTCAAAGAGATGGAGGATTTATTTGGAATTTTTGAAGTTGACGGTCGTAGGAAGAATCAATTAGCCTCTTGGCTATCGAAAGATGAGGCTTCATTCTGGTGGGAAGTGATGCAAGCAAGGCGTCCAGTGGAGACTTGGGATGATTTTTGGCAGAGGTTTGAAATGAAGTTTCTTTTTCAAGCTGAGAAAAGTATGCAAATGGAACTGGCACTCAAGCAAGGAGACATGACTGCCGAAGAAAATGTTAACAAATTCAATCAGCTGGCGAGGTTTCAGTTGGAGCTAGTGGATACTCCAATAAGAAAGCTTTGCGGTTTTCTAGAGAATTGAATGAACCCCTACATGGGTTAGCTATGTCTCATATTCCGATGGGGGCAACTTTTGAGAGGCTAGTTGATACGACATTAATGCATGAGGAAGACAAAGGAATAAAAAAAGATACTAAGGTGGAGGAAACACAAAGCAAGAAAGTTTGGCCCAAGAAGGGAAAACAACAACAGCAACAACAAAATAAGGGTGGAAAGAATGACAAGGCTAAGGATAAGAGGAAGTGCCATAATTGTGGATGCGAGGGTCACTTGGTAAAGGACTGCAAAAGATGGAAGCATGCTTGCTTCAGTTGTGGAGAGGTCAGACACTTTTCTAAGGAGTGCCCGAAGAAGCAAGGACAACGTCAAAGGGAAGGAGCTTCTGGAGGGTAGGTGCATGCTCTCATGACCAGTGCTCCAGATAGAGGTAGGTAAGTTTCCGTTGAAGGTTTGATTTCTCTTTCCAATCATCCAGTTAGAACTCTTTTTGATTCTGGCATTTCACATTCTTTTATATTTGATTCTGTGGTTGAGTCTCTACACCTTAGTACTAGTATGGTAATGGATCCCTTTGTTGTCTCAAAACCCATTGGTGGTACGACTCATTTGTCCATGATCTGTCGGGATTTGAGAATATTGGTGTTAGGCATAGAATTTGAATGTGACGCATATGTGCTTGGTTTCATGGATTATGGATTGATTCTAAGGATGGATTGGCTAGCCATATATGGCACCATTTTGGATTGTGAGAGGAGGGTCATTAGACTTTTGACTTGCAATGGGAGGACCCTCGAGATTTCTTGTGACCCAAAGGGGTCTGTCATGCTTAGTTTCCTAGAGTCACTTGATGCATCTATCGATGATATGTGATCTGTATCATTAGTCCGTGAGTTTCCTGATGTTTTTGACGAGGTTCGGGGGTTACCTCTGAGGCGCTAGATCGATTTTCGTATATACTTGGTGGACAATGCAAAGCCAGTTGCATTGCATGTGCGCCATACGGCTCCAAGGGAAAGGAGAGAGCTTAGCAAGCAAGTGGGGGAGGTACTCGAGAAAGGGGTTATTAGGGGAAGCATATCTGAATGGGATGCTCCGGTGGTATTCGCAACTAAGGCGGATGGTTTACTTTGCTTATGTGTAGACTATAGGGAGTTGAATACTCACCAAGAAGAACAGGCACCCACTCCTGAGGATAGATGATCTGTTTTACCATCTCGTTGGTGCATCTATTTTCTCTCAGTTAGACTTGGCCATGGAGTTTCATCAGTTGAGGGTGGCCGAGGATAGTATAGACAATGCCACTTTTAGGACTCCAGATTGTTTCTTTGAATGGCTCGTTATGCCGTTTGGGTTGACGAATGCACCCGCCTATTTTGTTGATCTAATGAGTAGGGTGTTTCGAGAGTTCCTAAATAAATTTGTTGTGGTCTTTATTGATGACATCTTAATTTTCTCGAAGAGCGAGGAAGAGCATGCCTTACATATAAGGGAGGTTTTGAAAACTCTCTATACACATCAGCTCAAGGCGAAATTTTCTGAATGCCATTTTTTGAGAAAAGAGGTGAGATTTCTAGGGCATATGGTCTCTAAAGATGGGATAACAGTTGATCCCGCAAAGTTTGTTGTAGTTCAAGATTGGAAAATCCTAAAGAATGCAACGGAGGTGAGAAGTTTTCTTGAATTGGTAGGCTATTATAGGAAGTTCATTAAGGACTTCGTAAAAATATCAGCCCCACTCACCAGGCTGACGTAGAAGAATCTGACGTTTTCATGGGATATAGATTGTGATGTTGCTTTCCAGCGATTGAAGAGGGCTCTGAAAACAACCGTAGTCTTGACCTTACCCGATGGGAATACAGTGTTTATAGTATACACTGATGCATGTGGTACAGGGCTTGGTGCGGTTCTGATGCAAGAGGGAAGGGTAGTATGTTATTGGGGTAGAAAACTAAGAGTTCATGAGAAGAACTACCCAACCCATGATTTAGAGCTAGCTGTCATAGTATTCACGCTTAAGACGTGGCACCATTATTTGCTTAGAAAGAAGTCTGATTCGTACACTGATCGTATATCTCTCAAGTACTTGTTCTCGTGGAAGGATCTTAATTTAAGGCAACAAAGGTGGATGGAGTTCCTGGCATCTTATGACTTCGAGATTTCTTATACCCCTGGCAAGGGTAATGTGGTGGCATACGCACTGAGTAGGTAGAGGATGGCCTTAAGTCCTCTGTTTGTGGAGAGGAAAAGTTTGGAGTTTATATCGAATTTTGACCCTCCACCGAGTTTTTGCCTGGCTTATTAGCATCACTGGAGGTGTGACCTACTCTTATGGATCAGATAGGAGCTTCGCAGCGAGAGGATCCACATATTTCAGACATCTTGGATAGGCTCGGTAGAGGGGAGACTTCTAGACACCTCAGTAGATATTCTATGGACGATAGAGGGAGGTTGCGACGAGATGGAAGGCTTTGTGTTCCCCAAGTTGGGAGTTTGTTAAAGATAGTCCTAGAGGAAGACCATCATTCTAAGATGACTATTCATCTAGGTGGTGATAAGATGTATAGAGATATGAAGAGGGTTTTCTTTTGGGCTAGGATGAAGAAAGATGTGGTGAAGTTTGTTTCTCAATGTTTGATTTGCTAGCAAGTCAAAGCTGAGCAAAACAAGCCTGGTGGTTTACTTCATCCTTTTGAGGTACCACAGTGGAAGTGGGAGAGCGTCTCTATGGATTTCATCGATGGTTTTCCTAGATCAAGGAAGGCCAACACCAGTATTTGGGTTGTAGCGGACAAACTTACTAAGAGCGCTCATTTCATTCCAGTTAAGAGTAAGAGGATGGCAGCATGGTTGGCAGCAATTTACGTTCGTGAGATAGTTTGTCTTCATGGAGTACCTTCCTGTATCGTAAGTGATCGCGGCCCCATTTTCACCAGTGAATTTTGGAGAAGCTTGCAAGAAGCATTAGGTACACAGTTATGTTTGAGCACCGCTTATCACCCTCAGGCCGATGGGCAGACATAAAGGGTGAATAGAGTTTTTGAGGATCTTTTAAGACTGTGTATCCTAGATTTCGGAGGGACTTGGGAAGGGCATCTTCCTTTAGTGGAGTTCGCCTACAACAACAGCTATCAAGCTAGTATTGGCATGGTACCCTTTGAAGCATTATACGGACGACCCTGTAGATCATCGATTTGTTGGTGGGAGTCTAAAGAAAGACTTCTACTTGGACGAGATATGTTAGAGAAACTTCCGTAAAGGTTGATCTTATCAGACGGCGAATGAAGATAGCTCAGGATAGGCAGAAGTCCTACGCAGAAGAGAAGGACTGACATTGAATTTAAGGTGGGAAATATGGTTTTCATTAAGGTATCACGATTAAGAAATGTGGTTCGCTTTGGATCTGTAGGGAAATTGGCACCTAGTTTTGTAAGGCCATTTCCCTTAACAAAAAGGATTGGCCAAATGGCATATAGAGTAAAGCTACCAGAGAGACTATCTGGCATTCATGATGTTTTTCACGTTTCTCATTTACGGAAGTACTTGCATGATATCGTAGATGTAGTTGAGCTGAGTATGCTTGAGGAAGTAGAGGCGGAACGAGAAGCGGCCATTAAACGAGTTCCTACCCGTATTCTTGGATCAAAGGTTAAGAAGCTACACAACAAAGAAGTCAAGTTGATGAAAGTTCAATAGGGAGATAACTAAGAGGATGCAACTTGGGAGACCAAAGACAAGATTCGTGCTTTGTACCCTTTTCTTTTCAGGGGTACGTTTTTAACTTCCTTTCCAAAGCTTTTATTCATGCTTGTTTCTATCATTTAAGTATATCCTATCAATTGAATCTTCAACCTTTAGGTAGGAACCCCATGGATGTAAACATGTGTTTGAGACATTTTATGTTTGATGGATACAAATGGATGCAAGTGTTTGCTAGTGGTTGCTCGTGGATGCATATACACACACATTAAACACTAGATCGGCTCAATCACTCTCATACTGCATATGGATGTGTGTGCATTTTTCTTCTTTTTATGGAGAGAAATGGATGTATCATCATATGGATGTTGCATTTGGACGAATGATTGTGCACACATATAGAACTTACATGTTATAATAGGATTGTTTGCATACATGATGGATTCATGGCACTAACATACATTGCATTAAGGAGGCCGACCGAATCATTAGACCGCCTGATCTTTCGCATTAGTATTTGGACATATACACACACCTTTGTATATGTTCATATAAGCATCAGAAGCCTTTAAGGACAATGGATGCCTGTGCTTGGTGGATGAGTAGATGGGTGATGGATGTTAGGATATACATTCTCCTTAACTTAGAGATTTTGGGGACGAAATCCTTTGAGTATGGGATAATGTAACACCCCGTAATTTTAACAACACTAAAGATTATAAATTAAATAATATTTAAATAAATGTTCAGAATTAAGTGAAACTTACTGTGCATTGCGTTCGTCTCGGAATTCTGGTCAAAACAGACACCTGGTTTGCGTAAAACGGACAACGTATGAAGAAGTTATTAAGGTTTGAAGTTTATATGCGTAGAAGAGAATTATATATAAACATAACAATCCAAAATAGGTTCAAAATAATTCAAATCAGTCCAAAACTGCAGGCGGGAAAATCCCCGCCCTGGGTGTCGACCCCATAAGGGGGTGTCGACCCATGGGTCGACCCCATAAGGAGGGGGTCGACCCCCCGCCAGATCCGAGGTAGAATTCATTTTTCTGAACATAGACTCCTATCTTGACCAAAATCGTTGATTCTAGGCTATAAATAAGACCCTATAGCAATTGTTTTATTTATTCTAAATCAATGGAGAACTAGATGCTGCTCTGCTCGGGTTAAATCAAGTCTTTTCTTCCTCAACAATCAACTAGAGTTATTCAAATTTAGAGATTTATGATTCAACATCCGCAATCCCTCTTCTATTTCTTAGATCCAATCACAGCGAGTTTACGTTATTTTTAGATCTAAATATTTAAAAGTTAATCTTAACATGACTATAACTTGGATCTAAGCCTGTGACTATTTGAATCATATCAGATCTGCTATAACCTGTGTATTTAACTTATTCTGACATGACTATGAACTGGATCTAAGCCTATACCTATTTATCATGTTAGATATGCCATTGTTTAGATCTCATCATGCCTGTTTATGATGTCCCTATTATGTTAGAATCAGTTCTATTATCACATATTCATCAGATCTGTTCCTTTATGCCTATCTTGTCATTATGCCCAACTTTGTCACTGTATGTTTATTAGTTGATATGCCTATCTTACCATCATATGTCAATCATGTTATTGTGATTACTTCTGTTCTCTTCCCTCCTTTTCCCTTTTTATTTTATAGCCGGGCTATCTTCGAGCCTAGGCATATCGCTGAAATATGCAAATGCGTTAAATTGGGAACGAGGGGAAAACATTAAAATTGGGGCATAATTTGTATTGGGGAATTTTGGGCATAACTTGAATGAAATATATGAATGTGGATTTGGGGCGTAAACCAAAATTGTGATTAAAGACCTTAATTTTGGGCATATGGTTCATTATGAACATGACTTGGGAAAGGGTCATGAAAACCTATAATGACATAGGAATAATTGGTTAATAATGAAAATGCCTAGAATTACAGTAATCAGAAACTATAACTGCGCTTAGACACAAGATTAGATTACACTTGTGGTGGAAGTCTTATCGGAACCGCCCGACATATCCGGTGACCACAAGTGGTGAATCTAATGTGAGAGGTCTAAATGCATAAACACGTGATGTGCTAAGACACGAGGTTAAGTCTGACTTATGGAAAAAATCTTCCCGGACCCGCCCGACATATCCAACATCCACAAGTTGTGGGCATACTGTGGGAGGTCTAGTGCATTATAACCATAAACGAATATGGTAATAAACTTGAATACTTAACCTCGTTGAATCCATAGGGATTATATATGTTAACTTGAGTAGGGGTTAAGTAAAATTGTATGAAACAGTGGGAGGGATAAGTATATCTTGGGTTGGTGGGTAATATTTATATATAGGCCCATAAACTTAACCTGTGGGGTTATGAAATCTTTTACTCTGGTATGGCATAACCTATGGGGAAACCTAGTGGGGATGCAAGCGTGGGGGGAAGCTTGTATCATCTTGTGTGCAGGACCCGTTTTAGTCAGTAACCCATATATATGTATCAAATGAGTACTCCGAACTAAGTCGGAGTCGGGGCACGCTTACTAGGCTGATTGTAAGAGGTCCAAACAAAGGGGTGGTGTGGGCGGCGCATTCCGGCGAGGTCATGTGCATGCATGGGTCTGGAAGAGGAGGTTTAGACACCATGACACCTGTGGATATGGTTGTGCACATCCTAAAAACGAAGGGTTGCCACTTTAGGAAGTGATATATCTTACTGTGGAGCCAGCACAGGGTATCTATGGAGTAGGGAGTCGATCGATTGGGGTAGTAATTAGGGTACATCTTGACTCTAGTATGTTTAGGAGCCCGTTATTATCCTTAGGGGTAGCTCCGGTATGTTGGGTTGCTTGTTGATTGTATGGGGTTAAACCTCTCACTAGAAGTACGCCTAAGTCTACCATCTTATAGTTGTTGGGATCATCTCATTTTGGTTATACTAGTATTGGTGCAGAGAAATAGAAGTACTAGAGAAGTGCAATACATTCTATCATGTTTATCCTGTTTACCTTGTCATACCTACCTTTTATGATGTTATCTCTCTTGCACACTTTGTATACATGTCATGATACTTTTACTTATTTATATGCTAAAAGTAACTGGACTCGCCGTACTTTATGTCTGACCCATTTTTATTTCCTCTTCTTTCTCTTTCGTCCCATCTCCCCCCAGTTCTCAGGGTGGGAATACTCAAGCTTGATCAGGATTCTGCTTTCATCCTGCTTGGAGCTGCTTAGATGTACTGCTTAATTTCATATCTCTCTATTATGACTATGTTTTGGGGATTATGCTTCTTTTATTGTTGTTCTTTGATGTTTAAGTACAAGACAGAAATTTTAATGATGTACAGCGTTTTATGCATTTCAGACATATGATGTAGCCAGGTTTTGAACTATGATGTTTTCTGCTTAATAAAATTTTAAATTCCACTGCTATTTTATATCTTTCTTGTAATGTTTCTGTTTACCTATAACGCTTCACGAAACTTAATGCATTCTCTTAATGAGTGACATTAACGGACGTGGGGTGTCACATATACAACCGGTCGTAAGGGAATGGCTACAATGACCGAAGACTTGGTTAGTTAAATAACTATAGCTTTATTTAATATTATTTTATACTTGTCAGTTTATTTATTTAATGTTATCCTAAATTCAGAAAAACGGAAGTGTAGATCCATCGTCCATAACTAGAGTTGATGTATGGATCAAATCTCACATTAAAAAAAATGGTCAACGGGTGTCCATGGAAGCTGCAAATACTATTGTATAATTGTTTTTTATTTTATCGGTTTTTTATTTTGAAACTGTGATATTTTTACCATTGTACATCATTTATATGTTTTTATTTATGTAGGATGAGATTAAAAAGTTTGGTATGTATCCCAGTCTAGCTTGACACAGATCAATGGAGATATTATTGTACATGTATTGGGAGAAGATAGACCGGAAAGGTTATGAGAATTGGGAAGGGGTTGCTCTTTAACCAACCAAGTTGTGGCTCAATCCAAAGATAAACAAGTCTCACGGTGTCGAGAGGAAATAACAGAATTGAAGGGAATGATATAGACTCTGATGGACCAAAAGGTAAACTTTTAAAATTAATTTTATTCGTTAAATACAATATTTAGCACACTCTATAATTTAAAATAATAAAAAGAATAAATTTTGGTGCTTTACTGGAGGGTAATGGAAGTTTTCAAGGGAGCACACATGAAATGGTAAAATTTATAATTATATTACTCAATAATTTTTTTTGATCCAGTAATGTTTTATTTTAAGTATTGTGGCATCCACTTGAGTGCTCCTTAGATTAAAATATCGTGATATTTGTGCTTTGCAGCAGTATAAAGAAAGTTCAGAAAAGATCTCACCTGAATCGGTAAAAATAATAATTATGTTACTCAATAAATTAAATTTATGTTTCAAATTTTTAATCTAGTATTTGATATACTTTTCGGTTGAATAATTTTGGAGTGATGCCAAAGTATGTTCGTTGTTGAATTGGGATGGAACCACTAGAGTTGTTGCCTATGGGAGGTTGTTGTCCTTGGACCCAAATGACGTTGTCAATGACATTCGTCTTAGACCAAATGCTGCGAGCATTTTTATAATTTTTTTGGATAATCCAGATACTTATTTATGGAGGCCTACACATAAAATGACAGTATTAGCAGATGCTATGAATAAGGTAGTTGCTTGGCCATCAGTTTGCATCAAGGTACCATTGCGAACACGCTTGAACTTTGATGAGGTCGGTACGGTAAAATTTACACTTCTCATATTATATTTATAGCTATTTTGTGTGTGTATAGAATAAAGGTACCACAAATATTTATTCACAGTTACGCGTGAAGCTATTAGCAGCAGCTACATAGAAGTAATACAATATTCTCTTGTTTTCAAACTGTCATGACTACAAGTATAATTGCTAATATTGAAGTATATTCTCATTTTTAGAGTACCGACAACATCCATAATAATTGCAAGATTTATGGTTGGAATGAGGGTGAAGGTGTAGTTGCCGAAGGAAGAATCTATGCCTATGATCCAAAATATACTGTTAATGGTATTCTACCTGGTCCATCTGCTGTTGTGATTTGGGTGGACAACGTAATAAATAAAGTTGCTTATTTTTGGCGACCCACATCTGATATGTCATGCATTGGAGATGCAATTGGTAGGAAAGTATCATGGCCAAGATCAAAAGTAGAAGCAGACAAAGAAAATCCAACTAAGAGTCGTGATGATAGTGAAAATCATGCGAGTTCTCCCTCCAAATCCTCATATGTGTTCATGAATAAATCTAAATATGTAAGTATTAATTTTCAACATTGATCACTGTGTAAGCATATATTAATGCGTACGTATATATATTCTGCATAATAATCTTTTTTTCTTTCAACCGATTGCAAACATGAAAAAAGATGCCAAATGCAAGTTAATAGATGTGGATGGAACAGGCGTAGTGGCTTGCATAACTATTGCATCGACTAATCTGATAACGATGGTCCATTGTCGTCCAATGGGAAAGGATGCTGTAAAGGTTTGGGTTGGACATGTGATAGTTCCAACTGCAGATCTATGGAGGTCAACATCAGCTCTGACGTGCATGGAAGATGCCTTCGGCGCTCCCATAGCTTGGCCAGTGGAAAAAATCATTATTGACACAAAATGAAAGGTATGCAAATTTTTTTAATATACATTTACAAGTTACTACGGTATGGAAGATGCCTTATAGGCCTGTAGAGTTCTGGAACATGTTCTCTGTTTCAGAAACCACAGACATGTTCAAATATAAGGCATCTATTATACTTTGATATAATAAAATGGTGAATTGAGGTTCAACCTGCAATGGAATCATGTAGTTCAAAATCTCAAGACACAACAGTTACACTATACTTATTTCTTTTAGTCAAAATTATTTTGCTGTCATTATTGTATGCATTGGACATTGGTTAGGCAAAAATTGATGTTGAAAAAAAATAGGTGTATACACTTAGCATATCCATAGTGTGCTTATCCAGCATTTGTTTTGGAAAATGGCGACTTTCAGAGTAAAATCCAAGCTTTTCCATAGTGTGCAAGAAAATGAGTGTGTTTGAAAGGTTTATGTTATGTAGTGTTACATTCAGAGTTTGTGTCTGAAAGATTTATGTTATGTAGTGTCTGAAAATGGTGAACTGAGGTTCAACCTGCTATTTCTATTCTTAAGTTATGTTTTGTTCTTTGTTTTACAGGTAGATCAACAATATTTCAGCTGTTTTGATGACAGTAGCACTACAATATTTGCTTGGTAACTTGGTTATTTCAGGTGTTTATTTCAGTGTTTATTGTACTTGGTTATGAGAATGTTACTGGTAGTCTGGTTGTGTATGTTGTGGTTTTGATAATTATTGGTAGTTTGGTTGTGGATGTTTGAATTTGTGGTTGTTTGTATGATTATCTTGTGGATATTTGAAGGTGTATGCTGTGGTTCTTTAATATGTTATGTTCAAAAATGTATGTGTTTGTGGATTATGTTATTTAATTGGCGTCAAAATTATGGGTAGGTATAGGGTAGGTATGAAATATTATAATACAAATTTGGTAACAAATGGTGGCGGGGAAAAATGCTACGGAATATTAAATTTATTCGTAGAGTTTAAAAACCGTTACAAATTAATTGCTATAGAACATAAAACATTTGTGGTGGGGTGTTTAAACGCTACAAAAAAGCTAAAAGAACGCAATAAAAAAAGAATCGTAATGCAGAAACCCTTTCGGTAGCGTTTACAAAACACCGCAAAAAAACCATTTGTAACGTTAAAAAAGAGCCACGAAAAAGAATTTTTAGTAGCATTTAAATAAAATGCAACAAAAATAAATATATTTTAGTGGCATGTTTTCTCATAACGATTATAGAAAAGTCACCAAAAATACTTAGTGGCGGTTTTTGGGTGCTACAAAAAAATCATTTTTCTTGTAGTGGAGGGAAGAGTGAAAGAACATAGTCTCTATTCCTTTCATAGTCCCAACAAATTGTAATCCTCAGCTTCATCATGTTAGCTTCATGCATGAGAGATTTAGAGTATTGAGTTGATATAGCATGTTCAGTAGTGAAGAGGGTGGGATCACTAAGATTTTGCATCATGAGAGTTGGAACCTCTTCAAGCTTCCTTTTGATAGATAGAGAGAATTTCCACTTCCAAATTTACCTTTAGCCTAGCCTTTAATTGCATACTTGGAGGCTTTGAGTTTGGCCTATAAAATAAACGTAATGTACCCATAAAAAGTTTTAGACCAAGCACTCTTAACAATATCTAAAAAATCATAATCATGGATCCAACATTAAAAATAAATAAAACTTCTTTTACCTTTCATGGATTCTACAATAGGTCAAATGATTTGCGGGGAGTGGTCAGATACGGATGACTGAGGAATGAGATTCAAGAGGGAAGGCCAAGTAGAGAGGGCTTTAAGGTTGCAGAAAGAGTAAACATTCTAAGAAAAGACTCCCGCTATCATGCCACGTGTATTGAGCACCAAGAATTTTAACTTTGATTAGGTCAGAATCTTCATAGCTTGGTTGAGAGGCTGATTGCTACCCTGTCGATCAAAAACCTTCATGGAGAAGTTAATGTCTCGATTAACAAACCATGGATGTGCGTTTTGTCTTAGGCCAGGCAAAGATTTAGAAGGGCTTGTCTAGCAGTGGAAGAGTTCTCAACATATATGAATGAGATATAAAAAGTGGGGTAGGATGGTTTGCATGTGACATGACAGTGGATGATTAGTCTCATTGCTAAGATAGTGCAGAGAGAGAGAGAGAGAGAGAGAGAGAGAAAGTAAACTAGAGTGTCAAAAAATAACCATTATTCTACCATATAGAGCTTCATTTAGATTGTCAAGAAGGCTCCATATGGGACTGATGTATTTAGCAGCTCTCAAAGTAAGGGTTGCATTGTGTTGGCTTCAAGAATAGCAAGAAGTTTAAGGCCATGGGAATGAATAAGTTGTTTACATACAGGGAGTTTGGTCTCATTGTGTCCCCTCAGATGTTCGACGCACTAAAATCATGTATCATTGATTATACTCCTTAAAGAGGGTTACTGTGTCATATTCTTGGTAACATAAGCGACGATGTGTCTTTTTTCAGGGTTGATCGAGGAAGTTTGAGTTACATCTTTGGTATTCGTATCACCATTAAGGGATTTTCACTTCCTCTTTCTTGAGGTAGTTGGAGTTGAAATTGGGATGTCAAGAGAAGGCGGCAAGGAGAGGTTGATAGCTAAAGGCCGGGTGACATGGTTAAAGGAGGGAGAAGGCAGTTTGTAGGCACGAGATAGGTTAATGTGTTGGTAAGGAGAAGCATAATAGATGGCATTGACAGTGGAAAGGGATACAGGGAGGCTAGTGGATGTGACATTTGGGTCATTGACAATAGTAGGGGAGGCATAATTCAAGGATGGGAAAGTGAAGGTAAACGAGATGGCAATATTGTTGAGGAGTGGAACAGGTTCAAGGAAAGAAAAGTTCACTTGGCTAACATAGCATTTGGATAAGTTGTATACACTGTCAAAAGTAGAGAGGTGCACAATAAACACTTTGATTGCTCAAGAGAAAAAGGACCTGTGACTTCCCTCATTTTGGTAAACATTATTAGGACATCAAATTGGAAAAATTAGATAAAAACAATGTAATTAGATTGTTGAGTTGAGAATTTTACATATAAATAAGTAACGAGTTCCCCTCCTGTATAAGCTTATTTCTAAACCTTTACCCTCATTATTTCATTTTCATAAACCCTAAGAGAAACCCCTGAGGGCGTCCATTAAAGACCTCAAAGAGAAGAAAACTAAAGGAAATCTTAGGAAGGCTAAAGCTTTGGATCCTATGACAACATCTCAACACTAGTCAAGATAAATAATGTCTTTTACTCGTGTTATTTTTAGTTATTATGGTATATCCGAAATTTGTCTAAGATTAACATGAGTGTTTTCATGTTTCATATGATGCTACAGACTTGTTTTGTTAGAACAAAGTTTGAATGGCTTTACATACTTGATTTGCATGTGTTTTGGGTAGGTTTTAGGTGAAATCTATATTTAAACATCTCTAAATGACTTGAAACTGTTATATTATGTTCATAATATATTTTGGAGATGAGTTTTTAATTTCATAATTTTTTAAGCTTGTATGACTTTCCTAAGAATTTCCTAATCATAAATACAAGTTAATCATGGGAAAATTTAATTAAGGGGCATAATGAATTATTTTGGACTTTTGTTTTTATGAATGATAGAGGCATATATATTCTTATATCTATAAAAATTTTGGGTTCTTCTCATGCACAAACCAATCAATATGAATTTTCTAAGTTGTCTAGACTTAGAGTGAAATTAACGTTAATTAAAATATTAACGTTATTAATTAATACTTTCTATTTTCAAAAAATATAAGATATCAAAAAGTATGATTTTGATCAATACCCTTTTATACAATCCAATCAGATTTCAAGAATTATGTTGAAGATGGTGAACATATATAAAAGAAAATAAATCAGTTGTCTTCATATTCAGTGTCATTGCCTTTATTTGGAAACCATCCTCCACACCCTTCGAAATGGTCGGAAGTTCCTTCTACTTCCACCGATAAGATTTGAATGCTTGTAATGTCACCTACTGACATATGGTGTGCTCGGGTTTCCATCTTCTTATATGAGGCTTCCGCCTCCACTTTTCATTTGGGTCTTTGGCCCCTGGCTTTGAGTTTTTAAGTGCTAACTCCAACTAAGCCTATCGCTTCGCACATGGGCTTCGGTCACTGTGCTTGGACGATTGACTATTTTCAAAGATATAATACAGGGGTTGTTACCTCTATAGCTTTAAAGGCCTTGAGACTCTGCCTCAACACTCTTCGACATACCCAAAAGGGAATATTTTCCTTTAACTTGGTTTTATAAAAAATCATAAAGGTTATCGCCTCTATACCTTCCAGCTATGTAGGAAGGATGCTATTTCGAAACCTTATTTTAACTATGAAGTTTCTTCCTTCTTACCTCTCGACTAAGTCAGAGGGTATATTTTCGAAACCATGATTTATAATGATAAAGGGCTTTATCTTATGTTTTAAATATAGACCTGAGGCTACCACCTCAATGCCTATCGAGGGGGTCGAAATGGCATTTTATAACTTGAACTTTATTTTATAAAGAGAAGTTGTCACCTCACTTTCCTTTCGCGAAACGAAGGGGATTGTTTTCTGAACTATGATTTCTAAAGAGGAGGCTATCGCCTCTACCCCTTTCGGTGAAACCAAAAGGGTGTTTGAAATGTAATCTTTAACCAGTTAAACAATTGATTGTCGAATGTTTATTAAGACTTTCTTGCTTCCATTGGTTTTTGTTTGCACTTTGTTTTCATATGATTGTACCATGTTTCCTTCAACGTTTGGCGAAGGAGTCGAAAGGGGGTTTTTAGATCGAAGAGGATTCGAACCCATTATGTTGCATCATGCTTTTGGTAGAGAACCATTTCATCATTTTAAATGTAGTAACTAGCATTTTGAAAGCTAGGCTTTTGACTTGAACTTGGTAGGGAATCATGTTATGCTTTCGCACTTGTTTGAACAAATTGGAGGTAGAAATGGGAAGGATTAAATAGGATAGAATTAATGGCTTTTAGTAATCCTACGGATAAAACTATGGCATATGTATGGCGTCCTCGGATTATATTGATAAACGAATACACTTATATGGTGTTATCCAGCTTATGTCGGAAGGTTCTTAGTTACCATATGGATAAAACTATGGCACATTTATAGTGTTCCCCAACATGTATTGATAGGTTTTTAGTAATCTTACGGATAAAACTATGACATATTTATGGTGTTCCCCAGTATGTATTGACTAATCGAAAGGTATAGATATATAGAAGGGTACATATGTATGGTGTTTCCCAGCATATTGAGATAGGGGTTCATAGTTATTCAAAGGGTAAAACTATGGGGTGGGTTGGGGTGATCCACGCTTTGTTCCATATTCGCACATCTATTATGTATGTTCTAACTATTTTGGGTGAAGGTTATGGAAGATACTAGCAAGGGCATGCCCGTTCCTCTAAGAGGCATGGTCTTGCTAGATATTTATTTGAAGATAAATTATTGTTTGCAACAGTCTATTGATTGCCCCGAAGCTTTTGTTTTCCTTTTAAACTTTCAGGTACTCATTTGAGTAGGCTGAGGATTGAGGTTTTTCAAGTCTCACTTCTACGAATGAGCTTCTGAAGGCGTGAAGGAGGCAGTAGTTATTCTAGAAGTTCTTTTTCGATGTTTGCTACATCATTTTTGGCTGTATGCAAAGGCATGAATGTTAATGCCTATGTATTTGACTTTGGTCACCAAGGTGGCATCTTCATATGTTACTCTTAGAGATTGTATATTTTGTAATAATTATATTCAGATCTGAATGCGGTTGCAAAAGGAAATGGAATAAATGCTTATGAATGAATGTATTTTGGAAAATTTTCATAATCCTTTGTTCTTGGATGTTATGATTCATCAACATATCTGTTTTGGAACTTAAAAAGCGGGGTGTTATATGACCTGAATCACTTGAAACATGGGAGATCTAGCTGATTGCGGAGTCATTTAACATGGTTTAATATTCCTTGTCATTGTAGTGACAACCTGTGAAGGGGTTGTGTAGCCACCTGAACTCCCCGGCCAGCCTAAACTGAACAAGAAGGCGGATTGCTTTGAGAACACAACTCATTATAACACAAACATGAGAACATTTTCATTGCTTTTACAACACTTTATATCAGAGTATAAGATATCAGAGTACAAATAAATAATATACAGCGGAAAAGTACCATATCAGAGATTTAAAAATTACAGTAGTAGCGGAAACAGAATACATGAATAAAACGTGTAGCAAAAAATATCAACTACCACAACTGAAAGAAATACATGGATACAAAGCATTCTGAATATAGCTTTAGCCGTAATCTAGGATCTTGTAAAAAGAAATATCAGCGAAAACAAAAGCTATTAGTCGCCCATGTGGAAAATATGGGCACCCAGAGTTCAGGTGGAAACAATAAACTCCGAGTCAGTCATGAGACTGGTGTGAGAATTAAAACAGTTATTAACTTTATTTTAATGTTGGGAAAATCAGGGGACCACGCCGTATAATATGTAACGGGTTTCTCCCAAGAATACCATAAAACAAACAGAGCAATGCTAAAATGAAAAATAAAGCCATTATAAGACTCAGGTCCCATCACACAATGCAAACACAAACCAGAGGATCGAGTTTAACCTTATAATGACCAAATATGCTTGATACGCAAAATAAAATATTTTGATATTATTATTAGTGTCTATGTGAGTAAAACATTTCAAAATAAATGTATCAATCCTAGGAATCATAATACCCCATTCTATTATGTCGCCATATAGGTTTACACTAAAACTGTAAAGTCTCGTATTAGAAATTAGATTCCATCATGAACCGAGGCAAGGGATCTTCCTTACCGAATTTGGAGCACCTCTAGCTAGATGTCCAGGGCTCACACGCATGTTCACCTAGGAGGGGTAGAGCCAGCCCACCTATCTGCGGTTGATTAGGGTTACTCCTGAATAGTATATTCCCGGTCCTATCAGACCTATCACTTGAGCCTTTTAATCGGCTCTATATCCGAGGTACCTCGCTTTCCAACATCCACATAAGTAAAATGTCTGGGCTCCATACTATGACATCACTTCTAGCTAGAAGGGAACACATGTCCTTTCTCTACCGTCCTTTATCCCATTTTTGGTTCATACCGGGGTGTGAAGCTCGTGAATTAACGCTATACACAAAGCTGCGCTATTTAAAGTTGTGCTTTGATCATCAACCACAAAACCTTGCTTTTCAACAAAAGCCTTGATCCATGAAACTCAGCATGCCACATTGTCAATCCATACCATATCATTGATTTCTACCAATATATAACCTTTAAGCTCGTACGTCTTAGAGAAGGGTGTTTAAGCAAGAGAATAAATTCTTTGCCACTAAACAAATATATATTTAGCAGAAATTGACAAATACAACGCGAAGTACAATGTAAAACATATAATCCTTTTGCAGGTTCATTTTGGGTCTGAACGAAACCGGAGGCACCTTATTCCTCATCGCATATGTACAATACATGAGAGAGACCCTCGCATATCCAGTCGATCTCCAAATATGTTTGGACGATAACCACTTATTACTTCATCTTGGGTGTACAGCCCAATCAAGACATCAGTAATCTTCCAAACGATGTGAAGATCTCCGGTCTTCAACCACCGTCTTCAAATCTTCGACTTTTAGTTGTCGTATCAGTTACTCAAAATGGGTTAAATCCGGTCTTTCCGAATAACTCACGTATCTTATAATCATGTGAAATATAAACACGTCATATGCCTCATTCCAATCCAAAATATTTTTATAATAAAATATTCTAGGAAATGATTTCAAAAGATTTGTAATATCTTTTCACAACTTAAACCAAATTAAGGTTTATCAACTAGTCGGGATTAACGAGCCTTACCGGAGTAATCATTCATTTTATTATCCCAATCCCAACCAATTCATTCCATGGAGAAAAACTGGTAGTACTCCACATCTAACACCCATTATGTTATCGATAAATTCAATTACCATTCAACGTTCAAATCTAATTAAAGATTTAACTATCGCATGGAGTAAAACTGGTGGTACTCCACTCTCGAACATTTCTTGAACTCAGTAAATTTAATTATCTCATTCACATTTCAATCTAATCAAAGTTTCATTAAAACTCCAATTATTTTTAATCTTCAAAATTCATTATTTAATGATTATTTAATCTTAGGAAATAAATCCTGTCTTTAGTTGGGTTAAAGAACCAATGTCGTTTAAAACACGGTTCACGATAAACCCAAAATCATCTTCCATCAAAAGGGAATCTTCATGGAAATCATAACAGTATATAATTGATTTAAATTTCCATATCAGATTAATACTATAAACGGAATAACGACAAAGCCTTTTAAATTCCATATATAGTAATGGTCTTCCTTCACGAAAGCTCATTTCGATTATCATTAAATCGAATTCCACTCAATTCCAATTTGATGTATTAAATTGGAAAACTTTACTTTAGAAAATTTCCTTAAATATTAATTAAAATATTTATAAATTCCAAATCATACTTCACCGTTAATTGGGTTTAAGAACTAATGTCATTTAAAACATAATTCATAATGAACCCAAATCAACCTTCATTTATTTCCAAATATGTTTATTAACTGGGGAAAAAACTTCATTAATCTTAATTAAAAGATTTATTCCTTCCTCACCTATGGTTTAAGAACAGTATTACCAAAGTTACTATTCACGACAAACCTAAAATCCAATTTGATATTAAATACAAGGCTCTGAATAGAAATCATATTGATTTGTATTCAATATCAAATTCTGAAACCAACGGATGTCGTATAGGGAATAACGATATCTATATCTTCCAAACTCCTCAACGATATCCGTATAATCACAGAATCCAACATCGAAATATTCTGAAGATTATTTCCATTCCAATTCATATGTTCGAAATTTTGGTTATACTAAAATCACATAATTCTTTTCAATTCTCTACTCAAGTCGATAAACAGCTTATTCAGATAAATATACCTTTTATCTTTACAAAAGTGCAATATTTCATCCAAAAATCTTTCCAAATCATTTATTATGATTTAACATAATTTTTCTCTATTTTTAATCATTTTAAAAATAGGCCCCTTTCGTGTCCATCCAAAATCGGATATCAAAACCAAACTTCAATATTTTTGTTTCCCTCCAAAATCAGGCATCAAAACCGTATTTTGATATTTTTGTGTCTATCAAAAATAGGACATCAAAACCATATTTTGATATCTTCATGTCCATCCAAAATCGAGCATCAAAACCATATTTTGATTCTTCACTGAATATTATATTAAAATATTCATTATTTCCGAATTGGAATGTGACTCAATCAATTACTATATAATTTTAATTATATGGATTTCATACATCGCATGTATTCAACAGTAATTATAAACAACTATTAAACATTCAATTCAAATCTAGAGTGCATCTACAACCATATAAGCATTAAATAATTAAATAACGCTTATGACTGTCTGTCAATCAATCGATTAACATCCAATCTAAACACTTGTCAAATATCATCCCAACACCCATGTGGGGTTTTCAACCAACAAATAGATATTATTTATATACTCTGGCGATGTGTGAAATTATCGTCCCAATACCTGTGTGGGGTTTACATCACAACCCATGTGAACTTATCTACTATTTGGGAGACGGGTGGGTAAATTGTTATCCCAAAATAATTCATAATATAAATGTTTTGTTTATCAACACTTATAATCATAGTGTAATAATGATAACATTAAAACTTTAAACATCCATCAATCACCAAACAAATATTGCAATCACAGGCAATCACTATATATTCGGTCATAACTATAATAACTGTAAAAATAGTTTGAGTGAGAGAGTTCTTATCCAATGGCTAACCCAAGCACCATGACTTTTTATGCAGAAATTTTTACCGTGCACTCGCCGTTATCGCTCTCCGCAACTAGAATTCACCATTCTTGCCCTACAGACTGCATACAACCTCTAATCTTCACCAAACTTGGTCATCAACGCGGAAACGTCATTCCGGACAACTTTCCCTAGTCCACTTTCTTCCAAAAAAGCTCATATTCACAAGAAATCGTCGAAGCTCCAGGCCAGCGAACTTCTGTCGCATTTTTAGAGCAGCTCCGAACTCTAAAATTCTATTTTTGATATGTGCATTTCGTTGAGAAAAAAGAGATCTACAATTTCTGTTTATAGGGCCTTGGCTAGAAATGCACGTACCAACGGTTACTGAGCAAAGAAGAAGTGGGTTGTATTTGCAAACGGGAATTTTTGTAAAAGAGGTTTTATTGCCAAGGTGGGGCCCACGGCCGGAGGAGGAGGGGTGGCTGGCGGTCAGTAGCAACGTTGGTCGGAGGGGAGGTGGCTAGCTGTTGTGGTGGGGCCCGTGGAAGCGGGTAAGGTGGAGGAAAGGGTGTTTAGGGTTTACAAAGGAGGGGAGAGAGAGAGGAGGAGGAAGGAGGAGAGGAAGAGGTCTGGCACCGGAGGAGGAGAGGGGACTAGCGGCCGGTAACAGCGGGGAGGAGGTGCGACAACATTTGTGGGAGGTTTTCAATTTTTTTAGAAAGAAGGAGGAAGAGAGTGGAGGAAACAATGAAGAAGAAAGGAGAAAAAGAGTTTAAGAGATTTCGTTTCCCTTTCTCTCCAATCGCCCAACTGCAAACGATCTCCGGTCGCTATGAAATTTCGGCATAAAATAATACACGGAATTACGAATCCAAGAATCGAGTTTTGTTGAATTCCGAGTTCATTCAACCTTCGGTTTAATTTCTTAATTATGCTTAAGTTAGCTTCAAAAATGCGATTTTGGTGTACATTTTCTTCTTGTACGCTCACACGCTAACTCCAAAGATTATGAAATCTTGGATTCTATCATTATTTAACGATACGAATCCAAAAAAAAAGTGAAATCGAATTCTGAGATCGTCTCAATAACGTTTCTTTATAAACTGACTATTAGATTTGCCTCAAACAGGTTTGCCTCTCACAACCACATACTAACTCCGTTTCATGTGAAATTTGAAATCTAGCCATGACTTATTATTCCAAATCCAACAGAATTGGTCTCATCGAATTATGAATTCACTAGCAAAATTTCACTTTTTAAGGGCTATGCGATGATTTTAAAAATCTAATTTTCAAAATTTTCAAATATAAGGATAATAAATCAATTTGATAATTTTACTGAGTTTGTTTTAAGTCAAATAAAATTATAAAAACTAATTTTAAAATTATTCTCAAATTTTACTTAACAAAAATAACCAATTTATATTTCCATATTCCTTAAAATAGCTTAAATCAAAATTTTAAATTGGGTATGAAATTCTGGGTTGTTACAGGTAGCCTACTGAATTTGCAAGAGATTCATATATAGGTAACTCACCATTGAAGTTATTGGTTGAGATAGCATGCGTAACAAAGCTGAGATGAAATAGATTTTAGGGATTAGGGTTTGTGGTTGAGATTATAGAAGGATCGACATTGTCTTTCTGGAGATCAGCCCGGGAGGATTTGGCATTTGGCAAATAGTGATTCGCGTTAGGATCTGCCTTATCAATATGGTAATCTATGCGAAGGGAGTCGGCAATTGGATTGAGAATTATTGCATTAGATAAACAACATTTGACATTAATAACATAGGGTGTTTTCTGCAAACTTTCTATAAGCATAACTGGCATGCATGGGATCTTGTGCATTTCGGGAAATGACATTTGGTAAAAGGGTGGATTTATTGAAAATTTCAGGAGGGGAGTTGGCTTGCGCATCTGAATGTGCATTCACTTCTTGAACATTCATGGAGGGTTGCAGATGCAATTTCCCAGCAGGTGACACATGATGTCATTAAATATAATTGCTAGAATTTATTACTCAAAGCAATGTGTTCTCTTTTTTGAACATTGACTGCACCTGAATCTTGCGCAAGAGAATCTTTTTTGTTTGAACGATCAATATTGTGAACTTCACCACTCAAAGCAATTCCACTTTCCTCAATTTCCAAACTGATTTTCTCAATAGTCCTTTATCTGATAAAGCGAAACTTGTAGGCTACATGCTGCTTTTTTTTATGGCAACAACACCTGTTTTCTTTTATTATTATCAATAGCCTGCCATTGAAGACTATTCCTTATCTTGCCTTTCTTATTATTGAAATTTTCTTTCTGTTTGCCTTGATCATCTAAACTTACAACCCCGCTCTTTACCTTTATTGTCTGCCTCTTTTGTTTTCTTATGATTAATGGGGCAATTCCCAAAAAACTTACATTTTACATTAATATTAGGCTTCCAGAAATATCTAACTGTAATTTTCTGGATACGACCATCAGTAAGTTGAACATAAAAATGATTTACAAATTCTTTTATCTGGCTTGACAACAACCAAGAATTTAGAATAGGCGAGCCTACCAAGTTTTTCAGTGTATTCATCCATGTAAACCAACTTGCCAATACAAATTACAAGCCAATTAATACTCAAGCGAGACCGGGAAAATGATGGAATATTGTACAATTGTATCCATATAGAAACCGAAGTGATGCTTCCACAAACATTGCTAATCTAGGGATCGTACAATTTGCTAATATAAAAAATCATTTCCATAATGATAAAAAAATTATTTTTCATGATAATAGGAAATCTTTGTAGGATTTTTTTATCTTCACATGTGAATAAAAAGATAAACACAAAGCCATCTGAATTTACTTTAATTGAGCACTTAAGCCTCTATAGATGAATCAAGACAACAGAGTATGCTAGAGACTTATCCGCGAAGAAGCCTACATGTAATCTTTCCAAACTTGCATGCCAGTGTAACACACCACACCACTTGGCATACCCACAATGGGTCATACCAAGGAATGTGGATAATACTTATATTGTTAACTTAGTTGATTGTCTACACTGAAATTTCTATTGTAGAAGTACTATTAGAACTGATTCTTACTTCTACACAGGTTGGTCTCCACTCTCTACTATGAATCTAGAATGGTAGTCGATGCCCCTTATACCAAATAAAACCCCTCTTGGATGTAAATCTCAAACATATCTTTGAGGGCCATATATATCAAAAAATCTCTTTGACGATCACATAAAACATCCCTTCGAGGGCCACATCACTTTGAATCACTGTCCGCAGACTCACCATTCATATAGACATCTATCTAGCGTAGGACACAACAACGGCTTATCTACCCTTAATCGGGGCCGCATACTTGATCATCGTCGTTATGCACTGGCTATCATCCATTCTTTAATATGTCACTTATTTACTCTAATTAGCATGTGTATCCAATCTACCGTTAGTACGGCCCCTTGCAAACAATGATCTAGTTGTGCTCCCACCTCAATCCCCATGACTGAGTCTTATCTATTGGCCATTTATTTACCCTTGGCATGCGTGTCTAATTGCCACCGTTATGGGACTTCAATATATGGTTTATTATTATGATATTCTATTCTTATATGTCTTTTCCACTTCATAATAGTCCTTTTTTTTAAATTTATCTATTTCTATTCTGAACCAATATCATATAAGCTTGTTGTCTTCTTTTTCTTTAATTGTAACGTATGTTATAATTTACCTACAAGTCTTAAAGGCTTGCTCTTTTCAATCCATTTTCTTTTATTAAAATTTATGTATTTTTAACATTTTTCTAATTATTATGTATTTTCTACTTTACGTGAAATCTCTCTCTTGTTCTTGTTATTTCACATAATTATAATGGGTTTACAACTTCTTTTAAATATTAAACTTACATAATTATATTCAGTTAATACATGTAAAAGAAATGTAATAAAAACTGTAAATCAATTGCAAACTGCAAATTTGCTGTGCCTAATTAGAAAAACTGTCAATTGCTTGTTTCTAAATGTTAAACAGTAAACTTATTTATCTACAAGTTTTAGACTCTTGTTCCTTTATTAGTTTTTATCTTTTTTAGAATAGTTCATTTTCTTATATTATAGATTTACATAAATTACATGTGTATCTGGTCTTTTCGTTGAATTCTGCATTTTCTTTTTAAATCCGTGTTATATGAAATTTCTAACTTTTCTTCTATTTTTCACATAATTTAAAAGGACTTAAAATAAATTTTAATCTAAAAACTATATATACATTGGTTACTTAGCACATTTTAAAGAAATGTAAAATAGTTGAAAATAAACTACAAACTTAAAATAAATTGTATCAATTGAAAAACCAAAACTATAAACTAAAACTATTTTTAACCTTATTCCTTTAATTTCTATTTCTAAAATAGTAACCTTCTACTCACCTGTGGTCCTATGCTGATGCCCAGTGTCCTTCATTAATTCCCTTTCTCTTGATCTTCTAAATATTGTTTTCTTTATTATCTTTGAAATAATAATTTGTTTATGTTCTTCTTCCTCAAAAAATATATTTAATTTTAGTTTTCGCCTCTAAAAGATAAGAGGAAACGCAGAGGAAGAAGAATGTGGAAATAAATGGCTAAGCATAGGTTTTATTTATAGTTGTGTTAACGAATCTTGGGCCATAAGACCAGCTTGGGTAGATCTGGAATTGACATGTCATAGATAAACATCTAATCACTAGTTTCAAATTTGAATGGTTCAGGTTTTACAGCTCTCAGATATATCTTTCTTATTATGTACCTGGTCAGAAAGCTGGCTAGATACAAAGCTTATTGAGCATTATTGCCCTAGGCGGGTCGACCTAACCCATATATATATATATATATTCTCTTTTATTCTTAAAGTTGTACAACCCACTTTTAATCTTTTTTTTCACAACTTTTTGATTTTAATTCAGATTTGAGAAAGCTATATATGAAAATTATGAAAAAATCGGCCGCATGCACAATGGAAAAGTTTTCGTAGCTAAATTCGGGCATCTGTAGAAGTTTTCTTTTTGATTCTTTTATTTATTTATAGGTTAATTCCTTCTTATTGAATTCATTTTTCCTTATTAATTTTATTATTGAAATATCAGGATGTCACGTCCTTCCATCCTTAAGGGATTTCATTCTTGAAGTCTTCGAGGATAGAAAATATAATTAACAGCCACAACCACGATCTACGACCTTCCACTCAAACACCACTCATTTATTGTCCCTGAGATTTCTAATGCAAATAATGTTGTTATGCAATCGTGTATTATATATGTTCCCAATTAATATAATAATTAGGTGGTCTACTGATTCAGTCAACCTTCAGTTTATGCATATATGCTCGTGCCATGCATCTAAAAATCATAATAATGACTGGTAGCTCTACATGCGTGCTACAACCATTGTCCATATGCAACATTCTTATGTTATTCGTCCATTTATGGCAATCATGGAATAAATAATGAAACGTAACACGCATCCATATGCATATGCTTATGTAATCTAGTTGGCCAATCCCTAAAATATAATAATGCCTAGTTTGTATATACGCGTCTATTTGCATCTACTAGCAAACAATTTCAACAAGTTGCATCCATTATACGTAGCATGTCTTAACATGTCTGCATATTATCCTACCACCCATGTGCTTAATCCTAAGATCTACCCTACAAATGATACTAGAAGAAAAATCATAATCAAAGGAGAAAAACTAATTATAGAACATCTAAATGATGTTTGTTAAAAAGGATGTGAGTAAGAAACTTGAATTTTCTCCTAAGACACCCAAGTCGTCGTATCTGAAAGTTCACACTATTGAGACAAGTAATGTTGTTGTGGAATTTGTTGAAGCCTAACACTCTTAGGTTCTATCAACGCGATATGATAATTACGTACAAATTCATCTATGAGGACCTTCTATATGTTATAATACTATAACGGGGTTGTTAGGATCCACTAACCTCATTTCAACCCTAAATGCTGAAACCTTGTTGAACATCAAATGTTCAACATCAAACTTTATTATTGGTAAAGTTCATCTCTATCTCCCATTATAATCCAAGATACACTTTCAAGATAATTCCTCTAAGGCCTCATCTGCTCCTCTTTGTCCAATTATTTGCTTATGGGTGATAAACTATACTTAGATTTAGCCTTGATTCCCATTAAGTTCTTGGAGATTCTCCCACGTCATATTAAGGCAAAATGGGTCCCAACTGCTAGCCATACTAGTGGGAATGTTATATAGTCAAATGTTTCTCTTCACATACATGATTTCTAGTAATGCTGCTGGGTGCATTTGGTTAGCCTAAACTTAACTACTTTTGTATCCTTTTCTTAATCATGGTATGCTAAAGATCCTTAAAGATGCTTCCTTTCCCCTACATGTGAGTATTCCAAAAGAAGCTACGTATATTCCAAATGCTCCCATTTCAAGACTCTTATACCTAAAATAAAGAATTTAATGTCAACACATCCTTACTCTTATAAAGTTATATGAAAATCCAAAATCATCGGATGCTTGAAACTCTATCTATTTTTGGTGTCTTAAGTTCCAATCTCTTTGTAAGGAATGATAAACCAAAGGCTTGTGGCCAACTAACAATCTAAACCTTTCTGATTTTTGGTAATATTTTTCATGGTCTAACGGGAAAACCAGTGGTAATTATCTAAAAGTAGTTCCTTTCATGGGTCTTTATTACTTAATACCACCGGATAGGACTGATACTAATGTATTACACAAAACTCTACAAAAATATCTTCACGTTTTTCGTTAATAAAAGCTAAACACTTTTTGGTGAGGTAGGTTAAAGGAACATATATCTTAGAATAATTTCTAATAATTTTTCTATAATAACATTATAATCCAAGAAGGCTTTCTATGTTTCAAAAGAGGTTCCTAGAAAACTTGGTTTTAGATTTACATGCTTAGAAGATAAAAGACACATCTTTTAAATACCAAACTTGTTCCTCATCACCTTTTGGTTAGACCAAATTGTCATTCATAAGATTCTTACAATCTTATTTAAAAACTCCACAAACACCATATCCATCAAGTTAGCAAAATAGGTTGAAGTATTAGTTAGTAAAAAAAAGGGTAAATAATTATTCATAAAATCTATTGGGTGTTTTAATAGTGGTCTTGTCTATTTCACTTCCCACTATTCGTGACTATTGGAAACCATTGACAAAATCTAACTATGGGAAGATCTTAGCTCCTAATTAATCAAAGAGACCATTTGTAGGAGGAAAAGGATAATGGTTCTTTTTAGGCAACTTACTTTTCCCTTTGTGATTAATGTAGAGCCTATGGAACTAACTGTCTTTGTGGAAAAGACGAGTGGTGCTTTTTATTATGAAATATCATTTCTTATAATTCCCTTGTCTAAATTTCCTCAACCATTTTACCCCAAACCTGTAACGATCCGTATTTTACATATCAAAGGATCATAAAATAATTTTATTTAATTCACAAGAGGTAATTCTCACATTTTGATATATGGTTAGTTAGGATATTTTGCACATCTATGATTTTTACCGGATCGTTTTGTAATCAGTTCGCCCCTATGTATCTTGTTATGCCTATATCTTTTGATTGACGCAAAATTATATGCTCAAACCCATTTCATTGGAAAGATATGATGTTGGTTATTCCATAGAGTGGCTATATTAATGATTTGGTTAAGAGGTTAGGAAGATACAACCATTTTAAGTGTTCAGGACTGTTAGACAGATGCAGTTAGCACATAATAGGTTGATTTGGTTAGCCCATTACAATTAATGACTTTTTGTATAAATAGAGAATGAAGAGAATAGTTTAACATTTTCTCTTGATTTTCCTAGCAGCCACAAGAACTAAGATTGTATAGTTCTTTCTCTCAAAACCTCAAAACACATTCCAAATCACTTCTATTCTCCCTCAAACATCTAAAAGAAATTAGATATTCATTGACCTACATATTTTTCATCATTTAGAAGCTGTTATATTCATTTCCTTGCTGTTCCAATTCATTTTCATTGCGATCTACAAAAATTCATTGATTGGGTGAATGATTTGATATCGCACAGTCTATATTACATCATATATATAGTTCATGTGTTTTTATCACATTTACATGTTAGATCACACCAAGTTATGATCTTTTATTTTCATTTTGGTTTTGAAATCTTAATGATAAAATAACCAGTGATAAATGGATTAAAATATAAGTTTAGATTAATTAACATGTATTTTACACTACATATATGCATATAAATGATTTTATCATGCATAAATTTGAGTAATTGTATAGGACAGTCATTAATATGTCGTTGTTTGGGTTGTTGAAATCGTTGTTTGGATATTATACTTGATTTTGTGTGTTATAATCATTGGAATGAGCATAAATTGATCAAAGTCCGTCGAAATCACATGAAATTAGAGGTTAGGTTGGGAGGACGTCCAAAAATTTTGGAGTAAAAATATGCCAAGTGCATAAACCGATAATGGTCCATAGCATATGGATCGATATTGATCCATGGGGTAGTAGTATTTTGTCACCATATTTTTGGCGTGGACTCCTTGGTCATGAGAAGACCATTGATCAACTGAACAGACTTGGCATGAGACTTAGAGAATTTTAAGTGATGGATCAAACGGAGGCTATGATGGACCGACAATGGATAAAGCAACATGAAGATAGAAGCTTGGAAAGGAGTACTTTGGAGGTCTGAAGTACTTTATCGAAATATGGTTAAGTACATGGACTAGCACTGGTCCATCAGGTTAAGTTGTATGGACAGCTGGAAGCTTATAGATTGTGCAAGTGGTCTTGACAAATGCTACTTTGGCTTGAGAGTTATGGCATAATCAAATGGTAAAATCTTCAGGTAAAGGCTCTAGTGTGGAGTGGTTCGAAGGGTGATTATGAATGGCTCGAGGCGTAATAGTAGCATGATGATGAGGCTGGTCATGGTGTAATGACTACATAGGGACTGTTGAGACAATAGACACAACTCATGGAGTAACGAGGCTATGAGGGATGAAGTGATTCGTGGTGTAATGAAGTTTTAAGATAATGGGTTGTTTGAGGGGGGGCTCATCTTTAAATAGAGTGGGGTAACTCTGTTATTGGTTTGCCAAGGAATCGTTGATAACTCAGAGTATTCTAGTGAACTCAATGTAGGGGTATCTTGGGGATACCCATCAGGATCTTGGAGATTGTGTGTCCTGGGTGATGTAACCTAGTGGCAGTGTAATCAACGACTTCTACTAAAATGAGGGTTTCCATTAACCCTTGACCTATGGTTTAGACAGCCATACGAGTTATCATTGTATTCACAACCTTAAAAGGTGATAGTTAGGAATTGGATGATGGTTGCTATGATTGCCCTGTTTATTCTCACCTTTGCTTCTTAGGTAGACTATTACCTATAGGAATTAGGGGAGGAGACAGGGATTGAAGCCGAGCGGCTAGACAGATTCTCTTATCTTATGACTTTCCCACTTCTTTTGTTGTTTGCTTTGTACAACATGATTTCTTTGAGTAACATATACTATCTTATTGTTATGTGCTGACTCTTTGATTGTAGGGATAGGTCAGGTATGATAAGTAATCCGTCTATTTTCATATATCTCATAGTATAGCTTTTGATAGGTCTTATCCTCACACCAAACTGTTGCCTGACACAAGGTTTTATGTCTTTTCTTAATATCATGGGTACTCATTGACAATACTAATGAGTAGACTATATAGCATGCCATCTTATGAGGATGTTGAGCCGGAGATGAGACTGGACGAGCTATAACGTATACATATTTGTTATCCACTATTATGAGAGTACTCCGAGGGGTTTCAGTGAGGATGTCATGCATTTAGTTATTATTGGATCGCATGCATATGACTCTGTGATTTGATGATATTTCAGTTGCATGGTTATTCTATCATTATTCACTACCTTACTGCTTATATTTCTTATTATGCTTTATTTATGAGTTGTGATATGTATGACAGGTCCGGTTTTTTATTATCACTAAAAATGGACAGCCCATATCAGCTTTGCATGCATATAACACACTATTTCTTTATTTACATGCAAATGCCATGGGGTGGTCGTCACATTTAGTACCAAAGCATTGGTCATACGATTTAACTAAATAATTAGGACATATATGCATAAGAGGGAAGTATTTGTAGATTGTTGAATCATACTATATATGGTTGTGTATATAGTAATTCACATTTGAGCACCATTACTAAGTATTTTGAGTTAAAAATGAATCCGCATAAAAAACATATTGGCTTACTATATGTTGTCACGTAAAAACAAATTCGTCGCGTGCATATTCATAACTCAAGTCATGTACTTAGACGGTAATACCCGACAATACCTGCAACTTTAGTAGCGAGCACCAACAATATGCCCAACACCAAATTATAATCAATAAGAGAGTAAAAAAATAAATGCTCAATTTTATTTATAGTAACCAAATTATAATCAGTAAGGAGGTAAAACATCAAAGCATGACTTTATTTACAGTGACTAACAGTAAAGAATGGAACATAATTCCAAATGATAACTTACAGGCGTAACTTATAATTGAGAATGACTGATGACATAACTGGGGGTGATCAGTTACGAATATGAATTTTTTTATGACACAACATGAGTTTTATTCACAATAACCAACATCAAAAATGGAAATTGGTATCGAGTGCAAACTTACAACCTTAGCTTAATTTCTCAATTCGTAAATATGAAATTGATTTTGAAATACTTGAAATGCAAATTTTGTTAGCTATTGAATATCAATATAAGACTAAAGTATTAGCTAGGCATATATATTGGATTATATTGCAACGTTTGACATCATTTTGTTTTGCAGATAAATCAAATAAATACAGGCAAACTTTGGAAATGCATAATATCATTTTTTTTTATATCTTATGCATTTAGTTACGTAATGCTACCATGCTTGATAAAATCAAATACCTCAACAGATTACTACATGGTGTTTTTAATGCTAATGAAAAACATTTCCCTTCTAATATTTGTATCCATCACGAAACGATCATAAATTTGAAATTTTTTTGTGCTTGCAATGCCTGTAATATCACAAAATAGATTATGCTTGTGGTGTTTTAACATGATTTAGTTCTTAAATAATCCAAAAATATCAAATATATCTTAAATAAATACTTAGGAGATAAAAATGAAAACACATAAAAATTGTGCTTTAAAATCTGTGCACTAAATCAAAATCTGAACCGTACAAATTCTAAGGTTTAGATTATGTACATTATCAAAACATAATATTAAGAAAAGCAAAAAAATCCTAACAAAATTGATGCTAGCTTGCTTCGAAGTAGGGCAACAAAGATCTCCATCAACGACATTTTATTTCTTTGAATAAAGATTTCTAAAGTTTCATATAAAAATTACAAAAATACATGAAGACAAATCAATACCTGTTAGTATTCCATTAATCCTTCGCTTATCTGAATGAAGCACTTTGTCTTCCAACCCATTTTTATTGGTGATCGGATTTTGTTTATAAACTTATTGATGGAAACTCGCTTAAAAATGAACTAAAGCCCTGAAATTTTATCTAAAATTATAACTTGAATTATAAATTTAGCAGATACATGCAAATATTGGGTCAAGCCACAAAATTCATTATACAGATGATGTAAGTACAAAAAAAAAAACTTTGAATGTTCATCAAATAGATAAAATTGAAACTGTCACTCAAAACTGAAATTCAAATAATAAAAGATGATAAACTCTGACCTTGTAACACCCCGCCTCCGCTAGGGTCACTCGCAAAGGAATGCACTAGCTTTAGAGGGGCATTACTGGTAAACATGCACAGAAATATCACAAGACAGAACATATAAAATAGCGGAAGTAAAATCGAACTTTCATAAACATTAATAATTAAGGTCTAAAGCCTTTTACATCAGAGTACATCAAAACCTGTCTTGCAATAATAAAGAAGCATAAAGACTTTTTCATAAATTATTCCCCAAGATAAAGCAGTAAAGTAGCCATAGCCAAGGAAAGTCCAAGCCATCCATGATGACCTTCAAGCAGAAGAAGTCCGAACTAAACAACAGTATTTCCTCCCTGTAACCTGGGGGGGGGGGGGGGGGGGAACGGAAGAAAAGAGGCGAAACAAAACGGGTCAGTCAAAAAGACTGAGTAAGCCCTATCTACTATTAGCATAAAAACTAGTAAAGTTAACTGATATGAGAAACTGAGATGAACATAAGCATGATAACAAGATAGATAAGCTAAATCAAAATAACAGGATGAACTACTGAACTCAGGTAAACAAGGTATCACATCGTCAGGTTTCTATCAAGTATAATATCCCCAAGATATCTATCACGTATAACGTCCCATGTATCTATCCTGTATGCCTGCTCTGCACCTACCATACTAGTATCCCAACTGTATTACGTGTTATCCGTGAATGACCCTTACTCAAAAGTCGTGTAACGGTCCATGTCAACCTAATATGCCGCATATATAGGTTACTCAACTCATATGTTTCTTTCCATGTATAAGTCCAGTCCTTTGCCGTAGGCCGTACGGGCTTTCTCATGTAAACGGTTTATCCTTGGAGTTGTTTTGGACTGCAACCCTTGATCTAGTTGTGTTTCCTTACCATGAACTATCGTGCGTCCACTTAGGATTTATGCCACCTAGGACCGCTAGGGATTATGCTACCTAATGAACGTTTTCGTGTCTCGGTTTGGGTCTTGGCCACCTAGGACCACTAGGGATTACGCCACCCGTCAACCGCGCCCTTGATCCCACGTATGTATCGTGAATCGTTTTCCATGTCTAGATGCACATGTTCCCCAATGTGCCATCCGAGTTCCGTGCCAGGGCAAATCAAGAAATACGGAACTCGGTCGGGAGCTTTAAATCGTCTGCCGATGCAGATATCAAGGTCTGTTTTTGTACCCGTGGCTATGGTCCCACGTGACCCCTCCCTCAACTACTGAAAGGCAATCCAAGAAAAATCATGTATAAGAACCACTCCACGGCCCCACTATAGCCCAATTTCCTACGGGCCAACCTCACCCATGACTCGAAAGCAAGCACATGGTCTGTTGGGGGTTCCCTGCCTTTCCGTACGTACACGATTGACTAAAGATGGTAGGTAGTCGGCGATGTGCTATCCAGGGCAAAAATCAAGAATCGTCGACTCCACGCTAATCCATCCCAGTCTTTAGGTCGCTCGCATAGCAACCAAGGCATACTCTTGGTCCTTCTAACGCAGACCTTAACCTCTCATGGGCCTAGTATAATTACCTGGCAGCCCACAGAGGGATCCCAAGAATATCCTCACGTCCCCCGAAGCTTCCACTTCGGCACCCAGTGCGCTGGAGCTTTTATCCAAGTCAGATAGCTTGCTCCTCCTCGTATACTAAGCGATGACCTACCTTATCAGGTTACTCATCGCTTTGAGAATTAGTCCTATGTCCTTAGCTAAGAATTATTACTTAGTTACCCTTCAACTAAGGTTTACCACTTAGCCTTATTCCCGTTATCCTTGATTAACCACGATTTTCTACCTAGTTCCTCTAACTAGGGTTTGTCTATTGGGTTAAGTGTTATCATCCAAGTCCATGACTTAACCTGCCCACGAATCACGTCAAGATTGCCTAAGTATTTAAGTTCAAGACTTAGCCCTACAAGTTGGTTAAGTGTACCCAGAGGCTCATGACTTAACCCTATCGAGTCAAATTGGTCAAGTACTAGCTTACCTTAATCCTATCGGATTATCTTGCTAGATCGATTAAGCATAGACTATCTTAATTCCATCAAATTATCGAGTCGGATTGGTTAAGTATAGGTTAGCTTAACCCCATCCTCTAATCGTACTACAATGGTTAAGTACATTCTAAGAAGGTCTTGTGACTTAACCTTATCAGGTCCGCGTATTAGATTGGTTAAGTGTGGGTTACTTAACCCCATCAAATCATCATGTATATTTGGTTAAGTATAAGTTGCTTAACCCCATTAAATTACCACGTTAAGTTGGTTGAGTATTGGTTACTTAACCTCATTGAATTACCAAGTTTAAATTGGTTAAGTGTTTAACTTAACCCCATCGAATTACCGTGTTTAGATTAGTTAAGTGTGGATTACTTAACCCCATCTAATTACCCAGTCGGATTAGTTAAGTGTAAATTACTTAACCTCATCCCCTAATCATCTTTCATGGTTAAGCGTCATTAAGAAATCAAACCCGATCCCACTTAACCTTACCAAGTTATCGTGTTGGATTGATTAAGTGTTGATTAACTTAACCCCGTCCACTAGTCGTATAAAAAAAATGGTTTAAGTGTCATTAGGCGAATCAAGTTACTTAACCTACCCAACCTTGTCATGTTTTGTTAAGTATCATTAGCCTAATCAAATTACTTAACCCACTTGTCCATGTCATATTTGGTTAAGAGTCATTAATCAAATTGTCTTAACCCTATTATGTGGCATTAATTACTTAATGCACCTTCATCTCTCACATTAGACTTTGTTGTGGTTACTAGTTAAGCCGGTCGGTTTCGGGTAGCTTTACACCACAACTTGGTCTAACCTCGGGTTCGAGCACACATGACCAACTTCTCACATTGGGTCCTATTGTTTGCAACTACTAGTTAGGCCGGTCGGTTCCGGGTAGTTTTACGTTGCAAACTCAACCCAACCTCGAGTTGGCCACTTCCATGTTTAGTCTAGTGTCATGTTCATAGTCAAGTTTTCAAGCAATTGGGTAGACCTAACTTAATAGGTAAATTCCCAATGGGTAGACCTAACTTAATAGGTAAATTCCCAAGCTTATGTTTTTATGCATACTTACATGTCAACTTCCATGTTATATTTCAAGTCATGTTTTCAAGTTGTATTTTCATGTCATTAGAAATTACCCATAACATAACCCAACGCTTTTAAACTCGCATATACGTTCGCAACAACGTAATGGATTAAAAGAAGAGACTTGGCAAAGGAATGACAAAAATGGGTATTAAGACACAAGTTAATCATGGTGGCAAATGAGGCACAAATGTGTTCATTAGCTTGCATGCTACATTCTTAAGCCTCAAAACATGCATAAACCCAAACTTGGCACATAAGCGAATCATGGTGACAAAAGACATGGAATGATGACTAGAAACTCGCATATATCATCATATAAGGGTTATGACTTCATATGCAAGTTGACATAATGATTATGAAGATTCTCATGTTGCATAATGCAACATTTCAACATAAAGGTTGCAGCTTTTAGCTCATAAGATCAAGATAATGACTTCATAAACTTGCATGACATAGTAGCATATATCATTCTCAATGATCAAACCCAAACATGAACATTTAACTTCATAGTTAATATCTAAGAGTAGGGAAGGGCTTACATTGCTATGAAGGCCTAAATCGATTAGACTAAAGCTTGTGATGAAGCTTATGCATGCCATCATCCAAAAACCCAAAGATGGATGCCCCAAATCACTAAAAACACCACCTTTATGAACAAAGATCAAAGCTTTTGTCTTGAAATCAACTTGAGAAGCTCTCATACTAACATAAGGACTCTCTAATACTCTCATGATCATGAAACCTCTCATAGAAATGAAGTGGAGGCTAGGATAGTTGAGTGGAGGCCATGAGAGTAGAAATTTGGCCATAGTTTAGTTACATGAGTGAATAATGAGGGTTTAGGGGTAGGTTAGGGGCTTATTTATAGAAGTTTAGGCTAGTTAGGACCCTTAGATTAACCCTAGGACCAACCTGAACCGTCAGATCTCAAACCAGGCCCAGAAACCTAGCCAAGATAGAAACAGGTGCACCAGGCAAGACTGCTCGTATGAGCCAGGTCGACAGGGCTGTCGACTTGGTCAGACCAAGTCGACTCCCAAGTCGACAGGGCTGTCGACTTGGGTACTATGGCGGGAACTTTTCCCGCCTGGCCCAACTGGCCCAATTTTCCAAATTCAAGCTTGAATTTGAAATCTGTTTTTACTTAGAAATTTTCTGAAAACTTCGTTGGGCCTTAATCGGGTCATACGGACTCCGATTTTCGAAAAATCGGACTCTATTTCGCGTATTTTTCCGAGACGAACGCAATGGCATAGCCCGTTTAACTTGATTCAGAATTTAAAATTAAATTCTGCCTTGATTCTCGTCTTAATCATGTTATCGAAATACGGGTTGTTACAGACCTCTTGTGTGATGACCGCCCATAACCCCTGCACTAAACAAGAGGAATAATGAACTGAAAAGTGTGCCAGGCGGCTATGGACGATCATCAGAGTAGGTAAACAACGTCGGAACCTGTAGTAGAACTCATGACGCTAGGATAAAATATAATAGATCATATACAATAGGTAATAGTAATGGAGCATCATATAGCAAACTTTTGAAACTTTCTCAACATCCTGAAAGGTTATCCAACTAGTACCAAAGTTTGTACATAAGGCCTCACTACAACCCTCATAGAACACTCAAACAACGGAAACAGAAATACTAGATAGTAATAAAAATAGTACACCAACCTCCTGCTCGCCTCCGCACAGCAGCAACGTCCTCACTAATCACTTGTAACCTGCTACTTAGTCTGCCCATCCACAACCGGATGAACAACCCAAGGTAATAAGAGGAGACATAAAACCTTGAGTCAGACAACAGTGTTAGTGAGCGATAAAATAGATAACAAATTTCAATAGTAAAGTATATGAGAATGGATAGGTAAACATACTAATCGACCTACAACACTAGAGAAGTACTCAACCCTATCTTCCCCACATCGGACAGTGATAGCCTTTACGATAACATTTCAACCATACGTCCATGAAAACCAGAACACTCATTCAATCATCGTAAAGCACTCATAACATCTAGATTATATATATATATATATATATATATATATATATATATCTCATGTAAACCATCCTAATCGAATTCAACATCCCTCAAGCACAAGCCCCAGCGACCTAAACCAATATTAGACAAGCACCCAAGGAACATCTCCTTCGACATTGGACAATCTACATGAGACGGTACAAACAGAACAACCAATCACCCATGATTAACTCTGGCTATCACCGCCAATCCTGCTTTGAAACCATCGTTAATCGTATGACGACTAACCTTGCCATATGTCAAGGGCTAATGGTAACCCCAGTTCTAGCATGAACTCCGTACTCCTTTCAACAATACATTTGTATGTCCAACCTTGACAACTAGGCCTTTCAACGATACCCAGGGTACTTGACCAACAACCGATCTTTTAGGTGCCCCTATCGTACCACTCCTTTGAGCCTTCTAGAATGGTTTTCTGGATATTGATCTGATGTTGGTTTCGGCCTTCGGGGTTAATATTTGGGGAATTATTCTCTGGTTAATTTACGGTTAGTGACTGATGAATTGGAATGAGGCGTATGTTGTGTTTGTGTAACACTTATTTAAAATATACGCGAGTTATTCGGAAAGACCGGGTTTATCCCATTCTGAATAACTAATACGACGATAAGTCGAAGATGAAGACGGTGGTCGTAGACCGGAGGTCTTCGCGTCGTCTGGGTGATTACTGATGATCTTGATTGGGATGTACACCCAAGAAGATGGAAACAGTTGGTGATCGTCAAGATGTACTTGGAGATCGATGGATATGCGGGGCACTAGGTGCCTCCGGTTTCGTTCAGACCCAGAACGGACTTGTAAATGGACTGTGTGTCTGACATTGGATTTTAGTCTTTGTGATTGATTTCTTTTAAATATATATCTGTTTGGCGGAGGAGAATTTATTCTCTTGCTTAATGCCCTTCTCTGAGACGTACGAGCTCAGGGGTTATATACCGATGGATATCAAACGCATAGAGTGGATTGCCTGTGTGGCATGCTAAGATGCAAATGATCAAGGCTTCTGTTGAAAAACAAAGTCTTGTGGTTGATGATAAAAGCACCGCCTGTGTTGCACAGCTTTGTGTAACGTGAATTCGCGAGCCTCACACCCCGGTGGTGAACCAAAAACGGGAGACGAACCTCGGGGGGACATGCGTTTTCTTTCTAGCTAGGGTGGTGTCAGTGACCTACCAGCCCTGACATTTATATTCTTTTCACCTGTGTGGTTGTTGCTGTTGCGAGGCGCCTCGGTTTGATCGGACGATCCAGGTCCGATGGAGTCATTCGTTGGCTCATTTACGCCCCAAAGGGCGGAGAAACGTAGTGTTCAGGCATTATAATCCACATCGGTGGACCGACCCTGACGATCCAAGGGGCAGTTGCGTCTGTTCCTGAGACACGGACTAGAGCATCTCGAATCGGTTGAGGACTATCTTTTGCCTCGGTTCATAGATGGAAATCCAACTTCCAAATACGTGACATTTGCGGTTTTATTTGTAGAGCCTAGTATGGCGACATAGTGGGATGGGGCGCTTATGCCATCTATGATTGATACTTATGATTTGAAGTTGTTTTATACACTATGCACTTATAATAGTATCAAATGATTTGTTTTAAACATATCAAGCATTCTTGGCTATTATAAGTTAAAAACCCTATCCTCTGGCTTGCGTTGCATTGTGTGATGGGAACTGGGTCTTATAATAGCTTCATTTTTCTTTATTTAGCATTGCGTTGTTTGTTTTATGCACTGGTATTCTTGGGAGGAAACCCATTCCGTGTTATATGGCGTGGTCCCTTGATTTACCTAACTTTAAAAACAAAGATTAATAACTGTTTTAGTTCTCACACCAGTCACATGACTGACCTGGAGTTTATTGTTTTAACCTAAACTCTGGGTGCCCTTATTTTGACACGGGCAGCTAGTAGTTTTGGTTTTGCAGATTTATATTCACAGGATCCTGGTTTACAGCTAGAATGATATCCGGAAAGCTTTGTATCCGTATATCTCTTCTAGTTGTGTATTGTATTATTTTCCGCTGCTATGTATTTAAATGTAATTTAAATCTCTGATATTTCTGTGTAATATTCATTTATACTCTGTATATTCTTGTAATCTGATGCATTGTTGTAATATACAATGAAATGTTCTTCCGTCTGCGTTCTGTTGTGGCTTGTTCTCGAACTATCCGCGCTTTCCTCACCGGGGAAGTTACGGGTTCTCACAGTTGGTATCAGAGCTTTGGTTTACAAGGCTCAGAGAACAAGACACATTAGAACCATGCGAAAGAATTCATCAGAATTGGATTAGTAATATCCAACGAGAATGACTCGTTAGAGATGGGTTCAGTAGTATCCTAGAACGAGTGTGAAGAGTGTATTTTTAAAATGAAAACAATCTTTGTTTTGAAAATTTAAATCAATTATTCGTATTTGGTTATTTATTTATATTGATGTGGACAATCCAGTATATATAGATTTTGCGTATACGTCTGATCCGCGTGTATTTGAAGTTTTGATATATTGGGTAGATATAGAATCACATTCTAGTCGCCCGGGGGTGATTCTGATGATTGATATATCATCATCAGAATTTATATTCGAGTGACGAACGTGTGATATCTATATATTTCGTATTGACTGGTGTGAGAACCAAAATTAGATAGGGCCTATTGTTGTGATTTGGCATCAAAATCTGATTTTTGACTATGTATCAAAATTATGTGTTTGAAATGCTAATCAACTAATTGATTGATGGTTGTGTTGTTTGATTATTGTTGGATTAATTAAAATTTGAACCATTTAGTCAAATTGTACCAAAAAGTGAGTTGTATTGAAAATGTGTCGCATTTGCTTGCATATACTTGTACTTACATTGAACCGGTCATAACAAAGAGGCTAGAGCAGAAGAATAAAATTGTTTGCCCGACAAATAGGTACATGTTTACCATAATTTACTGTTTTGTTTGGGTGATGATGATTTTATGAGCCGATTGGCTAGCCGCTTGGCTTTTTCTTTTTCTTTTTGAGATTAGAAGGCTTGTATGGCAATTTCGGGATTTTCCCGTGCTCCCGGTGCAGGGGAGGTTATGGCGAATTTTTTCGAAAATTTAGGGTGTTAGCCAAATTTTTGAAAAATTTGAAAAGTTCTTAGAAACTGAAAAGTTGAAGAACTTAAACCGTAATCAAAACAATGAGAGTTGAGTTGGTATTTAAAACAACTTTCGGCTTCGTTCCTTTTCGGGGACGAAAAGTTTTAAGTGGGGGAGATTGTAACAACCCGAAAATCTGGGCCAGTTTAAAATTTTTATTTTGGCAATTTTAGCGAATTTTGATTATTTAAAATGAATTATTTTAAATAATAACGACGAGAAATTTATTTTGAATATAATTCGAACGTATATATTCGTTTGAATCAACGTTAGAATATAAATATTTATTTATATTTATAAAAGGAATTGAAAATGGTGCGGTAGTTCGATAATTCGATTTCAAACTTCAATTGAATGTACTGGGTGCAAAATAAACCGGATTTTAGTGAAACCAAAAGTAATAGGATCTAATTGACGATATCTTTCCAACGAATCCGAAAAATTGAAATTTCATAGAGGGAATCAAAAGATATGCCTAGTTGAAAATTCTTAATAGTCGCTATGGAATTCAGGCCCTTAAAAATGGAAATTTTGCAAACGACCTCGGATTTCGACGAAACCACTTTGGTTGGGTCCGCGATGTAAAGTTATTGCTAGATTCCAATTTTCATAATTTTTCGAATCAATATGTGAGCGTGGCAAAGGAAAACGTGTTTGACCAGTTTTAGTTGATTTTAATCGACTGGAAAATGGCCATTTTTCAAACGGTCTAAGAATTCGACGAAACTAGTTTTGTTAGGACCGTATCGTCAATACGAAGCTAGAAAACATTTTTCGGGAATTTTTCTAGTTAATATGTGACCCGGTAAATTGAAATGCGCTTTCAAAATCAATATATAGAGTTATATGTTGATTTTAACGGAAACTGATCGAAATGGTCGAATCAGCTTATGGTAAATATCCCATTGTGTTCGAAATGGGGGTAATTAGCTATGGACGACAGTCGTTGGGCCTCGTTTGGAGTTCGTATACAAAGTCAACTTTTCATGGAAATAAATATTAAATAAAATATATATTTTCAGAAAACCCCCTCCCTCTTTCATTTGCCCTCCCCGTCGAATTCAATACCAGAAGGAAAAAAAAAGAGGGGAACAGAGCGAGTGGAGCGAGCCGCCGCCCCTGGCGCTGCACCGCCGGAGGTAGGCGATCGCGCCACCCCTCCCTCACCTTCTCCCCCTCCTCAGATCTAACCGCCTCCTCTCTTTCCCCCGTAAAACCCCCCTCCAACCGGAAACCGCGCCTCCGTCAAGCCCTACCCCTTGAGAGCCACCGTGCAGCGCCTGCCACCGCCAACAAACTCCATCGCCCCACTGACAACCCGTAGCCACCTGAGCCGCACCCCCTTCCCATTTTGGCCTCCAGCACCATTACCCCCCCCTCGACTGGAAAATCCCATATACAGTACGTTTTCTTTTCCCTTTTCCTTTTTCCTTCCTGTTTATTTTATTTTCTGTAATGTAGTTAATATTTTTGATTTTAATTTCAGTTTTGATTAAATGTAAGGTAAGATTTTTATATTAAGGAAAGGCTCGATTTTTATATTTATGAAAAGTTACGATTTTTAAAACAAGAAAGGTTTGGTTTTTAATTATAAAAGGAACGACTTTTAAATACTTAAAGAAACGATTTTTATATAAGTATGATGATTAAAAATATAATTTTTATACTTGTAGCAAATTAAAAATTTGATCTTTATATAATAAAAGATATAAAAATATTATTTTTACTTATGTAAGAGTATTAAAAATATAATTTTTATACGTGTAGTGAGGTAAAAATATGACTTTTATATATTAGATTATATAAAAATATGATCTTTCTTGTGGGGTGAACCATATAAAAATATTATCTTTATTGTGAAATGAACAATTAAAAATGTGATTTTTATATACAAAGTGGCGATGTAAAAATAAGATTTTTATAAATAAGACTGAATAATAAAAATGTGATTTTTATTATGAACAGTGTGAATAAGAATGCGATGGAATTGACCGAAAGCAGAACGAAATTCAGATGTTCAGAAATTCAGAAATATATCCGGCAGAGTGGAACCCTCTGTGAGAACTTCTCACTCAAATTTCCTTTTCTAGTTATATATATATATACTAGGATGCAGACGGTGTTTAGTAGCACCCGACACCCGTCATCCACAGACCATGGATGGCTTGTATGTTTGATTGTTTGTTGTGGTGAAAATTGATTGTGTGATGTGAAGTGAAATGGAATAAAATATTTATATAGTTAAAAATATTTTATAGTTAAAAATAAATTTTTTAACGTGTATATGAAATGAAATAAATTAATATAAACCAATCGAACGATTTGTTTATATGCACACATTTGACTGATATTGATTGGGACGATAAATTTTACACATCGCCCAACTGCACAAATAAAACCTGTGTTTGATTGTTTGAAACCCCACACGGGTATCAGGATTATATTTGACGTACACTAATCCCGATTGTTTTGTTGTATGTCGATCGATTGATTGACAGACTGTTATAAGCGTTAAATATTTATATTTGATGCTTATACAGTGTAGAATGCACTTTGGATGATGGTTGATTATTCATCGTTGTTATTGTATACATGTGTTGTAGAAAACCCATATAATTAACATTATATGGTAATTGATTGGGCCTCATTCCAGTTTAGAAATAGAAATATTTGTAAAAGAAATATTTGAATAGAAATATTCAAAATAGAATGTTTGAAAATATGAATATATGAAGCCGTGTTGATTAGATTTACGCCATTATGACGTGAACGATATTTATATCGATTTTATTCATTTTATAATGAATATCGAAAGTGATTTCAAAATCTGATTTTTCGGAAAGAATTGAAATTGAATATAAATGAATTCGAATTGAAATTGAATATAAATGATTTTGAATTGAAATTGAATATAAATGAATTCGAATTGAAATTGAATTGAAATCGATTTGAAATGAATTTAAAACGAATTTATATTGGAAAAATTCAATTTAGATTTGAAATTGAATATGAAGTTGAAACCGTTTTGAAAATGAATTTAAAACGATTTATAAAGCACGTTTTGAATTGAAATCGACGAAGTATATACTATATATATTATATATATAATATAATGGCCTGAATAGAACGCGCCGCGGCAGTTCGCGAATTTCGACCATTGACTTCGAATGGATATTGCGGGAGATCCGACCGTCGGATTCTCCTAAAACCGGAACTGTTGGGTTCGTATCGAAAAGAGATTTCTAACGAATATTAGAACTTTGAAATCTAACGGTTGGATTTGGAATTATGTCCAAATCAAAATTGAAAAAGGTCGCTGTAAGTGCAGTTCGATGGCCGTTGATGGAAATCGACTGTACGGGCCTTGATAAAATTATTAAAAATAGTAATAATTTGTGTAAAATCATAAGGAATGATTTGTGAAGAATTGGGATGAAAAACTCCATATTTGAAAAGATAAAAATAGATTTTTATCGAAATGAACTAGTTTTGAACTAGAATTATAATTCTATTTATTTTTAAATAAATAAATTGAATTTGAAATAGTTTTGAAAATAACCAGAATTTCCAATGATTGCATTGGAATGGATTTGAATTGAAATTGTCTTTGGATTATTTCGATGTTGGATTTTGTGATGATACAGATATTGTTATGGGAATTTGAAAGATATATATATATATCGTTATTTCCAATACGATATCTGTTGGTCGTAGAATTTGATATTGAATATAAGCCGATATATTTTCAATTCAGAGCCTTGTATTTAGTATCAAATGTGATTTGGGTTTGTCGTGAATGGTGTCTTTATTAACACTGTTCTTGAACCCAGTTGAGAAAAGATTAAATCTTTTTATTTAGATTTAATGAAGTGTACCAATTAAATGATATTTAATTGGAATTGAATTGATACTGATTTTTGGGTTTATCGTGAACAGTATTTTAAATAACACTTGTTCTTTAACCCGATAATTAAAAGAATGTGATTTTGGGTTGTCGTGAACGGTATCTTCAATAATACTGCTCTTAGACCCAAAGAAGTTAAGAAAATCAGAAACTAACTGGAGATTAGTTTAGTTGAATGGTTTCTGTGGTATTGATCTGATGTTGGTTTCGGCCTTCGGGGTTAATACTTAGGGAACTGCTCACTTGCTAATTTACGGTTAGGGACTGATTGAAATGTGAGGTGATTTTGGGTTTATCGTGAACCGTGTTTTAAATGACACTGATTCTTTAACCCAGTCACAGATTAAAACTAAGTGGAGTTTTAATGAATCTTTAATTAGATTGAAAAGATCGAGAATGGGGTATCACCAGTTTTACTCCAGGCGATAGTTAAATCTTTAATTAGATTTGAATGTGAAATGGTAATTGAATTTACCGATAACACCGTGGTGTTAGATATGAAGTATAACCAGTTTTACTTCATGGGATGAATAGGTTGGGATTGGGAAATTAAAACAAATGATTACTTAGGTAAGGTTCGTTAATCCCGACTAGTTTGAATTGATATTCAAAAATAGATTAAAGAATAAATTTAAAGGATTTATCTTTGATAAAATTAATGGGAACCTTTCCCTATGAATGTGAAATTTGGAAACTAACTGTCGGTTAGCTAAGCAGAATGGTTTTCTGGATATTGATCTGATGTTGGTTTCGGCCTTCGGGGTTAATATTTGGGGAATTATTCTCTGGTTAATTTACGGTTAGTGACTGATGAATTGGAATGAGGCGTATGTTGTGTTTGTGTAACACTTATTTAAAATATACGCGAGTTATTCGGAAAGACCGAGTTTATCCCATTCTGAATAACTAATACGACGATAAGTCGAAGATGAAGACGGTGGTCGAAGACCGGAGGTCTTCGCGTCGTCTGGGTGATTACTGATGATCTTGATTGGGCTATACACCCAAGAAGATGGAAACAGTTGGTGATCGTCCAGACGTACTTGGAGATCGATGGATATGCGGGGTACTAGGTGCCTCCGGTTTCGTTCAGACCCAGAACGGACTTGTAAATGGACTGTGTGTCTGACATTGGATTTTAGTCTGTGTGATTGATTTCTATTAAATATATATCTGTTTGGCGGAGGAGAATTTATTCTCTTGCTTAATGCCCTTCTCTGAGACATACGAGCTCAGGGGTTATATACTGATGGATATCAAACGCATAGAGTGGATTGCCTGTGTGGCATGCTAAGATGCAAATGATCAAGGCTTCTGTTGAAAAGCAAAGTCTTGTGGTTGATGATCAAAGCACCTTCTGTGTTGCACAGCTTTGTGTAACGTGAATTCGCGAGCCTCACACCCCGGTGGTGAACCAAAAACGGGAGACGGACCTCAGGGGGGACATGCGTTTTCTTTCTAGCTAGGGTGGTGTCAGTGACCTACCAGCCCTGACATTTATATTCTTTTCACCTGTGTGGTTGTTGCTGTTGCGAGGCGCCTCGGTTTGATCGGACGATCCAGGTCCGATGGAGTCATTCGTTGGCTCATTTACGCCCCAAAGGGCGGAGAAACGTAGTGTTCAGGCATTATAATCCACATCGGTGGACCGACCCTGACGATCTAAGGGGCAGTTACGGCTGTTCCTGAGACACGGGCTAGAGCATCTCGAATCGGTTGAGGACTATCTTTTGCCTCGGTTCATAGATGGAAATCCAACTTCCAAATACGTGACATTTGCAGTTTTATTTGTAGAGCCTAGTATGGCGACATAGTGGGATGGGGCGCTTATGCCGTCTATGATTGATACTTATGATTTGAAGTTGTTTTATACACTATGCACTTATAATAGTATCAAATGATTTGTTTTAAACGTATCAAGCATTCTTGGCTATTATAAGGTAAAAACCCTATCCTCTGGCTTGCGTTGCATTGTGTGATGGGAACTGGGTCTTATAATAGCTTCATTTTTCTTTATTTAGCATTGCGTTGTTTGTTTTATGCACTGGTATTCTTGGGAGGAAACCCGTTCCGTGTTATACAGCGTGGTCCCTTGATTTACCTAACTTTAAAAACAAAGATTATTAACTTTTTTAGTTCTCACATCAGTCACATGACTGACCTGGAGTTTATTGTTTTAACCTAAACTCTGTGTGCCCTTATTTTGACACGGGCAGCTAGTAGTTTTGGTTTTGCAGATTTATATTCACAGGATCCTGGTTTACAGCTGGAATGATATCCGGAAAGCTTTGTATCCGTATATCTCTTCTAGTTGTGTATTGTATTATTTTCCGCTGCTATGTATTTAAATGTAATTTAAATCTCTGATATTTCTGTGTAATATTCATTTATACTCTGTATATTCTTGTAATCTGATGCATTGTTGTAATATACAATGAAATGTTCTTCCGTCTGCATTCTGTTGTGGCTTGTTCTCGAACTATCCGCGCTTTCCTCACCGGGGAAGTTACGGGTTCTCACAACTTGCATCCTCCAATGGAACTCCAATTTCAACCAAAACTTCGCCCAAACGATTTGTTCGATGAAACCAACTCATCCAATATGACCACAAAGGTGATATGAAGTCAACTATAACACTAATATGAAAATTCCATCAATAATCATGTACAATTTACTAAAATAACCATAAATGTACATATGAACAAAAATCATGGATTTAACTTGCACATTCACATGAAATATCATAGAAATTACTTATCTAAACTTGCTAAACTAGTTCATAAGGTTATTTACATGAAAATGGACCTACCAATCCATAGATCTATGGAAAAACACTTGCACTTGATAAAAAACGTGAACAAATACTCATATGCTTTATTGAATCCATGTAAGAGATGCATATCACTCAGCGATTCTCCAAAACAAGCTAAAATTGATGAAATAAGAATCTGGATAGTAAGCATCTCGCACCAAACCTCTTGATCCGATGAACTCTTGCTTCAATTGATGTAGATCTAGCCTCCATTGGTGTAGATCGACGATTTCCCTCCTTGGATTATGACTTTTAATGGTGGAAAGGTGTTAGAGGAAGGAGCACAAGGCACCAAATGAGAGAATGGAAAACTAAAACCATTTCCCATATCCCATACCCCCTATTTATACCCTTCCAATGGCCCACCAATGGGCCTTCCCAAATCAGCCCATTGTGGCTCTCCAAACCTGAACAACCAACTGGAAAACCTTAAAACAATGATTCCTTCCAAACCGCTGAGCCAAATCTTTAATGTAACCACTCTACGGAAAGGCAATCATCAATTCCTTTCCGATGGCACAGGTCTCACTCGCTAATTCGACCTGAGTCAAAAGTTATGCCCTGTACAAGGATGACAGGGGCAAAATGGTCACAAACAAAATTGGTAAAAATTATGGACATGTCTCACATCTCCATAAGAAACATATCTAAAGATGAGAATGATCTAACCCTTAGGGTATAAAATAAAAATGTTTTACGATCCTCGAATACGTAAAATACGGGCTGATACATCTTGAATCACATTATTTTTGTAAGATAGCTAAAAAAAATCATTCATAGTCAATCTAAAGCCTGTAAAATATGAAATTATATAAAATCTTCATTAATCCCATCTATCTAATGTCAAATTTCTAGAATACAAATACACTTTGTGCTACAAGTTTGTATGAATCTCATTTCGAATTTGAAGAGGAATGAACATACGAAAGTAGATATTAAATTGTCACATAAGTTGCCTTCTGAAAGTAGTAAAAATAATAACCACTTACCTCTTGAATTACGTTTACACTGTAAACAAAATGGAAAACAAATAACTGAGCTTTCTGCCGTTTTTCCTTCACTTTAAATAATTGAGGTCTTGGTGGTTTGCTCTCTAGGATTTTCACTGCTGCAGATAGAAGAGCCCAATTAAGAAGGGTAATGAAGTTGTGTTACTTGCTTCGTCCAGATTTTGCAAGAAGAAAGAGGATTAATATTTCCACCAAAAGAAACGATGGGTTAGGGAAGCAGAGGAAGACAAAAATGTGAGAAATAGTATATTAGATAGTGGAGTTCGTGCAAAAGAGGTGGACATGCGAAACCGGAACATGAATTTGAAACGACAAAACTGCCCCAATCACACAATACAAATTTAAAAGGGCATTTCAGACTTTTCAAAAGCTTCAAATCCAAGTATTTCTATTATATATATTAATATATGTGTGTAATGGGAAACATGTAAATGACACTAATTGTAATAAATGGATGTTACAAGGTATAAGAATTGGAATGAAAGGGAAATGATAATAACCTATTATAATTAATTACATTAATGAGAATGTTATATAATAGGTAGGCTTGTCCTAGGAACAAATGGAAATTATAATGTAGGTTATAATAAATGGAAAGAAACCTGTTGATAAACCTTAGTTAAGAGGACTAAGTAAGTAAGAAAAGAACAACAAGAATTTGTAATAAACCAAGTCATGGTTAATGAATAAGAATGAAGTAGGCTTATTATTAGTAGATTTATGAACGGGAATTAAGAAGTCTAAATAATAGAAAGTAATAATAAGCGAAAGCCCGCTCAGGCGGCATAGGACTGAATGAAGTGAGGAAACTTATGAGATGAAATGAGTTATATTTAATGATATATATTAAGTGACATGTTAACATAGAGCCTGCTAATTGAGATAATATATAATTAATTATACATTAAGTTGAACATGTTATTGTAACCTGAAATTGGACAACGAATGACAATATAATAATGTATGAAGATTATAGATTACAGACCTCGAACTACAATCTAGGGAATAAGATGTTAGGGGTTATTAATGAACTTAAATGGGTTAAGTTATACAACTGAAATTAATAAGTGAGAGGTGTCCATTCCTTAGAGATATAAGAGGCTCGGAGAGAACTTGGTAACTTGAATAAGAAGTTAATATGATTGAAGGTAACCAAGTTAACTAGAATCTGATGAGGTAGAGCAAGCGCTTAATTAAACATTTAGACATAGGGTCTAATAAAATGTTAGCGTGATGTGCTTGGACCAATCAGCATGTATAAAGGTGGAGAACCTAACGGGGTTGATCATCGGGTGTCTAGAGGCACGAGAGGAGCACGTCCATCTGATTATTCTGCTTGATATCCCGCTTGTTGAGTATGTGTGTGACAACCCTAATTCCGACAGACCGAATTTTTTTCTTAAATTCCATCCATCGAAACTTGGATTGGGGTGCTCTGGTATCCTGCAGAAAAGACAGAGACACAAAATATGTTAGAGCTCAGAAAATATCTCATAGCGGAAAGGATAATATATAGTATAATCAAAACATAGCCTTACCGTATTATCAATACTTCCTAACCAGTATCCAAATCTATCATGTCTCTACCACAAATCTAACCTACGAGTATGTTATGAGGAGGGGCTCAGAACACAAGTTATGGTGACTGGATTTAAACTATACACTTTGGATAATCCTACATATACCGTTCAATCATATTTTCTTATTTATTAGGTTACTTGGGTTAACAACACTCAAGGCTTACACATACGTCGTACCCATTTACTCCCTTGTGGATTAAGCTAATACAGTATATATGTAGCTACCCCCAATATTGAGGTACACCTTATGTTACCCTACTCGCACGGTCTCCATCGTAACACCATCGAAATATACGCAGTCCCTCATCCTACGTCGTAGTGACGTACGGATATCAATATTACGTTCCGCATATATCTTTCATTACTACGCTAGGTGAACGTACTGACTGCCACCTCTGTTCGAATCAGACTCCATACCGGAGTAATGCCCTCAAGTCAACGATACACCACCCAGAGCCGATATGCATATATCTAGACTGTCCACCACACGTATTTTCAATTATAGCTCGATGCCTCAATCGTACGTCCTCTAATGTGCACCGAGATCCGTGGCAGGGCGATACAAGAAGCACAGAACTCGGTCGGGAGCTTTTCCATGTTTGTACAGGCCCGTCTTTAAAGAGCCTCTATATACAGATATACCTATGGTCTGTTTTCGTGGTGGCTATGGTCCCACCTCGACCCCTTTCTCAACTAGTAAAGATTACCATAACTAAGTGACTGCCCCTACGCAAACAATCTAAACATCCATGTGGCGTCTCCCCTCAACCCCCTACCCCGATAGTGAAGGGTGAAATGGTATCTTGGGTTTAGCTTGAGTCTTTTCGCATCCCACTGGTTACCGAGACGGGTATCTGACAGTCTACTATCCTTGCTGGTGGTGACCCTCCGCCTCCTCGTGAGGCAACAGCCGAACCACCCTGGTGTCACCTCGTCACAGCATTCTGACTTCATAGCAACATCTGCAGTCAAGGCCCACCCATCTAGTAGTTACGCGCAGATCCAACCTCTGTAGGCACAGCCTAAGACATATGCCGCCGCATAGAGGACTACTAGGAGTACTTACATACCTCAGGAAGCCGCGTGCTTCCCCTTCCGGTCCTTCAGAGCTGTCAGAACAATCAGATGAATGTGCGCTCGCCCTCGTGCCTTATAACACCACGATGATCTACCCCGTTGGGTTATTCATCCTCAATCGTGCAAACTGGTTCAAGCGCCTCACTTTAATATGTTATTAGACCCTATGTCTAAACATTCTTTTACGTGCTTGCCTTACCTCATCAGGTTTCCTTTTTAACTTGGTTATTCCAATTCATATTGAATTCTTATTCAAATTACCAAGTTTCTCTTGCTTATTAATTTTAGTCATACAACTTAATCCATTTAAGATTATTAATAAGCTCACAACATGTTATTCTCTAGATTGTGGCCCAAGGTCTGTAATCCACAACCTTTTTATCTTCTTATTGATTTCATCATTACAATAACATGTTTTACTAAATATGTAATTAAGCATATCCAATTGACATGTTTTCTAATTAACATGTCACTTACCATTCATGATTAAATATAACTTATTTCATTTCATAAGTTTTCCTCATTCTTTCTCATTTAATCATAATTCCATTTTACATTGTCAATACAACTTATCATTGTTTACTTATTAACTTAGTTCTATTAACTAAGACCCATTAATAAATTTTTCTACCCGTTTATTATAACTTATGTTATAATTTCCTCTTGTCCCTAGGACAAACCTAAACATTCTTATCAACGGGTTTCAGGCTTCCAAGCTTACAGATTACTTAATTTATAGTTAAGTACAACTTCTTATATTTCATATATTTCCCCCCTTTTCTTAATTGGTTTCTAGCTATCCCCATTTACTACTTACTTAATTTACAATTAAGTGTCCCTTAGCTCATTTCACCAGTTATCCAATTTCCCTATTATTTATTATAACCGAAGTTACAATCCCCACTTGTCCCTAGGACAAGTCTACCTATTATACAACATTTTCTTTAATGTTATTTATTTATAATAGGTGATTATCATTCCCCTTTTTAAACCATTTTCTTTTACTGTTGTATTCCAGTATCCTTCATTTATTGTAATATATGTTCCTAATTTTAATTAAGGAAAACACTTCATGCACCTTATTAGTTTGATAGAAGGAGTCAGTGATTTATTTTAATAATGTATTCCCATTTAAGTCTGTGGCAGCAAGTAATTTCTTTACTCTTCTTACTTTAGTTATTGTGGCCTACTTGCAATCACGTTCTCAGAAATAGGTCATTCAGGGAAATACATCACTTCTCCTTCCTATCACACTAACTCAGTTCTTACATCACTTCCTTTCATATTTTCTTAGTTTGAAATTTAATTACCTTAATTTCCAATTATTCATTCTTGTTATATACATATATTTACATATACAACACCAGACCTCTCACATTAATCCTATACTTGTGGACGCTGGATTTGTCGGGCGGGTCCGGGCAGACTTCTACCATAAGTTGACTTAGTCTCATGTCTTAGCACCATTACATATTTTTATTTTTTTGCACTTAGGCCTCTCACATTAGGTTCAACATTAGTGACTGCTAGATATGCCGGTCGGGTCCGGGTAGACTTCCGCCATTAATTGCAACCTAACCTCCTGCCATATGTACAGTTACAATTTCTAATTGTAATCCTAGGCATATTCATTCTTTTACAATTTTACCTATTTAATTATAGTTGTTTATGCTCCTTTTCCCAAGTCATATTTCTCATGTGCTATATGCCCAAAATAAGTCTATAATCATAGTTTGATTTATGCACCAAACTATATTCATGTAATCAATTCTAACATGAAACCATTTAATCATATAATTGTACTAATTCATACAAGTATGGTTCTCGTGACAAATTAACATGTAGTATGAACAACAGTAATTTCTAATAAGTTGTTTTTCAACATGTAACCATTCCAATAATTTAATAGATTCAACATATGAATTTCCCGATCTATTCATATTAACGTCTCAACTTGTTATAACAACAATTTATAATTAAACTGGTAATTTCACAAAAGGGGAATGCTAACCGATAGTCATAACATTATCTAAAGGCTATAATTTAAACCCACTCTCCTTTATGCTTTCCCCAAATTTTGGATCTAATCCGTTCTATCATCCATCATTTTCCTTTCCCCTTTAATTTGATTTGAAACCTAATAACGTGGATCGACTATTTTCATTAAGAGAGAAGGGAAAGAAAATAGGAAAAATATGAATAGACTGGATCTGAGACGTTACCTTGCTTTTCACGTAATTCTGAATGCCTTTTAATAAAAACACTAATCTCTTCCCTCCGGATCTTAATTTAAGATTTTCTAATTTACAAATCTAAATTTCTGAATATGTTTGAGGAGAGAGAGAGGGAGCAATGGCGGAGCTCCAGCGTAGCCGTCGAATTATGAGATTTTAGGTTAGTCCTAGGGTCTAATTTATAGGAGTAGCGGAGGAACCAGGACCCTCAGATCAAAATCTAAAACACCAGAATCGTCCACATCAGAAAAGAAGGTTCAGATTCGAGGGTGGGTCGACCCCTTGGTCGACCCCTAACGGTCCATTTTCCCTCCGAACTTTCCCGCCCGTGAATTTTTTATTTTTGAACTGATTTTTCGAATTTTCTCGATATATTTATTATACATACACACATATAAGCTCCTTATATGTATACAAACTTCTAATGCTCATAATTTCTTCATATGATGTCCGTTTTACGCAAACTAGGTGTCTATCTTAACCAGAATTTCGAGACGGACGCAATGACGCTGTCCGTTTTACTTAATTCTGAATATTTAATTAAGTTATCCTTATTTTATTATCTTAAAAATACGGGGTGTTACATTCTCCGACCCTTAGGAAATTTCATCCTCGAAATTTGATAAGGGTAAAATCAATTAACCCCTCGTATAATATACATCCATCATGTGTGCATCCAATTTTTTCAAACATTGTGCACTTGTGCAAAGTGAAGTACAACATAATAATGCGTGTATGCCTAATCGGTACCTCCTATGTGTATGCAAACTTTTCAAAAATCCTTTTAAAATATGATGCTCACATCCTAAATATACCGGCAGTTCTACATAAATGCACTATTTTGAAAATCAAAATACTTTTTCATCTAATTTTCCCCACGCTCTCACTAAGTAAGAGTATAGTTCATCCAATTGTTGCATCCATAATCCTACTAACCAACTTTATTTTTCGAATTTTAGAAAAATCTAATTTTTATAAATTCGATTTCTTACGTTACAAAAAGGTGGAAAATGGAAAACTCTGCATCTCCCGCTTTCTTTTTCAACCTTTTTCTAACCGTACTTGGATGTTTATGTAACTAATTATAAAGATTCCCTATTTTCCTATCTAAGCAGAGCCCACATAAGAAAATTTTCTTTGTTACTGTTTTCCTTTTTCATCTTATCTTGGAAAGTGTTATCATTATCCATCTTTTCTCATAATTTTCCATTTTTGTTGCTTTACTGAATTTTCTATTTCGTTTTTAGTTGCGCCATTTCTCTTTCATTAGATTATTTAATTATCTGATCTTAGTTTAAATTTCAATAAGCTTCTAGTCTTTCAACTAAAACAAGAGAACAGACACCCTATACAGCTACTACCAAGGGCCAAGAATCTCGGGACTATGTCCCCTTCAGATAGAAAAGTCCAAACTACGGGATCTACGATAGGTTTAGGTGTTACCCTAACTCCACAGCAAGAACAATATAATGGAACGATCCCAATCGAAATGTAGTAATGGGTTTTACCTCTAACTTGAAAATTAGTAACTGGATCTAAACACTTACTCGCCCTTTTCTATCTAGTAGTCATTACTAACTCTAGCTGTGTAACAATAATTGTTCCAAGCAACACCCTAGGCTATTCAGTGCTTACGCTTTTATAGGAACTCAATATTATTCTAAGATAATCCTTGCTATTTACTTTATAGCCTCAGAACTTTTCCCGTCTTTCCTAGGCACTAATCCTTACCTACTCCATACCTTTTAAAACACAGTTTGGCCTTTCCTTTTCATTTAAACTTTTTCCTAAAATTAAAAATGTCAAAACTTCATTTTCCTTATGAAAATTTTCTTTTGCCAAACCATAAAAACATGTCATATTAAAAATGTAAATCATCATTTTTTTCAAATCACAAAACTAGAGTAGATACGGACCACTATTTTCTCCACCGGGTTTATGATTTGTTCTTACCTATAAGGTCGGTTTAGTCTCTTACTACAAGGTGCCAACATCCACTCTATTCTATTTTTTACATCTTGTTTTGTCCACCCACAAAATTATCTTATAATATTTATCAAAAAGGGTTGTCATAAGAATAGGGATTTCAAAATTTTCTTTACTAAAAATTCTTGCATGAAATATAACAAGAAAACTAGTGAACTATACATGCTCTAAAATATACACCTTTTTACTGAAAAAATTTTACTTTAAACAAAATTTTCGCAAGAAATCGCTGTTTGCAAAATATACCCATTTTACTTCAAAAACCTAATATGTATATTTTACGTATTTAAAACTATAACTTTTAAGATTAAAACTTAAAAACACCGTAAACCATTTTACCAAAACTTTTATAATTTCAAGTTCTTAAAAGTTAACAATACGGTTAGACTCAAAGTGGGTTTCCAATATTCTAGGCTTTCTTAGACACCCCCCAAGGTCAATTCGCTCAACTATATATATTCCTAATCCATTTTTCTCTTTTTAACCTTTTCCAATTTATAAGGTTTTCAAGCCCACTAACCCAAAATACTAATCATATAGGATTCACCTTCCTTCCATACAAAATACATTGTATACTTTCCACCCAAATTACCTAAGGGTCTCTGATTTCCTTATTCATTACTTTAGTGTACAAAACAAGCATCCCATTTCTTACCATAATATACTCTTTCTATTTAGTGGGTTCCTCTATGGATCTACGTATATATATAATATTTTTAAGTTTTTAAACATACAAATACGTTCACTCACTATTTATATAGGAATCCTAAACCTAAGATCTGATACCAGATGTGACAACCCTAATTCCGACGGACAGTTTTTTTTAAGTTCCAATCCATCGAAACTCAGATTGGGGTACTCTGTCCTACAGAAAAGACAGAGACATAAAATATGTCAGAGCTCAGAAAATATCTCACAGCGGAAAGGATAAAATATAGTACAATCAAAACATAGCCTTACCGTATTATTAATACTGCCTAACCAGTATCCAAAGCTATCATGTCACCACCACAAATCTAACCTACGAGTATGTTATGAGGAGGGGGTCAGAACACAAGTTATGGTGACTGTATTTAAACTATACACTGTTGATAATCCTACATACACCGTTCAATCATATTTTCTTATTTATTAGGTTACTTGGGTTAACAACACTCAAGGCTTACATACACGTCGCACCCACTTACTCCCTAGTGGATTAACTTAATACAATAAATATGTAGTTACCCCCAATATTGAGGTACATCCCATGGTACCCTACTCGCACGGTCTCCACCGTAACACCATCGAAATATACGCAGTGCCTCATCCTACGTCGTAGTGACGTACGGATATAAATATTACGTTCTACATATATTTATCATTACTATGCTACGTGAACTTACTGACTGCCACCTTTGTTCGAATCAGACTCCATACCGGAGTATATGCCCTCAAGTCTACGATACACCACTCAGAGCCGACATGCATCTATCTAGACTGTCCACCATACGTATCTTCAATTGTAGCTCGATGCCTCAGTCGCACGTCCTCTAATGTGCACCGAGATCCGTGGCAAGGCGATACAAGAAGCATGGAAGTCGGTCGGGAGTTTTCCACATTTGTACAGGCCCGTGTTTAAAGAGCCTCTATATACAGATATGACTAGGGTCTGTTTTCGTGGCGGCTATGGTCCCACCTCGGCCCATCCCTCAACTAGAAAGACTACCAGAGCTAAGTGACTGCCCCTACGCAAACAATCTAAAACATCCATGTGGCATCTCCCCTCGAACTCTTACCCCGATAGTGAAGGGAGAAAGATATCTTGGGTTTAGCTCAAGACTTTCCGCATCCCACAGGCTGCCGATGACGGGTATCCGATGGTCTACTATCCTTGTTGGTCGTGACCCTCTCCCTCCTCGTAAGGCAACCGCCGAACCATCCTAGTGTCACCTCGTCACAGCATTATGACTGCATAGCTACATCTGCAGTCAAGGCCCATCCACCTAGTAGTTACGCGCAGACCCAACCTCTGCGGGCACAACTCATGACATCTGCTGCCGCACAGTGGAGTACTAGGAGCACCTTACGTACCTTAGGAAGCCGCGTGCTTCCCCTTCCAGTCCTTCGGAGCCATCAGAACAATCAAATGAATGTGCGCTCCTCCTCGTGCCTTATAATACCATGATGATATACCCTATTGGGTTATTCATCCTTAAACGTGCGGACTGGTTCAAGCGCCTCACTTTAATATGTTATTAGACCCTATGTCTAAACATTCTTTTACGCGCTTGCCTTACCTCAACTGGTTTCCTTTTTAACTTAGTTATTCCAATTCATATTGAATTCTTATTCAAATTACCAAGTTTCTCTTACTTATTAATTTTAGTCATACAACTTAATCTATTTAAGTCTATTAATAAGCCCACAACATGTTATTCTCTAGATTGTGGCCCAAGGTCTGTAATCCACAACCCTTTTTATCTTCTTGTTGATTTCATCATTACAATAACATGTTTTACTTAATATGTAATTAAGTATATCCAATTGACATGTTTTCTAATTAACGTGTCACTTACCATTTATGGTTAAATATAACTTATTTCATTTTATAAGTTTTCATCATTCTTTCTCATTTAATCATAATTCCATTTTACATTGTCAATACAACTTATCGTTGTTTACTTATTAACTTAGTTCTGTTAACTAAGATCCATTAATTAGTTTTTCTACCCATTTATTATAATTTATGTTATAATTTCCTCTTGTCACTAGGACAAACCTAAACATTCTTATCAACGGGTTTTAGGCTTCCAAGCTTACAGATTACTTAGTTTATAATTAAGGACAACTTCTTATATTTCATATATTTTCCCCCTTTTCTCAACTGGTTTTCGGCTTTCCCCATTAACTACTTACTTAATTTACAATTAAGTGTCCCTAAACTCATTTCACTTGTTATCCAATTTCCCTATTAGTTTATTATAACTGAAGTTATAATCTCCACTTGTCCCTAGGACAAGTCTACCTATTATACAACATTTTCATCAATGTTATTTATTTATAATAGGTGATTATCATTCCCCTTTTTAAACCATTTTCTTTTACTGTTATCTTCCAGTATTCTTTATTCATTGTAATATATGTTCCTGATTTTAATTAAGGAAAACACTTCATGCACCTTATCGGTTTGATAGAAGGAGCCGGTGATTTATTTTCATAACGTATTCCCATCTAAATCCGTGGTAGCAAGTAATTTCTTTACTCTTCTTACTTTAGTTACTGTGGCCTACTTGCAATCACATTCTCAGAAATAGGTCATTTAGGGAAATACATCACTTCTCCTTCCTATCACACTAACTCAGTTCGTTACATCCCTTCCTTTCATATTTTATGAGTTAGAAATTTAATTACCATAATTGCCATTTATTCATATCTTGTTATATACATATATTTATGTATATAGTACCAGACATCTCACAATAAGCCTACACTTATGAACACTAGATTTGTCGGGCGGGTCCGGGTAGACTTCTACCACAAGTTGACTTAACCTCATGTCTTATCGCCATCACATATTTTTAATTTTTTTGCACTTGGGCCTCTCACAATAGGTTCAACATTAGAGGCTGCTGGATATGCCAGTCGGGTCCAGGCAGACTTTCGCCACTAATTGCAACCTAACCTCGTGTCATACGTGCAGTTACAATTTCTAATTGTAATCCTAGGCATATTCATTCTTTTACAATTTTACCTATTTAGTTATTGGTGTTTATACCCCTTTTCTAAAGTCATATTTCTCATGTGCTATATGTCCAAAATAGGTCTACAATCATAGTTTGATTTATGCCCCAAACTATATTCATGTAATCAATTCTAACATGAAACCATTTAATCATATAATTATACTAATTCGTACAAGTAGGGTTCATGTGACAAATTAACATGTAGTATGAACAATTGTAATTTCTAACCATTTCTAACAAGTTGTTTTTCAACATGTAACCATTCCAATAATTTAATAGATTCAATATATGAATTTCCTGATCTATTCATATTAACGTCTCAACTTGTTGTAACAACAATTTATATTTAAACTGGCAATTTCACTAAAAGGGGAATGCTAAACGATAGTCATTACATTATCTAAAGGCTATAATTTAATCCCACTCACCTTTCATGGTTTCCCCAAATTTTGGATCTGATCCATTCTATCATCCATCGTTTTCCTTTCCCCTTTGATTTGACTTGAAACCTAATAACGTAGATCAACTATTTTCATTAAGAGGGAAGGGAAAGAAAATAGGAAGAATATGAATAGATTGGATTCGGGACGTTACCTTGCTTTTCACGTGATTCTAAATGACATTTAATAAAAACACCAATCTCTTCCCTCCGGATCTTGATTTAAGATTTTCTAATTGACAAATCTAAATTTCTGAATATGTTTGAGGGGAGGAGCAATGGCGGAGCTCCAACGTGGCCGCCGAATTATGAGATTTAGGGTTAGGCCTAGGGTCTTATTTATAGGAGTAGCGGAGGAACCAAGACCCTCAGATCAAAATCTAAAACACCAGAATCGTCCACGTCAGAAAAGAAGGTTCCAGATTCAAGGGTGGGTCGAACCCTAGGTCGACCCCCTTTTGGGTGGGTCGACCCCCCTATTGGTGGGTCGACCCCCAACAGTCCATTTTCCCTCCGAACTTTCCCGCCCTCGATTTTTTGATTTTTGAACTAATTTTTTGAATTTTCTGGATATATTTATTATATATATACATATAAGCTCCTTATACGTATACAAACTTCTAATGCTCATAAATTCTTCATACTGTGTCCGTTTTACGTAAACCAAGTATCTACCTTGACCAGAATTTTGAGACAGACGCAATGGTGCAGTCCGCTTTACTTAATTCTGAATATTTAATTAAGTTACCCTTATTTTATTATCTTAAACATAAGGGGTGTTACAATGTAGGACTGGTAGGAAGCATGCGGCTTCCGAGGGACGTGGTAGGGTACTCCGTTGTGGTCCTCTATTGCGGTGCATACTCAAGCTATACTCGTAGAGGTTGGGTCTGCGCGTTACCACCCAGTGAGTATATCTTGATTGCAACAGTAATTTAGTAGTCAGAAGGCTGTGGCGATATGGCATTGGGGTGATTTGACAATTTGCCTATAGAGAGGCTCATCAAGACCAAATAAGGATGGTAATCGTCGGATACCTTTCATCTTTAGTCAGTGTGACGTGGAAAGACTAGAGTTAAACCTATAGACCATCGATATTTCACTATCGAAATTTTGGTTGCGGGGCACGCTAATTTGGATGTAGATTGTTTGCAAAGAGTATGTAACTTAGCTCTTTATGTAGTCTTTCACTAGTTGAGTGATGAGTCGAGGTGGGACCATAACCACCGTAGAAATGTTGATCATAGTTTAGATATCTGTACTTTAGGCCTCTTTAGAAGGCCTATAAAAATATGGAAAAGCTCCCGACCGAGTTCCATGCATTCAGATGCAACCCTGTTGCAGAACTTAGGGTACATTAGACAGTATGTACTTGTGGGTATCCGGATACATGCATGCCGCATTGGGTGGTGTATCTTAGATGCTAGGGCATCACTATGTGTTAAGATCGAGATTGGTCGAGGAGTTTTGGATATGGTAATCCATACATTTGCGTAGTATAGCGACGATAGTTTTATGTGAAACGTGGCATAGTGTTACAGAAATCCATAAGTCGCTCCGGCATAGGATAAGAGTTGCATAACGTGGCATAGTTTTATGGAGATCTATACGTCTTTCCGACGTAGGATGAGAGTTGCATACGCTCTGTGGCATGACGGTGGAGACCGTACGAGGAGGGTATCATGGGAAGTACCTTGATATTGGGGTAGCTACATATACTATACTAGGTTAATCTACTAGGAGGTAAATGGATACGATGAATGAGTAAATCCTTGAGTGCTATTAACATAAATAACCTAATAAATAAGAAAATGTAGCTGAACGATATATGTAGGGTTATTTCAAAATGTGTAATTTAGGTCCAATCACCAGAACTTGTGTTCTAACCCCTCCTCATAACATACCCGCAGGTTAGGCTTTTGGCAGAGATATGATAGCTTTGGATACTAGTTAGACTGTATTATTACTTCAGTAAAACTATATTTGATTATATTATATATTATTCCATTCCATTGTGAGATATTTTCTGAGCTTTGATATAGTTTATATCTATGTCATTTCTGCATGATACCAGACAAGCCAATTCGAGTTTTGGTAGATTGCAATTTTGAAAAAAAAATATGTTGGAATTCAGGTTGTTACATCTAATGTCAGAGCCTAAGTTTAGGATTCATGTATGGATAGTAAATGAATATATTCGTATTTTTTTAGAAACTATAAACATATATTATATATATATACGTCCAGATTCATTAAGGAACCCACTAAATAGGAAAAGCAAAATATGGAAAGAGTTGGGATATCTATTTTGTACACTACAGGAATGATTATGGGAATTTGAGACCCTTAGGTGGTTTAAGTGAAAAGTGTACAATGTACTTGGTATTGGAAAAAGATATATCCTATATGCCTGTACTTTGGATTAGTGGGTTTGGCAGCAGAGCCTTATAAATTTGAAAAGAAAAATGAGAAAATGGGTTAGGAATATATATATATATATATATATATATATATTTGAGAGAAATGACTTTGTGGTGATATCTAGGAAAGTATAGGTAAGTTGGAAACCCACTTTGAATCTAGTCCTATTGTAAACTTTTAAGAACTTGAAATTTTTAAAAGCTTTTGGATGGTAGTTTATGGTGTTTTCAAGTTTTGACCTTAAAAGTTTACAATTTTGAAATACGTACTAGCTAAATTGTGTAGAAACAATCTTTGAAAGAAAAGAGATATTTTTAAAAAAATATGTAAGTAACATATTTGAAAAGTACATATTGAATTTTTAAATAAATTGGGGTATGTTTTGCAAAAGGTGATTTCTTGTGAAATTTTTGTCTAAAAAGTTTTGCATTTTTGTTAAAAACTAAAATTTTCGATAAAGAAAATTTTGAAATTCTCTGTTCTTTTGACAATATTTTTTGATAATTGTTCTGACATAAAATTTTGTTGGGCGGACAAATAAGTTGTAAGAATTAAGAATAGAGTAGATGCTTGCACCTATTTGTAAGTTATTGAACCGACATTATAAACATGAGCGGTAGTGAAACTGATAGAGAAGTAGTTGTCCTTGTTTACTCCAATTTTTGTGACTTGAAAAGAAAAGTTTTGCATTTTTGAGATGGCATTTTTTATGGTTTGGCAAAAGGAAAGTTTGATTATGGACAAATAAAGTTTTGACACTTTTAATTTTTGGGAGAAAAATGAAATGAGGAAGCCAAACCACGTTTTTAAAATCAAGGAGTAGGTAAAGGATAAGTACCTAGGGAGGATGGGAAAATTTAAGAGGCTATAAAGAAAGTAGTAAGGACTGTTTTGGAAATAATGGTAAGTTCCCGTAGAATGCGTAAGCATTGTGAAGCCTAGGTTATTGCTTGAAAATGATTGTTAGTACACAACTAGGACTAGTGATGACTACTAGATAGTAGAAGGCAAGTAAGTGTTTAGATCCTGTGGTTTCGACTTTTCTTTGTCGGGGGTGACATAGTCCTAAGATTCTTGGCCCTTAGTAGCAACCGTATAGAGTGTTTGTTTTCCTGTTTTAGTTAAAGGATTAGAAGGCTTATTTAAAAACTAAACTTAGATCAGAGGATTAAGTTAAATAAGCTAAGAAAAGAGTAAGGAAATAACCAAAAAGGAAACAACAAATTTAGTAAAGCAACAAAAATGACGGTTAAGAAAAAAAAATGAAAATTTTGAGAAATTGAAATAAAATTGAGTTTTTCCAAGATAAGTTGAAAAAGAAAATCTGTAATAAAGAATGTTTTCTTGTGTGGGTTGAGTTTGGATAGGATAATAGGGAATCTTTATATAATAGTTTTATGAAATCCAAGTACAGATGGAAAAGGTACATTAAAGAAAAACAGAAGACATCAAGTTTTCCGTTTTCCACCTTGTTGTAACATAAGAAATCGAACTTGGAAAATTATATTTTTCTAAAATTTGAATTTTAAAGTTGGTTGGTAGGATTTTGGATGCAACAATTGGATGAACTACGCTCTTTCTTTGTAAGAGTGCGAAAATTTGGAAGAAAAAGTATTTTGACTTTCAAAATATTGCATTCATGTAGAAATTGCCAGTATATTTAGGATGTGTGCATCAAGTTTTCAAAAGTTTTTCATGAAAAATTTATATTCATATAGGAGGACTGCTTAGGCATACACGACATTCATATATTATTATGTTGTATTACACTTTGCACAAGTACACAAATGGTTGCAAAAGTTGGATGCACACATGATGGATGTATATTATGCTATAGATTACTTAATTTTACCCTTATAAATTTTGGGGATGAAATTTCCTAAGGGTGGAAGATAGTAACACCCCGCATTTTTATAAATATTAGATGAGTCATTGTGCATATATGTATATATGCATGAACATTAATGCTAAAATAAAAATGCCAAGTAAAAGAAATGAATGAATGCATACAATCAAATAGTGCATTAAAAGAAGAAAATAAAAAGATTCATGCAATAAAATAAATATAATGTGTTAAAATGGGTAATGTATGAATGCAATGCATGCGTTGAAAAAGAAGGAAGAAATTGATTGCATGCAAAGTAATTAGGTTGCATGCAATAATTTAAACGTAATACATTAAAGAGAGTAACATTTCGGTGCATGCAGAATACAAAGAGAAAAGTATCAATAGAATAATAATCAGAATACTGTGTGTATGTGTACACATGTAGAATTCAAATTCAAATTCAAATTTAATGATGTGTATAAGAGGCATGAAATAAATCAAGAAGAGGTATGCATAGCAAGTAATTAAGTTGCTAATTAAAACATTAAAACTAGAAAGTAAAACAAGCAACTAATTAACATTTAAATTTATAAACGTTAACAAATCAAAGAAGAGCATCATATTTGCTCACTGCACACGATCATGTCGACCTAAGCTTACCTGGGTCGACCCAAGCGCGATCCAGAGCGCAATTTTGACGCGTACCTGCTAATGTGTGTAATTTGTTTTGTAATGACCCACATTGGCAGAGGTATTATAATTAATTTATTTAATTATAGAAACAGTGATATAGTGAATTTAATGGTCGTGGAATTAAATAATGGTGAATAGTTAATTAAAATAATAAATTAAATAATATATTTAATTCTGAAATAATCAGAATTGGCTGAAATGACGATATGGTGTGAACCGGATCATCTGTGATAATTGATTCAGCTTGGAATTTAATTTGAATAACGAATATATTATTTGAACGACAGTTGGAACGTATAATTATATTATAGTTAAAATCGAGCTTGAAATGGCGCTGCAGTTCGTAATTTGGCGATTTGAACTTCAACTGAATGTACAGGATTCGTTTTAAGCCGGATTTCTATGAAACAAGAAACTTTGTGGAGTTGGTGGAGTATATCTTTCTAGTGGAAGAGAAAAATCGGGATTTCGTCGTGTAGATTTTGATTTACGTCCAAATCAAATTTTAAAAAAGTCGCTGTGGAATTCCTTTATAATTTATAAAGGAATTATTTATATTTTAAAAAGGAATTTCAATATAAATCGAATATCGGGTTGACCCAGATTGAAATATCGAGTTAGAAATCCATATAGGGTTTTCTGAGCTGTATGGTATCCTACTGTGGATATATACGATAATATTAATTTATTTATATTAAATTTAATTATATTTATATATTTAAATGGGTCATCCAAAACTTTAAAAATAGCCAGTTTGGCAAACGGAGTCGGAATTCGACGAAACTAATTTTGTTAGATCCGCAATGTTAAATAGTTGTTAGATTTCCAGTTTCGTAATTTTTAGAGTCACTGTGTGGCCGTACGGATTTTTGGAGTGAAAAACAGTCGGTATTTTGACGGTTAAAAATACGATGTGTGAGCAAACGGAGTCAGAATTCGACGAAACAGTTTCGTTGGGACCGTAATGTCGAATTGTAGTCGCAGGTCCAGTTTCGGGATTTTTGGGTATCGTATGTAATCACGAGAATTTTTAGAAAGCAAAATGAATATATAAATGAGAATATACTGGGAATATTCCTTCTATAAAATATCTAGATATTTGTTTTCCCTTATAAATAACCCTCTTTCACCGTATAACCTAATTCCAATTTTCGTTCCTCTGAAAAACACTAAGGAAGAGGCCGCCACTTTCATCCTTTCTTCAGTGAATTAAATCAATGTCTTTACTCAACTAAATCTCACAATGTTGGATCCAATGAACTCATACATAAAGGGGCTTCATTCTGGTGTACTTCGGTTGTGGTGCAGCGTTGTTTGGCGATGTCGGATTTTGGTCAACGTGGGCTAAGGTTGTGATCTACGGGAAATTGAAGCATTGATTGAAGAAATGAACGTTGTTTTCGTGTTGCTGAGATCGAATAACATTCAGGTTAACTTTCTTTGTGGATTTTTGAAGCAGTAAGAGTCGCGACTTTTCTGAAGCCGTGAAAATGGGTTGGTCGACGCGTTTGGCATTTGTTGTCGGATCTGGCCGAGTTTATCATTAGTTGATAGAGAGTTTCAAGGGAGAATTTTTGGTGTTATCTGTTTAAATTTTTATAAAGGGATGAAGGAATTTGTGGGAAAAAATCGTGTGTTTATGACCATTGTTGAGGAGCAGGATTGCTGTGTTCCGTTCGAAGAAGAAGGCATCAAATTGAGGGATGTTAGCATGTGTTGAGTGCGATTGAGTAGTGAGAAGTTTTAGTGATTTTTGTTTTCATTTTAGTGGAGAAATTGGTGGAGCAGCGGATGCTTGAAAATCTGGAAATGGGGGAAGGAGTTGAATTCTTTGAGGGAGTAGGTACTGTTGAAAACGGGGTGGATGCAGGAAAGGGTATCGTGGGCTTTAAGTTGTGGGGTGGGCTGGTCTAAATGATGTGAGGCCCAAATTCTATTTTATATTATATAAGTTTAATTTAAATCTTAATAACTCATAAGCTTGTAACTTCAATATCTTAGAATTTTGCGAAACAAGATCCGACGGGATCGTATGGGCGAGAGCTCCACAATGGAACTGACTAGGAGTGGATTGGAGCTAGTTTGAATTTACGGCGAAATAAACTGTTTGATTCAAATCAAACAACAGTTTATCGTTCTTTAACGATGAACTGCAAATGTGAGTAAATCTCACTAACTCTAAACAGTTTATAATTTCATGTTGTATTTTTAGAACTGTTAAATATTGGTTGATTGACTGTGTGTTGATTGTTTGATTGAACTGCTAGTCAGTTAGTTGAATTTCTATATTGATTCTGTTTAACAGAATATATCATATGGAACTGAACGTGATGTTGATTTTATTGTTTAACATTTGTGATGCAGGGAAACAGGTTGGAGGGGTTCAACTGGACTCCTCAATATTTATGATATTGTTCTGTTCATATATTGTAATATATGATGTGATATATAATCTGCTTGATTATGTGTGTTAGAATGATGTTAATCATTGTGATTCGATAGTTTTAATATCATAAAAAGACCCTGGGATGTAAAAAGAATTATTTCAATGTATATTGAAATAAAAGGGATTTTATAAAATCAACAGATTTTATAAAAGAAAATATTTCGGAAGTAAATAAAGGGAAAATGTTTACAAAATGAATAGAGTTTTTTAAAAAGGGAAAAATGTTGATAAAACGAATAGAATAGAATAAAGGAATATTGTTAGAAAATAAATTGGATATTATAAAGGAGAATATTTAGAAAAACAAATAGAGTTATAAAAAGGGAATAGTGTTAATCAAATAAAGTTATTTGATTAGAGTATATCGAAGTAGTTAATCGAATATAGTTTACATTCGAAAGAGTTAAATCGAATATAGTTATTCGAAACAAAGTTAAAACGGAATAGAGTTATTCAATTAGAGTTAATCAAATAGAGTTTATCGAGTAGAGGAAAAGAAATATGGTTAAGAAAAATTAGAAACTGACTAGAGATTAGTAAACTAAATGGTTTTATAAGTGTCGATCTGATGTTGGTTTCGGCCTTCGAGGTTCATACATAGAGAATTGTTCTCCTACTAGTTTACAGTCAGGGACTGATAGTTGTGAAATGATAGTGATATGTAAGTAAACAATGGAAATGTTTTCCAGTGATAATAACGTATATTTTCTAAACAGAGAAAATAGGAAATATGAATATATATATGATTGATGATTGATTGATAGAATTTCCATCTGGAATTAATATCGTTGTTTGCACACGAGTTTTTCTTCGATAGTTAACTCACCTACTACCGAAGTTTTAGACCATTTTAAAGTTGTTAATATGGAGAGACCGGTTGGATTATTATCCAAAGAACCACTCTTTATTGGCATAAGCGTTGCGAATCATATATGCCAAAGATGATTGAATACGGAGTAAAGTGCAAGGGCTATTGTATAAATCTTAGATAACAGTGCCTAAGATGGATATACTGAATAGTACCTTCGGTTCATCCTGTTCCTGGATGACTTGTATGGACGGATGTCTGACAGAGTATTTCCAGACGATCACGTATATTGATTTCTCCAACCATACCAAGAGTGGAAGCGGAGAAGGAAACTTCTTTTAGCTAACACATAATGTATTGTTGAGGACGCAAATCGGTGATCTGATGGATTTGACGATGTGGCAATCTAAGTGAATCTGGTATGATGATAAAGCGTAGTTTCTAGCCTCATCAACCGGTAAATGACAGAAATCGGGCAGGCAGCATGGCTAAGTCGGTCGCACCGAAGTAGGGTGTATAATCACCTGATCTAGAGTTTCATTTACTTCTAAAAATCTATTGTTGATGCTGTCCCATTCGGGAAACGGTTGCTGATCCCAACCGTTGGTAATATACATTCGATACACTCAAGCGAAATGAGTGGTCGGTCATGTGTGGCCGGGTTGCAATATGTTCTTGTTGAACCCAGTGTATTCCTTTCTAGAGGTACACTAGAGAAAGGTGGTTCCATACCTTGTCATAGTTGGAAATCCATTACCCAATACGTGCTTGCGGTTTGATTGTATACTATATATGTAGAACGTGAGATGAAAGTGTTTCTGCTAGATGGTTATTATATTGTGGTTGATAGACATTATTATAATATCAAAAGGTTTTTGATATAAAGATATTTTGGATTCTCATAAGGGAAAACCCGTTCCATTATACGGCGTTGTCTTATGAAATATCGTTTACTTGTTCAAACCGTTTTAAATTGTTTTACTCATACCAGTCCCATGACTGACCCGGAGTTTGTTTTGTTTTGTTTCCCTAAACTCTTGGGTGCCCAATTTTGTGCGGGCAGTCAAGTAGTCGGGATTTTACAGATACACTTGAAGAGCTGGAGCTGAAGGCTTCAGGATCATATAGCTATAGTTTATTTCCGCTGTGTTGTAAGTGTTGTACTCTGATAATGTTATTGTATACATATAATGATTTTAGTTTAAGGATATATTATCTATTATATGTTGTTCGTTCCGCTGTGAGATTCGTGTTACTCTGATGTTGTGTTCTCCTTCTTCTTCTATTTTAAGTTTCTATCTTACCTTTTCTCACCCTCTAATTTCTTTCATTAATAATCCGGTATTTTTCGACGTTTGTTAGTCATCATTGAGTTTATGGCGATAACCAAAGTCGACAAAAACCCGGGTCATTACAGTTGGTATCAGAGCAGAAGGTTAATTGATTAACTTGGCTCTGTGGCGTAACTCAGTAGAGATAGGGTTAGTAATACCCTAGATTGAGTTTGAGTGTGTATATACGAGTGAACGTATTTGTTATTTGATATAAAAATAATTTTATATTGTGGATATTTATTGATTGAGTTGTTTATGGGTTCTGGTCGATCATTTTGATCCACTGTATCGGTAGGAGTTTATAAACACTCGAATACGATGGGTCGATACGATATGTTTTGAAAAGAGGGTAAATTAAAATAAGTTTACCCAAGGTATATCTTGATATAGAGAAGATATATATCAAAATTATAATATATAGGATATATTGGTTGTTATTATAATCAAGTAAGATTATAAATTAAATGGTTATGTAAATAACCATTCAGAATTCATATAAGTGAAATACGTGAAATCAGATGAGTAAAATATGAAATTTAAATCAGAAATTGAATTAAAACTCTGGAGAATTGGATAAGTGTTTGTAAATGATTTGGATTAAAAAGAAGGAAAATTTAAGATCCTGGGAGATTTTAAATTGTTTTACAAGCAGTGTGAATTATATTTTGAAATGAATTTCAAAGTGAAAATGTTTAGAAATGGTTTTATAGTATTGAACTCACTTCGATCGCTGGAAAATAGATTCTGATGATGACAGCTGCATCATCAGTATTCATTTTCAAGTTGTAAGTGACGAATTACAACCAGAGATACTGTTTTGTATTTGTTTTTGGGAAAGAAAAGTTGTGTTGAATTTCAAAAAGGAAAATGTGATTTTTGAAAAGAGTAAACTATTTAAAAACTCCCAAGGAAAGACCGTTTGAATTAAAAACAAATTTAACAGAAATTTGTGAAAGCAAATTTGAATTAAAGTAAAGCCAGTAAAGTGATAACTGAGATTGAATTAGAATGATATCAAGACAAATCGGATTGTGAGATTCAAATTTGAAGTGTAATATGATAATCAAGTTGAGAGTTGGGAATCGAGAAGAAACTCGAGTAGAAATGATATTTGGCTCGGTTATAAGCGAATGGTTGTGTTATGGATAAAAGAAGATTGGAATTTGATTGGGATGACCCTTGTATCCGCTAAATTGATAACAGGTGGAAAGGATATAATGATGTGCCGAAAAAAGGTACAAGTTTATATTTCTATTGGATATAAGATTTATGAGCTGAATTGGCAAGCCGCTTGGCTGTTTGATTTTCTTTTTGGATGGAGATGGCCCAGAGAGGCGAGTGGTGGTTTGATGTATTGACCAGTACAAAGGAGGTGCTGGCGAAATTTTTCGACAAGTTAAGGCGTTAGAAAATTTTCAGGATTTTTGAAAATTTTCGTTGATAAGAATTAATTAACAATTTAATTAAAATAAATTGGTTTAGTGAAACCGGAGATAAGAAGCGAACAAATAAGTTATAACCAGTCGATAGGGTCGTTCTCTACCTTAGCAATTTCGAGGACGAAATTATTTTAAGTGGGGAAGATTGTAATGACCCGCATTGGCAGAGGTGTTATAATTTATTTATTTAATTATATAAATAGTGATATAATGAATTTAATGGTCGTGGAATTAAATAATAGTGAATATTTAATTAAAATAATAAATTAAATAATATATTTAATTCTGAAATAATCAGAATTGGCTGAAATGACGATATGGTGTGAACCGGATCATCTGTGATATTTAATTCAGCTTGGAATTTAATTTGAATAACGAATATATTATTTGAACGACAGTTGGAACGTATAATTATATTATAATTAAAATCGAGCTTGAAATGGCGCTGCAGTTCGTAATTTGGCGATTTGAACTTCAACTGAATGTACAGGATTCGTTTTAAGCCGGATTTCTGTGAAACAAGAAACGTGTGGAGCTGGTGGTGTATATCTTTCTAGTGGAAGAGAAAAATCGGGATTTCGTCATGTAGATTTTGATTTACGTCCAAATCAGATTTTAGAAAAGTCGCTGTGGAATTCCTTTATAATTTATAAAGGAATTATTTATATTTTAAAAAGGAATTTCAATATAAATCGAATATCGGGTTGACCCAGATTGAAATATCGAGTTAGAAATCCATATAGAGTTTTTTGAGCTGTATGGTATCCCACTGTGGATATATACGATAATATTAATTTATTTATATTAAATTTAATTATATTTAAATATATTTATATATTTAAATAGGTCGTCCAAAGCTTTAAAAATAGCCAGTTTTGCAAACGGAGTCGAAATTCTACGAAACTAATTTTGTTGGATCCGCAATGTCAAATAAATGTTAGATTTCCTGTTTCGTAATTTTTAGAGTCACTGTGTGGCCGTACAGATTTTTAGAGTGAAAAACAGTTGGTATTTTGACGATTAAAAATACGCTGTGTGAGCAAACAGAGTCAGAATTCAACGAAACCAGTTTCGTTGGGACCGTAATGTCGAATTGTAGCCGCAGGTCCAGTTTCGGGATTTTTGAGTATCGTTTGTAATCACCAGAATTTTTAGAAAGCAAAATGTATATATAAATGAGAATATACCGGGAATATTCCTTCTATAAAATATCTAGATATTTGTTTTCCCTTATAAATAACCCTCTTTCACCGTATAACCTAATTCCAATTTTCGTTCCTCTGAAAAACACTAAGGAAGAGGCCGCCACTTTCATCCTTTCTTCAATGAATTAAATCAATGTCTTTACTCAACTAAATCTCACAATGTTGGATCCAATGAACTCATACGTAAAGGGGCTTCATTCTGGTGTACTTCGGTTGTGGTGCAGCGTTGTTTGGCGATGTCGGATTTTGGTCAACGTGAGCTAAGGTTGTGATCTACGGGAAATTGAAGCATTGATTGAAGAAACGAACGTTGTTTTCGTGTTGCTGAGATCGAATAATATTCAGGTCAACTTTCTTTGTGGATTTTTGAAGCAGTAAGAGTCGCGACTTTTCTGAAGTCGTGAAAATGGGTTGGTCGACGCGTTTGGCATTTGTTGTTGGATCTGGCCGAGTTTATCATTAGTTGATAGAGAGTTTCAAGGGAGAATTTTTGGTGTTATCTGTTTAAATTTTTATAAAGGGATGAAGAAATTTGTGGGAAAAAATCGTGTGTTTATGACCATTGTTGAGGAGCACGATTGTTGTGTTCCATTCGAAGAAGAAGGCATCAGATTGAGGGATGTTAGCATGTGTCGAGTGCGATTGAGTAGTGAGAAGTTTTAGTGATTTTTGTTTTCATTTTAGTGGAGAAATTGGTGGAGCAGCGGATGCTTGAAAATCTGGAAATGGGGGAAGGAGTTGGATTCTTTGAGGGAGTAGGTACTGTTGAAAACGGGGTGGATGCAGGAAAGGGTATCGTGGGCTTTAAGTTGTGGGGTAGGCTGGTCTAAATGATGTGCGGCCCAAATTCTAATTTATATTATATAAGTTTAATTTAAATCTTAATAACTCATAAGCTTGTAACTTCAATATCTTATACAAACTTTATCAGAATTTTGCGAAACAAGATCCGACGGGATCGTATGGGCGAGAGCTCCACAATGGAACTGACTAGGAGTGGACTGGAGCTAGTTTGAATTTACGGCGAAATAAACTATTTGATTCAAATCAAACAACAGTTTATCGTTCTTTAACGATGAACTGCAAATGTGAGTAAATCTCACTAACTCTAAACAGTTTATAATTTCATGTTGTATTTTTAGAAATGTTAAATATTGGTTGATTGACTGTGTGTTGATTGTTTGATTGAACTGCTAGTCAGTTAGTTGAATTTCTATATTGATTCTGTTTAACATAATATATCATATGGAACTGAAAGTGATGTTGATTTTATTGTTTAACATCTGTGATGCAGGGAAACAGGTTGGAGGGGTCCAACTGGACTCCTCAATATTTATGATACTGTTCTGTTCATATATTGTAATATATGATGTGATATATAATCTGCTTGATTATGTGTGTTAGAATGATGTTAATCATTGTGATTCGATATTTTTAATATCATAAAAAGACCCTGGGATGTAAAAAGAATTATTTCAATGTATATTGAAATAAAAGGGATTTTATAAAATCAACAGATTTTATAAAAGGAAATATTTCGAAAGTAAATAAAGGGGAAATGTTTACAAAATGAATAGAGTTTTTTAAAAAGGGAAAATTGTTGATAAAACGAATAGAATAGAATAAAGGAATATTGTTAGAAAATAAATAGGATATTATAAAGGAGAATATTTAGAAAAACAAATAGAATTATAAAAAGGGAATAGTGTTAATCAAATAAAGTTATTTGATTAGAGTATATCGAAGTAGTTAATCGAATATAGTTTACATTCGAAGGAGTTAAATCGAATATAGTTATTCGAAATAAAGTTAAAACGGAATAGAGTTATTCAATTAGAGTTAATCAAATAGAGTTAATCGAGAAGAGGAAAAGAAATATGGTTAAGAAAAATTAGAAACTAACTAGTGATTAGTAAACTAAATGGTTTTATAAGTGTCGATCTGATGTTGGTTTCGGCCTTCGAGGTTCATACATAGAGAATTGTTCTCCTACTAGTTTACAGTCAGGGACTGATAGTTGTGAAACGATAGTGATATGTAAGTAAACAATGGAAATGTTTTCCAGTGATAATAACGTATATTTTCTAAACAGAGAAAATAGGAAATATGAATATATATATATGATTGATGATTGATTGATAGAATTTCCATCTGGAATTAATATCGTTGTTTGCACACGAGTTTTTCTTCGATAGTTAACTCACCTACTACCGAAGTTTTAGACCATTTTAAAGTTGTTAATATGGAGAGACCGGTTGGATTATTATCCAAAGAACCACTCTTTATTGGCATAAGCGTTGCGAATCTTATATGCCAAAGATGATTTTATACGGAGTAAAGTGCAAGGGCTATTGTATAAATCTTAGATAACAGTGCCTAAGATGGATATACTGAATAGTACCTTCGGTTCATCCTGTTCCTGGATGACTTGTATGGACGGATGTCTGACAGAGTATTTCCAGACGATCACGTATATTGATTTCTCCAACCATACCAAGAGTGGAAGCGGAGAAGGAAACTTCTTTTAGCTAACACATAATGTATTGTTGAGGACGCAAATCGGTGATCTGATGGATTTGACGATGTGGCAATCTAAGTGAATCTGGTATGATGATAAAGCGTAGTTTCTAGCCTCATCAACCGGTAAATGACAGAAATCGGGCAGGCAGCATGGCTAAGTCGGTCGCACCAAAGTAGGGTGTATAATCACCTGATCTAGAGTTTCATTTACTTCTAAAAATCTATTGTTGATGCTGTCCCATTCGGGAAACGGTTGCTGATCCCAACCGTTGGTGATATACATTCAATACACTCAAGCGAAATGAGTGGTCGGTCATGTGTGGCCGGGTTACAATATGTTCTTGTTGAACCCAGTGTATTCCTTTCTAGAGGTACACTAGAGAAAGGTGGTTCCATACCTTGTCATAGTTGGAAATCCATTACCCAATACGTGCTTGCGGTTTGATTGTATACTATATATGTAGAACGTGAGATGAAAGCGTTTCTGCTAGATGGTTATTATATTGTGGTTGATAGACATTATTATAATATCAAAAGGTTTTTGATATAAAGATATTTTGGATTCTCATAAGGGAAAACCCGTTCCATTATACGACGTTGTCTTATGAAATGTCGTTTACTTGTTCAAACCGTTTTAAATTGTTTTACTCATACCAGTCCCATGACTGACCCGAAGTTTGTTTTGTTTTGTTCCCCTAAACTCTTGGGTGCCCAATTTTGTGCGGGCAGTCAAGTAGTCGGGATTTTACAGATACACTTGAAGAGCTGGAGCAGGAGGCTTCAGGATCATATAGCTATAGTTTATTTCCGTTGTGTTGTAAGTGTTGTACTCTGATAATGTTATTGTATACATATAATGATTTTATTTCAAGAATATATTATCTATTATATGTTTTGGTTAGTCATCATTGAGTTTATGGCGATAACCAAAGTCAACAAAAACCCGGGTCATTACATGTTTTTCTAGTTTATACGGTTCAGATTTTATTTAATTAAAATCTGATGGTCCAGACTTTCTTACACGCCTATAAATAGACTAGTAGGGGCCTAGATTTATTCTCATATTTTCTGAGATGCTGCCTAGGCTCTACCATTCTTCTTCCTCCTCAAATCTTTTTAGAAAATAGAATAATTAGTCTTAGGAAATTCTGATTCAAGGTTTGGAGGAAAAGAATATATACATATATATATATACACACACACAAATGGGTGTTCGAAATTTTGTTTAGCGTGAGGTAAGTCCTTGGATCTGATTTACATAGGGTTTCTTTCTCTCTTCCTCTTCTTTAGTATCAGATTTGTGAATCCATGGTTATTTGGGTTATCGATTTAGTTAGGAAGGCCATGGTATATCATATTTGGATCAGATTCATGGATTGGAAAGCTGTTAGGTGAGTGGATCTAAATTATACCATTCTAAATAATGCTATATTTATCGTTCATGTTTCCCGTTATGTTTAATCTTCTGAACAACTGATAATTGTTGAACTTAACTATTAAACCTATTAGTGTATTGGAAAGGAATACTATTGTAAATAGATCTGTTGTAATAACCTGTTAATTGGATATTGAAAGTCAAGTTACAGTGAAATTGCGAATAATCACAATAATTGAGATTAAATATGCTGAGAACACTTCTGTTGTATAAGGCTTGTTTCCATTAATCATCTTTTTGAGTTGGAATTTACTGTAAATGCTGTAATTATGGAATTCACGATAAACACAAATATTTGCTTAAGAATATTATTACGCTAAAAGGTTGTAAATAGAATTATAGTAAAATTTGGAATAATGAAAATGCTTAAATTGTATGGAAAATTTGTAGTAAATAGAAAATTGTAACCGCACTAAGGCACGAGGTTAAATTCAACTTGTGGTAGAAGTCGGTCTGAAACCGCCCAACAATCCAGCATTCACAAATGGTCAATTTAATGTAAGGGGCCTGCTGCATAAATATACATATGATGGTAAATAATGGTACCAGGACACGAGGTTAAGCTCAACTTGTGGTAGAAGTCTATCTGGAATCGCCCGATACATCCAGCATCCATAAGTAGTCAGCTTAATGTAAGAGGTCTGGTGCTTATATATATATATATATATATATATATGTATGTATGTATGTAATGGAAAACATGTAAATGACATTAACTGTAATGAATGGATGTTACAAAAATATAAGAATTGTAATGAACGAGGAATGATAATAACCTATTGTAATTAATTACATTAATGAGAATGTTATATAATAGGTTGGCTTGTCCTAGGAACAAGTGGGAATTATAACGTAGGTTATAGTAAATGGAAAGAAACTTATTAATAAATCTTAGTTAAGAGAACTAAGTAAATAAGTAAATAACAATAAGAAGTTGTAATAAACCAAGTCATGGTTAATGAATAAGAATAAAGTAGGCTTATTGTTAGTAGACTTATAAATGGGAATTAAAAAGTCTAAATAATAGAATGTAATAATACGCGAAAGCCCGCTCAGGCAGCATAATACTGAATGAAGTAAGGAAACGTAAGAGATGAAATGAGTTGTACTTAATGATATATATTAAGTAACATGTTAACATAGAGTCTGCTGATTAAGATAAGATATAATTAATTATACATTAAGTAAAACATGTTATTGTAACCTGAAACTGGACAACGAATAACAAGATAATAATTTAAGCAGATTGTAGATTACAGAACTTGAATTACAATCCAGGGAATAACATGTTAAGGGTTTATTAATGAACTTAAATGGGTTAAGTTATACAACTGAAATTAATAAGCGAGAGGGGTCCATTCCTTCGAGATATAAGGGGCTCGGAGAGAACTTGGTAACTTGAATAAGAAGTTAATATGATTAAAGATAACCAAGTTAACTAGAATCTGATAAGGTAGAGCAAGAACGTAATTAAACGTTTAGACATAAGGTATAATGAAACGTTAGCGTGATGCACTTGGACCAGTCCGCACGTACAAAGGTGAAGAACCTAACATGGTAGATCATCAGTGTGTAAGAGGTACGATAGGAGCACGTCCATCTGATTCTTCTGCTTTATATTCTACCTACTGACTCTGCGGGATTGGAAGGAAGCATGCGGCTTCCGAGGGACGTGATAGGGTACTTCGTGGTGGTCCTCTGTTACAGTGCATGCTCAGGTTGTACACCTAGAGGTTAGGTCTATGCGTTACCACCCACTGAGTATACCTTGACTGCAACAGTAGTTTGGCAGTCAGAAGGCTGTGGTGGTATGGCATTAGGGCGTTTCGACGATTTGCCTACAGAGAGGCTGGTCAGGACCAAATAAGGATAGTAATCATCATGAACCTGTCATTGCTAGTCAGCGTGATGCGGAAAGACTAAAGCTAAACCTATAGGCCATCTATCTTTCACTATCGAGACTTTGGTTGCAGGGCACACTAATTGTTGCTAGGGGCATGTCACTTAGCTCTTGATGTACTCTTTCACTAGTTTGGGGGGGGGGGGTCGAGGTGGGACCATATCCACTGTTGAAATGTAAACCATAGTTTAGATATCTGTACTTTAGGCCTCTCTAGCAGGCCTATATAGTTATGGAAAAGCTCCTGATCGAGTTTTGTGCATTCAGATGTAGCCTATTACAAAACTCGAGGGTATAATAGACAATACGTACGTGTGAGGATCTGGATACATGCATGCCGCACCGGGTGGTGTATCGTATACGCTAGGGCATTACTTCGTGTTAAGATCGAGCTTAGCCGAGGAGTTTCAGATATGGCAATCCATACGCTTGCATAGCATAACGACGGTAGTTTTGTGTGAATCGTGGTGTAGCATTACAGAGATTCGTACATCGCTCCGGAGTAGGATAAGAGTTTCATAACATGTCGTAGTTTTATGGAGATCCGTATGTCGCTCCGTCATAGGATAAGAGTTGCATACGCTTCTTGGTATGACGGTGGAGACCGTGCGAGCAGGATACCATGAAAAGTACCTTGATATTGGGGTAGCTTCATATACTATATTAGGTTAATCTACTGGGAGGTAGATGGGTATGATGTGTGAGTAAAGCGTTGAGTGCTATTAACCCAAAATAACCTAATAAATAAGAAAATGTAACCGAATGGTATATGTTGTGTTAGTTCAGAATGTGTAATTTAGGTCCAGTCACCAGAACTTGTGTTCTGACCTCCTCCTCATAACATACCCGCAAGTTAGGCTTTTGGCAGAGATATGATAGCTTTTGATACTAGCTATGCAGTATTATTACTTCGGTAAGGCTATATTTGATTATATTATATTTTATTCCATTCCACTGTGAGATGTTTTCTAAGCTCTGATATATTTTACATCTCTATCTTTTCTGCAGGATACAGTACAAGCCAATTCGAGTTTCGATGATTGCAATTTTGAAACAAAAATCGGTCTATTGGAATTCGGGTTATTACAACTGCAATCACTACTAGTAAAAAATATGTCAACTAAATGTGATTATCCATAAGGACTAGAAGGCCTAGGACCATGTTCCTCTAACATAAAAAGGTCCTCAACACCGAATCTAGACAACCATAGTGCTCCTTCCATTCCATCTACTACTCTTTGCAAACTCATGCCATATATCCCTAATTCTAATTCCATCATAGAATGATATAACATGTCACACTCTCTTATTTCCTCAGGAAGTGCTAAATAAAGATCTCCACCAATTACAAGCCATGTCATAAGTTCACTTATAAAAATCTAAAACTTACTCTTTTCAATTCATTTCCTCTTTATCCCTTTTACACAAACTATGCAAGCTTTAAGATTTCCTTTAACTTTTTTTATTAAACATTAACCACTCGAAACATCTTTTCAAATTTTCATTTTTCTCAATTCTCTTACACCACTGCATAACCTTTGAGTGTTTACCATTTCTCTTTCTTACATCTTAATTTTTCCCTTAAGACTTTACCACTCACGTTTAAGGTTCACTCATACACCAAAATAATTCCTCATTCCTTTACTAACAGTACATGCATACCATTGGAACCATTCTCACTAAATTATCTTTAATTGAATACAATTTTATATTCTCAAAACTTTTTCTAAAAGTAAAGAAAGGATTATGCACTTTAACTTAGTTGGGACTCTTATTTGGTTTAATACACATTTCTTTTTTGAGAGAAATTAATAATATTAAGTTTCTACGAATCTTTTCTAAAGAAAATTTGTGTGTTTTATGTAAAGTGACAAGGAAGCTTCATTATTTTAGTTTTTTTCTTTGTTGAAATAGGTAGCACAAAATGTGGTGTTTCACTTATGTATTGTACACCTCTTTCACTGCACATTTCTTTATCACTTTAACAAAAATACATTTACTTACAAAATTACTGATCCACAAAAACTTATCTTATAATCTTCCTTTTTACAACAAGTTAAAGTGTGTCATAATCTGCTCTTTGTGAAAAACTTTTATATTTTCTCTCACTCATGATCACCTATGCACCACATATGCCGAATTCATTTATATTCACACTTTCTCTTAACCACTTATATTACTTAACCTTACACTTGTTTACGCACTTTATTCTTTTGGAAAAAATTTGCATAATTTTTTCCAAAAATATTTTAATGCAAACTCCAATATTACAAATCAATAAATTTCTAAAACCTGTAAACTTCTAAATTTAAATCTTGAAAGTTTTTCTGAAAATCTTTTTCTACGTTCTTATTTTTTAAGTTCTTTTAAAAACATTTAAATGTGGGGCTAAGTACAAAGTGGTGTTCTAACTGTCATTCCCAAATCCTTTTCTTGAATTTATATTTCTTTTCCCAAAATTTCTCTTTCATACTAATTCGTCCAAAACAATGTCTGAACTGAAAAATAAGACTAGCGCCACTTTTGCGTTAAATGTGTGTGTGTGTGTATATATATATATAGGTTCCTAATCCATTTTTCTACTTATTCTTCCTCAAATTACAAGCCCTGTAATCCAATTCACTAATCTAAAATCCCAAAATTTTGGATGTTAATATGTGGAATCTTCTCTTTCTTTTTTTCTTAAAACATATTGTATACTTTTCACTTTAGCCACTCATGGGCCTATTGTCCTTAGATTTCCATAAAAAAAATTGTAGCGTACAAAATTGGTATCCCAACTTTCTCCATGTGTTGTTTTACTTATTTAGGGGGTTCTTCTATGGACCTAAGTATATATATGATGTATTTTTATTTTAAAAATACAAATACGTTCACTCATTATCCTTACAGGGATCCTAAATATATGCTCTAATAGAAGATGTAACAAATCCAATTTCAGTAGGTCCAAATTTTTGGTAAAATGCTAAAATCCAAGTCTATTGAAACTCAATTTGGTTTGCCTGATATTTTGCAGAAAGGAAAAGATAAATCTAGATCTCATAATAAATATCTTCTCCTTCTTATAATTTTGCGGTGGGAATTATTATAAGTTTACTATTTTCTATAATTATTAGTGTAGAATTGGATTGTTATGCCCATAGAGATTTGGGATTCTTGTGAGAAAAAAATTACATATTGATCCTCCAAATCTATAAATAATACCAGAAATGGTCAATCATGTTAATTTGGGTTTTGGATTGTGGATGTAAAGAAAGATTGGATTTTTGGGTATCACGTGATTTTATCATTTGGTCTGATTTACTTTCTTTTTGATATATTGTAAATCTAGTTTATACAAAAGCACGGATTTGGGTATTATAATTTATTCATGTTTAAATATTTTTTAATAAACAGACGATATATGTTAACCATCCTTTTAGTCAGTTTCCCATAAGTATTCCAGTCTCACTCGACTCAGCCCATCGCATGGCACCAAAGCCCGAAGTTTCGCCAAAACATTCAGGATTCATGCTCTGAAGGAGTCGCGCGAGTGTAGGCCTCACAACACCTCTCGGTTGTCTTTTTCGCATCACTAAAACACGGTCTGCTTCAAGATTTCAACTCCCTACAATCCCGCATCATCACACTTCAAATCCCTATCTCAACACACAAGAAATTTGCCTCACGATGCTTCGAGTTCCTCTTTTCCACTACTTAGTATTTCGCATCCTACATATCAAGATTTGGCATCCCTAACTTCGCCTCCTGAAAACTCTACTCCCTTGCTCTTAGCATCAAAGAACTCCACCTCCTTGAGATATCGCATCTCGGAACTTCGCCTCCCTCACTTCGAGTCCCCCTCTAGTTCGAATCCCCGAGGGCACATCCCCATTTCGTATCCCTTGGGATACGAAATTCATATCCCTCAGGATACGGCATTTCGTATCCTAGGGATACGTGTCTCATATCCACATAAGATACGAATTTCATCCTAAGGGATGCGAAATTTATATCCCCCGAGAGGGATACGAAGTATTCCGATTCACACTAGAGGGATGCAAATTTCAAGATTCCGCTTCTTGGAGAAGTGAAATCTGCTATGTGGTTCTCAAATCTCATCTAGTCCCACCTAATCCACTACATATAAATACCCCCTTGCTCATTCATCAAACGGGTTAGATTTCGCATGATTTGAAAGCTCTATAAGGTCCTAGAACATCATTAATAGCTGCCTTGAAGTTAAGGAAGAAGAAGAACATATACCTTTGTCCCAAGAATTTGTGTATCGAAAGTATGACTCTCGATTAGTTAGCCAAAATTTGTATGATGATGCCTTGTACTTGTAACATTCAATAATCAATAAAATCCATAAGCAGCTTAAAGTGGACGTAGTTTCCTTACGGACCAAACCACTATAAATTTCTGTGTTATTTGCTTACCTCACTTTTAATTTCCGTATGTGAAACACTATTCTCGAATAATCGAGAATCCTTGGGTATGACAACAATTTTAGACGTCAACACTTTGGTGGTTTCATTGAGAGCTTAAACTTACTTTCCATGCAACTTCCATCTCGATTTCGAAGCACTACTTTGGTCTCCCTTGACCTACCATTTGAGTCTTCTTACGATGGTTAGAAAAGGAAAGACTCATATGGCCAAAACCTCCATTGTGGCTGACACTACTACCTCTCATCAGCCCTGATCCACGGGAAACCCAGCCGACATGGGAATCATTCCTCCTTATGACCCCGAAGCTCCGGCAACCCAAGCTCAGCTTTTGAAGCTTAATAAGAAATTGGAAGACAGAATTCGAGATCTCAACAAAAAGTTGAACACAAACATTGAGCTGATGCAACGAATTCAGGACACTCAACGCCATGTTGGTTGTCTTTAACTTAACCAAAACAGTGCTCGACCGCAACTCAACGTCTCGGAAAGTTCTTCTTCCGACACTCGCCTTGGGGGCCGAAGTTAGAGGAGGAGGATGACTGCTAATGCCCTCGCCAATACTAATGCCAATCTCAATGGAAACGACAATGACAATAGAAATGGCCATGGAACTACCGTGACTTTCAGTGAGGGAACACATAAGTGTGACCGTTCCCGGTTGTTTATTAACGATGAACCAGATTCTAGTAACCGACCCCTTCCACGACAGAACCCAACTGTCGCTGCTTTAAACTAGCAACCAACAGTCACATGTTCAAAATGATCAAGCTCAACAGGCTCAACCTCAGCAACCTTACCAGAATCAAGTGAACGAAAGTGATGAGATGGATGAGGATAATCCTGATGTCCGTCCCCGAAGATGTCTACGACCTAGAACTCCCGGGCTAAACTATGACTGCTGGATTCCAGCGGAGGTTCAGCCTGCATATCTCCCCGACATGATCCGAAGAATCATGAGAGAAGCGCAGGGAAAGATCAACGAAATGCGGAAAACCAACATGAAAAGTAGCCCCTTCACTGGGGCCATACTAAAAGCCGAGTGGCCTCAACGTTTTAATATTCCTCAGCTAGCGCCTTACGAAGGAAAGACTGATCCTGTAGTTTCTTAAACCAATGTGAATGGCGCATGGACTCCAATCGGGCCACTGATGCCGTCAAGTACAATGCTTCCCGATTTTCTTGGACGACATAACTCTACTTTGGTTTACCCTACTTACACCTCGATTTATCTCCACCTTCAACCAACTAGCTTTCGAAACAGTGAAGCAATTCAGAATGCACGTACCTAGGCCGAATGATACTCTCACTCTTTCCAACCTCCACTAGGCCCAACAGAAACCCCGTATTTCTGTTAATATTAATGTTCACAAATTAAAGAATAACTAATCTCAGAAGTGAGAACTAAGGGAAACAGGTTGCGCCATTGTGTTCGTCTCGAATTCTGGTTGAGACAGAGTCTGAGTTTGCACGAATTTGACTTCTTATGAAGAAGTTATGGCCATCGAAAGTTTCAGAAAATTCAAAACAGATTTCAGAAAATTCAAATTTCAGAGTCAAACAAGCTAGGCGGGAAAATTCCCGCCAGGGCCAGGTCGACCATAGGGTCGACTTACCCTGACCAGGTCGACCATAGGGTCGACCTGCCCCACTCCCCCGGGAAGATTTGATTAGTGACCTATTAATGACTATGTGCTGACTCATTAGGGTTTCTGATCTGCTCTGATTGGCTAGGATTAATTCTGGGTTGTTCGGACGGCTTAAACTAATCCTAAACTCTGTAAAAAGACATGTAGACTCAAACCCTAAAATCAAAATAAAATTAGATTCATGGCCTCCATGCCGTCACCTAGCAAATCAGAATAGCCGCCACCAATTAGAGAGGAAGAAAGCAAATCAAATTCAATTCTATTCAACTCTAACAATGCATCTTCTTCAAAGGAAAGCTAATACAACTTCAGAACTCAGAATTTAGAACTCAAGACCTTCTTTGAGTTGTGAGTTCGATTTCTTTAATAAAATAATTAGCAATTTAATTGGATTAAGTTATGATGTGGGTTATATGGATATGATGTGAATTATTGACCGCATGTTATAATTATGTTGTAAAATTGTGATGTTATCATTCTATGATGTTATGTTGTGATGTTATCATCTATGTTGTAAAGTTATGATGCTACCATCTATGTTGTAATTCTATGATTGGCTTATGTATAATCAAATCATCATGTTGTTCATATGCTAGTTTGGTTATGTTGATTTATATGATAAATCATGTGTATGTATGCAAGTTTAGATTTTGATTTAGACATGAATCATATGCAAGTTGGGGAAAATTATATGTAACCTTACATGTTTCATGACATCTAGTTTATGTGAAAATTTGATCTAAAGTTAGGATATGACATGTGTGAGTTATATGCTAAATTCTACATGCTATTTTACATGTTTAGATGTAAGTTTACACCATTGTTATGTTGCATAAATCACATATGCAAGTTTATATAAATATATGAGTTTGGAATATGAATCATGTTATGCAAGTTTGTGGTTATTGCCTATGCAAGTTTACACCTTTAGATGTAGATCCATGACATACATGATTTATGCAAGTTGTGACCATTACCTAAAAAAGTCTACGCCTTTAGATTTGGATCTATGACATATGTAGTTTTATGCAAGGTTTAACTTTGGCCTATGCAAGTTTTAGATGTAGGACATCATTCACACATGCAAGTTCACCCCTTATGTTTAGATCTATCTTTAGTTATATGTATGTTGTGATGTTTTCTCTTTATTCCATGAGTTAGACTATTCGAGTCTAATGTATATTTTACGTTAAACGAATGAACGTACAACGTGGGGCAATGGGATAATATTAAAAGATTTAATATTGAGGCATAAATGCCTTAAATGGCATAAATGCCTTAAATGGCATAAAACTAATTTGTGATGAAAATTGGTATGATTTTGCATACCATAAATAGATGGACATGATTGAGTCAATTATGGCCATAGTTAAATTTGGAATGGATTGATAATTTGAATAGGGAAATTAATTCAAATTAGGGAATGATTAATTAGGTGTAATTAATCGTCTAAGACACGAGGTTAGGCTCTTTTGTGGTGTAAGACTGCCTGGACCCGCCCGGAAAATCCAGCTGCCACAAATGCCAGTCTAATGTGGGAGGTCTTAGGCATAAATTAAATACATAACAATTGTAAAGACACGAGGTTAGGCTCGTTTGTGGTGTAAGACTGCCCGGACCCGTCCGGCAAATCCAGATGCCACAAATGTCAGTCTAATGTGGCAGGTCTTTATGAGGTTACGGTCTTAATGAATTAAGAAACACTTAACCAGATAAACATGTAGTGGGACATGAGGGGGTTAAGTGGGTGCCTTGGGGTGCATGTGGAATCTAGTGGGTGCCTTGAGTGGCATTTGAAATACGATTAGAAACACTTAACCAAAATTGAAACATGTAAGTGAACATGACTAAGAAGAGGGTTAACTGGGATGTACTAGAGGGGACCAAGCTTAGGTGGATAGCTTGTGTCAAGTAATGGGGGCCCGTTTCAACCAGTAACCCATACGTATCTTTGTGGGCTCGACTCAAGTCGAGGACAGGACACGCATACTGGGCTTGACTGTAAGAGGCCAAACCAGGTTAGCGGTGGCAACGCAAGTCCAACGGGTTCATATGCGTGTGTGGACCCGGGCTGGTAGGTAAGATGTTGTTGCATCGTGTAGGTATAAGCCATGCATTATTGGTGATATCGGGTTGCCACTTTGGGGAGTGATACACCCCATTGTGGGGCCAACACGGTTACCTACGAGTTAGGGAGCCGATCGCATGGGGGTAGTGGGTACACCTAGTAGAGATAGGGGCAGGCGGCACCTATGAAGGCAACTAGGGGTGCACGAAACTACCATTATCATTATTAAGTTCTGTAGGCAGGATCAACCTTAGGGTAACTAGTGGTGGTGCAGTATAGTAGTGGTGGTGCAGTATAGTAAATATCTTATAGTGGTTTAGGTGCGCCTTTAACGTTATCTTTGTTCATCTTATTTCCTTGTTTACTCTGTCTTACTCAATTGTTCACAGTCATTTTGTTATTTTCCAACTTATGTCTTAGCCTAGTTATTTTGGTAATTATATTGTTAATGTTAACGTACTCGCCAGACTTTATGTCTGACGCCCTTTGTTTCCTTCTCTTTTCTTCCTCCCCACTCAGGTGCTCAGGTTGGAACTAGCACCAGTGGAGCTTGATTTTGGACAGCTGTATCTCTTGCTTTTAGAAGTTGCTTGGATCGCTGAAGTAAAAGTTCAGCCTCTCTTATTTATGGCTATTTTTTACTGGGGTTATGTCTTTCAATTTATGTACTTTGATTTAGTCAAGATGGATATTATGTACTTTGACTCTGGTTTTTGATGATGTAATCAAACTTATGTGTTTACCGCTGCAGTGAATAAAGTTTTAAATTTTTAAGTATTGTTTATATTTGTCTTGTTGTTAAGTTTCTGTTCTATACTCACTCAAAATGCTCCATAGAAGTTAATGCATTCCCTTTGTAAGTGACATTAATGGATGTTGGGTGTTACAAAATTCCCAACTTGCTCGAGAACTGGGAATGGACCAAAAAATCTTGGTGCCAACTTTCCTCTCCTAACAAATTGAGTAACATTCTTTAATGGAGAGATCTTGACAAATACTAAGTCACCAATGGAGAATTTCAATTCTCTTCTCCTTCTATTAGCATAACTCTTCTGCCAATCTTGGGCAATCTTCATTCGTTGTTGAATGATCTTGATCTTGTCTGAAGTTTCTCTTATTACATCCGTCCCAAGCACAAACTTCTCACCGGTTTCCAACCAACACGATGGTGAGTTACACGGTCTTCCATACAAAGCTTCAAATGGAGCCATACCAATATTGGATTGATAACTGTTATTATAGGCAAACTTTACTAGATGCAAATGGTCATCCCATGATCGCCCAAAATCCAATATACAAGCTCTCAAGAGATCCTCCAATATACGATTCACCCTCTCTGTCTGACCGTCAATTTGAGGATGGTACGTGGTACTAAGATGTAATTCTGATCCCAATGCCTCTTGTAAGCTCTTCCAAAATCCACCAGTAAACAACGGATCTCGGTCACTTATAATGCCTTTGGGTATTCCATGAAATCTCACTATCCACTTCATATACGGTTCCGCTAACTTAGCTGTAGTTCTATTCGAATTGACGGGTATGAACCTTGCACTTTTGGTCAATCGATCTACGATTACCCAAATGCTATCATGACCTGATCTAGTCCTTGGTAAACCGTCGATGAAATCCATCGAGACTTGTTCCCATTTCCATTCTGGAATTTCTAACAGTTGTAACAAACCACTAGACTTCTTTTGTTCAGCTTTAACTAACTGGCAATTCATACACTTGGATATAAACTTCCCAACGTCTCTTTTCTTTTTATCCCTTCCCAGTAGTAGATCTGCTTCATGTCTAGATACATTTTGTTACAACCGGGATATATAGTCAGTTTTGAGTGGTGACATTCTCTAAGCACTTCATCTGTAACGAACCGGGATTTTCGACTCCGAAAATCAACATCAAACTATCATGTTGACCATTCAGACATCGAACATTCCAGATCATTAATAGAAAGAAGTTAGAGGGTGAGATAAGGAAGAAAGAAATATTAGAATAGAAGAAGAAGAAGAAACACCACAACACAGAGTCTCACATCGCAGCGGAACAAAATATACTACAGAAATAACCTTTATTGAAAACTTTTGAAATACTTACAATATCAGGGTACACATCTGGACAGTGATACTAATCTGTCTTCATATAACACACAGCGGAATAATACTAGCATACGTCTGGACTCTTCCAGCTCGTCTCTTCACAGCAGTCGATAACCTGAACCTGTACATTCTGCGCTAACCCGAGCATTTACAAAACACCGGGTCAGTCTGGTGAACCAGAGTGAGATAAACTCGCACAGTATTAAGGGTAAATCATCCAATCATGATTTTAAAGTTCAAAATCTTTCAAAGAAAAGGATAATCGTAAGACCAAATCCACACATAAACACGGACGGCTTTTACCTTACGATAACCCAAAACAGCTTTGAAATCAATATCTTGTCTGATATTATAATAATGTCTAAATACAAGTAAATATCAATCTAGTGGAACGCTTGCATCTCACGCTCCACATATATAGTATACAATCAAAACCGCAGGCGCTTATTGGAGTTTGGATTCCAAACTTGACAAGGTATAGGTCCACCTTCCGATAGTGTATCTCTAGAGACGAATACACTGGGTTCAACAAGAACTTCTTGCAACCCGGCCCTCACATGACCGACCCCTCATTTCGCTTGAGAGTATCGAATGTATATCACCGACGGTTGGGATCAGCAACCGTCTCCCGACAAGGGACAGCATCGAAACATAGATTTAAGAAACAAATAGGATTTCCTCTAGATAGGTGATCATACACCCTAATGGGAGCGACCCACATAGCCATGCCGCCTGCCCGATTTTTGTCATTTCCCGGTTGATGAGGCTTGAGGCCAGAATTAACTCTTGACATCTGGTCGCCATTACTTTGAATGCCACATCGTCAAATCCATCAGATATCACTAATTGATATCCACAAAAAATACTCTAGCTGGAAGCTAAGAGAGCGGCAATTCTCCGCCAACAACCATAGCACGTTTGAAGAAATCAACGTACGTGGTCCTTCGGAAATACTCTGTCAGACATTCGTCCATATACGTCACCCAGGAACAGGATGAACCGAAGGTACTCTCCTACTGCATCCATACAGGAATCACCCCATGGATCAATAGCGAGAAGTCCTTGCAACCCCGTAAATTCCAACTACGACAGAATCACGGTTTATCTCTGCTTGCCAGGCAGAGAATATTAGTGGTTCTTCCGTGTATGATAGTCCACGGTCTTCAATGCTCCATCTCGAACATCTTCTGAGATCTTCACGTATTTGTTGGTCGGAATGGTTTTCGAATATAAATTCGATCCCGGTCTTTCCGCACCAACACTCTTATTGGTCAGATTTGATAGTCGGTGTTTTAACTATCAAAATATACAGTGTTTCAAACATGACACTCCAATGAGTTCACTGATTCAGTATTTAGCATCATTTGGCCTTTGACAATCTAATTTCCTTTTTGTTAAATTGAAACTTCCAATTCTTTTAATATTCAAAAATATGATATTTGAATAACTCTAATTTCAATTAACTGACATTCGACTTACTCTATTCGCTCGACTCTAGATCGCAGCGATCACAATGGTTACGCCTGGTTCCCTCAGGAAACATCCGACCGCCGTAGGCTATCTGCAGCCCTGCGAATTTCGCTAGCAATCGTACGAAATGGCAACTTAGCCGAATAATTATGTTTGGCTAATTCTATCTCGAATAACTATATTCAATTTTCCATTTAAAATCTTCCTTCAAATCATCCTTTAAATTCGGAAATCCATTAGTTTTAACAAAGAAATTTATAGCACATATGTTATAACAATAGCGTTATAATTACTATTTAGATTTACAAAACAACAGCGCTATAATCGCTGTTTAGGTTTACAACCCATTTACTATAGCAAAACGCTACAATCGCTATATTAGATTTACAAAACATATATTATAACAACAGCGCTCAAATCGCTGTTTAGATTTTCAAACATATCCACTAACGTCTCTTACGATTACCAACTAATACTATCTTCAGATAATCCCGATGTTGTTCAAGTTGGGGTATTTTAATTACCTCTCAGACCTTGATCAACAACATTCTTATCCTCAGATAAATATCAGTTGTAATCCAACACCAAAATTCCACTCCCGTCTCAAAACAAATCCCATTTATAAGTTGGGTTTATTTATACAATCTTATGACCCATTTCTTTATCCCAAATTTCACATTCTACCGATCTCCTTTCAATTATTTTCAACCCTTATCCACTTTGGAGATCTTAATTCCCTTGTCCCATTCAATTGGCTTGCATCCCACATTCGGTAACCTTTTTAAATGAATTCCCATTTAAAAATATATTCCTAACTTTATCATTAATTAAAATAATAACTTATTTTAAACATTTAACTACTTTAGTAGTTAATCCCTTTATTAACTAAATTAAAGATTAAATCCCTTTTAAATCCTTATTTAAATTCAAACAATATTCATTTAACTATTTTAGTCAAAACACATTAACTTGATAAACAATTCTAATTTCAAACGGTCGATTTAATTAACTCAAAAACTTGATTATCTCATTAACCGATTTCAACAATCCTCGCTTTTAATTAATTAAAAATATAATTAATTCAGATAGATTCTAATTATTTGTTTCCTTTACAAAACAAATTTTCAAGGTTTAACCATTTAATTCATTTCTTATTCTTCCATTGGTAAATCTGATTAACATCAGCATTTGCTTTGCAAAATAAATTCATAACAAATCAAAGTCTTAAACAAATAAAATATTTATTTATTTCTCTTAAATAACTTTTATCCAAATAATATAATTCAAATCTAACTCTGGTTATAAAATAAATTTTTATAACCTCAACTCTATCGATTCACCTAACGGTGGATCAACATTTATAACACGATTGATTCTATAGGCCATACTCTGCCAAAACACTTAACCAATACCGCCCATTGGTTCAACCCAACAGATGTTGAATATTCAGTCAATAAACAACAATCAAATCAATCAGCCCCACAGGACAGTTCATATGTGAAAATATGAAATAAATAATATATTTGAGGAATCCGGTTGGATCCCTCCAACCTGTTCTTCCCTGTATTCAAATGGTTATCTCAAATCAGACGGTTCAGTTTTGTTTAACTGATAACACTAAATTAACAACCGTTTAACATTAACCACAAGCAATTCAAACAATGCAACCATTTTAAACATGTTTATAAATAAACATGACCAACCAAGGTGAGTCACCTTTATTGGAACCAATCGTTAAAAATAACGATTTGGTATTTCACTGAAATTAAACACAGTTTAATTTCATCTGGTAAATCAATAGATAAGCATATAACTAGCAAAACAGTCAACCATTGGCAAGCAGAGCACACAAAATAAAAACACCCAATTTATATAAAATATAAAAAGGGTAACTGAGTGAGTTTAACTCACCTTGATTTGTTTTCGTTGAACGGTTCGATTTCAATGAAATTAAACAGTCGTTTAATTTTATTGAAAAATCCTGCTGCTTTGAATCCCGTCCAGGTTAGTTCCAGAAGGTTCAGTCCGTCGTCACGATCATAACGCAAGTTGTAGTATCCAGTTCTGTTTATCCGATAAAAGCTATTAACAATTTAAGATTAACAATTAATTAATAATTTACAAATTTCTTAATTAACACTTATCTCTAACCGATTTAAATAAATCACTAATTAACTTCTATTTTTGTTTTTAATAGATCATTAACACTTAACTAATTTGACCTAATTTGTAAGCTAATTAAATCCAAATTGACTAATTACGTTTAGAAAATTTTAAGGCCGACCAATCCTTCTTTTTCTTTCGTTTGTTTTCTTACTGTTTGAACAGCTTCTCATCGTTCAGCCCTGACCTGCAAGAATTCCCTTCGTTCTTGACTTTGTCCCAGGCATTCACGGTTCCTTGAATCCTTTCTCCAGTATTGAATGCCCCTTTGAAACTGAAATGCCCCAGTATTTCTCATTGTTCAATCCCTTTTTCACAGCAATACAAACATGTTTCGTTCGCAGCTATTTCTCTTGAGTGAAACTGAATATCACCCTGCCCCTTCCAGGTTCCAACACGCAATAGTACTGACCCCCAAAGACCACGCACCATCCCTTTTCCATTTGCTTCCAGTTCGTTTTTGCTTCACTAAACAATACCACGCTCGACCCCTATTCTTCCTCTTGCCAACTAAAACCGTCTTCACTAACTTCTGCTACACAAAAACACCACCGCGCCAAGCTACAGACCATCAGCGGTCCATCTGACCTTGCCGGAACCCGCGCCTACCCTTCCTCCCTGCCTGCGCCAAGCCACGACCATCCTAGTGCCCCCTTCCATCTGAACGAGACCCACGAACAGTAGGGTTTTCGAGCCTCATTCCGATCAACTCCGGTCATGGAACTCCATCGTGACCGTCCATTCTCTAGACCTCCATGAGCACAACGTTTTGTTGTTGGAGACTTGTGAAATAACTTCATGGTTTAAGAGAATTCGATGAGGATAGGAGGGATGATTTCCGCCGTTCGGTTTCCTTTATTGCTGAAAAGAATAGAAAAAAAAAGAACGGGAAGATGATGGGATTTTATAGGGTGGGATTTGAGTGGGTAACACGTATACTTGGGGATTACGGTGGCGATGGTTTGGCTGTCAAGGAATCTAGTAGTTTGGGTGCCAAGTAATGTACAGTAGACGAAAGTTTGGAATGCAAGGAATCAATATAATATTTAGGGTGGGTCAAAAGAATCAGAATGTACAGTAGTGTTGGATAGATTTTATTCCTATTTTAATACAATGAAATTTCGCATCGAGGGATCACATTAACAACCACTATAGACGATTTCTGTTTTCTGATAAAGAGGCTAATCGTAGTGTAGAAAGGTATTCTGGACCCAATGGGACAAGTTTCGTCGAAATCCGAGGTCGTATGGAAAAATTTCCTTTATGAAACCAGAAATGAACACACGTTTAATTTTTCCACGGTCACCAGATAAATCAAATCCACTTGAAACTGCGAACATCGACAATAACTTTTCGCTACGAACCCAACGGCACTAATTTCGTCGCATTCTGAGACTGTTGCCCCGATAAGCTGTTTTTTACCCCGAACCGCCCTACCCTTTTTAACACCAAATTTTCCGGTCTCTAAAAATAACAAACTATATACTCATTCTGACTCTAATCGACGATACGAACTCAACGGAACTGGTTTCGTGGTCTAATTAGATCGTCTTCTCAAGTTACACTCAAATGTCCCTTTATTTATTTGAATGCGCGCTATAGAAATTGAACGGGCGTTTACGGCTACCGTGGTCACATACGACATCGGTTTTCCACGCAGTTTGATTTTCTGACAATAATTTAACGATACGGTTCTAATGAAACTGGTTTCGTCGAAAACAGAGTCCGTTTGCAAAACGGCTATTTTAAGGGCCTATATTTTAATAACGATTTTCCATAGCGACTATTTCAAAATTTGATTTGGCCATAACTATCAAACTATAACACGAAATCTGGATTTTTCTCTTTCATATGAAAGCTATTGCCAATACGGCTCCAACGTGTCTTGTTTCACAGAAATCCGACTTATATCGAATCCTGTATTCTCAGTTGAAGTTCAAAACTTCATTTCACGAACTGCACGCCATTTTCAAGCTCGACTTTATAATATATATAAATTATAACGTTCAACTTCGTTTTAAATAACGAATTCAATATTAAATTCTATTAATATTCCCAATATAATATTTAAAATAAATAAATTAAATTAAATTAAATATTTGACGGCCAAAAATGCGGGTCGTTACATTCTTCCCCCCTTAAAATAATTTCGTCCTCGAAATTGTTAAGGTAAGAAAGAACGTTATAAACTCATTAATTTCAAATCTAATTTTATATTAAATTAGAAACCAATTCAATACCGTAAATAAATATTTTCAAAAATATCGAAAATTTTCTAACACTTTAAATTTTCGAAAAATTTCGCCAGCACCTCCTCTGTATGGCTCAATCGGTACAACAACCACTCGCCTCTCTGGGCCTTCTCCAATCCAAAAGAAAACAAAACAGCCAAGCGGCTTGCCAAACAGGCTCACAAATCACCAAATCCATATAAAAATAAACGTGTACCTTTTTGTCGGGCACATCATTATATCCTCTCCATCTACTACCCTGTCAGCATATACAACTGCATTCCCAAAATTCCAACTTTATCCTCAGAACCAAATCCTTCACGCATCCAAGCCAAATACCATTCTTAACTCAATTTCCATCCATTACCAATTCCAATTCTTAACTTACCAGTCCCACACCATTTCAGATTCCTGTCTCACAATTCAAATCTGATTCAACCTGATATATTATATCCTGATTAATTTCCAGTTAATTGGTTTCAACTCATTTCATATTTGCTTTCACAAATTTCTATTTAATCTTACTTTTGTTCAATAATTTCCCTGGGAGTTTTTAAACAGTAGCTCTTTCAAAAGTCAAAAATTCCTTTTCAGGATTCAAAACAACTTGTTTTTCTCAAAGCAATTCAAAACAAGATCTTGGTAGTAATCCGTCACTTCGAACTCGGAAATGAACACTAATGATGTGGCCAGCATCCTCAGAGTTATTCCCCAGCTATCAAAGTGAGTTCAATACTATAGCACTTGTCAAAACTGTATTTAAACACTTTCATTTTGAAATCTATTTCAAAATAAAATTGATAATGCTTGCAAAACAATTTAAAATCTCCCAGGATTTTAAAATTCTCATATTCAATCCAAGTTCATTTGCAAACACCTTTCCCATTTTTAGGAATTTTAATTCCAAATTCTGATTTTAATTCCAGATTTAATAAATCTGCTTTTGTATTGTACGAATTCCAATTGGTTATTTATATAACCATTTCAATTATAATCAACCAACACATCCAATATACTATAATATTCCCAATATATACTTTCTTTATATCAAAATATAATTTGGGTAAATTATTTCATTTACCCTCTTTTCAAAACATATCGTGACGACCCATCGTATTCGAGTGTTTATAAAGCCCTATCGATACAGTGGATCAAACTGATCGACCAGAACTCATAAACAACTCAAACAAATAAATCTCCACAATATAAAACAACTTTTATAAAATCTACAAATACGTTCACTCGTATATATACACTCAACTCAATCTAGGGTATTGCTAACCCCATCTCTACTGAGTCACGCCACAGAGCCAAGGTAATCACTTAACCTTCAGCTCTGATACCACTGTAACGAACCGGGATTTTCGACTCCGAAAATCAACATCAAACTATCATGTTGACCATTCAGACATCGAACATTCCAGATCATTAATAGAAAGAAGTTAGAGGGTGAGATAAGGAAGAAAGAAATATTAGAATAGAAGAAAAAGAAGAAACACCACAACACAGAGTCTCACATCGCAGCGGAACAAAATATACTACAGAAATAACCTTTATTGAAAACTTTTGAAATACTTACAATATCAGGGTACACATCTGGACAGTGATACTAATCTGTCTTCATATAACACACAGCGGAATAATACTAGCATACGTCTGGACTCTTCCAGCTCGTCTCTTCACAGCAGTCGATAACCTGAACCTGTACATTCCGGGCTAACCCGAGCATTTACAAAACACCGGGTCAGTCTGGTGAACCAGAGTGAGATAAACTCGCACAGTATTAAGGGTAAATCATCCAATCATGATTTTAAAGTTCAAAATCTTTCAAAGAAAAGGATAATCGTAAGACCAAATCCACACATAAACACGGACGGTTTTTACCTTACGATAACCCAAAACAGCTTTGAAATCAATATCTTGTCTGATATTATAATAATGTCTAAATACAAGTAAATATCAATCTAGTGGAACGCTTGCATCTCACGCTCCACATATATAGTATACAATCAAAACCGCAGGCGCTTATTGGAGTTTGGATTCCAAACTTGACAAGGTATGGGTCCACCTTCCGATAGTGTATCTCTAGAGACGAATACACTGGGTTCAACAAGAACTTCTTGCAACCCGGCCCTCACATGACCGACCCCTCATTTCGCTTGAGAGTATCGAATGTATATCACCGACGGTTGGGATCAGCAACCGTCTCCCGACAAGGGACAGCATCGAAACATAGATTTAAGAAACAAATAGGATTTCCTCTAGATAGGTGATCATACACCCTAATGGGAGCGACCCACATAGCCATGCTGCCTGCCCGATTTTTGTCATTTCCCGGTTGATGAGGCTTGAGGCCAGAATTAACTCTTGACATCTGGTCGCCATTACTTTGAATGCCACATCGTCAAATCCATCAGATATCACTAATTGATATCCACAAAAAATACTCTAGCTGGAAGCTAAGAGAGCGGCAATTCTCCGCCAACAACCATAGCACGTTTGAAGAAATCAACGTACGTGGTCCTTCGGAAATACTCTGTCAGACATTCGTCCATATACGTCACCCAGGAACAGGATGAACCGAAGGTACTCTCCTACTGCATCCATACAGGAATCACCCCATGGATCAATAGCGAGAAGTCCTTGCAACCCCGTAAATTCCAACTACGACAGAATCACAGTTTATCTCTGCTTGCCAGGCAGAGAATATTAGTGGTTCTTCCGTGTATGATAGTCCATGGTCTTCAATGCTCCATCTCGAACATCTTCTGAGATCTTCACGTATTTGTTGGTCGGAATGGTTTTCGAATATAAATTCGATCCCGGTCTTTCCGCACCAACACTCTTATTGGTCAGATTTGATAGTCGGTGTTTTAACTATCAAAATATACAGTGTTTCAAACATGACACTCCAATGAGTTCACTGATTCAGTATTTAGCATCATTTGGCCTTTGACAATCTAATTTCCTTTTTGTTAAATTGAAACTTCCAATTCTTTTAATATTCAAAAATATGATATTTGAATAACTCTAATTTCAATTAACTGACATTCGACTTACTCTATTCGCTCGACTCTAGATCGCAGCGATCACAATGGTTACGCCTGGTTCCCTCAGGAAACATCCGACCGCCGTAGGCTATCTGCAGCCCTGCGAATTTCGCTAGCAGTCGTACGAAATGGCAACTTAGCCGAATAATTATGTTTGGCTAATTCTATCTCGAATAACTATATTCAATTTTCCATTTAAAATCTTCCTTCAAATCATCCTTTAAATTCGGAAATCCATTAGTTTTAACAAAGAAATTTATAGCACATATGTTATAACAATAGCGTTATAATTACTATTTAGATTTACAAAACAACAGCGCTATAATCGCTGTTTAGGTTTACAACCCATTTACTATAGCAAAACGCTACAATCGCTATATTAGATTTACAAAACATATATTATAACAACAGCGCTAAAATCGCTGTTTAGATTTTCAAACATATCCACTAACGTCTCTTACGATTACCAACTAATACTATCTTCAGATAATCCCGATGTTGTTCAAGTTGGGGTATTTTAATTACCTCTCAGACCTTGATCAACAACATTCTTATCCTCAGATAAATATCAGTTGTAATCCAACACCAAAATTCCACTCCCGTCTCAAAACAAATCCCATTTATAAGTTGGGTTTATTTATACAATCTTATGACCCATTTCTTTATCCCAAATTTCACATTCTACCGATCTCCTTTCAATTATTTTCAACCCTTATCCACTTTGGAGATCTTATTTCCCTTGTCCCATTCAATTGGCTTGCATCCCACATTCGGTAACCTTTCTAAATGAATTCCCATTTAAAAATATATTCCTAACTTTATCATTAATTAAAATAATAACTTATTTTAAACATTTAACTACTTTAGTAGTTAATCCCTTTATTAACTAAATTAAAGATTAAATCCCTTTTAAATCCTTATTTAAATTCAAACAATATTCATTTAACTATTTTAGTCAAAACACATTAACTTGATAAACAATTCTAATTTCAAACGGTCGATTTAATTAACTCAAAAACTTGATTATCTCATTAACCGATTTCAACAATCCTCGCTTTTAATTAATTAAAAATATAATTAATTTAGATAGATTCTAATTATTTGTTTCCTTTACAAAACAAATTTTCAAGGTTTAACCATTTAATTCATTTCTTATTCTTCCATTGGTAAATCTGATTAACATCAGCATTTGCTTTGCAAAATAAATTCATAACAAATCAAAGTCTTAAACAAATAAAATATTTATTTATTTCTCTTAAATAACTTTTATCTAAATAATATGATTCAAATCTAACTCTGGTTATAAAATAAATTTTTATAACCTCAACTCTATCGATTCACCTAACGGTGGATCAACATTTATAACACGATTGATTCTATAGGCCATACTCTGCCAAAACACTTAACCAATACCGCCCATTGGTTCAACCCAACAGATGTTGAATATTCAGTCAATAAACAACAATCAAATCAATCAGCCCCACAGGACAGTTCATATGTGAAAATATGAAATAAATAATATATTTGAGGAATCCGGTTGGATCCCTCCAACCTGTTCTTCCCTGTATTCAAATGGTTATCTCAAATCAGACGGTTCAGTTTTGTTTAACTGATAACACTAAATTAACAACCGTTTAACATTAACCACAAGCAATTCAAACAATGCAACCATTTTAAACATGTTTATAAATAAACATGACCAACCAAGGTGAGTCACCTTTATTGGAACCAATCGTTAAAAATAACGATTTGGTATTTCACTGAAATTAAACACAGTTTAATTTCATCTGGTAAATCAATAGATAAGCATATAACTAGCAAAACAGTCAACCATTGGCAAGCAGAGCACACAAAATAAAAACACCCAATTTATATAAAATATAAAAAGGGTAACTGAGTGAGTTTAACTCACCTTGATTTGTTTTCGTTGAACGGTTCGATTTCAATGAAATTAAACAGTCGTTTAATTTTATTGAAAAATCCTGCTGCTTTGAATCCCGTCCAGGTTAGTTCCAGAAGGTTCAGTCCGTCGTCACGATCATAACGCAAGTTGTAGTATCCAGTTCTGTTTATCCGATAAAAGCTATTAACAATTTAAGATTAACAATTAATTAATAATTTACAAATTTCTTAATTAACACTTATCTCTAACCGATTTAAATAAATCACTAATTAACTTCTATTTTTGTTTTTAATAGATCATTAACACTTAACTAATTTGACCTAATTTGTAAGCTAATTAAATCCAAATTGACTAATTACGTTTAGAAAATTTTAAGGCCGACCAATCCTTCTTTTTCTTTCGTTTGTTTTCTTACTGTTTGAACAGCTTCTCATCGTTCAGCCCTGACCTGCAAGAATTCCCTTCGTTCTTGACTTTGTCCCAGGCATTCACGGTTCCTTGAATCCTTTCTCCAGTATTGAATGCCCCTTTGAAACTGAAATGCCCCAGTATTTCTCATTGTTCAATCCCTTTTTCACAGCAGTACAAACATGTTTCGTTCGCAGCTATTTCTCTTGAGTGAAACTGAATATCACCCTGCCCCTTCCAGGTTCCAACACGCAATAGTACTGACCCCCAAAGACCATGCACCATCCCTTTTCCATTTGCTTCCAGTTCGTTTTTGCTTCACTAAACAATACCACGCTCGACCCCTATTCTTCCTCTTGCCAACTAAAACCGTCTTCACTAACTGCTGCTACACAAAAACACCACTGCGCCAAGCTACAGACCATCAGCGGTCCATCTGACCTTGCCGGAACCCGCGCCTACCCTTCCTCCCTGCCTGCGCCAAGCCACGACCATCCTAGTACCCCTTCCATCTGAACGAGACCCACGAACAGTAGGGTTTTCGAGCCTCATTCCGATCAACTCCGGTCATGGAACTCCATCGTGACCGTCCATTCTCTAGACCTCCATGAGCACAACGTTTTGCTGTTGGAGACTTGTGAAATAACTTCATGGTTTAAGAGAATTCGATGAGGACAGGAGGGATGATTTCCGCCGTTCGGTTTCCTTTATTGCTGAAAAGAATAGAAAAAAAAAGAACGGGAAGATGATGGGATTTTATAGGGTGGGATTTGAGTGGGTAACACGTATACTTGGGGATTACGGTGGCGATGGTTTGGCTGTCAAGGAATCTAGTAGTTTGGGTGCCAAGTAATGTACAGTAGACGAAAGTTTGGAATGCAAGGAATCAATATAATATTTAGGGTGGGTCAAAAGAATCAGAATGTACAGTAGTGTTGGATAGATTTTATTCCTATTTTAATACAATGAAATTTCGCAGCGAGGGATCACATTAACAACCACTATAAACGATTTCTGTTTTCTGATAAAGAGGCTAATCGTCGTGTAGAAAGGTATTCTGGACCCAATGGGACAAGTTTCGTCGAAATCCGAGGCCGTATGGAAAAATTTCCTTTATGAAACCAGAAATGAACACACGTTTAATTTTTCCACGGTCACCAGATAAATCAAATCCACTTGAAACTGCGAACATCGACAATAACTTTTCGCTACGAACCCAACGGCACTAATTTCGTCGCATTCTGAGACTGTTGCCCCGGTAAGCTGTTTTTACCCCGAACCGCCCTACCCTTTTTAACACCAAATTTTCCGGTCTCTAAAAATAACAAACTATATACTCATTCTGACTCTAATCGACGATACGAACTCAACGGAACTGGTTTCGTGGTCTAATTCGATCGTCTTCTCAAGTTACACTCAAATGTCCCTTTATTTATTTGAATGCGCGCTATAGAAATTGAACGGGCGTTTACGGCTACCGTGGTCACATACGACATCGGTTTTCCACGCAGTTTGATTTTCTGACAATAATTTAACGATACGGTTCTAATGAAACTGGTTTCGTCGAAAACAGAGTCCGTTTGCAAAACGGCTATTTTAAGGGCCTATATTTTAATAACGATTTTCCATAGCGACTATTTCAAAATTTGATTTGGCCATAACTATCAAACTATAACACGAAATCTGGATTTTTCTCTTTCATATGAAAGCTATTGCCAATACGGCTCCAACGTGTCTTGTTTCACAGAAATCCGACTTATATCGAATCCTGTATTCTCAGTTGAAGTTCAAAACTTCATTTCACGAACTGCACGCCATTTTCAAGCTCGACTTTATAATATATATAAATTATAACGTTCAACTTCGTTTTAAATAACGAATTCAATATTAAATTCTATTAATATTCCCAATATAATATTTAAAATAAATAAATTAAATTAAATATTTGACGGCCAAAAATGCGGGTCGTTACATCATCTCTCAATCCATTCACGTTGGGTACAACCAGTCCTTCACTCTTTCTAAGCCATCCATCTCGATCAAGCCCATACTCGTTCATCTCCTCATTGATGTCCATCTCTAACTTGGAGATGATTTTCAATAAGTTAGGATCGTCCCCTTGACTGGATCTAATTCGCTCAATCAAAGTGGGTCTGATCGTCAAACTTGCTAACATTTCTGTATCCAATTCGCACTTTGGTCTGAAATCATACCCAGCAATGTACTCCAGTTGCTTCCACTCAAGAAACATAGCCCCTAAACTGGCATGTCTCCTACTCAATGCATCAGCTACCGCATTGCCCTTTCCTAGTGTATATGTGATATCGAAATCATAGGAAGCCACGAACTCTAACCATCTTTGCTGACGGAGATTTAGATCCTTCTGAGAGAAAAGATACTTTAACGACTTATGGTCAGTAAACAACTCGAATCTTTCTCCCAAGAGATAATGTCTCCACATCTTCAACGCGAACACGATCGTTGCTAATTCCAAATCGTTTGTAGGGTATCTTTTCTCATGTGGTTTCAGTTGCAGGCTTGCATAAGCTACAACCCTACCTCCTTGCATCAACACAGCACCTAGTCCGATACCACATGCGTCCGTGTATGCTGTCATTTCTTCATTCCCTTTAGGAATGACTAACACTGGTGCACGCGTCAACTTTTCCTTTAGAATCTTGAATGCATTCTCGCACCTTTCGTCCCAAACAAAAGCTTGATTCTTCTTGGTCAACTGAGTCAACGGTGCTGCTATCTTGGAGAAGTCTTGGATAAACATACGATAATATCCAGCTGATCACAAGAAATTTCTTATGTTCGTTGCATTCTTGGGCATAGACCAATCTTCTACCGTAGCCACCTTCGCAGGGTCCACGCCAATACCATTCTCTGAAATAACACGGCCCAAGAATCTCACTTCCCTCCTCCAGAAGTGACACTTATAAAACTTTGCTTTCAATTGGTGTTTTCTCAACACCTCCATCACTACCCTCAAATGTTCCTTTTGTTCTTCCTCTGTCCTTGAATAAACCAAGATATCATCCACGAACACAAGAACAAACTTATTCAATTGATCCCTGAATACCCTATTCATAAGATCCACAACATATGTTGGTGCATTGGTCAACCCGAATGGCATGACCAACCAGTCACAGAATCCAGACGGCGTCCGAAATGCCGTTTTAGCTATACTCTCAGCTTCCACCCTAAGATGATGAAATCCCGTCGCGAGATCCAACTGGGAGAACACTCTCGCCACTCAACTGATCAAACAAATCATCTATCCGCGGTAGAGGATACTTATTCTTTCTCGTCACCATATTCAGCTCGCGGTAGTCCACACACAATAGAAGGGAACCATCGGCCTTGGTAGCAAACACAACTGGTGCTCCCCACTCAGAAACACTTCTTCTAATAAATCCCTTCTTCAAAAGATTTCTCACTTGCACCCCGAGCTCTCGCTGCTCCCTTGGTGCCATACGATGAAGTGGCATCACTATAGGTTTGGCATCTTTCACCAAATCAATACGGAACTCAATCTCTCGTGGTGGAAGTCCGGTCACTTCCTCGAAGACGTCCGGATACTGGCCAGCCATGGGCACATCTGACAACTCATCATGCGGGATGTCGAGGGAATTTAGAAAACTAGCCATTACCCCATCATTGGGTAGACCACCAAACACTACCCTCCGCCCATCATCTGCTCTAACTGTCACCAAAAAGCCCTCACAGTCTACCACCATCCCATATCTTTGGAGCCAATCGACTCTCAAAATAATGCCAAACCCAGTAAAGGCCAAAACGAAGCAGTCACAAACAAACATACATCCATGACTCGATAAGACCACATTACGGCAAATTATACTAAGGCTAAACGAACCACCAATCGAGTCCGTTACTGTCAATGGCCTATCGACTATCTCGAGTTCCAATCCCAACCTATCTACCAGGTCACTAGATATGAAGGAACTGGAAGCTCCGGTATCAAACAATACTCTAACTGGAACATCATAAATGGAAAGCATACCTTGGATAACGACATTCTTTCCTTTCTCCGACGCAGTTGGGGCATTCGACGAAGAAGGAACAACATTGATAGCATATGCTTTCACAATCTGCTTTTCTTTAGGGGGTTGCGGACACTTGTCCTTGTGATGTCCCACTTGGCCGCAGTTAAAGCACTTCCTATCTGCGGGCTTAGCCCAACACCCTTTTGCATAGTGGCCCTTCTTACCACAGCTGAAGCACTCAACATCTTTCTTACTCTTTTTCTGGCCATCCTTAGCTTGGTTCTGTTTTCTCTTATTCTGCGAGTTATTCTTGCCTCCACCGCCTACTTGCGGTTTTGGCTCCCCCGCAGGTACAACAACAACCTCAGTGTTTAGCTTAGGGTAAAGACTCTCCGACCTCAATGCTTTCCCCACAATCGATTCAAACGTCTCATCGATGTGGTTAATAAGCCTTTCCCCCAAGTATCCTGATTGACATAGAAATGTGTTTATTTTATGCTCTTATATCTTATCTTTTGTATATAAATAAATATTACTTGGGTATTGTTTTGTCACTTTTATAGATATTCCAACCCAGCCTGCATGCAACCATAAAAGTAGAGAAATAGAGATCAAATTGCTATCTATTTACATTTTGAAGATTTGCATATGAAGATGCCACATCTAGTTGCTGTTGGACAAGAAAATGATTGATAAAAAGGCCATGCACATATCAAATCAAGGAAGGCTTGTCAAAGAACCAAGAGAAAAAGAAGAAAGACCAAAATTTTAATAGATATAACTAAGGCCCATTTGAGATTCTCATTGTAAACTAATGAGTGATGTAATGGCTAGGCCCAAATGTATTAGGGTTAGGGTTTGGTTATCCCCTATATATACCCTTGTAATATCATTGTAGCCACCATCCTATCCATTATTCTGTATTCTCTTCTCCATTAATAAAAGTTCTTCCTTTTTACTATTTCTGCATTTTTCTTTCTTAGCAATAGGTGTTGTCTTCACAATTAGTTTTGGAAGAGCACCAATTGTATTTTACATTTGTTTCATTAGTGATTAGTCGTTTGATTAGTTTCAACGACAATTCTAATTTTATTTTTGTTGTTCTTCTTATTCTGCACTTTTATTTTCTGCATTGTTGTTCTTGTTTTGCAATTTACTTTCTTTAGTGATTAACCGTTGATTAGATTCAACGATAATCCTAAGTTCGCAATTTCAGTTTGTTTTTTTTTTCAACAAAATCTCTAGGCTTCGTCTAACACGCCCAAGAATAAATAAATAATAATTTTTAATTACACCTCCCTATGTTCGACCTGTATGCTACACACCTGTACGCTTGCAGTAATTTAATTTAAATGTCACGCTTTTCTAATTCATAGATTAGCGACGATCAAGTTTTTGGCGCCGTTGCCGGGGAGGTAACAATTAAATTTTATTATTTATTTAATTTCCGATTCGTGTTAGTTTTTGTTTATACTTTCCTTTTATGTTCTCGTATATATAGAAAAAAATCTTGATTAGTGAGATTTGGTATTATTTAATGATACTATAATCTTCTATACAAGGAAAAAAAAGTTATCTTGCTAGTTTTGTCTTTTATTTCTTTCTTCTTTTCCCTCAATCTCTTTCCAATCCTCATTACATAGTTTCTTCCTTTTCTTTCTATACAAAAAAAAGAAGAGAAAAGACTAAAACTTCCATCTGCCGAAATCCATCCAGTTCTAACCATCACCGTCCACGCAAATCCCACTGCCAACGCCCACGTCCACACAAACAACGCAATCCCCTCAGATCTGAAACTACCAGCCACCTCCCTCTTCATACCCAAACTCCCGTCCACCAAACCTTTACAAGAACCTCTGTGTACATTCACATCCATCCTCTCCATAAAACCACACAAACTTCGTTTTCCATCCCACCATTGCATCACAGAAAACAAATACCCACCACTAATACCTTTCCCATCTATCCCATCCACTGCAAATTACGCCTGAAACCACAAATCACAAATTCAACGAAGCCAATATCCACGCCTTCTCTACCACAGTCACGTTCACAACTTTCCTCGACACCACGGACAGTATTCTTCACTGCCAAACCCCAATACATCTCCGAGCCACTATCAACGCAAATTACTCATCCCACTGCAATCACAATCTTCTTCAGTCATCCTCATTCACCCAAACCAAATTCTCATACACACAGTCAAACCATAGTTCCATCTTCATCATCCAATTCAACATCCAAACAATTCTCACGCCAATCTCCTACCTCATAATCCAACCCTCCTCACGTCCAAGACCATCACCACAAGCCTTCATCAGATCAGACTGAGAATTCAAATACATCTTCTGCGTTTCATCTGTGCCAATATCCTCACCGCGTTGACTTCCTGAAAAAATCCCCTCATCACCATTCACAAACATCATCTCCTTCTGCCCAGCATCTCGAACTTCCCACCACATCAGTGACTCAGTCACGTATACCTTCTGCCATACAAGCCCCTCAACATCATCATCACGCAAGATCCATCGCAATACCTCTTCAACCTCGTTCAAACTTCACCGTGCTGCCATCAAATACCCTTCACCGATTCGAACCCCCACTTCGCCACAATCAAACTCAAATAAATCACGCAACTGAAATCCAAAATCACCCTCCGTTGATCGAAACCCCCCTTTTAATCCATACCCAATTCGCACAACTTCGAAAACCTCAATTCGCAAGTCAAATTCGAAGAACCCAATTTCGAACTCATCCTTACCGAAACCCAATTTAGTTCCTCTCAAACCCCAAATTCGAACCCAGTAACTGAGCACCTACCAGATTTCGAAAAACTGATTCGAAAAGAAAAGAAAAAAAATTCGATTCTATTTGTGCGTTTTTATTCTCTGGCTTGATTGTAATTTATAGAGTGAGGTATGGGTTTATTTTGACTGAACATGTGAGGAAATAAGGAAGGAGGGCTGTGACCAATTTAAGGATCTTGGTAATGTATGCTGTGACCGTCGATTTTATAAGTCGTGATTCAAGGATCTAAGTACACTTGTATATTTTGGGATTTAATGTTGCCGCCTTAATCTTTCCTTTCTATTTTTCTTGGGTGAGTTTCCTTCTATTTATTTTTAGTGCGTGAATTCTTGATTTGTGGCAAGCATAGTTTTTTTTCTTTTCCGAGTTTTTTTTTTGGTTAGTTTAGTTTTTTTTTGTTTTAATTCCTTGTTTGTTTCTTTTTTTTTTGTGATTTTTTTAAGTTGTTTATTGCTTTCAAAAAAGAAGAAGTGAAATTTCAAAAAACAAATCAAAGGCAAAGAGAAAGGACAAATTCAAGCAAGCGACAAAGAATTCAAAGGTCGAACAATTCCAAACACTGGATTTTGAAGCGCTGGCACTACTCAAATTTTCTGGAAGGACTGCCACCCCACAGTAATATTTTCTAAACTCTACAGGTGCTTTGCTGAAAAGAAAAAAATATAGAAATTGTGTGTAAAAATCCTCTGCAGGGGCAGCGGCTTGCTTGTACAATTTTTTTTCCTGCTATTGTTCTGTGACTGTTCTGTGATTGAATTTTTCTTAATCTGTTTAGTTAGGAATTATTTTCCATAACTAAAATCATCACGCTCGTCGTTTTTCAATAATAAAACTTGATTTGATTTTCAAAATTATATAATTGAAAAGTGGTGTTTTGTGAAGTGACTGTCTCGTATAATTGGATCGCGGATATATATATTAGTTCAATTTATTGAACTATTAGCAAAAGAGGTTGCATATTACCCGTAAAACATTGGTCGTATCCCTTATTTTTATACTATACGTGAACGACCATAAGACCCTCTTCCCCCTTCTAATTGAGTCAGTTAATTAATAGAGCATAACTCATTCTTTTATACTATTTTGAACTAAGAATAATTTCTATCTTCTGTTGATTGCATTCAAATGTCTAATTCCAAGAGATCCTTGAGAGAATCGTGGGATAATAACCGAAGTAGACGTTCCCTTCAAGAGTATGATTTTGAATTACAACTCATGAAGCAAGATTTTCCAAAATTTCGCGAGCCAAATGTCAACAATTTTCAAAATGACAAATATTTTCAAAGTTATGATCAAAATGGCTACTTCAATTCAAATTTCAATAAATTCGATTATGGGCCCCATTCATATCAAAATAGCTTTGAATCCCAATATACTTTTGATCAACATCAATACAGGGTTGGAAACCAATTCGAAAATAATTTTGGATATGAAAACGATTTTCAAATCGATCAAAATCTTCAAAATAACAACTCATATCCACATCTTGAATATGACCAAAATTGCAGTTTCCCCTCGAATTTCGATAGTTTTGGTTATGAACCTAATTTTCGAAATCAAAATGATTTCCAATATCAATATCAATTTTCTGAAAACTCAGATAATTTTGAGAATCAAGAAATCCAAAACGAGAGCTCTCAAATCAACGATCGTCTTAACATTCTTAGAGAGAGGGAAGAAAGACTAAATAGAAAGGCTGATGAATTTCTTTGTTTATTGACATCTTTGAAAGAACAACGAGAGCAACAAAATCAAATAAGCGATGAATCAGAAAATAATTCAACTCTTACTGATATTGAAAATTTTCAAATAACGACTTTGGAAATTTAGAATAATCATCTTGATGAAGTTTTTCAAAATTCAACAAATGAATTGGACTTCAACTCTTTTCAGAAAAAAGATTTAAGCTTGGATTTCGATCTTCCTCTTTCAGGCTGTGAAAAACTTGAAATTCTAGAAATTGAACAGAATAAAAATGTTGAATTTTTCAATTCAAGTTTGGAAAAGGATTTTAATGAACATGAATTTTTGGATTGTATGACGATGAGTTTCCAAATAAGGATGAGATAGAATCAGGCGAATCCAAGTTTGAAAATTTTGATTTTGAGGTTTCAAACGAACCAGAATTTGTCAGTGTTGAAAATACATTGTCAATTAATGAAACTGAGAAATGTGACCACATAGTTTTGAACAACACTCAGAATGCAAATTTCACTGAATTTATATACAATCACAAATTTTTGAATAATTACACTGATAAATTTGTTGAGCACATGAATTATTTTTGGAATGTTAGCTTGATTGAAAAACTTCATGTTAGGACGAACCTGAACATTCATTTACTGGACTATAAATCTAGGTTTAAAAATGAGATGGTTTTCAAAAACTCTTGCTTGTTAGAAAACATGCCTAGACACAGTGGGAATGGAACTCATAGGGCTAGAACCAAGTGTGGGGGAAAAAGTTGGTGGAATTCTTTGCATCGCGTTCACCGCAAACACATATATCATTGTACATATGATCTATTCTTACATATAGTTAGATTTCATTTCATTCTACAAATAATTTTGCATCTCATTCACCTTTGGGTGCGATCTTTCAAATTAAGGAAACGTTCACAGTGTGGACACTGTTTAGTTCTAGTGTGGGGGAGTCTGCATTTCACTCATTTTCGTTCTTTCTTTATTTTTCTTTCTTTTTCAATTTCAGCCATTTAAATAGGACCATCATGCATTTTAGACTGTAGTAACATGCCTTTTTTTTTTGGAAAATACGACTCATTTTCAATTGATACAACAAAATAAGTTTACATTTTTTAGCCAGTTGATAGTATTTTTTTTTTTCTCTCAACTTAGATCGAATAAGAAATATAATGAAAAGTTAATTTTGAGGGATAATAGTGTAACCGGTACATAGGGAGATTCTTAGGTGATGGCCATGAAATCTATTCTATATTGTAGACTTTGTTTAAATAAGTGGAGGACTTAAAATACTTATATTGGCTTTTCAAATCTTTAAAACTAAGTTGTGTTAAGTTGAATTCGCGTAACTCTCTTTTGTGCTTATATTTTCAATAATAATAACAGTAATCCAAGGGTATCCAACATTGCTTGTATATCAAGCGTTGGTGTGCAAACCCGCCAAGCTCTATCCGACATGTTGCTGACAAAGTCAGCGTTGGAATATCTTGGTCTCATTTTATGAGATTGGACACCTAAGGATTACCGACACGTTGTTGACAAAGTCAAAGTCGGCCTGCACAATCCGCCAAGCTCTTTACCTACTCTCTGTTAGTCCGCGAGGCAGTGCATGGGTGGTAAACCTTGGTCTTCTAAGTTAGGCGTATGTACTTAATCATAAATTTTAACTTTTATAGAAATAGAGTATAAGCGATGATGCCCAAACATTTCTTGACCTTATTGATTTGACTAGCCATACACAAGGAAATTTGAATACCACTTTACAAACTGTGCCAAGCAAACTAAGAATCTATTTCATGGCTGCACTATGTTATCAACCGAACCAACTGGCCAAACTGGAATTTAACATTTGAAAACTTGATTTATATTGAAAATTTGTGACAAGTTGAGGTATCTAAAATAAAATCAACTGATTAAAATTTGTCAACTTAATTTGTTGTACCACTTTCTTGAAATAAGTCGTGTTTTCAACTATTGTTTTCAATTGCATAAGTCCTCTGCATTCATGTAGTTTCATTAGAATCATAACATACTGCATTTGGATTTTGTGGGTAGTATCCGCTGAAAACCCTCACGAGACACCACTCGTCCTACTAGGGACACCTAGAGGTTTAACGGCTTGTTGCATACGCTCAATGCAATCGTGTTTCCTACGAAAGTGTGACCTATCTAGTTTATTTTTTCATTTCTTGTTTTACTAGAGGACGAGTAAAAGATAAGTGTGGGGGTATTTGATTGACATGGGAATGTGTTTATTTTATGCTCTTATATCTTATCTTTTGTACATAAATAAATATTACTTGGGTATTGTTTTGTCACTTTTACAGATATTCCAACCCAGCCTGCATGCAACCAGAAAAGTAGAGAATTAGAGATCAAATTGCTATCTATTTACATTTTGAAGATTTGCATATGAAGATGCCACATCTAGTTGCTGTTGGACAAGAAAATGATTGATAAAAAGGCCACGCACATCTCAAATCAAGGAAGGCTTGTCAAAGAACCAAGAGAAAAAGAAGAAAGGCCAAAAATTTAATAGATATAACTAAGGCCCATTTGAGATTCTCATTGTAAACTAATGAGTGATGTAATGGCTAGGCCCAAGTGTATTAGGGTTAGGGTTTGGTTATCCCCTATATATACCCTTGTAATATCATTGTAGCCACCATCCTATCCATTATTCTGTATTCTCTTCTCCATTAATAAAAGTTCTTCCTTTTTACTATTTCTGCATTTTTCTTTCTTAGCAATAGGTGTTGTCTTCACAATTAGTTTTGGAAGAGCACCAATTGTATTTTACATTTGTTTCATTAGTGATTAGTCGTTTGATTAGTTTCAACGACAATTCTAATTTTATTTTTGTTGTTCTTCTTATTCTGCACTTTTATTTTCTGCATTGTTGTTCTTGTTTTGCAATTTACTTTCTTTAGTGATTAATCGTTGATTAGATTCAACGATAATCCTAAGTTCGCAATTTCAGTTTGTTTTTATTTCAACAAAATCTCCAGGCTTCGTCTAACACGCCCAAGAATAAATAAATAATAATTTTTAATTACACCTCCCTATGTTCGACCTGTATGCTACACACCTGTATGCTACACACCTGTACGCTTGCAGTAATTTAATTTAAATGTCGCGCTTTTCTAATTCATAGATTAGCGACGATCATATCCATCTAAACCAGTTATGAACTTCTCGTTCTTCTTCTCGGCAGTATCAATAAAAGAGAGTCCATATTTCGATAAAGTATCGAATTCAGCAATATATTCTGAGACTGCCCTACCATTGAACTTCCTAAACAATTCTGACTTCTGGGCAGCTAGAATAAACTTATCACTGAATCGGGCCTTAAACTGATCCCAAGTAACTTGATCCTCTGGAGTATCTTCCTTAATAGCGTTCCACCAATTCATAGCCCATCCTTGCAGTTGACGGGATGCTACTCTTCTCTTCATCGCATCCTCAATACCCAAGTCTTCGAAGATATGCTCATAGCTATCCAACCAATCCTGAACATCCGTAGCCGACTCCGTTCTATGGAACAGCTTCCCACCAAGGCTAGTGTAATCCTTACAGAGCTTGGCGAAACCGGCGCTAGGCACCTGCACCTCTGCACCACCACCATTAGCAGCATTGGGAACTGCCCTCTAAACATCCCTATGTATCTCTCTCATGAAGTCAGTGAACATCGTCCTCGTGTCAGCAACATTCCCATTATTGGCTCCTCTACCAGTACCTCTCGTATGTCGGCTCATCATTCAATCTGTAAGGAGAAAACGATTAACCATCTCTTCAGTGGTGCCAGTGCAGTGCGACTCCATCCTTAGATATACTAATAGCATATATATATACATATCTTTTGAAAACCAAAATATCACAAATACGCTCTCATATAGGTACTATCTTTCCCTAGGTTAACTACGCAACCTAGAGCTCTGATACCAAATGTGACGGCCCGCCCCGCATCAGTCGACATTTCCAATGAAAGTGCGCTGTATCGATGTCCAACTAGCGTGGGACAGTCGCCAAAGAAAGAAAAAGAAAGGAACTTGAACTAACAAGGAACCTGTAGAATGTCTCACGGTGCATGGAATAAAATATAATAATAACATACTTTGACATAAACAGGCGAGACAGTGCATAAGCTGAAAACTAAACATCATAGCAGTGGAAAATCCACATACAGCTTATGTTCCACATCATCATTATTACAACTTTTGAAAAATGTCTCTAAAGCAAAGTAAAGGAAAGGTACACTACTAATGCACAAAGTTGTGACCAGCAGCGACACAGGGAAAATATCTATATATGTCATACGTGGGAGCCTCCTGCTCGTCTCCGGTATAGCTTCTCGTGCATACCAGCTAACCTATCTCTAGTCTACCCGTTTAAGAGCACCCAGAGTAATAAGAAGAGACATAAAACTCGGGGTCAGACAAAAGTGTGGTACGAGCGATAAGTAGCAAAACGGAACAATAATAAGTATACTAAACCATACCTGAACCTGCAACCAAAGAGTTAGCACTACATATTGTACAATACTCTAAGGTACCACTAAAATATGGTGTAAAGATACAGGGGTGGGGGTGTGCATGTCATAGTGATGGCAAACAATCAAGCATAGCAACCATCCTCACATCTCTCACTCAGTGCGTAAAGCATACGATATCTACCACTTTGACCACCCTATGCCTTGCTATGATCACTCAGCCCCATGGAGTCGTAATGACACCACTGCACTGATCCATAGCCACTAATCCTTTGCTATGTCCACTCTGCCCCATGGAGTCATGATGGCTCCACTGCACTGGCTCATAGTCTTTTTACGATCACTCTGCCCCATGAAGTCATGACAACTTCACTGCACTGATCCTAACCAATATCCATCTTTCCGTGGTGAGTCAAAGCTATAGACGTCGATAACCCCTTTGCAGGCGTCCCGCAACAAAGCCCCACTCATGAAGTTAACTCGTTGGTTCCCAACTGGATCCTGGGTTCTACTTCCCATTTGGACTACCTTTGCGTCTCGGGTTTTGGTCTCCTCCAGATCGGTTCGGGTCTCCTCCTCCTATCCGGTTCGGTTCGGGTCTCCTATCCGGTTCGGTTCGGGTCTTCCTCCTATCCGGTTCGGTTCGGGTCTCTTCCTCCTATCCGGTTCGGTTCGGGTCTCCTCCTCCTATCTGGTTTGGTTCGGGTCTCCTTCTCTCCTTCTCCTATCCGGTTCGGTTCAGGTCTCCTCCTCCTATCCGGTTCGGTTCGGGTGTCTTCCTTCTATCCGGATCTGTTCGGGTGTCTTTCTCCTATCCAGATCGGTTCGGGTGTCTTTCTCCTATCTGGATCGGTTCAGGTGTCTTTATCCTATTCGGATCGGATCAGGAGTCTTGCTCCTATCCGGATCGGATCGGGTGTTCCTCCTAACCGGTTCTGAAAATTTGCAACATTTTCCAGCAAGCTATTTTCACCAAACAACGGCGTTTTCAACCATTCTAACCTTTCTATGACATCACAAAACATTCCAAACAGCGGTAACAACATATAGAATCAATCAAAAACATTAAAACATCATTCACATGAAATATTTTAGATCAAATATACCCAAAAAGTAGGATTTTCCCCTTAATCCCTTTAATCATGACTTAACCATACAATTAGTAAAACACGTTCAAATTAATCCAAATTTTTATCAGAGCCCTGAAATAATATTTAAGAATTTTACAAATTTTTCCAAGCCATAATTTCACTAATTATCACTAGTCACCCGTAATTAGCTGTAATTAGTGAAAAACAATGCAAATCACTCACCTTTGCCACAATTAAAATTTTCAAAACTGAAACTTCGCTGATTTGGGCGAATAATGATGTCTAACAGCGGCTCTATCACTGATTTGGTGAAGATCTTCCTTGATTTGGCGTTGCTAAGCTTAATCCTTGATTAGAGAGCGATTTTGGAAGATTTTAGAAGGTAGAGGCCATGGCTAAGGTTAAGGAATAGTTTTAGACAGCTGAAAAATGAAATAAAATTCGTTTCCCTACTATTCTCAGCCTCCCCATAACCCTAATCCCGAAATGGGTTATGGGCCCTCTCGCTAACCACCCTAATTAGGCCCGGTTAAGCTGTTTTCCACCTTCTAAACCTTGTTTCAACCATATCTTCCAAACGGTGAGTCTGTCTGGCTTATGTGACCACTCTACGGAATTGTAAACCATGATCCGAAGCTAATAGAAGTGGTTTCAGGTCAAAACTCCTTTCCAATTAAAAGTTATGGACAAAACAAGATCAGCTAGGGGCAAAACGGTCATTTAAAAATCGGCAAAAATCATGAACATGGGAAATGACCCCAATAGTTGTTCCCAAAGTTACACGACCATACGACTTCATATGAAAAAGAAATAAATATTCTACGATCTTCCGATGCATAGAACGCGGGTCGTTACAGCATGCCACATTGACAATTCACGTCATGCGACTGATGTCTATCGATTTATAACCTCTAAGCTCGTACATCTCAGAGAAGGGTGTTAGGCAAGAGAATAAATTCTCCGCCACCAAGCATATATATATATTTAACAGAAATCAATCATACAGAATAAAATCCAATGTCAAACACACATCCTGTTACAAAGTTCGCTCTGGGTCTGAACGAAACCGGAGGCACCTATTCCTCGTCCCATATGTCCACTACAGGAGAGAGGTCCTCGCATATCCGGTCGATCTCCAAGTACGTCTGGACGACCACCACTTATTACCTTGTCTTGGGTGTACATCCCAATCAAGACATCAGTAACCATCAAAACGATGTGAAGAACTCCGGTCTTCAACCACTGTCTTCATTGTCGACTTATCGTCGAATTAATTATTCAGAATGGGTATAAACCTGACCTTTCTGAATAATTCACGTACCTTATAAATAAGTCCTATAAAAACACAACATATGCCTCATTCCAATTCTGAATATTCTTTTATTCAAATATTCATTTCACAATTTAAACCAAATTAAGGTTTTCCAAACTAGTCGGGATTAACGCACCTTACCGAAGTAATCATTTGTTTTATTTCCCAGTCCCAACCTATTCATCCCATGGAGCAAAACTGGTAATACACCATATCTAACACCACGGTGTTACCGATAAAATTAATTACCATTTCACGTTCAAATCTAATTAAAGATTTAACTATCGCCTGGAGTAAAACTGGTGGTACTCCATTCTCGGTCATTTCACCAATTTGATAATTTAAATTATCATATTCACATTCTAATCTGATTAAAGATTCATTAGAACTTCACTTAGTTTTAATCTTCCAACAAACATTATTTAATGATTATTTAACTTTGGAAACACAAACATGCCGCATCGACAATCTACACCGTACCATTGATTTCTGCTAATATATAACCTCTAAGCTCGTACGTCTCAGAGAAGGGTGTCAAGCAAGAGAATAAATTCTCCGCCACCAAACAGATATATATTTAGTAGAGATCAATAATACGGTTCGAAATACAAAGTTAGACATGTAATCCTGTCTTTGACTGGGTTATAGAACCAATGTCGTTTAAAACACAGTTCGCGATAAACCCAAAATCACATTCCATTAACCATGGAATCTTCACGGAAAACAAATCATTATATAATCGATATCAATTTCCGTATCTGACTAATAATATAAATGGAATAACGACAAAGCCTTTTAAATTCCATATATATTAGCAGCCCTCTTCCATAGAAGCTCACTTCGATTATTACTAAATCGAATTCCATTCAATTCCAATTTAATATGTTAAATTGGAAAACTTTACTTTGGAAAATTTCCATTAAATCTTAGTTAAAAGATTTATAAATTCCAAATCATATCCTCACCGTTAATTGGGTAAAAGAACAAGTGTTATTTAAAACATCGTTCACGATAAACCCAAAAATCCAATTCTTTTATTCAGTTCCAATTAAATGTTAATTAATTGGCAAACTTCACTAAATCTTAATTAAAATATTTTTCTTTTCTTAACTGAGTGTAAGAAAAATGCTAATGAAGACACCATTCATGACAAACCCAAAATCCAATTTAATATTAAATACAAGACTCTGAATAGAAATTATATTGGCTTATATTAAATATCAAATTCTGAAATTAACGGATATCGCATTAGGAATAACGATATCTGTATCTTCCAAATTCCCATAACAATATCCATATAGCCGCGGAATCCAATATTGAAATATTCCGAAGATTATTTCCATTCCAATTCATTCCAATTTATTCCTAGGAAAACTCTGATTATTTTAAAACATTTCAAATCCAATTTATTTCTCTTTTAAAAATATTCGATTATTATACTAGTTAATAACTAGTTCATTTTAATAAAAATATATTTTTATCTTTACAAACGTGGAATTTTTCATCCAAATCCTTTCCAAATCATTTATTATGATTTTACAAAATTATTAATATTTTTAATAATTTTATCAAGGCCCGTACGGTCGGTTCCTAATAACGGCCACCAAACTGCATCCATAGTGACCTTTTCCAAATTTGATTTGGATATAATTCCAAATCCAACCGTTAGATTTCAAATCTCTTATATTCATTGGAAAGCGCTTTTCGATACGAACCCAACGGTTCCAGGTTTAGGAGAATCCGACGGTCGGATCTCCTGTAATATCAATTCGAAGTCAATGGTCGAAATTCGCGAACGGTCGCGGCGCGGCGCGATCTGTTCAGGCCATTAATAAATATAATATATATATATATATATATTATATTTCATGCAAAACGTATTTTATAATTTTTTTTAAAAACGATTCCCACTTTCATTTCAATTTTAAATCAAAATTAAATACTTCTTATCATTATAATATTTAAATGATAATATATTCAAAATATCTGATTTTGAAATCATTTCCTTTTCGATGTTCATTATAAAAATGAATAAAATCGGTATAAATATCCTTCACGTCAAAATGGCGCAAACCTAATCAGCATGGCTTCACACATTTCAATATTTTTGTATCCATCCCAAATCGGACATCAAAATCATATTTTAACCCTTTACAGAATATTATTTTAAAATATTCGTTATTTTAAAATATTCGTTCCTTTTTGAATTGAAATCGAACCCAATCAATTATCATATAATTTATTTCTATGGATTTCATAAAACACATGTATATAACAACAACGATAAACAATCAACTATTATCCAGAGTGCATTACACAACTGCATAAGCATTAAATATAAATAATTAACGCTTACAACAGTTTGTCAACCAATTAATTGACATACAACTAAATAATTGGGATTTGTGTACGTCAATATCATACCAATACCCGTGTGGGGTTTCAACCAACAAATATTGTATATAATTTGTGCAGTTGGGCGATGTGTAAAATTTATCATCCCAATCGATATCAGTTAAATGGATGTACATAAACAAATCGTTCGGTTTGTAAATGAATATTTATTTTCATTGCTGGAGAATTTTATGCCGTTAACATATACGTTAAAAATTATATTTTTAACGACAAAATATTTATTTCAACACTTTACTATTTTCTATAGTCCATACATTCAATAAAAATAATATTTTTATTGTTCAAACATTTAATTCAACACATGAATATTTTATACAGTTCATATATATATTAAAAATTATATTTTTAATGAACAATATTTTTTTCAAAATTTTTTGGCATTATAACAGCGTTATATTAAAACCGGAGTAATGTCTAGCATTACCCCTCTCCTAATACTGGCTCGCGCCATACACAACATTCAATCCAATCAACCAAACCACAATACAATCAATAATCACAATACAGTCAATTCTCCATAATAAAATCCTACAAATAACCATGGTTTGTACAATAAATAGTGTCGGGGGCTTCTAAGCCCTGTCTGCAACCTAGTATATATTTAATTGTAAAATAATTAGAGTAAGAAGGAGTTCTCACTTTGAGATCCACTCTGCCGTGCTTTCATAATGTTCTGATCTACTGTTCTAATCCCAGACTTTGCAAACGAGCTTTAATCTTCACATCGCCTTTTTTCTAGCTTAAACGCGCCACTCCGAACGACTTTCGCCCAGTGGCCTTTCTTCCGAAATTGGTCCACTTCGCCAAAAATCTTGAAAAGACAGTATTTGGATAGTAGACTTTGGACGTGTTTTCTTAACAACTTCGCAATCCAAAATCTTACTTCCATATACTCAAATCGAAGAGAAAATCGTGCTCTTCGATTTTGGTACCGTGGAGTTTTGGCCATAAGGGCTTGATTTGGAAGATACGGGCTCGGGAAAGTCAGGAACAAAATGTACACACTGGAATTAATAAAAATTGGGTTTTTAATAGAGAGGGTTACCCACGGTCGGCCTGAGGTGGCGGAAATAGGCGTTGGTGGTCGGGGAGGTGGTAAGGGGTGACGCACTGGCCGGCAGCGAGATGTGGTGGTCGGAGCAGCGGTCTTTGGGACTGTGGAGGATTGGGTTCGCAAATTGGATAAGGGGGGAGGGAAGGAGGAGATGGCGGCGGCTTGGAGGAGGACGGCGGAGCTCAGGGGGAGGCGACACTGGCATTGGAAGGGGGCGATGCGGCCTAGAGGGCAGTGGCGGCGGGGAAAAAGGGGGAGCGACTGAAGAAAAAAGGGGGCGATGGTTTTTCCTTTTTTTTAAAAATAAAACTAGGGTTTTAAATTTTCTATTTATAATGATTTCCAAGAAGCAACTTTCTCATTCAAACTCCAAATCAAACCCACCAACTGTCGGCCCTAGCTAATTACCATATTCCGAACACAATGGGATATGTTTCGTAAGCCAATTCTATCATTTTGATCAGTTTTCATTTAAATTAAAATATAAATCAATATATATTGAATTTGAACGAACATTTTAATTTACCAGGGCCACATACTGGTTCCAAAAATTAAATCTAGCTTTGTTTTGACTATACGGTCCTAACAAAACAAATTTCGTCGAATTTGGAGGCCATTTGAAAAATGACCATTTTTCAGTCGATTAAATTCAAACTGAACGTACCAAACGCGTTTAAATTCACCACGCTCACATATTAATTCCAAAACTTATGAAAATTTGAATCTAGCAATAATTTGACATTCCGGATCCAACAAAAGTGGTTTCGTTGAAAATGGAGGTTATTTGCAAAATGGCTATTTTTAAAGGCTTTTTATATATATTAAAAATATATATAAATTCCATAGCGACTATTTTAAATTTTAAACTGGACATATCTTTCAATTTATATTATGAAATTTATATTTTTCACATATGGAAGAAAAACATTATTAAACAGATTCAAATATTTCTAATTTTACTAAAATCCGATTTATTTTGAATTCTGTACATTCAATTGAAATTTAAAATCAAATTTTCAAACTACCACGCCATTTCAGGCTCGTTTTATAATTAAAATTACTTTATACGTTCTAACTTCAATTAAAATAAATTTTTAGTCGGTATTATTTAAAATAAATCATTTTAAATATTCAAAATCCAATAAAATAGCTAAAATAAAAATTTTAAATTGGTTTGAAAATCCGGGTTATTACAATCTCCCCCACTTAAAATCTTTTCATCCTTGAGAAGGAACGGAGCTGAAAGTTATTTAACTAACCAACTCAACCTTTATTATGGCTTTCATTTTTCAACATTTCAGTTTCTAAAAAATTCTAATTCTTCAAAAATTTGGCTAACACCTTAAATTTTCGAAAAATTTCGCTGTAAACTCCTTTGTACAGGGAGACCTTTAAAACTGCAACCTGCCTCATAGGGCCCTCATCAATCCCAAAAGAAAAAGAAAAAGCCAAGCATCTAGCCAATCGGCTCATAAAATTATCAAAACCCAAGAAAATAGTAAACATGTACCTATTTGTTGGGCATACAATTTTATTCCTCTTCTTAGCTTCCCTGCTATGACCTGTTCACACATATATATGTACATTTATGCAATTCCAATTAATCTTCAATTCAGTTCAATATTTGACTTGATTTGGCTTAATTTACCATTCATTCTCATATTGGTTTCAATAATTTTATTGGTTAAACTAATAATCAAACAACATAACTAACAATCAATTAGTTGGTTAACTTTTCAAACATATAACTTTAACATATACTAAAAATCATATTTTTAATGCCAAATCACGACAATAACACTATCTAGTTTTGGTTCTCACACTAGTCAATTGGAAATATATAGATACTCCACTTTCGAGACTCGAACATAGATACTGATGATAATCGTTTAATCACCAGGATCATCTTCGGGCGACTAGAGTGTGATTATATATCTATCCAGTATATTTGAGACTTCGAATACATGTTAATTACTCATATATTCAAAATCTTCATATACTCAATTGTCCAAATTCAATTTAAAATAAAGTATTCATATACAAATAATTGATTTACATTTTAAAACTAAATTTGATTTTAAAAATAACACTCTTCACACTCGTTTTAGGATACTACTGATCCCATCTCTAATGATTCATTCTTATTGGATATTGCTAATCCATTCTCTGATGAATTATTTCGTTCGGTTCTAACGTGTCCTGTTCTCGAGCTCTGTAAACCCAAGCTTTGATACCAAAATGAAATGACCCGAACTTCCCCGTAAGGAAAGCGCGGATTGAGTTGAGAACACGACAATCAGAACACAAACAGAAGAACATTTCATTGCTATTACAACAATTACATCAGAGTACAAGAATATAATATAGTATAAATAAATAATATACATTTGATAAATATCATAGATTTAAATTATAATACAGCCGAAAAATAATACATAACACAACTCAAAGAAATGCCCGGATATAAAGCTTTCCGAATATAGCTCTAGCTGTAAATCCAGGATCCTGGAAAAGAAATATCTGCAAAAACCCAACTACTAGCTACCTGTGTGGAAAATAGGGGCGTCCAGAGTTTTGGTTAAAACAATAAACTCCAGGTCAGTCATGTCACTGGTGTGAGAACTAAATTAGTTATTTAAAACTTTACTTTAGAAATAAAGTAAATCAAGGGACCACGCCGTATAACACAGAACGAGTTTTCTCCCTAGATTACCAGTGCATAAACAAACAGCGCAATGATTTTTGAAAAATGAAGCTATTATAAGACTTGGGTCCCATCACATAATGCAACGCAAGCCGGAGGATAGAGTTTTCCCTTATAATAGCCAAACATGCTTGGTACGTTTAAAACAAATCATTTTGATTGTACTATAAGTGTATAGTGTCAAAATCACTTCAAATATAAATGTATAAATCGGGGACGGCATAATATCCTATGCTACTATGTCACCATACTAGGCTCTACAATCAAAACCGAAATATCACGTATTGGAAATTTGGTTTCCATCTGTGAACCAAGGCAAGGGATCGTCTTTACCGAATTCGAGACCCTCTAGCCCGTGTCTTAGGATCAGAACGCATCGACCCATGGAGCGACAGGGCTGGTCCATAATTATGTTAGTGGATTAATAATTCCTAAACAACACGTTTACTGCCCTATGGGGCATAAGTCTGGTCAGTATGTGAAAACCCTTAACTTCCCTGGTAAGGAAAGACCGGATACTTCGAGAACAACACAAAATAGAACGCAGACGGAAGAACATTTCATTGTTTATTACAACAATTTCATCAGATTACAAGAATATGCAGAGTATAAATGAATAAAATACATTCGATAAATATCAGAGGTTACAATACATTACATAGCAGCGGAAAATAATACAATACACAACTGAAGGAGATATACGGATACAAAGTTTTCCGGATATCGTTCCAGCTGTAAACCAGGATCCTGTGAATATAAATCTGCAAAACCAAAACTACTAGCTGCCCGTGTCAAAATAAGGACACCCAAAGTTTAGGTTAAAACAATAAACTCCAGGTCATTCATGTGACTGGTGTGAGAACTAAAACAATTATTAATCTTTATTTTAAAGTTAGGTAAATCAAGAGACCACGCCGTATAACACGGAACGGGTTTCCTCCCAAGAACACCAGTGCATAAAACAACAGCGTAATGCTAAATAAAGAACAATGAAGCTATTATAAGACCCAGGTCCCATCACACAATGCAACGCAAGCAGGAGGATAGGGTTTTACCTTATAATAGCCAAGAATTCTTGATACGTTTAAAACAAATCATTTGATACTATTATAAGTTCAAAGTGTATAAAACAACTTCAAATCATAAGTATCAATCATAGACGGCATAAGCGCCCCATCCCACTATGTCGCCATACTAGGCTCTATAAATAAACCCGCAAAGTCACGTATTGGAAGTTGGATTTCCATCTGTGAACCGAGGCAAAAGATGGTCCTCAACCGATTCGAGACGCTCTTGCCCGTGTCTCAGGACCCAGACTCAGGTGAGCCCTTGGATCGTCAGGGCCGGTCCACCGATGTGGACTAAAATGCCTGAACTCTGCGTTTCCCCACCATTTGGGGTGTCAATGAGTCCAATGACTCCATCGGTCCCGGATCGACCGATATATCCGAGGCGCCTCGCAATAGCAACAACCACATAAGTCAAACTCGTCAGGGCGTGTAAAACCACTGACGTCACTTCTAACTAGAAGGAAACGCATGCCCTCCCTGATGTCCTCTCCCATTTCTGGTTCACAACCGGGGTGTGAGGCTCGCGAATCAACGCTACACAAAGCTATGCCACACAGGTCGTGCTTTGATCATCAACCACAAGACTTTGCTTTTCAACAAAAGCCTTGATCATTTGCCACTTAGGCATGCCACACAGGAAATTCGCTCCATGCGTTTGATATCCATCAATATATAACCTCTGAGCTCATACGTCTCAGAGAAGGGAGTTAAGCAAGAGAATAAATTCTCCGCTGCCAAACTGATATATATTTAATAGAAATCAATCACACAGAATAAAATCCAATGTCAGACACACGGTCCATTTACAAGTCCGTTCTGGGTCTGAACGAAACCGAAGGCACCTTGTACCTCGCATATCCATCGATCTTCAAGTAGGTCTGGACGACCACTAACCGATTCCCTCCTCTTGGGTGTACGGCCCAATCAAGATCATCAGTAATTATCCAAACAACGTGAAGACCTCCGGTCTTCAACCACCGTCTTCATCTTCGACACCACGTCTTATTCAGAATGGGACAAACCCGGTCTTTCTGAATAACTCGCGTATATAATAAACATGTGTTACACAAACACCACATACGCCTCATTCCAATTCATTAGCCACTAACCGTAAATTAACAAGAGAATAATTCCCCAAATATTAACCCCGAAGGCCGAAACCAACATCAGATCAATACACAGGAAACTGTTCTGCTTAGCTAACCTACAGTTAGTTTCTAAATTTCACATTCTTAGGGAAAGGTTCCCATTAATTTTATCAAATATAAATTCCTTTAAATTTATTCTTTAATCATCCTTCAAAAATTAATTCAAACCAAATATTGGTTTATCCAAACTAGTCGGGATTAACGAACCTTACCGAAGTAATCAATTGTTAAATTTCCCAACCCCAACCTATTCATCCCATGAAGTAAAACTGGTAATACTTCATATCTAATACCCCGGTGTTATCGGTAAATTCAATTACCATTTCACGTTCAAATATAATTAAAGATTTAACAATCGCCCGAAGCAAAACTGGTGATACTCCATTCCCGATCATTTCAATCTAATTAAAGATTCATTAAAACTCCACTTAGTTCTAATCTTTAACTGGGTTAAAGAATCAGTGTCATTTAAAACACTGTTCACGGTAAACCCAAAAATCAATACCACTTCAATTCCAATTAAATATTATTTAATTTGTACACTTCATTAAATCTAAATAAAAAGATTTAATCTTTTTCTCAACCGGGCTTAAGAACAGCGATAATGAAGACACCATTCACGACAAACCCAAATCACATTTGATATTAAATACAAGGCTCTGAATAAAAAATATATCGGCTTATATTCAATATCAAATTCTACGACTAACAAATATCGTATTGGAAATAATGATATAAATATATCTTTCAAATTTCCATAACAATATCTGTATAATCACGAAATCCATCATCGAAATATTCCAAAGATAATTTCGATTCAAACCCATTCCAGTTCAATTATTGGAAATTCTGGTTATTATCAAAACCATTTCAAATCCAATTTATTTATTTAAAAATAAATAAATAAATTATTATTCTAATTCAAAATTAGTTCATTTCGATAAAAATCTATTTTTATCTTTTCAAATATGGAGTTTTTCATCCCAATTTTGCACAAATCATTTCTTATGATTTTACATAAATTATTACTATTTTTAATAATTTTATCAAGGCCCGTACAATCGATTTCCATCAACGACCATCAAACTGCACTTATAGCGACCTTTTCCAAATTTGATTTGGACATAATTCCAAATCCAACCGGTAAATTTCAAATTTCCAATATTCGTTAGAAAACTCTTTTCGATACGAACCCAACGGTTCCAGTTTTAGGAGAATTCGACGGTCGGATCTCCCGTAATATCCATTCGAAGTCAATGGTCGAAATTCGTGAACTGTCGCGGCGCGACGCGTTCTATTCAGGCCATTATATTATATATATAATATATATTTCGTCGATTTCCTTTTAAAACGTATTTTATAAATCGATTTAAATTTGTTTTCGAAACGAATTCAACTTCATTTCAAATTCAAATCAAAATTGAATTTTTCCTTATAAATTTGTTTTAAATTCATTTCAATTCAAATCGATTTTTAATTCAATTTCAGTTCGTTTTCAATTCAATTCAGTTTCAGTTCGAATTCATTTCTATTCAATTTCAATTCGAATTCAATTCTATTCAATTTCAATTCAAATTCATTTCTATTCAATTTCAACTCGATTTGAATTCATTTCATTTTCTATTCAATTTGATTCGAATTCATTTTATTTTCAATTCAAGTCGAATTCTAATTCGTTTCAATTCAGTTTAATTCGAATTTCATTTCTATTCAATTTCAATTCAAAATATTCGATTTTGAAATCACTTTTCAATATTCATTATAAAAACAAATATAATCGATATAAATATCGTTCACGTCAAAATCGCGCATATCTAATCAACACGGCTTCATATATTTCTATTTCAAATATTCTATTCAAATATTTCGTTTCAAATATTTCTTCTCAAATATTTTAATCAAATATTTCTCTTCAGATATTCTATTTCAAAACTGGAATGAGGCCCAATCAATTACCATGGATTTTATTTCTACGGATTTCCATACAACGCATGTATATATCAACAATGACAAATAATCAACCATCATCCAAAGTGCATTCTACACTGTATAAGCATCAAATATAAATATTCAACGCTTATAACAGTCTGTCAATCAATCGATCGACATACAACTAATTATTGGGATTAGTGTATGTCATATATCACCCCAATACCCGTGTGGGGTTTTCAAACAATCAAACACATATTTTATTTGTGCAGTTGGGCGATGTGTAAAATTTATCGTCCCAATCAATATTAGTCAAATGTGTGTATATAAACAAATCGTCCAATTTGTTTATTTTTATTTCATTTTAAATACACGTTAAAAATTCTATTTTCAACTATAAAATATTTTAACTATATAAATGTTTTATTTCATTTCACATCACATCACACAATCAACTACACAGCAAAATCAAACAAACAAGCATACAAGCCGTCCATGGTCTGTGGACGACGGGTGTCGGGTACTACTAAACACCCTCTGCATCCTAGTATATATTTTAACTAGAAATAAAATAAAATAAAAGTGAGGAGTTCTCACCGACTAGCTAATCCAAACGCCATGACTCTTCTTATGTAGAAATCTTCGGCGTGCTCGCCTTTTGTCAATTTCATGGTCCGTAGCCACTACATATATAAAAATCACATTTTTATATTGTTGCTATGTATATAAAAATCACATTTTTATATTGTTTCAATGTATATATAAAAATCACATTTTTACACCGCTATTATATAGATGAAAATTCTATTTTTATATAGCTACTATATCGATAAGAATTCTATTTTTACATAGCTACTATAACGATAAAAATTCTATTTTTACATAGCTACTATATCGATAAAAATTCTATTTTTATTCTTCTCACTATATAAAAATTATATTTTTATTCTCTTCATTTAAATAAATAAAAATCCAATTTTTATCGCTTCGCTATATATATAAAAATTAAAATTTTATATCGTTAAAAATCATATTTTTATATAATTAAAAATCATATCTTTCCTATGTTAAAAATATATTCTTCTCCATGTTAAAATTATAATCTTTTCCATGTTAAAAATATTATCTTTTCCATGTTAAAAATATTTTCTTTTCTTGTTTTTTTAAAAAAATCAAACCTTTCCTTTATATTTTTATAACGATGCATATATGATAAAGATTATATTTTTATCTGTCTACTCTATATATAAAAACCAAATTTTTATATTGCTATATTTTTAATGAAAATTCTATTTATATTTTTAAAAACAATTCCATTTATCGTTTTAAAACCATGTATATAATTTAAAAATCATATTTTTAGTTTATGCTATTCATATAAAAATAAAAAGAATAAAAAAAATTGAAAAGAAAATGAATGCTTTTATATTAAATAAAAACTTATTATTATTATTGTTAATGTTATTTTTACAATATGTTTATAAAATAATTAACTTTAAACTTTCAATAATGCAAAAAAAATGTTACCTTTCATTGTAAATCGCTCCAGGAAAGGTCGAATAAAGCTCCTCCCTCGTTGCCACTTGCGCACGCCGCCATGTCAGATCGGAGGTTGATCCACCACCGGCGATTGAAGCACCGGAGTGCCCTTTCCCTATGCCCACGATGGTGCATCATCTAGTGGCACCACGCACCCTAGAAACGATCCCAACTGACGCGCCTTTATGGCCAAAACCTGGTCATCACCGATCAAGAAAACCCATCTCCACCGCTCCAGAGGAGGATCTCGCCTAGTTGAAGGCTTCGCGGTTGGGGATTTCGAGGATTATTGAGTGGATTTTTTTGATTGAAGAGGAGGAAGGATCGATCTATTTTGATCGTCGAAATAAGTGGAGGCGAGTTTTTTTTCCCCTAGGGTTGACCACGCTGGAAACTAATAAGGGTTTGACCAATGAGAGTATATATATATATATATTTATTATTTTAATTTGTAATTTAGTCATTTAACATCAGAACTCCAAATCGAACCTAACGACAGTCGCCTCCAGCTAATTACCCCTTTTCCGAACGCAATTGGATATGTATCATAAGCCAATTCGATCATTACGATCAGTTTTCTTTAAATTTACAATATAAATCAGTATATATTCAATTTGAACGCACATTTCAATTTACCGGGGCCACATACTAACTCTACAAATTCCCAAAAAATATTTTCTACCTTCGTATTGATGATATGGTCCTAACAAAACTAATTTCATCAAATTCTGAGACCGTTTGAAAAATGGCCATTTTCCCATCGATTAAAATCAATTGAAACTGGTCAAACGCGTTTTCCTTTGCCACGCTCACATATTGATTCGAAAAATTATGAAAATTGGAATCTAGTAATAATTCGACATCACAGATCCAACAAAAGTGGTTTCGTCGAAATCCGAGGTCGTTTGCAAAATTTCCAGTTTTACGGGCCAGAATTCCATAGCGACTATTCTGAATTTTCAACTGGACATAACTTTTGATTCCCGCTATGAAATTTCAATCTTTCAGATTCGTTGGAAATATATTCTCAATTAGATTCAGATATTTTTGGTTTCGTTAAAATCCGGTTTATTTTGAATCCTGTACATTCATTTGAAATTCGAAATCGAATTATCGAACTACCGCGCCATTTTCAATTTCTTTTATAATTATAAATAAATATTTATATTCTAACGACGACGTATATAAATATATACATTCTAATCTATTCAAAATAAATTTCTCATCGTTATTATTTAAAATAATTCATTTTAAATATTCAAAATTCATCAAAATAGCCAAAATAAAAATTTTAAATTGGCTCAGATTTCCGGGTTATTACAATCTCCCCCACTTAAAACTTTTCGTCCCCGAAAAGGAACGAAGCCAGAAGTTGTTTAACTAATCAACTCAACTTTCATTCTTTTATTTATGGCTTAAGTTCTTCAACTTTTCAGTTTCTAAGAACTTTTCAAATTTTTCAAAAATTTGGCTAACACCCTAAATTTTTGAAATTTTTTGCCATTACCTCCCCTGCATCGGGGACTTCGGGATATTTCATATAGCCTCCCATGGCCTTCTTCAATCCAAAAGAAAAAGAAAATGCCAAGCGGCTAGCCAATCGGCTCATAAAATCATCATCACCCAAACAAAACAGTAAATTATGGTAAACATGTACCTATTTGTCGGGCAAACAATTTTATTCTTCTGCTCTAGCCTCCTTGCTATGACCTATTCAATGTAAGTACATGTATATGCATGCAAAGGCGATAAATTTTCAATACAACTCACTATTTGGTTCAATTTGGCTAAAGGTTCAAATTTTAATTAATCCAACAATAATCAAACAACACAACCATCAATCAATTAGTTGATTATCATTTCAAACACATAATTTTGTTATATAGTAAAAAATCACATTTTTGGTGCCAAATAACAACAATAAGCCCTATCTAGTTTTGGTTCTCACACCCGTCAATAGGAAACATATAAATATCACACCTTCGACACTCGAACACTAATTCTGATGATGAAGCTTCAATCATCAGAACCATCCTCGGGCGACTAGAGCGTGATTCTATATCTATCCAGTATATTAAAATCTCGAATACACATGGATCAGACGTGTATGCAAAATCATTATATACTGGATTGTCCAAATCAATATAAATAAATAATCAAATACGAATAATTGATTTAAATTTTCAAAACAAAATTTGTTTTCACTTTTATTTCAAAAGCTCTACTCTTCACACTCGTTCTAGGATACTGCTGATCCCATCTCTAACGAGTCATTCTCGTTGGATATTACTAATCCAATCTCTGATGAATCCTTTCGTATGGTTCTAATGTGTCTTGTTCTCTGAGCTTTGTAAACCAAAGCTCTGATACCAGCTGTGAAAACCCTTAACTTCCCCGGTAAGGAAAGACCGGATACTTCAAGAATAACACAAAATAGAACGCAGACGGAAGAACATTTCATTGTTTATTACAACAATTTCATCAGATTACAAGAATATACAGAGTATAAATGAATAAAATACATTCGATAAATATCAGAGGTTACAATACATTACATAGCAGCGGAAAATAATACAATACACAACTGAAGGAGATATACGGATACAAAGTTTTCCGGATATCGTTCCAGCTGTAAACCAGGATCATGTGAATATAAATCTGCAAAACCAAAACTACTAGCTGCCCGTGTCAAAATAAGGGCACCCAGATTTTAGGTTAAAACAGTAAACTCTAGGTCAGTCATGTGACTGGTGTGAGAACTAAAACAGTTATTAATCTTTATTTTAAAGTTAGGTAAATCAAGGGACCACGCTGTATAACACGGAACGGGTTTCCTCCCATGAACACCAGTGCATAAAACAACAACGTAATGCTAAATAAAGAACAATGAAGCTATTATAAGACCCAGGTCCCATCACACAATGCAACGCAAGCCGGAGGATAGGGTTTTACCTTATAATAGCCAAGAATGCTTGATACGTTTAAAACAAATCATTTGATACTATCATAAGTGCATAGTGTATAAAACAACTTCAAATCATAAGTATCAATCATAGACGGTATAAGCGCCCCATCCCACTATGTCGCCATACTAGGCTCTATAAATAAAACCGCAAAGTCACGTGTTGAAAGTTGGATTTCCATCTGTGAACCGAGGCAAAAGATAGTCCTCAACTGATTCAAGATGCTCTAGCCCGTGTCTCAGGACCCAGACTCAGGTGAGCCCTTGGATCGTCAGGGCCGGTCCACTGATGTGGATTAAAATGCCTGAACACTGCGTTTCCCCACCCTTTGGGGTGTCAATGAGTCCAATGACTCCATTGGTCCCGGATCGACCGATATATCCGAGGCGCCTCGCAATAGCAACAACCACATAAGTCAAACTCGTCAGGGCATGTAAAACCACTGACGCCACTTCTAACTAGAAGGAAACGCATGCCCTCCCCTGATGTCCTCTCCCGTTTCTGGTTCACAACCGGGGTGTGAGGCTCGCGAATCAACGCTACACAAAGCTATGCCACACAGGTCGTGCTTTGATCATCAACCACAAGACTTTGCTTTTCAAAAAAAGCCTTGATCATTTGCCACTTAGGCATGCCACACAGGCAATTCACTCCATGCGTTTGATATCCATCAATATATAACCTCTGAGCTCGTACGTCTCAGAGAAGGGCGTTAAGCAAGAGAATAAATCCTCCGCCGCCAAACAGATATATATTTAATAGAAATCAATCACACGGAATAAAATCCAATGTCAGTCGTCAGACACACAGTCCATTTACAAGTCCGTTCTGGGTCTGAACGAAACCGGAGGCACCTTGTACCTCGCATATCCATCGATCTCCAAGTACGTCTGAACGACCACTAACTGATTCCCTTCTCTTGGGTGTACGACCCAATCAAGATCATCAGTAATTATCCAGACGACGTGAAGACCTCCGGTTTTCAACCACCGTCTTCATCTTCGACACCACGTCTAATCAGTTATTCAGAATGGGATAAACCCGGTCTTTTTGAATAACTCGCGTATATAATAAACATGTGTTACACAAACACCACATACGCCTCATTCCAATTCATCAGTCACTAACCGTAAATTAACAAGAGAATAATTCCCCAAATATTAACCCCGAAGGCCAAAACCAACATCAGATCAATACCCAGGAAACCGTTCTGCTCAGCTAACCTACAATTAGTTTCTAAATTTCACATTCTTAGGAAAGGTTCCCATTAATTTTATCAAAGATAAATTCCTTTAAATTTATTCTTTAATCATCATTTGAAAATTAATTCAAACCAAATTTTGGTTTATCCAAACTAGTCGGGATTAACGAACCTTACCAAAGTAATCAATTGTTAAATTTCCCAACTCCAACCTATTCATCCCATGAAGTAAAACTGGTAATACTTCATATCTAACACCCCGGTGTTATCGGTAAATTCAATTACCATTTCATGTTCAAATCTAATTAAAGATTTAACTATCGCCTGGAGCAAAACTGGTGGTACTCCATTCTCGATCATTTCAATCTAATTAAAGTTCATTAAAACTCCACTTAGTTCTAATCTTTAACTGGGTTAAAGAATCAGTGTCATTTAAAACACTGTTCACGATAAACCCAAAAATCAATACCAATTCAATTCCAATTAAATATTATTTAATTGGTACACACCATTAAATCTAAATAAAAAGATTTAATCCTTTTCTCAACTGGGCTTAAGAACAGTGTTAATGAAGACACCATTCATGACAATCCCAAATCACATTTGATATTAAATACAAGGCTCTGAATAGAAAATATATCGGCTTATATTCAATATCAAATTCTACGACAAACAGATATCATATTGGAAATAACGATATAAATATATCTTTCAAATTTCCATAATAATATATGTATAATCACGAAATCCAACATCGAAATATTCCAAAGATAATTTCGATTCAAACCCATTCCAATTCAATTATTGGAAATTCTGGTTATTATCAAAACCATTTCAAATCCAATTTATTTATTTAAAAATAAATAAATAAATTATTATTCTAATTCAAAATTAGTTCATTTCGATAAAAAACTATTTTTATCTTTTCTAATATGGAGTTTTTCATCCCAATTCTTCACAAATCATTTCTTATGATTTTACATAAATTATTACTATTTTTAATAATTTTATCAAGGCCCGTACAGTCGATTTCCATCAACGGCCATCGAACTGCACTTATAGCGACCTTTTCCAAATTTGATTTGGACATAATTCCAAATCCAACCGTTAGATTTGAAATTTCCAATATTTGTTAGAAAGCTCTTTTCGATACGAACCCAACGGTTCCGGTTTTAGGAGAATCCGACGGTCGGATCTCCAGTAATATCCATTCGAAGTCAATGGTCGAAATTCGCGAACTGCCGCGGCGCGGCGCGTTCTGTTCAGGCCATTATATTATATATATAATATATATAATAATATTTCGTCGATTTCCTTTTAAAACGTATTTTATAAAACGTTTTAAATTCGTTTTCGAAATGAATTCAACTTCATTTCAAATTCAAATCAAAATTGAAATTTTCCTTATAAATTCATTTCAAATTGATTTCAATTCAAATCGATTTTTAATTCAATTTCAGTTCGTTTTCAATTCAATTCAATTTCAATTCGAATTCAATTCTATTCAATTTCAATTCGAATTCATTACTATTCAATTTCAATTCGATTCGAATTCATTTTAATTTCAATTCGAATTCATTTTATTTTCAATTCAAGTCGAATTCTAATTCGTTTCAATTCAATTTAATTCGAATTTCATTTCTATTCAATTTCAGTTCGAATTTCATTTCAAAATATTCGATTTTAAAATCACTTTTCAATACTCATTATAAAAACGAATATAATCGATATAAATATCGTTCGCGTCAAAATAGCGCATATCTAATCAACACGGCTTCATATATTTCTATTTCAAATATTCTATTCAAATATTTCGTTTCAAATATTTCTTCTCAAATATTTTATTCAAATATTTCTCTTCAAATATTCTACTTCAAAACTGGAATGAGGCCCAATCAATTACCAAGGATTTTATTTCTATGGATTTCCATACAACGTATGTATATATCAACAATGACAAATAACCAACCATCATCCAAAGTGCATTCTACACTGTATAAGCATCAAATATAAATATTCAACGCTTATAACAGTCTGTCAATCAATCGATCGACATACAACTAATTATTGGGATTAGTGTATGTCATATATCACCCCAATACCTGTATGGGGTTTTCAAACAATCAAACACAGATTTTATTTGTGCAGTTGGGCGATGTGTAAAATTTATCGTCCCAATCAATATCAGTCAAATGTGTGTATATAAACAAATCGTCCGATTTGTTTATTTTTATTTCATTTTAAATACACGTTAAAAATTCTATTTTTAACTATAAAATATTTTAACTATATAAATATTTTATTTTATTTCACGTCACATCACACAATCAACTACACAGCAAAATCAAACAAACAAGCATACAAGCCGTCCATGGTCTGTGGACGACGGGTGTCGGGTGCTACTAAACACCGTCTGCATCCAAGTATATATTTCAACTAGAATTAAAATAAATTAAAAGTGAGGAGTTCTCACCAACTAGCTAATCCAAACGCCACGACCCTTCTTATGTAGAAATCTTCGTCGTGCTCGCCTTTTGTCAATTTCATTGTCTGTAGCCACTACATATATAAAAATCGCATTTTTATATTGTTGCTATGTATATAAAAATCGAAATTTTATATTGTTGGTATGTATATATAAAAATCACATTTTTACACCGCTATTATATAGATGAAAATTCTATTTTTATATAGCTACTATATCGATAAAAATTCTATTTTTACATAGCTACTATATCGATAAAAATTCTATTTTTACATAGCTACTATATCGTTAAAAACTCTATTTTTTTTCTTCTCACTATATAAAAATTATATTTTTATTCTCTTAATTTAAATAAATAAAAATCCAATTTTTATTGCTTCGCTATATATATAAAAATTAAATTTTTATATCGTTAAAAGTCATATTTTTATATAATTAAAAATCATATCTTTCCTATGTTAAAAATATATTCTTCTCCATATTAAAAATATAATCTTTTCCATGTTAAAGATATTATCTTTTCCATGTTAAAAATATTATCTTTTCTTGTTTTAAAAAAAATCAAACCTTTCCTTTATATTTTTATAACGATGCATATATGATAAAGATTATATTTTTATCTTTCTACTCTTTATATAAAAACCAAATTTTTATATTGCTATATTTTTAAAGACAATTCTATTTATATTTTTAAAAACAATTCCATTTATCGTTTTAAAACCATGTATATAATTTAAAAATCATATTTTTAGTCTATGCTATTCATATAAAAATAAAAAGAATAAAAAAAATTGAAAAGAAAATGAATGCTTTTATATTAAATAAAAACTTATTATTATTATTGTTTCTTTTACAATATGTTTATAAAATAATTAACTTTAAACTTTCAATAATGCAAAAAAACGTTACCTTTCACTGTAAATCGCTCCAGGAAAGGTCGAATAAAGCTCCTCCCTCGTTGCCACTTGCGCACGCCGCCATGTCAGACTGGAGGTCGATCCTCCACCGGCGATTGAAGCGCCGGAGTGCCCTTTCCCTATGCCCACGACGGTGCATCACCTAGTGGCACCACGCGCCCTAGAAACGATCCCAACTGACGCGCCTTTATGGCCAAAACCTGGTCATCACCGATCAAGAAAACCCATCTCCACCGCTCCAGAGGAGGATCTCGCCTAGTTGAAGGCTTCGCGGTTGGGGATTTCGAGGATTATTGAGTGGATTTTTTTGATTGAAGAGGAGGAAGGATCGATCTATTTTGATCGTCGAAATAAGTGGAGGCGAGTTTTTTTTTTCCTGGGGTTGACCACGCTAGAAACTAATAAGGGTTTGACCAATGAGAGTATATATATACATATTTATTATTTTAATTTGTAATTTAGTCATTTAACATCACGAACTCCAAATTGAACCTAACGACAGTCGCCTCTAGCTAATTACCCCCATTCCGAACGCAATGGGATATATATCATAAGCCAATTCGATCGTTACGATCAGTTTTCTTTAAATTTACAATATAAATCAGTATATATTCAATTTGAATGCACATTTCAATTTACCGGGGCCATATACTAACTCTAAAAATTCCCGAAAAATATTTTCTAGCTTCGTATTGACAATACAGTCCTAACAAAACTAATTTCATCGAATTTTGAGACCGTTTGAAAAATGGCCATTTTCCAGTCGATTAAAATCAATTGAAACTGGTCAAACGCATTTTCCTTTGCCACGCTCACATATTGATTCGAAAAATTATGAAAATTGGAATCTAGCAATAATTTGACATCACGGATCCAACAAAAGTGGTTTCGTCGAAATCCGAGGTCGTTTGCAAAATTTCCATTTTTAAGGGCCAGAATTCCATAGCGACTATTCTGAATTTTGAACTCGACATAACTTTTGATTCCCGCTATGAAATTTCAATCTTTCGGATTCGTTGGAAAGATATTCTCAATTAGATTCAGATGTTTTTGGTGTCGTTAAAATCCGGTTTATTTTGAATCCTGTACATTCATTTGAAATTCGAAATCGAATTATCGAACTACCGTGCCATTTTCAATTCCTTTTATAATTATAAATAAATATTTATATTCTAACGATGACGTATATAAATATATACGTTTTAATCTATTCAAAATAAATTTCTCATTGTTACTATTTAAAATAATTCATTTTAAATATTCAAAATTCAACAAAATAGCCAAAATAAATTTTTTAAATTGGCTCAGATTTCCGGGTTATTACACAGTCTGTCGACCATATCATCCATCAGCTCCGTAATAACCGATATATCCGAGGAGCCTCGCTTTCCATCATCCACATAAGTAAAAATGTCAGGGCTCCATACCATTACACCACTCCTAGCTAGATTGAAAAGCATGTCCTCCCTGAGGTTCTCTCCCGTTTCTGGTTCACATGGGGGTGTGAGGCTCACGAATTAACGCTATGCACAAAGCTATGCTATTTAAAGCCGTGCTTTGATCATCAACCACAAGACTTTGCTTTTCAACAAAAGCCTTGATCATTTGCATCTCAGCATGCCACACTGACAATTCACATCATATGTAACACCCCATATTTTTCTATGAACATTAATAGACGAATTAAAAAAATACTTAACTTTAAAAGTGAGAATTAAGTAAAATATACTATACCACTACGTTTGTCTCAAAATTCTGGTCATGATGGACCAAAAGTTTGCATTAAACGGATAATGTATGAGAAAGTTATGGACCTTGGAAGTTTGTATACATATAAGAGAAATATATGTGTTTATATAAATTAATAAAATAAAAATCAACCTAAAATTCAAGAAAAAAATTCAAAACAGCGGAAGCTGGAACGCAAAACGCCAAACCAATCTATTTTATGGGTCGACCCAAGAATCGCTGGGTCGACCCCAAGGTCAACTCAAGGTGTTTGGAATCGACCCCGTCGGCCTAGAATGGTCTATGGTGAAATTTTGTGTTTTAGGGCTTATGTGTCGCACTGTGGTTGGCTGGGTGACATGTCTCTTTGGTTTAGATGGACCTGATGACTCCTATGCTAATCTAAAGGCCTTGGTTTGCCTAACACACCTGTATGTACATATCCAAACCTAAACCCAAATTATATTATTCACTCTCATGGCGCCTCCATGCCACCAAACTCTCATCTAAGCCTAGCTACCACTAAAACCTAAATCAAGTCAAAAAGTTCTTTATCAACCTAGAGGATTAATTAATATCAAGTTAGAGTTCTTCAACAACAACAAGCGATTCAATTATCTTTTCTAATCCAAATGTTGTAAGTTCAGTTATTTTTAGATTTGAACACCTAAATCTAGTCTTGACATATAATAAGATGAAATTGAGACAATACCTGATTCTAAGTTGTTCTTTTGCTTCTATTCATCTTCTAGTGATGCTATTATCATAAGTTCATCTTATTGTACATCCGTTTTTCATGTTCATTATGATGTTCTTATCAAGTCTTAGCCTTCATGCTTGTGATGATATTTTCATGCCTATTTTCTCTCTGTTCTTATTTTATGCAACTTCTATCTCCCCCTATTTATTTTCTTTTATTGAACTTGGGTTAACTTCGAACCTAGGCTGAAATCGCGAAATACGAACGTTTGGAATACGGGGAATATTGGGTATTGCCTATTTGGGTGAATTTATGGGCATAACATGTTTGGTGTAATTATTGGGCATAATTTGTGATGGATATGGGGGTATTATTATTATTATTATTATTGCAAGTTTAGGTAAATTGGCATGTAAATCAATATTTGGGCATTTGTAAATTGGCATGTAAATCAATAATTGGGCATATGTAAATTGGCATGTAAATCAATAATTGGGCATATGATAATTGGCATGAAAAAATTGGAATTTGGACATAATTGGCAAGTATATAATTTAATTAAATCTAATGGCCGCCTAAGACACGAGGTTAGATTTGAATTGTGGTGTAAGGCTGCCTGGAACTGCCCGGCACATCCTGCAACTGCAATGACAACAATCTAATGTGAGAGGTCAAAGGCGAAGATTAGATGGGTAATAATGCCTAACATGAGGTTAGAACGAGTTTGTGGTGTATGACTGCCCAGAACCTTCCGGCACATCCAGCAACCGCAAACAACAAGTCTAATGTGAGAGGTTAGCGCATTGAATGCTTGAACCCGAGGTTGGAATGGGTTTGCGGTGTAAGACTGCCCGAAACCGCCTGGCACAACCTAACTACCGCAAATAAGTCCAATGTGAGAGGTTGATGCATTAATAAATAATTTATGCTAAAAAACATGTTAAGCATGGTAGGGTCAAGTTAACATGCAACACTTAACCAATATAACATGACAAGTGGGTGGGTTAAGTAACTCGACTGGATTAATGACACTTAACCAATATGACATGATGAGCGGGTGGGTTAAGTAAACTTGAATTGATTGATTGATGACACTTAACCAGTATGGGGGGTATACGAATAAACCCTAGGAAAACCCTAGTAGCGGGACACTTTTCAGCAGTAACCCACATTAGGTATTAACGAAACTTTGAGCTAGGCAGAGTGAGGCACGATTACTGGGTGGATTATAAGCGGTAATAATAGTGGCAGGTGGTACGGCAGTGCAGGTTCCGACGGATTACGGGCGTGCATATAATTCTGGCATGGGAAAATTTAGACACTGAGTACCAAGTAGGTATAAAGCTGTGCACTCTATAACTGTATCGGGTTGCCACCCTAGGAAATGATACACCCTATGGTGGGACCATTACAGGTATCTTCAAGTAGGGGTCGGGTTGATACAAACACATGCGGAACGTTATGAGTAGGAGCCGATCAATTAAGATAGGTACGGTGGGAATTGGTAAACTGTCAATATGAGGTGGGACCCTCATCCTGAGATATGTACCTATAAAACTATCATATGGGAAATGGGGATCACTTATCTTGTTTTGTAACAAATGGCATTAGTTTAACACTAGTTAGGTGGTGTAGAGAAATTAGGAATCAGTATGATACCTTATCATGTTCTAGTCTTATCTTATGCTTATCTCGTTATCTTGCGATGCTTATTATCATGGTTATGTCTTGTATCCAGTTTATTCATGTCATGATACCTTTACCTGTTTACATGCTGAAAGTCACTAAACTGACCAGGCTTTATGTCTAAAACTGTTTTTGTTTCGCCTTCTTTCTTTTGTCCCCCCCCCCTCGGTCCGCAGGGAGGGAATACCACCGCTTAGTTCAGATTCTTTTCAAGCTCGAAGATTGTGATGTATTGCTTTGGACTCTTTGCTTTACTGCTATGGCTGTCTACTGCTTAATTGGGGAATTATGTTATGTTTTTTTTGTATTATGCTTCTTTTGAGAAACAAGACAAATATTTGATGTAATGGGTTTTGATGTTTTGGTGTTGATGTTTGAAACAATCCTTGTGAAAGTTTATCCTATTATGCTACTATGGAATAAAATTTCTAATTGTTTTCCACTGCTTAAGTTTGTCTGTTTTGTAATTTTATTTGTTCTATACTCTTATGACCCCCACTAAAGTTAATGCATTCCCTTGTGAGTGACCTTAATGGAGGTAGGGTGTTACACGTGGTATCAGAGCCAAGTTACCAGAACGGATAAAAGATTTTGAAAACTATTTTCAAATGCATATCTTAAAGAAAATATTTTCAAAACCATGATTTAAAGAAGCATTTTCAAGGAAAAATATTGTTATTTTAAAAAGGCATATTCCCCAAAGCCATATGCACTATCCTTCTTTTCTTTGTTTTGAATCCTTTCCTTTTTCTTTTCAGCATGTCTGGGGAATTCGAGATACCCGAGGGTGTTCCGATACCTGCTTGATTCAGATTATATCTAGAGGCTAGGGCCACTGTCGCAGGCCCAGCCAATGTTCCTCCTCCTCCCCCAGCTGTTGTCGCTCCTCGCGTAGATGCTTTTGCTAAGATATGTAAGGACTTCCGTGCTATGGGCGGAATGATCTTTAAAGGCATTGAGACGTTTGTTGAAGCACGAAACTGGCTCAAGGAAACATAAGAGTTGTTTGCTATCTTTGAAGTGGATGATAGGAGGAAGATACAATTGACCGCTTGGCTAATGAAGGAAGAAGCCACTTACTGGTGGGAAGTTACTAGTGTTGAGCAACCAGTTGAGACTTGTGTGGACTTTAGGTGGAGGTTTGAGATGAAGTTCCTCTCGCCAGCTGAACAAAGCCTACAGATAGAGAAGTTTCTAGCACTTAAACAAGGGAGTATGTCAGTCAAGGAATATGTCAACAAATTCAATTTGCTTGCAAGATTTTTGATGGAGTTTCTAGATACACCTCAAAAGAAAGCTTTACGTTTTGCTAGAGGCTTGAATGAACCATTGCATGGTCTAGCTATGTCCCATATTCCAATAGGCGCAACTTTTGAGAAATTGGTGGACATGGCGCTATTACATGAAGAAGACAAGGGTGGGAAGAAAGAAGTGAAGAAGGATGAACCTCAAAACAAGAAGGTGGACAATAAGAAGGGTGGAAAGAACAACAAGCCACACGACAAGAGGAAGTGTAACTATTGTGGTATCATTGGCCACATCGCTAAAGACTGTAGAAAGAAGAAGAAGACGGGTGGATGTTTCGACTATGGCGAGACAGGACATGTGGTTAAGGATTGCCCAAAGAAGCAAGTGCAAAGGGAAGGACTTTCTGCAGGGCAAGTTCATGCTCTCATGGCACCCACTCAAAAGAGAGGTAGAAATATTTCCGTTGAAAGTTTAGTTTTTCTTGCTGATTATCCTGCACGCACTCTTTTTGATTCTGGCGCATCACATTCTTTTATATCCGCTTCTATAGTAGAGTCTCTGCACCTTAGTACATGTATGGTAGAGGATCCCATTGTTGTCACAAATCCGATTGGGGGTTCGGCTCATTTATCTATGATTTGCTTGGATTTGGGAATATCTATACTTAGTATTGAGTTTCTACGTAATGCATATGTTCTAGATTTCATGGGCTATGGGTTGATTCTAGGGTTGGATAAGTTATCCAGAAATGGTGTCATTCTCGATTGTGAAAGGAGGGTAGTTAGACTTTTGACTCGTCTCGGTAATACCCTCGAAATCTCTTATAACCCCAAGGGTTCTGTCATGCTTAGTTACCTAGAATCTCTTGATGCATCTGTTGATAATTTGCAATCTGTTCTAGTAGTCCATGAGTATCCCGATGTCTTTGATGAGGTAAAGGGTTTACCCCCAAAACGTGAAATAGATTTCCGCATATACTTGGTTGATAATGCCAAACCAGTTGCTTTACCCGTACGACAGATGGCTCCTAGGGAAAGGAAGGAGCTTAGTAAACAAGTTAAAGAGTTGCTTGAGAAGGGGTTTATTAGGCGAAGTATTTCTAAATGCAGTGCTCCAGTAGTATTCGCTACTAAGGCGGAAGGTTCACTTCGCTTATGTGTGGATTATAGAGAGTTAAACAAGCTGACTAAGAAAAATAGGCACCCACTTCCACGAATAGATGATTTATTTGACCAGCTTGTAGGTGCGTTCGTTTTCTCACAAGTAGATTTGGCTACGGGTTTTCATCAGCTAAGAGTGGCTGAGGACAGTATAGACAAGACTGCTTTTAGGACCCTTGACAGTTTCTTTGAATGGCTCGTCATGCCTTTCGGTTTGACGAATGCACCCGCCTATTTTGTTGATTTGATGAGTATGGTGTTTAGGGAGTTCCTTAATAAGTTTGTGGTAGTCTTCATGGACGACATCTTGATTTTCTCAAAGAACGAGGAAGAAAATACTTTGCATTTGAGGGCAGTCATGGATACCCTTCGAGCACATCGGCTTAAAGCGAAGTTCTCCAAATGTCACTTCTGGAGAGAAGGAGTAAGGCTTCTAGGACATGTGGTGTCCAAAGACGGGATAGCTATAGACCCGGCAAAAGTAGTTGCAGTGCAAGATTGGAAGATCCCAAAGAATGCAACAGAGGTGCGAAGCTTTCTTGGATTAACGGGCTATTATAGGAAGTTCATTAAAGACTTTGCCAAGATATCAGCCGCACTTACTAGACTGACAAAGAAGAATCTAGCCTTTGCTTGGAACATTGATTGTGACATTGCTTTCCAACGATTGAAAAGAGCTCTTGCAACAGCCCTAGTTTGTGGTAGTCTTCATGGACGACATCTTGATTTTCTCAAAGAATGAGGAAGAACATACTTTGCATTTGAGGGCAGTCATGGATACCCTTCGAGCACATCAGCTTAAAGCAAAGTTCTCCAAATGTCTCTTTTGGAGAGAAGAAGTAATGTTTCTAGGACATGTGGTGTCCAAAGACAGGATAGCTGTACACCCCGCAAAAGTAGTTACGGTGCAAGATTAGAAGATCCCAAAGAATGCAACAGAGGTGCGAAGCTTTCTTGGATTAGCGGGCTATTATAAGAAGTTCATTAACGACTTTGCGAAGATATCAGCCCCACTTACTAGACTGACGAAGAAGAATCTAGCCTTTGCTTGGGAAATTGATTGTGACATTTCCTTCCAACGATTAAAAAGGGCTCTTACAACAGCCCCAGTGTTGACATTGCCTGACGAGAGTAAAATGTTTACAGTATTCACGGATGCATGCGGTACGGGACTTGGCGATGTTTTGATGCAAGAAGGGAAGGTAGTAGCTTATGGTTGAAGACAGTTGAAAGTACATGAGAAAAACTACCCAACCCACGATCTAGAGTTAGCTTCCATCGCTTTTGCGCTTAAGTCTTGGTGCCATTATCTCCTAGGTGAGAAGTTTGAATTGTATACTGACCATAAATTGTTGAAGTACCTTTTCTCGTAGAAAGATCTTAACTTGAGGCAACAAAGGTGGATGGAGTTCTCAGCATCCTACGATTTCGAGATCACATATACCCCTGGCAAGGGTAACGTTGTAGCTGATGCCTTGAGTAGGAAGAAGTTGACTTTGAATCCTATGTTTGTGGAGAGGCAGAGCTTAGAGTACATAGTGGCCTTTGACTTTAGACCCTCTGTCGATTATGTGATCCGTTTGTTAGCATCCTTAGAGGTGAGACCTACGCTTTTGGGACGGATTGGAGAGGCCCAGCAAGATGACCCACAGTTGCTTGGGCTAGTAGAAAAGCTCATAGGAGGGGAGTCTTCGAGCCATCTTGGTAGGTATACTCTAGATGACAAGGGTTGGTTACATAGGGACGGGAGACTTTGTGTACCACAAGATGAGAACTTGAAGAAGACAGTTCTTGAGGAAGCCCATCATTCTAAGATGACCATACATCCCGATGGTGACAAGAAGTACAAAGACATGAAGTGAGTTTTCTTTTGGGCCGGAATGAAGAAGGACGTGGCTAAGTTCGTTTCTAAATGCTTGGTATGTCAACAAGTCAAGAAAGCAGAAAAAGCCCGGTGGACTGCTTCATCCTATAGAGGTTCCGCAATGGAAATGGAAGAGTATCTCGATGGACTTTATATATGGGTTGCCTAGGTTTAGAAGAGGCAATACCAGTATTTGTGTGATAGTGGACAGACTTACGAAGAGTGCTCACTTCATTCCTGTCAAGAGAAAGAGGACTGCATCATCGTCAACACCTATTTATGTTAGGGAGATAGTTCATTTGCATGGGATACCCTCTAGCATAGTAAGCGATTGTGATCCTATCTTTACTAGTGACTTTTGAAAAAGTTTGCAAGAAGCCATAGGACTCATTTATGCTTGAGCACGGCGTATCATCCTCAGATGGACGACCAAACCGAGAGGGTGAATCGGATTTTAGAAGACCTTTTGAGGCTTTGTATCTTGGACTTTGGCGGGACATGGGAGGACCACCTTCCACTAGTAGAGTTTGCGTATAATAACAGCTATCAGCCTAGCATTGGCATGGAACCTTTTGAAGCTTTGTATGGATGGCCATGTAGATCACCAACTTGTTGGTGGGAATCCACATATAAGCTAGTACTTGGGCCAGATATGATTATAGAGACTTCGTAGAAAGTGGATCTAATTTGAAGACATATGAAGACCGCGCAAGATAGGCAAAAGTCGTATGCTGATACGAGAAGGACCGACCTTGAGTTCAGTGTTAGAGATATGGTTTTTGTCAAGGTATCGCCGTTAAGGAATGTTGTTCGCTTTGGATTGGTAGGGAAGCTAACACCGAGATTCATAGGACCGTTTCCTATTACAGAGAGAGTTGGACAGATGGCCTACAGAGTAGAGTTGCCCAAAAAGCTTAGTGGTGTACATAATGCGTTTCACGTACCACATTTGAGGAAGTATTTACATGACACCGTGGAAGTGGTGGAGTTGAGCATACTTGAGGAAGTTGAAGTGGAGCGAGATGCCACGATTAGACGAGCCCCTACGGGCATCCTTGGATCGGAGGTCAAGAGGTTACGCAATAAAGAAGTCAAGCTAGTCAAAGTATAATGGGGAAGTGATGAAGTAGATGGAAGCGAAGATGCGTACGTTGTATCCTTTTCTCCTTGAGGTTATGTTCTTAATTTCCCCTTTTTCTACCGCTTTGTTTATACTTGTTCTATCGCTTAGGATGTCCTCTTGATTATATCACCGACCTTTAGCTAGGAATATCCTATGATTGTAAACATATGTTTAAGACATGTTATGTTTGGTGGATGCAGGTGGATGCAATTGGTTGCTAGTGGTTGCTCGTGAATGCATTTACACACACCTTAGGCACTAGATCAACTCAAGTCACTTTCACATTGCATATGCATATATATATATATATATTTGTGTGTGTGTGTGTTTGGGTATGGATGAGATTGAAATTGGACGTGTTATCATATGAATGTTGCATATGGATGAATGATTGTGCACTCATGTAGAGGTTATAAAGTACATTAGGAATAATTGCATACATAATTGGACTCATGGCACTAACATAATTCGCATTAAGGAGGTCAATTGAATCATAGACCGCCTAATTTTGCATTAGATAAGGAACATATACACGCACACTTTTGCATATGTTCATATAGCATTAGAAATCTTTTTTAAGGACAATGGATGCTTGTGAAAGATGGTTGACTAGATGGATGTTGGATGGTAGGATGCATTCTTCTTAACTTAGAGATTTTGCGGACGAAATCCTTTAAGGAGGGGAGAATGTAACACCCCATATTTTTCTATGAATATTAATAGATGAATTAAAAGAATACTTAATTTTAAATTTGAGAATTAAATAAAACAGACTATACCACTGCGTTCGTCTCAAAATTCTGGTCAAGATGGACCCAAAGTTTGCATTAAACGGATAATGTATGAGAAAGTTATGGACCTTGGAAGTTTCTATACATATAAGGAAAATATATGTATATATATAAATTAATAAAATAAAAATCAACCTAAAATTCAAGAAAAAAAATTCAAAAAAAGGGAAATGGGAAGGCAAAATGCCAAACTGACCAATTTTATGGGTCGACCCAAGCCCCGCTGGGTCGACCCCAGGGTCAAATCAGGGTGTTTGGAATCGACCCCGTCGACCTAGAATGGTCTGTGACGAAATTTTGTGTTTTAGGGCTTATGTGTCACACTGTGGTTGGCTGGGTGACATGTTTCTTTGGTTTATATGGCTCTGATGACTCCTATGCTAATCTAAAGGCCATGGTTTTCCTAACACACCTATAAATACATATCCAAACCTAAACACTAATTCTATTATTCACTCTCATGGCGCCTCCATGTTGCCGAACTCTCATCTAAACCTAGCCGCCATTAAAACCTAAATCAAATCAAAAAGTTCTTCATCGACCTAGAGGATTAATCAATATCAAGTTAGAGTTCTTCGACAACAACAAGCGATTCAATTATCTTTTCTAATCCAAACGCTGTAAGTTCAGTTATTTTTAGATTTAAACACCTAAATCTAGTCTTGACATGTAATAAGATGAAATTGAGACTATGCCTGAGTCTAAGTTGTTCTTTTGCTTCTATTCTTATTCTCATGATACTATTATCATCAGTTTATCTTGTTGTATATTAGTTTTTCATGTTCATTATGATGTTCTTATCAAGTCTTAGTCTTCATGCCAGTGATGATATTTTCATGCCTATTTTCTCTCTGTTCTTATTTTATGCAACTTCTATCTCCCCCTATTTATTTTCTTTTATTGAACCTAGGTTAACTTCGAACCTAGGCTAAAATCGCAAAATATGAACGTTTGGAATACGGGGAATATTGGGTATTGCCTATTTGGGTGAATTTATAGGCATAACATGTTTGGTGGAATTATTGGGCATAATTTGTGATGGATATGGGGTATTATTATTATAACTGCAAGTTTGAGTAAATTGGCATGTAAATCAATATTTGGGCATATGTAAATGGGCATGTAAATCAATAATTCGGAATATGTAAATTGGCATGTAAACCAATAATTGGCATGTAAAAATTGGAATTTGGACATAATTGGAAAGTATATAATTTAATTAAATCTAATGGCCGCCCAAGACACGAGGTTAGATTTGAGTTGTGGTGTATGGCTGCCCGGAACTGCCCGACACATCCAACAACCGCAACGACAACAATCTAATATGAGAGGTCAAAGGCGAAGATTAGATGGGTAATAATTCCTAACACGAGGTTAGAATGAGTTTGTGGTGTAAGACTGCCCGGAACCGCCCGACACATTCAGCAACCGCAAACAACAAGTCTAATGTGAGAGGTTAGCGCATTGAATGCTTGAACCGAGGTTGGAAGGGTTTTGCGGTTAAGACAGCCCAGAACTGCCCGGCACAATCCAGCTACCGCAAATAAGTCCAATGTGAGAGGTTGATGCATTAATAAATAATTAATGTTGTATATAACAGTGTTGTATACACAATTATATGATTTTTGTTTGATGATAACAACCAAATATATATATATATATATATATATATAATTATAAATGTGTTTGTACTATATTGTTTCATATATATCATCACAGAAAGGAATATAATATTTATATTCAAATAAAATACAACTGTACAGACATTCAGATATTTATACAGTATTTTTTTTAAATATAAATGTTTTATTTCAAATATTCAAACAGTACAACTATTTATAACTCCACTATTTGAACACATCACATTTCATAAACATTCCAGATTATTGTACTTGTAAATAAACAGAATATAATAGACAAGTTTGTTTGTACACAATAAAATAATTTTTTTTATTTTCAAACAAATTTGTTTATTACAAATACCTGTACAATTACATTCATACACTGCTCCCCACTATAACATTGCCACTCGGTTATACAATTCTATGTATATTTTTTACATTTCATATACACTTATACACTCTTTTACTGTCTTCTGTCTTCTTCAGTTTTCTGTCTTTACAGCTCAGTCCAATCATCATCTTCGCACCTATCATATATAGAAACACACACACAGTACACTACAATAAAATTTAAACTGAATATATGCGAATATAAATTTTATTTGCCTCAGATTTTGGTAGGGCTGTTATGGTAATGGTTACCATTACCGTTTAGCAAATACCGTTATCGTACCATTTTTACTGGTAAGCCGGAATTGCTTACCGTTACCGTTACCAATCGACTGGTATACCAAAGACTGGTATACCGATAATCTGGTAACCATTCCACTAGTAATGGTAAATTACCGTTTGTCCATCAAAGTTTATATCTTGACATATTTTTTGTATACAGTGCATCTTTATTATAGTATATGTAATGTTAATTTGTAAAAAAACATAAATGATAAAGAAAATAAGTGCAACTGGAATTATTTCACCTGATTATTGAACTAAATATAACCATTTTTTGGTTCTACATGCATGTAGTAAACCATATCAGGTGAGTATACTTATGTTTTGAATTAACTGGTACAATTACCGTTACCACTGGTATTGAAGAACTGTTACCGATAATTTACCGTTAAAAATGGTAAAGTTACCGTTACCATACCGTTTTAACTGGTATACCGATTTCAATCAAAAAAGGGTTACCGATTGACTGGTAATGGTATGGTAATGGTAAAATTACCGTTACCGTAACAGCCCTAGATTTTGGTGTGTTTCTCATCATTTTTCTGACTCGATCTAATTTTTCATATCCATCAACTATGTCTAGACAACCTGTGATATTCACAGTGATACACTGTAAATACCATAAGGCAGACAACATATATATGTATGTCAATGCAAGGACAAGAAAATTTGTCTAGATGACTGCATATACACACGTGTTTATATATACATGTATGCACTGCCTCGCCAATCCAGCGTGAAACTGAAGATTAGCCACGTGGACCTTCTCGACTCAGTGCAATTGAAAAAAAATATACAAAGCCAAAGTGGTCGAGCCATGTTCAAACTTGGTCGAGCCATGTTCAAACACAAATGGTCGAGGCAACCCAAAAACAATGTGTTTCAAGCCAAAGTGGTCCAGCCAAACATACATGAAGCATAACATGAACAAGTCAATCAGTTTAGACTAGCATGAATACAAGTAACAGGGTGGAAAATAGAAATAATGAAATGGATATGCATGATAATCAACAAGTAAACTCATGGCACATGCACAAGGAGCAGATGCACCAGGCCAACATATCAGCTTTTTTATGTGTCAAGCAACATATACAAGAATGGTGGAACATACAAATGCACAAGCTCAAAACATGATGGCAGATCAGTTCAAGTGAAGATTACAACAAGATCATGGATGATTAGTTCAGTTTTTACATATGGCAGATCAGTTAAGTAGCAGCAAAGATGATACAAAGAATGCAAGTACAATGTTCATAGCAGCATGGACATAAGAGGCTCGAGCATGTCCAGTTCAAAAATGCATCAGCAAAACAGTTCAATATGGACACAGCAAACAAGTCAGCAGGAACAGGTGTATGTGTGAACATGAGCAAGTGAACATTTTTGAGCCAAAATATGAACAACATGGTCATAAAGTCAAGTGCAATATTAATTCTTATTTATGGACAGAGTTCAAATAGTCAAGGGGGCCACAAGTATAGCAATGTAGCAAATATCAAAGCTCAGATATGTTTCAGTGTGCATGTATAAGAGTTTAGTTGGGAAATCGGAAGTGTTGTGCTCGACATAAATGGACGGTGCAAAGTGTATATGAAAACAACAACAACACAGTGGTGAATGAACCAATCCAGCAGTAACCAAGTATAGGGCAAAGCAAATGAGGGAAGGCAGCATCAAGTATGTGTGCAACTCAAATCACCCAAACAATATTTGGCAAGTTTACTGAATCAATTAGCAAATCATGCAAGTTACATAGGAAATCATTTTGATTTCTAAACATCTTTGGAAAATTAATTACAATGGGAATTTTAGAACAATGCAGTATTTCTGGAAAAAAAATCTCATTTTAAAATCTGTTTTAAGTGAGCAATCAAGTTTTTTTTTAAACAGCAAAAAGGTTTGGAAAAATACTCTTTTCTGGTTTCCAAATATATAATGTTTTCAAGGCAATTTAATTCAAGCAAGGTAACATGGGACAGTGAAATATAATTTCCAGATTTGAAGAAATCAGAGAAATATTTTAGGCAAGAGGTTTCAATGCATATGTTTCACAGCTGAGCAGTCAATCAATGGTTTTAAATCACTCAAATTCAAGCAAGGCAAGAATCGAATTCAATTCCAGGAATGTTTTCAGTTTTTGTTTCAATCAGGAAATTCAAACAAGTTAAGAGGAATCTGTCTCAAGGTCACACATATTTCAAATATTCAAAGCAGGAAATCACACAACATTTTCACATATCAAAAAGGGAAACAGGGAACAAATTAAATCGAGTCATTTATGAAATCATAGTTTTCTAGGATTAATTCTACCCTATAGATACACGCATATCATCACTGGCAAGAATGATCGAAAAACCCACAAATCAATTCAAACATTTCAAAGCAATATTTTTCAGAAAAACTCACTTTGTTTTCAGTCAAGAGCAAGAAAGAGAAATCCCCCAAAATCAGAGAGCTTCCAATTGACAAAGAAGAAACCTTCAAGCTTTGAAGAATCAAAGATCGCTTTTTTTAAAGCATAGATTGCAATTTTGGGGATTTTCAGCAAACCCTAGAGGAGCGGCCATTCTTTCACAAAGCAAAGAGAATGGATAAAAATAAAGAGGGGTGCAACCGAGTTACAAAATGGCCGGCCATAATTTTCTAAAGGGATGACCCCTTATTTTAACTCCTAAGGGTTTTTTAATTTGATTTTAATTTTGTATTGTATTTTCTTTCTATTTTTGTAAACCGTCAACAGTTTCTAGTGTTTGTAAAATACTAGGGGATTCAGTCAGGTTGTTGACTGATAGTTGACAGAGTCTGTAAAATCTGGGTTACTGGTTATGGGGTCGTAATCCGGGGAAATCTGATCGAGGTGATATCAGTCAACCTAGGGTTTTGAGCATAGGGTTAGAATAGGAGTAGAGTTTGCGAGTGTACATGGTCTTGTACACGGGATATATTCTATCACCTAGTAGAAACCTTAGGAATGCAACAGTAGGCAAGGTTTTGCCGAAGCTGGGTATATCTTGTGTCATTTACTTTTTGCATTTCTGTTTCTGCTATATTCTATGATCTGTTTACTATTATATATCCCGTTAGATTTTTTAATTCAGCTAAAAACTGTGATAAACCCTATTCACCCCCCTCTAGGGTTAATCTAGATCCAACAAGTGGTATCAGAGCCAGGTTTTCTTTAACCCTAGAATCATGGATCCTGGTTGTCAGTCTTCTGAGAATCAGTTCAGTCGTATTCCATCTATTTTCAATGGAACAAAATTTTCAAATTGGAAATTAGAAGTGGTATTATATTTAAAATCTGTTGATATTAAATGTTGGGATACTGTTATTAATGGTTATGATATGGTCAATAGGAATGATATTTGATTTAATTCTCGTGCTATTCACACTTTGTATTCTTATATTGTTGATGCTCAATATAACCTCATTTCTCATTGCCTGACTGCGCAAGAAATATGAAATTTTCTCGATACGAAGTATGGAAAGATTGACAACAACAACTCAAAACCCAAAATGGTCAACTCAGATTCAGATCTATGCTCTGGAGAAGAAACAAATGAAAATTCAAGTAGATCTGACGGTGGAGACTCAACAGACAATGAGACTGAAAGCTTCTCATATGAAGAGTTGGTTTATATGTGTACTGATTTAACAAAAATCGTTGATAAACTCCATTGTAAAAATAAATCTTTAAAATCTAAAAATCACGAGTTAAATAGCAAAATCAACTATTTGGAATCAGAATTTACAAATGTCATGAAATTAGAAAATTCTGACTGTGAAAGTTGTTTGAAATTGAAAACTGACCTGGTTCATCTCAATAAAAATATTCAAAGGCTTAAAGAGGAAATTCTGATTTTAAAAGATAATGAGGTTGAGCTAAAAGATTCAAACAATTCTTGGCAAAAAGAATTTAATAATTTTAACACCATCAAAAATTCCAAACATGAAATTGCTAAAAATGATAGTTTGTTGAAAATAGATCTGATTTTGAAAGAGCTTGAAATCGAAATTGAAAATTTGAAGAAACTTGAATCTGAAAGTCGAAAATATCTTGATTTTGAAATGGCTGAGTCCCAAACCAAAATTAAATTGCTTAATGATGAAAATTTGGTTTTGAAATCTGAGTTTGAAAGATGTAAGAGCACTAAAAATCGTTGTTCAGATTTAATTAAAGAAAACAGTGATCTTAAAACTGAAATTCAACAACTTGAAACAATTTTGTTTAAATTTCCAAACGGTGAAAAATCTTTGGATATGTTTTTTGAAAAACCAATTTTCTATTGGAAATAAACGTGATCTTGGTTTTGGGAGAAGAAATGGTTTTGAAAAACGAAATTCAAGTGATTTTAAAAGTCCTTCAAACTCCTTTGAAAAAAATAGCTTTGGAAATTTTAACTCTGATAATTCCAAAGGGTTTTTAAATCACGAACGAAATGAGTATGTGTTTTATAACAAACCATTTAAACAATCTGGGATCTCAAAAGAAAATAATACGGACTTTGTTAAATCCAAACAGATTTGGGTTCCCAAGGGTACAAAGATAAATTCAAATGGTTTGTAATATAGACATGTTTGGGTACCGAAAGTTCGATACACATCTATGAGTGGTAAAACAATCTTTGTTAGACCACTTAACCCGCTCAACTGCTAGGTACTAGTGATGGTCGAGGAACTGCTTTGGAAAAGAAAATTTGAATTCAAGCTATTCCACATCTTTGATTTATTTAGAGTCCCTTAGCCAAGTCTGTTGAGTTAGAGATTCTGATTTACATTGGTTTCTGGAATGATCTCTCAACTCATCTTTGTAAATATTCTTTGTTTTTATTTTTCTATGTTTATTCCTCCTTCTATCCTTTCTGTTTTTTTTCTTTCTTTTTTGATTTTGAGTTGACACTGCTATATCTTTATTCCTTATTATGTGCTTCTTAAACTTCTAGTTGTAGTATTCTTGATTTTCTGGAAATTTGCTTTATGTGAATAAAACTCTCTTGTTTTAATCATTTCCAAATCTTGAATTTAAATTTGTAATTATCTGCAATTGTTTTGAAGTATATTTTATTTTTGAATTCTTAACAGTGCTGAAGCATTAATATCATGTCTTGAACACTGTTAATTAGAATTCTAAATTCTTGAAGATCTGAAAATTTGATGAAGTTTCATACACCTTTGCTGTTTTGAGTTTCTTCTAATTCTTTTTAGAAACGCTTAAAATATTATACTCATTGCAGCACTCTGTTATTTATCAGTTGTGATAATTTCATTATTTTCAGATTGGCTTGGATATTTTAAATTATATTGAACCAGTGATATATCTTGAATTTCACCTTTATTCATGATTACTATGGTTGAAATTTGTTGTTTGAAATCATATGAAATTCTTGATATTTTGAATATCACACACCTCTTAATCCTGAAATTATCATCTTGTGTGAATGATTCATTATATCTCAAACTTGATGCTGATTCAAGTGAATACAAATAAATTATTTTTAATTTTCTAGATCATGAACACCTCTCAAATTTGATGTAAATGATCTGAAATTTCCTTATACTTGTCAGAAATAATTTGGAAAAATTCTTTGAAAATCCAGTCTTGAAACTTACTATTATTTCATGGTTATTTGATTAAAAAATTTGTTTGTTTAAAATCATTTGAAATTATTGATTTATTGAATCACACACATATCTTGAATCTGAAATTAATATTCTGGTGTGATTGATTCACTGAATCTTGAGAATTGCACATTCCTCAAATGATTACAAATAAACGGTATTTTTAATCATTAGATCATGAATCATCTTATGTGGCCGTCATCTTGACAAGTATGATTTGAAATTATTTTCTATGTTGCTCTGATACTGTTTTTGAAAAATGTTTGTTTTGGAATCATCTGCTTGCTGCTCTGATACATGTGCATAATTTGTTAATCGTGACTGCTTAGACTTTGTGATTATGATTCTGTTGTTTGAGATATCTTTGTTCGTCTCCAGTGTCGTATTTAAAATCCTCATGAATAGAGACATCAAGTGGTATCAGTTTAGAAGTGTTGAATATTTCTTTGTATATTTTTTTTATCCCTCATGTCTTATATAGTTCTTCATTTCCCTCTTATAATTGATTTTCAATTTTAAAGTTATTTATTGATTATTCATTCAGAAATTGAAATCAATAACCAAACTGAACTATATTTATAATTCATCAAAATTATTATCATATTTTGAAATTGTAATGAATTGTGACTGCAGTATAATTCACAACAAGAGGAGATTTTATTTATATTTTCATGATGGTTGAATAATTATTATAATATCTTTGAATTGGCGATTATTTCACGAGCATCTTCATTATCTACCATTATTCTGCCATCCATGATAATTGTATATTAATGTGGAGAGTTAATATGTTTTAAAATCTTTTTGAATAAACAGTGGAAATATTTGTGATAGAAATTGGACTATGTTACTATTCAGAATTAGTGATAATTGAAAATTTTCAATGATCTTGGTACAGTCGAGCATATTTCATAATTTAATTAATTTAGAAATTTATTTCACAGTCCATTTCTGTATCTACCCCATTTTCTATCATCCATATATTGGTTTTATATACCGAGGAGTTTTTCTTTTGAAGCTGAAAATGATAAATATATAATTAATACATGAGTGTGTCTCTAACCTCATTTAAAAATCCAAGCTCTGGTCATGCATGGTTATGAGACAATTTATAATTTAAGCTGCGACTGACCTCATTTAAAAATCCAAGCTCTGGTTATGCGTGGTTAGTGTGCCCTTAAATAAAATAAAAAGAAAATGAAAAATGTGCTACAAATAGAAATTAATTTGAAATTCTCCTTGGTGTATAAAAACCATCCTATCAATCCATCTTTCTAATCTGTGAAATGTGTTGATATTTTAGACGTATCATGATTTGTTGATTGATAGATATTGGGATTTAAGATTATTTGATTTTGTCACTTAAATTGAATTATTAATTATAGTCCAAGTCCATCACTGTTTGTGTGCTTTATTTTTATAAAAAAAATCCTTTGAAAATAATTGGAAATGATTTGTTTTTAAAACTCTCTCCATTATGTATGAAATTCATCGTAAATCCGCCATTCTCTAAAACGTGAAATATGCCACCTATTCTTAGAATATTATGATTTTTGTTTGACTGATTGAGAATTATAATGACCGTTCTTCCTCTAAAGCTGAAATTATATTTCTTGTCAGTATTCATCTATATTTTAAATTCTGTATCCTTTTGATGATAACAAAAGGGGGAGAATGGGTTGAGATTTTGATATATGAGTGAATATTTTATAAATATTTTTAATTTTGAAAATTCATTACTATTCATTTCATTTTACTCCTGCACAGTTATAGGGGGAGTCTCTGCTATAGGGGGAGATTTCAAATAGGGGGAGTTATGTTCTTCTCTGTAAAACACATTTATTGTATTCAAAATCTTAATATTTGTTTGTCATCATCAAAAGGGGGAGATTGTTGTATATAACAGTGTTGTACACACAATTATATGATTTTTGTTTGATGATAACAACCAAATATATATATATATATAATTATAAATGTGTTTGTACTATACTATTTCATATATATCATCACAGATAGGAATATAATATTTATATTCAAATAAAATACAACTGTACAGACATTCAGATATTTATACAGTATTTTGTTTAAATATAAATGTTTTATTTCAAATATTCAAACAGTACAACTATTTATAACTCCACTATTTGAACACATCACATTTCATATACATTCCAGATTATTGTACTTGTAAATAAACTGAATATAATATACAAGTTTGTTTGAACATAATAAAATAATTTTTTTATTTTCAAACAAATTTGTTTATTACCAATACTGGTACAATTACATTCATACACTGCTCCCCACTATAACATTGTCACTCATTTATACAATTCTATATACATTCTTTACATTTCATATACACTTATACACTCTTTCACTGTCTTTTGTCTTCTTCAGTTTTCTGTCTTCACAGCTCAGTCCAGTCATCATCTTCATACCTTTCATATATAGAAACACACACAGTACACTACAATAAAATTTAAACTGAATATATGCGAATATAAATTTTATTTTTAAATTTTTATTTGCCTCAGATTTCGGTGTGTTTCTCATCATTTTTCTGACTCGATCTGATTTTTCATACCCATCAAACTGTGTCTGGACAGCATGTGATATTCACAGTGATACACTTTAAATACCACAAGGCAGACACCATATATATGTATATCAATGCAGGGACAAGAAAATTTGTCTAGATGGCTGAATATACACACGTATATATATACACGTGTTCACTGCCTCGCCAATCCAGCGTGAAACTGAAGAGTAGCCACGTGGACCTTCTCAACTCAGTGCAATTGAAAACAAATATACAAAGCCAAAGTGGTTGAGCCATGTTCAAACTTGGTCCATCCATGTTCAAACACAAATGGTCAAGGCAATCCAAAAACAATGTGTTTCAAGCCAAAGTGGTCGAGCCAAACATACATGAAGCATAACATGAACAATTCAACTAGTTAGACTAGCATCAATACAAGTAACAGGGTGGCAAATAGAAATAATGAAATGGATATACATGATAATCAACAAGTAGACTCATGGCACATGCACAAGGAGCAGGTGCACCAGGCCAACATATCAACTTTTTTATGTGTCAAGCAGCATATACAAGAATGGTGGAACATACAAATGCACAAGCTCAAAACATGATGGCAGATCAGTTCAAGTGAAGATTACAGCAAGATCATGGATGATCAGTTCAGTTTTTACATATGGCAGATCAGTTAACTAGCAGCAAAGATGATACAAAGAATGCAAGTACAATGTTCATAGCAGCATGGACATAAGAGGCTCGAGCATGTCAAGTTCCAAAATGCATCAGCAAGACAGTTCAATATGGACACAGCAAACAATTCAGCAGGAATAGGTGTATGTGTGAACATGAGCAAGTGCACATTTTTGAGCCAAAATATGAACAACATGATCATAAAGTCAAGTGCAATATCAATTCTTATTTATGGACAGAGTTCAAATAGTCAAGGGGCCTCAAGTTTAGCAATGTAGCAAATATTAAAGCTCAAATATGTTTCAGTGTGCATGTATAAGAGTTTAGGTGGGAAATCAGAAGTGTTGTGCTCAACATAAATGGACAGTGCAAAGTGTATATGGAAACAGCAACAACACAGTGGTGAATTAACCAATGCAGCAGTAACCAAGTATGGGGCAACGCAAATGAGGGAAGGCAGCATCAAGTATGTGTGCAACTCAAATCACCCAAACAATATTTGGCAAGTTTACTGAATCAATTAGCAAATCATGCAAGTAACATAGGAAATCATTTTGATTTCTAAACATCTTTGGAAAATAAATTACAGTGGGATTTTTAGAACAATGCAATATTTCTGGAAAAAATCTTATTTTAAAATCTGTTTTAAATGATCAATCAAGTTTTTTTTTAAAACAACAAAAAGGTTTGGAAAAATATTCTTTTCTGGTTTCCAAATATATAATGTTTTCAAGGCAATTTAATTCGAGCAAGGTAACATGGGACAGTGAAATATAATTTCCAAATTTGAAGAAATCAGAAAAATATCTTAGGCAAGAGGTTTCAATGCATATGTTGCATAGCAGAGCAGTCAATCAAAGTTAATAAATCACTCAAATTCAAGCAAGGCAAGAATCGAATTCAATTCCAGGAATGTTTCCAGTTTTTGTTTCAATCATGAAATTCAAACAAGTTAATAGGAATTTGTCTCAAGGTCACACATATTTCAAAGATTCAAAGTAGGAAATCACACAACATTTTCGCATATCAAAAAGGGAAATAGGGAACAAATCAAATCGAGTCATTTATGAAATCAGAGTTTTCTAGGGTTAATTCTACCCTATAAATACACGCATATCATCACATGCAAGAAAGATCGAAAAACCCACAAATCAATTCAAACATTTCAAAGCAATATTTTTCAGAAAAACTCACTTTGTTTTCAGTCAAGAGCAAGAGAGAGAAATCCCCCAAAATCAGAGAGCATCCCATTGACAAAGAAGAAAGCTTCAAGCTTTAAAGAATCAAAGATCAATTTTTTTAAAGCATCGATTGCAATTTTGGGGATTTTCAGCAAACCCTAGAGGAGCCGCCATTCTTTCACAAAGCAAAGAGAACAGATAAAAATAAAGAGGGGTGCAACCGAGTTACAAAATGGCCGGCCATAATTTTCTAAAGGGATGACCCCTTATTTTAACTCCTAAGGGTTTTTTAATTTGATTTAATTTTGTATTGTATTTTCTTTCTGTTTTTGTAATCCGTCAACAATTTCTAGTGTCTGTAAAATACTAGGGGATTCGGTCAGGGTTTTGACTGACAGTTGACAGAGTCTGTAAAATCTGGGTTACTCGTTACGGGGCCGTATTCAGGGGAAATCTGATCGAGGGGATATCAGTCAGCATAGGGTTTTGAGCGTAGGGTTAGAATGGGAGCAGAGTTTGCGAGTGTACATGGTCTTGTACGTGGGATCGGTTCTATCACCTAGTAGAAACCTTAGGAATGCATTAGTAGGCAGGGTTTTACCGAAGCTGGGTATATCTTGTGTCATTTACTTTTTGCATTTCTATTTCTGTTATATTCTGTGATCTGATTATTATATATCTAGTTAGATTTTTTAATTCAGCTAAAAATTGTGATAAACCCTATTCACCCCCCTCTAGAGTTAATCTAGATCCAACAATTAATGCTAAACAAACATGTTAAGTATGGCAGGGTTAAGTCAACATGCAACACTTAACCAATATGACATGACAAGTGTTGGGTTAAGTAACTCCACTGGATTAATGACACTTAACCAATATAACATGATGGATGGGTGGGTTAACTGAACTTGAATTGATTGATTAATGACACTTAACCAATATGGGGGGGTATACGAATAGACCCTAGGAAAACCCTAGTAGCGGGACCCTTTTCAGTAGTAACCCACATTAGGTATCAATGGGACCCTGAGCTAGGCAGAGTGGGGCACAATTACTGGGCTGATTATAAGCGGTCAAAATAGTGGCAGGTGGTACGACAGTGCAACTTCCGATGGATTACGGGCATGCACATAATTCCAGCATGGGAAAATTTAGACACTGAGTACCAAGTAGGTATATAGCAATGCACTCTAGAACTGTATCGGGTTGCCACCCTAGGAAATGATACACCCTATGGTGGGACCAGCACAGGTATCTACAAGTAGGGATCAGATTGATACAAACGCATGCAGAACGTTATGAGTAGGAGCCAATCAATTAAGATAGGCACGATGGGGACAGATAAACTGTCAATATGAGGTGGGACCCTCATCATGAGATATGTACCTATAAAATTATCATGTGGGAAATGGGAATCACTTATCTTGTTTTGTAACAAATGGCATTAGTTGAACACTAGTTAGGTGGTGCAGAGAAATTAGGAATCAGTACGATACCTTATCATGTTTTAGTCTTATCTTATGCTTATCTCGTTATCTTGCGATGCTTATTCTCATGGTTATGTCTTGTATCCAGTTTATTCATGTCATGATACCTTTACCTGTTTACATGCTGAAAGTCACTGGACTTACCAGGCTTTATGTCTGACTCTGTTTTTGTTTCGCCTTCTTTCTTCGTCCCCTCCCCCCCAAAGTCCGCAGGGTGGGAATACCACCGCTTAATTCAGATTCTTTTCAAGCTTGAAGATTGTGATGTATTGCTTTGGACTCTTTGCTTTACTGCTATGGCTGGCTACTGCTTAATTGGGGAATTATGTTATGTTATTTTTGTATTATGCTTCTTTTGAGAAACAAGACAGATATTTAATGTAATGGGTTTTGATGTTTTGGTGTTGATGTTTGAAACAACCCTTATGAAAGCTTATCCTATTATGCTACTATGGAATAAAAGTTCTAATTGTTTTCCGCGGCTTAAATTTGTCTGTTTTGTAATTTTATCTGTTCTATACTCTTATGACCCCCACTAAAGTTAATGCATTCCCTTTGTGAGTGACCTTAATGGAGGTGGGGTGTTACACCATGCGACTGATGTCTATCGATATATAACCTCTAAGCTCGTACGTTTTAGAGAAGGGTGTTAAGCAAGAGAATAAATTCTCCGCCAACAGATATATATTTAATAGAAATCAATCACACAGAATAAAATCCAATGTCAGACACACATCCATTTGCAAGCTCATTCTGGGTCTGAACGAAACCGGAGGCACCTTATTCCTTATCCCAAATGTCCAATACATGAGAGAGGTCCTTGCATATCCGGTCAATCTTCAAGTACGTCTGGACGATCGCCACTTATTACCTTGTCTTGGTTGTACAACCCAATCCATACATCAGTAATCATCCAAACGATGTGAAGAACTCCGGTCCTCAACCACCGTCTTCATCGTCGACTTATCGTCGAATCAATTATTCAAAGTGGATATAAACCCGGCCTTTCCGTATCTTATAAATAAGTGCTATAAAAACACAACATACGCCTCATTCCAAATATGAATATTCTTTTATTCAAATATTCATTTCACAATTTAAAAAAATTAAGGTTTTCCAAACTTGTCGAGATTAGCGCACCTTACCGAAGTAATCATTTGTTTAATTTCCCAATCCCAACCTATTCATCCCATGGAGCAAAACTGGTAATACTCCATATCTAACACCATGGTGTTACCGATAAAATTAATTAACATTTCACGTTCAAATCTAATTAAAGATTTAACTATCGCCTGGAGTAAAACTGGTGGTACTCCATTCTCGACCATTTCACCAATTTGATAATTTAAATTATCATATTCATATTCTTATCTGATTAAAGATTCATTAGAACTTCACTTACTTTTAATCTTCCAAAAAAAATTATTTAACGATTATTTAACTTTGGAAACACAAACATGCCGCATCGACAATCTACACCGTACCATTGATTTCTGCTAGTATATAACCTCTAAGCTCGTACGTCTCAGAGAATGGTGCCAAGCAAGAGAATAAATTCTTCGCCACCAAACAGATATATATTTAGCAGAGATCAACAATACGGTTCGAAATACAAAGTTAGACATGTAATTGTGTCTTTAACTGGGTTATAGAACTAATGTCGTTTAAAACACAGTTCACGATAAACCCAAAATCACATTCCATTAACCATGGAATCTTCACGGAAAACAAATGATTATATAATCCATATCAATTTCCGTATCCGACTAATAATATAAATGGAATAACGACAAAGCCTTTTAAATTCCATATATATTAACAGTCCTCCTCCATAGAAGCTCACTTCGATTATTACTAAATCGAATTCCATTCAATTCCAAATTAATATATTAAATTGGAAAACTTTACTTTGGAAAATTTCCATTAAATCTTAGTTAAAAGATTTATAAATTCCAAATAATATCCTCACTGTTAATTGGGTTATAGAACAAGTGTTATTTAAAACACCATTCAGGATAAACCCTAAAATCCAATTCTTTTATTCAATTCCAATTAAATATTAATTAATTGGTAAACATAACTAAATCTTAATTAAAAGATTTATTCTTTTCTCAACTGGGTTTAAGAATAGTGTTAATGAAGACACCATTCACGACAAACACAAGACCCAATTTAATATTAAATACAAGACTCTAAATAGAAATTATATCGGCTTATATTCAATATCAAATACTAAAACTAACGGATATCGCATTGGGAATAACGATATCTGTTTTTTCCACATTCCCGTAACAATATATGTATAACCACGGAATCCAATATCGAAATATTCCAAAGATTATTTCGATTCCAATCCATTCCAATTTATTCATTGGAGATTTTAAAACCATTTCAAATCCAATTTATTTCTTTTTAAAAATATTGGATTATTATACTAGTTAATAACTAGTTCATTTCATAAAAATATATTTTTATATTTACGAACATGGAATTTTTCATCCAAATCCTTTCGAAATCATTTATTATGATTTTACACAAATTATTAATATTTTTAATAATTTTATCAAGGACCGTACGGTCGGTTTCCAATAACGGTCACCGAACTACATCTATAACGACTATTTCCAAATTTGATTTGGACATAATTCCAAATCCAACCCTTATATTTCAAATCTCTTATATTCATTGGAAAGCTTTTCTCGATATGAACCCAATGGTTTTAGGAGAATCCGACGGTCGGGCCTCCCGTAATATCAATTCGAAGTCAATGGTCGAAATTCGCGAGCAGTCGCGGCGCGGCGCGTTCTATTCAGGCCATTAATATATAATATATATATATATATAATATTTCATTCAAAACATATTTTATAGATTCTTTTTAAAAACGATTCCCACTTTCATTTCAATTTTAAATCAAAATTGAATACTTCTTATCATTATAATATTTAAATGATAATATTTTCAAAATATCTGATTTTGAAATCATTTCCTTTTAGATATTTTTATAAAAATGAATAAAATCAATATAAATATCATTCGCATCAAAATGGCGCAAATGTAATCAACACAGCTTCACACATTTCAATATTTTTGTGCGCATCCCAAATAGGACATCAAAATCATATTTTAATCCTTTATAGAATATTATTTTAAATTATTAGTTCCTTTTGGAATTGGAATCAGACCCAATCAATTACCATATAATTTATTTATATAGATTTCATACGAAACATGTATATAATAACAATGATAAACAATCAACCATCATCCAGAGTGCATTACACAACAGCATAAGCATTAAATATAAATAATTAACGCATACAACAATCTGTCAACCAATCGATTGACATACAACTAAACAATTGAGATTTGTGTATATCAAATATCATCCCAATATCCATGTGGGGTTTCAACCAACAAATACTGTATATTATTTGTGCAGTTGGGCAATGTGTAAAACTTATCGTCCCAATCGATATCAGTTAAACGGTTGTACATAAACAAATCGTCCGATTTGTAAATGAATATTTACTTTCATTTCGGGAGAATTTTATGTCATTCACATATACGTTAAAAATTATATTTTTAACGATAAAATATTTATTTCAATACTTTACTATTTTCTATAGTTCATGCATTCAATAAAAATAATATTTTTATTGTTCAAACATTTTATTCAACACATGAATATTTTATATAGTTCATATACACATTAAAAATTATATTTTAATGAATAATATTTCTTTCAGAAAATTTCGGCTTTATAACGGCGTGATATTAAAACCGGAGTAATGTCTAGCATTACCCCTCTCCTGATATTGGCTCGCGCCATACGCAACATTCAATCTAATCAACCAAACCACAATACAATCAATAATCACAATACAGTCAATTTTCCACAATACAATCCAACAAACAACCATGGTTTGTACAATAAATAGTGTCAGGGGATTCTAAGCCCCATTTGCAACCTAGTACATATTTAACTGTAAAATAATTAGAGTGAGAAGGAGTTTTCACTTTGGGATCCACTCCGTTGTGCTTTCCTGACGTTCTGATTTACTGTTATGATCCCAGACTTTGCAAACGAGCTTCAATTTTCACGTCGCTTTTTTTAAGCTTAAAAGCGCCATTTCGGACGACTTTCGCCTAGTGGTCTTTCTTCCGAAATTTGGTCCATTTCGCCAGGAATTGCGAAAAGACAGTATTTGGACAGTAGACTTTGGACGCGTTTTCTGACAGACTCCACAATTCAAAATCTGACTTCCATATACTCAAATCGAAGAGAAGACTGTGATCTTCGATTTTGGTGTGGATTTTTGGCCATAGGGGCTTAGTTTGGAAGATATGGGCTCGGGAAGGTCAGGAACTAAATGTACACACTAGAATTAATAAAAATCGGGTTTTTAATAGAGAGGGGGAACCACAGTCGGCCTGAGGTGGCAGGGAGGGGTGCTGGTGGTTGGGGAGGTCGTAGGGGGTGGCGCACTGGCCGACGGCCGGCTGTGGTGGTCGGAGCAGCGGTCTTTGGGGCTGTGGAGGCTTGGGTCGCAAATTAGAGAAGGGGGAGCAAAGGAGGAGGTGACGACGGCAGCTTGGGGGAGGACGGCGGAGCTCAGGGGTGCGGCGACGCTGGCGTTGGAGGGGGCGGCACAGCCTAGAGGGTGGTGGCGATGGGGAAAAAGGGGGAGCGGCTGAAGAAAAAAGGGGGTGACGGTTTTTCCTTTATTTTTTTTATATAAAACTAGGGTTTTAAATTTCTATTTACAATGATTTCCAAAAAGCAACTTTCTCATTCAAACTCCAAACTGAACCCAAAATTATCGCTCCTAGCTAATTGCCCCCATTTCGAACACAATGGGATATGTTTCGTAAGCCAATTCTATGGTTTTGACCAATTTTCATTAAATTAAAATATAAATCAATATATATTGAATTTGAATGCACATTTTAATTTACTAGAGCCACATACTAGCACCAAAAATGGCCATTTTTGGTGCTAACAAAACTAGTTCTATGGTTTTGATGATTCGGTCCTAACAAAACTAATTTCGTCGAATTTGGAAGCTGTTTGAAAAATGGCCATTTTTCAGTCGATTAAATTCAAACTGGAAGTACCAAACGCATTTAAATTCACCACGCTCAAATATTAACTCCAAAAATTATGAAAATCGGAATCTAGCAATAATTTGACATTCTGGATCCAACAAAAGTGGTTTCGTAAAAAATGAAGGTCGTTTGCAAAATGGCTATTTATAAGGGCTTTATAAATTAAAAAAATAAATAAATTCCATAGCAACTATTTTAAATTTTAAAATGGACATATCTTTCTATTTATATTATGAAATTTATATTTTTCATATCCGTTAGAAAGACATTGTTAAACAGATTCAAATATTTTTGATTTTACTGAAATCCGATTTATTTTGAATTCTGTCATTCAATTGAAATTTAAAATCGAATTTTCAAACTACCGCACCATTTTAGGCTTGTTTTATAACTAAAATAAATTTATATGTTCTAACTTTGATTAAAATAAATTTTTAGTCGTTATTATTTAAAATAAATCATTTTAAATATTCAAAATCCATTAAAATAGCTAAAATAAAAAATTTAAATTGGTTCTGAAAATTCGGGTTGTTACAGAAGCTGTTCAAGGATAGAAGATTCCTTTTAATGCCTCATAGGAGTTTCGTAGGGTTAGCGGGTTATTATAGGAAATTCATCAAAGACTTTGCAAGAGTAACAGCCGCTTTGACCCATTTGACCAAGCAGAATCTCGAGTTTTCTTGGAGTGATAAGTGTAGAAGTTCCTTTGAGAAGTTAAATGAGTTTCTTACTAGTGCATCTATCTTAATCATCCCTGACGAGAATAAGATGTTCACATTTTCATGGGAGCTTATGGGACAGGGTTAGGAGTAATGCCTTTCCAAGAAGGTGTGGTAGTTGCCTACGCAAGTAAACAACTAAAGGACCATGAGTAGAGATACCATGTTCATGTTTGGAGCTTGTAGTCGTAATGTTTTCCTTTAAGATATGATGGCATCATCTCTTGAAATATAAGCTTGAGATTTTTACGGATCACAAAGCCCTTAAGTATTTGTTTTTTCTCTGAGACTTGAATCTGAGGCAACAAAGGTGGATGGAGTATGTATGTAATGACCTAGATTTTTAGCCGTTAATTTTAAAACATTTAAATTTTAAATGTTGTATTAGAAATATAAATGGAAATTTCTAAGGAATTTACTAATTAAATGACGATTGAATGTATAAATTATAATCTAATTTAAAATGAGCTCGTAACGTCGCGGCAGTTCGTAATTTAATGTTTTGAACTTCAGTTGAATATACAGGATTCATTATAAATTGGATTTCTTTGAAACAAGAAACATTCGAATATATTGAACCATAATTTTCTGATGAAAGTGAAAATTCAAGATTTTGTCTTATAGATTTTATGTTATGTCCAAATCAAATTTTCAGAAAAGTCGTTATGGAATCGTTTACAAATTATAACGATTTATTATATGAATAAATCAATTTTAAACCATTCGAACGTCGGTTTAATTTGAAATATCAATTTATAAATCCAAATATGTTTATTCGAAGCTATATGATATTCTATTGGAATATATATGATAATAATAATTTATTATTGTTAAGTTTAATTATTTTGGGTTTATTTATATTTAATCGATTTATTTAAGACTTAAAAATAGCCTCTTGCAAACGACCTCCATTTTCGACGAAATTAGTTTCATTGGATCTATAATGTTAAATTGTTATATGAAAAAAATTTCGTTGCAATTCGATATTGTATGTTATCACGGTTACCATATGTAATGTCCCGTATTTTCAGTAGTTTGATATTTAATGAATTTTATTATTTTAAATATCGATTTGGAGTTTTATATTGATTTATAATATATATAATTCGTTATTTAAAACTAGTTCGAACGTATAATTTGTTATTGCTATATTTTTAGGTTGGAGCCAATTGAAGTTATTTTGTTGGCGCATATAATTTAAAGGTGAATCGATAAATTTAAATAATGTCGTGGTGCAAACGGAGTCGGTTCTCAACAAAATTTATTTTATTGAGACCGGAACGTTAAAGCGAAGCAGTGTATACATTTTCATTATATTTGGAGATAATATGTTGCGGTACGTATATTTAAGCGGTTATTGGTAAACGGTGAAATCTAATATTATGATAAAATTTAAAATAAAATAAAAATAATGATTTGAACTTCGTACTTAAAAGGTATTGCACAGCCTCAGTTCTCTGCAGACTTTTCTTTTCTTCCTTTCCTCGGCTAGTCTCGTGCTACTTTGTTTGAGAGAAAGGAAACATCAAGCTTTTGAAATACGTAACACCTATTGTGCCTTCCCCAAATATCACCGCTCCATTTCTTCTTGCAGAAAACCGTACTCTCCTAGCTCCATACAACTTTCTTTTCTCAGTAGCTAGCTAGTGCTTTAAATTTCAACAACTATCAAGAAGAAAACTTGCCCAGCTACCAATATGTTGAAATGAAAACACACTGTCTAGAATCCTACTCTTTATCTATCCTATAAACGTACACTATAAACATGAAGATATATACCACTGGACCTATTCTCGTGCTTACTTCATGTAGACAGCTCAACGCAACATGCTAGTGAAAAGAAATCTCAGTTACTTCTATACATGCACAAGCCTAGATTAAAACATACGTGGACCTAGGCAACCAATCACCACATGCCAACTCTATTCTTTCTGTCAACTACTCAAATGTTTGTACAGCCTTGTCTTCTCAAATCGCATGGCATACATTTTGAAATGAAAACACAAGGCAACCCCATCTATATAAAGCGATGTGCCTATCCTGTCTTTTTCCTTATGTCTTAAGCAAACAATATGCCAGTGAAGTGCAAACACGCATGCTATACCTATAGCTACTAATCTCAGACAGAACATGAAAAGTACATGGCTGTCAAAACTAATCTACCCTATACTGCGTGCTCTACCTTAAACAGCATGCAAATCGCAGCTGCGAGTTTCCATCGGAGAAATGAAAACACACTGGACATCTGAAACAGCTCATGCTATTCTCTGTAAACCTACCGCGCATAGACAAAAGCTGAAACTCTTCCACCATAGTTTGTATGCACTAAATAGACAGTGTTCCTATCTTAATTTCTTCATGTATATATATACACACCAGTTCCCTTCTACTCAGCACAGACAGAAACTCATTTCCTATTTCTTTTGTCTTCTCAATAGAAAAGCTCGCACTAAATTTTGAAAGAAAGTAAACGATGGAAGGAGCTATATTTCGAATGGATCATGATGTGGGGAGTAAGAGTGGGGAACATAAGTGAAGCACGGCAGCAGTTCATTCTTGTGTGAGTATTGGATAGCAAAGGTTAAGGTGCCATGTTGTGTGGAGAAGTTGCGCTCCTGTTTAACAAAGAAAATGGGTTCATTTGTATGTGAAAGTCTGTTTAAACAAGGAGTTGGGGTATTTTTGAACAGGCGGGATGTTTGGAAATGGGGAGATCAGAGAGGAGCAGGATTCTGGAAGCAACAACGTGTTGGGAAAGGAGGAGAATAAATCGAAGCAAGTAGATGGGAGTAGCGGCGGTGTAAAGCTAGGGGACTGGGAGTCAGCGGGGCTTGTTCGAGTGATGGATGGCATGGGTTGGTGCACGGGTTTGCTGATGAGAAGGGTGCAGCGTGTAGGAAGATAAAGGAACAGTAATGGAAATGGTGAGTAGTATTCTTGCTTTAATAATATATATAGTTTAATATTGTACTTGCGCTGGAAATGTTACCCAATGTGATTTGTGCCCAACATTTTTAATAGGGCCTAATAGTTGTTAACGCAAGTGATAAAAAGAGAAAATGATTATTTTTAAAGGTTTAATAATATTAGTGTTAATTTGGAGAATATGTCAGTAAGACTAATGGGAGTACAAAATACAGTAGCCGAAATCATTGTGCCAAATCCAAAGTATATTTTAATGACGTGGCCAGGGAATCCTCGTTCTGCCTAATCAATGTGTCTGACTAAGGTTAACTTGGCTAATCATTTCATGGAAACTGATTACTTCTCCATAACAAGTAGTATGAGGATAAATTACATTCAAGTGCAAGTGATTAACTCCTTTGTAACGACTCCATTTTCAATACGTTAATAGATTAGTTTGTTTCCTTGAACTATGTATTACCTGTTTTATTTCATTTCTTTTAAGTGTAAATGTGTTGCCCAATCCACATCCCATTTTGTAGTTTTGCCATAAGATAAACTAACGTAAATTGTAATGCATGGTAACGCAAGAAATATATTAGTGGACCAATGATTTTTATAAGCTGTAACGAAGGGAATGGTATTCAGCAAGCGTAATGAAAATAAGTAATCGGGACTGGTAATTTAAATTAAATAAGTAGGTTAGTTGAATTAATAAAGATTAATGAAAACAAGATTAGAGTTTAATTAATTCAAATGGAATTATGAAATGATTATAGCTGGTACATGCCTTAGTAGAATTCGATAAAGCAAGGAATGATGAAACCGTACCGACAAGCGTAGCATTTTGGAGCTGAATTGGACAGAGTGGGACGCAGATGGGAATTTTAATTAAATTAAATGGTTGTTTAATTTAATTAAATAGAACTGTTTTAGCGAACGAACGAAATCAAGGTGAGTTAACTCACTCAGTTTTACCCATTTATATTTTTATATAAATCGGGTTTTATTCTGTGTACTATAGTTGATAATTCCTTGTGGTATGCTGATTGTTTATATATTGATTGAATTGGTTGCTTTAAACTTTATCTCGATTTAACTGAAAATCTAATCGTTATGTTAACGATTATTCCAAACAAGGTAACTTACCTTGTTGGCTACGTTTATAATAATGTAAACGTATAAAATTAAAATAGAACGTTTGAATTGATATTGATAGATTGTTGAATATTATATCTGTTTGTTGAATTGAAATTGAGGTAGCATATTTGGATACAGGGAAGAACAGGTTGGAGGAATCCAACTGGATTCCTCAAATTTATTGTTTATTTCATATCACAATTATATGAACTGTTTAACCAATATGATGGGCTGACTGATTTGTTGAATCTAAATTCAACGTTTGTTCGTTATTAACCAATGGACAATATTGGTTCGGTATTTGGTAGCATATGGCCTATAAATCAATCGTTTTATAAATATTGATTTACCGTCAAGTGAATCGACGGTAATGAAGTTATAAAATTATCTTATAACCGAAAATAGTTTTTTGATCTACTAATTGGAATTAAAGTTATTTAAAAAGAAAATAAATATTTATTATATAAAGTATAAGTGATTATTAAGTGACTTTATCAACTAAAGTCTTTTGCTAATAAGTAATATAAGCAGATAAGCAGAAGTTAATGTAACGATGTAGAGTTGGGTTAATTGTTTCTAAGTAACAGTTAAACAAGAGTTATATAAATTAATTATATTATTAATTTAAAGAAGTGATTAAATTGGATTTAGTTAATGAGATAACCATGTTTGAATCAAATGCTTATATTGGGATTGAGTATTAAACTAAAATTGGTATTATCAAATAAATCTAACGAAAGAGTTTAACGAATATTTGTAAATGTTAATAGGATTTTTAAATAAGAGAAATTATTATTTATTTCTGTAATAAATGATTTAACTACTTATACAGTAGTTAATAATGTAGTAAGTTATTATTGTTGTATATAACAGTGTTGTATACACAATTATATGATTTTTGTTTGATGATAACAACTAAATAAATATTATTTTGAATGTGTTTGTTACTGTACTGTTCTATATATATACATCACAGATAGGAATATAATATTTATATTTGAATAGAATACGACTGTACAGACATTCATATATTCATATAGTATTTTATTTAAATTAAATATTATATTTCAATCTTTCAAACAATACAACTATTTATAACACCACCATTTACAATTCAAATATTTTTTGAATATTTCTGACATAACACATTCAACACATCACAGAAATTGTACTATTAAAATATTCAAACAAAATAAACAGATTGAATTGAACAACAATATACATTTTATTTCAATCACATCTGTTTATTACAAATGACAGTACAATTTTTAATCACGGACACTCTCATATACAGAAATTCCTCATTTATTCAATCACTTTTATACACTGACTCATCACTGCATCAATATTCATCTTCAGTCTTCTGTCTTCACAGCTTTTAGTCAGTCCATCTTCATACCTGTCAATACAGAAGAACACACAGAGTAGACTGCAACAAAAATAAAATTAAATAAAAGCAAATAAAAATTTATTTTTAAATTTTATTTGCCTCAGATTTGCGGTGTGTTTCTCATCATTTTTCTAGACTTGGTCTGATATGCAGGGATAGGAAAATTGACTGATGGCTACATGTACACACGTGTATAAATATACACGTGCGCACTGCCTCGCCAATCAGCGAGCAACTGAGGAGTAGCCACATGGACCTTCTCGACTCAGTGCAAATCAGTGTGCAAATGGTCGAGCCAAAAGTGCAAATAAAAATGAAAAGTCAAAATGGTCAAAGAAATGGTTCAGCTATAAACTCAAATATGTTAAAGTATAAAATCTGTTCAGGGAAGTTTTGGTTAAAGCATTGGTGATACATGATAGTAAAGGACAAAGCAACAAAAACAGGTTCAAGGTAACTAATGCAAGCATATACAAGGTGCATGGATGAAACAGCATAGTGGTGGATACAGCATTGACAAAACTAAATGGTTTGGCACATAGTTATGTATGCTAGCATGAAGCAAAGAAACTCAGTGATAGTAAAACAGATTGATGCAAGTACAGTACTCAAGCTAATTTTATACAAGTCCCAGTAAACAGTTAAGTTCAAATACAAAATATGCAAGTGTACATGTGTAGTTATACATCATCTTTGGATAACAACAACTCATACATGATGATCAAGTTCCACTGGAGGAATGGACACAACAAAATAATGTATAAAGTAATCATGAAGCATTCACATATAATGGACAGTGAATTACAATATGATTGGTGCATCATGAAGTTTTACAAGAATGATACAGTATGTTCAAAGGAGTACAATGATACATGTACACATGACTCCGGTCAAGATGGTGAAACAAGATTGCTCAGCAATATATAAACACATCAACAAGGCCGAGCAAGTGACAAGAAATAAAGTGGAATGTGCACAAGTGCAACAGGTGAATTCAGCATTTACAAAGAAGGTGGCATGATCAAATGAAGAAGCTGTTCTTATCAGTTTCAAAAATGATCAAGTGATTGGTCAAAGACAGATTCAAGTAGTATAAACAATACAAGGCATGCAGTAACTGTTATACAAGTGCAGTACCCATTTTGATCAGTAAAGAATTAAATGGTGCAATCGTATTTGGCAAAAGAGCAAATCAGGCCAATAACGAAACTCGACCACTTGGAAATAGGGCCACAAGTATAGCAATGCAGAAAGTCACATTAATGGTGCAAACAAGCAAAACAGATCAGTTCAAATTCTGGATGGTCCAGTGACATAAGTGGAGTGCAAACAAGCATATATGTAAATGAGTTCAAGTGGAAACAAGTACTCAACAATGCACACTGTTTCAAGATCACAATACAACAATCACATGATCAAGTTGCAACATGTTCAAAGAAAAAGCAAAGCAGCAAGGATAGTTCAAATCCGCAGATATACATAATGAAGGATATCAAAATACCATGTTTGGAAATGGCAACATTATTAGTTCAAAGTCGAGAATGAAATAGCAAGTTCAAGTAAAGAATTTGTGCAAACCAGTTAATACAAATCTGTTCATATCATTCTTGCTTAAGGAAACAGTATTAAAAATAAATCCATTCGAATAATAAAGGAAAAGATCAATTTAGAAATGGTCAACCTGAAAATATAATCAAATTCCAGAAATCACCAAGGAAAAATACCATGTTTTTTTTCTTAATCAACATTTTTAAAGGAGGAAGTCAGATAGATTCAAAGCCAAGATTCACATGCAAGTTTGAAGATTTCAAGTTCCAGAAATCAAGGGATTGATTTAAAGTAGGAAATTCAAGTTTAAAGTATACAGGAAATCACACGCAGTTATTCCAGAAAGTATGGAAATTTTAGACTTAATCAAACTCTAGAATTCACGCAACATTTTAGTATATATCGAAGACCAAATCAGACTGAATCACTCACGAAATCAGAGATTTTTTTTAGGATTTCAATCCTATATATACACCCATCATCACTGGCTCTAAATTCAACCAAGTTCGAGCAAAAATAAATAAAAATTCAAATTGAGATAACATACCAAAGAACGGAAGCAACTTGGATCAAATCTTCTCAACTCGATCAAACAATTTGAGTAAACGCAGAACCAGATTCACTTTCAATTTTAATTTCAGAGCATCAGGGGTCGAGATTTAAGGAAGAAACCCTAGCCAAATCGCCTCCGCAATTTTCAGAAAGAAAGAGATATCGGGCCACAGAGTGAAACCAAAAGGGTTCGAGCATCAGAGAGCTATTTCAAACTCCCAGAACAACATAACGTTCAAGATTGGGGGCAAAAATTGAAAATGCTAGTTTGGAGCAGCCGCCATTTTCTATCAGAGATAGAAGATCGGGTTAAAGCCAAAAGTGTTGAAGCAACTAGGAAAGGGCCGGCCTAGTTTTCATATAAAGGAGGATAACCCTATTTTAAACTCCTAAGGATTTCTAATTTTTATTTAAAAGTGTTTTTAAATTGTTTTACTTGTTTTTTTAATTTCAAATTGTAATCTAGTGAGATTTTTCTAGTTTATCTCAAAACTAGAGAGGTAATTCGGGGAAATCTAGTTTCGGGGATAGAAACCAGTGCAGGGTTTTGAGGTAGGGTTAAGAACAGTTGGGAGCGAGTGTCGCAAGTTTACAGGTGATTGTAACATAGAGATTGTTTTAACTCCTAGTAGAAACCTTGGGGAATGCAGCAGTAGGCAGGGTTTTGCCGAAGCTGGGTATATCTGTGTGTTATTTATTTTTACACATTTATTCTGATTATTATATGTGTTGTGATTATTTAATTATTCAGTGAAAATCTGTGATAAACCCTATTCACCCCCCCCCCTCTAGGGTTAATTTAGATCCTACAAGTGGTATCAGAGCCAGGTTTATTTTATTTTATTTTAACTCTAGAGTCATGAATCTGTCCAATAACGCTTTTTCTGAGGGTCAGTCCATAGCTAGGCCACCAATGTTTAATGGAACTGATTATGCATATTGGAAAGCTAGGATGAAAATTTACTTGAGTTCAGTCGATTATGATGTGTGGGATATTATTGAAACGGGTTATAGATCTCCCACTGTTATTGTTAGTGGTGTTGAAATTCCTAAATCAAAAGACAGGTGGGATGCTAATGATAAAAAATTATTTTCAACTAATGCCAAAGCGATGAATGCTTTAATCTGTGCTCTTGATAAAACTGAATTTAATCGAATTTCTCATTTTGAGACTGCGTAGGAAATATGGCATACGTTGGAGGTCACACACGAAGGTAATTCTCAAGTGAAGGAATCTCGTCTCGCTCTACTCAGCAACGAATATGAAAATTTCTCTATGCAAAGAGACGAAGATATAAAAGAGATGCATGGACGCTTCTCGTCACTAGTCTACAATGCAAAAGCTCTTGGCAAAACCTATACTGAAGTGGAATTAATTAGAAAAATATTGAGAGTGCTACCGATGAATTTTGAAGCTAAGGTGACGGCGATACAAGAATCAAAAGATCTGAATAAAGTAAGCATGGAAGAGTTGATCAGAAATCTGATTACTTACGAGATGGAGTTAAAAGCAAGAGAAGAATGAAAGGATTCTGAATCAAAGAAAAAGACGATCGCTCTAAATAATTCTGTTGAAAGTAATGATGATGATCCCGCTGAAGAGCTAGCCATGGTTTTGAAAAAGTGGGTCAAAGGAAAATACAAACCACGAAAGAAGAATTCAAAAACCGACAAGTCTGGAAGTTCAGATAGTTCAGACGATGAAGTATTTTGCTACAATTAGAAGAAACCTAGACATATCAAACCAAACTGCCCACAGCTTAAAAATGAAAAGAGGAAGAAGTTCAGAAGGAAGAAGAAGGCTTTTGTTGCTACATGGGATGAAGAGGAAGGAGAAGAAGTTTCTGAAAGTGATGAAGAAGAAGCTAATTTGTGTCTTATGGCTCAATCTGATTCGGAAGGTAGTGAAGAGGATTCTAGTGAGGTATCGAATTTTACCTATAAATAATTAATTCTAATGTGTCACGACCTCACGAAAACTATTGATTCTCTTGAATTAAAAGTTAAGAAATTGAAATCTGATAGGTCAAAACTAGTTCAAGAAAATAACAGTTTAGAAAGAAAACTTGAAAAGGTTAAGAATTCACCGTTTTCAGAATGCGAAAAATGTCAATTTTTAAGTAACGATTCTTTGAAATTAAAAACTGATCTTGAGTTAGTTAAAAGTGAAAACGTGAATTTGAAGAACGAAAATCATGATTTTGAAAAGGAGATTGAAAAGTTTAGAGAATCTGAAAAACTTGATTTTGAAAAGCGAAAACAATTTGAAATTGAAATTTTCAAGTCCAATGCTAAAATCAAAGCACTTGAAAACGAAAATTTGATTTTAAAACAAACTGATGCTGAAAAGAGGAAAATCGCTATTAATCGCTGTTCAAATTTAATGAAAGAAAATAGCGATCTTATATTTAAAATTCAACGACTTGAGTCAGCTTTGACTAAATTTTCTAAAGGAGAGAAATCGTTGAATATGTTGTTAAAAAATCAATTTTTTGTTCAGAATAAAAAGGGACTTGGTTTTGAATCTGATCAAGTTGAAAAACAAAATTTTAATGATTTTAAAAATCCTTTAATTGGCTTTGAAAACGATCAAATTGAATTTTTGAAATTTAATAATTTCAAAGGGTTTTTAAATCATAAACAAATTGATAACTCGTTTAACAATTCATTTAAATCTGTTTTTATTCCAAAAAATAACAAAATAAATTTAAACAAATCTAGACAAATTTGGGTTCCAAAGGGTACCTAGTGAATAGTAATGGATTGTTATATAAACGGGTTTGGGTACCAAAACGTGTAAACGAAGATAAGAGTGGTAAAACAACTTTTGTTAGACCACTCGATCATATAATCATTTAGGTACCGAGGGAGGCTAAGGAACAACTGTGCTTAAAAGAGATATAATTCAAGTTGTTCCACTTTATTGAATTGTTTGAAGTTCCTTAGCCATAGATTTAGAGTTGGAGATTCATTGGATCACATCGATTATGGTAAGTCAGGTATGATATCTAAACTCATTTTTTATTTCTTTTTAGTTTATTTTCTTTTTTAGTTTTATTTCTTTTATTCCCTTTAATTTTTTTACTTGGTTGTTTTTGAAACCATTCGTTATGGATTGTTGAAATTCTTGGATTATAAAAAATAGATTTTTTTTCCTTAGGTGATTTCAAATAATTATTTTCAGATTTGATCATTGATTGTTTGTTGTGTTTGTCTAAAAATTTTCTGAGAAAGTCAATTGTGATTCTTGCTTCGAAAATGATCTTGTGCTACTATGATAAGGAAATTGATTTGATTTAGTGACTGGACGATGAGTTGAAAAATCAGTAATTAAATGTCTTTAAAATTCCATAGACAATTTTAATTAAATATATAAGTTGTTTCAAAATTGTCTAGGAACAATCAGCATTAGAAAAATTAGATAATTGCATATTCTACTGATTGATTTTTGAAACTGATTCTCAAACTTGCATTGATATTTTCAAAAACTCCTCTTGAAATTGATATTTTCAATTTTAAAATTATTTTTGATTATTTTTTCAAAAATTGAAATTATTGATTAATTCGAACCATTTTGTGACTCATCAAAATTATTAATAGATTTATGAATTTGTGATGGGTTATGACTATGGTATAATTCATAACTATAGGAGATGTTATTTTAAATCTCATGATGATTGGATAGATTTTATAATATCTTTGAATTAGAGCTTATTTCATGACCATCTTTTATATCTACCATATTTCTGTCATTCATCATGGTTTTATTTAATTTGGGGAGTTCTAATTATTCTTGAAATTTAAAAAAATAAAATAAAAAATATTAATAATAAAAAAATTATCCTTGGTATTCACTCCCATTTAAAAGTCCTCGCAGTTATGCATGGGTGAATTACCTTAATCTCTATGTGCTTCCATTCTCACTTTGGGCTGTGCATGGATGGAACTCATTAGAGAGGATAAAGTTAAGCTACTACAAACCCCATTTAAAAGACCTTTGGGCTATGTGTGGTTAGAAAGTGCTTAACACATTTTTGAGAATTTTTAAAATTTTTAAAATTCATATTCAAATATTCAATTTTTATTGAACTCTCCTCATTCTATAAAATCCATCGTAAATCCATTCATTCTGAAAGTGAAATTTTCTTCTGATTTAAAGATTATTATGATTTTTGTTTGATTAAATGGGTTTTACGATATATGTTCTCTCTCTTGATTTGAATTTATATTTTTAGTCTAAATCAAATACAGCTTTTCAATGGTCGGAATTATCTGTATACTTGACTCGTGTTTATGTATCAGTATAAAATATATTCTCACCTGCTCATGTTAATTAGAATTTATTCACCTTTAAAAGTGCAATATGGTTGTGTACTGATTTGAATATTTTGAATAAAATATACCAAAGAAACGAAGCATGGTAACATAAATGAGGTATACGACATACATTATTTTTATCATGGCATAGCTTAGGACTAACATGCTCGTAGCTACTAACCGAATTAAAAGAATTGTTATCAAAGAGCACTTTCAGAGATTTTCTATCACCCTATTAATAGTTCTTTAATTATGATTCATACATACTTATTTGATATGTAGTGAAATATTAATTAAAATATACTCTTAGCATTGCACAAATTCGTTAAGTTTAATTCATTTGAAAGGATAATTAATATCCATTATCCGATATCATTAATCATAAAGATAATGTGTGTTTTCATGTAATTTACACATAACTTTTGCACAGAAGATGCACAGAACTGAAATTTTTAAGTAAAATAATGGAGATCGGATTTTGTTTGGAGGAAATTAAGGGGGAAAAACAAATCTAACTGTTTGTATTTGAGCCACAGAAAATAACTAGCGCTTTTTTAGGCAAAGCAACATTTTCTTTTTAGCTTTTATTTGTAACTAATATATTGTATGCAACACATATAGCATTTAGTATACAGTTTAAATACATTCATAACTTACTTATAGTTAATACATTTATTTGTTTATATGTAATAAATTATGCGCTGTTACACCTTCAGTCGATATAAGTGAAAATTTTAACTTCTATATGTAGCTCATATGCAACAAAATTCAAGCAAATTAGTAACAAATCATATAAGAAACTACATTATAGAATTATAGGTTGCTCGTAGCATTTTGATAGAGAAATGGAACTATGATTATTGTTGAAACTATGTGGAAGAGCCAACCACAAAATTTGGTAGGGTTTTACTTAAATATATTAACATATTGCAACTGTAGGCCAGTTGTAACACCCTGAATTTTCTATGTTTATTAAAAGAACAAATTAAAGAATACTTAATTTTCAAAGTGAGAATTAAGGGAATGGGTTACGCCATTGCGTTCGTCTCGAACTGCTTGGAATAGAGTCCAAGTTTTTGTAAATCGGACTTCATATGAGGAAGTTATGGCCCTCAGAAGTTTCAAAAATTTAAATAAATAAAAATAGTTCAGAGTTAAAATTCAAAATTCAAATGAAAGACGAAGAAGCGAGCTGGGCGGGATATTTCCTGCCCCAGGCCAGGTCGACCAGGGGGTCGACCTCCACTATATAGGTCGACAAGGGGGTCGACCTACCCCCTCGCCCAGATCCAAAACAGTGACGATTCTGACTTGTTGTCGAGTCTTTTTTGACCTGTTGCTGAGTCACTAGGGCATAGGTGGCAATTCTAGATAACTCTATCTAGTCTGGACGTTTGTGATTGCTCCTAGAATAATCTAACGGCTCACATAAGATTAAACTTCTATAAAAGCAACCCTAGTCCTCAAACCCTAAATCACATAAATTCATTCCAAGGAGCCACCATGCTGTCCATGATCGTTTAGCCGAGCCACCATTTCTTCTTTAGTTAGAAAACAAGTTAAAAGCTACGAACCAAAACTAACTTAGAGAATTGATAGTCTTCTTCAAGGGATTGCTTTTCAATTTCAGAAAACAGATCCTAAAAAACAAGACTTTCTTTTGTTTGTAAGTCCTGTTACTGTTTAGATGTGAACGATTAAAAGTTATGATTTGTGATAAAGTGAAAACTAGAGTTATTCCTAGTTGTAAGATAATGATGATGTTGATTCATGTCTATTCTTATAACGATTCTATCGTATATGCTTATGAGACTATTGTGGTTATTATGTTGGTATTAAACCAATCATGTATTATGTAAATTCGGTGACTTATTCATGTTATGTTATATGCAAGTTGTTAGGCTATTGTGGTTATTATGTTGATGTTAAACCAATCATGTAAATTTGGTGACTTTTCATGTTACATTACATGCAAGTTGTTAGGATAAGACATGTATTATGTTTAGATCTACAATTAGAACTACGAAAATTGGATCCAAGACAAAAGTTTACATTTACATGCCTAGTTGAACTTGTGTAATTCCATATGTTTAAGATTCATGATTATCAGATCCAAATTAAAAGTTCACATTCACATGCATAGTTGAACTTGTGTACTCCTATATGCTTAAGATTCATGTTTACTGGATCCAAATTAAAAGTCACATTCACATGCTTAGTTGAACTTGTGTGCTCCTATATGCTTAAGATTCACATTTATTGGATCCAAATTAAAAGTTCACATTCACATGCCTAGTTGAACTTGTGTAATTCTATATGCTTAAGGTTTATGTTTATTAGACACAAAATAAAAGTTTACATTTACATTCTTAGCTGGATTTGGGTAATTTCGTATGCTTAAAGACTCATGTTAGTGGGATCCAAAAATGCAGGTTCATTATTTTATGCCACATTTACATGACACATGTTTAGTTAGATCCTTATTAATTTATGTTGTAAAAAAAGGGTAAATCCTCCCTTCTTTCCCCTTTTGTATATAAGTTAGGCTAAGTTACGAGCCTAACATTCTATATGAATTTTGCGAACGTATGACGGGGGTAACGTTGGGAAAACCTTAAAAATTATTATTATTGGCATAACTTGGCCCATAAATATATGAATGGTTAGTGGCATAAAAATGGTATAATTTATATACCAAAAATTTTGAATATGATTTAGAGGGTAGATGGGGCATGATTTGGATGGCAATAATTGTGGATAATTTACATATAAATATGAAAGATAAATATGTAAATTAAGAAAAAGACGAATATGCCTAACCCGAGGTTAGAATGAGTTACGGTGTAAGACTGCATGGAACCGACCAACACATCCAGTAACTGTAACAATATATATCTAATGTGAGAGGTTAGTGCATCAAGCCCAAAAGAACCCGAGGTTAGATTGAGTTTCGGTGTAAGACTGCCCCGAACTGACCGACACATCTAGCAACCGCAACAATACATATCTAATGTGAGTGATTGGTGCTTTAATGAATGAACTAAAGCTAAGACAGAAATGGTAGGGTTAAGTTAATTAAGGCAACATTTAACCAATACAACATGTTAACTAAACTGATGGGTGGGGTTAGGTTAATTTGAGAACACTTAACCATTATAACATGTTGATTAGGAAACCCTAGTAACAGGGACCCATTTCAGCAGTAACCCACATAAATGTATCATGGTACCCTGAACTAGGCAGGGTGGGGCACGATTGTTGGGCTGATTATAAGTGGTCAAAACAATGGCGAGTGGTGCGTCAGTGTAGGTTCTGATGGAGTGCGGTCGTGCACGTACTCTGAAGTGGAAAAATCAGGCACTGGGCATCAGTAGTTCTACTCTGTGCATCTTGAATTGTGTCGGGTTGTCACCATAGGACTTGATACACCCTATGGTCGGACCAGCACAAGTATCTACAATCATGTGGGGATGAATGACACAAGTGGTAAACGTATACGAGTAGGAGCCGATCGATAAAAAGGGGATCATCTATCTTGAATGGGGATCATCTATCTTGAACACATGGTGCTAGTTGAAACACTTGTAAGGGGGTGTAGAGAAGTGAAATGAGTGCGATAGCATATTCAGCCTTATTATCTTATTTCTAGGGTGTTGTCCTAGATTCAGTTTATTCATGTCATAACCCTTTTTCTTGTTTACATGTTAAATAGTAACTGGACTTACCAGACTCATGTCTAACCCATTTTCTTTCATCTTCTTTTCTTCCGTTCCAGCCCCCCTCCCAGGTCCGCAGGGAGGAATAATTCAGCTTAGATCGAATCATTTCCAGCTTGAAGGGAGTATATGTATTGCTTGGAATCTTTTTCCTTGGGCTATGGCTTTGGATACTCTCTTATTAGGGATTTATGCTGCCTTACTATTGTTTTAATGCTTCTTTATGTTTTAATTCAAGACAGAGATTTTGTTGTAATAATTTGGAAGTTGGTTTGAGACAGTTGTTGTAATGTTTTATCTGAACCACGTACTTATGAAATAAATTTAGTTTTTCTGCTATTTATAAGTCTGTCTTGTAAATTATCTGTATCTTTTACCTATAATGCTCCACTGAAGTTAAGGCATTCCCTTTGGGAGTGACCTTAATGGAGGTGGGGTATTTCACTTGGTATCAAAGTTGATGGTTACCAGATCAGATAAAAATTTTGGAAACTAATTTTCAAAAAGAAGTTTTAAGAGGCATTTTCAAGAAAAAGTGTTGTTTTAAAAGGCATAATCCCCCCCAAAGCCATATGCACTATCTTCCTGTCCTTTGTTTTGATTCTTTTCTTTTCCATTTCAGCATGTCTGGGGATCTTAACCTTCCAGAGGGTGTACCGGTACCCGGCAGGTTCAGAAGGTACCTACAGGCTAGGGCTAATGATGCAGGCCCAGCAGACGTTACTCCTCCCCCAGTCACAGCTGCTCCTCCTCCTCCTCCTCCTCGTGCAAATGCTTTCTCCAAGATATGTAGGGATTTTCGAGCCATGGGTGAAAATAACTTTAATAGGATTGAGTCATTTGTAGAAGCAAGAAACTGGCTCAAATAAACCGAGGACTTATTTGTTATCTTCGAAGTGGACGGTAGGCAGAAGATACAGTTGGCCATGTGGTTGCTTAAAGACGAAGTCTCTTATTGGTGGGAGGTTACTAATGCCGAGAGACCAGTTGAAACTTCGTAGGATTTCAGAATGAGGTTTGAAATGAAATTCTTCTCACAAGCAGAACGTAGCCTACAGATTGAGAAATTTTTAGCTCTCAAACAGGGAAGTATGTCAGTCAAGGAATACGTCAACCAATTCAACCAGCTGGCTAGATTTAGACTGGAGTTAGTGAACACTCCCCATAAAAGGCTCTCCGTTTTGTTAAAGGGTTGAATGAGCCACTGCACAGCCTAGCTATGTCCCATATACCTATGGGTGCAACTTACGAGAGACTGGTGGACATGGCACTGCTACAGGAGGAAGACAAGGATGGGAAGAAAGAGGCAAAGGTGGAAGTACCTCAAAATAAGAAAGTGGAGGGATCCCAGAATAAGAAGACAAACTCAAAGAAGGGAGGGAAGAACAACAAACCCCATGACAAGAGGAAGTGTAATTTTTGTAGCATTCCTGGACATCTGATTAAGGACTGCAGAAAGAAAAGGAGGAAGATGGGTGGTTGTTTTCACTACGGCGAGACAAGACACATGGCTAAGGACTGCCCAAGAAGGCAAGGGCAAGGATAGAGGACTGGATCTACTTCTGGAGGGCAGGTTCACGCTCTCATGGCACCTCCGCAAGGACGAGGTAGAAATATTTCTGTTGTGAGTTTAGTTTATCTTTTTGATCATCTTGTTCGTACACTCTTTGATTCTGGCGCATCGCACTCTTTTATATCCACTGCTTTAGTTGAATCTCTACACCTAGACCAGTATAGTAGAGGATCCCTTGGTTGTTTCAAATCCAATTGGGGGCTCGGCCTATTTGTCGATGATTTGTTTGGATTGGGAAATTTCTATACTAAGCGTTGGGTTTAGATGTAATGCCTATGTTTTGGGCTTCAGGGGCTATGGGTTGATTCTAGGCATGGATTGGTTATCCAGTAATGGTGTCATCCTCGACTGTGAAAAGAGAGTGGTTAGACTTATGACTCGCCTCGGTAACACTCTCGAAATCTCTTGTAATCCCATACACTCTGTTATGCTTAGCTACCTAGAATCTCTTGATGCGTCTGTTGAGAACTTGCAGTCTGTTAGAGTAGTCTGTGAATACTCAGATGTATTCGAAGAGGTGAAGGGCTTACCTCCAAAGCGGGAAATAGACTTCCGCATATACCTTGTTGATAATGCAAAACCCGTAGCTCTACCTGTTAGACACATGGATCCAAGGGAGAGAAAAGAGCTCAGCAAGCAAGTCAAAGAGATGCTCGAAAAAGGGTTTATAAGGCGGAGTATTTCTATATGGGGTGCTCCAGTAGTATTCGCAACCAAAGCGGATGGTTCACTTCGCCTATGCATTGATTATAGGGAGCTAAACAAGCTGACTAGGAAGAATAGGCACCCACTTCCAAGAATAGACGACTTGTTTGATCAGCTTGTAGGTGCGTCGGTTTTCTCCCAACTAGATCTGGCTATCGGGTTTCATCAGCTAAGAGTGGCTGTAGACAGCATTGATAAGACCGCGTTCAGAACCCCGGATGGTATCTTCGAATGGCTTGTCATGCCTTTTGGCTTGACAAATGCACCCTCTTATTTCGTTGATTTGATGAGCAAGGTGTTCAGGGAGTTCCTTAATAAGTTTGTGGTGGTCTTCGTAGACGACATTTTGATTTTCTCGAAGAATGAAGAAGAGCATGCTTTGCATTTAAGGGGAAGTCACGGATACTCTTCATGCACATCAGCTGAAAGCCAAATTCTCTAAATGCCATTTCTGGTGAGAAGAAGTGAGGTGTCTTGGACATGTGGTGTCCGAAGAGGGGATAGCTGTGGATCCCGCAAAAGTGGTTGCGGTGCAAGATTGGAAGGTTCCACGGAATGCAACTGAAGTCCGAACATTTCTCGGGCTAGCAGGTTTTTACTGAAAGTTCATTAAAGACTTTGCGAAAATCTCAGCCCCACTCACAAGATTGACAAAGAAGAACCTAACTTTTGTTTTGGATTTGGATGACGATATTTCTTTCCAACGTTTGAAAAGGGCTCTAACAATAGCCCCAGTTCTAACATTGCCTGATGGGAGCAAAATGTTTATCGTATACACAGACGCATGCGGTACAGGGTTGGGCGCTGTCTTGATGTAAGAAGGCAAGGTAGTTTGTTATGGGGAAAGGCAATTAAAGGTACATGAGAAGAACTGCCCAACTCATGATTTGGAGCTAGCTGCCATTTTTTTCGCTCTAAAGTCATGGCGTCATTACCTACTAGGAGAAAGGTTTGAATTGTTTACTGACCATAAATCGTTAAAGTACCTTTTCTCATAGAAAGATCTTAACTTAATACAACAAAGGTGGATGGAATTTCTGGCCTCATATGATTTTGAGATTTCCTATACCCCTGGCAAGGGCAATGTAGTAGCAAATGCCTTGAGTAGAAAGAAGATGACCTTATGTCCTCTCTTTGCAGAAAGGCAAAGCTTGGAATACATAGCAAATTTTAACTTTAGACCCTCCTCTAAAATTGTACCTAGTCTGTTAGCATCGCTAGAGGTGTGGCCTACTCTTTTGGACTCAATAGGAACCGTGCAACGAGAAGACCCTCAGCTAGTTTATATGATGGATAAGCTAATTAGGGGTGAGACTGCTAGTCACCTCAATAGATACTCCATCGATGGTAAGGGTTGGTTGAGACGGGATGGAAGACTATGCGTCCCACAAGCAAGGGATTTGGTGAAGACGGTTCTCGAAGAAGCACACCATTCTAAGCTGACCATACACCCATGTGGAGACAAGATGTATAAAGACATAAAAAGGGTTTTCTTTTGGAATGGCATGAAGAGGGATGTAGTTGAATTCATCGCTAAGTGCTTGATATGCCAGCAAGTCAAAGCGGAGCAGAAAAAGCCTGGTGGTCTGCTTCATCCTCTAGAGGTCCCACAATGGAAATGGGATAGCATTTCGATGGACTTTGTTGATGGGTTGCCTAGGTCAAGAAGGGGCAATACCAGTTTTTGGGTAATAGTGGACAGGCTCACTAAAAGCGCTCACTTTATACCTGTTAAGAGTATAAGGAATGCCTTGTCCCTAGCATCCATTTATCTTAAAGATATAGTTCGACTCCATGGGATACCCTCCAGCATAGTGAGTGATCAAGATCCTATCTTTACGAGCGAATTTTGGAAGAGTTTGCAAGAGGCTGTGGGCACACAATTATGCTTAAGCACGGCCTATCACCCCCAAACCGATGGTCAGACGGAAAGGGTGAACAGAGTATTGGAAGACCTCTTGAGATTGTGCATTCTTGACTTTGGAGGAACATGGGAGGATCATCTTCCTTTGGTGAAATTCGCTTACAACAATAGCTACCAAGCCACCATAGGCATGGCACCCTTCGAGGCTTTATATGGAAGACCATGCCGATCACCAACTTATTGGTGGGAGTCTACAGACAAGCTTGTACTTGGGCCAGACATGATAAGAGAAACCTCAAAAAAGGTGGACTTAATAAGAAGATGGATGAAAGCTGCACAAGATAGACAGAAGTCCTACGCAGACAAAAGAAGTACCGACCTTGAGTTTGAGGTTGGAGATAGGGTATTCCTTAAAGTATCTCCTTTAAGGAATGTCATTCGCTTTGGGTCCGTAGGAAAACTAGCACCAAGATTTGTAGGACTATTTCCTATCATTAAAAGGATTGGGACGATGGCTTACAGAGTAGAGCTACTCGAAAGACTGGATGGAGTTCATAATATGTTTCATGTTTCTCAACTACGAAAGTGCTTACATGAGTCTGCGGAAGTTGTGGAGCCATGTATACTAGAGGAAGTAGAAGTGGAACAAGAAGCGACTGTGAGAAGAGTTCCAACTCGTATCTTGGGTACGGAAGTCAAAAAGCTACGCAACCAAGAATTCAAGCTTGTTAAAGTTCAATGGAGTGACGTTGAGGAAGACGCGACTTGGGAAACTGAGAGAAAAATACACGCAGCCTACCCTTTTCTTTTTGAGGGTACCTCTTTGATCTCTTTTTTTCATAAGTTTATTCATGCTTATATCTATCTTTTAAGTATATCTCCTTGGTCCTATTCTTTATCCTTAGGTAGAAACAAATGGATGTAAACATGTATTTGAAACATGTTATGATTGATGGTTGCAAGTGGTTGCTAGTGGTTGCTCGTGGATGCATATACACACACATTAGGTGTTAGATCGGCTCAGTCACTTTCATATTGCATATGCATATATGTCTTGGTGTATGGATTGAAACTTGAAATGTTATCATATGGACGTTGCATTTGTATGAATGATTGTGCACTCATGTAGAAAGTATGATTAGGAATAATTGCATGCATATTGGACTTATGGCACTAACATAATTTTCATTAAGGAGGTCAACTGAATCAGTAGACCGCCTGATTTTGCATTAGATAAGGACATGTACACACACTATGCATATGATCATGAAAGCATTAGAAGTCTTTTAAGGACAATGGAATCATGTGTTTGATGGTTGAGTAGATGGACGATTGGATGGTAGGATATACATTCTTCTTGACTTGAAGATTTCGGGGACGAAATCCTTTAAGGAGGGGAGAATGTAACACCCTTAATTTTCCGTGTCTATTAAAAGAACGAATTAAAGAATAATTAATTTTTAAACTGAGAATTAAGGGAAATAGATTACGCCATTGCGTTCATCTCGAAATTGTTCTTGGAATAGAGTCCAAGTTTTCATAAATCGGACTTCATATGAGGAAGTTATGGCCCTTAGAAGTTTCAGAAATTTAAACAAATAAAAACAGTTCAGAGTTAAAATTCAAAATTCAAACGAAAGACGAAGAAGCGGGCTGGGCGGGATATTTCCCGCCCCAGGCCTGTCGACCAGGGGGTCGACCTCCCCTATACAGGTTGACCAGGGGGTCGACCTGAGGGTCGACCTACCCCCTCGCCCAGATCCAAAACAGTGACGATTCTGACTTGTTGCTAAGTCTTTTCTGACCTGTTGCTGAGTCACTAGGGCATAGGTGTCAATTCTGGATAACTCTATCTAGTCTGGACGGTTGTGATTGCTCCTAGAATAATCTAACGGCTCACATAAGATTAAACTTCTATAAAAGCAACCTTAGTCCTCAAACCCTAAACCACACAAATTCATTCCAAGGAGCCACCATGTTGTCCATGATCGTTCTAGCCTAGCCACCATTTCTTCTTTAATTAGAAAACAAGTTAAAAGCTACGAATCAAAACTAACTTAGAGAATTGATAGTCTTCTTCAAGGGATTGCTTCTCAATTTCAGAAAACATATCCCAGAAAACAAGACTTTCTTTTGTTTGTAACTCCTGTTATTGTTTAGATGTGAACGATTAAAAGTTATGATTTGTGATAAAGTGAAAACTAGAGTTATTACTAGTTGTAAGATAATGATGATGCTGATTCATGTCTATTCTTGTAACGATTCTATCGTATATGCTTATGAGACTATTGTGGTTATTATGTTGGTATTAAACCAATCATGTATTGTGTAAATTCGGTGACTTATTCATGTTATGTTATATGCAAGTTGTTAGGCTATTGTGGTTATTATGTTGATGTTAAACCAATCATGTAAATTTGGTGACTTTTCATGTTATGTTACATGCAAGTTGTTAGGCTAAGACATGTATTATGTTTTGATCTACGTTTAGATCTATGAAAATTGGATCCAAGACAAAAGTTTACATTTACATGCCTAGTTGAACTTGTGTAATTCCATATATTTAAGATTCATGATTATTGGATCCAAATTAAAAGTTCACATTCACATGCTTAGTTGAACTTGTGTACTCCTATATGCTTAAGATTCATGTTTACTGGATCCAAATTAAAAGTTCACATTCACATGCTTAGTTGAACTTGTGTACTCCTATATGCTTAAGATTCATGTTTATTGGATCCAAATTAAAAGTTCACATTCACATGCCTAGTTGAACTTGTGTAATTCTATATGCTTAAGGTTTATGTTTATTGGACCCAAAATAAAAGTTTACATTTACATGCTTAGTTGGATTTGGGTAATTTCGTATGCTTAAAGACTCATGTTAGTTGGATCCAAAAATGCAAGTTCATTATTTTATGCCACATTTACATGACACATGTTTAGTTAGATCCTTATTAATTTATGTTGTAAATAAATGGTAAATGCTCCCTTCTTTCCCCTTTTGTACATAAGTTAGGCTAAGTTACGAGCCTAACATTCTATGTGAATTTTACGAACGTATGACAGGGGTAACGTTGGGAAAACCTTAAAAATTATTATTATTGGCATCACTTGGCCCATAAATATATGAATGGTTAGTAGCATAAAAATGGTATAATTTATATATCAAAAATTTTGAATACGATTTAGAGGGTAAATGGGGCATGACTTGGATGGCAATAATTGTGGATAATTTACATATAAATATGTAAGATAAATATGTAAATTAAGAAAAAGACGAATATGCCTAATCCGAGGTTAGATTGAGTTACGGTGTAAGACTGCCCGGAACTGACCGGCACATCCTGCAACTGTAACAATATATATCTAATGTGAGAGGTTAGTACATCAAACACAAAAGAACCCGAGGTTAGATTGAGTTGCGGTGTAAGACTGCCTAGAACCGACCGGCACATCCAGCAACCGCAACAATACATATCTAATGTGAGTGGTTGGTGCTTTAATGAATGAATTAAAGCTAAGACAGAAAAGGTAGGGTTAAGTTAATTAAGGAAACACTTAACCAATACAACATGCTAACTAAACTGATGGGTGGGGTTAGGTTAATTTTAGAACACTTAACCATTTTAACATGCTGATTAGGAAACCCTAGTAATGGGGACCCATTTCAGCAGTAACCCACATAGATGTATCATAGTACCCTGAACTAGGAAGGTTTGGGCATGATTACTGGGTTGATTATAAGCGGTCAAAACAACGGTGGGTGGTGCGTCGGTGTAGTTTCCGACGGAGTGTGGTCATGCGCGTACTCCGGAGTGGAAAAAGCAGGCACTGACATCAGTAGTTATACTCTGTGCATCTTGAATTGTATCGGGTTGTCACCATAGAACTTGATACACCCCATGGTGAGACCAGCACAAGTATCTACAATCACGCAGGGACGAATGACACAAGGGGTAAACGTATACGAGTAGGAGCCGATCGATAAAAAGGGATCATCTATCTTGAACACATGGTGCTAGTTGAAACACTTGTAAGGGGGTGCAGAGAACTGAAATGAGTGCGATAGCATATTCAGCCTTATTATCTTATTTCTAAGGTGTTGTCCTAGATTCAATTTATTCATGTCATAACCCTTTTTCTTGTTTACATGTTGAACGGTCACTGGACTTACCAGACTCATGTCTGACCCATTTTCTTTCGTCTTCTATTCTTCCATTCCCCCCCTTAGGTCCGCACGGCGGGAACACTTCAGCTTAGATCGGATCATTTCCAGCTTGAAAAGAGTAGATGTATTGCTTGGAATCTTTTTCCTTGGTCTATGGCTTTGGATACTCTCTTATTGGGAATTTATGCTGCCTTACTGTTGTTTTAATGCTTCTTTATGTTTTAATTCAAGATAGAAATTTTGTTGTAATAATTTGGAAGTTGGTTTGAGACAGTTGTTGTAATGTTTTATCTGCACCACGTACTTATGAAATAAATTTAGTTTTTCTGCTATTTATATGTTTGTCTCGTAAATTATCTGTATCTTTTACCTATAATGCTCCATGGAAGTTAAGGCATTCCCTTTGTGAGTGACCTTAACGGAGGTGGGGTGTTTCACCTGTAATATGGTAACTATTCATAAAAGAATACCACAAAAATGCAGAACGGACTATTACAACTATGCAAGAAAATATGGACAAAAAACATTTAGTTATCATATATGAGACTATTGAAAAAAAATTGTTATATTCATGTGTTAACATTGCTTTCTTCTATATAACGCATTATTTAATAGTTTGCCACAATCAACAAATCGAAATTGCTATACCTGTCAAAAAATCCAAAACCATTATTTGTGCAGCAACGATGGATAGTTGTTTAGTCCAATGAGCGAGTCACTTGCACCATCCCTTAAAAGCCTGGTAAAAGTCTACTTGTTTCTCAGACTCAGTTCCAGTCAGCTCCCAACATCTCTAGTAAGTCACATGCTAGTTGTCATACATTTTGCACACACTCCTCTGCCATTTCAATGTTTTGAACATAGTCCAGTATATAAAAAAAATGTGCAAATGGACGAGAATTCTACACGTACATGAATAAATTAATTCGTACGAATTTTGTTATAATAAAAAAATAAATTCTTCATATGTGGTGTGGAACTGGGAAATTCGAAAGGCAAAACGTTGATTGGATGTATGATAAATGCATTATGTTAGACTTTCCCCTCTCCTAAACTTTTATACATAGCCACCGTACTTTCTGCCATGAAGGAATAGTTGCACTACTTTAGTCTCTCTTTTTTGGCTTCATACAAAAGAAGGGTGTGTGTGTTTGTATATTACACATATTATATATATGTGTGTGTATGTGTATGTATATATATTTACACACACACACACACACACATATATATATATATATATATATATACACACACAAACTTTGGTTGGATGTGGTATGTTTTTACTTTGGTGGGTCTACGGTCTTGTTTCATGTCTCCTTTCTCTTTGTGTATGCAGGTTATATCCAATGGGTGTGTATACCATTGTACTTATGTGCATGTTCAAAAAGATAAAAAAAAAATCAGATACATCAAAAAATGAGCAATTCGTTTGTGGCCCTATTTCTTTTCCACTTTTATCCTTGTTTTGCAAAGTGTTGCAAATATAGCCCCTTTTAGCCAACTCAGCGTTGATTTTGCCAAAGAAGTACCGGTGCAATTTGAGATTGCGTCGGTACTGTACAAAAATATATTCATACTGGCGAAGTTAGAAAATGCGCTAGTGCAAAATATGAAACTCTTTTCCATGTTTAGCAAGGTCAAAAAAAAATTAATACGTTGTGTCCAAACATGATACCCATGTCTCTTCACATGCCATCCATCCATTTGTTGATCAACTACCACTTGCTCACATGCTTTTCAACGCCCACCTCTAGGATCATCGACAACCGCTTTATCAAATTTCATCCGGTAATGCCAATTATTTGTCACCATATCATCTTTCGGCCTTGCCTGGTGTCCAGCCTGATTATAGCCAACTGCATCGTACCTTGGCTTCTTCATCTTGCTCTATTTCTATGCCTAACTACACTTCCAGTCAGTCGTATCCAAACCACATGTTGAGTTTCTGAAGGGAAGTGAAAGCGCGTATGAAATTTCACTTCACTTCCCTTCCCTTCAGGGTAGAAGTGCTTGGGGCAGTCGAGGCAGAAGACGCAGTAGACGTTTCACTTCCCTTCAGGGCCGACGCTTCGCTCGCCTTCGACATGGTCGTGCTTGTTGTTGGAGTCCGGACAATTGTTGCAGTATCCATGTCAGAGTCCAGACTGCGTGCGCCTGCTATGATCATAAACCAAGTGATGTAACATTCACTTAACAAATTTACCTCACTGCGCGCCTGTTATGATCATAAACCAGGTGATGTTGGCCTTAAATGGTTCTACTCAGTCTTGATCAGTTCTCTATTCTTCTTTTGGCATCGCATCACTATTCTTTTACTGACTCATCAACCAAGTGAATTTTTTTACACTGCAGCCGAGAATAATTGTTTATAGGAACCAAATTACATGCTACAGAATGACAATTACGTTTCTTGTCCGTCCTGGGATCATGTTTCATGATTACAGCTTCATTGTTATAGTTAGAAAAGCAAATGCACCAGATAGTTAAAGAAAGCGTTTTATTGCTTTATCAAGTGAAAGTCACATTATTTGATATTACAGATGTTTGGCTGGTATATATACATATGCACATATGCACTCCACATCATTGACCTCAATGCATGCGCCCGCTTTGATCATCGTCAATTCTGCCATCATCGCCGCCGCCGCCAAGGACTTATCGCTTAACTCTGGTGCCACATGTAACAACCCGGAAATTCTGAGCCAATTTAAATTTTTTATTTTGGCAATTTTAATGAATTTAGAACATTTAAAATGAATTATTTTAAATAATAACGACGAGAAATTTATTTTGAATAGAATTAGAATGTATATATTTATTTGAATCGACGTTAGAATATTATTATTTATTTTTAATTATAAAAGGAATTGAAAATGGCGCAGTAGTTTGAAATTTTGATTTCGAATTTCAAATGAATGTGCAGGATTCAAAATAAACCGGATTTTGGCAAAACCAAAAATATTTGAATCTATTTGAGAATATCTTCCCAACGAATCCGAAAACTAAAAATTTCATAGAGGGGATAAAAAGTTATGTCCAGTTGAAAATTCAGAATAGTCGTTGTGGAATTCTGGCCCTTAAAAATAGAAATTTTGCAAACGACCTCGGTTTTCGACGAAACCACTTTTGATGGATACAGGATGTCAAATTATTGCTAGGTTTCAAAATTCATAATTTTCAGAATCAATATGTGAGCGCGGAAAAGGAAAACGCATTTGACCTGTTTTAGTTGATTTTAATCGACTGGAAAATGGCCATTTTTCAAACAGTCTCAGAATTTGATGAAATAGTTTTTTTAGGACCGTATCGTCAATACGAAGCCAGAAATAATTTTTCTGGAATTTTTAGGGTACGTATGTGGCCCGGTAAATTGAAATGGGTGTTCAAATTCAATATATAGATTTATATTTTGATTTTGATAGAAACTGATCGAAACGATCGAATCAGCTTACGATACATATCCCATTGTGCTCGGAATGGGGTTAATTAGCTGGGGACGACAGTCGGTGGGTTTGATTTCGAGTTCAAAATCAAAAAAGTACTTTTTGAAATAATAATAATAATAAATCTCTCTCTCTTCCTATACTCTCTCTCAGCCCCCCCTCCCCTCCCTCCCCCCCCCCCCCGGTTTACTTTTCAAACCGGAGATAAAAAAAGGGCTCCGACGATCGATCTCGCGCCCTTCCCCCACCTCGCCGCCCGCTGCTCCGAACACCCCCCCCCCCCCCCCCCGGGGCCAACGCCGCCTTCCGCCGCCCCTTTCCCCCCTCCTCTCTCCACCAAACCTTGAACCTCAAGGCCCTACTGCCCCAAAACCCCCTCTTCCAGTCATGATGAACCGCCGCCGCAACTGCACTACCACCGCCGCCGTTTCAGCCTTCCCCTCTGGCCCTCTGACGCTCTCCGCCACTTCCTTCTCTGATTTGAAGACCCAAAACCCCCAAAAACAGTGAACGCAGTCACCAACCGAGCCCCCTCTTCGACTGAAAACCCCCTGAAGCCCTAGAAGCCGAAGACCGTGGATATGTAGTGCTCCGATGTGATTCAGCGGCCGTAAATATGTGAGTTTTCCCATTTTAAATTCTTCAATTAAGTGGTGATTTTTGATTAGAGAAAAGGTATGATTTTTATGTATATAAAAATACGGTTTTAACGCTATAAAAATTAGATTTTTATTTAGATGAATAACACATAAAGATTTGACTTTTATAAACAAAATGTTTAAATTGTCATGAGATAAAGAAACGATTTTTATGATTATAAAAATATGATCTTTATTCATGTAGCGAAATAAAATCCGATATTCTTTTATATATGTGAAGGCGAGGTAAAAATATGATTTTTATATACTAGAGAATATGAAAATGTGATTTTTTATATGAGTGGCGATATAAAAATATGATTTTCATTATGAAGTTAGCGTGATAAATATATTATCTTTCTTATATGAACACTGTATAAAAATAGAAATTTTATCTATATAGTAGCAGTATAAAAATGTGATTTTTATATACATATCAACATATAAAGATGCGATTTTTATATATGTAGTGGATACAGACAACGAAAGTGACAAAAGGCGAGAATGGCGAAAATTTCCTACATGTGAAGAGTCGCGGCGTTTGGTTTAGCTAATCGGTGAGAACTTCTCACTTTAAATCTTGTTTTCTAGTTAAAAATATATACCAGGATGCAGACGGTGCTTAGCAGCACCTGACACCCGTCGTCCATAGACCATGGACGGCTTGTTTGTTTGATTGATGTGTTGTAAAAATTGATTGTGATGTGGAGTGAATGGAAATAAATATTCATGTGTTGAAACAAATTATTTGTATAGTTAAAATTATAATTTTTAATGTGAATCTGAATAAATAAATATTCATTTACAAATCAGACGTTTTGTTTATGTACACCCATTTAAAGGATATTGATTGGGACGATAAATTTTACACGTCACTCAACTACACTAATAAAAATTTATGTTTGTTGATTTGAAACCCTACATAGGTGTTGGGATGATATTCGATGTACACTAATCCCAATTGTTTAGTGGTATGTCGATCGTTTGATTGACAGACTGTATAAGCGTTAATTAGTCATATTTAATGCTTATGCAGTTGTGTGATGCACTTTGGATGATGGTTGATTATTTATCACTGCTATTATATACATGTGTTGTATGGAATCCATATAATTAACATTATATGGTAATTGATTGGGCATTATTCCAATTTGGAAAATAAAGATTCATGTGTTGAATAGAATAAATAGTCATGTGTTGATGATACTCATGTGTTGGGAATATTCATGTGTCGAAACTATTCATGTGTTGAAACTATTCATGTGTTTAAACTACTCATGTGTTGAATAAAATATATATACAATAAAATTCACATTTTTATTGTAAGTAAGAATTAATAAATATTCATGTGTTGAATAAAGTATATATTCATGTGTTGAAGAAAATATTCATTTGTTGAATAGAATAACGAAGTTATTGAAATATATAAAGCCGTGTTGATTAGATATGCGCCATTTTGGCGCGAACGATATTTATATCGATTATATTCATTTTTGTAATGAATATAGAAAAGGAAGTGATTTCAAAATATAACGTTTTGAAAATATTATCATTTATATATTAATGATATGAAATATTCAATTTTGGTTTGAAATTGAATATGAAGTTGAAATTGTTTTGAAAACGAATTTAAAACGATTTATAAAATACGTTTAGAATTGAAATCGACGAAATATATATAATATATATTATATATATATTAATGGCCTGAATAGAACGCGTCGTGCCGTGGCAGTTCGCGAATTTCGGCCATTGACTTCGAATTGACATTGCGAGAGATCCGTCCGTCAGATTCTCCTGAAATTGGAACCGTTGGGTTCGTATCGAAAAGAGCTTTCCAATGAATATTAGAAATTTGAAATCTAACGGTTGGATTTGGAATTATGTCCAAATCAAATTTGGAAAATGTCGTTGTAAGTGCAGTTCGGTGGCCGTTATTGGAAACCGACTGTACGGGCGTTGATAAAATTATAAAAAATATTAATAATTTGTGTAAAATCATAATATATGAATTGGAAAGAACTGGGATGAAAAATTCCACATTTGAAAGGATAAAAATATATTTTTATCGAAATGAACTAGTTATGAACTAGAATTATAATCCAATGTTTTGAATAAATAAATTGGATTTGCTGTGGTTTTAAAATAATCAGAATTTCCAATATACAAGTTGGAATGGATTTGAATCGAAATTATCTTCGAAATATTTCGATGTTGGATTTCGTGATTATACAGATATGGTTATGGAAATTTGAAAGATATGTATATATATATATCGTTATTTCCAATACTATATTTGTTGGTTTCAGAATTTGATATTGAATATAAGCCGATATATTTTCTATTCAGAGCCTTGTATTTAATATAAAATGGAATTTTGGGTTCATCGTGAATGGTGTCTTAAATAACACTGTTCTTGAATCCAGTTTAGAAAAGAATAAATCTTTTAATTAAGATTTAGTGAAATTGTCCAGTTAATCAGTATTTAATTGGAATTGAATTTAAATCGGTTTTTGGGGTTTATCGTGAGCGGTGTTTTGAATAACACCTGTTCTTTAACCCGATTAACAATGCAAAGTGATTTTTGGTTTATCATGAACCGTGTTTTAGATGACATTGGTTCTTTAACCCAGTTAAAGACAGGATATTGATTTTTGGGAAGATTAAAACTAAGTGGAGTTTTAATGAATCTTTAATTAGATTAAAGTGATGGAGAATGGAGTATCACCAGTTTTGCTCCAAGCGATAGTTAAATCTTTAACTAGATTTGAACGTGAAATGGTAATTAATTTTACCGATAGCACCGTTGTGTTAGATATGGAGTATTACCAGTTTTGCTCCATGGGATGAATAGGTAGGGATTGGGAAATAAAATAAATAATTACTTCGGTGTGGTTCGCTAATCCCGACTAGTTTGGAAAACCTTAACATGGTTTGAAATGATATCCAGAGGAAGATTACAGAATAAATTTAGAAGAATTTATCTTTGATAAAATTAATGGAAACCTTTCCCTAGGAATGTGAATATTTGAATAAAAGAATATTCTGAATTGGAATGAGGCATATGTTGTGTTTGTGTAACACTTGTTTATTATATACGCGGGTTATTTGGAAAGTCCGGGTTTATACCCATTCTAAATAACCGATTCAACGATAAGTCGAAGATGAAGACGGTGGTTAAGACCGAAGATCTTCACATCGTTTGGATGATTACTGATGATCTTAATTGGGCTGTACAGCCAAGAGGAGGGAATCAGTTGGTGATCGTCCAGACGTACTTGGAGATCGATGGATATGCAAGGAATAAGATTCCTCCAGTTTCGTTCAGACCCAGAACGAACTTGTAAATGGACTGTGTGTCTGACATTGGATTTTATTCTATGTGATTGATTTTTATTAAATATATATCTGTTTGGCGGCGGAGAATTTATTCTCTTGCTTAACGCCCTTCTCTGAGACATACGAGCTTAGAGGTTATATATCGATAGATATCAATCGCATGACATAAATTGCCTGTGTAACATGCCTAAGTGGCAAATGATAAAGGCTTCTGTTGAAAAGCAAATTCTTGTGGTTGATGACCAAATCACGGCCTACGTGGCACAACTTTGTGTATAGCATTAATTCGCGAGCCTCACACCTCGGTACGAGTCAAAAATGGGATAGTGACTGCAGGGAGAGCATGACGTTTCTTTCTAGCTATGGGTGATGTCAGTGACCTAACAACCTTGACATTTATATACTTTTTACCTGTGTGGTTGTTGGATGCGAGGCGCCTCAGATATAGGTCTGAAAGGACCGGGAAACGTGTGCTCAGGAATTGCCAATCCTCAAAAGTAAGAGAGGACCGGCCCTGAAGATCCAGGATCGCTGTGTGTGGTCCTGAGACATTTGCTAGAGTGTCTCGAACGGAGAGGAGCTTGCCCCTTGCCTCGAATCATAACGGAAACCCAATTTCCAATACGACCTTTGCGGTTTTAATTGTAGAACTAGTATGGCGACATGATATATGGTACCCATGCCGCCTATGATTGATACTTGTGATTGAAATTATTTTGACACTATATACTTATAGTAATATCAAAATAATCTGTTTTAAAATGTATCAAGCGTTCTTTGGCTATTATAAGGTAAAACCATATCCTCCGGCTTGCGTTGCATTGTGTGATGGGACCTGGTTCTTATAATAGCTTCATTTTTCTTTATTTAGCATTGCGCTGTTTGTTTTATGCACTGGTATTCTTGGGAGGAAACCCGTTCCGTGTTATGCGGCATGGTCCCTTGATTTACCTAACTTGAAAAATAAAGATTAATAACTGTTTTAGTTCTCACACCAGTCACATGACTGACCTGGACTTTATTGTTTTAACCTAAACTCTGGGTGCCCTTATTTTCGACACGGGCAGCTAATAGTTGGGTTTTGCAGATTTATATTCACTGGATCCTGGTTTACAGCTGGAATGATACTCGGAAAGCTCTGTATCGTATTTCTTTCAGTTGTGTGTTGTATTATTTTTCCGCTGCTATGTATTTAAATGTAATTTAAATCTCTGATATTTGTCAAATGTGTAATATTTATTCATACTCTGTATATTCTTGTATTCTGATGGAACTGTTGTAATAAGCAATGAAATGTTCTTCTTTTTGTGTTCCGATGTGTGTTGTTCTCAAAGCAATCCGTTCTTTCCTTATCGGGGAAGTTCGGGTTGTGTGATGTTGGCCTTAAATGGTTCACTCAGTCTTGATCAGTTCCCTATTCTTCTTTTGGCATCGCATCACTATTCTTTTACTGACTCATCAACCAAGTGAATTTTTTTACATTGCAGCTGAGAATAATTGTTTATAGGAACCAAATTACATGCTACAAAATGACAATTACGTTTCTTGTCCGTCCTGGGATCATGTTTCATGACTGCAGCTTCATTGTTATAGTTAGAAAAGCAAATGCACCAGATAGTTAAAGAAAGCATTTTATTGCTTTATCAAGTGAAAGTTACATTATTTGATATTACAGACGTTTGGCTGGTATATATATATATATATATATATATATATATATATATATATATATGCACATATGCACTCCACATTATTGACCTCAATGCACGCGCCCGCTATGATCATCGTCAATTCCTCCATCATTGCCGCTGCCGCCAAGGACTTATCGCTTAACTCTGGCGCCACAGGTCCAAGCATCGTCTCCTCGAGCACGAACTCTTGCACCATCTCTGACCAAATAATGCATGCATTTGAGATTTATGAACGACACACGGCCGGTTTTGCCATCCAGGCGCTCAATGCAATGTCGTCCTACTCAACCATGCACAAGGATGTATGACGGAGTGCCGAGGACCACCATGTGGCGTTGATCGTCCTCCCATTCCACAAGCACCAAACCATGGACAGCGGCATGGAGTCGATGAACCCGGTGATCTGAACCCTATACCAGATGGTGCTGTTGTCAGCACCATGCTTGGTAGCCACGCTTGTCGACTGGGGTCTGAGGACTGGACGCTAGGTTCAGCACCGGTATCGTGAGCTAGCACCATATGATCGTGAATTTGAAGTCGACCACGTTCATGGAGAGGGTGGTGAGCAACGTGGAGGAGACGGTCGAGGTTGTGAGGGAAACGTTGGAGTACACTAAGGATTCCACCATTCATTTTGCTGATAGTTTGTTGCAATAATTGGATTAAAATAACTTAAGCTTCCACCATTCAATGCATATAGTATGAGATAATATAACAGTTTCCTTTTGTTTATGTTGAAAAGTTTGAAGTGGAAGGCAGTAGTATGCTTTTGTCTGGAAGGGAGTGGTATGGGTAATTGTTTTGGGAGTGGCGCATTTTCTAACTGCACCAGTACAATTTTTTTTTGCAGTACCGGCGCAATCTCAAATTGCGCTGTTACTTTTTTAGTCAAATCAACGTTGAGTTGGTCAAAACGGGGCTATATTTGCAATATTTTGCAAAACAAGGCTAAAAGTGAAAAAAATAAAAAAAAAATAGAGCCACAAATGAAAAATGCTCTCAGAAAACTGATAACTGGAAATTTAGGTGTATTTTAGTTAGTTAAAACAATACAATCTTTCACCTATAATAGGTCGACAATAAACACTATCTATATTCAGCTTTGTCAGCGAAAATAATTTCTAGGTCTTATCTTAATATTCTTAGTCTATGAACTTGTTTCATGTAGATGTGAACAGCACCAGAAAACTCAAATAATGCAAATTAAAAGAGATCATCCACTATTTACGATCAGAGACTTGAATTAAATCTCAAAGCATTCCTACTTATAGACTGTATCCATACTCACGGAACAAAAAAGCAATTGTATATAAAAATAGTAGGAAAACAACCAAGTACAAAACTAGAAAAAACAAATGAAAAACTTGCAATAAGAACCCATTTGAGAGAATAGATTTAAGATTGTACACTTGGTGAGTCCGAATAATGATCACAGTGTAGAACCAAAATAATTTACCGATATAATCTGTCGCCTGCACCGCAAAAAACAAATTACATGACACTGGACGGTTGATTTATGAAAATTAAATATTAGAAATGAAATAACTAAATTACCATACTTGTATTCGTAATAACCCAAAAATAGAACTTAGATCCACTAGCAAAATCGAACATGGAAAATACTGAAAATAGGGTTGATTCAAGGTGATCATCGATTTAATGACGGAAAATGTTATGTTTGGGGACGGAATTTGGTCGATTTGGGGAGATAATAAAATATTTTTTTGGTACAATGTTAGTTTATCGAAAAGGTAATAGAGAAGGAAAAAGGAAGATTACTGCAATTTAGAATATTAACTGCTTCTTCGTATGTATTGCCAGTTTCTTTATCATTTAACATTATTCAGTTGGAAACACTCCTGAAAGCGGTGTGATTCAACGATTTGCCGACGAATGATATGTCGCGATAGCACACCATCCGAGGTAGGGTCATTAACGGTGAATATGGCGTGAAAATGGAGAAGGGGAAAAGCGCATGCAATCGATTTTTGAAGAATAGAGAAGAGTGAAATAGATAAAGGATAGAGAAGAGAGCCGAGATGATAGGCGGAGGGCGTACAAATTTCGAAGTTAGGATGGTCATGGTGAAAAGAACGTTAATCTTGAGGTGGAAAAAAGGGAGTACGAATTTCGAAGTCAAATGAAGAAAAAGGGATTATCGGGAGAGAAGGCGGATGTGGTTCGAAAAAGAAGCACACAGTCCAAAAAACAAATGCATGAGAAGAAAAAAGGACAGGTATCAACCTACAAACGTATTGGTTTCTGCTTTCCAGTATAAGTAAATAGGATAGACATATATTGCTATTATTACTTTTGAACCAAATTTCATTTTATTTGAAAAATATTTTTTATGGAAAATTAATATTAAATCTTTGAAATACTCTCTTTTCAAGAAAACTTTAAAATAAATTTTATCCTAATAATAATGCTAAGAAACTCAAAGGACTCAATTCGAACTAAAGAAAATATAGTCAAACTAAAGCATATATGGCTTGCCATAACAAGGTATCGATTGAAAATAACTCATCAACATGCTTTTGGACTAATACAACATATTAACATGAATTTCCCATTTTCTTAAAGCCATAAAAGGTCTTCGATTGTAGCTCTACAAATAAAAACCAAAATTATGACTATCATAGGCATAACTAGCATTTCATCTAGTCATAAATCTCAAGACTACGGGATTCCACCATATGCCCTTTTATGCTCTTTGAACCAATCTCCAAATGTACCGTGTGGTAAATTTGGGGTTTCAGATACTCGAATCTCTAAAATATTTCTAATTCATAAACATTAGGTCCATTCCTGCAATGTAGGATTGTGACCATGTCATCTCAAATTATTTGGAGTCAAGCGAAAAATCCAAAGAAAATAGGAAGAGTGCTCAAATATGTTCTCCCATCTAATCATAATTACTAATTTCTCTTATTGTCTAAACCTAAGCCTTGATGCTAAATGTAATGACCTGCACTTTTCTGGATTCGAATTTCAAAAAAAAAATCAAAATTCAAACTCATCCAAGCATGGATCATGTAAATCTGGCACTTGTAATAAATGAACATGAGCATAATCAGATTATAATAAACCAATCTCACATTAGAAACAAAACAGGATAATAAGTATCGACCATGACTGCTACCATAAAGGTGAATCGCTACACTAATACCGAGCATTAGAAAACAAGAATAAAATACCAAACACAAATATTTCCAAAGAACCGTTGCCTTTAAGATAAACCCAAGAGTTGTTATGAGAAGCGGTCAGAACAACAAACCCTGATAAGCAGTAAATTTATAACACTCTCCACTATATACAAATATATTCCAATTGGGTTCATTTAAATTATATGTCTGATAAGGTTAGCGATTCTAGCCTAACCTTGCACAGTTACACACAATGACTAGCTACCACACCCAAGGTAGCACTTCCGAAAATGGATTATTAAATCCTGAGATAGAACCTTTTTGCACACATGAAGCCTTAAACTACCCACAAACCAATTAACTAAGAGTCGGACTCCCTGACCACTTAATATCTCGCCAAAAATAAAAGAGGCATGTTCTATAGACACTTACGACCTCACTTAAGAAATAATAAATAAGGCGGAACTAGTGATCACTTAATACCTTGATATCTCAATCCTGCATAAGACAAGGGATAGTAAGTAGTTTCTTATGAATCTAGGATAGGTATACAACTTCTCACCATTTAAGACCTTCTCATGATAGACCCATATGTTACTGTCTAACTGGCCTTATTAGACAATCCTTGATCCACTTAGTACTTCCCATAGGATAAGCAGGCCATTGAAACTTACGTAGTGGTTATTTAATATAATATCCCATGGCAGACTCTGACCTAGTCATTTACTACCTAGAGGATGTTGATTCTTTTAGAGGTTGTCGAACTCGTACCCAATTAGCTATTTAATACTTTTTATTGGAAAAAGGAGAATTATTTGATCATTAAATACCTAACGAGAGCAGATCCTATGACTCCATATGTACTCTTTATAATAAATTTTAAGGAAAAGTTGAATTTAATCACTTAATACCCTAAGAGGCGGACCTTAAACCCACTTAAGACCTTAATTATGAAGTAGGCTATAACATTAAATGTCAATTAGGTTTCTTCTTTCGGAAGGGAGGCGGAACCTATAGACCCTTGAGACCTCAATGCTTGAAGTAAACTAGTAGGACCATTCCATACCATGATAATATAATTGTCATAGGTTCCTATGATCAATGATATCTCATGCCATTTATACATATATCCGGCTATCGAAAAGTGCAGTCTTCTGTCGGATAACTCAACTAACATCACATCATCAACCACCTAAGTCCAATTTCTTACGTTAATTAGAGATATTCTTTCAAAAATTAAAATAATTATAAGATAAGATTGGTATTCCTAAAAGATAAGAAAAGACTAATATAACTCTAAGACGATTTATTGGACTTAGTATTATTATGGTAATTTACCCCGATCCCCATTTTAAATTAATTACCATAACTGTCGTATACCCTTAATAACCATAACTGCCACTTTTCCGAAGGCGACATACATTGCAATCAATGTTATTTATACTAGTCCTATTATTATTCAATAATTCCTTGTTACTTGTACCTCTTAACTTTTCCCCAAGCTAATTATATTAATTTTTTATAAATTGGAGTTATAATATTTAACTCTTATTAGTTGTAACCTTTTTGAATTCTATATTTTATTACCACATTTATTTTTCATAAATCCCAAAGTTACAAATACTAATTCTCCATTTGATACACTAATTTATATCTGTAATTAATGGAGAATAATCAAAATTTAAACCTAATCTAACCTAAATACGTAAATACCTAATATTACTAATACATATTAATTACATAAGATTTTGATAGATAAATCATTTTTGTGTGTGTGTGTATTAACACACACTTATTACTTATATATATGTTTTCAATATTTTCATATTTAACTAATTTACATCCTAGTCCAAACAAATGACTAGAACCGTCTCTCCGTTTTCTAACTTGTTGAAAATTCAAATTTCAATAGAAAGATCTTTTGTTATAATTCTCATAAAATTTTCCCAAAATTTTAAAATTGAGGAAATATCGACTTTTTTTTAGTATAACGGTTGTGTAAAGCGATTCTACACACCCGATTAGATAACATTACTAATAACATAATCGGTCAACAAGCTGACCGATGGCTAACAGTACGATAATGCATGCAAACTGCATGCAGGGAGTTTGTAGCGCGTAGCACGATTAATTACATGCTAAACTAATGAGCAAACTAAACAAGCTTACATCAAAACACCACAGAATAATACCATTAACACAACTTCCCCGTTGACGTGAAAACCAGCAGTGTCAACGAACCATAAAACACAAATAAGTTTTCCTGTAGCGAGGGAGTGTGCAGCGCAAGATGAACTTACCATGGTCGAGGGAAGAGGCGGCGTTGCTAAGTGCCTCCTGCGTCGGTGCTACCTTCGAATTCCTCTTAGTCGATGGTGGTATCCAGTATGGTTGGGATGAAAGGTGTTGGCTGTGTACCTGAGGTGGATGCTTGAAATATCGACTTATTCAAAATTTCAAGAAAAGGATGTTCTCTTTTTTGAAATAGACAGTGTAAATTATGCACAAGTTTACTCATCTTTCGTAATTTACATATTCCTTATAATTTCAAATATGGTTTTTTGTAGGAAAAAGGAATAAAGGCAAATTTAAAAAATAATAAATCCTTAAACAACTCAAAAATAGATAAATTTAGATTAAAAAGAGAAATTTTCATGAAATTCTACAATTACACTCATTCTTCCAAATCTGGGGCAAAACCACAAACAAAAATCTCAATATTACTTAGAGATTGAATTCCGGATTTAGGTATAAATACTAACAAGAAGATATAGAAAGAATTGAATAAACAGCCAACAAATTCAATATTATATTTAGGCGTATAAGTTCAAAGTATACTTAAGAAAAAGATGCGATATTACAACAACATCCCACTCACTTGCAAAGCTTTTCCAAATTTCAGACCTGAATTACAACTTTTAAATTTCATTTCCAAATCCTTACACATATACGATATGTATAAAAATGGGATATATACGTATACATATTAAAATTTGTAGATCTGGAAAAGAATTGGAATAGGGAAAGGAAAATAAAGAACATAAATCTAAGGAATTACCTTACATGAAAAACCTGCCTTTTCTTATAAATCTAGATTCATTCTCTCCAATTCTTATTGTTTGGAGAAATCAATTTTATTTGAGAAAGTTTAGCAAATAAAAATGGCAGAGCTTAGCTACTGCCTCTAGAAAATATGAGAAAAGGTAGGAGATCTATGCCTTTATTTATATTTGCTGAAATGACACAAAACTGTCAGATTTCATGTTATAAAAATTTATTCGTATATATAAATTTTATACACCACAAACCCTAGCTTCCACTGAAGCAGAATGACCAGGAGGCCGATCTAGCAATCGACCGCCCGGTTAACCACTCTGCTCGAGTTTGCTCTAGTGGGGTCTCTTAATTTATGGTAAGAGTAGATATTTTTTTATATATATATTATTTTTTCTGTATAATTTTTCATCCGTAACTTTTCCGAACATTAAAGTTAACCAAAATTTGTCATAAACACAACGGTGCAAGTTTTATGGTCAAATTCCAACGTTTGTTCAAAATTCATTATTGGAACGTATTTAAACTAATTTAACTAACATCATATTTCGAGGTGTTACATGTCGCCTCCTTAGTTGTTGATTCCTTTTGCTCAACGTTGGTCCCATCTTCTCCCGAAAACACTAGCATGTAACAACCCGCCTAAATGGGCCGATCCAGAAAAGGCCCATCAGAATTAGAGCCACTCTAAACAGATCATCGGCTCCTATAAGGATATACAAACAGGTATCAAAGAGTAATAAAAACGATAATCAAAATCTCACAAGGCGGAAGGGATAAAATATAATAGCACAAAATAGATGTACCACTTATTATAACCCACAATTTCAGAATACAACATGTCTCAAAGATACAAGGTACATTAATAATTCATTATCCCAATTACGCAACAACAACAATGATAAAGCTATTGCCACTATAACTAAGTCTTCGAGAGGCTCTTCCTCCAAGTCAATCGTCCCTCGTCCTCAGTCAACAGTTTCATCTACTAACCTGCTAATGTTAAGAGGAGGGGGGTCAGAACATAAATTTCCGGTGATTGTAATTCACATGAGTTTAGGAATAAATATTCCCTAAAATTTAATAGCATAAACCTTTCATGTTATATCACTAAACAAACATACACAAAGCAAACATATAAGGTGAATATCCTAACAATCACTTAAGGCCTATAGTAAATTTAAGGGCAGATGTACTTACGGTCACTTAATACCCACAAAATCATTTAAGGGCGGACATCCTTAACAGTCACTTAATACCCCACGAGGCAGGTTATTCTTAGTCAATTAAGGCCATTTATTTCTTTATTAAGGGTGGACATCCTTACAGTCACTTAATACCTTATGGCAAACCCATAACCATTTAATACCTCGTCTCTAACATCAACATCATAATGTATATTATCTCTTTGTAGGTCGACAAATAGTAATGACCACTTATTACAAGGCAAGGGTTAGGAACTCACTTTAAGAGAACCCTTCTGGCGGGCCCTCTTTTTCTATCTAGTTGTCCCTGTCGGTGAATTCCTAGTCCCTTAATACTTCCATTAGACTATGGTTTCTTTTTGGCTATGTATATATACAATCCCTAGATCAGCCCTCACTAACCCATAGATAAGAAGTGGACATTACTTGGAGAATATCATATTCATGTTATTGTTAATAAGACCAGTTAATACTTATATAGGAGAAAGGCGGACACCATTAAATCCTCGAAGGGTGGGTCCCATGACTTGGCCTGAACCAAGGAGTAAACCTTAGGAACAGACCTAGTCCTAACAACTTAATATCCAACAAGAGGAAGGTCATCCACTAATTATCTTTTTCCCAAGGTAGACCCACTTCACACATAATATATACACACACACACACTAAACATCTCGCATTAGACCATCCACTTGTAGATGCTGGATTTGCTAGGCTGTTCTGGGCAGGCTTCTACTATAAGTTGTGTGACGACCGCCCATAACTCATGCACTTAACAAGACGAATAATGCACTGAAAGACGTTCCAAGCAGCTATCGAAGATCAACGGCGTAGAATAATAAGAGGAACCTGTTGTATACCTCGCAGCGCAGGGATAAAATATAATAGAACATAAGCAATAGGCAGTAATAGTGAAGCATTACTGAACAGAATCCAAATTTTCGTATCATCGTGAAGAAAATATCCATGCATCATATTTGATTACATCATAAGAGTCTGTACAAAATGCCTCTCTACAAGTCACTCAAAGAATCATATGAACTATAGCAGCGAAAACAACTAATAGTAGGAAATAATATGCCATCCTCTTGCTTGTAACGCCCCGTATTTTCTCTAAACGTATAAGTAACAAATCAGAGAATAATTAATTTTTAAAATAAGAATCAAGGGAAATGGGTTGCGCCATTGCGTTCATCTCGAAATTCTGCTTGGAAACGAGTCCAAGTTTTCGAGAAACGGAGTCCGTATGAGGGAGATATGACCCTCCGAAGTTTTAGGAATTTTCAGAACCGAAAACATCTTGAAATTCGAATTCAAAATTCGAATTCAAACGCCAGCGCAGGCTGGGCGGGAATTTTCCCGCCCAGGACCAGGTCGACCTGTGGGTCGACACTATGGTCGACCTCCCAGGGACCAGGTCGACCCTATGGTCGACCTGGGGGTCGACCTGGTAACAAAACCCAGTTCTGAGCCTGGGTTCATTCTGATGTATCTAATCACGTTTTCTGTCGAGATTCGTCCGCCTAATCCTATATAAACAGCCTCCTAGCCTCATTCTCCTTACACCATTTTATTCTCTCCTTATGCTGCCTTTGAAATATTATAAATAAATAAAATAATGGCGTCGCTACTCTGCTGGAATCAAAACTAGAAATAGTGCATCTTCTTCCAAATCTGAATTAGGTTAAAAGAGAACTACTGCAACTATTATTCTATAATCCAATCAAGGCAAGCACAGTTATTTTTAGATATGAATTTTAATTATGATCGTGGCATGGTTGTAAATCTGAATCTGAGGTTATGCATATTCTGTTCTGTTTAGATCTATCCTATTGTAACTATTCTGTATCTCTCTTCTTTCTGTTCTATAGCCAGGCTACCACGAGCCTGAGCCAAATCTCATAAGAGATTGACGCACGAATGCCAAACTTTTGGGGCAAATAATGAATGATGCATAAATTGGGCATGACTGATCTATGACTGATTTGAGGAAAGAATATAGGCTGTAGCTAGAACATAAATCTGAGACATATGGATAGACATGTTTGAAACATAAAGTGTATTGAACATATGACTTGAGGCATAGAAGAATATTGGACATATGACTTAGGATTTGGGCGTAAAGATTTAACTGTAAATAAGCAATTGATTTAGATACATAGCACATGTTGTAATTCAGGACATAAGTTGGAGGCATATTATATGAGATTGTTTATGACTTAGAATATAAAGGACATAAGTTGTAATTCTAGATCTGGACATACTTTATATATTATAGTCTGTAATTTAGAAGAAGGAGGATATTTTGTGTATAACTTGGGCGTAAAGACCTATATTAAATAGGATAACCATTAATGTGAACACGCCTAAAAGTGGGTTTTTGGATATATGACATGCATTGTAATCCATGGCTAAATTTGGCATAATTTATATGTAAGATTTTTGGAGAATATTCTGAACTATGCAAGTTTAACTAAAATTTGGGACATATGTTATATGGTGGATTATGACCATAATTTGGGCTTACAAGTTTAGGCTTACTTTATGAATTAGGCAAGATATGTGAATAGGACTTTAAGGAATGTTTAATCGACTAAAACTGTTATCTGTTTAATATGCTAAATTTGCCTAATCTGCTAAATCTGTTACCTGTTTAATCTACTGAATTGCCAAACTGTTAAATATGTTGAATCGTCTAATCTGCTAATTGTGCCCAATCTGTTAAATCTGTTGAGTTGCCTAATCTGCTAAATCTGTTGAACCGCCTGAGCTGCCAAATCTGTTAGATCTGTTAAAAAGCTGAATGATTGTAATTTGTGTAAAACATGCTAATTTGTTTAATCTGCTGCGACTTGAAAAGAAGTCATATCTGTTAAATTGTCATAATTAGTCTGATATTTGTATCATTTGTAATGGAATAAATGGGTTATAATAAAATTCTGAGACACGAGGTTAGACTCATGTTTGCGGTAGAAGCCTGCCCGGACCCAACCGGCTTAACCAGCAACCGCAAACTGCTAGTCTAATGTGAGAGGTCGTATGCGTAAATAAAATATGCTTAGACACGAGGTTAGGTCTGGCTTGTGGCGGAAGTCTGTCCGGAACCGCCTGGCTTATCCAGCAGCCACAAGCTACCGACCTAATGTGAGAGGTCTGCGCATTAATATTTAATTAATGCAAATATGAGGTAAATATGATGTCTAAAACGTGTTGGGTAGATAGGGCTAAACCAACTGGACTGATGAATTAATAAACTTGTTTCGTGAATCTGTAGGCCCAATACAAAGTTAGACAATCTGTAAGTCTGTTAAAACTGTACATCTGATCCGTTAGTCTGTTAACTTGTTAACCTGATTTTTCTGATCTGTGAACTAGTTGACTTGAACTCTGTATGTCTGAAAACATTTAAACAAGTTAATTTGAAATCTGTTAGTCTGGGGACACAAGGTTAGGAGGGAAAATACTTGTGTCATCTGTTGTTTGGGACCCATATTAGTCAGTAACCCTTTCTGGTATCAAAACTATGACCCAACAGTAGGTAGGGTCCGGGCACGCTTACTGAACTAATTATAAGCGGTTCATTCTGATAATGGCGAGGGGTGTTGATGGTGCGTTCCAACTGGGTCATGTGCGTGCATGGATTCCGGTCTGCCTCTGAGAATGTAAGACGCCGTGACATCTGTAAATAGGTCTGTGTCATTTAAAGGTTGCCACTATCGGGAGTGATACACCCTTCTGTGTGGCTGGCACAGGGTATTTATGTATTAGGGAGCCGATCGCTTGGGGTAGATTTAGGGTACACTTAGTTCTGTTTGTTTCCGCTGGGGTACCGTCTGTTTCTGTTGGGTGGTAACACCTGTCTGTTTCTGCGTGGTACCGTCTGTTGGGGTGGTAAAGGCCCATTTACTAGTGTACACCTAATTCTAACATTCTGTTTCCATAAGGATTATTCTGTTTCTATTTCTGTACCTTCTGTTCGGGTGGTAAAGGCCCATTATTCTGTTTCTGTTTAGACGTTAGGGTAACACCTAATCCTATTATACTGGTATTAGTGTAGAGAAGTAAAATATTAGTAAGAAGCATAACTTGGGCTATATCGTTCTGTTTCTTCTGTTTAGCTTAAGTATATTAGTTACTCCTGTTGATATTGTCTCTTATCAAGCTTTATTTTCATGTCATGATATTATTATCTGTTCATATGCTAAAAGTCACTGGATTTGCCAGACTTTATGTCTGGCCTTGCTTGTTTTCGCCCCTTTTCTTTCGTCCCCCCCCTCCCAGGTTTGTAGGGTGAAAATCTAGGAGCTTGATTTGGACTTTCTCTGCTTGAAGTATCGCTTGGCCTTGGCTCTATCTTTCCATGGCAGTTATGTTGGGGGATTATGATTTTAAAAACTATGTATTCTGAAGGCTTTTGTACAAGACTGATATTTTTGTACTTGAATTTTGATATTGTGTTTTGAAAAGATGTAACCAAACTTACTTCGGTTTCTGTTGTAATAAAGTTATAAATTTTTCAAGTACTGTTTTATCTGTCTTGTAAATTTCTGTTCTGTCTACTAAAACGCTCCATCAAAGTTAAAGCATTCCCTTTGTGAGTGACCTTAACGGAGGTGGGGTGTTACACTTGGTATCAGAGCTGAAGGTTACCAGACTTGATAAAAAGCTTTTGAAAAACTATTTTCAAAAAAGGTTTTAAAAGAAAGTATTTTCAAAAAGGGAAAGCCTGTTTTGAAAAACATAATCCCCAAAGCCATAGCCTATCTTTCTATCCTTTGTTTTGAATCTTTCCTTTTTCTTTTGTTTCAGCATGTCTAGGGATCTTAACCTTCCCGAGGGCGTACCGGTACCTGGCTCGTTCAGGAGGTACTTAGAGGCTAGGGCCAACGATGCAGGCCCAGCAGACATTCCTCCTCCAGCCGCAGCAATTCCCCCTCCTCCGCCCCCACCTCGTGCAATTGCTTTCTCAAAGATCTGTAAATATTTTAGGGCCATGGGTGGGAAGGATTTCAAGGGAACTGAATCGTTCGTAGAAGCGAGGAACTGGCTCAAAGAAACTGAGGATCTGTTCGTTATCTTCGAGGTGGACGATAGGCAGAAGGTACAATTGGCGGTATGGTTGCTCAAGGACGAAGCTTCCTATTGGTAGGAAGTCACAAACACCGAGAGGTCAGTTGAAACATGGATGGATTTCAGAACAAGGTTTGAGACGAAATTCCTCTCGCAAGCTGAACGAAGTCTACAACTGGAAAAGTTCTTATCTCTTAAGCAAGGAAGTATGTCGTTCAACGAATACGTCAACCAGTTCAACCAACTGGCTAGGTTCGGACTAGATTTAGTCAACACCCAGCATAAAAAGGCTCTCCTCTTTGTTAAAGGATTGAACGATCCACTGCACAGCCTAGCCATGACCCATGTACCCATGGGAGCGACTTACGAGAGATTGGTGGACATGGCACTACTACACGAGGAAGACAAGGGCAAGAAAGAGGCAAAGAAGGAAGAACCACAGAACAAGAAAGCATGGCCCAAAAAGGAAACACAAAAGTAGGATGAAAAGTCTGAAGATAAGAAGGAGAAAAAGCGCTTTACTTGTGGAAGCTCGACTCATCTGAACAAGGATTGCAGAAAAAGAAAGGGCACTTGCTTCAACTGTGGTGAGACGGGATACTTCACTAGGGACTGCCCGAAGAAACGAGGGCAAGGGCAGAGGGCAGGACCAACTTCTGGAGGGCATGCAAACACTCTCGATGCTAGTGGATAGGATAGAAATAAGGAAACTTTCTGTAGGAGGTTTAATTTCTTTATCTGGTTGTTGAGTTAAAGCTCTTTTCTGATTCTGGCATTTTTTCTGTAATCGATACTCTGCACTTTAATACTAGTATTGTTTCTGATTCCGCTGTAGACTCAGACCTATAAGGGTTATGACTCATCTAATTGTGATAAGTTGGGTATCTATTTGAGCGTTAAGTTGACTATGATGCATACATTCTGAGTTTTTATCATGCTTAGCTTCCTAAGAATCATTTGATGATCTGATCTGTATGAGTAGTCTGTAGGAGTTCTTACTCAAAATGTGAAATAGATTTCCAGTTGGGTATTTGTTTAATGGTAGTGATTCTCTTAGTATTAATCTGATGTTGATTTCGGTCTTCGGGGTTGATACTTAGGGAGTTATTCTCTTAAACCGATGTCTAATGGAAACCTAGCTATAGTTTTAATTATACTTGCCTCTATCACTCGACTTTATCCTTCGACCTTTAGGTAGAAACTGATGGGTGTAAACATGTGTTTGAGACATGTTATGTTTGATGGTTGCAAGTGGTTGCTAGTGATTACCAGTGGATGCATATACACACACTAGGCACTAGATCGGCTCAAGAACACTTTCATACTGCATATGGATGTGTGTGCATTTTTTTAATGGATGCGAAATGGTTGACTCAGCACATGGATGTTGCATATGAATGAACGGTTGTGCACTCATATAGAAATGATATGCATCAAATAGGAAAATTGCATACAGGTGGAACTTATGGCACTGACATAATTCGCATTAAGGAGGTCAACTGAATCAGTAGACCGCCTGATCTTTGCATTAAATAAGGATCATATACACACACTTTTACATATGTTCATACAACATTAGAAGTTTTCTAAGGACATTGGATGCATGTGGATGATGGTTGAGTAGATGGATGACCGGATGGTAAGACACATTCTTCTTAACTTGAAGATTTCGGGGACGAAATCCTTTAAGGAGGGGAGAATGTAACACCCCGTATTTTCTGTAAACGTATAAGTAACAAATCAGAGAATAATTAATTTTTAAAATAAGAATCAAGGGAAACATGTTGCGCCATTGCGTTCGTCTCGAAATTCTGCTTGGAAACGAGTCCGATTTTTCGAGAAACGGAGTCTGTATGAGGGAGATATGACCCTCCGAAGTTTTAGGAATTTTCAGAACCGAAATCATCTTGAAATTCGAATTCGAAATTCGAATTCAAACGCCAGCGCAGACTGGGCGGGAATTTTCCCACCCAGGACCAGGTCGACCTGGGGGTCGACACTATGGTCGACCTCCCAGGGACCAGGTCGACCTGGGGGTCGACACTATGGTCGACCTCCCAAGGACCAGGTCGACCTGGGGGTCGACCTGGTGACAGAACCCAGTTCTGAGCATGGGTTCATTCTGATGTATCTGGTCACGTTTTCTGTCTAGATTCGTCTGCCTAATCCTATATAAACAGCCTCCTAGCCTCATTCTCCTTACACCTTTTTATTCTCTCCTTATGTTGCCTCTGAAATATTATAAATAAATAAAACAATGGCATCGCTACTCTGTTGGAATCAAAACTAGAAATAGTGCATCTTCTTCCAAATCCGAATTAGGTTTAAAGAGAACTACTGCAACTCTTCTTCTATAATCCAATCAAGGCAAGCACAGTTATTTTAAGATATGAATTTTAATTATGATCGTGACATGGTTGTAAATCTGAATCTGAGGTTATGCATATTTTGTTCTGTTTAGATCTATCCTATTGTAACTATTCTGTATCTCTCTTCTTTCTGTTCTATAACCAGGCTACCACGAGCCTGAGCCAAATCTCATAAGAGATTGACGCACGAATGCCAAACTTTTGGGGAAAATAATGAATGATGCATAAATTGGGCATGACTGATCTGTGACTGATTTGAGGAAAGAATATAGGCTGTAGCTAGAACATAAATCTGAGACATATGGCTAAACATGTTTGAAACATAAAGTGTATTGAACATATGACTTGAGGCATAGAAGAATATTGGACATATGACTTAGGATTTGGGCGTAAAGATTTAACTGTAAATAAGCAATTGATTTAGATACATAGCACATGTTGTAATTCAGGACATAAGTTAGAGGCATATTATATGAGATTGTTTATGACTTAGAATATAAAGGACATAAGTTGTAATTCTAGATCTGGACCTACTTTATATATTATAGTCTGTAATTTAGAAGAAGGAGGATTATTTTGTGTATAACTTAGGCGTAAAGACCTATATTAAATAGGATAACCATTAATGTGAACACGCCTAAAAGTGGGTTTTGGATATATGACATGCATTGTAATCGATGGTTATATTTGGCATAATCTATATGTAAGGTTTTGGGAGAATATTCTGAACTATGCAAGTTTAACTAAAATTTGGGACATATGTTATATGGTGGATTATGACCATAATTTGGGCTTATAAGTTTAGGCTTACTTTATGAATTAGGCAAGATATGTGAATAGGACTTTAAGGAATGTTTAATCGACTAAAACTGTTATCTGTTTAATATGCTAAATTTGCCTTATCTGCTAAATCTGTTACCTGTTTAATCTACTGAATTGCCTAAACTGTTAAATATGTTGAATCGCCTAATCTGCTAATTGTGCCCAATCTGCTGAATCTGTTGAGTTGCCTAATCTGCTAAATCTGTTGAACCGCCTGAGCTGCTAAATCTGTTAGATCTGTTGAAAAGCTGAATGATTGTAATTTGTGTAAAACATGTTAATTTGTTTAATCTGTTGCGACTTGAAAAGAAGTCAAATCTGTTAAATTGGCATAATTAGTCTGATATTTGTAATGGAATAAATGGGTTATAATAAAAATGCTGAGACATGAGGTTAGACTCATGTTTGCGGTAGAAGCCTGCCCAGACCCAACCGGCTTAACCAGCAACCGCAAACTTCTAGTCTAATGTGAGAGGTCCTAGGCATAAATAAAATATGCTTAGACACGAGGTTAGGTCTGGCTTGTGGCAGAAGTCTGTCCGGAACCGCCCGGCTTATCCAGCGGCCACACGCTACCGACCTAATGTGAGAGGTCTGCGCATTAATATTTAATTAATGCACATCTGAGGTAAATATGATGTCTAAAACGTGTTGGGTAGATAGGGCTAAACCAACTGGACTGATGAATTAATAAACCTGTTTCGTGAATCTGTAGGCCCAATACAAAGTTAGACAATCTGTAAGTCTGTTAAAACTGTACATCTGATCCGTTAGTCTGAAAACCCGTTAACCTGATTTTTCTGATCTGTTAACTAGTTGACTTGAACTATGTATGTCTGAAAACTTGTAAACAAGTTAATCTGAAATCTGTTAGTCTGGGGACACAAGGTTAGGAGGGAAAATACTTGTGTCATCTGTTGTTTGGGACCCATATTAGTCAGTAACCCTTTCTGGTATCAAAACTATGACCCAACAATAGGTAGGGTCCGGGCACGCTTACTGAACTAATTATAAGCGGTTCATTCTGGTAATGGCGAGGGGTGTTGATGGTGCGTTCCAACCGGGTCATGTGCGTGCATGGATCACGATCTGCCTCTGAGGATGTAAGACACCGTGACGTCTGTAAATAGGTCTGTGTCATTTAAAGGTTGCCACTTTGGGGAGTGATACACCTTTCTGTGGGGCTGGCACAGGGTATTTATGTATTAGGGAGTCGATCGCTTGGGGTAGATTTAGGGTACACTTAGTTCTGTCTGTTTCCGTTGGGGTACCGTCTGTTTCTGTTGGGTGGTAACACCTGTCTGTTTCTGCATGGTACTGTCTGTTGGGGTGGTAAAGGCCCATTTACTAGTGTACACCTAATTCTAACATTCTGTTTCCGTAAGGATTATTCTGTTTCTATTTCTGTACCTCATGTTCGGGCGGTAAAGGCCCATTATTCTTTTTCTGTTTAGACATTAGGGTAACACCTAATCCTGTTATACTAGTATTAGTGCAGAGAAGTAAAATATAAGTAAGAAGCATAACTTGGGCTATATCATTCTGTTTATTCTGTTTAGCTTAATTATATTAGTTACTCCTGTTGATATTGTCTCTTATCCAGCTTTATTTTCATGTCATGATATTATTATCTGTTCATATGCTGAATGTCACTGGACTTGCCAGACTTTATGTCTGACCTTGCTTGTTTTCGTCCCTTCTCTTTCGTTCTCCCCCCCCCCCCCAAGGTTTGTAGGGTGGAAATCTAGGATCTTGATTTGGACTTTCTCTGCTTGAAGTATCGCTTGGCCTTGGCTCTATCTTTCCATGGCAGTTTATTGGGGGATTATGATTTTAAAAACTATGTATTCTGAAGGCTTTTGTACATGACTGATATTTTTGTACTTGAATTCTGATATTGTGTTTTGAAAAGATGTAACCAAACTTACTTCGATTTCTGTTGTAATAAAGTTATAAATTTTTCAAGTACTGTTTTATCTGCCTTGTAAATTTCTGTTCTGTCTACCATCAAAGTTAAAGCATTCCCTTTGTGAGTGACCTTAACGGAGGTGGGGTGTTACACTGCTCGTCTTCGCTCTACAGCATCATCCTCATCAAGATCTACAACCTGTCACCTACTACATCCACAACATCAATGGATGAACAACCCAAGGTAATAAGAGGGAACATAAAACCTTGAGTCAGATAGTAGTCTTAATGACTGATAAAACATCTTCTAATATCATCAATAAAGTATATGAGAATAGGTAAATCAATCATCCAATCTACCAACATTAACAAAGAAGAAACTCAAACCCGTCTCCTCCACATTCGACCGTGACAGCCTTAACAACAATCAGAAAAGGAACAAACAGTAGCAAACATAGCAACTAGTTATCCAGCGTAGACCATCCTAATCGAGATTAACGTCCCCTAAGCACAAGCCCGGAAGGCCTAAATCAACACCAGATAAGCACCCAGAGATGTTTCCTTTGATGTCGAACGATTTACACAAGATGATACAAGCAAAGCAATCAACATCCATGACTTTGGTTATCACCGCCTGTAACATAACAAAATTTATTACACTACAACCATATAGTAAAGATAATAAAATGAATAATACTTAATTAAATATTCAGAAATAAGTAAAACCAGCTTTACCATTGAGTCTCGGAATTCTGGTTCAGATAGACCCCAAGTTTACGTAAAACAGATAACGTATGAAAAAGTTATGATCATTAGAAGTTTGTATACATATAAGGGGCTTACACACACACACACACACACACACACACACATATATATATATATTCAAAATATTTCAAACCATAAAAACAACGAGCGCAGAGGACCGTAAGGGGATGACCAACAACGGCCTGGGCCGACCTATGGGTCAACCCAAGTTAAGCGGGGTCGACTTATGGGTCGACCCAGGAGATAGGTGGGTCGACCCACCCAGATCCGAGGCAGATTCCATATTCTACATTTTTCTGTTTTATTGGCTAGGTTCATCGCTGACTCAGCTCTACGTGTATGGCCTAAATTGAAAACCTAATATCTAATGGTGATGGATTGTCCTAGGTAGTATATATAATGGCATGTAACCTCATTTGTTTTAAACACACAAAACCATTTCTTCCTTCTTCTTCCTCTAAATCTTTCTAAGATAAATATGTATACATAGAACAACTGAGGTGCTACCGAAATATATAATAGCAGGGACAATTCGGATTACTCTTCAAGATTAAAGTAGACCTTTTCTACAGCGACATACATACTCCTCACCAAGTCTCGCTGTGATTTCACGTGATTTTTAGATTTGATTATTTAAAAAGGTTTTGAATAGTAAATAATGTTGGAGATATAAACAGTGCCTAAAGCAATGTCTATTATACATGTTTTTCTACAAAGATCTACAAGTTATGTTATGCACTTTTATCTTCCCCATCCCTGTTATGCCTTTCATTTATTTACAGTTTTTCTATATGCCTTTTTATTCAGTCTGAGATGTGTTTTCTCTCTTTTTCCTTTTATTTACGCGAAACATAGGCTACTCCAAGCCTTGGCTGTTACGTTGAGTGCATATAAAGGACCTGAATTGGAATAATTATGAAAAGACATATAAATAGGGAAAATTGGGCATATTGGGTACTGGAACTTTGATTGTAAGAATTGGACTTAATGTGATATTAAGTATAACATGTAGGAAGATATTAGTATCAGAGGTAAAAGGTAAGTAAAATGAATAACTGTAAGTCTAATTATACATCTGGGTAGGGCTTGATGGGGAAGGGGGTTGTACACCAATAACATCTAGATAAATGTCATTACTACAACCATGCTTATTAATGAACTTAAACCTGCTAAGCTACACTTGTCAATTATTAAGCTAAAGGGGTCCCAAGTCAAACATGTAGGAACTCGTCGGACTTTATGTCTGGCCTTTTTTTTCTTCTCTCTCTCTTCCTTCCCCCAGGTTCTTAGAGTGGGAGTGGTCGGTAGTTGAGATCGTGATTTTGCTTGGATTTGGATAGCTCTCCTTTCACACGTACTTTCTTCAGTTTATCTATGTTATTTGTAATGACACTTGAGTGATATTGTTATGGTTTTTGTACACTGATTATGAGACAGATTGCTTTTAATATTTGAGAAAATGTTGTTGTAACTTTGGATTTGAAATGGTGCGTTCTTGAATAATAAAAGTTTTAATTTTTCCGCTGTTTTATTTAACAAAATAGGCTTTACTTCTTGCAATAATTTTGGTATTTGAGAAAATGTTGTTGTAACTTTGGTATTTGAGAAATTCGTTATACCAAATTGAATAAAATTTAACAAAATAGGCTTTACTTCTTGCAATAATTTTTTTATTTTTTCAAAAATTTCTCAATTTTAATAGAATTGCTTAAATTTAGAAGAAAAATATCAATATATTTAAATTACAACGATTATTTTTAATGTTACCACAATTGAAATTTCAAGTTTCATGATAAAATAATTCATTAACCTTTGAACAAATATATATAATTCGTATCAAATTTTGTTACTTTAAAGTTAATTTTATTTACTAATATTTTCTTATTTCCAAAAAATATATTTTGTTTTAAAATAAATTAATAAATTAAATAAGAAGTAATAAATTAATAATGATTATGTCCTTAATAATTAAGATTGAATAATCAATATTCGATTATAATTAAGTAGTAGTTACTAATTAACAATTGATGAATAAGAAATAATAATCAATAGTTATTATTTTTAATGATTCATAATTAATATGAAATAACTAATATATATATGGTAAAAAAGACGGCAAAAACTGGATTATATAGTTATTGTTGCAGGTTTTTCAATATGCATTAATGAATCAAATTGTATAAGTCTTGTATATCAGTTGATTGTATAAAGTGCATTTAATTAACATTAACATTAAAACTGGTCATAAATGCACATAAAGAAAGAAAATACAAGGAACTGATATATAAGGCTTGTAATATTATTCAATAGAATTGTAAGTAATGCATCATTCAAAGGAGGACAAAATGGGTATTGTAAAAAAGCTTCAGACGGACACAAGTTTTCGAAGGCTCAGTAGAATTAAGTTTTCGAAGACTTTGGCTATAGAAGAAGCCAATGATGTCGATAAAATGCCGATTGAAGAGTTAATTGGGAATCTAATGTCATATGAAGTTCAATTACAGAAAAGAAAAGAAAATAGATCAATTGAAAAGAAGTCTATTGCACTGAAAGCCACAACAAATGATTCTGATTCGAGTAGTGAAGATGATAAAGAAACAGCACTCATGAAAAATCAGTTAAGAAGATTCCTAAAATATAGAAGGAAGAGTTATAATACAACAAATTCAAATGTAAATGATGGACGATGCTTTAACTGCCACAAACCAGGGCATGTAAAGAAGATGTGTCCATATCCAGACAAATCTACTCAGCAACCGGACAACTCAAATTCATCAAGGAAAAGAAAGAAAGCATATGCAGCAACGTTAGATGATTCAGATTCGTCATCAAGTGATGAAGAACCAGAAACTGGAAATACAAATATATGCTTTACAGCAATTCAGAGTTCAGAAAATCATGAGGAAAAGGATAAAAAAATCGGGTATGCATTAATTACATTTTAATTTTATTTGGTTGAATGGTTGCTTTGTTTGTTTGCTTTGGTTTTTCAAGTCTTTTCTCAATCCCTTTTATTTTGTTTTTCTATTTTATTCTCAATCCTCTCTATTTTGTTTTTATACTTGTTTCTATTTTTTTTTCTTCTTTGTTTTTCAAACTTAAATTTTATATATACTTTATTTGTATTTTATACTTTAAAACCTTATAATTTTATAATTATATCTATATAGTTTAAAAATATGTTTTCATATGTTTTCTATCATATAATATTGATTTACAACATTATAATTTTACTCAATAATTTCCAGAATTAATTTTATATCAAAACTCTTGAAAAATGCTTTGAAAAAGAAATTTATACATGAGTATGTCGACATAGTAAAATATGTGTGTCGACATATAATAGCTAGTTTTCTAATTTTGAAGGGAAGTGTCTTTTCACTATTTGAAATGCTTCAAAACCGTTGCAACCCTTCATTCTCTATAAAAAGAGGTTAAAACTGATTTTTCTAACATCTATTCTTCTCCATCTTTATCTCCTTTCATCCTATCATTATTCTTAATCATTTTTATGGTTTTTACACTTATACTCTGTCGAATTCACTTCTTATTTGATAAAAATTCTTCTCTCTACACTCTTTGAATCAAGTGGTATTGAAGAGTTATAGGGTTGTTTTGTAATTGCTAGGGTTGAAAGACCCTGTTTGTAAGTGAAAGAGTAAATGGTTTATCCTTGTAGCCGTGAAATCAAGGAATAGGAGTCGGTGTGCCCTTATTGAGCCGTGAAATCAAGGGATAGGAATCGATGTCTCCTTGTTGAGCCGTGAAATCAAGGAGGTTGTGTTTGGCTATTTGAAAATAGTAGTAAAACTCTGCACAATCCAGTGTTGTGCGGGACTAGACGTAGGAGTGATCTGAACCAGTATAAAATCCCGTGTGTTCTTTCCATTTCTGCACTTTTATCTTTGTTTATTTTGCATATGTGTTTGAATTTGTGTCTGTGATTGTGTTTGTGGTGTTTGATTCATCCTATAGTTCTCTCTTGTTTTTAGTTTTGCTTAAATTCTTACAAACACTATCCATCCCCCTCTAGTGTTTGCTTTGCCTGAACGATCCATTCTGCAGTCCCTAACAATTCTATCCATGAACCCCACACCAAATTTACAATATGTGTTCTAAACACTACTACCCATGAAGGTAGAATTGATCACAAAATGAATGTCAGTTCTGACCTATCTATCAACTACACCTCATTTGTAAGAGGAAAATTTCAAGGAAAACGAAATTCCTCAAGAAATCAATCCAACAATCAAAGGGGTGGTCAATCTTTTAGAGGTAGGGATAGAGGTAGAAACAACAACAGCAAAGTGAGATGTCAGATTTGTGAAAAGTATGATCATAGTGCTAACACGTGTTATATAAGATTTAATGCAAATTATACACCTACCCAGCAAAACAACAATTCAGGCAACAGTTCAAGTGTGAACAATATTAGTAATCAAAGTGATAACAAGTCTGAAGGGAAAAATGGTGACACAGCAAAGGTGGAAGACATCAATGATGACAGCTGGCACCTGATTCAGGTGCTACCAATCATGTAACCAATAATTTGAGCAACTTAAATCTTGGAAATCACCACTACAAAGGTACGCAAAATTTACTTGTTGTAAATGGTAAAAGTATTCACATAACACACAATGGAAATGCAATAATTGATGGACCCAAACAACTCTTTCTTAAAAATATTTTAAGGGTACCATAAATTAGAAAAAAATTAATGAGTGTTTCCCAATTTGCTAAAGATAATAATGTGTGCTTTGAATTCTTTCCCAATGCTTGTCTAGTTAAAGATATACTGACCCAAGAAATGATTTTGCAGGGTAATGAGACCAATGGTCTATACAAATTTGGTGTAAATAAATAAATAAAAATGACTGTCTAGACATTAATCATCTATTGACTGTTTCAATTGATCATGTACTAAATGCTTCTAACAATCATATGTTGACTTCTACTATCAATTCTGTGTACTGTGATAAATTTGATTTATGGCACAATAAACTGGGACACCCCAGTATAAAAACTTTGAAACAAGTTATTGGAAAAATAGCAACATTGACATTAATAAATTTCCAACTACACGTGTTTGCACATATTTTCAAATGAGAAAGAGCCATAAAATTGCATTTCCAGATTCTAACACAACTTACTCTAAACCACTTGAATTGATTGCTACTGATCTATGGTGTCCAACCCCAATTCACTCTGACTATTGTTATAAATACTATATATCTTTCATTGATGCCTACACTAGATATGTGTGGATATATATGCTCAAAAGTAAGTCAAACACTTGCAAAGCTGTGCAAAACTTTATTACATATGTTGAAAATCAGACTAACAATAAAGTTAAAGTGTTTCAAACAGATGGGGGTAAGGAGTTTCTTCCTTTTAAGCAATACTTTCTAAACAAGGGTATTTTTCATTGAACAACTTGCCCTCATACTTCTGAACAAAATGGTATTATAGAGAGAAAGCATCGACACATAGTTGAAACTGGACTAACTCTGCTTGCAAAAGCTTCCATGCCACTTAGGTTTTGGCCTGAAGCTTTTGCAACTGCAGTATATCTAATTAACTTACTCCCCACTAAAGTTCTCAAGTTCAAAAGCCCTCATGAAATACTAACTAGCAATGTTCCAGATTACAATCACTTAAAAACATTTGGTTGTCAATGCTTTACCAATTTAATACCATACAATAATCATAAACCTGACTTTAGATCTCCACCATGTATTTTTCTAGGCAACTCTAATAATCAAAAAGTTTTTAGGTGCTTAGATAACAAAGGAAGAATCTATGTGTCTAGATATGTTGTATATAAAGAACATGTGTTTCCATTAAGTAATTCAGAAATTATGCCTAGTAAAAAAGTTCAAAACCCAAGGCAACATAATTTAGCCATACCTGATATGGTAGGCATAGTCATATCCACATAGCAAAGCCAGGTGGACAATGACAACAGCTCTCAACATACAGTGCCATCTAGTGGGCCCAGTCAAGAGATGCAAGCATGACCAATCAATTCCAATCAGTCACCTTAGCAACAAAATGTTAATAAGGAAAGTCAATCAAGTAATAATACTGATAGCAGCGAGTCAGGTAGTACCGAGCATAACAATGCATCTAATGATAATGCAAATGAACATCATATGATAACTAGAGCAAAGTGTGGTATATTTAAACCTAAAATATACAACACAACACTGGATTTACAAGAACCTGTATCATATCATGAAGCAACTCAATCTGATAATTGGACTGCTGCCATGAATGAAGAATATAAAGCTCTAATGAAAAATAATACATGGTCACTAGCAGCCACACCTGATCATAAAAACATTATTGGCTGCAAGTGGACATTTAGAATTAAGAAAATCCAAATGGTTCTATCTCAAAGTATAAGGTAAGGTTGGTAGCTAAGGGATATTCCCAACAGAATGGATTTGATTTCACTGAAACATTCTCACCTGTTGTGAAACCCACTTCTATAAGAATTGTGTTGACCATTGCCTTACACAAGAGATGGCCCATCAAACAACTTGATATGAATAATGCCTTTTTAAATGGTGTTTTATAGGAAGAAGTCCTTATGGAGTAACCACAGGGTTTTGTACAGTAAGGAAAAGAAGGACTTGTTTGCAAGTTAAACAAAGCTACATATGGTCTAAAGCAGGCTCTAAGGGTCTGGTTTGACAAGTTGAAGTCAACATTTTTCAAACATGGATACAACTCTCTGAAATCTGATAACTCAATTTCTACAAAATTTACCACAGTTTCTACTACATATATACTTATATACGTTGATGACTTTATTATAACAGGGAACAATGACACTAAAATCAACAACATCACCAAAGCCCTAAATTCAGGATTCTTCATAAAGGATCTTGGTGACTTGAGTTATTTCCTAGGAACTGAAGTCAAAAGAAAAGATAATTTTGAAATTTATCATAGCCAAAGGAAGTACATTTCTGAAATTCTAACTAGAGCAATGATGGACAAATCAAACCCATTTCCAACTCCTATGGTTACAACTCCTCAACTCTCTAAAACAAAAGGTGAAGTAATTCAAGATGGAAAACAATTCAGAAGTATAGTAGGAGCACTGCAATATGCTACAATAACAAGACCAGATATATCATACAATGTGAAAAAATAAGTCAATACATGCAAAACCCATTGGATCAACACTGGAAGGCTTTAATGAGGGTACTCAGATATCTAAAGGGAACATTATCTCAAGGACTTATACTCAAACATGGCAGAAATCTCAATATCAATGCATATTATGATGCTTATTGGGGAATAGATCAAGATGACAGGAAATATACATTAGGCTACCGCATATATTTTGGCAAAAATTCAGTATCATGGTGTGCAAAAAAGAAAAACACTATGCCAAGATCCAGCACAGAGGCTGAGTTTAGAAGCATGGCAAGCACTACTGCCGAATTAATGTGGATAAAGTCCTTACTGAGTGAACTTAGGGTTAAATTGGACAAACAAGCTATAATCTAGTATGATAATACCAGTGCAATTTCACTGAGAGCTAACCCTATTTTACACTCTAAAACCAAGCACATCGAATTAGACTTATATTTCATATGAGAGCAGGTTATATACCTTCCCAAAATCAGAAAGCAGACATACTTACAAATCCCCTCTCAAAGACGAACTTCACCAGACTTAGGTTGGAGCTCAACGTTGATGATGAAGATCCAAGCAACAGATCAGATCTAATTGTATTCATGCATGAATAGCTTCCGATCAACTCTAATTAAAAAAATGTGAACTTTCTTAAGAAGTGGAGATGCGCTGCTACCATTATTTGCCATCGCTATTTCCAACAAACCCTATCCCTCGATATCATTTGAGGAGGGAGGGTAATAGAATAACGGTTTACGTAACATTACATTTGTAATGGGCTACATCCCTTATTATTATTACATATTCACTTGTCCCAATAAGGCTTAGCACACTGGCCTATATATAACCATGTACACAACTATGTAAATTACAATTCATCAATTACATTTCTCACTTCTCTCTCGCAATCTAAAAGTAATTCATCTCTGTAAAACAATATTTGCATTCATCTGCAAATCTATCTATTTATGAGTACTATTATACAAACAAAACTATCCTCAACTGCTGCTTTGAATTATGACATTTTTAAATGTTTTTGACACTAGCTGTAGGTATTAACTAATCCTCAACCGAGGTTAAGAATTTAATATGTGAGTTTAGGACTATAAGAACGTGGTGATAATTTAGTCTTTTTTCAACTAAGTTTACAATTACATTCGAACAGTGCTACATGAACCAAAAACAATTATGTCAGCACGTGTGAATAGAGTAAGTTTGCAGCAAATTTGTCGGCTGTAATTCAGGAGGTCCACTCAAGTATTTGTAATTCGAGTTATTTGAAAAAATTTATTTCGGTTCAACTAGAATTTTTGATTACATTCATTTTTTAACCCTTAACACCGATATCATTCACAAATTATACAACCAAACCTTAATGTATAATTTGTTTATCTATTTTCAGTTTTATATACATAACATTTCACAGTGATAACAATTGTCTTTTATATGCTAAATTTTACCAACATTTGTGATATATTCACATAATGAATTATGTCCACGCAAACTGCTTTGAATTAATCTCATCATAATATGAAAAATTATTGCAATACACCAAAAAAAATTGTTATTCTTTCCAACATCTTGTCTATGTTTGGAAGCAAATTATGAATTACAATGGCAAATTTAAAACTTCAAATAAGACTTTATACTTGTAGTTAATATGATATACCGTCTAATGCACAAATTAATTATTATTTAATACTTCAAGTATTTCTTCATGCTATTTTTGTCTGAAAGCTAATTTGTATTCAACTTATTTTGCATAGTTATTATCATGTCTTCTCATCTTAGATCTCATAGTTTACACATTATTCAGGCGCACAGTTTACATTCATCTTCAGCGTTCAATTATTTCCTATTTCTCAACATATATAGATGTACAGTGCAGGTTTATTTTAAAATTGATGTAAGGAATTTTGTGTTTAAATTCCTATCCCCTAAATCTAGCAAGGGAATCAAAATGTACTTGGACTAGACATTGGAAGTTTATATCATGTTTCCTGAATGAGCAGTCTAACAACAATGTGACCATCTCACACTACCATTATAATCATGTATATTATATGAACCAAAAGTGTGCACTTGTTTAACATTGTAAAATGCTACAGCTGTAAAGCATGGCCAGAATGCAGGATGCAAAGTATGATATGACCTAAACAAATTGATGTGCTGCATCGGTGAGCTACCAAATGTGTGAAATGCAGCTGAACTGTGAGTGCATTGTAAGGAATGGGTAAACTAAGGGAGGCATGAAAACGAGCAAGCTGAGTTGATCTAAAATTGAGTTGACACAAGTGCATTAAGAGGTACATTTACTGAATTTTATGGTTTTGGTTTTTTGTGTTTTATGGTACATTTATGTCATTGGCCATAGTTTTGGGAACTAACTTTCAAATTTTGTTGTGATTAGGTTATTTATATAAGATACAGATAGGAATTCAGTTAGAAAAATGCAGTGTTTTGAAAGTGGATATTCTGATTTCTCAAGTTTACTTTGGTGATCATTAACCATTTATTGTGCATACTAGATTTTTTGATGTACTAGGAAATTTGAATATATTATTGTCTTGTCGTCTTTAATGTTATATATTTAAGTTGGGTTCCCAATTTTCATTTATACATATACATACATTTATCTATGTGCATATGCCATATGTACTTGCATATGTCATATGTACTTGCATATGTATATGTATTTATGTACATATATGTAGGTGATTATGTACCTACTTTTGTATTGTTTTACCAAATTTTGCATATTGTAGTGGATTAAGTTTTGAAAAATAATGGATTATCATTGTTGATGCTTTTATTAGTCTTTGTTGCGCAATTATTTGGAAATTGGCTTTAGTTAACTTCAAAACGAAAAAGGTATTGTATATAAATTGATTTCTCTTTCCATTTTAGATTTCAAGTTTAGGTTGTATACCGTTTGGTTTTGACATAATTTTTGGCTTCTGGTAGTGAAAAGTGTAAAATCAGAATCATACACTTATGAACAACAGTTATATCACATAATTGTCTAGCAATAGCAAGACATACACACATATGTGTATATATAGGGAGAGTCTATCTAGATAATATGGTGACACAAATTCAGACACAAGCAATCTCAACTACCACTAAATCTCCCCTTGAATTCCACATTCCATATAAAGACAAACAAATCACAAGGTTTAGAGTTTGTGTCTCTAATTTCATTCCATGGTTTTGAGAAATAGGATGGATGATGAAACTTGTTTTCTACATTTAAAGATTCTGATTAAAATGAAATGTTTCTTTATTTTTTATGCAACTCCCATCCATTACAGTTGTATTTTAGTTACCGTATTTCATTTGCTTTCAAAGTACGCTTCATAAAGAGTTAGTTAAAATCCTAATGCAGCAAAGGTAAAACAAACAAAACCAATGATGCGTTTGTTTTGGTAATCATTTTAGACATATAAAAGAGAAAAACAAAACAGTGTATGTAGACCATCTAATTTTTACTTTTTTTCTTGTTGTGATTCCTTTTTTCTTGTTGAAATTCTTTTCTAAGGTTCATGGAGGTTGTAGCCTTATTTTTGAAAGAACGCCATACACATGAATGTTTCACTAAATTCTGTTATCTTGATAATTAATATTGTTTACAAGTAATTAGATTTTCTAGAATGAAGATCATCAACAACAATGGGCATGACTTTAATTATTATATGTATTACGTATGTATTGTGTAAATTTGTTTCCAAATTCTTGTGGTATGTGAATTTCCTAATTTGATCAAATAACTATTAACTAAATGGTTATGAAAAATACTTATGTAACTAACGTGTTCTCAGTTATTTGAATATGATGATTATATGATTGATTGTTTGTTATTTTAAATCAGACTTTTTATACGATCATTACTGATTTTAATATGACAATTGTATAACTAATTGTTGAAAATAATATAAGCCATAAACAATATATAGTAGCATTTAAAATATGTTACAAAACCATCAATACCTTTTAGCAGCGTTTTAGAAATGCTACAGAAATAAATGTAACATACCATCTGAATTTTTAGCGGTGAAAATAAGCACTATAGAAAAGGAAAAAAGGGCGCATGTATAGACCTTCATAGCGTTTGAAAAACGTAGCTATATAAATTTTTAGTGGAATAAAGTAAATGCAACAAAAATCTTTTAGTTGCATAAAATAAATGCTATAGAAAAGCAAAAAGTGACCCACGTACAAACCTTTAGTAGCGTTTGAAACCCAAAACTACGCTAATCATATGGTAGCGTTTATCAAAACGCAACCAAAAAATTTAGACTTTTAGTTGTAGGACCAGTGGTAGCATTCATTAAAACGCTACATAAGTTTTGGTAGCAATTTTCATACGAGAGCAGGTTATATATACCTTTTCTGGTGTAGTGAAACAACAACCCTAGGGATTATAATAGCTTTCATACATGGGAAAGTCGACTCAACCATCTATAATCCAGAAAGACAAAAGAGGTAAATCCAAAAGGTCGGAGCCTACAAAGCCAAATCCATGGATCGGTGCCCTAATAACTAAAATCCAGAGAAAGCTGAGAGAACCAAAACATGAGCTCAAGGAATCCAAGAGGTCCTAAAGCCGGAAAACCAGAAGCGAGAAAGCCATGAGTAGGAAGCCCATTGTCCAAGAGCCACAAATCCATAAGAGAGGAAACTAGAGAAAGCCAAGATCCCAAGCCAAAGCGCCAAAGGATAGAAAACAAAAATCCAAGTATCCAGAGAAGACTAAAACCGAACCAAGAATCCAAAGAACTAGGGCCAAAATCCGGAAAACCAAAAGGGAAACCAAGAGCCAAGAATCAAAGATATCCACAAGAACTAAATTCAAGGTACCAAAAATCCAAGACCAAGAAACTGAAATATCCACAAATCCAGAAGACCGAAAACCACAAGCCCAAAGATACTGATGCCCGGGAGACTTGCATCCAGGATATCAGAGCCAATAACGGGTTTAGTTGATAACAATGTCAACGGGACGAGTGCTGACCCCAAGCCTATACTGATTTCCATGAGGGGGATTTGCCTGTCTTGGCACCACATCCAGAGTCCAAACAAATCATGTCAGTTCTCCACGTTTTCACACTCTTCAACCATATCCTTGAGATGTCGACATTCGTTTGTTTATGACCTTCGGGATCATGAAACAAATAATGCTGACCAGAGTCCCTTTCTCTCTGAGTTGGCTCCCTTATAAGAGGCTTTTTGAAAGGAGCTATGGGATGGACTTCCCGATAAATATCTTTGAGGGTGTGTGTAAGTTCCGAATAATATTGGAACTTCGATTGTCCCTAAGACACATTAGGATCGTTCCCCGAAGGAGATCTACTAGCACTAGAATCCTTTGCTTTTCCAAAGTCGGATGATTTCCTGCCTTTAACCACATTAGCTTCGAGAATCTTTTTATCAGTCCTCTCATCCTCTTCCCGAAGGAATCTTTCAGCTTTAAAATAGAATTCACCAAAATCCCTTGGCGGGTCCCGATTTAAAGAAGTCCTAAAGTCATACTTATCCAAGACACTAGATATTGTGGCCATTAAAACCATAGAAGACTGGGTTTGTCGACCGAAGCCACTGTAGCATTAATATGTTTTTAGAACTTACATAGAGTCTTGTTGGAATTCTACTTAATTCCATTTAGAGTCATAATGATTTTCAGATGAGCGATGTTAACTCCAAATTGTTCCATAAACCTGCTAACCAAGCATTCCAAGAAGTGATAGAGTCCATCTCTAGCTGCCTAAACCACGTGATAGTAATATCTGCCAAATAAAGCAGGAAACACCTTGCCACATGCTTTCTAAAGCAAAGAGAACTTCCATATGGCACACATAACGCATTAAGTGAGCAGTAAGATCCTTCCGACCATCATAAGCTTCCAACACAGGTATTTTAAAGTCTGATGGGTTACAATAATTTTTGATATCCAAAGAGAATAGACTACGAGTTACACAATCTAAGTTTGAAAAAGAGGCATCGCCTCGAGTGAATCGACGAATTATATCCATGATTTGAGATCCATTAGCAAAAGCAAGCAACTGATTCAGATTATCCAAAGCGACATTGGTGCCCCTAATGTTTATGTCCAAATTAGAAATCTGTGATTAGCAAGAAGAATATCCGATTGAATTCCAACCCGAGGAGCCGCGTCGGGTGCAAGCCTTACTCCTGGAACCGTGGAAGCGCTACCATCTAAAGACGCGTTCACCGGCGCCTGAACAACATTACCAATAGCGGAGCCCACAACCTGTCCAACCAAAGCATTAAGAGCTGGAGCGAGTTCGGGATTAGGGGCGCCCCTGGGTGTAACGGGACCGGCACCAGTCGAGGGAATGACGTTGGCCTGCTGATTAGTTTCTGGGTTAACCCCAACTCCCGAGTCGTAGCTTGAGGAACACTGGTACTCATTCCAATAATATCTTCCTGGCCAGTCGGCCTTCTAGAATTTCCAATCCTACCCTCAATCCAAGCGAGAAAGGTAGTGAATGCTTCTTCCTATTTCTCAGGTCGAGCATTCAAATATGTAGACAAATTCTTAATTATACCATCGACGTTGTCATGGGTCATGTAATTTGAGGGAACTCCAGTCGAAGAAATTTCTTGACGTCCTTCACCTCCTACTTCTTAAGCTTCAGCAATAGTGTCGAGCTTCTTGCTCTTAACCATGATGAAAAGCGAGTAACAAAGACAAAGTCGAAATATGAAACTGAAGTCAAAAACCAAAACCAAATTCGAAGATGAAATCCAAAAATCCAATCAAGAGCAAAAGTCAAAGCTATGCTCCCCTACCTGGCGCGTCAAAGTGTTGACATGGGGAATTGCCGTTATTCACGCACTCCGATGACCGAGTGTATGTTTTGCTAAAAAATGATAATCCAAAGTAATGAAATATGTAGGGAGAATAGAGCTTTTTATAGTGGTTCGGCACTAACACTTATATCCACTTTATAGTAATCATTCATCATATAATAGCGGATTACAAAGTTGTACAAGCTCGGACAGTATTTGTGTACAAAGTTGTGTAATAGAACAACAAAATGTTTGTTAATTCTAAACTTTGACCAAAATGTCCTTCTTCTTCTTCGTTGAGCCAAATTATGAAGCAATATCCAAAAAGTGGCTTCAATGTCCAAGAAATTCCAAATATATCCAAAAATGTCCAAAAGTAGTGTAAAAATCCGGGGAAATGTCCAGATGTAGTAGGCAAACGCTTAGAAGTCCAAAAGAAGATCAAAATGATGAAGATGATGAAGGCAGCCATTAATGGTGCTTGAGAGCTTCAATCCCGTATGCCAAAGTGTAGGAAGAGTGCAAACAAAGCCATGTTGGCACCATGGATTTCGAATCCCTCTCGTGTTGATCAACCGCTTTCCGAATGCTAGATCTGAATCCTTTGCCTTGGCACGATTTCTAACCCCTCAAACCATGTGTCGGAGTCAAAGAAATTTGTGTCGGGGCAGAGGCAGGCACATGGATTTCTCATATCCCTCATGGGATATAAAATATAGGAATTCGAAATCCCTAGTTGCAAGCCAATTTTCCACTGCTAATTGGCTCTAGTCGGAGAGGTTGTTTTTACCCATTTTCCTCTGCCGACCACTATATTTTTTCTGGCCAAATCATATGATCGACCACTTTACTAGATGTGATCAGCCAAGCACAAAACGTGGAAAATGATGATTTTCACTTGTCGATCACCTGTTTTTGAATGTTCCAAACTTGAATTTTGCCAAGTGCCACATTTTGATGTCGTGAGTCGCAAAAGCTATTTTCGTGATTGTGTCAAGCCGATCAGCTGTTTTTGAGTGCGCGACACTACTTTTTACCAAAATCATATATTTTCCCACGATGAGTTTTGCCATGTGATTGGACCGATACGCTCAAGCTTTTTGAGTTGATCGGGCTGAGTCGATCGGATTCTTTCACGGTCTCCATGAACTCTTTCTTCTTGTGATCATGAGTTAGGATCTCAGTGCAATTATTCTTATTGACAGTGGCTAACTCTCTGCACAAGTGCAGCCCCTGAAACTAGTCTATATCTCTTTTCCAAGCCTCAATGTCCTTTAAAGCAATTTCTCTAATCGTCAATCTGAGATCTTGGTCGAACGTGACCCCCTTAAGAAACCAACCTGGTGATTTCTGAGACAAGTTAGAGGAATCGATGGGTATGTTGACGTGGAAAATTGTCGCACGCCAACACCCAAAGTGTATGTGTAGTATGAACACAGTAATCTAGAGACGTAACAGATCAAATGTAAAGTAACGCGGGGAAGACACAACTTTTTATATTGGTTCGGCACTAAGCCTACGTCCACTTTATAACGATCATTCATCATATATGTGTTGATTAAAATTGCTATACAAGTTTGAACAATATTTGATTACAAAGCGTTACAATAGAATAACAAAATGATTGTTAATTCTAAACCTTGAATAAATTGTCCTTCTTTTTCTTCGTTGAGTAAGTTAACTTGGTCAGCTATGTCCAGATTTGTCTTTGATGACCAAGAAATCCAAAACAGCCCAAAAGTAGCATAATTATCCTTGTGAATGTTCAAATGTTGATGGAAACCGTGTATGCCACGTTTTAATTGTCCATGCCATGTCCAATGGTCATGAAGAAGGAGATCATGGCCATTAATGAGGGTTTTGGAGCTCTAGATGTCCAAAATTTCAAGGAAAAATATCATAATGAAAGCCATGCTTGGAGGCATTTATGGTAGAGGGTTAGTAGTGAAGTAGGTAGGAAAAGGGCCCACTCAGCAGAATTTTGTATCCCTAAAGAGGCCACATCCTGAAATTCAGAATCCCTTCATAAGTTCAGGAAAATTTTTTATACCAAGGGATACGAAATTCGTGCCTCAAGGGGTATGAAAAATCACCCCTGGGGGATACAAATTTCATATCCCAAGGGATACGAAATTCATGCCTCAGGGTTGTGGAAACCCCTGGGATACGAAATTTCATATCCTGAGGGATATGAAATTCATATCCCAGGGGATACGAAAATGAAGTGAAGGAGGGATGCGATCCGAAATGTTCTGGGTGGCAAACTTGGAGGGAGCTGAATTAAGTGAAGAAGGGAGTCGAAATTCTGCATTACAGAGTGGAGGGATACAAAAGCATATAGTTATGGAGGGATCTGCAATCTTGATAGTGAGGGACACGAATTGCTGGAGGTGAGGTGTGACGACTGCCCATAACTCCTGCACTTAATCAAGACGAATAATGCATTGAAAGATGTGCCGAAAAGTTATGAATGATCATCAGGGTAGGATAACACACGCAGAACCCATCGCACAACTTACAGCGCAAGGATAAAATATAATAGTACATATACATCAGGCAATAATAGTGAAGCAGAATTAAGAAGAATTTTAAACTTTTCATACCATCATGAATCATCCATACAACAATGGAATACTACAAGAGTCTATACAAAATGCCTCACTACAAATCACTTAGAGAATACATCAAACAGCGGAAAACAACAAAATTTGTACAGCAAAAAACTGATACGTAAGCCTTCTGCTTGTCATCGATCTACAACTTCGTTCCACTAAGATCTGCAACCTGTGTCCTACTACTCAGCCTTCCCATCCACAATAGGATGAACAACCCAAGGTAATAAGAGGAAACATAAAACCTTAAGTCAGACAACAGTCTTAATGAGAGATAAAATAACTATCTAACATCACCAATAAAGTATATGAGAAATAGGTAGATCAATCAACTAACCTACCAAACTCAACAAAGAAGAACCCAACTCGTCTTCCCCATATCTGACAGTGATAGCCTTTACAAACGATCATATAGAAACAAATAATACATTCATAGCAACCAGTTATCAATCATACACCATCCTAATTGATATCGACATCTCCCAAGCACAATCCCCGAAGGCCTAAACCAACATCAGACAAGCACTCAAGATATATCTCTTTCGACATCGGACAATCTACACAAGACGATACAAGCAAAACAATCATCATCCATGATTATGGCTATCACCGCCAATCCTGCCTTGAAACCATCATTAATCACACGACCTACTCAACATTATGCCATCCGTTAAGGGCTAATGGTAACCCCGGTTCTAGCAAAACTCCATACGCCTTTCCATGATACGTATGTTTGTCTTACTGAACGAAGACAACTAGGCCTTTCCATGAAACCCAAGGTACTCAACCAGCTAATATCTAGTCTTTTAGGCGTCCCTATCATACCCCTGCTTTGAGTCCGCTAAAACCTCCAACTAACGATAATTCCTCAACCCTCGATATCTCTAGCCATCCAACCTGATGACTGTTCATAAGCTCAAGCGACTTCTCGAGAAACCATTATCCACGAACTCACAAATTTGAGTCATCATTACACTCGTTGCATTACAACGATCAACAAACACTTCACAACATCTCAATCGTTCCTCACTGAATTCATGTCGAAGCCATGATTATCGTCGACCTAAAAACATACTTCATTTGGTTGATATTCCATTTCACAGTTTTTTCATCCTTTCACAACGTTTCCTTCATCCTTTTACAGCGTTTTAGAAATGCTACCCCTGGATCATTCCAGACCCATTAGCTCAATCCCAGATTCACATCGTTTCTCTCGGCCTTCCACAGCGTTTTAGAAATGCTTTCAATACTTCTGATCCATCAATATGCCTTCCGGCCCATTAATGTGCCTTCCAATACATAGCATTTCCGATCCATCATCCACAGCGTTTCAGAAACAATGTCAATGCTTCTAATCCATCATTATGTCTTCTAGTCCAACACCTTTCCGGTCCATAGCATTCCGATTCGTAGCACTCCGGTCCATAGTTTTTACAGCGTTCGCCAAACACTGTCGTGACCAAAAACCCATGTGATCCATCACCTTTCCAGTCCATATCAATCACGGCCCATGCTTTCTGCAGCATTTTCCAAACGATGTCGGGTCCAGAAAACATTCGATCGATCCAAATCTCACTTGATCCATGCCAAAACTCGCCAGATCCATAGTTTTTGATCCATTAAAAACTTTTCCAAATTCGATCAAAAGCGACTTGATTTCAGTCAACAAACAGACAACAAATTCAAGCAACATCAATAACATTAAACAACGATTGTCATCATACAATTACATAGAATCCATCGATCATGATTAAACAATTAAACAATCCAATACATGGATCTAACTTGAATAAACATAGAATTAACACATGAAATTTACTAATTTAAGTTGCTAGATAGATCCTATGGCGATTCGATGAAAATATACATACCATAATTTAGATCTAGATGAAAACAACTTGAAATGATGAAAATAAGATCAAACAACCCATATACTCGATTGAATCTATGTGAGAGATGCTTATCACTCACCAAATCCACAAATTAGCTTTAATCCAGATAGCGAAGAAAGATCTCCTAATCTCTTAATTTGATGCGATCTACTCTCTCTTTATGTTGATCTAGCCATCATTAATGTAGATCTTCAATCTTCTAATGTAGATCTAAGATTTTAATGGAGGAGAGATGTATTTGATTGAGCAAGGAGGATCACGAGCTCAACCAAATGAGAAATGAAGAAACTAAACCATTCTCCTTGCCTCTAACCCTCTATTTATATCCATCTAACCAACCCACTAATGGGCCTCACCAAATTAGCTCACTAATGGCTAGTTAACCTATCCAGAAATTGTGTAACACTAAAATAGTGATTCCTCCCAAACCGTTGAACCAAATCTTTAATATGATCACTCTACGGAACTGGCAACACCATTTCCTTTCCAATGAAATTGGCCTCAACACTTGATTTGATATCAGTCCAAAGTTATGCCCTGTTCAATACTGATAGCGGCAAATGGTCATAAATAAAATTGATAAAAATTATGGACATGTCTCACATCCCCATAACCAACATATCAAAATATGAGAATGATCTGATCCTCAGGTATTTAAATAAAAATATTTTACGATCCTCCGATACGTAAAAAGCGGGTCGTTACATTCTCCCCTTCCTTCTTCGGAATTTCTCCCCTGAAATTCCAAATGAACACAAGCAAATAAAACAATACTGCATGCCTACCATCCAGAAATAGCCAATTTATTATTCAAACTAGCATCCATTAAGCCATGCATCCATAGCCTTAACTTAGCACATGGAATTCTAACGAATAATACAAGTTACAATGGTGTAAGAGTGACATGACATTTGTGGGTCATACTAACAAAGAGTTCTGGATGTATCGTCTTCATACTCTTTTCCGTTTCCTATGTACAATCATCATCATCCTCACTCCACTGCACCTTGACTAGCTTAACAATCTTCCTCCTAAGTTGTTTCAAGTCGTTCTCCACAATGAGAAGTGGCTTACGAGGTCTCGTAACTACGATACTGTTTTGGAGATACCATTACATTTGAATCATGCACTCACATGGAAAACATGGAAAACATTGTGCACACTCGACATCATTTCAGGTAAATCCAATCTATACGCGAGCTTTCCAATTCGCTCGACTATCGGAAACGGTCCAATGAATCTTGGAGCTAACTTTCCTTTACTTTTGAACCGAACAACATTCTTCAATGGCGAAATCTTCATGAAAACAATGACACCAGTGTCGAATTTGAAATCTTTTCGACGCTTAACCTCATAACTCTTCTGACGGTCTTGGGATGCTTTCATTCTTTGTCGAACGATCTCGATACAATCTGAGGTTTCTCTGATCATCTCTGGCCTACGTATCAGCTTATCTCCAGTTTCTAATCAACATGCCGGAGAATTACACGGTCTACCATACAACGCCTTATATGGTGCCATCCCAATGCTTGACTGGTAGTTGTTGTTGTACGCAAACTCAACTAAATGTAGATGGTCTTCCTATGATCCTACAAAGTCCAATACACAAGCTCATAGGAGATCTTCCAAAATTTGGCTAACCATCTTGGTTTGACCATTAGTCAGGGGATGATAAATCGTATTTAAACACTACTCGATTTCCAAAGTCTCTTGCAAACTCGTCCAAAACCCACTTGTGAACAATGGATCTCTATCATTCACTATGCTCTTCGAGATACCATAGAATTGACCTACCCATTTAATATATAGCTCAGCCAACTTCGATGTTATCCTAGTCGATTTGACAGAAATAAACCTCGCGCATTTGGTCAAACGATCAACGATGACCCAAATGCCTTTGTTTCCTGCCTTGGTTTTAGGTGGTCCATCAATAAAATCCATCAATATCTGCTTCCACTTCCACATAGTAAATTCCAATGGCTAAAGCAATCCACTCGGCTTCTTCTGTTCAGCTTTCACTAACTGACAGTTCCTACACTTGGAAATAAAATTTCCAACATCTCTCTTCATTCCTTCCCAGTAGTAAGCTCGCTTATGTCCTGATACATCTTATTACCACCAGGATGAATCATCAACTTCGAGTGATGACATTCCCTTAGAACCTCGTCTCTCAATTCGTTGATATCAGGAGCAACTAGTTGTCCTTGTTTCCGAAGCCAACCTTCTTGATCGACTTTGAATTCCTTATCCTCTGGTTCCAACTTTTGGATAATCTCGACAAGCTTTGCATCCCGCTTTTGGCTTTCGCCAATCCTTTCGATGAGAGTAGATCTTACTGATAAGCTAGCCAATATTTCAGGCTCCAACTCATACCTTAGTCTGAAATCAAATTCTTCCAGGTACTCGAGGTGCTTCCGTTCCAAAAACTTCGCTCCTAAACTTGCGTGTCTTCGACTTAACACATCCGCCACTGTGTTACCTTTACCAGAAGTATAGGTTATACCAAAATCATAGGATGCCAGAAACTCTAACCACTATTGTTGTCGAAGATTCAAATCGTTTTGGGAGATAAGATATTTCGATGACTTGTGATCCATAAACAACTCGAATCAAACTCCCAACAGGTAATGTCTCCACATCTTCAAAGAAAACAAGATCATTGCCAACTCCAAATCAAGAGTTGGATAATTCCTTTCATGCGCTTCAACTATTGACTCGCGTAGGCTACGACTCTATCCTTCTGCATCAGCATTGCTCCAAGTCCAGTACCACATGCGTCAATGTATACCACCATCTCTTTATTCCCGCTTGGAATGGTCAAAATAGGATAACCCGTTAGTCTCTCTTTCAGGATTCCAAAAGCTTGCTCACACTTTGCATTGCATGTGAACACTTGATTCTTCTTTATCAATCCTGTTAATGGTGCAACTATCTTGGAGAAATCCTTTATAAAATGGCTATAATATCCCGCCGACCCAAGGAAACTCCGAACATCCGTCGCATTCTTGGTCTATCCCAGTCCTGTATTGCTGCCACATTAGTGGGGTCAACCGCTATCCCATTTACAGAAACAATATGGCCTAATAACCTCACTTCGCTCTTCCAGAAGTGACACTTCGATAACTTAGATCTTAGCTTATGCTTTCGCAAGATTTCCAAATTAGCTCGCAAGTGTGTCTTATGCTCTTCCTCATTCCGTGAGAAAACCAGAATATCGTCCTTGAACACAAGCACGAACTTTTTCAACTGATCTCTGAACACCCTATTCATAAAATCCACGAAATACGTTGGCGTGTTAGTTAACCTAAATGGCATCACCAACCATTCAAAAAAATTGAATGGTGTCCTAAAAGCTGTCTTCGGCACAATATCCTTTGCCGCTCTCAACTGGTAAAATATCATTGCCAAATCCGTCTTTGTAAACACATTGGCCTCGTGAAGCTAGTCGAACAAGTCATCTACCCTTGGCAATGGATACTTGTTCTACTTGGTCACCTTATTCAGCTCATGATAATCCACACACAATCTCAAAAATCCATCAACTTTAGTTGCAAATACAACTAGTGCACCCCACTTGGACACACTTCTCTGAATGAATCCTTTTCCCAAAAGGTCACATACTTGTACCTCTAACTCTCGTTGTTCCTTAGGCGCCATCCGACTGAGAGGCATAACGATAGGTCTAGCACCGTCGACCAAATCGATCCTGAACTTAATCTCGCGATGCGGCGACAACCCTTTGACCTTGTCAAAGACATCCTCAAACTCACTAGCAATTGGCACCGATGAAAAGTCTTCGCATGGAATCACAAACGAATATAGATAGCTTACGAAGACCCTGTCTCTTGGCTTACATCTAATCACAACATTTGCCTTTCCATATTCTAGACTATCACCTCGAGCTTCTCGCAATCCACTTTACCACATACCTCTTAAGCCAGTCCAAACCCATAATAATCCCAAACCCAGCGAAGTTCAAAACAAAGCAATCACACACAAAGAAGCAACCATGACTCGACAACACAAGGCCACGACAAATCATATACAAACTGGATGAACTCCCAACTAGATTTGTCACAATTAATGGTATATCACAAATCTTGAGTTCCAAATCCAAGCGGCACACAAGCTCATTACAAATGAAAGAATGTGATGCTCTAGTATCAAACAACACACGAACTTAAACATCTGTGATGGAAAGAATACCTTGAACGATGACACTCTTTCCTTTCTCCTTCGCGGTAGGAGCCCTCGAAGAAGATGGCACAGCTTCCAAAGCATAAGCTTTCACAATATGCTTTCCCTTAGCTGGTTCTGGGCAATCCTTCTTGTTATGCCCAGGTTTTCCATGGTTGTAGCACTTTGTCTTAGCTTTCAGATTCTTGCAATCTTTGGAATAATGTCCCTTCTGCTGGCAGTTGTAGCAAGTCACTTCTCCGTTCTACTTCTTCTGACCATCTTTTCCTTTCTGTTGTTGTTGCTTCCTCTTCTTATTATTATCACCCTGCTGTGATTTCTGTTCTTCCTTAGCTGCAACAACAGTCTCTTCCTTAGGAAACAAATTCTCATGCCTTGGTGCTTTCTCCACGATCTTCTTATAGGTATCGTCCAGATGATTGAGTAGCTGATTCCCAAGATACTTGTCCAAGCCCATAACAAACTTCTCGTTCTTTTGGTAAGGGGTCTCAACATATTAACGAGCATACTTGGACAAGGCTTCAAAATCCGAAACATACTCCAACACCGACCTACCATTCTTCTTTAGCTCAACGAACTTCTTGAAAGAATAAACTTCTAAACTGTAGAAATGAACTTCATCTTGAACTTGACTTGGAATAGATCCCACAAAATCTCATCTTCTAGGTTCCCCAGTTTGACAGAGAGCCACCAATCCATAGATCTTCGTTGTAACTATCTCGATGCAAGCTTCCTCTTAGTCGCATCGTCGATGCCCAAGTATCCAAAACCCGAGTGCAAGTATCAAGCCACCCTTGAATCTCTACAATCGTCTCTGTTCCTTTAAACGGCTTCCCTCCTAGAGTAGTGAAGTCTTTGCATAGCTACGCGAAGTCCACAGCCCTAGGCACTTGCACTTGAACTCCTACATCTACCGCTGTTGTCTCCTGAACAGGTACCCTCCTCATGATCGCTGCCATCATGGCCTCCAACATAGCTAGGTAATTTGGTATACCACCATTACCCCCTACAGGAACAGTCTCCTCCCAAGCAGTGTGTCTCGACGTTTGATGACTCGTTCTAAATCTGAAAAATAGAATGATTAGTCCATGCCCTATATACAAATATATAGTATACATCCATCAAAAATCTACAAGTACGTCTCTCATACGTAATTACATCATTGAACTTTGACTAAAATCAATTAACCAGAGCTATGATACCAAATGGGACGATAGCCCATAACTCCTGCACTTAATCAAGAGGATTAATGCGCTGAAAGGCATGTTAGGCAACTATGGACGATCATCAGGGTAGGATAACACACGCAGAACCTGTCGCTCAACTCACAACACAAGGATAAAATATAATAGAACATATGCATCAGAAAATAATAGTGAAGCAGAATTGAGAAGAATCTTAAACTTTTCATATCATCATGAATTATCCATACAACACTGGAATACCATAAGAGTATGTACAAAATGCCTCACTACAAATCACTTAGAGAATACGTCAAACAGCGGGAAACAACAAAATATGTATAGTAGAAAACTGATACATAAGCGTCCTACTTGTCATCGATCTGCAGCATCGCCCACTAAGTTCTTCTACCTGTGTCCTGCTACTTAGTTTGCCCATCTACAACAGGATGAACATCGCACGGTAATAAGAGGAAACATAAAACCTTGAGTCAGACAACAATTTTAATGAGCGATAAAATAGCTATCTAACATCATCAATAAAGTATATAAGAAATAGGTTGATCAATCAACTAATCTACCAACATCAACAGGAAAGAACCCAACCCGTCTCCCCTATATCTGACAGTGATAACCTTTACAAATGATCAGACAGAAACAAATAGTACATACATGGAAACCAGTTATCGAGCATAGACCATCCTAATCGATGTCGACATCTCCCAAGCACAAACCCCGAAGGCCTAAACCAACATCAAACAAGCACCCAATAGATATCTCTTTCGACGTAGGACAATCTACACAAGACGATACAAGCAAAACAATCATCATCCATGACTCTGGCTAGCACCACCAATCCTTCCTTAAAACCATTGTTAACCATATGACAAGCTCAACATCATGTCGTCCATCAAGGGCTAATGGTGTAATGACCCGGATTTTTAGCCAGTTAATTTTGAACATTTAAAATTGTTTTAAATGTTGTATTAGGAATATAAAATGATATTTAAGGAAATTATTTATTAAAAATGATGTTAACGTATAAATTATAATATAACTTAAAATAAGCTCGTAATGTCGCGGTAGTATGAAATTTAGCGTTTTGAACTTATATTGGATATACAAGATCCAATATAAGTCGTATTTCCTTGAAACAAGAAACGGTCGGATCTATTGGATTATATTTTTCTAATGAAAGTGAAAAATTGAGATTTCATCTTATAGATTGTGAGCTATATCGAAATCAAATTTATAAATTGTCGCTATGGAATCGTTTATAAATTATAACGATTTATTATATAAATAAATCGATTTTAAATAATCCGAATGTCGCTTTAATTTGAAATATCGATTTTAAAATCCGAATATGTTTATTTTGGTCCTATAGGATGTTCTATTTGGATATATATGATAATATGGATTTATTATTGTTAAATCAAATTATTTTGGAATTGACTAATATTTTATTCGATTTAATTAAGCTTTAAAGAAAATAGCCTTTTTGCAAACAACCTCCATTTTCGACGAAATCGGTTTTATTTGATCCAAAATATTAAATTATTGCATGGTTTTTAACTTCGTTTTGATCGGACATGTGGTGTTATTAGTCAACTCAAAGAGTACAGAAATTCGGGTCATTACATTTGGTATCAGAGTCAGGTTGAGTAGTAACCTTGGCTTTGTGGCGTAACTCAATAAAGATGGGGTTAGTAATACTCCAGATTGAGTTTGAGTGTATACATATGAGAGAGCGTATTTGTAGATTTGATATAAAATGGTTTTATATTGTGTTGACTGGTTTGTTGGGTGGTTTATGAATTCTGGTCGATACAGAACGTACAACTTTATCGATAGGTGTTTCTAAACTCTTGAACAAAGCAATTTGATATAATATTATTTTAAAAAGGGGGTAAATGGAATAATTTTGCCCAAAAAAATAAAATAAAATTTATTTTGATATAAAAGGAATAATTTATGTATTATTATAGCATATGAATGTGTTGATTTTTATTTCAATTGAATGTAATTATAAAATATTGAAATTGTTATATAATTTGTGCACGAATAATGTATACAAATGAGATAAACCAAGATTAAGTTCAAACTAGAATTGGAATTTAAATTCCGGGCATTCAGAAAGTATTTTCTGAAATATTATAAAGTAATATAACATTACTTTAAAGTATTTTTGAATAAGAATGGTTTAAATGGATTTTTAAAAGGATTAAGCACTGAAATCACTTCAGTAGCGAGAAAATAATTCTACTAATGGATCGTGACATTATTAATATTCATTTTCAAGTTTCTAAGTGACGGATTGCTACCGTAGTAATTTGGGAACGAAAAATTTGTTTGAAAAGGACAAGATGTTTTATAAATCCAAATGTTTTGAATTGAGTTGATTATAAATATATGTATATAAATATATATGATTTCAAACTAGTTTGAAATAAAACCCAGAAATTTGAATTCTGAAATTAAAATTTAACTTGTATAAGTTGAATAGATTGAAATGGTAAAAATGTATCAAATGAACTGAAATTTAACTTATGTTAAACAAAATTGGATAGGATTAGAAATAATTCCGAATGAAATTAAATAAAGGAAATGTTGATATATGAAATATTAATATGAATTCGACTTATGAATAAACAAGTTGAATATATATTGGATGTTGTTAATTGAAATTGAATTGTGATAAATTTGGATTCAATATAATAAATGGATTGACTTAAATAGAAATCAAATTTGAATTGATAAAATGGAAGTTGGATTGATTTGAAACCAACTATAAACGGATATATATATATATATATATATATATATATATATATATATATATACTGAGCAGATATTGAATGGAAGCAAAGGCAAGAGATAGAATGCCCGACAAAAAGGTACATGTTTACAATATTACTTGGGTTTGATGGTTTTTGAGCCTATGGAGCAAGCCGCTTGGCTTTTTGATTTTCTTTTGTATTGGAGAAGGCTAGAAAAGCGAGTTGTAGTTGTACTAATTGAACCGAGCAAGGGAGACTCTGCCAAAATTTTCCAGAAATTTAAGGTGTTAGAAAATTTTCAGAATTTTGAAAATTTTCATTAGAAAGAATGAATTAATATTTTAATTAAAATAAATTGGTTTGGTTAAACCTGAAATTAAGAAGTAAAACAAAGGATTTAACCTAGTTAATGGGTTTATTACATTCTTCCTACCTTAGTAATTTCGGGGACGAAATTCTTTTAAGAAGGTAGGAATGTAACGACCCGGATTTTTAGCCGATTAATTTTGAACATTTAAAATTGTTTTAAATGTTGTATTGGGAACATAAAACAATATTTAAGGAAATTATTTATTAAAAATGATGTTAAACGTATAAATTATAATATAATTTAAAACGAGCTCGTAATGTTGCGGTAGGTCGTAATTTAGCGTTTTGAACTTCAATTGGATATACAGGATCCAATATAATTCGGATTTCCTTGAAACAAGAAACGACCAGATCTATTTGATTATATTTTTCTATTGAAAGTGAAAATTTGAGATTTCATCTTATAGATTGTAAGTTATATCGAAATCAAATTTCTAAATTGTCGCTATGGAATCATTTATAAATTATAACGATTTATTATATAAACAAATCGATTTTAAATAATCCGAATGTCGTTTTAATTTGAAATATCGATTTTAAAATCCGAATATGTTTATTTTGGGCCTATAGGATGTTCTATTTGGATATATATGGTAATATGGATTTATTGTTATTAAATCAAATTATTTTGGAATTGATTAATATTTTAATCGATTTAATTAAGCTTTAAAAAAATAGCCTTTTTGCAACAACCTCCGTTTTTGATGAAATCAGTTTTATTTGATCTGAAATATTAAATTATTGCATGGTTTTCAACTTCGTTTCGATTGGACGTGTGATGTTATTAGTCAACTCAAAAGTACTGAAATTCGGGCCATTACAAATGGCAACCCCGATTCTAGCAAAACTCCATACGGCTTTTGATGATACGTATTTTTGTCTTACTCAACAAAGACAACTAGGCCTTTCCATGATCCCAGGGTACTCGACAAGCTAACATCTAGTCTTTTAGGCATCCCTCTTATACCCCTGCTTTGAGTCCGCTAGAACCTCCGGCAAACGATAATTAATCGGCCTTCAATATCTCTAGCCATCCAACCTGATGACTGGTTATAAGCTCAAGTGACTTCTCATTACGACGATCAACGAACACTTCACAACACCTCGATCATTCCTCCTTGAATTCACTTCGAAGCCATGACCATCTTCGATCCAAAAACATACTTTATTTGGTTTCATTTCACAGTGTTTTCGGCCTTTCACAGTGTTTCCTTCGACCTTTTACACCGTTTCAGAAATGATATTATATCCCATGTATCATTCCAGACCCATTGGCTCAATCCCAGATTCGCTATGTTTCTCTCTGCCTTCCATAGCATTTTAGAAACGCTATCAAGACTTCCAATCCATCATCCATAGCATTTCAGAAAAGATGTCACTGCTTACGATCCATCAATATGTCTTTCGGTTCATCACCTTTCCGGTTCATAGCATTCCTATACATAGCATTCCATTCCATAGCTTTTACAGAGTTTTCCAAACGCCGTCGTACCCAGAAACCATCTGATCCATCATCCTTCTGACCCATCACCTTTTCGGTCCATAGCATTTTCGATTCATGCTTTCTACAACGTTCGCCAGACGCTATCGTGTCCAGAAACCATCTAATCCATCCAAATATCACCTGATCCACGCCAAAACTCACCCGATCCATATCTTCTTGACTATGCTTGATCCATAGTTTCCAATGCATAAAAAACTTTGCTAAACTCGATCAAAACCGACTTGATTTCAATCAACAAACCTACAGCAAATTCGAGCAACAATCAATAACATTAAACAACGATTATCATCATACAATTACATAAAATCCCACGATCAAGATTAAACAATTAAACGAACCAATAAATGGATCTAACTTGAATAAACATAGAATTAACATATGAAATTTACCAATTTAAGTCGCTAGGTTAGATCCTATGGTGATTTGAATAAAAATATGCATACCGTGATGTAAATCTAGATGAAAACAATGTGAAATAATGAAGATAAGATCAAACAACCCATATACTCGATGCGTATGACTCACCAAATCCACAAATTATCTTTAAAACGTTGATCTACAAATCCGAACAGCGAAGAACGATCTCCAAATCTCTTCATTTGATGCGATCTACTCTCTCTTGATGTTGATATAGCCATCCTTGATGTAGATCTAAGATTTTAATGGAGGAGAGATGTATTTGATTGAGCAAGGAGGATCACGAGCTCAACCAAATGAGAAATGAAATAACTAAATCATTCTCCTTGCCTCTACCCCTCTATTTATAGCCATTTAACCAGCCCACTAATGGACCTCACCAAATCAGCCCACTAATGACCAGTTAACCTGTCTAGAAATTGGGTAACGCCAAAATAGTGATTCCTTCCAAATCGCTGAACCAAATATTTAATGTGACCACTGTATGGAATTGGAAACACTATTTCCTTCCCAATGAAATTGATTCCAACACATGATTCATTCCCAATCAGAAGTTATGCCCTGTTCAAACCTGACAGAGATAAATGGTCACAAATGAAATTGATAAAAATTATGGACATGTCTCACATCCCCATAACCGACATAACAAAATATGAGAATGATTTGACTCTCAGGAAATTAACAAAAATATTTTACAATCCTCCGATACGTAAAATGTGGGTCATTACATGAGGGATCCGAAATTCTTGAGTTGACTGGCATGCGTTCACGGAAACGGTCATAACTTTTAAACTGTAAGTTCATTTAAGCCAAACGAAAGTTGTACCTGAAGCTAATTCAGAGGGCTACAAGAATTACCATACAAAGCATTGTAGTTGATGTTTTTGGGCCCAAAGAGGTCATCTACAGGGGTTTCCCGTACATTTTATGTTTGCGACGCGACTTCGACCAAATCACTTTGCCTTTTTTGACGATGTTCTTGACATTTGAGTTTGTTGCTAACCAGAAACTTGACGTGTGTCAGCTTCTACTAAAAAGTATATCAATATTCCCCCCCCCCCCAAAAAAAAATATATCATGCTTGATCCAAGGAAGGTGTGTTTTGCGAGGGAAAGAAAAATCTAGTAACCCACGATCGCTTCAGATCGTATTATTTATGAGTCAGAAAACCAGAAGACCCGTGCTTTGACGAAGGCGGGCGATCAATTTGGATTGTATTACTCAGAAATCCATGATCGCTTAGGATCATATTAATAGAAGACCATGATCATTCAAATCATATTAATTAGAAATCCATGATCTCTTCAGATCGTAATAACAGAATGAAACAACCCAAACTCGCCCTTACGGGAAAGTCCGGATTGAGTTGAGAACTCGACAAATCAGAACACAAACATAAGAACATTTCATTGTTGTTACAACAATTTACATCAGAGTACAAGAATATAACAGAGTATGGATACTAATATACATTTGATAAATATCATAGATTAAAATATATTACATAGCAGCGGAAAAATGATACATAACACAACTGAAAGAGATACACGGATACAAAGCATTCCGAATATAGCTCCAGTTGTAAATCCAGGATCCTGGTAAAATAAATATCTACGAAAACCAAAACTACTAGCTGCCCAGGTGGAAAATATAGGCACCCAGAGTTTAGGTTAAAACAATAAACTATAGGTCAGTCATGGGACTGGTATGAGAACTAAAACAGTTATTTAAAACATTACTTTAAAATTGGGTAAACCAAGGGACCACGCCGTATAACACGGAACGGGTTTCCTCCAAAGAATACCAGTGCATATAATAGTTTATAAATAGCACAATGCTTTTTGAAAAATGAAGCTATTATAAGACTCAGGTCCCATCACACAATACAACGCAAGCCGGAGGATAGAGTTTTCCCTTATAATAGCCAAATAAGCTTGGTACATTTAAAACAAATCATTTTGATATTACTATAAGTGTATAGTGTTAAAAAAAAACTTCAAATATAAATGTATCAATCATAGATGGTATGGGTACCATATATCATGTCGCCATACTAGTTCTACAATTAAAACTGCACAATGTTGTATTAGAAGTTGGATTTCCATCATGAACCAAGGCAAGGGATCGTCCTTACCGATTCGAGACAATCTAGCACCATGTCTCAGGACCCAAACTCAGGTGAGCCCTTGGAGCATCAGGCCTGGTCCACACTTAAGTTAGTGGATTAATAATTCCTAAACAATATATTTTCCCGCCCTATGGGACATAAATCTGGTAAGTATATCGAACATACCATCCATCGGCCCCATAGTGACCGATATATCCGAGGTGCCTTGCTATCCATCAAATAATATGTAACATCCACATGAGTAAAATGTTTGGGCTTCATACCATGACACCACTCCTAGCTAGAAAGAAACGCATGTCCTCCTTGAGGTCCTCTCCCATTTCTGGTTCACACCGAGGTGTGAGGCTCGCGAATTAACGTTATACACAAAGATATGCTATTAAAAGCCGTGCTTTGATCATCAACCACAAGACTCTGTTTTTCAACAGAAGCCTTGATCATTTGCAACTCAGCATGCCATACTAACAATTCACCCCATGCGACTGATATCTATCGATATATAACCTCTAAGCTCGTATGTCTTAGAGAAAGTGTTAAGCAAGAGAATGAATTATGCTCCACCAAACAGATATATATTTAACAGAAATCAATCAACACAGAATAAATGTTGGATCTAGAATAACCCTAGAGGGGGGGTGAATAGGGTTTTCCACAGTTTTTAACTGAATTAAAAACTTAACGAGATATATAATAATAAACTTATCACAGAAAATAGCAGAAACTGAAATGCAGAAAATAAATCACACACAGAAGTACCCAGCTTCGGCAAAACCCTGCCTACTGCTGCATTTCTAAGGTTTCTACTAGGTGATAGAACAGTTCCCGCATACAAGACCATGTACACTCGCAAACCCTGCTCCTATTCTAACCCTACGCTCAAACCCCTAGACTGATCTAAACCCCTAGATCAGATTTCCCGAATTACTAAACCTGTAACTCGTAACTCAGATTTACAGACTCTGAAAACTGACAGTCAACTCCTTGACTGATTCCCCCCTAGAGATTACAGACTCTAGAACTGTTTCGGTTTGATTTACAAAACAAAATAAAAAAAAATAAAAAAAACAATACCAAAATAAAACAAACTAAATAGAAACCCTAGGAGTTAAAATTAAAAAGGGTTATCCCCTTATCCATTTAAACATGGCCGGCCCATTTGTTTGTGTCCACTCTCATTTGCTTTGCCCCGATTTTGTTTCTCTGGAGAAAATTAATGGCGGCTAGGGTTTCTCCTATTGTCTCCAAATCGAATTGATGCGGTTGTTTCTCTGATTGCTCGAACTTGCCGATGCTCTATTTGTCGATTGCTGATGCTCCCATTTGGGCTTGCACTCTCTCTCTCGATTGAAACTGTGTGAGTAATTTTAACTTTGAGTCTCTGCTTGAAATTATTTGCTTGAGGTTTCGATTTCGATGTTCTCTTGTTTGTGGTTTCGATCGATTTTTTTTTGCCGATGATGAAATGGTGTGATAAAATAGGATTTGAAATCCTCAATCAACTCTGATTTCGCTGTAATTGACTTTGACTGATTTCATGCGTGTGAATTTCCCTTTTTGAAAAATCTCGGCTTTAATTGTGATTGAGTAATTCTGGAAAATATATCCTTGAATATCCTTGCGTGATTCTCTGCCTTGATCGAATCCTAAAGGAATTGCCTTTTTCGATTTAAAACCTGTCTTGAATTGATGCTCTGTAAATTGCTTGCCTTACTTTGTTACCATAGATTGAATTCAATCTGCATTTATTTGAGTAAGACAGACAGATGTTGTTGCCAAGAATGAAATGTGATTTTAGGAAATGCCATATTCCCTTGTGTTTATTTGCTTGGCTATTCAATGCTTGTATATGCTTCACAAAAACACCTTGCTGATTTTCTACAAGGGAACAAATCAGATTTCTGGAAAGAAATATTAGTATTTAAACCTTCACCGATATGTTTTCTTTGGTTCACTGCATGATTAAAAATCTGGAAATAAATTAGTGGCTTGTCATGTATATGTTTGCTGTAATCTCTTATCCCTTGCCATGTTTTGTCCATGATTAACTTGCAGGTTTTACTGTTTGTTTTGCCATCAACTCTGAACTTGCTCGCTGTACATTCCTGTATACTTGAAACTGATTAGCACGAGAAAAAAAAACTTTCTTGCCAACATTCCTTATTTGCCAAAATTGTATTTCTGGAAATTTAGTTTCCTCTTTTGGTTGATTGTTGCTCTGATATGACTTGAGGGATTTTTTGGAAAGTATTTATAAACGATTTCTGTCCCCAAAAAAAATTGATCTTTTCTGAAAAAAAAATTGTTTCCCTTATTATCAAAACTGAATTTTAGAATTTAAAACTGTGTGAATTCCATGCGTGAAATTCTGGAAAGATATGAAGGCAAAGATGATTTATTTCTGAATTTTATTGTTGCCATGCTCGAATTCATTTTCCCTTGGTTCTTGCTAAATCTGCTTTACTGTATTTTCTGATAATTACTTTCCTCTTTTGCTCAGACAAAGTCTGAATTTGCTTGATTGATTGAGATAAATGAATTTTTGAAATTGTTGGCTTTCCCCTTTTACTTGACTTTACAAAGCTATGCTGTGCTTTGAATATTGAGGACATTTTGCACCATCATGATGATTCACATTTGTTTGCTGAAATAAACATGCTTTAACCCATCTCCATTTGTTCGTGAACCATGATGTTGTATCATCTTTATAGAACCTGTGTTGTCATACTACCATGCAGTATTCACTTGAACTGCTCCACTCTGTATGTTCTACCCAGTTTCACTAATCGATTTGCACTTGAACACTTTAAACTGGCTCGACATATTACCTTATATGTGAATGCATGCTCGGTCATCACTCGACTCACTTCTGTAGCTGTTCTTCTAGCTTGTATGATTTGTGCCCAACTTGTACAGGCTTGATGTATGCAATCATTATGCCACTTTGACCTGCAATTATCACGTCCCATTTTGTATGTTGATGTTGTCCATGAACATGATCACATGTATCACCATATTTGTGTTGATTACTTTTTGAATGAGATTTGAACTTCCATATTTCTTTTGATTTTTTTTTTTTTTTGACCTATCTTGTATACTGAAAAAAAATCAGCAGACTGACTGTACTGTGTTGGGGCTGGTCAGAATCAGCTGAGTTTGATGCTGGTTCTGATCAGCAAACCAGTATGGTTATGTCGAGGTTGATCAGTGAGTACTAAAAAGTATATCAGATCAAGTCATGAAAAAGGATGAGAAACACACCAGAAAACTGAGGCAAATAGTATTTTAAAAATAAAATTTATATTTGCATGTGTTCAGTTTTATTTCTATTGCAGTATACTGTGTGTGTGTGTTTCATGTGATAGGTAAGCAGGTGATGACTGGACTGAAAGCAGAAAGCTGTGAAGACAAAAAGATAAAGGACAGAAGACAGTGAAAATGGGAAGAGTGTCAGTGTGTCTGTGTAAATAAAATTGTATATATGAAATGCAAACTGAGTGAATGTATGAGTGTTATAGTGAGGAGCTAATGTATATGAAAGAGTGATTGTACTGATGTCTGTAATAAACAAGTTTGATTGAAATAAAATATCATTTTATTGTTGTCAAACGAACTTGTCTATTTTATTCTGTTTATATACAAGTACAAATATTCTGTGAATGTTTAAATAGTGGAGTTATACAGAGTTGTACTGTTTGAATGTTAGAAATATAATATTCAATTCAAATATTATATTCCTATCTGTGTTGTATATATAAAACATTACAATAACAAACACATTTATAATAATATATATTTGTTTGTTATCATCAAACAAAAATCATATAATTGTGTATACAACTGCGTTATATACAACAATCTCCCCCTTTTGATGATGACAAACAAATAAAAGATTTTGATTACAATAAATGTGTTTGGCAGTGAATTCTGAACTCCCCCTATTTATTAGCTCCCCCTACAACAGAAACTCCCCCTATAACTGTGCATGAGTGAAAAAAATGTAAAAGGATTCAGAATTCTCAAAATTAAAATATTTATAAGATATTCACTCATAAATCAAAATCTCTATCCATTATCCCCCTTTTGTTATCATCAAAAGGATACAGAATTTAAAACATAGATGAATAGCGACTAACAAATATTAAATCAGCTTAAGAGGAAGAACGATCATCATAAATCTCAATCAGTCAAACAAAAATCATAATATTCTGAGAACAGGTGGCATATTTCACATTTTAGAGAATGACGGATTTACGATGAATTTTATATAAAATGGAGAGAAAAAAAATTATTTCCAAATATTTTCAAAAGAATTTTATAAAAATGAGTTCAAAAACAGTGATGGATTTGGACTTATAATTATAAATTCAATTTAAATGACAAAATCGAATAATCTCAAATTCCAATATCTATCAATCAACAAATCATAATACGTCATAAAATTTCAACACATTTCACGGATTAGAAAGTGGATTGATAGGCTAGTTAATATACATCAAGGAGAATTTCATTTAAAAATTTATTTATTGCAAATTATTTTCTTTTCTTTTTCTTTTGATTTAAGAGCACCCTGACCACGCATAACCAGAGCTTGGATTTTTAAATGAGGTCAGTCGCAGCATAAATTATAAGTTGTCTCTTAACCGTGCATGACCAGAGCTTGGATTTTTAAATGAAGTTAGAGACACACTTATGTATTAATTATATTTTCATCATTTTCAGCTTTTTTTTTTTAAAAAAAAAACTCCTCGATATATAAAACCAATATGGATGATAGAAATATGGTAAGTACAGAGATGGACTGTGAAATAGATTTCTAAATTAATTATATTATGAGATATGCATGAACTGTACCGGGATTATTGAAAATTTTCATTTGACACTAATTCTGAAAAATAGCATAACCACAATTCCATTACAACTATTTTCACTGTTTGTTCAAGATGATTTTAAAAATATTAAACTCTCCAAAAAAAAATTATCATGGATGGCAGAATGATGAAAGATAATGAAGATGGTCGTGAGATAATTTGCCAGTTCAAAGACATTATAATAAATGTTCAACAATCATGAAAATTAAAGAAAAAAAAATCTCCTCTTGTTGTGAAATATATTGCAGTCCCAATTCATCACAATTTCAAAAACTAAAAATAATTTTGATGAATTATAAATACATTTCAATTTTGGATATTGATTTCAATTTCTGAAAGAATAATCAATAAATAATTTTTAAAGTTGAAAAAACAAATACAAGAGGAATATGAAGAGCTATACAAAGCACAAGAGAGAAAAGAAATATATACATGATGAGAATAAAGAAAAATCAGCACTTCCTAATCTGATACCACTTGGTGTCTCTACAAAGTGAAAAATCAGAACAGATGGATGAGACAAATATAAGGCGCTTCTGATACCAAATGTTCTCGCTTTCTTGAGGATTTTAATGACACCCCGGTGGCAAACAATGGTACTTCAGTCAACAGAAAAGACTTTATTTCAAAACAAGCAACTCAAGCACACAAATTTCATTTATCAGAGCATGATAAGCCTTTGATACCAAATCAAGCAGTCCTCAAAAAATATTTACAAATCAATTTCTTATAATCAGAGCAGCATGATTCCAAAACAAACATTTTTCAAAAACAGTATCAGAGCAGTACAGAGAAATCAGTATCACAACAGACTTGTCAAGATGTTGGTCACATAAGGTGGTTCATGATCCAAGATTTGCAAATATACTCTATTTTAAATCATTTGAAGAAATGTAAAAGTATTAGGATTTAATGAATCAATCACACCAAGTTATATTTCAGATTCAAGATATGAGTGAGATCCAATAAATCAATAATTTCAAATGATTTTAAACAAACATATATTCAAATCAAATAATCATGAAATAACAATGATTTTCAAAATACCAAAAAAAATTTCAAGAATTTCTCAGAACTATTTCCGACAAGCCCAAGAGAAATTTCAGGTCATTTACATCAAATTTGAAAATATTCATGTTCGGGATAATTTATTTGAAATCACATGAATCAATGTAAAGTTTTGGGATATAATGAATCAGTCACACGAGATTGACAATTTCAAAAATAAGAGGTGTGTGATATTCAAAATATCTAGAATTTCAGATGATCTCAAACAAACATATTTCAATATAATGATCATGAATAAAGATGAATTCCAAGATGTATCACTGATACAAGCCAATCTGAAAATCAATGAAATTATCACACTGATAAATAACAGAGTGTTGTAATGAGTATAATATTTTGAGCTTTTCTAAAATGAATTTGAATAAACTCAGAACAACAAAGGTGTGTGACATTTCATTAACTATTCAGATCTTCAAAAATTTAGAATTCTAGTTAACAGTGTTCAAGATATGATATGAATGCATTAACACTGTTATGAATTCAACAATCAGAAAATAAACTTCAAAACAATTGCAGATAATTACAAGATTAAATTCAGAATCCGGAAATGATTATAAACAAGAGAGTTCTATTCAAATAAAATGAATTTCCAGAAAGTCATGAGAACTGCAATTGGAAATTTAAGAAGCACAAAATAAACAAAGAGATATGGTAGTAACTAATCAAAGAAAAAACAAACAGAAGGAAAATAAGATAGAAAGGGGTAGAAGAAGGAGAAATAAACAAAGAAAAAATATATTTACAAGGATGAAGTTAGAAATCATACCTGATTCACAGAAGACGTTGTGGATCTCTAACTCATCAGTCTTGGCTAAGGAACAGTGGATGATTCAATAATATGAAGCAGTTTGAATCACTTTTCTCTTTTCAGCACAGTTGTTCCTCAGCCACTTCAGGTACCTAATAGTTGATAGGATCGAGTGGTCTAACAAAATTTGTAAAACCACTCACAGTTTCGTTCACGTGTTTTGGTACCCAGACTTGTTTATATAACAAACCATCTGAATTTACCTTTGTGCCTTTAGGAACCCAAATCTGCTTGAATTTAGTCAAAGTCGTTTTATTTTTATTCAGAATCCAAGATTGTTTAAATGGTTTATTATAAAACGATTTCTCATTACAACCTTTGAAATTTTCAGAGTTCAAATTTTCAACGTAGTTCTCTCCAAAGCAATTTGAGGGATTTTTCAAATCATTTGAATTTTGTTTTCCAAAAACATTATTTTTCTCAAACCCAAGTCCACGTTTATTTTGAATAGAGAATTGGTTTTTCAACAACATATTCAAAGATTTTTCACCGTTTGAGAAATTAGACAAGATTGTTTCAAGTTGTTGAATTTCAGTTTTAAGATCACCATTTTCTTTCAATAAATCTGAACAACGATTTTTAGTGATCTCACATCTTTCAAAATCAGATTTCAAAACCAAATTTTCATCATTGAGTAACTTTATTTTGGTTTGGGATTCGGAGATTTCAAGTTCAAGTCGTTTTTGTTTTTCAGACTCAAAATTCTTGGATTTTTCAATCTCATTTTCAAGTTCTTCTAAAATCAAATTTGATTTCAACAAATTCTCCTTTTCAGCAATTTCAAATTTGGAATTTATATCTGTTTTAAAATTTTCAAATTCCTTTTGCAGAAGATTATTCAAATTTGACAGCTCAGTCTTGTTCTCATTTAAGATCAGAATTTCATCTTCAAACTTTTGGATACTTTCATTGAGATGAACAAGATTGGCTTTCAATTTCAAACAATTTTTGCAAACAGAATTTGAAGAATTTTTAACATATTCAAGTTGTGATTCCAAATCATCAATTTTGCTGATCAACTCAGAATTCCTAGATTTCAGAGATTTATTTTTAGATTGGAGTTTATCAACAGATTTAGTTAAATCAAGACACATGTAAACCAGATCTTCATATGAGAAATTCTCTTTTTCAGCATTTGTTGATTCTCCATCATCTGATTCATCTGAAGTTTCATTTGTAAATCCTGTTAAACAGAACTCTGAATCTGAGTTGACTTTATCGGGTTTTGAGCTGTGGTTGTCAAGTCTTCCATACTTCGTATTGAGAGTGTCCCAGATTTCCTGTGCAGATAAACAATGACAGATAAGGTTAAACTGTTCAGTATTAAGATAATCAAATATGATTTTCATAGCACGAGTATTGAAATTAATATCTACACTATCAAATCCATTGATAATAACATCCCAACATTTGATATTAACAGATTTTAAATAAAATTCCATTTTGGATTTCCAGTTTAAAAAATCTGTTCCAGTGAAAATAGTTGGAGATGAACTGGACTGACTCTCTTTCGACTGACAACAAGGATTCACCATTTCTCTAGAGTTAAAGAATACCTGCTCTGATACCAAATGTTGGATCTAGAATAACCCTAGAGGGGGGTGAATAGGGTTTTCCACAGTTTTTAACTGAATTAAAAACTTAACGAGATATATAATAATAAACTGATCACAGAAAATAGCAGAAACTGAAATGCAGAAAATAAATCACACACAGAAGTACCCAGCTTCGGCAAAACCCTGCCTACTGCTGCATTTCTAAGGTTTCTACTAGGTGATAGAACAGTTCCCGCATACAAGACCATGTACACTCGCAAACCCTGCTCCTATTCTAACCCTACGCTCAAACCCCTAGACTGATCTAAACCCCTAGATCAGATTTCCCGAATTACTAAACCTGTAACTCGTAACTCAGATTTACAGACTCTGAAAATTGACAGTCAACTCCTTGACTGATTCCCCCCTAGAGATTACAGACTCTAGAACTGTTTCGGTTTGATTTACAAAACAAAATAAAAAAAAATAAAAAAAATAATACCAAAATAAAACAAACTAAATAGAAACCCTAGGAGTTAAAATTAAAAAGGGTTATCCCCTTATCCATTTAAACATGGCCGGCCCATTTGTTTGTGTCCACTCTCATTTGCTTTGCCCCGATTTTGTTTCTCTGGAGAAAATTAATGGCGGCTAGGGTTTCTCCTATTGTCTCCAAATCGAATTGATGCGGTTGTTTCTCTGATTGCTCGAACTTGCCGATGCTCTATTTGTCGATTGCTGATGCTCCCATTTGGGCTTGCACTCTCTCTCTCGATTGAAACTGTGTGAGTAATTTTAACTTTGAGTCTCTGCTTGAAATTATTTGCTTGAGGTTTCGATTTCGATGTTCTCTTGTTTGTGGTTTCGATCGATTTTTTTTTGCCGATGATGAAATGGTGTGATAAAATAGGATTTGAAATCCTCAATCAACTCTGATTTCGCTGTAATTGACTTTGACTGATTTCATGCGTGTGAATTTCCCTTTTTGAAAAATCTCGGCTTTAATTGTGATTGAGTAATTCTGGAAAATATATCCTTGAATATCCTTGCGTGATTCTCTGCCTTGATCGAATCCTAAAGGAATTGCCATTTTCGATTTAAAACCTGTCTTGAATTGATGCTCTGTAAATTGCTTGCCTTACTTTGTTACCATAGATTGAATTCAATCTGCATTTATTTGAGTAAGACAGACAGATGTTGTTGCCAAGAATGAAATGTGATTTTAGGAAATGCCATATTCCCTTGTGTTTATTTGCTTGGCTATTCAATGCTTGTATATGCTTCACAAAAACACCTTGCTGATTTTCTACAAGGGAACAAATCAGATTTCTGGAAAGAAATATCAGTATTTAAACCTTCACTGATATGTTTTCTTTGGTTCACTGCATGATTAAAAATCTGGAAATAAATTAGTGGCTTGTCATGTATATGTTTGCTGTAATCTCTTATCCCTTGCCATGTTTTGTCCATGATTAACTTGCAGGTTTTACTGTTTGTTTTGCCATCAACTCTGAACTTGCTCGCTGTACATTCCTGTATACTTGAAACTGATTAGCACGAGAAAAAAAACTTTCTTGCCAACATTCCTTATTTGCCAAAATTGTATTTCTGGAAATTTAGTTTCCTCTTTTGGTTGATTGTTGCTCTGATATGACTTGAGGGATTTTTTGGAAAGTATTTATTAACGATTTCTGTCCCCAAAAAAAATTGATCTTTTCTGGAAAAAAAATTGTTTCCCTTATTATCAAAACTGAATTTTAGAATTTAAAACTGTGTGAATTCCATGCGTGAAATTCTGGAAAGATATGAAGGCAAAGATGATTTATTTCTGAATTTTATTGTTGCCATGCTCGAATTCATTTTCCCTTGGTTCTTGCTAAATCTGCTTTACTGTATTTTCTGATAATTACTTTCCTCTTTTGCTCAGACAAAGTCTGAATTTGCTTGATTGATTGAGATAAATGAATTTTTGAAATTGTTGGCTTTCCCCTTTTACTTGACTTTACAAAGCTATGCTGTGCTTTGAATATTGAGGACATTTTGCACCATCATGATGATTCACATTTGTTTGCTGAAATAAACATGCTTTAACCCATCTCCATTTGTTCGTGAACCATGATGTTGTATCATCTTTATAGAACCTGTGTTGTCATACTACCATGCAGTATTCACTTGAACTGCTCCACTCTGTATGTTCTACCCAGTTTCACTAATCGATTTGCACTTGAACACTTTAAACTGGCTCGACATATTACCTTATATGTGAATGCATGCTCGGTCATCACTCGACTCACTTCTGTAGCTGTTCTTCTAGCTTGTATGATTTGTGCCCAACTTGTACAGGCTTGATGTATGCAATCATTATGCCACTTTGACCTGCAATTATCACGTCCCATTTTGTATGTTGATGTTGTCCATGAAAATGATCACATGTATCACCATATTTGTGTTGATTACTTTTTGAATGAGATTTGAACTTCCATATTTCTTTTGATTTTTTTTTTGACCTATCTTGTATACTGAAAAAAAATCAGCAGACTGACTGTACTGTGTTGGGGCTGGTCAGAATCAGCTGAGTTTGATGCTGGTTCTGATCAGCAAACCAGTATGGTTATGTCGAGGTTGATCAGTGAGTACTAAAAAGTATATCAGATCAAGTCATGAAAAAGGATGAGAAACACACCAGAAAACTGAGGCAAATAGTATTTTAAAAATAAAATTTATATTTGCATGTGTTCAGTTTTATTTCTATTGCAGTATACTGTGTGTGTGTGTTTCATGTGACAGGTAAGCAGGTGATGACTGGACTGAAAGCAGAAAGCTGTGAAGACAAAAAGATAAAGGACAGAAGACAGTGAAAATGGGAAGAGTGTCAGTGTGTCTGTGTAAATAAAATTGTATATATGAAATGCAAACTGAGTGAATGTATGAGTGTTATAGTGAGGAGCTAATGTATATGAAAGAGTGATTGTACTGATGTCTGTAATAAACAAGTTTGATTGAAATAAAATATCATTTTATTGTTGTCAAACGAACTTGTCTATTTTATTCTGTTTATATACAAGTACAAATATTCTGTGAATGTTTAAATAGTGGAGTTATACAGAGTTGTACTGTTTGAATGTTAGAAATATAATATTCAATTCAAATATTATATTCCTATCTGTGTTGTATATATAAAACATTACAATAACAAACACATTTATAATAATATATATTTGTTTGTTATCATCAAACAAAAATCATATAATTGTGTATACAACTGCGTTATATACAACAATAAAATCCAATGTCAGACAAACATCCATTTACAAGTCTGTTTTGGGTCTGAACGAAACCGGAGGCACATTATTCCCCGTCCCATATGTCAAATACAGGAGAGAAGTACTCGCATATCCGGTCGATCTCCAAGTATGTCTGGACGATCACCACTTATTACCTTGTCTTGGGTGTACAGCCCAATCAAGACATCAGTAATCATCCAAACGATGTGAAGATCTCTGGTCTTTAATCACCGTCTTCATGGCCGACTTATCGTCGTATCAATTATTCAGAATGGGATAAACCCGGTCTTTCCGAATAACTCGCGTATTTCATAAACACGTTCTATAAAAACACAACATACGCCTCATTCCAATTCAGAATATTCTTTTATTCAAATATCCTATTCACAATTTAAACCACATTACAGTTTTCCGAACTAGTCGGGATTAGCGAACCTTGTCGAAGTAATCATTTATTTTACTCCCCAATCCCAACCTATTCATCTCATGGAGCAATACTGGTAGCACTCCATATCTAACACCCACGGTGCTATCAGTAAAGTTAATTACCATTTCAAGTTCAAATTTATTTAAAGATTTAACTATCGCCTAGAGTAAAACCGGTGGTACTCCATCCTCGATCATTTCCCAAATTCGATAATTTAAATGATCACATTCACATTTCAATCTAATTAAAGATTCATTAAAACTTCACTTATTTTTAATCTTCCAAAAACCATAACTTAATGATTATTCAAATTTAGGATATAAATCCCGTCGTTAACTGGGTTAAAGAACCAATGTCATTTAAAACATAGTTCACGATAAACCCTAAAGTCATATTCCATCAAAATGCAATCTTCACGGAAAACAGATCAATATATATATAATTGATATAAATTTCCATATCAAACTAATAATATAAATGGAATAACGGCAAAACCTTTTAAATTTCATATATATTAGTGGTCTTCCTTTACAGAAACTCATCTCGATTATTACCAAATCAAATTCCATTCAATTCCAATTTAATATATTAAATTGGAAAACTTTATTTTGGAAAGTTTCCATTAAATCTTAATAAAAAAGACTTATAAATTCCAAATCATCTCTTCATTGTTAATTGGGTTAAAGAATGAATGTTATTTAAAATATCGTTCACAATCAACCCAAAAATCCATTTTTCAATTCAATTCCAATTAAATATTAATTAATTGGTAAACATCTCTAAATCTTATTTAAAAGATTTATTCTTTCCTCATCGGGGTTCAAGAATAGTGTTAATAAAGACACTATTCACGACAAACCCAAAATCCAATTTGATATTAAATACAAGGCTCTGAATAGAAATTATATCGGCTTATATTCAATATCAAATTATGAAACTAACGGATATCGTATTGGGAATAACGATATCTTTATCTTCCAAATTTCTCAACAATATCTGTATAATCATGGATCCAATATCGAAATATTCCGAAGATTATTCCCATTCCAATTTATTTATTGGAAAATTCTGGTTATTTTTAAAACCATTTCAAATCCAATTTATTCCTTTTAAAAAAATACTAGATTATTATTCTAGTTAATAACTAGTTCATTTTGATAAAAATATATTTTATCTTCACAAATGCGGAATTTTTCACCCAAATTCCTTCCAAATCATTTATTATGATTTTACACAAATTATTAATATTTTTAATAATTTTATTAAGGCCCTTTCAGTCGATTTCCATAAACGGTCATCGAACTACATTTACAATGACCTTTTCCAAATTTGATTTGGACATAATTCCAAATCCAACCATTAGATTTCAAATCTCTTATATTCATTTGGAAAGATCTCTTCGATACGAACCCAACGGTTCTGGTTTTAGGAGAATCCGATGGTCGAATCTCCCGTAATGTCCATTTGAAGTCAATGGTCGAAATTCGCGAACGGTCACGGCGCGGCGCATTCTATTCAGGCCATTAAATATATATAATATGTATATTACATATGTTTCATCGATTTCCACTTAAAACGTATTTTATAAATCGTTTATAAATTCATTTCAAAATGATTTCAACTTCTTTTCAATTTTCAAATCAAAATTGAATACTTTCTTAATAAATTCGTTTTAAATTCATTTTAAAACGATTTCTCCTTCATTTCAAATTTTCAAATCAAAATTGAATATTTCTCTATAAATTTGTTTTAAATTCATTTTAAAACAATTTCAATTTCATTTTCAAATTTATATTAAAATTGAATATTCCTTAATAAATTCGTTTTAAATTCATTTTAAAACGACTTCAATTTCATTTTCAAATTTAAATCAAAATTGAATATTCCATATCACTATAATATTAAAATGATAATATTTTCAAAATATCTGATTTTGAAATCACTTTTCGATGTTCATAATAAAATGAATAAAATCGGCAGAAAATCCCGTTCATGTTAAAATTGCGTTTACCTACTTAACACGGCTTTACATTTCAATATTTACTGAATATTATTTTAAAATATTCGTTAATTCTGAACTGAAATTAGACTCAATCAATTACCATATAATTTTAGTTATATGGATTTCATACATCGCATGTATACAACAATAACGATAAACAATCATTAAAAATTCATACAACATCCAGAGTGCATTTTACAACTGTATAAGCATTAAAATAAATAAATAACGCTTATACAGTCTGTCAACCCATCGATTGAGATACCACTAATTATTGGGACAAGTGTATATCAAATATCATCCCGATACCCGTGTGGGGTTTTCAAAGCACAAATACTGTTTATTATTTGTGCAATTAGGCGATGTGTAAAATATTATCGTCCCAATCATCATTAGTTAAATAGGTGTACATAAACAAACCATCCTATTTGTAAATGAATATTTATTTTATTTTCATGATAATTCTATATGCATTTTATATAAATAATTTTATATACAACAATATCAATCAATTACAATCCCAATCACAATCCAAACAAACAATCAACCATGGTTTGTACAAAAAGTAGTGTCGGTGGATTCTAAGCCCCGTCTGCATCCTAGTATATATTTAACAATAAAATAAGTAGAGTGAGAAGGAGTTCTCACTTTCATTTCCACTCCGCCTGTCTTTAACTAATGGTTCTAGTACCGCTTGGATTTGAATTTGCCTATAATTCTAACGTGCTCCAAATTGGACCCAGTTAGCCTCGTTGTGAAGCTCTCATCTCCACGATCGCAACGGATCCAGTTTCGCGTGATTTGGACCTCATATAGAAAAATTACACATTTTTAAACATTTGATAATTCAAATATGGAAATTAAATTAATTAGTTAAGTTAACAATGTTTAATAATCGTTACCTTTCCTTAATCACATTTAAAAACATTGCTAATTCCTTAATCAATCTTCCTGTTCATCGTTTTCACTGCGAACCTGTTCAACCCATCCTCCAAAACGTTGACCGCCTTTAGCTCCTCCCACGACCGTCGCGACCCTCATCACCTCTGCCACCTGACGCGCCTACGCGTGGCGCACCCACGCCGGAAGTCAGCCCCTACTCGAACGCCACTTCACTCCGAAAAACATGCCCAAAGCAGCCACCTTTGACTCCAAAATCTGACCGCCAGACAATGTTAAAGCCCATCATGACCGTTGAATTTATAAAGCTCAATGAGCTCTTCGATTTCATGTTGGAGATTTCGAAAATTGTTGAAGGAATTTAGAGAAAATTGTTGAGGAATTTGGGAGCGTGAAGATCGTTCGTTCGTGGAAGGAGGCAGGTTCTACCCTTTGTCTACACAATAAATGAATTTGGGGCTTTGACTAGGGTTTTATAATTTATTTTAAAATTATTTAATTCGCGAAAAAGGAGAATTTTCATACGAACTCCAAATCAAAACGAACGACTATCGCTCCTAGTTAAACATCCTCATTCCGAACACAATGGAATATGTTTCGTAATCCAATTCGACTGTTTCGATCAGTTTTCATCAAAATTAAAATATAAATCAATATATATTAAATTTGAATGAACATTTTAATTTACCGGGGCAACATACTGACTCCAAAAATTCCCTAAAAATAAATCTAGCTATGTTTTGACGATACGGTCCTAACAAACTAATTTCATCAAATTTGGAGACCGCTTGAAAAACGGTCATTTTCCCGTCAATTAAATTCAAACTGAAATTACCAAAACACGTTTAAATTCACCACGCTGACATATTAATTCCAAAAAATATATAGCAATAATTTGACATTTCGGATCCAACAAAAGTTGTTTCATCGAAAACGGAGGTCGTTTGCAAAATGGCAATTTTTAAGGGCTATATACTATATTAAAATATATATTAATTCCACAGCGACTATTTTAAATTTTAAAGTAGACATAACTTTCAATTTATATTATGAACTCTTGATTTTTTACATTCTTAGAAAGATATTATTAAATAGATTCAAATATTTCTTGTTTTACTGAAATTCGATTTATTTTGAATTATATACATTCATTTGACATTTAAAATCGAAATCTCAAACTACCGCGCCATTTCATGCTCGTTTTATAATTAAAATAAATTTACACGTTCTAACTTCATTAAAAACAAATTTTTAGTCGTTATTATTTAAAATATTCAAAATCCATTAAAATAGCCAAAATAAAAAATTTAAATTGGTTTTGAAAATCCGGGTTGTTACAATCTCCCCCACTTAAAATCTTTTCATCCTCGAAAAGGAATGGAGCTGAAAGTTGTTTAACGAACCAACTCAACTTTTATTCTGGCTTTAATTCTTCAACTTTTCAGTTTCTAAGAATTTTCTAATTTCTCAAAGATTTGGCTAACACCCTAAATTTTCAAAAAACTTCGTCATAGCCTCCTTTGTATGGGTTGATATTTAAAACCGCAACTTGCCTCACAGGACCCTCATCAATCCAAAAGAAAAAGAAAAAGCCAAGTCGGCTAGCCAATCGGCTCATAAAATCATTAAAACCCAAGAAAATAGTAAACATGCACCTATTTGTCGGGCATACAATTTTATTCCTCTTCTTAGCTTCCTTGCTATGACATGTTCACACATATATATGTACATGTATGCAATTCCAATAAAATTTCAATTCAGTTCAATATTTGATTCGATTTGGCTAAATTTACCTTTCATTTCCATATTGGTTAAATTAATTATCATTCCAATTTTTTTTTATTAGTTATATTAATAATCGAACATCACAACCAGCAATCAATTTGTTGATTAAATTTTCAAACATATAACATTATATATAGTCAAAATCGAATTTTTAGTGTTAAATCACAAATATTAACCCTATCTAATTTTGGTTCTCACACCAGTCAATTGGAAATATATAGATATCCCTCTTTCGTCACTCGAACATAAATTCTGATGATGAGATCTTAATCATTAGAATCATCTCCGGGTGACCAGAGTGTGACTCTATATCCATCCAGTATATTTGAGGCTTCATATACACGTGGATCAGACGTATATTCAAAATATCCATATACCCGATAGTGCAAATCAATTTAAAATAAATTACTTAAATATGTATAATAAGTTATAAATTCCAAAACAAAATTTGTTTTCATTTTTATTTTTAAAAACAACACTCTTTACACTCGTTCTTGGATACTCCTGATCCTATCTCTAACAAGTCATTCTCATTGGATATTACTAATCCAATCTCTGATGAATTCTTTCGTTTGGTTCTAATGTGTCTTGTTCTCAAGCTCTGTAAACCAAATCTCTAATACCACGATGAAACGACCCAAACTCGCCCTTACGAGAAAGTCTGGATTGAGTTGAGAACTCGACATAAACATAAGAACATTTCGTTGCTGTTACAACAATTAACATCAGAGTACAAGAATATAACAGAGTACGGATAAATAATATACATTTGATAAATATTAGAGATTAAAATACATTACATAGCAGCAGAAAAATAATACATAACACAACTGAAAGAGATACACGGATACAAAGCTTTCCGAATATAGCTCCAATAATAAATGCAGGATCCTGGAAAAATAAATATCTGCGAAAACCAAAACTACTAGCTGCCCATGTGGAAAATATGGGTACCCAAAGTTTAGGTTAAAACAATAAAATATAGGTCAGTCATAGGACTGGTGTGAGAACTAAAACAGTTATTTAAAACTTTACTTTAAAATTGGGTAAACCAAAGGACCACGCTGTATAACACGAAACGGGTTTCCTCCCAAGAATACCAGTGCATATAACAGTTTATAAATAGCGCAATGCCTTTAGAAAAATGAAGCTATTATATGACTCAAATCCCATCACACAATGCAACGCAAGCCGGAGGATAGAGTTTTCCCTTATAATACCCAAATATGCTTGGTATATTTAAAACAAACATTTTTATATTACTATAAGTGTATAGTGTTAAAAACAACTACAAATATAAATGTATTAATCGTAGACGGCATGGGTACCAATGTCGCCATACTAGTTCTACAATTAAAACTGCACAATGTCGTATTAGAAGTTGGACTTCCATCATGAACCAAGGCAAGGGATCATCCTTACCGATTCGAGACAATCTAGCACCATGTCTCAGGACCCAGACTCAGGTGAGACCTTGGAGCGTCAGGGTCGGTCCGCACTTACGTTAGTGGATTAATACTTCCCGAACAATACCTTTTCCCGCCTTATGGGGTGTAAATCTGGTCAGTATATCGACCATACCATCCATCGGCCCCGTAGTGACCGATATATCCGAGGCGCCTTGCTATCCATCAAATAATATGCAACATCCACATGAGTAAAATGTTTGGGCTCCATACCATGACACCACTCCTAGCTACAAAGAAACGTATGTCCTCCTTGAGGTCCTCTCCCGTTTCTGGTTCACACCGGGGTATGAGGCTCGCGAATTAACGCTATACACAAAGCTATGCTATTTAAAGTCGTGCTTTGATCATCAACCACAAGACTCTGCTTTTCAACAGAAGCCTTAATCATTTGCATCTCAGCATACCACGTTGATAATTCATGCCATGCGACTGATATCTATCGATATATAACCTCTAAGCTCGTACGTCTTTAGGAAGGGTGTTAAGCAAGAGAATAAATTCTACGCAAACAAATATATATTTAACAGAAATCAATCAACATAGAATAAAATCCAATGTCAGACACACATCCATTTACAAGTCCGTTCTGGGTCTGAACGAAACCGGAGGCACCTTATTCCTCGTCTCATATGTCCAATACAGGAGAGAGGTCCTTGCATATCCGATCGATCTCCAAGTATGTATGGATGATCACCACTTATTACATTGTCTTGGGTGTACAGCCAAATCAAGACATCAGTAATCATCCAAACGATGTGAAGATCTTCGATCTTCGATCTTCAATCACCATCTTCATCGTCGACTTATCGTCGTATCAATTATTCAGAATGGGATAAACCCGGTCTTTCCGAATAACTCGCGTATTTCATAAACATGTGCTATAAAACACAACATACGCCTCATTACAATCCAGAATATTCTTTTATTCAAATATCCTATTCACAATTTAAACCACATTATGGTTTTCCGAACTAGTCGGGATTAGTGAACCTTACCAAAGAAATCATTTATTTTATTTCCCAATCCCAACCTATTCATCACATGGAGCAAAAATGGTAGCACTCCATATCTAACACCCATGATGTTATCGGTAAAATTAATTACCGTTTCACATTCAAATCTATTTAAAGATTTAACTATTGCCTAGAGTAAAACTGGTGGTACTCCATCCTCGATCATTTCCCAAATTTGATAATTTAAATTATCACATTCACATTTCATTCTAATTAAAGATTCACTAAAATTTCACTTAGTTTTAATCTTCCAAAAATCATTACTTAATGATTATTCAAATTTAGAATATAAATCCCGTCGTTAACTAGGTTAAAGAACCAATGTCATTTAAGACACAGTTCATGATAAACCCTAAAGTCATATTCCATCAAAATGGAATCTTCACAGAAAGCAGATCAATATATATATAATTGATATAAATTTCTATATCAAACTTATAATATAAGTGGATAACGATGAAGCCTTTTAAATTCCATATATATTAGTGGTCTTCCTTTACAGACACTCATCTCGATTATTAACAAATCGAATTCCATTCAATTCCAATTTAATATATTAAATGGGAAAACTTTATTTTGAAAATTTTCCATTAAATCTTAATAAAAAAATTTATAAATTCCAAATCATCTATTCATTGTTAATTGGGTTATAGAACGAATGTTATTTAAAACACCATTCACGATAAACCCAAAAATCCATTTTTCAATTCAATTCCAATTAAATATTAATTAACTGGTAAACATCTCTAAATCTTATTTAAAAGATTTATTCTTTCCTCATCGGGGTTCAAGAACAGTGTTAAAAAAGATACCATTCACGACAAACCCAAAATCCGATTTGATATTAAATACATGGCTCTGAATAGAAATTATATCGGCTTATATTCAATATCAAATTATGAAACTAACGGATATTGTATTGGGAATAACGATATTTGTATCTTCCAAATTCCTCAACAATATCCGTATAATCACGGAATCCAATATCGAAATATTATGAAGATTATTTCTATTCCATTTTATTTATTGGAAAATTCTGGTTATTTTTAAAACCATTTCAAATCCAGTTTGTTCCTTTTAAAAAAATATTGGATTATTATTCTTGTTAATAACTAGTTCATTTTAATAAAAATATATTTTTATCTTCGCAAATGTGGAATTTTTCACCCAAATTCCTTCCAAATCATTTATTTTGATTTTACACAAATTATTAAAAATTTAATAATTTTATTAAGGCTCTTCCAGTCGATTTCCATAAACGGTCATCGAACTACATTTACAGCGACCTTTTCCATATTTGGTTTGGACATAGTTCCAAATTCGACCGTTAGATTTCAAATCTCTGATATTCTTCGAAAGCTCTCTTCGATACGAACCCAATGGTTCCAGTTCTAGGAGAATTCGACGGTCGGATCTCCCGTAATGTCCATTTGAAGTCAATGGTCGAAATTCGCGAACGGTCACGGCGCGACGCGTTCTATTCAGGCCATTAAATATATATAATATATATATTATATATATTTCATCGATTTCCATTTAAAATGTATTTTATAAATCGTTTATGAATTCATTTCAAAACGATTTCAACTTCTTTTCAATTTTCAAATCAAAATTGAATACTTCTTAATAAATTCGTTTTAAATTCATTTTAAAACGATTTCTCCTTTATTTAAAATTTTCAAATCAAAATTGAATATTTTTTACTAAATTCGTTTTAAATTCATTTTAAACGATTTCTCCTTTATTTCAATTTTCAAATCAAAATTGAATATTTCTTTATATATTCGTTTTAAATTCATTTTAAAATGATTTCATTTTCAAATTTAGAACAAAATTGAATATTCCTTTATAAATTAGTTTTAAATTCATTTTAAAACGATTTCAATTTCATTTTCAAATTTAAATCAAAATTGAATATTCCATATCATTATAATATTAAAATGATAATATTTTCAAAATATTTGATTTTGAAATCACTTTTCGATGTTCATTATAAAATGAATAAAATCGACAGATAATCCCGTTCATGTTAAAATGGCGTTTACCTACTTAGCATGGCTTCACATTACAAAATTTACTTAATATTATTTTAAAAATTCGTTAATTCTGAACTGGAATCAGACTCAATCAATTACCATACAATTTCAGTTATATGGATTTCATACATCGCATGTATACAACAGTAATGATAAACAATCATTAAAAATCCATACAGCATCCAGAGTGCGTTTTACAACTGTATAAGCATTAAAATAAATAAATAAATAATGCTTATACAGTCTGTCAACCCATTGATTGACATACCACTAGTTATTGGGACCAGTGTATGTCAAATATCATCCCAATACCCATGTAGGGTTTTCAAACAACAAATACTGTTTATTATTTGTGCAGTTGGGCGATGTGTAAAATATTATCGTCCTAATCATCATCAGTTAAATAGGTGTACATAAACAAACCATCCGATTTGTAAATGAATATTTATTTTATTTTATTTTCATGATAATTTAATATAAATAATTTTATATACAACAATATTAATCAATTACAATCCCAATCACAATCACAATCCAAACAAACAATCAACCATGGTTTGTACAAAAAGTAGTATCGGGGCTTCTAAGCCCCATCTGCTAGCTAGTATATATTTAACTGTAAAATAAGTAGAGTTAGAAGGAGTTCTCACTTTGATTTCCACTCTGTCAGTCTTTAACTGATGGTTCTGGTACCGCTTGGATTTAAATTTGCCTATAATTATAACGTGCTCCATATTGGACCTAGTTAGTCGGTTGTGAAGATCTCGTCTCCACGATCGCAACGGATCCAGTTTCGCGTGATTTGGACCTCATATGGAAAAGTTACACATTTTTAAACATTTGATAATTTAAATATGGAAATTAAATTAATTAATTAACTTAACAATGTTTAATAATCGTTACCTTTCCTTACTCACGTTTAAAAATGTTGATAATTCCTTAATCCATCTTCCTGTTCATCGTTTACACTGCGAACTCATTCAACCCATCCTCCAAAACGTTGACCGCCTTTAGCTCCTCCCAGACCGTCGCGACCACCCATCAGCTCTACCACCTGACGCGCTTACGCGTGGCGCACACACGTCGGAAGCCAACCCCTCCGCTCCGAAAAACATGTCCAAAGCAGCTACCTTCGACGCCAAAATCCGAACCGCCAGACAACGTTAAAGCCCATCACGGCCTTGAATTTACAGATCTCAAAGAGCTCTTCGATTTCGTGTTGGAGATTTCGAAAATTCTTGAAGGGATTTGGAGAAAATTGTTGAGGAATTTGGGAGCGTGAAGATCGTTCGTTCTTGGAAGGAGGCGGGTTTTGCCCTTTGACCACGCAATAAATGAATTTGGGGCTTTGACTAGGGTTTTATAATTTATTTTAAAATTATTAATTCGCGGAAAAGGAGAATTTTCATACGAACTCCAAATCAAACCCAACGACTGTTACCCTAACTAAATACCCCCATTCCAGACACAATGGAATATGTTTCGTAAGCCAGTTCGACTACTTCGATCAGTTTTCATCAAAATTAAAATATAAACCAATATATATCAAATTTGAACATACATTTTAATTTATTGGGGCCATGTACTAACTCCAAAAATTCCCGAAAAATAAATCTAGCTATGTTTAGAAGATACGGTCCTAAAAAAACTATTTTTTTCGAATTTGGAGACCATTTGAAAAACGGTCATTTTCTAGTCGATTAAATTCAAATTGAAGCTATCAAACACGTTCAAATTCACCACGCTCATATATTAATTCCAAAAATTAAAAAAATTGAAATTTGACATTCCAGATCCAACAAAAGTGGTTTCGTCAAAAATGGAGATCGTTTGCAAAATGGCTATTTCTAAGGGTTATATATTATATTAAATAATATACTAATTCCACAACGACTATTTTAAATTTTAAACTGAACATAACTTTCAAGTTATGTTATAAAATCTGGATTTTTCACATTCGTTAGAAAGATATTATTAAGCAAATTCAAATATTTCTTGTTTTACTGAAATCCGATTTATTTTGAATTATGTACATTCATTTGAAATTTAAAATCGAATTCTCAAACTATCGCGCCATTTCAGGGCTCGTTTTATAATTAAAATAACTTTATACGTTCTAACTTCATTAAAAATAAATTTTTAGTCATTATTATTTAAAATAAATCATTTAAAATATTCAAAATCCATTAAACAACTAAAATAAAATAATTTAAATTGGTTCTAAAAATCCGGGTTGTTACACAGAACTCCACGATCGCTTTGGATCGTATTAATTAGAAATCACCCAGATAGCCGGAGTATGAAAGGGACTGGAGGAGTCCAATAACCAACATAGAAGGGAAATAGGAATAACCCCCTATGGACGATCTCGCTGTATCACCGACGAGGCCGCCACAGTTCATCGTATTCTTCCAAGGCAATCTTGTCGAGGCCGCCACAGTGTTCAAGTCCAAGCCAGGAATCGGTTAATTAAGAAGAGTGCCTAGGTGATTTCCAACCTGAGGAGCCGTATCGGGTGTAATTATGACTCCCGGAACTGTGGGAGCACTGCCATCCAAACCTGCACGCACCGGCGCTTGAACAACATTGCCAATAGCGGAGCCCGTGACTTGTCTGACCAAAGCGTCACAGGCTGGAGCGACATCGGGATTAAGGGTGCCCCTGAATGTAGCGGGGCCGACACCATTCTAAGGAGTGGCGTTGGCCTACTGATTAGTTTGCGGGGTTGCCCCAAGTCCCGAGTCATAGGTGGAGGAACATTAGTACTCGTTCCAACAATGTCTTCTTGGCCTGTCGGCCTTGAATTACTCCTTATCCTGTCCTCAATCGATGCAAGAAAGGTATTGAAAGTATCTTCTTATCGCTCAAGTCGAGCATCCAAATTCGTAGCTAAGTTCTTAATCATTCCATCGACGTCTTCTCGAGTGATATAGTTCGATGGAGGTCCAATCGAGGAGAGCTCTTGACTTCCTCTCCCTTCTGTACTTTGAACTTCAATTATAGCGCCGTGCTTCTTGCACTTAACCATATCGAGAAGCGAGTAACTAAGTCGAAGTCAAAAATTGAAGAGGAAAACCGAAGATGAATCCGAGAAACTTATCCTAAGCAGAGGTCAAAGTTGTGAGTCCCATTTATAGTGCGCCAAAATGTTGACGTGGAAAACTATCTCACGCCAACACCCAAAGTGTATGTGTAGTATGAACACAGTAATCCAAAGACATTACAAATCAGAAGTAATGTAATATGGGTAAGACATAGCTTTTTATAGTGGTTCGGCACTAACGTCTACGTCCACTTTATAATGATCATTCATTATATATGTGTTGATTACAATTGTTATACAAGTTCGGACAATATTTGAGTACAAAACATTACAATAGAATAACAAAATGATTGTTAATTCTAAACCTTTACTAAAATGTCCTTCTTCTTCGTTGAGTGAGTTAACTTGGTCAACTATGTCCAAATTTATCTTTAATGTCCAAGATGTCTGAAACATCCCAAAAGTAGCATAATTATTCTTGTGAATGTCCAAATGTTGATGGAAAACATGTATGCCATGTTTTAATTGTCATGCCATTTCCAATGGCCACAAAGAAGGAGATAGTGGCGATTAATGAGGGCTTTGAAGCTCTAGAAGTCCAAAAGTTCAAGGAAAAAATGATCTCAACGAAGGCCATGCTTGGAGGTATTTACAGTAGAGGGTTGGTAGTGGAGTAGGTAGGAAAATGGACCCACACAGCAGAATTTCGTATCCTGAAGATGCCACATCCTGAAATTTCAAAACCCTTTATAAGTTCAGGAAAATTTCGTATCCCGCGGGGAGATACAAAATTCATACCATAGGGGGTACGAAAAATGAACCCTTGGGGGGATACGAATTTCATATCCCAAGGGACACGAAATTCGTACCCCCAAGGGGTGCAAAAAAATGCACCCTTGGGCTAAAAAAATTTGTATCCCAAGGGATACGAAATTCATATCCCAGTGGATACGAAAGTGAATTGAAGGAGGGATGTGATCCGAAATGTTCTGGGTTGCGAACTTGGAGGAAGCTGAATTAAGCGAAGGAGGGAGTCGAAATTCTGCATTATAAAGCGGAGGGATACTAAAATGTATGGTACTGGAGGGATCCAAAATCTTGAGAGTGAGGGATACGAATTACTGGAGGTGAGGGATCCGAAATTCTTGAGTTGACTGACATGCGTTCACGGAAACGGGCATAACTTTCAAACCTTAAGTCTGTTTGGGCTAAACGAAAGTTATAAATGATGCTAATTAAGAGGGCTACAAGAGTTATCGTGCATAACACCGTAATTGATGTTTTCGGGACCAAAAGAGGTCATCTAAAAGGGTTTCCGACCCTTTTTATGTTTGCGACGTGACTTCGACCAAATCGCTTTGTGTTTTTTAACGATGTTCTTGATGCTTGAGCTTGTTGCTGACCAGAACTTTACGTATGACAGCTTTGATTAAAAAGCGTGTCAACAAGGTAGATTATAGGGTTTTCTCCACGTAATTTGGTAAATGTCATAAGATATAGCAGTCAGGTAGACCACCTTAGTAGAATCTCGATATGGGCGACCGACAATAGATTATGCACCAACTCCAAAGGTGGTCGAGGGGATCTAGAAGCAACAAGGATTACTATGCATAGCAACCGAGAACAGAACTTTCATAGTTTTGCTCTTGAATATTTCAAACCATGCTTACCACCTCTAGCCGCCGCCATTGCCCCACCTTAATCACTGCCTACCTTTGCTATTTCCTTCCTCTCTAATTTTCCAAGTATAATATTTTAAACCCCATTTTTGTAAGTAAATTGATTATGGGGTTGAATATGTTAGATTAACTAGTATTAGATGATGATGATGATGATAGTTTTTTACCGATAGTTATGTGTTGTGATCGTAAAGTTTATTATCAAGTATTTGTAGATATAGTTGCGCTAGTTGATGGAATATTGGCTTTATTTGATGAAAAGTATATATGACAATTGATATTTATGTTATATATTTGATTATGTGTGATATATATGAGATTATGCGATGCAAGCGATGTACACGATGTTATTTGGGTATGAAATTGAGTTTATATGGATAGAGATATGATAAGTATTGTGTGGTTGGTAGGCTAAAAAGAAGTCGGATTTTAAAATTTGGGTTTTGATTAGCGATGGCTAGTGACGCCATATGATTCCAGAATTATGTCCGTTAGCATTGTCTAGTGACACCTTATTGATCTCTCACAGTTTATCATGTACCCAGATTTCTGACACTAACAATCATTAATATGATGACATGGCCATCATTAAGAAACAATGTTGTTTTTATTAGTGACAAGTGTTTAGTTGCTGCTTTTAGCGACGACCGGCGATGGCTAAAACCCGCTACTAAAGGAAGCCTTCCTTGTAGTCGAGGGACCATGCTCAGAAGGATTTGGCTCTATTCTTGGTCATTTTGAATGCCCTAGGCCTCAACAGCCTTCTTCCCCTTATAATCTCTCCCTTTTTTCCTCCTCTCCTTCTCCTTAGTCCTCTCTCTCTCTTTTTAGTATTACTCCTTGTTCTCCTTCTTCTTCTTTCTTCCTAAATTCTGGATGAGGAAGGAGGTTGAAAGGGCGCTTATATGAGCGATCACCTTAGGATGTATGTTCAAATCCCACAAAATTGCCACTAGCCATAGTGCGATTTGAAAAAGGAAAATGAAACAAACTTAGAGACAGGCCAAAATAAAGGAAAAAGTATGTATGATGATGTGAGTGATTTTAGATGTGTATGTGATGTGTTATATAAACCCAAATGCTTTCACGAACCACATTTCCTTGTAATTAATGTTGGAGTCTACGTGCATTTTGAAGTAGTTGTTCCAGGTCAAAAGTCGAAGTTCGAGCCTATTGGCGTGAATAGATCCCCAATAATTTCACTTAAGGTGATCACTGAACAACGCTAGAAATATCGATAGTTATTCCTTCCTGCGCTCCCAAATTTTGATGCACCTGGCCGACTCTTGGAGTCTCATTATAAGATATTAAGATTCAACATAATCCTCTCCAGACTCACTCCCCTTATCAGCAAAAATATGTTCTCCTCCCTTCAAAATATCTCTTTCCTCCACTTTCGAGGAAACCACAAATTTTCCCTCTCGATGGATTATCTCTCCATCCTCCTCCTCGGGAACTGAAGTCATGCTCACTTTCCCACTGGGCCATGCCCAAGCCTTGCTTTCAGATGCGCCATCTTCAGGAGACTTCTCTAGTGGACCTTCTTCCCCCAGGGCATCACTCATAATCCCTTGGGACATGAAAGCAGAACGGGTCTCTACTTTGGGAAGAGTAGGGGTTTTAGGACTTTGCGGGAAATGACTGACCATTAGGATGTAGCAAATTGAATCTATAAAGGAATTCGTCCTACATTGAGAAGCTCCTCTCCCTCTTTTGTGCTAGTACAACTCTCAAAGCATTTAAAGTAGCCTTATGTATGATATCCCCGATTGGAGTAGGAAAAGTTACGAGAAAATACAAACTTGGTCAGAATTTCGAGCCTTGCATTGAAATTGGACCAAGATCCATGAATTAAAATGCTTACCTCCATAGATCCATATCTTGTTGAATGCTTCGTGATAGCGGATAAAGAAGAGCTGGCTTTTGAAAGCAGACTGTTTATTGTAAAGCATCAATATGAGTTTGTGGTTCCGTTGTGCTTCGATGAAGACAAAAGAAGGATAATCTTGCCTTCTTCCGAACAAAAGGAAATATCTTAACTCGGTAAACGATGGAGGACATCCAAATGTCTACATGAATAGCACATATACACAAGTCAGCATAGCACAACAATTGGGATGCATCTGAAACGGCACGAACCCTATCTCTTGAATCGAAATCTGCAAAAATGAATTAATAGGAGGCATTCACCCTCGAGCACATAAAGAGATGACAACCAGTATAGCTGAATGGCAACCTGTCGGCATATTTATTTCTTAACGGTATCTTTACGTCCCCTTCTGATATGCCAAACAATAGGCATATACTCTAAAGCATCCATGCGGTTACAACTGTGTAACATCTCTCTATTGGGTCAGTAAGAACTCTCAACGGAGGTCGAGATAAATTTTGGCTGGATCTTCCGCAATTATTCCCCACTTTATTAGAACATGTGTTGAGGTTCCTGCCTGAATTGAAGATGATGGAAAGGCATAGGAAGACCCTTTTCAAAATGGGAGGAACCGCTTTCTCCAGATTGTAGACGAGTAGAACATCGCAAGGTCATTCCACAAAAGGAAACTTGTGTTCAAGATGGTCATGTGCATTCAGTTTCTAAATGTTCACTTGATGGAAAAACGTTCAGAATTCAAAAGAAATTAGCCTTTGTCGACCAATTGAATTCCGAGCACTAACCGGGGGTAAGTGGAGTTCTCCATCTAAGTGAATAAAGTCCAATGAGTTTTGAACTCTTCAAATGGACCATCTCGTGTAGGGAACCCACTTGTGCCAGAATAAGCAATATCTACTATCTCTTCCTTTATTCGAACTTACCTGTTGTCAGATGGAAAAACCGACAATGATCCCATGCCCGAAATGACATATGAAGCTTTCTGTTCAGGATCATTGGACGTGCATGACATAAAGGAGACAGTGGATAACTAATAAACTTAAACTTGATCATGTTTAACTAGATAATTTGGACTTGGTCAAAACTATGAAGGATATGCAAATTTCAACAGTATCAAGTATTCAAGCTTAACTTTGAAGTTCAATTTTAATTTTAAGTATATTCATTCGTTGTGAAATCAGTTGTAGGGCATATCACAAGTTATGATTGGTCATATGCATTCAAGTGAATGACGATTCAAGTTCAATTTCAATTTTAAGTGTGTGTGTGTCCAAGTTCACAGTCAACAGTTTCAATTTAAAATCGAATCCAACATTTAACCAAGTCCAAATCTCGTTGAAAACATCACGACACTAAGTCCTATCCAACGCCACGTCAAACCTTAAGTCCTAAACATGTATAATCGAAAGGCAATGAGACCTAGGGCTTTGCAAGATCACAAAACCAAAATGCCAAGCTCAAGGCTTAGGTGATCCAAATGAAGGGTCAGACCCGAGGTTATTTAGGCATGGTGATAGGCAGTGAGCTTAAGGAATGGTCGATGGTGACGCAAATAGGTAGGTCGACTAGATTAGTCTTTCAATTGAAGTGGAAAAACGAAGGCAAATCAAGTGACGCGACTCACGACTCACACTAAGGCTTGGTGGCGGTGTTAGGAGACTACGATGAAGGGTTCTAGCGAAGGAAGTTGAATGTGGGTGAGCTAACACCTTGAATTGGTTGGCACTGATAGTTGATGGGTCCACTAGGGAAGAAGGTCAGAATGGGAAATGTGAGTAGAGTGGGTTGGCACACTTCCATTTATAAAAGTGAAAATTGGGGGAAAAAATGACTAAGTCTATGAATCAATATTGATCCATAGGCTATATATCCATACTGATCCATCAGGCTGCTCCAATAATGTCCAAATTTCCTGTATGTCATACACACTCCATTCTGTAACACACTGTAAAATTTGAACCCAAAATTCAAAGACCTTTAATAGATGCATAGTCTAGGCTCGGGGAATCAAGTTAATAATCGACCAATCAAAGATTGTTCCATAAAGATAGCTCAATACTCCATCCAAATTATTCAAGTCATGGACGAGAGAAGTTGATTTCTAGAGCACGTCTAGTTTACAACGAAGACGTACACTAAAAGTAAAATATAAACTTGATTTTTAGCCTGATCTGAAGATATATAACTCAAGACTGAGGCAGAATCCTTCAAACCTCAACCAAAATTCCCAAAGGAAGATTAAGACGGAACCCCAAAAACTAAGCCCAAAATGAGCTAATTCTACGGATTGGTACGAATCCATAGACAATGGATTGATACTGACTCATAATGATTATGTACGATCCATGGTGGACCCCACCATCATGCTTAGTCTCCTCTTTAAGTTTAGTTGCAGTCTCGTGTCTCTATTTCAAGATATTCAATAGATGGTATAGCTTAGAAAGCAGTTCAATATAACTCGACAACAAAGTATAATCAAAACAAAAGCCAAATCATACGAAACTTGTTAAAGGCATCACAAAAACATAAGAAGGTCAGAAAAATCAACTATGACCATAAATACACTAAGTTTATGGATCAGTACCGAACCATAGGCTACGGATTGGTACCAATCCATCATACTTAGTCATTTCAAGCTACAATATCTGATGTGACATTCTACTCGCTAGACAAGCCTTCTCATGCAAATTTTGGCCCAATTCAACATAAAGTCGTATAAATACCAACCTACCTCTTACGCATAAAGGATCTGGATTTTCACTGCCAATATGCTACCAAATGCTTCTCCAACATCATTACTCACCAAAACCAGTCAAGACCAGTCACTATGAAGGCTATTGTGATTTATTTCAATTAGCCTTTTTACTTGTGATATCAAATCTGTCAATTCTAGGATATTTATTCAAATTCTTACACCAGACATACTGTAATAAGCAGTGGAAAATAAAACTAATCTCCTAAAAGTTGATGTGAGCTTAGTTAATAGCCCAATCACTGTAAACTTCGTGTCATCTTCTTTTCCACTTATTTACTTTTTTGTCATTTTTCATTTATTTTAGTTATCCTTGCTTGATCGACGCAAAATCTAGCTTCATTGCCTGAAATGGGTTGGCTATCACATAAATTTGGGGTTAGTACCCTTTTTGACGTTAACATTATAGAAACAGAGAAAGTTGATCTACCTAATTTCTTAAACAAAAAACTAATTATTATATATTTTCTTGTGTCCAAACTCCTCGTTTGGTGTTATTGAGTCGAAAACATATAACTTGAGTTGGTCCTTAATTTCGGTCCATCTTCAGCAAAAATAAACCTATCGGAGTAAAGGAAAATCGAAGTAATGAAAAGGGAAAGAAGAAGCATGTCGAATTTTTGTTGGGCAAATATTTTCTAAATGATCGATATTTATCTATAAGGTAGCCTAAACCCCACCATATAAATATTTTAAGTGGTAAAAAAAAAAAAAAAAAAAAAAAAAAAAAAAAGGGAAAAAGAAGCCCATATAGCATATGATTTAATAGTAAATAAGTGGAAAACGAAATGGCAATCCTATAGATCTACTGAAGTATGTTGTATATTTTATATTGTAAATTAACCTTTTATTATAGCAGCACAGGCAGCATAACCATAAAGCCATGAAAGTGCATTTTGGTTTGTTTGGTATATAGTCGACTCTTGCATGTATGCTTCTATCGCTTTGGCCGCAGTATCAAACCCGTAAGGCATCGCATATTGCTTCCTCGGTCTTTGATTAGCATCCCCACTTGTCATGCTGATAGTTCAGCATTCCCGTGGATTATACTTGTTTTTGGTATGGGATCCAACTAAATATGGAAGCCTCTTTAAGTTTTACTCTTTATTGAAAACACTAAAATGCTGGTACAAAAATGCTTTGCGGAATAATCTAACAACGATTTGAAGTTGTTGGTCTAACATTTGAAAGAGCTATATTTCTTCTGTCGTGATCAGTTGATATCAACATAGAAGGAAATTTTGGTTTCAGTTTTCAAAAACAAATTTCATATAACGCTAGGATAATACATCATTACATACATAACACTAAATTCATAAAACTTTACACATACGAAATGCTAATTTTATATAGTATTCATCTTTTGGTTCACTTCAATGCCTTTGGTTCGCCATCAACAACCCTCTTCAACCGAACTCCACTGTCAAAATCATCGCCAAAGTCCAATCACCACTAAAGTCAATGACAAAGCCACCAACTGATATTCTTGTTGGTTTTTTCATCCGTTGCAGGCCAGCCTAAACCTTACAAGGATCTCATTAAAACAGTATGTCGCATCCATAGATTGCTGGTGGCTTTAATTCTATAGAAGTATAATAAACAGACGAATCTCCTTTATGCATACCATGAACATACAAAATCCACAGAAAATACACACTAGAGTTACATGACCACTTGTGTTGCAACAAACAATACAATTGCAAGTGATCATTATTTTTTCCCACATTAAAATGGCACGAAATTGAAAACTAGTCAAAAATCAATCACCCCAAGCAGCAAAATAATAATCAAATATATATGCTTTTCTGACAATGATGAATTTGCCGCTATAATCTCCTGACAGAGTTGAACCGGATCTGAACCAAAAACACTCAGATGACCAGGCTTCAATGCCCTGCACATGCAGATGATTATTTGGACGCTACTGCGATATCTAATTATGTAAGTTCATACTCAATACAGCCATCATGATCATATGAATAAATAGTGTTATGCTAACGATTTAAAGAAAACATTTACTTGGTACCTCTAAAAGTTGACAACAAGCATTTGTATAATTTCAGACAAAAATCATTACAAGAAAGATTTGAGTTTGCATAGCATAGGGCACCCACTGCGGTGTCTGCATAACACAAGTCCAAAGGCACTCATCCTTCTAAGCAATCTTTCTACATTAGTAGTCAATTAGTTGTTGGCTGTTATGTCGCTGTTTTCCAAAAGTGAAATCCGCTATTTGTAACACTGAAAGAAAAAAGGTCGGTTTTTTTTTTTTTTTTTTTTTTTTTTTTTTTTTTTTACTCTTATTTATGTGCATGTCAACCCCAACTTGTTTTGGATATATGGCTTTGTTGTTGTTGTACTCTTATTTATGTGCATTTAAAATATAAATGTCACGCAAATTATTCACATATGTTGCACAAACCAAAACTTAAAAATTTCACTTGACCAAAGTATTTTGGATGAACCAAGTTCTACTCCAAGAGCTTCAATCCTCCATCCCCAAATCTATGCCATCATCCCTTAATGATCTCCACTAGTTACTGTGAATTGATTACAAACGAAATGAGTCTGCATCAATGGAGCCGATTCCTAAATGCACATGGGCGGAATCAAGGGGTTTTATTTCAAGGATTTTCACTCAAAGGGCTTCTCAGCTAGGTTGATCAGTTTTACGGATAACACTTCTAAATAAATTATATCACTTTCAACTATACAAAATAAATGATATTTAAATTTATCATCATCCTTGAAATTATTTATTTAAAAGTGTTGTCACTAAAACTTATTAACCCTGAAATAAAAAGCCCCTCAGCTCAATTTCCACTTTTATTTAATTTCTCACTCTTTTTGTGTAAAATTATGGGAAAACCCCCATAGTTTGCACCCGATGGTGCAGGTCTGATTTATTTTTCAGATTTTGTTAATTAGATTAGTTATTCAATTATTGTGATCAATAGTAGCGATTATCTGGGGACATACGGCAACGGGAGGTTGGGATAGAGGATCTGGCCTCCTAATCTAATAAGGAAAAAGAGGTTGCATGCTGATAATGATGAAATTTTGCAAAAGAAACAACCTATCATATTTGCAATAGAAACAAGCAAGTATTTGTAACACCATACCTTTACCCAAACTTGAATCCACCAGGAGGAGGAGCCAGCTGCTGGTTACCAAAATGTAATCCACTTTCGGTGCCATCACCTGCAGCCATACCATCTTCATCATTATCATCGTCTAACCAATAAGTTTCTAATATTTTCACAGCCTTCTCATATATTTCAGCGTTATCGTGGCTTTGGAGATTTTCAATTTTATCCAACCCTTCGGCCTCATCAATCATTTGAGCATATAAATTTACTCCTCCTACGGTACAGTTTTTCTCAGCTTCACCAACCTTCAATATGTTTTCAAGCCCTTCTAAGCACACAGTAACTATTCTGGCATCCGGACAGATAAGCAGATCACATAAAGGTTTGATACAGCCTTGACGAACCAAGTACCTGCATACACATCGTTTATCCATGAAACTTTTATGCTGAAATTGGCGGATGCTTTGAATGCCATTATTACATGGCCCTGCTAACTGTTTGTTTCATTTTATTTTACTATTCACAATAAAATCATATGCAAGTACGTGGTGTATCATAAAAGTAAATCTAAAACAAATTAACCATACATACGCTGATTCACCGTGTTTTATTTGAGATGTGCATTTCCAATACGCCACGATTCACACAAACAACTTGTTTACGACAATCTTTTAAACAAGGGTGGAATTCATATAACATAATCTCAAATGTACACAATTTCATGCGGACTTCTTCAGGAAAATTTTCATCCATCCGTCATGGGAATAAGTTTAGACTGACATCAAATCCAATATTCAAGCAATTCAACAAGGATATTAATGATCGTGCTGGTACATGAGTAGCACCAATCTGTCACATGCTACTGTACTGGTCCACCATGTTAATTAATTTATGTAATGATGCTTCCCACTACGCTACGCTACCTTAGATCGAAAAATCTAGCATGCTCATTTTTCAAGGAATAATTTTATTCATCGTTTTTTTTGAAATACACAAATGAAAGAAATAGGAATTATATCCAAAAGGTAACTAAGCGACATACTTTATCTGGTCATATGTTCCACCTGAAGTGGCATTAGATATGGCCCAAGCTGCCTCTTTTTTGATGTCAAACTCTGCAGTCTGAAGCAAATGCACTAGATGACCAATGATATCAGCATCAATAACAGCCTAAATATTGGAAGGAACCTTATATATCAGTCAATAACTCTAATGTCTATGAAGAACTCATGTAATTAAACGTAACACAATGTATCATATACATTAGTACGCAAACATCATAGAAGCAGCTGATCATGACAAAATATGCCCCTGCAAAGATAATGGATTGAAGTTCTACAACATTCTTTTTTATATAACATTAGATGTCCTTTTTTCTCAAATGAAGCGTTTTTTTTTTTTTCAAGTATTTTACTGATTTTATACTAGTATTAGTTAAGACCTAAAGCAAGAGAGATTGTATGGCGACCCTAGTCCTGGGATCTTGATCCCTGTTTCGAAGGCAAAGCTCCACAAGGTGGGCACATAAGTAACTTAAAACACATCAATTTAGCATGTACTCAGAGTTTTGGGTTGCTACTTAGTAGGTATCATAATTAAGAAGAGGAAGAAAAACCGGTAAGATATTTGTGCCTGTAGCTTAGAGTCTTAGACAACCTCCACCACTCAAATTTCTGTATGGATACAGCAATGCAATAAGTTGGGTAAATCAGAACTTCTCTGATCTTAAAATATACCAATAAGATTAGCCCTACATTCAGTAAAGCTGGCTGGCATATTTTATAGGCTCTTTGCTCTTATATCTTACTGATGATAGAGGTTTACTTAGCGTACCTGAATTTGATCCTTATTTCCCGCAGTAATGTTTGAGATAGTCCAGCAAGCTTCTTTCTTGATGCTCTTCTTGTGATTTTGCGTTAAAAGGCTTTGGAGACAAGGAAGTGCTTGAAAGTTGATAATACACTGCAGTTTTTAAAAAAAAAAAAAGTAGAAAATTTTCGATCAAATGTTCTATACGATCACAGATTTAAACATGAACTAGAATGTGAAAAGAAGAAGTGCAAAACAATACTGAGACAGAACGCAAGTTGAATTTGATCATAATTAAGCACAAATGCAATGTGTAGAACTCCAAATATTAATAAGTTGAAAACTAAAGAAATTGATGGATTTATTAAGAACCTGCAAGGTAATAAAGACTGATTGTACCTTAGATATCAAGGTACATTTCTTAGTTAAAATCATGATTTAAAACATCTTGCAGGTAATATGGATGAAAGCACATTCCAAAGTAGGGGAAAATTTTGAACGCACGCGCGTATGTTATTTATTATTTATTCTCTGTTATTTTGTGTGTGTACAGGCTCTTGTGAGTGAGAATTCTGACATCATGTGGAAAATTATGAGAACATACTTTTTTGGGAAAAAACCGAAGACTTTTTATATCTTGATTGAAATGTGAATGAGACCAAACCAATCATACCATCATTTTTTTCCCTCTGAAGGTATTACAGTTTTGAGACTTCAAATTGAATAGTCTGAGTTGTTAAAATAATCTGTTTGAACTGAATATCAAATCACTTTTTCTCACCATCCAACACTTAAAACCCTAGCTTTTAATTTACCTTCAATTACATTTGAAATTTCTCAATACTTTCGAAATTTATGTTTCACTAAAGCGTGTTTCCATCACATTCTAAATTATGGACGTTTCCAACTGGTCATGATACCCATGACCGTTCCTGCTTGTTCTTCTATGGCTTGTAGCCTTGTGCGTCAAGACAATTTTGTCTATGAACAATACATAAAAACAATACGGTGGTAGGTGCTACGGTTATCCCAATGATCTCCGCACAATTATATCGAGAACAACTATATTTGAGAAAAGACAAGAAGCGAATAAATAACAATAAACAAACAGATTCTGCAAACAAACTTTATTGATTCCTCCAAAAGATTACAGAGAAAGCCTTGAAATTGACAAGAAATCTCAATCTCAAAAACTCTAATGTAGTAATATTTTTCTACATATTATAGTAACCCTTATACAAATCCATTTATAGAAATCTAAAATAATCTAAGTCGTCAAATATGCAGAGATCAACAGTGAAAGCTCCAAATTACCCCGAAAATGATAAAATTACTTCTGAATCGTCCCAAACTCAAACAACCAGTCGACTGGAATTCTCAACAGTCACTGATACTAGTCGGCTATCGAAGTGTTCTAATCGAGTGGAAGCACAAATGTGCCCTCCGGTTCAAAATAGCATAAAATCCAATTGACTGAAAGATCCACCAGCCAAACTGGAAAAGTACCCAGGCAATTAGTAGATTTCTTTCAGTCAGTTGGATTCCTTTAGCTTATGTTATAGGCTTCCGAAGCTTCACCTTTTTTCTTTGCATCCCTTAGTCTTGTTTTTGTTGCATCTTTGTTTTCACCAATGGATGCTCCATTTTCTTTGACTTGGAAACATTGTATCTTAAACTTCAATAATCTCCACTTCGATGCTATATTTTCAGAAAGTTGCTCAAATTTTATCTACAATCCCAACCTTAAAAGGAAATTCCAATATTGCTATGGAAACAAATGTTTCCATCCCCGAAAGAAATTTTAACCAACCTCCAAAACCAAATAAATGCGATGTTTACCATTGAGCAGGGATATCATTAATAAATATCACAAAAGTCTCCAGATATGTGTAAACAAGCACATGAATCAGGCACTCATCTTTGTTTTTGTTTTTATCCACATAGGACATTGCCATTAAATTCCTCACGATCGTTATTACCATTTTGCTCATTCTTGTCATCTTCTAATGCCTTCATCTACTTGTCCCTTTTAAGCTTAATGTAAGATACCAGCTGGTGATCAAGTTTTTCATAGTAATAACAAATAAAATATCTCCCCATATTTGATCTTTTTGGTTGTCTTTTCATGTTTAGACGATTATATCTTTTTGCAAAATGTGCATCTTAATTCAAAATGCCTTGTTCCCCTTCATCGTTGACTTTTTCTTTCATTAGATTCATCATACACATCTCTTTAAGAAGACTACTAACTATTGATCTCGCTAAAACAACTCAATCCGAGAATGAGTCATTTAATGCAGCCATCGCTGTTTTCTAACTCCCCAGTAATAAACTCAACATCAAGGCTTTTTTGTTATCCACCTTATCATTTGTGACCTCCAATTGATTCACAGTTGATTGACAATTATTAAGACCATTTTCAATAGACTCACGTTCTTTATGCTTTATGTTTATCAATCTCCTTATTAGAAGAGTCGTTGTTAGTTGCAAAGTTCTTTGCATAGATTTTTTTTGAAAAAAAAAAAATCAAATAGCATAAACGAATGTTTCATCAGTAACAATAAGGAACATTTTATTATCCAAAAAACACCGAATTACCGACGTAGTCTTCTTATCCAAAATTTCCCATTTTGCTTTAGATACGCCATTTGATTTCTCTCATTTGTTCTCTAATTGTTGATGAAGATCACTGAAGTATATAAATTCATCAATCATTGTCTTCAATAACTCTCAATTTCTCTCGTTGAGTTTTCGAACTTTTGTCTTCATTACCAAACCCTCTTCAGTAAAAATATGTAGTATGCTATGATACTAATTGTTTGGATGATTTCAAGGATCTCTATAAAATTAGATTTGAAAAGAGATACGTGAAAAGGAAAAAGGAAAAACAATAGACAAACAAATTTCTCCAAACATACTTTGTATTCCTTCAAAGATTAGAAGAAAAAACCTTGAAATTGCAAAAAATCCCGATCTCCAAAACCCAAACCCTAATAACCATTTTCCTCACACATTACGATGACCCTTATAAAAGCTTATTTATAGAAGCCTAAAGTAATCCCAGTTGTCAGATAATAAAATATGTAAAGATCAACAGTGGAAACACCACGATACCCTAAAGATGACAAACTTGCCTATGAATCACGAACTCAAAATTGCTTGAAAATTTCCAATCCAGTGGACTTGATTCTCAATAGTCGACTGGTACCAGTCGACAGAAGAGTACTCCAATCCACTTTAAAAATAAATGTGCTCTCCAGTCCAAAACAACATAGAATCCAGTCGACTGAAAAAGTTTCAGGATGCCTATAGCTTATGCTACAGGCCTCCGAAGCTTCATATTTTTCCTTTGCCTTCATTCGTCTCGTTTCCGCTGCATCTCTGCTTCTCCAATTGCTACGCCATCTTCCTCAATCTAGTAATATTGCATCACCAACTCCAACAATAAGCACTCCTAGTTGCTTGCATATGGATAAAAGCACACATTCTACATAAAATATACTGCTCACTCAGTCTCAAATTTTCCTAAAATACTTTACAACAAAATTTTGAATTATCTTTAATAATAATTGGAATACAATTGGTGTCACACTTTTTTGGTATAAACATGAACTACCAAAAATGCCTTTATATATTATAAACTTATTATTACTAAAATATATAAAAATATATTTCACTTGCTAATTCAACATGCCAATATATAAATATTATTACTATATCATAATATCGCTTAAAAATAGGATCTAACAAATTCATTTTTCATTAACGAATGATAGAAATGAAGATTCAGACTTAATTGTATGTCTGTAACACAGATTATATATATATATATATATATATATATATATATATATAAATACATGATTTTAACATCAAAAATAACATGTAAATAATTTTATTTTGAATGAGCTAAACATGTAAGATTTATATAAATAAATAAAAAAACTCACACGCGAAGTGCATGCCGTAATGCTCGTTGTTGATAACAAACCATGAACGATACGTTTGTAAGTTGTATTTTTACATTTCAGCCTCTGAAAAACACTATAAATGACGACAAAAGCCACTTTCTTTTGTTACCAAGAAATTAGAAGCGGAAAGTCCTAGCTAAAAATGTTTTCCTGTGCATACAAACATGCAAACAGCAGGTGCTTCGTCCATGCAAAGTCGCAGACCTCAATTTTGGGTACAAACAAGGTCTAATGTTTTCAATGGCTCAATATTTTAGCTATTTTTCTTCTAAATAACTTCATTAATTTTTTGGTACATTAATTTCCAAAAGCCCTGAGCACATGCAGTCAGATGCCAAGGCAGACATTTATTGCGGACATAAACCATATCAGCAGTCATATTCTTTTAGTTAACACAGATTGCTCATAACAATAACAGACAAATAAGCTGCATAGCTATCGCCTTGGGGGGGGGGGGGGGGAGAGAAAGTAAGGGGGGGGGAGATAGGGCCGTCAATGGATACCTGAAAATTCTGAAATCCGTCCGCATCCGAAAATTATCCGTCCGAACTTTTCAAAATTGTAGCTTAAATGATATGCATTTTAGTACATCGAAAGATATAAATTTATTGGTTTATTAAGTTTGAAGTTCATATTTTATGCGTAAAATATATATTAACTGCTCAAAATTATTTATTATCATCATATTTGTTAATTTTTAACACTTTAATAACCAATGGGATGGTAAAATATTTATATTAATTTATGTTTTCTAATTTATCGATCGCTAGCGGATAGGATAATTATCCGATATCCGTGGATACGGATATGGCACTATCCGTATTCGAAAGTATCCGTTGACAGGCGGGCGGGCCACGGAGGGGGGGGGGAGGAGGTTAAACATTGTAAGAGCATCCAACCTGTGTTTGCACATCATCCCCTGTGACTATATTTCCAACTGTACGAAGAGCAGGAATAAGAACTGAAGGTGATGGATGTCTGCATAAAGATTTCAAAGCAGAATATCAACTTTCATGAATATTTAAATGCATAATTAATTAGATAACCGTGATCATCTCATCGAAGGAGTGAGTCACACGGAGTGATAGAGGAACTAGGGAACGGTAGGATTTAATCCCGTCATAACAAAATTATCTAGCCAAAATCGTTTTGCTAATTATTCAGTGAAGCTCCAATATTGCAATTACTATATTGTGCTAAAATATTAACGTTCAAAAGAAAGACTTTATGTTCTAACATACCACAGGTTGATTCAAACAAATAGAAGGATTGCATTATAAATATACGTACAACAAAAGCTCAATTAACCGAGGACAAACACCAGCATCGATAACAGCTTGAATCTTGTCGTTGGTACCATCAGACAAGTATGATAAAGCCCAACACGCATCAGTGAGAACTTCTTCGTCATTTGAATAGATAAGACGTTCTAGAGCAGGAAGAGCTGGTTTTGTCTAACCAAGCAACAACACAGTTTAATGTTGATATTATACTATAGATACTATATTAAATACACAAAAATGAGTGTGCTCGTGTGTGTTTGCACAATTCCAAATAATTACCTGTTCAAATGGTGGTTGAGGCTTTCCTCTACAGAAATTGGATAATGTCCAGGTAGCATTCCTCAGCATGGACAGCTTAGCTTTTTCATTCAACTGCGCTAATAAAGGGATCAATGCACCACTAGCAAGAACAAGATCTCTGCACCTTGGGGAATCACCTGCTACATTTCCAAGAGCCCACACAGCCTATGTTCATAATAATAACAAGATAATTAGTGAACAGTGTTTAGAATTAGACATGACAGTAAGATATAGACTATAGATGACCTGTATGCCTATTAACTTATAATTACATAATCCAAACATTTCAGCATATATTAAGTCCTAACAATGTTAACTAGTCCGAATATAAAATTGAGATTCAAACTGTATATGACAGAATGGAAAAATCAACATGTGAACCTGAAGAATTATATATGTTCGATTATTGATAGCATCCTTTGGCTAAGGTTACAAGACCATGGCATGTGCTCCCTAGCTTCTTACATACTAAGAAAACAACTCAATGGGTCCATTTGAAATTGGATAGCCTACAACATACAACATGTCAATATATGTTCAAATCACACTACGCAAGTTTTGAATCTGAGACTTCTCGTACCATAATCTGAGTGTCTTACTACCGGGACGGTCGTGCTGGCCAATGGGTCTTCACTTTTTACTAACAAGATAACTCAGAACATTCTATAAGATAATGGTGGAGAGAGCAGCAAGCCTGCGTGTGTTAATTTTATACATAGAAACATTTCTCCGAAAATTGTTTCATGCCGAAAGAGGTTTGGATTTTGTTTTCTTCTACAAAAAAAATTCTCTTCAGTCAGGGCACTCAAGGAATTCCAAAAATGCTAAAAATTATTACTATAAATACAGCTCTTCTTAGCTAGCAAGTAAAATTGAAAAGGGAAGTAGAAACTTAAGACGTGCTAAAGTTAGTGATTTTGAAAGTGCTCTTTAAATCATAACCGTGTAAAAATCACATAACAATCCTATAGGCTCAAAAAGTAAGATACTACTAGTTAAAACACTGACCCTGCTGAAAAAAATCAATAACAGGAACGGATTATTGTAAAAAGGTTTGTACTGTGCAGTTGAAGCGCTTAGCGGTTATATAGCGGCGAAGGTGCAAAAAGGTGTAGCGGGATAAAGCGGAATATAGCGGGGATATAGCGGAGATGCAAAAAGGTTCACTAGATGTGAAACCAAATATTTGAAAATTAATCAATCATTTTTTTCACATCATTTGTGTATAAGAAACTAATATTAATTAATCTTATATAAAAAAAAATCAAGGAATATCATAGTCACGCATGCTAAATTTGATGAGTGTTATTGATTGTACCATACATTAGGCGCTTATGCATTAAATTTAGACCTTTATTCCAAATTTTCCTGAATTTTTTAAAAAGAGAACTAGTCAAATCAAGCTCTATATACTAGTACTGCTAAAGCGGATGCTAAAAAGCCTTGATTTAGTGGATGTAGCGAAAAATAGCGGAGCTAAAAGCGGATCTACTGTTTATCAGTGCTAAATTGAAATAGCGTAGCAGTTGAAGGGCGCTATGGGCTATAGCGGAGATATTGTGGGGCTTTAGCGGGGCTTTAACTACATAGGCTTGTAGTGTGATGCCACTTTTGCTGATATGTGGTAAAAGAAAATGAATAACTAATATTAACACCCACCCAAAAAAAAAAAGTAAAAAAAAGTGACTGGCAGTATGATATGTCTTTTTTTTTAAATATGCACCTGCTCTCTAACATCATCGCTTGGAGAACCAAGAAGTTTAACAAATATAGGCACAGCACCATGTTCAATCACAACTTTTGTATGCTCAGAAGTCCCAGAAGCAACATTTGTAAGGGCCCAAGCAGCTTCAAACTATAATGAAAATAAAGATTATTAACAATCAGACTAATTGACTGTCTCACCAGACAAGTCTTAGATGGACGCTTACCTGCAGTTGAGGGTAATCCTCCCTCATGAGGAATTCTACAAATTTAGGTATAATACCAGACTGAATAACTTCTTGGATAGGGGGGCATCTTTCTGAAATTAAATTTAAACACAAACTATTAAGAACAGAAGTTAACAGTAAAAAACTTTTTACTTCTTTTTACTTGACAAAAACATGCTTGGATTAAATATACTGCTGGAGATGTACAATAAGCCCAAAAAAACGACATAAGAGACTTTGGAAATAGAATCCCATGGATTTTTGCACTGAATGAGATATTTGCTGATAAAGTCAGGTTAGATGCGATAGGTTTGTCTGCCCTTATAAATCAAGGGTTTTACAGTAGTGATCCAAAACTGGATTTGTACTCATCATCGTTCCCAGTGAAAATACAAAAGAAATTGACGTAGGAACATGAATGAGAACTGTATTTGGAGCAACAAGATGTTATCTAACGATGGTCAGACCAACCATCTCATCTCCGACATATGACACACGCATATGAGTTGGAACCGCTTATTATAACAAAAGAAATCTTCAACGTTGTATGTTTACCAACCAATAATTATACACCACATCTCCATCAAATTTTAGCGATATGAGACTATCCCAGTTTCAAAATGTCATTTCTGTTTCCACATGAAAGACAACCCTAATACAAAAGATATACTAAAGAAGAGAAGGTAGAGAGAGAGAGTTGACTTCATGATCGATACTGATCCATGGGCCTAGTCAAGCTTGACATGTTTTCCTCTCATTCTCTTAGATCTTGCTCTATGGTGGTGTTTGAACGAGTTGGCAAAAAAGAAATTAAATTGCGTAGTTGTTAACAACACAAAAGACCAAAAACAATAGTTTGAATCTAAATATATTTAAATATGTGATGATGCGATAATTTATATAAACTAGATACTTCACTTTTAATAAATATTTAACATAAATCAAAAGAAAAATAATTTCTTTGATAATATAAATAATTATTGTTTTGGAATTGATAACTATGATCTTTTACAATATTTATGTTTTATATTTGAATTGGTTGGTTGAATAGGTTTTCAAATATCAAAAATTGAAACCGACCAACAAAACAAATAAGTTCAAAAATGAAAATCAAATAAATACCTAACAAAATTGAGCAAACCGATCGGTGATAGGTTTGACCGTATTATTTGGTTCAAATCAATAAATGACCACCCTAGGTAGCAGGTATGTGGAAGTCCTAGTTGTAAAGGAAGGGGCCAGGGAGACCCAGAGCTTGGATGGCACATATGTGGGAGGGTTTTGGAGTGGCAACAGGGGGTAGGGGGTGGGGTTCGTCGGGATAGGCGGGAGAAAAATATGAAACAAGAAAAGGGTAACAGTTGGTGAATTGCAAGTGAGCAGGGAAGTTGCATTCTTCGAGGTTGGCTTTACATGACATACACACACCAAAGGTTTCGAAAGAGGTTTTTTCAGACCAAGGTAGCAGGCTGGGTATCGATAGAGGCAATGACGAGGAGTTATTTCCAAAAAGTTGCAGTTGTCACAGGTAGCCGATTAACATTGGTATGCAACATCCACATAAGTTATTCCTCTGCTCAAAAGGGAAACGAGAATTCAAATGGAACAATGTCTAACAAATGTACCCTCAATAAGGGCTATAGCATGCTCCAAACGATGTCGACACTGTGAAAATATCAAAACATATCAATTCTCCTTTTTTGGTTGGCTAGCCAAATCATAAGCTTTCAAAAAATAAAAATACATTTCAAATAATTCATATAAAGCAAAAAATCGCTTCATTTATCAAATGATTTGATCATAAAAACAAAACATCTATGTTGTTCAAGACGGAAAGGAGCGCTGAATTGGCTTTAGAGTTCAGGCACTGTCTGGATGAAAATAAGCGTTTATCGCATGCATTTTCCACAAATAATATTTGCACTGCATAAGTATAAAAAATATCTAACTAACCATTTATTATACTATACCGATCTTGATCAAATGATCATTATTTATTAGTTTACTGTAAGCATTATATATACATAAGTGTATACATATATATATATATATATATATATATATATATATATATATATATATAATATATCAGTGTATGTATGTGTATGAGTCATATGTAAATGTTTGGTCAATAAATTTAAAATGAATCAAGTACTTAAACAATTTATAGTATCAACAAAATTCATATTAGAAAAGTCTGTGTCATGACAATAATTATTTGTATACCCAATAATCTTCAGAAACATAAATATTAGCGAATAACATAGTTTCAATTTATAGTTAGTTATTTTGTATTTGATTAAGATATTATTTTAAAATAACTTCTAAAATGCTAACACAATTACGATAAAAAAAAAAAAATGGGTAAAGCCAATTTTCAAAGAAGAAAAAAAAATTAAAGAGTAACTTTTATTCTCAAATATAAAAAGCAGAATTGTTATTACTTATTTATTGACTGTTCGTATGTAACAACCAGCATCTCCGTTCACGCAAGATATTGTCCCCAACTTAGCCACCGTATAGGTGTGCGATTTTGTTCTTCAAAAGGCCTCGGTGTTAGTAAGAGATGGGCTCTATTATATAAGTACCGACTTCACACAGGCTTTCACGATGTGGGACTTAGGGGTGTTACATCGTACATTTAAAAAAAGATATAGAAAACGATTCAAGCATTGAAATGCTTGAAACACAAAGATCTACAATAAATAAACAAAGTAACTGAATGATTCAAATATAAATGTGTTTAATTTAGTTAAGTAAAAATAAATTTATACTAAAACAACTATTTTTTGGCAGACCAAGAAAAGTTCAACGCTCAGACAGCGCCTCGAGCAAATTTAAATACTAAGACTAAGAACTTTAAGGTCTGGTTTAATTAAGTTACAATATGTGCTATAATAGATGCTATGGAAGGCAATAAAAATCTTATCATGATTGATGACGCATAAGTGGCTATGAAGTGAGAGGCGATAAAAGCCTTATCTTGATTTTTATTGAATTTCTGATAAAAATGATTTAAATATTATAAGCTCTGGAACAAAAATTATATATTTTCTATCATACGTAAAGCTCTTCTTAGTTCACTGGTATTTCTGCAATACACCTAATATCTTTTGCAAAAATCAATGAGAGCTTTTTTTAGCTTAATTTCGATTGAATTTTTGACTCAGCCACTTAAGCACCGACCACTTAACACGCTAGACGCTTCAGAAGAAGAAAAAGATGGACTAACATTATAAAGACATTGAAGGTTATGCACAAATATATATTAGCTATGGCTAATTACATATCATATACACAAAAATTATTATTTTTGGGTCCTCTTCCAATGAAAAACAATTCGCTCATGAGCCTAGGGTTTACCAAATAGCGTCCAACTTGTACAACCCAACTTGGGCACACCTAAACCAGCTCAATACATGAAAAAAGGAAATCTTATTGAGTGTGTAAGCCTAAATGGTTGAATGTCTTTTATAATTTAAATTATCTAGTTATCTAGAAAGGTAAGTGTAATAAATAGTCAATAAAACCTTGAATAATAGCATCACATAAACAGTTTGATGTGTGACTGAACCTAGAAAGGATCAGCAAGTACCTATAGACAGTAACTTCCTGAACTGGGCAGTTGCCTCGAGCTGCAAAGCTCTATCCTCAGAGTATGCCCCTTGCACCATTGCAGGCAAGCTTTCCAGCTACAGAAACAAACAACTAATAAGATTTACTAGCATATCATCCTTACACAGACGGGTAATTAAACCTTTAATATTAAATATACATAGTGGAACTAAATTTACTTCATAAAATTAGTCCTTAACAATGGAAGGAGACTACATACAAGACAGAATCCTCAACCTTCGACCATCAACTTTTATGCACTAAATATAACTCCAAAACGATGAATTGATGGCTAAGGATGCGTTCACGGAAAAGTGGTTGACTGGGCAGCATCATTGGCGAATATATGTCTGGCGTAACGGTTTATGTCGGACGTAAACATTACATCGGTGGCTCCCCCATGAGAGGTTTGTCACTTCAAAATGGACAGAAATTCTCAGACATAATATTTTACGTCCGAAGTAAATATAGTGAGTTGGAACGTAAAATAACGTCAACGTTTCATAGATTCTCATTCATTTTATCCTTACAATACTTCCAACCATGTCCAAACATGATTTTGTGCATAATAATTCAGAAAACAATTCAAAGACTCGGATAACTCAACAAATAGTGACAATGTATCTTGTTCGGATGACTTAGATGAGTATGATCAGGATCTCATTTAAGCAGAAATAATGGTAAATCATACTCAGTTAATTTGTACTCCACATCATACCTCTACTTACATTAATCAGATGTGGGTCGATGTTCTTAAGAGTCATGAAAACAAAAGCTGCAATCTTTTCCGAATGAAAAACAGTAGTTACAAACGTTTTTGTGACGTACTAGTTAACAGTTTGGAATCTTCTGTTACAAAATTAATCATGAAGTATCACAAAGGTAGGTAGAGGAAAAGTTTAATCAATCCATTGGCACCATTAGTCTGCGTTTCTAAGGTTTTAAATGCTAAATTCAGTTAAATTCCTGATCAAATTGGATATCATACACGCAACTATCTTATTTTTCTCAAATATTATTGGACCTATAGACAAAACACATTTTCATGCAAGGGTTAGTAAAGAATAATTATGTCCATTTATGGATACAAAGAAGTTTCCAACACAATATTTTTGTTGTTGTTATACATTTAACACTTAGTTTCGTAATGTCTAGCTGGAAAGGTTCTTCCGATGATAGTTGAACCGTTGATTATAAAATCATGTTATTAAAGAAGTTGAAACATTTCCACCTTCGTTACTCGGTGAGTATTACCTTGTACATTCAGGATACATGCTTAGAAATAGTGTAATGATTTTTTTAATTTTTGTCATTTTAGTTTGTGCATGGCTATGAAAAGAATATTTTATATTTGGAAATTCAACATTTTACAAGATATGCCGACATAAGTCCCGCCAAACAAGCGCAGTTTGTCGTTGCAAGTTGTGATGTTCGTAATTTTATTAAAAAAATCAACGGTATATATACTAATTTTGGAGAAATGGTTGTTGAAGAATTTCGACAAAGTTATTCTGAAATTTGATGTGAACATCTTCAACACAACCATGATGGTGCAAGTTCATCGAATACACAACAGATTGTTGCAACACATGATGAAATTTGAGACGCTTTGGTTGCTACTTGACAAAATTAATTCATATATTGTTTTACTGTAGAACTTTGCTTCAAATTTTATATACTAGTGTATTTCGATCTATCATTTGTATTTGATAAATCAATGAATGTTAATAAGTAATTATGAAATATTAATTATTACAAATTTAAATTATATTATTATTATATTAGCATAAAATGCAAAAGCAAAAAGTTACATCCCAACCTCTCACCAAACTCTAACCATAAAAGTTAGCTCTAATCATAAATCTATCGATGAACACTCTAACTTCCCAACTTGCCCGCAAATGCATCCTATAGCATGGGCAGAGGCACGTCCAAGCTAGGGGTCACATGACCTCCCCAGAAACGTGTTTTATAACTTATTATTATTTTATTTCAGAGGAAAACTGTGTCTTTTCAGAAACAAAAAAACAAAAAACAAAAAAAAACAAAAACAAAAATCTAAAGTTGTCATGTTATCGTTTCATAGAGCACAAACAACCGTTGATCTCTCCATTTTTTATCTTCTCAATTTCGCTTCTCAACTGCTAGTGCTCATCACCGCTCACTGTTCGCCGTTGCCCTGTCGTTGTCCGTCATTGAATTGCTAGCACTTGGCGGTGTTCTGCCTTTGTTGTTGTCTCCGATTACCATCTGACTCTTTGGTTTGAATGAGTAAACCCTGATTTTGATTTGTGATGAAATTAATTTAAAGTGACCAACCTGCAGCAAACTGAGATGACATTGGTCCTCTTCTTGTTATAAACTAGTTTCATAAATTATTTTGATGAAATTGGTTCTTCCCAAATCCGTGCATAGAATCATTTAGGGCTATTGAGGTTAATTAGTTGGAGTTAAGTTAATGAAAGTAATCTAATCAATAATTTTGTTTCATTAAGATTTACTATTATTCGATTGATCGTCAAAAAGGAATTCTGAACCCTCCTAAACAGTTTAAATACGTGACCGCGCTGGACTTTACAGCTGGCTACGCCACTGCCCTAGAGTAATTTCGTTGTAATTGTTTTCCAGCGGTCAAACTATCAATGAAGCTTCGATCGAATCCAAAACACCAAATAGCATGATCTGAACTAAAAAATTCTCACTTTTTTCTCAATGTTAGATCCAGTGACAGAATTAGGAGAAACTTGAGCATGATTCTGCATGCCTTCTCTCCTCTTTTTCAACAAGTTTTCTTCTCTTTTGTTCTTACGGATCTCGACCATGTTGTCTTCACGGCGACGGCGACCCTCGTCGGCATCCACAGAAGCTTTATATTTGTTCCGCCGAACCTCCGCCCTCTCGCTCGGCCGCAACGACATGACTACTGCTTCGAAAGATGATTTAACAAAATATACAGAACAACGGAAAAAAGGAGAAATTAGGACTTGTGGATTGCGTTGAAAGAAATGCTGGAATTTGGAAACTACGGAGCAACTGCCTGGACTGACAACTGGAATGAAGTAAAACCAGACGGGGGTGCGACAGCTGATTGCCCGCTTATTTAAGCAGTGAGCGTTCATTGCTACTTACGCCGGCAACGTGGGGTAAATAGCATGCTAATTGTAATGTTAACTAATTTAGTTAATAAAGTCTGTGTAGTATGGTTAAGCTACGAATGATGCTACAGCACCCGAAAAATGACAAGTACGACTGGCCGTAATTCACGGGGTGTTGTACAATTTATTTATTCAAACTAAAATTAACGGATGGATTAGGTTTCGAGCGTTTCGGGTATGCTTAGTTTCGGGTATAACAGCAATTTCGCAAAGCTACCATGCATGGGTGGAAAACCAGATAAAACCTACGATTAGTGGAAAATGAGGATATAGGGGTATTTTTGTAATTTTATATGTGCAAGTGGTGGGGATATCCGAAAATTAAGTCTTTCCACATTTTTTTAACAAAATAACAATCGAATCTTAAAGCAATTTCGAAGTCGTATTGTAATAATCCGGAAATCCGAGCCAATTTAAAAATTTTATTTTGGTAATTTTAGCGAATTTTGAGTATTTAAAATGAATTAATTTAAATAATGACGACGAGATATTTATTTTGAATAGAATTAGAACGTATATATTTATTCGAATCGTCGTTGGAATATAAATATTTTATTTTAATTATATAACGAGCCTGAAATGGCGCGGTAGTTCGAAAATTCGATTTCAAAATTCAAATGAATGTGCAGGATGCAAAATAAACCAGATTTTAGCGAAACCAAAAATATTTGAATCTAATTGAGAATATCTTTCCAACGAATCCGAAAAATTGAAATTTCATAGCGGGGATAAAAAGTTATGTCCAGTTGGAAATTCAGAATAGTCGCTATGGAATTTTAGCCCTTAAAAATGAAAATTTTGCAAATGACTTCGGTTTTCGACGAAACCACTTTTGTTGGATCCGTGATGTCAAGTTATTGCTAGATTTCAAAATTCGTAATTTTTCGAATCAATATGTGAATGTGGCAAAGGAAAACGCGTTTGACCAGTTTCAGTTGATTTTAATCGACTGGAAAATAGCCATTTTTCAAACGGTCTCGGAATTTAACGAAATTAGTTTTGTTAAGACCGTATCGTCAATACGAAACTAGAAAATATTTTTCGGGGATTTTTCTAGTTAGTATGTAGCCCCGGTAAATTGAAATGCGCGTTCAAATTCAATATATAGAGTTATATTTTGATTTTGTTGAAAACTGATCGAAACAGTCGAATCAGCCTGTGATACATATCCCATTGTGTTCAGAGTGGGGGTAATTAGTTATGGACGACAGTCGGTGAGTTCGATTTCGAAGTCGAAATTAAAAGTTGCTTTCTTGAAATTAAATAAATAAATAATAAATAAAACCTCTCTTCTCCTTAACCCTTCAGCCCCCCCCCCCCCTTCTTCATTCAGAAAAAAAAGAAAGAAAAGGAGGTGCCTTCGATCGGAGGAGCTCGATGCCACCCCCTTCTGGCGCCGTCGTGCCTCAGCACCGGCTGACCTTCCCCCCCCCCCCCTCCCCCCCGCGCGTCTCCCTCTCTCCTCCTCCCTCTCTTCCAAATTAGCGCCCCTCCCCCCTATTTCCCCCAGAACCCTAATCCGCCGCCGCCAGAAGAAAGCCGCCGATCGCCCTGAACTCCCCCCCTCTTTGGCGACGACATCGAAGTCCCTCCCCCCTCTCTTGAATGCTGTAAGTTTTTTTAATCTATTTGTTTTCTTTTTCTTTCCTTTTAGCTGAAAAAAACAACATAGTTTGAATCTGAATTTTTATATTCATTGTTTTGAAATGAAAAAGCTTTGATTTTTTTTGAAAATGAAGTGATTTTTATAAATTAGAAAACAGTAAAAAGATTAGATTTTTAAATATAGAAAGTTTAGATTTATATGTATAGAAAGAAGTGTAGTAAAAATCTGATCTTTACACATGGAGTTAGTGGAATAAAGATAAGATTATTATATGTGAAAAGATTCGATTTTTAATCGTGAAAAGGTGGGATTTTTAATCGTATGAAGTAGAGAAGAAAAATATAATTTTTCCATGTATGTAGCAAAGTAAAAATATGATTTTTATATCATAAGGATCATAAAAATATAATTTTTATATGATGTGAAGAATAAAAATATAATTTTTATATAGCAGAGACAATAAAAATATGATTTTTATATCATAGAAGTATAAAAAATTTGATCTTTATTTATGTAGCGTAATAAAAATCTGATTTTTTATTATATATATATGGAAATAAAAATGTGATTTTTATAGCGATGATATAAAAATTCGACCTTTATATTAGAAGTAGATTTATAAAAATATAATTTTTATATAGAGAATAGCGTGATAAAAATATAATCCTTATTATATGAACACCGTTTTAAAAATAGAATTTTTATCCATATAGTAACGGTGTAAAAATAGAATTTTTATCTATATAGTAGCGGTGTAAAAAAAATAGAATTTTTATCTATATAGTAGCGGTATAAAAATGTGATTTTTATCCATATAGAATGATTATAAAAATGTGGTTTTTATATACACAGCAACAATATAAAAATGTGATTTTTATATATATAGTGGCTACGGACGATGAAATTGACAAAAAGCTAGCACGACGAAGATTTCTACATAAGAAGAGTCATGGCGTTGGTTTAGCTCTTGGTGAGAACTCCTCACTTTTATTTTATTTTCTAGTTTGAAATATATATTAGGATGCAGACGGTGTTTAGTAGCACTCGACACCCGTCGTCCACAGACTATGGATGACTTGTTTGTTTGATTGTTGTGTAGTGAAATTTGATTGTGTGATGTGAAATGAAATAAAATATTTTATAGTGGAAAATATTTTGTAGTTAAAAATATAATTTTTAACGTGTATATAAAATAAATATTTATAAACAAATCGGACGATTTGTTTATAAACACTGATTTGACTGATATTGATTGGGACGATAAATTTCGCATATCGCCCAACTGCACAGATAGAATGTGTGTTTGTTGATTTGAAACCCCACACGGGTATTGGGATGATATTTGACGTACACTAATCCCGACTGTTTAGTGGTATGTCAATCGATGGGTTGACAGACTGTGTAAGTGTTAATTATTTATATTTAATGCTTATGCAGTTGTGTGGTGCACTTTGGATGATGGTTGATTATTTATCGTTGTTGTTATGTACATGTGTTGTAGAAAATCCATATAATTAACATTATATGGTAATTGATTGGGCTTCATTCCAATATAGAAAATAAATTCATGTGTTGAATTGAAAATAAATTCACGTGTTGAATTGAAAATAAATTCATGTGTTAAATAGAAAATAAATTCATGTGTTGAATAGAAATAAATTCATGTGTTGAATAGAAAATAAATTCATGTGTTGAATTGAAAATAAATTCATGTGTTGAATTGAAAATAAATTCATGTGTTGAATTGAAGCCGTGTTGATTAGATTGACGTCATTTTGACGTGAACGATATTTATATCGATTTTATTCATTTTTATAATGAATATCGAAAAAGAAGTGATTTCAAAATATAACATTTTGAAAATATTATCATTTGTATATCGATGATGTGGAATATTCAATTTTGATTCGAAATTGAATATGAAGTTGAAATCTTTTTGAAAACGAATTTAAAACGATTTATAAAATACGTTTTAAAAGGATATCGACGAAATATATATAATATATTTATATTATATATATAATGGCCTGAATCGAACGCGCCGCGCTATGGTAGTTCGCGAATTTCGACCATTGACTTCGAATGGACATTACGGGAGATCCGACCGTCGGATTCTCCTAAAACCGGAACTGTTAGGTTCATATCGAAAAGAGCTTTCTAACAAATATTAGAAATTAGAAATCTAACGGTTGGATTTGGAATTATGTCCAAATCAAATTTGGAAAAGGTCGCTGTAAGTGCAGTTCGATGGTCGTTGATGGAAATCGACTGTACGGGCCTGGATAAAATTATTAAAAATAGTAATAATTTGTATAAAATCATAAGAAATGATTTGTGAAGAATTAGGATGAAAATCTCCATATTTGAAAAGATAAAAATAGATTTTTATCAAGATGAACTAGTTTTGAACTAGAATTATAAAACCATTTATTTTTGAAATAAATAAAGTGGATTTGAAATGGTTTTGAAAATAACCAGAATTTCCAATAATTGAATTGGAATGGATTTGAATCGAAATTGTCTTTGGAATATTTCGATGTTGGATTTCGTGATGAAACAAATATTGTTATGGGAATTTGAAAGATATATTAATATCGTTATTTCCAATACGATATTTGTTGGTTGTAGAATTTGATATTGAATATAAGCCGATGTATTTTCTATTCAGAGCCTTGTATTTAATATCAAATGTGATTTGGACTTGTCGTGAATGGTGTCTTCATTAACACTGTCCTTAAACCCAGTTGAGAAAAAGATTAAATCTTTTCATTTAGATTTAATGAAGGGTACCAATTAAATGGTATTTAATTGGAATTGAGTTGGAATTGATTTTTAGGTTTATCGTGAACGGTGTTTTAAATAACACTTGTTCTTTAACCCGATAATTAATGGAACGTGATTTTGGATTTATCGTGAACCGTGTTTTAGATGACGTTGGTTCTTTAACCCAGTTAAAAACAGGATATTGATTTTTGGGAAGATTAAAACTAAGTGGAGTTTTAATGAATCTTTAATTAGATTGAAATGATCGAGAATGGAGTATCACCATTTTTACTCCAGGCGATAGTTAAATCTTTAATTAGATTTGAACGTGAAATGGTAATTGAATTTACTGATAACACCGTGGTGTTAGATATGAAGTATTACCAGTTTTACTTCATGGGATGATTAGGTTGGGATTGGGCAGATAAAATAAATGATTACTTCGGTGTGGTTAGCTAATCCCAACTAGTTTGAATTGATATTCAAAAGAAGATTAAAGAATAAATTTAAAGAATTTATCTTTGATAAAATTAATGGAAACCTTTCCCTAAGAATGTGAAATTTAGAAACTAACTGTAGGTTAGCTAAGAAGAATGGTTTCCTGGGAATTGATCTGATGTTGGTTTCGGCCTTCAGGGTTAATGTTTTGGGGAATTATTCTCTTGCTAATTTACGGTTAGTGGCTGATGAATTGGAATGAGGCGTATGTTGTGTTTGTGTAACACTTGTTTATTATATACGCGAGTTATTCAGAAAGACCGGGTTTACCCCATTATGAATAACTGATTCGACGTGGTGTTGAAGAGGAAGACGGTGGTTAAAGACCGGAGGTCTTCACGTCGTTTGGGTGATTACTGATGATCTTGATTGGGCTGTACACCCAAGAGGAGGGAATTAGTTGGTGATCGTCCAGACGTACTTGGAGATCGATGGATATGCGAGGTACAAGGTGCCTCCGGTTTCGTTCAGACCCAGAACGGACTTGTAAATGGACTGTGTGCCTGACATTGGATATCATTCTGTGTGATTGATGGATATCGGTTGCATGGAGTGGTTTACCTGTGTGGCATGCTAAGATGCAAATGATCAAGGCTTCTGTTGAAAAGCAAAGTCTTGTGGTTGATGATCAAAGCACGGCCTGTGTGGCATAGCTTTGTGTAGCGTTGATTCGCGAGCCTCACACCCCGGTTGTGAACCTGAAACGGGAGAGGACCTCAGGGAGGGCATGCGTTTCCTTCTAGCTAGAGGTGGTGTCAGTGCTTAAACCGGCTGACATTTATATTATTTTCACCTGTGTGGTTGTTGTTGTTGCGAAGCGCCTCGGTTATATCGGTCGATCCGGGACCGATGAGTCATTTGTTGGCTCATTTATGCCCCAAAGGGCGGGGAAACGCAGTGTTCAGGCATTTTAATCCACATCGGTGGACCGGCCCTGACGATCCAAGGCTTGTCTGCGCGCTTCCCGGAGACATGGGCTAGATTGTCTCGAATCGGTAGAGGACGATCCCTGGCTTGTGTTCACAGACGGAAATCCAATTTTCAAATGCGTGACTTTGCGGTTTTGATTGTAGAGCCTAGCATGGCGACATGATATATGGTACCCATGCCGTCTATGATTAATATTTATGATTGAACTTGTTTTGACACTACACCCTTATAATAGTATCAAAAGATGATTTAGCGTATCAAGCATTCTTTGGCTATTATAAGGTAAAACCCTATCCTCCGGCTTGTGTTGCATTGTGTGATGGGACATGGGTCTTATAATAGCTTCATTGTTCTTTATTTAGCATTGCGTTGTTGTTTTATGCACTGGTATTCTTGGGAGGAAACCCGTTCTGTGTTATACGGCGTGGTCCCTTGATTTATCTAACTTTAAAATAAAGATTAGTAACTGTTTTAGTTCTCACACCAGTCACATGACTGACCTGGAGTTTATTGTTTTAACCTAAACTCTGGGTGCCCTTATTTTGACACGGGCAGCTAGTAGTTTTGGTTTTGCAGATTTATATTCACAGGAACCTGGTTTACAGCTGGAATGATATCCGAAAAGCTTTGTATTCGTATATCTCTTTCAGTTGTGTATTGTATTATTTTTCCGCTGCTATGTAATGTATTGTAACCTCTGATATTTTGTGATGTATATTGATTCATACTCTGTATATTCTTGTATTCTGATGGAATTGTTGTAATATACAATGAAATGTTCTTCTGTCTGCGTTCTAATTTGTCGTTTTCTCAAAACAATCAGGCGTTTCGTACGGTCTTGGTCGGTTTAGCGACTGATTTGGATCGAGCGAAATTCCCGGTCGTTACAGCTTGGTATCAGAGCTTTGGTTTACAAAGCTCAGAGAACAAGACACCTTAGAACCATACGAAAGAATTCATCAGAGATTGGATTAGTAGTATCCAATGGGAATGACTCGTTAGATATGAGATCAGTAGTATCCTAGAATGAGTATGAAGAGTATATTTTTAAAATGAAAACAATTTTTGTTTTGAAAATTTAAATTCAATTATACGTATTTGATTATTTATTTTATATTGAGTTTGGACAGTCCAGTATATAAAGATTTTGCGTATACGTCTGATCAACGTGTATTTGAAATTTTAATATACTGGATAGATATAGAATCACACTCTAGTCGCTCGGACATGATTTTGATAATTGACGCGTCATCATCAGAATTTATTTTCGTGTTTCGAAAGTGGGATTTCTATATGATTCCAGTTGACTGGTGTGAGAACCAGAATTAGATAGGGCTTATTGTTGTGATTTGGCATCAAAAATCTGATTTTTGACTATATGTCAAAATTATGAATTTGAAAAGCCAATCAACTAATTGATTGCTGATTGTATTGTTTGATTATTGGTTAATTAATTAAAATGTTGAACCTTTAGCCAAATTGAACCAAATATTGAGTTGTATTGAAAATTAGTCGCATTTGCATGCATATACATGTACTTACATTGAACAGGTCATAGCAAGAAGGCTAGAGAAGAGGAATAAAATTGTTTGCCCGACAAATAGGTACATGTTTATTGTCTTTCTTGGGTTTTGGATGATTTTATGAGCCGATTGGCTAGCCGCTTGGCCTTTTCCTTTTCTTTTGGATTGAAGAAGGCCATGGGAGGCTATATAAAATATCCCGAAGTCCCCGGTGCAGGGGAGGTTATGGCGAAATTTTTCGAAAATTTAGGGTGTTAGCCAAAGTTTTGAAGAATTTGAAAAGTTCTTAGAAACTGAAAAGTTGAAGAACTTAAGCCGTAATGAAAATAATGAAAGTTGAGTTGATTAGTTAAACAACTTTCGGCTTCGTTCCTTTTTGGGGACGAAAAGTTTTAAGTGGGGAGATTGTAATAACCCGGAAATCCGAGCCAATTTAAAATTTTTATTTTGACAATTTTAGCGAATTTTGAATATTTAAAATGAATTATTTTAAATAATGACGACGAGATATTTATTTTGAATAGAATTAGAACGTATATATTTATTCGAATCGTTCTTGGAATATAAATATTTTATTTTAATTATATAACGAGTCTGAAATGGCGCGGTAGTTCGAAAATTCGATTTCAAAATTCAAATGAATATGCAGGATGCAAAATAAACCAGATTTTAGCGAAACCAAAAATATTTGAATCTAATTGAGAATATCTTTCCAACGAATCCGAAAAATTGAAATTTCATAACGGGGATAAAAAGTTATGTCCAGTTGAAAATTCATAATAGTCGCTATGGAATTTTGGCCCTTAAAATGTGAATTTTGCAAATGATCTCGGTTTTCGACGAAACCACTTTTGTTGGATCCGTGATGTCAAGTTATTGCTAGGTTTCAAAATTCGTAATTTTTCGAATTAATATGTGAGTGTGACAAAGGAAAACGCGTTTGACCAGTTTTAGTTGATTTTAATCGACTGGAAAATAGTCATTTTTCAAACGGTCTCGGAATTTGACGAAATTAGTTTTGTTAAGACCGTATCGTTAATACGAAGCTAGAAAATATTTTTCGGGGATTTTTCTAGTTAGTATGTAGCCCCGGTAAATTGAAATGCGCGTTCAAATTCAATATATAGAGTTATATTTTGATTTTGACGAAAACTGATCGAAACAGTCGAATCAGCCTACGATACATATCCATTGTGTTCGTAATGGGGGTAATTAGCTATGGACGACAGTCGGTGAGTTCGATTTCGAAGTCGAAATTAAAAATTGCTTTTTTGAAATTAATCAAATAAAAAAAACCTCTCTTCTCCTTAACCCTTAAGCCCCCCCTCCCCCCGTTCTTCATTCAGGAAAAAAAGGAGGCACCTCCGATCGGAGGAGCTCGACGCCACCCCCCCCTTCTGGCGCCGCCGCGCCTCAGCACCGAATGACCTCCCCCCCCCCCCCTCGCGTGTCTCCCTCTTTCCTCCTACCCCCTCTTCCAAATTAGCGCCCCCCCCATTTCCCCCAGAACCCTAATCCGCCGCCACCAGAAGAAAGCCGCCGATCGCCCCTTTCGGCGACGACATCGAAGTCCCTCCCCCCTCTCTTGAATGCTGTAAGTTTTTTTTTATCTATTTGTTTTCTTTTTCTTTCCTTTTAGCTGAAAAAAATAACATAGTTTGAATCTGAATTTTTATTTATATTCATTGTTTTGAAATGAAAAAGCTTTGATTTTTTTTAAAAATGAAGTGATTTTTATAAATTAGAAAACAGTAAAAAGATTAGATTTTTAAATATAGAAAGATTAGATTTATATGTAGAGAAAGAAGTGTAGTAAAAATCTGATCTTTACACATGGAGTTAGTGGAATAAAGATAAGATTATTATATGTGAAAAGATTCTTTTTTTAACTGTGAAAAGGTGGGATTTTTAATCGTATGAAGTAGCGAAGAAAAATATAATTTTTCCATGTATGTAGCAAAGTAAAAATATGATTTTAATATCATAGGGATCATAAAAATATAATTTTTATATGATGTGAAGAATAAAAATATAATTTTTATATAGTAGAGATAATAAAAATATGATTTTTATATTATAGAAGTATAAAAAATTTGATCTTTATTTATGTAGCGTAATAAAAATCTAATTTTTTATTATATATATGTGGAAATAAAAATGTGATTTTTATAGCGATGATATAAAAATTCGATCTTTATATTAGAAGTAGATTTATAAAAATATAATTTTTATATAGAGAATAGCATGATAAAAATATAATCCTTATTATATGAACACCGTTTTAAAAATAGAATTTTTATCTATATAGTAGCGGTGTAAAAAAATAGAATTTTTATCTATATAGTAGCGGTATAAAAATGTGATTTTTATCCATATAGAATGATTATAAAAATGTGGTTTTTATATACATAGCAACAATATAAAAATGTGATTTTTATATATGCAGTGGCTACGGACGATGAAATTGACAAAAAAGCGAGCACGACGAAGATTTCAACATAAGAAGAGTCATGGCTTTGGTTTAGCTCTTCGTGAGAATTCCTCACTTTTATTTTATTTTCTAGTTTGAAATATATACTAGGATGCAGATGGTGTTTAGTAGCACCCGACACCCATCGTCTACATACCATGGATGACTTGTTTGTTTGATTGTTGTGTAGTGAAATTTGATTGTGTGATGTGAAATGAAATAAAATATTTTATAGTGGAAAATATTTTATAGTTAAAAATATAATTTTTTACGTGTATATAAAATAAATATTTATAAACAAATCGGACGATTTGTTTATATACACTGATTTGACTGATATTGATTGGGACGATAAATTTCACACATCACCCAACTGCACAGATAAAATGTGTGTTTGTTGATTTGAAACCCCACACGGATATTGGGATGATATTTGATGTATACTAATCCCGATTGTTTAGTTGTATGTCAACCGATGGGTTGACAGACTGTGTAAGCGTTAATTATTTATATTTAATGCTTTTGCAGTTGTGTGGTGCACTTTGGATGATGGTTGATTATTTATCGTTGCTGTTATGTACATGTGTTGTAGAAAATCCATATAATTAACATTATATGGTTATTGATTGGGCCTCATTCCAATATAGAAAATAAATTCATGTATTGAATTGAAAATAAATTCACGTGTTGAATTGAAAATAAATTCATGTGTTGAATAGAAAATAAATTCATGTGTTGAATAGAAATAAATTCATGTGTTGAATAGAAAATAAATTCATGTGTTGAATTGAAAATAAATTCATGTGTTGAATTGAAGCCGTGTTGATTAGATTGACGCCATTTTGACGTGAACGATATTTATATCGATTTTATTCATTTTTATAATGAATATCGAAAAAGAAGTGATTTCAAAATATAATATTTTGAAAATATTATCATTTGTATATCAATGATGTGGAATATTCAATTTTGATTCGAAATTGAATATGAAGTTGAAATCGTTTTGAAAACGAATTTAAAACGATTTATAAAATATGTTTTAAAAGGAAATCGACAAAATATATATAATATATTTATATTATATATATAATGGCCTGAATAGAACGCGCCGCGTTGCCGCAGTTCGCGAATTTCGACCACTGACTTCGAATGGACGTTACGGGAGATCCGACCGTCGGATTCTCCTAAAACTGGAACAGTTGGGTTCATATTAAAAAGAGATTTCTAACGAATATTAGAAATTAGAAATCTAACGGTTGGATTTGGAATCATGTCCAAATCAAATTTGGAAAAGGTCGTTGTAAGTGCAGTTCAATGGTCGTTGATGGAAATCGACTGTACGGGCCTGGATAAAATTATTAAAAATAGTAATAATTTGTGTAAAATCATAAGAAATGATTTATGAAGAATTGGGATGAAAATCTCCATATTTGAAAAGATAAAAATAGATTTTTATCAAGATGAACTAGTTTTGAACTAGAATTATAAAACCATTTATTTTTGAAATAAATAAAGTGGATTTGAAATGGTTTTGAAAATAACCAGAATTTCCAATAATTGAATTGGAATGGATTTGAATCGAAATTGTCTTTGAAATATTTCGATGTTGGATTTCGTGATGAAACAAATATTGTTATGGGAATTTGAAAGATATATTAATATTGTTATTTCCAATACGATATTTGTTGGTCGTAGAATTTGATATTAAATATAAGCCGTTATATTTTCTATTCAGAGCCTTGTATTTAATATCAAATGTGATTTGTGTTTGTCGTGAATGGTGTCTTCATTAACACTGTCCTTAAACCCAGTTGAGAAAAATATTAAATCTTTTTATTTAGATTTAATGAAGGGTACCAATTAAATGGTATTTAATTGGAATTGAGTTGGAATTGATTTTTGGGTTTATCGTGAACGGTGTTTTAATAAACACTTGTTCTTTAACCCGATTAATTAATGGAATATGATTTTGGGTTTATCGTGAACCGTGTTTTAGATGACGTTGGTTCTTTAACCCAGTTAAAAACAGGATATTGATTTTTGGGAAGATTAAAACTAAGTGGAGTTTTAATGAATCTTTAATTAGATTGAAATGATCGAGAATGGAGTATCACCAGTTTTACTCCAGGCGATAGTTAAATCTTTAATTAGAGTTGAACGTGAAATAGCAATTGAATTTACCGATAACATCGTGGTGTTAGATATGAAGTATTATCGGTTTTACTTCATGGGATGAACAGGTTGGGATTGGGCAAATAAAATAAATGATTACTTCGGTGTGGTTCGATAATCCCGACTAGTTTGAACTGATATTCAAAAGAAGATTAAAGAATAAATTTAAAGAATTTATCTTTGATAAAATTAATGGGAACCTTTCCCTAAGAATGTGAAATTTAGAAACAAACTGTAGGTTAGCTAGGAAGAATGGTTTCCTGGGTACTGATCCAATGTTGGTTTCGGCCTTCGGGGTTAATGTTTTGGGGAATTATTCTCTTGCTAATTTACGGTTAGTGACTGATGAATTGGAATGAGGCGTATGTTTTGTTTGTGTAACACTTGTTTATTATATACGCGAGTTGTTCAAAAAGACCGGCTTTACCCCATTCTGAATAACTGATTCGACGTGATGTCGAAGAGGAAGACGGTGGTTGAAGACCGGAGGTCTTCACGTCGTTTGGGTGATTACTGATGATCTTGATTGGGCTGTACACCCAAGAGGAGGGAATCAGTTGGTGATCGTCCAGACGTATTTGGAGATCGATGGATATGCGAGGTACAAGGTGCCTCCGGTTTCGTTCAGACCCAGAACGGACTTGTAAATGGACTGTGTGTCTAACATTGGATATCATTCTGTGTGATTGATGGATATCGGTTGCATAGAGTGGTTTGCCTATGTGGCATGCTAAGATGCAAATGATCAAGGCTTCTGTTGAAAAGCAAAGTCTTGTGGTTGATGATCAAAGCACGACCTGTGTGGCATAACTTTGTGTAACGTTGATTCGCGAGCCTCACACCCTGGTTGTGAACCAGAAACGGGAGAGGACCTCAGGGAGGGCATGCGTTTCCTTCTAGCTAGAGGTGGTGTTAGTGCTTAAACCGGCTGACATTTATATTATTTTCACCTTTGTGGTTGTTGCTGTTGCGAGGCGCCTCGGTTATATCGGTCGATCCGGGACCGATGGAGTCATTCGTTGGCTCATTTATTCCCCAAAGGGCGGGGAAACACAGTGTTCAGGCATTTTAATCCACATTGGTGGACCGACCCTGACGATCCAAGGCTTGTCTGCGCGCTTGCCGGAGACATGGGCTAGATTGTCTTGAATCGGTAGAGGACGATCCCTGGCCTCGGTTCACAGACGGAAATCCAATTTCCAAATACGTGACTTTGCTGTTTTGATTGTAGAGCCTAGTATGGCGACATGATATATGGTACCCATGCCGTCTATGATTAATATTTATGATTGAAATTGTTTTGACACTATACACTTATAATAGTATCAAAAGATGATTTAGCGTATCAAGCATTTTTTGGCTATTATAAGGTAAAACCCTATCCTCCGGCTTGTGTTGCATTGTGTGATGGGACCTGGGTCTTATAATAGCTTCATTGTTCTTTATTTAGCATTGCGCTGTTGTTTTATGCACTGGTATTCTTAGGAGGAAACCCGTTCTGTGTTATACGGCGTGGTCCCTTGATTTACCTAACTTTAAAATAAAGATTAGTAACTGTTTTAGTTCTCACACCAGTCACATGACTGACCTGGAGTTTATTGTTTTAACCTAAACTCTGGGTGCCCTTATTTTGACACGGGCAGCTAGTAGTTTTGGTTTTGCAGATTTATATTCACAGAAACCTGGTTTACAGCTGGAATCATATCCGGAAAGCTTTGTATCCGTGTATCTCTTTCGGTTGTGTATTGTATTATTTTTCCGCTGCTATGTAATGTATTGTAACCTCTGATATTTTTAGATGTATATTGATTCATACTCTGTATATTCTTGTATTCTGATTGAATTGTTGTAGTATACAATGAAATGTTCTTCTTTCTGCGTTCTAATTTGTCGTGTTCTCAAAACAATCAGGCGTTTCGTACGATCTTGGTTGGTTTAGCGACTGATTCGGATCGAGCGAAATTCCCGGTCGTTACACGTATATAGGTGTAGGGTGAGATTATAAATTTCCTAATCTTTATTTTCGTGACGTTACTTCCAATATTAATTTTTGGAATGAGAAGCGGGTTGGACCATTTATTATTAGAGTTTAAAATAAAAGACAAGGGAGAATTTCAATGGAGTATTTTGAAATACTGGGAAAGAAGAAGTTATGTGGTTATGTGATCACATGTTGTTCCACTTTCTAGCTTGTTAAAATATAAACATGGTACATATGAAATAGCAGTATTATAAACAGGAAAATAGTGTAAAGAACAAAAATATTGGGCTTTTTGTCCATAAGGACAATCCATCTATTTTTTTTTGGTCCAGGACAATATATAAGTTTTTCTCACATCATCTCGCGCGCGCAATTACCTCTTTCAGAAAGATTATCGTTGCCCTAATTTCTCTTCTACCATCGTGCAGAATCGATTTGCAACTTTCTGTGCGCGTTTGAAAATTCTGTGCGCGTTTCATCTTCGTCTTCTCCAATTCAGATTCTCAATTCGAATCGTGTGAAATCCAATTTCGGTTAAACATTATTTCTCAGGTGCGATTTTCCTTTGAGCGATTATTTTTTGCTTTCCTTGTTCTGAAATTCCTTTGCGTGATCTTCTTCATTTTTTTTATGTGATCGATTCTCTTCAGGTTTTCTCCTATTGATTTGAATTGATTGATTAATGGATTCGATTTGCTGCAGTATCAGGTTATATGTTTTACACTGACTATTTTTTTTGTCCTTTAGAGTGTGTTCATAGATGTATCAAACTGTCCTCATTTTTAGGCTGTTTACATTTTTGTTTGATCCTTTAGATTACATTATTGTAATGTATTATGTTATGTGCTTAATGGATTTGGTATCAGTTTTATTCTGTCAAATAGTATAAGTTGGAGTAACTCTATATTGCAATCTCTTGAGGCATGTGGTATTGGTGGTATGTTCATAAATATTTTGTTTATATCTGGGTATCAGTTTTATGTCATTGGTGATATCAGTTTGTTCTCTTTTGTTAATTGTACAGCAATACAGTATCAGTTTTATGTCATTGTTGGTATCATTTGTTCTCTGTTGTTAAGTGTACAGCAATACAGTATCAGTTTTATGTCATTGGTGGTATCAGTTTATTCTCTGTTGTTAAGTGTACAGCAATACAGTATCAGTTTTGAATCAAAATTTGTATCAGTTATGTAATAATTTGCTAATTGCTTTTTTTTTTGCAGTGGTGATAATAGTCTTTTGGTTTTGTTTTTGTTCAACAATACTACCTTCAATACTCGGTTGGCCATTAATTGTTCATTATATGATTTGAAGAATGAATTATGCCATCATTGGTCTCAACTTACTCCTGATTCAATTGAGATTAGTTATTTGCTTGAGAACAAAATAATATATGTTGATACTAAGTCCGATCTTCAAAGTATAGTCTGCTTTCAACTACATAAAAAGAGTGCTTTCTTTTCTTTCACTATTAAGAGGAAGGATTGTCAGCTCCAAAATATTCATAATCGTTCTCATTCAATTGCATATGAAGTTTCGTCTACTGCATCTTTGTGTTCTACTATTGTTGTACATGGAAAAAGTTACTTAAAAGACACAATGAAGAGAGGATATAATCTTTCCATTTCTGATTTTAAAGGGTTCTGTTTTGGAGGTGCTATTGACTTTAGGGAATTATTGATGGCATATCAAATTCAGACAGGATATGAACTAATTTTTTTAAAGAATAGTTCTTCTAGGATAACAGTTGTTTGCTCTTCTTTGTCGTCTACTGGATGTCAATTTAAAGTTCATGCTACTTGTGATTCTGAATAGCTTAATAGGTTTTTCATACAGAATTTAGTTAGTGAGCATTCTTGCGGTGGTGGACTTAAAAATTTGAGCAATCCGCATATTTCTGTCTCGTTTATTAAATCACTGATTATAGATGAAATTCGTGATCATCCAAGCAAGAAGCCTAAGGAGATTATAGATGATTTTCGTAGAGAATATAATATTGAATTGAATTATCCGGTTGCTTATTCTGCAAAAAAACTTGCTTTGACTGAATTGTATGGTAGTGATGCTATGTCTTACGATGACCTGAGATGGTATTTAGAGGCACTACAAAATCATAACCCAGGTAGTTATGTTGATTTAGAGGTTAACGCCAGTACTAACCAGTTTGAGAGAGTGTTTATTGCCCTTTCTGCGTATATACGTGGGTTTGAGTATTGCCGAGCCATGATTTTTTAGACGCTACTCACTTAAAGGGACGACCAGGTGTATTGATGGGAGCTACTGCAAAGAATGGTAATCAAGGTATATTTTTTTTGTTTTATGTTTTCAAGTTTTTTTTTTGTTCTTACATATTGGTGTTAGGTGACATGTAGTATCAGCTTATGTTTAGTCTTATTTTTTATTGTTTTTATATATCAGTTTTAGAAGCCTGGTAGTATCAGTTTCTTTAAGTATTAGTTAATATTTATTTTTCCAGTTTCTTGGTATCACTTTTCATAGCATGAGAGTATCAGTTTTTATGATGTCTTGTTAAAAATTAATTTTTCCAATTTCCAGGTATCAGTTTTATGTGCCTGGTAGTATCAGTTTTTTAAACTTTTAGTTAATAATTATTTTTTTTGTTTCCTGGTATCAGTTTTCATAGCCTGGTAGTATCTGTTTTTTTTTATTCTTGTTAAAAATTTAATTTCCAGTTTTTGGGTATCAGTTTTATGTGCCTGGTAGTATCAGTTATTTTTTACATGTAATTTGATTGTCTATTTAGCTGTTATTTAATTTGCAGGCTTTTCCCCTTAGCTATGGGTGTTAAAAATGTGGATAATTGGAGATGGTTTTTAAGTCACTTGAAGAAAATGCTTGAAGAAACACGTGATTTGGTTTTTATATCAGATCATCATCAAGGGTTAGTTTTGGGTATTCATGAAGTTTTCCCTAATGCATTTCATAGTTTTTGTTATCTTCATATGGAACAAAACTTGCTTTCAGCTGTTAAGTCAAAGAATACAAATGTTTTGGTTGTTGAGTTGTTTAAGTTGTGTTCTAGAGCTTCAAATTTAAATGAATTTGAAGCTGCACATTCTAAATTTTTCGATGTTGGAGGTACTGCAGCTATGAACTTTTTAAAGGATAAACCGTTTGATAAGTGGTCTGGTTTGTTTTTTAAGGGTAAACGATATGGAGAGTAAAGTTCAAATGTAGCTGAAAGTTTTAATAGTTGGATTATAGAGGAAAGAGCATTGCCAATTACTTCATGCTTAGATGGAATTAGGATTAAAATTATGGAACAAATGGCCAAAAGGAGAGAGGAGTGTCATTTGTGGACTACCATTCTTTGTCCATCTATGGAGCATAGGCTAAAAGGGTTGATTGATGAAGGGTTCGGTTGGGTTGTTTATAAATCTTCGGAATCCATATTTGAAGTCAAGTCTCCATCTTCTCATCATGTTGATCTTCAAAATCGGAGTTGTACTTGCAATCAATGGAAAGTTATCGGATTTCCTTGTGCTCATGCTATCAAGTGCATTACTAGATCTAAACTTTCAGTATACGATTTCGTTGAACACTATTTCACCGTAGACGTTTATCGATCTTCTTATGCTAATCCAGTGAATCCAATTCCGAACTATGATAAGCCCATTGTTGATCCTTGGAATGAAGAAGATGTCATTAAGCCTCATAAAGACAAACGTGGTGCTGGTAGACCTTCTACCAAACGAAAAGGCGGATTTGCATTTTTCCAGAATAAACAAAATCAATGTGCTGTGTAAGCAGTATGGCCACAACAAGCGCAATTGCCAAGCTTCGAAGAATTGATATTTTCTTACAATTGTATTACAGATTTTACAGTTTTTTCGTTCACTTTATGCATTCAAATATGGAAATGTAATAAATTTGAGATTAGTTTTGAGTATTCATTGAATATTTGTTTTACTATCATGTGTTAGTTAATGCTTTATATATATATATATATATGTATGTATGTATGTTATGTGTGTGTTTTATGCTGCTTGATTTGTAGATATCAATTATTGATTGTATTGGTATCATTTATATATTCAATGTTGTAACATACAGTTTTTGGTATCAGTTTATGATTATAATAAATATGGTATCAGTTTTTCAACCTAATTGGTATCAGTTTTGATAGTGAGATTTTATTTATATGTATATGGTATATTTTTGTCAAATTAACTAGTATCAGTTTTGAAATCATTCTAGTATCATTTTATGACTGAGACTTTATTTACATGTTTAAGGCGTCCTTTTGTTATTAAAATAGGGTGGTTTATGAATTTTAAAGCAATAGTTAATTGATTAGGTTTTTCTATAAGACGTATTTTACTTGTGATAGGTATGTACTTGGTTTAAGAATTCGTACAAGTTACGGTCGTATTCTCGAAATAGATACCCTAGTGTTGTTAAATATAATAATCCAAAACCGATACCAGTATGAATGAAAAACTGATACCATGACTTCTACCATGTGATTTGTTATATGCTTGATCATGCGCTTCGTCTTGTGCTCGGTCATGTGCTCGGTCATGTACTCGGTTATGTTCTCGGTCATGAGTTCGATTATATTCTCAGTCTTGTGCTCGGTCATGTGCTCGATCATGTGCCCAGTCATGTGCTCGGTTATGGTCTCCGTCATGGGCTTGGTCATGTACTCGGTCATGTACTCAGTCAAGTGCTTGGTCATGTGCTCGATTATGAGATCGGTCATGGGCTCGGTTATGTTCATGGTCATGTGCTCGGTCATGGACTCGGTTATAGGTTCGATCAAGTGCCCGGTCATGGGCTTGGTTATAGGCTCGGTCATGGGATCGATTATGTTCACGGTCATGTACTTAGTCAAGTGCTCGGTTATGTATCCAGTCATGGGCTCTGTAGTGGGCTCTATCATGTACCAGGTCATGGGCTCGATTATAGGCTCGGTTATGTTCACGGTCATGGGCTTGGTAATGATCACGATCATGTGCTCGGTCATGTGCCTGATCATGGGCTCGGTTATGGGCTCAGTCATGGGTTGGGTTATGGGTTCGATCATGTGTCCGGTCATGCGCTTAGTTATAGGCTTGGTCATGGGCTTGGTTATGTTCACAGTCATGTTCTCGGTCATGTGCCCGGTCATGGGCTTGGTCATAGGGTCAGTTATGGGTTTAATCATGTTTCCTGTCATGGGCTTGGTTACGAGCTCAGTCAAGGGCTTGTTTATGTTCATGGTCATGTGCTCGGTCATATGCTCGTTTAAGAGCTCGGTCAAGTACTTGGTCATGTGCACGGTCATGGGCTTGGTTATGGTCTCGGTTATGGGATCGGTAACGATATCTTTATATTGTTATAAAAAACTGCTACTAGAATGCATATAAAGCTGATACCGGTGGCAGTTTTGTGTTAATGTTGGTATCAGTTTTACGTTAATGTTGGTATCAGTTTTTTTTTTTAAATGTATCTTTTTGGAAAAAATGAGATATTAGTTTCATAGACACAAGCATAGAACAGTTCACAACACATGATACAATACATTTTGACAGCATAAAACTCATTTGTAACAACCCAGCAATTTCAAACTAATATCGTATCTTCATATAAAAAAATAGTTTTCCCCACAAGAAATGTTGAACATTTGCAACATTTGACGTCATATACAACTGCTAAAAACAAGTAGTTTTGAAACTAATATCATCATGTTTACATTTCTAACAACCAACCAATTTTAACAACCAACTATAATCTCTTCCTCCAAATTAAGATTAGACATAAAGTCTACTAAATCCCAACAATAACCTTTGTTTGCCAAAATTTCATACACTAGCTGCGCTCTACATTTCAACATGTTCTTTTTGGCAACCTTTAGAGGAACTTCTTTCCTGTTCATTGATATTACAAATATCATAACATATATCCCACAATCAAGCCTGTACAAAGGAAATCATGTTGTTAGTTGTATAAATACTCATGCATGCTGGGTATGAAAATTAATATATGGTAAAGAATTACGTGTCATAGTCTTGTTGTGCGCAGTTTTCTTGAACCATTTCAGACGTGCTAAGCTGCTTATTTGTAACATTATATTTTTGCCATAACTACGGCAGTAGTTCCTCAACTACAGCTCTCTGTAAAAGATTATATATATGTTAGTGCCATAAATGCAGCAATAGTTTCAAACATTTACAAGTAGTGACTTCGTATTTATAAATATAAAAGTTATAGCAATTATATTGTTTTGTTTTTGGAAGTTTTCCTCACAAGAATTATTTCATTATTGTTCGGGTTTGATCTTCTAGGCCAATTGGAGTCGAAATGTGCCCACTGCATATTTGCATTTGTTAAAGTCACTAGCGTCCAGTGACTTTGACAATGCAATGGAAAGTAAATAACCTCCATGTACTCGTTTTTCATAGCTTTTTCTAAAATGGGAAGAGCAACTGTCTTGATAAGTGATTCAATTTTGTCAGCCAGTGCTTTCTAGTCATAAATAAGATTGTTATTGTTATTTACTAATTTAAGAAACAATATTACACAAAAGTGACTTGAAATTTTACTTACTGTTCCCATTGTTGGCATTGCGTAATTGTTCTCAGTTAAAGCACAATATCTTGTAAACCAATCGATAATCTGTAATACACATACACATGTATATAAGAAGGCATATGATATTGTGAAATAAATATGATACTACCAGTCTATGAAAACTGATATCAAGATAGTGAAAAATTAATTTTTAACTAGGAATATAAAAAAACTGATACTTCTAGTCTATGAAATATGATAGCACGATAATGGAAAAATAATTTTTAACTATAAATCAAAAAACTGATACTACCAGTCTATGAAAATTGATATCAAGATTCTAGAAAATTAATTTTTAACTAGAAATATAAAAAAACTGATACTATCAGTCTATGAAATCTGATACCACGATAATGGAAAAATATTTTTTACTAGAAACCAAAAAACTGATACTACCAGTTTATGAAATCTGATATGTTAAAACTGATACAGGTTTATTCCTAGATAAATTAAACACGTGCACAATCAAACATGCACACAATGCATGTACAAGATGATCACTATCAAAAACAGAGATACGCACTAGCTAAACAGTATTATGAATGGGATCAAGTATAGGTCAGTAAAAATCAAGAGCCAGCTAAAATTTATTAGAAATAATTTTTAACCAGAAATTAAAAAAACTATTACTACCAGGCTATGAAAACAGATACCAAGAAACTGGAAAAATAAACATTTAGTAGAAATTAAAAAAACTGATACTACCAGGTTATGGAAACAGATACCAAGATACTGGAAAAATAAATACTTAGTAGAACTAAAAAAATGATACTACCAGGCATTGCAAACAGATACCAAGAAACTGCAAAAATAAATTTTAACTAAAACTCGGAAAAATTGATACTACCATGCTTGTATACTTACATATTGGAAAAGTTAATTTTAACAACATATATATGGTACATGTCCATCCGTGAAGTCCCCTTCTAGAACATGAACAAGCATTTTTTTGTTATGACGCAACCACCTAAAATTGAGTCATCATTTATCATAACATCCCTGTTTTTGTAAAAATGAAAATTATTGTTAAATTTCCAACAAATCTCTATTAATATCGATAAAAGAAAATGTGTACTTACAAATTTCTTGCTTTTGCAACAGAGAATTTTTCTTTAACCACGGCTTGTTGTTCATTATTCAGATATTTAACACTCTCGCAATGCGACAAATTCAATTCTACCCATGATGCTTCCAAAATAGCTAGTGGCTTTTCAAATATAATTGATTCTTGCTCTTAATTTTTGTCTATTTTCTCACTTTGTTTTTCTTCATGCTGCTACTCTTGCTTTTTTTCATTTTCTGATTCTTTTCTAGGCTGATCTTCGCTATTTTTTCCTACTTCAATATTTGTTTTGTTTTGTTTTTTTCGAAATTGTAGGATAGTCAAATGAATCTATTCTTCTTGTCATTTTCCTTTCTTTCTTTTTTATTCTATCTACATATGAAGGCGGTTCATCTTCTGTTGACATTTTTTTCCTTCTTGCTGGGCTGATTTTGCTTCTTCTTGTATCTCCTTAATAATTTGTGTGATACAAAAATCGAAGTTGGGAGGACTGATATCGACCGCAGTTTCAAATTTTTCATTTTCTTCTCATTTCTCTTTCTCGACTTGAATGTTGCACTGATTTTCATTCTTCACATTCTCATTGTCGTTTTTTCCTTCTTCTTCTTCATTATGTCGAGAAGGTGAATCACTTTTAGTCTCTTCCGAATCAGATTCCGGAAGTTCCGTTTGTTCAAAATCTGTATTTCTTCCTTGCAACTATTGTTCCAAAATATAATCCTTTTCCTCTGCTTCTCTTCTAAAAAATCTTTCATTTTTCAATTCTTTTTTCAGTTTTGTGTTTTCACCTTTAATTTTGTCAATATGAATCTTCAACACTCTCATACTCACGTCATCCTCAAAAGAATCCACTTGTGTTTGCTGTTCTTGACATTTTCTTTTTTTTTGTTGTTGGGCGTTCTTTTGCTCTCTTTGATTTAGAAGAAATATCAGCCGCTATTTCCAATTTTTTCAATTCATGCGGCTGTATGTCTGAAATTTCTTGAACCTACAAAAATAAATTTGTTTTGAGTCAAAATTGTTGTTTAACAAAATATATCGGTTTTGATAATAAGAATGTTAAAGTTCTAATACTACCTGACACTTAAGAATGAAACCGAGAATGCGAAAAATTAAATTTCAATTAACAAAAAGAAAAACAGATATTACCATCCTAATAAAACTGATATAATGCTACTGGACAAATAAATTTTAACTAGCACTCGAAAAAACTGATACCACCAGGCTTGTAAAATTGATATTAATATGTTGGGAAAAATTATTTTTAATCAGAACTAAAAAAAACTGATACCACCAGTCTCCTATAACTGATACCAAGAAAATGCAAAATTAAATTTTAACTAAAACTCATAAAAACTGATACTAACAGGCTAGAAAAACTGATACTAAATAAAGATTTGAAAATTTTATTTTAACAAGAAATCATAAGAAATGATATTACCATAATCCTAAAACTGATATTTTCAACTGAAATTAAAAAACATATACCTTTCCTTCTTTGATGTCATCCAGGAACTTTTTGGTAACATATTCATTCAAGCCTCATATATCCCATCTAGCAAATCTTGGGTATATCTCGCTAACTGTGCATCGTGGCATTATTATCTTCATTTTTCACATATGCAATAATTTGTCAATTTTTTTTTAATAAAAGTTGTATCAAATTCACAAATGTTAGAAAAAATAAAATAAAAAACAAATAAATTACCAGCTGAAGCATTGCACATCCAGACATATTTCTTGGTTTATGAATGAAATTTTTAACAAATTTATGGTAATTCTTTTCAATGGTCAATGGCCAAGAAACTGTTTTCATTTTTTCCAAGTCACACGAGTACTACAGAAGTCCCCATCTCAATTTCTGTTGATTATTGGGGAAGAAAAAAGTAAGTACAATGTCCACGATAAGAAGAATAGGCAAGTCTTCCACCTTTTGCTTCTCCTCTTTATCTATCACTTTCTTTATTCTTTTTTCAATCAAAGGTCTTGTGATATATGCCGATGATCCAAAATTCCGTAAAGCGTAATTTTTACAAGCCGATGGAATTGTTTTGATGGTCATCATTTTGGGAGGCTCTATATTATTTCCAAGCATCGACAACCCAAAAAGTAAGCTAATATCTTTGGCCGTTACTGTCATTTTTTCTTTGCCAAAGATAAAAGCTCCTTCTTCCACTGAATAACACTTGTAAATCGCATCCAAATTTTCTGTATATTTCTTACATTCCTTCAAATTTATTTTTCCTTCATCGAAAACATTGAAGAGGTTGAAGAATGGTGATCTTTTCAATAATTCTACTTGATTTTTGCTTAATTCTTTTTTCTCCTTCACAAGTTTTATGATTTTATAAGATGGTTGCAGCCTACATCTATACGCAGTATCAGTTTTGACCTTTGCGTCTTTTGCGGTTGTTTTATGTTTTGTTTCTCGTGGCCGAGGATTAGCAAAATCATCGTCCTAATGTAAAATAGAAACATTATTGAAAATTGATACATTCCTATTTAGATAACAAAATGACACAATATTCATGTAAATAAAAACTCAGTAATAATACTGACACCATATTGGATTCAAAACTGATAACAAAATGCTTTCAAAAATTGTACCGTTAATCTCAATATCAAAACTGATACCAGTTAACTTGCAGAACTGATACCATATTCACACAAACAAAATTTTATTACCATAACTGATACTAGTGTGCTTCCATAAAAGATGCTAGTTTCATGCAGATAGAATTTTATTATCAACACTGATACTAGTGTGCTTTTAAGACTGATACCATGTTAAAATATATTACAACATTTAAGATATAAATCATACGAACACAATATTCAAAGCTTAATTTTATACAAATTACAACATAGTTTCAGTTTTTAACATTCCTAACCATCAGCTTTTATACAATATTTCATAATGAATTATATACTATTAATATTTTTAATACAATATTTCAAAATAAAAGTTCGCTGGCATCAGTTTTTATACTACAAAATAATAGCTCACTGGCTAAGTGTTATCAGTTATGATATTACAATTCTGATTTTTTGATTATGGTATCAGTTTTCCAAATTATGTAGTATCAGTTTGATACTGAAGGTACATTACCAATTTTTAAAGCATTCTGGTATCAGATTTTTAAAATATCGTCGTATCATTTCTTAAACAACAATCTAACTATAAGTTTTTATGGAAAATTAATACCGAATTTTCTTCTCCGCTTTTAGCCTCTTCAACCTTCTTTCCAGTTGTTCTCTGATCTTTCATAGCAGTTTTTGTATCATTTCTTTTTTTACTCCTTCTTTCTCTCTGTTGAACTAGTTTTTGTTTCATCTGTTCTAGGGTTTCTTCACGTTCTTGTTGTTCTGAAGTAGAATCTTCTACTACTTGTCTAGGCTTTGCACTCATGGATTTTTGCCCTTTTGTTTGCTCGTCGATTTCTAGGGTTCCAACATTCAAATCGACTTCAAATTAGGGATCTCAGTGGTTTCAGCAGGGATTTCAATGGTTTCAGCATTCAAATCGATTTCAATATTAGGAATCTCAGTGTTTTTTGTAGATTCTATTGGGTTTTCGGAAGACATTTCTGAAATTTTCCGAGAGTACCGAGCGGTCGATTTTTGTGAAGTGAAGTAAATCGGAATGAAATTGAAATAGAAATAAAACGGATGGAAGTATTTTTTGAGAGAACGAGTAAGTGGACCGGGCTTTTGTCCTTCACGATTAATTTTTAACGGCCTGTCCTTTTGAATTAAAAATTTATAATCTTTGTCCTTCTCATTTTTTCCCTATTTTAAAATGAAAGGACTTGAGATGTACACCATAATAGTGGCATGTTCATGCTTTAAGGTTTAAGTAATTGATTTGAATTTTGACTCCTAACTATACTTCAAAGGAGAGCCATGTACAACTTTTGCACCACAAATACTACGTCTATCAATCTTTTATTAAGTAAAATGGTTCACCAGGTTAAAGGGAAGTTCTTTATGATTATTATTATATTCATATCGAGTGTATAGTGTAACAATGCAATAAATATACTACATAAACTCAAGCTTAAGAGGAAATAGCAAGGATATACCAAGAAGAGACAACACAACCTAGCAAGGCAGACTAATGAAGCAATAACAGGAAGAATAATCCCAACAGTAGACAAAAGAAGAAGCACTTAGCACAAAAGCTAGCACCGGAGGAACATAAGCGAAAACCCAATATATAACCCAGCAAGAGAAGACCAAAAGGAGGCAACAAAAAGAAAAACCATTAGATAAAAACTTGAACCCTGGCAGAAATAAATGAACTAATCAATCTATTTATTGGATATATCACTAGTAGCATTACTTCCAAAAATACCACTATCGTCTTTGGTCTTCTTGGTTTTCAACCTTTTCTTAATTTGAGAAATGAGTTTATTCCATTTGGGATTTGTTTTAACAAAAGATTCACCAATTGTCCCTATATTTTCTCCTTTCATCTAATTAATTTTAATCTTATTTCTTCTCCTTTTGTAACTATTTGATGAACTATCCGTGACACGACCCGAAACCCTCGACTGGCCTAGACCGAACTGGGACACGAATTGCTTTGAGAACACGACGTGTCGGAACACACAATAAGAGAACATTTCATTGCTATTACAACAATTTACGTCAGAGTACAAGATATCAGAGTATGGATAAATAATATATAGCGAAAAAATATCAGAGATTAATAAATTACAATACAACGGAAATATAATACATGAATAAAATGTGCAGCGGAAAACATCAACTACCATAGTTGGAGGAAATTCACGGATACAAAGCATTCCAAAGTTTGGCTCCAGCCGTAATCCAGGATCATGTGAAAAGAAATATCTGCGAGACCAAAACTACTAGCTGCCCATGTGGAAAATATAGGAACCCAAAGTTTAGATGGGAAACGATAAACTCTGAGTCAGTCATGAGACTAGTGTGAGAACTAAAACAGTTATTATTTTATTTTAAAGTTGGGTAAATCAGGGGATCACGTCGTATAACACAAACGGGTTTACCCCTATGAATACCAGTGCATAAAACTAACAACGCAATGCTAAAAGGAAAATTGAAACTATTATAAAACCCATGTCCCATCACACAATGCAACGCAAGCCGAAGGATAGATTTTACCTTATAATAGCCAAACATGTTTGATACGCGAAATTTATCTTTTATTATTATTATAAGTGTAGAAATCAATTTCAAATACAAATGCATCAATCCTAGGCGGCATAGTACCTCATCCTACTATGTCGTCATATAGGTTTACAACTGAAATCGAATGTCGCGTATTGGAAATTGGATTCCTCTATAAACCAAGGCAACGACTCTTTCTTCTTCGATTCGAGACAATCTAGCACCATGCTTCGGGACCACCCGCAAGCGACCCTAGGAGCGGTAGAGCCAGCCAACCAGCCGTCACTGATTAGGTTTACGCCTGAACAATACGTTTCCCGGTCCTTTGGGACCTAAAATCCTGGCCAGTACATTGACCTTCTTGGTCAGTATTCGACCATCAAGGGCCTTGTGCGGCCAAATATGGGGTATCTCGTTATCCATTATCCAACATCCACATAAGTAAAATGTTTGGGTCCATACCATGACATCACTCATAGCTAGAAAGAAATGCATGTTTGTATTTCTCTGCGGTTTTTCATCCCGTTTCTGGTTTATACCGGGGTGTGAAGCTCACGAATTAACGTTATACACAAAGCTACGCTATATTAAAGTCATGCTTTGATCATCATCCACAAAGCTCTACTTTTCAACAAAAGCTTTGATCCATGCATCTCAACATGTCACATTGTTAATTCATACCATACAACTGATGTCTACCAATATACAATCTCTGAGCTCGTACGTCTCAGAGAAGGGTGTTAAGCAAAGAAAATAAATTCTATGCCACCAAACAGATATATATTTAGTAGAGATTAATTTATACAGCATAAAATACAATGTCAGACATACAATCCATTTGCAAGTTCGTTCTGAGTCTGAACGAAACCGAAGGCACCTTATTTCTCGTCTCATATGTCCAATACAGGAGAGAGGCCCTTGCATATCCGGTCGATCTCCAAGTACGTCTGGACGATCACCACTTATTACCTTATTTTGGGTGTACAGCCAAATCGAGATATCAGCAATAATCCAAACGATGTGAAGATCTCTGGTCTTCAACCACCATCTCCAAATCTTTGACTTTTAATCGTCGTATCAATTATTCAAAATGGGTTAAACCCGGTCTTTCTGAATAACTCGCGTATCTTATAATCAAGTGATATAAAAACACATCATACGCCTCATTCCAATCCAGAATATTTTTTAATTCAAATATTCTTATCATTGGGAATGGTTCCCGTTAATTTTATCAAAGGTTATCTCTTTTAAACTTACTGTTTAATCCATTCCTTGGAAATCACTTCAAAAGATTTTATAATATCTTTTCACAACTTAAACCAGATTAAGTTTTATAAAACTAGCCGGGATTATCAAGCCTTAATGAAGTAATCATTCATTTCATTATCCCAATCCTTATTCATCACATGGAGAAAAACTAGTAGTACTCCATATCTAACACCCATTGTGTTATTGGTAAATTTAATTACTATTTAATGTTTAAATCTAATTAAAGATTTAACTATCGCATGGAGTAAAACCGGTGGTACTCCATCTCGAACAATTCTTGAATTCATTAAATTTAATTACCTCATTCACATTTTAATTTAATTAAAGATTCATTAAAACCCCAACTTAGTTTTAATCTTCAAAAATCATTACATAATGATTATTCAACTTTAGGAAATTAATCACGTCTTTAACTGGGTTAAAGAACGAATGCCATTTAAAACATCATTCACGATAAACCAAAAATCATCTTCCATTTAATATGGAATCTTCACGGAAATCAGATCAGTCGTAATCAATATGAATTTCCATATTAGACTAATACTATAAATGGGATAACGACAAAGTCTTTTAAATTCCACAAATAGTAACGGTCTTCCTTCATAGAAGCTCATCTCGATTATTATTAAATCGAATTCCATTAAATTCCAATTTAATTTATTAAATTGGAAAACTTTACGTTGGAAAATTCCATTATATCTTAATTAAAATATTTATAAATTCCAAATCATAATTTCACCGTTAACTGGGTTAAAGAACTAACGTTATTTAAGACATCGTTCACAATGAACCCAAAATCATCTTCCAATTGATTCCAGTTATATTTATTAATTAGAAAACTTCATTAATCTTAATTATCTCAACTGAGTTTAAAACAGTATTATTAAAGATACCATTTACAACAAACCTAAAATCCAATTCAATATTAAATACAAGGCTCTGAATAAAAATCGTATCGACTTATATTCAACATCAAATTCTGAAACCAACAGATATCATATTGAGAATAACGATATCTATATCTTTCAAATTCCTCAACGATATCCGTATAATCACAGAATACAATACTGAAATATCCGAAGATAATTTACGTCTAAATATTTTCCAATTCATATGTTGGAAAAAATTTGGCTATATTAAAACCATTTCAATTCTTTTTAGTTCTTTACTCAAGTTGGTAAACAACTTATTTAGATAAGAATATCTTTTGTCTTTCCAAAACGTGGAATATTTCATCCAAAATCATTTATTATGATTTATCATAATTTATTCATATTTTTAATAATTTTATTAAGGCCCCTACAGTTGGTTTCCAATATCGGCCACCGAACTATATCCATGGCAACCTTGTCTAGAACTGATTTGGACATATTTTAAAATATAACCTTTGGATTTTAAATCTCTTATATTTATTTGAAATTAATTTTGATACGAACCCAACGGTTTCTGTTTGCGGAGAATCCGACGATCGGATCTCCTGTTACGTCAATTTGAAGTTACGGGGTGACGTTCGCGAACTGTCGCTATTCGACATATTCTATTCAAACCCGAATTTGATTTATAATTAAAATAAAATCAAAAATGTTTCCAAAATAATTTATAAATATTAAAAATTATTCACAACTACCATTTGAAATTTTATTTCGATCATTTTACATCAAAATCAAATATCTTCATATTAAGCCACTATATTATATATAATAGATTTATTCGATTTCCATTCAAAACATATTTTATAAAACGTTTATAAGTACGTTTAAAGACGATTTCGACTTCCATTTCAATTTTAAATCAAAATTGAACTTTCCATATTATTATAACATTAATAATAATATTTTCAAAATATTAGATTTTTGAAATCAAATCTTCTTGATATTCATTATGATTTTATAATCTTTGTGTCCACCCAAAATCGGACATCAAAACCAAGCTTCAACTTTTTCACTTAGTAGTATATTAAAATATTCGCTTATTCCAAATTGAAATGAGGTTCAACCAATTACCATATAATTTTAGTTATATGGATTTCATACATCACATGTATTCAACAACGGTTATAAACAACTATCAAACATCTAATTCACATCCAGAGTGCATCTACAACTATATAAGCATTAAATAATTAAATAACGCTTATAACGGTCTGTCAATCATTGGTTGACATACAAATATACACAAGGTAGATGTGTAAATTAATTATCGTCCCAAGACCCGTGTTGGGTTTTCAACCAATAAATAGTCAAATAATAAATTATTTATTTATTCCAATTGACATTACTTAAATGGGTGAACATAGACAAGTCGTTCGATCATTTGACTTGTAAATGGATGTTTTAATCCAATTTCAACTACCATAAATAATTTAACATCGTTTTTACATGTGAATTATTTCAAAATCACATTCAAATCATAACACAAATAATCATCCATTCATCCATCTGGTTTTTAAGCAACTGTGATGTGAGCTACCATATACCGTATAATAATTTGTAATGTAATAAACTAATCAAATAAAAATCAGCATAGGAAATATATATATATATACACACACACACAATCATAGATATAATAACTGTACAAAATATTTGAGTGAGAGAATTCTCATATTGATCGGTTTTGAAATTGTTATAAAACAATTGTTTTAATTAAATTAAACGACGCTTTTAATTTAATCAAAAATTATAGCTAGCTCCGTTTCTGCCCAAATTAGTTCCCTTGCGTAGATCTTGATTTTACAGTTCCAACGAGGTGAATTCTGATGTTGTTTGACAAAGTTATTAATTATACAAGTTTATTTACATATATTCAAACATTCTCAAATTAACTAGTATCTATATTAATCACTAGTCATCTTCTAACCATAATTAGGCAAGTGTTAAACGTATTCCTTATCACATTTCTTCTTGTCATTGACAAACCCAACGCACAAACCATTTTCACCACCGCAACGCCTATCTCCGATCGCTGGAGTACCATCACCGACCGCCAAAAAATGCAGCTCACCCCATTTACCCTTCGCCCAAAACGCGGTGCACCCCGGTTCCTCCTATCTCTGGCAAAAAGGCCTTGAAAGTCATGACGTTGTGCTCTAATTTCGGCTACATCCGTTTATGAAAACCCATCTTGACCATCCATCTTGCAGCTCTTAATGAGCTCTACATAATTGATGTTGGAAGTTTTTCATTTTGATTTGTGGATGGAGAGAAATCGAAGGAGAAAGGGGATGGCTTCGCAGCCGTTTAATGAGATGGATGCGGCTGTAATTAGGGTTGACCGCAAGAACGTTTTGACTTCAGGTTTAAAATGATATAGGGTATATATTCTATATTATTTAATAATATTTAATTCTCTCTCAGTTACTTCGTGGTGAATTTTCACGTTCGAACTCCATACGAATTCCAACGACTAACGCCCCTAGCCAAATATCCCAATTTCAGACATAATGGGATATGTTTCATAAGCCAATTCAACAGTTTTGATCAGTTTTTATCAAAATTAAAATATAACATTAAATATTGAATTTAAACATACGTTTTAATTTACCATGACTACATACTGACTCCAAAAATTACGAAATTTAAATATAGCTATATTTTACAAATATGGTTCTAATGAACCTAGTTTCATCGAATTTGGAGACTAATTGGAAAATGGCTTTATTCTTAGCTTATTAAATTTATAACTAAAATACAACACGCGTTTAAATTCACCATGCTTACATACAAATTCCAATTGACTATAAATTTTAAACCTAACAATAATTCGATATTCCGGACCCAATAAAATTGGTTTCGTCGAAAACAAAGGTCATTTGCAAAATGGCCATTTTTAAGGGATTAAATAATATTAAAATCTTAATAAATTCCGTAGCGACTATTTGAAATTTTTATCCGGACATAACCTACAATTTATAATATGAAATATCAATTTCTCATTTTCTTTAAAAAGATATAATTCAATAGGTCCCATCGTTTCTTATTTCATAAAATTTTGACTTATTTTGAATTATGTATATATTAATTTAAATTTTAAAACTAAATTTTCAGACTACCACGACGTTACGCGTTCGTTTTAATCAAATTTTTAATTTGTTCACACTTCGTTTTAAAATTAATTTTAAGTCGTTTATTCTCAAAATAAATCATTTTTTAAATATTAAAATCCATTAAAATTTAATTTTAAATTGGTTCCAAAATTAAAGGTTTTTACTGTCTAAGTCATCCATTAGCATATCTTGTAAGTTGTTGTTTTCACAACACTAATTGTCCTGCCATCATAAGAATTCTTGTCATTCATTATATCATTTTTATTAATAACAACATCCTGCACACTAACTTCAAGAATATCCTTAACTACTTCTCCTTCCTCCCGCATACAATCTGTAGAGATTGCTAGAACATCATAAGATTTGATATCCTCACTTCATTTCCCTGATGTAATTTTTGCTTGATGAATAAGAAACCACTTCTCTGACCTTTACTGCTTGAGACAAATCATTATTTTTTTATTGAACCTTTCACTACAAATTCAGTTGGATTATTACTAACCTTATCTTGAGTTTCCATTCCTCTAACTATAATAGAATTTTCCTTGGGTACTCAAATCTTAGAATTTTTACAATTTTGAGTGTCCAAATATATTGCAATTAGAACAAGCTACTGGAACCCATTCATATCGAACTTTTTGCCAAATAATGTCACCATTAGAACACTGGACTGGTATAAACTTTGGAAACTTAAAATAATGTTCACTTCCACTAAAATCCTAGCATATGAAATACGAACATCCTTTATAACACTATCTAACCTGATAGGTTGACCTAGAAACTATTCTACTAATAGCATCCATAAACCAAAAGTCTAAGTCTAAGTTGGGAAGACGAATCCATATGGGTATGGAATGTAGAATTTCTCGAGTTAATTTCCTACCCGATTACCCTTTTTCATAAAAAATAATCTTTTGTTACAAAAGTAGGCTCCTGATGCTAAAATCCTTTCACAATCTTCTACATTGTCACATTTGATTATAAAGAAACCATTTTCCCTTGTAAACAACTGATACTTATCATTCAATTTCATTTTTGTCAGAATACTCTTTTAAATAATGATAGTAGGGTTTACTTTCATATACGTAGAATACTATTGAAGTGAACCACCTCTCTCTAGTTTTGTTAACCGAATTTTCATTAAACTGCAACTCAGATATTATCTTTAACTAAAGGTTCGAAATATTTAAGCTGGATAGATTTTTTATTTGAATTTTTTTTCTTTCATTACATCTATCCAAGCATTCAATTTTAAAGGACCAATCTTATTTGTAAAAACCCGATCTTTTGAAGTTATATATGGAAAATCCATTCTAGAGTTTAAATTGGGGGAAACAGAAATACCTTGGATTAAAGAACAACTATGCTTTGCATGTTGTGGAGATAGATTAAGATCCGGAGGAACTGTCGATCAATACTCTGAATCGTAGATTAAATCTGCCTTAGTCAATGATTTTTATTTTAAGAGAGACGAGGTCGCCACAGAAATTCTAATACTTTTATTGATTTTTATAAAATAGTCAATTTAGTAACATTAAATTGCATTTTTACCAATAAGGACCACTTAGACTAAAGCACATATACATCTATATATGTATATATTTTAACTAACTAATCATGCATTGAATAGAATATATGGATTGTGTATATCCAAAAAGTCATAATATAAAATTAATTGTGTGCACATAAAAATTGAGAGCGTTTACATCTTTTCAACTACGTCAATCACGCATTAATGAATCCATTTCAATTACAAAAGCAGAAAATTAAAATATTAATATACACGTAATTATTTTAAAAGAAATTATTGTCAAAATCTTACCTTATAATTAACTTGCAAAACTCACAGATTAAGATCTTCTGCTGCAAATTTACTCTTGTCCAATCTTATATCTAGTATGTCCCTAACAACTATATATGTTGAAGATGCATGTAAACAAAGTTATATTACTTCTTCAAACATCCAAAATGTAAGGAAACAATAAATCTTAGGTCAAAGAAATTATGTATAAACTTGAAAAGGAAACTTCACAACAAATAAATATTGACATGTTACTAATCAAATTATATCTTATAACTTCAAAAGCACAAATGTGCATATAAAAACATAAATAATATCATAGTAGACATATGTCGACGTAAGGAAAGTTCAAATACATAAACAATTAACATAAATAAACAGTATAGAGCAATATATACCAGCATAATTTTGCGTCTTGTTTCCTCTCCTAGTCTTTTTCATCGCTAACCTAAAAATTGATAGATCCCTAGCTAAAATGGGTTATTTATGCATAAAAATTTGATGTTGGAGTGGATGTTCTTATCCTTTACTAACAAACTTCACTTCTATTAGTCTACATAAAATATCAAGCAACGAATGCAAGAATTGTGGAATAATAATCATAAAATTGACTGAAGAAGTTAAGCTATACTTGTAGAAGTAAAACAAATGAAGTGTTAAAAAAAAGAAATGCCAATAAATACCAATTTTTTTTTTATATTTTATGTAATAGATATCTAAAACAACAACGTCGATGTTTAACTGATTCCTACTATAGTTGGATTGGTACTTTTTAATGTCGCTTGGTACTTCATAAAGCAAGGTATATATGGATACGCTAACATGCTAAATGTTTATCCCTTAAAAATCACGCAAACTTTGATAGATTAAATCCACACCAAAACAATAAAACGAGCATTTGCATCGGTTAGGCATCAACATGGGTCGAGTATCATAAGGTGCGGTCGTGCACTTTGGATAAACACAATAATGGCTCGTACACCGACACGGTCGAGCAATCCATGGGTTGCACGCCGTCCTAGTCGTGCGCTAGCACGGGTCGCACACCATTTGGATCGAGCATTATCCCTTGGGTCGAGCATCCGTAGCTTGAGCATTGAAGAACTCGTGTAACATGGAAAACTAGGGTCGATCGCGCATCTCTTGGTCGTGCACTACCATGACTCACGCATTGTTTGGATCGCTTGTGTGCTGTAGGGTCGGTCGCATGCCTTTGTTTAAGACAATTGGCAACAACTGGCAGTGGAATTTCGTAATTACTTCGTGAATGACCCGTAGCTTGCATATATGAGTTTCAGCTTACCAACTCATTTGGACTCCACCTATAAATAGACCATGACCTCTACTTTAATGGGGATCGATTCCTAAGACCCTGAAGGGTTGTCCAACTATTTTCTCCACCATTCTAAGTGATCCTTCCTTCATTAACCATCTCGAAACGAAGATTTAACACCAAATCCGCCATGAAATCATCCAAAATCACCCGATTGTCCGAGAAGTTGCAGAACTACATCACCACTCACCACATTTAGAGAACCCCAACGAATTCCTTAGCTAATTTCAATAGATTGAAGAGAAATACCTGTAAGAGAGAAAATAGATGTAAAGAGAGAGAATTTATGCATTATAAACTCAAATATGATAGTGAGAAGCGACTTTATAATGGATGTTGGATACTTTTAAAGTCGAACGACTCTAAAACTTTGTGTTATCTAATTTTTCCTTTCTATTTTGTGATTGTGGCCCTGTATTCTCATTTCTAACTTTTTGGTGAAGTGCTTTAAGAGCACCTTTGGTGTTGTGGCCATTTTGTGGTTACAACATTTAGCGCCCACCGTGCGGCCACATTCACACTTTCATTCTCTGTGTGCTTTGTGGAAGATAGTGTTTAGAGCTTGTTCCTACTATAGATCCTTCAAATCTAAAGTTTGGGCCAATTGACGAACTCTCCTCAAAGTTCAAAACCTTGTCTGAAATTATAGGAAGACCAAAGAAAACCACGAGTAAAACCATTGAAGAAACTGTCAATGTTGCCGACGAAGCTACACCACTTACCAACCACTTTGAAGTTGGTGAATCCTCTAGGGCCGGGGCTGGTGTAACAAGGGAAGAATTTGATAAAGTTGCCGCTGGTTTGACGAGTCAAATGGAAATCTAGACAAATTCTATGATGAAGAAATTAGAAGTTATGTTCGTTCTTCAAGCCGCCACAACAAAAGTCACTACCAATGCCACCTGTACTGAAGCTACTAATTCTTCTGCCTCTACCCCAAATCGAAATCGATCCGTTCATGAGATTAATGATTCAGACGAAGTCAGTCATGAAGATTCAAAACCGCCCGCTCAAAACCATATCGAGAAATCAACATCTCATAAAGCGACAAGCTCCGCCCAAGGGGCACTTCCCTAAAAGGGAGGCGTCGGGTCCCATATCCATAGCCGAGATCGTTTGTGCAATCAAACATCCGGTGAACGTGACGGCGTCCTCCCCGCGGATCAACGCAGTGAGAAGGAGTACCTCGAGAATATGGTCTGACAGATCATGAAAGATAGTGCTGGTCGAGAAGATGAAGAGAAAGAGTGGGGGTTCGCTCTATCCAAAACTCCACTTACGGAAAGGATCAAATCCACTATGTTCCCACGAAAATTCAATCCACCTACGATCCAAGCTTATAATAGAACTGGAGACCCTAACTTGTTTTTGTATAAATACGACCAGCACATGGATGGGGCAAGGGCCGCAGATGAGCTTAAGTGTCTCTACTTCCCTGTATACTTGGAGTGGGTAGCTTTGCTTTTGTTCACAAAGCTCCCACCAAGGTCTGTGGATGACCTTTCCTCTTTGGCTAACAAATTTAGGGAACATTTCAGGTTGCAATCTACCAAAGTAAAAGACGTGATGTCACTAAACGACATGGAGCAAAGGGCAGGGGAATCAATCAAAGCCTTCCTTGCTCGATTCAATGCTGCAGCGGCCGAAGTGGCAGATCCAGAACCTCGATTAGTTCTAATGGTGTTAAAAGGTGCTATAATCAAAAAGTCGAAGTTCGGAAAATGGCTCAAAATGAAAAAGCCAAAAACCTTGGAGAGATTCTATGCAAAGGTCAAGGAATATATCGATGTGGAAGATGACCCGTCTTATGCCATGGACATAGCTGAGGAAAGTGGGGCTCCGTCAAAGAAGGAGAACAATGTTCCAGATAATCAAAATAACTTCGGAACTCAGAAAAGGAGCAATGATGCTAAGGATAATCGAAACAACAAGAAGCTCCGCTTTTTCAAGAATTCAGAGTTGACTCCGCTCACAGATACTTTGGAAAATGTGTTTCTTGCTACTAAGGATACCGAAGATTATCCGCAGCCGAAGCCAGTAAAGGTCAATGATTCTAATATGAGTTCGCGAAGATTCTATCACTTCCATAATCAGCCAGGTCATAACACGGACAAGTGTAGGCACTTAAAAAACATGGTTGCAGAGTTAATCTATAAAATAGACTACAACATTATGTAAGAAATTCGCAAAACACTTCAACTGTTCAAGGGCAAAAAACTCCTAAGGACCAATCTGGATCAGGAGAGAGGGCCCCAGCTCCTGTCAATCCTCAACCAATTATTAATACAATCTCAGGATGTCCTCATCCGGTTGGAGGAAGTTGGGAGGATACGGAGAAGTATGCTAATGAGTTGAAAAATCCTTCAAAAGAGGAAGACCGCATGGTCCTAAGCAACACATTTCCAGCAAAGATCTCGAAGACTTCAAGCAAGGATGTGGTGTTCAAGGATAGGGACTCTGATGGGTTACTGACGCCAACGATTGATCCTATGGTTGTCACCATTAGCATAGGGCCCGCTACAGTAAAGAGGGTGTTGGTCAATAGCGGAGCATCCATCAACGTGCTTTTCATCATTGCCTTCTGTAAAATGAACATTCCTATGTCAGATATGCGAGCCTGCCCGAATAAAATACACGGATTCATCGGACAACCTACTCAACCAATAGGGATAGATATCCTTGTGGAACTTGGCGAAGGAGAGAAGAAGGTTGCAATGATGCAAAATTTTGTTGTGGTGGATGAACTTTCAACTTATAACGCATTCCTTGGAAGGTCGGACCTGACTGCCTTTAAGATTGCATTAGCTTCGTGGTGTCTAACTATGCAATTTCCAACTGGAAAGGGGGTTGGTGTGATTAAAGGTGATCATAAGACGGCTAAAGAATGCTATATAGCAGAGTTGATTGAAGCTAGGAAGAAGGAAATGGGAAAGAATGTGGGGGGGGGGGGGGGCTCCGCATCCGCGACACCGCCTTATAGCAATTAGGGCACGACCCCTGTACTGGTGGACATAGTGAGGCCTAAGAAGAGATAGATCCAAGGAAGACCAGTATAGGGGAGGACCACGCAGCACCAGTTGAAGCCACAATTTTAATCCTAGTTCATTATGATGATCCAGATAAGGTACTGAAGATAGGCTCTCAGATGGGCCTCAAGCTGCAAAAAGATTTGACTATGTTTTTAAGAGCAAATTTGGATGTTTGTGCTTGGAATCATTCTGATATGTGTGGAATTTCTCCTAATGTAATAATACACAAATTAAGTATTGATCCAAATATGACTCCCATAAAACAAAAAAGACGAACTCAAGGACCCGAAAGATCTAGAGCACTTAAAGAGGAAGTGGATAGGTTACTCAAGAATGACTTCATACGAGCGAATCCACATATCAAAATTGGGTCTCTTAATCCGGTACTTGTCAAAAAATCCAATGGTAAATGGCGAGTGTGTATCGATTATTCTGATCTCAATAACACATGCATGAAGGACAGTTTTCCATTACCCAGGATCGATCAGCTGGTCGATGCAACTTCAGGGAATGAACTTCTATCCTTTATGGACGCTTATTCGGGATACAACCAAATAATGATGCACAAGCCAGACCAGGAAAACACAAGCTTTATAACAGACCTGGGCCTATACTGTTACAAGGTCATGCTGTTTGGATTGAAGAATGCGGGAGTAACTTACCAACGGCTTGTGAATGCAATGTTTAAAGCACAGATTGGGAGAACCATGGAAGTATATATTGACGACATGCTAGTTAAGTCCAAGAAGGCAAAAGATCATTTGGAGAATCTCACTGAAATGTTCCATATTCTCAGAAAGAATGGGATGAAGCTAAACCCGCTTAAATGTTCATTTAGAGTCGCATCTAGAAAATTTCTGGGATTTATGGTCAACATAAGGGGAATCGAGGCCAATCCCACTCAAATCTCAGCTTTACGAGAGATGTGCACTCCTAAATCAAAGAAAAAACTTCAAAGCCTAAACGGTAAGGTAGCTGCTTTGAGTCGATTCATTTCAAAGGCGACAGATAGGTGTATTCCACTGTTTGATGCATTAAAGAAGGGGAAGAAAGATTTCCAATGGACTCTGGAGTGCCAAGCATCTCTCGAGGAGACAATTAAACACGTGGAATCGCCACCTATGTTATCAAAGCCCAAAGATGGAGAAAGCTTGTTCCTATATCTGGCGGTTTCATCTCACGCCTTAAGTGCAGCTCTAGCTCGAGAAGATGATAAGGTTCAATGGCTTATGTATTACATTAGTAAGCAACTTACCGGGGCAGAATTGAATTATCCTAAATTGGAGAAGCTTGAGTACATGTAACACCCCGAATTTTCTATGAGCATAAGAATAACAAATCAGAGAATAATTAAACTATAACAAAATTATTAAGGGAAACGGGTTACGCTATTGCGTTCATCTCGAAATTCTGCTTGGAATAGAGTCCAAGTTTGCATAAATCGGACTCCGTATGAAGAAGATATGGCCTTCAGAAGTTTCAGTAAAAACCAGCCAGAAAATTCAAAATTCAGATTTCTAAATTCAAACAGACACCCGGGCTGGGCGGGAAAATTCCCGCCCAGGGCTCAGGTCGACACTAGGGTCGATCTGGGGGTCGACCTGGCTAAACAGGTCGACACTAGGGTCGACCCTAGGGTCGACCTCCCCCCCTTTTTCCAGATCTGTAGACAGATCCATTTTTCTGCACCTGGACGCCTTTCTGACCGGATTCATGAGCTCTAACCTATTTAAACACCCCCAAACCCAGATTTCTCTCCACACAATTTCATTCTTCCTATACTCTGCCTTTATTCTAATTAAAAATAAAAATGGCGTCGCTACTCTGCTAGAATCAAAACTTGAACTAGTGCATCTTCTTCCAAACTGAATAGGATTAAAAGAACTACTAGTCTACATCAAAGGAGCGCTATTCAGTGTCAGAACACAGATTCCAGAATACAAGAATCGTTCCCTTTTTGTGAGTATAGTTATTTTCATATATAAACTTTTATTATGATCTTGGCATGGTTATAAATCTGAATCTGGGGTTATGCATATTCTTATCTGTCAGATCTGTTTTTCTGTGGCTATTTTGTATCTCCTTCTTTCTGTTCTATAGCCAGGCTACTACGAGCCTACGCCAAATCTCATAAGAGATTAACGCATGAACGCTAATGTTGGGACAAATAATGAATATTGCATAATTGGACATGACTGATCTGTGACTGATTTGAGAAAAGAACATAGGTTGTAAATTAAGATCTAGAATTAGTGAATACTATGTATAAAAGACTGTGATTTTGAAGAAGAATTATTATATGATAGCATATGACTTGGGATTTGGAATATAATGCATATTATAAAGCAAGATCTGATTTTAAGGACTTAATACATGATTAAAATTTAAGTTCTCGATTTTGGGGCATATTTTATATAACGATCTATGACTTGAAAAGAGAAAAAAAAGATATATGTGACTTAAGCGTAAAGATCTATATTAAAATAGGTTAACTACTAATGTGAATGCGCTTAAATATGGATTTTAGGATATTTGGCATCTTAGGCTATAATTTGGCATAATTCATATTGTTTGGGACTTTTTAGAGAATATTCTGTCCTGTGCAAAGTTTAATTAAAATTTGGGGCATATGTCGTATTATGAATTATGACCATGATTTAGGCATGTAAATTTAGGCAAGATATGTAAATAGAACTTTAAGAAATATTTAATCTGTTAAATCTGCTGAATTGCCTAATCTGCTAATGTTTTATCTGTTAAATCTGTTGAATTGCCTAATCTGCCAAATCTGTTGAATTGCCTAATCTGCCAAATCTGTTATCTGCTTAATCTGTTGAATTGCCTAATCTGCTAAATCTGTTATCTGCTTGATCTTTTGAATTGCCTAATCTGGTAAATATGCTGAATTGCCTAATCTGCTAAAATTGTTATCTACTAAATCTGTTATCGGCTAAATCTGTTGAAAGCTAAATAATTGTAATTTGGGTATGAAAATCCATAGGCTCGATCTAAGATTGATTAAAACATGGAAATTTGATTAATCTGTTGTAACTTGTAAGGGAGTTTAATCTGTTAAATGGACATAAATTAGTCTGATATCTGTATTGGAATAAATTGGCTATGACACGAGGTTAGACTCCGTTTGCGGTGGAAGCCTGCCCGGAACCAACCGGCTTAACCAGCGACCGTAAACTGTCAGTCTAATGTGAGAGGTCGTAGGCATAACTAAAATATGCTTAGACACGAGGTTAGGTCTGGCTTGTGGCAGAAGTCTGTCCGGAACCGCCCGGCATATCCAGCGGCCACAAGGTACCGACGTAATGTGAGAGGTATGTGCATTAATAATTAATTAATGCAAATCTAAGATAAATATGATACCTAAAACATGTTGGGTGGATAGGGTTAAAAAAATTGGTCTGATGAATCTAATAAACCCGTTTCGTAAATCTGTAGGCCCAATACAAAGTTAGGTAAAACAATCTGTAAGGTTGTTAATCTGTATATCTGATCCGTTAGTCTGAGAACTTGTAAGTCTGTATATCTGATCCGTTAGTCTGAAAACTTGTTAACTTGATTGTCTGATCTGTGAACTAGTAACCTGAACTCTGTCTGAAATCCGTAAACAAGTTAATCTGAATTCTGTTAGTCTGGGGACACAAGGTTAGGAGGGGAAATACTTGTGTCATCTGTTGTTTGGGACCCATATTAGTCAGTAACCCTTTCTGGTATCAAAACATTGACCCCACGATGTGTAGGGGTCTGGGCACGCTTACTGAACTAATTATAAGCGGTTCATTCTGATAATGGGAGGGGTGTTGACGGTGCGTTCCAACTGGGTCATGTGCGTGCATGGATCCGGTCCGCTCTGAGGATGTTAGACAACGTGACATCTGTAAATAGGTCTGTGCCAATAGATTGCCACTTCAGGGAGTGGTACACCCTACTTTGGGGCCGACACAGGGTATTTATGTATTAGGGAGCCGATTGCTTGGGGTACGACTTAGGGTACACTTAGTTATGTCTGTTTCTGTTGGTACTGTCTGTTTCTGTTGGGTGGCAACACCTGTCTGTTTCTGCATGGTACTGTCTGTTGGGGGTGGTAAAGGCCCATTACTAGCGTATACCTAATTCTAGCATTCTGTTTCCGTACGGATTATTCTGCTTACGTCTTTGATTCCGTTTTCGATTCTGTTTCCGTACCTTCTGTCTGTTGGGGTGGTAAAGGCCCAATAGTTGGGTGGTAAAGTCCCATTATTAGTATTCTGCTTCTGTACCTTCTGTACCTTCTGTCTGTTCGGGTGGTAAAGGCCCATTACTAGTATGCTGTTTTTGTAGAGATTATTCTGTTTCTGTTTCTGTTTCTGTTTCAGTTTAGACATTAGGGTAACACCTAATCCTGTTATACTAGTATTAGTGCAGAGAAGTGAAGAATAAGTAAGAAGCTTAGCTTAGTCTCTATCATTCTGTTAACCTGCTGTTCCTGTTACGGTTATCTCTCATCCAATTTTATTTACATGTCATGATACTATTATCTGTTTATATACTGAAAGTCACTGGACTCACCAGACTAATGTCTGACCTAATTTGTTTCGCCTCTTTTCTTTCCGTTTCCCCCACCAGGTGCTTAGGGTGGAAACGTAGGAGCTTGATTCAGATTCTCTCTGCTTGAAGTGTTTGAAGTATTGCTTGGCTTTGGCTCTATCTATCCATGGCAGTTTATGTTAGGGATCATGACTTTAAAAACTATGCATTCTGAAGGCTTTTGTACAAGACTGATATTTTGTACTTGAATTCTGATATTGTGATTTGAAAAGATGTAACCAAACTTATTTCTGTTTCTGTTGTAATAAAGTTATAAAATTTTCAAGTACTGCTTTATCTGTCTTGTAAATTTCTGTTCTGTCTACTAAAACGCTCCATCAAAGTTAAAGCATTCCCTTTGTGAGTGACCTTAACGGAGGTGGGGTGTTACACTTGGTATCAGAGCTGAAGGTTACCAGGTTTGATTAAAAGTTTTGAAAACTATTTTCAAAAAGGTTTAAAAAGGAAGTATTTTTAAACGTAGAGTTTATTTTGAAAAACATAATCCCCAAAGCCATAGCCTATCTTTCTATCCTTTGTTTTGAATCTTTCCTTTCCTTTCGTTTCAGCATGTCTGGGGATCTTAACCTTCCAGAGGGCGTACCGATACGTGGCTGGTTCAGGAGGTACCTAGTAGCTAGGGCTAATGATGCGGGCCCAACAAATGTCCCTCCTCCCATAGCTGCAGCGGTTCCTCCTCCTCCTCCACGCGTGAATACTTTCCCGAAGATATGTAGAGGCTTTCGAGCCACGGCTGGGAAGAACTTTAATGGAACTGAATCCTTCGTGGAGGCAAGGAACTGGCTCAAAGAAACTGAGGATTTGTTCATTATCTTCGAGGTGGACGATAGGCAGAAGATACAATTGGCGGTATGGTTGCTTAAGGACGAAGCTTCTTTTTGGTGGGAGGTTACAAATGGAGAGCGTCCGGTAGAGGGATGGATAGATTTCAGGCATAGGTTCGAGATGAAATTTCTCTCACGAGCGGAAGAGAGTCTATACGTGGAGAGGTTCTTGGCATTGAAGCAGGGGAATTCATCAGTGAGAGAGTACGTAAACAAGTTTAATCAGTTGGCAAGATTCGGCTTAGATTTGGTAAATACACCGCATAAGAAGGCACTAAGGTTTGCTAAAGGTTTGAACGAGCTGCTACACAGATTGACAATTTCCCACATTCCTATGGGGGCTACCTTCGAGAAATTAGTTGACATGGCATTGATGCATGAAGAGGAAACCAAAAGAGAGAAGAAAGAAGAAAATCTTAAAGGACCACATAACAAGAAAGCAGGGACCAAAAAGGAAACACAAAAGAAGGATGAGAAGTCTGAAGACAAGAAGGAGAAGAAGTGCTTTACTTGTGGAAGCTCGACCCATCTGAACAAGGATTGCAGAAAGAGGAAGGGCACTTGCTTCAACTGTGGGGAAACGGGGCACTTCACTAGGGACTGCCCAAAGAAACGAGGACAAGGGCAGAGGGCAGGACCAACTTCTGGAGGACAGGCGAATACCCTCGAGGCTCGTGGATAGGATAAAAATAGGAAAACTTTATGTAGAGGGATTAATCTCCTTATCTGATTGTGGATTTAAAAACTCTTTATGATTCTGGCATTTTGATTCTGTAATTGAAACTCTGCACTTTAATACTAGTCTTGTTTCTGGTTCCGCTATAGTCTCAAACCCCATGAGGGTTACGACTCATCTGTTTGTGATAAGTTGGGATTTGAGGATATCTGTGTTGGGCGTTAATTTGACTATGACGCATATATTCTGGGTTTTTATCATGCTTAGTTTCCTAAGAATCATTTGGTAATCTGATCTATATCAGTAGTCTGTAGGTATCTGAATATTTCTGAAAAGGATAGGAGTTTTTACTCAAAGCGTGAAATAGATTTCCAGTTAGGCATTTGTTTAATGGGAGTGATTCTCTGAGTGTTAATCTGATGTTTATTTCGGTCTTCGGGGTTGATACTTAGGGGGTTATTCTCTTAAACCGATGTCTAATGGGTACCTGGCTTTTGTTTTAATTGTACTTGCTTCTATCACTCGACTTTATCCTATCGACCGAGTCTTCGTAGGTAGGAACTAATGGGTGTAAACATGTGTTTGAGATATGTTATGTTTGATGGTTGCAAGTGAATGCAAGTGGTTGCTAGTGGTTACTCGTGGATGCATATACACACACTAGGCACTAGATCGGCTCAAAAACACTCTCATACTGCATATGGATGTGTGTGCATTTTATTTTTTAAATTTATGGATGCGAAATGGTCGACTCAGCACATGGATGTTGCATATGAATGAACGGTTGTGCACTCATATAGAAGTGATAAGTATCAAATAGGAAAATTGCATACATGTTGGACTCATGGCACTGACATAATTCACATTAAGGAGGTCAACTGAATCAGTGGACCACCTAATCTTTGCATTAGATAAGGAACATATACACACACTTTTGCATATGTTCATACAACATTAGAAGTTTTCTAAGGACAATGAATGCTTGTGTATGATGGTTGAGTAGATGGGTGATTGGATGGTAGGACGCATTCTTCCTAACTTGAAGATTTCGAGGACGAAATCCTTTAAGGAGGGGAGAATGTAACACCCTGAATTTTCTGTGAACATAAGAATAAAAAATCAGAGAATAATTAAACTATAACAAAATAATTAAGGGAAACGGGTTACGCTATTGCGTTCGTCTCCAAATTCTGCTTGGAATAGAGTCCAAGTTTGCATAAATTGGACTCCGTATGAAGAAGATATGGCCTTCAGAAGTTTTAGTAAAAACCAGCCCGAAAATTCAAAATTCAGATTTCGAAATTCATACAGACACCCGGGCTGGGCAGGAAAATTCCCGCCCAGGGCCCAGGTCAACACTAGGGTCGACCTGGGGGTCGATCTGGCTAAACAGGTCGACCTCCCCCCTTTTCCAGATCTGTAGATAGATCCATTTTTCTGCACCTGGACGCCTTTCTGACCGGATTCATGAGCTCTAACCTATTTAAACACCCCCAAATCCAGCTTTCTCTCAACACAATTTCATTCTGCCTATACCCTGCCTCTATTCTGATTAAAAATAAAAACGGCGTCGCTACTCTGCTAGAATCAAAACTAGAACTAGTGAATCTTCTTCCAAACTGAATAAGATTAAAAGAACAACTAGTCTACATCAAAGGAGCGCTATTCAGTGTCAGAACACAGATTCCAGAATACAAGAATCGTTACCTTTTTGTGAGTACAGTTATTTTCAGATATAAACTTTTATTATGATCTTGGCATGGTTATAAATCTGAGTCTAAGGTTATGCATATTCTTATCTGTCAGATCTGTTTTTCTGTGGCTATTCTGTATCTCCTTTTTCTTTCTGTTCTATAGCCAGGCTACTACGAGCCTGCGCCAAATCTCATAAGGGATTAATGCATGAACGCTAATTTTGGGACAAATAATGAATATTGCATAATTGGACTTGACTGATTTATGACTGATTTGAGAAAAGAACATAGGTTGTAAATTAAGATCTAGAATCAGTGCTAAAAGACTGTGATTTGGAAGAAGAAATATTATATGATAGCATATGACTTGGGATTTGGAATATAATGCATATTATAATGCAAGATCTGATTTTGAGGACTTAATACATGATTAAAATTTAAGATCCAGATTTTGGGGCATATTTTATATCACGATCTATGACTTGAAAAGAGAAAAAAAAAGATATATGTGACTTAGGCGTAAAGATTTATATTAAAATAGGTTAACTATTAATGTGAATGCGCCTAAGTATGGATTTTAGGATATTTGGCATCATAGGCTATAATTTGGCATAATTCATATTGTTTGGGACTTTCTAGAGAATATTCTGTACTGTGCAAAGTTTAATTAAAATTTGGGGCATATGTCGTATTATGAATTATGACCATGATTTAGGCAAGATATGTAAATAGAACTTTAAGAAATTTTTAATCTGTTAAATCTGCTGAATTGCCTAATCTGCTAATCTGTTAAATTGCCTAATCTGTTATCTACTTAATCTGTTGAATTGCCTAATCTGCCAAATATGTTATCAGCTTAATCTGTTGAATTGCCTAATCTGCTAAATCTGTTATCTGCTTGATCTTTTGAATTGCCTAATCTGCTAAATCTGCTGAATTGCCTAATCTGCTAAAATTGTTATCTGTTAAATCTGTTATCGGCTAAATTTGTTGAAAGCTAAATAATTGTAATTTAGGTATGAAAATCCGTAGGCTCGATCTAAGATTGAGTAAAACATGGAAATTTGATTAATCTGCTGTAACCTGTAAGGGAGTTTAATCTGTTAAATGGACATAAATTAGTCCGATATCTGTATTAGAATAAATTGGCTATGACACGAGGTTAGACTCCGTTTGCGGTGGAAGCCTGCCCAGAACCAACCGGCTTAACCAGCGACCGCAAACTGTCAGTATAATGTGAGAGGTCGTAGGAATAACTAAAATATGCTTAGACACGAGGTTAGGTCTGGCTTGTGGCAGAAGTCTGCCCGGAACCGCCCGACATATCCAGCGGCCACATGCTACCGACCTAATGTGAGAGGTCTGTGCATTAATAATTAATTAATTAATGCAAATCTAAGATAAATATGATACCTAAAACGTGTTGGGTGGATAGGGTTAAAACAATTGGTCTGATGAATCTAATAAACCCGTTTCGTAAATCTGTAGGCCCAATACAAAGTTAGGTAAAACAATCTGTAAGCCTGTTAATCTGTATATTTGATCCGTTAGTCTGAGAACTTGTTAATCTGTATATCTGATCCGTTAGTCTGAAAACTTGTTAACTTGATTGTCTGATCTGTGAACTAGTAACCTGAACTCTGTCTGAAATCCTTAAACAAGTTAATCTGAAATCTGTTAGTCTGGGGACACAAGGTTAGGAGGGGAAATACTTGTGTCATCTGCTGTTTGGGACCCATATTAGTCAGTAACCCCTTCTGGTATCAAAACTTTGACCCCACGCTATGTAGGGGTCCCGGCACGCTTACTAAACTAATTATAAGCGGTTCATTCTGATAATGGCGAGGGGTGTTGACGGTGCGTTCCAACCGGGTCATGTGCGTGCATGGATCCGGTCCGCTCTGAGGATGTAAGACACTGTGACATCTGTAAATAGGTATGTGCCAATAGGTTGCCACTTTAGGGAGGGATACACCCTACTATGGGGCCGACACAGGGTATTTATGTATTAGGGAGCCGATCGCTTGGGGGTAGGACTTAGGGTACACTTAGTTCTGTCTGTTTCTGTTGGTACCATCTGCTTCTGTTGGGTGGCAACACCTGTCTGTTTCTGCGTGGTACTGTCTGTTGGGGTGGTAAAGGCCCATTACTGGTGTACACCTAATTCTAACATTCTGTTTCTGTAAGGATTATTCTGTTTCCGTCTCTGATTCCGTTTCTGATTCTGTTTCCATACCTTCTGTCTGTTGGGGGTGGTAAAGGCCCAATAGTTGGGTGGTAAAGCCCATTATTAGTATTCTGCTTCTGTACCTTCTGTCTGTTCGGGTGGTAAAGGCCCATTACTAGCATTCTGTTTTTGTAGAGATTATTCTGTTTCCGTTTCTGTTTCAGTTTAGACATTAAGGTAACACGTAATCCTGTTATACTAGTATTAGTGCAGAGAAGTGAAGACTAAGTAAGAAGCTTAGCTTAGTCTCTATCATTCTATTAACCTGCTATTCCTGTTACGGTTATCTCTCATCCAGTTTTATTTACATGTCATGATACTATTATCTGTTTATATACTGAAAGTCACTGGACTCACCAGACTAATGTCTGACCTTGTTTGTTTCACCTCTTTTCTTTCCGTTTCCCCCCAGGTGCTTAGGGTAGAAACGTAGGAGCTTGATTCAGATTCTCTCTGCTTGAAGTGTTTGAAGGATTGCTTGGCTTTGGCTCTATCTTTCCATAGCAGTTTATGTTCGGGATTATGACTTTAAAAACTATGCATTCTGAAGGCTTTTGTACAAGACCGATATTTTGTACTTGAATTCTGATATTGTGATTTGAAAAGATGTAACCAAACTTATTTCTGTTTCTGTTGTAACAAAGTTATAAATTTTTCAAGTACTGCTTTATCCGTCTTGTAAATTTCTGTTCTATCTACTAAAACGCTCCATCAAAGTAAAGGCATTCACTTTGTGAGTGACCTTAACGGAGGTGGGGTGTTACAGTACAGTTTACTCATCGCCTCAAAGAAACTCCGACCATACTTCCAATCTCACTTTATTAGAGTCCTCATGGATTAACCTCTAAAGCAAGTCTTATTCTGCCCAGAAACTTCGGGAAGATTATTAAAGTGGAATATTGAACTTAGTCAGTACGATATCACTTACAATCCTCGAAGAGTAATCAATGGGCAAGCTTTAGCTGATTTCATCGCAGAGTCCACAAATAGAGCGGAGGAGAAGGAAGAACCTATTGAAGTAATTACCACGTGGAAGTTGTTTGTTGATGGAGCAAAGAATGATTATTGTGCTGGGGCAGGGAAAGTTCTATAAACTCCTAAAGGCCGATCAATATGTTGTGCTCTAAGGTTGGAGTTCCTTGCAACTAACAATGAGGTAGAGTATGAGACGCTAATCACTGGGATGAAAATCGTGAAAGAGATGAGCTTGAAAGCCTTACAAATCTTTAGCAACTCGCAGCTAGTGGTATCTCAAGTTCGAGGAGAGTTCCAAACCAAAGGAGGAAATCTTCCAGCTTATCTGTTCAAGGCTAAGGAATTTCTCGATGACCTGGAGTATTACGTGATATGTGACACCCCACGTCCATTAATGTCACTCACAAAGGGAATGCATTAACTTCTATGGAGCGTTTTAAGTGTGTATAGAACAGAAACTTAACAACGAGACAGATATAAAATAGTACTTAAAAATTTAAAACTTCATTTATTGCAGTGGTAAACAAATAAGTTTGATTACATCATCAAAATCCAAAGACTAGAGTCAAGTACATAATATCCATCTTGACTAAATCAGAGTACATAAAATGAAAGACATAACCCCAACATAAAATAGCCATAAATAAGATAGGCTGAACTTTTACTTCAACGATCCAAGCAACTTCCGAAGAAAGAGATAAGGCTGTCCAAATCAAGCTCCACTAGTACCTGTCCCACCCTGAGCACCTGAGGGGGGGGGGGGAGGAAGAAAAGAGGTAGAAACAAAGGGGGTTAGACATAAAGTCTGGCGAGTGCAATAACTTTAATAATATAACCATTAAGTAACTAGGGTAAGGCATAAGCTGGAAAATAAGGAAATGACTGTGAACAAATGGGTATGACAAAGCCAACAAAGGAAATCAGATGAACAAAGATAACGGTAAAGGCGTACCTAGTCACTATAGAAAAATTACTACACTACACCACACCAAACACCCTAAAAGTTGATCTCTCCTTCACAACTAATGATAATGGTAGTTTCGTGTACCCCTGGCTGCCTTCATAGGTGCCGTCTGCCCCTATCTCCACTAGGTGTACCCACTACCCCCATTCGATCAGCTCCCTAACTCGTAGATACCCGTGTTGTCCCCATAGTGGGGTGTATCATTCCCCAAAGTGGCAACCCGATACCACCAAAAATGCATGGCTTATATCTACACGATGCAACAACGTCTTACCTACCAGCCCAGTCCCACACACGCATATGACCTCGTTGGACTTGCGTTGCCACCGCTAACCCGTTTAGACCTCTTACAATCAAATCCAGTACGCGTGTCCCATCCTCGATTTGGGTCGAGCCCACAAAGATACTTAATGGGTTATAGGTTTAAAAAGGGCCCCCATGCATGACACAAGCTTTCCACCTATGCTTGGTCCCCTCTAAGGTTTTTCCCCACTTAACCCCATTCTTATTCACGTCTTCTTACATGTTTCAATCTTGGTTAAGTGCATCTAATCGTATTTCACATGCCACCCAAGACACCCTCTTAATTTCACAAGCCACCCAAAGCACCCACTTAACCCCCTCATGTCCCACCACATGTTTATCTGGTTAAGTGTTTCTTAATTCATTAACACCATAACCTTGTAAAGACCTCCCACATTAGACTAGCATTTGTGGCAGATGGATTCGCTGGGCGGGTCCGGGCAGTCTTACACCACAAACGAGCCTAGCATCGTGTCTTTACAACTGCTACGCATTTAATTCATGCCTTTGACCTCTCACATTAGACTGGCATTTGTGGCTGCTGAATTTGCCGGGTGGGTCCGGGCAGTCTTACACCACAAAAGAGTCTAACTTCGCGTCTTAGGCGGTTTTTATTACACATCTTCATTTAACCCCAAATTGGATTAATATCCCTATTCAAATTTGTCAATGAATTCCAAATATACTTATGTCCATAATTGTCTCAATTATGTCCATAAATGCCAAATTTTTCAATTAATGTCTTAGATTAATTATATGCCTTTTTCAACGCCATTATGCCAATTCTCAGTATGTGTATATTCAATATTACCCCCATCGTCCCCACGTTGCTCGTTCGTTTATCATGACGTATATGTATAGTAGACTAGCAATTAGTCTAGCACATAAAAGGGAAGAAACATCGCAAATTTGCATAACACACAAAATGGATATAATCTTGCAAATAAGGATTACAACATAACTTGCATAAACTTTGTATTGTCATGAATCTAAACATAGCCTAAAGGTGTGAACTTGCATATATATAAATAAATATATATATAAATATAATATAGTTTTTCACCTAAAACTTGCATATATGAATATAGTTTTCATTCCAAAACTTGCATAGGCCATAGTCACAAATTTGCATAAAACTATGTACATCATAGATCTAATTCTAAAGGTGTAAACTTTCATATATGTGAATCCAATTTCTACCTAAACTTGCATATAGTCACTTTATTTGATTCACATGTAAACTGGTGTATAATTCATATAGAAACTAGCATATAATTTACACCCAAACTTGCATATAAAATGATGTCAAACGTGAATCAAGTTGAACATAGGTGATTTGGCATATGAAAAGGGATCCACAACAAAACTATCATAATGAACAACTAGCATATGTTCACAAAATATCACATTTTTCCAATGTCTCACAAACATAGCCATATAACCCAATTTATAACTCAACCCAATTAACTTATTAATTATCTTATTAAAGAAATTGAACTCACAACTCAAAGAAGGTCTTGAGTTCTGGAATCTGAGTTCTGAAATTAATTTAGCTCGCCTTTGAAGTAGCCAAATTCGTTGTTGTTGTTATAAATTTGAGTTGAATTGAGTTGATTAGCTTCACTTTCCCTCTAGTTGGTGGCGGCTACTCTAGGTTGCAAGGTGATAGCATGACAGCTATGGTTCTAATTTTGATTTGGTTTTAGGGTTTGAGTCTACATGTGTTTATATAAAATTTAGGATTAATTTAGGCCATCCGATCAACCTAGAAACAATCAAGACCATCCAGTCAAGATAGAGTGACACCTCAGCCCTAATGACTCAACACTGAGTCACAAAATCGTCATCCTTCAGATCTGCCCGGGGGGGGGGGGGGGAGGGAGGCAGGTCGACCCTTAGGTTGACCCCTAGGTCGACCTGTAGGGGGAAGGTCAACACTAGGGTTGACCCCCTGGTCGACCTGGGTCCTAGGCGGGAATTTTCCCGCTCAGCCCGATTCTGACTTCTGATTTGAATTTTGAATATGTTTCAAGCTGTTTGAATTTATTTGAATTTTCTGGAAACTTCCGACAGCCATAACTTCTTCATACGAAGTCCAATTTACACAAACTCGGACTCTATCTCAACCAAAATTCCAAGACAAACACAATGGAGTAACCCGTTTCCCTTGATTCTCACATTTAAAATTAAGTATTCTTTAATTTTTTAAATTTAATATTTAAATTTACGGGGTGTTACATTCTCCCCTCCTTAAAGGATTTCGCCCTCGAAATCTCCAAGTTAAGGAGAATGCATATCCTAACATCTAATCATCCATCTACTCAACCATCAAACACATGCATCCATTGTCCTTACAAAATTTCTAATGTTGTATGAACATATGCAAGAAGTGTATGCTTATGTTCCTTATCTAATGCAAAATCAGGTGGTCGACTGATTCAATTGACCTCCTTAATGCAAATCATGATAGTGCCATGCGTCCATCATGTATGCGAAAGAATCTTATCGGTATATATTATTTCTACATGTGTGCACAGCCATTCATCAAAATGCAGCATCCATATGATGACACAACCATTATTTATCCATTAAATTAAATATGCACACACATTTATATGCAACATGAAGAAGATTGAGCCGATCTAGTGCCTAAGGTGTGTGTATATGCATCCACGAGCAACCACTTGCATCCATTTGCATCCATCAGACATAACATGTCTCAAACACATGTTTCAACCATAGGGTTCTTCCTAACTAAGGATCGAAGATGTCATCGCAAAGATAACACTAAAAGATAGGACAAGTATCAACAAAGCAGTAGAAAAAGGAGAAATCAAAACATACCCTCAAAAAGGAAAGGGGGGCAACATATGCATATTATCTTCCATTTCCTAAGTCGCGTCTCTTTGATCATCTCCCCATTGCACTTTGACCTCTTTGTTGTGAAGCTTTTTGATCTCCGATCCGAGAATGCATATAGGAGCTCGTCTGATCGTGGCATTGCACTCTACTTCCACTTCTTCGAGCGTGCTCGGCTCTACCACTTCCACCGTATCGTGTAAACACTTACGCAAATGTGAAACACGTCATGAACTCCGCCGAGCTTCTCTGGTAACTTTACTTTGTATGCCATTTGGCCAATCCTCTCTGTAATTGGAAAGGGTCCTATGAACCTTGGTGCCAACTTCCCTACCGATCCAAAGCGGACTACGTTTCTCAATGGTGACACCTTAATAAAAACCATGTCCCCAACATTGAACTCATGGTCGGTTCGTCTCTTGTCAGCATATGACTTCTGTCGGTTCTGCGCCGTCTTCATTCGCCGTCGATTCAGGTCTATCTTCTCCGAAGTCTCCCTAATCATGTCGGGTCCAAGAAAAACCTTATCCGTGGATTCCCACCAACATGTAGGTGATCGGCACGGTCGTCCATAAAGAGCCTCAAAAGGTGTCATGCCAATGCTAGCCTGAAAACTATTATTATAGGCGAACTCTACTGGTGGAAGGTGTTCTTCCCATGTTCCTCCAAAGTCTAAAATGCATAGCCTCAGAAGGTCTTCTAGAATTCGATTCACCCTCTCGGTCTGGCCGTCCGTCTGAGGATGATAAGCGGTACTTAAGCATAATTGCGTTCCAACCGCCTCTTGTAAGCTCTTCCAAAATTCGCTTATGAAAAAAGGATCTCTATCGCTCACAATGCTGGAGGGTATGCCGTGCAAACGGACTATCTCTCGAAGGTAAACGGATGCTAACCATGCGACGGTCTTTCTACTTTTGACGAGAATAAAATAGGCACTTTTAGTAAGTCGGTCTACAATTACCCAAATCCCCGTATTACCCTTCCTCGATCTTGGTAACCCATCTACAAAATCCATGGAAACGCTTTCCCATTTCCAAAGCGGAATCTCTAAAGGATGGAGCAAACCTCCGGGCCTTCTTTTCCTCCGCCTTGACTTGCTGGCACATTAAGCATCTAGCAACGAACTCGGCCACGTCCTTTTTCATTCCGGCCCAAAAGAAAACTCGCTTCATATCCCTATACTTCTTATCACCACTGGGATGTATGGTCATCTTAGAGCGATGTGAGTCTTTAAGAATTGCCTTCTTCAAACTTTCGTCTTGTGGTACGCAAAGTCTTCCATCTCTACGTAGCGAACCTCTTTCATCTATAGCATATCTATCCAGATGTCTTGAGGACCCCCCTCCATAAGCTTGCCTACTATCTCAACCAACTGTGGGTTGTTTCGCTGTGCCTCTCCAACTCGACCCAAAAGTGTAGGTTGCACCTCTAATGATGCCAACAATCCGGGTACATATTCGACAGAGGGTCTGAAGTCAAAGGAAGATGTATACTCCAAGCTCTGTCGCTCTATGAACAAAGGACTTAAAGTTAACTTCTTTCTACTTAAGGCGTCAGCTACAACGTTACCCTTGCCAGGGGTATATGCAATCTCAAAATCGTAGGATGCCAAAAACTCCATCCTTCTCTGTTGCCTCAAGTTTAGGTCCTTTTGATAGAATAAGTACTTTAGCGACTTATGGTCTGTATACAACTCAAACCTCTCGCCAAGCAAATAATGACGCCATGACTTAAGCGCAAAAACTATGGCCGCCAACTCTAAATCGTGGGTTGGGTAATTTTTCTTATGGGCTTTCAACTGCCTTCCACCATAGCATATCACCCTTCCCTCTTGCATTAAAACTGCGCCAAGCCCTGTCCCGCAAGCATCGGTATATACAGTGAATGTCTTACTCCCGTCTGGCAAAACTAAAACTGGAGCAGTCGTCAAAGCCCTCTTCAGACATTGGAAAGCATCATCACAGTCGATGTCCCAAGTAAAAGTCAATTTTTTCTTCGTTAATCGAGTGAGAGGGGCCGATATCTTCGCGAATTCCTTAATGAACTTCCTATAATAACCAACCAGCCCTAAAAAGCTTCTTACTTCGGTTGCGTTCTTAGGCATTTTCCAATATTGGATTGCCACTATCTTAGCGGGATCCACAGCTATCCCTTCCTTAGAGACCACGTGTCCTAAGAACCTCACTTCTTTTCTCCAAAAATGGCACTTGGAGAACTTAGCTTTTAGCTGATGTGCTCGTAGGGTCTTTAAGACTTCCCTAAGATGTAGGGCATGCTCTTCTTCATTTTTAGAGAAAACCAGAATATCATCTACAAAGACTACCACAAACTTGTTCAGAATCTCCCTAAACACCCTACTCATTAAGTCAACAAAGTATGCGGGTGCATTCGTCAAACCAAAAGGCATGACGAGCCACTCAAAGAAACCGTCAGGAGTTCTAAAGGCAGTCTTATCGATGCTATCTTCAGCCACCCTTAGCTGATGAAACCCTGTAGCTAAATCTAGTTGCGAGAAAACTGATGCACCCTCTAACTGATCGAATAAATCGTCTACCCTCGGTAACGAGTGTCTGTTCTTCTTTGTTAGCTTATTCAGCTCTCTATAGTCTACGCACAATCTAAGTGAACCATCAGCTTTTGTAACAAAAACGACTGGAGCACCCCACTCCGAAATACTTCTTCTTATGAACCCCTTCTCAAGCAATTCTTTCACTTGCTTACTAAGTTATCTTCTCTCTCTCTCGGAGCCATGTGGCATACTGGTAATGCAACTGGCTTTGCATTATCTACTAGGTATATTCGAAAGTCTATCTCGCGCCTCAGGGGTAAACCTCGAACTTCATCGAAGACATCCGAGTATTCACGGACTACTCTAATAGGCTGCAAATTCTCAACAGACGCGTCAAGCGATTCTAGATAACTTAGCATAACAGAATCCATGGGATTACAAGAGATTTCAAGAATGTTGCCCAAACGAGTCATAAGCCTAATCTCTCTCTTTTCACATTCTACGACGGCTCCATTACTGGATAGTCAATCCATGCCCAAAATTAACCCATAGCCCGTGAAGCATAAAACATAAACATCACATCTAAACCCAACGCTAAGTATAGAAATTTCCAAATCCAAGCAAATCATCGACAAATAGGCTGAGCCCCCAATTGGATTTGAAACAACTAAGGGATCCTCTACTATACTGGTGTTTAGGTGCAGTGTCTCAACTAAAGCAGTGGATATAAAAGAGTGCGATGCACCAAAATCAAAGAGTGTGCGAACAGGATGATCGAAAAGATAAACTAAACTTTCAACGGAAATCGCTCTGCCTCGTTCTTGCAGCAGTGGGACCACGAGAGCCTGGACTTGCCCCCTTGCCTGCCCTAGTGCCATAAGAGCCTGAATCTTCCCTCCAGAGGTAGACCCTGCCCTCTGCCCTTTCTTTGGGCAGTCCTTAATCAGATGTCCTGCCTCGCCACAGTGGAAACAACCAGTCTTCTTCTTCTTCCTGCAGTCTTTGCTTAGATGGCCTGGTGTCCCACAATTAAAGCATCTTTTCTTTCCCTTACCATTGTTGTCTTTACCACCCTTCTTGTTCTGCTATTGCTGTTGTGGTTTCTTTTGATCCCCTTTCTTCTCAGGTGCCTTATTAGCATTGGCACCTTTTTCCTCTTCATGCATAAGCGCCATGTCAACAAGTCTCTCAAAGGTGGCACCCATAGGGATGTGGGTCATGGTTAACCCATGTAGCGGCTCGTTCAAACCCTCAACAAATCTCAGGGCCTTCTTTTCGGGTGTAATCACCAAGTCCAAGCCAAATCTTGCCAACTGATTGAACTTGTTGACGTATTCTTTCACTGATAGATTCCCCTGCCTCAATGCCAAAAACCTTTCCATGTATAGATTCTCTTCAGCCCGTGAGAGAAACTTTGCCTCAAACCTACGCCTGAAATCCGACCATGTATCAAGTGGATGCTCTCCATTAGTGACCTCCCACCAAAACGAGGCCTCGTCCTTCATTAACCAGGCAGCTAACTGGACCTTTCTTCCATCTTCTACCTCAAAGATTCCAAACAGTTCTTCCACCTCCTTTAGCCAATTTCGAGCTTCAACAAACGTCTCCGACCAGTGAAAAGGTTTCCCGCCCATTGCCCGAAAGTCCTTGCATATCATTGCGAAAGTGTCAACACGGGGAGGAGGAGGAGCATTTGTTGGGCCTGCGACATGGGCCCTAGCTTCCAGATACCTTCTAAACCATCCTGGTATCAGTATCCCCTCGGTTATCTCAGGAATTCCAGGCATGATGAAAAGAAAATGAAGAGATTCAAACGAAGAATTCGAAAGAAAGATATATGGATCTTGGGGTTATGTTTTTAAAATAAACTTTTCTCTTGAAGATATTCTCCTTAAAACATACTTTTGAAAATATTTCTTTACAAAATGCTTTTGAAAAATAGTTTTTCAAAATATCTTATCTGTTCTGGTAACCTTCAGCTTTGATACCACGTGTGACACCCCACGTCCATTAATGTCACTCACAAAGGGAATGCATTAACTTCTATGGAGCGTTTTAAGTGTGTATAGAACAGAAATTTAACAACAAGACAGATATAAAATAGTACTTGAAAATTTAAAACTTGATTCATTGTAGTGGTAAACAAATAAGTTTGATTACATCATCAAAAACCAAATACTAGAGTCAAGTACATAATATCCATCTTGACTAAATCATAGTACATAAAATGAAAGACATAACCACAACATAAAATAGCTATAAATAAGATAGGCTGAACTTTTACTTCAGCGATCCTAGCAACTTCCAAAGAAAGAGATAAGGCTATCCAAATCAAGCTCCACTAGTACTAGTCCCACCCTGAGCACCTGGGGGGGGGGGGGGGAAGGAAGAAAAGAGGTGGAAACAAAGGGGGTCAGACATAAAGTCTGCCGAGTGCAATAACTTTAACAATATAATCATTAAGTAACTAGGGTAAGGCATAAGCTGGAAAATAAGGAAATGACTGTGAACAAATAGGTATGACAAAGCCAACAAAGGAAATTAGATGAACAAAGATAACGTTAAAGGCGTACCTAGTCACTATAGGATAATTACTACACTGCACCACACCAAACACCCTAAAAGTTGATCCCGCCTACAGAACTAATGATAATGGTAGTTTCGTGTACCCCTAGCTGCCTTCATAGGTGCCGTCTGCCTCTATCTCCACTAGGTGTACCCACTACCCCTATTCGATCAGCTCCCTAACTCGTAGATACCCGTGCTAGCCCTACAGTGGGGTGTATCACTCCCCAAAGTGGCAACTCGATACCACCAAAAATGCACAGCTTATATCTACACGATGCAACTACGTCTTACCTACCAGCTTGGTCCCACACACGCATATGACCCCGTTGGACTTGCATTGCCACCGCTAACCCGTTTAAACCTCTTAAAATCAAACCCAGTACGCGTGTCCCGTCCTCGACTTGGGTCGAGCCCACAAAGATACTTAATGGGTTACTGGTTTGAAAAGGGCCCCCATGCATGACACAAGCTTTCCACCTATGCTTGGTCCCCTCTAATGTTTTTCCCCACTTCACCCTATTATGATTCATGTCTTCTTACATGTTTCAATCTTGGTTAAGTGCATCTAATCGTATTTCACATGCCACCCAAGGCACCGTCTTAATTTCACAAGCCACCCAAAGCACCCACTTAACCCCCTCATGTCCCACCATATGTTTATCTGGTTAAGTGTTTCTTAATTCATTAACACTGTAACCTTGTAAAGACCTCCCACATTAGACTGACATTTATGGCAACTGGATTCGCCGGGCGGGTCCGGCCAGTCTTACACCACAAACGAGCCTAACCTCGTGCCTTTACGACTGTTCCGCATTTAATTCATGCCTTTGACCTCTCACTTTAGACTGGCATTTGTGGCTGCTGGATTTGCCGGGCGGGTCCGGGCAGTCTTACACCACAAAAGAGTCTAAACTTGTGACTTAGGCGGTTTATTATTACACATCTTCATTTAATCCAAAATTGGATTAATATCCCTATTCAAATTTGTCAATGAATTCCAAATATACTTATGTCCATAATTGTCTCAATTATGTCCATAAATGTCAATTTTTCCAATTAATGTCTTAGATTAATTATATGCCTTTTTCAAGGCCATTATGCCAATTCTCAATATGTGTATATTCAATATTACCCCCATCGTCCCCACGTTGCTCGTTCGTTTATCATGACATATATGTATAGTAGACTAGCAGTTAGTTTAGCACATAAAAGGGAAGAAACATCGCAAATTTGCATAACACACAAAATGGATCTAATCTTGCAAATAAGGATTACAACATAACTTGCATAAACTTTGTATTGTCATGAATCTAAACATAGGCCTAAAGGTGTGAACTTGCATATATATAATATAGTTTTCCCCTAAAACTTGCATATATGAATATAGTTTTCATTCCAAAACTTGCATAGGCCATAGTCACAAATTTGCATAAAACTATGTATGTCATAAATCTAAATCTAAAGGTGTAAACTTGCATATATGTGAATCCAATTTCTACCTAAACTTGCATATAGTCACTTTATTTGATTCACATGTAAACTGGTGTATAATTCATATCGAAATTAGCATATAATCTACACCCAAACTTGCATATAAAATGATGTCAAACGTGAATCAAGTTGAACATAGGTGATTTGGCATATGAAAAGGGATCTACAACAAAACTATCATTATGAACAACTAACATATATTCACAAAATATCGCATTTTTTCAATGTCTCACAAACATAGCCATATAACCCAATTTATAACTCAACCCAATTAACTTATTAATTATCTTATTAAAGAAATTGAACTCACAACTCAAAGAAGGTCTTGAGTTCTGGAATCTGAGTTCTGAAATTGATTTAGCTCGCCTTTGAAGCAGACAAATTCATTGTTGTTGTTATAACTTTGAGTTGAATTGAGTTGATTAGCTTCACTTTCCCTCTAGTTGGTGGCGGCTACTCCAGGTTGCAAGGTGATAGTATGACGGCTATGGTTCTAATTTTGATTTGGTTTTAGGGTTTGAGTCTACATGTGTTTATATAGAATTTAGGATTAATTTAGGCCATCCGATCAACCTAGAATCAATCCAGACCATCCAGTCAAGATAGAGTGACACCTTACCCCTAATGACCCAGCACTGAGTCACAAAATCGTCATCCCTCAGATCTGCCGGGGGGGGGGGGAGGTCGACCCCTAGGTCGACCTGTATGGGGGAGGTCGACACTAGGATCGACCCCCTGGTCGACCTGGGTCCTGGCCGGGAATTTTCCCGCCCAACCCAATTCTGATTTCTGATTTGAATTTTGAATCTGTTTCGAGCTGTTTGAATTTATTTGAATTTTCTGGTAACTTCCGACAGCCATAACTTCTTCATACGAAGTCCAATTTACGCAAACTCGGACTCTATCTCAACTAGAATTCCGAGACGAACACAATGGCATATCCTGTTTCCCTTGATTCTCACATTTAAAATTAAGTATTCTTCAATTTTTTAACTTTAATATTTAAATTTACGGGGTGTTACATGATATCTCATATTCCTTGAGGAGAAAACATGAAAGCGGGTTCAATTGTCAAACTTGAAAGTATAGGAGATGCTCAGATGCTGAAACTAGTTCCCGTTGAAGTCCTTTCATATCCCATCACTGATGACAATGACATATACTGGATCATGAAAATCATCATATAGCTAGACTCATGGGTGACTATGATCCGAAACTATCTCCTCACGGGAGAGCTCCCAGATGATTCAAAGAAACGGAAGAAATTACTTCGGAAAGCATCTTTTTGTCCCATCCACAATGGTCGTCTATGCATGTGGGGCTTCTCTGTGCCTTTGTTTCGATGCGTGACTAAACATGAATCTAGGGCCATCTTGGTAGAACTTCATGAAGGAGAGTGTGGAGGTCATACATAAGGACAGACATTAGCCAAGAAAATTCTGCGATGCGACTATTTCTGGCCTGATATAAACTTGGACTACACAACTTACACCAAGAAGTGTAATCAATGTCAGAGGTTCGCAAAGATTCTTAGAGCACCGTCTAAGTCCATGGTCATTTGCAGTCTGGGGCGTTGACTTAATTGGAATACTTCCTACAGCAAAGTCCAATTTCTAATATGCCATTATAGTTGTTGAGTACTTACTAAGTGGGATGAAGCAGAGACACTGGCCACCATCACTTCAAAAAAGGTGATTAGCTTTGTCTTGAAGAACATGATATGCAGATTCGGTGTGCCGTAGAAGATAGTCACAGACAATGGAACACAATTCGAAAGTGACGAGTTCAAAAGCTTCTATATCAAGTACAAGATTCAAAAGAGTTTTTCAGAAGTTTCCCATCCGTAGGCCAACGAGCAAGTCAAAGTAGTGAACAAGATCATAAAATTAACTATCAAGAAGTGTCTTAAAGAAGCCAAAGGTAGTTGGGAAGACAAGCTTCCACTTGCACTATGGGCATATCGCACGACTCATAAAACTGCAACATGGCATACTCCATACTCACTTGCCTTTGGGTCCGAAGCTATGATTCCAGTTCAACTTGATGTACCTACCCATCGCGGAATTCACTTCAACCAGGCAGAAAATGAGAAGCTCCAGCTTGAAGTACTTGACTAACTTGAGGAGAGGAGAAATGAAGCAGAACTTAGAGCCGCCGCCCACTAGAGGAGGGTTGCTAGGCACTTCAATTCAAAAGTCAGACAGAGAAGCTTTGGAGTGGGAGATCTGGTATTGAAAAAGATAATGACCGAGACAGGAGTTTTCGGACCTAACTGAGAAGGACGCTTTGTTATAAGTCAGAAACTCTTGGACGGTACTTTCAATTGAAGACAACAGATGGAACAATAATCCCAAGGGCCTGGAACAACATTCATCTGCGTCGCTACCACACTTAACTTTTCATTTATGTTTCTACATAAGTTGTAAATACTTTCCATGCATTGTAGTTAGACTTTGTGTACATAATAATGGAGAAGTGAAGTTGCTTGCTTAAATTTTTTACGTGCAAACTTTTGTGTAATCATCTAAAGTTGCTAGAAAAATGATTTTTGATTGCAGGCCATCAAACGATTGCCTACTAACGACTTGAACAAAATTTAGTGACCTCTACAGCAAATCCCGGTAGGGACAACTTAAGTAACAAGTGTCGTAAACACCATTCGTAGCAAATACGAAGGTGTAAAGCACCACCTTGCCAAGAAAAATGGAGGCCACCAAGATTCAAATAGTTAAATGGTGCAACGTCAAACTTAAAGATAGGAAAATTGCAAGTTTCACCAATGGGGCAACTCCTGAAAAGGGAAGCTAACGACCTTGGCCCCATACTAGAATAACTTTGTTACGACAGGCATGTGGTAATGGTACTAGCATTCGCCTCGTGGAACTGCGTAATAACCAAGCCCCTTATGAAAGCTAATTAAATACCTCTTTGAGGCGCCTGATTAGTTTGATAGAGTCTACTGATCACATACTCGACAATCGGCAGGTTACAAAAACCTTTTCGGAGGCACCTGATTAATTCGTTAGTGTCTGCTAATCACAGGCTCAACGATTAACATGCCCCAAAAGACCCCTTCGGGGTAAAAGACCTCTTTGGGAGCATCCCAATCGATCATCAGTACTAGGAATTACTTGGTCAGATTGCGACAAACATTGGTCTTCAAAGACTCTATGAAGGCAAAAGACCCTTGCAGGGGCATTCGGTTAGACTAGGATCTGGTCATCTAAGATCCGATGATCAGCGGACTCAAAAGACCTCTTCTAGTGCATTCGACAAATTCAACAAGTGTCTAAATTATTCAGGCACAACGAATAATGGATTTCAAAGACCCTTCAGGAGGCACCAAATGAAATCATCGACGCCAGAATACATCAGCATAGTTGCAGATAAATCTCCTATATCTGAATTAACTAGGCGGAAAATGATAAGCAGTGGGCCCAATAATATAAGACCTCTCCAACAGGGGCACAAAAACAAAACATTCCCTTTCATTAAAAGGCATGAGTTTGGTCAACTAAGCTAAAATTCCTTGGGTCATGAGCAATCCAGGAAATCCCAAATGTGATGGCGAAAGCAATAGACTTAGCCACTACAGTAGGAATTTTCGATGCTTTACCTATAACCAAAAGATTCTAAACATAGTCGGTCACGCCAACCCTATAAAAGTCTATGATGAACTTTGGTATGGAGGCATCAACACCGCACCAAGATGAATTGATAATGCTCACAAAAAGGTACCATAAGCCCGTCACAGCTTTACACCAAACAAGAAGGCTTTTTGGTTATAAGTACTACCTCGATCAACAAAGTTGAATCTCTTAAAATGACTAAGGCAAGATTGAAAACTACAACATAGTAGTAAACACAAAAAGTGGTTACTCACAGAAAAGAAGTCTCGAGTACCATCTCAGTCAAAACCAGAAGAATTCAATGAAGTTGATTAAGTAGACCTGGCTAGTAATGATATGTGTTATGAAAACAATATAGCTATAACTGAAAAAACCATTATTTACAAAACGTACCACAAGATCATTATAGCACCAAACATTGCAACAACAAAGGACTTGTGATACAAAATAACTTGTATTGTAAATGTGTAAAGAAACAGGTGTGGAATGCAAAATAAGAAAGTACGATAAAACTAAAATAAAAAACATAAGTACAACAAGCAAAACACATAACATTGTTTCATCGCATCAACAGATAGCACAAGTCGGATACAAAGTCAAGAACAAAAGTTTCAGACGCAGAGTAACATAAAGTGGTAAGCGAGGATCGACACTCGCATATACAACCAATCTAAATGGAATGCATAAAAGGAGGTAGCAGAAAGTAAAACAAGTTTGTCTCAAGCAATATTTCTTCTTCTTATCACCAGACCTCAGAAGTGGTTTGTTGGAAGGAAGAGGAGTATCGGCCGCACCAATAGGAATTTCTTGGGAGGACAAAGTAATAACTCTTTGCTTCTGGACAGTACGCTTTCCTCCTTTGTGTTTCGGAGTTTACGAGGATTTGGCTTTCTGCTTCTTTGGATCCTCATCCTCCTTCTCTGGGGTCTCGTCAGAGCCTTCGTCACTAGGAATATAGTCAGGATTATCACCCAAGTGGGCGATTGTGGTAATCTGAGTATCCTGAGATCCCGAAGTTGTAAAAGCAAGTATGGATGGACCACCTGGAGGAGGAGTGATTACTAGAATTGAAGGAGTCGACACTAAAGTTGAGTCGGTAATAATGACCACGGTTGTTGTTGCCTTGCCTATAGCAAGGGAAGACTGTGGTGAGATTAAACCTAAAACAGATGAATAATAAGCATAGAATGCAGCTGTCCCAGGCGAAGGGCATAGGAAGTCTAAGTATAACATAGCTTGGACAATTTCATTTTTACCTACGGCTTCAAAACTTGCTTGAATATTTCTATGCTCCTCGACCTCAAACCTATCTGCATCATTATAATTTTCCTCTTCATCTCCGTTGTGCTCCTCAGCATCACCTCCCTCGATATTTTGCTCCTCGGCAACCGTGTCTTCCTCTTTGGAAGTAGTAAGGGGATCAATAGGAGTTTGCGAGTTAGCGGCCTCAACATTAGCAGGAATGGTGGGAGCATCAATATTGGTTGCATCCTGGGCTTGCCCCCTAGAAGGTCCAGCCCTTCACTTAGCAATCCTCGCATTTTCTTTAGCAAAATCTTCCCGTCAGCTAAGGCCTCGCGGGATTCTTCATTTAAGAGATCCTCAATAATACCATCCTCACTATGATCGCCTCCATCAATCTTAAGTACCTCTTCCCAGACAAGATCTAAAGTTTCAACGAAATCTTTTCCTAAGTAGTGCAGGCTACTACAGTTCATGACGCTGTAGATATAGAATTTGAGTAAGGTAGCTTCAGTCCTTTCCTTGGCTTTTCTATAAGCAGCCATAACTTTGGCTTTATCCTCTTCAAGAAATTCAACAATGGTAGTTAGTTCTTCAAGAGCCAGGCTTTGAGAAGCAATCTTGTGCTGGAGAGTCACATTCTCTTGCTGGTAAGTAGCAGAAGTACTCCTTTCTATAGCTAGTTGAGATTCAGCAAGTTGCTGAGCAGATTGAGCCTCTTGAACTTGTGTTACTAGCATGCTTTCCTTTTGTTTCGCAGCAGCAAGCTCCTCTTTGAGCCTCTTTGTCTCAGCTTCAAAACCCGCAGCTCCGTATCTCTTTGAGCAGAAGATGCAATAGTTTTCTCCTATGACTTAAGAACCTTGACCAGCTCAGCTTTGTCATTCTCTAATGTGGCAATTCAATCGATGGTGACTCAGTTAACTCTTTGGAGTTCATATGCAAAAGTATACGATTGGCTCAACATGGCCTCTAATCATATCTAATTGAACTTCAAACTGACTTTTGGCTGTGTCAAACCGCGTAAACATGCGACTCTTCAGGGTTGAATGATTCAAGAATGTCCTGCTAGTCAGTAGGGTATATGTCTAAATTGAGGTACATCCCTCTTGAACACCAACCCGGGAATCGGTCAGCGAGACTAAAGTTGGTCGGTCCAGGAATATAACGAGGCCTGTTTATTTAAAGGTCAGCAGGAGTTGGTAATGGATAGAGAAGCCAAAGACACTTGATTATGAGTAGTCTGAATATCCGACATTGGAAAATATAGCATTGGAAGTTTGTTCGACTTGTGACGCTTTCGAGAGTCACCCTTGCCTTTATCACCCCTGTTTCTCTTCTTTTCTGCTTTTCTTTTTTGCTTTTCTTCTTCTTTCCTCCTCTTTGCCTCTAGCATATCTGGATGCTCATGCTCGTCACCAAGCCAAGCACATCGTTTCCTTCCCTCCTTATCCTTTTTATCATGGGGATGCCTCCTCCTCCTTTGCTCGTCAGTCTCCGAGAGCTCAGGAATTTGCTGAGGTTGATGAGGAGGTTGCAGATTGTGAGAACGATGAGATTGGTAAGATTGTTTTGAGAATAGTAAGGACCGAGGTCTTAGGAGATGCTTTGAATTGTAACACTTGGTGATCTGTTCAAAATTCTTCGTAAATGAGTGACTCATTTCTGAACCTGGAAAAAGGGGAGAGCAAAATCTCAGTACTTAAATTAGGAAGTACACAAGCAAATTGAAAAGGCTCATGCAGTGCATTGGAAACTTATGGCATAAATAACATTTGCTAGTATGTATCTAATAACGAACCAATTTTTATAGTGGGTTCTAAGTCAATCCCTAGATTCACAAGCATTTTTCTTGGTAAAGAGATGGTGGCTCCAAGTGTACTAATCCCTGTATTTGTGGCTAGGGGTTTAAGTGTTTCGACAACAATATCACTCTGGATAAGATCTTTAGCCGAGCTAAGGTCACCGAGATTCCCAAAAGTATCTGAGATGCCTTCTCCTTGACTATCTTGAATAATGGGATTCTCATCACGATTCTCAGTACCTAAATTGGCCTTAGAAGTAACTCCGGCCTCTCCAGGTTGCTCAGTCTCCTTCATCAAGTTTGAAAAGGTTTTTGAAGCATTTTCATCCACCTTAATTTGCTCGGTTTCTTTCATAAGGTCTGGGGCAATGTTTCCTTTCTCAATTTGGTCAGATGAGATCATAAGACTCTTACTTACGTTGTTTGAATGCATCTTCCTCGATAGGGGTATATTTAAACACCTTGTCTCTTTCCGTCTTACTTTTTAATATGAAAGGTTAAAAAAAGAATAAAATAAAGAAAAGGAGTCTTTCTCAAAGAAGACGTATGAGACAAAGTCATTACACACTACGAGACAAGGGAGCCCGCTTCCTGTTCAACATCCTGAGAAGTAGGACCTTGATGACAACGTTGGTTTATCGCACCCGATAGAAGGTGTCTTACCGCTTCCCGTAAGGTCAGGGCACTTCTTTAGATTATCTTTTTTAGCTGGAGATTTACTAGCAGTATCTTTCTTATCAATCGAATCTATCGCAAGAGATCGCGAAGGATGAAGCATGTGACTTCGGCGAAGGAAATCTTTTGTAACCAAGAATTTTCTACTCCTTTCATTCTCACTAACAGCCTTCTACGAATTGAGAAGAGATTGATCGAGAGCAGTATCTTAATCAAAAGGAACTTCTGTAGAATAAAGAAAGCTTTGAGCATTGAAGTTTAAAAGGGGAAAGAAATAAAAGGCTATAAGTAAATATGTTCAACTCCTTCCATCCGGCGGCCGTAAAAGTTTTGGAACACCGGACGAAGAAATATTGGTTCGGAAATCCTCGAACACTCTCTATTAGACCACTAATAATTTTGGAGCCCCGACTCTCGACAAAAATGATTGAGGGACAATCCTTCTTCCTCCTTTTGAAAGAATACAGAGAACATATTTCCTAAAAGGTGGGCGCACACTGTTTGACCCTCATAAAAGTACGTAAAGCCCCATTAAAATAAAATAACCATTAGGGTGCAACTAATATGGGGAAATGGCCAAGCGCCGAAGGATTAATTCTAAGTAAGGATTGAAGGGAGGAACCGCCCCGCTCAACAGCATGTAACGATTAACTGTGACACACCCAGCTGGTGGAAGGTCAGCAAAGTACTTCCCCGGGAATTTGGCTTCAACCTTCTTTGAGATTCTAAATTGTTTACACAATTGCTGATACGAGATAAAAGAAGGAGCTGTTTCATGTCTTTCGAGAGGTACATTGACAAGAGGCCGAGGTTGAGGAAAATCCTGATCAACATTCACTCTCGGGACAATAGTTGATGAAGTTTCAGTAACCTGAACAGAACTCCCAACCTCACTGGACATAGCTGCCTCCTCGGGGTTTTGACGTGACTATTGTATGTTACCATGTCTACACAAATAGTCATATTCGAAAATAAATTACATGTATGCGCTTCCTAACTCAAAGGGGGATTATGTATGTTATTACAAATTGAGGCTTGGGAATTGAAATCAGCATGTACTGATTATTCGAATCCAAGTGTCATTGAAAGTTGATTCTGGAACGAATATATTCGCGTAGAGAATGTTCAACCTAATTATAGACGATCAAATTAAAACAACTCTATGCAAGTATATCTTTCAATCTAAGCTACCATGCATTCCTAACTTTTTACACTAACCTGTTGTCAGTGTGAGCAATTGAAAACAAAATAATAGCTCAAAAATGTACACTGCTTTAGTTATCACAGGTGTAGCACATAAAGAAGGCTTGGTAATCAAAAAATTCCTTAACCAGATCTCCAAGTAGTAAGGCCATGTCGATCCAATGAGGGTTGAACATGCTCGAGCCCAAACCAAGTCGAGCTTGACCGACCCCCCATGCGGGTCGAGCATGCTTGGACCCCCAGGGTCAAGCGTTACCGACCCCATGAGGGTCGAGCAGGATCAATCCCAAGCTGGGTCGAGCGTGACCGACCACATGAGGGTCGAGCAGGCCTGAACCAAAGCTGGCTCGAGCATGACCGACCTCATGTGGATCGAGCATGCTTGAACCCCCAAGGTCGAGCATGACCGACCCCATGAGGGTCGAGCAGGATTGAACCTAACGGGATCGAGCATGACTGACCTCATGAGGATTGAGCATGCTTGAACCCACAGGGTCGAGCATGACCGAACCCATGAGGGTCGAGCTGGCTGAACCCAACGGGATCGAGCATGACCGACCCCATGAGGGTCGAGCATGCTTGAACCTAATTGGGTCATGCATGACCGATCAGTTCAGGTCGAACAAGTCCATGAAAAAATATTGTGGTCCAAAGGTTTTTCAAGCGTTCAAATCTATTTAACTATGCTTAAAATTGCTTGAATTCAAATTGAAGTTCATACACAACAAAAGGCAACCCAAAGTTATCATGACAATGGCCAAAGTTCAAGAAAGACTAAAGATTTTTCACGAGTAAAGGTAATCATTAAAAATGAAGCATGTACAACATAAATGAATTCAGGTGCCGATTTGAGTGCGGGACCAAGTTGAAACAATAAACCAACATACAAAGTGATCATGCACCGAAGCTTAATTGTCAAATCAAAATTAGGAAAAACTACATTGTCAACTTCAACCAGAACTGTGTTTATCAAGCAAAAATATGAATTGCAAGACAATCGAGTTCAGATGAACAAGCAAATCAGCAGAGTAAATAAGATTTCATGTCATAAACATTTAATCGAATACCTTATGTGCGTTAAATTCAAATCAGAAATTCAAGGGATCATATGTAATTTGAATTCCTCAAACACTTACATATACAACCCTAGAGCATTCCAATTCGATCCATCACAATTCCTAATCATTACAATCTCAAAAATCCATAAAAATTTGGTTTGAATCCAAACCATACCCCCAAGACATTTTAGTTCAAAACCCTAGTTATTTCCAAACCAAACCAGTGAATCCAATATGGAGTTTAAAAGAAAATCACCTGCGATAAGCACGACACTTTAATTCTGAAAGGATTAACTCGATGTGGTTTGAGATTGGTAGAATTTCACTGATTGATCGAATTTAGTAGTGGACTTGAAGCTTTAAGAGATTAACGATGCAATTTTGATGCGAAGGGAGGTAAACTTGAGTTGCTTTAAAGATTGGATTGGATTTTTCAAAGATGGATAACCACCATTAAAATGTTTCTCTTCAGCATGAAATGGTAAAGCGTTGGAGTTAAGGACAAAGAGCATATAAATCAACGAAGACGAATGGTTTGGTTCGACTTGGCAAGGCCACTCGAGCCAATAGGCCTGCTCGATCCACGAACTAATGGGCCTGCTCAATCTGAAAAGCGTATATGGACTCGTTCGTGCATATCTGGGTACGACTGGTCCACAAAAACATGTATCGAGCCCATTGTACTATGTACAACCATCCCATAAGAAACCTAATTTAATTTATCAAGGCGTGCTGTGCTTGATCATTTCGAAGCCTGTAATTTTTATAAATCAAAATTGCAAGCTTCGAGAGGCAAATGTTTATCCCCTAAAAATCACGCATATTTTCATAGATTAAATCCACATAAAAACAATAAAACGAGCATTTGCATTGGTTAGGCATCAACATGGGTCGAGTATTATAAGGCACAGTCGTGCACTTTGGACAAACACAATAATGGATCGTACACCGACACAGTCGAGCAAGTCATGGGTCGCACGCCATCCTGGTTGTGCGCTAGCACGGGTCGCACACCATTTGGATCGAGCATTACCTTGGGTAGAGCATCGGTAGCTCGAGCATTGAAGAACTTGTGTAACATGGAAAACTAGGGTCGGTCGCGCATCTCTTGGTCGTGCAATACCATGACTCGTGCATCATTTGGCTCGCTCGCGCGTTGTAGGTTTGGTCGCACGCCTTTTGTTATCCATCTGATCGATCCAAGTGAATATGGGTCGGTTTTAAGCGTTTTGAAGAAGGGATCGGTCCTGTCGTTATTAAAAGGGGGCGGTCGTAGCGCAAGATTCCTGGTCGTCCTAAAGCTGGTCACTTTCAGTCGCTCTCAAAAATACAAGATTCCTGGTCGTCCCAAAGCTGGTCGCTTTCAGGTCGCTTCAAACACGAAGTTGTTTCGGTCGTTCCAAAGAACTAAAAGCTTCTGGTCGTTCCGAAGGCCAATGATTACCGATCGCTCCAAATATTCAATAGCTTTGATCGCTCTAAAATACAGAAGATCTCTGGTCGCTCCAAATATACAAGGTATCTGGTCGTTTACTAGCTCTTGATCGCACCAACAAGCTTCAAGGCTTCCTGGTCCGTTTGTTCCAAGCATCCTGGTCGGTCCGCTCCGCATTCTAGCCTCCTGGTCGTCCTTTCTTCTGGCGGAAGCTCCTGGTCGGCCAAAGTGCTAGAAACGACCTGTGATGGCGTGACAGCTGGAAACAACTGGTGACAACTGGCAGTGGCATTTCCGTAAATACCGAAAATACCGACCAGGCCCCTGAATACAAGATTTCAGCCATTTCTCCGCCTATAAATAGGACCCTACCTCCATCATTTTAGGGGGACTTTGGGAGGAACTACGAGGAGGTGCTGTCTAATTGCTTTCGGGATTTCTCCAAGCATTCCTACATCTCTTCTCTATCTTCGATCATAAGTCAATGGAGCATTGGAGCATGTGGAGCATAGCTTTCATGGAGGAACATGCATAAGCATTCCACGCACTTCTTCATTTCTTCTTGATCATTCACCCAAAGATCTAAGGAGCTTTCATCCATGGCTTTCATGGAGGGATTGACATAAAATACTTCAAGCTTTCATCCATCCTTTCAATCGGTTGTAAAGACAAATGCATGTCAAAGAAGCTTGTATGGATGCATAATGGAGCAAATATTGTAATCTTGTGATTATTAATGAAATCCAATCTTCAAAGTGGACGTAGACTTGAATAAGAGTCGAACCACTATAAAATTCTTGTCTTCTTTCTTTATTTTGGTATTTTGATGCTTTTGAATGTTAGATATGGCCTCACATAACTCTAAAGGTTTTCTAACGCCCCGCCTCTGAAAAGGTGACGTGCTTTCTAAGCATCTCGCCTCTGATTAGGTAACGTGTTTAGAAAAACCATTTTGGTTGTTATACCAATTTTCAGTATCAACAATTAGGCGCCCACCGTGGGGCCAGATCTACTTTCTGGCATCAAGTATACTACAAAGATCTTGAGATCCTGAAGCTAAGCCTTAAAATAGCTCGCTTCAGCTTGCGATTTGGATCTTCTGACGGATTTTCTGCAAAGTTCAAGTTGCTTTCTGAAATAATGCCGCCAAAAGCAAATAAGGAAGCTAGAATTAGAATCTCTAACGGAGAAAATCGGGATGAGACCCCCGTGGCTAACCGATTTGAAGTGGGAGAGACATCTAATGGAGGTGTGAATGTCACAAGAGGCGAGCTTGATCAGGCTGTCGCTGGATTGACGCAACAGCTAGAGAAAGCTAACAAAGCCATGTTGACAAAACTTGATTCTCTCTTTGCTTTTCAGGCCGCTACGGCAAAGGTGGCCTCTAAGCCCATTCGTGCAGAGGATGATGGTTCTTCTTCTTCTAGTCCAAATCGGGAAAGATCGTTTCAAGAAATCTCCGATCCTGATAAAGGAAAGCATGAGACTTCGAAGCAAGCTGATCGGAACCGCACTGCAGGGATCACTTCTCATCAAGCGGCCAATTTTGCCAAAGGGGCACTTTCCAACCAAGAAAGGCCAGGGCCCCTAAGTCGCAACCGCGATGGTTTGCTCAAGCAAGCCTCCGGTCAAGACAAAGGTGTCCGCCCCGCAGATAGCCTCCCTGAGAAGGAACGCCTCAAGAAAATGGTCCAACAGCTTATGAAGGAAAGCCAATCTCGAAACGATAATGAGGCTGAATGGGAATTCGCACCGTCCAAAACCCCCCCTCACCGAAAGGATTAAAAAGACAACTTTCCCACGCAAATTCAAACCTCCTTCAATCCAAGCTTATAACGGGACAGGCGACCCCAATGTGTTCTTGTTTCGATACGATCAACACATGGATGGGGCACAAGCAATTGACGAACTTAAGTGCTTGTACTTCCCGGTGTATTTGGAGGGGGTTGCATCATTATGGTTCACAAGGTTGCCTCCCCGATCTATTGATGACTTTGCCACATTGGCAAGATGCTTCCGAGACCAGTTCCGCCTCCAAACAACAAAGGTCAGAGACATTATGTCCCTCAATGAACTAGAACAAGCTCCTGGTGAAACGATAAGGTCTTTCTTGAATCGTTTTAATGCTGCTGCTGCAGAAGTAGGGACCCAAGAGCCAAGGCTAATTCTAATGGCCTTAAAGGGGGGCATTGATAAGCTGTCTGAGTTCGGAAGGTGGCTAAAAAGAAAGAAACCTGAGACACTAGAAAATTTTTATGACAAAGCCGAGGAATACATGTGTCTTGAAGATGATCCTATCTATTCCGTTGGCAATGTCAAAGCTAAGGTGGTCCCGGAAAGGAAGGAAGCTCCCAAAAGAATAGTCAAGAAAATTTTGGGGAAGGTCAAAAGAGAGGAAGCAGTAATGATGCTAGAAATGATAAGGACTCCAAGAAACGGCGTTTCTTCAAGCCAACGGATTTTACTCCGTTGAATGATACAATCGAGCACATATATATGGCAACGAAGGATGCAGAGGGCTATCCGAGCCCAAAGCCAGTGAAGGTGTCCGAAGAAGCTGCAAACTCAGGGAGGTTCTGTCGATTTCACAATCGACCGGGACACGACACTAATGAATGTCGACACCTGAAAAACTTGATTGAAGAATTGATAAGGCAAAATCGTCTCCAGGAGTATGTAAAGCGTTCATTAGATACCGAGCCTGCCCAGGGGCAGCAGGTCCATCCAAGTCAGGACAGAAGAACACCTGCGAATATTCCTCGACCTGTTATCAATATAATCAGTGGCGGACCTCATCCTGCAGGGGATACTTGGGAGGATATGATCAGGTATACTAATGAACCAAGAAGCGTTCTAAAAGGAGACGGTTTTGAGGTTTGCAATAATTTTCTTCGTCGAAAAATGCCTAAAACATCCTGCGAAGATGTTATCTTCCGGGATCGGGATTCTGACGGAATGTTGGTTCCAACTGTTGACCCAATGGTGATCACCATTGGCTTGGGTCCAGCAATAGTAAAGAAGGTGTTGATTGATAACGGAGCATCCGTGAACATTCTGTTTTACAGTACTTTCTTTAAAATGGGTCTATCCATGGATAATGTGCGAGCTAGCAAAGACAAAATACACGGGTTCACTGGCGTACCAACTCAGCCAATCGGTGTGATTGATCTCCTTGTAGAGCTAGGAGAGGGAGAGAGGCAAGTCTCCATGATACAATCTTTCGTTATAATTGACTCACCTTCAGGGTACAATGCATTCTTGGGAAGGCCAGCACTTGCCAACTTCAGGGTAGCTCTTGCTCCTTGGTGCTTGATGATGAAGTTCCCGACCGCAAATGGGGTGGGAGTTATCAAAGGGGATCCTCAGGAATCGAGAGAATGCTATATGGCAGAACTGATTGAAGCTCGGAGATATGAATTTCAGAAGGATGCGGAGACTCCTCTCTGCATCCATGAAGCTCCTTTATAGCAATTAATGACCATCCCCTGCGCTGGAACATATAACGACATGCAGGAAGATATGGACCCACGAAAAATCAGTGCATGGGATGAAAAGGTAGCACCAGCTGAAGCTACCATTTCCATAGAGATCCATGATAGTGATACAGATAAGCTAATAAAGATAGGCTCCCAATTGGACCCTATGCTGCAAAAGGAATTGATTAGTTTTTTGAAAGCAAATTTGGATGTCTTTGCTTGGAGTCACTCAGATATGTGCGGGATACCTCCAGACGTAATAGTGCATAAGCTGAATATTGACCCCAGCGTGCGCCCGGTGAAGCAGAAAAGACGGATACAGGGCCCAGAATGGTCTGAAGCTTTGAAAGATGAAGTGGATAGGCTACTGACGAATAATTTCATTCGAGAATCCACCTATCCTAATTGGGTGTCCAATCCGGTCCTTGTGAAAAAATCAAACGGCAAATGGCGAGTGTGTGTTGATTATTCTGACTTGAATAAGGCTTGCCCAAAAGATAGTTTCCCCCTACCTCGAATTGATCAACTTGTTGATGCAACAGCGGGGCATGAACTATTGTCTTTCATGGATGCATATTCTGGATACAATCAGATTATGATGCACGAGCCAGACCAGGATAGTACCAGTTTCATAACTGATCATGGTTTATATTGTTATAAGGTAATGCCGTTTGGTTTGAAAAATGCAGGTGCCACCTACCAACGCTTGGTGAACGCAATGTTCAAAACTCAAATTGGAAAGACTATGGAGGTTTATGTTGACGACATGCTGGTAAAATCCAAAGAGGCAAAGAATCATATAGAGGATCTTGATGAAATGTTCCAAATCCTGAGGAGATACGGCATGAAGCTCAATCCAATTAAGTGCTCGTTCGGCATAGCATCAGGAAAATTTCTTGGTTTCATGGTAAATGCTCGGGGCATTGAAGTAAACCCAGCACAAGTGATTGCTTTACGAGAAATGCAAGCTCCACGGACTAAGAAAGAACTCCAATGCTTAAATGGCAAGGTAGCAGCATTGAGCCGCTTCATCTCAAGGGCAACGGACAGGTGCATTCCCCTATTTGATGCAATAAAAAAGGAAAAGAAAAGCTTCCAGTGGACTCCCGAGTGCCAGCAAGCATTTGAAGATCTCATCAAGCACATGGAATCCCCTCCGATGCTATCAAAGCCCAGGGATGGAGAAAGCTTGCTCTTATACCTTGCAGTGTCATCCCATGCGTTGAGCGCAACACTCGTTAGGGAGGAAGACAAAGTGCAGTGGCCAGTATACTACATTAGCAAAAGGTTTACCGGGGCAGAGATGAATTATCCAAGGATAGAAAAGCTTGCATATGCCTTGCTCATCGCATCACAAAAGCTCAGACCCTATTTCCAATCCCACTCTATTAAAGTCCTTACCGACCAACCCTTGAAACAGGTATTGTTCCGTCCAGAAACTTCGGGGAGACTCCTGAAATGGAATATTGAACTCAACCAATATGATATCACTTACTGCCCCAGAAAGGCAGTAAATGGACAAGCTTTGGCCGACTTTATCGCTGAATTCACTGACAGGGGAGAGGAAATGGAGGAAACTAACGAATTGGCTGTTAGGTGGAAACTTTTTGTTGATGGCGCTAAGAATGAATATTGTGCTGGGGCAGGGATAGTATTCGAAACCCCAGAAGGATGACATGTATGCTGTGCTCTGCGATTTGAATTCCCCATCACCAACAACGAGGCCGAATATGAAGCGTTACTTGGAGGATTGCGGGTTGCAAAAGAATTAAGCTTGAAAAGTCTACTAATATTCAGCGATTCACAGCTTATGGTTTCCCAAATCAAAGGTGAATTCCAGACTAAGATGGGAAGGCTTCCGACATATCTGCTTAAAGCCAAAGAACTTCTCGACAACTTGGAATATTATTCTATCTCTCATATTCCTCGCAGCGAAAATTGGAAGGCAGATTCCTTATCAAAGCTAGCTAGCACCGGAGATCCTCAAATCTTCGATCTAGTTCCTGTGGAAGTATTATCTAGTTCCAGCATTGAGGAATCCGATATAGACTGGGTTATGGAAACAACCAACGAGCCCGACTCATGGATGACCCCTATAGAAAACTATATACTTCACGGAACACTTCCTGAGAAACCAAAGGATCGCAGAAAACTGCTCCGAAAGTCTCGCCTATATCTTGTCCAAGATGGTCATTTATACAGGAGAGGATATTCAACGCCATTACTACGGTGTGTAACAAAGGAGGAATCTAAAGCGATTTTGGCGGAGCTACATGAAGGAGATTGTGGAGGTCATGTTGGTGGACAGACTCTTGCCAAAAAGATCCTTCGATATGGTTATTTTTGGCCCGATGTGAACATCAACTCAATGACATTCACTAAGAAATGCGACCGGTGCCAGAAATTTGCAAAAATTCCAAGAGCTCTGTCAACTGAGTTGACACAGATGTTGAGTCCTTGGCCATTCGCTGTCTGGGGCATAGACTTGATTGGAGCACTACCTACCGCAAAATCGAGCTTCAAATATGCTATAGTGGCCGTGGATTACTTTACCAAATGGACTGAAGCTGAACCATTGGCAACTATCACATCGAAGAAGGTAATCAACTTTGTGTTGAAAAATATCATATGCAGGTTTGGGGTTCCACAGAAAATTATCACCGACAAATGGCACGCAATTTGAAAGTGATGAATTCAAGGATTTCTGCAACAAATATCATATTCAGAAAAGTTTTGCAGCAGTTGCCCACCCGCAGGCCAACGGGCAAGTTGAGGCAGTCAACAAAATCCTGAAGTCCACCATTAAAAAGCGTCTCGAGAAAGCTAAAGGCAACTGGATTGAAGAATTGCCACTTGCCCTATGGGCTTATCGTACGACTCATAAAACTGCAACTGGGCATACTCCGTTCTCCTTGGCATATGGTTCGGAAGCAATGATACCTGTGGAGTTAGAGGTTCCAACTCACCGCAGAATTCATTTTAACCAAGAAGAGAATGAAAAGCTGCAACTTGAGGCCCTTGATTTACTCGAGGAGAAAAGGACTGAATCAGAACTTAGAATGGTCGCCCATCAGAGAAGAATTGCTCGACACTTCAATCAAAAGGTCAGGCATAGAACATTCGAAATGGGAGACCTGGTGTTAAAGAAAATCATGACCGCAACAGGAGTCTTTGGCCCCAATTGGGAAGGTCCATTTGTCATCGACCAAAAGCTCCTCGACGGTACCTTTAAGCTCAAAACTACAGATGGAGTAGAACTCCCAAGGGCCTGGAACAGTGATCACCTTCGTCGCTATTTTAAATGATTTTCTAACTCGTATTCTTTTGTATTTTTCTATGAATATGGTAAATACTTTGTATAAAATTACATGAATATAGATCCAGCAGCACTTCTGATTCTGTCAAAGCTTTATATTCGCATCCAAAAGATGCACAACTATGGTTATAGGACACGATACCTTCGTCATCCTGTTTTCCGGCATAAAACTCGCCATAGCTTTACTGAAGAAAGATGGTCCAAAAGCAGGCGCAAATTTAACCCAAACCCTCTCCGAGGATTCTCAGTCGAATAATAAACTGAGTCTTCTCCAGGGGTGCTCGGTCAAATAACCCAAAGTCAGACAAAATCTGATCGCGTTATAACTGAGTTTCTTAACCCAAACCCTCTCCGAGGATTCTCAGTCGAATAACAAACTGAGTCTTCTCCAGGGGTGCTCGGTCAAATAACCCAAAGTCAGACAAAATCTGATCGCGTTACAACCGAGTTTTTAACCCAAACCCTCTCCGAGGATTCTCAGTCGAATAATAATCTGAGTCTTCTCCAGGGGTGCTCGGTCAAATAACCCAAAGTCAGACAAAATCCGATCGCGTTATAACCGAGTTTCTTAACCTAAACCCTCTCCGAGGATTCTCAGTCGAATAATAAACTGAGTCTTCTCCAGGGGTGCTCGGTCAAATAACCCAAAGTCAGACAAAATCTGATCGCGTTATAACCGAGTTTCTTAACCCAAACCCTCTCCGAGGATTCTCAGTCGAATAACAAACTGAGTCTTCTCCAGGGGTGCTCGGTCAAATAACCCAAAGTCAGACAAAATCTGATCGCGTTACAACCGAGTTTTTAACCCAAACCCTCTCCGAGGATTCTCAGTCGAATAATAAACTGAGTCTTCTCCAGGGGTGCTCGGTCAAATAACCCAAAGTCAGACAAAATCTGATCGCGTTATAACCGAGTTTCTTAACCCAAACCCTCTCCGAGGATTCTCAGTCGAATAATAAACTGAGTCTTCTCCAGGGGTGCTCGGTCAAATAACCCAAAGTCAGAAAAAATCTGATCGCGTTATAACCGAGTTTCTTAACCCAAACCCTCTCCGAAGATTCTCAGTCGAATAATAAACTGAGTCTTCTCCAGGGGTGCTCGGTCAAATAACCCAAAGTCAGACAAAATATGATCGCGTTATAACCGAGTTTCTTAACCCAAACCCTCTTCGAGGATTCTCAATCGAATAATAAACTGAGTCTTCTCCAGGGGTGCTCGGTCAAATAACCCAAAGTCAGACAAAATCTGATCGCGTTATAACCGAGTTTCTTAACCCAAACCCTCTCCGAGGATTCTCAGTCGAATAATAAACTGAGTCTTCTCCAGGAGTGCTCGGTCAAATAACCCAAAGTCAGACAAAATCTGATCGCGTTATAACCGAGTTTCTTAACCCAAACCCTCTCCGAGGATTCTCAGTCGAATAATAAACTGAGTCTTCTCCAGGGGTGCTCGGTCAAATAACCCAAAGTCAGACAAAATATGATCGCGTTATAACCGAGTTTCTTAACCCAAACCCTCTCCGAGGATTCTCAGTCGAATAATAAACTAAGTCTTCTCCAGGTGTGCTCGGTCAAATAACCCAAAGTCAGACAAAATCTGATCGCGTTATAACCGAGTTTCTTAACCCAAACCCTCTCCGAGGATTCTCAGTCGAATAATAAACTGAGTCTTCTCCAGGGGTGCTCGGCCAAATAGCCCAAAGTCGGACAAAATCTGATTGCGTTATAACCGAGTTTCTTAATCCAAACCCTCTCCGAGGATTCTCAGTCGAGTAATAAACTGAGTCTTCTCCAGGGGTGCTCAGTCAATAAATCAAAGTCAGAAAAAACTTGACTACGATATTACTGAGTCTTTGACAAGGAAAACCTTCAAAAGGCGTTCAAACATTTCTCGAATACCCAATGCATTAGGACGCAAAGGATGGAGAATTCCAAACAAAGCATGCAAGGTTCGTATAAAGAATCAAAAGCATCCAAATATCCACCTTCGATATATAAAGGTTGAAACAATCCATTGGTACGGGGGCATGTCACATATCACGACACAAAACAAAAAGCAGCTCCTTGATTTCTCACATACCAAAGGATAATTTCAACCGTTTATAAGTGGGAAATTTATAAATAAGCAAAATGTGTAAAGTGTGGTGTGCAAGCATAATGTACAAACCAGAATGCGCAGAAGAAAATAACAAGGTCAAAAGCACCAAAACACAGAACATCGTCACATACACATACCAAAATAAAGCTACCAGCGTCGCGTACACAACCAAAAGTAGGTGATAAAAAGAGTCATAAAGCGAGGACTGGCACTCGCTTGATACATCCAGTCATACAATATCTACAAACACCGGATCCGAAACCCCCAAGTCAAGCACTCTTACCAAGAGATTTCTCCCCATCACAAGGGGAAGGGGGAAGGACCTCGCTTTCCTGGCCCAAAAGTTCGACAATCATCTTATCCCTAGACTTGAGAGCTCGAATGAGGAGGGCCTTATCTTCCTCCAAAAGAGCTATACGCTTGATATGCTCACGATTCAGCCCCGAAAGATTGTTGACAAGGTCATGCCATCCTGTCAAGTCTTTAGTCAAGTAATTGCTAAGCATGTCAAAATGTCTTTCAAGCCAATCTTTCACTTTGTCAAGCTGAGTCAGCCCATCAAGCTGAATAGAGTTCACGTCATCAGCAAGCACTCTGTAATCGTACGGGTGTATATCAGGGTTAATAAACACCCCATCCAAGCAGTATCCTTTGAACCGATCAGCAAGCTCGGGGTGACATGGCAAGACACAATATTGGGGTCTATTTATGATAACTCGAAGCTCATTTAGGGAAGGGGTTCTCACAGCAGAATCACTAGTTGCAGAACAAGCTTCAGGCACAGGAGATTTTCCAGCTCTGCGCTGTCTTTTAGAATCACTATCCTCCTATTGGGGGTTTTCTGGCATATCATGTTTACCTGTCATCCTGCACAGAAATTTCACAAATTTTTTGGTCAACAATCAAGTTCAAGCAGTGTTGTGAGCTAAACTGATCGGTCATGATTAGTCAAACAAGAATGGTCGGCCTGAAAATTATCTAAGGCTGATCGCTTTAAAAGCTGAAACGCTGGTCACCCAAGATTGGCCTGGGTAGGTTTATATCAAATTTCGTCATAGCGCGATCCGAACTCCACCAAAGCCTTACTCAGCTCTAAAGGCGATCGGTTTTAGGGGGATCACACACAAAAGCTGACCTGAATTGGTCAAACCTTGTTCGCTCTAAAATGGTAAGGATCCGATCGTGCCAGAAAGGGTAAAACTCTGGTCGCTCCCAACATAGACAATACCAATCGCTTAAAAACCAGTCAAAATTTAATCCAGTTCTAGTCGCACAAAACTAGCCTCGATTGGGTCGATAAAAACATCCCAAGGCCGGTCGTTCTACGATTAGTTTGAAAACAATCATACCCTGGTCGGTCAAGATTCAAATCCATCTGGATCGTTCATATCGGGTAAAACTAAAGATAGCCTGTTCTGGTCCGTCGAAGGAGGATCGACTCATCTAAAAACCGACCATACCACTGCTCTAAAAACGACCAGTCTGGTCGCGCAAATGAAAGGAAACTTGAATTTTCGTTGCAAATGCACAGTAAAAACATCAAAAATAATGGTACAAAGAGATGATTCTAGAAGGAAAATCAAAGCATGCATCACAAAAAGATTTCATACAGTCAAGCATTTGCACAAACAAGTCGTGATCGCTGCGAAAATGACATAGAAATTGCTCATTTTGAAATCATCACTCCCCTATTCCATTAGGGTGACTCGGTTGAAACCACGCTCAAATGATTAATGATGTCGACAACGAAGGTTTACAAAAAATTATTGTGACTTCTTCCTCAAACTCATTCTACTCCAAATTCAAAGTCAACGTTAGAATGCATACAATGTACCTGGGATTTGGAAGAATAGTTCGGGTTGGTAAAGCAGCAGCTTGAATCGGCAAGGAAGTAAGCTAAAGATCGAGCAATTTGTTTTTTAAAGAAGGGAAAGCCCCCATTTATGAAGATTTTGACCAAGAAGAAATGGAGAAGGAAATGACGGGCTGAATTAATTATATAAGTTTAATTTGGTCTCTCCGGATTTTTCGGAATTGTCTCTTCGCCTTCCAGAATTTGGCCTTTTCGTGCGTTCCAAAACTGGAGAAAGGACCGACCTCTACTTGCCACATTTAAAACCGACCCCTCAGGATAATTCCAGAACCGACCCATGAGAACTGCGTCTAAGACCGACCCTTAATTGAAGCAGATCGATCCACTAATGTTTCGAAGCCCACAGTTTTTATAAAAACTATGAAACTTCGAGGGGAAAAATGTTATCCATCTGATCGATCCAAGTGAATATGGGTCGGTTTTAAGCGTTTTGAAGAAGGGATCGGTCCTGTCGTTATTAAAAGGGGCGGTCATAGCGCAAGATTCCTGGTCGTCCTAAAGCTGGTCGCTTTCAGTCACTCTTAAAAATACAAGATTCCTGGTCGTCCCAAAGCTGGTCGCTTCAAACACGAAGTTGTTTCGGTCGTTCCAAAGAACTAAAAGCTTCTGGTCGTTCCGAAGGCCAATGATTACCGATCGCTCCAAATATTCAACAGGTTTGATCGCTCTAAAATACAGAAGATCTCTGGTCGCTCCAAATATACAAGGTATCTGGTCGTTTACTAGCTCTTGATCGAACCAACAAGCTTCAAGGCTTCCTGGTCCGTTTGTTCCAAGCATCCTGGTCGGTCCGCTCTGCATTCTAGCCTCCTGGTCGTCCTTTCTTCTGGCGGAAGCTCCTGGTCGGCCAAAGCGCTAGAAACGACCTGTGATGGCGTGACAGCTGGAAACAACTGGTGACAACTGGCAGTGGCATTTCCGTAAATATCGAAAATACCGACCATGCCCCTGAATACAAGATTTCAGCCATTTCTCCGCCTATAAATAGGACCCTACCTCCATCATTTTAGGGGGACTTTGGGAGGAACTACGAGGAGGTGCTGTCTAATTGCTTTCGGGATTTCTCCAAGCATTCCTACATCTCTTCTCTATCTTCGATCATAAGTCTATGGAGCATTGGAGCATGTGGAGCATAGCTTTCATGGAGGAACAAGCATAAGCATTCCACGCACTTCTTCATTTCTTCTTGATCATTCACCCAAAGATCTAAGGAGCTTTCATCCATGGCTTTCATGGAGGGATTGGCATAAAATACTTCAAGCTTTCATCCATCCTTTCAATCGGTTGTAAAGACAAATGCATGTCAAAGAAGCTTGTATGGATGCATAATGGAGCAAATATTGTAATCTTGTGATTATTAATGAAATCCAATCTTCAAAGTGGACGTAGACTCGAATAAGAGTCGATCCACTATAAAATTCTTGTCTTCTTTCTTTATTTTGGTATTTTGATGCTTTTGAATGTTAGATATGGCCTCACATAACTCTAAAGGTTTTCTAATGCCCCGCCTCTGAAAAGGTGACGTGCTTTCTAAGCATCTCGCCTCTGATTAGGTAACGTGTTTAGAAAAACCATTTTGGTTGTTATACCAATTTTCGGTATCAACACCTTTGTTTAAGACAACTGGCAAAAACTAGCAGTGGCATTTTCGTAATTACTCCGTGAACGACCCGTGGCCTGCATATACGAGTTTCAGCTCATATCTCATTTGAACTCTACCTATTAATAGAGCATGCCTTCTATTTTAATAGGGATCGATTCCTAAGACCCCGAAGGGTTATCCAACTATTTTCTCTACCATTCTAAGTGATTCTACCTTCACTAATCATCTCCAAACGAAGATCTAACACCAAATCCGCCATGAAATCATCCAAATCACCCGATTGTCCGAAAAGTTGTAGATCTACATCACCACTCACCACATTTAGAGAATTCCAATGAATTCCTTGGCTAATTTGAATAGATTGAAGAGAAATACTTGTGAGAGAGAAAATGGATGTAATGAGAGAGAATTTGTTCCTTGTAAACTCAAATATGATAATGAGAAGCAACTTTATAGTGGAGTAGGCTACTTTTAAAGATGAACCACTCTAAAACTTTGTGTTACTTTTTCCTTTCTATTTTGTGATTGTGGCCTTGTATTCTCATTTCTAACCTTTTGGTGAAGTGCTTTAAGAGTACCTTTGGTGTTGTGGCCATTGTGCGGTTACAACATTAAACTATAAATATCGCTTTATCAAGGTATTCACTTAATTTCAAAAGAAACTTATAATTATCGATTTTCCATCAATATCGCTTATCTCAATACTTATTTTTTCTTGTTGAAGGGTATCACGTTATTTGCCTCATATCCAAAGAATAGTCACTTTACATGTTGCTCCATGGGAAATTATCGTAACCTAACAATTATAAAACAAAGATACAAAAATAACCACAAATATAGGGAAAAGGAAAATGAAAAACAAGAAAGAAAGAAATAAAAATCATGACCTAAAAATAATAATAGTGCAACTCACAAGGCTTTTTGTTTAGGAGAAGAGCGACAACTATGATCGTAGCAAAACCGTCCACAAGATGCAAAAATATATTCTTAACATTATCCTCCAAAGCAAAATTGAGTGATTTCTCACCTATAACCAAAGAAAAAGATTTTATCAATGTACTCGGTGAAATCAACTTCTTTTTTTGCATCAATTCATTGAACCATTTTTCCAAAATGTGCCGAAAGGTTTCAAGTTTTCATTGTTTCACCACACAACCATCACAGATTCGTGATGTTAAACAACTTGATGTTTAATGGTATCACATACTAGAAATGTCTCAATCATTTCCATTTTTTTCCAATGCCAAAATTTCTAATGTTTCCAAATTAACTATAAGAATTCTTTGTCTATGAAAACTATAAAAAAAGGCAATGAAGAAAGTTTAGTAAATATCAAAAGAGTCATGTGAATCTTAATTTCTTGGATTTACGTAGTTTTTTTGTTGTTATATAACTTATTAACTCATGGTTGAAATTGAAAGAAAGAAATACTAACTCCATATGTTATATGCCTACCGGATATTAATGGCAGTTTTCATTTTACTGCATATATTATAGTTTTGTGCTAGTTTGTCAATACAGCCAGGAAACCCTTCCTATATCTAATCATTAATAGTTGTAGCACTGAGAAGAAAAAAACAATAATAGGTGGTCTATCGAAACCTCCAAAATTCAGTAAGGAAATATAGATGGATAGTTATCAAATGACTAAATGCAATAATTTGCATACAACATAAGGCTATGCAGTTAAAGCCCGGCTAAAACCTTGTAAAATCCCTGCTACAGCCCATAACACTCTCCAGTCACTATGCTATTTCAATTTAGTGTCGATGAATAGTAGTTATGCTTTAAACCCCACTATTTTCCACTACACTCATTCGATCAATGTTATTTAACATCCGCTTTAGCAATATTAATATATAAGATGATTTGACCAGTTCTCTTTTTAAATAAATCAAAAATGTTTGTGTAAAGAGTTGATTTTAATGCATAAGTGCCTTATATAAGATAGAAATCAATAATAATCATCGAATATAGTATGTATAATCATAATATTCTCTGATTTTGTTATATAATATTAATTAATGTACATTTATTTTACACAAATGATGCAAGAATGAAATTTAATTAATTTTTATTATATAGTTTTACATCTAATTAATATTTTTTCACCTCCGTTATATCCCCGCTTTATCCCCAATACAAGTTTTTTGTATCTTCACCGCTATAGAACCGCTAAGTGTTTTTAACCGCACATGCATAAGGTCAGTAAAGAACCATGCATGCAATAAAGCATTCGCTTGTACCATTAGTTAACTTCAGTGCTATATATATACTTATACTCAAATATGCAAAATTTAAACCAAAACGATTGCTTTTTTTTTTGCAGAATTTACCGGTTTTTAAAGTGACCGGAAATACTTATTATTATAACAATTTCAGGAGGGTGGCGTATTACCAACCTACTTGTTAATGATATTTTTCGAACACCGGAAGTAGGTCTAAGTATGAGTACCTAAAGGAAGTAATGTATTTTTTAGTTTGCACAAGCTTGGGTTAGTTGAACATTTCCTAGATATCAAGGTCTTAACCCTGAAGATTAGTTACTCTTCCCTCAAGGGGTGAGTATCATGCTAGCGAGACTCAAAGACCAACAGTTACCTTGGGATATGGGTTTCCTAAGCGCAACACAAGTTAGGAAGCTAAATGGCTTGCGGAAGGGTATTTTGATAGTTCGGGGCTTAAGGGTAAATCTTGTGTATAAGGCTTTTGTTATGAGGAAAGCATAGAACAATAGGTGGAAAAAGTAGTAAAGTAATCCATAGAAATTATGCTAAGGGTTGATTCTCTCTTCATTGTTCACTAATTTGAGTACATAAGTGTTTACAAGTGAAATTCCCAAATTGATTTACAAATTTGGGTTTACTCTCTCCAAAATGAGTACAAGATTGAGGAATGAAAAATGTCCCCCAAATTGAGACCCCCAGGGTCTTATTTATAGACAAATTGGACCCCCTTTTCGACATCAACTCAACAGAGTCCTCTTTCAGATGCGGCAACAGGGTTTCAACTGCTTTTATGCCTTTCGATTCCGCCAACATGGTTTCAACTGCCTTTCTCTCTATTGAGCATTGTTATCGGGTCTATCCTGCTTTAGGAGTGTCGATTTCGGGCTTTAGAAGCTTAACTTCAGTGCTATTTTTTATATTATGTATCAATACCAAGCCCACTGGTATAGATAGCTTCGAGAGCTGCTTCCAACCTCAGTGATATCTTTCTGTTTCAACAACAAATCTCAAACTTTGGCATGTTGACTTTATTATTTCCCTGATATCAGCATCGAAACTAAACTTATTAGAGTGTATGCCTCTTTTTTTACTTCTGATAATCCTTAGTTTCGGTCTCTATCTTATGATAGTGTCATTTGTGGCTTCCTTCTGATGACTTCTGGAATTCTTCTTGGTGTCGGTACCGATACTAAGTTAATTAGTGCCGATAGCCCTTTGTCCCATTCTACCTGGTTTGGTGCTACCATTCGTAGTTCTGGGTTTTGAGTCACATGTTTTTGGCTAACCTTTATTATATGCTTTTGATATCATATATACTACTTTTAGAGTTTGGTCCCTGCTGATTGCTTTTGATGTCGACACTGCCTTGCCGCTATCCCCTTTTGTATCGGTACCAAGCTTTTGCTTCTTGTGTTGGTACCGGTAACATGTTGACAAATATCCATCTCTCTACTTTTGATATCAGTTGTTTTAGTGATCCAGTGTTGGTTATTTGCTTTTGAAACATCTTTTTGGTGCTAGTAGTGTTCCTATACCCCTTCGCAGGTATCCAACTTCGATGTTGAATGTGACAGTAACATTTGCCTCCCTTATGAAGGGGTATTTCCAAATTTTAAAGTCTAACTTTGGCTCAAATAACTGCTACCTTCCACCTATAAATACTCGCTTCATTTCATCTTACATGCTTCCTTTGCTTTCTTCGTCCGTTCTCTACGTTTGAAATTTTCCCACGAAAGCATGGGTAGCTTCACACATTCATTCTCAAGTTATTTCCAGGTAAGTTGTAATAACCCGGAAATCCGAGCCAATTTAAAATTTTTATTTTGGCAATTTTAGCGAATTTTGATTATTTAAAATGAATTATTTTAAATAATAACGACGAGAAATTTATTTTCAATAGAATTCGAATGAATATATTTATATAGTTCGTCGTTAGAATATAAATATTTATTTTAAATTATAAAAGGAATTGAAAATGGCGCGGTAGTTCGATAATTCGATTTCAAACTTCAAATGGATGTACAGGATTCAAAATAAACCGGATTTTAGTGAAACCAAAAATATTTGAATCTATTGGTGAATATCTTTCCAACGAATCCGCAAAATTGAAATTTCATAGCGGGGATAAAAAGATATGTCCAGTTGAAAATTCTGAATAATCGCTATAGAATTCAGGCCCTTAGAAATGGAAATTTTGCAAACGACCTCGGATTTCGACAAAACTACTTTTGTTGGATCCGTGATGTCAAATTATTGCTAGGTTTCAAATTTCATAATTTTTCGAATCAATATGTGAGCGTGGCGAAGGAAAACGCGTTTGACCAGTTTCAGTTGATTTTAATCGACTGGAAAATGGCCATTTTTCAAATGGTCTCAGAATTCGACGAAATTAGTTTTGTTAGGACCGTATCGTCAATACGAAGTTAGAAAATATTTTTTTGGAATTTTTTGGTTCATATGTGACCCCAGTAAATTGAAATGTGCGTTCAAATTCAATATATAGAGTTATATGTTGATTTTGATGAAAACCGATCGAAACGGCCGAACTGGCTTACGATACATATCCCATTGTGTTCGGGATAGGGGTAATTAGCTATGAACGACAGGCGGTGGGTCTTGTTTCGTGGTCGAAATAAAAAGTCAACCTTTTTCGAAAATAAATAAATAAATAAAAAAATATATATATAATATAACACTTTCTCATATACCCCCCTTCTCCTTTCTTCCACGACAGTTTTGAAAAAAAAAACCCTAGAATCGCTCGTCGCACCCCCACCCTCGTCGGCGCCGCCCACCCTGGCGCTGCCGCCCACCTCGCGCGGCCCCCTCCGCCTCCAACAGCCTCCACCACCACCGCATCTTCCCCCTCTTCATTCGACAACACCCAAAACCCAAACCCCCTCGACCCAAATCGCCACCGCAACCCCACCACCGCCGTCCCCCACCCTGCAACGCCCGATGCCCCCCCGACGTCGGCCACCACCTCCGGCGAAAATGCAGACCCTCCCCTCTTTGATTTACAGTAAGACTTCTTTGAATTTAATTCGTTCGTTTAATTTCTCTAAAGTTAGCTTTAAATTCAGTTTTGTTTTAAGTAATTAGAAAAGATTAAATTTGTTATATGACAAAGTTAGGATTTTTAGACAGGAAAAGGTCGGGATTTTATACACATAAAGTGATGATTTTTATCACATAAAGATGTGATTTTCACAAAGTAGTAGAAGATAAAAATATGATTTTTATATTATATAGATCATAAAAATTCGATCTTTATGATGTAGGAGATATAAAAATATAATTTTTATTATGTAGAAGAAGCAAAAATATGATTTTTATTCACAAAAAGACGTGATTTTTAAACAAGTAAAGACGTGATTTTTAACTGTGTAAAGACAAGATTTTTAATGTAAGAAAGGTGAGATTTTTATATATTGAATAGCAAAGTAAAAATTCGATTTTTATATATTGAATAGCAAAGTAAAAAATAATAATTGATTTTTATGTATGTAGTGAATACGGATGACGAAAGTGACGAAAGAGAACGGTGAAGATTTCTACATATGAAGAGTCGAGGCGTTGGTTTAGCTAATCGGTGAGAACTTCTCACTTTGAATTTTCTTTTCTAGTTAAAATATATACTAAGAAGCAGACGGTGTTTAGTAGCACCCGACACCCGTCATCCACAGAACATGGACGGCTTGTATGCTTGTTTGTTTGATTTTGATGTGTAGTTGATTGTGTGATGTGAAATGAAATAAAACATTTGTATAATTGAAATAAAATATTTTATAGTGCAAAATATTTTATAGTTAAAAATAGAGTTTTTAACGTGTATATGAAATGAAATAAAAATAAACAAATCGGACGATTTGTTTATAAACACACATTTGACTGATATTGATTGGGACGATAAATTTTACACATCGCCCAACTGCACAAATAAAATCTGTGTTTGATTGTTTGAAACCCCACACAGGTATTGGGATGATATATGACGTACACTAATCCCAATAGTAAGCTGTATGTCGATCGATTGATTGATAGACTGTTATAAGCGTTAAATATTTATATTCGATGCTTATACAGTGTAGAATGCACTTTGGATGATGGTTGATTATTCATCGTTGTTATAGTATACATGTGTTGTAGAAAATCCATATAATTAACAATATATGGTAAGTGATTGGGCCTCATTCCAGTTTAGAAATAGAATATTTGAAATAGAATATTTGAAAGTAGCAATATTTAAAAAAAGGAATATTTGAAATAGAATATTTGAAAGTAGCAATATTTAAAAATAGAAATATTCGAAATAGAATATTTGAAAATAGGAATATATGAAGCCGTATTGATTAGATTGACGCCATTTTGACGTGAACGATATTTATATTGATTTTATTCATTTTATAATGAATATCGAAAGTGATTACAACATCTGATTTTTCGAAAAGAATTGAAATTCGAATTGAAATTGAATATAAATGAATTTGAATTGAAATTGAATATAAATGAATTCGAATTGAAATTGAATATAAATGAATTCGAATTGAAATTGAATATAAATGAATTCGAATTTAAATTGAATATAAATGAATTCGAATTGAAATTGAATTGAAATCGATTTGGAATGAATTTAAAACGAATTTACATTGGAATATTCAATTTTGATTTGAAATTGAATATGAAGTTGAAACCGTTTTGAAAATGAATTTAAAACGATTTATAAAGCACGTTTTGAATTGAAATCGACGAAGTATATTATATATATATATATATATATATATATATATATATATATATATATAATATAATGGCCTGAATAGAACGCGCCGCGCCGCGGTAGTTCATGAATTTCGACCATTGACTTCGAATTGACGTTGCGGGAGATCCGACCGTCGGATCTCCTAAAACCAGAACCGTTGGGTTCGTATCGAAAAGAGCTTTCCAATGAATATTAGAAATTTGAAATCTAACAGTTGGATTTGGAATTATGTACAAATCAAATTTGGAAAAGGTCGCCGTAAGTGCAGTTCGATGGCCGTTGATGGAAATCGACTGTACGGACCTCGATAAAATTATTAAAAATAGTAATAATTTGTGTAAAATCATAAAAAATGATTTGTGAAGAATTGGGATGAAAAACTCCATACTTGAAAAGATTAAAATAGATTTTTATCGAAATGAACTAGTTTTGAACTAGAATTATAATTCTATTTATTTCTAAAATAAATAAAGTGGATTTGAAATGGTTTTGAAAATAACCAGAATTTCCAATATATAAAGTGGGAATGGATTTGAATCGAAATTGTCTTTGGAATATTTCAATGTTGGATTTCGTGATTATACAGATATTGTTTGGGAAATTTGAAAGATATATTAATATCGTTATTTCCAATAAGATATTTGTTGGTCGTAGAATTTGATATTGAATATAAGCCGATATATTTTCTATTCAGAGCCTTGTATTTAATATCAAATGTGATTTGGGTTTGTCATGAATAGTGTCTCATTAACACTGTTCTTAAGCCCAATTGAGAAAAAGATTAAATCTTTTTATTTAGATTTAATGAAATGTACCAATTAAATAATATTTAATTGAAATTGAACTGGTATTGATTTTTGGGTTTATCGTGAGCAGTGTTTTAAATAACACTTGTTCTTTAACCCGATAATTAATGAATGTGATTTTGGGTTTATTGTGGGCCGTGTTTTAAAATGACATTGGTTCTTTAAACCAGTTAAAGACAGTATATTGATTTCTGTAAAGATTAAAACTAAGTGGAGTTTTAATGAATCTTTAATTAGATTGAAATGATCGAGAATGGAGTATCACCAGTTTTACTCCAGGCGGTAGTTAAATCTTTAATTAGATTTGAACGTGAAATGGTAATTGAATTTACCGATAACACCGTGGTGTTAGATATGAAGTATTACCAGTTTTACTTCATGGGATGAATAGGTGGGGATTGGGTAATAAAATAAATGATTATTCCGGTGTGATTCGCTAATCCCGACTAGTTTGAATTGATATTCATAGAAGATTAAAGAATAAATTTAAAGAATTTATCTTTGATAAAATTAATGGGAACCTTTCCCAAAGTAGAAGAATATTTGAATAAACGAATATTCTGAATTGGAATGAGGCGTATGTCGTGTTTGTGTAGCACTTGATGATTATATACGCGAGTTATTCAGAAAGACCGGGTTTATCCCATTCTGAATAACTGATTCGACGTGGTGTCGAAGATGAAGACGGTGGTTGAAGACCGGAGGTCTTCACGTCGTTTGGGTGATTGCTGATGATCTTGATTGGGCCGTACACCCAAGAGGAGGGAATCAGTAGTGATAGTCCAGACGTACTTGGAGATCGATGGATGCGCGGGGTACTAGGTGCCTTCGGTTTCGTTCAGACCCAGAACGAACTTGTAAATGGACTGTGTGTCTGACATTGGATTTCAGTCTATGTGATTGATTTCTATTAAATATATATCTGTTTGGCGGCGGAGAATTTATTCTTTTGCTTAACGCCCTTCTCTGAGACGTACGAGCCCAGGGGTTATATATTGATAGATATCCATCGCATGGAGTGAATTGCCTGTGTGGCATGCCTAAGTGGCAATTGATCAAGGCTTCTGTTGAAAAGCAAAGTCTTGTGGTTGATGATCAAAGCACGACCTGTGTGGCGTAGCTTTGTGTAACGTGGATTCGCGAGCCTCACACCCCGGTGGTGAACCAAAAACGGGAGAGGACCTCAGGGAGGACATGCGTTTCTTTCTAGCTAGAAGTGGCGTCAGTGGTTTTACACGCCCTGACGAGTTTGACTTATGTGGTTGTTGCTGTTGCGAGGCGCCTCGGTTTGATCGGACGATCGGGGTTCAATGGAGTCATTCGTTTGCTCATTTACGCTCCAAAGGGTGGGGAAACACAGTGTTCAGGCATTTTAATCCACATCGGTGGACCGACCCTGTTGCTCCAAGGGCTCACCTGTGTCTGGGTCCTGAGGCTCGGGCTAGACAGTCTCGAATCGGTAGAGGACTATCTCTTGCCTCGGTTCACAGATGGAAATCCTATTTCCAAATACGTGACTTTGCGGTTTTATTTGTAGAGCCTAGTATTGGCGACGTGATATATGGTACCCATGCTGCCTATGATTGATATTTATGATTTGAAGTTGTTTTATACACTATGCACTTATAATAGTATCAAATGATTTGTTTTAAACGTACTAAGCATGTTTGGCTATTATAAGGGAAAACCCTATCCCCCTTGCTTGCGTTGCATTGTGTGATAGGACCCGTGTCTTATAATAGCTCCATTGTTCTTTATTTAGCATTGCGCTGTTGTTTTATGCACTGGTATTCTTGGGAGGAAACCCGTTCCGTGTTATACGGCGTGGTCCCTTGATTTACCTAACTTTAAAATAAAGATTAATAACTGTTTTAGTTCTCACACCAGTCCCATGACTGACCTGGAGTTTATTGTTTTAACCTAAACTCTGGGTGCCCTTATTTTGACACGGGCAGCTAGTAGTTTTGGTTTTGCAGATTTATATTCACAGGATCCTGGTTTACAGCTGGAAAGATATCCGGAAAGCTTTGTATCCGTATATCTCTTCTAGTTGTATATTGTATTATTTTCCGCTGCTATGTAATGTATTGTAATCTCTGATATTTATCGAATGTAATATTCATTTATACTCTGTATATTCTTGTATTCTGATGGAATTGTTGTAATATACAATGAAATGTTCTTCCGTCTGCGTTCTGTTGTGGCTTGTTTTCGAACTATCCGCGCTTTCCTTCACGGGGAAGTTACGGGTCCTCACAGTTGGTATCAGAGCTTTGGTTTATAAAGCTCAGAGAACAAGACACATTAGAACCATACGAAAGAATTCATCAGAAATTGGATTAGTAATATCCAATGGGAATGACTCGTTAGAGATGGGATCAGTAGTATCCTAGAACGAGTGTGAAGAGTATATTTTTAAAAATGAAAACAATTTTTGTTTTGAAAATTTAAATCAATTATTCGTATTTGATTATTTATTTATATTGATTTGGACAATCCAGTATATAAAGATTTTGCATATACGTCTGATCCACGGGTATTCAGAGTTTTAATATAGTGGGTAGATATAAAATCGCACTGTAGTCGCTCGGGGATAATTCTGGTGATGTCGCGACATCATCAGTATTTGTGTTCGAGTTTCGAAGGTGTGATATTTATATATTTCCTATTGACTGGTGTGAGAACCAAAATTAGATAGGGTTTATCGTTGTGATTTGGCACCAAAAATGTGATTTTTGACTATATATCAAAGTTATGAATTTGAAATGCTAATCAACTAATTGATTGCTGATTGTGTTGGTTGATTATAGTTTGATTAATTAAATGTTGAACCTTTAGCCAAATTGACCAAAAAGTGAATTGTATTGAAATTTGTTTGCATTTGCTTGCATATACATGTACTTACATTGAACATGTCATAGCAAGGAGGCTAGAGCAGAAGAATAAAATTTGTTTGCCCGACAAATAGGTACATGTTTACCATAATTTACTGTTTGTTTGGGTGATGATAATTTTATGAGCCGATTGGCTAGCTGCTTGGCTTTTTCTTTTTCTTTTTGAGATCAGAGGGCCTGTATGGCAATTTCGGGATTTTCCCGGTGCTCCCGGTGCAGGGGAGGTTATGGCGAAATTTTTCGAAAATTCAGAGTGTTAGCCAAATTTTTGAAAAAGTTGAAGAACTTAAGCCGTAAAGAAAATATTGAAAGTTGATTTGATTAGTTAAACAACTTTCGGCTTCGTTCCTTTTCAGGGACGAAAAGTTTTAAGTGGGGGAGATTGTAATAACCCGAAAATCCGAGCCAATTTAAAATTTTTATTTTGGCAATTTTAGCGAATTTTGATTATTTAAAATGAATTATTTTAAATAATAACGACGAGAAATTTATTTTCAGTAGAATTCGAATGAATATATTTATATAGTTCGTCGTTAGAATATAAATATTTATTTTAAATTATAAAAGGAATTGAAAATGGCGCGGTAGTTCGATAATTCGATTTCAAACTTCAAATGGATGTACAGGATTCAAAATAAACCGGATTTTAGTGAAACCAAAAATATTTGAATCTATTGGTGAATATCTTTCCAACGAATCCGCAAAATTGAAATTTCATAGCGGGGATAAAAAGATATGTCCAGTTGAAAATTCTGAATGGTCGCTATAGAATTCAGGCCCTTAGAAATGGAAATTTTGCAAATGACCTCGGATATCGACGAAACTACTTTTGTTGGATCCGTGATGTCAAATTATTGATAGGTTTCAAATTTCATAATTTTTCGAATCAATATGTGAGCGTGGCGAAGGAAAACGCGTTGACCAGTTTCAGTTGATTTTAATCGACTGGAAAATGGCCATTTTTCAAACGGTCTCAGAATTCGACGAAATTAGTTTTGTTAGGACCGTATCGTCAATACGAAGTTAGAAAATATTTTTCTGGAATTTTTCTGGTTCATATGTGACCCCAGTAAATTGAAATGTGCGTTCAAATTCAATATATAGAGTTATATGTTGATTTTGACGAAAACCGATCGAAACGGCCGAACTGGCTTACGATACATATCCCATTGTGTTCGGGATAGGGGTAATTAGCTATGAACGACAGGCGGTGGGTCTCGTTTCGTGGTCGAAATAAAAAGTCAACCTTTTTCGAAATTAAATAAATAAATATATATATATATATAATATAACACTTTCTCATATACCCCCCCTTCTCCTTTCTTCCACGACAGTTTCGAAAAAAAAACCTATATTTGCTCGTCGCACCCCCACCCTCGTCGGCGCCGCCCACCCTGGCGCCGCCGTCCACCTCGCGCGACCCCCTCCGCCTCCAACAGCCTCCACCACCACCGCATCTTCCACCTCTTCATTCGACAACACCCGAAACCCAAACCCCCTCACCCCAAATCGCTACCGCAACCCCACCACCGCCGTCCCCCACCCTGCAACGCCCGATGCCCCCCCCGACGTCGGCCACCACCTCCGGCGAAAATGCAGACCCTCCCCTCTTCGATTTACAGTAAGACTTCTTTGAATTTAATTCGTTCGTTTAATTTCTCAAAAGTTTGCTTTAAATTTAGTTTTGTTTTAAGTAATTAGAAAAGATTAAATTTGTTATATGACAAAGTTAGGATTTTTAGACAGGACAAGGTCGGGATTTTATACACATAAAGTGATGATTTTTATCACATAAAGATGTGATTTTTACAAAGTAGTAGAAGATAAAAATATGATTTTTATATTATATAGATCATAAAAATTCGATCTTTATGATGTAGGAGATATAAAAATAAAATTTTTATTATGTAGAAGAAGCAAAAATATGATTTTTATTCACAAAAAGACGTGATTTTTAAACAAGTAAAGACGTGATTTTTAACCGTGTAAAGACAAGATTTTTAATGTAAGAAAGGTGAGAATTTTATATATTGAATAGCAAAGTAAAAAAAAAATTGATTTTTATATATGTAGTGAATACGGATGACGAAAGTGACGAAAGAGAACGGTGAAGATTTCTACATATGAATAGTCGAGGCGTTGGTTTAGCTAGTCGGTGAGAACTTCTCACTTTGAATTTTCTTTTCTAGTTAAAATATATACTAGGATGCAGACGGTGTTTAGTAGCACCCGACACCCGTCGTCCACAAACCATGGACGGCTTGTATGCTTGTTTGTTTGATTTTGATGTGTAGTTGATTGTGTGATGTGATGTGAAATGAAATAAAACATTTATATAGTTGAAATAAAATATTTTATAGTGGAAAATATTTTATACTTAAAAATAGAATTTTTAATGTGTATATGAAATGAAATAAAAATAAACAAATCGGACGATTTGTTTATATACACACATTTGACTGATATTGTTTGAAACGATGAATTTTACACATTGCCCAACTGCACAAATAAAATCTGTGTTTGATTGTTTGAAACCCCACACGGGTATTGGGATGATATATGACATACACTAATCCCAATAGTTAGCTGTATGTCGATCGATTGATTGATAGACTGTTATAAGCGTTAAATATTTATATTCGATGCTTATACAGTGTAGAATGCACTTTGGATGATGGTTGATTATTCATCGTTGTTATAGTATACATGTGTTGTAGAAAATCCATATAGTTAACATTATATGGTAAGTGATTGGGCCTCATTCCAGCTTAGAAATAGAATATTTGAAATAGAATATTTGAAAGTAGCAATATTTAAAAAAGGAATATTTGAAATAGAATATTTGAAAGTAGCAATATTTAAAAATAGAAATATTCGAAATAGAATATTTGAAAATAGGAATATATGAAGCCGTATTGATTAGATTGACGCCATTTTGACGTGAACGATATTTATATCGATTTTATTCATTTTATAATGAATATCGAAAGTGATTTCAACATCTGATTTTTCGAAAAGAATTGAAATTCGAATTGAAATTGAATATAAATGAATTCGAATTGAAATTGAATATAAATGAATTCGAATTGAAATTGAATATAAATGAATTCGAATTGAAATTGAATATAAATGAATTCGAATTTAAATTGAATATAAATGAATTCGAATTGAAATTGAATTGAAATCGATTTGGAATGAATTTAAAACGAATTTATATTGGAATATTCAATTTTGATTTGAAATTGAATATGAAGTTGAAACCGTTTTGAAAATGAATTTAAAACGATTTATAAAGCACGTTTTGAATTGAAATCGACGAAGTATATATTATATATATTATATATAATATAATGGCTTGAATAGAACGCGCCGCGCCGCGGCAGTTCGTGAATTTCGACCATTGACTTCGAATTGACGTTGCGGGAGATCCGACCGTCGGATTCTCCTAAAACCGGAACCGTTGGGTTCGTATCGAAAAGAGCTTTCCAATGAATATTAGAAATTTGAAATCTAACGGTTGGATTTGGAATTATGTCCAAATCAAATTTGGAAAAGGTCGCTGTAAGTGCAGTTCGATGGCCGTTGATGGAAATCGACTGTACGGCCCTTGATAAAATTATTAAAAATAGTAATAATTTGTGTAAAATCATAAGAAATGATTTGTGAAGAATTAGGATGAAAAACTCCATATTTGAAAAGATAAAAATAGATTTTTATCGAAATGAACTAGTTTTGAACTAGGATTATAATTCTATTTATTTCTAAAATAAATAAAGTGGATTTGAAATGGTTTTGAAAATAACCAGAATTTCCAATATATAAAGTGGGAATGGATTTGAATCGAAATTTTCTTTGGAATATTTCGATGTTGGATTTCGTGATTATGCAGATATCGTTTGGGAACTTTGAAAGATATATTAATATCGTTATTTCCAATACGATATTTGTTAGTCGTAGAATTTGATATTGAATATAAGCCGATATATTTTCTATTCAGAGCCTTGTATTTAATATCAAATGTGATTTGGGTTAGTCGTGAATGGTGTCTTCATTAACACTGTTCTTAAGCCCAATTGAGAAAAAGATTAAATCTTTTTATTTAGATTTAATGAAATGTACCAATTAAATAATATTTAATTGAAATTGAACTGGTATTGATTTCTGGGTTTATCGTGAACAGTGTTTTAAATAACACTTGTTCTTTAACCCGATAATTAATGAATGTGATTTTGGGTTTATTGTGGGCCGTGTTTTAAAATGACATTGGTTCTTTAAACCAGTTAAAGACAGGATATTGATTTCTATGAAGATAAAAACTAAGTGGAGTTTTAATGAATCTTTAATTAAATTGAAATGATCGAGAATGGAGTATCACCAGTTTTACTCCAGGCGGTAGTTAAATCTTTAATTAGATTTGAACGTGAAATGGTAATTGAATTTACCGATAACATTGTGGTGTTAGATATGAAGTATTACCAGTTTTACTTCATGGGATGAATAGGTGGGGATTGGGAAATAAAATAAATGATTATTCCGGTGTGATTCGCTAATCCCGACTAGTTTGAATTGATATTCATAGAAGATTAAAGAATAAATTTAAAGAATTTATCTTTGATAAAATTAATGGGAACCTTTCCCAAAGTAGAAGAATATTTGAATAAACGAATATTCTGAATTGGAATGAGGCGTATGTCGTGTTTGTGTAACACTTGATGATTATATACGCGAGTTATTCAGAAAGACCGTGTTTATCCCATTCTGAATAACTGATTCGACGTGGTGTCGAAGATGAAGACGGTGGTTGAAGACCGGAGGTCTTCACGTCGTTTGGGTGATTGCTGATGATCTTGATTGGGCCGTACACCCAAGAGGAGGGAATCAGTAGTGATCGTCCAGACGTACTTGGAGATCGATGGATACGCGGGGTACTAGGTGCCTCCGGTATCGTTCAGACCCAGAACGAACTTGTAAATGGACTGTGTGTCTGACATTGGATTTCAGTCTGTGTGATTGATTTCTATTAAATATATATCTGTTTGGCGGCGGAGAATTTATTCTTTTGCTTAACGCCCTTCTCTGAGACGTACGAGCCCAGGGGTTATATATTGATGGATATCCATCGCATGGAGTGAATTGCCTGTGTGGCATGCCTAAGTGGCAATTGATCAAGGCTTCTGTTGAAAAGCAAAGTCTTGTGGTTGATGATCAATGCACGGCCTGTGTGGCGTAGCTTTGTGTAACGTGGATTTGCGAGCCTCACACCCCGGTGGTGAACCAAAAACGGGAGAGGACCTCAGGGAGGACATGCATTTCTTTCTAGCTAGAAGTGGCGTCAGTGGTTTTACACGCCCTGACGAGTTTGACTTATGTGGTTGTTGCTGTTGCGAGGCGCCTCGGTTTGATCGGACGATCCGGGTTCAATGGAGTCATTCGTTGGCTCATTTACGCCCCAAAGGGTGGGGAAACGCAGTGTTCCGGTATTTTAATCCACATCGGTGGACCGGCCCTGTCGCTCCAAGGGCTCACCTGTGTCTGGGTCCTGAGGCTCGGGCTAGACAGTCTCGAATCGGTAGAGGACTATCTTTTGCCTCGGTTCACAGATGGAAATCCTATTTCCAAATACGTGACTTTGCGGTTTTATTTGTAGAGCCTAGTATTGGCGACATGATATATGGTACCCATGCCGCCTATGATTGATATTTATGATTTGAAGTTGTTTTATACACTATGCACTTATAATAGTATCAAATGATTTGTTTTAAACGTACTAAGCATGTTTGGCTATTATAAGGGAAAACCCTATCCCCCGGCTTGCGTTGCATTGTGTGATAGGACCTGGGTCTTATAATAGCTTCATTGTTCTTTATTTAGCATTGCGCTGTTGTTTTATGCACTGGTATTCTTGGGAGGAAACCCATTCCGTGTTATACAGCGTGGTCCCTTGATTTACCTAACTTTAAAATAAAGATTAATAACTGTTTTAGTTCTCACACCAGTCCCATGACTGACCTGGAGTTTATTGTTTTAACCTAAACTCTGGGTGCCCTTATTTTGACATGGGCAGCTAGTAGTTTTGGTTTTGCAGATTTATATTCACAGGATCCTGGTTTACAGCTGGAACGATATCCGGAAAGCTTTGTATCCGTATATCTCTTCTAGTTGTGTATTATATTATTTTCCGCTGCTATGTAATGTATTGTAATCTCTGATATTTATCGATTGTAATATTCATTTATACTCTGTATATTCTTGTATTCTGATGGAATTGTTGTAATATACAATGAAATGTTCTTCCGTATGCGTTCTGTTGTGGCTTGTTTTCGAACTATCCGCGCTTTCCTTCACGGGGAAGTTACGGGTCCTCACATAAGTGTTACTTTGTTTCTTTCAAAATAGTTTGAAACAAATTTACTAAATTAGTTTTACCAGCAATATTATATTGTCAATACATAAATTGCATAACTCACATTGGGGTACAATATGTTTTTTTTGGTTGGTTCTGACTAAATAACTTTGAGAAACTGTTAATGCCCATCGTGCTAGCTATGCAATTTAGCTTTTAAGAACTGGATCACGGTCACACTTGAGTTCTGACGTCAAAACTTAGTTGTTTCCCATTCGAGGGACATATTTTCTCAGTAAAAAATCTCTTGTGGATATATGCAGACTGTATGACACTTGATGTTAAAACAGTACTGCATACAGGGTTGTAAGTTGTAAAGATATCGGTTGATACATAATCTTTGCTTTTGCTAAGGATACGTTCTCCCAGAAGTCTTTTTGCACTATCTTGCATAAACTCAACACACACTGTTTTGTGTTGACCTTGTAGGATATATATCATAACTTGTCTGCTCTGCGAAACAACACTTGCGTTATATCTACATAATAAATGAATGAGTGGTATCGCAATACGTTTACTCATATTTTGTGTTTTGGGAATGTCAATCTTGTTTTAATAAGAGTTCTTAAAAAATCTTCTTGTGCGAGGCATTAAGGAAAACACAACCCTTGTTATTTGGTTCTAATCAGAGGGTTCAAGGTACTTTCTTGAGTACTTATTTAAGAAAATCCTCTTTGTGGCAACAAGACGATAGTTTTTGAGCCCCCTCTATTAGGTTCCCCGTTGCATTGTCATTGTAATATAGTAATTTGACCATTCGCACTACATATCCTATTAGAATAATGAATAATAACTTTGTGCATATGGGTTAAGAAAATCTCCCTGAGCAATTTGGAAGATCATTATCTTCGTTTGAAGACTTTTAGGTAGCAGACTCGAGTCTTCATCCCAAGTATTGATATCAAATCCTTTTTTCAAGGATTAGGATTAGAATCTCTTGACCTAGATTAGGGTATTTGGTAGAAGGCCAGATATCTATATCTGGAAATAATAGAAGTCCCGATCCATAACTCAAATTCAGGTATTCAAGTGAAGACTAGAAACCCACTTTTAACGATAATTAGAAGTCCCGAACCATAGAAAGGTTCAGGTATTTAATAGAAGAGCAGTAATCCTCTTCTTGTATGAGTAGCTAGAAGTCCCGAAACATAACCCAGATTCGGGTAATTTAGTAGAAGACTAGAATTCCGCATCTGACATTAATAGAAGTCCCAAACCAACCCATATTCGGGTGTTTGATAGTAGACCAGATATCCACATATGGCATGAATAGAAGTTACCCCTTTCAAGTTTAATTTGCAAAGAAGAGGGTGTACATGATTTGTTAGCCACTATTTGGGCTTGTGATTGTCAAAGCAGAGGATATACGTGCTTTGTTGGCCACTCTCTAGGTCTGTGTGTCTGGTGAAATTGGCTAGCTTATTCTCAAGCAAGGCCCAAGGACTTACCCAACCTCCCTCCAGGAGGCGTCTTGGCCTGGCCATCGTAGGCGGTGATAAGGGCTTGGATGCTTTAATATGGCCATCGTAGGCTCGGCTAAAGGCTTACTCTTTTGATGTTCTACCTTGGCCATCGTAGGCGGTGATGGAGGCTTACACTCCACCCTTCTCCAAGTGGTGCTTTAACCTAGTCATGATAGACGCAGATAAGGGTTTTCGATGCTTTAACCTAACCCTATCTGGTTTGGATGCGGATAAAAGCTTACACTCACCCCCTCCAAGAGGTGCCTTACCCATGCCATCGTAGGTAGGAGTAAGGGTTTTAGCTGCACCATCAAGGAGGCAAAGGCTTTCACTTTCGATGTTTTAACCTAACCTTTTCTGATTTGGGTGCGGATAAAGGATTAAACACCATCCCTCTCCGTGGGATGCCTTACCCTAGCCATTCTTGGCGGTGACAAGGTTTTTTTATCATCGTAGATAGCTTCAACCATTTTTGGTGGTTCCAATATTTTTAGGGAGATCGTACCCCCAACCATGTAGATATTCTTACTTCAAAGAACCCTTTCATCATATTTAGGTTGATCTTTTTACAAATCTTTGCAACTGACCTTGATTGTAAAATCTGATAATCATCCCTTATAGGACTCTGTAGTGATTAGTTTCATGCCCGTTCATCATATGGTAGTAACAGTAAGGGCCTCATAACTTTCTTTCATACTTCGATTTCTTCATGGACGACGGGCAGAAATTAAGCTCGTGCTTGGTTAGGAAGTATATATTTTCGATTGATGTGGTAAAGTTGCATTTTTAGGTAGTCTTGATTCGAGGATTCCCTTTTGCTGTTGGAACCTTGCCCTTTTATTACTTAATTCTGCAGCTTCATTTATTTCTTGGAACCTTCTTTTCAAGGTATCTTGGTATTAAAGCTCAATTCTTTTAGACCATCTAGAGACAAATGGTGGAAGTCTTCCATCATTTCTTGTTCAAATATAGTTCCTCTAGCCTGTGCATGAATGGCTTCTCCAAGGTGGGAGAACAATTTATACCATGTTGTTGTAGAGCCACTTAAAGCGAAGCGGGGTTGGTCCTATGTAGAAAGGGTTGATGTTCCAATATTCAGGATCATATTGCTCTATTTCCTTTTTCCAATTGATGATTCACAAGGCTTCCATTCTTAACCCTTGTTCTTCCATCACCCTTGGGTTAGTAATATCTAGCATAGCCATTCGAGATCCGGAAGATTCTTCTTAGGACTCTTTGCCCATGGTCTTGCTTCTTCAAAGTTTAGTCCAATCTGGGACGGAATAACACAGTTAGAAATGTGGTTGTTAACCACAAGGTCGGAGGTTCAATCCCTCCTTCTAGCGCCAAAATGTTAATGATATTTTTCGCTAACACCGGAAGTTGGTCTAAGGAGTGGACCTAAAGGAAGTAAGGGATTATTTAGTTCCCACAAGTATGAGTTAGTTCACCGTTTCCTAGATATCAAGGTCTTAAGCCCGATGATTAGTTACTCTTCCCTCAAGGGGTGAGTATCACGCTTTCGAGACTCAAAGACCAACAATTACCTTGGGATAAGGCCGTCCTAAGCGCAACACAAGTTAGGAAGCTAAATGGCTTACAGAAGGTTATTTTGATAATTTAGGGCTTAAGGGTAAAGCTTATGTATATGGCTTTTGTTGTGAGGAAAGCATAAGGGAATAGGCGAAAAAACAGTAAAGTAATTCATAGAAATTATGCTAAGTGTTGATTCTCTCTTTATTGCTCACTAATTTGAGTACATAGGTGTTTACAAGTGAAATCCCCAACTTGACTTACAAATTAGGGTTTACTCTCTCCAAAATGAGTACAAGAATGAGGAATGAGAAAAGTCCCCCAAAATGAGACCTCCGGTGTCTTATCTATAGAGAAATTAAACTTTCTTTTGACATCAACTCAACAGAAGCCTCTTTCAGACGTGGTTTTGGCCGCTTTTCTCTCCGCTGAGCATTGTTATCGGGGCTATCTTGCTTTTGGAGTGCTGATTTCATTCTTTAGGAGCTTAACTTCGATGTTGTTTTTTCATAATTATCGATACCAAGCCCAGTGGTGTAGATAGCTATGGGAGTTTCTTTCAGCGTCGGTGATAACTTTTTGTTTCAACAATAAATCTCAAGCTTTGCCCTATCGACTTTATTCTTTCCCAGATACCGGCGTTGAAACTAAGCTTGTTATAGTGGATGCCGCTTTTTCTACTTCCGATAACCCTTAGTTTCGGTCTCGATCTTGCGATAGTGCCATTTGTAGCTTCCTTTTGATGACTTCTAAACTTCTTCTTGATGTCGGTACCGATACTAAGTTAATTAGTGTTGATAGCTCTTTGTTCCATTCTGCCTGGTTTGGTGCTTCCTTTCGAAGTTCTGCGTTTCGAGTTACATGTTTTTGGCTATCCTTTATTATCTACTTCCAGTATCATATGGAATACTTTCGGAGTTTAGTCCCTGCCGATTTATTTCGATGTCGGCTCTGCCTTTCCATTGTCCCCTTTTGTATCGGTACCAAGCTTTTTCTTCTTGTGTTGGTTTGGAGAGAAAGTTGACAAATCTCAATCTCTCTGCTTTCGATATAGGTTGCTTTATTGATCCAGTGTCAGCTGTCTTCTTCTGAAACACCCTTTTGGTGCTAGTGGTGTTCTGATACCCCTTTGTCGGTATCCATCTTCGGTGTTGAATTTGGTAGTAACACTACCACATTCGGCTTTTAAAGTGGGCCATCCACCACGTACGAATTTTAGAGTGGCCCTTCCACTGTTTTGGTAACAAACCGAATTTTTAGCATTGGGTTAAATAGACTATTGGGTGTTTTCTATTTTTTTTAGAGAATAAAACACGAATTTGAAAAGCCTAACCTGTATAGTGTTGATTCATGATATTTTTGATTCATGACAACAAAATAGAGATTAATGAAGATCGTATCAAAGAGCTAAGTTCATGTATATATGATTATCTAGTTGTGTTAGAAATGTATTAAAAAATATATCCTCATAGTATAACACAAATGCATGTATTCTTAAATAAATATATATATATATAAATGAATATATGGTTAGAAAATAGCATTACTATATTGGTTTCACCTAACTAGTCGACTGGTGCAAAACTGACCAATCGACTGTTCAGGTATTCAGAGTCCAGTAACGGCTAGTTTCTTTTCATATTTAAATATATATACGATTTTCTCAGTTGTCCAGTCGACTAGTGGTTTTCCTACCAGTCGACTGATCAGGAAATAACAGTCATTTTTGTGAAAAGTTACTTTCTTTCATGAAGAGATTCCTCTTTATTTATAAACAGAAATGGATGCAATTCTTTTCCAGAAACTCTTCATGAAAGATTACTACACTTCTATAATTATAAATACACTTCAAACATTATTTCCAAGTAACTGATTCTCACTTATTCTATTCTAATTTCTGATTTACGTCTCTATACTCACCGCATTCTAAAAGCTCTCCAAAATTCAAGTTACTTGTTGAATCTGTGAAGTTATTTCATATCTCTTGATTCAACAAGCAAAATACTTCCTTAAATCTTCACATACACATCAAATACTTGAGGATAAGATTACAGGAAGGATGTACTTAATCGTTGGCTATTCAGTGTTGATACAAGGACACATTCAGAAGTCAAAACTTTTTTGTAATTTGTGAAGTCCTGTGTGGGTGCTTAGGCGGGGACATCCTTGTTGGTGCTCGGGTGTATTGTGACCCATTCCACCGAGTTAAGAGAGGGCATATTAGTGAATTCCGAAGAGGAGCTTAGGGACTGGACGTAGGATGGGAAGTCTGAACCCGTATAAAATTCCTGGTGTCTTTACTTACTACTTTTACTTGTTTGTGATGTATCTATATTTCTTAGATTTACCTGCATAACTATTATAGCTTACAAGTTAGCTTGTCATATATACAATTCCGCTATATCCATATAAAGATCCTACTTAAGTCACACACCGACTTTTCATTTCATATATACAATTCCATTATATCCATAAAAAGATCCTACTTAAGTCACACACCAACTTTTCATATAGTGTTTTGAAACAGAAAGTAAGGAATTCGATAATTCAGGTGTTTGGAATAAATTTAGAATTTTTAATTTAATAAGTAATTTATTCCAAATTGCGTGTTTATGATTATAAATTGTGATTCTACTAATGTTGAGAATATATATAAAATTGATTGACAATCGATACTCAAGTAGAAAAATATAATTTTAATATTAGCAATCAATTGTTGGTTGAAACACTCATTAAACTATTGACTTGTGTTTTAAACTTGATTATAAGATTTAAAGTGATATTATAACATTGAGTTTGTTGATTGCTGTTAATAAATAAATTTTTGGATTTTGTTATATTGATAATATTAATGTATACATTACTGTTTAAAGTGGATTATTTTCGGTATAAAATTATGAATACTGGTTATAAACCAATGTTGTAGTCATTAAATATTTATTTAAATTATTAAATCAATGAGAAAAGCAAACTTATAGCTAAAAATTTAAATATGTTTATAAGATTAAATAATCATAGAACAAACATATTTATATTTGTAAGGTGTGTCAAAACAGTAACACCCCACCTCCATTAAGGTCACTCACAAAGGGAATGCCTTAACTTTGGTGGAGCGTTTTAGTAGACAGAACAGAAATTTACAAGAAAGATAAACAATACTTGAGAAATTATAACTTTATTACGGCGGAAAACAGAAATCAGTTTGTTTACTTCTTTCCCAAAAACTCAAGTACATAAATATCAGCCTTGTTTAGAAAATCATCAGAGTACAAAACTTTAAAATCATAATCCCCACAGAAGCAGCCATAAGGAGCCAAGACATACTTTAAGCACTCTAAGTACTTCAAGCAGAAGAAATCCGGATCAAGCTAAAGTATTCCTTCCTTGGAAAACCTGGGGGGGGGGGGGAACGGAAGAAAAAGGGGCGAAAACAAGCAAGGTCAGACATAAAGTCTGGCAAGTCCAGTGACTTTCAGCATATGAACAAATAATAATAATAATGACATGAAAATAAAACTGGATGCGAGATAACAGTAACAGGAGTAGCAGATAAACTTAGGTTAAACAGAAAAAGAACAGAACGATGTAAGCTTTTGCTTTTCACTTCTCTGCACTAATACCAGTATAACAAGATTAGGTGTCACCCTAATGTCTAAACTAAAGCAGAATCAGGAACATTATAACTTCCACAGAAACAGAACGCTAATAATGGGCCTTACCACCCGAACAGAAACAGACAGAAACATAATGTTAATAATGGGCCTTTACCACCCGAACAGAAATAGACAGAAACAGATTACTCCCTACGGAAACAGAATGTAAAATTAGGTGTACACTAGTAAATGGGCCTTTACCACCCGAACAGACAGTACCACAAAGACAGGTGTTGTCACCCAACAAAAACAGACGGTACCAACAGAAACAGACAGAACTAAGTGTACCCTAAAACCCTACCCCAAGTGATCGGCTCCCTAAACATAAATACCCTGTGTCGGCCCCACACTAAGGTGTATCACTCCCTAAAGTGACAACCAATTGGCACAGACCTATTTATAGATGTCACGGCGTCTTACATCCACAGAGGCAGGCCGGGATCCATGCACGCACATGACCCGGTTGGAACGCACCATCAACACCCCTCGCCATTATCAGAATGAACCACTTATAATTAGTTCAGTAAGCGTGCCCGGACCCTACTTACTGTTGGGTCAATATTTTGATACCAGAAAGGGTTACTGACTAATATGGGTCCCAAACAACAAATGACATAAGTAATTTCCCTCTTAACCTTGTGTCCCCAGACTAACAGATTTCAGATTAACTTGTTTACAAGTTCAGACATACAGAATTCAGATCAACCAGTTCACAGATTAGACAAGTTTTTAGACCAACGGATCAGATATACGGATTTAACAGACTTACAGATTAACCTGTTACAGATTAACAGACTTACAGATTGTCTAACTTTGTATTGGGCCTACAGATTCATGAAATGGGTTTATTAATTTCATCAGTCTAGTTGGTTTAACCCTATCCACACAACATGTTTTAGACATCATATTTATCCAGATTTTCATTAATTAAATATTAATGCCCAGACCTCTCACATTAAACTGACCGTTTGCGGCTACTGGTTAGGCCGGTTGGTTCCGGGCAGGTTTCTGCCACAAACTGAGTCTAACCTGGGTTTCAAGCACGTTATGACTAACTTCTCACATTAGAACCTATTGTTTGCGGCCACTGGATGTGCCGGGCGGTTCCGGGTAGAATTACGCCGCAAACTCATTCTAACATCGAGTTAGTCATGTTTATCTTTGCGGCCAATTAATTAATAATTTACCATTTATGCTCATGCCTAATATACATGTCAATTATTCATAACTATAGCCAATTCAGATTATGTCAATAACAAACTAAATATATCAACTCAACAGATATGGCAGATAACAGATTTCGCAGATTAGGCGACTTAACGGATTTAGCAGATTAAGCAATTTAGCAAATTTAGCATATATCAGATTAGGCATTTTCAGCAGACTTAGCAGATGACAGATTTATCAGATGAACAGATCTAGCAGGTTAGGCAATATAACAGAACTAGCAGATTTGGCAATATAACAGAACTAGCATATTTGGCAATATAACAGAACTAGCAGATTATGCAATATAACAGATTTAATCATTCCTTAAAGTTTCATCAACATATCTTGCCTAATTGTAAATTTGGCCTAAGTTTGCATGCCTAAATAGTTGTCATGATTCACAATATGATCATATACCCCGCGTTTGCATTGAATTTACATGGCACAGATTATGGTCATAACTTACCATATAACACATGTCCCAATTTAGTTAAACTTTCCTAGTACAAGAGATTCACATATAAATTATACCAAATATAGCCATCAATCTCAATGCATGTCATATATTCAAAAAACTCCCACTTAGGTATTATTCACATTTAATAGTTATCAAATCTTAATATAAACCTTCACACCTAAGTCATATTCTCTTTTTATCCCAAATCATGAATTGTTATATAAACAATATGCCCAACAATCTAGAACTTTAAATTATAACAGATCTTAATTCAATATATGTGTTATGTCAAATGTCTTAAATCACATGTTAACATACAATGGTTCCTCTTCTTCCAATTCACAGAATATGCATAGATCTAAATCTAGTCTACAACCTATGTCCATTTAGTCACAGATTAGTCATGTCCAATTGTGCAATCGTTCATTCTTTGTCCCAAAGTTTAGCGTTTGTGCGTTAATCTCTTATGAGATTCGGCGCAGGCTCGTAGTATCCTGGCTATAGAACAGAAAGAAGATAGGGATACAGAATAAGATAGATATAAACAGAACAGAACAGTCATAACCTCAAATTCAGATTTACAATTCATGTCACAATCATAATTAATGTTTATAGCGGAAAATAACTGTACTTGCCTTGATTGGATTAAGAAGAAGAAGGGTTGCAGTTGTTTTCTTTTAATTCCAATCAGTTTGGAAGAAGATGCTTCAGTCCTAGTTCCTGTTCAGATTTCAGCAGAGTAGCGACGCCATTTTTATTTTTAATTAGATCGGAGGCAGAATATAGACAGAATGAAATGGTGTGGAGGGGATGAGGCTAGGGGGCTGTTTATATAGGTTTAGAGTCATGAATCTGGTCAGAAAATCGGCCAAAAACATCAGAATGCATCAGGTTCAGAAAGTGGGTTTCGGGAGCAGGTCGACCCCCCGGTCGACCTGGTCCCCCCAGGTTGACACTATTGTCGACCTGGCCCTGGGGAGGTCGACCACCCAGTCGACCTGGGTCCTGGGCGGGAAATTTCCAGACCAGCCCGCTTCTGGGTATGAATTCGAATTTCGAATTCGAATTTCAAGCTGTTTTCGATTCTGAAATTCTCTGAAACTTCGGAGGGCCATATCTCCCTCATACGGACTCCGTTTCTCGAAAACTCGGACTCATTTCCAAGCAGAATTTCGAGACGAACAGAATGGCGCAACCCGTTTCCCTTGATTATTATTTTAAAAATTAATTATTCTCTGACTTGTTACTTGTACGATTACAGAAAATACGGGGTGTTACATTCTACCCTCATTAAAGGATTTCGTCCCCGAAATCTTCAAGTTGAGAAAAATGTGTCCTACCATCCAGTCATCCATCTACTCAACCATCATCCACAAGCATCCATTGCCCTTAGAAAACTTCTAATGTTGTATGAACATATGCAAAAGTGTGTGTATATGTTCCTTATCTAATGCAAAGATCAGGCGGTCCACTAATTCAGTTGACTTTCTTAATGCGAATAATGTTAGTGCCATGAGTCCAACATGTATGCAATTTTTCCTATTTGATACATATCATTTCTACATGAGTGCACAACCATTCAGTCATATGCAACATCCATGTGTTGAATCAATCATTTTGCATCCACAAAAATTTAAAATGCTCACACATCCATATGCAGTATGAGAGTGTTTTTCGAGCCGATCTAGTGCCTAGTGTGTGTATATGCATCCACGGGCAACCACTTGCATCCACTTGCAACCATCAAACATAACATGTCTCAAACACATGTTTACATCCATAGGATTCCTATCTAAAGTTCGAAGATTCGATCGATAGGATACAGTCGAATGATGGAAGCGAGTACAGATAAAACAAAAACTTGGTTTCCATTAGACCTTGGTTGAGAGACAAATTCCCTAAGTATCCGCCCTGAAGACCGAGACCAACACCAGATTGATGCCCAGAGGATTACCCTCTTTAGACAATGTCAAAACTGGAACCTTAACCTTATCAGAAATATTCAGATATTTACAGATTACCGGTACAGATCAGACTACTAAATGATTCTTAGGAAACTAAGCATGATAAAAACCCAGAATGTATGCGTCATAGCCAACTTAACGCTCAACACAGATATCCAACTTAGCATGCTTAGATGAGTCATAACCATTATTGGTCTGAGTCTACAGCGGAATCAGAAACAATACTAGTATTCAAGTGCAGAGTACCGATTACAGAATCGAAATGCCAGAATCAGAAAAGAGTTTCGACCCAAAAATCAGATAAAGAAATTAAACCTCCTACAGAAAGTTTTCCTATTTCTATCCTATCCACTAGCCTCGAGAGTGTTCGCCTACCTTCCAGAAGTTGGTCCTGCTCTCTGCCCTTGTCCTCGTTTCTTCGGACAATCCCTAGTGAAGTGTCCCATCTCACCACAGTTGAAGCAAGTGCCCTTTCTTTTTTTGCAATCCTTGTTCAGATGAGTCGAGCTTCCACAAGTAAATCACTTTTTCTCCTTCTTATCTTTAGACTTTTAACCCTTCTTTTGTGTTTCCTTTTTGGGCCATGCTTTCTTGTTCTGTGGTTCTTCCTTCTTTGCCTCTTTCTTGTCGTTGTCTTCCTCGTGCTGCCATATCCACCAAACTCTCGTAAGTAGCTCCCATGGGTACATGGGTCATGGCCAGGCTGTGCAGTGGCTCGTTCAATCCTTTAACAAAGCGGAGAGTCTTTTTATGCTGAGTGTTGACTAAATCTAGTCCGAACCTAGCTAGTTGGTTGAACTGATTGACGTATTCCCTGACCGTCATATTTCCTTGCTTAAGAGATAAGAACTTTTCCAGTTGTAGACTTCGTTCAGCTTGCGAGAGGAATTTCGTCTCAAACCTTGTTCTTAAATCCATCCATGTTTCAACCGGCCTCTCGGCGTTAGTGATTTCCCACCAGTAGGAAGCTTCGTCCTTGATCCACCATACCACCAATTGTACTTTTTGCCTATCGTCCACCTCGAAGATAACGAACAGATCCTCAGTTTCCTTGAGCCAGTTCCACGCTTCTACGAATGATTCAGTTCCCTTGAAATCCTTTCCACCCATGGCCCTAAAATCTTTATAGATTTTTGAGAAAGCAATTGCACGAGGAGGGGGCGGAGGAGGAATCGCTGCAGCTGGAGGAGGAATATCAGCTGGGCCTGCATCGTTGGCCCTAGCCTCTACGTACCTACTGAACCAGCCAGGTATTGGCACGCCCTCTGGAAAGTTAAGATTCCCAGACATGCTGGAATGAAAGAAAAAGATTTAAAACGGAGAACGGAAAAGATAGATATATGGCTTTTCTGGGGATTATGTTTTTCAAAACAAACTTTATTTTAGAAAATACTTCCTTTTTGAAAATAGTTTCAAAAACTTTTTATCTAATCTGGTAACCTTCAGCTCTGATACCAAGTGTAACACCCCACCTCCATTACGGTCACTCACAAAGGGAATGCCTTAACTTTGGTGGAGCGTTTTAGTAGACAGAACAGAAATTTACAAGACATATAAACAATACTTGAGAAATTATAACTTTATTACGGCGGAAAACAGAAATCAGTTTGGTTACTTCTTTCCCGAAAACTCAAGTACATAAATATCAGCCTTGTTCAGAAAATCATCAGAGTACAAAACTTTAAAATCATAATCCCCACAGAAGCTGCCATAAGGAGCCAAGCCATACTTTAAGCACTCTAAGTACTTCAAGCAGAAGAAATCCGGATCAAGCTAAAGTATTCCTTCCTTGGAAAACCTGGGGGGGGGGGGGGGGGGGACGGAAGAAAAAGGGGCGAAAACAAGCAAGGTCAGACATAAAGTCTGGCAAGTCCAGTGACTTTCAGCATATGACCATATAATAATAATAATGACATGAAAATAAAACTGGATGCAAGATAATAGTAACAGGAGTAGCAGATACACTTAGGTTAAACAAAAAAAGAACAGAACGATGTAAGCTTTTGCTTTTCACTTCTCTGCACTAATACCAGTATAACAGGATTAGGTGTCACTCTAATGTCTAAACAGAAGCAGAATCGGGAACATAATAACTTCCACAGAAACAGAACACTAATAATGGGCCTTACCACCCGAAAAGAAACAGACAGAAACAGAATGTTAATAATGGGCCTTTACCACCCGAACATAAACAGACAGAAACAAATTACTCCCTACGGAAACAGAATGTAAAATTAGATGTACACTAGTAAATGGGCCTTTACCACCCAAACAGACGGTACCACACAGACAAGTGTTGCCACCTAACAGAAACCGATGGTACCAGCAGAAACAGACAGAACTAAGTGTACCCTAAAACCCTACCCCAAGCGATCGGCTCCCTAAACATAAATACCCTGTGTCGGCCCCACAGTAAGGTGTATCACTCCCTAAAGTGACAACCAATTGGCACAGACCTATTTACAGATGTCACGGCGTCTTACATCCACAGAGGCAGGCCGGGATCCATGCGCGCACATGACCCGATTGGAAAGCACCATCAACACCCCTCGCCATTATCAGAATGAACCACTTATAATTAGTTCAGTAAGCGTGCCCGGACCCTACCTACTGTTGGGCCAAAGTTTTGATACCAGGAAGGGTCACTGACTAATATGGGTCCCAAACAACAGATGACACAAGTAATTTCCCTCCTAACCTTGTGTCCCCAGACTAAAAGATTTCAGATTAACTTGTTTACAAGTTCAGACATACAGAATTCAGATCAACCAGTTCACAAATTAGACAAGTTTTTAGACCAATGGATCAGATATACGGATTTAACAGACTTATAGATTAACCGGTTATAGATTAACAGACTTACAGATTGTCTAACTTTGTATTGGGCCTACAGATTCATGAAATGGGTTTATTAATTTCATCAGTCTAGTTGGTTTAACCTTATCCACCCAACACGTTTTAGACATCATATTTATCCAGATTTTCATTAATTAAATATTAATGCCCAGACCTCTCACATTAGACTGACCGTTTGCGGCTACTGGTTAGGCCGGTTGGTTCCAGGTAGGTTTCTGCCACAAACTGAGTCTAACCTCGGGTTTCAAGCACGTTATGACTAACTTATCACATTAGAACCTATTGTTTGCGGCCACTGGATGTGCCGGGCGGTTCCGGGCAGAATAACGCCGCAAACTCAATCTAACCTCGAGTTAGCCATGTTTATCTTTGCGGCCAATTAATTAATAATTTACCATTTATGCCCATGCCTAATATACATGTCAATTATTCATAACTATAGCCAATTCAGATTATGTCAATAACAGACTAAATATATCAACTCAACAGATATGGCAGATAACAGATTTCGCAGATTAGGCGACTTAACGGATTTAGCAGATTAAGCAATTTAGAAGATTTAGCATATACCAGATTAGGCATTTTTAGCAGACTTAGCAGATGACAGATTTAGCAGATGAACAGATCTAGCAGGTTAGGCAATATAACAGAACTAGCAGATTTGGCAATATAACAGAACTAGCAGATTAGGCAATATAACAGAACTAGCAGATTAGGCAATATAACAGAACTAGCAGATTAGGCAATATTACAGATTTAATCATTCCTTAAAGTTTCATCAACCTATCTTGCCTAATTGTAAATTTGGCCTAAGTTTGCATGCCTAAATAGTTGTCATGATTCACAATATGATCATATACCCCGTGTTTGCATTGAATTTACATGGCACAGATTATGGTCATAATTTACTATATAACACATGTCCCAATTTAGTTAAACTTTCCTAGTACAAGAGATTCACATATAAATTATACCAAATATAGCCATCAATCTCAATGCATGTCATATATTCAAAAATCTCCCACTTAGGTATTATTCACATTTAATAGTTATCAAATCTTAATATAAACCTTCACACCTAAGTCACATTCTCTTTTTATCCCAAATCATGAATTGTTATATAAACAATATGCCCAACAATCTAGAACTTTAAATTATAACATATCTTAATTCAAAATATGCGTTATGTCAAATGTCTCAAGTCACATGTTAACATACAATGGTTCCTCTTCTTCCAATTCACAGAATATGCATAGATCTAAATCTAGTCTACAACCTATGTCCATTTAGTCACAGATTAGTCATGTCCAATTGTGCCATCGTTCATTCTTTGTCCCAAAGTTTAGCGTTTGTGCGTTAATCTCTTATGAGATTCGGCGCAGGCTCGTAGTAGCCTGGCTATAGAACAGAAAGAAGAAAGAGATACAGAATAAGATAGATCTAAATAGAACAGAACAGTCATAACCTCAAATTCAGATTTACAATTCATGTCACAATCATAATTACCGTTTATAGCGGAAAATAACTGTACTTGCCTTGATTGGATTAAGAAGAAGAGTTGCAGTTGTTTTCTTTTAATTTCAATCAGTTTGGAAGAAGATGCTTTAGTCCTAGTTCCAGTTCAGATTTCAGCAGAGTAGCGACGCCATTTTTATTTTTAATTAGATCAGAGGCAGAATATAGACAGAATGAAATGGTGTGGAGGGGATGAAGCTAGGGGCTGTTTATATAGGTTTAGAGTCATGAATCTGGTCAGAAAATTGGCCAAAAACATCAGAATGCATCAGGTTCAGAAAGTGGGTTTCGGGAGCAGGTCGACCCCCAGGTCGACACTATGGTCAACCTGGTTCCCCCAGGTCGACACTATGGTCGACCTGGCCCTGGGGAGGTCGACTACCCAGTCGACCACCCAGTCGACCTGGGTTCTGGGCGGGAAATTTCCCGCCCAGCCCGCTTCTGGGTTTGAATTCGAATTTCGAATTCGAATTTCGAGCTATTTTCGATTCTGAAATTCTTTGAAACTTCGGAGGACCATGTCTCCCTCATACGGACTCCGTTTCTCGAAAACTCGGACTCGTTTCCAAGCAGAATTTCGAGACGAACGCAATGGCGCAACCCGTTTCCCTTGATTCTTATTTTAAAAATTAATTATTCTCTGATTTGTTACTTATACGATTACAGAAAATACGGGGTGTTACAAAAACTTATATGTATAAACATTGTCTAAGTTGTTTTGAGATTATTATATTGTGTATATTTGTGTTTTACAAACTAAACACAATTTAATTTGTGTATTGAGGTGTGTGTGAATGAAGTAATGAATTATTAATAATATTGTAGTAGAGTAAATGGTTAAATTGTGGATTGGGCTTAAAAGGGAAAATAAAGTATAGTTGTAGTGATTAGAGAAATGTTAATGTGGACACTTAGCACATAATTTAAACAAAGTAAACATTTGTCCATGCATGCGGTGTGATACTCCACGTGTTCCTTTCCTTCTGAGCAAAACTTATCTCTACTTCTATGGCTTCCTTCTTCTAATTGGGTTTTGATAATTTTGTTTCCATCGACCTTATTTCATCTATTTTGGGCTCAACACTTCTTTTGAGGAAAAGGGGGGAAAACGAAAAAAAAACTGATGCCTTGTTAGCGGAGATGGTACCTACCTTTCCTGAAAAACCTCTGCTACCCCACCTCATGTGTCTTCCTTCGCCCCACTATAGTCAGTTGTGCCTCCCCTATCCAAACCCAACATCCGTCAGTCCACCCGGAAAACCGCGAGCTCCGAGCTTCTTCCCTCCTTCTCCAAACCACCACGGTGAATCACCACCATCCCAACCCTATCGATGCTCCCCACGCGGTCCCCTCTGCATGTCTCCACATCCCTTCGGCAACTATGACCGAACCCACGTCAGTCAACCGGACCCCATTGCCTTCCACCACCTAATGCCCATTGTCGCTCCACACAACTCCATGCTTGCCAGACTGTAGCATGATGAACTAAGGACCTTTTTGCTGTTTCATGATTTAGGCAATGGTGGTTTTGGCATAGTAGTAGTGGTAAGAAATAATAATGGAACCGAGGAGGATGTTTGAGTAGAAGTAGTGTAATGGGAGAATGCAGATGTTGTGATTGCATGCGTTTTGTAATTGTTGTTGGGAACATTGGTGATTGCATGCGTTTAAAACAGTGGCCAGGGATTTTTGAAGATGTATAGGTAGCAGCACGTAGATGATAGCTTAGACATAACAAACATGATTTTATTAGTTAAGGAAATGCAAAGCGTTTGGAACAACTGACATGTACAGGCACAAGTTCTTTAGTCACACAAATAAAGAACTACAATATTTAAGAGTTTACATTTATGAGGAGTTGCATGTGCAGTGTGGTGTTCTATAACATTTGAGTTGTGAACAGTGCAAAGATTGCAGGGTTCTTGAATCAGTTCCATCAGAGAGCAGGCGAAGTTGAAGTCTGAGTGTCTACCTAGTCGGCTTATGGAAAGAGAACTCATTGGCAGAGCTCGTAAGACAAACGTGGACTTGGAGTTGCTTGTCAAAAAAGCTCATGCACGTCAATTTTCTTCAAGTGTTGCAAGTCTAGAAAGCTCGGATTCATCTTGTGGAACTTTAGAATCATCTCAAATCCAATCTCAGGTGAGTGTGCACTCACATACTCTAGTTTACAAGTTTTTGATGTTTATACGTAGCTTGTTTATGTTAAATATGCAGCTTTCCGTGATTGTTGTTCATTTTGTTCAAATTGATGAAATCACAGCCGAAATATTTGGGCTGTTATAACTTCATGGTCCTTGATCTGTTTTGGGCGATTCTTTTTTTATTAAAAGAAATACTATTCTAGTTTTTGCAAGTCGAAATTTAGACCGATCGGACATCATTTAGTCATTCCGAACTAACCTCAAAGTCGTAACCAGAAGTGATTTTAGACCAGTCAAAACAAGAGCCTGAGTCCAAGTTTGAGGCTTTGTATCTTCTCCATATGATGACGGAATTCAACGATTCTTTTTTTATTGAAAGAAATATTATTCTAGTTTGTGCATGTCGAAATTTAGACAGATCGGACATCGATTGGTCATTCCGAACTAACCTTAAAGTCGTAACTAGAAGCGATTTTAGACCAGGTCAAAACCAGAGCCTGAGTCAAGTTTAAGGCTTTGTATCTTCTTCATACGATGTCTAAGTTCAACGTTTCTTTTTTTTATTGAAAGACATATTATTCTAGTTTTATATGTTGAATTTTAGACCAATCAAACATCGTTTGCTCATTCGGAATTAACCTCAAAGTCATAACCAGAAGTGGTTTTAAACTAGATCAAAATTAGGGTCTGAATCCAAGTTTGGTGCATTTTTGGTATCTTGATATGTGTTTTTGGGGATTTTATGTGGTTTTATGTTTTTCTTTACTACTGTATTAATTTAATAAACCATGTTTATATTTTATATAACCCGAACTCCAAATTTTGGGAAAATTTGTAATGATTCATGATTGACATCTTAAGGATATTTAGTACACTTCGCACATTTTAAACTAGTTTTCAAAATAAATGAATAGATAGATATTGATTTCTTTATAATTTTGGGGCCAAAGAGTTTATGGTTTTAGTTTTAGATTATAAATAGCCTCAAAACAATAGTAACAAAATCTATTTCCAAATAAAAAGAATTTAAGAAAGAAAACCACCGATTTTCAAGCAATCGTTTTATAAGTGGCTTTTCTAAATCAAATATTTTTCTTATATAAAACCACAATATTTGATGTGACAACCCCAATTTAAATAGACCGATTTTTTTTTAAAAAATTCCAATCAATCGAAACTCGGATTGGTTTATTCTAGTATCCTGCAGAAAAGACAGAGACGTGAAATATGTCAGAGCTCAGAAAATATCTCACAGCGGAATGGATAAAATAGAATATAAATCAAAGTATAGCCTTACCATAAAATAATACTGCCTAACCAGTATCCAAAGCTATAATGCCTTATGTCCCTGCCACAAATCTAACCTGCGAGTATGTTATGAGGAGGGGGTCAGAACACAAGTTCTGGTGACTGGATTTATACTATACACTTTGAATAATCTTACATATACTGTTCACTCATATTATCTTAGGTTACTTGGGTTAACACACTCAAGGCTTACACACACGTCGTACCCATTTACTTCCCAGTGAATTAACCTAATACAATATATGTGTAGCTACCCCTAATATCGAGGAACACCCAATGGAACCCTACGCGCATGGTCTCCACTGTAACACTATCGCAATATACGTAGTCCCTCATCCTACGCCGTAGTGACGTATTAGACAACAATATTATGTTCTGCATGTATCTATCATTACTATGCTACACAAACGTACAGACTGCCTCCTTTGTTCCAATCAGACTCCATAATGGAGTAATGCCCTCAAGTCTACGATACACCACCCAGAGCCGATATGCATGTATCTAGACTGTCCACCATACGTATCTACATTTGTAGCTCAATGCCTCAATCACACGTTCTCTAATGTGTACCGTGTTCCATGGCAAGATGATACAAGAAATACGGAACTCGGTCGGGAGCTTTTCCATATTTGTACAGGCCCGTCTTTAAAGAGCCTCTACAGATATACCTAGGGTCTGTTTTCATGTTGGCTATAGCCCCACCTCGGCCCCTCCCTCAACTAGTAAAGACTAAAGGAGCTAAGCGACTGCCCCTACGCAAACAATCTAAACATCCATGTGGCGTCTCCCCTCAACCCCTTACCCCGATAGTGAAGGGAGAAATGGTATCTTGGGTTTAGCTCTAGTATTTCCGCATCCCACTGGCTGCCGATGACCGGTATCCGATGATCTACTATCCTTGTTGGTCGTGACCTTCTGTCTCCCTCTGACTCCTTGTGAGGCAACCGCCGAACCACCCTTGTGTCACATCGTCACAGCATTCTGACTGCATAGATACATCTGCAATCAAAGCCCACCCACCTAGTAGTTACGCGCAGACCCAACCTCTGCGCACACAGCCTAAGACATCTGCCGCCACACAAAGGACTACTAGGAGCACTTTACGTACCTTAGGAAGACGCGTGCTTCCCCTTCCAGTCCTTTGGAGCCGTCAGAACAATCAGATGAATGTGCACTCCTCCTCGTGCCTTATAACACATTGATGATCTACCTCGTTGGATTATTCACCCTGAACCGCACGGACTGGTCTAAGCGCCTTACTTTAGCATGTTGTTAGACCCTATGTCTAAACATTCTTTTATGAGCTTGCCTCACCTCTTCAGGTTTCCAGTTAACTTGGTTATTCCAATTCATTTTGAATTCTTATTCAAATTATCAAGTTTCTCTTTCTTATTAATTTCAGTCATATAGCCTAACCCATTTAAGTTCATTAATAAGCCCACAACATGTTATTTTCTAGATTGTGGTCCAAGGTCTGTGATCCACAAACCCCTTATATTCTTGTTTGGTTTCATCATTAAAATAACATGTTTTATTTAATATGTAATTAAGTATATCCTAATTCACATGTTTTCTAATTAACATGTCACTTACCATTTATGATTAAATATAACTTATTTTATTTCACAAGTTTTCCTCGTCTCTTCTCATTTAATCATAATTTCATTTTGCATCGTCAATACAACTTATCGTTGTTTACTTATTAACTTAGTTCCACTAACTAAGGCCCATTAATAAGTTTCTCTACCCGTTTATTATAACATATATTATAATTTCCTCTTGTCCCTAGGACAAACCTAAACATTCTTATCAACGGGTTTCAGACTTCTAAGCTTACAGATTACTTAATTTATAATTAAGTACAATATATTTTCCCCCTTTTATTAACTGGTTTCAGGTTTTCCCCTTTACTGATTACTTAATTTAAAATTAAGTGTCCCTTAACTCAATTCACCAGTTATCCCATTCTCTTACTAACTTATTATAGCCTAGGTTATAATCCCCACTTGTCCCTAGGACAAGTTTCCCTATTATACAACATTTTCATTAATGTTACTTATTTATAATAGGTGATTATCATTTCTACAAGTTATGCTTACCCTAAAGGTGTCTTTAATTACATAACTTTATTATTTCTACCGGTTATGTATACCACTAGGTATCTTTAATTACATAACCTTATCGAGCTAAGTTTGCTGACCAATATGTAAATATTACCCACCCCCTCAGATTTGCTTAGCCCACCCACTGTCCAACCAATTTTACATAACCCTAACTTTAGTTCATATTGATACAATCTCTATGGATTAGATTAGGTTAAGTAGTCCAATTCATTACCATGTCCATTTATGGTTTACAATGGGCTAGACCTCCCACATTAGGCCTACAAGTCGTGGATGCTGGATAGGTCGGTCGGGTCCGGGCAGACTTCTTCCACAAGTTGTGCCTAACCTCGTGTCATAGCCCGTCTCGTATTTGCGCACTTAGACCTCTCACATTAGATTCAACATTAGTGGCTGTTGGATATGCCGGTCGGATCCGGGTAGACTTCCACCACTAATGCAACCTAACCTCGTATCCTAAGTGCATTTACAATTTTTAATTGTAATCCTAGGCATTCATTATTAATCAATTATTTAAACCTATGCCATTATAGGTGTTAATGCCCATTTACCCAATTATATTCATGATGGATTATATGTCTAAATTCCTATTATTCAAATTATGCCAACTCATATTTTACATATGACCTCATTTGCACCCAAATCATTTTTCTATACTTATGATCCAATTTAAGATCTTTTAACATAATTTGGTCTATGCCCCAAAGACATATTTATTTATTCAATTTTGTGTTAACATGAATCCATAGAATCGTATGCTCACTCCAATTATTTCCTGTATATAATTCGGACAAATTTACATGTAAACTTTTTAGCACTCCAACAAATCCAATATATGAATTATAATATGTAAATGTTCCAACATTTCAACTGATTCAATATATGAATTATTCATATTAACAATTTGAAGTTATATCATGCTAATCATTCCCACATGTCATTTACACTACTTTAATCATTATTAGCATACGTTTAGGCATCTTAATATATTAACTAATTGAATATATTATCCACTTTAGCACAATAATGTACTTCATCAAACCAAACCTTCCAATATTTTCATTATGGGGAATGTCAAACGATTAATGTACTATTATCCAAAAAGTATATTTTAAACCCACTCATCTTCATGCTTTCCCCAAATTTTGGATTTGATCTGCTCTATCATCCATGGTTTCCCTTTTAATCAGATTTACAACCTATCGACCATGGATTTATTATTTTCATGAAAAGAGAAGGGAAAGAAAAATAATTTAAATAGATTAGTCTTAGAAGTTTACCTTGCTTTCAGTAATCTTTTATTAACATTGACTCTCTCCTCCAGATATGGATTCATAATCTTCCTAGGCTAACATTTTAATTTTAGAATAGATTTGAGAAGAGAGAGGGAGCCATGGCAGAGTTTTGGTATCGCCTCAGAAATTATGAGGACGGAGTAAACCTAACCATCTTATTTATAGGCGTGCTAAATGAATTTGGTCCTTTAGATTTAAATAAAACTCCATCAGAGCTAACTACATCATACGACCAATAAGAAATGGCCACGTAGCAACAAATACAAATGTTCACCAATCAAAACGCGCCACGTGTGCTGAATAATGCGCACGGGTAGACACCCCTGCTTAGGTGTCGACACATATGTCGACACCCCTATGGTAGTATCGACACCCCCGCCGTACTTATATATATACATATTCTTTTGATTTGAAATTTGATTTATTTATAATACATATAATTCTTGCATATAAATCAAATTTCAAACATCCTTTTTGTTCATGCGCAACCCTCCATTTGAATTATGTTCATTTATATTCAACTCTTATGCATATGCTAGGCTTTTGTACGCGAACAATTCTTTATTCTGTTCCTGTTTTATCTTGTTATATACATACATATGTACATACATATATATATATACATACATATACATACATACATACATACATACATACATACATACATATATATATGCACTAGACCTCTTATTAACCCTTTTCACACTAATCCACTTTTTAATTAAACTGCTTTCACACTAAGCCACTTTTTAGCCATTCCCTTAAAACAAAAATATGGCTCTAGTGGGGATCGAACTTTGTATCTCTTGTATGCAAGTCACATGATCTAACCAACTAAGTTACTTAGGCTATTGTTAACAAGGCTTAGAACAGTGGTAGACATTATTCTTTTCTCAATCCTCTTTTTCATGTTTTGTTACAATATTTAATTCAAAGATATCTCTTTCATTTTAAGTCAGTTTTCTACAACCCATAGGTCTAAGTTGACCAGAAAATCGCCACGAACGTCATGACGCTAATCCTATGACCAAATTCTGGAAGCTCTTCAAAGTTTCCTTTTTCTTTTAAATGATCGCACGCAATTTCAATTACATTGCATGCATTTCTTCTCATTTTATACATTGCATTAGTTTCTTTTATTAATCTTCTTCTTCATCTCAATGATGGACTTATTACATGCAATTATATTATTATTTAATTTTTCATTTAAATATATCTATGCATATAATATATATACATATATTTATTTTTATTTGCATTTAAAATGCGGGGTGTTACATTCTCCCACCCTTAGGAAATTTCGTACCCGAAATTAATAAGGGTAAAATAAATAATCTCTCACATAATATCCACCCATCATGTATGCATCCAATTTTTGCAAACATAGTGCACATGTGCAAATTGAAATACATCATAGTAATGCATGTATGCCTAAGTGGTACCTCCTATATATATGCAAGTTTTTTTCAAAAATCCTTTTAAAACATGATGCTCACATCCTAAATATACTGGCAGTTCTATATGAATGCAATATTTTGAAAATCAAAATCTTTTTTTTTCATCCAAATTTTCCTACACTCTTACTGAGTAAGAGCATAGTTCATCCAATTGTTGCATCCATAATCCTACTAGCTAACTTTATTTTTTTTGAATTTCAGAAAAATCTAATTTTCTAAATTTGATTTCTTATGTTAGAAAAAGGTGGAAAACGAAAAACTCTGCATCCTCCGTTTTTCTTTTCCAACCTTTTTCTAACCGTACTTGGGTTTTATGTAACTATTTATAAAGATTCCCTATTTTCCTATCCAAGCACAGCCCATATAAAAAAAATCTTTTGTTACTGAACTTCTCTTCATCTTATCTTGGAAATTTTCCATTCTTATTCATCTTTTCTCAATCGGGTTTGTGACTTGTTCTTTCCTATAAGTCGATTCAGTCTCTTACTACAAGGTGCTAACATCCACTCTAATCTTATTTTCTACAACTTATTTTGTCCACCCACAGAATTATCTTCAAATAATTTATCAAAAAAAGGTTGTCATAAGAATAGAGATTTCAAATCTTTCTTTATTAAAAATTCTTGTATGAAATGTAACAAGAAAACTAGCGAGCTATACATGCTCTATAATATGCACCTTTTTACGGAGAGAATTTTACTTTAAAACTCAATATGTACTTCTTTACATATTTTAAAACTATAAATTTTAAGATTAAAACTTGTAAACACCATAAACCTTTTTCCCAAAACTTTTATAATTTCAAGTTCTTAAAAGTTAACAATAGGGTTAGACTCAAAGCGGGGTTTCCAATTTTCTTCTAGGCTTTCCTAGACACGGCCCAAGATCAATTCTATCAATTATATATATTCCTAATCCATTTTTTCTCTTTTTAACCTTTTCCAATTTATAAGGTTTTTAACCCCACTAACCCAAAATACTAATCATATGGGATTCACTTTCCTTCTATACATTGTACACTTTCCACCCAAATTACCTAAGGGTCTCAGATTTCCATATTCATTTCTTTAGTATACTAAACAAAGATCCAATTTCTTACCATATTATACTCTTTCTGTTTAGTGGGTTCCTCTATGGATCTAGGTATATATATAATATATATATTTAAAAAAAAAATTACAAATACATTCACTCACTATTTATATAGAAATTCTAAACCTAAGCTCAGATACCAGATGTGACAACCCCAATTTCAATAGTCCGATTTTTTGAATTCCAATCTATCGAAACTCGGATTGGTTTGCTCTGGTATCTTGCAAAAAAAGACAGAGACATAAAATATGTCAGAGCTCAGAAAATATCTCACAGCGGAATAGATAAAATATAATATAAATCAAAGTATAGCCTTACCGTATTAATAATATTGCCTAACCAGTATCCAAAGCTATAATGTCTTATGTCCCTTCCACAAATCTAACCTACGAGTAGTTATGAGAAGGGGTCAGAACACATGTTCTGGTGACTGCATTTAAACTATACACTCTTGATAATCCTACATATACCGTTCAATCATATTATCTTATTTATTAGGTTACTTGGATTAACAACACTCAAGGCTTACACACACGTTGTACCATTTATGTAACAACCCGGAAAATCTGAACCAGTTTAAATTTTTTAATTTGGCTATTTTAGTGGATTTTAAATATTTAAAATAAATATTTTAAATATTAACGACGAAAATTGTGTTTGAATCGACATATGAACATAAATATAATTACTTTGAATTATAAACAAGGCCTGAAATGGCGCGGTAGTTTCAAAATTTCAATTCAAACTTTGAATGACTGTACTGGGTGTAAAATAAGACGGATTTTAGTGAAACCAAAAATATTTAAATCTGTTAGTGAATATCTTTCTAACGAATCTGAAAAATCGAAGTTCCATAGCGGGAGTAAGAAGTTATGGCCAAATGAATTTTCAGAAAGGTCGCTATAGAGATTATATCGCCCGTGAAAATAGACATTTTGCAAACGACCTCTGAATTCGACGAAACCACTTTTGTTGGATTCGAGATGTCAAATTATTGCTAGGTTTCAAATTCCATAATTTTTGAAGTTAATATGTGAGCGTGGCAAAAGAAAATGTATTTGGTGAATTTTTGTTAAATTGGATCGGCTAGAAAATGGCCATTTTCCAAACGGTCTCAGAATTCGACGAAACTAGTTTTGTTGGGACCGAATCGTCAAAACATAGCTAGATTTATTTTTCTGGAATTTTTAGAATCAGTGTGTGGCCCTGGCAAATTGAAATGTACGTTCAAATTAAATATTGAATGTTTTAAATTTTAATTTGAAGAAAAACCGACTGAAACAGTTGAATGGGCCTATGAAACATATCCCATTGTGTTCGGAATGGGGGTATTTAGCTAGGGACGACAGTCGTTGGGTTTGGATTGGAGTTCGTATGTGACAAGGGGTATTTTAGAAATTTAAAAATATATAAATAAATAAAAAAATCCTATTGCCCACCTCACTCCCTCTCTCCCCGACATTTCTCTTCCTCATCAGCTACGCACGACGGAAAAGGCTCGAGGCCTTCTCTCTTCAAATTCTCCCAATCCACTTCACGAAATCCACTACCGCAGTTATGAATTTTGTAGTACTCTTCGAGATCTGCACATCCATATAGAATTTGTGATTCATCATCTCGTATTTTGTGAGAATCGCGCCTCCAAAGTCCCGGAGTTCATCTCGCCGCTGCCGTTGATAGGGACCTCCGATCTGAACAAGACCACCGGCGCCGGGAAGCTGCTTCAAAGCTCTACGACGCTGTAAAGCCCGATCGGCCTGAAGTGCTTTGGATTGAGCGCAAAACCAAGACCTAGTTTTGAACAGATTTCGAAGGTATACGGCCTTTATTTTTATTTTATAGTTAATAGCACTTTAAAGCGCTACGGTTTATGATTTCACTGTAAAAATCATATCTTTTTGCTATGTTGACGAAATCCAGTTAAACAAGAGACCATGGGCTCATGTGAACGTCTCCTACATTTTAGAAGAGACCGCATATTTTTCTGAGCCTTCTGCTATTTTTGGTGGAGTGGAACCCAATGTGAGATTTCTAATTTATAAACGATATGGAAAACAACGATGTATAAATTATATAGTCGATATATAAGCGTTGTACACCACATGTATAAGCGTTGTATAAGTTGTATGTTCGATGTATAAGTGATATATGCGTTGTAAAAGTGATATATGCGTTGAAATAAATTGAAATGATAGTGAAATGAAATTGAAATATATTTATATACGAATATATATATATATATATATGTACTCCCCTTGTCCACAGACCATGGACGATATATATTGGTTGTGATATTGCTTGGATTATTGGTTGATGTGAAATTTGGTGAATATCATGAATGGTTGAATTGAAATGAATGGTTGTGATTGAAATCCCAATAGGATTAGTATATGGAAAATTCGCCTGCATGCGAACTAGATATTGAAAATCCCCATTGTCAAAAACCGCGAGGTTTTAAGGTAGAGCGAGGAGCCGTACTAGGGACGGTGCCGGTTTTAACTACTCTGCCGTTATGCTGCCGAAATTTTCAATAATATTCATGTGTTAGAATTATTTTCATGTGTTGAAACTATATTCGTGTGTTGAATAGAAATTCATGTGTTGAATGAAGTTCATGTGTTGAATAAATTATTTGAAAGATAAAAATCACATTTTTATTATATATATGGGCTATATAAAATATTAGTATTTTAAATAAATTATTTTAACACCAAAAATAACATTTTTACCTTATGTATGGACTATATAAAATAATCGTGTTTTGAAATAAATTGTTTTACAACAAAAATCACATTTTTATTATATATATAAACTATAGAAAATATTCATGTGTTGAATAAAGGACTAGAACGATAGAAATCATATTTTTATCGTATGTGTGAAGTCAAAAACATTCATGTGTTGAATATATAGATTGAACAATAAAATCTACATTTTTATTGTAAATGTGAAGTGTTAAAAATATTCATGTGTTGAATAAATGTTTTTGATGATAAAATTATCATTTTTATCATGTGAACGACTCGTTAAAAATGGTGATGTGTTGAAATAAATATTTGTTTGATAGGAATATTATTTTTGACATGGGTATGAACTAAATAAAATAGTCATGCATTGAGAGATATTTGTGTTCGCTAAAAATATCATTTTTATGCGAAATATGAAGTGTTAAAAATGGTGATGTGTTGAATAAATATTTTTGATGATAAAAATAGCATTTTTATCAAATATATGAAATGAATATAGTTTTGAAATCGAAGAATGAATTATATATATATATATATAATTAAAATTAAATCGAATAACGAAGCTGTAGTTCGTGTTTTGAAATCGTGTTTTCAAACGATTAGTGCGGGAGATCCGACCATCGGATTTTCCCAAAACCACAACTGTTGGGTTCACCTTGGAAATATCTTTCCAATGACACCCACTTTGTGAAGATCCAAGGGTTGGATTGTCTGGAATGTTTAATTCAAATATGAAGAAAAACAGCGCCAGAATCGATTATATTTTTATATATATAAATATAATTAAATTAAATCGAATAACGATGCTGCGGTTCGTATTTTGAAATCGTAACTTCAAACGATTAGTGCGGGAGATCCGACCGTCGGATTTTCCCGAAACTGGAACCTTTGGATTCGTTTTGAAAAGATCTTTCTAATGGTATAAAATTTGTGAAGATCCAATGGATAGATTTTCAGATATGTGTAAATCAAATCTGAAGAAAAACAGCGCCATAGCCGCGTTATGGCCTGAAGCTTTGTTTTGAATGAATTGGCTATTTTTAAATAAATAAAAATAGCGATAAATCGTGATAAAATATAATAAACGATATGGAATGGAAATAAACTGGAATTACTCGGTTTATGTGATATTTGATGCTTGAATGCGTTTGGCGTGAAAATTACATCAAAGAACAGAATTAGTGATATCGAATAATTTAATCATTGAAATGAATTGATTTGAAATTCTAAATATACGTGAATTATTTGAAAAGGCCGAGTTAACTCTCATTTCAAATAATTGATCGACGAGTGAAAGTCGAAGATATGAAGACGGTGCAAGACCGACGGTCTTCACGTCGAATGGAGAGTGCTATTGATGCTCATGATGGGAGTAGCTACCTTAAAGGGGCTAAAGTAGTAGCCATCCGGACGTACTTGTTGATGGTACGAATATGCGAGGTATTGAGTGCCTCCGGTTTCGTTCAGACCCAGAACGAACTTGTAAATAGACTGTGTGTCTGACATTGGATTTTGTTCTGTGCTGATTGATCTCTATTAAATGTATATATATTTGGCGGCGGAGAATTTATTCTCTTGCTTAACGCCCTTCTCTGAGACGTACGAGCTCAAAGGTTATATATCTATAGAAATCAGTCGCATGGAGTGAATTGCCTGTGTGGCACGCCTAAGTGGCAGATGACCAAGGCTTTTGTTGAAAAGCAAAGTCTTGTGGTTGATGATCAAAGCACGGCCTGTGTGGCATAGCTTTGTGTATAACGTGAATTCGCGAGCCTCACACCCCGGTATGAACCAGAAACGGGAGAGGACCTCAGGGAGGGCATGCGTTTCCTTCTAGCTAGGGTGGTGTCAGTGACCTACCAGCCCTGACATTTATATCATTTTCACCTGTGTGGTTGTTGCTGTTGCGAGGCGCTCGGATATATCGGTCGATCCGGGACCGATGGAGTCATTGGGCTCATTTACGCCCCAAAGGGCGGGGAAATGCAGTGTTCAGGCATTTTAATCCACATCGGTGGACCAGCGCTGACGATCCAAGGGTCGATGCGTTCTGATCCTGAGACTCGGGCTAGACAATCTCGAATTCGGTAAGGACTATCTTTTGCCTTGGTTCATGATGGAAATCTAATTTCCAAATACGACACCGTGCGGTTTTGATTGTATATATATGGCGACATGATATATGGTACTATGCCATCTATGATTGATAGTTATGGTTCAAATTGTTTTTGAAACATATAAACACTAGTGATAATATCAAATGATTTGTTTTGCTCGTATCAAGCATATTTTGGCCATTATAAGGTAAAACTCTATCCTCCGGCTTGTGTTGCATTGTGTGATGGGACATGAGTCTTATAATGGCTTCATTTTTATAAAAAGCATTGCGATGTTTAAAAGATTTACTTGTTTTAAAGCACTGGCAATCTAATGGAGTAAACTCGTTCCACGAAAGTGGCGTGGTCCTGTGATTAGCCATATTGTAAAATGTGTTAAGTAGATTTCTCATACCAGTCCCATGACTGACTCGTAGTTTGTTTCACTTGCAAACTCGAGTGCCACTATTTCTACACGGGCAGCCTTGTATTCAGGTTTTAGCAGGCTCTTTCTGGATAGCTGGAGCTGAAGATGGATTCTATCATTTATCTCTTTTTATGTTGTTCAGCTCCTATTGTACATATAATGTTTGTTTTCCGCTGTAGACATTTATGTATAGCTGAACTGTATTTGTACTAAGTATGATCCTGTATACTGTGTAACTCTGATGATTATGTTTATCCAGTGTATTCTATTGTACATTATCTGGTGTATTTATTTATTTCTATTTTACTATTATCTGTTTATGTGTTATATTCCAAAGATTACCCTTGCCACCGTCCTATGGGGTTTGGGGTCATCACAATTTACTTCCCAGTGAATTATCCTAATACAGTATATGTGTAGCTACCCCCAATATCGAGGTATACCCCATGGAACCCCACGCACACAGTCTCCACCGTAACTGTAATAACCCGTTACTTCCCCATGAAGGAAAGAGCGGATACTTTGAGAACAACACACAAAAGAACGCAGACGGAAGAACATTTCATTGCTATTACAACAATTCCATCAGATACAAGAATATACAGAGTATAATTAAATAAATTACATTCGATAAATATCAGAGATTACAATAAATTACATAGCAGCGGAAAAACAATATAAACACAACTGAAAGTGACACACGGATACAGAGCTTTCCGAGCATCGTTCTAGCTGTAAATCAGGATCCTGTGAATATAAATCTGCAAAACCCAAAATTACTAGCTGCCCGTGTCGAAAATAAGGGCACCCCGAGTTTAGGTTAAAACAATAAACTCCAGGTCAGTCATGTGACTGGTGTGAGAACTAAAACAGTTATTTAAAGCTTTACTTTAAAAGAGAGTAATTCAAGGGACCACACCGTATAACACGGAACGGGTTTCCTCCCAAGAATACTAGTGCATAGGATAAACAGCGCAATGCTTTTTCGAAAAATGAAGCTATTATAAGACCCAGGTCCCATCACACAATGCAACGCAAGCCGGAGGATAGGGTTTTACCTTATAACAGCCAAACATGCTTGGTACGTTTAAAACAAATCATTTGATACTATAATAAGTTTATAGTGTCAAAACAATTTCAATCATAAATATAAATCATAGACGGCATAAGTGCCCCATACCACTATGTCGCCATACTAGGCTCTACAAATAAAGCCGAAATACACGTATTGGAAATTGGATTTCCGTCATGAGTCGAGGCAAGGGGCAAGCTCCTCTCCGCTTCGAGACACTCTAGCAAATGCCTCAGGACTACGCACTCTAGGTAACCCTTGGATCGGCTGGGCCGGTCCTCTCTTACGTTTGAGGATTGGCAATTCCTAAACACACGTTTCCCGGTCCTTACAGACCTAAAATCAAGGCGCCTCATTCCAACAACCACAAAGGTGAAAAGTATATAACTGTCAGGGCTGGTAAGTCACTGACACCACCAAAGCTAGAAAGAAATGTCGTGTTCTCCCAACGGTCTGTATCCCGTTTTTAACTCATACCGAGGTGTGAGGCTCGCGAATTCACGCTATACACGAAGCTACGCCACAAAGGCCGTGCTTTGATCATCAACCACAAGACTTTTCTTTTCAACAGAAGCCTTGATCAATTGCAACTTAGGCGTGCCACACTGGCAATTCACTCCATGCGACTGATGTCCATCGATATACAACCTCTGAGCTCGTACGTCTCAGAGAAGGGCGTTAAGCAAAAGAATAAATTCTCCGCCGCCAAACAGATGTATATTTAACAGAAATCAATCAACATAGAATAAAATCCAATGTCAGACACACAATCCATTTACAAGTTCGTTCTGGGTCTGAACGAAACCGGAGGCACTTTCCTCGCATATCCATCGATCTCCAAGTACGTCTGGACGACCACCAACTGATTCCCTCATCTTGGGTGTACAGCCCAATCAAGATCATCAGTAATCACCCAAACGATGTGAAGACTTCCGGTCTTCGACCACCGTCTTCATCTTCGACTTATCGTCGAATCGGTTGTTCAGAATGGGTATAAACCCGGCCTTTCCGAACAACCCGCGTATATTAAAACAAATGTTACACAAACACAACATACGCCTCATTCCAATTCATTAGTCACTAACCGCAAATTAGCAAGAGGACAATTTCCCAAATATTAACCCCGAAGGCCGAAACCAACATCAGATCAATATCCAGGAAACCATTCATCTTAACTAACCTACAGCTAGTTTCTAAATTTCATATTCTTAGGGAAAGGTTCCCATTAATTTTATCCAAGATAAATTCTTTAAAATTTATTCTTTAATCTCCCATTGGATGTCATATCAAACCAGATTATGGTTTTCCAAACTAGTCGAGATTAGCGAACCACTCCGAAGTAATTATTTATTTTATTTCCGAATCCCAACCTATTCATCCCATGAAGCAAAACTGGTAATACTCCATATCTAACACCACGGTGTTATCGGTAAAATTAATTACCACTTCACGTTCAAATCTAATTAAAGATTTAACTATCGCTTGGAGCAAAACTGGTGATACTCCATTCTCGTTCATTTTCCAAATTTGATAATTTAAATTATCAATTCACATTCCAATCTAATTGCAGATTCCTTAAAACTCCTTTTTCCGGGTTAAAGAACTAATGTCATTTAAAACACAGTTCACGATAAACCCAAATCACATTCCAATTATTATCGGGTTAAAGAACAAGTGTTATTTAAAACACTGTTCACGATAAACCCACAAATCAATTCTATTTAAAACCCATTTCAAATCCAATTTATTTATTTAAAATAAATGGGTTTTTATTTTAGTTCTAAACTAGTTCATTTCGATAAAAATCTATTTTTATCTTTTCGAATACGGAGTTTTTCATCCCAATTTTCTCCAAATCATTTCTTATGATTTTACACAATTTCTACAATTTTTAATAATTTTATCAAGGCCCGTACAGTCGATTTCCATCAACGGCCATCGAACTGCACTTACAGCGACCTTTTTCAAATTTGATTTGGACGTATCTCCAAATCCAACCATTAGATTTTGAATTTCTAATATTCGTTAGAAAGCTCTTTTCGATACGAACCCAACGGTTCCGGTTTTAAAAGAATCCGACGGTCGGATCTCCCGTAATGTCTGTTCGAAGTCAATGGTCGAAATTCGCGAACTGCCGCGCCGTGGCGCGTTCTATTCAGGCCATTATATTATATATATAATATATATTTCGTCGATTTCTATTTAAAACGAATTTTATAAATAGTTTTAAATTCGTTTCAAAAACATTTCAACTTCCATTTCCAATTCAAATACAAATTGAATTTTTCCTTATAAATTCGTTTTAAATTCATTTCAATTTAATTCAAATTTCGATTCAATTTGAATCCATTTCAAATCGATTTTTATTCTATTTCAATTCGTTTTCAATTCAGTTCGAATTCGTTTTATATTCAATTCAATTCGAATTCATATATTCAATTCAATTCAAATTCGTTTTCTATTCAAATCAAAATCAATTCGTTTCCTATTCAAATCAAAATCAATTCGTTGTCTATTAAATTCAATTCAAATTCAATTATAAAAACGAATATAATCGATATAAATATCGTTCACGTCAAAATAGCGCATCTCTAATCAACACGGCTTTATATATTTCAATAATTCCGTTATTCTATTCAACAAATGAATATTTATCCTATTCAATACATGAATCTACGTTTTTGTCAACACATGACTAATCTCAACGAATGAGTACTGTCCACGTGTGACTATTTTTGTTATTTAATATATTTTATAGAAACTATGGTATCTATCGTTTAATTTCAAATCAGACTCCAACTGTAAATTAGTAAGAGAACGATTCCCTAAATATTAACCCCGGAGGCCGAAACCAACATCAGATCAATATCCAAGAGACCATTCATCTCATCTATTTTCCAGTTAATTTCTAATTTTATATATGATAAAGATGTAAATTTTATTGTTAAAATATTTCGTTCAAAACATGACTAATCTCAACGGCTGAGTACTGTCAACACATGAACCTTTATTTTATAAAGATAAAGATGTAAATTTTATTGTTAAAATGTTTCGTTCAACACATGACTAATCTCAACGGATGAGTACTGTCAACACATGAACCTTTATTTTATTATATTCTTTATTTTCTAAATTGGAATGAGGCCCAATCAATCACCATATAGTGTTAACTATATAGATTCCATACCACATGTATATAATAGCAACGATAAATAATCAACCAAAGTGCACTACTCTGTATAAGCATCAAATATAGATATCTAACGCTTATAACAGTCTGTCAATCAATCGATCGACATATAACTAATTACTGGGATTAGTGTATGCCGTATTTTATCCCAATACCCGTGTGGGGTTTCAAACAATCAAACACAGATTTTATTTGTGTAGTTGGGAGATGTGTAAAATTTATCGTCCCAATCAATGTCCTTCAAATAGGTGTACATAAACAAACCGTCCGGTTTGTAAATCAATATTTATTTATTCTCGTTCACGTTAAAAATTATATTTTTAATGACCAAATTATTTTATTCAACCTATGAATATTCTATTCGGTTCATTTATTAAATAAAATGATATATTTATTTTTCTAATTTATTTTAGAAAATTTCGGCGGCATAACGGCACGATACTAGAAACGGGACAAGGCCTAGCCTTACCCCCGGTCTAGTGATGGCCCACGCCATACACATATCAATCAAATCAATTTCAATTCACCAAACAACCAACTTCAAATCAAATAATCTAACTAATCTATGCAACCAAACAAACAAGTCCATGGTCTGTGGACAGTGGTGTCGGGTGCTACTAAACACCGTCTGCATCCTAGTCTATATATATAACTAGAAAAAGAAATTTAGAGTGAGAAGTTCTCACCAAAGCTATCCTAACTCCACGACACTTCTATTGTAGGAAATCATCACTGTTCTCGCCTTTTGTTGCTTTCGTTGCCCGTAGTCACTACATATATAAAAATCACCTTTTACATTGTTGCTATGTATATAAAAATCATATTTTTACATCGTTACTATATAGACAAAATTCTATTTTTACTTCGCTACTATATAGATAAAAATTCTATTTTTACTTCGCTACTATATAGATAAAAATTCTATTTTTACAACGCTACTATATAGATAAAAATTGAACTTTTACTTTGCTATTCAATATATAAAAATCGAATTTTTACTTTGTTATTCAATATATAAAAATCCGATCTTTAACTCATCTTTACTAAGTTAAAAATATAAACTTTACTAAGTTAAAAATATAAACTTTCTATTAATAAAAATAAACTTTTCCTATACACAAATAATCAGATTTTTAAAGTGCTACTTTATTTTTCTAAAAATCTATTTTTTTTTCATAAAGAAAAATTTAATTTTTTTATATAAAAAAATAATAATCCTTCATGACAATAAAAATTCAATCTTTCATGAATGCTTTTAACTTATACAAATAAAACTGAATTTCAAAAGGAATACAACATTATTTAAAATAGAAAAGAAAGAAAGAGCTCAAAGTTTTCTGTTTTTACAGCGGAGAGGGGGGGGGGGGGGGTCATCGCCGGAGCAGGGGTGGCTCGGACGGTGGTGGGGTCAGGCAGGAGGGCGGTCTCGTCAGGTGGCCGAGGTAGTACGCGCGGCAGCGCTGGGTGGCTCTGGCGACGGGATCGGCGGTTTTTGGTGGCGCGGCTTCCATTCAGGGTGAGAGAGAGAATGAAGGAGAAGAGGGGGGAGGTGCTGAGGTGGAGGATCGACGGTGGTCCTCCTTGGTGGCGCGATGATCGACGAGGAGGGCAGATGAACGGATCGCATTCGTTTTTTTTTTGATTTTGTTGACTGAAGAGAGAAGGGGATGAGAGAGATTATATAATAATATATATTTAATTATTTATTTAATTTCATAAAGCAACTTTTTATTTCGAACTCGAAATCGAACCCACCGACTATCGCCCATAGTTAATTACCCCCATTCCGAACACAATGGGATGTGTACCGTAGGCTGATTCGATCATTTCGATCAGTTTTCGTCAAAATCAACATATAACTCTATATATTGAATTTGAACGCGCGTTTCAATTTATTGGGGTCACATACTAACTCGAAAAATTTCAGAAAAATATTTTCTGGCTTCGTATTGACGATACGGTCCTAACAAAACTAGTTTCGTCGAATTCTGAGACCGTCTGAAAAATGGCCATTTTCCAGTCGATTAAAATCAACTAAAACTGGTCAAACGCGTTTTCGTTTGCCACGCTCACATATTGAATCAGAAAATTATGAAATTTGGAATCTAGCAATAACTTGACATCGCGGATCCAACAAAAGTGGTTTCGTCGAAATCCGAGGTCGTTTGCAAAATTCCCATTTTTAAGGGCCTGAATTCCATAGCGACTATTCAGAATTTTCAACTGGACATATCTTTTGATCCCCGCTATGAAATTTCGATTTTTCGGTTTCGTTGGAAAGATATTCTCTATTAGATTCAAATATTTTTGGTTTCGCTAAAATCCGGTTTATTTTGCACCCGGTACATTCAATTGAAGTTTGAAATCGAATTATCGAACTACCGTGCCATTTTCAATTCTATTATAATTATATATAATTATTTATATTCTAACGACGATCTATATAAATATATATGTTCGAATTCTATTCAAAATAAATTTCTCGTCGATATTATTTAAAATAATCTATTTTAAATGTTCAAAATTCGTCGAAGTTGCCAAAACAAAAATTTTAAACTGGCTCAGATTTTCCGGGTTATTACAATCTCCCCCACTTAAAACTTTTCATACCCGAAAAGGAACGAAGCCGAAAGTGGTTTGATTAATCTGCTCTACGTTCGATCTGGCTTCCATTCTCCAACTTTTCAGTTTCTGAGAATTTTCAAATTTTTCAAAAATTTGGCTAACACCCGGAATTTTCGAAAAATTTCGCCATTACCTCCCATGCACCGGGAGCCACGGGAAAATCCCGAAATTGCCATATAGGCCTTCTGATCTCAAAAAGAAAAAGAAAAAGCCAAGCGGCTAGCCAATCGGCTCATAAAATCATCATCACCCAAACAAAACAGTAAATTATAGTAAACATGTACCTATTTGTCGGGCAAACAAATTTTATTCTCTGTTCTAGCCTCCTTGCTATGACCTGTTCAATGTAAGTACATGTATATGCAAGCAAATGCGACCAATTTCAATACAGTTCAATATTTGATTCAATTAGGCTAAATGGTTCAAAATTATCAAACAAATAAACAAACAACACAAACATCAATCAATTAGTGAATTAGAGTTTCAAATTCATAATTTTGATATATATACAGAAAATCATTTTTTTTATGCCAATTCACAACAAATAAATCTATCTATATAAGTTTTGGTTCTCACACCAGCCTAATGGAAATATATAGAAATCACACCTTCGAAACACGAACATAAATACTAATGATGTCATGACAATTATCAGTACCATCTCCGGGCGACTAGAATGTGATTCTATATCTATCCAGTATATTAAAACTTCGAATATACATTCATGACGCGTATACGCGAAATCTTTATATACTCGATTGTCCAAATCAATATAAATAAATTATTCAAATACATGTAAAACGATTTAAATTTCAAAACAAAATTGTTTTCATTTGAAAAATATACTCTTCACACTCGTTCTAGGATACTACTGATCCCATCTCTAACGAGTCATTTTAATTGGATATTACTAATCCAATATCTGATGAATTCTTTTGTATGGTTCTAATGTGTCTTGTTCTCGAGCTCTGTAAACCAAAGCTCTGATACCACTGTAAGAACCCGTTACTTCCCCGTGAAGGAAAGAGCGGATACTTTGAGAACAACACACAAAAGAACGCAAACGGAAGAACATTTCATTGCTATTACAACAATTCCATCAGATACAAGAATATACAGAGTATAATTGAATAAATTACATTCGATAAATATCAGAGATTACAATAAATTACATAGCAGCGGAAAAACAATATAAACACAACTGAAAGTGATACACGGATACAAAGCTTTCTGAGCATCGTTCCAGCTGTAAATCAGGATCCTGTGAATATAAATCTGCAAAACCCAAAACTACTAGCTGCCCGTATCGAAAATAAGGGCACCCCGAGTTTAGGTTAAAACAATAAACTCCAGGTCAGTCATGTGACTGGTGTGAGAACTAAAACAGTTATTTAAAGCTTTACTTTAAAAGAGAGTAATTCAAGGGACCACGCCGTATAACACGGAACGGGTTTCCTCCCAAGAATACTAGTGCATAGGATAAACAACGCAATGCTTTTTCGAAAAATGAAGCTATTATAAGACCAGGTCCCATCACACAATGCAATGCAAGCCGGAGGACAGGGTTTTACCTTATAACAGCCAAACATGCTTGGTACGTTTAAAACAAATCATTTGATACTATAATAAGTGTGTAGTGTCAAAACAATTTCAATCATAAATATAAATCATAGACGGCATAAGTGCCCCATACCACTATGTCGCCATACTAGGCTCTACAAATAAAGCCGAAATACACGTATTGGAAATTGGATTTCCATCATGAGTCGAGGCAAGGGTCAAGCTCCTCTCCGCTTCGAGACACTCTAGCAAATGCCTCAGGACTACGCACTCTGGGTAACCCTTGGATCGGCTGGGCCGGTCCTCTCTTACGTTTGAGGATTGGCAATTCCTAAACACACGTTTCCCGGTCCTTACAGACCTAAAATCGAGGCGCCTCATTCCAACAACCACAAAGGTGAAAAGTATATAAATGTCAGGGCTGGTAAGTCACTGACACCACCAAAGCTAGAAAGAAACGTCGTGTTCTCCCAACGGTCCGTATCCCATTTTTAACTCATACCGAGGTGTGAGGCTCGCGAATTCACGCTATACACAAAGCTACGCCACAAAGGCCGTGCTTTGATCATCAACCACAAGACTTTGCTTTTCAACAGAAGCCTTGATCAATTTCCACTTAGGCGTGCCACACTGGCAATTCACTCCATGCGACTGATGTCCATCGATATACAACCTCTGAGCTCGTACGTCTCAGAGAAGGGCGTTAAGCAAAAGAATAAATTCTCCGCCGCCAAACAGATGTATATTTAATAAAAATCAATCAACACAGAATAAAATCCAATGTCAGACACACAATCCATTTACAAGTTCGTTTTGGGTCTGAACGAAACCGGAGGCACTTTCCTCGCATATCCATCGATCTCCAAGTACGTCTGGACGACCACCAACTGATTCCCTCATCTTGGGTATACAGCCCAATCAAGATCATCAGTAATCACCCAAACGATGTGAAGATTTCCGGTCTTCGACCACCGTCTTCATCTTCGACTTATCGTCGAATCGGTTGTTCAGAATGGGTATAAACCCAGCCTTTTCGAACAACCCGCGTATATTAAAACAAATGTTACACAAACACAACATACGCCTCATTCCAATTCATTAGTCACTAACCGCAAATTAGCAAGAGGACAATTTGCCAAATATTAACCCCGAAGGCCGAAACCAACATCAGATCAATATCCAGGAAACCATTCATCTTAACTAACCTACAACTAGTTTCTAAATTTCATATTCTTAGGGAAAGGTTCCCATTAATTTTATCCAAGATAAATTCTTTAAAATTTATTCTTTAATCTCCCATTGGATGTCATATCAAACCAGATTATGATTTTCCAAACTAGTCGAGATTAGCGAACCACTCCGAAGTAATTATTTATTTTATTTCCCAATCTATTCATCCCATGAAGCAAAACTGGTAATACTCCATATCTAACACCACGGTGTTATCGGTAAAATTAATTACCACTTCACGTTCAAATCTAATTAAAGATTTAACTATCGCTTGGAGCAAAACTGGTGATACTCCATTCTCGTTCATTTTCCAAATTTGGTAATTTAAATTATCAATTCACATTTCAATCTAATTGCAGATTCCTTAAAACTTTTTTTTCCGGGTTAAAGAACTAATGTCATTTAAAACACAGTTCACGATAAACCCAAATCACATTCCGTTTATTATCGGGTTAAAGAACAAGTGTTATTTAAAACACTGTTCACGATAAACCCACAAATCAATTCTATTTAAAACCCATTTCAAATCCAATTTATTTATTTAAAATAAATGGGTTTTTATTTTAGTTCTAAACTAGTTCATTTCGATAAAAATCTATTTTTATTTTTTCAAATACGGAGTTTTTCATCCCAATTTTCCCCAAATCATTTCTTATGATTTTACACAAATTTCTACAATTTTTAATAATTTTATCAAGGCCCGTACAGTCGATTTCCATCAACGGCCGTCGAACTGCACTTACAGCGACCTTTTTCAAATTTGATTTGGTCGTATCTCCAAATCCAACCGTTAGATTTGGAATTTCTAATATTCGTTAGAAAGCTCTTTTCGATACGAACCCAACGGTTCCGGTTTTAGGAGAATCCGACGGTCGGATCTCCCGTAATGTCCGTTCGAAGTCAATGGTCGAAATTCGCGAACTGCCGCGGCGCGGCGCGTTCTATTCAGGCCATTATATTATATATATAATATATATTTCGTCGATTTCTATTTAAAACGAATTTTATAAATAGTTTTAAATTCGTTTCAAAAACATTTCAACTTCCATTTCGAATTCAAATCAAAATTGAATTTTTCCTTATAAATTCGTTTTAAATTCATTTCAATTTAATTCAAATTTCGATTCAATTTGAATCCATTTCAAATCGATTTTTATTCTATTTCAATTCGTTTTCAATTCAGTTCGAATTCGTTTTATATTCAATTCAATTCGAATGCGTTATATATTCAATTCAATTCAAATTCGTTTTCTATTCAAATCAAAATCAATTCGTTTCCTATTCAAATCAAAATCAATTCGTTTTCTATTAAATTCAATTCAAATTCAATTATAAAAACGAATATAATCGATATAAATATCGTTCACGTCAAAATAGCGCATCTCTAATCAACACGGCTTTATATATTTCAATAATTCCGTTATTCTATTCAACAAATGAATATTTATCCTATTCAATACATGAATCTACATTTTTTTCAACACATGACTAATCTCAACGAATGAGTACTGTCCACGTGTGACTATTTTTGTTATTTAATATATTTTATAGAAACTATGGTATCTATCGTTTAATTTCAAATCATACTCCAACTGTAAATTAGTAAGAGAACGATTCTCTAAATATTAACCCCGGAGGCCGAAACCAACATCAGATCAATATCCAGGAGACCATTCATCTCATCTATTTTCCAGTTAATTTCTAATTTTATATATGATAAAGATGTAAATTTTATTGTTAAAATATTTCGTTCAACACATGACTAATCTCAACGGATGAGTACTGTCAACACATGAACCTTTATTTTATAAAGATAAAGATGTAAATTTTATTGTTAAAATGTTTCGTTCAACACATGACTAATCTCAACAGATGAGTACTGTCAACACATGAACCTTTATTTTATTATATTCTTTATTTTCTAAATTGGAATGAGGCCCAATCAATCACCATATAGTGTTAACTATATGGATTCCATACCACATGTATATAATAGCAACGATAAATAATCAACCAAAGTGCACTACTCTGTATAAGCATCAAATATAGATATCTAACGCTTATAACAGCCTGTCAATCAATCAATCGACATATAACTAATTACAGGGATTAGTGTATGCCGTATTTTATCCCAATACCCGTGTGGGGTTTCAAACAATCAAACACAGATTTTATTTGTGCAGTTGGGCGATGTGTAAAATTTATCGTCCCAATCAATGTCCTTCAAATAGGTGTACATAAACAAACCGTCCGGTTTGTAAATGAATATTTATTTATTCTCGTTCACGTTAAAAATTATACTTTTAACGACCAAATTATTTTATTCAACCTATGAATATTCTATTCGGTTCATTTATTAAATAAAATGATATCTTTATTTTTCTAATTTATTTTAGAAAATTTCGGCGGCATAACGGCACGATACTAGAAACGGGACAAGGCCCAGCCTTACCCCCGGTCTAGTGATGGCCCACGCCATACACATATCAATCAAATCAATTTCAATTCACCAAACAACCAACTTCAAATCAAATAATCTAACTAATCTATGCAACCAAAAAAACAAGTCCATGGTCTATGGACAGTGGTGTCGGGTGCTACTAAACACCATCTGCATCCTAGTCTATATATATAACTAGAAAAAGAAATTTAGAGTGAGAAGTTCTCACCAAAGCTATCCCAACTCCACGACACTTCTATTGTAGGAAATCATCACTGTTCTCGCCTTTTGTCGCTTTCGTTGCCCGTAGTCACTACATATATAAAAATCACCTTTTACATTGTTGCTATGTATATAAAAATCATATTTTTACATCGTTACTATATAGACAAAATTCTATTTTTACTTCGCTACTATATAGATAAAAATTCTATTTTTACTTCGCTACTATATAGATAAAAATTCTATTTTTTACAACGCTACTATATAGATAAAAATTGAACTTTTACTTTGCTATTCAATATATAAAAATCGAATTTTTACTTTGCTATTCAATATATAAAAATCCGATCATTATCTCATCTTTACTAAGTTAAAAATATAAACTTTACTAAGTTAAAAATATAAACTTTCTATTAATAAAAATAAACTTTTCCTATACATAAATAATCAGATTTTTAAAGTGCTACTTTATTTTTCTAAAAATCTATTTTTTTTCATAAAGAAAAATATAATTTTTTTTTATAAAAAAATAATATAATCCTTCATGACAATAAAAATTCAATCTTTCATGAATGCTTTTAACTTATAGAAATAAAACTGAATTTCAAAAGGAATACAAAATTATTTAAAATAGAAAAGAAAGAAAGAGCTCACAGTTTTCTGTTTTTACAGCGGAGAGGGGGGGTCATCGCCGGAGCAGGGGTGGCTCGGACGGTGGTGGGGTCAGGCAGGAGGGCGGTCTAGTCAGGTGGCCGAGGTAGTACGCGCGGCAGCGCTGGGTGGCTCTGGCGACGGGATCGGCGGTTTTTGGCGGCGCGACTTCCATTCAGGGTGAGAGAGAGAGAATGAAGGAGAAGAGGGGGGAGGTGCTGAGGTGGAGGATCGACGGTGGTCCTCCTTGGTGGCGCGATGATCGACGAGGAGGGCAGACAAATGGATCGCATTCGTTCTTTTTTTTTGATTTTGTTGATTGAAGAGAGAAGGGGATGGGAGAGATTATATAATAATATATATTTAATTATTTATTTAATTTCATAAAGCAACTTTTTATTTCGAAATCGAAATCGAACCCACCGACTGTCGCCTTTAGTTAATTACCCCCATTCCGAACACAATGGGATGTGTACCGTAGGCTGATTCGATCATTTCGATCAGTTTTCATCAAAATCAACATATAACTCTATATATTGAATTTGAACGCGCGTTTCAATTTACTGGGGTCACATACTAACTCGAAAATTTTCAAAAAAATATTTTCTGGCTTCGTATTGATGATACGGTCCTAACAAAACTAGTTTCGTCGAATTCTGAGACCGTCTGAAAAATGGCCATTTTCCAGTCGATTAAAATCAACCGAAACTGGTCAAACGCGTTTTCCTTTGCTACGCTCACATATTGAATCAGAAAATTATGAAATTTGGAATCTAGCAATAACTTGACATCGTGGATCCAACAAAAGTGGTTTCGTCGAAATCCGAGGTCGTTTGCAAAATTCCCATTTTTAAGGGCCTGAATTCCATAGCGACTATTCAGAATTTTCAACTGACATATCTTTTGATCCCCGCTATGAAATTTCGATTTTTCGGATTCGTTGGAAAGATATTCTCTATTAGATTCAAATATTTTTGGTTTCGCTAAAATCCGGTTTATTTTGCACCCGGTACATTCAATTGAAGTTTGAAATCGAATTATCGAACTACCGCGCCATTTTCAATTCTATTATAATTATATATAATTATTTATATTCTAACGACGATCTATATAAATATATACGTTCGAATTCTATTCAAAATAAATTTCTCGTCGATATTATTTAAAATAATCTATTTTAAATGTTCAAAATTCGTCGAAGTTGCCAAAACAAAAATTTTAAACTGGCTCAGATTTTCCGGCTTATTACAGTAACACTATCGCAATATACGCAGTCCCTCATCCTACGCCGCAGTGACGTACGAACAACAATATTACGTTCTGCATACATCTGTCATTACTATGATACGCAAACATACAAACTGCCACCTTTGTTCCAATCAGACTCCATAACGGAGTAATGCCCTCAAGTCTACGATACACCACCCAGAGCCGATATGCATGTATTTAGACTGTCCACCATACGTATCTTCATTTGTAGCTCGATGCCTCAATCGCACGTTCTCTAATGTGCACCGAGTTCCATGATAGGGAGATACAAGAAACACGGAACTCTGTCAGGAGCTTTCCCATATCTGTACAGGCCCGTCTTTAAAGAGCTTCTATAGATATACTTAGGGTCTGTTTTCATGGTGGCTATGGCCCCACCTCGGCCCCTCCCTCAATTAGTAAAGACTACAAGAGATAAGTGACTGACCCTACGCAAACAATCTAAACATTCGTGTGGTGTCTCCCCTTAACCCCTTACCTTGATAGTGAAGGGTGAAATGGTATCTTGGGTTTAGCTCTAGACTTTCCGCATCCCACTGGCTGCTGATGACGGGTATCCGACGGTCTACTATCCTTGTTGGTCGTGACCCTCTGCCTCCTCATGAGGCAACCACCGAGCCACTCCGGTGTCACCTCGTCACAGCATTCTGACTGCATAGCTACATCTGCAGTCAAGGCCCACCCACCTAGTAGTTACGGCGGACCCAACCTCTACGGACACAGCCTAAGACATCTGCCGCCACACAGAGGACTACTAGGAGCACTTTACGTACCTCAGGAAGACGCGTGCTTCCGCTTCTAGTCCTTCAGAGCCATTAGAACAATCAGATAAATGTGCGCTCCCCTCATGCCTTATAATGCCTCGATGATCTACCCCGTTGAATTATTCACCCTCAACCACACAGACTGGTCTAAGCGCCTTACTTTAGCATGTTGTTAGACCCTATGTCTAAACATTCTTTTTTGCGCTTGCCTCACCTCATCAGGTTTCAAGTTAACTTGGTTATTCCTATTCATATTGAATTCTTTTTCAAATTATTAAGTTTCTCTTGCTTATTAATTTCAGTCATATAACATAACCCATTTAAGTTCATTAATAAGCCCACAACATGTTATTCTCAGGATTGTGGTCCAAGGTCTGTGATCCACAATCCCCATATATTCTTGTTTGGTTTCATCATTAAAATAACATGTTTTACTTAATATGTAACTAAGTATATCCCAATTCACATGTTTTCTAGTTAACATGTCACTTACCATTTATGATTAAATATAACTTATTTTATTTCGTAAGTTTTCCTCATATCTTCTCATTTAATCATAATTCCATTTTACATCGTCGATGCAACTTATTGTTGTTTACTTATTAACTTAGTTCCACTAATTAAGGCCCATTAATAAATTTCTCTACCCGTTTATTATAACCTATGTTATAATTTCCCCTTGTCCCTAGGGCAAACCTAAACATTCTTATCAACGGGTTTCAGACTTCCAAGCTTACATATTACTTAATTTATAATTAAGTACAATATATTTTCCCCCTTTTCTTAACTGGTTTCAGGTTTTCCCCTTTACTGATTACTTAATTTACAATTAAGTGTCCCTTAACTCAATTTACCAGTTATCCCATTCTCTTACTAACTTATTATAACCTAAGTTATAATCCCCACTTGTCCCTAGGACAAGTTTACCTATTATACAACATTTTCATTAATCTCGATTATTTATAATAGGTAATTATCATTTCTACAAGTTATGCTTACCCTAAAGGTGTCTTTAATTACATAACTTTATTATTTCTACCGGTTATGTATACCACTAGGTATCTTTAATTACATAACCTTATCGGGCTAAGTTTGCTGGACTATATGTAAATATTACGCACCCCCTCAGATTTCCTTAGCCCACCCACTGTCCAACCAATTTTACATAACCCTAACTTTAGTTCATATTCATACAATCCCTATGGATTAGATTAGGTTAAGTAGTACAATTCATTACCATGTCCACTTATGGTTTATAATGGGCTATACCTCCTACATTAGGCCTATAACTTATGGATGCCGGATATGCCCGTCAGGTCCGGGTAAACTTTTTCCACAAGTTGGGCCTAACCTTGTGTCTAGTCTGTCTCGTATTTGCGCACTTAGACCTCTCACATTAGGTTTACCATTAGTGGCTGCTGGATATGTCGGTCGGGCCTGGGCAGACTTCCACCACTAATGCAACCTAACCTCGCGTAGTGCAATTACAATTTTTAATTGTAATCCTAGGCATTCATTATTAATCAATTATTTAAACCTATGCCTTTATAGGTATAAATGCCCATTTACCCAATTATATTCATGATGGATTATACGTCTAAATTCCTATTATTCAAATTATGCCAATTCATACTTTACATATGATCCCATTTGCACCCAAATCATTTTTCTATACTTTTGATCCAATTTAAGATCTTTTAACATAATTAGGTCGATGCCCCAAACCCATATTTATTTATTCAATTCTATGTTATCATGAATCCATATAATTGTATACTTGCTCCAATTATTTCCTGTATATAATTGGGAAAAAATTACATGTAAACTTTTTAGCAATCCAACAAATCCAATATATGAATTATAACATGTAAACATTCCAACATTTCAACTGATTCAATATATGAATTATTCATATTAACAATTTGAAGTTATATTATGTTAATCATTTCCACATTTCATTTACACCACTTTAATCATTATTAGCATATGTTTAGGCATCTTAACATATTAACTAATTGAACATATTATCCATTTTAGCACAATAATGTACTTCATCAAGCCAAACCTTCCAATATGTTCATTATGGGGAATGCCAAACGATCGATGTACTATTATTCGAAAAGTATATTTTAAACCCACTCACCTTCATGTTTTCCCCAAATTTTGGATCTGATCCGCTCTATCATCCATGGTTTCCCTTTTAATCGGATTTACAACCTATTGACCATGGATTTATTATTTTCATGAAAAGAAAAGGGAAAGAGAAATAATTTAAATAGATTGGTCTTAGAAGTTTACCTTGATTTCAATAATCTTTTATTAACATTGGCTCTCTCCTCCAGATATGGATTTATAATCTTCCTAGGCTAACATTTTAATTTCTGAATAGATTTGAGAAGAGAGAGAGCCATGGCAGAGTTTTGGCGTCGCCTCAGAAATTATGAGAACGGAGTAAACCTATCAATCTTATTTATAGGCGTGCTAAATGAATTCGGTCCTTTAGATTTAAATAAAACTCCATCAGATCTAGCCACGTCACGCCACGTGTGCTGAATGATGCGGCTATAGTGGTGTCGACACCCTCGCCGTATATATATATATATATATATATATATATATTTCTTTTGATTTGTAATTTGATTTATTTATAATACATATAATTCTTGCACATAAATCAAATTTCAAACATCCCTTTTGTTCGCGTGCAATGCTCCATTTGAATTATGTTCGTTTATATTCAACTCTTATGCGTATGCTAAGCTTTTGTACGCGAACAATTATTTATTTTGTTCCTGTTTATCTTATTTTATATATATATATATATATATATATATATAAGCGCTAGACCTCTTATTAATCATTTACACATTAAGCCACTTTTTAATTAAGTTGCTTTCACACTAAGCCACTTTTTAGCCATTCCCTTAAAACAAAAATATGGCGTTGGCGGGGATCGAACTCTTTATCTCTTGTATGCAAGTCACATGCTCTAAACAACTGAGCTACTTAGACTGTTGTTAAGAAGGCATAGAATAGTGTTAGACATTATTCTTTTCTCAATCCTCTTTTTCATGTTTTGTTACAATATTTAATTTAAAGATATCTCTTTCATTTTAAATCAGTATTCTACAACTCATAGGTCTAAATTGACCAGAAAATCACCACGAACGCCATGACGCTAATCCCATGACCAAATTCTGGAAGCTCTTAAAATTTTCCTTTTTCTTTTAAATGTTCGCATGCAATTTCAATTACATTGCATGCATTTATTCTCATTTTATACATTGCATGTAGTTTCTTTTATTATTCTTCTTCTTCATCTCAATGATGGACTTATTACATGCAATTATATTATTATTTAATTTTTCCTTTAAATATATCTATGCATATAATATATATATATACACATATATGCATATTTTTATTTTTATTTGCATTTAAAATGCGGGGTGTTACATTTGCACACTTCAAGAAGACAGGTTGATGATCGAATGAATTTGTAAACTCTGCAGTATGGGACATGGTGGTATACGATTTTATTCAATCCCATATCTGTCAATCCGAAGTAAGGATTTCCAATGACCTTTGTGTTATAAAAGTGTATCGTGATTTCTTGTGGCTTTTGTGTTTTACTAGTAACCTTTGTGACCCTTTTGTTTTAATTAGTGTTTTGTGATTTCTTATGAATTTCTGTGTGGAGTTGACTTACAATGTGTGAATCATTAAGTGGAAATGTGTGGTATGAGACATATGATTTCCACTTTTCGGGTTATTATCTGAGGATCTATGACACATTTCCTGTATGCCTGCCAGTACTAGACCTTCAGGTCAATCCTTTGTGAACTTTATGTGGACCTTTGGGTCAATCCTGTGTGAAATCCTGTGTGAACTCTATGGAACTTCGGGCCATTTGGGCACCCTTCTGTGTGATATAGAACTGGTTATGGCTTTAAGCCATCTTATGTGATAGCACGTGCAGACATAGTTTCAGCTTGTCACTTTGTGTTGGATCCAAACTCTATGTTTTTGTGTTATGTGTTTATCACTGATTTCACTATAGTAATTTCTATTATTATTATTATTATTATTATTATTATTATTATTATTATTATTATTATTATAATTATTATATTTGTGGTGATTTCATCAGTGGTTTCAAACTCTTAATAAGGTTTCTATGATTCCATCATTTTGTTTTTCAGTGATTTTGTGTTTCCGTGCTTCAAAGTTTTTGTGATTCTGAGTTTTAGAGTTTCTATAACTTAGCAATTTAGAGATTTATTGATTTTGTGAATTATTGATTTACATGGTTTGTGGTTTTTGTTTACACCAAAAAATGGTCTAAACACCCAAGGTACTAAACTGTACTTCACCAATTCGGTAAGAAATAAATGGAGCCGTGTTTGATCAGCAAGAAAAAGTGAAAAAATGCAGAAATAGTAAAGTAGAGACGAGATTTAGAGTGGTTCAGCCGTTAATGAGGTTTACATCCACTATGAAGGTGATTTCCTGCCTTATAATGAGAATTACAGAACACATCAACTCTCTCTTTTCATACATTTCTATACCCGCTCAATATACCCTCATTAATATATTTCAATCTAAGGAGTTATACAAAAGAATAGTGGAATTTGAGGAGAAAAGGATGGATGAATGATTGAGAAGATGGGTCTTTTCGTTTTCCTTCATCATGAAATTGTTCCTGACGCCATGGCTGAATCTGTGGTTGAGGATGAAGTTCGGCAGCACTTCGTGGTTTTTTAGAAGCCGATCCGATTTATGTTGGTAGTCAAGGTCTATTTATAGGTGAACTCCCCTTGTAAACAACCTGGAATTTATTTATCCAGGTTGTGGATCGTCCATTTTGCTAATTACGACCATGCCACCGGCTAGCTGTAGCCACTGTCCATGGCTGTATCCAGCTATCATGTGTAGATGGCTCGTTGGAACGAGTATCTTGAATAGTTGAGCGGATCCATGCAAGCGAGCGTCCTATGAGCGCCTCGAGAGATTCTGCAAGAGTGGGATGCGGATTTGGAGTTGAGCCTCCTCTGCCCCTTGTGCGATCGTCCTTCTCGGTCCAAGGGCGCTCGTCTTTGCGCTGCCTTTTCCACGAGGTCGCTCCCACGTATGTTAAATGGGCGACTTGCCTCGTTTTGGTGTTTAAGTGGTTCTTAGGATATGCGACCTTTATCTTTACCGGGTCACACTTTTCATAGTATGTTATGTTGTTTTATTCAGTCGCATTGGCCGACTCAACCTTGGTGATATCCGCCTTGTTTCCTTTACCCAATATGCGTATAGTTTTTTTTAGGGATTAACACTTGCCCCTCGAAGTCCGCGATTTCTTTTGAATGGAATCATTGATTTTGACATATTTGATCGCACATTGGGTAGTAGTTTTTTGTCCTGACTTGTTGAGGAGTCGTTCGTGCAGGAACTGAGATTGCTTCGTTGTAGCTGATTGGCGTCTTTACCTTTTGGCGAAACATTTGGACTGCTTTGTCTTTATTGTAAATAGTCAAATTATGGGGAAGCGAATACGCCAACTGGTCTTCTAATGGGACACCTGTTTCAGTACTCAAGTGTTATGCTGACGTGGCGAAGAGTACTTTTGAGGTGTGCCTTTTAATCTCCCCTTAGTTCTCCTGTTTTTCACCCGATTTTGCTTCCATCTATCTTTTAGGAGGGTCTCTCAAATCCGGAAGGAAAACTTCATATCTGTTTTCACTACTATTCAGGTTTGTTGATTCCTTCTTGTGCTCATTCTCCCTTTGAGCCTTATGGCTATTCCTTGGTTCGTTTGCAGGATGATGTCTTCTCCAGAACAACGCCAAAAGGGGGCCTTTATCAATTTGAGCATTTCAAGAGACGAGGGGTCAGCCAGTTGGTCAACTGACCGTCAATTCTCCTTCCGGCCCTTCTTACGTGGAACTCCAAGCTATCTTCAATAGGCCTCATCACGATCCTAGGCCTTGCAGTCCTAGGTTCGCCAAGCGATTTCGGGGATGAAGTTTACAGGGGATCCCTTCGAATGTGAATGTATCTCCGGCTGACTCTCTGAATTTCGCTTGTGATATGATTGCAGCGAAAGGTCAAATGTTGGCTCGCCTTGTGACTGCCGTGCATTAATTTGGAGAACAGATGGATTTGCTGAAGAATCGTTCTTCTGAGCGGATGGCTGGCTGGCATAGGTTAGCCTCTGATCTTCAGAAACTTCATAAGTACAACCTTGAGCGCATTTCTATTTTGGAAAACGATAAGGCGAAGTTAATCCAGGCCCTCAGGTCCAAAGATAGCATAGTCGCTTCCTTTGCCCCTGGGGACGTTGAGTCAGTGGTTTCTGTATAGGCTGAAGGGCCTTCATCTTGTTCTACTCCGATGAAGAGGAAAGTTGGTAGGCCAAGGAAGGTCAGGGATCTGTAATCTCCTCTATCTTGGTTGTTTTTCTTTTTGAATTTTTAAGGCCGGTTGTGTAAGCAGGTGCCGGTCCTCGCCCATGACAACGTGCTGGTTGTTATTTGTGACTTTGTGTTTGACCTGTGACATTCTCTGTGCTCCTGATGAATGGTTGCTTGACTGGTTTTGTGATGCTTTTCATGTCCGTGCTATGCTATGTCTCTTTGACCTGCTTTGACAATAAACACACATCTTTCTTATAAGTTTTTCGCAGTGATCATGCGTTAACGTCATATCACGAGGCGTTCATTCGCACGTTAATATCGTATCGTGAGGCACTTGTTTGTACGTTAATCTTGAGGCGTTCGCTCGTCAACGTCGTATTACGGTTAGTCTTGTTTTGTTCTTATTAAGCCGGGATTATCCAGCCCTTGGTATTTGATTTGGTTATTTAGTCTTTAGTTGTTTAACTTTGGCATGTCAACCATTTAGATTTTTTATTAAATATCTTGCTTTATTTGTTTAGGTATTTTCATGATGCATTTTTATGCATGCCCCTATGGGAGGACTTGGGCTCCAATGTAGAATCCGAACTTGGCTTCATTTGACTTGGTTTACAACAAAGAACAAGAACAGACACCCCTATACGGCTAAGATTTCTGCTTTTGTACTCTTGGCTTTGTTTGGCTTGGTTAACAACAAAGAACAAGAGTGGGCACCCCTATACGGCTAGGATTTCTGTTGTTGTAATCCATCCTTTGCTCGGTTTGACTTGCTTAATAACAGAGACAAGGATGGCCACCTCCTTTCGGTCGGGTTTCTGTTTTGTGCTGGTCTTTCCAGCATGTTTAATCCTTTCCCATTTTATGCTTCATCCGAGGGGTGGACACTAATTCATCTCATTGAGCTTTAACTCAGAAGGGAAAAATTTGTGTCTTTTACCTACCAAGGTAGGTGCTCCTTGAAATTGGCAATTTTTCCATTTCGGGACATGTCGATTTTTGCAACTTTGTGCTTTGACCAAGGACACAGACGTTGGTTCGCCTCATTGAGTTTTTTTTCTCAAGTTGGAAAACCCGTTTCCAGCACCTAGGAAGGTCACCTAAGAAGGTGCTTCTTCGGTGGGCTTAGCGGTTTTATCCGTAGGACTTTTGAGTTGCTTTTGCTCCAGCATTGACTCTTTTAATCTGACACCAAGCTTTTGTTGGTCCTGTGTTGAGAGGTCCAGTGTCTCCTGATGGAAGTTGGAATTCCTCGAGTTAGTGCTTCCTGCTCGCTCATTTGCCAACACAAGGAAGTCAACTTTTAGTAGAGGGTTGTGAATGAGTGTCTTGTACACGTAACTAGGATTATCGTATTCAGTTACTTCATGTACATCATTTAAAATGCGAAAATTTCATGAATCTTTATGACATGTTCTATGTATTTGAATAACATGCTATATGAAATAACGACGGATATGCTCGCTATTCCATGTTCATGGAATCTGGTTCCCGTCTGTGGTGGCCAATTTGAAAGTTCCGTCCTGGAGTTTCTGGCTTATAACATAAGGTCCTTCCCAATTAGGCCCGAAGACTCCAGTACTGGTCATTATCTTTTTCAGAACTAGGTCTCCGATTTCAAAAGTTCCATGCTTGACTTTTGAATTGAAGTACCTGGCCACCCTCTTTTGGTGCGCGGCTACTCTGAGTTCTGCTTCCTTTCTTCTTTCCTCAAGTTGGTCGAGGTATTCAAGCTGTAGCTCCTCATTTTTTTTGGGGTCGAAATGTATCCTTCGGTGGGTAGGGACTTCCAACTCCACTGGTATCATAGCTTCAGAGCCATAGGATAAAGAAAAGGGAGTATACCCTGTTGCAGTTCTGTGCGTAGTGCGATATGCCCATAATGCCAATGGGAGTTCATCTACCCATCCACCCTTAGCCTTTTCTAGTCACTTCTTAATGGTAGTCTTAATGATTTTATTTACTGCCTCCACCTTCCCGTTCTCCTGTGGATGAGCGACCGCTAAAAAGCTTTTTTGGATTTTATACTTGGCGCAAAAGCTTTGGAACTCTTCGCTTTCAAACTGGGTTCCATTGTCCGTGATTATCTTTTGTGGCACCCCGAACCTGCATATGATATTTTTTAAGACAAAGTTAATAATCTTCTTTGAAGTTATAGTGGCCAATGGTTCTGCTTCAGCCCATTTCGTAAAGTAGTCAACGCAACAATTGCGTATTTGAAACCGGATTTTGTGGTGGGAAGAGCTCCTATGAGGTCGATGCCCCAGATAGCAAACGACCATGGGCTGACCATGTGGGTTATAGTTGTGGATGGAATCCTTGGGATTTTGGCAAATCTTTGGCACCTGTCACGTTTTTTGGTGTAAGGCGCGGAATCTTTGTTGATATCTGGCCAAAAGTAACCATATCGTAGGATCTTCTTGGCCAAAATTTGTCCTCCAGTATGTCCTCCGCATTCCCCTTCATGTAGTTCTGCCGTAATTTCCTTAGACTCCTTTTCTGTAACACAGCGAAGTAAAGGTGTAGAAAATCCCTGTCTATATAGCCATCCATCTTGAATAAGGTATAAAGGAGCTTTTCGTAAGATCTTTCTTCGGAGTTTAGTTTCAACCGGGAGTGCCCCAGTCGCAAGGTATTCTTTAATTGGCGACATCCATGAATTTGATTCATCAGTTGTTTCCATTATACAATCCATTTTGGTGTGCTTTGTACTTGGATTGGAAAGGACCTCCACCGGGACTAACCCCATTAGCTGTGCATCTCATGTGCTCACGTATTTGGCTAATGCATCAGCTTTAGTATTTTCTTCCCTGGGAATTTGAGATATAGTGTAATGCTCGAAGGCTTCCAACAATTCTAAGGCTTTTGTAAGATAATCTGGCAAGTTCCCCGTTTTTGCTTGGAATTCCCCCAAAATCTGGCATACTACGACCTGGGAATCACTGAAGATCTGTATAGTTTTTATTTGGAATTCTTTCGTTAGATTTATTCCTACGATGAGTGCTTCGTATTTGGCCTCGTTGTTAGTTGAAGTGAATTCTAACCTTAGTGCATAGGATAAGGATCTCCCCTCAGGGATTTTGAGAACTACCCTTGCTACCGAACAGCGGTCGTTCGACGCCCCATCTACAAATAGCTTCCACTGAATATTTGTTTCGACATAATCTTGCTCCTTTACCTCCCCCCGGTCAGTAAATTCCGCGATGAAGTCGACGAGTGCTTGTCCGTTGATCGCTTTTCGGGGATGATATGTAGTGTCGTACTGGCTAAGCTCTATATTCCATTTTAATAATCTCCCGGAGGTTTCTGGTCGGGACAGGACTTGCCTCAGAGGTTGATCTATGAGCACCTTGATGGGATGAGCTTGGAAGTAGGGATGCAGCTTCTTTGATGCAATGAGAAAACAATAAGCAAGTATTTCAAGTTTCGGATAACTAAGCTTTGCTTTGGATAACCTCTTACTGATGTAATAGACTGGTTTTTGTATCTTCAAGTCTTCTCTGATCAGTGCTGTGCTTAGAGCATGGGCAGAGACCGCCAGGTATAAGAACAAGTTTTCCCCGTTACTAGGCTTTGACATCATGGGTGGTGTTGCCATTTGTTGAATCAGTTCTTCGAAGGCTTTCTGGCATTCAGGGGTCCACTGTATCTCCTTTTTTCCTTTCCTGAGGGCATCGAAGAATAGAAGACATCTGTCCGTTGCTCTAGATATGAAGCGATTTAAAGCTGCGATCTTTCCATTCAAACACTGAAGCTCCTTCTTGGTTCCTGAGGCACGCATTTCTTTCAGAGCTGATATTTTGGCTGGGTTAACCTCTATACCTCTAGCGTTGACCATGTACCCAAGGAATTTGCCTGAGCCAACACCAAAACTATATTTCAAAGGGTTCAACTTCATGCCATATTGTCGTAAGATGTCGAACATTCGGGCTAGGTCCTCCAAATGGTCTATTGCTTTTTTCGACTTAACCAACATGTCATCGACATAGACTTCCATCAACCTGCCAATATGTTTCTTGAACATAGCATTTACTAGTCACTGGTAGGTCGCTCCTGCGTTTATTAGACCAAATGGTATTACCTTATAGCAATATAGGCCAAGATCGGTAATGAAGCTGGTGTTTTCCTGGTCTGGACCATACATCATAATTTGATTGTAGCCGGAATATGCGTCCATGAAAGATAACAACTCATGGTCGGCCGTGGAATCTACCAGTTGGTCGATTCTGGAGAGAGGGAAACTATCTTTCAGACAAGCTTTATTTAGGATTGAATAATCCACATAGACCCGCCATTTACCGTTTGATTTCTTCACGAGCACCGGGTTGGATACCCATTTCGGATATGTAGATTCTCTAATAAAACCGTTTTCCATTCATCTGTCGACTTCTTATTTTAAGGCGCGCGATCTCTCCGGCCCCTGGGTTCTCCTTTTTTGCTTGATAGCCGGAATACGTGGGTCAATGTTTAGCTTATGAACTGAAACATCGGGAGATATCAAGCATATGTCAGAATGGTTCCATGCGAACACATCTAAGTTAGCTCTCAGAAAGGCAATCAATTGGTTTTTCAATTCAGGGTTCAACCGAGATCCTACATTCAACACACAGTTTGGGACCTTTTGATTTACAGCTATAGGAATTGTGTCTTTGGCCGAGGTCGCCTTTTCGTCCTCTGCACTGGCTTATCTAGGATTGATCTCTTTTTGCATCCCGCTATGCTCACCAGTGCACGAACCTTTCTTTAGTTTCTATAAGGGGGAGTTTTGGATGCGAGGGAGAACCTCCGCATCCTTTCCAAATTCTTTTCTCTTGGCCTCCTTCAGTTCTGTCACATAGTAGTCCCTTGTGGTAATTTGATCGCCCTTTATTACTCCGATTCCCCTTTCGGTTGGAAACTTCATAATTAAACACCAAGGAGCTAAAGCGATCTTGAAACCCGAAAGAGTCGGTCTTCCGAGAAATGCATTGTAAGACGAGAACTCGTCTATTATGACAAAGGTCTGTACCATGGAAACTCGACGCTCCCCGTCTGCCAATTCGACAGGCAAATCTATCGTTTCGATGGGTTGCGTAGGTTGACTTGTGAAACCGTGGATCTTACGTGGGTACGCGCGCACTTTTGCCATGGAGAGATTCATCTTTTGGAAAGTGTTTATAAAGATCACATTGAATGATGCCCCGGTGTCGACTAGGACCCTTTTTACCACGGCAGGCCCAAGACCGTTCGTGATCACCATGGCATCAATAGTTAGCATAATTAAGCCTTCTGCATCCTTATCCCTGAATATCACATCCTCGGTTGAAGTTTTGTGCATTTTCGTCGGAAGCACGTTGCTCAAGATCGTGCATCCTTCCTCTCCCATGGCATGCTTCAATTCGTTAGCGTATCTTTCTATATCTTCCCAACTGCTCCCGGTCGGGTGGGGACCACCAAATATCATATTGATTACTGGCCTTGAGTTAACAGGCATTTGGTCCTCTTCACTCGAGTTGGGCTGGCTAGCCGTATTGTTATGCCCCTGCGCGGCTGGAGTGCTTTGGGGATCTTTCACATACTGCTGGAGTCGGTTCTTCCTGATGAGCTCCTCAATCAAATTCTTCAGGTGTCGGCATCTGTTAGTGTCGTGCCCTGACAGGCTATGGAAACGGCAGAATTTTGCGGGATTTGCCTGCTGCTCAGTTACCTTCTGCGGCTTCATCCGAGGGAAAACGCCCGAGTCCTTCGCGGCTTGGTAAATCCTTTCTGGGGTTTCGTTCAGGAGGGTTAGCTCAGATGGTTTGTACATCCATGTCTTCTTATAAGCTTTGCTATCCCTCTCATCGTTTCCCCTCTTTTGTCCGACATCGCTCTTCTGCTTTACCATGGGCTCATCGCCCTTTCCTTCTCTGGCTGCGTTATTTTCTGTAGTCTTCTGAACTCCTAGAGCTTCAACTTCCACACTCATGTATTCCTCGGCCTTCTTGAAAAACTTCTATAAAGTCTTTGGTTTCTTCATTTTAAGCCACTTTCCAAATTCTGACTTCATATCGATGGCCCCTCTCAGGGCTGCCAGCAAATACCAAGGTTCTGGTTCTATGACCTCCGCTGCTGCAGCATTGAAACATGTAAGGAAAGCTCTGATGGTTTCCCCATGCTTCTGTTCCATTTCACTGAGCGACATCACATCCCTTGCCTTGGTGGTTTGTAATCGAAATTGATCCTAAAACCTCCTTGCTAGATCCGCAAACTGATCGATACATCTAGGTGGAAGTCTGGTGAACCATAGCGAGGCCACGCCTTCTAGGCACACGGGAAAGTATAAGCACTTGATTTCATCGGTGGCCCTAGCTCCATTCATGTGCTGGTTGTACTTGAACAGGAAAGTGGTTGGATCTCCTACTCCGTTATAAGGCGCTATTGCTGGTGGTATAAATTTCTTCGGGAATTTCGCTTGACGGATCTCCTCTGTGAATGGATTTTTGCTGGGGGAAAACTCCCATTCTTTCTCCTCATCCTCTCAAGTCGCCTTCTCCTTCATTACTCGCTGGATTTGGTCTGTGATGCGCCTTTCGCCGCCTGCTTGTTCATTGGGATTAACGCTGATGTTCCTATCAGCGCGACCATGGTTTAAGCTTCGGCGCCTTGCATCTTTCTTAAGGGAGGTTGTGTTATGCGATTCATCGCACGTTCTTCTTTGCGCTGTGGAGATCTGACCTTAGGATCCTCAACGTTGGCCTTTCCCCTGTCTCTCATTGGGCTGTGAGGTCGTTCAGGGTCTGAGGCTGATGAGTCCTCTTTTTCATCAGCATCGGCCATAGTATTTGGCGGCAACAAATTGGTTTGACCATTGGTTAGGGCATCAAACCTTTCCATTATCATATTTGTTGTATTATCCATTTTCTCATTCAAGCTGGTTACAACCACATTCAATTCATCTCGTGTTACGGATGGCCCAGGGATTTCCCCAGTCCCTCGATTCAAGATTTGAGGTGTAGCTTTGTTAGCATTACCATCCTCATTGACCGCAGCGACTTTAATAGATTTGCCGCTTTTCTTCGATCCAACCATGATTTCGAAGGAGAAAACAATTTTGGGATCTCTTAACTGCTGAACTGCTAAAAGGAATTTACGAACACAGCCCCATGGTGGGCGCCAAAATGTTTACACCAAAAAATGGTCTAAACACCCAAGGTGCTGAATTGTACTTCACCAATTCGATAAGAAATAAATGGAGCTGTATTTAATCAGCAAGAAAAAGTAAAAAAATGCGGAAAAAGTAAAGTAGAGACAAGATTTATAGTGGTTCAGCCATTAATGAGGCCTACATCCACTATAAAGGTGATTTCCTGCCTTATAATGAGAATTACAGAACACATCAACTCTCTCTTTTCATATATTTCTATACCCGCTCAATATACCCTCATTAATATATTTCAATCTAAGGAGTTGTACAAAAGAATAGCGGAATTTGAGGAGAAGAAGGATGGATGAATGATTGAGAAGATGGGTGTCTTCGTTTTCCTTCATCATGAAATTGTGCTTGACGCCATGGCTGAATCTGTGGTTGAGGATAAAGTTCGGCATCACTTTGTTGTTTTTTAGAAGCCGATCCGATTTACGTTGGTAGTCAAGGTCTATTTATAGGTGAACTCCCCTTGGTAAACAACCTGGATTTCCTTTATCCAGGCTGTGGATCATCTATTTTGCTAATTACGACCATGCCACTGGCTAGCTGTAGCCAGTTGTCCGTGGCTGTATCCAGCTATCATGTGTGGGCGGCTCGTTGGAATGAGTATCTTGAATAGTTGAGTGGATCGATGCAAGCGAGCGTCCTATGAGCGCCTCGAGAGATTCTGCAAGAGTGGGATGCGGGTTTGGAGTTGAGCCTCCTCTGTCCCTTGTGCGACCGTCCTTCTCGGTCCAAGGGCGCTCGTCTTCGCGCTGCCTTTGCCACGAGGTCGCTCCCGCGTATGTTGAATGAGCGGCTTGCCTCGTTTTGGTGTTTGAGCGGTTCTTAGGATATGCGACCTTTCTCTTTACCGGGTCGCACTTCTCATAGTATGTTATGCTGTTTTATTCGGTTGCATTGGCCGACTAGACCTTGGTGATATCCTCCTTGTTTCCATTACCCAATGTGCATATAGATTTTTTAGGGATTAACAGTTTTAGATTGTTATTTTTGTGATTTCGGAGTCTTTTAATCGTATCATGTAATTCCAAGTGATTACCATGACCGGAAAGTTTAGGTAGTTCGTGCCTATGCATTAACCTTGTATACTTGTGAGTATGTGTTTCATTGACCTCTGTCTATGATTTTCCTTTTTGTATGAAGAGGAAAATTTTGCATCTGTGATCTCGTTGAGACTCATGTGTCAAAATACCATTTCGTTTGGAAAGTATTACTTTCTAGTTGATGTTTTATCTCACCTTTTATTATTACTGTCTTGTAAACTAGACTGATCCGTGTGCGTTATTGCTCGGGTCAGACCGAGTTGTTTCAGGTTCAAATGCTTTGGATTTACGATCTGCTGGATATAGCCTGAACTATATTCTGTTTAGTGTAGCACATGTATAAGTTGTAATTCTGTGATTATACATATATGTAACAGTTCTGTGATTTGTGACTATAATATATTGTATATTGCTCTGAAATGATCCGTAGCCATCGAACTATCATATTAGGAGTGTTTGGTACGTCGATCCTCGTGAGTTAAGAAAATAAATTTTATTTACCCAATCGACGTGCTTAATACCCATTTAGTATGAAATACATATGGTCGCCCCTAAACGGTCCTATACTCCGCTCTAATAGACGACATTACTTGCTAATGCTCTTTATTAGGGTGGGTCTCGGGGCGGAGAGTCATAGTTTTCTATCTAGATTAAAGGGCAAGGACACTATTTTTAGACTACTACTAAGGAATACCACGTAGGGAAACCAATACAATCCACATGCAACAATACATATGACAAATATATATATATATATATATATATATATATATAACAATAACATAAGACAAAATTTGCAAATTACACAAGCTACATCAAATATCAACGAAACCTACATTCATATCAGCCGAATCACAAGTGACACCTCATTGCACGAGTTTATACCTAAGCTGAAGGGTATAGAGTAAAGGAGAGCAACAAATCACATCCATGCTCTTTCCTACAACTACTCAATTATCAATATTAACTACCATTTGCAAGCGGTCTTCAGCTGGACCACGCAAGAGCCATCCCAACATGAGGTTCATCACATACTCCAAAACCACAAATAATCACACACTCACACCACTCTGTGGTGTAACGACAATCGGAAAAAAAGCCCCCTTCCTTCCACATAGGGCGCACACATATGAGTTGGCACACACATCCTTGTAATAAAAGAAATCCCTGATGTTACGTGCCTACCACTCATATTTGTACTCCATTCCTTCAATTTATTCCGTGATGTGTGATTATTTATTCAAACCGTCATTCCTACTTTAACATCATGCGAGACAATCCTAACAGTCTTCCCCTTGACTTGCATCCTACGGGTGTCTTTTGAGAGAACTTCCTTGTCTGCATGGCCTAGACCGTAACCTCGCTCTGATACCACTGTTGTGCAATGACGATCGGAATAAAAGCCCCATTCCTTCCGCATAGGGCACACATATTAGTTGGCACACACATCCTTGTAATAGAAGGAATCCCTGATGTTACGTGCCTACCACTCATGTTTGTGCTCTAGTTCTTCAATTTATTCCATGATATGGGACTATTTATTCAAACGCCATTCCTACCTTAACAACATGTGAGACAATCCTAACACACTCAGATTCCTACAACCCAAAACCAAACTACGCCAACTCATTACCTTCAAGATAGCATCCCTAGACCACAGTAATTCGAACTCAACGCACTACACCAACACATACCAAATCATCAGATCCAGGATAACTAGAGCTGAAGATCAGCGGAATCATGAAATAACACGATGGGACCGACCGAACATAGCACCAAGAAAACTCCGTAAAGGATATGATGTATCTACTATGCAGCAAGACGAAACCACAAACAAAGAAAACACAAACTTTGAATTAGATTAGTTATTATTTTTAAATATCAATGACCACGTACAACCTCGTCATACGAAGAACGAAAAAAACGGTGAACATGTAAAAGTGCATTAATGAATAATGGTAAAAATTACTAGGTTCAACATTTAAGTACTTAAAGTCAATGATGGTTTTAGGGCAAAATGGGAGGGGGGAAAAACAGAGAGACATAAAGAAATTAACAATAAACAAATTTATCATACAACCATCTTATTTAAAGGATAAATGCATGCAACTGTTGGATCTAGATTAACCCTAGAGGGGGGTGAATAGGGTTTATCACAGTTTTTAACTGAATTAAAAATCTAATGAGATATATATAATAATAAACAGATCACAGAATATAGCAGAAACATAAATGCAGAAAATAAATCACACACAGATATACCCAGCTTCGGCAAAACCCTGCCTACTACTGCATTTCTAAGGTTTCTACTAGGTGATAGAACAGATCCCACATACAAGACCATGTACACTCGCAAACCCTGCTCCTACTCTAACCCTACGCTCAAAACCCTAGACTGATCGATATACCCTCGATCAGATTTCCCCTAGCTACGACCCCATAACCAGTAACCCAGATTTTACAGACTCTGTCAACTGTCAGTCAACACCCTGACTGATTCCCTAGATTTTACAGATCTCTAGAAACTGTTTGAATCGGTTTACAAAAAAAATTACAATTAAAATAAAACAAATTTGAAAACCCTAGATTTTAATTTAAAACTCCCCTTTGATCAACTTGGCTTAGCCAAGGGGTAAGTAGGCCCTTAAGCACAAAAAGGCCGGCCATTCCAGAATTCGTAGCACCCTTCTCTTTAGCCCTTTGACCCGATCTCTTTGTTCTGGAAAAAAATGGCGGCTTGGCGATTTCTAGGGTTTTCTGAGTATCCCCAAAATTGCAATCGATGCTTGATAAATCGATCCTTGATTTTATGACTCTCGAAGCTTTCTGCTTTGTCGATTTGATGCTTTCTGATTTTGGGGAAATTGTCAATGGCGATTGAAACCCTGAAAGAAAATATTGTGAGTAATTTTTTCTTGAATTCTTCAAATTATTATTGTTGGATTTCGATCTGAAATGTTGGGTTAGTTTTTCTCTCTTTGCCTGTGATGATGTTGGTAGTATATATAGGGTTAATTAGAAACCCTAAAAATGATTCTCTGATTTCAACATGTGGCTTCGATCTGGTTGATTGCGTGTTTCCCTTTTTGATTTCCTTGATTGAAATGGATTTGCTCGGCTTAAATGTTGTCTCGATTGGAATTAGACCAGACGGCTCTCTGATTGAATTTAGCTTGAAATAAATGGCTTCATTCCTTGCCAAATTCTAGATATTATTTGTTGCCTTGGTAGTTTCTGACCTTGATTTCAAGTCGATCATTTCTAGAAACAAACCTGAATGAAAATTCATTTGTTTCCTGAATTACATCTCTGCATGAATTAAACTTGTATTCCTCTGTGATTTTGAGTATTTCTGGAAACATAAAATAGACAATTTTTTGTTTGTTTCCTGACATAACAACATTTGTAAATTCGAATTAGAATTGGATGATTGCCAAAACAGGAAACTGATTTTTGGAAAAAAACATTCTTTGATTTTCTGGTCCCATTCATTTGAAAAAGAAAGAACATTATTGCCAAAACCGTAGCTACCCATGCATGATTATATTGCTTGCCAAAAATGATTGGATCCAAAATAAGAAGGATTTTCCTTAAAATATGCTTGACAAAATGGGACCAGATTTCAATTTAGAAAACATTATGCCATGAACCATGTTTTCAAACTGCTATATTGAAATCTGTCTTGAACATGAACACTTTGCTAATTTTACCATGCTGATCATGATGCTCACTCACTTTGAGCTCAACTGCTTGCTGTGTACATCAATTACACACTTGAACTATTATGGCTTAACCACTTTGAGCTTTGTTGAGTTATGTCATGAACTTGTATCACCACTGTTTTGATGGGTTTTCGTCCTTGTGCCATTAAGTTGTGCTGCACAATGTATTTGTGTGTAAATGCTTTGAATTGCTCACTCCCTTGTTGACTCATGCACCACCTTTGTTGCTGCTCGACCAATCATTTACATGATATTTTCCAGTCTAGACATATACATGCTTGTTCACCTATATTTGGGCTGATTTGATTTGTTTTGTGCCATTGTAAAACTGCTGATTATGCTCACAATATACTGCTGTACAAACTTAATTCATGTTGCCCCATTTTTCTACTTGTTTCCCATTCTGGTATGTCATGTGCATTTGGCATCGAACATGGACTTGATCACCATGCATTGCTGACATCTTGTTGCACTATCACAATGCTAGCTGAACCATTATTGTTGACTTTAGCTCTGTGTGAAATTTTGAACTTGAACATGTGCATGCATACATTCCTTTGAAAACAGTGTACACATGCAGCATTACATTTGTTCCTGTGTCACTTGAATTTGCACCATTTTTGTGTTTGAATTCATGTGTATACTGATTGATACATGCCACTTTAAATCTGATTTGATCTATGATCATTTGCTTATGGCTGAATGACTTTTATTGCTCTTGTGAACACTTTGACCTGTTTCACCCTTTCCTGAATTTGCTGCTAGTATCACCATGAACTTGCCTGATCATATGTTGTGCTCTGCACTGTCCATTATCACTTTGAAAAAAAATGCTGTTCTAATTTTTACCTTGTTGCATTTGGCACTTTGTTGCCTCGACCATTTTGCTTTGTACTTTGAGATGTGATGACTTTGTTTTCATGTGCACTGAGTCGAGAAGGTCCACGTGGCTACTCCTCAGTTGCACACTGAATTGGCGTGGCAGTGCACGTGTGTATATATATACACGTGTGTATATATATACACGTGTGTATATGCAGCCATTCAGAAAATTTCCTGTCCCTGTACATAAAAAAAACTATCTGCCTAGACACAGATGAATCAGATCAAGTCATGAAAAATGATGAGAAACACACCAGAAATCTGAGGCAAATAAAATTTTAAAAATAAAATTTATATACACATGTATTCAGTTTTATTTCTATTGCAGTGTACTGTGTGTTTCTGTTTCATGTGACAGGTAAGAGGATGAGACTGGATTGAAGTGACTAGACTGAAAGCTGTGGAGACAAGAAGACAGAAGGCAGAAAACAAGACAGGAGAATGAAGACAGAAGAAAGAAGACAGCATGTGTCAGTATATATATATATATATATATATATATGAGTCTGTGTAAATGACTGTATATGTGACTGAATAAAGAGTTGAGTGTCTGTATATGAATCAATGTGAATGTATATTGAAAGGGTTGTAGTGAAGAGCTGTGTATGAATGAAAAAATATTAGTGAACTGTACAAATAGTGGAGTTGTAATTCTGTACTGTTTGATATTGAAATAAAATATTATATTTAAATAAAATACTGTGTGAATATTTAAATTTGTGTACAGTACTACTCTATTTAAATATAAATATTATATTACTGTATGTGATTTAAATGTAGAACAGTACAGTAACAAACACATTAAAATAATATATATTTTGGTTGTTATCATCAAACAAAAATCATATAATTGTGTATACAACACCGTTATATACAACAGCAACATGCATGTAACACCCCACATTCCTTAATGTCACCCGTATGAGGATTTCATTAAGAAAGCATGGGGAATTGTAGGTATAAACACATAAAGCCTCAAATAGACTAAGATTGCACAAGACATAAAATAATAAATTTACAACGAAAGAAGAAACTTTCATCTTTAAATACAAAACCATCTTTATTTCAATCAATAAAATAATTACACAATGCAATGTACCAAAATCTCAGTCAAAACAACATTAGAGTAAAATAATATTATTCCCCAAATATAGTCATAAAGATACAACCTAACCTTGGAAAGAGAACATGAAGTAACCCATCTTACAGAAATCCATCACGACAAAGCTAACATAAAAATCTGAACTATATACTTTCTCCCTGCAAGCGTAGGGGAAAGAAAAGAGAAAGGAATTAAGGAAATGGGTCAGACATAAAGCCTAGTGAGCTGTTGTGATTACCAGCTCAACTTGCTAAGTTAAGTAATATAGATAAATAGCGATTCTAGTGTCATAAAAGTTAAGTGTCTAGACATATATAAAGGTGAACAATAACTGATATTAACTGATAATAAGGACTGACTATTCTTATAAAAAGACAATGATGATAATAATTATAATAATACTCGGATCAAGCAGATTGACTGTTTTCACTTCTATAGATTTAGACAGAAAACAAGTAATTAAGAGGGATTTTTCCTAATGCTACCCATTGATCGGCTCCCTAACAGACCCGAATATCCTATGCTAGCCAAGGCATTCGGGGATATCAGTCTCTAACCCATCAACTATAAAAGACACAACACTAGCCGCTGGTGTTACAACGTCTTATCTTCCCCCATCGGACCCATGCACGCTCATGAATCCGCTGGAACGCGCTCGTATCCACCTCTAGAATTTGAACCTCTTACAATCAACCATTTGTAAAGTGTGTTTAAGTCTCTACCTAGTGCAAGACTCGTTTCGTGACAGAAGGGTACTGATTGATACTGGTTTCAGATAGAAAAACGAACAACAGATTGACACAAGCCACCCCTAGGCTTTGCTCATAAACTAGGATTTTAAGAGCCCCCCCCCAAATATTTTAACAGCAAACACGAACATCTTAGCTTATTAATCAAATAGGTTTAACTTCATTAATAAGCTTAATATAACCTTATATTATATTCCAAGGTTGTAAATAACATTTCTAATTAAATGTGTTTCTTTAGACAACCCTTCCTCATATCAGAAAGGCATCTGCTTAGATGTTTACAGATTACAATGACATGTTTTACTTGATATACATCTGATTCTCATATTTTCCCATGACATATTTACTTAATATTCAATTAGGTATACCTTATTCTGATTCACACGTTTTCCATTTGCATGTTAATGCCTAATTAGGTATTATTAATTCCAATTAACTTGTTTTCTCATACAGATTACATAATGTCATATTTAGTACAATTAACGTGCTTTCTGCATAAACGTTAAATTAACATGCTTTTCAACTTAACGTCAAATGAACATGTTTTCCATTTTAATGTCAAATGAACATAAACGTCAGATTATATGTTTTTTGATACACTATTACAAAAGTGGGCATATTCAACACTAATGTGTGTGCGTTGCATCAAAAGTATGGTGAAAGATATGCTTTCTTTGATCTTCTGCAACAATATTAATATGATGTTGCATTAGATATGAATGCACTATTGCGATGGGAATTTCAATGTACTGATGTGCAACACCAGTTAAAAATGTTGTGGTACACCAGTTAAAAGTACACCTCATTAATCCACACCCTTATAAATGGAAAATCACAACCGTCAATCCACGTTACCCTTCCTCTTTTCCCGCTAAGATTTTCATTCCTATTGTACTTCTTTCCGTTCCGTTCTCGCCAAATCCCCAATTCTTACCATTAATCTGTCGCAAACCTAACCCTTTCACTCTTCCTTATAAAAAATTCACGATCCCCAAACTAGGGAATCACGAAACCGAATCGTGCAATCAACGAGCGCCGAGCGAACGACGACGATCTTTAGATGGCGATGGTTCAAATCGCGATTCTCCAACTATAGGGCCATCGCATTTTCGGATGGAGACCATTCAGACAGGTCCTCATTTTCCCAATGACGATTCAATTGGAGACCATTCAAACAATTTAAACTATGCTTTTCCATAACGGTGGATATGTGCTTGTAATTCTATGTTCATTTCCCTCTTTTACTCACCTGGTTGCTATCTGTTGTTGTCGAGAATTGTCAAAGGAAAGTCAAATTGGATAAGATGATTATTTGATAAAGACTAATAAAAATTGAAGAACCAGTGTATTGTTTTTTCAATCTCTTATCAGTTTTAATTCATGATATGGTAATTACTTTTTTCCCTTTGTTATGATTGAACTGCGGCCATTAGAATTACTCATCCGCTTTTTCTTTAATCTTCAGGCGTTGAAGTGAAACATAATCAGACTTTGAAGTGTGAGCTAGTTGGCGGAGAGAAATATCTGCACCATTCTACGGTAAACATACTTCTTAATTTCTTACTATATATTACATATATGGCTTTTTTTCCGGAAAATACGTACTATATTTACACAAAACAAGTACAAGAAAGGTTAGGGGAGCAAATTAAAATACAAACAACTTTCCTTAAATAATACAACTTAAGAGGAAAATACGCTTGCTCCCCTACCACAAACACCCAGTACAAGACAAATCAAAAGCTGCCAACAAAGTTAAAAAGTACGAGCCCGCGTGACTCCTTGTTCCTATCTGTCTTCAGCCTTTCTCCACACAAAAACAAGCTTTTCTGGTAGAATTACACATTAAAACTATGGTGGCTCTCCAGATCTACAATCTCTACTGGCAAGAAGATGAGTTCTCCTTTCCTTTTCGCTTGATTTATGTTTATCGTATGTGATTAAAACTGCTTCTATCTCTGCATCTATGATTTTATACAACAGATCTTGATTCAAGCTTTTATTTTTAAATAATCGATTACGTCGCTCCCTCCATACGTGATTAATGGTCGCTGTTAGACAAATTCTAGCTATGTAATTATTTTTACTTAGAGAAAGTCTTCTGTTTAGTCTAAGATACCTACGGGCTTGTTAGATTTAGAAATACCATATTTATTTTTGATATATCTCCATACGAAATCAGAGAATTCATAAAGGAAGAATAGATGCTCTTGAGTCTCTAGATGTTTATTACATAGACATCATAAATCTGATGTATTCTGATTCCATTTACGGATTTTATCAAGTGTCTATAGTTTATTCATATAGGCTAGATAACTTGTTAAGGCATACCTCGAAATAACTGGATACTTCCATATGAATTCAGCCCATTTAAATTCTTGAGAATAATTGTTAATAGATTGATAAGCATCTCTGATTGTAAATTGAACCTGTTTTCCATTGATCCAAATCCAGCGATCAGAAATATTGTCTGGGCTTATTGTAATTGATTCTATTTCCTTTTTAATATCTTCAAGAACATTCAGCTTTTTCAGCTTCCATTTTCCATTTTCAATGATATCTTCAACATGAGAATAGGAGAAATCCTCTATACTTCTTCCATGCCAACCAATCAGTGAAATTAAGCTTTTACCTTTTACCCATGGATGAAGCCAAAGATGAGTTTCTTTACCATTAGTTATGCATCTTTTACTATTTGCTTTAAAGAATTCTCTATTTTTCAACATTACTTTCCAAGTATATGTACCATTGTTATCAACCATTTGAGTCCAAAAATACTTATTTTAATTGCAATATCTATTATGCATCCACTTAGACTATAAGAATCTTTTTTAAGAAAAGACCAAATGAGTTTAAGGCCATGACTGTTTGCATACTCCTTATATCCTTCAAACCCTTGCCTCCATTAGCTTTAAGTCTACACATTTGGTCCCAAGAAATCTTATGAAATTTACCTTGTCAGATAAAATTAGCACATATAGATTCAATTTTGTTAATAACATTCATTAGAAGTTGACATGTTTGCATCCAAAATTGAATACAAGGATAGATGCAAGATTTTACTAGCTCAATTCTACCCATAATTAACATATATTTATTACTCCAGCCATTTATTTTACTCTTAATGCTATCAAACAATATAGAAGCATCAATAGCCTTCATCTTCTTGTTTGTTAGGGGAAGTCCAAGATATTTAATAGGAAGTTTATCTTCTGTTAACTGTAGAAGCTGAGCTACTATTGTCTTTTGCTTGTTTCCTTTGCTGAAGTAAATTTTTGATTTTTGCTTATTAACTGTTAAACCCATCTAAGACATATCTGATATAATCTTATGCATAACAAGGGCACTACTGGGATTACTTCTAGAAAATATTACAGCATAGATGAGATGGGTTATAATAGGTGAGACCTTTGAAGTTGGAGTCAAACTGCCACTCAACAATTACAATTCTAGGTTAGCAGAAATATACTCCATGGCTAAAGTGAACAAATAAGGGGATATAGGGTCTCCCTGCCTCAAGCCCCTACTACTAGTTATAAAACCAAATGGATTTCCATTGATGACAACAAAAAAGTAGGAGTGGATATGCAAGTGTAAACAAAAGTAATAAATTGAGTAGGAAAATCCATTTGTTTCATGACATAAATAATAAATTCTCTGCTGATCTTATCATAAGCTTTCTGCAGATCTATTTTAATGCACATTTTATCAGCACCAGATTTGTTAAAATTCCTAACCAGTTCCAATGCCAACAAGTTGTTCTCTAACATATATCTACCTGTAATAAAAGCATTCTGATTTTCTAATATAATTCATGGAAGAATTTTCTTTAGTCTATTACTGCAGATTGAACTCAAAATTTTCTGTATTACATTGCAACATGAAATTGGTCTAAAATCAGATGCTTCATTAGCATTATGAATTTTGGGAATTAATGTTATAAATGTGTGATTGATTTCCCTTAGAATTTTACCACTAAAAAAAAGAATCATTCACTACATGCAATAGATCTTCTCTTAAATCTTTCTAATGTATTTTAAAGAATTCTGCACCGAAACCATCAGGTCCAGGACTACTATCATCCTTCATTTTAAAAACAGCTTCATGTAGTTCCTCTAAACTAATAGAACTAATCAACGTTTTCTTACCAGCCATGGAGATTCTTCTTTTTGGAATGAAGTTGGGAAAGTCATTATTTAGAGAATTAGCATTGAAAAGGTGCTTAAAGTATTCTAAAGCTTTACAGGCAGTGATGCCATTGTAGAAAGTTGGAGAACCATCTTCATTTAAAAGGTAATTCACCTGATTTCTCTTCTTCTTTTCTGTCATTTTTTAATAAAATAATTTTGTACGCATGTCCCCTTCCAATAGCCATTTTAGTTTTGTTTTTTGCTTCAAGTCCATAGCATGCCTGAAAAGTTCCTCTTCCAATTCCTTTATATTATATTTTATACTTTTCCACCAAATCTGAATCATCAGGATGGTCCACTAGACTATTGTATATTTTACCATTTTCTTCTCTGAGATACTTAATATAATTATCCAGACTTGGCAAACACTTATTCCATTTCTTCAAATTAGTTTTTATTTATTTAACTTCTTGATTATCTGAAATAATGGCCTTCCAGTAAATTCTCTTTTAAGAATAGGAGTAAACATGTCATAATATGTGTCTCTGAAGGACCAGTTGTTATTATATTTAAAAGAAGAATTTTTCTGAAAAGGAGAATCTAGTTTTTCACAAGACAAGTTAATAACTATAGGAGCATGATCACTAGTAGAGTTATTTAAACTTCGAACTAATAGTCAAGGTGACATATCTAAGCACTTTTTGTTTATAAAGACTCTATCAATCTTTGAATGAATGCTGAAGTTTAACCCTCCTCTCCAAGTATAAATATTGCCATAATTCTTTGGTTCCATCATATTCAAATTTGAGATACAGCTCAAAAATTCTTCATTAGGTATTTCTTGATGATGACCATCTCTAATTCTATCCATAGTATATAGGATGTCATTAAAATCACCTACAATGATCCATGCTTCATCAAATTTTGAATTTATTTGATTAAGATGCTTCCATAATTCCCTTCTTTGGCTTGACTGGTTAAAACCATATACTGCTGAGATGACGATTCTTAGATCACCTTTATTCAAAAGTCTGTAGGATATACATTGCTGATCTAGAAGTAAAATTGAATGTCTCCAAAACGATGTATCATACCCAATGGAAATTCTGCCTTTTTGATTATCATCATTGTTATTAATAAATTCCCAGCCTTTAACTTAAGAGCAAAGTTTGCCAAAGAACAATTAGATAATTTATGCTCCATCACTGCCATCAAGTTAATAGTTTTATCTCTGATTAAACTTACTAAATCTCTCTGCCTTGTTAATGAGTTTAAACCTCGCACATTCCAAAATAATAAAGACATGATATTAATTATTCTTTGAAATACCCCTAGTTAACACACCACCAGGGAGGGTACTTTCTTCTTTTTTCTTCTTTTTCTTGGATTTTGTTTTAAACTGTGAAGTTAATTTGTTCCATTCTGGATTATCTTCAACCAAATTCTCTCCATTTATAATACTACTTCTTCCATCTTGATTCTTAATCTTAATTCTGCTTCTTTTTAACCATCTGCTCAAAGATTGTGAACTTGAATCTGAGACTTCCACATTCATTACATCTAAATCTTCGTCATTGTCCTCCATTGATGGTGTAGAGATTAGATCTTCTTCTTTATAATAGTTTTGTGTCTCCAATTGAGAACTAGTTTTTCCTTCATTGATTTCTTCATTTTCCACCTCTTTTCCAGTTACCACTGATTCTATGTCCATACTATTTAATATTTCAAATTTATTCACCATTTCTTTCTCTTTTATTATATTGGGTTTAGCTTTTTCCTTGCTTTGTTGAACTTTGCACACATCTACTACTGAATTGCACTGCACATCACCTTGCATCTCACAATTGTTATTGCTTCTCGAAATTTGTTCCTTTTGTATTTTATTCTCAATTTCATTACTATCCTTATATTGCTTTGACACATTAATCTCGACCTCCGCATCAGCATTTTTTTGATTTAAAGATTCTTTTTGGACCCATATCTTTTTCACCATGCAAGAATTTGAACTATGCCCAAACGTTTTACAGTTTAAACATTTAACTGGATGCCATTCATAATACACACTTTGTTTGCAAATATTTCCATCATAACACTGTATGTATACTTCATTTGGAAAAGCAAATTTAATATCTACCTCAATTAGCACTCTTGCATATGAAATTCATATCACATCTTCTGTTACTTGATCTAACTTAACAGGATTTCCTAGCAGTGAGGCTATGCGACTAATTGCTTCGGTGTACCAGAATTTTAGTTCCAAATTTGGAAACTGAACCCAAATGGGAATGGTATGCAAATGCTCTTTCGATAATTTCATACCTGGAAACCTTCTCTTCATGACTATCAGCCTCTTATTGTAGTGATATGGACCACCTGCTAGGGCAGCTTCGCAATCTTCAGAGTTTTCAAACTTTATTACAAAAAAACCATTTTCTCTGCTGAAGAATTGGTAGCTTCCTTTAATCTTCCGTGTACAATCTATGTAATCTTTAAGAAATCTGTAATAAGGCTTAGTACCATAGATATATAATACTATTGGATTTTTCTACTTTTCTCTTCCTGCGTGTTGTAACAAGCCGCATTCTACGTATCGAAGGATTGTAGAATATTTATTTTGTTTTCATACAAAGTCGTATGGTCGTGTAACTTTGCGAAACAACTATTGGGGTCATTTCCCATGTTCGCGATTTTTGCTGAATTTAAAATGATCGTTTTACCCTTGACGGATCTTGTTTCATGTATAACTTTTGATTGGTAAGGAGTTTCGACCTGAAACAACTTCTGTTGGATTCGGATGATGGTTTAACTTTCCATAGAGTGGTCACACTAATCAAACGGACTTACCTTTTGGGAGATATGGCTAAAATAAGGTTTGGAAGATAGAAAACAGGTTAATTGGGCTAAATAGGGTAATTAGTGGATGAGCCTGTGATGACCCCAAATCCCGTTCCACGGTGGCAAGGGTAATCTTTGGAATATAACACATAAACAGATAATAGAAGAACAAAAATAAATAAATACACCAGATAATTTACAATAGAATATACTTCATAAACATAATCATCAGAGTTACACAGTATACAGGATCATACTTAGTACAAAATACAGTTCAAATTTACATAAAATGCCTACAGCGGAATCAAAACATAATATGTACAACATGAGTTGAACAACATAGAAAGAAAGAAGTGATAGAATCCAGCTTCAGCTCCAACTATCCAGAAAGAGCCTGCTAAAACTTGAATACAAGGCTGCTCGTGTAGAAAATAGGGCACCCGAGTTTGCAAGTGAAACAAACTATGAGTCAGTCATGGGACTTGTATGAGAAATCTACTACTTAACTTATTTTATAATAAGGCCAATCACAGGACCACGCTGCTAACGCGGAACGGGTTAACTCCATTGGATTGCCAGTGCTTTAAAAACAAGTAAATCAATTGAACATCGCAATGTTTTCTATAAAATGAAGCCATTACAAGACTCAATTCCCATCACACAATTCAACGCAAACCGAAGTATAGATTTTTACCTTATAATGGCCAAAATATGCTTGATACGAATAAAACAAAAGCATTTGATATTACTACTAGTGTTTATATGTTTCAAAAACAATTTCAATCATATGTATCATTCATAGACGGCATTGGTACCATATATCATTTCGCCATATATAGGTATACAATCAAAACCGCACGATGTCGTATTTGGAAATTGGACTTCCCTCATGGACCAAGGCAAGGGATCGTCCTTACCGCTTCGAGACGCTTTATTCCGTGTCTCAGGACCCAGACTCAGGTAGGCCCTTGGATCGTCAGGGCTGGTCCACATGGAGTGGATTAAAATGCCTGAACACTGCGTTTCCCCGCCCTATCGGGCATCAACTGGCCATATACCGACCAAACCATCGGCCCCGGAGCGACCGATATAACCGAGGGGCCTCGCTATCCATCATCCACATAAGTAAAATGCCCGGGCGTGTAAAACCCAGAACACCACTCCTAGCTAGAAGGAAACGCATGTCCTCCTTGATGTCCTCTCCCGTTTCTGGTCCATACCAGGGTGTGAGGCTCGCGAATCAATGCTAAACACAAATCTAGCCATTTAAAGCCGTGCTTTGATCATCAACCACAAAGCTCTGCTTTTCAACAAAATCTTTGATCACAGCATCTCTGTATGCCATGTTGTCAATCTACAACGTCAGACACACATCCATTTACAAGTTTGCTCTGGGTTTGAACGAAACCGGAGGCACCTAATTCCTCTCCCGTATGTCCAATACAGGAGAGAGGCCCTCGCACATCCGAACAATCAACAAGTACGTCCGGACGACCACCATTGTAACCCCTTCAGGGCAGCAACTCCCGTCAAAGGCATCAGTAGCCATCCATTCGATGTAAAGATCCTCGGTCTTGCACCGTCTTCATATCTTCGACTTCTAACTATCGACTAATTATTTGAAATGAGAATTAACTCGGCCATTTCAAATAACTCACGTATATTTAGAATTTCAAATTAATTCATTTCAGTGGTTAAATTATCTGACATCCATAATTTAGTTCATTAATGTATCATGTCAAACACATTCAACCATCAAATATCCAATGAACCGGGTAAATTCGGTTTATTTCCATTCCATATCGTTTATAATATTTTATCACGATTTATCACTATTTTTATTTATTTAAATATAGCCAATTTATTCAAACGACGCTTCAGGCCATAACGCGGCCATGGCGCTGTTTTTCTCCCAATTTGATTTACACATATCTGAAAATCTAACCATTGGATCTTTACAAATTTTATATCATTAGAAAGATCATTTCAAAGCGGACCCAACGGTTCCAGTTTTGGGCAAATCCGATGGTCGGATCTCCCGGTACAATCGTTTAAAGTTTCGGTTTCAAAATACGAACTACAGCATCGTTATTCGATTTATTTTAAATAAATATATATATAAGTGTATATATATATATATAAAATCCATTCTGGCGCTGTTTTCATTCAGGTTTGAATTAAACATTCCAGACAATCCAACCGTTGGATCTTTGCAAAGTTGGTGTCGTTGGAAACATATTTCAAAATCGAACCTAACGGCTTCGGTTTCAGGAAAATCCGATGGTCGGATCTCCTGGTACGATCATTTGAAATTACGGTTTCAAAATACGAACTGCAGCTTCATTATACGATTTATTTTAATTATATATATATATATAATCCATTCTTCGATTTCAAAAACCATTTCAACTCATATAGGTGATAAAAATGATATTTTTATCCAATAAATATATATTTCAACACATGCCTATTTTTAACAATTCATAGATATAATAAAAATGTGATTTTTATTGTCAAAACAATTTATTTCAAACACGATTATTTTATATACTTCACGTAGATGATAAAAATGTGATTTTTATTGTTAAAGCAATTTATTTCAGAAATGAAGATTTTTAGCGATTCATATATATTATAAAAATACGATTTTTATTGTCAAAACAATTTATTTCAAAATACGATTATTTTATATACTTCATACATACAATAAAAATGTTATTTTTATCGCTTAAACTATTTTATTTCAAAAGATGAATATTTTTCTGACACATGAATATATTTCAATACATGAATATAAATCAAACACAGGAATATTTCAGAAAATTTTGGCAGCATAACGGCAGGGTAGTTAAAATCGGCACCGTCCCTAGTACGACTCCTCGCTCTACTTTATAGCCTCGCAGCTTTTGACAATGGGGATTTCAATAATCTATCGTACGCAGACGAATTTTCCCATAAACTAATCCTATTGGGATTTCAACCACAATTAATCATATCAAATCAACCATTCGTAGTATTCACCAAATTTCACATCAACCAAATCCAAACAATCACAACCAACATATATTGTCCGTGGTCTTTGGACGAGCGGAGTATATATATATATACGTATATAAATATATTTCAATTTCATTTCAATTCCATTCAACGCATATATAATTTTTTCAACGCATATACAACGCTTATACATGAGGTGTACAACGCTTATATAACTCATACATCGACCGTATAATTTATACATCGTTATTCCATATCGTTTATAATTCAGAATCTCACATTGGGTTCCACTCCTCCAAAAATTGTAGAAGGCTCAAAAAAATATCCAGTCTCTTCTAAAATGTAGAAGTCGTGCAGACGGTCCTGGTGTCCCTTGGATTTCGACAACGTAGCAAAAAGATACGATTTTTATTGTAAAATCATAAATTGTAGCGCTTTAAAGTGCTATAAACAGTTAATTTATTTTCAGCCATTACCTTTCAGAAGAGGTTCGAAACTAGGTTTTGATTTTTCGCGAAATCCGCTGCGCTATAGGAGGATCGACCAATGCCACGTTGAAGAGGGAGGAGAGGCACCTCCACGCATGGTGGTGGGGTCCACTTCGGTGGTGGCAGATGCGAGCGGCGGCGGTTCAAACCTCCGGACTTTGGAGCGTCGATCCTCTTCAAACACACGATGAAAAAATGCAATCCATACATGGATTTGAAGATCTTGGAGAGGACTACATAATTCTCCCAAGGGCCACGGGTTTTTATTGAGTGGATTTGAAAAAAAAGAGGAGAGAAGGAAGTAGAAGCAGCCGCCGTCGCGATATAAGGTTACGGGGAGAGAGAAATTAATTTGGGAAATTATGATTGGCCCATGATTTTATATTTATTTTTAAAATCCAAAAACACTCTTTCTCCTTACGAACTCCAATTGAAACCCAACGACTGTCGTCCCTAGCTAAATACTGCCATTCCGAACAATGTGTTTTGTAAGCCCATTCGACTGTTTCAGTTAGTTATTCTTCAAATAAAAATATAAAACATTCAAATATGGATTTGGACGTACATTTCAATTTGCCGAGGCCACATACTGATCCCAAAAATTCCAGAAAAATAGATTTAGCTATGTTTTTACAATGCGGTCCCAAGAAAACTAGTTTCATCGAATTTGGAGACCGTTTGAAAAATGGCCATTTTCTGGTTGATCCAATTTGACTAAAATCAACCAAATGCATTTTCCTTTGCCACACTCACATATGAACTCCAAAAATTATGGAATTTTAAGCCTAGCAATAATTCAACATCCCGGATCCAACAAAAGTGGTTTCGTCGAAAACGGAGGTTGTTTGCAAAATGTCCATTTTCACGGGCTATATTAACTCCATAGTTACCTTTCTGAAAATTCATTTGGTCATAACTTTTGATTCCCGCTATGAATTCTCGATTTTTCAGATTCGTTAGAAAGATATTAATAAACAGATTTAAATATTTCTGGTTTCAATAAATTCGTTTTATTTTGCACCCGGTACGGTCAGTCAAAGTTAGAATTCAAATTTTCAAACTGCTGCGCTATTTCAGGCCTTGTTTATAATTAAGATAAATATATTTATTTTACAACATCGATTCAAATAGACTATTGGTCGTTATTTTTTAAAATAATTTATTTTAAATATTCAAAATTCACTTAAATTGCCAAATTAAATTTTTTTAATTGGTTCAGAATTTCCGGGTTGTTACAATCTCCCCCACTTAATATCTTTTCGTCCCTGAAAAGGAACGAAGCTGAAAGTAGTTTAATTAACCAAATCAACTTCCATTCTGGCTTTCATTCTTCAACTTTTCAGTTTCTATGAATTTTCAAATTCTTCAAAAATTTGGCTAACACCCTAAATTTTCGATTTTTTTTGCCATAACCTCCTTTGTACGGGGAGGGGTTTGGAAAATTATTGGGCCGTATTAGGTACCCAATAAATCCTAATAAGCATGCACATATTTATAATGTTATATTCTGGTGCCCGCAGGGGAGTGTGTATAGATCATAACTCCAGAGAATAAATTCTCGTCACCCTATAAATGGTTTTTGTGCCTTAATGACCAGAGAGACGTGTTTATTGTCATCTCCAGACCCGTGTGGGGTTTTTATTAATCTTACATTTACCGTTACATTTTATATAGTCCATGCCAGTCATCAGTTCAACCTGTAATATATAGTCATTGCCATACAAGCCTCTTGCTCGTATGGTAAACCTTCAACCTCGTCACACAAGCTCCAAATGCTTATGTGGTATATGATGAAGTATGCTATCTTCAAAAAGTATGCCATGTAGTGTAGTTCAAAATTAATCGTTACTATCCTATGGCGGCATTTATAATTACACACAGAATAACCAACACTCCGCATCCAATGGCATTCACAGCAGTTGATATAATAATAAAATTGCGCATCCAACTCATTAAGGTTTACATATTTGTCGGGCACACAAATAAATTCTTTACTCAACAACTAATCCATTTACCTGTTTAAACATATATAATGTACATGCGTATATTTCTATCTATTTCGAATCAGCTCAATATTTGATTCATTCGAATAAATTTACCATCATTCTCTTATTGATTAAATTAATTATATCTAATATTTTGATTAATCAAATTCATAATCACACAACACAAAAAACAATCAATTTATTTTTAACCTTTTCAAAAATATACTGATTAATTCATATACTCTTTTAAAATCGTTCAGATTATATGATTAAAAATTCTACATTCATGAAATGGAAACAACAACTAAGTAGAAAATAATACGGAAATGCAAAATATGGTAAATGTACCTTGCACAAGAGTTAATCAGAGATATCCACCCTGCACTTGGGATAGGCTTTCTTAATGCTCTCCTTAGTTTCCCAAGTATAGTCTCGTGGATCTCCACTCCATTGCACTTTAACTAAGTGAACTTTCTTGCTCCTTAGCCCTTCAGTTTCTTTGCCAATAATCTAAAGCGGCTCTCTCCTCACTGCCAATTCTGGAGTAATTTCCAAATCTTGTTGCGCGGCTTCTTCCACGATCAAGTCTGGATCATGCACATGCTTTCGAAGTTGAGATACGTGAAACACATCATGTACACCAGGCAACCAATTAGGCAATTTAACCTTATACGCAAGAGTTCCAATCTATTCTAGAATAGGAAACGGACCAATAAATTTGGGTGCCAATTTCCCTGTTTTACCGAACTGGACTACTCCTCTCATCGGAGATACCTTCAAATACACATAGTCGCCAAGGGCGAATGATAAATCTCTTCTTCTCTTATCTGCATAGCTCTTTTGTCGACTTTGAGAGGCTAGTAATCATTTCTTAACGAAATCGACTTTGTCTGTAGCTTCGCGAATCATATCGGGTTCCAATACGAGTCTATTACTAGGTTCTACCCAACAAGCAGGAGATCGGCACGGTCTACCATACAGTCCTTCGAATGGTGACATTGTCAGGCTCGCTTGGTAGCTGTTGTTGTATAAGAACTCAGCCAAATGCAAATGGCCTTCCATGATCCGCCAAAATCAATAACACAAAATAAATCTTCAAGAATACGGTTCACCCTCTCAGTTTGACAATCTGTTTGAGGATGATAAGTGGTGCTCAAGTTCAGTTTCGTCCCCAATTCTGCTTGGAATGCTTCCCATAATTTTCTAGCAAAAATTGGATCACAAACGTTAACGATACTCATGGGAACTCCATGGAGTTTAACAATTTCCTTAAAATAAATATGTACCAGACTCTGAGCGGTTCTATTCGATCTAATAGGTATAAATGGGCAGTCTTCATGAAATGATCTACGATCACCCAAATACTGTCATTTCCTTTCCTGGTTTTGGCAAAACCATCTATGACATCCATAAAAATCTGTTCCCACTTCCCACCTGGAATTTCCATCGGTTGCAATAGTCCAGCCAGTTTCTGTTGATCGCTTTTGACTTGCTAACAAGTAGCACACCGGCTAACGTACAAGGAAATGCCTCGTTTCATAGATCTCCACCAGAAAGTGCGTTTGATATCATTATACATCTTGCTCACTCCTAGATGGATACTAAGTTTGGCTTTGTGACATTCATCCAATACTTCTCTCCGGAATTCAGGAATGTTTGGAACACAAATCCGATCCTTTAACCTTAGAATCCCATCATTATCAATCTGAAAACTCGAGGGCTCGCCTTTCTGAATTCTCTCTTTGATCTTCTGAATGAAGTGATCATCCTTCTGAAGAGCAGATATGTTATCAATCAATGAAGGCGTGATGATAAGACTGGCGATGATTGCATTCTTTCTGCTGAGCACATCAGCCACAACATTGGCTTTTCCCGGAGTATACAAATTATCAAGATCATATGCCGCGAGAAATTCTAGCCAACGCTGCTGTCTCATATTCAAATCTTTCTGGGTGAATAAATATTTCAATGATTGATGATCAGTATATAGTTCAAACTTTTCACCCAATAGATAATGCCTCCATATTTTCATAGCAAACACGATGGCTAACAACTTAAGACCATGAGTTACATAATTTTTCTCATGTGGCTTCAATTGATGGCTAGCATAAGCGACTACTTAGCCTCTTTGCATTAATACTGCACCAAGACCTTCTTTAGAAGCATCTTTCCAGACTTTTAAGTCCTGATTGCCATCAATAATTGTCAACACTTGAGCAGTTGTCAACCTTAACTTCAGCTTTTGGAAAGTTGCCTCACATTCCGGAGTCCAATTAAACCTTGAATGTTTCTTAGTAAGCTTTGTTAAGGAACTAGATATCTTCGAAAAATCTTTAACAAACTTCCGATAATAACTGGCCAATCCGAGAAAACTTCAGACTTCTATAGGCGTAGTCGGCTGTTTCCAATTCTGAATAGCTGTGATTTTACTGGGATCCACATAAATTCCTTCTTTGGATACAACGTGGCCAAGAAACTTGACTTCTTCTTGCCAGAATATACATTTGGAAAATTTGGCTTTTAAAACATTCTTTCTGAGAATTTCTAACACTTGTTCCAAACATTTTTCATGCTCGCTTTCTGACTTAGAGCAGATTAAAATGTCATCAATGAAAACCAGAACAAATTTATTCAATACTTCTCTAAATACCCGGTTTATTAGATCGACAAAATAAGCTGGAGCGTTACATAAGCCGAATGACATTACTAACCACTCGTAGAATAAATCTGTACCTCTAAATGCTGTCAAAGGAACACACTCTTCGGTAATACGAAGCTGATGGAAACCTGTAGCTAGGTCCATTCATGAAAATACTTGCGCGCCATTCAATCGATCCAATAAATCATCAATTCGCGACAATGGATATTTATTCTTTAATGTCTGCTTATTCAAGTCATGATAATCCACACAAAGTCTGAGAGTACCATCTGACTTTGGGACAAACACCACTGCTGCTCCCCAATCAGAGAAACTAGGCCTGATAAAACCCTTCCATACTAGCTGTCAAGTCTGATTGTCTAATTCTTCGTTTTCCTTCAAGGTCATTCTTCGAATAGCGTAAACTACTGGCCTTGCATTCGGAATTAAAGTAATCTTGAAACCTATATCTCTACGTGGAGGTAAACTACCAACTTCTTCGAACACATCCACATAGTTCTTAGCGACATGAATATTTTCAATGTCGACCGGAATATTCTTCATAACGACAAGAATATTTATCTTTTTGAGCAGGGGAAACATCCAGAGCTGACCAAAAATCTTTTCTATTAGAATTCGGACCTTCGCATGGAATGGTTATATAATTCCCTGATTTAACCTTCGCCCTTACGACTCTGTCGGCGCATTTAACCTCAGCTTCATATTTGGTTAACTAATCCAATCCAAGAATAAGATCAAATTCCGTGAAATTCATGACGATTGAGATGGTAGGGAACCGATAATAGGAAAAAGAAACAGGCACCTCACAAACCCAACTAAGATCGAGGGATCCCCCAACCGGATTACGGACGATCATGGGTGTTTTAAGCTTTTTCAGATTCAAATCCAGTTTCTTAACCGCATTCTTTGCAATAAAGCTTCACGACGCGCCTGTATCAAATAATACTTTGACTGGAATATTTTTGACAGTAAGCATGCCTTCTGAAACATCTGGCCTCGCTTGACTGACTGAGGGTGTCGGAGTTTCTGCTACCTCATTTACCTGCACTATTTCAGACTTCTATGATAGCTGACAATTCTTCGCAATATAACCTGCCTGGTGGCACTTATAGCATCCCCTATTCTCTTGAAACCCCTTCTTGGATTTAAATCTACTCTTTAATCGCTTCTTTAAGGGTCCACAGTTTATCGCCAAATGCTCTGTCCGATTACAGTTAGAGCAGGTGGCAGTTGTTATTGGTCCTTTCCCAGATTTAACCTTTTTCCTATTGAATCTAGGCCTCTGACTGAACTCAGACTTCGTACTTATCTCAGGCTGCATACTAGCCTCTGGCTGTGTACTTGTCTCCGGGCTATCAGTTTCGAATTTCCTTTTGTTTCTAGAACTGGCTTCCTCTTCATCGCCCAAAAGACCTTTCTTATCCAGATCTTCATACTAATAAGCCATGTATATCATTTCAGAAAAAGATTGTTGCACATGTGCAGTTACACTATTTTGGTACTTTCTCTGAAGCCCGTCGATAAACCTCAGATTTTTCATCTTTGGATTTTGAATGAGATGCGGGGCAAAACGAGAAAGTTCATCGAATTTCTTATGATATTACGGAATGGTCATATTCCCTTGAATCAGATAATAGAATTCATCACTTAACCGCTCAGTTGCTTCTGGAGGAATAAATCTTTCATTGAAAATCTCTCTAAATCTATCCAAGGTGATATCACCTTCTGTATTATCTTTAGTAACGGTATCCCACCAGATTAAAGCTTCGTCTTTGAGCGCCCAAGATGCTAGTAATCTTTTCTGATCTTCTCTCAGCTTTGAACCTTAAAAAAATTTCTCAGCAAAACGCATCCAGGCTTGAGTTTGAATAATAGATTCATTGCTCGAGAACGGTACTCCACCCAGATTTCGATACTTAATTAATAGAGCTTCAATATTTGGTTCTGACCTACCTCTTCTACTTCTGCCACTCATTTTTTAATGTTTGCAAATAGCAGACAAAGTGTCAGACCAACAGAAAAGGTATTTTTTAAAGCATAGAGACATAGACTTGAATGTAAATGTGCCTATCGAGGTATTTCATTCTGCTACACTCATTTAACGATATTACTGATCCTTTCTAAAATGAGTTATTCGCCATAGAATACTACTGATTCCATTTCTGACGAGTTCGTTAATATGTTGTATTCCAGAACTAAGCTTAACCAAAGCTCCGATACCACGTTATGACGACCCCAAACCCCGTTCCATGGTGGCAAGGGTAATCTATGGAATATAACACATAAACAGATAACAGCAGAACAAAAATAAATAAATACACTAGATAATGTATAATAGAATACACTGGATAGACATAATCTTCAGAGTTACACAGTATACAGCATCATACTTAGTACAAAATACAGTTTAGGTTTACATAAATGTTTACAGCGGAATCAAAACATAATATGTACAACATCAGCTGAAGAGCATAAAAAGAAAGAAGTGATAGAATCCAACTTCAGCTCCAGCTATCCAGAAAGAGCCTGTTAAAACCTGAATACAAGGCTGCCCATGTAGAAAATAGGGCACCCGAGTTTGCAAGTGAAACAAACTACGAGTCAGTCATGGGACTAGTATGAGAAATCTACTATTTAACTTATTTTATTATAAGGCCAATCACAGGACCATGCCGCTAATGCAGAACGAGTTTACTCCATTGGATTGCCAGTGCTTTAAAAACAAGTAAATCATTTGAACATCGCAATGCTTTTTATAAAAAATGAAGCCATTATAAGACCCAGTTCCCATCACACAATGCAACCCAAACCGGAGGATAGAGTTTTACCTTATAATGGCCAAAATATGCTTGATACGAGTAAAACAAAAGCATTTGATATTAATATTAGTGTTTATATGTTTCAAAAACAATTTCAATCGTAAGTATAAATCATAGACGGCATGGGTACCATATATCATGTCGCCATATATAGGTATACAATCAAAACCGCACGATGTCGTATTTGGAAATTGGATTTCCATCATGAATCAAGGCAAGGGATCGTCATTACCGCTTCGAGACGCTCTAGCCCGTGTCTCAGGACCCAGACTCAGGTAGGCCCTTGGATCGTCAGGGTCGGTCCACACGGAGTGGATTAAAATGCCTAAACACTGCGTTTTCCCGCCCTATGGGTGTCAACTGGCCATATACCGACCAAACCATCGGCCCCGGAGCGACCAATATAACCGAGGCGCCTTGCTATCCATCATCCACATAAGTAAAATGTCCGGGCATGTAAAACCCAAAACACCACTCCTAGCTAGAAGGAAACGCATGTCCTCCCTGATGTCCTCTCCCGTTTCTAGTCCATACCGGGGTGTGAGGCTCGCGAATCAACACGAAACACAAAGCTGGCGATTTAAAGCCGTGCTTTGATCATCAACCACAAAGGTCTACTTTTCAACAAAAGCTTTGATCATAGCATCTCTGTATGCCACGTTGTCAATCTACAACGTTAGACACACATCCATTTACAAGTCTGTTCAGGGTCTGAACGAAACTGGAGGCACATTATTCCTCTCCCGTATGTCCAACACAGGAGAGAGGCCCTCGCACATCCAAACGATTAACAAGTACGTCCGGACCACCACCACCGTAACCCCTTCAGGGCAGCAACTCCCATCAAAGGCATCAGTAGGCATCCATTCGATGTGAAGATCCTCTGTCTTACACCGTCTTCATATCTTCGACTTCTAACCGTCGACCAATTATTTGAAATGAGAATTAACTCGGCCTTTTCAAATAATTCACGTATATTTAGAATTTCAAATTAATTCATTTCAACGCTTAAATTATCTGACATCCATAATTTAGTTCATTAATGTAATTTTCACGTCAAACACATTCAACCATCAAATATCCAATGAACCGGGTAAATTCGGTTTATTTCCATTCTATATCGTTTATAATATTTTATCACGATTTATCACTATTTTTATTTATTTAAATGTAGCCAATTTATTCAAACGATGCTTCAGGCCATAACGCGGCCATGGCGCTGTTTTTCTCCAAATTTGATTTACATATATCTGAAAATCTAACCGTTGGATATTTACAAATTTTATATCATTAGAAAGATCTTTTCAAAGCGGACCCAACGGTTCTAGCTTTGGGCAAATCCGACGGTCGGATCTCTCGGTACAATGGTTTAAAGTTACGGTTTCAAAATACGAACTGCAGCGTCGTTATTCGATTTATTTTAATTATATATATATATATATAATCCATTCTGGTGCCGTTTTCATTCATGTTTGAATTAAACATTCAGACAATCCGACTGTTGGATCTTTGCAAAGTTGGTGTCGTTGGAAAGATATTTCCAAAGTGAACCCAACGATTTTGGTTTCGGGAAAATCCGATGGTCGGATCTCCCGGTACGATCATTTGAAATTACGATTTTGAAATACAAACTGCAGCTTCGTTATTCGATTTATTTTAATTATAGTTATATATTTATATATATATATATAATCCATTCTTCGATTTCAAAAACCATTTCAACTCATACAGGTGATAAAAATGATACTTTTATCCAACAAATATTTATTTCAACACATTCCTATTTTTAACAATTCATAGATATATTAAAAAGGTGATTTTTATTGTCAAAACAATTTATTTCAAACACGATTATTTTATATACTTCATATAGATGATAAAAATGTGATTTTTATTGTTAAAGCAATTTATTTCAGAAATGATGATTTTTAACGATTCATATATATTATAAAAATGTGATTTTTATTGTCAAAACAATTTATTTTAAAAATACGATTATTTTATATACTTCGTACATATAATAAAAATGTTATTTTTATCGCTCAAACTATTTTATTTCAAAGATGAATATTTTTCTAACACATGAATATATTTCAATACATGAATATAAATCAAACACATGAATATTTCAGAAAATTTCGGTAGAATAACGGCAGGGTGGTTAAAACCAGCACCGTCCCTAGTACGGCTCCTCGCTCTACCTTAAAGCCTCGCAGCTTTTGACAATGGGGATTTCAATAATCTAGTTCGTACGCAGACGAATTTTCCCATAAACTAATCCTATTGGGATTTCAACCACAATCAATCATATCAAATCAACCATTCATAGTATTCACCAAATTTCACATCAACCAAATCCAAACAATCGCAACCAATATATATCGTCCATGGTCTGTGGACGACGGGAGTGTATATATATATAGATAGCTATAGATATACGTATATAAATATATTTCGATTTCATTTCAATTGATTTCAATTCCATTCAACGCATATATAATTTTTTCAACGCGTATATAACTTATGCATCGCACATACAACTTATACAATGCTTATACATAAGGTGTACAATGCTTACATAACTCATACATCGACCGTATAATTTACACATCGTTATTCCATATTGTTTATAATTCAGAAATCTCACATTGGGTTCCACTCCTCCAAAAATTGTAGAAGGCTCAGAAAAATATCCGGTCTCTTCTAAAATGTAGAAGACGTCCACACGGTCCCGGTGTCTCTTGTTTCACTGGATTTCGACAACATAGCAAAAAATATGATTTTTATTGTAAAATCATAAATCGTAGCGCTTTAAAGTTCTATAAATAGTTAATTTATTTTTAGCCGTTACCTTTCAGAAGAGGTTTGAAACTAGGTTTCGATTATTCGCGAAATCCGTTGCGCTATAGGAGGATCGGCCAATGCCATGTCGAAGAGGGAGGAGCGGCGCCTTCGTGCGTGGTGGTGGGGTCCACTTTGGTGGTGGCAGGTGCGAGCGGCGATGGTTCAAACCTCTGGACTTTGGAGCGTCGATCCTCTTTAAACACGCGATGAAAAAATACAATCCATATATGGATTTGAAGATCTTGGAGAGGGCTACAGAATTCTCCAAAGGGCCATGGGTTTTTATTGAGTGGATTTGAAGAAAAAGTGGAGAGAAGGAAGAAGAAGCAGTCGTCGTCGCAATATAAGGTTACAGGGAGAGATAAATTAATTTGGGAAATTATGATTGGCCCATGATTTTATACTTATTTTTAAAATCCAAAAATACCCCTTTCTCCTTATGAACTCCAATTCAAACCTAACGACTATCATCCCCAGCTAAATACCCCTATTCCGAACACAGTGGAATATGTTTCGTAAGCCCATTCAACTGTTTCAGTCAGTTATTCTTCAAATTAAAATATAAAACATTCAAATATGGATTTGAACGTACATTTCAATTTGCCGAGCCACATACTGATCCCAAAAATTCCAAAAAAATAAACCTAGCTATGTTTTGACGATGCGGTCCCAACAAAACTTCCAACAAAACTAGTTTCATTGAATTTGGAGACCGTTTGAAAAATGGCCATTTTCTGGTCGATCCAATTTGACTAAAATCAACTAAATACACTTTCCTTTGCCGCGCTCACATATGAACTCCAAAAATTATGGAATTTGAAACCTAGCAATAATTCGACATCCTGGATCCAACAAAAGTAGTTTTGTCGAAAAAGGAGGTAGTTTGCAAAATGTCCATTTTCACGGGCTATATTAACTCCATAGCGACCTTTCTGAAAATTCATTTGGCCATAATTTTTGATTCCCGCTATGAAATCTCGAATTTTCAAATTCTTAGAAAGATATTCATAAACAGATTTAAATATTTTTGGTTTCACTAAAATCCGTTTTATTTTGCACCCGGTACGGTCAGTCAAAGTTCGAATTCAAATTTTCAAACTACCGCGCCATTTCAGGCCTTGTTTATAATTAAAATAAATATATTTATTTTACAACATCGATTCAAATAGACTTTTGGTCTTTATTATTTAAAATAATTTATTTTAAATATTCAAAATTCACTAAAATTGCCAAATTAAAATTTTTAAATTGGTTCAGATTTTCCGGGTTGTTACAGGGCCCATAACCCGTTTCGGAATTAGGGTTATGGGAGAGCTGATAGGGTTTGGGAAATCAATTTTATTCATTTTTCTGCCGCCACTTATCATCTCTAACCTAGCAATGGCCCCCACCTTCTAAATTCATCCTTAATCACTTTCTAGTAACATATTAGCCAAATCTATGTCAAATTAAGGCAGATTAGCATAGAAATCGAGATAGAGCTGCTGGGATACATTAGGATTTGTGCCAAATCAGTTAAAGTTTAAGATTTGAAATTTATTTGTGGCTACGGTGAGTGATTTGCACTTTTATTCTCTACTTACGGCTAATCAGGGGTAATTATTGATAATTAGCGATATTACTCATCATAAAAATTTGGAAAAAATATTTAGAAATTCTAAAATATTATTTTATGTCATTGGTGAAAATTTGGGTTAATTTGGATTAAGTTTGTTTATCTTATAGTTAAAACATGCTTAAGGGGATTAAGGGGAAAATCATGCTTTTTTGGTATGTTTGATCTAAAATATTTCATGTGATTGATATTTTGCTGTTTTTTGTTGATTCTACATGTTACTACTATTGTTTGGTATGTTTTATGACTTCATAATAAGGTTAGAATTGTTGAAAACGCCGTCGTTTGGCGAAATTAGCTTACTGGAAAAACTGTAGAAAACCGATTCCTGACGGGGTTATGTTCATGATTCTTGAAGGGCGTATGTCTCACGAACTGCTCTAAGATGGTGGTCACGAACTGGGGGGGGGGGGGTCACGAGCCACGAACCAACCCTGACAAAGACCCCGACCACGAGCCGAACCAAGATGATGACCCCAAACCGAACCAGATTCAAACTTCTGCCACATGACGACAATTGTGAACTCTTCTAAAGATTAACTACAATTCAACCAAATCTGAGATGCAAAGGAAGTCCAAGTGAGAAGTTATTACTCAGGATCCAGATGGGAACCGATGAGCTAACTTCTATAGTTGGGCTTTGCTGTGGGATGTTTGCAAAGGGGTTATCGATAACTATAACTTTGGTTCACCGATGAAGAGATAGGGCATGTAGACGAACCAGAGCCAAGGAAGTATGGAATGGTCGACCCTTAACCTAGAGCCAGGGATGTGTGGACTGTGTAGGGTTATTTACTATAGACCAAGGAAGTATAGTCATAGCAATAGTCGACGAAGTTGCTGTCATGGCCCCAATGGATTTGGTGATCAAAGCAGTGGGTATCGTATGCTTTACGACTGATTGAGTGATGAGAGGATGATTGCTATGTTTGATGTTTGCTATCACCATGACATGCACACTCCTATTTTAAACTTGATGTTAGTGTTACCTTAGAGTACTATACATCTTGTTGTGCAAACTCTTTGGTTGCAGGTCCAGGTTCAGGTATGATTATTTACACCAATTATTGTTTTATTTTGCTGCTATTGCTTATACTAGACTTTTGTATGACCCAAAGTTTTATGTCTCTTCTCATTTCTCTAGGTGCTCCTAAACGAGCAGACTAGAGATATGTTAGGTGGTTATGCACAAGTAGCTATCCGGAGACGAGCAGGAGGCTTCCACGTACTATTTACATATATTCTCCTTGTTTCTGCTTTGGGCATTAGTGGTGCACCTTCTTTATTTCCTTGTTAGAGACATTCTTTTGAAGTTGTAATAATAGTTTGGATCATAAGCTATATTTTTGGATTCCACTACTCTATTGGACATGGTTTAGTTTTCAGCTTATGCACTGTCTCCTGTTTTATGTCAAGTTATGTTACTATTATATTTTATTCCATGCGCTGTGAGATATACTGCAGGTTCTTGGTGATTCATAGTTTCAAAACCCTTTTCCTTTGACGACCGTCCCGTGCTAGTCGGGCATTAGCACAGCGCATTTTGGGGAAATGTCGACTGGTTCGGGGCGGGCCGTCATACTTCGTATCAGAGCCTAGGTTGTGTAGTTAACCTAGGGGAAGACATCAGGGAGAGATAGTATACGTATATGAGAGCGCATATTTGTAATATTTTGATTTTCAAAAACTATATAAGTACATATGTACTATTAGTATATCTAAGGATGAAGTCGCACTGCACGGGTACCACTAAGGAGATGGTTAATCGTTTTCACTTTACAGATTGAACGATGAGCCGAAATACGAGGAGTACAGGTTCAGGGACAAATAATGGGAATGCCCCTAATATAAGGGCGATGTTTATTATCTTCATGCGAGAGATGCTTAGGGATGTTCAGGGAGTAGTTCCTAATGCTACTAATGGTGGTGGTGCTGTAGCGTAGGCGCCTAGAGCCGATTTCGCCAATCTCTGCAAGGATTATACTAGTCTTGGTGGGAAGCCATTCCATGGAACGGAGTTGGCTACGGAGTTTCAGGATTGTCTTGATAGTTGTGCGCGCATCTTTGAGGATTTGGGGATCGATGATGCAACAAAGAGAAAGCTAGCATCGCGTCAACTTCAAGTACGTGCAATGAATTGGTGGAATGTTATCAAAGCCGCTACTCCCGAGGATCAAGTTACTTGGAATTAGTTTAAGACCCGATTCGGTGATAAGTTTATCCCAGTTGCTCAAAAATCAGAATTGTTTTGGAAGTTTTTGGAGCTTAAGCAGAATGGTAGGGAAGCCTCGGTATATATTGCTGAATTCGATACCTTGTCGAAATATGGATTGTCCCTTATCGATACTGTCGAGAAGAAGAATGAGAAGTTCATAACTGTCTTAGATGAGTACTTGGGGGAAAGACTTATAAACCACATCGATGAGACATTTGAATCTATTGTGGGAAAGACATTGAGAATTGAGAGTCTTTACCCTAAGTCGAAGACCGAGGTTGTTGTTACATCTGTAGAGGAGCCAAAGCCGCATGCAAGCGGTGGAGGCAAGAATAATTACCAAAATAAGAGGAACAAAATCAGACCAAGGATGGTCAGAAAAAGAAGAATAAGAAAGACATCGAGTGCTATAACTATGGCAAGAAGGGTCATTATGCCAAGGAGTGTCGAGCAAACCCAGAGGAAAAGAAGTACTTCAAGTATGACCAAGTGGTACATTTCAAGGATAAATGTCCACAACCCCCTAAGGAGAAGCAGATCGTGAAAGCATATGCTATCAACGTTGTTCCTTCTTCGTCGAATGCCCCAACTGCAGAGCATAAGAGAAAGGGTGTCTTTATTCAAAGTATGCTTTCTATTTATGATGTTCCTGTTCGAGTATTGTTTGATACTGGTGCTTCTCATTCCTTCATATCTAGTGACCTGGTAGATAGGTTAAAATTGGAACCCGAGACAGTCGATAGACCTTTAGTTGTGACGAACCTGATCGGTGGTTCGACTAGCCTTAGTATGATTTGCCGTAAATTGGCCTTATCGAGTCATGGATGTATATTTACTTGTGATTGCTTTGTTTTGGGCTTTACTGGGTTTGGTATCATTTTGGGAGTCGATTGGCTCCAAAGGTATGGGGTGGTGGTAGACTGTGAGGGGCCTTCGGTGACCATTAGAGCGGATGATCGGCGGAGGGTGGTATTGGGTTGGATACCTAGTAATGAGGTGATGGCTAGTTTTCTACATTCCCTAGACATCCCGCAGGATGAGTTATCAGATGTGCCTATTGCTGGCGAGTATCCGGACATCTTCAAGGAGGTGACCAGACTTCCACCACACTGAGAGATCGAGTTTCAGATTGATTTAGTGAAAGATGCCAGACCTATAGTGATGCCACTTCATCGTATGACGCCAAGAGAGCAGCGAGATCTCGAGGTGCAAGTTGGCGATCTTTTGAAGAATGGATTTATCCAAAGAAGTGTTTCTGAGTTGGGAGCACCAGTTGTATTTCCCACTAAGACCAATGGTTTCCTTCGCTTATGTGTGGACTACCGCGAGTTGAACAAGGTGACTAGGAAGAATAAGTATCCTCTTCCATGGATAGATGATTTATTTGATCAGTTAAATAGAGCAAGAGTGTTCTCCCAGTTGGATCTCGAGACGAGATTTCATCAGCTCAGAGTAGCAGCTGAGAGTATATGTAAAATGGCATTTCGGACGCCATCTGCATTTTATGAGTGGTTGGTCATGCTATTCGGGTTTACCAATGCACCCGCATATTTTGTGGATCTTATGAATAGGGTTTTCAGACATCAGTTAAATAAGTTTGTTATTGTGTTCATGGATGATATCTTAGATTACTCGAGAATAGAGGAAGAACACAAGGAACATTTGAGGACAGTGATGGAGGTGTTGAGGAAACACCAATTTAAAGAAAAAATTTCTAAGTGTCACTTTTGGAGGAGGGAAGTGAGATTCTTGGGCCATGTTGTTTCAGAAAATGGTATTGTCGTGGATCCTACGAAAGTAGCTACGGTGCAAGATCAGTCTACGCCTAAGAATGCAACAGACATGAGAAGTTTCTTGGGATTAGCTGGATATTATCGTAAGTTTATCCAAGAATTCTCCAAGATAGCAACGCTGTTAACTCAGTTGACTAAGAAGAATCAGCTTTCGTATGGGATGACAGGTGTGAGAATGCATTTAAGGATCTAAAAGAGAAGTTAACGTGTGCACCAATGTTAGTTATTCCCAAAGGGAACGAAGAGATGACGGTATACACAGATGCTTGTGGTACCAGACTAGGTGTTGTATTGATGCAAGGAGGTAGGGTTGTAGCTTATGCTAGTCGGCAACTGAAACCGCATGAGAAAAGGTATCCTACCCATGATCTGGAATTGGCAACGATCGTATTTGCATTGAAAATGTGGAGACACTACCTCTTGGGAGAAAGACATGAGTTTTTTACCGATCATAAATCATCAAATTATCTTTTCTCTCAAAAGGATTTAAATCTTCAACATCTGAGATGGTTAGAGTTATTGGCTTCATATAATTTCAATATCGCATACACACCCGGGAAGGGAAATGCGGTGGTTGATGCATTGAGTAGAGACATGCCAGCTTAAGGGCTATGTTTCTTGAATGGAAGCTACTGGAGTATATTGCGGGATATGATTTCAAACCTAAGTGCGAATTAGATCCAGAGATGTTAGTAAGTCTGGCAATTAGACCTACTTTGATTGAGCGTATCGGTTCCAGTCGAAGGGACGATCCTAACCTATTGGAAATCATCTCTAAGGTAGAGATGGGTATCGATGGTGAGGAGATGAACAAGTATGGATTTGATAGGGAAGGATGGCTTCGAAATAATGGGAGACTAGTTATACCCAATGTTAATGGATTGAGGGATGAAGTGCTTAGAGAGTATCACCACTCGAAACAGACTATACATCCCGGTGGTAACAAAATGTATCGAGACATGAAGCAGACTTACTGCTGGGAAGGGATGAAGAGAGACGTTGGAAATTTTATATCCAAGTGCAAAAATTGCCATCTAGTTAAAGCCGAGCAAAAGAAGCTTAGTGGTTTGTTACAACCATTGGAAATTCCAGAATGGAAATGAGAACAAAGTCTCAATGGATTTTATTGATGGTATACCAAGGACTAGATCAGGTCATGATAGTATTTGGGTGATTGTGGATCGATTGACCAAAAGTGCAAGGTTTATACTGGTCAAGTCGAATAGAACGGCAGCTAAGTTAGCAGAACTGTGTATGAAGTGGGTGGTGAGATTTCATGCAGTACCTAAAGGTATTGTGAGTGACCGAGATCCCTTATTTACTAGTGGGTTTTGGAAGAGCTTACAAGAGGCTTTAGGGTCAGAATTACAACTCAATACCGCATACCATCCTCAAACCGACGGTCAAACAGAGAGGGTGAATCGTGTATTAGAGGATCTCTTGAGAGCTTGTATATTGGATTTTGGTGGATCATGGGATGATCATTTGCATCTGGTTGAGTTCACATATAACAATTGTTATTAGTCCAGTACTGGTATGGCTCCATTTGAAGCTTTGTATGGAAGACCGTGCAACTCACCATTATGTTGGTTGGAGGCTGGTGAGAAGTTTGTGCATGGGCCAGATGTAATAAGAGAAACGTCAGATAAGATGAAAGTTATTCAACAACAAATGAAGGCTGCCCAAGATATGCAGAAAAGTTTTGCTGATAAAAGGCGAAGAGATTTGAAATTCTCCGTTGATGTCTTGGTATTCATCAAGATTTCTCCATTAAGGAGTGTGATTCGATTTGGTAGGGGAGGTAAGTTGGCACCAAGGTTTGTTGGTCCATTTCCAGTTCTTGAACAAGTTAGGAATTTAGCATACAAAGTTGGATTACCAAAGAAGATGGCGGGGCTACACAACGTATTTCATGTTTCCCAATTAAGGAAGTTCGTGCATGATTCAGATATGACTATTTCACCAGATCAGTTGGATGATATCGAGGTAGAACCCATGGCAGTTGAAAACCGTAGACCAGTTCATATTGTTGGACATGATATAAAGCAACTTCGGAGGAAGGCGGTAAGACTGGTTAAGATCCAGTGGGGGCGATAATGAGAAGACTGTACTTGGGAAACCGAGAAAAACATAAGAAATTCATATCCATAACTCTTTTCCTGGTAAGGTTTTATTAGCAATATAGTTATTCCGCATGCTAGGATAGGCCTGTTGTATTTATTATGTATGTTTGATTGTTGAAAATCGTTGATAGGCATGCATGACCCTTTGTTGTTTTCTTAGTTAAGGAATTTCAGGGGCGAAATTCCTTAAGGTGGAGAATGTAACGACCCGCATTCTATGCATCGAAGGACCGTATAATATTTATTTTATTTTCATACGAAGTCGTATGGTCGTGTAACTTTGGGAAATGACTATTGGGGTCATTTCCCATGTTCACGATTTTTGCCGAATTTTAAATGATCGTTTTTCCCCTAGCAATTCTTGTTTCGCCTATAACTTTTGATTGGTAAGGGGTTTTTACTGAAACCACTTCCATTGGATTCGGATGATGGTTTACCTTTCCGTAGAGTGGTCACACTAATCAAATGGACTTATTATTTGGGAGATATGGCTGAAATAAGGTTTGGAAGATAGAAAACAGCTTAATCGGGTTTAATAGGGTAATTAGCGAATGGGCCCATAATCCATTTCGGGATTAGCTTTATGGGAGGGCTGATAGGGTTTGGGAAATCAATTTTATTCATTTTTTAGCCGCCACTTATCATCTCTTCCAACCTAGCAATGGCCTCCACCTTCTAAATTCATCCTTAATCACTTTCTAATCACATATAGCCAAATCTACGTCAGATTAAGGCGGATTAGCATAGAAATCGAGATAGAGCAGCTGGGCTACATTGGGATCCATGCCAAATCTATTAAACCTTCAGATCTGAAATTTATTTGTGGCTATTGTGAGTGATTTGCACTTTTATTCACTAACTACAGCTAATTAGGGGTGATTAGTGATAATTAGCGATATTATGCATCATAAAAATATGGAAAAAATATTTAGAATTTCTAAAATATTATTTTATGTCATTGGTGAAAATTTGGGTTAATTTGGAATAAGTTTGCTAATCTTATAGTTAAAATATGCTTAAGGGCATTAAGGGGAAAATCATGCTTTTTGGGTATATGTTTGATCTAAAATATTTCATGTGATTGATATTTTGGTGTTTTTGGTTAATTCTACATGTTATTACTACTGTTTGGTATGTTTTGTGACTTCATAGTAAGTTAGAATGGTTGAAAACGCCATCGTTTGGCGAAATTAGCTTGCTGGAAAAATTGCAGAAAACCGATTCCTAAAGGGGTTATGCTCACGATTCCTGAAATGGGTATGCTCATGATTCCTGAAGAGGGTATGTCTCACGAACCGCTCCAAGTTGGTGGTCACGAACCCCCGGGGGGTGGTCACGAATCGGGCGGGGGGGTCATGAACCGGGGAGGGGCACGAGCCACAAACCGACCCTGACGAGGACCCCGATTCCGAGCCGAACCAAGATGATGACCCCAAACCGAACCAGATTCAAACTTCTGCCACTCGACGACAATTGTGAACTCTTCTGAAGATTAACTACAATTCTACCAAAACCCGAGATGCAGAGGAAGTCCAAATGAGAAGTTATTACTTAGGATCCAGATGGGAACCCATGAGCTAACTTCTAGAATTGGGCTTTGCTGCGGGACGTGTGCAAAGGGGTTATCGATATCTATAACTTTGGTTCACCGATGAAGAGAGAGGGCATGTAGATGAAACAGAGCCAGGGAAGTGTGGACTGGTTGGCCCTTAACCTAGAGCCAGGGATGTGTGGACTTGGTAGGGTTATTGACTATAGATCAGGGAAGTATGGTCATAGCAATAGTCGACGGAGTTGCAATCATGGCCCCAATGGATTTGGTGATCAAAGCAGTGGGTATCGTATGCTTTACGCACTAAGTGTGTGATGTGAGGATGATTGCTATGTTTGATGTTTGCTATCACCATGACATGCACACTGCCATTTTACACTTTATGTTAGTGTTACCTTAGAGTGATGTACATCTTGTTGTGCTAACTCTTTGGTTGCAGGTCCAGGTTCAGGTATGATTATTTATACCTGTTATTGTTTTATTTTGCTGCTATTTCTCATACCAGACTTTTGCCTGACCCAGAGTTTTATGTCTTTTCTTATTACTCTGGGTGCTCCTAAATGAGCAGATTAGAGACAGGTTAGGTGGTTATGCATGAGTAGCTGTCCGGATACAAGCATGAGGCTTCCACGTACTATTTACATATATTCTCCATGTGTTGTTGATGGTCACTGCTTTGGGCATTAGTAGTGCGCCTTCTTTATTTCTTTGTTAGAGACAGTATTTTGAAGTTGTAATAATGGTTTGGATCATAAGCTGTATTTTTGGATTCCGCTACTCTGATGGACATGTTTTAGTTTTCATCTTATGCACTATCTCGCCTGTTTTATGTCAAGTTATGTTACTATTATATTTTATTCCATGCGCTGTGAGATATACTGCAGGTTCTTGGTGATTCATAGTTTCAAAACCCTTTTCCTTTGACGACCGTCCCATGCTAGTCGGGCATTAGCACTACGCATTTCGGGGAAATGTCGACTGGTTCGGGGCGGACCGTCACACATGTATTAATTCCTCATTGATTTCTGCATAAGGAACATCATTCTTCATTAATGGATTGTAATAACTGAGATGAGAAAAATTGTTGTGAAATTTGTTCTCTTTAATAACATCTGCCTACGATCTAGAGAAATTTCGGGTCAAAGATTCTCCATTAGCTTGAATTTGATTTCTCAGATCTAGTAGTTCGTTTTCTGGTGTTGTGCTATGAATTTTCCAATTTTCTTTCTCTGCATGCTAGTTATTCTTGCTGGTAAGATTGATTTGTGGATCCATGAGTGCTGGCAAAAGTCCATCTTCTTAGGAGGACACCCTGGAGGAAATGAAAAGTTTGGATGCGAAAAGTTTGAGGATGCCATGACCAAGTTTCTTTACAACTCACCTACCTACATATATGACTTTTTGATCAAGTGTTTTATTAAATACAGTCTGAGCTTGGAGAATTAAAAAAAGGTGCCGAGAATGCTGTAGTTTATGTTACATTCAATGGCCAGAAGTGGGTCATTAGAACATTATCTATAGAAATGTGCCCAATTTTTTTATGATTTAGTGTTCAAGAATAATTTCGAATTGTCCCACAGTGCCAAAAACACTAGTGTTTACTTTACTGGGTTATTGAAGAGGAAAAAGACTTTGGTGGATATGATTTTGATACACTGACATCAAAACTATCTAAGGCTGAAAAAATTGTTATTGGTGAGGATGATTCTGACGATGATTTTAGTGACGAAGATGTTTCTGATGATGATTCTAGTGATGAAGATGTCATGGTTAGTTAAGTAACTTGCTATTTTTTCTAGGGGTGGGCATAAACCGCACCGCAATGCGGAAACCGCCCAGACTGAACCACAAAAACGGTGCGGAAAACCGCACCGGATTCTCTCTCTAAAGCAAACAATCCAAACCGAACCACCTCGCATGATACGGTTCAGGTGCGATTTGAACTTTTACCAAACTGTATTAAACCGAACCGAACCGCATAGCTACACTGACAATGTTATGATAAAAAAAAGTTAACAAACTCGTATCTAACTTTTAATTTAACGCTATATATTCTATTTTCAACGTATTATGTAGTTATATTAATTAAAGATAACACTATGTGTTTTAACCTTCAGATGACACAACATCATAAAATCGTAAATTGTTTGTTGATGGAAGTAATTTTCTTGTTTCATATTTAATACGGGTTCGAACCGAACCGAACCGAACCAAAACCGAACCGTATTACATCGAAACCGAACCGAAACTGAACTGTTTGAACGGTTAGTATAATGGTTTGTATTTTTGATCAACTGTTTGATGTGGTGCGGAAGCGGTTTGAGCTTCAAACCGCACCAAACCGAACCGCGCCCACCCCTAATTTTTTCCACGATTCTCTTAGTTAATTTATTTTCAACATTTCAAAGCATTTACGACTGTATGGTTAAGCATGTTCAAATATATATATATATATATATATATATATATATATATATATACTTTGTGTGTATGATATCTATATGGTTAATCTTTACATATCCTGAACCAAGTCCTTTTTATGGTAATAGTTTGCATGACTGGTCTTTATGGTAATGTATGCGTGTGTAGAAGAAGAAAAGGAGGTTAATGTATGAAACTTCCGTACCCTTCCATACCCTTTTACTCTTACGTCACAAAGTAATTTTAGTATTGTATTTTGGACTAGAACCAATTGCATATCTTGAAAACTATGCATTTATTTAGTTTTGTTACAATATTTTGGATGTTCCCATGAGTAGATTGAAAGTTAAAGTGTAGGAGATTTGGGTTATAACCGATGAAGACCCTGTGGCAGGCATGAAGTAAATTAAGTATCTTTTTATTTATTTACGTTCAATCATTTTTGTGGATGTTTATTCAATTGTAAGTAGGGTTTGAGGAGGACAAGTTCATAGGATAATTTATCAAGTTCGTAGAGTGAGGAAAAATTATAATACTTTGAATTATTAAACATTTAAAACTATTGAAAAATTGAATGTTGAGGCCATTGGTTTGGTGGTAATCTTCGTTGTTTGCTATAAATTTCTTGAATTCAATGTCTATAGAAACAACAATTTTGTTATAATAAAAATGCAAAATTCGTCACTGGCTTGGTATTTGGTGGGTGCATTTAATGATTGTGGAAGAGGGAAACTAACTAGGAAACACGCAGGATGGGATCAAAGAAACCGCTTTTCTTCTTACCCACTTTATTATGCTTCTACTTTTAAAACCACTCATGTTAGCAAAAGTAAAAACTAAGCAAGCATTTTTATGCTTTTCTTTCCATGAACTAGAAGAAAAGGTTTTCAACTCACTAACCATAAATTTAATGCATGCACTATAAATATAGTTACTGGGAAGTCACTCTCTGCCTAAAATTTCAATTTATTTAATTCACTTTGCTGCATCAAATCAACTAAATCAATCCGGTTATCATATGCACAAAGTATATATAGATAATTCTCATCAAAAGCGAAGTATAAGAAACAAAATTCTTTTCAAACTAATAGGAAGGTATTCCAGCTTAATAAATCAAGACCTTTTAAACGAAACTTTAATACTTTTTCTGTAGTCATTGGTAATAATTTTTCCAAACTTAGATGAATCGAATTATCCTTTAATTTGCACGTGCACGTGTTCTCAATATAATTTGTGTTATATTGTATATGAAATTATCAGAATGTCATTGTACCACTCTCCACTACACCATAGATGGCCTATGGCAACCCAGAGAAATGACGCAGTAGGTGCCAAAAATTGTTGCTATAGGTCTGTGGCAACACTTTTTTGGGATTTCCTTTTGTCGCGTTGCCTTAGAGTCAAAGACAACATCTTTGGTATCCTAAGGTAACATCGCTACAGTGTTGCTACAAGTACCACTAGAAAAAAATACCCTTTCACAACTGCCAAAAACAGGTGTAATATATCTAGTACAGCTGGCAATCGTAATAAAGTCAACCTTTTTTACAATTGTTTCTAGCAGTTGTTAAAAATTATTTTACAACTACTAAAAGTAATTACATCTCACCTGCTATTAATCAAAGATTTCATAATATTATAATAAATGTTATTATAACATAGTATTTTATTCAAATAAATATTTTATTTCAACATTTCAAATGGTACAATTTTTTTGACTCCACTACTATACATTCACTCGTATATTACACAATCATTCATATTTACATACATTCCTTGCTACATTGTAACTCGATTCATTCATATACAGACTCACATATATAATCATAAGCAAGAAAAAAATACACGAAAATGATTATATAAACTACTACCTTTGAGGGGCCGGACAATGTGGCATATGCTTCTCCTATCATTTTGAACAAAGCGGCCCGCATCTGCATGGACTTCAGCTACAACTTCTCCACATAATGCACATACATATATTCAAATTAGTGTACGTGTGCATGTTATGGTTAGAAAGAGGGGGGGATATTACTTACAACATCCATAAGATCGCGAATTTCAAATTCTTTCAAGGTAGAACCATCTCTTCTAAGACCAGCCGTTAACTCTTCGAATGTGGTAGCACCGCTGTTATCTGTGTCCATGGTCTTAAACATTTCCTTCAGTCCAGTTATCTCCTCCTCCGAAAGGCTTTCAGCTATCACCTGATACACATTGCGCATTATACACGATCACATTGAAAGCTCAAATTTCGCAAAAAGAACCACAGATGCACATACTCGTAGGGCCATTTTCTTAAGTTTATTCATTACGGAAAACTGCTTGAGACGAGAAAGAACTACAGGGTATAATGCCCGATCAGGAGCAACTATTTGTTCGCATATCCAAGGATGACCTATTCATTTAAGGATATCACCATAAATTATCTTATAGACATGATCATATATTTACATATATATGAATGGATAACTTACAAAGAACTTCATGAGCAGTCAAGCGTTCAGAAGATCGAGAGCATATCATTCTCTTAATTAGGTCCTTTGCGCTATCAGATATCACAGGCCATGGATCAGATTCGAAATCAATCACACATTTTAGAACTGCATCAAATATTCCTTGCTATGTCTCTATCAAAATCCCACAAAATTTCCATTGTCAGAAAATTCTGAACAGTCATATTGAACTGAAAGTAAGTTTGCCAACTCATTGATACTAGTCAAAACGTTTTAAAAGTATATTACCCATTGATGGATCTTTTTGATAGAAAGAACTATAAGTTGCTTAGAAGTCAAAATGTGGAAACGTCCATTTCTTAGCTTAGGGACGATTTTCACAAGTCATTTTTACCAAGTAAACAACTATAATGCCTTTGTCGTTGGATACATGCATTGTAACTCTATTTAAATACATATCGTCTTATGTAATTTAAACTAAAATAGCTCTTGATAAGTCACACAAAGGAGGCATGCCACTCAACAAAATGTATAGTATGACTCTGGCAGTCCAAACGTTGGCTTCTGGCAAAAATGTAGTGAATGAGGTCCAATGTATAGGAATAATTGTCATACCAAATTAAGAAGGAGAATTATGGAAACGATCCTGATGAACAATGTATAGGAATTGGATCACTTGTTCACTTGTTCCTGTTATCTATGACTGTATCATGAATGCAGATGTAGAAGAAAATGAGCCAACCACATCGTTTACTTGTTCCTGTTATCTATGACTGTATTGTGAATGCCACCATTGTATAATTGTCATGATAAAACTACAAGCTATCACAATTGTATAGCTGAAAGTGCATTGTGCAAAACAAACCTCGTTTTTGCTCACTAACCTACAAAATATGCAGAATTAAGGACCAGCGAAGATGCTGCAATGAAGCACATTTATTTATCACCATCACTAGTTGCTGCGAAGGACCAGCATGCACACCATTCTCAATAATATTCATATTGTCTGCTGTAATGGAAGGTCCAGTAGATTCAAGTGCATCAGCATTAGCACATGTTAGTATGACCAGTATATCATTATCAAGTGAATCAATTACTTTGGACAGGTCCAATCCCCCAATTTCATTTCTTGATTGTTAAAATCTACTCTATATGGATTCAACAGTAGCTACAATACCTGCAATCATACCATTCAAGAACAGTATATTAACACCATAAGAACTATAAGAATCTGAAAGTGTGTCATGATTAGTACTAGTTTTATTGTGATGTGCTTGCAATAGCTGATAACCATTGCACCTTGAACACTTTCTATGCATAAATACAAAACTGTAAGGTCCATCCATATACATCAACTTTATATATGCCTTACTGTACTATAATATACCGCAGCTCCTTATTCATTTAAATTATCTTTTCATAAATACGAAACTGTAAAGTTCATAATATACCCCTACTCCCATTCCTATTGTGGAAAGTTGGGAAAAGAAACATTAGCGCTAGACGTGTTAAAAAATTATGATTTTTTAAATGAATCATCTATTAGGAATAAAACTACCTTGCAGCTTCTAAAAAATGTCATCTTTTAGTCGAGAATCCATCTGTCAAACTCTAGGCATGATTTCATTTAGTAAATCTTATTAAAACCCAAAATCGAATGAAATACCTCAACTTTGTTAAGCCAAGCAGTAGCAGTTTCGACCTACCTTCTTCCCAACCAATAATAATCGATTCCTGTCCCCTGAATCTTCCATCGATTTTAGATAATTCTTCAGCCTCCCATGCCGATATGTTTGAACATACATAACAACAAGGGAGAGGATGCAAAGTGAAATCACGTCACCCAAACCAGTTTCGTTCCCAAAATCGCGAGTTCCGCTTTCAATCCTTGCGATGGAATCGGGATTTCCATTTTCTAATTTTTTTTTCAAACAGCGAATTGATTTTAGGCTGGAAGGAAAAAAGTAGAAAGGGGAATATTTCGTTGATTTGAGAAGAGGAAAAAATGAACATGATAGCTTGAATTGTTCCGACGAGCGATAGATTGAATTATTCCAACGGGAAAATGAAAATTTGGGGGCAAACTAGCTGAGAGGATAAAGGAAAATCAAATTGAAGTGGATTAGTGAGGTGGACCGTTGGATTCTATTTACGCGGATTGATAATTTTATTAATTTTTTAATTTAGAATATATCCACAGCTACTGCAACACAGTTTAATATTTATGCTAACACCTTGAAACGTGCGTTGCAATAGAGAAAAAACAGCATAACAATGGCAAACTGTAGCTAGCAACACCACGCATTTTCGTTGCGATATGTCATCTATGGCGTAGTGCTCACAGTACTCATTATCCTGTTATGCTCTATATATTTGTTGTGCATGCTTCTTTAGGCTGCAATTTCAGTTGAGTGCTGATCATGATAGTCGATGGCACATTACTGCCAACTATTAATGTAGATGTGGACTCAAATATCCACCGTATGATTTTGAGACTTGTGAGGATTGAATGTTTTAGATGTCCATGAATCTTATTCAGCAATTTTACATGCTGATCTCACGCTATGTCTTGATCCCTTTCTGATAGGTGTTTTTTTTTCTTATTTAAACTTCATCCTTTTCTTTTATTACTTATTTGTTACCATTAAGATGATTTAGCTTGAAACTGCATGGAGAAAAGACAGCAGCAAGACACCAAAATGTCGTTCCTCTATTTGCAATCATTTCAGAAGTTCAAGATACGAGATATTTGGTAAGTCCTAAGCATTCTAGTAATCGTGACAACTATTAGATACGAGATATATGGTTTTACTTTTGGCAGTTAGTGGATTTTTGATATCTGTCCACTACATATTTCAGTGTATGTGGCTATTGAAATAAAAGTTTAAACTTTCAAATGGGCGCATAAATAAATGAATGAAACACTCTTAGCTCCTTTTTCTTGCTTAAGTAATATTTACTGCCTTCTTTGTCCAGTTTTCATGTTAGTTCTTCACTTATAATAGCAATACACATCAAGCTGGCAAAGGTCAGGATTCAAACGCACCATTTGTTGATATATCCGCTTAGCACTATCCATGTGAGAAAGTATTAAACTAATAGGAAGGGGTCTGAGGTTGTGTTCAGTTTGGAGAAGGCCAAAACTAGGCTTGTAAGGAGGAATTGTGAGGGGATTTAGGATGAGGTAATGTTGTGTCCACTTATGTATCAATAATGTATAAAATGTAAGTTGAGTTTACTTATTAGTTGTTGGTTGAAGTCACCCAATGGATCCAATAATGGATTGGCAATGCTACCTATTGTAAGTTTGCGGCCTAAAACTGCTATTGTAGAGAAACTTGCTATCATGTGTGTCCTTCGATTATTATTGTCTGGTGTATTGGGTGCTCATGCCAGTGATTAGCATCTTTCACAATATCTGTGGAAGCTTTTAGTACAAAATGCAATTAGCGAGGATTCTTGGTCCGGATACCGAGTTGTTGAGGTTATCACATATTACATATTGTATTTAACTTTATATCTTTTTATTGTTGGTCTGTTCGGCTATCGTCATACAATTTAAAACGTACATACAGTCGGTTTGCCACTAATAATCCAAATATTTCCATTGAGATAGGGCCTTGATACATACACAAGTTAGAAAGTCGTTCCAAGTTTCGGTCATACTTCTCTACTTGCTCAAATAAGTGTAAAAAAAAATTGTTTGTAGGGATCAACCATACCTGTAGTTGTTAAGTGAGCTGATACGGAGAAAGAAAGACAAGCTTGAAGAGCTCAAAAAGCTCAATCGCATGATCCAAATTCTATGTAACAACATTCGATCGTATGTGTTGGCACTTGTATTGAAGGTGGTATGTGTTGGCACTTGTGATATGTAGAATATTTGAATTGTACTTTTAAATTATATATCTGATCGTATGTGTTGGCATTAATGGTATATTTGAAAAATTGGTATGGTATATAGAATATTTGGATGGTTTGAATGTGACGATGAATATTTTGGACGTGTTTCTTCTATGTACAAAACTGGTATTGCAATTTTTTTAATTAAAGCGTTGTATTTTCTTTCTTCTATTGTAGCATTTACCTTCTTCTACTATTTCATTTGCCTTTTTTCTGATGTTGCATTTCAAGATAATGGTGTTGCGTTACATAATACAGTGATGTTGCATTAAATAAATATTAATAATTCCACATGGCACGTAGGCCCCACAGTTGACATGGCATGCAACACGTATGCAGCTGACATGGAGAGCTGACGTGTCGGGTGACACGTGGGCAGCATATGTGGCTCCACTATCATGACCTGGCAGCCAAAATCAAAATAATGCTTAAGGCAACATTGCATATTGTTGCATTACTTGAAAGTACTGTTGCATTAGGGTTATAATGCAACACTTTCTTTCCGTGGTAATAGATGGGCAAAAACGTTGCCCTAGAGGGCTAAGGCAACGGCCGCAGATGCCACGCCCCTCTGGTGTTGCCTATTTGAGAAAACAGGCAAAGACAAAGCTTTTTTGATCTAAGGCCACATAAAACTAGTGTCGAATCTTCCCACTTTTGTAGTAGTGATATCAGTGCCAAGTTAGCATGTTTACCCCAATAAATTAATATTAACATGTTCTTCCCAATCAAATGTCAAATGAACATAAATGAAAAATTACATGTTTTTAAATTAGTTGTAAAAGAACATAAATGACAAATAAACATATTTCCTCAATTAATGTCAATTAACATAAATAACAAATTACCATGTTTCTCAAATTAACATACTCTCTAAATTAATGTCAATTAACATATTTCTCAAATTAACATAAACATATATACAAATTAATGTCAATTACATGTTTCCCAATCAATGCCATATTTACAAATTAATTTCAAATGCATGTTTTCCAATCACTTTCATATTAACATATTTACAAATTAAAGTCAAGTGCATGTTTTCCAATTAATTCCATATTAACATGTTTACAATCGATGTCAAATAACATGTTAACCAAATCAGTGTCATGTTCACCGATCAGTGTTAAATAACATGTTTTCCTAATCGATGCCATATTAACATATTTACAAATTAGTGTCAGATAACATGTTTACCAAATCAATGTCAAATAATGTGTTTACCTATGACATGTCTACTTAATATATAATTAAGTTCAACCTATCCATGTTTACATATTCTTCCTTTATAATAATCCCAATTTACAGTCTATGATTCACAAATTCTAATATGCCCAATCTCTTTTCTTAATGTTATTTCATATTATTCTAATTCTATGCAACTCAAATGGTAAAGGCATGATAAGATTGTAAATAAACAATGATAAAAGGGGGATAAGCAAGAAGAATATATGTATAAACAAATAATAACTGAAAAAGGAATACGTAATTGATAGTAATTAAAATGAATAATAAGATTAAACTTATAAACACGGATACTTTCAGATACAATATATTTTACTGTAAAATTCTTTTTATTTAGATTGCTAATCACTACAACTATTGTATCTTTTTTTAACATTAACTTAGAAGAAATATGAAAATCACAATAATATTCACATAAAATTGTTGTAGAGCCAGAAAAAACCTTTAAAAAAAGTAGAAGTAGAATATTCTTTTAGATTATAATTTGATAGCACCCAGACTTTTTTCCCAAATTTATTTTTAGAACATTATACAGTGGAGGCTAAAAAGATAAAGAAGAATAGATGTGGTGAAAGAGTGAGGGTTGGTAGCCTTTTTATAGTAGAGTTACTGTCTAGGTTCATTAGATTTATTGTCCAAGTTCAATGTATTTTACACGTCAGCAATACATAAGCAATTATCCATAATCAGGCTCGAAGGTGGGTAGACCCACCTTAGATATGGGTTGACACTAGTGTCGACCCCCGGGTCGACCCAGTTAAGGTATAGGTTGCCCATTTACCATTGCTTTCTTATATATTTATTAATTAAATTCTATAATTTAATTGCAAACTTTAATTGATTATAACTTGTTCATTTCTCGTCCGATTTATGCAAGCTAAAAATCTATCTATCAGAATTTTGTAACGGACACAACGGAAAAATCTATTTTGCTCAATTCTCAATATTTTTTTGATTAATATTTATTTTATTAGTTTATTCTTCAAATAATTAATTAATTAATTAATCATTGTTTGTTAAAAATTTGGGTTGTTACATTCTCCCCTCTTTAAAAGACTTCGTCCCTGAAATCTTCAAGGTTAGAAGAATGTTAATAATGCTAACACCCATCTATTCAACCATCATCCACTGGCATTCATTGTTCTTATAATTTTCAATGCTTTGTATGAACATATGTGAAGGTGTTGTGTATATGTCCCTAAACTAATGCGAAAATCAGGTGGTTTACTGATTTAGTTGACCTCCTTAATGCAATTCATGTATGTGCCATGCATCCAATATGTATGCAAAAGAATCCTAGTAATACACATAAATTCTATGTGTCTGTAACAACCATTCACCAAAATGCAACAGCCAAGTGATGATTCAACCATTTTTTTTCATCCATGGTGAAAATAAATTAAAATGCGCACACATCCATATGCAATATGTAAGTGTTTGAGCCGATCCGTAATCTAATGCCTAGTGTGTGTATATGCATCCACAGCATCCACTGGCAAACACTTGCACCCACTTACAACCATCAAACATAACATGTATTAAACACATGTTTCAACCATATCCTATCATTTATAAACTCAAATCCTAAGATCTACACTTCCAAAGGATATATTAGAGGGAAGCCCCTAATCAAAGGAAAAAGCAGCAGAAGAATATCAAAGAGGAAATACTTGTCAAAAGAATGCGGATAAGAAACTTGAATCCCTTGGTGGAGTCCTCTCATCTCACTTATTTTAGTTACTTCCAGGAGAATCTCTTAAGTTAACCAATCCAAAAGATCTTCTTAATCTCACAAGTAAAGTCACACTTTTCCACCTTTCCATATTTCTAGTCTTTACTTTACCCGTCTTGTGTTCCTTGGCTTATTTCACTTATATTATCTAACCCCATAAAGACTTATTTACCTCCACATATATATATAATTTTCCAAAACCTTATTTGAAAAATCTTAATGAGGAAAAAATTTAGTTGCAAAGATTTCTTTTTAAAACATAGATAGCTGCTTTTATGAAATTTCCAAGATACAAATTTCATATCAAAATACATTAGTTTTTCAAAGTTCATGTTCTTTAACATATGGGGTTTCAACTCAAAGTGGTTCCGCAAGTATCCATAAAAACACCTTGTTACACTCTTGTCTAGGAACACAATTATTTCAAAAATCCTTTTACATGGCTTTTTTTCCGAAAACCTTTCCATTACAGTTGAAGTCTAACTACTTCCTTAAAATACATGCAGAAAATTCCAACATAAGGGCCACGCTGTTCTTTTCAAAAGATAGGGTTTAGGAGTAAAATATTCCAATCCAACTAATCCTTCACAGGTCAACACTTGAGTTTAAGTACTCCTAAGAAAACTCACTTTCCTTCTAAAATCAAAGACGACTTATTATATTGATAGCTTGCCTAAGCTTCCAACCCATCCATTGACGGTATATTCCCATAGATAGGAAAGATTCCAGTTAAAACCATGAAACTCAATTCTCTCTTACACCGTGTGCTTTATCCATAAATGCTACAAATTTAGCATAAAGAGAAGTGAACCGATACTTCCTAGGGATGGACTAAGAAAAAAAATAGGAATATCAACATGACTGACCCTTCGGGTCGTAAGAAGTCAAAAATTAGTACTAGCACGACGATTTTCCTCTTAAAGTCAAAATAGCCCCAAGAAATACTTAACATATATAAATCCCGTAACTTTCCCCTATAAGTCCAAATGTCATATTAAAGCCTACGCCATATTTTAGGATCATAATTTACCCCCTCACTGTAAATGAATATGTCATATGAGACCTAATCATGGCAATCTAATCCATACCCAGAAACTCCCCAAACAACAAGATTTCTAGTTTTAACCCCGACTCACCACAAATAAACAAAAAATCAAGCCAATACCTATGGGTTCAGAAACTACTACAAGACCTAAGTGCAAAACAGTCATTGGTGCTATCATCACATCCTCAGGGATTTAGCCCATCTGTAAAGGACCACTCCATTAAGCCTGCAATACAGACGCTCTCCAAGATTCAACTTATCATGGTTATAGCCTCAACCAATACATCAAAGGAAAAATGGACAAAATATTCCTAAACAAAATAGGAAAACTAGCAAGAACTAAGGATAGATAACATTCTTTCTTCCACCAATCCTTGCCTTTTACCACTTCTCTTTTATTGTCCAATTTACTACTTATATGTTCCCTATAATTCTTTTATCACTAGTATAATCACGTTGACCTTTTACTTGCCATCCTTAATTTCACCTTTTTGGAAGTTCCCTAATTGATTGGTTACCAAAAATGTATAAAGACCTATTTCCATAGTATAAGACGATCTATTTTATAGAAATCCGTAATTGCAATGTGTTTCATTTTAATTGTCTTTAAGTTTGAGGATAGTGCGCAATAGGGCAAAACCCTATTTCGCACCAATCCATTCATTCTTGCAATGACGTTTTCTATTTAATTTCAAACCCAACTATGGAAATACATTCCTTTTTCTTAATCAATCAATCTAGGTTATCCATATTTTTTAAACTATCTTTTTTATATCTATGATTACCCCTTTTTAATATCTTTCAAACAACAAGTTCCATTCTAACCTCGACCTTTCCCAACAACTGAGCTAAATAGGTTTGTCCATTATTCAAAATTTCAACCTATAAAGGAAATCTTAGATAGAATGTCTTATAACTCAACTAAAAAGATAGAGATTTAGAAAGAGTCAAAGGAAGGTTGTAACTGATTATAAGGGATATTTTATATTCAAAAGTAAATTTTGATTTCTTAAAAATGTGTTTTCTTTTGAAAATTCTTTCTTTTAAAACAAAACTTTAATGATCTTGGTAAACTTAGGCTCTGATACCAAATGTAACACCCCACATTCCATAATGTCACGTATGGGGATTTCATTAAGAAAGTATGGAGAATTGTAGTTATAAAGACATAAAGCCTCACAGAGGCTAAGATTTCACAAGACATAAAATAATAAATTTACAGCGGAAGAAGAAACTTTCATCTTTAAATATGAAACTATCTTTGTTTCAATCAATCAAATAGTTATAAAATGTCATGTCTCAAAATCTCAGTAAAAAAAACATCAAAGTAAAATAATATTATTCCCTAAATATAGTCAAAAGATACAACCTAACTTAGGAAAGAGAACAGAAAGTAATCCATCTTGCAGAAATCCATCACGACAAAGATAATAAAGAAATCTGAGCTATATACATTCTCCCAGTAAATCTAGGGGAAAGAAAAGAGAAAGGAAATGGGTCAGACATAAAACCTGGTGAACTGTTGTGATTACCAGCTCAACTTGCTAAGTTAAGTAAAACAGACAAATAGTGGTTTTAGTGTCATAAAAGGTAAGTGTCTGTACATATCAAAAAGTGAACAATAACTGATAATAAAGACTAGCTATTCTTATAAAAAGACAATGATGATAATATATATAATAATAATAATCATATCAAGTAGATTGACTGTTTTGCGCTTTTACAGATTCAGAAAGAGAAACAAGTAATTAGGAGGGATTTTTCCTAATGCTACCCATTGACCGGCTCCCAAATAGACAAGAATAGCCTGTGCCATCCATGACATTCGGGGATACCAGTCCCGAACCCATCAACTTTAAAAGACACAGCACTACCCGCCGGTGTTATAGCATGTTATCTTCTTCCATCGGACCCATTCATGCTCACGACTCCGCCGGAACGCGCCCGTACCCACCTCCAGAATTTGAACCTCTTACAATCATCCATCAGTAAAGCGTGATTTAGTCTTTACCTAGTGAGAGATTCGTTTGATAACATAAGGGTACTAATTGATATGGGTTTCATACAGAAAAACAAACAGTAGACTGACACAAGCCACCCTTAGGTTTGGCCCCTAAATTAGGATTTTAAGAGTCCTCCAAATATTTTGATAACAAACATGGACCACTTAGCTTATTAATCAAACATGTTTGACTTAGCAGGTTTAAGTTCATTAATAATCTTAATATAACCCTATATTATATTCCAAGGTTGTAAATAACATTTCTTATTAAATGTAATTCTTTACACATCCCTTCCCCAAATCAGACAAGCACCTGCTCATTTGTTTACAGATTACAGTAACATGTTTTTCTTAATATACATCTGATTCTCATATTTTCCCATGACATATTTACTTAATATTCAATTAAGTATACCTTATTCTGATTTACACGTTTTCCATTTGCATGTTAATGCCCAATTAAGTACCACTAATTATAATTAATGTGTCTTCCCATACATATTACTTAATGTCATATTAAGTACAATTAATGTGTTTTCCGCATTACGTTAAATTAACATGCTTTTGAACTTAACGTCAAATGAACATGTTTTCCATTTTAATGTCAAATGAACATAAATGACAAATTACAAGTTTTCTAAATTAATTGTCGAATGAACATAAATGACAAATAAACATATTTTCCTTAATTAATGTCAATAAACATGAATGATAAATTACCATGTTTCTCAAATTAACATATTCTCCCTAATCAATGTCAATTTACATATTTCACAAATTAACATAAACATATATACAAATTAATGTCAATTACGTGTTTCCCAGTTAATGCTATATTAACTTATTTAAAAGCCAACGTCAAATGCATGTTTTCCGATCAATGTCATATTATCATATTTACAAATTAATGTCAAATGCATGTTTTCAAATCAATGCCATATTAACATGTTTATAATCGAAGTCAAATTACATGTTTACCAAATCAAGGTTATGTTCATAAATCAATGTCAAATAACACGTTTTCCTTATCGATGCCACATTAACATATTTACAAATTAATGTCAAATAACATGTTTATTAATTCAATGCCATGTTCACAAATCAATTTCAAATAACGTGTTTACCTATGACATGTCTACTTAAAATATAATTAAGTTTAACCTATTCATGTTCACATATTCTTCCTTTATAATAATTCCAATTTATAGTCCATGATTCACAAATTCTAATATACCCAATTCCCTTTCTTAACGTTATTTCGTATTATTCCAATTCTGTGCAACTTAAACGGTAAAGGCATAATAAGACTATAAATAAACAATGACAGAAAGGGGATAAGGAAGAAGAATATGCAAATAAACAAATAAAAATTGAAAAAGGAATAGGTAATAGACAGTAATTACAATGAACAATAAGATTAAACTTATAAACACTGATACTCTTAGATCCAAAATATTTTACTATAAAAATTCTTTTTATTTATATTACTAATCACTACAATGATTATTGATCTAAAAATCACAATAATACCCACATAAAATTGTTGTAGATCCAGAAAAAGCCTTTGAAAATGAAGTAGAAGCAGAATATCCTTTCAGATTTATAATTTGATAGCATCCAGACTTTTTCCCCTAATTTATTTTCAGAACATTATAGAGTGTAGGCTAAGAAGATGAAGAAGAATAGTTATGGGGATAAAGTGAAGGTTGGTAGCCCTTTTATAGTAGAGTTAGTGACCAAGTTCATTAGATTTATTGTCCAAGTTTAATGTATTTTACACATCATCAATACATAAGCAATTATTCATAACCAGGCTCGAAGGTGGGTCGACACTAGTGTCGACCCCTGGGTCGACCCAGTTAAGGGATGGGTCGCTCATTTATTGTTGCTTTATTGTCTATTTATTAATTAAATTCTATAATTTAATTACAAACTTTAATTGATCATAACTTGTTCAATTCTCGTCCGATTTACGCAAACTAAAAGTCTATCTGAATCGAAATTTTGTAACGGACACAAGAAAAAAATCTATTTTGCACAATTCCTAATATTTTTCTATATAATATTTATTTTATCACTTCATTCATCAATTGATTAATTCGTTAGTTAGTTATTGTTTGTTAAAAATTTGGGTTGTTACAATGCAGGTATCAATATTTACATAATGTCTAACTAAAGTCTGATAGTGCCTTTATATAGTCTTCTCTATACATGGTCCTTTTGACGTTTTTCTTTCCCGTTGTCCATAAAAAAAACCATTAATAAGAAACTAACTTCTAATCATATTTTTAACAAATGTTCATGCACATTTAATACAGTCCACATTTGATAAGAGAAATAGAGAAAAAATGATGTTTAATTGTAAAATCGACCCTTACTTTTTTGCCTTATTTCTATGCAAATGAAGCCAGTCTTGTTGGACCAGCTCGGGCCTTGCAACGCTCGTAAGGGGTCCTATTGAAATCAAGAAATATAGGCATGCCTGCCATCCACACCAAAATAGATGGAGTTTTCCGAAAAACCCTGCTAGTGGAGGAAGACCCCCTAGGGATAAGAGACATAGGGCTAAAGAGAGAGCCAAAAAAGGATCATTCATGTACAATCCTGCATAATCTTGAATGGTATCTGTTCCGATATGTAGACCAAATGATACAATGCGAGCAAAAGTTCCTAGATTGGCTTGCTGGGTCCAAATGGAGTCTATGTAGCGCAACATTTTCACTCACTCTCTCTTGAATGAGATGTCAAACGCAAGCATGCACCTCTCTTTTGGATGACTGATCAACACCTAAGCTACCCCCGACGAAAGCACAGACCTATCTACGGTCTCCTGGTCATCGAAACCCCTTCCAATCTAGCTAACTTATTCCCAAGAAGTCCACTAAATATTTTTTATCTACAGATACTTAACATATTATTAAATTATTCCTTGTTCTAAACAAATTAGTAACAATGTTCCGTTTATAGTACTTCATAAAATTTTAAGATGTATCTAAGCATGATATTTAACATCGATACATTGTTGTCTAGTTAATTACCACACTAAAACATGTCAATTCCTTCTTTATTTGGATAGAATTTTATGTGTTTTGATAAAAGTAAAATTGTAACACCCCACATCCGTTAGTGTCACTCACAAAGGGAATGCACTAAGTTCTGTGGAGCATTTAGGGTAAAAGAAGCAGATAAATTACAAGACAGACAGAAATTAAACAACGGAAAATAAAACTTTACTTTATTGATAAGATAGTTTGTACAACGATTTCTTTACAATATCAGAGTATCATCTGTCCTAAAATAAAGAAGCATAAAACAACATTTATATTCCCCAATGTAGCAAGAGCCAGCCATAACATCTGAAAAGAGAATCCAAGAAAAACTTCGACAAATCTTCAAGCTGGGAAAGAGTGACAGTCCAACTTAACCTGAGCTATACTATTCCCTCCTTTACTACCTGGGGGGGGGGGGGAGGGAACGGAAGAAAAGAAGACGAAAGAAAAATAGAGTCAGACATAAAGCCTGAGTAAGTTCAGTTACTTCTAGCATGTGAACATGGAAAAACAAAACGACATGAATTAACTGAATACAAGATAACACCATGATGATAGGGTCAGCAAGATTAGACAAGATTAACACAAGATATGCTAAGATAAGATAAACTGGATATGCTTTATTACTTTCGCCGCTTCGCTATTTCCTTGTTATACTGGTTTCTATATCTCTGCTCCACTTAACTAGGGTCCCAACTAGTAACGATAACGTGATCCCAATCCCTGTTGTTTCCATTGCCTTCAGGCATACATTTATCATTTATTACCTAGATCTAATCTAGGGTTTTCTATCAAGTGCTTTCTAGATTCAACTAGAGTTTACGCTATCTGCTGAACGCTTCTCGGATTTAGGGTTTATGCCACCTAGTCCAACTAGGGATTATGCTACCTGTCGAACGATGCCCCCAAGTCTAGGACACACTACCTAGAGTGGTATATGTTCCTAGACTTCCCCACGCATGTATCGCGAATCGTTATCGCTTGTCTAAATGCACATGTCCTGTAATGTGCGGCCCGAGTCCTGTGGCAGGGCAAATCAAGAAACACAGAACTCGATCGGGAGCTTTCAGATATCTGCCGATGCAGATGCTAAGGCCTGTTTTTATTCCAGTGGCTATGGTCCCACTCGACCCCTCCCTCAACTAATGAAAGGCACACCTTGAAAAATGAGAACTATACGCAGGCCCCCTATGCCCCCACTAACCTATGGCCATCCTCACCCATAACTAGATAGCAAGTATATGGTCTTTTGGAGTTCTACGCCTTTCCGCTTCACGTATCTCGATTGACTCAAGATGGATGGTAGACGACGAGTTGCTATCACAGGGCTACCGTTTTCTCGCCGAATCACGCTGGTCCATCCTAGTCTTTAGGTTGCCATATATTGCAACCAAGGCATACTCCTGGTTCTTCTAACGCAGACCTTAACCTCTGTGAGCCCAGGAGGATCATCTGCAACCTCACAGAGGGATACCAAGAGTACCCTCACGTCCCCTCGAAGCTTCGGGCTTCGTAACCCAATTCGTTGGAGCCTTCTTTTTACTCAGACGGACGTTCGCTCCTTCCCGTGTTATACTAAGAATTACTACTTAGTTTTGCTAACTAAGGTTTACCACTTAGTTTCCAGAATCGTGGTTTTCTTAACTAAGGTTTACTACTTAGCTCCTTTTAACTAAGGTTTACTACTTAGTTCTCTTTCTCGTCAATTTGGATTGGTTAAGTGTCATTAGTCAATTCAAGCTAACTTAACCCTCTTCATTTATCCTGTTAAACCGGTTAAGTGTTATCAGTTATTCATGTTGACTTAACCCGACCACAAACCAAGTTATATTGGTTAAGTATTTCTTATTACTTAACCCTATTCATTCATCTTGTGTTGGTTAAGTGTTCCTTTTTAACTTAACCTTGCCCATCTGTTTTAACTAACATTTTATTAATGGTTAAGTATTATCCCTTCATGTTTTAAACTTAACCCTATTCATTTATCACAATCTGATGGTTAAGTGTTCAAGTTTACTTAACCCTACGGTCTAGTCCAGCTAACATATCAAATTGGCTAAGTGTATTAAATTTTACTTAACTCCAACCTCTAGTCTAGTTAACATGTTAATTGGGCTAAGTGTATTAACTTTACTTAACCCCACCTTCTAGTCTAGTTAACATGTTAATTTGGCTAAGTGTATTAACTTTACTTAACCCCACCTTCTAGTCTAGTTAACATGTTAGTTTGGATAAGTGTTTTCTTAGTTACTTAACCCCTACAAATCTTGTCTGTTACCATGTTAGGTTTGGTTAAGTGTTCCTATGGACTTAACCCTCCCATTCTAGCTTAACTGTGTTAAGTTGGTTAAGTGTTCCTATGGACTTAACCCTCCCATTCTAGCTTAACTGTGTTAAGTGTCTGTATGAACCTAACCCCACCCATCGGTTTGGTTATCATGTTGAATTGGTAAAGTGTCTTAGTTAACTTAACCCTACCATTCTTGTTCTAGCTTTAACTAAATAAATTAAAGCCGCGAACACTCACATTAGACAGATATTGTTGCGATTACTGGATGTGCCGGTTGGTTCCGGGCAGGTTTACATCGCAACTCAGTCTAACCTCTGGTTAGGCATATTCGAGTTTTCTAAGTTCAAAGGGTTTTGATTAATTTTCAAATCAGGTTTTGAAAGTAACCATCCCGTCCATCGGATCAGTTAGGGATAGCCAGGGAGAGCAGGAAACTTGTATTTTCCAAATCCAAGCCTAGACACTATCCTCTCTATCACCCTAGAACTTTCTAGTGTGTTATTAAGAGATGTCGTTAATAAACCTTTAATTTGTCTAAATTTACATTTTCTCATTTAGGACAAATTCTATAAGTAAATTATTCCTAATTTACTTATTTCATAATTACTCTCTTAATGTAAATTGTCAACATTTATTATTATGGCCCATTTTCCCCTCTATATCATATTTATGCTTTTTGGTATGTAAACTATACCAAATTAAGTGTCACTAACCATGATTTTGCTAAACATGACAATTACTCACAATTATGGCCAATTTCAAATTTATGCCAATATACTTATAATGCCAAATTAGCTAATCCAATTCTGATTTAACATTCTAATTACCGTTCATGTCAAACTGGACTTATTATTCTAGTTCACAGTTCATGTAAATGCTAGATTTACAAGTCAATACTAGATTCAAATTACACATCCTATAATTCATGTCAAATTTATCCAATTTGCATTTTTATAAACATGCCATAATACATGTTCCCAATTTATGCCAATTTCCAAGTTTATAACTACGTTTTAGTAAATTTCATATTTTGCCCAAATCGTATTCCCATCGTTCGTATAATCGTGATTCAATCTAGATTATAGATAAATCTAGATTCGTAGAAAATAGGGAATGAACCAAAGATGCTATGAAAAAATAGACATAATAACTGGCATAAAATGATAATTTACTAATTACAGACCTAACGAATTACACTAAAATAAATTGATCTAAAACATCGAAGGCCTATAGATCTGAAAATGTTATGTCATAAAAAGGGTTGAATAACAATGTAGGTTCAAGAACATGGGTAGACCTAACTTAATAGGTAAATTCCCAAGATCAAAAACCAAAGAAAATCAAGAATAGACAGAATAGATAATCAGGTTTAGACCCAATTTCATAGTCACAAAACTTAAGCAACACTTTCCCTAGTCCTGAATCATAGGTGTTTAGTCACAGTTGTCCTTGTTATGTCATAGGCAATAGTTTATGTTTCCTAATCAAAGGCATAGGCTTGTGTTCATAGTCAAAGGAAATAATTCTCATAGTCATGAGTCACAGTCATAGGCAATGTTCATAGTCATAGGCAATGTTCATAGTCATAGGCAATGTTCATAGTCATAGGCAAGGCCTAATTGGTCATCGAATCACGATCAGTCCTTAATCGAGTCTAGAAACATGTATAAACACAGATCCAAGTGAAGTGATTAGGCATATTCCTTTATTCCTTTAATTTCATGTCACGAATAGAAAACATTCAAATCTAAAAAGTAACCGACTTACAGAGATTATATTAGATTCGTAGAAAAACAGTCGTTGAAGTCGTTTGAATCTTCACTTGAATCCTAGCTTGTTTGGAATCCCCTCTTGAAAGTCTTGAGCAGCATTTCCTCGTCTTGATTTATTTTATATATTATTTTATTTATTTATTTATACATTTTCTCAGAGGCAGCATAAGGATAGAATGAAATGGTGTAGAGAGAAGGAGGTTGTTTATATAGGATTAGGCGGACGAATCTAGGCAGAAAACGAGACCAGGTACATCAGAATGCACCCAGGCCCAAAAGTGGGTTTTTGCACCCAGGTCGACACCCATGTCGACTGGGCAGTCGACCTGGTCATGGGGGTCGACTACCCAGTCGACTCCCCAGTCGACCTGGGTCCTGGGCGGGAATTTTCCCGCCCAGCCCGCTTCTGGGTTTGAATTCGAATTTCGAATTCGAATTTCGAGCTGTTTTCGATTCTGAAAATTCCTGAAACTTCGGAGGGTCATATCTCCCTCATACGGACTCCGATTCTCGCAAACTCGGACTCGTTTCCAAGCAGAATTTCGAGACGAACGCAATGGCGCAACCCGTTTCCCTTGATTTTGATTTTGATTTTAAAATTTAATTCTGCCTTGATTTGTGAATCCTAGTGTTACAGAATTACGGGGTGTTACAAAAATTGTCCTTAAAGTTATCTAATATAGCACGTCACAGTTCAAAGTGTGACAACCAATGGAAACCTATTTTCCTACACAATCAGAGCAGTTGATCTTATTCCATGATCTTCATTAATTGCATTTTGTAGCATAGTCATTTAAATAACAAGCAATATAAATTTCAATTCTTGTTCTCCTAGCACGGCTTATAACCATAGGTCATGAGTCTTAAAAGTGCAAAAATAGGTATATAGGAAAAATGGTATTGAACATCAGCCAAAACAGCTGCATATATGAAATAAGTTTTTTAAAAAAAGTGTTTTACGCAATAGTTGAAACTAAAGTCAAAAGCTAATACACTAAACTCAAAAGCAGTGACAAATATCAAAATGCAAGAATGATTAGAGCATTCCTAGCAGTTTCTTAGATTTTGAGCGTGGATTCCCCCCATCGATCCAACAACGGGTGGGGGACACTGAAGGTTTTTTTTAACCGTAAACGATTTTCTGAAAACCGTTTATGGGTTAAACGGTTTTCTGAAAACCGTTTATGGGTTAAATGGTTTTCTGAAAACCGTTTAACCCAAAAAGGGTTTTCAGAAAACCATTTATTAATTTTTTTCCTTCCCCCTATACATTTAATAAAATGTGGTCGAATATTAAAATATAGTTAACGGGTATAAAAAATAAATTAAAATTAAAATATAATATATATATATATAGCCATTTTGGTTTATTAGAATATAATATATATAAATAAAGTTGTTACCGAATATTAAAATATAGTTTAAACTAATAACCGTTGCTGAATAGTAAAATACCGTTCAAATTTATAGTCGTTGCATAATATTACAATTTTATTTGAATTTATAGCCATTGACGAATATATTTTTTATACAATATTCTTATATAGCCATTGCAACTGTGGATTGAAGAAGCTATAAAACCACTTCTGGTGTGCACATTTAGATTCACAAAATAAAAATGTCTCATAATGTCCATAATGACGATGTTGTTTACAAATCAGATGTGCAAACCGAAGATTCAAATTACCACAGCCAACATAGCCCAGATGATACCGGCTCCGATTCTGATGAAGGCGATGAAATGTTAGGGCATACAAAATTTCTTCAGTTTTCTTTGGATAGCACGACCGATAGCGATTAGTTAGAGATTATGATGCAATCTGTTGCCGTTCAATAATTAAAGATCAACCAACATTTCCTAACGAAAGGATCATCTAGTGGTACTCGAGGAGGCAGTGTGTAAGGTTGTGTAGACATACGGAAGATGCAGGATCATAAAGGAGGTACTGCAAGATTACTTAAAGATTATTTCAGCATTCCCTGTACGTATGGTCCCGAAGACTTTCGACACCGTTTTCGTATGAGCAAGAATATGTTTATGTGCATTTTCAATGGAGTTGTTGAACATGATAATTATTTTGTTCAAAAATGTAATAGTTCTTTCGCCGTACCAAAAAATTATAGGTGCATTACGTGTAATAGCTTATGGAATAGATCCAGATCCGTTTGATGAGGTTGTCCGAATGGGTGAGAGTACTATTACCTTAAGCCTTGAAAGGTTTTGTGTAGCCATAATTGAATTAGGAGTATCTACGTGCTCCAATGCAAAGCGATGTCAACAAATTGAAAAGTTTAGGAGTCAAAAGAGGATTTCCCGGCATGTTAGGTAGCATAGACTGTATGCATTGGGAATGGAAAAACTGTCCTATAACATGGCACGGTCAATTTACTTGACATTACACTAAAGCGACAATGATACTTGAAGCTGTTGCTACACATGATCTATGGTTTTGGCATGCATTTTTAGGTTGTCCTGGTTCAATGAACGATATTAATGTACTTCACCAATCACATTTGTTTAAGAGCCTTACACATGGAAAATCACCTGCATGTGATTTTAATATTGCAGGAAATACGTACGACATGGGGTATTATTTAGCAGATGACATCTATCCTTCATGGGGTACGCTTGGCAAAAATATTTCAGCTCCTAAAACAGAAACAGAAAAATATTATGCTAAAAGGCAAGAGGTAGCGAGAAAAGACGTAGAACGTGCATTCGGGGTTCCCCAAGCAAGGTTTTCCATTGTTAAAAACCCTGTTAAATTATTTAAGCCACAGGTTTTGAGCAACATTATGCGTGCTTGTATTATAATGCATAACATGATCATTGAAGAAGAAAGAGGAACATTTCCATCTTATTTGGGATATGATCCAGATAACACCACAACTGTTGTTGCTAATAGAAATCCAGTGACTCTTGAGGTATTTCTTAAGCGCCTGCGTAAAATTAGGTCTAGGGAGGTACATAGTAAACTGCAGGACGAACTGGTTGAACATTTATGGCATATGAAAGGGACTGCTTAGATATAGTCTATGAATTTTTGAACTATTGTAACATTATAGTACTCAATTATTTTATTGTTTTATGTACTTTAAATATATCGCATTTCTATTTTCTATTGTAGCTAATATGGAAAATGCTCGTTTGATGAGGATGACCAAAACTGTTTATAACTCTTTTAACTCTTTATATTCACAATTCAAAAGAGGACGACCTAAACTGTATATAACTCCTTAACTCTTTAACTCTTTATATTCACAATTCAAAAGAGCACGACTTTTATTGTGAGTGGAGCATGACTTTTAATGTGAGTGGAGCACGACTTTTAATGTGAGTGGAGCACGACTTTTAATGTGATTGGAGCACGACTTTTAATGTTCATAGACTTTTCATTTCAGTTGAATAACACACATAATATAGCCATGAATTGAAATTAAACTCTACGGATACATCCAAACTTTCCAAATACATAAACCAAATGATACATATTGAATACGACACATAATATAACGATATACTACTCAAACTGTATAATATGATTGTACCATAACCCGTACGCTTCGTGACCGACGAAGTTTGAACGGTGCTTGAAAAGGTAGAGCGAGTCGTACGTCGGCCGTTTCTCTTGAAAAACATCATCCTTTTTTACCTCATCAATTAATTTGAGGTAATTCTTACAATCAGTAGTAAGTAAGCAGAAAGCACTTCTGGTTGCTAAGTTAGGCCTCTGTATTCTATAACTAGTATGATTGTTGTATTTTTCATTGAGGATTACCCAAAAATCTTGATCTATCTCTTATTCCATATGTAGTACGTCTGCTTCAATGTACGCCTTTATCAGAACAACGTAATCTGAAGCAGTCCAGTTTTCATTTGTCATTTTGAAGTGTGTAGTTAAACTAAACTTCCTATGTTTTATATAGGCAAAGCAAAGCAAAGAAAAGCAAAGTGAAGTAAAGTAAAGGTAAGTAAAGTAAAGTAAAGTAAAGTAAAGCATCACACCATTCAAGGGAATCATTTGTCTCCATAAATATAGGAGTATGTTAGTTTACTTCATAGTCACGAACAATTCCAATTCTAAACAAACAACAATGGTTGATTCCAACAACAACAATTTCTCTGGCTATAACGATGATAACATTGGTAATTTTACTAGTTTATTATCTCAAGATGAAGGCCCATCAATGATTCCACCCCCTGTCCTAACTCCCCAACAAAGTCAATATCTCCACCAATTAAACCTCGCTCAGCAGTACGTTAACATGTATGGCCAAGTTCCTCAAACCAACAACTACTTTGGGTCAAAATCCAGTGATCCTACTCAAAACGTACAACAAGAGGTGGCTTCTCCGACCCCAGTACCTGACAAAGGATAAACCAAGGCCAAACAGTCTTACACCAAGCGAAAAACAAAAGAAACTCACGTTCTAAGTGGCATGGAAAAAACTGTAGCTACTGGTAAAATATGGGAAGCATCTGACTATAAAGTGCTAGCTAATGCATGGGCAAGCGCATACATCGTTGCTGAAGGCCGTTCTGGTGGTAAGTTTTTCTACCAGAGGGTTAATGATTTGTACAATGAAGATCTTGAATGCGTAACACGAAGATCAATTGAGAGCACAAAGACTACATGGTATAATTTGAATACTATGTGTACCAAGTACAAAGGGATAAAAGCACTAAGGGGGGATTCACTTAGAAGCGGTCAAACATTCAGAAATTTAAAGGATGATTACGATATATCGTGACACCTATAAAACTGAATTCATTACTCATGAAGCATTGGAAATTCTTTCTTTTTGTCCACGTTGGCCCAATATATGCAAACCAGATGATGTATATCTTGGAGACACCGAAGGTTCTAATTTAAGAAATGTAGCTTCTAGACTTTCGGTGGATTCATCCTTGGTAAATGAATGTCCAATGGCTACAGACGAGGATGGGAATAACAGTACTCCTGTGACTCCTAATTTGGGAATGTTGTATGGTTAGGTTGAAACAAGGCCAGAAGGAATAAAATCAAGCAAGAGATCACTATTGAGACATAAGGAAACAAAAGATTTGACAACGTCTAGTGAAAAACTAACTTCGCTGTTAAGTGATATATCCCTTGCATCTGTCTCCAACAAAAAAGACCGTGAAAAGCATAAAGATAAGAAGCTGCAGATCATGGAGATGCAACTGCAATAAGATGCCGCTAGAAGTATATCTCTCAACAAAAGAACCGATTATAAAGAAAAATGTGAAAGACGTTTGAAGGAAGAAAAAGAAGAGGGGTATCTAGCAAGAGATGTATCTCAGTTGACTGGAGAGGCCCTTGAGTATGCTATAGCAAAAAAGCGTAGTATTCTGAGGGCTCAAAAGAAACGATATCAGGAAGAAGAAGGAAGGTCTCACTTCTAGGTGAATTCTATGTTGCTATTTCAAGCTTGTTGTATCCTAGTTTCAGATTTTTATGTTGGCTAATGTTTCTATTTCTAGCTTGTTGGGAATCTAGTTATTCCTTATCGATTGCAGGTGCTACATAAAATTGTAGTTTTTATGGGAGCATTTCTTATCATCATATTCTTTGTTGTTCCGATTACATTGGTTCAAGGAGCAGTAAAATTTTAAAAACTAAAAAGTGGTTTCATACAATATTGAGGTGAAATAAACAAATAAGTTGCTAATACTGCATGCTTTTGAATGCATGCAATAGTTCAACCACGATATTTATTATGTGAGTGAAAGGTCTGGGTACATAATGGATATTTGTAACAACTTTATCTGCCAATACCATCAAATATATGCGTATTAGTACAAATATAAAAGAAGTTCATTTCCCTGCAAAGAAAAATAATCCAAAAAGAGTATCAAATATGTATATCTGCACAACAATTGTTCTAACACACAGTTTTAAATAAAAATAGTTTGGCAATAAGTTGGAACGTGAGTGTACTACACATTTATACAAACAAGTAATTGGCGTAGAAGAGGAATATAAAAGAAGAAGAAAGAAGAATAAGAACACAAGCTATAAAAACTGATGGTTAGCATGGTCTGGATAATGGATTGACAAATAGCAGCAAAGACAATTCCTGATCAAAAGCAGTAAAAAGAAGCGGACATGATAAAGGGAATTTCTTAACTAAATTTTTACTCAAAGTACACTCAAAACTCTGAAATTGTTTGGCTATAAAGATCTATCATGACTAACAAAATAATGAACAAATCAGTTAGTCTAAAACAAATTGCAATCTTGTACTCATACAACAAATAAAAACAACGGGACAAAAAGGCTATTATTCGTACAATAATGAAATAAGGGATGACATGTGGGAAGTTTCTGAATGTTTATTTGTTAAACTTTCTCTACACAAACCGAAAATGTGATGTTTTTCCAGTACTTACCAGCATATGACAAACGGTAAGGAACCAATTACATAAAAATGCAGCATAAACTGATACTGTGATAAAAAGTTCTACCATAATGTCATGAAATGACTTATCTTTATGTTCAAAATTGATGAAACAGTAGAATACGCATGCTAGTATGACGGCATAACTAATTGTAAGTAACTAAAACTTGAAGGAAGAAGAAAAAGATGTCGATGTTGTTGTAAAAAGTAGGGGCTGTATTAACCAGCCTCTTGACAAGGCTGTTACTCTTTGGACTTTGTTTACGTCAAAAATTGACCAAACACCAAAGGTGTCTTATCGATACTTCACCAAAAAGGCATGCAATAAAAAATGGGGCTACAATCACAAAATAAACGATTAAAAGGTAAAAGGAACAAGGAATTTTTAGAGTGGTTTGGTCAATTTAGACCTACGTTCACTATAGAATTGCTTTCCATTATCTTACTCAAGTTTACAAAGCATGGTTTTTCCCTCATTACATTCATTCTATCTCTTTAATAATGATCTTCTACTATTCTCTCTCTTTCACTCTCTTTGGTCTACATTTCACTCGAATCTACCAAAGGAACAACTTGATTTCTCTAAGTGTGGTGTAGATCGATGAATATCTTGAACACTTGATCACTTGATCACTTAAGTGGTTTTCCTTGATTCCAGGGCGATTTTGCATTAGATCTAGGCTTTAGAGAGGATTAGTGGAGATTAGAGATCACTTGAGTTGAGTTAGAGAGATTTTTAATGGAGTTTGGAGAAGATTATGTCCACTTGATGTTGGAGGAAGTTAGATTGATTTGGAGAAGCCTCTATTGGATCTTGGAGTGTTTGAGAGTGGTGGAGAAATGATTTGGACAACCATTCGAGGTGGAAAAATCGGTTCCTTGAATGGTGGAGAAGTAATCTATTTATAGATGAAGTTTGGGGGTAGTGGCACTGTTGTAATTACGGTGTAGGGTTTGGGTCGGCCTCAAACTTATTTACGAAAATGCCAGTGGGTTACTTTACAACTGTACACAGCTATCACGTTTTGATACCGACCAACCAGAAATTTTTAGTACTGGTCGACCAGATTCAAATGAGAAATCGATCCAAACATTAACATTACATGTTGACCCATTATTTTACATTATTGTCACCGCTCCTTCATTGAAGACAAATGACCCACATATTTGCCACCACGTGGACAATTCTACAGACCGATCCGCTGTATTTTTATTACCAAAATGCCACCACTCCTTTTCAGAACCGACCATGTGGCACTCTTTAGAGCTGACCCGGTAGCTAATTCGCGTGTTGCACCATTTCACGTATAAAGTTAACGACCGACCCTAATATCAGTAATATGCTGTCGCCTTTCTCTGAAGCTAACTCATATCTGTGCCGCCACGTGTACCCCTCGTTCACTCGGTGTATGCATGCAATAAATGAAATTGTGCCGCACTATTAAATTGTAATGTGTACTAGTTTTGCCAGCTGATGCCAATCCACACATATTTCATAATACAATTAATACATGGCATTTGTTTCCAGCAACAAGCTTTATATAAACATACTTTACACATATGCTTCGCATAAACAATTATGTTTGACCCCTGCTACTCCAATATGAGCGACCAGGAAAAGGTGCTATGCTCGACCGTGTGAGGATATGTGACCGACCAGATTCCTAGCGTTCATATTGATCTATGTTACATGCAATAAGCTAATCCATGCAAATTGGTAGTTTAACATTCATACTCTCTAAAGTTAATGCTCCTTTTAAGCATTGAAGTGTTTACATTTTATCCACGCATGGTTTTAACATGAGCAGTTCAAGTGTATATAAACAGCTGACCCGTCTTTCCACTATGAACCATTCCATGCAAAACTCATTATAATATGTGTTCTTATTTGATGTGTACTTCACTTATTTGGGTTAAGTACCTTAAATCAATTCACATCTTTATATAAGGATCCGACCCGTATCTCATTTTGATGTCGACCCGTAAACAGTGACGACCGACCAAACGCTTTGGTACCGACCGACCCGGTGCTTTGGCAATGACTGACCGACCGTATGCTTTGGCGATGACCGACCGACCCAAATGATCCAGACCGATTCACTGAGATGCGGTACAACCGACCCATCATCTTTTTGGTGACCGCATTTTAAGGAGGTTAACATGTGTCCCTCGAAGCTTGTATTTTTTGCTTGTGAAAAATCCGGGCTTCGAAATGAACGTTGCTATTGATATATTTTTGCTTGTTTGACTCACATTTGGAACTTGCATTCTTATCCATGTTTTGTCGAGCACTTGAAAGCTTGTTGGTGATATTCTGAACTCGAATCTGTTTTTGAAATGCTTTATTGCAGGGATTTTATTGTGCTAGCAAATGCTACGTTTTTGAATTTGAGTGCTTGTTGCTGATAACGCCGTACTAGTGTATAATTGCCCCGGTTTTAACTCAGACTTGAGCGTGTAGAACAAGCAAAATTTGCGATGAATTGGTTATACTCGATTTTCACTGAAACGATTATGGCTAATCCGTGCTAAATTGCTTGTTTTACGAACTTGTTTTGTCATTAAATTTTACCAAAGCAAAGAATACCTTTTTAAGCGAATGATGGTTGTCCCTTTTTCCACTGCTACAACCTTTTTAACAGCAAAAACATTGCGGATTTTCGGGCAAATATTTTGTTATCGACTGGCCATATCGACAATAGGTTAATCAGTTAAAATTTTCAAATATGGAAAATTTTATTTTGAATTTAATGAAGTGCCTGCACAGAATTATTTTATTCAACGGTTTATAAATCATCGAAAATTATTTGTGCGGACACAATATTCTAATTTGAATGCGCATTGACGCTCAAGATCAACTAATCGATACATGCCGATTGTGGATTTCAAGCGTCGTTGTTTTAGTGACTTATATAATGGTATACGACACTCTACATTTGAGAAACACGTGTCTGTGATTTATTCCATGCCTCTTTTGGAGAAGTCTTGGATATTTGTGCCCTTGTCCAGGAGGTCTTTATCTTCCGCTGTGGGAAGTATTTTGGTGTTTGTTGTGGAAAGGAATACTGGTGCTCAATGTTCGTCTTCTTTGTCGATCAGTTCTGACATCACAGACACCATTGAATGCCCCTTCTATGGAGAGGTCGTTTATAATCCAACGTTCGTCTTCTCTTGTCGACTGAATCGACATGATAGACTTCACTGAGCATCGTTGACCTCTGATATTGAGAAGTTTCCCTTTGTATGAAAAGGATTTTTGTTGTGGTTCCCCCACTTGGGATGGAATTTGAATTTCATGCCCCTTCTTAGGCTAAAACCTAATGCTTGTCACGTTTGGGAAATTCAAACACTACGCAAGTGAACTAGTTAATGTCCAACATCCATCGTATCTGAGATGTTCAGACACTACACAAGTGGATTGATTAGGTCCAACACTTGTCACATTTGAGATATTCAGACAACATGCAAGTTAATTAGTTAAGATCCAACACTTGTCGCATCTAAGATATTCAAACACCACGCAAGTTAATTGGTTAAGATCCAACACTTGTCGCATCTGAGATATCGAGACACTACGCAAGTTAATTGATTAAGATTCAACACTTGTCGCATCTGAGATATTCAGACACTACGCAATTTAATTGGTTAAGATCCAACACTTGTTGCATCTGAGATATTCAGAAACTACGCAAGCTAATTGGTTAAGATCCAACACTTGTTGCATCTGAGATATTCAGACACTACGCAAGTTAATTGGTTAATATCCCACACTTGTCGCATCTGAGATATTCAGACAGTACGCAAGCTAATTGATTAAGATCCAACACTTGTCGCATCTGAGATATTCAGACACAACGCAAGTTAAGTGGATGGCTGTTGTATCGTTTTTTGGAGCTAGCACCATTTCCTTTGTTGGATGCTTGACTTGGTGGGCTATCTCAGTTTAGGAACTGGGGCTTTGAACCTTTCACTTAGGGAAATGCCCCTTCAATGGAAGTTACAACTCTCTCATTTGTTTATCATGGCACTTTCTCGCTGTTCGAATCTTTACAACTTTTCCCATACACTTTCCGAGGCGGTACTTTTCTATTATTGCACTTGTGTATGCTGATATTTACAGCCTTTGGAGTTTGGACTAGTGTTGTTGGGGTCGCTATGTTTCGTCAGATTCTAAGGGAACAAGCGCTCGATAGATAGCCTGCAATATGAAGTCAACTTTAAAAAAGTTTTGATTTGACATAAAATTTTGCAGGCAAGGGATTTATTCAAGTAGATATGCTCTTAATCATATAGCCAATGTTCATGACAATGTATATAAAATATTACAGACTTGTTTATAAGAATTCTGAATATAGCAGTAAGTAAAGCATGAAGTAAAATAATGGTGATAGTGATTGCTTATTCTAAGCCATTGAAATTAGAGCACCACTGGTTGTCAGTAAATGATTGGCTTAGGTTTGGTTTGAGCAGGAGCTTCGTTGCTTAGAACAAATTGGTTTCCTGATGCCCCTTACCCATGGGGAGTTGGAGCAGTGTTTGAGATGTGTGGATTTTTCACATACTGTTGCAGACGATTCTTCCTAATCAGCTCTTCGATCAATGATTTCAGATGCCTACGTTCATTGGCATTATGGCTGTAACGACCCAGAAAATCTAAACCAATTTAAAATTTTTAAATTGGCTATTTTAGTGGATTTTAAATATTTAAAATAAATATTTTAAATAATAACGATGAAAAGTAAGTTTGAATCGACATTTGAAAACGAATATAATTAATTCTAATTATAAACAAGGCCTGAAATGGCGCGGCAGTTTCAAAATTTGAATTCAAACTTTGACTGACTGTACCGGGTGCAAAACAAAACGGATTTGAGTGAAACCAAAAGTATTTAAATCTATTGGTGAATATCTTTCTAACGAATCTGAAAAATCGAAGTTTCATAGCGGGAAGCAAAAGTTATGGCTAAATGAATTTTCAGAAAGGTCGCTATGGAATTTATATAACCCGTGGAAAATGGTCGTTCTGCAAATGACCTCGGAATTCAACAAAACCACTTTTGTTGGATCCGGGATGTGAATTTATTGCTAGGTTTCAAATTTCATAATTTTTGAAGCTAGTATGTGAGCGTGGGAAAGGAAAACGTGTTTTGGTCAATTACAGTTAAATTGGATCGACCAGAAAAGGGCCATTTTACAAACGGTCTCAGAATTCGATGAAACTAGTTTTGTTGGGACCATTTAATCAAAACATAGCTAGATTTATTTTTCGGGAATTTTTAGAATCAGTTTGTGGCCTTGGCAAATAGAAATGTACGTTCAAATCGAATATTAAGTGTTTTATACTTTAATTTGAAGGAAAACTGACTGAAACAGTAGAACGGGCCTTCGAAACATATCCTATTGTGTCTGGAATGGGGTATTTAGCTAGGGGCGACAGTCGTTGGGTTTGAATTGGTGTTCATAGTGGAAAACACTACCTTAAAATTTAATAAAACCATGGGCCAATCAAAATTCTCCTTTCATAATTTTTAAAATAAAAAAAACCCGCTACCCTCACGATTAATGGAGGAACGCTCTTCACCACTTCCCAACTCAATCGTCGCCGCCTCAGCCACCGTTAGGTGCCACCACCACCAAATCTCGATAGCGCCCGCCTCCCTCTTCAAATCCGACCAACCACCACCCTCCCTCGTCGCTGCCTCGACGAACACGAGCCCCACAAGGTCAACAGCTTCCCACCGCTGCCGATCCCGATTCTGGCCATCGCAGGGGGCCCCACCACCGGCGCCAGGAAGTCTGCTCCGCCCTCTACAGCGCTGTACCCTCCGATTGTCCTACCTCCTCACGATTTTCGCGAAAACTGCAAACCTAGTTTCGAACATTCAAAGGAAGGTACGACTGTTATATTAATTAACTATATAATAGCACTTCTAAGCGCTACCGTTTTTGATTTCACTGTAAAAATCATATCTTTTTCATTTGTTGATGAAATGCAGTGAAACAAGAGACAGTGGACTCGTGTGGACGTCTTCTACATTCTAGAAGAGACCGCATATTTTTCTGAGCCTTCTGCTATTTTTGGTGGAGTGGAACCCGATGTGAGATTTCTAAATTATAAACGATATGGAAAACGACTATGTATAAATTATATAGTCGATGTATGAGTTATATAAGCATTATACACCTCTTGTATAAGCGTTGTATAAGTTGTACATTCGATATATAAGTTATATATGCATTGTAAAAATTATATATGTGTTGAAATAGAAGTGAAATGCTTATATAAATATATATATATATATATATTCACGCCCCCCCGTCCACAAACCATGGACGATATTTATTGGGTGTGATTGGTGTGAAAATTGGTTGATTACGAATGGTCGATTAGAATTGTATGTGGTTGAAAAATACCCGTTTGTGGTTGAGAAATATTTGGTTGAAACCACATAGGATTAGTTTGTCGAAATAAAAAAATATACATGCCGCCTGCGTGCGAACTAGATGCATGAATCCCCATTGTCAAAAGCTGCGAGGCTTTAAGGTAGAGCGAGGAGCCGTACTAGGGACGGCCCCTGTTTTAACTACCCTGCCGTTATGCTGCCGAAATTTTGAATAATATTTATGTGTTAGAATTATTTTCCTATGTTGAAACTATATTCGTGTGTTGAATAGAAAACCTTCATGTGTTGAATAGAAGTTCATTAGTTGAATCATATTCATGTGTTGAATGGTATTCGCGTTTTAAAAATAAATTGCTTTATAATAAAAATCATATTTTTATCGTCTATATGAACTATATAAAATAGTAGTGTTTTGAAATAAATTGTTTTGCAATAAAAATCACATTTTTACTATATATATACAAACTATAGAAAACCTTCATGTGTTGAATAGAAATTCATTCGTTGAATAGAAATTCCTGTGTTGAATGGTATTCACATTTTAAAAATAAATTGTTTTATAATAAAAATCATATTTTTATCATCTATATGAACTATATAAAATAATCATGTTTTGAAATGAATTGTTTTACAATAAAAATCACATTTTTACTATATACATGAATAGTTGAAAATAGCGAAGTGTTGAAATAATTGTCGGTTGGATAAAAATATCATTTTTATCAAATGTAAGAAAAGAATATAGTTTTGAAATCGAAGAATCGATATATATATATATATATATAAATGGAATTGAAATATATCGAATAACGAAGCTGCGGTTCGTGTTTTGAAACCGTGATTTCAAACGATTAGTGCGGGAGATCCGACCATCGGATTTTCCCGAAATCGAAACCGTCGGGTTCGCTTTGGAAATATCTTTCCAACGACACCAACTTTGTAAAGATCCAACGGTTGGATTGTCTGGAATGTTTAATTCAAATCTGAAGAAAAACAGCGCTAGAATCGATTATATATATAATTATATTAAATCGAATAACGACGCTGCAGTTCGTATTTTGAAAACGAAACTTCAAACGATTGTACTGGGAGATCCGACCGTCGGATTTTCCCAAAACTGGAACCGTTGGATTCGTTTTGAAAAGGTCTTTCTAATGATATAAATTTTGTGAAGATCCAATGGTCAGATTTTCAGATATGTGTAAATCAAATCTGAAGAAAAACAGCGCCACGGTCGCGTTATGGCCCGAAGCGTCGTTTGAATAAATTGGCTGTTTTATAATAAATAAAAATAGCGATAAATCGTTATAAAATATTATAAACGATATGGATGTGAAATTTAGAAAACTAACTGAAGGTTGGCTAAGTCGAATGGTTTCCTGGATTTTGATCTGATGTTGGTTTCGGCCTTCGGGATTAATATTTGGGAAATCGTTCTCTTACTGATTTACGGTTAGTGACTAATGAATTGAAATGTGAGTATGTTGTGTTCGTGTAGCACTTGTTTATTATATACGCGAGTTGCTCAGAAACACCGGGTTTATCCCATTTTGAATAACTAAATCGACGATAAGAAATCGAAGATGAAGACGGTGGTTGAAGACCGGAAATCTTTCACCTCGTTTGGATGGTTACTGCTGTCCTGATTGGGAGGCATCCCGAAATATGGATAATGAGTGGTGATCGTCCAGACGTACGTGGAGATCGATGGGTTTGCGAGGTATATAGTGCCTCCGGTTTCATTCCGACCCAGAACAGACTTTTAAATGGATTGTGTGTCTGACATTGGAATTTATTCTATGTGATTGATAGCCATCATTTGCATGGTGTGAATTGCCTGTATGGCATGCTAAGATACAGTGATCAGGGCTTCTGTTGAAAAGCATAGTCTTGTGATTGATGATCAAAGCACCGCCTGTGTGGCATAGCTTTGTGTATAACGTAAATTCGCGAGCCTCACACCCCGGTATGAACCAGAAACGGGAGAGGACCTCAGGGAGGACATGCGTCTCTTTCTAGCTAGAGGTGGTATCAGTGCTTAAACTGGCTGACAATTATATTATTTTCACCTATGTGGTTGTTGCTGTTGCGAGGCACCTCGGATATATCGGTCGATACGGGACCGATGGAGTCATTCGTTGGCTCATTTGCGCCCCATAGGGCGGGGAGACGTATTGTTCAGGCATTTTAATCCACATCGGTGGACCGGCCCTATCGCTCCAAGGGTCGATGCGTTCTGATCCTGAGAAATGGAAGGCTAGATTGCCTCGAATTCGGTAAGGACTATCTTTTGCCTTGGTTCATGACAGAAATCCAATTTCCAAATACGTGACTGTGCGGTTTTGATTGTATACCTATATATGGCGACATGATATATGGTACCCATGCCGTCTATAATTGATAGTTATGATTCGAAGTTGTTTTTTTTTTAAAAAAACATATAAACTCTAGCAATATTATCAAATTCTTTTGTTTTATTCGTATCAAGCATATTTTGGCCATTATAAGGTAAAACTCTATCCTCCGGTTTGCATTGCATTGTGTGATGGGAACTGAGTCTTATAATGGCTTCATTTTTATAAAAAGCATTGCGATGTTCAAAAGAATTATTTGTTTTAAAGCACTGGCAATCCGATGGAGAAAACCCGTTCCATGAAAGTGGCGTGGTCCTGTGATTAGCCATATTTGAAATGTGTTAAGTAGATTTCTCGTACCAGTCCCATGACTGACTCGTAGTTTGTTTCACTTGCAAACTCGGGTGCCCCTTTTTCTACACGGGCAGCCTTGTATTCAGGTATTAGCAGGCTCTTTCTGGATAGCTGGAGCTGAAGATGGATTCTATCATTTATCTATTTTATGCTATTCAGCTCGTATTGTACATATTATGTTTGTTTTCCGCTGTAGACATTTATGTATAGCTGAACTGTATTTGTACTAAGTATGATCCTGTACACTGTGTAACTCTGATGATTACGTTTATCCAGTGTATTATTTGTACATTATCTGGTGTATTTATTTATTTCTGTTATGCTATTATCTGTTTATGTGTTATATTCCAAAGATTACCCTTGTCACCGTCAGTACGGGATTTGGGGTCGTCACAACCTGGTATCAGAGCTTTGGTTAAGCTTAGTTCTAGAATATAACATATCAACGAACTCGTCAGAAATAGAACCAGTAGTGTTCTAAGACGGGTAACTCATTACAGATAGGATCAGTAATGTCCTAGTATGAGTAAAGCAGAATGAAATACACCCCAGTAGACACATTTACATTCAAGTATTTGTCTCTATATTTTGAAATATCTTTTCTGTTGACCTGACACTTTGTCTGCTAATTGCATACGCACTAGAAAATGAGTGACAGGAACAGAAGAAATAATCATATGGCTCGACCAGCTAATGAGCCAGTTGTTCTCCCACAGCCAGATTCAGATATAGAAGTTCTATTCAAGAGATTTCGAAATCTGGGTGGATCGCCATTCTTAGGCAAAGAGTCCATTATGGAAACACAAGATTGGATTCGTTCTGCTGAGAAAATCTTTGAGGGTTCAAAGATGAGAGATGATCAGAAAAGATTACTGGCGTCTTGGGCACTCAAAGAAGAAGCTTTGTTTTGGTGGGATTCGGTTATTAAAGATAATCCAGAAGTTGATATCACCTGGGATAGATTCAAAGTGATTTTCTTAGAAAGATTTACTCCTCCTGAAGCGACTGAGCGATTATGTGATGAATTCTCTTATATGATACAAGGAGATATGACCATTCCAGAATATCATAAGAAATTCAACGAACTTTCTCACTTTGCTCCTCATCTGATTCAAGATCCAAAGAGGAAGAATCTGAGTTTATTCATGGCCTGCAAAGAAAATATCAGAATAGTGTAATGAGGAATGTGAAGCTTCCTTTTTATGATATGATATACATGGCTTACCAGTATGAGGATCTCGATAGGAAAGGTATGTTGCGAGACGAAGAAGAAATCGGTTCTAGTAGCAAAAGAAAATTCGAAGCTGATAGCCCAGAGATAAGTGCGCAGCCTGAGGCAAGTACGAAGGCTGAGGTCAGAAAGAGGCCAAAGGTCGATCAGAAAAAGGTAAAAGCAGTCGTATGTCTAAAGTGTGATCAGCAAGGGCATTCGATGAGGAACTGCAGATCTTCGAACAGACGAAAGGATGGTGGGTCTAAATCCGAGAAAAATTTTCAGGAGAATAGAAAGTGCAGTCTATGCCGTCAGACTGGTCATCTTGAAAAGGATTGCCAGCTATTTAAGAGATCTAAAGCAGTGCATATAAACAAAGTAGCAGAGACTTCTGAGCCCTCAACTAGTCTGGGAAGACCAGATGTTTTGGAAGGCACGCTTAATGTCAAAAACATTCCAGTTAAAGTGCTATTTGATACAGGCGCGTCACGAAGCTTCATTGCAAAGAATGCAGTTAAGAAGTTGGATTTGAATTTGAAGAAGCTCAAAGAACCAATGACTGTTCATAATCCGGTTGGGGGTTCCCTCAATCTTGGTTGGGTTTGTGCGGTGCTTGTCTCTTTTTCCTGTTATAAGTTCCCTACTATCTCTATTGTCGTGAATTTTGCTGAATTCGATCTTATTTTGGGATTGGATTGGTTAACCAAATATGAGGCAGAGGTTAGATGCGCCGAGAGGGTTGTTAAGGCAAAGGCCCAATCAGGGAATTATATAACCATACCATGTGAAGGCCCGAATTCAAATAGAAAAGATTTATGGTCAGCTCTTGATGTTTCTCCTGCTCAAATAGAAAATATCCCTATAGTCACAGAGAATATTCCCGACCTCCTGAAAGATATTCCTGTCGTCAAGAATTATGCGGATGTGTTTGAAAAAGTTGTTCGCTTACCTCTGCAGAGAGAAATAGAATTCAAGATCGCTTTGATTCCGAATGCAAGGCCAGTAGTTCACGCTATTCGAAGAATGTCCTTGAAAGAGAAAGAGGAATTAGACAATCAAACAAGACAGCTTGTATGGAAGGGTCTGATCAGGCCTAGTTTCTCGGATTAGGGAGCAGCAGTGGTGTTTGTTCCAAAGTCCGACGGTACTCTGCGACTCTGTGTGGATTATCGTGATTTGAAAAAGCAGACAATAAATAATAAATATCCATTGCCGCGAATAGATGATTTATTGGATCGTCTGAATGGAGCACAAGTATTTTCAAGGATGGACCTAGCTACAGGCTTCCATCAACTTCGAATTGCCGAAGAGTGTGTTCTTATGACAGCATTCAGAGGTCCAGACTTATTCTACGAGTGGTTAGTAATGTCGTTCGGCTTATGTAACGCTCCAGCATACTTCGTCGATCTGATGAATCGAGTGTTCATGAGAGTTTTGAATAAGTTTGTTCTGGTTTTTATTGACGATATTATAATCTTCTCTAAATCAAAGGCCGAACATGAAAAGCATTTGGAACAGGTTCTAGAAATTCTGAGAAGGAATGTATTAAAAGCTAAACTCTCCAAATGTATATTCTGGCAAGATGAAGTAAACTTTCTTGGCCGTGTCGTGTCGAAAGAGGGAATTGCTGTGGTTCCAAGTAAAATCACAGCTAGTACTCCTACAGAGGTTCGCAGTTTTCTTGGATTGGCTAGTTATTACCGGAAGTTCGTTAAAAACTTTTCGAAGATATCTGGTCACTTAACGAAGCTTACAAAGAAGCACTCAAAATTCAAATGGACTCCAAAATGTGAGGAGGCTTTTGAAGAGTTAAAGTTAAGATTAACGACTGCTCCAGTGTTAACCATTATCGATGCAATCAGGATTTAAAAGTCTAGAGAGGGCCTCGGTGCAGTATTAATGCAAAGAGGTCAGGTTGTTGCTTATGCTAGCCGTCAGCTGAAGCCACATGAAAAGAACTACGTCACTCATGATCTTGAGTTGTTGGCCATAGTATTCTCTTTGAAAATCTGGAGGCACTATCTTCTGGGTGAGAAATTTGAACTGTTTACAGATCATCAGTCGTTAAAGTATCTGTTCACCCAGAAAGACTTGAATCTGAGGCAGCAACGTTGGCTAGAGTTCCTTGTAGCATACGATTTTGAGATTCTATACACTCCAGGGAAAGCCAATGTCGTGGCCGATGCGTTAAGCCGAAAGAATGAAATGATCGCCAGTTTTATAATCACGACTTCATTGATAGATAAAATATCTGCTCTTCAGAAGGATGATCACTTCATTCAGAAGATCAGAGAGATAATTCAGAAAGGTGAACCCTCGAGTTTTCAGGTTGATAATGATGGGATTCTAAGGCTAAAGGGTCGAATCTGTGTTCCTAACATTGCTGAGCTTTGAAAGGAAGTACTGGATGAATGCCACAAGTCAAAACTTAGTATCCATCCGGGAGTAAGCAAAATGTATAATGACATCAAACGCACTTTCTGGTGGAAGCCGATGAAGAGGGACATTTCTTTATATGTTAGCCGATGCCCTACTTGCCAGCTAGTCAAAAGCGACCAACAGAAACTTGCTGGATTGTTGCAACCGCTGAACGTCCCAGGTTGGAAGTGGGAACATATTTCCATGGACTTCATAGATGGTTTGCCCAGAACCAGAAAAGGAAATGACAGTATTTGGGTGATCGTAGATCGCTTCACGAAGACCGCCCATTTCATACATGTCAGATCAAACAGAACTGCTCAGAGTCTGGCACAGATATACTTCAAGGAAATTGTAAGGCTAAATGGAGTGCCGCTCAGTATAGTCAGTGATAGAGATCCAATATTTACTAGCAAATTCTGGGAGGCATTTCAAGTCGAACTGGGAACGAAGTTGAACTTGAGCACCGCCTACCATCCTCAGACAGATGGTCAGACTGAGAGGGTGAATCGTATTTTAGAAGATCTATTGCGGGCTTGTGTTCTAGATTTTGGTGGATCATGGGAAGACCATTTACATTTGGCTGAATTCTCATATAACAACAGCTACCAGGCTAGCCTGACAATGTCGACATTTGAAGCATTGTATGGTAGACCGTGCCGATCTCCTGCTTGTTGGGTCGAACCCGGTAATAGACTTGTGTTGGGGCCAGATATGATCTGCGAGGCTGCCGACAAAGTCGATTTCATTAAGAAACGATTACTCGCTGCTCAAAGCCGACAAAAGAGCTATGCCGATAAGAGAAGAAGAGACATATCATTTGCTGTTGGCGACTATGTATATTTGAAAGTATCTCCGATGAGAGGAGTTATCCGGTTCGGTAAAACAGGGAAATTGGCGCCCAAATTCATTGGTCCATTTCCTATTCTTGAACGGATTGAAACTCTCGCTTATAGGGTTCAATTGCCGGATTGGTTGTCTGGGGTGCATGATATATTTTATATATCTCAACTTCGAAAGCACGTTCATGATCCAGACTTGATCATGGAAGAAGCAGCTCAACAGGATATTGAAATTACTCCAGAATTGGCTGTGAGAAGAGAGCCGCTAAAGATCATTGGCAAAGAAACCAAGGAACTGAGGAACAAGAAGGTTCACTTAGTCAAAGTGAAATGGAGTGGAGATCCGCGAGATTGTACTTGGGAAACTGAGGAGAGCATTCAGAAAGCCTATCCTAAGTGTCGAGCGGATATCTCTGATTGACTGCGGTGCAAGATACATTTACCATATTTTGAGATTTCCAGTTGTTCGCTACTTTATTGTTATTTTCTTTTCATAGATGTGCACTTTTAATTCTATAGTCTGAATGATTTTAAAAGAATATAGAAATTGATTAGTATATTTTTGAAAAGTTAAAAACAAATTGCTTGTTGTTTGTATTGTGTGATAGTAAATTGGATTAATTAAATTATTGAAACGATAGTTAATTTAATCAATAATAGAATGAATGGTAGAATTTATTCGATTAAATCAAACATTGAACTGATATGAAAATAGATAGAAATATATACATGTGCATCATATATGTTTGAACAGGTAAATGGATTAGCTGTTGAGTAAAGAAATTATTTGCGTGCCCGACAAATAGGTAAACCTTAATGAGTTGGATGCGAAATATTATTATATCAACTCCTGTGAATGCCATTGGATGCGGAGTGCTAGTTGTTCTGTGTGTAATAATAAATGTCGCCATAGGATAGTAACAATTAATTTTGAACTATATTACATGGCATACTTCTCGAAGATAGGCATACTTCATCATATACCACATAAGCATTTGGAGCTTGTGTGACGAGGTAGAAGATTTACCATACGAGCGAGAGGCTTGTATGGCGATGACTATATTTTACAAGTTGAACTGATGACTGATATGACCATATGAAATTGTAACGATAAATTGCCAGATTAATAAAAACCCCACACGGGTCTGGAGTTGACAATAATCACGTCTCTCTAGTCATTAGATATGGCACAAGGATTATTTATTTCCCACACGGGACGAGGTGACGAGAATTTATTCTCTGGAGCAATTAAAATACACACTCCCTCAGGCTTTGACAGGGTGACGAGAATTTATTCTCTGGAGTTATTATCTATACACACTCCCCTGTAAACACCAGAATATATCACTATAAATATGTGTATGCTTTATAGGATTTATTGGGTACCTAATACTGCCCAATAAATTTCCAAACCCCTCCCCGTACAAAGGAGGTTATGGCGAAATTTATCGAAAAATCCGGGTGTTAGCCAATTTTTTTGAAGAATTTGAAAATTCTCAGAAACTGTAAAGTTGGAGAATGGAAGCCAGATTGAATGTAGAGTTGATTAATCAAACCACTTTCGACTTTGTTCCTTTTCGGGGACGAAAAGTTTTAAGTGGGGGAAATTGTAATGACCCGAAAAATCTGAACCAACTTAAAAAATTTTAATTGGCTATTTTAGTGAATTTTAAATATTTAAAATAAATATTTTAAATAATAACGATGAAAAGTAAGTTTGAATCGACATTTGAAAACGAATATAATTAATTCTAATTATAAACAAGGCCTGAAACGGCATGGCAGTTTCAAATTTTGAATTCAAACTTTGACTGACTATACCGTGTGCAAAACAAAACGGATTTGAGTGAAACCAAAAATGTTTAAATCTGTTAGTGAATATCTTTCTAACGAATCTGAAAAATTGAAGTTTCATAGCGGGAAGCAAAAGTTATGGCTAAATGAATTTTCAGAAAGGTCGCTATGGAATTTATATAGCCCGTGGAAAATGGTCATTATGCAAACGACCTCGGAATTCGACGAAACCACTTTTGTTGGATCCGGGATGTGAACTTATTGCTAGGTTTCAAATTTCATAATTTTTGAAGCTAGTATGTGAGCGTGGCAAAGGAAAACGTGTTTTGGTCAATTACAGTTAAACTGGATCGACCAGAAAAGGGCCATTTTACAAACAGTCTCAGAATTCGATGAAACTAGTTTTGTTGGGACCGTATCGTCAAACCATAGCTAAATTTATTTTTCGGGAATTTTTAGAATCAGTTTGTGGCCCTGGCAAATAGAAATGTACGTTCAAATCGAATATTGAGTGTTTTATACTTTAATTTGAAGGAAAACTGACTGAAACAGTAGAATGGGCCTTCGAAACATTTCCCATTGTGTTCGGAATGGGGGTATTTAGCTAGGGGCGACAGTCATTGGGTTTGAATTGGTGTTCGTAGTGGAAAACACTATTTTAAAATTTAAAAAAACCATGGGCCAATCAAAATTCTCCTTTCATAATTTTTAAAATAAAAAAAAAACCGCTACCCGCACGATTAACGGCGGAACCCTCTTCACCACTTCCCGACCCAATCGCCGCTGCCTCAGCCACCGTTAGCCGCCGCCACCACCAAATCTCGATAGCGCCCGCCTCCCTCTTCAAATCCGACCAACCACCACCCTCCCTTGTCGCCGCCTCGACGAACACGAGCCCCACAAAGTCAACGACTTCCCACCGCCACCGATCCAGATTCTGGCCATCGCAGGGGGGCCCACCACCGGCGCCAGGAAGCCTGCTCCGCCCTCTATAGCGCTGTACCCTCCGATTGTCCTACCTCCTTACGATTTTCGCGAAAACTGCAAACATAGTTTCGAACATTCAAAGGAAGGTACGACTGTTATATTAATTAACTATATAATAGCACTTCTAAGCGCTACCATTTTTGATTTCACTGTAAAAATCATATCTTTTTCGTTTTTTCACGAAATGCAGTGAAACAAGAGACAGTGGACTCGTGTGGACGTCTTCTACATTCTAGAAGAGACCGCATATTTTTCTGAGCCTTCTGCTATTTTTGGTGGAGTGGAACCCGATGTGAGATTTTTAAATTATAAACGATATGGAAAACGACGATGTATAAATTATATAGTCGATGTATGAGTTATATAAGCGTTGTACACCTCTTGTATAAGCGTTGTATAAGTTGCACGTTCGATGTATAAGTTATATATGCGTTGTAAAAATTATATATGTGTTCAAATAGAAGTGAAATGCTTGTATAAATATATATATATATATATATATAGGCCCCCCCGGTCCACATACCATGGACGATATTTATTGGTTGTGATTGGTGTGAAAATTGGTTGATTATGAATGGTTGATTAGAATTGTTTGTGGTTGAAATTGATTGATTGTGGTTGAAAAATACCCGTTTATGGTTGAGAAATATTTGGTTGAAACCACATAGGATTAGTTTGTGGAAATAAAAAATATACATGCCGCCTGCGTGCGAACTAGATGCATGAATCCCCATTGTCAAAAGCTGCGAGGCTTTAATGTAGAGCGAGGAGCCGTACTAAGGACTGCCCCGGTTTTAACTACCCTACCGTTATGCTGCCGAAATTTTGAATAATATTCATGTGTTAGAATTATTTTCCTGTGTTGAAACTATATTTGTGTGTTGAATAGAAAACCTTCATGTGTTGAATAGAAGTTCATTCGTTGAATCATATTCATGTGTTGAATGGTATCCACGTTTTAAAAATAAATTTCTTTATAATAAAAATCATATTTTTATCATCTATATGAACTATATAAAATAGTAGTGTTTTGAAATAAATTGTTTTGCAATAAAAATCACATTTTTACTATATATATACAAACTATAGAAAACCTTCATGTGTTGAATAGAAATTCATTCGTTGAATAGAAATTCATGTGTTGAATGGTATTCACGTTTTAAAAATAAATTGTTTTATAATAAAAAACATATTTTTATCATCTATATGAACTATATAAAATAATCATGTTTTGAAATGAATTGTTTTACAATAAAAATCACATTTTTACTATATATACGAATAGTTGAAAATAGCGAAGTGTTGAAATAATTGTTGGTTGGATAAAAATATCATTTTTATCAAATGTAAGAAAATAATATAGTTTTGAAATCGAAGAATCGATATATATATATATATATAAATGGAATTGAAATATATCGAATAACGAAGCTGCAGTTCATGTTTTGAAACCGTGATTTCAAACGATTAGTGCAGGAGATCCGACCATCGGATTTTCCCGAAACCGAAACCGTCGGGTTCGCTTGGGAAATATCTTTCCAACGACACCAACTTTGTAAAGATCCAACGGTTGGATTGTCTAGAATGTTTAATTCAAATATGAAGAAAAACAGCGCCAGAATCTATTACATATATATATATATAATTATATTAAATTGAATAACGACGCTGCAGTTCGTATTTTGAAAACGAAACTCCAAACGATTGTACTGGGAGATCCGACCGTCGGATTTTCCCAAAACTGGAACCGTTGGATTCGTTTTGAAAAGGTCTTTCTAATGATATAAATTTTGTGAAGATCCAATGGTTAGATTTTCACATATGTGTAAATCAAATCTAAAGAAAAACAGCGCCACGGTCGCGTTATGGCCTGAAGCGTCGTTTGAATAAATTGGTTGTTTTAAAATAAATAAAAATAGCGATAAATCGTTATGAAATATTATAAACAATATGGATGTGAAATTTAGAAAACTAACTGAAGGTTGGATAAGTCGAATGGTTTCCTGGATTTTGATCTGACGTTGGTTTCGGCCTTCGGGGTTAATATTTGGGAAATCGTTCTCTTACTGATTTACGGTTAGTGACTAATGAATTGAAATGTGCGTATGTTGTGTTCGTGTAGCACTTGTTTATTATATACGCGAGTTGCTCAGAAAGACCGGGTCTATCCCATTCTGAATAACTAAATCGACGATAAGAAATCGAAGATGATGACGGTGGTTGAAGACCGGAAATCTTTCACCTCATTTTGATGGTAACTGATGTCCTGATTGGGAGGCATCCCGAAATATGGATAATGAGTGGTGATCGTCCAGACGTACGTGGAGATCGATGGGTTTGCGAGGTAAATAGTGTCTCCGGTTTCGTTCCAACCCAGAATGGACTTGTAAATGGATTGTGTGTCTGACATTGGAATTTATACTATGTGATTGATAGCCATCAGTTGCATGGTGTGAATTGCCTGTGTGGCATGTTAAGATGCAGTGATCAGGGCTTCTGTTGAAAAGCAAAGTCTTGTGATTGATGATCAAAACACCGCCTGTGTGGCGTAGCTTTGTGTATAACGTGAATTCGCGAGCCTCACACCCCGGTATAAACCAGAAACGGGAGAGGACCTCAGGGAGGACATGCGTCTCTTTCTAGCTAGAGGTGGTATCAGTGCTTAAACTGGCTGACATTTATATTATTTTCACCTATGTGGTTGTTGCTGTTGCGAGGCGCCTCAGATATATCGATCAATACGGGACCGATGGAGTCATTCGTTGGCTCATTTGCGCCCCATAGGGCGGGGAGACGTATTGTTCAGGCATTTTAATCCACATCGGTGGACCGGCCCTGTCGCTCCAAGGGTCGATGCATTCTGATCCTGAGACATGGTAGGCTAGATTGTCTCGAATTCGGTAAGGACTATCTTTTGCCTTGGTTCATGACGAAAATCCAATTTCCAAATACGTGACTGTGCGGTTTTGATTGTATACCTATATATGGCGACATGATATATGGTACCCATGCCGTCTATAATTGATAGTTATGATTCGAAGTTGTTTTTTAAAAAAAAACATATACACTCTAGCAATAATATCAAATTCTTTTGTTTTATTCGTATCAAACATATTTTGGCCATTATAAGGTAAAACTCTATCCTCCGATTTGCGTTGCATTGTGTGATGGGAACTGAGTCTTATAATGGCTTCATTTTTATAAAAAGCATTGCGATGTTCAAAAGAATTATTTGTTTTAAAGCACTGGCAATCCGATGGAGAAAACCCGTTCCACGAAAGTGGCGTGGTCCTGTGATTAGCCATATTTGAAATGTGTTAAGTAGATTTCTTATACCAGTCCCATGACTGACTAGTAGTTTGTTTCACTTGCAAACTTGGGTGCCCCTTTTTCTACACGGGCAGCCTTGTATTTAGGTATTAGCAGGCTCTTTCTAGATAGCTGGAGCTGAAGATGGATTTTATCATTTATCTATTTTATGTTGTTCAGCTCCTATTGTACATATTATGTTTATTTTCCGCTGTAGACATTTATGTATAGCTGAACTGTATTTGTACTAAGTATGATCCTGTATACTGTGTAACTCTGATGATTACGTTTACCCAGTGTATTATTTGTGCATTATCTGGTGTATTTATTTATTTCTGTTCTGCTATTATCTGTTTATGTGTTATATTCCAAAGATTACCCTTGTCACCGTCAGTACGGGATTTGGGGTCGTCACAATGGCCTTGCTAATTGTGGAACCAGCAGAACTTTCCAGGGTTTGCTTGATCGTCACCTACTCTCTGAGGTTTTAGTATTGGATAATTTTCGGTGTCTTCAGTCGCTGCAAAGATGTTCTCTGGATTTTCTGTAAAGGGGGTTAATTCGGAATTCTTGAATAAGTGGGGCTTCTTACTGTTCCGGTCATCCCTTCCGTCATTTCCCCTCTTTAGACCAATCTCTGGATTCTTCTGATTGTATTGAGTAGCAACATCTTCGGGAACTTCAAGAAGTTGGTTACCATCAATAATCCGAAGAGGCACAGGATTACTATCGACTCTCATATACTCCTCTACTTTTTTGTAGAATTCCTCAAGCGTGTTTGGTCCTTTCATTTTGATTAATCTACGGAATTCGCTCTTCTCATCTATGGCGCCGATTAGAGACATGAGGATTATGTGAAGCTCTGGATTCCTCACTTCGGACAAGGCAACATTGAATCGGCCGAGAAAAGCTTTAACTGATTCCCCTGGATTCTACTTCATTGCTGAAAGTGTTATAGCATCCTTGGCTTTGCTACCATACAAGCGGAACTGCTTTTTGAACTTTTTGGTCAAGTCGGAGAACTGGTCTACGGGCTTAGGTGGTAGCTTTATGGATCATAGTGATGCAGCACCTTCCAAGTGGAGAGGAAAGTACAGGCATCTCATCTCTCTGTTGCCTTTGTTGTGCTCATATGTCACTCGTACTTAAACAGAAAGTAGTTAGGATCAACAAGGCCATTGTACGGAGGCAAAGTTGGAGGATTGAATTTCTTTGGACACTCCGTTTCTTATATTCTCTCGGTAAATGGAGTCCTATTGGGAGAGAAATCCCAGTCTCTTTCATCGTCATTGCGAGCTTGATTCTCCTTCATGATTTGTTCTATCATATCGAGATGTACACTTCAGTGTTATGCCACTCTGCGAAGCTAAGTTCTTTACCAAATGTTCGTCTAGGCAAATGATCTTGGTTAGAGAACTTAGGTTCTTTTCCTTCCCGACGAGGAGGTGCCCCCGTGGAGGGACAGGTAACCCTTCGAGCTTTCCTCTCAGAATGACTCTTAGCTTTTGGTTTCAAGCCTTCAACATTATCCTCATCTTTGTCACTTAACCTTTTTTCATCTCCCATGTTGTTGTTGTGATTATGGTCAGAAGCGGATGAATTGGCATTCTCTTCGAGACCAACATGGACCTTTTGAGGTAGTGGATTTGGTCGAGTGTTAAGGATAGCGTCAAGCTTTTCCATCATAGCCTTGGTGGAAGCATCCATTTGTTGGTTCATGTTGGCAATAACGACTTCTAATTCAGGTTTAGTTACTCCGGCTCCACCTATTGAGTTTTCTCCAACTTCGAAGCGGTTAGTAGGCGGTGTAGCTGTAATGACCTAGATTTTTAGCCGTTGAATTCTGAATATATAAATTTATTTTAAGTATTTTGTTTGAATTATATATATAAATTTTTAAGGAATTTATTTAATAAAATAAATGGATTTTTAATATCGTTTTAAATTAAATATAGAATTATTGAGTTTAAAATTTAAATTAGATTATTTTGAATCTATATGTATATATTCAGATTGGATACGTAATTTATTTGTTAATTGGAGATTGGTTTGATTTTGATTTCCAAACGATTTAGGATTTTAACGAAATTTATTTTATAAAATCCAAAATAGATTATTCTGACAAGATTTTCAAGCCGTAGCTATAATTTAATTTTTAGATTTTTTCTGTAATTTTTATTTTGAAAAATAAGCAATTTTTTATCTGAAGAATTTTACACCTTGTATCAGCGTTTTGGGATGTCACAATATAAGATAACATGCCTATATTATTATATTTTTGGGATCGTTGCACATCGCTCAACACAACTTTATTTTTACTTTTGTTGTTCGTGGCTCGTGTATGAACGAAATAGTGTGCAATGGAATACCCATAGTTCCAACGAAATTTATATAGTATACATGACTGTTCGCACTATGCATGATATCTCGGCACATGCATGATATCACGCACAAATGACCTAGGTCCTTGTTTGTGCTCGGTTCCTTCAATCGTCTAAAGTACAAAGGCAACAGGTTGAGGAAACTCAACCACATTTCTCTTTAGTTCAGTTGGTTACTCTCCCTCAAACATATCTAAATAAACAACGTAAGTCGAATAACAAATGTGGAAACTCACCACACAACATGCAGAATCAAAAATCAATGTGTAAAGGTAACATATGACTCATGGACGTCACAAGTACGGTTGACAACATGATACCATTCACGTTGGAAGTAGGAAAGGTAATATACATGGATTATAAAGAAAAAGAGAAGGAAGAAATATACTACCGTACCGTAAAAAATTTAGATAGCGTGCTCTCCATGCTTTTCAATTCTGTGTTCCCCAAACCAATGCAAAAATGTGCGCCTCAAGCTACTTAGTTGTGTCCCTCGCAAGCTATTCCTTCTTTAAATACTAATATCTCCATCTTTCACGTCTTCAGAGAAAAAAAAAAAAACAATGCAAGTAAGACCAAAATTCATAAACCCATTAAAAATCAAAATCTAAATGAAAATTCATGGTTTAGATTTGTTTAAATCATGCATTGAAAGAACTTTAAACTAATATTTACATAAAAGAGTTCGATCTCAATTTCCTGCTGCGAAAAAAAAACAAACGCAGCGCACCTGCATTCGTAGGATCATGAAATCAAAGTTTCAATTAATAAAGAAAAGTTCGTATGCGAGTTCGTAATGGGATTTTGAGCCTATATTTTTTTTTCCTGGGAATTCTCAGAATGAAATTCTGCCGTTGTCTCTCCACTAGTTGCGTGGAGCACCAACTGTTGCGAAATGGTCATAGGGGGCGCGAGAGGTAAAATATGAGGATATACGGTAAGGTTGGGTGATGAGAAGGTCAGTGGTGATTATCATTTTGTGAATGGTGATACAATAAGGGAGAGGAGGGAGCATGATACGTCGAATGATCGGCCATATGAAGTGTGGTTCTTGGAGTGTCGTGGTAGCAGAAGAGGGTTATAGGGAGGTTACGGGAAGCTCAACTTATTTAATGATCAAGGGCCAGTTTCAAAAAAATTATGGTGCAAATAGTTTTAGTGACTTATATGATGGTTTATGGGTTCACTAAAAATAAATAGCTGTAAGGATAAAAGGGAAGTTGCGAGCTGTATATGTTGATGAAGAGGAGTGATGAGCTTGTAAAAGATGCGGTAGTGGTGGAACCATTTTGTGAGATGAAAAAAGTGAACGGATTTGATGAAATGGGCAGCAAATGATGGAGTAAGTGAGAAGATTACTGGTAGTTATAGAAGGAGTTAAGGAGGAGGGACACAAAGGAGTTAAGGAGGAGGGACACAAAGTAGTTTGAGTGTTATTACTGGAGTACTACATGGTGGCTTTGATCCAGATTTTTCTGAAGACTGTGAGTATGATGTGGAGGACATTGTCGGTGGGAAGGTGCTGAAAATTGATTGGAAGGAGTGTGTTGATGGAGTGTGGCCATTGCTTGTAGCAGTATCACAGAAATGGGAAGATGATTAGTGCGGCAGTATTAGGCTATTGCGCAATCAAGGCAATTAAAATAAAAATGGTAATTATGGTACTATATTAATTAGTTTAATTATAAGTTTGTTTTAAGTCATTTAAATTATGTAACATCTATAACTCTGTCATTAGCGAACAGATTGAACGCGACTTGTCACGATGGAATCATAACGACGAGAGCTATGTCATGAGATTGGTTTTACCAAGAACAAAGCTGTTGGAATTTCGTAATAGAATCAAATGCTGATTGATTTTAAGAAAAACAAAAAGCATAACCATCAACTACAAAACAAGGTGAGTAAACTCACTAACTATACCTCGTTTATATTTTTATATAAACGAGTTTAAAATTTATTTATAGTAATTTTATACTATGTGATGGTTGTTTGGATGAATGGTTGATAAAATTGGTTGAAATGGTTGATATAGTTAATCGTTGATCAATTATTAATTCTGTTCACCATGATATTTCATATTGATATGAAATTAATATTATTGATGTTGATTAACATCTGTGGAAGCAGGGAAACAGGTTGGAGGAATCCTACTAGATTCCTCAATATTTATATTACTATTTTTATTTGATTGTGCTATATGATTTGTTGTATAATCCATGATTGGATATGTTGTGTTTGAATTACCCTGGCCCTAGAAACCTGGTATGTTAGATACCGTAAAATATTTTCAAATATGGAAAAGGAAATTGGGATTTAAAAATGGAATTTATTTTCAAATAAAATTTCGATTAGAGTTGAAAATAGAAACCTGTTCAAGTGGATAAATAAAGAAGTTGTTTATAAATAAGAATATAAATTAAGTGAATCATTGGGTAAATTGAAATATAAGTTCAAATACAAGTTTATATGGGAAAGTGAAAATCAGTTTTGAGACCAATATTTGAAAATAGATTTGAACTTAGCAAATTATAAAGGAAATTATAAACGGGATTATAAATATTAGAGAACCCCGAATTATCACAAAACCAATTGGCAATGTGAAGGGTGAACTCATTATACTTATACAGGATTCATTTTACAAATTCCCCAATGTGGGACTTGTCTCAACATAATGAAGACAATAGAGCCGTTACAATAGAGCCGTTAGTGTGTGAACATGTTTTATCATATTTAATATGTAATAAAGACAATAGAGCCGTTACAATGCTTCTCTACATAAGCATACCATTCTTACATTACTCTTTGTATAAAAAATAATAATATTTATCAATAAAATCTTCAGCTTCCTCAATATTTTCTTATTCTCTTCAATCTTATTCTTCAATTTGGTATCAGAGCAAATTGCCGAAAGGCTTTCTATCAACCAAGAGTTGTTTTATTTTATTTTTTCTCCTCAGTTTTTTTTCTTCTTCTCATAATTGTAGATTTTAGCAAAAGGACATCCAATTCTTGATTGTTTTGGATCATCGGTTTGTAAACTAGCCACGCCTAGATCAACTGGTTGCTAGTTTATTCTACCTCTCCTAAATCATAAGTATTTTTGTAGCGGCAAAAAAAATATATATATCATTCTTGATTTTCCAAGCACAAAGACGGCTACAAAATTTGATATTGCATGTCAGGCATACAAAATATACCTTCTTATTGTTTTTCGATTTCTTTCTATCTAAGATTACATTGCCTGCATTTTCCTACTTCTGCCTCGCCATTTTTTTTCTGATTAATTATGGCGAACAGTAATGAAGCCATGTCTACATCAATGGTCAACACTAGCACTGATCCACCACCTAACAGCCATAACCTAATAAAACCCACAAGTCAAATTATTACCACATCTCTTGATGAAGACAATTATATATTATGGAAATATCAAGTGGAAGTTGCCTTAAAAGGTTATGGACTGTTGGAATACATCAATGGAACCATAACTATACCACCACTCATGACTTTGGGTCAAGATGGTAGCACTATTTCAAATCCAGCTTATGTTATATATCAAAAGCAGGATAATCTATTATCTTCATGGCTTATGTCTTCTATAAGTTCAAATTTGTTATCACAGATAGTAGGATGTAACAATTCTCATGAAATTTGGTCATCTATTGAGCAAATTTTTAGTTCTCAGTCTGCAGCTAGGATAATGCAGTATAGAAGGGATTTACAAAACTCCAGAAAAGAAGGCATGAGTATGAAAGAATATTTAGCAAAAATTAAAAATACTTGTGATAGATTAAATGCTGTTGGGCATAAGATAAGTGATAGTGAACAAATATTGATTATCACTGGTGGACTTGATGAAGAATATGATTCATTAATAACAGTTATTGCTACTCAGCAAACATTACCTGACTTGCAGTTTGTTCGATCCGCTCTACTTGCTCATGAAGGAAGGATTGAACAAAGAAAAACTATACAAGGTGATTTTTCTGTCAACTATGCAGCAGCTAAAAGTAATCAACAAAGAAACAACTACAACAATGATTCAAACAGACAAGAAAGTCAGTATTCAAGAGGTTTTCAATCACAAAGAGGAGGTTTTCAAGGAGGTTTCCAATCACAAAGAGGAGGTTTTCAAGCACAAAGAGGAGGTTTCCAGTCTCTGAGAGGCCGTGGAAGAAGCCGATGGAATAATAAAAATCGTGTAAAATGTCAAATTTGTCAAAAATTTGGTCATATGGCAAATAAATGTTACTTCAGGTACAATCCAGATAATAGTTCTCAAAGCAGTCAAAGCAGTAATAATGCTGATAAGGGTAATGAAGGTAACTTTGAGGAATGGTATCCAGACTCAGGTGCAACCCATCATATTACAAATAATCTTCAGAATTTAAACATTGGTAGCAAAGATTACTCAGGTATGAAATATTTATATATGGGCAATGGTGATACTGCAAATATAACACATACTGGCAAAGGAACTATTTTTGGTAAAAGACAACTTCAACTAAATAACATGCTAAGGGTTCCTACCATAAATAAAGATCTTTTAAGTGTATCAAAATTTGCCAGTGATAATTGTGTATATTTTGAGTTTCATCCAAAATTTTGCTTAGTCAAAGATATTCTAAGTCATGAAATATTACTACAAGGTAGTCTACATAATGGACTTTACAGATTTAACAACTTGAAGACTGGAAATTCAAGTAGTGAACTCTGGTGCAACAACGTGGATGCTTGTAGTAATAATGATTGCAATAGTAATGAGCATTGTAATAGAAATAATGTTTTAGATAATATTACTTTATGGCATATGAAACTTGGTCATCCAAATTTTGAAACTGTCAGAACTTTTTTATCTATTAATAATATTGCTTTTAAAAATGCATCTGTTAAACACACATGTACACATTGTCAGCTTGGCAAGAGCCACAAGCTTCCTTTTAGTAATTCTGAAACCAGGTATAACAAGCCATTGGAGCTTGTAGCTGCAGATTTATGGGGGCCAGCACCTCTAAATTCATATCAGGGGCACAGGTATTATCTTTCTTTTGTAGATGCCTATTCGAGATATACTTGGATATATATGCTAAAAAATAAATCTGAAACTTCTAACACAGTTATACAATTTATAACTCATGTTGAAAAGCAACTTAATTGTGATGTCAAAATTTTGCAAACAGATGGTGGGGCAGAATTCAAACCTTTGGCTGATTATTTTGCTAAAAGAGGAATTAAACACAGATTAACATGTCCTCGCACATCTGAGCAGAATGGCCTGGTTGAAAGAAAACACAGACACATTGTAGAAACTGGTTTAACATTGTTATCACAAAGCTCATTACCCATGAAGTATTGGAATGAAGCCTTTTTTACTTCAGTTTTTCTTATTAACATGTTAACTACTAAGATCCTAGATAATAAAACTCCACATGAGATGATATACAATGTCACACCAGACTATAAGTTTCTAAAAATATATGGTTGTCTGTGTTTTCCATGTCTGAGAGATTATAATAAACATAAATTGAGTATGAGATCAAGTCCATGTACATTTATAGGCTATGCTCAAAATCAAAAAGGTTATAAATGTCTTGACAAGAATGGTAGAATTATATCTCAAGACATGTGATATTTGATGAAAGTAAATTTCCTTATGCAGATAGACATATTTCGAAAGAAGACAATAGAGTGGAATCTATCAAGACTGTGGAGTTTAGACGAGTTACTCTTGAAACAATTACAGACAATGAACATTCATGCACACAAGCTGAGGATATAAGAGAAACAAGTATACACATCAGTGGATCCGAAGAAAGAAATTCAGATGACACAGAAATAAGTCAAGATGATAATAACATGCACAACACTGATGATGACGGTAGCAGGCAAAGCAACAGTAGTACAAGGATATCACAAAAGGAACAACAATCACAACAGGCACAACAACATCAAAGCAGACATCACATGACTACTAGATCAAAAAGCGGTATTTTTAAACCAAAAGTCTACAATGTGGCCATCACTGAAACTGAACCACTTAATTTCACTCAAGCACTAAAGTCAAGAAATTGGAAAAAGGCCATGGATACAGAATATGAAGCTTTTATAAAAAACAAAACTTGGGAACTTGTTGTACCACCAGCACACAAGAATGTAATTGGTTGTAGATGGGTATATAAGATAAAAAGAAAGGCCGATGGATCTATTGACAAATACAAAGCCAGACTAGTAGCTAAAGGTTATGCACAACAATTTGGTTTTGATTTCAATGAAACTTTTTCTCCAGTTATAAAACCCACTACTATTAGGATAATTTTAACTGTTGCCTTAAGTAAGGGGTGGAATATAAAACAACTTGATGTGAACAATGCTTTTCTGAATGGAGAATTAACTGAAGAAGTCTACATGCAACAACCTGAAGGATACAATTCTGATGATAAAAGGGTTTGCAGGCTTTATAAAGCAATCTATGGACTCAAGCAAGCTTCAAGGGCTTGGTATGAGAAACTCAAGATGACATTATTAAATTTAGGTTTTATTCAAGTCAAGTCTGACAACTCATTATACATGAAAAGGAGTAGGCAAGGAACTATCTTTATTTTAGTATATGTGGATGATATGTTAATCACAGGAGATAATGATCAAGAGATAGGCAAAGTCATAAAATTATTGGATCAACAATTTTCTATTAAAGATTTAGGAGAGTTAAAATATTTTCTTGGGATTCAAATTACCAAACACAGTGAAGGAAAATTGATTTTATCCCAAGAAAGTTATATTTCTGAAATTTTGCACAGGGCCAATATGCAATATGCCAAACATCTACCAACACCAATGATAAGTAATCTACGCTTATCTAAACATAAAGGGGAGGCCATCACAAATGCAAAACAGTACAGAAGTTTAATAGGAGCACTTCAATATGCAACAATCACTCGCCCAGATATTTGTTATAGTGTTAACAAGCTTAGCCAGTTTATGCAAAATCCATTATCGGAACATTGGATTGCTTTAAAAAGGGTTCTAAGATATTTGCAAGGCACAAAGAATTTAGGAATAATTTTAAAATCAGTGAAACATTTTTCCTTACAATGCTTTAGTGATGCTGATTGGGCAAATGATGTTGATGATAGACGATCTGTATCAGGATACTGCGTTTACCTTGGAGACAACATAATTTCCTGGTGCACTAAGAAGCAGCAGACTACATCCAGGTCCAGTACAGAAGCCGAATATAGAGCTCTCGCAAGTGCAACTGCAGAAGTATCTTGGATTGAAACGATGATGGAAGAATTAGGGCTGAGTCTAACACGAAAATCTGTCATCTGGTGCGACAACAAGAGTACGGTTTCTCTTTCCCTCAATCCAATTCAACATTCAAGGACAAAGCATTTTGAAATCGATCTTCATTTCGTCAGAGAAAGAACGCAGAATGGAAAGCTTGTCATCTGTCATATTCCTGCTTACTACCAGCGAGCTGACGTTCTTACAAAAGCATTATCAACCAAGAATTTTGTGAGATTGAGAGAGGAGCTGAAGGTAGTTGGTGGAGGCGGAAATGAAAAAGGAAACCCTAGTTCGAACCGAGGGGGCATAATGAAGACAATAGAGCCGTTACAATAGATCCGTTAGTGTGTGAACATGTTTTATCATATTTAGTATGTAATAAAGACAATAGAGCCGTTACAATGCTTCTCTATATAAGCATACCATTCTTACATTACTCTTCGTATAAAAAATAATAATATTTATCAATAAAATCTTCAGCTTCCTCAATATTTTCTTATTCTCTTCAATCTTATTCTTCAATTATAAATGTATGAAATTAATAATGAGATTTTCTATAAACAATTCTAAATAGAATTTATAAATGGAATTTGGATTTGATAGAGTAAAATCAAATGGATTGGATTATGTAAAAAGAAATATTATTCACAATTACAGTGAATAATTGTTTAGAGTAGACATTTTGCAAATTAAAGCATCTAAAAAGAAATCTGGGTTGGAAATATGAATTCAAATAGAAATTTGAATGATAAGGGAAATGGAAATTGTTTTCGAAAGGAAACGCTGGATTTTTTTCCAAAGTTCGGAATATAAAACAAGTTGAAATAAATCTAGGGGATTTATAATTATACTTTGATTAGGTTGAATTTTATTATAGTGATTTAGTTCAGGAAGGATATTTGAATTCTATTTCGTATAAAACTATAATTTAAATGAAATATATTAAGAAGTGAATATTTCAATATTTATAGTTATGGAAATACAATTCCATGTTTTGAAATAGTTTAAGATTTATTTTAAATTAGAATTATTAAACAAGTCAAGATTCCTATTAAGGAAAGATATAGTTATTTTAAAATGAATAACGATCGAAAGCAAATGTTTTGCGAATGGAAGTAATCATAAGGGAAATTGAGTTAACCTGGAATGATAAGATTTATTCCGAAGTTCGGAATATTAATCGAACATAGAGTATTCGAATGAGAGTTATTTATTGGAATTTGAAAATATCGAATTTAGGAAAGGGGTTATTTTTACTTTCCGTTTGAATCAAATGTAATTACTTATTTATTCACTTATTAATTTATTTATTGAAATTAATAAGTACAAGTTATATTTTTATAAACCAAATATTTAGGAACAACGATTTTAGCGCTGTCGTTATAGTAAATATTTTGTAAATCTAAACAGCAATTTTAGCGATGTCGTTATAATAAATGTTTTGTAAATCTAAATAGCGATTTTAGCGCTGTCATTACTGTAAATATTTTGTAAATCTAAATAGCAATTTTAACGCTGCCGTTATAATAAATGTCTTATAAATCAAATTTGGAAATAGCGATTATAACGCTACCGTTATAATCAATGTTTTTTCGTAAAGGAAGTGAAGTTGCATAAGCGATGTTTGGTTTGAATTTGTGAGCTATGACTATTTCAAAGTTGAGAATGTTGTTCAGTTAAGGTCTGAGTAGTAATTATGCCCCAACTTGATTGACTTCATGATTGATGGAGGAATGGTTAAGGTTCGATAGTGAAGATTGGTTAGCAGTATGGTTAGTTAATAAATGTTAAATGGTTTGAGTTACAATAACGATGTTTTATAATATCTGGTTAATTTAAAGGATTTTGAAATGTTTCCCCAAATAAATGAGAAATAGTTTCTATGCATATAAAAGGAAATGAATTGGTCAACGAGGAATTAATTAATGAAATATGGAAATAATTTCCGATATTAATAAGGTATATTTTCTGAATATAGAAAATAAGGATTTCGTGAATATTTAGAAATGTTTTCTAACTAGAATAAGAGATATTTTTCTCAAATAAAGAAATTAGGATATTGGAAATGTTTTCCAAGAATCGAGAGAGAAATATAGCTTTGAAAGGATACAAAAGAGGAGAAATGGGAATTGGAAACGATAATATAATAAAGGACTAATATAAAAAGAGGCCAGTGTTGTCTGATGTTTGATCGATAGAATTTCCAATTGGAAATAGGACCGTTGATTGTATGGATGTTTTCTTTGATTGTTAAATCACCGACTATCAAAGCTTTGATTTACTTTATACCTCCGATGTCAATATGGAGAGACCGGGATTAGATTTAATATCTTAAAACCACTCTGTATTGGCATAAGCATTACGAATCAACTTTTGCTAAAGATGAATGAAGATGGAGTAAAATGCAAAGGTTGTTATGTTAATCCTAGGTAGAAATTGCCCAAGATGGATTAATGGAATAGTGCCTTTAGTTTTTCCAGTCCCAGGACAACGTATATGGAAGGATCTGATGATGTGGCATTCAAAGTAAATGATGGCAAGATATGTTGAAAGGAAATCGTGACCTCAAGCCTCATCAACCGGGAAATGACAAAAATCGGGCAGGCAACATGGCCATGTGGGTCATTCCCATTAGGGGTATTATCACCTGATTTAGAGAAATTTCATTTGCTTCTTATTCTATTCGCTAATGTATGCTTTCGGTAACAGTTGCTGATCATAACCATTGGTGATAATATGCTCGGCACACTCAAGTTAAATGAGTGGCCAACCATGTGTGGGCCGGGTTGCAAGACGTTCTTGTTGAACCCAGTATATTCGCCTCTGGAGATACACTATCAGAAGGTGGTTCCATACCTTGTTATAGTCGAAATCCAATCTCCAATAAGCGCCCTGCGGTTTTCGATTTTATATTATATATGGAGCGTGAGATGCAAGCGTTCCGCTAGATTCTATTTATTTGATGTAAACATTATTATAATATCACTGGATTTGATATCAAAAATATTTTTGGTTATCCTAAGGAAAAAAACATCCGTGTTTATGTGTGGATCAGCCTTACAATTATCATTTCTTTCAAAAGGACTTAAAAAGTTAAACAAATGTTTGGAGTTTACTCACACTAGTCCCATGACTAACCCAGAGTTTATTTTGTTTTGTTTTCCCTAAACTCTTGGGTGTCCAAACGGACAGTCAAGTAGTCAGGATTTTACAGATTCACTTGGTGGAGCTTGAAGCAGGAGGCTTCATCAGTTAGCTATAGACTATCATATTTTCTGCTGTGTATATCTGGAAGTAGACGTTTATAACTGTTCCACAAATTGTTGTTGTACTCTATGCAAAACAAATTTGTATTTCAAAAGCTTATGTTATATAACATATATTTTATTCGTTCCTCTAATTGTTTAGAGCGGATATTTTGCAAATGAAAGCGTCTATAAAAGAAATCTGGGTCAGAAATGTGAATTCAAATAGAAATTTGAATGATAAGGGAAATGGAAATTGTTTTTGAAAGGAAATGCTGGATTTTATTCCAGAGTTATGAATATAAAAAAAATTGAAATAAATCCAAGGGATTTATAATTATACTTTGATTAGGTTGAATTTTATTACAGTGATTTAGCTCAGGAAGAATATTTGAATTCTATTTAGTATAAAACTATAATTTAAATGAAATATGTTAAGAATTGAATATTTCAATATTTATAGTTATGGAAATACAATTCCATGTTTTGAAATAGTGTAAGATTTATTTTAAATTAGAATTATTAAACAAGTCTGGATTCCTATTAAGGAAAGATATAGTTATTTGAAAATGAATAACGATCAAAAGAAAATGTTTTGCGAATGGAAGTAATCATAAGGGACATTGAGTTAACCTGGAGTGATAAGATTTATTCCGAAGTTCGGAATATTAATCAAACATGGAGTATTCGAATGAGAGTTATTTATTGGAATTCAATAATATCGAATTTAGGAAAGGGGTTATTTTTACTTTCCGTTTGAATCAAATGTAATTCTTTATTTATTTACTTATTAATTTGTTTATTGGAATTAATAAGTACAAGTTATATTTTTATAAACCAAATATTTCGGAACAACGATTTTAGCGCTATCGTTATAGTAAATATTTTGTAAATCTAAACAGCAATTTTAGCTCTGTTGTTATAATAAATGTTCTGTAAGCCTAAACATCGATTTTAGCGCTGTCGTTATAGTAAATATTTTGTAAATCTAAACAGCGATTTTAATGTTGTTGTTATAATAAATGTCTTATTCAAATATTTGGAAACAATAATTATATTACTACCGTTATAATCAATGTTTTTCCGTAAAGGAAGTGGATTCTTAGATTTAATCTGAAGAGTTGCATAAGCGATGTTTGGTTTGAAGTTGTGAGCTTTGACTATTTCAAAGTTGAGAATGTTGTTCAGTTAAGGTCTAAGAGGTAATTATACACCAACTTGATTGACTTCATGATTGATGGAGGAATGGTTAAGGTTCGATAGTGAAGATTGGTTAGCAGTATGGTTTGTTAATAAATGTTAAATGGTTTGAGTTACAATAACGATATTTTATAATATCGGGTTAATTTAAAGGATTTTGAAATGTTTCCCCAAATAAATGAGAAATATTTTCTATGCATAGAAAAGGAAATGAATTGGTCAACGAGGAATTAATAAATGAAATATGGGAATAATTTCCGATATTAATACGGTATATTTTCTGAATATAGAAAATAAAGATTTCATGAATATTTAGAAATGTTTTCTAACTAGAATAAGAGATATTTTTCTCGAATAAAGAAATTATGATATTGGAAATGTTTTCCAAGAATCGAGAGAGAAATAGAGCTTTGAAAGGATACAAAAGAGGGGAAATGGGAATTGGAAGCGATAATATAATAAAGGACTAATATAAAAAGATGCCAGTGTTGTCTGATGTTTGATCGATAGAATTTCCAATTGGAAATAGGATGGATGTTTTCTTTGATAGTTAAATCACTGACTATCAAAGTTTCGATTTACTTTATACCTCCGCTGTCAATACGGAGAGACCGGGATCAGATTTAATATCTGAAAACCACTCCATATTGGCATAAGCATTACGAATCAACTTATGCTAAAGATGACTGAAGACGGAGTAAAATGCAAAGGTTGTTTTGTTAATCCTAGGTAGAAATTGCCCAAGATAGATTAATGGAACAGTGCCTTCGGTTTGTCCAGTCCCAGGACAACGTATATGGAAGGATCTGATGATGTGGCATTCAAAGTAAATGATGACAAGATGTGCTGAAAGGAAATCGTGACCTCAAGCCACATCAAACGGGAAAGGACAAAAATCGGCCAGGCAGCATGGCCATGTGGGTCATTTCCATTAGGGTATTATCACCTGATCTAGAGAAATTTCATTTGCTTCTTATTCTATTCGCTTTTGGGGTAGTTGGTCTGGCTTGTGCCTATGACTTTGTTTCCCAAGAAATCCGCGTAGCGGAGGATCCTGAATTTGAGACTTTCTACACCAAAAATATTTTATTTAACGAAGCTGCTGTATGCTTTCGGTAACGGTTGCTGATCACAACTGTTAGTGATAATATGCTCCGCACACTCAAGTTAAATGAGTGGCTAGCTATGTGTGGATCGGGTTGCAAGATATTCTTGTTGAACCCAGTGTATTACCCTCTAGAGGTACACTATCGGTAGGTGGTTCCATACCTTGTCATAGTCGGAATCCGATTTCCAATAAGCGCCCTGCAGTTTTCGATTTTATATTATATATGGAGCGTGAGATGCAAGCGTTTCGCTAGGTTCTATTTATTTGATGTAAACATTATTATAATATCACTGGATTTGATATCAAAAATATTTTTGGTTATCGTAAGGTAAAAAAACATCTGTGTTTATGTGTGGATCGGTCTTACATTTATCATATCTTTCGAAAGGATTTTAAAAGTTAAACAGATGGTTGGAGTTTACTCACACCAGTCCCATGACTGACCCAGAGTTTATTTTGTTTTGTTTCCCCTAAACTCTTGGGTGTCCAAATTTATACTGGCAACCAAGTACTCAGGTTTTTACAGATTCACTTGGAGGAGCTTGAAGAAGGAGGCTTCATCAGTTAGCTATAGACTATCATATTTTCCGCTATGTATATCTGGAAGCAGACGTTTATAACTGTTCCAGAAATTGTTGCTGTACTCTGATAATGGTATGTATATGCAAAACAAATTTGTATTTCAAAAGCTTATGTTATATAACATATATTTTATTCGTTCCGCTGTGAGATTTGTGTTCTTCGTTTTCTTCTATTTTTATCAATTTTCTATATTTCACCCTCTAACTTCTTTCTACTAATGATTCGTATTTCTGTGCAATTTGGGATGGATGTGTAGTGTTATTAGTCGACTCAAAGGGTACAGAAATTCGGGCCATTACAGTAGCCTCATTAGCAATGTTGTTGGTTTCTCCAACGGTTTACTCATAGTCTTCTTAGAATTAGCCAAAAGAACTTGAATACAAGGCTCTTAAAATTGAGAGAAGTGTGAACGTGGACCCATAGTGGCGCTAAATTTTTACGTCAAAAATTGACCAAACATCAAAGGTGTCTTATCGATACTTCATCAAAAAGGTATGCAATAGAAAATGGGGCCACAATCACAGAATACACGGTAAAAAAAGGTAAGGAACAAGGAATTTTTAGAGTGGTTTGGTCAATTTAGACCCACGTCCACTATAGAATTGCTTTCCATTATCATACTCGAGTTTACAAAACATGGTTTTTCCCTCGTTGCATTCATTCTATCTCTTTAATAATGATCTTCTACTATTCTCTCTTTTCACTCTCTTTGATCTAGATTTCACTCAAATCTACCAAAGGAATAACTTGATTTCTCTAAGTGTGGTGTAGATCGATGAATATCTTTAACACTTGATCACTTGAGTGGTTTTCCTTTGTTCCATAACGATTTTGCGTTAGATCTAGGCTTTAGAGAGGATTAATGGAGATTAGAGACAATTTGAGTTGAGTTAGAGAGGCTTTTAATGGAGTTTGGAGAAGATTAGATCCACTTCATGTTGCAGAAAGTTAGATTGAGTTGGAGAAGCCATTAATGTAGCTTGGAGTGTTTGAGAGTGATAGAGAAATGATTTGGACAGCCCTTCGAGGTGGAAAAATCGGCCCCTTAACTGGTGGAGAAGTGGGCTATTTATAGGTGAAGTTTGGGGGTAGTGGTAGTATTGTAATATGGTGTGCAGGGTTTTGGGTCGGCCTCAAACTTATTTACGAAAATGCCACTGGTTACTTTACAACTGTACACAGCTGTCACGTTTTGATACCGACCGATCAGAAATTTTTAGTACCAGCCGACCAGATTAAATTGAGAAACCGATCCAAACTATAACATTACAGACTGACCCATTATTTTACACTAATGCCACCGCTCCTTCATTGAAGACCGACAACCCACATATTTGCTACCACGTAAACAATTATATAGATTGACCCACTTTATTTTTATTACTAAAATGCCACCGCTCACTCTTTAGAGCCGACCCTGTAGCTGATTCACATGTTGCACCGTTTAACGTATAAAGTTTGTGACCAACCCTAATATCAGTAATATGCCACCGCCTTTCTCTGAAGCTAACTCGTATCTGTGCTTCCACGTGCACACCTCATTCACTCAGTGTATGCATGCAAGAAATGAAATTGTGCCATGCTGTGAAATTGTAACGTGTACTAGTTTTGCCAGTTAAGGCCAATCCACACATATTTCATAATATAATTGATCCATGGCATTTGTTTCCAACAGAAAGCTTTATATAAACATACTTTACACATATGCTTCGCATAAACAATTATGTATGACCCCTGCTACTCCTATATGAGCGACCAGGAAAAGGTGTTATGCTCAACCGTGTGAGGATATGCGACCGACCAGATTCCTAGCGTTCATATTGATCTACGTGACATGCTAGAAGCTAATCCATGCAAATTGGTAGTTTAACATTCGTACTCTCTAAAGTTAATGCTCCTTTTATGCATTGAAGTGTTTACGTTTTATCCACGCATGGTTTTAACATAAGCAGTTCAACGTGTATATAAAGTAACATCTGACCCATCTTTCCACTGTAAACCATTCCATGCAAAACACATTATAGTATGTGTTATTATTTGACATGTACTTCACTTATTTGCGTTAAGTACCATAAATCAATTCACATTTTATATAAGGAGCCAACCCGTATCTCATTTTGATGTCGATCCGTTAATAGTACCGACCGACCTAGCACTTAGGGTACCAACCGACCCGGTGCTTTGGTACCGACTGACCCAGTGCTTTTAAGAATGACTGACCCGGTGCTTTGTAACAGACCGACCCCGTGCTTTGGGAATGACCGATCGACCATATGCTTTGGAGATGACCGACCGACCCAAATGATGCCGACCGATTCACTGAGACGGACCGACCCATCATTTTTTTGGTGATCGCATTTTAAGGGGGTTAACAGACTTGGACATCCAGATCGCTTATGACTCGAGTGCGGACTCAAATAAGCTTGGATTAAGCATCAAAACCAACGTTAGCTCAGGAATCAGAAAATGATTTGACTCGGATTGATTGCCTCCAAGCATCGTCCAATCACTCAAAAATAGTCTGAGCGGCTCGCTAGATCACCTCATATTCACTTGATCGATCGGGCACAGGGTCGGATCGATCAACTCCGAAATGCGTTATCGGCATGCACCAATCACCAGGAAATCAAGGATCGGATCAATCCAACACTTACCCTATCATTTGGTAAGTCCAGATTGATACTTTCAAAAAATGATGATCAACACAGTCCGATCACTCAAAACGAATGAATCGTTACATGCAAATCATCGTAGAAATCTTGCCTGGTCACGTTGGAAACACAGATCAATCCAATTTAGAAGCATAGTTCGATCACCCAAGAATAGGTTATCAACATTGATTGATCGCCTAAAAATTAAGGATTGGATCGATCCGACACTTTCCCGGTTATTTCGACGAGTTCAAATCGATGTTCATAAAAAAAGGGTGATCGGCATAGCCCCTCACTCAAAATGAATGAAGCATGTCATGAGAGAGTATGCTTGATCATGCTGAAGATTTGGATCGATGTAGAGTAAAGGTGACCGATCACCTCGAAAATAGGTGATCGAGACAAATTGATCATGTAAAAACCAATGATCAAAATGCAAAGATTTTTCCTGATCATCTCTCACGGATCAGCATTTGATCCGATCTAGGGATCGGTATAGACAGATCAGTAAAACTATGATGATCGAATCATACCAATCCATAGATCGGTGCGGGCGGATCAGTACAACTATAATGATCAAATCATACCGATCCAGGGACCGACATTACTCCCAAAGTTCAAAACCAAAATTTGAATCCTTTCGAAATGAGTGATCAGAACAGTCTGATTAAGCAAAATGAGGTGATCGGGACGCTCTGATCGCATGAAAACTGGGATTCGAAAAATGAAGCAAGCAATGATTGATCATTTGGAAATGAACTAGATCACACTAGAATATGTGATCGACTCGACCTCATCAAGCAAATAGAAGTGATTAGGTCATGATCACTTATATGTGAAATTTATCAAGGCCAGATACAAATTTTAGGGATCTGGAAGAAAATGATCGGGCAACACCAGGAATGAATAGATCCGAGTAATTTAGTGGATTGATAAGAGTTTTTATTTGATTTTCATGTGATCTTGACATGATTTTTAGGATACGAAGGCAGGGATACGAATTTTTACTGTTCCAAAGAAAATGATAAAGCATGGCCTGGGACGTTCGGATGCAATCAAAATAAGTGATTGACATACTTTTTTAGGAGTTTTTTCATGATCATATTGCAGATACAAAATTAATCCAAACTCCCTGGATGTGAATTTTACCAAACTTGAGAATGACGTGTTAATCACCTGGAACGTATGGGTCCGCACATGTTTTTAACAAAAAAGCTTTGGTCGAATACATAACACTTGAATATGAAGGGGCTACATGAGTTTTGCGACACACTGGAAGTATGGAACAAAAATATGAAAATTTGGCTAAGTTTGGAGAGCCTTGCCAATGCCCAAGTGGGAGTCCTACCGATCGTAGGATATGAAAATTCATGGAACCAAGTCAATTTGCGATCCACTTTTTCTGCCGATATTTTAGGAAAAGCACATACTTTATGCAACTATAAATAGGCCATCTCCAGGCCATTTTGATGGATCTCTTCCCCGCTTAAGAACTCTATTATGCAAAGACACTATGGGAGATTAATTTCAACTGTCTTTCTCGACTTTATTAAGAACAAGTTGCATTGCACTTGCAATAAAAAGTATAATCAATCGATTTCAACAAGTGGACATAGGCACAATTTGTCGAACCATTATAAAATTTATTAGTTCTTTTACTTTTACATAATCGGTGATTGCTTTGTGATTGTTCTATAATCGATTAGTGTGACTATATTTGATTCACATACTAGTTGGGTGTTGGCGTGTGATTGACCAAGATCAACCATCAACAGGCTGTACATTAGTGACCAGAAATTTTGTAAAGAAGTGGTAATGAAGTTGGAAAAGGCACATGGGTTGAGCGGTTAGCAGCACGACAAAGGTAGAAAGAGGGAAAAAAAAATCAAATTTCAAGTATTTCAAAATGGTAGATGGTGGAGCACATAGGTAAGCATTGCTATGTTTCTGTTTTATAATTAAGTAATTTGATTTAATATGAAAAATCATAATAAATAAATAATGGCAGTTTCAAAAGGAAATACAAGAACTAGAAAACAACATAAAGGATAAAATCCATGAAAACGGTGCAAATCATCCAAAGATGAATGTCACCTATTATGGCAAGAAAACATTTGCGATTGTTGAAAAATTATCTTTAATAATATTCTACACTTAGTAAGTTGTCATTCTTCTTACCCTCTCATTTCTCACTTAACCAAAAACCAAGTCAAATGAAAAAAACCTAATTTTTTTTCTCTTGCTCCTCGACAAAGTTATATTAGTAGCAAGTTTGAGACGTCTTCTTCATTGCAATGTAATAGAACTAATCTAATTGTTTATTAATTTTGTTTAGGATAGTTTGTAATTAGTTATGGTTTGTGTACTAATTTTGTTTAGCTTATTTCAAAGTTAGGCATGAATGATTGGAAGATTGATGATGAAACATCAATAAAATTTTGCTATAAATTTGATGCGCAAATAGCTAAGAGTCACATTGGTGTTGAAGTTGATTATGATATGGAGACATAAATTGAAAATCTTAGATTGTGGAACATTAAGGATAGAGATTCGTGTATGTGAAGTTACGGTAAACCAAAGGTCAGATAAACAAATTTGCTTTGATGAGGATGTAGTTTGTCACTGTAACACCTGTTAATTTTAATGATCCAGTATTTTCATAATTAACTTAAATATTTAATTGGTAAATTTTAGAACACCTTTATTCTTGACTTTTACGAACGAGCCAATCAAGCTTGATACACTCTTTGTTGTGTTCTCTTTTTCAAAATGAGTAAATTAAGTATAAACTTAACTATGTTTGAACTCGAAGAATTTTAGGGATGAATAGTGCGGGATGAAGAGCATTGGGCTATGCTCACTAGCTTGCCCCTAACATAGATTAAATTTAGCTAATCTTTTAATATATTTCTCATTCCATGTTCATTTCTTTTTCCATCACCAAATTACTTTCCTAATCTCAACTTAAACCTAAACCCCATGATAACATTAAAAATGGCACTAACTCCAGATTTGAGTGAAAGCACCGGCCCTCTTTAGGTAACTAAGTTAGATTAAGCGCAAATAACAGAAATAAATGAAAAATGAAAGCAACAAAAAAAGAGAAGATCACACATGATTTATAGTAGTTCGACTATTAACTAAGCGTACATTCACTTTTAGAATATTAACTTTATTCTCCACTACCAATTACGATGATTTTTAATATAAAAGTTGGAATAGATTTCCTATAATTGATAGATTTGATATCAAAGTATAATGACTCATTGGAATAGATCGCAATAGCCTACTTTGTGACACCCCACATCCGTTAATGTCACTCACTAAGGGAATGCATTAAGTTTCGTGAAGCATTATAGGTAAACGGACACAGAATAATTACAAGATAGATATAAATAAGATAGCAATTTTTATTTCAAACATAAATCATAATACCGTGGTCTGCAATACCATAAGTCACAAAAATCATTACAATAAAATAACTTCTGTCTTGCACTATCAGAGTACATAAGTATAAAAAAAAGCATAATTCCCCAATTGAAAGAGTTAAGCCATAGTAGAGACAAAAACTTGAGCCATGCTTCAGAAGTAGCCCTAGCAAGATGATAGCTGAGTCCTGACTAAGCCTGAGTGTTTCCTCCCTGAGAACCTGGGGGGAAGGGGGGAATGGAAGAAAGAAGGAGAAAGAAAAGGGTTAGACATAAAGTCTGGTGAGTCTAGTTACTTTTAGCCAGTAAATAAATAATGTAACATAATAGGGATATAAAGTGGATAAGAGAGATCACTACATAAATGGCAGGTGTGACAAGGTAGACATGGTAAGGTTTTCTAATGATTACTCTGCACTATTACTAGTATAACTAAAATGAGATGATCCTTTCCACTATAAGTTAGTAGACTTAGGGAATACGCCCGAGTGTACCCTAACCACAACCCTAATCGATGGGCTCCCTACTCCGTAGATATCCTTTGTTGGCCCCACAGTAGGAGGTATCACTTCCTAAAGTGGCAACCCTTCATTTCCCAAGATGTGCACAACCATATCTACTGGTGTCACGGTCATCTTATCCCCCTCTGCTTGGCTCATGAATGCACATGGCCTGGTTGTTTTGCTCTGCCCACATCGTCCGTCTCATTTGGATATCTTATAATCAATCAGTAAGCGTGCCCCTTCTCTACCGAGCACAGAGTACTTTATTTGATACCTACTTCGGGTTACTTACTGAAAAAGGTCCCACACAATAGGATACAAGCTCTCCCCTTTGTCTTGTATCCCCACTAGGTTTTTCACTGACTATGTATACCCCTAGGTGTCTTTAATTACATAGCCCTATGTCAGTTATGCTTACCCTAAAGGGTGTCTTTAATTACATAACCTTATTGGGTTAAGTTCATGGGCCTATATGTAAATATTACCCACCCCCTCTAATTTACTTAACCCACCCACTACCCATCCAATTTTACTTAACCCTAACTTAAGTTCATAATCATAATATCCTTACGGATTAAATCAGGTTAAGCAACCCGCTTCATTACCATGTCCAATTATGGTTATAATGGGCAAGACCTCGCACATTAGGCCTACAACGTGTGGATGTTGGATATGCTGGTCGGGTCCGGGCAGTCTTATTCCACAGTCGGGTGTAACCTCGTGTCTTAGCCCGATTCATATTTGCACACTTAGACCTCTCACATTAGGTTCAACATTGGTGGCTGCTGGATATGCTGGTCCGGTCCAGGCAGACTTCCACCACTAATGCAACCTAACCTCGTGTCATAAGTGCAATTACAATTCCTAATTGTAATTACTAGACATTCCATTTGTATCCAAATCTACCTATGTCATTATAGGTGATTATTTCTCTTTTTATCCCAATTTGAATTATATGTCCAGTAATGTTCATATTCAAATTATGCCAATATTAACCCTTCTCCCATGTTCCCTAACTAGCATACTCATAAATTGGTGGCATGCCTAGGCTTAGACAATAGACTAGTCATAAACGATAATAGGGAAAATAATGGGAATATAACTTAAGTGATCATCTTGGCATAAACATAAACTAGCATGATAATAAGGTGAATGGACATGTAATTAACATCATAACAAGGTAGACATAAAACTGATGAACTGGTGGCAGTCAATTGATTCTAACATAACTATGATGTCACAATAAACATAGTAAGATCTAAATTACCAATTTAGATGTCCAATTGGATTAAATCTAACATGATAACACAAGGTGCTAAATTAGATCATATAAATCAGATCTAGAGGTTAAAGTAGATCTAACACCTTTAGAATGACATAATAGCTTATTTAGATCTAAATATGGGTTCACATATCCAATTTACAAGTTGATCGCAATATGATAGGTGAAAGGTGATTTACATAAAGAATTGGATCTAACCAATGTTGCAACTGTCCAAATTAACATATTTACATTCACCACAATATAGTTACAAGTCAAGATCCACATAGGTAGCATAAAAGAATAATCACAGTTGCATTAGATCTAAAGGTGGAGATCTATTATGACATAGTATAAGAATTAACAATAGCATAGATCCACAGTTTACAACATATCCAATTCACAGTCTTTCACAATTTACTTTTATTTATCTAAAACTAAAAGTAACTAGAAACTCACAGTGTTAGGTATGTAGAATTGAGAAAGAATGGATCTGGAATTTACGAATTTGATTTGCAAAGTACATTGTTGTAGAAAACGGTTCCGTCTCAGTTCGTATCCTGGCAACATATGGCCTCCATGATTTTCAATGAAGAAAATAGGAGAATAGGACACATATATATAACTGCAAGACCCCCTGAAACCGAGTGCCACATCATCCCTAGGGGTGTCGACACCCCTGTGGGTAGGTCGACACCCCTTAAGGGTGGTCGACACCACTCTAGGGAGGTCGACCCCTTAGAGCGGGATTTTTTCCACCTTATCGAATTTTTCAAATTCGAACTATTCTAGATAAAATTCTGACTCATCTCTGATTCATGTGTGTGTATATATATATATATATATATAAAATCTTTTGCGTGTATACAAACTTAAAACCCTCATAACTTCTTCATACGGTGTCCGTTTTACGTAAGACAAATGTCTATCCTGACCAGAATTTCGAGACGAACGAAATGGTGCAATCTGTTTCCTCTAATTCTGAATATTAAATTAATTATTACTTAATTTATCCTCTTTTATGTTGTTGAAAAATCGTGGTGTTACATTCTCCCCTACTCAAAGGATTTCGTCCCGAAATCTCCAAGTTGAGAAGAATGCGTATCCTACCATCCATCTACTCATCCACCGATCACTGGCATCCATTGTCCTTATGCAAAGGTGTGTGTATATGTCCCAACACTAATGCGAAAATCAGACGGTCTACTGATTCAGTTGATCTCCTTACTGCAATGTATGTTAGTGTCATGAATCCATTATGTATGCAAATAATCCTACTACATCATGTGAGTTCTCTATGTGTGCACATTCATTCGTCCAAATGCAACATCCATATGCTAACTCATCCATTTCCATCCATAAAAGAAAAGAAATTGCACACACATCCGTATGCAGTATGAGAGTGATTGAGCCGATCTAGTGCCTAATGTATGTGTATATGCGTCCACATGCAACCACTAGCAAACACTTACATCCACTTGCATCCATCAAACATAATATGTTTCAAACACATGTTTACATCCATAGGATTCCTATCTGAAGGCCAAAAAATACTATTGATAAGATATACTCAATTGACAGAAACAAGTACTGATAAAACTTTGAAAAAGGAGTTTAGAACATACCCTCAAAAAGAAAAGGGTACGAAGCACGAATCTTGTCTTCGGTCTCCCAAGTCGCATCCTCTAGGCTATCTTCCCATTGAACCTTTAGAAACTTGATCTCCTTATTGCACAGCTTCTTAACTTCTGATTCAAGAATACGGGCAGGGACTCGCCTGACTGTCGCCTCCTATTCCACTTCTACTTCTTCCAACATACTCGGTTCAACAACTTCTGCGATGACATGTAGGCACTTCCGCAAATGAGAGACGTGGAAAACATCATGAATACCGGATAGATTTTCTGGGAGTTTCACTCTATAGGCCATTCGGCCAACTCTCTCAGATATTGGAAATGGTCCCACAAACCTAGGTGCCAACTTCCCTACTGCTCCAAAGCGAATCACATTCCTCAGAGGTGATACTTTGATAAAAACTAAGTCTCCTACTATGAATTCGATGTCAGTTCTTCACATGTCTGCATAGGACTTCTGCTCATCTTGAGTTGTCTTCATCCACCAGCGAATAAGGTCAATCTTTTTGGACGTTTCCCTAACCATAACTGATCCAAGTAATAATCTTTCTATAGATTCCCACCAACAAGTTGGTGATCTACAAGGTCGTTCGTACAATGCTTCAAAGGGTGCCATGCCGACTGTTATTATAGGCAAACTCTACTAAAGGAATATGCTCTTGCCAAGTCCCTCCGAAGTCTAGAATACACAGTCTTAAAAGATCTTTAAGAATTTTGTTTACCCTCTCCATCTGCCCATCGGTTTGAGGATGATAAGCGGTGCTCAAACAAAACTGTATACATAGTGCTTGCAAACTCCTCCAAAATTCGCTAGTAAAGATGGGGTCACAATCGCTTACGATGTTGGAAGATACTCCATGAAGATGGACTATCTCACGAACATAAATTGTTGCCAACCATGATGCCGTCCTCCTACTCTTAAATGGAATAAAGTGAGCGCTCTTAATGAGTCTATCTACCAACCACCAAGATATTGGTATTGCCTTTATTTGACCCAGGCAAATCATCTATGAAATCCATAGAGACGCTCTCCCATTTCCACTGCGGAACCTCCAACGGACAAAGTAATCCACTGGGCTTCTTTTTCTCAGCTTTGACCTGCTGGCAAACTAAACACCGAGAAACAAATTCGGTTACATCTTTCTTCATCCCAACCCAAAAGAAAACCCTCTTCATGTCTCTATACATCTTATCACTACCTGGATGAATACCCAACTTAGAATGGTGGGCTTCTTCTAAGACTGCCTTTATCAAGCTTCCAGTTTAAGGAACACAAAGCCTTCCATCTCATCGCAACCACCCCTTTTCATATATGACATGTCTACTGAGGTGACTAGAAGTCTCCCCTTTTCTGATCTTTTTCATGATGTCTAAAATCTGTGGGTCACCTTGTTGCGAAGCTCCTATTTGGTCCATAAGATTTTGTTGAATCAAGGAATTCATAGCATTTTGATTAATGACAAGGAGAAGTTCAAGATCGACAAAAAGAAGAGATTCAATGGTAATGAAAGATAGAGGTTGATTATTTAGTGATTTAGTTGTGTTAAAATTGTTAAAATCTATCCTCAAATAATCGTATACCTCAGTAGTTTGAATATATATATATATATATATATATATATATATATATATGTACATGTATATATATATATATATGAATGCACATTCATTGTGCATAATGTCTGAAACCGGTCGACCGGTTTCAAATTATACGGTCGACCGTTTCTTGGCAGAAATGCACAATGAACGTGCATACATATATATAACGTATATATATTCAAATACCTGTCTACTGGTGTTTTTTTTACCTGTCGACTGGTCTACGAACTGAAAGCAACTCTTTGTACAGACATCTTCATTCATCAATAGTTGCTTCCTTTTCATTCCATCAAAAATCATTACCACTCAATACTTCTCTTCACCAATGATTGCAACTCCTTATCCTCTATAAATACAACATGAAATCTTCAATTTAATTGAACTAATTCTTTCTATCTATTGCTGATTTCATTTTTGATCATTCAAAGCACTCAAAAGCTCACAATCTTCTTATATCGCTGTTGAATCCTAGGATCTACATATTATTCTTTTGATTCAAACATGATATCATCTTCCATATCTTCACGAATTCATATTCTACTTGAGGATAAGATTATAAGAAAGTTGTACAAGAATTGAAAAATTCGTGTTATTAAGAGAACACATTGTCAAATTACAAGTATACTCATCTTGTGTGAAGTCCTCGTTGTTGTGAGAGGCAAAGTTGTGAAGTCCTCGTTGTTGTGAGAGGCAAAGTTGTGAAGTCTCGTGTGTAAGAGGCGTGAAATTCCGTTATGCTGCTCGGGTGTTGTGAACATGTTCCTCCAGGTGAAGCGAGGTGGTTTTTTAGTGAAAATCCAGAGAGAAGTCTGGGACTGGACGTAAGACGGTGCTCCGAACCAGTATAAAAATTCCTTGTGTGATTTTCCTTTTTATTGCATCTTCGATTTTATTGTTCTGTGATTAGCTATTACTTTATACGTGGAATATTGTTTGTCATTTTACACGATTCTTGTGAGTGTATTATACTTAACAGGTACACAAATATTTTTAATTGGTATCAGAGCTCGGTCATCATATAACCGTAACACAGTTATTTGATATATTCTTGTAATATGGCAAATAACGCAAGTTCTAGCACTAACACCACTTACACTGAAGGTCAATCGACACAAAGACCTCCTTTCTTTAATGGTCCTAACTATAGTTATTGGGCAACTCGTATGACTTTTTACATGCAATCAACTAGCAATGATGCTTGGAATGCTACTCAGAAAGAAAATAGTAAATCCAACAACTGAGTATGCAGAATGGACTACTGCTGAGAAAACCGCAGCAGCTGTAAATGCAAAAGCAATCAATATGTTGTTTTGTGCATTAGATCAAAACGAATATAACCATGTTAGTATCTATACCACTGCATATCAAATTTGGCAAACACTAAAAACCACTCATGAAGGTACTAACAAAGTTAAACAAGCAAAAATAGCTTTGTTGAAAAGTCAATTTCAAAATTTCAAAATGAAGCCAAATGAAACTACCAATGAGATGTATTCACGATTTCAAACCATTCATCATGCACTTATATGATTAGGGCAAAAATATTCACATTTTGATGTAGTTTCAACAGTCCTACATTCTCTAACTAATGGATGGAAGGAAAAGTATTAGCAATAGAAGAAGCTAATGATCTTTCCACCATAAAGCCAGATGAATTGATAGGAAATCTTATGTCCTATGAAGCTAACTTGTAGGCTAGAAAGGAACTAAAAGAAGAAAAGAAAATTGTAGCTTTTCATGATGAAAAGGATGAAGACATCTCAGATTCCAAAGATGAAGATCTAGCATTCATTGCAAAAGGATTCAAGAAATTCTTAAAGCAACGAAAAGCTAATCGTTACAATAGAAAGAAGTTCGGATCAAATAAACCATCGTCATCAAATGTAGAATGCTTCAACTGTCACAAGAAGGGACACATGCAAAAGGATTGTCCGGAGCAAAAGAAGAAGACAGAAAATGAAAAATTCAAACACAAGAAGGACAAGTCAAAGAAATGAGCATTCTCAGTGACATGGGATGATTCAGACTCATCTTCATCTGATAGTGAAAGCGACTCAGACAATGAACAAGCTAATGTATGTTTCATGGTGACAGAAGATGAGATACAAATTCCTTCTTTTGAAGAAGTTCTTGATATAAATTTAAATTTAAAGATATGAAACGACAATGCAAACAAGCTCAAGCAGATTTAAATAGAGTAGAGTTTGAACGAGATATGTTAAAAGACGAGAAGAAAATATTAGAAGAAGAACTTGAAAAAGCTCAAGAATCATCATCTAATATTAATTCTCAACTATCTCTTTTGAGTCCAGAAATAGAAACTAAAAAAGAGAAAAGTAATGCTCTTACTACTGAAAATCTTGAGCTTAAGACAAAAGTCAAAATTCTAGACCTAGAAAAAGCTAGTTTACAAACTAAGTTAGACGACATCACTCAAAATGTTTCTAACTTCAACAAAGGTCGAGAAAATTTGACAAAAAATATTGAAAATTCACAATCTGCTATGAATAAACAAGGTTTGGGATATAAGAAACAAGATATCAAAAAACATCTTGGCAATAAAAGAAAAATAAAAAATAAAAAAGTACAAGAAACAGAAGCTAAGAAAAATCTTAGTTTATTATATTCCAAACCGAAACCGGTTGTGAAATTTCAAAAGAAACATATCAAGACTATTAAAATATGGGTTCCTAAAACAAATAACAATTTGATTAGGAACAAATACATTCAGAATTTTTTGAATACTGTGCATCGTAATTCAAATTATTTATATAAAGGGGATACCGGACCCGTATGGGTTTGGACTCCTAAGACCTAACTCTTAGGACCCTATAAAAAGGTGGGTACCATGAACTTAATTCTATTTTTTGTAGGTCCCACTTAAGAAAAGAGGAAAGAGGATATTGGACATCGGTTGCTCGAAGCATATGACTGGAGACAAGAGCTTATTAACAAATATCATTTATTCAGATGGTGGCTCCATCACTTTTGGAGATGATTCAAAAGGCTATATCATCGGCAAAGGCTATGTGAGCAATTGCGGTACATCTAACTTACCCCTTATTACTAATGTCATGATAGTTAGAAACTTGAAACATAATTTACTTAGTATCAGTCAACTATGTGACAAGGGTTTTACCATTTCCTTTTCAGATAATAAATGTAGTATTTTAGATAAAGATCGAAATATAGTTTTTGAAGGTTATAGAGATAGAAATATCTGTATTCTGAATATGAACATCAATCATAATTCAGATATGTGTCTTATAGCAAATGATAATGATCCATGGCTATGGCACAATCGTTTCTGTCCCATAAACTTTAGAATTATCGACAAGCTAGCCAAAAATGATCTAGTTAGAGGACTACCCAAAATGAGCTTTACGGTTGATAATATTTGTGATGCATGTCGACTAGGAAAATTGACTGAATCGTCATTCAAATCCAAGAAAGTCATATCAACATTACAACCACTTGAGCTATTACATATGGATTTATTTGGACCAACACAGGTTCAGTCAATAAATCATAGTCGATATGTGTTTGTAATTATTGATGATTACTCTCGTTATACATGGGTGATTTTCTTGAAAACAAAAGTGACACTTTCAATTATTTCAAATCCTTCGTCAAAAGAATTCAAAAGTCAAAAGGGCTTAAGGTTAAAAATATAAGAAGTGATCATGGCGGAGAGTTCGAAAATAATGAATTTGACCATTTTTGTACAAAGAAAGGTATACATCATAATTTTTCGTTTCCTAGAACTCCACAACAAAACGGAGTTGTAGAACGAAAAAATCGGACTTTACAAGAATGTGCAAGAACATTATTAAATGGATCCACTCTACCAAAACATTTTTGGGCCGAAGCTGTTGCAACTGCTTGTTATGTTTTGAATTGTGTATCCATACAACCTCTCACAAAGAATACATCTTACGAATTATTTAATCAGAGAAAGCCAAATATCTCATACTTCAAAGTTTTTGGTTCAAAATGCTTTATTTTAAATACGAAAGACCATCTTGGAAAATTTGATCCAAAATCCGATGAAGGTGTATTTGTCGGATATTCGGAACGAAGCAAGGCCTATCGTATATTTAATAAAAGAACTAAAACTATTGAAGAATCACTTCATGTCTCTTTCGATGAATTCTTCAAACCATCTCATAATATATCAAATGACGAAGAAACTATAGTCACTGATAATCCTATCATCACAAATAATGACTCTGACTCTGAAATTGTTGAAGATATTCCTTAACCTGCTTTGGTACCTTCTCCACCAAGATTTAGATCTCCTCCAATTCTAAGAAATCATCCGGTTCAAAATGTTATTCGAGAAGTAACATCACAAATTAGAACAAGGAGTCAACTCAATCAAATGGGTCATGTCGTGTTTCTTTCAAATATCGAACCTAAGAATCCAAAAGAAGCTACTACTGATGATTACTAGATCATTGCCATGCAGGAAGAACTAAATCAGTTTGAGTGCAATGATGTCTAGGAACTTGTTCCACGACCGACTGATCAATAAGTTATTGGTACGAAATGGGTCTATAAAAATAAGGCCGACAAACAAGGAAATATAACCAGAAATAAAGCAAGATTAGTAGCACAAGGATACAATCAAGAAGAAGGTATCGATTACAAAGAAACTTTTGCGCCCGTCGCTCGACTAGAAGCTATTCGAATCTTACTGTCCTTTGCTTATCATCATAATTTTAAACTTTATCAAATGGATGTCAAAACTGCATTTTTAAATGGGTTTATCAAAGAGAATGTATATGTCGAACAACCTCCCTTGTTCGTATATGAAAAACATCCTGATCATGTATATAAACTTAAGAAAGCTTTATACGGATTGAAACAAGCACCTCATGCTTGGTACGAGTGTTTACGAAGCTATCTTATTGATTCTGGATTTCAAATTGGTAAAGTCGATCAAACTTTATTTATCAAACATTCTCGAAAAGATATATTAGTTATCCAGATATATATAGACGACATTATCTTTGGATCAACAAACGATAAACTCTGCAAAGAGTTTGTGAATATTATGACCAAAGAATTTGAAATGTCTCATATGGAAGAACTATCATATTTTCTTGGTCTTCAAATCAAACAGCTTTCTAATGGTATTTTTATTAATCAAGAAAAATATTGTGGAAATCTAGTCAAACACTTTGGTTTAGAAAATACATCTGGTAAACCAACTCCTATGAATACGACCACACATCTTGAAAAAGATGAACATGGTAAGAATGTCGACCAGAAGTTATATCGAAGCATGATTGGCTCTCTCCATTATCTTACCGCAAGTCGCCCTGATATTATGATGAGTGTTTTTTATGTGCAAAGTTTCAAGCTAATCCTAAAGAATCACATTTACGAGCTGTAAAACGTATAATACGATATCTTAATAAAACCAAAGATTTTGGTCTTTTCTACCAGAAAAAATGTCCATTCAAATTAGTGTCATATAGTGATGCTGATTTCGGAGGCTCCCGTATGGATAGAAAGAGTACAAGTGTTACGTGCCATTTTATTGGAAAATCACTTGTCTCTTGGTTTAGTAAGAAACAAAATTGTGTTTCAATCTCGACATGTGAAGCTGAGTATATATCTGCAGCTCTAGCTTGTACTCAAGTACTATATTTGCAACAAACACTTCAAGATTTTGACATTCATTTATCAAACTCCATGATATACTGTGATAACACAAGTGCGATTAACTTTTCAAAAAACCCATTCAACCATTCCCGAACAAAGCACATTAATATTCGACATCATTTCTTAAGAGATAATATTGAAAAAGGAACAATATGTCTCGAATATATCCAGACTGAACATCAACTAGCGGACATTTTTACTAAGCCTCTACTTGAATCAAGTTTTATTTCTTTGCGTAGAGAGCTTGGCTTGATTTCTAGAACTGAACTCAATGTATAAATACACATATACACTGTTAAGTTCTCTTCTAGACGGTGCTTACATTCTTTAATAACTTAGCTATTTAGTAGCTTTTGCTATTATTAGCAAACAATTATGAGCTTTACAATTTTTAATGGTTTATATTCTCTGAGTGTTTTATAACCATTGCTTCTTATTTACTAAATCCTATATATATATTCTTCTTTCTAATTTTTTCTGCATCTTCATCTTTGAGTCCTTTGTAACATCTGTAAACAAGTTCATATATTATTCAAAATGGCACACATTTGCGACGAATGTGCACAAAGATCACATATCTCGGTCACTAGTTCTAAACCGGAGGAATACTACTCTCCGGAGACACCTAAAAGTAGACCAGAATGTTCGCATACCCCCCAGATATACACCAAAGTCTAAACGTGCTAAGAAATCATTGTTTTACTTTCTATGGACTAGAGAAAAGATAAGTGAGATTCACCATTACCAGAAACATCAGATAGATCTCCAGCTTCAACTTCATTACGAACAAAAACTTACGTTCGACCGGTTGACTCTCTTAGAACACATGGCGTCATTTTCCTGTAGCACGGATAAACAGGGCGTTCATGTACCAATGCCACATACTCCATCTTCATCTAGGAGTCCTAACTCCTGGAATCGTAACTACATGTGAAATAAAGTGGCAAAGTATACTTGGTCTCCATGGACACCAAGAGTTACCGATATTAAAGAAATATCCGAAGACAAGTCATCCACCTCCCATTAATTTTATATCGTTTTTTACTTTTGTTTGGAAAATATGTTTTTGTTTTAAGTTTTATTTTTGTCTTTGTTTTCATGTAACTTGGTTTAAATCCTTGTTGTTTTGAAATAAATTCAATTCGTACGTTGATATAGAGCTTCGTATAAATTCAGAGAACCAGAAAAACAAATCTTAGTAAAAACGGTCGACCGCTATATATTCACCAGTCGACCGGAAATGACTCTAGAAAACTTGATTTTCATGCTTCGGTCGACTGATAAAAAGTTACCAGTCGACCGATTAAGTCTCTGGAAAAATTTCTGCTTTTCCATGAACCAGTCGACCGGTGGTATTTCGACCAGCCGACCGGAAAACTCTCTGGAAATCAACTTTTCACTAACCAGTCGACCGATTAAATCCAACGGTCGACCGGCAACATATTTTTCTGTTTTTAAAAACCCTCAATCATCACGTCGGTTTCTTATAACTTACCCATTCGTATTCCTTTTATTCCTTAAACTATCAAACCTTTTGAACACTATAAAAAATTCCAAATTTTCAATCACTCAAACTATCATGGCTCCTCCTCAAAAGAGATTAAAGAAATCAAGTTCTACTCAACTCCATCCTATTGATTCCAATATCAAACAATGGTTTATGGATCCTATTGCAGTAAAACGTTGGAATGCTATGAAGGATTACACCATTCACGAAGGTTCTTTCATAAATCTCTCTGATTTTATTCTTTATGATGTCGTAGAATTATCGGTCAAGGCTCGCATAAAATCACTCCTTACCTTTGATAAGAACAACATAGAAATCAATCATATTATGATTAAGTTGTTCTATTCCAATCTTAACCTGGAGAAATCCAAACCAGAGAATGCTGCTAATTGTCTTTGGTCTGTAGTATGTGGTTAGCATGTTTTTATTTCAAAGGAACGAATGGACATAGTTCTCGGTTCTCCTAATAGTGGAAGGGAATTTTCTTCAGATTTTTGTACTATTCACACTCATGGTAAAGTTAGTCACCTTTTTATTGAGGATCACAAAACCAATACAAAAGCGATTAACCTACGACCTACTGCTCGAGTTTTACACCATGCTATCACACACTCCTTACTGCCAAGGATTGGTAATTTTGATGCCATCTATAAAGAGAATTTCAAGGTATTATATGCGATATATGGAGATATAGAGATTAACTGGATAAGCATGATTTTTGACGAAATTTTGCTTGTGAATGATCGCACAAGACCACATATTTTTTACAATATGTCATGAGGTTTTTACTCGATTGTGGTCTCAAGTCTTGCGAGTCTAAAATCTCCAAGCCAAACTGCATCGATAAAGCAACTAGAAAAAGAATGAAGCTTCTTGAACCTTGTGTGAATATCATTCCTTTCGAACAATATAAACACTAAGTTCCCCATGAAACCACTTCTTCTAAGGCCCTAAAACCTAAACTGGAAGAGGTCAAACTCCTTCAACCATCATCGTCTACAAAAGATTCACTAGCACAAATTGTAAGGAACCAATTCCTTCTCGAAGCGAGACTTAAACGTACCGACACCAGACTCGATCGTTTGGATACAAAGCTCGATAAACGCTTTTCGAAACTTAAGACTTTCTTTGGTATTCTTTGGGATGCAATTTCATGTGCATCGTCCTCCTCCTCTACCTAAATACAAGACCCTAGAAAACGTCCCATGCCTCCTATATTTACATGGTCATCATCCGAGGAAGGCACAAGTTCTGAAGCAACTGTTGGACGTGGTCGTGGGGCATCTGAGACCGAGGAGGAAGACGAAGGAAACAATGATGACGAAGGAGGCAAGGAAGAAGGAGGAAACAAAAAGATTGATTGGGATGCTACGGAATCCGACTCTCCATCTTAGTAGTTTGTTTTCATTCTCGCTTTATGATACTATGTTTTTTATTTTTATGCAAGACTTAAATCAGCATTTGTACATAAATAGTGTTGTACTCATTTTGGGTTTTTACGTATTGACTATTAGGTACATGACTTGATTATGGTATGTCTGGTGTGTATTATATGCTACAATCTTTATGTTTTTTCATGCTTTTGTTATGATATTTGTGTGATCACTACTCCTTTTTGTCAATGACAAAGGGGGAGAAAAATGTTACTAACAATATGTTTTGCAGATTCTTTTAAATATGTATTTCAGGGGGAGTATATATTCAGGGGGAGTTATAAGCACTTTCACAGCTATGTATATATTCAGGGGGAGTTATAAACACTTTCAGGGGGAATATGTATTTCAGGGGGAGTATATATTCAGGAGGACAGCTATGTATATGTATTTAAATAATGACAACGAGAAGTTCAAGATCGACAAAAAGAAGAGATTCAATGGTATTGAAAGATAGAGGTTGATTATTTAGTGATTTAGTTGTGTTAAAATTGTTAAAATCTATCCTCAAATAATCAAATACCTCAGTAGTTTGAATATATATATATATATGTATATATATGAATGCACATTCATTGTGCATAATGTCAGAAACCGGTAGACCAGTTTCAAATTATACGGTCAACCGTTTCTGGGCAGAAATGCACAATGAATGTGCATACATATATATAACCTATATGTATTCAAATACCAGTCTACTAGTTATTTTTTTACCTGTCAACTGGTCTACGAACTGAAAGCAACTCTTCGTATAGACATCTTCATTCATCAATGGTTGCTTCCTTTTCTTTTCATCAAAAATCATTTCTATTCAATACTTCTCTTCACCAATGATTGCAACTCCTTATCCTCTATAAATACAACATGAAATCTTCAATTTAATTGAACTAATTCTTTCTATCTATTCTATCTATTGCTGATTTAATTTTTGATCATTCAAAGCACTCAAAAGCTCATAATCTTCTTATATCGTTGTTGAATCCTAGAATCTACATATTATTCTTTTGATTCAAACATGATATCATCTTCCATATCTTCACGAATTCAAATTCTATTTGAGGATAAGATTATAGGAAGGTTGTACAAGAATTGACAAATTCGTGTTATTAAGAGCACACGTTGTCAAATTACATGTATACTCATCTCATGTGAAGTCCTCGTTGTTGTGAGAGGCAAAGTTGTGAAGTCCTCGTTGTTGTTAGAGGCAAAGTTGTGAAGTCCTCATGTGTAAGAGGCATGAAATCCCGTTCGGCTGCTCGGGTGTTGTGAACCTGTTCCTCTGGGTGAAGCGAGGTAGTTGTTTAGTGAAAATCTAGAGAGAGGTCTTGGACTGGACGTAGGACGGTGCTCCGAACCAGTATAAAAATCCCTGGTGTGATTTTCCTTTTTACTGCATCTTCGATTTTATTGTTCTGCGGTTAGCTATTACTTTATACGTGGAATATTGTTTGTCATATTACACGATCCTTGTGAGTGTATTATACTTGACAAGTACTCATGCATATTTTCCGATTTGTTCGTATCTCCAAGGATGCAAACAAATCAGGAAAAACCTCGATGGAGGGTCTAAAATCAAAAGCTGACATGAACTCCAAGTTCTTTCATTCCACAAAAAAAGGACTCAGGGCCATCCTCTGCCTACTTAGTACGCCTGTCACCACATTTCCCTTGCCAGGGGTATAAGCAATTTCAAAATCATAAGAAGCTAAGAACTCCATCCACCGTTGTTGCCTTAAGTTGAGATCCTTCTGTGAGAAAAGATACTTGAGAGATTTATGATCGGTGTATAACTCGAACCTTTCTCCAAGTAAATAAGGACACCACGTATTTAACGCGAATACTATGGCAGCTAGCTCTAGATCATGGGTGGAGTAGTTCTTCTCATGAACTCTAAACTATCTACCCCCATAAAATACTACATTCCCTTCTTGCATCAGAACCGTGCCAGGCCCTGTACCGCATGCATCAGTGTAAATAGTAAACGCTTTACTTCCATCAGGCAAGGTAAAGATTGGGGCTGTTGTCGGAGTCCTCTTCAGTTGTTGGAAAGCAACGTCACAGCCTATATACCATGAAAATGCCAAATTCTTCTTTGTCAGTCTGGTGAGAGGGGCTGATATCTTCACGAAGTCCTTAATGAACTTCCTATAATAACCTGCCAACCCAAGAAAGTTTCTCACCTTGGTTGCATTTTCAGGAGTCTGCCAATCTCGCACTACAACCACCTTAGCGAGATCTACAGCTATCCCTTCTTTGGGGACCACATGCCCTAAAAATCTCACCTCTTTTCTCCAAAAATGGCATTTGGAGAACTTCACCTTAAGCTGATGGTCACGAAGAGTTTTCAAAACTTCTCTCAAATGTTGGGCATTCTCTTCTTCGCTTTTGGAGAAGATCAAAATATCATCAACAAAGACTACGAGTTTAGGAACTCCCGAAACACTCTAGTCATCAGATCGACAAAATAGGAGGGTGCATTCATCAGCCCAAAAGGCATCATTAGCCATTCAAAGAAACCGTCTGAAGTTCTAAAAGTAGTCTTATCTATGTTTTCCTTAGCAACCCTCGACTGATGGAACCCCGTAGCCAAGTCCAACTAAGAAAATACCGAGGCACCAACAAGCTGTTCAAATAAATCATCAATCCTCGGAAGCAGGTGCTTGTTCTTCTTGGTGACCTTATTCGACTCTCTATAGTCAACACACAAACAAAGCGAACCATCCGCCTTAGTTGCGAACACTACTGGAGCACCCCATTTAGATATGCTTCGTCTAATAAACCCTTTCTAGAGTAGCTCCCCTACTTTGCTTACTCAGCTCCCTCCTTTCCCTTAGAGCCATGTAGCGCATTGGTAATGCAACTGGCTTTGCATTGTCCACCAGATATATGCGAAAGTCGATTTCGCGCCTTGGAGGTAAACCCCGTACCTCATCAAAAAACATTGGAATAATCTCGAACCACTGGAACTGAAACACCCCACCTCTGTTAAGGTCACTCTCAAAGGGAATGCCTTAATTTTGGAGGAGGTTTATAGGTACAAGTCACATATAAAACACAAGACATATATTAAACACAAGTATAAGCAGCGGAAAATAAACCAACTTTCATTTCACAAGTACTTGTCCATACAAATCACTTCCATAGAATAAAACTTTCCATTATTACAACAAATACTGTCTTGAATTTAAAACAACTTAAAGAAGCAACATAAACCAAAAATTGCATAAATCCCCACAACGTGTCCAAAAGCCATAGCCATGCAAAGAAGGTCCAAACCGTACATCACTATCCTGAAGCTTGCAAAGAGTCTGACTAGGCTGAATTGTTTCCTCCCTGTGGACCTGGGGGGGGGGGGGGGAGGGGGACGAAAGACAAAGGGGTGAAAGAAAAGTAGAGTCAGACATACAGCCTGGTAAGTCTAATGGTACTTCGGTATATGAATAAGAAAAAGGATATGACTGGCATAACTGAAAATGGGAAAAATACTATAAGCTAAGACAAGCGATTTAGGACCGAAATAACTATCGCACCCCATATTAATCTCTGCACCCACTAGTACTTGTTCCGACTGGCACCCCATAAGTCTGGGTGAAATGATCCCTTTCTAATGATCGGCTCCTACTCGCATAAACACCTGTGTCTAACGGCCCCCAAGAGTGTAGCTACCTATGCTGGTCCCACCATGGGGTGTATCAAGTCCCGTGGTAGCGACCTGACACAATTATAGAATGCAAAGGTACACTACTGGTGCCCGGTGCCTAATTTTTCAATGCCGGAGTGTGTGCACGCCCGCACTCCGTTTGAACCTACACTGCTGCACCACCGTCGTCGCTTTGACTGCTTACAATCAGCCCAGTAATCGTGCCCCACCCTGCCTAGTTTCAGGGTACCCTGATACACCTTATTGGGTTACTGCTGAAAGGGGTCCTCGTTACTAGGGTTTTCTAGTCTACATGCTAAGTTGGTAAAGTGCCTGTATGAACCTAACCCCCAATCACTAGTTCAGTTAGCATGTGAATTTGGTTAAGTATTTTCTTAAGTGACTTAACCCTACCAGTCCTGACTTAGCTTTTTAATTAAAGCACCAACCACTCACATTAGACACGCGTTGTTGCGGTAACAGGATATGTCGGTCGGTTCCGAGCAGGTTTACACCGCATCTCAATCTCAATGCCTTAACCACCCACATTGGATAGGTATTGTTGTGATTACTGGACAGCCGGGCGGGTCCGGGCAGGTTTACATCACTACTCAATCCAACCTCGGGTTAAGCATACTCGTATTTTTCTAATTTACATATTGGTCACTATTCATTTTGTACGTAAATGTTTATGGCCCAATTATCCAAATTCACCAGTTTTGGGTATAACAATTTATACCGCTTAATATGTCACTAGTCATTGGCATGTGCCAAACATGCCAATACAGGTATTTTATTATAAACCCAACGTTATTACCCCCGTCCAAACGTACGCAACATTATAACATATGTTGGGCTTAGCAATTTAGCCCAACTTATAAACATGAAAAGAAAAAAGGGGAACACAGAATCATGACATATTCTAGAATTACATAAAAGTGTGTGGCGCATGAACTTGCAGTATAGCGTTTACACTAACATAGATTATGGATCAGGTAAACTTGCATTCAAATGAGAACATAGCTAACTTGATGTCACATGAAATGGCATACTTTTAAACTTGCCTAAACATGGTTCTATACATGTATAACTAGGCATAATGTCAAGTATGTTACATGTCATAAATTTGTCCACTATTTGTCATGAACCAAGGGTGCAAACTAACTTTACATCAAGTAGTCTATTTTTAACATGAAACTAGCATAGTTTGTGTAACTAAAAGGTACTTACATAAACCAAGTTATGACTTGCAAATAAACCCAAGAATATATATATACAAGTTTTGAAGTCGTGTGGGCATAAAAGGTCACAATTCTAGAACATGTTTACATAAGCCTTAATTTAGACTTAGAAAATGTGTACAGCTCATACTAGTTACATAATCACAAAGGTGTCGATTTTAGTTTTTGGTCACAAACTTGCAAGTGTCATTATTTTCAAACCCAATTATCCAATAGACTTGCATCAATCAACTTATGCCATAAACGTCAGTCACAAACTATGATAGAATCATCACAGAACATAGAATTTACATTATTATATACAAATAGAAAAGCCCCAATTTCATTTATAACAAATTACATCGCAATTTCTATTCATACTCAGAAATTCCATTATACTTACTACGGGCGCTGAAACTTGTTTTCTGGTTTCTGTTATTCTGAATTTGCCAAGCGTTCCCTTGAAGTAGAAAACGATGCGTAGAAAATAGATTAGATTGTTGTGTTCTTATTTGAGTTGGCTTGTCTTTAAGCTTTTCCTCTTGACAGCTATTCTCAAACTCCTCTCAACAGTATGTTGGCTCAAGGTTTATTTCTTTGTGTGAATTTTAGTTGAGACTTAGGAGAATTTTAAGTTGATTTGAGCCGTTCGATGAAGACAGAGGAATCCAAGCCATTCATGCCAAGAGTAGCCAATCAAAATTTGACACGTAAGCCCTAGTGACACACTAGAGCTCAGGAATTCGACCAGAACACAGACCAGGCCATCCAAATCGACCAGGCAGGTCGACAGGTAGGTCGACACCCAGGTCGACACTATGGTCGACCTGGGGTGACCAGGTTGACACCATGGTCGACCCTATGGTCGTCCTGGTCCCTAGGTGGGAATTTTCCCGCCCAGCCCAGTTTGAGCCTGTTTTTTTTCGAAATTTGAACTTGAAACTGAGTTGTTTGAATTTTCAATTTAATTCTGAAACTTCCGAAGGTTATAACTCCTTCATACGGAGTCCGATTCACGCAAACTCAGACTCTATCTCAAGTAGAATTCCGAGATGAACGCAATAGCATAAGCCATTTCCCTTAATTCTTAAGTTTTGAATTAAGTATACTTTAATTTATCAATATACTGTTAACCGAAAACTTGGGGTGTTACATTCTCCCCTCTTTAAAGGATTTCGTCCCCTAAATCTTCATGTCTGGAAGAACATATAACCTACCATCCAATCATCTATCTACTCAACCATCAAACACAGGCAACCATTGTCAATAAAAGACTTCTAATGCTTCATGATCATATGCAGAGTGTGTGTATATGTCCTTTATCTAATGCAAAATCAGATGGTCTACTGATTCAGTTGACCTCCTTAATGCGAATTATGTTTGTGTCATGAATCCATTATGTATGCAAATTTTCCTACTAAAGATTTTCTACATGAGTGCACAACCATTCGTGCAAATGCAACGTCCATATGACAACTCATCAAATACAATCCATATACAAGTGTATGCAAATGCAAGATGAAAGTGACTTGAGCCGATCTTACCCCTAATTGTGTGTGTATATGCAGCCACGAGCAACCACTTGCAACCATGTGCAGCCATCAACCATAACATGTTTCAAATACATGTTTACATCCAAAAAGGGTTTCTCCCTAAGGATAACAGATAGGACCAAGGAGATACACTAAAAGATAGGTACATGTATAAACTGATGGAAAAAGAGAGGTTATAGTTGTACCCTCAAAAAGAAAAGGGTAAGCCGCGCGTATTCTGTCCTCAGTTTCCCAAGTTGCATCTTCCTCGGCGTCGTTCCACTAAACTTTGACGAGCTTAACTTCGCGGTTGCATAGCTTTTTGACTTCAGTTCCCAAGATACGAGTTGGAACTTTCCTTACGGTTGCTTCTCTTTCTATTTCAACCTCTTCTAGAATGCTAGGCTCCACCACTTCCACAGACTCGTGCAAACACTTCCGTAGATGAGAGACATGAAAGACATTGTGAACTCCTGCCAACCTTTCGGGAAGCTCCAACTCTATAAGCCATCTTCTCAATGATAGGGAACGACCCTACAAGTCTTGGTTCTAGCTTTCCTGCTGATCCAAAGCGAACGACGTTCCTTAAAGGAGACACCTTAAGAAAAACTCTGTCCCCAACCTCAAATTCAAGGTCGGTCCTCCTTTTATCGGTGTAGGACTTCTGCCTATCTTGGGCAGTCTTCATTCTCCTTCGTATCAAGTCTACCTTTTCTGAGGTCTCTCGAATCATGTCTGGTCCAAGTATAAGCTTGTCCGTTGATTCCCACCAATAAGTTGGTGATCGGCACGGCCTTCCATATAAGGCTTCGAACGGTGCCATGTCGATGGTGGCTTGGTAACTGTTGTTGTAGGAAAATTCCACCAAAGGAAGGTGGTCCGTCCACGTCCCTCCAAAGTCAAGGACGCACAGTCTTAGAAGATCTTCCAATACCCTGTTCACCCTTTCTGTCTAACCATCCGTCTGGGGGTGATAAGCCGTGCTTAAGCATAACTGTGTGCCTACAGCTTCTTGCAGACTCCGCCAGAATTCACTTGTAAAGATAGGATCCCCGTCACTCACTATGCTGGAGGGTATCCCATGGAGTCAAACAATTTCCTTGAGATAAAGAGATGCTAGAGATGAGATAGTCCTTCTACTCTTGATAGCTATGAAGTGAGCGCATTTCGTCAGCCTGTCTACTATTACCCAAATACTGGTATTGCCCCTTTTGGACCGAGGTAATCCATCAATAAAGTCCATTGAAATGTTGCTATCCCACTTCCACTGTGGGACCTCCAGAGGATGAAACAGTCCTCCAGGCTTTTTCTGCTCTGCCTTGACTTGTTGGCATATCATGCACTTGGAAACGAACTCAGCCACATCCCTTTTCATGATGTTCCAAAAGAAAACTCTTTTCAAATCCTTGTACATCTTGTCTCCGCTGGGGTGTATTGTCATTTTGGAGTGGTGTGCTTCCTCAAGAACCACCTTTACTAAATCTCTTGCTTGTGGTACGCACAGTCTTCCATCCCGCCTTAGCCAAACCTTTTCGTCGACGGAGTACCTGTTGAGGTGACTAGAAGTCTCACACCTACTTAGCTTATCAATCACTTCAGCAAGCTGAGGGTCCTCACGTTGTGTTGTCCCTATCGAGTCCAAAAGAGTGGGCTGCACTTCTAGTGATGCTAACAATCCGGGTACCAAATCAGATGATGGCCTAAAGTTAAAACTGGCTATAAACTCCAGGCTTTGCCTTTCTATGAAGAGAGGACTTAAGGTCAACTTCTTCCTACTCAGAGCGTCTGCGACCACATTGCCTTTGCCAGAAGTATAGGAAATCTCAAAGTCATACGAGGCAAGAAATTCCATCCACCTTTGCTGCCTCAAATTAAGGTCTTTCTGCGAGAAGAGATATTTCAGAGATTTATGGTCAGTGTGTAGTTCAAACTTCTCACCTAGGAGATAATGGCGCCAAGACTTAAGCGCAAAGACAATGGCGGCCAACTCAAGATCGTGGGTTGGGTAGTTCTTTTCATGGACCTTTAACTGTCTCCCGCCATAGGCTACTACCCTCCCTTCTTGCATTAATACGACACCAAGTCCCGTGCCGCACGCATCTGTATACACTGTAAACATTTTGCTTCCATCTAGCAAGGTCAGAACTGGGGCTGTTGTAAGAGCCCTTTTCAATCTTTGGAAAGCAAACTCACAATCCAAATCCCAAGCGAACACTAAGTTCTTCTTTGTCAATCTCGTGAGTGGGGCAGATATTTTTGCAAAATCTCTTATGAACTTTCTGTAAAAACCTGCTAGCCCGAGGAAACTTCGAACCTTGGTTGCGTTCCTTGGCGTCTTCCAGTCCTGCACCGCTATTACTTTCGCGGGGTCCACTGCTAACCCCTCTTTGGACACTACATGCCCAAGAAACCTCACTTCTTCTCTCCAAAAGTGGCACTTGGAGAATTTGGACTTTAACTGATGCACTCGAAGAGTCTCCATGATTTCCTTCAAATGCTGAGCATGCTCTTCCTCATTCTTGGAGAAGATCAGAATATCGTCTGCGAAGACAACTACAAACTTGTTGAGGAATTCTCTAAATACTCTGCTCATTAGATCCACGAAGTAAGCGGGTGCGTTCGTCAAGCCGAAAGGCATGACAAGCCACTCAAAGAAACCATCTGGGGTTCTGAACGTCGTTTTGTCAATGCTATCCTCAGCCACCCGCAGCTGATGAAACCTCGTAGCCAAATCAACTTGGGAGAAAACCGATGCTCCTACAAGCCGATCGAACAAATCATCAATTCTGGGAAGAGGGTGTCTATTATTCTTAGTCAGCTTGTTTAACTCCCTATAGTAAAGACATAGACAGAGCGAACCATCCGCTTTCATTGCGAACACCACTGGAGCACCTCATTCTGAAATGCTCCGTCTAATGAACCCCTTCTCTAGAAGCTCTTTAACCTGCTTACTAAGCTCCTTTCTCTCCCACGGAGCCATGTGCCTAACAGGTAAAGCAACGGGCTTTGCATTATCAACCAGTATATGCGGAAGTCAATTTTCTGCTTCTGAGGTAAGCCCTTCACCTCATCAAAGACATCCGAGTATTCACGGACCACCCTAACCGACAGCAAGTTTTCAACAGAGGCATCTAACGATTCAAGATAACAAAGCATAACCGCATTCAAGGGATTACAAGCAATTTCAAGAGTGTTACAGAGCCGAGTCGAAATCCTAACCACTCTCTTCTCACAATCAAGAATGGCACCATTACTGGATAACCAATCCATGTCTAAAATCAATCCATATCCCGAGAAGCCCAAAACAAAGGCACTACACCTAAACTCTATGCTTAGAATAGAAATTTTCAAATCCATACAGATCATTGACAAATAAGCTGAGCCCCCAATTGGATTCGAAACAACCAAGAGATCCTCTACCATACTAGTGTCTAGGTGCAGAGATTCTACTAAAGCAGACGAAATAAAAGTGTGCGATGCGCCAGAATCAAATAAAGTGCGAACTGGATGATCATAAAGATAAACAACACTTTCTACAGAAATATTTCTACGTCGATGTTGGGGAGGCGCCACTAATGCATGAACCTGTCCCCCTGAGGTTGATCCAGCCCTCTGTCCCTGCCCCTGTTTCTTTGGACAGTCCTTAGCCAAGTGGCCCACCTCTCCACACTGAAAGCATCCACCAGTCATTTTGGGCTTTTTCTTCTTGCAGTCTTGCACCAAATGCCCTACATTGCCACAGTAATTGCACTTTCTCTTCTCACGGGATTTGTTGTCTTTCCCGCCTTTCTTGAAATCTGTCTTTTTAGGCTGTAAGCCCTCTTTCTTTCCTTAAGGCACTTCCACTTTTGCCTCTTTCTTGCCTTTGTCCTCTTCGTGAAGCAATGCCATATCCACCAACCTTTCATAAGTAGCCCCCATGGGTACACGAGTCATCGCCAGGCTGTGCAGTGGTCCATTTAGTCCTTTAGCGAATCGGAGATCTTTCTTGTGCTGAGTGTTGACCAAGTCCAGTCCGAACTTAGCCAGCTGGTTGAACTGGTTTACATACTCTCTAACGGTCAGGGTCCCTTGCTTAAGAGATAGGAACCTCTCCATTTGCAGACTCCTTTCAGCTTGTGAGGGGAATTTCATCTCAAATCTTGCCCTGAAATCCTCCCATGTCTCCACTGGCCTTTCAGCATGGGTAACTTCCCACCAGTAGGAAGCCTCATCTTTCAACAACCACACCGCCAGCTGTACTTTTTATCTGTCCTCAACTTCGAAGATGACGAATAAATCTTCGGTCTCTTTCAGCCAGTTCCTAGCTGCCACAAAGGATTCTGTTCCATGGAAGTCTTTTCCACCCATAGCCTTAAAATCTCTACAAATCTTAGCAAAGGCATTAGCACGAGGAGGAGGAGGAGGTGGAGGAGGAGGTGCTGCAGCAGCTGGGGGAGGTGGAACATTTGCTGGGCCCGCTTCTTTGGCCCTCGCCTCAAGGTACCTTCCAAACCAGCCAGGTACCGGTACACCTTCGGGAAGGTTTAGTTCCCCAGACATGCTGAAAACGAAAAAAGGAAAGATTCAACATCTAAGGATAGATAGATAGTGCATATGGCCTTGGGGGATTATGTCTTTTAAAAAAAATAACTGAACACTTTTTGTTGAAAAATGCTTCTTTAAACTTTGTTTTGAAAATTAGTTTCAAGAACATTTTATCTGGTCTGGTAAACCTATGCTCTGATACCAAGTGAAACACCCCACCTCTGTTAAGGTCACTCTCAAAGGGAATGCCTTAATTTTGGAGGAGGTTTTTAGGTACAAGTCACATATAAAACACAAGACATATATTAAACACAAGTATAAGCAGCGGAAAATAAACCAACTTTCATTTCACAAGTACTTGTCCATACAAATCACTTCCATAGAATAAAACTTTCCATTATTACAACAAATACTGTCTTGAATTTAAAACAACTTAAAGAAGCAACATAAACCAAAAACTGCATAAATCCCCACAACGTGTCGAAAAGCCATAGCCATGCAAAGAAGGTCCAAACCGTACATCACTATCCTGAAGCTTGCAAAGAGTCTGACTAGGCTGAATTGTTTCCTCCCTGTGGACCTGGGGGGGGGGGACGAAAGACAAATGGGTGAAAGAAAAGTAGAGTTAGACATACAGCCTGGTAAGTCTAATGGTACTTCGGTATATGAATAAGAAAAAGGATATGACTGGCATAACTGAAAATGGGAAAAATACTATAATCTAAGACAAGCGGTTTAGGACCGAAATAACTATCGCACCCCATATTAATCTCTGCACCCACCAGTACTTGTTCCGACTGGCACCCCATAAGTCTGGGTGAAATGATCCCTTTCTAATGATCGGCTCCTACTCGCATAAACACCTATGTCTAACGGCCCCCAAGAGTGTAGCTACCTATGCTGGTCCCACCATGGGGTGTATCAAGTCCCGTGGTGGCGACCCGACACAATTCTAGAATGCAAAGGTACACTACTGGTGTCCAGTGCCTAATTTTTCAATGCCGGAGTGTGTACACGCCCGCACTCCGTTTGAACCTACACTGCTGCACCACCGCCGTCGCTTTGACCGCTTACAATCAGCCCAGTAATCGTGCCCCACCCTGCCTGTATTCAGGGTACCCTGATACACCTTATCGGGTTACTGCTGAAATGGGTCATCGTTACTAGGGTTTTCTAGTCAACATGCTAAGTTGGTAAAGTGCTTGTATGAACCTAACCCCAAATCACTAGTTCAGTTAGCATGTGAATTTGGTTAAGTATTTTCTTAAGTGACTTTACCCTACCAGTCCTGACTTAGCTTTTTAATTAAAGCACCAACCACTCACATTAGACACGTGTTGTTGCGGTAACTGGATATGCCGGTCTGTTCCTGGCAGGTTTACACCGCAACTCAGTCTAACCTCGGGTCTTTATTGAGCTCAATGCCTTAACCACCCACATTGGATAGGTATTGTTGTGATTACTGGATAGTCGGGCGGGTCCGGGCAGGTTTACATTACACTCAATCCAACCTCGGGTTAAGCATACTCGTATTTTTCTAATTTACATATTTGTCACTATTCATTTTGTATGTAAATGTTTAAGGCCCAATTATCCAAATTCACCAGTTTTGGGTATAACAATTTATACCTCTTAATATGTCATTGGCATGTGCCAAACATGCCAATACAAGTATTTTATTACAAACCCAACGTTATTACCCCCGTCCAAACGTACGCAACATTATAACATATGTTGGGCTTAACAATTTAGCCCAACTTATAAACATGAAAAAAAAAAGGGGAACACAAAATCATGACATATTCTAGAATTACATAAAAGTGTGTGGCGCATGAACTTGCAGTATAGCGTTTACACTAACATAGATTATGGATCAGGTAAACTTGCATTCAAATGAGAACATAGCTAACTTGATGTCACATGAAATGGCATACTTTTAAACTTGCCTAAACACGGTTCTATACACATATAACTAGGCATAATGTCAAGTATGTTACATGTCATAAATTTGTCCACTATTTGTCATGAACCAAGGGTGCAAACTAACTTTACATCAAGTAGTCTATTTTTAACATGAAATTAGCATTGTTTGTGTAACTAGAAGGTACTTACATAAACCAAGTTATGACTTGCAAATAAACCCAAGAATATATATACAAGTTTTGGAGTCGTGTGGGCATAAAGGGTCACAATTCTAGAACATGTTTACATAAGCCTTAATTTAGACTTAGAAAATGTGTACAGCTCATACTAGTTACATAATCACAAAGGTGTCGATTTTAGTTTTTGGTCACAAACTTGCAAGTGTCATTATTTTCATACCCAATTATCCAATAGACTTGCATCAATCAACTTATGCCACAAACGTCAGTCACAAACTATGACGGAATCATCACAGAACATAGAATTTACATTATTATATACAAATAGAAAAGCCCCAATTTCATTTATAACAAATTACATCGCAATATCTATTCATACTCAAAAATTCCATTATACTTACTACGGGTGCTGAAACTTGTTTTCTGGTTTTTGTTATTCTGAATTTGCCAAGCGTTCCCTAGAAGTAGAAAACGATGCGTAAAAAATAGATTAGATTGTTGTGTTCTTATTTGAGTTGGCTTGTCTTTAAGCTTTTCCTCTTGACGGCTATTTTCAAACTCCTCTCAGCAGCATGTCGGCTCAAGGTTTATTTCTTTGTGTGAATTTTAGTTGAGACTTAGGTTGTATATATAGAATTTTAAGTTGATTTGAGCCGTTCAATGAAGACAGAGGAATCCAAGCCACTCATGCCAAGAGTAGCCAATCAAAATTTGACACGTAAGCCCTAATGACATACTGGAGCTCAGGAATTCGACCAGAACACAGACGAGAGGCATCCTTGTTGGGGCTCGGGTGTACTAACCTATTCCTCAAGGTTAAGAGAGGGCGTTGTTAGTTAATTCCGAAGAGGAGCTTTGGGACTGGACGTAGGGCGGGAAGTCCGAACCAGTATAAAAACTCCTAGTGACTCTTTTACTTTGCTTAACGCATTTATTTATTTGTGATATATCATATCAGTTAATATTTATTTGTATAACTAGTGTACTTGACAAGTTAATTTATCATCTACACTTCCACACATCCATATATAAGATCCTGCTTAAGTCGTGCACACCGACTTTTCATCTTTGATTTCTGAATTTGATTTGCAAAGTATGTTGTTGTAGAAAATGGTTCCGTCTCAGTTCGTATCCCGGCAACATATGGCCTCCATGATTTCCAATGAAAAAAATAGGAGAATAGGACACATATATATAGCTGCTAGACCCCCTGAAACCGAGTGCCACGTCATCCCTAGGGGTGTCGACACCCCTGCGGGTGGGTCGACCCTTAGGTCGATACCCCTCTAGGGGGGTCGACCCCCTAGATCGGGATTTTTGTCGCCTTATCGAAATTTTCAAATTTGAACTATTCTGGATAAAATTCCGACTCATCTCTGACATGTGTGTGTGTGTATATATATAAAATCTTTCTACGCATATAAAAACATAAAACCCTCATAACTTCTCCATACGGTGTCTGTTTTATGCAAACCAAATGTCTACCAGAATTTCGAGATGAATGCAATGGTGTAGTCCATTTCCTCTAATTCTGAATATTAATTTAATTATTATTTAATTTATCCTCTTTAATATTGTTAAAAATTCGGGGTGTTACATACTTGGTGAATGTGTTTTGTTATCCTTGAAGATAAGTGGTATTATAGAGGCAATTTGGAAGCATGTAGGCAGGAAGAATCCAGATCCTTTGCATGCAGAAGGTAGGTTGGTATTTGTAACACCCCACGTCCATTGATGTCACTCACTAAGGGAATGCATTAACTTTCATGGTGTATTATAAGAGTATAGAACATAAAATTCACAAGATAGATAAATAAAATGGTACTTTAAAAGTTTAAACTTCATTCATTGCAGCGGAAAAGAAAAACATGTCTGATTACAACATGAAAACCACATATTAAAACCAAGTAAACAAATATCCATCTTGAACATAATTATTATTTGAGTACATAAAAGCAAAACTATAATCCCACTCCAAACAGCCATAACGAAAAAGAGATAAAGCTGAGCATTACTCTCAACACTTCCAAGCACTTCAAGAAGAAAGAATTCAAAGTAAGGCTTCGCTAATCCCACCCTGAAGACTTTGGGGGGGGAGGGGGGAGGGAAAGAAAGAAAAGAGGCGAAACAAAAAGGTCAGACATAAAATCTGGCGAGTCCAGTTATTTTTAGCAAGAAAATAAGTAAAGCATAATGACAGAAATATACTGGATGAAAGACATAACCATGACATAAGATAAAGCAAGATAACAGGATGAATATAAAGGAATGTCTAGTGCACTTCCCAGATTTCTTACTTAATTTAATTAACTGCACGACCTACAAGTTAACAAGATTGGGTGTTACCCTAATGTCTAAACCGAAACCGAAACTAAATGATCCCTACAAAATTAGAATGCTAGTATTGGGCCTTTACCACCCAACAGAGACAGACGGTACAGAAAAAGAAGCAGAAACAGAATCAGAGACGGAAACAGAATAATCCCTATGGAAATAGAATGTTAGAATCAGATGTACACTAGTGATGGGCCTTTACCACCCCAACAGACAGTACCACACAGAAACAAACAGGTGTTACCACCCCAACAGAAATAGACGGTACCCCAACAAAAGCATATAGAACTAGATGTACCCTAAATTCTACCCCAAGCGATCGGCTCCCTAACATATAAATACAGTGTGTCGGCCCCATGGAAGGGTGTATCACTCCCTAAAGTGGCAACCTACAGAAAGACACAGACCTATTTACAGATGTCACGGCGTCTTAACTTCCCCAGAGCAGACCGGATCCATGCACGCACATGACCCGATTGGAATGCGCCATCAACACCCCTCGCCATTATCAGAATGAACCTCTTATATTTAGTTCAGTAAGCGTGCCCGGAAGCCTACCTAGTGTTGGGTCGTAGTTTGATACCAAAAAGGGTTACTGACTAATATGGGTCCCACACAACAGATGACACAAGTAACTACCCCTCCTAACTTTGTGTCCCCAGACTAATAGATTTTAGATTTACTTGCTTACAGATTTCAGATTAATAAGTTTTCAGTTCATACATATAGATTAATAGGTTTACAGATTAACAGATCAGATGTACGGACTAACAAACTTACATATTAATACGTTTCACTTAACCTTGCGTTAAGCCTACAGAAAACGAGTTTATCAGATTCATCTGCCTAGTTGACTAAACCCCATCCACTTATCAAATCAATATGTATTATTGGTTAAACTTGCCTTAACCCTATCCATTTGTTCATGTAATATTGGTTAAGTTGTCATCTTACACAGGTTAACTTAACCCCACCCACCTAACATGTTTTAGGTATCATATTCATCTTTAATCATCATTAATTAGTTACTAATGCACATACCTCTCACATTACGTCGATAGCTTATGGCCGCTGGATGTGCCGGGTGGTTCTGGGCAGACTTCTGCCACAAGCCAGACTTAACCTCGTGTCTAAGCATCTTTTAGTTATGCCTACGACCTCTCAAATTATACTGACAGTTTGGGTTGTTGGTTAGGCCGGTTGGTTCCAAACAGGCTTCTACCGCAAATAGAGTCTAACCTCGTGTCTCAACATGCTTATCTTAGCCAATTTATTCATTTTCCATTTGTGCCAATTTCAGGCTAATTATGTCAATTACCCAAAATCCCTGATTTCATATCATGCCCAACAATTAACATATATTATGTCAATTTTAACATTTGTCATGTCCAAATCAACCCAATTATATTATACCAAATTTCCTAATGTTCCCTAAATTTACCGTTTCTGCGTTCATCTCTATGAGATTTGGCCTAGGCTCGCAGTAGCCCGGTTATAAAAACCAAAATGGGAAGAAGGAAGGGACAAGATAAAGAACACGCATAATAATAACAATAAATAGGCATAAGCATGAACTGATAATAAAGATGTGATAAAACTAATAAAACTGATAATAATATCAACATGGGCATTTAAGAACTGCAGACCTGGTGTATAGGCTAAGATAGAATTGTTTAGATCCAATCTTATTATAAGATATGATAAAACTGATGATAATATCACAGATCTATTGTATAGGCTAAGATAGAATTGATTAGAACCAATCTTACTATCATGTATTATTCCCAATTCCAATTTACAACATGTCAGAATTACTTTACCATTATTTTAATCTAAAAATAATCAGTGAACTCACAAAGAATGGATTAAGGAAGAGATTTAGGCATTGTTGTTGTTGCAAATCCGATCCCCTTTTACACAATTCCTTTACTTTGATTTGCTGAAGAAAAAGCTCTCTACTCTGATTTAGGTTGAAGAAGAAAGGCTAGACTGATTTTGATTTGTGCAGCATGGTGGTATCATGAATTTATGTAATGAAAATAAGTTTAGGTTTAGGTGTGTTTATATTAGGGCATTAGATGAATAAAGGCCTTGAGATTTGACTAGGATTCATCTAAACCATTCAGATTAAAAAGACACATCATTCAGCCAATTAGAAGAGGCCACGTCAGCCGTAAAACTCAAAAATCGTCATCTAACCAATAAAAATGCGCCATGTGTGCAATGTGATGCGCAACAATAGGGGTGTTGATACCCACATGTCATATTATATATATATATATATATTTTCTTTTTAACTGTCTTTCCAATTAACCCTTTTCACACTAAATCACTTTTTTTAATGAACTGCGTTCACACTAGGCCACTTTTTAGCCATTCCCCTAAAACAAAAATATGGTATTGGCGGGGATTGAACTCAGAACCTCTTACGTACAAGTCACATGTACTAACCAAATGAGCTACTAAGTCTTTTGCTAACAAGACTTAGGAAAATGCTACACATTATTCTCTCATTCCTCTTTTCCATGTTTGGCTGCAATATTTAATTTAAAGATATATTCTTCATTTTAAATCAGTTTCCTACAAACTATAGGTCTAAATTGACTAGAAAATCGCCACGAACGCAATGACGCTAATTTCATGACCAAATTCTGGTGGCTCTTCAAATTCTTTTTTTTTAATGTTCGCATGCATTTCTTCGCATTTTATGTACTGCATGCAATTTCTTTTATTTATCTTTTTTTTTCATTTCACTGCATTAACTTATTACATGCAATTTTATTGTCATTATTTAATTTCTCTCTCAAATATATCTATGCATATAATATATATATACATATTTACACATTTTTTATTTCATTAAAAATTAAGGTGTTACATTCTCCTCTCCTTAAAGGATTTCGTCCTCGAAATCTTCAAGTTAAAAAGAATGTATCCTACCATCCATCATCCATCTACTCATCCATCATCCATAAGCATCCATTGTCCTTAAAATATTTCTAATGATCCTATGAATAAATGCAGAGGTGTGTGTATATGTCCCAATACTAATACGAAGATCAAGCGGTCTACTGATTCAGGTGACCGCCTTAATGCAATGTATGTTAGTACCATGCGTCCAACATGTATGCAATTATTCCTATTTGATAAGTATCATTTCTATATGAGTGCACAACCATTTATTCATATGCAATACCCATGTGCTGAGTCAACCATTTTGCATCAATAAAAATTGAAAATGCACACACATCCATATGCAGTATGAGAGTGCCTGTGAGCCGATCTAGTGCTTAGTGTGTGTGTGTGTATGCATCCACGAGCAACCACTCACATCCAATGGCAACCATCAAACATAACATGTCTCAAACACATGTTTACACCCATTAGTTTCTACCTAAAGTTCGAAGACTCGATCGATGGGATACAGTCGAGTGATAGAAGCAAGTACAAATAAAACAAAAACTTTGTTCCCACTAGCCAATGTCAAAATTGGAAATCTACCTCATGCCTCGAGGTAAGCCCCTAACCCTTTTCAAGAATATCTGGACACTTACAGACTATGGGTAAAGATCGCAGATTATCAAATGATTCTAGGAAACTAAGCATGATAGACTCTTTTAGGGTTATAAGAAATACCTTTCTAAAACCAAGCCATATCCCACAAAACTCGGAACGTACGCATCACATCGACTCAACGCCTAACACAGATACCCTCAAACCCCAACCTATCACAAATAGATGAGCCGTAACCCTTATGGGGTTTGAGACTATAACGGGATCAGAAACAAGAATAGTATTATGGTGCAGAGACTCAACTACAGAATCAAAATGCAGAATAAAAAAGAGCTCTAACTTAATAATCAGATAAGGAAATTAAACCTTCTACAGAAATTTTCCTACCTCTATCCTGTCCACCAGCCATGAGAGAATTCACCTGCCCTCTAGAAAATCCTTCCCTTGTCCTCATTTCTTCGGGAAGTACCTAGTGAAGTGTCCCATTTCACCACAGTTGAAGCAAGCGCCCTTCTTCTTTCTGCAGTCCTTGTTCAGATGACTCAAGCTTCCACAAGTAAAGCACTTTTTCTCCTTCTTATTTTTAGGCTTTTCAACCTTCTTCTGTGTCTCCTTCTTGGGCCACACTTTCTTGTTCTGTGGCTCTTCGAGCTTCTCCTCTTTCTTCTCACCTTTGGCTTCCTCTTCATGCATTAGTGCCATGTCAACAAGTTTCTCGAAGTAGCCCCCATAGGAATGTGGGACATAGCTAATCCGTGAAGCGGTTCATTCAAGCCCTTGACAAATCTCAAAGCTTATGTGGTGTATTAAACAATTCCATACAAAATCTTATTAACTGGTTAAACTTGTTAACGTACTCTTCCACAGACAAACTCCTTTGTTTCAAAGCCAAGTACCTCTCCATGTATAAACTCTCCATGCTCGTGAAAGAAATTTCAACTCGAACCTCTGTCTGAAATCCACCCAAGCTTCCCCTACATGTTCTCCATTCGTGACCTCCAACCAAAATGAGTCTTCATCCTTCATTAACCCAGAAGCTAGTTGAACATTTCTTCCATCATCTACCTCAAAGATACCAAATAAGTCCTCCACTTCCTTGAGCCAATTTCTAGCCTCGACAAACGTCTCAGTCCCATTAAAAGGTTTTCCGCCCATCGCACGAAAGTCCTTAAATATCTTTGAAAAAACATCTACATGCGGAGGAAGAGGGGGAGGAGGAACGATGTACAGCTGGAGGAACGTTTCCTTGGCCTTCGGCGGTTGCCGTGGCCTCCAAATACCTACGGAACCATCCGGGTAGTTTGACTCCCTCTGGGATATTAGGGATGTTTTGTTCCCTAGACATGCTAAAACGAAGAAAAAGAGATTCAAAACAGAGAATCGAAGGATAGATATATGGCTTTGGGGATTATGTTTTTCATAATAAACATTTCTCTTAAAAGTACTCTCTCTTTAAAACATGTTTTTGAAAATACTTCTAAAAAAATGCTTTTTGAAAATGGTTTTCAAAATCTTCTATCTGTTCTGGTAACATTCATCTCTGATACCACGTGTAACACCCCACATCCATTAATGTCACTCACTAAGGGAATGTATTAACTTTCATGGAGTATTATAAGAGTATAGAATAGAACATTCACAAGACAGATATATAAAATGGTACTTTAAAATTTTAAACTTTATTCATTGCAGCGGAAGAGCAAAACATGTATGATTACAACATCAAAACCACATATTAAAATAAAGTACACAAATATCCATCTTGGACATAATTATTATTTGAGTACATAAAAGAAAAACCATAATCTCGCTCCAATAGCCATAATGAAAAAGAGATAAAGCTAAGAGTTACTCTCAACACTTCCAAGCACTTCAAGAAGAATGAAATCCAAGTCAGGCTCCGTTAATCCCACCCTGAGAACTTGGGGGGGGGGAGGGAGGGGAGAAAAGGAAAGAAAAGAGGCAAAACAAAAAGGTCAGACATAAAGTCCGGTGAGTCCAGTTATTTTTAGTAAGAAAATAAGTAAAGCATAACGACAGAAATAAACTGCATGAAAGATATAACCATGACATAAGTTAAAGCAGGATAACATGATGAATATAAAGGAATGTCTAGTGCGCTTCCCAGATTTCTTACTTAATTTAATTCTCTGCACCACCTACTAGTATAACAGGATTAGGTATTACCCTAATGTCTAAACCGAAACCGAAATGGAAACAGAATGATCCCTACAGAAACAGAATGCTAGTAGTGGGCCTTTATCACCCTAACAGAGAAAGACGGTACAGAAATAGAAGCAGAAACAGAATCGGAGACGGAAACAGAATAATCTCTACGGGCACAGAATGTTAGAATCAGGTGTACACTAGTGATAGGCCTTTACCACCCCAACAGATGGTACCACACAGAAACAGACAGGTGTTACTACCCCAACAGAAACAGACGGTACCCCGGCAGAAGCAGACAGAACAAGATGTACCCTAAATTCTACCCCAAGAGATCGACTACCTAATATATAAATACCCTGTGTCGGCCCTACGGAAGGGTGTATCACTCCCTAAAGTGGCAACCTACAGAAAGACACAGACCTATTAATAGATTTCGCGGCGTCTTAACTTCCCCAGAGCAGACCGGATCCATGCAAGCACATGACCCGGTTGGAATGCGCCATCAACACCCCTTGCCATTATCAGAATGAACCTCTTATATTTAGTTCAGTAAGCATGCCCGGACCCCTACCTAGTGTTGGTCGTAGTTTGATACAAGAAAGGGTTACTGACTATTATGGGTCCTACACAATAGATGCACAATTAACATATATTATGCCAATTTTAACATTTGTCATGTCCAAATCAACCCAATTATAGTATGCCAAATTTCCCAACGTTCCCTAAATTTACCGTTCGAACGTTCATCTCTATGAGATTTGGCCTAGGCTCGCAGTAGCCCGGCTATAAAACCAAAAAGGGAAGAAGGAAGAGACTAGATAAAGAACAGGTATAATAATAACAATAAAATAGGCATAAGTATGAACTGATCATGAAGATGTGATAAAACAGATAAAACTAATAATAATATCAACATGGGCATTTAAGAACCGCAGATCCAGTGGTCTTCTTATGTCCTTATGATACCCCTGCAAAGTTACATAGGATTTGGTTTTCATTTGTCTGTACTTCTCCATCAGGCTATGTTAAATTGCTTACTAATATGTACGATCAACCAAATATCTTAAGCTAGATGGATCAGATTGCAATCAAACTTGGGGGAGAGACTAATGGAGTGATGAAAGGCCATTGTTGTGTCTAACCCAATATTCATGGATCAGTATTGATCTATAAAGGATGGGTCAGCTCTGATTTATGTATTTAGCCAATTCTGGGTCATTCAAGTTCTAAGAAGAACATTATAACGACCTGTATTCTACGTATTGGAGGACTGTAGAATATTTATATTATTTTCCTATGAGGTCGAATGACTTTATAACCTTAGGAAATGACTGATAGGGCTATTTCCTACCTTTATCATTTTTGCTGAATTTTAATGTGACCATTTTATCCTTGACGACTCTTTTTTCACCCATAACTTTTGATTAGTAAGGAATTGAGACCTAGAACCACTTTCATTAGATTTGGATGATGGTTTCCCATTCCATAAAGTGGTCACATTAATCAAACAGACTTACTGTTCGGGAGGAATGGCCGAAACAAAGTTTGGAGAGTGATAGGCAGCTTTAATGGATAGTTTGGGCCACTATCAGGTGGGGACCAAAAGCCCAATTTGGGTTTGATGTCTAATGGGGGCTGAAACGATAAGGGAATCATCTCTTATTCACTTTTCCAAATCCTAAAATTGATCAAAACCCTATTATTGGTCTCCACCTCTCAAATCAACCTCTAAGCTATTCCTTTATCATACAATAATAAAATCAAGAGATCATTAAGTCAAATCAAGACGAAAAGAGAATAAAGGTTGCTGTACTACCTTTGGATTCGAGCCAAAGATTCTCTATTTCCGGATAACCTTTTTAGGGAGATTAAGGTGAGTAATGGTACTCTTGCTCACTAACTAGTGTAGATAAACTTGTGGGATGTTCATAAAAATATATAAAAATGTTTCTAATTCATATTTAATCATATTATGACATATATATATAAGTTTGGTTTGATTTAGACTTGATTTGTGAATCCCGAAATTTGAGGGATTAAGGGAAAATGTGCTTCTTTGGGTGTTTTGATCTTGATTGGTTGATCTACATGTTATTTTAGTTGTTTGGTATGTCAGAGCAGTGCATAACAGATTAGGATAGATGCAAACGCCGTCGAGTGGAAAAATAAAGTGTTAAATTCATTCAAATAGACTTAGCAGATTTTGGTTAGACATTACCTATCCAATAAGGTCGAGCTAGAAAAATATTGTCAGATTGACGTAAAATTTTGTGAGGACGACAAGGAAGGTGTCAGAAGGCTCTAGACCAAGTTTAAAGTCGTTTGGAGTTATGGAGACCTAGTTATGGTGCTTTGAAGTTCTGTGACGGTCCGCCCCGCACTAACCGACATTTACACCAAAAGTGCGTTGTACACATGTCCAGTCAGCACGGGACGGTCGTCAAGGAAAGGGAAGGAGGAAATAAACTAACAAGGAACCTGTGAAATGTCTCACAGCGCATGGAACAAAATATAATAACAACATACTTGACATAAAACAGGTGAGACAGTGCATAAGATGAAACAAACTAACATAGTAGCGGAAAATCCAAGTACAGCTTATGATCCAAAGCTAACATTATTACAACTTTTCAAACTATCTCAAAAACAAAAGCTAGATAAAGGAGGTACACTACGAATGCCCAAGTAGCGACCACCAACGACACAGGGAGAATATCTATATATCATACGTGGAAGCCTCCTGCTCGCCTCCGAATCAGCTACTCGCACATCACCAGCTAACATGTCTCTAGTCTGCTCGTGTGAGCACCCAGAGTAATAAGAAGAGACATAAAACTCTGGGTTAGACATAAAGCTTGGTATGAGCGATAAGCATCTAAACAGAACAATAACAGGTAGACTAAACCATACCTGAACCTGGACCTGCAACCAAAGAGTTAGCACTACATACTGTACAACACTCTAAGGTGCCAATAACATGTGGTGTAAAGATAATGGGGGTGGGGTTGTGCATGTTATAGTGATGGCAAACAATCAAACATAGCATCCATCCTCACATCTATCGTTCAGTGCATAAAGCATACGATATTCACCACTTCGATCACCCAATACACCTAGCTATGATCACTTTGCCCCATGAAGTCTCAATGACTTCACTGCACTGATCCATAGCCACTTATCCTCTACTATGTCCACTTTGCCCCATGGAGTCGCAATGACCCCACTGCACTGGCTCATAGCCTTACTAATCCTTTACAATGTCCACTCTGCCCCATGGAGTCACAATGACCCCACTGCAGTGGCTCATAGTCTTACTACGCATCACTTTGCTCCTCGAGTCTTAATGACTCTACTGCACTGATAACGTAGTCTTACTACCATCACCTTGCCTCTCGAGTCATAGTGACTCTACTGCACTGATAAGTAGCCCATCATCCATTTTCAGTGGTGAATCGAAGTTATGAACGTCGACAACTCCTTAGCACACGTCCCGCAGCAAAGCCCAACCATGAAGTGAACTCATTGGTTCCCAATTGGATCTTGAGCTCTAACTTCCATTTGGACTACCTTTGCATCTCGGGTTATTGGTCATCACCGGATCGGTTCGGATCTCCCTCTAGTCATCAGTTCGGTTCGGGTCAGAATGCTCCTTCTTCACTGGATTGGATCAGGTCGTCATCATCACAGTCGGATCGGGTCGGGGTCTCCAGCTTGCCACGGTTCGGATCGGCCTCTTCTAATTCAACCCGGGTTGGGTCGTAGTCTCCAAGCCCAGTCATAGTACATTGGTTCGGGTCGGGGCACCATGGAGGATCGGGTCGGAGAACATCAGGCGGGTCGGATCGTATGATGCATGCCACGAGAAGTGCGAGTGGATCGAAGTGTGAAGTGTGAGAGCGGATCGGGTCCTCCTAACCGATCCAATCCGGTTCGGATGTTTTCCTGCACTTATTCCAGCAAGCAGTTTACGCCAATCAACAGTGTTTTCGACCATTCTACCTATTCTAATCAATCACAAAGCATACTATACAGTCATAACAATATGTAGAGTCAACCACAAACACCAAAACAACAGTATGATAGGTTAAAATGGATCAAACATAGCCAAAACCCCATATTTTCCCTTAAGCATGTTTAGGTGAAACTAATGATATGATTAGCAAAACTTAACTAAACTAACCCAAATTCATATCAGAGGTCTAAAACATCATTTCGAATTTTATAAATATTTTTCCAGATTTTTATTATGTTTAAATTCGCTAATTAACACTAATTACCCTTAATTAGCCATAATTAGTGAGGAACTATGCAAATCACTCACCTTAACCACAAATAAAAATTAGATCTGAAATAAATCTCTGATTTGGTGCGAATCCCAATGCTAAACAGCAGCTCAAATGTTGATTTGGTGTTGATCTCTCTTGATTTGATGTTGCTAAGCCCAATCTTCAAGTAGAAAGTGATTCGAAGGTGATTTAGAGGTTAAAGGCCAATTTTAGGGTTTCTAAGAGGTAAGTGGAGGCTAGAAAACTGAAATTGAATGAATCTCTAACCCTTTTCAGCCTCCCCTTAACCCTAATCCCGAAATGGGTTATGGGCCCATTCACTAATCACCCTATTTGGCCCGGTTAAGTAGTTTTTCACCTTCCAAACCTTATTTCAACCATATCTCCCAAACGGTGAGTCCGTTTGGCTATTATGACCACTCTACGGAAAGGGGAAGTGGTTTCAGGTCAAAATTCCTTTCCAGTCAAAAGTTATGGCCAAACAAGAACAACTAGGGGCAAAAAGGTCATTTAAAAATCGACAAAAATCATGAACATAGGAAATGACTCTAATGGTTGTTTCCCAAAGTTACATGACCATACGATTTCATATGGGAAAGAAATAAATATTCTACGATCCTCCGATGCGTAGAATGCGGGTTGTTACATTCTCCCCCCTTAAGAAATTTCGCCCCTAAAATTCCCTAACCAAGACACACAAAGGGTACCGCATGCCTATCAACCATAAACAACAATCAAACATGCAAAACAAGTCTATCCTAGCATGCGGAATAACTAAATTGCAAAATAAATCTTACCAGGCAAAGAGTTTTGGATATGTCTTCCTAACGCTCTCCTCTGTCTCCCAAGTACAGTCATTCTCGTTCTCGCCCCACTGAACCTTGACTAGCTTCACCGCCTTCCTTCGAAGTTGCTTCGTATCGTGCTCGACAATACGAATCGGCTTGCGGTTCCCAAACGCCTCGGGTTCTACTTCAAAGTGATCCAACTGATCAAGTGAAATAGTCATATCTGGGTCGTGTACGAACTTCCTTAACTGGGAAACATGAAATACGTTGTGAACTCCCGCCATCTTCTCGGGTAAGTCAACTCTATATGCCAAATTCCCAACTAGTTCAAGAACTGGGAATGGGCCAACAAATCTTGGTGCCAACTTGCCTCTCCTGCCAAATCGTATCACGCTCTTCAACGGAGAAATCTTGAAAAACACCAAGTCACCAACGGAGAATTTTAAATCTCTTATCAGCATAACTCTTCTGCCTATCTTGGGCAGCTTTCATTCTTTGTTGAATGATCTTAATCTTATCCGAAGTTTCCCTCACCACATCTAGTCCAAGCATAAACTTCTCGCCAGTCTCTATCCAACATGATGCTGAGTTGCACGGTCTTCCATACAAAGCTTCATATGGAGCCATACCGATACTGGATTGGTGGCTATTATTATATGCAAACTCTACTTGATGCAAATGGTCATCCTATGATCCACCAAAATCCAATATACATGCTCTCAAGAGATCTTCCAATATACGATTCACCCTCTCCGTCTGACCGTCGGTCTGAGGATGATATGCAGTACTGAGATGTAATTCTGACCCTAGAGCCTCTTGTAAGCTCTGCCAAAACCCACTAGTAAACAACGGGTCTCGGTCACTCACAATTCTTTTGGGTACTCCATGAAATCTCACTACCCATTTCATATACAATTCTACTAATTTAGTTGCCGTTCTGGTCGATTTGACTGGTATAAATCTTGCACTCTTAGTCAATCGATCCACAATTACCCAAATGCTATCATGTCCCGCTCTAGTCCTTGGTAAACCATCGATGAAATCCATCGAGACTTGCTCCCATTTCCATTCGGGGATTTCTAATGGTTGCAATAAACCACTAGGCTTCTTTTGCTCGGCTTTAACTAGCTGGCAATTCATGCATTTGGATATAAACTTCCCAACGTCTCTTTTCATCCCTTCCCAGTAGTAAGTCTGTCTCATGTCTCGATACATCTTATCACCACCGGGGTGTATAGTCAGTTTTGAGTGATGACATTCTCTAAGCACTTCATCTCTCAAACCATTCACGTTAGGTACAACTAGTCTTCCATTCCTTCTAAGCCATCCATCTCGATTAAGCCCATACAAATTCATCTCCTCACCGTCAATACTCATCTCTAACCTGGACATGATTTCCAATAGATTAGGATCGTCCCTCTGGCTGGAGCCAATCCGCTCTATCAAAGTGGGTATGATCGTCAAACAAGCTAGCACTTCTGGATCCAATTCGCACTTTGGTCTGAAATCAAACCCTGCGATATATTCCACTTGCTTCCATTGAAGAAACATAGCCCCTAAACTGGCATGTCTCCTACTCAAGGCATCGGCTACCGCATTACCTTTCCCATGTGTGTATGCGATATCAAAATCATACGAAGCCAAGAACTCTAACCATCTTTGCTGACGGAGATTCAGATCCTTCTGGGAGAAGAGATACTTTAACGATTTATGATTGGTAAACAACTCAAATCTTTCTCCCAAGAGATAGTGTCTCCACATCTTTAGAGCAAACACGATCGCTGCTAGTTCCAAATCATGGGTAGGGTACTTTTTCTCATGCGGCTTTAGCTGCCGACTAGCATAAGCTACAACCCTACCTCCTTGCATCAATACAGCACCTAGTCCGGTACCACAAGCATCCTTGTATACCGTCATCTCTTCATTCCCTTTAGGAATGACTAGCACTGGCGCACGCGTCAACTTTTCCTTTAGACTTTTGAATGCATTCTCACACACTCCGTCCCAGACGAAGGCCTGATTCTTCTTAGTCAGCTGAGTCAACGGTGCTGCTATCTTGGAGAAGTCCTGGATAAACTTACGATAATATCCAGCTAACCCCAAGAAACTTCTTACATCTGTTGCATTCTTGGGCATAGGCCAATCCTATACCGTAGCCACCTTCGCAGGGTCCACGGCAATACCATTCTCTGAAACAACATGGCCCAAGAATCTCACTTCCCTCCTCTAGAAGTGACACTTAGAGAATTTCGCTTTCAATTGGTGTTTCCTCAACACCTCCATCACTATCCTCAAGTGTCCCTTGTGTTCCTCCTCTGTCTTCGAGTAAACAAGGATGTCGTCTATGAACACAAGAACAAACTTATTCAACTGATCTCTGAATACTCGATTCATAAGATCCACAAAGTAGGCTGGTGCATTGGTCAACCCAAATGGCATGACCAACCACTCATAGAATCCAGACGGCGTCCTAAATGCTGTTTTCGGAACACTCTCATCCGCCACTCGGAGCTGATGAAATCCTGTCGCGAGGTCCAACTGGGAGAACACTCTTGCTCCTTCCAGTTGATCAAACAAATCATCTATCCGCGGTAGAGGATACTTATTCTTCCTCGTTAGCTTATTCAACTCGCGATAGTCCACACACAAACGAAGGAAACCATCTGCCTTAGTGGCAAACACAACTGGTGCTCCCCACTCGGAGACACTTCTTCTAATAAATCCCTTCTTCAAAAGATTGCTGACTTGCACCTCGAGCCCTCGCTGCTCATTTGGTGCCATACGGCGAAGTGGCATCACTATAGGTCTGACATCTTTCACTAAATCAATACGGAACTCAATCTCTCGGTGTGGTGGAAGCCCGGTCACCTCCTCGAAGACGTCCGGATACTGGCCAACCATGGGCACATCTGACAACTCATCATGCGGAATGTTGAGGGAATTTATAAAACTAGCCATTACCCAATCACTAGGTAGACTACCAAACACTACCCTCCGCCCATCATCCGCCCTAACTGTCACCAAAAAGCCCTCACAGTCTGCCACCACCCCGTACCTTTGGAGCCAATCGACCCCCAATATAATGCCATACCTAGCAAAGCCCAAAACAAAGCAATCACAAACAAACATACATCCATGACTCGATAAGACCAAATTTCGGCAAATCATACTAAGGTTAGTTGAACCACCAATCGAGTTCGTCACTACCAGTGGTCTATCGACTATCTCGGGTTCTAGTCCCAACCTATCTACCAGGTCACTAGATATGAAGGAACGGGAAGCCCCGGTATCAAACAAAACTCGAACTGGTACATTATAAATAGAAAGCATACCTTGAATACGACATTCTTACCTTTCTCCGCCGCTGTTGGGGCTTTCGACGAAGAAGGAATAACATCGATAGCATATGCTTTCACAATATGCTTCTCCTTAAGAGGTTGCGGACACTTATCCTTATGATGTCCCACTTGGCCATAGTTGTAGCACTTCCTATCTGCTGGCTTGGCCCAACATTCTTTAGCATAATGGTCCTTCTTACCACAGCTGAAGCACTCAACATCTTTCTTGTTCTTTTTCTGGCCATCCTTTGATTGGTTCTATTTCCTCTTATTCTGAGAGTTATTCTTCCCTCCACCGCCCGCTTGCGGTTTCAGCCCTTCTGCAGATGCAGCCTCCGTCTTTGGCTTAGGGTAAAGACTCTCTGATCTCAAAGCATTCCCTACAATCGATTCAAAAGTATCATCGATGTGGTTGATAAGCCTTTCCCCCAAGTATCCATCCAAACCAGTAATGAACTTCTCGTTCTTCTTCTCAGGAGTATCGATAAGAGATAGTCCATACTTCGACAAAGTGTGGAATTCAGCAATATAGTCAGAGACTGCCCTACCATTCTGCTTGAGTTCCAAGAATCTCTTAAACAACACTGACTTCTGGGCAGCTGGAATAAACTTCTCGCTAAAGCGAGCCTTGAACTGATCCCAAGTAACCTGATCTTCTGGAGTAGCTGTTCTAATAGCATTCCACCAATTCATCGCTTGCCCTTGCAGCTGACGAGACGCTAGCCTTCTCTTCATCGCATCCCAAGTCGTCGAAGAAACAATCACAGCTATCCATCCAATCCTGAACATCTGTGGTCGACTCCATTCCGTGGAACGGCTTCCCACCAAGGTTGGTGTAATCCTTGCACAACTTGGCAAAATCGACCCTAGGCGCCTGCACTACTGGACCACCACCATTTCCGGGATTGGGAACTGCCCCTTGAACATCCCTAAGCATCTCCCTCATGAAGTTAGTGAACATCGTCCTCATATTAGGAGCATTCCTATTATTGGTCCCTCTACCAACACCCCTAGCATACCGGCTCATCGTTTAATCTGTAAAGAGGGAATGATTAACGATCCCATAGTGGTACTAGTGCAGTACGACTTAATTCTTATACTACTAATAGTATATATATATATATATATATATGTAGCTTTTGAAAACCAAAGTAATCACAAATACGCGCTCTCATAAACGTATTATCTCTCCCTAGTGTCTTTCCCTAGGTTAACTATGCAACCTAGAGCTCTGATACCAAATGTGATGGTCCGCCCCGCACTAACCGACATTTACTCCAAAAGTGCATTGTACACATGTCCAGTCAGCACGGGACGGTCGTCAAGGAAAGGGAAGGAGGAAATAAACTAACAAGGAACCTGTAAAATGTCTCACAGCGCATGGAACAAAATATAATAACAACATACTTGACATAAAACAGGTGAGACAGTGCATAAGCAGAAACAAACTAACATAGCAGCGGAAAATCCAAGTACAGCTTATGATCCAAAGCTAACATTATTACAACTTTTCAAACTGTCTCAAAAACAAAAGCAAGATAAAGGAGGTACACTACGAATGCCCAAGTAGCGACCACCAACGACACAGGGAGAATATCTATATATCATATGTGGAAGCCTCCTGCTCGCCTCCGAATCAGCTACTCGCGCATCACCAGCTAACCTGTCTGTAGTCTGCTCGTGTGAGCACCCAGAGTAATAAGAAGAGACATAAAACTCTGGGTCAGACATAAAGCCTGGTATGAGCGATAAGCATCTAAACAGAACAATAACAGGTAGACTAAACCATACCTGAACCTGGACCTGCAACCAAAGAGTTAGCACTACATACTGTACAACACTCTAAGGTGCCAATAACATGTGGTGTAAAGATAATGGGGGTGGGGGTGTGCATGTTATAGTGATGGCAAACAATCAAACATAGCATCCGTCCTCACATCTCTCGCTCAATGCGTAAAGCATACGATATTCACCACTTCGATCACCCAATACACCTCGCTATGATCACTTTGCCCCATGAAGTCTCAATGACTTCACTACACTGATCCATAGCCACTAATCCTCTGCTATGTCCACTTTGCCCCATGGAGTCGCAATGACCCCATTGCACTGGCTCATAGCCTTACTAATCCTTTACTATGTCCACTCTTCCCCATGGAGTCACAATGACCCCACTGCACTAGCTCATAGTTTTACAACGCATCACTTTGCCCCTCGAGTCTTAATGACTCTACTGCACTGATAACGTAGTCTTACTACCATCACTTTGCCTCTCGAGTCATAGTGACTCTACTGCACTGATAAGTAGCCCATCATCCATTTTCAGTGGTGAATCGAAGTTATGAACGTCGATAACTCCTTAGCACACGTCTCGCAGCAAAGCCCAACCATGAAGTGAACTCATTGGTTCCCAACTGGATCCTAAGCTCTAACTTCCATTTGGACTACCTTTGCATCTCGGGTTATTGGTCATCAACGGATCGGTTCGGATCTCCCCCTAGTCATCAGTTCGGTTCGGATCGGAATGCTCCTTCTTCACTGGATCGGATCGGGTCGTCATCATCCCTGTCGGATCGGGTCGGGGGTCTCCAGCTTGCCATGGTTTGGATCGGCCTCTTCTAAAGCAACCCGAGTCAGGTCGTAGTTTCCAAGCCCAGTCGTAGTACATTGGTTCGGGTCAGGGCACCATGGCGGATCGGGTCGGAGAACATCAGGCGGGTCAGAGCGGATGATGCATGCCACGAGAAGTGCGAGTGGATCGAAGTGTGAAGTGTGAGAACGGATCGGGTCCTCCTAACTGATCCAATCCGGTTCGAATGTTTTCCTACACTTATTCCAACAAGCAGTTTATGCCACTCGACGGTGTTTTCGACCATTCTACCTATTCTAATCAATCACAAAGCATACCATATAGTTATAGCAATATGTAAAGTCAACCACAAACACCAAAACAACAATATGATAGGTTAAAATGGATCAAACATAGCCAAAACCCCATATTTTCCCTTAAGCATGTTTAGGTGAAACTAATGATATGATTAGCAAAACTTAACCAAATTAACCCAAATTCATATCAGAGGTCTAAAACATCATTTCGAATTTTATAAATATTTTTCCAGATTTTTATTATGTTTAAATTCGCTAATTAACACTAATTACCCTTAATTAGCCATAATTAGTGAGGAACTATGCAAATCACTCACCTTAACCATAAATAAAACTTAGATCTGAAATAAATATCTGATTTGGTGCGAATCCCAATGCTAAACAGCAGCTCAAATGTTGATTTGGTGTTGATCACTCTTGATTTGATGTTGCTAAGCCCAATCTTCAAGTAGAAAGTGATTTGGAGGTGATTTAGAGGTTGGAGGCCATTTTTAGGGTTTCTAAGAGGTAAGTGGAGGCTAGAAAACTGAAATGGAATACATCTCTAACCCTTTTCAGCCTCTCCATAACCCTAATCCCGAAATGGGTTATGGGCCCATTCACTAATCACCCTATTTGGCCCGGTTAAGTAGTTTTTCACCTTCCAAACCTTATTTCAGCCATATCTCCCAAACGGTGAGTCCGTTTGGCTATTATGACCACTCTACGGAAATGTAAACCATCAAACGAATCTAATGGAAGTGGTTTCAGGTTAAAATTCCTTTCCAATCAAAAGTTATGGCCAAAACAAAATCAGCTAGGGGCAAAATGGTCATTTAAAAATTGACAAAAATCATGAACATAGGAAATGACTTTAATGGTTGTTTCCCAAATTTACATGACCATACGACTTAATATGGGGAAGAAATAAATATTCTACGATCCTCCGATGCGTAGAATGCGGGTTGTTACAAGTTCAGTTAACCATTTCGGTTCAAGATTTCAGTTCAACATTCTCGTTTCAACATTCCAGTTCAACATTCCTAGTTCGACATTCCCAGAATACCAGATTTCAGAAGTACTAGAGTAATGACCATGTCTGGATCGACATTGCCTAACCATATATGGTAGCCAATCTAGTTTGACGTTGTTGATATGGAGGAGGACGTAGGATTAGGGTTTTTAGATGGAGATGCATGCTTAGTACTTCTCCATGATGACGATCCAGCTTTTTTGAAGACCAACTCCAATACGACTAGTTAAACCCAAGACGCGAAGAAAGTCTAAGCGGAAGTTTTCTACCAATGATCTAGATAGGAACCACCGGGGGGGACTTCTAAGTTGGACTTCGCCGCCGGACGCATGCAAAGAAGTTTTTAATACTCTAGACTTTATTGTGTTCATAAGATAGTGGACACGTAGACGAATCAGATCAAGGACATTGTGGATTGATTCAACTAGAACCCCAGAGTCAGGGCAGTGTGGACTGGGTAGGGCTATTGGCTATAGACCAGGGCAGTTGGTTATAACAAGAGTTAGGTGCATACCAGGGTAGTTGGTCCCACCGTAGCCTTAAATGGATTGGATGACTAAAGTTATGAGTACTATACTCGATGCACTGAGTGATTGAATGTGAGGATGTTTGCTATACTTGAATGTTTGTTATCATTATGTCACCACACTTCCATTTACACTCAATATTGTGATTATCATATAGTAGAGTGTTGGATCTAGATTAACCCTAGAGGGGGACGAATAGGGCTTTGTGGAGTTTTAAGAGATATCAAAAATATCACAGCACATAATGCAGTAGAGAAAATAAATGCAGGAAATAAATAACATATATTTTACCCAGCTTCGGTAAACCCTGCCTACTGCTGCATTCCAAAGATTTTTACTAGGTATTAGTCAACTATTACAACGCTTACACCTGTAAACTTGCGACAATGGCTAGCCTAAATGTCCTAACCCTATGCTCAAAACTTATCCCTAAGTTTCTACTAGGAGTTAGACAAAAGGCCTCACAATCTTGCTCTAGTTGCATTAATCCTACACTCAAAACCCTAGACTGGTTTCTGTCTCTGAAACCAGATTTTTCCCTAGTTACAAACCCGTAGCTAGTAATCCCTAATTTTTTAGGAAAACTAGTAAACCCAAAATTGAAAATCACAAAAGAAAATACAAATTAAAAATAAAAGCAAAAAACCCTATATAATAAAACACAAGACCGACCTCCCATTTATTTCCTTTGTAAAAGCTTTGTTCCAAAAATGTCAGCCGAACTAAAATATTAGGGTTTGCCAAAATCCCCAAGTCTCGACGTCGATTGCTGAAAAATTGGTTCTCTGATGATCTTTAGGTGACATCATTCTTGGTTGACGATTTGGATTCTCTCTCTGATGATAGAAAAAAGTTGTGATTTTCTCTGCTTTGATTTTTGCTCTCGAATTGATGCTTGTTGTTTTCGATAGTTTGCCTATGATCAAACAGTGAAAGTACATAGGGTTAGAAACCCTAATTTTTCTTTGATTTCACCAAGATGGTTTGTCTGATGTGTTGCGAGTTTGTTGCATGTTTTTTCAATACTTGCCATGAATGATTGAGGAAAATTTTGAATGAATTCGAATGAATTTCTTGCCTAAAACATGTTTGCTTGCTTAAAATAGAACTGTGATTTTCTGGAAATGATTTTTACACGCGAATCACCTTTTCCATATATAAAAATTGAACCAATTTGTGAGATTAAAGCATTCCAAAAATATGCTTGTCCCTTGTTGATTTTCTGAAAAATCTGGAAACCTTATATTCATGTAGAATTGAAAACTTTCCAAAGAAAATGTTTTGCCAAAAATTTCTTGACCAAATCTGGAAACAAAATAAATCTGTTTGAAACAGTGAATGAAAAAGAATTTCTTGCCTTTCATTCAGCATTGACACTCATGATAAATTTGCAAATCACAACAAAAGAATTCCTGTTTTACTTCCTTGCATCCTGAAGTAAACTCTATACTGCTTGGCTAAAATGAAAATAATTTTTTACCCATTAGCTCGAGATATACATGCAAATACAAGCTTGCCCCAAAATCGTATTCCTGAAATGATCTTGCCCCTTCATATGTGTTTGTTCATAGTATTGTGTCCAATACGATTCCATGATTTCCATAAATAAACTGATTTGTTTATGTTGAGTTTGAGATGATGATTTCAGGAATTATTTAAATGAATATTTTCCAGAAAAATGTTTCATGCTGAAATATGGAATTCAAAAAGTTGCTTGATATGTCCTGTACATAGACATGTACATATGTATTTAATCAACCCCGATTTGTGATATAGTTGCGCCTTTTTGTTCTATGCACTTCTTTGTTGTCTTGGTCATAAACTTAAGATAGAACATTTGTTTACATGGTGTCTTGTTTCACCAGTGTTTGTATCATATGAACTTTTAGCTGCCTTGAAGAAACTGCCTTGTATACATTGCCATGTAGCCATTCTATTTTCTACCGTTGGTCAAAACTTGTTGCACATAAGCATGATTATGTTAGCTTGAATCTGGCAGTGTCCATTTTCTTTGTGAACCCTGATATATTAATGATCCCTTGCTGGTTCATTGGCTCCACAATGCACTCAATGTTGAGTTTGACTTGAGTGTGACCCTGTCCTCTTGCTATGCTCTTTTGAACCACTTGTACTGCTGACTTGTTTTTACTTTACATGTCGCACCCATATGCACCTTTGTGATTCTTTTATTGCATGTATGTACATGCTTCTGGTTTATTCAGCCTTTTGCTACTTGGCTTTACTGAGCATGTTTGTGCACAATGAACTGAACTCGTGTGTATTGGTTTGACTTGGTTGAGTAGTACTGAGTTGGTTCTGACCATGCTTAAAGTATCTATTAGACCTGACCAGTGCTTGCATTCGCTCGCTTGAATTGTACTTAGCCGAGCTTAGTCCAATGGCCGCTCCTCAGTTGTTTGCGAGAGTTGCTTGCTGAATTGAGCTTGTATAAGTGACCTTGTGCACACATGTCTGACTTGAATTATGCACTGTATATACACATACGCACAACAACCAACACACACTCTCACAGTTGTGTGTGTATGTATATTTTAGCTGCTGGTTCACACTGGCTTGAACTGTTTGTTTTATGTTTGGCATTCTTGCATTTGAGCATTTTGTAGCCATTTTGATTTTGCTGAACCATTGTTCCTACCATGTATATACACACTATAACGGCCTAGGAATTTTTACGTTTAAAATATAAATTAAATTTAATGTTGAAGTAAATATTTATACTTGGATTTTTGACATAATATTTGGTATTTATCTATTTTGAACGTAGTTTGAGTTTACTTCGGATTTAATCCTTTTGTAAATTTATAGACAGTTTGTCAAAATGAATGTTTTAACATATCAACTAATTTAGTTTTCCTTGAATATTCGAAATTTGACCTTATTAACATTATTAACTATTTTTTTCATTTAGCCTTGAATTCTTTTCAATTAATTTTAATATAAATGTTTGTTGAAATAGACGTTACTAATTTAATCTTTTTTTGGAACTCGAATTGGAAATTAAAATATTAACACTTATTTAATTTATTGTTCGGTAATGTTTTTTGAAATTTAAATTCATTAAAAACAAACAGCATTGTATTTCGTTCACCGTTTAATAAGTCATTGAGGTTTAATCAAGCAATGTTGTTGTTTGCTCGTGTTCTAGCCTAATGTTCATTCAAACCATTTTCTTTGGTTCAGCCCAATGTTTACATCAACAATATCTGATAATATCTTTCTTAAGATTGGCAACAACACCTAGAAATTTACTCAAGATATTGTGTTTGCCATCTGTCTTTGTGTTATTGAGAAAATGAACACTTGGCCTTGCCTCTCTATTTTGTACACCATGTTGTGTTTCTTTTCTGCTGCTGGTCTCCCTTCTTTGGATTATAAAATGTGTATGCCTTAGCTTCTGTTCCCGCAACAATCCCTCTCTTATTTTTATTCCTACTACCATTGTTTCCTTACCCAAGAATTCAATTTCCCCCCAAATTTCCAGAATACGCTCGCTCCTTAAATCATGGCTGTAGTGCTTCTCGTCGTCGCCGACACACTTCCATCGCGAGTTCCTCTCTTGCGTAAGCTCTGCAAATCGAATTCGCTGCCTCTCTCTGCCGCAACTCCTAAAGGCATCGCACCTAACTTCCGACTGGCATCATAACAGCCACACAGGCCGCTGCCATCCTAAACTTCAAAGCCGTGCTCATTTCCATCGCAACTGGCCTCCCTCTCTCTGCTGAACTGAAACCGCCCCGTCCACCAGCAGCTTTCGCCTAAATCCTCAAGTCGAACCCAACATCCTCCTCGACATTGAACCCAAGCCACTCTTAGTCTCCGCCTGCCACTCTCGAGCGCTGCAAGTCGCCACTATCACTACACCATATATGCTAATTAGGCTGTGTTTTTAGCCGTATCTAAAACAAATAGGCATGGTAAAAAGCCGTATCAAAAATTGGCGTGTTAAATTATTATATATGGCTATAAACCGTATCTCACTTGAAGTTACATAAGACTCTTAGCTGTATCTAAAATGTAATCAGACATGGCCTTTGACCGTATCTATATATATATGTGTGTGTACACACATGTATATACATGTGAATAGATATATCATATATGTGTGTGTGTATATATATAAATAAACAGAAACTGCAACACATATTTTTCATAACACAGAGCATATACACCACAAATTATACATAGGAATGACACTATATATATATATATATATATATATACTGAAAGCATTACAAGTTTTGTCATAACACGACACAACGTACGTACAAATATATACAATTAAAGGAAACTATCAAAGATTTTCATCACATTGCGAACTAACAAAAAAAGGTAAAAATATATCAGCCTGATAAAACTCCAGTCGAGGTAGGGAATATTGAGCGTGATAGCCAGCCTGAGACCAAGTTTCATTTGGCAGCAAAACTAAATCATGATATATAGCCTGCAGCCTGACTTCCAATAGCACAAAAGCACCAAAATCTTCAATAGGACCACCTATAAAATACAAGAAACAAGTTACAAATACTTCACTGGACATGAGATCGACATTGTAACTCACTTTGACTGAGATGCAAACATGAATATATAGATAAGTATATGTCAGTCGGTGTGTTTGTGTACACCAGTAGTCGATCACTTTACGGGGTTCGGATCGACCAGTCGATTAGTATGTTTGTGTAATTTCACTGGACACCAATAACAGTGAAGGGCATATCGTGTTAATCAGTGTGTTTATGTAATTTCACGGTATTCGATCATTGTGTTTGTGTACAAATACTTAGAAACATACTGATAACAGTGGACTTGCATAGACAACCTAGAAACATACTAGCATCTCACATGCTTTGTGTTTTGACATGACCTCCATCATCGTATATAGGAGATCGGCATTGTACACATGAATACAGAGAAACTAAAATAACATTCGGTTTGATTAGTATATACAGAGTAAAAAATGAACGAATACACATTGTGAGCTGGTTTTTCTATGACCATAGGCTTTGAAATGAAATTATATGTACATAGGAATGGAAAATTGATAGTCATTAAAAATGCAAACCCAAAAGAAGAATCATCTGAACTGTAGTCGATCTGCAACACTGATAGTTCGTACCCTACCATACAGAACATCCTCCTATACACACAAAAAGGAACAAATAAACCAAAATTCTACTTTCTGATTAAGAATTTATTGGGCTTTTTGATTAAGTGTAAAGTATTATATACTTGCTTCAACATCTAAAGATATTGAATCATCATCTTCGGATGACACACATACTAGACTTTCTGATTAAGAATTTACTGGGTGATCCACCAGGTGGATGCATATTAGCTCACGCATAGGGTCAGTAATCTATGCTTATTAGCTTTATCCAAATGTCGAATGCCCCTTCACTTAACCTTTGGAAAAAGCTGCTTTCACTTGCAACTTCCAATTTCTTTGAAGCAGACTATGTAGTGCAAGTTAACTTACACTACAGTCTGCTACAAAGTAGAAGAAAGTTACTAGTGAAAGCAGCTTTTTACTTTGGTTAAGTGCAGCAGCATCTGACATTTGGATAAACCTAATAAACATGGATATCCGACCCTACGCATGAGCTAAAATGCATCCACCTGGTGGATCGCCTATTAAAATATTTACCAGAAAGTCTAGTAATCATCCATCTACCAAAATTTTCAACAAATCTATTAAAATATTTTCAGTACACTTGTTATCTCTCAAAACAGAGTAAACTTGTTATAAGACACCAAATTTAAATTTCAAGTATAAGGCAAACGAACATTCAAATGACGTTGAAATCGTGGTTAAATATTGAACCATAATTATCCATTTGCTCAGTTCCCGCCACATTTCAGATTCAACGTGGCAAATGATCTAAATAACATATCATCAAATGGCTATTGCAAATTGAATCAGGCTATGGACAATGGACATTAAACATCTTAACATTAGTAAAGGTTACTGCATCCTTATGACTAGCTCATTGTTATTTCTTTGTTTCGTGGATATGCCGCAATCTAAAATTATACCATACATGTTTCCAGTAGCAATTCAGATGTTTTTTACATTATCACAAAACATGATTCAAATTTGATTTCTCTGATTTCTGGGTATAGCTACAGATCGGTCCCTAACCCAAAGTAGCAATCAGTTAACACACTTACACAAAACAATTCAATTGAAACAACTAACACACTAACACAAAGTAGCAATCAACTATCACACAAAGATTTCAATCTATTCCCTACTATCAGGCATGCATGCCAAAATTCAATTGAAACACATACTTGTATTGTCGAAGAGGGCTAGGGAGACCAGGGGTTGTGTTTCTGCCGAAGGAGAGGGTTGTTTATCTCTATCAAAGGTGGAGGCACGATTTGGTGACCGAAAACCCTAATTTGGGTTTTCGGTCACCATTAAAGTAAAACAAATGGAAAAGGGAGCGGCCAATTTTTTTATTTTGAGTGCTAATGTGATGCACAATACGATACAGATTCGATTTGGCCCAAAGCCGTATCAAATTAACTAACCCAGGGCTTTGTTGATGGACGGTTAGATTTAGGGGGTTTGGAGTGGTGCGGATCGCAAAATGTAGTTTGATACGGATCTAAGCACTATCAAATATGATATGGCTTTAACCCGTATTATATCTCCGCATCCATCTGTGCCAAATTGGCTGTTATGGTGTAGTGTCTCCTCAATTCCGAGGCAAGTTCTTCGAACAAATGTAAGTATACTTATGATTAAACTTTTTACAAGATGCCACTTTGCATTTCACTAAATGTGATTGTTTGGGTCTTCTTTGCTACTGCTTTTGATTGACTGTTTAGGTGAACATTCATGTTTTTATTTTCTGTTGTGTCGTGTTACTTGTGTTTCCATGTTAATATGATATTTCACTACTATGTGGCGGTTAAAATACTCTTGTGTTGCTCCACGCTTGCCTTTTGTAGCACTTTTTGCTATATTTTCATAATTGCATAGGATGTATCCTATTTATTCAAGCTAAGTACTACCTGAAACCTTAAAGTATGTGTCTGCATTCATCAAATATTCATAGTTAGAAGTAAGTGACATCTTTTATAATTTGTAAAATAATAAGTGCCATCCTCAGATGTATGCATTCATAAAATGTTTTATATGAAGTAAATGGCAACTTTAGTGATATTAAAAGTCATCTTTGTGACATGTAGATGCTATCTGTATTCAGTTTTTCCTCTCTTCATGACACGTGTCTGATGGAAAAATAAAAATAAAATTTATCTAAGTTTATAGACCATTGAATTACAATGGTTGGAATCCTATACCAATCAGTTCCTTTTGTTAGTAGTTAGCAAGTGAAGATCATCATTTAAGTACGCACTACGTAACGTAATATAAAGCTTTTGTAGTATATTAGAAGTATATTTATTTCATCCCATCACTCAATTTGGGACAACTAATTCCGTAAATTGAAATTCCAATCAGCATGTGTATACACATTTGAATTTTGGTCCGGTTTCTGGTAACTGCTGGAATATTAGAAAGACGGATTAATTTCCTCAGTTGGATAACAATTAAAAGAATAATCTTTTAATAGTTGAGAAGAAGGTGCATGTAAAGGTTGATGTTTAGTTTACATCTAAGGTTTGTTTCTGTAACGACCCTTATTTTTACGGTATTATAATAATTTATTTAATTATTTAAATAATGGTTTGGTTATTTAAAATGACCGGAATTAAATAATATTGAATTTTTAATTAAAATAAATAATATAATAATATACTTAATTTCCAAAATAGTCAGAAATAGGGGAATTCACAATATTGTGTGAATTGGATCATTTATAATATGTAATTCAATTTAGAGTTGAGTTATATTAACGAATATATTATATAAACGATAGTTGAACGTATAATTATATTATATTTATAATCGAGCTCGAAATGGCGTGGCAGTTCGTAATTTGGAGACTTGAACTTTAAACGAATATAGATAATCCATTTTAAGTCGGATTTCTGTGAAACATGAAACATTTGGAGCTGGTGAAGTATATTTTTCTAATGGAATTGAAAATTCAGGATTTCGTCGGGTAGATTTTGATTTATGTCCAAATCAAATTTCAAATAGTCGCTATGGAATTCCTTTATAATTTATAATGATTTATTTATATTACAAAAGGATTTTTAATATAAATTGGGTATCGATTTAACCTGGATTTGAAATGTCAAGTTAGAAATTCAGATAGGAATATTTTAGAGTTGTATTATACTATGTGTGAATATATATACGATAATATTTATTTATTAATATTTAATTTAATTATTTTTAAATATATTAATATTTAAATGGGTTTATTTAGGGATTTAAAAATAGCCAGTTTTGCAAACGACATCCGTTTCCAATGAAACTAATTTTGTTGGATTCGGAATATTAAATTCTGGTTAGATTTCAATGTTCATAATTTTGGAGTCAGTATGTGACTGTACGTGATTTTAATGTGAAAATTTTCGATAATTTGACTTTAAAAATACGCTGTGTGAGCAAACGGACTCGGAATTCGACGAAACAAGTTTCGTTCAGTCCGTAATGTCGAACTTTAGCTGCGTGTCCATTTTTATCGAATTTGGATATTGTATGTGATTGTAGGATTTTTTTAACAATAATATAATTAGTGACTCATTAAAAATAAATAAAATAATCTATATAAATAATTTAAATTTCCCTATAAATACACTCCCCTCCTTTCTAAACCTAACCACATTTCTCTCTGGCCAAACGCACCGCTTCCACTTCTCATGTAAATGTGAAAATATTCATTGCTTAGAAAATCAAAATAAATTCATCCAGAATTTTATAAATTACACCATGTATGGAAACGGACTCAGCAACTAGAGAGCTCCATTTTGATACCCATTTTAAGCAGTACGATCAGCGTTCCCAATGTTCCATTTTTCGAGCAGGAAGTTAGGTTTGGCCGGCGTCGAGTCCAGAAGAGGTCGGAGGATTTTCGTGGGTACCATCGAATTCGTGGTGTCGAGTAGGTGGTGCTGCTATATTTTCGAGGGGATCGGTGAGAAAAAAAGTACGCAGGTTTCTCTACAGTCTGCTCGACACGAATCACTTGTTGCCATCGAGTTCTTCGATTTTGGGATCAAGTTGAAGAGGAGATCACAACGAGATCGATGAGTGTTTGTTGGCTGAGTTTTGTGGATTTTGGGCTTAAAAAGATGTGTGTGATCTATGTACCTGAGCGTGCAAACCTAGAGACCGTGGGGGAGAAGTATGAGCGCGAGTTGGAGGAGTTTGGTTTGGGGTAATGTAGATTTCGAAGGGATGATGAATGGTAGTTCTCGTTTGAAGTTTCATGAAGCGATGGAGGTATTAGAGGGAGAATCACTTGCGATAATTGCTCGTTTAATTTACTGGAGTCCAAAATGTGACGGGAGGAAGAAGGTCCCTGTGGTAATGTGTGTCGCGTGGTATTCTTATGGGCCAAGATTGTATGGGTAAAGCCCATAATTTAATTTAAATAAGTTTAATTTTTAAAGAAAATAGTGTATTAATTTAACATTTTCATATCTTGCTCATACTTTATCGGAATTGGACAAGACAAGATCCGTTGGGATCGTATGGACGGTGGCTACGCAATGGAACTGACTGGGATTGAATTGGAGCTCGTTACAATTTATAGTGAAATAAATTGTCTGTCTGAATCAATCGACAATTATCGTTAGTTAACGATAACTGTCCAATGTGAGTAAATCTCACTAACTCTATACAGTTTATATTTTTATAAATATAATCTAGTATTAATAATGATGATTGATTACTGTGTGTTGATTGTTTGGTTGAATTGCCGATTGTTTGGTTAAAATTGTAGATAATGACATATATATATAAATCATTAATTATATATTGATTCTGTTTATCAGAATATTTCATATAGGAATAAAATTGATGTTTTTAACACCTGCGAATGCAGGGAGACAGGTTGGAGGGATCCAACTGGATTCCTCAATATTATAATACTATTTGTTTTCATATATTATGATATATGATGTGATATATAATCTGTGATTGATAATGATGACACTGGTCATGTTATTTGGTATTTTAAATACCATATGAGATATTGGAATATATAAAGAAATTTTCAATGTGAATATTGAAATGACAGATTTATATAAAATGAATAGAATTATATAAGAGGATTTATATAAAATGAATAGAATTATATAAAAGGATTTATATAAAATAAATAGAATTATATAAAGAGAATTATAAATGAGATTATAAATGTTGGAAATGAAATAAGATTTGTATGAATAATTCTACAAATAAAAATATAAATAGAATTTGGGTTTAAATATGAAATCAAACTGTTTGATTATATAAAGAAATATTATTCACATTCTAAGTGAAAAAAAATTAGATTAAAGAAAATATTTTGCAAATAAAATATTATAAAGGAATTTGGGGTTTGAACTAGGAATTTAAATGGAATTACTCAAATTAGAAACTGACTGGAAATTAGTTGAGTTGAATGGCTTTCTCGGTATCGATCTGATGTTGGTTTCGGCCTTCGAGGTTAATACGTAGGGGGTTGTTCTCTTACTAGTTTACAGTAAGTGACTGATACATGTGAGAAGATAGTGATGTGTGAATCAGAAATTGAAATGTTTTCCAAAGTTAATAACGTATATTTTCTAAAATTAGAAAATAAGGATTTGATGAATATATGGAAACGAGAAATGGGGAAATGAATAAATATTGATTGATGATTGATCGATAGAATTTCCATCTCGAAATAATATCGTTGCTTGCACACATGTTTTTCTTTGATAGTTAAATAACCGACTATCAAATTTTTTGACCATTTTTCCGTCGTCAATACGGAGAGACCAGGATCAGATTCATTATCTGAAAACCCCTCTATATGGGCGTTAGCATTGAGATCAAATATGATGAAGATAATTGAAGACGGAGTTATGTAAGGGCTGTCATGTTTACAGAATAGTGCCTTCGGTCTGTCTAGTCCCAGGACGACCTGTATGGAAGAATGTCTGACTGAGTATATTTAATAGATCGCGTAAGTTGATCTCTTCAAACATATTTACGTGTGATGGCGGAGGAATTCGTTTCTCTTAGTTGTTTACCCGTGGTATGTTTGGAGAAATCAATTTGTGATTTGACGGATATGACGATGTGACATTCAAAGTAAAGAAAGGCGTGGTTTGTAAAAGGATACGTTATGGCCTCCTTCCTCACAACCGAGAAATGGTATAAAATCGGGCAGGTTGCATGGCTAAGTGATTAGCTGCTAATTAAGGTGTATTGTCACCTGACCTAGGGAAATTCCATTTACTTCTATAATCTATTTCGATTCTGTCCCTTTCAGGAAACGGTTGTTGATCCCAACCGTTGGAGATAATACATTCGGCACACTCAAGCGAAATGAGTGACCGGTCATGTTTAGTCTGGGTTACTAGATGTTCTTATTGAACCCAGGTATTCCTCTCTAGAGATACACTGTCGGAAGGTGGTCCCATACCTTGCTTGTTGAATTCAATACCCAATAAGCGCCTGCAGTTTTTAATTGTATATTATATATGTGGAACGTGATATGAAAGCATTCTGCTAATGATTATTTAGTTGTGGTTGATAGACATTACTATAATATCAAAGGGATTTTGATATAAAGATTATCGTTCTTTCAAAAGGACTTTTGAATGTTGAACCATGTGTTTTGGATTTTCATAAGGGAAAACCCATTCCGTGTTATACGGCGTGGTCTTATGAGATATCGCTTATTTTCCAAAACTGTTTTAAAGTGTTTACTCACACCAGTCCCATGACTGACCCAGAGTTTATTTTGTTTTGTTTTCCCTAAACTCCTGGGTGCCCAAATTTGTACGGGCAGTCAAGTAGTCAGGATTTTACATATACTTAAAGAGCTGGAGCAGGAGGCTTCAGGATTATGTAGCTATTGTTTATTTCCGTTGAGTTGTATATTTTTTTGCTCGGATAGCGGTATTGTATACATGTACTGTTTTGATTTCAAGTTATGTTGTATACTATATTTTATTCGTTTCATTGTGAGATTCATGTTACTCTGATGTTGTATGTTCTTCTTCTATTCTAATTTTCTATCTTATCTATTCTCACCTTCTAACTTCTTTCATTAACTATACGGTATTTCCGATGCTTGGATAGTCTCCATTGAGTTTATGTCGATAAACCCAGGATCGCGAAAACCCGGGTTACTACAGTTGGTATCAGAGTTGAAGGTTAATCAATTCCCTTGGCTCTGTAGCGTGACTCGGTAGAGATGAGGTTAACAATACCCTAGATTGAGTTTGAATGTATATATATGAGCACGTATTTGTTATTTGATATAAAAATGGTTTTATACTGTGAAGATTTATTGGTTGAGTTGTTTATGTGTTCTAATCGATTAGTTTGATCCACTGTATCGGTAGGGGTTTATAAACACTCGAATACAATGAACCAGCATTGTATATTTTGAAAATAGGGTAAATGATATAATTTTACCCAAATTATATTTTGATATAAAGAAAATATATATATTGGAAATATTTTAGTATTGGATGTGTTAGTTGTTGTTATAATCGAGCAAGATTATAAATTAAATGGTTATGTAAATAACTAATCAGAATTCATATAAGTGAAATATATGAAATCGAAACGAATTAAATCTGGATTTAAATCAGGATTGAAACTAAAACTCTGGAAATTTGAATAAGTGTTTATAAATGGATTGAATTGAATATATGAGAATTTTAAAATCCTGGGAGATTTTAAATTGTTTTACGAGCATTGTGAAGGATATTTTGAAATAAATTTCAAGATGGAGATGTTTAAAGATGATTTTGAAAAGTGATATAGTATTGAACTCACTTCGATCATTAGGAAATAACTCTAATGATGTTGTCTGAAACACCCTACCTCGGTTAGGGTCACTCTCAAAGGTAATGCCCAAATTTTGGTGGAGGTTTATAAGTATAAGTCACAGATACACAAGACATATATAAATACACATATTTTTGAACAACGGAAAACAACAGCAACTTTTATTTCATCAAAATACGTGTTACACAAACCATGTCATAATTGTCTTACAATACTTCCAAAAACATTACATTTTCATAACTGTCTTGATTTCATAACTTAAAGAAGCATAAAAACATAAGTAAACTGCATAAGTCCCCATAATTTCTATCCGAAGCCATAGTCCAAAACGAAAGAGATCCAAGCAATACATTCTTTCTCTTCAAGCTGGATGTGAAAACTGGCCAAGCTGCGGTATTCCCTCCCTGTGGATCTTGGGGGGGGGGGAACGAAAGAAAAGAAGACGAAAGAAAAATAGAGTCAGACATAAAGCCTGAGTAAGTCTAGGACTATTCAGTCTATGAATAAAGAAATGAGCATGATAAGTACAAACTGGAAATGGGGAAACATCATAAACTAAGTTAAGTTGTCTAGAGTCGAATGTACTATCGTACCCCATATAAATCTCTGCACCCCTATAAACTAGTTCCCAACAGGCACCCCATAATCAGGGTGAAGTGATCCATTTTTAATGATCGGCTCCTACTCGCATAGTTACGTGTGTCTTATGGGGGAAAGTGTTAACATGCTTTTTGGTCAAAGCTATCACACATAAAGTTTTTTGTTTGCGACGTGCTCAAGTCTAGAGAACATCGTCATTAAACAAAAACTGATTTGGTCGAAGTCACGACATATTCGGGAAAGATTGGAAATGGCACCGATTCATAAAATCATCGTTAATGGACTTGGAAAAAGTGGCGTCGTAAAAATATGTGATCTACACGGTTCGATCAGCTCAAAATAGTTGAAGGTGTCGGTCCAATCATATGGCAAAACTCGACATGGAAAAATGTATGGATTTCGATAAAAATTAGTGTCGCACACCCAAAAACAATTGATCGGCATGGCACAATCATGAAAAATAGCTTGCGTGGCTCACGGTGTCAAAATTTGGCAGTTGGCAAAAATTCTTGTTTGGCACGTTCAAAAATAGGTGATCGACATGTGAAAATCAACAAAAACCTTGTGTTCGTGTTTGGCTGATCGCAACTCGCAAAGTGGTCGATCTGTAAATTTGGCACAAAAAAATATAGTGATCAACACAAGGAAATTGGCAAAATCCATGGCTCCGCATCGGGCCGATCACGCACTGGATTTTGGCTTGGAAAACTTAAAATTTGGCATTCTTATTTACGTATCCCACCTAGGACACGAAATTCCTATGTCACGACATTTCCCCGGTAAAATTTTCCTTGTGTTCGGCGCATGATCAAGGGATGCGAATTTTGGCGGATCAAGGGAAAAAGAATTTTTGCAAAGCAAAAATGTGTTGAGTGCATTGGTGGGATGCGAAATTCCACCAGAACCGCAACATTGTTTTTTGGATGCGAATTTCTGGATTTTGGCAAGGGATCTGAAAATGGCTTTTGCCAAGTGGTTTTTGACAAACTAGATTTACACACGGGGATCACGTATTTTAGCTTGAGCGCAATGTGTTTTTCACCATTTTCTGGGATGCGAGATTTTCAATGTGCCAAAGTGGCAGATCACTTGGCCACTTCATTTCACTATATTGATCACGTGTTTTGAGATGCACAAAACATGTTTTCACCATTTTTTGACTTCAAGATGCAATTTTTTGACATCGCCTTTGTTTTTCGACTCTGTTTTTGGTATGCGAACTTTGCATTCCCTAGGAATATGAAGTTCTAGCAGTTGGTCCCAAAACTCACTTATAAATGCCCCCAAGCTTGGCATTTGAAGTGGTTAGCTCATTCACACTCTTCATATACTTTGGCATATAGGATTGAAGCTCCTAAGAACCATTAATGGCTTCCTTCATCGTCTTCACTGATTTTGGACTCCTAAACGTTGCAAAAACGTTTCCCTACAACATTTGGACATTTTCTTGGACACTTACACTACTATTGGACAAGTTTGGACATCTTTAGAATTTCTTGGACATTGAAGCTACTTTTTGGACATTGCTTCATACTTTGGCTCAAAGAAGAAGAAGAATGACATTTTGGTCGAAGTTTAGAATTAACAAAAAAATTTATTGATCTATTATGCAACTTTGTACACATAAACCATCTGAACTTATACAACTTTTGTAATCAGATATTATATGATGAATGATTACTATAAAGTAGACGAAAGCGTTAGTGCTGAACCAATATAAAAAGTTGTGTTCTTCTTGCACATTTCATCATTTTGGACTTGGATTATCCTTTTTCTATAAAACGTACACTCGGGCATTAGCGTGCGCGAATAATGACAATTTCTGTTGTTAATAACAATTATTTTAATATTCTAAGTTATAAGGAAAGTAACAATAACACCAGTACTAACACTAGATTCACAGAGGATCAATCAACTGTACGAGCACCTCTATTTAATGGCATGAATTATAACTATTGGGCTACACGTATGAGAATTTATATGCGAGCAAATGATTTTGATTAATGAAAAATTACACAAACAGAATATCACATTCCTACTACAGATTATTCTATGCGATCAAACAGAAAAAAATTAGATGCTACTGCAAATGCTAAGGCTATGGATAAGCTGTTCGTTCCTGGGATAAAAATGAATTTAACTGTGTTAGCGTGTGCAACACTACATTCAAAATATGGTCAATACTTAATGTTACTCATGAAGGAACTAACAAAGTTAAGCAAAGCAAGATATTCATTTTTGAAATTCGATTTCAGAATTTTAGAATGAGACAAGATGAGTCCATAAATGATATGTATTCTAGATTTCAAGACATATATCATTCATTATTCAGACTAAGAGAAAAATTAACTGATTTTGATGTTGTATCAAAAATCTTAAACTCTTTAACGGAAGAACGAAAAAGAAAGGTCTTAGTATTGAAGAAGCGAATGATCTCTCTACTATGAAAGCGGAAGATTTAATAGGAAATCTAATGTCATATGAAGTTAAGTTGCAGGCTAAAAGAGTACAAGCTTAGGACAAAAAGAATCTAGCATTTCATGTAGAAAAAGAAAATTCAAATGAGGATGATGTAGCACTTATCGCTAAAAACTTCAAAAAGTTTTTAAAATATAGAAAAGGGAAAAAAATAATGTTAAAAAGGGATCCATTCACAATAACCCCAGTAAACCATCATCTTCAGTAATAGAGTGGTTCAACTATCATAGAAAAGGTTACATGCATAAGGAGTGTGTAGAAAAAGCCAAAAACAAGAAGGATACATTAAAAAAGAAAGCTTTTTTGTAACATGAGATGACTCATATTCCTTTTCCTCAGAAAGTGGCAATGTTCGTGAAAATGAGCAAGCCAATGTATGCTTCATGGCTACAAACAACGTGGTTAATAATTATACTTTTGACGGTATGGTTGAAATAAGCTCAGAGATTTTAGATACTGTTAAAAGTTACAAAAGGAAATATAAGGAAACCATTGAAAATAAAAAGGAGGATTTCGAAAGGGGTATCCTCAAAGATGAGAGAGAAACATTAGAGAACTTGAAAAAAAAACATTTTCTAATGTTAATTCTCAACTTACTTTATTTAGTCAAGAAACTGAAACTCAAAAAGAAAAGAATAATGCTCTTGTTTATGAAAATCATGAGTTGAAAACTAAGTGAAAATAATATAATAAGATAATTTTAGCCTCAAAAATAAATTAGAAGACACTACCAAAATGTTTCGAATTTCAGTAAAGGAATATAAAATTTGTCTACGACTATTAAAATCTCTAAACTTGCATTTAACAAAAAAGGACTTATGTGACGAGAAGGAATTTCGTTCGGTCCGAACCAGTCGCTAAACCGACCCAGACCGTTCGAAACGCCCTATCGTTTGAGAACATGACAAAATAGAACGCAGACAGAAGAACATTTCATTGTATATTACACAATGCATCAGATTACAAGAATATACAGAGTATAAATGAATATTACACAGAAATATCAGAGATTTAAATTACATTTAAATACATAGCAGCGGAAAATAATACAATACACAACTAGAAGTAGATATACGGATACAAAGCTTTCCGGATATCGTTCCAGCTGTAAACCAGGATCCTGTGAATATAAATCTGCAAAACCAAAACTACTAGCTGCCCGTGTCAAAATAAGGGCACCCAGAGTTTAGGTCAAAACAATAAACTCCAGGTCAGTCATGGGACTGGTGTGAGAACTAAAACAGTTAATCTTTATTTTTAAAGTTAGGCAAATCAAGGGACCACGCCGTATAACACGGAACGGGTTTCCTCCCAAGAGTACCAGTGCATAAAACAAACAGCGCAATGCTAAATAAAGAAAAATGAAGCTATTATAAGACCCAGGTCCCATCACACAATGCAACGCAGCCGAGGATAGGGTTTTCCCTTATAACAGCCAAAGAATGCTTGATACGGTTAAAACAAATCGTTTGATACTATTATAAGTGCATAGTGTATAAAACAACTTCAAATCATAAGTATCAATCATAGGCGGCATGAGCGTCCCATGCCACTATGTCGCCATATATAGGTTTACAAATAAAACCGCAAAGTCACATATTTGGAAATTGGATTTCCATCTATGAACCGAGGCAAAAGATAGTCCTCAACCGATTCGAGACGCTCTAGCCCGTGTCTCAGGAACAGCCGCAACTGCCCCTTGGAGCGACAGGGCCGGTCCACCGATGTGGATTATTATGCCTGAACACTACGTTTCCCCACCCTATGGGGTGTAAGTGAGCCAACTAAATGACTCCATCGGTTCGAGAACGACCGATCAATCCGAGGCGCCTCGCAACAGCAACAACCACATAAGTCAAACTCGTCAGGGCGTGTAAAACCACTGACGCCACTTTTTAGCTAGAAGGAAACGCATGCCCTCCCTGAGGTCCGTCTCCCGTTTTTGGTTCATACCGGGTGTGAAACTCGCGAAGTAAACGTTACACAAAGCTACGCCACAAAGGCCGTGCTTTGATCATCACCACAAGACTTTGCTTTTCAACAGAAGCCTCGATCAATTGCCACTTAGGCATGCCACACAGGCAATTCACTCCATGCGTTTGATATCCATCAATATATAACCCCTGAGCTCGTACGTCTCAGAGAAGGGCGTTAAGCAAGAGAATAAATTCTCCGCCGCCAAACAGATATATATTTAATAGAAATAAAACACACAGACTAAAATCCAATGTCAGACACACAGTCCATTTACAAGTCCGTTCTGGGTCTGAACGAAACCGGAGGCACCTAGTACCCCGCATATCCATCGATCTCCAAGTACGTCTGAACGATCACCAACTGTTTCCATCTTCTTGGGTGTACAGCCCAATCAAGATCATCAGTAATCACCCAAGCGACGTGAAGACTTCCGGTCTTCGACCATCGTCTTCATCTTCGACTTATCGTCGTATCAGTTATTCAGAATGGGATAAACCCGGTCTTTCCGAATAACTCGCGTATATTTTAAATAAGTGTTACACAAACACAACATACGCCTCATTCCAATTCATTAGTCACTAACCGTAAATTAATCAAGAGAATAATTCCCCAAATATTAACCCCGAAGGCCGAAACCAACATCAGATCAATATCCAGAAAACCCTTCTGCTTGGCTAACCGACAGTTAGTTTCTAAATTTCACATTCATAGGGAAAGGTTCCCATTAATTTTATCCAAGATAAATTCCTTGAATTTATTCTTTATTCTATTTTGGAATTTCGATTCAACTAGTCGGGATTAACGAACCTTACCGAAGTAATCACTTGTTTTAATTTCCCAATCCCAACCTATTTATCCCATGAAGTAAAACTGGTAATACTTCATATCTAACACCACGGTGTTATCGGTAAATTCAATTACCATTTCACGTTCAAATCTAATTAAAGATTTAACTATCGCCTGGAGCAAAACTGGTGATACTCCATTCTCGATCCTTTCAATCTAATTAAAGATTCATTAAAACTCCACTTAGTTTTAATCGTTAACTGGGTTAAAGAATCAGTGTCATTTAAAAACACGGTTCGCGATAAACCCAAAGTCACATTCATTAATTATCGGGTTAAAGAACGAGTGTTATTTCAAAACACTGTCCACGATAAACCCAAAAATCAATATCAATTCAATCCCAATTAAATATTATTTAATTGGTACACTTCATTAAATCTAAATAAAAAGATTTAATCTTTTCTCAACTGGGTTCAAGAACAGTGTTAATGAAGACACCATTCACGACAAACCCAAATCACATTTGATATTAAATACAAGGCTCTGAATAGAAAATATATCGGCTTATATTCAATATCAAATTCTACGACAAACAGATATCGTATGGGAAATAACGATATATATATCTATATCTTTCAAATTCCCATAACAAAATCTGTATCATCACGAAATCCAACATCGAAATAATCCAAAGGCAATTTCGATTCAAATCCATTCCAATGCAATCATTGGAAATTCTGGTTATTTTCAAAACCATTTCAAATTCAATTTATTTATTTAAAAATAAATAGAATTATGTTTCTAGTTCAAAACTAGTTCATTTCGATAAAAAACTATTTTTATCTTTTCAAATATGGAGTTTTTCATCCCCAAATCTTCACAAATCATTTCTTATGATTTTACACAAATTATTACTATTTTAAATAATTTTATCAAGGCCCGTACAGTCGATTTCCATCAATGGCCATCGAACTGCACTTACAGCGACCTTTTTCGAATTTGATTTGGACGTATCTCCAAATCCAACCGTTAGATTTCAAATTTCTAATTATTCATTTGAAAGCTCTTTTCGATACGAACCCAACGGTTCCGGTTTTAGGAGAATCCGACGGTCGGATCTCCCGTAATGTCCGTTTGAAATAAATGGTCGAAATTCACGAACTGCCGCGGCGCGGCGCGTTCTATTCAGGCCGTTATATTATATATATAATATATATTTCGTCGATTTCTATTTAAAACGAATTATATAAATAGTTTTAAATTCGTTTCAAAAGCAATTTCAACTTCCTTTTCAATTCAAATCAAAATTGAATTCTTCTTTATAAATTCGTTTTAAAATTTATTTCTATTCAATTCAATTTGAATTCATTTCAATTCGCTTTCAATTCAATTCATTTCGAAATCGTTTTCAATTCAATTCATTTCGAAATCGTTTTCAATTCAATTCATTTCGAAATCGTTTTCAATTCAATTCATTTCAAAATGAATAAAATCGATATAAATATCGTTCACGTCAAAATGGCGTCAATCTAATCAACACGGCTTCATAAATTTCTATTTCCAAATATTCTATTTCAAATATTTCTTTTTCAAAAGAGTTGTTATTATCAAAATATTTCGTTCAACACATGACCAATCTCAATGGATGAGTACTGTCAACACATGAACCTTTATTTTATATTGATAAAGATGTAAATTTTATTACTAAAATATTTCGTTCAACACACGACCAATCTCAAGGGATGAGTACTGTCAACACATGAACCTTTATTTTATATTATTCTTTATTTTCTAAATTGGAATGAGGCTCAATCAATCACCATATAATGTTAATTATATGGATTTTCATACATTACACACATATAATAGCATTGCAAAATAATCAACCATCAACCAAAGTGCACTACACTGTATAAGCATCAAATATAGATATCTAACGCTTATAACAGCCTGTCAATCAATCGATCGACATATTTAATCAATCAGGATGAGTGAACTTCAAATTTCATCCCAACACCCGTGTGGGGTTTCAAACAATCAAACACAGATTTTAGTTGTGCAGTTGGGCGATGTGTAAAATTTACCGTCCCAATCAATGTCAGTCAAATCGGTGTACATAAACAAACCGTCCGGTTTGTAAATGAATATTTATTTATTCACATTCACTATATTCATATTCACGTTAAAAATTATATTTTTAACGATAAAACATTTTATTTTAACATATGAATTTCTATTCAGTTCATTCTTTAAATAAAATGGTATTTTTATTTTCTAACTTATTTTAGAAAATTTCGGCGGCATAACGGCACGATACTAGAAACGGGACGAGGCCTAGCCTTATCCCCGGTCTAGTGAAGGCCCACGCCATTCACACATCAATCAAAATCACCAAACAACCAAATTCAAATCACATCATATAACTAATCTATGCAACCAAACAAACAAGTCCATGGTCTGTGGACGATTGTGTCGGGTGCTACTAAGCACCGTCTGCATCCTAGTATATATATATATAAAATAGAAATGAAATTGAAAGGTGAGAAGTTCTCACTTTATTGCTAATCCAATCCCACGACTCTTTTTGTGAAGAAATCTTCGTCGTTTCATCTTTCATCACTTTCTTTGCCCGTATCCACTACATATATAAAAATCGAATTTTTACTTTGTTATTCAATATATAAAAATCGAATCTTTACAACGCTATTCAATTTATAAAAATCGAATTTTTACTTCGTTACTATATAGATAAAAATTATATTTTTACTTCTTCTTCATAATAAAAATTATATTTTTATTTCTCCTACATAACAAAGATCGAATTTTTATTATCTATATAATATAAAAATCATATTTTTATTATCACCCCTATATAAAAATCATGTTTTTATATTTCCTATAAATTAAAAATCGAATTTTTCCTTCTTTACTATGATAAAAATTCCCCCTTTACTATCATAAAAATTTCTTCTTTAAAAGATCGTATCCTTTTTTTATTGTAAAAATCAAAACCCTTTTACCTGAAAATCGTATTTTTATTGCTATTCATTTGCATAAAAAAAATCATCTCTTTACAATTTCAAAAATTAAAGCTTTTTAATTCTAAAACCCTTAGCTTTTTAAATTCTACTACCTTAAACAAATAAATAAAACAAATAAATAAAAACAAAAAGAAACTCACCGTGGCCTAAGAGGAGGGGATGGCGGTCTACTGATGTCGGCAGGGTGGTGGGGCGTCGCACTGGTCGGAGGTCAGCTCAGAGGGGTGGTGGAGGTCGGCTAGGGGTAGCGGCGGTTTTTGGGTGGGTTTCGGGTCAGGGCTGGCGCAAGAGGTGGAAGAAGGGCTGGGGGGGGGGGGGGGCGTCGATGATGTGGGTCGGAGGCGCGCCGGCCTGGGGAACGGGTGGCGGAAGGATCGGTGGTGGCGGGCGAGGGGTAGCGGCCTCCGTCGTTTTCCCCCTTTTTTTTATATAAAACCAATTTCGGTAATGAATTACAGTAGGGGGGGCTTAGGGGATAAAGGAGAAAAGGAGGGGCCCAATAATATTTAATTTTTTTTTTTCCCTAAGTGTTGACTTTTCGTCCGAGCTCGGAATCACACCCAACGACTGTCGCCGCTAGCGTATTACCCCCATTCCGAACACAATGGGATATGTATCGCAAGCTAATTCGAACGTTTCGATCAGTTTTCGTCAAAATCAACATATAACTCTATATATTGAGTTTGAACGCACATTTCAATTTACCGGGGTCACATACTAGCTCGAAAAATTACAGAAAAATATTTTCTAGCTTCGTATTGACGATACGGTCCTAACAAAACTAGTTTCGTCGAATTCCGAGACCGTTGGAAAAATGGCCAATTTCCAGTCGATTAAAATCAACTAAAACCGGTCAAACGCGTTTTCCTTTGCCACGCTCACATATTGAATCGAAAAATTATGAAATTTGGAATCTAGCAATAATTTGACACTGCGGATCCAACAAAAGTGGTTTCATCGAAATCCGAGGTCGTTTGCAAAATTCCCATTTTTAAGGGCCTGAATTCCATAGCGACTATTCAGAATTTTCAACTGGACATATCTTTTGATTCCCGCTATGAAATTTTGATTTGTCGGATTCGTTGGAAAGATATTCTCAATTAGATCCTATTGTTTTTGGTTTCACTAAAATCCGGATTGTTTTGCACCCGGTACATTCAATTGAAGTTTGAAATCGAATTATCGAACTACCGCGCCATTTTCAATTCTATTTATAATTATATATAAATATTTATATTCTAACGACGACGCGTATAATATATACGTTCGAACTCTATTCAAAATAAATTCCTCGACAATATTATTTAAAATAATCTATTTTAAATATTCAAAATTCGCTAAAATTGCCAAAATAAAAATTTTAAACTGGCCCAGATTTTTGGGTTATTACAATCTCCCCCACTTAAAACTTTTCGTCCCCGAAAAGGAACAAAGTCGAAAGTGGTTTGATTAATCAACTCTACGTTCGATCTAGCTTTCATTCTCCAACTTTTCAGTTTCTGAGAATTTTCCAATTCTTCAAAAATTTGGCTAACACCCTAAATTTTCGAAAAATTTCGCCACAACCTCCCCTGCACCGGGAGCATCGGGGAATTTCAAATAGCTTCCCCAGTCCTTCAGATCTCAAAAAGAAAAGGAAAAAGCCAAGCGGCTAGCCAATAGGCTCATAAAATCATCATCACCCAAACAAAACAGTAAATTATGTAGTAAACATGTACCTATTTGTCGGGCAAACAAATTTTATTTTCTGCTCTAGCCTCCTTGCTATGACCTGTTCAATGTAAGTATATGTATGTGCAAGCAAATGCGACCAATTTTTCAATATAATTCAATATTGGGTACAATTTGATCAAATGGTTTAAATTTATCAAACAAATAAACAAACAACACAAACATCAATCAATTAGTGAATTAGAGTTTCAAATTCATAATTTGATATATATACAAAAATCATGTTTTTGATGCCAATTCACAACAATGTATTCTAGCTATATTTTGGTTCTCACACCAGTCTAATGGAAATATATAGAAGTCACACCTTCGAAACACGAATATAAATACTGATGATGTGGCCACATCATCAGAATTATCCCCGGGTGTCTAGAATGTGACTCAATATCTTTCCAGTATATTAAAACTTCGAATATACGTTTGCAAGGCGTATATGCAAATTCTTTATATATTGTACTGTCCAAATCAATACAAATAAATAATCAAATACGAATATTTGATTTAGATTTTCAAAACTAGATTTGCTTTTACTTTAAAAATATACTCTTCACACTCGTTCTAGGATACTACTGATCCCATCTCTAACGAGTCATTCCCGTTGGATATTACTAATCCAATATCTGATGAATTCTTCCGTATGGTTCTAATGTGTCTTGTTCTCTGAGCTTTGTAAACCTGGCTCTGATACCAACTGTGACAAGAAGGAATTTCGCTCGGTCCGAACCAGTCGCTAAACCGACCCAGACCGTTCGAAACGCCCTATCGTTTGAGAACATGACAAAATAGAACGCAGACAGAAGAACATTTCATTGTATATTACACAATGCATCAGATTACAAGAATATACAGAGTATAAATGAATATTACACAGAAATATCAGAGATTTAAATTACATTTAAATACATAGCAGCGGAAAATAATACAATACACAACTAGAAGTAGATATACGGATACAAAGCTTTCCGGATATCGTTCCAGCTGTAAACCAGGATCCTGTGAATATAAATATGCAAAACCAAAACTACTAGCTGCCCGTGTCAAAATAAGGGCACCCAGAGTTTAGGTCAAAACAATAAACTCCAGGTCAGTCATGGGACTGGTGTGAGAACTAAAACAGTTAATCTTTATTTTTAAAGTTAGGCAAATCAAGGGACCACGCCGTATAACACGGAACGGGTTTCCTCCCAAGAGTACCAGTGCATAAAACAAACAGCGCAATGCTAAATAAAGAAAAATGAAGCTATTATAAGACCCAGGTCCCATCACACAATGCAACGCAGCCGAGGATAGGGTTTTCCCTTATAACAGCCAAAGAATGCTTGATACGGTTAAAACAAATCGTTTGATACTATTATAAGTGCATAGTGTATAAAACAACTTCAAATCATAAGTATCAATCATAGGCGGCATGAGCGTCCCATGCCACTATGTCGCCATATATAGGTTTACAAATAAAACCGCAAAGTCACATATTTGGAAATTGGATTTCCATCTATGAACCGAGGCAAAAGATAGTCCTCAACCGATTCGAGACGCTCTAGCCCGTGTCTCAGGAACAACCGCAACTGCCCCTTGGAGCGACAGGGCCGGTCCACTGATGTGGATTATTATGCCTGAACACTACGTTTCCCCACCCTATGGGGTGTAAGTGAGCCAACTAAATGACTCCATCGGTTCGAGAACGACCGATCAATCCGAGGCGCCTCGCAACAGCAACAACCACATAAGTCAAACTCGTCAGGGCGTGTAAAACCACTGACGCCACTTTTTAGCTAGAAGGAAACGCATGCCCTCCCTGAGGTCCGTCTCCCGTTTTTGGTTCATACCGGGTGTGAAACTCGCGAAGTAAACGTTACACAAAGCTACGCCACAAAGGCCGTGCTTTGATCATCACCACAAGACTTTGCTTTTCAACAGAAGCCTCGATCAATTGCCACTTAGGCATGCCACACAGGCAATTCACTCCATGCGTTTGATATCCATCAATATATAACCCCTGAGCTCGTACGTCTCAGAGAAGGGCGTTAAGCAAGAGAATAAATTCTCCGCCGCCAAACAGATATATATTTAATAGAAATAAAACACACAGACTAAAATCCAATGTCAGACACACAGTCCATTTACAAGTCCGTTCTGGGTCTGAACGAAACCGGAGGCACCTAATACCCCGCATATCCATCGATCTCCAAGTACGTCTAAACGATCACCAACTGTTTCCATCTTCTTGGGTGTACAGCCCAATCAAGATCATCAGTAATCACCCAAGCGACGTGAAGACTTCCGGTCTTCGACCATCGTCTTCATCTTCGACTTATCGTCGTATCAGTTATTCAGAATGGGATAAACCCGGTCTTTCCGAATAACTCGCGTATATTTTAAATAAGTGTTACACAAACACAACATACGCCTCATTCCAATTCATTAGTCACTAACCGTAAATTAATCAAGAGAATAATTCCCCAAATATTAACCCCGAAGGCCGAAACCAACATCAGATCAATATCCAGAAAACCCTTCTGCTTGGCTAACCGACAGTTAGTTTCTAAATTTCACATTCATAGGGAAAGGTTCCCATTAATTTTATCCAAGATAAATTCCTTGAATTTATTCTTTATTCTATTTTGGAATTTCGATTCAACTAGTCGGGATTAACGAACCTTACCGAAGTAATCACTTGTTTTAATTTCCCAATCCCAACCTATTTATCCCATGAAGTAAAACTGGTAATACTTCATATCTAACACCACGGTGTTATCGGTAAATTCAATTACCATTTCACGTTCAAATCTAATTAAAGATTTAACTATCGCCTGGAGCAAAACTGGTGATACTCCATTCTCGATCCTTTCAATCTAATTAAAGATTCATTAAAACTCCACTTAGTTTTAATCGTTAACTGGGTTAAAGAATCAGTGTCATTTAAAAACACGGTTCGCGATAAACCCAAAGTCACATTCATTAATTATCGGGTTAAAGAACGAGTGTTATTTCAAAACACTGTCCACGATAAACCCAAAAATCAATATCAATTCAATCCCAATTAAATATTATTTAATTGGTACACTTCATTAAATCTAAATAAAAAGATTTAATCTTTTCTCAACTGGGTTCAAGAACAGTGTTAATGAAGACACCATTCACGACAAACCCAAATCACATTTGATATTAAATACAAGGCTCTGAATAGAAACTATATCGGCTTATATTCAATATCAAATTCTACGACAAACAGATATCGTATGGGAAATAACGATATATATATCTATATCTTTCAAATTCCCATAACAAAATCTGTATCATCACGAAATCCAACATCGAAATAATCCAAAGGCAATTTCGATTCAAATCCATTCCAATGAAATCATTGGAAATTCTGGTTATTTTCAAAACCATTTCAAATTCAATTTATTTATTTAAAAATAAATAGAATTATGTTTCTAGTTCAAAACTAGTTCATTTCGATAAAAAACTATTTTTATCTTTTCAAATATGGAGTTTTTCATCCCCAAATCTTCACAAATCATTTCTTATGATTTTACACAAATTATTACTATTTTAAATAATTTTATCAAGGCCCGTACAGTCGATTTCCATCAATGGCCATCGAACTGCACTTACAGCGACCTTTTTCGAATTTGATTTGGACGTATCTCCAAATCCAACCGTTAGATTTCAAATTTCTAATTATTCATTTGAAAGCTCTTTTCGATACGAACCCAACGGTTCCGGTTTTAGGAGAATCCGACGGTCGGATCTCCCGTAATGTCCGTTTGAAATAAATGGTCGAAATTCACGAACTGCCGCGGCGCGGCGCGTTCTATTCAGGCCGTTATATTATATATATAATATATATTTCGTCGATTTCTATTTAAAACGAATTATATAAATAGTTTTAAATTCGTTTCAAAAGCAATTTCAACTTCCTTTTCAATTCAAATCAAAATTGAATTCTTCTTTATAAATTCGTTTTAAAATTTATTTCTATTCAATTCAATTTGAATTCATTTCAATTCGCTTTCAATTCAATTCATTTCGAAATCGTTTTCAATTCAATTCATTTCGAAATCGTTTTCAATTCAATTCATTTCGAAATCGTTTTCAATTCAATTCATTTCAAAATGAATAAAATCGATATAAATATCGTTCACGTCAAAATGGCGTCAATCTAATCAACACGGCTTCATAAATTTCTATTTCCAAATATTCTATTTCAAATATTTCTTTTTCAAAAGAGTTGTTATTATCAAAATATTTCGTTCAACACATGACCAATCTCAATGGATGAGTACTGTCAACACATGAACCTTTATTTTATATTGATAAAGATGTAAATTTTATTACTAAAATATTTCGTTCAACACACGACCAATCTCAAGGGATGAGTACTGTCAACACATGAACCTTTATTTTATATTATTCTTTATTTTCTAAATTGGAATGAGGCTCAATCAATCACCATATAATGTTAATTATATGGATTTTCATACATTACACACATATAATAGCATTGCAAAATAATCAACCATCAACCAAAGTGCACTACACCGTATAAGCATCAAATATAGATATCTAACGCTTATAACAGCCTGTCAATCAATCGATCGACATATTTAATCAATCAGGATGAGTGAACTTCAAATTTCATCCCAACACCCGTGTGGGGTTTCAAACAATCAAACACAGATTTTAGTTGTGCAGTTGGGCGATGTGTAAAATTTACCGTCCCAATCAATGTCAGTCAAATCGGTGTACATAAACAAACCGTCCGGTTTGTAAATGAATATTTATTTATTCACATTCACTATATTCATATTCACGTTAAAAATTATATTTTTAACGATAAAACATTTTATTTTAACATATGAATTTCTATTCAGTTCATTCTTTAAATAAAATGGTATTTTTATTTTCTAACTTATTTTAGAAAATTTCGGCGGCATAACGGCACGATACTAGAAACGGGACGAGGCCTAGCCTTATCCCCGGTCTAGTGAAGGCCCACGCCATTCACACATCAATCAAAATCACCAAACAACCAAATTCAAATCACATCATATAACTAATCTATGCAACCAAACAAACAAGTCCATGGTCTGTGGACGATTGTGTCGGGTGCTACTAAGCACCGTCTGCATCCTAGTATATATATATATAAAATAGAAATGAAATTGAAAGGTGAGAAGTTCTCACTTTATTGCTAATCCAATCCCACGACTCTTTTTGTGAAGAAATCTTCGTCGTTTCATCTTTCATCACTTTCTTTGCCCGTATCCACTACATATATAAAAATCGAATTTTTACTTTGTTATTCAATATATAAAAATCGAATCTTTACAACGCTATTCAATTTATAAAAATCGAATTTTTACTTCGTTACTATATAGATAAAAATTATATTTTTACTTCTTCTTCATAATAAAAATTATATTTTTATTTCTCCTACATAACAAAGATCGAATTTTTATTATCTATATAATATAAAAATCATATTTTTATTATCACCCCTATATAAAAATCATGTTTTTATATTTCCTATAAATTAAAAATCGAATTTTTCCTTCTTTACTATGATAAAAATTCCCCCTTTACTATCATAAAAATTTCTTCTTTAAAAGATCGTATCCTTTTTTTATTGTAAAAATCAAAACCCTTTTACCTGAAAATCGTATTTTTATTGCTATTCATTTGCATAAAAAAAATCATCTCTTTACAATTTCAAAAATTAAAGCTTTTTAATTCTAAAACCCTTAGCTTTTTAAATTCTACTACCTTAAACAAATAAATAAAAACAAAAAGAAACTCACCGTGGCCTAAGAGGAGGGGATGGCGGTCTACTGATGTCGGCAGGGTGGTGGGGCGTCGCACTGGTCGGAGGTCAGCTCAGAGGGGTGGTGGAGGTCGGCTAGGGGTAGCGGCGGTTTTTGGGTGGGTTTCGGGTCAGGGCTGGCGTAAGAGGTGGAAGAAGGGCTGGGGGGGGGGCGTCGATGATGTGGGTCGGAGGCGCGCCGGCCTGGGGAACGGGTGGCGGAAGGATCGGTGGTGGCGGGCGAGGGGTAGCGGCCTCCGTCGTTTTCCCCCTTTTTTTTTTATATAAAACCAATTTCGGTAATGAATTACAGTAGGGGGGGGGCTTAGGGGATAAAGGAGAAAAGGAGGGGCCCAATAATATTTAATAAATTTTTTTTTTCCTAAGTGTTGACTTTTCGTCCGAGCTCGGAATAACACCCAACGATTGTCGCCGCTAGCGTATTACCCCCATTCCGAACACAATGGGATATGTATCGCAAGCTGATTCAAACGCTTCGATCAGTTTTCGTCAAAATCAACATATAACTCTATATATTGAGTTTGAACGCACATTTCAATTTACCGGGGTCACATACTAGCTCGAAAAATTACAGAAAAATATTTTCTAGCTTCGTATTGACGATACGGTCCTAACAAAACTAGTTTCGTCGAATTCCGAGACCGTTGGAAAAATGGCCAATTTCCAGTCGATTAAAATCAACTAAAACCGGTCAAACGCGTTTTCCTTTGCCACGCTCACATATTGAATCGAAAAATTATGAAATTTGGAATCTAGCAATAATTTGACACTGCGGATCCAACAAAAGTGGTTTCATCGAAATCCGAGGTCGTTTGCAAAACTCCCATTTTTAAGGGCCTGAATTACATAGCGACTATTCAGAATTTTCAACTGGACATATCTTTTGATTCCCGCTATGAAATTTTGATTTGTCGGATTCGTTGGAAAGATATTCTCAATTAGATCCTATTGTTTTTGGTTTCACTAAAATCCGGATTGTTTTGCACCCGGTACATTCAATTGAAGTTTGAAATCGAATTATCGAACTACCGCGCCATTTTCAATTCTATTTATAATTATATATAAATATTTATATTCTAACGACGACGCGTATAATATATACGTTCGAACTCTATTCAAAATAAATTCCTCGACAATATTATTTAAAATAATCTATTTTAAATATTCAAAATTCGCTAAAATTGCCAAAATAAAAATTTTAAACTGGCCCAGATTTTCGGGTTATTACAACTTAGGTGTGATAAGAAATCTAAAGCTCCATTTAAGAAAATAATTGATAAAAGGAGAAATGACTCTAAACCTAGTAAAGCATAAAAATCCTTAAAGAGGAAAAGAAACTCAAAAACTATTAACATATGGTTGCCAAAAACAAATAATAATTTGATTAGGAATAAGTATACAAAAATGTTTTTAGAAACTGGTCATAAAAATAAAAAGTATGTTTATAAAAGGGATATTGAACCCTCTTTGGTTTGGATTCCTAAGACCTAACTCTTAGGATCCTATCAAAAGGTGGGTACTAATGTTAACTAGTATTTTTTGCAGGACCCACTGAAGAAAAGGGGAAAGGGATGCTCAATAGTGGTTGCTCAAAACAAATGACAGGAGACAAAGATATGCTATCAAATATTGCATACTTATGTATTTTTGTAACATTTGGAGATAATTCCAATGGTTATATCATTGGAAAAGGCGATGTAAGCAATGACGGTGCATCTAATTTACCTCTTATTTCAAATGTTTTATGTAACACCCCAAATTTTAATAACAAAATTATCAAAATAATTATGAGATTAATTTCATTTGAAATTCGATAATAAACTCATGTTATGAAATGACCAATAAATAATAATTTGTCATCAAATATAACATGGCAATGGTATATATAAAATTAAATAAAAAACATACGGATAAATTGAAGTAAATAAATATGTTATAAAATAATCAAAAATACATGCGTACAATAATTGTATAAACAATGTGAGTTTGAACTTGAAAACAACAGAAGGTTATTAAATTAACAAACTTAACCATTTAATAAAATAGGAAAACAAATGTGTGTGATAGAAAGGATTAAATCAAGGAAGGGAAAGTAACTAATATTAAAATGGCAACATCCCTTTTATTTGATAATGCATGTCATAAATGACGATAATAAAGAAATAATGGAAATAGAGTAAAAAATTGGAAGTAGACAACTAATGTGAACACATATTGAGATATATTCAATATAATATAGTCAAACGTAAAATTACTCTAGTAACGCGCAAAATAAATGTCGTTATAAATGGTATAAAACCATGTAATAAAAGGAAATTGAAATGACGTTATTTAAGTAATGTTTTAATTTAAGAACGATATGCGTGTATTAGTAATACACGTTTGAAATTGGAAATAAAATTCGTTTTAAGACAGTAGAAATAAACATTAAAAATAATGTTCATAGAATTAAAAGAATTGAACACACAACAGTTTAAAAATGAAAGGAAAATTTATGCGTCGCATTTCAGTTTGAATGTATATCAAAACTATAAAATAGTATATTGAATTATGAAAGCAAACAAAATGGATTGAAAAATAAATATGTAATCACTTAATACAAGCAAGAAATATAACTTTAAGGGTAACTTTAAACAAGAGAAAAGCATGCATCAGGATTCACCCAATACACGTTTTTATAACGTGTATGGGTCAATCAATACTTGGAGTGGGTCGACCCATGAGTCGATCTATCCCTAGGTTTCGTCGACCCATGGGTCGACCCAGCTACAGTAAGGGTCGACCCATAACGGATAAAGAATGACATGATATTTTTATTTATACGGTTTGGATTTGATGGTTGCAAATTAGATGAACATGGTTCTTTTGGGTAGCTATAAATAAACCTATAGGGCTTATATTCCAACTCATATTTTTTGAGAGTGCACCGAGCTCTACCATCTCCTTTCTCCTCCGACTTCTTCAGAAATAAATTATATTTTATATTTAGTATTTCTTATTCAAGAATTGGAGGAAAACATAGTAGATTCAAGGTGTCGATGCCCAGATTCCATAAATTTGTAATTCCAATTTGAAAGAAAATAGAAAGTAAACACAGATCCGAATCAGATACAAAATTAAAGCGTAAATCCTATATGAGCGGATAAATTATATTTTCTTATAATAGTACATTATATTGTTTTATTCTTGTAACAATTTATAATATGTTCTCTTTTCCCTTTTTCTGCGTTGGAATATATAATTTTGTATTAAATTTTGGTTATGCGCAAAATATACATAAACCTGAAAAGTTAACATATACATATAAATATACATACAAATATACACACATGCGCATGACTAAATTGTGCGCCTAATTTATACAACTGATTATAATCATTTTTGTTTGCGCGCTTTGGAAAACTTAATTTATTTGGAATTATGAACAAAAGAGGATTTGGTAATTGTGGGCGTAACATAAATAATATTATGGACAATAAATTTGCAATTAAAAGGTAAATCTGAGAATTTCTATGTTAGTTGAAAATATTACCTTCAAATTTAGAATGGAATGAATATAAAAATTGTTGGGATTGAAAAAGGGATATAACCCAATTGTATCCAAATTTACTGTAATTATATACAAAGGGGGAAATAAGTTAAAACCAGGAATTTATGTATACCAGTTAAAATAGGAAGTTAGAAATAGCATAGATTGATTGGTTAGAAAAAGGTAATATATTTCCATAGTTTAGCTTGAAAAAGAAGTAGAAAACATAATTGCAAGTTTAGAAGTAAATGAAGGCGCGAATTAGTGCAAAATATGGATTTATCCATAATGTGCACCATTCAATAGCCTAAAAATAATTGAAAGAGATGTCTTGCAATTGTGGATTTATATTACAATAATTGTGTTCAACCATGAAAATAAATTTTTGCAATTAGGAATAGGTCTAATTTCCTAAAAAGTAAATTGTAAGGAAAGAAAGAAAAAGGTTAACATAATTGATAGACGTTATGAAAGGTAAAAAAGAATATGTGTGGTTTATTATAAATTTACGACCTAAACCTATATTTGCATAAATATGAAAATTATGAAATCATAATAAATAAGCATGATTAGTTTACAAACATGAATATGATGGAAATTGGCTAAAAGAACAATTAGGATTTAATATGGACATATTCACTTAGATGGGTAATGTTACGAGACTAAAAGATGTTAGGTTTTAAAACGAACATATTGATTTACAAAGTGTAAGTTACGAGTCAATAAGATTCTATGTTAGCTTGTAAAGTTGATTCATAAATAAATAATATTTAACTAAATATACAATGAATATTGTAAATTAACAAAAAAGGCAAAGTGAAACGTATAATGAAAAATTGGGCATATAGTCTAATTAATATAGCGATATGCATTTGGTCTAGTCCACGAGGATGAAAAGCCCAACGGGGCAAATCATTGTAGGCATGAGAGGACGTCCAACATATTCGATGTGACTGGAAGGAAGTGCAAGACTTTGACAGGACGTGAGAATACTCCGTGATGGTCCTCTATGGTAGGCCTAATGAAGTTGTACCCATATAAGCATGGTCTGTACGGCTCCATCTGGGGAGTATGCCTCGGCCTCACCTAGTGTGGAGGGCAGTCTAAATACTAATTGGGATGATTTCTAGGATGATTCGGTGGCTACCTCGACCCATAGGCAAGGAAGATTCATGGTCAAGATCCAACAAATGATAGTAGGTTGTCGGATACCTGCCATCGTCAGTCAGAGCAAGTACGAGAAAGACTAGAGGTAAACCAAGAGACCAATGATCTTTTACAATCGGGTCATTGGATGATGGACCACATAGACGTTTAGTTTGTTTGTTAAGGACAATCACTTTGCTCTTTGAATGGGCTTTCACTAGTTAAGGGAGTCGAGTGGGGTCATAGCTACCATGAAGAGACATACCAAATTTTGATATTTATATCGTAGGCCTGACGAAGCCATTCCTGACAAATATAGAAAAGCCCACTGGCTGAGTTCCTTAAAAGAACTCAGGTTTGGATGCCTTTATGATATAGCGGTAAAAGCATATTTGCTTTCGTAGCGCAACTTAGTACGCTTTCGTGGCTTAGTAATGAAGACGTAGTAGGCTCTCTTAGCATGGTTTAGTGTGCTTTCGTAGCGTGGTGATGGAGGTATTGTACATTTTGCAGTACGACAATGAAGACCACTTGAGGAGGGTATTATGGGGAGTACCTCAACATATTCGACATAAAGCTACATATATACGATTTATTAGGTTAATTTATTTGGGAGTAGATAGGTATGCATTATGTGAGAAATCGAAATGAAATGTGTAATAAACCTAAAATAACTTAATAAAGGTAAATCGATGATAACACGGTATATGTAATGTTATTTATAGAAAGTATAATTTAACCATTCACCAAAACTTTTGTTCTGGCTCCATCTTCATAACAAACCATACGTTAGACATGTGACAGAGATTATACAACTTAGAAACACTTGTTAGACAGTGTCATTTTTAGGGTAAATATTTACATACTACTAGAATTTATTCATTCCACTATGAGATAATTTATTATGAGCTCTGATATATTTTATTATTGCCTTTTTGTAGGAAGCCAAACAAATCAACTCGGGTTTCAGTGGACTTGGAATTTAGCATTTTACGAACAAGCCTGCTGAAATTTGGATTATAACATCTGGTATCAAAGCTTAGTCTACAAACAGAAACCGCATAGTGCTTATTGGATAATGGATTTCCAATTATAAGGTACCAACTTTTGATATTGTATCTTTAGAGAGGAATACGCTGGGTTCAACAAGAACATCTTGCAACCCTGCCACACATGACTGAGCACTCATTTCACTTTAGTTTACCAAATTTATTATCACCAACGATTGGCCACCCACCGTTTCCCAGTAGATATGAAGCGATAGAAGAAATAAATGAATTTTTTCTAGATGGTGATAAAATACCCTAATGAAAGTGACCTACAAAGCCATGCTACCTGCCCGATTTTTGTAGTTTCCCAATTGATGAGGCTTGAGGCCTACACTTACCTTTTTAGAACATCTGGCCACCATTTACTTTGAATGCCACATTGTCAAAATCACTAATTGAAGTCTACAAAAATACTCTGAATGTTTAAGCTAAGAGAAACGAATTCCTCGCCACCAACAGAAGTATATTTGTAGAAATCAATGTACGTTCTCCTTTGAAAATACTTTGTCAGACATTCATCCATACAAGTCATCCTGGAACATGATGGACCGAAGGCACCCTCCTACCACATCCTTATATAGGAATCACCCAATGGATCGGTACCAGTAGTCCTTGCAATCCAAAGATTTCAATCACAAAAGAGTCACTACCAAAATATCTCTAAGTGCTAACCAGAAAAATTTAACAAGTAGTTCTTATGCTCATGAAGATCAACGGTCTTCAATTACTCCATCTTCAACTTGCTTCTTCCCTGTTCACGTATTTGCTTGGTTTTCAAATATAAATTCGATCCCGGTCTTTCCGTACCAACAATTGTATATGCCAATTTTGATAGTCGATTATTTAGCTATCAAATAAACAACCATTCATTTAAAAAAAGAAAATGAATTCACTAACTCAATATGCAACATCATTTAGCCTCTTTAATTAACCACTTGTTTGTTAAAACTTATAAGTCTTCCAATACTAGGAAACTATTTTACTTTTTCTTATTTAATATAAGAATATTCAATTATCATTTCTCTTCCACTTTACTGAATTTCCATTGTAAATTGGTAAGTGAATAAATCTCTAAGTATACAAACCCAAAGGCCGAAACCAACATCAGATTGACACCTCAAAAGTTATTCGACTCAATCAATGTACAACAGGTTCCCATTTCTTTAAATACCCGTTTTTAAATATCATTCACAACAATTATTATTCATTGTTTAAAATCGTATATAAAAATCTAAAATAAAATCTTAGGTTTATTTACCATAAAATTCAACTTAACATCTATAAACAAATGTTAATGGTTTCATTTCCAGAACACTGAATTCTTTTATTTTATCATATTCTTTCTATTTTCAAATAACTAGGATTCTTTATTTAACGCATTCTTCAATCAATTTCCCCATATTCAACTCTTACTTGATAAATTCCTTTATTACATAAAATTTATTTCACAACTCTTTTACCGTATAACTCAAGGAAGTAGACGAGCTACAAGAAAAATACCTGCTGCTACCATAATAGCAGCATGTATAAGAGCCGAAATAGGAGTTCCTTCCATAGCATCAGGTAACCATATGTGAAGGGGAAATTGTGCAGATTTAGCAACTGCGAATTAGTAATCCATTTTATAATTCTTCTCACTACCCTCTCGGGGAAAATGATCTCAGAAAAAGGAATTGTATAGTACAAAATAACATAAAAACAAAAACATTCTTGTGTACCTTCTATTCAAATTTTACCTTTTTTGACCAAGAAAGATGGGAGACTTTTGAATCAGATTGAATTTTATAAAATATTTCCTGACTTTTCTTTCACCTGAGGAGAAATACGATTGGTGGGGGCTAATTCGAATCCCTCAGGTAAAATAAGAACAGCCCCCACATTCAAAGCCCATTTTTTACGATTAACAAGGACTTGTTTCACTTGCATATCATAAGGAATTCGAACAACTGCTTCAAATACAGTATCTAGAAGTACAGCTTGTCGAACTTCAATATCCACAGGCTTATTAGCTAAATGGCAATTGGCGCATACAATTCGCTGGTTGCTTCTCGTGGATTTTCATAATCTCACCAAGGTTTGCGTTACTCAAGCCTACATTCTCACTTCCGCTTCGTCCACACCTTCTTGCGCGGGTGCTTCCCTCTAAGGCGGAACGCTCCCCTACCGATGCATTATGACATCCCATAGCTTGGCAGATCGCTTAGCCTCATTCATCGCCATCGCAAGAGCGCTCGACATTCAAGTAGTTACAGGATTTTACACATACACTTGGAGGAGCTTGGAGTAGGAGGCTTCAACATTAGATATATAGAGTTTATTTCCGCTGTGTTGTATATGTGTTGTTCTCTAACAATGTATGTAAGTACAAATATAGTTTTGTATTTCAAGAGTGGTTATATAATATATTTTATTCGCTCTATTGTGACATTTTCATTTACTTTGATTATTTTCTGAAGTTTTCTTCCTTTCTTCTATTCTAATTTTCTTTCTTTCTATTTCTCATCCTCTAACTTCTTTCTATTAATGATCCGCTAATTTCTGGTGCTTGATTAACCGATATGTGATATCGGAATACGTATATGTGTCGATAATCAAGATCGGGAATTTCCGGTCCATTACAGTTTAAAATCCCTATATTGATAGCAAGTGAACATATTTGTACTTTTAAGTATAAATATTATATATACATATATACATATACATACATACATACATACATACATATATATATATATGCATAGAGGAACCCACTAATTAAGTGAAACAACACATAGAGAATGTTGGGATGTTAGTTTTGTACACTAAGAAAATAGCTACAAAAATTTGAGAAAAGTAGGCCCATGAATGGCTAGAGTAAAAAGTGTACAATATGTTTTGAAAAAAAAAGATTCCATGTATTAATATCCGAATATTTGGTATTTAGGATTAGTGAATTGGACAGTAGGGCCTTGTAAGTTGAGAATGATTAAGGAGAAAAAAAATGGATTAAGAATATATATATATACATACACACACACATACATACATACATACATACATACATACATACATACATATATATATATATGCATTTGAATCAAAAATGCCACTGGTCTCATTTTTGAAGTTTAGACATAGTTTTGGAGGAATTTGTGTAACAAAGAAATTTTAAACAAAAATGCAATTACTTGCAATTGATTTGGGAATGCAAAACTTAGAAACCACTTTGTACTTAGCCCTATAGTTACAACTTTCAAAAAGAACTTGAAAAAAAAAGATACAAATGTAAGAAAAGATTTCTAGAAAAGTTTTCAAGTTTACAATTTTTGAAATTTACTGGTTTGTAATATTAAAAGTTGCATTAAAATATTTTTTGAGAAAAATATGCAAACTTGTTTTCTAAATAGTAATTGTGATTTTAAGTAATATAAGTGGTTAAAAAAAGCACGAGTATAAAGGAATCAGACAGATCGGGTGCATAAGTGATCTTGAGTGAAATAAAATGTGAAAGCTTTTCATATATGATGGATTGTGACACATTTTAACTTGTTGGAACAAGAAAAATTATAAGATAAGTTTTTGTGAATTAATAAGTTTGGAAGTAAACGTGTTTCTGTCAAAGTTATGAGGAAATGTGCAGCGAAAGAGATGTACGAAATATACATGAAACATTATATTTTATGCTACCTATTTCAACAAAGAAATGAAAAAAAATATAACGAAGTTTCCTTGTTACTTTACACAAACAAAAAATCCTCCTTTAGAAAATATTCATAGAAACTTAATCTTACTCTTGAAAAAGAAATCTATATTAAATAAAAAGAGCTTCAACTACGTTAAAGTGCATAACCTTGTGCATAAACTTATCTTCCCTAATTTTAACTTTTGAGAATATAAAATTTTATTGAATTAAAGATTATTTAGTGGGAACGGCCTCATTAACGTGCATGGACAATTGGTAAAAGTTTGAGAAAATTATTTTAGTATAAAGGTAGACATTGAAAATTTGAGTGGTGAGCATAAAAAGTCTTAAGGGAGAAATTAGTTGCAAGAAAGAGAAATGGTAAACACTCAAAGGCTATACAGTGACATAAGAGGATTAAGAAATTAAAGGAAATTTTAAACTTGCATGGTTTATGTGAAAGGGATTAAAGAGGAGATGAATTAAAAAGTGCAAGTTGAGATTTTTATAAGTGAAATTACAATGTGGTTTCTAATTGTTGGAAAATATTTTTCACCACTTATTAAGGAAATAGGTAGGTTTGACATGTTGTCTCAATTTATGATGGAATGAGAACTAGGAATATGCAACATGAGTTATAGGGAGTGATAAATGGAAAGGAGGAACGCTATGGTTGTCTAAATCCAGTGATGAGGGGGCCGTGGTCCTAGGCCTCCTAGTACTTGTGTACAACCACATTTAGCCGTTGTATCTTTTACCTAGTAGTATTTGCAGTAGAGTTCATTTCCTTTTAGTATAGATTTGCACTTCTAGTGTTCTATTTTATTATAGAAAAATAGAATAATTTAGTCGGATATTTTCTTTCTAGGTTTTTGTAATGATCACTAGACAAGAACAAAAACATAGGATATTGTAAATAAAATTAAAATGAAAAGAAAAACATGAACAAACAAAAGAAAAACAAATAAAATTTACAAAAGTAATGAAGACAAAAACTGCAATAAATGGGAATAATAAAAGAAAATTAAATTTTCCAAAGTAAGTTTGGAAAACTGAAAATGAAATTCTTCTTATGCAAACCGTGTGTAGAATAGAAAACATATTTTTGTAAGATTAGCGATTAAGATTTCCAAATATAGGGAAAATTGTGCCTTAAAGTGGGTAAAAGGCCATTTTATTCCTTTTTCTAACATGAGAAATTAAATTCAGAAAATTAGATTTTTATCTAATTAGCTAATTTAAAGGTGGTTGGCAGGATTTGGGTATAAAATTGGATGAACTGCATTCTTACTTTGTAAGAATGTGGGAAAAATAGATGAAAAATTAGTTTTTGATTTTCAAAATATTGCATTCATATAGAAATTGCTAGCATATTTAGGATGTGTACATCATGTTTTCAAGAAAATTCGCATTCATATAGGAGGTACCTCTTAGGCATTCATTGCATTCATGTATTTTTATGTTGTGTTACACTTTGCACAAGTGCACAAATGGTTGCAAAACTGGATGTATACATATGGTTGCAAATTATGTGTGGAATTACATGATTTTACCCTTACTAACTTTTGGGAACGAAATTTCCTAAGGATGAGATTATGTAACACACTGCATTTTAATAACAAAATTATCAAAATAACTATAGGAGTAATGTGTATTTAAAATTCGAAAATAAATGCATGTTATAAAATAAGCAATAAATAATAATTTTCTATTATTCAAATATAATGCGGAAATGGTATATATAAAATTAAATAAAAAACAAAAGACAGAAGAATGAACGGAAATTAATAAACACGTTATAAAATAATCAGACAAAATATGCGCACATTGTATAAACAATATGCGTTTGAATTTGAAAGCAATGGAAGATCATTAACATTAACATATTAAAAACTTAACCAGTTAATAAAATAGGAAAACAAATGTGTGATAGAAAGGATTAAATCAAGGAAGGAAAAGTAATTAATATTAAAATGGCAACATCCCTTTTAATTGACAATGCATGTCATAAATGGCATTAAAAGAGAAATAATGGAAATAACTTCAAAAATTGGAAGTAGGCAACTAATGTGAACACAGATATAGATAGATTTAGTATAATGTATTCATATATAAAATTACAAGAGTAACACACAAAATAAACGCTCGTCATAAATGGTATAAACACATGTAATTAAAGAAAATTGAAGTGGCGTTAATTAAATAATGTTTTAATTTAAGAATGATGTGCGTGAGTTAATAAAATGTGTGTTAAGATGGTAAAAATAAATGTTAAAAATTACATTCATAGAATTAAAAGAAATAAACACGAAACAGTTTTAAAATGAAAGGAAAATTTATGCGTCTATTAATTATGCATTTGAATGTATATCAAAACTTGAAAATAACATGTTGAAATATGGAAGAAAAAAAATGGGTCCAAAAATAAATATATAATCACTTAAAACAAGCAATAAATATGACTTTAAGTTAACATTTAAACAAGAGAAAATCATGCATCAAGATTGGCCTAATAAACACTTTTATAATGTGTATGGGTCGACTCATCCCTGGGTTGTATCCACCCACGGTTGACCCTACAGTAAGGGTCAATCTATAACGGGCCAAGAATGATGTGATATTTTTATTCATATGATTCAGATTTAATGGTTGCGAATGGTTCTTTTGGGAAGCTACTAATAAACTTGCAGGTCCTAGCTTCCAATTCATATTTTCTAAGAGGGAGCTAGAGTTCTGCCATTTCCTTTCTCCTCCAAACTTTTTAGGAATAAATGGTATTTTAGATTATGGATTTCTAATTCAAGAATTAGAGGAAAAAGAGTAGATGCATGGTGTAGATGCCCAAATCTAATAGATCTATAAACCCAAATTGAAATAAAATAGAAAGTAAATACAGACCCAAATCAGATTCAAAAATTAAAGCACAAATCCCTGGTGAGTGGATTTAAATTGCATGCTCTTATAGTATATATTATATCATTTGATTCATATAAGAATTTATAATATATTCTCTTCTTCCTCTTTTCACCTTTTTTGCATTGGAATATATAATGTTGCGTTGTATTTTGGTTATGCGCAAAATATACATAAACCTGAAATGTTGACATATATACACGACTGAATTGTGCGCCTAATTTATATGGTTGATTATAATCATTTTTGTTTGCGTGCATTGGAAAACATAATAGATTTGGAATTATGAACAAAATAGGATTTGGTAATTGTGGGCATGGCATAATTTATATTATGGACAGTAAATTTGCAGCTAAATGGTGAATCTGAGAATTTCCATGTTAGTTTAAAAGATTGCCTTTCAAATTTAGAATGGAATGAATATAGAAGTTATAGGGATTGAAAAATGAATATAACCCAATTGTATCTAAATTTATTGTAATTATGTAAAAAGGGGAAAATAAGTTAATAAACGGAATTATTGTATACTAATTAAAATAAGAAGTTAGAAATAGCTTAGATTGATTGGTTAAGAAAAAGGAAATATATTCTCATAGTTTGGCTCAAAAAAGAAATATAAAACATAATTGAAAGTTTAAAAATAAATAAATTGCGAACTAGTGTGAAATAGGGGTTTAGCCGTATTGCGCACTATTCAATTGCCTAAAAATTATTAAAAGAGATGTCTTGCAATTATGGATTTCTATTATAGTAATTATCTTAAGCTATGGAAATAGATTTTTGTACAGTTTTAACCAATCAATTAAGAATAGGTCTACTTTCCTAAAAAGTAAATTGTAAAGATGGAAAGAAGAAGGATAACATAATTGAAAGATGTTATAAAAGGTAAAAAGGAATATGTGAGTCTTATTATAAACCTACAACCATAACCTATATTTGGATAAATATAAACATTGGGAAATCATCATTTTCATCTTAATCTTTCTTGTCATACCCGGCGTTAACATTCTCCCACCCAATCCCATCACCAACCTGTCCAGTCCCTCAAGCCAACCACCCACCATACCCCATCCACCTAATCTGACGCCTTTGCCTCTTGACCCAACGTCATCCAACGCCACAATCTTAGCCTAACTGACCGCAAACCTAGCTAATAACCTAGGGTGTCAACAACTATGGACTTTCATGTTTCAATGTAAGCCTCTTAACGTTGGGAAGTACAAGCTTGTTGACCTCTCACCAGTCATCGTTGATGGCACGCTCCAGTTAGTAGAAGAGTCCCTGAAGCTGGAACTGATATATGGAATGACTTTAATGTTGGGTTTTTCCTTGACAAACCACTTTCTTACATAGCCGTAGTTACCAAGCTGCAATCTTTATGGAAGCTTAAGGAATTCATCAAGGTGAGATCGGACGGTGTGATGTTTCATTTTCAATTCACATGCTCTGATGATAAGGAAAGAATTCTACAATCTGACCCAAACAACAAGTTATTAATTCTTAAACCTTATGACCCTACCAACAAAATGTTTGTGGCAATATTCGTTCAGTACCTGTTTGGGTAAGATTATACAACATTCCTAACTTTATATGGTCTAATTTTGGGATTAATTGGATCAGTAGTATATTGGGTAGGCTATTGTGCAAGGATCAAATGACAGAGAGTGGGCAGAGGATATAGCACGCAAAGTGTTTGATGGAAGTTAAGCTTGATGAAGAGCGAGTTGAAGATTTCCTTGTCCAAACAGTTGAAGGAGGAGTGTAGAGAATTTATGCAGAATACTTGTGGAAGCCTGTTGTTTGTGTTAAATGGAAATCTTTCGAACGTGTAACTGATATGTGTGACACTTTCAAAGTGCAAGAAAATGGGAACAATTTGAATAAAAGAAAGGAACCAACATTTAAAGGTGAGATGAAGAGATAACAAGTGAAATACAAACCATGTGTAGAAGTTAAGAGTAATAATCAGAGGTGGCGTGTTGTTGCTAATAAAAAGAACAAAATATAGATAACACAAATAGCAATGGAGAGGTAGATAGAAGGAATACTCTAAGAAGAAATATGGATAAAGGAAAGGAACAAGTACTTGAAAAAAGAAATAGTTTTGCAGTGTTGGAAGAGGGAGAATGTGAGCACGAGACAAACAATGAAATTGAAGACCAAGATGACATTGAAGAATATGAAATTATAGACATTGAGGGAATTGATGATTATGTGATGCCTTCAATTCTGGAGCTACTTAAGCAGGGGACACAAGCGAGAAACTGTACTCCTGTAGTGGGAAGAAATGAGGAGCAAGATGTAATACATGAGAATGAAGAAACAAATGAGGGTGAGAGGTTACATGAAATGATCAAGGAATTATTGTTGAAATAAAGTAGGGTTGAGAGCAATAATGTGCAAGTGTGGGGCAACAACAATAAATGAAATGACTTAAAAAGCAGAGAAATGAATAAAGCAAAAGTTGATGAAAATGTGAACAACTATGAGGAAGGCATTATGGAAATTGGAGAATTTTCATCACATGCAAAAGGACCTTTAATAAATGATCAACATGATAAACTCCACATGCAAATTCCCACGTCCAATTCACCACCTTCAGATCCAGATATAACACAGCTACCTCCATCTCCATAAATAACCAATATGGCATTACCCAAAACTAATCCATACTCAACCATCAAATCTCCTTTAGCCCACAAAGCCCCACCTCCAAGATCCTTTACCCCTGTGACTTACAAGCAAAACAAAGCCAAGAAGAAGATCACTCCCGCCTATGTTCCTGATATGTACAAGCTAAGGAGTACAAGAGATGATGAGGATATACCCCCTACTGTTTGATAAATGAAGAAAACTTTTAGTGTGTGGAACATTCGTGATTGCCACAGTGATACAAAATTAGATCAATGTAAGATATTGATTGTTGGAAATAGGCTATGTTTTCTTGCCATTCTTGAAACTAAATTTGATCATGAGTTAGCACTTAAAGCATCAAGATATATTAATCCCACATGGCATTACATTCACATTTTTGTTGCAGCTCCATATGGAAGAGTTTTAATTCTCTTTAACCCCTCTGTTATCCAAATAAACCCAATACAATCCACATCTCAAGTGATACATTGTCCATCCTCATACATTTTAGATCAAACACCTTTCTTGCTTACCATTGTCTATGCTGCAAACTCTGCTAATGCCAGGCACGTTTTTCTTCATGAATTACCAACTCTTAATCTTTCTCCCAACCCTGGATTGTCATGGGAGATTTCAACTGTTACTATGATGTCTCACAAAGGACTGGTGGAAACCTACTCTCCCTATCTGAAATCCAACATCTTAAAAAAACCATTGAAGCTGCTAACCTTGCTCCTATCAAACGTACTGGCCTTCCTTTCTCATGGAACAATAAGAAAAATATCTGGACCTAGAACTTTTTCCCATATTGATTGTGCATTCTGTAGTCCCAGTTCCTTCACCTTTTCTCCATCCTTATCATGCAATAAACCCCCTCCTCTCCTATCTGACAACTCCCCACTTATCCTTTACATAGGTGGGCTTGATAAGAAAGGTTTCTCAAGTTTTAAATTTTTTAACAATTCGGTCAATGAACTTGACTTTTTGGATGCTGTCAAGGAAGTTTGGGGGAGACCTACTTTTGGTAATCATATGTTTCGCAGACTAGGCTGAAGGCTACTAAATTTAGAGATTAGGATAAAAAGAAGTATGGTGATGGCAAAAAGCAAATCAATTTCTATTGGACAAAGCTAGAAGAGATACAAATTCAGATGATGCATGACCCTTCCAAAAGTGTGCACTCAAACATGGAGAGTTATATTTTTGGTCAATATTAAGAAGCTCTAAAGAAAGAAGATTCCATGATCAAGCAAAAAGCTAGATTTAATGCAAGCTAGAGGGAGATAAAAACAGTGCTTTCTTTCATGCTGCACTCAAAGATAAACAATGCAGTGAAAACATGGTAACAATTATTTATAAGTATTGTAAGATTGCTAAATCACAGGATGAAGTTGAGAATGCTTTTGTTACACACTTCTCTGATTTATTATGGAACAAAGAGAACTTTATACCTGAAATTGAGATGATAGATCCTTTCATTAATTTTACCTAAAACATCTAACAGTGACTATCTTTCGTTGAGTGCTGAAGTGACCAATGAGCAAGTGAAGAGAGCTATGTCCTCTTTGAATAGAAATTCTACTGGAGGACCTGATGGGTTCAATGCCTATTTTTACTTTAAATGCTGGGATTGTTTACATTTGGATATGTGTAGTGCAGTCAGGCATTTCTTCAAAAAAATCTAGTATGGATTTTTCTTTCAACACAACCAATATTGCTCTAATTCCTAAGTTGAAAAATGCATCAAAAGTTACAGATTTTAGGCCAATTAGTTGAATGTATCTCTAAGATCATAGCAATTAGGCTCAAATTTTTACCACCTAAAATTATCTCCCTCAATCAAGCTGCTTTCCATCCAAATAGGAATATTGATAATGTTCTATTATCACAAGAGTTATTGAATGTATACTCTAAGAACATTATATCCCCCAGAGCTATGTTTAAATTTATATCATGAAAGCCTTTGATCTGCTACAATGGGACACTATTGTTATGGTTTTGTCATTTATGAATTTTCCTCCTCATTTCATTAAATGGATCCACTCATGCATCTCTACACCTAATTTTTCTACCCTCCTGAATGGTTCAGCTGTAGGCTTTTTTAGTAGTAAACAAGGTGATCCACTTATAGCCTATATTTTTATTATCATTATAAAAATGTTAACTCAGATGCTGAATTCCAAAATTGATTATGGTTAGTTTAAACTACATCCAATGTGTCTTGATCCTAGAATCTCTTCTCTGATGTTTGCTGATGATTTAGTCATATTTTGTACCCCTGATGTTAGCACTATTAATGCTATTTTTGATTCCCTTAATTGTTTTTACAAAATGACTGATTTGAGAGTTAACATTGAGAAGTCAGATATGAAGACTGCTGTATTATCTTCTTCCACCTTATATAATATTCATGTCAGAACTGGATTGTCTAGTAACAGTGGAGCTATTTCTTATCTGGGGTTACCACTTACAACTGTTAAAATTACCACCTCCCAATTTTTGCCAATGTACAATAGAATTACTGCAAGAATGTACAGCTGGACTTCCAAGTTGTTGAGTCAGGCAAGCAGGTTAACTTTGATCAAGTCTGTTGTTTTTTTATCCAGGTATACTGGGCCCGATGATTTATTCTACCGTCTAAACTACTAAGCGTGTTTGAGGACTGCCTTCATGTAGTTTCTTTGGAAAGGAAATCTGGTTGGCAGATACCATGCACCCATTGCATTCAGAGAAAGTGAAAAACCATTTATCAAAGGGGGTTTAGGGATTGTGAAATCTGTTGAAATGGAATAAAGCTGCGTTTATAATCATATAGATAGTTTCCTGTGCAAAAGAGAGAGTGTATGGGTTGATTGGTCAATGAAACATATCACCAAGAACAAGCATTTCTGGACTATGAATCAGCCTCAAAAACTTAGTTGGACATGGAGAAGTATTTGTAAATTGCGAGCTGATATACTTCCATTTTTCAAGTATAATTTGAAGGCCAATACTGACATCAATCTGTGGCAAGACCCCTGGCTTGAGAAGGGTCTAATTCTCAGTAGTGTACTTTCTAACCTGAAAATTGTTCATCCTGGGTTATGCACAAGCTATAAAGTCAAACAACTCATCCATAACAATGTTGTTAGTCCTCAAGTCACCATTGCGCCAAGAATTAATGAGTTTTGGAGAAGAGCAAGAACCATGAAGGTGAACTCTAAAGATAGTGTTAACACTTGCTAGTGAAAAGATGGTAAACCATACACTATAAAAGATATATATAACAACCTAGTTGGATATCATACCATGGTAACATGCAGATGGAGCAAAAGGATTTGGCATACAGATAGTAGTGCAAAAGAGAACATGATGCTATGGAAGGTTATTAATAAAGCAGTGCTAACAAAAGATAGGTTAAGCAGTAGAGGTATGCAAATTGACTTGAAATGTGTTATGTGTAATGCGTAAAATGAAACTCCTGAGCATTTGTTTTTTTAATTCTTGCAATGCATATCCTATTTGGGCTGATATTATGTCCATAATTGGAAGAAATGGTGCAAGTCAAAACAATGCTACTGATCGAAAACAACTCGAAAACCTTACTAGCAGAAAGAGACGTAAAGGAAGATTATTGAAATTTACTCTTAAGAAGTTTGTAGAAAATATTTGGAGAGAGAGAGAGAGGAATGCAAGGATTTTCAATCCACGTAAGGTTAAAGCAGTGAGCAGATAAGCAAGGATGTTAAAATGGAGTTAAGGAATGGTTTAAAGCTACTTAATTTCACATTTGATATAGGCATTTTGGTTTTGCTATGCTAATTTATTTAATCTTCTTTGTTGTACATGTAATGACCCGCATTCTACGCATCGGGGGATCGTAGAATATTTATTTATTTCCCGTATGAAGTCGTATGGTCATGTAACTTTGGGAAACATCCATTAGAGTCATTTCCCATGCTTATGATTTTTGTCGATTTTTAAATGACCATTTTGCCCCCAGTTGGTACTGTTTTGGCCATAACTTTTGATTGGAAAGGAATTTTGACCTGAAACCACTTCCATTAGATTTGTTTGATGGTTTACCTTTCCGCAGATGGTCATAATAGCCAAACGGACTTACCGTTTGGGAGATATGGCTGAAATAAGATTTGGAGGGTGAAAGACTGCTTAACCGGGCCAAATCGGGTGATTAGTGAGTAGGCCCATAACCCATTTCGGGATTAGGGTTATGGGAAGACTGAAATGAGATGGAGAATCATTCCATTTCAGTTTTCTAGCCTTCACTTATCACCAAGGAACCCTAAAAATGGCCTCCAACCTCTAAATCACCTCCAAATCCTCTTTTGATCAAGGATTAAGCTTGGCAACATCTAATCAAGGGAGATCTACACCAAATCAACGTTGGAGCTGCTGTTTTGCATTGAGATTTGCATCAAATCAGAGATTTATTTCAGATCTTAGTTTATTTGTGGCTAAGGTGAGTGATTTGCATAGTTTTACACTAATTATGGCTAGTTAAGGGTAATTAGTGTTAATTAGCGAATTTAAGCATGATAAAATTCGGGAAAAATGTTCATAAATTCCTAAATGATGTTTTAGACCTCTGATATGAATTTGGGTTAATTTGGTTAAGTTTTGTTAATCCTATCATTAGTTTCACCTAAATATGCTTAAGGGGAAATATGGGATTTTGGAGTATGTTTGATCCATTTTAACCTATCATATTGATGCTTTGATGTTTGTGGTTGATTATGCATGTTGCTATGACTGTATGAAATGCTTTGTGATTGATTTCAATAGTTAGAATGATCGAAAACGTCGTCGAATGGCGTAAACACTTGCTGGAACAATTTCAGAAAGCAGTGCAGGTTTCAGATCGGATCGGATATGGGGCTCGGATCGGATATGTTGAATTGGGCAAGGGATTCGATCGGATCGGAACCTGACACTTGAGAAAATTGGCAAAAAGGAAGGCCACGCCAACTGAACTGGGATCGGATCAGATTAAGGAGGAGGGACCGGAGCGGATAGAGGAGGATGGATCGGATCGGAGCACGTGAAAAATGAGGAGGCGGATCAGAGCGGAAGCACGAACTGGAGGGGAGATGGCACCCGACCCGACCCGAGGTGAGGCACCCGACCCGACCCGAGGAGAAACACCTGACCCGAACCGTACCAGAAGAAGAACCGACCCAAAGGAGGATACCCGATCCGAACCGATGGCTTGAAGGGAACCCGACCCGACCCAGTATTGACCAATAACCCGAGATGCAAAGGTAGTCCAATATGGGAAGTTAGAGCTCAGGATCCAGCTGGGAGCCGATGAGTTCACTTCATGGTTGGACTTTGCTGCGGGACGTGTGCTAAGGAGTTGTCGACATTCATAACTTCGATTCACCACTAAAAATGGATGATGGGCTACTTATCAGTGCAGTAGAGTCATTGCGACTCGAGGGGCAAGGTGATGGTAGCAAGACTACGTTATCAGTGCCGTAGAGTCATTCTGACTTGAGGGGCAAGGTGATGCGTAGTAAGACTATGAGCCAGCGCAGATGGGGTGAATAACTCCATGGGGCAAGTGGACATAGTAAGGATTGGTAAGACTATGAGCCAACGCAGATGGGGTGAATAACTCCATGGGGCATGTGGACATAGTAAGGATTGGTAAGACTATGAGCCATCGCAGATGGGGTGAATAACTCCATGGGGAAAGTGGACATAGTAAGGATTGGTAAGGCTATGAGCCAGCGTAGATGGGGTGAATAGCTCCATGGGGCAAGTGGACATAGCAAAGGACTAGTGGCTACATTATCAGTGCAGTGGAGCCATTTATGACTTCATGGGGCAAAGTGATCGTAGCAAGGGTGGGTGATCGAAGTGGTGAATATCGTACGCTTTACGCACTGAGTGAGAGATGTGAGGATGGATGCTATGTTTGATTGTTTGCCATCACTATGACATGCACACCTCCCCCACCTCCATATCTTTACACCGTTTGATATGGTACCTTAGAGTGTTGTACAGTATGTAGTGCTAACTCTTTGGTTGCAGGTCCATGTTCAGGTATGTTTTAGTCTACCTGTTATTGTTCACTTTAGATGCTTATCGCTCATACCAGGCTTTATGTCTGACCCAGAGTTTTATGTCTCCTCTTATTACTCTGGGTGCCCACACGAGCAGACTAGAGACAGGTTAGCTGGTGATGCGCGAGTAGCTGATTCGGAGGCGGGCAGGAGGCTTCCACGTATGATATATATATACACATTCTCCCTGTGTCGTTGGTGGTCGCTACTTGGGCATTAGTAGTGTACCTCCTTTATCTTACTTTTGCTTTGAGACAGTTTGAAAGTTGTAATAAGCTGTATTTTGGATTTCCGCTGCTATGATGTTTAGTTCTAGTTTTCAGCTTATGCACTGTCTCTCTTGTTTTATGTCAAGTATGTTATTATTATACTTTATTCTATGCGCTGTAAGACATTCTACAGGTTCTTTGTATGTTCATTTCCTTCTTCACTTTCCTTCTGACGACCCGTTCCGTGCCAACTGGACATGTGTACAGCGCACCTTTGGAGTAAATGTCGGTTGGTGCGGGGCGGGCCGTCACAGTACATATGTGTTTTTTTTTTCACGTCTCCTTGTGTTTGATATACCATATTTCTTTGTACTCTTGTGTGTGTTGTATTTTCTTTTTTCTCCGGTACATTGATAAAGTTGTAGTGGTCCACTCAACCTTGTCACCCTTGCCAATTTATTTTTAGGAAATCATAATAAATAGACATGGTTCATTTACAAATATTAATACGATGGAAATTGGATAAAGGAAAAATTAGGCCTTAATAAGGACATGTTGACTTAGATGTTACGAGCCTAAAAAATGTTAGGCTTTAATACGAACATATTGTTTTATAAAGTGTAAATGGTAACTAGTAAAGTGGATTTATAAGTAAATAATATTCGATTAAACAGATTAATGAACATTGTTAATTAACGAAAAAGGCAAAGTGAAAAGAATAATGATAAATTAGACATATGGTTAAATTAATACAGTGTTATGCGTTTGGTCTATCCCATGGGGATAAAGAGCCAACGGGACAAATCATCAAAGGAGTTCGGAGACGCAATAGGAGCACATCCAACTTATTCGAGGGGACTAGTTGGAAGTGTAAGACTTCAACATGATGTGAGGATACTCCGTGATGGTCCTCTTTGGTAGGCCTAACGAAGTTGTACCTACAGAGGCATGGTCTGTACGGTTCCATCTAAGCAGTATGCCTTAGTTGTACCTAATGTGGAGGGCAACCTAAAGACCGATTAGGATGATTCCTAGGATGATTCAGCATCTTCCTTGGCTCGTAGGCGAGGAGGCTTCGTGGTCAGAGACCCAACTAAGGATAGTAGGTCGTGGGATACCTATCATCGTCAGTCAAAGCATGTACGAGAAAGATTAGAGTTAAACCAGCAAGAGTATGATCTTTTACTATCGGATCATTAGATGAGGGACTACATGGTTGTTTAGATTGTTTGTTAAGGACAATCAATTAGCCTTCCGAATGGTCTTTCATTTGTTCGGGAGGGTCCGATGGGGTCACAACCACCATAAAGTGATAGACCAAATTTTGATATCTGTATTATAGGCCCAACAAGACCAAATTTTGATATCTGTATTATAGGCCCAACAAAGCCATTCTTGACAGATAAAGAAAATCCCCTGACTGAGTTTCGTGGAAGAACTTGGGTTTTGGGCGCCTTTATGGTGCAACGCAAAAAGCTTATTCACTTACGTAGCGCAGCTTAGTATGCTTTCATGGTGTAGTGATGGAGATGTTGTGTGCATTCACAGCATAGTCTAGTACGCTTTCATAGCGTGGCGATGGAGGTCTTGCACATTTTCACGGTACCGTGATAGAGACCACTCGAGGAGGGAACTAACGGGAGTATCTCGATATATAAAGCATATAGTTATATATGTGTGATTTATCAGGCTAATCTACTTGGAAGTAGATGGGTATGATTTAAGTGAGAAATCGAAAGTATAATGTGTAATAAACCCAAAATAACTTAATAAAGGTGAATCAATGGTAGAACAATATACATAGTGTTATTTATAGAAAGTATAATTTGTCCATGCAACAGAACTTTTGTCTTGACCTCTTCTCATAACAAACCCATAAGTTAGACATGTGACAGAGATTATACAGCTTAGAGACACTTGTTAGATAGTGTCATTATTTGGGTAAGTATTTACTTATTATTATATTTTATTCACTCCATTGTGAGATATGTTATTGTGAGCTCTAATATATTTTGTCATTGCCTTTCTGCAGAATACAAGACAAATCAACTCGGGTTTTAGTGGACTTGGATTTTAGTATTTTGAGAAAGATTCGGACCAACTGAAATTTGGTTTATTACATTTTACTAGTTAAAATTTTAAAACATAGTTTATTAAGTATCATCCGATTGTGCGATAAAGGATTCATACTCTCATTTTTGAAAAATAAATGCAGCATTTTTTATCAAAATCAAAATCTTATCTTTGAAGGTAATAGAAGCAGAAACATCTACGTACTAAATATGAAATTATGTCATAATTTAGTTATATGTTTAATAGCCAACGAAAATGACCATTGGTTATGACGCAAAAAATTCTTTCACATTAATTTCAAAGATATAAGTAAACTTTCTAAACATAATTTAGTAAAAGGATTACTAAAAATAAATTTTACAACCAACCATAGTTGTGATGCATGTATATTAGGGAAATTAACTAAGTCATATTTTAAATCAAAGAAAGTCATTTCAATATTACAACCACTTGAGTTACTTCATATGTATTTTTTTGGGCTAACCCAAGTTCAATCATAAATCATAAAAAATACTTGTTTGTAATTGTGGCTAATTTTCTAGATATACTCGGACTATTTTTATGAAAAATAAGAGTGACACTTTCGAACATTTTAAAACTTTGTCAAAAGAATTCAAATTTTAAAAGGTTTAAAATTAAACACATTAGAAGTGTGTGCAAAAGGCAGGAGAATTTGTCTTGAGTGACGTCTTAGGTTCCACACGAAAAAAAATAGAAGTGATCATGGAGGAGAGTTTTAAAACGAAGTTTTTAAACATGTTTGCAATAATAAAGGAACATTTCATAAGTTTTCATTACTAGAACACCACAACAGAATGGAGTTATAAAACGGAAAAATAGAATATTTAAAAAATGTGCAAGAACTTTGTTAAATGGAGCACCTTAGCAAAACATTTTTGGGTAGAAGATGTTGCAAGTGGCTGTTATGTTTTGAATTATGTTCCATTCAATCACTTATGAAAAATACTCCATATGAACTTTTTAATGGAAGAAAACCAAATATATATCCTATTTTAAAGTTTTTGGATCAAAATGTTTTGATTAAAAAAAAAAGATCAGCTTGGCAAATTCAATTCGAACTCTGATGAAGGAATCTTCCTAGGATACTCAGACAGAAGTAGCGACTATCGGAATTTTTTAATAAAAGAACAAATATTGTCGAAGAAACACTTCATGCATCCTTTGATGAAAATGTTAATCAAAGACCAAGTACTATTGACGATGAAGAATTCTCGGATAATAACACAAATATGGAGACTACAAATCTTCAAAATAATGAAAACAATACTCATAATAAAGAAGATAAAAACATTATTCATAATAATAATGATTTGATATCTATACCAAAATATTATCATCCAATTCAAAATATTATTGGACAAATTAATTCAAATGTACAAACTAGAAATCAACTAAAGCTAATGGCTCAAGTAGCATTTCTTCCAGCATTAAACCCAAAAACACTAAAGAAGATTTTACATGTGACAATTGGATTATACTGTGCAAGAAGAGCTAAACCAATTTGAACACAAGGAAGTTTGGGAATTAGTTCCTAGACCGAGTAATCAAGTCGTCATTGGTACAAAATGGGTTTATAAAAATAAAGCAGATGAACTAGGTAATATAACTAGAAATAACGTTAGATTAGTTGCCTAAGGACATAACCAATAGAAAGGAATTAACTACGAAGAAACTTTTTCTCTGGTTGCTAGACTAGAAGCAATATGTATCTTGCTGGCTTATGCATGTGCAATGACTCAACGGAATTCAATGCTTAAATCTCGACAATAATACATTATCCTGTATTCACTCGCCAAAACTCAAAAATCGAAAACTCAGATAGTTAAAAATAAGAAACTAAGGGTTATGAATAAGACAGAAAGAAATGTAAGAATAGAAGAAGAAGAAGAAAAATACAAACACTACAGAATTAGAGTAGAACAGAATTTCACAGCAGGACGAATAAAATATAATATATCAGCAACTATTTACTCAAAAGAAAACTGAATATATATATGTATATGATTAAAACACCAGAGTACACACTAGATCAATACAACTCACACAGTGGAAATAAATTAATACAAGAAAAAACTGGAATATGTCTTGACTCCAGCTTCTCTCCTGAAGCTCCAAGTAACCTAACCTGAAAACTATACTTGGTCTGACCAAAGCCCATTTTGAAGCAAATAAAAAACAACCCGGATCAGTCTGGAATATTTTCAATGAAAAATTCATGTCGCAAACTACTTGCTTAATTTTAGAAAAATCCTTTTAAAGAATGAAACTCTTTTAAGACACGACCACACATAAACATGGCACGTAATTTACCTTACGATAACCAAATCATTTTCTATATCAAAATCCAATGATACTATAACAATGTATATCATTTCACAAATAAATAGGAATATTGTCAGAAAGCTTGCATCTCACTTTCCAACATAGTTGGTATACAACTAAAAATGTACAACTCGTATTGGAGTTTGGATTTCCAACACAAGGTATGGAACCACCTCCTGACCAGTGTTCTCTAGAGAGGAAACACTTAGGCTCAATAAGAACATCTTGCAACCCAGCCACACATGACCGCCCACTTGCTCAGCTTGAGTGTACCAATATATTTTCACCCATGGGTTGGATCAACAACCGTTTCCCATAAGCATACATAAGAAACAAAAGAAGAAACAAATGAATTTTATCTAGATAGTGACAATACACTCTAATGGGAATGATGCAGATAGCCATGTTGCCTGCCCAATTTATGTCATTTCTCGGTTGATGAGGATTGAGGTCATGATTACCTTTTAGAACATCACAACATCATTTACTTTGAATGCCACATTGTCAGGTCCATCAAATCACCGACTGACGTACACAAAAATACTCTAGGTGTTAAGCTAAGTGAAGGTGTCTTCTCCGCCTCAAATATAAGTACGTTTGAGGAAATCAATGTACATGGTCATTTAGAAATACTCTGTCAGACATTCTTCCATACAAGTCATCCAGGAACAGGATGAACCGAAGGCACTCTCCTACCGCATTCAATATAGGAATCACCCTATGGATCAATAGTGAGTAGTCCTTGCAATCTGAATATTTCAATCACGACAAAATCACTGTCAAAATATATTTGGTAGCTAGCAAGAGAAACTCAGCAAGTAGTTCTTCCGCTTATGAAGATTCATGGCCTTCACATTCTCTAAATTGCATAAGCATCCCTACAAGTTAGTTTCAAACATAAAGTTGGTTCGAAGTGGTTTTGGGTCCAGTTCGCATCTCGTTCTCTTCAAACTAACTCATCAAAGGTCCAAAATAATATTGATTGATGGTCGAGTTTTTAACTATCAAATCAAAAACAATACAATCAAATACATTAACAGCTCAAGCCTTTTTAATGAAAACCATTCATCAAAACTATTTTATCAATTTAAAATCGATTCCATTTACTTATCCTAACAAATCCTTTTTGTTTTCGTTACTTGAAATGATAACCAGTACTTATATCTTTAGAGTAAATGTATTCACCAAGCTCCTCTTCATTTTCTTTACTTCGAAATATCAATATATATTCACAAACCCTCTTTTTATTTACTTTACTTTGGAAACATCGCTATATATACACACAACCTCTTTTTATTTCGTTTACTTTGGAAATCTCGTTTTACATACTTAGCCCAATGGTATAAGTCCAATTACAAATCTTATATGGGTCTAACAATGTCATATGCCACATTGTTTATTATATACATCTCAAACGGTTTTATTCAACTTCAAACTTTGCCGATTGATGTTTACAATAACACTTAAGGAAATAATAATTAATTTTTCAATGCCCATTCGCGCTTTAGACCAATATAACCTCTTTTCATTTGTTTGATAAACCATCTTCATTTGCTTGTTACTTAGAATAAGTGTATTCACAAAACCCTACCATCTTTCATTACTTAGAAAATAATGTTATATACAACCGAACGGTATAAGTATAGTCACACTTCATATCCGGGCTAGCAATGTTAAGTAATACATTGATTTCTATAAAACCCAATGGTTTTTATTAATTACTAAATTTTGCAAAATAAAGTTGCCATCTTTTCCTTATGGAAATAATAACTTATTTCCAATATCTTTTATCATTACAAACTAATACCATCTCTTGATAATAGTGAAGTAGTTTAAGTTAGGATAACTTATTTACCTCTTAGACCTTAATCGACAATGTTCTTATCTTAAGATAGATAAAAGTCTGTAACTCAGAACTAATATTAAATTTAACCACAAAATCGCATTTCGTATTTAATCTAAAATATGGTATAGTAACTCATTTTATTGCATTTGAAAGATCAACTTTCAATTTAATTACCTTTTATTTAACTCATTTTGTAAACTCTTACTAAAATTCAAATCTTCATCTTTAAAACCTCTTTAAACGACTTGTTTTATAACTTTGATTTATTACAAAATCCATAAATTAATCCTTTACTCAAAAATCATTAATCATCTTGTTATAATACTCAATTTGGATTTTGTTACTAAAATCCATTTACCGATTCTTTACCCAACTCTGCTTAAGCATTGTTTCTTTGCAAAAATTAAATCTCTTTTTTCAATTTAAAACCATTTTTACATAATTTAAATAATAAGTAAATTATCGCATTAGTTTTGAATTTCTTTTATAATTTTTTTTATAAAACTTGGATTTATTTCTAAATCCCTTAATGAAATCCTTTACCCGATTCAATTAAAGTATTATCACAAACTTGATTACCTTCTCAGATGACTTCAATTAAAAAGGTAATCCCTTTTAATTATTGTTACTTAAAATAATAATTAATTACAACATTAACCGAAGTAAAAGTAGTTTACTTCATTAACCATGAAAAAAATAGTTGATTTCTCTTAAAAAGATCATCAAAATGATAACTAATTTTATTGATAATAAATAACTTGATGATTATTCTTGTAAATAATTAATCGCGAAATTAATTAACTTTTTAAGAAGTGTTATTAATTTTAAACAACTATTTATCAAACCCATTTCTATTAGATTAATTGAAACCAAATTAATCCAATAACCAGTTTCAATTTAAACAGTTGACTTAGTCAACTTGAAATTGTCAGTTAAACTGTTAACTGATTTTCCACTAATTTTTCCTCTTAAATTAATTAATATTTAATTAATTTAATAATATCATACCTAATTGTTTCATAAAAACAATTATTTCGGACAATTAACGTTTAGGCTAACTTCTGAGAACTACCCGATAAAACTTACATAAACACAAGAATTTGCGATATAAAATATTTTATAATTAGTTTTTAAAATACGATTATAAATATCGATTTATTTATAAAAACTTATTTTATTAAATAACTTATAAAAATATAATTGAAAATCTTACTTCAGTTATATAATAATTTTATAAATTTAATAATGTTAATTTGTGTGACGACGAATAAACGTTTTAAAAAGATGGATTTTAGGTCGTTTGCTGCCAACCAACTAGTCAAAACTGTCTATTGATAAAAACACAACGACTATTGAATTTTAAATTCAACAATCAACATTCAATCAACGATCAACATCGTAACAAGATTTAACGTTACTTGGGATAAACAATTCATATATAAATATATGAAAAACAAGTAACATACAAAATGTTTGAGTAATCCAGTTGGATCCCTCCAACTTGTTCTCCGCTGTATCCTAACACATAATACCATTATATAATTGCACATGAAATAGATATTCTAATATAATGAATTTAAAACGATGGAAATATAATTAATGTTAACCATCAAACAACAAATAAACAACAATCATCCATTCTGTATAATCAATGATGAATTATAATTATATGAATTAAATCACATCATAGAATTCCTGAAGGCCTGAGAGTTAACACACAATATATTTTGATCGACGATTATGGTTTATTTATATAATTTCAAACGAGCATTTGAAATTATAGAAAAAACCAGTGAGCTTTGAATCCAACTAATCCAGCTCGCACGCATAGTGCTTGTGAATACGATTCCAAAGAATCGTGTTTCGTTGAATTCTGTTAACATATGAACACAATATTAATATTACAAGTTATAAACAATTTAAATTAGCATTAATTAGTTAATTGATAATCCCTAATTACCGTTTGTAAGCTAATCATGTCCTTAACTATTTAAAACCCTTCGTAATCCTTTGTTCCTATTTCAAACAAAACCTTAACAACCCAAACATCATCGCGCCGCCTCTACAGGCCATCAGAGCCGACCCCCTTCACCTTGCCAAACTCGCCGTCCCAGGCTAACCCCATACAAGGAGGCGTAGCGCCTCCGATCAACTTAAATCGATATGAAACCAAACCAATTACTGACAACCCAACATCACCGGAAAACTGCCACCTCCGAACACTAGAGATGGTCGCACCGTCGCCGGCGTTTCCGTCTGCCTCTACTTCTTTTCATTTCAGACCTCATCAGATATCTCCTCCTCCAACGACCATAAAATGCCAAAAACCGAAATTAGGCAGCCCGACTTCGAACCCAAATTTTGATCGGCTTCGGCCATCGTGCGTGACGAGACCACTACTAGTCTAAAGTGCTCGATCCCCTCTCCAACTTCCGTGTTGGGACTTTTGTCTAATTCAGCCTAGTTTGAGAGATTAATAAATTTATTGATCAAATACAAAAGGGGTGGCGGTTGATAATTGTTGACCACGGGAATTACCTTGACTTTGGTTTAGGATAGTTTTGGGTTATATTTATAAGTGAATTATATTATCCAAATATTCACATGAAACTTATGTCTGAAGTAACACACTTAAACGACCTGACCTCCGAACACGATGAAAATTGTAATCCTAGAATAACTAAATATTCCGGACATGATAAAATTGGTTTCGTCGAATATCGAGATTGTCTGTAAAACTTCCTTTAATTTTACAACGTAAATCAATACGCGTTTGTATCGCACACGATCACACAATAAATCCGATTGATTTGAAACTGGAAATCTCATAACAATTAATCATTATGGATTTAATAAAATTAGTTTTGTTGAAATTTGAGGTTGTTTGAAAATAGGTGATTCTCAAGTTCCATATCAAATCGATATAATATAATCGACTCCAAAACAAATGAATTTAACGATACAATAAATCATTATATCATATATATTCAAACAAAAAATTTGTAGTTTCAACTATCTTAACTCGATTTTAAAGTGCAGATTATATCGGTATTCAATTTAATTAAAAATCCTTTTATTTATTTAATAAATCACTATAGTTCATAAATGATTCGATAACGACTTTCTCAAAAATTTGATTTTCACATAACTCAAAAGCTACAAATGAAACCTCGATTTTTCTCTTTCATTAGAAAATTATAATTCAATAGATCCGAAAGATTATTATTTCAAAGAATTCCGACTTATATTGGATCTATACATTCAATTGAAGTTCAAGATGTTAAATTACGAACTGCCATGACTCTGCAGGTTGGGTTGTAATTAAAATATAAATTATATGTTCAAGCTTCGTCTCGCAAACGAATCCCTTGTAAAAATCCTTTTATATTTCCAATATAAAGTTTAAAAAGAATTTTAAATGTTCAACTTAACAGCTAAAATTCTGGGTCGTTACATTCCTCCCCCTTAAAAGAATTTCATCCCTGAAATTACTAAGGCAGGAAAAATGCCACAAACCCATTAATTTTTCGCAAATCCATTTAGTTAAAATACTCCACTTTCTAAACTTTTACTTTCAACTGATCCAGTTAGTTTTAATAGAAAAATCAATTCAGTTTTCTTAATAAAATCCTCATTTTTTAAAGTTATCTAACTTATTGAATTTTCGTATAAATTTCGGTAGTCTCTCCCCTGTACGGAGAGACTTTTGCAATATCACAAAAGAGTAAAATATGTATACATCAACCCATATGGTCGGAAAACACAATTCATATACCAAAATTTGGATTTTTATGTAAGCATACTTTATATGAGCATTATTAAGTGATAAGAAATAAGCTATAAGTGAGCTCGCTCAATTTGTATGCAACTATAGCCAAACTAGATTCAGTTAGCTCTAGAACTCAATTGAACAGGTTCAAATGTGAATTAGCCTCTGTACCTATTCTTAACTTAGACGAAACTCATTAATTCCAAAATCATGTAATGTAAGTTCAGACATTCAGATTATCCACGTCAATGTATTTAATATACTATACAACTCACATGAAATTTATTTATAACCAATTTCTTAGTAATTCATTTTAGATACATAAATCGATTCCTTATATACTATTCAGATACATTATACTTGAATTCATTTCAATAAGTTCAATTTATTCATTCTAAATTGGTTCTGAACCAAGTTTATTTTCCTTTAAATATACACTTATGTAGTCCATTTTAACTACACAGTTCAAACTGATTCCCAATGCAAATTAATTATACCGGAATATGAACTTGAATGTATTACTATTGACTTAAGTTTAATTCCATTTCAAACTCCAGTTTAATTACAACTTATATGATTCATTTTAACTCAGTCTATTTAAAATTCTCTTTTACACATTTCATACTTGAAAACTCCTTTGTTAAATCACTCCAACTTTGTAATGGTGTATTTGATGGATTACCAATAATATAATAATTTTATAAAATTATTACTTTTAACTTCTTTACAAATATACTAGGCAAAATTAATAAAATACTAATTTTATATTCAATTAAAAATACGCCCTCTCATATATATACATTGAAACTCAATCTAGGGATTTCTAACCCCATCTTTATCGAGTTACGTCACAGGGCCAAGGTTATTACTTAACCTTATACTCTGATACCACTTTAAAGAACCGGCAGAATTTGACGCTCGAATTTCGACAATAATACATTATCCTGTATTCACTTGCCAAGACTCAATTATTGAAAACCCAGATAGTTAAAAGAAAAAAATTAGTGGGTGAAAATAAGAAAGAAATTTAAGAATAGAAGAAGAAGAAAAATATAAACGTTACAGAATCAGAGTAGAACAAAATCTCACAGCGGGACGAGTATAATATAATATATCAACAACACTTTATTCAAAAGAAAATTGTATATATATATATATATATATGATTACAACATCAGGGTATGCACTAGATCAATACAACGAAAATAAATTAATACCAGAAAATATTGGAATATATCTCGACTCCATCTTTTCTCCTGAAGCTCCAAGTAACCTAACTTGGAAAATATACTCGGTCTGACCCGAGCATATTTTGATGCAAAGAAAAATCAAGCTGGATCAGAATAGGACACTTTCAGTGAAAAATTCATATCACAAACATTTTGCTTAACTTTTAAAAAATCCTTTGAAAGAATGGAACTCTCGTAAGAGACGATCATACATAAACATGGTACATGTTTTTACCTTACGATAACCAAATCCCTTTTTATATCGAAATCCAATGATATTATAACATTATCCATTAATCCACAAATAAATAGGAATATAGCCAAAAAGCTTGCTTCTAACTTCCTAACACAGTTGCTATACAACTAAAAACGTTCAACTTGTATTGCACTTTGGAATTCCAACATGACAAGGTATAGAACCACCTCCCGATCAGTGTTCTCTAGAGAGGAAACAATGAGGTTCAACAAGAACATCTTGCAACCCGACCACACATGACCGACCACTCATTCAACTTGAGTGTATCAAATATATTATCACTCACGGTTGGGATCAGCAACCGTTTCCCGTAAGGATACAGGAGCGACAGAAAAAGAAACAAATAAACTTTTTCTAGATGGTGACAATATACCCTAATGGGAATGACCCACATAGTCATGTTGCCTTCCCGATTTCTGTCATTTACCAGTTGATGAGACTTGAGGTCACGATTACGTTTTAGAACATCACATCACCATTTACTTTGAATGCCACATTATCAGACCCATCAAATCACTAATTGACACTAACAAAAATACTATGAGCGTTAAGCTAAGAGAATGTGACAACCTCAATTTCGACAGACCGATTTTTTTTCAAAAACTCCAATATATCGAAACTCGGATTGAGTTGCTCTAGTATCCTGCAGAAAAGACAGAGACATAAAATATGTCAGAGCTCAGAAAATATCTCATAGCAGAATGGAAAAATATAATATAAAAAAATATAGCCTTACTGTATTAATAATACTACCTAACCAGTATCCAAGGCTATCATGTCCCTGCCACAAATATAACCTGCGAGTATGTTATGAGGAGGGGGTCAAAACACAAGTTCTGGTGACTGGATTTAAACTGTACACTTTGGATAGTCCTACATAAACCGTTCATCGTATTTTCTTATTTATTAGGTTACTAGGGATATCAGCACTCAAGGATTACACACACGTCGTACCCATTTACTTCCCAGTGGATTAACCAAATATAGTATATGTGTAGCTACCCCCAATATCGAGGTACGCCCCATGGTACCCCACTCACACGGTCTCCACGGAAATGCTCGCAGTCCCTCATCCTTCGCTGGATTGACGTACGGATCTGTATATAGCAATGTTACGATCAACATATATATGCCATCACTACGCTACGTAAGCGTACGGACTACCACCCTCGATCAAATCAGATCTCATACCGGAGTAATGCCCTCAAGTCTACGATACATCACCCAGAGCAGATATGCATGTATCTAGAAGGTCCCTTATACGTACCGTTGATTGTAACCTGATGCCTCAATCGCATGTCCTCTAATGTGCATCGAGTTTCGTAGCAGGGCGATTCAAGAAACACAGAACTCGGTCGAGAGCTTTTCCATATATGTACAGGTCCGTCTTTAAAGATCCTCTATATACAGATATACCTAGGGTCTATTTTCACAGTGGCTATGGCCCCACCTCGGTCCCTCCCTCAACTAGTAAAGACTACAAGAGTTAAGCGACTGCCCCTATGCAAAAAATCTAAACATCCATGTGGCGTCTCCCCTCAACCCCTTACCCCGATAGTGAAGGGTGAATGGTATCTTGGGTTTAAGTCTAGTCTTTTCGCATCCCACCGGCTGCCGATGACGGGTATCCGATGATCTACTATCCTTGATGGTCGTCACCCTCTGCCTCCTCGTTGAGGCAACCGCCAAATCACCCCGGTGTCACCACGTTACAGGATTCTGAGTGCATAACACTTCTGCAGTTAAGGCCCACCCACCTAGTAGTTACGCCCAGACCTAACCTCTGCGGGCACAACCTAAAACATCCATCACTGCACAGAAAACTACTAGGAGCACCTTACGTACCTCAAGAAGCCGCGTGCTTCCCCTTTCAGTCCTTCGGAGCCGTTAGAACAATCAGATGAATGTACGCTCCCCTCGTGCCTTATAGCACCACAATGATCTACCCCGTTGGGTTATTCACCCTCAAACGTGTGGACTGGTCCAAGCGCCTCAATTTAATATGTTGTTAGACCCTATGTCTAAACATTCTTTTACGTGCTTTCCTCACCTCATCAGGTTTCCAGTTAACTTGGTTATTCTAATTCATATTGAATTCTTAATCAAGTTACCAAGTTCTTCTTGCTTATTAATTTCAGTCATATAACTTAACCCATTAAGTCTATTAATAAGCCCATAACATGTTATTCTCCAGATTGTGGCCCAAGGTCTGTAATTCATAATCTCTTTTATATTCTTGTTTGATTCCATCATTACAATAACATGTTTTACTTAATATGTAATTGAGTATATCTCAATTCACATGTTTTCTGTTATACATGTCAGACATTATTTATGATTAAATATAACTTATTTCATAAGTTTTCCTCTTTATTTCTCATTTAATCATAATTCCACTTTGCACTGTTACTACAACTTATCGTTGTTTACTTATTAACTTAGTTCTATTAACTACGACCCATTAATAAGTTTTTCTTTCCATAACTTATGTTGTCCTCATCCATAGATTTCATACTCTCGTTCTCACCAATAACTTAATTTACAATTAAGTTCAGTTTATCTCTTAACATAAGTTATCTCCCTTTTTTTATTGTTTTCTTATAACCCAAGTTATAATTCTCACTTGTCCCTAGGACAAGCCTTAACATATTATTCTATCAGCAGATTTCAAATTTCCAAGTTTATAGATTACTTAATTTATAATTAAGTATTACTTCTTACTTTCCATAAACTTCCCCCTTTCTTAATTTATTACAATCTGCTGGTTTCAATTTTTCCCCAATTACTGATTACTTAATTTAAAATTAAGTGTCACTTATCTCATTCCACCAGTTATTTCATATTCTTACTAGTTTATTATAACCTGAGTTATAATCTTCACTTGTCCCTAGGACAAGTCTACCTATTATACAATAGTTTCATTAATGTTATTAATTTATAATAGGTTATTATCATTCCCCATTTATTCCAAATCATTCAATGTCGTATCTTTCTTTCATTCAATTCCATTTATTACCATTAATTTCAATTAATACTGTACATCAGTCTGGCTATATATATATATATATATACACACACACACACACACACACATGTACCAGACCTCTCACATTAATCCTACAACCTGTGGATGCTGGATATACCGGGCGGGTCCGGGCAGACTTCTTCCATAAGTCGGACTTAACCTCGTGTCTTGGCACATTTAGTGTTTATGCACTTAGACCCCTCACATTAGGTTCACCACTTGTGTTTGCTGGATATGCCGGGCGGGTCCGGGCAGACTTCTACCACAAGTGTAATCTAACCTCGTGTCGAAGTACGGTTATAATTTCTAATTACTATAATTCTAGGCATGTTTATTCTTTAATAATTATTCCTATTTAATTATAGGTTTTCATGCCCTTTTTTTCAAATCATATTTACTAGACCAATTTAAGATCTTTAAACATAATTTGATCGATGCCCCAATCCATACTTATTTATTCAATTCTCAGTCACAGTTGATACCCATATTCTAACAAGTTCATAATCATGTAAACTTTTTAGCACTTCAACTAATTAAATATATGAATTTTCCAACATGTTCTTATTAACATTATAACATGTAAATATTCCTACATCTCAACTGATTCATATTAACAATTTAACGTTATATCATGCTAATCATTCCTGCATGTCCTATACCACTTTAATCATTATTAGCATATGTTTAGGCATCTTAACATGTCATATTCCAATTTGCCATAATGGGGAATGCTAAACGGTAATATGCCATTATCTAAAATAATATGGTTTAAATCCACTTAACACGTAAGCTTTCCAAATCCTGGATCTGGTCCAGATCTAATATTCCATGATTTTCCCCTAATTGTATTTAGAACCTAATAATCATGGATTTACTATTTTTACTAAAAGAGAAAAGGGAAAAGAAAGAAAAAGAAAAATTTAATGGATCGGATCCGGAAAGTTACCTTACTTTTCACATAATTCTGAACGCCTAAAAAACATTAATCTCTTCCCTCCAGATCTTAATTTAAGATTTTCTAATTTTCTAATTTAAATTTCTGGATATATTTGAGGAGAGAGAGAGAGTAAGGACAGAGCTCCAGCGTAGCCGCCAAATTATGAGGTTTAGGGTTAGGTTTAATTTATAGGTGTACGGAGCAAAAAGGACCCTCAGATTTGACCAAAAGCTATTAGAATCGTCCAGAAACTCAAACACCTTAATCGGCCAAAATCTGCCGCAGGTGGGTAGACCCACCCTTGAGGGGGTCAACCCTGGTGTCGACCCACTTGGGCGGGAAATCTGCCGCCTTCTGAAAATTTGAATTTTGAACCGATTTTTGAATTTCTGGACCCTCAAACCTCAATAACTTCTTCAAACGGTGTCCGATTTACGCAAACCAGGTGTTTATTTTGACTAGAATTTCGATATGGACGCAATGGCATAGTCCGTTTTACTTAATTCTATATATTTAATTAAGTTATTCTTATTTTATTATTTTAAGTTAAAAGTGCGGGGTGTTACATTCTCCCACCCTTAGGAAATTTCGTCATCGATATTTAATAAGGGTAAAATCAATTAACCCTTCGCATAATATACATCCATCATGTGTACATCCAATTTTTGCAAACATTATGCACTTGTGCAAAGTGAAATATAACATAATAATGCATGTATGCCTAAGCGGTACCTCCTATGTGTATGCAAATTTCTCAAAAATCCTTTTAAAATATGATGCTCACATCCTAAATATAGTGGCAGTTCTACATGAATGCAATATCAAAATGCTTTTTCATCCAAATTTTCCCACCCTCTTACTGAGTAAGAGCATAGTTCATCCAATTGTTGCATCCATAATCCCACCAACCAACTTCATTTTTCGAATTTCAAAAAAATCTAATTTTCTAAATTTGATTTCTTATGTTACAAAAAGGTGGAAAACGGAAAACTCTGCATCTTTTCCTTTTCAACCATTTTCTAACCATACTTGGATTTTTTTTATGTAACTATTCTATAAAGATTCCCTATTTTCCTATCTAAGCACAGTCCACATAAGAAAATTTCTTTTTGTTACTAATTTTCTTTTTTGTCTTATCTTGGAAATTTTTATCCTTATCCATCTTTTCTCAAAATTTTCCATTTTTGTTGTTTTACTGAATTTTTTGTTTCCTTTTTAGTTGTACCATTTCTCTTTCCGTAGCTTATTTAATATTCTTAACTTAGTTTAAAGTTAAATAAGCTTATAGTCTTTCAACTAAGACAGAAGAACAGACACTCTACACAGCTACTACTAAGGGCCAAGAATCTCGGGACTACGTCCCCTTTAGATAGAAAAGTCCAAATTATTGGATCCACGATAGGTTTAGGTGTTACCCTAACTACCCCCACAAAACAAAACAAGGGAACAATCCCAACAGAAATTTAGTAATGGGTTTTACCCCTAACATGGAAATTAGCAACAGGATATAAACATTTACTTGCCCTTTACAATCTAGGAGTCATTACTAACTCTAGCTGTGTACCAACAATTATTTTAAGCAACACCCTAGGCTTTTCAATGCCTAAGCATTTTACGGGAACCCACTATTATTCCAAGATGATTCTCGCTATTTACTTTATAGCCCCAAAACTTTTCCCGTCTTCCCTAGGCACAAACCCTTACTTGCTCCATACTTTTAAAAACATGTTTTGGCCCTTTTCCTTCCAAAAATTAAAAGTGCCAAAACATTATTTTCCTCATGAAAACTTTCTTTTGCCAAACCATAAAAACATGTCATCTTAAAAATGTAAATTTTCATTTTTTTTAAATCACGAAACTGGAGTAGATACGGACAACTATTTTCTCCGTTGGGTTTATGACTTGTTCTTACCTATAAGGTCGGTTTAGTCCCTTACTACAAGGTGCAGACATCCACCCTACTCTTAATTTATACACTTATTTTGTTCACCCAACAAAATTATCTTGTCAAAATAATTTATCCAAAAAGGATTGTCATAAGAATAGAGACTTCAAATCTTTCTTTATTAAAAACTATTGTATTAAATATAACAAGAAAACTAGTGAGCTATACATGCTATATAATATGAACCTTTTTCAGAGAGAATTTTTCTTTAAAACTCAATATGTGTACTTCTTTACATATTTTAAAATTATAACTTTTAAGATTAAAACTTGAAAACACCATAAACTATTTTCCCAAAACTTTTATAATTCCAAGTTTTTAAAAGTTAATAATGGGGTTAGACTCAAACTGGTTTCCAATTTTTCTGGGCTTTCCTAGACACTCCCCAAGGTCAATTCTCTCAACTATATATAATCCTAATCCATTTTACTCTTTTTAACCTTTCCAATTTATAAGGTTTTACTGCCAAACCCACTAACCCAAAATACTAATCATATAGGATTTACTTTCCTTCCGTACAAAGTATATTGTACACTTCCCAACCCAACTTCCTAAGGGTCTCAAATTTCCATATTCTTTCCTTTAGTGTACAAAACAAGCATCTCATTTCTTATCATATTATACTCTTTCTATTTAGTGGGTTCCTCTATGGATCTAGGTGTATATTTATATAATATATTTATATTTTAAAAATACAAATGTGTTCCCTCATTATTTATATGGGAATCCTAAACCTAAGCTCCGATACCAGATGTGACAACCCCAATTTCGACAGATCGATATATTTTTAAAAACTCCAATCTATCGAAACTCGGATTGAGTTGGTCTGGTATCCTGCAGAAAAAACAGAGACATAAAATATGTCAGAGCTCAGAAAATATTTCACAGCGGAATGGATAGAATATAATATAATCAAAATATAGCCTTACCGTATTAATAATACTGCCTATCAGTGTCCAAGGCTACCATGTCCCTGCCAACAATCTAACCTGCGAGTATTTTCTGAGGAGAGGGTCAGAACACAAGTTATGGTGACTGGATTTAAACTATACACTTTGGATAATCCTACATATATCGTTCAATCATATTTTCCAATTTGTTAGGTTACTTGGGTAATCAGCACTCAAAATTTACACACATGTCGTACCCATTTACTTCCCAGTTGATTAACCTAATATAGTATATGTATAGCTGCCACCAATATCGAGGTACACCCCATGGTACCACACTCGCACGATCTCCACCGAAATGCTCGCAATCCCTCATCCTACGCCGGAGTGACGTATGGATCTCTATATAATGATGTTACGATCAACATATATCTGCCATCACTATGATTCGTAAGCGTACAGACTGTCACCCTCGATCGAATCAGATCTCATACCAGAGTAATGCCCTCAAGTCTATGATACACCACCCAGAGCAAATATGCATGCATCTAGACTGTCCCTCGTACATACTGTTAATTGTAGCTCGATGCCTTAATTGCAAGTCCTCTAATGTGCACCAAGTTTCGTAGCAGGGTGATACAAGAAAAAGGAACTCGGTCGGAAGCTTTTCCATATCTGTACAGGCCCGTCTTTAAAGAGCCACTATATATAGATATTCCTAGGATCCGTTTACACGGTGGTTATGGCCCCACCTTGGCCCCTCCCTCAACTAGTAAAGACTATAAGAGCTAAGCGACTTCCCTTGCGCAAACAATCTAAACATCCATGTGGCGTCTCCCCTCAACCCCTTACCCCGATAGTGAAGGGTGAATGGTATCTTGGGTTTAGCTCTAGTCTTTACTCATCCCACCGGCTGCTGATGACGGGTATCCGATGATCCACTATCCTTATTGGTCGTGACCCTCTGCCTTCCCATTGAGGCAACCGCTGATTCACCCCAGTGTCACCGCGTTACATCATTCTGACTGCATAAGTACTTCTGCAATCAAGGTCCACCCACCTAGTAGTTACGCGCAGACCCAACCTCTACGTGCACAGCCTAAAACATCTGTTACCGCACAGAGGACTACTATGAGCACCTTGCATACTTCAGGAAGCCGTGTGCTTCCCCTTTCAGTCCTTCGGAGCCGTCAGAACAATCAGATGAATGTACGCTCCCCTCATGCCTTATAACACCACGATGATCTACCCCGTTGGGTTATTCACCCTCAAACGTGCAGACTAGTCCAAGCGCCTCAATTTAATATGTTGTTAGACCCTACGTCTAAACATTTTTTTACGCGCTTGCCTCACCTCATCAGGTTTCCAGTTAACTTGGTTATTCCAATTCATATTGAATTCTTAATCAAGTTAATAAGTTCTTCTTGCTTATTAATTTCAGTCATATAACTTAACCCATTAAGTTTATTAAAAAGCCCATAACATGTTATTCTCTAGACTGTGGCCCAAGGTCTGTCATCCACAATCTCTTTTATATTCTTGTTTGATTCCATCCACTACAACAAAACAGAACTATTACAACGTCCATTTTACAACGGGCGTTTGCTGCCTGTTGTAATAGACTGCTGTTACAACGGTCATTTTCTGGACCGTTGTAATAGATGCCTGTACAACACCCTTTCTACAACGGGCATATAATGCCCGTTGTAATAAATGCTATTACAACGGTCATTTTTAGGCCCGTTGTAATAGATATCTATTTTACAACGGTCCCAAAATGCCCATTGTAATAGATGTCCATTTTACAATGGTCACAAAATGTCCGTTGTAATAGACGCTAATTTTTGACAATTAATAATTACAATACTTCCATAAAATTAATTTTGATTATTTAATAATTAATCATATATTACTTATTATTAAGTATAATATTATATTACTAATTACTAATCATTAGTATATTATATTATTTATTAATATTTAATAATCAATCATTAATAATATTATATTAATCATTTATAAATTATAATAATTAATGATTATTAATAAATAATCTCTAATTATTAATTATTATATATAATCAATATTCCAACAAACTTAATTTTACTTTCCAGTTATTAGTAAATAATATATATTCAGTAATCAATATTAATAATTTATAATTAACAATAAACATTAATAATTTATGATTAATAATATTACTACACTATATAAAAAATAATCATTTTAACCGATGTTAATTTTACAACGATCATATAAATTTATGCTAATTAACAATAAACATTAATAATTTATGCTATTTTTTTAATTTTGAAGGTTGTTTTTTTACTTTTTAATTAATTTAGCAATGATGAGAAATTAAAGTCAATTTCAACTGATATAATATAATATAATTTTTGTTTTTGGTCTAGTTATTAAACTTAGTTATCCGTAAACCTAATTTTATTTTGAATTGTGTTATTAAAACATCAGTTAACCGACCAACTTAACCGAATATTTTCGGTTCGGTTAACCAAATTTTTGTCGGTCGGTTAATGATTAACCGATGTAGTTTATGATTTATTAGAGCTGGCCCAAAACTGAATAAAACCAAGCTCAATCCATTACCCAATATCTGACCCACCGACCCGACTGTGCCGTAGTAGAAGTAAAAAGTGAAAAGCTACGGCTTCACTCTTCAAAACCAAATACCAGACGAAGTCGAATAAAAAACCCTAGTATAATCTTCATTATTCAATCACTAATCAAATCTTCTCAATCGTCGATTGAGTGTCGATGTTGCGCCTGCCACTGGTGCTCCCCTTGAAGGAACGATTGTTCATGGCATCGATTTGATTTCGAGAGCAGTGCAGATTGCAGAAATTAAATGGCTTCGACTACTTGAGTGACAAGATAAGTTTTTTAGTTTTCTATTTTGTTACATCCTTAGGCAAATTGTTATTATCGACCGACTAGAGTTGTACAAACTACAAAGTTAGTGCTGCTTGAATATGCCTTTGAATTACCATTATTTGAGTTTTTTGAATTTGTATGTACTTCATTTTGAACATTGATTGTACTGGATGGGGTATTGCAGAATCATACTGCAACTATAAATATTAGTATTTGTCTTTTTTGATGTCATGTGGAAGGAAATGAATAATAATTTGCTGCTCCACGAGCATTAGTGAAAGATATAGGCTTAAGGGTGTATAGTTTGCAGATCGCAAGTTTTTATTGAAATTGAAATGTAGACTTGAGGATAAACAAAGCTAAGCTGTGAAGTGTGGGTATTGCGTAAATAGGTGAATAGTATGTGCTGGACTGTGAAATGTGGCAAGATTAGTCATCTGTAGATGTATATGTTAAGTGCCCGTTATGATGTTATTATAATTAAGTATGCCAGTTTCCTGACTTTGAGTATATATTTAGTCCTAGTTTCCTGACATTATATATATTAAGTGCCAGTTATGATGTTATTATAATTAAGTATCCCTATGTATGAAGTCTCATATATGATGTTATTATAATTACTATTACTTAATGTGTATGTGTATATTGTTAGCATCGTATGTAGACATTATAGAGGTGCATACAAAAATTGTGTGTATAAATAATGTGGGTTGTGGACTGCTGCCACTTCTAGTTCCAACAATCTCGGTTTTAATGCAATGTGTTGTTCATCACAATTTCCTGACTTTTAAGTCTGATGCATTTTTAACTTGAGAATATGGCACTTGAGTCTATCAGTCTAATGCATATTTGTTTATTTTTACTTCAGTAGCTAGCAAATTAGCAATGGAGTTCAGATATGCTTCAGAATGGAGACTATTTATCGATATGAGGACCGACAAATAGAGTATACTTCCATGTTTACGGATGAGATGGATCTAATATAAAAATCGATAGTAGAGGACTAGAAGTCATGTGTATACTTCCACGTTTGAATGAGGTATCTTCTCTTTTTAACCAACTGGATTTTTTGATTTTCTTATATTACACAATCTAAATATTGTTGCCAATCTCATCTTCTGCTCAAGTTAATTATCGTTTATCACATTACACTATATATATATATATATATATATTGGTTGCATTCACTCTTTTGTGGTCTGTTTTTCCTCTGTTTTTTCCTTGATACTTCTTACAATCCAACATATACCCAAGTTTATTACAAAACTATATCTACCCATTTTCACTCATGTATATTCTGTTTGCACAAATATATTTCATGTTATTACAAACATATACCCAAGTATATTCAGTTACTAAGCTCGCTGTCAATAAGAATATCAAAAGGTAAATTCATAAACTAAAATTCCAATATGATGAACTGTAGCAAGTGGTATTTGGGTAATGGAATGAATCATAGCTGCGCCTGGACTGAGAAACTGAATTGTGTACTGATTGAAACTGATTCTGCTGTCATGTAACTTGGTTAGAAATCCCCTTAAAATGGAACGACGAAAGGTGAAACTAGATCCAAAATTAAATAGAACGAATAGATACAACATAGAAGCATTTATTAGTATTAAACCAATAAGGTATGTAACGTATATTATTGGGCTAAACTGAAAGCCCATATTTTTAATTAGTTTATTTTATGTATATGTTCATTAATAAAAAACACTTTTTACTACTTGTCTTTTAGTTGAAATGTTATAAAACTTATTGATTCATATTTCCAATGTAAGTGAAGTGTGGTAGAGTTTTTGAGGATAACATATATAGTTTCGAAAATTGAGGCTGCCGGTAAGGTGAATGTATATATACAGTTTCAGGTGAATGTAATAAAAAAGATTTGAATACATTAAGTTTCGAAAATATATGGGATAATATATATATACAGTTTCAGGGGTCTCCTTGTAAGGTGAATGTTGTTCGGGTGAGGGGTAGGAGATGATGGTGCAGTTTTTGTCGAGTTTTGTGATGGTTTGGTTAGTGAATTCAAGAGTGTAATTGAGGCTGGTATGTGCAAATCATTGTTAAGGGAGTGTGGTGAAGTTTTGATGAAGTATTCATGATAGGAAATGGAACCACAGTCACTGGTGTTGAACAGTGAACACAACTTTTGTAGGTGGTTGAATTAGGAAGTGGATTCGTCGTGTTTTCATAAGAGTGAGGCTTCAAGTTGATATGACATATGTTACAGATTTTTTTTGAATAAACTTGTTCATGCTGCAGATTTTTTTTTTGAAATGTTGTATTTTAATTCAAGTAGTTTCTACATATGTTACCATGTTTTGTATTTATTTTGTTTACAGAAATATCCGTATACAAGTTGGGTAAAATTTTGTAATATACACATTAGGGACATGACTAATGAGGTCGTTCATTGGAAATATTGGTTTTAATGTATGATGATGGTTTTGTTATTTGAAACTATTATATTAGTAATTTTGCACGTAAAATGGCTATAAAATGTTCATAAACAATTGATATTAGTTCTGCTATTTAACATATATGTATCTTGAAGTTGCATCTTGTTGTTATTATCTGCTATTTAACATCCATATGAACATGCAAAAAAATAGTTTCATTAATATGAACACTGTTGTATTGTAGGCTGCAGGTTACCCATTTTTCATCTTAAATATTTTTCATCTTGAATGATTTTCATCTTAAATTGCAGGCTGTGGGTTTCCCATTTTTCCGCTCTTTGGGAAATAAATAGTGTTAACTGAATATTACTTTGTTGAATGAAAATTAATCCGTGCTCAGGATAAAACAAAGTGGAGACAAAATAGCGGTAAATGTACATTAATATGCATATTATTCGAAATTGCACTGTATTGAATAATACTTGCGTTGATCATGCAGAAACTTCTAGATGTTTTGGAATTAACTGGGCTACATCTGTGTGGATTTTTCCTGTGGTTCCACTTCGGGCTTTGCTGACAAGATCATCTTAATGTATGGTGCAGTCAATGCAGGTTGGCTTTGTTTTTCAAAATGTAATTTATTTTCTGTTTTTATCTTATTTCATGCTAGCTTTAATTCGTTTTATCATTTTGAATAGCAGTAGTGTATGTTTGGAAGTTCCAAGCACGCGTTAGTATACTAGTTTATATTCCTTATAATTTTAGCTAAAGTTACAGTGTTGAAATTGCCAATGATTATACCCATATCGACGAAAAAGTCAAAGCCGTTGTTAATCCAGCTTTTAACGATGTAGAGGTTTCTTCGCTATATTAAAGAAGGGGAGATCGGCGAGTCACTCTAAAAGAATAAAACTTGTGTTAAACATAGCCAGGTGCGCTCTCTATTTCTAGTGAAATAAGCAACATTTGTTGTTTCAAGTTACGATCACCAGAAACTTGTAGGCGTCGTCAAACGCATACACACTCAACCTCTCACATCTGTATATGTTTGGACTTTCAATAGAAGCCTATTTATTATGTAATTAATTCTTCCTTTGGTCATATAATTGTAGAAATAAAAGTTCGTATATAATGTCAGTTACAAATACAAATATTTTTACTTAAATACAACTGCAAACTGTGGATATGGTGGTGTCTAAACTGTGTCTAAACTGAAGTAGGAAGACTATGGAACCAAAGGCTATAAAGTTACAGCAATGCAAAGACTTAAATGTTGTATAATAAGTTTTGAATGGTGTATAATAATATATTCTCTCTACATTTGGTAACTTTTTTTCTCTTTTTGCAGTCATACCGTGCTAGTAAATATATGCAAACTCAAGATCAACAGGCCATCGGATCTGCCATCGCGTGGCACAAAGATTACATTTCCTTGGTCTAGTTTTGGTACTTATGAAACTAGTTATGTAATTTATGTTAGAACTATGTTGACGTAACTTATGTAACTTTTTGGAATGTAAACTTATCTAGTATTTTGGAGTACAAACTAATCGATCTTTTTGAAATGTGTTGGAATTATATGATTCTTGCTTCTGTCTTTTAGTATGTGTTATTATGTGATTTTGATTGTTGCATTACAGTATTTATTGCATGTTAAAATATTCATTATTATTATGGATGCATATCGCAGCAGTTATATTTAAATTTGCTATTACAACGGGCAAAAAGCGTTGTAATATACTGTATTACAACGGGCAAAGGCCGCTTATAATTTATTAGCTATTACAACGGGTTAATAACCATTGTCATAGAGTCAATGCACATGACAGAGCAAGTTGTTACAACGGTCTTTTACAACAGTCATTGCCCGTTGTCAAATAGTCAGAAGCTATTACACGGGTCATATTAAAACGGGCATATGCCCGTTGTGAAATGCATATTACAACGGTTTTTGCCCATTGTAAAAGGACTGTTTTGTTGTAGTGATCATTACAATAACATGTTTTAATTAATATGTAATTAAGTATATATCAATTCACATGTTTTCTATTTAACATGTCAGTCATTATTTATGATTAAAGATAAGTTATTTCATAAGTTTTCCTCATTCTTTCTCATTTAATCAAAATTCCACTTTACACCATTACTACAACTTATCGTTGTTTACTTATTAACCTATTAACTAAGGCCCATTAATAAGTTTTTCTTTCCATAACTTATGTTGTCCTCATTCGTAATTTCATACTCTTGTTCTCACCAATAACTTAATTTACAATTAAGTCCAGTTTATCTCTTAACATAAGTTATCCCCCTTTTCTTATTGTTTTTTTATAACCCAAGTTATAATTCCCACTTTTCCCTAGGACAAGCCTTTATATATTATTCTATCAGCAGATTTCAGATTTCCAAGTTTATAGATTACTTAATTTATAATTAAGTATTACTTCTTACTTTCCATAAAAAAATTCCCCCTTTCTTAATTTATTACAATCTGCTGGTTTCAATTTTCCCCCAATTACTGATTACTTATTTTAAAATTAAGTGTCACTTATCTCATTCCACCAGTTATTTCATGTTCTTACTAGTTTATTATAACCTGAGTTATAATCTTCACTTGTCCCTAGGACAAATCTATCTGTTATACAACATTTTCATTAATGTTATTAATCTATAATAGGTTATTATCATTCCCCATTTGTTCCAAATCATTTACCGTCGTAACTTTCTTTCATTCAATTCAATTTATTACCATTAATTTCAATTAATACTGTGTATCAGTCCGGCTATATATATATATATATATATATATATATATATATATATATATATATATATATGTATATATATATATTCATGTACCCCTTTCAATATATATATATATATATGTGTGTGTGTGTGTGTGTGTTGCAGACCCCTCACATTAAGCCTACAACTTGTGGATGTTGGATATGTCGGGCGGGTCCGGGCAGACTTCTTCCACAAGTCGGACTTAACCTTGTGTCTTGGCACATTTTGTGTTTATGCATTTATACCCCTCACATTAGATTCACCACTTGTGCTTGCTGGATTTGTCGGACGGGTCCAGGCAGACTTCTACCACAAGTGTAATCTAACCTTGTGTCTAAGTACGGTTACAGTTTCTAATTACTGTAATTCTAGGCATGTTTATTCTTTAATAATTATTCCTATTTCATTATAGGTTTTCATGCCCTTTTTTCAAGTCATATTTACTAGCCCAATTCAAGATCTTTAAACATAATTTGGTCGATGCCCCAATCCATACTTATTTATTCAATTCTATGTTAACATGAAACCATATAATCATATACTTACTCCAATTATTTCATGTATACATTTGGGACAAAATAACATGTAACAAGAACAGTCACAGTTGATACCCATATTCTAACAAGTTCCTAATCATGTAAACTTTTTAGCATTTCAAATAATTCAATATATGAATTTTCCGACATGTTCATATTAACATTATAACATGTAAATATTCCAGCATTTCAACTGATTCATATTAATAATTTGACGTTATATCATGCTAATCAATCCCGCATGTCCTATACCACTTTAATCATTATTAGCATATGTTTAGGCATTTTAACATGTCATATTCCAATTTTTCATAATGGGGAATGCTAAACGGTAACACACCATTATTTAAAATAATATGGTTTAAATATACTCACCTCGTAAGCTTTCCAAATCCTGGATCTGGTCTAGAGATAATCTTCCATGATTTTCCCCTAATTGAATTCAGAACCTAAAAATCATGGATTTACTATTTTTACTAAAAGAGAAAAGGGAAAAGAAAGTGGAGGAAAAATTGAATGGATCGGATCTGGAACGTTACCTTGCTTTTCACGTAATTCTGAACGCCTAAAGAAACATCAATCTCTTCCCTCCAGATCTTAATTTAAGATTTTCTAATTTATAAATCTAAATTTCTGAATATATTTGAGTAGAGAGAGAGTAATGACAAAGCTCCAGCGTAGCCGCCAAAATATGAGGTTTAGGGTTAGGTCTAAGGTCTTATTTATAGGAATATGGAGCAACCAGGACCCTCGGATTTGACCAAAGGCTATCATAATCGTCCAGAAACTCAAAACCCTAATCTACCAAAATCTGTTGTAGGTAGTTAGACCCACCCTTGAGGGGGTCGACCCTGGTGTCAACCCACCTGGGCGGGAAATCTGCCGCCTTCTGAAATTTTGAAATTTGGACCGATTTTTGAATTTCTGAACCTAATATATATATATATATATATATATATATATATATATATATATCCTTCCTACGCTTATACAAATTTCAAACCTCAATAACTTCTTCATACGGTGACCGATTTACGCAAACCAAGTGTCTATTTTGACCAAAATTTCGAGACGGATGCAATGACGCAGTCCGTTTTACTTAATTCTTGATATTTAATTAAGTTATTCTTATTTCATTATCTTAAGTTAAAAATGCGGGGTGTTACAGAGAAGGTGTCTTCTCCGCCATCAAATAGAAGTACATTTGAGGAAATCAATATACATGATCAACTGAAAATAGTCTAGCAGCCATTATACAAGACATTCAAGAACAGGATGAATCGAAGGCACTCTCTTACTGCATCCAATATAGGAATCAACCCTTGGATTAGCAGCGAGTAGTCCTTGCAATCCGAAGGTCTCAATCACAACAGAGTCATTGTCAAAATATCTCTGGTAGCTAGCCATAGAAATTCAACAAGTAGTTCTTCCGCTCATGAAGATCCACGGTCTTCAACAGTCCAAATTGCATAAGCATCCCTACAAGTTAGTTTCAAACGTAAAATCGGTTCAAAGTGGTTTTGGGTCCAGTTCCCATCCTGGTCTCTTCGAACTAACTCGTCAAAGGCCCAAAATATTTATTGATAGTTGAATTTTTGACTATCAAATCAAAAACAGTACAACCAAGTACATTAGCAGCTCAAGCCTTTTTAATCAAAACCATTCATTAAAACTATTTTATCAATTTAAAATCGATTCCATTTACTTATCTCAACAAATCTCTTTTGTTTTCATTACTTAAAACGATAACCAATACTTGTATATTTAGAATAAATGTATTCACCAAACTCCTCTTATTTTTTTTACTTCGAAAATATCGATATATATTCACAAACCCTCTTTTATTTCCTTTACTTTGGAAATATCGCTATATATATACACACAAAACCACTTTTTATTTCCTTTGCTGTGGAAATCTCATTATATGTACTTAACCCAATGGTATAAATCCAATTACAAATCTTATATGGGTCTAACAATGTCAATGTCACATTGTTTATTATATAAATCTCAAACAGTTTTATTCAACTTAAAACTTTGTGGATTAATGTTTAAATGTTTACAACAACACATATGGAAATAATAATTAAATTTCCAATTTCCATTCCAAACCAATATAACCTCTTTTCATTTCTTTGATAAACCATCATCATTTACTTATTGCTTAGAAGAAGTGTATTCACAAAACCCTGCCATCTTTCATTACTTAGAAAATAGTATTATATATTTAATCGAACGATACAAGTATAATCAGACTTCATATATGGGCCAACAATGTTAAATAATACATTGATTACTATAAAACCAATGGTTTTTATTAAGTTTCTAAATTTTGCAAAAAAAAGTTGCCATCTTTTCATTATGGAAATAATAACCTAATTCCAATATCTTTTACCATTGCAAACTAATATCATTACTTGATAATAGTGAAGTCGTTCAAGTTGGGGTATTTTATTTACCTCTCAGACCTTGCTCGATAACATTCTCATCTTAAGATAGATAAAAAATTGTAACTCAAAACTGATATTAAATTTGATATCCTCATTTACTATTTAATTTGAAATATGCTTTAATAAACCATTTTCTTGCATTTGAAAGATCAACTTTAAAATTTAATTACCTTTTACTTAACTCGTTTTTTTAAACTCTTATTAAAATTCAAATCTTCGTCTTTAAAACCTCTTTAAACGATTTGTTTTATAACTTTGATTTATTACAAAATCCATTTCCTAATCCTTTACTCAAAAATCGTTAACATCTTATTATAACACTTAATTTGGATTTTATTACTAAAATCCATTTACCAGTTCTTTACCCAAATCCATTTAAAACCATTTTTACTTAATTTAAATATTAAGTAAATTATCGCATTAATTTTGAATTTATTTTATAAAATTTATTTATAAAACTTGGATTTTATTTTTAAATCCCTTAAAATCCTTTACCCGATCCAATTAAAGTTTTATCACAAACTTGACTATCTTATCAAATGATCTCAGTTAAAAAGGTAATCCCTTTTAATTGTTATTAATTAAAATAATAATTACAACATTAACCGAAGTAAAAGTAGTTTACTTTATTAACCATGAACATAATAATTGATTTCTTTTAAAAAGATTATCAAAACGATAACTAATTTTATTAACAATAAACAACTTGATGGTTATTCTTATAAATAATTAATTATGAAATTAATTAACTTTTTAAGAATTCATATTATGTTTAAACAACTACTTGTCAAACCATTTCTATTAGATTAATTGAAAACAAATTAATCTAATAACCAATCTTAATTTAAATAGTTGACTTTGTCAACTTGTAACTAATTTTCCACTAAATTTTCCTCTTAAATTAATTTACATTTAATTAATTTAATAATATTGTACCTAGCTGTTTACATTTAGGTTAATTTCTGACTACTAGCCAATAAGACTTACATAAACACAAGAATTTGTGATAGAAAATACTTTATAATTACTTTATAAAATACTATTATAAATACCAATTATTTATGTTATTATTAAATAACTTATAAAAACATAATTGGAATCTTACTTTAGTTATAAAATAAATTTATAAGTTTAATTACGTCAATTCGCCTGGCGACGAATCAACGTTTTGAAAAGATGAATTTTAGGTCGTCTGATGCAAATCAGTTAATCAATACTGTCCATTGATTAAAATACAATGACTGTTGAATTTTTAAATTCAACAATCAACATCCAATCAGAATTTAATATTAGTTGGTCATACATAAATAAATGAAAAACAAGTAATATACAAAATATTTGAGGAATCTAGTTGGATCCCTCCAACCTGTTCTCCCATGCATCACAGCTCACAATACCATTATATAATTGCACATGAAATATATATCTAATTTAATGCATTTAATACGACGAAAATATAATTACCATCAAACAACAAACAAACAACAATCTTCTATAGCATCCAACCATCCAATTTATATTATCAATGATGAATTATAATTATATGAATTAAATCACATCATAGAATTTAGGAAAACATAGGAGTTAACTCACAATTTATTTTGATCGACGATTCTAGTTGATTTATATAATTTCAAACGATGTTTGAAATTATATAAAAATTCAAAGAGCTCTGAATCCAACTAATCCAACTCGTTCGCGTAATGCCAGTGAATCAATTTCAATGAATCTCGTTTCATTGAATTTTTTTAATGTATGAACACGTTATTAATATTACAAAATTAGCTTTAGTTAGTTAATTGATAATCACTTAAGCCTTAATTACTATTTTATAAGCTAATCACATCATTAGTTATTTAAACCTGTTCGTAAGCCTTCGTTCCCAGTTCAGACAAAACCTCGACCATCTAAACATCACCGCGCTTCCCTTATAGGCCAACGGAGCCGAACCCCTCACCTCATCAGACTCACCGTCGCAAGCTGGCCCCACACCAGGAGGCACGGCGCCTCCGGTCAACTTAAATCGCTAAGAAACCAAATCAACCGAAAACCCAACATCGCTGAAAAATTACTACCTCCGACCACTAGGGACGACCGCACCACCGTCGGCGTCTCCACCTCCATCGGCTCCTCCTTTTCTCTTTAGACTTCTTCAGTTATCTCCTCCTCCAATGGCTAAAAACTTCAAAAAACCTAAACTAGGAAGCCTCACTTCGAACCCAATTTATGATCATCTCCGATCATCGCGCTTGACGAGACCACCACCAACTTGAAGTCCTCAATCCCCTCTCCAACTTCCATGTTGGGACTTTTGTCTAATTCAAACTAGTTTGAGAGATTAATTAAATTTATTGATCCAATACCTAAACTAGGCAGCCTCACTTTGAACCTAGTTTGAGAGATTAATTAAATTTATTGATCCAATACGAAAGGGAGTGGCGGCTGATAATTGTTGACCATGGGAATTAGCTTAACTTATGTTTAGGATCGTTTAGGATTATATTTACAAGTGAATTATATTATTAAAATATTCATTCGAAACTTATATCCAAAATAACATGCTTAAAAGACCACATATGACCTCCGATCACGATGAAAATTATAATTCTACAATAACTAAATATTCCGAACACGATGGAACTGATTTCGTCAAATTCCGAGATCATTTGTAAAACTTCCTTTTAATTTTACAACGTAAATCAACACGCATTTATATCGCACACGATCACAAAATAAATCTAATTGACTTGAAATCGAAAATCCTGTAACAATTAATCATTACGAATTTAAAATTTGTTTCGTTGAAATCCGAGGTCGTTGAAAATTGGCTATTCTCAAGTTCCATATTAACTCGATACACTATAATCGATTCCAAAACAAAAAAGTTCATTGGTAATAAACCATTATTATCATATATATTCAAACAGAATTTTTATAGCTTCAACTATCTTAACTCGATTTTAATTTCCAGGTTATATCGATATTCAATTTACCAAAAATTCTTTTATTTCTTTTTAATAAATCACCATAGTTCATAAATGATTCTATAGCAACTTTCTAAAAAATTGATTTTGACATAACTTAAAATCTACAAGGTGAATCTTGGTTTGTCTCTTTCATTAGAAAATTACAATCCAGTAGATCCGGAAGATTCTTATTTCAAAGAATTCCGACTTATATTGGATTCTATACATTCAGTTGAAGTTCAAAATGTAAAATTACGAACTACCACGACGTTACAGGCTGGTTTTTAATTAAATTATAGATTATACATTCAAACTTCGTTTAATAAACGAATTCCTCATAAAAATCATTTTATATTTCTAATACATTTAAAACGAATTTTAAATGTTCAACTTAACTGCTAAAAATCTGGGTCTTTACATTCCTTTCCCTCCCCTAAAAGAAATTCGTCCCCGAAATTACTAAGAAAGGAAAAATGCTACAAACTCGTTAACTTTTCACAAATCAATTTAGTCAAAATGTCCTGTTCCACTTTCTAAACTTTTGGTTTCAACTGATCCAGTTACTTTTAATATAAGTGGAGGACGACTCTTTCTATGAGGGCAGAAGCGGAGGCCCCGGGTATGAACTGAGGAGGAGTACATGACTGAAGTCAATTCAGCTTTGGATTGAGAAGAGCCACCCTCTCCAAAATGTTTCTGAGTCGGATATGTTGACGTCGCTCTACACAAGGAAGCTCGTACTCAAAGAAATCGGGTGCACATATTTCCTAAGTGTTATAATGTTGTAACGGAAGACGCTCAGAACTCAAAATCGACAAGGATCCGGAGCGTTGTCCAAGGACAAGTAACTTGTAACAACCCGAATTTTTATAATATGTTAAAACCATAAATCAAGGCAGAATTAAATTTTAAAATAAGAATCAAGGGAAACGGGTTATGCCATTATGTTCATCTCAGAATTATGCATGAAATTGAGTCCGAGTTTTCGAAAATCGGAGTCCGGATGAAGAAGTTATGGCCTGTAGAAGATTCAGCAAATTTCAGGCAGCACAAGACCATGCAGGTCGACCTAGGGGTCAGGTCAACCATGTGGTCGACCTTAGGGTCGAACTACCCCCCAGGTCGACCATATAGTCGACCTCCCCCCTTACAGGTCGACCTGCTCGGCCTGTTTTGACCCAGAACCCATTTTTGAAGCCTGAGACGTGTTTTGATAGTCCGGATTGATTCTAGGGTTAATCTAAGGGCCTAAATTAGTTGCTACCCCTATAAATACATCCAAAGACCAAGCCTAACTCATACAAATCATTCTTACACTGCTATGCTGCAAATTTACCCCTTGAACCATGGCCGCCGCCTCCAAATTAAAGCTTAAGCATTCAAACTCGATTCAAATCAAAGATCAACGCTTCTACAACAATTCAAGAGAATAGATCAGCGACATCGCAACGTTCTACGAAAAATTTCTAGACTTGACTTCTGCATCTAAATTTCTTAGACCATGATCTGTAAGTTCCAGTTACTTTTAAACAAAAACTATAAATCTAATATGGACATGTTAAATTGGAATTGATTTATGTATGATTCATATCTATTCTTGTTTTCTTCTTGAATCTTGACTTTTGGGAATATTGTCTACGACGTTGAAACTATTGTTAATGGCATAAGACTATGACTATGCCTATGACTGTGAACATAAGACTATGACTATGCCTATGACTGTATGACTGTGAACATAAGACTATGACTACGCCTATGACTGTGAACAAAAGACCATGACTATGCCTATGACTGTGAACATAAGACTATACTTATGCCTATGACTATGACGGTGAATATAAGACTATGCCTATGACTATGACGGTGAACATAAGACTATGCCTAAGACTATGACGGTGAACTTAAGACTATGCCCATGCCTATGACTATAACGGTGAACATAAAACTATGCCTATGACTATGACAGTGAACATAAGACTATGCCTATGACTATGACGGTGAACATAAGACTATGCCTATGCCTATGACTGTGAATATAAGACTATTGCCTATAATTATGACAAGGACAATTGTGGCTGATCACCTATGAGGTTATTGCCTAGGATCATGACTATGAAATTGGATCTAAGATTGATTTTCTATTCAGACCTAGTTTCTTTATTTGTCTTGATTTTGAGGATTTTTCTATTTAAGTTAGATCTATCCATGTTCTTGAATCTAAATTATTATTCAAACCTTTTTCTTGTTCATAATGTTATTCCTGCGATGTTTTAATGAATTTATTCAGTTAGGTCATGCCTTGGAAATAAATTGATAATAGAGCAATATTTATTATGTTGATCTATGCCTGTGGTTCTATTTTATCATCATGTTGAATTGGGAATTAATGAATAAGTCCATTCATATGTATATGAATTTGGAGTATAACCCGTGATGACAAGTTGTGTAGTTTATCATGTTATACAAGTTTTAGGTTGTGAAATCATATCACATATGTGACCAAATGTTAGATCTACATGTTTATGTGTATATGTTAAACCTATGTCATATTTCAAGTTCACACTTATTCATATGTTCGTGATTGATTTGCAAATTCACATATATGTAAGTTGATTTAGTCTATGTTGCAAATTCACATATATGTATGTTGGTTCATTCTACGCTACAAGTTCACACCTATGATATTCATGTTGATTATTTTGCAAGTACACACCTATGGTGTTCATATTGACTATGCCAAGAATGCCAAGTTTACACCTATGTCATGTTAATGAATTTCTTTATGCAAATTTTGTGTACGTCAAATTAGGCTAAGTTTTTAGCCTAATATTATGCCAAAAATCATGCGGACGGAAAATTAGGCTAAGATTGTTAGCCTAATATTTAGACGGGGTAACGTTGGGAAAAATTGGTAATTATAGGAAACTTGGTATGAAACTCGCCGTGAAACTTGACATGAACATTGTTATCACTTGAATCTGGATGTGGGCATGAAACTTGCCTTGAAACTTGACACGAACATGACATGAAACTTGAACATGGGCATGACACTAGAATGAACTTGAAAATGGCCAACTCGAGATTGGGTTGAGTTTGCAGTGCAATTCTGCCCGGACAACGGCCCGGCAAATCCAGTTACTGCAAACAACAGGATCCAATGTGGGTAGTTGGTCATATCGCACTTGAAAACCCGAGGTCAGACTGAGTTGTGGTGTAATTCTGCCCGGAACCGCCCGGCATATCCAGTGACCACAACAACAGGTCTGATGTGAGAGGTTGGGGTGCATTAATGAATTAATGCCACATGATAGGGTTAAGTCATGAACATGAAAGACAACACTTAACCAACTTGATACATGATTCATAGGAGGGTTAAGTCATGAACTTGAATGACAACACTTAACCAACTTGACATGCTAGACTGATAAGGGTTAAGTCACGAATTTAAATGAGAACACTTAACCTATTGGACGAAAACCCTAGTTACGCAATCCATTTCAGCAGTAACCCACTAGATGTATCATGGTACCCTGAAACTAGGCAGGGTGGGTGCACGATTACTGGGCTGATTCAGAACGACGGCTGTGTTGGTGCGCCAGTGTAGGTTCAGGCGGGCTATGGTCATGCACGTGGTCCGGAGTTGAAAAAGCAGGCATTGGGCATCAGTAGGTTTATCTGTGCATGCTTGATTCGTGTCGGTAATTGGCACCATAAGGCTTGATACACCCTATGGTGGACCTAGCACAGGTGACTACATTCGTGATAGGGTCGTATGACACAGACACATGACGAGCTAGAACTTGTAGGGAGCCGATCGACTAGTGGATCGTTTCGTTGGACCTAGAAATGGGCCATTTCATGATATTGGGCCAAGGGATTATTTCATGATTAATATAAGACATGGGTTTGGGATTCTAGTACAGTTGATGCAAAGAACCTTGAATATGTGATGTTATACAAGATTTATACTTGATTTATCATGTTATCTTAGTCATCATCCTTATGTTTACTTTCAGTTTATACATGTCATGTTACCTTTACCTGTTTTTATGCTGAAAGTCACTAGGACTTACCAGTCTTTATGACTGACCCGTTTTCTTTTGCCTCTTTTTCTTCTGTCCCCCCCCCCCCAAGGTTCTCAGGGAGGAAACTCTAGCACTTATCTTGGATTTCACTCGCTTTCGGTTCAGATCATGTACGGTTTGATCTTGAGCTATGCTATGGCTGCATTTCTGCTACCTTTGGGGAATTAAGCTCCTTTTGTTGTTTCAAGTTTATGCTTCTTTATTTATGCAAGACAGAATTTATTGTAATGGAAATTAATGACCTTCGCTATTTGATGTAAAAGGTTTGACTCTTTTTGAAAGTAATGAAATTTAGCTTTTGAATCTTCCGCTGTTTTATTTATGTTCTGTCTTGTAATAATTCTGTGATTGTTTATCTCGATAACGCTCCTCCAAAACAAGTGCATTCCCTTTTGTGAGTGACCCTAGCGGAGGTGGGGTGTTACATTTGGTATCAGAGCAGGAGGTTACCACACTGGGCAAAAGTTTTTAAAAACCTTCTAAAACTATTTTCAAAACCGTTTACAAAGAGCATTTTTCAAGAAAAGTCTTGTTTTATTTAAAGGCTATTCCCCAAAAGCCATTAGCACTATCCTTTATTTTCTCGTTTGAATCTCTTCTTTTCCATTTCAGCATGTCTGGGAATCTTAACTTTCCAGAGGGCGTGCCAATACCTGGCTGGTTCAGGAGGTACTTAGAGGCTAGGGACAACGATGCAGGCCCAACAGATATTCCTCCTCCAGCTGCAACGATTCCTCCTCCTCCACCCCCTCCTCGTGCAGTTGCTTTCTCAAAGATCTGTAAAGATTTTAGGGCCATGGGTGGAAAGGATTTCAAGGGAACTGAATCATTCGTAGAAGCGAGGAACTGACTCAAAGAAACTGAGGATCTGTTCGTTATCTTCGAGGTGGACGATAGGCAAAAGGTACAGTTGGCGGTATGGTTGCTCAAAGACGAAGCTTCCTAATGGTGGGAAGTCACTAACGCTGGGAGGCCGGTTGGAACATGGATGGATTTCAGAATAAGGTTCGAGATGAAATTCCTCTCGCAAGATGAACGAAGTCTACAGCTGGAAAAATTCTTATCTCTTAAGCAAGGAAGTATGATGGTCAAGGAGTACGTCAATCAATTTAATCAGCTGGCTCGGTTTGGACTAGACTTAGTGAATACCCCTCATAAGAAGGCTCTCCGTTTTGTCAAAGGATTGAATGAGCCACTTCACAGCTTGGCTATGACCCACGTACCTATGGGGGCTACTTACGAAAAGCTAGTAGACATGGCGCTCTTAAACGAAGAAGACAAGAATGGCAAGAAGGAGGTCAAGGCGAATGAGTTTCCATACAAGAAGGTAGACCCCAAGAAGGGAGGCAAGAACAACAACAACAATAAGGATAACAAGACACGTGAGAAAAGAAAATGCCACTTCTGCGGTATTGAGGGGCATATAGCCCAGGTTTGTAGAAAGAAGAAGATGAAGATGGGAGCATGCTTTCAGTGTGGTGAAACTGGACATATCAGCAAGAACTGCCCTAAGAAGCAAGGGCAAGCCCCACAAGCAGGACCTTCTGGGGGTACATCTTTAACTTCTTCTCTTATATGCTTTGTTTTATCTTGCTTATCTTCTCAATCCTATCTTGAGAACCTTAAGTAGAACCCTTTTGGATGTAAACATGTGATTGAAACATGTTATCGTTGATGCTTGCAAATGGTTGCAAGTGGTCGCAAGTGGTTGCATAACACACATTAGGCACTAGATCGGCTCAGACACATTTTCATATTGCATATGCATGAGTGTTTATACTTGTTTATGGATGAAATTGAATGTGTTATCATATGGATGTTGCATATGGATGGATGTTTGTGCACACATATAGTGTTAATATGACTAGGACTATTTGCATACATGTTGGATTCATGACATTAAACATATTTTGCATTAAGAAGATCAATCAGGCCTGATCATTTGCATTAGATAAGGAACATATACACACACTTTCTGCATATGTTCATATAGCATTAGAAATCTTTTAAGGACAATGGTTGTTTGTGGATGATGGTTGAGTAGATGGTTGATTGGATGATAGGATGCATTCTTCTTAACTTGAAGATTTCGGGGACGAAATCCTTTAAGGAGGGAAGAATGTAACAACCCGAATTTTTAAATATGTTAAAACCATAAATCAAGGCAGAATTAAATTTTAAAATAAGAATCAAGAGAAACGGGTTATGCCATTGCGTTTATCTCGGAATTCTGCATGAAATAGAGTCCGAGTTTTCGAAAATCGAAGTCCGGATGAAGAAGTTATGGCCTGTAGAAGATTCAGCAAATTTCAGGCAGCACATAACCAGGCAGGTCGACCTGGGGGTCAGGTCGACCATGTGGTCGACCTTAGGGTTGACCTACCGCCCAGGTCGACCATATGGTCGACCTCCCTCCCCCATACAGGTCAACCTGGTCGGCCTCTTTTGACCCAGAACCCATTTTTGAAGCCTGAGACGTGTTTTGATGGTCCAGATTGATTCTAGGGTTAACCTAAGGGCCTAAACTAGTTGCAACCCCTATAAATACATCCTAAGACCAAGCCTAACTCATACAAATCATTCTTACACTGCTATGCTGCAAATTTACCCCTTGAACCATGGCCGCCGCCTCCAAATTAAAGCTTAAGCATTCAAACTCGATTCAAATCAAAGGTCAACGCTTCTACAACAATTCAAGAGAATAGATCAGCGACACTGCAACGTTCTACGACAAATTTCTGGACTTGACTTCTGCATATAAATTTCTTAGACCACGATCTGTAAGTTCCAGTTACTTTTAGATAAAAACTATAAATCTAATATGGGCATGTTAAATTGGAATTGATTTATGTATGATTCATATCTATTCTTGTTTTCTTCTTGGATCTTAACTATTGGGAATATTGTCTACAACGTTGAAACTATTGTTAATGGCATAAGACTATGACTATGCATATGACTGTGAACATAAGACTATGACTATGCCTATGACTGTATGACTGTGAACATAAGACTATGACTATGCCTATGACTGTGAACATAAGACCATGACTATGCCTATGACTGTGAACATAAGACTATGCCTATGCCTATGACTATGACGGTGAACATAAGACTATGCCTATGACTATGACGGTGAACATAAGACTATGCCTATGCCTATGACGGTGAACATAAGACTATGCCTATGACTATGACAGTGAACATAAGACTATGCTAATGACTTTGAATATAAGACTATTGCCTATAACTATGACAAGGACAATTGTGGCTGATCACCTATGACGTTATTGCCTGGGATTATGACTATGAAATTGGATCTAAGCTTGATTTTCTATTCAGACCTATTTTCTTTATTTGTCTTGATTTTGAGGATTTTTCTATTTAAGTTAGATCTATCCGTGTTCTTGAATCTAGATTATTATTCAAACCTTTTCCATGTTCATAATGTTATGCCTACGATGTTTTAATCAATTTATTCAGTTAGGTCATGCCTTGGAAATAAATTGATAATAGAGCAATGTTTATTATGTTGATCTATGCATGTGGTTCTATTTTATCATCATGTTGAATTGGGAATTAATGAATAAGTCCATTCATATGTATATGAACTTGGAGAATAACCCATGATGACAAGTTGTGTAGTTTATCATGTTATGCAAGTTTTAGGTTGTGAAATCATATCACATATGTGACCAAATGTTAGATCTACATGTTTATGTGTATATGTTAAACCTATGTCATATTTCAAGTTCACACTTATTCATATGTTCGTGATTGATTTGCAAATTCACATATATGTAAGTTGATTTAGTCTATGTTGCAAATTCACATATATGTAAGTTGGTTTCAGTCTACGCTGCAAGTTCACACCTATGATATTCATGTTGATTATTTTGCAAGTACACACCTATGGTGTTCATATTGACTACGCCAAGAATGCCAGGTTTACACCTATATGTTAATGAATTTCTTTATGCAAATTTTGTGTACGTTAAATTAGGCTAAGTTTTTACCTAATATTATGCCAAAAATCATGCGGACGGAAAATTAGGCTAAGATTGTTAGCCTAATATTTAGATAGGGTCACTACAACAAAACTTGTATTTTATAGCGGCCTATAGCCGCTATGAATAAGAACTATAGCGGTTCCATAACTACTGTATATGAACATGTTATTAAAAACTGCTAAAAATTTATAACGCTTTATTTGCCGCTATAAAAAAGCATGGTTTTATAGCACAAATTTGCCGTTATGTTATTTAAAGACAATAGCTCATGCTCACCGCTATTAAATATCTGAATCTCAATGAAAGTGGAAATCTTTTATAACACATTATAGCCGCTATAACATATTTATTTAATAGCGGCTATATGGCGCTATTAAATTATCATGTTATAGTATTGCAAAAATCTTTTACAACTCATATATGCCGCTATAAAATTCGTAGAGCTATGCATATATATATATATATATATATATATATATATATTACATTTTAATAATAGCAATCAAAATAAATCTTCATAACAATTTAAAGAGCAATGTAAGAACGAAAAAAAAATCAACAAATATAACACATATTCATGATAACAAAATAAAGTATCAATTAACAAAAAATAATTTCAATCCATGAGTTAACAAAATTCAATACATATGTTTTCAATCCATGAGTTACCATATTCATGATAACAAAATAAATTATTAACTAACAAAAAATAACTTCTGGCACCATCTCTTCAAGTGCTCACATTCTACTTCTGTTTGATTCAGTTTTGTCCTGTTATTAGATGATTATTGTTAAGATAGCTAAACATGAAAATATACTTGTATTATGCAACTTCTCCAAATGTTAAAAGGTTTATACCTTGGTCTTCTATTTTGAAACCAGACTTTGACTTGCTTGGGAGTTAAGTTCAACTGCTTTTCTAGTGTCGCCTCCTCTTTCTGCACATACACATCATTCTCAAAACTAGTCCGACAACGCAACTTACAACAATTTATTTTCAAGTTTCAGCGTAACTTACATTATTAAGCATGTTATGCTCCTTGAAGCTTTCTTTTAATAATGTGATAAGTATAGATGGTTTTTAAAATTACAACTTAAGACGGCTTGGGTTCAAACATGCATAATCAAACAGTTGTAAAAGAAGACCAGTTTTAAGCCTAACTGACTTTTTTCAGTTACTTTATTTTTACAAAATAAGCAGTAGTGTGAAAAGTATCTCAATTTTCGTGCATTTCTCATGGTTAATCCCGGCAAACACAGTTTTTATAAAACCTAGCACTCATCTAATTCATATCTTTCTTAACAGACAGTAAGCCTTGGCATGCATGTTATTCCTGATAATTCTACCATCTACAGCTATATACAAACACATGCAAACCTAGCTGGGGATAAAACTATTTTCTAGAGCATTGTAGTTCAGTTGAATGGACAGCATAATAAGCTCAACATTTCCACTAATCACGTCGAGACCAATACAAATAATATATCTATCAACAACTAAGCCTAAAAGCTATCAGCTAAATGAGAAGGTTAATAGTTTTCACTGCATCATGAAACTGATCGTCCCAAAAGTCTAATTGTAGCTTGTAAGCAAACTGGGAAAAAAGTGTGCATACCTATATTACAGATACTCCGGTATTCTTCATTATGCTCATCATAACATGCAAGAAGAAATGAGCCATATACCCCTGCAGAAAGACGCAAATAAACGGACAAACGTATAAAATGAACCGAAATTCAAAGCTAAAAAGACATCTAATAATAGTTTGAATTCATATTGTAATTTTTACCTTTACGTTTTCCACGACCATGAAAAGCTGCAATAGGAACTAAATCCAAGGAGTCTTCGATGTTGCAGAATATCATAAACTTATACGAGATCCCTATAATAGTGCATAGAAGCCCATGCTTTCACTTTGAAGTTAAACACGTTACTCATGTTGTGACCAAACCTTTCCATTATATAATCAGGCACCTTACTGACCACTCGCACATCATTCTTTAAAGTAGAAATAAAGTGGTCTTCATCATAAATATCCTTAAATTTGCTGTTCATAAAAACCAAATTGCACAAAACAGTCATTATAAATTTAAGACACCACAACAAGTTAATCTGAGAGATCTGAAATTATTATACATCTTAGTTAACTTTTTTTATGTTGTTTTACTTATTTATGTAATTATTATAAATGTAAAACAGCAGTACTGAGTTGGTAGTCAAAATTTGTTCATGAAGTTAATGAAACTGATATTTAAATCAACTTGTTATAACTGCACAATCATATTAAGTCAAGGTAAAAGTTTTCAATGCCTCTATGGAATATGTTTTCGTTATGTAATGAAAACTTAATTTTTGTAAAATTCCAGCCCAAGCCAGCTGGAACTGAACTGGAACGGGAAGGGATCCAACGTGCCGGCCAGCCACATTGAGATATTATTCAAGGCTTGTTTGGTACTGATATATAAAATAACTTATGAGTAACATAAAGAAATTAAATAGTAAAGTACTTACAATACAAGTTGTTTCTAGAATAGGTTTATATGCATACACAAATGGGTCTCCTTTGACAAATGGATGACGTGATGCCTAAAAAAGTATGAAATGCCATCTTAAACACCAATTGATCTTTTTTTCATATATATAAAAATGGTATAAAAAGTAGATATGGCATGAACCTGCAATGGTGGCCATCTCTTTCCTAATTCTTTACTAATTGGTTACATGAGGAATGTGATTGACCCAATAAAACACCATCCATCAGTGGTACACTGTTGTAGGAGTAGTTCCTTCACATACATATACATATGAACATACATGTACATAGTCTGGAAAAATTATAATAAGCATGTTTACACAATTGATAACATCAAGGATTTATTCACACTAACCTTTAGTTCCTCCTCTGAGAGGGTTTTCCTGTAAGGATAATTTGCACAAGACAATAGTTTGTTAAACAAAGCTCAAATGGATGCATGCAAATATTGATGTAGGCAACAAAATTCATTATACAGATTACTCCAAATGTTCATCAAATAGAAAGATTACTCTAAAAACATCATTCTTGTTCACTATTGCTCTAAAATTATATAAAACATTCATTAGTCATATATGTTTTGGTTTATAATATAAATTTTAGATCCAATGGCAAGTGAAGGGCTGGTTTAAATTTGTGTACGGTGATTGTGATACTTCGGTTTACTTACAACCATTGACTGCTAAGTAATTTAGAACATAAACAATGAACAATTTTCAGCACTAAAGTTACAACCATTGACTGCTAAGTAATCTAGAATAAAAAGAAAATTAGTACCTTCACACAGTAAAATAATCAATTTATATTAGTGATTGCTAACTAAATATCAGATGATTGAAACTGACTTTCCCTTATATTAAATTTACAAGTGCGAAACCGTGCTACACACACGGACTCAATGTTGTATATGTGTAGTTACAACTAAAAATGACATTTGTTCGCTCCCTAATCTTACCGCACTTTTTAGCAACGAAATGATCTACCATAACTTAAATGGTAGAATACATATTACTAAGAATAAAAAAACATGTGCAATAAGAGAATTTACAAAATACACACAGTAAATGTTTAATATAAAGACTTCTTTCTAAAAAGTATTTTTGGGTTTCGTCCGCAGCATTAGCCCAGCGGTTAAGGACTTGTGCCAAAGTAACAACGGCGTGGGTTCGAAACCTGGAATGGCTATGCTAAAAGGGTTTACCATGTGCATACGCTATGACTGCCACTTATGTGGTAGATATCCGCGGACCGGGCTAGGTGCACTAAGGGGGGTTTTACTGCTCCGGTCGGTTTCCCCCCTGAACAAATTCAAAAAAAAAAAAAAGTATTTTTGGGTTTCAATATAGGTTAATGTTCAAATGTATACCTAAAAGAACACATATTTTAAGGCCTCCATTTGAGAGCTTCAATTCTATACGGTTTTAGAAATTTCAAAATAAATTGGTACTAAGTTATATTCAAGTCTCACGTGAATTAGAAATTTCAAAATAATAAGAAGCAAGTTCCTAACCAAATGTTTCCATGGTTCAGTTGTCATGTAAGAAAATATGCAAATAGTCGAATGTTTTTGTCGTCAATTACAAAAGTCTCAACTATAGTTTGACCAAGGCACCCATTTATGTCCTAAAATTAAGTTAATTTGAAGATTACTGTAACACCCCGCCTCCGCTAGGGTCACTCGCAAAGGAATGCACTAGCTTTAGAGGGGCATTATTGGTAAACATGCACAGAAATATCACAAGACAGAACATATATAAATAGCGGAAGTAAAATCAAACTTTCATAACATGAATAAATAAGGTCTAAAGCCTTTTACATCAGAGTACATCAAAACCTGTCTTGCAATAGTAAAGAAGCATAAAGACTTTTTAATAAATTATTCCCCAAGTAAAACAGTAAAGTAGCCATAGCCAAGAGAAGTCCAAGCCATCCATGATGACCTTCAAGCAGAAGAAGTCCGAACTAAACAGCATTGTTTCCTCCCTGAAACCTGGGGGGGAAATGGAAGAAAAGAGGCGAAACAAAACGGGTCAGTCAAAAAGACTGAGTAAGTCCTATCTACTTCCAGTATAAAAACAGGTAAAGGTAACATGACATGCATAAACTGAAAGTAAACATAAGGATAACTACAAGATAGATAAACCAGGGTAGCCGGTTGAACTACTGCGGCAAGGTAAACTAAGGTATCATGATAAATTACTGTGTTATGATAAGTCAAGGTATCACATCGTCAGATTTCTATCGAGTACATTATCCCAAGGTATCTACCCCGTCTAACATCCCACGGTATCTATTATGTATATTCTTCCTAGTTCTAACATGTATATTTGCTCTGCACCTCTCGTACTAGTATCCCTACCCGCGTTATGTGTTAACCATGAATGTCCCGTGCTCAAAGTCGTGTAATGGTCCATGTCAACCTAATATCGCATATATAGGTTACTCAAATCATATGTTTCTTTCCATGTATATAAGTTCAGTCCTTTGCCGTACCTCGTACGGGCTTCCTCATGTCGTATTATCCTTGAAATCGTTTGGACTGTCACCCTTGTTCTAGCTAGGCTCCTCCATATGAATCATCGTTTGAACTACTAGGACTTACCCCACCTAGCACCACTAGGGATTGCGCTTACCTATTGTACGCTTTCGTATTTCGGTTTGGGTTAAACCACCTAGGCCACTAGGGATTACGCTAACCCTCAACCGCGCCCTTTTTCCCACGCATTCATCGTGAATCGTTTTTCTATAACTGTATGCACATGTATCACATCGTGCCATCCGAGTCCTGTCACAGGGCAAAACAAGAAATACAGGACTCGGTCGGGAGCTTTAGATTTATCTGCCGATGCAGATACTAAGGTCTGCTTTTCTACACGTGGCTATGGTCCCACGAGACCCCTCCCTCAACTAGTGAAAGGCAACACAAGAGAAAATCTTGCATGAGAACTACACTCCGGCCAGCCCACATCCTACGGCCTACCTCACCCATAATTAGATAGCAAATTATGGTCTGTTGGGTGTTCCCTGCCTTTCCGTACGTACACGCTTGACTCAAGATGGTAGATGATCGGCGAACTTGCTATCTCGGGCACCTTATGTATCCGTCGACTCACTGCTATCCACCCCAGTCTTTAGGTCGCTCGCATAACAACCAAGGCATATTCTTGGTTCTTCTACCGCAGACCTCAACCTCTTGTGAGCCCAGGATGATCATCTGCGACCTCACAGAGGGATACCAAGAATATCCTCACGTTCCCAGAAGTCGCTGCTTCGTTACCCAGTTCGCTGGAGCCTTTATCTAAATCAGATAGCCTGCTCCTACGCGTATACTTAAACGATGACCTACCGTATCGGGTTACTCATCTATCTAAGAAGTGGTCCAGATTTCCTTGACTAAGAATTATTACTTAGTTTCCCTTAACTAAGGTTTACCACTTAGCCTTATTTCCATTACCCTTGTTAACTATGGTTATTTACCTAATCCTCCGAATTAGGGTTTATCTAATGGGTTAAGTGTCACTTAAGTTCATAACTTAGCCCGTCTACAAACCATGTCAAAATTGGCTAAGTATCCAAGTCCAAGACTTAACCCTACAAACCATGTGTCAAGTTGGCTAAGTATATCAAGCAATCCATAACTTAACCTCGTCTAATTATCATTTTAGATTGGTTAATTATATAAATTAACTTGACCTTGTCAAATTACCGAGTCAAATCGGTCAAGCGTATTCAAGTGATTCGTGACTTAGCCTTATCATGTTTTCACGTTAGATTGGTTAAGTATAGATTAACTTAACCTCATCAAATTAACGAGTTAGATTGGTTAAGTATAGGTCACTTAACCTCATCAAATCATTGTGTTAAATTAGTTAAGTGTTTAACTTAACCCCATTAAATTACCAAGTGGGATAAATTAAGTCTAGGCTAACTTAACCCCATCCAATTACCATGTTTAGATTAGTTAAGCCTAATCTTAACCCCATCCATTAACTGTATTATACGGTTAAGTGTCATTAAGAAAATTTACTTAACCTTATCACGTTATCGTGTTGGATTGATTAAGTGTTGGTTAACTTAATCCCGTCCACTAGTCGTATAAAAATGGTCAAGTGTCATTAGGCAAATCAAGTTACTTAACCTACCCAAGCTTATCATGTTTTGTTAAGTATCATTAGCCTAATCAAATGACTTAACCCATTTGTCCATATCATATTTGGTTAAGCCTCATTAATCAAATTAACTTAACCCTATTATGTGGCATTAATTTAATTAATACACCCTCAACCTCTCACATTAGACCTTGTTGTGGTTACTAGTTAAGCTGGGCGGGTCCGGGTAGATTTACACCACAACCTAGTCTAACCTCGGGTCTTAAGCGCGACATGACCAACTTCTCACATTGGGTCCTATTGTTTGCAACTACTAGTTAGGCCGGTCGGTTCCGGGTAGTTTTACGTTGCAAACTCAACCCAACCTCGAGTTGGCCATACTTATATTATCTAAGTTCATCATGTTTCCAAAACATGTTACAAGTTTTTCAAGCATTTGGGTAGACCTAACTTAATAGGTAAATTCCCAAAGGGTAGACCTAACTTAATAGGTAAATTCCCAAGCTCATGTTTTTATGCATACTTACATGTCATCTTCCATGTTATCTTTCAAGTCATATTTTCAAGTATAAACACATGTCATAATCAAGTTAAGGTTTCGCGACATGTTCATGTTTATCTAACTACCCAAAATCGTGTTTTCCCAACGCAAGCAAAGCGAGTCAACATAGTAAGGATACTATGTCACATATTGGTCTCAAATCATGCATGATGCCAAAAAGGGCTTGGCTTCCACATGCATAACATCCTAAAGGGATTGGTCATAAACATGCATATTATCATAAGGTAATTTGGCCACAAACATGCATATTATCAAAAAGGGTTTGGTCATAAACATGCACAACTTAAAAGAGGGGATTGGCCACGAGCATGCATAATCTCATAAAGGATTTGACCACAAACTTGCATTTTAGCATAAGGGGTTTGGGTTCATAAACATGCATAAGCCCCAAAATCTTGTCTTAGCCAATGTTTCACAAGTAAAGTGGTTCCTAAAGGTTCATGCTAGCATTTCATGCATAAAGATCCAAACTTGCAAGTTAAACTAGGTTATGCATAGCATGAGAGGCATGATTAAGTCACTCACATGGCCTAAAATCATAAATATGAACACAAGAGGCATGGTAAGGTTCATATAGATTCGCATAATCATGTTTAGCCTCATTTTATCCCATGTCAACATTAAAAATACCGTTTTGATCCAAAAGTAGCTAGAACTTACATAGTTAGGCCTAGGCAAAGAAGCATGAATCATCTTGGCTAAGAAAGGTGCCTCCTTTGTTGAAGAATCGTCATGGAACTCGCATAGCAATGTTGATTTGGCCTTGATTTGGTGTAGCAAGCTTGCACCTTTTGATTTGAACTTGATTTGGATGCATAGGCTCTAGGGATTTGAGATGGAGGCCATGAGAGTAGAAATTTGGCCATAGTTTAGTTACATGAGTGAATAATGAGGGTTTAGGGGTAGGTTTAGGGTCTTTTTATAGAGATTAGGATAGTTTTAGGCCCTTAGATTAACCCTAGGATAGATCAGGACCACAGAAATCGTCACAGGTCCATCAGACCAGACCAAGACTGCATCCAGGTGCACCTGATCAGAATCAGCCGACAGGGCAAGTCGACAGCCCTGTCGACATGCATGTCGACATGCCTGTCGACATGCCTGTCGACATGCCTGTCGACATGCCTGTCGACTTGTCTGGGCGGGAATTTTCCCGCCTGGCCCCATTTCTGCATGTTTCGAAATTCAAATTTCCGGAAAACTTCTTTGGGCCTTAACCCGGTCATACGGACTCCGATTTTCGAAAACTCGGACTCTATTTCGCGTATTTTTCCGAGACGAACGCAATGGCATAGCCCGTTTTACTTGATTCAGAATTTAAAATTAAATTCTGCCTTGATTCTCGTTTTAACATGTTATTGAAATACGGGTTGTTACATTCTCCCCACCTTTTAGGATTTCGTCCCCGAAATCTCTAAGTTAGGAAGAACATATCCTACCATCCATCATCCATCTACTCAAAACATCATCCACAAGAAACCATTGTCCTTAGATGATTTCTAATGCTGTATGAATATATGCAAAACGTGTGTGTACATGTTCCTTAGCTAATGCTAATGATCAGGCCTGGATAATCTTTCTAATGCAAAATATGTATAGTGCCATGAATCCAACATGTATGCAAATAGTCCTAGTCGTATAGATACTATATGCGTGCACAAACATTCAACCATATGCAGCATCCGCATGATAACACATTCAATTTCATCCATGAACAAGTATAAATACTCGTGCATATGCAATATGAAATGTGACCGAGTCGAGCTAATATCTAATGTAAATTCGCGCATCCACGGGCAACCACTTGCAACCATTTGCAACCATATCAACCATAACATGTTTCAAATGCATGTTTACATCCATAGGGTTCTACCTAAGATTCCCTAAAATAAGATCGAGAAGATAAACAAAACAAACTCCTTACGGGGTTTGTAACAGAAACAGGACCGAGAGGATATCCATGAAAGATAGCCTACAAGCAAGCTCAACAGAAAACAGGGGTCGAGGATATATTCCCAAAATAGATATCATGCACGTATTTAGTCTTCAGTCTCCTGCGTCGCATTACCCTGAGCTTAGTTCCATCGTACCTTGACCGCCCCTTTTTCTTCACGATTTCGCAGCTTCTTACTTCCTGTTTCCATAACATGAGTTGGAACTCATTTCCTCGTCGCCTCTCGTTCCACTTGCACTTATTCTTTCCCTAGTATACTTGGCTCAACCATATCTACGTACTCAAGCCAGCTCTCCAAAATTCACTAGTGAATTCTGGATCTCGTTTTCCGATGCCAATCCAAATTGCCAAGAGTCCTTACTAGGGTGATTCCCATAACTCATACATAATCGAAACGAACCATCCGCCTTAGCGGCGAATTCTATTCAAACGGATTACCAACAACCGCATCCTGGGATTCTAGGTAACTAGCCATGACAGAACCCAAAAGGTTACGCGATACTTCAAGGGTATTACCAAAGCAAGCCAAGAGTCTAACTACCCTCCTTCTAAAACCGAGAGTTGCACCCCTTACTGGATAACCACTTCATTCCTAGAATCCATCCACAGCTTATAAACATAAGCATTATTTCCAAGCTCAATACTTGACATAAACATTCTCAAATCCAAACAAGTCATGAATAAATGGACCGATCTTCCAATAGGACTTGAGACAAAAAAAACGGGATCCTCTATTATACTAGTACTAAGGTGCAGAGACTCAACTATCGAAGCGGACTTAAAAGATGCGGTGATCAAAACAAAGTCCCGACAGGATGATAGAGAAGAAAAGCTAAACCTTTAACAAGATCGTTACCCTCCTTCTGAGGTACCCTAGAAATGAGAGCATACTATTGCCCTCCGAATGATCTTGTCCCTGTTCCATGATACTTAACTATCCGTCCCGTTTCACCATGCCAAAGGTACTCTCTCGTCATGGGTTTCATTGTTCATCTTTCTCCCTCCTTTTAGGACTCAGCCATACCAACATATTGCTTATCCCTGAGCTCGTATCCTTTATCCTTGTTCTTACTATCCTTTCATGCATAACTCTGCAACGGTCTCTCTAGAACCACCTCCATCGTACGGGAAACACTTACGCAGCTAGAAAGACTAGTCGCAGTCAAAACCACTGTGACTACAGATGGAGGAAAGAAAGGAAAAGAGATTCAATCAAGGAAACAAGGATGATGCTAATGGCCTTTGGGGAATAGCCTTTTTCTTTTTAAAAGAAAATTTTCTTGAAAAATGCTTCTTTGTAAACGGTTTTTCAAATAATTTTCAGAAGGTCTTTAAAAACTTTTGCCCAGTCTAGTAACCTTCTGCTCTGATACCAAATGTAACACCCCGCCTCCGCTAGGGTCACTCGCAAAGGAATGCACTAGCTTTAGAGGGGCATTATTGGTAAACATGCACAGAAATATCACAAGACAGAACATATATAAATAGCGGAAGTAAAATCAAACTTTCATAACATGAATAAATAAGGTCTAAAGCCTTTTACATCAGAGTACATCAAAACCTGTCTTGCAATAGTAAAGAAGCATAAAGACTTTTTAATAAATTATTCCCCAAGTAAAACAGTAAAGTAGCCATAGCCAAGAGAAGTCCAAGCCATCCATGATGACCTTCAAGCAGAAGAAGTCCGAACTAAACAGCATTGTTTCCTCCCTGAAACCTGGGGGGAAACGGAAGAAAAGAGGCGAAACAAAACGGGTCAGTCAAAAAGACTGAGTAAGTCCTATCTACTTCCAGTATAAAAACAGGTAAAGGTAACATGACATGCATAAACTGAAAGTAAACATAAGGATAACTACAAGATAGATAAACCAGGGTAGCCGGTTGAACTACTGCGGCAAGGTAAACTAAGGTATCATGATAAATTACGGTGTTATGATAAGTCAAGGTATCACATCGTTAGATTTCTATCGAGTACATTATCCCAAGGTATCTACCCCGTCTAACATCCCACGGTATCTATTATGTATATTCTTCCTAGTTCTAACATGTATATTTGCTCTGCACCTCTCGTACTAGTATCCCTACCCGCGTTATGTGTTAACCATGAATGTCCCGTGCTCAAAGTCGTGTAATGGTCCATGTCAACCTAATATCGCATATATAGGTTACTCAAATCATATGTTTCTTTCCATGTATATAAGTTCAGTCCTTTGCCGTACCTCGTACGGGCTTCCTCATGTCGTATTATCCTTGAAATCGTTTGGACTGTCACCCTTGTTCTAGCTAGGCTCCTCCATATGAATCATCGTTTGAACTACTAGGACTTACCCCACCTAGCACCACTAGGGATTACGCTTACCTATTGTACGCTTTCGTATTTCGGTTTGGGTTAAACCACCTAGGCCACTAGGGATTACGCTAACCCTCAACCGCGCCCTTTTTCCCACGCATTCATCGTGAATCGTTTTTCTATAACTGTATGCACATGTATCACATCGTGCCATCCGAGTCCTGTCACAGGGCAAAACAAGAAATACAGGACTCGGTCGGGAGCTTTAGATTTATCTGCCGATGCAGATACTAAGGTCTGCTTTTCTACACGTGGCTATGGTCCCACGAGACCCCTCCCTCAACTAGTGAAAGGCAACACAAGAGAAAATCTTGCATGAGAACTACACTCCGGCCAGCCCACATCCTACGGCCTACCTCACCCATAATTAGATAGCAAATTATGGTCTGTTGGGTGTTCCCTGCCTTTCCGTACGTACACGCTTGACTCAAGATGGTAGATGATCGGCGAACTTGCTATCTCGGGCACCTTATGTATCCGTCGACTCACTGCTATCCACCCCAGTCTTTAGGTCGCTCGCATAGCAACCAAGGCATATTCTTGGTTCTTCTACCGCAGACCTCAACCTCTTGTGAGCCCAGGATGATCATCTGCGACCTCACAGAGGGATACCAAGAATATCCTCACGTTCCCAGAAGTCGCTGCTTCGTTACCCAGTTCGCTGGAGCCTTTATCTAAATCAGATAGCCTGCTCCTACGCGTATACTTAAACGATGACCTACCGTATCGGGTTACTCATCTATCTAAGAAGTGGTCCAGATTTCCTTGACTAAGAATTATTACTTAGTTTCCCTTAACTAAGGTTTACCACTTAGCCTTATTTCCATTACCCTTGTTAACTATGGTTATTTACCTAATCCTCCGAATTAGGGTTTATCTAATGGGTTAAGTGTCACTTAAGTTCATAACTTAGCCCGTCTACAAACCATGTCAAAATTGGCTAAGTATCCAAGTCCAAGACTTAACCCTACAAACCATGTGTCAAGTTGGCTAAGTATATCAAGCAATCCATAACTTAACCTCGTCTAATTATCATTTTAGATTGGTTAATTATATAAATTAACTTGACCTTGTCAAATTACCGAGTCAAATCGGTCAAGCGTATTCAAGTGATTCGTGACTTAGCCTTATCATGTTTTCACGTTAGATTGGTTAAGTATAGATTAACTTAACCTCATCAAATTAACGAGTTAGATTGGTTAAGTATAGGTCACTTAACCTCATCAAATCATCGTGTTAAATTAGTTAAGTGTTTAACTTAACCCCATTAAATTACCAAGTGGGATAAATTAAGTCTAGGCTAACTTAACCCCATCCAATTACCATGTTTAGATTAGTTAAGCCTAATCTTAACCCCATCCATTAACTGTATTATACGGTTAAGTGTCATTAAGAAAATTTACTTAACCTTATCACGTTATCGTGTTGGATTGATTAAGTGTTGGTTAACTTAATCCCGTCCACTAGTCGTATAAAAATGGTCAAGTGTCATTAGGCAAATCAAGTTACTTAAGCTACCCAAGCTTATCATGTTTTGTTAAGTATCATTAGCCTAATCAAATGACTTAACCCATTTGTCCATATCATATTTGGTTAAGCCTCATTAATCAAATTAACTTAACCCTATTATGTGGCATTAATTTAATTAATACACCCTCAACCTCTCACATTAGACCTTGTTGTGGTTACTAGTTAAGCCGGGCGGGTCCGGGTAGATTTACACCACAACCTAGTCTAACCTCGGGTCTTAAGCGCAACATGACCAACTTCTCACATTGGGTCCTATTGTTTGCAACTACTAGTTAGGCCGGTCGGTTCCGGGTAGTTTTACGTTGCAAACTCAACCCAACCTCGAGTTGGCCATACTTATATTATCTAAGTTCATCATGTTTCCAAAACATGTTACAAGTTTTTCAAGCATTTGGGTAGACCTAACTTAATAGGTAAATTCCCAAAGGGTAGACCTAACTTAATAGGTAAATTCCCAAGCTCATGTTTTTATGCATACTTACATGTCATCTTCCATGTTATCTTTCAAGTCATATTTTCAAGTATAAACACATGTCATAATCAAGTTAAGGTTTCGCGACATGTTCATGTTTATCTAACTACCCAAAATCGTGTTTTCCCAACGCAAGCAAAGCGAGTCAACATAGTAAGGATACTATGTCACATATTGGTCTCAAATCATGCATGATGCCAAAAAGGGCTTGGCTTCCACATGCATAACATCCTAAAGGGATTGGTCATAAACATTCATATTATCATAAGGTAATTTGGCCACAAACATGCATATTATCAAAAAGGGTTTGGTCATAAACATGCACAACTTAAAAGAGGGGATTGGCCACGAGCATGCATAATCTCATAAAGGATTTGGCCACAAACTTGCATGTTAGCATAAGGGGTTTGGGTTCATAAACATGCATAAGCCCCAAAATCTTGTCTTAGCCAATGTTTCACAAGTAAAGTGGTTCCTAAAGGTTCATGCTAACATTTCATGCATAAAGATCCAAACTTGCAAGTTAAACTAGGTTATGCATAGCATGAGAGGCATGATTAAGTCACTCACATGGCCTAAAATCATAAATATGAACACAAGAGGCATGGTAAGGTTCATATAGATTCGCATAATCATGTTTAGCCTCATTTTATCCCATGTCAACATTAAAAATACCGTTTTGATCCAAAAGTAGCTAGAACTTACATAGTTAGGCCTAGGCAAAGAAGCATGAATCATCTTGGCTAAGAAAGGTGCCTCCTTTGTTGAAGAATCGTCATGGAACTCGCATAGCAATGTTGATTTGGCCTTGATTTGGTGTAGCAAGCTTGCACCTTTTGATTTGAACTTGATTTGGATGCATAGGCTCTAGGGATTTGAGATGGAGGCCATGAGAGTAGAAATTTGGCCATAGTTTAGTTACATGAGTGAATAATGAGGGTTTAGGGGTAGGTTTAGGGTCTTTTTATAGAGATTAGGATAGTTTTAGGCCCTTAGATTAACCCTAGGATAGATCAGGACCACAGAAATCGTCACAGGTCCATCAGACCAGACCAAGACTGCATCCAGGTGCACCTGATCAGAATCAGCCGACAGGGCAAGTCGACAGCCCTGTCGATATGCATGTCGACATGCCTTTCGACATGCCTGTCGACATGCCTGTCGACATGCCTGTCGACTTGTCTAGGCGGGAATTTTCCCGCCTGGCCCCATTTCTGCATGTTTCGAAATTCAAATTTCCGGAAAACTTCTTTGGGCCTTAACCGGGTCATACGGACTCCGATTTTCAAAAACTAGGACTCTATTTCGCGTATTTTTCCGAGACGAACGCAATGGCATAGCCCGTTTTACTTGATTCAGAATTTAAAATTAAATTCTGCCTTGATTCTCGTTTTAACATGTTATTGAAATACGGGTTGTTACAATTACAAAATGAATAATAATGAAGAAGGCTAGTTCAGAATTTTCCCTTTTTTAGTAAAAGGGTACATGTCTATTTATAAAGAAAATTTGCATTTTGACATGCTGAACTCATGAGAATGAACAACTGAGATTTTAATCACATGGCATGTTGATTGGCGGACATGTGGCATAAGTGGTATATTACAAATTCTTTATCTAACAACTATTTGATTGTCCGAAATTATGTGATGAAACTAGTCCGCAAAAACTAATCTGCAAAATGATACAGTTTGCTGTGATACAACTCAATAATGAACAAATAGCAAAAACTGCTCTGCAAAATGGGTTAGCCACCCCCCCCCCCCCCCCGGTTTCACCGTAATTATGCTTGAAAATAATACTGATACCAGTCTTATAATTTTTTGGCAGTACCCAACGTTCAAAAAGAAATCCCAATACACAATACTCTCCCCTCCTATAAAGCAATAGCCTGACGATAAAGTAGATGAAAAAACAGTGATATTCCACAATTTTGTGATTATGGTTCACAAAAATTTACAACCAGAAGTACCTCACAAACGGTTGTAGAACAGATTTTTGTTTAGTAACAGTTACGGTGAAGAAAAATATGCAGTATAAATGGAGAGAAGAACTACATCTTGCTAAACTAACATATATGTTCATAGAAGCTATTTTGATTCTTCTTAAAGTTTTTGGACAACTTTTTTTAACAAACTATTGTATATTTGCACAAAACAATACAAAATTCATATCACCATGATGATAGACTTTATATGCGATTACTAATGTACTGTACATCCACTTAATTCGAGAAACTTCGGAGACTGCTTTTTCCTTCAGCACATTCTTTCGAGACTGCTTTTTCCATACAAGGGTCATTTGAAGAGTATATAATAGCAATCGAAACATTCTCTTTCCTCTTCTTTTGATGTAGTTAAGTGGATAAATGCTATCCGAGGTAGCAGTCGCAACTTAATATACTAGTTTGGTCGTTAGTTGATTAAAAATAATAATGATAATGGTCTGATGTATCTTAACTAAATAAAGAGAATGTTTTTTATGTGATAACAAATTGGGCGCGGACACGTTATGTAATAAGTAATATATAGACCAGGCATGTATACCTTTCCATGCGGTTTCTCTTCAGTTCATATTCTTTCTTTTTAGAAGCTCCCCCATACCATTCTCATGCAAACTTCCCCTTCGTGTATCTCCTTTCCTGTTTCATAATTCCTCCATCCATATTTTTTTTTAATCTAAACCGTAAGCCCAAAATGGCCCACCCCATACTCGCATGCACAGGGACGTTAAATCCAACCGTTTGCAACAGCATCTACCTTCCCTTTGTATTCTTCCCTTCCCTCCACGATATAGGCCAACTACTTTTCTCTTTTTTTTTTTCATCTGCTTATTAACCTGCCACTTTAATTCTTCCTTCACCATGTAAATGTATACGTAACTCTCCATCTGCCATGCAACTTTCTCCCTTCACGTTTTAGCCTCCTCTCATCTGCTATTGTATGAACTTCCAACTTCCCCAGCTCGTTACTTCCTCCATCAGTTCTTCCCCGAGCCTACCTCCTGAAATCCACGTGCAGCCTTCCCATGTCCTTCCACAGTCTGTTCCCCCATGAATCATCTCCTCCCCCATATGGTTAAATATAAACAGCATTGTTAACGACGCCATATCCATCCAGTTCGTAATCTCGTACTTGCAGTTCGCATTCGACGAATTGCTTTATCCTGAAGAGAGAACGGAAATAATCAATGAATGGTGCTCATAAGATTAAGGAAACCAAAGTTGATACCTAGCTTACACAGGAGTATGTGCAACTAACCTTAAGCCGTCTTTACTTTCAGATGTACTCATCATGTCTGGGAACAATGTATGAAGTCTTCGTCTGCTAGTATCGAATGAACTTAGTTTGGATACAGGTGGAAGGGTACTGGTTGTTTCTGACGGTACTGAAGCCATCTTTGAAATATTGTGTGAAATGTTTATATTTTTGAAGGGTGTTTGACAGGGGACAATGAGAGCCTGAGAAGATGCTATTACAGAGTTCATATTTATCTTAACTAAATAAATGTGATGAAACATTCTCTTTATTTAGGGAGCTACACCAGAAAGAAGAGGGCGAGTAGTGGAAATACACCATGCAACAACAGATACAAATCTTTCGAGACTGCTTTTTGCTTCAGCACATTCTTTCAAATAATCATATTGCCCAGTGCAATAAGCAGACACTCCATAGCACTGAAGTTGCGACTTTGGCACATTAAAAAGTGGTGGAACCTGCATAGTAAACCAAACTATTTTTCGCCTTAGGAAAAACAAATAAAATAAAAATGAAACACAAACCTGAAAACTACTGAGGTCAGATCCGGGCTGTAGACCTTTAAAGAGTCCTAAAACTTGCTTAAATATGTTGGGTGGTTGATACTCAGACGACAGTCCTCCTTCTAACGTCAATGGTGGTGTGAGTACTGCTTTTTTATCTTCTACTGTTTCTTTTTGAACCTGCTCCATTATGTGTTTAGAGTCTTTAGACAACAACCGTCAATAACTTACTGAATTCGCTACAAGATTGCACTTCTTATATAATTGAAATGAAATATACAAAAACATGCTTTGATGTTTCTTTGATGTATTGACAATTAATCACCACCACTCTTGCTTGTACTCGATCGTGGCAGTGTGTGCATGTGTTCAAATACATGCCTAACAAAAACGGGGCAACTAACCATGCTTTACATCTACATCTCATAAATGTTGAGTACATCTCGTAAATGTTGAGGTCATATTTGGTTTCCTTCTTTTAATGTATACTGGTTTAGTTAGTAATCGCATATATAGACAAGTTAGCGACCTAATGTACTGTACATCACAAGACAAGTTTATATTATTTACCAGAAAACGTAACTTCTTTCACACATTAATGTTAGCATGAAATGTAGATGAATTAGAATTGTTCCTTAATTGTTACGAAACTCCGTCTTCAAAGGGAAAAGTCCTCCTAAAATTTAGAATATATGAAGTTCACCTTGCAGACAGGAGAATATTTTCTGTTTTAAGATCACTCCAGCCTCTTTGATTAGGACTAATGCATGCAGTATTTGTTGATTACATATGACATGAGAAACAAAGATGAGCTAAAATCATCACCTTGAGTTGAATTGGTTATAGTTAAGCCAGTATATCACCTATTTGGAGAAAACCTGAACCACACTCAAAGGGAAGCCTCTATAGTGATTCATTTTAATGACCTCAAACCTAAATAACCAAGAAGTTATAAACACAATGTAAAGCTTCAAAGAAATGCACTTAAAAATTAAGATTACACAAATACAAGCACAGGTTAACATACAGATTCGAACCAAGCATCTCAAATGTTATGCACAAATGGCACTGGTAAATAAAATAATCCAGAATGCGAACTATATGCCGTTTTTCATCAGGTGCAAGCTTCTGATTTAGCTACAAAGCAGTAATATGAACTGAGATCACTTGTGATAATTAAATTGTCACATAGAGAAAATCCGAAAAGATGACCAGTTTCCCGCATTCTACTTACAATGGTCAATATAGAGACTTCAACTAGTGCCTGACGATAATAAGCAGTGTGATTTTTTATAACCTTAACAGCAACAAAACTATCACTTTCAGGAACCCAGCACTTTGCGACTTGCCCAAATGTCCCTTGGCCAAGAAGATCTTTAACATAACATCTACACATAATCTGAAATCATAAGGAGAGAAAAACATCATGAGCTACCTTACCCAAAATGATATTGGATTTGCTCCATGTTTATGAATGTGTCACCCTGGAATAGAAACAACCCTACCACCTTTCTAACCATATACTTTTACTCTTACAGTATACTGAACTATCAATTGTTATATACTAAAAATTCTATCAAACACAAATAATTCCGATAATACTTAATCAGTGGTTATAAATTATGTAATACACTTAGTCTTCATCTTTCGTAAACCATAAGATACTACAACATCCCATTCACATTCTAATAATTGAGTTAGCCAATGGAAAAAATCCACAACTTAATAAACCACAAAATCTGTAGTTGAAGATATTATACAGCACCCATGAGTTTAATGACTGATTTGCAGTGAACATTCTGCTAGCCAAACATTTTGAATCTCGATTTAACATGTTACTATCTTGTACAAAGAGAGACAACCGAAATAATACAACACAAGTTCATTTAAAAAATGCATTGAAGCTAATTGCAAACCTTTGATTTGTAGCCGGATTGACTAAAACATCATTCACATGCAAAATCAAATCTGAATTTGCATTATTGTATCCATCATTGAGAACTCCAATTGATGGGTTAGTTAGAAACCGTTTTAACTTTATCGCCTCCAAGAGTTCAAAATTTGGATTACATAAGTGAAATGTTTCAACGACATCCTTAGTCAGCCTAATTACCAACGATCTTCTCACAGCAACTTGCAATCCACTCGTTTTCTCAGGCGTATATTTGCTAAAAGCCACTCCAAAATATTTCGATCCACAGGCGTTCCTGCTAATCTCACTATCCTCCATCTAAATAAACCAAAGCTACAAAAATATCACTCCAATTTGAATATTAATCCAGACCATAACCGAACAATATGATCCAGTGCACGGGATCGACAATTCGAGGTCGGAATAACATGTAGGATTTTCTGAATTGGGGATAAAAGAGAAGAAGAAAATTTCGAGTACCGTCTGATGTTCGCAATCAGTAGGAAATCCTATTCACGAACATTTCGAGTTCCATCCTCATGTTCACCGCCACTTTCATGGAAGTCGACGCTAGGATTTGCAGGAAGGTTCGACATTGAAATCCTAGATCCATTATGTAAATCGATGCAAGAACCATACAAAAAATTGAATAAATAGAAATAAAAAGAAACGACGATTACACACCTTTGTTATATTAAATCTGAGACGACTGAGATGAAAACAAAACTGTGGAAAGGGTATCTCCACAATCGCATAGGAGATTAGGGTTCCAAAATGCAGAGGAGCACCATGACTGCTAAGGTTGGATGCAGAGATTATGGAGACAACGAAGTTTGCTTTCTTCCCAGAGAGCTTTGGGGGCAAAGTTTTTCTTTTTGGAGGAGGACGAAATGGTTTTGGAGATAAAATAGAAAATATGTTCTAAGAGGGAGGCGAAATTGTTTGGGAGGGAGGCAGAGCAGAAATTGTGGTTTTGGAAGGAGATAAATTTTTCCGTGAGGTTTAGCGTTACATGGGATTGTTAAAACAATTTGAATGGAAGTGTAATCAATTAAGCGTAAATAATAACACGCTAAAATAAAGTGTTATTAAATGGCGTTATAAATGACACATTTTGTTGTAGTAGGTAACGTTGGGAAAATTGGTAATTATAGGAAACTTGGTATGAAACTCGCCATGAAACTTGACATGAACATTGTTATAACTTGAATCTGGATGTAGGCATGAAACTTGACATGAACATGACATGAAACGTGAACATGAGCATGACACTAGAATGAACTTGAAAATGGCCAACTCGAGGTTGAGTTGAGTTTGCAGTGTAATTCTGCCCGGAACCGCCCGACAAATCCAGTTACTGCAAATAATAGGATCCAATGTGGGTAGTTGGTCATATCGCACTTGAAAACCCGAGGTTAGACTGAGTTGTGGTGTAATTCTGCCTGGAACCGCCCGGCATATCCAGTGACCACAACAACAGGTCTGATGTGAGAGGTTGGGGTGCATTAATGAATTAATGCCACATGATAGGGTTAAGTCGTGAACATGAAAGACAACACTTAATCAACTTGATACATGATTCGTAGGCGGGTTAAGTCATGAACTTGAATGACAACACTTAACCAACTTGACATGCTAGACTGATAAGGGTTAAGTCACGAATTTAAATGACAACACTTAACATATTGGACGAAAACCCTAGTTACACGGTCCATTTCAACAGTAACCCACTAGATGTATCATGGTACATTGGAACTAGGCAGGGTGGGGCACGATTACTGGGCTGATTGTAAGCGACCAGAACGGCGGCTGTGTTGGTGCGCCAGTGTAGGTTCAGGCGGGTTATGGTCGTGCACGTGGTCCGGAGTTGAAAAAGCAGGCATTGGGCATCAGTAGGTTTATCTGTGCATGCTTGATTCGTGTCGGTGGTTGGCACCATAGGGCTTGATACACTCTATGGTGGACCTAGCACAGGTGACTACATTCGTGATAGGGCCATATGACACAGACACATGACGAGCTAGAACTTGTAGGGAGCCGATCGACTAGTGGATCGTTTCGTTGGACCTAGAAATGTGTCATTTCATGATATTGGACCAAAGGATTATTTCATGATTAATATATCACATATGTGACCAAAAGGTTTGACTCTTTTTGAAAGTAATGAAATTTAGCTTTTGAATCTTCCGCTGTTTTATTTATGTTCTGTCTTGTAATAATTCTGTGATTGTTTACCTCGATAACGCTCCTCCAAAACTAATGCATTCCCTTTTGTGAGTGACCCAAGCGGAGGTGGGGTGTTACATAGCTGTATCTTTGTAAGTTGTATCCAACGGGCCAAATGTGCTCTCGAACGATACCATCTCATCGAGGTGCCCACTTGAACCTAGAATACTTCCCAAACTGTTTCTTTTTATTATACTTACACGTTTTCGGCTTGAGCAATCAACAACGAATCCGTCGCCCGAATCGGCATGAAAGCTATCCATTTCAGGTCCGTTGGATGTGCTGGTGCTTGAAAGATGGAATTTGGAAATCGAGCTTAGCTACGCTTCATTTGGCTATTAAGTCTTGGTCAAAATACTGCTAAAGCTGTTAAAAATATGTAAACTTCAAATTATGGAATTTTTGGGTAGTAGAGATCGCAAAGAGTGTTTATTCATTCTAAAAGTCGATTCAGGGGCATACAGACCATTTTTACGGCTAAGGTAGCTCAAATATAGTCCATAAGCAGTACAATTAGTCCAAAAAGTTGTTCGACGAGGCAATCAAGTTCAGATTCAAGACTAATTCATTTCCTATTTTTGAGTTAAAGCTTTGAGATGACTTTAAAGTCAAATAATATATGGATTAAAGCTTCAAATTACCCTAAAGATCGAAAATAAGGGATTAGAAGCTGGAAAGTGTCAAACTTTAGTTCAAGTTAAGCTGAACATCAATTCGAATTCGAATTTGTATTCGAGTCGTGCCATTGACCGAAATCACATCACAGCTAAGACAAAATCCTTAGAACTTAGCCATCATTTTGAAAAGTCAATGGCAAATCCTTCGCCATAAGTGGCTTGGAAAGCTTCCTTTATTAGGATCATTGGATATGAAATATCAATGTTAAAAATGGTGAGGTTGTAAGTGTGTCCGAATTAGCTCATAAACCGTTCAACAACCCAAAACTGATGTTAGGGTTCAATGCTGACCGAATGCGTCTGAAACCAAGTATAACCTACCACATCGATCTAAGACAAGATTCCACCCAAGCGATGAAGGTAATTACAATCAGCACCAAAACTCTAGAAGGAAAAATGAAATTTTCTCAAAAGTTTCTTAAATTACAAGGATTGGCATCGATCCACGACGTTGATCCAGAATCATATTATTTTCTTGATCTCACTCAGCATGGACCTCCAACATATGATATAGTAGTCAATCCGAAGCATCTTAAAAAAGATCAAAATCGAAGTTGTATTGCTATCGCGAACAGGGACGGTTCGAGTCAAGAAACTTGAGTAGACATCTAACCAGTCAAAGACAATACCCAAAACTAAGTCCATGGCTACTTTAATTTCGAATTTGAAATATGTTATCGACTCGGGCTGAAAATTGTGTGCAATACAGAGCTCAAACCGGTAATTCCAATGCCCATAGTGTCGCATTAAAGCCAAAGTTCACTCCTAAGGCAAAAATCCATAAAGGTAAATATACATATTTAAGAGGCCACCATGAAAGCACGAAACTAGAATGCAGAAGTTTGATTTGGATATAAACTTGAAATCAGAATTGAGTAATTACCAATCGTCAGGTAGTGATGAATTCTCAGGAAAAAGCCCACTTCTTGGTCCTGGACAGTTTCCTCGCAAAACATGTCAAGACATTATTCCATAGTACATCATGTTTTAACAAAATATACTCTGGAGGGCAAGTGTTAACGTGATTTCAAATTCGAAAGAGTCAAACACGAGAAGTTAAGGAACAAACAAGATATCATAATCTCGGAATCAGCTCAAACTTGGCCAAGTGAACCTAAGCCGAAAGAGGAACCGACCCATAAAGTTTTAAGTCAAAATACCTTAACTACATGGATCGACACCGATCCATAGATTCAAGATATTTTAACACGAATCTTGTGCCACTGAGGTCCGATGTCTCCCAGAAGCCTACTGCCCAAGTTTGGTTGCAATCGGATTAGTTTTAGCAATGGTTGCTCAATGGACAGAAGAAAAAGCATGTGCAATGAAGCGATGAATTCCTGAACACTATGAAATAAAGGCCAATCAACATCAAAACTCGTACACAAGCCCAAAAAGACTCAAGGAGTTCAACCATAAAGTACGGGATGCAAAATATTGCATCTTCATGGACTAGTATCAGTTCGTAGTACATGAACAAGTACCGATCCATGTAATTAGCACATATGGCTGTGAGTTTTTGAGGGAAGCTTTGTTATGTGATTTTGAGTCCTTCTGCAAGCGGGCTTGGCCCAACTTCTTCAGAACGCGTATAAATACAACATACTCTCCTACAAGAAAGGGGATGCAGTCTTTACTTGTCGGAACTCTACTGAATCCATCCTTAACCACTTCTCAGCTCTAAGGACAGCAAGCCTGCGATTGGAGTCTATTTGATACTCCATTTTCATTCAGGGACTATATTATTATTATTATTATTATTATTATTTCATTTTGTTTATTTCGTTGTGAGCCTCACAAAGAGTAAATTTTTATAAATAGATTCGTAATATGTTTTATATTTTATCTCAAAATGATCCACTGTCAACAAAAGCCATGATGCTAGTTCCATATTTAGACATGAAACGGATAACCATTGATGACGGATTGTTCCATTAAATTATAAATGTTGTAATCGAACTAATCTTGCATGCACATCTCCAAGTAAAATTCAATGAACATTATCTATAGGGTGTCTTTTAAAAATTTTAAAATACCCTCATCTACAATGAAATTTAGTCATCGATTTGCAACATACATCACCATTCCATTTCCGACTATCTATCAATCAATGAAATTTTACTATAAATTTATCATTGGTAACAACAACAAAATAATTTAAAATAAAAACATTTGCACTTACAATGCATACCCATCCAATTATTATTTTTATTAAATAAAAAGTAAATATTTTTAGATGTTAGATCCACACATCGTACGATGTATACTAGTTATCATAATACAAATTTTAATCTATCATAAAAGCAGCAAACCTTAGAAAATCTCCTTGGGAGAAGCTTAGTAAATCAAAAAATAGTAGAAAAGGAGAAATATGAAAAAACAACTTTGCAGCCAACTAAATAATACTCGTATAAAATACACACTCAAACAAATCAATCTATTTGACACCACCCAAAGGTTGAAAGTAGTTAACTCTTCTCGTACTGGTCTTCATCTCAGACACATCACAAGGGATTACATAATTTTTGATAGAGACATCGGTAGCTAATGCACAAGTAAAAGAGAACTTGCACAGGCCTACCAATCTATAATCCTTACTATCTAAGATCTTCTTCCTCCACGACAATCATCCACTAAAAATGTAGGTAATGGAGATTCGGAAAACAATCACACTCTTCTCAACATTTAAAACAAAACCAAATAGACCTTAGGGTTTTCATTAGAGTCCCTTTTTGGGGCGTACCTTAAATCAACGTGTATCAAAACAACCTAATTAATTTTAACCTTGCAGGAATAGAATGCATCATATGAACACGATATAGGCAACTAAAAACAAAACTGTTCCCGGAAAACACTAACATGCTAAAAAGAGTGAAGATATGAAACATACCTTGATTAAATTGTAGAAGCGATTTAATCCTGAAACCTTCTTCATCCTCTGTATTGCACTATGTTGAAAATGAAAGTTGTGGTCAATAAGATAAAAGAATAATCAACTATAACTGACACATTAGTAATGGTACACCCATGCTACAAGGCATGCTCTTGATATCCATCATCAAATTATCACGCAAAACCGCTTGAGTTAACCAAATTTTATAGATCAAAGCTTCGAATTTCTACTTTCATATTTTGCACAACGTAAACAGTAAAATCAATCACACAACCACTACATAATAATATCAAAACATATCCATTCCGTAAAAGTGTAGCATAATATGTTTAATACATAGCCATCAGTTATTCACGCATCAAACAACCACAGATATAAGTATATAGTATAAGGAAGCACACATATGTAAATCGTTAACAACTCAGTTGAAATATCTGGAAATCCACTTCATCTTCTTCTTCAAATTAGCATCCTGGTCAACCCCTTTGAATCCTTTCCTAAATTTCTTGGTGCGTGGAGACCTAACCATATCGTTGCCGTAGGATATCTCGACGGATCTTTTCTGAGACAAGTGATTGGGAAGCGGGAGGCGGAAGGAGTGGGCGATTTGGCGCGACAGATCTGAAGCAGGGATGCGATCCACTTGCGCAGAGGCATGAAATTCGACGTAATTGGAGTTGGAATTTTCGGAAGGAAGTTTACGACCGTGGGTTTGGAGGAGGAGGAAGAAGACGGAGAGGACGAGGGAAAAGGCAATGGCTTTGGGAGACATTAGTAAACGGCTTCTTATGTTTTACTTTTTATTTTGGGAGAAATTAATTAACTTTGCAGAAACAGAAAGGATGGCAGTAGACTAGTAGTTGTTGGAACTTGGTAGCAGGTAAACCACCCAATGGTCCGGCCCAATAACTGTGATCCACTGCAAAATTGGCCCTTCAAATAATAAATTTGTAAAAGCTTCAAAATAAATTCGCAGTGTTGGCATTTTATATCTCGTGCAGAAAAATCAGTAGTTAAAAATATAAACTAGATTGTTCTATTAAATTTATAATGAAGAGTTGTTTTAACCTTGAAATATCAGTTTCCATAACTTACCAACAACATGTAAGAATTATACAAATCTTGAGCAGGTCGGTCATGGCAGAACAGATGTCGGAACGCATCCCACACACAATAAATATTGGGTTTGCCCGAATTTTCTTACGTAGCCTCCAAATCGTGTTGCGTTGAATCCACTCAATCGGAGCAGGAAAAATGGACGTAGGGCTGCGTCATGCACACTGAAATGCATTTGGTTGCATTACCTACATAACAGAGCATTCGAGATTACGGGGGTCATATCAGTCCAAATTTGAGAAATTCTCTTAGAGCCAGTTGCCATGAATGGGATGGATATAGGAAAAGATTGAACAATCCCTAAATCGTATGCGGGTGGATTCAATTCTGTTTTAAAGCTTTAAATAAGCTTCCTTATACGTATTGTACATAATTTTTTTTAAAGAAAATTAAGTGCAAAGAGGAAATTTCTAATGTACAACGAAACCTTTACTAAGTACATAGGGCTCTAATAATGTAAAATTTGTCACCTAAAATTCCGCTTCAGACATAGGAGTGAACATTTAGGAATGAGAATTCAATGTGTTTTTTGATGGTAGGAATTTGATGCAAAATCCTTTGAAACATGCTTTTATTTGTGGAAGCGTGCAGTACGCTATGTGAAAAATTTAGGACCTATGCACAAATAGAATACCAACATATTTAATTGTTTGTAATATATTTTCAAAAGTGATTTTAAAGAACACATTCATATAGAATGGCCCAGTAAAATATCATTATGTTATGTGTTTACTTGTGGTGAAACGATGTGCACATGTGCACGTTTTGTTGTAAAAGTTAATCGTAGACTAACTGGTTGACTTGTTAGAATGGTAAGAACACCATGACTTAACCTTTAGAGCGTGAAGGAGAAAGAACACCTCATTGTCCGATAAAAGTTCTCCATCTTACCTTTCAATCTTTCATGGCAGCCTACTCGGCGCCAAACATCCCCTCTCCCTCGTCCTTACATGTCACCTTCGGTTTCCCCTTGTCTACTCTTCTACCAACCCTTCGTCACCATCGCTCTCGTCAACGTCAACTACCTCCCTCCCTCTCATTCTCTAACAGACTATCCCCTCCTCTAACCATCCAAACCAAATCCTTCCCACCTCTCTCCAACCCAACCTTGACCCACATCCTCCACCTTTATCTGCCCCTCTTCCCCTTTCCTACACTTCCACATCCTTAGTTTCTCTTGGAGCTTTTAACTCATCAAACTCTACTTCCAAGAATAACACAATAAGTCGTGCGTGCAATGGATCTGGTCAGCATGAGTGGACTTCCCTCTTTAAATTAAAACTAAGAAATGCGAGTTAGTACACTTCTGTTGATTTGTTTCCTTCCTTCTCTGGTAATAGTCTTCTACTAATTCTTGAAGTAGTAGTTGCTGTTGGTACATCAATCTAGAGTGAATAATTAGTGGGATTTTTCTTAGACAATCCTCTTCCTTATATCATTGTTATTCAAATACTCAAGGAAAAATTAAGATAAAAAGGCTCTATTAAAGTTAAATCAAATGAAGTGATATTCATGTTTCTGCTTTCTTGCAAGGAAGATAAACTTATTATCCTTTAAGGAGACCCGCTAATTATGCTTAACAAATTGTTCTCATCCTGCCATATAACTCATAGTTTCGCAATGTGTGTGGTTCTATGACATTACAAAAATGCTAGTATGACAAAAAACTTTTTTTTTTGGTCAAATCCTACATCAAAGACATAAATTTAGGAGGGCACATAAATCAAATTACTATACTACCCTCTGAATTTCAACAATTCCCCCTCAAATACACTATTCTGGCATTTTGATAAAAAAAATTGTCATAGTAGCATACTCATAATGTTAGTACCTGTTTGGGTTAAACTTTCCAATATAACCATTTTTGCTTGGTCACATCTTAATTTTAATAGGTTGGAAAGTAGTGGGGAAGCTACAATGTATGGATGACACAATCAATGTAATAACCCGGAAATCCGAGCCAAATATTTTTTTTTTTTTTTGCAATTTTGATGAATTTTGAATATGTAAAATGAATTATTTTAAATAATAACGATGAGAAATTTATATTGAATATAATTAGAATGAATATATTTATATAGATCGTCGTTAGAATATAAATATTTTATTTTAATTATAAAAGGAATTGAAAATGGCGCGGTAGTTCGAAAATTCGATTTCAAATTTCAAATAAATGTACAGAATTCAAAATAAACCGGATTTTGGCGAAACCAAAAATATTAGAATCTATTTGAAAATATTTTTCCAACGAATCTGAAAAATTGAAATTTCATAGCGGTCATAAAAAGTTATGCACAGTTGAAAATTCAGAATAGTCGTGTGGAATTCTAGCCCTTAAAAGTGGAAATTTTGCAAACGATCTCGGTTTTCAACGAAACCACTTTCGTTGGATCCGGGATGTCAAGTTATTACTAGATTCCAATTTTCATAATTTTTAGAATCAATATGTGAGCGTGATGCATTAAAATGCGTTTGACCAATTTTAGTTGAATTTAATCGACTGGAAAATAGCCATTTTTCAAACAGTCTTCAAATTCGACGAAATTAGTTTTGTTTGGACTATATCGTCAATACGAAGCTAAAAATAATTTTTCTGGAATTTTTAGAGTCCGTATGTGGCCCCGGTAAATTAAAATGTACATTCAAATTGAATATATAATGATTTATATTTTAAATTTGATAAAAAACGATCGTAACAGCCGAAGTGGGTTACGAAACATGTCACATTGTGTTTGGAATGGGGGTAATTAGCTATGGACGATAGTCGTTGGGTTCGAATCGGGACTCGGTTGAAAATCAACTTTAGGAGTATTAAATTAAATAAATAACTATAATTATATAATATCTCCCAACCCCCTTCTTCTTTCTCCACACAGTCAAACGAGAAAATTGAAAAAAAAAGGGGAATCGCGCCATCACCCAGACCTAGTCGTCGCCGTCGCATCCCCCCCAAGACGCGCAGCCGCCACCCTTCGCCCTCCCCCTAGCCTCCTCCGCCTGCTCATGTAGAACCGCCACCCCCCAACCCCCAGTTCAATTCGAAGAAACCCATTTCCACCCAGCAAACCCTGGCCGCCGCATCGAGTGTCGCGCCCCCTGGCCCAACGCCGAGGTCGCGAGCATCCCGGATCCGACTCTAGTGGCTTCTTGGCTTGCGTGTGGGGATGAGGAACGGTCATGGTTCCTGGAGCATTTTGAACGGGTGCAAAGGAAGGAAGGTTCAGTTTTTCTTTATGCTTATTTACACCTATTATTTCATTTAGATAATAGAATTGTTTTTTTTAATATAACATAAAAAAAATCATATTTTTTCTATATAAAGCAATTTAATTAATTTCGTAAATAAAAATGTGATTTCTAAAAGTAAACAACATGGATTTATTTTCTGATTTTAATATGAATTCACTTTATATTTATTTTCAGTTTTTAACGAATTAAAATATGAGTTTTATGGTTGAATGGTAATAGAAAAAGAAAAAGGTTTGATCTAGAAAAAGAAAATTGTTTGATCTTTAAAAAGAAAAGGTTTGATCTTTAAAAAGAAAAAGAAATGATTTTTATATCAAAAAGATTTGACTTTTAAAAATATAAAGCTATGATTTTTGAAAACATAAAGATGAGATATTTGAATACATAAATATTAGATTTTTGAAGAACGGAAAGATTTGATTTTGTTTATATAAAACGATATGATTTTTGTTTATAGACAAGATTAGATTTTTCGTTATATAAAAATATGATTTTTAACTCATGTATGTTCTTTATAAAATAGACATACTGGATTCTGGATAAAATAAAGGATTGTTAATCAAGGAATGGCGGAGTGGAAACCCGAGGTGAGACCTCCTCACATTTATTTTAATTTCTAGTTTGAAATATATACTAGGATGCAGATGGTGCTTAGCAGCACCCGACACCCTTCGTCCACAGACCATGGATGACTTAGTTGTTTGATTGATGTGTTGTGAAAAATTGATTGTGTGATGTGGAATAAATAAATATTTTATAGTTAAAAATATATTTTTTAACGTGTATATAAAATAAATATTTATAAACAAATCGGACGGTTTGTTTATGTACACCCATTTGACTGATATTGATTGGGACGATAAATTTTACACATCGCCCAACTGCACAAATAAAAATCTGCGTTTGTTCATTTGAAACCCCACACGGGTGTTGGGATGATATTTGGCGTACACTAATCCCAATTATTTAGCTGTATGTCGATCGATTAGTTGACAGATCGTGTAAGCGTTAATTATTTATATTTAATGCTTATGCAGTTGTGTGGTGCACTCTGGATGATGGTTGATTATTTATCGTTGCTATTATATACATGTGTTGTGGGGAATCCATATAATTAACCTTATATGGTAATTGATTGGGCCTCATTCCAATTTGAAAAATAAAGAATAAAAGAAAATTCATGTGTTGAATAAAAGATAATTCATGTGTTGAATAAAATATAAATATAAATATAAATATATATATATATATATATATTCATGTGTTGAATAAAAGAAAATTCATGCGTTGAATAAACAAAATAGTCATGTATCGACAATACTCAAGTGTTGAGAATATTCATGTGTTGGAATGTATCATGTGTTGAACGAAATATTTATACAATAAATTTCACATTTTTATTGTAAGTAAGAATTAATAAATATTCATGTGTTGAATAAAGTATATATTCATGTGTTGAAGAAAATATTCATGTGTTGAATAGAATAACAGTGTTATTGAACTATATAAAGTTGTGTTGATTAGATTTGCCCCATTTTGACGTGAACTATATTTATATCGATTTTATTTATTTTTATAATGAATATCGAAAAGGAATTGATTTCAAAATATAATGTTTTGAAAATATTATTATTTATATATCGCTGATATGGAATATTCAGTTTTGATTAGAAATTGAATATGAAGTTGAAATCGTTTTGAAAACGAATTTAAAACGATTTATAAAATACGTTTTAAAAGGAAATTGATAAAAAATATAATATATATATATATATTATATATAATGGCCTGAAAAGAACGCGCCGCGCTGCGGCAGTTCGCGAATTTCGACCATTGACTTCGAATGGACATTACGGGAGATCCGACCGTCGGATTCTCCTAAAACCGGAACCGTTGGGTTCGTATCGAAAAGAGCTTTCTAACGAATATGAGAAATTAGAAATCTAACCTTGGATTTGGAATTATGTCCAAATCAAATTTGGAAAATGTCGTTGTAAGTGCAGTTCGATGGTCATTGATGGAAATCGACTGTACGGGCCTTAATAAAATTATTAAAAATAGTAATAATTTGTGTAAAATCATAAGAAATGATTTGGAAAGAATTGGGATGAAAAACTCCATATTTGAAAAGATAAAAATAGATTTTTATCGAAATGAACTAGTTTTGAACTAGAATTATAATCCATTTATTTTTGAAATAAATAAACTGGATTTGAAAGGGTTTTAAAAGTAACCAGAATTTCCAATAATTGAATTGAAATGGATTTGAATCGAAATTGTCTTTGGAATATTTCAATGTTGGATTTCGTGATTATACAGATATTATTATGGAAATTTGAAAGATATATTTATATCGTTATTTCCAATACGATATTTGTTGGTCGTAGAATTTGATATTGAATATAAGCCAATATAATTTCTATTCAGGGCCTTGTATTTAATATCAAATGGGATTTGGGTTTGTCGTGAATGGTGTCTTCATTACCACTGTTCTTAAACCCAGTTGAGAAAAAAATTAAATCTTTTTATTTAGATTTAATGAAGTATACCAATTAAATGGTATTTAATTGGAATTGAATTTGAATTGATTTTTGGGTTTATCGTGAACGGTGTTTTAATTACCACTTGTTCTTTAACCCGATAATTAATGGAATGTAAATTGGGTTTATCGTGAACTGTGTTTTAACGACATTCGTTCTTTAACCCGATTTACAGTGAAAAGTGATTTGGAATTTATAAATCTTTTGTTAAGATTTAAAGGAGATTTTCCAAAGTAAAGTTTTCCAATTTAATAAAATAAATTGGAATGGAATTTGGTTTGGTAATAATCGAAGTGAATTTCCGTGGAGGAAAACTGCTAATATATATGGAATTTAAAAGGCTTTGCCATTATTCCATTTATATTATTAGTTAGATATGGAAGTTCATATCGATTATATACATTGATCTGTTTTCCGTGAAAATTCCATTGTTAATGGAATGTGACTTTGGGTTTATAGTGAACCATGTTTTAAATGACATTGTTCTTTAACCCAGTTAAAGACATGATATGATTTCTCAATTAAATAATCATTAATAGTGATTTTTGGAAAGATTAAAACCAAGTGGAGTTTAAATGAATCTTTAACTAGATTGAAATGATCGAGAATGGAGTATCACCAGTTTTGCTCCAAGTGATAGTTAAATCTTTAATTAGATTTGAACGTGAAATGCTAATTGAATTTACCGATAACACCGTAGTGTTAGATATGAAGTATGACCAGTTTTACTTCATTGGATGAATAGGTTGGGATTGGTAAATTTAAAACAAGTGATTACTTCAATAAGGTTCGCTAATCCCGACTAGTTTGGATAAACCATAATTTAGTTTGAATTGATATTCAAAAGAAGATTAAAGAATAAATTTAAAGAATTTATCTTTGATAAAATTAATGGGAACCTTTCCCAAAGTATAAGAATATTTGAATAAAAGAATATTCTGAATTGGAATGAGGCGTGTGTTGTGTTTGTGTAACACTTGTTTATTATATACACGAGTTATTCGAAAAGGCCAGGTTTATCCCATTCTGAATAACTGAATCGACGATGTGTCGAGGATGAAGACGATGGTTGAAGATCGGAGGTCTTCACATCGTTTGGATAATTACTGATGATCTTGATTGGGCTGTACACCCAAGAGGAGGGAATCAGTTGGTGATCGTCCAAACGTACTTGGAGATCGATGGATATGCGAGGTATAAGGTGACTCCGGTTTCGTTCAAACCCATAACGAACTTGTATGGACTGTGTGTCTGACATTGGATTTTGCTCTGTGTTGATTGATCTCTATTAAATATACATCTTCCTGGTGAAGTGGAATTCATTCCCTTACTTCACCCTTCTCTGAGACGTACGGGATCAGAGGTTGTATATCGATAGACATCAGTCGCATGGTGTGAATTGCCTGTGTGGCATGCCTAAGTGGAAAATGATCAAGGCTTTTGTTGAAAAGCAAAGTCTTGTGGTTGATGATCAAAGCTCCGCCCGTGTGGCATAGCTTTGTGTAACATTAATTCGCGAGCCTCACACCCCGCTGTGAACCAGAAACGGGAGAGGACAACAGGGAGGGCATGTGTTTCCTTCTAGCTAGGGTGGTGTCAGTGACCTACCAGCCCTGACATTTATATTATTTTCACCTGTGTGGTTGTTGGATTGCGAGGCGCCTTGGATATATCGGTGACTATGTGGAGCCGATGGAGTCATTTGGCTCATTTACGCCCCAAAGGGCGGGGAAAGGCATGTTCAGGGTTTAAGTTTAATCCACATCGGTGGACTGGCCCTGCATGTTGCCTAGGTATAGTTGCGGCTGAGTCCTAAGACATGGGCTAGAGCATCTCGAAACGGTTAGGATTGCGCCTTGCCTTGGTTCACAGATGGAAATCCAACTTTCTATACGTGACTTTGCGGTTTTGATTGTAGAACCTATATTTGGCGACATGGTGGTATGGGGCACTTATGCCGTCTATGATTGATACTTATGATTTGAAGTTGTTTTATACACTATGCACTTATAATAGTATCAAATGATTTGTTTTAACGTACCAAGCATGTTTGGCTATTATAAGGGAAAAACCTATCCCCCGGCTTGCGTTGCATTGTGTGATTGGACTTGGATCTTATAATAGCTTCATTTTTCCAAAAAGCATTGCGCTGTTTTGTTATATACACTGGTATTCTTGGGAGGAAACCCATTCCGTGTTATACGGCGTGGTCTCTTGATTTACCTAACTTTAAAATAAAGATTAATAACTGTTTTAGTACTCACACCAGTCACATGACTGACCTGGAGTTTATTGTTTTAACCTAAACTCTGGGTGCCTCTATTTTTCACGGGCAGCTAGTAGTTTTGGTTTTGCAGATTAATATTCATGGGATCCTGGTTTACAGCTGGAAGGATATTCATAAAGCTTTCTATCCGTATATCTCCTTCAGTTGTGTATTGTATTATTTTTCCGTTGCAATAATGTATTTAAATCTCTGATATTTCTCTGATGTATAATATTTATTTATACTCTGTATATTCTTGTATTCTGATGGGATTGTTGTAATAAGCAATGAAATGTTTTTTGTTTGTGTACTTATTCGTCTTGTTCTCAACTCAATCCGTGCTTTCCTTCGCGGGGAAGTTATGGTCGTCTCATTTTGTTATCAAAGCTTTGGTTTACAAAGCTCGAGAACAAGACATATTAGAACCAAACGAAAGAATTCATCAGAGATTGGATTAGTAATATCCAAGGAGAATGACTCGTTAGAGATAGGATCAGTAGTATCCTAGAACAAGTGTGAAGAGTGATGTTTTTAAAATAAAATTGAAACCAATTTTTCTTTTTTTTTGAAAATTTAAATCAATTATTCGTATTTGAATACTTATTTGTATTGAATTTGGACTATCTAGTATATAAAGATTTTGCGTATACGTATGATCCTCGTGCATTCGAAGTTTTAATATATTGGATGGATATGGAATCATACTCTAGTAGCCCGAAGATGATTCTGATGATTGAGTACTCGTCATCAGAATTTATGTTCGAGTGACGAAAGTGGGATTTCTATATGATTCCAATTGACTGGTGTGAGAACCAAAATTAGATAGGGTCTATTGTTGTGATTTGGCACCAAAAATGTGATTTTTTGACTATGTATCGAAGTTATGAATTTAAAAAGATAATCAACTAATTGATTGCTAGTTGCGTTGTTTGGTTATTGTTTGATTAATTAAATGTTGAACCTTTAGCCAAATTGAACCATATGGTGAATCGTATTGAAAATTTGTCGCGTTTGCATACATATACATGTACTTACATTGAACAGGTCATAACAAGGAGGCTAGAGAAGAGAAAAAAAATTTGTTTGCCCAACAAATAGGTACATGTTTATTGTATTTATTGGGTTTTGGATGATTTTATGGGCCGCTCGGCTGTTTCTTTTTCCTTTTGGATTGGAGAGGCCTGTATGGCAATTTCAGGATTTTCCCGGTGCTCCCGTGCAGGGGAGGTTATGGCGAAATTTTTCAAAAATTTAGGGTGTTAGCCAAATTTTTGAAAAATTTGAAAAGTTCTTAGAAACTGAAAAGTTGGAGAACTTAAGCCATAATGAAAATAATGAAAGTTGAGTTGGTTTGTAAAACAACTTTCAGCTTCGTTCCTCTTCGGGGACGAAAAGTTTTAAGTGGGGGAGATTGTAATAACCTGAAAATCCAAGCCAATTTAAAATTTTTATTTTGACAATTTTGATGAATTTTGAATATTTAAAATGAATTATTTTAAATAATAACGATGAGAAATTTATTTTGAATAGAATTAGAATGAATATATTTATATAAATCGTCGTTAGAATATAAATATTTTATTTTAATTATAAAAGGAATTGAAAATGGCGCGGTAGTTCGAAAATTCGATTTCAAATTTCAAATGAATGTACAGGATTCAAAATAAATCGGATTTTGGCAAAACCAAAAATATTAGAATCTATTTGAAAATACTTTCCAAAGAATCTGAAAAATTGAAATTTCATAGCGGGGATAAAAAGTTATTCCCAGTTGAAAATTCAGAATAGTCGATGTGGAATTCTGGCCCTTAAAAGTGGAAATTTTGCAAACGTCCTCCGTTTTCAATGAAACCACTTTCATTGGATCCGGGATGTCAATTTATTGCTAGATTCCAATTTTCATAATTTTTAGAATCAATATGTGAGCATGACACATTAAAACGCGTTTGACCAATTTTAGTTGAATTTAATCGACTGGAAAATAGCCATTTTTCAAACATTCTTCAAATTCGACGAAATTAGTTTTGTTTGGATTGTATCATCAATACGAAGCTAGAAATAATTTTTCTGCAATTTTTATAGTTCGTATGTGGCCTCGGTAAATTAAAATGTACGTTCAAATTGAATATATAATGATTTATATTTTAAATTTGATGAAAACCGATCGTGACAGCCGAAGTGGGTTACAAAACATGTCCCATTGTGTTCGAAATGGGGGTAATTAGCTATGGACGACAGTCGTTGGGTTCGAATCGGGGTTCGGTTGAAAAGTCAACTTTTGGAGTATTAAATTAAATAAATAAATATAATTATATAATATCTCCCAACCCCCTTCCTCTTTCTCCACACAGTCAAATGAGAAAATCGAAAAAAGAAAGGGAATCGCGCCATCACCCAGACCTAGCCGCCGCCGTCGCATCCCCCCAAGACGCGTCGCCGCCACCCTTCGCCCTCCCCCTAGCCTCCTCCGCCTGCTCGCGCAGAACCGCCACCCCCCAGTTCAATTCGAAGAAACCCCTTTCCACCCAGCAAACCCTGGCCACCGCATCGAGTGTCGTGCCCCCTGGCCCAACGTCGAGGTCGTGAGCATCTCAGATCCGACTCTATTGGCTTCTTGGCTTGCGTGTGGTGATGAGGAACGGTCATGGTTCCTGGAGCATTTTGTACAGGTGCAAAGGAAGAAAGGTTCAGTTTTTCTTTATGTTTATTTACACCAATTATTTCATTTCAGTTTTTCTTTATGTTTATTTACACTAATTATTTCATTTAGATAATAGCATTGTTTGTTTGTTTTATATAACATTAAATAAAAAAAATCAGATTTTTTCTATATAAAGCAATTTAATTAATTTCGCAAATAAAAATGTGATTTCTAAAAGTAAACAACATGGATTTATTTTCAAATTTTAATATGAATTCACTTTAGATTTATTTTCAGTTTTTAACGAATTAAAATATGATTTTTATGGTTGAATGGTAATAGAAAAAGAAAAAGGTTTGATCTAGAAAAAGAAAATTGTTTGATCTTTAAAAAGAAAAGGTTTGATCTTTAAAAAGATAAAGAAATGATTTTAAAAGATTTGACTTTTAAAAATATAAAGCTATGATTTTTGAAAACATAAAGATGAGATATTTGAATACATAAAGATTAGATTTTTGAAGAACGGAAAGATTCGATTTTATTTATATAAAACGATATGATTTTTGTTTATAGACAAGATTAGATTTTTCGTTATATAAAAAATATGATTTTTAACTCATGTATGTTCTTTATAAAATAGACATACTGGATTCTGGATAAAATAAAGGACTGATAATCAAAGAATGGCGGAGTGGAAACCCGAGGTGAGAACTCCTCACTTTTATTTTAATTTCTAGTTTGAAATATATACTAGGATGCAGACGGTGCTTAGCAGCACCCAACACCCGTCGTCCACAGACCATGGATGACTTGGTTGTTTGATTGATGTGTTGTGAAAAATTGATTGTGTGATGTGGAATAAATAAATATTTTATAGTTAAAAATATAATTTTTAATGTGTATATAAAATAAATATTTATAAACAAATCGGACGGTTTGTTTATGTACACCCATTTGACTGATATTGATTGGTACGATAAATTTTACACATTGCCCAACTGCACAAATAAAAATCTGTGTTTGTTCATTTGAAACCCCACACGGGTGTTGGGATGATATTTGGCGTACACTAATCCCAATTATTTAGTTGTATGTCGATCAATTGGTTGACAGACTGTGTAAGCGTTAATTATTTATATTTAATGCTTATGCAGTTGTGTGGTGCACTCTGGATAATGGTTGATTATTTATCGTTGCTATTATATACATGTGTTGTAGGGAATCCATATAATTAACCTTATATGGTAATTGATTGGGCCTCATTCCAATTTGGAAAATAAAGAATAAAAGAAAATTCATGTGTTGAATAAAAGAAAATTCATGTGTTGAATAAAATATATATATTCGTGTGTTAAATAAAAGAAAATTCATGTGTTGAATAAATAAAATAGTCATGTATTGACAATACTCATGTGTTGAGAATATTCATGTGTTGGAACGTATCATGTGTTAAACGAAATATTTATACAATAAATTTCACGCTTTTATTGTAAGTAAGAATTAATAAATATTCATGTGTTGAATAAAGTATATATTCAAGTGTTGAAGAAAATGTTCTTGTGTTGAGTAGAATAACGGGGTTATTGAACTATATAAAGCTGTGTTGATTAGATTTGCGCCATTTTGATGTCAATGATATTTATATCGATTTTATTCATTTTTATAATGAATATCGAAAAGGAATTGATTTCAAAATATAATGTTTTGAAAATATTATCATTTATATATCGATGATATGGAATATTCAATTTTGATTAGAAATTGAATATGAAGTTGAAATCGTTTTGAAAACGAATTTGAAACGATTTATAAAATACGTTTTAAAAGGAAATTGACGAAATATATATAATATATTTATAATGGCCTTAATAGAACGCGTCGCGCTGCGGCAGTTCGCGAATTTCGACCATTGACTTCGAATGGACATTACGGGAGATCCGACCGTCGGATTCTCCTGAAACTGGAACAGTTGGGTTCATATCGAAAAGAGCTTTCTAACGAATATGAGAAATTAGAAATCTAATGGTTGGATTTGTAATTATGTCCAAATCAAATTTGGAAAAGGTCGCTGTAAGTGCAGTTCGATGGCCGTTGATGGAAATCGACTGTACGGGCCTTGATAAAATTATTAAAAATAGTAATAATTTGTGTAAAATCATAAGAAATGATTTGGAAAGAATTGGGATTAAATACTCCATATTTGAAAAGATAAAAATAGATTTTTATCGAAATGAACTAGTTTTGAACTAGAATTATAATCCATTTATTTTTGAAATAAATAAATTGGATTTGAAAGGGTTTTAAAAGTAACCAGAATTTCCAATAATTGAATTGGAATGGATTTGAATCGAAATTGTCTTTGGAAAATTTCGATGTTGCATTTCGTGATTATATAGATATTGTTATGGAAATTTGAAAGATATATTTATATCGTTATTTCCAATACTATATTTGTTGGTCGTAGAATTTGATATTGAATATAAGCCGATATATTTTCTATTCAGGGCCTTGTATTTAATATCAAATGGGATTTGGGTTTGTTTGTGAATGGTGTCTTTGTTAACACTGTTCTTAAACCCAGTTGAGAAAAAAGATTAAATCTTTTTATTTAGATTTAATGAAGTATACCAATTAAATGGTATTTAATTGGAATTGAATTTGAATTGATTTTTGGGTTTATCGTGAACGGTGTTTTAAATAACACTTGTTCTTTAACCCAATAATTAATGGAATGTGAATTGGGTTTATCGTGAACTATGTTTTAACGACATTCGTTCTTTAACCCGATTTACAGTGAAAAGTGATTTGGAATTTATAAATATTTTGTTAAGATTTAAAGGATATTTTCTAAAGTAAAGTTTTCCAATTTAATAAAATAAATTGGAATGGAATGGAATTTGGTTTGGTAATAATCGAAGTGAATTTCTATGAAGGAAGACTGCTAATATATATGGAATTTAAAAGGTTTTGTCGTTATTCCATTTATATTATTAGTTAGATATGGATGTTTATATCGATTATATGCATTGATCTGTTTTCCGTGAAAATTCCATTGTTAATGGAATGTGATTTTGGGTTTATAGTGAATCGTGTTTTAAATGACATTGGTTCTTTAACCCAGTTAAAGACAGGATATGATTTCCCAAGTTAAATAATCATTAATAGTGATTTTTGAGAAGATTAAAACCAAGTGGAGTTTTAATGAATCTTTAATTAGATTGAAATGATCGAGAATGGAGTATCACCAGTTTTGCTCCAGGCGATAGTTAAATCTTTAATTAGATTTGAACGTGAAATGGTAATTGAATTTACCGATAACACTGTGTTGTTAGATATGAAGTATGACCAGTTTTAATTCATGGGATGAATAGGTTGGTATTGGGAAATTTAAAACAAGTGATTACTTCGGTAAGGTTCGCTAATCCCGACTAGTTTGGATAAACCATAATTTGGTTTGAATTAATATTCAAAAGAAGATTAAAGAATAAATTTAAAGAATTTATCTTTGATAAAATTAATGGGAACCTTCCCCAAAGTATAAGAATATTTGAATAAAAGAATATTCTGAATTGGAATGAGGCGTGTGTTGTGTTTGTGTAACACTTGTTTATTATATACGCGAGCTATTCGGAAAGGCCGGGTTTATCCCATTCTGAATAACTGAATCGACAATGTATCAAGGATGAAGACGGTGGTTGAAGACCAGAGGTCTTCACATCGTTTGGATAATTACTGATGATCTTGATTGGGTTGTACACTCAAGAGAAGGGAATCAGTTGTCGATCGTCCAGACGTACTTGGAGATCGATGGATATGCGAGGTATAAGGTGCCTCCGGTTTCGTTCAGACCCAGAATGAACTTGTATGGACTGTGTGTCTGACATTAGATTTTGCTCTGTGCTGATTGATCTCTATTAAATATATATCTGCCTGGTGAAGGGGAATTCATTCCCTTACTTCACCCTTCTCTGAGACGTACGGGATCAGAGGTTGTATATCGATAGACATCAATCGCATGGTGTGAATTGTCTGTGGGTCATGCCTAAGTGGCAAATGATCAAGGCTTTTGTTGAAAAGCAAAGTCTTGTGGTTGATGACCAAAGCACCGCCTGTGTGGCATAGCTTTGTGTAACGTTAATTCGCGAGCCTCACACCCCGGTGTGAACCAGAAACGGGAGAGGACAACAGGGAGGGCATGTGTTTCCTTCTAGCTAGGGTGGTGTTAGTGACCTACCAGCCCTGACATTTATATTATTTTCACCTGTGTGATTGTTCGAGGCGCCTCGGATATATCGGTGACCATGTGGAGCCGATGGAGTCATTTGGCTCATTTACGCCCCCAAAGGGCGGGGAAACGCATGTTCAGTGTTTAAGTTTAATCCGCATCGGTGGATTGGCCCTGCATGTTGCCTAGGTACAGTTGCGACCTAGTCCTGAGACACGGGCTAGAGCGTCTCGAAATGGTTAGGATTGCGCCTTGCCTTGGTTCACAGATGGAAATTCAGCTTTCAATACGTGACTTTGCGGTTTTGATTGTAAAACCTTTATATGGCGACATAGTGGTATGAGGCACTTATGCCGTCTATGATTGATACTTATGATTTGAAGTTGTTTTATACACTATGCACTAATAATAGTATCAAATGATTTGTTTTAACGTACCAAGCATGTTTGGCTATTATAAAGGAAATCCCTATCCCCCGGCTTGCGTTGCATTGCATTGTGTGATAGGACCTGGGTCTTATAATAGCTTCATTTTTCCAAAAAGCATTGCACTTTTTTGTTATATGCACTGGTATTCTTGTAAGGAAACTCGTTCCGTGTTATGCGACATGGTCCCTTGATTTACCTAACTTTAAAATAAAGATTAATAACTGTTTTAGTTCTCACCCCAGTCACATGACTGACTTGGAGTGTATTGTTTTAACCTAAACTCTGGGTGCCTCTATTTTCCACGGGCATCTAGTAGTTTTGGTTTCGCATATTTATATTCACGGGATCCTGGTTTACAGCTGGAAGGATATTCGGAAAGCTTTGTATCCGTATATCTCCTTCAGTTTTGTATTGTATTATTTTTCTGCTGCAATAATGTATTTAAATCTCTGATATTTCTCTGATGTATAATATTTATTTATACTCTATATATTCTTGTATTCTGATGGGATTGTTGTAATAAGCAATGAAATGTTCTTTTGTTTGTGTACAGATTCGTCTTGTTCTCAACTCAATCCATGCTTTCCTTCGCGGGGAAGTTATGGTCATCTCAATCAAAAAACCAGAGAGGCTAGATTATGCAAAATGTTTAATTGATGTAGTGCCTAATAAATAACTGGTAGATAAGTTCTTTATTCATCTAGTTGATGATGGGACTCAAACTATAGATGTGAGGTATATTGGAAACCACATATATGTACAACTTGTAAGATATTTGGATATAATATAGGTCGTTGTGACAAGGTTAACACTAGCAAAAAGCAAGAAAAGGTAACTGAAGTGGTTGATTAAGAGGGAAGAAAAATTAATAAGAAGTCGATGGAAAGAACAAGTAAGAAATGGTAAAAAGTAGTTACTCAAAAAGAAAAAGATCAGTTTCAACGTAAATCTTGAAACTGAAACAACATAAAACTCAAGGGAAAAAGTTACTTAGTTGCTCGATGAAACAATGAAAGAAGGAGAAATTTTGGATGACGGTGCAGAAGTGGAGTTACCAGTTAGTAGTGCTAAAGGCAAGGAGACAACAAGACTAGATAGAACAAGTGAAATACCAGCATTAGCAGATGGTGAGAACAAAGAAGAAAATCCAAACATATATATAAATAATTGTTTCAGGCTCTCCAGCTCTTTTTGATGAACCAAAAGTGAATTCATTTAATGATGCTAGCCAACTAGGAAATGTAATCAATGATCCAGAAAAGTCGGAAGGTGGATATAAACAGAATAACATGCAAAGGAAATTGGTTGAACCATCGATTGTAAATGCATTTGATCGAAACTATCAAAATGGGAATTATGTGCACACCGGTAATGCGCAAACTAACATTAACGAAGCCAGCCTAAACCACAAACATAAAATAAATCGAACCATTCCAAAATCGAATTGAGTAATCTAATGTTTTGCTTGGTTCAGACCAAAACCATTAGGATACCCACTTATACAAGCCAAACGCCAAATCTGATAATACTTCATCTCTTCACTCCCTTGTGCATATGCATGATTCTGCTTCTAATGAAAACTAACCATATGCGCATGTGCATGAAATGACAAACTTACCAAACAATAACTACGTCTGATGTTAATCCTACCCAAGGGCCAGCTTGGGGACTTTGGTTGCCATAGGCAAACATATCTGGTGTTTTATATCTAATTGGTAGTCATAACAAAACAGTAAAAGGGTTTTAAAAAAATTAACCACATAGGTCCTACAACATCGTAAAATAATTAAAAGTACAAATTCAGGCAGAAATCGAACATTATACCTCAACTTTGAGGTATTCGAAGGCATAAACAACCCACCTACAGATCCTACTTGAAAGATTTATTGTACTTCTACTTATACAAAATAAATTACTGCATAACTTGCACTTCTCTTTCCTCTTCGGTTGTTTCCCCTATATGGGGGGTTGCCAAATTCGCCAACCTAGCTGGCTTAGTCTTAAAACTGGCCTTGACCCTACCACACATTCAGTTCACACCTACAATCCAACATGCATGCAAGAAAAATATACCCACTATAAAAAACACATCATCCTTAATTAAATGTTCACATTTCTTGCCTCAAACCAAAAATCTGGTTACCTTATATCCATCCCATTTGCCTTTACTACTTCATCCACTTCAGGAAACCCTAGCAACTTGAATGCCATTGAAAATGGTGAATCTGACTTGAACTTTCATTCAAAATTCTAAACTACCTCAATCATTCTTGAAATTAAAGAATTCAGCACATCTATGAGTAGGAGTAACACAAAGAAATATCTCAAATCAACATTTTAGCCATGTTTTACAATATTGGAGCTTGGAATGTTAGAGGTGCATATAGTAGAATGAAATTGGATAAATGTAAAGAATCAATAAAGAAACACAATCTTCGCTTGTTAATCATGTTGGAAACCAGGTGAACCTCCCCCTCACTAGTAAAACAACCAAGTATATTTACCCTTCATGGAAATGTTTCCACAAACTAGATATAGCATGATATGGAAGAATTATTTTCATACATGATTCGCGAATTTTTGAACTTAATCCAACCATTTCTACCAGATAACTTCTTCACCCCTTTTCATTAACTAGCTTTTATCTCAGTCTTATTTATGCTGATAACATAGCTTCTTCCAGGAAATATATGCTTATCATCATACTTTCACAGAGGCAAGAGATACATCAATAGATCATGCTTGGGGACTTTAACGAATCATTAAAAATTTCTGATAGGCATGGTGGAAATGCCTTATCAACCATTGAAATTAGACCTCTAAGAATTGTTGTTAAATATTCTAACCTCCTTGAAATTAAAACAATTAAAGCCTTTATACATGGATAACTCGAGACATAATACTACCATAACCTTTTCTAAAATTGACTTTGCCTTTAGTAACCACACATCTCTCAATACCTAGCCTAACACCCTCAAGCTCTTCTCTAGCCTTGCCCTGACCATTCACCTCAAATCATAACCTTTGGGAAGGCTTTCATGGAAGGAAAATCAAAAATTAAAAATTTCAATATGTGGGATCTTGACTGTGAGTTTTTTCCTTTTGTTAAATAGGTGTGATCAAATACATATTATGATAACTCTATGTTTGTTTTGTAAAGAAACTTAAAGGATACTAAACAAGCACACAAAGATTGGTCAAAAGAAAATTTTGGTAGTGGTAAACTCCGTGTCCTCTTCCCTAAAAATTGAGTTGGTTAGCATCCATCACAACATGTCTTTAAATCTTGACGATCATGTCCTATCAGTAATTAAAGCTAGTCTCTCAATACAATACCATGAAGCCTTGCTTCTTGAAATTAGTATAATTAAACAAAATCTTAGGATAAATTTGTTCAAAGGTGGTAAAGGAAATTCCTCTTATTTTCACTCCTTTCTCAAATCTGAGGAACGCAAGGAAAATATGTTTGCTCTCCATGGACAATCAGGTGACTTGGTTAATGTGCCTGATTAAATTCAAGGCATGTTTCACAATTACTTTAGAGAATTACTTGGGATCCAAAAATTTCCCTCTTAATTTTCAACCTTTCATAACCTTGGAGCTGCCTAGGTTGAGCCAAATGGATATATATGTCTTCTAAATGTAGCAGTAACAAATGAAGAAAGTAAGAATGCTATATTCTCATTGAATCCTAATTCAAATGGAAGACCTAATGGTCTTAAAGAGTACTTTTACACTACCTTCTAGGAAATTATTGCAATAAAATCTGCAAGACAGTGCACGATTTTCTTAACAAATGTAAGATGCTTAACTTTATCAACTCAACAAATATCATTCTTATTCCTAAAGTGAAGAATACTGACCATGTTCATTAATAAAGAACTATCTCATGTTGCACCACCATTTACAAGTGCATTTCGAAGATTATTGCTGCCAAACTCAAAACTATTCTCTCTACCATCATCTCTCCTGACCATGCATCCTTCCTTCCCTCGTGAAGCATTCTTGACGATGTGCTGGTTACTCAAGAACTTCTTAATGAATATTCTAACATGAAAACCCCCCAAGATCCATGTTAAAGCTAAATATCTCAAAAACCTTTTGATTCGCTGCAACTTGATAGTGTGGTTATGATAATGGAACTGACGTATTTTCCCAAACACATAATAGCTTGGATTGAAGCTTGTATCTTAATAACAAGCTACCCTAGCACCGGTAATAGCACTCTTGTTGGTCACTTCAAAGGAAAATAGGGTATTAGTTAAGGTGACCCGATATATGCCTACCTATTCATGTTCGCGGAGGGAGATACTAGATTTATCATAAATGCAAGGACCCCCAAATCACCTCTCTCGTGTATGCCGATGGCCTAGGCGTTTTTTCAAAACCTGATATGTCCTTTGTCTCTGCTATACTTGTTGGTCTACATCTCTTCTATACTATCATTAGTCTCAAAGTAAACATTGCTAAATTTGACACCATGGTCAAGGGTGTCAGACTAAAGTCTCACCAATATAATTCGGCTAACCTCATTATGTCCAAGAAATGATATGAATCATTTAGGAGTGGGTTGCATTACTTTTCTTGGAACTGCACTGCTTGCTAAATAAAAAATAAAAAATGTCGCTAAAAATAAAATTTTAATAAAAATCTGCACGCTCTGGTATCGTATTTCTAACTCTTGTTTTCATTTTCCTGGCATTGTTGTTTGCTTGCATTTGCATTAAAAAAATCCCAAAACAATAAAAAATTCATTTCTAGTTGCATCGTTAATTCATGTTTATTTTTTGTTTTGCATTCATCTTATTTTTATTTTATTTTCTAAGGACATCATTATATTTTGACAAATTGGTTTATTTCTAACGAATTATTTCTCGGTGTCTAGAATTCGGTTGTTCCTCTAAAGGTACTTAAACCTTCGGTTGCATTGCTAGGGTGATTCCTGATGCACCGATAACTCTGTCCGTTAACTAGCTGAGAAATCTTTCGTTGAAATTAATCTAACCATCATTATATAATTTTAGAAATTTGTAAATAAGTAATTCGCATTCGTACAGTTGCATCAGGTTCATGCATACATAAAAAAAAACCAAAAAACAAAAAAAACTTTCCCTATTGTAATTATTTCTTTTCTTTTCTCTTAACGAACTAAAAAGAAAAAAACCATTTCTATTGAAAATGTCTCAATTTCCTTATTTTCACGGATTTTACGATAGTTGTGAAAATCGATATAATCCATATAATTTTACACCAAATTCCTGTGAATATTTTAATAACAACTATTGTACAAATAATTTGGATTTTGCACCACCAACTTTTCAAAATAATTCAGATTTTGCACCACAAGATTTTCAAAATGACAATCAACCCTCAAATCTTTAATCTTTACTTGAAACGTGCACACAACAACTTCAAACGAGCACACAACAACTTCAAAGAACATATGAATGGTGTATGAACATGTGCAACAATTCATTTTTTTTAAATAATCCAAATTCAAATGATTTTAACTATAACCCTTGCCAATTCAATTTTGAACTCCAAAATGAATTCCAAATTCAAAATGAAAACATGAATCACTTTAAAAACAATTTTGGCAATGGAAGTAATTTCAAATGTGGTGCAAATGAAAACTTTTGTTCTTAACAATTTCAAATTAATAATTCTTAAAAATAATTATAAATTTGATTTTGTTGAGCAAACGAACAAAATTGACAATATTTACATGGATTTGTTGTATGAAAATTACTTGAAGTTTCATGAGAAACAAAATCAAATCCAAACGTATGATAATTTGAACATTAATCCACCTTTTACCACAATCGATGATTTTGAAATAACAACTTTCGAAATGGAAAATAACAATCTTAACGAAGTTATTAATAACACGTAATTGAGTTGGATTTCAATTCTTTTGAGAGGGTGGAAATAAATCTCAAAATTGATCTTCCTTTTTATAAAAATGATGAATTTCAAACAACAACTTTGGACTTTGAAAATGATACACGCATTGAAGTTGTTGACAATTCACCAAAAGAAGACGAATTTGATGAACACGAATTTTTTGGACTTTTCGACGATGAGTTGAATTCTAAAAGAGTAGATTTGAATTACCATTTAGATTTCGAAATCAATATTCTGAACAGTTTTTCAATGATAAATTTGAAATTCAAATTGGTGAAATTAAATATGAATTTCAATCCATTATTAATTCTACCTTAAAAACCATCGAAAATAAACCAAATCATTCGTTTTTTAATAAAACGACATTCGTTTTTCCAAACAAACGTTTAACTTCGAAATCTTTTGCAGTTTGGTTTTTCGAGCATGTGTTGTGTCTCTCATACTTGAAGAGGCAAATGAATCGGTCTTTAGAAGACCGTTTCATTTACTTCTTGTCAATATATTTTCTAATATACTGTAAATAATTATTTTCTTTTCTCTTGTAAATATAGGACATATTTTCAAAATTTTCTTTTCATTTCTCCTTCCACTTGTGTTGCCTGTACGGGCACAGTCAAAATCAAGTGGGGGGGGGGGGGAGTTTCATATTTATTTTGTTTTGCATAGATTTCTCCTTCCTTTTCTTTTTTGATCCAAAAAATAATCCAAAAATGCAATGTTCAAAAGAAAAAAAACACTTTTAAATAGGCACGATGAAGTAAACATACAATTTTGGTCGTATGATTATAATGTTTGGAATTTTGCTTCTCTTAACAGATAACGAAAGAAAAGCTTGAATTATGAGCAAATTTAGCGTAACTGGTATATAGGGAGATTCGTAGGTGATGAGTATGAAATGTTTTCTAAATTGTAATCTGATTAATAGAATGGTTGACTACTTGCAATAACATTTTAGATCTTTTAAGTGAAGTTGTGCTAAGATATTCTTGCTTAACGCTCTCACTTTTTCAAATAATAATAATAATAATCCAAGGGTATCCAACATTGCTAGTACATCTAGCGTTGGTGTGCAAACCTGCCAAGCTCTGTCCCATACTCTCACGTAAGTCATAATGCAGTGCATTGGTGGTATATCTTGGTCTCATTTCATGAGTTGGACACCTAAGGATTACCAACCCTTAGGTAAGTCGTAACGCAGTGTAAGGGTGACTTACCTTGGTGTTTGTAAATAATAAAAATGTAAATATTTTTCAAAGTAAAGAGAGAGTAAGCACTTGAAATACAAGCACCTTCTTCACTTATTTGACCTAACTTGTTAACCAAAAGGAAATTGAGATGCCATTTTACGATTATTGATATCGATTATAGAATTCAATTCATATTTGATCTATGTTTTCAACTGAAATAACTGGTTAAGCTGGAGGAGTTTGTAACGATAACCTTGCTTTTGTTTGAAGTTTTGATTAGTAATGGACCAAAATTTCATAGTAACGACCCAACTTGTATTAACTCATTCGTGTCAAGTTTAAAAGTAAATTACTCAATTATAAATATTCTTTTGAAAACTTGCTTTCATCTTGTAAATATTTTTGAATCTTGCATTTTGTAAGTATTTTTTGCATTTAACACTTGGATTTTGTGGGTAGTATCCGCAGAAAACCCACATGAGACAACCCTCGTCCTACTGGGGATACCCAGAGGTTGAACGGTTTGATGCATACGCTTAATGCAATCGTGCTCCCTACGAAAATGGATTTATCTTAGTTTTTTGTTTTGTTTATTCGAGGACGAATGAAAAGATAAGTGTGGGGGTATTTGATGTGCACATAAATGTTTATATTTATATTCACACATTTATTCTTGTTTTAGTTAAATAAATAACATAAAAGGATTTTTTACATGTTTTAAACCAAAAACCTAAAATTCTCAAATTATCATGCATTTATCCTCATTTAAGGTGTAAAATGGTAAATTGTGCATGTTTAAATTTGTGTTATCATTTACTTATTCCTTGTATTTGTCTCTTATAGGAATTTAGGAGCAAAAATGATGCATACACATGAAGATATATAAAAATGCATGCATATACACAAGAGGAGGTAAAGAATTAATTCATTCCATGGAAAGTGGAGGACCCCATCTCTCAACTTACACACTTGCTCTTAAGCTTCATATTAGAGACTAACTGGATGAGACAAAAGGCTTTATTCATTCTACATGACTTATTAGTGGCTAAAACAAGATTAGAAGCATCATGAAGGGGTATTTTTGGTAGTCTCTAACAAAAGTGATTGGGGTTTTAGGGTTTAGAACATGTATATATACCCCCTTTATGTTCATGTAAATCCTCTTTTATCCACTCCTTTTCTTTAGTTTAGTTGAGAGGGGCCAAGCTCTCTTTTAATTTCCATGGTACTTAGCCATTTTCTTTTATATAATCTCCCTGTTTAATGCAATTTTAATTAGTTGTCTTTTATTTACATGCTCTTTTCTTTTATGCAAGTAGCTTAGATTTATTTTATGCAAGTAGAATAGATTTTCCTTTAATTTTCTCTCTTTTCCTTTGTTTTTAATGTTGCAATCTACTTTCGTTGTCATGATTACATATATTAGAGGCTAATCCCTTTCAACTTAGGGGTAACGAAGCTCCCTTGATTATGTAGATGCAATATAATTTGTTTACTCATGCTCTCCTTTTGTGCTTCATGTCATGTTGATGGCATTGGTTTTATGTGTTTATTGTTGAATTTCATAACCTATATTGTTGACCCCAAATAAGCTATGTTTAATCATATGTTCACTAATTACCTCTTCATCTACATATGATGATGTATCAAATGGTGGCTGAAATAAAATTTTGATGGTCTATAATTCTAATTAATAGTTCATAGGCCATTCATGCTTAAGTGGAAATTAGTGTCAAGGGCTTACTTGTTCGTCGCTATTATTTTGTAGGACATGTGTTTGAAATAATTTTTTTCCAGGACAAAAAATCTAAGCGCTTTGCTTCATCTTCTAAAACAATCAATTTCTAAAATCAGGTTCTTGCGGCGATTACGTGAAAATTAAGCCGTATTTTTTTGTGCAATGAAAGCGATATTGGCAAAAAATTAGGCGTTATTATATTCAGAAATCAAATTCGACTTTAATTGCGGAAATCGTGAAGCGATTTTGTTTATCTGGATAAGATAATCGATTTTCTCTGTTGGAGTTCTATAACTGATGTTAATTTACTTATTTTATTACAAAATACAATTTCTAAATCATTTTTTAAAAAGACAATTGTAGCAGATGGAAAAGGTTAATATATTCACAAAACAGTTATACTGTTTTATCATGGAATTAATTTTAGAACGATTATGTATCAACATCTTATTCCAAATACATGGAAATGAACGTTCGAATATCATTGAACTAGATGTCGTATAGTGCACTTGGAAACATTACGAATCACTATATTTAACCACAAGATGTAATCTGAAATATTAATAATTAACTATGAAATTTATTTGATGATTGTCTTGCTTTAACTGATTTAATCTTCTACACAAATTGTGTTTAAAAAACAAAAGATAAATGGTTATGTGGTCTTCAATGGCAAATAAAAGGAGTGAAAAAGATAATTGGTAAGTATTACAAAAATTGCTGTATAATTTTGTATTTTATTCGATATCATAACAGGACTGGAAAAGATAACTGGTTGTATCTTTATGTATTGTCTTATAAAAAGGTTAAAATTGTATAGTTATTTACTTATTTAAGTTTTAAATTGAAGGTCTGATATATTTGTAATGGTTGTATGGTTTAAACTGAAGCTAAATAATCATTTATGTTGTTTTATGTAAAATGATTATTGGATTATTTTGTTTTTTTGACAATAAAGGTTTGAAAAGTTATTTCTATTTATATTCTCGTAAAGGCAATTTTTTAAGTTTGTTGTATGTATTAAATGTAATAGGTAGATGTTGTCTGAGTATGTATGTTCTATAAGGTAAATTTGTTTCATTACAGTAGAAATTAATTGCATAATTATTTTGTTGTTAAATTATTATATTATGTGGTATCATGATCAAAAAGATAAAACATTTTATCTTTATTAATAATTTTTAGCTAATACATTAGTGAAATAATTATTGATATGATTACAAATCTGATATGAATTAATCATACACAATAACAAAATCCAGCAATTAATCATATTCATCAACATAATCATAACAGATTAACAGATATACAAATAGTATACGATATATTTGAAAAAGATAAAATAGTTTATCTTTTAAGTTTATGTTTTGCTAATAACAGTAGTGAAATAATTATGGATATGATTACAAATCTGATATGAATAAATCATACAAACTAACAAAATCCATTAATTAATCATATTCAGCAACATAAGCATTACCGATATATAAATATTATACAATATATTTGAAAAAGATATTTGGTTTTACATTTTTAGCAAAACACAGTTTAATCATTATTTTTACTGTTACATACTATTTTTTTGTCATTTTAGTGAGAAGAACAAATTATGTAACAAAAAAATATATTTGTGCATGTTGTTGACTTTGTACATATTCTTATTATCAAGAATACACAAATTTACCACAATCATTACTTTCCCGATGTACTTGATATTTTTTTTATAGAAGCATTGCTTCTACACTGTTTTTCCTTCTTGTTTCACTATATCATGACAAGCGGACAATACATTCCATGGTAATTGTTGCACAGGAGATCGATAACCTCTACAATCAGGATCGTAGCATTTCTGATAGTAGCCACCTCTTTGGAAATCAACGATGTACATAACATGATTACTTTTATGTTCTCTTCCAATTCATTCACAATATCAACTTTTGGACATGCTATAAATTATATAGCCATGTTTGGAAACCAGTACCACTTTCTGATTGTACCCAAAACATTTACGTGAGATGCTAATGAGGAAATTTTTTCATCCAAATCTAGGAAGGGAGATTTTCCTAAATTAAAGGACTTAGGTATACTGTAAGAGTAATCCTTTACTGTCTTTTCAATTTGGATGTACCTGTTGTTATCATTCTCCTCATTTTTAAACTGAATATTTTTGTAAGATGTCAAATCCATTTCACACTGTAATAGCTTATCTAAATTATCTTTTACGTTGCAAATAAGTGCTTTTATAAACACTTCTTTGTCAGCAAGATTTTTACATCCAAAGCGTCCGCTTGGCAGTAGTATAGTTTTTTTCCCTGCTTTTGTTAAGAATGGAAGATGAAAACAACGATTACGGGTATAAACTCCAGTATCAATGAATATATTCTCCGTAATTTCTGACGAGCTTAACTCTTTGTTGATGTAAAGTTTTTCAAATGGTGAATTAGTTAATCTTGATTTTTTAATAAATGAGCATATCTTAGAGATAAATCCTCCAACATGCAAGTTGTCTTTGAATGCAATATTTGGGTTACGAATTATAAAATGCCGAGAGAACTTGTCTTCATTAGATGAATCAAGTTCTATAACCCAATCTTCATTTCTCTTTATTTTGTATATGTCATTCAGAGTTTTGAATGTGATGGAAATCAAAAGATTAACCATTTCATCTCCATTTTGTATACTGTTAATTTTTTTTTGTTGAACTCCAGATCATAGTACAAGTGGCAAGGCAGTCCAACTTGAATAATCTCGTAATGGTGGGGTAGATTAGGATTCATGCTCTTGTACCTTTTCCAAAACTGATCATATGTAGAAACTAGGAACCTTCTTTGTCCAGTTAAATGATCTAGGTAGCAAAAAATGTTAGTGTTTGCATGTGTTTGGACAAATATAAAAGCTTTCTTCTTGTCTAGGAAAAGTTGCCCATATTGCATCTGTTTGCTACACAAAAAAAGGAATTAGAAAACATATTACACACGAAGTGTAAATAATAAACAAAAGATAAAAGGATTTATCTTTTTAAACAAAGTAGTAAAAAATGCATTGAATGACAAATTAAGTGAAAGTAAAAAATCATTATGTTCATAAGCATTGTAAGATTTACTGTCTAAAAATTTAAGCAGTACAAATTATTGAAATATTGGTGTAATTCCTTACAAATTAATCACCAATTGTTATATCTAATTGTAAGAATCACTTATTACTAATTCTGAAATTTTGTGTTAGTTCAAACATTTTTAAGAGCTGGACCAGAGCTGCAAAAATTTTCTATTGTCCAACAATATGGTTCATCACTGAGAATATCTACAGCTATCTTTGCTCTAAATGAAGTAGCTTCTTCAGCAGTAAAATTTGATGTACTCTCCATTCCATGCGCAATTATTTGCATGAACATCATCACATTAATGCCGAAATCTTACCTACAATTATGAAATTTAGTACTTTGCATCTAAAGTTATATCATATTGTCTTTTCTTATTATGATAATGAATTGTAATATGTTTCTTCTATATCTTAATGTGTATGATGAAAATATTTATTAGATTATTTTCTACTTGTATAATTACCCATTGATTTGTTGAGCATATCCAACATTTACAAGCTGTGTCTTCTTTTTAATAATTGTTTTGTGACCTTCTGGTTTTAGCTCGTCATTTAGGTTATTCACTGCTATTTTCTACAAAAAAAATAGTGTTTGTTAGAATAAATATGAACAAATATATTAAATACAATTTTTGAGATTATTTATTTACCACATTAACTGTAACACCCCACCTCCGCTAGGGTCACTCTTTCGGGGGCACTAGCTTCTGGGGGGCGTTAGAACTGGGTAAGCATGCATAATGATATATCAAGGCAGAACAAGAACATAAATATATATGTAAAACAGAGTAAGTGAGAATAAAACAGCGGAATATCTCAAACCATCTCAAAACAAGTCTAGTACATCATAAAGTCAACTGCCAAAATAAACATGTCTAGTACATCATAAACAGAAATACTGAAATACATAGTGCTATCCCCAAAATAAAGATGATAAACCATAGTGAGCTCAATGTCCAGACATACATGAGCTATCCAGCAAACAAGCAAGCGATCCAAGCTAAGCACCACTATTCCCTCCCTGAGAACCTTGGGGGGGGGGGGTGGGGAGAAACGGAAGAAAAGAAGCGAAAGAAAACAGGTCAGTCAAAAAGACTGGTAAGCCCTACTACGATCAGTCTATAAACTAATAAAGTTAGCATCATGATGGAAACTGAGATGAACATACTGGCAATAGATAAAGGTGTCATCACATAAAGAAGATTAAGCTTTGCACCACAGTGTACTAGCAAACTAACATAACAGGTATTGATGCCTCAGCCCAAACTTTGGCCCAATAACATGAGGTGACCTTAATACAAGGTCCAGCCCAACGGTCTAGTCGATCGGCTCCCTATAAACCTAACACGTCAAGTGTTGGTGTCCATACGGCCCACATATGGTTGTAGTCAGACTGTGCTGGGTCCACCTTCGGGTGTATCAAGCCCTCGGGTGTCAACCCCAGACACCTAAGCAATAATGCATAGTCTAAACCTACTGGTACCCGTGCCTCGAGTTTGTCCAACACCAGACTACGTGCACGTCCGTAGCCCGCCTGGACCCGCACCGCTGTACCACTCAGCCGTCGCTTTGGTCGCTTACATCAGTCCAGTAATCATGCCCCGCCCTAGCCTAGCCTCTAGGGTTGTGAATGATACCAAACTGGGATTACTGCTGGAACAGACCACGTTGCTAGGGTTTTCTAAGAGGGTTAAGTGTGGTTTAACCCCTCACTAATCATGGATTAAATTAGTTAAGTGTAACCAACAGTTCACCACTTAACCCCATTTAATCCCTCGTATCCCCAAAATTGGTTAAGTATTAGTGGGCCATGACTTAACCCTAATCATGAGGCATTAATTAATTTAATTGTGCCTTAACCTCTCACATTAGACTTTGTTGCGGTTACCTAGTTAAGCCGGTGGGTTCCGGGTAGATTTACACCACAACTTGGTCTAACCTCTGGTCTTGGCACCACATGACCAACTTCTCACATTGGATCCTATTGTTTGTAGCCACTAGTTAAGCCGGTAGGTTCCGGGTAGAATTACGCTACAAACTCAACCCAACCTCGAGTTGGCCACACTTATGTTTTCTAAGTGTCATGTCCACTTTATTTTCAAAACATAATTACAAGTTTAACAAATACTTGGGTAGACCTAACTTAATAGGTAAATTCCCAAGGGGTAGACCTAACTTAATAGGTAAATTCCCAATCTTATATTTTCATGTATTTTAAGTTTTACCCAAACCCCCCAACGTCATTCTATCGCTTACATATTCGTCATAACGCATAAAGGATAGAAAGAGGGAACTTGGCACAACATACATGATGAATCTTACATATCATAATAAACATGCATAACATGTTGGACTTGCATCACTTAGCATAGTGAACTTGCATAAACATGCATAACTTGTTAAACTTGCAAATCATGGCATAGTGAACTTGCATAAACATGCATAACTTATCAAACATGTGTAACATGGCATAGTGAACTCGCATAAGCATGCATAACTTATTAAACATGTGTAACATGGCATAGTGAACTCGCATAAGCATGCATAACTTATTAAACATGTGTAACATGGCATAGTGAACTCGCATAAGCATGCATAACTTATTAAACATGTGTAACATGGCATAGTGAACTCGCATAAGCATGCATAACTTATTAAACATGTGTAACTTGGCATAGTGAACTCGCATAAGCATGCATAACTTATTAAACATGCATAAATCCCAACTTTCATCACATATTAACTTTAGAGTTTCTAAAATGAAGGTAAGAGGGCTTACAAATATTATGAAGACACAAATCTACAAGTAAAGATTGAGAAGCCCTTTATGCAAGCATAAAAACCCAAAACAAAGCTCCAATAAGAAACACCCTTAACAAAAATCCCAAAAACTCTAGCTTAGCAAATAAAACTTGCAACTTGATGATGTATGCAAGCTAATGATCATTCATACAACTTAGAAATGCTTGTATGAACATCATAATCTTCATAGGAATGATTTATGAAGAGGGTGGAGGCTAGGGTTTTTAAGTGGAGGCCATTTGAGAAATCAATTTGACATAGTTTGGTTGCTAGAATGAATAATGGGGTTTTAGGGTAGGATTAGGGTCATATTTATAGAAGATTAGAGTGATATTAGCCTTAGGATTAACCCTTAGTTGAATTAGGTCCATCAGATTTCGGAATTCTCCAGAACCAAGCCACACAACCAAGCCCAGATCAGAAATGGTGCGCCAGGCAAAACTGCCCGGCCACCCCGTGTCGACAGGGCTGTCGACAGGGCAGTCGACACCCTTAGACCCCTGTCGACATGCCTGTCGACTTGGGGGGTCTTGGCGGGAGTTTTCCCGCCTGACGCCAGTTGTGCCCTAACCCTTGTTTTTAACTTAAAATTTAAATCTGTTTTTAATATGGAAATTTCTGAAAACTTCAATGGGCCTTAACTGGGTCATACGGACTCCGATTTTCGAAAACTCGGACTCTATTTCGCGTATTTTTCCGAGACGAACGCAATGGCACAGCCCGTTTCCCCTTGATTCAGATTTTTAAATTAAATTCTGCCTCAATTTATATCTTAACAGGTTATTAAAAATACAGGTTGTTACATTCTCCCCTCCTTAAAGGATTTCGTCCCCGAAATTTTCAAGTTAGGAAGAACATATCCTACCATCCAACATCCATCTACTCAAAACATCATCCACGAGCAACCATTGTCCTTAAAAGATTCTAAATGCTGTATGAACATATGCAAAAGTGTGTGTATATGTACTTATCTAATGCAAAGATCAATGCAAAATATGTTAGTGAAATGTATCCATATGTATGCAAATCCCTAACATAATGTATAATATCTACATGCGTGCTCAATCATACATCCATATGCAACATCCATGTGATAGCATACAAATTTCATCCAAGAATAAGCATAAACACTCATGCACATGCAATATGAGGAGTGTGTGAGCCAATCTAGTGCCTAATGTGTATCATGTATCCACAAGTAACCACTTGCAAACACTTGCAACCACTTGCAACCATCAAACATAACATGTCTCAAACACATGTTTCATCCAAAGGATTCTACCTAAGGTTCTCATGATAAGATAGACACGATGAACTAGATAAACTAGATAGACATGGAAAGATAAAGAGATTGAGAGTGTACCCTCAAAAAGGAATGGATAAAGCCTACGCATCTTCTCTTCAGTTTCCCAAGTTGCGTCTTCCTCGTCTTCACCCCATTGAACCTTCACCAACTTGACCTCACGATTCCTTAGCTTCTTGATCTCTGTCCCTAAGATACGAATCGGAGCTCTCCTCAAGGTAGCTTCTTTCTCTACTTCCACATCTTCTAGAACACTTGGCTCAACCACCTCTGCTGACTTATGCAAACACTTCCGGAGATGCGAAACATGAAAAACATTATGCACTCCAGCTAGCTTCTCGGGCAATTCCACTCTATAGGCCATCTGCCCGATCCTCTCTACAACTGGAAACGGTCCAACAAACCTTGGTGCTAACTTTCCTACTGCTCCAAACCGAACCACATTCCGCAAAGGAGAAACCTTCACGAAAACCATATCCCCAACATCAAACTCCAAATCAGTCCTTCGCCTATCAGCATAAGATTTCTGTCTGTCTTGGGCCGCCTTCATCCGTCTTCTAATCAACTCGACCTTCTCGGATGTATCTCTAATCATGTCAGGTCCAAGTATAAGCTTATCTGTAGTCTCCCACCAACATGTAGGTGACTTGCACGGTCTCCCATATAAAGCCTCAAATGGTGCCATCCCAATGCTCGCCTGATAACTGTTATTATAAGCAAATTCCACAAGAGGAAGATGGTCTTCCCAAGTACCACCAAAATCCAGAATGCAAAGCCTCAACAAGTCCTCAAGTACCATATTCACCCTTTCTGTCTGACCGTCCGTTTGTGGGTGATAAGCCGTACTCAGGTTCAACCTCGTGCCCATAGCTTCCTGCAAACTGTTCCAGAACTGACTAGTAAAGATGGGGTCTCGGTCACTGACTATGCTAGAAGGGACTCCATGTAGTCGTACTATCTCACGAAGATATACTGATGCTAGTCCAGATGCGGTCCTTTTGCTCTTCACCGGAATGAAATGAGCACTCTTCGTAAGCCTATCCACAATGACCCATATGCTTGTATTCCCTTTTCTTGACCTTGGCAATCCGTCAACAAAGTCCATAGAAATACTCTCCCACTTCCATAGCGGGACCTCTAGAGGATGCAATAGCCCACCGGGCTTCTTCGACTCGGCTTTTACTCTCTAACAAACAACACATCTAGAGACAAACTCTGCCACATCCTTCTTCATTCCAGGCCAGAAGAAAATGCGCTTCATATCCTTATACATCTTATCTCCACCCGGATGTATAGTCAACTTGGAGCGATGTGCTTCCTCAAGAACTTTCCTCACCAAGTCTTCCATCATCGGAACACAAAGCCTTCCGTCTCTCCTCAGCCAACCCTTATCATCTATAGAATATCGAGCAAGGTGACTAGATGTCTCCCTTCGAATCAGCTTATCCATAATCTCAATTATCTGAGGGTCTTCCTTCTGCAAAGCCCTAACTTGATCCAGAAGGGTAGACCTGAGCTCAAGAGATGCTAAAGAACCGGTCATCGACTCAACTGCCAAAGAGAAATCAAAGGTTGCCAAGAACTCTAAATTCTTCATCTCAACAAATAGAGGACTTAGTGTCAACCTTTTTCTACTCAACGCATCCGCTACAACATTCCCCTTGCCAGGGGTATAGGCTATATCAAAATCGTAGGACGCCAAGAATTCCATCCACCTTTGCTGCCTCAAGTTCAGATCCTTCTGCGAAAAGAGATACTTCAAAGACTTATGATCAGTATACAGCTCAAATCTCTCTCCCAGAAGATAATGACGCCAAGCCTTGAGTGCATATACTATCGCTGCCAGCTCTAGATCATGAGTGGGATAATTCTTCTCATGCACCATAAGTTGCCTACCACCAAAACATATAACTCTGCCTTCTTGCATCAGAACGGCGCCCAATCCCGTGCCACAAGCATCAGTGTACACGGTAAACATCTTACCACCATCGGGTAAAGCTAGAACTGGTGCTGAGGTAAGGGCTCTCTTGAGTCTCTGAAAAGCAAGCTCACAGTCCATATCCCAAGCAAAAACTAAGTTCTTCTTCGTCAACTTAGTAAGAGGAGCGGATATCTTCGCGAAGTCCTTGATGAACTTCCGGTAAAAACCTGCAAGACCTAGAAAACTTCTCACTTCGGTTGCATTCCTTGGAGTCTTCCAATCCTGCACAGCAACTACTTTAGCGGGATCCACCGCCAAGCCTTGCTTAGATACTATATGCCCAAGGAACCGAACTTCCCTTCTCCAAAAGTGACACTTGGAGAACTTGGCCTTTAACTGATGCGCTCTAAGCGTATCCATCACCTCTACAAGATGCCTCGCGTGCTCTTCTTCATCCTTAGAGAAGATCAGAATATCATCCACAAAGACCACGACAAACTTGTTCAAGAACTCTCGAAACACCCTACTCATCAAGTCCACGAAATACGCGGGTGCATTCGTCAAACCGAACGGCATAACAAGCCATTCAAAGAATCCATCTGGAGTTCTGAATGCAGTCTTGTCTATACTATCTTCAGCCACTCTGAGCTGATGAAATCCAGTAGCAAGATCAAGCTGAGAGAAAACAGAAGCACCAACAAGCTGGTCAAAAAGATCATCAATCCTCGGTAATGGGTGTCTGTTCTTCTTAGTCAGCTTATTCAACTCTCTATAGTCCACACAAAGTCGAAGAGAACCATCTGCCTTAGTAGCAAACACCACAGGCGCTCCCCATTCGGATATACTTCGTCTGATGAAGTTCTTCTCAAGCAACTCCTTTACTTGCTTGCTGAGCTCCCGTCTCTCACGCGGAGCCATGTGCCGAACGGGCAAAGAAACAGGCTTAGCATTATCCACCAGATAAATGCGAAAATCAATCTCTCGTTTAGGGGGCAACCCCTTAACTTCTTCAAAAACATCTGGATAATCTCGGACCACCCTTACAGACTGAAGGGTTTCCTCTGACGAGTCGAGAGATTCAAGATAGCACAACATGACGGGATCCTTCGGATTGCATGAAATCTCTAAGGTGTTGCCAAGGCGAGTCACAAGCCTCACAACCCTATGCTCACAATCAAGAATGGCTCCATGTCTAGACAGCCAATCCATGCCCAAAATCAATCCGTATCCCCTGAAACCAAGAACATACGCACTACACAAGAACTCTACACTGAGTATAGAGATCCTCAGATCCTCACATATCATAGATAGATGAGCAGAACCCCCAATGGGATTCGAAACACAAACGGGATCATCCACTAAGCTAGTACTAAGGTGCAAACTATCAACAAGATCAGATGAAATAAAGCTATGTGATGCACCAGAATCAAACAAGGTACGAACTGGAAGATCGGAAACATAAACAAGGTTCTCAACAGAAACACTACCTCGATCGGGAACTGGAGCGGTATTGAGAGCATGAACTTGCCCTCCTGAAGGTCCAGCACGCTGAGTCTGACCCTGCCCTTTCTTCTTCGGGCATTCCTTGCTGAAGTGTCCAGTCTCACCACAGGAAAAACATCCACCACTAAGCTTCCTTTTCTTCTTCCTACAATCCTTAGCAAAGTGTCCAGGCACACCACAGTAATTGCACTTTCCCTTGCCTTTGTTGTTGTTCCCCTTCTTGTTCTTGCTCTGATTCCCCTGACTGCTTTGACCACCTTGATTGCCTTTACCCTGAGAATCAGTCTTCTTTGCTTGAGTATCACTCGACTTGACCTCTTTCTTTCCATCTCCCTGAAGTAGAGCCATATCGACCAAACTCTCAAAAGTAGCGCCATGCGGAATATGTGACATCGCCAAACCCTGCAGCGGCTCATTCAACCCTCTAGCAAATCGAAGAGCCTTCTTCTCAGGAGTGTTCACCATATCCAAACCAAAACGGGCCAGCTGATTAAACTTGTTCACATACTCCTTGACAGACATATCACCTTGCTTTAATGCAATGAACTTCTCCATCTGTAAATTCGCCTCAACAGAAGATAGAAACTTGGCCACAAATCTAGCCCTCAAATCGGCCCAAGTCTCGACGGGCCTCGTCCCATTGGTGACCTCCCACCAATAGGCTGCTTCGTCCTTCAAAAGCCACACTGTCAATAAGATCTTCCTCTCGTCATCAATCCTAAAGATAGCAAACAAGTCCTCAGTGTCTTTCAGCCAATTCCTAGCTTCAACAAAAGATTCCGTGCCTAGGAAATTCTTGCCTCCCATCGCCTTGAAGTCTTTACAAACCTTCGTGAACTCAACCTGAGGATGCTGAGGGGGAGGAGGAGGAAGAGGAGCCTCAACAACTGGAGGAGGAGGAACAGGAACCACCGGAGGAGGGACATTAGGGGGAGGATTCTCAACTACAGGAGGAGGAGTGGGAGTAGGGTTTGCGGGGCCAGCTGCCGCCCTAGCTTCTAGAAGTCTCCTATACCAGAGTGGTACGTTTACTCCATCCGGGATGGCAAGATTCTCAGCCATACTGAAACGAAAGATAAGATAAGATTAGGTCAAGGGAACGAAGGATAACGCTAATGGCTTTTTGGGGAATAGCCTTTTAAAATACTAGACTTTTCTTTGGAAAATACTTTATACTTGTTTTGAAAATAGTTTTTCAAAAGTCTTTTAAAAACTTTTTGTTCTTTCTTGTAAACCATATGCTCTGATACCAAATTTGTAACACCCCACCTCCGCTAGGGTCACTCTTTTGGGGGCACTAGCTTCTGGGGGGCGTTAGAACTGGGTAAGCATGCATAATGATATATCAAGGCAGAACAAGAACATAAATATATATGTAAAACAGAGTAAGTGAGAATAAAACAGCGGAATATCTCAAACCATCTCAAAACAAGTCTAGTACATCATAAAGTCAACTGCCAAAATAAACATGTCTAGTACATCATAAACAGAAATACTGAAATACATAGTGCTATCCCCAAAATAAAGATGATAAACCATAGTGAGCTCAATGTCCAGACATACATGAGCTATCCAGCAAACAAGCAAGCGATCCAAGCTAAGCACCACTATTCCCTCCCTGAGAACCTTGGGGGGGGGGAGAAACGGAAGAAAAGAAGCGAAAGAAAACAGGTCAGTCAAAAAGACTGGTAAGCCCTACTACGATCAGTCTATAAACTAATAAAGTTAGCATCATGATGGAAACTGAGATGAACATACTGGCAATAGATAAAGGTGTCATCACATAAAGAAGATTAAGCTTTGCACCACAGTGTACTAGCAAACTAACATAACAGGTATTGATCCCTCAGCCCAAACTTTGGCCCAATAACATGAGGTGACCTTAATACAAGGTCCAGCCCAACGGTCTAGTCGATCGGCTCCCTATAAACCTAACACGTCAAGTGTTGGTGCCCATACGGCCCACATATGGTTGTAGTCAGACTGTGCTGGGTCCACCTTCGGGTGTATCAAGCCCTCGGGTGTCAACCCCAGACACCTAAGCAATAATGCACAGTCTAAACCTACTGGTACTCGTGCCTCGAGTTTGTCCAACACCAGACTACGTGCACATCCGTAGCCCGCCTGGACCCGCACCGCTGTACCACTCAGCCGTCGCTTTGGTCGCTTACATCAGTCCAGTAATCATGCCCCGCCCTAGCCTAGCCTCTAGGGTTGTGAATGATACCAAACTGGGATTACTGCTGGAACAGACCACGTTGCTAGGGTTTTCTAAGAGGGTTAAGTGTGGTTTAACCCCTCACTAATCATGGATTAAATTAGTTAAGTGTAACCAACAGTTCACCACTTAACCCCATTTAATCCCTCGTATCCCCAAAATTGGTTAAGTATTAGTGGGCCATGACTTAACCCTAATCATGAGGCATTAATTAATTTAATTGTGCCTTAACCTCTCACATTAGACTTTGTTGCGGTTACCTAGTTAAGCCGGTGGGTTCCGGGTAGATTTACACCACAACTTGGTCTAACCTCTGGTCTTGGCACCACATGACCAACTTCTCACATTGGATCCTATTGTTTGTAGCCACTAGTTAAGCCGGTAGGTTCCGGGTAGAATTACGCTACAAACTCAACCCAACCTCGAGTTGGCCACACTTATGTTTTCTAAGTGTCATGTCCACTTTATTTTCAAAACATAATTACAAGTTTAACAAATACTTGGGTAGACCTAACTTAATAGGTAAATTCCCAAGGGGTAGACCTAACTTAATAGGTAAATTCCCAATCTTATATTTTCATGTATTTTAAGTTTTACCCAAACCCCCCAACGTCATTCTATCGCTTACATATTCGTCATAACGCATAAAGGATAGAAAGAGGGAACTTGGCACAACATACATGATGAATCTTACATATCATAATAAACATGCATAACATGTTGGACTTGCATCACTTAGCATAGTGAACTTGCATAAACATGCATAACTTGTTAAACTTGCAAATCATGGCATAGTGAACTTGCATAAACATGCATAACTTATCAAACATGTGTAACATGGCATAGTGAACTCGCATAAGCATGCATAACTTATTAAACATGTGTAACATGGCATAGTGAACTCGCATAAGCATGCATAACTTATTAAACATGTGTAACATGGCATAGTGAACTCGCATAAGCATGCATAACTTATTAAACATGTGTAACATGGCATAGTGAACTCGCATAAGCATGCATAACTTATTAAACATGTGTAACTTGGCATAGTGAACTCGCATAAGCATGCATAACTTATTAAACATGCATAAATCCCAACTTTCATCACATATTAACTTTAGAGTTTCTAAAATGAAGGTAAGAGGGCTTACAAATATTATGAAGACACAAATCTACAAGTAAAGATTGAGAAGCCCTTTATGCAAGCATAAAAACCCAAAACAAAGCTCCAATAAGAAACACCCTTAACAAAAATCCCAAAAACTCTAGCTTAGCAAATAAAACTTGCAACTTGATGATGTATGCAAGCTAATGATCATTCATACAACTTAGAAATGCTTGTATGAACATCATAATCTTCATAGGAATGATTTATGAAGAGGGTGGAGGCTAGGGTTTTTAAGTGGAGGCCATTTGAGAAATCAATTTGACATAGTTTGGTTGCTAGAATGAATAATGGGGTTTTAGGGTAGGATTAGGGTCATATTTATAGAAGATTAGAGTGATATTAGCCTTAGGATTAACCCTTAGTTGAATTAGGTCCATCAGATTTCGGAATTCTCCAGAACCAAGCCACACAACCAAGCCCAGATCAGAAATGGTGCGCCAGGCAAAACTGCCCGGCACCCCGTGTCGACAGGGCTGTCGACAGGGCAGTCGACACCCTTAGACCCCTGTCGACATGCCTGTCGACTTGGGGGGTCTTGGCGGGAGTTTTCCCGCCTGACGCCAGTTGTGCCCTAACCCTTGTTTTTAACTTAAAATTTAAATCTGTTTTTAATATGGAAATTTCTGAAAACTTCAATGGGCCCTAACTGGGTCATACGGACTCCGATTTTCGAAAACTCGGACTCTATTTCGCGTATTTTTCCGAGACGAACGCAATGGCACAGCCCGTTTCCCCTTGATTCAGATTTTTAAATTAAATTCTGCCTCAATTTATATCTTAACATGTTATTAAAAATACAGGTTGTTACATTAACGACAAATTTGGTATGTCCACTTCTGCGGGATTTAGATCTTGTGGTTAAATATAGTGAGTCGTAGTGTTTCAAAGTGCACTCTATGACATCTAGTTCAAGGAGGCTCCAATGATCATTTCCATGTATTGGGAATAAGACGTTGATACATAATGGATCTAAAAGTATTTTTTTGATAAAAGGGTTGAACTTTTTTGTTAATATATTTTCCCAGTTTCCATTTGCTGCACTTGTCTGTTAAAAAAATGGATTAGAAATTGTATATTGTATTAAAATAAATTAATTTGAGAATATAATTCACTTATTGTCATTGTTGTGTTAATGTACACAATACTATTGCTTTGATCTAGTTTCTTTGCTTTTCGAAACCAAAACCAATCAATGATCTGCATTTTTAAAAGAATATGAGTAAAGTAATCAATTAAAACTAAAGATAAGTTTTGATTTTTTATGCTTACTTAGCCAAAAGTATTCTGTTCGATTAGGCGATTTTCTACCATGCCTTTTGTTATGGTGATGTTGTTTTCATCATCTCAACTAAATGCTTCGTCGCTGAAAAATAAAATATTTTTATTTATTAAATCTTTTGTTAATATAGATATAATATGTAAATATGTTTTTTGTATGTAAATATTATTACTAAAATAGCAATTATTTTTGAAAACTTATTCTGTTATCTTCAAATAACTAAGTGATATATGAAAAGATAAATGCTTTTATATTTTATAAAATTTAATGGTGAAAAAAATTTTATTATGAAATATTACTTTTGAAAGTAACATATCATATATTTCAGAAATCCATATAATGAAATAATCATTCAAAAAAAGATTCAGTTGCATAATTTTAAATAAAAAGATAAAGTTGAAAACCAAAACTTTCCTAATTTCAATCACTTTTGAACATTAACCACTGGAATAAAGCCAACTAAGACAGATGTTGTGTAATTAGTTAATTACTAATTAGTGTTGAGTAACCGAAGAGTTGATATTGATACTTCAAACAATACTTTAATCAACAACTTGATTTTTGTAGTATAATACCGCATAACGTATCATTACAAAGTAATAAGTATAAAGGACAACTGAACTATATAGGTTATTTTGGAAAAATATAATGTTTCATTACTTACTTGTTATCTCCAACAACCTTGAAAAAAAGTTTGACATCTTCTTGTTGTTTCTCTGTTAGATGCTTCAGAAGTGGGTATTTGTCAATTTTTTTGTTACTCTTCCTTTTTTTTTGGTGATTTAACAATGACATCTTCAACACAAATAGGATTCTGAACAACATGTTCTTCTGTAAATTCTTCAATATCTTCAGATTTTGAGCTTTCTTGATTTTCTATAATTAAATCTTGATTTTCAAACAAATCAAAACAAGGAAACTTAGCAGAACAATTTATATGTACCATACCGACTATTTTTCCTTGCTTGATATGTTTTTCAGGTTCAGTGGTATTGGCCACAATTTGCTGTTCAAAAGTATACACTTTTTGAAGTATCATTTCAATTTCTTTGAGTCTTTGGTCAAACTTTTGTCTTAAAATCTTCTCTTCTTCCAGTTGTTTTACAACACTAATCATTCCATCACTCAAAGATCTGACTTTCGTCTCTAACTCTTTCAGTCTTTCTGATTCTGCATTTTCAGTTAATTTTCTTTTCTTTGGTCTTTCATCTTGTAGGAGTGGTTGTATTAATTTTTTTGAAAGAAACTCTTTCTCCTCTGATGTTATAATTGAAAATTTTGTCGTAACCGGCATGAATGATATTTGTAATTAAATATTGTTACATATCATTAAATAATCCTACAATCAATTCAATGTTATATACATATTTGACTGTATAGTTTAAAAAGATAAATGTATATATTTTTTAAGGTAAATTATATATTAACACAGTGAAGTTAATTATTTTTATGTTTATTATGCTATAATGATTATAACTTATTTCAAAAGTCTTATTACTAATATTATGGATTGTGTAAGCAACTATTTATTTAATCATTAATTTTACTTCTAAAATTCAAAAGATACATTCATATATCGTTTTAATAAATTAAATAGTGAAGTTATACATTTATACCTTATTGTTATTAAATGTAGTAAATTATCAAGGTACTTAATATTTTAATCATAAAAATAAATATTTATAAAATCAATTCAATGTTATAAATATATTTGATTGAACAATTTAAAAACATAAATGTATTTATATTTTAAATTAAATGATCTATTTACACATTGAACTTAATTTGCTTTATGACTATTATACTGTCATGATTATAACTTATTTCAGAAGTATTAATACTGACATTATGTATTCTGTAAGCAATAATAAATATGCCTTGTAAACTTGAAAAGATAAAAATATATATCTTTTAAATTATATAAAAAGTAAAGTAATACTTTTACACCTTATTGTTGTCAATTGCTGTAAGATCCATGTCCTTCAAGTTAGACAAGTCCCGCTTTATCATCATTGGGAAATTTTTCTTTAGATTTTCTTTTTCTCGTATAACTTTTGTCTTCTCACAAAACCAGTACTATAATATAAAGATATATACATTTATACTTTTGTAATAATGAAATATTAGAAAAGCGTAAGAAATCTTACAAGTAAAACCATAGTGCAAGCAGGTGTGTTTCTTGGGTCAGTATGATGTTTTTGAACATTTTTTCAAACATTCTCACATATTGCTCTTGGCCAAGAAATAGAACTGATTTTTTTTACAAACTGAGGATTTTAGGAAGAAATCCCCACTGCAAGTAGCTTTGATTGTTCGGAAACAAGAATGTTATGATAAATAGCAGAAATAATAGCTTTACTAAATCAATGCTACCATATTTGTTTTCAATCATTTTATTCAGTCTTTTTGTCATAGATTTTTTGACTTATGATGTCTCCTTCTTCAAAGTTGTTTGTCCAAAATTTAGAGAAATCGTAACGTCCCATATTTTCGGCGGTCAAATATTTTATTTTATTTATTATTTTAAATATTATATTTGAAATATTAATGGAATTTAATATTGAATTCGTTATTTAAAACGAAGTTTGAACGTTATATATTTATATAATTATAAATCGAGCTCGAAATGGCACTGCAGTTCGTAATATGGAGTTTTGAACTTCAATTGGATATACAGGGTCCAATATAAGTCGGATTTCTGTGAAACGAGAAAGTTAGAATCTTGTTGATGATAATTTTCATATAAAAGAGAAAAATTCAAATTTCGTATTGTAAATTGTAAGTTATGGCTAAATCAAATTTTAAAATAATCGCTGTGGAAATCGTTATTTAAAATTATAGGCTTTTAAAATGGCCATTTTGCATACGGTCTCTGTTTTCGACGAAATCAGTTTCATTGGGACCGTAACGTTAAATTATTGTACGGTGTTAAATGGCATGGCAAACCGATGTCGTATGTGGCCACGGTAGCCATAAACGCCTAGTTACTTTCTATAGCGTGTATTTGAAATTAATTTAATTATATAGAGGGATATTTGAGTGTAACTTGAGCAGACGATCGAATAAGTCCGTGAAACTAGTTCTGTTGAGTTCGTATCGTCGATTAGAGTCAGGATTGGTATATAGTTTGTTATTTTTGGAGACCGTGTAATTTGGTGTCCAAAGTGGCATTGCGGTGCGCGTAAAATTAGCCTACCGGGGAACCAGTCTCAGAATGCGATAAAACTAGTGCCGTTGGGTTCGTATTAAAGAATTATTTTAGGATCTCAAGGTTTCAAGCTAATTTAATTTATCTAATGATCGTGGAAAAATTAAACGTGTGTTTATTTCTGGTTTTATAAAGGAAATTTTTTCATACGACCTCGGATTTCGATGAAACTTGTCACATTGGATCCGGAATATCTCTTTACACCAAGATTAGCCTTTTTATCAGAAAACAGAAGTCATTTGTGGTGGTTACGACATATTACTTTGCGACGAAGTTTCAACAATAATACTATAATATTCATTGTACACTATAAGTAACCCCATGTGCCTCCTGCAAGGATTCAAATCAAAAATATACCCAAGCTGCTAACCTATAGGCTATAATATTGACAGCTATATGTATTTAGTGGCACATGCCTGTCTGAAGAGAAAATATCCCACGCACATGCATTTCTATCTACCCATTTCTTTTCATTTCAGCGCGCACTTGCAAAGACTGTCTCAATACACAGGGTACTTTCCTCTACCCACATGGTATCGCTGTACCATGAAAGCAACACACGCAGCTTTGCCGATCAACTCAGCTATGAAAAAAATAGGGGGACAGCTATCCTACTGACCTACTCAAATTTTGCCGTGGCTCCTAAACTAAATGCCGTGATTGCCAAACAATATTTCGTGGGAGCCAAGTATCTCCATTATAAATACATAGCAGCGTCTTCCTCAAATTTTCTTTTTTTAAGTGAAACAAAAATGAACGCACCATATTACTCGATCCTTCCTCCCATCTTTTCTCGCAAATCATCAACTAAATCGAAGGGCTTCCAAACACAATTCGGTAGAGCTCAACAAGGACTTGAGATTGGACGAACATGATCGGGTTTAAAGGTTTAAGCTACTCAGAATCGAGCTCGAGAGTCGCTGCGTTGAGAGGGTTTAGCAACCAATTGGGGGAACTGAGTTGAACCTGGGTAAGGTCGACGGGAAGGGGGCGTGTTGGCGCAGGTTCCGGCGAGGGTTGATGGGTCTCCGATCATCTGAACTGGCGGCGGCAGTGGGTTGTTTAAGTGGAGCGGGGTTCAATTGTAGAGACCGTGAGTTGGGTATATCAGAACGAGAAGCAGTGGTAAGTTTTGATAGCCAAATTGTTCCAAAACTAAGGGAATGTTTGGTAATCCTTAATTAAGGATTGTCTGTGATTTGAAATTATTTATTTGATTATGAAACATAAGGACAACACCTCGTGAAAGAGCAGGGATGAGGTTTGAGAAACTCAGTTATAAAAAAAGGATCGACCTAGTTTTCAGACTAGAGGGAGAACGGTTAATATGCGAACTGGGAAACAATCAGGAAGTAAAGGGAAAAACCATGGTGAAGACGGGTTAGCATGCTGAAGAGAAAGAGTACGCAGGGAGACCCTGTTAATTTCCAAGTAAGATCAATTAACGTGGAACCTTGATTTAGTATTAGTAATTAACCTCATTAGAAAGTAAGTATTTGTTAATTCAATCTTGTTCTAAACGCAGGAAGCAGTATAGGAACCTCACACCGGAAATGACTCAGTGATCAAAATAGGATGAACAAAGGACAATATAGATTGTTATTTTTAATCTGAACAATGGCCAAGTAATTTACATAATTCGCTTTTATTAGAAAATAAATTTTTTAATCTAGATATAATTATTTAATTAAAAGAGAACTTTTAATTAACTTAAGTATGCTTTGAAACAATGCAGGCACTATAAGGGTATGAGTATCAGTGTTGAACATGAGTGCGTGGATGAAGATGTATTCGATCTATGAAGCGGTAAAGTAAAAGTAATTAAAGCATTAACATTGTAATTAAGGCATAGTAAATAAATTTTAGTATAAAATTATGAGTTAAAACGATTATAATTTTCTCACATATTATCAGAATTGAACGAAATGGGTGATATGGGGACTGTAGCAGTGAATATTACATTCTGGAATTAAATTGGACAAGACTGGAAGCTGCTGGAATATTATTATTAAATTAAACACATGTTTAATTCAACGAGAGCCGAATTGCTTTAGCGACAACAAGAATCAAAGTGAGTTAAACTCAGTCAGTTTTTTTCCACTTATATTTTATATAAATTGGGTTTTTATTTTTGTGTGCTCTGCTTGCCAATGGTTGACTGTCTGCTAGTTATATATTTATTTGTTGATGAAATTAAACCTTCGTTTAATGTTAGTGAAATACCAACTCGTTATTCTAACGATTAGTTCTAATAAAGGTAACTTGCCTTTTTGGTCACGTTTATAAAATAAACGTGTTTAATTGATTGAATTGTTTGAATTGCTTGTGGTTAGAATTAAATGGTCGTTATTTATTGAAAGATCTGTTTGGTGATAACCATTTGTATACATGGAAGAACAGGTTGGGGGAATCCAACCAGATTCCTCAAACATATTATTTATCATATTTGAACTGTCATGATTGGGTAATTGATTTTGGGTAGTTACCATTGACTGAGAAGTCAACCTGTGTTGTGTTTTAACCAATGGGCAGTATTGGTTGGGTAATCGGCAGTAAATGGCCTAAAAGTAAATTATTTTATTTATATCGATTTATCGTCACGTAAATCGATCGAACTGAAGTTAAAAAATTAAGTTTTATAGCCAAAATAGATTTTGAAAAATATATTTTTGAATAAAACTTATTTAAAAAGGAAATAAATATTTATGTTTAGAATTAAGTATAAATTGATTTTATAAAGTCAAATCTGATGTTAATCAGATTTGTAAATGTGGAAATAAGGAAATTAACCTAACAATTAAATTTGAATAATTGTTTTGTTGGGAAACAATTAAATGAAATAATTTATTTAAATTAATTATCTTAATTAGTTTAAAGGAAGAATAAAATTGGAATAGGTTAAAAAGTGGCGTTTTATAAAGTACTTAATTACTGAATTGAGAAAAATGGTATAGCCGAGAAAGAGTGCTCAAAAAGGGTAAGCAGGTTTTATGAAACCGTATTTTGAATAAAATAGTTCAATGGTATTTGTATCGGGATTAGAGTGAAATACTGGTTTTGGGAGTACAACTTATATTTATTTTAAGTTATGAACGTTGTTGAGCAAGGTCTGAGAAGTAACTAAAATACCCCAACTTGAATGACTTCGGGATTATCTTAGAATGATATTAGTTGTAATGGTAAATGTGGTTAATAAACTTTATTATTTCATTTGTGAAATGATAACAAAATATTTGTCGAGAAAATATATATAAAATGATGATTTCAAAGTAAAAAGGGGAATAAAGGAGATGGCGTCAAATTATGACGATATCCGCAAGGTTAAAAGGAAATGTAAAGTTGAGTATTGAAATAGATTTACTCTATATTAATAACCATTTGTTATCGTTGTCAAGTAATGAACGAAGATGTTTCGTTAAGTTATGGTATGAGTAATAAGTTGAATTGATTCCCAATATTTTATGATAATGTGGTAAAAGGGTTTGATAGTGAAAATAGAAAACTAATATGATATAGGATTATCCTAAGTAATGAATTGGTTTAAAGAAGAATCTCATGTTAAATAAAAAGCGAGAAAACTATATTTAAAATATCGAATGATTTAAGAGTTTGAATTTACATTTGTTTTAATTAAAAGGTCAAATGGTGCTAAATACTGAACCAGTGAACTCATTGGATTGTCATGATTGAAACACTGTTTATTTTGATAGTTAAATCATCGACTATCAAATCTATCCAATACGATTGTTGGCACGGAAAGACCGGGGTCGAATTTATATTCGAAAACCATTCCAACCAACAAATACGTGAAGATATAAGAAGATGATCGAGATGGAGCATTGAAGACCATGGATCTTCATTACACAGAAGAACCGCTACAAAACTCTGGATCGCAACCAGAGATAAACTGTGGTTTTGTCATGGTTGAAATCTACGGGTTGCAAGGACTTCTCGCTACTAATCCATGGGGGTGATTCCTATATTGGATGCAGTAGGAGAGTACCTTCGGTTCATCCTGTTCCTGGATGACTTGTATGGATGAATGTACGACAGAATATTTCCTGAAACCACGTACGTTGATTTTTACAAATATACCGAGTGGTGGCAAAGAGGGGCTCTTCTTTTATACCCAGAGTATATTTGTGGACGTCAATTAGTGACTTGACGGATCTGACGATGTGGCATTCAAAGTGAATGGTGACCAGATATTCCAAACGGGAATTCTAGCCTCAAGCCTCAACAGCCGGGAAATGACAAAAAATCGGGCAGGCTGCATGGCTATGTGGGTCTCTCCCATTAGGGTGTGTAATCAGCTATCTAGAGAAATTCCTTTTGCTTCTTTAATCTATTTCGATGCTGTCCCTTTTTGGGAAACGGTGGTTTGAGCCCAACCGTTGGTGATATACATTCGATACACTCAAGCGAAATGAGTGGTCGGTCATTTGAAAGCCGGGTTGCAAGACGTTCTTGTTGAACCCAGTGTATTCGCCTCTAGAGATACACTATCAGCAGGTGGTCCCATACCTTGTCATAGTCGGAATCCAATCTCCAATAAGCGCCCGCGGTTTTGATTGTATACTATATATGTGGAGCGTGAGATGCAAGCGTTCCACTAGATTGTTATTTACTTGTATTTAGACACTATTATAATATCAGAAAAGATATTGATTTCAAAAATGTTTTGGGTTATCGTAAGGTAAAAATCGTCTGTGTTTATGTGTGGATTTGGTCTTACGATTATCCTTTTCTTTTGAAAAGATTTTGCACTTTAAAATCAAGTTGTGTGATACCTTAAATACTGTGCGAGTTTTTCTCACTCTGGTTCACCAGACTGACCCGGTGTATTATAAATGCTCGGGTTAGCCCATGGTGTACAGGTACAGGTTATCGAATACTATGAAGAGACGAGCTGGAAGAGTCCAGACGTATGATATTGTATGGCTACTATTCCGCTATGTGGGACAGATTTTTATAACTGTCCAGAGATGTTGATGTACTATGATATTGTAAGTATTTCTAAAAGCTTTCAATAAAGATTTATTTATGTATTATATTTTGTTCCGCTGCGATGTGAGACTCTGATTCTGTGTTATGTTGGTTCTCCTTCTTCTTCAATTCTTATATTTCTTTCTTTCTTATCTCACCCTCTAGATTCTTTCTAATAACGTTCCAATATTTTCGGTGATTGGAAGGTCGGCATGAGTTACGGTAAAGGTATTTATGTCGATATATAGGACCGAAAATCCTCGGGTCGTTACAGTTGGTATCAGAGCTATTGGTTTAGTAATAACCTTGGCTCTGTGGTATAACTCGTTAGAGATGGGGTTAGTAATACCTTAGATCGAGATTGAGTGTATATTTATGAGAGCGTATTTGTAAATTTTATATACAAATGTTTTGTATTGTGTTGTTGATCGGTTCAAGTGTTGAGAAGCGTTGGACTGACCATGAATAAAATATTATTTTATTAAGAGGGTAAATGAAATAATTTTACCCAAATTATATTTTTGTATAGAAAAGAAATAATTTTGTCAAACTATTGAGATACTAATGTGTTTGATCGAGTTGAATGGAATTCAAAAGGATTGAAAGTTTGAATTGAAACTTAACTTTGTTAAGTGGGAATTAAATTAAGAATGATATTGGAATTAAATTAAATAAATTGGAGATTTGATGATCGAATTGAAATTAATCGATTAATATTCAAATATGAGAATCCATGATAAAATATCAATATTGAATGTAAATTCAATTAGTTTGGTCGATTTGGCTGTGTATTGATTGATTGATTGTGAATTGTTTATTATGGGATGACAGTTTGTTTGAAATGGAAATAATCAACAATTTAATGGTACTAAATGAAATTATGAAAAAAAATATTTCCGGTATGATTAAACTCGAGTGAAACTGCTTACGAATTGGAAATTACAATTTAACCCTATGTTCAAGGACGAATTGATGTTGTGGGTTTGACTTTGCAATTGGTATAGTTATACCAGTTGATTAGTGAAATATTATCTCAGAATTTCATATGGTTATTACTTATATGTGAATTGAGTTAAGTACAGGTGCCGGATGGCTAAGCAGATTGATATTGGTTGAGTAAATCGCATATACGTTGAGCAGATATGCTCAATAGCGCTCGTAAAAGGTACGCCTACGCGAAAATATGAAATTTTGGGTTTTGGTTTTTGTTTTCCGACCGTATGGGTTGATGTATATATATTATTTGTTCCTGCGATATCGCAGATGTCACTCCGTGTAGGGGAGACTGCCGAGTTTTTTCGAGAATTTAATATGTTAGAAAATTTTCGAAATTCTTGAAAATTTATATTGATTATAATAAAATGATTTTGATTTAATTAAATTAGATTTGGAAATTAATGGGTTGTAACGTTCTTTCTTACCTTAGCAATTTCGAGGACGAAATTATTTTAAGGGGGGAAGAATGTAACGTCCCGTATTTTCGGCGGTCAAATATTTTATTTTATTTATTATTTTAAATATTATATTTGAAATATTAATGGAATTTAATATTGAATTCGTTATTTAAAACGAAGTTTGAACGTTATATATTTACATAATTATAAATCGAGCTCGAAATGGCGCTGCAGTTCGTAGTATGGAGTTTTGAACTTCAATTGGATATACAGGGTCCGATATAAGTCGGATTTCTGTGAAACGAGAAACGTCAGAATCTTGTTGATGATAATTTTCATATAAAAGAGAAAAATTCAGATTTCGTATTGTAAATTGTAAGTTATGGCCAAATCAAATTTTAAAATAATCAATGTGGAAATCATTATTTAAAATTATAGGCTTTTAAAATGGCCATTTTGCAAACGGTCTCTGTTTTCGATGAAATCAGTTTCATTGGGACCGTAACGTTAAATTATTGTACGTTGTTAAATGGCATGGCAAACCGATGTCGTATGTGGCCACGGTAGCCATAAACGCCTAGTTACTTTCTATAGCGCGTATTTGAAATTAATTTAATTTAATAGAGGGATATTTGATTATAACTTGAGCAGACGATCGAATAAGGCCGTGAAACTAGTTCGGTTGAGTTCGTATCGTCGATTAGAGTCAGGATTGGTATATAGTTTGTTATTTTTGGAGACCGTGTAATTTGGTGTCCAAAATGGCATTGCGGTGCGCGTAAAAATAGCCTACCGGGGAACCAGTCTCAGAAACTAGTGCCGTTGGGTTCGTATTAAAGAATTATTTTAGGATCTCAAGGTTTCAAGTTAATTTAATTTATCTGGTGATCGTGGAAAAATTAAACACGTGTTTATTTCTAGTTTTATAAAGGAAAATTTTTCATACGACCTCGGATTTCGACGAAACTAGTCCCATTGGATCCGGAATATCTCTTTACACCAAGATTAGCCTTTTTATCAGAAAACAGAAGTCGTTTGTGGTGGTTACGACATGTTACTTCACGACAAAGTTTCAATAATAATATTATAATATTCATTGTACACTATAAATAACCCCATGTCCTCCTGCAAGGATTCAAATCAAAAATATACCCAAGCTGCTAACCTATAGGCTATAATATTGACAGGTATATGTATTTAGTGGCACATGCCTGTCTGAAGAGAAAATATCCCACGCACATGCATTTCTGTCTACCCATTTCTTTTCATTTCAGCGCGCACATGTAAAGACTGTCTCAGTACATAGGGTACTTTCCTCTACCCACATGGTATCGCTGTACCATGAAAGCAACACACGCAGCTGTGCCAATCAACTCAGCTATGAAAACAAAGGGGGACAACTATCCTACTGACCTACTCAAATTTTGCCGTGGCTCCCAAACTAAATGCCGTGATTGCCAAACAATATTTCGTGCGAGCCAAGTATCTCCATTACAAATACATAGCAGCGTCTTCCTCAAATTTTCTTTTTTTTAAGTGAAACAAAAATGAACGCACCATATTACTCGATCCTTCCTCCCATCTTTTCTCGCGAATCATCAACTAAATCGAAGGGCTTCCAAACACAATTCGGTAGAGCTCAACAAGGACTTGAGATTGGACGGCCATGATCGGGTTAAAAGGTTTAAGCTACTCAGAATCAAGCTCGAGAGTCGCTGCGTTGAGAGGGTTTAGCAACCGATTGGGGGAACTGAGTTGAACCTGGGTAGGGTCGACGGGAAGGGGGCGTGTTGGCGCAGGTTCCGGCAAGGGTTGATGGGTCTCCGATCATCTGAACTGGCGGCGGCAGTGGGTTGTTTAAGTGGAACGGGGTCAATTGTAGAGACCGTGAGTGGGTATATCAGAACGAGAAGCAGTGGTAAGTTTTGATAGCCAAATTGTTCCAAAACTAAGGGAATGTTTGGTGATCCTTAATTAAGGATTGACTGTCATTTGAAATTATTTATTTGATGATGAAACATATGGACAACACCTCGTGAAAGAGCAGGGACGAGGTTTGAGAAACTCAGTTATAAAAAAAGGATCGGCCTAGTTTCCAGACTAGAGGGAGAATGGTTAATATGCGAACTGGGAAACAATCACGAAGTAGAGGGAAAAACCATGGTGAAGACGGGTTAGCATGCTGAAGAGAAAGAGTACGCAGGGAGACCCTATTAATTTCCAAGTAAGATCAATTAACGTGGAACCATGATTATAGTATTAGTAATTAACCTCATTAGAAAGTAAGTATTTGTTAATTCAATCATGTTCTAAACGCAGGAAGCAGTATAGGAACCTTACACCGGAAATGACTCAGTGATCAAAATAGGATGAACGAAGGACAATATCGGTTGTTATTTTTAATATGAACAATGGCCAAGTAATTTACATAACTTGCTTTTACTAGAAAATAAATTGTTTAATCTAGAAATAATTATTTAATTAAAAGAGAACTGTTAATTAACTTAAGTATGCTTTGAAACAATGCAGGCACTATAAGGGTATGAGTATCCGTGTTGAACAAGAGTGGGTGGATGAAGAAGTATTCGATCTATGAAGCGGTAAAGTAAAAGTAATTAAAGCATTAACCTTGTAATTAAGGCATAGTAAATAAATTTTAGTATAAAATTATGTGTTAAAACGATTATAATTTTCTCACATATTATCAGAATTGAATGAAATGGATGATATGGGGACTATAGCAGTGAATATTACATTCTGGAATTAAATTGGGCAAGACTGGAAGCTGCTGGAATATTATTATTAAATAAAACGCATGTTTAATTCAACGAGAACCGAACCGCTTTAGCGACAACAAGAATCAAAGTGAGTTAAACTCACTCAGTTTTTTCCAATTATATTTTATATAAATTGGGTTTTTATTTTTGTGTGCTCTGCTTGCCAATGGTTGATTGTTTGCTAGTTATATATTTATTTGTTGATGAAACTAAACCGTCATTTAATTTTAGTGAAATACCAAATCGTTATTCTAATGATTAGTTCCAATAAAGGTAACTTACCTTTTTGGTCACGTTTATAAAATAAACGTGTTTTATTGATTGAATTGTTTGAATTGCTTGTGGTTAGGATTAAATGGTCGTTATTTATTGAAAGATCTATTTGGTGATAACCGTTTGTATACAGGGAAGAACAGTTTGGGGAATCCAATCGGATTCCTCAAACATATTATTTATCATATATGAACTGTCATGATTGGGTAGTTAGCATTGACTGAGAAGTCAACCTGTGTTGTGTTTTAACTAATGGGCAGTATTGGTTGGGTAATCGGCAGTAAATGACCTAAAAGTAAATTATTTTATTTATATCGATTTACTGACGGTAAACCGATCGAACTGAAGTTAAAAAATTAAGTTTTATAGCTAAAGATAGATTTTGAAAAATATATTTTTGAATAAAACTTATTTAAAAAGGAAATAAATATTTATGTTTAGAATTAAGTATAAATTGATTTTATAAAGTCAAATTTGATGTTAATCAGATTTGTAAATGTGGAAATAAGGAAATTAACCTAACGATTAAATTTGAATAATTGTTTTGTTGAGAAACAATTAAATGAAATTATTTATTTAAATTAATTATCTTAATTAATTTAAAGGAAGAATAAAATTGGAATAGGTTAAAAAGTGGCGTTTTATAAAGTACTTAATTATTGAATTGAGAAAAATTGTATAGCCGAGAAAGAGTGTTCAAAAAGGGTAAGCAGGTTTTATGAAACCGTATTTTGAATAAAATAGTTTAATGCTATTTGTATCAGGATTAGAGTGAAATACTGGTTTTGGGATTACAACTTATATTTATTTTAAGGTATGAACGTTGTTGAGCAAGGTCTGAGAGGTAACTAAAATACCCCAACTTGAATGACTTCGGGATTATCTTAGAATGATATTAGTTGTAATGGTAAATGTGGTTAATAAACTTTATTATTTCATTTGTGAAATGATAACGAAATATTTGTGGAGAAAATATATATAAAATGATGATTTCAAAGTAAAAAGGGGAATAAAGGAGATGGCGTCAAATTATGACGATATCCGCAAGGTTAAAAGGAAATGTAAAGTTGAGTATTGAAATAGATTTACTCTATATTAATAAGCATTTGTTATCGTTGTCAAGTAATGAACGAAGATGTTTCGTAAAGTTATGGTATGAGTAATAAGTTGAATTGATTCCCAATATTTTATGATAATGTGGTAAAAGGGTTTGATAGTGAAAATAGAAAACTAATATGATATAGGATTATCCTAAGTAATGAATTGGTTTAAAGAAGATTCTCATGTTAAATAAAAAGCGAGAAAACTATATTTAAAATATCGAATGATTTAAGAGTTCGAATTTACGTTTGTTTTAATTAAAAGGCCAAGTGGTGCTAAATACTGAACCAGTGAACTCATTGGATTGTCATGATTGAAACACTGTTTATTTTGATAGATAAATCACCGACTATCAAATCTGTCCAATACAATTGTTGGCACGGAAAGACCGGGGTCAAATTTATATTCGAAAACCATTCCGACCAACAAATACGTGAAGATATAAGAAGATGATCGAGATGGAGCATTGAAGACCATGGATCTTCATTACACGGAAGATCCACTACAAAACTCTGGATTGCAACTAGAGATAAACTGTGGTTCTGTCATGGTTGAAATCTACGGGTTGCAAGGACTTCTCGCTACTGATCCATGGGGTGATTCCTATAGTGGATGCAGTAGGAGTGTACCTTCGGTTCATCCTGTTCCTGGATGACTTGTATGGATGAATGTCTAACAGAATATTTCCTGAAACCACGTACGTTGATTTTTACAAATATACCGAGTGGTGGCAAAGAGGGGCACTTCTTTTATACCCAGAGTATATTTGTGGACGTCAATTAGTGACTTGACGGATCTGACGATGTGGCATTTAAAGTGAATGGTGACCAGATATTCCAAACGGGAATTCTAGCCTCAACAGCCGGGAAATGACAAAAATCGGGCAGGCATCATAGCTATGTGGGTCGCTCCCATTAGGGTGTATAATCACCTATCTAGAGAAATTCCTTTTGCTTCTTTAATCTATTTCGATGCTGTCCCTTTTCGGGAAACGGTGGTTTGAGCCCAACCGTTGGTGATATACATTCGATACACTTAAGCGAAATGAGTGGTCGGTCATGTGAGGGCCGGGTTGCAAGACGTTCTTGTTGACCCAGTGTATTCGCCTCTAGAGATACACTATCGACAGGTGGTCCCATACCTTGTCATAGTCGGAATCCAATCTCCAATAAGCGCCCGCGGTTTTGATTGTATATTATATATGTGGAGCGTGAGATGCAAGCGTTCCACTAGATTGTTATTTACTTGTATTTAGACACTATTATAATATCAGAAAAGATATTGATTTCAAAAATGTTTTGGGTTATCATAAGGTAAAAACCGTCTGTGTTTATGTGTGAATTTGGTCTTACGATTATCCTTTTCTTTTGAAAAGATTTTGAACTTAAAAATCAAGTTGTGTGATACCCTAAATACTGTGCGAGTTTTTCTCACTCTGGTTCACCAGACTGACCCGGTGTTTTGTAAATGCTCGGTTTAGCCCGGGGTGTACAGGTACAGGTTATCGAATACTATGAAGAGACGAGCTGGAAGAGTCCAGACGTATGATATTATATAGCTACTATTCTGCTATGTGGGACAAATTTTTATAACTGTCTAGAGATGTTGATGTACTCTGATATTGTAAGTATTTCTAAAAGCTTTCAATAAGGATTTATTTATGTATTATATTTTGTTCCGCTGCGATGTGAGATTCTGATTCTGTGTTATGTTGGTTCTCCTTCTTCTTCTATTCTTATATTTCTTTCTTTCTTATCTCACCCTCTAGATTCTTTCTAATAACGTTCCAGTATTTTCGGTGATTGGAAGGTCGGCATGAGTTACGGTAAAGGTATTTATGTCGATTTCCATGGCCGAAAATCCTCGGGTCGTTACAGAAATTTTCCATTGCTATAGCTTTATTTGATACAGGTATTGGAAATAAATCCTCTCCATGCAATGGCATTCCAAATATAAGACTAATTTCTTCTGGTTCCAATATAATCAACTTGTTACCAAATCGGAAAGCTTGTTCTATAGTATCATAGGAGGTAATTATGTCATCCAAATTTATAGCACTTTTACTCAAATCTTGCCGTGATATAGAACCTTCTAGAAAAACATTGAAAAAGAGAATGAAAGGTGATTTTCCAAGTATCTTTTTGCATCAACAGAAAGGATTTATCCTTTCTTAATTGTTTTCATTATTTTGAAAACAACATCTAAATTGCATCTGTAAGTCCCTGAGTATTGAATTTTTATTGTCTTCTTCGCAATTTGTTGAATTTCAAAGTTATTGGCTTTATTTGTATCAGTAGATTCTCCGTCATATTCTTATTTCTCTGTAGTTTTTTCAGCAAAATATTCTCTGTTGTTATCTTCTGTTCCAGTAGTTGATAAATTGTTTGTTGGTTCAGAACATTCCTAATTGTCAAACAATAAATTTAAAAAATTATTATAAATAATAACATAGTTTGTATAATTATTATGCAAAAACTTATAAAGATAAGTCTATTTAGCTTTTTAAAAAAAGTGTGTTAAAATTGAATCTTTAATGCAATATTTTTTGCTAATTTTTTTTAAATAAGGTCTGGTATACAGATAATGATGTTTTTAAAATATATATTTACACCATTCTCATTATTTTTTAAAAAGATAAGAGTATGTATCTTTTTAATAAAACAGAGCTACATATTAAAAATGATGGAAAATTTACATGATTGAAATATAACATAACAAAAATATATGTATTATAATTATGATAATAAAAAATATAGGAAGAAAATTTTACCAATGGAGTTATTGATAACACTCTTGATTGGCTGTGCTCTTCATAGTATGGACTTGATATAGGTCTGAAATTTATGCATTGATGTCCTCCTTCATTTAAAAAAATGCATATTGGATGTTTCTTAAAAAAGCTAGAGGTTTTTTTGGTTTCATATTTTATCTTGCATAAGAAAGATAAGTATACTTATATGTTAGTAATTATTTACATACATTTAATATTTTAATTTTTTTTTAAAGCAGTATTATAAACAAATAGTAAATCCTAGGTATTACAAAACACTGTTTTTTGATAGATAAAATTACCCGGTATATGTAAATATGTCTAAAAAGATAATCCTAAATTATAACAATTATTATTTCAGTACTGTTATTAGCGAAATATAAATTAAAAAGATAACGATCTTTATCTTTTTCATTCTGTAAACCACATAATATAATAATTTAACAGTGAAGCATTGTTAAACAATTTACTAATTTATTAAAACAAAAATTTCTTTATATAACATACATACTCAAACGAGATCAGTCTATTAAATTTTGTACATATAACATAGTTATAATATTGTGTTTACAGGAAAATATGAACACAAATATCTTTTTAAACCTTTGATTTCGGAAAAAAGATATAATCTAATAATTACTCAACATAACACAGTTTAAATTTTAGATGGCCATATAATTAAATAATCATTTACCATAACAATGAGTTGCTTAATATAAATTAAAAAGATATAATTGAATATCTTTTTAATCGCTGAACTGATAACATATAACAAAATGCAAACATAAATTTAAATTATATTAAATCCTAGGAATTATAAAACTTACTCGTTTGCTAATCGATTGAAGAAGATAATGTCGCCTACCAAGCAATTTTGTAGAAGATAAGCAAATCCAAATTAAACCCTAAATTAAGTTGAAAACGATTAGAATAAGATTTAATAAAAATTCAAATATCGATCAAAGTATAGTAATAAAAATCTTCGCAACAAAAATTAAAGGAAAATGGATCGATTTTGAGTAAAACCTAATTTGCGATTATTTCTAATTTTTGAATGAAAAGTGGCGGAAATAGGTATTTAACCGAGATACGAAATTGGAAAATGGCGGAAAAATGACATGTCATGTACAGTTCACTAAATACTGTCCTGGAAAATTTTTATTTAAATGATGTGTCCTACAAATTAATTTTATAAGGTAAATAAGCCCTTATAGTAAAAAACCCCCATGCTTAAAGTATATTTCACTTTCATCCTATTGTCATTTTTCATTAGAACTAGTAAGGTGATTTATTGGGTATGTTATAGTTTGATAGTTTATTTTGTGCTAATTAGTGGCATGAATAAGCTATACTTATAATAGTCACATCAACTAAATTCACAAATGACCAAAAAAAAGAGATCTTGGTTTCATTTTATGTTGATTCATGTGATCTAGAGAGTGGAATTATTCCTAAGTTGTCATTTAATCTCGTCATTTTTATCTATTTTAGTTTGCTAGTTTAGTTGTAGTTAGTTAACATTTCACTTAACATAGGTTTAATTTGATTGAATAAAATTAGAATTACTTCTTTTTCCGTGGTTCGACTCGTATTCGCTAACGTAGTACAAGTGTACACCGTGCGCTTGCGGTTTATTACACTTCACGATGGTTTTCTAACTAATAGAGTATTCATCGTCGAACAGATCCCTTTGGCTACTACCGGGATAACTTTGGATTTGGACTTTCATGATTTCAAATTCAAACTGATTTACTGAATTCAATTCAAATTTCAAGTTCTTAATTTTATTTCATAAATCGGTCCATTATCAAAATTCAAATTCTGTTTTAGACTTTCATGACATTATTATCAATATTCAATGAAATCCTATGTCCAAAGTAGTATGGGCTTAACATCTTGGATTGGAAATAAATGCTCGGTCAAAATGATTTGTTTGTGTGTGTCCAAAATATTATCAATATTCAATGAAACCCTATGTCCACTGCACTTTAGTTCACAGATGAAATTGCTCCATGTTTTGATAGATAAAATCTATTTCCTTTGTGCTAAAAAATCAAATTCTGAGAGCGTTTGTTGATAGCGCTATAGCTTATAGTTCCTGAAAAAATTCAACTGACTTTCTCATTTGTTGTTAATGATACGACTTACAGTTTCAGGAAAGCTGTAACTGACTTTCTCCATGTATTGTGAACGATGACAAACTTGTTCCTTGAAACCACTTTCTTCATGCATTGACTGCCAAATTCCATTTTCCACAGTTTAAACAAATATAACCCTTGTTATCCCACTTACATCAGATGTTTAACTGCCTCCACAACCATACACGATAGTGATAAGGTTCAGTGCTTATGGGAATAACTACATATCACATAGTTATTCCAAGTTCAACAAATCATATTTGAGAGCTGTGGAAGCATATTGATACCAGCAGCCAAATTACCAAATTGATTATATCTGCCTAAGAAAATTTAACATATATTAATTGGGGACAGATGCCAACCCTTCTTTATCTGTTGAGGGTCTTCTTCAACTGGTTGTAAATCTGATGATCAAAGCCTTCTCAATCCGAAGAAAATTACATAATAATCCATAAACAAACACATTAACATTTAACATGTATTCTATGAAATATGCTAATCAAATTCATAAAAGCGGTACACAAGAAATTGATAGCACTCACAAAGAATGACGAAGATACAATTTCTGAATTTGTTGTGATCAGTGAACCAAATAGCTTTAGATGTGATTATATAAGAAATATCTAACTATATTTTACAACTAGTAATAACTAAAGATAAAATTCCATTAGAACAATGTACTCTATTCCACTAATCGACAAGGAGAAATATGCCAACCGCTGGTAAAAATAAAAAGCACTAACATGAAGAATTAAATTGTATAGCTTACAATCCAATTCGTCACTCCCAACTTATGCAGTTGAGAATAGGATGCTTACCTTATGAGATTGAAAGTCGACAGTATCATTCATTTTTTTTGAGAAAATCAGTTGAAGGAGTCGATATTTTCCTACTTAGTATGTAGAATAATGAAATCGACTTCGCTATAAAACCTACTCCTAAAGGCTAGATCATCTGAAATATGGAATCACCATCTTTCAATTTTATGGTAGGGTTGTTAACTTGGAACTCAGAAGGGATGAAAAATTGGGAAACTATATTCACTGAATATCCAGACCTATTACTCGAATTGAACAAAGAGTCGCAGTAGGACTTGACGAAAATTTTGATATTTGAGGAATTAAAGACTATTTTAGACGATCTATTGTAGTGGGTCGGCTTTCCCTCCCCTCATTAGAGGGAGAAATTGTTTCTTCACATATATATAGTTCAAATCAAAATATAATAGTTTAACAAAAATGGTTACTTATTGAATATCATGGAATAAAATAGTATAAGGAAAAATAGTTTAAATAGAATAGTTTAATATAAAATAACACTAATTTTAAAAGTAATACAAATATAATATTTAGAATAAATTATTTCTTTTCTCTTAAACCATTTGAACCCAATTTCAAAATCCACTTTAAGCAATTTTATGTCTTATATTTTGATTCGAAACTAATTTCAAATCGTTACAAGTTTATGTTAATTGTCAATTCAAGATTAAATTTATTAATTCAAAAATCATTGTCAATTTAACCATTCAGAGCTTAATTTCCAATTTAGACATATTTCATTAAATCGATTTCAACTTAAATTTTGAATTCCACACTTCGTTCCATTATATTTATTTCAACCCTTGAATCCCATTTTTTTCTTCATATTTCGTTAAGTTTGTTTAAAATCTCAAATCTCAGATGTAGCACTTGAAATAAATAAATTTTAATAAACTAATTAAAATCTAACTTTCTTTTTAAGATTTTAAAGCAATAATTTATTTACCAACTCCTTATGTCAAATCAAATTGTACACTTGAAACATTTCTTATTTCAAGTCGAACTAAAATTATTAATTTTCAATTTCCACAAACAAGTTTCCATTTTCACAATATCATTTCAAGAGAGATTTTGACTCAAACATGGTTTCCATTTGAAATATTCATTCCACAACATTCTTTTTAATTCAATTATAAGTATATTCCAAAATAAGGAATTTAACTTAAGATCAAATCTTAAGTTCAAATTAATTTAGAATTTCCTTTTTTATGATTAACAACCAAAGTTGCGATAAATTCCAATTTCAAACTTTAAATCAAATTAAATTATACTTTGGTGAAATTCAAGTTAAATTCAAGTTAAAATCAAACTACATAATCTCATAAAATTAAAAATCTACTTAGTTGATTTAATTAAGTTCAAAATCATTAATCAGATTAATATACTGCCATTTAACGTCGTTACATTCAAAAGATTCACATTCTCACTTTTAATCGATTATATATTTGAACTTCAAAGTCAAATTCAAGCTAAATAAACCCATTTAAATCATTTGTCAATGAATTATCTTAAAATCCTTAAAAATCACATTTTTATTAATAAAATGAGTTGAGTAACAAAATAATTTCTACTAGAAAAATTAAATCATTATTAATCGACCTTTTGGTCTGATTCCCAAAAGTATACCAACCCACTCCACTCGGTCCGCCAAGCAGCATCAAAGCCCAAAGTGTCGCGAAAACACTCAGGATCCAAGCCTAGGAGGAGTCACGCAAGCATAGGCCTCACAACACCTCATAACACACTTTTCATATCCTTAAAATGCATTCCACTTTGTAATTTCATATCCTCGATTTCGGGTCCAGGTATTTTGACTCCCGAAGCTTTGAGACCCTCTTTTCGACTTCGCAAGATTTCGCATCCCATATCTCGAAGCACCAGGATTTTGCATCTCTAACTTCGCCTCCCAAAAACTCGACTCTCCCTGCTCTTTGCATCACAGAGCTTCGCCTCCCCAAGATCTCGTATCCCCAACTTCTCTTCCCTCACTTGGTGTCCATCCCCATTTCGTATCCCTTGGGATACAAATTTTCGTATCTCGGGAATGCGTGTCCCGTATCCCTACGGAGATACGAGATTTCGTATCCCCAAGGGATAAGAAATCATCGTATCCACAATGGATACAAATTTCGCATACCTGTGAATGCGAAATTCGTATCCCCTAAGTGGGATACGAAATACTCCAATGCACACAAGAGGGATGCAAATTTCAAGATGCCGCCTCCTGGGGATGCAAGATCTGCTACTGTGGTCCCTAAATCTCATCTACTCCCACCTAATCCACTAACTATAAATTATTTCTTCTTCATTATTTACAAGGGTTGGATTTTGAATGATTTTAGAGCTCTACAAGGTCTTAGAACACATTAATGGCTGATAGTACTCAAGGAAGAAGAAGAACGTATATTTTTCTTCCAAGACTTTGCATATTGAAAATACGACTCCCAACTACTTAGCCAAAATTTGCATGATGATGCCATGTACTTGTAACCTTCAATAATCAACAAAATCCGCAAAAGCCTTCAATGTGGACGTAGGTTAAGTACGAACTAAACCACTATAAATTTCTGTGTTATTTTCCTACTACAATGTTATTTTCCATACGTGAAATGCTAATTCTCAAGTAATTTAGAATCTTTGGGTGTGACGTCTATTTTAGCCGTCAACACTTTGGTGTTTTCACTAAGAACTTGAACTTACTTCTTTCCGTGCAACTTCCATCTTGACTTTAAAGCACTACTCAGGTTTTTCTCGACCTATCGTTCGAGTATTTTTACAATGGTTAAAAGGGGAAAAACCTGATTGCCAAAACCTCCGCAGCGGCTGACACTGCTACCTCTCATTAGCCCCAATCCACAGAAAACCCGACCAATATAGAAATCATTCCCCCTTATGATCCCTATGCTCCACTAACCTTAGCTCAGCTCTTCGAGCTCAACAAAAATTTGGAAGAGAGAACTCGAAAGTTCAATGAAACGTTGAAGACAAACACTGAGCTGATGTCACGACTTTAGGAAAGTCAGTGCAGCGTCGCCCGCCTTCAACTTGACCAAAACAGCGCTCACCCGCTACTTAATGCCTCAGAAAGTTCTTCCTATAACACTCGCCTTAGGGGTCGAAGTCAAGGAAGGGGACCAATGCTAACACTAATTCCAACCTTAATGGAAACGGCAATGGAAATGATAATGGAACAACCGTAACTATCAACGAGAGAACACGTCAATGCAACTGTTCCTTGTTGGTTATTAACGATGAACCTGGTCCTAGTAACCGACCCCCTCCATGACAGAACCCAACTGTCACTACTCTAAACTTGGAGCATATGCGTCCAACAACCCAACATTCTCAAATTCAACATGATCAAGTCCAACAGACTCACCTCATCAATCTTACCAGAATCAAGTAAACGAAGTTGATGGCGTGGATGATAATAATCCCTTTTAGAGTTTATGCCCTAGAGGCATTTCATTTGATGAGATTGATAAAACTATTGATGTTATTATTTTATTTGGAATAAAATTATATTCTATTATATTATATTTACTGCGTAATATAAATATTAATATAATAGAAGTCCTTAGAATTATAATATGGAATTATATAGTTCAAGTGAGTGACTTGAACTTGAGATTATAAAATATGTTAAGTATTGTAATTCTTAAATGTCCCTAGTCAAGTTTTATTGTTACATAGGACAACAATAAAACATAGAGACTAGTATGTTGATTGATAGATGATCACATCTCATTGGTCATTAATATACGTGATATTAATGTCAAAACATAAATATGTATTGGAAAATATCGTGTTGGGCTGACCCAACATGAGAAAAACTACATGGAATATAATTAACAGTGTCATAAGTTATTCTTATAGTGGCAGTGATGTAATGGTCCTCAGACCTGAAATTATTATAATTTTATTCGAGGATATTTGTGATTAGATATCATCTAAAGTTATTCGTAACAGAGTAATGATAACGGTGATTATTGAATACATTTTGAATCGAATGAAAATTATGAATGATATAGAAATTTAACCCTACAATATATATATATTTGTAGTGATATTCGTGGGCCACTTGATTGAATGAGACTGGCCGTGCTCAAATATTGATTTGTTTTAAACAGTCTACTCATCGATCAAGTTAAACGGATTAAATTATAAAGAGGATGATATGATCCATGCCTCTAGTTTAATCCTGGATATATTAGTTAAAAGGATTATATCACATTGAGACACTGGTCACGGAAAGGTTGTATCGAATCAATGATATTATTATAACTTGGGTAGCAGTGACGTATTGCTAGATGTCAATCTCTGTTTATGATTTTAATACAATTTAAAATCATTGCCAACGTTATAATAACCTATAGGGTCACACGAATAGAACATAATTGTAATGACCCGGGGAATTTGCGACCTTGATAATCGACATAAACTCAATGTCGACTATCCAAGCATCGGAAATACCGGATAGTTAATAGAAAGAAGTTAGAGGGTGAGAAATAGATAAGACAGAAAATTAGAATAGAAGAAGAAGACAACTACAACATCAGAGTAAACACGAATCTCGCAGCGGAATGAATAAATATATTTCATAGCATAACTTTGAAATAAAACATTAATACAATACCATTATCTGAGCACAACACTTACAATTCAACGGAAATAATAATAGCTACATAATCCTGAAGCCTCCTGCTCCAGCTCTCCACATATATCTATAAAATCCCGACTACTTGACTACCCGTACAAAATTGGGCACCCAAGAGTTTAGGGAAAACAAAACAAAATAAACTCTGGGTCAGTCATGTGACTGGTGTGAGTAAACTCCACCATTTGTTTAACTTTTAAAATCCTTTTAAAGGGAAGAATAATCATAAGATTGATCCACACATAAACACGGATGGTTTTTACCTTACGATAATCCAAAACATTCTTTTAAAATCAACAGTCTTCTGATGTTATTATAATGTCTAATATAAGTAAATATCAATCTAGTAGAACGCTTTCATCTCACGCTCCACATATATAATATACAATCAAAAACCGCGGACTTTTATCGGGTAATGGATTTCGAACTATGATAAGGTATGGAACCACCTTCCGATCAGTGTACTCTAGAAGCGATACACTGGAGTTCAACTAGAACATCTTGTAACTCGGCCACACATGACCAACCATTCATTTCGCTTGAATGTTCCGAATACATTATCACCTTACGGTTGGTATACTAACATAACCGTTCCTGGGAGATATAGAATTGAAAGAAATAACAAATATGAATATTCTCTAGGTGGTGACAATGTATCCTAATTGGGTGCGACCCAATTAGCCATGCTGCCAGCCCGATTTTTGTCATTTTCCGATTGATGAGGCTTGAGGTCATAACGTATCTTTTAATAGATCACCCCTTTATTTACTTTGAATGCCACATCGTCATACCCGTCAAATCACAAATTGATTTTCCCAAAAATACCACGGGTATAAGCTAAGAGAAACGATTTCCTCCGCCACCAGCTTAAATACGTTTGAAACGATCAACTTACGCGATCCACCAGATATACTCTGTCAGACATTCTCCGTATTGACAACGGAAATTGTCAAAATCTTTGATAGTCGGTGATTTTACAATCAAAGGAAAACATGTGTACAAACAACGGTCATATTCCGAAATGGAAATCTTACCGATCAACCATCATTTCATTTCCCAATTTCCCATTTATCATTTCCATATATTCATAAATTCCTTAATTTCTAAAATTAGAAAATATACGTTATTAACTTTGGAAAACGTTTCCATTTCTGATTCACGCATCAATATATTCCCACCTCTATCAGTCTCTAACTGTAAACTAGTAAGGGAACAACTTCCCAAGTACAAACCCCGAAGGCCAAAACCAACATCAGATCGATACCCAGAAAGCCATTCAACTCAACTAATTTCTAGTCAGTTTCTAATTTCAGTAATTCCATTTAAGTTCTTAATTCAAACCCCAAATTCCTTTATTTATTTTATTTGCAAAATATTTACTTTAATCTAAATTTTCACATATAATGTGAATAATATTTCTTTATATAATCAAAACAGTTTGATTTCGTATTTAAAAACACTATCTCAAACCCAAATTCTATTTATATTTTTATTTGCAGAACTTTTCATACAAAACTTATTTCATTTCCAGCATTTATAATCTCATTGCAAATTTCCTTTATAACTACTACGTTCACATTCCATTTCAATTATCGGTGTTACTTCTCTATATAAATTCAGATTTATATATTCAATTTGTCAAATGATAAATATTTCTTTAATTTATAAACATCGTTTATAAATTATTTTCCTCAATTTATCTGTTAAAACAGATTTCTATTAAATATTTACTTCAACTCAATTTTCTATAATTCTTTTATATCTCGCCAAATCCCTTTTATAATCCTATTTATTTTCCCAATATTTCCTTTTATAATTCTATTTATTTTCTAAGTTAATATTCCTTTTATAATTCTATTTATTTTCTAAATAAATATTCCTTTAATTTAATATAAATATTTTTATTCCAATATACACTTTGAAATTTCCCTTTTTACATTCCAGTATTTCTTATGGTATTTAAAATACCAAATAACCATGATCAATATCATCCAAACACACATAATCAACAATAGATTATATATCACATCATATATCACAATATATGAAAACAATATTATAAATATTGAGGAATCCAGTTGGGTCCCTCCAACCTGTCTCCCTGCATCCACAGATATTAAACAATATAATTAACATCAATTTCATTTCAATATGAAATATTTCGATAAACAGAATCAATATTTGATTAACGATTTATATATATCGTTATCTATAATTTCAACCACTAAATCAGCAATTCAACCAAACAATCATCACATAGAAATCAATCATCATTTTTCAATGCTAGATTATATTTATAAAAATATATACTGGCAGAGTTAGTGAGTTTTACTCACATTGGACGATCATCGTTAAATAACGACAACTGTCGGTTGATTCAAACAGACAATTTATTTCGCTATAAATTGTAATGAGCTCGAATTCACTCCCAGTCTGTTCCATTGTGTAGATGTCGTCCATATGATCCCAACAGATCTTGTTTTGCTGAATTCGGATAATGTATGATAAAGTTATGATGTTATAACTTAATACACTATTTAAAAAGAATTTAACTTAGATTTAAATAAATCACGGGCTTTACCAAAACAATCCGGCCCATTTCCCATTTCCAAAACCCAGACTCGCGATTTTGAAGCTTCTTCCCAGAAATAAATCGTGAGCTTCCTATACAAAAACTCATGCCATTAATGCAAATTTACATCATAATCACTCCTCCATTCCTCCACTACTTCAAAAACAAACACCATCGTCATCATCCGCTTCAAAATCTCATCACTTCCATACTATTCATTTACAACTCGCACAACCCTTGTCGACATTGACTCCTGACTTGCAACCGCCGTTACTGATCTTGCTACTCACGTATCTCCCAAACCACTTCGTTAAAAATCAAATAAATTTCACCATTATTCCTCTCTCCCATTTCCCTATCTACTCATCCCATTTACTCCAAACTCGCATCATCCTTGCATGATCCGATCTCCAGCCCGAAACCTCACCTACAGTACCACCTACGACAAAAGTTATCATCGAAATACCCTAAAGTTTGATGCTAGATGTTGTTCGATATCCTCAATTCAAAACTAAACTCGAAATCATGAATTAAAGCATACATTGCTCATGATCTTGAACCCTAGATGTCGCTGCTAACGTTGGGTTCCAAGAAACACAGTCGCACCTCACCAAGACTCCAGTAATATGTAGAACTGCCTTGTGAGAATCCAAAAACATAAGTTTTTTAATTTATTGAATTTGATTTCATTTTGTATGGATTTTACAAGTTGGATTTTTTCCAAGATTTCAACTGAAGACTGTAGCATTTTGCTGTCGACTATTGGGAGAGAAATTTTAGGGTTAGGAGAAAGTAAGTGGTATATATAGGTAGATTATATATTTTTTATTTGATTTTTATATTCATTTATAATCAATTGTTTTTTGTACTTATCATTAAAAATCCATGTGATCACACACGGTATCCAAAAATCCTGAAAATGGGCATGCAACTATAGTTCGACATTACGAACCCAACGAAACAGGTTTCGTCGAATTCCGAGTCTGTTTGCTCACACAGCGTACTTTTAAAGTCAAATCATCGACTGTATTTCACATTAAAATCCCGTATGGCCACATACTTACTCCAAAAATCACAAAAATTGGAATCTAACAATAATTTAATATTCTGGATCTAACAAAATTGGTTTCGTCGAAAACGGAGCTTGTTTGTAAAATGGCTATTTTTAAAACTCGAAATAAACCCATTTAAATATTAATATATTTAAAATAATTAAATATAAATATTATCGTGTATATTCACATAAAATATAATACAGCTCCAAAATATTCCTACCTGAATTTATAACTTGACATTTTAAATCCAGATTAAATCAGTATTCAATTTATGTTAAAAATCCTTTTATAATAAAAATAAATCGTTATAAAATTATAAAGGAATTCCATATCTACTGTTTTAAAATTTTATTTGGACATAACTCAAAATCTACACGACGAAATCCCGATTTTTCTCTTCCATTAGAAAAATATACTTCACCAGCTCCAAACGTTTCTTGTTTCACAGACATCCGGTTTAAAACGGCTTCTGTATATTCGTTTAAAGCTCAAATCGCAAATTACAAACTGCCGTGCCATTTCGAGCTCGATTATAATTATAATATAATTATAGCGCAAAAATACGGGTCGTTACATTCTTCCCCCCTTAAAATAATTTCGTCCTTGAAATTGCTAAGGTAGGAAACACACCCTATTAACTGGGTTAATAATTATTTGTTTATCTATTATCTTCAGTTTCACAGACCAATTAATTTCAATTAAATATTAATTCATTCCAACTAACTAAAATTTTCAAAAATTCTGAAAATTTTCTAACACCTTAAATTTTTGGAAAATTTCGTCAACACCTCCTTTGTACGGCTCAATCGATACAACTACAACTCGCTTCTCTGGGCCTTCTCCAACCCAAAATAAAATCAAACAGCCAAGCGGCTTTCCAAATCGGCTCATAAATCACCAAACTCATATATAAATAAACTTGTACCTTTTTGTTGGGCATATCATTCCATAATTTCCATCTGTTACTAATTCAACATAAATAAATGTCATCCCAATCAATCTCAAATCAATTTATCCTCCATATAGATATTCTCTTATACCCAAGTCAAAATTCAGCCTCAACTCAAATTTTATTCTCGATCCCGAACTCTTAACTCACCAATCCAATACCATTTTAGATTCTTATTTCAACAATCCAATTTTGATCGATATTGTTCTATTTCAATTCCATTTCCGCTTAACTGGTCTTTAATTAATTTCAATTTGCTTTCGCAAATCCCTTTTGAAATTTATTTTTAATTCAAACTGTCTCTACCTGATTTATTTTTAATTCAAACTGTCTCTACCTGGGAGTTTTTAAACAGCTTAGTCTTTAAAACCAAATATCACTTTTCGGACTTCAAACAACTTGTTTTCAAAACAATTCAAAACAAAATCCTTGGTAGTAATCCGTCACTTAGAACTCGAAAATGAACACCGATGATGTCCGGATCATTATCGAAATTATTTTCGAGCGACCGAAGTGAGATCAATACTATATCACTTTCAAAACCATTTCTAAACATTTCCATTTTGAAATACATTTCAAAATATTATTCACAATGCTTGTAAATAATTTAAAATCTCCTAGGATTTTAAAATTCTCATATATTAAATCCAACTCCATTTACAAACACCTTTCCAAATTTCTAGGGGTTTAATTTCAATTCTGGTTTTAAATTCAGATTTAAATCATTTTGTAACACTTATACGAATTCTGATTGGTTATTTATATAACCATTTCAATTATAATCTTTTTAGATTATAATCACAACCAACACATCCAATATACTATAATATTCCAAATATCTATACTTTGGATATATCAAAGTATATTTTGGGTCAAATTATTACATTTGCCCTCCTTTCAAAACATACAGTGTCGGTTCATCGTATTCGAATGTTTATAAACCCCAACCAATACAGTGGATCAAACTGATCGACCAAAATTCATAAACTACACAACCAATGAATCTCCACAATATAAAACAATATTTATATCAAATAACAAATACACGCTCATATATATATACACACACACACACACTTAAACTCAATCTAGGGCATTACTTACCCCATCTCTACTGAGTTACGCCACAGAGCCAAGGTAATCACTTCACCTTCAACTCTGATACCACTGTAATGACCCGGGGAATTTGCGACCTTGGTAATCGACATAAACTCATTGTCGACTATCCATGCATCGGAAATACCGGATAGTTAATAGAAAGAAGATAGAGGGTGAGAAATAAATAAGACAGAAAATTAGAATAGAAGAAGAAGACAACTACAACATCAGAGTAAACACGAATCTCATAGCAGAACGAATAAATATATTTCATAAAATAACTTTGAAAAAAAACAGTATCTATATACAATACTATTGTCTGAGCACAACACTTACAATTCAGAGGAAATAATAATAGCTATATAACCCTGAAGCCTCCTGCTCCAACTCTCCACATATATCTGTAAAATCCTGACTACTTGACTACCCATACGAAATTCGGCATCCAAGAGTTTAAGGGAAAACAATTCAAAATAAACTCTAGGTCAGTCATGTGACTGATGTGAGTAAACTCCAACCATTTTTTTAACTTTTAAAATCCTTTTAAAGGGAAGAATAATCGTAAGACCGATCCACACAGAAACATGGATGGTTTTGACCTTACGATAATCCAAAACATTCTTTTAAAATCAATAATCTTCTGATATTATAATAATGTCTAATATAAGTAAATATCAATCTAGTAGAACACTTTCATCTCATGCTCCACATATATAATATACAATCAAAAACCGCGGACTCTTATTGGGTAATGGATTTCCAACTATGACAAGGTATGGAACCACCTTCCGATCAGTGTACTCTAGAAGTGATACACTGGAGTTCAATAAGAACATTTTGTAATTCGACCACACATGACCGACCATTCATTTCGCTTGAATGTTCTGAATATATTATCACCTTACGGTTGGTATACTAACATAACCGTTCCCGGGAGATATAGAATTGAAAGAAATAACAAATATGAATATTCTCTAGATGGTGACAATGTACCCTAATTGAGTGCGACCCACTTAGCCATGCTGCTAGCCCGATTATTATCATTTCCCGATTGATGAGGCTTGAGGTCATAACGTATCTTTTAGCAGATCACCCCTTAATTTAATTTGAATGTCACATCGTCATATCCGTCAAATCACAAATTGATTTTCCAAAAATACCATGGGTATAAGCTAAGAGAAACGAATTCCTCCGCCACCAACGTAAATACGTTTGAAACGATCAACTTACTCAATCCACCAGATATACTCTGTAAAACATTCGTCCATTCAAGTTGTCCTGGGACTGGACAACTCGAAGGAATTATTCTATAAATCCATCTTAGGCAATTTCTACCTAAGATTTACTGAACATCCCTTTCATAACTCTGTCTTCAATTATCTTCATCGTATTTGATTAGCAACGCTAATGCCATACAGAGTGGTTTTCAGATAATATATCTGATCTCGATCTCTCCGTATTGACAATGGAAATGGTCAAAATCTTTGATAGTCGGTGATTTAACTATCAAAGGAAAACATAACTATCAACGGAAAACATATGTACAAACAACGGTCGTATTCCCAAATGGAAATCTTACCGATCAATCATCATTCCTAATTTCCCATTTATCATTTCCATATATTCATAAATTCCTTATTTTCTAAAATTAGAAAATATACATTATTAACTTTGGAAAACGTTTCCATTTCTGATTCGTGCATCAATATCTTCCCACCTCAATCAGTCTCCAACTGTAAACTAGTAAGAGAACAACTTCCCAAGTATAAACCCCGAAGGCCGACACCAACATCAGATCGATACCCAGAAAGCCATTCAACTCAACTAATTTTCAGTCAGTTTCTAATTTCAGTAATTCCATTTAAATTCCTAATTCAAACCCCAAATTCCTTTATTTATTTTATTTGCAAAATATTTACTTTAATCTATTTTTTCACATATAATGTGAATAATATTTCTTTATATAATCAAAACAATTTGATTTCGTATTTAAAAACACTATCTCAATCCCAAATTCTATTTATATTTTTATTTGCAGATTTTTTCATACAAATATTATTTCATTTCCAACATTTATAATCTCATTGCAAATTTCCTTTATAACTACTACGTTCACATTCCATTTCAATTATCAGTGTTACTTCTCTATGTAAATTCAGATTTATATATTCAATTTATCAAATGATAAATATTCCCTTAATTGATAAACATCGTTTATAAATTATTCTCCTCAATTTACCTATTAAAACAGATTTCTATTAAATATTTACTTTAAATCAATTCCCTATAATTCTTTTATATCTCGCCAAATCCCTTTTATAATCCTATTTATTTTCCCAATATTTCCTTTTATAATTCTATTTATTTTCTAAATAAATATTCCTTTTATAATTCTATTTATTTTCTAAATAAGTATTCCTTTAATTTAATATAAATATTTTTATTTCAATATACACTTTAAAATTTCCCTTTTTACATTCCAGTATTTCTTATGGTATTTAAAATACCAAATAACCATGATCAATATCATCCAAACACACATAATCAAGAACAACAGATTACATATCACATCATATATCACAATATATGAAAACAAACAATATTATAAATATTGAGGAATCCAGTTGGATCCCTCCAACCTGTTTCCATGCATCCACAGATGTTAAACAATATAATTGACATCAATTTCATTTCAATATGAAATATTTCGATAAACAGAATCAATATTTGATTAACGATTTATATATATATATCGTTATCTATAATTTCAACCACTAAATCAGCGATTCAACCAAACAATCATCACACAGAAATCAATCATCATTTATTAATAATATATTATATTAAAAAAAATATTGGTAGAGTTAGCGAGTTTACTCACATTGGACGATCATCGTTAAATAACGATAACTGTCGATTGACTAAAATAGACAACTTATTTCGCTATAAATTGTAACGAGCTCCAATTCACTCCCAGTCAGCTCCATTGTGTAGCTGTCATCCATACGATTCCAACGGATCTTGTTTTGCTGAATTCGGATAATGTATGATAAATTTATGATGTCATAACTTAATAAACTATTTAAAAAGAATTTAACTTAGATTCAAATAAATCACGAGCTTTACCAAAACAATCCGGCCCATTTCCCGTTTCAAAAACCCAGGCCCGCGATTTTGAAGCTTCTTCCCAAAAATAAATCGTGAGCTTCATGTACAAAAAACTCCTGCCATTAACGCAAATTTAGATCATAATCACTCTTCCATTCCACCACTACTTTAAAAACAAACACCATCATTCGCTTCAAAATCTCATAACTTCCATACTCTTCATTTATAACTCGCACAACCCTTGTTGACATCAACTCCTGACTTGCAACCGCCGTTACTGATCTTGCTACTCCTGTATCTCCCAAACCAATCCATTAAAAATCAAACAAATTTCACCATTATTCCTCTCTTCCATTTCCCTATCTACTCATCCCATTTACTCCAAACTCGCATCAACCTTGCATGGTCCGATCTCCAGCCCGAAACCTCACCTACAGTACCACCTGCGACCAAAGTTATCACTAAAATCCCCTAAAGTTTGCTAGTAGATGTTATTTGATCTCCTCAATTCAAAACTAAACTCGAAATCATGAACTAAAGCATACATTGCTCACGATCTTGAACCCTAGATGTCGCCGCTAACGTTGGGTTCCAAGAAACACAGTCGCACCTCACCAAAACTCTAGTAATATGTAGAACTGCCTCGTGAGAATCCAAAAACATAAGTTTTGTAATTTATTGAATTTGATTTCATTTTGTATGGATTTTACAAGGTGGATTTTTTCCACGATTTCATCTGAGGGCTGCGGCATTTTGCTATTGACTATTGGGAGAGAAATTTTAGGTTCAGGAGAAAGTAAGTGGTATATATAGGTAGATTATATATATATTTTTTATTCGATTTTTATATTCATTTATAATTAATTGTTGTTTGTACTTATCATTAAAAATCCGTGTGATCACACACAGTATCCAAAAATCCTAAAAATGGGTACGCAGCTACAGTTCGACATTACGGACCCAATGAAACTGGTTTCGTCGAATTCCGAGTCCATTTGCTCACACAACGTATTTTTTAAGTCAAATTATCGATTGTATTTCACATTAAAATCCCGTACGGCCACATACGAACCCCAAAAATCAAGAAATTGGAATCTAACAATAATTTAATATTCCGGATCCAACAAAATTGGTTTCATTGAAAACGGAGCTCGTTTGTAAAAATGGATATTTTTAAAGCTCTAAATAAACCCATTTAAATATTAATATATTTAAAAATAATTATATTAAATGTTTATAAATAAATATTATTGTATATATTCACATAGAATGTAATACAGCTCCAAAATATTCCTATATGAATTTATAACTTGACATTTTAAATCCAGATTAAATCAGTATTCAATTTATATTAAAAATCCTTTTATAATATAAATAAATCGTTATAAAATTATAAAGGAATTCCATTGCGACTATTTTAAAATTTGATTTGGACATAACTCAAAATCTACACGACGAAATTCCAATTTTTCTCTTCCATTAGAAAAACATACTTCACCAGCTCCGAACGTTTCTTGTTTAACAGAAATCCGGTTTAAAACGGCTTTTGTATATTCATTCAAAGTTTGAATCACCAAATTACGAACTGCCGTGCCATTTCGAGCTCGATTATAATTATAATATAATTATACGTTCAATTGTCATTTATATAATATATTCGTTAATATAATTCAACTCTATACTGAATTATATATTATAAATGATCCAATTCACACAATATTATGAATTCCACTATTTCTGACTATTTCGGAAATCAAATATATTGTTCTATTATCTATATTAATTAAATATTCAATATTATTTAATTCTGGTCATTTTAAATTACCAGAATATTATTTAAATAATTAAATAAATTATTTATAATACCGTAAAAATACGGGTCGTTACAATAGTAAAAGGGAAAACATTCATTGGACAAATAGAATATCAAATTTGTTGATATTTTATTTAGTGTTGAATTAGTATATCGGTTGGTTTCCTAATTTTGTGTACATATTTAATTTTAAAAGGAAATCGTTCCTTTTATATACATGACACGTGAACCATTTTAAAAGGGTATCAGAACAAAAAGGATGACCACCAAAAAACCTAGTTCAATCCAAGAATGGTGGCTAGCACCAAACCCTCTTTTCCAATTTGTGATTCGACCAAAAACAATGGAATGTGTTCTCGTGGATATCGATAGAGGTGCGACATGTGTTGTACTAAAGGATTCGATCGTTACCATCTTCAATTCTGATTCGTGGATTCAACAACAAGATCTGGTATGATTTCAATTTCGATTTACATTTAATCGCAAGATCATGTTATAAATAGATTAGATTTATAAGTCTAGGGTTCCAATTTGATTGAAAATTCCCAACAGTGGTACCGGGGCTTAGGTTCTGCGATTTTAGTATTTTGAATTTTGTTTTGGGTTCAATATGTTTGGTTTCATGAATTATTAATGATATTAATATCATGTACTTGAGAAATTATCAAATATTCATTGTTGATTTGAATATCTTCCACTGTTACCTGAATATATGTATTTGATACATATTATAAGTTATGTATTTCATAACATGACATATAATTTATTCCGGTTGATTTTGATTAATCCACTGTTATTTGATTACTTGTAGTCGATGCAAATTGTAAAATTCGTTTTATAATATATGTATATATATATATGTATATGTATTATTATATGAAATCATGCATTGAATTAATAGATGGATTGAAATATTAAATTAGATTAATATTCCTAATTCATAAACACTGAAGCCTGGAAGATTAATCAAAATCCAGTTTTGATTAGTCAAGGGTGTCGAATCCTTTTGATCAAGTATTATAATATATTTTAAGTATGTCAATTAAAGTACATACTATTTTAATTACATCTGAAATAGTTGTATGTTCACAGATTAATCTGATTAAATCTGTAAAATTATTTAAAGCATGATATTTTGTAAAACATGATTTCTAATGTTGATTACGAAATGCCAAAAACCTGTTATTAGTTTGTCAATTCTATTTGACATATATATACCATTGTATATATTACTGGATATAAAACTGTTTTGTACCAGAGTATTCGAATTTGTTCGTGTGATCATTATGAATATAAAGATATTTAAATGATTTAATTATACAAATATGATATTTAAATGATTTGTATAATTTTCTTTTCATATATATATATATTACGTTTACAATTGTTTTAAAAAGGAAAATATGGTATGTTTTACATAGTATTGTTTTGGTTGACAAATATATATACACATATTGAATCAATTTGAAAAAATGTTTCATGCATACTAGAATTTGATAAGATAAGATTTATTTGGATTGAAAGAATGGAACAAGCCCATTTCAATTTAAATAAATGTATGATCTGTTCATCTATAATGCCTGGAATTTTAGTGACAGCATACATTTGTTTATATATTGATATAAATAAATATAAATATATCTGTTGCAAATGTGTTTGCAATTTAAATTTCTATATCATACACATCCTGTAATGTGTAAGATGGCAAGTTCATAACAGGTAAACCATTAGCTTGTTTATGTGTATATATCTTATTTTATTTGGAATACATTCAAAAATTTGTCTCTTGTACAAATAAAACCCAAGAGTAGAAATAAAATAAATGTTATTTTATTCTTAACCCAAGATAACTATATGATAGTTATACATTCATTGTATATGTGTTATTAATTGTATGTTTATGTACGTATAAACAAATACTGACATATCTTAGCTTAAAAAACTAAATCAAAACATGTTGATTTTGGAAGTCAATATGATTAACTTAATACTTTGACATGTATGTTGTCTAATGAATGTATATTGATCCATGACAAATTTAAATTCAGTAAGGCTATTTTTAATCCTCGGTTTCTTTAGTATGTATGTGTGTGTATATATATATATATATATATATATATATATATGTGTGTGTGTGTGTGTGTGTGTGTGTGTGTGTTCATTTGAGTTTAAAATGCTTAATGGTTTGCATAATACACTACTAGCTTCTCTTTGAATATAAAATATATTCATAAACAGAGTCTAAAATAAATAAATAATTGATTCAGATTTGTATATTATATTATATTTATATACAAAAGTTTAGACATTGCAAAATTGTTTTCTACTTTATTTTCAATACAGCTGGATGTTCATTACCATATTGTTTAAGACATAACATTAGATTAAATATCTGGGTGTTTAGTCTAACCCTATCTGCTTTGTATCCATGTCTCTCATTCTTAAACCTGTATATGCATTGACATATACATATGTTATATATTATGTATAAATGCACATTATATTAGTTATTTGGTCCTATATTTATAATTATAAATGTATTTGTTCACTACAATTGCTTTAAATTTAGGGAAATGGGTTTTTTTGTTATGTTTTATGCTGTTCATAAATAATAAGTGTATTATCAATTAAGCTACCTGTTCAAATTATTTAAAAAATGCTGTTGTATGGTTATAGTACCAATGCACAAATACACCATATTCTCGTGTATGAATTCGTGTGTCTATATAGCCTATAACTTAAAATGGTTCACTGTAAAGAGTTCACATTATTGAATAGCAATATATACTCTTATGAGTATACACATAAAAACATGCCATTTACCTACATCTTAACAACTGTGTACACATTTCATGGTCTGTATTGTTTTGAACTCCTTATGAAAGGTTTGACCTTTTAAATTTATATATGGACTAATGTGTTCTATTATCATTGTTAATTTGCAAATCAATGTATTTGATACATTGATACAAATAAATTTTGAGGATGAACAATTACGACTTGTCTTAAGTGTTGATTCTCAACCATGTAAACATTGGATTGTTTGATCATATATTTATATACTTTATATGTATGTGAAATGGATTATAGGTTTTATGATAGAAAATTAAGTCAAACATTTTGATGATTGAACTTGATACTACCAATTTCATGTTCACGTTGATTTTAGATCACCAAGCCTGTTCTTATAACAAATATGAGGACAACCATGTTTTAAACCTTTGTTTTGAACATACTATAAATATAAGGGATGATTATGCTTTTGAAACCGGATAGTATTGAAAGGAAATATTGTAAATGCATACACACACACACACACACACATCTAATGTATATATATGATTTCATAGCTGCGAAACATGTATACATTTTGGTGTATGCATGTTTGCTGCATTTACATAGAATACATTTGATGTATTTGAAAATCATGTTGACACTGCGAATAAAATTGTTTTAATAGGAAGATATGATGATAACTGAAATCATTTCAGTGGAAGGACGGCAACTCCAAAAGCAAATTCAGCAATTACTGGAATACAAATTTGTATTTGTATTTATGACAGGTCGATAAGTGTAAAAATGTATATATACTGTTAGCAATTGATATATATATATATATACATATATGTGTTTAATAACTGTATTAGACCGTGAAGTTTGAGGGGCATTAAGTGTAAATATTTTGTTATGTTATTGATTGTATAAATACAGCTTTTAAGATTTGCTGTTTGTATAAATTTTGAGATGTATGGCAATTATGGAACATAGCCTTTTACATTTGTCTATATTCTTACATGTACAAGTATGTTGTTATGTTTATATATAATTGAATATATATGGCCTGTGTAAGTATGAATACATGGTAGATAAGGGGATTTTTGCCATAAGGACAAAAAGAGCAAAATGTTTGCTCAAAAGGACAAGACCCAAGAAATTTGCCCAGAAAGACATTTTGTAGTGGAAATGGTGGAATTCAGGGGGGGCCCTTGTTTTTCCACTTTACACTAAAAGTTGGCCTTTTGAGCAAATTTTTTGGCTCTTGTCCTTTTGGGCAAACTTTTTGCTTTTTTTATCCTTTACACAAGTTTCTTGGGTAGGGTAGGATAAATATATGTCAACTGCATTATACATGTTAAAATTAGATGTATATTGTTTTAAACTAGAAATTTAAGAAGTTATGAGCATGTACCAAATTTATATAAATTTGGCAGTACAATTGGTTAATTTATATTCCTGTTAGTATTGATTATAATTGCTGATAATAGAATTGAATTAACTATTAGTTTTGAAGTATTCAAAAGGAATACATAAGCATGATTCGTATATATCATTGAATTTAAATACAGATATATAGCTCAAATATTTTATTTAAATCCAATTTATATTATAAATATAAAACTCATATATTTGATACATGTGAATAACTATAATATTGTTTGCCACTACGAATTATGAATTCCCTTTAAAGCAAATTTTTATTATATAAGTCATGGTGACGTCTTCCAATAATATACTCATCACTGTCCAAAATCACTGGATGTAACTAACGCCAAAGCGTTGTGTACCTTTTATTTTAGTTATATGCGATGGAGTAAATGTGGTGCTCCAACCTATTATTGGGTCTCACTTAACTAGGCTACATAATAGGATTATGGGATTAGAGACAAAAAGCATGAATTATTCTATATTTTGAGCAAATGAATAATACTGAACAAAATGTTCAACATGCGATCCAAGAGTTATATAGGCGATATAATTGACATAAGATATCTACCTAAAAGGGTGTATTTTGGGTTTAGCAAAAGCTAGGTTAAGGCATGACTAGATATGGGTCTTGGAACACCATTAGATATATATACTGATATATTTATATAAACAGAGGAATGTTAATTTGAGTGGGAGAATATTTTAGTTTAAATTATACATTAATATAAATATAAAGTTTGATTGTCAAAATTCTGTATTTATATTAAATAAATATAATAGAATCAGTTAATATTTGTTATCTTCTGTAGATATTAAATAACATATTTGTAATGGCCCGGTTCTTAACACATATCGTTAACACAAATATTTATCGATCGTGAGTGCAACTTTACAAATACGATTTAAAATCCATACTTCAAATAATTCAAAACATGTCAAAGGGTTTCATTTTCCATTTCCTTTACATGTATGTATAATAGCATGTGTGAGATAGCATTTGTTTAAATTCATTTTTACACATGTATGTATGATAACACATGTGCATAGCAAGTTTTTAAATGCCATTTTTTTACATGTCTTGTTGCATTTTACAAAGAGTTCAAATCCTTATTTTTTTGAGCAAATTTCTTGAGTTTTTTTAAAAAAAAAGGCAATTGAACAATTTTATACAAAGCTACTATTTCCTATACAAGTTCAAGAGAAAAGCCATTCATTTTCACATAAGCATTAAACCAAAAACATGAAGTGCCATCCTTTCTTGCAAAAAAGTTTTCATATATAAACTTAAGGGTACAATCTACACTAGTAATAGGCTAGCAACTAGGATCTAGGAGGAAATATTTCTCACATGGCCAAATCATTTTAGATCAAGATATTTTCAGTTTTAAAACTAGTTTTTTCTTCTTACATGTGAATATTCTGAAAATACTACTTTCCTTTTTCATTTTCAAAACATGTTTACATTGTCATAGCACATGTGCATATAGATTTTTGCAAATTCTTGTGCATATAAACCAAAGATGTTGCCTACACTAGAACCTATACAAGCATATAGATCATTCAAGATTTTCCATGCACACTCATCACATGTCGTGAATCATTTTGTACCAAAACTTTCAGATTTTGGAACACCTTGGAAGCCAAGTAAATTTTTTTATATGTTTTCTTGTTAAATCATATTGTCATGTGAAAAATATGGTTTAGAAACCCAAGGATTTCTGAACATTGGTAGTACGAGAATGGTTGCTATAATTTGTGTATACCAAGGAAAGATTTGAGAAGAACATGGATTTGTACATTGGCATTTAATATGATGTTTCATAGTAGACCAATGGGAGGAAATTGTGTTTTACGCAGGAAATTTTTAGGACATAGATTGGATGATAAGTCCATGTGAGTTTAGGGAGGAGTGTATGGTTTGAGAGAGAAAAGGATTTTTCTTTTATGTCAATCATTTGTCACAAATGAAAACTGTTTTGTTTCACAGACTTAATAAATGCACACTTATTTTATTAATTTTCTACTACTATATATAGACATGAGCATGAACACTTCTCCTCACAACACAAAGCATTCGAATTAAAACAATAAGGAAAAAAAACAAAGGGCTTCAGACCAAACTTGTGAGTAAACTTTTCAAAATTTTCTTCCTGTATTTTTCTGTTTTGGACTGTCAAATTGTCTGGCTGTTGTTTTGCTTTGTTTGTTGAATGCCAACTTGGTTTACCTTCTTTGTCTAAATCAAAGAGTTAGCGATAGGTATTTTAATTTATTAGTTATCATTTGATTTAGAAAGTTATACCAATAGGTTATCAGACCCTGTTGTTTGTTCCAGTTTAGATAGATCAAACTGATCAGTTAATCTATGTTAGAGATTAGAACGAGATGCTATACTAGTTTTAACCCTTTACATAGCCACAAAATGGTTTAGAAATGAAGCAAAACATTTCAAAACCCATACTGATACCTGAAAACAGAAACACAACAACTCTCTGTAAATCTCAAACCAAAGTGGATTTTCAAATGTTTTAAAAACCTGTTTTGATTACATAAACATAATTGTGGATCGAAATGAGGATTTTTAAAAAGAAAATCATAATTTTTAAAAGCGTGGATCATGAGAAAAAGGGGAATGGTCGGAAAAACAATTTTGGTGAACATCCGGCGAATTACCCATCAGGAGGTGGTGGCGATCGGCTTGAAGGGGTAAGGGAAGCCATAGATCACGGGAAAAATATAAATTATTTTTTTAAATAAGGGGATGGTGAGAATAAGATCAAAATCGGGTTTTAAGGGTTGTTTTTTCTTGGTCTGTTTCTCGTCGAACTGCTCTTCGTCGTCGATGTTATGGAGGTGCGCGCCAAGGGGGTTCGGTGCTAGAAGGTGTCGAGGTGGTGCAGCTGAAAGGAGATGAAGTCCGGTGGAGGGGAGTGGCAACGGTGGTGTATTTCTTGGATGGTGCTTTTATTGGCAATGGCAATGTACCGGGTGGTACTTTGGTACGAAGGTGAAACACAGTCTTGGCAAGGGATTTCGTGAAGCGGTGCATTGGTATTTTGGCACTTTGGTATTTGGGTACTTTGGCACTTTGGTAATGGTCTGGCGCATGGAAGCTGGAGTGGATCAGCAGGCAAGTCACTATGGTCTGGGAGTGGTACTTTGGTGGGTGATCGGGCAAGTGGTACTTTGGCCAGATTATGAAAACTGGGCTGTTTTTCACATGCGCACATCGTGATTTTGAAGTGGTACTTTGACTGAGTGCTACTTTAGTCAAAGAAGTTTCAAAAAGGATTTTTAAAATATAAATTTAATAAAAACCAGTTTTTAATTAAATTATAAATTAAATATAGCATAGAAATAAATAAATAAAGAATTTTTATTTAAATTGGTATGTGGAAGAAGAAGTGAATCAGGTATAGAAGATTAAATGAAGATTTGACAAAGTCGATAATCGAGTGTAAAAGCTGTATTAAAATAAATAACTAAATTATAAATTTAGTTTATTTATCAATGATTAGAATAAGAAATAAATTTTCTAAAAGAATAATGTAAGTATTCATTTTAATGTTGACGAACAAAAATGGAAAGAAAAACCGTGTGCGACGCACACACTGAAATTGTCCATTTTTAAAAAGATAATCAAGATATCCAGATACAAGCAAAATAATCATATACTGTTTGTTTGACTGAAATTATATCTGTGAATTAAACTATAACCAAGTTGAACTAATAATTTAAAAAGAAATAATATGTTAATCATTTCGAAGAGTCCGGAAATTTTATTCCACTTCGACTTGATTTATACGCCGCGCGTCAGAGATTATTAAAGATAATTGAAAACGGAGATATACAAGGCTTATTCTTGAATAATGCCTTCGATTTGTCCAGTCTCAGGACAACTTGTATGGATGAATGTCTAACAAAGTAATTCTAACTAATCACGTACGTTGATCTCTTCAAACGTATTTATATGGTGGCAGAGGAATTCGTTTCTCTCGCTTTGTACCTATAATATATTTTTGGGAAGTCAATTAGTGGTTAGCAAGTTCTGACGATGTGGCATTCAAAGAAATTAAACAGTGATGATGAAAAGGTAAGTCTAGCCTCAGGCCTCATACTCAGGAAATGACAAAAATTGGGCAGGAAGCATGGCTATGTGGGTCGCTCCCATTTGGGTGTAGCATCACCTATCTAGAGAAATTCCTTTTGTTTCTTACTCTATCGATTCTGTCCCATTCGGGGAAATGGTTGTCGTACACAACCATTGGTGATATACATTCGATAACGCAAGAGAAATGAGTGGTCGGTCATGTGTGGGCCGGGTTGCAAGACGTTCTTGTTGAACCCAGTGTATTCGCCTCTAGAGATACACGATCGGAAGGTGGTTCCATACGTTGTCATAGTTGGAAATCCATTATCCATACGCGCCAAACGGTTTTTATTTGTATACTATATAGGAGAATGTGAGATGCAAGCATTCTTCTAGATTCTAAATTATTTGTGGAAAACCTAGACACTATGATTCAAGTATACAAAGTGTTTTGATCTCATAAGGTAAAAACCCGTTCCGTATTCACGGCGTGGTCTTATGAGATATTTTGAATTCTTTAATCTGTTTTAAACTTTTTACTCATACCAGTCCCCTAACTGACCCGAAGTTTATTTTTCCGTATTTTTCTTAAACTCTTGGGTACTCATAACACTTGTTATGAGTAGACAAGTGAATCAGGTCATGATAAAACTTGGGAAGCTGGATGGAAACTTTCTGTATGCTATTCTACTTATCATGTCTACTGTATAATTATAAGTATGCAAGTTTGGTCATCGATGATATGTATAATTAAAGTTGTACTATGAAGTAGCTTGTATCCCTAAATATATTATGCTCTGACGTAATATGTCCTGATGTGTAATATTTTAAAGTATCACCTTTTGTAAAATTCTGTTGTGAGATTCTGATGGTTTTTCTGCAGTTTTATCTTCTATCTATTCATATTCTTATTAATGACACGACTTCCGATGTGTTCGAAAGTTGGATCGTTTCAAGATTACTCCGATAATTTAAATTTGTTCTCGAGAAGGATAAATAGAATTAAATCAAATTTCTTGACTAACACTGAAATTTGAGGATTGTCCTCAAACAAATTAAAACGTAATTGTTCTAACAAATATAAAGGATCTAAAATAAAAGTTAAAGTGTGATTTCAATTGAATAAGATATAAATGTTATAATAATCTACTTATACATTTCTAGTATTAGGTACTAGATATAAATCACATAAACGTATGTTGATTTACAGAAATTCTAGAATAGCTAGAAATCTGATAAAAGGACAAGTGGACTTGCGATTGGAAATGAAGCAAATGTTGTTGGATTATCCATAGGAAGTTTATTCTTGTTCAATGTAATGGCTTAATTAAATTAAATAATTGTTATTACGAAATTCCATGTAAAGTAAAAGTTATTATTAATCTTGTTCAGACAAGTTTAAATTTCATTTGTAACAAAAGGAATAATTGTTATTCATTTTATTTATGGAATTTCCCAAATAGTTAATGATCTTTATAAATCCTTAACTATAATGTACTTGACATTAATAATGAGTGGATTAAATTTAGTGATTTAAATCTGATATACCTTTAGTATTACCAGTTATCCCTATAAACAAGAAAGCATATCAAAACTCCATAATGATGGAATTTTGAAATCATTTGATTTTTAATCATATAAATAATGCAAATCCTTTTATTAGGCAAAATAACTGAGTCACCTTTCACTTGATACAGTGAATGAGAGATAAGTATTGGGTCTCATACATAATGATGTACATGGAGCAATGAATACATAAGCTAGAGGCAGGCTTATTACTTCATTATATTCACTTATGATATCAGTAGATACAGATATGTGTGTCTTATGAAGCACGTATTAGAATCCTTTGAAAACTTCAAAGAATTGAAAGTGAAGTTAGAAACCAATTTTAATAGAAAATAAATACCTTTAGAACAGATCAAAAGAGAATATTTAAGCCAATTATATAATGACTATCAAAATGAGTTTGAAATTGCTTCACATCTCACTCCACCTAGAACATCATATTAGAATGGTGTGTCTGAACGGAGACATCGCACCTTATAAGATATAGTATGATTAATGATAATTCATTTAGATCGTCCAATAAATTAAATTTAGAACAATTATATTAAATCCCACTAAAATGATTTAAAGACGCCATATAAGATATGAATTGGGAAATGTCCTAGTGTGTCTAATACGAAGATTTGGGATATAAGGCGTTTGTTAAACATCCTTCCTCTGATAAGATCAAACACAAATCAGATAACTATTTTGTGTAATATCCACAAGAGACAAATGGATATTAATTTAATAAATCCTCTGAGAATAAAATGTTTATTGCTCGAATTGTTATTCATTTAAAGGAGAGACAATCTCTAAGATATCGATGGGAACGAAATAGAATTCGAAATGCCTCGAAAACCATAAAATGCCATTGAATCTTGTATAGACAAGAAATTGAGTGGGATTGACACAATAATTCTAATGTTATATATTTTGATAACACATTAATTATTGTGAATAATGTTTATTTTAAAAACAAGAAATAAATACTGATTCTAAGAAAGAAAATGTTTGGATTAAGAAGTTCGTGATTGAACTTAATTCATTGTTGATCCAATGATATACATTGAGATAAAAATATGGTTATTGCTCAGGCATAAAACATTAAACTCATTGTCAATGCAAAAATAATATAAGAAATATAACTATTATGTGAAACTGTTCACAAAAGAAATTAACATATCTGCAAAGTTGTAATGTTGTAGACCTACTGAATTAGACTCCATCGCAGCGGAAGTTTAATAGTCACACTAGTTTCATGAGTATATGATACATGAATAACTGACTCTAGTGCAAGTGGGAGATTATTAGAATTTATGCCCTAGAGGCAATTCATCTGATGAGATTGATAACACTGTTGATGTTATTATTTTATTTGGAATAAAAATAATATTCTATTATATTATATTTACTGCGTAATATAAATATTAATATAATAGAAGTCCTTAGAATTATAATACAGAATTATATAGTTCAAGTGAGTGACTTGAACTTGAGATTATATAATATGTTAAGTATTGTAATTCTTAAATGTCCCTAGTCAAGTTTTATTGTTTATATAGGATAACAATAAAACATAGACTAGTACTGTAACGACTCGCGGATTCGAACCCTTTGAGTCGGCTAAATATAATACAAGTCCAACCCAAATTGCACGAAAACACGAATCATTAATAGAAAGAAATTAGAGGATGAGAAATAGAAAAGATAGAAAAATAGAATAGAAGAATTAAGATAGAAGAAAGATCTGAATTACATTGAATCTCACAATCGCAGCGGATAAAATATAGATATAGATATAAGCATTGGAAAATACAAAACTGTATCTGAACTTACATACAACATCAGAGTAAATCATATATACATCACAACGAAAATAAACCCTATATAACTAATGTTGAAACCTCCTACTCCAGCTCCTTCCAGATTATTTGAAAAATCGTGAACTACTTGACTGCACGTACAAATTTGGGCATCCATGAGTTTAGGGAGAACACAAAAAAATAATCTCTAGGTCAGCCATGGGACTGGTGTGAGTAAACGATTTTAAACAGTTTGCTTAACTTGGAAAATTCCTTTCGAAAGAAAAGATAATCGTAAGACCGATCCACACATAAACACGAATGATTTTTATCTTACGATAACCCAAAACATTTTGAAATCATAACCATACTGATATTATAATAATGTCTAGGGTTTCCACAAATAAATTAGAATATAGTGGAACGCTGCATCTCATGCTCCATATATATAGTATACAAACAAAATCACTTAGCGCTTAGGGATAATGGATTTCCAACTATTACAAGGTATGGAACCATATTCCGATAATGTACCTCTAGAGAGGAATACACTGGGTTCAACAAGAACGTCTTGCAACCTGGCCCACACATGACCGACCACTCATTTCTCTTAAGTGTATCGAATATATCGTCACCTTACGGTTGCTAGCAACATAACCATTCCCGGGAGATACAGAAGCGAAAGAAGTAACAAAATGAATGTTCTCTAGATGGTGACAATACACCCAAATGGGAGCGACCCACATAGCCATGCTACCTGCCCAATTTTTGTCATTTCCCGGTTGTGAGGCTTGAGGTCAAAATTTACCTTTTTGATCAGTACATCCTTATTCACTTTGAATGCCACATCGTCAAACCCTTTAAATCACAAATTGACTTCCCCCAAACCATGGGTAAAAAGTTGATAGAAACGAATTCCTCCGACACCAAACATAGTTTTGAAGAGATCAACTTACGTGACCTGTTAAGTATACTCTAACAGACATTCGTCCATACAAGGTGTCCTGGGTCTGGAAAAACCAAAGGCACTATCCTGTAAATCCATCTTAGGCAATTTCCACCTAGAACTGACAAAACAACCCTTGCATAAACCCTATCTTCAATTTGACTTTAGATTTAAAACAACGTCTAGGTCGAAACAAAGTGGTATTTGGATTTCATTTAGAAAACTAATCCTGGTCTCCTTGAATCAATGAACGTTAATATCTTTTAGGGCCAAGTGATTCTTAAATGAATCAGATTAGTATATTTCATATGAGTTTCTATATCCTTAATTGATTTTCAGAACTTATCTACACAAGTTATTTAACAAATACAATTCTAGATTTCAACTATAGTTGGATATTATCTAAATAAGGCATGAAAATGATTTAATTTAATCTAACAAGTTAATTGGGTCATGACACAACATTAAAATAAATTAGTTATGACAACAGATCTGGTCTATCACATTTCAACAATTCAAATAAACATTGTTCATCAATTGGTTGATCTTAGAAAATAATTACTACCAAATCATATCTATCTATGGTTCTATTCCATTTAATTATTATTTTTTATAACAATACTGTTATAATCCATATTTCAATGATTTATAATAATTTTATTTCCTTAGATGAACCGTTTATTCACTATATAAAATTATTTTAAATATATATTTAAAATGGAAGTAAATGATACTTCCCTTAATCGATTTCAAAAACAATATCTCTTCCTGATTTTTCCATTTCACTTATTTTCCGAACTTCGGAATAACCTCAACGTTACAAGTCAACCAATTTTCTCTTATTAATATCTTCCACATATATTCTTATCTTGCACAGCATCTGCTTCCACTGTTATTCACTTTGGAATTTGATCATTGTTCTTTCTAGACTTGTTTAACATATTTACTAATATCAGATTAATATAGCTTATCCAGTTGTTATTTAATTTATTTATTTATTACTGATTTGTCTAATCTGATCAAGTACAACTCTGTTTACAACGGTTCTTATTTGGTCATGTGTATCTGCTCCTTCAAGACGTTATTATCCAGACAACATTTCTCCTTTTTATTTGGTTTACACATATTAATTTTATTTCCTTTAAATATCATGATATAAATATTTAATTTTTTTTTTAAAAAAAACCCTTCATTTTATTTTCTAAAATTTCTATTTCTTAAATTTATTAGTACTCATCTATCTTTCCTTTTCTTTATTTACTTACTTCTCTTTTCTATTTTTTTCTTCTTTTAATTCAGCCGAAACCCAAAAGCTTGTAGGCTCAACTTCATTTTCTTCTTTTTCCTTGACCCAAAAGCCCATCATGCGTATGCAGAAAATTAGGTCCACGACCTCTCCCCTTTTCCTTTATTTTTTCTGCCTGTACCCTTTTATCAGTCCATCCTTCTTGTTTGTCTCTGCTGTTTTTCTATCCCCGTACAAAGTTTTGAGTACCTAACTATACACCACCTCCGTGTACCTACCCTCCTCGTCCGATCGTCAGAGGGTTACCGGAGCACTACCACACAACATCCTGCCATTATCATATGAAAAGCATTTTGTATTTGTTCATATGTATAATATTAGTATTTTAAAGGCCATACCGTCATTAGTTAAACCAGTTTTAAAAGCATTTATTTATATACTCAAAGGAAAAATGAGGCTTTTTATTTCAAGCTAATTAACGTACTGTATATACCAACACCAAATGTTGGCTTTCTCTTAAAATACCAACGCTTCCTGCAGGCATTTTTGGAATTCAAAAGCTGCTTCTCTTGGTATTGGGGTTGGATTATTTGTTCTAAGGTACTTGTGACCGATTTTTATGTAGTATCAATTGACCACCATGATACAATTGCAAACGCTGAAAGAGTAAGATGAAGTAATGGTTGTATTCAGTTTTACCTTACTGGAACTGTTCATGTAGCAAGGCAGGTTCAATTGTATTTTGATTCATTTCACTTCTTGCGTAGCGTTATTTGGGTTCATGGAAAAGTAAACCAATTCAGATGCTCCATATTCTTTTCACTGGTTTACAGCTACAATGTAAACAAATCAGATTCTAGTGGTTTTTCTTGCTTCCTTGGAACTTAAATCATTTCGTACTATGCTGCTAAATGATTGAAGGACGTTTGTTCACACATAATACTTGCTTTAAATAGTAATTAATCATTTTTTATACTTTAAAGGCTACTTCCAGTGAACTTTTAGTTCAAACCTGTACTGTCAATTCATGCAGTGACAGTATATAAGTATCCAACTTCATAATACAAAGTAATATATGCAGACTTCGGCTCCTTCCACTTCCTTTTTCCCCCATTTGCAGACATTCAAGTGCACAGATATACCCTGGTGCACGTGCACGTCTTCTCCACTCAATGGTCTTCCGCCCTGATCATCTCCACAAACACGCCATCGCATCCTGACCTCAACTTTGATCTCCGATCAGCTTTTGACCATCTCTATCCAAATTTGATGTTTAAACCGGTCCTTCCCATAACAACCACTTCACCGTCCATTTATTTTATCACTAGCTGCCGCCTCCATGTTACATCGATATCAACCAAACTCCGCCATCCCGATGTCGACCCCCAGCCTGATCTTCTCCCCAAACACGAGCACGCTCATTTCCTCCATGGTGCTGCAGTTCTGAAATGAATAGGGACTGAAAAACAATGATCAAAAACCCTAAATCCATTCCGTTTTCATAAATTCCACAAATGGAAAAAATACTTTGATCTTTTTCCCTTGATCCATGATCATTCATACTGCTCCAGATCAAACCGCACCACCTCCGTCCTACCAGATCACCAGAAAATGTCGTCTTTCTATTTTCTGTTGAACCCAGTAATTCTCGATGTCCACAACAGTAAAAAAAATGGTGAAATGTTGATAACAAATCATGATTTAACTGTGCTAATAACTTAGTATACTTGAATCGCCTAAATAAGATGTTTGAATTCTCGAGCTGTAAAGTTCCTTACAGTATATTCATTTATATTGGCTATTATACATTTTTTTTAAGTTGCAAATGGTTTAAAACTATACTATAAATAAATGTAACAACATATGTACACATCTTATATCCCATAACTATCTAAAAATTTAAGTTGTGCAGTTCTCAAGGTAACAGAGGTGAATATTTGACAGTTTTCATCATACTGGAGCATGTACACTAGTCTGTCTTCATCATGCAACTCGACATATTTGGTTAATTTGATATCATATATTTTATACAGGGGCAGATATAAAATAGTCATTATGTATTATGGTATTCAAGTGATGAAAAATAATAATAATGGCAATTTAGAGTTTACTCACCTTAATTTTTCCTCTGTTCTCTAACAGTTCCCTTTTCCAGTTTTTACCTTCTCTGTTTTTGGTTGTCTCGGCCATTTAGTTCTCTTTCATTTTAAAGTGTTTTGAGCTGGTTCTAAGGTATGGTTTCATACCAATATTGAAGTGTATTTATAGGAGGAAATGATGTATGGTTTCGAGACTTGGCAGGGTAGCTAACAGGTTGTCTCAGCCTTGACGGATTTGATAGCCAAGGCTGCTGTCATGTTTGATTGAAAACAACTATGATGTGGGATAGTTGATGGATAGCATAGCTAAGTTTATAACTGTTTTCTAGCTGAATGAAAGGGACAAAACAATGTGTGTATAGCTGTTGTATTGATTGAAAGAGAAGTATCAATGTACTTGTACAAAATACATGTGCAAAGGGACTTAAACTAGGATTTGCTAGGCAATGGTTAGGCTGCATATTTGATTTACTATCGACTAATTTGAAAAGGTGATGTATTGCTATATCTTCATGGATCTTTTCATTGACAAAGTGCATGGCTAAATCTAAATTTTGGGTATAAATACATGTGCAGGATTCTTATGTGTGTTCCCAATGGCTTACTTGGCTATTAAGTAAATTAAACTCTACACATATTTACTTTTTTGAAGTTCCAATTCATGAACAAGACACATCTTCCCATTTAATGTTCTGATTCTAGGTCTCTATGCTATTGATTAATAACTATACTCTATTTTAAGCCATCACCCTATGATACAAAGATCTGGTTTGAACGTACAATAGCCAATGTACTTTCCTGAATTAATAGTTGCAAATCAATGTACAAATAACTATGTTCTCATTATTTCGATATGATTGCCTTTCACTTAATTTTATTATATGACATGTTCTTGTCATATTATCTTATATGCACATATGAGAAGTTACATAAGTTACTATTTTGATTTACACACATATATAATGTTAGAACACCATTTACCTATGTACACGTAAATTATAGATTAAAATGTACATATAGGAATTTTAAACAAATGACTATTCGAAATTTATCAAAAATATTCAAATTCAATCTTATTTAATTGAATTTAATTATTTGCATAAGCTAAGATTTAGATTACAATGTTGGTCAGAAAATTCGGGGCATTACAATCTAACCCCCTTAAAAGAATTTCATCCCCGAAATTAAGTAGTGATCAAAAAATTCCAGTTATACTCAAAAAATCATAGACTTATCTCAATTCACAAACATGGGTCATCTCCTAGTAACCATAATAAATAAGGCATCCGAAACATCGTCTAATTCACAAACATTTCACAAAAATCAAAGCAATCAATACACATCAGTAATCCGCCAAAAACTCTGGATAGAATCCTCAGATAGTATCTTCGGCCTCTCATTTCAAACTTCTTTGTTCCCTTTCCTCGTTCTTGACAAATTGTGGATGAAATCCATATTTATTCAAATTGATTTATTAACCTCTTTTTACATATCGGTTCTCAGTAAATTAATTTTCAATTATCAAAATTCTCATAGGAATTAAACCCTTAAATTTACGGAAAATTTGGTAGTGTCTCTCTCATATGGGTCCATCGTATAACTCCAAAATTCGCCTTTCTATATCTTCTCTACTCATCAAAGAATCCTAAAAACCAACTGATTTTACACATAGGCTACCCAAATCCAATTAAAATACTAATTTCTATCTTCTGTCAGTATTCAACTCATGTACTTTCATCTATAAGCATCCATCAATCCAAACATATTCATTTGTATAACCAGAGTTATCTACTATTAAAATTGGAAAACATTTCCATTCTCTCGTTCACCCATTAGTATTTTTCAACATTCATTAGTCCCTAACTGTAAATTAGTACGAAAATAATCCTCTAAGTATCAATCCCAAAGACCGAAATCAACATCAGATCAACACTAATAAAATCATTTAACCAATGTCCAGTTAGGTTCCAATTCGTTAAATTTCAAAAAAAAAAAAAATCATTCAGTTCAATTCACATGAGTTTATATTCAAATAATCCTTTAATTCTGAATTTATTAGGTGAAAATCCAAATTTTATTCATTTAAAATTCTTCAAATTTCCCATAATTCCAAATTCCATTTCCGGTTTGTCTTATTTGTATATATTTCATTTTTATGCAAATTCAATTTGGTTTTAAATAAACAACTTAATGTTAAAATCTGATAATGCAAATTCAAATTGGTTTTAAATAAACAACTTAATGTTAAAATCTGATTATCAGATTATAATAGCAATCAACACATTTATTTATAATAATTTCAAAACAAATTATTCCTTTTGTATAAAAATATAATTTTGGGCAAAATTATACCATTTACCTAGCTTTTAAAACAATACTATATCGAATTATTTTGTTCAAGTGTTTAGAAACTCCTATCGAACGTCATGGCTTCCCACTAGCCGACCAAAATTTATAAACCACTCAACAAACCAATCAACACAATATAAAATAGTTTTTATATCAATTAACAAATACGCGCTCATATATATATATATATATATATATATATATATACACACACACACCCACACACACACACACTCAAACTCAATCTAGGGTATTACTAACCCCATCTCTATTGAGTTACGCCACAGAGCCAAGGTTATTCTCAACCTTCAGCTCTGATACCAACTGTAATGACCCGCGGATTCGAACCCATTGAGACGACTAAATATAATACAAGTCCAACCCAAATTGCATGAAAATACAAATCATTAATAGAAATAAGTTGGAGGATGAGAAATAGAAAAGACAGAAATTAAAATAGAAGAATTAAGATAGAAGAAAGTTCCGAATCACATTGAATCTCACAATCACAACGGAATAAAATATAATATAGATATAAGCTTTGGAAAATACAAAACTTAAATTGAACTTACATACAACATCAGAGTACAACATATATACATCACAACGGAAATAAAACCTACACAACTAACACTAAAACCTCCTGCTCCAGCTAAAATTCTGAACTACTTAACTGCCCATACAAGTTTGGGCACCCAAGAGTTTAGGGAGAACACAGAAAAATAAACTCTGGGTCAGTCATGGGACTGGTGTGAGTAAACGATTTTAAACAGTTTTCTCAACTTGGAAATCCCTTTTGAAAGAAAAGATAATCGTAAAACCGATCCACTTATAAACACGGATAGTTTTTATCTTACGATAACCAAAAACATTTTGAAATCATAACTATATTGATATTATAATAATGTCTAGGGTTTCCACAAATAAATTAGAATCTAGCGGAACACTTGCATCTCACGCTCCACATATAATTATTTCATTTTACAAATGGAGCTCATACTAAATACCTAGAAGATCATTCATTATCATCATTAAAAGGAAAAAGAGACTAACAAGAACTAAGGGGAAAAGCTTAGGAATTCAGGCTACATCAAATCTCAACTTGTTCATCAACTTTAAGGTGAATAATACCTAAATTATTATTTTGTTCTAGATGTTTTGTTGTTGTTTATACAGAGCAATAACATAAAGAAACTGTTTTAAATTAATATAATCTAGTTTTTAGATAAAAGCCTTAGGTTTTGGGTTGAAATCAACGTTTTACATCTCCAAATGCTTTTTGAAAATTTAATATAACATGCTTAAAATGATTTCAAATGTGGGATATAAATTTCGTCTTTTTCTAAACATTTATGAATATTTAATGAATAACCTAAGGAGGAAAAATGTTTAATTTGGTTTTAAATGATAAAAGTGATTTAATAATAATTTCAATTTTAAAATTTTATAGAATAGGGAGAAGGTTATTGTTGTTTTTTAGGATTTTCCTTACAAAAAATGATTTATTATAAATTGTTTTGGCTTAAGAGAACTGTAATAACCCGGAAATCTGAGCCAATTTAAAATTTTTATTTTGGCAATTTTGATGAATTTTGAACATTTAAAATGATTTAATTTAAATAATAGCATTGAGAAGTTTATTTTGAATAGAAATAGAACGTATATTTTTTTTGAATCATCGTTAATATTTTTTTTTAAATATAAAAGGAATTGAAAATGGCACGGTAGTTTGAAAATTTGATTTCAAAGTTCAAATGAATGCACAGGATTCAAATTAACTCGATTTTAGCAAAACCAAAAATATTAGAATCTATATGAGAATATCTTTCCAACGAACCCGGAAAATCAAAATTTCATAACGGGAATCAAAAGTTATGCCGAGATGAAAATTCAGAATAGTCGCTATGGATTCTGGCCCTTAAAAATGGAAATTTTGTAAATGACCTCTGTTTTTGACGAAACCACTTTTGTTGGATCCAGGATGTCTGGTTATTGCTAATTTCCGAAATTTATAATTTTCTGAATCAATATGTGAGCGTGGCACATGAAAATGCGTTTTGACAGTTTTATTCAATTTCGATCGACCAGAAATGGCCATTTTTCAAACAGTCTCATAATTTGACAAAATTAGTATTGTTAGGACCGTATCATCAATACAAAGCTGGAAATAATTTTTTGGGAATTTTTAGAGTCTGTATGTGGTTCCGATAAATTGAAATGTGCGTTTAAAATTGAATATATAGATTTATATTTTAATTTCAATCAAAACTGATCGAAACAGTCAAACTAGCTTACGGGACATATCCCATTGTGTTTGGAATGTGGGTAATTAGCTAGGAATGACAGTCGGTGAGTTCGGTTTGGAGTTCGTATTGGAAAGTTACTTTTTGGTGTTAATTAAAGAATTTAAATATATATATATATATATATATATATATATATATATATAAATTCCAACTCACCCTCTTCCTTCCCCTTACCGGTTAACCCCCACATTCCTAGTCAAATCGGTTTTCTTGATTTAGAAAAAAAAAGAAAAAAAGGGACAACCCTCAAATGCGCCCCCTTTCACCGCCGCCTGGAGCTTTCCCTCCGCCGGAGCCTCCCCGTTAGATCCCCTTCCCCCTCTTCTGTTGTGAACCCACGCGGTTTCCCCCCCTCCAATCGAAGAAAATCCACCCAAACCCTAGGAAGGGCCGCCGCCTCTGGCCAATGCCCCGCCGCCATCAAACCCCCCTAACCTGCGCACCCTCCTATCTCTGACGAACTCATCAATCTCCCCCGCCGCCTCGCGCAGTCAACAGCAAAAGCCCCCCATTCAATTAAAAATGTGATTTTTATTTTCATTTCTTTATTTTCTTCGATGTAAGGTTTAGATCTATAAACTAGTAAAGTTTAGATTTTTTTTTATTGGTAAGCTTTTAGTTTTTATCGTAGAGAAGTTATGAGAGACAAGATTTTAAATGTATAAAAGAAATGATTTTCTTTACAAAAGAAAAGACCATATTTTTATGAAAGGTTATATTTTTGAAATAGAAAGATTAGATCTTTAATTTAGAAAATGTTATATTTTCAAATATAAAAAGATTTGATTTTTAATTAAGCAAAGGTAAGATTTTTAAACCATATAAAGATGTGATTTTTATTTATATGAATGCCATATAAAAATGTGATTTTCATAGATAAAGTTTAGAATAAATATATAATCTTTATAATGAAAACATCGTGTTAAAGATGCTATTTTTATCATCTTGAAGGCGAAGTAAAAATATGTGATTTTTATATATATAGTGAATACGGGCAACGAAAGTGACAAAAAGCGAGAACGACGAAGATTTTCTACATATGAAGAGTCGCGGCGTTTGGTTTAGCTCTTGGTGAGAACTCCTCACTTTTATTTTAAATTTTAATTGAAATATATACTAGGATGCAGACGGTGCTTAGCAGCACCCGACACCCGTTGTCCACAGACCATGGATGACTTGTTTGTTTAGTTGGTGTGTTGTGAAAGTTGATTGTGTGATGTGGATTGGAATAAAATATTTTATAGTTAAAAAAATATAATTTTTAACGTGTATATAAAATAAATAGTAATAAACAAATCAGACGATTTGTTTATACACTGATTTGACTGATATTGATTGGGACGATAAATTTTACACATCGCCCAACTGCACAAATAAAATCTGTATTTGTTGATTTGAAACCCCACATGAGTATTGGGATGATATTTGATGTACACTAATCCCGATTGTTTAGTTGTATGTCAATCGATGGGTTAACAGACTGTGTAAGCGTTAATTATTTATATTTAATGCTTAGCAGTTGTGTGGTGCACTCTGGATGATGGTTGATGATTTATCGTTGCTATTATATTCATGGGTTATATGGAATCCATATAATTAACATTATATGGTAATTGGTTGGGCCTCATTCTAATTTGGAAAATAAAGAATATTATAAAAGAAAATATTCATGTGTTGAATAAAATAAATATTCATATATTGAATAAAAATATAAATTCATGTGTTGAATAGAATAAATATTCATGTGTTGAATAGAATAAATATTCATGTGTTGAATAAGAATATAAATTCATGTGTTGAATAGAATAAATATTCATGTGTTGAATATAATAAATATTCATGTGTTGAATAAAAATATAATTTCATGTGTTGAATAATATATATATATATATATATTCATGTGTTGAATAAAAATATATATTCATGTGTTGAAGAAAATATTCATTTGTTGGATAGAATAACGAAGTTATTGAAATATATAAAGCCGTGTTGGTTAGATATGCGCCATTTTGACATGAACGATATTTATATCGATTTTATTCATTTTTATAATGAATATAGAAAAGGAAGTGATTCCAAAATGTAACGTTTTGAAAATATTATCGTTTATAGATTAATGATATGGAACATTCAATTTTGATTAGAAATTAAATATAAAGTTGAAATCGTTTTGAAAACGAATTTAAAACGATTTATAAAATACGTTTTGAAAGGAAATCGACGAAATATATACAATATATATATAATGGCCTGAATAGGACGCGCTGCGCCGCGGCAGTTCGTGAATTTCGGCCATTGACTTCGAATGGATATTACGGGAGATCCGACCGTCGGATTCTCCTAAAACCGGAACCATTGGGTTCGTATCGAAAAAAGCTTTCTAATGAATATTAGAGATTTGATATCTAACATTTGGATTTGGAATTATGTCCAAATCAAATTTGGAAAAGGTCGTTGTAAGTGCAGTTCGATGGCTGTCGATGGAAATCGATTGTATGGGCCTTGATAAAATTATTAAAATAGTAATAATTAGTGTAAAATCATAAGAAAAGATTTGGAAAGAATTGCGAAGAAAATTTCCATATTTGAAAAGATAAAAATAGATTTTTTTCGAAATGAACTAGTTTTGAACTAGAATTATAATTCCATTTATTTTTAAAATAAATAAAGTGGGTTTGAAAGGGTTTTAAAAGTAACCAGAATTTCCAATAATTGAATTGGAATGGATTTGAATCGAAATTGCCTTTGGGATATTTCGATGTTGGATTTCGTGATTATACAAATATTGTTATGGAAATTTGAAAGACATATTTATATCGTTATTTCCAATATGATATTTGTTGGTCGTAGAATTTGATATTGAATATAAGTCGATATATTTTCTATTCAGAGCCTTGTATTTAATATCAAATGGGATTTGGGTTTGTCGTGAATGGTGTCTTCATTAACACTGTTCTTAAACCCAATTGAGAAAAAGATTAAATCTTTTTATTTAGATTTAATGAAGTGTACCAATTAAATGGTATTTAATTGGAATTGAATTTGAATTGATTTTTGGGTTTATCGTGAATGGTGTTTTAAATAACACTTGTTCTTTAACCCGATAATTAATGGAATGTAATTTTGGGTTTATAGTGAACCGTGTTTTAAATGACATTGGTTCTTTAACCCAGTTAAAGACAGGATATGATTTCCCAAGTTAAATAATCATTGATAGTGATTATTGGGAAGATTAAAACCCAGTGGAGTTTTAATGAATCTTTAATTAGATTGAAATAATCAAGAATGGAGTATCACCAGTTTTGCTCCAGGCGATAGTTAAATCTTTAATTAGATTTGAACGTGAAATGGTAATTGAATTTACCGATAACATTGTGGTGTTAGCTATGAAGTATTACCAGTTTTACTTCATGGGATGAATAGGTTGGGATTGGGAAATAAAATAAATGATTACTTCGGTGTGGTTCGCTAATCCCGACTAATTTGGATTGATAATCAAAGGAAGATTAAAGAATAAATTTAAAGAATTTATCTTTGATAAAATTAATGGGAACATTTCCCAAAGTATAAGAATATTTGAATAAAAGAATATTCTGAATTGGAATGAGGCATATGTTGCGTTTGTGTAACACTTGTTTATTATATACGCGAGTTATTCAGAAAGATCGGGTTTATCCCATTCTGAATAACTGATTCGACGTGGTGTCGAAGATGAAGACGGTGGTTGAAGACCGGAGGCTTCACATCGTTTGGGTGATTACCGATGACCTTGATTGGGATGTACACCCAAGAGGAGGGAATCAGTTGGTGATCGTCCAGACGTACTTGGAGATCGATGGATATGCGAGGTACAAGGTGCCTCCGGTTTCGTTCAGACCCAAAACGAACTTGTATGGATTGTGTGTTTGACATTGGATTTTGCTCTGTGTTGATTGATCTTTATTAAATATACATCTGTCTGGTGAAGGGGAATTCATTCCCTTACTTCACCCTTCTCTGAGACAAACGGGATTAGAGGTTGTATATCGATGGACATCAGTCGCATGGTGTGAATTTCCTGTGTGGCATGCCTAAGTGGCAAATGATCAAGGCTTTTGTTGAAAAGAAAAGTCTTGTGGTTGATGATCAAAGCACCGCCTGTGTGGCATAGCTTCGTGTAACGTGAATTCGTGAGCCTCACACCCCGGTTATGAACCAGAAATGGGAGAGGACCTCAGGGAGGGCATGCGTTTTCTTCTAGCTTGGGTGGTGTCAGTGACCTACCAGCCCTGACATTTATATTATTTTCACCTGTGTGGTTGTTGCTGTTCCATGGCGCCTCAGATATATCGGTGACTATGTAGAGTCGATGTAGTCATAGGACTCATTTACGCCCCCAAGGGCGGGGAAACGCAGTGTTCAGGCATTTTAATCCACATCGGTGGACCGGCACTGTCGCTCCAAGGGTCACTCGAGCTTTGATCCTGAGGCTCGGGCTATATAGTCTCGAATCGGTTGAGGACGATCTCTTGCCTCGGTTCGCAGATGGAAATCCAACTTCCAATACGTGGCATTTGCCGCTTTGATTGTAGAGCCTAGTATGGCGACATGATATATGGTACCCATGCCGTCTATGATTGATATTTATGATTGAAATTGTTTTGACACTATACACTTATAATAGTATCAAATGATTTGTTTTTAACGTACCAAGCATGTTTGGCTATTATAAGGGAAAACCCTATCCTCTGGCTTGTGTTGCATTGTGTGATGGGACCTGGGTCTTATAATAGCTTCATTTTTCCAAAAAGCATTGTGCTGTTTTTTTATATGCACCGGTATTCTTGGGAGGAAACCCGTTCCATGTTATATGGCGTGGTCCCTTGATATATCTGATTTAAAGTAAAGCTTTAAATAATTGTTTTAGTCACACCAGTCACATGACTGACCTGGAGTTTATTGTTTTAACCTAAACTCTGGGTGCCCTTATTTTCGACACAGACAGCTAATAGTTTTGGTTTTGCAGATTTATATTCACAGGATCCTGATTGACAGCTGGAATGAAATCAGGAAAGCTATCTATCCGTATATCTCTTTCAGTTGTGTTTTGTATTATTTTCTGCTGCGATGTATTTAAATGTAATTTAAATCTCTGATATTTTCTATGTAATATTTATTCATACTCTGTATATTCTTGTATTCTGATGGAATTGTTGTAATAAACAATGAAATGTTCTTCTGCTCGTGTTCTGATTCGTCGAGTTCTCAAAACAATCGGGGGTTTCGAACGGTCTTGATCGGTTTAGCGATCGATTCGGATCGAGCGGAATTCCTTGTCGTTACATTTGGTATCAGAGTTTTGGTTTACAGAGCTCGGAGAACAAGACACATTAGAACCGAACGAAAGATTTCATCAGAGATTGGATTAGTAATATCCAATAAGAATGACTCGTTAGAGATGGGATTAGTAGTATCCAAGAACGAGTGTGAAGAGTGATGTTTTTAAAATAAAAGTGAAAACAAGTTTTGTTTTGAAAATTTATTCAATTATTCGTATTTGAATATTTATTTATATTGATTTGGACAATCCAGTATATAAAGATTTTGCGTATACGTCTGATCCACGTATATTTGAAGTTTTAATATACTGGATAGATATAGAATCGCACTGTAGTTGCCCGGGAATGATTCTGATGATGGGTACCCATCATCAGTGTTGTGTTCGAGTTTCGAAAGTGAGATAACTATATATTTCCATTAGACTGGTGTGAGAGCCAAAACTAGATAGGGCTTATTGTTGTGATTTGGCATCAAAAATCTGATTTTTTGGATATGTATCAAAGTTATGTGATTGAAAAGATAACCAACTAATTGATTGCTGGTTGTGTTGTTTGATTATTGGTTGATTAATTAAAATTTGAACCCTTTAGCCAAATTGTACCAAATATTGAATTATATTGAAAATTACTCGCATTTGCATGCATATACATGTACTTACATTGAACAGGTCATAGCAAGGAGGCTAGAGAAGAGAAATAAAATTGTTTGCCCGACAAATAGGTACATGTTTACTAATTTCTTTGGGTTTGGATGATTTTATGAGCCGATTGGCTAGCCGCTTGGCTTTTTCTTTTTCTTTTGGATTGGTGAGGGCCATGGGAGGCTATTTGAAATATCTCGAATCTCCCGATGCAGGGGAGGTTATGGCGAATTTTTTCGAAAATTGAGGGTGTTAGCCAAATTTTTGAAAAATTTGAAAAGTTCTTAGAAACTGAAAAGTTGAAGAACTTAAGCCGTAATGAAAATAATGGAATTTGAGTTGATTGGTTAAACAACTTTCGGCTTCGTTCCTTTTCGGGGACGAAAAGTTTTAAGTGGGGGAGATTGTAATAACCCGGAAATCTGAGCCAATTTAAAATTTCTATTTTGGCAATTTTGATGAATTTTGAACATTTAAAATGATTTATTTTAAATAATAGCGATGATAAGTTTACTTTGAATAGAAATAGAACGTATATTTTTATTTGAATCGTCGTTAGAATATAAATATTTTATTTTAAATATAAAAGGAATTGAAAATGGCGCGGTAGTTTGAAAATTTGATTTCAAAGTTCAAATGAATGTACAGGATTCAAAATAAAATGGATTTTAGCGAAACCAAAAATATTAGAATCTATTTGAGAATATCTTTCCAACGAATCCGAAAAATCAAAATTTCATAGCGGGAATCAAAAGTTATGCCTAGATGAAAATTCAGAATAGTCGTTATGGAATTGTGACCCTTAAAAATGGAAATTTTGCAAACGACCTCTGTTTTCGACGAAACCACTTTTGTTGGATCCGGGATGTCTAGTTATTTCTAGTTTCCAAAATTCATAATTTTCTGAATCAATATGTGAGCGTGGCACGGGAAAATGCGTTTTGACCGTTTTAGTCAATTTCGATCGACCAGAAAATGGCCATTTATCAAACAGTCTCAGAATTTGACGAAATTAGTTTTGTTAGGACCTGTCGTCAATACGAAGCTGGAAATAATTTTTGTGGAATTTTTAGAGTCAGTGTGTGGTCCTGGTGAATTGAAATGTGCGTTTAAAATTGAATATATATATTTATATTTTAATTTCAATCAAAACTAATTGAAACAATCGAACTGGCTTACGGGACATATCCCATTGTGTTCTGAATGGGGTAATTAGCTAGGGACGACAGTCGGTGAGTTCGGTTTGGAGTTCGTATTGGAAAGTTACTTTTTGGTGTTAATTAAAGAATTTAATATACATATATATATATATATAAATTCCAACTCACCCTCTTCCTTCCCTTACCGGTCAACCCCCACACCCCCAGTCAAATAGGTTTTCTCGATTTAGAAAAAAAAAACCAGGCAACCCTCAATCGCGCCCCCCTGTCGCCGCCGTCTGGAGCTTCACCTCCGTCGCGACTCCCCGTCAGATCCCCCTCCCCCTCTTCTGCTGTGAACCGACGCGGTTTCCCTCCTCCAATCGAAGAAAAGCAACCCAAACCCTAGGAAGGGACGCCGCCTCTGGCCAATGCCCCGCCGCCATCAAACCCCCCTAACCTGTGCACCCTCCTATCTCCGACGAACGTAACAACCCCCCCCCTCCCCCTCGCGCAGTCAACAGCAAAAGCCCTCCCTTCAATTAAAAAAGTGAGTTTTATTTTCATTTCTTTATTTTCTTCGATGTAAGGTTTAGATCTATAAACTAGTAAAGTTTAGACTTTTTTTTTATTGGTAAGCTTTTGGTTTTTATCGTAGAGAAGTTATGAGATACAAGATTTTAAATGTATAAAAGAAATGATTTACAAGGAAGATTATATCTTTACAAAAGAAGAGACCATATTTTTATGAAAGGTTATATTTTTGAAATAGAAAGATTAGATCTTTAATTTAGAAAAGGTTATATTTTCAAATATAAAAAGATTTGATTTTTAATTAAGCAAAGGTAAGATTTTTAAGCCATATAAAGATGTGATTTTTATTTATACGAATACCATATAAAAACATGATTTTTATAGATAAAGTTTAGAATAATAATATAATCTTTATAATGAAAACATCGTGTTAAAGATGCTATTTTTATCATCTTGAAGGCGAAGTAAAAATATGTGATTTTTATATATATATAGTGAATACGGGCAACGAAAGTGACAAAAAGCGAGAACGGCGAAGATTTTCTATATATGAAGAGTCGCGGCATTTGGTTTAGCTCTTGGTGAGAACTCCTCACTTTTATTTTAAATTCTAGTTGAAATATATACTAGGATGTAGACGGTGCTTAGCAGCACCCGACACCCATTGTCCACAGACCATGGATGACTTGTTTGTTTAATTGGTGTGTTGTGAAAGTTGATTGTATGATGTGGAATGAAATAAAATATTTTATAGTGGAAACTATTTTATAGTTAAAAAAATATAATTTTTAACGTGTATATAAAATAAATAGTAATAAAAAAATCGGACGATTTGTTTATACACTGATTTGACTGATATTGATTGGGACGATAAATTTTTCACATCACCCAACTGCACAAATAAAATCTGTGTTTGTTGATTTGAAACCCCACACGGGTATTGGGATGATATTTGACGTACACTAATCCCGATTGTTTAGGTGTATGTCAATCGATGGGTTGACAGATTGTGTAAGTGTTAATTATTTATATTTAATGCTTAGCAATTGTGTGGTGCACTCTGGATGATGGTTGATGATTTATCGTTGCTATTATATTCATGTGTTGTATGGAATCCATATAATTAACATTATATGGTAATTGATTGGGTCTCATTCTAATTTGGAAAATAAAGAATATTATAAAAGAAAATATTCATGTGTTGAATAAAATAAATATTCATATGTTGAATAAAAATATAAATTCATGTGTTGAATAGAATAAATATTCATGTGTTGAATAGAATAAATATTCATGTGTTGAATAAGAATATAAATTCATGTGTTCAATAGAATAAATATTCATGTGTTGAATAGAATAAATATTCATGTGTTGAATAAAAATATAATTTCATATGTTGAATAATATATATATATATATATATATTCATGTTTTGAATAAAAATATATATTCATGTGTTGAAGAAATTATTCATTTGTTGAATAGAATAACGAAGTTATTGAAATATATAAAGCCGTGTTGGTTAGATATGCGCCATTTTGATGTGAACGATATTTATATCGATTTTATTCATTTTTATAATGAATATAGAAAAGGAAGTGATTCCAAAATATAACGTTTTGAAAATATTATCATTTATAGATTAATGATATGGAATATTCAATTTTGATTAGAAATTGAATATGAAGTTGAAATCGTTTTGAAAACGAATTTAAAATGATTTATAAAATATGTTTTGAAAGGAAATCGACGAAATATATATAATATATATTATATATATATATAATGGCCTGAATAGAACACGTCGCGCCGCGGCAGTTCGCGAATTTCGACCATTGACTTCGAATGGATATTACGGGAGATCCGACCGTCGGATTCTCCTAAAACCGAAACCGTTGGGTTCGTATCGAAAAGAGCTTTCTAACGAATATTAGAGAGTTGAAATCTAATGGTTGTATTTGGGATTATGTCCAAATCAAATTTGGAAAAGATCGCTGTAAATGCAGTTCGATGGCCGTTGATGGAAATCGACTGTACGGGTCTTGATAAAATTATTAAAAATAGTAATAATTAGTGTAAAATCATAAGAAATGATTTGGAAAGAATTGGGATGAAAATTTCCATATTTGAAAAGATAAAAATAGATTTTTATTGACATGAACTAGTTTTGAACTTGAATTATAATTCCATTTATTTTCGAAACAAATGAATTGGATTTGAAAGGGTTTTAATAGTAACCAGAATTTCCAATAATTGAATTGGAATGGATTTGAATCGAAATTGTCTTTGGGAATTTCGATGTTGGATTTCGTGATTATACAGATATTATTATGGAAATTTGAAAGATATATTTATATCGTTATTTCCAATACAATATTTGTCGGTCGTAGAATTTGATATTGAATATAAGCCGATATATTTTCTATTCAGCGCCTTGTATTAAATATCAAATGGGATTTGGGTTTGTCGTGAATGATGTCTTCATTAACACTGTTCTTAAACCTAGTTGAGAAAAAGATTAAATCTTTTTATTTAGGTTTAATGAAGTGTACCAATTAAATGGTATTTAATTGGAATTGAATTTGAATTAATTTTTGGGCTTATCGTGAACGGTGTTTTAAAAACACTTGTTCTTTAACCCGATAATTTATGGAATGTGATTTTGGGTTTATAGTGAATCGTGTTTTAAATGACATTGGTTCTTTAACCCGGTTAAAGACAGGATATGATTTCCCAAGTTAAATAATCATTGATAGTGATTATTGGGAAGATTAAAACCCAGTGGAGTTTTAATGAATCTTTAATTAGATTGAAATAATCGAGAATGGAGTATCACCAGTTTTGCTCCAGGCGATAGTTAAATCTTTAATTAGATTTGAACGTGAAATGGTAATTGAATTTACCGATAACACTGTGGTGTTAGGTATGAAGTATTACCAGTTTTACTTCATGGGATGAATAGGGTGGGATTGGGAAATAAAATAAATGATTACTTCAGTGTGGTTCGCTAATCTCGACTAATTTGAAGTGATATTCAAAGGAAGGTTAAAGAATAAATTTAGAGAATTTATCTTCGATAAAATTAATGGGAAACTTTCCCAAAGTATAAGAATATTTGAATAAAAGAATATTCTGAATTGGAATGAGGCGTATGTTGTGTTTGTGTAACACTTGTTTTATATATGCGAGTTATTCAGGAAGACCGGGTTTATCCCATTCTGAATAACTGATTCGACATGGTGTCAAGGATGAAGACGGTGGTCAAAGACCGGAGGTCTTCACATCGTTTGGGTGTTTACTGATGATCTTGTTTGGGCTGTACACACAAGAGGAGTTGATTGGGCTGTACACACAAGAGGAGGGAATCAGTTGGTGATCATCCAGACGTACTTGGAGATCGATGGATATGCGAGGAACAAGGTGCCTCCAGTTTCGTTCAGACCTAGAACGAACTTGTATGGACTGTGTGTCTGACATTGGATTTTGCTCTGTGTTGATTGATCTCTATTAAATATACATCTGCCTGGTGAAGGGGAATTCATTCCCTTACTTTACCCTTCTCTGAGACGTACGGGATCAGAGGTTGTATATCGATGGACATCAGTCGCATGGTGTGAATTGCCTGTGTGGCATGCCTAAGTGGCAAATGATCAAGGCTTTTGTTGAAAAGCAAAGTCTTGTGGTTGATGATTAAAGCACCGCCTGTGTGGCATAGCTTTGTGTAACGTGAATTCGCGAGCCTCACACCCCGGTTGTGAACCAGAAACGGGAGAGGACCTCAGGGAGGGCATGCGTTTCCTTCTAGCTTAGGTGGTGTCAGTGACCTACCAGCCCTGACATTTATATTATTTTCACCAATGTGGTTGTTACTGTTGCGTGGCGCCTCAGATATATCGGTGACTATGTGGAGACGATGGAGTCATAGGACTCATTTACGCCCCAAAGGGCGGGGAAATACAGTGTTCAGGCATTTTAATCCACATCGGTGGACCGGCCCTGTCGCTCCAAGGGTCACTCGAGCTCTGATCCTAAGGCTCGGCCTAAACAGTCTCGAATCGGTTGAGGACGATCCCTTGCCTCGGTTCTTAGATGGAAATCCAACTTCCAATACGTGACATTTGCGGTTTTGATTGTAGAGCCTAGTATGGCGACATGATATATGGTACCCATGCCGTCTATGATTGATATTTATGGTTGAAATTGTTTTGACACTATACACTTGTAATAATATCAAATGATTTATTTTTAACGTACCAAGCATGTTTGGCTATTATAAGGGAAAACCCTATCTATCCTCCGGCTTATGTTGCATTGTGTGATGGGACCTGGGTCTTATAATAGCTTCATTTTTCCAAAAAGCATTGCGCTGTTTTGTTATATGCACCGGTATTCTTAGGAGGAAACCCGTTCCGTGTTATACGGCATGGTCCCTTGATATATCTGATTTAAAGTAAAGCTTTAAATAACTGTTATAGTTCTCACAACAGTCACATGACTGACCTAGAGTTTTTGTTTTAACCTAAACTCTGGGTGCCCTTATTTTCGACACGGGCAGCTAGTTGTTTTGGTTTTGCAGATTTATATTCACAGGATCCTGATTGACAGCTGGAATGATATCTGGAAAGCTCTGTATCTGTATATCTCTTTCAGTTGTGTTTTGTATTATTTTCCGCTGCGATGTATTTAAATGTAATTTAAATCTCTGATATTTTCTGTGTAATATTTATTCATTCTCTGTATATTCTTGTATTCTGATGGAATTGTTGTAATAAACGTGAAATGTTCTTCTGTTCGTGTTCTGATTCATCGAGTTCTCAAAACAATCGGGGGTTACGAACGGTCTTGGTCGATTTAACGATCGATTCAGATCGAGCGGAATTCCTTATTGTTACAAGAACAAATTAATTAAGGTGTTAATTAGTCAATGTTGATGTGGGAAATTGGTCGCTTCGCATGCTAACACCTGATGGGTAAATATTACCCAAATAATCCAAACGCGATCCAGACACAGAGTATCGAAAAGTAAATAACGCCGATTTTTATAATGATTTTACAAGTGTTGCCTACATCCACTCCAAGGTAACTTGTATCTTATATTATATAAGTAGAACCACAATCTTTCTCCTCTACTTCTTATATTTACAACCTTATATGTTGAGAATAACAAAGTCCTATGTCTAAAAAGCTTGCACATCCAAGAGAATTCAAAAGGAAGAATCTGTGCCAAGATGTGTTCGAGAATCCAATCCAAATGCCAAGATAGCAAGCTGAGTGCCTAAATATTGATGACGATCTTTAAGAAGAAGTTTACAAGTAATTGAGCGCACCAACACGCGGTTTTGGAGAACCCTCGTTAATGGAGACATGAATCAATCTCCCTTTTTTTCTACTTTCTTCATCTTCTGCACTCACTTTTCTCCTCCCCTCACGATCTCACCATCTCCATCTACTTCAAATCTACTCTCCTTTTTCATGATTTCGTCACCATGAGTGGCTCTCCAAAACCTAATTTTCACCTCATATCTATTTTGTCATTTTCGACGCCCCATGCTTTAATTTCCGCCTCACTTCCACCTTCATGTTACACTTCTACAACAACCTCCTCCTAATGACGTAGTGTCTGCGTAAAACTCCTAAGTAATTGTATTCCTATCTAGTATGGTGATTTCTGAAACCTTTTGTGTATTTGTCACCCATAACGTGTGACTTCATGTGTCTTGGCAATTTTTCTCCTTCATTGCTAGGTGATAATTGTCCAAAGGCCGTCTGATCTAGGTCAGAGGGTTACAATGCTCTCTTTCTTTTTGGGGTTACTATATGGGTCGGTGCTTTGATTTCGAGGCTTTGACATGGTTTGAATTGTTGTTAGGAAGTAGTTTAATCACTTCGTGGAGTCACTTGGTTTCCCGTTTCTGATCATCACAACGATTGGTTCACAAATCTATCTGGATTTAGGTCAGTTAACCAGTATTTACCGTGTATAGTCAAACAGGTGAACCAACATACTGACTTTAGATCGGTAAGCTTTATTTGAAATCATTTGGTTACTAGCTTGTGGAAAGGTGTGTGTTGGTAATGCGGTGTGATTTTGACAAACTGGAATTTAGCTGTTTGCCTTGAAGTTGTTAATTCATTATTTGTGGTTTTTGTTATCTTGATGGTTGTTAGTGAGTTTTTATCTTTGGGGATTGGATTTGGCAAGCGTATTGTTTCTGCCATTGACAGTGGTGTTGGATATCTCATGTTGTACTTATGCTCTAACACTGCAGACAAGGGAAGCTTTGCTCCAAAATTACATGGTTTTGCATTGGTGCCCTTATCCCATGCCATCTCCATTGTCTATAATGCAATGTCAACTTTGGCTGTAATTATGCTAATTAGTTTTATGGTCCTGCTTCATGGTTATGGTTCAAGCTACATGCTTGGCCATCCAATTATCTTTTGCTGGTTTAGCTTTGAGTCAGATTCACAGGTAATCACTATGGAATTGATGCTTTATTCTATGTCATCTCGAGCTCCTTGCTTTTCTATTGAGCACGGTGCTTCTGAAATTAACTATTGTAGATGGGCTCATTTTCCTCATTTTATGCTGCAACTCAATGTAATGTACAGTACTTTGTACTTGTAATTTGCATATGCCTTGTACCTTTATGTATGGGTGTAAGTTATGCAATACACTACCTCGTGTAGTATGTAATGTATTATGTCATGTCATATTCTCCCTGCATAGAGTGACACTTATTGTAGCCTCCTTAAATTAGACTAGCTCCAGTGTTATAAGACTGTTAGGTAGAGTGGATGGAACACTATAAACTCCGTAAGCGATGGACGATCCACCTTAAAAACCGATGTAGTTGATTTTTAACCATAATCACTTGTACCATATCATATTTTTTATTATTAGTTATAATAAAAGGTGTTCGAGGTCACCTTAAAAATTGGTCGGCTTTGCCAATTTTTTTTACAAGTCCATAGGAGTCTCCAGAGTCCAAATAGCCATGAAGGAAGCCATTAAAATGCTCCAAAACCAGGAACTCCAAGTGCAGCACGAAATGGCCAAAAGAATCCCAAAACATGCTAAGTAGAAGGGTATTTATAGGCATGGGGTAAGAAAGGGACTCCAAATCCACTATAAATAAGACCCCAGGGGTCACATCAAGGGGCCTTCTTCTTCGAATATTCTTTCTTCTTCTCAGATTCTAGGGAACAAACCCTAATTTATAAATCCATCTGGGGAATCACTTGTGTAACCTCCTCTATGAATGAAATCATAAAAGCTCTTAAAGTGGACGTAGGTTCAAGTCGAACCGAACCACTATAAAATTGTGTGTTCTCGTTCTTTTTACGTACTATATAGATCTTCAACACTTTTCTGTAAGGATTCAGTTGTGTTGTTGGGTCAACAAAATATCTCAGCACAAGTCGTTAGGTTCTTGGCAACCTAACGCTTTTCCCAGGGAAAACCCCTTCTCTCAAGGAAATGGTGAGTTAGCTCAAGCTAGGGGGAGTCAAGCAATCCTATTTTTCCCTTTGGGTCACCCCCTCAGATCTATCTCGGGTATTGGCGAAAAATATCATTAATAGATCTGATAATCCCTTTAAATTCTATATGATTTGTATTTGATTTATTATATATGAATATAATTTTAATCAATAATTTGATTGGAAGAGAAAGGGCAATGGAAAATCTTCGCTACTGTTACAGATTTGTGTGGAAAAGAATGAGGCCTTGCCCCTTTATTTATTGGAGTGGGTTTGGCCATGGACCGTTAGATTTATTTTAGTTTATATCCATCCATTCATTTAATAATATAATATAACCTAACCCCCTCAACCCTAGCCGTCACTGGGCGTTCTGGCGCCTAGTGGGTCGACCGCTAGGTTCGACCACTTGGGTCGCTAGCTGCCCAGTGAGGCTGGTTAAATAAGGTATATAATATATAATTATTATGATTTATTTATTTTTTGTCCGTTATCATATTTCGTCCTTAACTATTTTATACGGACTCCATTCGTGAAACTCCAAACATGAAAGTTGACCAAAATTCCGAGTTGAACGCATCGGTTAAAGTTTCATGGCCATATTCCATCGTTTGTAGATATTCATATTTTTTAGAATCTAATCAAATAACTAATCTATTGTAAAAATTTTGGGTTGTTACATTCTTCCCCCCTTAAAAGGAATTTGTCCCGAAATTTTGACACCTAGTTATCATGTCCTACATAACCAATTGTTTTACATCCACTTTGCAACCATGTGTATATGTGCACGGTGTACATAATGAATTTCAACCATAAAATATGTATGCAAGATGATTCTAAATAGATCCCTCTATATGTATGCATTGAAATTTTTAAACATTTTTGAAAACATGATGTAAAACATCTTAAATATACGGGTATTTCTATATGAATGCAAAATTTTAAAATACTTTTTCATCCATAACCCTCACACAACTATGAATAGAAGTGTAAAGCAACCAATTTTGTATCCAAACCCTACCATCTAAAATGTCTCGCTAACTAATTGTTCCCTGTTTAATATCTCCTTAACCAGAAAAGATAAGTCAAAGCGAAGAATTTCAACATTTCCTCCTCTTACAGATAATCCATTTCTCGCCCTACAGTGGAGATTTTCACCTCAATTACCCAAAATACTCCAAAAAATTCCATCTGTAAACTGTAAAGGAGGCTTAAAACAAACTCTAAAATGTAAAACGAGTTAATTAATAACTCGCGCGTATCGCTGACAAGGTATGGAAACAACGTTCTCAAGGCTGAAACAACCTTTTCCTTGTCGTCATTAATGTTTTTATCGCATTGCTGCCGCTACAACGCGCACACAAAGCATCCAAAAATCTTCCTTACGCCGTCCATGTGACCAAAAATCGAAAATTTTCATCAAAATAAATTTCAACTTGAAAACTTCTTGTGTTTATTTGAAAATATCTTTTCAAAACTATTTCACTTTCCTATAAAAATTGAAAATAATAAAAAGTTTCTCTTTTTTTTCTAACAACGTTTTTCAAAAACATCAAAAGTATTTTGTAGAAACTTAAATAATTCAAGTCACATGTTGGTGAAAAAGGAAGTCAGTCGTGCAAAAATGCGAAAAACTGAAATCACACAAAAGACCAAAATAAAATTTAGCTTAACAAGGAACAATAGTTTATTTATTTCTATACCCGTGACATAGAACAGGTCATTTGCTAAAATTTATCCAACATAGAATTCTATTCTTTCCACCTCTAGGACAATTGTTAGTTTAGATTAGAAATATGAGATTTCATTCGAATAAGCATGCGTGAATGACATGAACATTTCCAACATAGAAATCTCATTAACCTAAGTCGTGCGATTTAAACAACACTAACAATTACAAGCACGAATCACTACCATGCCAAGAACCCGATGTTGGAAAGGGAAAACAACAAAGACGACGACAAAACAATAACACCGAAACTCTCAAAACAATAGTTATAAACAACGAGATGTCTTGATCCCTGCTGGAGCTCAAACCAATTTTTATGATCTTTAATTAACCATATCATGGTAGAAAAATGCTCAGTCTCGTGTTACAAACACTGCCGGTGTTGTTAGAAGGTTTCACATCACCATCTCTTAAGATAGATTTGATGAGAAATGAAACCTACTACAAAACTACTTCTCATGAAATCCACCTAATATTATCTATGGACAAAAATGGATAGGCGAAATTATAGAAAGTAACTCCATGAGACAACACACAAGATCAACAAGATGATTAAAATATGATGCGGCATAAAATGATGGTTATTCCATCGATTAAAGAAAAGATCGATTTCTGCATCATGAGACAAATCTAGTCAACTTCCCATTTATAGAACGATGTGCTAAATGAGTCACATGTCTACATAAGCAGTTTAAGCATAGATTTCCGAACTCAAAAACCGACATCAGGAAAAAGAGATTTATTAAAAAATCTCCAAAGCTGGTTAAACAAAAGACCATTCAAGTCCTCGTAAGGCACAGATGCCTCTAAAACTCTCATCGAGATTCTCCTTGGAAAAAACATCCAAAGATAGCTTAATCTTCATCCCCGAAAGGACAGTCGCCTTTGAAAGAAGCTATTCTAATAAAGTATAGTAAAGGCGGGTGCAGCACAAACAATAAATCCTATTCTAAAATCTTAAACCAATGGATCGATGCAAATCCGACTGCCTCGACAAATTTTCTTAGCCCTAAAGCGATGAGACCTTTGCTCATTTCGATCCAACCAAATGATCTCTCCCTAAGGATAAGACTTAAATGGTGTGACTAAGATCGGATAGCGCAATTAGGTATTATGGAATAAGAAATGGTCAGAGAGAAGAAACTAGATCTTGGAGTACTAGTGAGGCAGGATCTAATGCGCAAACTAGCGTAGAGGAGATGAGGCGATGACAAAGAAAGAGAAGAAGGATAAGAATATGGTTCGGTAGGATGAGGAAGGAAGGACAAAATAAGGAAGCTAAGGGGTTAATTTGGACTCAACTTTTTTGGTTGAGTCCTAGGTCAAAGTTGTACCAAAACTTATCAACTAGTTGACCATTCTAGCATATGCTAAATGGTCAATTATTAAATGGGCGTTGGGAAAAGGTTGAACATTGACTTTATTAGGTTGGATTAAAATAGTAATCGTTCCGCATCACCTTTCGAGATTTAACGAAATCAAAAAATTATCCTTGTTATGGCGGTATCAAAGACCGTAGTCAAACTCTGAACCATCTCCAAAGATTTATAGTCTCAGCAACGATGTTGCGACTACACAACGAATGAACTTAAAACATAAAATCAAGTAGAAATCTGAAATAAAATTAAAATGGATTTTCTCCTTAACTAGCTGACATAAAACTAAACAATTCGAAATCAAATACCCAAAAAGTAAGGATGAAGGATTTTCCTCAGCTTTTTCGAAAAAAATTTGAAACTTTTCCAAAAATGGAGCTTATTATAAACTAACGGTTTTGTATTTATAAACTTAATTTATTATTATTTTAAAAACCATATCTTTATAAAACTAGGCCTTTATAAAATCATTTACTGAAACCGTATTTTAAAACTTTTGAAATCCATTTTATTTTTCATAATAGTTTTAAAAATAAATTTCAATAAATACAAGGTCAAGAACTCAAATGAATATTACAATAAAGGTAGATTCGAAAATTCTGTAAGGTATCTATTGACACACTTTTTGGTAAAAGCTATAACACTGAATATCTGGATAGCATCGCGCTCAAATATGGAGAACATCGTCAGAAGACAGGCAACGATTTGGCCAAAGTCGCATCACGAACAAAGAAAGGCCCGAAACTCCTATAAGATGACCTCTTTTGGGCCCAAAAACAGCAATTACGGAGCTGAGCTCTGTAACTCTTGTAGATCTCTAAATTAGCTTCAGTTTGAGTTTTGGTTTGGCTCAATCGGACTTATGGTTTGAAAGTTATGCCCGTTTCCGTGAATGGGTGTAATCTGGCAATCATTTGGATGAAGTAACGAAGCAACACCTCTTGGACCGGATCGCCCCCTTTGGCTCGTGGGCTCGTACTTGGTTCGCACACACCGGATCGCTCTCATCAGCTCACCCACGGTTGGATCACCCCCCTCGGTTCGCACTCCTGCATCACGATCCGACCCGCTCTGTGTCAGCTTCAGCACTCGAGCACCACGACCAGCTCGGCTCGCCCTATCCAATCACGATCTGACCCGCCTGGATGTAACGCTGCGCATAGATCTTGACCTATTCTTAAGGCTACTCCTGCTCCTATTTTTCCGGATCGGGTGCCACGTACCCCATCACGAACCAGTCTTCCAAGAAGCTCTCCTACAGCTATAAATACACCATTTGAAGGCATTTTCAAGGATCTTTTGGCTCTAACTCCTTCTATCTTCCACCATTGCTCTCTGCAAAACATTTTTAGCAACAACGGAGCCAAATTCCACCCTACAACACAAGGATTTCGTGTATAATCTTCATTTTTCTCACTTCTTTTTCATTGTAAACACGAGGATTTCGTGTATAAATCAAGAGAATTGTACTTGTAACTTCTTAGGATTTAAAAGAGATAAAGTGGATGTAGGCTTGGTTTGAGCCGAACCACTATAAAATATCATGTATTCCCCATTTTTACTGCTTTTTCTGCTTTTCTGTGATCTGTGATCTGCATTTGGGTGTTAGACCCAGATTTTGGTCTAACATTTTGGCGCACCAGGTGGGGGGGCACACGACAACTTCAACTTCTGCTTGGATTTTTTGGCTATTGGATAAATGGCAAACAAAAGGAAGAAGACTGGAACTTCAGCTCATGCTGATGATGCTGACGCTGAAGAAACAAGGAATGAGGCAAGCCATGAAGCTTCCTCTCATGGAGATCCTTCTGCATACTTGACCAGAGACGAGATGGACAGAGTTCTCACTGAACTGAGAGATCAGATGGCACGACAAGATGATCTCCTCCAGAAACAACAGGAAATGATTAACCAATTCTTCGCTCAAATGGATGGAAGGCCGAGCAATGCTCAAGTCATTGGAAATGAAGCCACAGAAGCGGCTCTGGCATCACATGGACTCGGCGGCAACCCCCTCGTTATTGCAAATGCACAGCGACCGATTCAGCTCTAGATCGGATGGATAACGGAGCACAAACTCTTACTCAACTACAGCAGGGATCGGCTCGTGACAGGCCACCAGCACCGGGTCGGATCGCCCTTCCTCAGTTCGCTCCCCACGAACCACGATCCGACCTTCACGAACCTGCCTCACAAACCAACCCCCTCGAACCGGGTCGGGTCGCCACCCTCGATCCGCGATCCACGAGCTGCGATCCCCATGCAACAGCTCACTAACAGCTTCCATCCTCTCCTACATTCAACGCTGGGGGCACCGGCTCTGATTTTGGTAGTTTGCAATAGCTTTTTAAAGGCAATCGACTCGTTGATCTAATTCAATGCCTCTGATAGGCCTCACCTATCAGAATGACATGGATGACGTCAATCACAATCCATTCACTCAGAAAATCAGGAATTCCCGCTATCCAGCGGATTTCAAACTTCCACAACTAGAGCCTTACAACAGAAGGACATATCCTACCGTGCATCTCATGCGCTACAAACGACATATGGAAGTTCAATCGGCATCAGAAAACGTCATGGATAAATGTTTTCTGCTCTTTCTAACTGATATAGCAGCCATGTGGATTCGGCAGCTAGAAACGGAATAGATCAACAATTGGAATATGTTGGTCGCTCGCTTCCTTGAACAGTTTCGGGTCCACATCACACGACCCAAGAACGTCATGTCACTCACCACAATCAAGCAGAGGCCTAGAGAAACTTTGCGTTCCTTTCTGGGAAGATTCAATGTTGCAGCAGCATCAGTTGATCTCCCTGAACAATCGATGGTACTGATGGTAGCGGTATCCGGCGTTTTGGATAACACGGAATTCAAGAAATCTTTGTACCGAGACCCACCACATAATCTCAGCGAGTTCTACCTTGAAGCAGACAGATTTCTGTGGGAAGAAGACGCAACTTCCGAGAAACGTATTATCGATGTCAACATGGTTAAAGACTGAGAATCGTCTGATTTTGGAAATGGCAAAGGAAAAACTGCCATCAAGAATGACCGTAACACTCGGCCCCGGAGAGGGCCCAGATACGAAAAGTACACTGAACTCAATGCCCCACTCTCAGACATCTATCTGGACACGAACGGTGCTATCTCCTACCCAAAGCCTCCCAGGAGGGAGCCATCGAAAAGAGAACGTGATTCTGGAAAGCACTGCATATTCCAAGACATGGACGGTCATAACACCAATGACTGTAGACATCTTCGCGATCTGATTGAGGAATGGGTTAGACGTGGAGAGCTACCCGAGTATGTGATACCACCAACAGCCTCCGCACCTGCGCTGCCACCTCCTACTCCCCGGAGAGGGAATGACCTTGGATCGCGCTCTTGTGGGCTCATCATCAACTGATCTGGATGAGATTAGCTTTCATTTTCTGCATTTCTTAGGCTTTAAGATTTGTTTTTCTTTCATTAGCTTTTCCAATTGGTTGAATCGGAGTACACACATATGGGGTTAGGATGTATCCCCAAAGCGTTCTCTGGACTCGGTGTCAAACCAATCAGGATTTGCTTTGGTTTTGCATTTTGAATTGAATAAGGACTTTCCAAGCATGGATTATGTTTGGAGAATTTAAGTATCTTGTCAGGATGTGGCAGGATCCTCAACTTCGGTTGAAGTATGGCTTATACTTATTATGGAACTCTAGATATGGATTATGCCTAGGGACGGACTATGTTGTCAGGCTGTGGCAAGCGTAGCTCTAATTTAGGTCTGAGTATGGTTTATACTCACTTTGGAATCTTAAGTATGGATTATACTTAGGAATGACAAATGGTCTTGTCAGGATGTGACAAAACAAATCGGGTATGGATTATACTCGGTTTGAACTCCAGGGTATGGATTATGCCCTGCAAACGGTGTTGTCAGGATGTGACAAAACAAATCGGTTATGGATTATACTTGGTTTGAACTCCAGGGTATGGATTATGCCCTGCAAACGGTCTTGTCAGGATGTGACAAAAGAAATCGGGTATGGATTATACTCGGTTTGAACTTTTGGGTATGGATTATGCCCTGCAAACGGTCTTGTCAGGATGTAACAAAAGAAATCGAGTATGGATTATACTCGATTTGGACTTCTGGGTATGGATTATGCCTGGAAATGTTAGCCCTTGCCAGGATTTGGTAGGATGACTCAAACGTCGCTTGAGTATGGTTTATGTTCATTAGACGCCGAAGCATGGTTTATGCTCAGAAAATTTGAACAATATCGCCAGGATTTGGCACGTTTGTTTTTCCCTTATCTCTTTACAGGTATGAATTATATCTGTAGCTGGCTGACCCGGCAAGGTCATGGCATTATCGAATTTCTATGGCTTATAGATTTCCTGAACTATCCAGAACACATCTTCCTTCAACCAGCAAGATATTTTCTGAGGGGGCAAACTTGTTGACACACTTTTTGGTAAAAGCTGTCAAACTGAATATCTGGATAGCATCGCGCTCGAATATGGAGAACATCGTTAGAAGACAGGCAGCGATTTGGTCAAAGTCGCATCACGAACAAAGAAAGGCCCGAAACTCCTATAAGATGACCTCTTTTAGACCCGAAAGCTGCCATTACAGAGAAAAGCTCTGTAACTCTTGTAGATCTCTGAATTAGCTTCAGTTTGAGCTTTGGTTTGGCTCAATCGGACTTACGGTTTGAAAGTTATGCCCGTTTCCGTTAATCGGTGTAATATGGTAATCATTTGGATGAAGTGACAAAGCAACACCTCCTGGACCGGATCGCCCCATTTGGCTCGTGGGCTCCTCCTTGGTTCGCACACACCGAATCTCTCTCATCAGCTCGCCCACGGTTGGATCACCTTCAGTTTGCACTCCTACATCACGATCTGACCTGCTCTGCGTCAGCTTCAGCACTCGAGCACCACGACCAGCTCGGCTCGCCCTATCCAATCACGATCTGACCCGCCTGGATGTAACGCTGCGCATAGATCTTGACCTATTCTTAAGGCTACTCCTGCTCCTATTTTTCCGGATCGGGTGCCACGTACCCCATCACGAACTGGTCTTCCCAGAAGCTCTCCTACAGCTATAAATACACCATTTGAAGGCATTTTCAAGGATCTTTTGGCTCTAACTCCTGTCTTCCACCATTGCTCTTTTCAAAACATTTTCAGCAGCAAAGGAGCCAAATTCCACCCTAAAACACGAGGATTTCGTGTATAATCTTCATTTTTCTCACTTCTTTTTCATTGTAAACACGAGGATTTCGTGTATAAATCAAGAGAATTGTACTTGTAACTTCTTAGGATTTAAGAAGAGATAAAGTGGACGTAGACTTGGTTTGAGCCGAACCACTATAAGATATCGTGTGTTCCCCATTTTTACTGCTTTTTCTGCTTTTCTGTGATCTGTGATCTGCGTTTGGGTGTTAGACCCAGATTTTGGTCTAACAGTATCGAATGGGTATACCTCAAAAATATATTTTCGAAATGGATACGACATAATAGCGTGGACTTTTTCCCCGTTTTGGATCGAGCAATGGTGTTAACTGGAACTACCAATGAAACCAGAAATCGCGAATATCTCAGTTGTAGCTAGATTTTTATTATATTATATTTTTCCAGTCTCCAAACTCGAATCATCGGAATCCACTATATGTCATCCTCATGCTCTTCAAGACGGAATCGCCAACGTACTGTGGAGTAAAATAGAATTGGCTAGAAACTTGAACTCAATATATTTCAACTCTTAGTCGCTTAAAGTCCATTTTATATATAATTAGGCCCACAACTAATTCATCATCAAAATAAATTAAAGTTGAGTAAGAAAGACGAAGAAAAACATAAAATAAAATCGAATTACATTCTCTCACGAATCCTAATTTAACTAATTTCTTTGATTGTATAATGTATGCTCTGATACCAAATGTTACACCCCACACTTTTTAGTTCTTAAATTTTGACAAAAATCGAAACTAGAACACGTCCAAGCATGGAGTGTGTAAATATGGTACCTACAAATGAGTGAGCATGAGCATAATCAGAGTACGATAAAACAACTCACAGTGGAAATAGAATTAGGATAAACTAGTATTAACTCAAGTAACTATCTTTTTAAAGTAAGCCACTCTGCCAATACCGAGCATGAGGGAGAATGAGAACCGAAAGCCAAACTTAACACCTTTGGGAACCCGATGTTCTCTAGAAAACTTGGGTGGTTATGATGAGGAGGGGGTCAGAACAACAAGAATCCGGTGAACATGAAATGTACAACATAGATTATAATATGTAGATGTATCCCATTCGGTTCAACCCAAGATGTATACCTACCAAGGTTAGTGATTCTAGCCTAACGTGGTATTTATTTACGCACAACTCTAACTACCCTTCCCAAGGTAGTGTTCTCAAACTATGATACCGAGATAGAACGTTTACGCATATATTTGTGAAGCCTTTATACCAGAACGTGGCTGGTTATTTAATCGAGGGTAGACCCCTAATTACGGGGTTTATTATATATATTCATTTGCTCATGCCTTGTTACTCAATGCCTCACTATTTGTGATAGATAGGGTGGATTCTCCCTGATCACTTAAGATCCTAGGTGGACCTATTGGTCAATTATTATTTCTCGATAATTTATTCAACGTTAACATAAACTAGGGGGCGCTAGCTACAGGCCCTACTATTTAAGGCTTCCGTCATTCACGCATAGGAGATGATATTTTTTCGTTTGCTATACCATCTAGCTGGCCTTATTGGACAACCTCCTTAGTCTCTGACTATTTCCCATAGGATAGGTAGCCATATCTGACATTTTAAGTTTCCAAGTTTGGGTAAGCCCCACACACATGCCATTTAAGACCCAAAACTGAAAGACCTACTCCTAGGTGGACTCTTCAACCCAACCGCTTAAAACTTAGGAAGTGGACTATACGAGAAAGTTATTAAGTTTGTATCCCATTAGCCCTTAATACCTTTCACTATAGGGATAAAGTGGGCTATGTTATTAAGTCATTCCCATTTAGTTTCTCTTCACATGAATAATATACGCACATGATATATTATGTCACGGGTTCCTATGGTTAATAATATTTTTCAATATTAACATACTAAGTCCAACCTTACTTTTAATTATAAGTTCTATATTTACTAATATGAATAAGGAAAGATATATCCTGCTTACCCTAGGATATTTATTTGATTATTTCTTTAATTGGACTTTGTACTTAATCAACAATAAATACCCATAAATCCCCTCTTTATTTCATTTATTTCTGTTCCTATGTCAATTGCCATTTATAATCATAGCGGTCATATTTTCCTAAGGAAAATCATAAAATTCCTAATTTTCTTTTTATTACCATTGATTATAATTAATGCCATTTATGAGCTTAGCAGCCATAATTTTCCTAAGGCATTAATCACAATGGAAATCCTTATCTTATCAGTCCCGAATATATCTATTTGTTGCACCCCAACAGACAATACTAATTTTTATTTATTGTTTGTTTGTTATATATATACATATATATTTATGCACCAAACCTCTCACATTAAGCTGACAACTTGTGGCTGCTGGATTTGCCGGACGGTTCCGGGAAGACTTCTACCACAAGTTGAACTTAACTTTGTGTTTTAGTATAGTCATATTTACGCACTAGACCCCTCACATTAAGCTGACCGCCTATGGATGTTGGATTTGCCGGTTGGTTCCGGGCAGACTTCTACCACAAGTGGAGCCTAACCTCGTGTCTCGATGCCTTTTAGTTTAAATTCCCTATATTTACAACATTAATCTTAATAAATTCTTAGGAATTGTAACCATTGTACTTAATTTCCTAATTAAATTCATTTTCCCCCAATCAGCGTTGATTACAATGGTTATGTTTTTGTTTGTGGCCTTATTTATAGCGACCAATTGTATTAGTTGCTACAATGGTCACCACAAATATATTAATTAAATATGGATTACATTTACAAATAATTCCATAATTGAATACCATTCAAACATTCAATACAATGTATATTTCATCATTTACGTAAATTGAGATGAATAATATATATTTATATTTATATTTTTGCGCTATTAATGTAATTACTTTCTTTTATTATTATTATTATTAATATAATATTTGGTTAAATCAATAACCAAGCATTCCTTTTTGTATTCAATCTAACCATATGGTTTCAAATCTTACAAAAAGATGGTTAGTTGTAGTTATTGTAAATCATGCCTGGTAATTGGAATTGACATATTTCAAATCACAAGAAATATATATTATTGTATATTTTAGAATAGTTGATGCAAATTATGCACAAATATGTATATTTATATTTATTCGTACATTTTCACAACTTTTCCCATTTTAAATCTTTTTTTCATATCTCTTGTGAATTCAAAATAATGTCTTTTTGTTCAAAAAGAGGAAAATGACATATTTATAACAACTAAACAAAAACCTCAACAATATTAAACACAATTAAGCATGCGTTTTTTTGATCAAAAATTACATAAATTACCATTGCATCTCTTTTTAATCAAAATTGCACAATTTATCTTTTTAACACTGAAACTAGATATTTGGAAGAAAACTACACCTAAACAATGTTATTGGGACTGATTTCAAAGTCTTCTGTGTTTTACAGCAACCACAAAATAATTTCAAACATAATTGTAGGCAATATGTATTAACAATTTATGTAAACCAATAATTTATATCATTCCTAACTGTAATTCACAATATCCAAGTTTTAACAATATTTATTAATAGATTTGATAGTTGTCAATTCAATTTCAACAATATTATGAACATATCTGATGATAATAGGCATATATTTTGAATCTAATTCAAACCAGATAAATAGGCTGTTATAAATTTGTATGTAAATTTCCCACTCACCTGAATGCATCCAAATATGAATAATCTTTTTGGCCTACAATTCCCAAATTCTTATAAATGTATAGTTTATCTGGAAAGGGGATACTTTCAGATTTGTAGATATGCAAGAGAATAGGAAGAGAGGGGAGAATCTTATATAGAGCGCCAATTCAAATTATTTTCCATTGGATCTGATAATCCTTTTCAATTCTATATGAATTATTGTATATGAATTAATCTTAATTAAGAAATTTAATTGGAAGAGAAAGGAAAATGGCAGAGCTTCGCTGCTGTTACATATTTGTGTGGAAAAGAATGAGGCCTTACCCCTTTATTGATTGGAGTGGGATTGGCCATGAACTGTTATATTTATTTTAATTTATATCCGTCCATTCATTTAATAATATAATATAACCTAACCCCCTTAATCCTAGCCTTCACTGGGCATTCTAGCGCCTAGTGGGTCGACTGCTAGAGTCGGCCACTTGGATCGTCAGCTGTCCAGTGAGGTTGGTTAAATAAGGTATGTAATATATAATTATTGTGATTTATTTTCCGTGTGTTATCGTATTTCGTCCGTAACTTTTTCATATGGATTTCGTTCGCAAAACTACAAACATGAAAGTTGACCAGAATTTCGAGACAAACACATCGGTTAAAGTTTCGCAGTCAAATTCCATCATTTGCAGAAATTCCTATTTTTGAGAATCTAATTAAATAACTAATCTATTGTCAAAATTCTGGGTTGTTGCATATTTAGTATATTTTTAGGGGGTGTTACATTCTTATTGATCGATGACATGGCTGGACTAGATTTAGTTTTAGATTTGAACCTGAGATCATCCAGTAGACCCTACAAATAGACTAGCATATCTTCTCTCATTTCTTCACATCTATTCTCTCTTCTCTTTACTTCTTCTTCCCTAGGCCTATCCTCAAAATTAGGAAGGCCACATAATTAAAATTTTAAGGGGTGACGAGAAGTTCTTAAGTTTCAATATTTATTTTTATAAACACTTCTTGTGGTAGAGGTTCCGCTAGATTTAGAAGAAGGCCACGATGAAAGCTTTGATTATCAGATCTGTGAGTTTTCAAGTAATCTTTAGATTAGTTATTTGCGTAGAATGTTTAGACCGTTACATAGTTTTATTCGTGAGTTTTAAGTTTACTGTATTTATATATTTAGTTTTTTGTAAGTTATTGTAATTTATTTGTTATCTATGCCTATTTCTTTTCTAGTGTTTATTACTTATAAGTAGTTCTCTTTCTTCTTAACCCCTTATTTGTTATAGTTTATTTATATTTTTGTTTTATGCCTATTTTCATTTGCTTTTTTTTATTTTGAGTCTAGGCCTTGCGAATAACCTAGACTGTTTCCCTTTTTCTTTTAGCACTAAGCCGGGCCTTTATCATTATTTGTGTGTTAAATTGAAATAATGTTGAAATTGAATAAAAAGAGATTTTTGGGTATATTGAAACTTATTTGTAGGCAATCAGATTGGACTGTAAATTGGGGATAAAACCTTAACACGTAATTGAAGAACATGTAAACTGGAATAAATTGAACTTAATTGGATGTTAAGTAACATGGGATGGTTGTATATAAAGATTACATTAATTAGAAATGTTAATTACAACCTAGGATATAACATGTGGTTATATTGGGCTTATTAATATAACTTAAATGTGTAAAGTTAAATTGATGAAATTAATAAGCTAAGATAGAGGGAGTCCGTTCCAACAGTGCGGGGCTGATTGGGGAAGATAAGTGACTCATAGATTAGGTCTGTTCCGGCAGCGTGGGGTTGGTTGGGGAAGATAAGAGGCCCAATAGTATAATGAAATCCTAGTTTAGGTCCGTTCCAGTAGCGTGGAGCTAATTGTGGAAAGATAAGAGGCCTAATAAAATAATGAGTTAGGGACCAAGTCTATGCATTTTTGTTTTGGAACCCATATAAGATAGTACTGCATGTTACCATGGAGTCTCACACTAGGTAGAGGCTAAGGCACACTTTACTATGTTGGATAGTAAGTGGTTCAAATGAGGTGGGTACGGGCGCGATCCGATGAACGGTCAGTGTGAATCGTTCCAATTGGGGAAGATAAGCCACATAATGTCTATGATTAACGTCTGTGTCCTTTTTAGTTGATGGGTTCATGATTGATAACCCTGAATTCCATAGTTGGCTCAAGTTATCACGTTTTAGGTAAAGAAACCGATCTACAGGTAGAAATTAGGTAGGGCCTAATTATTATATTTTGATGGTTGGTGCAACAATCTCGGGTATGAAGGAGAAGCTTATCTTATTTAGTGTTTATCTTTCCTGCTATTTCATTTACGCTTTTATGTTTATTGCTATTTGAACTATTCATCTGTCTAAATGCTTCCTTATCTTATACTCATGCTAGAAATTACTAGAACTCACCTGACCTAGTTTGTTTTCTCCTTCTCTTTTCCTTCCCCCCAGGTTCACAGGGTGGAGGGTCTCAGCAGTGATTTTTGACTATTTGGTTCATCTTGAATTCAAACTCTTTCCAGATTCATGTATTTGTTCGGTTTTTGTTTACGATCATTTTATTGACTTATGAGAGGGATAACTTTTGTGGTTTTACTTATTTACTCTGATATTTTTCCATAAGACAGTATATTTGCTTTATAATGATGACTATCATGTATTTTGAAATGTAATAAGTACTGTGACTTGATTTGCATAATTAACAAAAAAATTAAAAAATGTTGTTATTTTTTACATTTCTGCTTTGTGAATATTAATCTCCACGTTGTTACTTATACCTAAGTGCTCCATAAACCTTAGCACATCCTCATTTGGGGGAAGTTAAGGGGAGTGGGTATCATAGCCAGACAGATTGATTAATTATAAAGCGGATGGTTTATAGTCGAACAAGGAACATACCTAGGAATTAAGACCTAATCCCGTACATGGGTGAGCAACTTAAAATCATCTAATATCGGATAACCAGAGATAAAATTTCCATAAGGCTGAAGCACACACAACCAGAACCCGAAGGCTGAAAGCCAAAATCCTAATAACCAAATAGATACATAAGCTTGAAATCCAGATAAACATAGAGCCATATCCAAAAGCAAAACGACCAAAATGCCAAAATCTAAAACACGAGAAGGTAGAGAATCAAAGAGCCAAAAACCAAACAACTGAAATCCAAAAACCGCAAATCTAGAGAGAGCCAAGTCAATCGATGATCAAACCACTAGGTCCATGCCTTGGTCTACTCTTATCCCAAGCCGAAGCAGGTTGTTGTGCCTGTCGTAGTACTGCAGCCCGATTTCGAACATACTCTGCCAGCTTGCCACGTCTAATGCACTCCTCAATCATATCCCAAAGATACCTGCAATTGTTCGTCTTATGACCATCCAGGTCATGGAACAAACAATGCCTAACAAAATCTCTTTCCTTTTGAGTAGGCTCCATTATAGGAGGCTTTCTAAAGGGAGAAATCAAGTGAACTTCCAAGTAGATTTCCTCCAGAGCACGATTAAGTTATGCATATAAAGGGAATCTTGGTTGACTCCACTGCATATTCTAACCATTCCAAGAAGTAGACTTTCCTTTGCCAAAGTCGGCCGATCCTCCGCCCTTGACCGAATTAACCTTGAGAACCTCTTTGTCTGTTATTGCATCATCTTCCCTTAGAAACCTATCCACCTCAAAGTAGAATTCACCAAGGTCCCACGGTGGATCCGATTGAAGTGAGATCTCGAAATTCGTCTTATCCAAAACACCAGAAACTACAGCCCTTAAAAACATCGATTGACCAATCCCACCGCCGAGTTGAACCTTTCCAAAAACATTTTTAAAGTTTCATATGACCTTTGCTTAATTGCCATAAGAGTCATCATGTTAATGGGTCGAGCAATGTAAACCCTAAACTATTAGATGAGCTATCCAGCTAGGACATTCCAATTATTAACCAATTCATTTTCCAATTGCTCTAACCACATGACAGCAATATCCGTAAGATAGATTGGGAAGCACTTTGCCATAACAATCTCCAATGCCGAAAGCACTTCCATGTGGCGCATGTAGCGTATCAAGTGAATGGTTGGATCCTTCCTACTGTCAAAAGTCTCTTACACCAATAATTTGAAATTTGGTGGGTTTTGTGAATTTTGTATGTCCTGAGTGAACAGACTGCGAGTAGCACAATCCAAGTCCTGAAGAGATGCTCCTCCTTGAGTATATCGAAGAATTACATCAACGATCTGACTTCCACTTCTGATTCCAAGTAAACGACTCTAGTCGTTTAGTCCTACATCAAAGCCCACGATGTTAAGTCCAGAGTTAGAAAACCGTTAAGGCCTTAAAAAATATCTGGCTCCATCCCAGCCTGAGGTGTCGTTACTATCACAAACCCCACCCCCTGAACTGTAGGAGTTCCAGTATCCAAACCTGCGCGCACTGACGCTTATTCACATTTGCACCATTTCCAGTTCAAGAAAACAAAACTTGACCAACTACATCTTCTTGAGTCAAGCCTACATCGGGATTGGGGGTGTTACCCTCGAGTCTAGCCGAGCCGGTACTGATCCGGAGATTGGCATGACCCAGGGTTGACTTTCGGGAATTTCCCCTAAGTCTCGAATCGAACTTGAGAAAAACTAGCACTTATTCCTACAATATTACCTAGGCTCGACGGCCTTCTGAAACCTTCGATCCTAACTGTAGGAGCATTCATAGTCGCACCTATCTTCTGAAATGCTCTTCTTTCCTTTCCAACTGTATAGTCAAATCTTTGCCAAATCCTTAACCACTCTGTCGATATCCTCTAAAGTCACATAATTTTATGGATGTCCAGTAGAGGAAACATCCTGACTTTCCTCCAATCCCACCCTTCCAAACGTGCCAAATTGATATGTTTCCTTTTAACCATCCTTAAAATTCCGAGAAATCCAAATCCTTAGGAATCCAAAGTTGCACATTAACCTCACCTAGCACGCAAAAATGTTAACGTGGGAAATTGGTCGCTTCACACACCAACACCTGATGGGTTAATATTATCCAAATAATCCAAACGTGGTCCAGACACAAAGTACCGAAAAGTATATAACACCGAGTTTTATAGTGGTTTGGCAAGTTGTGCCTATATCCACTATAAGGTAAATTGTATATTATAATATATATATATATATATAAGTAGAAGTACAATCCTTCTCCTTTAATTCTTAGGTTTACAAGATTATGTGTTGAGAATAATAAATTCCTTGCTCATTCTCTATCAAGCCCAAAAATATGATAATGAAGCTTCCTATGTCCAAAAAGCTTCTATGTCCAAGTGAATCCAAAAGGAAGAAGCCATGCCAAGATAGCAAGCTGAGTTCCAAAATGTTTATGGTGATCTTCAAGAAGAAGTTCACAAGTCCATGGGAGTCTCAAAAGTCCAAATAAACATGAAGGAAGCCATTAGAAAGCTCCAAAACCAAAAATTCCAGGTGCAATGGGAAATGGCCAGAAGAATCCCGAAATCAGCCAAGCTATTTATAGCCAGGAATAGGGATATGATATTTCTTATCCCTAGAAATTCGTACATCGGGATCGGTACCAATCCTCGGGTCGGTACCGACCCGGGGACTTAACCATCTCCATACTTCGATGCTTGAAGCATTTGAAATCCAACCCAAAACCACTTCGTCTCCGAAGCTTTGATCCATCTTGCCAACTCCTTCGCTTTGTATCTCGGGGATATAAAATATGAAACTACGGATCCAATCCTTTAATGAAAATATGTCCCTACCATCTCCTATTTCATCTTTGTATCCGGAAGTATGAAAAGTAGATGCACTAACCTCTGAAGTGCTCTCAGCAATACTGACCCCAAAGACCTGACTAGGACACAAAATTTCATATCAAGCAAATATCGACTTTATGATCGATATAAAGAATACTGGTCCTTAGGAACATAACCAATTTCAAACACTTCTAAAACTCTGCGAGATGCATCGATCAAGATGTGTTTCTGGGAGTCGTACCGGTCCTAAAACACTTAGCCAAATTCCTAAGTTTTGCAACTTTCTCGAAATCGCTTCAAACCTTCATGAGTTCGTGCTCAAGTCCCGAGCATTCTGATAGCCAAAGATCGTCATGTGACTGCCTTGCTAAAAGGCAGGTCAACAGTTAATCTCTTGCATTTTGGGATTTGGATAGAAGGAAAAACTCTTACATGATTCTTGAAAAGAAAATACTAACTTTAGATCCACCAATAAGATTTTTACAAATATGGAGAGTAGAAAAGTTTACACTTTATTTATAAAGAAATCAGTTTTCTCTTAAATTACGGCTTTGCCTAAGCCATTTGCTTCACTTCATGTAATCTTGTTTCGCTTCAAATGAATAAACATGGGATATGTCAACTAGTTGGTATGTGGTAGTTCGCTATGAAGACGAATCTAGTGCAAAATAATGCATATCCATTATTTCGCTTTAAACTGGGAAGATACATAACTAACTCCAGCTTTTTTTGTTTCAAAGAATTTTCTTTGAAAGTGTTGTAATTTGAAGCACTTTGCTTCGAAGCTAAAAAAGCAGAGCAACACAGTTGTGTTTCCACTTTTCTTTTACTTGGTTTTCGTTTGCCTGATGTTGCATTGTTTGCTGCGAAGCCAGTTAGGCAGGAATGAAGCCCTTCCTTTGTTTTGCTTCACTTCGAACCAAGCTGGAAATGCAAGACTCGAAGCATTTCTTCGCATAAGTTAGATAAGAGGGTTCGAAGCGCTCCTTTTATTAAGGTTTTGCATCGAACGAAGCCCAATAGGCAATGCTCGAAGCACTGCTTCGTGAGTGATGGATAAGTGGGTTCGAAGCACTCCCTTTTTGGTAGTTTTGCTTTGACAGATTTATAGTTAACAGAAGGATAAAACTATATATTGAGCAATGGATAATCCACAAGCTCCTAAAACATGTAGTGTTAACTGGCTTTTGACCCGGTTCCCAAATATAATATAGGCCACACGACTCGGCCCATCGCATGGTTCAATAGCTCAAAGTGTCGCTAAGATACTAAAAATTCAAGCCCGGAGAAGTCGCGCAAGTGCAGACCTCACGACTCCTCCAGACTCCCACTCATACCAATTTTGTATCCCACAAATACACAAAACTCCCACATTTCATGTCCTTGTAATAAAAATGTTGTATTCATATCCCTCAGGTTATGATAATTCATATCCCTCAGGATCCAATTTCGTATCTCCCAGGATACAAAAAGAAGCATTTCAATGGGGATACAAGATGGGCTTGAGGAGAGGTGGATACGAAGTATGAGGTGATTTGGAGTTCTAGAGAGGTGGAGTATCGATTTGGCTAAGTTTTCGGGAGCCGTTCCAATCCCGAGATAGGCATGACTCCAAGGATACGAAAATTGGCCAATGGGCCCTATTTCTCACCTACTCCCACATACTCCAATACCTATAAATACCCTTCCATTTCCATTGTGAAAAGGGTTAGGATTTGACTGATTTGATATCTTGAGAAGGAAATTCTTGAGCTTGGACACCATTAAAGCACCTTGAAGCTTTGGGAAGAAGAAATTCCCTATTTCTTAAAGCCTTGAACACTCGAACAATGGAGAATCCTGAGAACAAGGATTAATAGAACTTAATTAATCATTATAATCACTTGTAGTGATAATTTCCATCAGTGAATAAAATCAGTAAAGCCTTCAAAGTGGATGTAGGTTCCATCTGAACTGAACCACTATAAACACCATCTTCATTACGTTTGATACATTTTCCTTACATGAAATTTTATTTTCGATAATTCAAAAATCTTTTGGTGTTACACCAATTTTTCGCATCAACATTCTGGTGCTATCACTGAGAAATCGAAGAATCGAGACCTAACCTTTTTTCGACCATCTTCCATTTTAAACTAGAGGCGCTACTTAGGTCCCTTAGACCTACCTCCGGAGTTCGATTATAATGGTTAGGAAAGGAAAGAATGTTATGACTGGGACTTCCACTGCAGCTGATACAGAAACATCCCCTCAGTGTCAACCTTCGGAAATTACGGTTGATATGGATATCCCTAACTCCTACAATCCTGATGCTCCGATTACCCAAGCCAATTCTTCAAACATAATAAGAAATAGGAAGAGAGAATGTAACACCCCACCTCTGTTAAGGTCACTCTCAGAGGGAATGCCTTAACTTTGGTGGAGCGTTTTAAGGTACAAGATACTAATAAATTACAAGACAGAAAATTTATGCAGTGGAAAAAGATCAATATTATTTCATAAATACTTGTTCAACACAACAATTCAACAACTGTTTCAACCTTCCAAATTATTACAACATTTCATTTGTCTTGAAAACATAAAGAAGCAATACTGAAAATAAAATGACATAAATCCCCAATAAGTGCTTGACCATAGCCATAGCTCAAAAAGGAAAGTCCAAGCCTTACATCTACGATTTTCAAGCTTTGGCTAACCTGGACTAAGCAGAAGTGTTTCCTCCCTTCGGACCAAAGGGACAAAAACGGAAGAAAAGAAACGAAAGGAAAATGGGACAGACATAAGTCTGGTAAGCCCAGTTATTTAATAGCATGTAAACAAGTAAAAGACTATGACATGAATAAACTGAACTTAGAATGATACCACAAGGATAGGGTAGTCCTAAAATGAGGTAAAGTAAGATTTAACTAGATTTGGCTATCGCACCCACTTTTACTTCTCTGCACCCACTAAGAGCTGTTTAACTAGCAATGTATGTTCATGATAAAGTGATCCCATTCATGTATTGATCCGCTCCTACTCGCATTCATGTATTCCCGGTGTCATGCAGCCCCACGTGATTTTTAAGTACATGTGTTTGTTCCAGTATAGGGTGTATCAAGTCCTATAATGGCAACCCTGACACGATTCAAAGATGCACAAGTGTACGCCTAGTGCCCAGTGCCTGCTTTTTCCACTCCGGAGCCCGTGCACGCCCATACTCCGTCGGAACCAACACTGACGCACCTAACCGCCGCTCTTTTGACCGCTTATATTCAGCCCAGTAATCGTGCCCCACCCTGCCTAGTTCAGGGTACCTTGATACATCCATGTGGGTTACTACTGAAACGGGTCCCCGTTACTAGGGTTTTTCTAGTCAACATGCTAAATTGGTTAAGTGTCCTTGGCTTGAGTTAACCCCTATCAATCTTGTCTAGTTAACATGCTAAGTTGGTTAATTGTTTCCTTAATTACTTAACCCCACCAATCTTGTCTTGTTAACATGTTAAGTTGGCTAAGTGTTCCTTTAATTACTTAACCTCACAATTTCTAGCTGATTGTTCATGAGCTTTAATTAATTAATTAATTAAAGCACCAACCACTTACATTAGACAGTTATTGTTGTGGTTACTGGATGTGCCGGTTGGTTCCGTGCAGTTTTACACCACAACTCAGTCTAACCTCGGGGCTTGATGCACTAACCTCTCACATTAGACAGGTATTGTTGTGGTTACTGGATGTGTCGGTCGGTTCCAGGCAGGTTTACACCACAACTCAGTCTAACCTCGGGTTAGGCATATTCATCTTTTACATTTTATATATGTGAATTTTCTACAAGTGTTTCATGTCACATATTTTAATTATGTTCAAGACTAATGGTATAAATTATACCATTCATGGCCTTAACCATTTACATGATTTTGGGCCCACCTACATTATTAACATGTTTTGATTTAATAACTATCCCAACGTTACCCCTGTTTGTTCGTTTGTATTAATCACATAAAGTCATTGGGCCCGTATATTAGCCCAATTTATAAACAAGAGGTAAAGAAGGGAACATGCATAATATAGATTCAACCAAACATGTTAATTTTGCATAAAACTTTATTCATATAATTTAACATGTCACATGAAATTGCATATAATTTAGACTTAGATAATCATAAGCTTAAAACATGTTAATATGTAGATCTAGGCATGTGTGAACATAACCTCAATTGTATACTAGCATATGACATAATCATGACATGTCCAATCCTAAGGCATGTATAATTTTAACATTAACATATAGGTGTGAACTAGATCTAACAAGGTGAACTTTCATAAGTCCACTTTACAAACATGCATATAAATATAGATCTAGTTTTGGATCTAACATGTAACTTGCATATGAACATATGTATAATTAGATCGTGACTTGGATCTATCATAAAACATATAACTTGCATTAATCATATGAACCTAGACAGATCTTGACATGGATCCAACATAAAACTTGTAACTTGCATATGAACATATGAACATATATATAGGCATATGGATCTAACATAAAGCATATGAATATATACATATACATATATATATATATATATGTAGATCTTGACTTGGATCTAACATAATACATACAACTTGCATTAATCATATAAACATATATATGTAGATCTTAACATGAAACATATAACTTGCATATTATATTGATAGTTTCATTCTCAATCTTTAATAGATCCAACACCAAGTCCAATAAGCCACAAACATTCCAAGACAATTCATGATAAAATCATCACAAGAAACAAACATGAATTATCATCGTCGATATTATACAACATGGTATAATTCTATTTTTCACTTTATATCAAATCACGTCTTAAATTTATTTACATCTAAAAGATAACTACACTTACAAAAGACAATCTTGATTTTTGAAATCTGTATTCTGAAGTTGAAATGCTCGCCTTTGATGTAGACAATCGGTGTTTTAGTTTAATTTTGATTTGATTTGGTTTGTCTCTTTTAATTTGCTTCAAGTTGAACGGCGGCTACTCGAGGTTGCCCAATGGCGGCATGACGACTCCTAGTTTGATTTTGAATATGATTTAGGGTTGAGGTATTAGGTTGCTTATATAGAAGTTTGATTTAATAGGAACCGTCAGATTAACCTAGAGCAAATCAAAGCCATTTAGACAACCACATTAGCCCTGATGACTCAGCAAGGAGTCCATCAGAACCAATCAGATGCCACATCTGCCTTAGAGGGAATCGACCCATGGGTTGATAGCCAAACACCCTGAATCAACCCCTAGTCGACCTAGCGAGGCTCGGGTCGACCTCAAAAATGGGCCGGTTCGGTTATTCCCCCTCCCGATTCTCTATTTTGAACTTTTTTGCATATTTATTTAATATATATATATATATATCTCATATGCATACAAACTTCAAGGCTTAATAACTTCTTCATAAGGTATCCGTTTTATGCAAACCAAATGTCTATCTTGACCAAAATTTTGAGACGAACGTAATAGCGCAACCCATTTCACTTAATTCTTCTTATAAAGATTAAGCATTCTTGAATTTGTTAATTTTAATATTCTCATAAAATTCGGGGTGTTACATTCTCCCCTCCTTAAAGGATTTCGTCCCCGAAATCTTCAAGTTAAGAAGAATGCATCTTAACATTCAATCATCCATCTACTCATCCATCATCCACAAGCATCCATTGTCCTTAAACGACTTCTAATGCCATATGAACATATGCAGAGTGTGTGTATATGTCTCTTATCTAGTGCAAAATCAGGCGGTCTACTGATCCAATTGACCTCCTTAATACGAATCATGAGAGTGCCATGAGTCCATTATGTATGCAATTTTTCCTATTCATACATGAGTGCACAATCATTCATACAAATGCAACGTCCATATGATAACACATCAAGTTTCAATCCACATACAATTTCATGCGTTTATATGCAAATGCAATATGAAAGTGACTGAGTCGATCTATAACCTAATGTGTATACGCATATGCATCCACGAGCAATCACTAGCAACCACTTGCAATCACTTTGCAACCATCAACCATAACATGTTTCAAATACATGTTTACATCCATTGATTTCTACTAAGGATCAAGAAATAGGACCGAGAAGATAACTAAGCATGAATAAACTTATGATAAAGGAGAGATCAAAGATGTACCCTCAAAAAGATAAGGGTAGGCTGCGCGTATCTTGCTTTCAGTCTCTCAAGTCGCGTCTTCTTCATTGTCACTCCATTGTACTTTAACAAGCTTGACTTCATGGTTGCGTAGCTTTTTGACTTTCATTCCCAAGATACGAGTTAGGATTCTTCTCGCTGTTGCCTTCTCGTTCCACTTCTACCTCTTCTAGTATGTTTGGTTCCACCACTTCCGCAGACTCATGTAAGCACTTCCATTGGTGAGAAACATGAAAGACATTATGAACTCCAGCCAACTTTTCAGGTAGCTCTAATCTATAGGCCATCGTCCCAATTCTTTCAATGATAGGAAATGCTCCTATGAATCTAGGTGCCAATTTCCCTTTGGATCCAAAGCGAATAACATTCCTCAAAGGAGATACTTTAAGGAACACTCTGTCTCCAACCTCAAACTCAAGGTCGGCCCTTCTTTTATTAGGTCCACCTTTTCTGAGGTTTCCCTAATCATGTCTGGCCCAAGTATAAGCTTATCTGTGGATTCCCACCAACAGGTTGGTGATCGACACGGTCTCCCGTATAAGGCTTCGAAGGGTGCCATGCCTATTGTAGCTTGGTAGCTATTGTTGTAGGCGAACTCCACCAGAGGAAGATGATATTCCCATGTCCCTCCGAAGTCAAGAACATACAATCTCAAGAGGTCTTCTAAGACTCTGTTCACCCTTTCCGTCTGTCCACCGGTTTGAGGGTGGTAGGCTGTGCTTAAACATAGTTGTCTCCAGAACTTGCTTGTAAAGATAGGGTCTTGATCGCTTACTATGCTGGAAGTTATCCCATGCAGTCGAACTATCTCTTTAAGATATAGAGATGCTAGAGATGAGGCAGTCCTTCTACTTTTGATAGGTATAAAGTGAGCGCTTTTTGTGATCCGTTCCACTATTACCCAAATACTGGTATAACCCCTTCCTGACCTAGGCAACCCATCAATAAAGTCCATCGAAATGCTATCCCATTTCCACTGTGGGACCTCTAGAGGATGAAGCAAACCACCGGGCTTTTTCTGCTCCGCCTTGACCTGCTGGCATATCATGCACTTAGAAACGAATTCAGCTACGTCCCTCTTCATGCCATTCCAAAAGAAAACTCTTTTGATGTCTTTGTACAATTTGTCTCCGCCTGGGTGTATGGTCAGCTTTGAATGGTGTACTTCTTCTAGAACCGTTTACACTAAGCCTTCCATCCCGTCTCAACCATCCCTTACCATCGTTGGAGTATCTATTGAGGTGACTCGAAGTCTCACCCCTAATCAGCTTATATATCACATCTACTAGCTGAGGGTCTTCACGTTGTGCGGTTCCTATTGAGTCAAAAAGTGTAGGCCGCACTTCCAGTGTTGCTAACAAGCCAGGTACAAATTCAGAGGAGGGTCTAAAGTCAAAGTTGGCTATGTACTCCAAGCTTTGCCTTTCTACAAAGAGAGGGCTTAAGGTCGGCTTCTTTCTACTCAGAGCGTCTGCTACCACATTGCCCTTGCCAGGAGTATAGGAAATCTCAAAATCAAACGAGGCAAGAAACTCCATCCATCTTTGCTGCCTCAAGTTGAGATCTTTCTGCGAGAAAAGGTACTTCAACGATTTATGGTCAGTAAACAATTCAAACTTCTCACCTAGGAGATAATGGCGCCCAGACTTAAGAGCGAAAACGATGGCCGCCAATTCTAGGTCATGGGTTGGGTAGTTTTTCTCATGTACTTTCAAATGCCTTCCACCATAAGCTACTACCTTCCCTTCTTGCATCAAGAGAGCGCCTAATCCTGTACCGCATGCATCCGTGTATACGGTAAACATCTTGCTCCCATCAGGCAATGTCAGAACTAGGGCTGTTGTTAGAGCCCTTTTCAAGCGTTGGAAAGCAATATCGCAATCCAAATCCCAAGCGAAAACTAGGTTCTTATTCGTCAACCTTGTAAGTGGAGCTGAGATTTTCGCAAAATCTTTGATGAACTTCTGGTAAAAGCCTGCTAGCCCGAGAAAGTTTCGGACTTCAGTTGCGTTTCGTAGAATCTTCCAATCTTGCACAGCAACCACTTTTGTAGGGTCCACGGCTAACCCCTCGTTGGACACCACATGTCCAAGGAATCTAACTTCTTCTCTCCAGAAATGGCATTTGGAGAATTTGGCTTTCAACTGATGTGCACGGAGAGTATCCATGACTTCCCTTAAGTGCTGAGCATGCTCTTCCTCACTCTTCGAGTAGATCAAAATACCGTCCACGAAGACCACCACAAACTTATTGAGGAATTCCCGGAACACCCTGCTCATCAAGTCCACGAAATAGGCAGGTGTGTTTGTCAAACCGAAAGGCATGACAAGCCACTCGAAGAAACCATCCGGGGTCCTAAATGTGGTCTTGTCAATGCTATCCTCAGCCACTCTTAGCTGATGAAACCCAGTACCCAGATCTAGTTTGGAGAAAACGGATGCACCTACAAGCTAATCAAACAGATCGTCAATTCTTGGGAGTGGGTGCCTATTCTTATTGGTCAGCTTGTTTAGCTCCCTATAATCCACGCATAGGCGGAGTGAACCATCGGCTTTGGTCGCGAACACTAGTGGAGCAACCCATTCAGAATTACTCCGTCTTATGAACCCCTTTTCAAGCAGCACTTTAACTTGCTTGCTGAGTTCTTTTCTCTCCCTTGGAGCCATGTGTCAAACGGGTAAAGCAACCGGTTTTGCATTGTCAATGAGGTATATGAGGAAGTCTATCTCCCGCTTAGGAGGTAAGCCCTTTACCTCTTCAAACACATCCGAGTATTCACGGACCACTTTAACAAACTGCAAATTCTCAACAGACGCATCAAGAGATTCTAGATAACTTAGCATAACAGAATTCATGGTATTATAAGAGATTTCGAGAGTGTTACCGAGGCGAGTCATGAGTCTAACCATTCTCTTTTCACAATCGAGGACGGCACCATTACTAGATAACCAGTCCATGCCTAGAATCAGCCCATAGCCCGTGAAGCCCAAAACATAAGCATTACATTTAAACCCAAAGCTTAAAATAGAGATTTCCACATCCAAACAAATCATTAACAAATAAACTGAGCCCCCAATTGGATTTGAAACAACCAAGGAATCCTCTACTATATGGGTGTCTAGGTGCAGAGATTCAACCAAAGCAGCAGATATAAAAGAGTGCGATGCGCCAGAATCAAAGAGAGTACGAATAGGATTATCAAATAGATAAACTAAACTCTCAACAGAAATATGCCTACCTTGTTCCTGTAGAGGTGCAACGAGAGCATGAGCTTTCCCTCTAGAAGATGATCTAGTCCTCTGTCCCTACCCTTGCCTTTTTGGGCAGTCCTTAGACAAGTGTCCAGTATCCCCGCACTGGAAACAAGCGCCCAATTTCCTCTTTTTCTTCCTACAGTCCCTAGCCAAGTGTCCAGGTATCCCACAGAAATTGTACTTCATCTTCTTACGAGATTTATTATCCTTCCCACCTTTCTTGGGGTCCGTCTTCTTGTTCTGAGATCCATATCCTTTCTTGTTTTGAGGCTCTTCCTTCTTCACCTCCTTCTTGCTATCTTTGTTCTCCTCTTGCAACAGAGCCATGTCCACCAGTCTCTCGTAAGTCGCTCCCATAGGTATATGAGACATTGCCAAACCTTGCAGTGGCTCATTTAGTCCTTTGGCAAAGCGGAGAGCCTTCTTGTGTGGAGCGTTTACTAACCCCAGTCCAAATCGAGCAAGCTGATTGAATTTATTGACATATTCTTTGACCGAAAAGCTGCCCCGTTTAAGTGATAGGAACTTCTCCATTTGCAGACTCTGCTCAGCTTGTGAGAGGAACGTCATTTCAAATCTCGCCTGAAGTCCTCCCAAGTCTCTATCGGTCTTTCAGCATTAGTGACTTCCCACCAGAAGGAGGCCTCGTCTTTGAGCAACCACACCACCAACTGTAGTTTCTGCCCCTCATCTATTTCAAAGATAACGAATAAGTCCTCAGTCTCCTTGAGCCAGTTTCTGGCTTCCATGAATGATTCGCTCCCCTTAAAGTCTTTTCCACTCATGGATCTAAAGTCTCTACAGATCTTTGAGAAAGCATTTCATATCGAAGGAGGAGGAGCAGCAGCTAGGGGAGGAGGAATGTCTCCTGGGCCCGGGTCATTGGCCCTAGCTTCTAGGTATCTCCTGAACTAGCTAGGTATCGGTACACCCTCTGGAAGGTTAAGATCCTCGGACATGTTGAAACAAAAAGGAAAGATTCAAAACGAAGAATAGAAAGATAGTGCATATGGCTTTGGGGATTATGCCTTTTTAAATTAACATTTTTTCTTGAAAATGCTTCTTTATGACTTCTTTTTGAAAAATAGTTTCACAATTTTTTTCCAATCTGGTAACCTGGCTCTGATACCAAGTGTAACACCCCACCTCTGTTTAGGTCACTCTCAAAGGGAATGCCTTAACTTCGGTGGAGCGTTTTAAGTTACAAGATACTAATAAATTACAAGACAGAAAATTTATGCAGTGGAAAAAGATCAATATTATTTCATAAATACTTATTCAACACAACAATTCAACAACTGTTTCAACCTTCCAAATTATAACAACTTTTCACCTGTATTGAAAACATAAAGAAGAAATACTGAAAATAAAATGACATAAATCCCCAATAAGTGCTTGACCATAGCCATAGCTCAAAAAGGAAAGTCTAAGCCTTACATCTATGGTCTTCAAGCTTTGGCTATCCTGGACTAAGCAGAAGTGTTTCCTTCCGGCGGACCTGGGGGACGAAAACGGAAGAAAAGAAGCGAAAGGAAAATGGGTCAGACATAAGTCTGGTAAGCCCAGTTATTTAATAGCATGCAAAAAAGTAAAAGACTATGACATTAATAAACTGAACTTAGAGTGATACCACAAGGATAGGGTAGTCCTAAAATGAGGTAAAGTAAGATTTAACAAGATTTGGCTATCGCACCCGCTTTTACTTCTCTGCATCCACTAAGAGCTGTTTAACTAGCAATGTATGTTCATGATAAAGTGATCCCATTCATGTATTGATCGCCTCCTACTCGCATTCATATATTCCCAGTGTCATTCAGCCCCGCGTGATTTTTAAGTACTTGTGTTGGTTCCAGTATAGGGTGTATCAAGTCCTATAATGGCAACCCTGACACGATTCAAAGATGCACAAGTGTACGCCTAGTACCTGTTTTTTCCACTCCAGAGCCCGTGCACGCCCGTACTCCGTCGGAACCTACACTAATGCACCTAACCGCCGCCCTTTTGACCGCTTATATTCAGCCCAGTAATCGTGCCCCACCCTGCCTAGTTCAGGGTACCTTGATACATCCATGTGGGTTACTGCTGAAACGGGTCCCTGTTACTAGGGTTTTTCTAGTCAACATGCTAAATTGGTTAAGTGTCCTTGGTTTGAGTTAACCCCTATCAATCTTGTCTAGTTAACATGTTAAGTTGGTTAAGTGTTTCCTCAATTACTTAACCCCACCACTCTTGTCTTGTTAACATGTTAATTTGGTTAAGTGTTCCCTTAATTACTTAACCTCTAGACAGTTATTGTTGTGGTTACTGGATGTGCTGGTCGGTTCCAGGCAGTTTTACACCACAACTCAGTCTAACCTCGGGTCTTTCTGGGCTTGATGCACTAACCTCTCACATTAGACTGGTATTGTTGTTGTTACTGGATGTGCCGGTCGGTTGCGGGCAGGTTTACACCACAACTCAGTCTAACCTCGGGTTAGGCATATTCATCTTTTACATTTTATATATGTGAATTTTCTACAAGTGTTTCATATCACATATTTTAATTATGTTCAAGACTATTGGTATAAATTATACCATTCATGGCCTTAACCATTCACATGGTTTTGGGCCCACCTACATTATTAACATGTTTTGATTTAATAACCATCCCAACGTTACCCACCGTTTGTTCGTTCGTATTAATCACATAAAGTTATTAGGCCTGCATATTAGCCCAATTTATAAACAAGAGGTAAAGAAGGGAACATGCGTAATATAGATTCAACCAAACATGTAAATTTTTCATAAAACTTTATTCATAAAATTTAACATGTCACATGAACTTGCATATAATTTAGACTTAGATAATCATAAGCCTAAAACATGTTAATATGTAGATCTAGGCATGGGTGAATATAACCCCAATTATAAACTAGCATATGACATAATCATGACATGTCCAATCCCAAGGCATGTATAATTTTAACATTAACATATAGGTGTGAACTAGATCTTACAAGGTGAACTTGCATAAGTCCACTTTACAAACATGCATATAAATATAGATCTAGTTTTGCGTCTAACATGTAACTTGCGTATGAACATATGTATAATTAGATCGTGACTTGGATCTGTCATAAAACATATAACTTGCATTAATCATATGAACCTAGATAGATCTTGACATGGATCCAACATAAAACTTGTAACTTGCATATGAACATATATATAGGCATATGGATCTAACATAAAGCATACGAATATATATGTGTAGATCTTGACTTGGATCTAACATAATACATACAACTTGCATTAATCATATAAAGATATATATGTAGATCTTAACATGAAACATATAACTTGCATATGATATTGATAGTTTCATTCTCAACACCAAGTCCAATAAGCCACAAACATTCCAAGACAATTCATGATAAAATCATCACAAGAAACAAACATGAATTAGCATCGTTAATATTATACAACATGGTATAATTCTATTTTTCACTTTATATCAAATCACGTCTTAAATTTATTTACATCTAAAAGATAATTACACTTACAAACGACAATCTTAATTTCTGGAATCTGTATTCTGAAGTTGAAATGCTCGCCTTTGATGTAGACAATTGTTGTTTTAGTTTAATTTTGATTTGATTTGGTTTGTCTCTTTTAATTTGCTTCAAGTTGAACGGCGGTTACTTGAGGTTGTCCAACGGCAGCATGACGGCTCTTGGTTTGATTTTTAATATGATTTAGGGTTGAGGTATTAGGTTGCTTATATAAAAGTTTGATTTAATAGGAACCGTCAGATTAACCTAGAGAAAATCAAAGCCATTTAGACAAGATAGAATATCCACATCAGCCCTAATGACTTAGCAAGAAGTCCATCAGAACCAATCAGATGCCACATCTTCCTTAGAGTGAATCGGACCATGGGTTGATAGCCAAACACCCTGAATCAACCCCTAGTCGACCTAGCAAAGCTCGGGTCGACCTCAAAAATGGGCCGGTTCGGTTATTCCTCCTCCCGATTCGTTGTTTTGAACTTTTTTGCATATTTATTTATTTAACTTTATATATATATATATATATATATATATATTTTTCTCATATGCATACAAACTTCAAGGCTTAATAACTTCTTCATAAGGTATCCGTTTTATGCAAACCAAATGTCTATCTTGACCAAAATTTTGAGACGAACGTAATAACGCAAACCATTTCACTTAATTCTTCTTCTAAAAATTAAGTGCTCTTGAATTTGTTAGTTTTAATATTCCCAGAAAATTCGAGGTGTTACAGAGAATGAGACAGCACAACGAGAATATGAAAAGAAACATCGAATTGATGCGACGAATCCAAGAAAATGCTCAACGCGGCGTCGCTCTCATCGAGTTCATTAGAAATCCTCATGCTCAGCAGAATACATCAGAAAGTTGTTCTTCCGACACCTACCATGAAAACCGTAGCCAAAGGAAGATGATCAATACTAATGGAAATGACAACGACAATGGTAATGGAACTACCATCACCTTGAGTGAGGGAATGCGTTCACGCGGCTGTTCTCAGTTGGGTCCTAATGATGAACTAGGAACTAGTATCCAGCCCCTTCCACGTAGGAACCTTACCGTCATCACTTAAAAATCAAGGCTGTCAATTTTCTACATGACCTGAACTCGATCCGAAACCCACACAGAAAGTAGTAGGTTTTACTCGACCCGTTTAGTTGGCAGGTCATTTTCGAGTCAATCTGAATTTGACCCATTTATAAACGGGTGGGTTTAGGGTTGACCCGCTAACCCGATTTTGGCCCGCTAAACATGATTATATGCTATATCTCTTCCATACCATTTGTCATTTATGTACGCTATTAGTGTTAGTCTTTTATGTATGCAATCAGTTTGCTTATATATTCTTGTGTAAATTGTTATATTTTACTAATTTATTCATGCATGCTTTAGTTACATCTTACTTATAATGATTGTATCTCTTCCATACTGTTAGTCTTTTATATGTACAATATGCTCATATATTCTTATGTATGGAGAATGATTTTTGGATATGGTTATTTCATATTTATATGTGTGCTGCCTATTGGTGATTTTGTAACTTGTTGCATGTTGGTGATTTTGTAACTTGCTATATGTTGGTGATTATATAATGGTGTTGCCTATTGGTGATTTGGTTCTTTTCTTGTTTATATTAGTGGGCAATATTTTCCAATGATTCAAATAGTAAACCCGACCCAACACGACCCATTTAGTTAAATGGGTTACAAGGGTTGGGTCAACCCGTTTATAAAAGGGTCGGGTTAGGGTTGGGAAAAAAATGACCCGTTTAATAAACAGGTTGATCCGACATGTTTATAAATCAATTCGAACATGGCTTGTGTAACACCCCGAATTTCGGTTAATGCTAAAATTCACTAATTGCAGAATAAATAATATCAAATGTGAGAATTGGGGGAAACGGGCTGCGTTATTACGTTCGTCTCGGAAAAACACGCAGAATAGAGTCCGAAATTTTTTAAATCGGAGTCCGTATGGCCCAGTTATGGCCCAATGAAGTTTACAGAAAATTCAAAGTTAAAAACAGATTTAAAAATTAAAAATCAGATTTCGAAATTGGAGCCAGCAGGGGGCCAGGCGGGAAACTTCCCGCCCTACCCATGTCGACAGGGCTGTCGACAGGCCTGTCGACTGGGGAGTCGACTGCCCTGTCGACTTGCCTGTCGACACAGGGTGTCGAGCCAGTTGGCTTGGGTGCACCAGATCTGGTTTTCTGGCTAGGGCTGGGCTATGTTCTAGAGACTTCCGAAATCTGACGGACCTAATCTAGCCTAGGGTTAATCCTATGGTCTAAAACACACCCTAATCCTATAAATATACCCTAATGCAAGCCTAATCCATACTAAAAATAGAAATGATAGCATCATGCCGCCAAAATCAAACTTAGGAGGAGCCTCCACTAGTTTATGAAGGAAGTTGCAAGCTAATCAACCTCTAATCATCATCTCCTTCAAATATTACAACTAGTTTTACTTCATAAGTTTGCTAATCTTGGTTTTGGTGAGTTCCTATGCCTTTAGCAAGTAATTGCTAAACTAATTAGGATAGGATATTAGGAGGCTATGGATGTAAATGTGGATTATGCAAGTTGTGGTTGTCATATGTTATAAGTTCATATGTAAACTTGCCTCTTTTATGATATGATGTGTCATGCAAGTTCATATGCAAGTTTTATGCAAGTTTATATGTAAGATCATATGCAAGATAGTCTCTTTTTATGATATGCATAACATATGCAAGTTTGCCTTTGTGATATGACATGATATATGCAAGTTCATGTGCAAGATAGTCTCTTTTTATGATATGCATAACATATGCAAGTTTGCCTTTGTGATATGACATGATATATGCAAGTTCATGTGCAAGATAGTCTCTTTTTATGATATGCATAACATATGCAAGTTTGCCTTTGAGATATGACATGGTATGCAAGTTCATATGCAAGTTTTATGCAAGTTCATTTGCAAGTTTTATGCAAGTTCATACGCAAGTTTTATGCAAGTTTATATACAAACTCATATGCAAGTTTGTCTCTTTTTATGATGTGCATAACATATGCAAAGTTGTCCCTATGAATGACGTGTTATGTAAACGAATTACGGGGGAAAAGATGGGGTTAATATGCATGATTATAAAAAGGTGTAAAGTTGTTATGATTAAGCATAACATAAAATGAATGGACGTAATTGGGAATTTACCTATTAAGTTAGGTCTACCCACATTATGGAGTTGGGAATTTACCTATTAAGTTAGGTCTACCCATACTATGGAATTGGGAATTTACCTATTGAGTTAGGTCTACCCATATTCTTAAAAATGTGTAATTAATTAGGGATAATTAATTATGGAGGGGGGTGATTAATTAGGTGTAATTAATCAACTAAGACACGAGGTTGGACCCTTTTGTAGCGGAAGTCTGCCCGGAACCGACCGGCCATCCAGCAGCTACAAATGATTGGCCCAATGTGAGAGGTCTTAGTCATGAATTAAATACGTGATTAAAGTAAAGACACGAGGTTAGACCCTTTTTATGACAGAAGTCTGCCCGGAACCAACCGGCATATCCAGCAGTCATAAAAGATGGTCTAATGTGAGAGGTCTTTATGAGGTCATGATCTTAATTAATTAATTAAGAAACACTTAACCATATTAGCATGTAGAGGGACATGAGGGGTTAAGTGGGTGCCTTGGGTGGCATGTGGAAATCTAGTGGTTGCCTTGGGTGGCAATAGAAAATACGATTAGAATACTTAACCAAAGTGGAACATGTAATTGAAACATGATTAAAGGGTTAAGTGGTATACACTAGAAATGACAAGCTTAGATGGGTAGCTTGTGGGGTCCCATTTCAACCAATATCCCAAACGTATCTTAGTGGGCTCGACTCTACTCGAGTGACGGGACACGCATATTGGGCTTGACTATAAGAGGCCAAAACAGGGTAGCGGTGGCAACGCGAGTCCAACGGGTTTCATAGGCGTGTGTGGACCCGGGCTGGTAGGTAAGACGTTGTTGCATCGTGTAGGTATAACCCGTGCACCATTTGTTGTATCGGGCTAGCCACTTTGGGGAGTGATACACCCCATTGTGGGGCCAGCACGGATATCTACGATAGGGAGCCGATCGCTTGGGAGTAGTGGGTACACCTAGTGGGGATAGGGGCAGACGACACCTATGTAGTGAGCTAGGGGTATGCGAAACTACTGGGTAAATTTTCTAAGTCCTTGGGAGGGATCAACCTTTAAGTAGGAATGACTGGTGTGGTGCAGTGTAGTAATTATCCTTGGGTGGGTAAATGCGTCTTTATCGTTATCCTAGTTCACTATAAGTCTGATTGGCTACTGAGTGTAGTCATTTATCCCCAGTCACACCGTACCAAGTTATATCATATCCTTATTACTTTAATGGTTACATTGTTAAAGTTATAGGACTCACTCAGACTTATGTCTGACCTCGTTGTTTTTATCTTTTTCCCAACCCTCAGGTTCTCAGAGTGGGCCCAGCACGAGTGGGCTTTGATCAGGCTGCTTTTATTACTCTCTTGGAGCTTGGACCCCAGATGTAGAGCTCAGTTTACCCTTTTCTTTTATGGCTATCAGTTCATGTATTGGGATTATGTATTTTTATTTAGCAGGATGGATATTTGTACTTGACTTCTATTATGGTTTTGTGATGTAACCAGACATGTTTTATTTTCCGCCGCAATTGAAATGATGTTTTAAATTTTCAAAGTATTACTTATATCTGTCTTGCTGTAATTACTCTGTTCTATATTCACTCAAAATACTCCACCGATGTTATGGCATTCCCTTAAAGAGTGACCATAGCGGGCGTGGGGTGTTACAGCTTGATCTGATCCATACCCTACCCGACACGACTCATTGACAACCCTATTTATAGGCACTGGGATACAATATTTTGTATCACCGGAAATCCATACCTCAGGATCAGTATTGATCCTTGGGTTGGTACCAACCCGGGGACTTAACCATCTCCATACTTCGATGCTCGGAGCATTTGAACACCAAGCCAAGACAACTTCATTTACGAATCTTTGATCCATCTTTCCAACTCCTTTGCCTTGTATATCGGGGATACGAAATGTGAAACTTCTGATCCTATGCCTTAGTGAAAATTTGCCATCGCCATCTCCTATTTTGTCGTTGTATCCTGGAGTACTAAAAGCATGTGCACCGACCTCTGAAGTGCTCTCAGCAATACTGCAACAACCCGAATTTATTAACGTGTTATAATCAAGAATCAAGGCAGAATTAAATTTTAAAATCTGAAACAAGGGAAATGGGTTGTACCATTGCGTTCGTCTCAGAAAAATACGCGAAATAGAGTCCGAGTTTTCGAAAAAAGGAGTTCATATGACCAAGTTATGGGCCAACGAAGTTTCAGAAAATTCCACGTCCGAAAAACAGTTCAAAATTCAAATCTGGAGCCGAAAAGACTGGGCGGGAAAATTTCCCGCCCAGCACCCAAGTCGACATGGGTGTCGACTTGGGTGTCGACACACCCAAGGTGGTGTCGACTTGGGTGTCGACACACCCAAGGTGGTGTTGACTTGCAAGTCGACACCCCTGTCGACCTGGGTGGTCGAGCCCAGGCCACCTGGGTGCGCCAGCTTGTGTCTCTGGTCCTGTTCTGGAAGCTTCTGACGGGTTTTGAGGGTTCAGATCTATCCTAGGGTTAATCTAAGGGCCTAAACTACTCCTAATCTCTATAAAAACACCCTAGAACCTAACCTAAATCACTAAAAATCATTCTAGCAACTAAGTGCTGCCAAAATCTACCTTGATCATGGCCTCCATCTCCAACTCCAAGGGCTTATGCATTCAAATCGGGTTCAAATCAAAAGGTGCAAGCTTCCTACATCAAATCGAGGGTAGATCAACGTTGCTACGCAAATTTCATGATGATTCTTCAACAAAGGAGCCACCTTTCTTCGTCAAGACGATTCATGTTCCTAGCCCTCTTGCCAAGCTATGTAAGTTCTAGCTACTTCTAGATCTAAACGGTAGTTTTAATGATGGCATGGAATAAAACGAGATTAAACTAAGTATGCTAGCCTATATGAACCTTGTCATGCCTCTTTTGCTTGAACCTATGACTTTTGGCTATGCTTAGTGACTAAATCATGTTATTCATGTTATGATTAACCTAGTTTATCTTGCAAGTTTGAATCTTTATCTATGGAATGCTAGCATGAACCTTTGGGAACCATTTGACTTGTGAAACATTGGCAAAGACTTAACTTTGGGGCTTATGCATGTAAATGAACCCACACCCCTTATGTTATCATGCATGCTTGTGGTCAAATTCTCTTATGATGCTATGCATGTTTATGGCCAAATTCCCTTATGATACTATGCATGCTAGTGGCCAAATTCTCTTATGATGCTATGCATATTTTGAGGCCAAACCCCTTATGATACCATGCATGTTTGTGGCCAATCCCTTTTTGACATCGTGCATGTTGTGAGGCCAATATGTAGCATAGTACCCTTACTATGTTGACTCGCTTTTACTTGGGTTGGAAACACGCTTTGGGGTAGGTTAGACGTGCGTGATTATGACATAATAATTTGACATGGGACTTCATGGAAATATGGCACTTATGATACACCTAAATGTGGGCATGACATGTGGGGTAAACATGGGACTTGAGACTAGACACGTATGGGTTGTAAGTGTAATATGGCACTAGACCAAACATGAAAGTGGCCAACTCGAGGTTGGGTTGAGTTTGTAGCATAAATCTACCCGGACCCGCCAGGCTTAACTAGTGGATACAAACAATAGGATCCAATGTGAGAAGTTGGTCATGTCGTGCTTAAGACCCGAGGTTAGACTAGGTTGTAGTGTAAAACTACCTGGACCCGCCCGGCTTAACTAGTAACCACAACAAAGTCTAATGTGAGAGGTTGAGAGTGCATTAATTAAATTAATGCCACATGATAAGGTTAAGTAAATTTGACTAATGACACTTAACCGATATGACACGAATGGGTAGGTTAAGTGGGACCGGGCTTGATTTCTTAATGACACTTAACCATACAAGACAATTAGGGGATGGGGTTAAGTAATTTACGCTTAACTAATCCGACTTGGTAATTAGATGGGGTTAAGTAATTTACACTTAACTAATCCGACTTGGTAATTAGATGGGGTTAAGTAATTTAGACTTAACTAATCTAAACACGGTAATTAGATGGGGTTAAGTAACCTATACTTAACTAATCTAAACACGGTAATTCGATGGGGTTAAGTTAAACACTTAACCGATCTAAACTTGGTAATTCAATGAGGTTAAGCAACCAATACTTAACCAACTTAACATGATAATTCAAAGGGGGTTAAGTAACTTATAATTAACCAATTATACATGATGATTTGATAAGGTTAAGTAACCTCTACTTAACCAATCTAACATGTGGACTTTATAGGGTTAAGTCACAAGACCTTTTGAATATACTTAACCCTTGTAGTACGATTAGTGGATGAGGTTAAGCTAACCCATACTTAACCAATCCGACTCGATGATCTGATGCGATTAAGATAATCTATGCTAAATCAATCTAACACGATAATCTGATAGGGTTAAGACAAACCAATACTTAACCAATTTGACTTGATAGGGTTAAGTCATGCGCTTCTTGGTATACTTAACCGCCTTGTAGGGCGAAGCTTTGAACCTAAATACTTAGCCAATCTTGACATGATTCGTAGGCGGGCTAAGTCATGAACCTGAATAACAACACTTAACCCAATAGACAAAAACCCTAGTTAGAGGAACTAAGTAGGAAATCGTGGTTAATCAAGGGTAACGGGGAAAAGAAGCTAAGTGGTAAACCTTAGTTAAGTATAACTAAGTAATAATTCTTAGCCAAGGACATGGGACTAGTTCATGAATGGATGAGTAACCCGATATGGTAGGTCATCGCTTAAACACACGAGAAGGAGCAAATTATCCGACTTGGATAAAGGCTCCAACGAACTGGGTGACGAAGCGGTAGCTTCGGGAGACGTGAGGGTACTCTTGGTATCCCTCTGTGAGGTGGCAGGTGGTCCATGAAACCCGACGTCACAAAGGTTAAGGTCTGCGATAGAAGAGCCAAGAGTATGCCTTGGTTGTTATGCGAGCGACCTAAAGACTGGGATGGATTAGCGTGGAGTCGACGATACTTGATTTTGCCCTGGATAGCACGTCGCCGACTACTTACCATCTTTAGTCAATCATGTACGAACGGAAAGGCAGAGAACCCCCAACAGACCATGTTCTTGCTATCGAGTCATGGGTGAGGTTGGCCAATAGGAAAGTGGGGCTATAGTGGGGCCGGGATGTGGTTCTCACACATGATTTTTCTTGGATTGCCTATCAGTAGTTGAGGGAGGGGTCATGTGGGACCATAGCCATGGATACAAAAACAGACCTTGATATTTGCATTAACAGACGAGTTAAAGCTCCTGACCGAGTTCCGTATTTCTTGATTTGCCCTGGCACGGAACTCGGATGGCACATTGAGGAACACGTGTGTCTAGACATGGAAATCGATTCACGATACATAAGCGGGATAAAGGGCGCGGTTGACGGGTGGCATAATCCCTAGTGGCCCTAGGTGGCTTGAACCCAAACCGAGACACGGAAACGTTCATTAGGTAGCATAATCTCTAGTGGTCCTGGGTGGCATAAATCCTAAGTGAACACGCGATAGTTCATGGTAAGAAAACATAACCAGATCAAGGATAGCAGTCCAAAACAACTTCAAGGATAAAATGGTACTACGTTGAGGTGGTATAGATTTACATGGGAAAGCCCGTACGGCCTACGGCAAAGGACTGAACTTATACATGGAAAGAAACATATGCTATATATTAGGTTGACATGGACTATTACATGACAATGGGCCAGGGACATTCCTAGTTAACACATGACGCGGGTTGGGATACTAGTACGAGAGGTGCAGAGCAAATATACATGATAAATACCGTGGGATGTTATACATGATAAATACCTTGGGATTGTATACTGGATAGGAACCTGAGTATGTGATACCTTGATTTATCTTGACACCGTAGTTTATCATGATACTTTAGTTTATCTGGCTACAGTAGTTCATCCAGTTACCTTGGTTTAGCTTGTCTATCTTGCCGTCATCCTTATGTTTACTTTCAGTTTATGCATGTCATGTTACCTTTACCTGTTTTTATACTGGAAGTTGATAGGACTTTCCAGTCTGTATGACTGACCCCGTTTTCTTTCGCCTCTTTGTCTTCCGTTTCCCCCCCAGGTTTTCAGGGAGGAAATGATGTTGTTTAGTTTCTGACCTTTTATGCTTGAAGGTCATCATGTATAGCTTGGTCTTCTCTTGGCTATGGCTGCTTCACCGCTTTATTTTGGGGAATAATTTATGAAAAGTTTTATGCTTCTTTACTATCGCAAGACAGGCTTTGATGTATTATGATATAAAAGGCTTTAGACCTTATTTTATAAGGTAATGAAATTTGTTTTACTTCCGCTGTTTTATATATATTCTGTCTTGTAATATTTCTGTGCATGTTTACCTCGATAATGCTTCACCAAACCTAGTGCATTCCCTTTGTGAGTGACCCTAGCGGAGATGGGGTGTTACATTTGGTATCAGAGCAGAAGGTTACCAGACTGGGCAAAAGTTTTTAAAACCTTCTGAAAACTATTTGAGAAACCATTTACAAAGAAGCATTTTTCAAGAAAAGTTTTTAAAGGCTATTCCCCAAAAGCCATTAGCACTATCCTTTGTTTCCTTGATTGAACCTCTTTTCCTTTCTTTCCTCCATCTGTAGTCACACTAGTTTTAACTGCGACTAATCCTTGTCTAGCTACGTAAGTGTTTTCCCGTGCGATGGAGGAAGTTCTCGAGAGACCTGTTACCAAAGTTATAAGAAGGGATAATAAGAGCAAGGATAAAGGACACGGGCTTAAGAATAAGCAACTTGTTGGTATGGCTTGATCCACAAAGGAATATAAGGACTAGATCAGCGAGAGGGCAATTGTATGCTCTCATTTCTATCGTACCTAAGAGGAATGGTATCGTTTCTGTTAAAGGTTTAGCCTTTCTTTTCTATCATCCCGTCCAGACTTTGTTTTGATCATCGCATCAATTAAGCCTGCTTCGATAGTTAAGTCTCTGCACCTTAGTACTAGCATGGTAGAGGATCCCATTTTTTCCCCAAAATCTGGTTGGAGAGTCGGTCCATTTATTCATGACTTGTTTGGATTTGAGAATGTCTATGCCAAGTGTTGAGATTAGAAGCAATGCTTCTATTGTTGGGCTATGGATGGATTCTAGGGGTAAAGTGGTTATCCAGTAAGGGATACCATTCTCGGTTTTGAAAAGAGGGTAGTCAGACTCTTGGCTTGCTTTGGTAATACCCTCGAAGCCTCGTGTAACCTTTTGGGCTTTGTCATGGTTAGTTACCTAGAATCACTTGATGTATTTATCGGAAACCTCTGATCCGATCAAGCAACGTTCGCCAATAAGGCGGATGGTCCATTCCGCTTAAGCATGGGTTATAGGAATCACCCTAGTAAGTGCATGTGGTAACATGGATTGGCATTGGTAAACGAGATCCAGAATTCACTAGTGAATTTTGGAGAGCTTGCATGAGTACGCAGATATGTTTGGGCCGAGCATACTAGGGAAAGAATAAGTGGAAGTTAAACGAGAGGCGACAGTGAAATGAGTTCCGACTCATACCTTGGAAATAGGAATCAAAGAGCTACGAAATCATGAAGCCAAAGGCGGTCAAGGCACAATGGAATCAAGCTCAAGGAAATGTGTCTTAGACGCGTGCATCATGTCTCTTTTTAAGAGTATATCGTTGATCCCTGGTTCTCCTGTAGAGCTTGCTTGCATGCTATCGCTTGGTGGATATCCTCTCGGTCCTATTTCTGTTGCAAACCCCGTAAGGAGTTTGTCTTGTTTATCTATTCGATCCTATCTTGGGAACCTTAGGTAGAACTCTATGGATGTAAACATGTATTTGAAACATGTTATGATTGGTATGGTTGCAAATGGTTGCAAGTGGTTGCACGTGGATGCGCGAATACATGTTAGATACTAGATCGACGCACTCACATTTTGCATTGCATATGCACGAGTATTTATACCTGTTTGAATGTTAATGTGTTGTCATGCGTATGTTGCATATGAATGAATGTTTGTGCACGCATGTAGTACTTATATGACTAGGATTATTTGCATACATGTTGGATTCATGGCACTAAACATACTTTGCATTAGAAAGAACATTCAGGCCTGATCATTAGCATTAGCTAAGGAACATATACACACACTTTCTACATGTGTACATAAAGCATTAGAAGTCTCTTAAGGACAATGGTTGCCTGTGGATGATGTTTTGAGTAGATGGATGATGGATGGTAGCGTACGTTCTTCCTAACTTGGAGATTTCGGGGACGAAATCCTTAAAGGAGGGAAGAATGCAACAACCCGAATTTTAATAACGTGTTAAAATCAAAAATCAAGGCAGAATTAAATTTTAAAATCTGAATCAAGGGAAACGGGCTGTTCCATTGCGTTCATCTCGGAAAAATACGCGAAATAGATCCGAGTTTTCGAAAAACGGAGTCTGTATGACCAAGTTATGGCCCAACGAAGTTTCAGAAAATTCCAAGTCCGAAAAACAGTTCAAAATTCAAATCTGGAGCCGAAAAGACTGGGCGGGAAAATTTCCCGCCCAGAACCCAAGTCTACATGGGTGTCGACTTGGGTGTCGACACACCCAAGGTGGTGTCGACTTGGGTGTCGACGCACCCAAGGTGGTGTCGACTTGCAAGTCGACAACCCTGTCGACCTGGGTGGTCGAGCCCAGGCCACCTGGGTGCGCCTGCTTGTGTCTCTGGTCCTGTTCTGGAAGCTTCTGATGGGTTTTGAGGGTTCAGATCTATCCTAGGGTTAATCTAAGGGCCTAAACTACTCCTAATCTATATAAAAACACCCTAGGACCTAACCTAAATCACTAAAAATCATTCTAGCAACTAAGTGCTGCCAAAATATACCTTGATCATGGCCTCCATCTCCAACTCCAAGGGCTTATGCATTCAAATCGGGTTCAAATCAAAAGGTGCAAGCTTCCTACATCAAATCGAGGGTAGATCAACGTTGCTACGCAAATTTCATGACGATTCTTCAACAAAGGAGCCACCTTTCTTCGTCAAGACGATTCATGTTCCTAGCCCTCTTGCCATGCTATGTAAGTTCTAGCTACTTCTAGATCTAAACGGTAGTTTTAATGATGGTATGGAATAAAACGAGATTAAACTAAGTATGCTAGCCTATATGAACCTTGTCATGCCTCTTTTGCTTGAACCTATGACTTTTGGCTATGCTTAGTGACTAAATCATGCTATTCATGTTATGATTAACCTAGTTTATCTTGCAAGTTTGAATCTTTATCTATGGAATGCTAGCATGAACCTTTGGGAACCATTTGACTTGTGAAACATTGGCAAAGACTTGACTTTGGGGCTTATGCATGTAAATGAACCCACACCCCTTATGTTATCATGCATGCTTGTGGTCAAATTCTTTTATGATGCTATGCATGTTTATGGCCAAATTCCCTTATGATACTATGCATGCTAGTGGCCAAATTCTCTTATGATGCTATGCATATTTTGAGGCCAAACCCCTTATGATACCATGCATGTTTGTGGCCAATCCCTTTTTGACATCGTGCATGTTGTGAGGCCAACATGTAGCATAGTACCCTTACTATGTTGGCTCGCTTTTACTTGGGTTGGAAACACGCTTTGGGGTAGGTTAGACGTGCGTGATTATGACATGATAATTTGACATGGGCTTCATGGAAATATGGCACTTATGATACACCTAAATGTGGGCATGACATGTGGGGTAAACATGGGACTTGAGACTAGACATGTATGGGTTGTAAGTGTAATATGGCACTAGACCAAACATGAAAGTGGCCAACTCGAGGTTGGGTTGAGTTTGTAACATAAATCTACCCGGACCCGCCCGGCTTAACTAGTGGCTACAAACAATAGGATCCAATGTGAGAAGTTGGTCATGTCGCGCTTAAGACCCGAGGTTAGACTAGGTTGTGGTGTAAAACTACCCGGACCCGCCCGGCTTAACTAGTAACTACAACAAAGTCTAATGTGAGAGGTTGAGAGTGCATTAATTAAATTAATGCCACATGATAAGGTTAAGTAAATTTGACTAATGACACTTAACCGATATGACACGAATGGGTAGGTTAAGTGGGACCGGGCTTGATTTCTTAATGACACTTAACCATACAAGACAATTAGGGGATGGGGTTAAGTAATTTACGCTTAACTAATCCGACTTGGTAATTAGATGGGGTTAAGTAATTTACACTTAACTAATCCGACTTGGTAATTAGATGGGGTTAAGTAATTTAGACTTAACTAATCTAAACACGGTAATTAGATAGGTTAAGTAACCTATACTTAACTAATCTAAACACGGTAATTCGATGGGGTTAAGTTAAACACTTAACCGATCTAAACTTGGTAATTCAATGAGGTCAAGCAACCAATACTTAACCAACTTAACATGATAATTCAAAGGGGGTTAAGTGACTTATAATTAACCAATTATACATGATGATTTGATAAGGTTAAGTAACCTATACTAAACCAATCTAACATGTGGACTTGATAGGGTTAAGTCACAAGACCTTTTGAATATACTTAACCCTTGTAGTACGATTAGTGGATGAGGTTAAGCTAACCCATACTTAACCAATCCGACTCGATGATCTGATGCGATTAAGATAATCTATGCTTAATCAATCTAACACGATAATCTGATAGGGTTAAGACAAACCAATACTTAACCAATTTGACTTGATAGGGTTAAGTCATGTGCTTCTTGGTATACTTAACCGCCTTGTAGGGCGAAGCTTTGAACCTAAATACTTAGCCAATCTTGACATGATTCGTAGGCGGGCTAAGTCATGAACCTGAATAACAACACTTAACCCAATAGACAAAAACCCTAGTTATAGGAACTAGGTAGAAAATCGTGGTTAATCAAGGGTAACGGGGAAAAGAAGCTAAGTGGTAAACCTTAGTTAAGTATAACTAATTAATAATTCTTAGCCAAGGACATGGGACTAGTTCATGAATGGATGAGTAACCCGATATGGTAGGTCATCGCTTAAACACACGAGAAGGAGCAAATTATCCGACTTGGATAAAGGCTCTAACGAACTGGGTGACGAAGCGATAGCTTCGGGGGACGTGAGGGTACTCTTGGTATCCCTCTATGAGGTGGCAGGTGGTCCTTGAAACCCGGCCTCACAAAGGTTAAGGTCTGCGATAGAAGAGCCAAGAGTATGCCTTGGTTGCTATGCGAGCGACCTAAAGACTGGGATGGATTAGCGTGGAGTCGATGATACTTGATTTTGCCCTGGATAGCACGTCGCCGACTACCTACCATCTTTAGTCAATCGTGTATGAACGGAAAGGCAGAGAACCCCCAACAGACCATGTTCTTGCTATCGAGTCATAGGTGAGGTTGGCCCAGAGGAAAGTGGGGGCTATAGTGGGGCCGGGATGTGGTTCTCACACATGATTTTTCTTGGATTGCCTTTCAGTAGTTGAGGGAGGGGTCACGTGGGACCATAGCCACGAATACAAAAACAGACCTTGATATCTGCATCAGCAGACGACCTAGAGCTCCCGACCGAGTTTTGTATTTCTTGATTTGCCCTGGCACGGAACTCGGATGGCACATTGAGGAACATATGCGTCTAGACATGGAAAATGATTCACGATACATAAGCGGGATAAAGGGCGCGGTTGACGGGTGGCATAATCCCTAGTGGCCCTAGGTGGCTTGAACCCAAACCGAGACACGGAAACCTACATTAGGTAGCATAATCCCTAGTGGTCCTGGGTGGCATAAATCCTAAGTGAACACGCGATAGTTCATGGTAAGAAAACATAACCAGATCAAGGATAGCAGTCCAAAACAACTTCAAGGATAAAATGGTACTACGTTGAGGTGGTATAGATTTACATGGGTAAGCCCGTACGGCCTATGACAAAGGACTGAACTTATACATGGAAAAAAACATATGCTATATATTAGGTTGACATGGACCATTACATGGCATTGGGCCAGGGACATTCCTAGTTAACACATGACGCGGGTTGGGATACTAGTACGAGAGGTGCAGAGCAAATATACATGATAAATACTGTGGGATGTTATACATGGTAGATACCTTGGGATTGTATACTGGATAGGAGCCTGACTATGTGATACCTTGATTTATCTTGACACCGTAGTTTATCATGATACTTTAGTTTATCTGGCTACAGTAGTTCATCCAGTTACCTTGGTTTAGCTTATCTATCTTGCCGTCATCCTTATGTTTACTTTCAGTTTATGCATGTCATGTTACCTTTACCTGTTTTTATACTAGAAGTAGATAGGACTTACCAGTCTTTATGACTGACCCCGATTTCTTTTGCCTCTTTGTCTTCTGTTTCCCCCCAGGTTTTCAGGGAGGAAATGATGTTGTTTAGTTCGGACCTCTTATGCTTGAAGGTCATCATGTATAGCTTGGTCTTCTCTTGGCTATGGCTGCTTCACCGCTTTATTTTGGGGAATAATTTATGAAAAGTTTTATGCTTCTTTACTATTGCAAGACAGGCTTTGATGTATTCTGATATAAAAGGCTTTAGACCTAATTTTATAAGGTAATGAAATTTGTTTTACTTCCGCTGTTTTATATATGTTCTGTCTTGTAATATTTCTGTGCATGTTTACCTCGATAATGCTTCACTAAACCTAGTGCATTCCCTTTGTGAGTGACCCTAGCGGAGGTGGGGTGTTACAAATACCAACCCCGAAGACCAGAACTAGGATAAGAAATTTTGTATCAAGCAAATATCGACCCTAAGATCGGTATAAAGAATAACGGTCCTTAGATACTTAACCAATTTCTATCACTTCCTGAACTCCACGAGATGCACTGATCCAGATGTGTTTCTGGGAGTCGTACCGACCCCAAAACACTTAGCCAAATACTTGAGTTTCGAAAATTTCTCCAAATCACTTCAAACTTTCGTGAGTTCACGCTCGAGTCCTGAGCATTCCGATAGCCAAAGATCATCGTGTGACTGCCTTACAAAAAGGCAGGTCAACAGTTAATCTCTTGCATTTTAGCATTTGGATAGAAAGAAAAACTCTTACATGATTCTTAAAAATAATATGCAAACTTTAAATCCACCAATAAGATTTTGACAAATATGGAGAGTTGAAAAAAGTTTACACTTTATTTAGAAAGAAATCAGTTTTCTCTTAAATTATGGCTTTTCCCAAGTCATTTACTTTGATTTACATAATCTTGTTTCGCCTTGAATGAGTGAAACACGGGATATATCAACTAGTTGGTATGTGATAGTTTACTATGAAGATGAATGTGAAGCGAAATAGTGCATATCCATTATTTCACTTTAAACTGGGAAGCTGCTTAGCTAATTCTTTCTTCTGTTTTGTTTCAAAGAATTTTGTTTTGAAGTTCTTTATTTTGAAGCATTTTGCTTCGAAGCTAAAAAGGTAGAGCAACACAGTTGTGTTTCCTTTTTCTTTTACTTGGTTTTGATTTGGTTGATGCTACATTGTTTTGCTTCTAAGCCAGTTAGGCAGGAATGAAGCCCCTCATTTGTTTTGCTTCACTTCGAACCAAGGTGGAAACGTAAGGCTCGAAGCAATGCTTTACATAATTCTGATAAGCGGGCTCGAAACACTCCTTTTATTGTAGTTTTGCATCGAACAAAGTCCAATAGGCAAGGCTCGAAACAATTCTATGAATGATGGATAAGCAGGGTCGAAGCACTTTTTTTCTGGTAGTTTCGCTTTGAACCAAGCAAGGCTTGAAGCATTGCTTTGAAAATTTTCAACATCTACCACCCCCGTGAGCAATGTTCGTAAATTTGTTATGGGTTTGAAAAACATTTCAACATCTACCACCATGAGCAATGTTTGCAAATATGTTATGGATTTTGAAAACATTTCAACATATACCTCCGTGAGCAATGTTCCTAAATCTGTTACGGTAATATGTTTATATTATTAGTATCTCTTTTTAAGAATTTTTTATTATGTATTGACAAATATTTGTTATATGATAGAGTGCAAATTTCGCGATGAATTCCAAAATCAAGTTGTTTGATGTGGAGAGCACAGGAAAAATAGTAGCTGAAGTCATTGTGTCTTCAACTAATCCTATTATTATGGTTCATTCTATCCCGCAGGGACCAAATGAAATAAGAGTTTGGATAGATATTGTAAAAGAATCGAATGCACCTCTATGGAGGCCTACCTCATTCATGGATCGTTTATCAGATGTTATTGGTTCGACGGTAGTATGGCCTATAGCGTATGTTAGACTAGATTCAACTTCTATGTAAGTTTCACAACTTCTTGTTTGTATACGAACCGGACACCAACATTTAATATTCCAGTTCTTACATCTAGTTGTGTATTTCATGCTTATTTCCCCCAATTTCGGTTTTTTTATATAGACATTTAAGACCTAAGATGGTTATATAAAACCGTATTAGTACATATCTCTGCACTACTCTTTTTGAATGATTTTCCAGCCCCGATCTCAACATAAGTATAAAATCTGGCATTGTGCATCATTTTGGACGTTGATCTTCTTTTATGTTGTTTAATGTTTAGATCATTTACATTATTTTATTCCAAGACTTGTTTGATAAATTAGAAAAATTACAAGATAATTGTCACGATCAGATAATTATCCGAAGAGTGCACATTCAAAACCTGTTATTGTTCTTATCGTCATTATTTTCAGTTCACTTTCAAGAGGGTATATTTTAAGTGCCATACAATTACACTGTTGACATTCATTTCTTGAAGAGTTAACAAACTGAAGGTATTTCATCATGTCATGTAAAAACCGATATCCAAAAGTAACAATATGATTGATTTCTTTTAACATAGCCATTTTTGGATCTTCAACAATGAAGTCGAAGCTTGATGTTCCATAACAGCAAACCCCGTCTTGTTGTCTCGGAACAGCAAAGCTCAGGCTTGCTATCCCGGAACAGCAAAGCCCCGTGAGAGAGGAAACATGGAATGTTTTTTTGGTGATCCAAAATTTGAAACTATTAATTTTGATAGCTAGACGATTTATAACAAAAAATATAGAGAGCCTGGTAGCATCTTTATGCTTGTATGTGCTATTTTTAAGGGGGAAGGGGGTAGGAGGGGTATGTGTGTGTAGCCGTGTGTGAATTGTAAAGCTGAACATTGCTATGATCATAGGAAAATATGAGTGTTGCATGGTGTGTTCATAGGAAAATATAAGTGCTGCATGGTGCATTATTTTTTGTTAGTGGTTATGTAAGTTTGCAACGACATTGTTTTTGGATTTTCGACAATGAAGCCAAATCTTGCTGTTCACCGGAAATTATTATATATGATTTTGCAGCTAGGAATAATAAACGTAAATGGGTTGAAATAATTTGGTATTAATTCATATAAAAAACCTGAATAATTTGGTATTTTATAATTGAAACAAAACAAAATTTATTCCTTTTGAGAAATGACATAGCGGCAATAATTGATGACTGCCTAATTAAATCAAGAAGATTTAATCATGTTAGAATGGTTGTTAGTGTATTGTCTAATAATATGTGATTCGTAACCTTATCAAAATTTATCTCACTCCACTGATATGAAAGAAACACAATACTTGTTTGAGAGTAGAGCAACGACCACTTGTTTATCCAAATTATATATATAGTAGATATTTTAAGAGAACTTTAAATTTATCTATAAATTAACAAAATTTGGTCACTCAGGTTGGTTCTAGTTGAATTTTACCAAATGAATGCGCCATCACTTACAGTTGACGCATGAATGAATGCGCCAGAGTTTAATATTCATTAAAAGTTATGTAATAGACCAACTTTAAGTTCCCTAAAGCTTGTACTCTGCTTACATTGTTTGGTATTATTGTATACGTGAGTAGGTAGATAACCTTTTAGTGCGAATAAATGAGATTAGTTTAGCCTTTTTTGTATATTTGGTGGCACCTTATAAAGGGAAAATGAAATTTGCAAATTAAGGAATGCACAACTAAATTGATAGTGCAACTTATAGGTATGTCACTGATGTTAAAAGATTGCTATTGTTAAAATAAGTAGTAAGTTTTTGCATTGTTTGAAGAGACTGAAGAGATTGAGGAGCAACTCATGAGTGCACCTAACTTTTCTCAAACATTCTTTGTGGGCTAGTTGTTTTATTTCAAATATATAGCTAATCAAAAGTAACACATACCATAATATATAGGCTTGTTTGCACAAACTTGGAAATTCCGAGAACTTGCCTATAAAGAAAAGATGCCACAGTTTCCGCTATTTAAAACAAAGTGAATGCCACAGGTTGTTAGGAAAGTGTTGAATTGTGGTTTTGTTATATAATGGTTTGCAGGTCGTTTGCAAATGACCAGTTGGTTTGCAGGTCGTTCGCATGTTGCTGAGCCAAATGCTCCGGAACATCAAGCCTAAGCTTGTTGTTCCAGAACAGCAAGCCACGGATACATCCACTTTTGATCACTATTGCAGATATAGTAAAAATAGATGATGAGTTCATATTATTTTGTAGTAGGTATTATAAGTTAAATATGTTAATTTTAAATTTGTAATTGATCACTAACCATTAAATTTCATCCTCATAGGTAGGTGAAGAATGTTGATGCAAGGAATGCACAAGATGTGTTCTTCAAGTTTATTTTGGTTGTATATTTCATCTAATATTTAGTGCAAACTGGTTTTTAGGTATTGTGGCTTTGTGTACTATTATTTAAGTACCGTCTTTGTTTACGAACTATGTAAACTTTGTTTATGGATTGCGTTCAATTTCACTAATGGAAGTGACTACTGGTTTGTTTTTATATAATTATTTTCATATGATTGCATATATGATGCACTTGAAATATGATACAAGTACAGTTTAGGGTAATGATATGTGTGCAAATATAACAGCATGGTATGGATGCGGTAAAGTTAGCACTAACAAACGACAGCGTTTAAAAAGTGTTGTAAGTTCTTCATGAAGATTGTGCATATTGCTACAACATAAATAAACTAATGTGCAAATAACTGTAACAACGTTTGATAAATGCTGATAAACCATAGCTAACCTTTTACAGCTCGTAACAAACGTTGTTACAAACTTAATAACAACGTTTAATATATGTTGTAAATTCCTCGTGAACCTTGTGCAAATCATTACAGCATAAATGAAATGTTGTGCAAATATTAGTAACAACGTTTCATAATTGCTGATAAAACATAGGGTATCTTTTGTACAGCGCATAAAAAACGCTGATATAATATTAATAACAGCGTTTTAATTTTGTTGTTGAAAGCGTAAGTGTGAAATTGTGCTTTTTTGACAACATGTACCAAATGCTGTCAATTTTTTAAAACAACTACTAAAAAATGCTGCGTATAGCCTATTAACAGCTAAATTAAAACGCTGTAAAACATGAAATTTAATAGCATTTATTTTCTGTTGTTGAAAAATACGGGCCTATAACAACATGTCGTTATACATCGTTTATCGAAACGATGTAATATCATATAATAATGATTTTGAAATGCTGTTAAAAGCGTTTTTTGGTTTAGTACGGGTGTAAAATACTTATTTCTTTTGTTGGTTTCGATTCGCGCTATGATGGGAAAGTGGAAGCGAATCATTGTTCGATGGTTGTTTTCTTGAAGCCATTTTCTCTGAAGCCAATGTAATTGCTTCACATTTAGCGTTGTTTTGTTGTTTTGTTTAGGTAAAGGGGTCGATGCGAGCGAGGAGAAGACGGGCTTTGCTTCAAACAACTTTTTTTAAATGGTAGATAACCAAAGTATTTTGCTTTGATTAAATGTTATTAAATTTTATTGTAGATAATCATGGATCTTTGTCTCGCATTCTAATGCTATGGCAGATAATCATATTTGTTTTTCTTAGAATGGATGAAGCCATACACATAGGCTAAATGTTGTTTTGACTCAATGGCGATACCGTTGTTTTATCGCATGTTATATAACTTTTGTTGTAAACAAATATTAATCGGGGATACCAATGGGAAATAAATTATAAATTATATAATCGGGTTTACAAATAGATATAAATGGAATTCTTAGGATACAAGATTTAAAATATATATTTGACAAATTTACAGTTAACACAAGGATAAAAATATATATTGTGCAATGGATAATCCACAAGCTCCTCAAATAGGTAGTGTTAACTGGCCTTTTGGCCTGGTTCCCAAATGCAATATAGGCCACACGACTCGGTCCATCTCATGGTTCAACAGCTCGAAGTGTCACCAAGATATTGAGGATCTAAGCCCTAGCGAAGTCATGCAAGTGTGGACCTTACAACTCCTCCGAACTCCCACTAATACCAATTTCATATCCCACAAATACACAAAATATCCACATTTCGTATCCTCTTGATACGAAAATGTCGTTTTGTATCTCTCAAGATACGATCTCATATCCCTCAGGATATAAGAATTCATATCCCCTAGGATACGATTTCGTATCCTTTAGGATACGAGAAGAAGAATTTCAAGGGGGATACAAGATGGGCTTGAGAAGAGGTGGATACGAAGTATGTGAGGATTTGGAGTTCCAAAGAGGTGGAGCATCGATTTGGCTAAGTACTCAGAAGTCGTTTCGATCCCGGGATTGTCATGGCTCTCGGGATAAGAAAATTGGCCAACGGGCCCCATTTCTCACCTACTACCACCTACTCCACTACCATAATTACCCTTCCATTTTCATCGTGAAAAGGGTTGGCATTTAGATGATTTGACATCTTGAGAAGGAAATTCTTGAGCTTGGACACCATTAAAGCACCCTGAGGCTTCGAGAAGAAGAAACTCCCTATTTCTTAAAGCTTTGAACTCCTAGACAGCGAAGAATCCCAAGAACAAGGATTAATAGAACTTAATTAAATGTTGTAATCTCTTGTAGTGATGATGTCCATCATTGTATTCCTTCAATAGTTAATAAAATCAGTAAAGCCTCTAAAGTGAATGTAGGTTCCATTCGAACCGAACCACTATAAACACCGTCTTTATTAATTTTCGCACATTTTCCTTACACGAAATTTTATTTTCAATAATTCAGAAATCTTTAGGGTTTGCGCCAGTTTTTCATGTCAACATTCTGGTGCTATCATTGAGAAATCGAAGACTCGAAATCTATCCTCTTTCTGATCGTCTTCCATTTTGTACTAGAAGCACTACTTAGGTCCCTTATGACTTAGACTTCCACTGCACCTGATATAAAAATTTCCCTTTAGCCTCAACCTTCTAAAATTTTAGGTGATATGGATATTGCTACCTCATACAATCCTGACGCTATGGTTACCTAAGCCCAATTCTTTGAACTTAATAAGAAATAGGAAGAGAGGACGAGATAGCTCAATGAAAAAATGAAAATAAACATCGAGTTGATGCGACATCTCCAAGAAAATTCTCAATGCGATGTCGCTTGCCTCGTGGTCATCAGAAACCCTCATGCTCAGTAGAATATCTCGGAAAGCTCTTTTTTCGACACCCACCATGGAAACCGTAACCAAAGGAAGATGATTAATACCAATGGAAATGGTAACGGAACTACCATCACCTTGTGTAAGAGAATGCGTCAATGCGTCCATTCCTGGTTGGGTCCTAACAACGAACCAAGAACTAGTACCCAACCCCTTCCACAACAAAATCTTCCTATCGTCGCTGATGACTTGGCGCCTACACGTTCGACAGATACCCAGGACCAAGTTCCTCCCAACTAACCTCAACAGAATCAAATAGTCGAGGTAGATAACTTACTTGATTTTGATGCCTATGTTCATCACCAAAGGCGCCCACGACGATAAACTTCTAAGCTGAACCACAACCGCTGAAATTCAGCTGAGGTCTAGCCCACGATTCTCACCGACATGGCCCGAAAGATAGTGAGAGAAACGTGGGGCATGCCAATGAAGTATGGGAAACCAATATGAGGCGTAAAACATTTATTCGGGTCATGTGCTAAATGGCCTCGATGCATCAGTATGCCTCAATTAACGGCTTACTCGGGGATGACAAATCCCTGTAACTTGTTGAACTGTTATGAGTGGCACATGGACTAAAGTCACGCCACTGACGTTGTGAAGTGCAAATGCTTCCCATATTTTCTTGAAGTCATCGCTCTTCTCTGATTCTCTCAACCCCAGCCATATCCATCTTTAGTTTTGGCCAATCTCAACTTTTGACTGCTTGCTTTCAAGCTGGTGAAACAATTCAGGATGCACGTCTCAAGACCAAAGAAAACCCTGACTCTCTCCAACATCTACCAAGGCTTCAATAATGCCCTGGTAGAGGTCGAAGATCCCGGGCCTTGCACTGTCTTGGTTCATCTTGTTAAGGGCATCCACCCGATACTAAATTCATAGTTTGGATCGATAGAAAACATCCGAGGACTCTAAAAGCTTTCTATAAAAAGGCTAATCAATTTTTATGCTAAGAAGAAGCGCGCAGAAATAGGGCAGCTCAAATCGGCCGTCCTCATAACCCATACCGAAGCACTATCCAAGACAGCGTTAATGGTAAACATGCCGGAGAATCTTCTGACAAGGACAAAGGGATCGTCCAATTCAAGACCAAGCCAAACAACGGTAGACTAGGCAGTCGAAACAATCAACAGGATGAAGATCCAAAGAAGTGTGTCCGCTACCTAACTTACAATGACTGCACTCATCTTAACTCCGAGTTGGAGATAATTACTCAGAGACCTATAACACTATACGGTACAAGAAGCTGAACACTACAAAGTCTATCGATCGGGAGAAGAATTCTGGAAAATATTCCAGATTCCATGATATGTTCGCTCATAATATGAATGACTGTCATCGCCTCAAGGATTCTGCTGAGAAGTTAATTCGAGAGCAACGCCTAGAGCAGTATGTTCAAAACCCTGTCCCCTAAGAAGTAGCCGTGGGCCCTTCAACACCCATACTTTCTCCAGCTCAAATGGCCTCAATGTCGTCCAATCTTATACCTCCTCGCGGGAATATCGTGATTAACACCATTTGAGGTGGGCCTCACCCAACAAATGAAAGCTTCAGGCGTATGGAGGAATACGCCAACTCAACCAAGCATGCTGACTTGGTGGCATGCTCCGCCCAGGAAGATTCTGCCCTAACAAAACTCCAGAAGACTATGCCTGACGACATAGTTTTTCGCAAGAGAGATGCTACCGAAATTGAGATTCCTACCAAAATCCTCTCATCATTTCTACACAGATAGGCCATGCCTTTGTCCAAAGGGTCCTCATTGACTCAGGGAGCTTCGTTCATATCATCTTTAAATCAGTCTACGACCAAATAAGATTTGAGGCCAAAGATTTAAAGACATGACATGACAATGTCCATAGCTTCAATGGTCCTCCAACCGACTAATTGGTTTAGTAGAACTGTTGGTTCAGCTTAGAGATTGTGATCGCAGCAGAGTATATATCCTCACTTTCATGGTCATCAATGTTACTTCTCCTTATAACGACTTTCTAGGACATCCTTTCCTTATAAAATTCTGAGTCTGCATGGCCCCATGGTCCTTCTTGGTGAAATTTCCAGTAGAGAATGGGATCAAAACCATCAAGGGTGACCAAGCTACCGTGAGAGCCTACTATCTCTCTGAATGGAAGACGCAACCAACAAGGAGAAGGGAAAAGGCGCAGTGTCGATCCACTGCCAAAATCGCAAGCTTATACCAACCACTGGAGTCTGAGGCCTGACTTCGACTCTACTGTCGTCTCTCCTAAAAACTTGTTTCATGGGAAGATGAAGAGTCTGACTTCGAAAGGGCTACCTCGGTGAAGCCAACCATCGATGTTCCAATCAACCCTACCGACCCGACTCAGATCTTGAAGATTGGATCATAGCTTCACCCAAAAATAAAGGAAGAACTTGTGGATTTCTTACGGGCCAACCTAGACATATTTTCTTGGACCCATTCTGATATGTATGGCATCAACCCAGGAATCGCCTGCCACATGCTTTTATTGATCAAAAGCATCTTCCTGTCAAACATATGTATCGTATCTTGGTGATAGAAAGATCTATGGTACTTAAAGAGGAGGTGGATAGGCTGCTTGACAACGACTTTATCTGTGATGCCTTCTATCCTGAATAGGTCTCTAACCCGTTCTTGGTCAAAAAACCAAATAGCAAGTGGAAAAGGTTTGTCGACTAATCAAATTTGAACAAAGCTAGCCCAAAAGATAGCTTACCGCTTCCAAAGATCGACCGACTCATTGATTCAATTGCAGGCTACCTGCTTCTCTCCTTCGTGGATGCGTACTAAGGCTACAATCAAATTCTAATGTACCTTTCAGATTAGGAGCATACTTCATTCATCATGGTCTTGGGTTCTAATCCGTGTCATCATGTCCTTCGGTCTCAATATTGTTGGAGCAACCTAACAGTGACTGGTAAACCGAATGTTTAAGGACAATATCAGCAGATCTATAGAGGCCTACATGGAAGAAATGCTTATGAAAACGAGAATGTCAAACAACCATGTCAACAACCTTGTGGAAATGTTCGACGTTCTCCGTAAATATGGCATGAAACTCAATCCCTTGAAATTCTCCTTCGGCGTTGCATCGGGAAAATTCCTGCGTTTCATTGTCAATTCATGGAGAATCAAGGCAAGTTTGGAAAAAATCCAAGCTATCTGTGATATTCACTTCCGATCGAACATCAAAGATGTTCGAAGCTTAAACGGGAAAGTGGACTCCCTAAGTCGATTCATATTAAAACACTGATAAGCGCATTCCATTCTTTGACTAACTCAGGAAAGGGAAGCGCAACTTTACATGGATACCGGAGTGCATCGCTACATTCCAGGACCTCCAGAATCGCTTAGAACGACCACCCATCCTATCAAAACCTGTGGACCACGACGACTTATTTATCTACTTGGCAGTTTCTATGTAGGAAATTAGCTTGGCGCTAGTATGCGAAGAAGATCAAGTACAATTGCCTGTTTATTATATCAGCAAGAGATTGAAAGACGCCGAAAAGAATATCCAAAGCTCGAAATACTTGCTTAATGCCTGTTGATCTCTTCCTGGGAGCTTCGACCATACCTCTAGTCTCATCCAATCAAAATCTACACCGACCAGTCACTACGACATGTCCTTCAACAACCTGAGGTGTCTGGACGACTTTTAAAATGGAACATCGAGCTCAGTTCGTTCAACCTCACCTTCAACCCTCGCCGAGCCATCCTTGGACAAGCCCTAGTAGTCTTCACTGCGGAATTCACTATTCTTGAAGATCCTCTAAAGGATAGTGAGCCTCCCAACATTCAGTGGAACCATTCGTTGATTGTTCGTCTAATAATCAGTGTTTTAGCGTCAAGATCGTATTTATTACTCTCGAGGAACGCTTGATTTGTTAAACCCTAAAGCTCAACTTCCTTCCAGTAACAACGATATAGAATACAAAGCCTTGATTACCAGATTTTAGATCGCAGTCAAGCTCAACATCAAGGCTATCCAAGTATACTCTGACTCACTGCTCATTGTACGCTAGGTGCAGGGTGAATGTAAAGCCATGGGGCATGTCTTGCTCCCTACCTTGCTTGGGTTCATGCACTTCTTATTTACTTCGACCACTATATCGTCGCTCACATCCTTCGAGAACAAAATTAGAAGACCGATTCTTTGGCCAAACTAGCAAGTTTTGGGGATGCGTGTTACACCCCACACTTTTCTACACCCCAATTTTGACAAAAATCAAAACTTGAAAACATCCAAGCATGGAGCATGTATATCTGGTACCTGCAATAAATGAGTATGAACATAATCAGAGTACGATAAAATAACTCATAGCAGAAACAAAATAGGACAAACTAGTATTAACTCAAGTAAATAACTTTTTCAAAGTAAGTCACTTTGCCAATACCGAGCATGAGCGAGAACCGAAAGCCAAACTTAATCATCTATGAGAACCCGACCTTCTCTAGGAAACTTGGAAGGTTGTAATGAGGAGGGGGTCAGAACAACAAGTTCTAGTGACTAAGAAATGTACAACACAGACTATAACACAGATATTTTTCGTTTGGTTAAACCCAAGCTGTATGCCTGACAAGGTTAGTGATTCTAAACTAACCATGTTAACGTTTAAGCATGACTCTACTACTCTTCCCAAAGTAGTATTCCCAAATTTCATTATCGAGATAGGACATTTACGTACATTTTTATGAAGTTATGTTCCAGATCTTTAGTTTAGTGCTGAAATATGAAATATGTAAATTTAGGTAAAATGATGAAACTTGTGTATTAGGTGATTGTAAGAATAAAATAAATATTCCTGTTTATATTCGATATTGTTGGGTTTTGGCTTAACATTGTAAAATATGCCTTTTTCCTCCTTAAAATTATAAAGAGGGATCATTTTTGGAGTAACAAGAAGTTTGAAAAAAGAAGAAAAAAGAAAAGTGTTACAATGCGCAACTCTTGGGACTCGTCCCAGTCGAAGTACTTGACTCTCCGAGTACTGATCAGGTGCAGACCGATCCGATGTCAACGACGAGTCCGAGCTTGAACCCAAGCATTGGATGACTCCAATTAAAAACTACTTCCAACGTGGATCCTCTCCCCACAACCATAATGAGAACTGAGCAATCATCACGCTACATCATTCAAGACGGAGTGCTCTACCAAAAAGGATTCTATGTTCCACAACTACTTGTGTAGCCCACAATGACGTCGACCGTGTACTGCTGGATGTGCACGAAGGCAAGTTTGGTGATCACACAAGGGGAAAACTTTGGCTAAAAAGATTCTTCGATATGGCTACTTTTGCCCAACTCTCGAGCAGGATGCAACAAACTACACCCATGAGTGCAACAAATCCCAGAGATTCTCCAAGATTCTAAAATCCCCACCAACCGAACTAATGTAGGTGATCAGTCCATGGTCCTTTGCAGTGTGGGGTAATCAATATCATCAGAACTCTTCTAATGGCCAAATGGGGCGCTCGATACGGGATCGTCACATTTGATTACTTTACCAAATGGGTCAAAGCCGAGCCTCTCAGTACAATCACTACCAAAAAGTAACCAACTTCATTGTTTGCAACATCATCTGTCATTTTCAAGTTCCCAAGGCTATCATTTTTGATAATGAGACCCAATTTCAGAGTTCTGAGTTCAAGACCTTCTACTGCTGACAGCATATGGAAAAAAAAGATTCTCCGCAGTAGCTCATCCTTAAACCAGTGGTCAAGTTGAGGCTGTCAACAAAGTCATCATCAAGAAGCACTTGTAAAAGGTTGGAGGAAAGTAGGTAGATGAACTCCCTCTAACCCTTTGGGCTTACTGGACTACCCATAAGTTAGCGACTAGTCACACTCCATTTGCTCTCTCATATGGATTTGAAGCCGTCATCCCATATGAGTTGGAGGTCCAATCTCAGCGAGTTATATACTATGATCCAAAGACCAACCAAGATCTTCTTTTAGAATCACTCGACTTACTCAAAGAGAAAAAAAGACGAATCAGAACTCAGAGAAATCGCACCCCATCAACATGCCGCCCGATACTTCAATTCCAAAGTTTTCCCAAAGCACTTTGACATCGGCAACCTCATCCTAAAGCAGATCTTTCCCACACCAATCGGTTTTGGTCCTCGCTGGGAAGGTCTGTACACTATACAACGGAGGCATGGAGATGGTACCTTCAAGCTAATGACTATTGATGATGCCAAACTACCGAGGAAACGGAACAGGAAGCACCTTCGCCACTACGTTACATGGTTTACTGTACATATTTACTGCTTTCCACTAATGTTCTATTTTTAAAATTCAAGGCATTGTAAAGAAAAGGCCAGTACATCCGATAATTATGAGTAAAGAAACTTCAGACGACCATGTTCTTGGTGTGTTCACTTTCTAGGTAATATGTTTGAGCAGTGATAACTACGACTTACATACACGAGTGCATGACACTAGATGACACCTCAGAACTTGGCATCAATCCGCCATGTCGAGTCTTTACAAAGACTCAAACCTTGTGATGCAATCCGTCCTTCACAAGTCAACTCGAGTCTCCAACCAACGACGAGACCGAGTATAAATAACTCGTGATGCTCATTAATTCTAGAGTCCAACTTCGTCCCATAGCCTCCGGACTTTGGGGCAACCCACAAACCAAGTAAGCGTGATATCGACTGCTTGCTTGGCAAACTCATATCATAAAACTTAGGTTGGAATATTAAACTGATGAGCCAATGACACCATTAACTATAACCTGAATGAAATGAAGGGAGAGTATAGAAGATAAAACAGTGATGTCCGCCTGCGACTCCTCATGACTCGGAACCAACGACCTTACAGAGGTTTTGAGAGGTGTGACACCCCCATGTTCGTTAATATCACTCATTAAGAGAATGCATTAAGTTTCATGAAGAGTTATAGGCAAACAGAAACAGAAACATTACAAGACAGATATAAAATAGCAGCAGAATTTAAAATTTTATTAAGCAAAAAACATCATAGTTCAAAACATGGTTACATCATATGTCTAAAATGCATAAAACCAAGTACATCATTAAAACTTCTGTCTTGTACTTAAAACATCAGAGTACAATAATAAAAGAAGCATAATCCCCAAAACATAGCTACAGTAGAGAGATATGAAATCAAGCTGTACACTTAAAATAGCTCCAAGCAAGATGAAAGCAGAGTTCTGATCAAGCTTGAGTATTCCCACCCTGAGAACCTGGAGGGAACGGAAGAGAAAAAAGGGGAAACAAAATAAGTCAGTCATAAAGTATGGTGAGTCTAGTTACTTTTAGCATATAAATAAGTAAAAGTGTCATGATAGGCATATAAAGTGGCTAAGAGAGATAACATCTTATAAAGCCAGGTACGACAAGGTGAACCAGATAAACATGATAGAACGTATTACACTTCTCTAGTACTTTCTCTTTCTCTGCACCAATACTAGTATAACCAGAATTAGATGATCCTAACAACTATAAGATGGTAGACTTAGGCATAATTGTAGTGAGAGGTTTAACCCCATACAATCAACAGGCAGCCCAACATACCGGAGTTGCCCCTAAGGATATTAACGTGCTCCTAAACATAACAAAGTTTAGATGTACCCTAATTACTACCCTAGTAAATCGGCTCGCTACTTCGTAGATACCCTGTGCTGGCCCCATAGTAGGATGTATCACTTCCTAAAGTGGAAACCCTTCGTTTTCAGGATGTGCACAACCATATCTACAGGTGTCACGGCGTCTAAACCTTCTCTGCCGGACCTATGCACACACATGACCCCGTCGGAATGCGCCGCCCACACCGTCCCCCACATTTGGATCTCTTATAATCAGCCCTGTAAACGTTCCCCGACTCCGACCTAGTTCGGAGTACTCATTTGATACAAGCTTCCTCCTATGTTTGCATCCCCACTACTAGGTTTTCCATAGTTTATGCCATACCAGAGTGAAAAGATTGCATAACCCCACAGGTTAAGTTTATGGGCCTATATATAAATATTACCCACCAACCCAAGATAAACTTAACCCTCCCACTGTTTCATACAATTTTACTTAACCCCTATTCAAGTTAACATATACAATCCTTATGGATTCAACTAGGTTAAGTATTCTAGTTTATTACCATATTCGTTTATGGTTATAATGTATTAGACCTCCTACATTAAGCCTACAACTAGTGGATGCTGGATATGCCTGGCGGTTCTGGGTGGACTTCTTCCATAAGCTGGGCTTAACCTCGTATCTTAGCATGTCATGTGTTTATGCACTTAGACCCCTCACATTAGATTCACCACTTGTGTTCGTTGGATAAGTCAGTCGGTTCTGGGAAGACTTCCACCACAAGTGTAATCTAACCTCGTGTCTGAGCATGGTTACAGTTTCTAATTACTGTAAATCTTTGCATTTCCATTGTTAAGAAATTATTCCTATGTCATTATAGGTTTTCATGCCCCTTTTTCCCAAGTCATATTCATCATGTATCGTATGCCCCAAATTTAGATCTTTTATCAAAGTTTGTTTTATGCCCCAAATTCATATTCATGTACTTCATTCAATTTATGCCCAAATTTCCTAATACAAGTTATGCCCCAATTTTAACGCTTTCCCCTTGTTCCCATTTTTACGCGTTCACATATTTCAGCGGCATGCCTAGGCTCGAAGGTAGCCTGGCTATAAAATAAAAAGGGAAAAGAAGAAGGGAAGAGGACAAAAAATAAACATAATAACAAGGTTGATATATGATGGCATAAATAGGTATAGCAACTAATAAATATATAGTGACAAAATTGGGCATAGTAACAAGATAGGCATATAAGAACAGATCTGATGAACATGTGATAGTAGAACCAATTCTAACATAATAGAGACATCATAAACAGGCATGATGAGATCTAAGCAATAAATTATATCAAATAACAATGGCAGATTTGACATGATAAATAGATATAGGATTAGTTCTAGTTCATAGTCATGTCAGAATAACTTGGATACACAGGTTATAGCAGATCTGATATGATTCTAATAGTCATAGTCTTAAATCCAAGTTGTAATCATGTCAAGATTAACTTTTAAGTATTTAGATCTAAAATTAACCTATACTCACTGTGATTGGATCTAAGAAATAGAAGAGGGATTGCAGATGTTGAATCACTGATCTCTAAACTTGAATAACTCTAGTTGATTGTTGAAGAAGAAAAGACTTGATTTAATCTCGGTAGAAAGCATCTAGTTCTCCATTGTTTTTGTGTGAATAAAACAATGAGAACGAGGTCCTATTTATAGCATAGGGTCTACGAATCTGGTTAGAAAACAATTCCATATCCACAAAAGTGTACCAGGCTCGGATCTGGGGGTGTCGACATGGGTGTCGAGAACCCCCTTATGGTGTCGACCCATGGCTCGACACCTCTAGGGCAGGGGTCGACCCCCAACAGGCCTAGTTCTCGGCTTGTCCCGCCTTCGATTTTCAGACTGATTTTTAATTTCTGAAACGATTATTTATATATATAATTAGCTTATATGTATATGCAAACTTCAAACCTTAATATCTTCTTCATACGATATCTTTTATACGCAAACTCAAAGTCTAGCTAAAGCAGAATTCTAAGGTGAACACAATGGTGCAGTCCATTTCATTAATTCTGAATATTTAACTAAGTATTATTTAATTTATCATCTTTAGTGTTGTTAAAATTATGGGGTGTTACATTCTCCCCTACTCAAAGAATTCCGTCCCCGAAATGTCTAAGTTAAGAACAATGTATATCCTAACATCCATCATCCATCTACTCATCCACCAATCATAGGCATCCAATGTCCTTAAAAATTTCTAATGCTTATGAGCATATACAAAAGTGTGTGTATATGTCCTTATACTAATGCGAAAGATCAGGTGATCTACTGATTCATTTGATACCTCCTTAATGCAATGTATGTTAGTGCCATGAATCCATCATGTATTCAAATAATCCTATTATAACATGTAAGTTCTATATGTGTGCACAATCATCCATCCGAATGAAAGATCTATATGATGATACATCCACTTTCATCCATTAAAAGAGAAAAAAATAATAATGCACACACATCCATATGCAGTATGAGAGTGATTGAGCCGATCTAGTGCCTAATGTGTGTATATGCATCCACGAGCAACCACTAGTAAACACTTGCATCTACTTGCATCTATCAAACATAATATGTCTCAAACACATGTTTACATTCATGGTATTTCTACCTAAAGGTCGAAGATTCGATCAATAGGATATACTTAAATGATAGAAATAAGCATAAACAAAAGCTTTGGAAAGGAAGTTAAGAACATACCCTTGAAAAGGAAAGGGTACCAAGCGTGAATCTTGTCTTTGGTCTCTCAAGTTGCATCCTCTGGGTTATCTCCCCACTGAACTTTCATCAACTTGATTTCCCAGTTGCGTAGTTTCTTAACTTCTGATCCAAGAATACGGGTAGGAACTCATCTAACTGTCACCTCCCGTTCCACATCTACTTCTTCTAATATACTTGGATCAACTACTCTGCGGTATCATGCAAGCACTTCCGCAAATGAGAAACATGGAAAACGTCATGAACACTGGATAGTCTCACTGGTAGCTTTACTTTATAGGCCATTTGGCCAATACTTTCTATTATAGGAAATGGCCCTACAAATCTTGGTGCAAATTCCCTATATATCCAAAGCGAACCACATTCTCAAAGGTGATACCTTGATGAAAACCATGTCTCCCGCCTCAAACTCAATGTCAGTCCTTCTCTTGTCTGCGTATGACTTCTGCCTATCCTGGGTTGTCTTCATTCGTCGTCTAATGAGATCAATCTTTTCGGAAGTTTCTCTACCTATATCTGGTCCAAGTAGAAGTCTTTCTATCGACTCCCACCAACAAGGCAGTGATCTACAGGGTCATCCGTACAATGCTTCGAAGGGTACCATGCCAATACTAGCTTGATAACTGCTATTATAGGCGAACTCTACTAAAGGAAGATGCTCTTCCTAAGTTCCTCCGAAGTCTAGGATACACAGTCTTAAAAGAACCTCAAGAACTCTATTCATTCTTTCTGTTTGTCCATCAGTCTGAGGGTGATAAGCGGTGCTCAAACACAACCGTACCTAAGGCTTCTTGCAAGCTCCTCCAAAATTCACTGATGAAAATGGGATCACGGTCACTTACGATACTAGAAGGTACTCCATGAAGATGGACTATCTCACGAACATAAACGGTTGCCAACCATGCCACCGTAGTCTTACTCTTAAGTGGGATGAAGTAAACCACCAGGCTTCTTTTGCTCAGCTTTGACTTGTTGGCGAATCAAACATTGAGAAACAAACTCTGTCACATCTTTCTTCATCCCAGCCCAAAAGAAAACCCTCTTCATATCTCTATACATCTTATCACCACCTGGATGAATAGTCATCTTAGAATGATGGGCTTTCTCAAGGACTGTTTTCAACAAACTCCCAACTTGGGGAACACAAAGCCTTCTATCTCGTCGCAACCACCCTCTATCGTTTATGGAATATCTACTGAGGTGACTAGAAGTCTCCCCTCTACTGAGCCTATACAAGATGTCTGAAACATGTGGATTTGATCCATAAGAGTAGGTCGCTGTAACAACCCTATTTCTTGTGAAAAAATTAACGTGAGACTAATTAAAATAAAAGGCATTACATTCAGAATATGCCGATTTTGTTGATTGAAAAAAAATGAATCAAATTAGTCATTAATCAAATTTTATGAAATTATCAACAAACAAAGTGTAACTTGTAAAATGAAAACATTATTTATCAATTTGAATTAGGACTGAATAAATTTACAAGTAAATAAATTACTATTTCAAAGAAGGAAATATCAAATGGATTTAAAATTAAGACTGAAGTTATAAGGCCCAAAGCCCACTAGCTTAGACATATCTGGAACCTTCGGCTTCAATCCTCGGAGGCCTAAGCAGTGGGTACAAAGCTCCTGAACGGGAATTACCAATTTCACGTCTAAAAACCTTAATTCGCAAAGAAGGAAAAAAAACAAATGAATCAACACGCCATAGCAACCAAAGGCGCACATGAAGGGGAGATGTCGCGGCCTGAGGCACAAGCTGGAGGCCGGCTCAGATTGAGGTAGCGATGGGAGGCAAATTGATAGGGGAATGTGCAAATGGAAGCGCAATTCGATTCGAAACTGATGGATTCTCAACGCCAAGGAGCATGCTGAGTATGGCGATGCTGGTAGTGATTGAAGGGGGCGCGAATCCTGGAGGTGCAGGATCGGATGGTGTTGTCGTGAGCAGCGATGTGGAATTTTGATGAGACCGGTGGTGGAATTCAACTATATAAGTATGAAATATTGATTTGATTACATGTACCTTTCAAGTTTATACTTTTAATTGATTATTTTATTCTAGAATAATCCAATTTGGGTTGTTTGACTACTTAAAATATTTTACCATTACTCATTTGTCAATAGAGAAGTTTTCATTTTTATCATATTATGAAATAGTTTTTGACAATATTTTACCATGTTATTAGATTTATTTTTTCGTACAATATATTTATTGTTTGGGCAAATTTGTATGAAAATTTGTGTTTTTTATACACATGAATTACTTTTGAGAATTATTGTTTGATCCTGTTTATATCATGTTGGAAATTCATGTATTTCTTGCATAGTTCTTGAATTTATTCATCATTTGTATGATTATCGGCTTTTCAATCTTGCGTGAATTCTTATATTGTGAATGATTCATTGTTGATCTAATTTGATTGATGATTTAAAAATGATACAGTGATGACATCTTTTATACGACTTATATTATTTATATTCTATGTAATGAGAAAATTGAATAAATGGGCTGGCGAACCCGTCTGGTATGGGACGTTCGCTATCGCCTTTCTGGTTATTCACTGGACTTTTTATATAGAGTATTGAAGGGTTACTGTATTATACGAGCACTAAATAAACATATTTGTAAACACGGTGGTGTACGAGATTTGTTGATTTCATATTTCGTCTGATTGAGGCTATTGATTTGCTATACAGTGATTTACGATATTTTTGTTATTGAAGATTTTTGAGTTTTCTAGTATGGAGTTAATGAGATATTAGTAAACCATGCAGTGAGAACATATGGTATGGGATGCACTGTTACCACTGTTCGGGCTACTAATTGTGTGTTGATGGCGTATTTAAACCATTGTCTATACTGAAAAGTCCCGAGCGACTATCTCCTTACCAGTACTAGATAGTCCTGAGAGGCTATTGAGGTATCCTGAGTGACTATCCTCTATTAGACCTGAGAGTCTAATTTATGGAGATTTGAGTATCTTCCATTATAGGTGTCAAAATTGTTTAGTACTGGTATATGATATTTCCATTGCACATGCGGTGTTGCTGAGTCTCGACAATGTTGATATGGATCCGTATAATCTTTTATGATATTTTGATGTGGTTTATAAATATGATTCTTGTTTTTGATTTCATCATGTTATTGTATTTTGATGGCCTGTGAGCTATCATGTGATTGTGATGATTCTTGTTTATGATTTCATCATGGTATTGCATTTTGATGGCCTATGAGCTACCATGTGATTGTGAGATTTTGGAAATTTCATAATGCGTTATTACTCGTGAATGAGATTCATTTGAATAAGATTATGTTGTTATTTGCATATGTTCATATATGGTAGTGCTTCCATAATATTTAGCCATGAGGCATGGATTATTAATGCTCCTTTCTTGTGAATGATCATTGCAGATTAAATAATGTTGTACCTCTTTATGTTATTATTCTTGGTTAGAGCACCCAAATATTTTGTATTAATTATAATGGATTTAAACATAGACTGATCCGTTTATTATTTATATATAATACTTGGGTCAGGCCGAGACATTACAGGTGCATGGACAGAGACCAATTGGTAATTTACTGGGTTTAGCGGAGTATAGTAATCTAGTAAGTTATTTATGACCATGTATTGAATAGATAGATGTATATTTTCGTGTATAATAAGTTAATGTATGTGAAATGTTAAATATTATATTTATCATATCTTATTGCTACGACTGACTATGTGATCACTGTATTCATATATATTCTATCCTGGAGGCACACGTGTAATTGTTTTTGTACCGACATTGAGTACGAAAGAGAAAGTGACATTTCAGAAATTTTAATAGTACCAGTGTTAGTCCAAGAAAATTTGCACGTGTGTGCCCCTACAGCCTCATTCTTCGTATTATCTGACAGTATTACTTAGTAATACTCTTGGATAATATGGGTATAGAGGTGGGGTATTACAGTCACACCTCCAGTGATGCTAACAAGCCCGATAAAAACTCGGTGGAGGGTCTAAAGTCAAAAGTCGATATAAACTCCACGCTCTTCCTCTCCACAAACAGAGGACTTAAGGCCATTCTCTTTCTACTCAGTGCGTCTATCACCACATTACCTTTGCTAGGGTATAAGAAATCTTGAAGTCATAAGGTGCTAGGAACTCCATCCACCTTTGTTGCCTTAAATTATGATCCTTCTGCAAGAACAAGTACTTGAGAGGTTTATGATCGGTGTACGACTCGAACTTCTCTCCAAGCAAATAATGGCGCCACATCTTAAGTGCGAATACTATGGCAGCTAGCTCTAAGTCATGGGCATGGTAGTTCTTCTCATGAGCTCTTAGCTGTCTACCTCCATAACATACTACCCTTCCCTCTTGCATCAGAACTGCACCAAGCCTTGTAGCACATGCATCAGTGTATACTGTAAACACTTTGTTCCCATCAGGGAAGGTCAAGACTGGGGCTGTTGTCAGAGCCCTCTTCAATCGTTGGAAAGCAACATCGCAATATATATCCCACGAAAACGTCAAATTATTTATTGTTAGCCTGGTGAGTAGGGCTGATATCTTTGCGAAGTCCTTAATGAACTTCCTATAATAGCCTGCCAATCCAAGAAAGCTTCTCACCTCTGTTGCAATCTTTGGGATTAGCCAATCTTGAACGGCAACTACCTTCGCAGGATCTGCTGCTATCCCATCTTTAGAAACCACAAGCCCTAGAAATATGACCTCTTTTCTCCAAAAATGACGTTCGGAGAACTTTTCCTTAAGCTGGTGCGCACGGAGAGTTTTCCAAACCTCCCTTATATGTAAGGCATGTTCTTCCTCGCTTTTTGAGAAAATTAAGATGTCATCAATAAAGACGACAACAAATTTATTTAGAAACTCCCAAAACACTCTACTAATCAGATCAACAAAATAGGTGGGTGCATTCGTCAACCCAAAAGGCATCACGAGCCATTCACAGAAACCATCTAGAGTCCTAAAAGCGGTCTTGTCTATATGTTCTCGGCCCCCCTCAACTGATGAAACCCCGTGGCCAAGTTTAACTGAGAGAAAACTGATGCACCAACAAGCTGGTCAAACAGATCATCTATCCTCAGGAGTGGGTGTCTGTTCTTCTTAGTGAGCTTATTCAACTCCCAATAGTATACAAATAAGCGACGTGAACAATCCGCTTTAGTTGAGAATACCACCGGAGCACCCCATTCAGATATGCTTCGCCTAATAAACCCTTTCTCAAGTAGCTCCCCTACTTGCTTGCTAAGCTCCCTCCTTTCCCTTGGAGCCATATGGCGTATAGACAATGCAACTGGCTTTGCATTGTCCACCAAGTATATACGAAAATTGATCTCGCGCCTTGGAGGTAATCCCCGAACTTGGTCAAAAACATCAGAATACTAATGGAATATTGATACAAGTCGCAGATCATTGATAGATGCATCAAGTGACTCTAGGAAACTAAGCATGACAGACCCCTGTGGGTCACAAGAAATCTCGAGGGTCCTCCCACGGCAAGTCAAAAGTCTAATGACCCTCCTCTCACAATCCAGAATGGCACCATACATGGCTAGACAATCCATCCCTAGAATCAATCCATAGCCCATGAAACCAATCACATATGCATTGCATTCAAATTCAATGCCTAACACTGATATTCTCAAACCCCGACAAATCATGGATAAACGAGCCATACCACCAATGGGGTTTGAGACAACAATAGGATCCACTACCATGCTAGTATTAAGGAGCAGAGACTCAACCACAAAATTAGATATAAAGGAATGCAAAGCGCCAGAATCGAAAAGAGTTCTAATTGAATGATTGGAAAGAGAAATCAAACCTTCAATGGAAACTGTCCTACCTCAATCTGGAGCATTGGTCGCAAGAGCATGCACCTGCCCTCCAGAAGCTCCTACCCTTTGACCTTGTCCTTGCTTCTTCGGGCACTCCTTAGAAAAGTGTCCGACCTCTCCACAACTGAAGCAAGCATTCTTCCTTCTCTTACAGTCCTTTATCAAATGACCCTCGCGTCCACAACTATGGCACTTTCTCTTATCTTTAGCCTTGCCGTTCTTTTCGCCCTACTTTTGTTGTCGTTGTTGTCCCTACTTGGTCCATACTTTCTTGTTTTGTGTTTCCTCCACCTTAGCTTCTTTCTTTTCAGATTTATCTTCCTCATGAATAAATGCCATATCAACGAGCCTTTCAAAAGTTGCTCCCATCAGAATATGGAACATAGCTAACCCATGGAGGGGTTTATTCAATCCTTTAGCAAAGCTTTCTAATGCGGAGTATCCACTAGCTCCAACCTAAACCTAGCTAGTTAATTGAATTTGTTAACATACTCTTTGACAGCCATGCCTCCTTGCTTGCTTGAGTGCCAGAAACCTTTCCGTTTGCATGCTTTTCTCAGCTTGAGAAAGAAACTTCATTTCAAACCTCTAGCGAAAATCATCCCAAGTCTCCAGTGGATGCCCTACTTGCGTCACTTCCCACCAGAACGAAGCCTCATCTTTCAGGAGCCAAGCAGCTAACTGAATCTTCCTACGATCATCCACTTCGAAAATTCCAAACAAGTCCTCCATCTCTTTGAGCCAATTCTTTGCCTCTACGAAAGTTTCGGTTCCTCGGAATGGATTTCCACCCATAGCACAGAAATCTTTGCAGATCTTAGAGAAATTATCTTCTCGTGGAGGAGAAGGATGAGGAACAATGGGTACAACTGGGGGAGAAACATCTGCTTGGCCACCGGCGGGCGCCGTTGCCTCTAGATACCTACGGAACTAGCCTGGTATTATAACGCCCTCAGGAATATTAGGTTCCCCAGACATGCTGAAAAGAAAAGGAAGAGGAATTCAAACAGAGAATCGAGAGATGTTACATATGGCTTGGAAAATATGTTTTTCAAAACAGACTTTTCTTTTGAAAGTGCTTTTTTTAAAAAACCTTTTTGAAAATAATTTTCAAAATCTTTTATCTGATCTGGTAACCTTCACCTCTGACACCAAGTTGACACCCCACATTCGTTAATGTCACTCATTAAGAGAATGCATTAAGTTTCGTAAAGTGTTATATGTAAATACAAACAGAAACATTACAAGACAGATATAAAATAGCAGCGGAATTTAAAATTTTATTAAGCAGAAAACATTGTAGTTCAAAACATGGTTACATCATATGTCTAAAATGCATAAAACCCAGTACATCATTAAAACTTCTTTCTTGAACTTATAACATCAGAGTACAATAATAAAAGAAGCAGAGTCCCCAAAATATAGCCATAGTAGAGAGGTATGAAATCAAGTCGTACATCTAAAACAGCTCCAAGCAAGATGAAAGCAGAGTCCTGATCAAGCTTGAGTGTTCCCACCCTGAGAACATGGGGAGTAACAGAAGAGAAAGAAGAGGAAACAAAATAGGTCAGACATAAAGTCCAGCGAGTCCAGTTACTTTTAGCATATAAATAAGTAAAAGTCTCATGACAGGCATATAAAGTGGATAAGAGAGATAACATCATAAAAAGGCAAGTATGACAAGGTGAACCAGATAAACATGATAGAATGTCTTACGCTTCTCTAGTACTTTCTTTTTCTCCGCACCAATACTAGTATAACCAGAATTAGATGATCCCAACAACTATAAGATGGTAGACTTAGGCGTACTTTTAGTGAGAGATTTAACCCCATACAATCAACATGCAGCCCAACATACCGGAGTTACCCCTAAGGATAATAACGGGCTCCTAACCATACCAGATTCTAGTTGTACCCTAATTACTACCCCAATCGATCGACTCCCTACTCCGTAGATACCCTGAGCTGGCCCCACAATTAGATGTATCACTTCCTAAAGTGGCAGTCCTTCGTTTTCAGGATGTCCACAACCATATCTACAGGTGTCACAGAGTTTAAACCTCCTCTGCCGGACCCATGCACGCACATGACCCCGTTGGAATGCGCCGCCCACACCGTCCCCCACGTTTGGATCTCTAACAATCAACCCAATAAGCATGCCCCGACTCTGACCTAGTTCGGAGTACCCGTTTGATACCTATATATGGGTTACTGACTGAAACGGGTCCCATACTCAAGATGATACAAGCTTCCCCCTACGCTTGCATCCCTACTACTAGGTTTTCCACAGATTATGCCATATCGGAGTAAAAAGACTGCATAACCCTACAAGTTAAGTTTGTGGGCCTATATATAAATATTACCCACCAACCCAAGATATACTTAACCCTCCCACTGTTTCATACAATTTTACTTAACCCCTATTCAAGTTAAGATATACAATCCTTATGGATTCAATTAGGATAAGTATTCTAGTTTATTACCATATTCATTTATGGTTATAATGCACAAGACCTCCCACATTAAGCCTACAACCTGTGGATGTTGGATATTCCGGGCGGTTACGGGCAGACTTCTTCCATAAGTTGGGCTTAACCTCGTGTCTTAGCACGTCACATGTTTATGCACTTAGACCCTTCACATTAGATTCACCACTTGTGGTCACTGGATATGCCAGTCGGTTCCGGGCAGACTTCCACCACTAGTGTAATCTAATCTCGTATATAAGCACGGTTATAGTTTCTAACTACTATAATTCTAGGCATTTCCATTATTTACCAATTATTCCTATGTCATAATAGGTTTCCATGCCCCTTTTTCCTAAGTCATATTCATCATATATCATATGCCCCATATTCAGATCTTTTATTAAAGTTTGGTTTATGCTCCAAATTCATATTCATGTATTTCATAAATTTATGCCCTAATTTTCCAATACAAGTTATGCCCCAATTTTAACATTTTCCCCTCATTCCCAATTTTACGCGTTCGCATATTTTAGTGGCATGCCTAGGCTCGAAGGTAGCCAGGCTATAAAATAAAATGGGAAAAGAAGAAGGGAAGAGGACAAAAATAAATATAATAACAAGGTTGATATATGATGGTAGAAATAGGCATAGCAACTAATAAACATATAGTGACAAAATTGGGCATAGTGACAAGACAGGCATATAGGAACAGATCTGATGAACATGTGATAGTAAAACTAATTCTAACATTATAGGGACATCATAAACGGGCATGATGAGATCTAAGCAATAAATTGGATCAACTAACAATGGCAGATCTAACATTATAAATAGATATATGCTTAGATCTAGTTAATAGTCATGTCAGAATAACTTAAATACACAGGTTAGAGCAGATCTGGTATGATTCAAATAGTCACAGGCTTAGACCCAAGTTATAGTCATGTCAAGATTAACTTTTAGGTATTTAGATCTAAAATTAACATAAACTCACCGTGATTGGATCTAAGATATATAAGAGGGATTGCAGATGTTGAATCACAGATCTCTAAACTTGAATAACTCTAGTTGATTGTTGAAGAAGAAAAGACTTAATTTAATTTGGGCAGAGGCAGCATCTAGTTCTCCATTGTTTTTGTGTGAATAAAACAATGAGAATGGGGTCCTATTTATAGCAAAGGTCTATGAATCTGGTCAGAAAACAAGTCCATATAATAAATGTACCAGGCTCGAATCTGGGGGGTGTAGACCTGGGTGTCGACATGGGTGTCGACACCCCCTTATGGTGTCGACCCATGGATCGACGCCCCTAGGGAAGGGGTCGACCGCTAACAGGTCTGGTTCCCGAGTTATCCCGCCTTCGATTTTTGGACTAATTTTTTATTTTTGAAATGATTATATATATATAATTGCTTATATATATGCAAACTTCAAACCTTAATATCTTCTTCATACGATGTCCATTTTACGCAAACTCAGAGTCTATCTCAAGAAGATTTCCAAGACAAACGCAATGGTTAGTCCATTTCACTTAACTCTATATATTTAATTAAGTATTCTTTAATTTATCATCTTTAGTGTTGTTAAAATTACGCGGTGTTACAAGAGGGGTGTCACTGAACTCAAACTCTACACAATTCGAAGCTACCGACCAAAAGGAAGCATCGAGAGCGGAGTCAGCACACATGAGCTTCACACAAGTTATATATCAAGAGAGAAATCTCAAACAACTTTGCTTTAAATATAACGACAAGTACATTTACGCAAGTACATAAGTTAGAAAGCATAGATGAAAATTCAAACACTTAGAGCAATGTGTGATGCAAGCAAAGTTAACTGACTTTCATTCACAAAATGAAATACAACTATCCTTTTATTTCTATCGACAAGATGTACATGAAAACCACATCACGCCTCCAAAAGCAAGGGTCGTACTCATGTATCCTATCGGCCTACATAACAAAAAAGATGTCTATAACGATCATTTAAACGAGCCATCTTTATTTTTTTTCTTCTAGGATTCAACCGTGATCATAATCACTCATCTTCCTCTTCCTGGAGCCGCTTCCCTTCTTCCTTTTTTTGGAGTAGGCTTCGGCCGAGGCATCATCAAGAACTCCTCCTCATCACCACTTGAAATTTCGGTGATCTCCACACCAGGGCCTCCGATCGCTTTCAAGGATTTAGGCGAAAATTCGTTGGACAACGCCAACACTATAGTTGTGTCCTCCTCTTTTCTAGCCTCCTTGGCATCCTTGTCAGTCTTCTTTCAGCCTCCCACTCCACACTCTTTTGGTCCTCATGCCAGACCTTTAGTTTTTTCTCCTCGTCGTCCTTCAACCTCTTAAACTCATCCTTTGCTCTCTTCTTGGCAGCCTCATCATCAACTTTCCTTCGAGATGCCTCCTAAACTTTAGCCTGAGCATCCTCTTCTTCTTTTGTCCTTCCTTCCTCCTGAGCTGTGTAGAGAGCTTCCTCATCAGCCATTCTCTTGGCCTCTTACTCCTTCGAATTCACTTGCAGTTGGGCTTTTTGCTCTTTAACCAGCTCGTGCATGCTTAGCCATCTGCCTCCATCGGTCCAGTCATTTAGACATCCTCTTCATGCCCCCCTTTCGCTTTTGGAAAGAGGTATTCCATTTAAAATCTCCCAACTCCAGGTCCAAAAATGCGACCAAGTGGGCAAATCCCCCTCCTAACTGTTCCTAGTGAGTTTCCATACCAAACTCGGGAATGACGGGCTTTGTTGGCACGAAACCTGTTGTCATCTTTATTTTGGAGGAACCAACATGATGAAGGAGAAGACAAGTTAGTCTACTTCGACTTCGTGTTACCGTCCTTCTGAGCACTTGTGAATAGTGGTTTTACTTTCCAACACTTGTTGTATGGCTTCGACAGACATAGTGCTTCTAGCTGTTGGATGAAGAGAGCTTCTGTGTTCCATCCTCGAATAATCGAAATCATACTCGATAATGACATGTGCTGGAATTGACGGACCGTCGGTTGAGACGAGTGGGGCAACTTATTGCTATTGAGAGCTGCCATCTCCAAATGTATGAGCAACTATTACACTCCTAGTAGAGATTGCTTTCACTTTCGCATCAGTAAGTTGTGCCACCATCTCCGCCTCGACATCCTCTCTCAAAAATGCCCTTCCTTTGGCCAACGCATAACACTATTCCTCAGTCAATATTAGAACATCAGAGCCACCTCATCGGCCAAGTCCATCTGTTGTTGCCTTGTCTTGTAATTCACTAGCCTGTCCCCGACTTGAGTCAGAGTGTGGGAATAATCTTTGACCCATGGGATTTCGTGGAATTGAAAAGTCTTAACATATAAACCCATATTAATGGCTTTGCGATTTCCTTTTCCTCGGCCTCCTCCTCCTCGGCTCTCAGCTTCTCTAATTCAACCTAGAGCTCAGCCTTTATACCGTCCACCTATCCTAGAACCTCCTTTTCTAGGCCTCCAAAACCTCCTTGTCTTTCTTGGTTGCTCAAGCTCGATGCAAGTTGAGTCAACAATTTTTCTGAGAACTTCATTTTCTTTTATAAGCTATTGCGCTCACTCATTTTCCCCTCGCATCCTTTCATTTTCCTAGGTCAAGGACGCGTTACTTTAACAAAGTTAATGCGCTTCCTCATTATCTTTCACCAATCGGTTGTTCTCCTCGAATACAACTCTATTGTCCTGATAAAGCACCGTGTTTTAGGCTGAAAAAAAGGCCGGAGTATCTTTGAATGATTCTCGGGCTTGGTGCATTTCGTCTTTGACCTTGCAAGCTCACTCTTTCATCTATATTTGATAATAGAGAGTTAGCACATAAATGTCTTACTCGGATAAGTAGAAATTAATGCCAATCGTAGTATTGTCTTACTTAATTCGGCCTCCTAATTCGTGTTGTTTTCCAGCTCAAGTATGAGCTCTAGCTGTAAGCCTTGAATCTCTTCGTTCTTTTCGAAGATCAATTCTGAGAGCCTCCTCGCGTACTTATACAACTCTATGTACTGATAACAAACATCATACACTTTATTGCGCACGATATCATCCATATCCAATGGGATCTGATGTATGTTCGGCAACCACAGTAGCTCATTGGAGTAAAAGCCAAGGAACAACTTATCGAGTATCTCTTTCTTTTCCTCATTGCCGAGTTATGGAATCACCGACATATCGAGCCTCGCTGAACCATGCTTTGCTACATTTTTCTTCCTAAGCACGGATCCTCCGACAGCTTTCTCCTTGCCCATATCTTGGGCCGCTAGTGTTGTTGGGGGGACATAAGGAGGCACAGTCGATGCAGTTGCCTTGCACTCACAATTTTTAACCTTTTATTTGCTCCCACCGACGGAATAGCGGATGGTGAATATTCCAAGTGTCGGGGTTGGTCACTATGACACGGGTCACTGCTGTAGTTGTAAGAACGATGGGATTGCAAATACAAATTTTCACTCCTCTTTAAACTGCTTACATCCCCACTCTTCAGTGGTCGACGACTCCTAGATCCTTGATATCAGTCTTTATCTCTGTCTCTAGCCATTGCACCTGCACGGGGAAGATTTTAAGTCAGAACCAAACATTCCACACACACACACAAAAACAAATGCTATGTCATGCAGTGTTTACGAGTGTGTGCCCTTAGTTCTCCCTCCATATACCATATTTCAGCATGGTTGAAGGGGTGACATCTCTAATGCTCAGCGAAAGGCTCTTAGCATTTGTATTGCTTGGCCAAGACAATGTTAACTCAATCGGGACCTTATCCAAGTTTCTAAATTGGCCTTCCATTTCTAACAACGCGATTTTCCCAGAGATGGAAACTAGAAAAACTGGTCTGAGCGACACTTCTGAACTTGTATCATCTATTAGAGAAGGAACAAAGGTGACCGCCAAACCCTCTCCTCCAGTAGGCATCTCATTATCACCGTTGTTGCACCCACCGAGGTCTCCCTAAGCTCCGATAATCTCATGTTAAATGTGGGGAATGTCGGGAAGCATAACAGGGGCACCTCCACTTGCGGACCTGGAGAAATGTTTCCTCCCTCAGCTTCTGCCCCGTCTCTTTCTTCATCACTGTTCGCACCGCCTGTTGAGCAACCAACGGGAAGTAAGCCTACCCATTGAAGGAGATGACCAGTTAGAACACTCTGGGCATTGTGGAATTCAGCAGGAATGGCCCTAAACGCCTCTAGCCACCATATTACACATGTCCTCTGGGTACCGAGGGGATACCTGCCACATAAGTTTAAAGTTAGTCTCAAGCTTATGACTCGATTAACTTTGGTTATAGGATGGTAAAGAAATGCTCACTTTAGGTCAGCCATCACCTTGCGAATCTTGGGGACAACGAATATAGAACCATTTGTACTTAAAGTTGTTGAGCTTGTTCCATGCTTTCAAGATGAATCGGGATTGGCGTGTTCCTCAATGTAAACAAGAGATGGCGCATCAGTAGTTCTTCTTTTCATTTGGAAAAGAAATTGAATATCCTCTTTGGTTGGATCCTTTTGTAAGTGTTTCGAGAACAGGATGCAAGTAGCAAGCATGAAGGCATGCGTATTCAGATGGAATTGCGTTGGCACTAAGCGGAAGAAGCACGTCATATCCCTAACAAATCTACAGGACAGAGGCATGCACCCGACAACGCACATGTGTCTATTCCAAGTAGTGTACCCTCTAGGTGGTGTGTGCGCCCTATCCTCCTCCATAGGGACACATATGTTGTCCTAGGTTATGTTTTACTTCTTACAAATGCGCTTTGGCGCAACTTCATCCAAGCGTGAAGGAATCGAATCCAGTGGGTTATCAGCTATGGTAGCATCTACCATCATGTCTGGTGCCTCTTAAATGTCATCCTGCTCGATATTTACATTCTCTTCTCCTTGCAAGCCTCCTTCTACAGTTTCATCCCCTTTCGATATCATTGGCTCGCATGAATGTCCGTTCGACCACTGTGGTTCTCCCGATTGCCCTCCTCGATCGGATACCACAGATGGGCTCACATAATGGGAAGGGGGTGGAAACCTTGGAAGTCTCAAGCTCGCTGCTTAACAGACTGGAATCATGGGACGACCCATTTGAAGATAGTTCCATGCCTTTAAGTCTTCGAGAATTTATCGATGCCATTGCAAACTATACCTTTAAGATAGTTGCATTAGTGACCACATTGAAAATATATACCCATATGTTTGTGTGAAATAACGTGGAACGTGCAGTGTAGTAGGTGCTAATGCAATTATAATAAAAGGAACATGAACTAAGACCACCATCGTCACTAACCATTATCGTAGGATTCGCATCAAACCGCGATTACAACGTGATTGAGATCAAAAATCAAGTCTTGGATCGGTAATTCAGTCAATGTACAAGTTCGAGTTTAAGCTTTATTCCTATATGCAAGTATGAGCTACTAGTTCTAGTTCGAGCGTTAAGGCATTATTGGTCAACGCACTCAAGTCTGAATTCGATTTGATGACATAACATTGCGAAAATGACCCAAGTCTTGTTAGGGACTGCGGAATGTATCATTCAAGCAAAGCAAACACTAGAGGGCGGGGGGGGGGGGTGAATAGTGTTTGTAAGAGTTTAAACAAAACTTAAAACTAAAGAGAATTATGGAATGAATCAAACATCACAAACACAATCACAGACACAGATTCAAACACCGATGCAAAATAAACATAAATAAAAATGCAGAAAAAGGAAAGAATACACCGGATTTTATACTGGTTCAAATCACTCCTACGTCCAGTCCCTCACAACGCTGGATTGTGCAGAGTTTTATTACTATTTCCAATAGTCAAATACAACCTCCTTGATTTCATGGCTCAACAAGGAGGCACCAACTCCTATCCCTTGATTTCACGGCTCAACAAGGGCACACCGACTCCTATTCCTTGATTTCAGGGCAACAAAGATACATCAATTCCTCTTTGACTTGCAAATAGGGTTTATTCAGCCCAACCAATTACAAAACAGCCCTATAACTCTTTAGTAGCACTTGATTCAGAGAGTAGAATGTAAAAAGAAGAAGTTTGATCAAAACTGAAGTGAATTCGGCAGAGTATAAGTGTAAGAATCATAAAAATGATTAAGAATAATGGTGGGATGAAAGAGTATGAAGATAGAGAAGAAGATGTGTTAAAAAAATCGGTTTTAACCTCTTTTTACAGACTATGAAGGGTTGCAATGGTTCTGAAGCATTTCAAATAGTGAAAAGACACTTCCCTTCAAAATAAGAAAAAATAGCAGTTATATATCGACATACACTTTTTTCTATGTCGACATTCTCATGTGTATTTTTCATTTTCAAAGCATTTTTCAAATATTTTGATATAAAACTAATTCTGGAAATTCTTGAGTAAAATTCTAGTGTTGCAAATTAATATTATATAGTAGAAAATCATATGAAAACATACTTTTAAACTAAATAAATATATTTATAAAATTATGAGGTTTTAAACTATATAAAGTATAAATATAAAGTATAAAAAATTTAAGTTTGAAAAACCAAGAAGAATAAAAATAGAAACAAAATAGAAAAACAAAATAGAGAGGACTGAGGATAAATAGAAAAACAAAATGGAGAGGATTGAGGATAGAATTGAAAATCAGAATTTGAAAATTTGAATTTGAATTTGAACCTGGAGTGCTATTTAGAGTCTTACAAAATCTAGACTCTATAAATATATTAATCTTGAACTCTTAAAATCTTGATTACTCATGAGTCTTGAAATTTCTCTGATCTTTGAATCTCTATCATCTTTATAACTATATAGCCTTCAATAATATTTCCTGTATATGATTCCTGCGCGTGCACACACACACACACACACACACACACACACACACACACACACACACATATATATATATATATATTCTATACAAAAAGTGTTAGCCTGTATTTTATAATCAATGATAAGTGAAATAAGGTTGTTGTCATCAAAACTCCATTCTCCAACAATCTCCCCCTTTTTGATGATGACAACCTTAGTTTATAAAATATCATACATGTATACCTATTTGATGATGTTCCTCTTATACTCTCCCTGTCTATAAGTTTCCTATAAACTATTCCTATATTTTATAATTTCTCCTCCTTTGGCATTATCAAAAGTAAATTTTAGGATACTCCTCTAAGTTGTACAACCCTAGAACCTAAGTAATATTCCTAAATATACTCCCACTAAATTATATAATTCTCTGAATAGAACATAAGTAACTATCCCGAATAAAAATACCCCCCATAATCTATTAACTAATTCTGAGTAGAACACTCCCCTTAATCTATAATAATACATAGCAGTATGATGATTAAATACAAACCAATCCAAGTACTATTTACATATGTTTATTTGACACATATATATACAAATCAAACCAAACTAAATCATACCATATGTCTTAATATATACAAGTTTCAAACAATATAATCCAAATCACACCACACCATATGTTTTTAGAGTAATTACAAATCAGTCAAATCGTACCAAACAACTAAACATTTCTTGGAACTTCAACCCAACCATCTTCTCCAAGGATAGGATCCTTTTTAATTACTTCCCAATCTTTATCTTCTTTGGTTGGTGGAGCCATTGCGAGATTATTTTCTTCATCTCTGAAAAGAGAAGAAATTAGCCATCGCATTGCATCAAAGTGCTTTTCTTGTTGTTCGAACATATTTATTTGGCTTAACTCAAGATGACGTTGATTTTGTAGAATGATAGAGAGGATATTTTTGAACGAATTGAGAGTTTATTCTAAATTTTCAATTAGATTATGAATAGGATTTTCCATGGATTTGATGAGAAATGATTAAGAAAGAAGGAGTAATGGAATAATGAAGTTTTCTGGAAGAAATGGACTTAAATAAGGTCTGGAATTCGTTGGATTTTGAATGGACATGAGTAGTTATTTTAATTTTAAAATTTGAAAAGATTTGAAAGTATGTCAGTTATATGTCGAAATACATGTTTTGTTATGTCGACATACTATAGTATGTTTATTGAAATTTTTGAGTTCTTTTTGAACTCTTGTAATATCATAATATGTTTTATGGTTTTTCCAGAAACATAAAGATGATTTAATCAGAAATAAAACTCCATTTATTACTTAATAGAAAGTAAATACATCCAACTAAACAAGACACACTTTAAATACGAGATTCGAAAGCAAATACAAGGAAATATATGAAGATGGATTAAACTAGATGGCCTAGTTTTTGGATGATGACGAGGAAGATGAAATTCCAAGCTTTCTTCCTATCTTGACCATGAATTTGGATATGTTGGAAAGCTTCTTTTGATTTTTGACGATTTTCACTTGATTTTGAATAATCGTGTCTTTGAGATTACGCTTTGAGGTTGGATACCCAATGCTTTCCATAGAAATCTCTTCTTCTTCTTCTTCGACTTTCATTGGGTCTTGTACTTGTTGCAATCGAGCTTGTTTGGCCTTATATGTCTCATAAGAATTGAAAGTGAGAGGAATTTGCATGAGATGAATGTTTGATGCGTCAAACACTTTCTAGGGACAAATTCTTCTCCATGAAGATCAACTCCAAAGTATTTGAAAATGCGAGTGAGATAAACATCATAGTAGAGAGTGTTTTCTCTTGAAGATACATCTATGGGCTTAAATTCATTAAGGATCATTTCGGCCCAATTGATATTATATCCACATATTATGGAAAAGAGAGCCTTTTTGGACTTTAAGAATTGGATTGTTGAAATTTCTGGAATGAGAAGTGATGGTGTGTTGAAGGAGGAGGTTGACAATCCTTGTTTTTGGACGAAAGAAACGGTTTTTGAAATCCATTGGAACACCATCTTCAAAGATATCGTGATAGGTCTCCATGTCGGTTTCATCGATAGGTAAAGTTGAGAAATTCGTGCCCTCGCTTCTACGATGAAGAATTTCGCCTAAAAGATCGGCATCGAGAACAATTTGAGTTCCATTAACACTACTCTAAACTTAGTTTTCGTCGCCTTGATAAAGTCTGCGGTTGATATTTGCATAGAACATCTTCACAAGTTTGGGATAACATACTTCATCGTTATCACGAGAGTCAATTAGACTCAAGATTTCATTGTGTTAGAAAAGAGAGGTGAGATCATAAGATGGAAAGTCGCTAAAGACAGCGAAAGCACCTGTGCTAACTTTAGCATTTTCTAAATAGCTACCATAGGTTTTGATGGACTCTTTGTCATTGTAAAGATAATCTTTTATGGTTTTGGTTATCTTCAATTTCTGAGATGAACTTGAGGAAGCCATTGAAATGAAAATTTTGAAGAGGATAGATATGAAGAATATTGTTTTGAGTTGTGAATGAAAGGTAGAAAAGATGGATATATATAGAAAATGAATAGATATGAATTGAATGAATATGAATTGAATAGGCACAACTTTTCAGATTGAAAGGACACCTTTTCAAACCTTGGGAGTTGGGGAAAAGATTGGAGGGAAGTTTGAAAGTTTGAACTTTTGAAATTCAAAATTTAAATGTCAAAACTGTTGGATATGTCGACATGTATATTTCTGTATGTTGACATACAAGGCTTATTTCAAAAGGAAATTGAATTTTCAAGTTTGAATTAAATTATCGATTTATATTTCAGGTTTAACGATTTCCTGAAATACTTCTAATCCTAATGAACATACAAACAATTTATTTTTATTAATTTATTGGTTATTTAATATTTTATTATGATTTTGAATTTCAAAATTTGATTTTTAATTTTAAATTTCAAAAATTTTATTAAATTTTAAAGTTTTAAACTCAAATCAAAGCAAACAAACAAAGCAACTATTCAACCAAATAAAATTAAAATTGAATTAATGCGTACCCAGTTTTTTTATCCTTTTCTTCGTGATCTTATGAACTCTGAATTGCTGTAAAGCATATATTTGTATTTCTAGTTTCTGGTTCTTCATCACTTGATAACGAATCTGAATCATCTAATGTTGTTGCGTATGCTTTCTTCCTTTTCCTTGATGAATTGGTGTTGTCTGTTTGTTGAGTAGATCTGTCTTGATATGGACACATTTTCTTTACATGACCTAATTTGTTGCAGTTAAAACATCATCCATCATTCAATTTTGAATTTGCTTGATTATAACCCTTCCTTCTATATTTTAGAAATTTTCTAAAATGATTTGTCATGAGTGTTGTTTCTTCATCATCTTCACTACTCGAGTCAGAATGCTTTGTTGTTGCTTTCAGTGCAATAAATTTCTTTTCAGTTGATCTATTTTCTTTTCTTTTCTGTAATTGAACTTCATATGACATCAAATTCCCAATTAACTCTTCAATCTTCATTTCATTGACATCATTGGCTTCTTCTATAGCCAAAGTCTTCTGATCCCATTCTTGAGTTAATGAATTCAATATTTTTCTGACTTGATCTACTTCAGAATAAGTTTTTCCAAGTGCTGTTAGTGAATGCACTATCTCTTGAAATCTGCAATACATATCTGAAATAGACTCATTCTCGTTCATTTTGAGTAATTCAAATTGATTAACCAGCATGCCTATCTTATTCTGTTTAACTTTACAAGTTCCTTCATGAGTATCTTATAAAGTTCTCCATATTTCATAAGCAGTCTTACGTACGAATACTCTATTAAACTCATTTCTATCTAATGAACAAAATAACATATTCATGGCTTTAGAATTGCTCTGAGCAGTAGCCTTTTGTTCATTTGTCCATTGTTCAAATGCAGTTGTTTGTTCAACATATTCATTTTGTGTACTATTCCATGTGTCTAATCCTACAGACTGTAAATAAATTTTCATTCTACATACCCAATATGAATAATTACTACCATTAAACAATGGTGGCCTAACAGTGGATTGACCCTCTATAAAAGAACTATTATTGTTATCAGTGTTGGTTGCCATTATCACTATTTTCAAAAATCAGATTATGAACTTTTTGAAAGACCTTGCTCTGATACCAATTGTTAGGGACTGCGAAATGGATCGTTCAGGCAAATCAAACACTAGAAGGGGGTGAATAGTGTTTGCAAGAATTTGAACAAAACTTAACACTAAAGAGAATTATGGAATGAATCAAACACCTGAAACACAATCACAGTCACAGATTCAAATACAGATGCAAAATAAACAGAAATAAAAATTTAGAAAAAGGAAAGAACACACCGGATTTTATACTGGTTTGGATCACTCCTACGTCCAGTCTCGCATAACGTTGGATCGTGCAGAGTTTTATTACTATTTCCAATAGTCAAATACAACCTCCTTGATTTCATGGCTCAACAAGGAGACACCGACTCCTATCCCTTGATTTCACGGCTTAACAAGGAACACCGACTCCTATTCCTTGATTTCACATCTACAAGGATATAAGGATTCCTCTTTGACTTATAACAAGGTTTATTCAACCCAAGCAATTACAAAACAACCCTATAACTAATCAATAGCACTTGATTCAGAGAGTAGAGAGTGTAGAGAGAAGAAGTCTGATCAAAACAGAAGTGAATTCGGCAGAGTATAAGTTTAAGAATCATAAAAATGATTAAGAATAATGGTGGGATGAAAGAGTATGAAGTTAGAGAAGAAGATATGTTAAAAAATTCGGTTTTAACCTCTTTTTATAGAGTATGAAGGGTTGCAACGGTTCTGAAGCGTTACAAATAGTGAAAAGGCACTTCCCTTCAAAATTAGAAAAAATAGCAGTTATATATCGACATACACTTTTTGCTATGTCGACATACACATGTGTATTTTTCATTTTCAATGCATTTTTCAAATATTTTGATATAAAACTAATTCTGGAAATTCTTAAGTAAAACTCTAGTGTTGTAAATTAATATTATATGATAGAAAATCATATGAAAACATATTTTTAAACTAAATAAATATATTTATAAAATTATAAGGATTTAAACTATATAAAGTATAAATATAAAGTATAAAAAATTTAAGTTTGAAAAACTAAGAAGAATAAAAATAGAAACAAAATAGAAGAACAAAATAGAAAAACAAAATAGAGAGAATTAAGGATAAATAGAAAAAAAAATGGAGAGGATTGAGGATAGAATTGAAAATCAGAATTTGAAAATTAGAATTTGAATTTGAACCTGGAGTGATATTTAGAGTCTTACAAAATCTAGACTCTATAAATATATTAATCTTGAACTCTTGAAATCTTGATTACTCATGAGTCTTGAAATTTCTCTGATCTTTGAATCTCTATCATCTTTATAACTGTACAGTCTTCAGTAATATTTCCTGTATATAATTCCTGCATATATATATATATATATATATATTCTATACAAAAAGTGTTAGCATATATTTTATAATCAATGATAATTGAAATAAGGTTGTTGTCATCAAAACTCCATTCTCCAACAAGTCTAACGATAAGTTAGTAGAGGTCGAGTTCTTATCAAGCATGCCAAGATGTGGGGTTCGTATCCGGCCGCACCATTAGATTTCTACCCAGGCCAGCCAAGAATTTTGGTATCCCACATGCTCCACGAAAATTCGTATCCCCGAGGAGATTACTATTTTTGTATCCCCAAGTAGTCGAAACATTTCTTAAGTCCCAAGGATACAAAAATTCTATTTCGAATCCCCAGGTCAGAAAAAATTCGTATCCCACTTGTTCTGGAAAAACTCACATCCCGGCATTTCTCGTCTTTTTTCATATCCCCTCAGGGAAACGGATTCTCTAAGTCCTAGGGATATGAAAGTCCAATTTCATCTCCCGGGATTTAGAGAATATCGACTCCACGAGTGGGTACAAAGAGAAGAATTTGTATCCCCCTTCAAGATATGAATTCTACTACTCGTATCCCCTCTGCCGCCTTAGGATACAAAATCCAAATTTCACATCCCTTCTGCTGCCTTGGGATTTGAAAAACCAAAATTCACGTCCTTTTTACTACTTCCCACTTCTTTCGTGTTCTCTCCTCCTTCCACCATCTCCCTCTTTGAATCATCTCGAGGACTCTATCTTAGGGATACGAAACCGAATTTGTATCCCAAAGACTTTGTCTTCATCAATTTTTCATCTCCCATGAAGTTCATCGAACTCCCCAACGGCACCTTACCTCCTCCACCAAACACCATGGTCGAACCTAAAGCCATGGTCCCGTGCTCCAAACACTACGTGGTCGTTTAAACTCCATGACAAAAAAGTGCAAAATCAAATCGAATACTTAAGATTTGAGCCCACCTGAAATTGATTCGAAGTAAGGTAGGTGGAGTTCGAGTCCTGTTGGGAGTGCGTTTGTTTCATAGAAAAACTTTCTAAGGCCTTAGGATATGATTTGTGCCAAGTAAAGGGATGGAAATTTATATACAGGGGGAGGGAAGTTTCCTTAATTCTAAAAGGACCAAATAAGTTTAAGTGACGGGGAGTCGTTCTGATCCTAGGATCGAAATGAATCCCTATATAAAAAAAAGAAAAAAGAAAGAAGGAAAACAACACGTAGCTTCGAGAAGATTCCTAACTCTAGCTATGACTATACGCACACGTCTTCGAAACTCCAACTATCGAGACTGACTCGATTCTAGGGCCGACAATTAGAATCAAGAACCGAAAAACCGACCCAACCCGAAAAGACCTGAACCAAACACGATGGGTCTCAGGTTGGGTCTAGGTGATGAAAAATACAATAAAGACCCAATTAAAGCCGAGCCGAACAGACCCGACCCAAAACACCCAACCCAAAAACATTGAATTATTTGGATTTTTAGTGTTATTATCCAACCAAAGCCGAACCGACCCAACCTGAAGATCGGGTCGGGTTGGGTTCGGATTTGTGAAATGTGTAGTTTAGACTCGTCAAAACCCGACCCATGTAGAATCGAGTCTCGTCAGGTCGGGTCTAATTGTCGCCCCTACTCGATTTGCTAACCAATCGCATGCTCGTGAGATTAGAAAACTCAAGAGCATATGCCAGGCGATCAATTCTACGATTTCATATCCTTTCTGAAGACTAACTCGTGCTATCGTATGCCAAAAACATACTGCATTATTTATGTTTCATTATAAACTCTGATCGTATCGAGCAAAATTACATGCAAATGTATGAGTGCGTGCATGACATAATGCCGACAATGACTCATTTGCATTTTGGCATAAGTGGGAGTCAACAACTAACAATTAATTTCTAAGAATTAGATGCTTACTAAAGCACCCAATGATGATTTCTAGTTCCATAAAGGTCTCAACTTGCTCAATGGAAAGGTCACGACCAATTGTTCGACGCAAGTTGGAGACCTTTCCAGCTTCCAGGAATACTCGACTTGACTCGAAGAAGATCATGTCTAGACAAGACGTATTTTTGGGAAGCAAGTGTTAACCGGCCTTTTTTCCCGGTTCCCAAAAGCAATATAGGCCCACATTGTTAGAGATTGCGGAATGGATCGTTAAGGCAAAACAAACACTAGAGGGGGGTGAATAAAGTTTGTGAGAATTTAAACAAAATCTAAAACTTATGTGAATTAAAAAATGAATCAAACACCACAAACACAATCACAAACACAGATTTAAACACAGATGCAAAATAAACAGAAACAAAAATGCAGAAAAGGAAAGAACACACTGGATTTTATACTGGTTCGGATTGCTCCCACGTCCAGTCCCTCACAACACTGGATTGCGTAGAGTTTTATTACTATGTCAATAGCCAAGTACAACCTCCTTGATTTCACGACTACAAAGGATACCATCGATTCCAACCTCCTTGATTTCACGGCAACAAGGGAAACCGCCGATTACTCATCCTTGATTTTACGGCTACAAGGGATACCACCGATTCCTTTACTCAACCCAAACAATTACAAACAACCCTATAGCTTTTTAATAGCACTTGATTTAGAGAGAGATGAGAAGAGAGTGTAGAGAGAAGAAGTTTGATCAAAATGGAATTGAAATTGGCAGAGTATAAGTGTAGAAATCATAAAAATGATTAAGAATAATTATATAATGAAAGAGAGTGAAAGTGGAGAAGAAGAGATGATTAAAAATTCGAATTCAAGCCCTTTTTATAGTGTGTAAAAGGTTGCAACGTTTCTGAAAGGTTGCAATGTTTCTGAAACGTTTCAGTTGATGAAAAGACATTTCCTTTCAAATTTAAATTTTTGACAGTTATAGTTCAACATAGCATTTTCTATATGTCGACATACTCTAGTGCAAATTTGAATTTTAAACATTTTTCAAGTGTTTTGATATAAATATAATTTGGGAATTTTTTAATAAAAATATAGTGTTGTAAACTAATATTATAAAGTATAAAAACATATGAAAACATAAATTTAAACTATATAAAAATATTTATACAATTATAAGGTTAACTACATATAAATATAAAGTATAGAGTTATAAATATTTAAAACTGAAGTTTGACAAAAAAAGATAAATAAGAAAGGAAAATAGAAAAGATAAAAATAAAATAGAGAGAAATGAGGATAGAAAATAGAATTTGAAAATAAAAATTTGAATATTGAACCTGGAGTGCTATTTAGAGTCTTACAAAATCTAGACTCTATAACTATATTAATCTTGAACTCTTGAAATCTTGAATACTCATGAGTCTTGATATTTTTCTGAATTCTGAATCTCTATCATCTTTAAACTGTAAATTCTTCAAATAACATTTCCTACATATAATTCTTACATATGTGCGTGTGTGTGTGTGTGTATATTCTATACAAAAGTGTTAGTATATATTTTATAATCAATGATAATTGAAATAAGGTTGTTATCATCAAAAACTCCATTCTCCAACACACATGACTCATCACATCGCGTGGTTTAACAGCTCGAAGTGTTGAAAACATATTCGGGATTCAAACCCAGGAGGAGTTGCGCAAATGTGGACCTTACAACTCCTCCAAACTCCCACTAACACAAATTTCATATTCTACAAATACACAAAATCCCCACATTTCTTATCCCTCATGGTACGAAAATGTCGTATTCATATCCCTCGAGATACGATAATTTGTATCCCTGGGGATACGATCATGTATCCCTTAGGATACAAAAAGAAGCATTTCAAGGGGGATATGAGATGGGATTGAAGAGAGGCAGGTACGAAGTAGGTCTATGAGGGGTTTTGGAATTCCAGAGAGATTGAGCATTAATTTGGCTAAATATTTAGGATTCCTTCCGATCCTGGGACAGATATGGCTCCCGGGATACGAAAATTGGCCAATAAGCCATATTTCTCATCTACTCTCACCTACCCCACTACCTATAAATACCCCTTCATTTCCAACGTGAAAAGGGTTGGCCTTTGGATAATTTGACATCTTAAGGAGGAAATTCTTGAGCTTGGACACCATTAAAGCACCTTAAAGCTTTAGGAAGAAGAAACTCTCTATTTTTTAAAGCTTTGAACTACTGGACAGTGAAGAATCCCGAGAACGAGATTAATAGATATTATGTAACTATCGTAATATCTTGTAGTGATGATGTCAATCATTGTACTCCTTCAATAGTGAATAAAATCAGTAAAACCTTCAAAGTGGATGTAGTTCCATCCGAACTGAACCACTATAAACACCGTCTTCATTACTTGCTGCATGTTTTTCTTACGCGAAATTTTATTCTCAATAGTTCGAAAATCTTTGGGTGTTGTACCAATTTTGCATGTCAACAGGTAGTCTTCAAAATATAGCGAGTTATGGGTTCATATTCATCTTATGAAAACTATGAGGTGTGCAATGGATAGTCCACATCTATCTAAATATTGAAACACTAAAAGGATTGGTAGTCCATATGGTAGGGGATGGGTAATCTCCATGAATTATGATGGTAATCATTTAAAATAAGATGGGAATTCATGTGATATTAAGACTTATAATCTCTTAATTCTGATAGACAATCACAAATATACTAAGATGGGTAATAACTATAATATGATACGTAATCACAAGAATTCTAAGATGGGTAATCATAAATATGTTAGATAGATGGTCACTTGAATATGATGGACAATCACAATAATGTCAAGATGGGTAGTCGAAGATAACGGGGATGGGCAATCCACTATACGTTATGCACATGCACATAATTTATTATTGTTCTAAGCATTATGATTGTACTAGAACATGATTAATTTTTGTGTTATCAAAGAGTAATGAGAGAACGCTCATTCGGTTAAGTAGCGTGGTCTCACTGTATGTATGTATATATATATATATATATATATATATATATATATATATATATATGGTTAGATATGGTAGGTCATTATTCACACCAGACTATTGTTTAAGCAAAAGTTTTTGTTTTCCTCATAAGCTCTCAAGTATTTGTTGAGTAGATTGAGAGAAGGAATTTCTCAATTATGGAGTTAGATGTATAAGCTTAATAAGATGCACAAGAGGCAATGATTTTTTGTTATGCTTTTGTAACATCCGTAAAATATGCTCCTATTTGACATTGAAAACATAAAGATCAAAAACTAAAACTAGGTAAAAATATAGAAATTTAATATTTTTAGTATTAAACCATGAAATTTACACCATTGCGTTTGTGATGAGATTCGAATCCATTTCCACATAAAGCATGCTGAAAATGGACCCGTATGAAAAAGCTATAGACAACTAAAGATTATAGATTAAAAGTAAATACAGTTTGAAATTTAAATTTAGATTGGAATAAATGAAAAATTCTAATATTTGAGATTCAAACTTAAAATATGTTATATGTATAGACTAGCCGAGCGTAAATGTTTATACATTAGTGGGCACTGAATTAACAATAACAATATAATTAATAATATGTGGGTAACAACTTAAAACCACGCCCAAGAAAAGAGGATGGTCGACTTCCCCCAATACATAGTGGTCGACTGCCAGGGCAATCAATATATGGGGGAACGACCACTTCGTGATATTTGGTTGCGGTGGCTACAATATTGTTAGGAAAAGATTAGGATAAGGCTACTATTTTATAGTTCAGAGTTTATTTTAAGGATATAACGGTCTGCATTAGTTTTAGCAATTATAAATAAGATCCTAGACCCCTTACTCCAACTTACAATCCATGTGGCAATGCTCTCCAGTTCTTTCTTTCTTATCATATCTAGTTATTTAGTTCTCTCTTCTTCCTTCTCCAATCTTCTACTTTATTTATTTACTCTAGATCTGACATATATATATATATATATATATATATATATATAGTTCTCTTTCATACATACATACATAAATCTGAAAGGGATGACTATCTGATACGAATATCAAGGCAACCAAATCCAAAAAGGATTCCAAATAGGATTGGATACAACTTCAGATCTTAAAGGCTATGAATGAAATCTTTAAAGTTTATCTTTTGTTTATAGTTGTTTAGTGTAATATTGGATTTGTTTATGCCTAAATAATTTTGTGGTTATGCAAAACTAAAACGAAAAACCCCAAAAACTCTATAAATTCAGAAGTGTCAATCTTATGTGTGGATTTTATTGCAGATGTAAGTCAAATAGGATTCCATATTATCCTAGAAACCTCATATAAAGATAGTATATTGCACTTCCTTTCCTCCGTTTCATTTAAATCCTACATTATCATGAAAAATGGATTTGTGGGCAATAATATATATATGGATCGAATCCTTTTTTTATCTTATCATAAAACTAGTGGAATTAAGGGATATAAAACAAATGTGATCCAAACCCTTTATTTTATCCAAGTTTACAAAAATTATAAAGGAAAGTGAAATAAAACTAGAAGGAAAATTATATAAATTATTTGCAAGAAAATCTCTTTGGTTTATATATTTAATTTTGGTCCAAGTTACAAGTCTTATATTGGTGGATATTAATTTCAGCCCCAATTCATCTATAAAATCGAATATATGGAAAAACCCTATTTTTAGATATTTTGTGATGGTGGTGTCGATCGTATAGAAGAAGACCTGTAATTCTATAATTTGAGTGAGGATTTACATTTCTCACGTTAGGACAATATCTCACATGCATTATTAAATGTGTAATTTTTACTTACAAAATATAACATTATCAATGAAGAAAAATACATATTAATTAGGACCTTTAATTTCGAATTTAAAAGGCCCCTTTAGGAATTTGTGTATATGTGTGTGCTTGTGCGATTTATGAGTAAATGACATTTACTACATATTTAATGACAGGTGGACGCAATGCTAACCCTCTGTTTTAGTAGAAGTCCACCCAGACAACCTAATTACCATCAACCATAAAAAGGTAGGTTAACGTGAGACGTCTAGAGTATGGGTCATTTAAGAGGTGAGAGGACTTGTTGCAGGGGTTAGTTTTTAAGTAGTTGATTCCCTTTGAGAGTATTAAGTGATTAGGACTCACCCATTTCCTTATGGATTTATCCTAAGAAGTACGTCTTATAGTCATGGGATGCGCCTTCATTAGGCATTAAATAGTCGGTGGGTCCGCCTCACCCCATATTGAAGTACTAAACGGTCACGTATATAGGTTAGCAGGGAAATATCTAGAAGTGGATGCCTCCCTAAAGGTGAGTAAAGTGACTAGGTTAGAGTCCTCCTTGGGATTAGGTTAGTTAAGTGACGCCTCATAATTAGGGTCTGCGTACGTAGGGTAAGTGTTAAGTGGAAAGGAGATTTCCCAATAGTGCTAACTAGATAGTAAAGAGGGGTTAGCATGTGGTACGCTAGCAGATGGAAAGATTCCCGTATGCCTTCCGGGTACTAAGTGTTGCATATTATCTATCGCACTATTTAGACATTTTATCGGACTACGGTGACTACTCGAAATTATGCATTAAGTGGTTGGATCCGCCATTGAGTTTATGTGATCGTTGGACCCGCCCTAAAATTAAGTGATCACAACGGCTGCCTCTTTTAATATATGTGTTTAATGCCTTAGACATACCCTTGCTAATATTTATACTACCCAAATATAAACTAAAAGTTAAGATTAAGATTTTATTCATTAGAACTTGTTCTTCTGACCCCCTCCTCTTACAACATAGGTTAGGTTTGATGGACATGAAGAAAAAGCTAGGAGGTGGGAGACATTAATTTGGAGGTAGTTATTTTATTATCGATTATCGTTATGTGTGGTCATGGATATTTATGATGTACTCAAAATATTTAAATTTATGTGAGAATTGTTGTATTTAAACATCATTTAATTGATTTTATGAAATAAAAGGGTACGTTATTTACTATTATATTTTATCTACTCGTTGTGAGTTTTGGTTGAATTAGTATGGCTATGTGATATTATTTATCTTTACTAACCAATAGTCCATTTTATAGTTGTTCCAAGTTTTAACGGAATGTTTCTGTATTGAAATTTAAATCCATTCTGATGTTGCTGGTTACATTCGGTATTAGAGCCTAGGTTACCCGATCCACAGGGAAATTGAAAAAGAGTTTTCAAAAGTTTTACTATATATAACAACACACACACACGTATATATATATATATATATATATATATATATATATATATATATATATATACAAGTATGTGTGTGTGTGTAAAGTACGTGCATCTCTGTTTAGATTCTAACCATAAAATAGTTGTTACCATATTTCAAATGAATGGGCAACGCAATTATATGTGGGAATTACAAATAGAGACTAACTTTGCTTCTTGAAGCGAAGATAGTATCTTTTGGGCCCACTAGGGAAAAATTGATGTTAAGGTATAGAAATACCCTAGAAGTCAAATAGTGATTGATTATAAACTTCCTTATCATTTGGTAGTAATGAGATAATTAAGAGATGATTATGAGTAGATGTAAATTTTTCATTTCAAATAGAAAATGAATGTGATAAACATTATTTAAAAATGGACAAAAGGGACATTTATGTAGACAACAAATAGGAATGTTAAGAAATAGAGTAACTAAAATAGGGAGGAAATAATTTAAGGAAAGAGGCAAACTTTTGTAGAAAGATGGATGTTAACTCCTACCAAAAAGATAGTCTAGTAGAGTAGGAAAGTTTGAAGGAAAAGAGCAATATGTTTTTTTTAATTGGAAAAAAGCTTTGATAAGAAACTTCAAGGATGATTTTAGATAACTTTTGAAACATGCCACCAATTATTTTTTAAAAGTCGAGTTCTGAAGAAAATGCGATAAATTTTGGTGGATAATCTTAAATTATGAAATACAAACTACAAAGGAAGTTGAAATAGAATTTTGGAAAATATAAATATCCTAGACAACTTTGGAAAATTTCACCCAATTAATGATTTAACAATTGAAAGCGTAATGTAATTTTAGAGGAAAATGGTAATTTATTTAAAGATACAAATGATGAGTAGTTTTAGTTGTAAATTAATGATTATTAATGTTTCCATTTACTAGCTTCTAAAATCTAAAATATGTTGATTAAACGCTTTCAACTTTTCCTTGTTTCGCTCTTTTATGCTATATGTAATAAATTTAAAAGGTTTTTTCTTTTATTACTTTCCAGTGGTCGCGACAATGGAAGCGAAAGTTATTTGAAAATCAAGGAGATAGAAGAGAAATTTGTAAAAATGTAAGATATGGTAGATACATAAGATATACTCAGTTGAAAAAGTATCGTAAAAAGTTATTGGAATATAGGTAGTAATAAAATGATTAATTTTTTCTAGTCATGAATAGGAATATGGGAGGAGAATGGTATTAGGACAAAAGTTGTCACTGATTACACCAAAACTTATTTCAAGACTTTATGGTTATCAATGAATTTTGAAATGTATCTTTAATATGCGAATAAATATGGTTAAATAAATATTTTGTGAATAAATTGAATGTTCCTTTGTTGAAGAAGCATTCATGTGATAGTAGAAGTTTTTCATAGTTCGAAACATAATTTAATATGAAATTTAATATAAATAAGCACTCATATGATGGTAAAAGTTTTAAGCATAGTTGCATAAGGAAATTTGTTGAAAGAATATTTAGATTTTGAATAATACTTCAAAAAGTGTTTTGATAATTAGTAGTACATTTTGGGGAAATACAGAAATAGCTATTTAACATTTCTAGATGGTGCAACTGTTGTTTTAGTTAAGTTCCGATATTTCCCTATTATGATTCTATTTTCAAAATAAAATACGTGCTTTTTGGCGATTGTAAATGTCGACTTGGTTTCATCTTCTTCTTTCCACCACCTCGCACGCTTCTAATCTCCACAAAATTGCATTTTCTTCAATCTCTTCTCCTTTATTCTTCTCACAACCAAGATTTCGTTGTACGTGGAAGCCCTAAAACTTATTTTCACTTCCCGATTTAAGCTTTTTTTCATACAATGGATCCGATGACAACGGCCCTATTTTCTACCCCCTCACCAGGTCTATGTTCTCTATAATCAGAATCACCTCTGGCTCCGCTCTAATCCTTTCGCAGTGAGATTTCAGGCAATCACTTGCTGCAAGTTCTTCAACTGGTCTTGCTGAGACGTGTTAGGAGTCTCGTCCCTACCGTGGAGTCTTCATGCGAGTAGTAACTCCAAACAGGTAGATTTGTATCGCGTCTCGTAGTGTTTCTTCTGTGATGGTTCAATTTTGCTTATTTGGTCTTCAATGTCCATACATTTGTCGTCCTGATAGTAGTACTCAGTTGTCAGCCATTATTTTTTGGGTATAGAGAGTATTGTGGTTTGGTGTTTGGTTTCTTTCTTGCTGTTTTGTGGTTGGATTCTTCTTATGCTTCTCTGTTATGATGCCAAGTTTCCCTTTTCCACTCTTTTATTCTCAAAATGGCTCGTAATATGAACAAGTTGTCTACAAACAGCCTTGATCGTGTATTGTGTTGGTAGGCTATCTCCTTGAATTACTGCTACACACGAGATGCCAAGGCAATGAACGTAGTGGTGGTTCATGGTATTATTTTTTCCTGCCTTCTTTTGTAATGTTAAGAGTTGTTTTGTGTTTTAGATATGTTTCTTACTAGTGCAAATTTTTTGTTGAGAGAATGGTGTGCTGGATGTATGTTGTTCATGGACTCGGTGAACTTCTAATCCTCCTTCTATGGATATTTCAACTTGGCTAGTTATGGGATATTTAGGCCTTATCCTGATGTCGTAATGGTTTTCTCTTGATGTAACTGGAGCTTCTGCGTTACTGTGGAACTCTGGTACGTACTGTTGCAGAACAATCCAATTCGTCCCTGTACCTTTATTGCAACAGTTGTATGGAATAGCTTGCCATTCTCTTTATAGGGGTGAGCAAAAAACTGAAATAAAACCGAAACTAAACCGAAACCGATAAAAACCAAACTGAAAATACTGAAACTAAGACCGAAAATCAAAAAACTGAACCGTATAAATATTTAAGTTTCGGTTTTAAGTCCAAACCAAACCAAATTATAAAATGTTGCACATTGTCGCTTATTGCGTGTTGTTTCGTAATATATAGTATATACACACTGGCCACTGATTCACTATTTGATTTAGCTGAATGCAGGATTAGGGGTAGACTAATATAAAATGTCCATTTCTTGTTCCGTAGATCTTAGATGTTTTGAATTAAAGATGAAAGTTGAGGTACCAACATACCATTTTCTAGAATTACAGGTTGCTGCTGGTCTACTGTAGTATGGTTCACTGGAGTGCTCCTGCTCATTTCCTTTTTTTGTTTCTTGTCTTCGGCTTAGAGCTAGCTAGATTAATTTTGTACTATTTGTTGTATCTAGATTAACCCTAGAGGGGTGTGAATAGGGTTTATTGAAAATTAAGCGAGATATTAAAAACATCAGATCACAGAACGCAGTAGAAAATAAATGCAGAAAGGTAAATGACACAATATATACCCAGCTTCGGCAAAATCCTGCCTACTGCTGCACTCCTAAGGTTTCCACTAGGTAATGGAACAAATCTCGCTTACAATACCATGAAAAATCGCGAACCCCTCGCTCCTATTCTAATCCTATACTCAAAACCCTAGACTGATCTCTAGATCAGGTTTCCCTAGATTACATCCCCGTAACCTATAACCCTAGTTTTTACAGACTCTAGTAAACTGCTAGTTAAACCCCTAACTGGAACACCTAGAATTTTATAGACTCTAGAAACCATTCAGAATGGTTTACAAATAAAAATGAAAATACAATACAAAAAAACCCTAGAATTAAAAAGGAATTTAAAACCCCCTTATAACATATGAACTAGGTCAGCCCCTTTGTAAAGTGTTCACCCTTATTTCCTTTGTCCCGTTCACTTTCATCTTCTGGAATAAAATATGGCGGCGGCTCCTAGGGTTTTTAAAATCCTCCAAATCGAATTGATTGACTGATGTTCTGAAAGAGACGATTTTTGAAGCTTCTTCCAGTTGATGCTCTTGATCGATTCACTGACTTGGGTTGCAGTCGAAAACCTGTGAGTAATATGAATTTAATATTCGATTTTGCTTTTGAATTTTTTGTTGTTAGTATGCCAGTGATGATTTGGTGTTTACATAGGATGGTAGAATCCTTTAATTGCTCTGATTTCAGTATATGTCTAGATCTGATTTGCGTTGCTTTCCCCTTTTGATTCGATTGAATGAATGTTTCCATGATTTGGGTTGAATTTGACTTTGAATGAAATGAAGTAACTCTTGAAATATAATTCGCTGGCCCCTCTAATTTTGCTCGGCTTGAATTGCTGAATTTGTTGATATAAATCTGGAAATAGATTTGAATGATTTTCAAAAGGAATGGTTTAAATTTGGAAACACATAATTGTTTCTTACCATGAATATGTTTGCTGAATTTTTTGAACCGATTGAACCCATGCCATGTATTTGCTTAACATTCCTGCTTTGCCAAAACACTAATTGGATTCTGATTGATTACATGCCAAAACATGCTTTTGCTAAAAAAAACTTCTTTTGTGTATATATGTATATACTTGAATGATTTGATCCCAGGCATGACTCCTTGCCTTGTATGATTTCCAGTCTTAATTGCCAAGTTTTGATTTCTGCCTAATCACCAAGCCATATATAATTGAATCCAATTCCAATGTCCCATGCATGATTGAGTAAATCTGTTTGCACTTGTGCACCTTGAACTGCTGACTCTTTATTATTTTGCCATGTTGACTTGTTTGAGTTGTTTCTTATCATGTACATGAAAGTAAGATGTACATATGATCTCCCACCATGTTGCTTTGCCTTCACCATGAATCAATGTTGTGTTCCACCTGCCTACTCATTCACTTGTTGCTATGTGTCTTGTGTCATACTCGACCCATTCATGTGCATGGACTTGTTTCTTATGCATGATGTATATTACATTCTATACAAAAACTGCTTGTTCATCCAGATTCAATCTATTTGTGCTTGTGGCTTGTGTTTTTCCATTTATACAGACTCAAACATGTACATACATGTACATTATACATGTATATATGTGAATATACACTACTCACACCTATTTTGATGTATTTTTCTCCCTGACATGCTTGTATACATGCTGCTTGTCACTTAAAAACTCCCTTGATCTTTACTGTCTTGCCAGTTGTAACACTTGTACTTGACTGTCTTAGCCATGAAATGATTCACACATATTTGCTTGTGCATTTGCTTGATGAACTTGAACATTTAGTGTTTGTGGCAATGTCTTCTTACTTGCCACAGTGGCATTGAGCTGTTGTGCATGTTTGTTGCTGACCACTATGTTAACTTCCATGTTGAATGAATATGAAACTTGCTTGACCCATGTCTTCATGCTGCACCACCTTTCCCTTTTTACCAAACTTGTATCATCTGTCATGCTCCATTGTGTTGTATGCTGCATTGAATGTTGGCTGCTCCATATCCATTTGTATTGTTCACCTTGCTCTGTCAAGTTTGTGACACTGGCTCGACCACTTTTGCTTGCCACTTGTACTTGAAACTTGCAACATTGCTGAATCTTGTTGCTTGGCTTCATTGTGTTGACTTCTGTGTTGACCTTGATCATTTTGGTCCATGCAAGTCAAAACTGTCTACTTTGTACATGTGGTGTAACAACCCGAATTTTAAACAACATGTTAAATCAAGAATCAAGGCAGAATTAAATTATAAAATCTGAATCAGATAAAACGGGCTATGCCATTGCGTTCGTCTCGGAAAAATACGCGAAATAGAGTCCGAAATTTCGTAAATCGGAGTCCGTATGACCAAGATATGGCCTCGCGAAGTTTCACGAAAAATTCGAAAACGAAAACAGATTCAAATTTCAGAATTCAGAAGAGGCGGGAAAATTTCCCGCCAGACCAGGGGAGGTCGACTGGGGAGTCGACCCCCTGCCAACTAGGTCGACTGGGGAGTCGACCCCAGGGTCGACCTGGGGGTCGACCTGGGGATCGACCTGCCTGGTCGGCCAGGTCGGCCTGGTGCACCTGTTTTGGCTCCTGGGTCTTGTTTTGGAGGCTTGTGACGATTTTTGAGGGCTTGGATCTATCCTAGGGTTAATCTAACGGCCTAAACTACTCCTAATCTCTATAAAAAGACCCTAAGCCTACCCTAAACCCCTTATAATTCACTCATGCCACGAAGTGCTGCCCAAATGCTGAATGATCATGGCCTCCATCTCCAACTCCAAGAGACTATGCATGCAAATCGGATCCTAATTGAAAGGTGCAAACTTGCTACACCAAATCGAGGCCAAATCAACGTTGCTATGGCGATTTCATGACGGTTCTTCATCAAAGGAGCCACATTTCTTCGTCAAAACGATTCATGCTCCTAGCCCTCTTGCCACACTATGTAAGTTCTAGCTACTTGTAGATTCTAACGGTGGTTCTAATGTGACATGGGATAAAATGAGATGTAACATGAGTATGTTAACCCATGTAAACCTAGTTTGCCCCTTTATCATGAACATATGACTTTGGGTTATGTTTTAGCAACTTAATCATGCCATTTATGTTATGTTTAACCTAGTATAACTTGCAAGTTTGAATCTTTATCCATGGGATGTTAGCATGAACCTTTGGGAACCACTTGACTTGTGAAAACATTGGCAAAGACTTGACTTTGGGGCTTATGCATGTAAATGAACCCAAACCCCTTATGTATCATGCATGTTTGTGGCCAAATTCACTTATGACACTATGCATGTTTGTGGCCAAATCCTCTTGTGAAACTATGCATGCTTGTGGCCAAATTCCCGTATGACACTATGCATGTTTATGGCCAAATTTCCTTATAATACTATGCATGTTTGTGGCCAATATGTTGGCATAATACCCTACTATGTGACTCGCTTCCACTTGGGTTGGAAATACGTTTGGGTAGCTTAGGAAAAACGTGGGTATGACATGAAAAACTTGACATGGGGCTTACATGAGAACATGACATTCATGATTCATTTAAATAGGGTCATGACACGTGGGAAAACATGGAACTTGAACTAGACATGGGTGGGTTGTAAGTGTAAAAAGACACTAGACCAAACATGAAAGTGGCCAACTCGAGGTTGGGTTGAGTTTGTAGCATAAATCTACCCGGACCCGCCCGGCTTAACTAGTGGCTACAAACAATAGGATCCAATGTGAGAAGTTGGTCATGTCGCGCTTAAGACCCGAGGTTAGACTAGGTTGTGGTGTAAAACTACCCGGACCCGCCCGGCTTAACTAGTAACCACAACAAGGTCTAATGTAAGAGGTTGAGAGTGCATTAATTAAATTAATGACACATGATAAGGTTAAGTAAAGTTGACTAATGACACTTAACCGATATGACACGAATGGGTAGGTTAAGTGGGACCGGGCTTGATTTCTTAATGACACTTAACCATACAAGACAATTAGGGGATGGGGTTAAGTAATTTACGCTTAACTAATCCGACTTGGTAATTAGATGGGGTTAAGTAATTAAGACTTAACTAATCTAAACACGGTAATTAGATGGGGTTAAGTAACCTATACTTAACTAATCTAAACACGGTAATTCGATGGGGTTAAGTTAAACACTTAACCAATCTAAACTTGGTAATCCAATGAGGTTAAGTAACCAATACTTAACTAATTTAATATGATAATTTAATGGGGTTAAGTAACTTATACTTAACCAATTATACGTGATGATTTGATGAGGTTAAGTAACCTACACTTAACCAATCTAATACGTGGGTCTGGTAGGGTTAAGTCACAAGACCTTTTAAATTAGGCTTAACCAGTGTAATGCGATTAGTGGATGGGGTTAAGTTAACCTACACTTAACCAATCCGACTCGACAATCTGATGGGATTAAGATAATCTATGCTTAATCAATCTAACATGATAATTTGATAGGGTTAAGACAAATAAATACTTAACCAATTTGACTTGATAGGGTTAAGTCATGAGCTTCTTGGTACACTTAATCAACCTGTAGGGCTAAGCCTTGAACTTGAGTACTTAGCCAATCTTGACATGATTCGTGGGCGGGTTAAGTCATGAACTTGGATAACAACACTTAACCCATTTGACAAAACCCTAGCTCAGGGGACTAGGTTGGAAATCGTAGTTAACAAGGATAGCGGAAAGAGGGGCTAAGTGGTAAACCTTAGTTAAGGGTAACTAAGTAATAATTCTTAGCTAAGGACATGGGACTAGTTCATAAAGAGACGAGTAACCTGGTACGGTAGGTCATCGCTTAGTATACGAGGAGGAGCAAGTAATCTGACTTGGATAAAAGCTCCAGCGAACTGGGTGACGAAGCGGAAGCTTCGGGGAACGTGAGGGTACTCTTGGTATCCCTCTGTGAGGTGGCAAGTGGTCCATGAAACCCGGCCTCACAGAGGTTAAGGTCTGCGGTAGAAGAGCCAAGAGTATGCCTTGGTTGCTATGCGAGCGACCTAAAGACTGGGATGGATTAGCGTGGAGTCGACGATACTTGATTTTGCCCCGGGATAGCATGTCGCCGACTACCTACCATCTTTAGTCAATCGTGTACATACGGAAAGGCAGGGAACTCCCAACAGACCATATACTAGCTATCGAGTTATGGGTGAGGTTGGCTATCTGGAAGTGGGCATCGATGGGCCGTAGTGTAGTTCTCATACATGATTTTTCTTAGGTTGCCTTTCAGTAGTTGAGGGAGGGGTCACGTGGGACCATAGCCACGGGTACAAAAGCAGACCTTGATATCTGCATCAGCAGGCGACTTAAAGCTCCCGACCGAGTTCCGTATTTCTTGATTTGCCCTAGCACGGAACTCAGATGGCACATTGAGGAACTTGTGCGTCTAGACATGGAAAACGATTCACGATACATACGCGGGATAAAGGGCGTGGTTGACGGGTGGCATAATCCCTAGTGGCCCTAGGTGGTTGAACCCAAACCGAGACACGGAAACATTCATTAGGTAGCATAATCCCTAGCGGTCCTAGGTGGCATAAATCCTAAGTGAACGCGCGATAGTTCATGGTAAGGAAACTTAACTAGATCAAGGGTAGCAGTCAAAAATAACCTCAAGGATAAAACGTTTACATGGGAAAGCCCGTATGGCCTACGGCAAATGACTGAACTTATACATGGAAAGAAACATACGTGTTGGGAATACCTACATATACTATATATTAGGTTGACGTGGACCATTACATGACATTGGGCAAGGGACATTCATAGTTAACACATGACGCGGGTTGGGATACTAGTACGAGAGGTGCAGAGCAAATATACATGTTAGGACCATGAGAAATATACATGATAGATACCGTGGGACGTTATACAGGATAGATACCTCGGGATATTATACTTGATAGAAACCGGACGATGTGAGACCTTGACTTATCATGACACCGTAGTTTATCATGATATCTTAGTTTACCCTGCTACAGTAGTTCAGCCTGTTTTAGTTTATCTATCTCGTAGTCATCCTTATGTTTACTTTCAGTTTATGCATGTCATGTTACCTTTACCTGTTTTTATACTGGAAGTAGATAGGACTTACCAGTCTTTATGACTGACCCCGTTTTCTTTCGCCTCTTGTCTTCTGTTCCCGCCCCCCAGGTTTCAGGGAGGAAACAATGTTATCTAGTTCGGATTTCTTCTACTTGAAGGTCATCACGCATGGCTTGGACTTTTCTTGGCTATGGCTACTTTACTGTTTTACTTGGGGAATAATTTATGAAATGGTTTTATGCTTCTTTACTATTGCAAGACAAGTGTTGATGTATTCTGATGTAAAAGGCTTTAGACCTTATTTTATAAGGTAATGAAATTTGTTTTACTTCCGCTGTTTTATATATATATGTTCTGTCTTGTAATATTTCTGTGCATGTTTACCTCGATAATGCTTCACCAAACCTAGTGCATTCCCTTGTGAGTGACCCTAGCGGAGGTGGGGTGTTACATGTGGTGACCATTGCCGATGCACTAGTCGAGTTGGTCCACGTGGCTGCTCCTCAGATGCTATACTGCATTATGATTGGCGAGGAAGTGCACACGTGTATATTTATACATGTGTGTATATGCAACCATCAGACTAATTTTCCTGTCACTGTACTATAGATACATACTGTCTGCCTTGTGGTATTTACCGTGTATCACTGTGAATATCACAAGCTGTCTGGACACAGTTGGATGAAAATATAAATCAGATCAAGTCAGAAAAATGATGAGAAACACACCGATATTCTGAGGCAAATAAAATTTAAACATAAAGTTATATTTGCATGTATTTAGTTTTATTCCTATTGCAGTGTACAGTGTGTGTGTTTCATGTGAAAGGTAAACAGATAATGACTGGACTGACAGTGAGCTATGAAGACAGAAGATCGAAGACAGAATACGGTGTTGAGTCAGTTTGTAGGCTTGTAAATGAAAATGAAAACAAGTGAAAGTATGTATATATAAAATTGTATAGGCTGAGTGTTGTAGCGAGGAACTGTGTATGAAAATAAATGTGCATTGAATTGTATATCAGTGATGGGTTCAAATTGTGGAGTTATAAATTTGTACTGTTTAAAAGTTGAAATAAAATATTATATTTAAATAAAATACTGTGTGGATATTTAAATTTTTATATAGTCATATTCCATTTAAATATAAATATTATATTCTTGTCTGTTATGTATATCTGAAATGATACAATAACAAACACATTTATAATAATATATATTTGGTTGTTTTCATCAAACAAAAATCATATAATTGTGTATACAACAACATTATATACAACAATCTCCCCCTTATGATGATGACAAACAAATATTAAGATTTTGAATATAATAAATGTGTCTGACAGTGAAGAACAGAACCCCCTATATGAATGCCCCTTGCAACAGAAACTCCCATATAAATGTGCATGCGTGAGAAAGAATGAAAAATGGAATTAAAATATTTATAAAATATTCACTCTAAATTAATATCTCAACCCATTCTCCCCCTTTTGTTATTATCAAAAGGATACAGAAATTAAAATATAGATGTAAAATGACTAAAAATATAATATCAGCTTAAGAGGAAGAACAGCCATTATAAATCTCAATCAATCAAACAAAAATCATAATATTCTACAAACTGGAAGCAAATTTCACATTGTAGAGAATGGTGGATTTATGATGAAATTTATAAAAATGGGGAGAGTCTAAAACACAATGATTTCCAACTATATTCAAAAGAATTTTATTAAAAATTGAGCATAAAAACAGTGATGAATTTGGACTATAATTAATAAATCAATTTAAGTGACAAAATCGAATAATCTCAAATCCTAATAGCTATCAATCAACAAATCATAATATGTCATAAAATATTAACACATTTCGCAGATTAGAAAGTGGATTGGTAGGCTAGTTTTTAAACACCAAGGAGAATTTCATATTAATTTTTATTTATAGCAATTTATTCCTTTTCCTTTTTCTTTTTATTTAAGAGCACACTAAACACGCAAAACTAGAGCTTGGATTTTTAAATGAGGCCAGTCGCAGCTTAAATTATAAGTAATCTCTTAACCATGCATGACCAGAGCTTGGATTTTTAAATAAGGTTAGAGACACACTTATGAATATCATATATATGTTTATCATTTTCAGCTCCAAAAGAAAAACTCCTCAGTATATAAAACAAAATGGATGATAGAAATGTGGTCGGTACAGAAATGGTTTGTGAAATAAATTTCTAAATTAATCATATTATGAAATATGCTCAACTATACTGGGATCATTGAAAATTTTCAATTGTCACTAATTCTGAAAAATAACATAGTCCCATTTCTATCACAAATATTTCCACTGTTTATTCAAAAAGATTTTAAAACATATTAACTCTACACATTAATATAAAATCATGATGGATGGCAAAATGATGATAGATAAAGGAGATGGTCGTGAAATAATTGCCAATTCAAAGATATTATAATAACTTTTCATTCATCATGAGAACCTAAATAAAATCTCCTCTTGTTTTGAAATATACTATACTCACAATTCATCTCTGATGATGATTTTGATGAATTATAAATACAATTCAATTTGTATGTTGATTTCAATTTCTGAATGAATAATCAATAAATAATTTTAAAATTGAAAATCAATTACAAGAGGAATATGAAGATCTATACAAGACAAGAGGAAAAATATATACAGAAAACATTCAGCACTTCTAAACTGATACCACTTGATGTATCTATTAATGAGGATTTTAACATGACACTGGAGACGAACAAGGATATCTCATACAACATAATTTTGATCACAAAACTCAAGCAGAAAAGATAAAAATTTAGGCACATTCATCAGAGCAGCAAACAGTTTTTCTTAAAAACAAGCATCCATAAAAATATATTCTCAAAAGCAGTATAAGAGCAGCGCAAAGAATCAATATCAAAGCAGACTTGTCATGAAGATGGCCACAAAAAACGATTCATGATCTAAGATTAAAATATAGTTCATTTGAAATCGTTTGAGAAATATGAAAATCTCAAGATTCGGTGAATTAATCACACCAGAATATAAATTTCAGATCCAAGATATGTGTGTGATTCAATAAATCAATAATTTCAAATGACTTTAAACAAACAAGTATTCAAGACAAAAAATCATGAATAATAGAGAGTTTCAGGACCAGATTTTCAGAGAAGTTTTAACAAGTATTTCTGACAAGTACAAGAGTAATTTCAGATCATTTACATTAAGTTTGAAAGATATTCATGATCAAAAAAATAATTTATTTGAAATCACTTGAATGGATGTAAAGTTTTGAGATACAATGAATCAATCACACAGGGTTAATAATTTCAAATCTAAGAAGTGTTTGAGATTCAAAATATAAAAAAATTTCAGATGATTTCAAACAACCAAATGATCAATAAAAGATGATCATGAATAATAATGAATTTCAAGATGCAACACGGTGATTCAAGACAAATGTTTTTCAAGTCAGAAATAATCAAACTAATCTAAAAATTAATTAAATTATCACAACTGAGAAGTAGCAGTGTGCTGTAATGAGTATAATATTTCAAGCTTTCCAAAATGAACTAGAAGAAAACTCAAAACAGCAAAGGTGTGTGAAATTCCATCAAATTTTCAGATCTTCAAAAAAATTAGAATTCAAATTAACAGTGTTCAAGATATGATAAGAATACAACAACACCATTAGGAATTCAGAAATCAGAAAATAAACTTCAAAACAATTGCAGATATTTACAAATATGAATTTAAGATCTGGAAATGATTAAACCATTAGTGTTTTATTCAAATGAAGCGAATTTCCATAAAAACATGAATTCTGCAATTGGAAGTTAAGAAAGCTCAAAGAAGAAAAAATATAGCACTGACAAATCAAAAAAAATAGAAGGGGTAGAAGGAGAATATATACAAAGGAAAAAATATTTACAAAGATGAGTTGAGAGATCATACCTGAAATCGATGTAAACCAGAATCTCTAACTCATCAAATCTTGGCTAAGGAACTCTGTATGATACAAAAATATGGAATAGCTTGAATTATATTTCCTTTCAGCAAAACAGTTCATCACACTCCTCTAGTACCTAACAATTTATAGGATCGAGTGGTCTAACAAAATTTGTAAAACCACTCACAATTTTGTTTACACGTTTTGGTATCCTGACTTGTTTATATAACAACCCGTCAGAATTTGCCAAAGTACCTTTAGGGACCCAAATCTATTTGAATTTAGATGAATTCACTATATTTATTTTTGAGGTCCAAAATGGTTTAAATGGATTGTTAACAAACAAATTCTCATTTCTCTTTCGATTTAAAAACCCTTTGAAATTATTTGAATTCAAATTTTCAAAATGAATATTTTCAAAAAGATCTGAAGGATTTTTAAAATCATTTGATATTCTCTTATCAAACTCATCAATTTTTCCAAAGCCGAGTCCACTTTTATTTCCTGATGAAAATTGATTTCTCAACTACATATTTAAAGATTTTTCACCATTATAAAATTTAGCCAAAGTTGTTTTAAGTTGTTGAATTTTAGTTTTAAGATCACCGTTTTCTTTCATTAAATCTAAACAACGATTTTTAGTGAGCTTACATCTTTAAAAATCAAATTTCAAAACCAAATTTTCATCTTCAATCAATTTAATTTTGGTTTGGGACTCAGCAATCTCAGATTCAAATTTAGCTTGTTTTTCAGATGCAGATTTTTCAAAATCTTTGAATTTCTCAATTTCTTTTTCAAGCTCTTTCGAAACTAATTCAGATTTCTGTAAATTTTGATTTTTAAAAATTTTATGTTTGGAAATAAGTTTATCCAACTCCTTTTGCAAAGCATTGTTTTATAAATTAGATCATCCTCATTTTGTTTTAAAACCATAATTTCTTTTTCAAATTTCTGAAGACTTTTATTAAGATGAGCTAAATCATTTTTCAAATTGAAACAACTCTTTCAACCGGAGTTTTCATGTTTTAATTCTAACATATTATTTTTGTTAATCAAATCACGATTTTCAGATTTTAGAAGTTTGTTTTTCCGTTGGAGTTTGTCAACAAATTTAGCTAAGTCAGTACACGTATAAACCAAATCTTCATATGAAAAATCTTCTATTTCATCATCTGTTGATTCACGATCATCTGAATTTTTATCTGTAGAGCCTGTTAGACATAAATCTGAATTTGAGTTGTCATTCTCGGGTTTTGAGCAGTTGTCGTCCTTTTGTCCATACAGCACATCAAGAGCTCTCTAGATTTCCTGCGTAGATAAACAATGGGAGATAAGATCAAGCTGATTATTACTAAGATATGAATAGAGAATATGCATGACACGAGCATTTATAACTTTATTTTTCTTATCTAGTAAATCACTCATATTTATAATAATACTCCAATATTCAGAATTAACAGATTTTAGATAGAATTCGATTTTCGATTTCCAAATTAAAAAATTTGTCCCATTGAAAATAATTGGAATATCACTCGACTGACTCTCAAAGGACAGACAAATAGGATCCATGATCCTAGGGTTAATGAAATTACCAGGATCTAATATCACTTGTTGGATCTAGATTAACCCTAGAGGGGGTGAGTAGGGTTTATTGAAAATTAAGCAAGATAACAAAAATATCTGATCACAGAATGCAGCAGGAAATAAATGCAGAAAGGTAAATGACACAAGATACACCCAGCTTCGGCAAAATCCTGCCTATTGTTGCATTTCTAAGGTTCTACTAGGTAATAGAATAGATCCCGCTTACAAGACCATGTAAACTCGCGAACCCCTCGCTCCTATTCTAATCCTACGCTCAAAATCCTAGACTGATTTATATCCCCCAGATCAGATTTCCCCGGATTACAACCCCGTAACCCTAGATTTTACTGACTCTAGTAAACTGTCAGTTAAACCCCTAACTAGATCAACTAGAATTTTATAGACTCTAGAAACTATTCAGAATGGTTTACAAATAAAAACGAAAGTACAATACAAAAACAAAAAAAAACCTAGAATTAAAAAGGAATTTAAAACTCCCTTATAACACATGAACTAGGCCGGCCGCTTTGTAAAGTGTTCACCCTTATTTCCTTTGTCCCGTTCACTTTCCTCTTCTGGAATAAAATATGGCGGCACCTCCTAGGGTTTTTGAAACCCTTCAAATCGAATCGATTGACTAATGTTCTGAAAGAGATGATCTTTGAAGCTTCTTCTAATTGATGCACTTGATCGATTCACTGACTTAGGTTACAATCGAAAACCTGTGAGTAATATGAATTTAATATTCGATTTTGCTCTTGAATTTTTTGTTGTTGGTTTTCAATAGTATGCCAGTGATGATTTGGTGTTTACATAGGATTGTAGAATCATTTAATTGCTCTGATTTCAGTATATGTCTCAATCTGATTTTCATTGCTTTCCCCTTTTGATTCGATTGAATGAATGTTGCTATGATTTGGGTTGAATTCGACTTTGAATGAAATGAAGTAATTCTCGAAATATAATTCGTTGGCCCCTCTAATGTTTCTCGGCTTGAATTGATGAATTTGTTGATATAAATCTGGAAATAGATTTGAATGATTTTCAAAAGGAATGGTTTAAATCTAGAAACACATAATTGTTTCTTGCCATGAATATGTTTGCTGAATTTTTGAATCGATTGAATCTTTCCATGTATTTTCTTAACATTCCTGCTTTGCCAAAACACTGATTGAATTCTGATTGATACATGCCAAAACATGCTTGCTTAAAAAACTTCTCCTATGTATATATGGATAGACTTGAATGATTTGATCCTAGGCATGACTCCTTGCCATGTATGATTTCCAGTCTTAATTGCCAAGTTTTGATTTCTGCCAATTCACCAGGCCATATATGATTGAATCCAATTTCAATGTCCTATGCATGATTGAGTAAATCTGTTTGCACTTGTGCACCTTGAACTGCTGAATCTTGATTATTTTGCCGTGCTGACTTGTTTGAGCTGTTTCTTGTCATGTACATGAATGCAATATGTACATATGATCTCCCACCATGCTGCTTTTCCTTCACCATGAATCAGTGTTGTGTTCCACATGTCTACTCATTCACTTGCTGCTATGTGTCTTGTGTCATACTCGACCCATTCATGTGCATGGACTTGTTTCTTATGCATGATGTATATTACATTCTATACAAAAACTGCTTGTTCGTCCAGATTCAATCTATTTGTGCTTGTGGCTTGTGTTTTTGCATTTATGCAGACTCAAACATGTACATACATGTACATTATACATGTATATATGTGAATATACACTACTCACACCTATTTTGATGTATTTTTCTCCCTGACATGCTTGTATACATGTTGCTTGTCACTTAAAAACTCCCTTGTTCTTTATTGTCTTGCCAGTTGTGACACTTGTACTTGACTTTTTTAGCCATGAAATGATTCACACAAATTTGCTTGTGCATTTGCTTGATGAACTTGAACATTTAGTGTTTGTGGCAATGTCTTCTTACTTGCCACATTGGCATTGAGCTGTTGTGTGTTTGTTGCTGACCACCATGTTAACTTCCATGCTGAATGAATATGAAACTTGCTTGACCCATGTCTTCATGCTGCACCACCTTCCCCTTTTGACCAAACTTGTATCATCTGTCATGCTCCATTGTGTTGTATGCTACACTGAATGCTGGTTGTTCCATATCCATTTGTATTGTTCACCTTGCGCTGTCAAGTTTGTTACACTGGCTCGACCACTTTTGCTTGCCACTTGTACTTGAAACTTGAAACATTGCTGAACCTTGTTGCTTGGCTTCATTGTGTTGACTTCTGTGTTGACCTTGATCATTTTGTTCCATGCAAGTCAAAACTGTCTACTTTGTACATGTGGTGACCATTACCAACGCACTGAGTCGAGTTGGTCCACGTGGCTGCTCCTCAGATGCTATACTGCATTATGATTGGCGAGGCAGTGCACATGTGTATATTTATACATGTGTGTACATGCAGCCATCAGACTAATTTTCCTGTCCCTGCACTGTATATACATACTGTCCACCTTGTGGTATTTACCGTGTACCACTGTGAATATCACAAGTTGTCTAGACACAGTTGGATGAAAATATAAATCAGATCAAGTCAGAAAAATGATGAGAAACACACCGAAATTCTGAGGCAAATAAAATTTAAAAATAAATTTATATTTGCATGTATTCAATTTTATTCCTATTGCAGTGTACTGTGTGTGTTTCATGTGACAGGTGAACAGATGATGATTGGACTGACAGTGAGCTATGAAGATAGAAGATAGAAGACGGTGTTGAGTCAGTTTGTAGGCTTGTAAATGAAAATGAAAATAAGTGAAAGAATGTATATATAAAATTGTATAAACTAAGTATTGTAGTGAGGAACTGTGTAAGAAAATGAATGTGAATTGAATTGTATGTCGGTGATGTGCGCAAATAGTGGAGTTATAAATTTGTACTGTTTAAAAGTTGAAATAAACTATTATATTTAAATAAAATACTATGTGAATATTTAAATTTCTATACAATCGTATTCTATTTAAATATAAATATTATATTTCTGTCTGTGATGTATAAATGAAACCGTATAATAACAAACACATTTATAATAATATATATTTGGTTGTTATCATCGAACAAAAATCATATAATTGTGTATACAACAACGTTATGTACAACACTACTTTGTATGACTTATAGTCTATTAGTCTGTAATCTGTACCATGTTTCTCAATACACTCTGTTGAAACAATTTATTTTAATTTCTTTTATGGCTGTTTAAATTTATAATATTTTTTGTTTAAATCAGTTTAATACCAAAACCGAGGTTTTGAAACCGAAACCGAAACCGGTGCTTCGGTTACGGTTTCGGTTATCGAGTTTTAAAACCAAGGTCTTTCGGTTCTGGTTTCGGTTTTACCCCAAAACTGAACCGAACTGGGGTTTGCTCACCCCTAGCTGTTTGTGTGGCTCGAGATGATAGTTCAACCATCCCATGTTTCTGACTTTATTTATGCTTTTGGTGTGGCTTATGTAATTTACCATGTGATGTGTTTCAACAGATGCTATTATACTATTTCCCACGTAACTTACTATTCTCAGTATGTAATAAGTTCCTGCATGGAGCTCTATAGTAGTCTAGTATACTGTAGCTAGCTCCTGATCTGTAATCTAGGATAGATTTGGTGGACAACCCACTTTAAATGTCGTAAGCGGTGAACGGTCCACCTTAAAAACCAAATAGCTGATTGGTTGGTAATAATCACCTATACTTATCTAATTTTTTATTATTATTTATAATAAATGGTGTTTGCGCTCACCTTAAAAACTGGTCGGCTATGCCAAAAGATATACGTTTTTGTCTTGATAATCATTAAAAAATTTGTCATTTTCGAATAGCATTAAAAAGGATAACTGTTAAAGGGACTCCATATTTGGTTAAGGGGAGGATAATTTTAAGTAGACTCTAGCTTAATTCATTTTTGTTAAGAAGGGTCTGGTTTATTTAAAAAGAAAAAGAGACCTAACTACCCCTGGTTCGTGACTTACGTTAAACCTTAACTTACTAAATTCAGCGCAAGTAACAGACGTACATCTCAATTACACAAATTTGATATAGCATATTAAATCAAAAAAATTATTTCTGCATTTTTTTTTAATTAACCATACCAATTTCAATATGAAATTTACAATTGATTACCTGATCCGGGGCCTTCTGATCACACATGAAACTTTCTTGTGTCTTCATTAGATTAAGTATATCTATTTTTATTTTATATGTTTAAGGAAAGGCTGCTTTATTATGTCCTCCCCATAACTATTATACATTAAATAAAAATTGGTCCTCCCCTTAACCAAATGTGAAGTCCTTTTAACAATCCTCTTAAAAAGTTGACATTAAAGATTTTAATGAAGATAGTATTAAAAAGAAAAGAAGTTGTTTTACTCTTTTCTGAATTTCAAAGAATTGTGGATGCTTAATAAATGCTTCCAAGTTTTGTAAATTTAAAAAGAAGTGTTTAATGTTCATTAATATAATGTTTCGTAAATAAATTCTTAATAAAGAATGTTGTAATAAAAGAATGCATATAACTTATTAAGTTTAGTGTAATTTTGAGAAAGTGTGAAACATTAAGCTCTTCGTACAGATTTACATTTAAAAAAAAAGAATAAAAATTTTAATTCTCATTTTTGACTCAATAGGTTTCAATGAATTTTTCAAACTTTTTCGTGTAATTATTAAAATTATGCTTTTGCAAAAGAATATATGGAGTAAATAAAGGTAGCAAATTAGATAGGACAAAATTTGATTTTAGGGCAAGATAAGAATAGGCTTTACAATGGATTTGATTTTTTTTTTTTGAATTAGTCCTAAATACCTTTATTTGAAAAGCTGATAAATGTAAAGATATCCCAAAATCAAGATTTAGTTGAAAACTATGCTGCCCTGGATTATTTAGAAATTAGAACGTGTATAACCGTATTTAGCGACTAAAATATACATATACAGATATAGCACAAGTTACACCTATAAACATATTAATTAGCAATTTTTGAATTTAGGGTTCATGCATATTAATTGCAAATTTAGTGGGAATAAATTTGTAATTAATGAGAGAAAAAGGGAATTTATGAGGATTGATCAAACGAAAAATTATTTTGGAAGAATGGATATACTTTTAAACCTAAAGGAGATTAAAGGTATTAAGTAAGGATTTGTTAATGGTCCAATTTCGACTAGTATGGGATGTTAGTTAGAATAATGAATGTGCCACAATTATAAAAGGAGAAAAACTGGAAAATTGAGAAGAATGAATAATAATGGAATGACACGTTAAATTTGGAATGAAGTATTGAACTTCAACATTATTTATATCACTTAATTATAAGTGATAACTAACAGAAGTATTTTCCTTTTTTAAGCTTTTGAGATTATAATCGTTAATGGTCCCTGTGATAATTTGACAAGGGTATAAGATGGTGTAAGTAATGCATCCTTGTTTGTGCCTGTGTTGACTAGGATTTAAAACCACTTAGTAAAAAGTAAAACGACTACATATAGGACTGGAATCTAACGAGGAAAAAAAATCTACAGCCTATAATGTAGAAAGTCCAAGGTTTAAAATCTTGAATATCGGTCGCATTTCATTTTGGGGGTTTTATAAAGACTTGATCTCGCATTAGGGGAGATCTCGGATGAGATGAGTCTAACTTGGGGGTTCATCTCAGATTTCCATCTCGGGTCTGAAAGTTCATATCGGAACAATCTCGGGTACATGATATGTTAAAAAATTATATTTTTATGAAATGGTTTTTATGAATGCTATTAAAAACATAGTAACTTAAACTTGAATTGCAAAATCACTTTATTATTCTTAATTTACGAAAGATCGTTCATACTCTAAATTGTAATATGATTAAAAACGAAATATAACACAATGCAAATAGATTAGTGCTTAAAACATATAATCCATGAAAATGAATTATTGTTAGACATAAAACATTAAAAAGATCCAAAACATTAAAAAATACGGCATCAGTAGACCATAAAATATATAATTTCATGGGTTACACGTACGTAAAAAAATAAATTTGAAAATCATAAGCATTGTAGAACATATATGAACATACAATATGGTCATTTAGCATGCAAAATGTAAAATAGCAGGAGATTATCGTGGCTAGATTTGAGTTTTTTTAATTATTGTTCTGGTTCAGGCACAAATTTAAATCTTAACCAAAAAAACCAAGATCTCATATGATATTCTAGTATTTTGTATCGGTCAATATATCGTTCGATATTGCAATATCTCAGGTAATGTATTCGAAAGGATACTTACAATTATATTTGCTGTTTCATTTTGGAAGGAGCCCAAAAAGAGATCTTAGGAGTTATTTTTGAGATTTGAAACAGTGAGAAAGTTTCAATCTCATAACTTTGAAATATTGTATAAAGGTAAGATTTAGCTCCCTAAATATCATCTCTAAGAAAAAGATTAAATATAAGATTAGAAAATAATATGACATAATTCTTTGTTAGAAGCTTTATAATCGCAGCATCTCCAATCCACCTTTATGGAGTTGCGGTTAACATCTCTTACAGTGCAGATATTTGATTTATTAGCAAATTTGTAGTAGTCTTCTAGTGGCCATATAACCTATCCTTAGAAACTAGTTTTAAAAATTAGGTTTAGAAATTCGTTGAATCTTATGATTGCTCATTATTTGAAGACTGGAAGACGAACGGAAGGAATAATTGGTACTTAGAGGATTTATGAAAAAGCTTGTATCATGAATCACTTTAGACATTATGTATTTTCTTTATAGGATTAGCATAGTACCTTTTGGCAGTTAGTGTGGTGCTATTAGAGCATTTCATGGAGGCCATGTGAATAACCAAAATGCTGATGGAAAACCATCAACAAATTTCTACTCGAACCAAATTGTGATTAGTAACTTTGGGAAAAGTCAAAATTTATTAGGTGGCTTGTGAAGATTGTAGGTTTGGACAATTGAAAAAATCAGCACAATATTTATTTGGCCTCCCCGGTATCAGAGAAGTAAGAGAGTGTGTGGACGATTGGGGCCTGTAATGTTTCTTTGCTTTTGTAGTTAATAAGGTACCTTCACAATATGATTATTTTTGTAGAGCCAGACTAAAATTGGGGACTAAAACTGCACCATTGGCATCTTGTGCAACCATAGATATTGTGGAGCATGGAGCTATAAGGCTCCATAGTAACGAGTTAGATTGATTTGAGTAAATTAAGGAGAAAAATCTGGTGAAAGGCTTGAAAATTCTTATTTTAAGCCTTTCGCCTATAAACTGTTCTCTCTATAATTCGTATTTCTGGTTGCATTGTAGATTCTATATTAGATAATGGGAATCAATTGCTAAACTGATTTACTAACATAGCGAACTCAAATAGAAAATTATATGCATAATAAGGTGTATTGCGTACATAAAGTATCACGGATTACAGTTCCACGCTAGGATTAAACCCATTTTAGTATGTTTGCACCACATAATCACATTGAAATTTTGGTTGTGTATATGGATGTATAAGGTAACTTGGTTTTATAGTCTGTTTGATAGTACGAGTTGTAATGTTCGACCCTTGAATGATTTGAGAACAAAATCTCTTTTAAAGGGGGGGGGGGAGAATGTTACACCCTGCAAAATCTACCTTAATTAGACAAAGAAAATACAAAGATTAAAAAATAAAACTAAGTCAAAATAGGAGATTTAACACATTAGAATTAGACCACGAAAGTTATACCATTACGTTTGTGCCAAGATTTTAATCTATTTCCATATAAATTATGTTGAAAACGATATGAAAAATCACAGATAATTAAAGTTTACAAATTTAAAACAAATAGTATGAAATTTTAATTTTAATTGGAATAAATGAAAATGAATTTCATATTTGTAAGTCAAACATAAAATATATTTTAAGTATAAATTAGCTAGGGATAAATGTTAAGACTTTAATCGGCATTGAATTAACATTAATAATATAATTAATTAAACGCTTGCAACGATCCAGAACTACGCCCAAGGGAGGGCAGTCAACCATCCCTAATATATTGAGGTCGACCGCATGATCGACCTGTTGATGAAAGGCTTTGATCGCTTCGTGATGGTTTGGGTTGTGGCCAATTGGGTTTTCTTTGGCAAAGCCGACCGGTTTTTATGGCAATCCATAACACTCTTTTATTAAAAATTAAAAGTTACAATGATAACAGGTGATATACAAAGCATATATCAGCAAGAGAATTCCACACAGGGAATGAAAACTAAATTCATACAAATTATGTGATTCAATGCATAACTAGATACATAGATCAACTACATACAGCCTCATAAAGCAGACACTTTATGAGTACCTTGGTTAAGACGAAAGCTCTCTAACCATTTTCTTGTAGATTTCTCATCATTTCTTTCTTCATACTACGGGTGATGGGGGTCTTCGGTTGCGCTTTCTCACTCAAGTCCGTATGAACCTGGTCAAGGATGATGTCAGATGGTCTTGGCTCATATCCCAGAGGTGGTTGCATATTTGCATATGGTGACACATCAGCATGAGTGGAATTAACATCCAGACAAGTAGAGGTGTCAGACCCTTTTTGAAGATCCCGAATGCTCATTCTCATCATTTTAGAAATGTCTTTGACCCACTCTCTCCTTAATTCGCCACTAATCAAACCATGCATTATTTTCGTGACTTCCGCAAATCTTTTCTGTAAATTATCAGTCATTTTCGGACTATTACCACCATCAGCGAGTCTAATATTAAGCAGATTAGCAACTTTAGTGACAAGCGGATTCAGCTCATCAAGTTCCTTGGCATTATCGCTGGTATTAGTGTTCGTTTCATTCCAAACGTTCTGATTGCTATTCTTTTGCAAGTAGTCGTGGATTTGAAAATGTGGCGAGTTCTCCTTTGTAGACACATTCATTGAAACAACCCAGGACTGGTAGCAGCATCAGCATGTGGAACAGAGTCATTAGTATCAGCACACCCACTGTTTTCCTTATAATCGTTTTCCTGCTTCCCAAAATTTTTAACCTCCCGAACCAATTCATTCATTGTAGCCAAGTTATTCCTCTTTTCCACTGTGTCTTCATGATCAGTAGCCTCACCGATTTGTACCTCAGATTCCTTTGAAATGCTGACTATTTCCTTGCCCCTATATTTGCCTAAGAGATTTTTTGCACATCAACACCTGACTGCACACAAATAGGCTCAGTCACAATATCAGTGAAGACTAGCATTGGAATATCAATAAACCCGTCTTGTTCACCTGATTCTGTTAATTCGCCTTTTTCAAGAACCACAGCCAAATTAGAATCAACTAATTCCGTCTCCATTTGCATTTCAACCATAGTGTCACAATGATCACAATCAGTATTTAATGTCTCAAATTCATTGCTAGATCCAACAGAAGGCATACATACATCAGGCGTTACTCCATTCTTGACTCTGGCATGATTTACTTTATTCCACTTTTTATGAAATTTAGTTGGTAGATACATAAATTTTTGACTTCTCCTCGAAGGTATGAACTTATTATGTCTTTTGGAAGCTTCAGCTAGTTGATCTTGGTTTCCTATGTCTTGAAAAAACTTGCTCACATTACTAGTTCCGGCCACTACAACTTCATCTTCCTTTTTAGCCTTGTCAGCAATTTCACAAGTATTAAGGAACAGTTGGAACTGTTGTGACCAAAAGCAACACAAGTACGACAAATATCAGGTTGCCAGTCATAGTTAACCTTAACTATGTGCTCGATTCCATCATCTAGAAGAACATGAACCAAAATAGGCATTTCACTGGATGAGGTAATCTCCACCATAACCTTAGCATATCCTAGCTGGTCGAGGCTCTCGGTAGCCTTGTCCGTACATAAAAACCTGCCAACAAGAGAGGCTAGCCAAGCTATTCCAGTTTTAGACCATGCTACCATCGGCAGATTGGTCATTTTGATCTATACCGGCACGCATCTGATACCCTTACCAGAGTTGCCTAAATTCACATCCCATTTCTGGATAATGGAACTTTATTTCTTATAACGATCAGATCAGCTTCCAATATTCTCTTCTTGTCTTTCGCATTTGCGAGAAGGAAGAAAAACATCGTTCATGTTGATTTCGCCTTGATAGCTCCATGGGGTTTTTATAAATCCTTTAAGTCATTGGTCACCACAGTGAAGGACAGCGGAGAGTCGAGAAAGAATCCCATAATGTAATCTTTCCAAACCTCCATGCTTGCTGTCACGATGCCATTCGTGGGTATTAGTCTCTTTCCTGAGAATTTGTGTGTAAAGGTTGGTGGCAAGCAATCTCCGGCACTTCGAGGCTTAGTTGAGAGAAGAATTGACCATCTGACTTTGGGTTGGGGTAGTTGCGGAGTTGATTGGGGTAGTGGAGCTTCGGAAGGGTCAAGAGGTGGTGATGCAAGATCTGGTGGCAGATCTGACGTGGGAAGGGGAATCGACATAGACGGGGAAGGGGTTTTTGAGGGGTTTGAGAAGTTGGGCAGAGATGACACCATTAAAGAGGAAATCTTCAAAAAACCGAACTCTCTCAGTAGCCACTAGGGTTTTCTTAAGGAAAGATTAAAATAAGTTTGCTATTTCGTAGGTCAGATTTTATTTTAAGAATTTGATGGTCCATATTAGTTTTAGCAACTATAAATATAACCTTGGACCCCTCACTCCAACTCACAATCCATATGGCAACACTCTCCAATCCTATTTCTTTCTTCTCAAATCTCATTAGGGTTAAGGTTAGTTTTCTCTTCTTCTTCCTCTAACCTTCTGTTTTATTTATTTGTTCTTGATCTGACACATGTATTTGTATATAATTCTTTTTGTATATACATATATTAATCTAAAAGGGAGGAGTTTTGAATACAAATATCAAGGCAACGAAATCCAAAAAGGATTCTAAACAGGGGTGGATACAGATTCATATCTTAAGGTTATGAATTGAATCTTTAAAGTTTATTTTTTTGTAGCTATCTTATATAATGCTAGAATTGTGCATGCCTAAAGATTTTTTGGATTATATGAAAATAAAATGAAAGCCCCATCAAAACTCTATAAATTTGGAAGTGTCAATCCAGTGCACATGGATTTTTTTTATGGATGTAAACTAAATGGGATTCTATGTTTTTTTTAAACCTCACATAAACCTAGTGTATTTCACTTCCTTTCCTTTATTTTATTTAAACCCTATTTTATCATAAAAAATTTGGATTTGAGGACAATAAAATACATATGATTCAAATTCTTTTTTAATTTTATCACAAAACTAGTGGATTTGAGGGTTATAAAACACGTATGAGTCAAATCCTTTGTTTTATCCATGTTCACAAAAATTATGAACCAAAGCGAAATAGAACTAGAAGAAAAATTTATATAAATTATTGCAAGAAGGTCTTTTTGGTTTATAGAAGCAGTTTGAATCAAAGTTACAAGTCTTGTGTTTATGGATATTAATTATTGCCCTACTTTCGTCTGTAAGAGTGAATATATGGAAAAAAAATTCAGATATTTTGTGATGGTAGTGTGGACTGTAGGGAAGAAGAATTGTAATTCTATAATTTGACTGAAGATTGAAATTTCTCATGTTAGAATGATGTTTAATGCTTGTTGTTAGATGTGTAACTACTACTATAAAATATAACATAATCAACGTAAAGTAAACACGTATTCAATTCATATTAATCAGAATCTTGGATTTCAAATTTAAAAGTCCCCATTAGAAAATTGTGTATATATGTGTGCTTGTATGTTGTGTGAGTAAGTGGCCTTTGTTACATATTTAATGATGGATTAGTATGAGACATCTAGTATCATGGGTCAATTAAGCGATGAAAGGACCTACTACAGGGGTAAGATACTAAGTGGTTGATCCATAGAGTATTAAATGATTAGGACTCACCCATTTCTTTATCGGTTTATCCTAATAAGTACGAACTATACTCGTGCGATCCTCCCTCGTTAGGTATTAAATGATCGATGGATCCGCTTCCCCAAAATTGAAATGGTCACGTATGCAGGCCAATGCAGAAAACTCTAGAAGTGCCTACAACACCCCATATTTTAATACACGCTAATTATATAAACAAGATAATAAAATGAATATTGAAATATTCAAAATTGGGTAAAACAGACTTTATCGTTGCGTTCGTTATGAAATTTTGGTTCAGATAGACTCTCGGTTTTCGTAAATCGGAGTAAGTATGAAGAAGTAACGAACTAAAGAAGATTGAACTAAAATAGTATATAATGTATTATAATTTAAGATAACTGAACGTAGAAAACAGCGGTCATTGGGAGACCCAACATCACATGGGTCGACACTAGTATCGACCCATGCTGAAGGTGGGTCGACCCATATTAAAGCAAGACAAATTCCTATGACTGAATCTGGACTATTTTGTGTGCTATATGCATATGCTGACTTAGCTTAAGGTGTACAGTTTGATTTAATAACCAAATATCATATGGTTTAGATTCATCGTAACTAATATATAAATAGGCTAGCAGCCTCACCATTTTCTTACTCACAAATACATCTTCGTCTTCTTCCTCCTCCCAGCTATTTCTAAATAGATTAAGAAAATGTCGGGGTGCTGCCAATACGTACAAAGATTGCAGGGATAATTCTTGCTTTTCTTCGACAACAACTATCAAAGGCCTTTTCAGGATCTACAACAATATTATGTGAGTGTTACTATGGTTTTCAAATTTCTTCTAAGTTAAAGTTAAATAGATACAATAGTTGTTGTAATCTGAATAAAAAGAATTTTGATAGTAAATATATATTAGATTTGAAAAGTAACACTGTTTATAATTTTATTCTTGTATGTTATTGTTCTTGTAATTACCTATTCATTTTCAGTGATTATCTGTTTATACGTACATCTTTCTTCCTTGTCCCTTTTATGTTATTTGTTTTATTTACAGTCTCATTATGCCTTTAACATTTGAGTTGCATAGAATTGGAATAGTATGAAATAACGTTAAAAAAGGGAAATTGGCCATATTAGAATTTGTACTGTAAATTGGAATTATTATAAAGGAAGAATATATAAACATGAATAAGTTAAACTTAATTTTATATTAAGAAGACATGACATTTGTAAACATGTATTTGACATTAATATGGCACTGACTTGGTGAACATGCATTTGACATTAATTTGTGGACATGTTAAAATGGCATTGATTGGAAAACATATAATTAACATTAATCTGTATATATGTTTATGTTAATTTGAGAAATATATTGACATTAAGGGGAATATGTTAAACATAGTAATTTGGCATTCATGTTAATTGACATTAAGGAGAATATGTAAAAACATAGTAATTTGTCATTCATGTTAATAATTTGGCATTCATGTTAATTGACATTAAGGAGAATATGTAAAAACATAGTAATTTGTCATTCATGTTAATTGATATCAAGGAGAGTATATTAATATGAGAAACATGGTAATTCATGTTAATTAACATTAAGGAGAATATGTTAATTCGAGAAACATGGTAATTAGGCATTAATTAGGGAGAATACGTTAATTAGAGAAATCATGTTATTTGTTATTTATGTTCAATTTAATTAAGGAAAGTAGGTCACCTATGTTCATTTAATGTTAATTTAGGAAAAACATGTCAACTAAACATTTATGTTAATTTGGGAAAAATATATCAATTAGACATTTATGTTCATTTAATGTTAATTTGGAGAAAATGTTAATTAGATATTTATATTCATTTGATGTTTATGTACATTTGATGTTGAGATGGGAAAAACATGTTAATGTTAATTGAATAGGGTAAACATGACATTGATATTGGAATCACATGTTAATTGGCACTGATTTGTAAACATGATAATTTTGCATTGATATCGGAAAACATGTAATTTGTTATTTGACATTAAAATGGAAAACACGTTCATCCAATGTTAACTTGGAAAGTACGTTAATTTGACTTTAGTACAGAAAACATGTTAATTGTACTTAATATGACATTAAGTAACCTTATTGGGAGAACGAGTTAATCAGAATGAGTTATACTAAGTAATCTGTATGGGAAAACATGTTAATTGGAATTAACGGTATTTAATTGGAAATTAACATGCAAATGGAAAACATGTGAATTATACTTAATTTAATATTAAATAAATATGTCATGAAAGATATGTGAATCAGATGTAATTAAGTAAAACATGTAACTTAATCTATATGCATCTGAGCAGGTGCCTATACAATTTGGGGAAGGGCTGTTACATTTAATAGGAAATGTCAATTACAACCATGCTTGTTAATGAACTTAAATCTGATAAGTTAAACCTATTAATTAATAAGCTAAGAGGTTCCACGTCTACTGTTTATATCTGGTTTTCGGACTCTTAAAATCCTAATTTACTTGGAGGACCAAGCCTAGGGGTGGCTTGTCTCAATTCTGCTGTTTGGAACCTGTATCAGTCAGTATCCCTGTTGGTATCATATCGGGGTCGTGCACTGGGTAGGGGTCAGGACATGCTTTACTGATCTGGATTATAAGAGAGCCAAAATCTTAGAGGTGGGTATGGGAGCGTTCTGGCGGAGTCATAAGCGTGCATGAGTTCGATGGGCGGAAACTAAGACACTATAACACTGGCGGATATGGTTGTGTCTTTAAAGTTGAAGGGTTAAGGACTGATGTCCCCTTCTGTCGTGGCTAGCACAAGCTATTTGTGCCTGTAGGGAGTCGACTAATGGGTAGCATTAGGAAAAAATCCCTCCTAATTACTTGTTTCCGTCTGAATCTGTAGAAGTGCTAAATATTCAATCTGCCTGATCTAAATACTATTATTATTGTTATCATTATTGTCTTTTTATAATAATAGCTAGTCCTTATCATCAGTTCATATCAGTTATTGTTAACCTTTAGATATGTACAAACACTTAACTTTTTGTAACATTAGAACCACTATTTATCTGTTTTACTTAACGTAGTAAGTCGAGCTGGTAATCACAGCAGCTCATCGGCCTTTATGTCTGACCCATTTCCTTTCTTCCTTTCTCTTTTCTTCCCCCCAAGCTTATAGGGAGAAAGTACATAGTTCAGATTTCTTTTTTTGCTTTGTCATAATGGGTTTCCGCAAGTTGGATTACTTCCCGTTCTCTTTCCAAGGTTAGGCTGTATCTTTTTGATTATATTTGGGGGATAATATTATTTTACCCTGATGTTGATTTTGACTGAGATTTTGAGACATGGCATTTTATAACTGTTTGGTTAAATGAAACAAAGACGGTTTTGTATCTTATAAAATGAAAGTTTCTTATTCAGCTGTAAATTTATTATTTTATATCTTGTGAAATCTTAGAATTTGTGATATTTTATGTCTTTATACCTATATTGCTCCATACTTTCTTAATGAAATCCTCATACGGGTGACATTAAGAAATGTGGGGTGTTATAGTGTCTGCTTTCCCAAAGGTGAATAAAGTGATTGTGTTAGAGGTCACCTCGGGATTAGGTTAGTTAAGTGATGCCTTATAAGTAGGGTCTGCCTATTTAGGGGAAGTCGTTAGTGGCTAGGAGATTATCAAATAGTGCCATTTAGATGTTAACAAAGGGTCCACCATGAAAAGATGAGTAAGATCGAGTAATATGGAAATACGGTAAGCTAAGTGCGGAAGATATAGTAAGTAATATATAAATAGAAAATAACACTAGAGATTTTATACTGGTTCGAAGCACCATCCTATATCCAGTCCTAGACTCCTTTTGGAATTTCAACTAATCAACAACCTTCACTTAACTCTAGGGCTGTAAATTGGTCGGACCAGACCGGACGGAGGCGTGTTCAGGTTCTATTCTAAAAAAATCGGTCCGAACACGGACCGGACAAATTTTTTTTCCAGACAAATCTTCTTGTCCTAACTCGTGTCCTAAATAAAATCGATCGGAAATGGACATATGTTTTTCGAACATGAACATGGTCGGTCATAATTGTTTATATCATATTTTACACTTTTTTTAGGTTTTTCTCTCAAATATATATCGAATTACAAAGAATTCGGACGAACTCGAACAAAATGGAACAAACATGATTTTTTCTCGTATAAATTTTTTTGTCCGAACTTGTGTCCTAAATGAGAATCGAACGGACGTATTTCGATCATGGACACGAATGGACGTTGGACATTCGCACAAAATTTACAGCCCTACTTAACCCGAAGGAATACGTATTACTGCACTTGAGCAGTAGAAGATGGACTTGAGCAGTAGAACAAGATTTCGCCTCAGCAGCCGAAGAGGACTTTAACCAACACCTAAGCACTAGAACAAGGACCTGAGTAGCAGATCAAGGTTTCGCCTCAGCAGCAAAAGTGGACTTTCACTAATACAAAAGTTATTTGACTTTGTTGTGTTCTTAATAACACCGATATGTCACTTTATAGAAGAATCTTCCTATAATCTTCTCCTTGATAATATATATAGCGTTTAATATATGAAGAATTAAGGAAGAAATAATTTTCATTCACATAATATGAAATTTGAATGTAACTGAAAACTTGGAGAGCACAAATATAAGATTGCTTTGAGATTCAAAATGAGAATTGTTTGATTATTGAAAAACCATGATTCTGAAGTCTATTTATATAGAATAAAAGGTTGCTTCTATCCATGAAAAGTTTTAACCAAAAGATATAGATGTAACTCTTTGATTAAAGAGTTATGTCTCCTTAAAAAGTCACAACCCTTCTGTTCAGCCGGATGAACAGAAGTTTCAGCTAGCTAAAAAACGACTAGTTCTTAAACTAGTTGTGCACATGTACAAGGCATAATATTCAGCCGGCTGAATTATAAGTCGGCTAAATATTCATATGAATATTTAGCCATTCAACCAACTAAATATATAATTCAACCGGCTATTTGCACACTTGCCTTTGTGTATGTGAACAACCTTAATATTTATAAATAAACATCTTCTATATAAATATATATCATAAGAGATTTTAACATGAATTCTAACTATACCACTGACTCGAATACAACATAAAATATAACAATTAATCTTGTCTTTGAATCCTCTTGTATTTGAACCATAATCTACAATATTTCTTTTGCAATAATCGTTAGTATACGATATTGTTGATAAATAGCTATCACAATCAAAATATGCATAAAATAGAGGTTCTAGCACACCTGTGGCAAGATAGTAAATGACAAAATTCTCGTATGTCTTCCATGATGAAATTTAGGCCCATTTTGACGTAAGTTGATGCGGCTTTTGATGATGAATGTAAAGGAAAAATTGTAACATTGCCTAACATTTATACTCTGATCAATCAAGGGGGCATCTTCATATGCTACTTTTTGGGATATTTTGTAACTATTATATTTCTTTGACTATGGAATTTGCGTATGATAATATGTAATGGAAAATGTTAATAAATGAAAAGGATTTTTGTGTTTTTTCATATTCTTGTGCATTTGATATTTTGTACTAACATGGATCTCATTCTATCACCAAGGAAAAATATTATTGAAAACTACAACATAAGCAATCCTTATTTTTACGTTGTAGAATGGAGGATGCAAATCTTCTTTGGTGGATATGGGATAATTTGCATAGTTAAGATCTCTATGGGTTTCTAAAAAGATTCGAGATACTTTGGTTGAGCAGAGTAAAAAACTTGGTTTCTTTTGACCTTATTACGAGTTTGGAGAATAGAAAAAAATGGGAAAGCTCTTCTAGCAAGATGGAACTTACTTGTAATTATCAATATTTTTAAGCCCATGATTGTATTTTCCATAATTAGCATCCCTCGTAGTTGAGCAGATTCTTAGAGTAACTCCTGAAGATACTCTGCGAGCTGTTTAATTTGAGGAGTTTGAAGTCCATAGATAGGATCATACTCCTTACCATTTTCCTTCTCCAAAATGAGAGTGACCATTCTTTTAAAATTATTTTATTCAATGACTTGAATATAAAGGTTGAACGATATTTCTAAAAACAAAAATTTTCTTTTAGTACTTAGCTTAATTAATTGAAATGTTGCGTTGGATTTTTAAGAGGAACAAAGTGTAGTTGTTCAACCCTTACTTCTGACATCAATAATGTTAGACATGTTTTTTCGTCTAGCAAACCTCTAAATCTTTCAAAACTTAATTCCAAAAGGATGTGGATAAATTGAGAGACTACAGAAATTATATCAAAAATAGATTCCAAATGGTAAATGAGACAGAATTTATAGCCGTTGGAGACTGAGGTTTCTACATCCACAGTGAAGGTTCTAATCTAGGCTTTGTTGCTCAAACTGATTTAGAGGTACATTTGTGATTAAATCCACCAAAATAATCTTTTGGACAAAAGTCTTCTAAAAGAAGTACGAAACGTTGAATGACTATTGAATGTTCGAAATTTTTTAGTTATCCTCTTTCGGTAACATATGATCCTCTATTTATATCAAATTTAAGATTCTTCAATTGATGCATGGGATTTCTCTTAAATTGATTGCCTAACTTGCTATGTGCGTCTTAACCTAGGGCCCTTGTCATCATTTGGTTGAATGCATTTTAACATGGATTACTGACTTGTAGATTTTAAAAAATAGCTTCTTAAATATCTCTCATCTATCTCGACCGCTGGTCTTTGCCTAGGTTATATGAGCCACTGATTATTGATACTTGCTTAAATGCATTTGGTTTCAACAATGAATGTCGTCGGCTAAGCCCCTTACTTTACTTGTACAATTGTCTTGGTCTTGGTCGACGCTTTAATTCATGCTTTCAGATTGTATGTTCTAAAACTACATGCTCTTGGATACTAGGTCTAGTGCTTAAGCTCTCATTGGAAACTAAACAATGGGTCTCTTAATTACAAGACAAGAAACTCACTTCTCGAATATTCATAATTTGTACTTTGTGGAAGTTATGTTGTAAAACAATGAAACGCTATATACCTTATTGTAACGCTGTACACTGTCATTTGGAAATTATATATTATGTTTTCACTCCAACTTTACGACCATTATCTATTGGCCCATGCTACCAGATCAACAACCAAACATGCTTTTCCCACCCATTTCACTATACAATCTCGACCATCCATTACCCTTTACAACCATTATAAATACCCAATGCCATTCTTTAAAGGGATTAAAAGCCTATTAAATTTGGTTGTGTTGAATTTTTTGATTCAAATATTTTATGAAGAGGATGTAATTAATTAAATGATTGATTGATTGGATTGATTAATTGATTGATTGATTAATTAATTGACTAATTGGTTGATTGATCGATTGATTTATTTATTGATTGATCAATTGATTGATTTGATCATAGAAGGAAAGAAATGAATGGTTATATTTTGGAGATATCTTGAAGGGGCAAGTTGGATATTTGCCTAGGGTTTCTATTCTACTATATATATGTAGCCTTCTTGGTTAGATTGCGAACATCAGAAGAAGAAACCATGTAAGAATATCTGGTGAGGTTGGGTGCCTCCATGGGCTTGCGCCCTGGAGAGGAAGATGTAGGAATTTGGGCTGAGGGTAGCTATTCCTATTTACTGTTGAAAGACGCAGTTGGTGCCTCCAGATTGTCCAAAGGTTTGTCATTGTTCTTCGTCGTTCTTATGCTGCAACAATATTTGTAGTCATCTAGATATTCTTTGCCTATCTCAATAAGTTTATTGATTCATTTTATTTTGTTTATTTTTTGTTGTAATCCACTGAGTGTAAACGAAATTTGTTTTTGGTGAATCAATAAAGAGGGTGGTTCGGTGGAATATTTGTGTGCTGCTATTATTTCCGATTTGTTATGTTGTTATTTTAAATCAAATTCATCTTCAAGTGATTGGGAGTAAAAGATTCTATTTTTTGGGGCGTTTTGTCAAACTTCCGCTACGCACAAAACCCCAACAGTTTGGTATCAGGGCTGGTTAGAGAACATGATAGGGAGTTCTCGCTTGGCTATTTGGTGGCGAGCAGAAGACTCTTATCCCTACACGTCCCAACGAGAAGATTGGCTTGGTTGTCGCAGTCGAGAGGCTGGCCGTAAAATTAGTTTTGAGGTATCACTATATGTCACGGTGGAAGGTTAGCCCACTACCTTATGGTTGCAAAGCCTAGGGTCGTTGCATTTGGTATCAGATCTCAGTTCATCGCATAGCTTGGAGTGATTTTGGAATGACGATTGTAGATGTCGGAGATGATGTTGCTTTCGTGGATGACCATTTTTTATGGTAGATATTGAGGGGATTTGGAAGCCTATAATGGTGGATGTTCCATGCCTCAATGGTCCAACTGATGGAGATGTGAAGAAGCCCTCTGATATGGATGAAGGAAGATGGAAGTAGACAATGAAGAAGGCGGGTGACGGTTGAAGAACCTAGTCCACAACAAGGTGGAGAGATTCATATGGTCACTGCTTATGGTCCTAAGATGGAGGATCATGGTATCGACAAAGGTCTAGATGTTGATGATGCTCGAGGGATCTCAGAGATGAAGAGATCATGTCAAACGAAAGACAGATGTCGAGTTTTGAAATCCACAAAGACGATTAAGACCTTGTGGTTTTGCAAGCACTTTTTAGACCGTTGGTTTTTGCGTGGTGTTGCTCAGATGGTAGATGCATCTTTTGCAGGCGGTGGAATGTGTTTGTAATTGAGGTGTTGTCGTAGTCCTTTCAAATCGACTGGGATATATCTCGTTGTCTTGAAATCGAGGTTGATTTTAATTGAGAGTAGGTGTTGTTGAAAGAGATAGGTTGACTTGTTTGTGGATTATTGGAGATATATGATATTTGAATCAAGGTGGAGTGTTGAATTTTTTGATTCAAATATTTTATGAAGAGGATGTAATTAATTAAATGATTGATTGATTTGATCATAGAAGGGAAGAAATGAATGGTTAATTTTTGGAGATATCTTGAAGGGGAAACTTTGGATACTTGCCTAGGCTTTCTATTCTCCTATATATATGTAGCCTTCTTGGTTAGATTGCGAACATCAGAAGAAGAAACCGTGTGAGAATATCTGGTGAGGTTAGGTGCCTCCATGGGCTTGCGCCCTGGAGAGGAAGATGTAGGAATTTGGGCTGAGGGTAGCTATTCCTATTTACTACTGAAAGACGCAGTTGGTGCCTCCAGATTATCTAAGGGTTTGTCGTCGTTCTTCATCGTTCTTCTGCTGCAACAATATTTGTAGTCATCTAGGTATTCTTTGCCTATCTGAATAAGTTTATTGATTCATTTTATATTGTTTATTTTCTGTTGTAATCCACTGAATGTAAACAAAATTTGTTTTTGGTGAATCAATACAGAGGGTGGTTGGGTGGAATATTTGTGTACTACTATTATTTCTGATTTGTTATGTTGTTATTTTCAATCAAATTCATCTTCAAGTGATTGGGTGTAAAAGATTCTATTTTTTGGGGCGTTTTGTCAAACTTCCACTGCGCACAAAACCCCAACAGGTTGAATTGTGTTTATTATCTTCTTTCCAAAATTCTCTCACAACAAATAAATGCCTTAATTTCTTAAGATCGGTAATGTTTTAGTCTTATGCTTTTAATTCTTGTTACTCTCTTATAATTGTATGTAATTATAAAAGAAAAATATAATAAGATATTTTCATAATAAAAAGTGCAAGTTTGGCGAAACACTTTACATATTTGTGTCATTTTCTTGTTTACTTCCTCATTTAATATTCTAAATTCTAGTGATCAATATTAAACAACATTTTCTTTCACGATTGCATTAGTCTACTTCCGATGTTGACTTATTCGTTTATCAACACATATGATCACATATTATTTCATAATAGTATCATAATGATCATGCATCATTTCATTTAATAACTTATTATAAAAGTTTCTTGAGAAAATAAAAATCATTTATACATTTAGGTACGTTAGGTTATTAGATAGCAGATTAGTAATGTTCTTGAAGATTCAAACAAACCGGGAGCCTTCAAAATTTGTGAGTCACTTTCATTTTTAAGAATGAAAGTTTCAAACAAACCTAATTTCCATAGTACAATATCCATCATAAGTATACAACTAATAAGCGATGGTTATTTGCTTAGCCATCTCTAGCGTTGAGTAGCTTAATCAAGTTGGACTAACCGAAATGTAGGGCTACATTAAGAATCCTTGCAGTTGTTTCCTTACTACTACTTGTTCTACTCAACAAAGATTTGTGACTACGGATAAACGCTACTTTTGTAGATTGCAATTGTATTTGTACATTACACTGTTAATCATGGGATATAGTATTTAATTTTAAGGAACATGGTACTCATGATAATCATACTTGTAGGTTGTGTTTGCGATGAAAGCGAACGAGGTATTTAACATGGTACGTTAGTGAAAAAGATACTAGTTTGTGGCTATTGTATGTTGTATTGAGTGTGGTATTAACGTAGATTCTAATTTATGGTTTTTACTTTAACTTGTAATGCATTTGATAATTGCGAATAATAAAATCACAAATTACTAGATTTTCACATTCAATTAAATAAAATTAAGCAAACTAACTAGGACTACGAAGCCGACCATATGATATCTTATATATTCTAATATATGCTCTGTCTCCATCATACCTAAAATGGAGGGGTTACAGCAAAAAATCTACATATTCTTCCACTTCTCAACGTGAATAGAAGCAAATACAAAAAGAAAAAGACAACATTTTACCGTACTAGTGAACCACTCACTATGAACAAACAACCTACTGAACTTTCATTCTCGGCACATTTGCTACGAACAGGTGCATTGGTGCCGATCATCAAATAGTCATATATTGCAGTATTGGCATTAGTGAAATGTTGAGTTGGGGGAATCTCATAATTGCACATGCTGGTTATTATGCAACCTTCAAGTAACTGATCTTGCTCTCTGAACGTCTTCGGAGGATTATGCATATATTTTCTGTATTTGCATGTAGGACCAACCCATTATTCCTCGGAACCGTCAAATATATCAAGCTCTACTCTCCACTACCCGTCCTCAATCATGGGCAGTTTGTTCCAACCGCCTTAAGTGCACTTCAGATTGTCCAATTTGTTCTTTATATTGGTCTGTGACCAGTTAAAGTCAAACCGTGCATTGTAATCCACAACTACGATCGCATAAAAGGTACTGAGGAAGTGAACTCTTTCTAGCAGACACTGCAAGCATATACTAAGGAGCATTGTCTCACACTCATCTGCCCATAAAGCAATGGGCAATGAGATGCTCTAATTTGTTCTTTATTTAGTTCGGAACTGGAATCTAAATGGCCGATTGTTTAATTTGAGAAAAAATGAAACCAAGGTCTGGTTTGCTTGTCGAGAAGGAAGTAAAAGGGAGAGTTTATACTAGGGATGACAACATGGCGTGTCTAGGGTCCAAATCCGGTTGAACAACCCCTGTTTTGGACGATTTATACCTGTCTCACTGGGACTTTGGGATTGCTAGACCCATGATCCGCTTTTGAGAAGTCCGGGTCTGGGGTCGGGTTGGGAGACAGAACTCTCCCCAAAACCGCTTTATTATTATAATGATTACTTGTTAATATATGTAGGTATATGTGGTTATAACATGAATATTATATACTTTCAATAAATAAGCTATATTTTTTTTATTATTATTAAGTTGCATCGATGATGATTATACAATAATAAATGCATACCTTTTGAACTATTATCATACAGTTCATTTTATCATATTTTTATCATTTTGAACACATTATTATTTATATTTAATTTACCATTTAGTGACAAAAAATATAAATAAATAAATAAATTTTTATGCTAGTACATAATTTCATCGGATCTCGGAACGAGTCGGGTCTACCTTGATCCGTACAGGTTTCTGATACAGGGCAAAATTTCAGATTTATACCGAATTTACGGAGCAGGGTTCAAAAAAAATCCGAAGTGGGTCTAAAGCATAAAAAGACCCTGTCGACCTGCCCATTGACACTCCTAGCTTATAAAGCGAAACAGATGGGAAATAAACCAATTAGAGCATCTCCAGCAGCATGGATGTGCTCTAAAATGGGGAAATTCCCATTTTATTTTGTTCCCCCACGCTCCAACAATAGCAGTTCGAGCGTGTGGAATGGAATGAAATGGGGCTTCGCCTCATTTTCTTTGTTGGAGGCCAATTTATAAACAATATTTTTTTCCCATTTATAGATTGATCGACATTTTGTATGTAATATTTGCTAATGTACTTACCGTTTATAGCATGAATAGTTTTAAAAAATTAATAAATCCTGCAGACGGGTTTCTGAATGGGGATAATTGAATGGTTGAAACAAAAACCGAACTTGTATTCTCTTTGTTGTTGTTTGATTCTGTGTTCAACAAAAAGGTTAGACTTACAGCAATACACGAGATATGTAGGGAAGATGGGCAAGGGTATTTTATTCTATTTTTGTTTTTGTTTTTATACATACAATCTCCTTAAATAAATTACAAATAAGGAGAAGTGTCCTTAAATTAGGGGTGTAAAAAGGTCGGAGCGGACCAAACGAAGGTGTGTCCTAGTCCTATCCTATAAGGGATTCAGACGGTCACGGACCAGACACCATATAGCCTCGGACTGAGCCGGACAACAGACTGTCATGTCCGATATAGCCTTGGGTAATAGAAAAACATCGAACATTTTGGATTGGACCGAACACTGGTGTATCCTAGACTCCTAGTCCTGTCCTACAAGAGAATCGTACAAACACGGACCATACACCATATAGCCTCGAACCGAGCCGGACAATGGACCGTTTTGTCCGATATACAATATACAATCCTACTTAAAATTAACCTCCTTAATGAGTCCCTTTTGACAAGTGTGGTGCTAAGGACACCCCAATTTCCTCTTCCTATTACCACAACTAAAAAATACCATAAAATTACTCTTTCACTCTTCCTAATACCTCACATTAAAAGTTGGGGGCTGCCACCGTTTATACCTATTTCTCCTTCTCAAATTTAATTCGTTCGTTCTTTCTCTTTCGAAAACCCTAGACTGCCATGATTTTTGTTTCCGACATGTTCGTCCATCCTTTTCTTCATCGAATTCTACGCAACTACAAGAATGAGTGGATACAAATAAAAAAGTTGTGAATAAAGATCGAAGTTAGCAAAATGGAAGAAGCGAAAATGAATTTCGAAGCCGTGAAAAGTAGCGACGGTAAAAGTACGAAGAATTAGGGTTTTGGATTAGAGTTGAATACGTGGTTATTTCAGCAATCAATGGTTGAGTGAGAGATTAGAAAGAGATCAATGTGGTATTAGGAAGCATACAAAATTTAATGTGTTTTAATTTTTTAGTTTTGACAAGAGTGTCCTTATACCATAATTTAACAATCCCCTTTTGAAACCCGTTTGTTTATCAGTTTTAACCAAAAAAGGAAAAAACGCCCCAATCTCATTGCTGAACGATTGGGGATATGCGAATTTTCTTACGGTACCGTAGTTGACTGTTACATTTTTCTGAAGATTGGAATACAAGCTCATGGCAAATAATTTGCTGAATCCAAGTATCACACCTGCCTTTAAGACAACGTTCTTCATGCATCCTCACTTTCCCAATTTTCGGATTATCGTTATCATCTTCAAACATGAAAACGCTAACTGCGAATGCGAGAGGCTCCAAGATATTAGGTTTTGTTTCTAACCCGGAATCTACGCACAAAAGCAGTTGCGACAAACAATCAGAAGAATCAGTGGATGAATCGTGATTTACAAAGAGATGAAGAACTTGAAGAACAAAGATAGGTTATGTATTCAGATCATGACCCTTACTATAGTTGCGTATTAAGTATTGATCCAAGTATAAAGGATCCATAAGCTTTTATTTATACTCTTTTTTATAACAACGACGATAATGGCATCGCAGTTAAATTACACCTGCATTAGTTCTCTAGGTGGAATTGGTTTTAACTCGATCTTCAATATTGACTAGTTAGTTTATTTATGGATTCTGCTACAGTGATCAACTACAATGGATATACTTTTTCTACTTTTTCATTTGTTATTTTTGTGGAACTGCAAGCAATCTCATTATTTCCATATAAATTGTTGAGTATTCAGTAAAATAATGGAGATGGTGATTGACCTGTTACTGTGCTACATGATACTTAAGGCTATTATATATTATATAGTTAACCTATTATAAATTTCGTAATTATATTACAATGGAATGTGCAAAGTGATAAATAGCAAACAATTTTTACATGTATCAGTTATATTGTACATATATTTAAGTCATCAGTTCAAACGCTGTAAAGGCATTCAAAGATTAATCATTTGCTTTCTTCATCTCCCTTTCATTTATTTTCAAACACACATTCTTTTCTATCCTTCCTCTTGATCTTAATCTATCTCTGGTAATGTTTTCTTGCACTTCAAGATCGAAGGGGGATAGTAAGGGAAGTGCACGTTCAGGTACTGATAACTACAAAATACGTAAATATTTTCTATGTCCGTCCTTGTTTATGATTTTTGTATGCTTAAAATTTTCTATTTTGGTTTTCATTCTTTCTCTTCATTCAAGAAACACGTTTGTATTTTCAGTTCTGGAAATATATTTTATGATTTGAACACAGTCTGTTATCTTGGTGGAACTTTTTCAAGTTCTTTTTCAGTATTTTATATTAAAATCTTATTTCATTGTTGACAACATTTGTAAGTCACTGTTGAGTTGAAATCATATGCGGAAAACTATCCAGGCTCCTTATATGCATTTAATTCATTCAAAACGGCTAAAAGTCAATTTCTCTGTTTTTGGTTCATGATATATGATCAAGAAATTCAAACGCTCACCTGTCATCATTCACCTTATAAAACGAATTTTTTTTACTTCTATTTGGACTCAGTAGACTATGTCCACCAACATTTTCTGTTGCTGACTTTTATTTGGAGTTAGCAGGCAGTTCTTCGTGGAAATATTCTTATGATGAATTGGCTGCTGCCAGCAATAGTTTCAGTAAAGATTGTTTGTTGGGAAGAGGAGGACATGGTTCCGTTTATGTAGGAAAACTGAAGCGCACAGGGCAGGTATATTTAAAGCTATGTATTGTGTCTTGGAACATTCCAGTGTATATTTAAAGCTATGTATTGTGTCTTGGAACATTCCAGTGTATATTGCTATCAAGATAGCTATTAACATATAAAATAATACAGTTTTCGGGACTTTTATTATGTCAACAGATTGTGGCTATAAAGAAGCTTCATAATGATGATGATCATCAACGTTCTGTACTATTTCATACTGAAGCAGTGATGTTAATAGAGCTCCGTCATCCTAACCTTGTTAGCTTGATTGGACTTTGTGATGATGGTGCAGAAAGGCTTTTAGTACTAGAGTACATGTCTCTTGGGTCACTGGATGACTGTCTCTTCAGTGAGTATCACACTTGTATTCATAATTGTGCATTCAAACAGGTGCCAGTATAATATGGTTTAAGGATATTACTCTAATATACACACTTCACAATACTATGCAATATCTGTAGCATGACGCATAGATAATAAAATTCTTTGATCATGGGAGAAGCCTATATAAAACATATCAATTCAAATCAAAATTTGTGGAAGTTTGTTTTAATTTATACGTTCATTGTTTTGTGTGCAAGTGAAAGAATCACAAGTGCAAGAAGGTAGTGTTCTTAACTCAAAAGGTTGAACATATTATTTCTGATGTACTCAAAGTACTGTGATGATTCTTCTATAGAGGTGTAGAATTTGTTTTATTCTATTAATGATAACATATTCTTTGATTTCAACAGGATGTAATTCAAGAATGGTACCTCTAGTTTGGGATGCACGGATGAAAATAGCATTATGTGTTGCCCGAGGATTGGAGTATTTGCATCTTAAGCGCGATCCACCGGTTATACATAGAGACCTGAAATGCTCAAATATATTACTTGGGGACGGGGAGGGTTACCATGCAAAATTATCAGATTTTGGCTTGGCTAAAGAAGGACCAGCTAGCGATAAACCTCATGTTAAAACAGATGTTGTAGGAACCGATGGATATATTGCACCTGAATATGCCAGTACTCATAGATTGACTACTAAATCTGATATATATGGTTTCGGGGTAGTGCTTCTGGAAATTATTACCGGAAGGAGAGCAGTTGATGATTCCAGTCAGGCAAAAGTGAAAGAGCTTGTTGTTTGGGTATGTTCTTTCCTTCTATCATACTTCTCCTCAAGTGTTGGGGAAATAAACGTGATTAAATGTTTTAATAGTACTTTTTTCTATCGAAAGCATTCATAGGTTTGAAAGTAAATCCGACTAGCAACAGCTTGCCTAGCGCAGGAAAATTGTAAGAATATAAACCTCTTGTATTATTTATTCTGTTTGCAAAAACATAGGATAGTGACACGTTATATGTAATAAATAATATAAATTATTATGTATTTAAAGTCATGTCTTTATACGATTTATGATGACTTTTGTTCTGCCTTCCATTGTTTATGGTGCAAATTACCAGATTTTTTTTTTTTTTTTTTTTTGAATTTATATAGTAAATGACATATTTTGTTCAAAAAATGATGGAAACTATCTCTTTATATGTGAATGTATATCCAAATTTTTTGGATGCTTATGCAATTTTAGTTTTTTGGCCTTGCTTTGTATACATACAATGCAAACCATGTTAAGAGTTTGTTCGTTTTGCTTAAATTTATTCATTTAATCCAGTTTTTAGTTATATTTTAGTCGAAAATAGGGACCTCATTCCTGATCTCTCTTTTATAAACCCATCACAAAATATATTTTCAAATCCACTCTCTGTAATTACTTTTAGAATTTTATTTTTCCAATTTAACTCTTTTTCTTCAAATGCGACTTCTTTCAAAAATGAACCCTATTTTTGAATGATAAACAAATCGTTCGATTTTATTCACTTATTCTATTTTTGTTGTTTTAAGCTTCTAGTGTGTTGTTCTTCCTTTTATTCGGTGTGATTTTTCCAAGTCTATTCTAACATTATTTTACATCTGTTTATTTTGTAGTTTTTTTATTTGTTTGTTGAATTATGCTATTGTTTTGCAGATATTTGCAGAATAAACTTAGTTCTACAAATATTTGTTGAAATGTTTTTATTATTTTAGACTCACTTTAAAAGTATTTTAAGAAAAGTTTTGCAAAATATCGTTATTCATTTTTCATTCACTTTTGCAAAATATTAGGAAATTCCGTTTGTTTGACAAATGTTGCAAAACATGTATTACTGCATTTTTTTTGCAAATTATGTGAATATCTGCTTGCAATTTTTTTGCAAATTATGCAAACGCATCTCTATTGTTTCACAAAACCTATGCTAATATTTGTGGAAAACTTTTGTGAATTTATGGAAAAGACGACCATTGTTAGGTTTCATTCACTTTGTAAATATTTGCAAAAATAATGCATATTTTGCAAAATTAATACGGTATATTACAAAATTCTTGCAAAATAGGGCAAAATTTTAATATTGGCTTACAAATAAACTTATGCTCCTCGTGGGCCTCACGAAAAACTAACTGTAAAACTAGATCTATTTTTTTTTATAGCTTACACATTTATGGAATATGTAAGCTATATTAAAAATAATAATAATGCTTGTGCATTTTGTAAATGCGCAACCTTTAATATTGCATTTGCGCATTTATGTAATGTCCAAATGCAATTCCAGCTGTCTAATAAATTAGTATATTTTATATTCCCCACAAGCAACCTGCTAACGTGTGCATGTATCATGGTTATCATGGCGGTAAGTCGAGTCGAGTCGACAGAGGTCCAACTAGTCTACTAGTGGACTAGTCGTAGACTAGTCGATAAATAAATAAATATATACATATGCATAAAAATTCAAACATGTGCATAAAAATTCAAACATGTAGTAACATACCTCATTGTCGACTGACTAGTCTATTAAGTCGAACCGCCTAGTTGACTAGTCGCTCCATGTCGTTCCAGTCGTCCGACATATTGACAAAATCCATGTCGAGAGCACTAGTCGTTGACTCAAGACCGACTGACCGACTAGTCGGTCACCGTGATAACATTGGCATGTATATTTGATGTGCTGGCATGTAAATGTGATCCTGTGTATATATCTTTGTTCGCCTGACTTTTGATTCATGCCAAATAATTCATGTTGTTATTTATAACCTGCAAGAAATTTGTTTATCAAGTACATATAGTACTTTATATATTACATATATAAGACATATTCATATATAAGACATATATTACATATATATAACGCACTTGTCGCCAGTTATATTAAAATTTCTAGATGGACCTGTGGCCACTTATATTATAATTTACTGTAGCTGCTACTTGGACCTATCACCATATATTTCAATTTAATTATAAAACGGTCAATGAGCCATTTTGATTAAGTAAAACTAATCAGTCAAGTCTAAACTTTATTTTGAGCAAGAAAGAATTGCGCTCAAAGTTAGAATAAGAGTAGTGGACTGGACACCATAAGGAACCCAGTCCTTTAACTCATAAGCCAAAAATATATTAATATAGGCTGTCTGTTTATTACACAGCTGAAATTGCATTTGCGAATTACATAGATGCGCTAAATGCAATTTTAAAGCTTATGCAATATCCCTGATCAATTTTCATTCCTTTGCAAAGTATCTGCGCTCTTTTTGCATGAATGGTAAATTTGCACTATTTATATTATTGTTATGCGCTATGTTGATTTCTAACTATATTAATTTTCTACCTATGGACGTTTTTGTTTTTTCATATGTGAGATTTTATGTTAAAATTGAACAAAAAAATCGAGGAAAAAATGACATCAATATAATAATTATGGGGTTTGAAGATAATTTGGGCTCAATATTTTCATTAGTATGTCAAGGACCTCTATCTCATGTGGTTAGGAGTGCAGCGCTTTAAATAGAGGTTCTAAATGTTATGAATTTGAGCTTTTAAGACATTAAAAAAAAGTGTGCTCTGCTTGATTAAAGCAGCGCTCATGTTATCAAAAATATTTTCATACATGAGGGGTGGTGTTTTTTTTTTTAGTTTTATTGGAAATGCTTTTGGTGTTTTTTGATATTTATGAGAATGTTTTAACAAACATACCCTGAAATTTAAACTAAGATTTAAATAGACTCACGACATATATGTATATGTGTGTGCGCTTGTGTGTGTGTGTGTCACAAGGATTGATTACACATTATTCTTGCTATGCCCCCCCCCCCCCCCCCCCCCAAAACAAAAAAATCAATTAGTTGCTCTATATGTAAATAATATGTACACATATACGTATGTATAATTGACTACTACTCGTTCTTGCTACATCTCTACCAACCCCCCACCACCCACCTCCCCCCCCCCCCCCCCCGAAAAAACAACAACTAAGATTTCAACCACATGGTCTGCATTAAATAAATATTAACATGATCACTATATATACGTATATGTATGTATGTATTGCAAAGCATGGATTAAACAAAAATGACAATGGTAAGAAGTTGTCTGATTTAAAATCAATTATACATATTTATTGTTGTATAAATTAATGTAATTGACATGACTGGAGTGTTAAGAGTTTACAAATTTAAATCACAAAAGCCTTTGGTTGGATAATTGAAATTCAATTTCAAGCGGCATAATGATATCGCTCCCTAAGCATAACAAAACTGACAATCTACTGTCATGCTTCAACAGGTAATGAACCACGTCAAATGGTCATTTGTAACCAAGGACGTGAGCATCTTGATTTGCTGAAGATGTGTATGATTGCTTAGTCTGCTGTTCGATCTTCGAATTTTGTTAATGGGTTATGTTTATTTGTGGGAAATGATTGTTGATTGGACATCAAACTAGCTCTGCGCCATCACTTTCTAACTATGGCATGTCCTGTCACTAAGATGTCGTTTTGGTTTTCTTTGGTTTCCCCATTATAGGAAGATAACAATAGAGTGAAAGACTAAGAGAGCACTAAAATAGATCGTGCGTTAGAGCATCTCCAACAAAGGGCAATATTCATGTTACGGGGCGTAATACGGGTTGTTTTTGCACCCAACAGTTATCCTCTCGTGTAATATTCAGCGGAATATTACAGCTTCGATTCAGGATCCGGAATGAGTCCGGCGAGCTGATTTTATCAGCTCGCCATGTGGCGAGCCGATTTTATCAGCTCGCAACATGGCGAGCTGATAAAATCGGCTCGCCATCTCCCTCCCCAATTCCCCAACGGCTATCTCAATCCAATGGCTTCCAACGGCCATTTCCGCCTCGATTTTGATTACCAACGGCCATAAAACGGTGAAAACTTTTCTAACGGCCATATTTTCAGTTATAAAAGCATTCCATCGCATTCTTTCTTCATCACAACATATTCATATCTTCTTTCTACATCTCTCTACTCCACACCAAGTCTTGCTATATAATGTCTTCCCCATTCGGAAAATTTTCGCATCCGACGATAGATGGAACTCAGTTCTCACAAGGCAACACGAGCAATATATTTGAAACTCCATCGAGCAGGCAAGGAACCACTCTGTGGACTGACGAAGAAGACATTTCTCTATGCAACATATATTGTCATTTCACACAAGATTCTGCAACGGGGAACGACCAAACAGGCGCTGCGTTTTGGAAAAAAGTGGAAAAATCCTTCGTTGAGAGGCATCCGGGATGCCAAAGGACGTTATCGGCGATCCAGGGACGTTTTGGGAAAATAAGCCGCCAAACCCAATATTATGAGTCACAAGTGTACAAACTAAAGATAGCGAATCCAAGCGGCATGGGAGGAGAACATAATCTGGTATGTATGTATTTGTACGTACTTTATTTATGGGTGTTAGCATTTTAATTGATACATTTTATTTTGGTAAGTAGAAACGACTAGCGAATGACGAAGATTATTCTTCTAGTCCTAGCGGCTCAGGTGGCAATATTTCTCAATGTGTAGGGGAAAACCTACTTGATGAGTTCAATGCTACGAATGACGAAGATTTTAGACCTGAGGGATGCAAAGCGGCGAAAAGAAGGGGCAAAACAATGGTTGAGCTTGAATCAAAAGTGAACGCCCGACACGAAGAACACAGTCGTAGAGCGGAAAAAAGGCTTGTAGAAGCTAGGGATAGAACAGAAGTTTTGAAAAGGATTGCTGATCTGGAAGAGAAGAAACTTCAAATTCTTTCGGAGGACTTAGCGTATAAGAAAGAGCACGATGCGTATAAGAAACAGCAAGATGCGTATAAGAAAGAACAAGAAGAGAACGCTATCATGGACAAAGATCTGGATGGAATGTCTGATTTGGAAAAGGAATTTTGGATGGGGATGAAACGTCGTATTATAACGTCAAGGTTTCCACAGTTGATGTAGTAACGTATTAGTAGTTGCTCGTATTAGTAGATGCTCGTATTAGTAGATGCTCGTATTAGTAGTTGCTCGTATTATGTTGTTGTATTAACGTTGTATTTCCGTCTGTAGCAACCGCTTTTTTTATAATGAAATGTTTGCTTTATATATTTTGTTATTGCGTAAACAATTATAAGAAATTCATCCTTTTTACAAAGGATTATCTAATAAACGAAAGATACAACACAAAGTAAACGAAAGATCATCGGGTTAGCCAACTACAACGTAGTTCAAACGCCTCATGACCAACAAAATCAGTGCCGTAATCTACAAGGTAACGAGAATCATAAGTTGCCCTATTCGTTTTAAATACGTTTTCATCTTCAACTACCTGTATAATCATCTGGTATCGTTCACAATTTTTAACGAACCGCCGATGAGCCATAAGAATTTCGGCAGACGTTCGTGTAGTAGTGCATGAACGGTGGTTGTTATGTAATCTTGTTATCATGGACCAAAATTCTTCATGGGTAAGTCCTCCTCCATTTTTCTTCAGTTGCAAATCTCTTTTATCACATTCGATATAGGATTTTACGAGTATAAGTAAGTCCGTAGAAGAGAATTTGGTTGTAGCAGCACTGGAGCTTGCTTTACTTGGATTGCGTCGAGGTTGGTTAACCCTTTGCCTAGCTGTGTGTTTTCTTGGTTGTGTTTCGGATTTACTAACTTCATCTACTTGTGTATTTGGAACGAATCCACGCACTTTCTCCTCCTGGTTGTTCCGTTCAAACTCATCAAACATTTTTTCCATAAGTTCATCACTAATCTCCCCATCGGCCATTAAAGCTACACGGAATAAAAAAAAAGTTAGTCCGATTTAAAAAAGTACTTGAACCAGTAGAAAAAATAATAAGTGGTTTCTCACCTTACTGCCTTGGTTGATTTAGAAAGCACAAATAATGGTCATGGTTGAGAGACGGGGAATGAAATGTTTAAATAAGTGTAGGTGAATATTGATAAAGCACTGTCATCATTACTCGAGCTGTAACATCGAGACTCTGCCCAACAACAGTGTCTGTTCACATCAAGACAGTAAGAAAAAGAGATTCCCTACAGTATTACGTCAGGCGAAACAGTGACCGGTACCATCATGATTTTTGTTATTGATTTGTACACTCCTTGCCTGTATATCTCAATGCAATTTACTCACATAATACCTCACTCAAACAACTTCGTTCTCATTCTACTACTTACTCACTCGAAAATGCCTTCTTGGCCATCCGAAACTGACTCTGATGAACAAGCGTACGAACAGATGAGACTTCAAGCGCTCGAAGACGAATTCGAGTTTCTAATCCAAATTACACCCCATGATGAACCATCACATGAACAGGGGAACCTCCAACATCTACAACAAGTTCAAGTGCCACATGTTCAACTAGCAAACGAACAGACTCTCGCTCAACCACAACAACAAGTAGAGTTCTACCGAGTACCACCACATGAACATGAAGGTGAATCTTATCATGTACTTTGCTACTGCGGTCATGTGGTCGAAGTTATGGTTCGTGCAGAAGGCGACAATATAGGTCGGCGCATGCAGCAATGTCGATTCTATCCAAATGGATGCAGCTACACGGAATGGATTGACGAGCCGTTGTGCCCACGGGGAATAGTATATGCAAACCAACTCGAACGAGAGATTATGCGTCTCGAAAATCTTGTTCAAGAGTTGCGACTGAACGCAATGCGACTCCCTTGAAATTGAATGTGTACTTTTAATGTTTGCGATGATGTAGTAGGCATGTACTATTATTCGGTGTTGTATCTGTAACGGTCGGTTGTATTTGTAACGGTCGGTTGTATCTGTAACGGTCGGTTGTATCTGTAAGGTTATTGTTATGCGAAAACCCCCTAGTTGAATCATTGTAATCTTTCCTATATAAAAATTTCACGTTCTATATATTTAAAATATAATCTTTCGTATATAATCTTCTAAACTATAATCTTTCGTATATAATCTACTAATAAAAATTAATAAGTAGATAAAAATAAGAACTAAATATTTAATCAAATGAACACACATTCCACACAACCCCCCCCCCACACACACACACAAACTTCCCGAGCCATAGATGGGCTCAGAAGATCGCGAGCTGATTTTATCAGCTCGCGAGCTGATAAAATCAGCTCGTAGGCTGCGAGCCGATAAAATCAGCTCGCGCCTGCTGGGACATATCAAAGATATCTCCCGTAATGTTACGGGCCGTAACGTTACGGCCCGTAACACTGTTGGAGATGCTCTTAGTATTGGAGGGGCGTTTACTTATTTTAAATCTGGGTATCATATAAGGATATTTTTTAATCTGAATGGGTAAAATTAAGAAATGGGTAACATTGTGTTATGATATGATGTAAGCAGAAGCACTCAAATTTCTTACATGATGATTTTATATTGCAGGCAATACCATACATAGAGCATGAGAATTCAGTCACCGATATAGCTGATCCTTCACTTCAAGGCAAGTTCCCAAGAGATGAATTTGCTAAAGTTGCAGTTTTAGCTGCAAGGTGTGTCCAGCTAGATCCAGATAAAAGGCCTCAAATCGACGAAATCGTTTATGAACTCACCAACCTTTCAGAGCCATCAGCACATTAATGTAGTAAAGAGGATGTCAACGATTTGAACTTTCATTGCTTCATATTCATAGTTGTGCATTATTAGTTACCTACGGAATTACAGCCTTTTTTTGCTTATCATATTTTTGAGTTGCAACATTTTTTTTTTTTTTGACGAAAATATCTGCTATTTTTTTGGCTGGGCAGGTACTCAATTAAGAAAATAGAGCATCATACGTCTTGTTCCCATTGCCCACAATGATGTTTCTTTCTGTAGGTCAAATAGCATTATTAAATGATAAAACAAAGACAAGGTTTTCTATCATATATTCATATTCTTATTGCCATTGTGTCATATTAATATTTTGATTGTTGTTGCTTATTGCTTATGTTGTATTTTTTGTTGTTGTCGCTTATTGCTTATATTCTTTGTATTTCATGGCTACTTTTGTGTTTGACAACGAACACAAAATAATGAATAACCATGGCATTTAGAATTAGGATGGAAACCGGATTCAATACACAGCAAGAATGTATTATTGTAGTAATTAGGAAAAACTTGAGTATTGTTTTTTATTTAGGATGGGGCTAAACAAATATTCTAGTTTAATCCGCAACTTGGATAAATAGGATGCTTAATATGGTGGAAATTAGCGTGACATCCTTATTTTGAAACTTAATACATGGTAGACTCTTCTTAAAAAGAGATTTAAGCTTGAATAAAATTATTGTTGGTAACATTTTTCTTTCGTTTACATTAAAATTAAAAGTACAATTAATCGCGAAAAAGGGTAAATATTAGCATTTTCTTCAATAAAAGGTGTAACCTGCACTTTAAACTGCAAATAGCTACGCTTTAAACTACAAATATTCGTAATTTGTTAATCTTCTTTTGAGTCAGAGAAGAAGCAAAAAAGAAACTCGAACAAATCTCAGTAAGTTTTGAAGTCAAACGCATAACTCAACTTCGAGTTAATGATCATAAATCGACCTCAAGTTATTAAATCCAATTCAATCTCCTCTAAAAGTTCACATGACTTTCACACATCTCCAATAACGCATCGTCAACTAGTTTTTAAGGGATTTGGCGAGCTACTCTAAATGGTTGAAAAGAAGTTGTTGAGTGAAACATAATCAATTAATGATAGTTAGAATCAACCTAAAGACAACGAGAAATAAGTTCAAACAACACATGATGATAGAAGAAAAACAAATCAGATGAAGTGGTGCAATTTGCAACAAACACCATAGGTCAATACCAACCTGTAGACCTTAGTTCGTGTAACGATCCGTCATTTCAACCCTCAGAAGTCGACACTATTGTACCCTCTTTATTCATATGTCGGGCACTTAAGTGCCAAAAAGACATACGGTTAGAGGAAAAAGAAAAAAGAAATAGTAAGAAAAACATAACATAATCTCACAACAAATTAAATAATCTATAATATTAATGACGCTCTTTACATAAAAAGAAAACTGTAATGTACGTATATTGGTTAGAGTATAAATCCATAAATCAACCTAGACATTTATATCAATTTGTCCTTATAATATCTTATACATATAACAACAAACACAATAGAATTATAAAAGAATACACCTCGGGCTCTAGCTCATCTTCTGTAGTTTCAAAGCAGTATGAATCTAATCTAGAAAATATACTTGATCTGATTCGAGCATCAAAGAAAATAATGTACAGATCAGTTTGTAATATCAGCGTGAGAAAATTTAAATCATAGAAAATTTATTTTTTCAAAGAAACTTTTAAAGTAAAAGATATCACGTATGACACGCTATACACTAACACAGATGGATTTTTATCTTACGATAACCAAGTACTTAATATCAAATCATTTAATATTATTTTTAATGACATATGAGTTTATAACTCTCTCAAGCAAATACATAAAGTAAGTACCAATATCCGGACAAGTCGACATGGTATATGGTACCAAGGTGAACTAAAATGTTTCCAAGGCATTTCAGTTATTTTGGGAATACAATCAAAACCGTAAAGCTCGTTTTGGAATTGGATTTCTAACCTGAATAGTGTCCTTTTCCTTCCATTGCAGAATCCATGTATAACAATCATGGTATCTTGACAACTTAACATCCCATCATAATATCATATCATTACACTACTGTGGCATGGACTATCTTGGTGACCTAGCAACCCATCGCAACCCCATCACGTTATCTACCCATTTAGATTCTAAGGTTGTAACACCGGGGGAGGGGGGGGGGGGTAGAACAACCCTCTATTCACGACAATCCAAACACCAAAATGATAATATAGCTTTCATACCACATAAATTTCCATATGTAAGGCCCGTGAGGCCATCTTTACTTACCATGAAGTAAATTTCATTTAGAATTTCACATTGTCATTTCCAACAACACACCAATTAATTTCCATAAAATGTAGCCTTCGAGTTTATACACCTCAAGTAAGGGTGTAACAACCCTAAAAATGAGAAATAGTTAATTAATTAATTAATCAAGAAAATAATATGTTTTTGAAATTTTCAGAAATTAGCTATGGAAGTAGCACCATTGAGTCCGTGGCAATTTTCTGGTCAGTTTTCATATATAACTTGTCGGAATCCCAGTTAGTATGAAGAAGTTAGAAGAGAAACAAGTTACATAAATCAGAAAATAAAAATATGAAAATCCAAAGAATATACGCGGGTCGAGTCGATCTGACCCTATGCCAGGTCGACCAACGGGACGACCTGAAGGTGGACCCACACTCGTGCCTAGATGATATTTTGTCCAGGTATGAGCCGATAACAGACATTATTAATTTTTGAACTGACGTATCCTAATTCAATGCATTTGTTTGAGTTATGACGATCCTGATTTAAGATGTGACACATAAGGACCAGATTGAATCTTAAAATCCAACGACCTGAGATCCCTAGACTTCAATACAAATAAGACCCTATGTCTAACTCTTCATTCACAACACAATCTTTTCCCTCTTGGCTCTCTCTTAATTGAGACGGGCCTGCAACTTGATTTTTCTCTAGGGAGAGATTTGTAAAAGTAAAAATATTATTAATGTACCTAAGGATGGGATCTGGGAAGGCTGACGTGCTCGAAAAGCTAAGGTGCACGGGCAAGTATTGTAATTATTCAGATTTTTGAGTAATTTAGGGAAATATGAATTATAATATATTTTTTTGAAAGGCAAATATGATTTATAATAGTTGTAGTTTTTCTTGTAGTTTTCTTATAATTTTTCTTACAGTTTTTAATTATTTTTCTATAAGTTACTATTTATGTAAGTTATTTTTTTCATAAGTTATTTTTTTGTTAGTTATTTTCTACAGGTATTTCTTTGTTTCTTCTTACAGTTTTCTTTTTTTTATTCTTTAAGATAATTTTATAGTTTTTTACCTTATCAATATATTATTTCAGCCAGTTATTTATAGTTTCTGCAGTTTTCTAAGTTATGCTTATACTCTGTCTAGATTTGTAAATGTTAATTTGCTGACGGTGGAAATAATCTTCTTTGTACGCTTGGAAAATAGAATTATAAGTAACAACTTCGCAAGCACAAATTAAAAGATGAGAGATGAATTTACAGAATCATATGCATTAATTATAGATCTATATTTTAAATGGGAATTTGACTGAAATAGGAAAATTAATGAGAATTTAATAAATTATAACATGGTTGTAATTTGAAAATAAACATATAATGAATATATTATGATAACTGCATGGACATGTTAGTAGATTATAATAGGAAAATTTAGATATTTGCAACCAAAATTATAACACGTGGATTATAATTGAAAAGGAAAATGGAAAGGCTTATTATAATTAAAACTTATATCTGAGATTAATTTGAATAAGCATGTAATAGTAGTAGTCTATTCCGACAACAAGTGCTGATTAAGGAAATAAGTGACTAATAAATAAGGTTCGGATCAAAGGGAACTGGGCAGAGGTGCAAATTACAAGATTTTTTTTGTTAGAACTCCTACCGATAGCATTTCCTTTCAGATTTATTGATGATGTTCTCACATGGCAGGGGTGGAGGCTGGGACCGCTTATGTTGATTGGGGTAAGTAAGAGATCAAAAAAAAAAGTGGAAGTGGGCAAAGATCCAAAAGCGTTTAGTTATGTCTTTACTGATGGATTACTGGGTAGGATAAAGCCTTCGATTCATGATGACATTTTACAATGCAAGTTGGTAGATTGGTAGGATAAAGCCGATCGATGGGTAATATTAGGAAATTATCCTAATCATATTGTTTATGTTCAGTAGTTAAATAAGTGCAAACAATCAAACAATCAGTCCTTGTATATCTTTCTCGTATATTTGCCTTCTGTAGTTGTGCACGGACACTTATCCTCTTTTCCTCTAGAAGTATTATTGAGTCTCTTTTTTAGTTGACCGAACCATGCTAGCAATTACATCATTTACCAGACTTATTGTCTGACTTACCACCCTTTCTTCTTTTTTCTCCCTTATCAAGCTCGCAGGGATGAGGTGTAGTTTGTATATCTTGGAGGATCATTCTTGGGGTTCATACTAGTTGACGATGTATCTTCTTCTGTTTTTGCATCTTATCCAGTTGAGTTTGTGTATTATTGACTTTGAGAGGGGCGACTTTTATGTTGTACTCTAATGGTTTATAAGACTATGTATTACTTATTGAGACATTTGATTTTTATGACTTGGTATTTCATCTAGATGGAAATTGTCTTTTGAAGTAATAAGTTATGTTTTTAATTTAAAAGTTTCCGCTTTGTTTATTTTATTGTCTTGTAAATCTTACTCTTTGTGATATAGTTTTTAATACTTACAACGCTCCATATTTCTTAGTATAACCCTACTTTGGAAGATGTTAAGGGGTGTAGGGTGTTATATTTGGTACCAAAGCCCAAGGTTACAAGATTCCTAAAAAAATGTTTTAAAAGTTAAATATTTTTAAAAGAAAATAGATTTCCAAAACAAAAACCATTTAAAAAATAAGATTTAATCCCCTCATAGTCTAGTCAAACCATTTTCTTTCTCTAATTCATTTGATTCCTAATCCTCATCTTTCTCTTGCGCAAAATGGCAAAAGCCTCAAATCTTTTAGAGGGTTCCCCTGTTTTTGGTTGGTTCCGTAGATATCTGCAAGATACAGTACCAGCTGAAGCACAAGAGCTTGCACAAGGTCCGACACCCTCTGTTGTGATTCCTCCTAATCCACCAGTAGTTATTGACTTCTCTAAGCTTTTCAAGGATTTCTCTAATCTTTGTGGTAGATCTTTCTCGGGATCTAAGATTTTTGTGGAGGCACGTACTTGGTTGAGAAGTATAGTGAGGATCTTTAGACTATTTGGTCTTGAGGATCATCAGGGAGCTCAGCTAGACTCTTGGCAGCTAAAGGAGGCAACATCATGTTTACGGGAGATAGTTGAGTCTGAGGGAGGAGAGCTTGGTTGGGCCATATTCAAAGATAGATTTAAGAGGAGATTCTTTTAACAGGCTGAGAAGGGTATCCGTTTGAAGAAGTTTATTGGCCTGAAGCATGGAGATTTCTGGATAAAGGAATATATCAATCACTTTAATGAGCGATCGAGGTTTGGGATGGATCCAGTCAATACACCCTATAAAAAAGCTGTCAAATTTGCGAGAGAATTGAACCAACCTCTCCAAGGATTGGCACTGACACATGTATCCATGGGAGCGACATTCAAGTCATTAACAGAAATGTCTGTATGCCTAAGGATGCGAAGTAAGATGTTAAAGAGGGTAAAAGAAGAAGTTCCTAATGCAACATGCTCGGAGAAGAAATGGTGGAAAAATAATAAAGGCAACCATAAGAATATCGGGGACCAAGAAAGGATAGATAAAAAAGGATGTGAAATGCCATGATTGTGGATTTATTGGTCATTACATCAAGAACCGTAAGAAGACTGCAATGAAAGGAAAGTTCTATGATTGTGGATAGCCCGGAAATCTCAATGGAGCTTTCCCCTATAGAACATGACATGGGTTTAGTGGCCCATTGCCTCAGGTACATGTCTTAGAGGCATCTTTGTTTAGTTGTAGACCATACAAGGGTAGGAAAGTTGAGGTATAAGGTTTGATTTCTATTTACAACTTTCTCGTTCGTACTCTGTTCGACTCAAGAGCATCTCATTCTTTTATCTCTTGTTCTTTGGTCAATTGTTTGCACTTGGATATTTATTTAGTTATTGATCCCATAGTTGTTTCAAACTCCATTGGTGGATTTTTCACATCTGTCTATGATTGCAAGAGTTTGAAAATTTCGATATTAGGCGTTGAGATTGATTGTGACGCTTATGTATTGGGATTATGGGATATGGGATGGCTATAGAGGTGGATTGGTTAGCCATGTATGGGGCTATTCTGGACTAGGAGTGGAGGGTCGTTCATTTAGGGACATGTAGTGGTCGAACCCTCAAAATTTCTTGCGACTCGCGGGGTTGGTCACGTTGAGCTTTATTTATTCCCTAGATTCATATATTGACAATATCGATTTAATCCCCATGGTACGTGAGTTTCTGTATGTGTTTGAGGAGGTGAGAGGGCTACCTTCCCACAGAGATATTGATTTTTGGATATATCTTAGTGAGAATGCAAAGCCCATAACATTGCCCGTACAACATATTGCTCCGAGGGAATGGAGAGAGTTGAGTAAGAAAGTGGATGAGCTATCAGAGAAGAGATTTATCAAGTGGAGCATCTCAAAGTAGAGAGCTCCAATCATCTTTACTACAAAGGTTGAAGGTTCTCTCCGACTTTTTATGCATTATAGAGAATTGAACAAGCTCACGAAGAAGAACCGTTACGCACTCCATTGAATATATGATTTACTTGACCATTTGGTTGTCGTGTTAGTTTTCTATCAGTTGGACCTAGCCATTAATCTTCATTAGCTTAGAGTAGAGGACGATAGCATCGACAAGACAACCTTTCGAACACCTGACGGATTTTTCGAGTAGTTGGTTACGCTTTTTGGGCTAACCAATGACCCAGCCTATTTGTAGACTTGATAAACAGATTCTTTGGGGATGTTCTTAATAATTTCATGATTCTGTTTATGTTGATGACTTTTTGGAATTCGGGAGTAAGGAAGAGTGTGCCTTACATTAGAGAGAGGTTCCTTGTACTATCTGATTCATCAGCTGAAGGAAATTTTTTGAAATGCCACTTCTGGCTTGAGGAAGTGCATTTATTAGGGTACATGGTTTCTAGGGAAGGACTTGTTGTGGAACCCACCAAGTTGGTGGTAGTCCAGGATTGGAAGGTCCCTACGATTGCTACTGAGATGAGGAGCTTTCTAGGTTTGGCGGGATATTACAAAAACTTTATTAAGGATTTTACATGGATTTAAGCATCACTCACCCACCTCACCAAAAGGATTTTATTATTAGTGTGCGACATAAACTATGAGGATTCCTTAATGAGAGTTAATAAGGTTCTGATTAGCACACTGGTGTTGGTGCTTGTAGATGGTTCTAAGATATTTACAGTACACAGATGCATGTGGGACATGCTTGGATGCAGTATTGATGCAAGAAGGTAGGGTATTATGTTATGGGGGTAGGAAGCTCAAGACTCACAAGTGGAATGACCCTACCTATGATTTAACGTTAGCCATGATGGTTTTTGCATTTACGTTATGGGGACGTTATCTAATTAGCAAGAGGTCGAGCTCCATACAGACCATAAGTCGATGAGTTATTTGTTTTCATATAAGGATCTAAATTTGAGGCAACAACATTGGATGGAATTCTCGGCATCTATGATTTCAGAACAGCTTATACTTCTAGTAAGGGTAGTGTGGTTATGGATGCCTTGAGTAAGAAGAGGGCATCTTTGAGTCCTCTTTTCATAAAGTGGGAGAGCTTGGAGTTCATCTCTACTTTTGATTATAGACGCTCTATGGATTATACCCCTGTATTATTAGCATCATTAGTGGTTCAGCCTACTTTGATGTAGCAGATTGGCTTAATGCAGCGAGAGAATCTAGAACTAATAAATATTTTTGACCAGCTTGATAAAAAAGAAGCCTCTAAGCATCTCCAACAATATTTTGTTGATGGTAAGGGATTTTTGTGGAGAGATGGAAGGCTTTGAGTTCCTCGCACTGGTGACTTAGTGAATGCGGTATTGGCTGAGGCATATCATTCAAGGATGACTGTAACGACCCGGATTTTTGTTCGATTAATTTTGAACATTTGATATTTGTTTTAAATATTGAACAGATAATATAAATGGATTTTTATATCGAGTTTATCAATTTAATAAACAAAATACGATTTAATTAAGAGTATATCGAATTATCGTAATACGAAAACGACTAACAATTGAATTTGACGTTAAAATTGAATCAAAACGATTCAGACGAGCAATTTGGGTTTGATGTGTGGTGTATTCAGTCAACTCAAAGAGTACGGAAATTCGGTCCATTACAATGACCATCCACCTTGGTGGCAATAAAATATATAAGTACATGAAGAGAGCGTTCAATTGGAACAAGATGAAAAAGGTTGTTGTTAATTATGTGGCACAATGACTAGTTTGTCATAGATTTAGGGCGAAGCAACGAAACCTGGTGGATTTCTCTAGCCATCAAACATGCCATAGTAGAAGTGGGAGAGTGTGTCTATGGATTTCATAAATGGTTTGCCCCGATCAAGAAAGGGCACTACCAATATTTAGGTTATCATAGATAAACTGATAAAGAGTGCTCACTTCATTCTAGTTAAAAGTAAGAGGACAATGACCTGATTAGCTTCTTTATACATCGCGGAGATCATTCGTCTATACAGTATACTTCGAGCATCATAAATAATATAAATCCAATCTTCACTAATAAGTTTTGGAGGAGCATATATAAGGCATTAGGAATTCAACATAGATTAAGTATGGTCAATCAACCTCAGACTGGTCGATAGAATGAGAGGGTGAATAAACATCTTGAGAATTTATTGAAGTTATGCATCTTGGAATTTGGAGGTTGTGACGAAAAGGAATTTCGCTCGATCCGAACTAGTCGCTAAACCGATCCAAACCGTTCGAAACGCCCTATCGTTTGAGAACACGACACAGCAGAACGCAGACGGGAGAACATTTCATTGTTATTACAACAATACATCAGATTACAAGAATATACAAAGTATAAATGAATAAATATTACACGGAAAAATATCAGAGCTTACAATACATTACATAGCAGCGGAAAATAAGACAATACACAACTAGAAGAGATATACGGATACAAAGCTTTCCGGATATCATTCCAGTTGTAAACCAGGATCCTGTGAATATAAATCTGCAAAACCAAAACTACTAGCTGCCCGTGTCAAAATAGGGGCACCCAGAGTTTAGGTTAAAACAATAAACTCCAGGTCAGTCATGGGACTGGTGTGAGAGCTAAAACAGTTGTAAATCTTTATTTTAAAGTTAGGTAAATCAAGGGACCACGCCGTATAACACGGAACGGGTTTCCTCCCAAGAATACCAGTGCATATAACAAACAGCGCAATGCTAAATAAAGAAAAATGAGGCAGTTATAAGACCCAGGTCCTATCACACAATGCAACGCAAGCCGGGGGATAGGGTTTTCCCTTATAACAGCCAAAGAATGCTTGATACATTTAAAACAGATTATTTGATACTATTATAAGTGCATAGTGTATAAAACAACTTCAAATCATAAGTATCAATCATAGGCGGCATGGGTACCATATATCATGTCGCCATACTAGTTCTACAATTAAAACCGCAAATGTCACGTATTTGGAAATTGGATTTCCATCTATGAACCGAGGCAAAAGATAGTCCTCAACCGATTCGAGACTCTCTAGCCCGAGCCTCTGGATCAGAGCTCGAGTGACCCTTGGAGCGGTAGGGCCGGTCCACCGATGTGGATTAAAATGCCTGAACACTACGTCTCCCCGCCCTTTGGGGCGTAAATGAGCCAACGAGTGACTCCATCGGACCTGGATCGTCCGATCAAACCGAGGCGCCTCGCAACAGCAACCACCACACAGGTGAAAAATATATAAATGTCAGGGCTGGTAGGTCACTGACACTACCCTAGCTAGAAAGAAACGCATGCCCTCCCTGAGGTCCTCTCCCGTTTTTGGTTCACAACCGGGGTGCGAGGCTCGCGAATTCACGTTACACAAAGCTGTGCCACACAGGCTGTGCTTTGATCATCACCACAAGACTTTGCTTTTCAACAGAAGCCTTGATCATTTGCATCTTAGCATGCCACACAGGCAAACCACTCTATGCAACCGATATCAGTCACACAGAATGAAATCCAATGTCAGACACACGGTCCATTTACAAGTCCGTTCTGGGTCTGAACGAAACCGGAGGCACCTAGTACCCCGCATATCCATCGATCTCCAAGTACGTTTGGACGATCACCAACTGTTTCCATCTTCTTGGGTGTACAGCCCAATCAAGATCATCAGTAATCACCCAAACGACGTGAAGACCTCCGGTCTTCGACCACCGTCTTCATCTTCGACTTATCGTCGTATCAGTTATTCAGAATGGGATAAACCCGGTCTTTCCGAATAACTCGCGTATATTTTAAATAAGTGTTACACAAACACAACATACGCCTCATTCCAATTCATCAGTCACTAACCGTAAATTAATCAAGAGAATAATTCCCCAAATATTAACCCCGAAAGCCGAAACCAACATCAGATCAATATCCAGAAAATCATTCTGCTTAGCTAACCGACAGTTAGTTTCTAAATTTCACATTCATAGGGAAAGGTTCCCATTAATTTTATCAAAGATAAATTCCTTGAATTTATTCTTTAATCTTCTTTTGAATTTCGATTTAACTAGTCGGGATTAACGATCCTTATCGAAGTAATCATTTGTTTTAAATTTCCCAATCCCAACCTATTTATACCATGAAGTAAAACTGGTAATACTTCATATCTAACACTACGGTGTTATCGGTAAATTCAATTACCATTTCACGTTCAAATCTAATTAAAGATTTAACTATCGTCTGGAGCAAAACTGGTGATACTCCATTCTCAATCATTTCAATCTAATTTAAAGATTCATTAAAACTCCACTTAGTTTTAATCTTTAACTGGGTTAAATAATCAGTGTCATTTAAAACACAGTTCACGATAAACCCAAAATCACATTCCATTAATTATCGGGTTAAAGAACGGGTGTTATTTAAAACACTGTCCACGATAAACCCAAAAATCAATATCAATTTAATTCTAATTAAATATTATTTAATTGGTACACTTCATTAAATCTAAATAAAAAGATTTAATCTTTTCTCTACTGGGTTCAAGAACAGTGTTAGTGAAGACACCATTCACGACAAACCCAAATCACATTTGATATTCAATACAAGGCTCTGAATAGAAAATATATCGGCTTATATTCAATATCAAATTCTACGATTAACAAATGTCGTATTGGAAATAACGATATAAATATATATCTTTCAAATTTCCATAACAACATCTGTATAATCACGAATTCCAACATCGAAATATTCCGAAGACAATTTCGATTCAAATCCACTCCAATGCAATCATTGGAAATTCTGGTTATTTTTAAAACCCTTTTTAAATTCAATTTATTTATTTAAAAATAAATAGAGTTATAATTCTAGTTCAAAACTAGTTCATTTCGATAAAAAACTATTTTTATCTTTTCAAATATGGAGTTTTTCATTCCAATCCTTTCCAAATCATTTCTTATGATTTTACACAAATTATTATTATTTTTAATAATTTTATCGAGGCCTGTACAGTCGATTTCCATCAACGGCCATCAAACTGCACTTACAGCGACCTTTTTCAAATTTGATTTGGACATAATTTCAAATCCAACCGTTAGATTTCAAATTCTAATATTCATTAGAAATCTCTTTTCGATACGAACCCAACGGTTCCGGTTTTAGGAGAATCCGACGATCGGATCTCCCGCAATATCCGTTCGAAGTCAATGGTCGAAATTCGCGAACTGCCGCGGCGCGGCGCGTTCTATTTAGGCCATTATATTATATATATAATATAGTTCGTCGATTTCAATTCAAAACGTGCTTTATAAATCGATTTAAATTCACTTTCAAAACGGTTTCAACTTCATATTCAATTTCAAATCAAAATTGAATATTCCAATTTAAATTCCTTTTAAATTGATTTCAAATTGATTTCCATTCAAATTGATTTCTAATTCAATTTCAGTTCGTTTTCAATTCAATTCAATTTCGATTCGAATTCATTTCTATTCCATTTCAATTCGAATTCATTTATATTCAATTCTTTTCAAAATATCAGGTTTTGAAATCACTTTCGATATTCATTATAAAATGAATAAAATCGATATAATATCGTTCACGTCAAAATGGCGTCAATCTAATCAATACGGCTTCGTATATTCCTATTTTCAAATATTCTATTTCAAATATTTCTTTTTCAAATATTTCTATTTTAAAACTGGAATGAGGCCCAATCAATTACCATATAATGTAAATTATATGGATTTTCTACAACACATGTATATATCAACAACGATGAATAATCAACCATCATCCAAAGTGCATTCTACACTGTATAAGCATCAAATATAAATATTCAACGCTTATAACAGCCTGTCAATCAATCGATCGACATACAACTAAACAATCAGGATTAGTGTACGTCAAATATCATCCCAATACCCGTGTGGGGTTTCATGCAATCAAACATAGATTTTTATTTGTGCAGTTGGGCGATGTGTAAAATTTATCGTCCCAATCAATGTCCTTCAAATAGGTGTATATAAACAAACCATCCGGTTTGTAAATGAATATTTATTTATTCACATTCACGTTAAAAATTATATTTTTAACGATCAAATATTTTATTTTAACACATGAATTTTTATTCAGTTCATTTACAAAATAAAAATGATATTTTTATTTTTCTAACTTATTTTAGAAAATTTCGGCGGCATAACGGCACGATACTAGAAACGGGACAAGGCCTAGCCTTATCCCCGGTCTAGTGAAGGCCCACGCCATTCACACAGCAATCAAATCAATTTCATTTCACCCAACAATTTAATTCAAACCAAATAATCTAACCAACTACACAACCAAACAATTAAACAAACAAGCCATCCATGGTCTGTGGATGACGGGTGTTGGGTGCTACTAAACACCGTCTGCATCCTAGTATATATATATATATATATATATATATATATATATATATATAACTAGAAAAATAAAACTAAAGAGTGAGAAATTCTCACAGAAAGCTAATCCAATCCCATGACTCTGCTTTGCAGAAATCTTCGCCGTTCTCGCCTCTTGCCACTTTCTTTGCCCGTATTCTCTACATATGTAAAAATCACATTTTTACTTCGCTATTCAATATATAAAAATCGGATTTTTACTTCGCTATTCAATATAGAAAAATCGAATTTTTACTTCGCTATTCAATATATAAAAATCGAATTTTTTACTTCGCTATTCAATATAGAAAAATCGAATTTTTACTATGCTATTCAATATATAAAAATCATATTTTTACTTCGCTATTCAATATAGAAAAAACGAATTTTTACTTCGCTATTCAATATAGAAAAATCGAATTTTTACTTCGCTATTCAATATAGAAAAATCGAATTTTTACTTCGCTATTCAATATAGAAAAATCGAATTTTTACTTCGCTATTTAATATAGAAAAATCAAATTTTTACTTCGCTATTCAATATGGAAAAATCGAATTTTTATTATGCTATTCAATATATAAAAATCGAATTTTTATTATGCTATTCAATATATAAAAATCAAATTTTTACTATGCTATTCAATATAGAAAAAACGAATTTTTACTTCGCTATTCAATATAGAAAAATCGAATTTTTACTATGCTATTCAATATATAAAAATCGAATTTTTATTATGCTATTCAATATATAAAAATCATATTTTTAATGCTCTACTATAATAAAAATTATATTTTTAATGCTCTAATATAATAAAAATTATATTTTTAATGCTCTAATATAATAAAAATTATATTTTTAATGCTCTAATATAATAAAAATTATATTTTTAATGCTCTAATATAATAAAAATTATATTTTTAATCACTAACTTCATATCTAAAAGTCGGATCTTTGTCAGGTTAGAATATACACACAAATCTAAACTTTATATGCATACGCATCGGATTTTATGTGAATAAAAATCAGATTTCTATTTAAATAAAAGTTACAAAAACTTACTTTGGTTCGTGGAAGGAAGAGGGGGTCAATGGGCTGCCTGAGGTGGCTTGGGGGAGGGCTTTTCTCCGATGCGGCGCCGGAGGTGGGTCAAGGGGCAGGCGGCGGCGGATTGTGGCAGTTTCAGGTGAGGGCTCTCGGCGTCAGACGGTCGGCGTGGGGCCTAGTTGGCCAGAGGCGGCGGTCTGAGGGAGTGCGGCGGAGAGAATCGCGGGTCTGAGGGGGGGTGCGTCGCCGAGCAGCAGAGGGTAGGGGGGTCGTCGCCGGCGCGCGTGCGGTGGTGGTCCCACCTGGAGGCACGGTGGCGCGATTTAGTTCTAGGTTTTTTTTCTCTTTATTGTGACTCGATTTTTAATCGGGGGGGGGGGGGGGGGTCTGCTGAGTGATATAAGAAGAGGGGAGAGGGTTATTTTTTATTATTATTTAATTTCAAAAAGTTGTCTTTTACATACGACCCCTAAACGAGGCCCACCGCCTGTCGTCCATAGCATATTACCCCCATTCCGAACACAATGGGATATGTATCGTAAGCTGATTCGATCGTTTCGATCAGTTTCCGTTAAAATCAACATATAACTTTATATATTGAATTTGAACGCGTATTTCAATTTACTGGGGTCACATACTAACTCTAAAAATTCCCAAAAAATATTTTCTAGCTTCGTATTGATGATACGGTCCTAACAAAACTAGTTTCGTCGAATTCTGAGACCGTTTGAAAAATGGCCATTTTCCAGTCGATTAAAATCAACTAAAACTGGTCAAACGCGTTTTTCCTTTGCCACGCTCACATATTGATTCGAAAAATTATGAAATTTGGAATCTAGCAATAACTTTACATCTCGGACCCAACAAAAGTGGTTTCGTCGAAATCCGAGGTCGTTTGCAAAATTCCCATTTTTAAGGGCCTGAATTCCATAGCGACTATTCAGAATTTTCAACTGGACATATCTTTTGATTCCCGCTATGAAATTTTGATTTTTCAGATTCGTTGGAAAGATATTCCCGAATAGATTCTAATATTTTTGGTTTCACCAAAACCCGGATTATTTTGCACCTGGTACATTCATTTGAAGTTTGAAATCGAATTATCGAACTACCGCGCCATTTTCAATTCCTTTTATAATTATATATAATTTTTTATATTCTATCGTCGATCTATATAACTATACACGATTGAATTTTATTCAAAATAAATCTTTCGTCGTTTTTATTAAAAATAATTCATTTTAAATAATCAAAATTCGCTAAAATTGCCAAAATAAAAATTTTAAACTGGCTCAGATTTTCGGGTTGTTACAATCTCCCCCACTTAAAACTTTTCGTCCCCTAAAAGGAACAAAGTCGAAAGTGGTTTGATCAATCAACTCTATGTTCGGTCTGGCTTCCATTCTCCAACTTTTCAGTTTCTGAGAATTTTCAAATTCTTCAAAAATTTGGCTAACACCCTAAATTTTCGAAAAATTTCGCCATAACCTCCCCTGCACCGGGAGCCACGGGAAAATCCCGAAATTGCCATATAAGCCTTCTGATCTCAAAAAGAAAAAGAAAAAGCCAAGCGGCTAGCCAATAGGCTCATAAAATCATCATCACCCAAACAAAACAGTAAATTATGTAGTAAACATGTACCTATTTGTCGGGCAAACAAATTTTATTCTCTGCTCTAGCCTCCTTGCTATGACCTGTTCAATGTAAGTATATGTATATGCAAGCAAATGCAACTAATTTTCAATACAATTCAATATGTGATTCAATTAGGCTAAATGGCTAAAGATTAACAAACAAATAAACAAACAACAAAACATCAATCAATTAGTGAATTAGAGTTTCAAATTCATAATTTTGATACGTATACAAAAATCAGATTTTTGATGCCAAATCACAACAATAGGTCCTATCTAATTTTGGTTCTCACACCAGTCAATAGGAAATATATAGAAAGTCCACCTTCGTCACACGAACATAAATTCTAATGATGGAGCTCCATCATCAAAATCATCTCCGGGCGATTAGAGTGTAATTCTATATCTATCCAGTATATTAAAACTTCAAATACACGTTTGCAAGGCGTATATGCAAAATCTTTATATATTGGATTGTCCCGATCAATATAGAATAAATAATCAAATACGAATAGTTGATTTAAATTTTCAAAACAAAACTTGTTTTTACTTTAAGAATATACTCTTCACACTCGTTCTAGGATACTACTGATCCTATCTCTAACGAGTCATTCCATTGGATATTACTAATCCAATATCTGATGAATTCTTTCACATGGTTCTAATGTGCCTTGTTCTCTGAGCTTTGTAAACCAAAGCTCTGATACCAACTGCGACGAAAAGGAATTTCGCTCGATCCGAACCAGTCGCTAAACCGATCCAGACCGTTCGAAACGCCCTATCGTTTGAGAACACGACACAGCAGAACGCAGACGGGAGAACATTTCATTGTTATTACAACAATACATCAGATTATAAGAATATACAGAGTATAAATGAATAAATATTACACAGAAAAATATCAGAGCTTACAATACATTACATAGCAGCGGAAAATAAGACAATACACAACTAGAAGAGATATACGGATACAAAGCTTTCCGGATATCATTCCAGCTGTAAACCAGGATCCTGTGAATATAAATCTGCAAAACCAAAACTACTAGCTGCCCATGTCAAAATAGGGGCACCCAGAGTTTAGGTTAAAACAATAAACTCCAGGTCAGTCATGGGACTGGTGTGAGAGCTAAAACAATTGTAAATCTTTATTTTAAAGTTAGGTAAATCAAGGGACCACGCCGTATAACACGGAACGGGTTTCCTCCCAAGAATACCAGTGCATATAACAAACAGCGCAATGCTAAATAAAGAAAAATGAGGCTGTTATAAGACCCAGGTCCTATCACACAATGCAACGCAAGCCGGGGGATAGGGTTTTCCCTTATAACAGCCAAAGAATGCTTGATACGTTTAAAACAGATTATTTGATACTATTATAAGTGCATAGTGTATAAAACAACTTCAAATCATAAGTATCAATCATAGGCGGCATGGGTACCATATATCATGTCGCCATACTAGTTCTACAATTAAAACCGCAAATGTCACGTATTTGGAAATTGGATTTCCATCTATGAACCGAGGCAAAAGATAGTCCTCAACCGATTCGAGACTCTCTAGCCCGAGCCTCAGGATCAGAGCTCGAGTGACCCTTGAAGCGACAGGGCCGGTCCACCGATGTGGATTAAAATGCCTGACCAATACATCTCCCCGCCCTTTGGGGCGTAAATGAGCCAACGAGTGACTCCATCGGACCCGGATCGTCCGATCAAACCGAGGTGCCTCGCAACAGCAACAACCACACAAGTGAAAAATATATAAATGTCAGGGCTGGTAGGTCACTGACACTACCCTAGCTAGAAAGAAACGCATGCCCTCCCTGAGGTCCTCTCCCGTTTTTGGTTCACAACCGGGGTGCGAGGCTCGCGAATTCACGTTATACAAAGCTGTGCCACAAAGGCTTTGCTTTGATCATCACCACAAGACTTTGCTTTTCAACAGAAGCCTTGATCATTTGCATCTTAGCATGCCACACAGGCAAACCACTATATGCAACCGATATCAGTCACACAGAATGAAATCCAATGTCAGACACACGGTCCATTTACAAGTCCGTTCTAGGTCTGAACGAAACCGGAGGCACCTAGTACCCCGCATATCCATCGATCTCCAAGTACGTTTGGACGATCACCAACTGTTTCCATCTTCTTGGGTGTACAGCCCAATCAAGATCATCAGTAATCACCCAAACGACGTGAAGACCTCCGGTCTTCGACCACCGTCTTCATCTTTGACTTATCGTCGTATCAATTATTCAGAATGGGATAAACCCGGTATTTCCGAATAACTCGCGTATATTTTAAATAAGTGTTACACAAACACAACATACGCCTCATTCCAATTCATCAGTCACTAACCGTAAATTAATCAAGAGAATAATTCCCCAAATATTAACCCCGAAGGCCGAAACCAACATCAGATCAATATCCAGAAAACCATTCTGCTTAGCTAACCGACAGTTAGTTTCTAAATTTCACATTCATAGGGAAAGGTTCCCATTAATTTTATCAAAGATAAATTCCTTGAATTTATTCTTTAATCTTCTTTTGAATTTCGATTTAACTAGTCGGGATTAACGATCCTTACCGAAGTAATCATTTGTTTTAAATTTCCCAATCCCAACCTATTTATACCATGAAGTAAAACTGGTAATACTTCATATCTAACACTACGGTGTTATCGGTAAATTCAATTACCATTTCACGTTCAAATCTAATTAAAGATTTAACTATCGTCTGGAGCAAAACTGGTGATACTCCATTCTCAATCATTTCAATCTAATTTAAAGATTCATTAAAACTCCACTTAGTTTTAATCTTTAACTGGGTTAAATAATCAGTGTCATTTAAAACACAGTTCACGATAAACCCAAAATCACATTCCATTAATTATCAGGTTAAAGAACGGGTGTTATTTAAAACACTGTCCATGATAAACCCAAAAATCAATATCAATTTAATTCCAATTAAATATTATTTAATTGGTACACTTCATTAAATCTAAATAAAAAGATTTAATCTTTTCTCTACTGGGTTCAAGAACAGTGTTAGTGAAGACACCATTCACGAAAACCCAAATCACATTTGATATTCAATATAAGGCTCTGAATAGAAAATATATCGGCTTATATTCAATATCAAATTCTACGATTAACAAATGTCGTATTGGAAATAACGATATAAATATATATCTTTCAAATTTCCATAACAACATCTGTATAATCACGAATTCCAACATCGAAATATTCCGAAGACAATTTCGATTCAAATCCACTCCAATGCAATCATTGGAAATTCTGGTTATTTTTAAAACCCTTTTTAAATTCAATTTATTTATTTAAAAATAAATAGAATTATAATTCTAGTTCAAAACTAGTTCATTTCGATAAAAATCTATTTTTATCTTTTCAAATATGGAGTTTTTCATCCCAATCCTTTCTGAATCATTTCTTATGATTTTACACAAGTTATTATTATTTTTAATAATTTTATCGACGCCTGTACAGTCGATTTCCATCAACGGCCATCGAACTACACTTACAGCAACCTTTTTCAAATTTGATTTGTTCATAATGCCAAATTCAACTGTTAGATTTCAAATATCTAATATTCATTAGAAATCTCTTTTCGATACGAACCCAACGGTTCCGGTTTTAGGAGAATCCGACGGTCGGATCTCCCGCAATATCCGTTCGAAGTCAATGGTCGAAATTCGCGAACTGCCGCGGCGCGGCGCGTTCTATTCAGGCCATTAAATTATATATATAATATATATAATATACTTCGTCGATTTCAATTCAACACGTGCTTTATAAATCGATTTAAATTCATTTTCAAAACGGTTTCAACTTCATATTCAATTTCAAATCAAAATTGAATATTCCAATTTAAATTCCTTTTAAATTGATTTCAAATTGATTTCCATTCAATTAATTAAATTTCAGTTCGTTTTCAATTCAATTCAATTTCGATTCGAATTCATTTCTATTCCATTTCAATTCGAATTCATTTATATTCAATTCTTTTCAAAATATCAGATTTTGAAATCACTTTCGATATTCATTATAAAATGAATAAAATCGATATAAATATCGTTCACGTCAAAATGGCGTCAATTTAATCAATACGGCTTCATATATTCCTATTTTCAAATATTCTATTTCAAATATTTCTTTTTCAAATATTTCTATTTTAAAACTGGAATGAGGCCCAATCAATTACCATATAATGTAAATTATATGGATTTTCTACAACACATGTATATATCAACAACGATGAATAATCAACCATCATCCAATGTGCATTCTACACTGTATAAGCATCAAATATAAATATTCAACGCTTATAACAGCCTGTCAATCAATCGATCGACATACAACTAAACAATCGGGATTAGTGTACGTCAAATATCATCCCAATACCCGTGTGGGGTTTCAAGCAATCAAACACAGATTTTTATTTGTGCAGTTGGGCGATGTGTAAAATTTATCGTCCCAATCAATGTCTTTCAAATAGGTGTACATAAACAAACCGTCCGGTTTGTAAATGAATATTTATTTATTCACATTCACGTTAAAAATTATATTTTTAACGATCAAATATTTTATTTTAATACATGAATTTTTATTCAGTTCATTTACAAAATAAAAATGATATTTTTATTTTTCTAACTTATTTTAGAAAATTTCGGCGGCATAACGGCACGATACTAGAAACAGGACAAGGCCTAGCCTTATCCCCGGTCTAGTGAAGGCCCACGCCATTCACACAACAATCAAATCAATTTCATTTCACCCAACAATTCAATTCAAACCAAATAATCTAACCAACTACACAACCAAACAATTAAACAAACAAGCCATCCATGGTCTGTGGATGACGGGTGTCGGGTGCTACTAAACACTGTCTGAATCCTAGTATATATATATATATATATATATATATAACTAGAAAAATAAAACTAAAGAGTGAGAAATTCTCACAGAAAGCTAATCCAATCCCACGACTCTTCTTTGCAGAAATTTTCGCCGTTCTCGCCTCTTGCCACTTTCTTTGCCCGTATTCTCTACATATGTAAAAATCACATTTTTACTTCGCTATTCAATATATAAAAATCGGATTTTTACTTCGCTATTCAATATAGAAAAATCGAAATTTTACTTTGCTATTCAATATATAAAAATCGAATTTTTACTTCGCTATTCAATATAGAAAAATCGAATTTTTACTATGCTATTCAATATATAAAAATCATATTTTTACTTCGCTATTCAATATAGAAAAAACGAATTTTTACTTCGCTATTCAATATAGAAAAATCGAATTTTTACTTCGCTATTCAATATAGAAAAATCGAATTTTTACTTCGCTATTCAATATAAAAAAATCGAATTTTTACTTCGCTATTCAATATAGAAAAATCGAATTTTTACTTCGCTATTCAATATAGAAAAATCGAATTTCTATTATGCTATTCAATATATAAAAATCGAATTTTTATTATGCTATTCAATATATAAAAATCGAATTTTTACTACGCTATTCAATATAGAAAAAACGAATTTTTACTTCGCTATTCAATATAGAAAAATCGAATTTTTACTATGCTATTCAATATAGAAAAAACGAATTTTTATTATGCTATTCAATATATAAAAATCGAATTTTTACTATGCTATTCAATATATAAAAATCATATTTTTAATGCTCTACTATAATAAAAATTATATTTTTAATGCTCTAATATAATAAAAATTATATTTTTAATGCTCTAATATAATAAAAATTATACTTTTAATGCTCTAATATAATAAAAATTATATTTTTAATCACTAACTTCATATCTAAAAGTCGGATCTTTGTCATGTTAGAATATACACACAAATCTAAACTTTATATGCACACGCATCGGATTTTATGTGAATAAAAATCAGATTTTTATTTAAATAAAAGTTACAAAAACGTTCTTTGGTTCGTGGAAGGAAGAGGGGGTTAATGGGTTGCCTGAGGTGGCTTGGGGGAGGGCTTTTCTCCGATGCGGCGCCGGAGGTGGGTCAAGGGGCAGGCGACGGCGGATTGTGGCAGTTTCAGGTGAGGGCTCTCGGCGTCAGACGGTCGGCGTGGGGCCTAGTTGGCCAGAGGCGGCGGTCTGAGGGAGTGCGGTGGAGAGAATCGCGGGTCTGAGTGGGGGTGCGTCGCCGAGCAACAGAGGGTAGGGGGGTCGTCGCCGGCGCGCGCGCGGTGGTGGTCCCACCTGGAGGCGCGGTGGCGCGATTTAGTTCTAGGGTTTTTTTTTTCTTTCTTTATTTTGACTCGATTTTTAATCGGGGGGGGGGGGTCTGCTGAGTGATATAAGAAGAGGGGAGAGGGTTATTTTTATTATTATTATTATTTAATTTCAAAAAGTTGTCTTTTACATACGACCCCTAAACGAGGCCCACCGCCTGTCGTCCATAGCATATTACCCCCATTTCGAACACAATGGGATATGTATCGTAAGCTGATTCGATCGTTTCAATCAGTTTCCGTTAAAATTAACATATAACTCTATATATTGAATTTGAACGCGTATTTCAATTTACTGGGGTCACATACTAACTCTAAAAATTCCCAAAAAATATTTTCTAGCTTCATATTGATGATACGGTCCTAACAAAACTAGTTTCGTTGAATTCTGAGACCGTTTGAAAAATGGCTATTTTCCAGTCGATTAAAATCAACTGAAACTGGTCAAATGCGTTTTTCCTTTGCCACGCTCACATATTGATTCGAAAAATTATGAAATTTGGAATCTAGCAATAACTTTACATCTCGGACCCAACAAAAGTGGTTTCGTCAAAATCCGAGGTCGTTTGCAAAATTCCCATTTTTAAGGGCCTGAATTCCATAGCAACTATTCAGAATTTTCAACTGGACATATCTTTTGATTCCCGCTATGAAATTTTGATTTTTCAGATTCTTTGGAAAGATATTCCCGAATAGATTCTAATATTTTTGGTTTCACTAAAATCCGGATTATTTTGCACCCGGTACATTCATTTGAAGTTTGAAATTGAATTATCGAACTACCGCGCCATTTTCAATTCCTTTTATAATTATATATAATTATTTATATTTTATCGTCGATCTATATAACTATACACGATTGAATTTTATTCAAAATAAATCTTTCGCCGTTTTTATTTAAAATAATTCATTTTAAATAATCAAAATTCGCTAAAATTGCCGAAATAAAATTTTTAAACTGGCCCAGATTTTCGGGTTGTTACAGAGGTTCATAGGAGAGCATCTACCCTTAGTAGAGTTTGCCTACAGTAATAGTATTTAAACAAGTATAGGGGTAGCTTCTTTCAAGATACTTTATGAACGACCATGTAGATAGTCTTCATGTTGGTGAGAGATGACATATAGACTATTAGTTGGACTGGATATGGTTAGGGAAACCACAGAGAAGATTGATTAGATATGAAAGAGTACGAAGATGGCCCAAGACATACATAAATCTTATGTCGACATGAGAAGGAAAGAATTAGAGTTTGAGGTTGGATATTTGGTTTTTGTTAAGGTGTTACTTCTAAGGAATTTGGTAAGATTTAGTTTAGTCCGTAAGCTTGCTCCCCGATTCATCAGACCATTCCCTATTATAGCTAGAGTTGGAAGGATGGCATATAGGGTAAGACTGCTAGAGAGACTCGTCGGAGTTCACGACGTATTTCATGTTTTTCACTTGAGGAATTGCTTACATCATTCAAATGAGGAGTTGAGGCCGGTCAGCTTGAGGAGGTGGAGATCGAGCGAGATGCATCAGTTCGACGTATGAATACTCAAGCATTAGAGCATGAGTGAAACAATTGAGGAATAAGGTGGTAAAGCTCATAAAAGCTCGGTGAGGGAAATAGCGAAGAGGAAACGACACGTGAGGATGAAGAGAAGATGCACATTTCCCATCCTTTTCTTTTTGATGGTATGCTTTGAATTTTCCCATTGTTAGTTTTTTCTTTGAATAAGTTCTATCTTCAGTATTATTTGAATGAATAGGTCCAAGGATATGACCTATTAATGATAGTATTGGTTGTAAACATGTTAATAGAACATGATATGTATGATGTACGCAATTGGTTGTAAGTGGATGTATAGACACACATTAGACACTATTATAGATCAACAAATTGTACCCTAAGCATATGCATATGGATATTCATGCATTCTTACTTTATTTTCAAGATTGATGTAATCGATGATTATCATATGATTGTTGCATATGGAAAATGATTGTAGCACACATGTAGAAATATTTGTTTTCAATAGGATTCTTTTAAACTTCTGGATGCATGGCAATGGAATATATGCATAAAAAGAAGGTTGATTAAATCATAGACCGTATAATATTTTACATTAGTTAAGGATATGTATATACTGAATTATTTCATAATAAAATATATTGCATTAGAAAACTTGAGGATAATAGATGTTGTGTCCGATGATTGAGCAAATGGATGTCGATATTGGCTGTAATTATATACCATTCTTCTATCCATAGAGATTTCGGGGATGAAACCCTTAAAGGATGGAAGAATGTAACAACCCTAAAAACTGAGTAATAAAAATTAATTAAATAATTAGTAAATAAAATAATAAGTTTGTGAAATAGTTAGAAAGTCCATGGAAATTTTCTGGACAATTTTCATATTTAACTTGCTAGAATTCGAGTTAGTATGAAGAATTTAGAAGAAAAACAAGTTATGAGAATAAATCGGAAAATAAAACAAGAAAATAAAAGAATATACGCAGATTGGGTCGACCCAACCCTATGCCAGGTCGACCCGAGATCTGGCTAGGTCAACCCGCACTGGTGCCTGGACGATATTTTGTCCAGGTATGAGTCGTTAATGGGCTTATTAATTTTCAGCTGACATGGCTTAACTTGGTGCATTGGTTTTGAGACATGATGGTCCTGTTTTAAGATGTGAAGTGCCTGGATCAGATTGAATCTGAAAATCCAATGGCCAGAGATCCTTAGACTCCATTATAAAAAAGACTCTAGGCTTAACTCTTCATTCACAACATGAATCTTTTCCCTACGAGTTCTCTCTTACTGGAACAGATCCACAACTTAAATTTTCTTCGGAAAGAGGTTTGTAAAAATAAAAATAATATTAATCTACCTAACGATGAGATCTAGGAAGGCAGCAGGCACACCAAAAGCTAAGGAGTAAGGACCATAGGTGAATGTTGTAATTTTTCAGATTTTTGAGTAATTTAGAGAAATAGCATTTATAATAGTTGTAGTCTTACAGTTTTTCTTACAATTTTCTTATAGTTTCTCTTATATTTTTTAGTAGTTTTTGTATAAATTAGTGTTTCTATAAGACTTTTTTCTGTAAGTTATTTTCTGTAAGTATTTATATGTTCCTTCTTACAGTTTATCTTTTTCTAAATTTTATAAGACAATTTTACAATCTTTTTTGCCTTATCAGTATTCCATTCCCGTCATTTTTTTATAGTTTCTGCAGTTATTTATGTTATGCCTAAATCATGTCTAGAATAGTAAACATTAGTAAGTTGATGACCGATTTAATCCTTTTTTATGCGTGGAAAATAAAATTATAAGTAATAACTTCACAAACATGGATTAAAAGAAGAGAACTAAATTTACGAAATTATGTGCGTATGTTATAGATATGTATTTTAGAAAGGTAATTAGATAGAAATAGGAAAATTAATGAGAATTTGCAACAAATTATAATACGGGTTGTAATTTGAAAAGAAATAGAGAATGTGCATATTATGATAACTGTATGGACGTGTTAGTAAATCATAATAGGTAAATTTGAATATATGTAACTAGGATTATAACATGGGGTTATAATTAAAAAGGAAAATGGAAAGGCTTATTGTAATTAAAAATTAGATTTATGATTAAGTTTAATAAGCATGTAACCGTGGTAGTCTATTCTAGCAACAAGTGCTGATTGTCGAAAATAAATGACTAATAAATAAGTCCAAGATCAAAGGGGACTGAGAAGGGGAACAAATTAGAAATTTATTTGCTAGAACCAGTATCAACAGCATTCTCTTTCAGATTTATTACTGATGTTCTTACATAGGTTGGGTTGGAGGCTAGGCATGCTTATGATGATTAAGATAAGTAGGGGGTCAATAGAGAACGGGGAATGTATGGGTGTGTTCCGATGATATTTGAGCATGTAGTAACATCGACAAGGGAAAATAAGTCACTGCTGCATCAAAAATCATTTAGTTATGTCTTTACTAGTGGATTATTGGGTAGGATAAAACTTTAAATCCAAAATGACATTTTACCACGTGAGATGATAGATCCGTATAATAAAGCAGATCTATGGGTAGTATATGAAATTATCCTAATTATATTTCCTATGTTTAGTAGTTGAATTAGTGTAAAAGATCGAACAATCGGTCCTTGTATATCTTTCTAGTATATTTGCCTTTTGTATTTATGCACGAACACTTTCCCTATTTTACTTTAGAACTATTATTGAGTCTATTTCTTTTCCTTACTCAATTATGCTTGTAACTACATCATTCACCAGACTTATTATCTGACCCACTCCACTTTCTGCCTCATAAGGCTTACGGGGCTGAGGGGGTTAGTTCAGATTTCTTAGAGGATCATTCTTGAGTTCATTCTAGTTGCTGATGTATTCTTCTTCTGTTTTTACATCTTCTTTAGTTGGGTTTGTTTGTATTATTGACTTTGAGAGGGGTGATTTATCATGTTGTACTCTGATGGTTTATGAGGCTATGTACTACGTATTGGGACATGTGATTTTTTATGACTTGGTACTTTATCTGAAATGGAAATTGTCTTTTGGAATAATAAGTAATATTTTTAATTTAGAAGTTTCCACTCTTATTGCTTTATTGTCTTGTAAATCCTAATCTCTATGGTATAGTTCTTTATGTCTACAATGCTCCATATTTCTTAGCATAACCCTATTTCAAGGGATGTTAAGTGGTGCAGGGTGTTAAGTGTAAGAGGGTTACCTCCTACACCAAAAACATATATAGGTTTAAAAACCGTTGTAAATGGTCTAAGAAATACAATGTACACTCGTTCATATAAGTTCTCTTGGATAGGACAAACCGAATGCTCCTTTTATTGCAATACGTCAAGAGGTCATCACTTGGATCAGTAATAGGCAACCCATGTGACATGAAGATCATGGAATAAAGGGAACATCACTACTATATAAATCTATATTGGAGTTCAACCAAAGACCATTAACAAATATTTTTTCCATTGTGAATTCCTCCGCCTTCAAACTTATAATCATCAAGATGTATTCAGTTCTAATGCATAAGCCGATTCAAAGTGATTCTTGAATCAAGTCCGATCCTAGTTTCTCTGAATCAACAACGATAGTTCAAAACTGTACAACATTTAATATCTAGTTGTTTAACTATTAAATATATAAATCATTTAATCAAGATTTTAATTTTTACGAATAAACGTACATGATTAAGCATAGTCGTTAAGCCCCCTTTTTAATTAATAATAGCTTATTAAAACCACTTGATTGATTCGTAGAAATTGATTCCATATACTTATCTCCACGGTATAAATATATTTACAAATATCATATATTCAGTACTTATAAAACATATCCATACACTTATCCCTGTGGCATAATCGTATTTTCAAAAACTTATCTTTTCAATACATAGAAAATATAGTTATATCTCAGCGGTATAAGTATACTCAGAAATCCTATATTTTCATTACTTAGAAAATATCGGCATATGCTTATATCAACTATATAAGTATGTTCATAGTTATATTTTTCCATACTTAAAAAATACCTCTATATACTTATATCAACGTTATAAGTATATTCACCATCGTATATTGTTATTACTTACAAAATAAAGTTATATACTAATATTAATAGTATAAGTATGTCCATATTCTTACATCTTCAATACATAGAAAATATCTCTATATACTTATATCAACAATATAATTATGTTCACAATCATATATTTTCAACACTTAAGAAATATTGCTATATACTTATATCAACAATATAAATATGTTCAGGTCCTTTTCTTTAATATGTCAAAACAATGCTATGTTTGACATTTTTTTATTATAAACACAAACCAATTAGTATTGAGTGAAAATGATTCATAATGATCAGACTGATTATATCTAATACTAATTTGTGCATTCAATTTATGCTATTCATCGACCAACGGTGAAATCAATTTATATATAGTATGAGTTGCTTCCTTGGACTTCAGTAAAAGTTTAACTAGACTGTTCTGTATTATATTTTAAATCTTGTTTAGCTTTTGAAAATCTTCAAATCACTTATCTTATTTTATGGATTTCCTTTTTATATGAATCTAATCAATTATAAATTCAGTTTTAAGTCTTAAAACTTTAGTTTTAAGTCTTAAAACTTTAGTTTTAAGTCTTAAAACTTTTTATAAAATTATATTATAGTTTTGTAAAATCATTTATAAGCTGGTCTATAAATTCTTAAGACTATTTATAAAAACTATTTTATATCTGAAACCATTTGTATAACTTGATTAGTTTATAAAATATCTTCTTATAACATTTATAAAAACCTTATTTAAACATGGTTCGTTATAGAACTCTCTTCATATCTTTTTGTGAAATCCTTGTACAAAATTTGATTCTTTTACCAAATGGCAATTCTTAGTATTTAAAAATACTAAACTGAGGCCAGCAGTCACCAAACACTTAATCAATAATGTTTATTGCTTTTTATCACAACAAGGATCAAATTCAATGTATACCAATGTCATATAACCTTGTATGGTCCACAATTAGGGTTTGACATCCAAATGTGACATTTAATAAAAGATATAACACGAAATATGAAAAATTAAAATCAAAAGTATAAGGATTCCTATAGGATCCTTCCAACTTTCCCTCTTATATCATAGCTCATATAAATAAATATATATATATATAAATTAAGTGCAAATTTAACGAGATAAAACAACAAAATAATATCAGAAAAAGTATCAATAAAATCATCTTGCATTACAAAATTATGTTTTCTAAGCAAAAACTTTAATTTTAAAATTCCTACAACCTCCTACCAAACTATCTTAGTTCTCTTCTAATATTTTATATTTGACTTCATACATCAAAGTTAATCAAGAATTTTATAACTATAGACAAACTTAATAGCTTATTAGTTGTTGATGTGTCAAATAAATCATAAAAATATGAAAATTTCAATATTTGGACAATATTCATATTAACAAAGAAAAGGGTATAAAATTCAACTGGATGAACAAATACACCAGTCACATAACATAATCATGTATGTATAATTTGTATTTAACTTATGTGCCTACATTATGAATTTCTATGGTTGCTTACAAAATTCACCTCACTGTCACATAATTTTGTACATTTACATCAATATATTTTTAGTTAACCATGTAATCTTCTTTTTAATTTATTAGAATAAATTTAATTAATAAATATTCATTAATTCATCTAATAAATCCGTAAATGTGACGGTTTCAATTTGTATATCACACTAATATTAAAAAAAGCAGTCAAATAGATTTTCAATTTATATATAAAGATAAATAATTCAAATATCATAAATATTTTACACCAATAACATTACCAAAACTAATTTATTATTCATTTATCTCAATAAATTTATATGCATTGTTGAACTTTATTTTTTAACTTTAAATATCCATGTTTTGACATTTCTATAGTTATGTACAACTTCTTCGACCGTTTCCTAAATCTTTCTTATTTAGATCCATATATTTAAATTGCTAACGAAATCTCAAATTTAAAGTATTTTAATATCTATATTTCAATCGTATATGTACACGTATACGTCCTAATAAAAATGACAACAAAAAATGTGTTTAACTATATAGATCACATACATGTGTACACAAACAATAATAACAAGGTTAATTTGTAAATTAACCATAACCATTCATGTACACAAACAATAAATTTACCATACACAAAATTAAAAAAAAAGTATTTCTAACTTCAAATAACTCCAAATTAATTTTTCTGTAATCTTTTTATAAAATCCTTCTCAATTTATTCAAATTATTTACTCTGTGTTAATTAACTAATTACATAATTTCAAATTTAACATATATAAAAGAAATAAGTTATATAATATTTGTTAATTCATCTAAAATAATTATAATATGTCAACTTCAACTAGAATACTAGCTCATAGTAGTAAGAATAATAAAATTATTGTTTACCTTCAAAGAAATATAAATTACATAACACATATCATGTATAAACAACAATTTATATTATGTTTATTTTGCCGGATTCATCGTGCGTTGTATAATAAAATTCCAATTTTGACATCAAAATTTTAAAATCTATATTTTATATATTATCATGTGCAACGCACGGATTACACACTAATATATATATATATATATTGTTCGACGACGAATATTCTATGAATTAGAATACTGTCGCGAAGTGTAATAAACCGCTAGCACACGACGTACAATTGTTAGTACGTGGCGAATACGAATCGATCCATAGGGAAAGAAGTCATTTCAATCTTATTCAATCAAACTAAACCGAATTCAAGTGATGATTTAACTACAACTAAACTAGTAAATTAAAATTAATAAAAAACTATGAGATAAATGGCAACTTAGGAATAAATTCACATTCTAGATCATGTAGTACAACAAGTTAGGAAATTACGATATCTCTTTTCTTTTGGTCATTTGTGAATTTAGTTGATATGATTATTATAAGTATAGCTTATTCATGTTATTAACTAGCACAACATAAACTATCAAACTATATCATACCCACTAAATCACCTTACTAGATCTAATGAAAAATGAACAAGTTGAAACTGAAATACACTTTAAGCATGGCCTATGAACTATTAATTAGAACTATAGACCATCAAATTTTTGGTTTCAACCTCCACTTAATCACCATGGCATCAACATAACATGAAACACAAAGAGAGAATGAAAAGATAAATTATGTTGCAACTTGTTCGACGCTTTCCTACGAACTAGAAAAGCGCGAATTTTAAATTAAATTCTGCAAGCGCACAGGTGTGTAGCATACAGGTCGAACACAGGGAGGTAAATTAAAATCAAATTATTTATCTAATCTCTTGGGCGAGTTAGACGAAGCCTGGAGATTTTGTTGAAACAAATTGAAATTGCGAACTTAGGATTATCGTTGAATCTAATCAACGATTAATCACTAAAGAAAGTAAATTGCAAAACAAGAACAACAATTCAGAAAATAAAAGTGCAGAATAAGAAGAACAAAAAAAAGTAAATTAGGATTGTCGTTGAAACTAATCAAACGACTAATCACTAACAAAAAATGTAAAATACAATTGGTGTTCTTCCAAAACTAATTGTGAAGACAACACCGATTGCTAAGAAAAAGAAAAATGCAGAAATAATAAAAAGAAGAAGAACTTTTATTAATGGAGAAGAGAATATAAAATATGATAGGATGGTGGCTACAATGACATTACAAGGGTATTTATAGGGGATAACCAAACCCTAACCCTAATTATAAATGGGCCTAGCCATTACATCACTAATTAGTTTACAATGAGAGTCTCAAATGGGCCTTAGTTAAATCTATTAAATTTTTGGCCTTTCTTCTTTTCCTCTTGGTTCTTTGACAAGCCTGAGATGTGCATGGCCTTTTTATCAATCTTTTTCTTGTCCAACAGCAACTAGATGTGAGATCTTCATCTACAATTCTTCAAAATGTAAATATATAGCAATCTAATATCCATTTATCTACTTTTCTGGTTGCATGCGGGCTGGGTTGGAATATCTGTAAAAGTGACAAAACAATACCCAAGTAATATTTATTTATATACAAAAGATAAGATATAAGAGCATAAAATAAACATATTTCTATGTCAATCAAATACCCCCACACTTATCTTTTACTCGTCCTCGAGTAAAACAAGAAATGAAAAACTAAACTAGATATGTCACACTTTCGTAGGAAACACGATTGCATTGAGCGTATGCAACAAGCCGTTAAACCTCTAGGTGTCCCTAGTAGGACGAGTGGTGTCTCGTGGGGGTTTTCAGCGGATACTACCCACATAATCCAAATGCAGTATGATATGACTTTAATGTAACTACATGAATGCAATGGACTTATGCAATTGAAAACAAAAATTGAAAACACGACTTATTTCAGGAAAGTGGTACAACAAATTAAATTAACAATTTCTAATCAGTTGATTTTATTTTAGATAGCTCAACTTGTCACAAATTTTCAATATAAATCAAGTTTTCAAATGTTAAATTCCAGTTTGGCCAGTTGGTTCGGTCGATAACATAGTGCAACCATGAAATAGATTCTTAGTTTGCTTGGCACAGTTTGCAAAGTGGTATTATTATTTTCTCATGTATGGCTAGTCAAATCAATAAGGTCAAGAAGTGTTTGGGCATCATCGCTTGTTCTTTATTCTATAAAATTTTAAAATTTATGATTAAGTACATACACCTAACTTAGAAGACCAAGGTTTACCACCCATGCACTGCCTCGCGGACTAACGGAGAGTGGGTAAAGAGCTTGGCGGATTGTGCAGGCCGACTTTGACTTTGTCAACAACGTGTCGGTAATCCTTAGGTGTCCAATCTCATAAAATGAGACCAAGATATTCCAACGCTGACTTTGTCAACAACATGTCGGATAGAGCTTGGCGGGTTTGCACACCAACGCTAGATATACAAGCAATGTTGGATACCCTTGGATTACTATTATTATTATTGAATTTATAAGCACAAAAGAGAGTTATGCGAATTTAACTTAACACAACTTAGTTTTAAAGATTCGAAAAGCCAATATAAGTATTTTAAGTCCTCCACTTATTTAAACAAAGTCTACAATATAGAATAGATTTCATGGCCATCACCTAAGAATCTCCCTATGTACCGGTTACACTATTATCCCTCAAAATTAAACTTTTCATTATATTTCTTATCCGATCTAAGTTGAGAGAAAAAAATATTATCAACTGACTAATAATTGTTAACTTATTTTGTTGCATCAAACTAAAATGAGTCATGTTTCAAAAAAAATGGCATGTTAGTACAGTCTAAAATGCATGATGGTCCTATTTAAATTGCTGAAAATGAAAAGAAAGAAAAATGGAAAATGAATGAAATGCAGACTTCCCCCACACTAGAACTAAACAGTGTCCACACTGTGAATGTTTCCTAAATTTGAAAGATCGTACCCAAAGGTGAATGAGATGCAAAATTATTTGAAGAATGAAATGCAGTCTAGCCACTATATGTGAATGCCAATCATAAACAAAATGAAATCTATAACGTTGATGAGTGTTATGTGAAAAATGATACTTTCTTTTTCCCCTACACTTGCCTCTATCGAAAATGATGTATGATGATTTCCTATCTGGTTTTTGAGGTACAAGAGGCATGTCAATAAATTCTGAAATCAAAATCTTTCTTATGAAAATGATGTCGTGCCAATGATTTATATAATTAAGATGAAGATTATCCCGTAAAATTTTCTCAGGTTTTTCTTCTTGGTCCTCGGTAAGATCAGAGGCCAAGATTATGGGAGAATTTTTCGAAAAGTCCAAGTGATCATACTCAAAGTCTTGTGGCAGGGGTTTGAGGTCTAACTTAGGAAGGTCGTGTATGACATTAGTCAATGTTCCTTGGTTAGATTCAGATGACATAGGTTTTGGGTCAAGAAGTTCATTTAATTCAGAAATGTATTCGAGCTCATCAAAATCAGAGTTGAAATGGTTAAAACACATTTTCAAGGCTTTAGAAGTGTCAATAAAAGTTTCATTAACTGTGGTCTGAATCGTGCTAATTTTATCAATCTCCAAATCCCTAGAAGAATTGTGGTGGCTAAGACTTTTCTCAATCATCGTTATTAAATTTGGAAAATACAAAACTTAAATTTGACACATGTAGCTATTATTACAAAATAAATAACGTACTCAAATATATTTTATTAGTTGATAATCTCGATTTGAAGGGGGAAGAGGGTCTTATGGCCGTTCACGTATAGTATAAATACTAAGGGATACGACCAATGTTTTACGGGTAGTATGCAACCTCTTTTGCTAGAAGTTCAATAAATTGATCTAATATATATCCGCGATCAAACCATTGAGACAATCAATTTCATAAAATACACTCTAGCAGTTAAATATTTTGAAAATCAAATCAGATTTTATTCTTGAAAAGCGATAAGAGTGATGCTTATAATTATGGAAATTCGTTCCTCACCAAATCAATGTAGAAATTTCAGGCAACACAACAGTCACACAAGAATAATTACAAATTAAAAATTGTACAAGCAAGCCGCTGCCCCTGCAGAATTTTTTTACAAGCAATGTCTATATTTTTCTTTGCAGCAGAGCACCTGTAGATTTCAGAAATTATTACAGTGGGGCATGGCTGTCCATCCAGAAAAAATGAGTAGCGTCAATGATTGAAATCTCACTATTTGCAATTTCTTTTGATTTCTGAAATCTTGATTTGTTGCTTGAACTCCAGTCACCTTGTCCTTAGTTCAAAACTCTTTTTTTTTTTGAATGAATTGAATAACAAAAAAAGCACAAGAAAAAGAAAAAGGAATTAACAAAAAAAGCTAACTTTTTGGAAAAGATGGTGCTGAAGTGTTGATTGAAAAAAAAACTATGGTGAAATGAGATTATGTGAGAGGGAGGGGTATTTGATCAGAGGGAAGAAATGAAGCAGGGAAAACTAATTGAAAAAAAAAGAATCTTTTTATGACCTCCCTTTTTTTATTATTGTTGAAAAAGTGGACAAATAGGAAAGAAACAAATGACAAAAAAAAAATGGGAAGAGAGATTTCAGGAAAGAAAGAGAATTGTAAAGGACGAAAGGAAAGTAACTGTAAAAGATTTGGAAAAGAAATTGAGAAGGAAAAGCAAAAAAAGAGAAGACAAAAACAGAAATAATTTTTTTCTTTTGTTTATTGTTGTAAAATTAGAAGAGACAGAAAAAAATGAAAAAGGAAAAACTTAAAAAGGGAAAGAAATAAATGGAGAAAGGAAAGAAAATTAATTACAAGGCAGAGAAGAGAAATTTATATAAGGAATTTTTTTCTTCAGCAAATTGTAAAAGAAGAAAGGATGCGGGATATTAGTAAGAGGGGAAACAAACGAAAGAAAGGAGAAAGAAGTTGAAAACATGGAAGAAATAAAAGAAAAATGGCAAGATTTTTTTTTTTGAACTTGTAAAAGAAGAATGAGAAGTAATTGTATTGAAAATTGGAAAGGAGGAATAAAGAGGAAAGAAATCAAAAGTGGATTTTTTTCTTTTTTGAAAAGAAAGGAAATTTGTAAGAGAAGAAAAGAAATCAAATGTATTGAGAACAAGAAAGACAAAAGAAGAAAGGAAAAAAATTGCAAAAGAGGAATCTTTTTTTTTTCTGAAATTTGTAAAAAGAAAATGAATGTAGACGATTGGAAAGAAAGTGGAAAGATGGAAAGAATAAAGGAAAATTGATAGTTGTTTTTTTTAATGAAGGAGAGAGCAGGAAAGAAATAAATGGAAAAATGGAAAGAGAGATTGTAAAAGGTTAATGAGAAATGCAAATGGAAAGAAATTAAAAAAAATGCAAGTTTTTTTTATGAAAATTTGAACAAGAAGAAAGGGAAAGAAATGAATGGTAAAAACCAAACAAAAAAGGAAAAAAATTAAAAGAGGAAGGAAATAAGAGAAAAAAAAGCAAGGTTTTTTGAGTAGAGCGGAAGGGTAGAAGAAATTGAGGAAAGAAATAAAAGCAGACAAAAACAAGAAAGAAATCAAAGTAGACAGAGAAGAAATTGCAAAAGGTTTTTTTTTAGAAAGTTGTAGACAAAAGATGGAAACAAATAAAAAGAAAAGGAAAGGGAAAAGAAAAATGTGAAAATCAGCAAGGTGGTAGAAAGATGGAAAGAAATTGAAGAAAAATTAGCAACTTTCTTTTTTTGTATATTTTTTTTTCTTCTTGAAGGAATTAGATTGGAAGAAATGCAAAATAAAAAAAGGAAAGAAATAAATGAAAAAAAGAAGGAAAATTAAAAGAAAAAGTGGTAAGATTTTTTTCCTTGTCTTAGAGATTATGATATCAATATGTGATACACAATCAACTAATCAAGATTTTTATCTATATATATCTACAAGAAAACAATCGGAAAATAAAAGAAAATTTGGCAAGATTTTTTTTTACAAAATCAAATAAAAAGGAAAAAAACTAACACGAATCAGAAATTAAATAAATAATAAAATTCAATTGTTACCTCCCCGGCAACGGCGCCAAAAACTTGTTCGACGCTTTCCTACGAACTAGAAAAGCGCGAATTTTAAATTAAATTCTGCAAGCGCACAGGTGTGTAGCATACAGGTCGAACACAGGGAGGTAAATTAAAATCAAATTATTTATCTAATCTCTTGGGCGAGTTAGACGAAGCCTAGAGATTTTGTTGAAACAAATTGAAATTGCGAACTTAGGATTATCGTTGAATCTAATCAACGATTAATCACTAAAGAAAGTAAATTGCAAAACAAGAACAACAGTGCAGAAAATAAAAGTGCAGAATAAGAAGAACAACAAAAAGTAAATTAGGATTGTTGTTGAAACTAATCAAACGACTAATCACTAACAAAAAATGTAAAATACAATTGGTGTTCTTCCAAAACTAATTGTGAAGACAACACTGATTGCTAAGAAAAAGAAAATTGCAGAAATAATAAAAAGAAGAAGAACTTTTATTAATGGAAAAGAGAATATAGAATATGATAGGATGGTGGCTACAATGACATTACAACGGTATTTATAGGGGATAACCAAACCCTAACCCTAATTATAAATGGGCCTAGCCATTACATCACTAATTAGTTTACAATGAGAGTCTCAAATGGGCCTTAGTTAAATCTATTAAATTTTTGGCCTTTCTTCTTTTCCTCTTGGTTCTTTGACAAGCCTGAGATGTGCATGGCGTTTTTATCAATCTTTTTCTTGTCCAACAGCAACTAGATGTGAGATCTTCATCTACAATTCTTCAAAATGTAAATATATAGCAATATGATATCCATTTATCTACTTTTCTGGTTGCATGCGGGCTGGGTTGGAATATCTGTAAAAGTGACAAAACAATACCCAAGTAATATTTATGTATATACAAAAGATAAGATATAAGAGCATAAATTAAACATATTCCTATGTCAATCACAACTACATGATCAAGAGAGCTTCATTACTCCTAAGTTGAAAGGGATTAGCCTCTCATGTTTATTATTCTAACAACGAACGTAAATTGCAACATAGAACAAAAAACAAGAGAAAAATAAAATAAAAATAAAATAAAGGACAATATAATCTACTTGCAGAAAAGAAAATAACTTGTAAATAAAAAACTAAAGAGAAAAGGGAGAAGACAAATTTTATTCTGACAGAAGAAAGTTACAAAATAAAACTTATGATTGAATGAATCCAAATGAACTAAATACAAGTGTATTTATAGTTGCCCAGGCCAAGAGTAAGCGACCTATTACACAATGTTGGATAAAAGCCCTTTTTCAAAATAAAACCTAAACCAACTAGCTAAGTGTGAACGCGTATGAATGGCTTTGCAAATGTCATAGCTTGCAGGCATCAAATGGCATCAACTCCAACTGTTTTGAGCATAAATAGAAACTCCATAACATCTGCGACAAGCTATTTTTATGAAAAGGTATGAATCATTAAAATATGCGGCAAAAAGTGATTGAACAACAACATTTCTTCAAGCTTTTCAATAATTAAGTGCATCAATTCCATTCATCATAAATAACCTGAAAACACAACTATAAATACACAATATCAATTATTACTAAGAGAAAACAAGATAAATAAGCGGATAAAATAAATACATTTGCGTGTATATCATATACCCCCACACTTATCTTTTTATTCGTACTCGAATAAAGTCCAAAAAAAAAACTAAGATAAATCCGATTTCGTAGGGAACACGATTGCATTGAGCGTATCCAACAAGCCGTTAAACCTCTGGGTGTCCCCAGTAGGACGATTGTTGTCTCGTGGGGGTTTTCAGCGGATACTACCCACAAAATCCAAAAGTTAAATACAAAAAATATTTACAAAATGCAAGATTCGAAATTATTTACGATATGAATGCAAGTTTTTAAAAAAAATATTTACAAATGGTTAATTTACTTTTAAATATTACACGAATGAGTTAACACAAATTTGGGTCGTCATTATGAAATTTGAGTCTGTTACTAATCAAAACTTAAAAAAAAGTCATGTTATCGTCACAAACTCCTCCAGCTTAGCCAGTTGTTTTAGTAGAGACAAAGTGCAAATATGAAATGAATTCTATAATCGATATCAGCAATCGTAAAACGACATCTTAACTTCCTTTTTGTTAACAAGTTAGGTCGAATAAGTGAAGAGTGTGCTTCGATTTCAAGTGCTTATTCTCTCTTTATTACAAAATATGTACATTATTACTGTTTACAAACACCTAACCGAAAAGACCAAGGTATACCACCCATGTGAGTTTGGGACAGAGCTTGGCGGATTGTGCAGACCGAAGCTGACTTTGTCAACAAGATGTCGGTAATCCTTAGGTGTCCAACTCATAAAATGAGACCAAGATATACCAACGCTGACATTGTCAACAAGGTGTCGGAAAGAGCTTGGTGGGTTTGCACACCAACGCGAGATGTAGTAGCAATGTTGGATACCCTTGGATTATTATTATATATATACATTCTTTTTTTTCGTTTTTTTTACATAAGAGAGAGAGAGAGAGAGTTAAGTGAGGATATCTTAACACAACTTCACTTAATAGATCTAAAATGTTATCGCAAGTAGTCTAAATCAACCATTCATTTAATCAGATTACAATTCAGAAAACATTTCATACTCATCACTTATGAATTTCCCAATATACCAGTTATACCAAATTTGCTCATAATTCAAACTTTCCTTTCGTTATCCGCTAAGAGAAGTAAATCTCCAAACATTTTAATTGAACGACCAAAATTGTATGCTAACTCCATCATGTCTTATTCAAAAGTAAATAGAAATACGAAATTATTATTTTTTTTAATATTTTTTTTAAGAAAAAAGGAGGGAAATGCAAAACGAGGAAGGGAAAAAATGCAAACTTAAACTATGCAAAACAGAATGAAAATGAGACTTCTCCCACACTTGATTTCGACTATGTCCCCACAATCAAGTGAAAGGAGAAAAAGAAAAGAAAATTTTGAAAATATACCCTATATTTACAAAAAAGGAAAAACAAATATTTACAAAATATCAGAAAATATATTCACAGGAAGTAAATGAAACAGTCTTCTAAAGATCGATTCACTTGTCTCTTCAAGTATGAGAGACACAGCTTCAGCACAGAAAACCAAATAATAAAAAAAATTAAATCACATTTCAGATTTGAAAAAACAAATTTTGTTTTTTCAAAAGTTTGAGTTGCTAACTTTAAAATTTTGAGCTTACGATTGATCCTAAAATCAAACTGAATTTCTATAGCAACTAAAGAGAGGTTAGTGGGTCGGGATTCAGTAAAAGTTTCAAAAATAAAGTTTGATTTATTCAGATGATGTATAAATTGAGAGATGTGTGCATCATTATCACCACCACACTTGTTTTGAGAAATATTGTTCGGTGCTGCTTTGATGTTTGAAATTTTGTTGACTAAAGGTTCATTCATAAACCTAAAGTCAAAACCAAATAAATGAATTTTTAGTAAATTTCAAAATTGTGTTTTCTCAAAAACCGTGTTATTCCAAAAAGAGTTCATATACTGCAGAAATTTATCATTGAAAAACAAGTGATCACAGTGAGGTTCAGTTGAAACGATCAAGTCACAAGGAGTTTCAACCGTTTTAGAAAAATCGTCATTGTGTTTAAGATCACATTAAACAGTTTCGTTGTTTTCATCCTCAAGAATTTTGAAGTTTTCAAATGTTTAAATTTCAATTTCAGACCCAACAACATTATCGTCAATCAGTTCAAGCAGTTTTCGCTCATCAAAGTCGTCCTCACATAAAAATTTGTTACCAACTTCATCATTTCTTTTAGGTTGACAATCTAAAGTTGCTAAAGTTTCAAAATTTTCAAAATCTAAGAGAGGAAGATCAAATTGAAGATTGACGTCTTCCTTTTCAAGAGAATTTAAATTCAAATCAATTACAGAGCTTTCAACAACTTCATTAAGATTTTCATCAATTTCAAAAGTTGTTAGTTGAAGATCGTCGATTGTGGCAAAAGGTGGATTAACATTTGACTCATCACATGTTCGGTTTTGATTATTTTGTTTTTCATGAAAATTCATGTAGTCTTGAAACAACAAACTTGTGTGGTTATCGTGAATTTCATTCATTTGCTCAACAAAATCAAATTTATTATTTACATTAGAATTTTCAATTTGAAATTGTTGAGAATCAAAACTGATAATTGCACCATCATTGAAATTATTCTCATTGCCAAAATCATTTGTAAAGTGAGTCACATTTCCATTTTCATTTTGGAGTTCGAAATTTAATTGACAAGGATATAATCATAATCGTTTGAATTTGGAAGTGAATTCGAATTTTGATTATTTTGAAAACTTTGACTTGAATTGTTGCACACTACTTCAATTAATCTTTGTCTTGATTTATTAAATTTTTGACTTTCTTCAAGTAGAGATTGAATACTTATTTCAAGACTTGAGGATTGATCATCATTTTGGAAATTTGGTGGTGTAAAATCCAAATTGTTTGTACAATAGTTGTTATTAAAATATCCATATGAATTTGGTGTAAAATTATATGGATAATATTGATTTTCACAAATATCGTAAAATTCGTAGGAATTAGGGAATTGAGACATTTTCAAGAAAGTTTTTTTTTGAATATTTTTTAAGAGAAAAAAATTATTCACAAAAGTTTTTTTTTTTTAGATTTTGGATTTTTGGATTTTTTTAATATATGCATGAACCTAATGCAACTATATGAATGCAAATTATTTATTTACAAATTTCTAAAATTACATAATGACAGTTAGATTAATTTCAACAAAAAATTTCTTAACCAGTTAACGGACAGGAGTTATCGGAGCACCAGGAATCACCCTAGCAATACAGCCGAAGATTTAAGTACTTTCAGAGGAACAACTGATTTAATATTTATGAATCACCGTAATATTTATAAACCGGTTATTACTCTGCCGTAGTCTAGAACCGAGAAATAAATCGTTAGAAAGAAATCAACTTGTCAAAATATAAAAGTGTCCTTAGAAAAATAAAAAGCAAAATAAGATGAATGCAAAACAGAAATTAAACGTGAATTAACAATGCAACTACGAATGAATTTTTATTTTATTTTTGGATTTTTTATGCAAATGCAAACAAACAACAATGCAATGAATTAAAAACAAGGGAGAAGAGCACAATACTAGAGAGTCTGAATTTATTAGCAATTTTTTTTTAAGCGGCAAAATTTTTTAGCAAGCAAAGCATAGCGCGGTTCTAAGTGAGCAAAGCAATTCTCCTTCTCGTGCAACCTGAAAAGCGATGACAATATATATACAATGAAAAGCAAGCGATTTTTTTTTTTGAATAGAAAATAAAATAAACACACTAAATCCTAACTTAAGATGAAACAAAAAGAAATAAACACACACTAAATCCTAGCAATAAAACAAATAAACTAAAAAAACAAAGAAAAGTAAGGCAAACTTTTTTTTAAAACAAACACACAAAGCACACTACAAAACTTTAACTCAACCCAAACAAAGATTACACTAGAAAACTTGACCAGTCCACTGGCCCACAACGAAGCCTAATATCCCTGAAACCCCAAAAATACACCAGTGACATGCAAAAATCAAAACGCTTTCCAAATTCTTCTGGTTTCTACAAAAATGGCGACCAGAAATCAAAGTCAGGAATAAAATTTTCGAATTCAAGTTCAAAAGCTAGTTTCAGGTCGTGAATTCAATTTTTTTTCTTCTCAACTTTGAATTTGCTAGGTTTTAGGGTGTGTTTGCGTGATTTTGGTCTGATTGTGGAGTGATGATGGAAGTTTGTGAATCTGATCGTGAAGATGGATTTGGGTTTTAGAACGTGAGAAGGTGGTGATTTACAACACGGTAGATGGAAGGAATTGCGTTGATTTTGGTTTGCAAGTAGTGGAGGCTTTAGGGGGATGTTGTTTGGTGACTGGAGATTGATGTTAGAGGGCTCTGGATGGAGGAGTAGATGATGGACTGGATTCAAATAGAAGCTTATGTTGCTAGGAATTGTGGAGCAATGAAAACTAGTGGAGGAGATGGTGTATTGGTTTGAGCAATGGAGATTAGAAGGTGAGAGGATGAGAAATGCAGGGAATGATTTAATGGTGTGAAGTGAGATTGGCTTAGAAAGGATTGTTGTGAATTGTGAAGAATAAGGCAGAGAAGGAAAGAAAATTATAGAAGGAAGACAAGAAAAAGGAAAGCAATAATGTTTTGTTTTTCTTTTGTGTTTTTTTATAAAAAATGTAAAAAAGGGATGAAATTTATAAAAATCGGAAAGAAATAAATGAAAGAAGAAGGAAAGAAATGAAGAGTTCGAAAGCAATAATTTTAATTAATTACTGGAAAGAAAGAAATGAAGGCAGTCAAGGAATATAAGGTAAAAAAGGGAAAGAACGTTAAAAAGGAAGGAAAAGGAAAGCAATAATTTTTGTTTAAAATTATTTGTAAAAAAAAGGAAAGAAATGTAGAGAAAATTTGGAAAGAAATAAATTAAAAAGGGGAGCAAAAGACAAGATTTTTTTTTTTGAATTTTTCTTTTTAGGAAGATTGAAAAGAAAATTAAACTAAACGAAATATTAACAACCTCACAAAACAAAAAAGCAAAAGTGCACAAACAAAAGCAAGAACACACAAAAAATTAACAAGAAAAATGGGAAAACACAAGAACTTATAAACAATTTTTTTTTAAAATGAACAACACTAAAAAAAATTAATTCGAAGAATAAAATTAAAACTAATTTCTTCCCCGGCAACGGCGCCAAAAACTTGTTTGACGACGAATATTCTATGAATTAGAATACCATCGCGAAGTGTAATAAACCGGAAGCGCACGACGTACAATTGTTAGTACGTGGCGAATACGAGTCGATCCACAGGGAAAGAAGTAATATCAATCTTATTCAATCAAATTAAACCGAATTCGAGTGATGATTTAACTACAACTAAACTAGTAAATTAAAATTAATAAAAACTATGAGATAAATGGCAACTTAGGAATAAATTCACATTCTAGATCATGTAGTACAACAAGTTATGAAATTACGATCTCTCTTTTCTTTTGGTCATTTGTGAATTTAGCTGATATGATTATTATAAGTATAGCTTATTCATGTTATTAACTAGCACAATATAAACTATCAAACTATATCATACCCACTAAATCACCTTACTAGAATTAATGAAAAATGAACAAGTTGAAATTGAAATACACTTTAAGCATGGCCTATGAACTATTAATTAGAACTATAGACCATCAAATTTTTGGTTTCAACCTCCACTTAATCACCATGACATTAACATAACAGGAAACACAAAGAGATAATGAAAAGATAAATTATGTTGCAACTACATGATCAAGAGAGCTTTATTACCCCTAAGTTGAAAGGGATTAGCCTCTCATGTTTATTATTCTAACAATGAACGTAAATTGCAACATAGAACAAAAAACAAGGGAAAAAGGAAATAAAAATAAAATAAAGGACAATCTAATCTACTTGCAAAAAAGAAAATAACATGTAAATAAAAAACTAAAGAGAAAAGGGAGAAGACTAATTTCATTCTGACAGAAGAAAGTTACAGAATAAAACATAAGATTGAATAAATCTTAATGAACTAAATACAAGTGTATTTATAGTTGCCCAGGCCAAGACTAAGCGGCCTATTACACAATGTGGGACAAAAGCCCTTTTTCAAAATAACACATAAACCAACTAGCTAAGTGTGAACGCATATGAATGGCTTTGCAAATGTCATAGCTTGCAGGCATCAAATGGCATCAACTCCAACTGTTTTGAGCATGAATAGGAACTCCATAACATCTGCGGCAAGATAATTTTATGAAAATGTATTGAATCATTAAAATATGCGGCAGAAAGTGATTGAACAACAACATTTCTTCAAGCTTTTCAACAACTAAGTGCATCAATTTCATTCATCACAAATAACCTGAAAACACAACTATAAATACACAGAATCAATTATTTCTAAGAGAAAACATGATAAATAAGCGGATAAAATATACACATTTGCGTGTATATCATATATATATATATATATATACACACACACATACACACACACAAACAAAATCAACAATGGTAAGGAATCCTATTGCATTCCTCCAACATGACCCCCTACGTCATAAACATCATATAATCATATAATATGAGTCATTTGCTAGTAGGTGGGAATATATAAAAGATCATCCACTACAAGGCTGGAAATAAATCTAAACCAACTGATAAAACAGTAAATCATTCAAACAAGCAATCAACAATTTTATGTTTCTATTTGTAACATAGTAGCACTCCAAAAGGTGTGAGTTTTTAAAACATCATAGCTTTCAGTTAATGCCTTTACATTTTTGAATATTTAAAAATCAAATATATTTAATTTTAACTGAAATTCCAATAAGCTTCAATCTCAATGGGTCCAACTCCATCACAAAGATATTTCGATATGAGTGCAATACGACTAACCGTTTTGAAACCTGACCTCGTATAAACAAGATACAAATTAATAAGCATTTGAGATTAATTAAAAGGTAATTAACTTAATTAATTAAATATTAAATTCTAATTACATTTACTCTAAATCATTCAGGACGATCTCGTATTCGTCGTATCCATTCATCATCAAACTCCAATGCTTTAAATTACCAGATGTCGTCACCTACACACTGTTGAACCTCCTGACCTTGATGCACCTACAACTTCAAATGTTGTCTCTCCCATCATATCGATTCCTAAAAAAACAAATAAAATTCGATCATCGTCCATCTCATTTTTCGACTGTAACAAGCGATTGTTCACTACCGCACCACCATCGATATAAAGGTTTGCTTCCACTTTACAAATTTGCTTGAGATAATACCGCCTAACTCTTCAACGTTGACACAAAAATTGCCAAAAACCATTCTAACCTCTTTTTTATTCATTGCCAATTACCGACATACTCCAGCCACCTTTTGACGATCCGACTGTACATAGACTCATCTCATCTAGTTGAACATTTTCCCAATTGGGGCCATGTCCGAAAATTGCCTCTAACACAACAATTAACCATTGAATTGAGCAATTTTAAAGGATGGTTAGGGTTTATTTTCAGAAATAAAAGAAAAGGAGTGTCCTTTATAGGAACATAAGATCTCAAACACCGTTCATTTCAAAAAAAATCCAACTTTAATCGAGGCAAGCTCACAAGCATTATATTCTAATTATCCGTATTCCAGACTCAATAGAAATAGTACCGAAAGCCAATTTGATCACATGAAAAATTAGCTTTTAAAATCAGATTATATTATTATAATTTTCGATAGAAAAATGCTATGCATTTTAGCTTGTACGATTACATAATAGGTCTGATTATCACTAAACTCGAGGGCATACAAAATTCGTTATTTTGGAACTAGTTTCATCAAGATCCTAGATAGTTTGCAATAATGATAATTTCACATCTTAACTAAATCAAGTTATTATTAATTGATTTTAAATTCTAAGAAAATAATTTATTATCATCATTTTTATTTAAATAGTTTTAAATAAACTTCGAAATCAAATTAATTCCACATTAAATTTGTGAATCATTTATTCTAGTAATTCCATTTTATTAATTACTATTTCAATATAAACTCTCATATATGTTAAATTCAGGTCATTAAATTTCTAAAACAATCGTTTTGATATTTAAATAAATTTAATATTTGGATACCAAAAATCTGGATCGTTGCATTTTTTTTTTCTTCCTTAATAGAATTTTTTCTCTGAAATTCCTAGTTAAGAAAAATTCTTCTAAGCCATTAACTTTTCCAAAATTGGTTGTTTGAAACAATTGTTAAATTTGTCTAAGTTCTTAAATTTTCGATAGATTTCGGTAGTACCCCCTTTACATGACTAGGTCTGGAAAAAATACAATATCAATATAAGCTCACAACTAAGACCCCTAGTATCTAAGGACAACATAAATAATGTAAACATATCATATACTTGTAAAGAGTGTATGTTACATAGTGAACACACCCATTAACTGTAAACAATATCATTTGTCTAGTAATCAATCTTTACTTATGAAACCCAAAAGCAATAAGCAAGGTTTAGCTTCCATATATCTGAATTTACTTTCATGACCCAAAAGAGAGTTAAGAAAATAAACAAGTATTATAATAGCTATTTTGTCATATGCACAAGTAATCGTAAACAACATAACAACCCTATGCTACAAGGTAATGCGATGGAACTGATAAAAAATATGGAATTCTGTAAGCAACTCTAGTGTAACATGAAATTTTGTATAATCAAAAGCAATAATCACATAAACAATACTATACTGCAGTTACTTTTTTTTTGAACTTGTTCAGGAGGGAAACCGACCGGAGTCGTAAAACCCTCCCTAGTGCACCTAGCCTGGTCCGCGAGCACCACATAAGTGGCTGATTTGAGCATATGCACATGGTAAGCTTTTAGCATGCCATTACGGGTTTCGAACCCACACCACTATTACCATGGCGCAAAGTCCTTAACCGTTGGGCTACTGATATGGACCTATACTGCAATTACTAACAGACATAACTTATGGTTCACTCAGGTTTTGTAGCCTTCTCATCGCATAGGATGGAAAACGATCCATTAAGCGTCACCTTATGCTAGATAACCTTAGGTTATTACTTAGTCAATCATTCATATTATCCCAAATAATTTGAAGAGTCATTTTCCTAATTCTGCATAAGCTAACAAACATAGCAGTAATATTACTAAACCCCGCACAATGCATATTTTTCATTCACATGCAAAATCAAATTCGATAGCTTGCTTGATCAAGTTGTTTCACTTTCGAGATAGCATCTCTCACTCAATCACTCTAGTGCAGAGTCATATTTGGTTCCTTGATTAGAAGTCGTTATTATCCTTGCGTGGCTAAATACCATGATATAGAACCTCTGAATCATATCAAAAATCCATATGCACTGATCATCACCAAGAATTAAGTGAAAAGTACTAACTTTAGATCAGTGTAAGTCACCTCAAATCTAGCACTCGAACCTAGATCAAAACGTTAAGCGAATAAAATGGTCTAAATACATCTAGTGTACTCATTTCCATTGTTTTATTATGTTGAGACAAGTCCCACACTTGGGAATTTATAAAATAAATCCAGTATAAACATTAAGAGTTCACCCTTCGCATTGCCAACTGGTTTTGTGATAAATTGGGGTTCTCTAACATGGTATCAGAGCAATAAAAAAAATCATGTGCACAAGCCACACTTTCCCACGTCACTCTTAAGATCCATGTGTGAGATTGCCACATGTGTGGGGGGCGTGTTGAGACAAGTCCCACACCGGGGAATTTATAAAATAAATCCAGTATAAACATTAAGAGTTCACCCTTCACATTACCATTTGGTTTTGTGATAACTTAGGGTTCTCTAACATATTACTATACCAATATCTCTTGTTCACTTTCGTTCCATAATTAGTATATTATCTCTTATACTTAAATTACTTTTGAACTATTTCCATAAATTATAAGTTCATATATCTATAGCTATATAATACTGAAGTTTTTATCGTAAGAATCCATTGATCGCACTTATATTTACTATCCATTTTACACTTAAATTGAAAGAAAAATACTCTGATACTTCCTTACAATATAAACAACACTAGATTTTCTTACTTAACCCAGATGATTCAATAATTTCAAATTTTTTAACTTGCTGCTTCTCAAATTTATAAGTTATAAATTTATCCGCTTATGCTTCCACGAAACACTTAGCTTAATCTTCCAATTTAACTTGGAAATTTCGAATATGAAAAATCATAGAAAATTCTATTCTATTTAAAATGAAGCTTATCAAATATAATGTCTAAATGAAATGCAAATCAACTGGTTTAATACGTAGAATATATGCATCCCATCATAACTTAATTGAAAACTTGAGAATTAAACTTTCATATTTTTACTTCAAAATCAAATATCTTAGGTTAAAAATAAAAATATATTTTGATTTAAATGATTCTAAACAAATGCCCGGGATAACGATTTCTCATGTTGAAACTCGAAAATGAACATTGATATTGTCACGATCATTACCAAAGTTATTTTCCAGCGAATGAAATAAGTTTGGTGCTTTTAAAATTCTTTTAGGATCCATTTATATTCAACATTGTAAAATAATTTTATTATTTCTTTCTAAACTATGGAAATAATTTTCAAACTTTCAAGGGTTCTGCATTCTTAAGTTGTCAATCAATTTAATTCCATTTTATTTATAAATTACACTTATAAAGTTTTACTTTGTACAAAGATCATTTCACATATGTTTATATTTGTTTAAATTTATATTAACCAGTTTTTATTGTAGCCAAATTCTTACACAATATTACCAATGAACATCTCATAGTCAAATTGTAAAATGAATTCACAGGGTGTTCGTTTTAATGTCCACATGATTATTAAACTACCTGCCTCGTAGACAAAAGAATAAATTGCTCTTAATCAAATACAATAGGTAATACCTATAAACTGGTCAGGCATAACCAAAAATCAACCAATAATGGACAATGATCCAAGTGACTAAGCATAACCAACCAATCAATAAATGATCATCACCAAATATGATCATTTCATAGCAAAGCACTCATTCAATTAACTATGATTAATTATGAATTTTTCCTTCGTGTGTGTGTGTGTGTATATATATATATATATATATATATATATATATATATATATTCCTTCGTATATATAAAATCTTGGTATAATTATTTCATTAACGAAATGTTAAAATGATATCACATATATTGGCCTTGTTCAAATATTTTGAAATCCTCATCAAGAACGTGAGTTATTCGTATTCATCTGAACCTAAAATTCAGGCAAAATAAATCAAACGATGTGGTATAAAATATTTTTATACTTACACTCACACAGATTTTTTTTTTTTTTTTGAATTTGTTTAGGAGGTAAACCGACCGGAGTTGTAAAACCCTCCCTAACATGGTATGCTCTTAGCATGCCATTTCGGGTTTCGAACCCACGCCACTATTACCATGGCGCTAATCCTTAACCGCTAGACTACTGTTGTAGACACATACACACACAGATATATATATATATATTGAAAATTGTTTCACTTTATCATCTAATAAAATAAAAGTACATACATAGCCAAGCGGAAAACAAGCAATACTGAAATTCAAATACATGAGAAAAAAACAAAGTACTATAAGAAAACAAAATAACTGAAGCTTAGGCCATTTCTATATCGTGCTCCATACTGCTGCTGCAATAGTGGTCCACGATCCCCGAAATCATCGCGCGTCATGCACGAGAGTAACTGCTTCGTCTCTTTGAGCACCTGATAATCTATACCTTCATATTGATAATTTAAACCACATATTTAAAAATAAAATGCAGACATGACAGTTAACAATGAATTATTCCAATACTGAAGAACATCTACTGCCTTCCTGATAACTGTGAAAATATTAGTTGCCAGCCTCACATCTAACAAGCAAAGTTAAGTTCTAATCATCCAAAACAACACCGATTTAACAATCAAGTTTCTCAGAGCCATTAGTGTAGGAAAACCAATCAACCACTATGAAAAAACTTCCTAATATTATCTCCTAAACCCATAAAAATGAATTCAGAAAACAGATTAATAAGTCTTCATGAAACTAATATCACTGGTTCTCTGCGTTGGGATCCACTCTGAACTAAATTATGAAGCGTCTGATATCTTATAGCCATGGACTTGAAACTGTGTGGACTACATAGGATACGTCTTTAAATCACACCCAGTAATGGCCGAAGGTGCGAATTGAGTTGTTATAAAAAAGTGAAAATTAGTCCAACATCCTTAAAAACTTTCAAAATATAAACGGCCTCCCTACCATGTTTTACTTTCAAAGAGGGTGTTTATTTTTTTAGTTACGTGGTTTCTTTAAATAAACGCACTCATGTATTAAAAAAAATTCAAAAAATTGCAAATGTTCACAGATGACCACCAAAAAAAAATTGCATAAATATATACAAGTATTCTCAGTAGTTGCATACATGTGTGCAACTATTCTTGAAGCGGTTTACACCGAAAATCTGCATGAATTCTTGCATACATGTATGCAAGTAATCTACATACATGCATACATGTATGCAAATAATTCATGAAGGTTTCACGTTGAAAAATCTGCGTGAATACTTGCATGCATGTATGAAAGTATTCTGTTTTCTTGCATACATGTATGCAAGAAAATGACCTGATATTCACGCCTGCGGATCGTTGCATAAATGTGTGCAAGTATTCTGTTTCATTGCTTAAGTGTATGCAAATAATTATGAACTGATTCGCATGCATGTGAATTATTGCATTCTTGTATGCAAGAATTGTGTAATACTTGCATGCATGTATGCACAAAAGTCAACGCAGATGCATGACTGAAATAGTTGCTCAGATGCATGTAAGAAATTCAAATATTTGCATACTATTATGCAATTAACTACAGTTTTCGTTGTTTTCTGTATTTTTGGTTTTTGACGTGTTTTTCGATGGTTTTTTCAATTTTTCTTTTTTTATGTTTTCGTGTTTTATTTAAATACGAATTCACATGATTTTTTTATTTTTATTTTTTGAATTTTCAAAAAATAGGGATGTAATTTATAATAAGTTTTGGACCGGACCTGAGCCTAATTTTGAAACTTAATAAGGACCTGTGCCAAACGCACCCTATAAAAAAGTGCACAAAAACAGTTGTGCATCAGAAACATTGGGTCGTTTTACATTAAGAGATGTGAAACTGTTAACATTGGATCGTTTACATCCAAGACAATAGTGGGATGTAAAACAATCAGTGACTTTGGATCGCTTACGTCCAGCACAAGAGAGGATGTAAGACAGTTAATACATAGATGCTTACCAGTGTAGGCAAACACAAGATGATCAGTAGGTGTAGTTAGGCTGCCTCCCAAGCATTCTCGATGTTTAACCGTACTGGTTAGCAAACAAAATTTACTTTGTAACTTTGGTGAAGTATTATTGGAAGATGGATAACAATAGAAGCTTGGGTTTGATGTTCTCTCTTCTAGTTCCTGCAATTCTGCCCAGAAATGATGATGAAATCCCATGGGCCATCTATCGAATAACCACTCCAAAGATATACATAGTGACCTGAGATATAAATCTAACCTTGTAAATCGATGATAAAAATGCGATTTTAGATATAGCCATAGGATACAGTTGTGAGAATTAGGATCTTTAGCATAAGTTGTTTTGAATTAGGCTCAATTTTCGTTGAATCACTCTTTCCTCTAGTCTCGATCCTCTGGATTCGAAAGAGCTATAAGATCCGATCTATGCGAAGATCGATTTGAAAATTCGGAAAAGTCAGAAGATCAACCGAACTTTCCGTTGCTGTGGTTCTTGGTCTACTATGATATGAAATTGGAAGCATGAAAAAATGCAACACGTTGTTCCACTCCAAGTACTAAACTCCCAAATAAAACTAGGGTTATGCGTTTGGTTGGTTTGGTTTATCCGATCATGAAAATTGTCAAACCAAAGTAAAATCGATAAATATGAATACCAAACCAAACCAACCAAATTAAGATTGGTTGGTTCGGTTGGTTATCCGATTTAACCAAACTTAATTTTTTTTAGACTTTATGTCATAATATTAACTATAGTTTGAAATAAATTATAAATATATAATTAAAATATTAAATTTTATGGTTCTTTTGCTTCCCAAAAGTAATTCTGATACATATGTGATGATTAAAATTTACTTAGATAACCAAATTAACCTAAAATATTTACTATAATATCGATAATTTTAAAAATATAATAAAAGTTCGATTAGTTTGGTTAAACAAATAACCGAACTAATTTTTTTTCTAAACCGACTACAAATCAAAATCTAATTTCAAAACCAAACCAAACCGGGCAAAATACTATAACATCCCGGACTTCCCCGGTCTCCAAAAAGAAGAGAAAGAACAGATGGTCTGAGAACACGACATATCAGAACACAAACAGAAGAACATTTCATTGCTTATTACAACAATTTACATCAGAGTACAAGAATATACAGAGTATGAATAAATATTACACATTGCAAAATATCAGAGATTAAAATACATTACATAGCAGCGGAAAATAATACATAACATAATTGAAAGAGATAAACGGATACAGAGCATTCCGAATATAGCTCCAGCTGTAAACAAGGATCCTATGAATATAATATCTACAAAACCAAAACTACTAGCTGCCCGTGTGGAAAATAGGGGCACCCAGAGTTTAGGTTAAAATAATAAACTCCAGGTCAGTCATGGGACTAATGTGAGAACTAAAAACAATTATGAAATCTTTTACTTTAAAAGTAAATCAAGGGACCACGCCGTATAACACGGAACGGGGTTCCTCCCAAGAATACCAGTGCATAAAACAAATAACGCAATACTTTTTGAAAAAATGAAACTATTATAAGACCCAGGTCCCATCACACAATGCAACGCAAGCCGGAGGATAGGGTTTTCCCTTATAATAGCCAAATATGCTTGGTACGTTTAAAACAAATCATTTGATACTATTATAAGTGCATAGTGTATGAAACAACTTCAAATATAGATGTATCAATCATAGACAACATGGATACCATATATCATGTCGCCATACTGGTCTCTACAATCAAAACCGAAATGTTGTATTGGAAGTTGGATTTCCATCATGAACCAAGGCAAGGGATCGTCTTTATCGCTTCGAGACTCTCTAGCCCGAGCGTCAGGGACAGAACACATCGTCCCTTGGATCTTCAAGGCCGGTCCACATTTTAAGTGGATTAATAATCCCTGAACAATACGTTTCCCCACCCTATGGGGCGTAAATGAGCCAGATGACTCAATATCCATCGACTCCGTAGTAACCGATATATTCGAGGCGCCTCGCAATCCAACAACCACATAAGTAAAAATGTCACATAAGTAAAAATGTCTGGGCTCCATACCATGACACCACTCCTAGCTAGAAGGAAACGCATGTCCTCCCTGCAGTCCTCTCCCGTTTCTATTTCACACCGGGGTGTGAGGCTCGCGAATTAACGCTATACATAAAGCTATGCTATATTAAAGTTGTGCTTTGATCATCAACCACAAGACTCTGCTTTTCAACAGAAGTCTTGATCATTTGCATCTCAGCATGCCACACCAGCAATTCACGCCATGCGACTGATGTCTATCAATACATAACCTCTCTGAGTTCGTATGTCTCAGAGAAGGGTGTTAAGCAAGAGAATAAATTCTCCACCACCAAACAAATATATATTTAATAGAGATCAATCAACACAGAATAAAATCCAATGTCAGGTACACATCCATTTACAAGTTCGTTCTGGGTCTGAACGAAATCGGAGGCACCTTATTCCTCGTCCCATATGTCCAATACAGGAGAGAGATCCTCGCATATTCGGTTGATCTCCAAGTATGTCTGGACGATCACCACTCATTACCTTGTCTTGGATGTACCACCAAAATCAAGACATCAGTAATCATCCTAACGAGGTGAAGACCTCCGGTCTTCAACCACCGTCTTCATTGTCGACTTATCATCGAATTAGTTATTCAGAATGGGTATAAACCCGTCCTTTCCGAATAACTCGCGTATATAATAAACGAGTGCTATAAAAACACAACATACGCCTCATTCCAATTCTGAATATTCTTTTATTTAAATATTCATATCCTTTGGGAAAGGTTCCCATTAATTTTATCAAAGATAAATCCTTTAAATTTATTCTTTAATCTTCCTTTGGATATCCATTCAAACCATATTAAGCTTTTCCAAACTAGTCGGGATTAGCGAACCTTACCGAAGTAATCATTTATTATATTTCCCAATCCCAGCCTATTCATCCCATGGAGCAAAACTGGCAATACCCATATCTAACATCACGGTGTTATCGGTAAAATTATTTACCATTTCTCGTTCAAATCTAATTAAAGATTTAACTATCGCTTGGAGCAAAACTGGTGATACTCCATTCTCAATCATTTCATGAATTCGATAAATTTAATTATCTCATTCACATTCCAATCTAATTAAAGATTCATTAAAACTCTAATTCAGTTTTAATCTTCCCAAAAATCAATATTAATGATTAGTTAACTTTGGAAACACAAACATGTCACATCGATAATCTACACCGTACTATTGATTTTTGCCGATATATAACCTCTAAGCTCGTACGTCTTAGAGAAGGGTGTTAAGCAAGAGAATAAATTCTCCGCCACCAAACAAATATATATTTAGCAGAGATCAACCATATAGTTCGAAATACAATGTTAAACATGTAATTCAGTCTTTAACTGGGTTAAAGAACTAATGTCATTTAAAACACAATTCACGATAAACCGAAAATTACATTCCATTAATCATGGAATCTTCACGGAAAACAGATCAATATATATAATCGATATCAATTTCCGTATCCGGCTAATAATATAAATGAAAAAATGACAAAGCCTTTTAAATTTCATATATATTAACAATCTTCCTCCACATAAGCTCATTTCGATTATTATCAAATCGAATTCCATTCGATTCCAATTTAATATATTAAATTTGAAAACTTTACTTTGGAAAATTTCCATTAAATCATAATAAAAAGATATATAAATTCTAAATCACATTTCAATGTAAATCGGGTTAAAGAACGAATGTCGTTAAAAAACAGTTCATAATAAACCCAATTCACATCCCATTTTATTCCAATTACCTGTTAATTAACTGGAAACTCTAATAATCTTAATTAAAATATTTATTCTTTTCTCAACTAGGTTTAAGAACAGCGTTAATGAAAACACCATTCACGACAAACCCAAATCCAATTCAATATTAAATACAAGGCTCTGAATAGAAATTTTATCGGCTTATATTCAATATCAAATTCTGAAATCAACAAATATCGTATTGGGAATATCGATATATATATCTTCCAAATTCCTCCATAATATCCGTATAATCACGGAATCCAATATCGAAATATTCCGATGATAATTTCGATTCAAATCCATTCCAATTCATATATTGGAAATTTTGGTTATTTTTTTAACCATTTCAAATCCAATTTTTTTTTTTTTTTAAATATTGGATTTATAATTTTAGTTCATAAATAGTTCATTTCGATAAAAATATATTTTTATCTTTTCAAATATGGAATTTTTTTAACCCTAATTCTTTCCAAATCATTTACTATGATTTTACACAAATTATTGATATTTTTAATAATTTTATCAAGACCCGTACAACCGATTTCCAAAAACGGTCATCAAACTGCACTTACAGCGACCTTTTCCGAATTTGATTTGGACGTAATTCCAAATCCAACCGTTAGATTTCAAATCCCTTGTATTCGTTAGGAAGCTCTTTTTGATACGAACCCAATGGTTCCGATTTTAGGAGAATCCGACGATCGGATCTCTTGTAATATCAATTCGAAGTCAATGATCGAAATTCGCGAACGGTCGATGTGCGACGCGTTCTATTCAGGCCATTAAATATATATAATATATATTATATATATTTCGTCGATTTACGTTTAAATCGTATTTTATAAATTGTTTTTAATTCGTTTTCAAAAAGATTTCAACTTCATATTCAATTTTAAATCAAAATTGAATATTCCATATCATTAATATATAAATGATAATATTTTCAAAACATTAGATTCTAAAATCACTTCCTTTTCGATATTCATTATAAAAATGAATAAAATCGATATAAATATCGTTCACGTCAAAATGACGTTAATCTAATCAACACGGCTTTATATATTTAAATATTTTTGTGTCCATCCCAAATCGGACATCAAAATCATATTTTGATCCATTACTGAATATTATTTTAAAATAATAGTTATTTTAAAATATTCATTATTCGCCATTTTAAAATATTCGTTATTTTAAAATATTCGTTTCTTCCGAATTGGAATCAGACACAGTCAATTACCATATAATTTTATTTATATGGATTTTATACACACATGTATACAACAATAATCAAACACAGTCAGCCATCATTCAGAGTGCATTACACAATTACATAATCATTACATATAAATAATTAACGCTTACAACAGTCTGTCAACCCATCGATTGACATACAACTAAATACTGGGATTAGTGTATGTCCAATATCATCCCAATACCCGTGTGGGGTTTTCAAACAACAAACACTGATTATTATTTGTGCAGTTGGGCGATGTTAAAATATATCATCCCAATCCATATCAGTTAAATGTGTGTACATAAACAAATCGTCCGATTTCTAAATGAATATTTATTTTATTCATATACACGTCAAAAAATATATTTTTAGCTATAAATTTTTTATTTCAAATCATGAATATTTTATACAGTTCATTTATACAATAAAAATGATATTTTTATCGTTCTAATATTTTTAGAAAATTTCGGTAGCATAACAGCGCGATACTAGAACTGGAGTAGGGTTTAGCCTTATCCCTCGCCTAATAATGGCTCGCGCCATATACAAACCAAATTCTAATCAATTCATTTAATTTCCAAAACCAAATTCAACCAAATAATCCAATCAACCAAACAACCAAACAAACATGGTTTCAAACAAAGGTGTCGGGTGCTACTAAGCACCGTCTGCATCCTAGTATATATATTTAACTAGAAAATAAATTAAAGTGAGAAGTTCTCACCTTTGGGATCCACTCCTCCATTCTATATTTCTGAATGGTTCAGATTTGGATTTGTTTTCCACCAGTTCCATCGCAATCTATTTCACACGATTTTTATATTAAAAATCACATTTTTATTCTAACGTTATATATATAAAAATCATATTTTTATTCTAATGTTATATATATATAAATCATATTTTTATATTCTAACATTATATATATAAAAATCATATTTTTATATTCTCTACATATATAAAAATCATATTTTTATAACAACGCTAAATGGATAAAAATCAAAATTTTGAAACGAAGTTATTTAAATAAAAACCATACTTTTGTACAATGAAAAATCTTATTTTTTTTCTAATCTAAGAAATCATATTTTCTATTTACAAAGAAATCATATATTTTAATTCAATGAAATCGTATTTTTCAATTCAATGAAATTGTATTTTTCATTTCCTTAAAAATCATATCTTTATAAACTAAAGATCATAATTTTTTTCCCAACTAAAAATCATATTTTTATATCAAAATTCTATGTATAAAAATTATATTTTTATTCTAACTAAAAATTATATTTTTATTCTAACTAAAAATTATATTTTTATATAACTAGAAACCGCGTTTTATCTACTCTAAATATATTAAAAAACACAATGTATATAATTTAAAAATGATATTTTTGAATTTTTAAAACCATGCTATATTTTATATTTTTAAAACAACATTTTAAAAAAAATCTTTTTTTAAATATTACCTTTTTAAACCAATACTATATATATTAATTTTAGATTTTTAAAAATGAATTACATTGTTTAAAATTTTGATTTTTAAATATAAATTACATTGTTTAAAATTTTGATTTTTAAAAATAAATTACATTGTTTAAAATTTTGATTTTTGAAAATAAATTACATTGTTTAAAATTTCGATTTTTAAAAATAAATTACATTGTTTGAAAATTTGAAATTTTCCGCCTTCTACCGAGGGAAGATGACAGCGGGTGTTTTTGTTTGACCGTGGCTTTGAATTTTGACCGTTAGGGTTTTTAGAGAATTAGGGTTTTATAAATATATTTATATTTATTTAATTCCAAAAAATGTCAGTTTTCATCCTCGAACTCCAAATCAAACCCAACGAGTATTGCCCCTAACTAATTACCCTCAGTTAGAACACAATGGGATATGTTTCATAAGCCAATTCGGCTGTTACGATCAGCTTTTCTTTAAATTAAAATATAAATCAATTAAAATTGAATTTGAACGTACATTTTAATTTACCGGGGTCGCATACTAACTCCGAAAAATTCCCGAAAAACTAAATCTAGCTATGTTTTGACGATACGGTCCTAACAAAACTAATTTCATCGAAGTTGGAGACTATTTGAAAAATGGCCATTTTCCAGTCGATTAAATTTAAACTTAAAACACGTTTAAATTCACCACGCTCACATATTGATTCCAAAAATTATGAAAATTGGAATCCAGAAATAATTTGACATTCCAGATCCAACAGAAGTTGTTGAAAATGGAGGTCGTTTGCAAAATCACGATTTTTAAGGGCAATATATTATATAAATTCCATAGCGACTATTCTGAATTTTCAACTGGACATAACTTTTTGTTCTCGTTATGAAATCTGGATTTTTCACATTTGTTGGAAAGATATTGTCAAATAGATTCAAATATTTTTGGTTTTACTAAAAACCGGTTTATTTTGAATCTTATACATTCATTTGAAATTTAAAATCGAAATTTCAAACTACTGCGCCATTTCCAATTCTTTTTATAATTAAAATAAATATCTATATTCTATCTTCGATTTAAATAAATTTATATGTTCTAATTCTATTCAAAATAAATTTCTAGTCGTTATTATTTAAAATAAATCATTTTAAATATTCAAAATTAATTAAAATAACCAAAATAAAATTTTTAAATTGGTTCCGATTTTCCGGGTTGTTACAAATACATTAGTTTGATTGGTTTATTTGGTTTAACCAAATAATGCTCACCCCTAAATAAAACCCGTTGTAAATCGAATGCTAGTAGCAACATTCAGATCCAATAATATGAAGAATCAATTGTGCCCCAGTGTTAGGGAACTGCCAATCTCTGTGGCTTGGTCCTTCGTAATACGTAAGAACCTCTAGATCCGATCTAATAGAGGGTTCAAACTGATTGATTGGAAACTTCAGAAAAATATTAACGAGTTAGGGCAATGAAGCGTCCATTACTGAGGAGTGTAGATCTATAAGAGATGATTAGGAGATTCTTTGTTTGAGATTTTGCAAGAGAACGATTTTAAGGCATGGGATTTGGCAATATTGAAGAATCGCCTCTCATCCTCTCCCCATGGGGGAGGAAAACCGTATATATATATATATATATATATATATATATATATATGTATGTATATATGTATGTATGTATGCGCGCACACACTTTCAAAACTTAATCTAGAGCATTAGTAACCCTATCTCTAACGTGTTTACCCACAGATCCAAAATCCTTGTTTAACCCTTGGCACTAATACCAACTGTAATGATATGCCATTTCTAGCCTTAAAAATTGACACTAATAATTCATCTATATTCACAAGTCAAACATTCGACCATCAGAAAAGATGGATTACTAAGGAAAAACAGAATGCAATAGAATAGAAAGAAAGAAAGACAGAGCATAATTTCATAGTGGAATGATTAATCTATAATTTAAACTCTGTACATAAAGAGAAAACCGTAATATCTATACATCAATCAGAGTACAAATCCATAAATCAGCCCCAATAATAATAACATGTCCTTGCAGTTGTTAGTACATGTTATAACATATTCATCAGAATATGTAGAAGAATATCAGAATATGTCTTAGGCTCTTGCACCTCTCCTGAAGCTCCAAAGTAATCCAAATCTATCTGTAATATATACATGGCCTGACTCGATCATCAAGGAAAATAATGCTTGGATCAATATGGAATACCAACATGAGAAAATGCATATCCTAAGGATTTTTTTTTAACTTAGAAATTGGTCCATAAATATGGAAAGCCATTCAATATGTTTCTTGGTCTAATTACGTTCATAGCCTTCGCCTTTCATTAGGTCTAGTTATGTTTATTGGAATATATATATATATGTGTGTGTGTGTGTGTGTGTGTGTGTATGTGTGTGTGTATAGAGGGAGAGAAAAAATATTCTATGAATACGAAAAGCCAATCAAAACAAATATGAAGTACTTACTATTAACATAAGAATTTGGATCGATAAACAAAAGAATAAGACAACTAATAGTGCCAAGGCTACGAACGTACTGTTTTATTCACTAGGTAACAATGAATTTTCATGAGTCGTATTATGTCAGAAGCCATATGGCATTTGGAGTACACTAAAAATTACACAAGAAGGCACATGTAAATTTAAGCAAACTAAATTTCTATTTTGCAAAATAAATTCACTCCATTCAAAATGAAAGCCAATGCAACAATCACTGATATTTATGCATGATTCCAAATAATATGACATGATCTCCTAGAACTTAAAGGTAAAATTCGATGAGTTTGACTTGGTTACAAATTTTTTGAATTTTTTGACTAATGATTTAGATAAAATGGCTCTAGTAAACGAACAAGCCAACAACCTTTCTCAACTCAAAGCTAAAGAATTAGTAGAAAATTTGATATTGTATGAAGCTAGCTCGTAAGCAAAAAAGGATCAGAATCGGGAGGGAAAGCGTATTTCTTTTCAAGCTAATGACAATGACTCTGATTTGGATGAATATAAAATTATATTTATTTCTAAAAACTACAATGAATTAAAGAATTTCAATAGGATGACCAAATCTCAAAATGTTGGAATTTCATGTTCAAATCAAATATCAATCAAATGCTATAGTTGTCACAAGTACGATCATATGAGGAAAGAATATCCTTAACTCAATAGTGACAAAATAAAAAACAAGTTCAAGAAATTCAAAAAAAGAAAAGAGCATATCAAGTACCTTGGGGTAGTCCAGATTCTTCTTCATCATCATTTAATAGTGATAGCAGAAGTAATTTGGAGTAAACAAACGTAAGTTTAATGGAAAATATCAATGAGGTACATCCCGAACTCACTAATGGTGAAGTTTTAAAGTTTATTCATAATTAGATGGTAAATATAGAGATCAAAGAAGTTGAATAAAGAATGTTTTGGAAAATTAAATAAAGGAAAACAATGTTGGAAGATAATAAAACTATTCCACAAGAAGAACTAGAAATGTTTTAAAAGGAATGTGAAAAGTTATCATTCCAAAATCATATTATGCCACATGGTTTAGAAAAACAAACTTGATAATGATAAACTCAAAATTAAAAATCCTGAAATAAAAACTAGTTAGAGTAGGCTAATATCAAAATTACGAATCTTAGGTCTAAGCTAGATACAATTACCTCCAAGTTTTGAAATTCAACGAAGGAAAACAATATATAATTTTTTTATTAAAAATTTTGAACCATCTAAATATTGGAATAGATTAGGATTCAAATATTAGTGAAAACATATGAATTATAGTATGTTATGTTCTAAGTACAAGAAGCCTAAATCCATAACCTTGATTAAAGTTTTTAACATGGCCATGATAAAAATTGGATTTTGAAAATTAGTAATAAACTAATGAGATAAAAATATGTAGATTTATCTAGAGACCACTATCTACAATGATGGTTAAAATTTTAAAAGTCTTAAACTCTCTTGGGTGGGACTACCTTCCCTCACTAACACATAAACTCTAGTGGAGGAAGTGATTACAAATTAAACTTTTTATTTTATAGGCATCTAAAATAAAAGATAAAAACAAGGTGAAATGGATACCCTATAGCGGATGCACCAAGCAATGATGGGATATGCACATGTGTTATCAGATATAACATATATCAATGGCGACACCATGACATTTTGTTTTTCAAAAGGTTTCATTATCAACATTGGAGATGTCATCAACATCGGTAGGTCTGCTTCTTCCATAATTTTTTATGTGTTATTAGACAAAAATTTAGAACATGTGTATAAGTCACTTATGTGATAAAGGATTTAAAATTAACCTTGAAAATGGTAAATGTAATATTTTTCAAAATAAAGATAAGATTTTTAACAAAGGGAGAAATCGAAACATTTTCATTTTAAAAATGAATATTTAACCAAATAACAATTTTTTCTCAACCGCAAATCATAATGATCCATGGCTATATCTCAAACGCGGTTTTCACATAAATTTCAAAAGTATCAAATAGTTAAGTATTGTTTGGTAAAAGGTTTACCCAAAATCAATTACAAACTTAAAAATTTATGTGATGTACGTTAACTTGGAAACTGAAGAAAAGTTCATCTAATTCTAAGAAGGAAATTTACTCAAAACAACCACTTGAGCTACATCAGCTCGATTTATCTGGTCTGACTCCAGTTCAATCAATAAATCATAGAAGATTTAATTTTTGTATATGTTGATGATTATCTAATTATATAGAGATATTATTTTAAAATATAAATGGCATATTCAAAATGTTTGAAATCTTGAGGAAAAAACATTTGTGGTCAAGCTCTTGTCAATGACGACTGCTTCCTCCTTGATTCCCTCTCTTTCTTCGTCTTCTTTCTCCTTTAATTCGTCCTCCTTTCCTCCTCTCCCTGTTCATCCTCCTCCTCCTGACCCTCCCCCTACAGTTTTACCTGGTAATTATGTTCCGTCATCGGAGATTTTGAATGGTAGTGCTTCCTTTTCTGATCCGCTTCTTGATCCTTCATTCTCCTTTCATAATCTTGTTGAAAATCATTCCAATCTTAGAGGGAATCAATATCTTGGTGATTCTCTCAATGGAATTTCATCAAATAGCTTGAATTCCAAACCTTCTGATCCTAAAGGTAAATCTGTGGTTCTTGGTTCTGTTGATACTTTTTCTTCCAATCTTGCTACCTCTTCCAAAATCAATTTCAATGTCAATTCTGTGAACCATAATTGCAACATTCCTGTTAATTCCTCTAATCCTTTGCATCCTCTGATGAAAACTGATTTTCTCTCACTCTTTAAAACATTTTCTCGGAATGCTGGTTCTTATAAGCCAATACAGTTTGATACTGTTAGAGATGGAAAGCCTAATCACTTCCCTGATCTGGTGAAGGAGGATGGACTAAAATTCTGGAATAAACATCTGGTTGGGTTCTTTCTGGAAGGTACAATCTCTTACATTACTGTTGTGAACTCTCTTTTAAAAATTTGGAAGTTAAAAGGGGATGTTAGTATTAAATCAGATGGTGTATGTTTCTTCTTTAATTTTGCAAATGAAATGGAAAGGGAAAGGGTATTGAGATCTGATCCAATCTTTATTAAGGGAAGGATGTTTATAATAACTGAATGGGATCGCTCCTTAGGAAATGCACAATTTCAAATCAAGAAAGTACCCATCTTGATTTATTTGCATCGAATTCCCTTAATCTTGTGGACTTAGTGGGGATAAACTGGTTGGCATGTCATGTGGGTAGATTGATCTGTTTTGATGCAAGTACGGAAAGGCCTGAAAGATTTAGGTATGCAAAAGCATTGGTTGAAATTTCCCCTGATTTTGAATTGCCAGATTCTATTGTTGTTCCTGACCTTGGTGAAAAATGCCATCCTGTAAAAGTTTCTTATGATTGGACACCACAAATTTGTACATATTGTAAAGTTTTTGGTCATGGTACAAATCATTGTGACATGTCATCTCAGTCCAATGTGGTGAAAGGCAATAGTAATGAGGTTGTCAATGATAGGAAAAAAGACTATAAGCAAGATTTACAGTCTCATGAAAGTAGGGGTTTGAAGAAAAATGCTGTAATAGATACTGAGCAAGTTGTTTCGAAACAAGTAATGAATAAAAAGAAAATGGTATGGAAAACAAAGGGGAAGGGTTATGGTACTGATGTGAGAGGTGATGTTGAAAAATCCATGGAAGAAGTTATTGAATTAGCAGGGGAGGGTGTGCAGAAATGGGTTGTGAAGTTTATAATGAGGAGAAAATGGATGTATGTGAGGGTTTTAGTGAAGATGGTCCATAGAATATTATAATAGCAGATCAATATGGTAATTGCTCCATTCAAGAAGTTGCTGATAGAGATGACATTGCAAATGTTTCTCAGAAGTCTAACATGAATTTTGATGAAATTCTTAAGGATGTGGTGGATAAAGAATTTCATATTGGCAACCCTTTCTCTATTTTGGATGATCATGTAGATGATAATGTTAATGCATCTCTGAATGTAGCTGCTGCAGTATTAAGTTCCATAGCTCAATCATCTTCTGCTACTTGTTCTTCCACCTTATCATCTATAAACACCTCTAGCTCATCCTCAATCATTCAATTAACTTCATGCGCCTCCTGTTTGTCAAACTCTTCTTTCAGTTTCAATATTCCATCCAAATCACCTTATTCTCATTTGTCGTTGCCTTCAAATATTATCCTTCCACCCCCGCCTATTTTAAATGATTCAAACATTATAGGGGAATCTTCAAACTCGTTTGGAAGTAAGAAAAAGATTAAGAAGAAAAAGAAGAAAGTATTGAAGGAAAATGTGAATCCAGATGATGATCTTAATGATGGGAAAGAGTTCAAGCCAGATGAAGTGATTCCCAGTTGTATTTCAAAGAATGATTCATCAAGACACACGAGGAGTAATCCCATTTGCATGGTGAAACCTCTTCTTTTCAAATGATTAGTACCATATGCTTTTGTAATATTAGAGGCACTAACTTTCCCTCTAAGCAATGTGAGATCAAGAACTTGATCAGAGAAAATAAAATTCAAATTATGTGCATTTCTGAAACAAAGTTAGACATCATGTCCACTGAGAAAGCTGCTAGTTTTATAGCTTCAGCATGGAAATTTGATCATAATCTCAATCAAGCTTCACTTGGTAGGCTTTTCACTCTTTGGAGTCCTTCCATTTTTAAACTTCATAAAATCTCTGAATCTGATCAATATATTCACTATAACCGTATTTATCTTCCTTCAAATATCTCTTTTCTTCTCACTTCTGTTTATGCTCATAATGCTCTCGCTCTTCGTATCAATTTTCTTGAGAATGTTCATCTTCTTAATTCTTTAAATCACCCTTGGCTCATTGGTGGTGATTTCAATTGTATGCTCAACGGTAATCAAAAATTGGGCGGTTGCTCTCTTGTGGTTAAGGATATTGCTCCCGTAAATCAAATGCTTATTCAATCTTCTCTTTTTCCTGTTCAAAGATTTGGCTTATCATATACTTGGTCAAATTGTGCTAAATTTGGTCCTCCTACTTTTTGTAAACTTGATCATATCTTCGTAAATTCTTCTTTTTTTGATCTCTGGCCTAAAGCTTTCTATAATATTCTATCTCCAATCCTATTTGATCATTGTTCTTTATTATTTCAATGGGGGATTGAAGCTGTTATTGACTTGGGTAAAACCACTTTTAATTTATTTAATTTTTGGTGTGATTATCCAGAGTTTTGTAACATTCTCATGCAGGTTTGCAGCTAAAAGAAAATCAATAATCCTATGGTTAATCTGTTGCATAAAATGAAGGTTTTAAAGGAACATTTAAGAATTTGGTCTTCGATTAAATTTGGCATAGGATCGCATCATTCATCTTCAATTAGATCAGAATTAGCCCAGATTCAGCAAAATATTCAAAGGAAGCCAAAGGATATTGTTTTACAAAATCTGGAGGTTGAATTGAAGAATAAACTTGCTTTGGATGTCGAAATGCAGGATTTAAGGCAGAGTGCCTTCATTAGAAGAGAATTTGAAGGGGATAGAAACACAAAGTATTTTCATAATTCTCTAAGGGTTCAAAAAGCAAGGAGTAATATCTTTAGGATTAAAGATATGAATGGGAATATTCAATTTTCTAAAGGGGATTTTAATGCAGCTTTTGTACATTACTTTTCCTCAATTCTAGCAAATCCCAATGTTTATGTTCTGGATGTTAATTTACTCTTTCAAATCAGATTACCAACTCTTTCTACTTTGTAATCAGAGGATATTATCAAACTAATTACGGTAGAGGAGATTAAGGAAGCAACTTTTTGTCTTGATTCCAGTAGTTGTGGAGGGCCAGTTGGATTTAATTATTTTTTCTTGCAAAAAAACTGGAATATTATTGGTGGTGATATTACAACAGCTATTCAATATTTTTTCATGAATAATCAAATGCCAGCTAGCCTATCAGCAACAACAATAACTTTAGTGCCTAAAATTGAAAATCCAGATTCTGTTGCTGATTTTTGACCTATTTCATGCTGTGGTGTTGTCTACAAAGTTATTTCGAAAGTCGTTGCTAATAGGCTTCAAAATGTTCTACCTTCTATAATTTCTTTGAATCAGTCAGCTTTCTTAAAAGGAAGGCCCATTTCAGATAATATTTTATTAATACAAGAATTATTATATGGATATAATAGAAAAGGAATTTCTCCTAGATGTATGTTAAAACTGGATATAAAGAAAGCTTTCGATTCTGTATCCTGGCCTTCTATTCTATGTATTTTGTCGAGGATGAATTTTCCTATCCCATTTATTGCTTGGATTTACTCTTGTATTTCTACGCCTAATTTTTCTATTGCAAGAAATGGCAGATTGCATGGATTCTTCAAAGGAACTCAAGGGGTACCACAAGGTGATCTAATATCAGTGTATATCTTTATAGTGGTAATGGAATTACGAAATGCTCTGTTGGTTGAGCAAGTTAAAATGAAGAAATTGGAGTTACACCTAGAATGTAAGTCTCCTTTGATTATACATTTACTTTTTGCTGATGACCTAGTTATATTCACAAAGCCATCTGAAAGTAATATCTGCTGCATTATGGACACTTTGCAAACTTTCTATACCATTACTGGTTTGAAGATTAACCTTCATAAGTCTCATATTCTAATTGCTGGGTCATCTACTGTTGAGAAGAATCATCTTATTTCTTTGTCTTGATTATTAGAGATGCCTGCTAATTCTAAGTATTTGGGGCTTCCTTTGATTAGTTCTAGGATTTCAAAGGATAATTGTATGTCATTATTTGAGAAAAATCATTAGTAAACTGGTGCAATGGCCCTCATGCAAATTATCACAAGCAGGTAGATTGACTGTAGTACAATCTGTAGCTATAGCTATGACTACTTACTGGACAAGGCATTATGTACTGCCAGTCAAATTGACTAACATGTTAATAGGAGCTCTTAATAAATTTCTTTGGCATGGGGATCCTTTTTCGAGGAAAATGATTCCTATTGCGTTTAATAAACTATTTGATGAGAAGAAACAAGGTGGTTTGGGCATAACAAATTTATTTGTTTGGAATAAAGCCATTGTTTCTTCATACTTTGAAAAGTTTTTTTAGCTCAGAGCAATGTCTTTGGCCAAAGTGGGTAAGGATTTATTGGTAAGAAACATTTTTTGACTATGGAGGTGCCAAGCAGTTGTAGTTGGAGTTTGAGGAGCATTTTAAATCTAAGAAGCACCTTTTTACCTTATATTCAGTTCAATTATCAGTTCATGGATCTGTTATCTTTTTGGAATTCACCATGGGATAAAGCTGGTTTAATACTATGTAATGTGGTTGATTATAATCTGAGGAGGCAGTCTCGTATTTCAGAGAATGTTGTAGTAAGTGCTTATATACATGAGGTGTTCTGATACTCCCATATTCAAGCTCTGCTGTTTTGAGGAATTTATGGGTAGAATTAGAAAAGGATTTCAAAGTTAATGGTAATTCTTATTTAACTTGGAATGGGAAGGTTCATAGTATTAAACTTGTATATAATCTTCTTCGAGGTCCAAAGCTTTTTTTTCCTTGGGCGAAGCGACTATGGGATATGGGAAATTCAGCTAAAGAAAATCTTCTTTCATGAAAGTATTGGCTAATGCGATAAACATGAAGGATAAATTGTTTAAAATTGGTATGGTATTTGATGACATTTGTTTGCTATGTCACTCTTCAGTTGAGTCAGATACACGCTTGTTCTTCGCTTGTAGTTTTACATATCAGATTTGGGTGAAATTTCTTGCAAATGGCTGTCTGCATAGGCCATCATCTGATAGTAGAATAGAGTGGTTCAACGTTTATAAAGCAACAAGATGGAAGAGTAGATGAACAAAGATGCTTTTAAACATTCTTAAAAAATTTGTTTACGAGGTTTGGGCTGAGAGAAATAGAAGGGTTTTTGGATTGGGAGTGCTAAATGCTAATGCAGTTTACAACATTATTCATAACAAAATAATGAAGAGTATTGCGTCAGTTTTGTGAAGGTTGGAGGGGATTATTGGACTGGTTTGCTATTGATGAATTTTGGAGTGCATTCTCTTGTTGCTGGCGAGAACAATATTGAGTTTTTTTTCTACTTCTTCATGTAGAATTTGATTGATTTTTTTTCTCAATATTCTTCATTCTGTTTGGTTGATATATAGCTTTTTCTTTTGTGTATAGATGATTGTTGTGTTGTAATTCTCTATAACGATTTTAGTGCTAATAATAATTTTTCTTTTGCCGTTAAAAAAAATGTGTGAAATCTTTGCTCAAAAAATAATAATAAGAATTTTGTGAATTTAGGAATTAAAAACATATGAAGTGATCTTGGTGGTGAACTTGAAAATGAATAATTTGCAATAAAAATGGAGCTAGCCCTAATTTTTATTTCTAAGAACACTGCAACAACCCAGGGTTGTAGAAAAGAAAAAATTAATGCACTACAAGAATGTGCACAAACATAACATTTTCGATAAATGAAAAACTATGATTAAGGAAAGTCTATATGTTTCTTTCGGCGAAGATCTCAAAACTAGTAAAAATAATGTTGAATATGATCTAGTTGGTAATCATATTATTACCCCTCAAAATACTGATAACAATGATGCTAATGTCATTATAGAAAACATTAATAATAACAATAGTTATAATAATAATAATAATGAGAATAATATGTAAGGTCACCGCCTAGAATTCTAAAGGATTAAGAAATTGAATTATTTCATTATTGATAAATTTTGGGAATTCATAACGCATTTAAAACAAATAAACAACATTGTCCAATATAGTCATGTTCCGTTCACTAGTGACTGTTTCGAAAAATTAATAAATTAACATTGAATTTCTAAACAAAAATTATTTTAATTAGATTTCTAAAAAGTTTAACGTCCGAAAATATATATATTCAGCGGTTTTGTTTCCTTAATATTCAGTGTTGCCTAACCAAAGCATGCGTAAAACAAATAGCGTCGTCGTTAGTACGTTCGTTGCGCCAACCGTTTGTGTCCTTATGAAGTAACTATAATTTACTAAACCTGTTAACAAAATAAAGGAAGATAATTAACAGTAAACACAAATTTGGATTTAAGCCATGCAACAATGGTAGACAATATTCAGCCAATTTAACACTTGCCTCTATGCTAAACAAAAATTAGCAAGTGTCCATTTACCTTTGGATTATTTCTCCATATTGCTTCTTTAATTTGAAAATTCACTTCTCCCTAAAAATATGGCAACAGCTTAAAAAAATTTCTAAGTTAGCAATACAAGATTATGAAACACCGTACAAGATTTTGACATCTCAGTGTACAGGGACCCAATGCTATTCCCAAATAAAATATTTCGAATGGCAGAAACAAAATGCTTACCCTTATCTTCTATTCATCGAAAACAATTCTATTTCCATTCGTTAAGGAAAGAACAGAGATTTTTTTTTTACTTTCCTTCAAATAAAATCGAAATGGCAGTAAACAAATTTACCAAAATCAGACAACTTTCCTCCCGAGATAATATACACGGAAAGATGTTGTCTTCCTCAAATCAAATTCTCGCTCTTCCTCCCTTCCGCCTTCTTTTAGATCGAAATTGAAAATGGACTTCTGCCTCATTTGTCACCCGCGTCCGCTCGTAACTTTTCCATCATCGGCGTTCGTGCCTGCAACTCCTCGATCGCCTCCTTCCATCGCGAGATCAATGAAGCCTCTGTTATACGTCTAGTATACCAAAACAGAGAATAACCAATTATAAACTCGTCGCACAAGTTTATAAGTTGAATTTCCACTACTCTGGAATTCAATATTCGCAATAAGTATGTTGTAATCAATTTACAACAACAACGTTATACTATTTTAAGAAATAGCACAACATAGAGAAAGGAGAGATTATAGAATAATGTATATAAATATACAAATAAACTAGAAGTCTAACTCGATGATGTCTGAGGCTTGTCGTAACAATTTCCTTAAGAATTTTATTTCAAAATTCTCCCAAGATACAACAGACATATTCTGCACGAGATTGTAATGAGTATGTCACTCTGTGATTATTTATAAGAGTATTACAGAAGAGAGAAGGAAGTTCGGATTGGAAATTCAGTGAGGAAAGTGATCAGGTTTCCTCCTTATTTATAGTTTATCCGCATCGCTTCTGAACGGTCGCACCCGTACCACTTCGTACGATCGCATCTCTTCTGAACGGTCGCACCCGTACCTCTTCGTACGATTGCATCTCTTTCGAATGGTCGTACTTGTACCTCTTCGTACAGACGCATCTCTTTCTATGAAAGGAAGTGTCTTTTCGCGAAGTGTCTTTTCGCTGAAGTGTAACCGTTTGGCGAAATGAAGTGCCTTTTCGCGAAGTGTCTTTTCATGAAGTGTCTTTTCGCAAAGTGTCTTTTCGCTAAGATATGACCGTTGGGAAATATGACCGTCGGTGAAAGGTAGTGTCTTTTCGCGAAGTGTCTTTTCACGAAGTGTCTTTTCGCGAAGTGACTTTTCGCGAAGCGTCTTTTCATGAAGTGTCTTTTCGCAAAGTGTCTTTTCGTGGAAAAGCATGCTTCTAATAGTCACATCCTTTCACTTAACAGTCGCACATGTTCGCTTAATGGAGAAGTATATTTCATTCAATACTTACGAATTCCAACAATCCCCCACATGAATGATAATATTCTTTTCCCCCACACAAAGTGAAATATCACAGAGTACATATGGAATAATGCTTTATCGTGGATAAGTAGATATTTCACTTTGAACTTTCCCTAGTTAAGACTTATCGGATCTACTCGGCTAATCGGTGAATTATTTCATCTTGAACCGTCAGCCTTTATTGTATATCCAAACAATAAGTCTTACGAAGCATTGATTCCCTTCTCATCCAATCTCTTGGTTGTGTTCATTTTGGTCCTGAACATTTTCTGGTTCTGCGAGTGTTATAGAGAATTCAAGCCTTTTAAAATTCTCATAGAGCCGACCCAGCTCACACTAACATAGGTGATCGCAACCGTTAAGAGTATCCTACCTATACCCCACTTGTTTTTTTATTTTCAAGATATGATCATCATTAAAAAACATAGTTTTAACCTTGTAATACTTATGTAGGCATGCATTTATATTGTGCACCATAGGAATGGAGTAGGACTGTGTCCAAAAATGCATTACGTCTTGAGTTATTCATAACTGGTTTTCCTATTGATCCTAGTCTGTGGGATCTCCAGTCGCTAGGATAGGTTTCCGTATAAGATAACTCTTGTTGGTTTAGGCTTTTAAACCCATTCCCCTCGATGCGCAGTCAATTTTCTCTCTGGATAAACCTTTAGTAAACGGATCCGATAGGTTATCATTTGTTCTCACATAATCTATGGAAATAGTTCCATTTGAGAGTAACTGCCTAACTGTGTTATGGCGTCTATGAATATGTTGTGACTTTCCATTGTACACAAAATTATGCGCTCTACTTAGTGCTGCTTGGTTATCGCAGTGTATGCATATGGTCGGTACAGGTTTAGGCCAGAATGGGATATCTTCTAAAAAGTGGCGAAGTCATTCTGCTTCTTCACCAGCTTTATCTAATGCAATGAACTCTGATTCCATAGTGGATCGAGCTATGCATGTCTGTTTAGAAGATTTCCATGACACTGCTGCCCCTGCTAGGGTAAATACATAACCATTTGTTGATTTTGATTCCTCTGAATCAGCAATCCAGTTTGCATCACTATATCCTTCTAATACGGCTGGATATTTTCCATAGTGTAAGGAATAGTTTGTAGTATTTTTCAAATATCCAAGCACTCACATTAGTGCTTTCTAGTGTTCTTCTCCTAAATTGCTTGTATACCTGCTCAATCGGCTTACTGGATAAGCTGTATCTGGTCTTGTGCAATTCTTGGGAGACGAAACTGGAACTTTTACCAAGCACCCCCACACTTTGAGGTATTTAAAGCTTGGTTTCTGTCCTTTCAATAACTCATATGGAATTGTTCCTGTTTTAATGTTAGGAACCTTGTCTAAAATATGATTAGACATATTTAAGGCCTCCCCCACAAATTCGTCAGTAAGTCAGAGGTCAATAGCATCACATTAATCATATCTTTTAATGTTCTATTCTTTCTCTTGGCAAGACCATTTTGTTGTGGTGAATATGAGGTTGTTGTTTGATGAATTATTCCATTTTCTGCATAGAATTATTTGAACGGTGATTCATATTCTCCACCTCGATTGGATTTCAATATCCAGATATTTTTATTTAACTGATTTTCTACCTCAGCCTTTGTTGACAATTCAATTGTTGCCACCTCTGTTTTAGTAAGAAATTTTGAAATAAAATTCTTAAGATGTTATACGTCTAGTATACCAAAACAGAGAATAACCAATTATAAACTCGTCGCACAAGTTTATAAGTTGTATTTCCACTACTCTGGAATTCAATATTCGCAATAAGTATGTTGTAATCAATTTACAACAACAACGTTATACTATTTTAAGAAATAGCCCAACATAGAGAAAGGAGAGATTATAGAATAATGTATATAAATATACAAATAAACTATAAGTCTAACTCGATGATGTCTGAGGCTTATCGTAACAATTTCCTTAAGAATTTTATTTCAAAATTCTCCCAAGATACAACAGACATATTCTGCACGAGATTGTAATGAGTATGTCACTCTGTGATTATTTATAAGAGTATTATAGAAGAGAGAAGGAAGTTCGGATTGGAAATTCAGTGAGGAAAGTGATCAGGTTTCCTCCTTATTTATAGTTTATCTGCATCCCTTCTGAACGGTCGCACCCGTACCACTTCGTACGATCGCATCTCTTCTGAACGGTCGCACCCGTATCTCTTCGTACGATTGCATCTCTTTCGAATGGTCGTACTCGTACCTCTTCATGCAGACGCATCTCTTTCTATGAAAGGAAGTGTCTTTTCGCGAAGTGTCTTTTCGCTGAAGTGTAACCATTTGACGAAATGAAGTGCCTTTTCGCGAAGTGTCTTTTCGTTAAGTGTCTTTTCGCTGAGATATGACCGTTGGGAAATATGACCGTCGGTGAAAGGTAGTGTCTTTTCGCGAAGTGTCTTTTCACGAAGTGTCTTTTCGCGAAGTGTCTTTTCGCGAAGTGTCTTTTCACGAAGTGTCTTTTCGCAAAGTGTCTTTTCGCGGAAAAGCATGCTTCTAATAGTCACATCCTTTCACTTAACAGTCGCACATGTTCGCTTAATGGAGAAGTATATTTCATTCAATACTTACGAATTCCAACAGCCTCCTTCCCTAAACAACCAAGACAGCCCTCACCTTTTCCCATTGGCTCACCCTAACGGCCTGTGGTTGGACGCCTACAACAGCCGTCACCGGCAAGCCGACCCGAGTTCGATGACCGACGACCGCCTACGGTCAAGTATACCAACGCTGCTTTTGCCACAAGCGTCTTTCCCGAGCCTTGTCTTCTCCTGCGAGTTCAGCCCTTGTCCTACAACTTTTGCTTTGCTTTAACATTTTATACACACATATATGTGTGTGTGTGTCAAGCTGCTAGTTGTGTCAACGTGAAGCTAATAACATACTTGTGTATCAGTAACTCGCCCGCATACCCTATTCCCTGAATTGCAACTTGCCACGTGAAGCACCCCAAGTGCTCGAGAGAATGCCACAGAGGCAAGTGAACTGTTCGGAAGGCTCACTGGTTGGATCTTGTCTTTTAAGTTCATGTACAGTAAGCAACTTGTCAATTGCTATTACATAGCGATAGGTATATTTCCATATTCACAACTATAAAGAAAATTTAAATATGTGTTCTCAGCTTGGAATTTAACAATGAAAATTATCACTGTTGTTAGGCTCGTATTTAAGTGGAGTTGTCATACATGGAAATTTCCAAATTTTATTTATTTACACAAGTGTATATGTATGTAAATGGTCTGGATAGAGATTCAATCTTGCTGCAAATCGAGTTTCGTTTCGGTTCTGTGTCGAGTTCATAGTCGTCTTCTTTGCCTACTAGCCACGAAAGGTGAGTTTCCCTTACTCATAGACTAACTTTTGATTAAGTAAATTAAATCTTTGAGATGTTAAATGTAATGTTAGGTTGTTCTAGAAATTGTTTGCTATGTGATTGTGCACATGAGACACATACACTACCCCATTATATGACACATATGGATGCGATGTATTATATGCTGTGTTTGTATTGCTCTCACCTTGCATGTTCCCTATGTATGTAGAGAAAGCCACCATGGGTTGAAATGATATACACCCTTGTAATTTGTATAGATTTGGTAAAAATAAATTCGAATCGATTTGAGATGCGGGCTGAAATGATATATACACAGGATTTGAATTTTCCTTCAAGATGGATTGAAATGATACATATCCGTATCACTTGACCATAGGATAGAAAATTATATATATGGACGTCGTGGTCAACAAAAAACTATTTTAAAGGGTTACAAGTATGTATCGAATTTATAAAGAGATTTTGAAATGGAATTTTTGAATAAAGGAAATGTCGGGAAAATTTCTCAAATTAAAACTTAATCTTGTTTTAAATTATGATATTTATATTAAATATTCAAGCTAATGTTGTTTTAAATAAGATTTTTAATGTGTTTGAGTTTTCATAATATACGGATTTATGTTAGCTAAAATAACTAATTCCATAAAATACTGGGTTTTTAAGTTTTACCACATTTCCATGTTTATAAAGGTTTATGTAGTAAAATTTATAAATTTAACTTGAAAGGATCTAATGCAGTTTAGATATCGTATAAAGAAAGGTTTGAAAGGATTGTTTCCTTTGAAATAACTTAATTGGTGAAATTAAGCAATGTTTGTTTAACAAAGACGTTTGAAATTCTTTGCAAAGATTTATATTAAAAGTCTGGTTTCAGGAAACAAGATTTTATGAAGTCGATTTCGTATAGATTCGTAGAAATTTAAAGTTGTCTGGTTTCTTAAGTAATAAGTTCGTTTTAAAGGTTTACCAAAATCCTACTTCAACCTATTGGAAATTGATTTAGTAAATTTTGTGAACATACGGTGAATGTTACGTTGGAATTTTCTTGAAGGGAAAAAAATATGATTCAAGAAATTGATATAGGATTTTGAATGGAAATAATAGTAAGGTTTGAATTTACTAAATAGTAATTTAAATAATGACTTAATAATTAATCGCCGAAGCTATTTTGAAATTCTAGTTTACTCGGAATCGTAATAAAAATCCAATTTAGAATAAGGATTTGGAAACATGTCCGTTTTGAGAAGAATTTGAACTCGAAGAAATTGAGTGAATATTTGAAATACGGATTGGATCGGGTTGGATCATGCTATTTGAATCAAATCATATTTTCGTAAAGCAAATTTACACAATACTTGGTTTTCTAACTATTTTCCGTTAACAAATAAGCTTAAACTATTTTCACTATATGACCTTTATGACTATTTTACAGCTACTTTATAATTGTTTATATATATATGCAAATATTTTATAACTTTTCCAAGCATATTTCAATATATGACTTCTGACCACTTCAGTAATTAAAGATTTATACTATTGATTTTATGTCATTTTACAATTATTTTCATATATATATATATCTTATTTCCAAATTTAATATGTTACACTATTTAAAATTTTTCTATTTTAAGCATATTTTATAAATTGAAATAATTCCATGTCCAATCCGAACTACTGAATCCGTAGAATGAGAATGAAGAATTTCTAGTGATAATGATGTTTCGAGTAAAAGTGAAATCCAAACTCGAATGCACTGATAAGCGATTAAAATGAAGATTTCAAGAAATTGGGATTTGTGAGATCTAAACTCAAATGGTTGACAAGGAATATTCGTAAATGTCGGATTTGAAATCTCAACCAAATCAATAATGAATTATTTGATAAATCGATTTTGGGGGCAAGACTTGAAATAAATCGATTTGCGACACTCAGAAATACGATTTCAAATCTTATGACCACGGTGTCAAAAAAATGTAAACTTTGATTGTTAAAGAGACCGGAGTCGGTAGATGTCATGCTTTCTGTCAATGGCAACACCACTTTAACAACTGTGTACGTGGTGGAGATTCCCAAATGAAGTAGGATGGTATGGTGGCGATTAATGGATTTGAAGAAAGAGAATGCTGATGGATTGGCCTTGACCTTCGGGTCATAATTAAAATGACTAAAACTAGAGCTAAATCATGACTAATTGAGATAGCGCTTCTGATCGGACACGCTTCTTCGATACCATCTTTATTACTATTGTGATTGATTTGGGTGCACCCTTTTGATTATGGGAGTGTGTCCCGAGGTGGGAGGTAGTTGCTACTATGCGTTACCACTAGTACATGGGTGCAAATGGTAGAATCCTACCCTGAGTATTGCCTTGAGTGCCTTGACATAATTATCCCGATCGAACCCCTACGATTTTGATTTGGCATTGTTTTCTATGGAGTGCCCTCTGATAACACCAGTGCGGTGAATTTATGGTACTGTATAGATTACAAGGCTTATAAACAGTGTAAGGATAATATGGTAAACCCGCTTACACTATTTTGATATATTTACTTTACTGAATAGACACTGTTATAATAGCATATTATATTATATTTATTATTTCCACGGATCCTTAGGAGATGTGAATCCCAAACGTCACTTAAGTTATTGATGCATTCCATTTAAGCATGTCACTTGAGTTAATTCTCTTATATGAAAGTATTAATCCTGACTCGGGTATTTTGTTTGTTTTATTCTTGCAAAATGCTCAGGTCAGACCGGGCATTACAACTTAGAGATTATCTATTTGAGCTCGAGTTTCGTGGGACATCCAGACGTCCATCTATTATGTCCTATGAAGTCTTACCCATCTGTGCTTATCATTGATATATCAGTATGATTCTATATTCATTCTTCCGCTATTTCTATATTTATTTCTGTACTTTGATATCATGTAAATTTAAAAGATTTTGTAATATTGTATAAATCTTACTTTCGTTGTGAGATATTTTGTGTTTTGTGTCTGTGATTCTGTGATGATTTGTATTTTAACTTCATAAGCAATAACAGTTTGTTATTTTTGAACGATTCGAGTTGGTTTAGGTACCGACTTGGAACGGTCAAAAAGCCAGGTCGTTACAATGTGCTTGGTATGTGGGACTCCAAACTCACATAATAAATTCAGTTTTTCATATAAGAAAAATAGGCACACCATTAATATAAAAAGAGAAAATAGTGATATAGTGATTGTTCAAATGTATGTGGATGACATTATTTCTAGATCAACTATCAAAAAATTATTTAATAATTTTTCAAATATCATGAAAAATAAGTTCGAGATATCAAATATGGGAGAATAAAACTTCTCTTAGGTCCATAAATGAAATAATTAGTATTGGAATTTTTCAATATCAAGCAAATTATTTTAAGAGTTACTAAAGCGTTTTGGTATGGATAATACTTCTAATAAGCTAACTTCAACTAGTACTAGCTTACACTTAGAAAAAGATGAAAATAGAAGGATTTCGATAAAAAAAAGTATACCGGAGTATCAAAGGCTCTCTATTATGCTTAACGACGAGTAGACCAGATATAACGATGATTGTTTGTTTATGTACAAGATTTCATGCAAACCAAGTGGACTCACATCAAGTGCGTAAGAGAATTTAGCAACACTTATCCAACATCACAAAATATGGTCTTTTTTGTAAAAGGAGACTTCTTTGATCCAGAGTCATAAGCGATGTGAATTTCGATGGTTGTAAAATGGATAGAAAGAGGAATAGAGGTACATGCCATTTTGTGGGTCAGTCTTTGGTTTCATGATACGGTAAAAAGTAAAATTGTGTTTCTCTCTCAACATGTAAAGCCAAGTACATAACGATGGCCTTAGCTCGTGCACAAATAATTATATGCAGCAGCCGATCAAGAATTGTGGATAAATAATATATTAATCCTTATTTATTATGATAATACAAGCACTATCAATTCATTTTAGGATCCAACTTATCATTCTTAGACTAAACGTATTGATATTCATCACCATTTTCTAAGAGAAAATGTTGAAAATAGTATCATCTCTCACGAATTTGTTAACACCAAAAATCAAATTGTCAATATCTTCACTAAACCATTATGTGAATCATGTTTATTAAACTAGGACATGATCTTTATATATGTTCACTTCATGAACTGATGTCATATAATAATTAAAACAAATACAAATAAAGTTCGACATTTTCATAATCCTAAACAATCGTGGATATTAATTTTGGAAACCATATTTACTCTTCACTATTCTTTTATTTAGGTGAAAATGAGTTTCTCTACAAAGCTCATATTAAAACAAGTATAAATAGTTATTAGACTTTATATGTACCTAAAATTTAATTAAAAAATAATTTCTTAAGACATTCATGTGCTTTTCCATCTCCAAAATCACCAAACAAAGATAAAACACCCATAGTTGATTTTGTTAAATTTAGGTGATACAAAATCACAATTAGATGGAACAAATATGCAAAATGGGAAGGTAAGTATATTCAATATGGAATGCATAAATGCATTGATTGCATTTGAATGAGATGGATTATTTTCTTCCATATTTGCTATTGAGTCATTTGTTGCCATTGTAATTTTCCTCCATAATTTATTACCATATGTTGGTAATTTGATTGATGACTCACATAGATTTGCACTGCCTATATATTGAGGGGTAGACTTCTTTGTAAACTCATCCTGGCATGGAGCCAGTGATCCCCAATGGTGTCTCTTCTAGTTAAGCCTATTTGATGCTTGGATATTTAAACTCTTATTTTGTAATCTCTTGTGATTCTCTCATGTGGAAAAAAATCTCTCTCTTTTGGACTGGACGTACACTATCTCGATGATAGTGGAACCAGTATAAATATTGTGTCTCTTTTCTTCATTATAGTTATTTACTATTTTTTATGTAATAGAATAATTGCTATCAGATTAGATTGGTGTTCAATTGGCAAATCTAGAGCCTGCTTATTGTTCTTCCGCAAAGGCGCAATTTTGCATAACAGATTGGTATCAGAGCAAGGCGATTTGTTTTAAATTGTGCATCAATTATTTCTACAAAGGTTAGTAGATTCAGTGATGGTTATGCTATTACTATTTTGGGAGAAAAGGAGACTTTGGTGGAGAAGATTATGTTGAGAGAGAAGAGTGTTCCAGGCTTGGAACTTTGACGTAGCTTGAGCTTTGGGTTCTCATTAAGGTGGAGTTATATGTTAGAATGCGGCCTGCCCAACCGTAGAAAAGTGACTTCGTAGAAAACAGCTTGGAGAAATTGCATAGAGGTGGTAGCGACCAAAGACGAACAGCTGGAGGTGTTAGCGACCTTTCCAAGTGTTTGAGAGCTGTATAACTTCATGTTCAGTTGAGAAATGCTCGCACTGTATGAGAGATAAAGAGTTTAATGTGTTGAAGGGACCATTGGGTTTAGAAATTATATCTGATGTAGCTGATTTTGGTGACGGATTTGATGCCGTTGAGGCTTATCGACTTATGATGCCGTATTGGAGAGTTCGGTTCATGGAGCTGATTTTGGCGGATTTGGTGCCATTGTGAAACATGTCGATTTTGTGATGCCGTCTTAAAGGAGGTGCTACGTGCAGATATGTGGAAGAAGAGAGAATTATGTTGCATACGGAGATTTGTATTTTGGCTCTGTTTTTTTAATTGGTAATTGAGAGAATTATTTGTGGCCTTGGTGGTATTGAGATTATTTTAGATCTGCCTTTTTTTTATTTTGGATATTTGCAATATTTTGTTGGCGGGCGGGGACGTAGTCTGAGCTCGTTAACAATTGTGTGATGGGGGGTGGCTTTGCTGGAACCCATTTGGTAAATATTCATTTTTGGTGTATCTCGTTGTGAGATTTTGATTGAAGGTGGAGTTATGTTGAAGAGTTTTATGATGTGAAGAGAATTTGATTGGAGATGGAGTGCTGAAGATATGTGATTTTGCATCAAGGTGGAGTGTTAAATTTAGGTGATACAAAATCACAATTAGATGGAACAAATATGCAAAATGGGAAGGTAAGTATATTCAATATGGAATGCATAAATGCATTGATTGCATTTGAATGAGATGGATTATTTTCTTCCATATTTGCTATTGAGTCATTTGTTGCCATTGTAATTTTCCTCCATAATTTATTACCATATGTTGGTAATTTGATTGATGACTCACATAGATTTGCACTGCCTATATATTGAGGGGTAGACTTCTTTGTAAACTCATCCTGGCATGGAGCCAGTGATCCCCAATGGTGTCTCTTCTAGTTAAGCCTATTTGAGGCTTGGATATTTAAACTCTTATTTTGTAATCTCTTGTGATTCTCTCATGTGGAATAAAATCTCTCTCTTTTGGACTGGACGTACACTATCTCGATGATAGTGGAACCAGTATAAATATTGTGTCTCTTTTCTTCATTATAGTTATTTACTATTTTTTATGTAATAGAATAATTGCTATCAGATTAGATTGGTGTTCAATTGGCAAATCTAGAGCCTGCTTATTGTTCTTCCGCAAAGGCGCAATTTTGCATAACAGATTTCTCTTCTTCCGAGAGCATATTTCATATTATTTACACACCTAAAGGAAAATAAGTTCGAACTTCACTAAAATTCTAAGATGTTGTCATAGCATCTGATGATTATCATATAGATGCTCTCCAACATTATCAATAAGAGAGCTTAGGACTACAAAGCGTGTTATATTAGGAATAAATACGTAAGGAGAGCAACTTAACTTTATTGAATGCTAAATCATAAAATTTTATGGGCATTCTCCTTCCAATGAACTTGCTCTTGTTAGATGAAAATCATATGTTCATAACCCTTCTATAAAACTTTACAATATAACTCTTTGGATACAACTGGAAATAAAAGCTTGGATTCTTTGAAAGAAAATATTTTATTTACATTTGTATTTGAATTTTGCATTATATTCTGTAATGAAGTAACAAGTCAATAAATGAATAGTTTATATCAAAATATATGAATAATATGTAGTAAAAGGTTCCAAAAAAATTTAGAAAATAAAACATGCAATTTCAGTTGAGTAAATTACAAGAGAAAATAAATTACAATATATTAAGTAGACTAAATAAATATATTTAATCGAATGAATGTAAGGAATCTCTCGAGAACAAATAATACTCCGTTTCAGTCAATTAAAAATGATTCTCAATCGGTTGAATCTCTTCAAACTCAAAAGTAGCCAACTAAAATACATACACAATTCGACTGAATTGGACATAAATCTTTAGATCGAAAATTACCATTTCAACCGATTGAAATGTAAGTCAATCGACTGAACTCCATCAAAATAACCTATCAATCAACTAAAATCTATAAATTAATCTACCAAAATTGTTAGTGCTCCCGAGAATAAATTTCAGTGGTTCCATTTAATAGAATAACATGCACAGTCGACTAAAGTGATCCAAAAGTTCTTATTTAATTGACATATCATATATTTTTAGTCAAGCGAATCTTACCTTGCTCTTGGCCTCTAATTTAGCCTATTTCAGCCGATTAAAATTAGGTTTTAAAATCGAAAATGGCACTTTCATGCTTTTTTGTATATACTTTTCAAACTATATCTTTTCATTTAACTAACATATCTCTTCAACATATCTCTTCTAAAATCACAAAAACCCTTCTTTTCACTCAATCATCCAAAAAAAGAGACACCCTCTTGAAAAAAGATGCATGTTATCAAGAAAAGACCTCACAATAACGAGGAACCAACATGCCCTTCTCATTCCAAATTTTCACCTGAAGTAGTGGATTGGCTAAAAAGAAGCAAAAAATCTCTGAAAATCTTCAACAATCGTAGTGATAAAAGGAACTGTCAAGAGACGTACACTTCATAAGACAGATGATTTTGCAGAATTCACGATTGAGGACATAGCAAAAGTGCATGGATTTATTTCCTTGACCGATTCATCCAAGCACAAGGCAATGATTTTTCATTTCTTACTTAAAATGTTCTCCACGGATCCACAAGTAAATTTCTATACACAACCAAACCGGAAAGATGATGGGATTCTATAGAGTCATGCTTTAGGACTGTTAAAATCCTTAATTTATCATGATGGCTAGAATTCCGTAGGTTATTTGTTTATTCTCCCGAATAAGCAAAATATTTCCATGAACTTGTGCCCCCGATCCCGTATAATAAACAAAATGATTGTAAATGCTATTCTACATCATACGGGATGTTACGAAAATATGTTAAAAATGAACTATAGACTCTTGTATGCAGTGCACTCGAATGAACAAATAAATTAGGCTAGGATCATACATTATGAGACAAAATGTTACAAGCTGGAGTACATCGCACTATTTTATTACAAGACAAAATAAATTTTATAGTTGTGATTGATATTGTCTCCTATAGAATCACTTATAAGTTTCTATATGTGTAGGTTGTGTTATGTGCCAAATACCTATATGTGTATATATGTCTTATGTGCCATTTTTCTATGCTTTAAGTCATCTCTGCATACAATCCTGACTCTAATTATTTCTGTTCTTCTTTCTTTTTGCTGGTGATGAAGGTTATAACACCCTGCATTTCTAATTAAATAATAAAATAAAATTTGAAAAACTTTCAGAATCTAGTTACGGAATCAGCGTCATTGCGTCCGTTGCGATTTTCTGAACAGTTTAGACCTATGGTTTGAAGGAAACGGATTTAAGATGAAAAAGATATCATTACATGAAATATGATAACAAACATGAAAAGAAGGTATAAGAATAAAACTAAAAAGAATAATGAGCACCATTGTTTTTAGTCTTGTTAACAAAATGCTAAGTAGGTGAGTTGGTAGAGTCATGTCTCTCCTAAGTGAGTGGTGCAAATTCGAATCCCGCTGGCACCATATTTTTTTTTCTTAGAGGGAAGGCTAAATAAATACATATTCTAAGAGGAAAGTACGTATAAATGCACATTTATTATACATAAAGGTGAGTAAAAAAATATATGTATACATGCATATGTAAATATATGCGTTTGTATGTGCAAAAATATATACATATGAAAGAGAAATTCAAAATAAACCTATACAACTAATGAAAATAGGTTAAAAAATAAATGATGGCATAACGTCATTTGAATTTTGAACAAAAAAGAAATAAAGTTTGTGTGTATATATATACGCACAAATTTAAATGCTGAAATAAAAAGGTGCAAGTTAAGAGCATAAAATAATTAATGCATAATAAACGGAAAATGGACAAGAAATTCACTTCCTTTGAAATTAGAATGCATTAAAAGGAATAAAACAACGAACTGATAGCGTTATTCATTACATTAATTGAGCAATTATTAACGGACAACAAGTTGGAAGGGTGTATTTATATATACACGCATAATTTTAAATTCAGAAATTAAATAAGTGACATAAGTGGAAATTAACAATCTTCTTAAGTAATATTAAGAAAGAAATTGAACGTTAGAATTAACGTAAAACAGAAATTAAAAGAGGCAGAAAATACGTTTCAGACCCAGGAACTGGGTCGACCCAGGCTTTACATGGGTTGACCCATGTGTCAACCATAGGGTCGACCTACCTTTAAGGTATGTCGACACTGGGGTCGACACACCCGGGGCTCAGATCTACTTTTATGTGACGTGTTTTTCTAATTTAAATGGTGTGGATTTTACGATGTTAAATCCGCTAGACCTGTATTTTCTGTACACCTATAAATAGACTAGCAGGGCCTAGCCTTCAACCCATATTTTTCTGAGACAACGCCAAGGCTCTGCTATTTTCTTTCCTCTTAACTTTCATAAATTAGAAAAATTAGTTTTAGGAAATTCCGATTCAAGATTTGAAGATAAAGATTGTAAATCTACAACATAGGTGTTTAGAATTCTAATCATCATGAGGCAAGTTCTTGAATCTGATTTATTTAGGTTTCTTTTCTTCTTTCCTTCTTCTTTTAGTATCGGACTTATAAATCCTTAATTTTTTAATATTAGATTCAGTTAGGAAGACCATGAAATCAAAGATCTGAATCAAATTCACGGATTGGAAAGCTGTCAGGTGAGTGGATTTAGAATTATATTTTTTGGATAACGGTATATTTACCATTTACATTCCCGTTATTCTTAACATGTTAAATAACAGTAAATTATGGTAATTGCGATATGATTTATTTTCTAAGAATGTTAAGAATATATTGTTGTACAAATCTATTATGTTAATCTTATGTTTGGATTATAAAATACCGTAGTACCGAAATTGTGGGATTTACAATAAACATGAATATGTTACTAAAATTTTTGTTTAATGACAAATTGGATATACTATAAATCAGATTACAGTGAAATTGGGAATAAAGGAAAAAGAATAAATGTGCCTAATTCGTACGAAAAAATTACAATGATTGAGAAATTGTAAATAACATCTAATTCAAAAAATAAAAAGGGAAAATTTATACTGGACCGAGTTAGATGGATTGGGAAAAAAATGATATATTTCCATAACGATAAAAATACCAAGAATGTAATTGCAAGAAAAGAAAGAGAAAAAGGGATTAGTGTGAAATAGGGATTCTTTTACCAAATTGCACACTAATTAAATAAAAAGATATATGTAAGTTCATAACGAAAGTAAAAGAAATAGCTTGCAACTACGGATCTTGATTTATGTTTATAGGAATGGATCTTTATATTTTTCCACTAATCAATCTAATAAGGCATGTGAAATATTTTCCTTAAATAATGAGAATATACAAGACAGTAATTAAATGAATGTTACAACAGTAAAAGTTTGGTTAATGTTAAGAAACCAAGGGAAAATGTGATGAACGGAGAATATAACCTATTATAATTAATTATATTAATGAGAATGCAATATAATAAGTAGGCTTGTTCTAAGGACAAGTGGAACTACAACACGGGTATAACAAAATGGAAAGAGAACTTATTAATGAACCTTGGTTTGGAGAACGAAGTTAATAAATAACAACAAGAGGTTGTGATGATAATGTAAGATGAGGTTATGATTAAAGAAGAATAAAGTTGACTTATGAAATAAAATAAGTTGTACTTAATTATTAAGTAGACATATCATTTGAAAACATGAGAATTGGGGAAGGATATACTTAATTATACATTAAGTAAAACATGTATTGAACTTGTAATCATGTAATTGGATAGTAAATGACATGGTAATAAATGGGTATGTAGATTACTTTCGTTAATTATTGTTGACGTCAAAAGTTGGTCACTAGTGATGTTCAACCCCTAGTCGTGTGAAGAGCACACAAATGTTGATTATAAAAAATGGAAAAAATAAAGGAAACGGGGAAGACACACAGACTTTTTATAGTGGTTGCGAAGACTATGCCTACTTCCACTTTTTATATTATTTCTGCTTTAGATTACAAGTACAATGATTTTTTCTATTTGAAGAAAAGAAGGGATACAGCTATTTTTCTCTTCCACACAAAACCTCTCTGGGAAGAAGAAGAAGTAGGAGCCGAAAAAAGGTCCTTTTCCTCTTTAAGCTTTGATGTATTTATAGGTGGAGATGGCGACTTGGGCTACTGTGACGTGGCCCAGCCTTTCTGGGAAGACTTGGACGCGTGGAGTCCATTCCTTGGATAGAATAGTGGCTGGAAGATTGATTCCACTATTCATAAATAGTATCCTCAGAAGTTGCGGCTTATGTGACATCCATGGTGAGGTGTATCAAAACTAGAGCTTTGTCCAGATGTGGCTGACTGCCTTTTCTTCCTTAAAAGTCGGGCTAAGTAATTGAACAGCTCAGCTGGATACTTCCATGTAGACCCGAAATACTCGGTCGATATGCCCTGTATGAGAGCGGTTCTCTCGGTTGACTAGGAAAGCGAGTCTTCCGGAGTGAAATATTAACTTGTTTGAGAAGCGGATCGGCCCACTACGTGATGACTTCAGACCGACCTTATGCTGGCCTTCCTAGAATGCGATCTGCCTAATTTGGTTGGTTGCACGTTTGGGCTTCAATTTGACCTGTTGCGGCTTTTGCCAAAAAGAGAGCTAACATTTTACCCCTCAAAATGCTTCTTCTTCGACAGAGGAAGGTGTGTTCTAAAGTATGAATTGAAGCACAATCGTTCGAGTAGCTATGGTCACTCCGGGCCATATTAAGGCTAGAAACCCAACGATTCCGATGATTGTATTAAGGCCAGAAAACCGACAACCGCATTAGGTTGTATTAAGGCCGGAAAACCGACAACCATCGGGAACCGTATTAAGGCCGAGATGATCACCGTATTTATGAGAGTTAGTTCCTACAAAGACAAAAACAAACCATTCTCAGCTTGGAGAAGGCTGATGGATCAAGCATTTTATTTCACTTGGCTTTGAGAGGTGGCGAGTATCAACCATACTCGGCTTAGTGGCGAGTATTAACCATACTCGACTTAGTGACGAGCATTAACCATACTCGACTTAGTGACAAGCATTAACCATACTCGTCTTAGTGGCGAGCATTAACCATACTAGGCTTAGTGGCAAGCATTAACCATACTTGGCTTAGTGGCGAGCATTAACCATACTCGGCTTAGTGGCGAGCATTAACCATACTCGGCTTAGTGCAAGTATTTTCCATGCTCGACTCATGTTAGATTAATGTGTCCAGTGAGCAGTAAATGCTCATGGTGCAGAAAAAAGGAGGGACGTGTATCATCCATACTCGGCTTTAAAAATATACAACACTCGACTAGGGGAGTAAGTGTTTAGATATGGTGATAGGCTTTCGCGCTGACCATATAAAAAGGAGGGTGAGCATTATCCATACCCGGCTTTAGAATTCTCCAAACATTATCCATATTTGCAAAAGAAAATTCATTATTGCTAAATAATTGTTACAGAGGAAAGAAATTCTAAGAAGACACCGATTGATTCTAGAGCATTCCTAGGAGCTGAATCTTAACTCAATACATGTGTACATCAAGTTGTCCTTTTTATTGAAAGAAATACATTAGAAAAAAATCTTATTAATGATTATGTCGCGAGTGCTAGTCTCAGGGTCCTTTCCGTTCCTAGGAGCTTATGGATCGACCTGAGGAGCTTGGACAGAAGATCGCGGCGGCAAGGCCGGGACGCGATTCTTAACATATTCGAGAAGCTCCCCTTTTCTGACTCGATCCTCGATGAGATCGCTCAGATGCCAGCATTCATTGGTGCTATGTCCAATTACATTGTGGAATATGCAATGCTTGCCGGAATCCATCTCCATCTGTGTTAGCTCTCGTCGAGGTGGTCTCGGAGTGGGTAGGGACCCTCGTATGTCAAGGAAGATATCGAGCAGAGAGGAATAGAGTTCGGTGTACTTATCGTACTTACTTTCGATCCGAGGTCGTACTTGACACTCGCTCTTTTACGAAGCCTTTCCTCTTCCTTTATTCTGGTCGCTGCTGTTAGACGGACCTTGTTGCTTGGCGGCTAAGGCCTCTAGGCTCTCCATCTCAATGCTGGCATCTTCTTGTCGGAGGAATCGCTCAGCCCCGGAATAGAAATCATCTATATCTTTGGGGGGATCTCTGGTTAAAGAGATTGAGAATTCTGATCGGTTCTGAACTCCCGCAATGGCGGCCATAAGTACCATCGATGGCTCGGGCCGATCAACTGACGCTACTGCCACACTGAGCCTTTCGAGGAAGGACGTGAGCGTCTCACCTGGTCGCTGCTTGATGGTGGATAAGAACATAACACTTTTTGTTTGGGAGATATGTACCCTGAATTGCTCGATGAAACGAGTGGCCAGCGTGTTCCAGCTGCTGACTGACTCTGTTGTTAGCTGTCTAAACCACATTTCGGCTATGTCGGTAAGAAAGAGTGGGTAGCACTTAGCCATGACGTTGGTTGATGCACCAAGTACTTCCATATGTCGCATGTATCGCATGAGGTGGATGGTTGGATCAGTGCGACCGTTGTATGGTTCGATAGCTGGTAACTTGAAGTCCGGAGGGTTTCGGGAATTTCTGATTTCCCTAGTAAAGGGGATGCGATTGGCGTTATCTACGTCCTGCTGCGAGGAAATGCCCCGAGTAAAGTATCGGATGATGCATGCAAGCTGACTTCCATCTCCGAGGAGTCGTTTCCATGAATTTAGCTCAGCATCTGGAAGAACTTTGGTGCGGGGATTTGGAAAAAGCATGCTCGGAAGGGCCGCCGTTGGCTGGGCCTGTCTTCCGAGAGTTGAGTGAAGGTGTGAGAGGAGGTGAGCTCTGGTAGGTGGTTCTGGGGAGAAAGGCCCCTCTTGAACCTGATGAGTAGTGGGTCGGGTCGTACCTATAATAGAGGGCCTAGGCTGATCCAGCATAGCACGTGATGTTCGGAGCTCGGGGTGCCCCCGGTAGGAGTGAGGTTAGGAGGGTCTACGGTAGCGTTTTCTTCTGCCACAGTAAGGACTGGTATGGCGGGGTGGCCCCCTGGTTCGAAGGGAAGGCCGCACCAGCTCTTCGTTGAAGGGGAAGAGTGGTTAGACTGGTCTGCGGTAAGATTCCGGGTTGTGATGGGAATGACATTGATTCCGATGGGCCCGTTGGTCGCTCGGCTGGTTCGTTAGGTCGATCTGTTTCCATGAGTGGAGGCAAAGTGTTCGACCGATCCAGATCTTGATCGTGAGCCCCCTGAGGTTCTGCTGCTGCAGTTGCGCTGGTCGCTGGAAGCGATACTCCTAGCTGTGATCGATCGGTTGGTGAGTCTTCGGCTTTGAGTCCTGGACATCAGCATCGCCTATGCCCCTTTCCCAGCCTTCAAGCCCTTCCATGTTATCATTATGGTGATGATTAGAAGCTGATGAGTTCGCATTCTCCTCAAGATTGACGTGAACTCTTTGAGGAGGTGCGGGATTCACTTGAGCGTTCAAAAGAGCATTCATTTTATCCATCAGATCCTAATTAGCATCCAACAAAGCTTTATTTTAAGTCTCTATCGGTTGATTTAAGTTGGCGACAATGGCATCTAGCTCAGCTCTGGTTACTCCGGCTCCACCTATAGAGCTTTGGCCAACTTCAAAGTGATTGGTAAGTGGCATAGCCTCATTAGCAACATTTTCGGATCCTCCAACGGTTTTACTTGCGGTTTTCTTTAACTTTGCCATTATCTCGGATAAGGTTTTAAAATTCGAAGAGAATTCGTCAATTGTCCTGGATCTTAGATTTGAAGAATCTATCGTAGAAGCAAGCTTCAAATTTCACTATCCCCACAAAGCATTTAACCTTGAGAATTTGAACGTGGCCCCACGGTAGGCGCCAAAAATGTTGATATCAAAAATGACACCAACACCGAAGGTGTCTTATGCAATACTTCATAAGTAAGTAGATTTAACAAAATGAAGCCGCAAACACAAGGAAAAAAAGTAAAGATACGGAAATTTAGAGTGGTTCGGTCTCAATCTCGACCTACGTCCACTATGGAAAGAAATTTCATTATCATGGTTGTCATTACATGGTACATGTTTACTTTAATTTTGTACATCTTTCTCTTTTACAAGGATCTTCTCTATTTTTTTCTCTTTTTGCTCTTGATTCGCTTGAATTCACGAAGGGATAGATGAGATATCTTGAATGGTGATGGTTGTTGTGTAGATCTTCAACCACCTAAACACTTAGATTATCTTCATTGGTTCCATGATGATTTTGTGTTGAATCTAAACTGAAGAGAGAATCAATGGAGATCGGAGTGATTTGGAGTGGTGGAGAAATGAAAATGGCAGCACTTCGGCGTAGAGAATTCGATCCCCTAAAATGTGTGGAGTGATGGGGTATTTATAGGTGGAGTTTGAGTGGAGTGGTGGTTCCTTAAATACATGTGTATGGGGTCTTGGGTTGCTGGACATAAATGGAATGACCTAAAACTATAGGAAATACCTGATATAAAACTCCGTGATCTGGGTACTTCACACGTCCTAAATACATACAACTGTGTACAACTGGTAGCTTGCACTTTACAGCTGGCAACAGACCAACCATGCGCTACACACGAACGACATGTTCAAGTATTGTGCACGACCTGACTTACTTCATATGATGCTTAACAGTCTAAGTTTCATCATGTGAACAACCTGCGCTATATAAGGTCTTAACGGCTTGACTTTTACCCTTGTTGTCAACGTGTTTTTGCAAAAATATATGAGCTGGCGGCCTATATTTTTATGCCAATATACATGCTTGCCAACCTTCATAGCCACATGGCATCTTGCCATGCGGACAATATTTAAGTAGCCAGCACGTTTGAGATGCATGCGATCCGAATGTCGGTTATACATAATATTTAACGATCTGAATACTCATACACGACCTGATTTCCATTATATCTGCATATGACCTTATATCATGTGAGGCATGCGAACGATCCAAACACCTACGACTTGAGCCATGTAATGTCGATGATCTGACCTTTTGTCAACCACTGGACGGTCCTATTATGTAAAGAACGATCAAAATAATTGTAGGCGACCTGAGTACCTTATGTAAGAACGATATGTTATTGAATTCAAGGTGTTAGTCCATGTGTAAAGCCGTATGGAGGATGAATCATGTTGCGCTAAAATAGTCTTTGTTTATATTGATGCCATTCCACTTCATTTCTTGTCCTTCACATAATGTATATCATAAGCATCGTGACCAACCCATGATATAACTATATGACTCACGTTACACATTTGGAATCACATATTGTGAATGTCTTAATATGTTTAATGAGCTAAGGCTATGCCACTTGGTTATTTTTGCGAATAGCTCGACTTAGATCGTACAAACGACTTGATGAATTCTACGCAGCGTGGTCCATACCTAAAATTGTAACCAAATCATTAACGTCCTTATGTCAATCTAGAACGAAGACCGATAAAATTATACAAGAAGTGCTCGATTATCAGCATCATTCATATTATTTTGTGAACCACGTTTCACAACGGGGTTAACAAACATATTCACTCTTAATTGGTATAACGTTCCCCCTTGAATATGCATCTTCAAAATTTTGGATACTCATATGATAACTTGAAGTTGTCATTTTTGATACATGTTCGGTGATTGCTTCTTCTCATTATTATCTTGCTCATATATATATATATGTATATATATATATATGTATATATATATATGTATATATATATGTATATATATATATATATGTATATATATATATATGTATATATATATATGTATATATATATAATCAATTTAGTTAAGATAATTATTGTCCTCTCACCCTTACCCTATGTTCATTTCCAAAAACATGTGACACCCCATCTCCACTTACTGATGTTGTTCCATGAGAGCTCTAACCACTACTGTGCTCTTTTATCTTAGCCTACAAATTAAAATAGACCATTTCAAAAAAATGAAATATGAATAAACTACTATCCATCAATGTTCAGTTCTATGTATAAACAATGATGTGTATTTTTTGAACGTAAAATAATATTAATGTGATCAAGGTTTTCATATTTGCCTGCGTCAACTGTGGTAAATTTATTGCCACTCGGCTCTACAGTTCTGGATTTCGCACTGACTTCCTGCCATGCTTATTTTCACTCTTTTTTCCGAAAGGTAAATGATTTATGGATTGAGTTTTAATTAAACTTTGTATTTTTATCCTAAGTTCAGAGTTTATATTTTAAAATAAACGTGTCATATTGGAATCTTTTCATAAAAAAAGTCTCATAATTTAAAAAGCTTAAATTTAACTACAATTTACAAAATAAATTTCATAGGCATTACTAATATTTTTAGTACCGATTGAATTCTATTTTTTCAGTGTAAGTATTTTATAGCTAATTAGATAAGTTGACAAACAAATACTTTCTTCGACACCAATATTGTTTTTTGATGTGCATACAATCCGAGTAACAGAAATAACCACCAACTTTATTAATCCTTCTAATTCACTTTGTTGTAATTCATTTGCATAATAATTCAAACAATGTATAAGATACTCATTTTCAATATCACTCTAGCTCTTAGACATAAGTTAGAACATATCCAAAGTTACAGGTATAAAAATATGGTGTGAGTTAATAATAATACTAAGAATTTGTTCTATTCTATTCAAAGTCATAGATATCATTCAAGCTCTTATTACATTATAAGCTGCAAAATTCTATCCTATTCAAAATTGTTCTATTAACATGATCATCAATAAATGCCTAAGAAGTCGATATCTTTTCATCAAATGTAACATACCTTCATGTTCAATATATGTTCGTATAGAACCAGGTCATTAATAATCATATTATAATGTAACCAATTAACTGAGAATTAATGTTGAAATAGCAGGTGCAAGCCTATTAACAATGAAGACTACAATATGACAATTAATTCAAAGTAAGGAACCTTAAGTTATTCGATTACATGATAAATCAAATATTTTACTGAACTTAGCATAGTTAAAAAGGAGAAGTTATAGTCTAATTATAGTGAAGGTACTGAATTTATGCATGAATATTACATGCATGGCGTAATAAAAAAAACTTACTATGCAATCGGCAATAATGGCATTCGGTGGGACTCCATTTTTCTTTGTATGGGCTCTGCACTATAGCTCGTCTCTGCTAATATCTGATACTCCACTTTCCTTTTTTGCAAATAACAATAGTAAGAAGTAATACCATAGAAGAAAATTATCACCGATGTACATATACGTGCATTTCTTACTATATCTTCTTCTAATCTCGCATAACCCTTTCAGCTCCTTATATGTGGAATTTTATTTTTACCTCTCACTACTTTGAATTTTTTGCTAGTTTCCTACATAGGAGAAGTACATTAATAAACTATAATTTACCTTTTACTTTATAATGAGTAGAATATAACTTATTACCTCTAAATTTTCTGACAGCTTTTCCTTGATGAAGTCCTTTCACTCTTGAACATTTTCTGTTGTTTCTGGTTTTAGCATTGCTAATCTAGAGGAAGACTCAGGACAAGTAGAAGCTACATTAAAAATGGAAACTAATCTTGACTTTTCCTCTCTCAATCGTACTCCCATCATCTTAAGCAATAACTCTTTGTTTGCTTCATCTACCATGAATCTTGACTGCTCAATTAAAATAACTTCTAAAATAAGCAGGAAGTTCTCATAGACAAGGTTCTCAGCATATTTCATACCTAAATACAAGTCCATAAATATTTCTTGAAGTATACATCGACTTTTTTCCAATTTGAAATGGTCAAAGGTACCATCTCCCTTGCTAAGGTACCAATATAGGATGATAAGTGCTTAGGGTTGGAGCCTAATGGTTGACCTCGATCGTTGAATTCAACTTCAGCCTTCTCTTTCAGTGTCAAAGAAAACGTTATCATCATTTCCTTCCCTCTTTTTTCCTTGTCGTCTCTTGTTGAATACCATCATTAGAATCTGGATTGCTCGAGGCATCAATGGCATTGGGTGGGTCTATGTTCATGGGAGTTATATTTGGAGATTCGAATGATTTAGTGCGAGGGTTAAGATTTGAAGGCTGGATGTATCGGGTGGAGGCTGGTTTTTATCGGGTTATGGCTAGATTTCATTGATTGCAGGGTTGAGATTTGATGGCAATTGATTTTTATCGGGTGGAGGCTGGTTTTTATCGGATTGAGGCGGGATTTCAATACGCTTCCAAGGGGATCTTCTAAATCAACACATCCTGTTACATTAATTTTTATCCCAATAGCCTTATCCTTTTACGTGTAAAGCTAAAACTACAGTTAGAGATTGCCTCTTTGGCTATCTCGTTGCTACCTTTGATATTTGAAATTGGCATACAAAGTCAAAAAAACTTTCTAGGATTTGTTGAAAAGCAACAAATACAGTCTACTTTGTAGAACTATAGGGAATGCAGAAAATATTAACAATGCAAAAAGTTACTAGTTATTCTTATGATAACATGTAGAAAATATTGAGTGGCTCTATGTTCATGAACAAATACATGTTCCGCACATCCATTAGAACTCTACAAAATATCAAGAAAAACCAAGCTTAAACTCAGTTAGTGTTATAAGACCTGTAACTATAAGATGGAACAGTAATTGCCTAGATTCATAACTTGATTGGCTAAAAAAATTGTTTATCTTAGGGCATCTAGTTTTTTTAGCAAGTTAATAATTTCATGATAGTCGACTCTATCTTAAAAGATATAGAAAAGATCAAAGGCATACCTTAATTTGTTATGGCATAACATCTGGTTAAACCCCTGAACTTGTATAACATACTACGTGTGATGTCAATGTTAAAATTATCACTTCTCCACTTTTTTGTAGAAAAAATATTAGTTTAAATTCATTGATGCCACTCCTGGAAATTAGTGCAATGGGATGCAAAATGAATGTGGCTGAACTAGATTGCCATAAGGTTCACTAAACTCAAATTCTAAGGTAATTTCTTATCCTATTAAACATCCCTAGATACAACAAACATGAATTTTGCATTTACTCGATTATCAGTAATTTTTTTGAAGGGTTTTAGTTTCAGTGATGATTTATATAAGACATGTTATTCATTTAATTACGTTGTTCATCGATTGAGTTCTCTTTCTATCGTTGGATATCTTATTATATATATGATGACCATATGTTTGATCACTAGTGTACAAATGACAATATAATGTACAACTTCTAATAAAAGACATCTAGAATAGAGTTACATATTCTCAAAGTAAAGTGCTCTAATGCCATACTCCTACATGATGGCAAGTAAACAATAAATGTATCAACAAATATTGTTGTAATGTCTGAAACAGAAGAGATAATGATCTACTTTGGCACCTTCTTATCTGTAATAAGATTACAATATTCAATAAGGAATAACAATTAATTTATGTCCATGTTCATGTTTAATATGGCTTCAATTTAATAACAAAAGAAAATTAATAAGCATAGTAAGAGACAATACTTGGCATCCAAATGATGGATTTTAGTAACTGGTTACAAAAATGAGAGATGACTGCTAAATCTTCTTAGTGCACAATTATTAAGATGAAAGAAAATATGCAACATGATTCAAATAAGGAAAAAGTAGGTTGATAAACCATGCAATACATATTATAACTAAACCATCATATGAATTTATGGTAAATCTCATAAAAAACAGTTACCAAATTTGTCTCTTAAATATTATTTCTTGAAAACAAACACATAATGCAACATAACGTTAACCTTAACCAAAAAACTATTGTAGATCAGTCCAATACATGGTAACTCTATCTGGCAATTGGTGCCTCTTGCTTATTAACACAATATATAAGACCATAATTGTTCATCAAGCTACCAGAATTGATAGGTAAATTACTATCCATATATCTGCATAAAAGTTGACTACACATTAAGAATGTATTTCCGGATTATAGAAATGTTAGAACGATAATATCTATGAATCCTTCTTTGATATGGTAATGAAATATCTAATATGTTATTATCTATGAATGTAATTTAAGCTTGTTATCTAAGTTATGGATGGAAATCCGAAGACACAACATAGAATGATCAGTTATGTATTGTTGATAAAGAGGAGCCAAGTATTTCATGCCTTCTGTAATTAAAACTCAGTTGTATTATTTATTTCCATCCATCATTATTAGCCAAAAAAGATGGATAAGTTGCTTGAAGCTATCAAGAAATCAAAAATTAAAAGAAAAGATGTGCATAAACAATGATACATTTATGTCAGCAAATAAAGGCATGATTTGAAGTTTCCAAGCAGCTAAAGTAAAAACATATATTTAAGCCTATAAATTTCATGCCTTTGATCAGACACAATAAACATACTTCAAAATGATTCCCATAAGTGATTGATCTTGCCAGAATATTTGAGGTTCAAAAATTGGATCCAGCTTCTAAATTTATTTCATAGCCTTTTTCTATTGATTTAGTTAGCCATTTTATTTCACAACCTTTCCTGTCATATCATAACTATTTAATTTTGTTGGCAAAACAAGTACAGTTAATGACTATGCACCCAACAACAGCACCAAAAATAGAATTCATTGTCAAAAGTTTTAATGATATACCACTCTTTGATTTTGCTCCATTTTAATTATTGATGCTTTAAGTTCATCTATCTTCTGTTGATGGAGGAACTTGGAAAAAATCATAAAATATATATGAATGAACAAAACATCATACTTTGGAGCAGAGGTAAATATGCAATTAATAAATGCAATGATTTGACCATACTATTAATCGACCTAAATATGCAACGAATAAATGCAATAGGTGAGTAATAAGGTATAATTAATGTAGTGAAATTTCATCTGATCGCCAATATTATTTTGCAACTTTGGAACTCACCAAGTGTTCTTTTTTTTCATGAGAAAATCTATGTTGCACACGTATTATTAATAAAGGATTTCAATATTTGATTATATGGTATTTTGATTATATTGATATACAAATATGTTTAACACAATTATTAATAAAGGATGTGTATATCATACCAAAATATCTTCACAATCTTTTCTTATATAACTTTCATCTCTATAATCGATATCTCTATAATTAAGTAGTGACACATCTACCGGTTTGCTAGTTGACTGATCCTCCTCATTGTAGATTTCCAACTCATGAAAACCGCTAGCACAACATGCCAATTTGGAAAACTACTTTCTCTACAAAAACACTTGTATGGCTTGCGTTGCCAAGATGAAAGGATCGATTGCAAATTGATTTTTGAATTGATGTAAATTGACTAACGTAAACCCATCTTCAACCTTAACCCCATGATCACTATTTGCCCAATCACACTTAAACAAGGTAATTTGAAACTGGTGGTAGTCTAACAACAAAATCTCATGCAAAACACCGTAATATATCGCTTTCTCAATGGATCCATCTAAGAGAAAAGTATTTGCCTCAATGGAAACACCACTATTTTGTGTAGTTTTGTCATTGTCTCTAATATGAAAACGACGACCATTAATTATATAGCCAATATAAGATACAACTTGATAGCGAGGTCCATGTGAAAGCCAAATCAATAGTTTGCTAACATTATATGCTTTTCTATCATCATTAACCTAGAAAAGCGTAAGATTATATAAAGACTAATCACAATAACATATAATTCTATGTCAAACTTATCCATCTTAAAAGATGTAGCACTGTTAACCTTTTTTCTAAACCAATGACTAAAAGTCTCTGAATGCTGCTTTGAAAGTTCCTAATCATCTCATGAAAGATGGGGATGTAAACGTTTCAGCTCCTCATTGTGCATCCTATATATGTAAACATATAAGTCAAATCTAATTTATTTCACACAAAATAATTAAACTCAACTTATGCTTACTTTATATAAGGTTCCACTTCCTCGATATTGAACAACACATACCGATGAGCAACATCAATCACCTCCTTAGTAACTACCATAGGTTTTCCTTTGGAAATAAGATGGCCCTTGAGTTTGCAATCACTTTGTTCCACTTCATTCCTATTTTTCCTTTGTCCAACTTCTAATGCACCATCAATATATCTAGCACAATACTTTATGCATTTATCAGCAGAATAGCGTTCAACTATGCACCGTTCAGGCCATGCTTAATATTCAACATACCGCTTCAGTGTTCTTATGTATCTATACAGAATGTGCGTAAGCACATATATTATTAATTATTGTACGTACTAATACTAAATTTTACCTCTCAATTGGATACATCCACCGATACTGTGCTAGCCTGCAAATTCTTGCTTCCCTAAATCTATTGTCAAGTGAATCATATTGATGTCAATTCAGAAGGAGGAAAATATCTCTCAAGATCGCATAGTGTTAATGCGACCTGATTCTCGATGCATTCTAATTTATCTTTATCAAGCCCTCTTGGGAAAATGTTATTGTAAAAAGAACATAGTTGTAGTAATGCATTCTTTATCCCTTTGGTAGAAGTCCTCTCGGTGATGCATACAACAATTGTTGCATCAACACATGATAATCATGGGACTTCATACTTGAAATTTTGTTTTCTTTTGCAAAATAATTTCCAATATTTGAGCTATACCCATCGGGTACTTTTAAATTCATCATTTTATTGTAAAATATCTCCTTTTCTGGATTAGTTAATGTCCATGGAGCAGCCAGAAGTAGCGCTTTGCTTCCCATATCTATAGGATGCAACCTTTTCCTAATACCCAGTACTTCTAGATCTTTACATGAGTTAATGTCTTCTTTTAATTTTCCTTTAATATCAAGTAAAGGTACCAAGTATACTTTCACCAATATTTTTTTCAACATTCATTACGTCTAGATTATGACGCAAAAGAAATACCTAAGAAATTAAAAAGTAGACTATACATAATTAATAATAAAGTATCGATTCCATCGATAGAAAAGAAGTAATTTTGTTTCTAATTAAGTTTTACCTACCAATAAGGCAAACCAAAGAAAATAGACTTCTTTTTCCATATTTGACTTCCCTTTATCTTCTTATCTCCTTGTTTTATTTTTATTTCTCTTTTTCTCTATCTTTCTCTTCCTCCTTTGGTTTTCACCACAATCGTTGCAAATATCTTTAACAATATCAAAGACTTGATCACTTGCTTGTGTTGGAGGCCTTCATCTATTCTCTATGGTTCCATCAAGCAAGCTTTTTCATTGGCGATATTCATGATTAGGATCAAGGAATCGCTAATGGTCTAAATATGCACACTACTTACTAAATGGTAACCATATTGAGCATGTGTTAACGCTACATACAGGATATGTCCTTTTTACCCTTTATGGCGCAACCTACTAAATTTCCATAATCTGGAAAATCACTTATCGTCCACATTAGAATTACACGTAATCTAAATTCATTGCGAGTGTATGCATCATATGGCTTCACCTCTTTATTCCATTATTTCTTCAAATCTTCAATAAATGGTTTTTGATGCACATCAGTATCATTCCCTGGTTGTTATGGCCCAAAAATTAATAAAGATAACATCATATTATCTTTGTGCATACAAAGCCACAGTGCAAAGTTGTACGCAACAAGAAATACTGGCCAACAATTCTATTTACTGCTCCAATCCCTAAAGGGATTAAAGCCATTACTTGCAAGACATTACCTTGAATTTCGTGGATCGGATGCAAAGCAAAGATACGTCCTATCAATTGTAGCCCACTGAGAAGAATCTACTTGATGACGTAATTTACCATCTTCACTCTTATGATTGTTGTTCCATCTAAATTTCTCTTATGTTTCCGTGGACATAATACCTTTGATGCTACTTTTGGTTTGCTTTCCATCTTACTTTGTCTTTTTTTTCTGACTAGACTTTCCACATTTCGAACAAAAATCACTATACGCGTGATCTTTCCTAAAAAGACAACAATCATTTACATATGCATGTATTTGTCTGTAGCCTAAACCAAATGATTCAGCAACTTCTTTATTGCATATGTCGAATCAGGAGCGTGTTTCCATAGGCAGCATATCTTTTAGCAGTTTAAGAAGTTATGTAAATGTTGTGTCAGATATACCATTTGGAGCTTTGTGATTGTAAAGAAGTATTATAGCCGACAACTTTGTGTTGCTTGCACAACCAGGGTTCAAAGGAATTTCAAAATTTTCTACAGTCTCCTTAATCTCCACCCATGTCTTACATTAGACTCCACCCCATGTCTTACATTAGTATGATCTTCCATCTCTTCATTACATTCATGTGTGTGTAAGTACATTCTATATGTATTTGTCAGTTCATCGCCTTCACTTTCTGAAGGGCATGTCTCCCTGTGAAAAATCCAAACATCATATGCCAGGTCAATTCCAAAACAAACCAAGTGTGATACAACACCATTTGGTGGTTGGCAAATAAGATTCCAACATTTTATACAAGGGCAAATATTTTTTTATGGATTTCCCTTCCTTTCTGCATGCTCATATTGTAACGACCCGCATTCTACGTATCGAAGGATCGTAGAATATTTATTTCTTTTTCATATAAGGTCGTATAGTCGTGTAACTTGGCGGAACGACTATTAGGGTCATTTTCCATGTTCACGATTTTTGCCGATTTTTAAATGACTGTTTTAACCCTAGAGGATATTGTTTCTCCTATAATTTTTGATTGGTAAGGAGTTTTGACCTGAGACAACTTCCACCGGATTCGGATGGTGGTTAATCTCTCCGTAGAGTGGTCACGTTTATCAAACGGACTTACCATTTGGGAGATATGGCTGAAATAAGATTTAGAAGGTGAAAAACAGTTTAAATGGACTTAATAGGGTAATTAGCAGCTAGGCCCATTGGGGATTTCGGGATTAGGGCCATATAAGGGCTGATAAGGGTTAGAGAAACTTTTTCTTTATCATTTTCCAGCCGCCCTTACCTCTCTTCAACCCTAACAATGGCCTCCAACACCCAAATCACCGTTTAATCAAGTTTTAGCCTAATCTACATCAAACCAAGGCGGGTTAGTATAGAATTTGGGATAGAGCTGCTGGAACACATAGAGTTTCGACCCATATCAAAGATACTTTCAGATCTATAAGTAATTTGTGGCTAAGGTGAGTGATTTGCATTGTTTTTCACTAATTACGGCTAATTAGGGGTGATTAGTGATAATAGGCGAAATTATAACTCAGAAAAATTTGGAAAATTATTCATAAATTCTAAAATATTATTTTAAGCCTCTGTTAGAAATTTGGGTTATTTTGTATGTGTTTTGCTAATCCTATCATTAGTTATGGTTAAGCATGATTAAGGGGAAAATATGGGTTTTGGGTATGTTTGATCCATTTTGACATAGTTATATATCATTTTGGTGTTTATGGTTGATGTTTTATGTTGTTATGACTCCATGGGGTAAAGTAATCGTAGTAGTGCTATGAGCCAGTGCAGTGAAGTTGTTATGACTCCATGGGGCAGAGTGGACATAGCAAAGTATTAGTGGTTACAGATCAGTGCAGTAGAGCCGTCATGACTCCATAGGGCAGAGTGATCGTAACAAAGAATTGGTTGATCAAAGTAGTGGATATCGTACGCTTTACGCACCGAGTGAGAGATGTGAGGATGATTGCTATGTTTGATGTTTTGCTATCACCATGACATGCACACCCCCTCCCCATTATTTTCACACCATGTGTTAGTGTCACCTAATAGTATTGTACATCCTGTTGTGCTAACACTTTGGTTGCAGGTCCAGGTTCAGGTAAGGTTAGTTATACCTGTTATTGTTTTGTTTTGCTGCTTATCGCTTACACTAGACATTTGTATGACCCAAAGTTTTATGTCTCTTCTTATTACTCTGGGTGCTCTTAAATGGGCAGACTAGAGACATGTCAGGTGATTGTGCATGAGTAGCTGATCCGGAGACGAGAAGGAGGCTCCCACGTATTATCAACATACATTCTCCATGTGTCGTTGCTGGTTACTGCTTGGGGATTAGTAGTGTACCTTTCCTTTCCTTTTCTTTATAGACAATATTTTGAAGTTGTAATAATGATGTTGGATCATAAGCTGTATTTTGAATTCCGCTGCTATAATGGTTTATTTTTCAACTTATGCACTGTCTCGCTTGTTTTATGTCAAAGTTATGTTATTATTATATTTTATCTCATGCGCTGTGAGACATTCTATAGGTTTCTTGTTAGTTCAAATCCCTATCTTTTCCTTTTTTTGGCGACCGTACCGTGCTAGTCGGGCATCGCACATCGCACTTTCATTGGAAATGTCGGCTGGTGCGGGAAGGGACATCGCACTTGGTATCAGAGCTCTTGCTTGCGTAGTTAACCTAGGGAAAGACACCAGGAAGAGATAGTACGTATATGAGAGCGTGTGTTTGTGATATTTTGATTTTTGAAAGCGATATATATATATACACACACACACACTATAGGAAATAAAAATGGCAGCCGCCTCTAGGAACCCTAACCCTAGTTTATAGACAAAAGATGATTTTGGGTGGAAAGAGGTCGGGAAGAAGCATGCCTTCTACGCTCAGGCCGTTTCAGGAGGACGCCGACAACAGCAAGGCCCAGCTCCAGTCAAAGTGATGCAAAATCTAAATTTTAGGGCAGGTGCTATGAACTGGATGGATGCCTTGGCGGGGAACACTCAAATCGAAGGGGATGTTCAAAAATTTGAGACATAGAAAGACTAGGAAGGAGATTACATGGAGCTGGATGATGAGATTTACAACAAGGCAGTCAATACGTTGATAAATTCAATTTACATTTACCTAATCGGTAAGAGGCCCTATTATGTGCACTTAAATGCTTATATTAGGCGTGAATGGAAACCCAAAGGGAGTTGGAATGTCTATGCGAGAGAAAATGGGTTTTACCTTATAAAGTTTTCTAATGCGGAAGACTTCTCAGCAGTTCTTAAGAATGGACCATGGTTTATGGATAGTAAACTTATCTTCATCAAACAATGGGAACCTAATCTGAAACTGGAGTGTGACATGCTCTAAACGCATCCAGTCTGGGTCCGATTGCTTAACCTAGACTTAGCTCTTTGGAATGCACAAGGCATTAGCAAAATCGCAAGTCTGATTGGCAACCCCCTCACCATGGATGATCGCTCCAAGAACATCAAGTAACTAAAGTATGCAAGAGTACTTGTAGAAATCAGGGCAAACGGAGAAATTAAAAAGCAAGCAAGAGCCAAAGACAAACAGGGCAATATCTACATTCAATGCATCGAATACGAGAACCTACCCCCCATATGCACTTCCTATAAGTGCTTTGGGCATGTTGAAAGCCAGTGTACCACCTCTTTTCATCAAGTGTGGCAACGCAAAAAACCTACAGAAGATATGGAAGTGTAGTTAATTTACAGTTATCTACATCTACTTCAGAAGCAACTATTAATTGCGAGGAGCAGCTGAATCCTGTGGTGCAGCCAGAGCAACTGGAGAAGGATGCGTCATAAGAGGAGTCTGAGATGGCAGAAAGCTCTGACACTTTGTCCAATCCACCGGACCCAACTCCTGAAACAGTTAAAGACTTACATGGGTTAGTGGTAATCCTCAAAGAACCGGAAGAAGAAAGTAGCATTGACAAAAGGGGTAAATTCACAAAGCATAATAACTCTTATGAACAGCAGTTTAAAGAAACAGGAAAAAAGGAAAGAACTTGCAAGTGCAAGTAGTATCTCCTAAGGTGTTAAGGAGCAATGCACTCAAACCTAAATGTCCGTAATCAGTTGGAATGTTAGAGGTCTAAACAACGATACCCGCAGTTTAGACCTCTACAATCTTAGAAGGACTCTGGCGCCTTCTATCATGGGTATCGTAGAGAATAAAATGATGGATGGTAACGTTAGTTACTTTAAAGAGCAACTGGGGGGTGAATGGTCACTCATAGATAACAATGACACCGGTGTGAAAGGCAGAATAATTCTGGTGTGGATCAAAGCAGTATGGGATATGTCACTGGTTGATAAGGATGAACAACAAATTACTGTCAAAGCAACAAATTCAGAGGGGCTAGTTATGTATATCATGAGTGTTTATGCTAACAACCTGGCTAGCCAAAGAGTTGCCATATGGAAAAAAATTATAAGTTTAGCTAAAACCATCCAGGAACCATAGCTGTTAATGGGTGATTTTAATGCAGTATTGAGACCAAAAGAGAAACAAGGAGGGCTTACCTTAAGAGCCACACACTTGTTTGAATTCAATAACTGCCTAGTAGCTGCAGGACTCATAGGGCCGATCCATGGAGGCCTGAATTTTACATGGGAAAGTGGAGAAGTGAGGAAAATCATTTGCAAATTAGACAGGGCGTTAATTAACATTCAATGTATGAACAAATTTGCAGACATAAAAGTCAACATCATGCCTGAATCGACTAGTGATCATTGCCCTATCCATATACTACTCAAAGAAGCGAGTATTAATGGGAAAGGCAAACCCTTCAGGTATGCCAATGACTAGCAATTGATCGAGCGTTACCACAATGCAGTTTACACTGCGAACTTAATACAGATAGAGGACAGTCATTTGTTTCAACTCGTTAAATTCCTTAAATGAGCTAAGGATAGACCTAAAAAGTGGAATAGCACCAGGCCCAAGGCCTATGACAAACAGATCACTCTCGAAAGCTCAATGAGACACTGTTACTTAAAATTGATAATGGAGACAACTCTGAGGAAACATGGAAGCTATACTATGAAGCCCAATCAAAACTAAAAGATTTGTTGCATTTGAAAGCCATATAACTAAAACAAAAGGCAAAAGTAAAGTGGCTCACTGAAGGAGACGAATGTACAAAGTTTTTCTATACAAAAATGACGTATAGGAAAAATGCTAACTATAACTTGCAAATGTTTGGCCAGTAGGGTAACAGCAGCATTGAATTGAACAAATTCAAGGAAGAGGCTACTCTATATTTTCAAGAGCTATATAATGGAGACACTGCTGTAGACTTACCTCAAATTGTCCCCTGTCGGCTGGTGAATGCACAAGGCAGAAGAATGTTGCTGAGCACTGTCACTGAGAGGGAGATTAGGGATGCAATAGCTTCCATCCATGTTGACTATTCAACGGGTCCCGATGGACTTGGATCTGAGTTCTTCATGGTCCATTGGGACGACCTGAAAGAGAAAATCAAATTAGCTGTTCAGGAATCTTTCAATTCTGGTTTGATTCTTAAAGAAACTAATCACACTTTCATTTGTCTTGTTCCTAAATGTAACAAACCTACCAGTATTGCATGCTGTAATATCATATACAAAATCATTAGCAAAGTGCGGTGCAACAGGCTGAGGCTAATTCTCCCAGACCTAATTGCTGAATGCAGAGCGCATTTACAAAAGGTAGAAGCATTTCTGAAAATTCACTGTTTGCTCATGAACTGATCAGGAACTTTAACAAGCAAGAAGCTGGTCGTATGTGTTTGAAAGTAGACCTTCGCAAGGCTTACGATAAAATCAATAGAAATTTCATAGTGCACATGTTGCAATGCATGGACTTTCCAGACAAAACTGTCAAGCTTATTAGTGAATGTTTAAACTCCCTACTTTTTCTATATTAATTAATGGCATCCCTAAAGGCATTATTAGCAGTAATAGGGAATTAGACAAGGGGACCCACAGTCTCCCTACTTACTTGCTGTGGCTATGGAATATTTCACGCTGCAGATGGAAATTGTTGTTCATAATTAGTGATGCAAACAATTCACAACTTTCAACCTAGAGTAAGCCACTTACTCTATGCAGATGACCAGCTCATTTGCATAAAGGAAAGGGGAGACTTAGCAAGTAAAGTCAAAGACATCTTCAACAATTTAGAAGACCACTGTGGACTGAAAGTAAATGAAATGAAGACTAAATGCTATTTCAACAAAACTTGCTGCAATAAAGAAAGGGTACTAGAAATTCTGTGAGTTCAAGAGGGTGAATTACCTTGAAATACTTGGGGTCCCCCTATCATCCAATAAAATTACGGATAGAGAATGCACTGGACTCATCACAAGTATTAGAGAGAAATTATATGGGTGGAGTTCTATGCTGCAATCGTTTGTTGGTCGCATTGAATTAGTACACACTGTGATAGATGCTAAAATCAATTTCTGGCCACAAACATTCCAACTACCAGACACTTCTATTGAGAAGCTACAGAAGGTCTGCGCTGATTTCATATGGAGAGGAGGATTACACAAGATAAAATTTGAAGACTTATATAGACCTAAAGAGGAAGGAGGAGTGGGCTTGAGGAGTATAAAAATAATGAGAGATGCTTTTACAATTAAACAAGCCTGGAAAATCATCGACAATGAAGGGCTGTGGGCTAGATGATGAACATCAGGTATAATAAGGATAATTTTTGGACCATGAAAGAAGATAATATTGCTTCCTAGATGTGGAAGGCCATTCTACGACAAAGAAATGCACTTGAAAAGCAGTTTAGACATGAGATTGCTCAAGAAAACGAGACCCACTTATGGAAGGACCCTTGGATTGAGGGCAAATCCTTCATTGACATTCTTGGATGGGATGCATATTCAGCTTATAGGTTCCTAACAGCATGGTTAACTCTATCATTCAAGAAAATCGATGGAATTTAAACATCCCATGTACTCAGGAGCAGAGAAATAAAATAGAGAACATGCAAATATACGAGGAGAGAACATATGACATTTGGACATGGGCAGGAGGAAACTTTAGCATTAAACAAGTATAGGAGGACATAAGACCAAAAAACCTGACTAAAACTTGGAGAAAAATCACCTGGTGCAAAAGTAATGTGCCTAAAATGGCATCGCGTGCTTACAAAGCTATCTTAGGCAGATTACTGACCAAAGACCGTCTCTTTAAGTGGGGTTTGGTGACAGATGAGACTTGCATGCTCTACAAAGCCATAGTGGAAAATCATAACCATCTTTTTTTTAATGTGCTTACTCGAAATAAATTTGGGATAACTATTGTAAATACATCAATTTCAACACCATTGATACTCAGATCCAGAACATAGCCGCTCACCTTGAAGTCATCAGGCAGAGCGTAGGTAAGATACCCGTAGTGAATGCTGTCACTCTACAATTGTTGTTTGGAGCATATGGAAGGAGCGGAACAACAGAGTTTTCCAGAACAAGGAGAAAACAGTAGATCTGGTCAGCAAACTCATAATAAAGAACATCAATTTGGTGATGAAGAGAAGGAGTAAGGAGCTTACCATAGGAAGGGAACTTGAAGTAGGCGATAGGCGAGACGAACATCCGTTGCAGCCGTCGGCTCCGCGCCCAAGTACAAGCATGAGCTTTTTCGTTTACCAGCCGCATGAATTGGGAGAGAAGAAGGTCGGTGGATCTGAAATGAAACACTTCACAACTTTTCACAAATATTCTTTTATTTACTTTAGTTGTAAAGTGTTGCATTGTCGGATAATGCTGACTAAACTGTGATACTCAGCCTTGGGCTGAAGTTTATTCCCGCTTGGGCTGAGATGCTTAGTAATAAAATTTTAAACCCATCTTCAGTATAAATATATATATATATATATATTACTAGTATATCTAAGGATGGAGTTGCACTGCACTGGCACCACTAAAGAGATGGTTAATCCTTTTCTCCTTACAGATTGAACGATGAGCCGATATACGAGGAATACTAGTACAGGAGCCAATAATAGGAATGCTCTTGATATGAGGACGATGTTCACTGACTTCATGAGAGAGATACTTAGGGATGTTCAGAGGGCAGCTCCTAATGCTGCAAATGGTGGCGGTGCAGGCGCCTAGGGACGATTTCGCCAAGCTCTGTAAGGACTACACTGGTCTTGGTGGGAAGCCGTTCCACGGAATGGAATCGGCTACAGAAGGTCAGGATTGGATCGATAGTTGTGAGCGCATCTTCAAGGACTAGGGATCGATGACACGATGAAGAGAAACTAGCATCGCGTCAACTGCAAGGACGGGCTATGAATTGGTGGAACGCTATTAAGGTAGCTACTCCTGAGGATCAAGTCACTTGGGATCAGTTTAACGGCCGATTCAATGATAAGTTTATCCCAGCTGCTCAGAAATCAGAATCGTTTAGGAAGTTCTTGGAGCTTAAACAGAATTGTAGGGAAGTCTCGGAGTATATTGTTGAGTTTGATACTTTATCGAAGTATGGATTATCCGTTATTGACACTCCCGAGAAGAAGAATGAGAAGTTCATAATACGCTTAGATCAACACTTGGGGGAAAGGCTTATAAACCATATTGATGAGACTTTTGAATCAATTGTTGGGAAAGCATTGAGGTCAGATAGCCTTTATCCTTAGCCCAAGACTGAAGTCGTTGTTGCATCTACAGGAGAGCCAAAGCTTCAAGCAAGCGGTGGAGGCAAGAATAATTATCTGAATAAGAGGAAACAGAGCCAAGCTAAGGACGGTCAGAAAAAGAATAAGAAAGAAGTTGAGTGCTTTAGCTGTGGCAAGAAGGGCCACTATGCCAAAGAATGTCGAGCAAAGCCAGCGGACAGGAAGTGCTTTAACTGCGGCCAAGTGGGACATCACAAGGATAAATGTCCACAACCTCCCAAAGAGAAGCAAATTGTGAAAGCATATGCTATTAATGCTGTTCCTTCTTCCTCTAATGCCTCAACTGCGGCGGGGAAAGGAAAGAATGTCGTCATTCAAGGTAAGCTTTTTATTTATGATGATCTTGTTTGAGTACTGTTTGATACCGGGGCTTCCCGTTCCTTCATATCTACTGACTCGGTAGATAGGTTGGGATTGGAACCCGAGATAGTCGATAGACCTTTAGTGGTGACGAACCTGATTGGTGGTTCGACTAGTCTTAGCATGATTTGTCGAAATTTGGTCTTATCGAGTCATGGATGCATGTTTGCTTGTGATTGCTTCGTTTTGGGATTTACTGGGTTTGGCATTATTTTGGGAGTCAATTGGCTCCAAAGATACAGAGTGGTGGTAGATTGTGAGGGATTTTCGGTGACTATTGGGGAGGATGATGGGCGGAGGGTACTGCTTGGTAGCCTTGTGGTTTGTTGCAACCATTATAAATTCCAGAATGGAAATGGGAACAAGTCTTAATGGATTTCATTGATTGGTTACCAAGGACTAGATCGGGCCATGATAGTGTTTGGGTTATTGTGGACTGATTGACCAAGAGTGTAAGGTTCATACCGGTCAAGTCGAACAGAACGGCAGCTAAGTTAGCGGAACTGTATATGAAGTGGGTAGTGAGATTCCATGTAATACCCAAAGGCAGTGTGAGCGACCGAGATCCGTTGTTTAATAGTGGATTTTGGAAGAGCTTACAAGAGGCTTTAGGATCAGAATTACATCTTAGTACCGCGTATCATCCTCAAACCGACAATAAGACAGAGAGGGTGAATCATATATTAGAGGATCTCTTGAGAGCTTGTATATTGGATTTTGGAGGATAATGGGATGACCATTTGCATCTAGTGGAGTTCGTGTAATAGCCCAAATTTCCGTACAATTTAAGTTGACTAATAACACCATACGTCCAACCCAAATTGCATAGAAATACGAATCATTATTAGAAAGAAGTTAGAGGATGAGAAATAGAAAGAAAAAGAAATTAGAAAAGAAGAAAACGAAGAACACAAATCTCACAACGGAACGAATAAAATATATTATATAAAATAACTTTTGAAATACAATTTAGTAACTTTATATACATATCATCATCAGAGCACAATAGCTATTTCTGGAATAGTTATAAACTCCTATTTCCAGATACGGACATAATACACAGCGGAAAAATATGATAGTCTATAGCTAACTGGTGAAGCCTCCTACTTTAAACTCCTCCAACTGAATCTGTAAAATCCTAACTACTTGACTGCCCATACAAATTTGGGCACCCAAGAGTTTAGCGAAAACAAACAAAATAAACTCTGGGTCAGTCATGGGACTGGTGTGAGTAAACTCCAACCATTTGTTTGACTTTCAAAATCCTTTCAAAAGAAATGATAATCGTAAGACCGATCCACACATAAACACAGATGATTTTTACCTTTCGATGACCAAAAATATTTTTGATATCAAATCCAATGATATTACAATAGTGTCTAAATCAAATAAATTTGAAATCTAGCGGAACGCTTGCATCTCATGCTCTATATATAATATTAAATCAAAAACCGTAAGGCATTTATTGGAGATTGGATTTCTAGCATAACAAGGTATGGAACCACCTTACCATAGTGTATCTCTAGAGGGGAATACACTGGGTTCAACAAGAACGTCTTGCAACTCGGCCCACATATGGCTGACCACTCATTTAACTTGAGTGTATCGAGCATATTATCACCAACGGTTGTGTTCAACAACCGTTACCGAAAGCATACAGCAACGAACAGAATAAGAAGCAAATAAAATTTCTCTAGATCAGGTGATAATACCCCTAATGGGAACGACCCACATGTCCATGCTGCCTGCCCGATTTTTGTCATTTCCCGGTTGATGAGGCTTGAGTTCACTATATCCTTTTTGAACATCATGCCGCCATTTACTCTGAATGCCACATCACCAGATCCTTCCATACACATTGTTCTGGGACTAGAAAAATCGAAGACATTATTCCATCAATCCATCTTGGGCAATTTCTACCTAGGATTAACAGAATAGCTCCTGCATTTTACTCCGTCTTCAATCATCTTTAGCATAAGTTGATTCGTAACGCTTATGCCAATACGGAGTGGTTTTTATATAATAAATATGATCCCGGTCTCTCCATATTAACAATGGGGGTATATAGTAAATCAAAACTTTGATAGTCGGTGATTTAACTATCAAAGAAACATTCATACAATCAACAGTCCTATTTCCACTTGGAAATTCTACCGCTCAAGCATTAAACAACACAGGCCCCCATTTTTTTATTAGTTCTTTATTATATTATTGATTACAAATTCCCTTTTTCCCTCTTTCTCGATTTTCTCTCTCTATTCTTAGGAAAAACATTTCAATATCATAATTTCTTTATTCGAAGAAATATCTCTTATTACAGTTAGAAAACATTTCTATATATTCACAAATCCTTATTTTCTATATTCAGAAAATATTAATATCGGAAAATATTTTCATATTCCATTAATTAATTCCTCGTTGACCAATTCATTTCCTTTTCTATGCATAGAAAATATCACTCATTTTATTTAGGGAAAACATTTCAAAATCCTTTATATTAGCACCATGTTATAAAACATCGTTATTATAACTCAAACTATTAATCATTTATTAACTAACTATATTGCTAACCAATCTTCACTATCGAACCTTAACCATTTCTCCATCAATCATGAAGTCAATCAAGTTGGGGTATAATTACCTCTCAGACGTTAACTGAACAATATTCTCCACTTTGAAATAGTCAAAGCTCACAACTTCAAACAAAACATCGCTTACACAACTCTCAGATTCAATCTAAGAATCCACCTCCTTTACGGAAGAACATTGATTATAACGGTAGCAGTATAATCACTGTTTCCAAATATTTGATTTATAAGACATTTATTATAACGGCAGTGTTAAAATCGCTGTTTAGATTTACAAAATATTTATTAAAATGACAGCGCTAAAATCGTTGTTTGGATTTATAAAACATTTATTATAACAGCAGCATTATAATCGCTATTTAGATTTATAAAACATTTATTATAACAATAGCGCTATAATCGTTGTTTCCAAATATTTGGTTTATAAAAATATAACTAGCACTTATTAATTTCAATAATAACTTAATAAGTAAATAATTAGATTATTAAATAATTAAATTTGATTAAAAATGGAAAGTAAAATAACTACTTCCCTAGATTCAATATAATAGAATTCCAATAAATAACTTTCTCTCGACTAATTTATGTTCGATTTATATTCCGAACTTCGGAATTTATCTACCATTTCAGGTTAACTCAATTTCCCTTATGAACATCTGCTTTCAATCGTTATTTATTTTCAAATATCAATATCTTTCCTTAATAGGAATCTAGACTTGTTAATAATTCTAATTTAAGATAAATTTTAAACTATTTCAAAAGCATGGACTTGTATTTCCATAGTTATAAATATTGAAATATTTACTTCTTAACATATTTCATTTAAATTATAATTCTATACTAAATAGAATTCAAATATCCTTCCTGAACTAAACCATAAAATTCGGCCTAATCAAAGTATAATTATAAATCCCTTGGATTTATTTCAATTTGCTTTATATTCTAAACTTTGGAATAAAATCCAACGTTTCCTTTCGAAAACGATTTCCATTTCCCTTGTCATTTAAATTTCTATTTGAATTTACCTTTTCAACCCAGATTTCTTTTATAGAGGCTTACATTTGCAAAATATCTATTTAAACGATTATTCACTATAATTGTGAATAATAATTTCTTTTTACAAAATCAAATCCATTTTATTTCACCATATCAAAACCAAATTCCATTTATAACTTCTATTTAGAATTGTTTATAGAAAATCTCAATATTGTTTACAATTTCCTTTATAATTTTCTAAGTTTAAATCTATTTTCAAATATTGGTCTCAAAACCAATTTCCACTTTTCCATATAAAATTCATATTTGAACTTATATTTCAATTTACCCAATGATTAATGATTCACTTAATTTATATTCTTATTTATAAACAACTTCTTAATTTACCCACTTGAACATGTTTCTATTTTCAACTCTATTCGAAATTTTATTTCTATTTTAAAAATAAATTCCATTTTAAATCCCAATTTCCCTTTTCCCATTCGAAAACATTTTACGGTATCTGAAATACTAGGTTTCTAAATCTAGGGTAATTCAAACATAACATATCCAATCATGGATGATATAACACATCATATAGCACAATCCAATAAAAACAGTACTATAAATATTGAGGAATCCAGTTGGATCCCTCCAACCTGTTTCCTGCATCCGCAGATGTTAATCAACATCAATAATATTAATTTTAAATCAATATGAAATATCCTGGTAAACAGAACTAATAATCGATCGACTATCAACCATTTCAACCAAACAATCATCACACAGTATAAAATTACTATAATTAAATTTAAAACATATATATATATATATATATATATATATATATATATATATATATATATAAACGAGCAAGAGTTAGTGAGTTTACTCACCTTATTTTGCAGTTGATGATTCTGCCTTTATGTCATTAAAATCAAGCAGCGTTTGATTTTATCATGAAATTTCAATAGCTTTGTTCCTATCCAAATAAGTTCAACAATGTAGATTTCTTTGCTGCGATTCCAACGTGATTGGTTTCGTCGGATTCTGCCAACACATGACCAAATTACACAATTATAATCATTTATGATTTTAATTAATATAACTTATTTCTTAAATATATAATTAGTTTAACTTCAATTAATTCTATTTATAGTTAATCAGGTCGATCTTTTTTCTTTATATATGTATATATATATATTCTTTCGTCTAGTTGGACTACAATCTTCATGGCACAAAAGACCCAACTCGATTCGACCAATCTTGAATTATTCTAGTCTTGTATCAATTGAAAACAACTAATATTGGAATTTTCCTTTTAAAAACATAGAAAATCTTGATTAGAGAAAAAACCCAAATATCGGAAATTCATGCTTATAAGTTAAGATTTTCCTATTGATTGAGAAATGATATTTAACTTTGATTGAAACTGTAACGTCCCGTATTCTTACGGTATAATAATTAATTAATTTATTTATTCAAATAGTGATTCAGAGATTTAAATGGTCATTTAATTAAATAATATTGAATATTTAATTAATATAAATAATAGAATAATATATTTAATTTCTGAAATAGTCAGAAGTAGTAGAATTCATAATATTGTGTGAATTGGACAACTTAAAATTAATAATTCATTTTAAAATTGAATTATATTAACGAATTTATTTATAAATGTTAGTTTAATGTATTAATTTATATTATAATTATAATCGAGCTCGAAATGGCGCAGCAGTTCGTAATTTGGCGATTCAAACTTTAAACGAATACACAGAATCCGTTTTAAGCCAGATTTCTATGAAACAAGAAACATTCGAATCTGTTGAACGATATTTTTCTAATGGAAGAGAAAAATCGAGATTCCGTCGTGTATATTGAGAGTTATATCCAAATCAAAATTTAAAATAGTTGCTATGGAATTCCTTTATAATTAATAACGGTTTATTTGTATTATAAAAGGGATTTCAATATAAATGGAATATCAATATGATATGGGTTTGAAATATCAAGCTATAAATCTATACATGTACATTTTGGAGCTGTATGATATTCTATTGTGAATATATACGATAATATTTATTTATAAATATTTAATTTAATTGTTATTAAATACATTTATATTTAAATGGATTTATTAAGAGCATTAAAAATAGCCATTTTTGCAAACGACCTCCGTTTTCGATGAAACTAATTTTGTTGGATTCAGAATATGAAATTATAGCTAGATTTTGATTTCCGTAATTTTGGAGTCAGTATGTGGCCGTACGTACTTTATTGTGAAAAACAGTCAGTATTTTTACTGTTAAAAATATGCTGTGTGAGCAAACGGAGTCGGAATTCGACGAAACAAGTTTCGTTGAGTCCATAATAACAAACTGTAGCTGCGTGCCCATTTTTGTGATTTTTGGGTATTGTATGTGATCACAGGGAATTTTAAACACGAATGTAAACAACTATAGCAAAAATATTAATTTAAAACTTGAATAAAAATATATTTAAATACCCTATAAATACTCAACTTCTTTCCAACCCTAACCCTTACGTCCTCTGGTCAACGATATTTACGCCGTCGTGTTTTCTTCAGGAGAACATGATTTCGTGAAGCTCATAAAGTGCTTAAAATCAAATAAAAATCACAAAATTATGAAACAAAAATTGTTGGATTCCTCAAACAATTCTCCATGCTCCAGTACCAATTAGAAATGGTGCGACGCCTATTTGATAATAATGGAAACGCACAGCTAAGTCTAGGGTTCCATAACGCAAGGTTCTTGAGGCTTTAGTCTGTGAGTTGATGGTGATATTTGGGTTTATGGAAGGATGATACACCAGTGCACAAAGTTTGGGAAGGTTCTGGGATAATTTTGTTTGGTACTTTTCCCTAACTCACGCTGAAGGACTGCGCTCGACGGAAATGGAGAACTAGGTGCGAGCTTGTTGAATCTTATACGGGGAGGAAGAGGAATCGAAGAGAGACGTGGTGGTGAGTTTATTTTGTGTTTTTATTGAAGAATGGAGGAGCGGTTTGGAGATAAAGTTACTGAAATGGTGAATAGGACGGAGCGTGATTTGCCTGGAGTGGAAGAAGGCACTATTTCAAACGGATGCAGTTTAATTTGGTCTGGGACGAAATTTTAAAAGGTTAAAGCTCAGTTGATTATAAAAGGAATTCAATTATTTTTAATTTAAAATAGTACCAACTTATAAATCGTATAACTATCCCATACTGTAACAAAATTTCGAATGGTCAGATCCATTTGGGATCATATGGACGAGGGCTACACACTGAAGCTGACTGGGAGTGAATTGGAGCTCGTTAAAATTTATAGTAAGATAAATTGTCTGATCTGAATCAAATCAACGACGATTATCGTTATTTAACGATAACTGACCAATCTGAGTAAATCTCACTAACTCTGCTCAGTTACATTTTCTTAACGTATTTTTAGAACTGATAGATATTGGTTGATTGCTGTGTGTTGATTGGTTGGTTAAACTGTTGAGTGATTAGTTGAAAATATCTATATAGTTATATATATATATCATTAATTAAATATAGTTTCTGTTGATCAGAATATTTCATGTTGAAATGAAATTGATGTGAGTTATATTGTGTAACATCTGTGGATGCAGGGAAATAGGTCAGAGGGATCCAACTAGATTCCTCAACATTTATTTTACTGTTTTCATATATTGTGATATATGATGTGATATATAATCTGTTGTTGATTATGCGTGTCTTGATGATATTGATCATTGCTAGATGGTATGTTAAATACCATAAGGAATACTGGAATGTAGAAACAGAATTTTCAAAGTGTATATTGAAAATGAAATATATTTATATAAAATCAAATGATTTTATAAAAAGGAATTTCAAAGTGGATATTGAATTTAAGGATTTTATAAAATCAATGGATTTTATAAATAAAAATATTTATATGAATAGAATTAAAAAAAGGGATATTTATTTTGAAAACAAATAAAATTGAAAAGAAAATATTTGTAAAACAAATAGAATTGAAAAGGAAATATTTGTATAACAAATAAAATAGAAAGAGAATTATTTGGGAAATAAATAGTAATTATAAAAGAAATTATTTGGAAAATAATTATTAAATAGAAATCTGTTTTAACAGATAAATGGAAAAGATTAATTCAAAGTAGAATTAATTGGAATCTATTTTAAAAAATAAATGAAAAGATTTATTTATAAATAATGTTTATAAATTAAGTAAATTATTTATCATTGGATAAATTGAGTATATAAGTCTGAACTTGTGTAGAGAAGTAGAAATCGGTTTTGACACTGATATTTTAAATAGAAGTATAAATAGAATTTGGAAATAGGATATTATTTTAAAATACGAAATCAAGCTGAGTTGATATATAAAAGAAATATTTTTCACATTGAGGTGAATAATGGATTATAATAGTTATTTTATAAATTAAAACATTTATAAAGAAAAATTGGGATTTGAAATAGAAACTCAAATGGGAATTTGGATAAGATAGGAAATAGGGTTAAAATAAAATTAGTTATTCAAAATAGAGTTGAATCAAATATTTGTTATTCAAAATAGAGTTGAATCCAATATTAGTTATTCAAAATAGAGTTGAATCCAATATTAGTTATTCGAAATAGAGTTGAATCCAATATTAGTTATTCAAAATAGAGTTGAATCGAATATTAGTTATTCGAAACAGAGTTGAATCGAATATTAGTTATTCGAATTATAGTTGAATTGAATATTATTTATTCGAATTAGAGTTAAACGAATATTAGTTATTCGAATTAGAGTTAATCGAATATTAGTGATTCGAATTAGAGCTAATCGAATAGAGTTAACCGAATTAGAGTTAATCGAATATTAGTTATTCGAATTAGAGTTAATCGGATATTAGTTATTGGAATAAAGTTATTTAATATAGTTATTTGAAGACAAGAGTTATCAAATATAGTTATTCGAAGAAAAGAGTTATCGAATATAGTTAGTCGAAGAAAAGAGTTATCGAATATTGTTTATTCGAAGGAGAGATTATCGAATATAGTTACTCGAAGGAGAGTTATTGAATATAGTTTATTCAGAAAAGAGTTATCGAATATAGTTATTCGGAAGAGAGTTATCGAATAGAGATTATTTGAGAGAGAATTATACATTGGAATTCGACTATATCGAATGTAGGAAAGTATTATTTACTTTCCGATTTAATCAAGATTTATTTATTTATAGAAAAATTATTATTTGGTTATTTGTTTAAAGTAAGAAATAAAGTTATATTCAAGTTATTATTATTATATATATATATATCGGAAGTATGGGATTATAACACTATTATTATAATCAAGTGAATTTTATAAAGGAAGTGGATTCGTAAATAGAATCCGAGTGTTATGTAATGAAGTTTGTTAAAGATTTAAAAGGTGAAACTTGTCTATTGCGAGGTTAAAAATGTTGATTCAGTTAAGGTCTAAGAGGTAGTTATACCCCAACTTGATTGACTTCATTTTGACTAAGGAATGGTTAAGGTTCGATAGTGAAGGTTAGTTAATTGAATTTGGATAATAAGTGTTAATGGTTCGAGTTGGCATAGCGACATTTTATTTAAATATCTGTGTAAATCCAATGAAGGAGTTTTGGGAAAAAAAATTCCAATTAAGAAATCAGAAATGTTTTTAGTATAGAAAATAAGAAATATGAGTAAATATGGAAATGTTTTCCCGTGATTAATAACATATATTTTCTAAATTTAGAAAACAAGAATTTACGAATTTATGGGATCGTAAATAGGGAAATGAATAATTGAATGGCAAATTAAATAAAAGGGAATCAGTGTTGATTGATGATTTTCTCGGTAAGATTTCCATTTGGAAATACGACCGTTGTTTGTACACATGTTTTCCTTTGATAATTAAATCACTGACTATCAAAGTTTTGACCATTTTCCGTTGTCAATATGAAGAGACCGGAATCAGATTTATTATCTGAAAACAACTCCATATGGGCATTAGCATTGCGAATGAAATATGATGAAGATAATTGAAGACGGAGTTGTGCAAGGGCTGTTCTGGCGATCCTAGGTAGAAATTGCCCAAGATGGATTTACAGAATAGTGCCTTTGGTTTATCCAGACCTAGGACAACGTGGATGGATGAATGTCTGACAGAGTATATCTAATGGATCACATAAGTTGATCGCTTCAAATATATCCACGTTTGGTGGTGAAGGAATTTGTTTTTCTTATCTTTATACCCGTGGTATTTTTTGTGGAAATCAATTTTTGATTTGGCGGGTATGACAATGTGGCATTCAAAGTAAATGAATGTATGACCTGTCAAAAGATACGTTATGACCTCAAGCCTCATCAACCAGGAAATGACAAAAATTAGGGAGGCAACATGGCTATGTGGGTCGCCCCCATTAGGGTGTATTGTCACCATCTAGAGAATATTCATATTTGTTACTTCTTTTTTGCTTTTGTATCTCCTAGGAACGGTTATGTTGCTAGCAACCGTAGGTGACAATATATTCGATACACTCAAGAGAAATGAGTGGTCAGTCATGTATGGGTCAGGTTGCAAGACGTTCTTGTTGAACCCAGTGTATTCCTCTCTAGAGATACACTATCGGCAGGTGGTTCCACACCTTGTCATAGTTAGAATCCAATCTCCAATAAGCTCCCTCGGTTTTGATTGTATACTATATATATGTGGAGCGTGAGATGCAAGCGTTCTGCTAGATTGTTAATTATTTGCGATTAGACATTATTATAATATCAGAAAAGTATGGATTTTGAAAATGTTTTGGGTTATCGTAAGGTAAAAACCATCCGTATTCATGTATGGATTCGTCTTACGATTATCATTTCTTTTGAAAATGATTTTTAAAAGTTAAACCAAGTGGTTGGAGTTTACTCACACCAGTCCCATGACTGACCCAGAGTTTATTTTGTTTTGTTTTCCATAAACTCTTGGGTGCCCAAAATTTGTATGGGCAGTCAAGTAGTCAGGATTTACAGATACACTAGATGGAGCATGGAGCAGGAGGCTTCAGCATCATTTTATACCTATTGTTTATTTCCGCTGTGATGTAAGTGTTGTACTCTAATATACAAATACTGATTTTTGTTTCAATGTTATTTTAGATACTATTTTTTTTCGTTCCGCTGTGATATTCGTGTTACTCTGATGTTGTTGTGTTCTTCTTCTTCTATTCTAATTTTCTATCTTATCTATTCTCACCCTCTTACTTCTTCCTATTAACTATCTGGTATTTCCGATGCTTGGATAGTCGATATCGATTTTAAATGTCGATTTTCTGGGTCGAAATTCCCCTGGTCGTTACAGTGGTATCAGAGCTGAAGGTTAAGTCATTCCTTTGGCTCTACGGCGTAACTCGATAGAGATATGGTTAGTAATACCCTAGATTGAGTTTGAGTTTATATATACGAGTGAACGTATTTGTTATTTGACATAAAATGATTTTATAACATGGAGATTTATTGGTTGAGTAGTTTGTGAATTCTGGTTGATCAGTTTGATCCAATGTATCGATATGGGTTACTAAACACTTGAATACGATAAACCGACACAGTATGTTTTGAAAAGTGGAAAATGAGATAATTTTACCCAAATTATATTTTTATATAAAGAATGATTAATATTGGAAATATTATAGAATATTGGATGTGTTGGTTATCATTATAATCGAATAAGATTATAAAAACAAAATGGTTATGCAAAAAGCCAATCAGGATTCATTTAAATGTAATATGTGAAATCAGATGAAGTAAATCTGAATTTAAACCAGAACTGGAATTAAATCTCTGGAAATTTGAAAAAAATGTTTATAAATGGATTGAATTAAATTTATGAGAATTTTAAAATCCTGGGTATTTTAAATTGTTTAACTTGAATTATGAACAATAATTTAAAATATTTTCAAAATAGAAATGATTAAGAAATGGTTTTGAAAAGTGATATAGTATTGAACTGTAACGACCTGCATTCTACCTATCGAAGGATCGTAGAATTTTTATTTCTTTTTCATATGAGTTTGTATAGTCGTGTAACTTTGGGGAACGACTATTGGGATCATTTCCCATGTTCACGATTTTTGCCGATTTTTAAATGATCGTTTTGTCCTTGGCGAATCTTGTTTCGCCTTTAACTTTTGACTGGTAAGGAGTTTTGATCTGAAACCGCTTCCATTAGATCCATATGATGGTTTACCTTTCCGTAGAGTGGTCACACATGTCAAATGGACTTACCGTTTGGGAGATATGGCTGAATTAAGGTTTAGAAGGTGAAAAACAGCTTAAGCGGGCCTAATTAGGGTAATTAGTAGCTAGGCCCATAACCCATTTGGGGATTAGGGTTATGGGGAGGCTGAAATCAGTTAGGAAATGATCTATTTTCATTTTCTCAGCCGCCTAAAAATTTCTCTAACCTAGCCATGGTCTCCACCTTCTAAAATCATCCCAAATCACCTTCTAATCATTAATTAAGAAGATCTACTTCAAATCAAGGCAAATCAACACCAAATCAGAGTTGGAGCTGCTGTATTGCATAGGAAAACACCCTCAAATTAGAGATAGTTTAAGATCTAAGTTTTGTTTGTGGCTAAGGTGAGTGATTTTCATTGTTTTTCACTAATTACAACTAATTAGGGGGTGATTAGTGATAATTAGCGAAATTATGGCTCAGAAAAAACTGGAAAAATTTGTAAAATTCTTAAATATTATTTTAGGGATCTGATAGAAATTTGAGCTAAATTGGATAAGTTTTGCTGATGCTATGCTTAAACATGATTAAGGGAAAAACATGGGTTTTTGGGTATGTTCGATCCATATTGACATATTGAGTTGTTGTTTTGGTGCTTATAGTTGATTCTCAATGTTGCTATGACTGTATGGTAAGCTATGTGATTGATTAGAAAAGTTAGAGTGGTCGAAAACACCGTCGTATGGCGTAAAACAGTCGTTGGAAAAGTTGTAGGAAAATGTGCAGGGTTTCGGATCGGATTATAGGGCTCAGATCTGATAGGAGACTCGGGCAAGGGAGTGCGAACCGGACCGAAACTTTGCACAAGTGGAAGCAAGGGCGATAAGGAAGGCCCAGATCGGATCGGATCAGATTGGGAAGGAGGGATCGGATCGAATGAAGAAGCCACGACCTAGATGGAGTGTCACAAGTCGATCTAGAGCTTGGAGGAGACCATGACCGAACCGAAGCTCGACTGATGGAGGCTAGATCCACGAGCCAATGGAGCAGCCCGACCGCTTTAGTGAAGGAGCCTGACCCGAACCACTAGAAGAAGAAGCATATGGATCAACCAAAGGGGAGAAGCCCAACCCGAACTGATGGAGTCATCACGACCCGACCCGTATGAAGCAGTCTGATCTGAACCAGAGGGGTGACTGCGAACCGAACCAAGAAGCTTGGACGCAAGGCAAGAGCTATGACCCAAATGAAGACCGATTCGGAGGAGACCAAAACCCGAGATGCAAAGGTAGTCCAAATGGGAAGTAGAACTCAGGATCCAGTTGGGAACCAACGAGTTAGCTTCATGAGGTGGGCTTTGCTGCGGGACGTGTGCTAAGCGGTTATCGATGTCCATAACTTTGATTCACCACCAAGACAGATGTTAGGCTACGGATCATTGCAGTGGGGTAGTTATTACTCCATGGGGGCAGAATGATCGTAGCAAGGCTATGAGCCAGTACAGTGGGGTTGTTATGACTCCATGGGGCAGAGTAGACATAGCAAGGGATTAATGGCTATGGATCAGTGCAGTGGAGCCATCATGACTCCATGGGGCAGAGTGATCATAGCAAAGGATTTGGGCGGTCAAAGCAGTGGATATCGTATGCTTTACGCACTGAGTAAGAGATATGAGGACGGATGCTTTGCTTGATTATTTGATGTAACTATGATATGCACACCCCTTCCCCGTATCTTTACACCATATGTTAGTGTCATCTTAGAGTATTGTACATCCTGTTATGCTAACTCTTTGGTTGCAGGTCTAGGTTTAGGTTTAGGTATGGTTATATATACCTATTATTGTTCAATTCTGCTGCTTATCGCTCATACCATACTTTTTTCTGACCCGGAGTTTTATGTCTCTTCTTATTACTCTGGGAGCTCTTAAACGGGCAGACTAGAGACAAGTTAGGTTGTATGCACGAGTAGCTGTACCGGAGACGAGCAGGAATCTTCCACGTATGATATGTATAGATATTCTCCCTGTGTTGTTTCTCCCTGTGTTGTTGTTGGTCATCACTTTGGGCATTAGTAATGCACCTTTTTCTTTGCTTTAGAGACAGTATGTTGGAGTTGTTATAAGCTGTATTTTGAATTTCCGCTGCTATGATAATTATGGTTTAGTTCTCAGCAAATGCACTATCTCGCCTGTTTTATGTCAAATATGTTATTATTATATTTTACTCCATGCGCTGTGAGACATTCTACAAGTTCCTTATTAGTTCAAATCCCTTTCTTTGGCGATCGTCCCGTGCTAGTCAAGCATTAGCACAACACACTTTTATTGGAAATGCCGATTGGTGTGGGGCAGGCCTTCACAATTGGTATCAGAGCTCTAGGTTACGTAGTTAACCTAGGGAAAGACACCACAGAGAGATAATATATGTATATGAGAGTGCGTATTTGTGATATTTTGGTTTTCAAAAGCTATATATATATATACTATTAGTATGTCTAAGGATAGAGTCGCACTGCACTGGCACCACTGGAGAGATGGTTAATCGTTTTCTCCTTACAGATTGAATGATGAGCCAACATACGAGGGGTACTGGTAGAGGAGATAATAATGGGAATGCTCTTGATATGAGGACGATGTTCACTGACCTCATGAGAGAGATGCTTAGAGATATGCAAGGAGCAGCTCCTAATGGTGGTGGTGCAGCGGTGCAGGTGCCTAAGGCCGATTTTGCCAAGCTTTGCAAGGATTACACTAGTCTTAGTGTGAAGCCGTTCCACGGAACGGAGTCGGCTACAGAAGTTCAGGATTGGCTTGATAGTTGTGAGCGTATATTCGAGGATCTGGGAATTGAAGACGCTATGAAGAAGAAGCTAGCATCCCATTAGCTGCACGGACGGGCTATGAATAGGTGGAATGCTATTAAGGCAGCTACCCCTGAGGATCAAGTTATTTGGGATCAGTTTAAGGCCCGATTCAATGATAAATTTATTCCGACTGCTCAAAAATCAGAATTGTTTAGGAAATTTCTGAGCTTAAGAAGAATGGTAGGGCAGTCTAGGAGTACATTGCTGAGTTCGATACTTTATCGAAGTATGTATTACTCCTTATTGACACTCCCGAGAAGAAGAATGAGAAGTTCATAACTGGTTTAGATCAGTACTTGGGAGAAAGGCTTATAAATCATATTGTGAGACTTTTGAATCAATTGTTGGGAAAGCATTGAGGTCAGAGAGCCTTTATCCTAAGCCCAAGACTGAAGTCGCTGTTGCATCTGCAGAGGGGCCAAAGCCGCAAGCAAGCTGTGGAGGCAAGAATAATTCTTAGAATAAGAGGAAGAAGAACCAAACTAAGGATTGTTAGAAAAAGTGTAAGAAATATGTTGAGTGCTTTAGCTGTGGCAAGAAGGGCCATTATGCTAAAGAATGTCGAGCAAAGCCTACCGGCAGGAAGTGCTTCAACTATAGCCAAGTGGGACATCACAAGGATAAATGTCCGCAACCCCCTAAAAAGAAGCAGATTGTGAAATCATATGCTCTTAATGTTGTTCCTTCTTCGTCGAATGCCCCAACTGGGGCGGAGAAAGGAAAGAATGTCGTCATTCAAGGTATGCTTTCTGTTTATGATGTTCCAGTTTGAGTATTGTTTGATACTAGGGCTTCCCGTTCCTTCATATCTAGTGACCTGGTAGATAGGTTGGGATTGGAACCCGAGATAGTCAATAGACCTTTAGCGGTGGCGAACCCGATTGGCGGTTCAACTAGCTTTAGTATGATTTGTCGTAATGTCGTCTTATCAAGTCATGGATGTATGTTTGTTTGTGATTGCTTTGTTTTGGGATTTACTAGGTTTGGCATTATATTGGGAGTCGATTGGCTCCAAAGGTACGGGGTGGTGGCAGACTGTGAGGGATTTTTGGTGACTATTAGGGCGGATGATGGGCGGAGGGTAGTGTTTGGTGGTCTACCTAGTGATAGGGTAATGGATAGTTTTCTAAATTCCCTCGACATCCCGCATGATGAGTTGTCAGATGTGCCCGTGGCTGGCCAGTATCCGGACGTCTTCGAGGAAGTGACCGGACTTCCACCACACCGAGAGATTGAGTTTCGTATTGATTTAGTGAAAGATGTCAGACCTATAGTGATGCCACTTCCTCGTATGGCACCAAGAGGGCAGCAAGAGCTTGGGGTGCAAATAAGCGATCTTTTGAAGAAGGGATTTATTAGAATAAGTGTCTCCGAGTGGGGAGCACCAGTTGTGTTTGATACCAAGGCAGATGGTTCCCTTCGATTCTATGTGGACTACCGCAAATTGAATAATGTGACGAGGAAGAATAAGTATCCTCTACCGCAGATAGATGATTTGTTTGACCAATTGAGTGGTGCGAGAGTGTTCTCCCAGTTGGATCTCGCGACAGGTTTTCATTAGCTTATGGTGGAAGGTGAGAGTATAGCTAAAACGGCCTTTCGGACGCCGTCTGGATTCTATGAGTGGTTGGTCATTCCATTCGGGTTGACCAATGCACTAACATATTTTGTGGATCTTATGAATAGAGTATTCCGAGATCAATTGAATAGGTTTGTTCTTGGGTTCGTAGACGATATCTTGGTTTATTCAAGGACAGAGGAAGAACACAAGGAACATTTGAGAATAGTGATGGAGGTGTTGAGAAAACACCAATTGAAAGCAAAGTTTTCTAAGTGTCACTTATGGAGGAGGGAAGTGAGACTCTTAAGCCATGTTGTTTCAGAGAATGGTATTGCCGTGGATCCTGCGAAAGTGGCTATGGTACAAGATTGGTCTACGCCCAAGAATGCAAAAGACGTAAGAAATTTCTTGTGATCGGCTGGATATTATCATAAGTTTATCCAATACTTCTCCATGATAGCAGCACCGTTGACTCAGTTGACCAAGAAGAATCAAGCTTTCGTCAGGGATGAAAAGTGCGAGAATGCATTCAAGATTCTGAAGGAAAAGTTGACATGTGCACCAGTGTTAGTCATTCCTAAGGGGAATGAAGAGATGACAGTATATACAGATGCATGTGGTACCAGACTGGGTGTTGTATTAATGCAAGGAGGTAGGGTTGTAGCTTATACAAGTCGGCAACTGAAACCGCATGAGAAAAGATATCCTACCCATGATTTGGAATTGGTAGCGATCGTGTTCGCGTTGAAGATGTGGAGACATTATCTCATGGGAGAAAGATTCGAGTTGTTTACTGATCATAAATCTTTAAGTACCTTTTCTCCCAGAAGGATCTAAATCTCCGACGGTAGAGATAGTTAAAATTCTTGGCTTCCTATGATTTCGATATCGCGTATACACCAGGAAAGGGCAATGCTATAGCTGATGCACTGAGTAGGAGACATGCCAGTTTAGGGGCTATGTTTCTTGAGTGGAAGCAACTGGAGTATATCACAGGGTACGATTTCAGACCAAAGCGCGCATTGGATCCATAGTTGTTAGCAAGTTTGACGATCAGACCCACTTTGATTGAGCGGATTGGTTCCAGTCAGAGGGACGATCCTAACCTATTGGAAATCATCTCCAGGTTAGAGATGAGAATCGACGAAGAGATAAACAAGTATGGGATTGATCGAGATGAATGGCTTAGAAAGAATGGTAGACTGGTTGTACCCAATGTCAATGGACTGAGAGATGAAGTGCATAGAGAATGTCATCACTCAAAACTGACTATGACCCCGGTGGTAATAAAATGTATCGAGACATGAAGCAGTCCAATTACTGGGAAGGAATGAAAAGAGACGTTGGGAAGTTTATATCCAAGTGCATGAATTGCCAGTTATTTAAAGCTGAGTAAAAGAAACCTAATGGTTTGTTGCAACGATTAGAAATCTCCGAATGGAAATGGGAACAAGTCTCAATGAATTTCATTGATGGGTTACCAAAGACTAGATCGGGCCATGATAGCATTTGGGTGATTGTGGACCGATTGACCAAGAGTGCAAGGTTTATACCCGTCAAGTCGAATAGAATAGTAGCTAAGTTAGCAGAACTGTATATGAAGTGGGTAGTGAGATTTCATGGAATACCCAAAGGCATTGTGAGTGACCAAGATCCATTGTTTACTAGTGGATTTTGGAAGAGCTTACAAGAGACGTTAGGATCAGAATTACATCTCAGTACTGCTTGTCATCCCCAAACCGACGGTCAGACAGAGAGGATGAATCGTATATTAGAGGATCTCTTGAGAGCTTGTATATAGGATTTTGGAGGATCATGGCATGACCATTTGCATCTGGTTGAATTCGCATATAATAATAGTTATCAGTCCAGTATTGGTATGGCTCCATTTGAATCTTTGTATGGGAGACCGTGCAACTCACTATCATGTTGGTTAGAAATTGGTGTGAAATTTGTGCTTGGACCAGATGTAATAAGAGAAACCTCAAATAAGATCAAGGTTATCCAACAACGAATGAAGGCTGCCCAGGATAGGCAGAAGAGTTATGCTGATAAGAGGAGAAGAGATCTGAAATTCTCCATTGGCGACTTGGTGTTTGACAAAATTTCTGCGTTAAAGAGCGTGATTCGATTTTGTAAGAAAGGAAAGTTAGCACCAAGATTTGTTGGTCCATTTCCAGTTCTCGGGCAAGTTGGGAATTTGGCATATAAAGTTAAGTTGCCAGACAAGCTGGCGGGAGTTCATAACGTATTTCATGTTCCACAGTTAAAGAAATTCATGCACGATCCCGATGTGGCTATTTCACCTGATCAGTTGGATGATATTGAAGTAGAACCCGAGGCGGTTGGGAACCGCAAGCTGATTCGTATTGTCGAGCACGATACGAAGAAACTTCAAAGGATAGCGGTGAATCTAGTCAAGGTTCAGTAGGGCGAGGATGAGAATGACTGTACTTGGGAGATAGAGGAGAGCAATAGGGAGACATATCCAGAACTCTTTGCCTGGAAATATTTTAATAGTGATAGTTTCTTCTCTCGTTAGTAGAACGCATGCTAGGATAGGCTAGTTATGTTATTATGTATGTTTGATTGTTGTAAATGATTGATAGGCATGCAGGATCCTTTGTATATTTTGGTTAAGGAATTTCGGGGATGAAATTTCTTAAGGGGGGGGGGGGGGGGGGAGTGTAACAACCCGCATTCTACGTATCGAAGGATCGTAGAATATTTATTTCTTTTTCATATGAGGTCGTATAGTTGTGTAACTTTGGGGAACGACTATTGGGGTCATTTCCCATGTTCACAATTTTTGCCGATTTTTAAATGACCATTTTGTCCCTGGTGAATCTTGTTTCGCCTATAACTTTTGATTGGTAAGGAGTTTTGACTTGAAACCACTTCCATTAGGTCAGATGATGGTTTACCTTTCCGTAGAGTGGTCACACATGTCAAACGGACTTATCGTTTGGGAGATATGGCTGAATTAAGGTTTAGAAGGTGAAAAATAACTTAACCGGGCCTAACTAGGGTGATTAGCAGCTAGGCCCATAACCCATTTCGGAATTAGGGTTATTGGGAGGCTGAAATCAGTTAGGAAACGATCTATTTTCATTTTCTCAGCCGCTCAAAACATTTCTCTAACCCTAGCCATGGCCTCCACCTTCTAAAATCATCTCAAATCACCTTCTAATCACTAATTAAGAAGATCGACATCAAATCATGGCAAATCAACACCAAATCAGAGTTGGAGTTACTGTGTTGCATAGGAAAACGGCCCAAATCAGAGATAGTTTCAGATCTAAGTTTTATTTGTGGCTAAGGTGAGTGATTTGCATTGTTTTTCACTAATTAGGGCTAATTATGGCTGATTAGTGATAATTAGCGAAATTATGGCTCAAAAAAATATGGAAAAAATTGTAAAATTCTTAAATATTATTTTAGGGCTTTGATAGAAATTTGGGCTAAATTGGATAAGTTTTGCTAATGGTATGCTTAAACATGATTAAGGTGTATTCAGGGAAAAACATGGGTTTTTGGGTATGATCTATCCATATTGATATATTGGGTTATTGTTTTGGTGTTTATAGTTGATTCTTTATGTTGCTATGACTATATGATATGCTTTGTGGTTGATTAGAAAAGTTAGAATGGTCGAAAATACCGTCGTATGGCGTAAAACAGTCGCTGGAAAAGTTGCAGGAAAATGTGCAGGGTTTCGGATCGGACCAGATTACAGGGCTCGGATCGGATAGAAGACTCGGGCAAGAGAGTGCGAACAGGACTGAAACTTAGCACAAGTGGAAGCCAGGGCGATAAGGAAGGCCCGGATCGGACTGGGAAGGAGGAATCAGATCGAATAAAGAAGCCACGACCTGAATGGAATGTCACGAGTTGATCTGGAGCTTGGAGGAGACCATGACCGAACTGAAGCTTGACTGATGGAGGCTAGACCCACAAGCCAATGTAGAAGCCCGGCCGCTTGAGTGAAGGAGCCTGACCCAAACCGCCAGAAGAAGAAGAAGTGTATGGGTCAAACAAAGGGGAGAAGCCCAACCCGGACTGATGGAGTCATCTCGACCTGACCCATATGAAGTAGTCCGATCTGAACCAGAGGGGAGACTGCGAGCCGAACCAAGAAGCTTGGACGCAAGGCAAGAGCTATGAAACAAATTAAAACCGATCCGGAGGAGACCAAAACCCGAGATGCAAAGGTAGTCCAAATTGGAAGTAGAACTCAGGATCCAGTTGGGAACCAACGAGTTAGCTTTATGAGTTGGGCTTTGCTGCGGGACGTGTGCTAAGGGGTTATCTACGTCCATAACTTTGATTCACCACTAAGACAGATGTTAGGCTATGGATCAGTGCAGTGTGGTAGTTATTACTTCATGGGACAGAGTGATCGTAGCAAGGCTATGAGCCAGTGCAGTGGGGTTGTTATGACTCCATGGGGGCAAAGTGGACATAGCAAGGGATTGTTGGCTATGGATCAGTGCAGTGGAGCCATCATGACTCCATGGGGCAGAGTGATCATAACAAAGGATTTGGGTTGTCAAAGCAGTGGATATCGTATGCTTTACACACTGAGTGAGATATGTGAGGATGGATGCTATGCTTGATCGTTTGATATCACTATGACATGCGCACCCCTTCCCCGTATCTTTTCACCATATGTTAGTGTCACCTTAGAGTATTGTACATCCTGTTGTGCTAACTCTTTGGTTGCAGGTCCAGGTTCAGGTATGGTTATGTATACCTTTTATTGTTCAGTTTTGCTGCTTATCGCTCATACCAATCTTTTTTCTGACCCGGAGTTTTATGTCTCTTCTTCTTACTCTGGGTGCTCTTGAACGGGCAGACTAGAGACAGGTTAGGTGGTATGCACGAGTAGCTGTACCGGAGACGAGCAGGAGGCTTCCACGTATGATATATATAGATATTCTCCCTGTATTGTTGATGGTCATCGCTTTGGGCATTAGTAGTGCACCTTTTTCTTTGCTTTAGAGACAGTATGTTGGAGTTGTAATAAGCTGTATTTTGAATTTCCGCTGCTATGATGATTATGGTTTAGTTTTCAGCTTATGCATTGTCTCGCCTGTTTTATGTCAAATATGTTATTATTATATTTTACTCCATGCGATGTAAAAAATTCTACAAGTTCCTCGTTAGTTCAAATCCCTTTCTTTTCCTTTCTTTGGCGACCGTCTTGTGCTTGTCAGGCATTAGAACAACGCACTTTTATTGGAAATGTCAACTGGTGCGGGGCGGGCCGTCACATGAACTCACTTTTATAGCTGGGAAATAATTCTGATGATGCTGACCACATCATCAGTGTTCATTTTCGAGCTCTAAGTGACGGATTACTACCTAAGATATTGTTTGGAAATATTTTGAGAAAATAAGTTGTTTTGATTTCGAGAGGGAATATTTGATTTTTGATAGGGTAAACTGTTTAAAACTCCTAAGACAAACTATTTGAATTAAAACCAAATTGAAAAGAAATTTGTGAAAGCAAATATGAATTGAATTGAAACCAATTAACTGGAAATTGAATTGGAATATAATGTATCAAGTAGAATCAGATTTTGAATTGTGCGATAGGAATCTGAAATGGTATTGGATTGGTGAGTTAGGAGTTGGGAATTGAGAATGTAACTTGAGTTTGAAATAATATTTGGATTGTTTGTGCGAATAGCTGTGTTGAGGATAAATTGATCGGAGTTGATTGGAATGATATTGGTATATGCAGAATTGGTGACAGATGGAAACGATATAATGATATGTCCGACAAAAAGGTACATGTTTACTTTTATTTGAGTTTGGTGATTTATGAGCCAGTTTGGCATGCCACTTGGCTATTTGATTTTCATTTGGGAATAAGGCGTAGAGAGGCGAGTTGTAGTTGTACCGATTAAGCCGTACAAAGGAGGTGCTGGTGAAATTTTCCAAAGATTTAGGGTGTTAGAAAATTTTCAGAATTTTTGGAAATTTTCATCAATAAGAAATTAATTTATATTTTAATTGAAATTAATTGGTACAGTGAAACTGAAGTTAAGAAGTAAACAAATAATTTTTAACCCAGTTAATAGGGTTTGTTTTATACCTGTGTAATTTCGAGGACGAAATTATTTTAAGGGAGGAAGATTGTAATGTCCCGTATTCTCTCGGTATAATAATTAATTCATTTAATTATTTAAATAGTGATTTAGAGATTTAAATGGTCATTTAATTAAATAATATTGAATATTTAATTAATATAAACAGTAGAATAATATATTCTGTGAACTGGACAATTTAAAATATATAATTCAGTTTAAAATTGAATTATATTAACGAATTTATTTATAAATGTCAGTTGAACGTATTAATTTATATTATAATTATAATCGAGCTCAAAATGGATTGGCAGTTCGTAATTTGGTGATTCGAACTTTAAACAAATATACAGAATCCGTTTTAAGCCGGATTTCTGTGAAACAAGAAACGTTCGAATCTGCTGAACGATATTTTTCTAATCGAAGAGAAAAATCGATATTTCGTCATGTAGATTGAGAGTAACGTCCAAATCAAAATTTAAAATAGTCGCTATGGAATTCCTTTGTAATTTATAATAGTTTATTTATATTATAAAAGGGATTTCAATATAAATGGAATATCGATATGATATGGATTTCAAATATCGAGCTATTAATCCATACATGTATATTTTGGAGCTGTATGATATTCTATTGTGAATACATGCGATAATATCTATATATAAGTATTTAATTTAATTATTTATAAATATATTTATATTTAAATGGATTTATTTAGAGCATTAAAAATAGCCATTTTTGCAAACGACCTCCGTTTTTGACGAAACTAATTTTGTTTGATTCGGAATATGATTTTTTTTTCTAGATTTCAATTTCCGTAATTTTTGGGGTCAGTATGTGGCCGAACAGATTTTTAATGTGAAAAACAGTCAGTATTTTGAATGTTAAAAATACGCTGTGTGAGCAAACGGCATCGGAATTCGATGAAACAAGTTTCATTGGGTTTGTAATGTCAAACTGTAGCTGCATGCCCATTTTCATGATTTTTGGGTATTATATGTTGTCACAGAGATTTTTAAACACGAATGTAAACAACGATAACATAAATATTAATTTAAAACTCGAATAAAAATATATTTGAATACCTATAAATACTCAACTTCTTTCTAACCCTAACCCCTTACTTCCTCTGGTCAACGATATTTTCGCTGTCGTGTTTTCTTCAGGAAAACATGATTTCGTGAAGCTCATAAATTGCTTAAAAATCAAATAAAAATCATAAAATTATGAAACATATATTGTTGGATTCCTCAAACAATTCTCCTTGCTCCAGTACCGATTAGAAATGGTGCGACGCCTATTTGATAATACTAGAAATGCACAGCTGAGTCTAGGGTTCCATAACGCAAGGGTTTTGGGGCTTTAATCTGCGAATTGATGGTAATATTTGGGTTTATGGAAGGATGATACACTAGTGCGCAAAGTTTGGGAAGGTTCCGGGATAATTTTGTTCAGTACTTTTCCCCGCCTAGCTCACGCTGAAGGACTGTGCTCAACGGAAATGGAGAACAGAGAGCGAGCTTGTTGAATCTTATATGGGGAGGAAGAGGAATCGAAGAGAGACGTGGTGGTGAGTTTGGTTTGTGTTTTTATTGAAGAATGGAGGAGCGCTTTGGAGATAAAGTTACTGAAATGGTGAATATGATGGAGCGTGATTTGCCTGGAGTGGAAGAAGGCACTATTTCAAATGGGTGCAGTTTAATTTGGTTCGGGCCGGAATTTTAAAAGGTTAAATCCCAATTGATTATAAAAGGAAATTCAATTATTTTTAATTTAAAATAGTACCAAATTATAAATCGTATAACTATCCCATACTGTAACAGAATTTCAAACGGCCAGTTCCGTTGGGATCGTATGGATGAGGGCTACAACTGGAACAGACTGAGCTCGTTGCAATTTATAGCGAAATAAATTGTCTGATCTGAATCAAATCAACGACTATTATCGTTATTTAACGATAACCGACCAATGTGAGTAAATCTCACTAACTCTACTTAGTTATATTTTCTTAACGTATTTTTAGAACTGATGGATTTGGTTGCTATATGTTGATTGGTTGGTTAAACTGCTGATTGATTAGTTGAAAATATCGATATAGTTACATATATATATATATATATCTTTAGTTAAATATGGATTCTATTGATAAGAATATTTCATGTTGAAATGAAATTGATGTGAGTTATATTGTGTAACATCTGTGGATGCAGGGAAACAGGTCGGAGGGATCCAACGGGATTCCTCAACATTTGTTTTACTGTTTTCATATATTGTGATATATGATGTGATATATAATCTGTTGTTTATTATGTGTGTCTGGATGATATTAATCATTGTTATATGGTATTTTAAATACCATAAGGAATATTGGAATGTAGAAACATAATTTTCAAAGTGTATATTGAAATGAAATATATTTATATAAAATCAAATGATTTTATAAAAAGGAATTTCAAAGTGGATATTGATTTTAAGGATTTTATTAAATCAATCGATTTTATAAATAAAAATATTTATATGAAATAAATAGAATTAAAAAAGGATATTTATTTCGAAAACAAATAAAATTGAAAAGAAAATATTCGTAAAACAAATAGAATTGAAAAGGAAATATTTGAAAAACAAATAAAATAAAAAAAGAATTATTTGGGAAATAAATAGGAATTATAAAAGGAATTATTTGGAAAATAATTACTTAGCAGAAATATGTTTTAATAGATAAATGGAAAAGATTAATTCAAAGTAGAATTAAATGGAATCTGTTTTAACAAATAAATGAAAAGATTTATTTATAAATAATGTTTATAAATTAAGTAAAGTATTTATAATTGGATAAATTGAGTATATAAGTCTGAACTTATATAAAGAAGTAGAAATCGGTTTTGATACCGATATTTTAAATAGAAGTATAAATAGAATATGGAAATAGGATATTATTTTAAAATACGAAATCGAACTGAATTGATATATAAAAGAAATATTTTTCACATTCGAGGTGAATAATGGATTATAATAGTTATTTTATAAATTAAAACATTTATAAAGAAAAATTGGGATTTGAAATAGAAATTCAAATGGGAATTTGGATAAGGTAAGAAATAGGGTTAAAATAAAATTAGTTATTCAAAATAGAGTTGAATCCAATATTAGTTATTCAAAATAGAGTTGAATTGAGTATTAGTTATTAAAAATAGAGTTAAATCCAATATTAGTAATTCAAAATACAGTTGAATCCAATATTAGGTATTCAAATTAGAGTTGAATTGAATATTAGTTATTCGAAATAGAGTTGAATCGAATATTAGTTATTCGAATTAGAGTTGAATCGAATATTAGTTATTCGAATTAGAGTTAATCGAATATTATTTATTCGAATTAGATTTAATCGAATATTAGTGATTCGAATTAGAGCTAATCAAATAGAGTTAACCGAATTAAAGTTAATCGAATATTAGTTATTCGAATTAGAGTTAATCGAATATTAGTTATTGGAATAAAGTTATCGAATATAGTTATTTGAAGACAAGAGTTATCGAATATAGTTATTTGAAGAAAAGAGTTATCGAATATAGTTTATTCGAAGGAGAGATTATCGAATATAGATATTCGAAGGAGAGTTATCGAATATAGTTTATTCGGAAAAGAGTTATCGAATATAGTTATTCGAAAAAGAGTTATCGTGTAATAACCCGGAAATCCGAGCGAATTAAAAAAAAATTATTTTGGCAATTTTAGCGAGTTTTGATTATTTAAAATGAATATTTTAAATAAAAACGACGAGAAATTATTTTGAATATAATTCGAATGAATATATTTATATAGTTCGTCGTTAGAATATAAATATTTATTTTAAATTACAAAAGGAATTGAAAATGACGCGGTAGTTCGATAATACGATTTCAAACTTCAATTGAATGTACCGGGTGCAAAATAAACCGGAATTTAGCGAAACCAAAAATAATAGAATCTATTTGAGAATATCTTTTCAACGAATCCGAAAAATCAAAATTTCATAGCGAGAATCAAAAGTTATGGCCAATTGAAAATTCAGAATAGTCGCTATGGAATTCTGGTCCTTAAAAATAGCCATTTTGCAAACGACCTCGGATTTCGACGAAACCAATTTTGTTGGATCCGTGATGTCAAATTATTGCTAGGTTTTAAATTTCGTAATTTTCTGATTCAATATGTGAGCGTGGCAAAGGAAAACGCGTTTGACCAGTTTCAGTTGATTTTAATCGACTGAAAAATGGCCATTTTTCAAACGGTCTCAGAATTGGACGAAATTAGTTTTGTTAGGACCGTATCGTCAATATGAAGCTAGAAATAATTTTTCTGGAATTTTTCGAGTTAGTACGTGACCCCAGTAAATTGAAATGCGTGTTCAAAATCAATTTATAGAGTTATATGTTGAATTCGACGAAAATTGATCGAAATGGTCGAATCAGCCTACGATACATATCCCATTGTGTTCGGAATGGGGGTAATTAGCTAGGGGCGACAGTCGTTGGGCCTCGATCAGAGTTCGAATGAAACTCAATGTTTAAGGAGGAAAATAATAAAAAAATAATAATATATAACCTTTCACTTAACCCCCCTTCTCTTCCTTTGACCAAATCGATTTCCTTCAGAACAAAAAAAAAAGAACGACGAACGATCGTCGAAGCCGCCACGTCCTCCCACCGCGGCCCGCCGCCGGCAAGCCCCACCTCCGACGAACTCCCCCAGCCACACTCCGATCTTCTCCTTCCTCCCCTTTTCTTTCCTCAGCCCCTCCGCTCTCTTCTCCCTCGTCTTCTTACCGCGAACTCCACCCCCCTTCCTTTAAGCCGCCGTGCGCATCACCGACACCCTCTCCCCTCTGCCTTACTGCCAGTGTTTCCCCCTCCTTCTGATTCAGTCAGCAAACTCCACCCCCCCTTTCCTTCAACTACCAAGGTGTGTTTTATTTACTTACATTTAAATTTAGATTATTTATTTATAAATACATTGCTTAATTTCATTTTTTAATCACATAAAGATAGGATTTTTAGTGTTATAAAAATCCGATTTTTCAATTTATAAAGGTTCGATTTTTAAGTGTTATAAAATCGGATTTTTTGTTTATAGATTAACAACGTAAAAATCTGATTTTTGTTAGTAGATTTACAATGTAAAAGATAGGATTTTCATATATGAAAATATACGATTTTTAACAAAGGAATAAAAATATAATTTTTATATAATGTAGAAATAATAAAGATTTGATCTTTGTATATAAAACCAAATAATAAAAAGGTGATTTTTATTTTAATAGTAGTAAATTAAAAATGGAATCTTTATTGTTTGAGTAGCTAAGGAAAAATATAGTTTTTATGTATATAGTTTCAAAACATAATTTTTATATGATAGGAATGTTCAAAATATAATTTTTATATGATAGGAATGTTCAAAATATAATTTTTATATGATAGGAATGTTAAAAATATAATCTTTTTATATAGAATAGCATAGTAAAAATTCGATTTTTAAATATTGAATAGCAAAGTAAAAATTCGATTTTTTTACATATTGAATAGCGAAGTAAAAATTCGATTTTTATAGATTGAATAGCAAAGTAAAAAATTCGATTTTTATATATGTAGTGAATATGGATGACGAAAGTGATGAAAGGAGAAACGGCAGAGATTTTCCACATATGAAGAGCCGTTGGCGTTGGTTTAGCTAATCGGTGAGAACTCCTCACCTTTTATTTAATTTTCTAGTTAAAATATATACTAGGATGTAGACGGTGTTTAGTAGCACCCGACACCCGTCGTCCACAGACCATGGACGGCTTGTATGCTTGTTTGTTTGTTTGATTTTGATGTGTAGTTGATTGTGTGATGTGATGTGAAATGAAATAAAATATTTATATAGTTGAAATAAAATATTTTATAGTGGAAAATGTTTTATAGTTAAAAATAGAATTTTTAACGTGTATATGAAATGAAATAAAAATAAACAAATCTGATGATTTGTTTATATACACACATTTGACTGATATTGATTGGGACGATAAATTTTATACATCGCCCAACTGCACAAATAAAATCTGTGTTTGATTGTTTGAAACCCCACACGGGTATTAGGATGATATATGACATACACTAATACCAATAGTTAGTTGTATGTCGATCGATTGATTGACAGACTGTTATAAGCGTTAAATATTTATATTCGATGCTTATACAGTGTAGAATGCACTTTGGATGATGGTTGATTATTCATCGTTGTTATTGTATGCATGTATTGTAGAAAATCCATATAATTAACACTATATGGTAATTGATTGGGCCTCATTCCAGTTTTGAAAAAGAAATATTTGAAATAGGATATTTGAAAATAGAAATATATGAAGCTGTGTTGATTAGTTTGACGCCATTTTGACGTGAACGATATTTATATCGATTTTATTCATTTTATAATGAATATCGAAAGTGATTTCAAAATATGATATTTGGAAAAGAATTGAAATTCGAATTAAATTGAATAGAAATGAATTCGAATTGAAATTGAATATAAATGAATTCGAATTGAAATTGAATTGAAAATGAACTGAAATTGAATATGAAGTTGAAACCGTTTTGAAAATGAATTTAAAATGATTTATATAATACGTTTTAAAAATGAAATCGATGAAGTATATATTATATATATATATATATATATATATATATATATATATATATATATAATACAATGGCTTGAATAGAACGCGCCGCGCTGCGGTAGTTCGCGAATTTCGACCATTGACTTCGAACGGATATTGTGGGAGATCCGACCGTCGGATTCTCCTAAAACTGGAACCGTTGGGTTCGTATCGGAAAGAGATTTCTAACGAATATTAGAAATTAGAAATCTAACGGTTGGATTTGGAATTATGTCCAAATAAAATTTGGAAAAGGTCGTTGTAAGTGAAGTTCGATGGCCGTTGATGGAAATCGACTGTACGGGCCTTGATAAAATTATGAAAATAGTAATAATTTGTGTAGAATCATAAGAAATGATTTGGGAAGGATTGGGATGAAAAACTCCCCGTTTGAAAAGATAAAAATAGATTTTTATCGAAATGAACTAGTTTTGAACTAGAATTATAATTCTATTTATTTTTAAATAAATAAATTGGATTTGAAATGGTTTTGAAAATAACCAGAATTTCCAATAATTATATTGGAATGGATTTGAATCGAAATTGTCTTCGGAATATTTCGATGTTGGATTTCGTGATGATACAAATATTGTTATGGGAATTTGAAAGATATATATATATATATCGTTATTTCCAATAAGATATTTGTTGGTCGTAGAATTTGATATTGAATATAAGCCGGTATATTTTCTATTCAGAGCTTTGTATTTAATATCAAATGTGATTTTGGGTTGTCGTGAATGGTATCTTCAATGATACTGTTCTTAGACCCAAAGGAGTTAAGAAAATCATAAACTAATTGGAGATTAGTTAAGTTGAGTGGTTTCTGGGGTATTGATCTGATGTTGGTTTCGGCCTTCGGGGTTAATACTTAGGGAATTGCTCACTTGCTAATTTACGGTTAGGGACTGATTGAAATGTGATGTGATTTTGGGTTTATCGTGAACCGTGTTTCAAATGACACTGATTCTTTAACCCGGTCACAGATTAAAACTAAGTGGAGTTTTAATGAATCTTTAATTAGATTGAAATGATCGAGAATGGAGTATCACCAGTTTTACTCCAGGCGATAGTTAAATCTTTAATTAGATTTGAACGTGAAATGGTAATTGAATTTACAGATAACACGGTGGTGTTAGATATGAAGTATTACCTGTTTTACTTCATGGGGTGAATAGGTTGGGATTGGGAAATTAAAACAAATGATTATTTCGGTGTGGTTCGCTAATCCCAACTAGTTTGAATTGATATTCAAAAGCAGATTAAAGAATAAATTTAAAGGATTTATCTTTGATAAAATTAATGGGAACCCTTCCCAAAGTATAAGAATATTTGAATAAAAGAATATTCTGAATTGGAATGAGGCGTATGTTGTGTTTGTGTAACACTTGTTTATAATATACGCGAGTTATTCGGAAAGACCGGGTTTATCCCATTTTGGATAACTGATACGACGATAAGTCGAAGGTGAAGACGGTGGTTGAAGACCGGAGGTCTTCATGTCGTTTGGGTGGTTACTGATGATCTTGATTGGGCCGTACACCCAAGAGGAGGGAATCAGTTAGTGATCATCCAGACGTACTTGGAGATCGATGGATATGCGGGGTACTAGACGCCTCTGGTTTCGTTCAGACCCAGAACGAACTTGTAAATGGACTGTGTGTCTGACATTGGATTTTATTCTGTGTGATTGATTTCTATTAAATATATATCTGTTTGGCAGCGGAGAATTTATTCTCTTGCTTAACGCCCTTCTCTGAGACGTACGAGCTCAGGGGTTATATATTGATGGACATCAAACGCATGGAGTGAATTGCCTGTGTGGCATACCTAAGTAGCAATTGATCAAGGCTTCTGTTGAAAACCAAAGTCTTGTGGTGATGATCAAAGCACGGCCTATGTGGCATAGCTTTGTGTAGCGTTGATTCACGAGCCTCACACCCCGGTAGTGGACCAGAAACGGGAGAGGACATCAGGGAGGGCATGCATTTCCTTCTAGCTAGAAGTGGCGTCAGTGGTTTTACACGCCCTGACGAGTTTGACTTATATGGTTGTTGGTTTGCGAGGCGCCTCGATTATATCGGTCGATCCGGGACCGATGGAGTCATTGGACTCATTTACGCCCCACAGGGCGGGGAGACGCAGTGTTCAGGCATTTTAATCCACATTGGTGGACCGACCCCGACGATCCAAGGCTTGTGTGCGCGCTTGCCTGAGACATGGGCTAGATTGTCTCGAATCGGTAGAGGACGATCCCTTGCCTCGGTTCACAGATGAAAACCCAACTTCCAAATACATTACATTTGCGGTTTTATTTGTAGAGCCTAGTATGGTGACATGATATATGGTACTCATGCCGCCTATAATTGATACTTATGATTTGAAGTTGTTTTATACACTATGCACTTATAATAGTATCAAATGATTTGTTTCAAACGTACCAAGCATGCTTTGGCTATTATAAGGTAAAACCCTATCCCCCGGCTTGCGTTGCATTGTGTGATAGGACCTGGGTCTTATAATAGCTTAATTTTTCTTTATTTAGCATTGCGTTATTGATTTATGTACTGGTGTTCTTGGGAGGAAACCCGTTCCATGTTATACGGCATGGTCCCTTGATTTACCTAACTTTGAAAATAAAGATTAATAACTGTTTTAGTTCTCACACCAGTCCCATGACTGACCTGGAGTTTATTGTTTTAACCTAAACTCTGGGTGCCCTTATTTTGACACGGGCAGCTAGTAGTTTTGGTTTTGCATATTTATATTCACAGGATCCTGGTTTACAGCTGGAACGATATCCGGAAAGCTTTGTATCCGTATATCCCTCTAGTTGTGTATTGTATTATTTTCCACTGCGATGTATTTAAATGTAATTTAAATCTCTGATATTTTTGTGTAATATTTATTCATACTATGTATATTCTTGTATTCTGATGGATTGTTGTAATATACAATGAAATGTTCTTCCGTCTGCGTACTGATGTGGCTTGTCCTCGATTCAATCCGTGATTTCCCGTAAGGGGTATTTCGGGTCGTTTCATCGTGGTATCAGAGCTTTGGTTTACAAAGCTCGGAGAACAGGACACATTTGAACCGTACGAAAGAATTCATCAGATATTGGATTAGTAATATCCAATGAGAATGACTCGTTAGAGATAGGATCAGTAGTATCCTAGAACGAGTGTGAACAGTATATTTTTGAGAATGAAAACAAATTTTGTTTTGAAAATTTAAATCAACTATTCGTATTTGATTAGTTATTATATTTGAATTTGGACAATCCAGTATATATAGATTTTAGTATACGTCTGATCCACGTGTATTTGAAGTTTTAATATACTGGATAGATATAGAATCGCACTGTAGTCGTTCGGGGATAATTCTGGCGATGGGGCACCATCGCCAGTATTTATTTTCGAGTTTCGAAGGTGAGATTTCTATATATTTCCAATTGACTGGTGTGAGAACCGAAACTAGATAGGGCTTATTGTTGTGATTTGGCATCAAAAATCGGATTTTTTGACTGTGTATCAAAATTATGAATTTGAAAAGCTAATCAACTAATTGATTGATGGTTGTGTTGTTGATTATTGGTCGATTAATTAAAATTTGTACCATATAGCCAAATTGACCAAAAAGTGAATTGTATTGAAATTTGGTCGCATTTGCTTGCATATACATGTACTTACATTGAACAGGTCATAGCAAAGAGGCTAGAGCAGAAGAATAAAATTGTTTGCCCGACAAATAGGTACATGTTTATCATAATTTACTGTTTTGTTTGGGTGATGATGATTTTATGAGCCGATTGGCTAGCCTCTTGGCTTTTTCTTTTTCTTTTTGAGATCAGAAGGCCTGTATGGAAATTTCGGGATTTTCCCGTGCTCCCGGTGCAGGGGAGGTTATGGCGAAATTTTTCAAAAATTTAGGGTGTTAGCCAAATTTTTTGAAAAGTTCTTAGAAACTGAAAAGTTGAAGAACTTAAGCCATAGTCAAAATAATGAAAGTTGAGTTGATTAGTTAAACAACTTTCGGCTTCTTTCCTTTTCGCGGACGAAAAGTTTTAAGTGGGGGAGATTGTAATAAACCGGAAATCCGAGCCAATTAAAAAAAATTATTTTAGCGAGTTGATTATTTAAAATGAATATTTTAAATAAAAACGACGAGAAATTATTTTGAATAGAATTCGAATGAATATATTTATATAGTTCGTTGTTAGAATATAAATATTTATTTTAAATTATAAAAGGAATTGAAAATGACGCGGTAGTTCGATAATTCGATTTCAAACTTCAATTGAATGTACCGGGTGCAAAATAAACTGGAATTTAGCGAAACCAAAAATAATAGAATCTATTTGAGAATATATTTTCAACGAATCCGAAAAATCAAAATTTCATAGCGGGAATCAAAAGTTATGGCCAAATGAAAATTTAGAATAGTCGCTATGGAATTCTGGCCCTTAAAAATAGCCATTTTGCAAACGACCTTGGATTTCGACGAAACCACTTTTGTTGGATCTGTGATGTCAAGTTATTGCTAGGTTTCAAATTTCGTAATTTTCCGATTCAATATGTGAGCGTGGCAAAGGAAAACGCGCTTGACCAGTTTCAGTTGATTTTAATCGACTGAAAAATGGCCATTTTTCAAACGGTCTCAGAATTGGACGAAATTAGTTTTGTTAGGACCGTATCGTAAATATGAAGCTAGAGATAATTTTTCTGGAATTTTTCGAGTTAGTACGTGACCCCAGTAAATTGAAATGTGCGTTCAAATTCAATGTATAGAGTTATATGTTGAATTTGACGAAAACTGATCGAAATGGTCGAATCAGCCTACGATACATATCCCATTGTGTTCGGAATGGGGGTAATTAGCTAGGGACGACAGTCGTTGGGCCTCGATCGGAGTTCGAATGAAAGTCAACGTTTAAGGAGGAAAATAATAATAAAATAATAATATATAACCTTTCACTTAACCCCCCATTCTCTTCCTTTGACCAAATCGATTTCCTTCAGAACAAAAAAAAAGAACGACGAACGATCGTCGAAGCCGCCACATCCTCCCACCGCGGCCCGCCGCTGGCAAGCCCCACCTCCAACGAACTCCCTCAGCAACCCTCCGATCTTCTCCTTCCTCCCCTTTTCTTTCCTCAGCCCCTCCGCTCTCTTCTCCCTCCTCTTCTTACAGCAAACTCCACCCCCCTTCCTTTAAGCCGCCGTGCGCATCACCGACCCCCCTCCCCTCTGCCTTACCGCCAGCGTTTCCCCCTCCTTCTGATTCAGTCAGCAAACTCCACCCCCACTTTCCTTCTACTACCAAGGTGTGTTTTATTTACTTACATTTAAATTTTTTTTTTTTTTTTTTTTTTTTTTTTTTGAAAACCCAGGAGAACTCGGCGGGCCGGTAAACTCCTGAGGAGGGTACAGTAAAGCCGTCCGCTAATCCAAGCCCCCATACCCCCGGGTAAATTTATGTAGGATGGGGAAGCGCATGGTAGGAATCGAACCATCGACCTTTTATCAGGAAGTTAGGCCTCCTTTCCACTGCGCCGCACCCGCGGACTACTTACATTTAAATTCAGATTATTTATTTATAAATACATTGCTTAATTTCATTTTTTAATCACATAAAGATAGGATTTTTAGTGTTATAAAAATCCGATTTTTCAATTTATAAAGATTCGATTTTTAAGTGTTATAAAATCTGATTTTTTGTTTATAGATTAACAACGTAAAAATCTGATTTTTGTTAGTAGATTTACAATGTAAAAGATAGGATTTTCATATATGAAAATATATGATTTTTAACAAAGGAATAAAAATATAATTTTTATATAATGTAGAAATAATAAAGATTTGATCTTTATATATAAAACCGAATAATAAAAAGGTGATTTTTATTTTAATAGTAGTAAATTAAAAATGGAATCTTTATTGTTTTAGTAGCTAAGGAAAAATATAATTTTTATGTATATAGCTTCAAAACATAATTTTTATATGATAGGAATGTTCAAAATATAATTTTTATATGATAGGAATGTTCAAGATATAATTTTTATATGATAGGAATGTTAAAAATATAATCTTTCTATATAGAATAGCATAGTAAAAATTCAACTTTTAAATATTGAATAGCAAAGTAAAAATTCGATTTTTGTATATTGAATAGCGAAGTAAAAATTCGATTTTTATAGATTGAATAGCAAAGTAAAAAATTCGATTTTTATATATGTAGTGAATACGGATGACGAAAGTGATGAAAGGAGAAACAGCGGAGATTTTCCACATATGAAGAGCCGTAGGCGTTGGTTTAGCTAATCGGTGAGAACTCCTCACCTTTTATTTAATTTTCTAGTTAAAATATATACTACGACGCAGACGGTGTTTAGTAGCACCCGACACCCGTCGTCCACAGACCATGGACGGCTTGTATGCTTGTTTGTTTGTTTGTTTGATTTTGATGTGTAGTTGATTGTGTGATGTGATGTGAAATGAAATAAAATATTTATATAGTTGAAATAAAATATTTTATAGTGGAAAATATTTTATAGTTAAAAATAGAATTTTTAACGTGTATATGAAATGAAATAAAAATAAACAAATCTGACGATTTGTTTATATACACACATTTGACTGATATTTATTGGGACGATAAATTTTACACATCGCCCAACTGCATAAATAAAATCTGTGTTTGATTGTTTGAAACCCCACACGGGTATTGGGATGATATATGACATACACTAATCCCAATAGTTAGTTGTATGTCGATCGATTGATTGACAGACTGTTATAAGCGTTAAATATTTATATTCGATGCTTATACAGTTTAGAATGCACTTTGGATGATGGTTGATTATTCATCGTTGTTATTGTATACATGTGTTGTAGAAAATCCATATAATTAACACTATATGGTAATTGATTGGGCCTCATTCCAGTTTTGAAAAAGAAATATTTGAAATAGGATATTTGAAAATAGAAATATATGAAGCCGTGTTGATTAGATTGACGCCATTTTGACGTGAACGATATTTATATCGATTTTATTCATTTTATAATGAATATCGAAAGTGATTTCAAAATCTGATATTTTGAAAAGAATTGAAATTCGAATTAAATTGAATAGAAATGAATTCGAATTGAAATTGAATATAAATGAATTCGAATTGAAATTGAATTGAAAACGAACTGAAGTTGAATTAGAAATCAATTTGAAATGAATTTAAAACGAATTTATATTGGAATATTCAATTTTATTTGAAATTGAATATGAAGTTGAAACCGTTTTGAAAATGAATTTAAAACGATTTATATAATACGTTTTAAAAATGAAATCGACGAAGTATATATTATATATATAATATAATGGCCTGAATAGAACGCGCCGCGCTGCGGTAGTTCGCGAATTTCGACCATTGACTTCGAACGGATTTGCGGGAGATCCGACCGTCGGATTCTCCTAAAACTGGAACCGTTGGGTTCGTATCGAAAAGAGCTTTCTAACGAATATTAGAAATTAGAAATCTAACGGTTGGATTTGGAATTATGTCCAAATAAAATTTGGAAAGGGTCACTGTAAGTGTAGTTCGATGGCCGTTGATGGAAATCGACTATACGGGACTTGATAAAATTATTAAAAATAGTAATAATTTGTGTGAAATCATAAGAAATGATTTGGGAAGGATTGGGATGAAAAACTCCCTATTTGAAAAGATAAAAATAGATTTTTATCGAAATGAACTAGTTTTGAACTAGAATTATAATTCTATTTATTTTTAAATAAATAAATTGGATTTGAAATGGTTTTGAAAATAACCAGAATTTCCAATAATTATATTGGAATGGATTTGAATCGAAATTGTCTTCGGAATATTTCGATGTTGGATTTCGTGATGATACAGATATTGTTATGGGAATTTGAAATATATAAATATATATATATATCGTTATTTCCAATACGATATTTGTTGGTCGTAGAATTTGATATTGAATATAAGCCGGTATATTTTCTATTCAGAGCCTTGTATTTAATATCAAATGTGATTTTGGGTTGTCGTGAACGGTATCTTCAATAATACTATTCTTAGACCCAAAGGAGTTAAGAAAATCCGAAACTAATTGGAGATTAGTTAAGTTGAGTGGTTTCTGGGGTATTGATCTGATGTTGGTTTTGGCCTTCGGGGTTAATACTTAGGGAATTGCTCACTTGCTAATTTATGGTTAGGGACTGATTGAAATGTGATGTGATTTTGGGTTTATCGTGAACCGTGTTTCAAATGACACTGATTCTTTAACCCAGTCACAGATTAAAACTAAGTGGAGTTTTAATGAATCTTTAATTAGATTGAAATGATCGAGAATGGAGTATCACCAGTTTTACTCCAGGCGTAGATTTGAACGTGAAATGGTAATTGAATTTACTGATAACACGGTGGTGTTAGATATGAAGTATTACCAGTTTTACTTCATGGGATGAATAGGTTGGGATTGGGAAATTAAAATAAATGATTACTTCAGTGTGGTTCGCTAATCCCGACTAGTTTGAATTGATATTCAAAAGCAGATTAAAGAATAAATTTAAAGGATTTATCTTTGATAAAATTAATGGGAACCCTTCCCAAAGTATAAGAATATTTGAATAAAAGAATATTCTGAATTGGAATAAGGCGTATGTTGTGTTTGTGTAACACTTGTTTATAATATATGCGAGTTATTCGGAAAGACCGGGTTTATCCCATTCTGAATAACTGATACGACGATAAGTCGAAGGTGAAGTCGGTGGTTGAAGACCGGAGGTCTTCATGTCGTTTGGGTGGTTACTGATGATCTTGATTGGGCCGTACACCCAAGAGGAGGGAATCAGTTAGTGATCGTCCAGACGTACTTGGAGATCGATGGATATGCGGGGTACTAGACACCTCCGGTTTCGTTCAGACCCAGAACGAACTTGTAAATGGACTGTGTGTCTGACATTGGATTTTATTCTGTGTGATTGATTTCTATTAAATATATATCTGTTTGGCGGCGGAGAATTTATTCTCTTGCTTAACGCCCTTCTCTGAGACGTACGAGCTCAAAGGTTATATATTGATGGATATCAAACGCATGGAGTGAATTGCCTGTGTGGCATACCTAAGTGGCAATTGATCAAGGCTTCTGTTGAAAAGCAAAGTCTTGTGGTGTTGATCAAAGCACGGCCTGTGTGGCATAGCTTTGTGTAGCGTTGATTCGCGAGCCTCACACCCCGGTTGTGGACCAAAAACGGGAGAGGTCATCAGGGAGGGCATGCGTTTCCTTTCTAGCTAGAAGTGGCGTCAGTGGTTTTACACGCCCTGACGAGTTTGACTTATGTGGTTGTTGGTTTGCGAGGCCCCTCGGTTATATCGGTCGATCCAGGACCGATGGAGTCATTGGACTCATTTACGCCCCCACAGGGCGGGGAGACGCAGTGTTCAGGCATTTTAATCCACATCGGTGGACCGACCCTGACGATCCAAGGCTTGTCCGCGCACTTGCCTGAGATATGGGCTAGATTGTCTCGAATCGGTAGAGGACGATCCCTTGACTCGGTTCACAGATGGAAACCCAACTTCCAAATACGTGACATTTGCGGTTTTATTTGTAGAGCCTAGTATGGCGACATGATATATGGTACCCATGCCGCCTATGATTGATACTTATGATTTGAAGTTGTTTTATACACTATGCACTTATAATAGTATCAAATGATTTGTTTCAAACGTACCAAGCATGCTTTGGCTATTATAAGGTAAAACCCTATCCCCCGGCTTGCGTTGCATTGTGTGATAGGACCTGGGTCTTATAATAGCTTAATTTTTCTTTATTTAGCATTGCGCTGTTGTTTTATGCACTGGTGTTCTTGGGAGGAAACCCATTCCGTGTTATACGGCGTGGTCCCTTGATTTACCTAACTTTGAAAATAAAGATTAATAACTGTTTTCGTTCTTACACCAGTCCCATGACTGACCTGGAGTTTATTGTTTTAACCTAAACTCTGGGTGCCCTTATTTTGACATGGGCAGCTAGTAGTTTTGGTTTTGCAGATTTATATTCACAGGATCCAGGTTTACAGCTGGAACGATATCCGGAAAGCTTTGTATCCGTATATCCCTTCTAGTTGTGTATTGTATTATTTTCCGCTGCGATGTATTTTAATGTAATTTAAATCTATGATATTTCTGTAATATTTATTCATACTATGTATATTCTTGTATTCTGATGGATTGTTGTAATATACAATGAAATGTTCTTCCGTCTGCGTACTGATGTGGCTTGTCCTCGACTCAATCCGTGATTTCCTGTAAAGGGCATTTCGGGTCGTTTCATATCGAATAGAGATTATTTGAGAGAGAATTATACATTGGAATTCGACTATATTGAATGTAGGAAAGTATTATTTACTTTCCGATTTTTAATCAAGATTTATTTATTTATAGATAAATTATTATTTAGTTGTTTGTTCAAATTAAGAAATAAAGTTATATTTAAGTTATTATATATATATATATATCTTGGAAGTATGGGATTATAACACTATTATTATAAACAAATGAATTCTATAAAGGAAGTGGATTCGTAAATAAGATCCGAGAGTTACATAAGGAAGTTTGTTAAAGATTTAAAAGGTGAACCTTGTCTATTGCGAGGTTAAAAATGTTGATTGACTTAAGGTCTGAGAGGTAGTTATACCTCAACTTGATTGGCTTCATTTTGACTAAGGAATGGTTAAGGTTCGATAGTGAAGGTTAGTTAATTGAATTTAGATAATAAGTGTTAATGGTTCAAGTTGGCATAGCGACATTTTATTTAAACATCTGTTTAAATCAAATGAAAGAGTTTTGGAAATTCTTTTCCAATTAAGAAATCAGAAATGTTTTTAGTATAGAAAATAAGAAATATAAGTAAATATGGAAATGTTTTCCAATGATTAATAACGTATATTTTCTAAATTTAGAAAATAATAATTTACGAATATATGGGATCGGAAATAGGGAAATGAATAATTGAATGGCAAATTAAATTAAAGGGAATCAGTGTTAATTGATGATTTTCTCAGTAAGAATTCCATTTGGAAGTATGACCGTTGTTTGTTCAAATGTTTTCCTTTGATAGTTAAATAACCGACTATCAAAGTTTTGACCATTTTCCGTTGTCAATACGGAGAGATCGAAATCAGATTTATTATCTTAAAACTACTCTGTATGGGCATTAGCATTGCTAATCAAATATGATGAAGATAATTGAAGACAGAGTTATGCAATGGCTGTTTTGGCTATCCTAGGTAGAAATTACCCAAGATGGATTTACAGAATAGTGCCTTCGGTTTGTCCAGACCTAGGACAACATGTAAGGACGAATGTCTGAAAGAGTATATCTAACGGATCACGTAAGTTGATCGCTTCAAACATATCCACGTTTGGTGGCGGAGGAATTCATTCCTCTTATCTTTATACCCATGGTATTTTAGTGGAAATCAATTTGTGATTTGGCGGGTATGACGATGTGACATTCAAAGTAAATGAATGTATGATCTGTCAAAAGATATGTTATGACCTCAAGCCTCATCAACTGGGAAATGAAAAAAATCGGGCAGGCAGCACGGCTATGTGGGTTGCCCCCATTAGGGCGTATTGTCACCATCTAGAGAATATTCATATTTGTTACTTCTTTTCGCTTCTGTATCTCCCGGGAATGGTTATGTTGCTAGCAACCGTAGGTGACAATATATTTGATACACTCAAGAGAAATGAGTGGTTGGTCATGTGTGGGCCGGGTTGCACGACGTTCTTATTGAACCTAGTGTATTCCTCTCTAGAGATACACTATTGGCAAGTAGTTCCACACCTTGTTATGGTCGGAATCCAATCTCCAATAAGTGCCCCCGGTTTTGATTGTATACTATATATATGTGGAGTGTGAGATGCAAGCGTTCTTCTAGATTGTTAATTATTTGTGATTAGACATTATTATAGTATCGGAAAATGATTTTGAAAATGTTTTGGGCAATCGTAAGGTAAAAACCATCCGAGTTTATGTGTGGATTGGTCTTACGATTATCATTTCTTTTGAAAATGATTTTTAAAAGTTAAACCAAGTGGTTGGAATTTACTCACACCAGACCCATGACTGGCCCAAAGTTTATTTTGTTTTGTTTTCCCTAAACTCTTGGGTGCCCAAAATTTGTATGGGCAGTCAAGTAGTCGGGATTTAAAGATACACTAGATGGAGCTTGGAGCAGGAGGCTTCAGTAGCACTTTATAGCTATTATTTATTTCCGCTGCGATGTAAGTGTTGTACTCTAATATACAAATACAGATTTGTGTTTCAAAGTTATTTTAGATGCTATATTTTTTTTCCGATCAACTGTGAGATTCGTTTTACTCTGATGTTGTTGTGTTCTTCTTCTTCTATTCTTATTTTCTATCTTATCTATTCTCACCCTCTTAACTTCTTTTTATTAACTATCTGGTATTTCCGATGCTTGGATAGTCGACATCGGTTTTAAATGTCAATTTCCTAGGTCGAAAATCCCCGGATCGTTACAGAAACCACATGACTAGGAGAGGAAAAATAAACGGTGTGTGTTGATCTCATCTATTCCAAAAGTATAACAAAGGTGTCATTATGACCAATCTCGAAAAGTATTCTATTACCAATGCGCTAAATCATTGATTAATTAAATAAATTAGATAATTAAATAATTTAATCACTTTATTATTCTCCTAATCACCTTTTTACATGTTAACCTGCCTAATCCCTCTTCCACTTACGTAAATCTAGCTTTTATACTTTGACTTTCTGTTTCCAACAAAGATCCAGACCTCCTCAAACTCACCAACGCTCCTTCTTCCCCGGGCAACATACGCTACAGACAATCCATTTCCAGCCGTCACCATTACAAACCACTCGCCACTTCGAATCTCCCTTAACCAAGTTTAAAAACTTGATTTCCTGTTCCCACATTTCTTCAGCATCTCCGTTAATCTTCCTATTATCCACTCATCGACAAACTCGCTTTGCTTCCTTCCCCAACCTCACCCAGTAACATTCGAACCCTGCTCTCACACCCTAGACTTTAACGCTGCCTTGCACAAGCCAGCATCGGCCTTAAACAGTATACGAGTGACCCTAAGATACACAGAAAACCCACAGACTTTCAGCTAACATGCGCCTAGCCTGCAATAGCAACGATACCCTCGCTTTTTCCCTATAATTCTCTCAAGCTCCAGGCGATTCAAACCTTAGGCTGTAGGGATAGAAACAATGTAGCGGGGAGATGTATGGAGTGGAATGAAATGGGTACGAAGTGAAAACTTGGCTGAAGAGAGCTTAAAGGATTCGAAATCACGAATTCCCATTAAAGATTAGATTTTTATATATTTCCTGAGACTTGCGTTTTCGTTTGGAATTATAGAAATTGATTGGGGAAATAAGAAACGGGAAATGGAAGAGATATGGGATTTACGGGTGAGAGTGGGTTTTCTTTTGTTTGAGAACGAGAGTAAGGACCAGTATTTAAAAAGAGAACATCTTGGTATGCACGGAACCATTATTTGATTGGCTGATTGGCACCCACGGTTTCAATGGACTGGGGCGCACGGTGTATGAATTTACTTGGATAACACACTGCCCTTAAGATTGGCAGTCACGGTTTTGAAAACATAAAGAACACAGATATGAAAAACTTGAGGCAAGGATTGGTATGCATAGATATTTATGAAATGGCATTACGGTGGAGATAGAGGATGTTTAACTTCCACACTTATAATGGATTTATATCCATGCCAACTTCCACAGATGCTTGATTAAATCAACACGGGAACACAACTCATATATATATATATATATATATATATATATATATATATATCGGAGTCCGCTTTGGAAAATCTCATTTACAAACAAGCTGCTAGCGACAAAATGAAAATAACGTTGTATTTAGCGATTCGCAACTATCTCAAAATATGATAAAATAAAATATTTAAATTATATTATAAATTATACATTAAAACTTCGTTTTAACAAATAAATTCCTTAAAAAAAATCTGTTTTATAATTCAAATAAAATATTTAAACCCAAATTAAATATTCATAATTAAATGGCTCAAAATCCGGGTCGTTACGTTCCTTCCCCCTTAAAATAATTTCGTCCTCGAAATTGCTAAGTAGTAAAAATGCTATAATTCTAACTCCTCATAACCTACTTAGTTGAAATCTTATATTCTATATCTTCATAACCAAGTTCTTACTCGACCTTCAAATTCTCATACCAATACTTGACCATTCATAATTCTTTCCGAATGATATATCTGCCATTTTTGGACAATCTATCATTACTCTCTCATCTTCAATCCATATTCTCTTCTGCATATCCGCACCAATTCCAATTGATTTTAAATCCATTTATAAATTTCATTATTCCACTCGAAATTTTATTACCAATTCTAGTTTCCTTATTTCAATTATAATTAACAAGCCAATTTTAAATTATCAAAAAATTTCTTGAAAATTTTCGAACTCTTTAAATTTTCGAAAAATTTCGCCAGCATCTCCTTTGCACAGCTCAAATGGTACAACAACAACTTTCCTTTCTAGGCCTTCTCCAATCCAAAAGAAAATCAAAAAGCTAAGCGGCTTGCCCCATAGGTTCATAAAACCATCAAACCCAAGTAGTATTGTAAACATGTACCTTTTGTCGGGCATAATTCTATCTCTTGCATTTGCTTCCATTCAATATCTGCTCAGCATACATATATCCATTTCTAGTTGGTTTCATATCAATCCAACTTCCAGTTTTTAACTCTCTAATCAACTTTTGATTAGTTCACTTACATTCTATTAATTCAAATCTGATTTCTATTTTAGCCAATCCACTTATTATACTTAAATCAAAATTTATCACAATTCAGTTTCAGTTAACAACGTCCAATGTATATTCAACTTGCTTATTCATAAGTCGAATTCATATTAATTATCCGAATCTCGACATTTCTCTTTATTTGATTTTCATTTAGAATTTATCCTAATCCAATTCAATTTTAATTTAACTTGACTTAAGTTAAATTTCAATCCTTTTGATTCACTATTTCAATCTATTTAAATTTACAAGTTAAATTTCAATTCAGAATTCAAATTCCCGGCTTTTATTTCAAACTTTCTTTAAATAATAAATATATATAGATATATCCATAATCATTTACAAATCCAAAATTTATGAATTTTTAAAATAACTTGTTCTTTTCAAAAAAAATCCATTAATGAACTATAATGGTACAATGCATCACTCAGAAACTCGAAAATGAATACTGAGAATGATGCGATCCATTATCAGAATTATTTTCTCGCCACTGAAGTAATTTCAATTCTTAATCACTTTCAAAACCCATTTAAGACCATTTTTTTGTTCAAAAATCCTTCAAAACAATGCTATATTCCTTTATAATATTTCAGAAAATATTCTGTAAACATCCGGGATTTAAATTCAAATTCTGGTTTGAACTCAGTCTTAATCTATCTCATTTATGCACATTATCAAAATATATATTATATTTGGTTATATATATAACAATTTCAATATTTCATAATTTCATTTGATTGTAATAACAATCAGCACATTCATATATTATAATTCTCCAGAAATTATTCTTTTTATATCAAAATAAAATTTGGGTAAAATTATTTCATTTACCTATTTTAAAACACTATTGTATCGAATTGCTTTGTTTGACAGTTTAGAAATACCTATCGATGCAGTTGTACATTATGTACCGACCAGAATTCATAAACCACTCAACAAACCAGTCAACACAGTATAAAACAATTTTATATCAAATCTACAAATATGCGCTCATATATTCACACTCAAACTCAATCAGAGGTATTACTAACCCCATCTCTATTGAGTTACGCCACAGAGCCAAGTTACCACTCGACCTTTAGCTCTGATACCAACTGTAATGGCCCGAATTTCCATACTATTTGAGTCAACTAATAACACCACACGTCCAACCTAGATTGCACAGAAATAGGAACCATTATTATAAAGAAGTTAGAGGATGAGAAATAGAAAGAAAAAGAAACTAGAAAAGAAGAAAACGAAGAACACAAATCTTAGAGCGGAACGAATAAAATATATTATATAACATAACTTTTGAAATACAATTCAGTAACTTTATATACATACCAACATCAGAGCACAATAGCTATTTCTGGAACAGTTATAGACACATGTTTCCAAATACAGACATAATACACAACGGAATAATATGATAGTCTATAGCTAACTCGTGAAGCCTCCTGCTTTAAACTCCTCCAAGTGAATTTGTAAAATCCCGACTACTTGACTGCTCGTACAAATTTGGGCACCCAAGAGTTTAGAAAAAACAAACAAAATAAACTATGGGTCAGTCATAGGACTGATGTGAGTAAACTCCAACCATTTGTTTAACATTCAAAATCCTATCAAAATAAATGATAATCGTAAGACCAATCCTCACATAAACACAGATGGTTTTTATCTTATGATGACCAAAAATATTTTTGATATCAAATCCAATGATATTACAATAGTGTCTAAATCAAGTAAATAGAAATCTAGCAGAACGCTTGCATCTCACGCTCCATCTATAATATTAAATCATAAACCGCGGGGCGCTTATTGAAGATTGGATTTCCAACATGACAAGGTATGAAACCACCTTCCGATAGTGTATCTCTAGAGGGGAATACACCGGGTTCAACAAGAACGTCTTGCAACCCGGCCCACACATGGCTGACCACTCATTTAACTTGAGTGTATCAAGCATATTATCACCAACGGTTGTGATCAGTAACTGTTATCGAAAGCATACAGCAACGAATAGAATAAGAAGCAAATGAAATTTCTCTAGATCAGGTGATAATGCCCCTAATGGGAATGACCCACATGGCCATGCTGCCTGCCCGATTTTTGTCATTTCCCAGTTGATGAGGCTTGAGGTCATGATATCCTTTTTGTACATCTTGCCACCATTTACTCTGAATACCACATCATCAGATCCTTCGATATACATTGTCCTGGGACTGGACAAACCAAAGACACTATTCCATCAATCCATCTTGGGCAATTTCTACCTAGGATTAATAGAACAACTCTTACATTTTATTCCGTCTTCAATCATCTTAAGCATACGTTGATTTGTAACGCTTATGCCAATACGGAGTGGTTTTTAGATAATAAATCTGATCCCGGTCTCTCCATATTGACAATAGAGGTATAAAGTAAATAAAAACTTTGATAATCGGTGATTTAACTATCAAAGAAACATTCATACAATCAACGGTCCTATTTCCAATTGGAAATTCTACCGCTCAAGCATCAAACAACATAGGCCCTTTTTTTATTAGTTCTTTACTATATCATCGATTCCAAATTCCCTTTTTCCCTCTTTCTCGATTTTCTCTCTCTATTCTTGGGAAAAACATTTCAATATCATAATTTCTTTATTTGAAGAAATATCTCTTATTACTGTTAAAAAACATTTCTATATATTCACGAATCCTTATTTTCTATATTCAGAAAATATTAATATCGGAAAATATTTCCATTTTCCATTTATTAATTCCTCGTTGATCAATTCATTTCCTTTTCTATGCATAGAAAATATCTCTCATTTTATTTGGGGAAAACATTTCAAAATCTTTTATATTAGCGCGATGTTATTAAACATTATTATTATAACTCAAACTATTAATCATTTATTAACTAACCATATTGCTAACCAATCTTCACTATCGAACCTTAACCATTTCTCCATCAATCATGAAGTCAATCAAGTTGGGGTATAATTACCTCTCAGACCTTAACTGAACAATATTCTCAACTCTGAAATAGTCAAAGCTCACAACTTCAAACAAAACATCGCTTACACGACTCTTAGATTCAATCTAAGAATCCATTTCCTTTACAGAAGAACATTGATTATAATGGTAGCGTTATAATCGTTGTTTCCAAATAATTGATTTATATGACTATTTATTATAACGGCAGCGTTAAAATCATTGTTTAGATTTACCTAACATTTATTAAAATGACAGTGCTAAAATCGCTGTTTGGATTTATAAAACATTTATTATAATAGCAGCGTTATAATCGCTGTTTAGATTTATAAAATATTTATTATAACAGTAGCGCTATAATAGTTGTTTCCAAATATTTGGTTTATAAAAATATAACTTGTACTTATTAATTTCAATAATAAATTAGTAAGTAAATAATTAAATAATTAAATTTGATTAAAAACGGAAAGTAAAATAACTACTTCCCTATATTCGATATAATCGAATTCCAATAAATAACTTTCTCTTGACTAATTTATATTCGATTTATATTCCGAGCTTCGGAATTTATCTACCATTTTAGGTTAACCCAATTTCCCTTATGAACATATGCTTTCAGTCGTTATTTATTTTCAAATATCAATATCTTTCCTTAATAGGAATCTAGACTTGTTAATAATTCTAATTTAAGATAAATCTTAAACTATTTCAAAAGCATGGACTTGTGTTTCCATAGCTATAAATATTGAAATATTTACTTCTTAACGTATTTCATTTAAATTATAGTTCTATACTAAATAGAATTTAAATATCCTTCCTGAACTAAACCATAAAATTCGGCCTAATCAAAGTATAATTATAAATCCCTTGGATTTATTTCAATTTGCTTTATATTCTGAACTTTGGTATAAAATCCAACGTTTCCTTTCGAAAACGATTTCCAATTCCCTTGTCATTCAAATTTCTATTTGAATTTAGCTTTTCAACCCACATTTCTTTTATAGAGGCTTATATTTGCAAAATATCTGTTTAAACGATTATTCACTATAATTGTGAATAATAATTTCTTTTTACAAAATCAAATCCATTTTATTTCACCATATCAAATCCAAATTCCATTTATAATTTCTATTTACAATTGTTTATAGAAAATCTCAATATTGTTAACATTTTCCTTTATAATTTGCTAAGTTCAAATCTATTTTCAAATATTGGTCTCAAAACCAATTTCCACTTTTCCATATAAAATTCATATTTGAACTTATATTACAATTTACCCAATGATTAATGATTCACTTAATTTATATTCTTATTTATTAACAATTTCTTAAATTATCCACTTGAACAGGTTTCTATTTTCAACTCTATTCGAAATTTTATTTCTATTTTGAAAATAAATTCCATTTTAAATCCCAATTTCCCTTTTCCCATTCGAAAACATTTTACAGTATCTAAAATACTAGGTTTCTAAATCCAGCGTAATTCAAACATAACATATCCAATCATGGATGATAGAATACATCATATAGCAGAATGCAATAAAAACAATACTATAAATATTGAGGAATCTAGTTGGATCCCTCCAACCTGTTTCCCTGCATCTACAGATGTTAATCAACATCAATAATATTAATTTCACATCAATATGAAATATCCTGGTAAACAGAACTAGTAAGCGATCAAATATCAACCATTTCAACCAAACAATCATCACACAGTATAAAATTATTATACTATAATTAAATTTAAAACTCGTTTATATATAAAAATATAAATGAGCAAAAGTTTGTGAATTTACTCACCTTATTTTGTAGTTGACGATTCTGCCTTTATTCCATTAAAATCAAAGAGCATTTGATTTTATCATGAAATTCCAATAGCTTTATTCCCAACCAAAATAGCTCAACAATGTAGATTTCTTTGCTGTGATTCCAACATGATTGGTTTCGTCAGATTCTGCCAACACATGACCAAATTACACAATTATAATCATTTATGATTTTAGTTAACATAACTTATTTCTTAAATATATAATTAGTTTAACTTTAATTAATTTTGTTTATAATTAATCAGGTCGATCTTTTTTCTTTATATATGTGTATATATATATTCTTTCCTCTGGTTGGACTACAGTCTTCATGGCACAAATGACCCAACTTGATTCGACCAATCTTGTATTATTCTGATCTTGTATCAATTGAAAACAATTAATATTGGAATTTTCCTTTTAAAAATATAGAAAATCTTGATTAGAGACAAAACCCAAATATCGGAAATTCATGCTTATAAGTTAAGATTTTCCTGTTGATTGAGAAATTATATTTAATTTTGACTGAAACCACATGTAGGAGAGGAAAAATAAACGGTGTGTGTTGATCTCATATGTTCCAAAAGTATAACTAAGGTGTTGTTGTGACCAATCTCGAAAAGTATTCTATTACCAATGCGCTAAATCATTGATTAATTAAGTAAATTAGATAATTAAATAATTTAATCACTTTATTATTCTCCCAATCACCTTTTTATGTGTTAGCCTGCCTAATCCCTCTTCCACTTACGTAAATCCAGTTTTTATACTTTGTCTTCCTGTTTCCAACAAAGATCCAGACCTCCTCAAACTCACCAACGCTCCTTCTTCCCTGGGCAATATATGCTACAGACAATCCATTTCTAGTCGTCACCATTACAAACCACTCGCCACTTCGAATCTCCCTTAACCCAGTTAAAAAACGTGATTTCCTTTTCCCACATTTCTTCAGCAGCTCCGTTAATCTTCCTTTTATCTACTCATTGACAAACTCGCTTTGCTTCCTACCCCAACCTCACCCAGTAACATTCGAACCCTTCTCTCGCACCCCAGACTTCAACGCTGCCTTCCACAAGCCAACATGATCCTTAAACAGTATACGAGTGACCCCAAGATACACAGAAAACCCATAGACTTTTAGCTAACATGCGCCTGGCCTGCAACAGCAACGATACCCTCGGTTTTTCCCTATAATTCTCTCAAGCTCCAGGCGATTCAAACCTTAGGCTGCGAGGACAGAAACAGTGTAGCAGGGAGATGTACGGAGTGGAATGAAATGGGTATGAAGTGAAAACTTGGCTGAAGAGAGCTTAAAGGATTCGAAATCACGAATTCCCATTAAAGATTAGATTTTTTTATATTTCCTGAGACTTGCGTTTTCGTTTGGAATTGGAGAAATTGATTGGGGAAATAAGAAACGGGAAATGCAAGAGATTAGGGATTTATGGGTGAGAGTGGGTTTGCTTTTGTTTGGGAATGAGAGTAAGGATCAGTATTTAAAAAGAGAACAGCTTGGTACGCAGGGAACCATTATTTGATTGGTTGATTGGCACCCACGGTTTCAATGGATTGTGGCGCACGGTGTATGAATTTGCTTGGATAACACACTGCTCTTAAGATTGGCAGTCATGGTTCTGAAAATGTGAAGAACACGGATATGAAAAACTTGAGGCAAGGATTGGATGCACAAATATTTATGAAATGGCATTATGATGGAGATAGAGGATGTTTAACTTCCATACTTATAATGGATTGTATATCCATGCCAACTTCCACGGATGCTTGATTCAATCAACACAGGAACCCAAATCATATATATATACATATATATATATACATACATATATATATATATATATATTGAAAATTGGTTCTTTATTATTGACGTTAAAGAACACCTAATTGATTCGTCTCCTTAAAAAACCCTACCAGTGTAGTAGGGAAAAAGAGTACGACATCAATTTTTAATCCCTCTCTACAATATAATACATCTCAACCTATTATATACAAGAAAAAAACAAGATAACACCAAGTCCACTAAAATGAAGCCGGCCCAATCCAGAACAAAATAAAACCCATCGGCCTCCTTTATCTCCAATTCTTAGTTCACTGGCATCAACCCTAGAAACATGGCGGCTTGTTAGGGTTTCCCTTATCCGTTATCATGTAGTTCCACTCCCCAACTTTGAAGAACCCGATTGTGCGAGCTGCTGCTGCTCCTTCTTCTAGCTGATTTGCGCATCAGGTAAGCTACTTCAACCTGTATTATCTTCGCTCTCTCTATTTTGTTCATCTTCTTTTGAATAAATATTCTGTCGTTCCTTTCTTGCCATATATGGTAAGCTGTGGTGGTTATTGCTGCCGAGGCTAGCTGGTAGATGGCTTTATCTTGTGGTTGGAAGTGACGCTAGATCTTCTGTATTTCACTGCAAAGCAAAAGGGGGGTAACTGTATTTTCTTGTATCCCTAATTTTAATTTGATTAGTGTCCATATATATCTGTTGTAGGCACAGTTAAAAAATATATGATCAGTAGTTTCCTTTTAATCTTCACATAGCACACATTCTTCGTTTATGTTCATTCCCCATTCAATCAGTTTGTCTTTTGTATTAATTCTCTTCATGATAATTCTGTATACTCTACATGAGATTTTCCTGCTATTGATAGTGTTCCATATTATAGGGTACCATTCCACTTTATCGTATTTGTTTCTGATTTTTTCCCATGTTTGTGAAATGGAAAAATTCTGTGTATCAATCCATGTCCAGAAATCCTCTTCATGATTGCCATGAATTTTTATATTATTAATTTTCCCTTCCACTTCTCTGGTTTCTGAAAATTTTGATGTGTTCCATTGTTGGCCTTGTATAATATCCTTCACTTTTTTGTGTTTGCTCTCACTAATATGAAACCTGTCCCATCCAAGTATATTGGTCAAGCAATTATCATTAATCCATGGGTCTGTCCATATATAAGTGTTATTACCATTTACAATTTGCCATTTCATGCATTGTAGTGCTGTACTTCTGTGCCTCAACATATTTTTCATGGTACAGGACATATTATTGTTAATGCTCATAACCAAGAAATTTCCCTCTTTACAGTACTTTTCCTTCATCCATTTTGTCCATAAATTATCTGCAAAAAATAATTTATGAATTAATTTAAGATTGGCAACCTTCCTTAGTTCGTCAAAGCTTTTAATACCAATTTCCCTTACCTGCTTTGGTCTGCATAGCTTACTCCATGAGATCTTGTGTGTTTTTCCACCCCAGAAAAAATCTACACACAATCCATCTATTTTGTTGATAGTGGCTGTGGGGATATAGTATACCAAAACCCAGTATAAAACCATTGGTGTTATCATTGTATGTATTAGTTCTGCTCTTCCTGCCATAGATAGAAACTTGTTGTCCCAGCTATCAAATTTGTCCATTATTTTTTGAAAAAGATTTGTGCATTCAGAATAATGGAGATATTCACTAGACATAGGCACTCCAAGATATTTCACTTGTAGTTGTCCTTCTTGTAATCTTAGCACTTGTAGAATATCTTCCTTGTTATTACAGCTTGTGCTGAAATATATTTTACTCTTGAGTTGATTAAACTTCAATCCAGCTAATTCTTCCATGTTCTTTGCTATTTCATTGATACATTGAGCACTTTTAACATCTGCATTAGCATATATCATAACATCGTCTGCATAAAGTAAATGTGATATACATGGTTGCATCTTGTTTATAGGATTCATTTGCTTTCTTCTGACAGCTGCCTCTAGTTTTAAGGACATATATTCCATAGCTATTGTGAAAAGATAAGGAGATAGTGGATCTCCTTGTCTGATTCCTCTTGTAGATGTAATGTATCCCCTTGGTATACCATCTATGTTGATAGAAAAGGTGGGTGTGCTGACGCATTCTTTTATCAATCTTGTAAGTTTTTGAGGAAAGCCCATTTTACCCATCATGTAGCATATGAAATTCCTGTTTACTCTATCATAGGCTTTTTGAAGATCTACCTTTATACAGATTTTTTTGAACCTTTTTTCTTGAAATTTCTGATTAACTCATGGGACAAAAGAATATTTTCTGCTATGTTCCTCCCTGGAATAAAAGCAGATTGTGCTTCAGAAATTAGATGTGTCAATACATGCTTTATTCTGTTGCATATGATTTTAGTAACAATTTTATAAAGCATGTTGCAGCAGGCTATAGGACTATAATCTGAAATGCTTGAAGGTTTGTGTTTTTTTGGAATAAGTGTTATGAAAGTATGATTCAAACCTTCAGGCATTACAGGATTATTAAACATATAATTTATAGCAGAATTTAGATCTACTTTGATGCTATTCCAATGAATTTTGTAAAACTTAGCTGACAGTCCATCCGGTCCGAGGGATTTTTCATCTTTCACTGAGAAAATTGCCTGTTTTATTTCTTCATCTGTAACTTTTTTGGTCATGTGATCGCATCCTCTTTCATTTACCAGTTTCCTACAGTTAATTTCTTCAAATTGCTCACATTGGTTCTCTTCTGAGTTGTACATGTCCTTATAGTATTGTATTGCTTGCTCTTGTATAGCTTCTGAGTCATATATGATTTCCCCTGTTTCATTTATCAATGCTTGTATGTTGTTTCTATGTCTCCTCATTGACATTTTTGCATAAAAAAATTTAGTACTATAATCTCCTTCATTTAGCCAAATCATATATATCTATCTATCTATCTATATATATATTTCTAGAGCCCGCTTTGGAAAATCTCATTTACAAACAAGCTGCTAGCGACAAAATGAAAATAATGTTGTATTGAGCGATTCGCAACTATCTCAAAATATGATAAAATAAACTATTTAAATTATATTATAAATTATACATTAAAACTTCGTTTTAACAAATAAATTCCTTAAAAAAATCTATTTTATAATTCAAATAAAATATTTAAACCCAATTTAAATATTCAGAATTAAATGGCTCAAAACCCGGGTCGTTATTCGCATATAATAATAGTTATCAGTCCAAAATTGGTATAGCTCCATTTGAAGCTTTGTACGGAAGACCTTGCAACTCACCATCATGTTGGTTGGAAACCGGTGAGAAATTCGTGCTTGGGCCAGATGTAATAAGAGAAACTTCAGACAAGATCAAGGTTATCCAACAACAAATGAAGGCTACTCAAGATAGGTAGAAGAGTTATGTTGATAAGAGGAGAAGAGATTTAAAATTCTCCATTGGCGACTTGGTGTTTGTCAAGATTTCTCCGTTAAAGAGCATGATTTGATTTGGCACGAGAACCAAAATTAGCACCAATATTTGTTGTTCCATTCCCAGTTCTCGAGCATGTTGGGAATTTAGCATATAAAGTTGAATTACCTTAAAAGATGGCGGGACTTCACAACATATTTCATGTTTCCCAGTTAAGGAAGTTCGTGCACGACCCCGATATGACTATTTCACCGGATCAGTTGGATGACATCGAAGTAGAACCCGAGGCGGTTGGGAATTGGAAGCCAATTCATATTGTCAAGCATGATACGAAGCAACTTCGAAGGAAGGCGGTGAAACTGGTTAAGGTTCAGTGGGGCGAGAATGAAAATGGCTGTACTTGGGAAACAAAGGAGAGCATAAGAGAATCGCATCTAGAACTCTTTTCTGGTAAGATTTTAATAGTGATAGTTTATTCCCTTGTTAGTAAACCGCATTCTAACGTAGGCTTGTTGTGCTTATTTGATTGTTTGTGAATGACTGATAGGCATGTGGAACACCTTTGTATGTTTTCTGGTTAAGGAATTTCGGGGGCGAAATTTTTTAAAGCGGGAGATTGTAACGACCCGCATTCTATAATTGAAGGATCATAGAATATTTATTTCTTTTTCATATGAGGTCGTATGGTCGTGTGACTTTTGGGAACGATTATTGGGGTCATTTTCCATGTTCACGATTTTTGCCGATTTTTAAATGACCGTTTAACCTCTAGCGGATCTTGTTTCGCCTATAACTTTTGATTGGTAAGGAGTTTTGACCTGAGTCCACTTCCATTGGATTCTGATGATGGTTTACCTCTCTATAGAGTGGTCACATTGATCAAACGGACTTACCGTTAGGGTAATATGGTTGAAATAAAGTTTAGAAGGTGAAAAACAGCTTAAATGGGCTTAATAGGGTAATTAGCAGCTAGGCCCATTGGGGTTTTCGAGATTAGGGCCATTTAAGGGCTGATTAGGGTTAGAGAATCTTTTTCTTTGTGATTTTCCAGCCGCCACTTGCCTCTCCTCAACCCTAACAATGGCCTCCAACACCCAAATCACCTTCTAATCACTGTTTAATCAAGTTTTTGCCTAATCTAAATCAATCTAAGGTGGGTTAGCATAGAATTTGGGATAGAGCTGCTAGAACACATAGAGAGTCGACCCATATCAGAGATACTTTACGATCTATAAGTAATTTGTGGCTATGGTGAGTGATTTGCATTGTTTTTCACTAATTACGGCTAATTAGGGGTGATTAGCGATAATTAGCGAAATTATACTCAGAAAAAATTGGAAAAATATTCATAAATTATAAAATATTATTTTAAGCCTCTGTTAGAAATTTGGGTTAATTTGGATATGTTTTGCTAATCCTATCATTAGTTATGGTTAAGCATGGTTAAGGGGAAAATATGGGTTTTTGGTATGTTTGATCTATTTTGACATGGTTATCTATCAGTTTGGTGTTTATAGTTGATTTTATATGTTGTTATGACTCCATGGGGCAAAGTGATCGTAGCACGGCAATGAACCAGTGCAGTGGAGTAGTTATGACTCCATAGGGCGGAGTGGACATAGCAAAGTATTAGTGGTTACGAACCAGTGCAGTGGAGCCGTCATGATCCATGGGGCAGAGTGATCGTAACAAAGAAGTGGGTGATCAAATTGGTAGATATCGTATGCTTTATGCACTGAGTGAGAGATGTGAGGATGATTGCTATGTTTGATGTTTTTCTATCACCATGACATGCACACCCCCTCCCCGTTATTTTCACACCATGTGTTAGTGTCACCTTAGAGTATTGTACATCTTGTTGTGCTAACTCTTTGGTTACAGGTCCAGGTTCAGGTACGGTTAGTTATACCTGTTATTGTTCTGTTTTGCTGCTTATCGCTCACACCCGACTTTTGTGTGACCCACAGTTTTATGTCTCTTCTTATTACTCTGGGTGCTCTTAAACGGGCAGACTAGGGACAGGTCAGGTGATTGTGCCCTAGTAGCTGATCCGGAGACGAGAAGGAGGCTCCCACGTATTATTTACATACACTCTCCCTGTGTCGTTGCTGGTCACTACTTGGGCATTATTAGTGTACCTTTCCTTTCTTTTGCTTTAGAGACAGTATTTTAAAGTTGTAATAATGATGTTGGATCATAAGCTGTATTTTGGATTCCGCTGCTATGATGGTTTAGTTTTCAGCTTATGCACTGTCTCGCCTGTTTTATGCCAAAGTTATGTTATTATTATATTTTATCCCATGCACTGTGAGACATTCTACAGGTTTCTTGTTAGTTCAAATCCCTTTCTTTTCCTTTCTTTGGCGACCGTCCCGTGCTAGTTGGGCATCGCACAGCGCACTTCCATTGGAAATGCCGGCTGGTGCGGGGCGGGACGTCACATTTGGTATCAGAGCTCTAGGTTGCGTAGTTAACATAGGGAAAGACACCAGGGAGAGATAGGACGTATGTGAGAGTGCGTATTTGTGATATTTTGGTTTTCAAAAGCGATATATATATACACACACATATATATATATACACACACACACTATTAGTGTATCGAAGGATGGAGTCGCACTGCACTGGCACCACTGAAGAGATGGTTAATCCTTTTCTCCTTACAGATTGAAGGATGAGCCGATATACAAGGAATATTGGTTTAGGAGACAATAATAGGAATTCTTCTGATATGAGGACGATGTTCACTAACTTCATGAGAGAGATGCTTAGGGATGTTCAAAGGGCAACTCTTAATGCTGCAAATGGTGGTGGTGCAGTAGTGCAGGCGCCTAGGGCCGATTTCGCCAAGCTTTGTGAGGACTACACTAGTCTTGGTGGGAAGCCTTCCACGGAACGGAATCGGCTACAGAAGTTCAGGATTGGCTCGATAGTTGTGAGCGCATCTTCGAGGACTTAGGGATCGATAACGCGATGAAGAGAAAGCTAGCATCGCATCAACTACAAGGACGGGCTATGAATTGGTGGAACGCTATTAAGCCAACTACCTCTGAGGATCAAGTCACTTGGGATCTGTTTAGGGCCCGATTCAGTGATAAGTTTATCCTAGCTGCTCAGAAGTCAGAATTGTTTTGGAAGTTCTTGGAGCTTAAACAAAATGGTAGGGCAGTCTTGGAGTATATTGCTGAGTTTGATACTTTATCGAAGTATGGATTATCCCTTATTGACACCCCGAGAAGAAGAATGAGAAGTTCATAACAAGCTTAGATCAGTACTTGGGGGATAGGCTTATAAACCATATTGATGAGACTTTTGAATCAACTGTTGGGAAAGCATTGAGGTCAGAGAGCCTTTATACTAAGCCCAAGACTGAAGTTGTTGTTGCATCTACAAGAAAGACAAAGACGCAAGCAAGCGGTGGAGGCAAGAATAATTATCAAAATAAGAGTAAACAAAGCCAAGATAAGGATGGTCAGAAAGAGAATAAGAAAGAAGTCGAGTTCTTTAGCCGTGGCAAGAAGGGCCACCATGCTAAAGAATGTCGAGTAAAGCCAGCTGACAGGAAGTGCTTTAACTGCGGCCAAGTGGGACATCATAAGGATAAATGTCCACAACCTACCATAGAGAAGCATATTGTGTAAGCATATGCTATTAATGTTGTTCCTTCTTCGTCGAATGCCCCAACTGCGGCGGAGAAAGGAAAGAATGCCATCATTCAAGGTATGCTTTCTATTTATGATGTTCCTATTCGAGTATTGTTTGATACCGGGGATTCCCGTTCCTTCATATCTAGTGACCTGGTAGATGGGTTGGGAATGGAACCCGAGATTGTCGATAGACCTTTAGCGGTGACGAGCCCGATTGGTGGTTCGAATAGTCTTAGCATGATTTGTCGAAATTTGGTCTTATCGAGTCATGGATGTATGTTTGATTGTGATTGCTTTGTTTTGGGCTCTACTGGGTTTGGCATTATTTTGGGAGTCGATTGGCTCCAAAGATATGGGGTGGTGGTAGATATGAGGGATTTTCGGTGACTATTAGGGCGGATGATGGGCGGAGGGTACTGCTTGGTAGCCTACCTAGTGATGAGGTGATGGCTAGTTTTCTAAATTCCCATGACATCCCACAGGACGAGTTAGCAGGAGTTCCCGTTGCTGGCTAGTACTGGATATCTTCGAGGAAGTGACCGGACTTCCACCACATCGAGAGATTGAGTTCCGTATTGATTTAGTGAAAGATGCCAGACCTATAGTGATGCCACTTCACCGTATGGCACCAAGGGAGCACAAAGAGCTAGGGGTGCAAGTAAGTGATCTTTTGAAGAAAGGATTTATCAGAAGAATTGTCTCTAAGTAGGGAGCACCAGTTGTATTTGCTACCAAGGCAGATGGTTCCCTTCATTTGCGTGTGGAATATCGCAAGTTGAATAAGGTGACTAGAAAGAATAAGTATCCTCTTTCATAGATAGATGATTTGTTTGATCAACTGGAAGGATCAGCTTCAAGTAGCAGTTGAGAGTATACCTAAAATGGCCTTTCGGACGCTGTACGGATTCTATGAGTAGTTGGTCATGCCATTCGGGTTGACCAATGCACCAGCATATTTTGTGGATCTTATGAATAGAGTATTCCGAGATCAATTGAATAAGTCTGTTCTTGTGTTCGTAGACGATATCTTGGCTTATTCGAGGACAGAGGGAGAACACAAGGAACATTTGAGGATAGTGATGGAGGTGTTGAGGAAACACCAATTGAAAGCGAAGTTTTCTAAGTGCCACTTCTGGAGGAGGGAAGTGAGATTCTTGGGCCATGTTGTTTCACAGAATGGTACTCCCATGGACCCTGCGAAGGTGGCTACAGTACAAGATTGGTCTACTCCCAAGAATGCAACAGACATAAGAAGTTTCTTGGGATTAGCTGGACATTATCGTAGGTTTATCCAAGACTTCTCCAAGGTAGCGACACCGTTAACTCAGTTGACCAAGAAGAATTAATCTTTCGTCTGGGACGGAAATTTTGAAAATGCATTTAAGATCTAAAGGAAAAGTTGACGTGTGCGCCAGTGTTAGTCATTCCTAAAGGGAATGAAGAGATGACAGTATACATGGATGCATGTGGTACCGGACTAGGTGATGTGTTGATGCAAGGAGGTAGAGTAGTAGCTTATGCTAGTTAGCAACTGAAACCGCAAGAGAAAAGATATCCAACTCATGATTTGGAATTGGCAGCGATCGTATCCGCATTGAAGATGTGGAGACATTATATCTCGGGAGAAAGATTCAAATTGTTTACTGATCATAAATCGTTAAAATCTCCGTCAGCAGAGATGGTTAGAATTCTTGGCTTCCAATGATTTCGATATCACATATACACCTGGAAAGGGCAGTGCAGTAGCTGATGCATTGAGTAGAAACATGCTAGTTTAGAGGCTGTGTTTCTTGAGTGGAAGTAACTGGAGTACATCGCAGGGTATGATTTCAGACCAAAGTGCAAACTGGATCCACAAATGTTAGCAAGTTTGACGATCAGACACACTTTGATTGAGCGGATTGGTTCCAGTCAGAGGGACGATCCTAACCTGCTAGAAATCATCTCCAAGTTAGACATGGGTATCAACAATGAGGAGATAAACAGGTATGGGCTAGATCGAGAAGGATGGCTTTGAAAGAATGGTAGACTGGTTGTACCCAATTTCAATGGATTGAGAGATGAAGTGCTTAGAGAATGTCATCACTAAAAACTGACTATACATCCCGGTGGTAACAAAATGTATCAAGACATGAAGTAGACCTACTACTAGGGAGGGATGAAAAGAGGCGTTGGGAAGTTTATATCCAAATGCATGAATCGCCAACTAGTTAAAGTCGAGCTAAAGAATCCTAGTGGTTTGTTGCAACCATTAGAAATTCCAGAATGGAAATGGGAACAAGTCTCAATGGATTTCATTGATGGGTTACCAAGGACTAGATCGGGCCATGATAATGTTTGGGTGATAGTGGACCGATTGACCAAGAGTGCAAGGTTCATACTGGTCAATTCAAACAGAATGGCAACTAAGTTAGCGGAACTGTATATGAAGTGGGTAGTGAAATTTCATGGAATTCCCAAAGGCATTGTGAGCGACCGAGATATGTTGTTTACTAGTGGATTTTGGAAGAGCTTACAAGAGGCATTAGGATCAGAATTACATCTCAATACCATGTATCATCCTCAAACCGACGATCAGACAGAGAGGGTGAATCGTATATTAGAGGATCTCTTGTATATTGGATTTTGGAGGAGCATGGGATAACCATTTGCATCTAGTGGAGTTCGCATATAATAATAGTTATCAGTCCTGAATTGGTATCGCTCCATTTGAAGCTTTGTACAGAAGACCTTGCAACTCACCATCATGTTGGTTGGAAACCGGTGAGAAATTCGTGCTTAGGCCAGATGTAATAAGAGAAACTTCAGACAAGATCAAGGTTATCCAACAGCGAAGGAAGGCTGCTCAAGATAGGCAGAAGAGTTACGCTGATAAGAGGAGAAGAGATTTAAAATTCCCCATTGGCGACTTGGTGTTTGTCAAGATTTCTCCGTTAAAGAGCATGATTCGATTTGGCAGGAGAGGCAAGTTAGCACCAAGATTTGTTGGTCCATTCCCAGTTCTCGAACAATTTGGGAATTTAGCATATAAATTTGAATTACCTGACAAGATGGCGGGAGTTCACAACGTATTTCATGTTCCCCAGTTAAGGAAATTCGTGCACGACCCAGATATAACCATTTAACCGGATTAGTTGGAAGACATCGAAGTAGAACCCGAGGCGGTTGGGAACCGCAAGCCGATTCGTATTGTCAAGCATGATACGAAGCAACTTCGAAGGAAGGCGGTGAAACTGGTTAAGGTTCAGTGGGACGAGAATGAAAATGACTGTACTTGAGAAACAGAGGAGAGCATAAGAGAATCGCATCCAGAACTCTTTGCCCGATAATATTTTAATAGTGATAGTTTCTTCCCTTGTTAGTAAACTGCATGTTAGGGTAGGCTTGTTGTGCTTGTTGTGTATGTTTGATTGTTTGTGAATGATTGATAGGCATGTGGAACACCTTTGTATATTTTTTGGTTAAGGAATTTCTAGGGCGAAATTTCTTAATGGGGAGGGGGGAGGGGAGAGTGTAACGACCCGCATTCTATGTATCGAAAGATTGCAAAATATTTATTTCTTTTTTATATGAGGTCGTATGGTCGTGTAACTTTGGGGAACGACTATAGGGGTCATTTTCCATGTTCACGATTTTAGCTGATTTTAAATGACCGTTTTACCCATAGTGGATCTTGTTTCTCCTATAACTTTTGATTGGCAAGGAGTTTTGACCTTAGACTACTTCCATTGGATTCCGATGATGGTTTACCTCTCCGTAGAGTGGTCATATTGACCAATCGGACTTAATGTTTGGGAGATATGGCTGAAATAAAGTTTAGAAGGTGAAAAACAGCTTAAATGGGCTTAATAGGGTAATTAGCAGTTAGGCCCATTGGGGATTTCGGGATTAGGTCCATATAAGAGCTGATTAGGGTTAGAGAAACTTTTTCTTTGTCATTTTCCAACCGCCACTTACCTCTCTTCAACCCTAACAATGGCATCCAACACCCAAATCACCTTCTAATTACCGTTTAATCAAGTTTTAGCCTAATCTACATCAAACCAAGGCGGGTTAGCATAGAATTTGGGATAGAGCTGCTGGAAAACATAGAGATTCGACCCATATCAGAGATACTTTCAGTTCTATAAGTAATTTGTGGCTAAGGTGAGTGATTTGCATTGTTTTTCACTAATTACGGCTAATTAGGGGTGATTAGTGATAATTAGTGAAATTATAACTCAGAAAAAATTGGAAAAATATTCAGAAATTCTAAAATATTATTCTAAGCCTCTGTTAGAAATTTTGTGTTTAATTTGGATATGTTTTGCTAATCCTATCATTAGTTTTGGTTAAGCATGATTAAGGGGAAAATATGGGTTTTGGGTATGTTTGATCCATTTTGACATGGTTATCTATCAATTTGGTGTTTATGGTTGATGCTATATATTGTTATGACTCCATGGGGCAAAGTGATCGTAGCAGGGCTATGAGCCAGTGCAGTGGAGTTATTATGACTTCATGGGGGTAGAGTGGACATAGCAAAGTATTAGTGGTTACGGATCAATGCAGTGGAGCCGTCATGACTCCATGGGGCAGAGTGATCATAACAAAGAATTGGGTGATCAAAGTGGTAGATATCATATGCTTTACAAACTGAGTGAGAGATGTGAGGATGATTGTTATGTTTGATGTTTTGTTATCACCATGACATGCACACCCCTTCCCCATTATTTTCACACCATGTGTTAATGTCACCTTAGAGTATTGTACATCCTGTTGTGCTAACTCTTTGGCTGCAGGTCCAGGTTCAAGTATGGTTAGTTATACCTGCTATTGATTTGTTTTATTTCTTATCGCTCACACCAGACTTTTGTCTGACCCAGAGTTTTATGTCTCTTCTTATTACTCTGGGTGCTCTTAAACGGGCAGACTAGAGACAAGTCAGGTGATTTTGCACGAGTAGCTGATCCGGAGATGAGCAGGAGGCTCCCACGTATTATCTACATACATTCTCCCTGTGTCGTTGCTGGCCACTGCTTGGGCATTAGTAGTGTACCTTTCCTTTCTTTTGCTTTAGAGACAGTATTTTGAAGTTCTAATAATGATGTTGGATCATAAGCTGTATTTTGGATTCCGGTGCTATGATGGTTTAGTTTTCAGCTTATGCACGGTCTCGCCTGTTTTATGTCAAAGTTATGTTATTATTATACTTTATCCCATGCGCTGTGAGACATTCTACAGGTTTCTTGTTAGTTCATATCCCTTTCTTTTCCTTTCTTTGGCGACCGTCCCGTGCTAGTCGGGCATCGGCACAACACACTTTCATTGGAAATGCCAGCTGGTGCGGGGCGGGACGTCACACATATAAAAAATTCCGAACAACTTGCCTATATTCTTTAGACACTCTTTGACACATAAAAAGATCGATAATTAACCCTAATAATAACACGTATAAAATTGGTAATCAAAATTGACAAAATCTTGGTAGGTTGATCCATGCTTTGTTCATCTTGATTATCCTCTGATGTTTGAACCTAAAGAAAAGACTTTATGCACATCTTGATAATCCATGAATTATGTTGCGTATGATATAAACAACTCTTGGAGGTCGGCACATAAGATTCCTACATTTTGAAGGGTAGCAGCAGCGGCGGCTGTTAGGGAAGAGAATTACATATCTTAAGGCAAAAACTAACACTAGAGGGGGTGAATAGTGTTTTGAAGAAATTATGGAAAACTTAAACGATTAATGATTACTCAAACAACTATATTAACCACAGAATGAATATCACAACAGAAACAATCACAAATGCATATATAAACAGAAATAAAATGTAGAAAAGGAAAGAACGCACCAGATTTTATACTGCTTTGGATCACTCCTATGTCCAGTCCCATGCAACGCTGGACTGCGCAGAGTTTTATTAATACTAGTATCAATCTTACAACACCCTTGATTTCCCGGCTGCAAGGTTAACACCGATTCCAGACCCTTGATTACACGACTACTAGGTTCACACAGATTCACCACCCTTGATTTCACGGCCACAAGGTTCACACCGCTCTTTTTCCTTAATTTGCAGGTTACCAGGAACACAACCATTCCTTAACAATTACAAACAGCCCTAGAACCCTTGAATAGCACTTCCAAACAGAGAGTATTTGATAGAGATTGAATAGAGAAGAAGAATGATATAATTTGTAATGAAAACGACAGAGTATAAGTGTAGAAATCAAGAACTGAAAGTATAATAATGGTGGTAGGAGTAAGGACGAAGATAGAGAGAAAAGATGGTTAAAAATTCAAAAATGACCCCTTTATATAGAGTCCTAAAGGTTGCAATAGTTCTGAAATGTTTCAAATAATGAAAAGACACTTCTTTTGAAAATTAACATTTGTAACAGTTATATGTCTACATACCAAATTATACATGTCGACATATATATGTATTTATAAATTTTAAAATCATTTTTCAAGTGTTTAAACTAGTATATATAATCTGGAATTTCTTGAATCAAAACTAGTTGTTTTAAAATGAATTTTATAAAGTATAAAAACATATTAATATGTAATTTAAACATATAAACATATATGTAATTATATGATATAAAACTATATATTACAAATATATATATATAAACTAAATATAAAACTTTATAACTGTAACCATATATATTTGAAAACATAAAAATAATATGAAGTCATTTAGAAAGGAGTTTGAAATTTAAAATGATTTGAAAACATAATTTGAAAACAAAGTTTGTAAACAGAATTTGAAAGTGCTAACCGGAGTTTTACATATTATCTAGACTCTATTATTTGATATTCTTGAAATCTAGATATCTTGATTCTCATGAGTTTGGACATCTTGAAATCTTAAATCTCCTAAACTGTATAGTCTTCTATATCACCTGTATATAATTCCTGCATATATATATCTATATATATTCTGGATAAAGATGTTAGTATATATTTTATAATCAATAATGTTAATAATTGAAATAAGGTTGTTGTCATCAAAACATCATCAACATTCTATTCTCCAACATTGGCGCTACTGCTTGGCAGCACAATGCACAACAAGAAAACACGGCTATTCCAATGGTTGAGAGCTATTGGCGGTCATTTGAAGTCACTGGAATAGCCATTGGAATTATGTTAACGATGTCCAACGGTTTCCAACGGATCATTTATATTGGCTATTCCCACGGCTTCAAATGGTAAATAGCGATTGGAAACCATTTCAAACCAACGTCCTATAAGCCGTTGGAAACCGTTTGTAGCCACTGGAAAAACTGAGTATTTTTTTATAATAGCAAGACAATTACCTTCCAGCCACCTCATTTCCAATCCATTTCCAATCCAGTTTCAATCAATTCCACACATATATACCAATAATAATATAAACAACCAACATAAATCAAATAAACATCAATATAAACAAAACAAACCATCCAAGCATCTCAAAAAACCAACACATCAACGTTACATGTTTGCAAACCAAATACAAACCATCAAAATATATCCAAAGTATCATCCTCACCCACTCTGTACCAATATATACAACATCAAAGCAAAATCCTCACTATCTTCAAGTCAATATATACATCGTTCAATGACAAACATAAAAAAACACATACCTTAAGCATCATCTTTGTCGCCTCTGGAAGCACCAGACGATGAAGGAAAAGTACCATGGTTGTACTTCGCAAGCTTCTGATTTAGTTGCTCCATCTGTAGAGCCTGCAGACTATTATGCTCATGTAGCTGCTCAATCATGGTTCTAAGCTCCTTAATTTCTTCTTTGTCTTGGGCCTTCTGAGCTTGTCGAGAGCAAAAAGGTTATGCCAGCATATAAAATATTACAACATTATATATTTAAACGCTAATTTTTTGTATGTATGAGATTAATTACCGTTAGGTTACCGAAGCCATAACGTCTACGTATGATTCATAACAACGTCAAATATGTTGTCTTCCTCCTCCGGTGTCAAATCTTCACGACCAGACTCCTCAAGCGCATGAGCCCGTGCCTCCTGAAACTTTGCCTATAATGCAAAAAAATGTATAAGCTGAAAAATAATAGATTGTTGTTTTAAATTTACATTAGTTGGTAATTAATAAACTTATCGATGTAGGTAATAAAATTTAAAATACGCATACATATACAGTTGTTGCCCTATCCTGATCATCCAACTGATATGTGACGTTTCCAGCCTCGTCTACTTGCCTGGATGTGTAGATGTTAGCAAAAATGTCCATATAGGACACCGGATGTCCTACAATTGATAATTTGGATAAATCAATTCGATATATTCAATTACTAAACTGATCAATATACAAATGTAATAATTGATAAATTTAGCAAGTCCTCACAGTGATGCTGGAAAGACTTGGATCCTCCACGATGAGATACTGAATTCCTGCTCTTATTTGCGGAGTTCCTTGCTGATTCCGCCTACAAATTTACATTGACTAATTATTTAATAATCGACAAAAACTTAATGAGATTCGTTATAGATTTACCTTGAATTCATCTGTGTCCCACTACTCAACCATCTGATTCCATACCACATCGATAATTCACCTTGGTTTCTTCCCCAATTTTTTTCATCTCGTTGATTTTCTCCTTGTAGTTCTTAGCGACCTTTGAGTTCCAGTGTCATTGAACTAGGCTGATGTCGGACTCCTGCAAATCAACTACGTCCCGTACAATGAGAAAACATTACTAATTATTTATTTGTATTTAATCATTTTGTAAAGTGGTATAAACTTACCATAAAATCTTGTCGGATAGCCTCTCTCACGGTGTCGGTGATCCTGCTCCACTTAGGCCAGAAATCACTCATCCTAGCCATATACGCATCCTTAGAAATGTTAGGAACCACTTGAGATTGCTCAAACTCAAACCCCTTGCGTTAAATATAAAATAGAACTTCAGACAATTATAGATATATCATGTAAAAAACAAAATTGCTATGCTTCTAATTTTGATACTTATGCATGATCAGCCTTTTGCTTTAAGTAAACAACTGGACGAGCTAGTGGCTCGCCACTACTCTCACCAGTCTGCTGGGAAGAGTCACATCGTCGAGATCTAGAACCAGGCATAACATACCTGCCACATACGTACATATACAATTCATAATAATTATGATAATATACGATGAACCGTTAAAAATGTAATACATGCAACACATGTGTCATGTTGTGTATGAGTTGTGTGTGTGAGTATACACTTGTTGTCGTTAAAATTGTATAACATGGATAAATGCAATATTAAATATTGATAAATATAATGTGAATAACTTTGAAAATTACTGGATATTACTCAGTTCTCGTCATAATCTGATTCAGACTTGGTTTCGTGTTCTATGTCGTTTTCCTCTACAATCTCAAGTGCTTCGACTAATACATTTGTCTCATCATTTAAAGGTCCAAAATCAGTTTGATTATCTGTAATTGCTATTTCAACATTTTCCTTCAGATATGCTTGACAGGCTTGTTCGTTAGGAATATTATTTCCATCTAACATAAATCTTTCCTTAGTTTAAAAAACCGCAAACCAATCTGCATTATCCCTTTTTTGAGATGGATAAGGGCATAATAAACTTGTAAGGCTCGTTTGGCTAGCACAAAAGGGTCGTACTTTTGATAACGCTAGGTTAGTTTAATTTCTATAAGATTATAATGTGAATGCACGTTAATACCAGAACCTAGAACATTGCTGAACCAGTTGCATGTAAACAAATAAACATCTCTGCGAGCCATGTAAAATATACCAATTGCAAAATATGAGTTAACACGCCATAAAAATCATTTATATGATTATTAGGATCATCACTGCCTTTAACAAATATACCAGTATTGTTTGTTAATTTTTCAGCATTGTATTCTTTGGTGTTGAATTTATATCCGTTAACAAAAATATGGATACGTTTTAATTTTTCTTTCCGGTCCAAACACCAAATGTTTCAGTCCTTCGTCGGGGGATCAGAAACGTAGTTCCTAAAACAAGTACTGAAATCTTTGCTTAAATCGCCGCTTGGATTTTGTGATTCATAAATACTGCAAACACAAACATGATATGTTACATTATTATTTATTTACATGTGTAACTCAAATTTAATAAAACTTGTAAAAAATAATTACCTAACAAATGGTGCAACTTCAGGATAATTAAGAATAATATTGTAACAACCCGAAATTTTAACAACGTGTTAAGACAAGAATCAAGGCAGAATTAAATGTTAAAATCTGAATCAAGGAAAACGGGTTGCGCCATTGCGTTCGTCTCGGAAAAATACGCGAAATAGAGTCCGAAATTTCATAAATCGAAGTCCGTATGACCAAGATATGGCCTCGCAAACTTTCACGAAAAATTCAAATTCGAAAACAGATTCAAAATTTTCAAAATTCAGAGTAGGCGGGAAAAATCCCGCCCAGGCAGGTCGACAGGGGGGCCGACACTAGGGTCGGCCTCCCCCCCAACCAGGTCGACTTTAGAGTCGACCTGGGGGTCGACCTGGGTGTCGACCTCCCTGGTCGGCCAGGTCGGCCTGGTGCACCTATTTTGGCTCCTGGGTCTTGTTTTGGAGGCTTGTGGCGATTTTTGAGGGCTTGGATCTATCCTAGGGTTAATCTAAGGGCCTAAACTACTCCTAATCTCTATAAAAAAACACCCTAGGACCTAACCTAAATCACTAAAACTCATTCATGCAACGAAGTGCTGCCCAAATGCCACTTGATCATGGCCTCCATCTCCAACTCCAAGAGACTATGCATGCAAATCGGATCCGAATTGAAAGGTGCAAGCTTGCTACACCAAATCGAGGCTCGATCAACGTTGCTACGGCGATTTCATGACGGTTCTTCATCAAAGGAGTCACCTTTCTCCATCAAGACGATTCATGCTCCTAGCCCTCTTGCCACGCTATGTAAGTTCTAGCTACTTCGAGATGTTAACGGTAGTTTAATCATGGCATGGAATAAAATGTGGTTAAACATGAGTGCCATAACCTATGCGAGCCTAGTTTGCTCCTTTAACATGAACATAGGACCTTATGTTGTGTTTTAGCAACTAAACCATGCTATTCATGTTGCATTGGACTTAGTTTGCCATGCAAGATTGGACCTTTACTTGTGGTATGTTAGCATGCACACTTGAAACCACTTTGACTCATGAAACATGTGCATAAATGTGACTTTGAGGCTATGCAAGTATATGAACCCGAAGTCCCTTATGATAATATGCAAGTTTACCCCTTTTTATGACATAAGTAACGTGTGTATGTTTATCCCTTCATGATAGGTCTATGACATGAACACTTATGCAAGTTACCCTCTTTATGACATTGTGCATGCTTGTGGCCAACCCTTATATGATAGTATGCATGTACAAGGCCAATTCCTTGATGATACCATGCATGTTTGAAGCCAACCTCGTCGTGGCATCGTGCATGTTTTGGGGTCAATGTGTATCATAGTATTTATACTATGTTGACTCGCTTTCACTCAAGTGAAAATACGATTTTGGGGTAGTTAGACAAACGTGAACGTGACGCGGAAACTTGACTTGAATGTGGCACGAAAACTTAACATGGAGTTGCATGAAAATGTGACACTCTTGAACACTTAAACATGAACATGACACGTACGAAAACATGGAACTTGGGGCTAGACACGTATGGGTTGTAGGTGTAATATGACACTAGACCAAACATGAAAGTGGCCAACTCGAGGTTGGGTTGAGTTTGTAGCATAAATCTACCCGGACCCGCCCGGCTTAACTAGTAGCTACAAACAATAGGATCCAATGTGAGAAGCTGGTCATGTCGCGCTTAAGACCCGAGGTTAGACTAGGTTGTGGTGTAAAACTACCCGGACCCGCCCGGCTTAACTAGTAACCACAACAAGGTCTAATGTGAGAGGTTGAGAGTGCATTAATTAAATTAATGCCACATGATAAGGTTAAGTAAATTTGACTAATGACACTTAACCGATATGACACGAATGGGTAGGTTAAGTGGGACCGGGCTTGATTTCTTAATGACACTTAACCATACAAGACAATTAGGGGATGGGGTTAAGTAATTTACACTTAACTAATCCGACTTGGTAATTAGATGGGGTTAAGTAATTTACACTTAACTAATCCGACTCGGTAATTAGATGGGGTTAAGTAATTTACACTTAACTAATCCGACTCGGTAATTAGATGGGGTTAAGTAATTTACACTTAACTAATCCGACTGGATAATTAGATGGGGTTAAGTAACTTAGACTTAACTAATCTAAACACGGTAATTAGACGGGGTTAAGTAACCTTCACTTAACTAATCTAAGCATGGTAATTCGATGGGATTAAGTTAACTACTTAACCAATCTAAACTTGGTAATTCAATGGGGTTAAGTAGCCAATACTTAACCAACTTAACAAGATAATTTAATGGGGTTAAGTAACTTATACTTAACCAATTATACATGATGATTTGATGAGGTTAAGTAACCTACACTTAACCAATCTAACATGTGGACCTAGTAGGGTTAAGTCATAAGACCTTTTAAGAATACTTAAACATTATAATACGATTAGCGGATGGGGTTAAGTTAACCTATACTTAACCAATCCGACTCGATAATCCGATGAGGTTAAGATAATCTGTGCTTAACCAATCTAACACGATAAGCTGATAGGGTAAGATAAACAAATACTTAACCAATTTGACTTGATGATTGAATAAGGTTAAGTCATGAGCTTCTTGGTATACTTACCCAACTTGTAGGGTTAGGTCTTGGACTTGAATACTTAGCCAAATCTTGACATGACTCGTAGGCAGATTAAGTCATGAACTTAAATGACAATACTTAACCCATTAGACAAAACCTTAGTTTAGGGGACTAAGTAATAATTCTTAGTCAAGGGATGGGGACCAGTTCACAGATAGATGAGTAACCCGATACGGTAGGTCATCGCTTAAAATACGAGGTGGAGCAATATCTAATTTAGATAAAGGCTCCAGCGAACTGGGTGACGATGCGGTAGCTTCGGGGAACGTGAGGATACTCTTGGTATCCCTCTGTGAGGTTGCGAATGGTCCATGAAACCTGGCCTCACAGAGGTTAAGGTCTGCGGTATAAGAGCCAAGGGTATGCCTTGGTTGCTGTGCGAGTAACCTAAAGACTGGGGTGGATTAGCGTGGGGTCGGCGATATTTTCACGGTAACCCTGGATAGCACATTCGTCGGCCACCTACCATCTTAAGTCAATCGTGTACGTACAGAAAGGCAGAGAACACCCAACAAACCATACTGGCTATCTAGGTATGGGTGAGGTTAGCCGTCCGGAATGAGGGTAGCGATGGTTGTAGCGTAGTTCTCATACATGACTTTTCTTGTTTTGCCTTTCAGTAGTTGAGGGAGGGGTCACGTGGGACCATAGCCACGGGTACAAAAACAGACCTTGATATCTGCATCAGCAGACGACTTAAAGCTCCCGACCGAGTTCCGTATTTCTTGATTTGCCCTGGCACGGAACTCGGATGGCACATTGAGGAACATGTGTGTCTAGACATGGAAAACGATTCACGATACATACGCGGGATAAAGGGCGCGGTTGACGGGTAGCATAATCCCTAGTAGCCCTAGGTGGCAAAAACCCAAACCGAGACACGGGAACGTTCATTAGGTAGCATAATCCCTAGTGGTCCTAGGTGGCGTAAATCCTAAGTGAACACGCGATAGTTCATGGTAAGAAAACATAACCAGATCAAGGGTAGCAGTCCAAAATAACCTCAAGGATAGAACGTTTACATGGGAAAGCCCGTATGGCCTACGGCAAAGGACTGAATTTACACATGGAAAGAAACATACGAGTTAGGAAAACCTACATATGCTATATATATATTAGGTTGACATGGACCATTACCAGACATTGGGCAAGGGACATTCATAGTTGACACATGACGCGGGTTGGGATACTAGTACGAGAGGTGCAGAGCGAATGGACGTGACAAATACCTTGGGATGTATAATGATAGATACCGTGGGATGTTATACATGACAGATACCTTGTGATAGTATACTTGATAGAAACCTGACGACGTGATACCTTGATCCTTGACACCGTAGTTTATCATGGTACTTTAGTTTACCTTGCTACAGTAGTTCATCCAGTTATCTTGGTTTAGCTTATCTATCTTGTAGCCATCCTTATGTTTACTTTCAGTTTATGCATGTCATGTTACCTTTACCTGATTTTATACTGGAAGTAGAAAGGACTTACCAGTCTTTATGACTGACCCCGTTTTCTTTCGCCTCTTTGTCTTCCGTTCCCCCCCCCCCAGGTTTCAGGGAGGAAATGATGTTGGTTAGTTTGGACCTCTTATGCTTGAAGGTCATCATGTATAGCTTGGTCTTCTTTTGGCTATGGCTGCTTCACCGCTTTATTTTGGGGAATAATTTATGAAAGGGTTTTATGCTTCTTTACTATTGCAAGACAGGTTTTTGATGTATTCTGATGTAAAAGGCTTTAGACCTTATTTTATAAGGTAATGAAATTTGTTTTACTTCCGTTGTTCTATATATGTTCTGTCTTGTAATATTTCTGTGCATGTTTACCTCGATAATGCTTCACCAAACCTAGTGCATTCCCTTTGTGAGTGACCCTAGCGGAGGTGGGGTGTTACAAATATATATGTGAGCTACATTGTAATTTTATTATCTAGCCATATTTTCACATATTTTACATCATGTTAGCCTTGTTGTTCAAAAATAGATAATGTTGCTTCAAAAGAAGAATCTTGTTCAACAGCCTCATCATTACGCGTAACGCTTTCAAATGATAAGTTCATATGATCATTAAAATAATAAGGAAAAGAGAAAGAAGCTTCTTCTTTGATATATGATTTGCAAATAGAACCTTCAACTCCAGCTTTTTGTCTTACTTTTTTCTTTAAATGATTTAATTACCTAATAAAAAATCTTTCAGTTCAATATTAACTTCTATTTATAATTAAATTAGCATTTGCACATTTACTATAGTAACATACCTTTCGAATGGATACATCCATCCATATTGCACTGGACCTCGAAGATGTGCTTTATATGGAAGACGAACAGGTAACCGCTCCATTACATTAAAGAAAACTGAAGGAGATATTTTCTCCAATTTGTAGAGCAGTATAGGGATTTTTTCTTCAAGTTTATATAGGCGGTCAACTTTTAACGTAGTTGAACAAAGCTCCTTGTAATATAAACTAAGTTCTGTTAATCTTTCAAACTTTTATGGGTAACAATTCATTAAAAGCGGTGGGTAGCAAATTTTTCATCATTACATGATAATCATGGCTTTTCATTCCACTCAGCCTTCTGTTTTTATAGTCGACACATCTACAAATCTTAGAGGGAATTCCATTGGGAAATCTTAATCCTTTCACCCATGTTAACGGTACTTTAACTTGGTTGTTGTCTAGTTCATAACATGCTTTGGGTTTTTTACCGTCACTGAACTTCATATGAAGCTTGGGCACGATTGCATATTTCCTCTATATCACGTCTAGATTTCAGATCATCCTTAGTCTTGCAATTCACATTCAAAATTGTATTAAGCACATTAGCAAATACGTTTTTCCGTTATGCGTCAAGTCAATGTTATGACTAGTTAAGAGATTTTTCCAATAAGAAAATTCCTAGAATATACTTTGTTTGCACCAATTATGAACTGTCGATTTACCTTGAATTTCAGTTTGTTTTCCGGTCTCGTGTATCTTTGGATAGTATTTTACAAGTTCGTATATATCCTTGCTTGACCAAACCATTTGTAGTCGTAGAGTCTCATGCCTATTAGCCGTGAAGTTTTTTTGTCTTTTCTAAAAGGATGATTAATATGAAGAAAACATCGATGACAATCAAACCATGAAATTTTCTTTCCATGCGGTAATGAAATGCTTGTGTTTCTTCCATGCATTAAGAACAAGCAAAATGGTCGGCCGTACTCCAATCCGAAGGCATTGCATATGCAGAAATATCGCTAATAGTCCATAATAAAGAAGTGATCATCCAAAAAAAAATTCTTTTTTGATACGTCGTATTTTTCAACTCCTTCATACCATAGAATTTTCAACTCTTCGATTAACGGTTGTAAGTAAACATCAATGACTCGTGTCGGATCATCTAGGCCAGGGACGACAATCGTGAGAAACATATATGGAGTTTTCATACACATCGCGGTGGTAGATTGTAAGGTGTGATTATTATATGCCAAGATGAATATTTAGAACCAAACTGAGAAAACAGTGAGAACCAATTTGTACATAAACGTAGTCTAATGTTGCAGCTCTCCGCTGCGTAATCGAGATATTTCATGTCAAAATATTTCCATGTTTCTCCATCGGATGGGTATGTCAACGTACCTTCTTAAGGTGTTCTTACATTGTGTCATCTCATATGATGCCCTATTACAGATGATGCATATAACCATTGAAATTTAGGGGTGATGGGTAAACAATGCATACGCTTGTACGGAACTTCTGTTCTCTCCTTCTTCATTGGTTTGTATCTTTCTTGATTGCATATTTTGCAATTTTAAGATTAATGTCTTCATTCTAATACAACATGCAACCATTTAAACGTGTATCTATTTTTTGATACGACAAACCGAAAGATGACATAAGTTTTTCACTTCATAATAGTTTTCGCACATTAAATTATCGAATGGCATATGGCGTTTAGCAGCTTGAACAACAACCGTAAATCCAGCTTCCGTAAAGTTGTATTTTGATATTATTACAATGTATTCTACAGTTACCAATAATGAGTGTTGCTTTTACATCCATTTCAAAGGTTTTTTTTAGCATGGTCCAATAAATTATATATTTTTTAGCTTCAATGTTTGGTTCCACTTTATCAATTTCAACGGTAGGAAACATTGATCGTTCAACATCTTCGACCATATTTTCTATGAGAGTCGTACTAACTTCATCACTAATGACCTTCACCGACTGTTCTTGAATAGGGGCTAAAATTTCTCAATGACGATCCTATAACAAATAATTGGGTACGAAAACGTTTTGGCACGAATAAATCTTAACCATATTCAGTAAGTATTAAATAGTTTAACAATTTGCATCTACTACATAGACAACGAAATTCTTTATCATTTCCAATATTACTTAAAGCAAATTCGATGAATACTTGTACCTCATTTTGAAAACGTTCACTTATTGCACCACTAATTTCTCTTCTTTGATATATCCATCTCCTATCAATAAAGCAATTGACCAATTTTCCTACTTTAGAACCTATGATGAAGAAAAAAATTAATCATAAACTTTATATTTTGTTTAAATTTTATTTACTGATTTAGTAAACATGTGCTAAATTTTATATTTTTTCTACAAACTTTATTTTAAATAAACAATTATTGGTTCATTGACACTTATGTGTCCTCTTTGATGGTCGGTCATCCTATTTCCCATTACAAACATAATAGTAATTACATTTCGTAAATCATATCATTTTAAACAATTTCACAAAATTTCGGCAGCATTTCCCTCGTGTTCCTTGTATAGTACACAAATGCATGTACACAAGAAATGTAAAGGAAATGCCATCAAAATTTTGTGAACCATTTAAAGTGATATGATTTACAAACTATAATTACTTTATAGTGTTTGTAACTTGTCCAATACAGGGACAAATTTGACAAATGGTGTATTAGATGAATGAAGATGTTCGTTTTATAGAAATATCCATATAACGATCATGTACAACACTTGTCAAACGAGACCGAATAATATCTAAAGTTTAAATATTTATTTATATTAAATTTAAATATAAAATTTGTTTAAATGTTTGTTTATATTTTACCGTCTTATTACATGTACTTTTTTTTTTTTTTTTTACAATTTACTGAATTCGAACTACGACTATTCCTATCAAAATCATTTATACACCAAATCAATTCGCGTGATCGCGCCATAAGCACAAAACCCGTGTTCATAAATTATTCACAACTAAGATCACTCCTAACATAATATAAACTTTGTGTTTGCATAGATTATACTATTTGCAAACTCTATCGCACACATACATTCAATACTAACCAAATCAACATAAACTAACACAATATACTAAATTAGAAAAAAAATTCAATCGGTAATAATTTGATCATTATGGTGATAATTGCATCAACTAGGGGGTAACATGATATAATATACATATACTAACAAGTAGTAATAAATCACAATTTAAATTAAACCTTAAATTAAAAAAAAAAAAAACTAAAAAATTAGTTTAGGAAAGTTACCGATTTGGATGTCTAGGATGGTGGAGAGGGGCTGGAGTTGCTTGTAGATGGCGTCGGAGGTGGTTGGGTTGGTGGTTGGGGGTGGTGAAAGCGAATTTGGAGGTGGAGGAATGGTGAATTTGGGGGAAAACGTATTTGGGGAAGGAGCATAAAGAATGAACTTCAGGTCGCGGTTTACGCTAAATATGCAGGAAATTTCCAACGGCTTCCAACGACCGCAAACGACCATTATTTCAATGGCTTGTTTAAAATTCAACGAGCCGTTGGAAGCCAATGGATGAGCCGTTGACAGCCGTTGGAAATAGGGCGTTGAAATACACTGTAGTTCTAGTAGTGATGCCATTTGCTGGAGCCTCTCAGTGATGCTTGCAATAGCTTGTGTTGCTGCCTTATAGGCAATTCAGTGCCTTCTTAGTAGGTAAAAACACATCAAATAAGCTAGGCAAAGGTGTTCCACGCTAAATAAGAAGGCTATTTAAGGTTTTATAAGTTTGCATGACTGAAATAACACTATTGCCAGCCAGCAAGGCTTCATACTGCTGTTTTGCAATAGTTTAAGCAGTGTAAATCAGTCCATAAATTTTTATATGCAAAATTCTTAAAATTTTGTTGGCATGTATTCTTTCATTTTCAGTATGTATTAAGCAATTTCATAATCACGAACTAGGAGAGGAGGCATTCAAACATCTAGTTTTGAAACATCGAATCATAATGAAAAATTGGAAGGGTAACTATTGATGGCTAAAAATCTACTGTTCAAAGTCATATCAAAACAGGGAAATCGAAAATCAAAATCAAAGTTATAGGAGGAGTGAATGGCCGAGAGGCTGAGAAGAAGTTGACAGGGGCGTCGTATCAAAATCAAAGCTGAATAGGAAATCGAAAGATGTTTGTGTCGTGATGCTAAAAAAAGGTGCGCAGGTGATATGAGGAAGATTTAGGGTTTTCCCTCTTATTTTGGTTACGGCGGGGATTAATTGGAAATAAAAATAGAGAAAGGAAAAGCCAGGAAAAAGATGTATGTTACGGGCAATGAGTAACTGAAAATAAAATCAGGGAAATAAACATGAATTTAAATCAGCGAAAGAATCGTGAGTTGTGAAATTTAAAATGCTGAACAAAAGTTATCCATAACCTACATCTCATTAAAAAAAAGTTACAATTTGCAAAGTTCTTACTATTCACTTTCCAAAGTAGAATCAAAGTTATGAGGGTTAAAGATGCCAGCAGAATACCGAGCCTCTCCCTTAGGCAGGATGTATTACTTGAAAATAGGGTCCTGATTAACACTGTATGGGTTCTTTCTAGTCTATACCGTTTTCTCATTTCTGCATTGAATAATCAATCAAACCTTTCAGTGATCTTTGAGTTAGACTTGCTTGTGATCACTGCTTTTATGGGATAATTATTATCAGCAAATGGTTTAATAATCTCGGGTAGTATGGGTGATATCATTTTAGTTAATCATATGACTTATTTAATAGAATATTTCAGTAAGTGAAATTTACCTATTAATAGTAAATATTGCAGTAAAACCACGTAATAAGGGAACCGTGGGTAGTTTTAGTACTTCTATGCTGCTTTGCACGCATACTGTAGATTCGTTTTAAAATAAATAAATGAGTGTGTGTCTATATACATATACATATATATATATATATATATATATATATATATATATACATATATATATATATACATATATATATATAGGTTACCCATCTAGTTTTCATCCTCAAAAAGAACAGTTGCATTCTAAAAAAGAACATGAGAGAGAGCATTGTAATTAAAGGCATGCATGACAGTTCAGTTTCAACGTAAAAGCAGCCACACCGTATAACAGTGGTGACTGCCATTTTTTTTTTTTTTTGATATAAAAGCAAAATTCTTTTAAAACGAATCGTGCTTTTTTTAATCAGCCTGTTGAAAAATACAACAAATGCATATCTACAAAAGAAACAAGAATGAGCTGAAGTAGTTCCCTTAGTTTACAGTTAAAGTGTCACTATCTATTTTATCTTTACTCCGAGATGTGTGATACTCTTTTATATTCATTGTTTATAAACCAAATTTAGACATGCAATATTTGCAGAGAATATTTATGCAACTAAATATTTATGCTCGAACTAAATATTATACATGCAACACTTGCATAAAATTAGAATATTTATACATGTGAATAATCCAATATAGTTGTATTTACCACAATTGAATATTTATGCTCCATTGGATTGCATACTTGTAGAGAATCAATTTTATACTTGCAAAGAATCAACTTTATTAAGATTCATAGACAACAAATTTAACAGTAATCTTAGTATCGAGTTCTCAGATATCAGTTGCAGGCGGATGTCTGAAACACACAAGAATTACAAATAAAAAAAGTAGGCATCATAACTATTCGCTCTTCACCGATTTCGAACCATGAATTCTACCGATTCTGCCGATTTCACCTTTGAGTTCATACGCAAGCATCTCGGTTGGATTGGAGAACAATCTGGAAAACAATCGAACTTAGGATTAGTTTTTCCCTTGAACAGCTGAACTGAGGATTAGAATTACAAATAAAAGAAAGTAGAAATCATACTTATTCGCTCTTCACCTTCGAGTATCGACACCAAAAGCTGAGGACGAACTGGGGTGACTGAGTTAAAATTTTGAGAAGAATGCGAAACTGATTATATCTTATTATTAAAAAAAATTAAATTACAGATAGAAACTATGTTATGTATTTATATACATGGCTGCGTTCAGAAATAAAAAAGTTGTACAAAGTGGGCTTGTATATGTAATAAGGCTCAGCTGGATATAAAACACTTTGAAGTCCAATGTACTGTTGTTATAATAGATTAGAGAAACTGTCGGCCGAACCCTTCATTCTCTAATTCCGTCTCTCAAGTTAGGGTACGACATCCATTCGTAACCCTAATTTGCTCAACGATTTGAAGGGCACGACCTCCATCTTCAGCTAGAATCAGATGAAATCTTCGTGAATTGGCAAGCAACATCATTGACTCGAGCTATTGAAGGAGATTTGCTGGAGCATGGATGAATCTGGTGTTGATTTTTCGGATCTGTCTCTAATAAGTTAATCTTATCTTCAGGCTTGTTCAGATCGGTCTTTTGAGAGCTGATTTTGTCTCCAGAGAAACTTGACAGGTTGTACCGTTCCATAACTTTCAATTTGTCTCTAAGCCTTATGAAACTTTTTGATGATAATGCTCTAGTAAAGATGTCTGCTTATTGATGGTAAGTAGGAACGTAATTGACTTGTAAAATTTTCTTTTGCACTTGTTCACGCACGAAGTATAGGTCAATCTCGATATGTTTTGTTCGTGCGTGTTGTATTGGATCAGCTGTCATGTAGATCGTACTTTGATTATCACACCATAGGATGGGTTTTCTGGTAGATGATAATTTTAGCTCTTTTAGTAGAGACTGCAGCCATAAAATTTCGGCTGTGGTACTCGCAACACTTCTGTATTCAGCCTCAGTACTAGATCTGGAAATAGTTGTTTGTTTCTTAGAGCACCATGAAATTAAACTGTTGCCGATGTACACACAGTAGCCAGTAACAGATTTTTTGTCGTCATTGTCAGTAGCCCAATCAGCATCACTGTAGGCAGTAATGTTGAAGTTGTTGCTGGTTTTGAGAGTAATACCATAGTTGAGTGTTCCCTTTAAGTAGCGCAGAATTCTTTTGATAGCTTTCCAATGCTCGTCCAAAGGATTCTGCAAAAATTGGGAAACTTTGTTAACGCTGAATGATATATCAGGACGTGTTATGGTTGCATATTGCAATGCTATCACTACACTCCTATATTGTTTTATGTTGTTTATGGCTTCTCCCCTGTTTTTACTATAGTGTTGATTTGATATCATAGGTGTAGGCTGTGGATTTGCTTCATGCATCTTTGCTCTAGTAAGTAATTCCGAAATGTATTTTTGTTGACATAGATGCATTTCAGTATTGGAGATCCTTTTCATTTCAATGCCTAGGAAGTATGATGCACAACCAAGGTCTTTAATTGAAAATTGCTTATTCAGATACATAGTCAACCTTTTGATTTCATCATTGTCGTTACCTGTTATGATAAGATCATCAACGTAAATTAGGATATAGATAGTAAAAGATTTGTTGATATTAATAAATAATGATGAATCAGATCTAGTTGGACTGTAGCCCATAGTATTGAGTGTGGTTTTGAGTTTTTCAAACCACACTCTTGGTGCTTGTTTGAGTCCATAGAGAGCTCTTTTTAGCTTGCAGACTTGATTAGGATTTTGAACAAAGCCAGGTGGTTGTTGCATATAGATTTCCTCCTGTAAATAACCATTTAAAAAGGCATTATTCACATCTAAATGATTTATATTCCAATTATTATTTAAAGCAATTGATAGAATTAGCCTGATTGTGGGTGGTTTCACCACTGGTGAGAAGGTTTCATTGAAATCAAATCTGTATTCTTGAGTGAATACTTTTGCAACCAGTCTCACTTTATATCTGTTAATAGAGCCATCTGCATTTCTTTTTAGTCTGAATGTCCACTTGCACCCGATGACATTCTTGTTGTTTTGGAGGATCAACGAGGTCCCATGTATTGTTTTTGATGAGTGCATTATATTCCTCCTTCGTTGCAGCATTCCAATTTTCATTATTAACTACTTGACCGAAATTGTCAGGTACATCACAGCTTATACTTGCAGTATAAGTTTTTGGCTTAAAGATCCTGCTTTTGGCTCTTGTTATCGTATGATGGCTGGGTTTGATGGGAGAGAGAATAACAGGTAGACCTTCTTGCTCGTTTTGAGTAGCATCTATATCATTGTCTTCATTATTATTGGTTGAGACAGTAGGCTAGTTTGAACTGACTTCGTTTCTGTTGTTGCTCTCTGTGTTAGATTGCTGAATGGCGGGGCTGAGAGCCTCAATGTGGCTGTCGGCATTGTGTTGGTAATCATTTTGAGCATCAGCAGCCTCAGCTTTGTCACTTTTCTCCCATATTTCATCCGGAATTGGTAGATCAGGTATAACAACGTTTTGGCTATATGCTTTCATTGTTGTTTTAATATCATGTTGTTTGGAAGGGAAATGTTCTCATCGAAGATAACGTGTCTGCTTACAAAAAAATTTCATTTGTCATCGATACACTTATAACCTTTTTGTCGAGTACAATAGCCAATGAAAGTACATGATTTTGATCTATAATCTAGTTTGTTTGAGTTGTACGGTCTGAGATATGGGTAACACAAACATCCAAAGGTTTTCAAACTCTTGTATTCTGGTTTAACGTTATAGAGTTTTTCTAGAGGGCTTATATTACTTAAAGTTTTGGTTGGCATTCTGTTAATCAGAAATACAACAGAGTTAAAAGCCTCTGGCCAAAACTTTAAGGGTAAAGAAGCTTGAGCTAATAAGGTCAAACCAGTTTCAACTACATGCCTATGTTTTCTTTCAGTTAAACCATTTTGCTGAGAAGTATAAGGACAAGTAATTCTATGAATAATTCCTTTGTTTTGAAAGAAATTACTGAGTGGTTTGAATTCAGACCCTCCATCTGATTGAAAATTTTTAACAGTGGTACAAAATTGATTTTCAGCCATTTTAATATAATTTAAGGTAGCATTAGTAGCATCAGATTTGGAGTTAAGTAAATACAACCATGTGTATCTAGAGTAAGCATCAATAAATGAGATGTAGTATTCGAATCCAAAATCTGAATTTAAGGGAGCTGGACCCCATAAATCAGCAACAACTAATTCAAGAGGTTTAGTATAAACAGTCATAGAATCAGTAAATGGTAGTTTGTGACTTTTGCCCATTTGGCAATATTCACAGATGTATGGTGATTGAATATTATCAAAAGGTATCTCGTTATCAAGAAGAATTTTCTTGACTATATTAACACTAGGATGGCCAAGTTTGTAATGCCACAAGTCAAATACAGACTTTCTACAACTGGTACTATTAGATTCGGACAAATTACAATGTGATGCATTGTTAATACTGGTTTCATTGCAGTTTTGCAAATTAAATTTGTATAATCCTCTAACTGCATCACCCTGCAATAAGATTGATTTAGTTAGTATATCTCTAACAGTGCAGTAATTTGGAAAAAATTCAAAATATACTCTGTTATCTCTGGCAAATTGAGATACAGAGACTAAATTCCTCTTGATATCAGGTACTGTTAATAAATTGTTTAGATATAACTGCCTTTTTTCGTTTATACTACCTTTGCCAATGTGAGATATGTTTATGTGCTTACCGTCTCCCATACAAATAGAATTGTTACCTTTGTAATCTCTATTCCCAAGATTCAAATTTTCAAGATTATTTGTAAGATGATTTGTTGATTAAGAATCTGGATACCAGCTGTCATCGTTGATATGATCAGTTCTTGCGCTTTCACCTTGATTTCTTGATGTGTCAGGTGGAACAGTGTCGGTCTGGACTTGAGCCATGTTAGCACTTGGATTTGTCCCTCTCTGATTGTTTGAATTCTAATTTACTACATAATTTGCATTAAATCTGAACTAACATCTGGGTGCGGTGTGTCCAATTTTGTCGCAAATTTGGCATTTGGGTCTATTGGTGTTGTTCCACCTGCCCCTACCTCTTCCTCTAGATGATTGACCTCCTCTCTGAAAGGTTTGGTCACTTTTATTACTCTGATTCTTGTTTTTATTATTACTGGTAGCATAATTGACACTTATATCATTATCTTGCGATCTTTTGCTTTCGAGCCGTGCTTCATGTGACAGTAAAATTGCATGAACATCATCTATTGATGAGAATTATTTTTGTGTGGCAATAATTGCTTCCATTGCTTCATACTCATCACTTAAACCATTTAAAATGATGAGTATTTGTTCTGATTCTGGCAGCTTATTACCTGTTGCTTCTAACATATCACAGATTGATTTGATTTTGCTAAGATATTCTCTCATAGGAGTATTTTCTTTCCTGATTTGTTGAAGCTGCCTTTTGTAGAACATTACTTTGGCGTAAGATTGAATGTTGAAAGATTTCTCAATAGTTTTCCATATTTCAACAGTAGATTTACAGCCGATAACTTGAGGTAGATATTTTTCACTTATAGATGAAAGTAACCAGGCTCTAATTAGTCTGTCTTGACAATAGTACTTGTTGAATTCTTCATTGGGAATAATGTTGTTTTATTGATTTGTAACAAGTTTCTGTGGTATGTTAATAGTGCCCATGATATAACCTTCGAGCCCGTAGCCGTGTGTAGCTGTTTCGATTTGTAGTTTCCACAATAGATCATTATTATCATCGAGTTGAATGGTGATCAATTGCGATTGCGGACTAACTACAGTTTTGATTAAATTGTCTACAGGAGAAACTGTTGCTGTAGAACCAACTGATTGATCTGATGAGGCTGACGAAGTAGCCATGATGATCAGAAAATAAGAACAGTGGGAGAAAGATAACAAGAAATATGATTCAGATCAGTAAAGAAGGATATCAGAAACTTCTCTTTGCTACCAGTGGATCCAAGATGATGCCAAGGCCTGATTGGATCGCTGTAAGGTAATTGTATGGGTTCTGATGTACTTCTTGCTTTTCTTGATTGTATTTCTTGAAATTCTTTTCGATCTAAAATAAGAGGGAGCCCCAAGTAGCTGTTGATCATAGAGCTGCAGCCACTCAATACAGGGGCACGACACTTGATGCAGCCGTGTATTGGGTCTGGCAAGGCACGGATCAGCTTCTACTAAACTTCTCCAATGATGAAATCTCTCTGAGGAGAAGTTATATTTCACACACACTGTAATGGTGAGGTGAAGAGTGGATATCAGGATCGAAATAAAGAAGATGAAGCCGTTAGGTAGAGAAGAGAATTCGCTCCGATACCAAGTTAAAATTTTGAGAAGAATGCGAAACTGAATATATCTTATTATTGAAAAAAAATTATATTAAAGATAGAAGCTATGTTATGTATTTATATACATAGCTGCGTTCAGAAATAAAAAAAGTTGTACAAAGTGGGCTTGTATATGTAATAAGGCCCAGCTGGATAGAAAACACTTTGAAGTCCAATGTACTTTTGTAATAATAGATTAGAGAAACTGTCGGCCGAACCCTTCATTCTCTATTTGAGATGAACTGAAGACTAGTTTTACCCTAAATTTTTGTTTGTAATAGATTTTGTTTTCTTTACTTGTAGGGAGAACGATTGAGAAAATTAGTCATTTGCAAATGAGAAGAGGAGAATACGAGGCGTATTAAAATTCCCTTAAGAAAATTGAGAAAATTAGTCATTTGCCCAATTTCGTACCAATCGTTTGTATGCCCCATCTTTTATCAAACCCATACATTGTAAATTGCTTGTATATAGAAAATAGTTAATTAAAAAGTTTAATAAATATATTATCTGACTAAATAAAATTACAATAGTGATACTAAACAAAGCAGCTAAAATTATTATGTAAACAAATATCTAAAATAACACAAAATTTTCAATTTTGATTTTTCTTCTTCTTATAACATGTTGGTTTTAACGAGATTTTTTCAATTTTGGATATAATACGTACTAACAGCTACAGTGAAATTCAACAAAGCTAAATGTTGCTGTCAAAACTTGAAAACTTACTAATTAATGGATGTAGTTATTCGTGTTTTCATTATTTCGGAAAATTGGACAGTGGTTAGACTTGAAGAACAATTGCAGTTGGTTCCCTATTTTTGCCAAACTATCATCTTGTGCATAAAATATGGTCGAAGATGCTTCAAGGGACTCAAATGTAGAAAGGTTGAAGTATACGAGGTTTATACCTTAAATTTTCTAAATGTCACACTTAATTCGTTGGCAACACAAAGAAAATAATGATATTGGTGAAATATTTCTTCAAAAGAAATGGGTTTTGGCTTCTTCTTTTTTTTAAAAAAAGAGATATAGTTTACATACAGGTACAAAGAATAAGAACGAGCAAGGCAAAGTTTGAAAGGGAACTGCGTTTGCCTGGTACTTGGATTGTTGCATATGAACGGTTTCTTCTTAGACTTAAAGGTGCCAAAAGACCCAACAAAAATCATTGGATGTGAATTTATTTATACTTTTGATGATTTTGGACAAAAGTTGGAAAAGAACTTAGGAAATAAAACCGACTTTTCATGTTAAAGGAATTCTACATTTGGATATCACTGAGTCATGCCATCCTCCCAAAATGGTACCAATTTATATGTCCCAAAAATTGTGGGTCCTGTCTCCGTTGAAATCCAACCATATATTCTATGTGTGGACCCGATCTTTTTTTTTATATAAAACAAATAATGAAAGGTTGTGATTTGACAGACATGTATGAACATGAAGTTTGAGGATAGATGAATCAGCGTGTCCTAAATGTGGGATGTCTCATTTTCATGTTAGTAACTTAGCAAGATCAATTTAATTTTACTGTTACTACTAATTTTGGATGTTAGATGTCTAGAAAATGTCCATAAATATATGATATTAAGTTTATTATAAAACTGAATTATCGTTATATAATTGAGAAAAAAGTTATTATTGTAATTGAGAAATTTCATTAATTGAGAAATTGAAGACTCAGAAATAGATTTTATTATTGTAATTGAATTGTACAAGAGAAGAGAGATACAATGGCTTGTATTTGTAAGCAATAATGTAACGGTAACAAAATAGAATTAATAAAACTAGATTAAAATAACACAAATTATAAGCGACAGCCTATATATCAAAAAATAATATATGTTGGGCCCATGTACTCCGAGGCTCATGTATATTGGGTATGCTATCGTGTTACCCATATCTGGTAATATGCTCCCTCAAACTTATTTAGGGTTTTCACATTTCTTCATTCCGCCTCCCTCACTTACCTTTAGCTCTTCTCTTAATCTAATAAAATTCTTTTGTGAGTGAGCTTTTGTGAGCACATCTGCTCTCTGGTAATATGCTGGAACATGGCAGACCATAAGTTTTCCTGCTTGCATTCTTTCTCGAATTAAATGCAAATCGATTTCCAGTTGCTTTATTATGGAATGTTGAATGGGGTTGAGAGATAATGAGACAGTACTCTTGTTATCACACCAAATTACTGGTTTCCTTTTTGAGGAAAACCCTAATTCTTCCAGAAGTGATTCAATCCAAGAAATTTCTTCTGCTGTGCTTGCCAGTGCTCAATGTTCGGCTTCAGTGCTTGATCTTGAAGTATTTGATTGCTTTTTTGTACACCACGAGATGATATTTGTACTGAGAAATACGCAATAGCCAGAAATGGATCTTTTGTCATCTAAATCATTCGCCAAATCAGCGTCACTAAAGCCCTATAAGTGTAAATTTTTACATGTTTTTATATTAATGCCGTAATGCTTTGTTCCTTGTAAGTATCGCAAAATTCTTTTGATTGTTGTCCAGTGTTCAGATAGAGGATTTTGCATATATTAACTGAGTTTATTCACACTATAAAAAATGTCTGGCCTTGTAATTGTGGCATACTGTAGTGCCCCAATTACACGCTTGTACTGCTTTGCATTGTTAATAGCTTCCCCGTTGAGTTTTGATAGTTTTAAATTACCGATCATTGGTGTTGGCAATGGATTGGCTTTATGCATGCTGGTTCTCTGTAGTTTTTCAGTAATATAATTTTGTTGAGATAAGAACAATTCACCTTTGTTATTCCTGTTGATCTAAATTCCTAAAAAATAACTCAGTTCACCCAAATTCTTGGTGGCAAAACTCTGATCAAACATTTGTATAACTCTGTTAATTTGCTGACTGTTTTCTCCAATTATTAACATGTCATCTACATAAACAAGAATATAGATAGTTCCTTGGTTGTTTGTCCTCATATATAAGGAGTTGTCTGATTCTGCCTATGACAAACCAATTTTGGATAAAGTTAACTTTAGTTTCTCATACCATGCTCTAGAAGCTTGTTTAAGACCATAAATTTCTTTGTGAAGTTTGCATACAAGTAGCTTGTCTTGATTGTTAGTTTCATACCCCTCTGGTTGATGCATGTAGACATCTTTAGTTAATTCACCATTTAAAAATGCATTGTTGACATCTAATTGCCTGATATTCCAGCTTTTACTCAAAGCAATAGTTAAGACAATTCGAATTGTTGTAGGCTTTATAACTGGTGAAAAAGTCTCATTGAAATAAAATCCAAATCGCTGAGCATATCCTTTTGCAACAAGTCTAGCATTGTATTTTTCGATTATTCCATATGATCTTCTCTTTATTTTGTAAACCCATTTGCATCCTATAATATTTTTGTGTGGGTGGTATGACTAAACTCCAAGTTTAGTTCTTAATGAGAGCATCATATTCACGGTCCATTGCCTTTTTCCACCTTTCTGACTTAACTGCTTTAATATAGCTTACTGGTTCAACTTCAGTAACTGAAACATTGTACAATTTAGGTTTAAAAATTCTCCTTTTTGGCATAGTAGTCACATGATGCCCAGTCTGCAACTGCTGTGTCTGACTTTGGTCCTGTGTCTAACTTCGATCACTAGAAGTGATGCTTGTTGTGTCCACGTTGTTGTTGCTTTCTTCACCTTGATGTATATTACTATGTTCTTCTTGTGTGCTTTCATTATTTTGAGCAGTGATTTGATCATTGGTAATTCTTGTTGCATTGTTTCTGTTTATGCCTTGTTCTTCTCCATAAGCTTTCTACAAGGATTGGTATTACAGAACTTTTGTACCTGAACAATGATTATTTCCTTCTTTTGTAACTTGTTTTTCTGCATATGGAAAAATATTTTCATCAAAAAAAACATATCTTGATATAAAAACCCTACCCGTTTTGTCTAAGCACTTATAACCCTTCTGATTTTGAGGGTAACTAATAAAAATACATGGAGTAGATATCATGCTGAATTTATGCTTATTATAATCTCTTAAACATGGGAAACACAAACATTCAAAACACTTGAGTAATTTATAGTCTGGTTTGTCATTAAAATCATCTCATGTAGGGTTCGGTTATTCAACACTTTTTTTGGTAACTTATTTATAAGATACACAGAAGTGTTGAATGCTTCATTCCAATATTTCATTGGTAATCCCCCTTGAGATAATAATGTCAAACCAGTTTCAACTATGTGTTTATGTTTTCTTTCGACCAATCCATTTTTTTTAGTAGTATGAGGGCAAGTTAGTCTATGTTTTATTCCTTTTTTGATAATATAATTTGTAAGTGGCTTGAACGCACCCCTACCATTTGTTTTTATCATTTTAACATTACAGTTGGTCTATTTTTCTATGAAAGTTATAAACTGTATAACTATATTGCATGTATCTGACTTATTCTTAAGCATGTATATCCATGTATACCTAGTATAAGCATCAATAAAGGATAGATAATACTTGTGTCCTTGATAAGACTTAAGTGGTGCTGGTCCCCATAAATCAGTTGTTACAAGATCCATTGGCTTATTGTAGGATGTTTCAGAACTACTAAAAGGAAGTTCGTGGCTTTTGCCAAGTTGGCAGTGTGTGCAAGTGTGTTTGACAGGTATATTACTAAAAGAAATATTATTATTTAAAACAGTCCTTACAATCTAAAAATTAGGATGGCCAAGCCTTACATGCCAAGTTTCTATAACACTAACATTGCCATGAGTGCTATTACTACTACTACAATTATTATAATTGCTACTGGTACTATTACTACTACTGCGATTATTATTATTGCTACTATTACTACTGGCATCTACATTATTGCACCAAAATTCTTTACTTAAAGCATTTACAATCTTCAAATTGCTAAACTTGTAGAGCCCAACATGTTGATTACCCTATAGCAATATTTTTTGACTTAGTAAATCTTTAACTAGACAGAATCTGGGGTGAAATTAAAAAAAAAAAAAACATTATTATCATTAGCAAATTTTGAGACACTAAGAATTTTTTTCTTGATTGTTGGAACTCTAAGTAAATTATTTAATTTCAATTGCCTTTTTCCTGATATAATCCATTTTTTGATGTATGTAATATTAGTTGTTTGACCATTACCCATATGTAGAGATTTCATACCTGAGTAGCTCTTGCTTCCAATGTTTAGATTTTGGAGGTTATTTGTGATATAATGTGTAGCTTCTGAGTCTGGATACCATTCATCTAGATTACTTTCATCAGTCTTGTCTTCACCGCTAGAGCCTTGACCTTTGTTATTATCATTGTTATTTTGATTCTAATTATTGAAAGTTGCTAAGTTTTCCTGTGCTCCTCTCTGATTTTTGTTGTTTTGGTTTGATGATGGACCTCTTGCATTAGTATTTTATCTAAAATAGCACTTATTAGCTGTCTACTCAAATTTGGCACTTCACTCTGTTATTGTTGTTCCATCTTCCTCCGCCACGTCCTCTTTATGGTGGAAATCCCATTTGAGGTTGAAATCCTCTTTGATACTGATTTTCTGGTTTGTTTGCATTAGTGTTGTTCCTTTGTGGCTGTTAGTTTTTAGCAGCAGCAAAATTTGCAGAAATTTCTCCTTGTGCAGTCTTCCTTTGGTCAATTCTACCTTCGTGGGCCAACAGAGTAGATCTAATGAACTGCAAATTAGGTATGGCTTGTTGAGTTGCTATAACTATGAACAAAGATTTGTATTCTTCATCTAATCCATTAGTAATGAAAAGAATTTGTTCACTGTCATTAATTTATGTCCTACAACACTCAATCTATCACATAGATTTTTTATTTTGCTATGGTCCTTCATACTCATTTCTTCCTTTTTGCAGTTCTGAAGATTTCTTCTGTATTGCATTACACGTGCTGAAGATTGAGAACTAAAGATTTTCTCTGTTGCTACCCATATTTCGTGTGATGTGTTGCATACAACTAATTGTGACAATAAATTTGAACTAATAGATGACAACAGCCATGATGACAGCAGGCTATCCTATTTCTAAAACTTAATGTAATCAGGATTTGGAATTACCATCCTAGTTGCTGATCATCACTGGTGGGGTAGTCAGAGTCCCCTTTACAAAATCTTGTAGCCCATATCCTCTTAGTGCAATTTCAACTTGATATTTCCAAAGAATATAATTATCTGGGGATTGTTAAAGGGACTCCATATTTGGTTAAGGGAGGGGGACTAATTTTAATAAAGTGTATAATTGTTATGGGGGCACAAAATAAATAAGCCCCCTTAAACATATTAATTAAAATTCCGATATTGACACCTATAGTCCTCATTAATAAAAATAAAAAAACCCAAATCTTAATTAATACTTACAATTTAACACTGCACGTAAAAATAAAAAATGGATATAATTAATGTAATGGACACACAAGAAAGTTTCATGGAGATTGGAAGGCATTAAATTAAGTAATTAATTGTAATTTCATATTGGAATTGATATGTTCAATTTAAATTAAATGCAGAAATGAAAATTTTGATCTAACGTGCTGCGTATTTTATATTGTTGTTTATTTTTTCAATGTTTTTTTTGTAATTGTTTTTTTAATTTCTGGAAGCGTGCTTTTGTATTTTGCGTTGAATTTAGTACATTAAATATTAATATAAGTGACAAGCCAGGGGCATTTAGGTCTCTTTTCCCTTTTCTTTTAAAATAATCTAGACCCCCCTTATTTATTTTTTAAGTTGGAGTCCCCTTAAAATTATCCCCCCTTTAACCAAATGTGGAGTCCTTTTAACAATCCCCAATTATCTTTATCAAGAGATGTCATAATAACCTGACCTTTTGGTTTGATCAGATTTTGAAAATCGGCAGAAGCTCCATTGGTATTGCTACCAGATATTTCAAATGATGATTCATTATCTTGTGGCATGGCGAGGCATATACGTGTACTGCAGCCTGTACAAGATACAATTGATCAAAAAACAAGAAACAGAAGAAGAAGTCCCAAATAGAAGCAAGAAAAAAATGGTTGGGAATAAATCTTGGCACGATAGAGTTTGACTTTGTTGCCGCAATTATTACTTGGCACGACAAACTTTGACTTTGTTGTTGCAATTATTGCTTGTCACGATAAGGTTAGGGTTTGCAACTAATTATTCCTCTACCATAGATCAGTGAGGAAGAGATGATGCAGCCAGTCTAAAATTAGGCATGGCTCTACTCTGACAATGATCCAACAGATCAGATGCCCAACATCCAAGAGATTTATCCGATGATGAATGAGATAACCGAGGAGAACAAAAAATTAATCCCTATGGATTACTTGATCTGATGATCGAAAAAATGCCTTTCGGCAATTAAGCTTTGATACCAAATTGAGAAATTGAAGACTCAGAAATATATTTTATTATTGTAATTGAATTGTACAAGAGAAAGGAGATACAATGGCTTGTATTTATGAGCTATAATGTAACAGTAACAAAATAGAATGAGTAAAACTAGCCTAAAATAACATAGATTATAAGCGGCAACCCATATATCAAAAAATAATATATGTGAGGCCCATGTATATTGGGTATGCTATCATGTAACCCATATCTGATAATACTCATTATTCACTAGTAGTATAAATTACTTTGATGATTTAATTAATAATAATAACACTATTTTTTGTATAAAAGCCTTGTTTTTGCTTTGGACACCAAAACCCCTATGGCCGGCCCTAATAATCGGTTAAGAGTTCTAAAAAATTTGTATATTTTTTACAACTGGTAGACTATACATATAATTAGTTAGTGTTTGTAGGCTTTAGCATTATTCTTACCCAACTTTTGTTTGGATAAAATTAATTTAATTTCTAATTAATCAGTACTTATTAAGTATAATTAATCAATACATTAATAAAAAATGAAACAATTAATTAAAGAAAAATTTACAACTAATGAAAATATTCATGAAAATTATTTATTTATTGTAACTATGAACTAGTAAAAAATAATTATTAATTCATTCATTCAAATTTAATGCTAATTATCAAATGTTAATAACTGATATGTATATATTGTTAGTTTTTAATTTTTAACACTAGTTTTTAATATAATTATAATAATTAATATTATCAAATTAGTAACATTTAATATCATGAATAATTAATATAACATTACTAATTATCAACATGATATTACTAATGATTAATATTATAGTAAGAAATATTACAACGGTCATTTAATGACTATTGTAATATACAAGTGGTTGTTGTGAAATACATATCTATTGCCACGGGCACGGAAAGGACATTGTAATATTATTATCAATTACAATGGGCCGCTAAAGACCGTTGTAATAGGGATTATTACAAGGGGCACTCAAAACTAGTTGCAAAAATAATGTTGTACAGGATAACTATCACAACGGTCAGCGGTGGACCGTTGTAGTAGCGTCCCATTACAACGATCATAGTTTGCATTGTAAAATGGACATTGTAATAGTTTTTTTTGTAGTGTTTGTTAGGTCAAAAGATCGTATAATAATAATATAATAATATTATATTTAGAATTATAATTCTTAGGGTTCGTTCTGGAACAAAAATAAAAAATATTTATTTTACAATTTTATAGCTATATAAAGTACTTTATATCATTAATTATATTTATTTCATTGAAAATGTTATATTTGAACATATAAATATATATTATTAATTATGTTATTTTAATATGTTCAATTATATGTATGTATATTTATAAGAAATATATTAAATGTTTATTTTTTATATACCATGATGCTTTATATTAATATTCACTAATATTATATTTTCTATTATATATATAACCTGAATATTTATATAAACATATAATTGTAGACATGCACATGTATTCAGACAACGTATAATGCATATAGGATGAGCTAACGTGCTTGTTGCGATGTAAATCGCAGCATTTATATACGATCATGTTATACTTTGTAGGGTGTATCATATTACACATTCACATACATCTACATATGTATAACTATATATGTGTGTGTATATATAGTGTGTGTGTATTAGTATAGATATATATATATGTATGTATGTATGTGTATATATATATATATGTATGTATGTATATATATATATATATGATGTTGGTTAAATGACACCCGTAATAGTGCAACACCCCATTGGTACCTATTTCCATCAAGTATTTCCCCTTCTCTCTCCTTCAACTCATGCTCTCACCTCCCACTTGTTAGATTTTTGTAATTACACAATTGTATTACAAACAGACAACAACAACAATCAATATTATTCAATTATGCCACAATTGTTGTATCTAACTGTGTTTACAATAATCACAGGAAGCACAACCGTTTGTGCAACAGATTAAAGATATATAGAAAGTATTCTTTTCAGTAATGTCCAAGTCTAGAAATATTATGTTTCTTTGAAACAATATTGCCTTCGTATGCACTAGTTGACGTAGTTGCAATTTGTTTCCCAGGATAAAATGGACCAACTCCGCAACGTAGTGCCAGCAAATAGAGTTCTGAAGAACTGAAGTTGATTACATAAACTAGATCAGAGGATTACGTTGAAGAACAAGAAGTAATGCAATTGCAAGCAGAAAGGTTAATTCTGTCTTGTTTTGGGCAGTGTATATGTAGGTAAGAAGGAGGTATGCCTTTTCGCATGCATTAGTAACCATCAGAATTGGAAAGGTTGCGACCCTTTAACCACCCGGTTATTATTATGCGCACGCTGAGAATTCAAATGGTTGTACTCATTAAGCTAACAGACATTCCTTTCGAATTCTGGATTGAATCTACACACCTTTAAAATTCTAAGAAAAAATATTCTCGCACTAACCCAATCAGCAATCGTCAACCATATTCAATCAAGAGACCCTAAAAGCCCCAAAGCCCAAGGCCCTATCTTTGACATTTTAATGTATTATTATGTCAGGGCCAAGCCCACATCCTCATATCAACCCTCTCCTTTCTATTTTACATAAGACTATTTGGCTTCTAATATATTAGGAGAGATTGTGCTAATATTTCCATGATATGGGACTTTAAATGTTGTCATCTCTTCTTCTTCCCAGTTTCCCCTTTCTTTGCTCATTCATTTCCAATAATCCCCCACATGAATGAGCAGTCGATCTTAGTTTCACGAACCATTTATCGCATCGGTTAAAGTAGAACATGTGCCTTGAACTTTCCTAGTGATTACCTATTTGAATCACAAGCGAATCAGTAGACATAGACTGTCCTTGAACTGTATGCCTTTTGCGCAATTCCAAAGTAGATAACACGCAATAAATGTTTCTTATAACCCTTCGTTCTTTGTATGTGTTCGTTTTTTCCTTAAACACCTGCCTGGCCTCATAAGTGCTTAGAGAATTTGGCCTCATAATTCTCTTTGAAGGGGTGCCTTCATACTTACTTAGGTGATTCTGTAAAAGGTATTTTCTAATTCCTCAAACACAGACATCATTAAAAGTACTAACACATAACATTATTCAACATATAATGCACTGACTTATCATATGAATGATTTTTGTATAACAGTGCCATCAGGTTTCTCTTAATTTCGATGTCCCTTTGAACCTAGATCTTGGGATCTCCAGTCAACTAGGCGGGGTTTCCTTTTTAGAAAAACCTTTAGTCTATACGCCTTAGCCCTGTACCATCGATAAGGTTTGAACTTTCTCTCTTGGAAAGCCGTTTGTAAGTGGATCAACTAAGTTATCTTTAGATCGAATGTAATCTGTTGTGATAACCCCGTTAGAGAGAAGTTGTCTTATCGTTTTATGTCTATTATGAATATGCCTAGATTTACCATTGTATAGTGTACTATTAGCTCTTCCAATAGCTGATTGACTATCACAATGTATACATATTGGTGGCATATGTTTGCTCCAATTAGGAATGTCTTCCAAGAAGCTTCGAATCCATTCTGCTTTTTCTGCAGTCTTATCTAGTGCAATGAACTCTGATTCCATCGTAGATCCAGCGATACAAGTCTATTTGGATGATTTCCACGAAATTGCTCCATTTCCTAATGTGAACACATATCCACTTGTAGACTTAAGAACATTTGATCCAGTGATCCAATTTGCATTACTGTATCTTTCCAATATTGAAGGATGGTTTGTATAGTATAGACCATAACTCTGTGTATACTTTAGATATCCTAGAACTCTGATTATCGCTTTCCAATGATGCTTACCAGGATTGCTGGTAAATCTACTTAGTTTGCTTACAGCATATGCAATATCAGGCTTAGTACAGTTCATAACATACATGATACTTCCTAGTATATGAGAGTATTCCAATTGGTAGATACCATGACCAGAGTTCTTTACCCAATTTTGGTTGATATCTACTGGTGGTTTTGCAATAGTTACATTATATTGCTTGAATTTCTCAGGTATTTTGGTGATGTAATGCGATTGGGATAATGCATATCCCTATGGTGATCTCTGAATTTTTACACCCAATATCACATCATCCAGTCCTAGGTCTTTCATATCGAAACTAGAAGACAACATATCCTTTGTAGATGTTATTATGGCGTTGTTATTGCCTAGGATCAATAGGTCATCAACATAAAGACAAACAATGACATATCCAATATGTGTTAGTTTTATGTACATGCATTTATTTGATTCATTTATCATGTATCTATTTGATAACATAGTATTATCAAACTTCTCATGCCACTGTTTTGGAGCTTGATTAAGGACATAAAGTTATTTTACTAGTTTGCAAACTTTATTCTCGTTTTCTGAGCTTAGAAATCCTTTAGGTTGTTTCATATAGATTTCCTTCTCCTGTTCACCATTCAAGAATGCAGTTTTAACATTCGTTTGATGTATTTCTAAATCATGTGTGGATGCAATTGCAATGAGCATTCTAATTGACATTATCCTCGTTACAGGTGAATATGTATCGAAATAGTCCAGGTCTTCCTTTTGTCTAAATCCTCGGACTACCAGACGAGCTTTGTACTTGTCTATTGAACCATCAGGTTTCAATTTCTTTTTACATATCCACTTATTACCTAAGGTCTCACATCCTTGAGGTAAATCAACCAATTCCCATGCATGACTAGACATAATGGATTCAATCTCATTGTTAATTGCCTCCTTCCAATAAGGGGCATCATTGGAGGACATAGCCTGTTTGTATGTCAATGGATCATCTTCTAAATAAATGTATAAAAGTCCGGTCCAAAGTGTTTTAAAGTCCTTTTATTTTTCCTTGGTTCCTCCACTTGCTGCTTAACACTACATTGCTGAATGTTATTTTGTTCAGCATCCTCAATAGAGTAAGGAACTTCATCTTCCCTTGGTCTCTTAGGTGCATGAATTTCAATACATGTTTCAAGGGAAATACATGTTTGAAAAATCTAGCATTTCTCGACTCAATGATGGTATTTTCATGAATATCATCAATTTTAGGTTTGTATACCAAAAATCGATATGCGGCACTGTTTTGTGCATATCCAATGAATACACAATCAATTGTTTTTGGTCCAATTTTGACATTCTTTGGTTTTGGTACCTCTACTTTGGCAAGAAACTCACACACTTTTAGGTATTTGTAGGATGGTAGTCCGTTTTTCCAAAGTTCATGAGGAGATTTAGATGTTTTCTTTCGAGGTATTTTGTTTAAAATATTATTTTCTAAAAGAATAGCTTCTCCCCAAAAGTTATCTGGCAAGCCAGAGCTAATTCGTAAGGCATTCTTCATTTCTTTAAGAGTTCTATTTTTTCGTTCGGCTATACCGTTGGATTAAGGTGAATACGGGGCTGTAGTTTGATGTATAATTCCATGCTCAATACAGAATTCCTCAAACGGAGACTCTTATTCTCCTCCTCTATCACTTCCTAAAGATATTATTTTCTTGTTGAGTTGATTCTCAACTTCTGCCTTATACTATTTAAACATTTCGAATGCTTCGTCCTTACTTCTAAAGAGATATACATGACAGTATCTGGTAAAATCATCAATAAAAGTAATAAAGTACCTTTTTCCACCTCAAGTTTGACACATTTTTAAGTCGCATGCATCAGTATGTATTAAGTCTAGAGGTTTGTTCTCTCGTTCAACATGATGAAACGAGGCTCTTGTCAATTTTGGTTCTGCACAAACTTGACATTTATAGTTGGAATCTAGATTAATCAATTTTCGCAATGTATCAAAGTTTATATACCCTAATCTAGAATGCTATATGTTAGAAGATTCAACAACATAAGCAGAAGATTCACTTTAATTCATGTCAGTGCATGGTACAATAGTGGTTACATTTGATTTAAACAAACCATCACACACATATACTCTTCCAACATACACTCCACTCTTGGAAAGCACAAATTTGTCAGCTTTGAAGGTCAATTTGAAGCCATGCTTGCTCAGCAGCGATCCTGAAATCAGCTTCTTGCGAATTTCTGGAACATGGAGAACATCATTTAAAGTTTGTTCCTTTCCAGAAGTCAATTTCAACACAACTTTTTCTTTGCCTTCGACCTTTGAAGTAGAAGAATTTTCCATAAAAAGTTGTTCATCATCAGCTGTAGTTTTATAGGTTGTAAACAGCCACTTGTTAGCACATATATGTCGAGTGGCTCCAGTGTCTACAAACCATTCCTTTGAGTTGTTAACAAGATTTTATTCTGATATTACTGCACATAAATCAAGATCAGAAATGCCTTTCGAAACATCAGCCGTATTTGCTTCTAATTTCTTCTTTTTAGGAGCGCGACATTCAGCTGCTTTGTGCCCCTTCTTTCCACAGTTGTGGCAAGAATCCAGAAATTTCTTTGACTTCTTAGGAGCATTCTCCCTTTTTCTTTTGTTAGTCTTGTCTGACTTGACAACATTTGCTTTGGCAGTAATATTCTGAGAAATCATTTTCTCAGAATTTCTGTTAGCCGAACTATGAGCTCTTTCATTGTCATTTCCTTATGCTTGTGCTTAAGGTAATTTCTAAAGTCCGTCCAAGACGGAGACAAATTCTCAATAGTTGTGGCAACTTAAAAAGTCTCGCTAAGAGTCATCTTTTCATCTTCTAGTTGACGGATGATAAGTTCCAGTTCTTGAGCTAGACTTATCACTATCTTTGAGTCAACCATTTTGAAGTCAAGAAATTTTCCAGCAATAAATTTCTTCATGCCGGCATCTTCAGTTTTGTACTTCTTTTCTAGAGCCAACCAGAGTTGCTTGGACGTTGCAAAAGTATAATAGACATTGTAGAGGCTATCATCAAAACCATTCAAAATATAGTTTTTAAACATGAAATTCGAGTTGTTCTAAATATTAGGGGCCTCTACTTTGGTAGCATCAGTTTCGAGTTCAGCTACCACAGGAGCATCTTCAGATAGAAACTTAGCGAGGCCCAACATTTTTAAATAAAATAACATTTTCTATTGCCAGCACTTGAAATTTTTTCCTTTGAATTTCTCTGGCCTTTCGCCATGTGACAGAGCCATTGCTGGAAACATAGGCGCTGGCTGAGTGTTTATCACCATCTGAATCGGTACAGAATCACTGCCACAACTTTTCGTCATCTACAACAAATATTGATTCAAGATTGTTAGATTTTTGTAATTACACAATTGTATTACAAACAGACAACAACAACAATCAGTATTATTCTATTATTCCCCAACTGTCACATCTAACTATGTTTACAATAATCACAGATAACACAACCGTTTGTGCAACAGATTAAAGATATACATAAAGTATTCTTCTCAGTAATGTCCAAGTCCAGAAATTTTCTGTTTCCTTGAAACAATATTGCCGTCGTATGCACTGGTTGATGTAGTTGAAATTTATTTCCCAGGATAAAATGGACCAACTCCGCAACGTAGCGCCAGTAGATGGAGTTCTGACAAACTGAAATAGATTACAGAAACTAGATCAGAGGATTACGTTGAAGAAGAAGTAATGTAAGCAGAAAGGTTAATTCTATCTTGTTTTGCGCAGTGTATTTATAGGCAAGGAGGAGTGCTTGTTCGCATGCATTAGTAACCATCAGAATTGGAAAGGTTGTGAACCTTTAACCATTCGGTTATTATTATGCGTACATAGATAATTCAAATGGTTGTACTCATTCAGCTAATAGGAATTCCTTTCGAATTTTGGACTGAACGGACACACTTTTAAAATTCTGAGAAAAAAATATTCTCGCACTAGCCCAATCAGCAACCGTCAGCCATATTCAATCAAGAGACCACAAGATCCCCAAGGCCCTATTTTTGACATTTTAATGTATTATTATGTCATGTCCAAGCCCACATCCTCATATCATCCCTCTCCTTTCTATTTTACATAAGACTATTTGGCTTCTAATATATTTGGAGAGATTATGCTAATATTTACATGATGTGGGACTTTAAATGTTGCCATCTCTTCTTCTTCCCAATTTCCTCTTTCTTTGCTCATGCATTTCCAACAATCCCCCACATGAATGAGTTGTCGATCTTAGTTTCACGAACCATTTATCGCACCGGTTAAAGTAGCTAATGGGCCTTGCACTTTCCTAGTGATTACCTATTTGAATCACATGTGAATCACTAGACATAGACTGTCCTTGAACTGTAAGCCTTTTGTGTAATTCCAAAGTAGATACTACGTGATAAATGTTTCTTATAACCCTTCATTCTATATATGTGTACGTTTTTGCCTTGAACACCTGCATGGTCTCATAAGTGCTTAGAGAATTTGGCCTCTTAATTCTCTTTGAAGCAGCGCCTTCGCACTTACTTAGGTGATTCTGTAAAGGGTATTCTCTAATTCCTCAAATACAGACATCATTAAAAGTACAAATACTTATCCTTATTCAACATATAATGCACTGACTTATCATAGGAATGATTTGTTTATAACAGTGCTATCAAGTTTCTCTTAAACTTCGTTGTCCCTTTGAACCTAGATCTTGGGATCCCCAGTCAACTAGGTGGGGTTTCCTTTTTAGAAAAACCTTTAGTCTGCAGGCCTTATCCCCATTCCCATCGATAAGGTTTGAACTTTCTCTCTTGGCAAGCCTTTTGTAAGTGAATTCGCTAAGTTGTCTTTAGATCGAATGTAATCTATTGTGATAACCCCGTTAGAGAGAAGTCTTATCGTTTTATGTCTATGATGAATATGCCTAGATTTACCATTGTATAGTGTACTATTAGCTCTTCCAATAGCTGGTTGACTATCACAACGTATACATATAGGTGGCATACATTTTCTCCAATTAGGAACGTCTTTCAAGAAGCTTCGAATCCATTCTACTTCTTCTGTAGTCTTATCTAGTGCAATAAACTTTGATTCCATCGTAGATCTAGCGATAGAAGTCTATTTGGATGTTTTCCATGAAATTGCTCCATTTCTTAATGTGGACACATATCCACTTGTAGACTTTATATCATTTGATCCAGTGATCCAATTTGCATCACTGTATCCTTCCACTATTGAAGGACAGTTTGTATAGCATAGACCATAACTCTGTGTATACTTTAGATATCCTAGAACTCTGATTATCGCTTTCCAATGATGCTTATCAGGATTGCTGGTAAATCTACTTAGTTTGCATATAACATATGCGATATCAGGGCTAGTACAGTTCATAACATACATGATACTTCCTAGTATACGTGAGCATTCTAATTGGTAGATACCATAACCAGTGTTCTTTACCCAATTTTGGTTGATATCTACTGGTGATTTTGCAATAGTTACATTATATAGCTTGAATTTCTCATGTATTTTGGTGATGTAATGCAATTATAGATAATGCATATCCCTGTGGTGTTCTCTGAATTTTTACACTCAATATCACATCAGCCAGTCCTACGTCTTTCATATCGAATCTAAAGGATAACATATCTTTTGTAGATGTTATTATGGCCTTGTTATTGCCTAGGATCAATAAGTCATCAACATAAAGACAAACAATGTCATATACAATACGTGTAAGTTTTATGTAACGCATTTATCTGATTCATTTATTGTGAATCCATTTGATAACACAGTATTATCAAACTTCTCATGCCACTGTTTTGGAGCTTGCTTAAGTCCATAAAGTGATTTTACCAGTTTGCAAACTTTATTCCCATTTTCTAAACTTAGAAATCCTTCAGGTTGTTTCATATAGATTTCCTCCTCTAGTTCACCTTTCAAGAATACAGTTTTAACATCCATTTGATGTATTTCTAAATCATGTATGGATGCAATTGCAATGAGCATTCTAATTGACGATATCCTCGTTACAGGTGAATATGTATCAAAATAGTCCTGATCTTCCTTTTGTCTAAATCCTTGGACTACCAGACGAGCTTTGTACTTATCTATTGAACCGTCAGGTTTTAATTTCTTTTTAAATATCCATTTATTACCTAAGGCCTTACATCCTTGAGGTAAATCAACCAATTTCCATGTATGATCGGACATAATGGATTCAATCTCATTGTTAATTGCCTCCTTCCAGTAACGGGCATTGCTGGAGGACATAGCTTGTTTATATGTCAATGGATCATCTTCTAACATAAATGTATAGAAGTTCAGTCCAAAGCTTTTTAAACTCCTTAACCTTTTACTTTTCCTTGGTTCCTCCACTTGCTGCTCAACACTACTTTGCTGAGTGTTATTTTGTTCAACATCCTCAATGGAGTAAGGAACTTCATCTTCCCTTGGTGTCTTAGGTGCATGAATTTCAGTACCATGTTTCAAGGGAAATACATGTTCGAAAAATCTAGCATTTCTCGACTCAATGGTGGTATTTTCATGAATATCATCAATTTCAGATTTGTCTACCAAAAATCGATATGCGACACTGTTTTATGCATTTCCAATGAATACACAATCAATTGTTTTTGGTCCAATTTTGACATTCTTTGGTTTTGGTATCTCTACTTTTGTAAGACACCCACACACTTTTAGGTATTTGTAGGATGGTGGTCTGTTTTTTCAAAGTTCATGAGGAGATTTAGATGTTTTCTTTTGGGGTATTTTATTTTAAATACTATTTGCCGAAAGAATAGCTTCTCCCCAAAAGTTATCTGGCAAGCCAGAGCTAATTAGTAAGGCATTCATCATTTCTTTAAGAGTTCTATTTTTCCGTTCGACTATATCCTTGGATTGAGGTGAATACAGGGTTGTCGTTTGATGTGTAATTCCATGCTCAGTACAGAATTCCTCAAATGGAGACTCGTATTCTCCTCCTCTATAACTTCTTAAAGATTATATTTTCTTGTTGAGTTGATTCTCAACTTCTGCCTTATAATGTTTAAACATTTCGAATGCTTCATCCTTACTCCTAAGGAGATATACATGACAGTTTCTAGTACAATCATCAATGAAAGTAATAAAATACCGTTTTCCACCTCTAGTTTGACACATTTTCGAGTCGCATACATCAGTATGTATTAAGTCTAGAGGTTCGATCTCTCGTTTAACATGATGAAACAGAGTTCTTGTCAATTTTGCTTCTGCACAAACTTGACATTTATAGTTGGAATCTATATTGCATTTTCGTATAAATTCTAGATTAATCAATTTTCGCAATGTATCAAAGTTTACATGCCCTAATCTAGAATGTCATATGTTAGAAGATTCAACAATATAAGCAGAAGATTCACTTTTATTCATGTCAGTGCATGGTACAATAGTGGTTACATTTGCTTTAAACAAACCATTACACACATATCATCTTCCAACATACACTCCATTCTTGGAAAGCACAAATTTATCAGCTTCAAAGGTTAATTTGAAGCCATGCTTGCTTAGCAACGATCCTTAAATCAGGTTCTTGCGAATTTCTAGAACATGGAGAACATCATTTAAAGTTAGTTCCTTTCCAGAAGTCAGGTTCAACACAACTTTTCCTTTGCCTTCGACCTTTTAAGTAGAAGAATTGCCAATAAAAAGTTATTTATCATCAGCTGCAGTTTTGTAGGTTGTAAACATCCACTTGTTAGCACATATGTGTCGAGTGGCTCCAGTGTCTACAAACAATTCCTTTGAGCTGCCAAATAAATTGTTTTCTGATATTACTACACATAAATCAAGATCAGAAATGCCTTTCAAAACATCAGCCGTATTTGCTTCTAATTTCTTCTTTTTAGGAGCGCGACATTGGGCTGTTGTGTGCCACTTCTTTCCACAGTTGTGCCAAGAACCCAAAAATTTCTTTAACCTCTTAGGAGCATTCTCCCTTTTTCTTTGTTAGTCTTGTCTATCTCAACAACATTTGCTTTTGCAACAATATTCTTAGAAATCTTTTTCTCAGAATTTCTATTATCTTCCTCAATGCGTAGCCGAACTATGAGCTCTTCCAATGTGCTTGTGCTTAAGGTAATTTTTGAAGTCCTTCCAAGAAGGAAGCAATTTCTCAATAGTTGCGGAAACTTGAAAAGTCTCGCTAAGAGTCATATTTTCATCTTCTAGATGACGAATGATAAGTTGCAGTTCTTGAGCTTGACTTATTACTGTCTTTGAGTCAACCATTTTGAAGTCAAGAAATTTTCCAATAATGAATTTCTTCAAGCCCGCATCTTCTGTTTTGTACTTCTTTTCCAAAGCCAACCAGAGTTGTTTGGACGTTGCAAAAGTACAATAGACATTATAGAGGATATCATCCAGACCATTCAGAATATAGTTTTTACACATGAAAGCTGAGTTGTTCCGGATATTAAGGGCCTCTACTTTGATAGCATCAGTTTCGAGTTCAGCTACCACAGGAGCATCTTCACATAGAAACTTGGCGAGGCTCAACGTTGCTAAATAAAATGACATTTTCTGTTGCTAGCGCTTGAAATTTTTTCCGTTGAATTTCTCATGCCTTTCACCATGTGACAGAGCCATTGCTTGAAGCACAGGCGCTGGCTGATTGTTTATCACCGTCTGAATCGGTACCGAATCACTGTTGCTACTTTCCGTTATCTACAACAAATATTGTTCCAAGATTGTTAGATATTTGTAATTACACAATTGTATTACAAAAAGACAACAACAACAATCAGTATTATTTAATTATGCCATAATTGTCGTGTCTAACTATGTTTACAACAATCACAGATAGCGCAATAGTTCGTCCAACAGATTAAAGATATACAAAAAGTATTCTTTTCAGTAATGTTCAAGTCTAGAAATATTATGTTTCCTTGAAACAATGTTGTCGTCATATGCACTGGTTGACGTAGTTCCAACTTGTTTCCCAGTATAAAATGGACCAACTCCGCAGCGTAGCGCCAGCAAACGGAGTTCTGACAAACTGAAGTAGATTACAGAAACTAGATCATAGGATTATGTTGAAGAAGAAGTAATGCAAGCAGAAAGGTTAATTATGTCTTGTTTTGGGTAGTGTATTTATAGGCAAGGAGGAGTGCCTATTCGCATGCAATAGTAACCGTCAGAATCGGAAAGGTTGCAACCCTTTAACCATCCGGCTATTATTACGCGTGCGTTAAGAATTCAAATGGTTGTACTCTTTCAACTAACAAACATTCCTTTCGAATTCTGGACTGAACGGACACACCTTTAAAATTCTGAGAAAAAATATTCTCGCACCAGCCCAATCAACAACCGTTAGCCATATTCTATTAAGAGACCACAAGAGCCCCAGGGTCCAAGGCCCTATCTTTGACATTTTAATGTATTATTATGTCATGGCCAAGCCCACATCCTCATATCATACCTCTCCTTTCTGTTTTACATAAGACTATTTGGCTTCTAATATATTAGTAGAGATTGTGCTAATATTTCCATGATGTGAGACTTTAAATGTTGCCATCTTTTCTTCTTCTCAATTTCCTCTTTCTTTGCTCATTTATTTCCAACAATCCACCATATGAATGAGCAGTCGATCTTAGTTTCACGAATCATTTATCGCATCGGCTAAAGTAGCACATGGGCCTTGAACTTTCCTAGTGATTACCTATTTGAATCACAGACGAATCAGTAGACATAAACTGTCCTTGAACTGTAAGCCTTTTGTGTAATTCCAAAGTAGATAACACGCGATAAATGTTTCTCATAACCCTTCGTTCTCAGTATGTGTTCGTTTTTGCCTTGAACACCTACCTGGTCTCATAAGTGCTTAGAGAATTTGGCCTTATAATTCTCTTTGAAGCGGCGCCTTCACACTTACTTAGGTGATTCTGTAAAGGGTGTTCTCTAATACCTCAAATACAGACATCATTAAAAGTACTAATACTTATCCTTATTCAACATATAATGCACTGACTTATCATAGGAATGGTTTGTGTATACCGGTGCCATCAAGTTTCTCTTAACTTTGTTGTCCCTTTGAACCTAGATCTTGAGATCTCCAGTCAACTAGGTGGGGTTTCCTTTTTAATAAAACCTTTAGTCTATAGGTCTTAAGCCCTATTCCCATCGATAAGGTTTGAACTTTTCCTCTTGGCAAGCCTTTTGTAAGTGGATCCGCTAAGTTATCTTTAGATCGAATCAAATCTATTGTGATAACCCTGTTAGAGAGAGAGGTTGTCTTATCGTTTTATGTCTAAGACGAATATGCCTAGATTTACCATTGTATAGTGTACTATTAGCTCTTCCAATAACCGATTGACTGTCACAATGTATACATATTGGAAGCATAGGTTTGTTCCAATTAGGAATGTCTTGCAAGAAGCTTCGAATCCATTCTGCTTTTTCTGCAGTCTTATCTAGTGCAATAAACTCTGATTCCATCGTAGATCTAGCGTTACAAGTCTGTTTGGATGATTTCCATGAAATTGCTCAATTTCCTAATGTGAACACGTATCCACTTGTAGACTTTATATCATTTGATCTGGTGATCCAATTTGCATCACTGTCTCCTTCCACCATTGAAGGATAGTTTGTATAGCATAGACCATAACTCTGTGCATACTTTAGATATCCTAGAACTCTGATTATCGCTTTCCAATGATGCTTACCAGGATTACTGGTAAATCTACTTAGTTTGTTTACAGCATACGCGATATCAGGCCTAGTATAGTTCATAACATACATGATACTTCCTAGTATACGAGAATATTCTAATTGGTAGATACCATCACCTGTGTTCTTTACGCAATTTTGGTTGATACCTACTGGTGATTTTGCAATAGTTACATTATATTGCTTGAATTTCTCAAGTATTTTGGTGATATAATGCGATTGGGATAATGCATATCCCTGTGGTATTCTCTGAATTTTTACACCCAATATCACGTCAGCTAGTCCTAGGTCTTTCATATCGAATCTAGAGGATAACATATCCTTTGTTGATGTTATTATGGCCTTTTTATTACCTAGGATCAATAGGTCATCAACATAAAGACAAACAATGACATATCCAATATATGTAAGTTTTATGTACACGCATTTATCTGGTTCATTTATCGTGAATCCATTTGATAACATAGTATTATCAAACTTCTCTTGCCACTGTTTTGGAGCTTGCTTAAGGCCATAAAGTGATTTTACTAGTTTGCAAACTTTATTCCCATTTTCTGATCTTAGAAATCCTTCAGGTTGTTTCATATAGATTTCCTCCTCTAGTTCACCATTCAAGAATGCAGTTTTAACATCCATTTGATGTATTTCTAAATCATATATGGATGCAATTGCAATGAGCATTCTAATTGACGTTATCCTCATTACTGGTGAATATGTATCGAAATAGTCCAAGTCTTCCTTTTCACTAAATCCTTGGACTACCAGACGAGCTTTGTACTTGTCTATTGAACCATCAGGTTTCAATTTCTTTTTAAATATCCATTTATTACCTAGGGCCTTACATCTTTAAGGTAAATCAACCAATTCTCATGTATGATTGGACATAAAGGATTCAATCTCATTGTTAATTGCCTCCTTCCAAAAAGGGGCATCGCTGGAGGACATAGCTTGTTTGTATGTCAATGGATCATCTTCTAACATAAATGTATAGAAGTCTGGTCCAAAGGTTTTTAAAGTCCTTTACCCTTTACTTTTCCTTGGTTCCTCTATTACTGCTCAACACTACATTGCTGAGTGTTATTTTGTTCATCATCCTCAATAGAGTAAGGAACTTCATCTTCTCTTAGTCTCTTAGGTGCATGAATTTCGGTACATGTTTCAAGGGAAATACATGTTTGAAAAATCTAGAATTTCTCGACTCAATGATGGTATTTTCATGAATATCATCAATTTCATATTTGTGTACAAAAATCGATATGCGGCACTGTTTTGTGCATATCCAATGAATATACAATCAATTGTTTTTGGTCCAATTTTGACATTCTTTGGTTTTGGTACCTCTATTTTGGCAAGACACCCAAACACTTTTAGGTATTTGTAGGATGGTGGTCTATTTTTCCAAAGTTCATGAGGAGATTTAGATGTTTTCTTTCGAGGTATTTTATTTAAAATATTATTTGCCGAAAGAATTGCTTCTCCCCAAAAGTTATCTGGCAAGCCAGAGCTAATTAGTAAGGCATTCATCCTTTCTTTAAGAGTTTTATTTTTCCGTTCGGCTATACCTTTGGATTGAGGTGAATACGGGGCTGTAGTTTGATGCATAATTCCATGCTCAGTACAGAATTCCTCAAACGGAGACTCGTATTCTTCTCCTCTATCACTTCTTAAAGATATTATTTTCTTGTTGAGTTGATTCTCAACTTCTGCCTTATACTGTTTAAACATTTCGAATGCTTCGTCCTTACTTCTAAGGAGATATACATGACAGTTTCTGGTAAAATCATCAATGAAAGTAATAAAGTACCTTTTTCCACCTCAAGTTTGACACATTTTCAAGTCGCATACATCAGTATGTATTAAGTTTAAAGGTTCGGTCTCTTGTTCAATACGATGAAATGAGGTTATCGTCAATTTTGCTTCTGCACAAACTTGACATTTATAGTTCGAAACTATATTGCTTTTTGGTTTAAATTCTATATTAATCAATTTTCGCAATGTATCGACATTTACATGCCCTAATCTAGAATGCCATATGTTAGAAGATTCATAAATATAAGCACAAGATTCACTTTTATTCATGTCAATGCGTGGTACAATAGTGGTTACATTTGCTTTAAACAAACCATCACACACATATCCTCTTCCAACATACACTCCGTTCTTGGAAAGCACAAATTTATCAGCTTCAAGGGTCAATTTGAAGTTGTGCTTGCTCAGCAGCGATCCTGAAATCAGGTTCTTACGAATTTCTGGAACAATGAGAACATCATTTAAAGTTAGTTCCTTTCCAGAAGTAAGTTTCAACACAACTTTTCCTTTGCCTTCGACCTTTGAAGTAGAAGAATTGACCATAAAAAGTTGTTCATCATTAGCTGCAGCTTTGTAGGTTGTAAACATCCACTTGCAAGCACATATGTGTCGAGTGGCTCCAGTGTCTAAAAACTATTCGTTTGAGTTACCAACAAGATTGCATTCTGATATTACTGCACATAAATCAAGATCAGAAATGCCTTTCGAAACATCAGCCGTATTTGCTTCTAATTTCTTCATTTTAGGAGCACGACATTCAGCTGCTTTGTGCCCCTTCTTTCCACTGCTGTGGCAAGAACGCAGAAATTTCTTTGACTTCTTAGGAGCATTCTCCCTTTTTCTTTTGTTAGTCTTGTCTGACTCAACAACATTTGCTTTGGCAGCATTATTCTGATAAATCTTTTTATTAGAATTTCTATTATCGTCCTCAATACGTAGCTGAACTATGAGCTCTTCCATTATCATTTCCTTATGCTTGTGCTTAAGGTAATTTTTGAAGTCATTCCAAGAAGGTGACAATTTCTCAATAGTTGCAGCAACTTGAAAAGTCTCGCTAAGAGTCATCTTTTCATTTTCTAGTTGACAGATGATAAGTTGTAGTTCTTTAGCTTGACTTATCACTGTCTTTGAGTCAACCATTTTGAAGTCAAGAAATTTACTAGCAATGAATTTCTTCATGCCCGCATCTTCAGTTTTGTACTTCTTTCCAGAGCCAACCAGACTTGTTTGGACGTTGCAAAAGTACAATAGACATTGTAGAGGCTATCATCCGGACCATTCAAAATATAGTTTTTACATATGAAATCTGAGTTGTTCCAGACATTAAGGGCCTTTACTTTAGTAGCATCAGTTTCGAGTTCAGCTACCATAGGAGCATCTTCATATAAAAACCTGGCGAGGCTCAACGTTGTTAAATAAAACAACATTTTATGTTGCTAGCGCTTGAAAGTATTTCCGTTGAATTTCTATGGCATTTCGCCATGTGACAGAGCCATTGTTGGAAGTACAGGCGCTGGCTGAGTGTTTGTCACCATCTGAATCGGTAGAGAATCACTGTTTCTGCTTTCCGTCATCTGCAATAAATATTGTTTCAAGATTGTTATATTTTTGTAATTACACAATCCTATTACAAACAGACGACAACAACAACACTCAGTATTATTCAATTATGTCACAATTGTCGCGTCTAACCGTATTTACAATAATCATAGAAAGCGAAATTGTTTGTGCAACAGATTAAAGATATACAAAAAGTATTCTTTTTTAGTAATGTCCAAGTCTAGAAATATTCTGTTTCCTTGAAACAATATTGTTGTCGTATGCACTGGTTGACGTAGTTGCAATTTGTTTCCCAGAATAAAATAGACCAACTCCGCAGCGTAGCGTCAGCAAATGGAGTTCTGACGAACTGAAGATTATGCAAACTAGATCAGAGGATTACGTTGAAGAAGAAGTAATGCAAGCAGAAAGGTTAATTTTGTCTTGTTTTTGGCAGTATTCATAGGCAAGGAGGAGTGCATGTTCGCATGCATTAGTAACCATCAAAATTGGAAAGGTTGCGACCCTTTAACCATCCGGTTATTATTATGCGTACGTTGTGAATTCAAATGGTTGTACTCATTCAGCTAACAAACATTCTTTTCGAATTCTGGACTGAACGGACACACCTTTAAAATTCTGAGAAAAAATATTCTCGCACTAGCCCAATCAGCAACCGTCAGCCATATTCAATCAAGATACCCCAAGAGCTCTAAGTTCCAAGGCCCTAACTTTGTTATTTTAATGTATTATTATGTCATGGTCAAGCCCACATCCTCATATCATCCCTCTCCTTTTTATTTTGCATAAGACTGTTTGGCTTCTAATACATTAGGAGAGATTGTGTTAATATTTCCATGATGTGGGACTTTAAATGTTGTCATCTCTTCTTCTTCCCAATATTAGGAGAGATTGGGGTGCAACTGAACGCCGTCCCCCACCCTCTCTCTCTCTCTCTATATATATATATATATATATATATATATTGAAAGAAAATTGAATAAATTTTTATCAACAATTTAGAAATTCAAATAAATTATGTGATATATTTAAACTAAATTTAGAAATAAATTAGACATCTTAGGTTCAATAAAATCTAACAACGTAATCTTTTTAATTTCATCCATAAGTTCTACTGTAGACAGACTCGATTCCAACAAATCTACTGTCTAGGTTGGTTTGGAGTAGGACATACTTGAATGTTGCTTGTAAGGTCTTGTAGAACCGAAGGGATAAGACCAGTCTAAGTCTAGATGCCTGAAGGTCCAACCAAATCAACTGCTCCAACATGGCTATGTGTGGTAAAGTGTTAATCCGATGATGAATGAATCGTAACTAAAATCGGTAATGCTGAAGTAATTGGACAGCCACCACTTATTTGCATGCTCTTATTAAGAACCAGTGGGATACACCTTCAAAAATTGGGCATCTAGGTGAGAATTGTCAGTAAAAAAAAAATCACCTTCAAGGTATGCCTATAACTAAGCTAACCAAAGAACCTGTAATAGCCACTGATGAGGGGATGATAAAAATGGAAAATGTCTAAATGGTAGCCAGCATGTTGTCCTTCGGTCACCAAGGAAGAATCTTCATACGGATTCCACACAATTCTTGAAAATACACCATAACGTGCATCTTTAAAAAAAAAAAAGAAATTCTGAAGTAGTCCATAATAACTCAAACAAATTTCAAGCCACATCAAATACACGGGCGTGCATCGCCTCTTGCACCATTGTACCATTCTCACGGGACTATGCTCTACTTCAGGAAAATTAAAATAAAGGTAATGTAGAGTTTAATTAACATCGGGTAAGTCAAATTACCAGTACTCGTATTGCCAATAATGTGAAATCTCCATAACAAGCCATGTAATGTAAGCATTTCAATGTATATTGATAAAATCTCACGTGCATTACAAGATAGTGTGTTGGGCATCAATGTACAACGACCACTCCCACAATTGATTGCAGGTAAAAAATAAATTAGGGTTTGTTGATTTGCCTGAAAGAAACAAAACTAAATCATCTTTCCCCGATGATGGATTGAATAAACTATAGGACCTAGAAAAGGATTATAGCGGTCTACATTAGACTTCAAACGAATACTGCTCCTGTCTCTTGCTTCTCCATCATGATCTGCACCATTACTGCAGTCATCTCCTTCCCTGTCTTGGCATTTCGCATCTTCTTCTCCACTGAGGAAGCAGCGCAACAAGACTATCATGTAGATAAAATAGAACATATCTCCAATTCCCTTTTTCTCCATTAGCTGTAATGGCGCTTTCACTTTGAATTATACTGATTTTCGAAGTAACATGACTCATGGCCGTTAATTTTATAATTTATAGTGGATGTATGATCAGTTTCCAGAGAACAAGACTGTGATGCGAAATATGTAATGAGGAGAGGGATTTTATGTATAGGTTGAATAAATTACACAGTGGCCGAGCAATCAACATTGGATAATTAAAGTTCCATGTTAAAATATGTTGACTTCTGACTTTGTATTGAATAATTCAAATCTTTGGTAGTTGCTCTCTGGGGGAGGAATACGAACGCGTGCATATAAAATGCATGTGGAATACATATTGATACTTTGTGCCCGATGTTTGAGTTTGAACTTCACGTGCTTAGATTTTTGACTTTCTGATTCGGGTAAAATGAATCCTAAAAGAGTTTGTTGAAGTTTTCAATAGATCTTACAATATTTGGTGACAAATTAAAATATAGTAGACACACACAAAAACAAATTAAATTTATGTTAATATAAATTTTAATATCACTTGAAAATATATAAGATCTAATAAATAAATATTTTTGAAAACATCATTGTTTATTAATTAATAGCACAAATATAAATTTATACTAATATAAAAGATTAGATACTGCAAATCAGAAATAAAAATTCAATCTAGATTACACAAGCGTGTGTTTTAACTTTCATGAAACATAATATGGATAATATAGAGCACATGCTAAAATTGGATCGAGCAAAAAGGAAGAAAGTAGAAACTAGTAGATATTGAGTGTACATGGTATGGCTCTACAAAAATGCTATTGTTGCAACTAACATCTTTTTCGAAGGATCCGCCCATATAATTACAATATTACCCCCGAATATTCACCATTTAAGTTAATTCTCGTGAAACATCCAACGTTAGGGTGAAGTAGGATAACGCTAAATCCATCGTAGTGACTTTAAACTTGAATCGATCATATGCCTATGTTATGCATCTAACTAAGGTAAATAACTATTAATGTTTACAAACTTCAAATAACTAGGTAATAACAATCAAAATCAGAATGTAATTATTGGTAGTTTGAAGCCAATTTGACAAGTACTAGTTCAATTTAGTACCACTATTTAATACTTCAACTAAGTCCAACAAATGCATATAATACCTATAATTTATGACTTAAATAAATGGTAACTTAATATTTGATTAATATGAAATACTACCAATGACAAAGAAGAACAAATGTATACAATAAAATTAATGAATATATTTAGTTAGGTATCAAATATTATAAACGTAGTAATATTTTCAGTTGAAAATAAACGATATTGTAAACAAGAAAGGGGAAAGATGCCATTAGAGAAGAGAAAATGAGAACACCTATTCATTCAAAATGTCCAATACAACATAAATAAGATGCATGTTTATAGATTCACTATATAGCAAAGATTACAATAACGTCTTTTGACATTTAACATATTCGCCCTTAATTGGTTTATGCAACTCTCCCTTGAATATGCATCTTCAAAATCTTGGATATTCATATAATAACTTGAATTTGTCATTTTTGAAACTTGTTTGGTGATTGTCCCCTCTCATTATTATTGTCAACCCCATTGTGAAACGCAGTATAAAAACAATGTGCTAAAAAAACATATTTGATAGATCGGATAACATTGTTCTAGTGGAAGGATTGAATGTGTTTTCATATGATGGACCGGTCAACATTTTGCACGATGGATCAGGCTCTTTTATTGACCATGGATCGATCATAGTTTGTTACGTGGATCAGGCATAAAATTATACAATGGATCGGATGCTTCTAGCCTATGGGTCGGTCACTCACAATATACCATTGACCGGGTATTCTTTCTTCAATGGATCGGTCTATAGTTCATTTCCTATGGATCGGACGCTGTCATTTGCTATGGATCGGATGCTGTCATCTGCTATGGATCGGTCAAGTTCATCTGCTATGGACCAAGCATAATTTTGTGTCATTGATCAGACATTGAAAATGGGATGGATCGGTTGGTAAAATGGAGGATCAGCCACATGCTGCACACGTCAAAACTGGTGATCGGGCAAGGTGCCCATCGAGGAATCTGTTCATTTTTATGGATTGACTATATTTTTGGCTCAGTGGCAATTATGTAATTATGATGAATCGGGCATCCAATCCATAGCCTGCACATATGAAATTACAGTTTTGCCACTCCCTTCAAATCACGCCTATAAATACCCCGTCACTTCCTACATTCAAGGGACCGAATTTTTCCACCCAGAAGTGCTGCCATTTTCATTTCTCAATATCAAGGTATCATCTCAAACACCATTAGAGCTCCATCAAGCTTCAATCATTCATCTCCATCATCGTGAAATCATCAAAGATCGTCGAAGTGCTCGATTATCGAAGATCTACTTTAATAATCTCCGCAACTAAAGAGATCTAAGCATTTTTACTACGAATTCAAGATATTGAAGAGAGAGAGAATCATAGAGAAGAGAAATTCATTATAAAAGAAAATGGAAAAGATGTGTAAAGTGAAAGTGATAATGTACTTTGTAATGATGAAGATCATAATGAAATATCCGATTGAAGTGGACGTAGGCCAGATCTGAGGTCAAACCACTATAAACGCTCTCTACTTTACTTTTTCCCGCACTTATCTTGCTCTTAACCTTGTTTTGATTATTTGTGAAGTGTTGAAACACACCTTGGGATGTTAGTGCCATTTTTTGCATTAACATTTTTGGGCCCTACCTTGGGGCTCGAACCCACGACCACAAGGTTGTTGTATATGACGTAGTTGTATACACGATTATATGATTTTTGTTTGATGATAACAACCAACTAAATATTATTTTAATGTGTTTGTTGCTGTACTGTTATTCTATATCACAGACATAAATATAATATTTATATTTATATAAAATACTACTGGACAAGAATTAAATATTCAAACAATATTTTAGTAAATATAATATTTTATTTCAACAGTCAAAAAAATGCGGTTTTACAACTCCACTATTTGCTCAACACTATAATTCACTAAAATAAAATTTACTCATATACAATTCTGTTGTTACACAGCTCCTCACTACAACACTTTGGCTATACATCTCATATATATATACACACACACACACAATCACTCACTCAGTTTACATTTCAATATACAAACACATTAATTAACACTACACATTGTTCTTGTCTTCAATCTTCAGTCTTCTGTCTTCACAGCTCACTGTCAGTCCAGTCATCCATACCTGTCATATACAGAAACACACACAGTATATGGAATAGAAATAATATTCTAAATTCTAGCGAATATAAATTTTAATTTGCCTTAGTTTTCTGGTGTGTTTTCTCATCATTTTTCATGACTTGATCTGACAGTGTTTCTAGTGCTCAAATATATGCATGATATATGTATATACACATATTACAGTGTAGGGACATGAAAATAAGTATGAATGGCTGCATGAGCACAAGTGTATAAATATACACGTGTGCGCTACCTCGCCAATCAAAATGTAGTGCAACAACTGAGGAGCAACCACATGGACCAACTCAACTCAGTGCAAAGTGAAACAGTGCAAACATGTGGACATGTGAACAAGCATATAAGCAATGATGTGGTCGAGCACAAGGGTCAAGTCTATTGTATGGACGGGTTTATACAAAGCTGGATCACAAGTAATGGTGGAGAATTCACATGTACTAAGAGTTGTGTATAATTTCAGCATGGCCATGCATATGTACAAAGCTCAAGGATATGTGGACATGCACAAGAATATATGAAGCAGCCTCAAGTTCATGGATCAAATGATCATAGCAGCATTTGTAAACTCAGCATAAGTCAGAATGCCAAATACATGTAAACAAGTATGAAAACAGGTTCAAATCAGTTTGTACATGATGGTGCAACACATCAGTGGACATGCATGTGAATACACAACAAATATAGTTCAAGCAATCTCAGATGGAAAGTGTGCAAATGTGTTTCAGAAATGTTGCAACAACTACAAAATAATTCAAGTTCATGATGGCAAGCAACAAAATCAACTAGTGCAGCAAGTTTCTTTTCAGACCAGCATAGCCAGGGTGCAACTCATGGACTTTGGTGTACACAACAAAAGCATGGTCAAAACTGGTTCATACAAAACATGGCAACAACACAAGCATTGACATAACAAATTGAACATGGTGATAACACAAACATGGCAACATACAAGTTCAAGGGTCGAGTACAAAATCAGTCTACTACAGCAGTTTACATATATGCACAAGTCAATGGACAAAGAAAAGCATAAGCAAGGAAAGAATGCCAAACTCAAGTCTAGTCAGTTTTTGAAACAATGGTGCATGTATAGATGTTTTTGAAGTCAAGATCATATACATATGTTTATATATGTTATATTTATATAAACATATATAAGTATATGAAATATAAACTCGGTCGCTGAAGAACATATTCAAAATTGGTGGATGTTTCAACATGGATAAGCAACAGGGAAAATTTCCAGATATAGCAGTGAATTCAAATAACAATACAAGCCAAGAAATCACAAATGATCAACATGTTTGGCAAGTAACTTTTAAAGGATAATTCATGCAAGCATATAAAGCTTTCCAGAATTTTAATGACTCATGTTTGTAAGTCTTTTTAATAGATTCCTGAAATCATCAGTAAGTTTTTTTAAAAGGCAAGAAACAAATTTCAAAATCAATTCTTTCTTTCCTGAAATCAACAATGAATTCTCGGCAATCTATCAAGTAATTTACGAATGGACAAACTTGGCAAGTTTTCTTATTCACAGGGAATCAAATGGGAATAGCAGAAGCATTTAATTTCAATTCAAACCCGAATCAATCAAGTCTTTTTTTCGCAATAATTCAAATGGAATTCATCCACAAATACATGACTAGATTCATTGAAGAACATGTCTAGATTCATCTCGAATAAATCACTCAACTTCATCAAGGCCGAATTAACTCAAGGAGACCAACAGAGGAAAAACGCAATCAGATCAAATCAATTTTTGAAATCAGAGGCATAAAGGTTTCTATTACCCTAGATAATTTCACCCATCATCATCGGCTTTGAAATGTATCGAAACCACAAAATCAACTCAAGAGAAAACTGTTTCAAATCAGAAGTTACGTACCAGAGTTTCGATCGCCACAATTCTCAAATAAGAGAACAATCGATTAAAGAAGAAAGGCTCCAGAGATTGAAGCAACTCAAGAATCAGCTTTCATCAAATAAGCACATCGATTTGGGAATTCATATGAAAACCCTAGGGAGCCGCCATTTTTGAGCTCCAGAGCAAAAGAGAACGGGCTTAACCATTTGCAAAAGGGCCGGCCATAATTTACAAAGGGGATAACCTTTTATTTTAATCTAGGGTTTATTTTAATTTGTATTGTATTTGTTTTTATTTTTTGGTGTTTTTTTTGTAAACCGTTTGATTAGTTCTAGAGTCTGTAAAATCTAGGAAACCAGTTAGGGTGTTAACTGGCTGTTTACTAGAGTCTGTAAAATCTAAGGGTTACGGGGTTGTAATAAGGGGAAATCTGATCTAAGGGGTTAGCTCAGTCTAGGGTTTTGAGTGTAGGATTAGAACAGGAGTGAGGGGTTCGCGAGTTTACATGGTCTTGTAAGCGAGATCTGTTCTGTTACCTAGTAGTATCCTTAGGATTGCAGCAGTAGGTAGGGTTTTGCCAAAGCTGGGTATCTCTGTGTGTTATTTACTTTCGGTATTTTTATTTCTACTGCATTCTGTGATATGATATTTTTTTAATATCCTGCTAAAATTCAATAAACCCTATTCACCCCTCCTCTAGGGTTAATCTAGATCCAACAAAGGTTAGTATCCTTGGTGGGTTTTTGTGGGTTGTGAAGATTGAAAGCCTGTCATTCTACGATAGATCTGCATGATCTAGAAGTCAGGCCCAGTAAAAGAGTTCCTACGAAGTTTGGAAATTTGTCTAAGATCATGGCACCGTCGAAGAAAGGTGGTAGTTAGTCCGTGAGAGGTTTAGATAATACTGTAAATGAGGCTCCAACCCCTCAAACTAATCATCCAGCAAATTCTCAAACCCCGAGAGTGTGTGTGTCTCGAGAAGAGTTGGATATCGCCGTCGCTAGCTTGACTTAGCAAATGGAGGCTTTAAACAAAGTTATGATGGAAAGGCTAAAAGCTCTCTTCGCTGCTGAAGCTACTGTGGCAATTCAGAAAGTTGAAATTAATCTCGAAGAGAATGCTAACTCATTTGCTTTAGATCTCAACCGTGAGTACTTTGTTGAAGAGGTTGACGATTCAGATGATGAGGTTGAAGATTCTAAACCTAATGCTAAGAACCATTCTGAAAGATATGCTTCTCGAAAAGTGGCTTTTCGCACCAAAGGGCACCTCCCTAAGAGGGAGGCCCAGGGCACCGGATCCCTAATCGTGATCACTTACCTCAGCGAGCATCTGGTAAAGGTGATGGCGTCGTCCCCGTGGGTCAACACAGTGACGAAGAATATCCTTCGGAGATGGTTAGGTAGATTATGAAAGAGAGTATGGAGAGGAATGATGATGAAAGAGAGTGGGACTTCGCTCCAAGAAAGACTCTGTTTACAGAGAGAATTCAGAAGGCTGAATTTCAGAAGAAATTTACTCCTCCAACCATGATAGCTTATAGCGGAACTGGTGACCCTAAGCTGTTCCTATACAAGTATGATCAGCTTATGAATAGTGCTTGAGCAACAGATGAGATAAAGTGCTTGTATTTCCCTATTTACGTGAAGGGAGTAGCGTCGCTTTGGTTCATTAAATTGCCGCCAAAGTCCGTGGATAATTTCCCTGTTCTAGCAAAGAACAGGGAGCAGTTTAGGCTGTATGCAACAAAAATCAAAGACGTAATGTCGTTGAATGACGTGGAGCAAAGGCCGGGTGAATCAATCAGAGCTTTCTTACACGCTTCAATATGGCTGTAACTGAAGTGGGGAGCCCAGAGCCTCGCATGGTGTTGATGACATTATACAAAGCTGTGGATAAGAAGTCTGAGCTCGGGAGAAGGATGAAGATAAAGGAGCCTAATGCTCTCGAAAAGCTCTACAAGAAAGCTGAGGAATTTATCAGAGTAGAAGATGACCCCTCTCCAGCTCAGAATGTCGCTGAAAGTAGTGTTGTGCTAGAGAAGAAGGATAATAGTGCTCAACGTGGTCAAAAGAGTAATGGGGAATAGAAGAGTGGAAATGATGGGAAGGACAATAGGAATGGTAAGAAACTCTGATTCTTCAGCCTCTCAGAGTTGACTCCTTTGACAAATACCCCAGAAAATATCTTTCCTGCCACCAAAGATACAGAAAACTATTCGAATTCGAGACCGCTGAAGATTAGGGAAAACCAGATGAAGTCCGGAAGGTTTTGTTGTTTCGATAACCAACCTGGCCACAACACAAATGAATGCAGACATCTCAAGAGCTTGATTGAAGAACTGATAAGGAAGAATAAGTAGCAACAATATGTGAAGAAACCGTAGACTGCGGATCCTTCCTAAAATTCCCAAGGGTAGAGTGCACCTGCTAGTCAGCCTTGTTCAAGAAGTGGAGCTCCAGTGCAAGCTAACCAAAGGTCGGTGATTAATACCATTTTTGGAGATCTTTATCTGGCAGGTAGCAGCTGGGGAGATATTGAAAGATATGCACACGCTTTGAAGTATGTCCCAAAGGAAGAGCGATGTTTGATCCTGAGCAATACTTCCTATTAAGTAGCAGAAGATCTCTTATGAAGACATTGTGTTTAAAGAGAAGGATGCAGAAGGTGTGATAACTCCTACTCTTGACCGGATGGTTGTAATGGTCGAGATAAGCCAACAACGGTTAAGAGGGTTCTTGTTGCTTGTGGTGCCTACGTTAAATTATGTTCCGAAGCACTTTTAACTAGATGAAGCTTTCCATGGATGATGTGTGAGCTTTTAGACAAAGATCCAAGGGTTCACGGGCGAACTAAAGCAACCAATTGGGTTTATTGAATTGCTTGTCAAATTGGGAGAACAAGAAAAGGGAGATATTATGATGCAAATTTTTGTGCTTGTGGATGAACTTTCTGCATATAATGCATTCCTGGGTAGGCCTTCTCTAGCTGATTTCAGAATTGCCTTAGCACCTTGGTGTTTGACTATGAAGTTTCCTACTGATAAGGGTGTTGGTGTGATCAAGGAGATCAGGATACCGCTAGAGAGTGCTATCTCACGGAGCTGCTTGAAGCAAAGAAGAAGGACAAGGGTAATAATGTGGAGGCTCCTCTCAGCATTCACGACCCCATCTTATAGCAACTAGGGCATGGCCCTTGCACTGGAGAGCATAGTGGAGCTTAGAAAGAGATAGATGCTCGGAAAGCCAGTGCAGGGGATAATCGAGCGGCGCCAGCTGAGGTCACAATTTCTATATCAGTTCATCCAAAAGATCCTAAACAAGTGTTGAAGATAGAATCTCAGTTGGGCCAGAAGTTGTAGAAATATTTAGTTGTTTTCTTGAAATCTAATTTGGATGTGCTCGCTTGGAGCCATTCTAATATGTGTTGGATTTCACCCGAAGTGGCAGTTCATGCTTTAAACGTTGACCCAAGCGTATTACCTATGAAGCAGAAGATAAGGATTCAAGGTCCAGAAAGGTCGATGGCTCTCAAGGAAGAAGTGGATAGGCTGATGGAAAATCGCTTTATTCGAGGGTTAACATATCCGGATTGGGTGTCAACTCCTGTGTTAGTGAAGAAACCCAACAGAAAATGACGTATCTGCATCAATTATCCAGACCTCAACAAAGCATGTCTGAAAGATAGTTTCATGTTGCCCAGAATCGATCAGCTTGTGGATGCGACAGTGGGACATGAGCTTTTATCATTCATGGATGCATATTCGAGCTACAACCAGATAATAATGCATGATCCAGACCAGGAGAATACATGCTTCATTACAGATGTTGGGTTGTACTGTTACAAATTAATGCCATTTGGGTTAAAGAATGCCGGAGCAACTTATCAACATCTCGTCAATGCGATGTTCAAGTCTCAGATTGGAAGGACTATGGAAGTCTATGTGGACGACATGCTGGTAAAGTCAAAGAGATTAGATAATCATTTGGAGAATCTAGCTGAAGTGTTTCACATCTTAAGGAAGTATGACATGAAGTTGAATCCTCTTAAGTGTTCATTCGGAGCTGCATCTGGGAAATTCCTTGGGTACATGGTCAATGCCAGTGGCATCGAGGCCAACCCTACTCAGATTTCAGCGTTAAGAGAGATGCGAGCTCCAAGGACAAAGAAAGAGCTTCAGAGCTTAAATGCGAAGGTTGCTGCACTGAATCACTTCATCTCAAAGGCCATAGATAAGTGTATTTCATTTTTCGATGCTTTGAGAAAAGGAAAGAAAGACTTTGAATGGACTCCGGCTTGTCAAACGGCCTTCGAAGATCTAATCAGACACATGGAAACACCTCCAATGATTTCAAGGCTAGGTGATGGTGAGGATTTATTTTTATATTTGGTAGTCTCATCTCATGCTTTGAGTGCAGCTCTAGTATATGAGGATTAAAATTTTCAAAGGCCGGTCTACTACATCAACAAAGGCTTATCAGGGAAGAGTTGAATCATCCGAAGCTGGAGAAGCTTGCATATTGTCTACTTATTGCCTCGAAGAAGCTAAGGCCAAATTTCCAAGCTCATCCAATCAAGGTGTTCACAGATCAGCCGCTGAAACAAGTTTTGTTCGGTCCATAAACTTCGGGGAGATTATTGAAGTGGAATATTAAGCTCAGTCAATATGATATTAGTTATCATCCACAAAGGGCAAACAATGAGCAAGCTTTGTTGGATTTCATCACAGAGTTCACCGACAGGGGAGACGAGAAAGAAGAGCCTAAAGATGTACTGGTTCAATGGAAGTTGTTTGTTGATGGTGTTGTGAATGAGTATTGTTCCGGGGCAAGAGTGGTTCTAGAGATTCCCGAAGGACGCTTATTATGCTATGCATTGAGGCTCAAATTTCCATCAACAAATAATGAAGCAGAATATGAGGCCTTGACAACTAGATTGAGGATAGGGAAGGAATTCAACCTGAAAGCTTTACATATATTCAGTGATTCATAGTTGGTGGTTTGTCAAGTCAAACAAGAGTTTCAAGCTAAAGGGGGAAATTTGCTAGCTTACTTGTCTAATGCTTGGGAACTGCTCAACAACTTGGAATACAACAACATCACTCATATTCGAGGAAGTAGAACATGAAGGCAGATTCACTTGCCAAAGATGCTAGCTCAGGAGACACTCAGCTGTTAGGGTTAGTGCCCATTGAAGTTCTCTCCAACCCGAGTACTGAAGACGCTGATATTGATTGGGTAATGTAATGCCGAGGAGCCCGAATCATGGATGACTCCAATCAAGGACTATCTTTTTAATGGGACACTTCCCAAAGATCAAAAGAAGCGAAGGAAGTTGTTGTGGATGACACCTCTATTTCTTATGCAGGATGGTCGGTTGTATAGAAGTGGTTTCTCTATGCTTCAACTCAGATGTGTTACCAAAGAAGAATCTAAGGAAATTCTAGCAGAATTACATGGCGGAGAGTGTGGAGGACATTCAGGTGGACAAAATTTGGCGAAGAAAATTCTGCGATATGGTTATTTCCGGCCTAATTTGAACTGCGACTCTGCAGTATATGCCAGGAAATGTGAGAAATGTCAGAGATTTGCCAAAATTCCCAGAGCACCATCCACAGAGTTGACTCAAATGGTCAGTCCATGGTCATTTACTGCTTGGGGCATCGATCTAATTGGAGCATTGCCTACTACCAAATCCAACATGAGGTATGCCATTGTCGTTGTCGATTACTTCACGAAGTGGGCTGAAGTAGAGCCACTGGTCACCACTACCTTAAAGAAAGTCCTCAATTTTGTCTTGAAGAATATCATTTGCAGGTTTTGTGTTTCGTAGAAGATAATCAACTACAATGGGACTCAGTTTGAAAGCGAAGAGTTCAAAGGTTTCTGCACCAAGTATTAAATCCAGAAGAGTTTTGCAGTTGTAGCCCATCCGTAGGCAAATGGGTAGGTGGAAGCAATCAACAAGATCATAAAGTCAACCATCAAAAAACGTCTTGTAAAAGAAATAGGTGGTTAGGTGGATGAGCTCCCTCTTGCACTGTGGGCATATCGAATGACTCATAAATCTGCGACTAGGAACACTCCTTTTTCCTTGGCATTTGGTTCTGAAGCGATGATTCCAGTAGAGCTAGAGGTTCCTACTCACCGCAGAATTCATTTCGACCAAGCACAGAATGATCAGCTGCAACTAGAGGCACTCGATCAACTTGAGGAAATAAGGAATGAAGCAGAGCTCCAAATTGCAGCACCCCAAAAGAGAAGAGCAAGGCACTTCAACAGCAAAGTATGCCTAAGACTTCCGAAGTTGGTGACCTTGTGCTGAAAAGAGTGATGACTTCCTCAGGCGTATTCGGACCAAATTGGGAAGGTCCATATATAATCAGTCAAAAGCTTCTGGACGACACATTCAAACTCCCTACGGTTGATGGAATCCCCATCCTGCGAGCTTGGAACTCTAACCATTTACGTCATTATTTTTCATAGTTTCTTTGTTCAATTCCTATAAAAATAATGATTGTAAATATTTTTGCAAGTCTTGTAATTGAACATGATCATGAATTAAAAGTATGTATGCTTATTTCGACAATGTTTTTGCCATTTTTTGTCAAACAATTCAAAAACTGCTTAAATTCGATTAAATGTTGCAGGTCATAAAAAGAGTGCTTACTTCCTCAAAAATCCGATGATACTTACAAAGCATCCCAACAACGATAACTCAAGTGTCGAGTGCCACCAACGTCCATCTGCACATATGCAAGGATGTGGAGCACCGCCTTGAAGGTTGAAAAGAAAGGATCGCTAGGAGTCAGATCGATAGGAGTCCAACGACGAGAAGCGTGACGAGTAGACGGAAGGATACAAATTGCAAGTTCCACCGAAGGGACACCTCTCCTAGTGAGTGGCCCAGGGCCTTGGTTCCCAAACGGAGATAGCTTACTGAGACAAGCATCCGGTAAAAGGACTGGCGTCTGCCCCGTGGAACAACGCAATGAAGGAAACTTCCAACTTGTTGCAGGTTTCACCAAAGGGGCACCTCACCAAGTGTGAGGCCCGAGGCCCTGTCCTCTTAATGTGGTGAATCGCATGCCGAGTCAAGCATCCGGTGAAAGAATCGGCGTTTGCTCCGTGGAACTACACAAACACCCAAGACCTCTACGGAGGCACCCTCTCTGAGTCTTCGATGCTTAGGTTGATCGGCCGGCAGTAGATGAAAGTCTTAGATGCCTGAATCAGCTAAGCTGGATTGTAAACGAAGTTGGGATTTAACCAAAGACCTCTACGGGGGAACCCTCTCTTAGTCTCCAACGCTTTGGTTAATCAGTCTAATTGATTGACGAGAGTCTTCAATGCTTGAATTAGCCAAGCTGGATTGTAAACGAAGTTGGGCTTTAACCGAAGACCTCTACGAGGGCACCCTCTCTGAGTCTCCAACGCTTAGGTTGATCGGCTGGCAGTAGAGGAAAGTCTTTGACGCCTAAATTAGCCAAGCTGGGTTGTAGACGAAGTTGGGCTTTAACCAAAGACGTCTACGGGGCAACCCTTTTTGAGTCTTCGACGCTTGGGTTAATCGGCTGGCAGTAGATGAAAGTCTTCGACGCATGGATCATCCAAGCTGGATTGTAGGTAAAGTTGGAATTTAACCAAAGACCTCTACGGGGGCACCTTCTCTAAGTCTTCGATGCTTAGGTTGATCGGCTGGCAGTGGAAAAAAGTCTTCGATGCCTGAATCAGCCAAGATGGATTGTAGTCAAAGTTGGGCTTTAACCAAAGACCTATACACGGGCACCCTCTCCGAGTCTCCGATGCTTTGGTTAATCAGTTTAATTGATTGACAAGAGTCTTCAATGCCTGAATTAGCCAAGTTGGATTGTAGACGAAGTTGGGCTTTAACCTAAGACCTCTACGGGGACACCCACTCCGAGTCTGGGAATGCTCAGATTAATCAATTTAATTGATTGACGAAAGTCTTCAATGCCTGAATTAGCCAAGTGGATTGTTGATGAAGTTGGGCTTTAACCCAAGACCTCTCTGGTGGTACCCGAACTAAGTCGCTGACACTTAAGTTAATCGGCTGGTTGCAGACAAAAGTGTTCGACGCTTGAATTAACTAAGCTGGATACTAGATGAACATTGGGCCAGAATATAAGACCTCCCATGTGGGGGCACAGGTACATAAGACTTCTCCAAAAAGAAGCAATGGATCAACCAACAAAGCTTGGTTTCTTAGATGCAATGGTAGGCTCCGAAGCTCTCAGTGAACTGGCAGAAGTAGAAAAACTTCGCAAACAAATTAGAAGCTTCGAGTTCCCTTGCCAAAGTCTGAGAAGCTCGACAAAGTTGATAGCATCCAACATATGCAATTCGTGATTACCTATGGTATGGGGGCAACACAACCACATTGGAATGGAATAATGTTCTGAAAGCATACCACAACTCATCACGACTTCACAACAAATAAAAGACTTGTATTCTGCTAAGAGATTAATATGAAAAAGTACGACAAAGCTAGAGAGAAAAGCCAAAGTACAACAAATCAGAAGCATTATTATTACATCAAAGCAGATTTCAGGATCAACTCTTAACAAATTTAAAAGTGATTACCGGTACTCGCATAAACATCCGGCCAAAGCAAACAAGAAACAACAAAGCCACATAAAGCAAAGCAGATAGCCAAAAGCTCTAATCACCCATCTTTCCACTTCAAAAGAACTGCTAGACCTGAGGGTAAGCTTTGGAACTTTGGGAGGAGGAGGTGTAATGGCTTGCTGGCCTTTTTCCTCAACTTCTTCGTTATCTTGCGAACCATCAAGGAAAGGAAGAGCAGGTACCTTTTTGCGAGCACTGCGCTTTCCCTTGCGTGTCTTTTATGAGGATTTACTCTTCTTTTCTGAGCAGCCCTTACCACCCTTAGTCGGGCTCTCGTCTGCATCCTCAAAGTCTTCTGTTCCTCCTGGCTAGAAGTCCGGGTCATCCAAGTTAGCAATTGCATCGATATTTTCTGCTTGTGACCCGAGTTGAGTAGTGGAAGAGGGAGTAGAGGCTGTAACCAAAGAAGGATCACCCAGAGGAGGAGTTTTGGTCAAAGCCGTTGTCGCTAGAAGGGTTGAAGGAGTAAAAATTATCGTAGTTCCCGTAACTTCAGCAACAATGGGAGAAGGTTTTAGTGTGACCAAATGAATGATAAGCAAGGAGCTGATTATACCCTTGTAGAGTGCTAAACTAATCCAAGTCCGATAAGAATTGATCAATGTCGATTTTACCTGAGGCATGAGGGTTTTTGTGATCTACTTTGTATTTGTTGGGGTCATCATCGTTGTCATCTTCATCCCGATGCTCCTCAGTAACTTCTTTCTTCTCTCCAGAAGTTTCAGCAAGGTCAGTTGAAGTCAAAACTGCAGCCCTGATGTCAGAAGAAGTAATACCAGTAGAGGTAGTGCCAGTAGTAGTAGCAACTGTATCCGGGGCATGCACCCCAGAAGATCCAGCACCAATTGTTAAACCACGCTCCCTCATGAGTTCATCTTTCCCCTTGGCTAGGCAGTGCAAGATTCCTCATCTAGAAAGGACTTCAGGAGTTCCTCTTCAGTATAGCCATATTCCTCAAGTTATGCAAGCATTTCTTCCCAAACCTCAGCTAATGTGATCGTGAATTTCTCTCCTAAGAAAGATAAGCTGCCACGTCCCATAACGCTATAAGTATAGAACCTGAATAAGATAGAATTAAATTCACCCTTGTCTTCGGAAAGTGTTTGTTCTGTAGTTTCCTTGCCTGCATGAGCTTGATCTCTCTCCTTCTCATGACTTTCTAATTTAGCTTTCAGCAAGGAAATCTCCAATTCCTGAGTAGTATTCTTTTTGTGAAGACAAGTATTATCTCACTAATAAGTTGTAGAAGTTTTCTACTCTATGGCTAATTGGTCCTCGGTATTCTTCTGGGAAGAATGAATGTCTTTGACTTGAGTAGCTAGCATGTTCTCTCTCAGTTTAGCGGCAACAAGCTCATCCTAAAGTCTTTGGTTCTCGGACTCTAGTTCCTGGTTCTTTTAAGTAAAAGATGAAATGCTAACATCATGTGCTTAGAGGGTTCTTTTCCATTCTTTTTTATCATTCTTCATTGTCAGCATGGCCTAGTAGTTAAGATGGTTGAGTCAATGAAGTTCATTAGCTAGCTTATGCCACTGGGATATTTCTCAACATGACCCTTAACCACATCCAATTACTTCTCAAAATGACCTTTCACAATATCTTGGTTCTTAAGCATCTCTGCCTTGTTCGTTGGCCTGATGTCCAGATCAAAGCGGACTTCCTTTAAAAACCAAGTAGAAAACCACTCAGCTAATGTGCTAGGTGCAGGATCAAGAGTGTATTTCGGCCTCTCGATAATCTGATGTATATCGGCAGGAGTGGGGGTAACTGATAGAGGTAGAAGAAGCATAAGGTTGGTAGAAGTTTGAACAACAGTGGTAGGAACTTTATCTGTCTTAAACTGCTTATGAGAACTACTTCCACCGTGATCCCTTCCTTTATCCTCTGTTTCCCTCTTCTTATGACGGTCATCCCTCTATTGCTTATCCTGGTCATAACGCTTATCACGGTCTTGCCTGCTCTGCTCATACTCATCCTGACGATCCCGTTCTTCTTGAGCTTTTATCTCTCTTCTCTGCTCATCGGTCTCTCCATAATATCAAGGTTGTGCATGATGCCGAAGGCTGTAATGATATTTCTTGAAGTCTTCAGAGTAAAAGCGACAACTAATGGTTTGACCTAAAACTGAAAAAAGCAAGGGTTTAGCATTTTAAAGAAGGAAGAACTAGGGCAAGACAAAAAGCACATGCAGAATGTCGGAGCTCTAAGTGTGTATCATGTGTGCTTTAGCATGCATCAAGTGACGAACCGCTCGTTTATTTTGGAACTAAAGAAGTCATGATTTCAGGGGTAGGTTTCTAAGAAGTCTGAATCAAGTCGGAAGCAACTTTTGTCACCAGGGAAGCAAGTTTGGAAGTTAAAATTTCACTTGTAGTAAGCTCTCTTGTTGTGACATTAAGATCGCTCTGAATATAAGATCATATTGGTCTGTAGCTGGGGTTATCGGATTGGCATCGGCTCTCTCAACAATCGTGTTGCTTTATGTGCAACCTCTCCTTCCTCAACCTACTCCTCAGTCGTCGTAGGACCTTTACCTTCATGATGTCTAAATTCTTCTTCTTCAATGAGAGGTAATTGAGGCTGCGTAGATGACTCAGCTCCAGCAGCAGGATCTTTGCACTTATTTAGAGAAGATTCTTCAGTGGAGTCTTTGGATATAACACCCCCTCCATAAGCTGAAACACCCGATGTTTCATGTGTAGAATGAAGAGTTGAAGAAGGTCTTCCAGAAGGAAAAGATCATAAGGGGTAAAGTGGGTTATACTGGCGAAGAAATCCTTCCGTGATTGAAAATTTTCTGCATCTCTCTCCGTCTTTGACAGCTCTTAAAGTCTCAAGTGCAGATTGATCAGCAGCAGAGTCTTTGACAGATTTTATAGTCTCAAGTGAAGAGCTCTGAGGAAATATGTTCACCTCCTTCCATCCGGAGGCCATAAAAACTTTTAGGGCATTGAACATAAAAATATTGATTAGGGAATCCCCAAATGATTTCTGGCAAGTCTAGGATAAGCTTGGAATTACGGGCGTCTTCGACAAAAATGATAGATGGATGTTCTTTACTTCTTTTGAAAATGCATAAAGAGCAGATATTCTGAAAAGTAGGTGCGCATTGCTTTGTCCTCATGAAAAGCACATAATGGCTTATTAAGATGGCATAACTGTTTGGGTGAAGCTAGAACGAGACAATAGCTAAGTTCCGAAGGATCATCTAATGATGGGTTGAAAGAAGGCATGGCTCCGCTTACTAACATGTAACGATTGACTATGACATAGCCGACGAGCACAAGATCAACAAAATCATTCTTTCCCGCTAATATTGCATCGGCTTACGGGATGCCAAACTGACTACATAAATGTTTAAACGAATGCATGAAATAACTGTTGGGTGACTCTCAGATGGTTATTTGGTAATAGGACAGGGCAAAGGAAATTTTTGACTGACATTTGGCCCTGGAGCTGCAGTTGTCGTAATTTCAGGAACCGGAGCAGAAGCTCCGGCTTGAGTAAACATAGTTGTTTCCTCAGACTGTTGGCAAGATTGCTGTTGGGTTACCATTTCTACACAAGGAATCGTGTTTTTAAATAAATCACAGGTGTGCATTTCCTAAGTGAGAAGTGTTGTGCATGATTATATGTCATTAAAAAAGAAAAGCTTGGAATCTACAATAGGCATGTGTTGGTTAGTCAATTTCAAGTGTAATTGTGAATTCAGATTAGAATGTTGTACATATACAGGCAGTATTTGACAAGTTATAAACGATCAAACGAAACAGTTATGTGCAGATATGTCATTCAGTCCAAGTCATAAAATGTGACGGCCCGCCCCGCACCAGCCGACATTTTCAATGAAACGCGTTGTGCCGATGCCCAACCAGCATGGGACGGTCGTCAAAGGAAAGGAAAAGGGAAGGAATTTGAACGGTGAACCAACAAAGAACCTGTAGTATATCTCATGGAACAAAATATAATAATAACATAACTTGATATAAAATAGACAAGACAGTGCATAAGCTGAAAACTAAACCATCATAGCAGTGGAAAATTCAAGATACAGCTTATGATCCAAACCATCTTTATTACAACTTTTTAAAAAAAACTATCTCTAAAGAAAAAATAGGAAGATACACTACTAATGCCCAATGTAGTGACCAACAACAACTCAGGAAGAATATATGGGAATAAAACGTGTAAGCCTCCTGCTCGTCTCCGAACAGCTACTCGTGCATGACCAATTAACCTGTCTCTAGTCTGCTCGTTTAGGATCACCCAGAGTAATAAGAAGAAACATAAAACTCTAAGTTAGACAAAAGTCTGGTATGAGCGATAAGCAGCAAAAACAGAACTGTAACAGGTATATATAAACATACCTAAACCTGGACCTGTAACCAAAGAGTTTGCACAACAGGATGCACAGTACTCTTAGGTGACACTAACACATGGTGTGAAAATAATGGGGAGGGGGTGTGCATGTCATGGTGATAGCAAACATCAAACATAGCAATCATCCTCACATCTCTCACTCTGTGCGTAAAGCGTACAATATCTACCACTTTGATCACCCAATCCTTTGCTTTGATCACTCTGCCCCGTGGAGTCACGATGACTCCGCTGCACTGATCCATAGCCACAAGTCCTTTGCTATGTCCACTGTACTCCATGGAGTCATGAAAACTCCACTGCACTGGCTCATAGCCTTGCTACGATCACTTTTCCCCCATGAAGTCATGACAACTTTACTGCACTGATCCATAGCCAATAATCCATCTCCCAGTGGTGAGTCAAAGCTATAGACATCGATAACCCCTTAGCACACGTCCCGCAGCAAAGTCCAACTCATGAAGTTAACTCGTTGATCCCATTTGGGTCCTGAGTAATAACCTCCCATTTGGACTTCCTTTGCATCTCGGGTTTTGGTCGAATTGGAGTTGGAGAGTCGTCGCATAGAAGCAAAAGTATACATCTGGTTCGGTTTGGTACTCCATACCCGATTTGGTTTGGTGCTCATATCCCATGCATTGGTTCAATTCGAATATGCATAGTACTCCAGTCCTCATAGGTTCGGTTCGGGTCCCTCATTTGGTTCGGTTCAGGTCCCTCATTTGGTTCGGTTCGGGTCCCCTTTTTGCTTCCTTCTCACCTCCAGATTCCGATCCAGTTCTCCCTTTATCTCGGATCTGATCCCCTGCCCCAATTCGATCCAATTGTCCTTCCTTGTTGCCCTGCTTTTCTTCTTATGCTAGGTTCCGATCCGGTTCGGTTTCTCTGCTCAGTTCTCCGACCCGAGCTCCATAACCCGATCTGAAACCCTGCACATTTTCCAGCGAGCGTATATCATCCATTTTCGCTATACGACGACGTTTTCAACCATTCTAACTTTACTAAGAAATCATAAAACATACCAAAAAGTCATAGCAACATGTATGATCAACCATAAACACTAAAACGATGAATAATCATGCCAATATGGATCAAACATACCCGAAACCCATGGTTTTCGCCTTAATCATGTTTAATCAAATCTAACGGCAGGATTAGCAAAAAATGTCCATATTAACCCAAATTTCTATCAGAGCCCTAAAATAATATTTAAGAATTTCTACATATTTTTCCAGAATTTTATAATGCATAATTTCGTTAATTAACACTAATTACCCCTAATTAGCCGTAATTAGCGAAAATAATGCAAATCACTCACCTTAGCCACAAATAAAACTTTAGATCTGAAACTTTACTATTATGGCAAGAATTCCAATGTATAGCAGCAGCCCCAACTCTGATTTGATGCTAATTTGATTTGATTTGTTTAATTAATGTCAAAAAGGTGATTTGGGGGTGATTAAGAAGGTAGAGGCCATTGCTAGGGTTCAAAGGATGAAAGTGGAAGCTGTAAAAACTGAAATGAAATGTTTTTCCTTAACCCTATCAGCCCTCCCATAACCCTAATCCTGAAATGGGTTATGGGCCTAGCTGCTAATTACTCACTTTGGCCCGGTTAAGCAGTTTTTCACCTTCCAAACCTTGTTTCAGCCATATCTCCCAAATAGTAAGTCCGTTTGACACATGTGACCACTCTACAGAAAGGTAAACCATCATTTCAATCCAATGGAAGTGGTTTCAGGTCAAATCTCCTTACAATCAAAAGTTATAGGCGAAACAAGATTCATCAGGGGCAAAATGGTCATTTAAAATTCGGCAAAAATCGTGAACATGGAAAATGACCCCAATAATCATTCCCCAAAGTTACACGACTATACAACCTCATATGGAAATGAAATAATTATTCTACAATCCTCCGATGTATAGAATGCGGGTCGTTACATTCTCCCCCCTTAAGAAATTTCGCCCCCGAAATTCCTCAACCAAAACATACAATGGGTCCCGCATGCTTATCAGCCATTTACAAACAATCAAACACACATAATAACACAACAAGTCTATCCTAGCGCGCAGAATGGCTAAATTGCAATTAAAATCTTACCAGGCAAATAGTTCTGGATACAACTCCCTTATTCTCTCCTATGTTTCCTAAGCACAGTCATGCTTGTTATCACCCCATTGAACCTTGACCAGATTCACCGCTTTCCTACGAAGTTGCTTCGTATCAGGGTCATGCGCGGACTTCCTTAACTGGGAAACATGAAATACATTGTGAACTCCTGCTATCTTGTCAAGCAACTCAACTTTATACGCCAAATTCCCAACTTGTTTGAGAACTGGGAATGGACCAACAAATCTTGGTGCCAACTTTCCTCTTCTGCCAAATCGAATCACACTCTTTAATGGAGAAAGCTTGATAAACACCAAGTCGCCAACGGAGAATCTCAAATTTTTTCGTCTCTTATCAGCATAACTCTTCTGCCTATCCTGGGCAGCCTTCATTCGCTGTTAAATAACTTTGATCTTATCCGAAGTTTCCCTTATTACATCTGGTCCAAGCACAAATTTCTCACCGGTTTTTAACTAACATGATGGTGAGTTGCACGGTCTTCTATACAAAGCTTCAAATGGAGGCATACCAATACTGGATTGATAAATATTTTTATACGCGAACTCCATTAGATGCAAATTGTCATCCCATAACCCTCCAAAATCTAATATGCAAGCTCTCAAGAGATCTTCTAATACTCGATTCACCCTCTCTGTTTGACCGTCGGTTTAAGGATGGTACGCGGTACTGAGATGTAATTTTGACCCTAAAGCCTCTTTGTAAGCTCTTCCAAAATCCACTAGTAAACCACGGATCTCGGTCACTCACAATGCCTTTGGGTACTTCATGAAATCTCACTACCCACTTCATATAAAGTTCTGCTAACTTAGTTGCTGTTCTATTCGACTAGACGGTTATAAACCTTGCACTCTTGGTCAATCGGTCCACAATCATCCAAATGCAGTCATGGCCCGATCTAGTCCTTGGTAACCCATCAATTAAATCTATTGAGACTTGTTACCATTTCCATTCTAGAATTCCCAATGGTTGCAGCAAACCACTAGGCTTCTTTTGCTCGACTTTAACTAGCTGGCGATTCATGCATTTGGATATAAACTTCCCAACGTCTCTTTTCACCCCTTCCCATTAGTAGGACTTCTTCATGTCTCAATACATTTTGTTACCACCGGGATGTATAGTCAGTTTTGAGTGATGAAATTCTCTAAGCACTTCATCTCTCAATCCATTGACATTGGGCACAACTAGTCTTGCATCCTTTCTAAGCCATCCATTTCGATCAAGCTCATACTTGTTCATCTCCCCGTCGATTTCCATTTCTAATTGGAGATGATTTCTAATAGATTAGGACTGTCCCTCTTACTGGAACCAATCCGCTATTTCAAAGTGGGTATGATCGTCAAACTTACTAACATTTCTGGATCCAATTCGCACTTTGGTATGAAATCATACCCAATGATATACTCCAATTGCTTCCATTCCAGAAACATAGCCCCTAAACTGGCATGTCTCCTACTCAATGCATCAGCTACCGCATTGTCCTTTCCTGGTGTATATGCGATATCGAAATCATAGGAAGCCAAGAATTCTAACCATCTTTGCTATCGGAGATTTAGATCCTTCTGAGAGAAGAGATACTTTAGCGACTTATGATCGGTAGACAACTCGAATCTTTCTCCTCAAACATAGTGTCTCCACATCTTCAACGCGAACACGATCACTGCCAATTCCAAATCATAGGTAGGGCATCTTTTCTCATGTGGTTTTAGTTGCTGACTAGCATAAGCTACAACCCTACCTCCTTGCATCAATACAGCACCTAGTCCGGTATCACATGCATCCAGGTATACTGTCATCTCTTCATTCCCTTTAGGAATGACTAACACTGGTGCCCGCGTCAACTTTTCCTTTAGACACTTGAATTCATTTTCACACCTTCCGTCCCAAACGAAAGTTTGATTCTTCTTGGTCAACTAAGTTAACGGTGCCGCTATCTTTGAGAAGTCTTGGATAAACTTAAGATAATATCCAACTAATCCCAATAAACTTCTTATGTTTGTTGCATTCTTGAGCGTAGACCAATCCTGTACCATAGCCACCTTCGCAGGGTCCATGGCAATCCCATTCTTTAAAACAACATGGCCCAAGAATCTCACTTCCCTCCTCCAGAAGTGGCACTTAGAAAATTTCGCTTCCAATTGGTGTTTTCTCAATACCTCCATCACTATCCTCAAATGTTGCTTGTGTTCTTCCTCTGTCCTTGAGTAAACAAGGATATCGTCCACGAACAAAGGACAAACTTATTAAATTGATCCTGGAACCCTATTCATAAGATCCACAAAATATGCTGGTTCATTGGTCAACCCGAATGGTATGACCAACCACTCATGGAATCCAGACGGCGTCCAAAATGTCGCCTTAGGAATACTCTTAGCTGCTACTCGGAGCTGATGAAATCATGTTGCGAGGTCCAACTGGGAGAAAACTCTTGCTCCTTCCACTTGATCAAACAAACCATCTATCCATGGAAGAGGATACTTATTCTTCCTAGTCACTTTATTCAACTCGTGATAGTCCACACATAAACGAAGGGAACCATCTGCCTTAGTGGAAAATACAACTGGGGCTCCCCACTTGGAGACACTTCATCGAATAAATCCCTTCTTCAAAAGATCGCTTACTTGCACCCTAAGCTCTCGCTGCTCCCTTGGTGCCATACGACGAAATGGCCTCACTATAGGTCTGGCATCTTTCACTAAATCAATACGGAACTCAATCTCTTGGTGTAGTGGAAGTCCAATCACTTCCTCGAAGATATCCGAATAATGGCCAACATAGGAACCCCTGATAACTCGTCCTACGGAATGTCGAAGGAATTTAGAAAACTAGCCATCACCTCATCACTAGGTAAGCCACCAAACACTACCCTCCGCCCATCATCCGCCCTAATAGTCACCGAAAATCTCTCACAGTCTACCACCACCCCATATCTTTGGAGCCAATCAACTCCCAAAATAATGCCAAACCCAGTAAAGCCCAAAACAAAGCAATCACAAACAAACATACATCCATGACTCGATAAGACAAAATTTCGACAAATCATACTAGGGCTAGTCGAACCACCAATCGGGTTCATCACCACTAAAGGCCTATCGACTATCTCGAGTTCCAGTTCCAACCTATCTACCAGAACACTAGATATGAAGGAACGGGAAGCCCTAGTATCAAACAATACTCGAACATGAACATCGTAAATAGAAAGCATACCTTGAATGACGACATTCTTTCCTTTTTCCACCGCAGTTGGCCTCTCTGTAGATGTAAAAGCGACCTCAGTCTTGGGCTTAGGATAAAGGCTCTCTGGTCTCAATGCTTTCCCAATAATCGATTCAAAGGTTTCATCAATATGGTTTATAAGCCTTTCTCCCAAATACTGATCTAAACCAGTTATGAACTTCTCATTCTTCTTCTCGGGAGTATCAATAAGAGATAATCCATACTTCGCTAAATTATCGAATTCAGCAATATACTCCGAGACTGCCCTACCATTCTGCTTAAGCTCCAAGAACTTCCTAAACAACTCTGACTTCTGGGCAGCTGGGATAAACTTATCACTGAATCGGGTCTTAAACCGATTCCAAGTAACTTGATCCTCAGGAGTAGCTGCTTTAATAGCTTTCCACCAATTCATTACCCGTCCTTGCAGTTGACGGGATGTTAGCTTTCTCTTCATTGCATCATGGATCCCTAAGTCCTCGAAGATGCGCTCACAATTGTCGAGCCAATCCTGAACTTCTGTAGCCGATTTCGTTCCGTGGAACGGCTTCCCACCAAGAGTAGTGTAGTCCTTACAGAGCTTGTTGAAATCGGCCCTAGGCGCCAGCACTGCTGTACCGCCACCATTAGCAGCATTAGGAACTGCTCCCTGAACATCCCTAAGCATCTCCCTCACGAAGATAGTAAACATCGTCCTCATATCAGGAGCATTCCTATTATTGGCTCCTGAACCAGTATTCCTCGTACATCGGCTCATCGTTCAGTCTGTAAAGAGAAACGATTAACCATCTCTTCAGTGGTGCCAGTGCAATGCGACTTCATCCTTAGATATACTAATAATATATATATATAGGTTTTTAAAACCAAAATATCACAAATACGCGATCTCATATACATATACTACCTCTCCATGGTGTCTTTCCCTATGTTAACTACTCAACCTAGAGCTCTGATACCAAATGTGATGGCCCGCCCCGCACTAGCCGACATTTTCAATGAAACGCGTTGTGTCAATGCCCAACCAGCACGGGACGATCGTCAAAGGAAAAAGGAAGGAATTTGAATGGTGAACCAACAAAGAACCTGTAGTATATCTCACAGCGCATGGAACAAAATATAATAATGACATAACTTGATATAAAACAGACGAGACAGTGCATAAGCTGAAAACTAAACCATCATAGCAGTGGAAAATTCAAGATACAACTTATGATCCAAACCATCTTTATTACAACTTAGAAAAAAAACTGTCTCTAAAGCAAAAAAAGGAAGATAAACTACTAATGCCCAAAGTAGTGACCAGCAACAACACAGGGAGAATATATGGGAATGATATGTGTAAGACTCCTGCTCGTCTCCAGACAGCTACTCGTGCATGACCAACTAACTTGTCTCTAGTCTACTCATTTAGGAGCACCCAGAGTAATAAGAAGAGAAATAAAACTCTGGGTTATACAAAAGTCTGGTATGAGCGATAAGCAGCAAAAACAGAACAATAACAGGTATACATAACCATACCTGGAACCGCAACCAAATAGTTAGCACAATAGGATGTACAGTACTCTTAGATGACACTAACACATGGTGTGAAAATAATGGGGAGGGGGTGTGCATGTCATGGTGATAGCAAACATCAAACATAGCAATCATCCTCTCGTCTCTCACTCTATGCGTAAAACATACAATATCTACCACTTTGATCACCCAATCCTTTGCTATGATCACTCTGCCCCATGGAGTCACAATGACTCCACTGCACTAATCCATAGCCACTAGTCCTTTGCTATGTCCACTCTGCCCCCATGGAGTCATGACAACTCCACTACACTGGATTATAGCCTTGCTACGATCACTTTGCCCCATGAAGTCATGACAACTTCACTGCACTGATCCGTAGCTAATAATCCATCCCTCAGTGGTGAGTCAAAGCTATATACATGATAACCCCTTAGCACACATCCCGCAGCAAAGTCCAACTCATGAAGTTAACTCGTTGATCCCCATTTGGATCCTGAGTAATAATCTCCCATTTGGACTTCCTTTGCATCTCGGGTTTTGGTCGAATTAGAGTTGGTCTTCAGAAGAGTTGTCGCGTAGAAGTAAAAGTATACATCTAGTTTGGTTCGGTACTCCATACCCGGTTCAGTTCGGTCCTCATAGCCCACGCCTTGGTTCGGTTCGAATATGAATAGTACTCCAGTCCTTATTGGTTTGGTTCGGGTCCCTCATTTGGTTTGGTTCGGATCTCTCATTTGGTTCGGTTCGGGCCACCTTTGTGCTTCCTTCTCACATCCAGATTCCGATCTGGTTCTCCCTTCATCTCCGATCCGATCCCCTGCCCCAATTCGATCCAGTTGGCCTTCTTGTTTCCCTGCTTTTCTTCTTGTGCTAGGTTCCGATCTGGTTCGATTTCTCTGCTCAGTTCTCCGATCTGACCCGAGCTCCATAACCCGATCTGATCCGAAACCCTACACATTTTCCAACGAGCGTATATCGTCCATTTTCGCCACACGACGGCATTTTCAACCATTCTAACTTTACTAAGCAATCATAAAACATACCAAACAGTCATAGCAACATGTATGATCAACCATAAACACCAAAACGATGAATAATCATGTCAATATGGATCAAACATACCCGAAACCCATGGTTTTCCCCTTAATCATATTTAACCAAATCTAATGATAGGATTAACAAAACATGTCCAAATTAACCCAAATTTCCATCAGAGCCCTAAAATAATATTTAAGAATTTCTACATATTTTTCCAGATTTTTATAGTGCATAATTTGGTTAATTAACACTAATCACCCTAATTAGCCGTAATTAGTGAAAACAATGCAAATCACTCACCTTAGCCACAAATAAAACTTTAGATCTAAAAATCTACTGTTATGGCACAAATTCCAATGTATAACAGCAGCCCCAACTCTGATTTGAAGCTAATTTGACTTGATTTGGCGTTGATTTGCTTAATTAGTGAAAAAGGTGATTTGGTAGTGATTTAGAAGGTGGAGGTCATTGCTAGGGTTCAAAGGATGAAAAAGGCGGCTATAAAAGATGAAATGAAATGTTTTTCCTAACCCTATCAGCCCTCCCATAATCCTAATCCCGAAATGGGTTAGGGGCCTAGCTGCTAATTACTCAATTTGGCCCGGTTAAGCAGTTTTTCACCTTCCAAGCCTTGTTTCAGCCATATCTCTCAAACGGCAAGTCCGTTTGACACATGTGACCACTCTATGGAAAGATAAACCATCATTCGAATCCAAATGAAGTGGTTTCAGATCAAAAATTCTTACCAATCAAAAGTTATAGGCGAAACAATATTCCTTAGGGGCAAAATGGTCATTTAAAATTCGGCAAAAATCGTGAACATGGGAAATGACCCAATAATCGTTCCCCAAAGTTACACGACTATACGACCTAGTATAAAAATGAAATAAATATTCTACGATCGTCCGATGCGTAGAATGTGGGTCGTTACATAAAATTCGCTGAAATTTGATTTTTAATGATTAACTAATATGTTGTCGATGCGGGCAGTCGATGACAAAATATTGCCTAGAAACGTGCAAGTGTTTTTGTTGTTTCACGTCCGGGTGTAGCAGTGAAATGGCATGTTTATCTTATTAATTACAATTTCGAGTTGTTGTTGGTCGCTTTGAAAAGTTTGCTTTGTTTTAAGAAGGCTTGTTGATCAAGAAAGCCCCCGGGAAAACAGTTCTTTAATTAAGCATACATGGTCGATCGATTATGGATTAGACTTAAGTAATCCATCATGTACAGAACACGATCGATCCATCTTGGATCGGACAATTCAAATCCATCATGGATCGGACATGATCGATCCATCATGGATTAGGCTCGACCGATCCAGTGAAATCACTGCAAATTCGAAGTTTGATATAAAGGGCCATGGGTGTTTGAATTTGTCCATCAATTTGTAAAATTCCAAGATCAAAACTAAGGCATTTGTACATCAACAACAACAATAACAAGAACAAATTCAAGTGTCAATCAACAAAGATGAACTCGTATAACATGGAAATGTCATCAACTACAAACTGATCGTTGTATTTATCATCTAAATGCGATCAACAAAAGAAGATTCGAATTCAAATGCCTGGATGCAAATCAAAACTCGAATTGATTCATACAAGAAACTCTATATATTGTCAAAATCGGAGCATACAAAACTTCGAATCTAACTTAAAACTCAGTGCAAAAATTGCCATACAAGCATTTGAATCTCAAACCATTCAACAAACAGCTAATAGTCTCAGGATCAAAAACAAATTTCAAGAACTCAAAGCCGCCAAACCCGATCAACACTAAAATTTGAAAAACAAACTCAGGCTGCTATTCGATTACGTCCAAATTCATAGATAAATAATTAAATCAACATTGATATTCAACCACTGGATTCAACTCAGAAATACAATTCGCGCCCACAAATATCCAATTTAAATTAAAAACCCTAAAAAATCTAAGATCGATTCAACGCAAAATTGGACAAAATCGCCACCTACAGTAATGATAATCGGTCAAATTCTGATGGTTGAGGTTGGTGCAAATTAAGCGATGGTGAAGACAACTCAGATATGATAAGTTTTGCTTCGAGTTGATTCAGATCGGTCGTGGTTTTGGAAGTGATCGGTGGCGTGAGATCAAAACGAACAATGCCAGGCTTGATCGAAGAATGGATCGACCAATAATGAGGTGGAAGTCCAAGTCGAGATTAGATATTTTTAGAAAGACCTAGTTGCCATTAAAATTTTCTATCAGCTGAAGAGATAAAATGAAGAGTTGCCGACCCAAGGAAAATATAAAGCAGCTCTAAAGTGGGACTTGGGCCTTCGCGATCCATCAGGGCTGCTTGTGTGGGGTTCACTGGTATTAAGAAGTTACGATCCATAAGAAAAATGAACATATAATCCATGTAAATAAAAAGGCGAAAAGCATTTCCGGTCCATTTAGAATGATTGTTGACGATCGATCAATATGTTTTAACACAATCTGATGACATTCATTTCGAATTTTACATTTTTCACAAGCAAAAATATAAAATGTTAACCCCTTTGTGAAACACAGTATAAAAACAATGAGCTAAAAAACATATATAATAGATCAAACAACACTGTTCTAGTGGATAAATTGAATATGTTTTCATAAGATTGATCGGTCAATATTTTGCACGATGGATTGGGCTCTTTTACTGACTATGTATCGGTCGTAGTTTGTTATGTGGAACGGGCATAAAATCATAGATCGGATGCTTCTAGCCTGTCACTCGCAATATACCATGGATCAGGCATTCTTTCTTCAATGGATCGGTCTAGTTCATCTGCTATGGATCGGGCGCTATCATCTGCTATGGTTCGGTCATGTTCTTCATGATCTATGTATCAGGCATAATTTTGTGCCATGGATCGGACATTGAAAATGGGATGGATTGGTTGGTAAAATGGCAGATCAGCCACATGTTGCGCACCTCAAAACTGGAGATCGGGTAAAGTGCCCATCGAGGAATTTGTTCATTTTTATGGATCGGCTATATTTTTGGCTTAGTGGCATTTTCGTAATTATGATGGATCGGGCATCTGATCCATAGGCTGCACACAAGAAATTACAACTTTGCCACTCCCTTCGAATCACGCCTATAAATACCCCGTCACTTCCTACGTTTAAGGGACCAAATTTTTCCACCCAGGAGGGCTACCATTTTAATTTCTCAACATCAAACAATCATCTTAAACTCCATTAAAGCTCCATCAAGCTTCACTCAATCATCTCCATCATCGTGAAATCATTAAAGATTATCAAACTGCTTGATTATCGAAGATCTACTTCAATAATCTCCGCAAATAAAGAGATCTAAGCATTTCTATGATTATTCAAGAGATTGAAGAGAAGACATAGAGAATCGCAGAGAAGAGAAATTCATTGTAAAAGAAAATAGAAAAGACGTGTAAAGTGAAAGTGATCATGTACCTTGTAATGATGAAGATCATAATGAAATCTCTTATTAAAGTGTACTAAGCTAAATCTGAGGCCGAACCACTATAAACGCTCTCTACTTTACTTTTTCCCGCACTTATCTTGCTCTTAACCTTGTTTTGATTATTTGTGAAGTGTTAAAACACACCCTGGGGTGTTAGTGCTATTTTTGCATTAACAATTATCTTGCTCACATATTCCCAATTAGTTAATATAATTATTGTTCAATGTCTCATTAATATCTTTTGTTTGGAAAACTCAATGGGAAAAACCTTGATTGAGGAAATTATGTAGAACCATAACAAAATTATACGTCTTATAAGGGGTTTGAATAAGAAGGACAATAAAATTTTGTCGATTAATTTAAATGTTTTGAAATCGATAAATAATAATTGATTTGTTTAACAATAGAAAATAACATTTTTAAAAATTATCTTGAATTCCAACATAACCAGCTTCATTCGATCTAGAATAGTAAACTAATGCAAGAGTTCAAATTTCATGGAGATCGAACTTATTGTATGATCGTATGTAGTAGAAATGTATATTATTAAATGATTTTAAATTATAATATTATAATATGACATGGAAAGCTATATTTTTCATTTGACTGAATTAGCTCCTGAACCTAATTCCATTGATTTTGGGATATTAGCTATTAGCTACGATCAACAATAAGCATGTCTTGATTAGAGATTGAAAATTTTCACTTGATGAATATCGTTTTTAGAATTATCTATAAACATCCCTTATAATTTGCAAAGCCCAAAATTGAAAATAACATCCTTCATTAAACTACTCGATCCAATGGCCTAAAATTTTCAACTCCATCCTTGCACTTTTAGCCAAAACACCCAGCTTAGAATTTATCTCTATCGTCGATACGAACTCATCCATGTTCGTCATTCGTCGATCGGAGTGATGACATTATCGAAAATCATCAAAAACCACGACTATGTTAGTTTTGTATTTCCAATGAATGCGACTTCATCGTCGCTCGTTGGATGATGGGATCTAAAGGAAAAAAGGGGGACCAAACTATCTAAGGTGTTCGGGGGTTGTTTTATAGTTGGATGGCACTAGATTTTACATACATTTTCGAGTGAAATAGGAGGACGAGGAGGGTTGCTGTTACTAGGCCTTTTGGTCCGGTTCCCAAAAGCATATCAAACCCACTCAACTCGACCCGTCGTGTGTCATCAAAGCCTGAAGTGTTACCAAAACTCTCAGGATTCAAGCCAAGAAGTAGTCGTGCGAGTGTAGGACTCACAACATCTCATAATCTCCATTTTCTCATCCCCAAATTATAGCCCATTTCCTAAATTCAAATCCGGGAAATTCATATCTCTCTATAACTGGTTCTCCCCTGAATTCGACTCCCTCTTCTCGCATCCAGATCGCCATGCATCAATGATTCACATCATCCGGACACCGCCTCCCACTATACTTCGCATCCCCTCATCCCACATAGCTCACACGCATTTCGTGTCCTCTAGAATACAAAATTCGTATCCCTTACGATAAGAATTTTTGTATCTAAGGATACATGTTTTGTATCCTCGTGGGGATACACATTTCGTATCCCCGTGGGGATACATGTTTCGTATCCCCATGGGGATACACATTTCGTATCTTCGAGGGATACGAGACCTTTGTATCCCCATGGGTTACGAATTTCGCATCCCGTAGGATGTGAAATTAGTAACCCCTAGGGGGATACAAAATTCCCTAGTGTAAAACACCGGGATGCAAAATTCCTGGAACCTCCTGTTCGGGATACGAAATTTGTTGTTTTGGTCCCTAAATCTCATCTACTCCTACCTAATCCACTACCTACAAATGCCCCAACCTTTAAAAGGGTTGGGTTTTGCATGATTTGAGAGCTCTACAAGGATTAAAGACATCGTTAATGGCTTCTTAGGACATGAGAAAGAAGAAGAACATATATTTTCTCCCAATACTTTACATATACAAATTTTGACTCCTGTAAACTTAGCCAAAATTTATACGATGATGCCTATTACTTGTAACCTTCAATAATCAATAAAAATCTACAAAAGCTTCATAGCGGGCGTAGGCCTAACACGAGCTGAACCACTATAATTCTCCGTGTCCTTTACTTATTACACTTTCATTTTCCATATGCAAAACATTATTCTCATGTAATCGAGAATCTTTGGGTGTGACAACAATTTAGTCGTCAACACTTTGGTGCTTTCATTAAGAACGTTACTCGCTTCTTTCCGTCCAACATCCATCTTGACTTCGAAGAACTACACAGGTTTCTTCGACCTACTGTTTGAGTATGCGTACGATGGTTAAAAAAAGACTTTGATGTCTGGAACCTCCAGTACCGCTGACACTGCTACTTCTCATCAGCCCCTAACCTAGGAAACCCGGTGAAAATGGAAACGCTTCCTCCTTATGACTGCAATGCTCCAGCAAACCATGCTTAGCTCTTCGAGCCCAACAAAACATTAGGAGATAGAACTCGAGAGCTCAACGAAACGTTGGAAAAAATATTGAGATGATGCAAAGACTCCATGACAGCCAATGCCACATCATTCATCTTCAACTAAACCAGAACAACTTTAGTTCGCTACTCAATGCCTCAGAAAGTTATTCTTCCGACACTCGTCTTGGGGACCATGCCAAAGGAGGAGGATGAATGCTAGCACCAATGCCCTCACGAAAACTAATGCCGATGTCAGCAGTAAAGGTAATGGAACTACCATTACTTTCAGTGAGGGAATGCGTCAATGCGACCGATCCTGGTTGGTTACTAACGATGAACCGGGTCCTATTAACCGACCCCTTCCACGATAGAACTCAATTGTTGCCGCTTTGAACTTGGCGCTTACGCATCCGGTAGCTCAATAGAACAAGTTCAACATGATCAGTTTCAGTAAGCTCAGGCCTAACCTCATCAATCTCACCAGAGTAAAGTAAATGAGGTTTATGACATGGATGAAGATAATGCCGACATCCATCCTCGAAGACGTCCACGGCCCGAACTCCTGAGTTAAACCACGATCGTTGGATTCCAATGGAGGTTTAACCTACATATCTCACTGAAATGATCTGAAGGATTGTGAGAGAGATGCGGGGAAACGCCGCCGACATTTGGAAAACCAACATGAGGCGTAGCCTCTTTACTCTGGTCGTCCATGAGGCAGAATGATCTCAATGTTTCAATATGCCTCAGCTTACGGTTTACTTGGCGAAGACCGATCCATGAAACTTTCAAAACCATTATGAATGGCATATGGACTCAAGTCAAACCACTAATGCCATCAAGTGCTAGTGCTTCTCGGTTTTCCTAGAAGACATAGATCTGCTTTGGTTTACTCGGCTTCTATTTCGATCCACCTCTACCTTCGACCAACATGTTTCCGAAATAGTTAAGTAGTTCAGAATTCACGTCGCAAGGCCAAAGGATACTTTTACTTTATCAAACCTCTACAGAGCATGGGGGAGTCTCTCAAGAGCTACCTCAAACACTTTTGCACCACTCTCACTGTGGTTGACGATCTAGAGCCATGCACAGTATTGGTCCAAATTGCTAAGGCATCTTGCACAACTCCGAATTCAGTGCATGGATCGACAGAAAGCAACCCAAGATCTTGGAATCTTTCTATGAGAAGGACAATAAGTTTCTTTGCCAAGAGGAAGCACGGATCAACATGGAAGCTCAAGGCGGCCATCCAATATCCCATACCCAGACACTGTCATGGACAACGCCAAAGGGAAACAAGTCCAAGAATCTTTCGACAAGGATAAAAGGGGTGGTCCTATTCAAGCCTAAACCAAACAATGGGAAACCTAGAGGTCGCAACACTGAACCTGGAGATCCAAAAAAGCACGATCGCTACCCCACTTACAGGAACTACACTACACTCAACCGAGAGATGGAGGTCATTTATCTTGAGACCTGTAACACCATCCAGTATAAGAAACCGAACATGAGAGAATCTACCAACCATGAGAAGAACTCCAGCAAATACAGTATACTCCACGACATGTTCGAGCACAACATGAACGACTTCCACCGCATCAAGGATGCTATAGAGAAGCTCATCCGAGAGAAACTCTTAAAGCAGTATGTTCAAAATCCTGCTCCTCCATAAGTAGCCGTGGGACCTACAATGCCCGCTCTTCCTCCGGCCAGTGCGGTCTATGGTTCGTTCAATCAAAGACCATGTGGTATCATGATCAACACCACCCCACAAATGAGAGGTTTCGGTGCATGGAGGAATACACCAATTCCATCGAGCATGCTAGCTATGAAGAATGCTCCACTCTGGATGAATCTATCCATGGCAAGCTTCAGAAGACAATACGTGATGATATTGTTTTCTGTGTGAGGGAGTCTACGGGAATTGAGATCCCAACCATAGACCCTATCGTTATTTCTAAACACAAAGGGACAACCTATGTCCAAAGAATCCAATCGATTCTGGAAGCTCTGTCAGCATAATCTTCAAATCAGCCTATGACCAGATGAAACTGAAGGCCAAAGGCTAGAAGCCCTCCCATGCCACTGTCATAGCTTTAACGGCTCCTCCAACCAGCCATTAAGAATAGTAGACCTAATGGTTTAAATTAGATATGGGGATCAAAGCAGAGTATGGATCCTCACGTTTGTTGTCATTGATGTCATCTCTCTTTACATCATCTTTCTCAGATGTTCTTTCCTTGTAGATTTCAGAGTATGCATGGCACCTTGGTTGCTTCTTATGAAATTCCCAACCGAGAACGGGATCGGAACCATCAAAGGCGATTAAGCCACTATAAGAGCTTGCTACCTCGCCGAATGGAAGGACGCTATCAATAAAAAGAAAGGCAAGAGCGTTGGGTCGCCTCACTGCGCCAAAACCGCTAGTGTATAGAAACCACAGGAGTGTGGGTCCTGGCTCAAACTTCACTATCGTCTTTCTGAAAATCTCGATTCAAGGGAAGACGAAGAGCCCGATTTTGAAAGGGCTATACAGATTAAACCAACTATCGACATTCCAATCAACCTCGCTGATCCGAAAAAGGTTTGGAAGATTAGATTGTAACCCCACCTAGCGATAAAGGATGAGCTCGTAAACTTCTTAAGGGCCAACCTTGATGTGTTTGTTTGAACCCACACGGATATGTGTGGCATCGACCAAGGAATCGCTTGTCACATGCTTAGTACTAACCTGAAGCATCTTCTAGTAAAACAGAAGCATCGAATCTTAGGAATAGAAAGATCGACTACATTCAAAGAGGTGATGGATAGGTTGCTTGACAATGGATTATCCATGATGCCCTCTACTCCGAATGGGTCTCCAACCCTGTCTTGGTCAAGAAATCAAATAGAAAGTGGCGAACGTGCGTCGACTACTGAGATTTGAACAAAGCCTGCCTAAAGGACATCTTCTCACTTTTGAAGATCGATCAACTGACTGATTTAACTGCCGGCTACTATCTTCTCTCCTTCGTGGACGCGTACTCAGGCTAGAATCATATTCCAATATACCTACCATATTAGGAGCACACTTCATTCATTACCGACTTTGGGCTCTACTGATATGTTGTCATGCCTTTCGGTGTCAAGAATGTTGGACAACTTATCAGCAGCTAGTCAACCGCATGTTCTGGGACCAGATCAGTGAGATCCCTGGAGGTCTATGTGGACGATATGCTCGTGAAAATGAGGGTATAGAATGAAAATGTCAACAAACTTGCAGAAATGTTCGATGTCCTCCATAAATACGGCATGAAACTCAATCCCTTGAAATGTTATTTTGGCGTTGCATCGGGAAAATTGCTGGGTTTCATTGTGAATTCACGGGGCATCGAAGTTAATCAAGAAAAATCCGAGCCATCCATAATATTCAATCCCCTTAGAGCACTATAAGGATGTTTAAAGATTAAATGGGAAAGTGGCCGCCTTAAGCCGATTCATACCAAAAGCTACTAACAAATGCATTCCCTTTTTCGACTTGCTTAGAAATGGGAAGTGCAACTTCAAATGGACACCAGAGTGCATTGTTGCATTTCAAGACCTTTTGAATCACTTAGAGCGACCGCTTATCTTATCAAAACCCATGGTTCACAAAGACTTATGCATCTATTTGGTTGTTTCTATGCAAGAAATTAGCTCGGTGCTAGTGCTCGAAGAACATGTCCAACAACCCGTTTACTACATCGGAAAGAGGTTGAAAGATGTAGAAAAGAATTATCCGAAAATTGAAAATCTTGCTTATGGTCTGTTGTTCTCTTCCCGAAAGCTATGACAATACTTTAATCCCATCCGATCAAAGTCTACACTGACCAGCCGCTACGATAGGTCCGGCAATGACCCGACGCGTTTGGACAACTTCTGAAGTGGAATATAAATTGAGCCAGCTTGAAATTACTTTCATTTCTCGTCGAGTCATCCTCAGGCAACCCCTCGTAGACTTTATAGCGGACACTATAAGAAAAGCTGTAAATAGAAACGGCCGAATACGCTGCTAATCTGTCGCTAAACAGGTATTAGCGACGGATTTCCTATATAAGTGAGTGGTCGGTAAAAACCATGACGGTATCTGTGTCAGATTTAGCGATGGAATTTCGCAAGTGATTTCCGACATTTTATCGACGTTTTTCTAATTTTATAAGAAAAATAAAGATTATTTATTAATTTAATTTATTTTTAATTTTAATTTATATACCGACGATTTACTGACGGATTATTAATTTAGAATAAAATATTATTTAAAAATCTGTCAGTAAACCCTTACTAATTACCAAGAGATTAGCGATGAAAAAATTAAGGTAAATTTAACCTCCTTTTTTTGTTGGTAATCCACTGCTATTCCCCTTCTACTATATATATATATATATATATATATATATATATATATATATATATATTCATCACACACATAACTTGTGTTCTATTCAATACACAATCCTAATTTAAATACAGCGCAATTAATATAAACACACACATCTCATAATCAATGTATTATATTAATCACTCATCTCATAATCAACATTCAACATTACATAATAGTCATACTAAAGATTCTTACATCAAAAAATACATAATACAACCATCCCAAAAAGTAACGCTGCAGCTACAAATTCCAAAAAAGTCAACCTCTCCATCTATGTTTGCGTCAATCTGTTCAATGAATATGTGAAAGAATGATCAAATTTCCAGTTAAAATCCTATAAAGCACTACCGAGCATATATATAAATGTAATCAGAATATTTGCTATGAGGGCAGAAGTATTTTTGATGACATGTAGTAATTAAAATACATGAGTAAGATCTACAAACCTGTAAACAAGGAATCCCATAGCCATATGTACCATATACAAAAAATCTTCTTATTTAGCGCATTTTGCAATACAAAAACAGTTGAAGTTATCATGATACAAGTCTAAATTATGTTGGTATGTTTTATGTAATTAGTAATTAAGCATTCTTTGTTCATCATGTAAAGTTAATCATAAATTATATGCTAAAGGAATACCAAAGGAATATCATCCTAAAGATTGAGATAAAATTTACCTTGATGTTCTTTAGGTGTCATAGAGTGCTTTGTTGAATTCTTGAAGCTTCTCCGATTCAAGACATAACTGCTTCAGTCTTTGATTTGCATCAATAAGAATAAATAATTTGTCAGTTTTTGGCGACATTCCAGGGATCAAGACTGAACTTAGTTCTTTGTATCTGAATATTCGAAATGTCAGACAGCACTCTAGACAGCATTTTCAGGGAAGAAATATTTTTAAAATTTAATTATTGATATATACTATGTTGCATACAAAGCAAAAGTTACAACAAATATCTTACTATCACCTGACTAATCAATTCCAGAGAAAGGAAAACACAACTAATAGTCTAATACACATTACAGTAATTCCCAAATTATGTAATTTTACTTCGAAGAAACCTCTGATTATACAATCTCAGTTCGACAAAATCTCCCAACTGAAGATATATTCATGCAAGAAGTTAAAAAAATTACTAAATGAGAGTATGCTTCAATTAATGCCAACTTATACAAAACTCTCGTATTAAACTGTAAGGTCCATTAAACTTTAGAATGAATCTAAACCTTCAACATGTTTTATAGAAAAAGTTAGCAATCTGACATCTATATAATAATTTAAAGCAGAATTTGCTAAAAATTAGCATCGTTAAGCCCCTACCAAATTAGTAGAAAGTAGTCTGCACCCACTGTGTACAAAATTTGAAGGCCACGATGAAATGGTGTATGATGGTCACTTTTTAAGTCTCATGTTATAGCATGTAAAAGGCTCATCCTTCTACTGATCATAAATATTTAACTGGAGCTTGCGAATTAAAAGATGGAGACATTGATTTAGAGAAGTACCTGATACACCGCATTGATTATGTGCCGCCTTTGTATTGCTTTATTTTGATCAGGCTGACTGCTTCGATTCCTCGCCGAACTGAGTATGTCCCAACTTTGAATTGCATTCTATTGATAAAAATAAGGGTTTGACCAGCATTGCAGCAATCAACCTCCTCCAGTTCTTCTCCACTGAAGTTAGCATCATACTCATTCTCCAGTCTAGTGCCGCCTATCTAGTTCGTCTTTAGTCGACGCCCTTCTACAATCTGAAATTCAAGTGTTTGATTTTGCAGAATGAATGGAAGGATCAACGGGGCAACCTATTGATGTAAGAAGCGACCACATAAACAGTACTGAACATAAAAAGAATTTACAATCTTTAGGCTTTTGCGCTGTTTTTTGTAGTTGGGATTATTTTGTTAGGTTTATCATAACAATATCGTCCACATAAACAGTAATATATTATTGAACGACTTAAATAATGTAGTTGCTATCATGTACCTTCCACCATGAAATAAAAAAAAAATAGTGTAACATCAGCATACTATTTTTTATGCTGCATTGAGCACTGGGACAGAAGCAAAGTTCAATGCATTATAGTTTATGAATTCATTCAGTAGCACCATTTCTCACTAGAGTTCAAATTATGGAAGCTTTTGTCTTGATGCCTTTTGTGTTGGAACTACCGTTCTTCATAAAGTGTGCTTCCTTTACATCATATAACAATTCATAAAGAATCAATTACAGCCATATGATAGGATTTGAACCATCCATGGCTATAGTGTATTAGGAGGTCAAATCCTCCGTTCACGTTCGTCGGCCATTAACGGCTATAGTGTAGTGCATTTTTTTTAAATCCGTTAGGCGACAAACGTCCGAACGACAGCGGTAGTCGGAAACACACAACCATTATCAGTTCTGTCATATATCAATTGAATAATTCAATTTTGAACTAATTTTTAACAATAGCCCAGTTATCAGGAAATGTTTAAACTACAAATTCCTTTAATTAATATACAAGGAAACCTGAACATGAAATATATGATCAAAATTGTGTTTGCATTTTAGCATAGTACATAAATGATGCTCATAAATTTATTTTACAATTCCCTGAAGCAGCGTATAAGGGCATTATAGACTATAGTATTATACAGTAGCACATTTACACTGCAACAACTCATCGAGAAAGCCAGTTCAAAAATCATATATTAAACATTAAAAACCCAAATTTGTACCTTCAGCAGTTCGGCTTCAAAAAATCAACCCGGACTGAAATCAAGCGTTTGTGGCTTGCAACAGTTCGGCATTCTTCTTGTGCCCTATACGTTGCTATGCCGATAACAGTAGATGAAAATGATTATTCGAGAGCTCGCCGTCTGGAGATGAAGACGTCGCTCACTCGACCTAGAAGAAGATGCAATCGGTCCATTCGTTTGTGTTTCGTGATCTAGCAGTTTCCGATTCACAATGTTTTTCTGGCTGCGTAGTCTCAAAAGTTGCGAGCTTTCAAGTCCAGGTCGAGTTCTTTATGATCGATCTACGAAAATCATTGGAAGAAAAAAGGGATTTTTAGAACGATACCACTGTTTGATTCAGATCTACAAGTTTGAGCGCATTTCAAGTCGATACATACCGTCTTGTTTTTCAGATCTGAAGTTTTTTTAGCGCCGCCATGAATTAGGAATTGTTCGATTTTTAGGGTTAGAGATAAAAGGATCGTTGCCTATGGGTTTAGTATGTTCGGGATTAACTACCTAGTCTCTGCCTGTACCCGGTTTGCCTGTACCCGGTTTGCCTGTACCCGGTTTGCTCCTGTGTGCGCGATTTGGGTGCTGGAGCAAATAAAATTTGTACACCTTATTTTATTATTCTTTAAATGAACAATCAATATTATTCATTAAATAAATAAAATATATAAACACTAATTATTTATATTTATTATTTCGTATTACTCAGTTGAACTAATTATTAAATATTAATTCATATTTATAAAGTTGAAATATTATCAATTATTCTTATTAAGTTACGTAATAGTAATTATTAATTAATAAATAAAATTTATTAAATACATTAAAATTAAATAGTGATTAGTATGTATACAATAACTTTGTCGGCAACAGGCTAAAGATAAAAAATGAAGTGGGGTAATTTTGTCGGCAACGTTATTTTGCAAGCAGCACAAACTATTAACTTTTTCTTATATTTTGCAAGCGGGATATTAGACAAATTATTAACGTTATCTTACCAATAACTTTTGCAAATTAAGCGTTTGATATGTAACTGTTAATGATATGTAGTGATATACTGAAATCACGTTATACACCATTATAAAAGAACATGATATTATATATGTATATATTATCTTACAGTTTAAATTCTGATCTTTATAAACTGAAAATGTGTTGTCTCACAATATATTAGAGATAAGTGCACTACTTAAATCTTATGCTCAGCTGTAATTAATCACTAATTAAATATTTATTATTAATTATAGATTACCAACAACCAGTTATTAATAGTAGATATTAATTTATAATTACTATTATATACTTATATGACAAAGTAAAGAATTCTGAAAATTCATAAAAAAAAACACATATATACATATATGTATATATATATATATATTTGAATTGTATAAACTGAGGATGTGTTGTCTCATATTATATTAGAGATAATTGCAATACTTATTGAATTTAGGAAACATGTATACTGAAATCACATTATACACCATTATAAAAGAACATGATATTATATATGTATATATAATCTTACAGTTTAAATTCGGATCTTTATAAACTGAAAATGTGTTGTCTCACAATATATTAGAGATAAGTGCACTACTTAAATCTTATGCTCAGCTGTAATTAATCACTAATTAAATATTTATTATTAATATGCATGAAAATAATAACTTGTATGGTAATGTTTGAATTTTTTGAATTTCGAAATTCTTTAATATTTATTTAACTTCTTATTTTTAAACTTTGACCATTTTGTGTTTCTTAATTACGAATTATTTATCAAATAATACGTACCAATCAATTTCTTACAAAAAAATATGTATTAATAATTTCTTGATATTGATTTAATTAATCGTATTAAAGACTATTAAATAATCATTGATTATCAAAACAAATTTAATAAACATCGGACAACAATGTATTTTATTAATTACTATTACCTCTTATTTACATTATATAGTAATTAATAATTAATCAGCATTAATTTTCAAAATAAAAATAAAAATAATAATCAGCATTAACTATTGAATTTTATTTACTTCTAATAGTTATTATTTATTATTAATTACTAATGTATTATTAACATTAATTATTTAAAATTTAAATTTACTAATTAATTACAAAGTAATAACACAAATTTAAAACATTTAATAAATAAAAAATATAAAAGTTCATTTCAAATCTCTTGGAAAATTGCAGGAAAATAGCTTCAAAATTATGTCGACGGTAATCCGACTCTATTAGCAACGGAATTTAGCGTCAAATATTATATGACGGTAAAGAGCTGCAATTTCCATTGATTTAGCGACAGAATTAGTATTCGACGGTAATAATTTATAATAAGATGACATATAAAATCCAAAATACTTTCTCTTACAAAGCCCAAGGAAATCCGCCGCTAATTAGCGACGGAATTTTCCGCTGCTAAAAATCTGTCGCTAATCTCGGTTTTTCTTATAGTGGGAGTTCGCTATTTTCGAAGAGCCTCCTCCAAAAACCAGTGAGCCTCCATAAATTCAATGGAAACTGTTTATGGATGGAACATCTAATAGTTAGTGTTATGGCGCTAGATTCATATTCATTACTCCTAAGGAACGATCGATTTGTTACGCTCTAAAGCTCAACTTACTTGCCACCAACAATGATGTATAATATGAGGCCTTGATTGCTGGACTTAGAATTGCAATTGAACTCAACATAAAGACTATCCAGATTTACTCTGACTCACAACTCACCGTACACCAGGCGCACGGCGAATAGCAAGTCTTAAGGGCACGACATGATCCCTACCTTGCTCATGTCCAAAAAATGCTTACCTAGTTCGACCACTACATCATTATGCATATCCCTCGATAAAAAACGATAAAGTTGATTCATTAGCTAAGCTAACAAGCTCTGGGGATGCGCAACTCTTGGGACATGTCCCAGTCTAAGTACTCGATTCTTCGAGTATCGATCATATGCAAACTGATTCAATATCAACGATGGAGACGGAGCCCGAGAGTCTTGGACAACACCATTTAAGAACTATTTACTTCATGGAATCCTCCCTGATAGCACCACGGAAAGACAAGCACTCATCCGCAGGTCATCACGATACATCATTCAAGGAGTGCTCTACCGAAGAGGATTCTCTGTTCCATTGCTCCGGTGGGCCAACGACACCGACCGTGTAATGCTGGTTGTGTAGGAACGCGAGTACGGGGACCACACTGGGAGGTAAACTCTAGAAAGGAAGATTCTCAGATATGATTACTTCTGGCCAACACTTAACCAGGATGCAGCGGACTCCTCCCGCAAGTGTGACAAGTGCCAGAAGTTTTCCAATATCTTAGAGCCTCACCTACCGAACTAACACAGATGGTCAACCTTTTCCCGTTTGTTATGTGGGCAATCGATATCATTGGAACTCTCCCAATGGCTAGAGGTGGTACACGTTATGCTATCGTCACAGTTGATTACTTCACCAAGTGGGCCAAAGCTGAGCCTTTTACTACAATTAATAATAAGAAAGTGATCAACTTCATCATCAGCAACATTATATGTCATTTTGGATTCCCCTAGACTATCATTTCCGATAATGGAACCCAATTCAAAAGTGCTAAGTTCAAGAACTTCTGCCGAAGACACAACATTGAGAAGAAATTCTCGATGGCAGCTCATCTTCGAGCCAACAGGCAAGTCGAGGATGTCAAAAAAGTGATAGAATCCATCATCAAGAAGCATTTGGAAAAGGCAGGAGGCTTATGGGTAGATGAAATACCTCTAGCCCTTTAGGCTTACTGGAATACTTATAAGTCAGTAACTGACCACACACCTTTCACTTTCTCCTTTGGATCTGAATCCATCATAACCATTGAGCTCAAAATCCAATCTCATCGAGTCACTTATTATGATTCTAAGACCAACCAAGACCTATTATTGAAATCATTTGACTTACTTGAAGAGAAAAGAGACGAAGCTGAACTCAAAGCCACAGCTCAATGACAACGAGTCGCCCGATACTTCAACTCCAAAGTCTGTCCGAAGCACTTCGACATCGGTGATCTCGTCCTAAAACGGATCTTTCCCGCATTGACTAGTTTCAGTCCTCACTAGGAAGGTCTGTATGTGATAAAATAGAAGCCTGGAGATGGAACCTTCAAGCTAACGACCATTGACTGCGCCGAAATCGCAAGAGCATGGAATAGTGAACACGTCCGCAGCTACTTCACTTAATCTAGTGTACAGATCCGCCGCTTCCCAACAATGTTTTATATTCTAAAGTTCAAGGCGTTGTAAAGTAAAGGACATTACTACCAATATTAACAGTAAAAAAACATTTCATATGCCCATGTACTTGGTGTGTTTACTTTATGTGTAGTATGTTTGAGCAACTATTACAACCGACATGCATACACAAGCGCACAACACTGGATCGACACCCTGAAGCTCAGAACTGATCCCCTAACTCGTATCTCGAATTTACTACGAGATCAAGTATAAATATCTCTAACTCGGATCTCGAACCAACGACGAGACCGAGTATAAATAACTCTAACTCGAGTCTAGAACCAACGATGAGACCGAGTATAAATAACTCTAACACGAGTCTCAAACCAATGACGAGACCGAGTATAAATAACTCTAACTCGAGTCTCGAACCAACGATGAGGCCGAGTATAAATAACTCGGGATGCTCATTAATTTGAGCATCCAACTTTATTCTCAAGTCTCTAGGCTTGAGGGCAACCAATAGTCGGGCAAATGTGACATCGACCACTCTCTCAGCTCCATCCGACCAGCAAGGTCTGGATCCGGGTAACAAATTGGTGAACTAACGACGCCCTCGAACTCTAACCCGAACGAAACGAAGGGAGAGTTTAAAGGATGAACCAACACCGTCCTCCTTGAGGTCAACAACCGCAAGGAGATCTCGAGAGGGGGAGGCGTCAGACCAAAACTTCGCACGACTCAAAGCAACTTATAGAAGGGAAGTCCCGATAGAGGAGTCAGTACACATGACCTTCGCACGACTTGAGAATCTCAAGAGTGAAGCCACAGACAATGTTTTCCCAAGTGTGGTGACGAGTACGTTAAAAAAGTAAATACTGGAAAGCATAGACGAAAGTTTAAACACTTAACATAGCATGTCATACAAGCAAAGTCAACTAAAATTTTCATTTACATCAAAAGCAAACTACAACTGTTTATCTTTCTTTCTAACGACGTGATGTGCATGAAAACCACACCATGCCTCCATAAGCGAGGGTTGTGCTTGCGTATACTGTCAGCTTACGTAACCAAAAGATTTCTGTAACCATCACTTGGATGACCCATTCCTCTTCTTCTTCTCCTCAGATCCAGCACTAGACGGGTCGCCACAAGTAATCTTCCTCATCTTTCCGGAGTTGCCTCCACCTCTTCCGTACTTTCCCTTGGTCCGAGAAGCAGACCCATGGGGCACCACCTTGAACTTCCCTATGTCATCCTCCCCACTTGTGATCTTAATAACCTCCTCGATTATAGGCAGGATCATTTGTAGAGGTTTGGGAGCGACGTCGGTGGCAAGGGCTAGTATCACCTGGGTGCCCTCCTTCTTCCTGTCCTTCATGGCCTTCTTCGCCTCCAGCTCAACCTTCTTCTTGGCTTCTCTCATTGCTTTCTGTTTGACCAACTGCCTGGCCTTGAGCTACTTGGTCGCATCCTCTTGTAGCTTTTTAAACAAATCATCGGCCTTCTTCTTAGAGGCCTCATCGTCGCCATCTTCTTCCTGGCCTCGTCATCATCTTTTTGCTTGGGGGCATCATTATCAGCCTTCTTATTCTTTTTTGCTTGCACTTTGGCCACAGACTCATCCTCAGCCTTTTTCCTTGGCCTCCACTTGAGCTGTATGCAGAGCCGCCTTGTCTGCCTTTCTCTTCGTCTTCTGCTCCTCGGACATAACAAGTAGTTGGGGCTTCTGTGTCTCCACCAAATCGTGCATCTTTTGCCTTCTTCGGCACAGTCACTTGGACTTCTTGTCCATCCTTTATCTCCCGTTCCTTCTACGTGAGAAAGTCCTTATAATCTCCAAGGTCCACATCTGAGAATGTATCCAAGGGCCCGCCTCCTTCTCCAAACCGTGCTTCGTGCATCCCCACACCATGGTCAGGTAATAAAGCAAGTGTTGGCATGGATCCCATACTCGATAATGTTGGGGTCTAGGACCATCGGACCGCTAGTAGAAGAGGTTGGCATAACTTGCTGCTGTTGGGAACTGCCTCTTACGAACTCGTGCGTGACAACCACGCTTTCGTTAGCAACCTACTTCCCTTTGGCAGGAGTAAGTTCCACCATCCTTGCCCTCTCAGCGTCAGGTCTTAACAACCTCCTCCCTTATTCTACCACTATGTGCTCCTCCTCGGTCAGATGGTCAAACATCAACTCAACCTCATTTATTGTCCCCACCTATTGCATCTGGGACTCAAACTCCTGTAGCTTATCCCAAGTCTGAGCCAAAACCAGGGGTAACCATTGACCCACAATATTCCATGAAATCAAAGCGCTTTGATGTACATCCCCCAGATGTATGGCTCTAGAGACTCTTCTACCCATGCCTTAGCATCCTCAATATCTTCCCTGAGCTTCTCCACTCAGCTTGTTGCTCAGCCTTTATACCTTCTACTTGAGCCAGCACATCTTTGCTCGTAGTCTTGGCATCAGCTTTCTCTTTCATGGCTTGAGCAAGCTCGGTGTTTCTCAACTCAAGCAGCTTTTTGAGTTCATTATTTTCTTTTGGGAGTCTCAGAGCTTGGTCATACTCTTCCTTCATCCACTTGTTCTCTGCAACGAAAGCCTCATTATCTGTACGGAGCTGATAAAATTCTTCATTCTCCTTCTCCAACTCTGGTTCCTCTTGGATAAAGATTCATTGTCCAACTTGAGAGTCATATTTTTTGATGAGAAACTAGCCACCATATCCTTGTACGACTCTCGAGCCAGCTTCATCTCCTCTTCAACCTTCTTGTAATCCCACATTAGTTTTATTGTTCAGTAACAGAGAGTTAGCATATAACCATGTTACTCGTATATGCGGAAACAGGTACAACTCGAAGAGTCGTCTTACCTAGTTTGTTGTCCCTATTCTGGATAGTCTCCCTCTTAGCTTTTACATAAAGTTCCATGTTCTGGATCTCAACACTTTCTGAATATCAGCTCCGAGAGGTACCGTGCATACCTATGAATTTCTCGGTATTAGAGGAAGAAGTCGAACACCTTATTACATGCGTCTTTGTCCACATTTCAGAGGATCTGGTGAATGTTTGGTAACCACTTGAGCTCCTCAAAATAAAACCCAGGGAACACCTCCCTCAGTATCACCTTCCTATCTTAATAGTGAGCACTGGGATGTTTGACATGTCGAGCAAATGTGGGCCTTCCTTCGATGATCCTTTCTTTCCGGTTATTTGATCCATAGGTTCCAACCCATACTTCCAGATGTGGTCACCAACGTCAAGGGTGGAATAGAAGAATGGATTGTCGATGATTGGTGCCTGGTGCTCACTATATCTAGCCTTGAATTTGTACTAGACGATCGAGTGATTGGTGGTGGAGATCCCAAATGTCAAGGCTGATCTCTAGGATGATTCTTGTTGTTGAGTTAGTTGGAGCGAGTGGAAGTTGTAAACAAGTTTGTACCTCTTATAAATCCACTCATAAGCTAGTTCTTTCTAGGATGGTGGGCCCTAGACCCTTATCCCCTATTTTTATCGTCCCCTCGAGCCATTTCAGCTGCATGAAACAGATTCAAGGTTAAATTTGAGCACTCCCCGCACACAAAAAATGATATGTTATGTAGTTTTTATTAGTTTTGTGTCCTAAGTGTTCTCTCCACACACCAGATTTAAGCCCACTTGAAGGAGTGACCTCCCCAACGGTTAGCGATAGACTCCCTGTACTTATGCCACTAGGTCAAGGAAATGTAAGAGCAAGAGTAAGCTTATCCAGATCTTTAAACTAACCCTCCATCTCTAGCGACACGGTGGTCTCTGAGGTAGTTACCGGAGAAGCCGACTTGGGCGACGCTTCCGTCCTCATCTCAACTATCATCGGCGGGACCGGAGTGGACGACAGGCATTCATCTCTAACAACTATCTCCTCATCATCGGCTCCACCCTCACTAGTTCCTTCCTGAGTCTTAGTGACCTTACGTCGTTTGGACACGATAGTAGGCAACTTCTTTTTGCGGCCCATAGGACTTTCTCCTCCCTTGGTATCTGCTTTCGCTTTATCTCTACGGACAATTGGCTAGATCATTGTGCAGTTTGCATGAAATAAGCCTATCCGGCGAAGAAGTTGTTTATCCAAAACATTCTTGGTGGAGCAAACCCCGGCCAGGATGGCCCTAAGCTCTTCAAGATGCTCTTGGTACATTATTTCTTTGGGTACTGGAGGAATGCTTGTTAAAGAAACACAAAGTTAGCCTCAAGCTTACGACTCGATTATCTACATGCCTAAAGCAAGAAAGACACTCACTTCTGGCCAACCATCACCTCGCGAATCTTGGAGGACAACGGACGTAGAACCAATCATATTTTAAGACAATAAGTTTGCTCCATGCCCCAAGGATGAATCGAGTGTTGGCTTGTTCTTCCAGGGAAGGCGCGCTGGTAGTCCTCCTCTTTATCTGAAAAAGGTACTGGATGTCCTCTCCAGTAGGTTCCATGTGTAGGTATTCCCTGAATAGGGTGCATGTACTGAAAAGAAAGGCTATGCATTCGGATGAAACTGCCTCGACGCTAGGCAGAAGTAGCACAACATATATCAAATAAAATCGCAGGAGGGGAGCATACAACCAGAAACACACATATGCATGTTGCAGGCAGTGTATCCTTCTAGGGATGCATGTGCCTTATCCCCCTCTCGAGGAATGCGAACATCATCCCAGGTTATGCTGAACCTCTTACACACTTGACTTGATGCTGCTTTATCCTAATGCGAAGGCACCGAAGCCGACGGGTTATCGCATATGGAAGCATCCGCCATCATATCCGATGCCTCGAGAGTGCATTCCCTCATGATATTTATGTCCTCTTCCTCTTCAAGATTCTCATCTATCGCTCCAGTCCCTTTTGGTACCGTCGGCTCAGCTGAATGCTTGGTTGTTTATTATGGTTCTTCCGACTGCACACCCTGGTCGGGTGCCTTTGGAAAGCCTATGGGATGGGAGAGGTGGACCCTTCTGAAGTCTCAATCTTGCTACCCCCTGAACCAGTACTACTTAATAACCTAGACTAGGAGGGTGCGTGTTTCTAAGCTTTGGTTTCCAAAGCCTAAAGTCTCTTGGAAGGTATTGTTTCCATTGCTAACAATGCTTTTAACATAGTTGCATTAGATATCGCATTGAATAACATGTACCCCTCATGTCAGTGTAAACTAACATGAATGTGCAGTGCCGTAAGATGGTAATACGATTATAATAAAACAACTTGGGACATGGCGACGGTCACTAGTACTTAGAACTATAACCATCGTCGTCGTTGACCTATATTGCTAGGTTCGCATTAAGTCATGTCGTGGTTGAAATCAGAAAACGAATCTAAAGGTTAGTATTTCAGTCATATGTTTGCGGTTCAAGTTTATGTTCTAATTCTATGTGCAAGTCTAAATTATTGGATCTTGTTCGAGCATAAAGGCATATTCAGTCATTATATTTAAACCTAAGTCTGATTCAATCACGTAGCGCCACAGAAAATGACATAAATCGAGCAACAAACCTCCTAGGATTCGAGTTTTTAGTAAGGAACATGAGACGCATCATAATCGGAGTTCGACTTTTCCTAACTCCCGGGGATGCGAAATTCGCATCCCTAGGTTTCGACAAATTTTCATTCCTCTAAATATTTTGCTCCCATCATCCTCTCAAAAATTTCATCCTAGCATTGCTCCAGAAGGCCACACACCATTGCACTCCGATCTATGTCTACTTCGCATCCCTCTAAGAAGAAGGAAGTCGGATCCCTCGGTTGCAAAAATTTGCATCCCCCATGATGTGAAAAATTGTATCCTGTAGGATGCAAACTTTTGCGAACCCAGAGGCTATGCGAACCGACCCCGTAACCTCATCCATAGGAAGATGAAGTTGGTGCTTCACCTTCTCCCCCTTCTCCTATTTTTCTTCCCCTCTCCTCTTCGTATCCTCCTTCTTCTCCCTTCTCCACTCTACTTCGCCTCCACTACATCTACCCCGAATCTCCTCCAAAACACGAAAACAATCGGAATTTGATTCCCTGGGAATTTCGTTCTCTCAAACTTCGAATTCGAGTTTGATTTTAATGATTAAGGCATGTTAGTCGAGGCCCACCTAAAGTTTGAATTCGAGTTTGGGCACTGTCAAAATAAATAAGTTTTGGCGATGCGAGATAATATGCAAGGTAAAGGCGAGGCATAAATCAAGATACGACTTTGATATAAGAGGGAGAGGAAACGGGCTTGGCCAAAACTAAAGACTTTGCACTTCCCTAGGGATGCGAAGATTCGCACCCAACATGGGATGCGATATTTCACATCCCACCAGAGATGCGAAATTTCGCATCCCACATGGGATGCGATATTTTCCACCCATTAAAAAAACAAAAAAAGAGAGAAAATGAGAATGGAATGTCCATTGACGAGAGATTCTTAACTCACGACTCTGGTAACGAACACGCATACGTGTTTTCAATGTTTTAATAATTGAAACCAATTCAATTCGCTAATTGACCGTATGTTCATAAGTTTAAATTCCGAGTCTGGGAATTGTATCACTCGTTGAATTGAAAGATGATTTCATCGTTATTTGACGAGTAGGTGGAATTTGGAAATTGGTATTGAATACAATCAGTCTTATTAATATATGCCTTTTTATACTTAGTACCAAATGTATGAGATCTACAGTAAACAATGTATTCGTTGACATCGTTTCGACCAAGTTATGATTTATGAATATACTTATATTATTGAGATAACTATAGAGCTTTGTTAAGAATATTGTAAATAATATAATTTTTTATTATGCTTATATCATTGAGATAAGTGTACTGTTATGTTTTCAAAGTACTGAAAATAATATGATTTGTGAATATGCTTATTTCGTTGAGATAAGTGTAAGCATATGATTTTCAAGTATCGAAACTAAGAGATTTTATTACGTTGAGATAAGTATATGGAATTAATTTTTGAGGATCGATAATATGACTTTAATTAATGAATATTAGTTATGAAAGGCTTATCACCTACTATGTGCTAAACCAAGTAAACCTGCCTAATGAATGAAAATCATGATTTTATGCTTGATAGTTAGATAACCAACTATCAACATTTGATGTAACATCCCGTAATTTTAAAACGGGACATAAGAGATAATTAAAGAATAATTAATTATTAAAAGAAGGATTAGGTGAAATGGGTTACGCCATTGCGTTCCTCTCGGAATTCAGCTTGAGATAGAGTCCGAGTTTGCGTAAAACGGATAACGTATGAAGAAGATATGGACGAACGAAGTTAAGCAGAAAAACCGGAAGTTGACCAGAATGCACTGGTGCACTTCACAAGTGCGCCAGTACAAAAATGCACTGGCGCACCTGCAAAGAGCGCCCATACCGATCTAGCACATAATTCTGGAGTGTTCTGTGATAATGTGTCTTCTTCTGAGTGGCCGGATGATGTGTATTTGAACTGGGTGGTTTTGATGGTCTCTTAGTTCATCTAAGGGCTATAAAACGCTCTCTACACCTATAAATACATAACAAGACCCAACCCTAATTCATTAACAAAGAGGAATGGCGCCTCCATGCTCCTAAAACCTAAAGTGACCTAGCCTCCACCCTAATCAATTAATTCAAGCAAGAAGATAAAGATAACAAATCAATGCCTACATCAACGGAAAGCTAATCAACTCTAGAAATCAGATCCCAGAATCGTTCTTCTCTTTCTTAAATCACGATTTGTGAGTATAGTTATTTTTAGATATGAAATTTAATTATGATCTTGACATGGGTATAAATCTGAATTGGAGATTTATATTATTCTTGTTTATCAGATCTGTTTTTCTATGTAGATCCATCTTATTCTTGTTTATCAGATCTGTTTTTCTGTGTAGATCTATCTTATTGTAACTATTCTGTATCTCTTCCGTCCTTCTGTTCTATAGCCAAGCTACCACGATCCTGAGCCAAGTCTCATAAGAGATTGACACGCGAACACTAAATTTGGGGAAAATATTGAATGATGCATAATTGGACATAACTGATTTGTGACTAAATTGAGAACATAACATAAGTGGTAATTTAAGATCTAGATCTAGGCATACTATATATGACGGTTTATGATTTGGAAGAAGGAGAACTATTGTATGACAACATATGACTTGTAATTTAGGGGACATAATGCATGTTATAATTCAAGATCTGATTTTGAGGACATAATACATGTTGTAATTTAAGATCTAGATTTGGGGGCATATTTTATATGACGATCTATGACTTGGAAGAAAAAAGGATATATGATTTAGGCGTAAAAGATCTATATTAAAATAGGGATAACTATTAATGTGAATACGCATAATTCGGATATTTGGATATTTGACATACACGGTAATCAACGGCTATAATTTGGCATAATTTATATTGTGTATCATGATTTGTGGTTTTTAGAGAATATTCTGTATGGTGCAAATTTAACAAAAATTTGGGACATATTTTATATGGTGAATTATGACCATAATTTGAGCATGTAAAATTAGGCTTAATTTTGTGATTTGGCGAGGTATGTCAATGGAATTTTAAGGAATGATTAAATCTATTAAATTGTCCAATCCGCTAAATCTATTGAAACTGAATACGGTAATTTGGTGTATGAAATCTGTAGGCTCGATCTAAAATTGAGCATAACATGTTAATAGAACTTTGGATAATCTACTATAAATTGTGAAGAAGTTAATTTGTTGAATTGATATAATTAGTCTGATATTGGCATAATCTGTGAATGAATACTTTAGCTAAAAATAAGAATGCTGAGACACGAGGTTAGACTCTTTTTGCTGCAGAAGCCTGCCCAGACCCAACCAGCTTAACCAACAACCACAAACTATCAGTTTAATGTGAGAGGTCGTAGGCAAAAAGATGCTTAGACACAAGGTTAGGTCTGGCTTGTGGCTGAAGTCTGCCCGGAACCACCCAGCACATCCAGCGGCCACAAACTACCGACCTAATGTGAGAGGTCTGTGCATTAATATTTAATTAATGAAAATATAAGATAAATATGATGCCTAAAACGTGTTGGGTGGATAAGGTTAAATCAACTGAGCAGATGAATCTAATAAACATGTTTCATAAATCTGTAGTCCCAATACAAGGTTAGATGAAACAATCTGTAAGTCTGTTAACCTGTATATCTGATCCGTTAGTCTGAAAACTTGTTAATCTGTATACCTGACCAGTTAGTCTGAAAACTTGTTAATCTATATACCTGATCCGTTAGTCTGAAAACTTGTTAATCTATATATCTGATCCGTTAGTCTGAAAACTTGTTAACTTGTATGTCTGATCTGATAACTATTTAATATGAACTTTGTACATTTGAAATCTGTAAGCAAGTTAATCAGAAATCTGTTAGTCTAGAGACACAAGGTTAGGAGGGGTAATTACTTGTGTAATCTGTTGTTTGGGACCCATATTAGTCAGTAACCCTTTCTGGTATCAAAACTATGACCCAACACTAAGAGGGATCCGAGCACGCTTACTAACTAATTGTAAGAGGTTCACTCTGATAATGGTGAGGGGTGTTGATGGCGCATTCCAACCAGGTCATGTGTGTGCATGGATCCGGTCTTCTCTGAGGATGTAAGACACCGTGACATCTATAAATAGGTCTGTGTCTATAGGCTGCCACTTTAGGGAGTGATACACCCTTCTGTGGGGCCAGCACAGGGTATTTATGTATTAGGGAGCCGATCGCTTGGGGTAGAATATAGGGTACACTTAGTTATGTCTGTTTCTGTTGGGGTACCGTCTGTTTCTATTGGGGTGGTAACACTTGTCTATTTCTGTGTGGTACCGTCTGTTGGGGTGGTAAAGGCCCATTACTAGTGTACAACTAATTCTAATATTCTATTTTGTAGGGAATATTCTGTTTCCGTCTTTGATTCCGTTTCTGCTTCAGTTTCTGTAACTGTCTGTCTCTGTTCGAGTAGTAAAGGCCCATTACTAGCATTTTGTTTCTGTACGTCTGTCTCTGTTCGGGTAGTAAAGGCTTATTACTAGCATTTTGTTTCTATACATCTGTCTCTGTTCGGGTAGTAAAGTCCCATTACTAGCATCGTGTTTCTGAAGAGATCGTTCTATTTTCTGTTTAGATATTAGGACAACACCTAATTCTATTATTAGTGCAGAGAAGTGAAGCTTAGCTTAGCCTATATCATTCTGTTTCCTCTGTTAACCTGCTATTCCTATTACGGTTATCTCTCATCCAATTTTATTTACATGTCATGATACTATTATCTGTTTATATGCTGAAAGTCACTGGACTTACCAGACTTATGTCTGACCTTGTTTGTTTCGCCTCTTTTCTTTCCGTCCCCCCTCCCCCCGCCCCAAGTGCTCAGGGTGGAAACATAGGAGCTTGATTCAGATTCTCTCTACTTGAAGTGTTTGAAGTATCACTTGGCTTTGACTCTATCTTTTCATGGCATTTTATGTTGGGGATTATGGCTTTGAAAATTATGCATTCTGAAGGCTTTTGTACAAGACTGATATTTATGTACTTGAATTCCGATATTGTGGTTTTGAAAGATGTAACCAAACTTATTTCTGTTTTCTGCTGTAATAAAGTTATAAAATTTTCAAGTACTACTTTATCTGTCTTGTAAATTTCTGTTCTGTTTACTTATAATGTTCCACCGAAGTTAAGACATTCCCTTTGCAAGTGACCTTAACGGAAGTAGGTTGTTACACTTGGTATCAGAGCTGAAGGTTACCAGATATGATAAAAAAAAATTGAAAACTATTTTAAAAAAAGTTTTAAAAAGGAAGTATTTTCAAAAGGAAAGTTATTTTGAAAAACGTAGTCCCCCAAGCCCTATATCTATCTTTTGATTTTCTGTTTAATCCTTGTTTCCTTCTTTTCTGAGTCTCTGGGGCTCCTGGCTTTCTGGGAGGTAACCTCATCGCGACATGGTTCCGTAGGCATGATGAGACTATGGCGCCTGTCGAAGGCCAAAGAAGTGCCTAATTTCAATCTGTAGCCGCAGTAATTTCACCTACGGCTAATCCTCTTTCGAGCTTCGTAGGGTTTTCCGCGAGATGAGGGAAACTTTAGAGGAAGACTTGTTAACATGTAAGAAGTCTGGTTGTTTTCAGTGCCGTGAGACAGGAAATCTGATCAAGGATTGCCCCAGATGGCAAGGGCAAAGGGCAGAATCTTCTGGAAGGTAGGCGAATGATCTCGTAGTTTGTGGACAAGATAAAGGTGGAAAAATTTTCGTAGAAAGTTTAATTTCCTTATCTGATCATTCTGGCATTTTAATTATGTAGTTGAGTCTCTACACTTTAATACTAGTCTTGTTTCTGATCCCGCTATAGTCTCAAACCCCATAAGGGTTACGACTCATCTGTTTGTGATAGGTTGGGGTTTGAGGGTATCTGTGTTAGACGTTAAGTTGACTCTGACACATACATTCTGGGTTTTGTGGGATATGATCGGGTTTTATCATGCTTAGTTTCCTAAGAGTCATTTGATAATCTGATCTGTACCAGTAGTCTGTAAGTATCTGAATATTTCTGAAAAGGATAGGGGTTTTTACTCGAAGCGTGAAGTAGATTTCCAGTTTGACATTGTTTAATGGGAGTAATTCTCTGAGTGTCAATCTGATGTTGATTTCGGTCTTCGGGGTTGATACTTAGGGATTTTTTTTTTAACCGATGTCTAATGGGAACAAAACTTTTATTTTAATTATACTTGCTTCTATCACTCGGCTGTATCCTATCGATCGAGTCTTCGACCTTTAGGTAGAAACTAATGGGTGTAAACATGTGTTTGACACATGTTATGTTTGATGGTTGCAAGTGGATGCAAGTTGTTGCTAGTGGTTGCTCGTGGATGCATATACACACACTAGGCACTAGATCGGCTCAAAAACACTCTCATACTACATATGGATGTATGTGCATTTTTCAATTTTTATGGATGCAAAATGATTGAATCATCACATGGATGTTGCATTTGGATGAATGGTTAAGCACTCATATAGAAATGAAGCGTATCAAATAGGATTTCTTGCTTACATAATTGGACTCATGGCACTAACCTAATTTGCATTAAGGAGGTCAACTGATTCAGTAGACCGCCTGATCTTTGCATTAGATAAGACGCATATACACACACTTTTGCATATGTACATACAACATTAGAAGTTTTCTAAGGACATTTGATGCTTGTGGATGATGGTTGAGTAGATGGGTGATTGGATGGTAGGACACATTCTTCTTAACTTGAAGATTTCGGGGACGAAATCCTTTAAGTAGGGGGAATGTAACACCCCGTAATTTTAAAATGGGACATAAGAGATAATTAAAGAATAATTAATTATTAAAAGAATAATTAGGTGAAACGGTTATGCCATTACGTTCCTCTCGGAATTCTTCTTGAGATAGAGTCCGAGTTTGCGTAAAACGGATACCATATGAAGAAGATATGGACGAGCGAAGTTAGGCAGAAAAACCGGAAGTTAACCAGAATGCACTGGCGCACTTCACAAGTGCGCCAGTACAAAAATGCATTGGCGCACCTGCCAAGTGCACCCATACTGATCCAGCACATAATTCTGGAGTGTTATGTGATGATGTGACCTTTTCTAAGTGGCCAAATGATGTGTATTTGAGCTGGGTGGTTCTGATGGTCTCCTAGTTCATCTAAGGGCTCTAAAACACTCTCTACACCTATAAATACATAGCAAGACCCAACCCTAATTCATTAACAAAGAGGAATGGCGCCTCCATGCTCCTAAAACCTAAAGTGACCTAGCCTCCACCCTAATCAATCAATTCAAGCGAGAAGATAAAGATAACAAATCAATGCCTACATCAACGGAAAGCTAATCAATTCCAGAAATCAGATCCCAGAATCGTTCTTCTCTTTCTTAAATCACGATTTGTGAGTACAGTTATTTTCAGATATGAAATTTAATTATGATCTTGACATGGGTATAAATCAGAATTGGAGATCTATCTTATTCTTGTTTATCAGATCTGTTTTTCTGTGTAGATCCATCTTATTCTTGTTTATCAGATCTGTTTTTCTGTGTAGATCTATCTTATTGTAACTATTCTGTATCTCTTCCTTCCTTCTGTTCTATAGCCGGGCTACCATGAGCCTGAGCCAAATCTCATAAGAGATTGACACGCGAACGCTAAATTTGGGGAAAATATTGAATGATGCATAATTGGACATAACCGATTTGTGACTAAATTGAGAACACAACATAAGTGGTAATTTAAGATCTAGATCTAGGCATACTATATATGACGGTTTATGATTTGGAAGAAGGAGAACTATTGTATGACAACATATGACTTGTAATTTAGGGGACATAATGCATGTTATAATTCAAGATCTGATTTTGAGGACATAATACATGTTGTAATTTAAGATCTAGATTTAGGAGCATATTTTATATGACGATCTATGACTTGAATGAAAAAAGGATATATGATTTAGGCGTAAAAGATCTATATTAAAATAGGGATAACTATTAATGTGAATACACCTAATTCAGATTTTTGGATATTTGACATACGCGGTAATCAACGGCTATAATTTGGCATAATTTATATTGTGCATCATGATTTGGGGTTTTTAGAGAATGCTCTATACGGTGCAAATTTAACAAAAATTTGGGACATATGTTATATGGTGAATTATGACCATAATTTGGGCATGTAAAATTAGGCTTAATTTTATGATTAGGCGAGGTATGTCAATGGAATTTTAAGGAATGATTAAATCTGTTAAATTGCCCAATCTGCTAAATCTATTGAAACTGAATACGGTAATTTAGGGTATGAAATCTGTAGGCTCGATCTAAAATTGAGCAAAACATGTTAATAGAACTTTGGATAATCTACTGTAACTTGTGAAGAAGTTAATTTGTTGAATTGGCATAATTAGTCTGATATTTGCATAATCTGTGTGAATAATTTAGCTAAAAATAAGAATGCTGAGACACGAGGTTAGACTCTGTTTGCAATAGAAGCCTGCCCGGACCCAACCGGCTTAACCAGCAACCACAAATTGTCAGTCTAATGTGAGAGGCCGTAGGCATAAAGATGCTTAGACATGAGGTTAGTTCTAGCTTATGGCAGAAGTCTTCCCGGAACCGCCCAACACATCCAGCGTCCACAAGCTACTGACCTAATGTGAGAGGTATATGCATTAATATTTAATTAATGCAAATATAAGATAAATATGATGCCTAAAACATGTTGGGTGGATAAGGTTAAATCAACTGGGCGGATGAATCTAATAAACCTGTTTCATAAATCTGTAGTCCCAATACAAGGTTAGGTGAAACAATCTGTAAGTCTGTTAATCTGTATATCTGATCCGTTAGTCTGAAAACTTGTTAATCTGTATACCTGACCCGTTAGTCTGAAAACTTGTTAATCTGTATACCTGACCCGTTAGTCTGAAAACTTGTTAATCTGTATCTGATCTATTAGTCTGAAAACTTGTTAACTTGTATGTCTGATCTGAGAACTAGTTAATATGAGCTTTGTGCATTTGAAATCTTTTAGCAAGTTAATCTGAAATCTGTTAGTCTGGGGATACAAGGTTAGGAGGGGTAATTACTTGTGTCATCTGTTGTTTGGAACCCATATTAGTCAGTAACCCTTTCTGGTATCAAAACTATGACCCAACACTAAGAGGGGTCCGGGCACATTTACTGAACAAATTGTAAGAGGTTTACTCTGATAACGGCGAGGGGTGTTGATGGCGCATTCCAACTGGGTCAAGTGCGTGCGTGGATCCAGTATGCTCTGAGGATGTAAGACACCGTGACATCTGTAAATAGGTATGTGTCTATAGGTTGCCACTTTAGGGAGTGGTACACCCTTCTATGGGGCCGGCACAGGGTATTTATGTATTAGGGAGCCGATCGCTTGGGGTAAAATTTAGGGTACACTTAGTTTTGTCTGTTTCTATTGGGGTACCGTCTGTTTCTGTTGGGGTGGTAACACCTGTCTGTTTCTGTGTGGTACCGTCTGTTGGGGTGGTAAAGGCCCATTACTAGTGTACACCTAATTCTAATATTCTGTTTTCGTAGTGAATATTCTGTTTCCATCTCTGATTTCGTTTCTGCTTCTGTTTCTGTAACCTCTATCTCTATTTGGGTAGTAAAGGCCCATTACTAGCATTCGGTTTATGTACGTCTGTCTCTGTTTGGCTAGTAAAGGCCCATTACTAGCATTCTGTTTCTGTACATCTGTCTCTGTTAGGGGGGTAAAGGCCCATTACTAGCATCGTGTTTCTGAAGAGATCATTCTGTTTTCTGTTTAGATATTAGGACAACACCTAATTCTATTATTAGTGCAGAGAAGTGAAGCTTAGCTTATCTTAGCCTATATCATTATATTTCTTCTGTTAACCTGCTATTCCTGTTACGGTTATCTCTCATCCAGTTTTATTTACATGTCATGATACTATTATCTGTATATATGCTGAAAGTCACTGGACTTACCAGACTTATGTCTGACTTAGTTTGTTTCGCCTCTTTTCCTTCCGTTTCCCCCCTCTCCCAGGTGCTCAGGGTGGAAACGTAGGAGCTTGATTCAGACTCTCTCTGTTTGAAGTGTTTGAAGTATTACTTGGCTTTGACTCTATCTTTTCATGGCAGTTTATGTTGGGGATTATGGCTTTGAAAATTATGCATTCTGAAGGCTTTTGTACAAGGCTGATATTTATGTACTTGAATTCCGATATTGTGGTTTTGAAAGATGTAACCAAACTTATTTCCGTTTTCTGCTGTAATAAAGTTATAAATTTTTCAAGTACTACTTTATCTGTCTTGTAAATTTTTGTTCTGTTTACTTATAACATTCCACCGAAGTTAAGGCATTCCCTTTGCGAGTGACCTTAACGGAAGTGGGTTGTTACATTTGACAACTTTTAAGTTATTGTTGTTGGTTCAGAGAAACCATTTCGAATTGGCTTATGAGTTCGAAAGGGAAGATATCTTAATGATTTTGATTTAAAGGCAGACCTTCAGAATGGAAAGGATGGCTTATTGAGTGCCCTTATGTAGCTACCAGGATTTATATTATAGCAGTGGTCACTACATTCTAGGATCTTTGTGAAGTGAGAACTCCTTGTTATTAATTTTAGGGGTGATACTGAATAGAATGTGGTAAAAGAGTACCTTAGGTTTGTCTTGTTTTTGAACATCCTATATGGAAGAGTGTCTAACACTACATTTCTTAGATTGCATACATTGATTTCTACAAATGTATATCTATTTGGTGATGTAGGATGCAACTCTTGCACAATATATGCCCTTCTCTAAGATATAAGCACTCGAAGGTTGTACTTTTATGGAAATCAATTAGTGGTTGATGAATGAAAATTTGACATTCTAAGTGGATGATGATGATGTTTGCTTCCTGATATATAAAACATGGTCTCGTTAGCCTTACACACACTTATGATGATATGGGTATTGAGGTGGTCTGACTTATTTTTCGACTATCATGGATAGAGGGACAAATTGGAATGGAAATAGATCTCTTGAAGTACAAGGGGTACTCGCTGCTAATCCTGAAGTTGATTCCAAAGTGAATAGTAGAAGTAATGTCCTCGGTTTCGTTCAGATCCAAAACGAACTTGTATAGATGAATATTACCACATATTCATTGGAGGGTAATGTAGCATTTAAAGTGAATCCGACATAGATAGATAATCGTTAGCTTTAAGCCTCATCAACCCCGAGTGGCCTGAACCGGGTCAATGCAGCAAGACTATGTGGGTTTTCACATTAGGGTATGTTCTTCACCTAATCTAGATAGGATGACTCGTTTAATTATTTTAGCTTGGTTTGGTTATAGATTACAATTCTGGTGGTGAGAAATTCAGTGCTACATATCTAGTAAGTGGTAGGCTGGTTCTAAGTTGGCTGGGGTCAAGGAGATGCCCTAGCTAAATTTTATCTAGAGACGTATAATTCAAAAGGAAATCTCTGATATTTTCATTTTATGGAATCCAGACTCAAATAAGCTCCATGTGGACTTAGTTGCGTCCATCTATGCTGAAACATGAGATGAAAGTATTTCAGCTATATTAATACGTTTTTCTATACTATATATTATTATAGTATCACTTAATTTTATTCAAAAATGTTTTTGTCATCGAAATGTGAAAACTCATCTATTTTTATGTGCGACATGTTATTATGAGAAAACTTTTATTTTAAAAAGATTAAAAGATATAGAAAAACAATTTCTTGTGATTTGAATTTTCTCACATTGGTTTACCAGATTAACTTAGGCATTATTTTCTTATAATGCTCAAGTCGGATCAAGCATGTTTTACACATTAAGTTTGGATGCTTTGGTGCTTAGGAAAATCACTTGAGGCTTGTGACATATTTTAGTATTTTAGTTCATATTCTACTGTTTTTGTTTTGTGTGGTTATCGGCATTTGTAAGTATGTATGTTATAATTTCCAATGACAGATGATAGGTTAGTGTCGTGTTCTTATGTTTATATACAAAGTTCTTTGCTTTTAAAAAGTCTTGTTACATTATATATGTTATTTATAACATTTGTGAGATTCTTTATTACCTTTTCTTCTTTCTTTCCCTTTGTGATCTGTTTTTCGAACGATTAAGTAATTGGGACATGAATAATAAAAATGTATAAAGTGTCTTATTTGGCAATAAGAAAGGCAATTCATTATCTAATTTGAAATATGAAGCTAGACAATGTTTATTCACGAGAATTTCGATTAATGACAACAAAGAGAAGAGCAATGGAAATCATTTCAAGGAGCTAAGTTTATATATATAAGTATTTAGTCATGTTAGAATGATGTTAAAATCTTTCCTCAAAGTATAACACGAACGCACAAATATTTAGTTTATATATATGTATATATAAATATATACTCAACAAAACAGCTGATACTGGACAGGTTCTGTAACCAATCGACTGGTAGGAAATTAACCAGTCGACTGGTCATAGACTAGAAGTCCAGTAACGGCTAGTTGCTGAAGCATATTTAAATATATAGGAATTTCTTTCTTAACCAGTCGACTGACGACTTTTTTGCCAGTCGATTGATCAGAGATTAACAGTTATTTCTTATGAAAAGTCATCTCCTTTCATGAAGAGATTCCTTTTCATTTATGAACAAAAATGGACATAATTCTTGACTGAAACTTTTCATGAAGGAATGCTACTTTTCTACATTTATATAAGCACTATAAACATGTTTTCCAAATCATCGATTTTACCAACTCTCACATATTCTCTCTAATTTCTGATTTGCACTTCTATACTCATTGCATTCTAAGGCTCTACTAAAATTCAAGTTACTTGTTGAATCTTTGATATTACTTCAAATCTATGGATTCAACAAGCAACATACTTCCTTTAATCTTCACAAACACTTCAAATACTTGAGGGTAAGATTATAGGAAGGGTGTACTTCATCGTGACTATTTCGTATTGATTAGAGAACACATTCAAAAGTCAAAATGCTTGTAAATTGTGAAGTCCTATATGGGTGCTCAGGCGTGGACATCCTTATTGGTGCTCGTGTGTATTGAGACATATTCCTCCGGGTTAAGAAAGGGCATAATAGTGAATTCCGAAGAGGGGCATCGGGATTGGACGTAGGACGGGAAGTCCGAACCAGTATAAAATTCCTGATGTCTTTACTTACTGCGTTTTCTTATTTTTGATATATCTATACTACCTAGTTTTATTTGCATAACTATTGTAGCTTACTAGTTAGTTTATCATATACCATTCCGCTATATCCATATAAAGATCCTGCCTAAGTTATACGCATCGACTTTTCAATTGGTATCAGAGCAAGGCCATCATTTAACCTTAAAACCGTTATCTGGTACATAGTTAATATGGATAACAACACTAGTACTAGCACTAGTACTGGATACACTGAAAGCCAATCTACTTCAAGACTACCCTTTTTTAATGGCATGAACTATAACTATTGGGCTACACGAATGAGAATATATATGCAAGCTAATATTTTTGATGCTTGGAACATTACACAAGAAGAATACACACAACCTACTACTCTATATACTGAATGGTCTACAAATGAAAAAGCAGAGGCTACCGCCAATGCTAAGGCCATGAATATGTTGCATTGTGCCTTGTATAGAAATGAGTTTAACCGGGTTTGTATGTGCAACAAGACTACCCTTTTTTAATGGCATGAACTATAACTATTGGGCTACACGAATGAGAATATATACACAAGCTAATATTTTTGATGCTTGGAACATTACACAAGAAGAGTATACACAACCTACTACTCTATATACTGAATGGTATGCAAATGAAAAAGCAGAGGATACCGTCAATTCTAAGGCCATGAATATGTTGCATTGTGCCTTGCATAGAAACGAGTTTAATTGGGTTTGTATGTGCAACACAGCATACAAAATTTAGAGAACTCTTGAAAATACTCATGAAGGAACTAACAAGGTCAAACGAAGCAGGATATCCATGCTTAAAAACCAGTTTCAAAATTTTAGAATGAACGAGAATGAGTCTATAAATGACATGTATTCACGTTTTCAAAACGTTTATCATTCTCTATTAGGATTCAGAGAAAAATACTATGATTTTGATATAATTTCATAAATATCAAACTCTTTAACGGATGAGTGGGAAAGAAAGGTGTTAGCTATCAAAGAATCTAATGATCTTTCTGCCATGAAACCCGAAGAGTTAATCGGTAATCTCATGTCCTATGAGGTAAATTTGCAGGCAAAGAAAGCACATGTACAAGAAAACAAAAATTTAGCTTTCCATGGTGAGAAAGAAGATTCAAATTCAGACGAAGAGGATATTGCTTTTGTAGCAAAGAATTTTAGAAAGTTTTTGAAATATGGAAGATGTCAAAGCAAGAATATGAAAAAAAATTCACCAAAAGAGTCTGGCCCCGCCCTGGTGGAATGTTTTAACTGTCACAAAACCGGACATTATCAAAAGAATTGTCCAGAATTGAAGAAGAATCGCAATAAAAAGGAAAAATCGAAAAGACGAACATTCTCAGTCACTTGGGATAATTCAGATCCATCATCTTCCAATAGTGACAGTGATAGTGACAACGAACAAGCAAACGTCTGCTTCATGGCAAAGGATGCTGAGGTTAGTGAATTTACTTATGATGAATTAATGGAAATTAATACAGAAGTTTTAGAATCTAGAAATAATTCAAAAAATAATATAAACAAGCTAATGAAGATTGAAAAAGATCATAATTTGAAAGAGACTTATTAAAAGATGAAAAAGAGATTTTAGAAGACGAAATTAGAAAAGTACAAGAATCTCTATCTGTAGCAAATTCTCAAATTTCTATGTTAAGTCAAGAAATTGAGACACAAAAGAATAAAAATGATTTATTAGCCTCCAAGAATCATGATCTGAATATAAAGGTTAAAATTATAGAATTAGAAAATTCTACTTGAAAAGTTAAATTAGATGGCATTTCTAAGAACGTTAATAATTTTAATAAAGGTAGAGAAAATTTATCTAACATATTAGAAAATTCTCTACCAGTTTATAGTAAAAAAAAGGATTAGGATATGTTAAAAAAGTTAAATCCAAAAGAAAATCTAATCCTAAGAAATCTAGTATTAAACCAGTAATTACTAATATTAATATTTCTACTGTGAAAAATTACTCGAGAAATATTAGCATATGGGTACCAAAAACCAATAATATTCTGATTAGAGATAGATATCAAGAATTTCTTAGATACTGTTCATAACAATATTAATTATATTTTCAAAAAGGACTTTGAACCCTCTTGGGTTTGGTTTCCTAAGATTTAACCCTTAGGACCCTAATGGAGGAAGTGGGTACTAATAAAGTCTTATTTATTTTTTGCAGGTCCCACTTAACAAAAACAGAGGAAAATGGATACTCGATAGTGGTTGCTCTAAACACAAGACAGGAGATAAAGAGATGTTAACCAATATTACCTACTCAAAATGAGGAACTGTCACATTTAGAGATAATTCCAAAGGATATATTATCGGCAAAAGTGATGTAAGCAATTATGGTATATCCAATTCACCACTTATTTCTGATGTTTTATTAGTTAAGAACTTAAAACATAATCTATTAAGTATTAGTCAATTTTTTGATAAATGTTTTAAAATATCATTTTTCGAAAATAAATGTAGTATATTAGATTCAAATCAAAATCTTATTTTTGAAGTAAAATCGAGATAAAAAATATTTATATTTTGAATATGGCAGTTAATAATAATCCAAGTATGTGTTTATTAGCCAAAGACAATGATCCTTGGTTATGGCAGAAACGATGTTGTCATATTAACTTTAAAACAATAAACAAGATTTCTATAAATGATCCTGTAAGAGGTTTACCCAAAATAAAATTCAAAACTGAAAATTTGTGAGATGCTTGTCAGCTTGGAAAATTAACCGAATCTTCTTTTAAATCTAAAAAGGTTATATCAACATTACAACCACTTGAATTACTATAATTGGATTTATTCGGACCAACTCAAGTTCAGTCCATAAATCATAGTAGATATGTGTTTGTAATTGTTGAAGATTTTTCAAGATATACTTGGACAATGTTTCTAAAAAATTAAAAGTGATACTTTTGATATCTTTAAAAAATTTGTCAAACAAATTCAAAATTTGACGAGTTTAAAAATAAAGGATACAAGAAATGATCTTGGAGGAGAATTTGAAAATGACAAATTTGATTTATTTTGTCAAAAGAAAGGAATTTTCATATTTTCTTTTCCTAGAACTCCACAACAAAATGGAGTTGTAGAACGTAAAAATAGAACTTTACAAGAGTGTGCCAGAATGCTATTAAATGAAAGTACACTAGCAAAGCATTTTTGTGCTGAAGCAGTTGCAACGACTTGTTATGTTTTGAATCGTGTTTCTATTCGACTTCTAACTAAAAACACTCTATACGAATATTTTACTGGTAGAAAACCAAATATATCTTATTTTAAAGTTTTTGGTTCAAAGTGCTTTATTTTAAATACAAAAGATCAACCTGGAAAATTTGATTCAAAACCTGACGAAGGAATATTCTTGGGATATTCTAAGCATAGCAAAGCTTATCGTATTTATAATAAGAGAACCAGTAAAATAGAAGAATCACTTCATGTTTCATTTGACGAAAATTTTATTCAAAATTCTTTCAATTTAGATATTGTAACAAATAGTTCTTCTCAAGATGGCGATTTTATAATATATTGAGAAGATGAAAACGTTATTCAAAATAACATAGAAAACAATAATACAGATATTCAAGATAATATCGTTAATCAAAATATTCATGTTAATGAAGTTAGATCTCCACAAAGGATATTACGAGATCATCCAACTCAAAATATTATTGGAGAAATAACTTCAAACGTTAGAACAAGAAGTCAACTTAATTTAGTAAGTAATGCAGCCTTCTTATCAAATATTGAACCTAAAAACCCTAAAGAAGCATCTATAGATGAAAATTGGATAATTACCATGCAAGAAGAATTAAACCAGTTTGAACGTAAGGAAGTCTAGGAATTAGTTCCAAGATGAGTGACCAAACAGTTATTGGAACAAAATGGGTTTAAAAAAATAAAGTAGATGAATTAGGTAATATTGCTAGAAATAAAGCCAGACGTGTTGCACAAGGTTACAATCAAGAAGAAGACATAGATTACGAAGAAAGTTTGCTCCAGTAGCACGACTAGAAGCAATTCGAATTTTATTAGCATACGCATGCTATCACAACTTTAAACTATATCAGATGGATGTTAAAACCGCTTTCTTAAATGGCTATATTAAAGAAAGAGTATATGTTGTACAACCTCCACTATTTGCCCACGAAAAATTTTCTGACCACGTTTTCAAATTGAAAAAGGCATTATATGGTTTAAAACAGGCACCTTGTGCTTGGTGTGAACGTCTCAAAATCTATTTATTAGAGTCAGGATTTCAAATTGGGAAGGTTGATAAAACACTCTTTATGTAAAAAGCTAATAAAGATATTTTAATAGTGCAAATATATGTCGATGACATTATTTTTGGATTAACAAACGACCAATTATGTCAGGAATTTTCAAAATTAATGAACAATGAATTTGAAATGTCGCACATGGGAGAACTATCTTACTTTCTGGGTTTGCAAATTAAACAATTATCAGATGGAATTTTCATTAATCAAGAAAAATATTGTACTAATCTAATAAAACGTTTTGGAATGGAAAATACTTCAATTAAACCTACACCAATGAGTACGACGACACACTTAGATAAATATGAAAATTGTAAAAGTGTTGATCAAAAGTTATATCGAAGCATGATAGGTTCACTTTTGTATTTAACTGCTCGTAGACCGGGTATTATGATGAGTGTTTGTTTATGTGCTCATTTTCAAGCTGATTCACATTTGAGGGCAGTAAAACATATGTTACGTTATCTTAGTAGTACCAAAGATTTTGGACTTTTCAATCCGAAAGATTGTTGCTTCGAATTAGTTTCATATAATTATGCTAATTTTGGAGGATCACGGATGGATCGTAAAAGTACAAGTGGAACATGTCACTTTATCGGTAAATCTTACGTACTTATTCAATTGGTTTATTTATATATTCCAATTCTATTTATTTTTAAATTTTTATTCACATGCTTAGTATATTATTCTTATACTAATATCATTTGTGAATCATTTCTAACAACTTTACTTCAAGTTATATAAACTGTACCCTTTATTTTCTTAACACTTAGCTTTTAATCTATTTCTATAACCAATACGATTATATTTCCATAGTTCTTTCTATATTAAAGTCGTTATTATAAACAGGTTCAATTTCATATACGTTTATAATCCATTCAGTGCATTATATTCAATTTCAACGTATTCGTATATTCGCTAAGTGTATAATCACTAACATGCACATTTTTACTTAACTCAACTGGTTCAACAATTCTAACATGTTTAAGCTTGTTACTTCTCAAATTCAATATTCCAGACTCTTATTTCATTACTACTTTAGTGTTAAATCGCGAACTACCAAATCGCGATTTTTTTGAAAATATGATTTAGACATAACTCAAAATCTACCAGATGAAATCTAAATTTTTCTTTACAATAGAAAACTATAACCCAATAGATCTGGATGATTCTTATTTCAAAGATTTCTGACTTATATTTGATCTTATACATTCATTTAAACTTCAATTCGGAAAATAACGAACTTCCGCTACACGACGAGCTCGTTTTAATTAAATTTAATTAATTTGTTTAACCTTCGTTAAGTTTACATATTATAAATCTATTCTTTTACGTTTTATCATGACTAGTTAAACATTCAATTAAACTTGGAAATATCAACTATCCAAAATCGTTGGACGTCCCACTCCATTAATCGATGATATATATATATATCATCATATCAACTGAGATGCAACATCATATAACTGTAACACATAGACTCCATGCATTCATGTTATACTTAGTTGAAAACTTCAGAATTGAACTTCAGGATTTTATACTTCAAATAACTTGGATTCAAAATAGAAATATGTTTTAATCCAAAATATCATTCATGGTAGCAATTTCTTACTTGGAAACTTGAAAATGAATCCCGATGATGCTGAAATCATCATCAATATTATTTTCCAGCGACGAAAGCAAGATCACACTTCAAAATCTTTTAAAATTATTTTTATCCGTAAACACTTCCAAATAACGCCAATATTTCCTTCAAGCTTTGAAAGTCATTTTCAAACTTACCAGAATTCCAAAAATCTTTTATTTTCAACTTAAATCTACTTCATATTTATAAATCTGGTTTATGAATTACACTTGCATATTTCTTGTTTAAATTCAATTAGACAACTTTCAATCAAGTTGAATTCTTACCCAACATCATCATCGAAAGCCTAATAGTCAAATCAAGAAACTGATTCATAAGGTGTTCATTTTCAATGTTCCCCTATTATAATTCTACGCAAACAATGCCAGAAAATGGATAAGATTACTCATATCCAAATACAATAGTCAATACCCATAAACTGGTTAGACACAACTATCAATCAATAATAGCCAACGCTCATAAATAAGTGAGCAAGACCAATCAATAAATGAATGATAACAACTATATTTAATTATGAAAACTTTCTTTATATATATAAAATATATAAATCGTAGTAACTTATTTCATTCACCAAATTCAAAAACAATATCGAATCGAATGACTTTTTTCAGTATTTCAAAATTTTCATCAAAACAATGATCAATCGATTGTTCGGATCCAGAATTAAGACTTACAAATCAAACCACTGAAAACAAACTAATTTTTAATCACCGACAAGTACGCACTCATATATATATAATATAAATACTCTCAGAACTCAATCTAGGGTGTAACTAACCCAATCTCTAGTGAGTTATAACCTCTTCTCTAGTGAGCTATAACCCCATCTCTAGTGAGTTATAACCCCATACAAGCCTAGGTGTTCTCTAAACCTAAGCTCTAACACCAAATGCAACGACCTAACTTTTCAACAGTCGAAAATCAACATTAGTACATCGTCTGTATTCATGTATATCAAATCAAGTACTAGAAAGTCTAATAGGGGAAAGGAATAAAGATAGAAGAATATAAGAAAGAAGATACATAACAATATCTCACAACGGAACGAATAATCTATAAGCACAAACAATACCCTTTATAGAAAAGAGAAAAAACTTTTAATATACATATATCAATCAGAGTACATAGTGAATAATAAATCAGCCTGGACAATTATAACAACCTATCCTTACAATTGCTGATACATACAACAACATACACAGAAGAATAAATAAAAGAATATGAGCATACGTCTCATCATCAACTCCTTTTCTGAAGCTCCAATGCAATCGAAGTCCAATCTGAAAATATACTCAGTCTAACCCGAGCATTATAATAAAATAACACTCATATCAGGCTAGGCAACCGCATGAGATAATTCAACATATAAGTTACATATATCAATACAATCTGAGGTCGTACGCATGTCCGTAATGGTTATCACCTCAATAACATCCAACCATTTATTAAGAGAAGTATACTTGTATAATAGATAATTTCTAGGATGTAGAATATAAATAAATCAAATAGCTGGAATGATTACATTGGATATATTCGACAACTATTAAGTGTACAAACAAAACTAATAAGGCAGGTTGACATATTGGATTTTCCATTAGAGACATCCTCAGATAAACTAGAGTAACCACAGCTGTCCCATGCACGAAAATACCAGCGTGCACCACATGAAACCAAGTATACCCAATGCATGCAAGGAACTTCGAGGAGCTCCCGCACGATTCGATAATAAGCATACACTAGATATGGAGTCAATATATCCTGCCATAGGTAAGCAAAACCCCAGATTGTGGTTCTACTCTGTTTTTTACCATTTCCGATGCCAAGGCTATGTTTGGAATCTTTCATACGAGTCTTCATCCCTCGAATAGAATAAGAATTCCCAGAGTTGGGATTACATAGCACAATAGATCTCGGAATCACACATGGATTCTTCAACAGAGCTCGGAATCGCACATGGATTCCAATACATCAATATATCTCGGAATCGCATATGGATTCCTCAATAGATCTCAAAATCACTACATGTGTTCTAGAATCTCAATAGACCCCCAATCGTCACATAAATTTTACTTCACAACTGCTTCCAAAACATGGAACCCGTATACTAGTTTTGAAGTGGTTTTCGACAAGTGGAACACTTACCAATCTCGATCTCCTCAAAACCTGTTGCTAGATTTAAGATCAAGTTCTATAGTCGATTAACCGACTATAATTCACACAATAGATGGTTGTATATGGAAACATCCTCACTTAATTTCCATAACAAACGAATAAACATCCAAGACATTATGAAGTCACGAAGCATGATAAATAGTCAAAGCGCGATTAACTCATATAAAAGACTTTTAATCCCTTACCCATTTAATTAATCTTTCATTAATTAAAACTTCTTTTATTAGTAAAACTTCTTTTGTCAAATAAGATTTCGCTTATTAATCAATAACTCATACTCGGTTAATATTCATTTATATACCAGTGTATGTATCCGATTATACATATAAAAGGTGTATATATATTCTACTAATTCCCTATTCTTTTTAGTCTTAATAATTAAAAAGGTATTAATACACTTATCCCTCCGGTATAAGTACCCAAGACTCGTTTGTAACTTCAGTATTTCAAAATGTATTACATATATTTATCCCTCCGGTATAAATATATCTACAATTCCTTTCCAATATTTTCTGTCTTTAAACTATAATCAAAGCGGTTAAAACTAGAGATGGAAATTTAATCCGCAGGGATTGGTACCTGCTGAGATCCGCATCTAATCGGACGAGGATTCCCCGACTTAGCGGTTAATGGGACGGTGGCGGAGGATGATTTCAGTACCCAAAACGGATATGGGACAGGTACGGAGGTGATACCATTTGCCCCATATCTGACCTAGTACATATAGTTTTTTTGCAAGGCATATATAATATATATAGTTTTTTTTATATTTATAATGTGTATATACATACTAAGAAAAAAATTGGTGTTTTAAGTATTGATTCTATTGACCATTCATCTTCCTTTATTACGTTCGATTAGAAAATATAACAAATATTATCGATATGTTCGGTATTGCTTTGCTGAATATTGATTATGAAGTATTATTAATATTTGTTTAATTTAAATTTAAATTTGTTGTTTTACCTTTTATTTTTATTTATTATCTTTTTTCTTCATCTTGCCTTAATGTCTACCCAATGGATTTCCCATTACCAACGGGTATTCCCCTACCCGAATCCGATGGGTATTAAGCGGGGATAGGATGGGGATGGAGGCCATAAATGGGTAGTGGGGATGGAGGCAGAGGATGCATTCCACACATATTACCGGCTCCATTTCCATCCCTAGTTAAAACCATTTTTCAATTAAGAACTTATTCTCTTTTATTGGTTAAAAGATCTAATTCAATATATTTATTCTGAAAGATCTAATACTTGTTTCTATCTTTAAAATCCCGCTATTAAAGATCTAAGTATATCCAAAATCATTAAACCATATATTCCAGTCTAACAATATTCCAAAAGTTTAAAATCAAGTATTGCTAAAACGCTATTTAAAAAAAACAATTCCTTTTATGATCATTTTAAACATTCGTTTAAAGATTCGATTATACTAACTTCATCGAAATAATATGGTAGGGTCAAAGATGTATGTAAATAACACATTGTCACGATAAACTCAAAACCATTTCTATACTTATTCACATCTTTAAAATAGTCCTTTAAAGATGTAAATATCAATAAATATTCAACAAGGTGAAATACATGTGATTTCTAAATCATTGATTATAATAAGTGTGTTATAATCCAAAATCATTACCAAATCTTATAAAACAAGCTTAATTCGTTTCAATATATATATATATATAACTTGAAAACAGGTTTTCAAATAAGGGTAAAACGTAAATATATTAAAAAAATTAAAATAGGTTTTTAAGTAAAAGAATTTAAAAGACTGTCTTATATTTAAAACCATTCACATTCAGTTTCCTAATTTTCGTTCCAATTCGTATAATTCCCAATTCATTCAGTTATGCCAAACACACTAAAATTTGTGAAATAGACAAACTCAATATATTATATAAATAATATGTTCACTTCATCACAATTTCACATGTAACAACGTTAATAATTAATGGGTTCCACAGTCAGGTTTAACGAACAATCAATTCATATAACATCATATGAATATAAATATGGTAACAATCATATTGAGGAATCCTGTTAGACCTCCAACCTGTCCCCTTGCATCATAGCTCATATATTAGCACATATACTTGTAATACAATTCATGTCATAATAATCCGTATAAGATGAATCTTTTTCTACATGCAGGTAATGTCAGTGGTCATACATTCACAGACGGGAATATATATTTATATATATATATATATATGTGTATATATGTATATATGTATATATATATCAAGAACCACCAACAAAACAATAAATCATCCAAACAGCTAATTGTATATATAAATATGTAAATAATAGTCAATACTATTATATGGTACAATAGTATAGAAATAAGTGTGAGTTAAACTCGCCATCCATTCCAAACGACGATTTAACGTTGTTTTTAACTAGTTCCAAACGGACGTTTGAAATTAGATGAAATTCCAAACTGTCCGAAATGATTCTAATCCGCAACGTACGCATAGTATTCTTTGACACGGATCCAACGAAATTGACTGTGTGTAAAATGGACTTTGTATGCATACACGGGTGTTACAAGTCAAAATAGCATTACGACTTAATTTAATAAAGATAATTACTTAATTCACTCAAACTTTTCTCACATGATACTGCTTCCATCTTCCTCTTTGTTCAAAACTGCAAATCACCTATGCAAATTAACCCATGTCACAGTGCACCATTTTTTAGTGACACCAAGCTCCTCTTCACGAAACTCTAATCCAACACCACCACTGGACTTCTCTTCACAAACCGGGCCTGCCTACTCCCAAATTCCCCTACTCTCACCACCTCTTTACGACCCGCCTCCCGACCTACAGCAGTGCCTATCCCAATTGGTGTGACATTTTTATGCAACAAATCGTACCAAACTTTGCCGACAAGTGCGCCTTCACTAAACTAACTCCTTTCCACCTTTGTTTTGCACTAATTTGTCCCCCACCTTCAATAACCCAGAATCCTACCCTTGTTGACCAAAAACCAACCCCTATCAAATTCGATTGCACCCAATACTGGGCATATGGGTATCAAGCCCTCAAGCAGACAAGTCTAACGAATCTAAAGTTGAGTGAATTCATGGAGTATTTTGTTTGATTTAAATTCTTGAAGTCTATGAGAAGGAGGCGTCCTATTTGTGTAGACAAGATGAAGATGGTTTTAGATTCAAAGGAGATAGTTAGGATATTTATAGGGTAGATAAATATCTATATATTTTATTATTATATTCAACTATATTCGCGTTAAGCAGTTTAAGCTTGCACAACTTCATAACAAAGTCAATTGTCATTAAACTTGATATCCTGCTATATTACAATATTTCGGGCTCAATGAAACTGGTTTTGTCGAATTCCGAGGCTGTTTGCAAAAACACTATTTATAGTGATCAAATCGTTAATCGATACGCGTTTATATCGTGCAGTATCACACAACTCCGATTGGTACAAAACTTGAATCTCACAATAATTAATCATTACGAATTTAATAAAATTGGTTTCATTGAAATCTGAGATCGTTTGAAAAATGGAAATTCCCACGTGTTAGTAAAATTGAGTAAATACCAGTCGATTTCCTAACACTCCAATTCTTCAATAATAATTATTGTTATCATTCACATTCAAATATGATTTTTCATAAACTTCGAAATCAATTTAATTCCATATTAAATTGCAAATTCACTTATATGAGTAATTTCAATATTTTAAATTACTATTTCACAATTCAGTTATATTAAATAACTGATATATTCTAAATTAAATTTATTAAACTCACTATAATATTTAAATAAATTAAATATTATGATACAAAAAATCCAGGTCATTACACATTCTATCAAATTCCTTAGGCTGATAATATGTAAGAGGTATGTAAATTAGAATCTAATTACTTGAAACAACTTCATTCCACGCTTGACAAGATTTTGGAATAAGTCTGGTATTTGAAGTAAACATTATAAATCTGACTCGTCAGGTCCAGGAAGACATAATTTAGGATTTTGAGAAGCACAAACTAGCACAGCAGCGTCCCTTCCTTTCTTTTTGGCAATAGTAACTATAGAGAGGAAGTGTTCATCGATAAAAGTTGTCATTCGATTGGAATCAGCATCACACAACAAATTGAGGGATGCATTAACAACGGGCGCATTACTAGGGTTAGGGTTCATTTCTTTTGTTCGAAGGATTGGCGTATGTATTGCCAATTGGGGTCGAACAAGGTAAAGGAGTGTTGGAGGAGGGTTTGGATGATACGTCAAACTTTGTTTGGGGTGGCTTCTCCTCCTTCGATGATTTGGAAGCCATCTTCATCAAGCAATGCCTTTGAGGTTGATTTTGGGGAAGTATAGTCTGGGGTGCAGGCGGTAGAGGGATAGGAGGCAAATAGATAGGAGGAGTTAGGGAAGGAGGATGAAAATTAGGTAGGGGCGATGATTAACTTGCCAGGCGTACTTAGATTTGTTAGTCACCATAGATAAGTTAGTGTTTTTTTCTTCGACCTTATTTATTTTTGGGATATTATTAGGATCATGTATATATAAGTAGTCAGATATTTTTTACTGTTTGACTATTTCTTTAGATCTGCAAGTTTTTGTCCATTTTAAATATCACACCTTTTATATCTGTATTTCCTAAATTTACCCTTTTTAATATTTGCAAAGATGTGTGCAATGAAGCAATTTTTTTAACATTTAATGTTGTTCACACATGTGAACTAATTTTTATGAACCTACTTCAAACTTTTGCTGACTTTTACTTTGTTCATTTATTTATTATTGCATTTATCATTGTAAATATTTTATCATACATATTGTTATAGTTTTGGGATATGTAAAATTTTCATTATAAATATCAAAGAATATTTCAGTTTGCAAAAATTTGATATTGATATTTAGGGAAAATACATAAGTTAAGATAATGTGCAAATAGATATAATTATATTTTTTGGTGTCTCTTTGCAACTATAAATATCCTACATTCATAATGAACTAACTGAAATAACATGTTACCAAAGTTACTTATCCTATTTGGTGGTTCATAAAAAATTAGGATCATTTATACATAAGTAGTCAAATATTTTTTAATTTTTAACTATTTCTTTAAATCTCAAAAGTTTCCACCAGTTTTAAATATTGTACCTTTTATATTCGTATTTCCTGAATTTATCCTTTTTGATATTTGCAAAGATGTGCATAATGAAGCATTTTTTAAACATTTAATGTTGTTCACATATGTGAACTAATTTTTGTGAACCGACTTCAAACTTTTGTTTATTTTATTTTGTTCATTTATTTATTATCTCAAATTATCCTTGTAAATATTTTATCATATATATATATATATATATTGTTATAGTTTTGGGATGTATAAAATTTTCACTGTGAATATCAAATCATATTTCAACCTGTAGAAATTTGATATTGATATTTAGGGAAATTACATGAGTTAATGTAATATGCAAATAAATATAATTACATTTTTCGGTGTCTCTTTGCAACTCTAATGTCCTACATTCATAACAAACTAATTGAAATAACATATCACCAAAGTGTCTTATCTTATTGATGGTTCATAAAAATATTTGATAAATATGTGATATATGTAAGGATTTAAGAGTGGATAATTAATCAACTCAAAGGAAGGTTGTTATTTGACTTTAATTTATTGTCGGTATTTGATCGTTACAATAAGAGTATCACTTACAATTAATATTATCGTACAAAGACCTGATATTAATGTTGTACAAAATATCTTGAAAAGAGAATTGCCAATTATTGATTTAATACAATTGACTTATAATATGAGCATATTTAATTGATTCTTTTACTAATTACAGTTAATTTGACTATGGTACCTGCCAATCTGAACAACATTCCTACTCCGATTGGAACAAACTTCAAGATTAGAAAAAGAACATATTGGTTGTTCTTGGCTGGATGGATCTTGTAACGACCCGCATTTGACGTATCGGAAGATCGTAAAATATTTCTACTTAATTCCCCGAGGGTAGGATCATTGTCATCCATTGCTTTTGAATGGGATTGAATCAGGTTCCGGAATCAATTTCATTGGATCGGAAATGATGTTGCCAATTTCGTAGAGTAGTCACACTAAAGATTGGTTCGGCAGTTTGGGAGGAATCGTTTTAGTGCTACATAATCCTTGGATAGGCTAACTAGTCATTAGTGGGCTGATTTGGTGTGTCCCATTAGTGGGCTGGTTACATGGCTATAAATAGAGGGGCAGAGGTAAGGAGAATTGTATGGTTTCTTCATTTCTCTACTTGGTTGGGGTTTGAGATTCTCCCTATTCCAATCAAATATCTCTCCAGTCCATTAATTTCATAGATCTAGATTAGAAGATTGAAGATCAATATCAAAGGAAGGTAGATCACACCAAAGTGATTGGTTCAAAGGTCGTTCTTCATTGTCCGAACTAATAGATCATCGCTTTAAAGCTATTTCGTGGATTTAGTGAGTGATAAGCATTTCTCACACGAATTCAATCAAGTATATGGGTAGTTGATCTTATTTTCATCATTTTCAAGTTGTTTTCACCTAGATCTAATCGATGTAAGTTTGTTTTCAATTCGAATCACCATAGCATCTGATCTAGCAACTTATATTGGTAAATTCCATATGCTAATTCTATGTTTAGATCCATTTATTAAATTGATCATTGTTTAATCATGATTTGTTGAATTTCATATGTTATTGATGATCATTTGATTTATTGATGTTTGATTGATGGTCGCTTGGTTTCGTTGTTGAATAGTTGTTTGAAACATTTGAGTTTGGAATCGAGTTGATTTCGAGCGTGGATTATGACTTGGCATGCCAGAAATAATGGATTGGTGGTGCAAAGCTGGGTAGATTGGTCACGTTCCAATGGGTCGGATTTGGCATGGATCGACATATGTTTTTGGATGGATCAGCACCAAAATTCCAGTGGATCGGGCATGCAGCATTTGATGGATCGGGCATGATCTGGACACTGGATTAGGAAAGTTTATTTTATGGATTAACACAATGTTTCTGCATGGATCGACAAGGAAATGTGGTGATCTTGGAGGTGGATCGGATCATGTGGATCTGCAGCATTTCTGAAGAGCAGTAGCGTTATGTATCGAGCATGTTTTCTAGGTGGATCGAGCATATGTGAAAATGTTGGATCTAGTAAGGATTTTTGATGGATCGGTGGGTGAGGCGGCCGATGGAACGGGCACATATACATCGATGGATCAGTTTGGGTAATATGATGGAGCGATACCATTTCTGAAACGCTGAAAATAGTGATGGATGGACACTCAAAAGCTATGGATCAGACACATTGGTTTTCATGGATCGGCACACCGTTTTTCGTGGATCGGGCGTGTGCATCCAATGGATCGGCCACGTCTTCAGGATGGATCGGTGATGGAAAAACCATAGCATTTCAGAAACGTTGTAAATGTGGATGAAACGCTGCAGATTCTTAGACACAGCAAAGGCTGAAACATTGTGGATTGAAAATCGACTAAATGAAGTATGTTTTGGTTCGATGAAGGTCGTGGCTCTGAAGTGAATTCAACTTGGAATGTTCGAAGTGTTTTGAAGTGTTCGTTGATCGTCATACTACAATAAATGTAAATACGACTCAAAGTTGTGAGTTCGTGGATAATGGATGCTCGAAAAGTCGCTTGAGCAAATGAATGGTCTTTAAGTTGGACGGTTAGAGATATTAAAGGATGAGGAATTATCGTTATCGTAGGTTCTAGCGGACTCAAAGCAGCGTTATAATATGGACGCCTAAAAGACTATGTGATAGTTGAGTACTCTGGGTAGTCACGATGGGCCTAAATATAAGTCTCGATGGCGTATGGAGTTTTGATAGAACTAGGTTATTATTAGCCTTTGACGGATGTCAAGTATGGCCAGTCATATGATTAACGATGGTTTCAAAGCAGGATCGGTGGTGATAACCAGAGTCATGGATGTTGATTGGTTTGTTTGTATCATCTTATGTAGATTGTTCGACATTGAAGGAGATATATCTTGGGTGCTTGTTAGATGTTGGTTTAGGTCTTCGGGGATTGTGCTTGGGGGATGTTAATCTCGATTGGATGGTCTACACTGGATAACTGTTTGCTATGTCTGCTATGTTTTCAATTCTGATTGTTGTAAAGGCTGTCACTGTTAGATGTGGGGGAATATGGGTTTGGATTTCTTCTCTCTTGATAATGGTAGATTAATTGTTTGATCTACCTATTCCCATATACTTTATTGTTAATGTTAGATATCTGTTTTATCGCTTATTAAGACTATTTTCTGACTCAAGATTTTATGTTTCCTCCTATTACCTTGAGCTGTTAATCCATTGTGTTGTGGATGGGCAGTCTAAATAACAGGTAACAGGCAGCAGATCTTATTGAGGACGATGATGCAGATCGATGACGAGCTGGAGGCTTATGTATTATTTTCTACTATCTTCGATTAGTTTTTTCTGCTGTTATGTTGATGTATGCTCTCTGGGTGACTCTGTAGTGAGGCATTTTGTACAGTCTCCTGTGTTGTGATCCTATGATGTATGGATATACTTTCGGGTTGATATGAAATTATTAAGATTCTGCTCAATTATGCTTTACTATTATTGCCTATTGAATATGTTCTATTATATTTTATCTCTGCGCCGTGAGTTATACGACAGGTTCTGCTTGTGTTTATCTTACCCCGATGATCTTTCATAGCTGCCTGACACGTCTTTTAGCGCAGTATTCCTCTTGTTAAGTGCAGGAGTTATGAGCGGTTGTCACAATTGGTATCAGAGTGAGGTTAATCGATTTTAGCCAAAGTTCAAGGACTTAATTACGTATGAGAGACATATTTGTTGATTTCTGATGGATGTATAATATATATTAGTGTATAGTATAGTAACGCTTGAACTCCATAGCAGTTTTCCTCGGGTATGAACTACTCATTCTATTTTTTCGATTTAGAATGAGTAGTTGATCATCGAGACACACTGCTAGGGAGGGGACTGTTCCTAGAGAGGGTAATGGTGGTATACCATTACCCAACTATGTTTGAGGCTATGATGGAAACGATCATGAGGAGGGTACCCTCTCTAGGAGCAGCCGCGGTAAATGTTGGGGTTTAGGTACCGAGGTGTGTGTACTTCGCGAAGCTATGTAAATATTTCACTACTCTTGAAGGGAAATCGTTCAAAGGGATAGAGCCGTCAATAGAGATTCAAGGGTGTCTAGACACTTACATTCGGATAATCGGAGACTTGGGTATTAAGGATGAGAATAAGAGGATGCGATCAAGAGGAAGCTTATCGAGATCATCCAGAAGTTGGAACCAAAAGATAAGGAACTCGAAGTTGATCGAGGTGGTTGGATTCGTAAGAAAGGACGACTGTTCGCTACTCTGTTGATGGATTTAGAGATGAGGTTCTGAGGGAATGACATCACTCGAAGTTGACGATTCATCCTGGTGGTAATAAGATGTATCGAGACATGAAGCGAACTTACTACTAGCAAGTAATGAAGAAGGATGTTGGAAAGTTCATTTCCAAATGCATGAACTGTCAGTGGGTGAAATCTGAACAGAAGAAGACAAGTGGATTGCTTTAGCGAATGGAAGTTCCTACGTGGAAATGGGAGCAAATATCGATGGACTACCTAGAACCAGGGCAGGAAATGAAGGGATTTGGGTCATCGTGAGTCGCTTGATCAAAAGCACAAGGTTTATTCCTATCAGATCGACTGGGATATCATTGAAGTTGGCTGAGCTTTATATAAAATGGATAATTCAATTCCGTGGTATCCAGAAGAGCATAATAAGTGATAGAGATCCATTGTTTACAAGTGGATTTTAGAAGAGTTTGCAAGAAACTTTGGGGACCGAGTTATGATTGAGTACGGCTTATCATCCCCAAACTGATGGTCAAACTGAGAGGGTTAAACGAGTATTGGAAGATCTTCTTAGAACTTGTGTATTGGATTTTAGGGGATCGTGCGAAGACCATCTACATTTAGTTGAGCCGCATATAATAATAGTTACAAGTCGAGCGTCGGGACGGCACCATACGAGGCATTGTATGGTAGACCGTGTAATTCTCCGGCATGTTGGTTACAAACTGGAGATAAGCTGATACTTGGGCTTGAGATGATGAGAGAAACATCGGATTGTATCGATATCGTTCGACAACGAATGAAGGTAGCCTAAGATCGTCAGAAGAGTTACGCCGATAAGCGTCGTAAGGTTTTGAAATTCGACATTGGTAATATGGTTTTCATGAAGATTTCTCCTTTGAAAAATGTTGTTCGGCTCGGAAATAAAGGAAAGTTAGCTCCGAGGTTCGTTGGACCGTTTCTGATAGTCGAGCGAATTGGAAAGCTCTCATATAGATTGGATTTACCCGAGAAAATGTCAAGTGTGCACAATGTTTTCCATGTATCTTTTCTACGAAAGTGGTGCACGATTCGAATGTGGTGGTACCTCCGAAACAATACGAAGGCCTAGAAGTCGAGTCTGTGGTTTCAAAACCTCGTAATCCGCTTCGCGTTGTGGGGAATGACACAAAACAACTTAGAAGGAAGGTGGTTAAGCTAGTCAAGGTACAATGGAGCGAGGATGATGACGATTGTACGTGGGAAACAGAAGAGGGAATGACGACGATCCATCCAGAACTCTTTGTTGGTGTGACCCATTAATGTCGTGTCACTCTTACACCATTGTAGCTTTTACTATATGTTAGAATTCCACGTGCCAGTTTAAGGCTATGGATGCATGACTTGATAGATTCTAGTTTGGGTGATAAATTGGTTGCTCGTGGATGATAGGTGTGTGAAATTGTTTCTGGTTGCTTGTGTTTGTTGGGAATTTTGGGTGCGAAATTCCTAAGGTGGGGAGAATGTAACGACTTGCAGTTTACGTATCGGAGGATCATAAAATATTTCTATTTAATTCCTGGAGGGTAGGATCATTCTCATATTTGGATATGTTGTTCATGGGGATGTGGGACATGTCCATGATTTTTTACTAATTTTATTTGTGACCATTTTTCCCCTATTGTTTTGTTTAGGTCATAACCTTTGAATGGGATCTAATCAGGTGCGGGAATCAATTTCATTGGAACAGAAATGGTGTCTCCAATTCCGTAAAGTGGTCACATTAAAGATTTGGTTCAACAGTTTTGGAGGAATCGATGTTTTAATGCTACACAATCTCTGGACATGCTAACTAGTTATTAGTGGGCTGATTTGGTGTGACCCATTAGTGGACTGGTTACATGGCCATAAATAGATGGGTAGAGGAAAGGAGAATTGTTTGGTTTCTTCATTTCTCTATTTGGTTGGGGTTTGAGATTCTCCCTACTCCAATCAAATACCTCTCCACTCCATTAATTTCATAGATCTAGATTAGAAGATTGAAGATCAATATCAAAGAAAGGTAAATTGCATCAAAGTGATTGATTCGAAGGATATTCTTCATCGTTCTTCGCTGTTCGAATTTGTATATTATCGTTTCAAAGCTATTTCGTAGATTTCATGAGTGATAAGCATCTCTCATACGGATTCAATAAAGTATATGGGTTGATTGATCTTATTTTCACCTAGATATATTCGATGTTTTTAGATTCGAATCACCATAAGATCTAATCTAGAAACTTATAATGGTATATTCCATAAGCTAATTCTATGTTTAGATTCATTTATCGAATTGTTCATTGTTTAATCGTGATTTGTTGAATTTCATATGTTATTGATGATCGTTTGATGTATTGATTGATGGTCGCTTTGTTTTTTTGTTGAAAGCTTGTTTGAAACATACGATTTTGGAATCGAGTTGATTTCGAGTGTGGATCATGGCTTGGCACACCAAAAATAATGGATTGGTGGTGCAAAGCTTGGTAGATCGGTCAAGTTCCAATAGGTTGGATTTGGCATGGATCGACATATGTTTTTGGATGGACCGACATCAAAATTCCAGTGGTCGGGCGTGCAGCATATGGTGGATTGGGCATGATCTGGACACTGGATTGGGAAAGTTTATTTGGTGGATCAGCACAGTGTTTCTCCATGGATCGACAAGGAAATGTGGTGATCTTGGAGGTGGATCGGTTCATGTGGATCTGCAGTGTTTCTGAAGCGTTGTATAGTTAGGGATCGGGAACGTTTCTAGATGGATCGGGCAAACCTGAAAACGATGTATCGGGCAAGGATTTTTGATGGATCGGTAAGGGTGGCGTCTGATGGATTGGGAACAGATCGATTTATGGATCGGTTTGGGTAATATGATGGAGCGATACTGTTTCAGAAACGCTGTAAATAGCGAATGATCGACACTCAAATGCTATGGATCGAGCGCAATGGTTTTCATGGATCGGCATGATGTTTTTCATGGATTGGGGGTGTGCATCCAATGGAACGACCACATCTTCAGGATGGATCGGTGATGGAGAAACCACAGCGTTTCTGAAATGCTGTAAATGTGGATGAAACACTGTAGATTCTTATACACAGAAAAAGCTGAAACGCTGTGGATTGAAAATCTACCAAATGAAGCATGTTTTTGGTTTGATTATTGTCGTGGCTTCGAAGTGAATTCAAGTAGGAATGTTCTAAGTTTTTTGAAGTGTTCGTTGATCGTCGTACTACAATGAATGTAAAGACGACTCAAAGTTGTGAGTTCGTGGATAATGGTTGCTCAAGAAGTCGCTTGAGCGTATGAATGTTTATCAAGTTGGATGGCTAGAGATATTAAAGGCCTAGGAATTATCATTTTCATAGGTTCTAGCAGACTCAAAATAAGGGTATAATAGGGAAGCCTAAAATACTATGGGGTAGTCGAATACCCTGGGCAGTCACGATGTGCCTAGATACGAGTCACGATGGTTGTTTTATTGTTGAAGTTAGATATCTATTATCATATAATGGTAGATTAGTTGGTTGATCTAGCTATTCTCATATACTTTATTGTTGACGTTAGATAGCTGTTTTATCGCTCATTAAGACTGTTGTTCGACTCAAAGTTTTATGTTTCCTCTTATTACCTTGGGTTGTTCATCCATTGGGTTGTGGATGGGTAGACTAAGTAGCAGGTAACAGGTAGCAGATCTTAGTGAGGATGATGCTGCAGATTGATGACGAGTTGGAGGCTTATGTATTATTTGGTACTATCTGTTATTAGTTGTTTCCGCTATTATGTTGACGTATGCTGCTCTGGGTGACCCTGTAGTAAGGCATTTATTACCAACTCTTATGCTGTGATCTTACAACGTATGGATATTCTTTTGAGTTGATATGAAAGTATTAAGATTCCGCTCAATTATGCTTCACTATTATTGCCTGTTGTATATGTTCTATTATATTTTATCTCCATGCTGTGAGTTATACGACATGTTCCACTTGTGTTTATCTTACCCCGATGATCGTTCATAGCTGCCTGACACGTCTTTCAGTGTATTCCCCTTGTTAAGTGCAGGAGTTATGGATGATCATCGCATATCATGACCTTGCTTAGGATGGATGCACCCACTCCTATTACAGGTGAAATTTCTTCCGATTCTATAAAGAACTTTGATAGATAGGACCATTCAAATCGCACAGGTATAATGATAATAAAGTGTAGCATTTTGGAGGCATATAAGGGTGTTGTATCTTAAAAGATAACCAATGCTAAAGAGTTCCTTACTGAGATTAAAAAATGTTTTGTCAAAAAAGATAAGGTGCAAACAAGCATGCTTATGCAATGCTTGACTTCCAAGAAGTATCAAAGCAGTGGGAACAAAAGGAGCATGTAATTAAAATGTCTTACATTGCTTCGAAAATTAAGACATTTAAGCTTGATCTTTCAGATGATTTGCTCATACATTTGGTATTGATATCTCTTCATTTATAATATAATCAATTCAAGATCAGTTATGACCATTAGAAGGAGAAGTAGACTCTTAATTATCTCACTTCATATTTTGTATAAGAAGAAGAAGAAAGATCGAAGCATGATAAGACTGAAAAAGCTCATTTGGCCTACACCCCTAAGGGAAAAGATTGAAGGATAAAGAAATCGCTAAGGATCCAACAGAAAAGGAAAAACATAAGTATAACAACCGCCCTACGCTATCGGTGCATAACAATTGCTAAGAGAAATAAAAAGGGATGAAATAGAAAAGAAGGAAGGGAAGAGAAGAGAAGGAAACATAACACGGAACATAATCACAATACCTATCAAATATCTTACATCACATCAGATAATATATTAAAAAATAGACATAATAATTGAGATAGTAATAATTATACAAATCACATAATCAGAATACGAGATCATATAGTCATACATAACAATGTAGTTTATAAAAAAGATAAATTCACTGATAATGTCTCAAAATAATAAATAACACTATCAAGGCCCCAAATTGTAATTCAATGAAATAAACAACAATAATACATATATAATACTAAAGGTGTCGCCTCCTACTAATCCACCTCCATAGATCCAAGCAATGATAATACCTATCACCCCGCCTACTTATCAGCATCATCGATGAGCACCCAAGATAATAAGAAGAAACATAAAACCTTGAGTCTGATAACAGTATGGTGTGAGTGATAAACAACTCTCAAAATACTACACAGGTCGTAATAGTAAAAGGAACATAGGTGTGGAATGCCATACATGTTTGGTCCCTGCATAAATAGAGTCAGCACATATAACCAAGACTGTATATGATACTCAAAATAACAAAAGAAGAAACTAAAATAGAAAAGAAGAATCTCCACAGTCCACTTAAGGCCTACTTCCCATCCTTTCTCAGAATCCTAGAGGTGATAATCTACTAAAAAATAGGATAGAAGCAACCATAACAATCATAGCATCCACCAAGCTAGTAATATTTATCACCTCCTAACTATGTGCCTACGTTGATAACCCATTATGACTCACTGCACTGTTCGTCAAGGGATGATAAGACCTTAATTTTAGTAGAACTCTGTGTTTTGCCAACACATGCCTCTCTGGCCTAAGCTCATGCCTAGGGTACACAATCGTACTGATTGTAATGGGTGCTCGAAGATACCATGCTTTGAGTCCACTAGAACACTTTTAGCTATCAATGAATCATCAGCACTCTTAAATCATCTAAGCTCCCTACTCCATAAGTGGTCTAAGTACTCCCTCGAACCAATCCAGCAATAACCGAAATCAATGTCTCGCCGACATGTGCCTCTCTTAGCCTAGGCTCGCCCTCAATGTGAACGAACTCTTCGACCCTAATCGGTTACCCCCACGATAAACCTACTTTGAGTCCTCTATCAAATAACTCGACATAATACATATCACGTCGACCCATAATCCCGCAGCCTCGTCCCACTACGAACTGTGTTAATGTTATTTTTCGTCAACACCGGAATTAAGGTTAAGGATGTGGATCTAGGGGAACCTAGGGATTATTTAGTTCATACAAGCTTGAGTTAGTTCACTATTTCCCAGATCTCCAGGTCTTAAACCCGAATATTAGTTTCACTTCCTTCAAGAGGTGAGTATCATGTTTACGAGACTCAAGGATCGATAATTATCATGGGATAAAGGTTCCCTAAGCTCAACATAAGTTAGAAAGCTAAACGGCTTAAGGAAGGTTATTTCGGTAATTAGGCCTGTGTAGGTAGCTCTATCGTGAGCAAGCAATAAGAAAATAAGTGAAATATAAGACTTGTGCTAAATTTCTCTCTTTATTAGTCATTTAATTGAGTACATTGAAGATCACGATGGATCTCCTCAAATTGATTTACATATTAGGGTTTTCTTTCTAAGAAATGGATACAAGATTGTGGAATAAGGAAAAGTGCCCCAAAATGAGACCCTTGGGTCTTATTTATAGACAAATTGGGCCTCCTTTGGTTGCGATCAGTAAAAAGCCCGGTTTTGAATGCTTTCGCTTTGGCAACCATTGTTTTATGCCGGTATCGACCTTCTTTTATATTTTGGGTGTCGTCAATGGCTTTGTATTACTATGTGAATCCGTTGCCGCCTCCAAATAATGTATTGATACCAAGTATTTTGTTTTGGGTAACTTTCTTCCTTGGTTTCGATACCATGTTTGTCTTCCGAGTATTGCCTTTATCCTTTCTTATGGCATTGGCATCTTCCTTGGTATTTGTATCCATACTAAGCATGTTAGTGTGGATGACTCTTCCATCTCGCACTATTTTATGAACCTTGACCTACGTCAGCAATCTTTGGCTCCGGTACCGGCTTTGAACCTACGTTTTTATGGATCCTTTCTGATGACTCAAAGCTGCTTTGGTAGCGGTATTGATAGCAGGTGTATTAGTATCGTTGGCTCTTTGCTCAAACCCAAATTAGTTTCGTGCTTTCCCTTTTATGGCTTTAGGTTTCGGTGTCGAACTATATACTTCTAGAATTGAGATCAGGTTGATTGTTTTCAGTGTCGTTATCGTAACCACTCTTGGCTTCTTATTGTATGTTAGTTCCGGTATTGTCTTGCTTCTATCTTCCCTGTATCGACACCAAGCTTCCTCCTCTTTCGTTGGTACCACTAACATTTAGACCAAATCTTTTCCTCTTTTGTTTTAGGTATCGGCCTTAGGATTTCCAGGCTTCCAATCTGATGTTGGTTCCCTTCCGATACCCCTTCACTACTGTTTGGTCTTTTGGAATTGATCTGGTTTGTTGATCTGTACATGTTTGTAGGGTCAAGATAAGAGGAGCCTTCAGTACAAAAGTTTTCGTTCTTCCTTTTATTTCTTCTCCTGCAAGAAACCATTTTCATACAAGATCACTATTCTTCAAAATTTTACAAGCTTTCCAGAATTAAAAATTCATTCATTTCTCTATAAGTTTTTAATCCATTAAGATTAAAGTTTGAAAATCTTTTCACCAACTTGATTGTGATTAAATAACTTTTGACTTCCTATTAGAATGAATTCGAATAACAAGATCAGCAGCTTTAATAATCATTAATGGTAGGTAATTGTGGATTTATCATTTGTCACCGCCGATATGTTTTCAGGGTCCGAAGAGCAAAAATTCATTTATAGCAAACTTAAACTACTTCTACGAAGATGAAACTTCCTTTCGGTACCGATAAATCCAATACCAATTTGCTATCGATTTGCTCTTGTTTCGGCTTTAGCGATACTGAATTTAATGTTTGCTTTTGGTTTCGGCTTAATTTATATCGAAATAGTATATAATTGATACCAAAAGCTATATTTTCTTCTATTTTGGTATCATTTTAACTTGAAATTTTGAAATTGGTTCGGTTATTACTGATACTGAAGTGTCTTTGATTTTGACTTCATCGGTACTAAGCTTCAAATTTTTATTGATATCAGCTAAGTTTTCGGTATCAACACCAAAAATTTGGTTTCGGCTAGACCAGCACCAATAATTAGGGTTATTTCAATTTTGACTTTCCCGATACTAAAGCCTTTCTTTATTTTTTGTTTTGGTGCCCGGACAGTTGGAATGAATGACACCAAATGCTTAACTATTCTTAGGCCTATATATAATGCGTGATCATATGTGAATTTTGGTAAAGATTTGATTCTAAGGACTCATGATGTGTTCCAAATCTTATAGGAATATTGGATATTTAATGTCAATGAGCTTTCATGATAGTTTCAATCCTATAAACAATTTATATATGTTTATATTAAATTATTTTGTGCTAATATATTTTATGGAATAATATCACTTGGCAGCATCATGTTTAAGAGACAAGATGTTGATAAATCGAAGTTAAGTAACTCTGCTACAACCCAACCAAAGAAGGCAGTTGTTCCACAACGTTCTTTTATTAATACTCCAGAAGAAGTGGATGCTATTCTTAAGAGCTTTGGGATGACTGAAGTTAACGTCATTCCCGCCTTTAAACAGGATACCGTTCAAAACCGACTAGAGGGATTTTTTGCATGCACGGCCATTCATATTTGGTACGGATGTTTCTTTCCCTTCCCGGACTTTATTTCTAGAATTTTGCATCATTTGAGAATTGATACTATTCAACTTTTTCTGAACACATATACTCTCCTTTTATGCCTTGAGATTTTGGCACTTTGGTCGGGTCAATCTTCCCTTAGTGCCAAACTTCTCCATCATTTTCTTCGTCTGTCCAAAGGAGCAGATTCTCCTATTCTGCATGTGAATCCTATAAAGACGTTAATTAGCAATAGCATTAATAAGTTTAAAGACTGGGAAAATCATTTTTTATATATCAGCCCCCCCTCGGTATTCTAGGCACGTTTACCAATCATGGCGAGCTTTCTATCCTTCTAGAATTACTATGTTATTTCCATGATCTATCTGATATTGTTTCTTTTCTGCCCTTACTCCCTAGAAGAAAAATTTAGGAAAAAAGGAAGCTCAAGTTGTTGATGTCATTTACAAGGCATCTGAGGAGTTGGGATGGCGATTTCTTTTGTTGACCTTGGATAATCTTCGCAAACTATGCCCTTCTCCCTTCTAAGCAAAAGATTTTGGGGAAACCACCCCGATAATTTCCTGGTGCTAATCACTTTTCCTTAGGTTCTTATATGCTTACTTCGTTGACTCCCCTGTTTCCAGGTATTTCGGGTAAGGTTTCTTTTTTAGAGTGATTTCAAGTTCTCATTTCATGTTTTAGCTTTCGTATTCCTGGTTTTTTGACATAGTTACTTTGATTAGATACCCAGGCTACTGAAGAGACATCTTCCATGGATGCTTTAGCTCCGTCTAACGCTAAGAAAAGACTTTTCGATGCTGTTGATGATTCCACTTCTAAGAGACATACGGGTGACACTTCCATCTCCTCTTCTATTGACAGAGAAATGGTTGTTGCGACTACTAAGTATAAAACTCCTGGTCCCAATGCTTTTCCTACTAACATTACTCCTAACATTGGTTCTTCTCACACAAAGGTCACAGAAAGTGATTTTGTTGTCGATCTTTATACATCGAGCCCTGGATTCGAGGGAACATGAGTTAACGCCACTTTCGTCTCCTCAACATAATAACCCCCAGAGGTCTACTCTATTGACCTTAGATTTTGATGAAATCGTAATGCTTTCCCTCTCTTCTGCCGATACTACCAATATTTCACTGCTTCCACATCTTCGGACTTGGTGAATTTTCGACGATATCTTGTTTAGATACAGCTTCCGGTGCAGTCTCATTTTTCCTAGTCTCTTCAATTTTGTTCTTATACAAAGATTGATTTGGTTTTATTCTTTTTAGATAACTAAAAGCTGGTTCTTACTCCAAGAGTCAACTTCTCCGACTTCCACCGAGATTGTAAACTTAGAGAGGGGAAGGCTGCCTTGGAAGCTAAAGTTAATACTTTGACTACGACCAAGGAGGAAAGTGAGAAAGAATATGATAGACTAAATGGTTCCCTTTAAAGGGTCGAGTCGGAACTTGAAAAGGAGAGACATGCTACAAATATTTTATCTGACAAGGTTTCAGCTCTTGAGTTGTTAAAGCAAGATCTCGAGAACGGACATGCGAGGATGGTGGCCAATCATGTTGATGAACTGAAAAAGAAAGATGATACACTTTCCAATGCAAAGAGGAGAATCTATAAAGCCAAAAATAAGATCTCTTCATTCTTGAAAACCCATTTTCCAAAGGCAGCATTGGAATACTACAAAGATGTTCTTTATCTAGCGTATTCTAACAATTTCTGAAAGTTTTCTGGAACTGAATTTCCTTCCGTCGACCCCTTTATCTGGAGCAGTTTTATGGAAAGGATTGAGTTGACCAAGCAGGGAATTGAAGTCCTTACGAATGACAAGACAAATCCTAAATATTTTATGTATATCGAAAATTTGCCTGATGTTTCTGATCTTTATGATGGGGAAAAGGAAGACATTGTTGTTGACGACGATGATGATGGCTTTGGTCCTGAAGACAGAAGCCATCGTGATGACTTTGATAAAGAAGGTGGCAACCCGCCCTCTGCTGCTAGTGGTTCTCATGGTTCTGAGGGAACAAATCCTGACCTTTCAGGCACTCCTGTTATTCAAGATCCGAAGGATACCTTTACCAAGAAGGGTAGCTCTGCAGAGAAAAAAAGGAACAACCTGTTCAATTTCACATTCTTGTTTCTCAGGTAAAGCTTTCACTTTTGAAGTGTTTTCTTACTCCTTGAGTTTATGGTAATTAGTTCCCTATAATATCATATAGACAAGGAAAAGTCTTGCCTCACGCTATAAGGAAGAGTTAGATAAAAAACAGAAGGAAATTACTTTGTCTCATTTTGACCATGAGAGGATATTGAAAGATTATAATGCCTTATCTCAAAAATATCATGATCTTGATAAAAGTGCTTTGAAACTTATGTTTTATAAAGAACACGAGGTCGCGCCCGGACTGAAAGCAGCGCGAATCCGAAGAGAAACAATTCTCAAGGAGAATGAAGAACTGATGACTCTATTTTGGATGCTAATAGAAGATAGGGATATTTTAGCTGATTTATTGTGTAAAGTTTATGATTGATTTGTGACAGTAGATTTCTCCTTCTTCGGGAGTTCAGTGGTGGTCTTCTTCGATGTCTTCTAAGAAGTTGTTTTGATGAATATGGGAGTGACCTCCATCCTGGGGCTTGTGGGAACCTACCAAGAGTTCTCTTTATCCCCAGAGACTTACACCCAAAGAAGCTTAAATATAACAAAACCAGATTTGTCACTGAATTGTTCAAAATGTCAATATTGTACAAACAGGAGGAATACATGTAAACTTGATGTTATGGATGTATGTTTTTGAGGATAATTTCACTCGTCTATGATTGCCGATTTTCAATGCGTATCATGGCAGAATTGTACTTTTCACAAAGATGTAGTTTCAGAAGATGCTTTACATTCATTATCTAGAATAGGCGAGAATTTTCAATGAAGCCATCGTACTGATTTGGAAGGGATCACCTTCTAGGACACCTTAGGCTTATTTACATGAAATACCCTCAGCTTCCTTTTGATTTTCTGCGTGATTGACTGTGAAATAATTTTAAAAAGACTTTAAACCAGACATGCTGAATGTATATGTAATATAAATAATTGGCGTGTTGACCAGTAGGGTCAAACATTGTAATCTGTGGCATATATGCTACTGAATCAATTTAAAACTTGTTTGGATAAAGTTTATGTAATAGTCCTTTCTCGAAAAATATAATGTTATCAGTGTTATCCTTTTGAAAACATGATTTGTATATAATTGTATCTCATTTTGTAAATAAGAAAATCGACTTGACGCTTTATCCTCCCATACTAGGGACAAATCATTAATACTACAACCCATGAAAGAACGATTTTACTTCAGAATTTTACCATCAAGCATTTGAATGAACGAATGGTTGTTCTAAAAATCCAATTAGAGGAAAAACATAGAATCATTCTTGGATTAAAGAGATATATAAAGACCAATCCATCTGTTGATTTTGATGAAGAATTGAGTGGATTGTACCAGATAATAGTTGATCTAAAAATTGAGCTACATAATGAAAGTTGTAAAGCTTGGGAGTTTACTTTCGTACATATCCCTAACATAGTTACGCCTAAGCCTTCCAAAGCCACAACTGAGCCTAAAGCCTCAGTCTTTGAATAATATTCTTACTTGAGAAACCCTCCTTGTGGGTTAGATGAATAAGTCATTTCTCGGTGGTGTAAAAGTGTGAAAGCTAAAATGAAGAATTTTTATAACACAAAGCATAATAAGGACACACTCTTGCATATTAATTATTAAGTCTCATGACTTAAACAACTACAGAAGGAGAGATATGACTTATGAAAGAACATCTTTGATTTAGAGGAAAAAAATTAAGACTTTAAAAGCTATGTGAAGAGCTTACAACAGGGCTCTAAAATTTCAAGTCAAATCCACGGATGGTCCCGATGAGATAAGGAAGAAGGAGCGAAAGCTTAAAGAGCATTTATGTGTTGCAATTCACCATGATATTAACCCTCCCTTGCCTGATGAGGAGGAGGTGTAGGATATTTTATGTATTTGTAACATTAATGTTTAACTCTTCGTATTATGACAATTAATGAAATAGCTTTGTAAATGAATTCGTAAATTGTGTAAATATCACCTGATATGTAATCCTTGCTTGTATTTATAACATCCTTCTTTAGAAGTCCCACTGCACTATTCTGCATGGACTTAACACACAACACTTTGGTGTTAATCTTATAGAATGTATATAGTAATTTGCTTGACTTATGCGAGACAACATTGAACTGTAACCAAGTAATAGATGAACTCATGATAGGATAATATGGTCATTTGAATTTTATGTATATAAGTCTAGAAGAATCTCCCTGTGAAATATGTGAAAGATCGTGATCTTCGTTTGAAGACTTTTGGCAGCATGCTCGAGATATCAACCCGAGTATTGACATGGAAATTCCTCTTCAGGAAAGAAAATTATAGTCTCATGGCCGAAATTGGGGTACTATAGTAGAAATCCTGACTCCCTCTCTAGAAGTGTAGATAGAATGTTCGAAACCCATATTCGGGCATTTAATAACAGAAGACCAGAAACCCATATCTGGCAATAATTAGAAGTCCCAAACCATAACCCAGATTTAGGTATTTAATAGAAAGCCAGATATCTTCATTTGGTAATAATAGAAGCCCCGTACCATAACCCAGATTCAGGAATTAAATAGAAGGCCAGATATCCACATTTGGTAATAATAGAAGTCCCGAACCACAACCCAGATTTAGGTATTTTACAGTAGAAGTACAGATATCCACATTTTGTAATTTATATTTTTGTTACCCCTTCGGGTTTGATTTGCAAAGCAGAGATTGTATGTGACTTGTAAGGCGATCTCTAGGATTGTGTGTCCGGTGCACTTGGCTAGCTTATTCTCAGTATGGCCAAGGACTTACCCGACCTCCCTCTAGGAGGCACCTTACCGTGGCCATCGTAGGTTGTGATAAGGGCTTAGATGCTTTACCTTAGGCATCATAGGAGCAGATAGAGATTTACTCTTTTGATGCTCTACCCTGGCCATTGTAGGCGGTGATAGAGGCTTAAACACCACCCCCTCCAAGGGGTGCCTTACCCTAGCCATCGTAGGTGCGAATAAGATTTTTTGATGCTGTACCCTGGCCCTGACTGATTTGGATGCGGATAAATGCTTACACTCATCCCCCTCCAAGGGGTGCCTTACCCAGGCCATCGTAGGCGGGAGTAAGGGTTTTAGTTGTTCTACCCTAGGGACGGAGGCTTACACTATTGATGCTTTAACCTAGCCCTTTCTAACTTAGGCGCGGATAAAAACTTACACATCACTCCCCCTATGAGGGGTGCCTTTCCCTGGCTATCTTGGCGGTCACAAGGGTTTTCTACCATCGTAGGTAGCTTAACCCATTTCAGATGGTTCCGATTTTTAAGGAGTTTTGTACTCCCGACCATGGACATTCTTTCTTCAAAGAATCCTTTATTGTAGTTGATTAAGTCTTCTTTACATATCTATATAGCCGGCCTTAATTAAAAAACGTGATGATCATCCCTTCGAGGACTCTGTAGTGATTGGTTTCATGTCCATTCATCATATGGTATTAGCAATAGGGCCCTCTCAATTTGATTTCATTCTTGGGTTTCTTCTTTAGCGTTGGCCAAAATTCAAGCTGATGCTTAATTAGGAAGTAGATATTTTCAATGAATGTATTAACTTTGCATGCTTCGGGCAATCTTGAATCAAAGAATCCCTTTCGACGTCGGAACTTAGCCCTTTCGTTACTCAAATTTACCGGTTCCTCTTTATCTTCAAGTTTTCTTTTCACCATGTCTCGAGACTGAGGTGCAGCTTTTCTAGATCATCCTGAGGTAAAGTGATTGAAATCTTTCATTATTCTTTGCTCAAATATAGTTTTCTTAGCCTGTGCATGGATGGCTTCCTTTATGAAAGTGAATAGGTTATATTCCTTTGATGTAGAATTACTTAGAGCAAAGATTGGGGTTGGTCCTACGTGGAAAGGGTTAGTGCTTCAATGGTCAGGGTCATAAGGTTCTACTTCCTTATCCTTGTTTCTGATTCGTAGGGCTCCCATCTAAACCTTTGTTCTTCAATAATTCTAGGTTCATTGATGCTTGATGTTGCTATTCAAGATTTGGAAGATCTTTGCTAAGACCCTTTATCCATGGTTTTGCTACTTCAAAGCTTAGTCCAACCGGGATGGATCAGCCAGGTATGTAGTGGGTTATCCAAAGGATTAGAGGTTCAATCCCTCCTTCTAGTGCCAAAATGTTAACGTTATTTTTTGTCAACACTGGAATTAATATTAAGGATGTGGATGTAAGGGAACCTGGGGATTATTTAGTTCCTACAAGCTTGAGTTAGTTCACCGTTTCAAAGATATCAAGGTCTTACTCCCAAAAATTAGTTACTCTTCCTTCAAGAGTAGAGTATCATGCTTACGAGACTCAAGGACCAACAATTACCTTGGGATAAGGGTTCCTCAAGCTCAACAAAAGTTAGAAAGCTAAACAGTTTGAGAATGGTTATTTCGGTAATTAAACTTGTGTATTTAGCCTTATCGTGAGCAAGCAATAAGAAATTAACTGAAATATAAGACTTATGCTAAGTTTCTCTCTTTATTGATCATTTAATTGAGCACATTAAAGATCGCAAGTGATTTCCCTAAATTGATTTTCAAATTAGAGTTTTCTTCCTAAGAAATGGATACAAGATTGTGGAATAAGGAAAAATCCTCCAAAATGAGACCCTTAGAGTCTTATTTATAGACAAATTGGGTCTCTTTGGTTGTGATCGGTAGAAAGCCTGGTTTTGAATGCTTTCGGCTTCAGCAGAAGCTGTTTGGTGCCAATATCGAACACTTCTGTATTTTGGGTGTCGTCAGTGGCTTTGTATCACCATATGAATCTGGTGCCGCCTCTAAACAATGTATCGACACCGAGTATATTGGTGTGGGCAGCTTTCTTCCTTAGTTTCGATGCCACTTTTGGCTTTCGAAAATTTCCTTTATCCTTTCTTATGACTTTGGCATCTTTCTTGGTATTGGTATCGACACCAAGCATATTAGTGCAGATGACCCTTCCTTCTCACACTATTTTTTGAACCTTGGCCTACAACAATGGTCTTTAGTTCCGGTCCCGGCTTCGAACCTACAATGTTTATGGATCCATCCAGATGACTCCAAAGCTACTTTTTGTAGTGGTATCGATACCAAGTTTATTGGTATCGATAGCTCTTTACTCAAACTCAAATAGATCTCGCGCTTTACCTTTTATGGATTTAGGTTTTGGTGTCGAACTATATACTTCCAGAATTGAGATCAGGTTGATTATTTTCAGTGTCGATGTCGTAATCACTCTTGGTTTCTTATTGTATGTTATTTTCGGTACTTTCTTGCCTCTATCTTCCCTGTATCAACACCAATCTTCTTCCTCCTGCATTGGTAACGATAGCATGTAGTCCAAATCTTTTCCTCTTTTGCTTGCAGTATCGACATTAGGCTTTCCTGGCTTCCGTTCTGATGTTGGTTCCCTTCTGATACCCTTTCACTATTTTTTGGTTTCGGTATCGAAGTCTGGTAGTAACAACCTGCATAGAATCGATCCATCTTGTAGCCTCGTTGCACCGCAAACTATATAACACTAAATCTACCCTGCAGCCTCGCCTCGCTATGAACTACATAACACTAGTCCATCCATCGATCTATCCCACATTCTTGCCAAATAGGGAACTGCATACTATCAACCCATCACGTTGATTCACCTTGAACACATCTGAGCATCAAAATCAAAGCGTCGCAATCCCCAGCTCACTCTGAAGATCTCTCTGCCTCAAACCATGGATTATGCCATCCATCTGCACTCACTGGCAAAGCATCGATCTTGCCTCGTACCGATATATCTGATCGAAGAGCCACCACATCAAATCCACCATCGAATGGACCATCCAGTCTTTCTCCTGAAAATCTTATCATCATTTGCGTCAGATGTGGTCAAAAGAACCAACACTAATAGTAGTGGATATCAAACACTCAACAACAATCGCTAAAGACCACTACATACAAGTATTGAACCAAAACAAGTTAAGTACTCATCTAGTGAAAACGTCAAGCGTTCCTATCAAAGTCCTACTCGTAGTCGAATACATCTACGGCCTCCAAGTCAATACGCACGTCTTAAAGCTTTTGTATGAATCTAGCCTAATCCTAGGTCGTGAATAATTGATTCATACAACCAAACTATGGAAATAAGAAACCATTCATAGTTCAATAAATGTCTAAAACAACATACAGACGTCTATAGTATCATAAATGAGATAAACAAAACCTATCTATGAAAATCAAAGCGGGATATGCGAGAAAATGTCCTGAATCTAGCAGTATCGACAAATAGTGTACAAGTGGGAGAAAATACGATATTTAATCTTAAAAAAATTAATGTTTTTAATCGATTTATAAATTTTCTAGCTAGATTTTATTATGTTAAAACCCAATCTAAAATTCATTTAAGTTCAAAAACACAGTTTTTATACTATATGAACAACTATAGCAAATTGAGAGATAATATCTCTCACCTTAACCAAATCAGCCCAAACGTGCTCCACAACTCGTCAATATAAGTCTAACATAAGGAACAACGTTCAAATCTGATAACTTATGCAAAGGATATAGCATATATAAGTTTAATGGTTTTAGCGACTAATTAATTAAAATTAATTTATCTAAATTGTTTAATTATCTAATTAACATTTTTTTCCAGAAGAACAATATATAAACCAAAAGAAGAAAAATATCGTTCTCCGGTGGCATACAAAAACAATTTAGAAGTTCATAAACGACTGCTAAAGTTGTAAAACTAGCAACAAACACAAAATAATGGCATGAAAACAAAGTAGCCCACACATGCCCCCAAGAAAACAATAGGCGAAACAAAGCAAACCCAAGGAAAAAGCTCTGGAGGTACCTAAAACGGTAACTTTAATCAAAGCCATCCAAACTACCATGTGCTCCAAGCTGACAAAGAGCAACCCAATCTTTAACAAAGAGCACATCGGAAGAAAGCTACCCCAATAAAGCTCCTGCTCCACCAAGAAACAAGACTGTAAGCAAAATATCATTCAAGCAGTAAACACTCGAGGGTCCTTGAGCGCAAGCTGAACAGAACAACCTGTCAAGTTCCTCTTAACATCCACCAGAAGAGAGGAAGCAATCCCTAAATCCTATCGGAAAAAAATATTAGACTAGGGGAAGGTGGAAAACACACATCTAAGGGTGCACACACAAGCACTCTACCCACGCCTTCATGAGGACGAGATTGGCGAGTTACCGAAGACTCACAAGCCAAAGAAATAGAAGCACACTGAAGTCTACCCATGAATAGCCGACCTCAGAAAGCAAAGAAAACATCATCCTTAACTCCATGAATTATGGAAACCGACATCATTGGTGTCTCATCATAAACTGATTTGTTCTGAGAGTATCAAAGATGCCAACTAATAAGATTAGGAAGAAGCCAAAAAATAACAGACATAGAATCCTTCCCGGACCTTCTGGTCTACCAAAGATTTATTAAATCAGGGAGGGAAGAAGCATCCATCTGACAACCTACCAAATCGCTAAACAAAGACCAGACAACATGTGCACATTAGCCGAAAAAGAATAAATGTACAATAGATTCCAAGTCCATATGCCTGCAACATATGCACCGAGACGCAAGATAGATGCCAATCCTCTTGAGGTTAACATCCAATGGTAGACGCAAGATAGATGCCAATCCACTTAGGCATGCCACACAAGCAATTCACTTCATCCGTTTGATATCCATCAATATATAACCTCTGAGCTCGTACGTCTCAGAGAAGGGCATTAAGCAAGAGAATAAATTCTCCGCCGCCAAATAGATATATATTTAATAGAAATAAATCAAACAGAATAAAATCCAATGTCAGACACACAATCCATTTATACGTTCGTTCTGGGTCTGAACGAAACCGGAGGCACCTTGTACCTCGCATATCCATCGATCTCCAAGTACGTCTAGACGATCATTAACTGATTCCCTCCTCTTGGGTGTACGGCCCAATCAAGATCATCAGTAATCACGCAAACGACGTGAAGACCTCCGGTCTTCGACCACCGTCTTCATCCTCAACACCACGTCGAATCAGCTATTCAGAATGGGATAAACTCGGACTTTCTGAATAACTCGCGTATGTAATAAACAAGTGTTACACAAACACAACATACGCCTCATTCCAATTCAGAATATTCTTTTATTCAAATATGCTTATATTTTGGGAAAGGTTCCCATTAATTTTATCAAAGATAAATTCTTTAAATTTATTCTTTAATCTTCTTTGAATATCAATTCAAACTAGTCGGGATTAGCGAACCACACCGAAGTAATCCTTTATTTTATTTCCCAATCCCAACCTATTCATCCCATGAAGTAAAACTGGTCACACTTCATATCTAACACCACGGTGTTATCGGTAAATTCAATTACCATTTCACGTTTAAATCTAATTAAAGATTTAACTATCGCCTGGAGCAAAACAGGTGATACTCCATTATCGACCATTTCAATCTAATTAAAGATTCATGAAAACCCCACTTAGTTTTAATCTTCACAGAAATCAATATCCTGTCTTTAACTGGGTTAAAGAACCAATGTCATCTAAAACACAGTTCACGAAAAACCCAAAATCACATTCATTAATTATCGGGTTAAAGAACAAGTGTTATTTAAAACAATGTTCACGATAAACCCAAAAATCAATTCAAATTCAATTCCAATTAAATACCATTTAATTGGTATACTTCATTAAATCTAAATAAAAAGATTTTATCTTTTTCTCACCTGGGTTTAAGAACATTGTTAATGAAGACACCATTCACGACAAACCCAAATCCCATCCGATATCAAATACAAGGCTCTGAATAGAAAATATATCGGCTTATATTCAATATCAAATTCTACGACCAACAAATAACGTATTGGAAATAACGATATAAATATATCTTTCAAATTCCCATAACAATATCTGTATCATCACGAAATCCAACATCCAAAAATTCTAAAGACAATTTCGATTTAAATCCATTCCAATTATTGGAAATTCTAGTTATTATCAAAACAATTTCAAATCCAATTTATTTATCTTAAAAATAAATGGAATTATAATTCTAGTTCAAAACTAGTTCATTTCGTTAAAATCTATTTTTATCATTTCAAATATGGAGTTTTTCATCCCAATTCTTCCCAAATCATTTCTTATGATTTTACACAAATTATTACTATTTTTAATAATATTATCAAGGCCCGTACAGTCGATTTCCATCAACGGCCATCGAACTGCACTTACAACGACCTTTTTCAAATTTGATTTGGACATAATTCCAAATCAAACCGTTAGATTTCAAATCTCTAATATTCATTAGAAAGCTCTTTTCGATACAAACCCAACGGTTCCGGTTTTAGGAGAATCCGACAGTCGGATCTCCCGCAATATCCATTCAAAGTCAATGGTCGAAATTCGCGATCTACCGTGGCACGGCGCGTTCTATTCAGGCCATTATAATATATATATATATATATATATTATATTTCGTCGATTTCCTTTGAAAACGTATTTTATAAATCGTTTTAATTCATTTTCAAAACGATTTCAACTTCCTTTTCAAATTCAAATCAAGATTGAATTTTTCAATATAAATTCATTTTAATTTCATTTCAAATCGATTTCAATTCAATTTCAATTTAATTCGAATTTCAATTCATTTCAATTTAATTCGAATTTCAAATCTATTCAATTTAATTCGAGTTTCAATTCATTTCAATTTAATTCGAATTTCAATTCATTTCAATTTAATTCGAATTTTAAATCATTTCTGTTTAATTCGAATTTCAAATCATTTCTGTTTAATTCGAATTTCAAATCTATTCAATTTAATTCGAATTTCAATTCATTTCAATTTAATTTGAATTTCAATTCTTTTCAATTTAATTCGAATTTTAAATCATTTCAATTAATTCGAATTTTGAAATCACTTTCAATATTCATTGAAAAATGAATAAAATCGATATAAATATCGTTCACGTCAAAATGGCGTCAATCTAATCAACACGGCTTTTATTTAACACATGAATTTATTTTCAATTCGACACATGAATTTATTTTCTATATTGGAATGAGGCCCAATCAATTACCATATAAAGCTAATTATATGGATTTTCTACAACACATGTATATAATAGCAACGATAAATAATCAACCATCATCTAGAGTGCACCACACAACTGCATAAGCATTAAATATAAATATTTAACGCTTATAACAGCCTGTCAATCAATCGATCGACATACAACTAATTATTGGGATTAGTGTATGTCATATATCATCCCAATACCCGTGTGCGGTTTCAATCAATCAAACACAGATTTTATTTGTGTAGTTGGGCGATGTGTAAAATTTATCGTCCCAATCAATATCAGTCAAATCAGTGTATATCAATAAATCGTCCGATTCGTTTATAAATATTTATTTTATATACACATTAAAAATTATATTTTTAACTATAAAATATTTTCCACTATAAAATATTTTATTTTGTTCCACATCACACAATCAAATTTCACAACACAGAAATCAAACAAACAAGTCATCCATGGTCTGTGGACGACAGGTGTCGGGTGCTATTAAGCACCGTCTGCATCCTAGTATATATTTCAACTAGAAATTAAAATAAAAGTGAGGAGTTCTCACCGATTAGCTAAACCAAACGCCACGACTCTTCTTATGTAGAAATCTTCGTCATGCTCGCCTTTTGCCACTTTCGTCGTCCTTATCCACTACATATATAAAAATCGCATTTTTATATTATCACTTCATGTATAAAAATTATATTTTTATTTCCACTTCATATATATAACCTTTATCTTCATTAAAAATATGATCTTTGCCTCATTAAAAATATGATCTTTTTAATTTCAAAAAAAAAATCAAATCTTGTTCATTATTAAAAGTACAATCTTGTTCATTGTTAAAAATCCACTCTTTTTCATTGTTAAAAATCCAATCTTTTTCATTGTTAAAAATCCAATCTTTCCTTTAACAAAAATATGCTCTTTCCTATAATAAAAATTCAAACTTCTTTTGTTTAAAAATTCAAATTTCTTTTGTTTAGCTTCACTAAATTTTCAGATTTTTATAGCATTTAAAAACTATAACTTTAAACAAATAAAAAAAATCAGTTCTTTAAATAAATAAAAATAATGTTTTTATTCAAATAAAGATCTCAACCTAATAGGAATCAAAATCAGAAAAGATGGGCTTACATCGATTGGTGTTTATCCACCTGAGAGGGGGGTTTACTTCGCTGCGCTCGCATTGGAGATGGAGGGGCTGTTAAGTGCTGTGGAGGGCTAAGGAGGAGGTGCAGGGGCTTGGACGTGGGCGCTGGGGTTAGGGAGGTCGGGGGAGGCTCCAACCAAGCGGCGGTGGGCAGGTTTAAAAGGGGCGCTAGGGCACGGTCGGCAGCAGAGAGAAGGGGAGGAGAGAGAGGCGTAGCGGGGTGGTCGTGGGGGAGCAGGCCGGAGGCGGCGACGACCCCCGGTGGCGCGCGTCGGCGATGGGCAGGGCTTCGCCCCCCTTTTCTTTTTCTTTTTTTATTTCTGGAGGAATGAAGACGGGGAGAGAAGGAGTGGGGAGTTGACTTTATAAATATATTATTTAATTTAATTTATTCCACTAAAAAGTAACTCTTTCTTTTGAACTCAGAATCGTACCCACCGACTGTCGTCCCTAGCTAATTACCCCCATTCCGAACACAATGGGATATGTTTCGTAGGCCAATTCGCTTGTTACGATCAGTTTATGCCAAAATCAAAATATAAATCTATATATTGAATTTAAACGCGCATTTCAATTTACTGGGGCCACATACAACCTCTAAAAATTCCCGAAAAATATTTTCAAGCTTCGTATTGACGATACGGTCCTAACAAAACTAATTTCATCGAATTCTAAGATCGTTTGAAAAACGGCCATTTTTCAGTCGATTAAAATCAACTGAAACTGGTCAAACGCGTTTTCCTTTGCCACGCTCACATATTGATTCAGAAAATTACGAATTTTGAAATCTAGCAATAACTTGACATCCCAGATCCAACAAAAGTGGTTTCGTCGAAATCCAAGGTCGTTTGCAAAATTTTCATTTTTAAGGGCCAGAATTCCATAACGACTATTCTGAATTTTCAACTGGGCATAACTTTTTATCCCCGCTATGAAATTTCAATTTTTCGGATTCGTTGGAAAGATATTCTCAATTAGATTCTAATACTTTTGGTTTCGCCAAAATCCGGTTTATTTTGAATCCTGTACATTCATTTGAACTTTGAAATCAAAATTTCAAACTACCGCGACATTTTCAATTCCTTTTATAATTAAAATAAAATATTTACATTCTAACGTCGATCTATATAAATATATACGTTCTGATTCTATTCAAAATAAATTTCTCGTCGTTATTATTTAAAATAATCCATTTTAAATATTCAAAATTCACTAAAATTACCAAAATAAATTTTTTAAATTGGCTCAGATTTTCGGGTTATTACATGTTTACTTCAAATGTTGTAAAAAACAACTTTTAGCAATGAGTTTTCAACATTGTATTATATTTGCTTTTTCATAACACATACGTAATGTTATTGAAACATTCAACTAAGACTATAGTTTTTAAACATTGTAAATTCGTAGTATTCGACAATAGTTACTAAACGTTTTAAACTCGTGTTTTATAACAACAAAAAATAGTTGTATATTCTATTTACAACATTTGAATAATGTTATCTCAATTCTTTTTAGGACAATGTTTATTTCACGTTATTATTAACAATATATTTAACAACTTTTGATTGATATGGTTAATATTCATATTTCAGCAATATATTAGTAACATTGCTATAAGTACATTGTATGACTTATATATGTTATCGTTCAAAATCATACTAAAGACATCAAACTATGACTATTATAGGAAATTAATTTTTCAACAACTTCAACTTTATGATGTAACCTTGTACTAGACAAAAATGTTTTAGTAGCCTTTAATGAGGTTTGCTTGATACTGTAAAAGTACATGGTATTTTATAAAATTAACCGGTACTGTAAAATATTTTGTTAAATAATTTGTTACTAGTTTGAAAAGTTTGTCATGAAATTCCATGTTTAAATGATCTTTTATCATCATTCGTCCAAACCACAAATTTTAAGATATGCATCGTTTATACAATAATCATGTTTTTTTCGTTTATAATTCTCTTAATCGTATTTTTAGCTGCAGAGGGTAAATGCAATTTTTGTCGCATTAAAGTTATGCGCTGAAGTAGCATAGTTACAATGTAGTTTAATTTGTTCCAAACGATGCAGTACAAACGTTCTTTTTATGATCTATAACGTTAAACCAAATTTTATGAAGTTATTTAACTTTACATTATTGTTGTGGTAAATAACAAAAACTACAAATTGAAGTTAGATGATGAAAAACTTCGATGGTATTTGGTTTAAAATATGTTTTGCATTTTGAGTTTTCAATATTAATAAAAAATATAAGAAAATTTGAAGGACGACAAAGAGAATGAAATGACGATCGAGGGGACCACGAAAAGAAGGAAGGGATGACATAACAATATATTATCTTTCTTTCTTGTGTTACATCCCAAAATAAGAAAAAAAAATGTTTTCTATTTTGTGCGTTAAGTTTGTTCTCTAAAACGATCATTTTTCGCATTATACTTGTATCGTTCGCATTTTATGTTGGACAAAAACTAAAGACTAAAAAAAGTAAAGCAAACACAACCTTCACCTTTGTAAGGATTCTATAATATTTTTATAAAGAAAATATTAAATCGACGGGGTATCAAGCATTAGTAACCTCTAGATTAATCAGATAACATAATAACAACATAATTATTGGTGCACAGCGAACATATTTGATAGGAAAAAAAACTCATCTACATTGTTGTGCGAAAATATTGGGAACACACAAGAAATTTACAAGGAGGAACAAAAGTACACTGAAAATATGAGTCCAATAAGTGTTACAGAATTAACAGTTAACATTATATACTGACGTACTACAACATATACTGAAAATTCAAAAAGAGAACTAAATTTACAAATGAACGTTACAATGTCGAATAACAAAATAGAGAACTAATCACACAGTAATAAAATTCATCTTGAACTATAGCTTTTTTCTTTTTTTTATTATATATAATATTGAAAATTCGAAGCATCAAAATCTTTGTTACAGAGGAAGTGTACTTTATGCCCAAGTCATTAGACCATATGCACAAACCAACATGGACAATCTTTATGTATATTGATTGCATGCACATAATAGTATGTACAATGTCCTACCTTAAGCATTACATGATATGTAGTATGTACAACGGTATTGAATATAACCATTTCACACTATGGTTTTCAGTGGCTCATTAATTATGCAGACGAGGACCATCCAATCTACAATCATCTCTTAACGTCATAAGCCATGAGTCAACCTGCACTTTAGATGAACTGGAGCACTCAATCTCAACCCATGACTTGTTAAAATGTAAAATACATGTTTTTTTCACCGTCAACCCGAGTAGCAGGTGGTAATGACCCAATTTCCACAACAATGTTTAATAGTGTAGAATTTTGAGGGCTTAAATCAGTAGATTTGAGACAATAGAATATGCACGATCCATTACAACAAAACGAGGAACTCAATAATCAACGCCACCATCATCTAATATTGGTGGTTCTCCTGGAAGTTGCGTCCATCTAATTCGAATATAGAGATAGCCAGAAAGCCGTGTAGAACTCAAAATTGCATCTATGTGTTCCAACATGAGCAGGGTGAATTGCAGAGTACTGCGTAAGTAGAGAAGAGAACCGGGATTTCTCAGTGAGCCTTCAGATGATTTTCTCTTCATCTGCATCTATAATTTTTTGGCGAAGAGCTTCTACTTCTGCAGGCGTTAGTTCCATCTTCTCATCATATGAATTTGCATCGGATGCCCACGGAAGACGTAAACTAAACAATTTCAGTGTCGATGCAGCACCCATTACTCAACCCAAACTCATGATTTAAATTTGGATTTTATTTCAATCATTCAAAATATATTTATATTTGTAAATTCAAAAATATTTCAGAAATTAAATTCGCTTTATCAAACAAATAATACCTATACTAGTCTCCCTCACTTTGAAACTTGATAACGAATCCCAATAATGAAAAATATTTATCATCGAAATTATTTTTTCAAGACAAAGTGGGTTCTCCATTCATATATTTCCTTTCGAAAACATTTTGGATAATCACTTGAAAACACAATTTTTTTTCCAAAAATACCCGTATAAACTACTAATATATTTAAATAACTTAACAAATTCCATTTCAAATGCTTATCTAGATAACTTAAGTATTTCTCGACATTTAAATCGTAATCATATGGTTATCCCACTTTCGAGACTCAAAAATAAATAATGGTGATGTTGCAACAATTACCAGAATCATCTTCAAGCGACTATAATTTGATCTCATATCCATCTAGTACGTATAAGACTTGTACATACGCTGACTAGACGTATATTCGAAATCTACACAAACCAACAGTACAATCGTTATTGTCTCTGTAGAAGAATTTTGGAAGTGCTTAAAAAACCGATGAAGGGTTACTCACAAACATCTGAATAATATCATCTAAAATGGTTATGATTTCCTCCAAATAAAGCATCTTCTTACTCTATCTGAACAAAGCCAAATGTTTTTCGATGAATAAATAGTAGTGGTCGATTGATCATACTTTTGATTACAAGTACAATGCAATTTATTCTTATATTAAATAAGAAAAAATGAAATGTTTTCCTAATATTGAAAGATTTAGAAGTTTTAATTAACGACAGGTTAATTAAAGAGGCTAAATGATGCTGAGCATTGAATCGATGAATTCATTTTCTTTTCATGAATAAATAGTTGTTTATTTGATAGTAAAATAATCGACTATCAAATATTGCCTGTATGATTGTTGGTACAAAAAAACCGAGATCAAATTTACATTCGAATACCATTCCAACCAGAAAATATGAAACATGGAAGATGCTGACTAAAGTTGGAGCAGTTGAAGACCGTGGATCTTCATGAGTAGAAGAACTGCTTGTTAAAGTTCTCTAGGCCGCCCCCAAGATATTTCAACAGTGATTCTATCATGATTGGAATCTTCGAATTGTAAGGACTACTCGCTACTGATCCATAAGGTGATTCCCAGGATGTGGTAGGATGGTGCCTTCGGTTTGTCCAGTCCCAGGACAAATTGTATGAACGAATGTCTAATAGAGTGTGCCTAACGGATCATCTACAAAGATTTCTTCAAACGTAATTACGTTGGTGGTGGAGGAATTCGTTTCTCTTAGCTTATGCCCATGATATTTTTGTAGAAATCAAATTGATGATTTAGCGGGTGACGATGTGGCAAAGTGAATGATGATGTGATGTTCTTAAAAAGATAATAGTAACCTCAAGCCTCATCAACCAGGAAATAACAAAAATTGGGCAGACATCATGGCTATGTGGATCGATCCCATTAGGGTGTATTACCACCTGATCTAGAGACAAGTCATTTGCTTTTTATTTCTATCACTGGTGTATGCTTCGGTGTCAATTACTGATCCCAACTGTCAGTGATATAATTCGGTACACTCAAAGGAGTGAGTGGCCGGTCATGTGTGGTCTGGTTACAAGACATTCTTGTTGAACCACATTGTATCCTCTTTAGAGTACACTGATCGGAACGTGGTTCTATACCTTGTCATAGTCGGACTCCATTCTCCAATAAGCTCCCACTGTTTTTGATTATATACTATGTATGTAGAGCGTAAGATGCAAGCATTCTGCTAAATGGTTATTTATTTGATATAGACATTATTATAATATCATAATAGTTTTATCAAAGAAATGTTTTGGGTTATCGTAAGGTAAAATCGTCCGTGTTTATGTGGATTGGTCTTACAATTATCCTTTTCTTTCAAAGAAAAAAGATTTTTAAACTTTAAATCAGTTGGATGATACATATAAACTAAGTGAGTTTTCTCACTCTGGTTCGCCAGACTGATCCGACATTTGTAATGCTCAGGTCAGACCGAGTTTTACAGGCTCAGGTTAGGATGCTGCGGACTTCAGAAGACATATTGGAGGAGTTCAGACATATTAGTATTTACTCCGATGTGTGTTGTATATGAGGACGGTTTGTTATAACTATCCGGATGTATTGGTTGTATGTTGTACTCTGAGGATTGTAAGTATTATTTTAAGCTCTCAATAAAGAATTATTTCTATGTAATATTTTATTCCGCTGCGATGTGAGACTCAGTGTTGTATTATTGGTTTGATCCTTCTTCATTTTCTTCTATTTTAATCTTTCTTTCTTATCTTTTCTCTCACCCTATAATCTCTTTCTATTAACTATCTGGTGTTTTCGATACTTAGGTTTGGCAAGTAATATGAGATTATGTATTATTGTTGAAATTCGGGCGTTAAATCCCTCTGATCATTACAATCTCCAACAGTGTCCTTGCATAGTGGAGTTACAAAGCCGAGAAGAAACCTCTCAAAATGGCATAGAAATGACCTATTTTGCTCCAAAAAGTATGTGCTCGTCCTAAAATATTCGAGGAAAAAGTGGACTGCAAATTGACCAAATCCCAGAATATTTTTGTATCCAATCCTCATTCTCAGAGATCAGTACCGATCCCGAGGCCTATATGACTCCAAGGACTTAGCCAATTTCCTATGTTTTGCGCCATGCCATTTTTCATATCCTTAACTCTTGTACTTCCTTTTTATTTCGATGTCATGTCGTCGATCATGCATTCTGTGTCAAAAAACATGTCCAAATCCATAGATTCTATGTGATTTGCATGTGCTCCCTGAGTGCCTACCACTTCGGTTCCCGCTCCTTCAGTACATTTCATATTCGCAAATATGAAGCCCAACCGCGTGAAATTACACCAAAACCATGTACCGATCCACTATTGTATGTATCCAGTTTGCCCCATCATCACAAGGTTCAGATCTACAAATTCGTAACTGCGAGTTTGGCAGAATTCATATCCACTTGTTTTAACCAAATCATTTTGAACTAATCAAGAGTTTCCCATAGATCTGTATGTCTCTAACTTTGCCTCCATCGGTTCTGTGAGTTCGGATCCTTAACATATGCCATTTTTAAAATTCGATCATATCCAAATTTTTAGTGCAAAAATGTGTCCCGATCACCATTTTTTGAGTGGGCTTCCTTGCCTCATCTTGCCCGATCCCCTTGTGTAATTTTTGGATCCAAACTTGGACAACTTCATAGCCGTGCAATGCTGGGTCCATTCGCTTTTTTAGGTGAACATCTCGAGATGTTAATGCATTTTTGGTTGATCAATGCGTCCCAATCACTCCATTTTAGGTAGTAATACCGATCCCCACATGTGATCGGGCAAGTCCTTCTGAAATCCGATCACGAGTTTTTGAGTGATCGTGCCTTGTCAATCACCCATTTTTGGTGATTAGATTATGTTTTCGAGTTACATCGATCCGTGTTTTTAGCGTGATCAAACCAAATTTCTTAGATGATTTTCATGTAACAATCCATCCATTTCGAGTGATCGGACTGTGTCGATCATAATTTTTTGGGAGTATAGATCTGACTTACTAAATGATCGAGCAAGTACCAGGTCGATCTGATCTTTAATTTCCATGTGATCGACGCATGCCGAACATGCTTTTCTAATATGCTCGATAGTGATCGATCTGATCGTGCACGCAATTGATCGAGTGATTATGAAGTGATCCAACGAGCCGATCAGACTATTTCTAAGTGATCGGACGATGCCCGGAGTCGATCGATCTGAACCAAGTCATTTTCAGATTCCCGTTCTAACATCGATTCTGACGCTTAGTCGGAGTTTATTCGAGTCCGCACTTAAGCTTTGACTTATCTGAATGTCCAAGTCCAAAGTGTAACGACATTTTTAAAAGGCGGGTTAACAGTAACTACCTAAATTATATTTTCTATGTGATTCTGCCATCTTTTTGTATAAGTAGTATATGGCAAAAATCTAAAATTTTAATTAAAAGCAAAGTCGACCATAGAGTTAGATATATCTTACAAATTACATAATTTTCTTAGTACATATCACAAACTTTTCCATGCGTTAACTAAAAACGTATATTTCAGGTGTTCATAACCAATTTTTTATGCGATGTTTGACATAATATCAGTAAAAATGATTTTAAAACAATTTTACTAACATACATATAATATATAACCTATACATGTTATTTAGATAGCTAACATCGGCGTGTGTTTTTTGCGACTCATATCCATAAGGTAAAATAATAAAAAGTGGAAAATAAGGAGAAGGGCAAAGTTAACAAAATTTCTAGCCAAAAATATGACAAGTTTTAAAATTGGAGAGAAGGATAAGTTGTAGGATAAAAGTAAATATGAGAATGGGCCCCCTAAATTCCACTTTTACCTAAGTTTTGTCCTTCTCACCAATTTCAAAATTTTGTACATTTTTGACTAAAATTTTTGGTAACTTTGTCCTTTAAATGAATATCCTCAAAAGTATTTATCTGTTTTAAAACAAAAATATTTGATTAAGGGCCGTAACATTTTTAAAAATCGAAATATCAGACATATTGAAAAGAGTTTAAAGGATAAATATCAGACAATCTGAAATAGTTCAAAATTTTGCTGAGTTCCAGTTTTCTTGTGTATGCGTTTGTTTACTTGCTTCAAACAATTTTTTATTTAAATTGGATGGTACAAAAACTATATTGCTCCAAAATTCTTGTAGCATGGAAGAGAATTTTTTCTTTCTTTCTTAGGATTTTAAAATTTTAAACAACAATTTCATTAATGAGTTTGCTATTACTGAAATTATTTCTGATTCATCCAATTGATAAAAATATACTAAACATGTAATGTAAAATTTAGTATGCCTTCAGGTTATGTTCAATGTCATGCTAGAAAATGCTTACGTTGAACTCAGAGCAAGAATGTCAACCATGGACAGTTATAACAAAGATACTGGGGAAATGCTTGATAAATTCACTCTCATTTATAACAGGTCTCTCTCTTTTTGCTCAATTTGTTTGAATATCCTTAAAGTTAAATTTGCTTCTAAATCCACCATTCATAAGGCTGGCACCTCATTTTAGAAGAAATCGAATTTTGTTCTAGAAGATTTATGTAGAATTTGTAATGTTGATTTGTCATTTAAATCGTGGCTTAAGTAAATCAATCAAACTAGAATTTATGAAATGGAAAAATACAACAGCATTGAACTAGATTTTTGCAAATGTAGTTTCGTTCCTACCTATCATAGTAAGTAAATCTGAATGCTGTAAATTTGATTGACTCACACGGTTCATGTTAAGTATTAATTAAACACATGTCCAAATAATGCATAACAGTGACAATTATGACAACAGTTAATGTTTTTTAGTTAATGAATGAAAGGTATTCATTAAAGATAAGAATGTAGTAGATAAATATCTGCCATCAGCCTATGCTACGTTGTACACCATACCTACAAGACAAAAAGATAATTGTAGGTCTACTGTGTCCTTGGAGAGCCAACGATTAGCATTGTTAGGGTTATTCTAACTATCAGAAACCATGCACTACTTAGGATACTGATTCAGCTTCATATTCATGTATTATTATAGTAACTGTTGGTTTATAACCCAAATAAAGCAAGCCCCTTGGGTATGACAAATGTTTTCCATTGAAACGAAGAAAAATCCATAGTGATAATTTGTGGATTCTATTTGTGTATTTATTTCTTTTGTCATTTCCATGTGTTCCTCTGCAAGATAACTGCGGTCGATAATGTGACGGCCCGCCCCGCACCAGCCGGCATTTCCTCCGAAAGTGCGCTGTACACATGCCCGACTAGCACGGAACGGTCGTCAGAAGAAAGGAAAAGAAGGGAATTAACTAATGAGGAACCTGTAGAATGTCTCACAGCGCATGGAATAAAATATAATAACAACATAGTTGACATAAAACAGGTGAGACGGTGCATAAGCTGATAACTAAAACCAACATCAACATCAGAGCAGCGGAAATCCAAATACAGCTTATTACAACTTTCCAAATTTACTGTCTCTAAAACAAAACAAAACTGAAGTAGAAGGTGCACTACTAATGCCCAAGCAGTGATCTTCAACAACACAGGGAGAATACTATATATCTCATACGTGGAAGCCTCCTGCTCGTCTCCGGATCATCTACCCGTGCATCACCAGCTAACCTGTCTCTAGTCTGCTCGTGTGAGCACCCAGAGTAATAAGAGGAGACATAAAACTCTGGGTCAGACATAAAGCCTGGTATGAGCGATAAGCATCTAAACAGAACAATAACAGGTATACTAAACCATACCTGAACCTGGACCTGCAACCAAAGAGTTAGTACCACATACCGTACAATACTCTAAGGTGCCATAATAGATAGTGTAAAGAATACGGGGGTGGGGTGTGTATGTCGTAATGATGGCAAACAAATCAACCATAGCAACCATCCTCACATCTCTCACTCAGTGCGTAAAGCATACGATGTCCACCACTGTCAATCACTAGACCCATCGAAGTAGTGACGGAGTTCAACTTGTACAACTATTGCTACTACCAAGCTTACCACATGGAGTCATGATCAAATCTTTACAAATGACCCCACTTCATTGGTCTATAGCCCTTTAGTCGCACCTAGGCCACTGTGGTCCTGAATCCGTTCACGTACCTCCCATACATAGTGATCCAAAGTCATAGACATCGACTGCCCCTTGGCACACGTCCCACGGCAAAGCCCAATCATGAAGTGAACTCATCGGTTCCCAACTGGATCCTGAGCTCTAACTTCCCATACGGGACTACCTTTGCATCTCGGGTCATTGTTCAATACTGGATCAGGTCGAGTTCATCTTCTAGCCATCGGTTCGGGTCGGGTCCCCTACGTTGAGTTGGTTCTGTTCGTAGTCTTCTCCTATAGCGGTTCGGTTCGGGTCCACAGCGTCGCATCGGTTCGGGTCGGGTCCACAGCGTCGCATCGGTTCGGGTCAGGTCCACAGCGTTGCATCGGTTCGGGTCGGGTGTCCCACTTCGGGTCGGGTCGGGTTGCCATCTCCCATCCAGTTCGTGCTTCCGCTCCGATCAGCTCCCTCGTTCTTCGCATGCTCCGATTCGGTCTCTCCTCCTTTATCCGATCCGATCCCAGTTCAATTAGCGTGGCCTTCCTTTTTGCCAGTTGTCTCAAGTGTCAAGTTCCGATCCGATCAGATCCCTTGCCCGGTTCAACCTATCCGATCCGAGCCCCCATATCCGATCCGATCCGGTCCAGAACCTGCACTTTTCCTGCAACTTTTCCAGCAAGTGTTTTACGCCATTCGACGACGTTTTCGACCATTCTAACTATTCTAATCAACCACAAATCATCCCAAACAGTCATAACAACATAGCAAACTAACCACAAACACCAAAACAATGAATATACATATCAAAATGGATCAAACATACCCAAAACCCCATATTTTCCTTAAGCATGTTTAAGTAAAACTAATCATAGGGTTATCAAAACTTAACCAAATTTCTACCAGAGGCATAAAATATTATTTTCGAATTTATAGATATTTTTCCAGAATTTATTAGTGTATAAATTCGCTAATTTTCACTAATTACCCTTAATTAACTGTAATTAGTGTCAAAACAATGCTAGTCACTCACCTTGGCCACAAATAAAATTCCCAGACTTGAAACCTCGCTGATTTGGGTGAATACTGATGTCTAACAGCAGCTCCAACCTTGATTTCGTGTTTTCTCTCCTTAATTTGATGTAGATTAAGCCAAAACTTGATTAGAAGGTGATTTGGGGATGTTTCTAGATGTTGGCGGCCATTGTTAGGGTTCAAGAATGAAAGTGGCGGCTGGGAAATGAGGATAAGATCGTTCTCTAACTGATTTCAGCCTCTTCCTTACCCTAATCCCGAAATCCCCCGTTGGGCCTAGCTGTTAATCACCCGGTTAAGCCCAATTAAGCTGTTTTTCACTGTCTGAAACTTGTTTCAGCCATATCTCCCAAACGGTGAGTCCGTTTGGCTAATGTGACCACTCTACGGAATTGTAAACCATCATCCGGAGCCAATGGAAGTGGTTTCAGGTCAAAATTCCTTTCTAGTCAAAGTTATGGCCAAAAGAGTACCAACTAGGGGTAAAATGGTCATTTAAAAATCGATAAAAATCATGAACATGGGAAATGACCCCAATAGTCGTCTCCCAAAGTTACATGACCATACGACTTCATATGTGAAAGAAATAAATATTCTACGATCCTATGATGCGTAGAATACGGGTCGTTACAGATAACAAGGTCAAAGTGATATTGAAGTAGTGTTGGGTTGATTGAACATATGTAATTTGTGGATAAATAGGATCTGCAATTTTTATTTTTGATGGACAAAGACGATTAAAGCACAGATAGCGAATTCTTAATTTTATGCTCTACCCAAGTAATTCTCAGTTTAAGTTATACACAATTAAGAAGACATAATTAACAAGACAATCAGTGTAGTTATTTTCGATTGTGATACTGATAGAGCAGCTTTAATAATCATTAATGGTAGGTAATTGTGGATTTATCATTTGTCACCGCCGATATGTTTTCAGGGTCCGAAGAGCAAAAATTCATTTATAGCAAACATCAACTACTTCTACGAAGATGAAACTTCCTTTCGGTCTGATGAATCCAATACCAATTTGCTATCGATTTGCTCTTGTTTCGGCTTTAGCGATACTGAATTTAATGTTTGCTTTTGGTTTCGGCTTAATTTATATCGAAATAGTATATAATTGATACCAAAAGCTATATTTTCTTCTATTTTGGTATCATTTTAACTTGAAATTTTGAAATTGGTTCGGTTATTACTGATACTGAAGTGTCTTTGATTATGATTTCATCGGTACTAAGCTTCAAATTTTTATTGATATCAGCTAAGTTTTCGGTATCAACACCAAAAATTTGGTTTCGGCTAGACCAGCACCAATAATTAGGGTTATTTCAATTTTGACTTTCCCGATACTAAAGCCTTTCTTTATTTTTTGTTTTGGTGCCGGGACAGTTGGAATGAATGACACCAAATGCTTAACTATTCTTAGGCATATATATAATGCGTGATCATATGTGAATTTTGGTAAGGATTTGATTCTAAGGACTCATGATGTGTTCCAAATCTTATAGGAATATTGGATATTTAATGTCAATGAGCTTTCATGATAGTTTCAATCCTATAAACAATTTATATATGTTTATATTAAATTATTTTGTGCTAATATGTTTTATGGAATAATATCACTTGGCAGCATCATGTTTAAGAGACAAGATGTTGATAAATCGAAGTTAAGTAACTCTGCTACAACCCAACCAAAGAAGGCAGTTGTTCCACAACGTTCTTTTATTAATACTCCAAAAGAAGTGGATGCTATTCTTAAGAGCTTTGGGATGACTGAAGTTAACGTCATTCTCGCCTCTAAACAGGATACCGTTCAAAACCGACTAGAGGGATTTTTCGCATGCATGGCCATTCATATTTGGTACGGATGTTTCTTTCCCTTCCCGGACTTTATTTCTAGAATTTTGCATCATTTGAGAATTGATACTATTCAACTTTTTCTGAACACATATACTCTCCTTTTATGCCTTGAGATTTTGGCACTTTGGTCGGGTCAATCTTCCCTTAGTGCCAAACTTCTCCATCATTTGCTTCGTCTGTCCAAAGGAGCAGATTCTCCTATTCTGCATGTGAATCCTACAAAGACGTTAATTAGCAATAGAATTAATAAGTTTAAAGACTGGGAAAATCATTTTTTATATATCAGCCCCCCCCCCCCTCGGTATTCTAGGCACTTTTACCAATCATGGCGAGCTTTCTATCCTTCTAGAATTACTATGTTATTTCCATGATCTATCTGATATTGTTTCTTTTCTGCCCTTACTCCCCAGAAGAAAAATTTAGGAAAAAAGGAAGCTCAAGTTGTTGATGTCATTTACAAGGCATCTGAGGAGTTGGGATGGCGATTTCTTTTGTTGACCTTGGATAATCTTCGCAAACTATGCCCTTCTCCCTTCTGGGCAAAAGATTTTGGGGAAACCACCCTGATAATTTCCTGGTGCTAATCACTTTTCCTTAGGTTCTTATATGCTTACTTCGTTGACTCCCCTGTTTCCAGGTATTTCGGGTAAGGTTTCTTTTTTAGAGTGATTTCAAGTTCTCATTTCATGTTTTAGCTTTCTTATTCCTGGTTTTTTGACATAGTTACTTTGATTAGATACCCAGGCTACTGAAGAGACATCTGCCATGGATGCTTTAGCTCCGTCTAACGCTAAGAAAAGACTTTTCGATGCTGTTGATGATTCCACTTCTAAGAGACATACGGGTGACACTTCCATCTCCTCTTCTATTGACAGAGAAATGGTTGTTGTGACTACTAAGTATAAAACTCCTGGTCCCAATGCTTTTCCTACTAACATTACTCCTAACATTGGTTCTTCTCACACAAAGGTCACAGAAAGTGATTTTGTTGTCGATCTTTATACATCGAGCCCTGGATTCGAGGGAACATGAGTTAACGCCACTTTCGTCTCCTCAACATAATAACCCCCAGAGGTCTACTCTATTGACCTCAGATTTTGATGAAATCGTAATGCTTTCCCTCTCTTCTGCCGATACTACCAATATTTCACTGCTTCCACATCTTCGGACTTGGTGAATTTTCGACGATATCTTGTTTAGATACAGCTTCCGGTGCAGTCTCATTTTTCCTAGTCTCTTTCATTTTGTTCTTATACAAAGACTGATTTGGTTTTATTCTTTTTAGATAACTAAAAGCTGGTTCTTACTCCAAGAGTCAATTTCTCCGACTTCCACCGAGATTGTCAAACTTAGAGAGGAGAAGGCTGCCTTGGAAGCTAAAGTTAATACTTTGACTACGACCAAGGAGGAAAGTGAGAAAGAATATGATAGACTAAATGCTTCCCTTTAAAGGGTCGAGTCGGAACTTGAAAAGGAGAGACATGCTACAAATATTTTATCTGACAAGGTTTCAGCTCTTGAGTTGTTAAAGCAAGATCTCGAGAACGGACATGCGAGGATGGTGGCCAATCATGTTGATGAACTAAAAAAGAAAGATGATACACTTTCCAATGCAAAGCGGAGAATCTATAAAGCCAAAAATAAGATCTCTTCATTCTTGAAAACCCATTTTCCAAAGGCAGCATTGGAATACTACAAAGATGTTCTTTATCTAGCGTATTCTAACAATTTCTGAAAGTTTTCTGGAACTGAATTTCCTTCCGTCGACCCCTTTATCTGGAGCAGTTTTATGGAAAGGATTGAGTTGACCAAGCAGGGAATTGAAGTCCTTACGAATGACAAGACAAATCCTAAAGATTTTATGTATATCGAAAATTTGCCTGATGTTTCTGATCTTTTTGATGGGGAAAAGGAAGACATTGTTGTTGACGACGATGATGATGGCTTTGGTCCTGAAGACAGAAGCCATCGTGATGACTTTGATAAAGAAGGTGGCAACCCGCCCTCTGCTGCTAGTGGTTCTCATGGTTCTGAGGGAACAAATCCTGACCTTTCAGGCACTCCTGTTATTCAAGATCCGATGGATACCATTACCAAGAAGGGTAGCTCTCCAGAGAAAAAAAGGAACAACCTGTTCAATTTCACATTCTTGTTTCTCGGGTAAAGCTTTCACTTTTGAAGTGTTTTCTTACTCCTTGAGTTTATGGTAATTAGTTCCCTATAATATCATATAGACAAGGAAAAGTCTTGCCTCACGCTATAAGGAAGAGTTAGATAAAAAACAAAAGGAAGTTACTTTGTCTTATTTTGAGCATGAGAGGATATTGAAAGATTATAATGCCTTATCTCAAAAATATCATGATCTTGATAAAAGTGCTTTGAAACTTATGTTTTATAAAGAACACGAGGTCGCGCCCGGACTGAAAGCAGCGCGAATCCGAAGAGAAACAATTCTCAAGGAGAATGAAGAACCGATGACTCTATTTTGGATGCTAATAGAAGATAGGGATATTTTAGCTGATTTATTGTGTAAAGTTTATGATCGATTTGTGACAGTAGATTTCTCCTTCTTCGGGAGTTCAGTGGTGGTCTTCTTCGATGTCTTCTAAGAAGTTGTTTTGATGAATATGGGAGTGACCTCCATCCTGGGGCTTGCTGGAACCTACCAAGAGTTCTCTTTATCCCCAGAGACTTACACCCAAAGAAGCTTAAATATAACAAAACCAGATTTGTCACTGAATTGTTCAAAATGTCAATATTGTACGAACAGGAGGAATACATGTAAACTTGATGTTATGGATGTATGTTTTTGAGGATAATTTCACTCGTCTATGATTGTCGATTTTCAATGCGTATCATGGCAGAATTGTACTTTTCACAAAGATGTAGTTTCAGAAGATGCTTTACATTCATTATCTAGAATAGGCGAGAATTTTCAATGAAGCCATCGTACTGATTTGGAAGGGATCACCTTCTAGGACACCTTAGGCTTATTTACATGAAATACCCTCAGCTTCCTTTTGATTTTCTGCGTGATTGACTGTGAAATAATTTTAAAAAGACTTTGAACCAGACATGCTGAATGTATATGTAATATAAATAATTGGCATGTTGACCAGTAGGGTCAAACATTGTAATCTGTGGCATATATGCTACTGAATCAGTTTAAAACTTGTTTGGATAAAGTTTATGTAATAGTCCTTTCTCGAAAAATATAATGTTATCAGTGTTATCCTTCTGAAAACATGATTTGTATATAATTGTATCTCATTTTGTAAATAGGAAAATCGACTTGACGCTTTATCCTCCCATACTAGGGACAAATCATTAATAGTTGCGAAGCAGATGGATATTCTAAGATAGGTGCCTACTACAACCCATAAAAGAACGATTTTACTTCATAATTTTACCATCAAGCATTTGAATGAACGAATGGTTGTTCTAAAAATCCAATTAGAGGAAAAACATAGAATCATTATTGGATTAAAGAGATATATAAAGACCAATCCATCTGTTGATTTTGATGAGGAATTGAGTGGATTGTACCAGATAATAGTTGATCCAAAAATTGAGCTACATAATGAAAGTTGTAAAGCTTGGGAGTTTACTTTCGTACATATCCCTAACATAGTTACGCCTAAGCCTTCCAAAGCCACAACTGAGCCTAAAGCCTCAGTCTCTGAATAATATTCTTACTTGAGAAACCCTCCTTGTGGGTTAGATGAATAAGTCATTTCTCGGTGGTGTAAAAGTGTGAAAGCTAAAATGAAGAATTTTTATAACACAAAGCATAACAAGGACACACTCTTGCATATTAATTATTACGTCTCATGACTTAAACAACTACAGAAGGAGAGATATGACTTATGAAAGAACATCTTTGATTTAGAGAAAAAAAATTAAGACTTTAAAAGCAATGTGAAGAGCTTACAACAGGGCTCTAAAATTTCAAGTCAAATCCACGGATGGTCCCGATGAGATAAGGAAGAAGGAGCGAAAGCTTAAAGAGCATTTATGTGTTGCAATTCACCATGATATTAACCCTCCCTTGCCTGATGAGGAGGAGGTGTAGGATATTTTATGTATTTGTAACATTAATGTTTAACTCTTCGTATTATGACAATTAATGAAATAGCTTTGTAAATGAATTCGTAAATTGTGTAAATATCACCTGATATGTAATCCTTGCTTGTATTTATAACATCCTTCTTTAGAAGTCCCACTGCACTATTCTGCATGGACTTAACACACAACACTTTGGTGTTAATCTTATAGAATGTATATAGTAATTTGCTTGACTTATGCGAGACAACATTGAACTGTAACCAAGTAATAGATGAACTCATGATAGGATAATATGGTCATTTGAATTTTATGTATATAAGTCTAGAAGAATCTCCCTGTGAAATATGTGAACGATCGTGATCTTCGTTTGAAGACTTTTGGCAGCATGCTCGAGATATCAACCCGAGTATTGACATGGAAATTCCTCTTCAGGAAAGAAAATTATAGTCTCATGGCCAAAATTGGGGTACTGTAGTAGAAATCCTGACTCCCTCTCTAGAAGTGTAGATAGAATGTTCGAAACCCATATTCGGGCATTTAATAATAGAAGACCAGAAACCCATATCTGGCAATAATTAGAAGTCCCAAACCATAACCCAGATTTAGGTATTTAATAGAAAGCCAGATATCTTCATTTGGTAATAATAGAAGCCCCGTACCATAACCCAGATTCAGGAATTAAATAGAAGGCCAGATATCCACATTTGGTAATAATAGAAGCCCCGAACCATAACCCAGATTTAGGTATTTTACAGTAGAAGTACAGATATCCACATTTTGTAATTTATATTTTTGTTACCCCTTCCGGTTTGATTTGCAAAGCAGAGATTGTATGTGACATGTAAGGCGATCTCTAGGATTGTGTGTCCGGTGCACTTGGCTAGCTTATTCTCAGTATGGCCAAGGACTTACCCGACCTCCCTCTAGGAGGCACCTTACCGTGGCCATCGTAGGTTGTGATAAGGGCTTAGATGCTTTACCTTAGGCATCATAGGAGCAGATAGAGATTTACTCTTTTGATGCTCTACCCTGGCCATTGTAGGCGGTGATAGAGGCTTAAACACCACCCCCTCCAAGGGGTGCCTTACCCTAGCCATCGTAGGTGCGAATAAGAGTTTTTGATGCTATACCCTGGCCCTGACTGATTTGGATGCGGATAAATGCTTACACTCATCCCCCTTCAAGGGGTGCCTTACCCAGGCCATCGTAGGCGGGAGTAAGGGTTTTAGTTGTTCTACCCTAGGGACGGAGGCTTACACTATTGATGCTTTAACCTAGCCCTTTCTAACTTAGGCGCGGATAAAAACTTACACATCACTCCCCCTATGAGGGGTGCCTTTCCCTGGCTATCTTGGCGGTCACAAGGGTTTTCTACCATCGTAGGTAGCTTAACCCATTTCAGATGGTTCCGATTTTTAAGGAGTTTTGTACTCCCTACCATGGACATTCTTTCTTCAAAGAATCCTTTATTGTAGTTGATTAAGTCTTCTTTACATATCTATATAGCCGGCCTTAATTAAAAAACGTGATGATCATCCCTTCGAGGACTCTATAGTGATTGGTTTCATGTCCATTCATTGTATGGTATTAGCAATAGGGCCCTCTCAATTTGATTTCATTCTTGGGTTTCTTCTTTAGCGTTGTCCAAAATTCAAGCTGATGCTTAATTAGGAAGTAGATATTTTCAATGAATGTAGTAACTTTGCATGCTTCGGGCAATCTTGAATCAAAGAATCCCTTTCGACGTCGGAACTTAGCCCTTTTGTTACTCAAATTTACCGGTTCCTCTTTATCTTCAAGTTTTCTTTTCACCATGTCTCGAGACTGAGGTGCAACTTTTCTAGATCATCCTGAGGTAAAGTGATTGAAATCTTTCATTATTCTTTGCTCAAATATAGTTTTCTTAGCCTGTGCATGGATGGCTTCCTTTATGAAAGTGAATAGGTTATATTCCTTTGATGTAGAATTACTTAGAGCAAAGATTGGGGTTGGTCCTACGTGGAAAGGATTAGTGCTTCAATGGTCAGGGTCATAAGGTTCTACTTCCTTATCCTTGTTTCTGATTCGTAGGGCTCCCATCTAAACCTTTGTTCTTCAATAATTCTAGGTTCATTGATGCTTGATGTTGCTATTCAAGATTTGGAAGATCTTTGCTAAGACCCTTTATCCATGGTTTTGCTACTTCAAAGCTTAGTCCAACCGGGATGGATCAGCCAGGTATGAAGTGGGTTATCCAAAGGATTAGAGGTTCAATCCCTCCTTCTAGTGCCAAAACGTTAACGTTATTTTTTGTCAACACTGGAATTAATGTTAAGGATGTGGATGTAAGGGAACCTGGGGATTATTTAGTTCCTACAAGCTTGAGTTAGTTCACCGTTTCAAAGATATCAAGGTCTTACTCCCAAAAATTAGTTACTCTTCCTTCAAGAGTAGAGTATCATGCTTACGAGACTCAAGGACCAACAATTACCTTGGGATAAGGGTTCCTCAAGCTCAACAAAAGTTAGAAAGCTAAACAGTTTGAGAATGGTTATTTCGGTAATTAAACTTGTGTATTTAGCCTTATCGTGAGCAAGCAATAAGAAATTAACTGAAATATAAGACTTATGCTAAGTTTCTCTCTTTATTGATCATTTAATTGAGCACATTAAAGATCGCAAGTGATTTCCCTAAATTGATTTACAAATTAGAGTTTTCTTCCTAAGAAATGGATACAAGATTGTGGAATAAGGAAAAATCCTCCAAAATGAGACCCTTAGAGTCTTATTTATAGACAAATTGGGTCTCTTTGATTGTGATCGGTAGAAAGCCTGGTTTTGAATGCTTTCGGCTTCAGCAGAAGCTGTTTGGTGCCAATATCGAACACTTCTGTATTTTGGGTGTCGTCAGTGGCTTTGTATCACCATATGAATCTGGTGCCGCCTCTAAATAATGTATCGACACCGAGTATATTGGTGTGGGCAGCTTTCTTCCTTAGTTTCGATACCACTTTTGGCTTTCGAAAATTTCCTTTATCCTTTCTTATGACTTTGGCATCTTTCTTGGTATTGGTATCGACACCAAGCATATTAGTGCGGATGACCCTTCCTTCTCACACTATTTTTTGAACCTTGGCCTACAACAATGGTCTTTAGTTCCGGTCCCGGCTTCGAACCTACAATGTTTATGGATCCATCCAGATGACTCCAAAGCTACTTTTTGTAGTGGTATCGACACCAAGTTTATTGGTATCGATAGCTCTTTACTCAAACTCAAATAGATCTCGCGCTTTACCTTTTATGGATTTAGGTTTTGGTGTCGAACTATATACTTCCAGAATTGAGATCAGGTTGATTATTTTCAGTGTCGATGTCGTAATCACTCTTGGTTTCTTATTGTATGTTATTTTCGGTACTTTCTTGCCTCTATCTTCCCTGTATCAACACCAATCTTCTTCCTCCTGCATTGGTAACGATAGCATGTAGTCCAAATCTTTTCCTCTTTTGCTTGCAGTATCGACATTAGGCTTTCCTGGCTTCCGTTCTGATGTTGGTTCCCTTCCGATACCCTTTCACTATTTTTTGGTTTCGGTACCGAAGTCTGGTAGTAACAACCTGCATAGAATCGATCCATCTTGTAGCCTCGTTGCACCGCAAAGTATATAACACTAAATCTACCCTGCAGCCTCGCCTCGCTATGAACTACATAACACTAGTCCATCCATCGATCTATCCCACATTCTTGCCAAATAGCGAATTGCATACTATCAACCCATCATGTTGATTCACCTTGAACACATCTGAGCATCAAAATCAAAGCGTCGCAATCCCCAGCTCACTCTGAAGATCTCTCTGCCTCAAACCATGGATTATGCCATCCATCTGCACTCACTGGCAAAGCATCGATCTTGCCTCGTACCGATATATCTGATCGAAGAGCCACCACATCAAATCCACCATCGAATGGACCATCCAGTCTTTCTCCTGGAAATCTTATCATCATTTGCGTCAGATGTGGTCAAAAGAACCAACAATAATAGTAGTGGATATCAAACACTCAACAACAATCGCTAAAGACCACTACATACAAGTATTGAACCAAAACAAGTTAAGTACTCATCTAGTGAAAACGTCAAGCGTTCCTATCAAAGTCCTACTCGTAGTCAAATACATCTACGGCCTCCAAGTCAATACGCACGTCTTAAAGCTTTTGTATGAATCTAGCCTAATCCTAGGTCGTGAATAATTGATTCATACAACCAAACTATGGAAATAAGAAACCATTCATAGTTCAATAAATGTCTAAAACAACATACAGACGTCCATAGTATCATAAATGAGATAAACAAAACCTATCTATGAAAATCAAAGCGGGATATGCGAGAAAATGTCCTGAATCTAGCAGTATCGACAAATAGTGTACAAATGGGAGAAAATACGATATTTAATCTTAAAAAAATTAATGTTTTTAATCGATTTATAAATTTTCTAGCTAGATTTTATTATGTTAAAACCCCATCAAAAATTCATTTAATTTCAAAAACACAGTTTTTATACTATATGAACAACTATAGCAAATTGAGTGATACTATCTCTCACCTTAACTAAATCAGCCCAAACGTGCTCCACAACTCGTCAATATAAGTCTAACATAAGAAACGACGTTCAAATCTGATAACTTATGCAAAGGATATAGCATATATAAGTTTAATGGTTTTAGCGACTAATTAATTAAAATTAATTTATCTAAATTATTTAATTATCTAATTAACATTTTTTTCCAGAAGAACAATATATAAACCAAAAGAAGAAAAATATCGTTCTCCGGTGGCATACAAAAACAATTTAGAAGTTCATAAACGACTGCTAAAGTTGTAAAACTAGCAACAAACACAAAATAATGGCATGAAAACAAAGCAGCCCACACATGCCCCCAAGAAAACAATAGGCGAAACAAAGCAAACCCAAGGAAAAAGCTCTGGAGGTACCTAAAACGGTAACTTTAATCAAAGCCATCCAAACTACCATGTGCTCCAAGCTGACAAAGAGCAACCCAATCTTTAACAAAGAGCACATCGGAAGAAAGCTACCCCAATAAAGCTCCTGCTCCACCAAGAAACAAGACTGTAAGCAAAAGATCATTCAAGCAGTAAACACTCGAGGGTCCTTGAGCGCAAGCTAAACCAGTCAACCTGTCAAGTTCCTCTTAACATCCACCAGAAGAGAGGAAGCAATCCCTAAATCCTATCCAAAAAAAAATATTAGACTAGGGGAAGGTGGAAAACACACATCTAAGGGTGCACACACAAGCACTCTACCCACGCCTTCATGAGGACGAGATTGGCGAGTTACCGAAGACTCACAAGCCAAAGAAATAGAAGCACACTGAAGTCTACCCATGAATAGCCGACCTCAGAAAGAAAAGAAAACATCATCCTTAACTCCATGAATTATGGAAACCGACATCATTGGTGTCTCATCATAAACTGATTTGTTCTGAGAGTATCAAAGATGCGAGCTAATAAGATTAGGAAGAAGCCAAAAAATAACAGACATAGAATCCTTCCCGGACCTTCTGGTCTACCAAAGATTTATTAAATCAGGGAGGGAAGAAGCATCCATCTGACAACCTACCAAATCGCCAAACAAAGACCAGACAACATGCGCACATTGGCCGAAAAAGAATAAATTTATAATAGATTCCAAGTCCATATGCCTGCAACATATGCACCGAGACGCAAGATAGATGCCAATCCTCTTGAGGTTAACATCCAATGGTAGACCATCATGGAAAATTTTCTAGATCAGAATGGAAACCTTAGCAGGCTTGCAATAATCCCAAATGAAAGCGAAGATCAACACTTTAGGCATTGGGATTTGCGCAAATTTTCAAGCTGCCATTATTGTGAAAGGAGCCCCACTCCAACCAAAACCACCACCACGCGAATCGAAGAAAAATTTCATCGATTGCATTCTTTTCCATGTCTCACTTGCATAATACAGAGCCTCCAAAAAATCAGATGGCAGAAGGCGACGATACTTTGCATGTAGAAACGACACCCAATGAGAGTTATTAGACCAGAATCTAACCCAAAGGTTACAAGCATAACTCTTGTAGACATCTCTCGGATTTCGTAACACCGAGTCGCCCTCGCGCTTGGGACTATATATGGTGTCCCAAGAGATCCAATGATGCATATTCGCCTTGTTATTTTCCCCCAAAAAAAGGACGATGCTAATGAGTGATAAGAATAGAAAAAAGGTAGAAGTCTGCGACATGGCCGCAAAAACATGGGAACTAATAGAATCAATCACAAACATGATGAGAACAAGTCTATCTACTTGAGAAATGAGAGTAGAGTTCCAACGAAAAATCTTTCCCCTTGCTCTTATCGGTAGTGGGATCGAAAATCGCAATGAACATGCGGCCTCTATAAAGAACGATGCAAAGGTAAGGAAGGTGAAGAGAAGCGATATGAAAACCCGAAAAGGATTCTATCCAAGAAATCTTTCTTGGATCCGTGGATTTGGCAGGAATGAAACAACTCTTCAAGGTGTTGACTAACCGCCCCGAGCACCGTTCGTACAGATGGATAAACTCCATGAGTCAACAAACAAATTGTCGATCCCAATTAGAGAAAATAATGATGTTGTCTGCAAATGAAAAAGAGAAATCACTGGAAAACAACTAGGAATACCAAAGTAGTGAATCTGCCCTGCTAATATTAAGGGAATTAATTCCCCAAACAAAAGACTCAACATCGGCGACGAACAACGTCATGGAAAGAGGATCGCCTTGACACGACCCTTTCCAGATCAGAAAAAACCTTGATCACTCCATTTATAAGAAGAGAGAACCAATAGTTAGAAATGAGATGCCAAATCAAGTCTATAAGGAGCTCAGAGAATTAGAATGCTTGGAGAACCCGGATTAAGAAAAACCAAGACATGCGGTCATAAGCCTTCGCCATATCAGGATTAAAAACCATATTAGAACCCCAAACCTTTTAATCGAACAGGGAGATAAGTTCCTGAGCAAGAAGGACATTGTTAATGATAAGCCTTCCCTTGACAAATCTAGCTTGAGATGATTAAATAATACCAGTAAGAAAAGGTGCAAGCCTAGAAGACAAGATCTTAGAAATGACCTTATTAGAAAAATTGCTAAGGCTAAACGGTCTGAAATCAGAGCAAGACGGGATATCACATTTATAAATGAGGGAAAGATTGGTGGAAGTCCATAACTTAGGGAGCACCCTCCCACCTCCCTAAGAAATAGGATTGAATCGGCAGTGAGAAGTCATGCTGGATAATAGCACAGACACTCCAATAAAACAACCCATTAAAACCATCTAGTCTACTCGCGCTATCCTTTCTAAGAAAGAACAAACAAGAGAGAATATTGTCAATAGAAAGAACAAACTGGAGGGAGGAAACCTCTTTAGGAAGGACCAATCTATGAATAAAAGACAAAAGGAGTGAGTCTGACTCCTCAACTGCTGCAGAAAACACCGAAAGTGGGAAACAATTGTCTCTTCAACCTCTGCTAGAGAGGAGGCAGTCAAAAGATCAGCGTGTTGAATCAAGTGAATCGATCGGTTGTTATTATTCTTCCTAATGAACAAATGGAAAAAATCCGAGTTAGAATCGCTATACTTAATCCACTTGATTCTCGACTTTTGACATAGGAACTCATTCAAAAAGCGCAGCTCAAAAGAGAAGGAAAGTTGGGCTTGAAATGTAATCACTTTATTAGGAGGCGAAGGTTCGACATCGTAAGAAGCTTCTGCTAATATTAGAGCTTCTTCTACTAAATGAACCCTATAGAAAATATTCTTGAAGACTTGGTTATTCCAATCCTTAAGACATGACTTTAGGTGCTTGCGTTTGATCGAAAAGACTGCAATAGGATAGCCAAAGTAGGGGAAGACCAAGATTCCTCCACAATATGGAAGAAAGAGTGATGAGTTCGCCACATAAATTGGAATCAAAACGAAGAGGGGCCCAATAAGAGAGAGGGGATCACTTCAAAATCATAGGAGCATGGTCTGAATTAGTGCGGTGAAGGTGAGCAATCAAATAAGAGAAAGGAAACCCAAACCATCCCTCCGATCCAAAAACACGATCAAGATGAGAGAGAATTTTGTTGGTACCATCTTGTTTATTATGCCAAGTGAAAGCAGACCTAACAAAAGACACTTCGAATAAGCCCAATTCAATGATGAAAGAGTTGAAATCCTCAATTGCTACACAGTCAACCGCAGAACCCTAACATTTCTCAGCTTGGAAAGCCATGAAATAAAATCACCCACGATGACCACGGCATCAAAACCTAGGGCGTAAAGGGACAGAATATCATGCCATAAGGTCAAACGCTCGATGCAATCGCATCTGGCGTAAACTGCAGAAAAAAGGGAAATGAGAAGGGAAGGATGGAACTGAACACTCAACTGAAAGCAGTTGAGTTGAGTCAGACAAAAAACGGACTGAGACATCTTCATCCCAAAGAATCCAAATCTTATTGGTGGCATTATGGAAACCACCCCCGAAGCCAAGGGAAAGGACAACACCATACAACACTTCAATTCCCATAAAAGGTTCCTAGAGTGCCCTTAAACAAACAAAATGCTTCTTGATAATATGCTTAAGTCTCGTAAGAGAGGCATTGTTGCCAATACCTCTTATATTCCAGAACAGGATGTTCGCAATCCCAGTAGACAAACCAAAGAGGGAAAATGAGGGAAAAGAATTACAGAACACGATCAAGACAATGAAGGACAATCAGACAAGGTGAAGGACTGAATCCTATACTTTTTCTGTAAATTTAGTCCTTTTTCTTTTAATCTGTGTATGTACAATTCTTGGTTTAATTCTATTTTCCATGCGCAAAATAAAAGGATTAAATTAGTCATAATAAGCTAAAGTTTATAGATCTAGGTAGTTTTAGGCATAATCCATAATAAGTGCAGAAACTGTAAAATAACCGATAAAGACGAAAAAAGAAAAGAAGACTATTTTACATAACTTGAATAAAATGAAAACTATTAGAAGTGACTAAGAAATACTTGTCTAAAATAACTTAGAGAAATGATAACTTACCAAAAAAATTTTAAAAAAAATGTAAGAAAATCTATAGAAAGATCTACAACTATTATAAATCCTATTTTCCTAAATTATCAGAAGTCTGAATAATTACACAGTCACTTATGGTCCTAAGTTTTCCTCCATGGTGTATGTAAATCCCGTCTTGTAGCGTCTAATATTTTTATTTAGAGGGTTCTCTCTTTGAAAATATTTAACTTTTAGGGTCCAACTCAAGCAATGAACCTAATGAGAGAAAAAATAAGTATGAGAGAAATGTCTTGATATATGGGTCTATTTATAGAATAGCTTAGGGATCATAGGCCATAGGATTCTAGCTTTTTAATCTAAGCCAACTATGTCACTCAACCAATCATAGCCTCTGAATTTCAGGAACAACCAATAGGAACAATCCATGTCAGCTCAAAAATAAGAACTATCATCTTCTCTACATTCTTGGATGAATTTTCGTCCAGGCTGTGGGGGCGGGTCGACCTATGGGTCAGTCAATCCATGTGTGCATATATGTACATATAATTTTGATTTTGATTTATTTGTCCGACTTGTTCCTCTTATATGTTCTTTATAAGAACTCGAATTCTGACAAGTTGTATATGAAAATGAATGAGAAAATTTCATGAACTCAATGGTGCAACTCCTATAGCCAAATTATGATAATTGTACAAAATTATTATTTTATTCTTTAACCCTTTAATTAATTATTATAATTCAAAATTTAGTATGCTATACTTGTTTTCTTTGCGAATTTGATGAATCAGATTTTCGAAAGCACTTGGATAAATTCATACTGGTTTTCTTTAATGACATATTGGTGTACTTTAAGGGTGATGGAGATCACGAGATTCATCTTAGAATTGTTCTTGTGACTTTGAGACTATATCAGTTGAAAACATTATTTTTGAAGTGTCACTTTCGTGACTTTAAGACTATATCAGATGAAAACATTGTTTTTGAAGTGTCACTTTCGAGACACGTAGTTGTAGTACTTTAGTTATGTTGTTTCAAACAAAATTTTGTCAGTTGATCTAAATAAGATTGTAGCTACCAATAGTTAGTAAAGACCTAGAAATGCAAGCGATATGAGAAGTTTCCTTGGATTAGCTAGCTGCTTCTAAAGGCTTATTAAGGATTTCTCACGGATAACAAAAACTATTGACTAGGAAGGATGTGTATTTTGTTTGGTCAGGCAAGTATGAGGAATCATTCTAGAGATTGAAACTTTTTCTGACCAATGCGTCTCACTAGTAGTATTCGAGGGTAATCAGGATTTAGTGATCAATATTGATACTTACAGAACTGGATTAGGAGTTTTCTCTTGGAAAGAGGTAGAGTAATTACATATGCTCCTAGACAGCTTAGACTACATTAAGTAAGATATCTAACTCTTGATTTGGATTTTTTTGGTGACTACCTTTGATTAAAAGACCTTTTAGAGGGAAATTTTGAATTGTTAATGAATTATATGTTTTTAGGTACTTATTCTCTCAATAAGCATTGAATATAAGACAACGGAGATGGACAAAGTTTTAGCAGCTAATGATTTTGGTATTGAGTATACACCAAGGAAAGGAAATAAAGTTATGGATGCTCTTAGCAAGAAATTCCAAAATGCAGTGATAGTCATGTTGATGGAGTTGAAAATCTTAGAGCCATTGACTACTTATGATGTGAACTTAAGGTCAATGAATTGTTCAAGCCAGAATACCCATATGTTAACATGTTGAAAATTTTGACTGGATATGATCGAAAGGTTTGCTTCAAGAAAGAAGCGGACCCATTGGTAGCCCAATGGATTAAAAGGCTTAGGGCCAAAATAGAGATTAACGACTTAAAGGTTCTCAGTCTTAACCATAAAAGATTATTGAAGAAGGAAAAGTTATGTATCCTAGACAGTAGAAACTTAAGGAGGGAAAGTTATTGGGAAATGCCATCAATCAAAGTTAACTATACATCGAAGGTGAACTAAGATGTATCATGATATGAAGATAAGTTTCCTTTGGGAAAAAAGAAGAAGGATGTAGGCTTATAGGTAAAACAGTGTTTGAACTATAGATTAACAAAGAGTATAGTGGATTTCTTCAATGACGGGTTTCTAAGGTCAAGGAAAGTAAATGAAATATATATATTATGAAGTATAGATTAACAAAGAGTGCTCATTTCATTCCCATGAGATCAACCTGGATGGCACACATATTGATAGAGTTGTTTGTGAAGAACATAATTAGACTACCTGGAGATCTTAGTAGTATCATCAGTGATATAGATGCTTTATTTATTAGAGAATTTCAGAAGAGTTTGTAGAGTGCATTAGATATTAAGCTTAGGTTAAAGACTGTATATCACTCACAAAACGATGGGTGGAAAGAGAGAGTCAACAAGGTACTTGAGGATTTATTGAGAGATTGTGTACTGGATTTTTGTTGTTCATGGGAGGACCACTTGTATCCATTTGAGTTTTCCTATAATAATAGTTATCAAGCTAATTAGGAATGACACTTTTGAAGCTTTGTATGGAAGTCCATGCCAATCACCAATTTATTGGTTAAAGATCGAAGACAGATTAATCCTAGGTCCTGAATTGGTGAAGAAAGTTATAGAGAAGATTGAGTTAATCTAGGGAAGGACAAAGGAAGTTCAATCAAAGAAGAAAAGTTACGTGGATAAAATGAGAAAGGATCTTAAGTTCTCATTTAGGGGCCATATTTGCATTAAATATCACAAATGAGAGGTGTACTCCGATTTGGAAAGTTAGAGAACTGGTACCAAGGTTTTGTAACAATCCCGATTTTTGGTCAATTAATTTTAAACATTTAATATTGTTTTAATTGTTGAGTTGATAATATAAATTGATTTAATATATGGAGTTTAACGATTTAATAATTGAAATACGATTTAATTTTGATTATATCAAATTAACGTAATACGAAAACAAAAATATTTGAGTTCGAGGTTAAAACTGAATCAAAACGATTTAGATAATCAACATAAATTCTATTTGAATATAAACGATAATAATAATAATGTATTATTGGGGATTTGTTTGTTTTGAATTTTAAATTTATTTATATCAATTTAATATGGTTCCTTTATAAATACGTTCGAATCAAAATTCAGAATCAACTCCGTTGAGTTCAAAATAGCATTATAATATTGAAACATCGGTCGTTACGTTAAAATAGGGGTTCGTGATTTCAAGTTATGAACCCCACGATATTTTATTATTTAATTTGTGGATAAGCTCAAAATCAAATCATAATCCATTTAAATAAACTAAAAATCTCTTTATTTCAAATCGTATTAATTTAAAATTAAATCAAAATTAAATATTTCGTACTTAAAGCCAACCTATAAAACATACTTACGAAGACCTATAACCTCCTCCATTATAAATAAACGCAGTGATCCCTATTCTTTCTTTCTCTTCTGGCTTGCGAATGAATTAGAATTTGTTCAAAGGGAAATTAAAAAATGGTCGCCCACTAGCAATCCAAAATCAAAGTTCAAATGGAAGCCGCTTATATTTTCCTTGTCTAAATGAAATCGAATTAAACCTTAAGAACGAAGATATGTATAAAAAAAAAATCGCAACCTTCCTCCTTCTGCAAATCGAAACCACCAATTTGAAAATAAAAATGGAGAATCGAGATTGAATCATTTGAGCCCTCTAAATTCATTTCGATGACATGGAAGTCGCTGATGTTCGAACTTGAATGGTTCGAGTTGACCTAAATCATGTTTTAGATGATTTGAGCTCGAGGTTTTTAGGGTTTTGAAGGATCGCCAGTATTGTTTGAGAGACAACTACTGACAAGGGGACATGCATTTGATTTTATAAATAAAGGGAGCTGCGATGGATTGTGGGCACGATTGTCGCTACTCTGTAGCAGTTGAAGCAGGTCATTGTGATTGGTGTTAGGGTTCGCAAGTGACAGAAGGTGCTCGAACGTGGCAGGAGTGATGGATGGTCAAAGATCGGTGATGAGGGGTTAAAATGGAAGAGCACGGCAAAAGCAGTTTCTATAGCAGGTGTTTTGGAATAGGGAAGAAGTATGGTTGTTTGTGGTGGGTCGGTGATTGACTTGTCTTGTGTTCGAAGATGAAGACATGGGTGTTGTGTTTTTGCATAAATCAATGAAGGAAGAAGACTGATTACAGCATGAATTAAGTTATAGGATTTTTTCCCTTTAGATAAAAGTATGATTTTTTTTTTGTTAAGAGGAAGAAAGGAAAATATATAGCTCGTGTAATTATCATATTTCTAAATACTATATTTAAATTATACAAGGTCCAAAATGCTTACACAAGTCAAGTGGACTCATAGCGGGAAATGGATTTGAGATTTCTTAAAGTTAGTTGGATTTTCAGTTGGTCCAAACGATCGATTTAAATTCAAAATTTGGAACGGATCCCAAATTAAAAATCAAGGTGATTAAACTCACTCTCTGGATTCGTTTATAATTTTATTATAAATGAATTTTTATTTTAAATAATTTTTTGTTATTTGTTGGTTGTTTGGATGCATTGAAATATTATAGCGGCTATTATATATATGTGTATATATGTATGTATGTATATGTATGTATGTATATGTATGTATATATATGTGTGTGTGTGTGTATTAGTTATATAGGCTTGGTGGTTGTGGCTATAATATATATTGTATATTTCCCGCAGTATCATTAGAGGATGACTATATGTGCCCCATAATATATATAGTGGATGACCTTCTATACCGCGATATCCTTCCTTGAAGCATGATGGGTATTATTTATATTGTCTAACATCTGTGGATGCAGGAAAAACAGGTTAGAGGGATCCAACTGGATTCCTCAAAATTTATATTGGTTTGTTTCATATATATATATATATATATGTATGTATATATATATATATAGTAATATATGACGTGTTAGAAAATCTATGATTGATGGTTGTGTGATTTGGATATTGAATGTCACTAATCCTTATTATTGATATTTAAAAATATCATGAAAAGTGACTTGAGATTATTTTTTAAAATTAATTTTATTTTCCTAAAATAGAATTTGAATTTCTAATGGTTTAAGAAATATTAATTTGTATGCAAAATAAAAACAAGTGAATTTATAAACGATGTTTATAAATAAAGGGAAATAATTATCATTGGATAATTGGGGAATATAAATTCAATTGTGAATTTAAAATGGGAATTGGGAATCGTTTTAAATAGAAAATGATGAAATCTATTCCGACGTTCGAAATGTAAATTGAATTAAAAAAAATCCATATGGATTTATAATTTGAATTCGACTATGTCGAATTTATAAAAATAAATTATTTCCAGAAAGGATATTAGAATTGTATTTGATAGAAACTAAGATTAAAATATGAATATAAATTCTATATAGTAAATAAAATATTCCAAAATAAGATTTGAGTTTTAAATAGATGTTGAATTTTTTTAATAAATAAAATGAGGAAGTAATTTATAAACGATGTTTATAAATGTAGTGAAGGAATTATCATCATATAATTTGAAATTTTAAGTTCAAGTATGAATTTAAGAGGAAATTAGAAATCATTTCAAAGAAGGAACAATCAGATTTAATTCCAGATTCCGGAATATAAACTGAATTGAGATAATATAATTGATAAAGGGAATTAGAGTTTAATATAGAAGATTGAGTTTTAAATAAATTTATAACCGAGTAATGAAATAATCGATGATTAGGGATAATCGGAAATATTAAGTTGGATTTGGAATACTGGATTAATTTATATTTATAATATATGGATGAATGAAGTCGGAATTTACTAATAAATGAAAATTAAGCTTTTATATTTAAATACAATTAAAATGAGCTCGCCGCGACGTGATAGTTCGTAATTTGACGATTTAACTTCAGTTGAGTATACAGAACTCAATTTAAGTCGAAATTCTTTGAAACAAGAATCGTCCGAATCTATTGAATAATATTTTTCTAATGGAAGAAAAAAAATCTGGATCTCGTCTTATAGATTTTGAGCTATGTCAAAATCAAATTTTTAGAAAAACAATGCTATAATCGTTTAAAAACCATAACGGTTTATTTAATAAAATAAAAAGGGTTTTAGCAAATAAAAATTTGATTTCCATTAGAAAAGTCCAGACTTGAGTTATAAAATAAATATGAACTCAAGTGAATTAAATGGATTGATTTTTGAAACAAAATCAAATATTTATTATTCAATAGAATTAACTATGTATAAGAATAATTAACTAATCGAGTTTTGGATCGAGTTTGACTTTGTATAAGTAAATTGGATTTGTGAATTCATATTTGAAATAGAATATGAAACTTGAATTTAAAATGGAACTCAATTAGTTTATAAGAAAGTTAAAAATATATTTGAACATGTTATGTTCAAATAAAAAGTGAAATCGGAAAAAGAGATTATTAGAGAATAAATTAGCAATGAGTTAAAAACGATTGAATTGAGTTGGAATAAATTGGGAATGGTTGGATATATGTTAAGTAGGTTTGGAATGATGTAATGGAAGGAATATAAATTGAGATTCTCGACAAAGTGGTTTTTATTTAATTAATTAAGAGATTTTATGGGCCTATCTGACAAGCCGCTTGCCTTTTTGATTTTCTTTTTGAATGGAAAAGGCCTAGAGAGGTGATTTGTAGTTGTACCGATTGAGCCGTACAAAGGAGACGTTGGCAAAATTTTCTGGAAATTTAAGAAGATAGAAAATTTTAAAGAAGTTTGATGACTAGAAATTGACCTATCAATCATATATGAAATTTAATAAAAGAGTAAACATTTAATGGAAATTTTATAAGAAAAAAAAGGAAATTTATAAAAGTAAATCTTGAGTGGTTGGAAGAAGAAACGTATACACGTGTTAAAGTAATTGATGGTTTAAAAACAAACATTTTGCAGATTGAAATAATTTATGGATAAGAAGTTAAGAAATGGAGTTAAGAAAATTAGATAATGACTAGAAATTAGTCGAGTTGAATGGCTTTCTGAGTGTCGATCTGATGTTGGTTTCGACCTTCGGGGTTGATACTTAGGGAGTTTTTCTTTTACTAGTTTATGGTTAGGGACTGATGAATGTGGAAGAATAGTGATTTGTGAATATATGGAAATGTTTTCCGATGTTAAAAAGAGATATTTTCTGGAATATATAAAATAAATAGTTATGATAAGTGGAAACGTTTTTCCAAGAATCGTGAGAGGCTAAACGGGTTTGGAGAAATATCTAGGTAAGATATTGAAGAGAAATTAGGAAATGATAAATTTAATTATTGAAATATTAATTAAAAAGGGCTCGGTATTGATTGATGTTTGATCAGTAGAATTTCCATTTGGTATAGGATCGTTGATTTTATGGATGTTTTCCTCTTACAGTTAAATAACCGACTATCAAAGTTTTTGGATCATTTCCCTTGTCAATACGGAGAGACCGGGATCAAGTTTATTATCTGAAAACCACTCCGTATTGGCATAATCATTGCGAATCAAATATGTTGAAGATAATTGAAGACGGAGTAAAATGCAAGGGCTATTTTGTTGACCTAGGTAGAAATTGCAAAAGATGGATTGATGAAATAGTGCATTTGATTTGTCCAGTCCCAGGAAAACTTGTATGGACGAATGTCTGACAGAGTATGCCTAATAGATCATCTATATTGATCTCTTCAAACGTATTACATTGGTGGTGGAAGAATTCGTTTCTCTTAGATTTATACTCGTGATATTTTTGGGGTAGTCAATAAATGATTTTGGCGGGTTTGATGATGTGGCATTCAAAGTGAATGAAGATGTTGCATGCATGTTAAAGGTAAGCGTTACCTCAAGACTCACAACCGGCAAATGATATAAAATCAGTTAGGTCGTATGGCTACGTGGGTAGCTCCCAATTAGGGTGTATTGTCACCTGATCTAGAGAAATTCCATTTGCTTCTTTATTCAATCGATGTTGTATGCTTTCGGTAACAATTGCTGATCCCAACCATTGGTGACAATACATTTGGAACACTCAAGCGAAGTGAGTGGCTGGTCAGGTTTAGCCTGGGTTACAAGATGTTCTTGTTGAACCCGGTGTATTCCTCTCTAGAGATACACTGTCGGAAGGTGGTCCCATACCTTGCCAGTTGGAATCCATTCTCTAATAAGAGCCCACAGTTTTGATTGTATGCTATGTATTTAGAGCGTGAGATGCAAGGGTTCTGCTAGATTGCTATTTATTTGATTTAGACACTATTATAATACCATAATAATGTTAGTTTAAAAAAATCATTTAGGTTATCGTAAGGTAAAAACCATCCATGTATATTTGTGGATCGGTCTTACAATTATCTTCTTTTTCGAAAAGGATTTTTGAAAAGTTAAACCAATGGTTGGAACTTACTCAAACCAGTCCTTGACTGACTTAGAGTTTATTTTGTTTTGTTTTCCGTAAACTCTTGGATTCCCAAATTTGTTCTGGCATCAAGTAGTTCGGGATTTTTCAAATATCCTTGGAGGAGATTGGAGCAGGAGGCTTCAGTGTTATATATATATACAGTTTATTCCATTGTGTAATATATGCGATGAACAAATGTTGTACTCTGATAATGTTATGTATATACAGCCAGAATTATATTTCAAAAGTTATGTTATATAATATATTTTATTCGTTCCGCTGTGAGGTTCATGTTTACTATGATGTTGTTGTATTTATGTTCCTCTTCTTCTTCTATTCTAATATTGCTTTCTTTCTATTTCTCACCCTCTAACTTCATTCTATTAATGATCCAATAATTTTTTGTGTTTGGTTAGTCAATATGGTATTTTATAGATAATCAAGATCGTGAAAATGTCGATTCGTTACAGGTTTGTTGGACAATTTCCCATTATTGAGAGGATTGGGTAACTAGCATATTGAATAAAGTTGCATCACAATATTTAGGGTCCATAATGTTTATAATATTTCTCATCTTGGAAGACGTATTTGAGATTTGAAAACTAATGTAGATCCAAGGGCATTAGAAGGCTTAGTGGAGCTAGATATGACTACTGTTAGATATCTAGTCAGGACCGTCGCCAAAGATGAGAAGAAGCTAACGAATAAGACAGTTAAGTAGAGTGACGAAGATGGAGACTATACTTTAGAGACTAAGGCTAGGATTAGGGCTACTTATCCTGATTGTTGATGGTATGTTTACCATTATGCATGTTTGATTGATGTATGTCCATGTCGTAATTTTAAGGACGAAATTCTTTAAGTAAAGGAGGATGTAACAACTTCGATTTTACTAGACATTATTTAGTACATTTAATTGGATAAATAAAAAAAAGTGCAGGTTAATGACGAGTATGATAATTGATTAAATAAATGGATCGCACATTAGTTAATTAACTAACAAGATCAATTAGAGTTGATAGATTCGAGGATCATGAGAGAGGTAAAATAAGAAAATGACATTTCCTAACACGTAACCCTTTACACTCTCATACATTTCTTCACCATCATTTGCAAGATAAAAAGAAACCTTTGAGGCTGGCCACTGCTCTACAAAAAGAGGAGAAATAGGTAAGTTGGAGGAGGGAATCAAGCTTAGAAAATCGCATGCACACGAATCTTAAGTTTTATCATATTCCATTTAAGGTATATAATTATATTCACTTTTTCATTTGCTTGTTATCTAGTTTTATGATTATATAAGAATTGTCGTGTGTTTATATGTCTTATTATGCCAAATTTAGATGATAAAATTTCATATATATATATATATATGCTTACTGATGATAAATGCATTTTCATTAAGTTATCATGTTAGATTTGCATTGAAAACCTACCGTATGACACCTAATTTCCTTGAGATTTTAGGAGGTGGTGAGGAACAATATTTTAGAAATAGATTTCAAGGTTTATAATTTTTTAAATAGGAACAAATATTTTATGAATTTCCAAGATTAGAAAATGGTTTAATTCACATTTAACTTATTTAAAGAAATTAAATAATTGTTTTGATTCCAAGATTAATGTTCGTTAAAATGTATATAAAAATAGATTTATCATGATTTCTAGGGATTTTTCCAATTATTTTATGATTTAATATGAAATTTCTAAGATCGAAAGGCTTAACTATTTAATTAAGTTTAATTAAATAAATTGGTTTTGAAAAAGGGTTGCAATATATTAAATGTTCAAATTTTCACATCTATGACACAAATCAGAAAAGAAATTTCTATAACCAATAATATTTTGTCAAATAATAAGAGGTTGGTAAAAAAATGCTACTTTAAAGATAATTTTTATAGTTTTTATGATAACTACGTAGTTACTTAGTTATGTACATGACTTCGGATCATTTTCTACATCGCATTGACCTATGGTGAAGTGCAAGGTGCCAAGGCAACATATCATGGTGTGGTTCAAAGCAAGGGAGACACATATAAGTGATTCGAAGCGATGCTTCGCTTTGCAAGATAGAGTCGTGCTTCTAAATGGTTTCGAAACAACTATCTCCCTTGATTTACTTTGCTTCGAAGTACTTGATGAGTCACTTTTATTTCGCTTCGAAGTTATTTTCTTTGGAACTCTTTTATAAATTAAATTTTCTTGGAACCCGTTTTTGTGACGACCTGAACTTCCGGTGCTCTTTTGAGCTGACCAAAACAACCCAAGTCTAACCCAAAATGCACTAGAAACTCAGATGCCAATAGAAAGAATACAGAGGGTGAGATAAGAAAGAAAGAAATATCAAAATAGAAGAAGAAGAAATACAAACACATAATCAGAGTCTAACATCGCAGAGGAACGAAATATAATATAGAATTAAATCTTTATTGAGAGCTTTAAAATGCTCACAATCATCAGAGTACATCACACATCTGGATAATTATAATGACCTATCCTCATATACAACACATAGCGAAATAAATATACATCATACGTCTAGACTTCTCCAGCTCGTCTCTTCATTGCATCTGATAACCTGAACCTATACACCCCGGTCTAACCCAAGCATTACAAACGCTAGGTCAGTCTGGTGAGCCAAAGTGAGAAAACACACAAGTGTATAGGTAACATCCAACTTAATTTTAAAGTTAAAATCTTTCCCAAAAAAAAGATAATAGTAAGACCAAATCCACACATTAATACGGATGGTTTTTACCTTACTATAACCCGAAACATCTTTGAAATCATATAAATAATATTATAATAATGTCTAATATCAAGTAAATAGCAATTTAGCAGAACGCTTGCATCTCACGCTCTACATACATAGTATATAATCAAAACCCCGGGCGCTTATTGGAGAATGGATTTCCAACTATGGCAAGGTATGATACCACCTTCCGACAATGTACCTTTGGAGATGAATACATTAGGGATTCAACAAGAACATTTTGCAACCCCGGCTAAACATGGCCGACCCCTCACTTCGCTTGAGAGTTCCGAATATATCATTACCACGGTTGGGGGCCAACCAACCGAACCGATAACATATAAATAAAATAAAGGGACAACCGAAGGCATTTAATTTCACTAGATCAGGTAATTAATATACCCTTTTGATGGGTGCGACCCACATAACCATGCGACCTACCCTATTTTATACCATTTCCAAGTTGATAAGGCTTAAGGTCAAAATTAATTAATTAATTAATCATTATTATATTATTATGTAATTCATGTTTAAGAACATCTGTCCACTATTCACTTTGAATGCCACATCGTTAGATTCGCTGGATATCACTAGTTGACGTCCACAAAAATATCCTTGTGTTAAGCTAAAGAAGGTGTCTTCTCTACCAATATCAGAAATATGTTTGAAGAAATCAACGTACATGACTTTTTTGGAAATACTCTATCTGACGCTCGTCCATACGAGTTGTCCTGGGACTGGACAAACCGAAGGCACCCTCCTACCACATCCTTGAATTACTCTATGGATCAGTAGCGAGTAGTCCTTGCAATCCGAAGATTCCAGCCACGACCGAATTACCATCAAAACTCTCTGGTTGCAAGCCAGAGAAATTTATCAATAACCCTTCTGCTTATGAAGATCCACGGACTTTAATTGCTCCATCTTCAATCTTCACGTATTTGCTGGTTCGGAATGGTTTTCGAATATAAATTTGATGTCGGTCTTTCCGTACCAACAATCGTATTGGCCAGATTGATAGTCCGTGATTTAACTATCAAATAACAAAATAAATAAAATGAGTTCACTGATTCAGTACTTGACATTACTTGTCCTTTTAAATTAAAACAATTAACGAATTTAATTTAAAACTCTTTAAATATTTCGATCTTACGAATATAGCTTTTCAATTCTTATTTAACATAAGATTAATTCAAAACTATTCTATTTTAAGGTTTAGGAAAATATCCTATATTATATCCAATTTTCTATTCTAATATTGTTTTCAAAATATTGGCTACAACATTTCTCGTTATCTATAATTGAGAAAATCAATTCAATTTATCATTCGTAAAATAACATTACAAAATCCACTTTGTCTCATTATTTGAAAATAATAACTAACGCTTATTCTTTTAGAATAGCTCATTCAAACACTTTACCTTTCATTTCCTTTTATTTCTTTTACTTAGGGAATATCCTTATATATATATAGGAATATACATATATATATATATATATTCTCAAATCTTCTCGTTTCCATTACTTTGAAAATTTCATTATATTTTTTCAAACCTTGCAATTTACGTTGCGTTATTATTTCTCATATGGAAATAATAAATTGTTCTTAACCCCTTTCCCATTTACCACGCATATCACCTTCAGACAATCTTGAAGTCATTCAAGTTGGGGTATTTATATACCTCTCAGACCTTGATCAACCACTTTCTCATCTTTAAGATAGATATGAGTCGTAACTAAAAACCCATATTCATTCTAGTATCAAACAAATCTCATTAAACTATTTTCTTTAAAATATGGTTCATAAAACCTTCTTACTTTTGAAATATTTCTTTCTTCAAATATAACTTATTATTACTTAATATATTATTAAGTAATTTCTTAAATAAAATCACTTCTTAACCTTACCTTCTTAAAAAGCATTCATTTTATAACTAGAATTATTATTACCATATCTCATTATTAAATCCTTTACCGAATTCAATTACCAATCCCTTTTAATCGTTCCTTTTTGAAAATCTCATTTCAATTTTATTTATTTAACTAAATTCCATTATTAAGTATTTCGATTCAAAATCAACGTTTTGACATCACATCCTTTTATAAACCTAGTTTATAAATTCAGGTTTAATATAAACCCCTTTTTATCTCATTTCTTTTACTTAATTCAAGTATTGAGTCAACATTTATTTTAAGCTATTGTGTTTGCTTGAAATTCCTTTTATAATTTCGATATAAACTCGGGTTATATGTCGAAAACTCGTTTATAACCTCTTCCCAAAACTCAACCATCCCATTTCAGAATCGGTTACTTATTAAATGTATTTCATTTAAGAAGTAATTACTTAAATTATTAAAATAATATTTTACTTCATTATTAACTAAAATTGATATTAAATTTCTTTTTAAAATCTTATTCAAGTTAAACCACTATATTCTAAATTATTTCATTTCTAATTGGCAAAAATAATTTAATTAAATAATCGGTTTCAATTTAAACAGTTGACTTGGTCATCTCTAAAACATGATTAACTCGTTGATCCACTTTAACTCGTCTCTTCATTTAAATTAATTAATGAATTAATTTAAATAACCTAATTTAATTTAATAAATTAATTTGAATAAATATCATTTACTTCAATTAATATTAAATAAATAATAATATAATTCCATTTTAATTATTTCTTAAAAACAATAAATCTCTATTGTTAATCGTTACATTAAAATCAGGCACGTGCTCTGCACACGGTTGATTTCCCTTGTTTATAAACTTCATTTTTAAATAATATATTTAAAAATCTTTATTTAGTTATAAAATAAATTTCATAACCTCAATTTTATATTGATTTACCTGACGGTAAATTAATATTTCAAATGATTGATTTATCGGCCAACTGTTGCCAATTACTCAACCAATACTTATTGGTTAAAACAAAACAAATTGTTGAAATTCAGGTCAATGGTCATATGGGTTTAAACAGTTCATATAATGATAATATGAAAATAAATAACATCTAATATATTTGAGGAATCCAGTTGGATTCCTCCAACATGTTCTTCTCTACATCCAAATGGGTTACTTCGAATAACATCATTTACTTCAATTTTACTGGTTATTTCTGTAACAGTAAAATAACAACAATTGAATTTCAATCAATTTATTTAACGCTAACAACCAATTCAAACAATTCAAGCCATTGGTTGAATTAAACACGTCTATTTATAAACATGTTCAACAAGGTCAGTCGTATTGTTTGAAACAATTGTTAAAAAAGATTGGTTTTCATTTAAATTAAAATAACATGCAATTCAATCAATTCAAACAATATATATGTAAACGGTCAACACATAACAAAAAATCAACAATTACAGCATACAATAAAAACCCGAATTATATAAAATATAAGTGGGGAGGAAAACTGAGTGAGTAAGCTCACTTTGTTTTGATTTCGTTGAACGGTACGATTTCAGTAAAATTAAATGATCGTTTGATTTTACTGAAAAATGCAGCTGCTTCCAATCCTATCCAGTTGCATTCCACGACGTAGATTCCTTTACAGCGATTCCGTCGTACGAGGTTTCGATTCATTATGTTACCGATCTAAAAATTTATAAATGATTTAGCGAGTAAGATTTTAATCAAATTAATTAACTCTTAATTAACATCCGTTTTAAACTAATTACTTTTGTTTATTAGTTACCGGTCGATTCCTTTTTTACCATTGCCAGCTGCTGTTCAAACACATAGACCCCTGCTCCATACTGCACATTTTAGTAGGTAAGATTTAATTTAAGATTAATTAATCCTAGGTATAAATTAATTAATTTATACCTAGAGTTAATTAGAGATAATTTATTTATACTTAGAGTTTATTTATACGTAGAGTTAATTAATTTATACCTAGGATTAATTAATCTTAAATTAAATCTTATCTACTAAAATGTGAAGTATAAATTAATTATCTCTAATTAACTCTAAGTATATAAATTATCTCTAATTAACTCTAGGTGTAACACCCCACGCCCGCTATGGTCACTCACTAAGGGAATGCCATAGCATCGGTGGGGTATTTTAGTGAATATAGAACAGAAAAATTACAACAAGACAGATATAAATAGTACTTGAAATTTAAAACATCATCTCATAACAGCGGAAGTAAACATGTCTGGTTACATCATAAAACCACAATAAAAGTCAAGTACAATATCCATCAAAATAAAGAAGTACATAATCCCACTCTCTCATACAATAGCCAAGACAAAAGAAAAGATAACTAGGTAACTGGAGCTTTACATCTATCCAAGCTCCTAAAGACTGGAACAGCAATCCGATCAAGCTCCACTACTGCTAGGATCCACCGTAGGACCTGAGGGTTGGGAAAAAAGATAAAAACAACGGGGTCAGACATAAGTCTGAGCGAGTCCTATAACTTTAACAATACAATCATTAAAGTAACCAGAGAAGACATAAACTTGACCTACGGTAATGTCTGGGGATGAATGGCTACACTAAGCAGCTTGGTAGACTCAGGATAAACTAAGATAACTGTAAAGACGCATCTACCCACCCAAGGATAATTACTAACTGCACCACACCAGTCATTCCTACTCAAAGATTGATCCCACCCAAGGACTTAAAAGAAAGATATAACTAGTAGTTTCATGTACCCCTAGCTGACCACGTAGGTGCCGTCTGCCCCTATCTCCACTAGGTGTACCCCACTACTCCCCAATGATCGGCTCCCTACTGTAGATACCCGTGCTGGTCCCACAGTGGGGTGTATCACTCCCCTAAAGTGGCAACCCAATACTATCAACGGTGCACGGCTTATACCTACACGATGCAACAACGGCTTATCTACCAGCCCGAGCCCACACACGCACATGAAACCCGTTGGACTTGCGTTGCCACCGCTAACCCATTTTGGCCTCTTATAATCAAGCCCAATATGCGTTTCCCGTCACTCGACTAGAGTCGAGCCCACAAAGATACGTTCGGGATATTGGTTGAAATGGGCCCCCACAAGCTACCCACCTAAGCTTGTCCCTTTATCTAGTGCATCCCACTTAACCCTTTAATCATGTTTAATTACATGTTTCCACTTGGTTAAGTATTCTAATCGTATTTTCTATTGCCACCCAAGGCAACCACTAGATTTCCACATGCCACCCAAGGCACCCACTGAACCCCTCATGTCCCTCTACATGCTAATATGGTTAAGTATTTCTTAATTAATTAATTAAGATCATGACCTCATAAAGACCTCCCACATTAGACCGTCTTTTATGACTGCTGGATATGCCGGTTGGTTCCGGGCAGACTTCTGTCATCAAAAGGGTCTAACCTCGTGTCTTTACTTTAATCACGTATTTAATTTATGACTAAGACCTCTCACATTGGGCCAATCATTTGTAGCCGCTGGATGGCCGGTCGGTTCCGGGCAGACTTCCGCTACAAAAGGGTCCAACCTCGTGTCTTAGTTGATTAATTACACCTAATTAATCACCCCCACAATTAATTATCCCTAATTAATTACACATTTTTCATAACATGGGTAGACCTAACTCAATAGGTAAATTCCCATGGGGTAGACCTAACTCAATAGGTAAATTCCCACTTATGTTAATTTATTTTTATGGTATGCTTAATCATACCCAATCATACTTTTATTAACATATTTATTACCCCATCGTTCCCCACGTAAATCGTTCTCATTTCACGACATAATAAAGGGAAAGATCCATCACAAATATCATGGGTTTAGCATATAACTTTGTCATGGGTTAAGAGGATGTCAACTTACATTTATGAACATATATTAACCCAACTACATTTAACCCAAACTTGCATATTATCATACACATATCTTGCATAACATGTTGAACTTGCATATAAGCATTCTCATAACTTGCATAACATGCATTTAAGCATACACATAACTTGCATAAGCATTCACATACTTGCATAAGCATCCACATACTTGCATAAGCATGCATAACTTGCATATCATGTTAAACTTGCATTTAAGCATACACATAACTTGCATAAGCATTCACATACTTGCATAAGCATCCACATACTTGCATAAGCATGCATAACTTGCATATCATGTTAAACTTGCATTTAAGCATATACATAACTTGCATAAGAATTCACATACTTGCATAAGCATCCACATACTTGCATAAGCATGCATAACTTGCATATCATGTTAAACTTGCATTTAAGCATATACATAACTTGCATATGAACTTGCATAACAACCTACACATAACTTACATAACATCATACACATAACTTGCATATGAACTTGCATAACTCACTTTGTTAAACATGCATAAATCCACTTATTAAATATGCATAAACCCACTTATTAAACATGCATAAACCCACTTGTTAAACATGCATAAACCAACTTATTAAACATGCATATCATTACAAATGATTCAAACTCACTAATCCGCATTCAAGACCATAAGTCTCATTACACCCAATCTACTTACTTTAGCAATTGATGTTAAAGTGATAGAAACTCACCAAACCCAAGATTAGCAAACTTATGAAGTGGAATTAGTTGCTAAATATGAAGATGGTGATGATTAGAGATTGATTAGAGAGTGATTAGCTTGCAACTTCCTTCATAAACTAGTGGAGGCTCTCTCAAGTTTGATTTTGGCGGCATGAGGCCATCATTACTATTTTTAGTATGGATTAGGGTAGGTTTAGGGTGTATTTATAGATTAGGTGAGTGTTTTAGGCCCTTAGATTAACCCTAGGTTAGATTAGGTCCGTTAGATTTAGGAAATCTCTAGAACCCAGCCCTCCAAGCCAGCCTAAAACCCAACCTGGTGCACCCAGGTTCTCTGGACGCCGCGCCCATGTCGACAGGCAAGTCGACAGGCAAGTCGACCCCCCTGTCGACAGGCCTGTCAACAGCCCTGTCGACATGGTTAGGGCGGGAATTTTCCCGCCTGGCCCCGCTGGTTCTATTCCAAAATCTGAATTTGAATTTTTAAATCTGTTTTTAGCTTTAATTTTCCTGCAAACTTCTTTGGGCCATAACCGGGCCATACGGACTCCGATTCTCGAAAACTCGGACTCTATTTCGCGTATTTTTCCGAGACGAACGCAATGACGCAGCCCGTTACCCCCAATTCCCACATCTGAGATTATTTATCCTGTAATTAGTGAATTTTAGTATTAACTAAAATTCGGGGTGTTACACTAGGTATAAATAAATTAACTCTAGCATTAATTGGACTTAAGTATAAAGTAATTAGTCTTAATCTAATTACATATTTATAAACCTACGGCTGAGAATTTGGTTTTCTTTTTCTCCTTGGCACACGCGTTTTCCATCATTCCAGGTGGTTATCCATGCAGCTCCTTCTAAATGATTTCCATCCCGTATTCTTCCTGCTTCACCACATCATCACTGCTTTTACCCAATATGCCCGATTTCTGCTTTATCTTCGTAACTGGTCTTCACGTAATCTCTTCGATCTATGCCTCCTCCACCGCCGACCTGATGGACATCGAACACCACCCATAAACGCGCCTCAATCCCCTTGACGTTCACCTGGAAGGTTAATGAACTTGACCTCCCTGCCGCATGCCTCCTCGCCACCTGGAGGATGATCGATGACCACCGAACTGACCGTCTCGGCCTTATCTCCCATTACACGCAAACTCGACCATTGCAGCTTGTCCCATCGCCTATTACTTGCCAGGAAACAGAATACCTTCTCGATGAGATCCTAGCCTCCCTGATTCGAAATAATTCATCATCGCTGGTTGATCAGAAGATCTCGACTAGCTTGAGATTTTTGTATAAGAGAATTTTGACCACGCAAGAAAATTTTTAGGGTTATTGACCTTGTTTGGATTATATAGGAAAGTGGACTATTAATTTATTATTAAATTTTTTTAATGGTGAATTAACGTGTAAAAACACTACATATTATCTTCAAATCGAGATGTAATACCTAATCCTAGCATAAAAAAATATTCTGGACCTAATGGGACAGGTCTCGTCGAATTCCGAGGTCGTCTGTGAACAGTCATTTATAAATATCGATGAAAAATCTAACATTTAAAATTACTGTAATAACAGAAAAAATCCAATAAATTTGAGGCCTTGACATTTTACTAGACATCTTCCTAACAGTTCCAACGAATATTGTTTCGTTAAATTTGGAGTTTGTTTGACCAGTCATTTATTCGTTAAAAGTTACCCCTGTCTAAATAATCTAAACAATTAAATAGAAACAGATACGTTTTTGGCCACTGAAGTCACATGCGACATCGGTTTGCCATAAAATTTGATTTTCTTAAAATAATTTAACGATATGGTTCCAATGAAACTAATTTCATCGAAAATTAAGACCGTTCGCAATAATGACTATGTTTAACGCTTATATAATATCGATTAAAATATTATATAAATTCCAAAATAAATCAATTAAATAATAATAAATTATTTTCATCATATATATCCAAATAGAATATATATACAACTTCAAATATAATTTACACAACTCAATATCGTCAATTTTGAGTTAAACGATTTAAATTTCTCATTTAAATATATTAAATAAACGTTATATTTTAATAACGATTTCCATAGCGGCTATTTAAAAATTGAATTAGGCATAACTTACAATCTATAACATGAAATCTAAATTTTTCTTTTTCATATGAAAATTATTATCAATTTGATTCCAACGTTTCTTGTTTCACAGAAATCCGACTTATATCGAATCCTGTATATCCAATCAAAGTTCAAAACTCCATATTACGAACTGCGCACCATTTCGAGCTCGTTTATAATTAAATAAAATTTATATATATTCAATCGTCGTTTTATTAATGGATTCAATATTAAAATCGATTAATATTCCAAATGTAATATTTAAAATAATAAATTAAATTAAATATTTGATCACAAAAAACACGGGACATTACAGTTTTCTTTGAGCCCGCTTTTGTTTTGCTTGGAAGCAGTTGCTTCAAATCCGCTTTTATATGGCCTCAATTGGTTTATGTTGTTGTTTCATAAAGCTTAAGTATTTAAGGCTTGAAGCCATGTTATGTAAATTCGAAGCAACCCTAACTTTTATTCTGCTTCAAACATCATAAAGGTGCAAAGCCAAGTGTTTTGCTTTAAATCCATATAAATGTGAATCCATGTTTTGTTTCGCTTTAAACACCATATAGGTTTGAAGAAAATTGCTTTGAATTGTTCTGTTTTGAACTTATATATCCTCATAATTCCTATTTCGAATGCCATCGAACTAAAATCTTTTTAATGAATAATTTTACTTCATTTCGGATGATTTTGAATGAATTCAAAGGCAAAGCTTAAGAATACTTTTTTAAATGGTTATGACTTGATTGCCATATATTTCCAAAGTATGTTTACTTTTATTAAAATATCATCAAGAATAATTTTAAAGCATATACTTAACATAATTATTATTTTTTAGTAAAAGTTTATTTAATTTCCTTGTTTTAAAGATAATATTCAATGGAACTAAATTATCAAGGCCTATATATTTAAAGAAATATTTTTAATGTATTTAACTCGAACTTTTATTAAATTGATAATCCCTACACATTGGACAAATAGGAAGATGATAACAATGACTGAGAAGATTAAAAAACTAGATGAGACTAATGTAAGGTCGCATGATATACTTCAGCTATCACCTCTTGCTGAGTTTATCCAATATTCTAGTACGTAAGGCAGATTTAGGGTAACAGCAAAAGTATGGTACACACAGAAAGGGATGCAATAAGATAAATTATTGGTAAGCCCTCAAAACCATTAGATTCTTAGTCAACCTAGCAAAACTAAGAGAGACGGGTAGTTAAGAAAGAGTTAATCTTAGACAGATTTCTAGTTTTGTTCTAATAACAAGTTAGATAATTAGATAATCCCAGTAGGTCTGGTTGACCATTTGATGTGAAATAGGTAATTGAAATAAATAGACAGTCAGAGTAGATTTGTAATTAGAGATTACTACGGGATACATATGGTCAGAGTTAGACAGGTGGTCAAGATAACTCGTGAGATGGTGGATCAAGAATAAGTTGACACAGATAAAGTTACCTATGAGACAGATAGTCCGGACGTACATGCATACATTTATTAATGATTGAGTATGATTGTCATATTTATTAACCTTTGTCGTTACAAGTGAAGCATTGATTGGTTCATTAATTGACTATTTGTTAAATGATACTATTAAGAGGAAAACCCGCTTCGCCCAATAGTGTCGTCTCACTAAATATCTATTTAGTTGAGTTGGCATACTATTATTCACACCCGACTACTTATTTGATCGAAAGTTTTTGTTTTTCTCCTTTAACTCTCGGGAGTTTGATTTGAGAGTGAGTTTACAAGTTGAGATCTTTTGTAGAATAAATATGGCGGAGACATACATGATGCATTGCTAGCTATATTAGGAGCTTTATTTGGATTTCATTGTTTTTGATTAAATGATGTTGTAATAATTGTTGTTATTATGAGTACTTTAATCAATCTAAAGGGCATCTTCATATGTTTCTCTAGAACTATTTATGTATTATAACTATTTTATTTGAAACATAAGAAATGAATTATGGGATTATATGAGCAATGACTATGAAATGTAAAAAAAAATGAGAATGTGTTAAAATTTATTTCATGTTCACATGTTATTGGTATTAATATCAATAATATGCCCATGTTCGATCGTCAGAAACTGACATTATGTATGACTGTTGCATCCGTAGCGCTATATTTTAGGCCTTATGGTGGAGGATATTATAAAAGAGGCAAAGGAAGCACTTTATTTGAGATGATTTTTATGTGACTTGGGATCTGATCATGATAGTATCAATATTCGATGTAATAGTCAAAGTGTTATTCAATTGATGGAGAATTTGGCTTTTGCTCGTGATCTAGGCACATTGAAATGAGAGAGTCGTTCTTAGTAGCCATGGATAAAGATAAGCTAATACATATTTGGAAAGCGCACATGATAGAGAATGCGGTGGACATGTTCAACAAAGCATTGCAAGTTCGCAAGTTCAAGTATTGGTCGAAGTTGGTTCGTTTATTGAAGTATTAGGTGTCACGGGGTGCCAAAGTCAGAGAGAGTATTTTTTTTAGATGATAACTAGTATCAGTCAAAGACTGAGGTTCTATCTTTTTGGTAGGTACTTGTTTACATTCTAAAGTACTATTTTCTTTTGGTGAGATAGTTTTGGATTGGAATACTTTCAACATTTTATTAACGAGCAGTGGCTTGGCTGAGGCTCATTTGACATAGTGTAATTGGAGAAGGCCTTGCTGGAGCTCATTGAGAAAGTATTCGAGCTTCAATGGTTGAAGATAGAGTTCGTGATAGTTTGGTACCAAGATGCTTTGAGTATTGAGATGGATATGGTGTTGAGATGGAGTGTTAAATTTTGGATGACACAAAAAGGAATTGAAGTGGTTGAGAATATCTTAAAATTTATTAAAATAGTTCACGATTCAAAGCACTTGTAGCTTGAGTGATCGCGAAATGAACCTATATGTGTACACGAGTCCATACAATCAACTAGATATCTAGATGTGGTTCCTAGACAACTTGCTTCAAAGACAGAGCAAACTAAAAGTTTTCTTGACTTCAGTTTGCTCAGAGGTTTAAATGAGGAACCTACGCAGTTAAAGATTTTAGTGGACCCAATACGGCGGAGGTCCAAAAGGTCATAGTGGGGATAAAGCGAGGAAACAACAAGATATAGCGGATGACTCTAAAATAGCACATGTAACTCATTCGTAGCATTTTTATGAATGTAAAAACGATAATTAAACAAAAAACTAGCACTAAGTTTAACTAGAACTGGTACATTCTTAATTTTAAACAAAAACATGAGAAAGTATGTATAAATAAACAAAAATTTCTATTTAACTTAATTAAATTATATAGAATATAGAGTAATTTTGTTTCTAAAAATACGTATTAAAAAATTCAGTTGAAAAAAAGCCTAACATCATAATTTTTTAATGCATAGATGTCCAATTTTTTAGTCCAATTCTTTCATAAAAGGTATAGTGGGAATAACATAATATAGCGGAAATAATTGGATATACTGGAATAGAGGAATATAGTGGGGCTTAATGCATAGAGGCTATATGGGAAAAGCGTGGCGGTGGTAACCTGCTATAGGATATAGTGGGGTTATAGCAGGGTAATAGCGGGGCATTAACTGCACAGTGAGGAACCAAATGTTTGGGTACAACGTTCTTTGTGACATGATACTTTAATTAAATGTCCAATCGAGGTGACTAGATGTATGATCCCTTTGAACACACCTTATCTGCCTCAATTCTTACATCTAATTCCATTGGTCAGACGTATGACCTACTATGAAATGACTATTTTGCCTAATTTCCTGGTGAAAGTTTGTTCAGGTTTCAAGGGACGAACTGGTAATATGTTATAACGAAAATAAATCTATTTAAGTTGTTTTAAAGTTCCGAAATATAACTCCCCTGGCTTGTTCAAGGGTTCATCACAAGGAATTTTAACCTTAATTTTATTTCTTCAATTCTAATCTCCACAAATCTTATTCTTGAGTGATTATTTACTGATCATTGTATCAATCTCTTGTACTCATTTCAACGTGGTAATAAAACAACTCTCCAAAATGGAAGTTCACTAACAAGTTTTTAGTGAAATCACTATAAATTTTTTGTATGATATACACTACACCATAACTGCAGTTTTGCAACTCCCTATTGCGGAAAATTCGCAACGGCTTTCAACCGTTGCGAAATAACAACGGCTAAAGTCCGTTCCATAATCGACAAGTACGACCAAGAACCGTTCTAAAATTTAGAACGGATTTAATCCGCTCTAAAATTAAATACATCCTTGGGTACGCTCCCTTCCCCAAAGCAGTACGCTCTTTTTTTTTCTCATTCACACAGAAAAAAGGAAAGAAAAAAAACGCTTGCCCTAGATCAATAAATCTCGAGCTCTTGATCATCGCCTAATCGAAGACGCTTGCCTCTCCTAGTCATCTCATGCTCGACCATAATCATCCAACAGCCATCAACAGGTAATCAATTCAAATTGATCGGAGATGTTTAGGTTTTCTGTTATTTTGTTATTCAGACTATAATCGATTCAAATTGCCCTAGATCTATGGATTATTTTGCTTGATTTCCGTTAGATAAATTTTACAGACTTCTGCTACACTTTAGGGTTTTTGATTTTTACTGCGAACGGTGTCTATGTACGCGATTCTACAATGAATTGATTGTAGTTGTTTTTACATTTGTTGAGCATACGCTAATACGATTCAGGCGAGACATCCCAAAATGTAGGTAGGTTTTTTTGGATTGGAAAAATCAAAGCAGTCAATACGAATTTTAAAAGACACGAGGAGAAAGCTATAAAAATTTCTAGTACCAATAAATCTTTTTCGCTTTTAATCAGGTATTGAATATGAAGTCTATTCATAATTGTCTTATCTTTGTCTGGAATTACAGAAATGAAGTCCACTTATGTTCTCTACGAATTTCACATCCATATGGATTTCTTTTTTGTTGAGCCTGTGCTATTTGTAAAGTTAGCTCCATTTTAGAAATCCTTAGTTGAGCTTGGTGTTGTTTTGTTTACTTCTGTTTCTGTACGAAATTTCACTAGTTTTTAAGGTATACACCATATACATTCTTTGAAGAAGAAAAAAGGAAAATGATTAATCAGACAAGCATGTTATTTCACTTTCTAGACGATACAGTACTTGCAAAATTGCCTCCTTATATTCTAGTTAAAATTTGTTATTGTAGTGGCTCATTTATTATTTGAATTTACTGTTCCCTTAATTTTACTGGTAGGATCATGCTTAATACAAGCATGTTGTTTTATGTTTGATTATATTCAAACAATACGTGAATGATTCCTCATGATGCCACTTTCAATTAAGTTAGGCTAAGTGGCTTATGTTGTTAGATTGATTTCTTTAAATTCACACAATTGCTGATTTTATTTGCAGAAAAGAACAAAGACAGCTAGTGACAAGAATTCGGCTCCTGCTGACTCTCCACTTGAAGGAACAAAACAAATGCTTAAGAAAAAGGTGAATGTTTTCGAAAAAAGAAAAAAAATCATATAGCAACATGCAAAGTTTTTGTGAAAGAGCTGATAATTTTTTTTAAACTGTTTGATTTTTATATTATATTCAATTAATATTATTTTTTCTATTGCAACTATGAAGCGTTGGAGAGTTTGTATACCGTAAGTTTCTTACTAACACTCCATCTTTTAGAATGTGTGCGTTTATGTTTGGTTTTTGATGCAAAATATCAGCACAAATTACTTTACACAGTGGAAGATGGTTATCATAAGTGCTAGAGTTCGCTGCTTTCATATTCTTCTAATTATGGTCGTGTTAACAAAGTTCCCAAAATGAATTTTAAAACTCAACAACACGTAAATAACACAGTAATAAATAAATAATAGCTGCTTGCGCAATACGTAACTGTCTAAATGAGAACATGTATGCATTACGTTACGAAGAAAAAGGCGAGAACAAATACTATAGTAAAAATAAAAATTCTGCAAATGGATTCTATGAAAGTCTTACAAATAGATTATAGGAAGTAAAAAAATCATTATTATCCATTGTTAATAGTGAAAGATATAATAGTGTAGAGACTATGTCAAATCCGTTGGATTCATCTTTTTGTTTACTTAATCAAATCATAATAGTTTTACTGTTTAAGTGAATAAAAAGATACAATAAAAACTGGTGAGAACAAGTGAAAAATTATGAAATTCAAAGCATATATGAATAAATTCTATTATGAGGTGGAACAAAACAATAATTAAACATCCTTTAAACCAAAACCAATGATAGTTTTGACTATCCTCTTCAACAAAATTGTAGACATTCTCCAATGTAATGTCACTTATAAGTTATTATATCTCCCAATTTTTAATATTTCCATTTTTCTGTATATATCACAGTCTGAGTTATTATATCTCTCCATTCGCTATTCCCTGACAACTATGGTAGTTCATTCCTTGTGTAAACTACTTTAGTGCAAGCACCACGCTAACAAAAAGAATGTGCTATAAATTACAAATATCAACAGCAAACCAGTTTCCCCAATCTTTATACTTAATTAGCTTCAGAAAACCAGTTTTCCCAATCTTTATACTTAATTAGCTTTATCCTCTTTCAAAAAGCCTGATGGTGGTATGTAACTTCTTGAAGAATTATTTTCTATTTCAACTTTGATTTCAAAATCCTATGCTGTTGTTTTTCACAAATACAGCCACAAAGTGGATTAGCATAGAAACTTTCTTCCAGCTTAGGAAACTCCCCAGGCTCCCTATAATATGGACCTCCAATTTTGTCTTTGTGTAGTTTCTTTACCTTTGAACTAAATTTTTTCCAAGATATATTCCCTTGATCCAATTCATCGACAAGTCTTACAAAATTTAACCTAGGGTATAACATATTGAAATGAACTTGAAAAGTAAGAAAAGGGATCAACAATGCCTTTTAGCACAGATATCACTTGGTTGTATCTTAAAGATGTATTCCTTATGTTTTTAATTGTGACAAAGTTCAAATTCATTGGATAATTTGTTGTTCTTATTAATAGAATCTAGAGGGTATGTTCCAAATCCATAGCACGAAATGAACTCAATTATGTTGCCCTCCTTCAAACAAAGGTTAATTTTGCTACTGCACATAAGACGGGAAAAGTTCAAGTAGTGTTCGATTTGAAAATGAGTTTCAGCTTTACTTTGAAAGCTTGAAAGAGCACGAAGAGATGGAAATGTTCAATTCAGAAAATGGTTTTGACTATAAGATTGAATATATATATATATATATATAATTTGCTTATTTACCGCCTTTTAGGAAATATCACCAACCATCTTCCCTCTTATCAGTACTCCCTTTGTTGGAATTATTACGGTTCTCTGCATCCTCTCCACCTCCATGTCATTTGACATGCATATTGAAAAATGCCACAGACAAAATCATTTTCTAGCCAAACACTGCCTTAATCTTGTAGATCAAATGAATATTTAATATACCATGTAGGTACAGAGTTTGACAGCACTATTACTGTTTACAGAAATTTGCAGCGGACATTATTAATGGAAAATACAATTTTAAGGCTAAAAAATTATTAACCTGCCTTTTTATTATTAAAAAAACTAAGGACTAAGATGTCGTCTTCCTTAATTACATTTGCTAATAGATCCTTTTACAATCCATTAAGCTAAATCTGAAGCATAAAAAGTTGATCAAATCAGTACTTTTTCACGAAGAAGCTGATTGACTTTTAGAGGAAGAAACTATAAATATCAGCTAAGACAACACTGACACCCGACGCTTACGGTTTCAAAATAATTTAACCTTCTTTCTAATGTTGCTGAAAATTAATAAATATAAAATTAATAAAGAAATTACATTTTTTTTTCTGTAAAACTAAGAATTAGCATTGGATATTTACAGATTTTTTTCTATGAATGGGTTTTGATTTTGGAAGAGGTAAGACAATGCAAGGCAAAGATAGAATTAATTTTGTGAAAAAAAAATAGTGATTGAAATGTAAATTTTTGTTTATAATATTTATTTTATTTGAGTATATTATGCAAATTCTGGTCTATGGATAGAATTTATTATCAATATGGTAATGTAATGTCGGGGAATAGCGAATGGATAGACATTCAATTTTAATATTTCCATTTTTCAACTTTAAAAAAATAATGTAGTTGTAGTGTGACTCAAAAGGATAGGATATATTACCCCACTCATTACATTACCATATTGATATATACAAACTATGATTGATGACGTATACTGCATACAAAAATACAATTATGGTATGAAGTAATATTTTGATGCATGCAGCCTAAATCAGTTTCGGATATATGATGATCATTGAATCAACTATGTGGATGCTGAACTTTGATGGTCCTGAAGTGAAGGGTGGAAAAAAGGACGGGTATATTAAATTGCTGTTTTTTTCATAAATGTTTAATTACTTCCCTCGCATCTCTATAATATAGAATTCTTTACTTCATCGTGTTTATGAAAAGTACAAATCATTCCTTTTATAAATAAAGCTGTTTAACTGCTACATATAAGAAATGACTAATATATTGTGGTAATTTAATTTTACCAGTACATTTTTTCAACTTTCCTATCCAAATAGATTTCATACAATATATGCGTACCTTAAGCTCTCTGTTTTTCCCCTAACTATTGAGTTTTTGATTGAAAAATATATGCAGAATAATTAGTACTTCAGCAGAAGACGTTTGGTGATGACTGATTTCGCCTATATATTTAAAAGGTAACCTCATTAATACTGCACTAATTGTGTGACTGGAAATGAAACAAAGCAATGATACAACTATTTTTTATTATACATACACATTGTTTATAATTTCAGCGTGTTTATTTGTTTCGTTTAGATGGATTGTTTACTATTACTTACATTTGAATCTCAAAATTGCTCATGCATCTTTCACTGGGAATGCATGATCAAAGTTACTTTTTCCCTGCAGTCACTCTGATAATCAAATTTGGAAGCATGATATGTTCACATTCATGTTGCATCCATTATCACCATCAATCACTAGGAAGCTTTTTTGTAATCTATACCTTTTCTATTTACCCATTGGTAACCATTTAGTTTACCTTTGTTCTTAATGACCGTTTTTATTATTCTTTCCACTTATGCTTCCTCAAACTGTATATTGGCTAAATCTTAATGTTAACGGTCTGGGAGGGTCAAATAACTTATTTTGTATATGCTTCTTACCATCTTACATCTGCATGAATACTATAATTAAAGTTGAATATATATAACTAAGTTTTAGCTTTAAATTTGGACTCACAATAAATTGTTTAATGGTATGGGATGTGTCCAAGGTAATATTTCTAATAATATATTTGATATTGAGTTTGTGGTTTGAGATCTGCACCATTTTCTACTGCTTGAAATTTTATACTGGAGTCATTATGCCTATTCTTTAACTTGGTGATAAGTACAATAAGAAATCAAGCTAGTTGAGTTTCTCATTCAAAATTCTACCTTACTACGAACCATTAATTATCATAGGGGCTCATTGGGGTTTGGGGAGGAAGCAGTGCAGTCTTTTCCAGGAAACATTGGATCGCAGGTTAAAAGAAAAAAATTAATGATTGATACAATTATCTCACTATTGCACGTATTTGTTAACTCTCCCTCCTATCTCTCTCTTCTCCTCCTCTTTTTATTTGCACTAAGTTCCATGTATAGTTTCCAAATTTCTCAAATATTCCGGGCCAAGTATAAATCATATTATTATCTTTACATCATGCGCAATCAATGAAAATTTGAATACAATAATGTTTTGAAACACTGTATTTAATTCAGGATACTAGGGCATACTGATATAGACGCATTTCAGGAGCTTTCATGACTCACAACTATCATAAAAACAGCATGCTGCAGAAGCATTCTAATATATATAAGTATTCTCTTTACAGGACGTAAATGATGTGCTTGAAGCTTTAGACCATGTTACTGAAAAGGGACTTGTTAATCCATCCAAAGTATATGTAACAGAAGGGTCACATAGGGGATTCTTAACTGCTCATTTGATTTTCCAGGTCGGTGATGTAATTAGTATTGTTATTATTTTGAAACAGTATATTATTTCATTTCGCGTTATCCTTGTTGGGGTTTTGTGCGCAGCGGAAGTTTTGACAAAACACCTAAAAACAAAATGAATCTTTTTCACCCAATCACTTGAAGATGAATGTGATTGAATAACAAACAACAACACAAAAAAATATCGGAAATATGAACACACGATATTCCACCCAACCACCCTCTTTATTGATTCACCAAAATATTGTTTACAACCGATCTCAACTATCGTTAAACAAACACAACTTGAATCAATAACCTTATTGAGAAATAGGTAGAGAATATCTAATGGCTAAACAATTTGAGGAGAAAGATAATGAAGAACAATGGCAAATTTTTCCACCACATATAATGAAGATATCAACTAGGCCTTTTATAGAGTGAATTGCTTCATACCCAAGTTTCCCTGGCATCTAAGTAACTTGCCACCCAAAATATCCTCATATATCTCAAATATATCCTCATATATCTCAAATATATCTATTTGGATAAGCACCAAATAATCCTTGCCTTCATTTTCAAATATCCCACAAAAGTAGCAACAAATATCTCCACCAAAAATGGATCCACATAAAAAATTTGTTGCCTACAATTTTGTGATTTGCGTATCACAAATCTCAACACTCCACCTTGATAGCAAATCACAACATCTCCTCCACTCAACACTAGCCAACTTAGCTCTCACTTTCAACCTTCTTTTCTCAATTAACATCATTACAAACCTCCACCGTCGCCCACTAATGGTGCACCTCTGTCATCCGTGCACCACACCAATAGCGATCTTCAAAAGCGTTTGTAATACCACAAAGACCTCCATCTTGTCTTTGTGGATTTCACAACTCGACATCCGTCTTCCGCTTGACATGATCTCTTCATCTTCGGGATCTCTCGAGCATCATCAACATCTAGACCCTTGTCGATACCATGATCCTCCACCTTAGGACCATCAGCAGTGACCATATTAACCTCTCCACCTTGTTGTGGACTAGGTTCTTCAACCGTCACCCGCCTTCCACTGTTGACCACTGAACCGACCAAACTATATAGGTTTCTCTCCTCCAAAACTCCTTGCATCATCACACGACCACCCTTCTTCACTCTCAAGACTCCACCTCGAGTCTCATAGATTGCTACAAGCAAGGCTTTTCTGGTTCGAAAGTTGGTGCAACTTCGATTGGATGAAGAGAAGTCTGTTGCAGAGCATTTGAACGAGTTTCAAGATGTCATCAATCAATTGGCAAACATGAAGGTCAATTTTGATGATGAGTTGCAGGCTCTTTTGTTGATGAGTTCTCTTTCGGAAAGCTGGGAGACTTTGGTTGTTTCATTGAGTAATTCCAATGCTAATGGAACTATCTCTTTGGAAACAGTTCGAATCAGTCTTTTGAATGAGGAGCTAAGGAGAAAAGGGTCGAAGTTGAAATCGGTTCAAACTGAGGCGATGGTAGCAAGGGACTCAGGTAAAGATACAAGGAAGAAGAAAGGTGCTATCTTTTGTCATTATTGTGGTAAGAAAAGCCACAAGCGCAATGATTGCTATTCATATATACGAGATATGAAGAAGAAGAAGGCGCAAGGTGATAATAATAGTGATGAGGAACAAGCAGGCTTTGCTGAAGGTACCAAAGGCAATTCTTCATGTGATGTCCTATTTAGTGTTGTGGAGCCTTGGAAGATGGATTCAGGAGCCAGTTTTCACATATGTCGAGATGTAAAAAGTTTTTCTTCGTATGAGAAGAGTGTTGGCATGATAAAGACGGCCAATGGAGTAGAGCTACCAATTTGTGGAGTTGGAGCTGTTAGGTTTCAGATGCATGATGGAGTGGAGAGAGAAGTTGCCGGTGTGAGGCACATACCCACTTGTTCGCATAACCTCATATCTCTCGGTCAGTTAGATCGCCGCGGTTGCACTTATGAGACTCGAGGTGGAGTTTTGAGAGTGAAGAAGGGTGGTCGTGTGATGATGCGAGGAGTTTTGGAGGAGAGAAACTTATATAGTTTTGTCGGTTCAGTGGTCAACAGTGGAAGGCGGGTGACGGTTGAAGAACCTAGTCCACAACAAGGTGGAGAGGTTAATATGGTCACTGCTGATGGTCCTAAGGTGGAGGATCATGGTATCGATAAGGGTCTAAATGTTGATGATTCTCGAGGGATCCCGGAGATGAAGAGATCATGTCAAGCAGAAGACGGATGTCGAGTTGTGAAATCCACAAAGACAAGATGGAGGTCTTTGTGGTATTACAAAAGCTTTTGAAGATCGCTATTGGTGTGGTGCACGGATGAGGGAGGTGCACCATTAGTGGGCGATGGTGGAGGTTTGAAATGATGTTAATTGAGAAAAGAAGGTTGAAAGTGAGAGCTAAGTTGGCTAGTGTTGAGTGGAGGAGATGTTGTGATTTGGTGTCAAGGTGGAGTGTTGAGATTTGTGATACGCAAATCACAAAATTGTAGACAACAAATTTTTTATGTGGATCCATTTTTTGTGGAGATATTTATTGCTACTTCTGTGGGATATTTGAAAATGAAGGCAAGGATTATTTGGTGCTTATCCAAATAGATATTTGAGATATATGAGGATATATTTGAGATATATGAGGATAATTTGGGTGACAAGTTACTCTATAAAAGGCCTACATGATATCTTCATTATGTGGTGGAAAAATTTGCAATTGTTCTTCATTATCTTTCTCCTCAAATTGTTTAGACATTAGATATTCTCTACCTATTTCTCAATAAGGTTATTGATTCAAATTGTGTTTGTTTAACGATAGTTGAGATCGGTTGTAAACAATATTTTGGTGAATCAATAAAGAGGGTGGTTGGGTGGAATATCGTGTGTTCATATTTCCGATATTTTTTTGTGTTGTTGTTTGATATATTTGAGATATATGAGGATATTTTGGGTGGCAAGTTACTTGGATGCCAAGGAAACTTGGGTATGAAGCAATTCACTCTGTAAAAGGACTAGTTGATATCTTCATTATATGTGGTGGAAAAATTTGCCATTGTTCTTCATTATCTTTCTCCTCAAATTGTTTAGCCATTAGATATTCTCTACCTATTTCTCAATAAGGTTATTGATTCAAGTTGTGTTTGTTTAACGATAGTTGAGATTGGTTGTAAACAATATTTTGGTGAATCAATAAAGAGGGTGGTTGGGTGGAATATCGTGTGTTCATATTTCCGATATTTTTTTGTGTTGTTGTTTGTTATTCAATCACATTCATCTTCAAGTGATTGGGTGAAAAATGTTCATTTTGTTTTTAGGTGTTTTGTCAAAACTTCCGCTGCGCACAAAACCCCTAAAAACAAAACACCTAAAAACAAAATGAATCTTTTTCACCCAATCACTTGAAGATGAATGTGATTGAATAACAAACAACAACACAAAAAATATCGGAAATATAAACACACGATATTCCACCCAACCACCCTCTTTATTGATTCACCAAAATATTATTTACAACCGATCTCAACTATCGTTAAACAAACACAACTTGAATCAATAACCTTATTGAGAAATAGGTAGAGAATATCTAATGGCTAAACAATTTGAGTAGAAAGATAATGAAGAACAATGACAAATTTTTTCATCACATATAATGAAGATATCAACTAGGCCTTTTATAGAGTGAATTGCTTCATACCCAAGTTTCCTTGGCATCCAAGTAACTTGTCACCCAAAATATCCTCATATATCTCAAATATATCCTCATATATCTCAAATATATCTATTTGGATAAGCACCAAATAATCCTTGTCTTCATTTTCAAATATCCCACATAAGTAGCAACAAATATCTCCATCAAAAATGGATCCACATAGAAAATTTGTTGCCTACAATTTTGTGATTTGCGTATCACAAATCTCAACAATCCTGTCATCTATGCCTATCCTATAGGATTTTTGTTTGAATAAAAAAGGTAAAAGGAAGTTTAGCAAACAATCATATTACGTGAAATGACAGCCTATGCATATATGTTATGTAATATGAAAAGAAAAAAATGGAATAAAATGTTCTTAAGTGAACTGTCCACACCCTATAAGCTTATGTCTCTACAAGGAGATACCCATGCTCAGAATTCACACTACTTAGCTCTTCAGGTTTAAGACACATACACCATCCATCGGTATTTGTAAGTGAAATTTGATATGCAAATTACATTACTGAAATTATTGGGTTGAAATTTTCATTGCCGGAGTTCTTGAACAAAGGACACGTAGAGTTCGCTAATAACAAAACATCTTGGGGAGTTAATGAACCCTCTGCCTATGGATTTACTCTTATTCAGGAGGAAATTAATGAACCCTCTACCGATATTTATAACCGGAAGAATACTACTGTGGTTTTAAAATGAACAGTTAACCATTTTTTAATATCTAACACATCTTCTATTGTATTCACTCCCTACCAATCTAATCCATTTTCGATCATCGTAACTTTTAAACAATTGTTGAATGATATGGCTTCTCCAAAAAAAAAAAATTGCTTTTTAAGACTTTGGAACAATTGTTAAATGTTGTGATTCCTCCCAATTAAATTTTTACCTCTTCAACGTTGATGTTGGATCTCCCTATCGATTACATGAAATATTTTGTTCAGCCACTTTGTTGAACCTTCAATTTACCCATGCTCTGATACTTCTCAAACACAAAAAGAGTTATGGGAAGTTGTGGTAAGTTTATGTTCCGTCCCCTCGCCATATGTTGATTCTTGTGTACACTTACCAATGGCATTTATCCTCCCTATTGCATTGAAACAATGGCTTAGATATATTATTTTCTTTACTGCCTTCATCTATATTATGTTTCAGTTTTAAAGTTTGTTTTCAATTTCATTACCTGCATGTTGAGTTGTTCAATAATTGTTAGGATTTAATGTTAAACTCGGTAATGTTTATAGCCTACCACCCTTACCTTATTTGTTTTAATGACTAGAAAACAAAATTTTGTATTAGTTATTTTAGATATGATAGGATTAAGAACGATTGTGTAACTGAAATTGGACATCGGTTAAGCTCGTATGTACTTGGCTGTGCTTAAAGTTGATTTTTTTTTTACAACCGACTGCACTGCCTTTGTTGCTTTAATGATTTGCAAACAAATTTTTGTATATGTTGTTTCAGATATGGATTGTATGCAAATGGTTCAAAAAAACAATGTTTCTGATTTCAACTGTAGTTTGTATTTATTTAATCTAATTTTTGTAAGTTGAAAGTATACAAGACAAGAGATTATTAATCGTGGTCCGTGAACAACATATTTTATACTTGACCACAAACATTTGAACAGCTGTCCATTTCTGCATTCCAACTTCTACACACAGAAGGTCTATCGCTGGATAAGGTCAATCGTTGAATAAACTTGAAAATAAATTGATGTTTTATGTTGATGAAATTCGAATAAAGAAACAAGAAGCTAATAATGTACCCAACTTTACATTGTCTCACCAGGATGACATTAAATGTGGCTATTATAGTGAATAAAGTGATACTGACATACATTGAAAACCTCCTTTTCCTTTTTCCATGTAGTGTGCGTGTAACACAAATTTACTTTTTTCTAATTTCTATTTTTTTTGGCATAGATTAATTGGACCTAGACGTGACACAGAAAGTTATAGGCCTTGGATGGGTGATTCGTTGATGCATCTCAACATGGTTTTTATACGTAATAATTCTTTTGGTACAAGCTTCTGGCTTTGCTTTTGTAGGCACAATGTATGACTAATAACTCTACATTCCAATTTCGTACTCATAATTTATTCTGAAATTGTTTTCCTCTATACTTTAGGAAGAAAAGGCTTAGCTAACTGATATCGATAGACCAACCACTCCTTTCACACCCTGAATGTATCAAAAAAAGTTAATCTTAAGCCACTAATTTATAAGTTATACAAATTTTCATCTCAAAATATGTTCATGTTTGAAATTCGCTTAAGTACGAATTCATTAGAACATAAATCAAAAAACAAAAAACATTTTTTTGGGCATCAGTATGACAATAGAATTTGATGATTGTTCACGACTGAATAATCTAAGCGTTTATGCAAATGTCTTCGTCTGTCTCGAATCCATGATGCGTACTGAGATTATGTGAGATATGCTTATTTTTTATTTTCCTATAATGCCAATGGCATGATACAAGATCAGTGGACCTGCTGCAAGCTCTTAATTCTATCTAGGCCAACTGTAGTTTATAAATTTATAATTTCATTATTTTACTATATGAATTAGTTATGGTTTCACCCCAGTTCAATTGCTACAATATAAATACCAATGATAATGAATTTGCACAATGGAGAATCAAACTTACACGTTGAAATAAATTGATCAGGCTAATTTTCTTGAACGGTGTAACTTTGCAAGTTTTAGAACTCGAAAAAAGTTGTTGTACAATGTTGTATATGTATTATCCATGTTTTAACCACTTGCAGGTACTAACGATACCAAGCTTATCCCATCATCTAATTCATTAGGATGTTGTACTTATATTTTATTTTTTCAAACGTACTCATTTCATTTGTGAGACAGTTAATTGTTTGAGGGTTCACACCGGAATAGCCGATGACATACATGGATTTTGTTAGGGGTATCAAACATTCCCTTCAGTGTTGTACTAACATAGGTATGCAACAGCCCTTTGCAATTTACAAACAAAACTGGATTTAATGCACTTCTACCTGGATTCCACCGTGTTATATTTATTTATATTGGTCAGCTTATTACTGTATTACATCAAATTATAAATCGTTTTGTAGTTCTGCAAGTCTGCACAAATCAGATGCAAGTTGTTGTTGGAGCTGAAACGTTTGAAGAAATATTACTTGATTGGAAAAAAAAACATTAGACATTTGATTTGTTTATAAGCGTTTCTTTTCATAACTTAGAACAAAATTCTGAATTTAGGTTTCATTTTTTGTCAACTAAGTTGTATGCTATGTCATGATTTAAAAACATTTGTTTGAACACATAGTATGATATCCTTGGCATCATTTGGTCACATTTTTCAGATCTTGTGCTGTATTACCCATTCAACTGGTCAGCAAATTTTTTGCTAGCATACTAACATAGAACATAACATCTGTCATTTGTACTTTAACAATCCGTACTGCAATATGTTGAGCTGAACAGATGTGAAGTACCAAGAATTTGAGATGGTATAATAATAATGTTATTTAATCTTATTGCCAATACGTGAACACACTATTGCTTAAGCTTAATGAAGTTTATGGTATTAGTTTTTCAAGCTGCCTTCTCAATGAAACTAAATTTGCATTAGTATATATTGGTAATCTTGCTACACTTTAACATTTTCAGATTTTATCCTTTGATTAATGTCACAAATATAACTTGTATAACTATGATTTGAATTACAGGACTGATTAATGTTGTATTAAAGTCTCAAACCTTCGGGATATTCTAGCTGATGCTCACACATGGATAATATTTTATTAATGTCGCATGCAAAGGTTTTCTACTTCTTGAGTTATATTTTCACTACTATTGATTATTTGCTGCGTTTCTATACATGAAAACTAATAAGAATGAAAGCGATGCTTCAGTTTTTGCTATAGTAGATGGATAGCTGCATCTTTTCTATGTCACAGTTTAACTCTAGATTTGTTTTAACTGATCCAGTTTGGTTGACTTGTTAAACTGGTGGGTTGACTTGGATTTACCCATTTAATAAATGGGACTAATGGGTTACATCTATTTTTATTTCAATTAGACTGGGTTAATTTTTGAACCAACCCCTTATACACTAGACCTAACCCGTTTGACACCCATTAAACTAACAGCTCCACCTTGTGTTTGATGTTCTCAATAGCTGACACCTTATTCTTTTTGTGAACTTTTGATCTACTAAATGCAATATATGTATATACTTCTATATCTTGACTTTGTTGGAGTCTCAAGTAAAATGCAATCCATTATCAATGCGTGATCGATTGTTCTATAGTTGTGAATATTAATAATTATCTGTGTATTTAGTTTATTTCTTTTAGTTGAAATGATACACATAACATAACTCAGTAAAAACTAGGATTAACACCTTAAAAACATTGTACAAGTACAAAACCAGTTTCTAGTAGAAATAGATTTCTAGTATATATCAAATGTTAGTCAAGCTGTCACGCTGCAAGAATAGCCAAACATCGAAAGGACCTACCTGGAAATGGCTAGTTTTTGGATTCTGCTAGGACGAACAGTCAGTTTTGAGGATCTCACCATGTTTGGTTTGAAGCCAATATTCACTACTAGTAGATTGTTTAAGATTGAGGAAGAGGCATAACAACAAAAGTAACAGCATAACTTAATTAGGAATGAGTAGTGATGACATTATGTTCCAGTTTCTAGTAGAAATTACCCTGAGCATTTTATATGAATCCTCGTTTTCGATTTGATATCAAAGCACACGGTGATAGCTGATCATATGTACAAATTACAAGTTTCTAGTAGAACTCAACTGAAATCAAATTAGTGGAAAAAAAATTACGAGTCATGTGAGAGACTGTTGTGCGTTGTTTTGCATGTATAAATTAAGTGGGATCAGTTGAAAATTAGAATAATTCTACATGCATTTAATTGAGATGTGGTGTATAAATTTAACGCCTCTTCATGTGCGCGCACTTCGTTTAGCGTAGAGGCACTACAAACCGACTACTATAATCGTATGAGTCAGATAATTTATTCTGAAGATAATTTCAATTATGCATACCATCTGCGAAAAAGATCGTTGTGTTACTTAAATTTGTATGTTCTTATTTGAAATCACATTGCTGAATTATACATGTATGTAGAACTTTTCCATTAAAACTAATAAAGAGGGTTACAAGGTGCATTGGGAAGAGGGAAATGCGTTGATTTTTCAGTTTGTTAACTATGCTGTAGTGGTATTATTATTTCTATTTTTGGGCTTTATATTAGTTTCAGTTTGTGATTATGTTTAAGTTTATTTTAGTTATTTGGTGTAGATTTTGCGTTTAACCATTGAGTGGGTGCCTCATTGAGGTATTACTATTCTTATCGTGTAGATTTTATGCAGGGAGGTGATGATAGCGCCGCCATAGATAGACTAGCTCAAGAGTAAGCAATAGTAATGTATGATTTATGAACAATTAGTATTGTAATATTATTGTAGTGAAGTTGAAATATGCGTTAATATTATTTTAGCTATTGCTATTGAACTTTAGAATCCACGGTAATATTATTTTTGTTGCTACAAATTATAGAAGTTTTAAGTTTGTAATGTATTGTTGAACTTTAAAAGTTTATTAAATTTGGTCTTTATGTTGAATTTATTGGAAATTTTCAGTTTGTCGATATTTCGTTGTGGTATTATGTCAAATTTGTAATGAATAGGAAGTATCGAAGAAGAGGGAAAAATATTTTTTTTTTGAAATAATATCAATTAGCAACGGCTAAAAGCCGTTGCTAAATACAAAACAGCAACGGCCTTCAACCGTTGCAAAAGTAAAAATTGCAACGGACGAAGGCCGTTGCAAAATACAAAATTTGCAACGGCTTAGAGCCGTTGCAAAAGTTTTGCTACTCCAGAAATAGCAACGGCTTATAGCCGTTGCAAAATTTATTCGCAATGGCTTAAAGCCGTTGCGAAACAGCATTTTTGGTGTAGTGGTATTTTATCCTTATTTCTTGTTTTAGATTTCTTATCATTAGATAACCAGATCGGGACTGGTTAACTTCTACTTTGTTGATTGAGATGTTGAGTTTTGTTTTTTTGCATGTTTATCATCGATCTCGTCTTTCGTTATGAGTGTGAATTTGGATTTAGGTTTGGTATTCGAATTCGGATTCCATAATAACATACCAATCCCAGTTTAAATCACTTAGTAGCTGCATCACTGGCCTTCCTAATGACACCCTATTAAACTTATACTTATCCTGTCTTAAAACCAATATCTGGAATGAACTACAACCATTGAAACCGACTTGTTTATATGATGCAATTGATGTTGATAAACAAATTGAAATCAAACTCAAGGGAACAAAAAAAATTCCAACCCTAAACTCCATTCAATAGACCATGACGAAATTTGTTACTATCATTACGACCAATTCCAAACCTAACCCAACCAGCAATGTCGAACCCCCAATTAAGACATTGACCTTAACCAGGCTCCAAAATTGTCAATTGAAAGGTTTAACTATAAATGTGAAGAGAAGTTTCTTCTTGGACATGGATGTTCAACCAAAAAAGTTTTGATTTTATTACCAGGCGAAGATGAAGAACCCATACCAGTTTCAAAAATATTAAATCCTCCAACGGTGGAATAACTTAGAACCAATTATCTCCTTCCATGATAACAACAGCCTCGCTCTCTTCGACTTCTAACTCAAATAAAGAACAGAACCATTACCATTCTCGTTGATTCTGACATCACACGTAACTACCGCACAGCCGCTAGATTCATCGAGTTACGAACGAAAATGTATGCGACTTTCTCGTTACAGTAGATAACGGAGGAAATCTCAACTGCTAGTGGAATATCATCATATTTTGGTATGAGTTCACATGAATAAATTATTACCGGTTTCTATATATTACCAATTATTAGAGTAGAAGACATTTTTGGAATTCAACGGTCACAAAATATAGAGCTTGTAGCAATTAATCATAAAAAAATGGCAATGCCCTTTTGTTACATAGTGGATATTTCAAAATCCTCTAAACTAAATTTACATGGTGGATATTTTAAAATCCATTTACGCTCTCCTAACATCCTAAAAACAACATCTTGCACACGTGAAGGGCATCGTGAGTTCTAATGTTATGCCCTATGTCCTTACTAATGCCCTTGATTGTGTTTTTGAAAGCTACACTTTTTGGGCCATATTATCTAACACAAAGATGTTTGATTCGATCCATCCAAAGTCCACTCCATAACAACATCAACATGGCTACCTCCCGACATTTGTCAATGCTATTCAGCGATTTTTGGGCCACATGGGCTATTATCATCATTTCGTTCGTAATTATGCCCGTATTACTAATCCACTAAAACCTAATCATTAAAGAAGAACAAGGAATTTAATTGGGTCAAGAAGGCCCACTTCACCTTCAGCGCACTCAAATAATTCGACGATTCGTCTCTTCAGCTCTATTCTTATCCCTTTCGGTTTCACCAAGCTGTTCGAAACTCACTTGCGGTGTTGTACCATCTCAATCTCATTACCTAATTGTATTTCATAGCCAAAAATTGCCACTATGCCTCTAAAAATCATTGATATATGCCAGGGATTTTTTTTCCCCATAATCTCGATTGTTCAATAGGGAGACACTTCCTCCTTGGCTACCATTCTCTATCATCACCGACCATCACAGCCTTCGTCAGCTACAAACTTAGAGTTCCAAACCTCAAAACACAAGCACTGCTTATCCAAATTATTAGGCTTTGATTCCACTATCCATTACAATCCAGGCGCAGACAACAAAATAGCTAAGGACTTTCACAGTAGACACAAGCAGTACCTTATGTTAGCAGTCTCAGGCTCTTTCTCGACTTTACATCCGATATACAGACTGCTCTTCGTTTGGACATAGCAGCTCAGAAAATCATTTCCAGGCTTCAGTCTGGTAATTACCATATTATGGTTTTAAATTGTGTAACAATTTACTCTTAAGAGCATTCTCCAGTACATTCCCTTTGACACTAAACTTTAACAAAGTACCATCAATACCTATCATGGTTCGAAAATAGGACATTCGGGAGTCAAAGGAACCATAGCTACATCTCAGGTTATTTTTACTAGCCCAGGCAATAAAAGACTGTCTGCACTTTTATGCAACAGTGTGCCATATGCCTCCAAACTAAACCTAAAAACATCGCCCTGAAAAGCCTGGTGCAACCATTTCCTATTCCCAATCAAATGTTTTAAAGATATTTCCATGGATTTTGTTACTCATCTACCACCTTCCTCAGGCAAAACTTCTATTTGGGTCATCGTTGACAGTCGATGACCGTTTATCCAAGTACAACCACTTTGTTGCACAACCAACATATTTTAAGATAACCCAATTTGGCTAACGCTTGATTCAAAGATTACTATGGCTGCATGATTTTTCTGGTACTATATTCTTCGATCACGATAGAGTTTTTATGACTCAGTTTTGGAGGCAACTATTTGATTTACACGACACTCATATTTACATGAACAACGCGCCTATCACTCGCAAAGCAAAAACCAAACTAAAGTGGTTAACAGGTGCTTGAAGAATTGATTACGTGCTATATCCAGACTTACCATCCCAATGAACATAATTCTTGCCTTGGGCTGAATGGTGTTATACAGAGATTTCTGTATTGATAGAGTAACTACAGAGAACTTGTAACTTGTAGTAATCTACAAACTTAGTGACACAAATGTTACAAAATTGCAACAGCAAAGAGAATACACTGACGCACTTGATGAGACATCAAGTAATAATCTGAGTCCAGCACGAAACCGACTGTTTCCTTAAATCGTATTTGCGCCTCTTCGAAGCAGTTGAGGACTTTGATGCAAATCGATTCCCAAGATAAAACGGATCAACTTCGCCGTATAGTGCAATAGGCGAAGCAACAATGAACACAAGGTGGTTTTAATCTCAGAATGGAGCAGTGGGAAGAAGATGAAGAGGAGAGATATCAAAATTAAAACTGTTATATTATGTTTGATTCTCGCAGGCCAGTATATAGGTTGTGAAGAGGCACCTATTCAAGAAGGGACGCCGCTGTTTGAATTCCAACGGTCATGACTACTGGAAAGGTCGCGACCTTTTACCAATAGAGATTTCCGTTGGCATTTGCGTGCCGAATTCAAAAAATATGAAGTTCGCAGCTCGGCAAGCCCATCGCATTTGGAGACCCAATTAATCACGAGACCCAAAGAACCCCAAGGCCCTATCTTTTGACCATTAAATATTAATATGAATGCTTATCATGCCATAGTTCATGCCATTGCCTCTCTCTTCCATCTCCTCTTTCTTTTGTAATAACATGTCAAGCCTTAGTATAAGTAGTGATAAAAGTGTTAGTTTTCCCCGATGTGGGACTAAATGATTTTGCGAAACCCACTCATTCATTTCCAACAATCCCCCACATGAATGAGTGTTTATCTAATCTATTCTGAATTTTTTTGTAACATTTATCATATCGGTAAAGTAGCATAGAGGCCTTGAACTTTTCCTAGTGTTTTATCGTTATAACTAACTGGCGAATCAGTAGACTGGACTGTCTTTGAACTGTAAGCCATTTTTTTAAGTCTATAAAGATAACACGTGATAAATACTTTTTAACTCCTTGGTTCTTTGTTTGTGTTTTTTTTTGCCATGAACACCGCCTTGGTTTCATGAGTGGTTGAAGAATTCGACCTTACAATTCTTCTTCAAGCGACACCTTCGCACTCACATAGGTGATTCTATAAAGAGTATCCCGTAATACCCCACTCGGTTCTTTGTAACACCATAGTATAGACATCATTAAAAGCCAAGCTTATCCTATTCTTCGACGGGTTGTGCACTGACTTATCATAGGAATGGTTTGTATTTAACAGTGCTGTCAAGTTTATCTTAAACTTAGTTGTCCCTTTGAACCTAGATCTTGGGATCTCCAGTCAACTAGGTGGGGTTTCCATTTTAGAAAACTTTTAATTTATAGGTCTTAAGCCCATTCCCATCGATAAGGTTTGAACTTTCTCTCTTGGGAAGCCTTTTGTTAATGGATCCGCTATGTTATCCTTCGACCTTACATAGTCTATAGTGATAACTCCATTAGAGAGAAGTTGTCTTATAATTTTATGTCTACGACGAATATGTCGAGACTTGCCATTATACAATGTATTATTTGCCCTTCCTATAGTAGATTGACTATCACAATGTACACATATTGGAGGTTCATGTTTTTCCCAATTTGGAATATCTTCTAAGAAACTCCTAAGCCATTCTGCTTCTTCTGCGGCTTTATCTAGAGCAATGAACTCCAATTCCATTGCCGACTTTGCTATGCAAGTCTGTTTCGATGATTTCCACGAGATTTCTCAATTTCCTAATGTAAACACATATCCACTTGTGAATTTTGTGTCATTTGAGCCAGCTGCTGAAGGATACTTCTCATATTGCAACACAGTTTTGTGTGTAATTTAGATATCCCTGGACCCTAATTATTGCTTTCCAGTGATGTTTGCCAGGATTACTGGTATATCTACTCAACTTGCTTATAGCGTATGCAATATCAGGCCTTGTATAATTCATGACGTAAATAATACTTCCTAGTATACGAGAGTATTCAAGCTGATATATTCCATCACCGGTGTTCTTTACCCAATTTTGGTTCATATGCACTGGTGATTTTGCAATGGTTATATTATACTGCTTAAACCTTTCAAGTAATTTGGCAATGTAATGTGACTGAGATAATGCATATCCTTGTGGTATTTTTATAATTCTCACACCTAAGATTACGTCAATCTCTCCTAGGTCTTTCATATCGAATCTAGAGGACAACATATCCTTCATAGATTTTATTATGGCCTTATTATTCCCTAGGATTAACAAATCATCAACATAAAGACAAACAATGACATATCCAATATTCGTATATCTTACATATACGCATTTATCTGATTCATTTATTTTGAATCCATTTGATAACATAGTTTTATCAAATTTCTCGTGCCATTTTAAGACCATAAAGTGATTTTACTAATTTGCACACCTTATTTTCATTTCCTGGGCTTAGAAACCCTTCAGGTTGCTGTATATATATTTCTTCTTCTAGTTCACCATTTAAAAACACAGTTTTCAAAATCATTCGATGTATTTCCAAATTTAATATGGATGTGATTGCAATAAGCATCGTAATTGATGTTATTCTAGTTACTGGTGAATACGTATCAAAGTAATCTAGATCTTCCTTCTGTCTAAATCCTTTTATTACAAGTCTCGCTTTGTACTTGTCTATTGAGCTGTCGGCTTTCAATTTTTTCTTAAATATCCATTTATATCCTAGTGGTTTTGATCCTTTGGGTAGATCCACTAGTTCCCATGTATGGTTTTGTAAAATGGATTCTATTTCACTGTTGACAGCCTCCTTCCAATATGGAGCCTCAGGAGATGACATTGCTTGTTGGTAAGTAAGAGGTTCATTTTCTATCATATATGCATAGAAATCGAGTCCAAAGGTTTTCAAAGTCCTTTGACGTTTGCTCCTTCTGAGTTCCTCTACCTCAGTTTCAATATTTCTCTCATTCGAGTTTTGATTAACATTATCCTCAGGAGTATCTGTATCTCTTAATCTCTTTTGAACAATTGTTTCAATATAGGATTTTAGAGGATAAATGTGTTCAAAGAATCTAGCATTTCGTGACTTGATAATGGTGTTTTCATGAATGTCATCAATTTCAGATTTGTACACCAAAAATCGATATGCACTAATATTAAGAGCATATCCAATGAATATGCAATCTATAGTCTTTGGTCCAATTTTGACTTTTTTCGATTTTGGTATTTCTACTTTGGCAAGACACCCCCACACTTTCAAGTATTTGTAGGATGGTGGTCTATTTTTAAAAATTCATGTGGAGATTTAAATGTTTTCTTTTGTGGTATTTTATTGAAAATGTGATTTTCCCAAAGAATAGCTTCTCCCCAAAAGTTATCCGGTAATCCAGAATCAATTAGTAAGGCATTCATCATTTCTTTAAGAGTTCTATTTTTCCGTTTGGCTATACCGTTGGATTGAGGTGAACACGGGGCTGTAGTTTGATGTATAATTCCAGGCTCAACACAGAGTTCCTCAAACGGAGACTCGTATTCCCCTCCTCTATCATTTCTTAAAGATTTTATTTCTTATTTAGTTGATTCTCAACTTCTGCCTTATACTGTTTAAACATGTCGATTGCTTCGTCCTTACTTCTAAGGAGACACACACAACAGTATCTTGTACAGTCATCAATGAAAGTAATGAAATGTCTTTTTCCACCTCTAGTTTGACACATTTTTAAGTCACGCACATCTGTGTGTATTAGATCTAGAGGTTCCGTTTCTCGTTCAACATGATGAAACGAGGTTCTAGTCATTTTTGCTTCTACACAGATTTGACATTTATAGCTGGAGTCTATGTTACATTTTGGTATAAAGTCTAGATTAATCAATTTTCGCGATGTTTCAAAGTTAACATGCCCTAATATAGAATGCCAAATGTTAGAAGAGTCTACGATATAAACAGAAGATTCAACTTTATTCATATCGTCTTTTGGTACAATGGTAGTTACATAAGCTTTAAACCAGCCATCACTAACATAGCCCCTTCCCACATACACCCCATTTTTCCAGAATACCAATTTATCTGCCACAAACATGAGTTTGAAACCGTGCTTGCTAAGAAGCGATCCAGAAATCAAGTTTTTATGAATGTCTGGAATGTGAAGGACATTGGTCAAGGTAAGTTCCTTTCCAGAAGTCAGTTTGAGCACGACCTTTCCTTTTCCTTCAACTTTTGATGCGGATGAGTTGCCCGTAAACATCTTTTCCTCCTCGGTAGCAACTTTGTAAGTCGTGAACATCCATTTATTTGCACAAATGTGGCGAGTGGCCCCGGTGTCCATGAACCATTCCTTGTTGTTGCCAACAAGGTTACATTCAGAAACTACCGCGCACAAGTCCATGTCAGTAATGCCATCAGAAACTTCTGCCACATTTGCTTCAGATTTCTTCTTCTTTTCACGACATTCTACGGCCTTGTGTCCTTTCTTTCCGTAGTTATGACAAGATCCTTTAAACCTTTTAGCCTTTTTATTTGGACCATTTTCGCGCTTTCTTTTGTTGGGCTTTTCTTCTTCAAATACATTCGCCTTTGCTACCATGTGGAAGGACCCCTTTTTCTCTGATTTTCGGTTGTCTTCCTCAATCCTCAATCGAACCACTAATTCTTCAACAGTCATCTCCTTGCGCTTGTGCTTTAAGTAAATTTTGAAATCCTTCCATGAAGGAGGAAGTTTTTCAATTGCAGCAGCCACTTTGAATGATTCGTTGAGCGTCATTCCTTCATCATTTAATTCGTGGAAGATGACTTGCAATTCCTGCATTTGACTGATTACAGTTTTGCTATCAATCATTTTGAAGTCGAGGAATTTCCCTGCTATGAACTTCTTCATTCCTGCATCCTCAGATTTGTATTTCTTGTCGAGTGCAGTCCATAGCTCCTTGGAAGTTTGAGCAGTACAATAGACATTATACAGAAAATTATCCAGGACATTGCGTATATAATTCTTGCACATGAAATCTGTATTTTTCTAGACATTGAGGGCTTCAACCTTCATTACATCTGGTTCCAATTCAGCCACTGTTGGAGCATCTTCTGTCACATACTTCGCAAGGCCAAGAGTTGTCAGATAGAACAATATCTTTTGCTGCCACCTTTGGAAATCCATCCCCGTAAAATTTTCAGGCTTTTCGCAATGGGACAGCGGTGGAAGGACTGTCGGAGGCTGAGCCTCCGTCAGTACTGGTGCCGAGGTGCTGGTTTGTTTAGACATATTCGCCTGTACAATGCAATACAGCAACACCAGAATACGATTTAAGTTTGTTATACAGAGAATTCTATATTGATATAGTAACTGCAGAGAACTTGTAGTAATCTGGAAACTTAGTAACACAAATGTTTCAAAATTGCAACAGCAAGGAGAATACACTGTCATAGTTGATGAGAGAGCAAGTAATAATCCGAGTCCATCCCGAAACCAACTGTTTCCTTAAATCGTATTTGAGCCCCTTCGAAGCACTTGAGGGCTTTGATGCAAATCGATTCCCAAGATAAAACGGATCAACTTTGCCGTATAGTGCAGCAGGCGAAGCAACGGCGAACGCAAGGTAGTTTTAATCTCAGAACGGAGCAGTGGGAAGAAGATGACGAGGAGAGAAATCAAATTAAAAATGTTATATTCTGTTTGATTCTCGCAGGCCAGTATATAGGTTGTGAAGAGGCACCTATTCAAGAAAGGACGCCACTGTTTGAATTGCAATGGTCATGACTACTGGAAAGGTTGTGATCCTTTACCAATAGAGATTTCCGTTGGCATTTGCGCGCCGAATTCAAAAAATATGACATTCACAGCGCGGCAAGCCCATCACATTTGGAGGCCCAATTAATCACTATACTCCAAGAGCCCAAGGCCCTATCTTTTGACTATTAAATATTAATGTAAATGCTTACATGCCATAGTTCATGCCATTACCTCTCTCTTCCATCTCCTCTTTCTTTTGTAATAACATATCAAGCCTTAGTATAAGTAGTGGCAAAGGTGTTAGTTTTCCCTGATGTAGGACTAAATGATTTTGCCAAACCCACTCATTCATTTCCAACAAATGGTAGCATGATACATGTACACATTTGTTCGTCAGAATTTCTCTATTTCAAGTTACTTATGGGTGCACACCACCTATTATTGCTGATTATATCCAAGGATCCACCTCGTTGCACAAATGAGATGACCCACTTATATCTTTGTTTCTGACGCATAAGTTAGATTTGGAAAAACAAGGAGAAATTAGGAAGAAAGGAGTAAAATGGTGAGAAAGAAGAAAGAAAGATAGAATAGAAGTAGAGGACAAACATAATAGAATCAAAGTAGATTAAAATCTCACAATAGAAGGAATAAAATATAATGTTAAAATACTCTTTACAAGAGGAGAAAACTGTATATACCTTAATAAATTATCAGAGTTCAATGAATAAATCAGCCTGGATAGTTATAATAACCTGTCCTCACAATTACTGATAGATATAACGAAGCGACACGACGAAAAAATAGATAATATAAGAAATTCGGGAATGTGTCTCGACTCGAGCTCCTCTGCTGAACCTCTAGGCTATCCGAAGCCAATTTGCGAATATACTTGGACTGACTCGATCATTAAGGAAAACAATGTCCGGAACAATCTAGAAAACTAGAGTAAGAAACCTCGCATCATAAACAACTTATTTAACTTTAGAAAATCTTAAAGAAAAAAATATATATCTTGTAAGACCACTGATAAAAAAGGCACTGCTTTTACCTTAGGAAACCAAATTTTTTTATGAAATCAAGTGATATTAGTTTTAATATCTATTTAGGACTGTGCAGTTTATGCCCCGCTGTTACCCCGCCATATCCCCGCTATATCATATAGCGGATTTCTACCGCTATGCCATTTACGAATAGCCTCTGAAATAGCCTTTCTGCTTTAAGTCCCGCTATATCCCGATATTCCTGATATATCCAATTATGTCATCATATTCCGCTATATCTTCTATAAAAGAAATGAATTGAGAATGGACATTTTCACATTATAAAATTCAAAAAGTTAGCATTATAATAGAATTCTTTGACATATAATTTTCAAAACAGAAAATACTATAATATTCTATTAAATTTAATCAAACTAAATAAGAGTTTGAATTTATGTACATATATTTGTACATGCTTTTATTGTAATTTTAAGTATTCACTAATTATAATTAAATAAAATGTTAATTTCTATTTATTTTATCATTTGTATATTTGTAAAAGAATTAAATACGAGTTTTATATGTTATTTAGATTAATCTGATATATCCATATATTTCCTCACTTTATCTCCGCTACAACTTTTTGCACCTCCGCCGCATTGGATACGCTGAGCGCTTTAACACCACATATTTAGGATAAAATCCATAAAATAAATCAAATCAAATTGCGAAATTGTTACCATTATTAAACTCTGTGTATGTTATTCAGTACAAATAAACTGGTTGGTTTGTATTAGGCCATGTTATAATAGGCCCCTTTTAAAACGGTCATTACCCATTGTAAAAAGAGTTTTACAACGGGCAATGCCCGTTGTAATATGGTACTTGCAACGGGTCATTTCGACCGTCGTATTAGATCACGTTGTAATAGATCACATTTTTACTAGTCATTGACCGTTGCAGTAGACAATATGATAACAATTAATGTACATTGAAACTTGCAAAGGGTTTGCACCGTTGTAATTATAAAATATTTGCGAGAATTAAAATATTTAAAGCAAACAAATATTTCATTACACTTTTGAATGGTACAAAATCATGTCTCTATTACACAGTCACTAATATAAAAACTCAATTGTACAAGCATTGCCCCATTAGATACACTCAGTTGCACTCACTAACTCTCTCATACTCAACGTCTTCATCTTCAAACAAATATTGAAGCTTAATGCTTGAGCACGGAAGGACACTGAGAAAACCGAACACGGAATGAAGATAAAGGTTGCATGCTTGCACCATATAATTATAATACTAAAAGACAAAGCTGGATCTAAACTGAAAAGAGTAACATACCAGCATTGCAATACATTCCCCTTTAGTCACGAGAATTCCAGGTTACTACTTAAAGGAACTAAAAAATAAATTGATGCTACATATGATTATGTCCTTGTCAAATAGCATATGTCAGTACATGAAAACAAATGTGGTTACATCTACTGAAAGTCTAAAATTGTAGATAACTAAAAATTAATAGATGTTCATCTGTCAGTACATGGGATAAATGCAAATGAGAAACTAGTTTAGCACTGCATAACCCGAATTTTCACACATTAACCGCAATTACAAGCCTGCAGTATACTCCAATCGATGTTACAGACATCTGATGTACGATAGCTATTGACCAAAACCAGGTTAAAGTACAGGAGAAGATGAAACAGAATTTAAATCTACAGTGTGAGAAGCTAGAATCTAATACTTAAATACACAAGTGTTTTGTGCTTTAAGTAGAATCACATGGCATTACATACACAATAAACATAGGAAACTGAAAGTAATATAATCCAAAGGAGAGCCAGATTTGATATAAACAAGGTTAGATAACAAACAGCTAATTGTAATCCAACATTCTAACAAAGATAAAAGCACCTATATTTATTATAATGTTAAAAAGAAGCAATATATGGGAGTAATAATTAGAAGAAGCATACAACATACCATGTAGCATGTATTTCCTTTTACTTAACATTTTTCTTCTTTAGATATTATGTATCTTCAATTAACAGTGATCAAAAAGTTCTTTTACATCTACTGCAGTCAAACAATTGTTCTTCGCTTTCTATAAGATCCATTTGCATCTTCTAGTTACTAAAAGGGAAGCTCGTTCCATTTGAGATAGATTCCCCTATAAGCAAAAATGATAACAAAAATCAAACGAGAACATAAAAACAAGAATGTGCTATTATAAATACTCCATCATTATCAACATAGGCGACAGATGCACAACAACAAATTTCAATCAAACAACTAATCCTGCAACATGTTTTACTCATTATATTTAACATCATTCAACAAAGTAAATCAATTACTAAACAAGTAAAAAAATCAAAGAGCAAATTATCGGAGTTAGCGACAGACTTATCATACGCTCTAGCAAGTATGGCGTCACGAAAAACATGGAGCAAATGAAAAAGATTTTATCAAATTAGATTAATCTAATGTAACAATTACCTAATTGAGAGATGAAATTACGGAGCTTCGACAAGGGAAATTAGGATCTGATGAAGGGCAGATGATAGGCTCAGGGAAAGACGAAGAAGGAAGTGGTACGTCAACCGTTGATGGGTAGGTTGTAACAAAACGTGAGCCAGAAGAAAGCAAGAGAGAGAGACGGAACAACGCTGCAGCTTGGGAGAGCCAAGGAGAGAGTCGCCATGATTTTTTGTTTCTAGGGTTTCATACGGAAAAAATAAGGAAGCGGCTACAAATGCAAAACGATATGGGCTTTTAAAGTGTATATGGGTCAGGTCGTGAGTAGAAGTGCCAAGTTTTAGTTGCAAAATCATTGACGTGCTTGTAGTCTCAAAAGAAAAGTGTGCGTACAAAGTATGTAGACAAACATATTTTTCCATATAAATTAACGTCAAATGCAAGCAAAAATAATTTTATAAACATGCATCAGTTTCAAACTTTGAATACAACATGTCTTACCGTGACCTATTTGCCTAACTTATAAAAATAAAAATAAATAAATGAATCAAAATATATGCACTTCTACATTTTAGAAAATTTCAAACTTGCGTGTTTTGGTTAATGCGCCAAATGTGCTTCTACGTTTTATAAATTTTCAATTTTTTTGAAATATGAAATATAAATATTAGTTTTATTAAATATTAGTTTTATTAAATATTAGTAAATAATAGATATTAAATTTAAGAAACTATTATACTTAATAATTATCGATTGTCGAATATTGGCAATAGACGTTTATTACAATGGGGATTTTATGATTATTATATAATTGGTAAAGTTAATTATCATATGTTACTTCATATTTATTAATTATAATTTAATGGGTGTTAATTTTAAATTATTATATTTAATATCAATTACTCAATATTACTTACTAGTAATTGGAAAGTAAATTTAAGCTTGTTGGAATACTTACTATATATAATAATTAGTAATTAAAGATTATTTATTAATAATCATTAATCATTATGAGTTATAAATGATTAATTATTAATTATTATAATATTATTAATGATTATTAATTTGTAATATAATATTATAATTAATAATCAGTAATATATGATTAATGATTAATTAAAAAAAATCAGTATCAATTTTATGGAAGTATTGTAATTATTAATTATTGATCGTCGAATATTGATACCTATTACAACGGGTATTTTATGACCATTGTAAAATTGGCATCTATTACAACAGGCCTAAAATGAACATTGCAATAACATTCTATTACGATGGGCAGTCATTACCCATTGTAAAAAGAGTGTTGTAAATGAATTCTATTACAACTGACCAGAAATGACCATTGTAATAGGTTTCTATTACAACGGGTAGTCTTTGCCAGTTGTAAAAAGGGTGTTGTACATGCATTTATTACAACGGTCCAGAAAATGACTGTTGTAATAGCAATCTATTACAATGGGCAGCCAACGCCCATTGTAAAATGGACGTTATAATAGAGTATTTTTGTTGTAGTGATGTACTCCATGGAAAAGGTAAGGTCATGGTATACTTCTTCATATAGTACACATCTGGAGGGATGTACCAAGGACCAACTACCCTCCGTCCATCTAAAAAGATCGACCTAGCTACATAGACCTGAAAATGGTACATCGGTTGAATATGTCGTTACTTTAGTCGGAACTTGCTCCACATAACCATCATACTTGACATATAAAGAATATAAGAAATGACGAGATTATTCATTCTAAAACTGATGTGGCCTTTTCCTATTTGTTGATTTTGAATTCTGAGCTGATGTGGCGTGTTCTAGCTAGAATAGTGACATTGTTGGCTCGGATTTAATTTAGAAATTTGACGGTCTGTGATCCCTCGGATACACTATATGAATAGAACCCTAGACCTAGCTAATTCCTCACAATACAATCTCTTGCCCTTTGGGTTCTCTCTTTTTGAGATGGGCCTGACCAAATTTTTTTTGGGGAAAGCGTTTATTAAATAAAATATTTGTATACACCTATTGGAGACGGGATCTATTGTGGCCACGGAGAAAAGCTTAATACCATGGGTGAGTGTGTAACAATTTAGACTTCTGGTAATTTAGAAAAATAGGGTTTATAATAGTTATAGAGTTTTCTACTATTTTTCTTATAGTTTTCTTACAATTTTTACTAGTTTTCTATAAGTTGGTTTTTTTGCAAGTTCTTTTTTTGTAAGCTATATTCTACAAGTATTTTTCAGTCTTTTCTTTTATTTTCTTTTTATTCAAGTTTTGTAAGATAATCTTGCAATATTCTTCTCGCTTCTAGTATTTATATCTATCGGTTATTTTACAGTTTATGCACTTATTTTTGGTTTATGCCCAAAACATGCTTATATCTGTAAATGTTATTTTATTGATGACTAATTTAATCCTTTTATTTTATGCGTGGAAAAATAGAATTAAAGTTATAATTGTGCGAACACGGGTTGAAAGAAAAAGGACTAAATTTATAGAAAAAATGTGCATAAAATATAGATTTGCAAATAAAAAGGGATTAGAATGAAATAGGAAAATTAATGTAGATTTGCAATAAGATTATAATATGGATTGTAATTTGAAAAAACTGGACATATTCGCAAGAATAATATTATGATAATCGTATGAACATATAAATTAATCATAATGGACAGATTGAGCTTATTTGCAAATAGAATTATAACATAAGGGTTATAATGATAGAAATAATGAAAATTCTTATTATAAATATAAACTTAGATATAAGATTAATTTTAATAAGAATATACTAGTTGTGGTCCGTTCCAGCAGCACGAGGCTGATTAAGGAAAATAAGTGACAAAAGATAAGATCTAGATCAAGGGGGATCTGGACAGGGTGCAAATTAGAATTTTTTTTGCTGGGATCGTACCAGTAGCATTTTCTTTGAGGTTTATCACAAACGGTCTCACAATAGGTGGTGGTGGTAGATGTTGGACACGCTTATGCTGATTTGGGTAAGTAAGGGATAAATAGAGATAATGGTAAGTGGCATGTGTGGGTGCGTTCCGACGATGCAAGAGCGTGTCGTGGCATTGACATCGGAAAATAAGTCACTACTACATTCAAAAGCAGTTAGTTATGTCTTTACTGTTGGATTGGGTCGGATAAATCCTAAGATCCATAATGACATAAGTTATCATGCAAGATGGCGACTAATAGGATAAAGCTGATCGATGGGTAGTATTAGAAAATTATCCTGATTGTGTTTATTGCGTTCAGTAATTGAGAAAGTGCAAACAATCGAACAAAACTTTATTTGTATAGTTCAAGTTATTTTCTTTTACATCATCTCGGTATGTTTATCTATTGTAGTTGTACACAGACACTTACCCTATCTGACACCAGAACTATTATTGAGTCTATTTCTCTTCATTACTAAATCATGCTAGTAATTACATTATTCACCGGATTTTATGTCTGAACTACTCCTCTTTCTTTCTTTTTCTTCCCTACCAGGCTCACGGGGTTGAGATGGTTAGTTTAGGTAACTTGGAGAATCATTTTTGGAGCTTGTTCTAGTTGTCGATATATTCGTCTTTTTTTTACATCTTATTCTATGGGGATGGTTGTAATATTGACTATTTAGGGGATAATTATGTTTATGTACTATGATTTGTTACCAAGAATATATTTTCATAAGACGTGGTAGTCAAGTTTTTAAATATTGGATATCAGTCATGTTTCGTTTCGAAGATTTTAGTGACTGGGTATTTGTTCGGTGGAGACCTCGGAGGAGACGAGTACATCTCAGACGTCGATATTGGATTTACACTTCGGAGCTTAAAGCTCATATTGGAACCATATCAGCGTACATTTTATGTTAATAATTAATTTGATTACATAATAATATTTATATATACTAAAATATATAGAAGTTGAGCTTACCTGATTTGTAAACTCACATCATACATCATTATCATTGATAACTCGAAAGAACATCCATGTCATTCCATCTTGTATAGCTGGATTTACATAATACAAAGAAATTATGAGTTATAAGAATAAGTTAACATATAATGACATATATATATAACAAGAAAAGAGACATATAACAACAACATGGAGCAGAAAACATGCATGTAAGTATATCGTATATAACATGTACAGGAAAAAACATAGAATATAAGGGGTGCACAAGAGTATAAAGCCTAGCGTAATTTCTTAATAAGTTGAATATTCTTACACAAAACATGCAACAAAGTGCATGATGGTCAAATCAAAATAAAACAAAATTTTGACCAGTTATATTTCTAAATTTATGCTAAGTATACTAATAAAAAGTGAGTCAATAATATACTTTATAAGTTTATTCTCTATCAAATTCTGAATCAAATTCTGAAGATGATGTAGTTTCTTCATTTGACATCTTATCTTGTTCATTTTCTTTATCCAAGATTTCATTCCCCTTTCTTGGTGAATTCTTCCCATGGTATGTTGCAAAACCGCTAGAAATATAATACGAGGAATTTTGATCAAATGATTTAGTACGTACAAAAAACAAGCGCATTTGATCAAATGATTTACATATGAATGACTTAATGTTGTGACTCAAATCCAATAAAATGAACGTAACTTGCAAAAATGTACAAGCAAGACTATTTGGTTTCTGTAAGACATTATGTTATCTGTATGCTAAATGAATTTGTTTCCTCAGGAACGTAAAAGGTGGGCAGAAGAACTAAGACTAATTGGCCCTGCAACATGTAACATCAATAAATTGGTTAATTATTGATTTACTTTTAGCTTATTTTACTAAATACACTCTACTTTTTTTATTAAAGGGTGAAGCGTAAAATGGAAAGGAACAAAAAGGGTTAAATAGCCATGAAAATTCTAACAAAGGTTATTTCGATTTCATGCATGAAATAATGAGCATTGTTGTATGGACTAGTCTTTTGCCTTTGCTAATACCTAATTTCATGCAGACTGGCGTAACCTAATTCCCTTTAACAGTTTGCTCGCCCGTCGGGTTCTCCTAGAGTATTTTGTAAAAACTATTGCTTGATCATTTTTCACTCAGCAATACACTACCAACTGAATCCTAATTCCTAAACAGTCTCCAATAATATATTTCTGATAGGAAATAGTACAAAAGTAATCACTCAACAGGCTATCGCAGGTCACAATGGGTAATTGCAAGTCTGATTCCATAAATATTATCAAATAAAAGGAGAACGATGTATATTAATTTTCAAAAAATAGACATACAGGAGATATATAATAACACGTCTTCCTAAAGCCTAAGCCTTCTAGACTACAGGTAATAGTTGGAAAACATGGTTGTAATGCAAAATTGGGCAGCCATAACCAGAATATAGAGAAGCAAATAGAAATAGGGATATGCAAACATAGAATCTAGATAACGTGCAGTAAATAAAATATAACTTGACAAATATAATCTGAAAACAAAAAACCATAGTTTACATACTTGAGAGTGAAAAATGGGTTGCTGCGACTTGGAGCTGAGAAGGATCGAAGCTGAAGCGAGATCGAGGCGACTTGCGAGCAGGGAAAGAGCTGAACAAAAAAAATTGATTCTTTTCCCCCCGAGAACACGACTTTGATTTTATTTGAGAGGGGGGAGCTCGGTTATTTTGATGGATATCGCTGTTTTGAGGAGGCAATTAGAAAACAAAGAGGACCTATGTTGTTTCTGATGGGCTAATATGGGCTTTTCTTATTAAAAAAAGAAATCGGGTGATATATCAGAAAGTTGTTTCAGTAAAATATCAGCCGATATTTGTAAATATCGACCGATATATATATGAAACGAGATACACAACGATATTCTAGGTTTCATTTTGTTTTGACCTTAAAATGAGATCTCAGCCGAGATATTGGTTGGGATGGCCGATATTTAAAACACTGGTGGCAGTTTGAGACCGAAATGAATAAATGGTTTTTAGATTAAATGATATGTTTTCAGTTTAAAAATGTTTTCGTTGTATTTATTATTTTATGTCTTGTGAATATTAGTCTCTATGATATATGTTTTTATACCTATAACGCTTCATATTTCTTAGCATGACCCAACTTTGGAAAATGTTTAGGGGTGTGAGGTGTTTCATTTGGTATCAGAGTCTATGGCTATTGGATTCCTATAAATTTATTTTAAAAAGTAAAATATATTTCAAAAGAAAGTAGATTTTCGAAACAAAAAGCAATTCTGAAGATAAAAAGTTTATCCTCTCAAGTCAGGTATAACTTGCTTTAATTCTTTCAAAATCTTAAAACTCTATGTTTTCTCTTGGGCAATATGTTGGTAGCCTCAAATCTTTTTGAGGATGTCCCATTCCTAGTTGGTTTCGTAGATATCTTGAAGCTACAAGACTACCAAAGCACAAGGTCTTACGCAAAGTTCATCGCCTACTATTACAGTTTCTCCTAACCAACCAGTAGTTGTTAATTTCTCTATGATTTGTACGGATTCCTCAAATCTTGGAGATAGATCTTTCTTGAGCACAAAGAGCTTTATTAAGGTACGTACTTGGTTGAGAAGTACAGAGCGGATTTTTAGATTGTTAAAGCTCAAGGATTGTTAAAGAGCTCAACTGGCCATTTGGCCGCTGAAAGAGGAGGCATCTTATTGGTGGGAGATAGTCGAGGGTAAGGGTATAGATATTGATTGTGTAACACCCCAAAATTTTCTGTTAACATTAAATTAACAAATTAATGTATAATTAATTCTAAATGAAATAATTAAGGGAAATGGGTTACGCCGTTGCTTTCATCTCGAAATTCTGCTTGAGATAGAGTTCGAGTTTGCGTAAATCGGACTCCGTATGAAGGAGTTATGACCTCTGGAAGTTTCAGAATTCAATTTAAAATTCTAACAGTTAAAACTCAGTTCGAAATTCGAAAATAGACCCAAACTAGGCTGGGCAGGAATTTTCCCTGCCCAGGACCCTGGTCAACCAGGGGGTCGACCTGGGTAACCAGGTTGACCATGTGGTCGACCTGGGGGTCGACCTGCCCAGTCGACCTGGTCAGGCCTTGGCTGGCTTGGTCGGTTTGTGGTCGAATTTTTGAGCTCCGGTGTGTCACTAGGGCAGATTTGTCACTTTCTATTGGCTCCTCTTGATGTGTATGGTCTGGATTCACTCTATGATCATCTGACGGCTCAAATCAATCTGAAATTCTATAAATACAACCCAACACTCAACCTAAATTCACACAAATAAAATAAAGCTAGAGCCGTCATGCTTCCGGGAGGGAAATAAGAGTAGCCGTCAGTTGGAGAAAGCTTAGAGATGAGCAAAACTAAAGTAAAACAAGAATCAAACAAAGTTAATCTACCCAAAGGAAAGCATTACGAATTAAAAACTCAGAATCCAGAATTCAAGTTCGTCGTTTGTTGTAAGTATAGTGATTTTTCCGATGAGAATAAAATTGAGACTTGATTCGATGTAAAATGGAAATGGAATTGTGCTATTGTATAACGACGATGCTAATTCATATCTGTGTATTGCAATGATTGTATTGTGAATGGTATTGGGATGTTTGTGGTATAATTGACTTGATGTTGATCCTATTGTACATTTAGAATGAAAGCAACATCACATACAAGTATATGGTTAATGTTAGAATTTACACCTATGTGTTTATATGTTTAACATAGGTTGTATACATTTTTCTAAGTCCAAGTTAAGACTTATATACACATGTTCTATGTTAAGACCATGATAAAATCCCATGTATATGTTCTTATGTTCTTTGCAAGTTTGTAATTGGGTCCATACCAAGTACCATTTAGTTTCACACGATTATCACAAGTTTCATGTTATAATAGGATACATGATTTGATCTAGTTCATGCTTTTGGGTTAATGTCAAAAATAGACATGGACATGTAATAACTTTGTCACATGCTAGTTTGTATTTGAAGTTATGCCTAGATAAAAATATGTTCAGGCTTATATTTTATGCAAGTCTAAATTATGCCATTTCATGTGACACCTATTTAATTAGATTCTTATTTGAATGCAAGTTCACATGACAAGTTGAAACCCATGATTTATGTTAATTAGATCGCAAAGTTGCAAGTTAATATGTCACACGCCCTTTATGTTATTTAGAATATTTCATGTTCTTGGCTTTCCTTTCTATGTTTATAGGTTGGGCTGGAATATCTAGCCCAACATTCATTATAATCTTGCAAACGTACAAATGGGGGAAATATCGTTGGGATTGAACATGAAAAATATATGAAATTAGCATGTTTGTCACATGCCAATAATTGATGACATTTAAATGGTATAAATTCTTATACCAAAAATGATGAACTTGGAAAGTGGGCCATAACATTTAATTGTTAACAAATTTACATATAATAAGTAATAGAGACAAATATGTAAATTTAGAAAATACGAGTATGCTTAACCCGAGGTTGGATTGAGTTGTGATGTAAACCTGTCGGACCCGCCCGGCTGTCCAGTAATCACAACAATACCTATCCAATGTGGGCGGTTAAGCATTGAGCCCAATAATGACCCGAGGTTAGACTGAGTTACGGTGTAAACCTGCCCGGAACCGACCGGCACATCCAGTAACCGTAACAATACCTGTCTAATGTGAGTGGTCGGTGCTTTAACTAATTAAAGTTAAGGACAGACAAGTCAGGATGGTAGGGTTAAGTTAACTAAAACACTTAACCAATTCAACATGTTAATTAAACTGATGGGTAGGGTTAGGTTAATACAGACACTTAACCACTTAACATGTTTGACTAGAAAACCCTAGTAATGGGGACCCATTTCAGCAGTAACCCAATTAGGTATCATGGTACCCTAAAACTAGGCAGGGTGGGGCACAATTACTGGGCTGATTGTAAGCGGTCAAAAGCGATGGCGGTTGGTGCAACAGTGTGGGTTCTAACGGAGTGCGGGCGTGCACACACTTCGGTGCAAACAAACAAGGCACTGGGCACCAGTAGTACAACCTATGAATTCTAGAATTGTGTTGGGCCACCACCATGGGACTTGATACACCCCATGGTGGGACCAGCATAGGTATCTACAATCATTGAGGGGCCGTATGACACATATGATTTTGCGAGTAGGAGCCTATCTTTAGAAAAAGGGGATCATTTCACCCTGATCATGGGGTGCCAGTTGAGACAGTACAAGTAGATGCAGAGATATTGTGTGGGGTGCGATAGTATATTTGGTTCAAAACTGCTTTTTCTTAGTTTATGATACTTTCCTATTTCCAGTTTATACCTACCATGCTCTTTTTCTTATTCTCATACTGAAGAGTCACTAGACTTACCAGGCTTTATGACTGACACTATTTTTTTTGTCTTCTTTTCTTCTGTTCCCTCCCCCCAGGTCCACAGGGAGGAAACAACTCAGCTTAGTCAGACTCTTTGCAAGCTTCAAGATAGTAGATGTATGGTTTGGACTCTCTTTCCTTGGCTATGGCTGTTGGACACGTTCTATGGGGATTTATGCAGTTTTAATTATGTTTTATGCTTCTTTATTTTATAATCAAGACAGAATTGATGATGTAATGTTTTGAAAGTTTTTGTAAGACAATTATGGAAATGTTTTGTATGAACACGTTTTTATGAAATGAAAGTATGTTTGTTTTCTGCTGCTTATATATACATTTGTTTATATCTGTCTTGTGTTTTATCTGTGACTTTTACTTATAAACCTCCATTGAAATTAAGGCATTCCCTTTGTGAGTGACCTTAACGGAGGTGGGGTGTTTCACTTGGTATCAGAGCACAGATTTACCAGATTAGATGAAGGTTTTTGAAACTATTTTCAAAAATAAGTTTAAAGAAGCATTTTTTTTTCAAGAAAAAGCGATGTTTTTAAAAGGCATAATCCCCCAAAGCCATATGCACTAACTTTCTATCCTTTTGTATTGAATACTTTCCTTTTTGTTCTAGCCTGTCTGAAGATCTTAACCTTCCAGAAGGAGTACCGATACCTGGCTGGTTCCGAAGATACCTAGAAGCTAGGGCCAATGATGCAGGCCCAGCAAACATTCCTCCTCCCACAGTGGCAGCGGTTCCTCCTCCTCCTCCCCCTTGTGGAAATACTTTCGCAAAGACGTGTAGAGACTTCAAGGCTACGGGTGAAAAGGACTTTTATGGAACTGAATCCTTTGTGGTAGCAAGGAACTAGCTGAAGGAGACCGAAGATTTGTTCGTCATCTTTGAAGTTGACGATAGGAAAAAGATATAGCTAGCAGTGTGGTCGCTTAAAGACGAAGCTTCTTATTGGTGGGAAGTTACCCATGCTGAGAGGCCAGTGGAGACTTGGGAAGATTTCAGGATGAGGTTTGAGATGAAATTCCTCTCCCAAGCTGAAAGAAGCCTGCAAATGGAGAAGTTCCTAACTCTTAAACAAGGAAGTATGACGATCAAGGAGTATGTCAATCAGTTTAATCAGCTGGCCAGATTTGGGCTGGATTTAGTAAACACCCAACACAAGAAGGCTCTTCGCTTTTTCAAAGGTTGAATGAGCCTCTACACATCCTTGCAATGACCCATATACCCATGGGAGCGACTTATGAAAGCTTGGTGGACATGGCGCTGCTACACGAGGAAGATAAAGGCAAGAAAGAGGCAAAGGTGGAAGTGCCTCAAGAAAAGAAAGAGGGTTTACAGCTAAGAAAACAGACTTCAAGAAAGGCAGGAAGAACAACAAATCCCGTGAAAAGATAAGGTGTAACTTCTATGGCATTGTTGGACATATAGCGAAAGACTGCAGAAAGTAGAAGGCGAAGACGAATGGTGGTTGTTTCCATTGCGGCGAGACTGGACACATGGCTAAGGACTTCCCAAAGAAGAGGGGGCAGGGACAGAGGAATGGATCCACTTCAGCGGGACATGTTCATGCACTGGTGGCACCTCCGCAGGAACAAGGTAGAAATATTTCTGTAGAAAGCTTAGTTTCTCTCTATGATCATCCAGTTCGCACTCTCTTTGATTCTGGTGCATCACACTTCTTTATTTCATCTGCTTTAGTAGAATCTCTGCACCTAGACACTAGTATGGTAGAAGATCCCTTGGTCGTTTCAAATCCGATTAGGGTCTCAGCTTATTTGTCAATGGTTTGTGTGGATTTGAAAATCTCTATTCTAAGTGTTGAGTTTATATGTAGTGCCTTTGTTTTGGGCTTCTCGGGATATGGATTAATCTTAGGCATGGACTGGTTATCTAGTAATGGTGCCATTCTTGATTGTGAGAAGAGAGTGGTTAGACTCTTGACTCGGCTCGGTGACACTCTAGAAATTTCTTGTAATCCCTTGAATGTTGTTATGCTTAGTTATCTAGAGTCGCTTGATGCTTCTGTTGAGAATTTGCAGTCGGTTAGAGTGGTCCGGGAATATCAGGATGTCTTTGAAGAGGTGAAGGGCTTACCTCCGAAGCGGGAAATAGACTTCCGCATATATCTTGTTGATAATGCAAAGCCCGTAGCGTTACCTATTAGACACCTGGCTCCAAAGGAGAGAAAGGAGCTCAGTAAGCAAGTTAAGGAGCTTCTCGAGAAGGGGTTTATAAGGCGGAGTATCTCAGAATGGGGTGCTTTGGTGGTGTTCGCCACCAAAGCAGATGGTTCACTACGTCTTTGTGTGGACTATAGGGAGCTAAACAAGCTGACTAAAAAGAATAGACACCCGCTTCCCAGAACAGACGATTTGTTTGATCAGCTTGTAGGTGCGTCGGTCTTCTCCCAACTTGATCTGGCTACTGGGTTCCATCAGCTAAGGGTAGCTGAAGATAGCATTGATAAAACGACGTTCAGAACCTCAGACTGTTTCTTCGAGTGTCTTGTCATGCCTTTCGGTTTGACAAACGCACCCGCTTATTTCGTAGACCTAATGAGCAGGGTGTTCAGAGAATTCCTCAACAAGTTTGTGGTTGTCTTCGTAGACGATATTTTGATCTTCTCAAAGAATGAAGAAGAACATGCTCAACATCTGAAGGAGATCATGGACACTCTCCGTGCACATCAGCTAAAAGCAAAATTCTCCAAATGCCACTTCTGGAGAGAAGAGGTAAGTTTTCTTGGACATATAGCGTCCAAAGAGGGGTTAGCTGTGGACCCCGCGAAAGTGGTGGCGGTGCAAGATTGGAAGACACCAAGAAATGCAACCGAAGTCCGAAGCTTTCTCGGGCTTGCAGGTTTTTACCGAAAGTTTATTAGAGATTTCACGAAAATCTCAGCTCCACTCACAAGGCTAACAAAGAATAATCTAGCATTCGCTTGGGATTTGGATTGTGATATTGCTTTCCAACGATTAAAAAGGGGTCTTGCAACAGCCCCAGTTCTGACTTTGCCCGATGGAAGCAAGACATTCACAGTATACACGGATGCTTGTGGTACGGGACTAGGCGCTGTTCTGATGCAAGAAGGGAAGGTAGTAGCTTATGGTGGAAGATAATTGAAAGTTCATGAAAAGAACTACCCAACCCACGATCTTGAGTTGGCCGCCATCGTCTTTGCGCTTAAGTCTGGCGCCATTATCTCCTAGGTGAGAAGTTCGAATTATATACTGACCATAAATCTTTGAAGTACCTTTTCTCGTAGAAAGATCTTAACTTGAGGCAGCAAAGGTGGATGGAGTTCCTTGCCTCTTATGATTTTGAGATTTCCTATACTCCGGGCAAGGGCAACGTAGTAGCAGACGTCTTGAGTAGGAAGAAGCTGACCTTAAGCCCTCTCTTTGTAGAAAGGCAAAGCTTAGAGCATATAGCCCGTTTTGACTTTAGGCCCTCCTCTGATTTTGTACTTGGTTTGTTGGCATCACTAGAAGTACGGCCCATACTTTTAGACTCAATAGGGGCCGCACAACGTGAAGACCCTCAGCTTGTGGATGTGATTGATAAGCTAATTAAGGGTGAAACTTCCAGTCACCTCAATAGGTACTCCATCGATGATAAGGGTTGGCTGAGGCGAGATGGAAGACTATGCGTCCCACAAGCAAGGGATTTGTTAAAGTTGGTTCCCGAGGAAGCACACCATTCCAAGATGACAATACACCCAGGTGGAGACAAGATGTACAAGGACGTAAAGAGAGTTTTCTTTTGGAACAACATGAAGAAGGACGTGGCAGATTTCGTTTCTAAGTGCGTGATATGCCAACAGATCAAGACGGAACAAAAGAAGCCTGAAGGACTACTTCATCCTCTAGAAGTCCCGCAATGGAAGTGGGATAGCATTTCAATGGACTTCATTGATGGGTTGCCTAGGTCAAGAAGGGGCAATACTAGCATTTGGGTAATAGTGGACAGGCTCACAAAAAGCGCCCACTTTATACCTGTCAAGAATAAAAGGACTGCCTCATCTCTAGCCTCTCTTTATCTCAAGGAAATAGTTCGACTCCATGGAGTACCCTCCAGCATAGTGAGTGACCGAGATCCCATCTTTATGAGCGAGTTTTGGCGGAGTCTGCAAGAAGCTGTAGGCACACAGTTATGCTTGAGCACGGCCTATCACCCCCAAACCGATGGTCAGACGGAAAGGGTGAATAGAGTATTAGAAGATCTTCTGAGACTGTGCGTTCTTGACTTCGGAGGGACATGGGAGGATCATCTTCCTTTAGTGGAATTCGCCTACAACAACAGCTATCAAGCCACCATCGGCATGGCGCCCTTCGAAGCTTTGTATGGAAGATCGTGCCGATCACCAACTTGTTGGTGGGAGTCTACAGACAAGCTTATGCTTGGGCCAGACATGATTAGAGAGACTTCAGAAAAAGTGGACTTGATACGAAGGAGGATGAAGACTTCCCAAGATAGACATAAATCCTACGCAGACAAAAGAAGGACCGACCTTGAGTTTGAGGTTAGGGTCAGGGTTTTCCTTAAGGTATCTCCTTTAAGGAACGTCGTTCGCTTTGGATCCGCAGGAAAGCTAGCACCAAGATTTGTAGGACCATTCCCTATCATCGAGAAGATTGGGAAGATAGCTTATAGAGTAAAGCTGCCCGAAAGGTTGGCTGGAATTCACAATGTCTTTCACGTTTCTCATATACGGAAATGTTTACATGAATCTGTGGAAGTGGTGGATCCAAGCATCCTAGAAGAAGTTGAAATAGAACGAGAAACCACTGTGAGGAGAGTTCCAACTTGAATCGTAGGAACTGAAATCAAAAGGCTACGCAACCGTGAAGTCAATCTTGTTAAAGTTCAATGGAGCAATGCCGAGGAAGACGCGACTTGGGAAACTGAGGAAAGAATACGCGCTACCTACCCTTTTCTTTTTGAGGGTACATCTTTGACCTCTCTTTTTCCATAAGTTTATGCTTGTATCTACCTTTTAGTGTATCTTCTCGGTCCTTTTTCTCCTAACTCCTTAGGCAGAAACTAATGGATGTAAACATGTATTTGAAACATGTTATGATTGATGGCTGCAAGTGGTTGCAAGTGATTGCTAGTGGTTGCTCGTGGATGCATACACACACACCCTAGGTATTAGATCGGCTCAGTCACTTTCACATTGCATATGCATATATGTATTCATAGTTGTATGTGGTTGAAACTTGATATATTGTCATATGGATGTCGCATTTGTATGAATGTTTGCGCACTTATGTAGAATTATGAGTAACGAAAAAATTTGCATACATAAGGGATTCATGACACTTACATGCTTTGCATTAAGGAGGTCAACTGAATCAGTAGACCGTCTGATTTTGCATTAGATAAGGACATGTACACACACAATGCATATGATCATGAAGCATTAGATGTCTTTTAAGGACAATGGACGCCTGTGTTTGTTGGTTGAGTAGATGGACGGTTGGATGTTAGGATATACGTTCTTCCAAACTTGGAGATTTCGAGGACGAAATCCTTTAAGGAGGGGATAATGTAACACCCCGAAATTTTCTGTTAACATTAAATTAACAAATTAAAGTATAATTAATTCTAAACGAAAGAAATAAGGGAAACGGGTTAAGCCTTGCGTTCGTTTCGGAATTCTGCTTGAGATAGAGTCCGAGTTTGCGTAAATCGGACTCCGTATGAAGGAGTTATGACCTCCGGAAGTTTCAGAATTCAATTTAAAATTCGAACAGTTCAAAATTCAGTTCGAAATTCGAAAATAGACCCAAAATGGGCTGGGCCGGAATTTTCCCGCCCAGGACCTAGGTCGACCAGGGGTCGACCTGGGTAACCATGTCGACCATGTGGTCGACCTGGGGGTCGACCTGCCCAGTCGACCTGGTTTGGTCTTGGCTGGCCTGGTCAGTTTCTGGTCGAATTTCTGAGCTCTGGTGTGTCACTAGGGCAGATTTTCCTCTTGGTGTGTATGGTCTGGATTCACCCTATGATCATCTGACGGCTCAAATCAATCTGAAATTCTATAAATAAAACCCAACACTCAACCTAAATTCACACAAATAAAATAGTGCTAGATCCGTCATGCTACTGGGAGGGAACTAAGAGTAGCCGTCAGTTGGAGAAAGCTTAGAGACGAGCAAACCTAAAGTAAAACAAGAATCAAACAACGTTTATCTACCCAAAGGAAAGCATTGCAAATTCAGAACTCAGAATCCAGAATTCAAGTTCGTCGTTTGTTGTAAGTATAGTGATTTTTCCGATGAGAATAAAATTGAGACTTGATTCGATGTAAAATGGAAATGGAATTGTGCTATTGTATAACGACGATGCTAATTCATATCTGTGTATTGCAATGATTGTATTGTGAATGGTATTGGGATGTTTATGGTATAATTGACTTGATGTTGATCCTATTGTACATTTAGAATGAAAGCAACATCACATACAAGTATATGGTTAATTTTAGAATTTACACCTATGTGTTTATATGTTTAACATAGGTTGTATACATTTTTCTAAGTCCAAGTTAAGACCTATATACACATGTTCTATGTTAAGACCATGATAAAATCCCATGTATATGTTCTTATGTTCTTTGCAAGTTTGTAATTGGGTCCATACCAAGTACCATTCAGTTTCACACGATTATCACAAGTTTCATGTTATAATAGGATACATGATTTGATCTAGTTCATGCTTTTGGGTTAATGGCAAAAATAGACATGGACATGTAATAACTTTGTCACATGCTAGTTTGTGTTTGAATTTATGCCTAGATAAAAATATGTTTAGGCTTATATTTTATGCAAGTCTAAATTATGCCATTTCATGTGACACCTATTTAATTAGATTCTTATTTGAATGCAAGTTCACATGACAAGTTGAAACCCATGATTTATGTTAACTAGATCGCAAAGTTGCAAGTTCATATGTCACACACCCTTTATCTTGTGAACGTACAAACGGGGGAAATATCGTTGGGATTAAAACATGAAAAATATATGAAATTAGCATGTTTGTCACATGCCAATAATTAGTGACATTTAAATGGTATAAATTCTTATACCAAAAATGATGAACTTGGAAAGTGGGCCATAACATTTAATTGTTAACAAATTTACATATAACAAGTAATAGAGACAAATATGTAAATTTAGAAAATACGAGTATGCTTAACCTGAGGTTGGATTGAGTTGTGATGTAAACCTGCCCGGACCCGCCCGGCTGTCCAGTAATCACAACAATACCTATCCAATGTGGGCGGTTAAGCATTGAGCCCAATAAGGACCCGAGGTTAGACTGAGTTACGGTGTAAACCTACCCGGAACCGACCGACACATCCAGTAACCATAACAATACCTGTCTAATGTGAGTGGTCGGTGCTTTAACTAATTAAAGTTAAGGATAGACAAGTCAGGATGGTAGGGTTAAGTTAACTAAAACACTTAACCAATTCAACATGTTAATTAAACTAATGGGTGGGGTTAGGTTAATACAGACACTTAACCACTTAACATGTTTGACTAGAAAACCCTAGTAACGGGGACCCATTTCAGCAGTAACCCAATTAGGTATCATGGTACCCTGAAACTAGGCAGGGTGGGGCACGATTACTGGGTGGATTGTAAGCGGTCAAAAGTGACGGCGGTTGGTGCAATAGTGTGGGTTCTAACGGAGTGCGAGTGTGCACACACTTCGGAGCAGACAAACAGGGCACTGGGCACCAGTAGTATAACCTATGCATTCTAGAATTGTGTCGGGCCACCACCATGGGACTTGATACACCCCATGGTGGGACCAGCATAGGTATCTACAATCATTGGGGGGCCGTATAACACATATGATTTTGCGAATAGGAGCCTATCTTTAGAAAAACGGGATCACTTCACCCTGATCATGGGGTGCCAGTTGACACAGTACAAGGAGGTGCAGAGATATAGTGTGGGGTGCAATAGTATATTCGGTTCAAAACTGCTTTTTCTTAGTTTATGATACTTTCATGTTTCCAGTTTATACCTACCATGCTCTTTTTCTTATTCTCATACTGAAGAGTCACTAGACTTACCAGGCTTTATGTCTGACTCTATTATTTTTTTTCTTCTTTTCTTCCGTTCCCCCCCTCCCCAGGTCCACAGGGAGGAAACAACCCAGCTTAGTCAGACTCTTTGCCAGCTTCAAGATAGTAGATGTATGGTTTGGACTCTCTTTCCTTGGCTATGGCTGTTGGACACGTTCTATGGGGATTTATGCAGTTTTAATTATGTTGTATGCTTCTTTGTTTAATAATCAAGACAGAATTGATGATGTAATATTTTAGAAGTTATTGTAAGACAATTATGGAAATGTTTTGTATAAACACATTTTTATGGAATGAAAGTCTGTTTGTTTTCCACTGCTTATATATACATGTATTTATATCTGTCTTGTGTTTTTCTGTGACTTTTACTTATAAACCTCCACTGAAATTAAGGCATTCCCTTTGTGAGTGACCTTAATGGAGGTGGGGTGTTTCAGATTGGGTCGGATTTAGAGGAAGATTTGAGAGGAGATTCTTGTCATAGGCTAAAATGGGAATGCAGTTGGAGTGATTTATAGGGTAAAGTAAAATCCTGCTAAAAGGAATATATCAATCACTTCAGTTAGCTACGGGATTTGGGATGGATTAAGTAAATACTACTTATAAAAATACTGCCAGTTTCGCGAGAGGATTGAACCAACCTCTCCCGGGGTTGGCGATGACACATGTACCCATAGAGGCACCATTTGAGTCATTAGCAGAGATTATTCTTATGTACGAGGAGGTGAAGGATGTGGTTAAATAAGGTAAATATGAAGTTTTCAAGTCTGCAAGCTCGAAGAAATAATGGTTGAATAATAAAAAAGGCAATAAGAAGAATACCAGAGGGCCTCAGAATGGGAAAATCAAGTGGAATATCAAGTGTTATGGATGTGGATTGATTGGTCATTATGTCATGGATTGTAAGAAGACCGCGATGAAAGGAAAGTGTTCTAATTATGGATAGCCTGGACATCTTAGTAGAGCTTGTCCTCGGAGGACATGACATGGAGCTAGTGCATCAATGGCTCAGGAATTGGACTTAAAGGAAGCTCCGTCTAGTTGTGGACCAGATAGATGTTGGAAATTTGCGGAAAAAGGTTTGATTTCTATATCATATTTTCACATTCACACTCTCTTCGACTCAAGAGAATTACATTCTTTTATCACTAGTTCTTTAGTCAACTGTTTGCGCTTGGACTTTTTTTTAATCACTCATCGCACAATTATTTCAGACCCTATAGGTGGTTTTGCACATTTGTCTATGATTTGTAGGGGTTTGGAGATTTTGATATTAGGCGTTGAGTTTGATTGTAACACCAATGTATTGGGATTCTTGGGATATAGGATGATCTTAGGGATGGATTGGCTAGCCATGTATGGGGTCATTTTGGACTGCGAGAGTAGATTCCTTCAATTGGCGACACATAGTAGTCGGGCCCTCGAGATTTCTTATGACCCAAGGGGGTCATTCATGCTGAGCTTTCTTTACTTCCTAGATTCATCTATAGAAGATATTGATTCATTACCTGTAGTGCAGAGTTTTTGGATGTGTTTGAGGAGGTGGAAGGGCTACCTCCTAAGAGAGAGTTGGAAGCCCATAACATTGCCCGTACGACATACGATTTTGAATGAGTAAAGAAAGATGAGTAAGCAAGTGGATAAGCTGTTAGAAAAGGGATTCATCTGGTGGAGTGTCTCTAAGTGGAAAGCACATGTCATATTTTCTACAAAGGTGGATGGTTCTCTCTGACTTTATGTGGGTATAGAGAATTAAACAAGCTCATGAAGAAGAACCGCTGCCCATTCCCTCTAATCGATGATTTATTTGACCAATTGGTTGGCATGTCGGTGTTCTTTCAGTTTGATTTAGCCAGTAGTTTCCATCAGCTTAGAGTGACAGGAGATAGCATCGACAAAACGGCCTTTCAAACAACTAACATATTTTTTGACTGGTTATTTATGCATTTTAGGTTAACCAGTGCCCCGGCCTATTTTGTGGATCTGATAAGCAGAATCTTCCAGGATGCTCTTAATAAGTTCATGGTTGTGTTTGTTAATGACATTTTGGTATTCTCGAGGAGTGAAGATGAGCATACCATAAATTTGGGATAAATTCTCCATAATCTTCGAGCACATCATCTTAACACGAAGTTTTTGAAGTGCCATTTCTAGCGCGAAAATGTGTGTTTCTTAAGGCACATGGTTTTTAGAGAGGGGTTAGTTGTGGATCCCGCCAACGTGGTGGAGGAGCAGGATTGGAAGGCCCATAAGAACACAACTGAGGTGATTAGTTTTCTAGTTTTGTAGGTTATTACATAAAGTTTATGAAGACTCTGTGTGGATTTCGGCATCGATTACCTTCTTACCAAAAAGAATTTGACATTCGTGTGGGATGTGAATTGTAAGGATTCTTCATGAAACTCAAGAAGGCTCTTACCAATGCACCGGTGTATTGACGATTCCTAATGTTTCTAAGATGTTTACTATGTACATCAATGCATGTGGGAATGACTTGGGCTCTGTATTGATCTGTGTAGTTAAAGCGCTTAGCAGCTATATAGCGGTGGAGGTGCAAAAAGGTGTAGTGAGGAAATAGCGAGGATACGGCGAACGCGCAAAAAGGTTCATTAGATGTACAACCAAAAATTTGAAAATTAATTAACCATTTTTCTCGCGTATATGTGTATAAGAAACTAATGTTAATAATTTTATATAGCTAAATCAAGGAATATTATAGTTGTGTATGCTAAATTTGATGAATGTAATTGATTATTACCATATATTAGGAACTTATGCCTTAAATTTATCCCTTTATGCTAAATTTACTGAATTTTTTAAAAAGAGAACTAGTCAAATCAAGCTCTATATATTAATACAGCTAAAGAGGATGCTAAAAAGCCTTGATTTAGCAAATGCAGCGGAAAACAGCGGGGCTGAAATGAATCTACTGTTCACCAATGCTAAATTGAAACAGCATAGCAGTGGAAGATGGCTATGAGCTATAGCAGGAATATTGCAAAAATTTAGCGGGGATTTAATTGCATAGGTATTGATGCATGAGGGTAAGCTCGCATGCTATGGTAGTAGGGAGCTTAAGACTCATGAGAAGAACTACCCAACCCATGATTTGGAGTTATCCGCGATTATTTTTGCACTCAATTCATGTAGCACTACTACAAAACAGCTCAGTTGCTTCGGTTGTTTATCCCCCTGTTGCTTCGGTTGTTGAACCGAAGCAAATGCAGACGACGCAACAGACCCAAATATATTGCTTCGGTTGTGCAACAGAAGCAATAAAAGATTTTTGTTGCTTCCATTGTTAGAAGAAAGAAAGCATAAAAAGAATGTTAATGACTTAAAAAGAGCTTTTTGGTTCGGTTATTATTGTAAACAACTGAAGCAAAAGAACCCTTATTTTAACAAAAAGTAAAATAGCTGCAGACCTAAACTATATACCACCACACATTAATTCAGTTATACTGGTATACAAAAACTGTAAAAAGTAACACAAAAAACATCATAAATCTAATACAGCAGAAATTAAAGCATAAACTTTATTCTCATATGTGTTTATACAATAATTGTGAAAATTAACTCTATACACATCATTTCCACAACTTAATTACATAAATATACATTCCTTAATAAATACAACTAGAGAATAGGAATTCCTATTTTTCCAATCAATTTTCAAAATGCAGCAGCAAATCGTGTCTTAGGTGCCTTGTATATACGGGACATGCAACAATTGGCAGCTGCTGAACAAGGTAGAAAAAACAGATAATAAGAATGCGTTCATTTTATATCTAGCATATAATCGATTAATAAACAAATGTATGCAACCTATTTTTAACTACAACTTATCTAACATGCACACACGTGGACAGAGGTTTAAATGGTAGTTATATACAGACCAAAAGTGATGATACAGCCACAACCGTGCTAAATAGTAACCAGGTTTTTTCACAGCAACGTTAGTGGAAGTAGGACTGTGAGGCAACAACCAACCGATTATATACATGGTAAAAATACAAGTGTTCTGAAAGCTGTAATAAGGTTGATAGCTTATGATACAGGGGTTGTTCAAGAAGGGGGAAATCACTGTGAATACATTGTAACCTAGAAAAAGAGTAAAAAATGGTACCAACATCTTTGCCATGCTGTGGAATCACATTTAGAACCTAGCTGATAGCCACAAAGACCAAGATTTCCGTAGAAGCTGCAAATAGTCATTTAATAGTTTTTTTGAATTTACTTTTAAACTGTATATTCATAAATATGCAACAATGCCAAAAAAAATAATTGTTGCCTTTCAGGTGTAAATCAGGTGAACTTGTTTGCATCGGGTATATTACCAACTAAGCTGTTGCACGAGATATTTTTGTTTAAAAACAATGCAAACCATAATTTGTTAGGAGGTGTTGATTTCCTCGATGATGGGCTTGAGCAGAATCACTGAATATTACTTATAATAAAATAATACTACATATTAGTAAAAAAAAAAAAAATTCGTTGATAACCTGTTATTTTGTAACTTCATAATTATACAACAAACAAAAAGGCATTATAATATAAATCAAGGCTGCATGCTCTTGAGACCTCTGTTGAATAGGAGGTTATTTATAAATACACAATAAAATGCAAATGAAATGGATTTTTTTTCTTTTTTTAGTTTGTAATGCAAAGATGTTTCTGCACTTCATCCTAAGTTTCTACAAGACATGCTGTGTAGAGCAAGACAGTCAATCATCAAATTTTGTAGCAAACCTTAGTACAAATATAATGTAGAATTTTCACTAATTAAATATATCCATTCATTTTATGTTTACTACATATATTACAAAAGAAAAAACTGATGACTGAGTGGTTTGGAGCATATATGATAAGAATAAAAAGAGTACAAAAAAATAACCTATTCATCAAGTTTTTTTCCAGTAATTTGACCATTGATGATTTGGAGAATACTAGGCATGAACATCAATTAAACCAAAAGAAGATATGGATTCAGAAATGAACAAAACATAAGTTAAAATCTACAATGTTTATAAACCACCATCTACAATGTTTCCAAAAGTCAGAATATAAACAAACTAAACTGAGAAAAATAACACAATAGCAAACATCAAAGATTTGTTGCTTGATCAAGAAAGGCTAATTTACTACAATCCATTCAGTAAAGATAAGCACGAGGTAATCCCACTTTAAATAGATTTATAGTTTAATTTATTTGCTTATTAACTTGCTTTCTATTATGATAATAATATTCCTACCTACATAAAGCAAAACTCATAATTATATGTCTGGAAAAATACATGAATTATTTAGGTTAGTTGCTTAGAAAGGATTTGAATTATGTAAAATGCAATGGGAAATTTTCCACTTTTCTCTTACAACCTATACAAGTTTACCATCCATCCTTGCATATCTCAAACTGTTGTAGTGTTAACTTCTGAGCTGAAAGAAGTTTAATGTGTATGTTAAATAGGAATGTGCTCCCAGGTTTGGAAACGTGGGCTAGAGGTCACAGGATAAAATGAATGAACTCAGTGGCAATATACCATTTTAAACTAAATTCCACATATAAATAAATATCTAAACATAATAATTTAAGTTAAACACCTGAAGTATATATACACTTTAAGGTTAATATATAAACTTATATTAAATGTTTGAATGTAAGCATAGACCACAATTCGATAAATAAAGAAAAGGGAAGCTGGATGTTAAAGGATGATGGATTGTCTAGGATAGGACAAGCTAATCTATAAATATTGAAGGATATTTCCGTTGCCTTTTATTAATATCAGATTACAAGTAATCTTCTTCCCTATAGGTCTATTAAATAAGAATTTTAATCCCTCAATAAGTTTATTTCGGTTGGGGCTCAAATATATATCCAAGCTAGAAAATAAAAGAATTCTACGTATGAAAATATTGAATTTCATATGAATGCTAACTTGAATATATTGCCTCAAATACTTTATATATGTGCTTTCAAATTCAAATGATATCATATAAAAATTACTGAATGGATTGTAGTTTCATTACTGAATGCTGGTAGAAAGTCAGTAAAGATAAACTATTGTCCGACTGGGATTAAAATGAAACTATTGCCCGACTTTATTGATTTACGTTTAAGGGGAAAAATGCGCAAATTGTTCTCAGTACATCGTTCTGCTGCTTTAAAAGAAAGTGAATTTTCCAGACATAATTTTTACGTTTGACTGAAATCAATGAAGTCTAGAAAATCATCTATGTAAACCTTAATATTTAGCTATTTTTAAGAAGTTCTCATGCCATCTTCCTCATATTAATCTCCATAGTGTCCAGATATGATTTTGCTTATGTTAATTCAAACAATGACTAAAAAAACTCGGATAACTCGACTGATAATAATGATCCATCCAACTTTGACGATGTAGATGAGTATGATGATGATTTCGCGTATAAAACTAAAATTTAATCTTAGTGGTCTAACTTAAAATTAAGAATTATAGTTTGAGCTCAGCTTGGCGAAAATGAAGTGGGATGAAAGCAATTTCAAGTTGATCTGTTTACTAGGCTGGAAGCAATTGGCAATATATTCATTATTGATCAGTTATAAATTATCAATTGGAAATATATCTTTTATTATTTTTATAACAATATTGATCAGTTATAAATTACTATTTGTAAATCATAAATTATTATCTATAAATTTTCAGGCATAAACTAGAATAAATTGTAAAATCATTATTGTAATAAATTATTATATATTTAAGGTACATTATAATTTTGTACAATATATTCATAAATTATTAAATACAACAATAAATTATCAATTATAGAAAATAACGGTTAATTAATCTTTATAAATTACTTTTAATAGTCATAAATACAACATTATGGCGACTTAGAAGTATCATCGGTTAACATTTCCTTGGAAGTGAAATACAACTACATTTTAAAAATGAATTATTACATATGTTTCTTAATTATTTATTATTGATTACTTATTTATTATTTAATAGTCATTTAATTAAGTGATATTTATTGAATAATAAATATCACTTCATAAGTATTAAATGTTATTATTAATTATTAGTCCTATGTTTTTTTTCGCATGGCAGTCCTACTTATTTTATAGTAATTAATTATTTAATGTTAATTAATAATTATTAACTGTTACTCCTTGGTTATCGAATATTGAGTATTAATTATTATATGTAAATTTATTTATTAAATGTTTAATGTAACTAATTATATATTAACTATAATTTAATGTTTGTTAATAATTTACTATAACAAATAATAAAATATAATAATAATTATTGATTATTTATATTATTATAAATTATTTATTAATAATCCTTAATTATGATAATTTAGAAGTTACGATAAACATAAGTAGTTATTTATGATTATTAATATGTGCAATCGTTTATGATTATAAATTAAATAATGATATATGCAAATAATGTTATTTGCTTCAGCGCATTTGCTTCGGTTTCTTAGAAACAGATGCAAATAATATTATTTGCTTCTGTTGTATGAGTAACAGGAGAAAATAATGCTATTTGCTTCTGCACATTTGCTTCGGTTATTAACACAGCAGAAGCAAATGATACTATTTGCTTCGGTTGTACTAATAACGGAAGTAAATGACACCATTGCTTCGGTGCATTTGCTTCGGTTGTGTAAAAAACAGAAGCGAATGATGTTATTTGCTTCTGTTGTGGACACAACCGAAGCAACTGAGCTGTTTTGTAGTTGTGTAGGCATTATCTACTTGGTGAGAGATTCGAGCTCTACACTGACCATAAACCGCTGAAGCATTTATTTTCGTAGAAGGATCTGAATATAAGGCAACGATGTTGGAAGGAATTGCATCATATGATTTTGAGATAGCATATTTCCTTAGTAAGGGGAATGTAGTAGTAGATGCCTTAAGTAGGAAGAGGATGTCTTTGAGTCCTCTATCCGTAGAGCGAGAGAGCATAAAGTATATTTTCACTTTTGATTTTAGACCTTCTATGGATTATACCTTTAAATTGTTAGCATCTTTGGAGAATCAGCCTACATTATTGGATTGGATTGGATCAAGACAACGACAGAATCTCTATCTAATATATTTTTTAAAAAGCTTGTTAGAGGAGACGCCTCTAGGCATCTCCAATGATATTCTGTTGATGGTAGAGGTTGGCTGCATAGAGATATAAGGCTTTGTGTCCCTGTAACATCCGGGATTTTTGACCATTCAAATCGACAATGATCCACAATGTCAACTTAAAAAAATCAAAAATACGGATAGTTTTTGGGATTTATATAAGAAAAAGAAGAGAAGAAGAAAAACAAATATAGATTCTCACAACGGAAGGACAAAATATAATAAATAAATAACAGTTCATGAAGCTGTTAAAACATACATTTGATTATACACTTACAACGATTATCAAAGTTAACTATAATAAACATACCAATATTTGCAGCAGTAATAAATATAATATTTCTAGCAAGCTACATCTTCATCTTCAAAACAGTGTCTTCGATAACTAAAACTCAGGCTGACCCGAGCACAAATGAAAAGACAAAAATACTCGGATCAGAACTAAAATATTCTCATATTAGTTAAATCAAATTCATGCGATAATATGAGTGCAATAACTTAAGAGATGTTACGGGAATTTCCATCTCCTAAGGATCCACTAAAATAGATACTATACAATACAATACGCTATTATAATAGTGTCTATGGTTAAATATAACATATTAAAATAGTTTAAACGAGATACATTTTTACCCTTCCACCGTTTATAATGCTGTAGTCTATACAGATACCGTAAAGTCCACAGTACGTAGTGGCTATCAGAGGGAACTCCATAGGTACGGTATAAATCAAAATCGTAGGGGGCTCGATCAGGATAATGTGACAAGGAACACGAGGAATGCCCAGAGTTAGAGTATACTAGTTGCACGCCTGAACTAGTGGTAACGCATAGCCGCGACTACCGCCCACCTCGAACAACACTCCCAAATCATAGATGCACATCAAATCAAATCAATCAAACCGAGGGACAATAGTAATAAAGGAAGAAGTGTTGCCGATGGAGGTAGCTAACCACACTTGGTCCGGTATAGCCATGTTTTAGTCATTTTAATTATGACCCGAAAGTCGAGGACATCCATTATCGTTCTCTTTCTTCAAATCCAGTAATCGCCTCCAAATCAACCTACTTCATTCTGGAACTCCACCGCGTACACAGTTGTTAAAGTGGTTTTCGGAATTGGCAGAGAATATGACAATATCCGATCCCGGTCTCTTTAACAAACAATCTTTTACATTTTTCACACCAGTCATCTCCTTTACATTTCAAAGGGGTTCGTACTTCATATTGAAATATCATATTTTCTTAAAATTCATTTCAATATTCAAGAAAGAATATATTTGATAATAAAATCTCCATTTAAACCAATTTAAAAAAAAACATCTTAAAATAATTTAAATATTTAAAATAGTTGAGAAGTATAAAAAACATAGTCTATATATATAATTTTGAAAATGTTTGAAAATATATAGTTTATATATAAAATATAATTATCAAAATCTAATAAAATCTATAGTTAAAATATTAAAGTAGTTTATAAATTAAATAGTTGATTATTAAAAACAGTTTATTTAAAATAATTAATATGGATAAATTAAAAATAAAATAGTTATAAGGTAAAATAGTTTATAAAGAAAATAATTATTATAAAAATATTTTATGAAATGGTTTAAAATACTATAGTTGGAATTGGAATCGTTTCTTCAAAAGTTAACAAAACTGTAAATCATATTCCAGTTTCAACTTATTCGACAAAATTCGATATCTTAATTCAAAAAGATTCAACTTCCCATTCATATTTCAATTCGATTCAACAGTTTGATTCAAACAATTCGATTTAATAATTTGATTCACATAATTGAATTTCAATCATAATTCACATTTTGAATAATTCGTTTGTAAAAAAAATCTCGAGTTCATAATTCAATTATTACTATAAATCAAGTTAATTTAAAGTAAATACCAAAGATGGATAAACAATTCAATTTCGATAAATATATTTTATATTCAATTTAGTTTTTAACTTTTGTTATCCATATTTATGAATTCTTTAAAATTTAAATTTATAAATTTCAAAGCTCAAAGTTCAAATTTAAGAAAATTGAATATTAATATCATTTACTGTTTTTTAAAACAATTCCAAAATTCAAGGTTAAAAACAGTTTTTATTTAACCAACTGGTGTCCGTATATAATTTTCTATCCTATGACCAAGTAATACTTAAAAATTTAATTTGATTATTTTTGGAAAGGATATATATATCATTTCAATCCAAATCAGGGTCATAGGTATTTATCATTTCAACCTACATTCTTAATTCATCTTAATGATTAAACCCGGGTTTATTTGATGCCTGTAACATTTAGGGTAAAAGTTGGGATTAATCAGCAAAAATCAATAACATATATAAATAATGTTGATAACAAGATGGATTTACATATTAACACATTAAATATATAAATTCAAGGCATACATCAAAATCAACACATCTAGACAGTTCAATAATATCAGTTACTGGTCATCAGGTATGAGGTTCTTTTTATTATTATTAAAACTAGAAATTAATCTATAACAATACAATTTATATGATAGTTAAATTAAATTATACACTCTATGCAGATTTGACATAAATATTCAATTTAAAAAATCAAACAGCAAACAATACAATCATATCATGACATGAATTTAATTTAACTAACAATCAAATATTTTAGTTAGATGTGAGTGGGTTTAATCACTCACCTTTAGTTTTGAACGAGATTGAAATTCAAATCTTAGGCCAAAAATTAAAGGTCTAAGAATCCGTTCAAACCAGCGGCATCGCGAAGAGCTCGACGATACGATTCCAACGCAATTTATTTCGTCCAATTCTGACCTCGTAGCAGAAAGTTATGAATGTTTAAACATTTGAAATTCAAATTAATATAAAATAAATAAAAACAATCCTCACCCAATCCCATTTCTCTACATCAGCAGTGCCTACTCACCTTTCTCCCTCTTCGTTTGTGCATCTCCAGTAAACCCGTAACAAAAAGAACCCAACACCGTAACAATCAAGGAATCACGCACTTCACTACAACGCCCTGGAGCACGATCGACTGTCTTCACCGAGTTCTCCATCGAATGCCCGACCAACGGCCAGAATCCGATCAACTTCGGTGGCCCAAATTGTCTCGAAATTCGTGAAATGCACGCCATTTTCTGAGCCTAATTGCTTTCGATCCACACATCTAAACTTGATCACGACCGTATGGATGAAAAGATCATTCGAAGGTCTCGCTTTGGAAGTTTGCTGAATCTTTGAATGGATTGAGAATAATTAAAGGTGAAAGATTGGAAGACTTCAGCCATTGGAAATTAAAAGAGGCGTCTGCTTAGAAATTTAGGATTTCTTGGATTATTTTATTAATAAATTATCACGGTTTGCGTGTATTTAAGCCAAAATTCGGACTGAGTCCAAATCAGACCTGCTTACTGCCTAACAATATGTTTTGACGCCTTCTGAACGCAATAGAATAGGTTTTGAAGGCCAGATTCCAAAGTCTATAACAGCTTTCTTTTAAAACTTGATTATTTAACTGAATTGTACATATAAATTTATAAGCGTTTTAATTTCTTACGATCAAACTATAATTCCATTGATCATGACATTTTAGAAATTACAATTATTTACAATTCTGGATCAAATAAAATTAATTTCATCGAGTTTTGATATCGTTTGCAAAATGACCAATTTAACCAGTTCATTAAAAGAATAAAATATTGATTTTTCGTTTGTTAACCAATAAATTAAAATCAAAGGTTTATAAATTCAATTCAAATCGAAATAAAATTCATGATAAATTTATAAATCAATTAATGCTTATTGTGAATAAATTTCAATATTTATGAATTCAAATTTTAGTTCATACATTATCAATATACGACATAAATTATTAATCTTAATATTTAAAACAAATTTGTTCAAAACATATTAAATTTAATATTTTAAATTGTCGAAAAAATCTTGGGATGTTACAGTCCCTCACACCAGTGACTTGATGAGTGTGGTATTAGCTAAGGCGCACCATTCGAGGATGGTCATCCATTTCAACGGTGATAAAATGTATAGGGATTAGAAGAGAGTATTTTGTTTGGCTCGAAAAAGGATATAACTGATTATGTGGCTAAGTGCATGCTTTGTCAAAGACTGAAGGCAGAGTAACAAAAACCTGGTGGATTGCTCCAACCATTAGATGTGCCACTATGGAAGTAGAAGAGTGTATCCGTGGAATTAATCGATGGGTTGCCTAGATCTATGAAGGGCAATACCAGTATTTGGGTAGTGGTAGACCGATTGACGAAGAACGCCTACTTCATTCCAGTCAAAAGCAAGAGGATGACATCAGCTTAGCTTTATTATAGATTAGAGAGATCGTTTGACTCCATGGTATTCCTACCAATGTTGTGAGACATGAACCTTATCTTCTCTAGTGAGTTTTGGAGAAGTCTGCAAGAAGCATTAGGAAATCTGCTTGGATTAAGTACAACTTATCATCCTCGAACTAATGGACAGACCGAGATAGTGAACAAGATCCTTAAGAATTTACCAAGGTTGTGTATTCTACACTTAGGAGGAACATAGGGTGAACGACCAAATCTTTTGTATTAAGTAGGGACATATACACAACACATTTACATAAAAACATAACATTAGAAAAATTAAGGACAATAGATGTAGTGATTGGTAGTTAAGTAGATGGATGTAGTTGTTGGTTGTAATTACTTATATCACTCCTCTATCCCTGGAGATTTCGAGGACAAAATCCTTAAAAACAAGATGAGAATGTAATAACCCTAAGATTCGAATAATAATAAATAATTAAAGAGTTAATTAATAAAATAACAAGTTTGTAAATTTCAGAATTTGGCTATGGAGGTTGCGCCATTGAGTCCTTGGCAATTTTTGGATCAAATTTTATATATATCTTATCTGAATCCGAGTTATGTGCTGAAGATACGAGTGAAACAAGTTAAGAATAAACCATAATTTAAAAAGAAAAAAGGAAAAAAGTATACATATGGGGAGTCGATCCGACCCATTGGGAGGATGGATCGAGCCACCTGCTTACCTGGGCGTGATTTGCGTCTATACGTGGGAATGACCAGATTTTTGTTTTAAAGCTGACGTGGCCTTTTCCTATTTGATGATTTTGATTAATGACCAAGGCAGATCGTTCTGATTGGTTAAGTGACGTGACTAACCTGGATTTAATTTAGAAATCCACTTATTTGTGATCCCTAGGCTACATTACAAATAGACCCCTAGACCTAGTTAATTCCTTCCAACATAATCTCTTCTCTTCTGGGTTCTCTCTTTTTGAGATGGACCTAACCAAGAATTGTCACTAGAAAAGGTTTATTAAATAAAATATTTATACGCATGTATTGGAGATGGAAACTACAAAGCACGGAGACAAGCTTAGGACTATGGATGAGTGTGTAATTAGACTTCTGGTAATTTAGAAAAATAGGGTTTATAATAGTTGTAGATTTTTTGGTAGGTTTTCTTATAATTTTTCTTACTTTTTTTTGTAAGCTAGTGTTTCTATAAGTTATTCTCTACAAGTATTTCTCAGTCTTTTCTTATAATTTTATTTTTATTCAAGCTCTGTAAGATAATCTTTCAGTCTTCTTCCCTCATTTAGCATTTATGTCGGCCGATTATTTTAGTTTCTCTGCACTTATATTTGGTTTATGCCCAAAACATGCCTTGATATGCAAATGTTAGTTTATTAAAGACTGATTTAATCCTTTTATTTTGCGCATGGAAAAATATATTTAAAGTTATAATTGTGTGATCATGGATTAAAAGTGACTAAATTTACAAAAAAAAGCATAAAATATAGAAATGTAACTAAAATGATATTGGACTAAAACAGAAAATTTAATGTAGATTTGTAATAAAATTATAACATGGATTGTAATTGGAAAAGACTGCACATATTAGTAAGGATAATATTATGATAATTGTATTGATACATAAATAAATCATAATGGATGGATTGGTCCTATTTGCAAATTGAATTATAAGATGAGGGTTATAATTGAAAGAAATAATCAAAAAGTTTATAATAAATATAAACTTAGATTTGGGATTTTGTTTAATAAGCATGTACTAGTTATGGTCTATTCCATCAGTACTGGGCTGATTAGGGAAAATAAGTGACAAATGAATAAGACCCAGATCAAGGGGGATCTGGGTAGGGGCGCAAATTAGAATATTTGTTTCTAGGATCCGTACTAGCAACATTCCCTTTAAGGTTAATCACTAATTGTCTCACAATAAATGGAGGTGGAGGAGGGGCACGCTTATGCTGATTTGCGTAAGTAAGATATCAACAGGTATAAGGGCATGTGTGGGTGCGTTTCTAGGTGCACGAGCATGCGATGACATCGACATGAGAAAAAAGTCACTATTGCATCCAAAAGAGATTAGTTATGCCTTTACCGATGGATTAGGTCGGATAAAGACCAAGAGCCATGGTGAAGTAAGTTACCATGCGAGGTGATAGAATTAGTAAGATAAAGCTGATCGATGGATAGTATTAGGAAATATTCTAATCATGTTTATTGCTTCAGTAATTGAGAAAGTGCGAACAATCAAACAAATCTTAACTTGTATATTTCAAGTACACTTCCTTGTACATCATCTCAGTATTTTTATCTTTTATAGTTGTACACAGAAACTTACCCTATCTGACATTAGAACTATTATTAATTCCACTTCTCTTCATCAATCAATCGTGCTAGTAATTACGTCATTCACCAAACTTTAAGTCTGACCCACTCCTCTTTATTCCTTTCTCACCGAGCTCGTAGGGTTAAGGTGATTAGTTCAGATTTCTTAGAGGATCATTCTTGAAGTTCATTCTAGTTACTGATGTATTTATCTTTTGGTTTTACATCTTATTCTATGAAAATGGTTGTATGCTGACTATTTTGGAGGATATTATGTTATTATACTGTAATACCCCATAAAATATATTTAATTTAGACATAGGATAATTTAATTTGAAAATAAACAATAATAATTAATAAAATATAAAAAGGCTGAAAATGGAATTTTGGACAATTAAGAATTGGGCCACGAAAGTTTTGTAGTTGCGTTCGTGATGAGATTCTGATCCGTGTTCTTTTTTTTACTAAAAACGGTGTCCGTATGCAAAAGTTATTAGTTAATTAAGTTGTACGTATATATTAATACACAAAGGTTTGAATTTCAAATAAATATATACGCAAGCTAGGAATACATTAAATAGAATAAGCATGAAAAGAATATTCCATATCATTTCAAACTTATGTGTATACATTCACACACAGAAGGGGACAAGTATAAATTAATTAAGGAAAGAAATTAAGAAAATTAATCAAGGAACGATTAAAAAGTAGCGTACATGAGACAGTTGTCTACTGGGCTCGACCCAGAAGGGGTGTCAACGACGCCATTAGGAGGGGTGTCGATCGCTAGGTCGACCTCCCTCCTAGGGAGGGTGTAGATCGCCCTTCTGTAGGTAAGCCCAGTGAGTGTTGCTTTATACAGGGGTTTATTTATAAATACTATCAATCAGTCTGCTTAGATTTAATCAATTAGATCCAACAGTCTTAAAACACGATAGCAACTATAAAAAGAGCCCCAACCCTCACTCCAAACCCTATCTCCATTCTCTTCCTTGCATCCGTCATGCCTTTCTGCCGTTGCTAAATCTTCAAAAAAGAAAACAGGTTCTTCGTATATCTTTTTAATCTATTTTCGTTTCTCCTATACTATTCTATTTAGATTTAGATTTAGATTTAGAATTATTCTGATATTTAGATTTATACATATAAGAATTCTAATATATATGATTCTTATATATATATATATATATATATATTTGAAAGGTTGGAGCTTGTTCGTTTTCGAAGGCCAAATCCATACTTTTATCCACTCAATTCTCTTTTTGCTTCTTCTTGTAGCTTTGTGAGTGGAATCAACAAAGTTACTATTTTCTATAGATTGATAATTATAGATCTGGATTGTTGTGCCTTTGGGGATTTGGGATATACGAAAAGAAAACATGATTAAACCCCCCAAATCCTCCGTTTATTTTATAGTTCGTAGAAATGTTCAATCAAGTTATAATTGGGTTTTGGGTTTCTATAAAGGAAGAACATAATTCTTTTGTATGATTTTATATATCATTTGGATTTTCTATATTGAATTGATTCCTTTTTATTCTGTTTTCATGTAAATTCACATGTTTAATTTTTGGGAAAAAGATTAAGATTTGGATAGTTTGTAAGTTTAATAGGTTTGAATCTCTATTTCTCGAAATAGAGAATTTGAATGTATTATTTACTACATATCTAAATGTTAATATTTTGCATATAAACAAACATAAGAAAAGGAATCTATTCAAATTAGGAGTTATAAACGTATATGGTTAATGTTGTGTTCATCTTTAATTGTTATAATAAACAAACATAAGAAAAGGAATCTATTCAGAATAGGAGTTATAAACGTACATGCAAAACCCTAGGTTGTAAGTTTATATGTTACTGTGGGTGTTTTCCCCATTTTATTTTCATATGCAAACTTATGTTATGGATTGAGGAAAATATGGGAAAATGACTTAAATACCTTAAGAATTAGATAAGACTGACATTTCAAATACATAGTACGAACACTGATCTCGTTCACTAATTTTACGTTTATAATTACATGTACATATATAACGTAATAAACGTATATAAATGTGTAATTAGTGCATTATAAATAGGATTAAGTTAGGAATAGAAATTTAAAATCCCCATAGGATTTGAATGCTTATATGTGTGTGAGTTAATGGCTTAATTTATATTAATGACACATAGGCATGAGGTTAATCCTTACTTGTAGTAGAAGTCTGCACGGAACCGACCGACATATCTAGCGTCTTCAAGTAAATGTGGTTAATGTGAGATGTCTAAGTGTCATGAGCCATTATAATTAGTATGCTGTGATGCAAGGTTAAGCCCAACTTGTAGTAGAAATCTGCCCGGAACTGGCCGATAAATCCAGCATCTACAAGTGGTAGGCCTAATGTGAGATATCTAGTGTTTATATATATATATATATATATATATATATATATATATATATATTGGGCGTGTGTGTAAAGTAGGCATGCCTGGGAAAAGGTATTAAGTGGCTAACCTATCTCTTATTGGGTATTAAGTGGTTAGGAATGTGTTCGTTTCTAAGGTTCACTCCTTGGTTTAGGACCTATGTCATTGGGTCTTCCCTTGAGAAGTAAATGGTTGTTGGGTCCACCTTTCTCTTATAATGTATTAAATGATCTTAATTGACGATAACGTGTGTGGGGGTAGTTCTCCAAGTAATGTCCGCTTTTATCTAGAAGGCAAGTAAGGGATGACCTAGGGACGAAGTATGTATACATGGCCTAAGGAACCACTGTCTAAAGGAAGTATTAAGTTGTTAGGAGTTCACCCTGTAGGGACAGCTAGATAGTAACAATAGGGCTTGCCAGGGGGGTTCTTCCTATGAGATGTTGTGTTCCTGACCCACTGCCTAGTATTTAGTAGACGTTACTATTTCTCTCCCTACAAGAGAGTTATCACTTATAACGTAATAACGTTAGAATGGGGTCTTAAGTGACATGGGGTCCACCATTGGGTGTTAAGTGACAAGTGAGGTGTCCGCCCTAAATAAATAAGTTATTAAGTGATTTTAGGAAGATGTCCGCCCTTAATTTAGTTTTGGGTATTAAGTGTTTGTCAGGGCGTCCGCCTTATATGTTTGCCTTGTATGTTTGTTACGAAGACATAACCTGAAAAGTTTACAACTTCCAATTATAAGGAATAACCTTCTTAACTTATTTATATTTCATTCACCATAGCTTTATGTTTTGACCTCCCTCCTCTTAACATTAACAGGACCATAGGTGAGACATGAAATTAAGAATGGAGGATGATCTCTTAGAGGAGGAGCCCTCCTCTTGAAGGTATAGTTATTGTGGCTATTGCTTATTTAATACTATTGTTATGTAATTCGGATGAATAATAATGATGTACCTTGAAGTCTAAGACATGTTGTATTTCTGAATTGTGTTTTTTAATAATTGGTACATCTTATATTTATATTATTATATTTTGTCCCATCCGCTGTTTAGATCTAATTTCCATTTTAGATCTCTCTATATATCTGTTTAAGTCAATCCTTATATGAACCAACGATCCGTTTAGAGCGGCTCTAAGTTCCAATGTGCCTTTTCTAGGTCGGAATTTAGGCTCATTCCGGGCGGGTTGTTACATATACTCTGATTTGTGATGAGAATTTATTTATATAAGACATGTGGTTATTTATGGTTTTAGACTAAAATGAATAAATACTTTATGGAATAAATGATATGTTTTCATTTTAAAAATGTTCCCGCTGTATATTCATTATGTCTTGTGAATCTTGGTCTATATGATATATGTCTTTATGCCTACAACGCTTCACATTTATTAGGTTGACCCTACTTTGGGGAATGTTAAAAGGTGCAAGGTGTTTCACAGCCGATAGTAATGATGCAAAACTACGGTAACTTAAAGGTTACATAACAAGTGCTATCAAAAACAAACATCTCATAATAGTACTATGTAGTATCATAGTCACAAACAATCAAAACTTGTGGTTCATTCAGGTTCTGAAACATATCTTCGCACAAGGATGAAAACAATCTATCAAGCGTCGCCTTATGCTCAACAGCCTTAGATTATTACTTAACCAATCATTTATGCTAGCTCAAACAATTCAACGATTCAATTTCCAATTTCCTCAAAAGATAATAATATAACATGTAATATTCAGTTTCATATTAGTATATTTTTTTTATACCAACTTATTTCTGAACTATTTCCACAAATGTTTAGTTCATATATTATGGTTATTCTTACATAATTTCTTTTCATTCTGAAATTCTTATTTAAACATTTAACATTTTCATTCAATTATTATTTATAATTTAATTAAGTCCAAATTTACAAGTTATACTTAATTCCTTACACTTAATTTGGAAATCTAGACAGTTCAAAATCGTTGAACATTCCTTTTATGGTTATTCTTGGTTAAATTCATTTCAAACAACTTCATTTAGGTTGTTTCTTACCTAACATCACATCAAAGTCCTATAGTCAAATTGTGAAACTGAATTCACAATGTGTTAGTTTACGATAATCATATAATTATTTATATACCCAACACATATAAGAATTGTATAATACCACTAATATTCAAACAAAGTCTTCAATATCCATAAATTGGTCGGGCACAACAACAAATCAACTAATAACTATCAATGCTCAAAAGTGAGTGAGCATGACCAATCAATCACTACATGACAATAAATAAGTATCGTCATCACCTAACAAACTACACATCCTACAAAACATCTAGTTACGAAACTTTCTTTTATATAGAAAATATAGAAAATCATGGTAAAAAAAATTCATTTGCCAACTTTTAAAACAATACCATGTCGAGTTGACTTGTTCAAGTGTTTTGTATCTGCATCCAGAATTTAGACTTTAAAAATCAAAAAACTAAATATAAAAATATTTTATATTCTATAACAAATACACTCTCATACATATGATATATATATACACTTACACTCATTCTACAATACTAATAACTCAGTCTCTAATGAGTCATGCAAAACCAGAGCTTAGACGTTTCTCTAAACCTGAACTATGATATCAAATGAGATGGCCCGCCTATTTCTCCGTTCCTTGTGCATAAGCCAGGTTCAGAAAAACAAGGAGAAGTTAGCTAGAGGGTGAGAAAGAAGAGAGGAAGAAAGTTAAAAGAAGAAGACAAGCACAATATAACTAGAGTAGGTCATAGCAATACTCTTTACAAAAAGAGAAAACTGCATATACATAAATAAATAATCAGAATACAATAAATGAATCGGTCTAGACAGTTATAATAACTTATCCTTACAATTACTGATACATATAACTAAACAGCACAACTGAAAAATACATTGTACAAGAGATTCGAGAATGCTTCTTGACTCGAGAAGCTCTCCTACAGCTCCAAGCTATATGAAGCTAATCAGGAATACATATTTGATTTGACTCGAGCATTAAGGAAAATAACGTCGGATAAGTCTGAAATACTAGAGTAAGAAAACTTACATTACAAACAACTTGCTTAATTTTAGAAATTCTTTTGAAAAAGGGATATCTTGTAATACCGTAGTCATACATAAACGTGACACGGGTTTTTACCTTATCATAACAATTTTTTTTATGAAATCAAATAATGTTATTTTCTATTTCTATTTAGGATAAAACCCATAAAATTAATCAAATCAAATAGCAGAATTATTACCATTATTAGATTTCAGATATGTTATTAAATACAGACCAACTGGTTGGTTCGTAGCGGAGAATGGATTCCATACAAATGACAAGACCAGGTAGGGTGTATCTTTTTGCATAGTACACCTCTAGAGGGATGTACTAAGGACCAACTATCCTTCGCCCATCTGGTAAGATGGTCCAACTACACAGATTCAAAAGTACTGCACTAACCGAATATGCCATCACTTCGGTCGTTCCCAATTTACCGAGTGTGCTCCACATAACCATCATACTCGACATATAAAAAGTATAGGTATTTGAGTGATGAACACATCCTAACGGACACGACCCACATATCCTCACTACATGCCTCCTTTGCCATTTTTGATATTTCAAGGCCAAAGGTGGCATATACCTTACATGCATAACATATAACCATAATTGAATGTCACATTGCCATTTTGTCAAACACTAATTGACTTTCATAGAAGTACAATCTCCAAACTTGTGCATCTTAGAGAAGGTGTATACGATGCAGGAGTTGCCTCCCAACCACTGTACGTTTGTAAAAATCAATGTACGTGATCTAAGAAATGCAATATCAGACATCCATCCATATAAGTTTTTTAGGAAAAGGACAAACCAAAGGTACTTTTTACCATACCTTGTCAGGAATAATTCTTAGGATTTGTATTAAGAAGTCCTCGCATCATGTAGAACCCCAAAACGTAAGGATCACTTCTATAAGTATAATTAGGGCTGTAAATTTTGTCCGAATGTCCGACGTCCGTTTGTGTCCATGACCGAAATATGCCCATTTGAATCCATCCGATTTTCATTTAGAACATGAGTTAGGACAACAAAATTTGTACGAGAAAAAATCATGTTTGGTCCGGGCTTGTCCGAATTCGTCCGAATTACTTGTAATTCGACATATAGTTGAGAGAAAATCTAGTAAAATGTACAAAATGTGATATAAATAGCCATGTCCGACTGAGTCCGATCGCGTCCGTGTCCGACCGATTTTATTTAGGACACGGATTAGGACAACGAAATTTATCCGAGAAATTTTTTGGTCTGGTCCGTGTCCGGTCCGATTTTTTTTAGGACAGAAACTAAACACATGTAACACCCTACTTCCATTAATGTCACTCACAAAGGGAATGCATTAACTTCCATGGAGCGTATTTAGTGTATAGGACAGAATATAACAAGACAGATATAAATATTGGTACTTGAAAATTTTAAAACAACTTTTATTGCAGCGGAAAAATAGTTTGATTACAACAACTTCATAAACCAAGTACACTTAATATCCATCTTGATAAATTGTTTCAGAGTACATAAAATAAAGAGCATAAACCCCAACACAAGTAGCCATAAAAGAGATGAGCTGAACTTTACTTTCAGCAATCCAAGCACTTACAAAAGAGAGAGAAAGAGATCCAAGGTCAAGCTCCACTAGTACTAGTCCCACCCCGAGAACCTGGTGGGAGAAAAGGAAGAAAAGAGGCGAAAACAAGGGGGTCAAACATAAAGTCTGGCGAGTATAATAAATTTAACAATATAATTATTAACGTAATTAGGATAAGGCATAAACTGACAAAATAAGAAATGACTGTGAAGCAAGTGGGCAAGACAAAGCAAACAGAGGAATATTCTGGCATTAATTGTGCTCCTAATCAATATAGGATAATTATTATACTGCACCAATGCTAAATACACCGCACCATTACTAGTCACCCTAAAAGTTGATCCCGCACACTGAACAAAATAATAATAATTGTAGTTTCGTGTACCCCTAGCTGTCTTCATAGGTGTCGTCTGCCCCTATCTCCACTAGTTGTACCCACTACCTTACCCATTCTAATTACAATGTTTATTCATAATATGGTAGTTATACTCCTAGCTGTCTTCATAGGTGTCGTCTGCTCCTATCTCCGCTAGTCGTAACCACTACCTTCCCTATTCGATCAGCTCCCTAACTTGTAGATACCCATGCTGGTCCCACAGTGGGGTGTATCACTCCCCAAAGTGGCAACCTGATACCACTAAAGATGCACGGCTTATATCTAAACGATACAACAACGTCTTACCTACCAGCCCGAGCCCACGCACGCACATGACCCCGTCGGACTTGCGTTGTCACCGCTAACCCGTATTGATCTCTTACAATTAAACTCAGTAAGCGTGTCTCGTCCGCGACTTGGGTCGAGCTCATAAAGATACGTAATGGGTTACTGGTTTGAAAAGGGTCCCCACACAAGCTTTCCACCTATGCTTGGTCCCCACTAAGATTCTCTACTTAACCCCTTCTTATTCATGTCTTCTTACATGTTTTCAACTTGGTTAAGTGTTTATAATTATATCCCACGTGTCCCCCATGTTATCCACTTAACAAATCAACATGTGTTATTGGTTAAGCTTGTCATAACCCTATCCGCTTATCAGATCAATATATTATTGATTAAGCTGGTCTTAACCCCATCCACTTATATCTTATTGGTTAAGTTGGTCTTAACCCTATCCGCTTATCAGATCAATATATTATTGGTTAAGCTGGTCTTAACCCCATATACTTATATCTTATTGGTTAAGTTGGTCTTAACCCTATCCGCTTACCATGTTTTACTTAATGTATGATTAAGTACATCTTAGTTCACAGATACATTGGTTAAGAAAATAACTCCCTAAGTACCAACCCCGAAGACCGAAATCAACATCAGATTGTTACTCGAGAATCACTCACTCAACCAAACTTCTGTTTGTCATTCATATTCGTCTTTAATCAGCATTAATTAATTATTAATGCACAGACCCCTCACATTAAGTCGATTGCTTGTGGCCGTTGGATATGCCAGGCGGTTCCGGGCAGACTTCTACCACAAGCCAGACTTAACCTCGTGTCTAAGCACCATTTAGTTTATGCCTTTGATCTCTCACATTAGACTACCGTTTGCGGTTGCTGGATTTGCCTGGCGGGTCCGGCCAGTCTTATACCACAAACGAGTCTAACCTCGTGTCTTCGGCTTTATTACTCATTTAATTTGTGTCTTTGACCTCTCAAATTAGACTACCGTTTGTGGTTGCTGGATTTGCCGGGCGGGTCCGGGCAGTCTTATACCACAAACAAGTCTAACCTCGTGTCTTAGGCATTTATTATTACACATTATTATTCAACCCCAATTTGAATTAATATCCCTATTTCAAATTGCCAATAACTTCTAATTTTAACCCATGTCCATAATTGTCACTTAAATTATGTCCATAATTACTATGCATATAAATTAGGCCAATTAATGTCTCAAATTAATTATATGCCTTTATGCCAATTCACAATTTTGCAAAATTTAATATTATCCCATCATCCCCACGTTATTCGTACGTTTTCATATGACATATGTTAGACTCGCAAATAGTCTAACTTATAAAAAGAAAAACAGCATCACATAACACATAAAATAGATCTAAGGATCATGACATAAACTTGCATATGAATTTCATTCAAGCTAGCATATGATAGGAAACTAGCATAGGTAATGGGCATAAACTTGCATAACTTATGTACTGCTATAGATCCAAACATAAAGGTGTGAACTTGCATATGGATATAAACATAAAGATGTAATCTTGCATATAGATCTAAACATAAAGGTGTAATCTTGCATATAGATCTAAACATAAAGGTGTAATCTTGCATATAGATCTATACATAAAGGTGTAATCTTGCATATAGATCTAAATATAAAGATGTAAACTTGCATATAGATCTAAACATAAAGGTGTAATCTTGCATATAGATCTAAACATGTAGATTAATGTCACATAAACTAGCATATGCATATACAGTTTCACATATATTTTAACAACCCAAATTTGCATAAGATTCATACATGTATGTATGATCCAATCATCACAAACTTACATAAGATATATGATTCAACTTGCATAAGATATATGATTCAACTTGCATAAGATTCGCATATGATCCAACTTGCATAAAATTCACATAAGAACTAACATACATATAGCTTACATCACATGATTCAAAATCATATTCTCAAAATCAAAATTATATCTTATCATAATTAAATTAATGAATTATTTTGTGAAAGCTATCATACTCACAATTAAAAAGAATAGTCTTGTCTTTCTGGGATCTATATTTTGAAACTGAATTGCTCGCCTTTGATGTAGATTAATCGTTGTTCTAAATTAGATTTGATTTAATTGGATTCTTGCTTCTATCTTGCTTTTGAGTTGAAAGAGAACGGCGGCTACTCTAGGTTTACCATTGACGGCATGACGGTCTTAGGAATATTTTTGTGTCATTTGGGTTGAGGGTTTGGGAGTGTTTTTATAGAAGTTTAATTTAATAAGAGTCGTCGGATTAACCCAGAAATAGCCAAAACCGTCCAACCAGAGTAATGGGTCACTCAGCCAATCATAGTATGACACATAAGCGCTTATACATCAGAATTTGTCACAAAGCCAATCAGAGAAGGCCACGTAAAAAAAAAACATTCCTTGACCAACAAAAAATGTACAACGTGCCCCATATGATGCGTACACGTCATGTATATGTATATGTATGTATATATATATATATGTATATATATATATTATTCATATATTTATTTATTTTCTTTATCTATCTTCCCAATTAACCATTTTCACACTAAACCACTTTTTGAACTGCGTTCACACTAAGCCACTTTTTAGCCATTCCCCTAAAACAAAAATATGATGCTGGCGAGGATCGAACTCTATACCTCTTATATGAGAGTCACACGTTCTAACCAAATGAGCTACTAAGCCTTTTACTTGTAAATCTTAGAACAATGCTAAACATTATTCTTTTCTCATTTCTCTTTTTCATGTTTTGCTGCAATATTTAATTTAAAGATAGCTTCTTCATACGGAGTCCGATTTACGCAAACACGGACTCTATCTCAAGCAGAATTCCGAGACAAACGCAATGGCGCAAACCGTTTCACCTAATTCTTCCTTTTCAAATTAATTATTCTTTAATTTATTATTTTAATATTCTCAGAAAATACGAGGTGTTACAACACACCTCTGTCCAGTCCGGTCCGACCGATTTACACCCCTAGGTATAATCAAGGTAGTTAACCAATGACATCAACAAGCGTTCATTTCCTTTCCAAAGGTTTATGCCTTTAAATCATGTTCATAAGCATACCTATAATGTCATTTTCGAATGCAAAATCAATCCAAAGTGGGTTCGACTCCAGTTCTAATCCATGTTCCTCGAACCAACAACGATATAAGTCACAATGGCAAATGTTGATAGTCCTTTATTTAAATATCAACCATAAGTGTACAGTTAAGCATATGAGAAGCATAAACTCTTTTAATTAAAATCATTTCATCAATTCTAAAAAAATGATTTTATATACTTATCTCAACGGAATAAGCATATTCACAAATCTTTTGTTTCAGTACTAGGAAATTATATCCATACACTTTACCTTAAAAGAATAAGCATATTGACAAATCATTTAGTTTTCAATGCTTAAAAATCATATTCGTATACTTATCTCAATGATGTAATTGCATTAATAAATCATAATCATATAATTAAAATCATTCCACTTATACCCTTCATCAAATAACGATGAAATGACTTTTCAAATTTAATGAGTAAACGAGTTTTGTATTTGGAATTCAATACAAAGTCAAATTAGAATATTATATATATTCTTTATTCAAATTATGTTAAGCTTTTGAAAACTTCAAATTTAGTATCAATCTTATAAAATTTCATTTATTATAAATCAAATCATTTAAAACATAGCTTGGAAATCAAATTCAAAACATTTATAAGCTCTTGTTTAGATTTATAAACTTCATAAATTTCTATTTCTAAGTTCTAAAGCATTTCATAGGATGTTTATAAGTTAGCAAGTTAGTTCATAAACTTGTTTTGAAAATAGTTAAAAACCATTATAAAACTCGATTCGTTTTTAAATTCTTCGTTTAACACTTCATTAAACTTATTATTAAAATCTTCGTTAGCTATTAAACATTTGAATTCTCTTAGAAAACTTGCTTATAATCTTGAATTTGCTAGTTCAATCATATGCAAAATATAATTTTTCAAATCATATTATAATTTAGATCGTTCAACGCTGCGGTTTTTAGAGTGCATGATCACTCAATTTGTCTCATTGCTGTGAAATTTGAAATTTTACAATAATGAACTATTCTAAATCTGATGAAACTAGTTCTGTCGAAATTCAAGACTATTTACAAAAAGGTTATTTTTAACTAAATTGAGTTATTATAAATGATTTCCTAAATCCTTCAATTACGCGATTATCAAAATTCAATTTCAAATAGAGTTATAAATAAACTTCGAAAACAAATTTAGTTTAATATTAAACTCAAGCTTTAAATTTTTAAGGTATTCCCATATTCAAATCTTTTTATAAATTTAATTTAAGTTATTAAATTTCATAATCAGTTGTTTAAATATCTAGATTAATTAGATATTTAAGTGAAAAAAACCTCATGTTTAAACCATGTGCATACGCTAAGATCAGCCCTTTATGTGGTGCTCGTGGATCAGACTGGATACCATGCTCGGTTTCGTAGAAGAAAAAAACTTATGTCTGGTACAATAAACTAGACTAATGGACCACTTATAGAGATCAATTATTGCAAACTACTAAAGAAATTTGGCAAAGAGCTTAGACACGTATGGAGAACCAAGCTGATCAACACCAAAGTGACAAAAACTTCTCCATTGGCTCATATGTTTTTGTCAAACTACACCCTTACAGCCAGCCAGCATCTTCTTCGACCAATTCTCAAAGAAGTATTTTATTTTGGGCCTTACAAAATCAGAAAGTTGGCAATGTTGCTTATAAATTCCTACCCGTTGAAGCTCCCATTCATCCATGGTTTCCCATTTCACTTCTCAAATATCACCCAGACCCCTGACCAAGATCACACTAACACCACTACCACCTATTCTTACCACACAAACCAACCTTGAGGTCAAAACCGAATTTCTATAGGGGAACACTGATACAGCAGCACATTCAACCACTATATAACAATTTTTGTTATATTTACAAATTACTTGAAGTGCAACTGTACAAGCCATGAAATATGTGACAGATTCTGATTCCAGAACGGTTCTGAAAGGAAATGTAATTTCTAACTGTTTAAAACGTACTACAGAGTGTTAAAATGGTCTGTGATCCTGAAAAAAAGCAATTTTGAATATTTTCGAAAGCATTATTAAAGGTGTTCCGGAATTTTAATGCAGATCGAATTAAACATTTGGATATATCTGGAGAAAAATTTCCTGCTCTACTTCGTATTCACCAAAAACCACATTTCAACCCTAAACTTCATAACAGTTTAACCATAAGAAGCTTCCAAGTTCATAATTTTTGTTCGTACTATATGAAGAAAGCATAAACAGCGAACTATCTCATTACTTAAGCTTAATTTCAAAATGGTTAAGAAAGTAAATATCGATCATGCGTTCATGTTTGGTACATAAAAATAAAATACAAAACGTTTTCTATGGGTATAGTAACTTGGTATTAAGTTAAACGAAAATCGTTGAAAGTACCACAAAACCTTAAATCGTAAAACTTCGAAATTTTAATAGATCAGAAATTTAGTTCACTAATATTCATATGTCTTTGAAAAGCTACTTAAAAAAAAATAAAAATAAAAAAAAATAATAATAATAATAATTAGGGTAAACCGCCTCGTTAAAAACCAACGTTAAATTTAACCAGAGAAAAAGACTGTGCTTTATTGGCAACTCATCAATAAAATGTACAAAGAATTGTACAAATAAGGCAAGCAAAACATCATATTTCCATCCACTCCCCACAAAGAATTGTACAAAGAAATTTTTCTTTCCACATTTTTTTAAAATGAATTAAAACAAAAATTATTGAGAAATCTAATTTAAAATACAAAGCTTGACATCAAATGATGATGTGTAAAAAATTTCTTTCTAGATAATAAGATTGGCGGTGTCTTGCGTTCTAAACCATGATATTCTAAATCTAAACATGCATCCAGCTAGTGGTCGTTGACTAGATGTGTAAGCATTTGACAAAATTTTTTATTATTGAAGACAAAATTAATTCTTGGAAAAAGTTGTGTTTTTGTTTGTGTATAGGGTAATGTAGGTTACTTCGCTGGTTGCTTTAAAAATAAATATACATGCACATGTCCTCAACAGCCTGACAAATACCTAAATTTTCATGGTTAAATTGGAATTGTTTACTTCATTGATTGAAATAAAATTAAACTTTTTCGAATTTGTTCGGAGGAAACCTCGTTAAACCCCCCCAATGCACCTATTCTGCTCCACGAACAACACATAAGTGATTGATCTTAGTGTATGTATATGATAAACTCTCAGTATACATTTCTGGATTTCGAACCCGTCCGGCTGTTACAACGAAACAAGTCTTTTACCGTTGGAAAACCAACCAGATCAACATCACATTGTTTCCCATTACACTAACACCAACCTATTCTTACTGCACAAACCAACCCCGAGGTCAAGACCATGATATTTATTTACTTATTTATATTTTTTTAAAACCATGATATTTAAAACCTATATTTGAAGAGTTTTACTGCTAGTCGATTGAGCTGGTAGTCCTTGACCAGGTGTGTATGCATTTGACATCAACTTTTTTAATTTCTGGAAAAAGCTTTGACTTTGTTTGTAAATAGGATAGTATAGTTTAGTTCGCTGTTTGCTGTACAAATAAGTATGCATGTCTCAACGGTCTGGACAATACTATCTAGTTTTTCATGCTCGTATAGGAATTGTTTTCTTCACTGATACAATCTCATCTCATTAAATAGCTGAAAACCAATAAGTTTTCCTTAACATACTGCCATGCACGTTACAATCTTATTTAGGATAGGAAAGTTGCAATAACGTATGACATATATAGTTGTAAACAACTTAACATAGACAAAATTCATAAAACATATTATCATACAGGATGCAGCCTTATTTAGGATTAAAAAATCGAATGATGGCGAGAACTATCTGCAACATAGTAATTATAACTGCCATAACCGAAATCAGTAAGCAAAGTATAGGACATGGCTTCGTAAAATAGTCCGGTATGTACTTTTTCCTCAGCCAATAAAGCTTCACCTTGTAGTAACTTTCTGTATAATATTTTCCGATAAAACCAAACAGTGAGGAAAGATAATGTGTTTCCTGGTCCAAATATATACCTCTACAGAGACTCTTGAAAAAGTCCACCACTTTCTGATTAGTACCAAGTCTGTTATTGATGATTCCACGCTCTATAAGCAGCACAACATCTGCCTCCGCATCTATTAAATGGCTCATAAACGTAGCATATGCTGTGAAATTGTTCTCATTTTTCGAGCATTGCTCGAATGCCATAAGGTTTGTGAAATTAAGTTGTGTTGTCTCATCAATGTGTAGTATTGGGATGCTTATCACTGTGCCTTCTTGTGTAATGTCCATGAATGCGTACTGCATTGTGTATTTTTTCTTGAAACTGAAACCAGTGTCGTGCAGATAACAAGCATTTGGTATTCCCGATAGCAGCCACTTCTCTTGTCTATCATCTTTGTTCAATTTGGCTATAATTTCATCCAACTTTTTCTTGACGAGTGAAGAAAGAACAGGTGTTGGTTTCTTTAAATAATTGTGTATTTTCCGGATTACTCCACTATCTGAAATGTGACAGGAAGCTAATGCTAGATGATGCAACACAATATCATACATTCTTCTGATAGACTTCCTTATTTTATCTGAAAAAGGTATCTGGCACGGCGAAGATGATTGTCTAGAACTTTCATTTTCCCTGTGTTTTGATAAATGTAAATTTAATGCGGAATGGTACAAATGAAGAAGGTGATCGAACTCGGTATTATCTTCATGAAATTTACGGGCAGCCCGTCGAGCATCTTTCCGATCACCCATGAAAAATGACAGTGCAATTTCAGCTAATGTTATAGAAGGATACCTAGAATTATAAAATGTTGGACTCTCATTTATAATCTTCTTGAACTCTGGAATATCCATGAAATAAGTATAAATATCCTTCATGACAAAGAAAGGGATTTGGTTTTCCGCAAGCAGCAAATCGTTTTTCAGAATCAGCCGTTTTGACATTAGCTGCTTGAGCTGAGATTCTTCACATTTCAAGTACCACTTAATTAGAAACTCTATTATAAAACAACTATCAACCACCATTAATTGCACACGTTGCTCCTGACTTAATGTGATTTTACTTGAATACTTTCCGATTGCTTCATTCATATGACCTTGAACTGACCGAATGTATGTGTCTGAAGAAGGATCCGGTCTTCGTTTCTTGAGATTATTAAAGTATATAATCTTTGCATCTTCCAGGTTTGCAAGATACGTAGTTCTACGATAATGGTAAGGACCAACAGAGACGAGTTTTGGAAAATGAATCGGGTTGTGCGCATCATCAAGATATAAACTTACCTTGTGGATTGTAGTTGTTTGATTTTCTGGTAGTTCTTGGTATCTGCCCAAAGCACTACCAATCATGGATTCTAAAGTTGCTCCGATCACAGTACAAAGTTCTTCAGGATTAACTGGTGAAGGAGCCAATTGGTTTGCATACTCTGTCATTTTCCCCTTTTTTGATCTTCGTGATTAATAATTTAAGAGTATACGATCAGTGTATGAAGGGAATTTAATGGTGATAAAGGTCAACGAGAGAAAAGAGTCAATTAGGTACTACTTGCTTATTGGTTAAGCACTCTATGGATGTAACTACGTATTGTAAAGAGTCAAATAATAATTCAAATTTATAAGGCTAGATCTATTCACACCCCAACTATTACCTTTCCCACGCCACTGTTTAAATAAAATTTATCACATCCCATATTTTGCTTTTTCCACCCCAAAATATACCGAAACTGCCCTTTGTTTAATACTTTCAAAAGAAAAACAATTTAATATTAATACTGAAACGAAAGAAAAGATGAAATCCAAAAACAACAAATCTGTAATTCATAATTACTTTTTTATTTGTTTCAGTAAATAGCATAATCTAAAAAAAATATTTCAATTTACTTAAAAAAAATGATTGAATTGTAAATCAAATTTTAAAAAAAAAACTCTTAAGAAAAAAAATCAAATCTAAAATATTACATCATTTTGTTGTACATCCTAATTGTGTTCTTAGGTCAACTTTATTATTCTTGTCTTATTTTGTCATTTCATTGTAACTATAGTGCATGATGAAATGAGATGATGAATATGTAAGTTTAATAAAATATAAGGGTAAATAGGTCATTTTATTTTTTAAACCTATAGTGGGGTGGGAAAGGCAAAATGAGGAGTGTTAATAGAATTACCCAATTTATAATCCTATTTTTATTGAGAAAGCTTTTAAAGTTGCTATTATTTAGAAAAATATATTTTTCCACATACATTTAGGTATATTCGTAGAATATTGCAAATCTAGAATGATCCATTGTATATAGAAGAGCTCTATCCTCATTTGTATTAAGAAAAAAGAAACGAAAGAAAAAGTAATTAAAAAAAAAAAAAACAAGTTTGTTTTCCTTCTGTGTTACTGTTAAACTTCTGCTTGTTCAAATAAATTAACAAATTGGTATTAGAGCAAATGGCAAGTTCCGGAGGCACGTCGTTGGGGCATATGCCGCTGCCTAGGCTTACAAAGACAAACTATGACAACTGGAGTATACAAATGCGAGCATTGCTCGGTGCACAGGATGCATGGGAGGTAGTAGAGAATGACTACACGGAATCGGAGAATACCGCTAACTACACGACAGCCCAGTTAACCGCACTGAAAGAGTCATGTATGAAAGACAAAACGGCTCTTTATATCATGTATCAAGTAGTGGATGAGTCGGGTTTTGAAAAAATTGCCGATGCAAAAACGTCAAAGGAAGCATGGGAGACTTTGCAAAAGGTCTACAAGGGTGCCGATCGTGTTAAACAAATTAGACTTCAAACTCTACGGGGAGAATTGGAAACCATGAAGATGAAGGAGTCTGAAGCAATATTTGATTACATCACCCGAGTTCAAACGATGGTGAATCAACTCAAACGTAATGGAGAGACTATGACCGATGCTCGAGTTGTGGAAAAGATCTTGCGGTCATTAACCGAGAATTTTGAGAATGTCGTCTGTGGAGTCGAAAAATTTAGGAGGGTTAACCATCGATGAACTCGCGGGTTCTCTCGAGGCACATGAGCAACGTAAAAAGAAGAAACATGAGTCACTTGAGGAAGCTTTACAGGCCAATGTGAAAATCAAAGATGAGGAGTCGTTACTTGCACAGCAGAACCAAGGAAGAAGACACGGCCGTGGAGGATATAGTTTTGGTCACGGGAGAGGCCGTGGCCGTGGAGGTGGAGACAACAATTCTGATGAAAGGGGACAGCCGAGCGAACAAAGTTTGTAAAATTGAGGACGCGGACGTGGAAATGGTGGCTGGTCGGATCGATCAAATATTCAATGCTATAATTGCGGAAAGTATGGACATTATGCTAGAGAGTGTTGGTCACATAAGAAGGTTAAAGAAGATGCTAATCTAGTCGAGAAAGAGAAGACAATAGAAGATGGTGTTCTGATGATGGCCTATAGAGATACCGATCAACTCAGCGACACAGTCTGGTATCTAGACACCAAAGCGAGCAATCACATGTGTGGACACAAACATCTATTTATGGAGATGCAAGACATAGAGTGCAGAGAAGTATCGTTCGGAGACACTTCAAAGGTCCAAGTAAAGGGTCGAGGAAAAATTCGTTTTTTCCAAGAAGACGGTCGAGTAGTATTGATCGATGATATATATTACGCTCCAGACATGAAGAATAATTATCAGCATGTGGCAACTGCTTGAAAAGGGATATCTAGTTATCATGAAAGACATGTTTATGTATTTGAAGAACAAGAAAGGTCGATTGATCGCGCGTGTAGAAATGGCCAATAATCGTATATTCAAAATTAACTTGAGAAGCATACGAGAAAAATGCCTACAAATTGACCTAGAGGACAAATCTTTGCTATGGCATTTGCGATTTGGGCACTTACACTTTGGTAGGCTAAGAGAGTTAGTCAAGAAGGACATGGACCATGGGCTACCTGCTATGGACTATACTGGAAAATTTTGTGAAGGCTGTGTGATTGGCAAGCATGCGAGGAGTACTTTCCAAAGGAAGGCCAGATATCAAGCACAGAAACCTCTTGAGACAATACATACCGACATATATGGTCCGATCACACCTAAGTCATTTAGTAAGAAGAGATATTTTATCACGTTCATAGATGACTACACGAGAAAGACATGGGTTTATTTTCTGAAAGAAAAGTCTGAGGCTTTGGAGGCATTCAAGAAGTCCAAGTTGTCAGTAGAGAAGGAAACCAGTTGTTATATAAAGGCTTTACCATCGGACAGAGGAGAAGAGTACATGTCAACATTGTTCATAAGGTTCTGCGAAGAGCAAGGCATAAAGCGGTTCTTGACTGCAGCCTACTCACCACAACAAAACGATGTGGCCGAGAGGAAGAATCAGACTATTCTTGATATGGTTCGGTCAATGTTGAAAACTAAAGGCGTGCCGAAGGAATTTTGGGCTGAGGCGGTACAATGTGCTGTGTATGTACAAAATCGTTGCCCACATGCAAAATTGGCGAATCAAACACCACAAGAAGCTTGGAGTGGACAGAAGCCAACTGTGTCACATCTCAAGATATTTGGCAGTGTGGTTTATGCACATGTACCAGATCAGAAGAGAACTAAGCTAGATGATAAAAGCAAGAAGTTTGTGTTTATCGGATATGACACAAAGACAAAGGCTTTTAAGTTGTTTGATCCGATTGAGAATAAAATAGTCGTAAGCCGAGATGTACATGTTAATGAAGAAAGTGCGTGGGATTGGAACAATCAAAAGGAAATAACGTGCAAGGAAGAAAAAGAAGAAGCATTAGTTCCTGTACCAACATTTACACCTGCCATCCCGTGTACATCTGATGACGAGGATCAACAAAGACAACCAAGAAAGCGGACTTTACAAGATCTGTATGAATCAGCGCCAGAGGTTCACTTAGTATGCCTTTTGGATGATGCAGAAAATATTACATTTGAAGAGGCAGTGCGGGACAAGAAATGGCAAGCAGCGATGGATGAGGAGATCAGATCTATTCAGAAAAATGAAACTTGGGACTTGGTTGAGTTACCGGAAGGACATAGTCCGATCAGAGTGAAATGGGTATACAAGAAAAAGATGAATGCCCAAGGTAAGATAGAAGATACAAGGCGCGACTTATTGCTAAAGGCTATAGGCAAAAGGCAGGAATCGATTATGACGAGGTTTTTGCTCCAGTTGCAAGGTTGGAAACAATTCGACTTCTCATATCCCAAGCAGCACAGTTCCAATGGTCAATATATCAGATGGATGTGAAATCTGCATTTCTTAACGGTATGCTCGAGGAAGAGGTATATGTAGAGCAACCACCCGGGTACATGAAAGACGGCGAAGGGAGAAAAGTTTTGAAGTTGAGGAAGGCACTATATGGACAGAAGCAAGCACCGCGAGCATGGAATACTCGAATTGATACTTACTTCAAGAAGAATGGATTTATGCAATGTGAAAAAAAATTGTTTGTTGCTCTCTATGTTGATGATCTCATCTTCATGGGAAATAATGAGGAGATGATCAAAGATTTTAAAAGCGCCATGACTCGTGAGTTTGATACGACGGACTTGGGGCTAATGAAGTATTTCCTTGGTCCTAAAATCAAACAAGGGAAATCAGGAATTTTTGTGTCGCAGGAAGCTTATGCTAATGATATTTTGAGGAGATTCAAAATGGAAAATTGCAATCCAGTTGCAACACCAATGGAACCAGGTGCAAAGCTCTCTAAATTTGATGCAGGAGAAAACGTTGATGCAAGAAGAAATCGAAGTTTAGTCGGAAGTCTGTGATACCTCGTGTGTACAAGACCGGGCATAGCTTATAGTATTGGCATTGTAAGTCGATTTATGGAAAACCCGTGCTACTCGCATTGGAAACCTATTAAGAGAATTCTTCGATACATTCAAGGAACAAAGTCACTCGGGCTATTTTACTCGAAAACAAATGAGTACTGACTGGTCGGTTATTCAGATAGTGATTGGTGTGGTGATATTGATGATCGAAAAAGCACATCCGGATATGTGTTTTACATTGGCGGCACAGCTTTTACATGGCTCTCAAAGAAGCAGTCAATAGTAGCACTATCAACTTGCGAAGCAGAGTATATTGCAGCCTCTTCCTGTGTGTGCCATGCAATATGGCTGGGAAAGTTGTTATCCAAGTTACAGCTTGCATAACATGAGCCGACTGAGATACGGGTCGATAACAAATCTGCAATCGAGTTAGCAAAGAATCCAGTTCATCATGAAAGGAGCAAGCACATAGATGTTTGTTTTCACTTTATCCGGGAGCATGTCAAGGAAAAGGATGTGCAGTTGAATCATGTTACAAGTCGTGATCAGGTAGCAGATATTTTTACTAAGCCGTTGCCAAAGTTGTTCTTCGAAAATTACAAGGAAATGATTGGAATGAAGGATGGTAAATGCTTGAGCTTAAAGGAGGGATTTGTTGAGAATTAATCTCAAGCATTTTAGCCAAGTTTTTAGGAATATAAAGAGTCAAATCTCTATTATAGCGTGATTAGTAATAATTCAAATTTATGATCCTATTTTTATTGAGAGAGCTTATAAAGTTGCTATTATTTAGGAAAAGATATTTTTCTACATATATTTAGATATATTCCTAGAATATTGCAAATATAGAATGGTCCATTGTATGCTATAAATAGAAGAGCTCTCTCCTCATTTGTATCAAGAAAAAGGAAACGAAAGAAAAAGTAATAAAAAAAAACTAAGTTTGTTTTCCTCCTGTGTTACTGTGAAACTTCTGCTTGTTCAAATAAATTAACAAAAAGAATGTTGTACGTTAATTTAATTTGCATGCAGCTAATACAACATGATGATTCACACATGATTGTCACAGAACTACATGACAAATGTTTTAATGATGTGAATTATTTCATATGATGTAAAGTGCTCATTTTGAGATACGGATTATTCCATTGTGATGTAAAGAGAAAAGCCAAGTTCTATTGCAAAGTTCATCTGCACTAAGATAAATTGGTCAGGTAATGGAAACGAATGCACATTTTAATATGCAAGACCTTCCTATTCAATCCAAAAACAAATATTTGAGTACCGAATAAGATTTGTTGATTCTTATTCAATCCAAAAAAAATATTTCAGTAACTAATAAGATTCGTTGATTCTGTTTTAAATATAATATTTAAAAGAGTTGGAATCAACGGTCCTCAGCTTCGTTTTATAGCCTTGTGCTATTAACCAACAGTTTCTACTTAAATAACAAAATAAATATTTAAATAGAAACTTGTAACAGAAATCGATGACTACAAATTGCGCTAAATAAAGGAAGCATTCGTCTTAGCTATGTTTAAATAGATATAGTTCCAAAAATTCTATGATGTGTAACTTATTATTTTATCCTCTTCCTCTTCTCTTTCCCGTTAAACCATATTCAAATTGAATAAAAAAAAATCTGTTAATTATGTGGTTCGGTAATTGCACATTACCAAATGCAAATATCTCAAGTACAAGTCAAGCTAGGCCTAAATATTTTTAACATATTGCTAGCTATAACTATTACCAACTGTTATCGACTGAAATGGAATTTAAAAAAAATTATAGTTGATTTGATTGGTATTGCCTGCCAAACAACGTAAAAATATCACTACTATATACCAATGGAGCTTTGCAACGACTGCTAACAACTCTTTTCCAACAGTTAATACATTCTGAATTTCGTTTAGGAATTAAATAATAAGCCTTTGGAAGTCGTTGAAACAATGTCGTTGATGGCCATTGCTAGCCATTGGAAAATCATAAGCTATTAGGTCGGAGCTTGCTTTTTCTTCCTCATATCCTTTCTCCCCCTAAAATGAAAGGAAGGAAAAAAAAACCCCCAACATCTCCATTTTGCCGATGCCAAGTTTCAATGCTTCCATGAGCTTTTCTGACTCTGACAAATTTCACTCTCTTCATATCTAGCCTTTCTAACCATCTCCAAATCAGGTAATTAGCCTAAGTTTTACTTAAAGTAATTTGTTAGTTTAACAGTTTATATTGCCTCTTTGTTTGTGTAGTATAGTTTATTGAAGGCTATTACTGTTAATATCCACACTAATGTATTTGTAGTTTGTGATAATAAATTAGTGTGCATACGAGTTGAATAATATAGTGCTTTTATGGCTTGTTTGGGTATTTAGTGTGGATAAGAATAGTTTAGTTTATGTATTTTCTATAACATTGAAAATGATAATTAATTTTGTATAACGTACGGTTAGTTAATTAAAATTTTAAACATGTGCGTACGTGTGATAAACTCCATACATGTATGGTTAGCTTGGAATTAAGCCATTTGCGGCCTTTAGAAGCATAATTTATTTTATGCATTTTCTAAAACATCAAAAATAATAAATACTCTTATGAAACATAATGTTGGTTAATATAAGCTTTGAACACCTGCTTATGTGATAAATTATCCGTATACACGGCTTATTTTAATTTAATCAATTTAATTTATACGTCAAAAGCCATTTTTTTATTAAGTATAAAATATATAATACGTTATATTCACAAAACCCTTAGAGTGTATTTTACCCCAGTCTGATAGGTATTATATTTGATCGTTATGCAAGTATTTGTTTTTTAACAGAATATACATCTATATTCATCAAATATAATATTTATTGGATTTTTCCCTGTATTTGACAAGTTATGGTAACATAATTAAATCTCGTAATCATTTCATTTTAAACGGTTCACGAAATCTCGACAGTGCTTCCTTTATGTTCCCTGTGTACAGATGATTGCGTACTATTCAGAGAACAAAATGGAAGTGCTATCAAAACTTTGTTTAATCATTTAAAATGAAATGATTAACGTGATTTAATTATGTTGTTGTAATTGTAATGAGAAGTAGGATGACTCATCAACAAAGTGTCAATGATCTATTAATATATAACAATAACCTATAAAAATTTATTGAAACATAAATTGTCAATGTGATTTTAATTTATATCATATTTTTTAATTAATATAAGAAATGGATAATTATTTTATTGATCAAAGCTGGATGTATCAACAATGGAAGGAAATGGTAAGCTCAAATAAGTGAACATTTTAATAATGGTGTACGCGTATTTATTAATTTTGCTTTAAATAATAATGGAAATGACGAAGAAATCCAGTTTTCATGTAGTAGATTCAAATTGTTGAAGCATTTGATAACAGAAATCATCAGAGTTATTCGCCTCAATAAGGTTTCATGCCGAACTATTTGGTTTGGGATCGTCATGGAGATCTTTTATCACTTAATCCTATACAAATTTAGGAGGTAGTGAGTAATGAAATTGTTACCATGAATCTTGTATAACATATGGTCGAAGATGCAGTACATTCAATGTTCTATACTGCCCAATTTGTTGATGACTATGTTAATGCACAAAAAGAAACAAATATTTAGGCCAAAAAATATGATTTATTGGATGTCGTAAAGAAACCCATTTGGGAAGGTTATACAAGTGACACCTAAGTACCAGTAAATGTTGAATACATTGCGATTAAATCTAAATATAACCTCACAAAAACTGGATTTATAGTTGTTGTACAAGCGGTGAAGCGACATATGCCTCCTGATAATTTAATGTGTGAAAATCATTATGAAATGAAAATTTTTATATCGGTTTTTGGTTTACTGTATCAAAAAATAGATACATTATTAAACGGCTACATGCTATTTTGGAAAGAAGATATCAATATTAGGAACTGCAAAATATGTAACCAAGAAAGGTACAAGCCAAGAAAGAGGAAGGGAAATGAAGTCGCGAATAAAAGTATGCATTATTTACCTATTACTTATAGGTCTCAAAGTTATATGCATCGATTGTAACTGTACATCATATAAGATGATACTGTGCGAGAACATGGAGAGAAGATATATTGACACACCCAGCTAATGGGAAGCATAGAAACATTTCGATCAGAAATATTCTGATTTTGCATCAAAGAGTCGTAATGTTAGACATAGTTTATGTTTGGATGAATTTACACCACTTTCTCAAGTTTAGTTTTAAATATTCATCCTAATCTGTAATCATTATGCCTTATAATTTATCTCCATGAATGTATATAAAAACTCCATATATGTTTCTCACAATTTTCGTCGCTGGTCCTGATGATCTGAAGCAAGAACCCAATGCTTATTTACAGCCTTTGATTGAGTTGTCGAGGTTTGGCATGGATTTGGCTAACACTGATAGCAAGAAGGCTGTTCGATTTGCGAGAGGGTTGAATCAACCTCTCCAAGGCTTAGCAATGGCTCACGTCCTATGGGAGCGACTTACAAGCCTTTAATTGAGATGGCATTATTGTATGAGGATAAGAAGGAAGAAGTCAAGGATGATAAGAGTGCAGCTTCCAAATTTATGGTCCTAAAAATAGATGGTGGGATAAGAAGGACAAGAAAAAGCAAACTGAAAATCCTTAGAAAGGGAAGATCAAGATTGTGATAAAGTGCCATTGGTGCAAGACATCTCATTAATGATTGTAAAAAGTTGAAGGCTAAGTGCTTCCGCTGTGGGCAAGTTGGGCATTATAGTGGGGCATGTCCACAAAAGGCAGGACAAGGGACCGATACGTCGACAACTCTTGTGCATATGTTGGAGGTAGCTCCAACTAATGGAGGCCCGGACAGAGGTAGGAAAGTTTATGTATAAGGTTTGGTCTCTATTATTGATTTTCATGTACGCACTCCTTTCGATATGTGAGCTTCTCATTCATTTGTTTCTAGTACTTTGGTTGACTGTTTGCACTTAGAAATCTCACTAGTTACCGACCCAATGGTAGTTTCGGACCCTATAAGTAGTTTGGCGCACTAATATATGATTTGTAGGTGTTTGAAAATTTCTATACTAGGTTTGTGTTGCCCTATGTTTTAGGATTTTCGGGATATGGGATGATTATAGGGATGTACTGGTTAGCCATGTATGGGGTTGTACTTGAGTGCGAGAGGAGGGTTGCTTGTTTGGTGACGTGTAGTGGTAGGACCCTAGAGATTTCTTGCGACCCACGAGGGTCAGTTATGTTGAGTTTTATTTATTCTTTAGATTCTTATGTTGATATTTATTCTTTACTTGTTATCTATTAGTATCAGGATGTCTTCGAGGAGGTTACAGAATTACCGCTTAAGTGAGAGATTGACTTCCGGAATTATCTTTGTGAGAATGCGAAGTTTGTAGCGCTACTAGTTCGGCATATGGCTTTAAGGGAACAGAAAGTGTTGAGCAAGCGACAGGCTTTTGGATAAAGGTTTTATTAGATGGAGTATTTGTGAGTGGGGAGCACCAGTTGTCTTTGCCACTAAGGTTGATGGTTCCCTTTGTTTATGCATAGATTACTGAGAGATGAATAAGCTCACAAAGAAAAATTGTGACCCACTCCCTCGGAAAAATAAACTGTTTGATCAGTTGGTAGGTGCGTCTGTTCTCTCAGTTGGACTTGGCTATTGGTTTCCATCAGTTGAGTGTGGCAGATGATATCATCGATATAACGGTGTTTCGGACTCCTGATGTCTTCTTTAAGTGGTTGGTTATGCCTTTTGGGCTGACCAACGCATCGATGTATTTTGTAAGACTTGATGAGTAGAGTATTCAGAGACGTTATGAATAAATTTTTGGTGGTTCTCGTGAATAATATTCTTGTCTTCTCAAGGAACGAGGATGAACATGCTTTGCATTTGGGAGAGGTTCTCCGTACACTTTAAGTTCATCAGATGAAGGAGAAATTCTCCAAGTGTCATTTTTAGAGGAAAGAAGTGTGTTTCTTTGGGCATGTGGTCTCAAAGGATGGTTAGTAATTGATCCCGCCAAAGTAGTGGCGGTGGAAGATTGGAAGTCCCTCAAGAACGCGAAAGAAGTGAAGAGGTTTCTTGGGCTAGAAGGTTACTATAGGAATTTCATTAAGGAATTCACGCAGATCTAGATACCATTGACCCAACTTACTAAGTAAAATTTGGCTTTCTTTTGGGATAAGGATTATGAGGATTTTTTTTAGAGATTGAAAAATGCTTTCAATAATGCACTAGTTTTGACATTACCCGATGGATCTAAGATGTTCACAATTTGTGCTGATGCTTGTGGGACTGGTCTAGGCGTAGTATTGATGCAAGAGGGTAGAGTATTGTGTTATAGTAGTAGGAATCCAGGAGTCCACGAGAGAAATTACTCTATGCATGATTTGGAGTTAGCTACTATAGCATTTGCGCTTAAGTCTTAAAGACACTACCTACTTGGCCAGATGTTCGAGCTCTTTATAGATAATAAGTCACTTAATTAAGTATTTGATCGCTCAAAGAGATCTCAATTTGAGACAGCAAAGACGGATGGAGTTTTTAGCATCGTATGGTTTTTAGATTTCTTATACCCCAGGCAGAGGGAACCCAGTAGCAAATGCTTCAAGTAGAAAGAGGGTGACATTGAGTACTATATTTGTAGAGTGGCAGAGTTTGGAGTATATAGGTCATTCAACTTTTGACCATCCATGGATTTCACTCCAGGATTGCTGGCATTAGTGGAGGTGCGACCAACTTTTCTAGAGACCAACTTTATAAGGCAGAGACTGTGATGTTAATGCCCTGCTATTACCCCGCCATATACCCGCTATATCGTGTAGCAGGTTTCTGTCGCTACGCTATTTCCAACTAGCCATTGAAGTAGCATTTCCACTTTAATCCCCACTATATTCTGATATTCCTGATACATCCCATTATTTCAGTTACATGTCGATGTTTCCGCTATATCTTCTATTAAAGAAATCAATTTAAAAATGACATTTATACATTATAATGTTTATAAAATTAATTTTTCAATATAGTTCTTCAACATATATTTTTCAAAATATAAAATAGGATAATATATTCTGTTAAATTTATTCAAGCTAAATTAAATTTTACATTTATTTGCAAATATTTTCTTATGATTTTATTTAAAATAAGAATGTACTAATATAATTAAGTTGAATGTTACTTATATATATATATATATGTGTAAAAGCAATAAATGCGAGTTTTATATGCTATTTTAGAATCATCAGCTATATTTTGCTATTTCCTCACTTTATCCCCGCTACAACTTTTTGCGCCTCCGCCGCATTGGTTCCGCTGAACGCTTTAACTGTACAAGAAGAGAGAGGATCCCAAGCTTTCAAACAACTTAGATAGATTTAGTAAAAGAGAGGTTTCTAGACACCTCCTCAGATACAATGTAGATTGTAGAGCCTGGCTTCGACGGGGTGGTAGATTATGTGTTCCCCACCCGGATGATTTGACGAGTGCAGTAATAACCAAGGCTCATCACTCTTGAGTGACTATCCATTTGGATAGTGACAAGACATACCATGATACGAGGCGAGTCTTTTATTGGACCGACATAAAGAAGAGCGTGGCTGAGTATATGGCTAGATGTTTGATTTGTCAAAGAGTCAAGGCAGATCAGAAGAAACCTGGTGGACTGCTTCATCTTTTAGATGTACCATTATGGAAATGAGAGAGAGTTTCTATGGATTTTTTGGATGGGTTGCCTAGGTCGAGAAAGGGCAACACCACTATTTGGGTCATCATGGACCGACTAATTAAGAGCGCTCATTTCATCCCAGTTAAGAGTAAGAGGATGGCTTTGTGGTTGGATTCTTTATATATTCGTGAAATAGTTAGACTCCATGATATTACTTCAAGTATGGTAAGTGATAGAGATCTGATTTTCACCATTGAGTTTTGGAGGAGTCTGCAAGAGACTTTTGGGACATAACTCAGACTGAGCATTACTGATCACCCTTAGACAGATGGACAAACTGAGAGGGTAATTAAGATTTTGGAGGACATGCTAAGGATGTGTATTTTGGACTTCGAAGGGACATGGGAGGATCACTTACCCCTCGTAAAGTTTTCTTATAATAATAGCTTCTGGGCTAACATTGGTATGGCACCCTTCGAGGCCTTATATGGACGACCTTTGCGGATCAACGACATGTTGGTAGGATTTGAAAAACAGGTTGCTTCTTAGGCTGAAGATGATTAGAGAGACCTCTGATAAGGTTGATTTCATTAGAAGGAGGATGAAGGCGTCATAGAATAAACAAAAGTCATATGCGGACAAAATAAGGATTGACCTAAAGTTTGCTATTGGAGACTTGGTTTTCTTCACTGTTAAGGGACGTGGTTGGGATTGGATCCGTAGGCATGTTAGAATCGAAGTTCATTAGACCATTCCCAGTTACCGAGTGAGTAGGGCAGATATCATATAGGGTTCGACTACCGGAGAGGCTATCAGATATTCATGACCTATTCCATGTTTTACAATTGCAGAAGTGCCTACACGATTCAACAATGGTAGTAGAGCCTAGCGCATTATAGGATGTGGAGATTGAGAGGGAGGCATCTATTCGACGAGAACCTATATGAATCCTATATTTTGAGACCAAGAGGCTAAGAAAAAAGGAGGTGAACTTGATTAAGGTCCAATGGGGGGTGACGACTCCAATGAATCCTTTTGGGAACCAGAGGAGAAAATATGTGTTTCTTATCCTTATTTTTTGATGGTACGTTATGTTCTTTTTCCATCTTTAGTTATTGAATATGCTCTGCCTTTTAATTCCTTTGAATCTGATCATAGGAGAAACCTATTGATGGTAGGATATGGATGAAACGTGTTAATAGAACATGTTATGTTTGATGGATGTAAATGGATGCAAGTTTTTGCAAGTGGATGTAGTGGATGCATATACAAACACTAGGCATTATAATGACTAATAGGACACTTACATATGCATACAGATGTGTGCACATTTTATTATTTTATGGATGATATAAATGGATATTATCATAGGGTTATTGGATATGAATGATAGTTGAAGCACATATATAGAACTATTTGTTATCATTAGGGTGCTTGCATACATTTGGATGCATTTCAAAAAAATAATTGCATAAAAAGGAGGTAAAATGAATTAGTAAACTGCCCAATCTTTTGTATTAGTTAGATACATATACACTACATTATTGCATAAGTACATAAATTGCATTAGATAAGTTAAGGGCAATGTTTGCCAATGGATGAGTAGATGGACGCAGAAAACACTTATATTATTCTTCTACCTTATAGATTTCGGGGACTAAATCCTTTTAAGGAGGGGAGAATATAACAACCCAAATTTTAATATAAAATGATTAATTAACAAAATGAACGAATTAAAATATAAGTTGTAAAACTATGGGGAATTTGGCTATCGGGGTTGCGCTATTGTATTCACTATGATTTTCTAGTTCATATAATTATTTGGTTTGTGTAAAACGAACTTAAAACAAAGATGTTATGGAAAACAGAAGTTTGAAATTCAAATTCAAAATTTAATATATATATATATATATATATATATATATATTAATACTACTTCAATTATGCTTTAACAGGGATGACCCAGTCCCTGGCCAGGTCGACCCAGGGGTCGACCTCCACATACATGGGTCGACCCACCTGGGTGATGGATCAACCTAGTAACATAAGCCATACACGATTTCCTTTCTTGCACATAAAGAGGAACAGAGGGATTTTAACATCTGGTTTTTAGGGCAATGTGTATGGCTGAGAATTGTTGATATGACCAATCTGGATTGACCTAAGGACATAGCGATTCAAATTGAAAAGCTAATATCTGATGGCTGAGGGTCTTCTGCTCCAACTATAAATTAGCCTCTACCCCCTCCCTATTCCACACAACTCTTATCTTCTCCACTACGTTATGCAAAAATTCTTTCTGAAATAATGGAGTTTTGAAATAAAATTTATACAAGGTATACATATAATTCTGGGATATTGTTCATGCACATATTTTGGAGAACTGTTTACATATATTCTAGAGTTCTACCGAGGCCATATAGGAAGCAATTGTTGATGAGATTATTGTGATTATTTTAATTTCTGATAAGTTAAAGAAAAATTTGTATAATAGTATTTATAGATACAGTTTATTTTTAAATCTAAATTATTTACAGTTTATTTTCAGAATCAGTCCGTTTACAATTCATTTATAGATTCAGTTTGTTACTTCATTACTGCAAATCTTTTTGTCTATTTCTACAGTTTCTATTCATATTTCTGTAAATTGTTATGTTCTGATTTCTTTATCCTTTTCTATTTTCTAGTTTTACTGTTTGTTTGGGTTCTGTCTAAGTATGCCAAAAAGGCATATGAATATGATTGAATTAGATCAGTATGCCTAATATCCTACGATGGATTATTGTTCTTTTTCTATTATTCTGCGCTTGATTAGGGTAAATCTAGTTGAATTGAAACATTCAAATTAGTGCTAAATTGGATATATCGAAAAATGAAATTAAAAAGAGAATAATTGGATTAAATTTGATTTGGACTGTATAAATGCCTATCTAACAGATTTTGATAGAAATTGGACTATAATCAGTATTTGCATAAATATGACAATTGGAAAATCAATATAAACATGTATGGTTTATATGCAAATTATAATATGATAGAGATTGATTGGAAAGATAGTTAGTCTTTAATATGAACATATTGACTTAAAGAGGTAAGTTACGAGCATAAGGTTTTAATATGAACACATTGACTTAAATTGGTTAAGTTACGAGCCTAAGGCTTTAATATCGACATACTGGCTTAAGTTACGAGCAAGTAGGCTTTATTATGAAAATTCTGACTTAAGTTATGAGCAAGTAGGGGATTTGGACCAAATATTATTTATTGATACCCATTCCATGCAACATACCATTTTTATCATTTTCGACCTCAAGTAGGAGGCAAGGGTACACACTATGCTATATTGTGATTGTTAGTTGGCCCAAATAGGGGTGGGTATGGGTGCGTTTCGGTGGGTCATTGTGCGTGCATTGGTCTGACGAAGGAAAATAACCCACTGTGACACCTGTGGATAAGGTTATGTCTTTTGCCGATGGCCGAGGGCCTGATAAAACCAAACCCATGCTGAATTTGTCAAAGGTCGTCAGATCATGGAATTTTATGGTTGCTAAAGAGCTTATTTCCCAGATTGATCGCAGGATCCGAGGTTCCAATATGGTCATTAAGCTTGATATAGCTAAAGCTTATGACCGCATGTCTTGGTTTTTTATCATTACAGTTCTTCGATCTTTTGGGTTTTCTGAACCATTTATCGACATTGTCTGACATCTTATTTCCAAATGTTGGTTCTTTGCTCTGGCTAATGGTTTCTTTCCTTTTGGAAGGGGCAGGCATGCGGTAAGGCGACCCTCTTTCTCCATCCGTCTACGCCATTACTGCAAAGCCGTTAGTCAGTGGTTTCCATGCTCTTATGATCGCATGCTAGATTCATCGCTTTGGTATCCCTAATGGTTGTCCAGTGATTTCTTTCTTGTCTTTCGCTGATGACATCATTATTTTTACTAATGCACATTAGCAATCAGTTTGTCGGCTCATTTCTTTCTTTCATCTTTACGAACAATGCTCGGGTCAACTGGTCAACGTGTCCAAGAGTAGTTTCGTACCTTCCAGGTACTTTGATATTAGGAAGATTTCGTGAATCGAGTCTTCTTTAGGATTTTTTGTGCTGTCTCTCTTCCTCTCTCCTATCTGGGGGTTGTCCTATATCGTGGATATAAACTCAATCCTTTGTTCGATCCCATCGCTGATGAAGCAAGGGGAAGGATTTTGAGTTGGGACGCTACTCTCTTATCTCAAGATGGTAGGTTGTCCTTGTCAACTTGGTACTTGACTCGATTGATTCGCCTAACTTTGCGACCATGACGCTGACTTCGTCCTTCTTCCGATCTTTACGTTCTTTGGCCTCTTCTTTCTTGTAGGGTAGTAGGGATGATTCTAGGAGACACCATCTGCCGTTCTAGGCGTGAGGGGGTCTTGGTCTTCGCAAACCACAGGATGCGTGAAGGCCTTATACCTATAAACATTGGATTAGGTTTCATGCTAACGACTCGCTATGGGCATCTTTCCTTCAAGCCCCATATAGACGCCTTTGACTGACCGACTACTCTGGTACCCCATCTTATGCTAGTGAGATGTGGAAACGAATGTAGTCAGTGAAGGTTTTTCTGGATAATCATAGGAATGGCCTAGGTTGGAATCGTGGCCCGTTCTCCCTTCGGGTTACTTGGAACTCTGCGAGAGTCTCGACGGTCAGGAATCCCCTTTTCTCTTTCAATTGGGACCGCCTGCATTCCTCCAAAAGTTTCGATCACTATGTGGAAGGTTCTTCACAACGACCTTCCGCTTGATGATAACCTGAGAAGGATTGGCATTCCGCTTGTGTCGCATTGCACTTGTTGTCTTTCTAGAGCTATGGAATTGGCCGTACACTTATTTCGTGAAGGCTAGTGTGCGATTGAACTTTGGTCCAACTTCAGGTTGTTGGTGGGTTTGGATATGCTTCCAACTCCGCTTATCGATGTCCCTCGGTCCTGGTGGGCCAGAGGTCTTGGTGAGGATCTTTAGTCTATTCTTCTTAAGTTTTTATCTTGTTATCGTCTGGCATTTGTGGTGCTAACGTAACAAGGCGATTTTTTATGCCACCCCCATGGTTTCGGGTCCGACATTCATCGTGTGTCTCATGATGTTCTTTTCACTTTTCATGCGAGACACTTTATGGAAAATCTGAATCCTGCTTCCTTGGTGTTAGCTTGTGTCTAATCTATTTCTCGGGGTTCTCGATCCCGAATGGATGTAGGTGGAGTTGTTTTTTTAGGTTTTCTCGGCTCTTGGCTTTGGTTAGCAAGAGCTTGGCGATTTGTATTTTGCTTTCGTTTGTGATGTTTTGTTCTGGAGGTGGTTAGATGTTTCTGATGGAGTGGGTGTCCTTTTGGATTGGAATATTTCCGCATTGGACGGAGTGGTGATTACTATTCTGGCTAGTTCGAGACGGAGTGCTCTTCTATTGTTTTGGCCTTTTGAACTTGGGGGTTTTGGTGGTATTGGCTTTGGACAGTTGTCGATTATGGTTGTCGTTTTTTGTTGCTATTTGTTTTGGTTTCAAGATTTTGTTTTCTGCTTGCTGCCCGTCACGTATTTTGTATTTTATATTTTTCTTTTTGCGAGCTCTACTGTTGTCTAGACACTAAAGTGTATTGCTTAGTTGTTCTATTTTGTGAGTCGTGGGAGAAAGGCTGTTTTCTCCATTTTTGGTATATATGGTTAATTTTGGTAAAAAAATTCAAAACCTTATAAGTTCTTGTTTAGATTTATAAACTTCATAAATATTTATATGTGAGCGCTAAAGCATTTCATAGGTTGTTTATAAGTTCATAACTCAATTCATAAACTTGTTTTGAATATAGTTAAAAACCCTTATAAAACTTAAACTAGTTTTTAAATTCTTCGTTTTACACTTCATTAAACTTATTATTAAAATCTTGGTTACCAATTAAAGCATTGAAATCTATCATAAATTTATTTATAATCTTGAATTTACTAATTTGATTATATTAAAATATAGTATTTCAAATCATATCATAATTTTAGATCGTTCAACATTACGCTTTTTTGGCGTGCATGATCACTTAATAAGTCTAATCGCTGTGATTTTTTTTTACAATAATTTACTATTATGGATCTGATGAAACTAATTCGTTGAAATTCGAGATTATTTACAAAAAGGCTATTTTTAAGTGCTAATTAAATCGAGTTATTATAAACAATTTCCTAATTGCTTCAATTACGCGATTATCAACATTCTAATTCAAAAAGAGTTATAAATAAACTTTGAAATTAAATTAAATTAATATTAAATTCAAAATTCAATATTTAAAGTTATTCCAATGTTCAAATCATTTTATAAATCTAATTTAAGTTATTAAATTTCATAATCAATCGTTTAAATATCTAGATTAATTAAATATTTAAGTGTCAAAAACTCATATTTGGACCATGTGCATACGCTAAGATCAATCATTTATGTGGTGCAACAAACTAGAGGAATGGACCAATTTTGGAGATCAATTCTTGCAAACTATTAAAGAATTTTGCAACAGCTTAGACATGTATGGAAAACCAAGCTCATCAACACCAAAGTGACAAAAAATTCTCCATTGGCTGCTATGTTTTTGTCAAACTGCACACTTACGGCCAGCATTCTCTTCGACCAATTCAACACAAATTCTCGAAGAACTATGTTAGGCCATGTTGTAACCGTTGTGGTTAATCCGATCCAAGACCATTCAAATCCTATATATAAACCAGAAAGCGCTAACGGAAGACTAAACCGCTATTAGACTTGCAAAAACAACCAAACCAATAACTCTAGTCACCGAACAAAGATCAACCAATCACGAACAATCCAAATCCCAATCACAAGCAAGAAACTAATGACAAAGTAGCAAAAAATAAATCACACAGTAATTTATAGTGGTTCACCTAACATCTTGGTAGTGTACATCCACTTTGGAGAGAATATTTTATTACCACGATGAAAGGAATACAAGAGATTGATCCAATAATAACTATATTTCAAAATAGAAAAGAGTTTAAGGAGAATAGAATTGAAGAATTGGAATTAGGTTATAAACCCTAATTCACCCTTGAGAATAAACCCTTGATCCCAAATCAAGTTTTCCCAGCTCTTTCCACTAACACAGCTGCAATATAGCTTATATAGAGATAGGCCAATTACCCAAATTGCCCCCAAGCCTTCATAAATCAGTTGTCGAAATCTCCAGCCCGAAATAGCCTATAACACTCGTCAGACGTATGTCGTGGGAGGTGACAGACGTCTGTCCCTCCCAGGGAATTATTTGCGCTCCAGCATCAGCTCAGACGTCTGTCCCCAATATGACAGACATATGTCCCTCTCTCAGACGTCTGTCGTGGGAATGACAGACTTCTGTCAGAACTCTCAGGAAAATCCACCCTAACAACTTAGACGTCTATCGTCCCCTACGATAGACGTTTGTCGCACCTGCACACTGAAAAACTGCATCTTTCAGCTCATAACTTTCTCGTGCGAACTCCGATTTGCGAACGGTCACCTCCGACTCGAAGCTATCTTCATCCTCTTCAATCCAACATATAGTATCGCATACTTCAACACTCCACCCCAATACTATAACCATCTCAACTCCAAACTCCAATGCACCCTTGCATTTCCTACTACCTTCGACCAAGCAAACTTGAATGATTCCCCAATGAGCTCCGGCATTATCACCGCCTATTGCACTACACCAACGAGTTCAGGCAATGCCCCCACCCGCCAATGTAGTGTTGAAAACATTCAAACCAAAACAATCTCACCAAAAGACAATGTACTCGGGAGTGTAACGAGTACTTACCATGATGATAGATTTCCAGTCTCTCACCGCTATTCCTTTCCATATCAACAAATAAAATCACTCTCTCCACCCCGTGCCACCCCGTGGCACCTAGCAACTCAACAAGCGAATTAAGTTCGAGCAATGCTCGAACTTCCCATATGGCAATGCTTTAATAAACATGTCCACCGCATTATCCTTTGTGTGCACTTTCCGAAGGTATACTAGCTTACCCTCATCCATGGCTACAAGAAATGACTCCCTCACCTCAATATGCTTAGTCCGTGAGCTAAACGCCAAATTCTCCGCCAAATGGATAGCACTTTGGCTATCACATCAAACATCAACACTTTCATGTTCGAAACCCAAGTCACACAACAATCGCTTCAAGTAGAGTGCCTCCCTGGCCGCTTCCACAGCGACAATCAACTCTGCCTCCGTAGTGGAAAAAGCAACTACAGTTTGCAATCTTGATCTCCAACTAATGGCTGTCCCGCCAAGTGTGAAGACATACCCGGAAGTTGATTTCCTCCGATCCCTATCACCGGCTTAGTCCGAGTCACAATAACCAACCAACTTGCAACTCCTCTCATTACTACCGCCAAAGACAAGTCCATGAGATGTTGTGTCTTTCAAGTATATCATAATAGCTTTCACGACTTCCCAATGCGATTACCCTGGATTAGCCATATACCGACTAACCACCCAGATGGCATTTGCAATATCGGGCCTTGTACACACCATTGTGTACGTCAAACTACCAACCGCACTTGCATATAGTACCTCTGCCATATAAGCCTTATCTTTATCCCTGATATGTGATCCCTTATCCGAAAGCTTCATATGCAAAGGTAAAGATGTATTTAATGCCTTTGCATCCTCCATGCTAAACCGACAAAGAAATTTATTAATGTATTACTTTTGAGTCAATATTAACTCAAAACGCTTTCGGTCCCTTCCGATTTCCATGCCCAAGATTTTCCTTGCTTCTCCAAGATCTTTTATCTCGAATTTCGATTTCAAAAGCATCTTCAACTTGTTGATTTCATTTTGATCCTTGGAAGCAATGAGCATATCATCCACATACAAGAGTAAATACACCCAATAATCGTTTCCCAACCTCTTGAAATATATGCATGCATCCTTGATGCTTCGATGGAAGCCACTTTCAATCATGAAATGATCGAATCTCTTGTACCATTGTCTAGGTGATTGCGTTAACCCATATAGTGATTTCTTCAACTTGCAAACCATTCTAGACTTACCATCTACAACAAACCCTTCTGGTTGCTCCATGTAGATGTCTTCATCCAAGTCTCTATGCAAGAAGGCTGTTTTCACATCAAGTTGCTCCAACTCCAAGTCATGGATAGCAACTATGGCTAGTAAAACCCGAGTAGAAGCATGACGTACCATCGGTGCAAAAAAATCATCATGCTCCTTTCCTTTCCTTTGTGCAAACCCCTTTGCCACTAATCTTGCTTTATACCTTCCATCATCCTTCACCTTGTAAATCCATTTGCACCCTATAGCACGGTTTCCTTGAGGAAGTGGAACCAACTCCCAAGTTCGGTTCTTCATTAACGATTGCATCTCTTCCTCCATGGCGCAAATCCTTTTTGAGCTCTCACTCGATTCCATGGCGTCATCAAGGTCTATCGGCTCATCTTGGACTACATTGAGAGCATAGTCCAAATGATCACAAAAGCTAAGGTAGTCCCAATCACCATATCTTTCGGGAGGCCTTATTGCACATCGACCAACCCGAGTAGCAATACTATCACCCAAACCCCTTTCGGCTCCACCTTGAGTCGAAACTTCTCTAGTATCATGTACAACACCAATATCACTAGAGGAACCATGTGGACTATGTGATGTTTCATCAACCGCTTCAACCCTATGAGCTTCTTCAACTCTACTACCACTTGGACAGAATGTGGGAATGACTTCGTTCTCCTTTGATTCACCATGAGCCAAATCCCGAACATCCGATGAGCTTTCATTCTCCTTGAATAAAGCCGACTCATCAAAAGTGACATGACGAGAATTAAGAACCTTCTTCATTTCCAGATTCCAAATCCAATAGCCTTTCACGCCGTCCGTGAAACAAAGCAAGAACCCTTTGAATGCTCTAGCTCCAAGCTTATCATTCCCCGGATCATGCACACAAACCAGGCTACTAAACACACAAAGATATCTCAAGTCAACACTCTTCCCCTTCCACACTTCCTCCGTATTTTTGTTACCAATGGCCGAGCATGGAATTCGATTCACAATATGCATCGCAGTTGACAAAGCTTCGGCCCAAAATCCCTTAGACAAACCCGATGTCAATCTCAAGCATCGAGCTTTCTTAAGTAAAGTTCGGTTCATTCTCTCCGCTACTCCATTAGATTGCGGATCTCCCGGTGTAGTAAAATGTCTCCGGATTTCGTGATGCTTACAATACTCCAAGAATTCCCGAGAAACATATTCGCTGCCATTGTCAGTCCTTAACACCTTCAAAGTTTTACCATTCTCATTCTCAACAAGAGCCTTCCACACTTTGAATTTAGCAAATGCCTTCGACATGGCCTTCATTACATACACCCATTCCTTTCGAGATAAATCATCAATGAAAGAAATGTAATACGTTGCTCCTCCCAAAGAAGTAACTGGTGCTGGTCCCCAAATATCCGAATGAACATACTCAAGAACCTCTTTTGAGTCATGTTTGCCTTCATCGAATGATATCCTTGTTTGCTTCCCCATGACACATTCCTCGCGAAACTCTTGTTTGTTGAGACTCTCACCCTCGATCATCTCCTGCTTCCTAGGAATATCCAAACTCCTCTCCGAGACATGACCCAATCTCAAATGCCACAACCGTGTCACATCCAAGTCACGAGAACTATCAACACCCACACAAGTCTCACCTTCTACGGTCACACCTTGAAGCAAATATATACCATGAGTCCTAGCACCCTTCATAACCACAAGCGCCCCCTTTGAAACCCTCAAGCAATCCTTCTCGAAAGTGATCTTGCATCCTAGAGAATCCAATTGCCCCAAAGATATAAGCGACTTCCTAAGTCCCGGAACATAGCGAACATTGGTGAGCGTGCAAACAACTCCATCAAACATCCTTATTTGCACGGAGCCACTACCCATCGACTTGCAAATGTCGCCATTTCCCATAGCAATTGCATTTCCCTCTTTGACTTCATAAGATGAAAAACAATTTCTATTTGGCGTCATGTGATACGATGTACCCGAATCGAGAACCCATTTGTTACCCGAAACACCCGATGCCACCGCCGTCGACACATTCTCATCTATCTCACCATCCCCACTCCCCACCTCTACGAATGAAGACGCTACTTCCTTCTTATCTTTGTCTGGACATTCATTCTTCCAATGTCCCGGTTTCTTGCAAATAAAGAACTTGCCATTTCTCTCTTTCGGTTTACCTCTTCCACCGGGCTTTCTTGATTTAGAACGGTGCCAGTTTCCTTTTTTCACATTCTTACTTTCTCCACAAACAACCCGTGACCACTTCTAGCTCCACTATTACCCTCACTCATCTCCTTCATTTGATCTCTCAACTCCTTACTAAGAAGACCCATCTTGACATCATCAAGAGTCAAGGTATTCCAGCCATAGATCAAACTATTTGAGAAACCCGTATAACGGTCCGGCAACGAACACAATAATATCATCGCCTTTTGCTCTTCCTCAATCTTCAAATCAACGGCCTTCATCTTCATGAGAAAGTCATCAAAGGCATTCAAATGTGCCTTAAACCCTCCTTCAACGTGAAGGTGAAAAACGTTCGCAACAAGATCAAATGGTTAGTGAGCGACTTCTTCATATACAATTCTTCCAACTTGTCCCAAATACCATTAGCGATAGTCTCACCACTAATTTCGGAGATCACATTCTCCCCCATAGCAAGTTGAAGAGTAGTGTAAGCCCATTCCTCCATCTCCTCTCTCTCAACATCCGAGATATCACTTGGCAATAAGTGAGTATCAAATACTACTCGGTGCACCCGATTCTGCCTAAGAACCACTTTCATTTTCCATTGCCACTTCTCAAAGTCATTATCACCATTCCACTTGTCTATTACCAATTGAGAACTCGACGCTGCATACGAACCCCGTACATAAGGCGCCACACTATTCGGACTTCTGGTTGAAGGACTTACTGAGCTACTATCTGTTTCCGACATTTTCACAAACACCTAACAAGCACCTAGCAGCTCTGATAACAATTGTTGTAACCGTTGTGATTAATCCGATCCACGACCACTTGAATCCGATATATAAACCACAAAGTGCTAGCGGAAGACTAGACCGTTGTTAGACTTGCAAAAACAACCAAACCAATAACTCTAGTCACCAAACAAAGATCAACCAATCACGAGCAATCCAAATCCCAATCACAAGCAAGAAACTAGTGACAAAGTAGCAAAAATAAATCACACAAGAGTTTGTAGTGTTCCACTAACATGTTATTAGTGTACATCCACTTTGGCGAGAGTATTTTATTACCACGATGAAAGGAATATAAGAGATTGATCCAATGATCACTATATTTCAATATAGAAAAGAGTTTGAGGAGAATAGAATTGAAGAATTGGAATTAGATTATAAACCCTAATTCACCCTTGAGAATAAACCCTTGATCCCAAATCAAGTTTTCCTAGCTCTTTCCACTAACACACCTGAAAAATAGCTTATATAGAGATAGGCTTATTACTCAAATTGCCCCCAAGCTTTCACAAATCAGTTGCCAAAATCTCCATCCTGAAATAGCCCATAACACTCGTCAAACATCTGTCGTAGGAGGTGACAAACGTCTGCCCCTCCCAGGGAATTATTTGGGCTCCAGCACTCAGCTCAGACGTCTGTACCCAATATGACAGACGCCTGTCCCTCTCTCAGACGTCTATCGTGGGGAAGACAAACGCCTGTCATCACTCTCAGGAAATCCACCCTGACAACTCAGACGTCAGTCGTCCCCTACGATAGACGTCTGTCGCACCTGCACACTGAAAATCTGCACCTTTCAGCTCATAACTTTCTCATGCGAATTCCGATTTGCGAACGGTCACCTTCGACTCGAAGCAATCTTCGTCCTCTTCAATCCAACATATAGTATCGCATACTTCAACCATACAAAATCATTAAGAAAGTTGGCAATGTTGCTTATAAATTCCTACCCATTGAGGCTCGCATTCATTCACTTCTTAATTAAATATTACCCAGACCCCTGACCAAGATCACACTAACACCACTACCACCTGTTCTTACCACACAAACAACCTTGAGGTCAAAACCGAATTTCTATAGGGGAGCAGTGATACAGCAGCACATTCAACCATGCACTATATAACAATTTCTGTTATATATGCTAATTAATTGAAGTGCAACTGTACAAGCCATGAAATATGTGACAGCTTCTGATTCCAGAACGATTCTGAAAGGAAATGTAATTTCTAGCTGTTTAAAATACTACAGAGTGTTAAAATGGTCTGTGATCCTGGAAAAAGCAATTTTGAATATTTTGGAAAGCATAATTAAAGGTGTTCCTGAATTTTAATGCAGATCGAATTAAACATTTCGATATATCTGGAAAAAAACTCTTGCTCCACTTCGTATTCACCAAAAACCACATTTCAAGCCTAAACTTCATAACAGTTTAACCACAAGAAGCTTCCAAGTTCATATTTTTTGTTTGTACTATATGAAGAAAGCATAAACAGCGAACTATCTCATTACTTAAGCTTAATTTCAAAATGGTTGAGAAAGTAAATATCATGCGTTCATGTTTGGTACAAAAAAAATAAAATACATGGTATTATGTTAAAAGAAAATCGTTGAAAGTACCACAAAACCTTAAATCGTAAAACTTCGAAATTTTAATAGATCAGAAATTGAGTTCACTGATATTCATATGTCTTTTAGAAGCTAATTTTTTTACAGATGAATTCTATTTTCCTCCAAGTTTCTATTTGTCCAGAAGTAGATACCTTTTCTCAGAAAATTCTATGTTTTCAAGAAGAAAATTTTCTTTCCACATTTTTTTTAATGAATAAATTATTTTTTTTGAGAAATCTAATTTAAAATACAAAGCTTGACATCAAATGATGATATATAAAAAAATCTTTCTAGATAATAAGATTGGCGATGTCTTGCGCGCGTTCTAAACCATGATGTTCTAAATCTAAACATGCATCCAGCTAGCTAGTGATCATTGACTAGATGTGTAAGCATTTGACATCAAATTTTTTATCATTAAAGGCTAAATTAGTTCTTGGAAAAAAGTGTGTTTTTGTTTCTTTTATAGGGTAATGTAGTTTACTTCGCTGTTTCCTTTAAAAGTAAATATACATGTACATGTCCTCAACAGCCTAGACAAATACCTAAATTTTCATGGTTATATTGGAATTGCCTACTTTATTGATTGAAATAAAATTGAACTTTTTCTGAATTTGTTCGGAGAAAACCTAGTAAAACCCTCCAGTGCACCTAGTCTGGTTCACGAACATCATATAAGTGATTGATCTTAGTGTATGTGTATGGTAAATTCTCAGCATACATTTCTGATTTTTGATAGAATTTCTAATAGTATGAGAGATTGTAGAAAAGATGAAATTTTGTAATCTTATTCCTTGATCCATTGATTTACATTACAGTGCTTTATATAGATGGAGTACATGCGATTGAAACAAGCAATAACAATTTCCTTTTAATAAGATATAAAGGAAAAATAATATAAGAGGAAAACATTAAGTGTATGAGTCAGCATGATCCATATCCTGTGAATGCATAAGTCAGCATTATCCTTATCTTGCCTATGACACAGATATCATTAAGTGTATGAGTCAGCATGATCCATATCCTGCGAATGTATGAGTCAGCATTATCTTTATCCTGCTTATGACGCAGATATTTACATAAATATTCTTAACACTCCCCCTCAAGTTGAAGCATGTAAATCACAAATGCCCAACTTGCACAATAAAAATGTAAATAGCTGACGTCCAAGAGTTTTTTTTTTGTCAACATATCTGCCAATTGATGACCCGTCGGAACATATGCCATAGAAATATCCCCCAATTGTGAAGATGTTGAAAATGTGACAGAGAGACTTGAAACTTGCAACTTGAAATTTGGAAACTGGAAACTTGACACACTACATTTACCTCAAGCCTTCAACAACTTCACTTTTTACAAACGGTTTTTATGGTGAACCAACCACATTAATGATTTTAAAAGTGGGCCAACCACTACGGTTTTTATGGTGAACCAATCACATTAATGGGTTTTAAAGTGGACCAACCACTACGGTTTTTATGGTGAACCAACCACATTAATGGTTTTTAAAGTGGACTAACCACTACATACACCCTGACAAACGGTTTTTATAGTGAACCGACCATATTAATGATTTTCAAAGTGGACCAACCACTACACACACCATAACAAACGGTTTTATAGTAAACAACCACATTAATAGTTTTTAAAGTGGACCAACCACTACACACACCCTAACAAACGGTTTTTATAGTGAACCGACCACATTAGTGGTTTTTAAAGTGGACTAACCACTACACACGCCACGTAGGGTGTAATATTACTAAACTAATTTCTTCAAAGGACCCAAAGAAAATAATGCATAGCAGTTGTCGAGGAAAATCTCATAACAAGAATTACAACTAAGAGTGCAATGACCAATGCAACGAAACCAAGGCAGGCAACTAAGACTTGAACAACAACAAGGGCAAACGGAAAAAAAATTGAACGAAAAACATTTTTTTTCATTTCTCCCTTTTTTTAAAACTTGACTCTGATACCATGATAGAATTTCTAATAGTATGAGAGATTGTAGAAAAGATGAAATTTTGTAATCTTATTCCTTGATCCATTGATTTACATTACAGTGCTTTATATAGATGGACACTACAAGAAGCAGATGAAATAGCGACGGCAATTAACCAACGCTAGCCGTCGCTATTTGCCGTCGCTATAATTCTCGTCGCCAACAGTTGTAGCAACGGCGAGAGCGACGGCTTCGTCGCTAACTTACCAACGGCTAGCGATGGCAAGTGGACACGTGTCATCATACGTGTCAAGTAGTTAGGTTGACCAATAGGCCGTCGCTAGCCGTCGCTATCCGTTGAAAAAAAACCGTTGTAAGCCGTCGCTACCCGTCGCTCAATATTGACCAATAGACCGTCGCTAGCCGTCGTTATATCTGAAACCAGAAAACTGCAGTACACAACAATTCCTTTCCTACAATCCAATCCACAATCATTCAATCCAAAAACCAATATCACACCACTATTATCTCACTACTTCATCGATACTCATCAACAACCAAACTATCATAACCACACAATCATCAAATACATAAAAAAAGCAAAAAAAAAACCATCATCACATAAAACCGTTCAAACATATCATATAAGTCATGCACATGTCCAAACACTTCATACCTCCGTCCACAAACCGTCATACACATGTCCAAACACATCATATAACATCGTACGTGCATTTAACATAAAAAAAACCAAGTATATGAACATACCAGAGTCAAGTCAACATAAGCACCTACAGTACGAACTAATTCCCGCCTCCCTGATCCTCGTTCTCTTCTTCTTCCGATTCCTCGTTCACGTCTTCCTCTCGATATACAGCGGAATCATCTCCCTCTACTCCCTCTCCCGACATAAAGCCATGCTCCTGAAAGTAAATCGCGATGCGCTCGTCGATTTCCTGTTGCATCTGGCCTTTTCGCCAGTCCATCAACTCGTTCATCTGCTCTTGCATCCGCGCTATAGTCGCCTCCTCCATCGACCGCTTATAAGCACGCTGAACGGCCTGTAAAATAAATAATTTCACATTAAAGTTATATAAACAAATTTTTACTACTTAGTGTTAAACTTTTTCCATTAACTCGTATTCTTGTTTTACATATTTATAAATCATCGTGAGTGTAGTAATTTACGTCTAAAAAAAGTCTTACCTCCTGATTGCCAAAACCGTATCGCCTTCCTCGAGTAGGCGGATCAGTGATAGAATGCCATATGGCATCAGAATCTGCAACTGTAAGCTCCTTTCCACTAGCCTCCATCGCTTTGGCAGCCTCTTCCTCATACTCCCCCTGCAATAGCAATATAATTTTAAGAAAAGTGTTATAAATTTTACTTATGTACTGTGATATGAACGAGTATGTAACATGTTAATTTATACGGATAAACAAATTTACCATTATACGTGCACTCTTCGGGTCCGACCACTTATACGTCACATTTCCTTCTTCATCGGTGTGCTCCACCGCATGTGTGTGTCTAAATACGTCTGCCAACGAAGGCTCTCGTCTGTGCTTCTTAAACTGAAATTATTAAAGATAAGACATGATTATAGACGCTAAATTTTTATCTGAACATATACTGCAAATATTTAAAATTTATACCAAATCCCTTCTGTGCTGTTGAAATGATTTTGAGCCACCTCGGTGGAGAGCAGGATTCTTTTCTCTATTAGCTTTGTTTCTAGCTGCTACTTTCTATTACATTTGATACACGATGATGTAAAATAATGCAATCAATATTATAAATGTGAATATTATCATTAAAGCTTACTTTAGCATCTTCTGTGTCCTAGTAAGCTTGAAAGTCTGCCCAAACATCATCACTCATAAATTGAGGCTTTTTTCTGCTTTTCTTGGCTCGGTTAACCATCTGTCGATAATTCGTTTGCATCTTCATATTCCAATATGTCAAAAATGAGGGCATATCCTCCTCCTCAACACGTACGGCAGCCTGCATATTACATTTATTTGTAATCATTCCAAGTATATTAATTTTTAATATTATTATAAAAAATACTTACTAATAAATCGGCTAAAATGACATTCTTGATATGTGCTGGAATACTATCCCAATGCGGCCAAGCGCCCTGCATTCTACTTGTATAAGATTGCCTTGATACGTCTAAAATGAACTCCGCTGGCTCAATCTCAAATCCCCTGCGTAGATGTTAATATAAACATTTCATAATATTTTAAATAATGTACATTGAAATAAATTTGAACATTTACCCGCCACTCTTCGGAACAATCTCCACAGGTCGACGAAGATCTGCCCCTGAACCGCTCGGACCAGATCCTGATCCTGCTCCAGGAGATGGTGAAGGAGTAGGCTGAGATGTACTCCTCGATCGTCGTCTATCGCCAGACATATCTGTCACAATCATATAATATGCATACAAAATAACTTAAATCATTATCATAACATAAATCAAGAATGAGAAGAACAATACTGCATTATCATTACATAAATCATACTAGTACAGAACGTAAGTAAATTCATAGCTAAGAACAATCAACATCATTATTACATAGCTCATAATAGTACATAAATAACATAAGTACATAATATCATTCTTCTTCATCATCTTCGGATCCAGACTCGGTCTCATACTCTATATCGTTCTCATCAGTACTTACAAATGCATCTACTAATACATTCGCTTCATCATTCAACGACCCAACATCAATGTCATCAGCTATTATTATTTCAGTATTTGGCTCAACATCCGCTTGATACGCTGCTTCGTCTGAAATATTATTCCCATCAAATGTAAATCCTGCCTTTGTTTTAAAAATAACCCACCAATCTGCTTTATCTTTTTTTAAGGATGGGTACGGAGCAAAATAGACTTGTAATGCTTGCTTAGCTAACACAAATGGATCATACTTGTAGTAATGCGACGTATGCCTTATTTCGATTAGCTTATAATCTTTGTGCACGTTGATTCCAGAACCAGGAACATTGCTAAACCAGTTGCATTTGAACAGATAAATTTTCTCTACGGGATGAACATAATATGTCAACTCTACAACTTGCGTTAAGACGCCGTAAAAATCTTTTATATGCTCCTCTGGATCATCACTACCTTTGACAAATACACCGCTGTTATACGTTAATTTTTCGGCTCCATAATCATTGGTGTTGAATTTAAATCCATTGACAAAGTATATTGGATAAGTTTTGGCATTTCCTTTTGGTCCGATAGCAAGATGTCGTAATCCTTCGTTAACAACACAGTTTTTTGGATCATGAACATAGTCTGAAAACCATCGAGTGAATTCTGTACTGAGATCACCAGATGGATGTTGTGATTCGTAGATACTGCATGTATGTGTTATGTTCAATTTTTATTAATAGAAATAAATAAATGTATATGTACATGTAATTGAATAATACATGAATTTAGTATTACCTGACAAATGGTGCAACTTCTGCACAATTTAACAGAACATATGTGTGTGCCACATTGTAGTCCTTATCGCTTAACCATATTTCCACACATTTTCCTGCAGGTCTTCCGTGTTGTCTAAAAATAGATAACATTGTTTGAGAAGACTCCTGCTCAACAACTTGTTCATTACGGGGAACAGTTACAAAAGACAAGTTCACATCTTCACTAAAGTAATGAGAAAAAAAAAATGAGGCTTCTTCTTCAAGATACGATTTGCAAATCGAACCTTCTACTCGAGCTTTTTGCCTAATTTTTTTCTTCAAATGATTCAAGTACCTAGCCATTGATTAATTTAATTAGTATGTTGGTACAATAAACTATCTAAGTTATAATCTATCACGATTATTGAAATTATATACAAAATTACCTCTCAAACGGATACATCCATCCATACTGGACTGGACCTCGAAGAAGTGCTTCGGATGGAAGATGGATAGGTAAATGCTCCATTACATTAAAAAAACCAAGTGGAAATATTTTCTCGAGTTTGCAGATCAGTATAGGGATTTCTAGTTCAAGCTTACGTAGACGGTCTACCTTTAACGTCGTTGAACAAAGTTGTTTATAAAACAAACTTAGTTCTGTTATAACACTCCAGATTTTTGTAGGTAACAACTCCTTGAGAACCACAGGTAAAAAGTATTCCATCATGATATGGCAATCATGGCTTTTCATTCCACTCAATTTAATGTTTTTAAAGTCCACACATCTACGGAGGTTTGAAGAAATCCCATCAGGACATCGTAATCCTTCCACCCACTTTAGCACGAGTTTTACTTGCTTGTTGTCTAGCTCATAGCATGCTTTAGGTTTTTTATTTTCATCATACAAGTGCAGCTCCGGCCGTTTACAAAAGTGTAATATATCGCGTCTCGAATTCGCATCGTCTTTGGTTTTACCCTTTACATTTAAAACTGTATTAAAAACGTTATCAAAAACGTTTTTTTTCATTATGCATCACGTCAATATTATGCCTAAGTTTTAGATTTTTCCAGTAAGGTAACTCCCAAAATATACTTTGTTTGCACCAATTATGAATGTCCGATTTACCTGGAATTTCAACCTGTTCTCCAATTTCATGTATCTTTGGGTACTCACTTACAACTTCATATATCTCTTCACTTGTCCAAACTTTAGGCGGTAGCATAGTCTCTACTCTGTTGGCTTTAAAGTTCTTTTTATCCATTCTAAATTTATGATTAATATGGAGAAAACAACGATGACAGTCAAACCAAGAATTTTTTTCCATACTTCAATGAAAATGCCCGTGTCTCCTCCATACAATGAGGACAAGCTAGACGTCCAGCAGTGCTCCAACCTGAAAGCATGCCATACGCGGGAAAATCACTAATAGTCCATAATACAGAAGCAAACATACGAAATTTTCTTTTTCTCTAAATGTCGTATGTTTCGACTCCTTCATGCCACAGTGTTTTCAACTCTTCAATCAACGGTTGTAGATAAACATCAATTCCTTGTGTCGGATCATCGGGACCGGGGACGACAACCATTAAAAACATGTACGGATTTTTCATACACATCCATGGGGGTAAGTTATAAGGAGTAACAATGATAGGCCATGATGAATATTTACTACCAAATTGAGAAAATGGCGAAAATCCATCCGTGCATAAACCGAGTCTAACATTACGGCTCTCGGCAGCAAATTCAGGATAAGTCCTATCAAAGTGTTTCCATGCTTCACCATCAGACGGATGTATCATAGTTCCTTCTTCTGATGTTCTCACGCTATGCCATCGCATATGACACGCTGTAGCGGAAGATGCATATAGCCGTTGAAGTCTGGGGGTTATGGGTAGATAATGCATTCTTTTATATGGAACTTCTTTTCCTTTCTTTTTCCTTGGTTTGTATCTATCTTCGTTGCAAAATTTGCATTTTCTACGATGAGCGTCTTCTTTCCAATACAACATGCAACCTTTAACACATGTATCTATCTTATGATATGGTAATCCAAAAGAGGACATAAGTTTTTCACTTTATAATGACTATTGCACATCAAATTATTGGGCGGCATATGTCGTTTTGCAGTTTGTACAACTGCTGTAAATGCAGCTTCTGTAAGATTGAATTTTGATTTCAAAGTGATAAATTCGGCGGTTACAGACAACTCGGTTCCGCTTGTACACCCTTCCCACAACGGCCTCTTAGCAGAATTCAATAACTCATAAATTTTTTTTGCTTCCGCCGTTGGCTCTTCAACATTTCCAGTCTCATCGTCGCTTTGCTCAATGTTAGGAAACATTGATCATGCAGCATCTTGCACCATATTTTCTATCGGATTCGTCATTGTATTATCGTTCATCATTGTACTATCGTCCTCTACCGCTACAGGGTTAGACATAGGTTGAACAAGTTCTCCATGACGATCCCATAAGTGATAATTCGACACAAAACCAAATTTATACAGATGCACTTCTACTACATCTGGCTTCCAATGTTTCAGATGTCTGCACTTACTACACGGACAACGAATGTCTACGTTACTCCGATTGTTAGATTTCGCGAATCTAATAAATTCTTGGACTCCATTACAAAAATGTTCCTTTATCGACCCTTTCTTACCGGTTCGGGGTTGATACATCCAACTGCGATCACGAAAATAATCGAACATTTTCCTGATTTGCGACAAATATGTTAGAAAGTTCGATCGAATGTAACACTTTATACTATTTAAAATCTTGTAAAATTTCATCTATAACTATTGCATGTTTTCGAATTTTATGTTTATTTCTTTTTTACTTTGACGGCCGGTCTACCTACTTCCCATTACAAATATAATAACGTAAGCATATTTTATAAATCATTTCAGTTTAAATGGTTCAACAAAATTTCGGCAGCACCTCCCTTTGGTCCCTGTATCGTACACAGATGCGTATACACAGGGAACAAATAGGAAGTGCCATCGAAACTTTGTTAACCGTTTAAACTGAAATGACTTATAAAATATGCTTACGTTATTATATTTGTAACTTGTCCAATACTAGGACAAATCCAACGAATATTGTATCAGATGAATATAAATTTCCGTTTTGTGTAAAAACGAATACCCATATAACGATCATATACAACACTCGTCGGACGGGGCAAAATTTATCTAAGGCGTTCACCACATAAGTAGTCAAAAAAACATTCAAATTAAGTTTAAACCAAAAAAACAATTCAAATGAAAAAAGCGCGCTTTTTGCGCTTTGGGCTTGTTTATGCTTTTTTCTATTTTTGCGCTTCACAAATAGGTGCGCCTTAAACTTCAAAAAACCCTATATATAGTTGCTTTCTCAAATCAACCTACAACACAATCAACCTACAACACAATCAACATAAACCCAATTGCATATGTGATAATCATCGTTTTCATGCTCCTAAATCAATTACATATGTGATAATCATTGTTTCCAATCTCCAAATTAATTACATTGATTCTCAAATCAACCTAAAACACAATCAACATTAAATTCATCTAACAAGGCAACCAATTTCATATTCATAAACAATCGATTTACAAATCCATATAAACATGAAAATTAAACCTAATTAAACATAAATTAGGGTTAGAGGACATACCTGAAGAGATTAGGAAGCTTAGAAGAGAGATTTGGAGGGGAAAATAGGTGGAATCGAAACAGCAATGGTAGGGGCGACGGCAAATCTTTTTTTTTTTTTTTTAGCTGTGTCGATTTGGGGAAGAAAGGTTACGGGTTCTGTTTGATATCAGGAAATTATGCGACGGCTAGTTACGGCCGTTTTTTTAGCCGTCGCACAGTCCCGTCGCTAATCGTTGCCTTTCTAGTAGTGGGAGTATATGCGGTTAAAACAAGCAATAACAATTTCCCTTTAATAAGATATGAAAGAAAAATAGTATAAGAGGAAAGCATTAAGTGTATGAGTCAGCATGATCCATATCCTGTGAATGCATGAGTCAGCATTATCCTTATCCTGCCTATGACACAAATATCATTAAGTGTATGAGTCAGCATGATCCATATCCTGCGAATGTATGAGTCAGCATTGTAACACCCCACTCCCGCTATGATCACTCACTAAGGGAATGCCATAGCATCGGTGGAGTATTTTAGTGAATATAGAACAGAAAAATTACAACAAGACAGATATAAATAGTACTTGAAATTTTAAAACATCATCTCATAACAGCGGAAGTAAAACATGTCTGGTTACATCATAAAACCACAATAAAGGTCAAGTACAATATCCATCAAAATAAAGAAGTACATAATCCCACTCTCATACAATAGCCAAACAAAAGAAAAGATAACTGGATAACTGGAGCTTTACATCTATCCAAGCTCCTAAAGACTGGAACAGCAATCCGATCAAGCTCCACTACTGCTAGGATCCACCGTAGGACCTGAGGGTTGGGAAAAAGATAAAAACAACAGGGTCAGACATAAGTCTGAGCGAGTCCTATAACTTTAACAATACAATCGTTAAAGTAACCAGAGAAGACATAAACTGATATACGGTAACATATAGGGATGAATGGCTACCCTAAGCAGTCAACTAAACGAAGATAAAGGATAAAGACGCATCTACCCTCCCTAAGGTAAATTACTAAACTGCACCACACCAGTCGTTCCTAACTTAAAGGTTGATCCCACCCAAGGACTTATAAAATTTACTAATTAGTACCTGCGTACCCCTAGGTGACCAAGTAGGCGCCACGGGGCCCTACAATCCACTAGGTGTACACACTACTTCCCATTCGATCGGCTCCCTAACGTAGATACCCGTGCTGGCCCCACCGTGGGATGTATCATTCCCCAATGTGGCAACCTGATGAAACTAAAGGTGCACGGCTTATATCTACTCGATGCAACAACGGCTTACCTACCAGCCCGGGCCCACTCACGCATATGAAGCCCGTTGGACTTGCGTTGCCACCGCTAACCCGTTTGCCTCTTACAGTCAAGCCCAGTATGCGTGTCCCGTCCTCGACATGGGTCGAGCCCACAAAGATACGTATGGGTTACTGGTTGAAATGGGCCTCCACAAGCTACCCACCTAAGCTTGTCCCTTTTTCTAGTATATCCCACTTAACCCTTTAATCATGTTTTAATTACATGTTCCATTTTGGTTAAGTATTCTAATCGTATTTTCTATTGCCACCCAAGGCAACCACTAGATTTTCTCATGCCACCCGAGGCACCCACTTAACCCCTCATGTCCCTCTACATGCTAATATGGTTAAGTGTTTCTTAATTAATTAATTAAGAACGTAACCTTTGTAAAGACCTCTCACATTAGACTGTCTTTTATGACCACTGGTTAAGCCGGTTGGGTCCGGGCAGCCTTATGTCATAACAGAGTCTAACCTCGTGTCTTTACATTAATTACGTATTTAGTTTGTGCCTAAGACCTCTCACATTGGGCTAACATTTGTAGCAACTGGTTAAGCCGGTTGGGTCCGGGCAGTTTTACGCTACAACTGAGTCCAACCTCGTGTCTTAGTCAATTAATTACACCTAATTAATCACCCTCATAATTTTATATTAATTATCCCTAATTAATCAAGTTTTCTTAACATGGGTAGACCTAACTTAATAGGTAAATTCCCATGGGGTAGACCTAACTCAATAGGTAAATTCCCAACACATAGTATGGGTACACCTAACCAAATAGGCAAATTCCCATACTATGTTTATTTATTTTGTGTTATGCATAATTATATTAATTTCACACAATCTTATTAACTTATGCATTTAATTACCCCATCGTTCCCACGTAATTTCGTTCATGATATAACACATATAAAAGGTGTCAACTTGCATATGAATGAACATGTTTCAAAGGTGCCATCTTGCATATTAACAAACACATAACTTGCATATGAACTTGCATAACATGTCACATAACTTGCATATAATATGTCACATAACTTACATATTCATTTTGCATAACAAACTTGCATATTAGCTTATAGACTTGCATAATGTGTCATCATGAACTTGCATATTAATAAACATGTAACTTGCATATTTACATACATGTAACTCGCATATTAACAAACATGTAACTTGCATATAAAGAAACATGTAACTTGCATATTTACATACATGTAACTTGCATATTAACAAACATGTAACTTGCATATTAACAAACATGTAACTTGCATATTTACATACATGTAACTTGCATATTAACAAACATGTAACTTGCATATTAACAAACATGTAACTTGCATAGCATATTACCATGAACTTGCATAACATGCATATGATTACATAGCCCACAACTTGCATATTTAGCATCATGCAAACATAACATACATCATATTAAACTTGCATAAGCTTACATACTCAACATGCATAAACATAAGATTAATGCTAACATCATATCATATGATTCAAAGCTCATTAACCCACATACAAAACCATAAATCTCATCACGTCTCATCTAATTAGTTTACCAAAAGATCATCAAAGTGATAGAAACTCACAACTAGCAACTTTGAACACCAAATGAAGAAGATTAAGATGCTAAGAAGGGATTAGAAGTTGATTAGAGAGTGATTAGTATGCAACCCTCTTCATAAAATTAGTGGAGGCCATGAGAGCTAGCATTTTGCCATAGTTTAGTCACTAGGTTTAATTATGAATGAATTAGGGTAGGTTAGGGTCTTATTTATAGATTAGGCAAGTGTTTTAGGCCATAGGATTAACCCTAGATTCAATCCAAGCCATCAAAGCATGTCTTGGGGAAGAAGTCAAGTGTAGGAACCATCTAGGGCCTTTAGATTAAAGATGGACCATGAGAACCATTCAAATGCAAAATCTGCACTTGAGCGAATCGGCCCACGGGTTGACAGCCAAACACCCTGGATTAACCCCTAGTCGACCCAGCGGGCTCGGGTCGACTTCAAAAATCGGCCGGTTCGGTTATTCCCCTCTCCCAATTCGCTGTTTTGAGCATTTTTGCATATTTATTTATTAAATTTTCAATTATATATATATATATCAATATATATATATATATATATATATATATCTACACAACCCATTTCACTTAATTAAGTATACTTTAATTTGGGAATTTTCGTGAAACTTCGCGAGGCCATATCTTGGTCATACGGACTCCGATTTTCGAAAACTCGGACTCTATTTCGCGTATTTTTCCGAGACGAACGCAATGGCATAGCCCGTTTCCCTTGATTCCCATTTTAGAATTAAATTCTGCCTCGATTTATGTTATTACAGGTTATTGAAAATACGGGTTGTTACATTCTCCCCTCCTTAAAGGATTTCGTCCCCGAAATCTTCAAGTTAGGAAGAACGTATCCTACCATCCAATCATCCATCTACTCAAAGCATCATCCACGAGCAATCATTGTCCTTACAAGATTCTAAATGCTGGATGGATATATGCAAAAGTGTGTGTATATGTACTTACCTAATGCGAAAATCAGGCGGTTACTGATACAGTAAACCTCCTTAATGCAAACCATGATAGTGCCATGCATCCAATATGTATGCGAAACCCTATTGACACATACAAATTTCTACATGCGTGCACAACCATACACAAAAATGCATCATCCATATGATAACACAGCCATGATACATCCATCAATCTAACTACCACATCCATTTATGCAATATGCAACATGAAGTGACTGAGCCGATCTAGTGCCTAATGTGTGTGTATATGCATCCACGAGCAACCACTAGCAAACAATTGCATCCATATGCATCCATCAACCATAACATGTTTCAAACACATGTCTCAACCATAGGTTTTACCCTATCTAAAGGTCATAGGTATTAGCGAGAGGATATACTAAAGATAAGATAAGTACTAGACAAGCAATAAAGGAGAAGTTAAAAGACATACTCTCAAAAAGAAATGGATACAAAGAACGCATCTTTGCTTCCGTCTCCCAAGTAGCATTGCTTTCGTCATCTCCCCATTGCACTTTAACTAGCTGAACTTCTCTGTTCCTCAACTTCCTAGTTTCTGACCCAAGGATGCGAGTAGGAGCTCGTCGAATCGTCGCATCACGCTCTACCTCTACATCTCTAAGCAAGCTCGGCTCTACCACCTCCGCGGTCTCATGTAAGCACTTCCTCAAATGTGATACATGGAATACATCATGAACACCACTAAGTCTGTCGGGCAACTCCACCCTATATGCCATCCGTCCAATCCTTTCCTTAATAGGAAACGGCCCAACAAATCTCGGTGCTAACTTCCCTACGGACCCAAAGCGAACAACATTTCTCAATGGAGATACTTTGACAAAAACCATGTCCCCAACCTCAAACTCAAGATCCGTCCTTCTCCGATCCGCATAAGATTTCTGTCTATCTTGCGCTGCTTTCATCCTTTTTCGAATTAAATCAATCTTCTCTGAAGTCTCTCTAACCATATCCGGCCCAAGCAAGATCCTATCCGTAGATTCCCACCAACATGTAGGAGATCGACAAGGCCTTCCATAAAGAGCTTCGAAAGGAGCCATACCAATACTGGACTGAAAGCTGTTATTATATGCGAACTCCACCAAAGGAAGATGTTCTTCCCATGTACCTCCAAAATCCAAGATACAAAGCCTCAAAAGATCTTCTAAGATACGGTTCACCCTCTCGGTCTGACCGTCCGTCTGAGGATGATATGCGGTGCTCAAACACAACTGAGTCCCTACCGCCTCTTGCAAACTTCTCCAAAACTCACTAGTGAAAATAGGATCTCGATCACTCACAATGCTGGATGGTACGCCATGCAATCTAACAATCTCTCTAACATAGACTGAAGCAAGCCATGGAGCGGTCCTCTTACTCTTTACGGGTATAAAATGGGCACTCTTTGTAAGTCTGTCTACCACAACCCAAATTCCCGTATTGCCCTTCCTCGATCTCGGTAACCCGTCGATGAAATCCATCGAGACACTATCCCACTTCCACTGTGGAACTTCCAATGGGTGTAGCAACCCACCGGGTTTCCTTTGCTCCACTTTAACTTGTTGGCACACTAAGCATCTAGCCACATACTCGGCCACATCTTTCTTCATACCGGCCCAGAAGAAAACTCTCTTCATGTCTTGGTACATTTTGTCTCCACCGGGATGAATAGTCATTCTTGAACGATGTGCATCATCCAAAATAGCCTTCTTCAAACCCTCATCTTGCGGTACACAAAGTCTACCGTCTCTATGCAACCATCCCTTATCATCTATGGTGTATCTACCCAAATGGCTGGACGACTCCCCTCTTATAAGCTTCTCTACCAACACAACCAACTGTGGGTCGTCTCGCTGAGCCTCGCCAATCCGTCTCAAAAGAGTAGGTCTAACCTCCAAGGATGCCAACAAACCAGGTACAAAATCAACAGAAGGTCTGAAGTCAAACAAAGAAAGAAACTCCAAGCTTCGTCGTTCCACGAACAATGGACTCAAAGATAGCCTTTTTCTACTTAAGGCGTCTGCCACCACGTTACCCTTACCAGGGGTATACGCTATCTCGAAATCATAGGATGCTAAGAACTCCATCCACCTTTGCTGTCTTAAGTTTAAATCCTTCTGAGAGAATAAGTACTTCAATGATTTATGGTCGGTGAACAACTCGAATCTCTCACCAAGAAGATAATGGCGCCAAGACTTAAGTGCGAAAACAATCGCGGCCAACTCTAGATCATGGGTAGGGTAATTCTTCTCATGCACTCTCAATTGTCTCCCTCCATAGGCTATTACCCTTCCCTCCTGCATCAAGACTGCGCCTAATCCTGTTCCACAAGCATCGGTATAAACAACAAACGGCTTACTCCCATCCGGGAGCACTAAAACTGGAGCGGTGGTCAAAGCTCTCTTTAACCGTCGGAAAGCATCATCACAATCTACATCCCATGAGAAAACCAGATTCTTCTTCGTCAAGCGGGTTAATGGGGCTGATATCTTCGCGAAGTCTTTGATGAACTTCCTATAATATCCTGCCAACCCCAAGAAACTTCTTACCTCGGTAGCATTTCTAGGAACTTTCCAATCCTGGATAGATACTATCTTTGCGGGATCCACAGCTATCCCTTCCTTAGAGACCACATGCCCTAAGAATCGCACTTCTCTTCTCCAAAAATGGCATTTAGAGAATTTAGCTTTAAGACTATGCGCTCGAAGAGTCTCCAATACTTCCTTGAGATGTAAGGCATGCTCTTCTTCATTCTTGGAAAAGACCAAGATGTCATCCACAAAAACTACTACAAACTTATTCAGATACTCTCTGAACACTCTACTCATGAGATCAACAAAGTATGCGGGGGCGTTTGTCAACCCAAATGGCATCACTAGCCACTCATAAAAACCATCCGGAGTCCGGAAAGCAGTCTTCTCTATACTGTCCTCCGCCACTCTTAACTGATGAAACCCTGTAGCTAAGTCCATCTGCGAAAATACTGACGCGCCAACCAACTGATCAAAGAGATCATCTATCCTCGGTAATGGGTGTCTATTCTTCTTCGTGAGCTTATTAAGTTCCCTATAATCCACACAAAGTCTGAGGGACCCATCCGCCTTCGTGGCAAACACTACTGGAGCTCCCCACTCCGATATACTTCGCCTTATGAACCCCTTCTCAAGCAACTCCCCTACTTGCTTATGAAGTTCTCTTCTCTCACGAGGAGCCATGTGGCGTACTGGCAAAGACACTGGTTTGGCATTATCCACCAAATAAATTCGGAAATCTATCTCCCGCTTCGGAGGCAAACCCTTTACTTCTTCAAACACATCCGGATATTCCCGGACTACTCTGACAGAACACAAACTCTCGACCGAAGCATCGAGCGATTCAAGATAACTTAGCAAAACAGATTCCATGGGATTGCAAGAGATCTCGAGAGTGTTACCCAAGCGGGTCATGAGCCTGACAACTCTCCTTTCGCAATCAAGAACGGCACCATTACTGGATAACCAGTCCATGCCCAAGATCAACCCATAGCCCGTGAAGCCCAATACAAAAGCATCACATCTAAACTCAACGCTAAGTATAGAAATCTTCAAACCCAAACATATCATAGACAGATATATGGAGCCCCCAATTGGGTTTGAGACAACCAAGGGATCATCAACTAGACTGGTGTCTAAGTGCAGTGACTCAACTAACGATGATGAGATAAAAGAATGCGATGCGCCAGAGTCAAACAAAGTACGAACTGGATGATCAAACAGAAAAACCAGACTTTCAACGGAAATAGTTCTACCTCTCTGCTGAATCGGTGGAACTGAGAGAACCTGAACTTGCCCCCCTGACTGAGGTGGTGCTATAAGAGCTTGCACCTGGCCTCCTGAGGTAGACCCCGTCTTCTGCCCCTTCTTTGGGCAGTTTTTCACAAGATGCCCTGCTTCACCACAATGAAAGCAACCGGTCTTCTTCTTTTTGCGACAATCCTTACTAAGGTGTCCTGGTGTTCCACAATTGAAGCACTTCTTCTTCGTCTTCTTTTTGTCACCATTGCCTTTTCCGCCCTTGCCTTGTTGTTGCTGTTGCGGTTTCTTCTGATCCCCCTTTTTCTCTGGTGCCTTAGAATTCTTATCATCCTCATGCATAAGTGCCATGTAGACAAGCTTCTCAAAAGTGGCCCCCATAGGAATGTGAGTCATAGCTATTCCTTGCAATGGTTCGTTCAAGCCTCTAACGAACCTCAAAGCCTTCTTCTCCGGTGTATTCACCAACTCTATGCCAAACCTTGCTAATTGATTGAATTTGTTGACATATTCTTTCACCGTGAGATTCCCTTGCTTCAAATTCAAGAACTTCTCCATAAACAGATTCTCTTCCGCCCTTGAGAGAAACTTAGCCCCAAACCTTTGCTTAAAATCTGCCCAAGAGTCAACAGGGCGTTCTCCATCAGTGACCTCCCACCAGAATGAGGCCTCTCCCTTCATTAACCAAGCCGCCAACTTGACTTTCTTTCCCTCTTCCACTTCAAAGATATCTAGCAACTCTTCCACTTCCTTAAGCCAATCTCTAGCCTCTACGAAAGTCTCTGAACCAAGAAAAGGTTTTCCTCCTATAGCCTTGAACTCCTTGCAAACCTTAGCAAAATTATCCACTCTAGGCTGAGGAGGAGGAGCGGTTGTCTCTGGTGTAGTAGCATTGGCCGGACCCGCAGCCGCGGCCCTAGCCTCTTGCAACCTCCTATACCATAGTGGTATAACTAAACCCTCCGGGATGTTAAGATCTTCAGCCATGCTGAAACGAAAGAGGAAAGATTCAAAAAGGAGATTCCGAAAGATAAAGATATGGCTATTGGGGATTATGCTTTTCTTTTTCAAAAACTTTTTCTCTTAGAAGACATGCTTTTAAAAATCCTTTCTTCGAAAATACTCTTAGAAAGTAGTTTTTCTCAAAAATTTTATCTGTTCTGGTAACCTTAAGCTCTGATACCACGTGTAACACCCCACTCCCGCTATGATCACTCACTAAGGGAATGCCATAGCATCGGTGGAGTATTTTAGTGAATATAGAACAGAAAAATTACAACAAGACAGATATAAATAGTACTTGAAATTTTAAAACATCATCTCATAACAGCGGAAGTAAAACATGTCTGGTTACATCATAAAACCACAATAAAGGTCAAGTACAATATCCATCAAAATAAAGAAGTACATAATCCCACTCTCATACAATAGCCAAACAAAAGAAAAGATAACTGGATAACTGGAGCTTTACATCTATCCAAGCTCCTAAAGACTGGAACAGCAATCCGATCAAGCTCCACTACTGCTAGGATCCACCGTAGGACCTGAGGGTTGGGAAAAAGATAAAAACAACAGGGTCAGACATAAGTCTGAGTGAGTCCTATAACTTTAACAATACAATCGTTAAAGTAACCAGAGAAGACATAAACTGATATACGGTAACATATAGGGATGAATGGCTACCCTAAGCAGTCAACTAAACGAAGATAAAGGATAAAGACGCATCTACCCTCCCTAAGGTAAATTACTAAACTGCACCACACCAGTCGTTCCTAACTTAAAGGTTGATCCCACCCAAGGACTTATAAAATTTACTAATTAGTACCTGCGTACCCCTAGGTGACCAAGTAGGCGCCACGGGGCCCTACAATCCACTAGGTGTACACACTACTTCCCATTCGATCGGCTCCCTAACGTAGATACCCGTGCTGGCCCCACCGTGGGATGTATCATTCCCCAATGTGGCAACCTGATGAAACTAAAGGTGCACGGCTTATATCTACTCGATGCAACAACGGCTTACCTACCAGCCCGGGCCCACTCACGCATATGAAGCCCGTTGGACTTGCGTTGCCACCGCTAACCCGTTTGCCTCTTACAGTCAAGCCCAGTATGCGTGTCCCGTCCTCGACATGGGTCGAGCCCACAAAGATACGTATGGGTTACTGGTTGAAATGGGCCTCCACAAGCTACCCACCTAAGCTTGTCCCTTTTTCTAGTATATCCCACTTAACCCTTTAATCATGTTTTAATTACATGTTCCATTTTGGTTAAGTATTCTAATCGTATTTTCTATTGCCACCCAAGGCAACCACTAGATTTTCTCATGCCACCCGAGGCACCCACTTAACCCCTCATGTCCCTCTACATGCTAATATGGTTAAGTGTTTCTTAATTAATTAATTAAGAACGTAACCTTTGTAAAGACCTCTCACATTAGACTGTCTTTTATGACCACTGGTTAAGCCGGTTGGGTCCGGGCAGCCTTATGTCATAACAGAGTCTAACCTCGTGTCTTTACATTAATTACGTATTTAGTTTGTGCCTAAGACCTCTCACATTGGGCTAACATTTGTAGCAACTGGTTAAGCCGGTTGGGTCCGGGCAGTTTTACGCTACAACTGAGTCCAACCTCGTGTCTTAGTCAATTAATTACACCTAATTAATCACCCTCATAATTTTATATTAATTATCCCTAATTAATCAAGTTTTCTTAACATGGGTAGACCTAACTTAATAGGTAAATTCCCATGGGGTAGACCTAACTCAATAGGTAAATTCCCAACACATAGTATGGGTACACCTAACCAAATAGGCAAATTCCCATACTATGTTTATTTATTTTGTGTTATGCATAATTATATTAATTTCACACAATCTTATTAACTTATGCATTTAATTACCCCATCGTTCCCACGTAATTTCGTTCATGATATAACACATATAAAAGGTGTCAACTTGCATATGAATGAACATGTTTCAAAGGTGCCATCTTGCATATTAACAAACACATAACTTGCATATGAACTTGCATAACATGTCACATAACTTGCATATAATATGTCACATAACTTACATATTCATTTTGCATAACAAACTTGCATATTAGCTTATAGACTTGCATAATGTGTCATCATGAACTTGCATATTAATAAACATGTAACTTGCATATTTACATACATGTAACTCGCATATTAACAAACATGTAACTTGCATATAAAGAAACATGTAACTTGCATATTTACATACATGTAACTTGCATATTAACAAACATGTAACTTGCATATTAACAAACATGTAACTTGCATATTTACATACATGTAACTTGCATATTAACAAACATGTAACTTGCATATTAACAAACATGTAACTTGCATAGCATATTACCATGAACTTGCATAACATGCATATGATTACATAGCCCACAACTTGCATATTTAGCATCATGCAAACATAACATACATCATATTAAACTTGCATAAGCTTACATACTCAACATGCATAAACATAAGATTAATGCTAACATCATATCATATGATTCAAAGCTCATTAACCCACATACAAAACCATAAATCTCATCACATCTCATCTAATTAGTTTACCAAAAGATCATCAAAGTGATAGAAACTCACAACTAGCAACTTTGAACACCAAATGAAGAAGATTAAGATGCTAAGAAGGGATTAGAAGTTGATTAGAGAGTGATTAGTATGCAACCCTCTTCATAAAATTAGTGGAGGCCATGAGAGCTAGCATTTTGCCATAGTTTAGTCACTAGGTTTAATTATGAATGAATTAGGGTAGGTTAGGGTCTTATTTATAGATTAGGCAAGTGTTTTAGGCCATAGGATTAACCCTAGATTCAATCCAAGCCATCAAAGCATGTCTTGGGGAAGAAGTCAAGTGTAGGAACCATCTAGGGCCTTTAGATTAAAGATGGACCATGAGAACCATTCAAATGCAAAATCTGCACTTGAGCGAATCGGCCCACGGGTTGACAGCCAAACACCCTGGATTAACCCCTAGTCGACCCAGCGGGCTCGGGTCGACTTCAAAAATCGGCCGGTTCGGTTATTCCCCTCTCCCAATTCGCTGTTTTGAGCATTTTTGCATATTTATTTATTAAATTTTCAAATATATATATATATATATATATATCAATATATATATATATATATATATATATCTACACAACCCATTTCACTTAATTAAGTATACTTTAATTTGGGAATTTTCGTGAAACTTCGCGAGGCCATATCTTGGTCATACGGACTCCGATTTTCGAAAACTCGGACTCTATTTCGCGTATTTTTCCGAGACGAACGCAATGGCATAGCCCGTTTCCCTTGATTCCCATTTTAGAATTAAATTCTGCCTCGATTTATGTTATTACAGGTTATTGAAAATACGGGTTGTTACAAGCATTATCCTTATCCTGCCTATGATGCAGATATTTACATAAATATTCTTAACAGGTTTCGAACCCGTCCCGCCGTTACAATGACACAAGTCTTTGATCCTTGAAAAACCAACCTGATCAACACCACATTGTTTCCCATTTCACTAACACCACTACAACCTATTCTTACCACACAAACCAACCTTGAGCTCATGACCATGATATTTTTTTATTTTTTTAAATAAACCATGATATTTAAAACCAGTATTTGAAGAGTTCTACTGCTAGTCGATTGAGCTAGTAGTCCTTGACCAGATGTGTGCATTTGACATCAACTTTTTCATCATAAAAGATAAAATTAATTTCTGGGAAAAGCTGTGTCTTTGTTTGTAAATAGGATATCATCGTTTAGTACACTGGTTTGCTGTACAAATAAGTATGCATGCATATTCAACGGTCTGGACCAGTGTTTTAATGATCCAACACAACCTCGGTTTGACCGCGGTTCACGACTCTGAAAATGAAATAACCTTGCGCGTGCACAGACCCACGGTTTAACCTCAAAACTGTATAAAAATCTCTAGTCCGGCCTCTTTGAATCTTACTGTTCTTCAAATTTGCGAAAAAATATTTGATTCACTCTTTATTTTTTACCATAATAAATTTAACAAATAATTTCATAGCAATTATCATTAAATTTTAGATGATATAATTCATTATTATGTACATTTTGCATACTACTATTTAATTAATCCTCTTTCACTATAACAAAATAGTAAATTTACAACTTTGCTAAGATAACTTATTATATAATTATTTCAATTAGGTAGTTTGGACATGAGTATTTGTCATAATTAGTTAAATTCACTCTTTATTTTTTACTACAATAAATTTAACAAGTAATTTCATAGCAATTATCATTAAATTTTAGATGATATAATTCATTATTATGCACATTTTGCGAACTACTATTGAATTAATCCTCTTTCACTATAAAAAATTAGTAAATTTACATTTTGCTAAGATAACTTGTTATATAATTATTTCAATTAAGTAGTTTGGACATGGGTATTTGTCGTAATTGATTAAATTTTATATATGTTTAAAATAGTTTTAAGTTTAAACCAGAAAAATAGAAATAAACTATCAGCGCGGTTCTCACGGTCTGTCCGGTTGAACCACGAAAACCTTGAACCTTGCACTAGCATTTCATAACTATGGTCTGGACAATACTATCTAATTTTTCAAGCTTACATAGGAATTGTTTTCTTCATTAATTGGATCAACAGAAACATTCGCACACAAGTATCATTTGTGCTGCTTAATTGTTAACTGTTTTATGAAGTAAGTATTCTTTATTAATTTTTTACTTTTCTAATGATACAAGTAATTCTTATTAGACATGCTACTATTAACATTAATCTGGTTATTACATACTTCCGAAAAATTGCAACAAGCAGCTTTATTTCTTATAACGTTTAGTTTCTCCATTGCTCTATGGTCGTACTGGTTATACTAGGTTAAACCCCAAAAGGGACAGAGTATACTTGTTAAAATGACGTTAATATGCTTTTCATGTGATTGCAGTTTGTTTTGAGAAATATTAGCTAAAAAATCAGATTAGTGATAGTATATCATGGTTTGTAAAGCTTATATGTATACTATACTGAACATGGATAATATACCATTCGCCTAATGCTGTGAAGAATATGTTGTACGCAAATTAAATAATGGCTAGAATGAAAAAATTTCATGTTATCATACAAGATGACCCCTATTTGGGATGAAAAAAATCAAATAATGGCTAGAATTATCTGCAATACAGTAACTATTACTGCCATAACCGAAACCAGTAAGCAAAGCATAGGACCTGGTTTCGTAAAATAGTCCGGTATGTACCTTTTCCTCACTCGATATAGCTTCACCTTGTAGTAACTTTCTGTATAATATTTTCCAATAAAACCAAACAGTGAGGAAAAATGCTGTGCTTCTTGATTCAAATATATATCTCTACAGAGACTGCTAAAAAAGTCCTCCACTTTCTGATTAGTACCAAGTCTGTTATTGATGATTCCACGCTCTATAAGCAGCACAACATCTGCCTCTGCATCTATTAATTGGCTCATAAACGTAGCATATGCTGTGAAATTGTTCTCATATTTCAAGCATTGTTCGAATGCCATAAGGTTTGTGAAATCAACTTGTGTTGTCTCATCAATGTGTAGTATTGGGATGCTTATCTCTGTGCCTTCTTGTGTTATGTCCATGAATTCGTACTGCATCGTGTATTTTTTCTTGAACTTGAAACCAGTGTCACGCAGATAACAAGCATTTGGTATTCTAGATAGCCTCCACTTCTCTTGTCTGTCATCTTTGTTCAGCTTGGCTATAATTTCATCCAACTTTTTCTTCACGATAAGTGTCAGTGAGACAGAAAAAGGGATTTTTTGTATCTTCAGTTTGGCTAGATGATGCAACACAATATCATACGTACTTCTAGAACTTTCATGTTCCCTGTATTTTGATAAATGTAAATTTAATGTGGAATGGTACAAATGAAGAAGGTGATCGAACTTGGTATTGTCTTACGAGCAGCCCAAAAAGCATCTTTCCAATCACCCATGAAAAATGTCAGTGCAATTTCAGCTAATGTTATAGAAGGATACATAGAATTATACATTATTGGACTCATCTTCTTGAACTCTGGAATATCCTTGAAATAAGTGTAATAAATATTCTCCATGAGAAAGAAAGGGATTTGGATTTCGGCAAGCAACAAATCGTTTTTCAGAATCAGTGGTTTTGATATTAGCTTCTTGAGCTGAGATTCTTCACATTTCAAGTACTACTTAATTAGAAACTCGATTATAAAACAATAATCGACCACCATTATTTCCACGAATTTCCCCTGACTTAATGTGATTTTACTTGAATACTTTCCGATTGCTTCATTCATATGACTTTGAACTGACCGAACGTATGTGTCCGAAGCAAGTTCCGGTCTTTGTCTCTTGAGATCATTAAAATATATAATCTTTGCATCTTCCAGCAGGTTGGTTATACGATAATGGTAAGGACCAACAGAGACAAGTTCTGGAAAATAAATACGGTTGTATGCATCATGAAGATACGAACTTACCTTGTGGATTGTAGTTGACTGATTTTGTGGTAGTTCTCCATATTCGTCCAAAGCATAGCCAATCTTTAATTCCAAAGTTTTTCCGACCAAAGTACAAAGTTCTTCAGAATCAATTGGTGATGAAAGCCACCAGTATGCACACCCTTCCATTTCTCCCATTTTTTGATCTTGCTGATTAATAATTCAAAGAGTATAGGATCAGTGTATAAGTGGAATTTATGTTGGGTAAACTATAAATATGTTAGTGAGAAATGATAAAAAATGAAGAGTCATGTGTCTTTTATGAGTCAAGTGTCATGTTAATTAGTGATGTGTCTTTTATGCATTAAGAGTCATGTTAAAGTTTGTGTCTAAGTAATGTTTATTGTTAAAGTGTCAAATCAATTAATGATGTGTCAGTTCGTTAAGTGTTATGTCAATTAATAAACATGTGTCTATTGGAGTTGTAAGGTCATGTAGACCACTATATAAATAGGGGTGATCATTTTGTATGTGAAGTGAGAAAAAGAGAGGAAAAAGTGAGGCAAGAAAAATGTTGTAAAGAAAGTTGAATTGTAATAAAGTAAAAATTTGTTGTGTATCATCCTCCTCCTCCTTGATAATAATTCATCTTCTCATCAGAGCAACTCTTCTCCATTCTACAAATTGGTATCATAGCCTAGGTTGAAACTATGGTATTTTTATTCTTCTCATCGTTCGTTCTCACAAAAGAAAACTTCAAAAAGTGGAGTAGTAGAAAGAAAGAAGAGTTAATCTCCAAAGGACTTTGGGAGATTGTTGAGAGTGGCTATGAGTGGCCAAAAGACGTTAAAAACATGACGGAGAAAGAAAGTGAGGCATTCACAAGCTTGAGAAGGAAAGATCTTCAAGCTTTTATGGTGTTGAGTGAGAATGTTGGTAAAAAAACATGGTGCCGTATTAATGGAGAAAAAACAGCAAAAGATTCGTGGAATTTGCTGAAAGAGGTTTATATAAAGAATTACAAAGGAGAAGATGAAGAGGAAGTTGATGAAGATGATGAAGAAGAGATTGAAAGATTCAAAGCGGTGCTGATGGGAAAGAAAGTTGCTAAAGAAAAAGAAAACGAACAGGAGGTCGAAAAAGCCAAAGAGGAGCTAATGAGAAAGAAAGCTATAAAAGAAAAGATGGAAGAAATCATTGAAGAGGTTGAAGAAGAGGGAAAGAAAATCGAGCCAACTTCCGGTGACACTAATTTCTAGGTGAAGAAGACCAAGGAGGAAGCGATTATGAAGAAAAATGAAGTTGTTAACCTTGATGATGTCAAGGAAGAGGTGGACGTTGAAGTAGGGAATGATGTTGAGGATGATGGCGGCGATGATAGCGATGGAGACGACAACGATGATAGCGACGACAAAGTGGAGGATTCTGACGATGGCAAAAAATCTTTTAGTGAAAAGGAAAAAGAGCACAAAAGGAATGCCAGCAAAATTAAGGTTCAATCTAGCGCTAAGTCGGAGAAAGAAAGAGACAGATCTAGGAAGTATCAAAAGAAGGAGCTGGTTTCAAAATTTTGCAAGGGTATGAGATTATTTCTTTATGATGTGTCTATTGGAGTTGTAACATTTGTTTACAACTAAAGCAGGTTGCTTGGACTGGTACTGTTCTTGGTTGGTAAACGGGAGGTAAGCTATTCGAGTATCACATTGCATGTACATTTTTAGTTAATTTATTGTGTAGCTTATTATCACTTGATCCCATAATTTACTTTCCTTGATCTGCCCAAGGCCTTATTTTTACTTGGGCCGGGCCTGGACACATTTATGTTTTACAGCATCCTTTTAGCGCACCTACTTTATCTTGAGCTACATTAATCCAAATCCAACAATAATTTGTAGGTGTTCAATATATATATATATATATATATATATATATATATATATATATATATATATATATATATATATATATATAAAGGAGTGTTACAGGATAACCCTGTTGCAACCCCTACCCTACCGGGAGTACGACGATTCAAATCCAACGAGAATTTATAAATGTTCAATCCACATATATTAGCATCTATCCAAAATTTGAGCTCATTCCGACATTCATAGAATAATATATTTGATGTTTAAATTTAGTAGTTTGAATAAATGTATGAATGGTGAATAACTGGGCTATCAAATATATTATTCTAAGAATGTCGGAATGAGCTCATATTCTGGATAGATGCTAATGTATATGCCGATTGAAAATCTACAAAATCTCGTTGGATTTGGACCGTCGTAGCTCACGAACGGATAGGGGGTGCAACAAGGATGCTGCATAATAGGGGTCCCTCGGAACGCTACTCTCTCTCTCCATATATATATATATATATGTATGTATGTATATATATATATATATATATAAAATTGTCAATCCCCTTTCGACATTCGTAACATTTTCAAAATCTTAGCTCAAATATTCAACTTCGGACATTTATTTGAAACATTTAAATTTAAATATCAAACATAGTATTCTACGACTGTCAGAACAAGCTTAAATTTTGGATAGAATATAATATACATGTAGGTTGAACATTTACAAGATCTTGTCCGATTTAGATTAGTGTAGCACAGGACAAGGTGGGAGTGCTACAAAACATAGATGCCCGGGAACACTGCTCATATATATATATATATATATATATATTCAAATATATATATATGTATGTATGTATGTATAACTAATAAATTTAATTTAAATCTTCCTTGTGTTAAAATATACATTTAAACACTTCGATCAGATTCTCCACTGGCAGCATACAAATTCATTCTCTATTCACCAACATTCATCGTTCAAATGTCAGACTCAAATACTCCACTTGGAATCTTCGCTTGCTTTGTAGAAAACACTGCATAATAGTTTGAATTATCATTCCTTTATGTTGCCCTAGTTATACAAATAATTATGTATCACACATGAAAGTATTTAATGCCATATAAGGGGGTTGAATTAGCACATAACAAATTGCACAATTTGAGATGATTTAGTTATTGGTGTGGACGTGTGATCCTGGTTATCAAGCCCGAACCTAGGGGTAGGCAAGCGACACGGCTACCTAAGGCAACCAATCCGGTAAGGGAAACAGGCAGCGATGGCGGTGCTGTGAACAATTGGCCATATTTTAAATTAAATGAGCTTATCTTGTAAATTTTGCAATGTAGTGGATGACTGTGTGATTGTGTGCTGCATTTTAAACAAGACAACCGGGGCTCGAGTTGCAATGTATGGTTACAGTTTTTGTATACATAATTTTTTCTTTTGGACTAGAGCAACATAAACATCTGGGCCGACCCTACTGGTTATGTAGTAAATTAGCAAAATCAATTCAAATTGCACTTCAGAATGACTATAGTAATCAAGATCAATAGACTTATGATTTTCAATATAAAAGCCTCGATAGGTTATAATAAAAATGAGAACTAATGCTAAAGAGAAAAATCAAATTTGGTTGAGAAATTCAATTGGATCAAGATAAACTTATCGGATAATTGCAATGAATGCGCATTCTAATATGCATGGCCTTCCTATTCAACCCTAAAACAAATACTTATGTCCCCAAAAGGATTCTTAGACTCTATTGTAAATCATATAATTAAAAGAGTTAGACTCAACAATCCATTTTATTCAACTTCATTTTACAACCTTGTTCTATTAGGCATAAGTATCTACTTAAATATTGAATTAAATATTTAAATAGAAACTTGTGACAGTTATCAAGGACTATAAATGATGCTAAATAAAGGAAATATGGTCTTAGCTATATTCAATAGATATAGTTCTGAAAAATTATGATGTGTAACTTGTAATTTTGTCCTCTTCTCTTTCCAATTAAGATATATTTAAATTTTATAAGAAATTTTCTAATTATGTAGTTTTGGTGATTATGTGGTTTGGTAATTACATTCCCAAATACAAATAGCTTAGACACAAGTTCAACTAGACCTAAATATTTTTAAAAGATTATCAATTGCAGCCATTACCAACCATTACCAACTAAATTAGTATCAAAAAGTTAGAAACTATTTTGATTGGTATGATTTTCCAAACAACACAAAAATATACGGTACGGTAACGACAGTTAACTAGTTATAATGGTAATTTTCATGCCTACCATACACTATAATCAATATACATAATTTCTTATATTTGAATTATATATATTTATGACATAGCACCTAAAATCTAGTGTGTAATGAATTAATAGAAATATCAGCAATATATTATTATGATATTAAATTTAATGCAATTTTTGTTGTGTCTTTTATAAAATAATATGATATAATCCAATATTTTTGCTTTCTCCATAATATTTTCTTATATTTATGATTATGCAAAATCTGTATGCTTAAAATGTTTAGCGGTTCTATAGCAGTGAAGGTGCAAAAAGGTATACCAGGGACAAAGCGGGGAAACAACAAAGATATAACAGAGGTGCAAAAAGGTATATTAGATATTTGGTATTGATCACCGTTGTGTAGACATTTACTGTTTGAGGAATTTGAAAGATATTTATTTCGTTATTCCATGTATAATATTCATTGATTACGAGAGTTGGTGTTGAATATAAGTTGATACCATTCCGTTTGAATTCTTATATTTAATATCAAGTGGTTTGGGGTTTGTCTTGAGCGATGCTTTAAATAACGTTTGTTCTATAATCAACTAAAAGGAGAAGATAATTTTCCAAAATAAGTTGAAATGGAGTCTTCATTTAATTCGAATATAAAATTGATTGAAGGAGTTTTCCCTAACAAACATAATGTGAACAAGTTTAAGAAATCGCTTAAAAGAAGATAAGCGTTTTTTTTACGTAAGCGATAACATTAAGAAATCGTAAATATGATTTTGGACGAGTGAGGCCGATGAATGGTTTAAAGTGAATAAACTTTTTATAAGATTTAGGGAAATAGTATAAAGGATGATTTGAATAAAAGAATATTCACAAAATGGAGAAGACTCGTGATGTCTAGTATATCTTTATTGATTTTAAAGATGCGATAGTTATTTAGAATGACCAGGTTTTGACTCATTGTGAATAACTAAACGATGTAATGAAAACGTCGTTCATTGTGATTGAAGACCGAAGACCTTCACATCGGGAGGATTTCTCGTCGATGCCTCGGGATGACCCCTATTATGAGTTTATGTTGTAATGGTGATCCAATTGTACTTGAGGCGATTCAGATTGCAAGGGCTTTCGCACCCAGGAGGGGTCGTGGAATAAAGCGCCTTCGGTTCCATTCAAAATGTAAATGGAAGTGTTTTTGATGTTGTAGTTTACGACATAACCGATTGGTTTCTATTGATGTTATATCAATTGGTGGTAGATAATTTATTCTCTTAGCTTAACATCCTCCTCCAAGACTTACATGCCCAGAGAGTTATATATTAATATACACAAAGTATATGTTGTGAATTTACAACATGGCATGCAAAGTGCTAAGTCGATCAAAGCTTTTGTTGAAATCCAGAGCTTTGTGGATGACGATCAAAGCATGGCTGATATAGTGTAGCTTTGTGCTAAAAGGTGGCCTTAGAACCTCACAACTCATGAATGGCCGAAAACAGGATGATGTACCGTTGAGATAAGGACTCATTTTTACTTCTAGTCGAAAAGTGATGCAATGATATGGAGCCCAGGCAGATTTACTTATGTGGATGATAGATGAGGTGCCTCAGAGGATGGTCAAATACGACCGGGGAACGTTATGTTTAGGAAAGATCCTAATCAGCCCGTTAGTGTTGGTCGGCTCTGCCGATCTGAAGGATCACATGCGTGTGAGTCCTGCACGTCTTGTTAGAGATGATCCGAACAATTAAGGAAGATCTTTTTCCATGGACATTGATGAAATCTAATTTCCAATATGAGCTTTTCGTTTTCATTTGTAACCTAGTAGCCAACATAATGGGATATGGCATTGTGCAAGCTAAGATCTATACATTTATTTTTGAAAGTAGTTTCCATACCTAGACATTAATAATAATATTAGAAGTACTTGCTTTAAGAATATCAAGCATGTTTGGTTATTACAAGGTAAAACTCTATCCTTCGGTATGTTTTGCATTATGTGATGGGACTTGAGTCTTATAATAGCTTCATTTTTCAAAAGCGTAAATTTCAAAATTTTGAAGCTTGGTTTATGATTCCATGTTATGGGTTATGGTTTGTTATATAGTTTTTAAACTAGTTAATCCAATCCCAACCCGAGTGTTTTTCGCTTGGGTCAGATCCGAGTGTGCTTCAGGTTTAAACAGATGGATAAGGAGTTTTTAGTTGATTTAGAAATGCTAGAGTTCTTCGTCGGATGGTAGAACGTATTCTACTATCTATACCTAGATATATATGGATTAGTGATGTAAAAGAATGTGTTTAACTAAAATGATGTAAAAGTTTCCGTTATAAAGATATATATTGAATATTATATTTTGTTCCTGTTCCGCTGCGTTTTGCTCTAATAAAATACTGATGAATCGAGTTTGCGACATTTGGTTTTGTGGTACACGAACACCATGGATGTGTTAAGTATCGACTATCAAAGGTCGGAGTTTGAGTTTGGTTTATCATAGAACCTTCCGATAAAGCTTAATTTTTGAACTGGACTTGTGTGGTTTATAGTCGGTTCAGAAGGCGAGTGGATTTGGGTCGTCTCAAAACATTAGTTAACTTGTTAACTGATTCCAACTAAATCCTTTATCTTAAATTATTTAATAATATAATTAATTTACTATAATGCCACCTAATGTTCTTTTTCAAAAACAATTATTCCAATTATTAACCCTTAGGTTAATTTCTAACTTACATCTTATAAGCTTATTAAAACGTCGAAATTCGATATACAGATCATTTATAATTATTTTATAAAACAAATTCTAGATATCAATTTATTTATAAAAACTTTTATTTTATATAACTTATAAAAATATAATTGAAAATCTTGTTTTAGTTATAAAATTGAATTTTATAACTTCAATCCAGTCAATTCGTCTGACGGTAAATCAACATCTTAAAAGATTGATTTTAGGTCATCTACTGTCAGTCGCTTAATCTATACTATCTATTGATTAATATCACATCAACATTGAATTTCAGTTTAACAATCAACATCTAATTCAACAATTAACATTCAAATAGAATTTAATGTTACTACGGTCAAACAGTATATATATAAATAATTTGAAAACAAATAACATACAAAATGTTGAGGAATCCAATTAGATCCCTCTAACCTATTTTTTCCTGCATCATAGATCATAATATAATTAAATAATTGCATATGAAATAGAACTATATTCCAATTCATTTAAATGATGAAAATCATAAAAAACGTGTTAACTCAGATAAACTATATTAATATGAATTTTACCACATCATTGTACTTTAGAAAGTGTGAGTGTTAACTCACGATTCATTTTACATCGATGATTTCAGTCTTTTTGTTTAATCTGATTTCAAAACTAGCATCTAAATTCGGATAAACTTCCACCTAGCTTTAAAGCACTCCATTCCATCTCGTATGCATAGCATTTGTTGATCTTCTTTCATTAAATTCTGATAATATATGAATGAGTTATGGTTAATACAATTTTATAAATGAATTAAAATAGATTAATTAATTAATTAAACTCTAATTACCCTTAGACTCCTCTCTAAATCTTGTGCTCATTATCTTCCTTCTCGATCAAAGAAATCTTGCTCTAGTATTTGCAAAACCACCACCATCACTTGTTTTATCTTCAAAATCTCCTAACACACTCAGCAGAACTCCCATTCGACTTCACCATCAACTCCATCTTCGCGAACTCCATCCGTTCATACCCTCGGATCAAATCACGCAGCCCCCGGTAAAATTCGACATTAGACAACCCCACTCACCACCAATAAAAGGCGCGATAGATTTCTGCACCAAATTTCCCTAAAAAATGCATACAGGTGCTAAATCACTATACAAACACAACTCTAGCCTCAAATTCTTCGAATGATGCTTGGTTTTTGAGAAAATGTCCACCCTAGTTTGTCTGTTCGATGTTCGAGCCTCAGTAGAAATTGTCGCACCTAATTCTGAGGTATAGAAGTGAAGCTCTTGATCTTGAAATTTCAACAAATCCGAAAATGTATGATTTCATTGAGAATTCAATTTAACATAAAATTTTGAAATGGATTTTAGGAAGTGACTAAAGTTTTCTGATGGTAGAATAGTCGAAATGGGTTAGGAGAAGAAAATGATAATTTATAGGCGTGGGTTAAGGTGTTTTTTAATGAAAATATTCGCACGAAACTTACGTATGAAGTTTCACACTTAATAAGACTACATATGAGCTTCGATCGCGATGAAAATTGAAATCCTACAATAACTTAATATTTCAGACATGATGGAACTGGTCCCGTTTAATACCGAGATAGTTTGCCAAATCCTATTTTAATTTCACAACGTGATTCGATACGCATTTATATCTCACAGGATCACATAATAACTCCAATATGAAACTGGTAGCTCATAATAATTAACTGTTACGGATTTTATAAAATTGGTTTCGTTGAAATCCGAATTCAATCGAAAATTGACTATTCTTAATTTTCATATTGAATCGCAAAAATATAAACAATTTCAAAGCAATTAAATCTATAGACAATAAACTATCATTATAATATATACACAAATAGAATTTATATAGCTTCAACTAACTTAACTTGATTTTAAATTCAAGATTTTAAATTCCAAGTTAAATCGATATTTAATTTATTTAAAATCCTTTGACTTCGTTTAGTAAATCGTTATAGTTCATATATGATTATACCATGTTTTTTCTCTTTCATTAGAAAGCTATAATCCAACAGATCTTAAAGATTCCTATTTCAAAGAATTTCGATTTATATTGGATACTATACATCCATTTGAAGTTCAAAACGTAAAACTATGAACTACCACGAAGACATGAGCTCATTTTTAATTAATTTAAGTTTATACATCCAAAGTTCATTTAATTAGTAAATTCCTTATTATAAATCAAATCTAAACCTAACTGGGTCTTAATAAATCATTTAATTCACACTATACCTCAAATCCAATTTATTCTCAATTATTTCGGAATTAAATTTATTATTTTACAATCCAAATTAAATTAATACTCAAAATCATAAAGTTCGGGTTACTTAAATTTCCAAATCAACCTTTAAAACCAATTCTAAATGTTCAAACTTAACGGCTAAAAAACCAGGTCACTACATTCCTCCCCCCTTAAAAGAATTTCATCCCCAAAATTACTAAGGAAGGAAAAGTGCTTAAATACTCATTAACTATTCACAAACCTACTTAGTTAAAATCTTCCATTCCATTTTCTGAACTTTTATTTCAACTAATCAATTAATTTCAATCGAAACACCAATTCATTTCAGTTACAAAAATATTGAAATTTTTCTAACACCTTAAATTTTTGAAAAAATTCAGCAGAGTCTCCCCTGCATGGAGAGTCCTTCTCAATATCACAAGAGAGATAAATATATGTACATCGACCCACACGATCGGAGAACAAAATTCATATACCAAATTTTGTATTTTTGCGTAGGTGCACCTTATATGAGCGTTAATAAGCGAACTCGCTTCATATTTAAGTGATCTACGCAAGCAAAATAGAGCAACACAACTCATTGTACCTATACTTACTCAATTGGAATACGTAAGTCTCAACATGAAGTTCAAATAATCATTCCTTCCTTTAATTTTATATAACCACATTATTTCATTTGGTTTTGAATGATTCACAATCAATATTCCTGCATTCGATTCACATACCACACACATTACATTCACATCCGTCCAAATTGATTCTAAATAAATTCATTCATTTGTAATTATAACCTATGCAATTTAACTTCTCTTAAATCATTTCATTTCATCTAACTAAACATAAGTTAAATTTTAGCCATTTGATTTACTTTCACCATTTAAATTATACAAGTCAAATTTAAATTTTAGAATTCAAATTCCTGGTTTTTATTTCAAACTCGTTAAAATAATATAAATATACATTTGTAATCATTTTCCAATTCAAAACATTTGATCTTTTTTAAAACTAATTTTTCTCAAACAATTTTCCATTAGCAAATTTTACTATGGTAGCAATCCGCCACTTAAAAACTCAAAAATGAATACTGATGTTGCAGTCATCATCAGAATTATTTTCCAGCGGCTGAAGTGATTTCAGTGCTTTATCACTTTCGATATCCATTTAAAATTATTTTTATTCAAAAATTCCTTCCAAGTAATGCTATAGTACTTTATAATACTTCAGAAAATATTTTCAAAACATCCGAGATTTTAAATTCTCAATCCTGGTCTAAATCCAATTCTTAATTCAACTCATTTTTATACAAAATTCTATTTGGTTATATGTGACCACCTTAATATTATAGTCTCATTTGATTATAATAATAACAACCAGCCACATCATAATTTCAGAAAATTATTCTTTTATATCGAAATATAATTCTAGGTAAAATTATTTCATTTTCCCACTTAAAAACAATATTATATCGAATTGCTCTTTTAAAGTGTTTTGGCAAAGCCGACCAATTTTTAAGCTGAACACAAACACCTTTTGTTATAACTAATAACAAAATATAGTATAATACAGGTGATTGTTAATTGACAATCAGTTACATTCGATTTTTAAGGTGGCTGTCCATCGTTTATAGCTTCTAAAGTGGGTCATCCACTAACTCTATTTTAGATTATAGTACAAGAGCTTGTCATTTTACTAGACTACTATATGATTACATACTCCACACAATAAGTTGAATTACATTATCCGAAAATATAACATAATAAACGTTCATCGCTAGACATGAAATTTAGTGAGAATCACATTGTTGCAGAGTTTATGCGACACCGAATACCAATGCATACACCCAAAGGCATTATATAGCCAAGGAAATAGGAGCAATGTAATGATCTTTCCATCTCGATTTACTTGTTCTTGAGCCTCACAAAGCACGGTTGCAACAACATCACTATTAAGCATAGCAAATACAGTAGCTTGCAATAGTATACAGAAAAGTACATCCATAAGCAAATGTAACAAGACAAAGAAGATGACATAGGAGCGTACACCAAGTGTATCCAACATGCATGGAGTCAATGATTAGAGCCTCCTCAGGTAGGTGAGAAACTCCATCGAGCAGTACGGCTAAGGTCAGAGCAAGTGCTTCACGTGGATAGCCAACGATCAATAGAGAAAACCCTTCCAAAGAAGAACTAAACATTGAAAAAATGCAAATCCAAGGCCAAGCGATAAGTTCAAAATAAAGGATTCTGCCTATTCACCGACTGTTGCGAGCCGAGGCTTCACCGTAGTGTCAATCAACTGAACAAAGTCGAAAACAGAAAACAAGAACGTACACCATAACCAAGGAATAAAATCACCAAACTCCAAAAAGGCAAACATCAAAATCCAGATACCAAAAACAACCCCATACTCACACGCTCAGGCAACATAATTAACAACCGCAAGATGCCATAAATTACATAACCAACCTTCATACACCCCATCAAAACCACAAAGGTGAAATGCGAAACATACAAAAGGTTAGTACTTATTGTATGCTCCACGTGGCTGCTAAATCCTATACACAAGGAGAGCCGAAAGATCAACACAAAAACCCATCCAAACCAACAAAGGCCCAAACAGATCACATTACAAAACCAAACTGACCCCAAATCTCCTAACAAGGTCAGATACACACCAGACAAAGACACCAAGCAATGTATGTGTGCTAATTCGCGAGGTTACCTGGTATTGCACATTATAACTCATCGTCCAAAAGTGGGTTACAACGTAACCCGAGAAGGTAGTGAAGAAAGAATATCCTAAAGATGCCACCACACACTGGGAAACATGGATGGAATAAGGGAACTAGTTTTGCCGAGGACTGATAAGAAAATTGGGGGGAATTTAGTAAAGAGGGTTCAGATTGGAAAAATAAAGAAGAGTGCTTTGGAAAAACACATGCGTAACAAAAACAGATACGGAGGAGAGATAGAGAGAGAAAGAAGTTTCAATGTGGAGTACAGAATGGAAGAAATGAAAGGATTTAGAGGATAGAAGATGGAATGTATCTGTTGCCATTAACATGCTTTTATAAAGCTTTCTATTTTGACCAATTGTTGATGGCTGATGATACTATAGAAGCTTATGTTAAAGTGTTTAAAATCGTCTATCGATACAGTTGCGCATCTGTGTCGACCAAAATTCATAAACCATTCAATAAATCAATCAACGCAATATAAAACAACTTTATAACACTAACAAATATGCTCTCTCATATATATACACTCAGACTCAATCTAAGGTATTACTAACCCCATCACTATTGAGTTATGCTAAAGAATCAAGGTTATCACTTAACCTTCTGCTCCGATACAAAATGTAATGATCCAACTTTTCCATACCATTTAAGTCAACATTTAACTACACATATCCAACTCAAAGGGCACTCATTCAACTTGATTGTACTGAATATATCTTCACCACGGTTAGGATCACCAACCGTCTAATTATGAAGCCTACAATAAAGGGATAATTGGTTTTTCTAGATGATGTGATGATATAACCTAATGGGTATAACCCACGTAGTCCTGCTGCCTACCCGGTTTTAGTCATTTTCCGGTTGATGAGGCTTGAGGTCATGTTTACCCTTTTCAGAAACATCACATCAACTTTTAATGACACATTGTCAGATCTATCAAATCACTAATTTATTTGCATAAATATACTCTGGGTGTTAAGCTAAAAGAAGTTACCTGCTCCGCCACAATGTCTGTATATTTCTAAAAACCTACATTCGAGATTCTAGGAAATACTCTGTCTGACATTCGACCATACAAATTTGTTCTGAGACTGAACGAAATTGAAGATACCTCAGAGCTTAGAGGTTTACTACTTAAAGTTTAATCCTAGTTATTAACCAGAGACATCAATAAGCATCCCTCTCACTCTAAAGATATATGTCTTCAAATCATTCATAAACATTCCAGCAAGTTAGTTTTCGAATGTAAAGTCGGTTTAAAGTGGTTTTGGGTCCAGTTTTCATCATGATCTCTTCGAACTAACACGTCAAAAGTCCAAAACAAACATTTATTAATAGTAGGGTTTTTAACTATCACATTAAAGCAATATAGTTAAGCACATCAGCAGCTCAGACCCTTTTAAAATAAAAGCTAAATCACTTTATCGATTCTCATAAAAATCAATTTCGTATTCTTGTATTAACGAAATAAGTATATTCCTAAATCTCTCCCGTTTTGGTTATTTTGAAAACAATATCCAACTCTTATATCTTTGGAATAAGTTTTTTCACTAAAACACATCCCTATTTTCTTTACCTCGAAAATATCATTATATATTCTCACAAAATCCCTTTTTATTTCCTTTACTTTGAAAATATCGCTATATATACACTTAACCAAATGGTAGAAGTCTTATTACCAATCTTTTACGAGTCTAACAATGTCATATGCTACATTGTTTATTATACAAATATAGAATGGTTTTTATTTAACTTCAAAACTTTAATAACGCATACGGAATAATAGTTTTGATTTTCCAATATTTAGTTCTGTTGTCAAACCAATATAACCTACTATTTCATCTCTTCAGAAGTCCCAACCATTTACTTATCTCTTGGAATAAGTGTTTTTCCTAACCCATATCGTTTCCATTACTTAGAAAATAATTCTATTTACTTAATCAAATGGTATAAGTATAGTTATACATTATACTTAGGCCAACAATGTCAAGTAATGCATTGTTTATTATAAAACCCTATGGTTTTATTAAATTTCTTAAACCTTGCAAACAAAGTTACAATATTCTTTGTATGGAAATAATATATTATTAACTACATCTTTTACCATTACAAACTAATAGCATCCCTTAGAAAATCCTGAAGTCATTCAAGTTGGGGTAATTTATTTACCTTTTAGAACTGACTCGACAACGTTCTAATCTTAAGATAGGTAAAAGTTTTAAAACCAAAACTGTTATTATTTATAATATCATAGAATCTCATTTACAAATCCATTAACGTATGGTTTTATAAATCATTTCTTATTTTTGAAATCTCCTTTCAAATATAATTGTTGTTACTTAATTTGTAGATTAAGTAAATTCTTACTATAATGTCACCTTTTATATTCTTTAACTTCTTATTAGAAAACTTAATTTGGATTTTATTACTAAGTTCCCAACACCTAATTTTTTACATATATCCTTTAACATATTCCTTTGCATTCTTGAAAATCTTCTTTTGATCTCAATCCTTTTTACTTAATTTAAATGTTAAGTAAAACATTTATTTTAAACTATCACATTAGCTTAAATCTCCTTTATTAACTTCGTTGGGTTTTATTATAAAATATCTTCATGAACGCCTCTTAAAATTTAACTAAATCTCATTACAAACTCGATTACATTCTTAAATGAGTTGCATTTAAAAAGGTAATCACTTTTATTATTATTAATTAAAATAATAATTAATTGCAACATTAATTGAAGTAAAAGTGGTTTACTTCCTTATTAGTTAAAATAAAATAATTAATCTCTTTTAAAAGTTGTTAAAATAAGAATTAATTCTAATAATAATAAAAAACCCATTAATTACCTTTAAATGCGGTTAATTAAAAGATAATTAACTTTTATGAACATTCAATAGGTTTAAACAACTATTTGTCCAAACCGTTTTCAATAGGTTAATTGAAACAAATGAACCTAATAACCAATTTTAATTCAAATAGTTGACTTTGTCAACTTGAAACCTCAGCTAACTTGTTAGTTGATTCCAACTAAATTCTTCACCTTAAATTAATTAATAATATAATAAATTTACTATATTCCCACTCAATTGTTTTTATCAAAAATAGTTAATCCAATATATTAACACTTATGTTAATTTTTAACTTACCTCTTATAAACTTATTAAAACGTCAAAATTCATTACACAAAACATTTATAGTTACTTTATAAAAACAATGTTTAGATATCGATTTATTTATAAAAACTTGCATTTTTATATAACTTATAAAAATATAATTGAAAATCATGCTTCAGTTATAAAAATAAATTTTATAACTTCAATCCAATCAATTCATTTAACGAAAAATCAACATCTTAAAAAGATGGATTTTAGGCCATCTGCCGTGAATCACTTAATCAATATTTTCTATTGATTAATATCACTTCAATGTTGAATTTCAATTCAACAATCAACATCGAATTCAACAATTAATGTCCTAACAAGATTTAATGTTAGTGGTGTCAACAGTTAATATATAAATAATATTAAACAAATAGCATATAAAATGTTGAGGAACTCAGTTGGAACCCTCCAACATGTTTTTCCCTGCATCACACAGCTCATAATATCATTAAATAAATGCATATGAAAAAAAAAATTATAATCTAATTCATTTGAACAACAAAATTATAAATAAATCAATTAACAACCAAACATTGATTATCCAAAGCATCCAATCATCCAATTTATGAAAACAATGATAAACTATAGTAATATGAATTTTACAACATCATAGTATTTCAGAAAGCATGAGAGTTAAATCATATTTCATTTTCGATCGACGACTTCAAATCATTTTATCTGATTTCAAACTAGCATGCAAAATCAAGATTCTAGCTAGCTTCAAAGCACTCCATTCCATCTTATGTGTAGCCTTTGTTCATATGATCCCTACGAATCTTATTTCGTGAAACTCTGATAATGTATAAATGAGATATATCATTACAATTTTATAAATGAACTGAAATAGATTAATTATTTAATTAATCTTTAATTACCATTCTCTCCTCTTAAATCTCTTTCTCATTATCTTCCTTCCCGATCAAAGAAATCACGCTCTAGTATTTACAAACTAATCACCATTTTTCTTCTCTCTTCGAAATCTCTTAACACACTCAGTAAAACTCCCATTCCACTTCACCATCAACTCCATCTTGTGAGCTCCTTCTTTCGATACCCTCCAATCAAATCACGAAACCCCGCAGTAAAATCTGATAATAGATAACCCCAGACAACACCAGTAAAAGGTGTAATCGGTTTCTACACCAAATTTCCCCAAAAATTACATGCAAGTGCTAAATCATCCCATGAATACAACTCTAGCCTCCAATTATCCGAACAATGCAGGGTTTTTAAGAGAAAGTTTGCCCTATCATTTGTTCGATTTTCGAATATCAGCAGAAATTGTCGCACCTAATTCTGAGGGTACAAGTGAAGCTCTTGATCTTGTGATTCCAACGAATCCAAAATGTATGATTTCATTGAGAATTCAATTTAATATAAATTTTTGAAATGAATTTTATGTGGTAGCTCAAGTTTTCTGATGGTAGAATAGTCGAAATGGGGTAGCAGAAGGAAATGATAACTTATAGGCGAGGGTTAAGGTATTGTATTATTAATATATTCGCACGAAACTTACATATGGAGTTTCACGCTTAAACAACCACATATGAGCCCTGGTTGCGATAAAAAATTGAAATCTTAGAATAATTTATATTTCAGACACGATGGAACTGGTTCGTCGAATTCTGATATCATTTGCAAAACTCCTATTTTAATTTCACAACGTGAATCATTAAGCATTTATATCGCGCACGATGACATAATAACTCCAATTGATATGAAATTGGTAATCTTATAATAATTAACCATTATGAGTTTTATAAAATTGGTTTCCTCGAAATCCGAGGTAGTTTGAAAATTGGTTATTCACAATTCCATATTAAATCGATAAAATATAATCGATCTCAAAACAATCGAATCTATAGGGAATAAATTACCCTTATCATATATACTCGATTACAATTTATACAACTTCAACTAACTCAACTCGATTTTAAATTCAAGATTTCAAATTCCAAGTTAAATCGATATTCGATTTATTTCAAATACTTCGATTTTATTTAATAAATCACTAAAGTTAATAAAAGATTATACCACGATTTTTTTTTTGAAATTTTAATTTTGACAAAACTCAAAATCTACAAGAAGTCTTGATTTTCTCTTCCACTAGAAAATTATAGTACAATAGATCCGGAAGATTCTTGTTTCAAAGAATTCCGACTTAAAATGGACCATATACATCCATTCGAAGTTCAAAACATAAAACTACAAACTACCGCGGTGCTGCAAGCTCATTTTTTATTAATTTAAATCTATATGTTCAAACTTCGTTTAATTAACTAATTCTTATTATAAATCAAATTTGAACCTAGTTGGGCCTTAATAAATCATCTAATTCACACTTTGCCTTAAATCCAATTTATTCTAAATTATTTTTAATTAAATTTATTATTTTACTGCTCAAATTAAATTAATACTCAAAATCGTAAAATTCAAGTTACTTAAATTTTCTAATCAACATTTAAAACTAATTTTAAATGTTCAAACTTAACGGCTAAAAATCCGGGTCGTTACAGGTTCGTAATGGAGATTGGGTTCCATACAAATGACTAGGCTAAGTAGTGTGTATCTTTTCATATAGTAAACCTCTAGAGGGATGCACCGAGGGCCAACTATCCTTTGCCCATCTAGCAAGATGGCCCAACTACATAGACTCAAAGGTAGTGCACTGACCAATATATCATCACTTTGGTTGTTCTCGACTTACTGAGCGTCCTCCACATAACCATTACACTTGACATATAAAAAGTAAGTGTATTTAGAAGAGTGATGAACACATCCCAATGGGCATGACCCACATAACATCACTACCTCCCCTACTTTGTCGTTTTCATGATTTCGAGGCCAAATGTATCATATGCGTTTTATTCATAGCACATATGACACAATCATCTTTGAACGTCACATGTCATTTGTCAAATACCAATGGACTTTCACAAATGTACAATCTCCAAGCTTGTACATTTTTTTAAAGGGTGGATGCAGTGCAGGAGTTCCCTTCCAAACAACTAAATAGATGTACGTTTGCAAAAATCAATGTACGTAATCTAATAATGCAATGTCAGAAATCCATCCATATAAGTTGTCTAGGAGCAGGAAAACCCATGGGTACTCTTTTACCACACCTTGTCAGGAATAATTTTTAGGATTTGTAATAAGAAGTCCTCGCATCATGTATAACCCCAGAATATAAGGATCAATTCTATAGGTATAATCATGGTAGCTAACCAGAGACACCAACAATCAGTCATTTCCATTCCAGAAGTGCCTTCAAATCATACTCATAAGCATAAGCATAACGATAATGTCAGTTTCAAATGCAAAGTTGGTGCAAAGAGATTTGGAATTAATTCCAATCCTAGATCCTCAAACCAACACTAGTGTAAGTTAAAATAGCTAATGTTGATAGTCCTTTATTTAAATTTCAACCATAAGTGCACAGTTAAGTACATAAGCAACATAAGCTCTTTTAATAAAAATCATTTCATCCATTCTTAAAAAATGAATTCTTTATGCTTATTTCAATGGAATAAACATATTCACGAATATTTTGTTTCGGTACTTTGAAATTAAACCCGTACACTTATCTTAAAAAATAATCTAACTGACAAATCATATATTTTTCAATACTTGGAAATCATATCCATATATTTATCTCAATAATATAATTGCATTAACAAACCATATGTTTTCATACTTAGAAAATATCGCTATATACTTAACTCAATGGTATAAACATAGTCATAAATTATATATGGAATAAAAACAATGTCATGCGATACATTTTTTTATGAAATACTCAAACAATTGGTATTTGGTAAATAAAGATGTTAGTGATAAGAATGATTAAACTCAATACCAACTTCAAAATTCCACCTATATCGTTCGTCGAATAATGATGAAATTACCTTTCAAATTCAATGAGTAGAACGAATTTTGTATTCTGAATTTAATATAAAGTCAAATTAGAATATTGTATATTCTTTATGCTAAGCTTTTGAAAACTTCAAATCTAGTCTCAATCCTAAAACTTTTCCTTTATTATAAATCAAATCACTAAGAATAGCTTGGAAATCAAGTTTAAAACATTTATAAGTGTAACAACCCATATTTTTGCGGTATATAAATAATTTATTTAATTATTTAAATAATGGTTTGGTTATTTAAAATGACCATAATTAAATAATATTGAATATTTAATTAATATAACAATATATTTAATTTCTGAAATAGTCAAAAATAGTGGAATTCACAAAATAGTGTGAATTGGATCATCTGTGATATTTAATTCAGTTTAGAATTGAATTAGAATAATGAATATATTATATAAACGACAGTTTGAACGTAGAATTATAATATAATTATAATCGAGCTCAAAATGGCATGGCAGTTCGCTATTTGGCGATTTGAACTTCAACAGAATGTACAGGGCCCATTCTAAATCGTATTTTCGTGAAACAAGAAACGTTTGGAGCTGGTGAAGTATATTTTTCTAATGAAAGAGAAAAATTGGGATTTCGTCGTGTAGATTTTGATTTATGTCCAAATCAAATTTTAGAAAAGTTGCTATGGAATTCCTTTATAATTTATATCGATTTATTTATATTTTAAAATGGATTTTTAAATATAAATCGAATATCGATGTAACACTGGATTTGAAATATCGAGTTACAAATCTCAGTGTAGCAGTATGATATTCTGTTGCGAATATATACGATAATATTTATTTTTAAATATTAAATTTAATTTTTTTAAAATATATTTATATATTTAAAGGGGTTATTTAGAGTTAAAAAATAGCCAGTTTTGCAAACGACCTTGGTTTTCGACAAAACTAATTTTTTTGGATTCGCAATGTTAAATTATTGTTAGATTTCAATTTCTGTGATTTTTGAAGTCAGCATGTGGTCGTACGAGATTTTAATGTGAAAAAAGTCAGTATTTTTACATTTAATAATACGCTGTGTGAGCAAACGAAGTCGGAATTTGACGAAACCAGTTTCGTTGGGTCTGCAATGTCGAACTGTAGCTGCATGTCTAGTTTTGTGATTTTTGGGTATCGTATATGATCACAGAAATTTTAGAGGATGAATACAAACAGCGATTGCTTAAAATAAAATAGAATAATCGAATAAAAAATATATTATAACTACCATAAATATACCCTAACACATCCTAACCCTAATCACTATTTTTCCAATGGTCAACATAGTAGCCGCCTCCATGGAAAAAAATCCAACATCAAAAACTTTCCTTTGGAAAATCAAAGGAGATCAAAATCAAATACCTTAAATCATGGGATATATATATTTGAATTCATCTACAGCTTCTCTTCATTTTGATACCACTTTTGTGAGCTGCGACGCCAGTTTGGGAATACTGGAAAACGCATAGACGACATAGGGTTTGGGTTATCGGGAAAAGGAGGCGCCGATGCATTAAACTAGTATTGTTTTGAGATTATTGAGGTCGTTTAGCACTTGTGTGGCGAGTTTGGGTAGAATCGGTGGTGAGTATTGTCGGCACTGTTACTGTACAGTCCGAGGTCGCAACTAACATGATGGCTACGAGTGCTTCAAAGTGGGAATGGGGAGAAGGAGTTCGAGATGAGGAGAATGACGATGGCCTCGGTTTGGAGTTTAGTGACGTGGAGAAGGAGTTGTGAGGGGTTGAGTAATCAGAAATGGCGGAGGTGTTTTTCCTGAGTCGCGATGAACAGTTCGGGGAAGAAGGAGTGTTGGGTTGGCAGGCCGGCATTTCTAAATGGGCTGAGAATTTAAAAAGGGGGTGCGGCCCATTTATAATTATATTTAATTCTATTTTAACTTATATTATATATATGAACTTGTAAAATGAATAACAAATCCATACGATATCAGAATTGGATGAAACAAGATCCATTGGGATCGTATGGACGGTGGCTACGCAATAGAATTGACGGGGAGCGAATTGAAGCTCGTTATAATTTATAGTGAAATAAATTGTCCGTTTAAATCAAATCGAGCGATGGTTATCGTTATCAACGATGATTGTCCAAGTTGATTAAATCTCACTAACTCTACTCAATTTATATTTTTATAAAATATTTTTAGAATTTATAAATAATGGTTGTTTGCTGTGTGTTGGTTGTTTGGTTGAACTGCTAGTCAGTTGATTGAAAATATAGATAACGATATAGATATAAATCATTAATCGAATATGAATTCTGTTTATCAGAATACTTCACATCCATGTTATTTATGTTAATTAACGTCTGTGGATGAAGGGAAATAGGTCGGAGGGACCCACTGGGTTCCTCAACATTTATTTTACTGTTTTTCATATATTGTGTTATATGATGTGATATGAAATCTGTTGTTGATTTTGTATGGTTAAATGATACCGATCATTGTTATATGGTACGTTAAATACCATAACAAATATCGGAATGTTAAAAAGAAAATTTTCAATGTTATATTGAAAAAGAAATATTTATAAAATCAAAAGATTTTATAAAAATAAGATATTTATTTAGAAAATAAATAGATTAAAAAGGAATATTTGTTTATTAATCAAATAGAATTGAAAAAAAAATATTTGTAAACTATTACAAATAGAATTGAAAAGAGATATTTATTTGAAATAAATAGAATAGAAAGAGGAAATATGTGTAAAATGAATAGAAAAGGAATAGTTAGATTATAAAAGGAATTACTTATAAAATTAATAGATTTTATAAATAGAGAATATTTTATAAATAAAAAGAGTTATCAAAAAGGTATTTATTTTGTAAATAAATAGATTATAAAAGGAAATACTTGAAAAGTGACTAGAATTGTATAAAAGGAGAATTTCACATTTGATAGGTTTAGACCCGTGCTTCACACACGGGTATAACTTGATATGGATTTAAAGCAAAGATTTTAAATAGAATCTATTCTAACAGATAGATTGAGAAGATAAATTTATAAATAATATTTTATAAATCAAATGAAATGTTTATCATTGGATAAATAGAATATATAAGTCAGGACTTATATAGAGAAGTAAGAATCGATTTCAACATCGATATTTGGGACTGAATATGGACGTAGAGTTAAATCAAAGGAGTTAATCAAAGGAGTTAACCGAATTAGAATTTATTGAATATTAGTTATTCAATTAGAGTTGAACGAATGTAGTTATTTGAGATAGAGTTAGTCAAACAAAGTTATTTAGGATATGTTGCCATTTCGTACAACTACTAGCGTAATTCGCAGGGCTACAGATAGCCTACAGCGGTCGGATGTTTCCTGAGGGAATCGGGCGTAACCATTGTGATCGCTGCGATCTAGAGTCAAGCGAATGGAGTTAAATCGAATATTAGCCATTTGAAATAAAGTTAAAACATACATAATTATTCGAAAATAAGTTAATCGAATATTAGTTACTCGATAAGAATTAAATAAGTTGAGTTAATCAAGTTGAGTTAATCGAGTTGAGTTAGTCAGGATGAGTTAATCAAACCGAGTTAATCCAAATGAGTTAATCCAAAGGAGTTATTCGAAATAGTTTATTCGAATAAAATTAAAGGAGTTATTAGAAATAGTTTGTTCGAAAGGAGATTAATCGAATGTAAAACATTCGAAGAGAGTTAATCGAATGTAAATCATTCGAAGAGAGATTATCGAATATAGTTATTCGAAGAAAGAGAGATCAAATATTGTTTATTCGAAAAGGAGTTATCGAATAGAGATTATTCGAAAAGAGAATTGTACATTGAATTCGATTATATCGAAATTCGGGAAAGTAATATTTACTTGCCGTTTTTAATCAAGGTTTACTTATTTATTGATAAATTAGTGGTTTATTTCTTTAGTTAGATTAAGGAATAAAAGTTATATTTTGAAGTTAGATATTTAGGAAGAAGGGATTATAACGCTATAGTTATAACCAATGTTTTAAAATAAAGAAGTAGATTCATAAATAGAATCCAAGTTACGTAAGGGAGTTGTTTAAAGGTTTAAAAGGTTGAACTTTGTCTATTTCGAGGTTACGAATGTTGTTTAGTTAAGGTCTCAGAGGTAATTATACCCCAACTTGATTGACTTCGTTTTTAGCTAAGGGATGGTTAAGGTTCGATAGTGAAGATTGATTAAGTAAATTTAGTTGATGAGTGTAATGGTTTAAATTGGTTAGTGATGTTTTATTTAAACATCTGTTTAAATCAAATGAATAAATTTTGGAAACATTTTCCAAACATAATCAGAGATATTTTCTAATCATAGAAAATGAAATGTTGATGAGAAAGAGTACTGGAATGACAGTGATACATGAAATAGAGATGGAAATGTTTTCCAATGATTGATGACGTATATTTCCCAAATTTAGAAAATAAGAAATGTTGAATATATAGAAATGGAAAATGAATGAATTAATGATTATTTAATTTAAAAAAGATGAATGTTGAATGTTGATTGATCGATAGAATTTCCATCTGGAAATAATATCGTTGGTTGTACACCTATTTTTCTTTGATAGTTAAATCACCGACTATCGAAGTTTTTGGCCATTTTATCGTCGTCAATACGGAGAGACCGGGATCAGATTCATGAAAACCACTTTGTATGGACATTAGCGTTGCGATCAAATATTGAAGACGGAGTTATGCAAGGACTATCATGTTTACAGAATAGTGCCTTCGGTTTGTCCAATCCCAGGACAAACGTGAATGGACGAATGTCTGACAAAGTACATCTAACTGATCGCATAAGTTGATCTTTTCAAACGTATTTACGTTTGGTGGCAGATTAATTCGTTTCTCTTATCTTTATACCCGTGGTATTTTTAGGGAAATCAATTTGTGATTTGACGGGTATGACGATGTGGCATTCAAAGTGAATGGTGGTCAAGTGTTTCAAAAGATACGTAATGACCTCAAGCCTCATCAACTGGGAAATGACTGAAATCGGGCAGGCAACATGGCTAAGTGGGTCGCTCCCATTAGGGTGTATATCACATATCTAGAGAAAATCCATTTCATTCTTTATCTATTATCGATGCTGTCCCTTTTCGGGAAACGGTGGTTAGCTCCCAACCGTTGGTGGTATACATTCGATACACCCAAGCGAAATGAGTGGTCGGTCATGTGTGGGCCGGGTTGCAAGATGTTCCTGATGAACCCAGTGTATTCGTCTCTAGAGATACACTATCGGCAGGTGGTCCCATATCTTGTCATAGTTGGATCCAATCTCCAATAAGCGCCTGCGGTTTTGTTTGTATACTATATATATGGAACGTGAGATGCAAGCGTTCTGCTAGGTTGTTAATTACTTGTGATTAGACATTATTATAATATCAGAGAAGTATTGATTTCCAAAACTGCTTTAGGTTATCGTAAGGTAAAAACCATCCGTGTTTATGTGTGGATCGGTCTTACGATTATCTTTTCTTTTGAAAAGGATTTCAAAAAGTTAAACCAAATGATTTGAGTTTACTCACGCCAGTCCCATGACTGACCCAGAGTTTATTTTGTTTTGTTTTCCCAAAACTCTTGGGTGCCCAAATTTGTACGGGCAGTCAAGTAGTTCAGGTCTTTACAGATATACTTGGAGGAGCCTGAGGCAGGAGGCTTCAGGATTATATAGCTATTGTTATTTCCACTGTGTGTAAGTGTTGTACTCTGATAATGTTATTCTATATAGATATACTGTTTTATTGCAAGGTTATGTTATATATTATATTTTATTCGTTCCGCTGTGAGATTCGTGTTTACTCTGATTGTGTTCTTTTTCTTCTTCTATTCTAATTTTCTATCTTATCTATTCTCACCCTCTAACTTCTTTCTATTAATGATCTGGAAGGTTCGATACCTGAATAGTCAACATGGGTTTTATGTTGATTTTCTGGGTTGAAAATCCTAGTTCGTTACAGTGGTATCAGAGCTGAAGGTTAAGTGATTACCTTGGCTCTGTGGCGTGACTCAGTAGAGATAGGGTTAGCAATACCCTAGATTGAGTTTGAGTGTATATATATGAGTGAACGTATTTTTAGATTGAATAAAAATGATTTTATATTTTGGAGATTTATTGGTTGGGTAGTTTATGAATTTTGGTCGACCAGTTTGATCCACTGTATCGATAGGAGTTTCTAAAACTCAAGTACGATAAACCGACGCAGTATGTATTGAAAAGAGGGTAAATGAGATGATTTTACCCAAAATATATTTCAATATAAAGAAAATATTTATATTCGAATGACTATAGTATGTTGGGTGTGTTGGTTGATTATAATGAAAATGGTTATATAAATAACCAATTTGAGTTGGTATAATTTAAAAGCAGTCTAATTAAATCTGAATTAAATTAGAATTGGAATCAAAATTCTGAAAACTGGGAGGAGTGTTTGTAAGTGGATTTGTGTTAAGTATAAGAAAATTTTAAGATCCTGGGAAATTTTAAAATTTGTTTTACAAACTATGGAAGGTTATTTGAAATATATTTCAAAATGGAGGTGTTTAGATATGGTTTTGAAAGTTATATAGTATTGAACTCACTTCGACAGCTGGGAAATAACTCTGATGATGCTGGCCACATCATCAGTGTTCATTTTCGAGTTGTAAGTTACAGATTACTACCAAAGAGAATGATTTGAGAAAAAGGAGGTTGTTTTGAATCCTGAGAAGGGATATTTGATTTTTGAAAGAGCTAAGCTGTTTAAAAATTCCCAGGAAAATGGTATGAATTAAAAACTAATCTAAAGGTATTTGTGAAAGCAAATAGGCATTGAATTGAAACCAATTAACTGGAAATTTAATTGGAATATAATATATGAAGTAAAATCAGATTTTGAATTGTGAGATAGAATCTGAAATGGTACTGGATTGGTGAGTTAGGAATTTGGAATCGAGAATGAAACTTGAGTTTGAAATGGTAATTGGCTTGTTTAAGCGAATAGCTGTGTTGAGGATAAATTGATCAGAGATTGATTAGGATGACTTTGGTATATGCTGAATTGGCAGCAGAATAAAAGGATTTAGTGATATGCCCGACAAAAAGGTACATGTTTATTTTTATGGATTTGGTGATTTATGGGCCGATTTAGCAAGCCGCTTGGCTGTTTGATTTTCTTTTGGATTGGAGAGGGCCTAGAGAGGCGAGTTGGGATTTGAACTATTGACCGGTACAAAGGAGGTGCTGGCGAAATTTTCCGGAAATTTAGAGTGTTAGAAAATTTTCAGGATTTTAGAAAATTTTTGTTGATAAGAATAAATTAATATTTTAATTGGAATTAAACGAGTTCAGTTGAAATTGAAGTTAAAAGTAAACATATAATTTTTAACCCAGTTAATAGCGTATATCTTCTACCTTAGCAATTTCGAGGACGAAATTATTTTAAGGGGGGAAGAATGTAACAACCCGTATTTTTGCGGTATATAAATAATTTATTTAATTATTTAAATAATGGTTTGGTTATTTAAAATGATCATAATTAAATAATATTGAATATTTAATTAATATAAATAATATAATAATATATTTAATTTCTGAAATAGTCAGAAATAGTGGAATTCACAAAATAGTGTGAATTGGATCATCTGTGATATTTAATTCAGTTTAGAATTTAATTAGAATAATGAATATATTATATAAACGACAGTTTGAACGTAGAATTATAATATAATTATAATCGAGCTCGAAATGGCGCGGCAGTTCGCTATTTGGCGATTTAAACTTCAACTGAATGTACAGGGCCCATTTTAAATCGGATTTCCGTTAAACAAGAAACGTTCGGAGCCGGTGAAGTATATTTTTCAAATAAAAGAGAAAAATTGGGATTTCTTCGTGTAGATTTTGATTTATGTCCAAATCAAATTTTAGAAAAGTCGCTATGGAATTCCTTTATAATTTATATCGATTTATTTATATTTTAAAATGGATTTTTAAATATAATTCAAATATCGATGTAACATTGGATTTGAAATATCGAGTTATAAATCCCAGTGTAGCAGTATGATTTTCTATTGTGAATATATACAATAATATTTATTTTTAAATATTAAATTTAAATGTTTTTAAATATATTTATATATTCAAAGGGGTTATTTAGAGCTTTAAAAATAGCCAGTTTTGCAAACGACCTCGGTTTTCGATGAAACTAATTTTGTTGGATCCGCAATGTTAAATTATTGTTAGATTTCAATTTCCGTGATTTTTGAAGTCTGTATGTGGTCGTACGGGATTTCAATGTGAAAAAAATTCAGCATTTTGACAGTTAAAAATACGCTGTGTGAGCAAACGAAGTCGGAATTCGACGAAACTAGTTTCGTTGGGTCCGCAATGTCGAACTGTATCAACATATCCAGTTTTTTGATTTTTGGTTATCATAGTGATCACAGAAATTTTAGAGGACGAATAAAAACAGCGATTACTTAAAATAAAATAGAATAATCGAATAAAAAAATATTATAACTACCATACATATACCCTAACACATCCTAACCCTAATCACTATTTTTCCAATGGTCAACACAGTAGCCGCCTCCATGGAAAAAAACACAACAGCAAAAACTTTCCTTTGGAAAATCAAAGGAAATCAAAATCAAATACCTTAAATCATGGGATATATCTATTTGAATTCATCTACAGCTTCTCTTCATTTTGATACAACTTTTGTGAGTTGCAACGCTAGTTTGGGAATACTGGAAAACGCATAGTCGACCGAGGGTTTGGGTTATCAGGAAAAGGAGGCGTCGATGCACTAAAATAGTATTGTTTTGAGATTATTGAGGTCGTTTAGCACTTGTGTGGTGAGTTTGGGTAGAATCGGTGGTGAGTATTGTCGGTACTGTTACTGTACAGTTCGAAGTCGCAACTAACAAGATGGCTGCGAGTGCTTCAAAGTGGGAGCGGGGAGAAGGAGTTCGAGATGAGGAGTATGACGATGGCCTCGGTTTGGAGTTTAGTGGCATGGAGAAGGAGTTGTGAGGGGTAGAGTAATCGAAAATGGCTAAGGTGTTTTTCCTGAGTCGCGATAAACAGTTCGGGGAAGAAGGAGTGTTAGGTTGGCGGGCCGGTATTTCTAAATAGGCTGAGAATTTAAAAAGGGGGTGAGGCCCGTTTATAATTAGATTTAAGTCTATTTTAATTTATATTATATACATGAACTTTTAAAATGAATAACAAGTCCATACGATATCAGAATTAGACGAAACAAGATCTATTGGGATCGTATGGACGGTGGCTACGCAATGGAACTGATGGGGAGCGAATCGAAGCACGTTACAATTTATAGTGAAATAAATTTTCCGTGAATCAAATTGAGCGATGGTTATCGTTATCAACGATGATCGTCCAAGGTGAGTAGATCTCACTAACTCTACTCATTTTTATAAAATATTTTTAGAATTTATAAATAATGGTTGTTTGTTGTGTGTTGGTTGTTTGGTTGAACTGCTAGTCAGTTGATTGAAAATATAGATAACGATATAGATATAAATCGTTAATCGAATATGAATTCTGTTTATCAGAATACTTCACATCCGTGTTATTTATGTTGATTAAAGTCTGTGGATGCAGGGAAACAGGTCGGAGGGACCCAACTGGGTTCCTCAACATTTATTTTACTGTTTTTCATATATTGCGTTATATGATTGTGATATGAAATCTGTTGTTGATTTTGTATGGTTAAATGATACCGATCATTGTTATATGGTATGTTAAATACCATAAGAAATACCGTAATGTTAAAAAGAAAATTTTCAATGTTATATTGAAAAAAAAAATTATAAAATCAAAAGATTTTATAAAAGTAAGATATTTATTTAGAAAATAAATAGATTAAAAAGGAATATTTATTTGTTAATTAAATAGAATTGAAAAAGAAATATTTGTAAACTATTACAAATATAATTGAAAAGGGATATTGATTTGAAATAAATAGAATAGAAAGAGGAAATATGTGTAAAATGAATAGAAAGGGAATAATTAGATTATAAAAGGAATTACTTATAAAATCAATAGATTTTCTAAATAAAGAATATTTTATAAATAAATAGAATTATCAAAAAGGGATTTATTTTGTAAATAAATAGATTATAAAAGGAAATACCTGAAAAGTGACTAGAATTGTATAAAAGGAGAATTTCGCATTTGAAAGGTTTAGACTCGTGCTTCGCACACGGGTATAACATGATACAGATTTAAAGCAAAGATTTTAAATAGAATCTATTCTAACAGATAGATTGAGAAGATAAATTTATAAATAATATTTTATAAATCAAATGAAATGTTTATCATTGGATAAATAGAATATATAAGTCAGGACTTATATAGAGAAGTAAGAATCGATTTCAACATCGATATTTGGGACTGAATATGGACGTAGAGTTAAATCAAAGGAGTTAATCAAAGGAGTTAATCGAATTAGAATTTATTGAATATTAGTTATTCAATTAGAGTTGATCGAATGTAGTTATTTGAGATAGAGTTAGTCAAACATAGTTATTTAGGATATGTTGCCATTTCGTGCGACTGCTAGCGTAAATCGCAGGGCTGCAGATAGCCTATAGCGGTCGGATGTTTCCTGAGGGAATCAGGCGTAACCATTGTGATCACTGCGATCTAGAGTCAAGCAAATGGAGTTAAATCAAATATTAGCCATTTGAAATAAAGTTAAAACGGACATAGTTATTCGAATATAAGTTAATCGAATATTAGTTATTCGATAAGAATTAAATAACTTGAGTTAATCAAGTAAGTTAATCAAGTTGAGTTAATCGAGTTGAGTAAGTCGGGATGAGTTAATCAAACCGAGTTAATCCAAATGAGTTAATCCAAAGGAGTTATTCGAAATAGTTTATTCAAATAAAATTAAAGGAGTTATTAAAAATAGTTTGTTCGAAAGGAGATTAATCGAATGTATAACATTTGAAGAGAGTTAATCGAATGTTAATCATTCGAAGAGAGATTATCGAATATAGTTATTCGAAGAAATAGATATCAAATATTGTTTATTCAAAAAGGAGTTATCGAATAGAGATTATTCGAAAGAGAATTATACATTGAATTCGATTATATCGAAATTCGGGAAAGTAATATTTACTTGCCGTTTTTAATCAAGGTTTACTTATTTATTAATAAATTAGTGGTTTAGTTATTTTGTTAAATTAAGGAATTAAAGTTATATTTTGAAGTTAGATATTTAGGAAGAAAGGACTATAACGCTATAGTTATAACCAATGTTTTAAAATGAAGAAGGGGATTCATAAATAGAATCCGAGTTACATAAGGAAGTTGTTAAAAGGTTTGAAAGGTTGAACTTTGTCTATTTCGAGGTTAGGAATGTTGTTCAGTTAAGGTCTGAGAGGTAATTATACCCCAACTTGATTGACTTCATTTTTTGCTAAGGGATGGTTAAGGTTCGATAGTGAAGATTGATTAAATAAATTTAGTTAATGAGTGTAATGGTTTAAATTGGCTTAGTGATGTTTTATTTAAACATTTGTTTAAATCAATTGAATAAATTTTGGAAACATTTTCCAAACATAATCAGAAATATTTTCTAATCATAGAAAATGAAATGTTGATGAGAAAGAATACTGCAATGACGGCGATACATGAAACAGAGATGGAAATGTTTTCCAATGATTGATGATGTATATTTCCCAAATTTAGAAAATAAGAAATGTTGAATATATAGAAATGGAAAATGAATGAATTAATGATAATTTAATTAAAAATAAAGATGAATGTTGAATGTTGATTGATCAAAAGAATTTCCATCTGGAAATAATATCGTTGGTTGTACACCTATTTTTCTTTGATAGTTAAATCACCGACTATCGAAGTTTTTGGCCATTTTATCGTCGTCAATACGGAGAGACTGGGATCAGGTTCATTATCTGAAAACCACTCTATATGGACGTTAGCGTCGCGATCAAATATTGAAGATGGAGTTATGCAAGGACTATCCTACTTACAGAATAGTGCCTTCGGTTTCTCGAATCCCAGGACAAACGTGAATGGACTAATGTCTGACAAAGTATATCTAACTGATCGCGTAAGTTGATCTTTTCAAACATACTTACGTTTGGTGGCGGAGGAACTTGTTTCTCTTAGCTTTATACCCATGGTGTTTTTGGGGAAATCAATTTGTGATTTGACGGGTATGACGATGTGGCATTCAAAGTGAATGGTGGTCAAGTGTTTCCAAAGATACGTAATGACCTCAAGCCTTGTCAACCGGGAAATGACAGAAATCAGACAGGCAGCATGGCTAAGTGGGTCGCTCCCATTAGGGTGTATATCACCTATCTAGAGAAAATCCATTTCATTCTTTATCTATTATCGATGCTGTCTGTAACACCCCACATCTGTTAAGGTCACTCACAAAGGGAATGCCTTAACTTCAATGGAGCATTATGGGTACTGGAACAGAAATATTACAAGACAGACAAATATAAAACAGCGGAAGGTCTTCAAATCATTTATTAAATATAATTGTTTACAATAAAATCCCATCACTTTCAGATACCCAATTACATAGCTAAAATATCTGTCTTGCTCAAAAACAAAGAAGCATGAAAATAAATTGTAGTATTCCCCAATAAAACAAAGCAAGCCATAGCCAAGAGAAATCCAAGCAGTACGTGAAAGAGCCTTGGAGCTTGGTAAGATCTAAACTAAGCTGTATTCCCACCCTGCGAACCTGGGGGGGGGGAACGAAAGAAAAAGAGGCGAAACAAACTGGGTCAGTCATAAAGACTGAGTAAGTCCTAGTGGCTTTCAGCATAAAAACAGGTAAAGATAACATGGCTTGAATAAACTGAAAGTAAACATAAGCATGATGACAAGATAAGCTACAGGCACGATAACTAAGAATAACATCCCACAATTCCTATTAAGAGTAGCATCACAAGGTTCCTACCAAGTATCACATCGCAAGGTTTCTATCAAGTATAACATCGCAAGATTTCTAAGTTTCATCATTAAAATATTTCGATGATATCCATTTGCCCTGCACCACCCGTACTAGCATCTCACAAGTGTCTTACATGGATTGTTTCGTATTCCTACTGGTGTTCCAACTAGTGTCCTGTGTAACAAGGATCCTTACCCCCTACTAGTGTCCCAACTAGTAGCCCGTGTTATATAATAAGGTGATCCCAACCCGTGTGATGTGTTGACTATAAAATGATCCCTTGCCCAATGTCATAAATGACCCATTACTTGGTCCCACGAAACGATCTATTAATCGATCGGCTCCCTACAAGTCCTAGCTCGTTCATGTGTCTGTGTCATACGGCCCTATCACGAATGTAGTTACCTATGCTAGGTCCACCATAGGGTGTATCAAGCCCTAGGGTGCCAACCACCAACACGAATCAAGCACACACGGTGTAAACCTACCGGTGCCCAATGCCTGCTTTTTCAACTCCGGACTACGTGCACGACCATAGTCCGCCTGAACCTACAATGGCTCACCAACTCAGCCGTCATTCTGGTCGCTTACAATCAGCCCAGTAATCGTGCCCCACCCTGCCTAGTTCCAGGGTACCATGATACATCTAGTGGGTTACTTCTGAAAAGGACCGCGTAACTAAGGTTTCCGTCCAGTAGGTTAAGTGTTGTCATTTAAATTCGAGACTTAACCCCATCAGTCTAGCATGTCAAGTTGGTTAAGTGTTGTCATTCAAGTTCGTGACTTAACCCGCCTACGTGTCATGTTAGATTGGCTAAGTGTTGTCGTTCAAGTTCATGACATAGCCCTTCGAATCATGTGTCAAGTTGGTTAAGTATATTCAAGCGGTTCGTGACTTAACCCTATCAAATCATTGTGTCAAATTGGTTAAGTATATTCAAGCGGTTCATGACTTAACCCTATCAAATCATCGTGTCAAATTGGTTAAGTATATTCAAGCAGTTCATGACTTAACTCTATCAAATCATCGTGTCAAATTGGTTAAGTATATTCAAGCGGTTCATGACTTAACCCTATCATACATCAGGTTATATTGGTTGGGTGTTATCAACCCATTCAAGTTAAACCAACCCATTTAACTTAACCCTCCCATTCGTCAGATTACATAGGTTAAGTATTTCAAGTAATTCATGGCTTAACCTGCCCATTCATGTCATATCGGTTAAGTGTCATTAGTCTAGTCATATTACTCAATCCACCCATTGGTCTGATTAACAGTAATGTTGGTTAAGCCCACATTTATAAGTTTTACATGTTCTTAACTCATACCAGTTAGGTCCACATTTACATATCAAATTTCCATGTCATCCAACCTAACCCTCTAACCATACCCACGTCTTATTATTGCTAGTATTCCTTAATTCATTCATTATGACGAATGAATCATGACCACTCACATTAGACCGTGCACTTTGTGGCCACTGGATTTGCCAGGCGGTTCCGGGCAGACTTACACCACAAACTGAGTCTAACCTCGTATCATAAATCGTTACGCCTACAATTCGACCTTTGACCTCCAACATTAGACTGACACTTTGTGGCTACTGGATTTGCCGGGCGGTTCCGGACAGATTTACACCACAAACCGAGTCCAACCTTGTGTCAAAGGTTTATTATTGTCGTATTTCCCCCAAAACCCCAATATCAGTTCATGCGTTTAACATATAGAAATGTTCATGTTCGTGTTCAAGTCAATTATCCAATACACAGTCATTTTCATGTTTCAAATTCCCAACTTTACATATTAATAAACATATGCCCAAGTTCCAAAATTTCATGCCAATTTATATATATACACACACACACACACACCCAATTCTAGTCAGTTTACATACGCCCAATTCTTGCCTATTACATGTATGCCAGGTTTATGCCATTTTACCCATAACAAGTTCTTGCCAAGATTACATGTATCAAGTTTCATGTCCAAATAAACTCAAATCATGATTCATGATGTAGTTATCCCAAACTATAATCTTTTTATTACAACACACGCCAACTACCCAGGTTCATAATACATATTTATGCCAGTTATCAAGTTTACAATTGCTTTTAGGTTCAAAGTCCCAATTCTATTTATTCCCAATCATAAACCCAATCTTTCGATTTAATTTACATAGGCCCGTACTCGTGATTTGATTTACATGCTAATTCATTATGCCCACTTCATGCCAATTTAATTATGTCAATGGCCAAGCTTGCAATTTCAATTATATTGACAATATCCCAATTTTCCAATTTCATGTTATGCCACCAATTTTACCAAACATGTATATACAATATAGACAACATTCCCATATTTCCCCGTATTCAATCGTACGCAAATCGCGGTTTAGGCCTAGGTCCGAAATTGACCTAGGTTCATCGAAAGAAAATAAATATGGGAAGGTAGAATTTGTATAACAATCAGCATAGAGGGAAAACTGGTATAAAAACATCATCTCTGGCATAAAAGATAGATCTTGATAATAATATCAATATGAATCAAGAAAAACTGATTTACAGCAGGCTGAATAGATCATAAGCTTGACATGAGAAAGAACATAGAAAAGTCCCAAAACTCAAGATTCAAGAAGCAACAGAAATAGATCTGAATCAATAAACATACTTAAATCCAATTCCACTTTAACTAGAACTTACAGAGCATGGCTAATAAATTAAGAACTGAATTTGTTGTAAAAATGTCGCGGCGTTGTTGATTTATTGTCTTGAATCATTGTAGAAGCCTTGTTCTTTGAATTGATTTGAGTTTGAATGTTTGTACTTTGATTAGGAGACGGCGGCCATGGTTCAAGAGGTATTTTAGCAGCATAATGGTGTAAGAATGATTTGATATGAATTAGGTTAGGTCTAAGGGTGTTTTTATAGGTGTAGCAACCAGTTTAGGCCCTTAGATTATGTGATGACCCGACTTTTCAACCCTCGAATGTCGACACTAATACATCCACGGTATTCACGTGCCGAGCACCCAAGTGTCGGAAAGACGAAAAGTTAGGGTGAAATAAAATAAAAAGAAAATAGACTAAGGAAGAAGAGGACACAATATCAGAATCTCACAACGGAACGATAACATATAATATAAAGAATGATCTTTACAAAATAAACTGTATGTTTACAACTATCAGAGAAGACCAACCTATCATCAACTTGAACAGTCATAACAACATGTCCTCATCACTGTTGATGTACAACATATAATGCAGCGGATATAAAAAGTACGGTAAGTTGAACTCCAACTCTCTTCCAGAAGCTCCAAAGCATCCAAAGTAAAACCTGCTATACTCAGTCTACTCGAAGGAGTACGTGAGGGTTTTAGGGAAAACAGAAACTAAGTGTCAGACATCAGTCTGGTATGAGAAACTCAAGATACATATTGCATGTAACAACACTGAGGGAACTGTGCAGATTACCGCTCCGGTTTTCCCCTCAATTGAAACCAACCATTTATTATGAGAAGTATAGTTGTATTATAAATAATGTCTAGGGTGTAGAATATAAATAAATTCACATAGAAGGAATGGTTACATTGGTTACATTCAACAATTATTAAGTGTACAAACAAAACCGATAAGGCACGTTCGCATATTGGATTTTCCATCGGAGATCTCTCAATATAGATCCGAACTCCATGCACAAGGGTCAGAAAGTACCTCCGAGCGTCGTATATCTCTATATGAAATATACCATAAGGTAAACACAACTGGCCCACGCACGAAAACACCGGAGTGCACCACGTGGAACCAAATATACCCAACTTCCGCGCGCAACTTCAAAGAGCTCCCGCAATGATTCGATAATAAGCATACACTAGATATGGAGTCAATATATCCTGCATTAGGTTAGCAAAACCCCAGATTGTGCTCCTACTATGTTTTTAGCCATTTCCGATGTCGAGGTTTCGTTCAGCATCGTTCACATGAATCTTCACCACTCGAACAAAACAAGAATTCCCAGTTGGAATCCCACAGCTCAATAGATCTTGGAATCACACATAGACTCCTTCACAGATCTCGGAATCATACATGGATTCCAATACATCAACAGATCTTGGAATCACACATAGATTCTTTCATAGATCATAGAATCACTATATGTGTTCGAGCGTCTCAATAGATCTCGAATCACCACATAGCCTTCACTTCCCAGCCGCTTCCAAAACATAGAACCCGTATACTAGTTTTGAAGTGGTTTTCGATAAGTAGAACACTTACCAATCCCGGTCTCCGCAAAACTAGTCGCTAGATTTAAGGTCAAGTTCTATAGTCAATTAACTGACTACAATTCACACAATAGACGATTGTATATGGAAAACAGCCTCGCTTAATTTCCATAACAATTGAATAAACATCCAAGGCACTATCAAGGTTACATAGCGTGTTAAACAATCAAATCACTATCAAGTCACATAGCATGATAAACAGTTGAAGCACGGTTAACTCATGTAGACGGCTTCTAATCCCATTCCCATTTAATTAACCTTTCATTAATTAAAACTTCTGTTATTAGTAAAACTCCTTTTATCTCATAAAACTTCATTTGTCAAATACGACTTCGCTTATTAATCAATAACTCATACTCGATTAATATTCCTTTATATACTTGCGTATATATTCAACTTATACATATAAAAGGTGTATATGTATATATTCTACTAATTCACTATCCCTTTATAGTCTTGAATACTTAAAATCGTATTCGTATACTTATCCCTCCGGTATAAGTATATCCATAATTCACTTCTAAGATTCCCTCTATAACTTCAATACTACAAAACGTATTCATATACTTATCCCTCCGGTATAAGTATAACCATAATCAATTTATAAGATTTTTCTTAAAATATAATCAAAGAGGTTAAAACAATTGTTTAATAAAGAACCTCTTCTCTTTTATATGTTAAACATCTTATTCAATATCTTTATTCTGAAAGATTTCTATACTTGTTTCTATCTTTAAAATAAATTATTAAAGATCTAAGTATATTCAAAACCATTAAACCGTATATTCCAGTTTAACTACATTCCAAGGGTTTAAAACAAGTGTTGCTAAAACAATGTTTACAACAAACCCAAAACAATCCTTTATAATTTATCTTTAAATGTTTGTTTAAAGATTCAATTATATTTACTTCCATGATATAATCTGAGAGGGTTAAAGACTAATGTAATTAACACATTATCACGACAAACCCAAAACCATTTTATGCTTACAGAAATCACACTTCGTGCACTTAACTCGTTTCCGACATTATCAACTTAACTATCCCTCGGTCAAGAGTGAGGCCAGGTAAGTTAGAGCACTGGTTGCATATCACCCCTTTCCTAGACACCCCATTCTTGACACTCACAGATAGATAAGCCTACTCGTCGGCTTATTAGAATTAAGCACAATAATCATGATATTCAATAAACAAGTAATTAGCAAGTGCACTTATATGACTATTCTAGCTTTACACACTTTCAAACTTACTTCAATTTAACATATAAGTTAAACAACCATTTTAATATGATAAGAAATCACTAAGGACGTCATTACAAAGTTCCATACAATGTATTGAAAACACAACAATTAAAACTGCATATATAGCGACTATCGCTATAAGTGCACTTTCAAGTTCAAGTCCACAATATGTCAATTCCCTACTAATCCTTATGTGCTTTGTTTCAAGTCCATTCCACTTATTATACAAGTCAATTCAAGTCCAATTCCAAGTTCATTCAAGTCCAGTCCAATCCATTAACATGGATCACATATGTCGCTTACTTTTAAAGTAAGAATCAAGACAGCATTTTTAACATAAGTTACCAACATTCAAGCAACTTTAAGCATACTTAAAAACATGCAAAAGGGTTTATGTTTGTTGTCCTAAATAGTGAGTAAACTCACCTTAATCCTTAGCAAATCCAAGATCCAATAATAAGAATAAAGATCCAAGAATAAGAATAAAGATCCAAGCTAGCAACCTCCTTCCTTCCCTTGTTTTTCCTTGCTTCCTTCCTTATATAGCTCACGGCCAAAAATAGAGAATGGAGAGGTTCTTCGATTTTTCAACTCCTAACTAGCTAGAAGATCTTGTAATGGTGTAGGAAGGCTTCACTCAAAGTTTGGCTTGATTTGAAGTTCATTTGAGTGTACTTTGAGAAAGTTAGTAAGGAAGAGGAAGAAGACGAAGATAAGCCATTAAAAGCTTCACTTTTGCTTAGGAATTTTGTGTAAGAAAGAAGGAGGTATACCCCTCCTTATATAGGAAAAAAAAGGTGGATGGGAAAAGACCAAAATGCCCTTAAAACCCTAAACATACTCATGAAAGAAGTGAAAGGTGTGTAAGAGAAGTGAAAGGTGTGTAAGAGATGGTAAGTTTGCTTTTTCAAAGCTTAAAAAGTAAGCATTCATTTGTATACATATAAGAAGCTTATATGCATACACTTAGGATATTTTATAAACCTTGATGTGACTAATTATGCATACATTTATGTGTATAAGCATGTATGTGCATATATATCGTACAACGTTGCAACGATATGAAACAACTTCTATTCAACGATAGGATGCGAATCTGGAAGTTGAATCTCGATCATATTATTGGTTCTTTATCAAATGATTTATTCAAGTAAACAAAACTTGAAAATAAATTCATTAACTTTTTTAAACAATTAAAACAAGCATACTTAAATTATAAATCACTTATTTGAATATTTAAATACCCAAAATACAAAACTTTCCTCAAATGCTCATTTTTGAAAATGATGACATCATCAAAACAGTTAACCATAAATATGAAAAATAATTTTATTTACTAATTACTTTCCTAATGAATAATTAGACATCCACTAAAATTTTCAACAACTTTTATTGAGAAAACAGCCATTTATCAATAAAACGATTTTCGACCATTTTATCAATATACTATCAAAAATATATTTTTGAAAGCATTTTTCTAAAATGAGTCTAGTATCATTAATTACTTGTTAAATGATATTTTACAAGGTTATAAAATCACATTTATAACATTTAACAATATTACAAATTGTTACGATATTCGAAGATTAAGTGTTCGATTTTTCGGGTCTTTACATTCTCCCCCACTTAAAATATTTCGTCCTCGAAATTGCAATACGAGTAACCAAAGGAACAATCAAACATCGATACTTAAAAGTATAATACTACTATAATACAAATCTCATGTTTTGATCAAGTTCAAACCCTCTTATCGTATAAGGATGGTAAACAATTCATTAAGCATCACCTTATGCTCAACAGCCTCGGGTTAACACTTAACCAATCATTCACTCTACCTCAAACAATTCAAGGATTCAATTCTCAAATTTCCCACAAGTCAACAACATAGCATGAATTGTTTAAAAAGCCCGTACGATATACATAAGCCATCCGTACGCAATATCAAATTCAATCACTTATTCGATCACATAATTTCACTTCCAGACTAGTATCGCTCACTCGATCACTCTAGTGCGGACTCAGATCTGGTTTCATGATTAGAAACCGCTATTCTCCTTACATAGCTATACTATGATAGAGAATCACAGAATCAAATCAAGAATCCTGTATCTAACTTCGTCATCAAGAATCGAGTGAAAAATACCAACTCTGATCGGTATAAGCTACCACAAAATCACACACTCGAATCTGGATCAAACCGTAAAGCGAATAAAACAACCTATGTAAATCTTACGTATTCCTTCCAATTGGTTTATTATTACTCCAATTATTTTATTCACCTTCGTTCTCATACTTAGTATATTCTTCTATACTAATATTCCTTTGTGAATCAGATCATAATACTTCAAGCTATTAACCGTTATATAACTTAAAAGTATATACAAACGACCAATTTGTCTTACTTAAATAAGCATGCTAACAAATTTGGACTTTTCTTACTTAACTTCTGAACTACTCACTATAATGAATACGATTATATTTCCATAGTTCTTTCTTATTAAACTCTTATTATAAACTGGTTCGACTTCATATACGTTTATAATTCATTCAATACTCGAATTCAAATTTCAACATACACTAATATTCGCTTAGTGTACAAATATTAACATACTCAGTTTACTAAACTGAACTAGTTCAATAATCGCAAAACTAGTTAAAACTTAATAATTCTCAAATTCAATATTTTAAACTTCCCTAAGTTTATAAACTATAAACCAAGTCTCTTACGCTTTCACATAAACTAGTCAAGCATGTAAATTCACTTGGAAACATCGACTATCCAAAACCGTCGAACATTCCATTCCATTAACAAATGAAATCTATCAAACATCATATCAACTGAGATGCAAAATCATACAACTCCAATATATAAACTATATGCAAACTTAGTTGAAAACTTCAGGATTGAACTTCCGGGTTTTATACTTCAAATAATCTGTATCCAAAACATAAATCTGTTCAAGTCCAAACTATTATCCATGGGAGCTAGTTCATACTTAGAAACTCGAAAATGAACCTCGATGATGCTGCAGTCATCATCAACATTATTTTCCAGTGACTCGAGTAAGATTAAAGCATTTCTATCTTTTAAAGTCATTTAAAACCCTAAAACATTTTCAAACCAACTTCAATATGTATTTCAAGCTTTGAAAATCAATTTCAAACTTACCGGAATTCCAAATCCTTTGGTTTTCAACACAAATACATTTCATATTTATAAATCTCGTTTATAAATTTCACTTGCATATTTCTTGTTTAAATTTGTTTTAAACAACTTCCATTCAGATTTAATTCTTACCCAACATCATTACCGAATGCCTTATAGTCAAATTGTGAAACTGAATTCACAAAGTGTTCGTTTCCAATGTTCCCCCAATTATAAATCTACCTAACCCATGCAAGCAAATGGATAAGATTACTCTTATCCAAACACAGTAATCGATACCCATAAACTGGTCCGGGCACAACTAGAAATCAGCCAATAATAGTCAACGCTTCTAAGCGAGCATGACCAATCAATCAACGAATGATAATAATTTAATATCATCCTTCCCTAACAACAACTCATCTATATAACTGATTTAGTTATGAAATATTTCTTTATATATAAAATATATACTTCTTGGTAACTTATTTCATTTACCAAATTCGAAAACAATATCGAATCAAATGACTTGTTCGAGTGTTTCAGAATCTTCATCAAAACGATGATCAATCGATTGATTCAGATCCAGAATTCAGACTTACAAGTCAAAACACCCAATACAAAATATTTTGTATTCACTAACAAGTACGCGCTCTCATATATATAATACATTCTATTCATTCTAGGGTGTTGTTAACCCCATCTCTAATGAGCCATACCCAACCAAAGCCAAGGTATTCGCTCTACCTTGTGCTCTGATACCAAATGTAACGACCCGACTTTTCGACCCTCGAATGTCGACACTAATACATCCACGGTATTCACGTGCCGAGCACCCAAGTGTCGGAAAGACGAAAAGTTAGGGTGAAATAAAATAAAAAGAAAATAGACTAAGGAAGAAGAGGACACAATATCAGAATCTCACAACGGAACGATAACATATAATATAAAGAATGATCTTTACAAAATAAACTGTATGTTTACAACTATCAGAGAAGACCAACCTATCATCAACTTGAACAGTCATAACAACATGTCCTCATCACTGTTGATGTACAACATATAATGCAGCGGATATAAAAAGTACGGTAAGTTGAACTCCAACTCTCTTCCAGAAGCTCCAAAGCATCCAAAGTAAAACCTGCTATACTCAGTCTACTCGAAGGAGTACGTGAGGGTTTTAGGGAAAACAGAAACTAAGCGTCAGACATCAGTCTGGTATGAGAAACTCAAGATACATATTGCATGTAACAACACTGAGGGAACTGTGCAGATTACCGCTCCGGTTTTCCCCTCAATTGAAACCAACCATTTATTATGAGAAGTATAGTTGTATTATAAATAATGTCTAGGGTGTAGAATATAAATAAATTCACATAGAAGGAATGGTTACATTGGTTACATTCAACAATTATTAAGTGTACAAACAAAACCGATAAGGCACGTTCGCATATTGGATTTTCCATCGGAGATCTCTCAATATAGATCCGAACTCCATGCACAAGGGTCAGAAAGTACCTCCGAGCGTCGTATATCTCTAGATGAAATATACCATAAGGTAAACACAACTGGCCCACGCACGAAAACACCGGAGTGCACCACGTGGAACCAAATATACCCAACTCCCGCGCGCAACTTCAAAGAGCTCCCGCAACGATTCGATAATAAGAATACACTAGATATGGAGTCAATATATCCTGCCGTAGGTTAGCAAAACCCCAGATTGTGCTCCTACTATGTTTTTAGCCATTTCCGATGTCGAGGTTTCGTTCAGCATCGTTCACATGAATCTTCACCACTCGAACAGAACAAGAATTCCCAGTTGGAATCCCACAGCTCAATAGATCTTGGAATCACACATAGAATCCTTCACAGATCTCGGAATCATACATGGATTCCAATACATCAACAGATCTTGGAATCACACATAGATTCTTTCATAGATCATAGAATCACTATATGTATTCGAGCATCTCAATAGATCTCGAATCACCACATAGCCTTCACTTCCCAGCCGCTTCCAAAACATAGAACCCGTATACTAGTTTTGAAGTGGTTTTCGATAAGTAGAACACTTACCAATCCCGGTCTCCTCAAAACTAGTCGCTAGATTTAAGGTCAAATTCTATAGTCAATTAACTGACTACAATTCACACAATAGACGATTGTATATGGAAAACAGCCTCGCTTAATTTCCATAACAATTGAATAAACATCCAAGGCACTATCAAGGTTACATAGCGTGTTAAACAATCAAATCACTATCAAGTCACATAGCATGATAAACAGTTGAAGCACGGTTAACTCATGTAAACGGCTTCTAATCCCATTCCCATTTAATTAACCTTTCATTAATTAAAACTTCTGTTATTAGTAAAACTCCTTTTATCTAATAAAACTTCATTTGTCAAATACGACTTCGCTTATTAATCAATAACTCATACTCGATTAATATTCCTTTATTAGTATAACTTCTTTTAACTAATAAAACTTCATTTGTCTAACTAGACTTCCTTATTAATCAATAACTCATACTCGATTAATATTCCTTTATTAGTAAACTTCTTTTATCTAATAAAACTTCATTTGTCTAACAAGACTTTGCTTATTAATCAATAACTCATACTCAATTAATATTCCTTTATATACTTGCGTATATATTCAACTTATACATATAAAAGGTGTATATGTATATATTCTACTAATTCACTATCCCTTTATAGTCTTGAATACTTAAAATCGTATTCGTATACTTATCCCTCCGGTATAAGTATATCCATAATTCACTTCTAAGATTCCCTCTATAACTTCAATACTACAAAACGTATTCATATACTTATCCCTCCGGTATAAGTATAACCATAATCAATTTATAAGATTTTTCTTAAAATATAATCAAAGAGGTTAAAACCATTGTTTAATAAAGAACCTCTTCTCTTTTATAAGTTAAACATCTTATTCAATATCTTTATTCTGGAAGATTTCTATACTTGTTTCTATCTTTAAAATAAATTATTAAAGATCTAAGTATATTCAAAACCATTAAACCGTATATTCCAGTTTAACTACATTCCAAGGGTTTAAAACAAGTGTTGCTAAAACAATGTTTACAACAAACCCAAAACAATCCTTTATAATTTATCTTTAAATGTTTTTGTTTAAAGATTCAATTATATTTACTTCCATGATATAATCTGAGAGGGTTAAAGACTAATGTAATTAACACATTGTCACGACAAACCCAAAACCATTTTATGCTTACAGAAATCACACTTCGTGCACTTAACTCGTTTCCGACATTATCAACTTAACTATCCCTCAGACAAGAGTGAGGCCAGGTAAGTTAGAGCACTGGTTGCATATCACCCCTTTCCTAGACACCCCATTCTTGACACTCACAGATAGATAAGCCTACTCGTCGGCTTATTAGAATTAAGCACAATAATCATGATATTCAATAAACAAGTAATTAGCAAGTGCACTTATATGACTATTCTAGCTTTACACACTTTCAAACTTACTTCAATTTAACATATAAGTTAAACAACCATTTTAATATGATAAGAAATCACTAAGGACGTCATTACAAAGTTCCATACAATGTATTGAAAACACAACAATTAAAACTGCATATATAGCGACTATCGCTATAAGTGCACTTTCAAGTTCAAGTCCACAATATGTCAATTCCCTACTAATCCTTATGTGCTTTGTTTCAAGTCCATTCCACTTGTTATACAAGTCAATTCAAGTCCAATTCCAAGTTCATTCAAGTCCATTCCAATCCATTAACATGGATCACATATGTCGCTTACTTTTAAAGTAAGAATCAAGACAACATTTTTAACATAAGTTACCAACATTCAAGCAACTTTAAGCATACTTAAAAACATGCCAAAGGGTTTATGTTTGCTGTCCTAAATTGTGAGTAAACTCACCTTAATCCTTAGCAAATCCAAGATCCAATAATAAGAATAAAGATCCAAGAATAAGAATAAAGATCCAAGCTAGCAACCTCCTTCCTTCCCTTGTTTTTCCTTGCTTCCTTCCTTATATAGCTCACGGCCAAAAATAGAGAATGGAGAGGTTCTTCGATTTTTCAACTCCTAACTAGCTAGAAGATCTTGTAATGGTGTAGGAAGGCTTCACTCAACGTTTGGCTTGATTTGAAGTTCATTTGAGTGTACTTTGAGAAAGTTAGTAAGGAAGAGGAAGAAGACGAAGATAAGCCATTAAAAGCTTCACTTTTGCTTAGGAATTTTGTGTAAGAAAGAAGGAGGTATACCCCTCCTTATATAGGAAAAAAAAGGTGGATGGGAAAAGACCAAAATGCCCTTAAAACCTTAAACATACTCATGAAAGAAGTGAAAGGTGTGTAAGAGAAGTGAAAGGTGTGTAAGAGATGGTAAGTTTGCTTTTTCAAAGCTTAAAAAGTAAGCATTCATTTGTATACATATAAGAAGCTTATATGCATACACTTAGGATATTTTATAAACCTTAATGTGACTAATTATGCTTACATTTATGTGTATAAGCATGTATTTGCATATATATCATACAACGTTGCAACGATATGAAACAACTTCTATTCAACGATAGGATGCAAATCTGGAAGTTGAATCTCGATCATATTATTGGTTCTTTATCAAATGATTTATTCAAGTAAACAAAACTTGAAAATAAATTCATTAACTTTTTTAAACAATTAAAACAAGCATACTTAAATTATAAATCACTTATTTGAATATTTAAATACCCAAAATACAAAACTTTCCTCAAATGCTCATTTTTGAAAATGATGACATCATCAAAACAGTTAACCATAAATATGAAAAATAATTTTATTTACTAATTACTTTCCTAATGAATAATTAGACATCCACTAAAATTTTCAACAACTTTTATTGAGAAAACAACCATTTATCAATAAAACGATTTTCGACCATTTTATCAATATACTATCAAAAATATATTTTTGACAGCATTTTTCTAAAATGAGTCTAGTATCATTAATTACTTGTTAAATGATATTTTACAAGGTTATAAAATCACATTTATAACATTTAACAATATTACAAATTGTTACGATATTCGAAGGTTAAGTGTTCGATTTTTCGGGTCTTTACAGATTAACCCTAGAATCAATCCGGACCATCAAAACACGTCTCAGGCTTCAAAAATGAGTTCTGGATTAAAACAGGCCGACCAGGTCGACCTGTAAGGGGGAAGGTCGACCCTAGGGTCGACCACATGGTCGACCTGGTCCCCAGGTCGACCCCCAGGTCGATCTGCCTGGTCCTGTACTGCCTAAAATCTGCTGAATCTTCTATAGGCCATAACTTCTTCATCCGGACTCCGATTTTCAAAAACTCGGACTCTATTTCATGTAAAATTTCGAGACGATTGCAATGACGTAACCCGTTTCTCTTCATTATTATTTTAAATTTTAATTCTGCCATGATTTATGGTTTTAACATGTTATAAAAATTCGGGTTGTTACACTGTCCCTTTTCGGGAAACGGTGGGTAGCTCCCAACCATTGGTGGTATACATTCGATACACTCAAGCGAAATGAGTGGTCAGTCATGTGTGGGCCGGGTGGCAAGATGTTCTTGATGAACCCTGTGTATTCGTCTCTAGAGATACACTATCGGTAGGTGGTCACATACCTTGTCATAGTTGGATCCAATCTCCAATAAGCGCCTGCGGTTTTGTTTGTATAATATATATATGGAACGTGAGATGCAAGCGTTTTGCTAGATTGTTAATTACTTATGATTAGAAATTATTATAATATCAGAGAAGTATTGATTTCCAAAACTGCTTTGGGTTATCGTAAGGTAAAAACCATCCGTGTTTATGTGTGGATCAGTCTTACGATTATCTTTTCTTTTGAAAAGGATTTTGAAAAGTTAAACCAAATGATTTGAGTTTACTCACGCCAGTCCCATGACTGACCCAGAGTTTATTATGTTTTGTTTTCCCTAAATTCTTAGGTGCCCAAATTTGTACGGGCAGTCAAGTAGTTCAGGTCTTTACAGATATACTTGGAGGAGCTTGAGGCAGGAGGCTTCAGGATTATATAGCTATTGTTATTTCCACTGTGTGTAAGTGTTGTACTATGATAATGTTATTCTATATAGATATACTGTTTTATTGCAAGGTTATGTTATATATTATATTTTATTCGTTCCGCTGTGAGATTCGTGTTTACACTGATTGTGTTCTTCTTCTTCTTCTATTCTAATTTTCTATCTTATCTATTCTCACCCTCTAACTTCTTTCTATTAATGATCTGAAATGTTCGATACCTGAATAGTCAACATGGGTTTTATGTTGATTTTCTAGGTCGAAAATCCCAGTTCGTTACAATAAGTTCTTTGTTAGATTTATAAATTTCATAAATTTTTATTTCTATGTTCTTAATAAATTCATAGGATGTTTATAAGTTCATTAGTCAGTTCATAAACTTGTCTTGAAAACAGTTAAGAGCCATTATAAAACTTGATTCGTATTTAAATTCTTAGTTTAACACTTCATTAAACTTGATTCGTATCAATGTTGAAAGAGTCTGCATATAGTAGTGTTGAAGAGGCATGTGATCTACTGAAATATTGTTCAATTCAGAACAGGATAAGTTTTATGACTTTTGAAAATTCAAAAGTTGAAAAGATGGATAAAGTGGCCTTGGCAACTCAAATTCTGAAAAGATGACTGTTGGAAATTTAAATCCCGAACTGGTGTGTTAAATGGTTGTTGAAAATTCAAATTTTGGAAAGCAATTGGTGGAAATGAAAAAGAACAAATGGATATTGGATAGTGGTTGTGCAAGACATATGAATGGAAATCTAGAACTACTCAATAATTTGAAATATGAAGATGGTGGAATGGTGAACAGAGATAACTATAAAGGATACATTATTGGAATCAACAATCTCTAGAATTCTGAAACTCCTACTATTTCTGATGTTTTATTAGTTAGGAATTTAAAACACAATCTGCTAAGTACAAGTCAACTTTGCGATAAAGGCTATAAAATAAATTTTGAAAAGAATAAATGTTTTATAGAAGATAGGAATTCAAAAGTTATATTTGAAGGAGATAGAAAGAAAAATATCTATATGTTGAGTATGAAAATCTCCAACAGTAATCTATGTATTATGGCCAATACAAATGTTCCCTGGATTTGGCATAAGAGATTTGATCATATAAATTTCAAACACATTTCAAGGATTTCTAAATTAGATTCAGTTAGAGGATTACCCAAAATGAAATTTAGAATCAATAACTTATGGGATGCTTGTCAAATCGGAAAATTAAAGAAATTTTCATTTAAATTAAAAGAGGAAATCACAACATCAAAACCACTAGAATTAATACACATGGATTTATTTGGTCCATCCCAAGTTCGATCAATAAATCATAATCAATATGTGTACGTAATAGTTGACGATTTTTCTAGATTTACTTGGACCTTGTTTCTTAAAAATAAAAGTGATTCTTTTGATCAATTTAAAACTTTTTCCAAAAGAATTCAAAATTTATTATCATTAAAAATTAAAACAATACGTAGCGATCATGGTGGAGAATTCAAAAATGAAAATTTTGAAAAATATTGTAATAAAAAAGGAATAACCCATAATTTTTCGATTGCAAGAACCCCTCAACAAAATGGAGTAGTTGAATGTAAAAATAGGATGATACAAGAATGTGAGAGAACTATGTTATTTGATAGTGGTTTACTAAGGAAATTTTTGGCTGAGGTAGTTGCAACAGCTTGCTATATTATTAATAGAATCTCAATAAGACCTTTAACTCATAAAACTCCATATGAACTTCTGTATAATAAGAAACCAAAAGTATCATATTTTAAAGTATTTGGAAGCAAATGTTTTATACTAAATACAAAAGATAATTTGGACAAATTTGGTTCAAAATCCAATAAAGTAATATTTATTGGATATTCAGAAAGATGTAAGACATATAAAGTTTTTAATACTCGAACCAATACCGTAGAAGAAACTCTAAACGTATCTTTTGATGAAAACTATAAAAGTGTAATTCAAAATAGTGAAGATGATTGTGAAAATGAAATTCATGAAATAAATCATGAGGATAATCTACCAAGTAAAAGAATTAGATTACTTCGAAACCATCCTATAGAAAATATCTTAGGAGATATTAAATCCGTTGTTAGAACTCATAATCAATTAAATAATATGAGTAATACTGCATTTATATCAACTATTGAACCCAAAAATACAAAGGAAGCTTCTTCCGATGATTCATGGATACTTGCTATATGCAAGAAGAACTAAATCAATTTACTAGGAATGAAGTATGGGAACTTGTCCCTAGATAAGAGGATAAAACTATAATAGGAATCAAATGGGTCTATAAAAATAAAATGAATGAACACGATGAGGTAGTGAGAAATAAGGCACGTCTAGTAGCACAAGGTTACACTCAAGAAGAAGGAATAGATTGTGATGAAACTTTTTCCCCCTAAGCAAGACTAGAAGCTATTAGGATTTTATTAGCTTTTGCAAACCATAATAATTTCAAGTTATATCAAATGGATGTCAAAAGTGCTTTTCTGAACAGATTTGTCAAGGAAGAAGTATACGTAGAACAACCCCCTCTATTTGAAGATGAAAAAGTACCAGATCATGTATATAAGCTAAAGAAAGCATTATATGGATTAAAACAAGCTCCTAGGGCTTGGTATGATAGATTAAGAAATTATTTGTTACAATCAAACTTTGAAGTAGGAAAAATTAGATAATACTTTGTTTATCAAGAATAATAACAAGATATACAGCTAGTACAAATATATGTTGACGATATAATCTTCGAGTCAACAAATGACAAAATGAATAAATAATTTTCAGATATTATGACTAAAGAACTTGAAATGAGCCATATGGTAGAACTATCATTATTTTTAGGATTATTGATTCGACAATTAAAGAATGAAATATTTATTAATCAAGAAAAATATGCAAGAGATCTCATTAATAAATATTACCTAACAACAACAAATGGCAGACCAACACCTAAGGCAATGAATATTGCTTTGAGTAAAGATGATACATCAAAGGACGTTGACCAAAAACTATATAGAGGAATGATATGATCAATATTATTTATAACCGCGAGTAGACCAGTCTTTGTGCAAGATATCAATCACAACCTAAGGAAACGCATTTAAAAGCTGTAAAACATATTCTTAGGTATGTAAAGCATACATCAACATTTGGATTATTTTATCCTAAGGACGATTCATTCGAATTAATTTCATATTGTAAGGTTAACTATGTAGGATGTAAATCTGATCGTAAAAGTACTAGTGGAACATGTCACTTCTTAGGACATTCACTAGTCTCGTCGTTCAGTAAAAAGAAAAACACTATATCTTTGTCAACAACTGAAGCAGAATATATCTCTGCTGCTTTGGCTTGTTCACAAGTAATATATATGCAACAAACTTAGAATGATTTTGGTTTAAATACAAATAAATCACCTATATACTGCGATAGTACAAGTGCTATAAATATTTCTAAAAAATCCAAATCATCATTCGAGAAATAAAATATCGATGTGAGACGTCATTTTCTAAGAAATAACATAAGTAAAGAAAAGATTTCACTCGAATTTATTGAAACTAATAAACAAATTGTAGATATATTAACTAAACCATTAAATGAAGCAACACTCACTAAATTTAGAAGAGAATTAGGCATATGTTCATTAAGTGAGTAAGAATATTTAAGTATATTTTAGTATATATAAAAATAACATAAAAAATTAGAATAATAAAATTTAGCACTAGAGTATGTCGGCATAGTGTTTTTTGTATGTCGACGTATAACTGCCAGAATTTCAAATTTAATTCTCACTAAAAGTTAGTTATTTCAATTATTTAAACCTTTTATTTCGACATTTCTTCTTCATTTTCATTTCTCTTCTCTGTAAAAACTCTAAATTAAAAAATACAATGGCCTCCACTAATCAAACCACCCAAAACAACTCTGATTCACACGTTGGACCATCTGAGAGTCCTTTTCAACGATCTACACTTTCTCGGGTTATCAAAATCAAAGAAAAGATGGAATATGTTCTACAAATGATGGCTGAAATGCAAGTACTCCAAATAAGGATGAATCAAGAGCAAAACAGGCAAGGAAAAGTAGTAAGGAGTTTACTTAAATACATAATGAATAATCAGGCTAATCCGGTTATCATCGATGATGATAATCAAGCCATGGAAGAGGAGGAAGAACCAGAAGAGGAAGAAGAAATGATGGAGGAGGAAGAAAAACAAGAAACTCAACCAACAATTACGGAAGAAGGCGATAAGGTTGAGTGGGTAGGAGAGGTATTATTCGATCAAGATGGGAATGTGATTGAAAAGAATGGAGAATTATGTCTCCGTTATCCAAATTGTCCAATTCACAAATCTCCTATTGTCAAATAATCAAGTGTTTAAGGATTTCTTTGTTTTTCGTTTTATTGCACTCCTACGCTAAATCATATTTGTATAAATTTGTGTATTTGTACAAATTCATGTTTAATAAAATTGTCATTTATGTATATGATTTAATTAGTTATAACTCTCTAAACACAAAATAATATGGATATAAGGTTAAGGGGGAGAATCGTAATTTAATTACTTAAGTTTTATTCAGATAGTTATATAATTTAGCGGGAGTATTTTTTTAGGATTTCTTTTTGATAATGCCAAAGGGGTAGAAATTATAAAATATATACATAGTTTTTTGGATTTATATAAACAGGGGGAGTATTTGAAGGATCACCATCAACAGGTATGATATTTCATAAACTATGGTTGTCATCATCAAAAAGGGGGAGATTGTTGAAGAATGGAGTTTTGATGACAACAACCTTATTTCAATATTAATCGATTATAAAATATATACTAACACTTTTGTATATAATATATATATATATATATATATATATATATATATATATATATAAACATATATGCAGGATTTATATACATGGAATATTACTGAAGACTGTACAGTCTAAAGATATTAGAGATTCAAAGTTCAAAGAAATTTCAAGACTCATGAGTATTCAAGATTTCAAGAGTTCAAGACTAATATAATTATAGAGTCTAGATTATATAAGACTCTAAATAGCACTCCAAATTTAAATTCAAATTCTGTTTTTCAATTTCTCTCTTTTATCCTCTCTATTTTATTTTCTCTCCATTTCATTTTCTATTTTTCTTTTTTATTTTCCTACTTTATTTTTGTTTTTCAAAACTTAATTTTTATATATATATTTATATATTTATACTTTTATATTTATATAGTTTAAAACTTTATAATTTTTTAAACATGTTTATATAGTTAAATATATGTTTTCATATGATTTTTTAGTTTATAATATTTATTTGTAACATTATATTTTAATTCAAGAATTTCCAGAATTATAGTTATATCAAAACACTTGAAAATGCTCAAAAACGAATTTTGAACTAAGAGTATGTCGACAAACATAAAACACCATGTCGACATATAATTGTTATTTTTTCAAATTTGAAAGGAAGTGTCTTTTCACTATTTGTGATGGTTCTGAAGCGTGACATCCTTTCATTTACTATCAAAAGGGCTTGAATTCGAATTTTTTATTATCTCTTCTTCTCTAGTTTCATCCTCTTTCTTTATACCATTATTCTTAATCATTTTTATGGTTTCTACACTTAAACTCTTCCAAATTCAATTCTATTTTAATCAAAATTATTCTCTTTACACTCTTTACTCTCGAAATCAAGTGCTTTTGAAGAGTTATAGGGCTGTTTGTAATTAATTGGGTGGTATTTGGGGTTAAACGGTTTTATCCCTTGTAGTCGTGAAATCAAGGATGGAATCAGTGGTCTCCCTTGTAGCCATGAAATCAAGGACGGAATCGGTGGTATCCCTTGTAGTTGTGAAATCAAAGACGGAATCGGTGGTATCCCTTGTAGCCGTGAAATCAAGGAGGTTGCAATTGGATATTGATACAGTAATAAAACTCTGCGCATTCCAGTGTTGCATGGGATTGGACGTAGGAGTAATCCGAACCAGTATAAAATCCGGTGTATTCTTTCCCTTTCTATATTTTTATTTCTGTTTATTTTTGCATTTGTGTTTGAATCTGTGTCTGTGATTGTGGTGTTTGATTAATTTGGTGATTCACACAAGTTTTATATTTTGTTTAAATTTTTCAAAACACTATTCACCCCCCTCTAGTGTTTGTTTTGCCTGAACATCCTTTCCGCATTCACTGACATTGAACACTTGAAATCTCCCATAAAATTTGTTTATAATCTTGAATTTGCTAATCCGATCGTATGCAAAATATAGTTTTTCCAAATCTACACTATATTATAAATAATTACGGAGTTGCTTTTGAAGAGCACAGAAGCCTCCTGCAAATTTGAAGCCGAAGGGTCACAGAATTTATTTCTCTATCGTTCCTCTCCTTCTCTCGCGTTATCACTTTAAGCTCAAAATTTTAACTGCCCCTGACCTAAGTTGTTCTCCACCTCCAAAATATTAGCAGTTCAATTTATTGTCCTTCTGATGTAAAAGCAGTTAACCCTAACTCTACTGCCACCTCCTCTCCTATATTTTATGTCCATGACTTTAATGTCCATCAACTAGGCTTTAACGCCGCTCTCTTCGAAACGGTCTGCATTCTGCATCAGGTTGAAATCCACTCCCAAACAACTAGCGATCAGCTGTGCTTGTTTTTTCCAATCTAACAGGCATTTCTATCTCCTTTAGTTGATTTTCCCTTCATATGTCTACGCATTGTTTATTTTTCAATTGATAATTTGATTTCTCTAGATTGACTAAAGTTGATGCATGCATAACCGATTGCCTTGGAAGATTCTTCTAACTGTATAACATCGCATTTAGGTGATTTCCTCCCCCCTTGTGTCTCTCATCCATTTACATTATTTTCTATGTGGATCTTATGACTTCTCAATTTGAAATACCTTTCATTTTTGTAGAGCGTTATTTACAAAAATATATTTCTTACAGTTTATTGTTTATTCATATACAGATCTAATAATTTGTTGCGGCCTTTAAGTGCCCATGGTCTAATCTATTCATTTCAGGCAATTTTATTTTAATAAAAATGTAGTTCACACCTTTTGCCTTTTTCTTTGATAGTACATAGTTCATTGCTCTTCATATAACGGTATTTTTATGTTAGTATGTTGAAAATACTTCTTGGTTATTTGTTCAAAGGTGTGACCTCCTTTATCTCATTTAGTGACCTAAAGTTCCATTGTATTTTAATTGTTTCTTCTTACATAATTTTTGGATGGCATAACATATGCAACATTTTCGCTGCTGTTTGAAAATGTTGGATCTGATTTGTATAACATCCTTTGTTCCAGTGAATTTTTTAAAATGATTTTGCACAATTTTAGGTCCGTGTAACCATCGTGTGGAGACTAACATTGAAAAGTTTGTTAGCCTGTTTTGCTGAATCAATTTGATTGCTATATGCTATTCAAGTTTTTCATGTTACCATTTTAGGCTACAAGGTGAGGATCAAAATTGAATTTTAAGGGAATTGATTAGAAAACTTTTTCTTAAGATATTATGATTTCAAACTTCTGAAGCTTTAATACTTAAATAGCTATTTCTCTGCCATTCGAATTTGAATTGTTTGCACATTGTACAAACTTTACAACTTAGCCTATGTCTCTCTAAACGATAATATAAAGAAAAAGAAAAAAACGATGTTTATAGTTCTCCACACCAACTAATAAAAAATTTATATATAATTTACATTAATTTGATTTGTTATCAGAGGCGGTCCTGAGACTTATGATGTCCGGTGCAAAATGCTAAATGATGCCCCAAAAGTTAAAAAAAAATCACAATGATACTGAATAATTTTCATATTATAAGGCATTAATATTAGAGAATTCAATACTGTTATTTTGGGTTAATAATGCATGCATTGTAAATAAAAATAACGTGGTCACAACGCAAAAAGTCATAAATAATAAGTCTAGATATGAAAAAAATTACATACAAACTTGAGATATGTCAACTACTAGAAATCAACATTTGCTTCTTTTGTACCACTAGAAAGCTAGCACTCCATATATCTGCAAATTATGATATGAATAACTTGGTCATTTGCGAAAAATATATTTATAAAGTAATAGACATAATATAACATTATTTTAACAATAAATAATAAAAGTAAACAACATATGTCAATACCTTCTTTTTCTCTGTGCAAAATGTGTCATTTAAAATGTTTTCTTCTTGCATTTTTAGAAGCGAAATCATCAATGACATCTTCATATTCAATGTCGTTCAAGATATCTTTTTCAATGCATATGATTGCTAATCCATTAAGTCTGTCTTGGCTCATTGTTGTTCGCAAATATGACTTTAATAATTTCAATTTTGAAAAACTTTGTTCCGCGGATGCAATTGTCACTGGAAGAGTTAGGAGAATCCTATATACAATCATCACATTTGGAAATATATCCATACTTTTCAAAAAATCCAAAATTTCAATAGTCGTCCATGGCTTGTCTACATCATATGATTCACTAGGTAATGTAAGCTGTAATATTTGTAGTTCTGAAAGTAATTCTTCTACGTCAATATCGGAGGCACTTCCATTTCTCAAAGCTAGATCTACTTTTTCACAACAATTTTTTAATCCATCATCATCTAATGATTTTAATTTCAAGGCATCGAACAAAAAACCAAATGTTGACTGAAGTGAATTTAATTGCTCAAATCTCTCTTTTAATTCTGAAAGAGCAATATCCACTATAACAATAAAATAATCGGTTCTGAACGATTCTTCAGCACTCTGCTACTCTCTTTCAGAATTTTCAGTTTCATCAAATTGACGTTTTCTACGAACTTGACGTTTCAAATGAAATATCTGATCAATATTCATTTTACAAGCAATTTCTCTTGCTTGGTTCTTTGCAGAATCAAATCCATTTTCTCTATACTTTTCAAAAAAGAAACAAGATCTTCCAATGATTTTACCGCAATATCTGCTCATATCTTCAGATTGTAATTTTTTGCTGACCATATTAACTTTTAAAAGAATTTCATACCAAATAACTAAACTTAATATGAACTCAAAATTTGATAGCTCTTGGTTTGCTAAAATTTCAGCATCTCGACATAATTTTGCATCATCACTTATCTCTGCTAATTTAAACAGTGCATCTCTAATTTGAGGAACTTGATGTAATATAGCTTTGATACTTTCTACGTGACTTTCCCAATGTGTAGTCGACAAAGATTTCAAAGTGAGGTTGTCAACATATTCTAATAAAATAGCCCATCGCTTAGAAGAATTAGCAAATACTGTATATATGCATTGGCACGCTCCAAAAAATGATTTTGCTCGAACACAAGAATTTGCCATATCACGAATAACTAAATTAAGAGAATGATAACCACAAGGCATGTAAAAAGCTCTAGGATTAATATCGCGTAATCTTTTTTGTACACCAAGATTTTTTCCTTTTATATTTGAGCCATTGTCATATCCTTGCACCCTCACATTATCAATGTCAAGTTCATACGAGTCTAGTGCATTCTTCAATGCTGTAAACAGCCCCGACCCAGATGTTTCTTCAACGTTCAAAAACTCCAGAAAAAATTCTCCAACTTTAACAGAATTACTTTTCATATCTACACATCGTATGATCAAAGTCATTTGCTCTTTATTACTTGCATCAGGAGTGCAATCAAGTATAACAGAATAATACTTTGCTTCTTTCATTTTTGAAATGATTGTTTTTTTTACTTTAGATCCAATAATCTCAATCAGCTCATTTTGTATTTTGTGGCTAAGATAATGATAATGAATTTGTTTATCTTGAATGAGACGGAGATGATGTTGCATTACTGGATCAAACTCAGCGATCATTTCAACTAAGCGTAAAAAATTACCACTGGAGCTCTCATAAATTTTCTCGTTTGATCCACGAAAAGCTAAATTGTTAACAACAAGGCGCTTAACAATTGCAATTATTCTAAGCATGACTTGTTTCCAATGTTCTTTATCTTTTTGAATAAGATCATGCATATTTTTATCAATTGTTTGATTACATTGTAGTCTTTTTTCCAACTAAACCCATGCAGCGTAGTTAAGATTGTGATCTTTACTTCTTTCATGTTGTGTAAGTTTCACACTCAGATGCCTCCAGTCTCTAATTCCATCTTTTGCTAATTGACTTTTTGAACTCATTACATTAAACAACTTACAACAAAAACAAAATACTTTATCTGTCAACTTAGAATAAACAAGCCATCTTCTATTATGATATTCTCCATTACTCATTTGTCTCTTGTAATAACTTATAGAGAAATGCCTATAGTTTTCATCTTGAGGGTAAGCTATATTAAATTCCCTAATAGGACCCTTCTCAATAAGTAAATCTCTTCTATTTCCATCCATATTATCCCAAACTGCTGGATCATATATATTCAAACTTGTTCCGATGACGTGATCTTGGTCTCATTCAATTGTTCTAAACGCTAGACATCGCTTTCATCTACTATTTGTTGCGGTGAAATCTCAATATCATGTGCAGTTTCTTCTGTATCATTAATTCCTTCATTCACCGCAGTCTCATTTTCTATTATATTGTCGGAACCAATTTCATGTTCAAAATCACAAGATTGTTCTGTATTATCAGCCAAATCTGTCGCTTTTGAAAAATACTTGCAAAGAGACCCTCTTAATGATTTGGCTATCTCTTCATTTCTTTTTTGTTTTTTCCTGTTAGAACTTCTGGATGGTTGCTTTCATGGAAACATTACAACTATCTTTTATTTTTTTTCAAATTGAAAATATGACTCCTGTTGAAAAAAATCAATATTTGTAGTAAGGAAAAAAAATATTCATCAAATTTATAAATAAAAATTGATATTTTGTTAAACAAACCAATCTAAAGAACAAAAAAAAATTATATTTAATTTTATTAAAGCTTCTGTAACAAGAACTTTAAGCTTCAAATTGTTTATATTCGTCTAAACGGTTAATTGGTTAAACTTAAACCATGTATGTTCATAGTGATATAAGATTTGGCAGCTCCAACCATATAGATAGCTTTAAAATGCATCAGAACATTTTGATTATCATTATATTAACCAATTTCTAATCACTAAGACACTAACCAATTGCATAATTTACTGATTATTGTTATATTAACCGATTTCTACTCACTAACCATTTGCTAAATTTCAGATATTTATCGAAAGGCATCTACATAATTCTAATCCGTAATCACCAACCAGGCAAAGACTAAACAAAATTGGATAACAATTTAGAAATTAGAGAATCAGAGATACCTGAACCTGAGGTAGATCTCCTCCTCGATGAGTTTCGCACCTCTTCTCGTCAATTAAGAAATTTAGAAACTGGTCCTGATGCCTTTCGCCCTTCCGCTTGAAGACTCCAACGCGCAACTCGTTAGCTTGATTCGATCGCTACTTTCGAACGCCCTTCCTCTTCTCGATTCGATCGCCGCTCCTTTTTCGGCTTTGCGGTGGAAAATTTGATGCCGTAGGTTTTCTGATGCCTCGATCGCTGCTTTGAATTCGATTCGATCGCTGCTCCTTTTTTTTCCTATCGGTATGCGATGGAAAATTTGATGCCCTAGGCTTTCTGATGCCCTGTGCGTATGCACCTTCCGCACCGGGCCAGGGCCGCTAATGTGTATCACCAAACTATCATACAATGCGTAGAGATAATCTACCTGTCTTTCTCCAATACAATATTTTATAATATTAATATGCTTAACGGGAAGAAATTTTATGCCTTTTTGAATCATATACAAGGATTGTTTATGTTCCATAAGGTGTCTTCTAAACAAGTGGTCTATAAATAAGAGTACTTTTCCAAAAAAGGGTTAATATGTGAAATCTACCTGGACATGCATATTTATGAATATTCTTCATTCATAAATTTACTAATTTTTAGTTTCATGCTTAAACATAACTTATTATTACTCAAATCGTAGCCTTATGTTATTCTATATACTCCCTAGCTGAGCTAATATGTAGTGGGGTAGTGAAAATTTGTTATATGAAAATAATGCATGGAAATTTTGATATATGAAATGTGAATGCTTTTTTTCTAGACTGCATTATAAATAACATGTACTATTTGTGCACATTTGTACCAAATTATTGAGCTTTGTTATTTACCTTAAATTCATCTATGTGGTGTACTTCACATTTTTTTTGAAATGCATATGGTATCGTGCATCCTTTGCTGTGATAAGTTGTTTTTATATAGTATAACAAATAAAATGATGATGATGAGCATGAATTTCATTAAATTTAGTTAGTTATTATTTTTATGTTTACGACTAGCGCTCTTTTAAAATTTAACAAAAAAAGAGAACAAATGGAAAAAAGGATTAAAAAATAAGCACAATCCTTCTAGCAACATTGGTTTTCTTTTGCTTTTTTATTTTATTGCAATTATTTGAAGCTTCTTCAAAATGTAGGTTGCTTCTGCAACTGTTATGTTGAATATGCAATCATATATTTTAAACGGCCTTAAGAAATCATATGATCAGTAATTTTTCAATTATAAAAGCAGTACCCACTCTTCCTATGTGATGAATTTGTCCGTGTCACCATAGTACAGGCATCACTTTCCATTATTTGAAATATAATCCCTTTAATTGATGTTTTCTTCTTTGATAGTGAGGGTTACTCTCTTGGGTTTTTAACTTTTAAAAAATTTATATGAACATTAGAATATATGTTTAATATATGGAATGCATACAAAACTATGGGAATTATTTAGAAGGATTGTAAGATTACTAGGGAGTCAGGATAAGTGCATTGTGATCATTGGTTTACCTTAACATTTTATGAAATGAGTTTTTCTTAACATTACTGGAATTAATTAACTAACGGTTTCCAGATCAGCCAGGCAAATATAAGGAATACAATGGTCATATTTCAATTTTGTCATGCGTATCAACGAAGTATTGTTAAACGAAAATTAGTAGTACAGACTAACACTAATATTATTTACTGCAGCATTTGCATACTTAATAAACGAACTTGGAAATGTACATTCATATATTAGTTTCTTGACTTTAGTTTATTGTTTGTCGATTAGTTATTATATGTAACATATAATTAATCCAATACTACATGGCTTATTTTTCAATATGGTAAGAGTTGTTTCTTAGTTTGAACTAAATATAAATTCCTTCCTTTAGTAAATAATAACAATAATATTAATGCTTCATTGTTTCTTTTGATATCCAGTTTTGATATTTTGGCAACAAAAGTAATACGTAATTTCTCTAATATTTCTTCTATACTATCCACGATCTTAAAAATGCTATATAATTTGGATGGATTTATTAAGCTTCCTTAAATTTTATTTTCTGCCCTAACTGAAATTATAATATATTGATTCCTAAATAGCTGTTACATTTATGCAGTAGGAGTTTATATGGTAAGATGTTTTCTTTCTTCATAGTTCTAAATTTTAATGGGAAAACAATTCAACATATTATCTATGTTTGTATAAAAAATTTCAATCAAAAGTCAATTGAATAAAATTTCAATCTTATTCAATAAATTCCATATATGGATGAACAAATTTCTTAAGAATCAAAATCATTTTAAATCATAAATCTAAATGAAGTATTTCTTTTTTGTTGATATAGCTTTTAATTTCCAGTTCATATTCATTTTAGAAAAGTCTAGCACACTTAAATGAGAAGGGATCGTTTAATGAATTTGATAAGCCATTGGAGACTTTTTGTGAAATCCTTCCATTTTGTTGATATTCCAAAACGTGGTTTCTTAGTCTTTTCATATTTTAATCTGAAAGTTTTAGATTGTAACAGAATGATAATCTATGCTTCAAACCTATACTTGTGGCCTTTAGTTTATACTAAAAAAAACTTCGTGAAGGCCACTAAATTATGTCAATGATGCTATGAATGGATATGTAACAGCCGAAACTTTTAACCGATTAATTAAACATTTAAAAATGGTTTTAAATGTTGTTTTAGAATTTAATAATTTTGAATATTTTATTAAAATGAATAATATAATAGTATTTTAATTTTGGAATAATCGGAAAATGTTAAATTTGCAATATTATATGAATTGGCAATATAAAAGAAGTGTGGTGCTATGGGCACCCCAATATGTTCTTCTTAATACCGCAGTTAAAAAAAATAGAACTCATTAAATTTTGTACGCTTCCTAATTCCACATTACATTTTCATTCTAATCTCCCACTAAATCATTATTTGCCGAACTAATCACGTACTAAGCTAATCTAAATACTGTAACCTCTCGTAATCGCTGTCTTTTTCGCATCTCTCACGGGAAAATTCAAATTCGTATGATAATCTCTCAATTGTTTGGTGATTTAAAAACCCTAATCTCTCACTTCCTCTTCTTGTTTGCTTGATTTAAATTTTATTCTCGGCTTTTGTACATTGCAGCGTCGAATTCGTTGATCGGCTAGGGCTTAGCTTGTTGATCGGTTTTACAAATGCGGACAAACGAATATCGAACGAAACAGAAATAGGGTAAAATAGTGTTGTAGCCCATATTTTCTAAGTGTGGTATTAAGAAGAGTATAATACTAATTCTTGTGGTATTTTTTAGTCGCGGTATTAGGAAGAACATATTAAGGTGCCCTTAGCACCACACTAAAAGAATATATGTCTATTTTGTTTTGAATTATATTAATGAATTCGTTCGTTATACTATATTTGTATGTATAACTTATAATTTAGTTATAAAACAAGTTGCAGCAGCGTGCTAGTTCGTTATATAACGTTTTGAACTTTAATTGTACGTACAAAATCCAATATAAGTCGGATTTCTTTGAAACATGAAATGTCTGAATCTATTAGATAATATTTTTTTAATGGAAGAGAAAAATCGAGTTTTCATGTTATGGATTTTGTTTTATGTCCAAATCAAATTTTCATGGTCGCTATGGTATCGTTTATAAATTATAACGATTTATTCAATAAAATTAAAAGGGATTTCAATATGATTGAGCATTGTTTTAACCTGGAATTTGATATAAATGATTTCTGGATAGTTATATATGCTATAAGAATATAATGGAAGTTAATAGAGTTTTAAAATAGTAAGTTTAGTATTGTTTGGAGAAAATGTGTATTTTATATTAATTCAATGCTAGTTAAAAATAGCCAATTTTGAAACAGTACGAATTTCAACGAAATCGATTTCATTAGGTCTGTATTAATAAGTTATTATAGGATTTTGATTTTCATATCGATCGGAATTATCGTTTGATCGCAGGAATAATAAATGCCAATATTTTTATTTAATCATTTTATCGATTTATTTGAAACTTAAGAAAACCCAATTTTCAAACGATCTCAGAATTCAACAAAACAAATTTTATTAAATCTGTAGTGCTTAATTATTGTAAGATTTCAAGTTCCAAGATTTTTGGAGTTAATATGTAACTGTAATGCAATTTAAACGCGTACTATTCATGTTGTGACATTATAAAGGAATTTTCACAAACGAACTCGAAATTTCATGAAACCTGTTCCATTGTGTCCGAAGCATTTAATTATGTTAGGATGCAAATTTTCGTCCCAATTAGATGCCGTATGGAGTGGTTTTTGCGTGAAGCTTCGCGTAAAAGTTTCGTAAGAAATAAAAATAATAATTTTTGCACCCTATTAAACACATTTATGCAAAACCCTTACACCCTGGTCAATGGCTCAAACCCTCCTCCACTAAACTAAAAAACGGCTGAAAAGCTTCCCTTCTTCCCCAATTTTCGAGTGATCTCCACACCTATTCCAAAAACTTCCTTCTACTAACTTCTAGATCTTATCCAGGGCTTTCTATCGACCAGTCATGATCGATTTCTGGTCTATGGTGTGGCCAAATATCCATCAGAAAGCCATTGTAATTCGTAAAATTTTACAAGAATTTGGGGATTTCGAAAATCTCGAGGCTACTAATGAGGAGAGGTGGGGCTTAGGCGCAGGTGTCAACTATCTTGGATGGTATTCCGGAGGTCTCTACGGTGGGGCACAGGCAAGTTGTCGAGGTCGGTGAAAGCTTTGAAACGTGAAACAAAGAAAACCTGTATCGCAAAGGTGAAGAAAGAAACGAATGGGCTTATGCAGTAATTAGTTGTTAAAATTTAATTAAGTTAATTCAAAGTTAGTATTTAATTAAAACAATTGAACTAATAATATTTGTAAATCGTGCAGAACCTGGAAGCAGGATGAGGTTACGAACGTGAAGCATTGAACAAAGGAATCAGAAATCGACCTGTTAACAAAGTAATTAGTATCTAATTATATTAATTAAGAAATAATTTTGCTAATTAAATCATATATACTTATGCAGTTAATAACTTTTGATTCTATGGACATAATTGAATGAAATCGGCGTCGTTGGAATCGTATTCATGAGAGCTATGCTGCTGAACTAAATTCAAAATATTTGGATTTAACTGGAATTTTATCTGATTTTAAATGTTAGTTTAAAATTAGATAAAGTGGCCTGAAATCATCAATCAAATGAATTATGAGTTAATTCTCATGCTTTTTGAAATATTGTGATGTGATTAAATTCATATAATTATAACTTATCATTGTTAGTATAAAATTGGATGACTGGATGCTTGGTTGATTATAGGTTGTCGACATTATTCATGTCAAATTGGATGATTTAGATTTAAATATTTATTTCAGATATTATTATTGAATGATGTTAATTATGATCTGTGATGCAGGGAAGAATAGGTTGGAGGGATCCAACCGGATTCCTTAAATATTATATGTATTGTTTGTTTTTATATTATTTTTGTATATGTATTGATTGAACCCAAATGACACTGAAAATTAATTTGGATGTTGACGTTGAACTAAAATTCAATGTTGTTCTATTTTTAATCTATAAATGGTATTGATTAAGGAATTTGCAGCAAATGGCCTAAAATCCACCTTTTTATTTAGACATTGATTTGCCATTAGGTGAATTGACGCAGTTAAATTATAAAATTTATTTTTATAACTAAAACAAGTTTTCCAATTATATTTTACATATTTTATAAATGAAATTAGAAATAAATATTTATTATAAATTGGCTTTTATTTTATAAAATGATTTTATAATAGGAATTTTACTTTTAAACAAGTTTTATAGGCAAATCAAGCAGTAATTAACCTATGGTTGGGAATAATTGTTATTAGAATAACTGAGTGATATTATTGAATTAATTATATTAGTAATTAATCTAAGAAGATACTGAAAACAGTTAGCGAATTAACTGATGGTTTGAAGTTGACTAAGTCAACTGTTTGTTTGAAATTGATTATTAGATTAATTAGTTTTTAATTAATATAATGAAAAGGATTTAGTAAATAATTGATTCAAATTAATAAGATTTCTTAAAAATTAATTATCTTTTTATTTAATGATGTTCAAAAATGATTATTTAATAGTTAGTTATTGTTTAAACAAAACGATTAACTAATCTAGTTTAGTTAATGAAGAAATAAACTAATATTATTTAAGTAGATGATGAAGTTAATTATTATTTTAATTAATAATAATTAAAATATTATTTCTTAAATGGAGTTCATTTAAGATAATAATCGATTTATAATAGAATTAAATTGGATACTCGTAAAAGATTTTTGCAAAGGAGATTTTATTATAATAATCCAAAAGTTTTGGGAGGGGTTTATTAAGAGGAACCAAAATTAAGTTTTAAACTTAAAAGTGATGGTTTACTTAATTGAATTACATTAAATGATTCGAATAGAAAGAAAAGGTAGAAAAGGCAAAGAAGATGAACGTTGAATGGTTTTGTGTGAAGAAATGGATAAATGAATTTTAGTTATAAAATCCCAAAATATTGGTTTTGTAATATGATGTTTAATAGTTTTTGAATAAAGTATTTAGTCCAAGTTGTAAACGGAGTGGCAATAAAAGAATTTAAATTTAAAGGAATGGTTTTGGCAAGAATGACTTAATATAAGAATGGAATAGAAATGGTTATAACTGACTAAAGTTCTTGAAGTAAGAATATCATTTATAAAAACATTTTATAAATAGTAAATAAGATTTTGAATGATATTTTAAATAATATGGATTTTTAAGTTATGAACTTCTATCTATTTTGAGTTAAGAATGTCGTCAATCACGGTCTAAGAGGTAATTAAAATACCCCAACTTAAACGGCTTCACTACCATCTAGGGATAGTATTTGTTTATGATGGTAAAGGAAGTTAAAATTAGTTTATTATTTCCATAAGAAGGAATATCACAATGCTATTTGCATGATTTGGATTATAATTAAACTATTGGGATTTAAAAAAAAACATGTAATTAAGCATTTGTTTGGCCCAAGTTGGTAATATGATTTTGTTTCAGATTAATTAGCTAAATATATAGCACTATTTTCTAGAAATGGAAATGTTATGATTTGATCTACACTTGTTATAAATGAAAGGTAAATGGAACATATTTAATCAATGAAATGGTTTAAAGATAGACGAAGAGTTTAAATGAATGATTTTATATAATAAAATGGTCTTAACTGCCAATAAACTTGACCATATTACTTGACCAAATCTGATTGGACAATTGTTTGGTTGAAAATTGTTGAGATCAATAGTTAAAAACCCGACTATCAATAAAATGCCTTATTGGATTTTTGATGCGTTGTTTCGAAGATACTGGGATAGAAACTAGACCCGAAACCACTTTGAATCAACATTGTGATCGAAACTAACTTACAACAAATAAAGATAGAGCATTGAAGACCGTAGATCTTCATAAGCGGAAGAACTACTTATAATCTCTTGGTAGCTCCCATAAAAGAGATAAACTGTGGTTCTATCGCGGTTGGAATCTATGGATTGCACGGACTTCTTGCTACTGGTCCTTAGAGTGATTCCTACATAGGATGAAGTTAGAGGGTGCCTTTGGTTCATCTTGTTCATGGATGACTTGTATGGATGAATGTTTGACAGAGTATTTCCAAATGGTCACATACGTTTACTTTTACAAATATACCAAGTTTGGTGGCAGAGAAGACACTTTCTCTTAGCTTAACACCCAATGTGTATTTGTGGACGCCAATTAGTGATTTGACGGATCTGACAATGTGACATTCAAAGATATTGAGATGTTATCTGAAATGGAAATCGTGACCTCAAGCCTCATCAACTGGGAAATGATAGAAATTAGGTAGGTAGCACAACTAAGTGGGTCATTACCAATTATGTTATATTATCACTATCCAGAGAAAATACTGTTTGTTCCTCTTTTGATTTTGTACCTCCCGGGAAGTACAGTGGCCCCATAAAACCATAGGGTGATAATATATTCGATACACTCAAGCTAAATGAGTGGTCGGTCATACGTGGCCGAGTTGCAAGATTTTCTTGTTGAACCCTAGTGCATTGCCCTCTAGAGGTGCACATTCGGAAGGCGGTCCCATACCTTGTCATATTTGGAAATTCGATCTCCAATAAGCACCATGCAGTTTTTGATTGTACACTAAGTATTTAGAGCGTGAAATGTAAGCATTCTGCTAGATGGTTATTTATTTGTGGATTAATAGACATTAATATAATATCATTAGATTTTGAGATATAAAATGTTTTGGGTTATCGTAAGGTAAAAACCGTCTATGTTTGGGTTGGTCTTACTATTATCCTTTTTCTTTCAAAATGATTTTCTAAAGTTAAACAAGTTGTTTGCTATATGAGTTTTAACTAAAAGTATCCCAGACTGATCCAGGTGAATTTTGCTTTGCTTCAAATGTGCTTGTGTAGGACCAGATATATTTTCAGGTTAGGTTTCGCTTGGAATTTCAAAAGAGGATCTGAAGTCGTGACGTGTTCCAGTTTACTTGTATTAATTTACTCCATTGTGTGTGCTATTTTGAGATGAATGTATACTCTAATGTTGTAATCATTTATATCTGGTTTCTTTTTGGTATAAAATTATATTTTATTCATACCGCTGTGAGACTCTAATCACCTTACTCTTCTATTCTAATATTTCTTTCTTTCTACTCTCACCTTCTAATTTCTTTCTATTGATAATCTGGAATTTCAATACTTGAATTTTTGGCAAGTGATACAAGATTATATATTATTGTTAAAAATTCGAGCGTCGAATTTTTCGGGTCATTACAGGATATATACCAATAGATTATATCTCCCATTTACAAAAGGTTAGGTTACCTATATTTATCCATTTATTGCCATATGCTAGGATAAATGGCTATACGGAGGATATCACAATAATATATGGCACGTTTGTGTCCAAAATTATATTGATGATAATAGGCGTCTTACTAGGATATATGCCACAATTTGAGAAATTTTCCATAATTTCACATATATGTACAATCATTTAAATTGTTAAAATCAACTAATGGGTGATGTTAGTTTTTAAAAGCTAACATATTTCCGATGTGAGGGATGTACAATGGAGTTACACGATAGAGATGAATAGACATGCTGCATGTTAGATGATATTGTATGAGCAAAAGGATTGATGTAGCTATAACATAAGTAGCCTGGTTGTGCTGCTTGTCAATGAAGTTGTTGTATGGCAGGGAGTAATAAATAGTGGAAGAATTTGAAGCAATTCTGAAATGTCACTAACCGGTGGTATCAAAGACAAAAACATGAAAAATAGTTGCAACAAAGGTCTATAGTTGTTATGCAGGTCACCACATCCTTTTGGAACTCCTTTGAATTTGGAATTACGTTTCAAAAGCAAATTTGTGCTGCCAATATTCAGTTTTCACTTTATTTTAATGTGCATTGATGATAATATTATCCCATGGTATCAAGTCAGCATTCACTCAGTGGGATATATTTTATCTTCTTATTTTTGTGGTCTTTATGTTAAATATATATATTTTGACTAAAGATTTATATGCAGTTGATAAAGCATTAAGAAATAAAGGGAAATGTAGGGGTGTAAACGGGTCGGACCGAACGCAACAGAAGTGTGTCCAGTCTCTGTCTTATAAGATGTAACACCCCACCTCCGTTAAGGACACTCACAAAGGGAATGCCTTAACTTTGGTGGAGAGTTTTAGCAGACATAACAGAAATTTACAAGACAGATAAAAAATACTTGAGAAATTATAACTTTATTTCAGCGGAAAATAGAAATCAGTTTGGTTACATCTTTCCAGAAAAACTCAAGTACATAAATATCAGTCTTGTTCAGAAAATCATCAGAGTACAAAACTTTAAAATCATAATCCCCACAGAAGCTGCCATAAAGAGTCAAGCCATACTTTAAGCACTCTAAGTACTTCAACCAGAAGAAATCCGGATCAAGCTAAAGTATTCCCTCCTTGGAAAACCTGGAGGGGGGGGAACGGAAGAAAAGGGGCGAAAACAAGAAAGGTCAAACATAAAGTCTGGCAAGTCCAGTGACTTTCAGCATATGAATAGATAATAATAATCATAGCATGCAAATAAAACTGGATGAGAGATAACAGTAACAGGAGCAGCAGATGTACTTAGGTTAAACGGAATAATATTACTTTTCATCTCTCTGCACTAGTACTAGTATAACAGGATTAGGTGTCACCCTAATGTCTAAACTGAAGCAGAAATGGGAACAGAATAATTTCCACAGAAACAGAACGCTAATAATGGGCCTTTACCACCCGAATAGAAACAGACAGAAACAGAATGCTGATAATGGGCCTTTACCACCCGAACAGAAAGTACATAAACAGATTAATCCCTACGGAAACAGAATGTGGAATTAGGTGTACACTAGTAAATGGTCCTTTACCACCCGAACAGATGGTACCACGTAGAAACAGACAGGTGTTACCATCCAACAGAAACAGACGGTACCAACAGAAACAGACAGAACTAAGTGTACCCTAAAACCCTACCCCAAGCGATCGACACCCTAATACATAAATACCCTGTGTCGGCTCCACAATAGGGTGTATCACTCCCTTAAGTGACAACCAATTGGCACAGGCCTATTTACAGATGTCACGGCATCTTACATCCTCAGAGGCAGACCGGGATCCATGCACGCACATGACCCGGTTGGAATGCACCATCAACACCCCTCGCCATTATCAGAATGAACCACTTATAATTAGTTCAGTAAGCGTGCCCGGACCCTACCTACTGTTGGGTCAAAGTTTTGATACCAGAAAGGGTTACTGACTAATATGGGTCCCAAACAACAGATGACACAAGTAATTTCCCTCCTAATCTTGTGTCCCCAGACTAACATATTTCAGATTTACTTGTTTACAAATTCAGACATACAGAGTTCAGATCAACTAGTTCACAGATCAGACAAGTTTTCTGGCTAACGGATCAAATATACGGATTTTACAGATTTACAGATTTGTCTAACTTTGTAATAGGGCCTACAGATTCACGTAACGGATTCGTTAAATTCATTAGTCCAATTGGTTAAACCCTATCCACCCAAGACGTTTTAGACATCATATTTATCCCAGATTTGCATTAATTAAATATTAATGCACAGACCTCTCACATTAGGTCAGAAGCTTGTGGCTGCTGGATATGCCGGGCGGTTCCAGGAAGACTTCTGCCACAAGCCAGACCTAACCTCGTGTCTAAGCATATTTTAGTTATGCCTACGACCTCTCACATTAGACTGACAGTTTGCGGTCACTGGTTAAGCCGGTTGGTTCCGGGCAGGCTTGTACCGCAAACAGAATCTAACCTCGTGTCATAACCAATTCATTTCAATACAGATTTTTCAGATATCACACTAATTTTGTTTATTTAACAGATTAAACTTCTGTGCAAGTTACAGCAGATTATTCGAGGTTCTATTAACAAGTTTTGCTCAATTTTATGTCGATCCTACAGATTCACATACTTCAAATTTCAGCATTTCAGTTCCAACAGATTACGTCATTCAACGGATTAAACGGATAACAGATCTTGCAGATTAGGCTATTTAGCAGATTTAGCAGATAAGGCGATTTAACATAATTAGCAGATCAAGCAATATAACAGAACCTGCAGATTAGGCAATATAACAGATTTAGCAGATAACAGATTTAGCAGATTATATATCATATCTTGCCTAGTCATAAATTTAGCCTAAACTTACATGCCCAAACCAAGGTCATAATTCATAATACAATTTATTCCCCAAATCTTAGCCTTAATATTCCCATTTACAGTTCATGTTAATACTAGATTCTAGTTCACCATTTATGTCCAGAACTAATATACATGTTAATCATTCACTATTATAGCTAGTTCAGATTATGCCAACATATTTATTATGCCAAATTAACTTAATTAAACTACTCCCAATCCCCGTATAACATGTTTCCACAAGTTCTCTAAGTACTCATGAAGTGACCCCAGCAAAATGAATAGGGGACAAGCACAAGAAAGAATAGGCATGCAATGATGAACCAAATATAATGATAATGGCCCTACTAGGCTCGATGTACATAACAGTGAATGAGAATAAACTAGTAAGGTTACATACTAAATATGAGATCCAACATCAATAAGGGAATAGGCATAAGAAACTAACTACAGTAGTTATAGGAAACTAACCACAATAGTCATGGGCGACTAATCATAATAGTCTCTTATTCAATGTCATAGGCAATAGTCTCATAGGCGTGAATCATAGTCATAGGCAATAGTCTCATAGGCGTGAATCATAGTGATGGGCAATAGTCTCATAGGCAACAGTTTCATGACCAATTATGCATTATTATTTGTCCCAAAATTTAGCGTTCGTGCGTTAATCTCTTATGAGATTCTGCGCAGGCTCATGGTAGCCTGGCTATAGAACAGAAAGAAGAAAGAGGTACATAATAGTCACAGAAAAACAGATCTGACAGATAAGAATATACATAATCTCAGATTCAGATTTATAATCATGTCACAATTATAATTACAGTTTATAGTGGAAAATAACTATACTTGCCTTTCATGGTTTTAAGAAAGGAAAATAAACTGTTGTTGATGCAGAAATGCTGAATTATTACTCTTTAATTGTTGCGTAGCTCTAGACTTTGATTCGAGATTTGATTTAGCTTTTAATTCTATTCAGGTTGGAAGAAGATGCATCAGTCCAAGTTTTGATTCCAGCAGGGTAGCGACTCCATTTTTATTTTTAATTAGAACAGAGGCATAATATAGACAGAATGAAATGGTGTGGAGAGAATGAGGCTAGGGGTGAGTTTATATAGGATTAGGCAGACGAATCTAGACAGAAACGGGACCGGATACATCAAAATGAACCAGGTTAAAAAACTGGGTTTCGGGAGCAGGTCGACACTATGGTCGACCTGGTCTGGGGGAGGTCGACTACCCAGTCGACCTGGTCAGGGGGAGGTCGACTACCCAGTCGACCTGGGTCCTGGGCGGGAAATTTCCCGCCTAGCCCGCTTCTGGGTTTGGATTCGACTTTTCGAGCTGTTTTCGATTCTGAAATTCTCTGAAACTTTGGAGGGCCATATCTCCCTCATATGAACTCCGTTTCTCAAAAACTCGGACTCGCTTCCAAGCATAATTTCAAGACGAACGCAATGGCGCAACCCGTTTCCCTTGATTCTTATTTTATAATTTAATTATTCTCTGATTTGTTACTTATACGATCACAGAAAATACGGGGTGTTACATTCTCCCCTCCTTAAAGGATTTCATGCCCGAAATCTTCAAGTTGAGAAGAATGTGTCCTACCATCCAGTCATCCATCTAGTCAACCATCATCCACAAGCATCCATTGTCCTTAGAAAACTTCTAATGTTGTATGAACATATGCAAAAGTGTGTGTATATGTCCCTTATCTAATGCAAAGATCAGGCGGTCCACTGATTCAGTTGACCTCCTAAATGCGAATTATGTTAGTGCCATGAGTCCAACATGTATGCAACCTTCCTATTTGATACATATCATTCTTATATGAGTGACAACCATTCATTCATATGTAAAACATCCATGTGATGAATCAATCATTTTGCATCCACAAAAATTGAAAATGCTCACATATCCATATGCAGTATGAGAGTGTTTTCGAGCCGATCTAGTGCCTAGTGTGTGTATATGCATCCACGAGCAACCACTAGTAACCACTTGCATCCACTTGCAACCATAAAACATAACATGTCTCAAACACATGTGTACATCCATAAGATTCCTATCTATTGGTCGAAGACTCGATTAATAGGATACAGTCGAGTGATGGAAGCGAGTGCAGATAAACAAAAACTTGGTTTCCATTAGACCTTGGTTGAGAGACAAATTCCCCTAAGTATCAACCCCGAAGACCGAAGTCAACATCAGATTGACACCCAAAGGATTACCCCCTTTAGACAATGTCAAAACTGGAAATCTCAATCTTATCAGAAATATTTAGATATTTACGGATTACCGGTACAGATCAGATCACTAAATGATTCTTAGGAAACTAAGCATGATAAAAACACAGAATGTATGCGTCATAGTCAACTTAACGCCCAACATGGATACCCAACTTACCACGCTTAGATGAGTCATAGCCCTTATGGGTTTGAGTCTACAACGAAATCAGAAACAATACTAGTATTCAAGTACAGAGTATCGATTACAGAATCGAAATGCCACAATCAGAAAAGAGTTTTAACTCAAAAATCAGATAAAGAAATTAAACCTCCTACAAAAAGTTTTCCTATTTCTATCCTATCCATTAGCCTTGAGAGTGTTCTCCTGCCTTCCAGAAGTTGGTCCTGCCCTCTACCCTTGCCCTCGTTTCTTCGGACAGTCCCTAGTGAAGTGTCCCATCTCACCACAGTTGAAGCAAGTGCCCTTTCTTTTTCTGCATTCCTTGTTCAGATGAGTCGAGCTTCCACAAGTAAAGAACTTTTTCTCCTTCTTATCTTCAGACTTTTCACTCTTCTTTTGTGTTTCCTTTTTGGGCCATGCTTTCTTGTTCTGTGGTTCTTCCTTCTTTGCCTCTTTCTTGTCGTTGTCTTCCTCGTGTAGTAGTGCCATATCCACCAATCTCTTGTAAGTCGCTCCCATGGGTACATGGGTCATGGCTAGGCTGTGCAGTGGTTCGTTCAATCCTTTAACAAAGCGGAGAGCCTTTTTATGCTGGGTGTTGAATAAATCTAGCCCGAACCTGGCCAGTTGGTTGAACTTATTGACGTATTCCCTGACCGTCATACTTCCTTGCTTAAGAGATAAGAACTTTTCCAGTTGTAGACTTCGTTCATCTTACGAGAGGAATTTCGTCTCAAATCTTGTTCTGAAATCCATCCATGTTTCAACCGGCCTCTCGGCGTTAGTGACTTCCCACCAATAGGTAGCTTCGTCCTTGAGCAACCATACCGCCAATTGTACCTTCTGCCTATCGTCCACCTCGAAAATAACGAACAGATCCTCAGTTTCTTTGAGCCAGTTCCTCGCTTCTACGAATGATTCAGTTCCCTTAAAGTCCTTTCCACCCATGGCCCTAAAATCTTTACAGATCTTTGATAAAGCAATTGCACGAGGAGGGGGCGGAGGAGGAGGAATTACTGCAGTTGGAGGAGGAATATCTGCTGGGCCTGCATCGTTGGCCCTAGCTTCTAAATACCTCCTGAACCAGCCAGGTATTGGCACGCCCTCTGAAAAGTTAAGATTCCCAGATATGCTGGAATGAAAGAAAAAGATTTAAAACGGAGAACTGAAAAGATAGATATATGGCTTTTTGGGGATTATGTTTTTCAGAATAAACTTTATTTTTGAAAATACTTCCTTTTAAAACCTTTTCGAAAATAGTTTTCTAAACTTTTTATCAAATCTGGTAACCTTCAGCTCTGATACCAAGTGTAACACCCCACCTCCGTTCAGGACACTCACAAAGGGAATGCCTTAACTTTGGTGGAGCGTTTTAGTAGATAGAACAGAAATTTACAAGACAGATAAACAATACTTGAGAAATTATAACTTTATTTCAGCGGAAAATAGAAATCAGTTTGGTTACATCTTTCCAGAAAAACTCAAGTACATAAATATCAGTCTTGTTCAGAAAATCATCAGAGTACAAAACTTTAAAATCATAATCCCCACAGAAGCTGCCATAAGGAGTCAAGCCATACTTTAAGCACTCTATGTACTTCAAGAAAAAGAAATCCGGATCAAGCTAAAGTATTCCCTCCTTGGAAAACCTGGGGAGGAACAGAAGAAAAGGGGAGAAAACAAGCAAGGTCAGACATAAAGTCTGGCAAGTCCAGTGACTTTCAGCGTATGAACAGATAATAATAATCATAGCATGCAAATAAAACTGGATGAGAGATAACAGTAACAGGAGCAGCAGATGTACTTAGGTTAAATGGAATAATATTACTTTTCATCTCTCTGCACTAATACTAGTATAACAGGATTAGGTGTCACCCTAATGTCTAAACTGAAGCAGAAATAGGAACAGAATAATTTCCACAGAAACATAACGTTAATAATGGGCCTTTACCACCCGAACAGAAATAGACAGAAACAGAATGCTGATAATGGGCCTTTACAACCCGAACAGAAAGTACAGAAGCAGAAACAGATTAATCCCTACGGAAACAGAATGTGGAATTAGGTGTACACTAGTAAATGGGCCTTTACCACCCGAACAGACGGTGCCACGTAGAAACAGACAGGTGTTGCCACCCAACAGAAACAGACGGTACCAACAGAAACAGACAGAACTAAGTGTACCCTAAAACCCTACCCAAAGCGATCGGCTCCCTAATACATAAATACCCTGTGTCGGCTCCACAATAGGGTGTATCACTCCCTAAAGTGACAACCAATTGGCACAGGCCTATTTACAGATGGCACGGCGTCTTACATCCTCAGAGGCAGACCGGGATCCATGCACGCACATGACCCGGTTGGAACGCACCATCAACACCCCTCGCCATTATCAGAATGAACCACTTATAATTAGTTCAGTAAGCGTGCCCAGACGCTACCTACCGTTGGGTCAAAGTTTTGATACCAGAAAGTGTTACTGACTAATATGGGTCCCAAACAACAGATGACACAAGTAATTTCCCTCCTAATCTTGTGTCCCCAGACTAACATATTTCAGATTTACTTGTTTACAAATTCAGACATACAGAGTTCAGATCAACTAGTTCACAGATCGGACAAGTTTTCAGACTAACGGATCAGATATACGGATTTTACAGATTTACAGATTTGTCTAACTTTGTAATTGGGCCTACAGATTCACGAAACGGGTTTGTTAAATTCATTAGTCCAATTGGTTCAACCCTATCCACCCAACGCGTTTTAGACATCATATTTATCCCAGATTTGCATTAATTAAATATTAATGCACAGACCTCTCACATTAGGTCGGTAGCTTGTGGCCGCTGGATATGCCGGGCGGTTCCGGGCAGACTTCTGCCACAAGCCAGACCTAACCTCGTGTCTAAGCATATTTTAGTTATGCCTATGACCTCTAACATTAGACTGACAGTTTGCGGTCGCCGGTTAAGCCGGTTGGTTCCGGGCAGGCTTCTACTGCAAACAGAGTCTAACCTCGTGTCATAGCCAATTCATTTCAATACAGATTTTTCAGATATCAGACTAATTCTGTTTATTTAACAGATTAAACTTTTGTACAAGTTACAGCAGATTATTCGAGGTTCTATTAACAAGTTTTGCTCAATTTTAAGTCGAGCCTACAGATTCACATACTTCAAATTTCAGCATTTCAGTTCCAACAGATTACGTCATTCAACAGATTAAACAGATAACAGATCTTGCAGATTAGGCTATTTAGCAGATTTAGCAGATAAGGCGATTTAACATAATTAGAAGATTAGGTAATATAACAGAACTAGCAGATTAGGCAATATAACAGATTTAGCAGATAACAGATTTAGCAGATTATATATCATATCTTGCCTAATCATAAATTTAGCCTAAACTTACATGCCCAAACCAAGGTCATAATTCATAATACAATATATGCCACAAATCTTAGCCTTAATATTCCCATTTACAGTTCATGTCAAAACTAGATTCTAGTTCACCATTTATGTCCAGAACTAATATACATGTTAATCATTCACTATTATAGCCAGTTCAGATTATGCCAACATATTTATTATGCCAAATTAACTTAATTAAACTACGCCCGATCCCCGTATTACATGTTTCCACAAGTTCTCTAAGTACTCATGAAGTGACCCTAGCAAAAGGAATAAAGGACAAGCACAAGAAACAATAGGCATGCAATGATGAACCAAATACAATGATAATTGCCCTGCTAGGCTCGATGTACGTAACAGTGAATGGGAATAAACTAGTATGGTTACATACTAAATATGAGATCCAACATCAATTAGGGAATAGGCATAAGAAACTAACTACAATAGTTATAGGCAACTAACCACAATAGTCATGGGCGACTAATCATAATAGTCTCTTATTCAATGTCATAGGCAATAGTCTCATAGGCGTGAATCATAGTCATAGGCAATAGTCTCATAGGCATGAATCATAGTCATGGGCAATAGTCTCATAGGCAACAATTTCATGTCCAATTATGCATTATTATTTGTCCCAAAATTTAGCGTTCGTGCGTTAATCTCTTATGAGATTCTGCGCAGGCTCGTAGTAGCCTGGCTATAGAACAGAAAGAAGAAAGAGGTACAGAATAGTCACAGAAAAACAGATCTGACAGATAAGAATATACATAACCTCAGATTCAGATTTATAATCATGTCACAATTATAATTACAGTTTATAGCGGAAAATAACTGTACTTGCCTTTCGTGGTTTTAAGAAAGGAAAATAAACTGTTGTTGATGCAGAAATGCTGAATTATTCCTCTTTAATTGTTGTCGTAGCTCTAGACTTTGATTTGAGATTTGATTTAGCTTTTAATTCTATTCAGGTTGGAAGAAGATGCATCAGTCCAAGTTTTGATTCCAGCAGGGTAGCGACTCCATTTTTATTTTTAATTAGAACAGAGGCAGAATATAGATAGAATGAAATAGTGTGGAGATAATGAGGCTAGGGGTGAGTTTATATAGGATTAGGCAGATGAATCTAGACAGAAACGGGATCGGATACATCAGAATGAACTAGGTTAAAAAAGCTGGGTTTCGGGAGCAGGTCGATACTATGGTCGACCTGGTCTGGGGGAGGTCGACTACCCAGTCGACCTGGTCAGGGGGAGGTCGACTACCCAGTCGACCACCCAGTCGACCTGGGTCCTGGGCGGGAAATTTCCCGCCCAGCCCGCTTCTGGGTTTGAATTCGAATTTTCAAGCTATTTTCAATTCTGAAATTCTCTGAAACTTCGGAGGGCCATATCTCCCTCATACGGACTCCGTTTCTCGAAAACTCGGACTCGTTTCCAAGAAGAATTTTGAGACGAGCGCAATGGCGCAACTCGTTTCCCTTGATTCTTATTTTATAATTTAATTATTCCCTGATTTGTTACTTACACGATCACAGAAAATACGGGGTGTTACATAAGAATTCGGACGGACACGGAGCGGACATCATATAGCCTCGGATCGAGCCAGACAACAAACTGTCCTGTCCGATACAGCCTTGGATAATAGAAAAACATCAAACTTTTTAGATTGGACCGAACACTAGTGTGTCCAAGCTCTGACCAATAAGAGAATCAGACGGACATGGATTTGACATCTTATAGCTTCGGACCGAGCCGGACAATGGACTGTCCTGTCCAATATACAGCCCAAGGGAAATGAGAGATATACCATATTATTGTAGGCTAAAAAAATTCATCTGTAGCATGTTAGTTTGAATTGGACTTTTTGTATCAAAAATAAAAATTTAATGGGTTGGACAAATAATTAATATGCCATTGGTTTGTTCGATTGTTAGTTTTTTGGCATTGATGTACCAATTTTATTGGACTATCATTCTAATATTTAATGCTGATTACAATAAATGTATGATATGAAGAAGTAGGATTTTGTAGGAAAGGTACAACCATGTGTACACATCATCTCATTTAGGACATGTCCTTTTTGTGTTATTTAGCATAATGTAATTATCAATTTTAATGTTTTCCAATCTTAGGGTGCATTCGACATTTCAAAACGGACCGTCTGCCTAATCGACTAGTTCGTTGAGAACATTCCATTTTGGACCGTTTGCCCAACGGCTCCATTCCGAGTTATTGGGCAAAAATGACTATTTCCCTCTTCTCTCAATAAATTCTCCTCCTCCTCCCATTTCTTCTCCCATGCCAAACTCTTTCTACTCCCTATCAAAACAATGTCAAACAGACAGCTAAAGCACTAGTAGACAGTGAGTCAACTAGACTTTTGCTGAAATTCGTCGTTACTGCATATGGTAAATGTGATCAACATGGAATTTTTTAAGCTTCTTATATATGGTAGCACGCAGTAAATGTTTCAGTGAAGGAGCGGAATTTAGTTTTAGTGAAGCTTTATACATAGTCACACAACCCAACAAGATATATATATTGAACATCTTAAACGATGACGATGCAAAACCATGTTTGTCGCGTGAGGCAAACTGCGATCGTCTTTCTTCTAACTACAAATCCTATTTTATCAACAAAGAAGGAGGCAACAAATAGGATTTCTACTATTTTTTCAGTTTTTGTTGTATTTTTTCATATTTATGCTCTGTTTGGTCTACTGTATTATTTTGCTTTAATAATAATAATATGTTTTAATGATATTGTTCTGTTTTAAACATAAATTAATTAAAATTAAAAAATATAATAAAAAATGCTCCACTTAAATTGTCCGTTTAAAGTCCCAAACGCATTCCCTGCTAAAATACTCCGCTAAAATTCCCCGCTATCATTTCACTCAAACACACCCTTAGTCTATAGCATAAAAAAGGATCAGTTGTAAAGAATAACGTGCATGCATCTTGTCAAAGTGAAGACCATTTGAGTGTTGGATGAGCCATAAATAAATTTGAAGGTGGCTCTTTTGTACTGAAGCTCCATATTACTTTAATTCATCCATCCAATGTCAAGAAGAAGACGGGGTAAAACTTTTTCTGGGTAATGTCAGATTACTTCCTAAACGGAATATATATTATTATATACATATATAACAACTTTGATTTTCTTTGTAATTAGATGAACAAAAAACGTAGTCGAAGGGAAATGTTATTTTATTCATTTGAGATGCTAAGAAAACAAAGTTGAAGGGAAATGTTATTTTCTTCATTTGAGACTCTAAGGAGATTTCTTCAAATCAATTACGGTAAACTTCACATAAACATTCTCATTTTGGAAAAAAAAAATGAAAATAGCGGCCCTCATGGTCACAAACTTATCAGTCTTCCTTTCATTTTTCATTTAAGTGTTATAATATTGTCTGAATTTGGGAAGAATATAAATTTATTCTTAGTGTTACAAATTGTGATGACAACCCATAATTCCTACATTTAACAAGAGGAATAATGTGCTGAAAGGTGTGCCAGGTAGTTATGGACGATCATCAAGTTAAGATACGTAAAAGCAGATGTTGTCAAATAACCCAAAGAGTAAGGATAAAATATAATAGAACATATACAACATTCAATAATAGCGAAGCATAATTGCGTAGAATTTTAAACTTTCATATCATCAAAAGATATCCATAGTACCACTGGAATACATTACCAAATTATGTACAAAAATCCTCATTACAATCACTCAGAGTATCATAACAACCATAACAATAGAAACATATAATAATATATAGGAAATAATATGTTAGCCTCCTGCTCGTTATCGCTCTGCAACATCGTCCTCATCAAGATCTACTACCTGTTACCTGCTACTCAGTCTACCCATCCAAAACACGGATGAACAACCCATGGTAATAAGAGAGAAACGTAAAACCTTGGGCCAAACAATAGTCTTAATGAGCGATAAAGCAGCTATCTAACATCATCAATAAAGTATATGGGAAATCGGCAGATTAATCATTTAATTTACCAACACATCATCAGAGAAGAACTTCCAAACCCGTCTCCTCCACATCCGACAGTGATAGCCTTTACAAACAACTAGATATAAGCAAATATACATAGCAACTAGTTATCCAGCATAGACCATTCTAATCAATATCAACATCTCCTAAGAGCAAACCCAAAGGCCAAAACCAGTATCAGATAAGAACCCAAGAGATGTCTCCTTCGACGTCAAACAATCTACGCAAAATGATACAAGCAAAACAGTCAACATCCATGACTCTGGCTGTCGCCACTGATCCTGCATAGAAACAATCATTAATCGCTTGACTGACTACGTTACATCTTTCTGTCAATGACTAATGGTAACCCCGGTTCTAGTGAAAACTCGATACACCATCGTGACTTGTATCTCTAGGCCCATCAAGACTACCTAGGGTACTCGACCATTCGATCGGTCTTCTAGGCGTCCCTATTATGCCCCTGCTTTGAGCCCTCTAAAACCTACGACAACGATAATTCCTCGGCCTCCATAACTCTAGTTGTCGTCACTGGTGACTATCCATAAGCTCAAAGAACACTATAGCAACCATTATCCATGAGCTCAAAACACACTTGAGTCGTCTGCATATTTGTTGCATTTCGTCAATCAATGAACATATCCCAGTACTTCGAACATTCCTCCTAGAGCTCACGTTGAAGCCATTACCATCGTCGACTCAAAAACATACATCGTTTGGTTAATATTCGATTCATAGTGTTTCACCCTTTCAGCTATGGAAAACATACCAAAGCATTTAAATTCCCTTCCACAGCGTTTGCTAAACGTTATAGTATCTTTTTCCTGATCCATAAGAAAAACGACCCAACTCATCAGATCATGAACGACCCGACTCATTAGGTCATGAACGACTCGACTCAGTAGGTCTTGAAAGACCCAAAGCCACCAACAACTCAACTCAAAACGATCGATGCACCAACTACCTGATGCATCAGTGACCTGAAGCACTAACGACCTGATGCACCAACGACCTGAAGCACCAATTACCCGATGCACCAAAAACCTGAAGCACCAACGATAAGAACACTTTAGGCGTCCCATGCTAAACAACCCGACCTATCTAGCACAAATGACCTGACATCCAAGACCCGAAGACTTGACCGACCTAGCATTTCTTGGGCAATAAGTCAAACGACCCGACTCCAAACTTGATAGATCCATCTCCAATATTAACCAATCCATCACCAAATGAAAATGTGATGCACATCACTCCTTCAAATCAATCAACTCCGACGATTCAGTCAGCAATACTCTGTGAAATCATCAAACAACATTATCACAACAAGTATCATCATACATTCCATAGAATTCACCAAATCATGATAAAACAATGAATGCACAAAATAGTGGATCTAAATTTTGCATAAACATATGAATTAACATAAGAATTACCGATTCAAGTTCATAGATTAGATCCTATGGTGATTTGAATGAAAACATACTTACCATGATGTAGATTTAGGTGAAAACAACTTGAAATGATGAAAAATAATATTAAACAACCTATATACTTGATTGACTCCGTGCGAGAGATTCTTATCACTCACCAAATCCTCAAATAAGCTTTAAAACGATGATCTACAAATTAGGACAACGAAGAACAATCTTAAAATTTCTAATTTGTTGAAATCCACTTTCTATTGATGTAGATCTAGCCTTCCTCGATGTAGATCTTCAATCCTTTATATAGATCTAAGATTTTAGTGGAGGAGAGATGTATTTGATTGGGCGAGGAGGATCACTAGCTCAGTCAAATGAGAAATGAAGAAAGTAAACCGTCCCCCTTGCCTTTACCCCTATTTATAGCCAAACCATCATCCTACTAATGGGCCTCACTAATTAGCCCACTAATGACTGATTAGTCTATCCAGAAATTGTGTATCACAAAAATAGCGATTCCTCCCAAATTGTTAAACCAAATATTTAATATGACCACTCTACAGAATTGGAAACATCATTTTCCTTCTAATGAAATCAATCATAGCACCTGATTCAATCTCAGTCAAAAGTTATGATCTGTACAAAACTGACAAGGAAAAATGGTCATGAATAGAATTAGTAAATATTGTGGAGATGTCTTACATTCCCATAAAAAACATATCAAAATATGAGAATCATCCTACCCTTGAGGAATTAAATAAAAATATTTTACGATCCTCTTATACGTAAATGTGGGTCGTTACATTCTCTCCCCCCTCCACTGGAATTCCCCACCCCCCCTGAAATTCCAAGCAAATACAAGCAACCTAAACAATTCTGCATGCCTATATGCACAAACATCTAATTTACCACTCAATATAGCATCCGTCCATCCATGCATCCATAGCCTTATCTCAGCACGTGAAGATCTAACAAATAGGACCACTTACAATGGTGTAAGATGACATTAATGAAGCATACAGAAGAAGAGTTCTGGATGGATCGTCTTCATACTATCTTCTGTCTCCCACATACAATCATCATCATCCTCACTCCATTGCACCTTCACTAACTTAACTGTCTTCCTACTAAGCTGTTTTGTGTCATTCCCCACAACATGAAGCAACATACGAGGTTTCAGGACTATGGACTTGACTCCTAGGTCTTCGTACTATTCTGGAGGTACCATCGCATTTAACTCATACAAACAATTCCATAGAAATGACACATGGAAACATTATGCACACTTGACATTTTCTCAGGTAAATCCAATTTAACGCGAGCTGACTAATCCACTCGACTATCGAAAATGGTCCAATGAACCTTGGAGCTAACTTTCCTTTACTTCTGAACCGAACAACATCCTTTAACTGCGAAATCTTCATGAAAACCATATCATCCATGACGAACTCCAAATCTTTTCGACATTTATCGACGTAACTCTTTTGACGATCTTGGGCTGTCTTCATTCCCTGTTGAACGATATTCATACAGTTTGGTGTTTCTCTGATCATCTCAGGCCCAAGAATCAACCTATCTTCAGTTTCTAACCAACATGTTGGAGAATTACATGGTATACCATACAAGCATCATATGGTGCCATCCCAATTCTTGACTGGTAGCTGCTGTTGTACACAAAATGACAGTTCATTGGGAATGGAGTTATGTTTAAGTATGGCTTATCATCCCTATACCGGTGGTCAAACCGAGAGGGTTAACCGAGTTTTGGAAGATCTACTAAGAGTTTGTGTATTGGGCTTCGAGAGATCGTGGGAAAACCATATACATTTAGTTGAGTTTGTGTATAATAGCAGCTACCAGTCAAGTAGTGGGATGGCACCATATGAGGCTTGTATGGTAAACCGTGTAATTCTCCGACGCGTTGGTTAGAAACTGAAGATAGGTTGATGCTTGGGCCTATGATAATCAGGGAAACACCAGATTGTATGAATATCATTCGATAGAGAACGAAGACAGCCCAAGATCGTCAAAATAGTTATGTCGATAAATGTCAAAAGGATTTGGAGTTCGTCATGGATGATATGGTTTTCGTGAAGATTTCGCAGTTAAAGGATGTTGTCCGGTTCGGAAGTAAAGGATTTGGAGTTCCTAAACCTCACACTTTTAGTCAAGTGATCCACAACGACCTAAATTCCCTCATTTCCTGCCCTGCTTCTAGGTAGTCCATCGATAAAACCAATCTATATATTCTCCCACTTCCATGTAGGAAATTCTAATGGAAGAAGCACTCGACGTCTTCTGTTCAGCTTTCACCAACTGACAGTTCATGCATTTGGAAGTGAATTTTTCAACATCCCACTTCGTCCCTTCCCACTAGTAAGTTCGCTTCATGTCCTGATACATCATGTTACCACTAGGATGAATTATCAACTTCGAGTGATGACATCCCTTAAAACCTCATATCTCAAACCTCAATATCAGGAACAACTAGTCGTCCTTTCTTTCGATACCAAGCCCCTCGATCAACTTCAAATTCCTTATCCTCTAGTTCCAACTTCTGGATAATCTTGATAAGCTTTGCATCATGCTTTTGGCTCTCGTCAATCCTTTCGATAAGGGTAGGTCTTATCGATAAGCTTGCCAACATTTCAGGTTCCAACTCACACTATGGTATGAAATCAAATTCTGCCAAGTACTCGAAGTGCTTCCATTCCGAAAACTTCACTCCTAAACTTGCATAGGTCACAACTCTATCCTTCTACATCATCACTGCTCCGATCTAGTACTGCATGCATCGGTGTCTGCCATCATCTCTTCATTCCCACTTGGAATGATCAAAACAGGAGCACTCGTCAGTCTCTCTTTCAAGATTCCGAAAGCTTGCTTACACTTCGCATCCATGGGAACACTTGGTTCTTCTTCGTCAATCCTGTTAATGGTGTAGCTATAAAACGATGATAATATCCCACCAATCCAAGGAAACTCCTAACATTCGTTGCAATCTTAGGTCTATCCATGTCCTGGACTGCTGCCACCTTAGAGAGGTCAACCATACTCCATTTCTAGAAAAAACATGGCCTAAGAATCTCATTTCGCTCCTCCAGAAGTGATACTTCAAAAACATAACTCTCGGCTAATGCTTTCGCAAGATTTCCAAAACAACTCGCAAGTGTGTCTTATGCTTTTTTCACTCAGGGAATAAACTAGAATATCATCCATGAACATAAGCATGAACTTGTACAACTGATCTCTAAACACCCTATTCATAAGATCCATGAAATATGCTGGCATGTTAGTCAACCCGAATGGCAACACCAACCATTCGAAGAAACAGGATGATGTCCAAAAAGCAGTCTTCGGTACACTATCCTTTGCCACCCTCAACTGGTGTAATCCCATTGCCAAATCCTTCTAAGAAAACACCTTGGTCTCGTGAAGTTGATCGAACAAATAATCTATCCTCGGCAATGGATACTTGTTCATCTTGGTCACCATGTTCAACTCACAATAATCCACACAATCTCAAAGAGACATCAGCCTTGGTTGCAACCACAACTGATGCACCCCATTCAGACACACTTCTCCTAATGAATCCTTTTCCCAAAAGGTTATGTACTTGCACCTCTATCTCTCGCTGTTCTTTAGGTGCCATCCACCTAAGAGGCATAATGATAGGTCTAGCATCTTCGACCAAATCGATCCTAAACTCAATCTCATCATGCGGCGGCAACCATTTGACCTTGTCAAATACATCATCGAACTCACTAGCTATCGACATCCATGACAAGTCTTCTTGTGGAATCACAAGTGAATCAAAACTTATGACGACACCATCTTCGAGCTTACATCGAATCACAACCATTCGCCCTTTCACATTCCCAACTATCATCGCCATCTTCTTGTAATCCACTTTTGTTGCATACTTCTCGAACCAATTCATACCCAAACGATCCCAAACACAGCGAAAGTCACAACAAAACAATCATTCATAAAAGAGAAACCATGACTTAATAAATTAGACCACGACAAGTCATACAAAGAGTAGATAAAACCCACACTGGATTAGTTACAATCAAAGGTCTATTACAATTTCAGGTCCTAAACCCATTCGACATATAATTTTATTATTCATAAAAGAAGACGATTCTCTAGTACCAAACAAAACTCAAACAAACTCCACCGGCAGAAAGAATACCTAAACTGACAACAACTTCTCCTAATTCTCTTAAGGAATGCAGAAGGAAATCGAAATAGCTCGCAGATTACTTCCTTCATCCGGTTGCTTATTCTTCAGAAAATTTGGATAGCCTTTCTTCCCATGTCCAGGCTTGCCGCAGTTATAGCACCTCCTCTCGGCTTTCGACTTCTTACAATCCGTTGAATAATAGCCCTTCAGTTAATAGTTAAAGCAGATGACATCCTTCTTAGGTTCTTCTTTTTGCCATCATTCCCTTTATGTAGCCTTTTCTTTTTCTTATTCAGCTTCTTCGTAGCACTGGTGCCAGTAAAAGTTTCGTCATGAGGCTCATGCCTGCTTCTAAAAGCCTCGTCCCAAGTAGCACTGATCCTTCCTTCGTGCTCCTTAACTCAACATCAAAGTTTCTCCAAAGGTGTACTCCTTCGTAGCTCATCTTCTTCATCCGCGGGAGAATAATCCCTTAATCTCTTAGAGAAATCCTCCCTAGGTACTTGCATAGGAACACCTTACTATACTGCCGCTTTTGGAATGGGCATCATTAGTTTGATCACTACCATCATGGCCCTGAACATAACCAGATATTCTGGTATAACAGCTGAAGCTCCCAACTGACTTCCATCTCCTACCCTTCTAGTCACAGGATCATCCCTAGTAGTGTTTCCCATAGTTTGATGACTCATTCTAAATGTGAAAATAGAATGATTAGTTCTCATATAGATAAACTATAAAGAAGTCCAACCCTACTATAATGTTCATTCATTAGCAAAGCACAAAGACGTCTCTCATATGTCTTTAGTCCACGATTTTTTTTGGTAAAATCGCTTAACCAAAGTTATGATACCAAATGTGACGACTGCCCATAACTCCCGCAGCGCTAAAAGGTGTGCCAGGAAGTTATGGACGATCATCAAGGTAAGATAAGTACAAGTGGAACCTGTTATATAATTCACAACGCAAGGATAAAATATGATAGAGCATATACAATAGGCAGTAGTAGCAAAGCATAATTGCACAGAATTTTAAACTTTCAAATCATCAGAAGGATATGCATTGTACCACTCGAATTCATCATCAAATTTTGTACAAAAAGCCTCAACTACAATCACTCAAAGTATCATAACAACCACTGCAGCGAAACAATATAATAAATAATATGTGGGAAATAATATGTCAGCCTCCTGCTCATCATAGCTCTGCAACATCGCCCTCATCAAGATCTACGACCTACTATCTACTACTCAGTCTGCCCATCCAAAAAGGATGAACAGCCTAAGGTAATAAGAAAGAAACGTAAAATCTTGAGTAAGACAATAGTCTTAATGAGCAATAAAACAACTATCTAACATCGTCAATAAAGTATATGAGAAATCGGTAGATTAAATACCAATCTATCAACACATCATCAGAGAAGAACTTCCATACCCGCCTCCTCCACATCCGACGGTGATAGCCTTTACAAACAACCAAATATAAGCAAACAGACATAGCAACTAGTTATCGAGCGTAGACCATTCTAATCGATATCAACATATCCCATGCACAATCCCCGAAAGCCTAAACCAACATCAGACAAGCTCCCAAGAGATGTCTCCTTCGACGTCAAATAATCTACGCAAGACGATACAAGCAGAACAATCAACATCCATGACTCTGACTACCACCGTTGTTCCTTCCTAAAAACCATCATTAATCGTATGATGGACTAAGTTAGACCATTATGTCAAGGGCTAATGGTAACCCGGTTCTAGCAAAAATTGCATACGCCATCATGACTCATATCTCTAGGCCTATCATGACTGTCCAATGTACTCGAACATTCGACCGGTCTTTTAGGCATCCCTATTATACCCCTTCTTTGAGTTCACTAAAACCTACGATGACGATAATTCCTCGGCCTTCATAACTCTAGTCGTCATCACCGACGACTATCCATAAGCTCAAAACATACTTGATCAACCATTATCCATGAGCTCAAAACACACTTGAGTCGTCTGCATATTCGTTGCATTTTGCGGATCAATGAACATATCCCAATACTACGAACATTCCTCTTTGAGTTCATATCGAAGCCATTACCATCGTCGATGCAAAAACATAAATCATTTGGTTGATATTGGATTCATAGTGTTTCAGCCTTTCCGTTATGAAAAATATACACAGCGTTTAAATGTTCATCCATAGCATTTGTTAAAAGCTGTAGTATCTTTTGCCTGATCTGTATGAAAAACGACCCAACTCATCAGGTCATGAATGACCCGACTCATCGGGTCATTAACAACCCGAAGCCACCAAGACCCAACTCAAAATGACCTGATGCACCAATGATGTGAAGCACCAACAACCTGATGCTCGAACGACCTGAAGCATCAATGACGCTGTAATGACCTGGTGGAATTCTGTAACACCCCAACTCCGTTAAGGTCACTCACAAAGGGAATGCATTAACTTCAGTGGAGCGTCATAAGTGTACAACTTGGTAAAACAGCTTGTACAAAGATTGTTTTCCAGCACCAAAACACCAATACCCATTACAACAAAGCATCTGTCTTGTTCAACAAAATAAGTAAGCATGAAATGACAATGATATTCCCCAATAAAGCATGAGCCAGCCATAACTATGGAAAGGAGAGTCCAAAGCAATACATCGTCTATCTTCAAGCTTGGAAACAAAACTGAGCCAAGTGGTAATATTCCCTCCCTGTGAACCTGGAGGGGGGAGGGAACGGAAGAAACGAGAGCGAAACAAAACAGAGTCAGACATAAAGCCTGGTAAGTCCAGTGACTTCCAACATGTAAATAGGTAAAAGCATCATAACATGAATAAACTGGATACCAGTCATAACCATGATAATAAGCCAAGCAAGACAAGAAATGATGATCGTTAGATATGACAAGGTAAGATACACTGAATGCGCTACGGTTCTTTCTCTGATTTCCTATTTTCTCTGACCACCAAACTAGAATCCTAACTAGTGTCTTTTATAGAATGATTCGTATTCCCTACTAGTGTCCCAACTAGTATCCTATGAAAAAAGGATCTGTATCCCGTACTAATGTCCCAACTAGTATCCTATGTTATATAATAAGGTGATCCCAACCCCGCAATTGTGGTAGCATTCAGGTGTACATCTAGTATGAGGATCTTACCTCAATCAACCTAATTGCCATAAATATATTAGATGTGCCCTTACTACCCTATCGATCGGCTCCCTACTTGTATTAATTTTCCTTGTGTCTGTGTCAATCGGCCCTCTCTTTCGTGTAGATACCCTGTCTTGGTCCCACCATAAGGTGTATCAATCTCTATGATAGCAACCCGACACGATTCAAGACGCATAGTGTATAACTACTGGTACTCAGTGCCTGCTTTTTCCACTCCGGAGTACGTGCACGCCTGTAATCCGTCGGAACCTACAATGACGTACCCCCTGCCGCTATTTTGACTGCTTATAATCGGCCCAGTAATCGTGCCTCACCCTGCCTAGTTTAGGGTATCGTGATACATCTATGTGGGTTACTGCTAAAATGAGTCCCCGTTACTAGGGTTTCCTAGGGTTTATTCGTATACCCCCAAATTAGCTAAGTGTTATCCATCCATTCAAGTTAACTTAACCCATCCACACATCATGTCATGTTGGTTAAGTGTTTCTTATTAATTTAACCCTTCTCATTCATCATGTTGTAATTCGTTAAGTGTTTTCTATTAACTTAACCCTGTTCATCCATCATATTATATTAGTAAAGTGTTTCCCCTTAGCTTAAACCCATTCGTTCATCATGTTATATTGGTTAAGTGTTTCCCATTAACTTAACCCCACTCGTTCATCATGTTATATAGGTTAAGTGTTGCCCTCTTGTGTTAACTTAACCTACTACTTGTCATGTTACATTGGTTAAGCGTTGCCCTATCACACATCATGTTATATTGGTTAAGTGTTTCTCTCTTATGTTAACTTAACCCTACCATTCTTAGCTTGTCCGTTCATTAGCATTAGTTCATTCATTAATGCCTCAACCTCTCACATTAGAACTGTTGTTTGCGGTTGCTGGATGTGCCGGGTGGTTCTGGGCAGACTTCTACCGCAAACTCATTCTAACCTCGGGTTTTGGGCTTAATGCGCTAACCTCTCACATTAGATCTATATTGTTGCGGTCGATGGATGTGTTGGGAAGTTCCGGGTAGTCTTACACCACAATTCAATCTAACTTCGGGTTAGACACGTTTATCTTTAGCCAATTTACATATATACTATACATGTCAAAGTCTAGATTTTATATGCTAATTATCCCAAATTCACCAAATTAGTCATGTTCCAATTCCCAAGTTATGCCCAAAAAATTCAATTACAAGTTATTACTCAAAATAGGTTACACCCAATCTTCCCAAATATGCAATAATAGTCATGCCCAAAATCGCAATATACATTATGCTTGGTGTCCCAACAAATAGTTATGCCCAATCTAGATTTGATATTCCAATTTCCAGTTTCCGCCCAATCTAGATTTAATATTTCAATTTACCCCAAGTTCGCAACAATAACATTTATACCCCGAATCACAAGTTACAAATTATGTCCAATAATTTCACCAAATATGTTATGCCCGATTATTTCACCAAATATATTATGCACAATATTTACCCAAAATATTCCCTGTATTCCCATCGTTCGTATTTCGCGATTTCAACCTAGGTTCGAAGGTAACCCAGGTTCATAAAAGAAAAAGGAAATAGGGGAAGAGAGAGAGAGAAGGATCATAAAATAAGAATAGGCATTAACAATAGACCTAGTACAAGAGATCTAGATCCAACAAAGATAGATTCTTGAATAAACTGATACAATCATTATCACAGGCATAAGAATAACAACACGAACCAAAGAGGAATATAAACCTGATGTACAACAAAGATAGGCCTGATTTAATCAATAAAAATAACCTCTAAGGCATGCAAAGACATAAATTCAATAGAAGGGTAGGGATGAATCTGAAAAGATTATCTTAAAATCAGGCACAGACTTCGATTCATTTCATTACATGTCAAGATTACAATCAGGTATTCAAATCTGAAAATAACGTGAACTTACATTGCTAGGATCAAGAAAAGATAATTGAATCATTGTTGTTGTAGCAAAACTAATCTTCTAATTTGATTTGGGGCTCTCTAATTTTCTTCTTGAATTTAGGTTGAAGAATGACAACTAGGCTAGTTTGGGGATGAACAGCATGACGGCGCCATAGCCTTTGAGCAATAGAATTTGGGTTGGGTTATGAGTGTATATATAGATGTCTAGGATTATTAAGAGCCTTTAGATCAACATAGGGTCCATCCAAACCATCCAGTCCAAGCGAATGCATCATCAGGCCAATCAGAAGTTGCCACGTAGCCCTACGATTCAGAAATTCGTCACTACCTCGTCAGCCAGATACAAAACAAATTATTTCACCTAGATCTAGAGGGGGTCGACACCCCTATGGGGGGTCGACACCTATGTTGACACCCTCTGGCGGGAATTTTCCCGCCCTGCCTGTTTTTGGCCGATTTTGAATTTCAAACCCATTTTGGACTTTCTGGACCTATTTCCGAAGTACCGAACCCAATATATATATATATATATATGTATGTATGTATGTATATATTCTCCCCTACACATATACAAACTTCTAAGGCTTATAACTTCTTCATACAGTGTCTGATTTACGCAAACTCGAACTCTATTTCAAGAAGAATTCCGAGACGAACGCGATGGCGTAACCCGTTTCACTTAATTCCCAATTTTCATAATTAAGTGTTCTTTGATTTGTTACTTTAATATTCACAGAAAATACGCTGTGTTACATTCTCCCCTCCTTTAAAGGATTTCGTCCCCGAAATCTCTAAGTTAAGAAGAATGTATCCTAACATCCAACACCCATCTACTCAACAATCAATCACAGGCATCCATTGTCCTTAAAAAGATTTCTAATGCTTTCATGATCATATGCGTAGTGTGTGTGTACATGCCCTTATCTTGTGCAAAATCAGGCGGTCTACTGATTCAGTTGACCTCCTTAATGCGAATTATGTCAGTGCTATGAGTCCATCATATATGTAATTACTCCTAATCGTAATTTATGACTTCTACATGAGTGCCCAATCATTCATACAAATGCAACATCCATATGATAACACATCAAGTTTCAATCCATGTACAAATACATATTTGCATATGCAATATGAAAGTGACTGAGCCGATCCAGTGCCTAATGTGTGTGTATATGCATCCACGAGCAACCACTAGCAAACACTTACATCCACTTGCATCCACCAAACATAACATGTCTCAAACACATGTTTACATCCATTGGCTTCTACCTAAGGATAGAGGATAGGACCGAGAGGATATACTTAAAAGATAAAGACTAGCATGCAAATAAACTTTATAGAATAAGAGAGATCAAGGATATACCCTCAAAAAGGGTATGATGCGCGTATCTAGTCTTCAACCTTCTAAGTCACATCTTCTTGAGCGTCACCCCATTGCGCACTGACTGTCTTAACTTCACGATTGTGTAGCTTCTTAATTTCTATTTCCAAAATATGATTTAGAACTCATTTCACTGTCGCCTCTTGTTCCACCCTTTCTCCTTCTAGTATACTCGGCACTACAACTTCTGTTGTGTCATGCTAAAAAGGTCTTCCAAAAGGTCTTCAAAAATTCACTAGAGGGTATTCCATGTGGAAGAACTATCTCTTGAAAATAAACAAATGCTAACGATGTTACCAGGTGTAGTTATTAAGGTGATTAGAGGTCTCCTCTCTACTTAACTTATCCATTGCGACAACTATCTAAGAGTCTTTTCTTTGTGAAGTCCCTATTTAATCCAAAAGCGTAGGTCTTACTCCTAGCGACGCCAACTACTAACTTAACCGAAGGTTTTAAAATCAAAGGTTGACATATATTCTGAACTTTTCCTTTTCACATAAAGAGGACTAGAAGTCAACCTTTTTCTTTTTAAGGCATCCGTCCTTCTTACATCAAAATGGCGCCTAGTCCCGTGTCGCATGCATCCGTGTATATCGTAGACCTTTTACTATCGTAAGGTAAAAGTCAATACTGGGGCCGTTGTAAGAGCCCTCTTCGATCATTGGAAAGCGACATCACAATCACTACCCCGAGCAAAGGTTAGATTCTTCTTCATTAATCCAGTAAGTGGGGCTAATACCTTCACAAAGTTCTTAATGAACTTCCTATATTAGCCTGCTAGTCCAAGAAAGCTTCTTACTTCTGTTGCATTCCTTGGGACCTTCCAGTCTTGCACCGCAACTACTTTTGCGGGATCTACTGCTATCCCTTCTTTGGACACCACATGTCCTAGAAACCTTACTTCTTCTCTCCAAAAATGACATTTTGGAGAACTTCGCCTTAATTTGATGTGCTCGAAGTGTATCCATCACTTCTCTTAAATGCAAAGCATGTTCTTCCTCGTTCTTTAATAAAATCAAGATATCGTCCACGGAGACTACTACAAACTTATTAAGGAGCTACCTAAATACCCTACTCATCAAGTCAACAAAATAAGCGGGTGCGTTCGTCAAACCGAAAGCCATGACGAGCCACTCAAAGAAACCATTAGGGGGTCCTAAAAGCAGTATTGTTTATACTGTCCTTAGCTACTCTTAGCTGATGAAACCCTATAGCCAAATCTAGTTAGGAGAAAACAGACGCACCTACAAGCTGGTTAAACAAATCATCTATTCTTGGAAGTGGGTGCCTATTTCTCTTTAGTCAGCATGTTTAATTCTCTATAATCCACACATAGGCGAAGTGAACCATCCGCCTTAGTAGCGAACACTACTGGAGCACCCCATTCAAAAATACTTCGCCTAATAAACCCCTACTCAAGAAACTCTTTAACTTGCTCGCTGAGCCCTTCCTTTCCCTTGGATTCATGTGTCATACAGGTAATGCAACTGGCTTTGCATTGTCAACTAGATATATGCGGAAGTATATCTCGCGTTTTAGGGGAAAAACTCCTAACCTAATCTAAAACATCTGCGTACTCATGGAGTACTCCAACGGATCGCAAATCGTCAATAGATGCATCAAGTGATTCTAGGTAGCTAAGCTGAACTGATCCCTTAGGAACGCACGAAATCTCGAGTGTATTCCCGAGGCAAGTCAAAAGTCTAACTACCCTCCTTTCACAATTACAAGCTAATCAATCCATGCCTAGAATCAACCCATAGCCCATGAAACCAAAAACATAAGCATTACACTTAAACTCAATACTTAATATAGCTATTCTCAAATCCTTGCAAACCAAAGATAAATGAGCTGAACCACCAATTGGATTTAAGAGAATAATGAGATCTTCTACTATACAAGTACTAAGGTGAAGGGACTCAACTATGGAAGCAGACAAAAAATAATATGAAGCGCCAAAACCAAACAAAGTTCTAAAAGGATGATTGAAAAGAAAAACTAAACTTTCAACAGAAACGTTCTTACCTCTCTTAGGTACACTAGCAGTGAGAGCATGCAATTGCCCTCTAGAAGATTATGTCCTTTGCCCCATGTCCTTGTCCTTCGGGTAATCCTTGATAAGATGCCCTGCTTCACCATACTGGAAACAACCACCTATCTTCTTCTTCCTACAATTAAATGACCTGTTATACCATAGAAAAGATACTTCCTCTTATCGCGGGATCTATTATTTCTTCCACCCTTCTTATATTTGAATCCCTTATTTGTGATTCTTCCACTTTGACCTTTTTCTTTTCACCTTTCTCCTTTTACGTGGATTAAGCCATATCAACAAGCTTCTTATCCTTGGGCTTGTGCTCCTTAGCACAAACTCCCTTATTCTCATCCTTACTATCTTTGTGTTGCTTATTGAATAGTTTCTCGAAACTACCTCCATCGCACGACAACCTACAAGGCTTGAAAGAAAATTAGTCGTAGGTGAAACTACTACGGCTACAGATGGAGGTTGGGCACTACTTCGCCCTCGACATGTGCCGTATGCCTACGAAACTATGGCGAAAAGAAAGGAAGAAGAGATTCAAATAGAGAATCGAAAGATAGTGCATATGGCTTTGGGGAATATCACTTTTAAAAACAATACTTTTCTCTTGAAAAATGCTTCTTTAAAACATGTTTTAGAAAATACGCTTTTAAAATATGCTTTTGAAAAATCTTTTATCTATTCTAGTAACCTTTAGCTCAGATACCACGTGTAACACCCCACATCCGTTAAGGTCACTCACAAAGGGAATGTATTAACTTCAGTGGAGCGTTATAACTGTATAGAACAGATAAATTACAAAAAGACAAAATTTAAATAGCGGAAAATAAATAAAACTTTACTTCATTAATAAAACAACAACTTGATAAAACAGTTTGTACAAAGATTGTTTTCCAGCACCAAAACACCAATACCCATTACAACAAAGCATCTGTCTTGTTTAACAAAATAAAGAAACATGAAATGACAATGATATTCCCCAATAAAGCATGAGCCAGCCATTGTTGTGGAAAGGAGAGTCCAAAGCAATACATCGTCTATCTTCGAGCTTGGAAAGAAAACTGAGCTAAGTGGTAATATTCCCTCCCTGTGAACCTGGAGGGTGGGGAACAGTAGAAAAGAGAGCGAAACAAAATAGAGTCATACATAAAGCTTGGTAAGTAATGTGACTTTTAGCATGTAAATAGGTAAAAGTATCATGACATGAATAAACTGGATAGCAGTCATAACCATGATAATAAGCATAGCAAGGAAACAAATGATGATCGTTAGTTATAACAAGGTAAGATACACTGAATGCGCTTCGGTTGTTTCTCTGATTTCCTATTTTCCATGCACCACCCTACTAGCATCCTAAATATTGTCTTTTATAGAACGATTTGTATTCCCTACTAGTGGCCTAACTAGTATCCTGTGAAAAAAGGATCCGTATCCCCTATAGTGTCCTAACTAGTATCCTATGATATATAATAAGGTGATCCCAACCCTATAATTGTGGTAGCCTTCAGGTGTACATCTAATATGAGTATCTTACCTCAATCAGCCTAATTACCATGAAGATGTTAGATGTACCCTTACTACCCTATCGATCGGCTCCCTACTTGTATTAATTTCCCTTATGTCTGTGTCAATCGACTCTCTCTTGCGTGTAGATACCCTGTGCTGGTCCCACCATAAGGTGTATCAATCCCTATGATAGCAACCCGACACGATTCAAGATGCACAGTGTATAACTACCGGTACCCAGTGCCTGCTTTCTCTACTCCGGAGTACGTGCACGCCCGTGATCCATCGGAACCTACACTGACGTAGCCCCTACCGCTATTTTAACCACTTATAATAAGCCCAGTAATCGTGCCCCACCCTGCCTAGTTCAGGGTACCGTGATACATCTATGTGGGTCACTGCTGAAATGGGTCCCCGTTACTAGGGTTCCCTAGGGTTTATTCGTATACCCTCCAAATTGGCTACGTTTTATCCATCCATTCAAGTTAACTTAACTCAACCACACGTCATGTCATTCTGGTTAAGTGTTTCTTATTAACTTAACCCTTCTCATTCATCATGTTGTAATTAGTTAAGTGTTTTCTATTAACTTAACCCTGTTCATCTGTCATATTATATTGGTTAAGTGTTTCCCCTTAGCTTAACCCTATTCGTTCACCATGTTATATTGCTTAAGTGTTTCCCATTAACTTAACCCCACTCGTTCATCATGTTATATTGGTTAAGTGTTGCCCTCTTATGTTAACTTAACCCAACCACTTGTCATGTTACATTGGTTAAGCGTTGCCCTATCACACATCATATTATTTGTTAAGTGTTGCCCTCTTGGGTTAACTTAACCTTACCATTCTTAGCATGTCCGTTCATTAGCATTAATTCATTCATTAATGCCTCAACCTCTCACATTAGAACTGTTGTTTGCGGTTGCAAGATGTGTCGGGTGGTTCCGGGCAGACTTCTACCATAACCTCATTCTAACCTCGGGTTTTGGGATTAATGCGCTAACCTCTCACATTAAATCTAGATTGTTGTGGTCGCTGGATGTGTCGGGCGGTTCCGGGCAGTCTTACACCGCAACTCAATCTAACCTCGAGTTTGGCATGTTCATCTTTAGCCAATTTACATATATATTATACATTTCCAAGTCTAGATTTTATATGCTAATTATCCCAAATTCACCAAACTAGTCATGCTCCAATTCCCAAGTTATGCCCAAAAAATTCAATTACAAGTTATTACTCAAAATAGGTTACACCTAATCTTCTTGCAATAATAGTCATGCCCAAAATCGCAATATGCATTATGCTTGGCATCCCAACCAATAGTTATGCCCAATCTAGATTTGATATTCCAATTTCCAGTTTTTGGCCAATCTAGATTTAATATTTCAATTTACCCCAAGTTCGCAACAATAACATTTATACCCCAAATCACAAGTTATAAATTATGTCCAATAATTTCACCGAATATGTAATGCCCAATTATTTCACCAAATACATTGTGCCCAATATTTACCCAAAATATTCCCCGTATTCCAGTCTTTCGTATTTCGCGATTTCAGCCTAGGTACGAAGGTAACCCAGATTCATAAAAGAAAAAGGAAATAGGGGAAGAGAGAGAGAAGGAGCATAAAATAAGAATAGTCATGTAACAATAGACCTAATACAAGAGATTTAGATCCAACTAAGATAAATTCTTGAATAAACTGATACAATCATTATCGCAGGCATAAGAATAACATCGCGAACCAAAGAGGATTATAAACCTGTTGTACGACAAAGATGGGCCTGATTTAATCAATAAAAATATCCTCTAAGGCATGTAAAGACATAGATTCAATAGAAGGGTAGGGATAAATCTGAAAAGATTATCTTAAAAGCAGGCATAGACTTCGATTCATTTTATTACATGTCAAGATTACAATCAGGTATTCAAATCTGAAGATAACGTGAACTTACATTACTAGGATTAAGAAAAGGTAATTGAATTGTTGTTGTTGTAGAAAAACTAATCTTCTAATCTGATTTTTGGCTCTCTAATTTTCTTCTTGAATTTAGTTGAAGAATGACGGCTAGGCTAGTTTAGGGATGAACAGCATGACAACGCCATAGCCTTTGAGCAATAGAATTAGGGTTGGGTTATGAGTGTATATATAGATGTCTAGGATTATTAAGAGCCTTTAGATCAACATAGGGTCCATCCAAACCATCCAGTCCAGGAGAATGCGTCATTAGGCCAATCAGAAGTCGCTACGTAGCCCTACGACTTAGAAATTCGTCACTGCCTCATCAACCAGATACAAAACGAAGTATTACACCCAGATCTAGGGGGGTCGACACCGGGGTCGACCCCCCTATGTGGGGGTCAACACCTATGTCGACACCCCTATGGGGGGCTCGACACCTATGTCGACATCCCTTAAGCGGGGTCGACGCACTCTGGCGGGAATTTTCCCGTCCAACCTGTTTTTGGCTGATTTTGAATTTCGAACATAGTTTTGACTTTCTGGATCTATTTCTGAAGTACTGAAACCAGTATATATATATATTCTCCCCTACACGTATACAAACTTCTAAGGCTTATAGCTTCTTCATACAGTGTCCGATTTTGCAAACTCGGACTCTATTTCAAGCAGAATTCCGAGACGAACGCAATAGCGTAACCCGTTTTGCTTAATTCCCAATTTTTAAAATTAATTATTCTTTAATTTTTTATTTTAATATTCACAGAAAATACGGTGTGTTACAAATTGGACGCTCGAATTCCAACAATAATACATAAATTTGTATTAGTTGCCAGAACTCAACTACCGAAAACACCAGATAGTTAGTGAAGGAACTTAGAGGGTGAGATAAGAAAGATAGAAATATTACAATAAAAGAAGAAGAAGAACACAACAACATCAGAGTCTCACATCGCAGCGGAACAAAATATACTATAGAAATAAAACTTTTTGAGAGCTTTGAAATAAAACTTACAATCATCAAAGTGCATCAACACATTTGGACAATTATAATAATTTGTCCTCATACACAGCATACAGCGGAATAAATACTGGATATCATACATCTAAACTCCTCCAGCACGTCTTCTAAAATCAGTAGCATCCAAAACATGAACATGTAAAAAACTCTATTTGACCCGAGCATTTCAAACGCCGGATCAGTCTAGTGAAATAGAGTGGGAAACCTACTAAGTTTATAAGCCACATCCAACTTGATTTTTTAAAGTCAAACCATTTATTTTTGAAATCATATCTTATTTTGATATTACAATAGTGTAAATTACAAATAAATAACAATCTAGCGGAACGCTTGCATCTCACGTTCCACATACATAGTATATAATCAAAACCGTGAGCTCTTATTGGAGATTGGATTTCCAACTATGGCAAGGAATGGAACCACTTTCCGATAGTGTATCTTTAAAGGGGAACACATTGAGTTCAACAAGAACATCTTGCAACCCAGCCACACATGACCGAACATTCATTTCGCTTGAGTGTATCGAATGTATATCACCAATGGTTGGGATCAGCAATCGTTTCCCAAAAAGGGGCAGCATCGAATAGAATAAATAAGGAAATGAAATTTATCTAGATAGGTGATTATACACCCTACTTGGGAGCTACCCACTTAGCTATATTGCCTTCCCGATTTCTATAATTTCCCATTTGAAGAGGCTTGAGGTTTGAATTACATTTTCAAGATCGCACACCACCATTCACTTTAAATGCCAAATTATCAGCTTTACCAAATCACTAATTGACACTCACATAAATACCCTGGGTGTTAGCTACCACAAACAGAAGTACGTTTGTAAAAATCAATGTACGGTACTCTTAAGAAATACTCTTTTACACATCCGTCCGTACATGTCAACTAGGAATAGGATGAACTGAAGATACCCTCCTATCACATCCTAGGAATTACCTTATGGATTGGTAGCGAGTAGTCCTTGCAATTCCGTAAATTTCAACCATGACTGAATTTCAATACATCTCTGGCCGCTAAACCAAAGATTATAAGTAACTAAACCCTTTTGTGAAGATCCACGGTCTTCAATTGCTCCATCTCGATCAGTATTTGATTTCTTCAACATTTTGTATTTTGCTAGACGAAATGGTTTTCGAATATAAATTCGATCCCGGTCTTTTCGTACCAACAATCGTATATGCCAGATTTGATTGTCAGTTATTTAATTATCAAATAAGCAACCATACAATCATAAAAATAAAAATGAATTCACTGGTTCGGTGTTCAGCGTCACTTAGCCCATTTACTTAAATAATTTACAAATGGTTAATTAAACTTCTAAATCTTTCCATACTTTAAATTACGGTGTTTACTTCCTATTTTAATATACTAGTATTCTCAAAGCCGTTCCATTTTAACACTAAACAATATCAAATTTCTCCATTTATTATCATTTGCACCAGAATATTCATTATCTCAAACTGGAAACTAGTTTAACTTATTATACGTAATATAGTCATTACCAAAATCTCTTTTGTTATATTACTTGAAAAACAATAAAAACCCTTATTCTCTTTAAAATAAACACATTTCAAAACTCTACTTTCATTTCCTTTTTCCCCTCAAAAAAAATTGTTACAATTTCACACAACTTACCTTTATTTCCTTTATTTGGAAATATCATTATATACATATATATACACATTCTCAAGTCATTTCCATTACTTCGGAAATCCCTATATATATTCTCAAATATTTATACTTCAACGTTTACTAGTCCCTAACCGTAAATTGGTAAGCGAACAATTCCCTAAGTATCAACCCCGAAGACCGAAATCAACATCAGATAAATATTCAGAAAATTACTAAACTCAACCAATCTCCAGTTAGGTTCAAATTCTTATCTTAACTCGTTAATATCCCATACTATTCCATTTCTAATTCATTCATCCATTTTACACTTGAAAATATCGTTTCAATTTCATCTCTTTTACTTAATTTCATTATTAAGTATCGCCAATTCAAAATCAAAACTTCGACTTCACATCTCCTTTATAAAACTTGTTTATAAATTCAGGTTTAATATAAACCCCTTTTTATCTCACTTTTCTTTTACTTAATTCAAATGTTAAGTAAATATTTACACTTTAAGCCATGGTATTTGCTTATAATACCTTTTATAACTTAGTTATAAAAACTGGTTTTTTCTATAAACCCATTCATGAACTCCTTTCAAACCTTATTTGTATTTCATTTCGAACCTGGTTACGTACTTAAATGAATTTCATTTAAATAATAATCATTTAAATCCTTACTAATTAAAATAATAATTTACTTCATTATTAACTGCTATAGAAGTAGTTAATAACTTTACTAAATAAATAAATAATAAATTTCCTTTTTAAAGACTTATTAAAATTTAACAACTATTCGTTAAGTTATTTCATTTGGTTCATTAACAACAAACAAATTTAATAATCAATTCCAGTTGAAACGGCTGACTTGATCAACTCAAAACATGATTATTTCTTTAACCAATTCCAATTAATTCCTCCTTTAAATTAATTAATAATATAATTAATTTAAATAACTTCATTTAATTATTTCTTAGATCAATTAATCCAAATCTTAACCGTTACATTAATTTCTGCTCAACTGCTTATAAATCTTATTAAGATAAGAATTTTCCTTATAGAACCCTTTAATAATTACTTATAACTAAATAATAAATAATTATTTTATTTAATAAATTTTATCTAAATTTATAGATTAAAAATCTATCTCGAGTTATAAAATAATTTTTTTAACTTCATTTCTATCGATTCACCTGACGGAAACCCATTCTTTAAAATGATTGATTTATAGGCCATGTGATGCCAATTACCCAACCAATAATGCCCATTGGTTAATACCATAACAAATGTTGAATTACGATTCAACAATCAATAAAAAAATCAATCTTCTAATTAGGTTGGTCATACAGTTCATATAATTGTCTTATGAAAATAAACAATAAAATTGAGGAATCCAGTTGGATCTCTCCAACCTGTTTTTTCCCTGCATCCAAACATGTTACCTCAAATAATATTATTCACTTAAATAAACAAATATAATATTTAACAACCAATTCATAACCACAATTCAAACATATCCATATTTCAATTTTATACGTTTATATCATTATAAATGTAACCAGAAAGGTAAGTTACCTTGATTGGAAATAATCGTTAGAATAACGATTAAATTTTATTTAAAATAAACTAACGTTTTAAATAAACCAATTCTAACAATATATAAATAATTATTCAACACACAACAAATAATTAGCAACCATAGCACACACAATAAATCCCGACTTATATAAATTATAAGTGGGTAAAAATTGAGTGAGTTATACTCACTTTAATTCCATTCGTTTCCAAAATGGTTCGGTTACAGTTAAATTTAACTGGAAATCTACATTGTTTCCAGCTCTGTCCAATTTGGTTTCATAACATCGTGTTCTTCGATAATGTTCCAATCCAACTTGTTTCGTTTAATTCTGTCAACATGGGTGAGACATATACAATTATATAAGTTTACTACTATAAATTAGATTATTTAACTTCTCTAATTATAAGTAATTAATAACTAATTTTTTGTTAATTAGTATTTAAATATGTGGGTAACTTTCGAATGGAAGAGAATTCAAGGGCTCTTTACTTCTATTCTCTTCCGGCTTCAAGCCTTTACTCTACTACTCCTCTGTTCAAAAATATATGACTCGACTAAATCTTCTCACTGTCTCTGTTCAAGTTTGGTACTTATCGACCGACCCTTTTGGATAAAATATAACGAACTAGCTTTGTTTTTGTCAAAAATATTTTCAATCACCATGCCCACTTTAATTTATTCATGTAACCTACCCTCTTCATTATCCAAAACCTTCTTTTTCTTCTTCTTTTTTACTGTTAAATGGTGCTTCCATCTGCTTCGATTTTGTGCCCGACTTCTCTCTTAGGCATAAGCTTCATTTCTTCATGCAACCCAAACAACACGTCTTTACCATGCAACATCCCACCAGCCTTTGTTTTGATTGGTTTCTTCCGTTTCAAAAGAACGGCTCCCCTTAAAACCGTCTTCCATATCATTCTACCCCATTTATTTGCTTCCCATTGTCAATAACTTTCTGCCCTCGTTCTTCTTTTATTTTACTACTTACTGTCTACTATTTCCACGTTGCTTGCATGAACTTCCCATTCGTGAATAACAAATGCCGACTTTAGTTCTTGAATTGTAAAAATATATGCCCAAACATTTCTTCCTTAATTTCATGTGAATAAAGCCTTCGTCCTCTTTGGCCCGTCATCATCTTCGTAGCACGCTTCAACCCCAAAGAAATGCTTGCCGCATTCCTCATTGACCCATCAGAGTCTGATCAGGGGTTGCCACCTCCAACGTCGTACCACGCTTTCCCCTCACCCCAAACCCCAGGCGTCTCAATGACTCCATTCGTTTCTAGACTCACTCAAAAGCCCGTAACTTCCTGACGTCACTGAGGCCACTACACTAATCCAATCCCTATCAAAACCAGTCAAACTCGATATCTTAAAGAGTGGAACAATCTATTAGTTGAAGAATTTGTGAATTAATCAATAGATTGAGAGAAAGAATGGTGGAAATAAGATTGTTTGCTGGCCATTGATCTAGATAGTTGTGGTTGCATACAATTTTGACGATACGCAGGAGAGAGATTAGGGTAAACAACTTTGAGGCTATATTTATATAGGGAAAATAAACTATTAAAATATTATTTATGAAACTTCGCTAGAAGTAACGGGTTAAAATAATCACAAACGATATCTGATCGAGATGAAACTCATAATCCTAGCATTGAAAAATATTTCAGACATGATGGGACATGTTTCGTGGAATTCTGACATCATTTGTAAAAACTCCTTTATAAAATCACAAGTGAAAAACACACGTTTAAATTTCCTATGATCACAAAATAATTCAAATAATTTGAAACTTGGAACTCTATAATACCTAATCATTACAGATTCGAAAATATTAGTTTCGTTGAAAAGGAGATCGTTTGCATATCGGATATTCTATTTCATGCATAAAGCAACGCTATTTTGGACATCAAAATACCCAGTTCTCCAAAAATAATAAAAAATATATCTATCCTAACTCTAAACGTAAATACGAATTTAACGGAATTCATTTCATAGCCTAACTCGATCGTTATCTCGAGTTACGTACACAAATCCTTTTAAATCGAATTAAGTTGTTAAATTATTCGTTGTAATTTATAAACACCGACTATTTGAAATTTTGAATTAGACATAACTAACAATCTATAAAATGATATCTCGATTTTTTCTTTCATATGAAAATTATAATCAACAAGATTCAAACGTTTCTTATTTCACAGGTTTCGACTTAAAATCGATTACGTATATTCAACTAATGCTTAAAACTAAATATTACCAACTACCGTGACGTTACGAGCTTGAATTATAATTATATATAAATTAAATGTTTAAACTTCGTTATATAAACGAATTGTATATTTTAAATCCATTTAAAATTCCAAATCAATATTTAATATAATAAAATAAATTAAGTATCTGACTACCGAAAATACAGGACATTACATTCCTCCCCCCTTAAAAGAATTTTATCCCAAAAATTACTAAGGTAGAAGAAATGTTACAACACATTAACTTTTCAAAACCCCAATTTATTTTAAATCAAAACCAATTTATTATTGTAAATAAAAATATTTCAAAAATATCAAAAAAATTCTAACACATTAGGTTCCCGGAAAAATTCGGCAGAGTCTCCCCTATACGGAGGGACTCCTGCGATATCGCAGGAACAAATAATATATATACATCGACCCATACGATTGAAAAATCAAAATTCAAAAACCAAAAATTATATTTTCGCGTAGGCGTACCTTACATAAGTGCTAGTGAACTTATTTGCTCAATTTACGCGCATTCTATGCAACCACAATCAATTCTCATAGCCTTTTGTCACCTGTACTCAGCTCAACTCACCATGTAAGCAACATTTATATGAAATATCAAATAACATTTCGTTAATCAAGTTTAGCTACAAAATTCCAAACCAAATATATAACACCATTTCAAGCAAATACAGGGTAACATCAACCAATTTCAATTCATATTTGATTCCATTCAAATTTATTCTAATGGAATTCATTTCTTTGGTTTCCAATTCAATAAACTCTTTCTTAAGTCATTTATATCAAATTCACCTAACATACAATCAACAAATTATAGATAATCAACATTAGCCAATCATTCAAGTGAATTTATATCCATAAGTAGTATTCACATGTTTGTATTAATTTGGGTTTAACATTCTTTAATATCAAATGATTTATATCAGACTGACCCCCATTCCATTATAATTCATCTTAAATTCATTCAACCAAGTTAATTCCAATTCATATTCAATTGGCTAATTTATTTTCACAATTAGTTCATTTCCATCTGAAAATCCAAATTCTGATTTTCATTCCAAATATCGTACAATTCCTCTTTAAATTTTATTTAACTTATTTTTAAGTTAAATTCTGATGCATTTTAATTTCAATAAAAATTCTCATTTACAAATTTCATATGTGAAATCTCTTCAATTTATATTAAACCATTCATATTTTTAATCCAATTTGAATTCCATTCAAATCAATCAATCACACCAATATCTTAATAATTTGATAAAATTATTTCTTTTCTATACAAAAATATAACTTGGGTAAAATTATTTCATTTAACCTCTTTATAAAACAAGATTGTGTTCATTGCTAGTTCAAAATTGAACTGATAACACAATACCAAACATTTTTATATAAAATCTACAAATACGCTTTCATATATGTACACATAACTCAATTTATGGTAATACTAACCCCATCTTCATCGAGTTACACCACAGAGTCAAGGTTATTACTAAACCTTATGTTCAGATACCATTGTAACGACCCGGCGAGATTCGACGCCCAAATTCCAACAAAAATACATAAACCTGTATTACTTGCTAGAACTCAAGTATCGAAAACATAAGATAGTTAATGAAAGAAATTAGAAGGTGAGATAAGAAAGATAGAAATACTACAAAGAAGAAGAAGAACACAACAACATCAGAGTCTTACATCGCAGCGAAACAAAATATATTATAGAAATAAAACTTTATTTAGAGCTTTGAAAAAACTTACAATCATTAGAGTACATCAGTACATCTTGATAGTTATAATAATCTATATTCATATACAACACACATCGGAATAAAAACAAGATATCATACGTCTAAACTCCTCCAACACGTCATCTGAAATCCTTAGCATCCAAAACCTGAAAATGTAAAAAACCCATTTTAACCCGAGCATTTCAAACGCCGGATCAGTTTGGTGAACCAGAGTGAGAAACCCACTAAGTTTATATGCAACATCCAACTTGATTTTTTAAAGTCAAACCATTTCTTTTTGAAATCATATCTTATTTCGATATTTTAGCAGTGTCTAAACACAAATAAAGAACAATCTAGTAGAACTCTTGCATCTCACATTCCATATATATAGTATATAATCAAAACAGTTCTTTATACAATTTCGTATTTTATCATCTTCTTGTAGACCTACAGAAAAAAAAATTGGTTGTGTGAACCAAAAAGAATGATGATTTTGGTTTGTACCAAGTCTGAAACCAAGCGGATTTATTTTTTGTCCCATATTTTTTTATTGTGGGCTCTTATTGGAGATTAGATTTCCAACTATAACAAGGTATATAACCACCTACCGATAGTGTATCTCTAGAGGGGAACACACTGGGTTCAACAAGAACACCTTACAACCCGACCACACATGACCGACCACTCATTTCGCTTGAGTGTATAGAATGTATATCACCAGCGATTGGGATCAGCAACCATTTTCCGAAAATGGACGACATTGAATATAATAAAAAACAAAATGAAATTTCTCTAGATAGGTGATTATACACCCTACTTGGGAGCGACCAACTTAGCCATGTTGCCTACTCGATTTCATTCATTTTCTGGTTGAAGAGGCTTGAGTTTGAATTACCTTTTCAAGATAGCACACCACCATTCACTTTGAATGCCACATTATCAGATCTGCTAAATCACTAATTGACATTCACAAAAATACCCTGGGTTTAACTACCAAAAACAGAAGTACATTTTTTAAAATCAATGTACGTGACCCTTAAGAAATACTTTGTTAGACATTCATCCATACAAGTCATCCAGGAACAGGGTGAACCGAGGTACCCTCCTATCACATACTAGGAATCACCCTATGGATTATTAGCGAGTAGTTCTTGCAAATCAGTAAATTTCAACCACGACAGAACTTCAGTATATCTCTGGCCGCTAAATCAAAGATTATTAGTAATTCTACCATTTTATGAAGATCCACGATCTTCAATTGCTCCATCTCGATCAGTGTTTGATATCTTCAACATTTCATATTTTGTTGGACGGAATGGTTTTCGAATATAAATTTGATCCCGGTCTTTCCATACCAACAATCTATAGGCCAGATTTGATAGTCGGTTTTTTAACTATCAAATAAGCAACCATACAATCATAAAAATAAAATGAATTCACTGGTTCAGTATTCAACATCACTTGGCCCATTTACTTAAAATAATTTACAAATGGTTAATTGAACTTCTAAATCTTTCCATATTTTAAATTACAGTATATACTTCTTATTTTAATATACTAATGTTCTCAAAACCATATTATTTTAACACTTAACAATATCAAATTTCACCATTTATTATCATTTGCACCATAATATTAATTATCTAAAACTAGAAACTAGTTTAATTTATTACTCGTAAAATAATCATTATCATAATCTCTTTTTTTATATTACTTGAAAAACGATAAAAACCCTTTTTCTATTTAAAATAAAATAATTTAAAACTCTACGTTTCTTTTCCTTTTTCCCCTCGAAAACATCATTACAATTTCACACAACTTACCTTTATTTCCTTTATTTCGGAAATATCATTATACACATATATATGTGTATATATATATACACACACACACACACTCTCAAGTTTTTCATTTTTGTTACTTTGTAAATCCCTATATATATTCTCAAATCTTTATACTTCAACATTTATTAGTCCCGGACCGTAAATTGGTAAGCGAACAATTCCCTAAGTATCAATCCTGAAGACAGAAATCAACATCAGAACAGAAAATCACTCAACTCAACCAATCTCCAGTTAGGTTCAAATTCTTATCTTAACTCGTTATCAACCCTTACTATTCCATTTCTAATTCAATAATCCATTTTCCACTTGAAAATATCATTTCAATTCCATCTCTTTCACTTAATTTCATTATTAAGAATTGTTAGACCAAATTATGTCTCTAACACCCAAATTGTCTGAAATTACAGGGAATAATAACTAGAAATGAAAGAAAATGCAACAAACACACCAAATTCATAGTGATTTGGCGTTAACGAGCCTACGTCCACTTTATATGACTTTGATTATATGATTGAATGCAAGTACAATCAATAAATCCTCTCAATCTCACTCTTACAATGGTAATTCACTTAATAATTTCGAGATGTTTCTGAATGTAAATAATGGAGAAATAGTATGGTAGAAACAATACTTAGAACTGCCAAAAGATCTTGTAAAAGGCCAAGTATGGGGCTATATATAGGTGATATCTGCAGGCAGTTCATGAGGACACATGGCACGAATCTCGAGGATCTTGGAGCCATTTGTGAGTGGGTGGAGAAATGGTGAATATGGCCGTTGTGGTAAGGTGTCATCATATCCTGGATATGCGGTTCGTGGATGACCAGGTCATGGTCACCATTCTCTGAACTTGGAGTTGGTTCGTGGCCCCATACTACGAGTGGGTTATGATGTTCAATCACGAGTTGGAGGTGAAGATGTCCCACGAGTGGAGGGAGCAAGCTCGATTATGAGCGGGCCCGAAAGGCTGGGTCATGAATGGGTTATGGAACTTCATGAGCTAGGGTGAACTTATCCTGAATTTTTGTACTCATCTACTTATTCATGAATTCCCGTTTTCTTTGTGGCTTGGTCACAAAGCTATCCAACATTTTTCCCCTTGAAGTATGTTTCATTGGAGATGGAAAATGCTTCGAAATTAATCAGTACGCATATCCCTGAATTGATAAGTGTTGACCGTCATGTTTGTTTGTATCATCATGTTATTTCAAAGAATCACATCCTCCGACAAGTATAAATACAGGATTGAGTTTCCAATTATTTTTCTGCCTATTAGCCGACTTCTATCTTTTGGATCCCGGAGTGCGTTGCGATCAATTCGTCAGGTAAGCTTCAAATTTCCATGAACCTTTTTGTAGAAATTTGTTACATTAGCACCTCTATCTTTTCCCTTGACTGTTATTCCACACGTCACGATCCGACAGTGGACCAGGCTCCTACGCAAGCCATGGTGGGCTTATTCGAATGCTCGTGGCCCTTCTGTCTTGGCGGATCATATGAGACAAAAAATAGAAGATTAAGAGCCTTCTCGTAGGCTATATAAACTGATTCCCGTTTACCTTTTACCCTTCCTCTTTACTTTCCTCTTTTACTGCTGCCTCTCCTCCTATCTCCCAATTCCAACGTCCTAGTTCGAATACTTCCCCCAGATTCACACTACTTCGAATCCATTTATTTAATATGTAAAGGTAAATAGGTTTTTGGTTTCAATTTTCATCCCATTACTTGAGGTTGCATAGCTCTTCGTCTTTGATTTCATGAGCGGACTTTGGTCCTTACACCACTGCCAGCGTTGGTAGTGGTGGTGATTGGCGAGGATTTCGAGGATCAGGAAATGGGAACTAGTTCGCGATGGCAATAGTTATGGAGAGGGAGTGAGTTACAGGCGGTCAGGTCGTACAGTTGATGTATTAGTGCATGGAGGAAGAAATTGGTAAAGAGGAAGATGAGCTTCAGTAGTTCGGTTTGTGGGATGTAGTGGTGAGCTCGTTCATGGATGAGGAGAGTGTGTTGGTTAATGGAGAAAAGTGGAGTATCAGCTCGTCAATGGGGATAGAAGTCGGGTCGGGTCATGGATGTAGACACACTATCGTCTTGTGAGATGTGACGTTTCGTGGCAGTGGTTCAATAATTGTCTTTTCACAGACTCTATATATCGTCACGAGTTGAACTTCTTTCCACGAGTCGATACTCCTATCACGAGCCGCTATATGGGCGAGGCGCCGCACACTTGTGAATCATGCCATCATCACGAACGACATCCTTTCGTGAGTTGGTTCCTTATCACAAGTTGGACCAATTATGTGAGCTGAACCTTCCTCACGAGTCGAACCATAGAATTTTATGAACTAGCCTATCTCCGGGGCAATCCTCATTTTATGACTATACTTGACTAAGTGACTATAGCCAATTGAACACATCAACGTATGTTTCAACTAGGAAACCATCATAACTCGTGTAATTAAATGGATAGTTAGGTTTAGAGCCTTTAAGACAAATTCCATGAACTGGACTTGGACAAAAACTTAACTTAAAGACCTGCAATGGCTATTTATTCTTTCTCCTGCTTTATTTCATGCTTTTACCTTCTGCAATGCACACACTTGCACACACTAGCACTTGCACGCACGGGGTTTACGAGTGTTTATGCTATAATTGCTCATGTTGGTTCACCAATACAACAAACATGTCCGATAGACATTCAGCAAGGATACAAGAAAAGAGTGCAAATCCCGAGTCATCAAACTATTATAATCTCGATGTACTCCTATCGGATCTAGATTGGAGAAATTCTGACTCTGAGTATGAAACAGATCTTGATACAGAATCAACGTCTTCTGAGAGCACATCACTCGAGGAAGAGGAAGATGATCGATCTCCTGACGAAATCAAGGGTGCTAAAGAAGTAAAAAAAGAGAAACTGAGTAACTTCGTAGCTTCCAAATTGGATAATATAGAGCTTAAGAGATTACGCCTAAGACATGGGATCCCCTGGGTTGTTGTAAAAACTCCAAAGAAAGGAGATAGACCCCATTCTGCTCTATAGGGGTACATGGCTATCAGTAGAGTCATGTGCTTGGTAGGCGCCATTCCTCCATTTCCTCCAATTGTCATCGATCTTCTGAGACGACTACGTATTACTCCTATGCAACTCCATCCCAATGCTTATGCTGCTCTGTATACTTTGTACATCGCATATGCCGAGATTCTAGAGATCGAGCTTACCTTCAAAGATTTGAAATTCTATTATTACTTCAAGCATCGCTCCACGTGGACTCTGAACTTCATTTTCTTCGAGTCAATCCCTTCCGCGATAGATGGGTACAGTAATTTAAGAGACGCTAAATCTGACTGGTTTTACATAAAACATCAAGCTGGATGTGCGAGAAAGTGGCTTCAGTCAAGTAGGTTCCGAATTCTTCATTGCATATTCCAGTTGGATGGTTGAAGTGCTAATATTTCTCTTTCTATGCACAACTCATAATTTCCAAAAGACAGAAGGTTCGGTGTACGAGGATCAATTGTCCCGCCTTTTAAAGCAAGTCGGACCTCTGTAAAATTAAGAGATGTATAACCGACGAGAACCTTCACAAACATCACCTTCTGGACGTAAGATTCGGGCTCCAATCGGGTGGCAAGCCCCATAAGTACGTGCCCTCTACTCAGACAGTTGGGGAATTTAGTAGCATGCCCCTGACCGAGGGAGAAGTGATCACGGAAGCCACAAAGATCACCGAATTTCATAAGAGCCCTTCACAAATGATTGACTAGGATGATGAGGATTTGAATGTATACAAAGGAGATGAAATCCGAGCTCATGAACCAAAGGAGGTTTCAGTGTCCAAGGGGCAGTCTCCTCCGAGAAAACCTTCCAAAGACATCATGAGCCCAAAGACAAACACAAGGATCCTAGTAAAGATTTGGAAAAGGAGAAAGCAGCTCTTGTTCCTTCTTGCCAACACCAATTGGACACTACCACTATACAGGAGGTGTCGTTACTTCTGAAATTAAGGCAAAGCTGGAGCGCTTACGAAAGCAGTTCCCCGATATTTACTTTGAAAGGATGGTCTTCGTCCCAGATCTTGAACCAGTTCCTGAGGACTGGGATACAGAAGTTATTGGCCAAGTCGGTCATGTGGCTAAACAATATAGGGCGATGAAGAGACATGCCAAGATTCTTTCAGATGTTATCTGCCACCTGGAAATAGATCCATCGAGGACTAGAGTGAAGATTGATCATGACACCAAGGCCAGGAGTAAGGCCGAGAAGGAACCCGAAGATGCACTGGCTCAGCTCGCTTTAGCTCAGCAGGATGCTGAAAATTATAAAACAGAGTTGGAGAATGCTAAAAAAACGTTTCCATCTTGAGCTCGATTCGAACAGCCAAGAGCGCATGGCTTTGAAAAAGGAGATAGAAGATCTCGATATGGAAAATACTAAACTGAAAGCATCACATGACAGTTTTGCTACAGAAAAGGCTGCTTGGGAGAAGGAAAAGGCGAGCTTGACTGAGAAACTTGCTCATGTTGAGAAGGAAAATGCAAGTTTAAAGGACAAACTTGCTCATGCTGAGGAACGAGCAGCTCTTGCCAAAAGAAACACCAATGATACCCTCGAGTTAGCTTCCACTGCTACTGCTAAGCTTGATGCAGCTGAATAAGAGATAGAAGGGTTCGATGAACTGTTGATGGACTTTTTTGCTCAAGTCATTCAAACCCGAGACATTTCTTGGATTAAAAACTATCCTACTACCTTGGCTAACGTATGGGATATGATCGTCGAGGGAGAAAAGCAATGCTTAAAGTCGAGGAGGTCAATGAGAGCTAGCTTATGCAGACCTTCCTCAGGGGTAGAGAGCCCGAGGTCTTAGCGGAGGGTAAACGCCAAATACAGGAGGAGGTGGAGAAAGAGAGGGCTAAGCTCAAGGGCAAGTATAAAGCTGATGAAGGCTCAAGCTCAACTACGAAGCCCAAGACCGCTGAGGTTGAGGAGTATAATCTAGATGATCCATTGATCTTTGAAGTCCCCTATCCCTCTAGCTGTTGGGGTTTTTACTTCAGCTTCGGGCGGAGAGTCAGCGGAAGGTATCTCCATATTCTCTCCACCATTTGTGAAAGCTATTGTAACTTGTCGTCGCATTGTGGAGCAAACAGCTGAGGAGACCATATTTTCTCCTAAACTTATAACACTTGCTTCTCATAATATAGGTGCCAAGCCGACCGAGAAGGATGAAAAAAAGCAAGTAGAAGTTGAGAAAGTCAGCGTACCCCCTGGTGCTGAAGTTCCTGAGATCCCAAAACAAACTGAGGGCACAACAACCGAGAAGGTCATTGTGGAATCAAGCACCGATGTTCTCAAAGATGCTGAAATCATTGAAGTTTTACAGCATATTGACGGTGGCCATGGGGATAAAGAAGTGGAGGTCACCATCATGGGGGAGACCAAAGATGATGATAGCATGACTCTGGCCGACATGAAGGCCAAAAAGGATGAACAGCTGGCCTTAAAAATAGAGGAGCAAGAGCCTCTAAATGTGTCTCCCATCTCAGCAGTTGACCCCAAATATGTGTTGATTATAAAGTTGTCCACTAAGTCAATAACTACACAGCTTGCATCTCAATCCTCTGACCTTCCACACGATCCTCCTTTGGATAAGAAGAAAAGGAAAAAGCATGATAAATCTGGTGCCAACAAGGAGGAGCCAGAGAAGCAGAAGAAGGAGAAGAAGCCAAGGTCATCCCCAAAGCCCAAGTAGCATTCTTTTGTTTATGTTTTTAGATCTTCCACTGGCCTTGTGATGCAGTCATGAGAATGGCCCTCACTTATCACTTTTTGTTCTAGCTTTTCTTTGTAAATCTGCATTAGTAAATGAATTTCTGTTTCTTTTTTACTGTTATGTACCTGCAAGTTTATCATACTAAGTCATACATCATGTCTAAGTCAGAATTATATGCAATAAAAATTTAAAATTCCCGCATTATGCGTATATGTGTATGAGTATGAGTATGCCCCCAATCAATCATTAATATAATGCCTGGCCAGGGCTTATTGAGGATTGATTAGAGTCATATAGGTTGCCTCACATGTCCGGAAATGAGGGGGTCGGGCTCAGCTCTCATTCTTGTCCCCAATTCTACTGTGGGAAAGGAGCCCTTTCGCAGCATTTATTCAAATACCTTTATACTCTCTTGTCGTATTCCCAGGATAGAGTTCGAACTCAACTTTCAATTTTCCACAATCCTTCAGTGGGGTAGGAGCCCATTTGCAGTGCTCAGTCGTTGGCACCTTTATACTCTCCCGTCGGATGTCAAGGGTAGAGTGTGGTCTAAACGGTCTTTTAAATTACAGTGCACCGACATGCCTCGTGGACAATCCTTGTCCTTCATGCTCTTTCTTAGGTTACAAGAATTAGAGCGTTGATGGTTGTGTTGTTTACTTTATTGCACCCTCGACGTTCTGCACACTATTGACCTTATAATTTGATAGAAGACACTTTGAATTACGTGCTTCTAGATTGCCACGAAGTTTTATAGCGAACTTTGTAATTATGACAACTCATGTAAGTAAAAAATTAAAGAGTAAATAAGAAATGGTGCAATAAAAGTAAATGGCACATGGTATTTTATAGCGATTCGGTCGAATCATGACCTACGTCCACTTTATAATCTTTTGCTTATATAACCAAACTGTTCTAGGAAAGTCATGCCTTTTTACATGGTCCTAAAAACAAAAGAGTAAAAATGACAGTTTCATGTCAAGTTGTGCCGCAAATGCTGGGCATTCCACACTCTGGGGATTCTGTTTCCATCCACAGTCCCTAGCTTGAAAGATACATTATCAAGCCTCCATAGGATGGTATAGGGTCCTTCCCATTTCGGTCCCAAATGTACTGGGGGTGGAAAGACATGCTTTAGAACCAAGTCTCTGGGTTCAAAGGTTCGAGCTTGGACCCTTCTGTTGTAATATCAAGCGACCTGCTATTTGTGTCAAGGCACTGAGGTCTGCTTCGTCCCTTTTTTATTCTACCATGTCGAGGGATTTGAGAAGCAACTTCTTGTTTATCATCAGGTTGTAGTAAGTGACCCTGTGAGATGGAACTTTTAATTCAACCGGGATAACTGCCTCAGACCCGAAAGCAAGGGAAAAAGGCTTGTGCCCCGTGGCTGACTTGAAAGTTGTTCTTTAAGCCCATAATGCCAACGGTAGATCGTCGACCCACAAGGCTTTATCCTGTTTCAACCTCTTCTTTAAAATGGACTTGATTACTTTGTTTGCCGCTTCTACCTGTCCATTTGATTGTGGATGCTCCACAACTGTGAATCTCTTCTCGATATGATACCTCTGGATAAAATCCTGAAACTCGGTACTATCAAATTGGGTTCTGTTATCTGTTATGATGACTTTTGGAATTCCAAATTGACATATGATGTTTCTGATGATGAAGTTTATCACTCGCTTGGTTGTGATCGTGGTTAACGACTCTGCTTCGACCCACTTAGTAAAGTAATCCATAGCTGCAATGACGAATTTTTCTCCGCCTTTCGCTATGGGGAGGCTTCCAGTAATGTCAATTCCCCAAACAGCGAAGGGTCACGGACTTATCATCGTCTTCAACTGGCTAGGAGGCGCCCTGCGAATCTTTGAGAACTTCTGGCATGCGTCGCAACGTCGTGCATACTTAACCGCATCTTTGTTCACAGTAGGTCAGAAATAGCCATATCGCAGTATCTTCTTCGCCAGTGTTTGTCTCCAGTGTGGTCGCCATACTCACCTTCGTCAACTTCTCTCAACACACCTTCTATGTCATCGTCGGTGATACACCGGAGGAGCGGCATTGAGAACCCTTGTCGGTATAAAACTTCGCCTTGCATAACATATGTGGAGGCTTTGCGAATGACGGCACACCTTTCGCTCTTCTTGGTCGGAAGCGCTCCATTCATCAGGAAGTTCTTTAGGTGTCTCATCCATGATTCTCTTTCTAGCTCAATTTCCAATACAGGATCAATTTCCATCTGATCAATGCTTAGAGATTGCAGTACCTCTATCGGGACCATCTCTTTGTCATCGGGGTTATCGGAACTAGCCATTTTGGCCAACTTATCTGCCCTTTAATTCTCTGATCGGGGGATATGTGTTGTGCTGTAGTGTTCGAGGCCACCCAGCAATTTTCTCACTTACTTCAAGTATGATACGAGCCTTGGTCCTTTGGCCTGAAACTCTTCATTGACCTGGTTCACAACTATCTTGGAATCGCAGAAGATATCCAGGTTTGTTATCCCCAACTCCTTTGCAAGTCTGAGCTCGACAATCAGGACTTCGTATTCCGAGTCATTATTCGTAAGGTGGAACTCTAATCTCAAAGCATAATATATCGATCGTTTTTGGGAGTTACGAGTACAACTCCAGCACCAGACCGTTTGTCATTCCTGGCTCCATCAGTATACAGATTCCAGGCATTGGGGTCAACTAGTGGTTTTGAGATATCCACTTCTTCACTCGCTATATCGTCCTCTAGGATAGTAAACTCTGCTATAAAATCTGCTAACACATGCCCCCTTATCAATCTTCGGGGCTGAAAGTTCAGATCAAATTGACTCAACTCAATATTCCATTTGAATAGCCTTCCTGACACCTCTGGTCTCTGTAGCACTTATCGAAGCGAATGGCCGGCGCATACAGCGATGGGACGAGCTTGAAAATAGTGGCGAAGATTTCTAGATTCGATCAACAGATTATATGCAAGCTTTTCTATCTTTGGGTAGTTTTTCTTTGCCACCGCTAGTTTTTTACTTACGTAGTACACATGTCTCTAGAATTTATCTTCTTCTCTTACCAAGGCTGAACTTATTGTGTGGGACGAAACTGCCAAGCTGACGAATAAGTCCTCGTGTTCTACCAGTTTTGACAATATCGGGGGTTTTTCCAGATGATTCAGGAGGTTCTGGAATGCTTCTACACAATCAGGGATCCATTTGAAATTGCGCTTCCCTCGGTTTATCAAATCGAAAAATGGAATGCACTTATCTATAGCTTTAGAGATGAATCTACTTAATGCGGCTACTTTCCCCACGAGGCTCTGCACATCTTTGATTTGTCTTGGTTCTTGAATGTTCCTAATTGCTGCGATCTGATCTGGATTGATTTCAATTCCATGCAAGTTGACGATAAAGCCCATGAACTTTCCAGAGGCAACTCCAAATGAACACTTCATAGGGTTGAGCTTCATCCCATATCGTCTAAGGATATCAAACATTTCTGCCAAGTCGGTAGTATGGTTAGATGATTGTCTGGATTTCACAAGCATATCATCAACATACACTTCCATCGTCTTCCCGATCTGATTGTAGAACATCGGGTTCACTAATCGTTGATATGTAGCTCCAACATTCTTTAGACCAAATGGCATCACTACGTAGCAGTACAGTTCCAAATCTATGATGAAGCTGGTATGCTCTTTTACCAGAACATGCATGGGAATTTGGTTATATCCGGAATACGCATCCATGAAGGAGAGGAGTTTGTGACCCGCCGTTGAATCCACTAGTTGATCAATTCTAGGAAGTGGAAAACTATCTTTTGGACAAGCCTCGTTCAAATCTGAGAAATCAATGCAGGTTCTCCATTTCCCATTAGTCTTCTTTACAAAAACCGGATTTGAAATCCATTCTGGGTAAGTTGAATCTCTAATGAATTCATTGCTCCTCAACTTCTCAACTTCTTCCTTTAAGGCAGCTGACCTCTTTGGGCCAAGCATTCGCCTTTTCTGCTTAACAGGTGGATGCTTCGGGTTGATGCTCAGCGAATGGCACATAATTGATGGGGATATCTCACACATGTCAGCATGGGTCCAGGCAAACACATCCAGGTTGGCCTTTGGTAAGTCGGTTAATTCTTTTGCACGAAGAGGGTCTAACTGAGATCCGATCTTCAAGACCTTCGCTGGGTCATTATCATCGATCGGAATATCCTCAGTCGTTTCGTTAGGAGTTGCCGTTCTGCCCTCGGGTACCTCATCCTCTCTGGGATCTATATCATCAGGCAGTTCTCTGGGCAGCTCCTTCGGGGTCATCTCTGATTGCTATGCTGAATTCTCCTTTGCAGGCGGAGAAGTACCCTTTGGTTCTATGTTTAACCCTTTGAGCAACAAGTTCAACTCTGCTATGTAGGAGGCTCGCCCAGCGACATGGTCACCTCTGACTAATCCCACTCCTGCATCTGTTGGGAATTTCAATAATAGACACCAGGGCGCAATGCAGGCCCTGAATTCTGCTAGGGCCGGTCGACCCAAAAAGGCGTTATAAGGTGATTCGATATCCAATACCACAAATAGAAGAATTCTCACTCTTCGACGATCTACTTCCCCCAAAGTTACTGACAATTCCACATATCCGATCGGGGATGTTGTGGCTCCATTGAAGCCACGTATCCATCCATCACAGGGCTTCAAATCTTTTGCTTTGAGCTTCATCTGATCAAATGCCTTCTTAAACAAAATGTTTACTGAACTTCCATTGTCCACCAACACCTTGTGGACCAAAGTGGGATTGATAGTTGTCGTGATCACTAAAGGGCCTTCAATGGGGGAGTGAACTCCGATACTATCCCTATTACGAAATATGACGTCGTCGGACATTGTTTTGTGTTGCTTTACCGGGCTGGTATAGTCAGGGTTACCACACTCCCCTACTTCGAGGTGTTTGGTCGCATTTACATACTGATCCATTGCTCTAAACTTGTGTCCATCTGGATGAGGTCCTCCTACTACAGTGTTGATGACAATGTTTTTTCCTTTCGGCTGAGCAGTAGGCCTAGCGTCATGTCGGTTTTGATTCGAAGCCTGTCCATCTTGCCCCCGTCTCTCAGAGCAACCTTTAATTTTCCAACTTTCCTTCACGAAGTAGCTTCTCGACGACGTCTCTCAAATGACGGCATTCATTAGTGGAGTGACCATGGGTCTGATGGAAAAGTCAAAACTTTCGTTTCTCACATTGAATCTCTCGGTGGAGGCCTCTTATACTGAAGAACATTGTAGGTATCTAGGAAAATATTTTCTAATGTATCATTTAACGGTGTGAAATTTTCAAAAGCCTTGAACCGAGGTCTCTTCTGAGAATCATTCCCCCGATTTTTCTTCTAACTGTTATTCCTGGATTGGCTGCCATTGCCCTGATTCTTATTTCCAACGTTAACCTCTACCTTTCCAGAACTATCGCCAGATTGTTTGATGGGCACGTTACTCTGTATACCTTCTTTATCGACTGCCTTTCTCTTTCGATTGACATATATCTCTTCCTGACGTAAACGGATGTTAGCATTGTCATAGAATATTTCTCCGGTCAGCGGAGGCTTGCCAGCTAAGTATCTTCCAAACTTGGTATCTTTATATACTCCGTCAATCAAGGCCATCAAGACAGATCTCTAACCTCCGTGACCGCTAAGTTAAAACGATCTAAGTATGACCTCAAAGTATCATCAGGGCATTGTTTAATGAGAGATAACTCAATGAAATTTTTAGACCTTTGAGCATGATGCCGAAATTAATTCACGAATGGCTCACCCAATTCCCTAAAACTGGAGATCGATCGTGCTGGCAAACGGGTAACCCACATTAATGCTACATCCTCTAGGAATATCGGGAATGCTTTACATTTTACTGTGTCAGAAGCCGCGGTGGCATTCATGTACCATGAATACCTCATTAGATGTTGAATTGGATCTGTCCTGCCCAAATAGCAGTTCATAGATGGCATGTTGAATTTCCTTGGGAATCGGATGTCTAATATATCATAAGTAAAGGGCATATGACTGCAGTCTATACCCCAATCCTCGTTCCTCTATCCACGACTATTTGCCATGATTTTCCTAACCATTGCTTCAACATCAGCATTGGTCAATGTAGATTTAGGATCAGCACTCCTTACCCTGGGTGGCCCTCTAATGTCACTTTGACGTGTTGCCACGAAATCTAGGGCCTTAGCAGAACTTCCTTGTCCCCTGTTGCCACGGTCAGTCACACAGTGAGGGGGTGGTAATGCTTGATTCTGAACAGGGTCAACAATGCCTCCATTCCTAGGTAGCAGTGTGGGATCATTTAAGTTTTGATTGCCAGGTCCTAGATTGAGGGCCGCCTCTTCTCGAGAAGGAAGTGATCCAAATTGAAGCTATTCCACATTTTCAACCCTTTCCAGTGGTCGTCATGGAAGTCTTAGAGGCTCCTCTGATGAGGATGAATACTCTGGAGTAAGAGGACGGGCTGGCGGAGGTGTCCTCTTCCTTTGGAGATCATCAATTCGTCTGTCCATTGCAGTAATATTTCCTCGTAACAAGGAACTCTCTTGCCTTTGGGCTATCAACTCATCAATCGTCCTATCCAACATATCAAGCACATGAGAAATATCTCCTTCAGTTACTGGAGCAGAGGCATGTAGCTGGTCATCAGTAGTCGCTCTTGGACGTAGAGCACTTGAATTAGGTCGAGAAGAAGCGCCAACACGAGCAGGACGATCCGTAATTTCCTTTCCGGGTCGATTGGTGGTCCTATGGTGAGGGCGGTTTGTGATCCTGTAGCGACCCGCATTCTACGCATCGAAGGATCGTAGAATATTTATTTCTTTCACATACGAAGTCATATGGTCATGTAACTTTGGGAGACGACTATTGGGGTCAATTCTAATGTTCATGATTTTTGCCGATTTTTAAATAACCGTTTTGCCCCTAGCTGATCTTGTTTTGGCCATAAATTTTGATTGGAAAGGAGTTTTGACCTAAAACCACTTCCATTGGCTCCGAATGTTGGTTTACCTTTCTGTAGAGTGGTCACATTAACCAAACGGACTCACTGTTTGAGAGATATGGTTGAAACAAGTTTCAGAAGGTGAAAATTTGCTTAACCGGGCCAAATGAGGTGATTAGTAAATGGGCCCATAACCCATTCCGGGACTAGGGTTATGGGGAGGCTGAAATGAGTTAGGTTTTCATTTCATTTCAGTTTTCCAGCTGCCACAAACCCTCTCTTCAACCTAACAATGGCCTCCAACATCTAAATACACCTCTAATCACTTCTTAATCAAGTTTTGGCTTAAACTACATCAAATTAAGGAGAGAAAGCACCAAAGCAGAATTAGAGCTGCTGTGTTACATTGGGAACAACGCCAAACAGGGGATCATTTCAGATTTGGTATTTTATTTGTGGCCAAGGTGAGTGATTAGCATTGTTTTAACACTAATTACGGCTAATTAGAGGTGATTAGTGATAATTAGTGATAATTAGCGAAATTATAGCTCAGAAAAATCTGGAAAAATTTGTAAAATTCTAAAATGATATTCTAGGGCTCTGATAGAAATTTGGGTTAATTTGATTAAGTTTTGCTAATCCCATCATTAGTTATTGTTAAATATGGTTAAGGGGAAAACATGGGTTTTTGGGTATGTTTGATCCTTATAAACATGTCATATTGTTGTTTTAGTGTTTGTGGATGATTATACATGTTGCTATGACTGTATGGTATGTTTTGTGATTGCATAGAAAAGTTAGAATGGTTGAAAACGCGGTTGTTTGGCGAAAATAGCTTGTTGGAAAAACTTGCAGCAAACCGGATAGGAGCATTCGGATAGGAGCATCCGGATAAGAGCACTTGAATAGGAGCATTCAGATAGGAGCATCCAGATAGGAGCATTCAGATAGGAGCATTCGGATAGGAGCATTCGGATAGGAGCAACTAGGTAGGTGCATCCGATCCGAACCGGATAGGGGCATCTGATCCGAACCGGATAGGGGCATCCGACCCGAACCAAATAAGAGCATCCGAGCACCCGAACTGAACTAGAAAGGAGCATTCGAGCCGAACCAAGCAGGAGGGGGCGAACCGAACCGAACCGGAGGATCGAACACCAAGTAGACGTAAACCCGAGATGCAAAGGAAGTCCAAACGAGGAGTTGTACCTCAGGATCCAGATGGGAACCAAGGAGGGAGCTTCATGAGTTGGGCTTTGCTGCGGGACATGTGCTAAGGGGTTGTCGATGTCTGTAACTTTAGATCACTATATGTAGGTGGTACGTGAACGGATTCAGGGCCACAGTAGCCTAGGTACGACTAAAGAGCTATAGACCAATGAAGTGGGGTCATTTATAAAGATTTGATCATGACTCCATGAGATAAGCTTGGTAGTAGCAGTAGTTGTACAAGTCGAACCCCGTCACTACTTCGATGGGTCTAGTGATTGACAGCGGTGGACATCGTATGCTTTACGCACTGAGTGAGAGATGTGAGAATGGTTGCTATGTTTGATTGTTTGCCTTCATTATGACATACTTACCCCCATCCCGTATTCTTTATACCATGTGTTAGTGGCACCTTAGAGTATTGTACAGTATGAAGTGTTGACTCTTTGGTTGCAGGTCCAGGTTCAGGTATGGTTTAGTATACCTGTTATTGTTCTGTTTAGCTGCTTATCGCTCATACCAAACTTTTTGTCTGACCTAGAGTTTTACGTCTCTTCTTATTACTCTGGGTGCTCTCTCGAGCAGACTAGAGACATGTTAGGTGGTATGCACGAGTAGTTGTACCGGAGACGAGCAGGAGGCTTCCACGTATGATATATATATATAGACATTCTCCCTGTGTTGTTGCGGTCACTACTTTGGGCATTAGTGGTGTACCTTTCTTTCTTTTGTTTAGAGACAGTAATTTGGAAAGTTGTAATAAGTTGTATTTGGATTTCCACTACTCTGATGATGATGTTGATGTTAGTTTTAGTTATCAGCTTATGCACTGTCTCACCTGTTTTATGTCAAGTACATTATTATTATATTTTGTTCCATGCGCTGTGAGACATTCTACAGGGTTTCCGATTAGTTCATTCTCTTCTTTCCTTTCTTTGGAAACCGTTCCGTGCTAGTCGGGTATGTGTACAGCGCACTTTCAGAGGAAATGCCGGCTGATGCGGGGCGAGCTGTCACGCTTGGTATCAGAGCTCTAGGTTGCGTAGTTAACCTAGGGAAAGACACCAGGGATAGATAATACGTATATGAGAGCGCGTATTTGTGATTATTTTGGTTTTCAAAAGCTATATTTATACTATTAGTATATCTAAGGATGAAGTCGCACTGCACTGATACCACAAAGAGGATGGTTAATCGTTTTCTATTTACAGATTGAACGATGAGCCAATACGCAAGAAGTGTCGGTAGAGGAGCCAATAATGGGAATGTTGCTGACATGAGGACAATGTTTACTGACCTCATGAGAGAAATGCTTAGAGATGTTCAGAGGGCGACTCTCAATGCTGGTAATGGTGGTGCTCCAATAGTGCAGGCGCCTAGGGCCAATTTCGCCAAGCTGAATAAGGATTATACGAGTCTTGGTGGGAAGCAGTTCCACAGAACAGAGTCAACTATGGATGTTCAGGATTGGTTGGATAGCTGCAAGCATATATTCGAAGATTTGCATATCGAGGATGCGATGAAGAGAAGGCTAGCATCCCGTCAGCTGCAAGGACGAGCAATGAATTTGTGGAATGCTATAAATGCAGCTACTCCTGAGGATCAGATTACTTGGGATCAGTTTAAGGCTCGCTTTAGCGATAAGTTCATTCCAGCTGCTCAGAAGTCAATGCTATTTAAGAAATTCTTGGAACTCAAGCAGAATGGTAGAGCTGTCTCGGATTATATTGCCGAATTCGACACTTTGTCGAAATATAGGTTATCTCTTATTGATACTGCCGAGAAGAAGAACGAGAAGTTCATAACTGGTTTGGATGGATACTTGGGGGAAAGGCTTATTAACCATATCGATGAGACGTTTGAATCGATTGTGGGGAAAGCATTGAGGTCAGAGAGTCTTTTCCCTAAGTCGAAGACTAAGGTCGCATCTGCAGAGGAGCCGAAGCCGCAAGCAAGCGGTGGAGGCAAGAATGGTTTTCAGAATAAGAGAAAGTAGAATCAGACCAAGAATGGCCAGAAGAAAAGGAATAAGCAAGATGTTGAGTGCTTCAGCTGTGGTAAGAAGGGCCATTATGCCAAAGAGTGTCGGGCCAAGCCAGCTGATAGGAAGTGCTTCAACTGTGGCCAAGTGGGACATCACTGTAACACCCCGTGAATTCTATAACATTAAGCTTCACAAATTAAAGTGTAATTAATTCTAAATGAAAGAATTAAGGGAAGTAGGTTACGCCATTGCGTTCGTCTTGGAATTCTGCTTGAGATAGAGTCCGAGTTTTGGAGAATCGGACTCTGTATAAAGGAGTTACGACCTTCGGAAGTTTCAGAATAAAATTTAAAATTCAAACAACTCAGTTTCAAGTTCAAAATTCGAAAAACAGGTTCAAATTGGGCTGGACGGGAAAATTCCCGCCCAGGGACCAGGTCGACCTGGTCACCCCAGGTCGACCATAGTGCCGACCTGCCAGTCGACCTACCTGGTCGACCTGGCTGGCTGGGTCTGGCTCTGGCTCGAATTTCTGTGGCTCAGTGTGTCATTAGGGCTGACATGTCACCTCTTGATTGGATCTTTGAACTTTGTATGGTCTAGATTCCTCCTGTCTTCATCTGACGGCTCAAAACAATTTAAAAATCTATATATACACCCTAAGTCTCAACTAAAATTCACACAAAAAAATAAGATGGGAGTCGTCATGATGCCAGGAAGGAATTGAGCGTAGCCGTCAAGAGAGAGGAGCTTAGAGACGAATCAAATTAAGAAGAAGACTAAAGCTTAATCAAATTAATCAACGCAACGTTAATCTACCCAAAGGAACGCATCTCAATTTCAGAATTCAGAATTCAGAATCCAGAATTCAAGATTCTGCATTTGATGTAAGTATAGTGACCTTTCAGAATATGAATAAAAACTATGACATGATTCGATGTAAATGAAAATAGAATTATGTTATTGTATGATAATGATATAAATTCTGTGTATTGTAATGATTCTGTCATGACTTGTGTATTGATATTTGTGGCCTAAATCGATTGATGCAAGCCTATTGAACAATTGTATATGAAAACAATGGCACTTGCAAGTTTGTGGCAAAAACTAGAATTTGATCCCTTTATGTTTATGTCTATGGCATGGACTATATACATTCTCTAAGTCTAAATTAAGGCTTATGTAAACATGTTCTAGATTTGAGACCTTTTATGCATACATGACCCAAAACCTATGAACACATTCTTATGTTTATTTGCAAGTATAATTGGATCTATGTTAAGTATCATTTGGGTTACATAAACTTTGCAAGTTCATGTTGAAATAGGCTATATGATTAGATGTTAAAATTGGACATTTTGGTGAATAAACGACATGTTAGTTTTGTGGTTGACATTATGCCAAGTTAAACATGTTTAAACCCAAGTTTGTATAAGCCTAAACTATGCCATTTCATATGTCACCTACTTAGTTATACTTTGATTTGAATGCAAATTCACATGACCCATAATTTATGTTAGTTGAATCGCTAAATTGCAAGTTCATGCGCCACACACCTTTATGTATTGTAAAATATTACATGTTCTTGATTTCCCCTTTTTCTCATGTTTATAAAGTTGGGCTGAATTGTGACGAGCCCAACACTTGTTATAGTGTTGCGAACGTACAAACGAGGGTAATAACATTGGGTGTAAAACATGAAAAATATATGTTGGTTTGGTTGGCACATGCCAACGACAATGACATTTAAGCGGTATGAATTGTTATACCCAAGAATAAAGGACATGACATTTACATATAATTGAGAAGTGATAAAATATAAATTCAGAAAACACGGTATGCTTAACCTGAGGTTGGATTGAGTTGTGACGTAAACCTGCCCGGACTCGCCCGGCTGTCTAGTAGTCACAACAATACCTATCCAATGTGGGTGGTTAAGCATTGAGCCCAATAAGGACCCGAGGTTAGACTAAGCTACGGTGTAAACCTACCCGGAACCGACCGGCACATCCAGTAACCATAGCAATTTCTGTCTAATGTGAGTGGTCAGGTGCTTTAAGAGGCTAAGGACAGATGGTAGGGTTAAGTCAACTATAAACACTTAACCAAATTCAACATGTCAACAAGAATTGATGGGTGAGGTTAGGTAAATACAGACACTTAACCACTTAAATGTTTGACTAGAAAACCCTAGTAACGAGGGACCCGTTTCAGTAGTAACCCAAGTTAGGTATCATGGTACCCTGAAACTAGGTAGGGTGGGGCACGATTACTGGGCTGATTGTAAGCGGTCAAAACGACGGCGGTGGGTGCATAGTGTAGGTTCTAACGGGGTGCGGGCGTGCACACACTCCGGAGCAGACAAACAGGTCACTGGGGGCACCAGTAGTATAACCTATGCCTTCTGGAATTGTGTCGGGGCCGCCACCATGGGTCTTAATACACCCCATGGTGGGACTAGCATAGGTATCTACAATTCTTGGGGGTCGTATGACACATGTTTACGCGAGTAGGAGCCGATCTTTAGAAAATGAGGATCACTTCACCCTCAGCATGGGGTGCCAGTTAGAATAAGCTCAAGTAGGTGCAGAGATATAGTGTGGGTGCGAAAGTACATTCGATTTTAAACGACACTTCCTTAGCTTGTGATACTTGCCTGTTTTCAGTTTATATCTATCATGCCCTTTTTCTTATTCACATACTGAAGAGTTACTAGATTTACTCAGGCTTTATGTCTGACCCTATTTTCTTTTCGTCTTCTTTTCTTTCGTGCCCCCCCCCTCCAGGTCCACAGGGAGGAAACAACCCAGCTTAGTACTCTTTTGCAAGCTTCAAGACCATAGACGTATGATTTGGATTTCTTTTGCTCGGATTATGGCTTTGGATATCACTATGGGGATTTTTGTTACTTTATTTATGTTTTATGCTTCTTTAATAATCAAGACAGTAATAAGGCTGTAATGTTGGAAGTATTTTGAGACAATTATGGAAATGTTTTGTATGAATACGTATTGATGAAATAAAAGCCTGTTTGTTTTCCGCTTCTTAAAATATGTGTATTTATATATGTCTTGTGTTTATTTGTGGCTTTTACTTATAAACCTCCACCAAAGTTAAGGCATTCCCTTTGTGAGTGACCTTAACGGAGGTGGGGTGTTTCACTTGGTATCAGAGCATAGGTTTACCAGATAAGATAAAGGTTTTTGAAATTGTTTTCAAAAGAAAGTTTAAAGAAGCATTTTTCAAGAAAAAGTGTTATATTTATAAAAAGACATAATCTCCTAAAGCCATGTGCACTATCTCTCTCTATCCTTCGTTTTGAATCTTTCCTTTCTGTTTCAGCATGTCTGGAGACCTTAACCTTCCAGAAGGAGTACCGATACTCGACTGGTTTAGGAGGTACTTAGAAGCAATGGCCAATGGCGCGGGCCCAACAGACATTCCTCCTCCAGTGGTCGCGATTCCTCCTCCTCCTCCTCCTCGTGGAAATGCCTTTGCAGGAACGAGGTAGTAATATTTCTGTAGAAAGTGTAGTCTATCTTTATGATCATCCAGTTCGCATACTTTTTGACTCTGGCACATCACACTCCTTTGTTTCATCTGCCTTAGTAGAATCTCTGCATCTAGACACTAGTATGGTAGAGGATCCCATAGTAGTTTCAAATCCAATTGGGGGCTCCGCTTATTTGTCAATGGTTTGTTTGCGTTTGAAAATCTCTATTCTCAGCGTTGAGTTTAGTTGTAATGCCTTTGTTTTGGGCTTCTCGGGATATGGTTTGATCTTGGGCATGGACTGGTTATCCAGTAATGGTGCCATTCTTGATTGTGAGAAAAGAGTAGTTAGACTCTTGACTCGGCTTGGTAACACTCTAGAAATTTCTTGTAATCACTTGAATGCGGTTGTGCTTAGTTATCTAGAGTCGCTTGATGCTTCTGATGAGAATTTGTAGTCAGTTAGAGTAGTCCGGGAATATTCGGATGTCTTTGAGAAGGTGAAAGGCTTACCTCCGAGGCGGGAAATAGACTTCCGCATATATCTTGTGGATAATGCAAAGGCTGTAGCTTTACCTGTCTGACACATGGCTCCAAAGGAGAGAAAGGAACTCAGTAAGCAGGTTAAAGAACTTCTCGAAAAGGGGTACATTAGACGGAGCATTTCGGAATGGGGTGCTCCAGTGGTGTTCTCAACCAAAGAGGACGACTCGCTTCGCCTTTGCGTCGACTATAGGGAGTTAAACAAATTGACCAAGAAAAATAGGCATCCTCTTCCCCGAATCGACGATTTATTTAATCAGCTTATAGGTGCGTCGGTCTTCTCCCAACTTGATCTGGCAACTGGGTTCCATCAGCTAAGAGTAGCTGAAGACAGCATTGATAAAACGACGTTCAGAACCCCAGACGTTTTCTTCGAGTGGCTTGTCATGCCTTTCGGCTTAACAAACACACCCGCTTATTTCGTAGACCTAATGAGCAGGGTGTTCAGAGAATTCCTCAACAAATTTGTGGTTGTCTTCGTAGATGATATCTTAATCTTCTCAAAGAATGAGGAAGAACATGCTCAGCATCTGAAAGAAGTCATGGATACTCTCCGGGCACATCAGCTAAAAGCCAAATTCTCCAAGTGCCACTTTTGGAGAAAGGAGGTAAGATTTCTGGGCATATAGTGTCCAAAGAGGGGTTGGCTGTGGACCCCGCGAAAGTGGTAGCAGTGCAAGATTGGAAGACACCAAGAAATGCAACTGAAGTCCGAAGCTTTCTTGGGCTAGCTGGTTTTTACCGAATGTTTATTAGGGATTTCGCGAAAGTCTCAGCTCCACTCACAAGGCTAAAAAAAGAATCTGGCGTTCACTTAGGATTTGGACTGCGAGTTTGCTTTCCGACGGTTAAAAAGGGCTCTCACAGCAGCCCCAGTTCTGACTTTGCCAGATGGAAGCAAAATGTTCACGGTATATACGGATGCTTATGGTATGGGGCTAGGCGCTTTTTTATGCAAGAAGGGAGGGTAATAGCTTATGGTGGAAAGCAATTGAAAGTTCATGAAAAGAACTACCCAACCCACGATCTTGAGTTAGCCGCCATCGTCTTTGCGCTTAAGTCTTGGCGCCGTTATCTCCTAGGTGAGAAGTTTGAATTATTCAATGACCGTAAATCGTTGAAATATCTCTTCTCGTAGAAGGATCTTAACTTGAGGCAGCAAAGATGGATGGAGTTTCTTGCCTCGTATGACTTTGAAATTTCCTGTACTCCCAGCAAAGGCAACGTAGTAGCAGACGCGTTGAGCCAAAAGAAACTGACCTTAAGCCCTCTCTTTGTGGAAAGGCAAAGCTCGGAGTATATAGCCAGTTTTAACTTTAGGCCCTCCTCGGATTTTGTACCGAGTTTGTTAGCATCTCTCGAAGTACGCCCTACTCTCTTGGACTCAATAGAGGTTGCACAACGTGAAGACCCTCAGCTTGTTAATGTGATTGAAAAACTTATTAGGGGTGAGACTTCTAGTCACCTCACTAGATACGCCATCGATGATAAGGGTTGGATGAGGCGAGATGGAAGATAATGCATCCCACAAGCAAGGGAATTGACAAAGAAGGTTCTCGAGGAAGCAGCGCATCATTCCAAGATGACTATACACCTTGGCGGTGATAAGATGTACAAGGATATAAAAAGGACTTTCTTTTGGAGCGACATGAAGAGGGACGTGGAAAATTTCGTTTCTAAGTGCATGACCTACCAAAGGGTCAAGGCGGAACAGAAGAAGCCTGGAGGACTACTTCATCCTTTAGAGGTCCCACAGTGGAAGTGGGATAGCATTTCAATGGACTACATTGATGGACTACATAGGTCGAGAAGAGGCAATACTAGCATTTGGGTAACAGTGGATAGGCTTACTAAAAGCGCCCACTTTATACCCGTTAAAAGTAGAAGGACTGCCTCATCTCTAGCATCTCTTTTTCTCAAGGAAGTAGTTCAACTCCATGGGATACCCTCCAGCATTGTTAGTGATCGAGACCCTATCTTCACAAGCGAGTTTTGGCGGAGTCTACAAGAAGCTGTAGGCACACAGTTATGTTTGAGCACGGCCTATCACCCCTAAACTGATGGCCAGACGGAAAGGGTGAATAGAGTTTTAGAGGATCTTTTAAGACTTTGCGTTCTTGACTTTGGAGGGACATGGGAGGATCACCTTCCTTTAGTGGAATTTGCCTACAACAACAGCTACCAAGCTACCATAGGCATGGCACCCTTCGAAGCGTTGTATGGAAGACCATGCAAATCACCAACTTGTTGGTGGGAGTCTACAGATAAACTTATACTTGGGTCGGACATGATTCGAGAGACTTCGGAGAAAGTGGACTTGATACGAAGGAGAATGAAGACTGCCCAAGACAGAAAGAAATTCTACGCCGACAAAAGAAGGACTGACCTTGAGTTTGAGGTTGGGGACAGGGTTTTCCTTAAGGTATCTCCTTTAAGGAATGTCGTTCTCTTTGGATCCACAGGAAAGCTAGCACCAAGATTTGTAGGACTGTTTCCTATCATCGAGAAGGTGGGGAAGATGGTCTATAGATTAGAGCTATCCGAGAGACTGGCCGGAGTTCACAACGTCTTTCATATTTCTCACCTCCGGAAGTGTTTGCATGAGTTTGCGGAAGTGGTGGAACCAAGCATTCTAGAAGAGGCCGAAGTAGAACGTGAAGCAACTGTGAGGAGAGTTCCAACCCGCATCTTATGAACTGAAGTGAAAAGGCTACACAACCGTGAAGTCAAACTCGTTAAAGTTCAGTGGAGCGACGCCGAGGAAGACGCGACTTGGGAAACTGAGGACAGAATACGCGCTGCCTACCCTTTTCTTTTTGAGGGTACATCTTTGATCTCTCTTTTTCCTTAAGTTATGCTTTATCTTTTAGGTATATCTCCTCTGTCCTTTTCCTAACTCCTTAGGTAGAGAACAAATGGATGCAAGCATATATTTGAAAACATATTATGGATGATGGCTGCAAATGGTTGCTAGTGATTGCTAGTGGTTGCTCGTGGATGCATATACACACACACCCTAGGTTTTAGATCGGCTCAGTCACTTCATATTGCATATGCATATATGTATTCTCATTTGTATATGGTTGAAACTTGATATGCTATCATATGGTTGTCACATTTGTATGAATAAGTTGTGCACTCATGATGAGTAGGAAAAATTTGCATACATAATGGATTCATGACACTTACATGATTCGCATTAAGGAGGTCAACTGAATCAGTAGACCGCCTGATTTCTGCATTAGATATGGACATGTACACACACTATGCATATGATCATGAAGCATTAGAAGTCTTCTAAGGACAGTGGACGCCTGTGTTTGTTGGTTGAGTAGATGGACGGTTGGATGGTAGGATATACATTCTTCCTAACTTGAAGATTTCGGGGACGAAATCCTTTTAGGGGGGGAATGTAATACCCCGTGAATTCTATAACATTAAGCTTCACAAATTAAAGTGTAATTAATTCTAAATGAAAGAATTAAGGGAAATGGGTTACGCCATTGCGTTCTTCTCAGAATTCTGCTTGAGATAGAGTCCGAGTTTGCGTGAATCGGACTCCGTATGAAGGAGTTATGACCTTCGGAAGTTTCAGAATAAATTTAAAATTCCAACAGCTCGGTTTCAAGTTCAAAATTCGAAAAACAGGTTCAAACTAGACTGGGCGGGAAAATTCCCACCCAGGGACCAGGTCGACCATAGGTTCGACCATGGTATCGACCTGGTCACCCCAGGTCGACCATAGTGTCGACCTGGGTGTCGACCTGCCAGTCGACCTACCTGGTCGACCTGGCTGGCTGGGTCTAGCTCTGGCTCGAATTTCTATGGCTCGGTGTGTCATTAGGGCTGACATGTCACCTCTAGATTGTCTCTTTGAGCTTTGTATGGTATAGATTCCTCCTGTCTTCATCTGACGGCTCAAAACAATTTAAAAATCTATATATACACCCTACGTCTCGTCTAAAATTCACACAAAAAAATAAGATGGGAGTCGTCATGCTGCCAGGAAGGAATTGAGCGTAGCCATCAAGAGAGAGGAGCTTTGAGACGAATTAAATTAAGAAGAAGACTAAAGCTTAATCAAATTAATCAACGCAACGTTAATCTACTCAAATGAACGCATCTCAATTTCAGAATCCAGAATTCAAGATTCTGCATTCGTTGTAAGTACAGTGACCTTTCAGAATATGAATAAAAACTGTGACGTGATTCGATGTAAATGAAAATAGAATTGTGTTATTGTATGATAATGATATAAATTCTGTGTATTGTAATGATTCTATCATGACTTGTGTATTGATATTTGTGGCCTAAATTGATTGATGCAAGCCTACTGAACAATTGTATATGAAAACAATGGCACTTGCAAGTTTGTGGCAAAAACTAGAATTTGATCCCTTTATGTTTATGTCTATGGCGTGGACTATATACATTCTCTAAGTCTAAATTAAGGCTTATGTAAACATGTTCTAGATTTGAGACCTTTTATGCCTACACGACCCAAAACCTATGAACACATTCTTATGTTTATTTGCAAGTATAATTGGATCTATGTTAAGTATCGTTTGGGTTACATAAACTATGCAAGTTCATGTTGAAATAGGCTATATGATTAGATGTTAAAATTGGACATTTTGGTGAATATACAACATGTTAGTTTTGTGGTTGACATTATGCCAAGTTAAACATATTTAAACCCAAGTTTGTATAAGCCTAAACTATGCCATTTCATATGTCACCTACTTAGTTATACTTTGATTTGAATGCAAGTTCACATGACCCATAATTTATGTTAGTTGAATCGCTAAATTGCAAGTTCATGCGCCATACACCTTTATGTATTGTAAAATATTACATGTTCTTGATTTCCCCTTTTTCTCATGTTTATAAAGTTGGGCTGAATTGTGTCGAGCCCAACACTTGTTACAGTGTTGCGAACGTACAAACGGGGGTAATAACGTTGGGTGTAAAACATGAAAAATATATGTTAGCATGGTTGGCACATGCCAACGACAATGACATTTAAGCTGTATGAATTGTTATACCCAGGAATAAAGGACATGACATTTACATATAATTGAGAAGTGATAAAATATGTAAATTTAGAAAACACGGTATGCTTAACCCGAGGTTGGATTGAGTTGTGACATAAACCTGCTTGGACCCGCCCGGCTGTCCAGTAGTCACAACAATACCTATCCAATGTGGGTGGTTAAGCATTGAGCCCAATAAGGACCCGAGGTTAGACTGAGCTACGGTGTAAACCTGCTCGGAACCGACCGACACATCCAGTAACCGTTGCAATATCTGTCTAATGTGAGTGGTCAGGTGCTTTAAGAGGCTAAGGACAGATGGTAGGGTTAAGTCAACTATAAACACTTAACCAAATTCAACATGTTAACAAGAATTGAGGGGTGAGGTTAGGTAAATACAGACACTTAACCACTTAACATGTTTGACTAGAAAACCCTAGTAACGAGGGACCCATTTCAGTAGCAACCCAAGTTAGGTATCATGGTACCCTGAAACTAGGCAGGGTGGGGCACGATTACTGGGCTGATTGTAAGCGGTCAAAACGACGGCGGTGGGTGCACAGTGTAGGTTCTAACGGGGTGCGGGTGTGCACACACTCCGGAGCAGACAAACAGGGCACTGGGGGCACCAGTAGTATAAGCTATGCCTTCTGGAATTGTGTCGGGGCCGCCACCATGGGTCTTGATACACCCCACGGTGGGACCAGCATAGGTATCTACAATTCTTGGGTGTCGTATGACACATGTTTACGCGAGTAGGAGCCGATCTTTAGAAAATGGGGATCACTTCACCCTCAGCATGGGGTGCCAGTTAGAATAAGCTCAAGTAGGTGCAGAGATACAGTGTGGGTGCGATAGTACATTTGATTTTAAACGACACTTTCTTAGCTTGTGATACTTGCCTGTTTTCAGTTTATATCTATCATGCCCTTTTTCTTATTCACGTACTGAAGAGTTACTAGATTTACTCAGGCTTTATATCTGACTCTATTTTCTTTTCGTCTTCTTTTCTTTCGTTCCCCCCCCCCCCCCCCCCAGGTCCACAGGGAGGAAACAACCTAGATTAGTACTCTTTTGCAAGCTTCAAGACCGTAGACGTATGATTTGGATCTCTTTTGCTTGGATTATGGCTTTGGATATCACTATGGGGATTTTTGTTGCTTTATTTATGTTTTATGCTTCTTTAATAATCAAGACAGTAATGAGGTTGTAATGTTGGAAGTATTTTGAGACAATTATGGAAGTGTTTTGTATGAACACTTATTGATGAAATAAAAGCCTGTTTGTTTTCCGCTGCTTAAAATATGTGTATTTATATCTGTCTTGTGTTTATCTGTGGCTTTTACTTATAAACCTCCACCAAAGTTAAGGCATTCCCTTTGTGAGTGACCTTAACGGACGTGGGGTGTTTCAATCACAAGGAAAAGTGTCCGCAGCCCCCTAAAGAGAAGCAGATGGTGAAAGCATATGCCCTTAATGATGTTCCTTCTTCGTCGAATGCCCCAACTACAGCGGAGAAGGGAAAGAATGTCGTTATTCAAGGTATGCTTTTTGTTTATAATGTTCCTGTTAGAGTTTTGTTTGATACCGGAGCTTCCAGTTCTTTCATATCTAGTGACCTGGTAGATAGGTTGGGATTGGAGCCCGAGATTGTCGATAGACCTTTAGTAGTGACGAACCCGATTGGTGGTTCAACTAACTTTAGCATGATTTGTCGTAATCTGGTCTTATCGAGTCATGGATGAATGTTTGTTTGTGATTGCTTTGTTTTGGGCTTTACTGGGTTTGGCATTATTTTGGGAGTCGATTGGCTCCAAAGATACGGGGTGGCGGTAGACTGTGAGGGCTTTTTGGTGACAGCTAGAGCGGATGATGGGCAGAGGGTAGTGTTTGGTGGTCTCTCTAGTGATGGGGTAATGACTAGTTTTCTAAATTCCCTTGACACCCCGCATGGTGAGTTGTCAGGTTTGCCCGTGGTTGGCCAGTATCCGGACGTCTTCGAAGAAGTGACCAGGCTTCCACCACACCGAGAGATTGAGTTCCGTATTGATTTAGTGAAAGATGCTAGACCTATAGTGATGCCACTTCGTCGTATGGCACCAAGGGAGCAGCGAGAGCTCATGGTGCAAGTCAGCATTCTTTTGAAGAAGGGATTTATCAGAAGGAGTGTTTCTGAATGGGGAGCACCAGTTGTATTTGCTACCAAGGCGGATTGTGTAGACTACCGCGAGTTGAATAAAGTGACAAGGAAGAATAAGTATCCTCTACTGCGGATAGATGATTTGTTTGATCAGTTGAGTGGCGCGAGAGTATTCTCTCAGTCGGATCTCGCGACAGGTTTCCATCAGCTTAGAGTGGAAGCTTAGAGTATAGTTAAAACGGCATTTCGGATGTCGTCTGGATTTTAAGAGTGGTTGGTCATGCCATTCGGGCTGACCAATGCCCCAGCATACTTTGTGGATCTTATGAATAGGGTATTCAGAGATCAGTTGAATAAGTTTGTCCTTGTGTTCGTGGATGATATTTTGGTCTATTCGAGGACAGTTGAAGAACACAAGGAACATTTGAGGATAGTGATGGAGGTGTTCAGAAAATACCAATTGAAAGCAAAATTCTCTAAGTGTCACTGCTGGAGGGGGGAAGTGAGATTCTTGGGCCATGTTGTTTCAGAGAATGGTATTGCCATGGACCCTACAAAGGTGGCTACGGTACAAGATTGGTCGACCAAGAATGCAATGGACATAAGAAGTTTCTTGGGATTAGCTGGATATTATCGTAAGTTTATCCGAGACTTCTCCAAGATAGCAGCACCGTTGACTCAGTTGACCAAGAAGAATCAAGCCTTCATCCGGGATGAAAGGTGCGAGAATGCATTCAAGAGCCTAAAGGAAAAGTTGACATGTGCACCAGTGTTAGTCATTCCTAAGGGGAATGAAGAAATGACGGTATATACGGATGCATATGGTACCGGACTAGGTACTGTATTGATGTAAGGAGGTAGGGTTGTAGCTTATGCAAGTCGGCAACTGAAACCACATGAGAAAAGATACCCTAACCATGATTTGGAATTGGCAGCGATCGTGTTTGCACTGAAGATGTGGAGACATTATCACTTGGGAGAAAGATTCGAGTTATTTACCGATCATAAATCGTTAAAGTATCTCTTCTCCCAGAAAGATCTAAATCTCCGGCAGCAAAGATGGTTAGAGTTCTTGGCTTCCTATGATTTCGACATCGCATATACACCAGGAAAGGGAATGCGGTGGCTGATGCATTGAGTAGAAGACATGCCAGTTTAGGGGCTATGTTTCTAGAATGGAAGCAACTGGAGTACATCGCTGGGTATGATTTCAGACCAAAGTGCGAATTGGATCCAGAAATGCTAGCAAGTTTGAAGATCAGACCCACTTTGATTGAGCGGATTGATTCCAGTCAGAGGAACAATCCTAACCTATTGGAAATCATCTCAAAGTTAAAGATGGGAATCGACGGAGATAGGAACAAGTATGGGCTTGATCGAGATGGATGGCTTAGAAAGAATGGAAGACTAGTTGTATCCAATGTCAATGGATTGAGAGATGAAGTGCTTAGAGAATGTCATCACTCAAAACTGACCATACACCCTGGTGGTAACAAGATGTACCGAGACATGAAGCAAATCTACTATTAGGAAGGGATGAAAAGAGACATTGGGAAGTTTATATCCAAATGCATGAACTGCCAGCTAGTTAAAGTTGAGCAAAAGAAGCCTAGTGGTTTGCTACAACCATTAGAAATTCCAGAATGGAAATGGGAACAAGTGTCAACGGATTTCATTGATGGGTTACCAAGGACTAGATCGGGCCATGATAGCTTTTGGGTGATTGTGGACCGATTGACTAAGAGTGCATGGTTTATACCCGTCAAGTCAAACAGGACGACATCTAAGTTAGCGGAACTGTATATAAAGTGGGTAGTGAGATTTCATGGAATACCCAAAGGCATTGTGAGTGACCGAGATCCGTTGTTCACTAGTGGATTTTGGAGGAGCTTACAAGAGGCGTTAGGATCAGAACTACATCTCAGTACTGCGTATCATCCTCAAACCGACGGACAGACAGAGAGGGTGAATCGAGTGTTAGAAGATCTCTTGAGAGCTTGCATATTGGATTTTGGTGGATCATGGGATGACCATTTGCATCTAGTAGAGTTTGCATATAATAATAGTTACCAATCCAGTATTGGTATGGCTCCGTTTGAAGCTTTGTACGGAAGACCGTGCAACTCACCGTCATGTTGGGTAGAAACTGGTGAGAAGTTTGTGCTTGGACCCGATGTGATAAGAGAAACTTCAGACAAGATTAAGGTTATCCAACAACGAATGAAGGCTGCCCAAGATAGGCAGAAGAGTTATGCTGATAAAGGGAGAAGAGAATTAAAGTTCTCCATTGGCGACTTAGTGTTATCAAGATTTCTCTGTTGAAGAGCGTGATACGATTTGGCAGGAGAGGCAAGTTAGCACCAAGATTTGTTGGTCCATTCCCAGTTCTTGAGCAAATTGGGAATTTGGCATACAAAGTTGAATTACCAGAGAAGATGGCAGGAGTTCACAACGTATTTCTTGTTTCCTAGTTAAGGATGTTTGTGCACGACCCAGATGTGACTATTTCACCTGATCAGTTGGATGATATCGAAGTTGAACCCGAGGCGGTTGGGAACCGCAAGCCTATGCGTATTGTTGGGGACGATACGAAGCAACTTCGAAGGAAAGCGGTGAATCTAGTCAAAGTCCAATAGGGCGAGAATGAGAATGACTGTACTTGGGAGACAGAGGAGAGCATTAGGAAGACGTATTCAGAGCTCTTCGCCTGGTAAGATTTTAACTTCGATTTAGTCTTTCCGCATGCTAGGATAGGCTTGTTTGTTTGTTTTGCATGCTTGATTGTTGTATGTGGCTGGTAGGCATGCGGGATCCTTTGTATGTTTTGGGTTAAGGAATTTCGGGGACGAAATTTCATAAAGGGGGGAGAGTGTAACGACCCACATTCTACGCATCGAAGGATCATAGAATATTTATTTCTTTAACATACGAAGTCGTATGGTCATGTAACTTTGGGAGACGACTATTGGGGTCATTTCCCATGTTCATGATTTTTGCCGATTTTTAAATGATCGTTTTGCCCTTGGCTAATCTTGTTTTGGCCATAAATTTTGATTGGAAAGGAGTTTTTACCTGAAAACACTTCCATTGGCTCCAGATGACGGTTTATCTTTCCGTAGAGTGGTACATTAACCAAACGGACTCACCATTTGAGAGATATGGCTGAAACAAGTTTCAGAAGGTGAAAAACTGCTTAACCGGGCCAAATGAGGTGATTAGTAAATGGGCCCATAACCCATTTCGGGATTAGGGTTATGGGGAGGCTGAAATGAGTTAGGTTTTCATTTCATTTCAGTTTTCCAGCCGCCACAAACCCTCTCTTCAACCTAACAATGGCCTCCAATATCTAAATACACCTCTAATCACTTCTTAATCAAGTTTTGGCTTAAACTACATCAAATTAAGGAGAGAAAGCACCAAAGCAAGGTTAGAGCTGCTGTGTTACATTGGGAACGACGCCAAACAGGGGATCATTTCAGATTTGGTATTTTATTTGTGGCCAAGGTAAGTGATTAGCATTGTTTTGACACTAATAATGGCTAATTAGGGGTGATTAGTGATAATTAGCGAAATTATAGCTCAGAAAAATCTGGAAAAAATTGTAAAATTCTATAATGATATTCTAGTGCTTTGATAGAAATTTGGGTTAATTTGGTTAAGTTTTGCTAATCCTATCATTAGTTGTTGTTAAATATGATTAAGGGGAAAACATGGGTTTTTGGGTATGTTTGATCCTTATAAACATGTCATATTGTTGTTTTAGTGTTTGTGGATGATTATACATGTTGCTATGACTGCATGGTATGTTTTGTGATTGGATAGAAAAGTTAGAATGGTTGAAAACGCGGTCGTTTGGCGAAAATAGCTTGCTGGAAAAACTTGCAGCAAACCGGATAGGAGCATTCAGATAGGAGCATTCAGATAGGAGCATCCGGATAGGAGCACTCGGATAGGAGCATTCAGATAGGAGCATTCGGATAGGAGCATTCAGATAGGAGCATCCAGATAGGAGCATTCGAATAGGAGCATTCAGATAGGAGCAACCAGATAGGGACATCCGATCCGAACCGGATAGGGGCATCCGATCCGAACCGGATAGGGGCATCCGAGAACCCGAACTAAACTAGAAAGGAGCATTCGAGCCGAACCAAACAGGAGGGGGCGAACCGAACCGAACCAGAGGATCGAACACCAAGTAGACCTAAACCCGAGATGCAAAGGAAGTCCAAATGAGGAGTTGTACCTCAGGATCCAGATGGGAACCAGGAGGGAGCTTCATGAGTTGGGCTTTGCTGCAGGACGAGTGCTAAGGGGTTGTCAATGTCTGTAACTTTATATCACTATGTGTACGGGGTACGTGAACGGATTCAGGGCCACAGTGGCCTAGGTACGACTAAAGAGCTATAGACCAATGAAGTGGGGTCATTTGTAAAGATTTGGTCATGACTCCATGAGATAAGCTTGGTAGTAGCAGTAGTTGTACAAGTCGAACCCCGTCACTACTTCGATGGGTCTAGTGATTGACAGTAGTGGACATCGTATGCTTTACGCACTGAGTGAGAGATGTGAGAATGGTTGCTATGTTTGATTGTTTTCCTTCATTATGACATACACACCCCCACCCCGTATTATTTATACCATGTGTTAGTGGCACCTTAGAGTATTGTACAGTATGTAGTGCTAACTCTTTGGTTGCAGGTCCAGGTTCAGGTATGGTTTAGTATACCTGTTATTGTTCTGTTTAGTTGCTTATCGCTCATACCAGACTTTTTGTCTGACACAGAGTTTTATGTCTCTTCTTATTACTCTGGGTGCTCTCTCGAGCAGACTTGAGACAGGTTAGGTGGTATGCACGGGTAGCTATACCAGAGACAAGCAGGAGGCTTCCACGTATGATATATATATAGAGAGACATTCTCCCTGTGTTGCTGCGGTCACTACTTTGGGCAGTAGTGGTGTACCTTTCTTTCTTTTGTTTAGAGACGTTAATTTGGAAAGTTGTAATAAGCTGTATTTGGATTTCCGCTACTCTGATGATGATGTTGATGTTGGTTTTAGTTATCAGGTTATGCACTGTCTCACCTGTTTTATTTCAAGTACATTATTATTATATTTTGTTTCATGCGCTGTGAGACATTCTACAAGGTTTCCGATTAGTTCATTCTCTTCTTTCCTTTCTTTGGCGACCGTTCCGTGCTAGTCGGGCATATGTACAGCACACTTTCGGAGGAAATGCCGGCTGGTGCGGGGCGGGCCGTCATAGATCCCCTCTTCAGGCTCCTAGTTCATGGTATGAGGATGGCTCGTGGTCCCCCCTTGAATGCGGTTCGTGATCTGCTGCTGAGGGCCGCTCGTGATGGCATCCTGCGACCGAGTCGTGACCCCTTCCTCGGGTTGGATCGCCCTCTGTGAGCCACAAGCCGGGTACTCCACTTCAGCCTGCTCGTGAAGACTTTCTTCATTAGCTTCGTTTGCAGCTTCATTTGCTCGCGAATCCCGTAAATCCTTGAATTCCTTTCCAGCCATAATGTCTTGACTTTATTGAAATCTTCAAAAACTGAAACAGTGGAAGTTCAGACTACTTTCTTCAGACTTAAATATCCAAATAGTAGAGCAATCAGTGAAAGCACCAAATCGTTAGATCAAATTATGGCTTTAACACCCAAATTGTCTGAATTGCAGGGAATAATAACTAGAAATGAAAGAAAATACAACAAACACACCAAATTTATAGTGGTTCGGCGTTAACGAGCCTACGTCCACTTTATATGACTTTGATTATATGATTGAATGCAAGTACAATCAATAAATCCTCTCATTCTCACACTTACAATGGTAATTCACTCAATAAATTTTGAGATATTTCTGATTGTAAATAATGGAGGAACAGTGATGGTGGAAACAATACTTAGAACTGCCAAAAGATCCTGAAAATGCTAAGTATGAGTCTATTTATAGGTGATATCTGCAGGCGGTTCGTGAGAACACATGGCACAAAATCCGGAGGATCTCGGAGCTGTTCGTGAATGGGTGGAGAAATGGTCAATATGGCAGTTGTGGACAGGTGTCATCAGATCCTGGATATGCGGTTCGTGGATGACCAGGTCGTGATCACCATTCTATGAACTTGGCGTCGGTTCGTGCCCCTCTTACTACGAGCGAGTTATGATGTTCAATCATGAGTCGAAGGTGAAGCTAACCCACGAGTGGAGGGAGCAGGCTGGATCACGAGCGGGCCTGAAAGGCTAGGTCACGAATGGGTTACGAACTTCATAAGCCAGGGTGAACCTGTCCTAAATTTTTGTACTCGTTTACTTATTCATGAATGCTCGTTTTATTGGTGGCTTGGTCACAAAGCTAGCCAACAAGAATCGCCAATTAAAAATCAACACTTCGATTTCACATCTCCTTTATAAACCTTGTTTATAAACTCAGGTTTAATATAAACCCCTTTTTATCTCACTTTCTTTTACTTAATTCAAATGTTAAGTCAATATTTATTTTAAACTATCATATTTGCTTATAATACCTTTTATAACTTATAAAAAGTGGGTTTTTATATAACCCATTCATTAATTCCTTCCAAACCTTGATTGTATTTCATTTCGAACCTGATTACTTACTTAAACGAATTTCATTTAAGTAATAATCACTAAAATCCTTACTAATTAAAATAATAATTAACTTCATTATAAACTACTGTAGAATTAGTTAAATTCTTTATTAACTAAAAAATAATAAAATTCTTTTTAAAGTCTTATTCAAATTTAATAACTAATCACGAAGTTATTTCATTTGGTTTATTAACAACAAATTAATTAAATAATCAATTCTAATTGAAACGGACAACTTGATCAACTAAAAGCATGATTATTTCTTTAACCAATTCTAATTAATTCTTCCATTAAATTAATTAATAATATAATTAATTTAAACAACTTTATTTACTTGTTTCTTAGAACAATTAATCCAATTCTGAACCGTTACATTAATTTCAGCTCAATTGCTTATAGATCTTATTAAGATAAGAATTTTCCTTATAAAACTCTTTAATAATTAGTATATACTTCTATATCGGGTGGTGGCCTTGCCGGAATTCGATATAGGAGTAGATGGGCGGAGGTTTATCCGGAGCTCATTTATCTACAATCATTTACTTTCTTAGAGTCAAGTTGATGTTGGAGTATTGTTTGTTGTTATACTCCTAGTGTGTTGTATTTGGACTCTGTATATTCTTCATTATGATATACCAGTACGGAGGCACGTTCGTTCAACGTGTGCATAGATAAACTTCGCCAACGATGCTTGAAAGAAAATATGCAATAATGTCTTAAGTTTAGTAATCAAGCAGCAGTTTTAAGTTGCAGCTTTTATTTTATAAGATATGCTCAAGTACAGCCATCTACATAACAAAAAAAAGTTCATACAATAAATATCTCACAAAAACATGCGTAGTCAAAGCCAATACATATAAGATAAAACATTTAACCAATACATAATGCACATATGTACAAACTTGACATTGAATTCATGGATCGAATAGCATCATAACGATGCCTCAGTACAAAATGAAGCACAGTTCAAACTAACAAAGATTAAAATGGAAAAGAAGGCTCATTAAAATACTGTCAGTTGAAACATACAACATATTCAACAATATTCTTCTGAATGGTTTTTGCTCTAAAACTTTCATGTGCAGTAATCGGTTGAAGCTTCCGCTGGTGGAAAACATCCTGAACAAATAATACAAAAAAAAGGCAAGTGGACATTCCAAAAAAATAGTAATGTGAATCATTGAAATTAGTAGAAGCAAAGCAATATATTTTCCACTAAAATTTTAATAACAGTTGCTTTTGTTTCACATTTGTTTCAGTTTCCATATTATATTTTTTAAAATTTAATTTTTCCCTTAAGGATTATGTAACTGTTGGAATAGCAGGAGACTGGTATTTATTGAAGGTGTTTTCATGGAGCCAAAATTGGCAAGGACAAAGGCAGAGGACATGTGAAATAAAATGAAATGTAAACTTTAACTATTATTTTCTTCTTCTTCTTTTACCAACATTTCTTCACAAATATTGGAACATGGATTCCTTAATGATCATATAATTCAAGACACGCGACAGGAACCACTCAACTTAATAGAGCAAGTTAAATGGCAAAGCTTTTCTGCTTAGTGCTGCTGGCTAGCACCAAAAGGGTTTTAGAGTTACGTGTGATATTTGTTATATGCTATGGAACCATGGACCCCATCACTTCAATAATCAGCTTTTTCTTATAGAATATCAATGCTTTTACTTGTCAGTTTAATTGACTAATGTACTCAACTCATCTCCTTTTATATATATATATATATATATATATATATATATATATATATACATATATATATATATATAAAGCAGATTCAGTGACACCCAAAATAGGAGCATGAGTTTGTTCACACTGCAGTAAGTATACTGCGGTGTATGAGCCATTGATTTCCGGAGAGGTCCATGTGGACCCCACTGAAATCAATGGCTCAAAAACACTGCAGTATACTTACTGCAGTGTGAACGAACTTCCACTGCCCGAAATAGTGGAGCACCTCTTTGGCCTGTGAGGTAGAAATCAGGGGGATATCGGGATGCTGCATTTTCGGGGTGTCATTGAACGCTTGCCTATATATATATATATATATATATATATATATATATATATATATATATATATATATATAGACACACACACACACACGTAGAGAGAGACACTTTTTAAAAGTTCAACATATACCATTGCGGGAAAACAATGACTGGGGCCTACAATCCATAATGCCTGAAGTAAGCGAAAGTCTAGGGACAATAACACAAACTAATTTAATACTGCAAATAATAATAATAATAATAATAATTGAAGTTTACTTCCTTTAAAACAATAATATTGTACTAATGGACCCATATACACCATAATCCTAACCGTTTCCTTCAAGATAATCTCTTTAGCAAAAAACAGAAAGATAATGTTAATGTGTAAAAAGAGCTATCTGCATCCTTTCATAGCAGAATTAGTCGGTGGCAACCAAATATCAGCACCATTTCTGTGGTTATTAACAATTCCTATCTATGAAACTGGCACCAAACACAATCCTTTACTTCTCAGATCTTCAATATCGCCAGCTTACTCATCATTTTGTTGCAAGAACGTCTGAACTCAGCACCTAAACTTGGTCATGCAAGAACTTAATATGCCAACTGCTTCATGAGGGACAGTAGTTGTATCTGACTTTCCAAATGGAGATACTAATCGCAATAATGTCACAATTTGTAATCTAATGGTATATTGTAAATAGAACATTAATAAGAATTACTATTCACATAACTGATTGTTTTAGTAAATCATACACAAACTTAGCAGATGAATACGGATTTAATTCCAACCAAACTTTTCAGTCTATATGAAGTATATGAAACTATTATATATATAATGCTACAATATTTTTGAAGCATTTTTGTTTAATGTTTTCCTTTTCCAAAAATAATTTTCTGTAGTTTTTGAGAATAGTTTTCTTCAGCATGAACTATAATAAGCATAAAATGGTTGCATTCATTTTAAACTTTGTGACTGGAAAAGTTGACATGTTTAGAAATTTGATAAAGCATTTGGTAGGTAGAGGGTAAAGGGTGATGGTGATGGTTAACAACTAATCTAAGAGATATACTTTTATTACTGCATTATTGTAAAACAAAAAAAAATCCAAGTTTGCATTACACACATGTTAGAAGAAAAATATAGAAACATAAAAATGATTATGAGATCAAGTTATATCAGTAAAGTTTTCTTAAGTTGCTAAACTTTGCATCACATGTGTGGATATGACATGGTAACTAAAAGCTTTAGTCCTAGTGCAAAACAACGATTACAGGTGCAACTACCCATATATGGTAAGCAACAACAGATGATTCAAGTTTTCCTCAGACATTAAAATAAATTTGTCATTAACATGAGAATATAAATTATATATAATGACCTCTCTTATTGTTTTGCAAGCACATTGCTATTTGCAAAACATTTGACACATGGAAAGTTAGAAATTAGCAGCATCAAATAATTGAAATGTTAAAAAACCTAAAATACTAAACATTGTATTCATAGTGAGTAGTCTGAGATCAATAGCAACCGTTAAAAAAATGCAAAAAGGAAGGTATAATAAAATTTGCAAGGACTTGTAATGAGAACATTATTTTTGAATGAAGATATTCACTATAATGACAAAATAGCAACTCATGGTAATCCAAATAAGCAATTAAACATTATTTGAAATAACAGCACCTTTTATCAGTTTTACTTTTCTTAGGAGCAAAGAGTTATTTGTAACACATACTAAAAGGGATGTGATTCATGATAACTTTCAAAAAGTGGGCTAAGCTAAAAAAAATAATTCTGTGTTCTTTCTGAAAGAAGCACATTTCATGTGACTTACTTATGGTCCCTGTTATACTATGCAACACAAACAGTGTTTCAACTATTTCGGGGAGCAAGAATTTTGTGCCGAAATAGTTGAAACACTGTTTGTGTTAAAAAAATATTAATTGATTACAAACAGATCAGTAAAAGAAGCAAAAAATAAAACGTTTAATAACTGTTGCACCAATGCAAAAAAAAAAAAAAAAAAAGTTATATGTAAGACTTTGGCATGAAACCATTTGTGTATTTTGCCACTGTAAATTTTAGTAAAAGCAACCGTCGTTTAGTATAAAACCATTTTAAAGGAAGAAACAGTGGAAAAACATATAAAATGTTTGTGACAGTACACATTATAAAATCAAGTAAGAAACAGTGGAAAAAAAACCCATGCAAGAGATTAATCAGTGTAAACTACATGAAGATTAGGCTGAAGTTCAGCTAATAACAGAAATTTTAGCGTATATGGGTAAGGTTGATCCATCAGACTCAAACCCCAAATTTAAACCAAAGTCAAACACCAGTTAAATAAAGAGGGAAGGAAGCAGTTCACCTAACTAAAAGCTAAAACTGTGATCATGTAAAGTGTAATAAATGTTTTTTATAATAATCAATCGATAATAACAAATCTAAAATAAGGTATTATACCATTCCCTTCATGATGAACCAAATGGATCCGCCGAATTAGACAACACCCTGTAAAGATGGAAGAAACAGTGGGAAAATATATAAATGTATGTGGCATTACACATTATAAAATCAAGTAAGTAATAAGCTTGATAAAAAAAACCCCATGTAAAAGATCAATCTGTGCAAACTACATGAAGATTTGCATAAAGTTCAGCTAATAACATAAAATTTATTATAGCGTAAATGGTTTAGTTTGATGTCAAATTATGTCCATCAGACTCAAACTCCAAATTGAAACCCAAGTCAAACAACAGTTGAATAAAGAGGGAAGGAAGCATTTTACCTATCTAAAAGCTAAATCTGCGATCATAACAAATCTGAAATATGGTATTGTACCATTCCCTTCATGATGAACCAAATTGAGTCGTCGAATTAGACCACACCCTGTAAAACCATGTAAACACCAAGAATAAAGAAATTAAACTAATAAGCAGTAGTGATTAGTAACAATATACAACTCAAATATAAACATACAACTCATATCTGAACTCGAAGAACAAAGAAAGTAAAGTAATTAGTAACAAAGAAGGGGTAACTGGCAACATACAATAGCAAATCTGAATATACAGCAGAAATAACAAATAGAGTAAAACAAAGTAGGAGGAACGAAGGAAACATATATCGATTTACCCTGTGAAGTCATCGTCGAGGTGGAGATAGGGTCGGTCCAGTGCAAGAGTCGAGGAGTGGTGGTCGATCTGAGAAAAGTGGAAATTACAAGGTGTTTTGGAGCATGGATTGGGCGGTTAGAGGGAAAGAAGGAATGTGAAATGTCAGATGCGAAGCAGCGAAGACAGTATTAGCTGAGAGGAGAAGGAAATAACGTCCGAACAACGTGTTGAATAATGAGGAAAATTAGAACAAATTTAGGGTTGATAGCAGGGAAGAGAAATTGACGAAAGCAAAAAGAGGCGAAGAATCTGGAGAAGGAGCAAAGAAAGATGGTGGAAAAAAAGAGAATACGAAACGTGTTAGTAACCGGTGTGTTAGTGGGGTATAGGAAATGGTTGTAAAAAAGACGTTCAGCCCTTCAGTTCAAGTGGTCGTTTGTATTCAGGAGGATGGAGGGTAAGAGCATCTCCAACAGTGGAGGAAATTCATGTTAAGGGGTGTAATATCCTTTATTTTTGCACCCAACAGTTGTTACACGGTGTAATATGAAGGCAAATGTTACGGGCTGGATTCAGAGTTCGGAATAGGACGCGCGAGCTGATTTTATCAGCTCGTGATGTCGCGAGCTGATTTTATCGGCTCGCGACTTCAGGAGCCGATAAAATCAGCTCGTGGCCTTTTTTTTTTCCCAACTATTTTTACCATATACAATACCAAATGCATTATTTTTTTTGTAGAATAAACTTCGAAACATAATAATAATATTTGATTACTAAGAGCAAAACCAATTTTTTTTTTTTTTAACGTTTTACCCTAGTTTGTCGTATACAAAAACATAACCGATATGTAATTTGTAAAATAAACTTAGGAACATAATAATAGATGATTAATAACTCGTACGAATACAAGAAAAGGAGTTTGTATAATAGAAAATGAAACACAATCGATGATTAATAACTTAGGAATATCTTAGGAAATGAAACATAATCGATGATTAATAACTTAGGAGTTCGTACAAGAGAAGTAATAGTAGAAAAGGAGTTCGTACAATAGATGATTAATAACTTAGGAACATCTTTACTGCATACATAATCGATAAGTTCAGACAAACATAAAATAAAACACATTCAGGTAATGGTTCTTCATAACTAGGTATCGCCGTGGTGGTTCCATAAATGAGTCATAAGATCCTTCTGTAGCCGGTTATGGAGTTCTGCATCTCTGTAGATAACTTGACGGCTCAAATGAACGTTGAAGTCCTCCTCTGTTAGTGGTTGGTTTTGTCGGAATACTGGAGGTGGTAGCGAAGCACCCTCGTAATCGCAGTGACGTTGATCTTCATCCATATCTCTTTCATCTTCTATAATCATGTTGTGAAGAACGATGCAAGCAAACATGATTGTAGACATCTTACTCCTACGCCATAGCCGACATGGATTACTTATCATTGCAAATCTAGATTGTAAAACACCGAAAGCACGTTCCACATCTTTCCTTTGTCCCTCTTGCATCGCCGCGAACATGACTTGTTTAGGAGTTAATGGATTTGGACATGTTTTAACAATGGTGCTCCATTTCGGGTAAATGCCGTCACTTAGGTAATAGCCATGGTTGTAAGTATTTTGGCCTAGGGTAAATGTTAAAGGAGGTACCTGGCCTTGGCAACGTAACGGTTTGCAATAAAACAAGCATACATTACACAGAACATATGAAAGTAGCAAACAGTACACATACAAAATAACATATCGCAGAACACATAGAAAAATAACATACAGTCCAAAACATCGAGACATACATATATACATACATACATCGAGCCATACATATATACACCGCGACATACAGAAATATAAATCATGATAAATCTGCGGCATCATCATCACCACCATCCAAAGACATGTCGTCTCCGCTATCAGGCGGGTCATAATACGTAAAATCGTCATCACTACCTCCAACCACGCCATCCCCTCCATCAACGTCATCCCCTCCTCCTCCTCCTCCTCCAGAACCAGAACCACCTCCTCCACCTGCTCCACCTGCTCCACCTCCTCCACCACCTCCTCCTCCTCCAGAACCAGAACCACCTCCTCCTCCTCCACCTGCTCCAGAACCACCTGCTCCAGAACCACCTCCTCCTGAACCACCAGTACACGACCCTACAATGGTACCTGATGCTGCTGTCCCCCCACCCTCTGCTGCAGCTAATCTGGCCTGTAAGTCATATATCTGCTCCTGCAATCCCTACACAATCGCCTGGTGCTCCTGATACATGGACTGAGTATACTGCAACGCCATCTCCTGAATAGCCGCGATATGTATCCTATGCTGGTCCAACCTGGGTGCATACTGCATATATAGAACATATAAAATCAGTTTCTACAGCATATAACATACAACGTAAATTCACAAGTACAAATGTTACCTCATGTGACGGATATAATCCAGCAGTAGGACTGGGGAGGTATAATACGTAAAAAACGTCCAAATGGACTGCCAAATAGTCTCTCTCGAATATCCAGAGGTAATATGTCTAAGGCTGATGCTACAAACTTCGCCCAACTCCCGCGAACGTTTACATACCGAGTCTATTAAAATAATACCAGTTAAACGACTATAAAACCAAGCACGCCTATGCACTAAACGATAACGTGCATGCACTAAATGACTATTTAACAGTTAAATGAGTATTAAAGTTCGTACTACTAACGTATAACAAACTACTACATGATAAAGTTTTAACAGTTAAAAGACTATTTAACAGCTAAATCAATATTTAACTAGTACGTGCAATAATGTATACTATTTAAATGACTATTGACGTTCAAACTACTAGACCATAGAACGTACATGCACTAAACTATAACGTAAAACTATAAAGTAAAACTAATACCTGAACGGTGTCCAGCGCGGTAACTGATCGATGGGTGAATCCCTGTGGCATCTCGTGGAGGATACGTAAGTCCTCAATCGTCGTCCCCTCTGGTGGAGGAAGGTGTACTGGACCAGACATGTCGTCTGGCATAACTCTAACTGTGCGTCTCCCGCTCTTCGTCACGCGTGGCGGCATCCCGACGTTGGAACGATTAAAAAAGAAATTAAAAAGGAGGAAATTAAAATTAAATGAATATAACCAAACACCCCCCCTCCCGAGCCATATATAGGCTCGGGAACAGGCGCGAGCTGATTTTATCAGCTCGCGAGCTCGCGAGCTGATAAAATCAGCTCGCAGGCTGCGAGCTGATAAAATCAGCTCGCGCCTGTTGGGAGATATCAAAGATATCTCCCGTAATGTTACGGGCCGTAACGTTACGGCCCGTAACACTGTTGGAGATGCTCTAAAGGTGGAGGGTAAAGGATGGCGTGGAACAATGAAAATGCTCCACCATCCATTAAGTATTCCTATTATATATAAAGATATGTGTGTTCTCTTCTTTTCAGAAGATCACACAGTTTTTGTTTTCAAAAAACCCTTTAATAATTACTTATAACTAAATAATAAATATTTATTTCATTATAATAACTTTTATTCAAATTTATATATTAAAAATCTATCTCCAGTTAAAAAATAGATTTTTTAACTTCATTTCTGTCGATTCACCTGATGATAAACAAATATTTATAAAATGATTGATTCATATGCCATGTGATGCCAATTACCCAACCAATACTGCCCATTGGTTAATACCATAACAAATGTTGAATTACGATTCAACAATCAATAAAAAAATCAATCATCTATCAGGTTGGTCATACAGCTCATATAATTGTCATATGAAAATAAACAATAAATTTAAGGAATCCAGTTGGATCACTCAACCAATTTTTCCCTACATCCAAATACGTTACCACAAATATTATTATTCACTTAAATAAACATATATAATATTCAACAACCAATTCATAACAGCAATTCAAACATATCCATATTTCAATTTTATACATTTATATTATTTTAAACGTAACTAGCAAGGTAAGTTACCTTGATTGGAAATAATAGTTAGAATAACGATTAGATTTTATTTAAAATAAACTAATGTTTCATATCAACCAATTCAAACAATATACGCATAAATATTCATCACACAACAAACAATTAGCAACCATAGTAGATATAATAAATCCTGAATTATATAAAATATATTTGGGTAAAAACTGAATGAGGTATTCTCACTTTGATTCCGTTCGCTTCTGAAACAGTTCGGTTACGGTTAAATTAAACAATCGTTTAATTTAATTGTGAATTTCCATTGTCCCCAGCTCCATCAAGTATGGTTCCATAACACTGTGTTCTTCGATAGGGTTCGAATCCAACCTGTTTCATTTAATTCTGTCAACATGGGTGAGACAAATACAATTATATAATTTCACTATTATTTAAATTCACTAACAATAAGTAATTAATAACTATTTTTTTTGTTAATTAGTATCTAAACCTATGAGTTACTTTCGAATGGAATAGAATTCACGGGCTCGTTACTTCTGTTCTCTTCCTGCTTCAAGCCTTCACGCTACTACTCCTCTATTCAAAAATATATAACTCGACTAAATCTACTCCCTGTCTCTGTTGAAGTTTGGCACCTATCGGCCGACCCTTTTAGGTAAAATATAACGAACTGACTTTTGTTTTTTTCTAAAATAATTTCAGTCACCATGCCCGCTATAATTTCTTCACGTAACCTACCCTCTTCGTTATGCCAAACCTTATTCTTCATTTTTATTTTTTTTATTTTGCTGTCAAACAGTGCTTCCATCTACTACGATTTTGTGCCCGACTTCTCTCTCAGGTTCACGCTTCATTTCTTCATATAACCCAAACAACACGCCCTTACCACGCAACATCCTTCCTTCGTTCCCATTGGTTTCTTCTGTTTCAAACGAATGGCTCCTTTTAAACCCATCTGACATATCATTCTACCCCTTTTAGTTGCTTCCCAACATCATAAACTTTTTGCCCTCGTTTTTCTTTTATTTTGCTACTATCTTCTATTTCCACGTTGCTTGCATGAACTTCCCGTTCGTGAATAACACATGCCAACTTTAGTTCTTGAATTGTAAAAATATATAGCTGAAAAATTTCTTCCTTAATTTCACGTGAATAAAGCCTTCGTCCTCTTAGTCCCGTCAACTTCCTCGCAGCACCCTTCAACCCCAACAAATGCTTGTCGCATTCCTCATTGACCCATCGGAGTCCGATCAGAGGTTGTCACCTCCAGCGTCGTACCAAACTCGCCCCTCACCCTAAACCCCACGTGTCTCAATGACCCCGTCCGTCCCCAGTCTCACTCGAATGCCCGTAACTTCCTGACGTCGCTGAGGCCACTACACTGATCCAATCCCGATCGGAACCGGTCAAACTCGATATCTTAAAGAGTGGAACAATCTATTAGTTGAAAAATTTGCGAATTAATCAGTAGATTGAGAGAAAGAACGGTGGAAAGAAGATTGTTTGCCGGCCATTGATTTAGATAGTGGCAGCTGCATACAGTTTTGACCGTACGTGTAACATCCCGTATTTTTACGATATAATAATTAATTTATTTAATTATTTAAATAGTGATTTAGAGACTTAAATGGTCGTTTAATTAAATAACAGTGAATATTTAATTAATATAATTAATAGAATAATATATTTAATTCTGAAATAATTAGAATTAGCTTAAATAGCAACATTGTGTGAATTGGACCAATTAAAATATTTAATTCAGTTTAGAATTGAATTATATTAACAAATTTATTTATAAATGTCAGTTGAACGTATTAATTATATTATAATTATAATCGAGCTCGAAATGGCGCGGTAGTTCATAATATGGAGTTTTGAATTTCAATTGAATATACAGAATCCGTTTTAAATCGGATTTCTATGAAATAAGAAACATTCGAATCTATCGAACGATATTTTTCTAATAGAAGAGAAAAATCGAGATTACGTTGTGTAGATTTTGAGTTATGTCCAAATAAAATTTTCGAATAGACAAATGGAATTTCGTTATAATTTTAACGATTTATTTGGAAATCGAATATCGATATAACTGGGAATTTTGAAATATCGAGTTATAAATCCTGATGTATTTATTTTGAGTTGTATGATATTCTATTTTGAATATATGCGATAATATTTATTTATAAATATTTAATTTAATTATTTTTAAATATATAAATATTTAATTGGCTTACTTAGAGCTTTAGAAAATAGTTATTTTTGCAAACGACCTCCGTTTTCGACGAAACTAATTTTATTAGATTCATAATATTAAATTATTGTTAGATCTCAATTTTTGTGATTTTTGGAGTCAATATGTGACCGTATGGGATTTAATGTGAAATACGGTCGATAATTTGACTTCAAAAATACGCTTTGTGAGCAAACAGAATCATAATTCGACGAAACAAGTTTCGTTGGGTCTATAATGTCAAACCATAGTTGCATGTCGATTTTTACCAAAAACGGGATTCATATGTGATCATGCCGATTTTTAAACAATGAATATGTATAGCGATTGATTATAAATTAATAAAATAATCAATAAAAAAATATTAAAACTATCCTATATAATACCTTACCATCCTAAAACCTAACTCATATTTTTTTCACGGTCAAATATGAGCTGCTACATTTTTCCATCTCCTGTAAACAAATGGAGCTTTGGAAAATCAAATAAAAATCAAAAGAATTTCCATAAATCATAATATACATATGTATGAATTCAACATGGAACGAGCTTCAGTCCTATGTACTATTTTTTGGGTTTGAAGCATTTTAAGTTGCTGCGAATATTGTACAGCGGCCATTTTATAATCTAGGATTGCCGATTTATGGGTTCTTTGATCATCGATTCAACATGTGATGGTTGCCATTGGATTTCTAGATGGGTTTGGGGGAAGGGTAACACGGGTATGGTATGTTGGGGATAACTGAGTCGGGCTCAGGAGGAAGAAGCTCCTGGTAATTTTTGTTACATTTTTTTTGAAGAATTGACAAGCGATGTAAGCTTGTAATGTCGATACCTGCTACTCCATTTTTCCGTTGTACAGTTCGAATGGATTTCAAATGGGTGCATCAAGTTCTATGGTATGGTGATGGAATGAAAGAAGACGTGAAGAGGAGTTGAACGGGAATTTTTGTTTGGGTTTTCATAAGGAGACGAAGGAGATTGGATGGCAAAGAGAATTCGAAAATGGTGGAGGAATTTTCTTTAGGGGGTTCTTATAATCCTGGATTGGGAAGAAAAAGGATGAGGAGGGTGTTTAACGGTGATGACGTGGATTGATTAATTGACTTGGTAATTAATTGATTTATAATAGTTAACCATGTTTATATCGTATAGAATCTTGTAAAAATCATATCTTCTGCGTACGTGATCATAATCTGACGAAACAAGATCCGTTGGGATCGTATGAATGAGGGCTACCTAATGGAACTGACTGGGAGTAAATTGGAGCTCGTTACAATTTATAGCGAAATAAATTGTCTGATCTGAATCAATGACAATTATCGTTATTTAATGATAGCCGGCCAATGTGAGTAAATCTTACTAACTCTGATCAGTTTATAATTGTATAACGTATTTTTAGAATTGATAAATAATGGTTGATTGCTATATGTTGATTGTTTGGATGAACTGCTAGTCGATTGGTTGAATTATAGATCTAGTAATATATATATATATATACCATTAATCAAATATTGGTTCTGTTTATCAGGATATTTCATATTGAAATGAAATTGGTGTTATTTATATTGTTTGACATCTGTGGATGCAGGGAAACAGGTTGGAGGGATCCAACTGGATTCCTCAAATATTATTACTATTTATTTTCATATATTGTGATATATGATGTGATATTTTTTCTGTGATTGATTATGTATGTATGTGTGACGGCCCGCCCCGCACCAGCCTGCATTTCCCCCAAAAGTGCGCTGTACACATGCCCGACTAGCACGGGACGGTCGCCAAAGAAAGGAAGGAAGGAAATGAACTAATCAAGGGACCTGTAGAATGTCTCACAGCGCATGGAATAAAATATAATAATAACATACTTGACATAAAACAGGTGAGACAGTGCATAAGCTGATAACTAAAATCAACATCAGAGCAGCGGAAATTCAAATACAGCTTATTACAACTTTCCAAATTTACTGTCTCCAAACAAAAGAAAGCTAAAGTAGAAGATACACCACCAATGCCCAAGCAGTGATCTTCAACAATACAGGGAGAATACTATATATATTACGTGGAAGCCTCCTGCTCGTCTTCGGATCAGCTACCCGCGCATCACCAGCTAACCTGTCTCTAGTCTGCTTGTGTGAGCACCCAGAGTAATAAGAAGAGACATAAAACTCTGGGTCAGACATAAAGCCTGGTGTGAGCGATAAGCATCTAAACAGAATAATAACAGGTACACTAAACCATACCTGAACCTGGACCTGCAACCAAAGAGTTAGTACCACATACCGTACAATGCTCTAAGGTGCCATAATAAATAGTGTAAGAATACGGGGGTGGGGCGTGCATGTCATAATGATAGCAAACAAATCATCCATATCAACCATCCTCACATCACTCACTCAATGCGTAAAGCGTACGACATCTACCACTTCGGAACACTAGACAAACTGAGGTAACGACGAATCCCGACTTGTAGAAACCCCGCTGTGACCAAGCCAAACACTTGGAGTCATGACCAAACATTTCAATGACCCACTTCATTGGTCGTAGCCCTTGGTTCTACCGATGCCATAATGGCCCTGAATCCGCCTTCGTACCTCCTACCATAGTGGTCCAAAGCTATAGACGTCGATAACCCCTTGGCACGCGTCCCGCAGCAAAACCCAACCATGAAGCGAACTCGTTGATTCCCATCTGAATCTTGAGCTCTAACTTCTCATTTGGGCTTCCTTTGCATCTCGGGTTTCTGTCATCACCCTCCGGATCGGTCTTCATTCTGTTCGTAACTTCCTGGTTCGGTTCGCAGTCACCAGCTCGTAGTCATCAACCTCGGATCGGTTCGGATCATCCTTCACGCTCGGGTCGGATCGTGGAAGCCTTCCTTCAGTCGTGGAGGCACATCGGTTCGGATCGTGAGCTTCTTAAGTGGATCGGTTCGGGTCGGAGTAGCTCATGCTCACGAGAGACGGATCGGATCGGGGTCTTCAACCATCAGCGGATCGGGTCGCGCCATCGGATCGCACCTCGTCAGCTCGTGGCGCCTTGTCGAGTCGGTTCGGGCTTATCAGTTCGTGGCAATCCACTGGTTCGGGTCGAGCTACCCATCTGGATCGTGGCGCATCATCAGCTCGTGGCGCTTCCTCTCCAAGTTGGATCGTGGTCTTCCCTTCGTGGCTCCGAGCTCTGGCACGTGGCGCGGTTCGAGCAGGCGGGTCGGTTCGTGGGCATGGGGGCGATCCGATCCGGATAAATTCCTGCACTTCGTTCCAGCGACAGTTTCTCGCCATTCGATGGCGTTTTTGACCAAACAAACACTTCTAAGCAATCACAAAACACACCATAGAGTCATAGCAACATGTAATAGCAACCACAACAGCAAACAATCACTCAAATGAATAAAAATGGATCAAAAGTGGCCAAAGCTCCTTATTTTCCCTTAAGCATGTTTAAGTAAAACTGATCATAGGGTTGACAAAACTTAATCAAATCGAACCAAATTTCTAACAAAGGCATAAAATATTATTTTCTAATTTCTAAACATTTTTCCAGAATTTATTAGTGTATAAATTCGCTAATCTTCACTAATTACCCTTAATTATCGTAATTAGTGCAAAAACTATGCAAATCACTCACCTTGGCCACAAATAAAATTCTCAAAACTGAAACTCCTCTGATTTGGGGCGAATACTGATGTCCAACAGCAGCTCTAACCTTGCTTTGGTGCTTTTTCTTCTTAATTTGATGTTGCTAAGCCTAATCTTCAATTAAAGAGTGATTTGGGGTGTTTTAGATGTAGGATGCCATTGCTAGAGTGTCTAAGGATGAAAGTGGCGGCTGGAAAATGTCTAAAGAAATGTTTTCTAACCCTAATCAGCACCTATACACCCCTAAACCCGAAATTCCCCTTGGGCCTAGCTGCTAATCACCCGTTTAAGCCCAATTAAGCTGTTTTTTTCACCATCTGAAACTTGTTTCAGCCATATCTCCCAAACGGTTAGTCCGTTTGGCTAATGTGACCACTCTACGGAAAGAGAAACCATCATCCGAAGCCAATGGAAGTGGTTTCAGGTGAAAATTCCTTTCCAGTCAAAAGTTATGGCCAAAACAGTGCCAACTAGGGGTAAAATGGTCATTTAAAAATCGAGAAAAATCATGAACATGGGAAATGACCCCAATAGTCGTCTCCCAAAGTTACATGACCATACGACTTCGTATGTGAAAGAAATAAATATTCTACGATCCTATGATGCGTAGAATACGGGTCGTTACACTCTCCCCCCCTTAAGAAATTTCGTCCCCGAAATTCCTTGACCCAAAACATGCAAGGGAGCCCGCATGCCTAACAACCATATACAACATTCAAATATGCAAAACAAGCAAACAAGCCTATCGTAGCATGCGGAAAACTAAATCGAAGTCAAAATCTTACCAGGTAAAGAGTTCTGGGTGTATCTTCCTAATGCTCTCTTCTGTCTCCCAAGTACAGTCATTCTCGTCCTCGCCCCACTGAACCTTGACTAGCTTCACCGCCTTTCTTCGAAGTTGCTTCATGTCGTGCTCGACAATATGGGCCGGCTTGCGGTTCCCAACCGCCTCGGGTTCTACTTCGAAGTCCTCTAACTGATCAGGTGAAATAGTCATATCTGAGTCGTGAACGAACTTCCTTAGTTGGGAAACATGAAATACGTCGTGAACTCCCGCCATCTTCTCTGGTAAGTCAATTCTATATGCCAAATTCCCGACTAGTTCAAGAACAGGGAATGGGCCAACAAATCTTGGTGCCAACTTGCCTCTCCTGCCAAATCGTATTACGCTCTTCAACGGAGAAATCTTGACAAACACCAAGTCGCCAACGGAGAATTTCAAGTCTCTCCTCCTCTTATCAGCATAACTCTTCTGCCTATCTTGGGCAGCCTTCATTCGTTATTGAATGATCTTGATCTTGTCTGAAGTTTCCCTCACCACATCTGGTCCAAGCATAAACTTCTCGCCAGTCTCTATCCAACATGATGGTGAGTTGCACGGTCTTCCGTACAAAGCTTCATATGGAGCCATACCGATACTGGATTGGTAGCTATTATTATATGCAAACTCTACTAGGTGCAAATGGTCATCCCATGATCCACCAAAATCCAATATACATGCTCTCAAGAGATCTTCCAAAATACGGTTCACCCTCTCCGTCTGACCGTCGGTCTGAGGATGATATGCGGTACTGAGATGTAACTCTGACCCTAGAGCCTCTTGTAAGCTCTTCCAAAACCCACTAGTGAACAACGGGTCTCGGTCGCTCACAATGCCTTTAGGTACTCCATGAAATCTCACTACCCACTTCATATACAACTCTGCTAACTTAGCTGCCGTTCTGGTCGATTTGACAGGTATAAACCTTGCACTTTTGGTCAATCGGTCCACAATCACCCAAATGCTATCATGTCCCGATCTAGTCCTTGGTAAACCATCAATGAAATCCATCGAGACTTGCTCCCATTTCCATTCGGGAATTTCCAATGGCTGTAACAATCCACTAGGCTTCTTTTGCTCGGCTTTAACTAGCTGGCAATTCATGCATTTGGATATAAACTTCCCAACGTCTCTTTTCATTCTTTCCCAGTAGTAAGTCTGTTTCATGTCTCTATACATCTTATTACCACCGGGGTGTATAGTCAGCTTTGAGTGATGACATTCTCTAAGCACTTCATCTCTCAATCCATTGACATTGGGTACAACAAGCTTTCCATTCTTTCTAAGCCATCTATCTCGATCAAGCCCATACTTGTTCATCTCCTCATCGATACCCATCTCTAACTTGGAGATGATTTCCAATAGGTTAGGATCGTCCCTCTGACTAGAGCCGATCCATTCAATCAAAGTGGGTCTGATCGTCAAACTTGCTAACATTTCTGGATCCAATTCGCACTTTGGTCTGAAATCAAACCCCGCGATGAACTCCAGTTGCTTCCATTCAAGGAACATAGCCCCTAAGCTGGCATGTCTTCTACTCAATGCATCAGCCACCGCATTGCCCTTTCCCGGTGTATATGCGATGTCAAAATCATAGGAAGCTAAGAACTCTAACCATCTCTGCTGACGGAGATTTAAATCCTTCTGGGAGAAGAGATATTTTAACGACTTATGATCTGTAAACAGCTCAAATCTTTCTCCCAAGAGATAGTGTCTCCACATCTTTAACGCGAACACGATCGCTGCCAATTCTAAATCATGGGTAGGGTATCTTCTCTCGTGCGGTTTCAATTGCCGACTTGCGTAAGCTATAACCCTACCGCCTTGCATCAATACAGCACCCAGTCCGGTACCACAGGCGTCCGTGTATACCGTCATCTCTTCATTCCCTTTAGGAATGACTAACACTGGTGCGCTTGTCAACTTGTCCTTTAGACTTTTGAATGCATTCTCGCACCTTTCATCCCAGACAAAAGTTTGATTCTTCTTGGTCAACTGGGTCAATGGTGCTGCTATCTTGGAGAAACCTTGGATAAACTTACGATAATATCCAGCTAATCCCAAGAAACTTCTTACCTCTGTTGCATTCTTGGGCGTAGGCCAATCCTGTACCGTAGCCACCTTCGCCGGGTCCACGGCAATCCCATTTTCTGATACAACATGGCCCAAGAACCTCACTTCCCTCTTCCAGAAGTGACACTTAGAAAACTTTGCTTTCAATTGGTGTTTTCTCAACACCTCCATCACTATTCTTAAATGTCCCTTGTGTTCTTCCTCTGTCCTCGAGTAGACCAAAATATCATCAACGAACACAAGGACAAACTTATTCAACTGATCTCTGAATACCCTATTCATAAGATCCACAAAATATGCTGGGGCATTGGTCAGCCCGAATGGCATGACCAACCACTCATAAAACCCAGACGGCGTCCGAAATGCCGTTTTAGCTATACTCTCAGCTTCCACTCTAAGCTGATGAAAACCTGTCGCGAGATCCAACTGAGAAAATACTCTCGCGCCACTCAACTGATCAAACAAATCATCTATCCGCGGTAGAGGATACTTGTTCTTCCTCGTCACTTTATTCAACTCGCGGTAGTCTACACACAAACGAAGGGAACCATCCGCCTTGGTAGCAAACACAACTGGTGCTCCCCATTCAGAAACACTCCTTCTGATAAATCCCTTCTTCAAAAGATCGCTGACTTGCACCTCGAGCTCTCGCTGCTCTCTTGGTGCCATACGACGAAGTGGCATCACTATAGGTCTGGCATCCCTTACCAAATCAATACGAAACTCAATCTCTCGGTGTGGTGGAAGTCCGGTCACTTCTTCGAAAACATCCGGATACTGGCCAACCACGGGCAAACCTGACAACTCACTGTGCGGAATGTCGAGGGAGTTTAGAAAACTAGCCAATACCCCCTTACTGGGTAGACCACCAAACACTATCCTCCGCCCATCATCCGCTCTAGCTGTCACCAACAAGCCCTCACAGTCTACCACCACCCCGTATCTTTGGAGCCAATCTACTCCCAAAATAATGCCAAACCCAGTAAAGCCCAAAACAAAGCAATCACAAACAAACATGCATCCATGACTCGATAAGACCACATTACGACAAATCATGCTAAGGCTAGTCGAACCACCAATCGGGTTCGTCACCACTAAAGGTCTATCGACTATCTCGGGCTCCAATCCCAACCTATCTACCAGGTCACTAGATATGAAAGAACTGGAAGCTCCGGTATCAAACAAAACTCTAACAGGAACATCATAAACAGAAAGCATACCTTGAACGACGACATTCTTTCCCTTCTCCGCCGCAGTTGGGGCATTCGACGAAGAAGGAATAGCATTAAGAGCGTAGGCTTTCACCATTTGCTTTTCCTTAGGGGGCTGTGGACACTTGTCCTTATGATGTCCCATTTGGCCACAGTTGAAGCACTTCCTATCCGCTGGCTTGGCCCGATAATTACTAGCATAATGGCCCTTCTTACCACAGCTGAAGCACTCAACATCTTGCTTATTCTTTTTCTTCTGGCCATCCTTAGCTTGGTTCTGCTTTCTCTTATTCTGGGAACCACCCTTGCCTCCACCACTTGCTTGTGGTTTTGGCTCTTCTGCAGATGCAACCTCAGTCTTCGACTTAGGGTCGAGACTTTCTGATCTTAATGCTTTCGCCATAATCGATTCAAACGTCTCATCGATGTGGTTTATAAGCCTTTCCCCCCAAGTACTGATCCAAACCAGTTATGAATTTCTCATTCTTCTTCTCGGCAGTATCAATAAGAGATAACCCATACTTCGACAAAGTGTCGAATTCAGCAATATACTCCGAGACAGCTCTTCCATTCTGCTTGAGCTCCAAGAATTTCTTAAACAGCACTGACTTCTGAGCAGCTGGAATGAACTTCTCGCTAAAGCGAGCTTTAAACTGCTCCCAAGTAATCTGATCTTCAGGAGTAGCTGCTTTTATAGCATTCCACCAATTCATTGCCCGCCCTTGCAGCTGACGGGATGCTAACTTTCTCTTCATTGCATCCTCGATACCCAAATCCTCGAAGATACGTTCGCAACTATCCAACCAATCCTGAACATCCGTGGCCGACTCCGTTACATGGAACGGCTTCCCACCAAGGCTAGTATAGTCCTTGTTTAGCTTGGCGAAGTCGACCCTCGGCGCCTGCACTATTGGACCACCACCATTTCCACCATTGGGAGCTGCCCTCTGTACATCTCTAAGCATCTCTCTCATGAGGTCAGTAAACATCGTCCTCATGTCAGCAGCATTCCCATTATTGGCTCCCCTACCAGCACCTCTAGTATATCGGCTCATCGTCAATCTGAAAAAGGAAACGATTAACGACTCCATAGTGGTGCTAGTGCAGTACGACTTCATTCTTATACTAGTAATAGTATATATAGCTTTTAAAAATCAGAATAATCACAAATACGCTCTCTCGTATACGTATATTATCTCTCCCTGATAACTTCCCTAGGTTAACTACGCAACCTAGAGCTCTGATACCAAGTGTGACGGCCCGCCCCGCACCAGCCTGCATTTCCCCCAAAAGTTCGCTGTACACATGCCCGACTAGCACGGGACGGTCGCCAAAGAAAGGAAGGAAGGAAATGAACTAATCAAGGGACCTGTAGAATGTCTCACAGCGCATGGAATAAAATATAATAATAACATACTTGACATAAAACAAGTGAGACAGTGCATAAGCTGATAACTAAAATCAACATCAGAGCAGCAGAAATTCAAATACAGCTTATTACAACTTTCCAAATTTACTGTCTCCAAACAAAAGAAAGCTAAAGTAGAAGATACACCACCAATGCCCAAGCAGTGATCTTCAACAATACAGGGAGAATACTATATATATTACGTGGAAGCCTCCTGCTCGTCTTCGGATCAGCTACCCGCGCATCACCAGCTAACCTGTCTCTAGTCTGCTCGTGTGAGCACCCAGAGTAATAAGAAGAGACATAAAACTCTGGGTCAGACATAAAGCCTGGTGTGAGCGATAAGCATCTAAACAGAATAATAACAGGTACACTAAACCATACCTGAACCTGGACCTGCAACCAAAGAGTTAGTACCACATACCGTACAATGCTCTAAGGTGCCATAATAAATAGTGTAAGAATACGGGGGTGGGGCGTGCATGTCATAATGATAGCAAACAAATCATCCATAGCAACCATCCTCACATCACTCACTCAGTGCGTAAAGCGTACGACATCTACCACTTCGGAACACTAGACAAACTGAGGTAACGACGAATCCCGACTTGTAGAAACCCCGCTGTGACCAAGCCAAACACTTGGAGTCATGACCAAACATTTCAATGACCCACTTCATTGGTCGTAGCCCTTGGTTCTACCGATGCCATAATGGCCCTGAATCCGCCTTCGTACCTCCTACCATAGTGGTCCAAAGCTATAGACGTCGATAACCCCTTGGCACGCGTCCCGCAGCAAAACCCAACCATGAAGCGAACTCGTTGATTCCCATCTGAATCTTGAGCTCTAACTTCTCATTTGGGCTTCCTTTGCATCTCGGGTTTCTGTCATCACCCTCCGGATCGGTCTTCATTCTGTTCGTAACTTCCTGGATCGGTTCGCAGTCACCAGCTCGTAGTCATCAACCTCGGATCGGTTCGGATCATCCTTCACGCTCGGGTCGGATCGTGGAAGCCTTCCTTCAGTCGTGGAGGCACATCGGTTCGGATCGTGAGCTTCTTAAGTGGATCGGTTCGGGTCGGAGTAGCTCATGCTCACGAGAGACGGATCGGATCGGGGTCTTGAACCATCAGCGGATCGGGTCGCGCCATCGGATCGCACCTCGTCAGCTCGTGGCGCCTTGTCGAGTCGGTTCGGGCTTATCAGTTCGTGGCAATCCACTGGTTCGGGTCGAGCTACCCATCTGGATCGTGGCGCATCATCAGCTCGTGGCGCTTCCTATCCAAGTTGGATCGTGGTCTTCCCTTCGTGGCTCCGAGCTCTGGCACGTGGCGCGGTTCGAGCAGGCGGGTCCGTTCGTGGGCATGGGGGCGATCCGATCCGGATAAATTCCTGCACTTCGTTCCAGCGACAGTTTCTCGCCATTCGACGGCGTTTTTGACCAAACAAACACTTCTAAGCAATCACAAAACACACCATAGAGTCATAGCAACATGTAATAGCAACCACAACAGCAAACAATCACTCAAATGAATAAAAATTGATCAAAAGTGGCCAAAGCTCCTTATTTTCCCTTAAGCATGTTTAAGTAAAACTGATCATAGGGTTGACAAAACTTAATCAAATCGAACCAATTTCTAACAAAGGCATAAAATATTATTTTCTAATTTCTAAACATTTTTCCAGAATTTATTAGTGTATAAATTCGCTAATCTTCACTAATTACCGTTAATTACCGTAATTAGTGCAAAAACTATGCAAATCACTCACCTTGGCCACAAATAAAATTCTCAGAACTGAAACTCCTCTGATTTGGGGCGAATACTGATGTCCAACAGCAGCTCTAACCTTGCTTTGGTGCTTTTTCTTCTTAATTTGATGTTGCTAAGCCTAATCTTCAATTAAAGAGTGATTTGGGGTGTTTTAGATGTAGGATGTCATTGCTAGAGTGTCTAAGGATGAAAGTGGCGGCTGGAAAATGTCTAAAGAAATGTTTTCTAACCCTAATCAGCACCTATACACCCCTAAACCCGAAATTCCCCTTGGGCCTAGCTGCTAATCACCCGTTTAAGCCCAATTAAGCTGTTTTTTCACCATCTGAAACTTGTTTCAGCCATATCTCCCAAACGGTGAGTCCGTTTGGCTAATGTGACCACTCTACGGAAAGAGAAACCATCATCCGAAGCCAATGGAAGTGGTTTCAGGTAAAAATTCCTTTCCAGTCAAAAGTTATGGCCAAAACAGTGCCAACTAGGGGTAAAATGGTCATTTAAAAATCGAGAAAAATCATGAACATGGGAAATGACCCCAATAGTCGTCTCCCAAAGTTACATGACCATACGACTTCGTATGTGAAAGAAATAAATATTCTACGATCCTATGATGCGTAGAATACGGGTCGTTACAGTATGGATGACACGGGCACTGTGATATGGTATTTCTAAAATACCATAAGCAATATTGGGATGTAAAATGAGAATTTTCAAAGTGTATATTGAAAATAAAATATTTATATAAAATCAATGGACTATATATAAAAAGGAAATATTTATAAAATAAATAGATTATAAAAGGAATAATTATTTAGAAAATAAATAGAATTATAAAAGGAATATCTGGAAAATAAACAGGATTATAAAAGGAAATTTACGAGATATAAAGGAATTATGAGAAGATTATTTAAAGTGGATACTAAATAGAAATTTGTTTTAACGGATAAATTGAGAAGATTAATTTATAAATAATGTTATATAAATTAAGTAAATTATTTATCATTGGATAAATTGGATATATAAGTCTGAATTATATAAAGAAGTAGAAATCGGTTTTAACACTGATATTTTTATGGAGTGTAAACATAGCATTTATGAAAGGATTTATAAATGAGATTTATAGGTGATTGGAATTGAAAATAAGATTTTGTTTGAATACTTCTATAAATAGAAGTATAAATATAATTTGGAAATGGGATATTATTTTTTTAAAATGAAAAATCAAACTGAATGATTATATAAAAGAAACATTATTCACTTTCGATGTGAATAATGGATTAAAATAAATATTTTATAAATTAAATCATTTATAAGGAAAATTGGGTTTTGAAATAGGAATTCAATTGGGAATTTGAATGAGATAGGAAAACGAGAGACTATCAAATATAGTTTATTCGAAAAGAGATTACCGAATATAGTTTATTCGAAGGAGAGTTATCGAATATAGTTTATTCGAAGAGAGATTGTCGAATATAGTTTTTCGAAGGAGAGTTATCGAATATAATTTATTCGAAAGAGAGATTTTCGAATATAGTTATTCGAATACAGTTAATCGAATATAGTTTATTCAAAGAGAGTTAATCGAATATAGATTATTCGAGGAGAGTTAATCGAATAAAGATTTTTGAGAGAAAATTATGCATTGTATTTTAACTGTATCGAATGTAGGAAAGTACTATTTGGTTTCTGGTTTTTAAATTAAGATTTATTTATTTAATAAACCATTTATTTACTTATTTAAATTAAGGTATAAAAGTTTTATTTAAAGTTAGATATTTCAAAAGTAGGGATTATAAAGCTATCGTCATAACCAAAGTTTTTCATAAAAGAATTGGATTCGTAAACTGAATCCGAGAGTTGCGTAAGCCATGATTTGATAAGAAGATTTAAATGAAGTTAAAGAAATTAGAAACTGACTGGAAATTAGTGAAGTTGAATGGTTTCCTGAGTATTGATTTGATGTTGGTTTCGGCCTTTGGGGTTGAAATTCAGGGAATTGTCATCTTACTAGTTTACAGTTAGAAACTGATAGATATGGAAGGATAGTGATGCGTGGATAAGAGATGGAAATGTTTTCCAATGTTAATAACGTTTGATTTCTAAATTTAGAAAATAAGAATTTACGAATATATGGACAAGGAAAATGGGGAAATGAATAAATTAATGATAAATTAATGTAAAGGAAAAATGTTGATTGACGATTGATCGATGCAGATTCCATTTGGAAATAAGATCGTTGTGTGTATGGATATTTTCCTTTGATAGTTAAATAACATGCTATCAGAGTTTTGACCATTTTTCCTTTGTCAATACGAAGAGACCGGGATCAGATTCATTATCTGAAAACCACTCTGTATGGGCATTAGCGTTGCGAATCAAATATGATGAAGATAATTGAAGATGGAGTTTGTGCAAGGGTCATTCTGGAAAATTCTAGGTAGAAATTACCTAAGATGGATTTACAGAATAGTGCCTTCGGTTTGTCCAGTCCCAGGACAACCTGTATGGAAGAATGTCTGATAGAGTATATCTAATAGATCGCGTAAGTTGATCTCTTCAAACGTATTTATGTTTGGTGGCGTAGGAATTCGTTTCTCTTAGCTGTATGTCTATAGTATTTTTGGAGAAATCAATTTGTGATTTGGCGGGTATGATGATGTGACATTCAAAGTAAATGAAAGTGTGATTTGTACGTTATGGCCTCTAGCCTCACAACCGAGAAATGGCATAAAAGGGTAGGTCACATGGCTAAGTGGTTAGCTGCCAATTAGGGTGTATTGTCACCTGATCTAGAGAAATTTCATTTACTTCTATAATCTATTTCGATGCTGTCCCTTTCAGGAAACGGTTGCTGATCCCAACCGTTGGTGATAATACATTCAGTTTACTCAAGTGAAATGAGTGACCGGTCATGTTTAGCCTGGGTTACAAGATGTTCTTGTTAAACCCGTGTATTCCTCTCTAGAGATACACTATCGGAAGGTGGCCCCATACCTGACCAGTTGGAATTCATTACCCAATGAGCGTTCGCGGTTTTTGATTATATATTATGTACAAGTACGTACCCGTGCTTCGCACACGGGCATGGTACAAATTAGGCAGTTCCATTTGCATTTACATTGAGATTTGAAATAGCACGCTATATGAAAATTTGACATCCAACTCATGAAAGATTGAAGAGAGGGAAAAGTTGATAAATAAAAGATTGGATAAAGGGAAATTTTGAAAATAAAATAAAAATAAAGGAGTAAGCAAAGAGATGGCGAGAGATATAATGTCAATTAGCGCAGAACCGGTGATGTGACTGAACAATGAAAGCGTAGTATGGTTTTGACAACAGTATAACGATCATGGCAAACACATAACTCTTTGGAAGTTGCATGGTATTTTCAAGTAATAATACATAAAAGTGGAGCACATAATTTATTGCAACTTATTTGTACTCATGTATATAAATATAAGTGACTATTAATTTGTTTGCTAAGAGTGTCTCTAACAATACTCATTTATCCAAAATTGGGAGAAATTCCTGCTATAATTCCTACTGTCACGTTATAGCAGCAACGATTTGGACGTGGTGAAGAAATTCAAATGTATTTCTCTCTATTTTCCGAGCAATTGTATAATAAAGGGAATCTGAATCCCATTCGGTTTTTAAAAGCAAAAAAGAAACCCTTATAAACTTCTAAACTGGAATTAAATTCGCATTTAAAGCTTTACTATAAAATTGTCCTCTTACCGCTAAATAAGTGGAGATATCTCACATTTTTCCCTTCCTCCTCTAGTATTTTTATGCGGCTCAACATGCTGTGAGAGGAGAACTATAATAACAGTAGAGAACATGCATAATTGCCTTGTTTAAATAAACGCCTACATAATTGTCTTTATTCTCCCCTTGTTCTGTAAACAATGGGTTTCTAATGTAGTGTGTGTTGATTTGCAAACATATATATACGTCCATATTGGTATTGTCAAATGTGAATACACCACTTCATGCTTTATCAAAAACCAATACCAAGTTAAATCATTGATGAATTGGGATCTGAGCATATTATACAAAATGATGCATCTAAAATTCTGAAAAGGATTAAAAAAATCAGTTCAATTGTAACAAAACTAATAGTAAGAAAAATAGTTGCTTACTCAGCAAACTTCTAAGAACTGATAATAACTATAATATCCACATTATAAAATTAATAATATGCATTTAGTATACATAACAATTTATGAGTTTCAAGTTCCTAGCCATTAACCTTATTACATTAGAACTAAAGACCGAATAGACATATTCAAGGAATTAGAGAGAGAAAAAGGCTATAAAGCAAAACATGTCCCCAAATATACATTTGCAATTGTGGTATATTGAACCACTGCATGCCACATTATCCCCCTGATCCTGCAGATGATCAACCTAGACTATAAAGTTAAAAAAAATAAGCAAAAGTATCTATTAGTAGGAAATAGTATAAAAATTTGAGGAATATAAAATATGCACACTAATTTTCTTAACTAGTAGATTTCCTATTTCATTACAAAACAAACTAAAGAAGTAAGAAAAGAGCAATGTAAGTTTAGTGCCTAAAGTTTAAATGAGAAAATAGACAATTTATAATTTCAGTAACAAAATGGATATGCAGATTGCAATTTCAATGTCACTGTCATTATGAGAACCCAGAACATAGGTTAATCACTATATTAACTTCTATCCATTTGTTAAACTTAAAATAAATAATTCATTTGTTATGAATCATTTATGTTGGTTTAAACACAGCCAAAATTACAAAATAAATAAATTGGAATAAAGTTGTTGCTACCAATCACTAAGACATAAAAAAGGAATAACATTGTCTAAGAATCATCTCGCAATGTAAAATATCCTTATTGCAAATAGGCTATGGGTTTTATATTTCTTTTTACATATAAAGTATGACTAAGACAAAGTTAAAAAAAGATTAGTTGAATTTAGAAAAAGAAGAACTTGCGGTGTTCTTTATTTCTACTGGTGAAGAAAAGTTTCGGATACAAATAAAGCAGCTAAGTGGAATATTCACAGCAAAAAGCAAGCATTTAGCTGGGGAAATATATAAGCAAATTGAGCCGATAATCTTTTCCAAATTGTTGTTTGATATTCCTCAACGCTCCAAAACCCAACAACGTCAAATCCAAACTCCCATTTAGTTCATTGTCTTCCACTTGTTTCTGTGTTAAGGTAAAGAAGTTAGTTGTGGCAATATCATTGGCAAGATGAAACTTTATTATGAGTTGTAATTGACAGCCTATTATGAGTGGATAGAGGCATCTCCAACTGTGATGTTATATGCATACATTTCATAATTAGAGCTATAAAAACATTGTTTTAATTAATCTGTTATGTGTTCCTATATAGGAAGCTGGTCATGGAAGAAAACATGCGTAAAATTGAACATGACATTTTGATACATAATTTTTTATCAGAATGTAGCAAAATACAACTTATGTGTACAACCAACATAAACAGTAAGTTAGTGGGTCGGTCCTTTTGACATTTATGGTGCTCAATGAATTGAAATAAACGTTAGGGTAATTAATATAAAATTTGATTATGCTAACAATAACATGTTCATTAAAACAAATCATTCTCTACAACAAATTAAATTTTCAAGACAATTGGAAAACATTAATTTCTATGAGACAACCATTTTTAGCATTATGACCAAAACATAAATTGCTTGATTGCTTGGCATGGTGCTTTTATTTTAGCGACCTAGGTCAGAATTATATGTAATTAAGAAGATAGTTACTATTTGGCCCTTATGTTCAGGGGAAGAAACTAATAAACGAAGTACCATGAATAAAAAATAAGCCATTAAATATGATGAAGTTTAAAAGGATGGTTAGAATATCTTGGTTGGAGAAACTGAATGACATAATTAATGAAGGCTTAGAAAACTTACAAAAATATTATCTTTTTCTACTTTGGCAATAGCTCGTGCGCATGATGTCTTGTTCAGTTGAAATTATTATTTAAATTTGTTTTATTCATAGGCCAAATTGTGGTTTGGCTTCACATAGATGTTCTTTAGTCAATAGTGGTATTTTGTGAAAGTCTTGAGAGCCTTTTTCCAGGAATATGTTTATCTCTCCATCCTGATTATCAATAACCTAAAATTTTACAATCAATAGAAAAAAATCATATTTTTTTCAATATAGAAACAAAGACTATGATGAAATTTTAAATAGCTACAAAAATACCAATACATAAGGTGAAAAATATTCATTTTTAATTTGAACAAACCTAATATAAACCTGCTTTAACATATCTATTCATCTAGAATATTAAGGAAATTTTATAACCAATCAGCTTTTAATAAAAGATTTCATGAAGCTTTCCTAAAATCTAAATCAAATCTGGGCTTCATTTATATCTAAGTGATTTTATTTCTTAGATTTTCACTCCTGAAATTATACATTACATTCGTACAAAAAAATCCCTCTACGGAGACCGAGCTACATTTCCGTAGATGTGATTATCACATGAAAAATTGCACACATTATGATGAACTCACATACGATATCAACATAATAAGTGCAAGAAATTTGTATTATCAATTGCTAATATTCTTTAAACATCTGTTACAACTAAGTTCCCAAAATAACAAATACTTGCTATACCTTTTTCTGCTTTCCCTGCTTAATGTAAAATATTTTGAGTCTTTACTAAAATAAGTTAAGCTGAGGGATTCTACTACTTGAGTGCATGACATACATATAAAACATGATTTAGTTATTAAAATCATCATGTCTGTATATGTGATTTTCTGCAAAACACATCAGTAACATGGGGAAAATTTGATAAACAGGGTGATAAATGATAGATCAATTAACTTATGTAAGCAGGTAGAAATAAAGCAAATACGATAGTAACATAGGTTAATTAGCTTATGAAAATGTTTGCAGGGTGTTCACTACCTCAAAAAGGTCACACTATGTGGGAGAATTCTCACAATAGGATAGTAAGTTATTTATGCATTAATTTGACTGGGTATTAACTGCCATTTTAGATGCCCATTCCTCGTAAATTAACGACATGATATTTAAGTTTTGAACCTCAAATTAATGTGTTTCAAGCATCATAATTAAATACTGAAACCAGTAAAAATAAATATTTAAAGGCACTAATTAAAAAAATTTCATATTTAAAGGCACTAATTACGTGTAACAGTCACAGGAAGCACACAACTGGAGCTAATGCTACTATTAATAAAATTTTCAAGACATATAATATATGTTTGTGATTGAATAACTATGATGTACTCCGTTATGAAATATGAAATATATCATTATTGTATATCAATAAATGAAATGATGTCAATATTATTTGCTATATTTGGGTTTTTTTATTGTTAATTATACAGGTTTAAAAACAAACTAAAATTGAAAGTCATTACCATGTTTCATTAGTGATGATATGTGAGCTCGTACGCTCAGCCATTCATGTGACTGTATCATATTTTTATAATTTCATATTCATAGATAAAACAGTCCATTTCTAAATTTGCAAACAAAAATAAGTCCCTTGAATTATGAAGTTATTCTTTTTGTTGTAACTGTTGCTCTGCATTGGATGACTTCACGACAATCAACTATGAAAATTTCTCATATCTTGAATTCTAATATATGAAGAAAATTTCGATACAACAGCAGGGATTAATCTCCTAGGTAGTTGCACATTTGAGAAATGGACTTAATAATTGTTGAACTGATCAAAGTTTCACTAACCAAATGCAAATTAGTAGTAAGTAATGTTCTCTTTGTGGTATTAGCTCTAAATGAGAATTCGGTATTATTTCTCTCTCAGCATGATATGGCAAACTTGAAAACAAAGAACAGAGGAAAAGAAACTTCAAAATATGAAAACATATCAAGAAAAGATTTGAAAAAAATACATAACAAATGTTAAGTTGTTATCCTTATCCATCTAGCCCTGAGTGAAAGGAGTATGACAATTGAATATTGGATATAAAATTAGTTTTATACTCAAATACAATAATGAAACCGGAAAAGTAAATATAACAATATCGGATGAATATCATTTTAAAGCAATGTCAACATGAAAATGGAGCGATATGAAAACTAAAGAAATCCAAATTATACAAATTCCATGTTTAACCTAAATGTCACAACAGCCAATGCAAGTTATTTCTCCTATTAAGGAATATCCCATTAAAACTATGATTAAGCAATGTCTTATTATCGACATAAAATAATATTTCCCTTATTTGAAAAATTAAAAGATAAATTAAGATAATAACATATTCTCTTATAGGTAATTATTAGGCAGTGATTTCAAATTTTACAAATTCTCTATGCCTATTTATACCGAAATAATTTGCTTGTGGTTGATAGGAAAGGATACCCCCAATTAAACCTATGATTTGAATAACATAAACCATTCAATCAAATAAGGGTCAAATCAACTCAATCTGGTAACAAACAGCTATTGTGATTAAATCAAAAAACTTAATTTATATTTCAGAAAGATGGAGCATAATTTAAGTTTATCATTTAATTTCTTAGAAACAGATATTCATGAACCCATGATAAGATTTACCATTAAATTTATAAATTTGCTAGTCATCAGCAATGACAAAACCACATAGAATGGGAAAAAAAATCAAATAGTGGAAGTGATACCTGAAACGCATTTGAATCCAGGGAAGAAAGCATCCACTGATGACTTAAATCCTAAATTTGACAGAGAAGGCGGACGAATGAAAACCTATGATTAGCACGTGTAAGGTTAGAAATCATGTAAATTAAACAGTTAGAAGAAACAAATGAAATATCAAGGATAAAACACCATGACTATTTATTCTTTTTTCGGATATGTTTATAAACCATTTTTAATTTATTTAAAGAGGCCAAAACACCACCGTAATACCCAAAAAATCATAAATTGAAAAGAGTGTGAAACCTACTCAAACTAAGCCCTACATAAGAGAAAATATGGAACTAAATGATTTATTTTGCAATAAGAGACATACCTAAGAAATAAGAATCACAATAGGAAACTGTTACATGATCTTTTGCCACAAGAATCCAGCCAATCTGGACAACGACATATAGAAATTGGAGAGACAGAAAGATAGAGGAGGCGCACGGGGAAACAACAACATGGTTTAGCCTCCAAGAAACTGCATTAATTCTATAATCAAGATTATACAGATGAAATCTTTGATGATGAAAGAGGCGAGCGGATCTACGGGAATGAATTCGAACAGAAATTACGATGAAAGGATGCAGACATGAGTTAGGGTTTAGCAACAGGCGTTGGAGGATAACTGAACATCGATGAACCGGAAGAGGCATAAATTTGAAGTAAAATAATATCTATGGGATAAAAGGCAAGAAGGCAAAATAAAAACGCGGACGAAAAGAAAAAGATGCGCTTGTGACAGTTGAGCTTTAAATTAGCTCAGAGAGCTTGTGAGCACTCCATTGCAAACCCGGTAATTATAATATAGTATAGATGTGGAACGTGAGATGAAAGCGTTCTGCTAGTTGATTATTTAGTTGTGGTTGATAGACACTATTATAATATCAAAGGTTTTTAATATAAAGATTATCATTTCTTTCAAAAGGATTTTGAAAGTTAAATCAAGTGTTTTGGATTCTCATAAGGGGAAAAAACCCATTCCGTGTTATAAGGTGTGGTCTTATGAGATATCGTTTATTTTCTCAAATTGTTTTAAATTGTTTACTCATACCAGTCTCATGACTAACCCGGAGTTTATTTTGTTTTGTTTTCCCTAAACTCTTGGGTGCCCAAATTTGTACGCGCAGTCAAGTCGTCGGGATTTTACAAATATACTGAGAGTTTGGGGCATCAGGCTTCAGGATTTTATAGCAATTGTTTATTTCCACTGTGTTCTGTACTTTGATAATAATATGTATATTCAAGTAAAAATTTATATTTCAAAGTTATGTATATAGTATATTTTATTCGTTCCGCTGTGAGGTTCATGTTACTCTGATTCTGTTGTTGTTCCTCTTCTTCTATTCTAATTTTCTATCTTATCTATTCTCATCCTCTAAATTCTTTCTATTAATGACCTGGAATGTTTGATGCCTGAATAATTGACATGAGTTATATGTTGATTTTCTGGGTTGAAAATCCCCGGGTCATTACAGTGGTATCGGAGCCAAGTTAAGTAATTACCCTGGCTCTTTGGCGTGACTAAGTAGAGATGGGTTAGTAATACCCTAGATTGAGTTTGTGTGTATATATACGAGAGAACGTATTTATAGATTGTATAAAAATTGTTTTATATTGTGGAGATTTATTGGTTGAGTTGTTTATGAATTCGGGTCGATCACTTTAATCCACTGTATCGATAGGAGTTTCTAAATACTTGAATACGATGAACTAACATGGTATGTTTTGAAAGGAGAGTAAATGAGATAATTTTACCCAAAATATATTTTTATATAAACGATGATTAATATTAGAAATATTATAGTATTGGATGTGTTAGCAGTATTATTATCGAGTAAGATTATAAGTAAAATGGTTATGTAAATAGCCAATCAGAATTCATATAAGTGTGATATATGAAATGAAATGAACTAAATCTGAATTTAAATCAGAATTGAAATTACAACCCTGAAAAGTTGGAGAAGTGTTTGTAAATGTATTTGGATTAAAAATATGAGAATCGTAAAATCCTAGGAGATTTTAAATTGTTTTACAAACATTGTGAATGATATTTTGAAGTAAATTCAAAATAGAAATGTTTAAATATGAGTTTTGAAAGTAATATAGTATTGAACTCACTTCAGTAGCTGGGATATAACCCTGATGATGTTGGCCACATCATCCGTGTTCATTTTCTAGTTCTAATTGACGGATTACTACCAAAGATATTGTTTTTAAATAGCTTTGAGAAACAAGTGGCTTTGATTTCCGAAAAGGAATATTGGATGTTTGGAAAGGGTAAGTTGTTTAAAACTCCCAGGAAGAGATTGTTCGAATTAAAAACAAATTTAAATAGAAATTTGTGAAACCGAGCTGGAGTTGAATTGAAATCAGTTAAGTGCTAATTGAAATTGAATTGGATTAGAATGATATCAAGAAAAAGAGGATTTGTGAGATAGGCTTTTGAAATGGTATTGGATGGGTAAGTGAGGAGTTTGGAATCAAGAATGGAATTTTGGTTTGAAATGAAATCTGACATGAATATAAGCAGATGATTTGGTTTTGAGAATGAATTGATTGGAGATCAAGTTGGAAAGGTATCGGTATATGTTGATCTAGTAGCAAGTGAAAGAGAACGATCTGAATGTCCAACAAAAAGGTACAAGTTTATTTTTATATGGATTTGGTGGTTAATGAGCCGATTTGGCAAGCCGTTTGGCTATTTGATTTTCTTTTGGTTTAGAAAAGGCCTAGAGAGACGAGTTGTAGTTGTACCGATTGACCCGTACAAAGGAGATGCTAGCGAAATTTTTTTGAATTTTAAGGTGTTAGAAAATTTTAAAATTTTTTGTTAGTAGGAATAAATTAATTATTTAATTAAAATTTATTGGTTCAGTTGAAACTGAAGTTAATAAGTAAAGAAATAAATTTTAACCTAGTTAATAGGCTTTGTTTTCTATCTTAGCAATTTCGAGGACGAAATTATTTAAGGGGGGAAGAATGTAACGTCCCGTATTTTTACGGTATAATAATTAATTAATTTAATTATTTATATAGTGATTTAGAGATTTAAATGGTCATTAATTAAATACAGTGAATATTTAATTAATATAATTAATAGAATAATATATTTAATTCTGTAATAATCAGAATTAGATGAAATAGCAATTTGTGTGAATTGCATCAATTAAAATATTTAATTCAGTTTAGAATTGAATTATATTAACAAATTTATTCATAAATGTCATTGAACTTATTAATTATATTATAATTGAGCTCGAAATGGCGCGGTAGTTCGTGATATGGAGTTTTGAATTTCAATTGAATATATAGATTCCGTTTTAAATCGGATTTCTATGAAACAAGAAACGTTCAAATCTGTTGAACAATATTTTTCTAATGGAAGAGAAAAATCAAGATTTCGTTGTGTAGATTCTGAGTTATATCCAGATCAAATTTTCAAATAGTCGCTATGGAATTCCGTTATAATGTATAACGATTTACTTATATTATAAAAGGATTTTTACTATAAATTGAATATCGATATAACTGGGAATTTTGAAAAATCGAGCTATAAATCCTAATGTATTTATTTTGGACCTGTATGATATTCTATTGTGAATACTTATGATAATATTTATTTATAAATATTTGATTTAATTATTTTTAAATATATAAATTTTTAATTGGTCTATTTAGAGCTTTAGAAAATAGCCATTTTTGCAAATGACCTCCGTTTTTCAACGAAACTAATTTGGTTGGATCCGTAATATTAAATTATTGTTAGATTTTAATTTTCGTGTTTTTTTGAGCCAGTATGTGACTGTACGGAATTTTAATATGAAATACAGTCGATGATTTGACTTTAAAAATACGCTGTGTGAGCAAACGGACTCGGAATTCGACAAAACAATTTTCGTTGGGTCCGTAATGTCAAACCATAGTTGCATCTCGATTTTTACGGAAAACGGGATTCATATGTGATCATACCGATTTTTAAACAACGAATATGTATAGCGATTGATTATAAATTAATAAAATAATCAATAAAAATATTAAAACTATCCTATATTATACCTTACCATCCTAAAACCAAAATCATATTTTTTTCACCATGAGCCGCCACATTATTCCATCTCCTGTATACAAATGGAGCTTTGGAAAATCAAATAAAAATCAAAAGAATTTCCATAAATCATAATATACATATGTATGAATTTAGCATGGAACGAGCTTCGATTCTATGTACTATTTGTTGGGTTCGAAGCTTTTTAAGTTACTGCGAATATTGTACCGTGGCCATTTTATAATTTAGGGTTGCCGATTTGTTGGTTCTTTGGTCATCGATTCAATATGTGATGGTTGCCATTGGATATCTAGACAGGTTTGGGAGCTTGTGGAAGTTTTCTTTTGAAATTGGAGCAAAAAAGTAGTCGCGATGGTTCCTGTAAATGGCAAGGTGGGTCATCGAACGTAAGGGGGAATGGTAACACGGGTATGGTATGTTGGGGATAACTGAGTCGAGCTCAGGAGGAAGAAGCTCCTGGTAATTTTTGTTAAATTTTTTGTTGAAGAATTGACGAGCGATGTAGTAATGTCGATACCTGCTACTCCATTTTTGCGTGGTACAGTTCAAATGGATTTCAAATGGGTGCATCAAGTTCTATAGTATGGTGATGGAATGAAAGAAGACATGAAGAGGAGTTGAACGGGAATTTTTATTTGGGTTTTCATAAGGATATGAAGGAGATTTGATGGCAAAGAGAATTCGAAAATGGTGGAGGAGTTTGCTTTAGCGGGTTCGTATAATCCTGGTTTGGGAAGAAAAAGGATGAGGAGGGTGTTTAACGGTGATGACGTGGATTAGTTAATTAACTTGGTAATTAATTAATTTATTTATAATAGTTAACCATGTTTATATTGTATAGAATCTTGTAAAAATCATATCTTCTGCGTACTTGATCAGAATCTGACGAAACAAGATCTGTTGGGATCGTATGAACGAGGGCTATGCAATGGAACTGACTAGGAGTGAATTGGAGCTCACTACAATTTATAGCGAAATAAATTGTCTGACCTGAATCAACGACAATTATCGTTATTTAATGGTAGCCGGCCAATGTGAGTAAATCTCACAAACTCTAATCAGATTTTATTTTTATAACGTATTTTTAGAATTGATAAATGATGGTTAATTGCTGTGTGTTGATTGTTTGGATATACTGCTAGTCGTTTGGTTGAAATTATAGATCTAGTAATATATATACACCGTTAATCAAATATTGGTTCTGTTTATCAGGATATTACATATTGAAATGAAATTGGTGTTATTTATATTGTTTGACATCTGTGAATGCAGGGAAATAGGTTGGAGGGATCCAACTGGATTCCTCAAATTTTATTACTGTTTATTCTCATATATTGGGATATATGATGTAACGATCCGCATTCTACGCATCGGATGATCGTAGGATATTTATTTCTTTTTCGTATGAAAGGAGTATGCTCGTGTAACCTTGGGAGACGACTATTACGGTCATTTTCCATGTTCACAATTTTTGCCGATTTTTAAATGACCTTTTGCCCTTGGCGAATATTGTTTCGCCTATAACTTTTGATTGTTAAGGAGTTTTGACCTGAAACCACTTCCATTAGATCCGGATGATGGTTTGCCTTTCCGTAGGGTGGTCACATTTGTCAAACAGATTTACCGTTTGGGAGATATGGCTGAAATAAGGTTTAGAAGGTGAAAAACAGCTTAATCGGGCTTAATCTGGTGATTACCAGCTTGGCCCATTAGGGGATTTCGGGATTAGAGCTATATAAGGGTTGATTAGGATTAGAGAAACCTTTTCTTTTTCATTTTTCAGCCGCCACTTACCTCTCTTCAACCTTAACAATGACCTGCACTTTATAAATTCATCCCAAATCACCGTTTAATCGCGTATTAGCTTAATCTACACCAAATCAAGGAAGTCCAGTGGCAAATCTGAGTTGGGGCTGCTGCTAAGCATTGGAATTCGACCCAAAACAGTAGCACAGTTCAGATCTAATATTACTTTGTGGCTAAGGTGAGTGATTTACATTGTTTTTCACTAATTACGGCTAATTAGGGGTGATTAGTGATAATGAACGAAATTTTAGCTCAGAAAAATCTGGAAACATCTGTAAAATTCTTAAATATTATTTTAGGGCTCTGATAGAAATTTGAGGTGATTTGGATAAGTTTTTCTAATTGTATGATTAAACATGATTAAGGGGGATTAAGGGGAAGACACGGGTTTTGAGCATGTTTGATCCATTTTTACATGTTGAATTGTTGTTTTGGTGTTTATGGTTGATTATACATGTTGTACTGTTTGGTATGATTTGTGATTGTTTAGAATGGTTAGATTGGTCAAAAACGTCGTCGTATGGCGTAAACAGTTGCTAGAAAAGTTGCAGGAAAAGTGCCGGAAGTGGTATCGGATCGGACCCCTAACCCGCTTGTGGAGCATCCCACGACCCCGACCCGCTCGTGAATGGTGGCTACGAACCGACCTGCTCATGTCAGAGTACCCAGACCGAACCGCTCCATCTCAAGCACCACGAACCGACCTGATGAAGGGCGAGTACCACGAACCGATGGGTGTCACGAACTAGTGAGCACCACAGTACCACGACCCGATCCGGAGGGGTGCTACGAGCCGTTGTAGGATCATCGACCCGAACCCAATGGGTGCTCACGACTCGACCTAGAGAAGTTGATGTGGACAAACCGATATGAAGCATGCCATCACGACCCGACTCATGTGGGTAGCACGAACCGAACCGAAGATGAAGGAAAGGACCGAACCGATCCGGTGATGACCAGAAACCCGAGATGCAAAGGTAGTCTAAATGAGGAGTTGTTACTTAAGATCCAGATGGGAACCAACGAGTTAACTCCATGAGTTGGACTTTGCTGCGGGACGTGTGCAAAGGGGTTAGCGATGTCTATAGCTTTAACTCACCGCTGAGAGACGAATATTGGCTATGGATCAGTGTAGTGGGGTCGTTATGACTCCACGGGGCAAAGCAATCGTAGCAGGGATATGAGCCAGCGCAGTGAAGTTGTCATGACTCCATGGGGCAGAGTGGACATAGCAAAGTACTAGTGGTTACGGATCAGTGCAGTGGAGCCGTTATGACTCCATGGGGCAGAGTTAGCGTAACAAAGAATTAGGTGATCAAAGTGGTAGATATCATATACTTTATGCATTGAGTGAGAGATGTGAGAATGATTGCTATGTTTGATGTTTTGCTATCACCATGGCATGCAAACCCGCTCCCCAGTATTTTCACACCATGTGTTAGTGTCACCTTAAAGTATCGTACATCTTTTTGTGCTAACTCTTTGGTTGCAGGTCCAGGTTCAGGTATAGTTACTTATACCTTTTATTGTTCTATTTTGCTGCTTATCGCTCATACCAGACTTTTGTCTGACCCAGAGTTTTATGTCTCTTCTTATTACTCTGGGTGCTTTTAAACGAGCAAACTAGAGACAGGTTAGCTGGTTATGCACGAGTAGCTGATCTAGAGACGAGCAGGAGGCTCCCACGTATTATCTACATATATTCTCCTTGTGTTGTTGCTGGTCACTACTTTGGGCCTTAGTAGTGTACCTCTTTCTTTTGCTTTAGAGACAGTATTTCAAAGTTGTAATAATGTTGGTTTGGATGATAAGCTGTATTTTGGATTTCCGCTGCTATGATGGTTTAGTTCTCAGCTTTTGCACTGTCTCGCTTGTTTTATGTCAAAGTTATGTTATTATTATATTTTATCCCATGCGCTGTGAGACATTCTACAAGTTCCTTGTAAGTTCAAATTCCTTTCTTTTCCTTTCTTTGGCGATCGTCCCATGCTGGTTGGGCATTTTCACAACGCGTTTCATTGGAAATGTCGGATGGCGTGGGGCGGGCCGTCACACTTTGTATCAGAGCTCTAGGTTGCGTAGTTAACCTAGGGAAAGACACAAGGGAGATATAGTATACATATATGAGAGCGCGTATTTGTGATATTTTGGTTTTCAAAAGCTATATATATATACTATTAGTATATTTAAGGATGGAGTTGCACTGTACTGAGACCACTGAAGAGATGGTTAATCGTTTTCTCCTTACAGATTGAACGATGGGTCGATATACAAGGGGGACTGGTAGAGGAGCTAATAATGGGAATGCTCCTGATATGAGGACGATGTTCACTGACTTCATGAGAGCGATGCTTAGGGATGTTCATAGGGCAGCACCTAATGCTTCAAATGGTGGTGGTGCAGCGGTGCAGGCGCCTAGGGCTGATTTCGCCAAGCTCTGTAAGGACTACACTAGTCTGAGTGGGAAGCCATTCTACAGAACGGAATCGGCTACAGAAGTTCAGGATTGGCTTGACAGTTGTGAGCGTATCTTCGAGGATCTGGAATTGAAGACGTGATGAAGAGGAAGCTAGCATCCCGTCAGCTGCAAGGACGGGCTATGAATTGGTGGAATGCTATTAAGGCAGCTATCCCGGAGGATCAAGTTACTTGGGATCAGTTCAAGGCCCGATTCAGCGATAAGTTTATCCCAGCTGCCCAGAAGTCAGAGTTGTTTAGGAAGTTTTTGGAGCTTAAATAGAATGGTAGGGTAGTCTCGGAGTATATTGCTGAGTTCGATACTTTATCGAAGTATGGATTATCCCTTATTGACACTCCCGAGAAGAAGAATGAGAAGTACATAACATGCTTAGATCAGTACTTAGGGGAAAGGCTTATAAACCATATTGATGAGACTTTGGAATCAATTGTTGGGAAAGCATTGAGGTCAGAGAGCCTTTATGCTAAGCCCAAGGCTGAAGTCATTGTTGCATCTACAAAGGGACCAAAGCCGTAGGCAAGAAGTGGAGGCAAGACTAATTCCCAGAATAAAAGGAAACATAATCAGACTAAGGATGGTCAGAAGAAGAGTAAGAAAGATGTTGAGTGCTTTAGCTGTGGAAAGAAGGGCCATTATACTAAAGAATGTCGAGCAAAGCCTGTGGACAGGAAGTGCTTCAACTGTGGCCAAGTGGGGCATCACAAGGATAAATGTTCGTAACCCCTTAAAGAGAAGCAGATTGTGAACGCATATGCTATTAATGTTGATCCTTCTTCGTTGAAATCCCCAACTGCGGCGGATAAAGGAAAGAATGTTGTTATTCAAGGTATGCTTTCTTTTTTTGATGTTCCTATTCGAGTACTGTTTGATACTGGGGCTTCCCGTTCCTTCATATCTAGTGACTTGGTAGATAGGTTGGGATTGGAACCCGAGATAGTTGATAGACCTTTAGCGTTGACGAACCCGATTGGCGGTTCGACTAAACTTAGTATGATTTGTCGTAATGTGGTCTTATCGAGTCATGGATGTATGTTTGCTTGTGATTTCTTTGCTTTAGCCTTTACTGGGTTTGGCATTATTTTGGGAGTCGATTGGCTCCAAAGATATGGGGGGTGGTAGACTGTGAGCGGATGATGGGCGGAGGGTAGTGTTTGGTGGCCTACCTAGTGATGAGGTGATGGCTAGTTTTCTAAATTCCCTCGACATCCCGCAGGACGAGTTAGCAGGAATTTCCATTGTTGGCCAGTATCTGGATATCTTCGAGGAAGTGACCGGACTTCCACCACACCGAGAGATTGAGTTCTGTATTGATTTAGTGAGAGATGCCAGGCCTATAGTGATGCCTCTTTGTCGTATGACACCAAGGGAGCAGAGAGAGCTTAGGGTGCAAGTAAGCGATCTTTTAAAGAAGGGATTTATCAGAAGAAGTGTCTCCGAGTGGGGAGCACCAGTTGTATTTGCCACTAAGGTAGATGGTTCCCTTCGTTTATGTGTGGACTATCGCGAGTTGAATAAAGTGGCTAGGAAGAATAAGTATCCTCTTCCACGGGTAGATGATTTGTTTGATTAACTAGAAGGAACAAGAGTGTTCTCCCAATTGGACCTCGCGACAGGATTTCATCAGCTCCGAGTAGCAGCTGAGAGTGTTCCTAAAACGACATTTTGGACGCCGTCTGGATTCTATGAGTGGTTGGTCATGCCATTTGGGTTGACCAATGCACCAACATATTTTGTGGATCTTATGAATAAGGCATTCAGGGACCAACTGAATAAGTTTGATCTTGTGTTCATGGACGATATACTTGTTTATTTGAGGACAGAAGAAGAACATAAGGAACATTTGAGAGTAGTGATGGAGGTGTTGAGAAAACACCAATTGAAAGCAAAGTTTTCTAAGTGTCACTTTTGGAGGAGGGAAGTGAGATTTTTGGGCCATATTGTTTTAGAGAATGGTATTGCCGTGGATCCTGCGAAGGTGGCTATGGTACAAGATTGGTCTACGCCCAAGATTGCGACAGACGTAAGAAGTATCTTGGGATTAGCTAGATATTATCGTAAGTTTATCCTAGACTTCTCCAGAATAGAGGCACCGTTAACTCAGTTGACCAAGAAGAATCAATCTTTCATCTGGGACAGAAATTGTGAAAATGCATTTAAGAATCCAAAGGAAAAGTTGACACGTGCGCCAGTGTTATTCATTCCTAAAGGGAATGAAGAGATGACAGTTTACACAGATGCCTGTGGTACCGGACTAGGTGTTGTGTTGATGTAAGGAGATAGGGTAGTAGCTTATGCTAGTCGGTAACTGAAACCGCACGAGAAAAGATATCCTACCCATGATTTGTAATTGGAAGAGATCATGTTCGCATTGAAGATGTCGAGACATTATCTCTTGGGAGAAAGATTCGATTTGTTTACCGATCATAAATGTTAAAGGTCTCTTCTCTCAGAAGGATCTAAATCTCCGACAGCAAAGATGGTTAGAATTCTTGGCCTCCTATGATTTCGATATCGCATATACACCTGGAAAAGAAAATGCAGTAGTTGATGCATTGAGTAGAAGACATGCCAGTTTAGGGGCTATGTTTCTTGAGTGGAAGCAACTGGAGTATATCGCAGGGTACGATTTTAGACCAAAGTGCGAATTGGATCCAGAGATGTTAGCAAATTTGACGATCAAACCGACTTTGATTGAGCGGATTGGTTCCAGTCAGAGGGACGATCCTAACCTACTAGAAATCATCTCCAAATTAGAAATGGGTATCGACAGTGAGTAGATGAACAAGTATGGGCTTGATCGAGAAGGATGGCTTCGAAAGGATGGTAGACTGGTTGTATCCAATGTCAATGGATTGAGAGATGAAGTACTTAGAGAATGTCATCACTCAAAACTGACTATACATCCCGATGGTAATAAAATGTATCGAGACGTGAAGCAGACCTACTACTGGAAAGGGATAAAAAGAGACGTTGGGAAGTTTATATCCAAATGCATGAACTGCCAGCTAGTTAAAGATGAGCAAAAGAAACCTAGTGGTTTGTTGCAACCATTAGAAATTACAGAATGGACATAGGAACAAGTCTCAATGGATTTCATTGATGGGTTATCAAGGACTAGATCGGGCCATGATAGCATTTGGGTGATTATGGACCGATTAACTAAGAGTGCAAGGTTTATACCCGTCAAGTCGAATAGAGCAGCAGCTAAGTTAGCAGAACTGTATATGAAGTGGGTAGTGAGATTTCATGGAGTACCCAAAGGCATTGTGAGTGACCGAGATCTGTTGTTCACTAGTGGATTTTGGAAGAGCTTAAAAGAGGCTTTAGGATCAGAATTACATCTCAGTACCGCGTACCATCCTCAAACCAATGGTCAGACATAGAGGTGAATCGAGTATTAGAAGATCTCTTAAGAGCTTGCATATTCGATTGTAGAGGATCATGGGACGACCATTTGCATCTAGCGGAATTCACATATAATAATAATTATCAGTCTAGTATTCGTATGGCTCCATTTGAAGCTTTATATGGAAGACCGTGCAACTCACTATCGTGTTGGTTAGAAACTGGTGAGAAATTCGTGCTTGGACCAGATGTGACAAGAGAAACGCTAGACAAGATCAAGGGTATTCAACAGTGAATGAAGACTGCCAAAGATAGGCAGAAGAGTTATGCTGATAAGAGAAGAAGAGACTTGAAATTCTCCACTGGCGACTTGGTGTTTGTTAAGATTTCTCTGTTAAAGAGCTTGATTCGTTTTGGTAAGAGAGGCAAGTTGGCGCCAAGATTTGTTGGTCCATTCCCAGTTCTCAACCAAGTTGGGAATTTGGCGTATAAAGTTGAGTTACCTGACAAGATGGTGGGAGTTCACAACGTATTTGATATTTCCCAGTTAAGGAAGTTTGTGCATGACCCTAATGTGGCTATTTCACCAGATCAGTTGGACGATATCGAAGTAGAATCCGAGGAGGTTGGAAACCACCGACCGATGCGTATTGTTGGGAACGATACGAAGCAGCTTCGAAGGAAGGTGGTGAAACTAGTCAAAGTTCAGTGGGGGTGATGATGAGAAAGACTGTACTTGCGAAATATAAGAGAACATAAGGAAGAAGTATCCAGAACTCTTTGCCTGGTAAGGTTTTTATATCGATATAGTACTCGCTCGTTAATAGACCGCATGCTAGGATAGGCTTATTGTGTTGTTACGTATGTTTGATTGTTGTAAATGATTGATAGGCATGTGGGTCCTTTGTATGCTTTGGTTAAGGAATTTCGGGGACGAAATTTCTTTGGGGGGGAGGGGAGAATGTAACGACCCGCATTCTACGCATCGGAGAATCGTAGGATATTTATTTCTTTTTCGTATGAAGTCGTAGGGTCATGAAACCTTGGGAGACGACTATTGGGGTCATTTTCCATGTTCACGATTTTTTCCGACTTTTAAATGACCATTTTGCCCTTAGCGAATCTTGTTTTGCTTATAACTTTTGATTGGTAAGGAGTTTTGACCTGAAACCACTTCCATTAGATCCGGATGATGGTTTACCTTTCCCTAGAGTGGTCATATTTGTCAAACGGATTTACCGTTTGGAAGATATGGCTGAAATAAGGTTTAGAAGGTGAAAAACAACTTAATTGGGCTTAATCGGGTGATTAGCATTTAGGCCCATTGGAGGATTTCAGGATTAAAGCTATATAAGGGCTGATTAGGGTTAGAGAAACCTTTTCTTTGTCATTTTTCAGCCTCCACTTACCTCTCTTCAACCCTAACAATGGCCTGCACTTTCTAAATTCATCCCAAATCACCGCTTAATCGCGTATTAGCTTAATCTACACCAAATCAAGGAAGTCCAGTGACAAATCTGAGTTGGGGCTGCTGCTAAGCATTGGAATTCGACCCAAAACAGTAGCAAAGTTCAGATCTAAGATTACTTTGTGGCTAAGGTGAGTGATTTGCATTGTTTTTCGCTAATTACGGCTAATTAGGGGTGATTAGTGATAATTAACGAAATTTTAGCTCGGAAAAATCTGGAAACATTTGTAAAATTCTTAAATATTATTTTAGGGCTCTGATAGAAATTTGAGGTGATTTGGATAAGTTTTGCTAATTGTATGATTAAACATAATTAATGGGGATTAAGGGGAAGACATGGGTTTTTGGCATGTTTGATCCATTTTTACATGTTGAATTGTTGTTTTGGTGTTTATGGTTGATTTTACATGTTGCTACTACTGTTTGGTATGATTTGTGATTGTTGAGAATTGTTAGATCGTATGGCGTAAACAGTTGCTGGAAAAGTTGCGGGAAAAGTGTAGGAAGTGGGACCGGATCGGACCCCTAACCCGCTCGTGGAGCATCCCACGACCCCGACCCACTCGTGAATGGTGGCTACGAACCAACCTGCTCGCGTCAGAGTAGCCGGACCGAACCGCTCCTGCTTAAGCACCAGGTACCCATCCGATGAAGGGCGAGTACCACGAACCGATGGGTGTCATGAACCAGCGAGCACCACAGTACCACGACCCGACCCGGAGGGGTGCCACGAACCATTGTAGGATCACTGAGCCGAACCCAATGGGTGCCCACGACTCGAACCGAAGAAGTTAACATGGACGAACTAATCTGAAGCATTCCATCACTACCCGACTCAGATGGGTAGCATAAACCGAACCGAACCGAAGATGAAGGAAAGGACCGAACCGATCCGGTGATGACCAGAAACCCAAGATGCAAAGGTAGTCTAAATGAGGAGTTGTTACTTAGGATCCAGACGGGAACCAACGAGTTAACTCCATGAGTTGTACTTTGCTGCGGGATGTGTGTAAAGGGGTTATCGATGTCTATAGCTTTGACTCACCTCTGAGAGACGGATATTGGTTATAGATCAGTGCAGTGGGGTTGTTATGACTCCATGGGGCAAAGTGATCGTAGCAGGGCTATGAGCCACTGCAGTGGAGTTGTCATGACTCCATGGGGCAGAGTGGACATAGCAAATTATTAGTGGTTACAGATCAGTGCAGTGGAGCCGTTATGACTCCATGGGGCAGAGTGATCGTAACAAAGAATTGGGTGATCAAAGTGGTAGATATCGTATACTTTACGCACTGAGTGGGAGATGTGAGGATGATTGCTATGTTTGATGTTTTGCTATCAACATGACATGCACACCCCTCCCATTATTTTCACACCATGGGTTAGTGTAATCTTAGAGTATCATACATCTTGTTGTGCTAACTCTTTGGTTGCAGGTCCAGGTTCAGGTATGGTTAGTTATACCTGTCATTATTCTGTTTTGCTGCTTATTGCTCATGCCAGACTTTTGTCTGACCCAGAGTTTTATGTCTCTTCTTATTACTCTGGGTGCTCTTAAACTGGCAGACTAGAGACAAGTAAGCTGGTTATGCACGAATAGCTGATCCGGAGACGAGCAGGAGGCTCCCACGTATTATCTACATATATTCTCCATGTGTTATTGTTGGTTACTACTTTTGGCATTAGTAGTGTACCTCTTTCTTTTGCTTTAGAGATAGTATTTCAAAGTTGTAATAATGTTGGTTTGGATGATAAGCTGTATTTTGGATTTCCGCTGCTATGATGGTTTAGGTTTCAGCTTATGCACTGTCTCGCACTACACCATAATGGCCAATTGGCAACTCTTATTTTTTTAACTGCCAACACTTATATGTGTTGTAGACTACTGACACTAATATGTGTTGCGGTAGGAAAAATGTGTCACCAAAAATGTGCCAACACTTTTATGTGTTGTTATGCTTGATCAACTCTTATTTTCTAAGGGCAAAAGGGTAAGTTCTCAGCCATAACCTAATTGTTGCCTCAATTCTTTTTCCCCCAACGCTTATTCCTCTGAAGGCCGTGTCTTTAGCAATTAAAAAGAAAATTGGATTTTGCTTCTCAACTCGTTTCTCAATCCACGACTAATTAAAACTCGTTCAAATAAAAAGAAACGATGATGGCAGCATAACCCTAGAAAATTAAAATGGGGGAAAAAATCTATCTATGGTGTCTCGATTCAAAGATAAAGCTGGAATCAGAGAGGTAGATGGAGTCGAGAGGAGCAACAACAACATAATCTGAGAGCTCGAGAGTCTAAATTAAATCTAAGAGGATGAGATTGAGGATAAGAAGCGTGGTGAGTGTATTCTCACTTTTTAGGTACTATGACCCTATTTTATAGGCAGTCTGTTAGTTGTATGTGTCTTCGATTTCATGCTTAGTATGACAAAATGCATTTATATACCGATTGGGTAATTCACGAGTTAACATGTGATCTTTGTGAGTGGGTGTATGGTTGCTGATTGTTTTCATATTTGCTGTGTGCATAGATATAAACTAAATAGAAGAGGCTTTGCAGGAAGGATTAGTAAACTTGTTATACATTCCAGTAATGATATGCTGTACACACTTATTATACAGATGAATCTGATGAGTAACAATGAAGTGAATGCTTGTTATTATGTGTACATGGATGTGCTATGTGTTTTCATGTTTGGATGTATTGTTGTGATTGGTGATTAACCTTTAGATTCCTATATATATGTATAAAAATCTGGGAAACTGGGTAAATATATACATGTATATCAGAAAACAAGATACCAGTTAAGATTATTATGTGGCTAAACATTACAGACAGATGAATATTGAGAATACGTCTGTGTTGACTAAACATATATTTCCTATTGTGAAAGAATTGAATGTTTCATATATATTTTGCTAAATTAATAATGATATGGTCATTGATATATTTTTAGGTTTTAAAGAGAGTTTTGGCACCACTTCATGGTCGAACCGGGCATATCATATAAACTGATGCATGAATATGCCAGTTCGACACACATAATTCTTGCTTGGTGGTCTGAAATTAGAGTTGAATTTAGAGAATATTGGTAGAAGCTATATATATAAGTCGTAGTGTTTATGCATTTAAGATTGGATAGTTATTTAGTATTCTAGTGATAAATACTGGTGATGCATATAAACTGATTTTATGTTTTGCAAGTTCGTCATAAACAAGTGAATGTTAAAACCTGGTTATGTGATGAACTGATAGTTAATCTTACCACCTGTTATGATGCTTTATTGTTTAGATAGTTTAATATGTTTAGGAAATGTTTTATTAAAAACTGTGTATTTTCTTTCTCTGATATTTATTTATGAGATGTATACTGATATTCAATATATCCTTACAGTTCAATAGGCTTCTTTATAATGCAACGAGGTAATGTTTTCATATACTTACAGTTTCATAGTACATGATAAAATTATTAAAGCATTAGCATTCTCAAGAACTGTTGAGTTTTATAAAGAACTTTTTATGACCATGAGCTTTTTTATTTCTTCTAAGCTTCTTTCATATATAACATACAAAATAGGCAAATGTCTTTATATTGATACATATATATTTAGTGTACTTCAAGTAGGATGATCACATCAAATCACTATTTGTGGTCTTTCTAATATTATAAACTGTAAGGTTTAATATTAGATCATTTTCTATTGATCAGCGACCATTAATAGCAATAAATGAATGCCTTGCAAATATTCACTGTATTTGCATTACTCAACTACGAGGCTTTACATATTTGATGGGGTTTGCATATTTTACAGTCTTGGGGTTTGCATATTTTACAGTCGACAAATGTTAAAAGACTAAATAAGTGCTTGGTTTCATGTAGCATATTAGTACTTTCTTACTCCCTCATACATAAAATAGAAATAAATTGATGTAAAGGTAAACAAATATGTTTATATGAGCCCTGTGTTGTCTTTTATGTTTGGCGTCACTTGACGCTTCTTAATCAAATAAGCTTACATTAATTTTACTAATATGTCTATATGAGTTCTGTTTCACATTAATTTTGATAATGATAATATAAGTTACCGCAACAAGTGAAAATTTCATGAAATTTAAATGTCCATTAAAACTAGAATTGATAATGCACATACAAGTTATTCTGTTAATTTTTGCATACACCGCTATTGCATACTTTTGTGTCTTATTTATACCAAAATTGATAACACACATATGTGTTACACCATTTATGTTCATTTTTGAATATAACAGAATTTTAAATCATAACTGAAATGAAAAGACTGCTCATAAATCAGTTTCACAAAAGTTTGCTCATAAATCTGCTCATAAGTCTGCTCATAAATCAGGTAAAACTAGCATATGAAAACAAAGCCGTGTGCACCGCCATTCAACCCCATTCCTCTCGTCACCGCAAATCTCCCAAAGTCCAATTAGCCTTCGTCAAAGACTCCAAGTTACTGCTTTTAAATTGAAGGCCAAGCCTTTGCATTCTCTCGCTGCTTTCCAAACGGTAAGAGCCCTCTTACGATTTCACTTTATTCAAGTTTAACCCTAAATCAAAGGCCAAGCCTTTGCATTCTCGGTTGATCATTCGTTAACAGTCCATCTCCGTCGTCTGTCAAGCACCGACTAAACGTAAGTTTAACTTACGATTTGAACTTATTGCGAGCTTCTTACTTCGATTTCACTAAATATAATTCATTGTGTCCGCTGTAGTAGTCTTGTTTACTTGCTGATTTAGTCACGAACTGGTTTGAATTATATGCATAAGTGTGCACTGTATCTACTCATACAATGCATGACATTAGTTCTGTCATTTAGGCCACTTCACCTTAATTAGTTACAGTGCAAGTCTTACGTTTGAATATACTATTGGGTCCATATTTCTCTTTTTGGGACGCCTCCTGTTGCTTGTAAAGGAGTACCATCCTATTTCAACAAAATATGCCTTAGTTATGCATGTTCTTTTTGGCCAAACTGGAATACCACTTTCCCTTTCTTTACATGGTAGGAAAGCTGTGTTATATGAACCACATAGTTAGGCTTTTACTGCCTCGATCTTTGAAGAGATTATATATTGGAACAATGGGTTATTTTATAGATTTTATATTTACTTGTTGACCAATGTTATCACATATTAGATCTATAAATATCCAAATACACTTGATGTCCACTTGATTCATGCACCCATTTCACACCACATAGCACTCATGCCTTGACAGTTGGATGTTTCATACTTTTACCTGCTACATACTCTACCAGTACCTTGTTTAAACCTTCATGTATGGACGGTATGCAGTATAGTCGAGCTCTGACCACCCGGGTTATGTAAACTTGGTTGTCCAATAAAAAAAATTCATGTTAATACTTGGGTAAATAAAGTATCCATACATGCACCGTACTGCTATAGATAAAAACCCAGTTGAAATTGCGCTTTAGCTGAGTGTGAACTAACCTGTTTATACTTTGCCAGCTTTGCATAAGTATTTGATATCTATTCTTCACCATTATTTTTATACCTTATACATAACATTGGGGTTAGTTAAACCAAAGTTTGTATGTATAAATAACTTTTATAAAAGCCCATCTTTGTCGTGTGTTTATTTTTTTCAATGGGAATTATAATTGGGGTTAGGTTTTCAAACTGGTAGTTGTGGACTAAGCTACTCAGCCATTATTCAATGGGAATGCTCATCTTTGTCGTGTGTTTATTTTCTTCTTGGCTTCTACCATGCTAAATTTCATACAATGATTTTACTGTGTCCAACTGCAGCCATTGACAGTGTATCATTGCTTTCAAGTTTCTAGGTTCAGAATTTGATTTTAAGGGGGATACAAACAGAACTAACATTCATTAAATTGGTTAGTTAGCCTACATCCACATTGTTATAAGTTTGTAAAGGAAATATAAATGAAAAACTATAAACCAGAGAGCATAGATGAGAAAAATCCTACAAGCAATAGATAAGAAAACGTCTGGCATCTTAGAAAAATATGAACAAGTAGTTAAATTACCATTATCAATTGATTGTTAATGGCATGGTAATGAGAAATTTACCATTATCAATTGATTGTTTTTTCTTCATAACTTTGGATTCTTCAAGTATATTTGTATTTTTTTTCTTTATTTTTCAAGATTATGAAAGCCATCATACCATTTAATCGCAGATTCTTTATCACAGCGGCTTCTATATAATCATCATACCATTAGTTTATAATCTAACATATAAATCACGGCGGCTTCTAGGAATCCTCTCTCCATTACATACAATGTGTGTACTACACTTATCTTTAGTAGCCTTCTATAGCATAAATTTGAAATGATATTCAATTTATATGGATCTAAATTAAGGGTTTCACATCTTGATACAGATGTTGTTTATTTATTTTCTGTAGATGTCTTCATATTCAAGATTTTCGATTGATTACCGTGATTACTTCCTAGTGTATTCAGACGATTCAGACGATCCTTCTCAAATTGTTTGTTCAGCCGAATCTCGTATGGCAACTCCATTTAGCATCTACGAGAGAATAGAATCGAGTTTACAAAGAGATTTAGCAATATTAAGTGTTCAAAATGATATGGCACCGCCTACCAGATCAACAACACCAACAAGATTGCTATCCCTGCCTATAATCAATGTTGGAGAAGTATAATCTTGAAGGTTGCTATGCCGTTGCAACAATGAACCAATATTCAAAATATGTTATTTGAATAAAAACGTTGGACGTCGATATTTTATTTGTGCAAACATTGGAACTCTTAGAAACTGTGGATTCATCCATTGGATTGACGAACCATTATGTGATTGTGGTATATAATTTGCGTTGGAGGTTCTTGAGGAAAACATAAGGCTTAAAAAGGAGCTTAAATTGCAAGATTTCATCGAGTTCAATAGACAAAAGATGTGTCAAAATTAAGAAGGTAAGATTTTAAACTTATAACATTTAATGCTAATTGAAATTTAAATGATGCTATTTAATTAAATGCACGCAGGAAATAGTGAAACGGAGAAAAAGATAAAATTTTGTGGTACAAGCTATGCAAATTTTTGGATGTAAGGTTCGTCATATGGCTGGAGTTTCGCATTTGGTACTTGTAGACTTCAAATATGAAATACATCTTGCATTTTGTTAATTATGTATTGTTTTTACTATGGAGTTGGATATTGTATATGTGTTGAATTTAGTATCATTATGTATTATTATTTTTTGTTAGTTTGTACTTTGTTGTTGTCACAAATATGGATTTTTTTCTTATGGATTTCGTTACATGTTGTTATGTCGAGATAATATCATAGCTGAATGCATATTAAATAGAGCGTATGCCATCTTATATGCAAATATAAGTGTTAGCAAAGAATATGTTTGTAACTCTTATTAGTGTTACCATATCTTATGGGTCCAACATTTATAAGTGTTAGCAATGAATATGTTTGTAACTCTTATAAGTGTTATCATATCTTATAGTTCCAACATTTATAAGTGTTAGCAATGAATTTCCTGTAACACTTAAAAGTGTTACCATATCTTATAGTTCCAACATTTATAAGTGTTAGCAATAACTTCCGTGTAACACTTATAAGAGTTAGCAATGAATTTGTTTGTAACACTTATGAGTGTTAGCAATTACTCTGTTTGTAACACTTATAAGTGTTACAGGAAATTCCTCACATGCCGTTGGTGACACTTAAAAGTGTTACAGAAATTATTTGTAACACATATACTTGTTGGGAATCCACTGTTTTGGTGTAGTGTCGCCTGTTTTATGTCAAAGTTATGTTATTATTATATTTTATCCCATGCGCTATGAGACATTCTACAGGATCCTTGTTAGTTCAAATTCCTTTCTTTTCCTTTCTTTGGCGATTGTCCCGTGCTGGTTGGGCCTTGGCACAGCGCGTTTCATTGGAAATATTGGTTCTGTTTATCAGGATATTTCATATTGAAATGAAATTGGTGTTATTTATATTGTTTGACATATGTGGATGCAGGGAAACAAGTTGGAGGGATCCAACTGGATTCCTCAAATATTATTACTGTTTATTTTCATATATTGTGATATATGATATGGTATATTTTCTATGATTGATTATGTATGTGTGGATGACACTAGCACTGTGATATGTTGTTTCTAAATTACCATAGGTAATATTGGGATGTAAAATGAGAATTTTCAAAGTGTATATTGAAAATAAATTATTTATATAAAATCAATGGATTTTATATAAAAAGGAAATATTTATAAAATAAATAGATTATAAAAGGAATATTTATTTAAAAAATAAATAGAATTATAAAAGGAATATCTGGAAAATAAAAAGGATTATAAAAGGAAATTGACGAGATACAAGAGAATTATGAGAAGATTGTTTAAAGTGGATATTAAATAGAAATCTGTTTTAATAGATAAATTGAGAAGATTAATTTATAAATAATGTTTTATAAATTAAGTAAATTATTTATCATTGGATAAATTGGACATATAAGTCTGAAATTATACAAAGAAGTAGAAATCGGTTTTAACACCAATATTTTTATGGAATGTAAACATAGCATTTATAAAGGGATTTATAAACGAGATTTATAGGCGATTGGAATTGAAAATAAGATTTTGTATGAACACTTCTATAAATAGAAGTATAAATAGAATTTGGAAATGGGATATTATTTTTTTAAAATGAAAAATCAAACTGATTGATTATATAAAAGAAACATTATTCACATTCGATGTGAATAATGGATTAAAATAAATATTTTATAAATTAAAACATTTATAAGGAAAATTGGGTTTTGATACAGGAATTCAAATGGGAATTTGAATGAGATAGGAAAAGAGAGATTATCGAAAATAGTTTATTCGAAGAGAGATTATCGAGTATAGTTTATTCAAAGGAGAGTTATCGAATATAGTTTATTCGAAGAAAGATTATCGAATATAGTTTATTCGAAGGAGAGTTATCGAATATAGTTTATTCAAAAGAGAGATTTTCAAATATAGTTATTTGAATAAAGTTAATCGAATATAGTTTATTCGAAGAGAGTTAATCGAATATAGATTATTCGAGGAGAGTTAATCGAATAGAGATTTTCGAGAGAAAATTATGCATTGGATTTCAACTGCATCGAATGTAGGAAAGTACTATTTACTTTTTGGTTTTTAATCAAGATTTATTTATTTAATAAATCGTTTATTTACTTATTAAAATTAAGGCATAAAAGTTTTATTTAAAGTTAGATATTTCAAAAGTAAGGATTATAAAGCTAACGTCATGACCAAAGTTTTTCGTAAAAAAATTGGATTCATAAACTAAATCCGAGAGTTGCGTAAGCAATGATTTGATAAGAAGAATTAAACGGAGTTAAAGAAATTATAATTGACTGGAAATTAGTGAAGTTGAATGGTTTCCTGAGTATCGATCTGATGTTGGTTTCGACCTTCGGGGTTGATATTCAGGGAATTGTCCTCTTACTAGTTTGTAGTTAGAAACTGATAGATGTGGAAGGATAGTGATGTGTGGATAAGAGATGGAAATGTTTTCCAATGTTAATAACGTTTATTTTCTTTAGAAAATAAGGATTTATGAATATATGGAAAAGGGAAATGGGGAAATGAATAAACTAATGATAAATTAATGTAAAGGAAAAATGTTGATTGACGATTGGTCGATAAAAGATTCCATTTGGAAATAAGATCGTTGTTTGTATGGATATTTTACTTTAATAGTTAAATAACCGACTATCAGAGTTTTGACCATTTTTCCATCGTCAATACGGAGAGACCGGGATTAGATTCATTATCTGAAAACCACTCTGTATGGGCATTAGCGTTGCGAATCAAATATGATGAAGATAATTGAAGATGGTGTTTGTGCAAGGGTCATTATGGAAAATCCTATGTAGAAATTTCCTAAGATGGATTTACAGAATAGTGACTTTGGTTTGTCCAGTCCTAGGACAACCTGTATGGAAGAATGTCTGATAGAGCACGTTTAGTAGATCGCGTAAGTTGATCACTTAAAACGTATTTACGTTTGGTGGTAGAGGAATTCGTTTCTCTTAGCTATATACCCGTGGTATTTATGTAGAAATCAATTTGTAATTTGGCAGGTATGACGATGTGATATTCAAAGTAAATAAAGGTGTGATATGTACGTTATGGCCTCTAGCCTTACAACCGAGAAATGGTATAAAATCGGGTAGGTCGCATGGCTAAGTGGTTAGCTATGTATTGTCACCTGATCTAAAGAAATTTCATTTACTTCTATAATCTATTTCGATACTGTCCCTTTTGGGAAACGGTTGCTGATCCCAACCATTGGTGATAATACATTCGGTTCACTCAAGCGAAATGAGTGACCGGTCATGTTTAGCCTAGGTTACAAGATGTTCTTGTTGAACCTATGTATTCCTCTCTAGAGATACACTGTCGAAAGGTGGTCCCATACCTTGCTAGTTGGAATTCATTACCCAATAAGCGCCCTCGGTTTTTGATTATATATTATGTATGTGGAACGTGAGATGAAAGCATTCTGCTAGTTGATTATTTAGTTGTGGTTTATAGACACTATTATAATATCAAAGGGTTTTGATATAAAGATTATCGTTCCTTTCAAAAGGATTTTGAAAGTTAAATCAAGCGTTTTGGATTCTCATAAACGAAAAAACCCGTTCCGTGTTATATGACGTGGTCTTATGAGATATTATTTATTTTCTCAAAGTGTTTTAAATTGTTTACTCATACCAGTCTCATGACTGACCCGGGCTTTTTTTTTTACCTAAACTCTTGGGTGCCCAAATTTGTATAGGCGGTCAAGTAGTCGGGATTTTACAGATATACTGAGAGCCTGGAGTAGGAGGCTTCAGGATTTTATAGCAATCGTTTATTTCCGTTGTGTTGTAAGTGCTGTACTTTAATAATAATATGTATATTCAAGTACAGATTTGTATTTCAAAGTTATGTTATATAGTATATTTTGTTCGTTCCGCTATGAGGTTCGTGTTACTCTGATTTTGTTGTTGTTCCTCTTCTTCTTCTATTCTAATTTTCTATCTTATCTATTCTCGCCATCTAACTTCTTTCTATTGATGATCTAGAATGTTTGATGCCTGAATAACTAACATGTGTTTTATGTTGATTTTCTGGGTCAAAAATCCTCGTTTGTTACAGTACGCAGGAGAGAGATTAGGGTAAACGACTTTGAGGCTATATATGTATATAGGGAAAATAAACTATTAAATTATTATTTATGAAACTTCGCTAGAGGTAACAGGTTAATACCACCATAAACGATATCCGATCGAGATGAATCTCATAATCCTAGCGTAGAAAAATATTCCGGACATGATGGGACAATTTTCGTTGAATTCCGACATCGTTTGTAAAAACTCCTTTATAAAATCACAGGTGAAAAACACGCGTTTAAATTTCCCATAATCGCAAAATAAATCTAAATAACTTGAAACTTAAAACACTACAACATCTAATCATTACGGATTCAATAAAATTATTTTCGTTGAAAACGAAGATCGTTTGCTTATCAGTTATTTTATTTTACGCGTAAAACAACACTATTTTAGACACCAAAATACTCGGTTCTCCAAAAATAACCAACGATATATCTATCCAGACCTTAAACGTCAAAACGAATTCAACAGAATTCGTTTCATAGCCTAATTCGATCATTATCTCGAATTACATACACAAATCCTTTTAAATCGAATTAAATTATTAAATTAATCGTTATAAATTATAAATAATTCCATAGCAACTATTTGAAATTTTTAATTGGACATAACTAACAATCTATATCATGAAATCAAGATTTTTTTTCTTTCATATGAAAATTATAATCAACAAGATTCAAATGTTCCTTGTTTCACAGAATTCCGACTTAAAATGGATTCTGTATGTTCAATTGAAGTTCAAAACTCGATATTACGAACTACCACGACGTTACAAGCTCGAATTATAATTATATATAAATTAAACATTTAAACTTTGTTATATAAAGAATTATATATTTTAAATCCATTTAAAATTCCAAATCAATATTTAATATAATAAAATAAATTAAATATTCGACTATCGAAAATACGGGACATTACAGACTTGATGCACCAACCACCTGAACACTTGAGGCGTCCCACGCCAAATGACTCGACCTATCTGACACCAACAACTCGAAGACTTGACCAACCTAACATTTCTTTGGCAATAAGTCAAACAACCTAACTCCAAACGACCCAACTACAAAGTTGACTGATCCATCTCCAATCTCAACCAATCCATCACTAAACGACAGCATTTATGCACACCACTCATTCAAATTGATCAACTTCAATGATTCAATCTGCAACACTTTGTGAAATCATCAAACAAAATTATCGCAACAAGTATCATCATACATTCCTATAGAATTCACTAAATAATGATAAAACAATGAATGAACAAAATAGTGGATCTAAATTTTGCATAAATGTATGAATTAACATACGAATTACCGATTTAAGTTGCTAGATTAGATACTAAGGTGATTCGAATGGAAATATACTTACCATGATGTATATCAAGGTGAAAGAAACTTAAAATTATGAAAAATAAGATCAAACAACCCATATTCTTGATTGAATCCTTGCGAGAGATGCTTATCACTCACCAAATCCACAAAATAGCCTTAAAACGATGACCTACAAATCTGGACAGTGAAGAACTATCTTCAAATCTCCTAATTTGATGTGATCAACTTTCTATTATATAGATCTAGTCTTCCTTGATGTAGATCTTCGATCTTCTTATGTAGATCTAAGATTTTAATGGAAGGGGGATGTATTTGATTGACCAAAGAGGATCACGAGCTCAACCAAATGAGAAATAAAGAAAGTAACCCGTTCCCTTTGTCTCTACCCCCGATTTATAACCAAACCATCAGCCCACTAATTGGCCTCACTAATCAGTCCATTAATGATTAATTAGTCTGGCCAGAAATTATGTAATACAAAAACATTGATTCCTCCCAAACCGCTGAACCAAATCATTAATGTGACCACTCTACGGAATTAGAAACATAATTTCCTTTTTAATGAAATCGATCTCAGCAGTTGACTCGATCCCAGTCAAAAGTAATGCTCTATACAAAACTAATAGGGGTAAAATGGTCATAAATAAAATTGGTAAAAATTATGGACATGTCTAACATCCCCATAAATAACATATCAAAATATGAGAATGATCCGACCCTTGGGGAATTAAATAAAAATATTTTATGATCCTTTGATACGTAAAGTGCAGGACGTTATACAAATACAATTGTTGATAAATCGAATGAAACGTATTCGGGAAAAAGAAATTTTAATTAGTCTGTCAATCTCAATATAAAATATTTGTCCTAATTTACTATGTTGTTCCATTCACCCAAATTTTAAAGCGATTTATTTGTAACTTTGATGTTAAGTTTTCTGAGTTTGTGATTTTGCGTTATCATGTTTTAGCTTCTCTTACCATAATTGTCAATGCCTTATGTCCAATTTTATTGACCCACTCTTTGATGTAATATACTTGGTCTTTTGACTAAAGTATTGAGTGTTCTGTTAGATACACTACTGATTACTTTGTATGATTTACAGCAAGGTTTTTTAATTTGTTTACTTTCTTGCTTATGCTTATGAGTCTTCGATGATTGAGAACAAAAATAGAGAAATATCGTTGCATTCTATAAATTTGTATGTAGACAAATTTACAACCATTGTTTCCATCACATAACAGTTTAAATCGCTATAATTGAAATTTATAAATATATTTATTGAATTTATACTATTTTGGTTATACATGTATACAGATAGACCAATCAATTTTGGAGCCGACTAAAATTTTACATTCAATTCTATTTAAAAGAGAAATAGAACTTTATGATGGCTATGTGCTATGATTATGACTTTGATTTTAGCATTTAGTGCATATTTATGTTAGTGTTTTCGGTGATAGAACTTAAGGATGAAAATAGAACGTATCTAGGGTCCAAACCCAGTTTATCCACTCTTATTTTGAGTCAATTTGAGCCATTTCATTAGGATTTCGGGGCAATAGACCTGCAACCCACTTTTGAGAGGTCCGTTTTAGAGTTGTGTTTAAGCACGGTTGTAACGAACTGGGATTTTCGACCCTAAAAATCAACGAAAAACCCATATTGACTATTTAACTACCAAGAATACCGGATCATAAAGAGAAAAAATTTAGAGGGTGAGAAATAGAAAGAAAGTTAGAATAGAAGAAGAAGAAGATCACAACAGAATAAACACGAATCTCACAGTAGAACGAATAACAAATGTTATAACATAACTTTGAAATACAAAATGGTATTTGTACTTACATTCATCATCATCAGAGTGCATAATATATATACCATATTGGGAATAAATTCTATATATAACTAATGCTAAAGCCTCCTGCCCCAAGCTCCTCCAAGGGTATCTGTAAAATCCCAACAACTTGTCTACTCGTACAAATTTGGGCACCCAAGAGTTTAGGGTAACGAAAACAAAATAAATTTTGGGTCCGTCATGGGACTGGTGTGAGTAAACTCCAATCATTTGGTTTAACTTTTAAAAATCCTTTTCGAAAGAAAAGATAATCGTAAGGTTGGTCCACACATAAATACGGATGGTTTTTACCTAACGATAACCCCAAAACATTCTCTTCCAAAATCAATACTTTTTTTGATTTTATAATAGTGTCTAAATCAAGAAATATCAATCTAGTAGAACGCTTGCGTCTCACACTCTACATACGTAGCATACAATCAAAAACCACGGGTACTTATTGGAGAATGGATTTCTAAATATGACAAGGTATGGAACCACCTTCCGATCAGTGTACTCTAAAGGCGATACAGTGGAGTTCAACAGGAACATCTTGTAACTCAGCCGCGCATGACCGACCATTCATTTCGCTTGAATGTTCCGAAAATATTGTCACCTTACAGTTGGTATACCAACATAACCGTTCGTGGGAGATACAGAAATGAAAGAACTAACAAATATGAATATTCTCTAGATGGTGACAATATTCCCTAATTGGGTGCGACCCACTTAGTCATGCTGCTTGCCTAATTTTTATCATTTCTCAGTTGACGAGGCTTGAGGTCATAACATACCTTACGACATATCACATATTCATTTACTTTAAATGTCACATCATCATACATTCCAAATCACAAATTAATTTCCCTAGAAATACCATGGGTATAAAGCTAAGAGAAACGAATTCCTCTGCCACCAACATCAATACGTTTGAAGAGATCAAATTACATGATCTATTAGATATACTATGTCAGACATTTTCTTAACTCCATTTAAATATGCAATATATTTGCTTTTAAATCATTATTCACTTTAAAATGTGAATATTATTTCAAAAAACAAAACTCATTTTATCAAATAAATCTTGATTTTTATTTATAAATGCCATTACAGGTTCAAATCTATTTATCGAGTTATATTATAAATTCATAATCATATTCCACTTCATACTCTCCATTTACAAGTGAACTACTTGTTAATTTTATATCAAGCATATACATAATCTTGATTACATAATCAATTATAAATTATTGATTTGTAATCAAATATTATACTATCTTTTTGAATTCTAAATTTTAAAATATATGATTTCTAAAAATATCGACAAAGTCGAATTCTAATTATAAATCCTTATGGACTTATTTCAATTCTATTTAAACTTCATACTCGATATGAATTCTAAACAATGGTTGTATTTCCAAATGGAAATCTTACCGATCAATCATCAATCAACACTGAGCCCCCATTTTATAGATTTATTAATCATCATTTCATTTTCCAATTTCCCTTTAATATCTTTACCCGAATATTTTTTCAACTCGTTTAGCTTCTCACGATTCTTGGAAAACGTCTCCATCTATTTTAAACTATTTATTTTCTATATTTCAGAAAATATTTCTCATTAACATCGGAAAAACATTTCATCTCTTATTCATGCATCTTAACTCTTCTACATCCATTAGTCTCCAACTGTAAACTAGTAATATAACAACTCCCTAAGTATTAACCCCGAAGGCCGAAACCAACATCAGATCAATAGCGAAAAAGCCGTTCAAATTAACTAGTCTCCAGTCAGTTTCTAATTTCCTTAACTCCATTTAAATCTGTAAAATGTTTGCTTTTAAATCATTATTCACTTTAAAATGTGAATATTATTACTTTACAGAAAACAAAACTCATTTTATCAAATAAATCTTGATTTTTATTTATAAATGCCATTACAGGTTCAAATCCATTTATTGAGTTATTTTATAAATTCATAATCATATTCCACTTCATACTCTCCATTTACAAGTGAACTACTTGTTAATTTTATATTAAGCATATACTTAATCTTGATTACATTATCGATTATAAATTATTGATTTCAAATCAAATATTATACTATCTTTTCGAATTCTAAATTATTATATATATAATTTCTAAAAATATCGATAAAGTCGAATTCTAATTATAAATCCTTATGGACTTATTTCAATTCTATTTAAACTTCATACTCGATATAAATTCCATCTTTACCCAAATATTTTTCAACTAATTTAGCTTCTCACGATTCTTGGAAAACGTCTCCGTCTATTTTAAATTATTTATTTTCTATATTTCAGAAAATATTTCTCATTAACATCGGAAAAAACATTTCCATTTCTTATTCATGCATCTTAACTCTTCTACATCCATTAGTCTCCAACTGTAAACTAGTAATAGAACAACTCCCTAAGTATTAACCTCGAAGGCCGAAACCAACATCAGATCAATACCAAAAAAGTCGTTCAACTTAACTAGTCTCCTGTTAGTTTCTAATTTTCTTAACTCCATTTAAATCTACAAAATGTTTGCTTTATATCATTATTCACTTTAAAATGTGAGTATTATTTCTTTATAGAAAATAAAACTCATTTTATCAAATTAATCTTGATTTTTATTTATATATGCCATTATAGGTTCAAATCCATTTATCGAGTTATTTTATTAATTCGTAATCATATTCCACTTCATACTCTCCATTTACAAGTGAACTACTTGTTAATTTTATATCAAGCATATACTTAATCTTGATTACATAATCGATTATAAATTATTGATTTCAAATCAAATATTATACTATCTTTTTGAATTCTAAGTTATAATATATATAATTTCTAAAAATATTGATAAAGCCGAATTCTAATTATAAATCCTTATGGACTTATTTCAATTATAAATCGCGGTTGGCACCACTTCGCATTCTCCAGACAGAACCGCCAGCTATAGTGAAAACCGAACGCCATCTTTCTAAAGTCTGCACCCAACAATATGTAGATGAAATTGAAGCTCTTTGCATAAGCTCAAGTACGTGGGTTTTGTAGTGTAATGATTTTGAGAAAGCCAAATGCTCATGTATTGCCTTAAGTGAAAAAGAAATGGAGGCATTGCAGTTGAAACAAAATGGATGGCACAGTTTAAGTAGGAGGAGTAGATTTCTTAAGGATTAAGGAACTAAGGATCGTACATGTAGGTCTGCTACTAGTAGTATTAGGGTAGGTACTTTGGTTACATAACTTAGCGATGAAATATTAAGAAAATGTAATCTGCTTTTAAGCTTCTTAGGCCTGTTGGGAAAAGATGGCATATGTATACTTATCCTTGAAGCAAGGAAAATATATACATATTTTTATTTGTTTGTTTTTAATTTATAAGTTAGACGTATCCCAACGTACCAAATTCCTCCCTCTCACGAGTTGTTACAAACAAAAATAAAAATACTATTCTGACGAGTAGTGAGCCATGATCCCAAAAATATAATAAAATAGACAAGTTAGCTTATTCTGTGAAATCCCAAAATGGTGAAATAGTGAATGAAATACATTAAACGAAAGTTGCTTATTTTTCCAAATTAAAAATTATGGGAAAATTCAATAAATTAAATTAAAAATACTTCTTAAAAATCTTATCCAAATTCGAAACTAATGATTTGTTATATTTAATAAATCGTTATGGCCAATAAATGATTTCATAGCAACTAATTGAAAATGATTTGGGCATAATTCACAATTTATCATACGGAATCTCGATTTTTCACTTCTATTAGAAAAATATGTTCTAATATATTCAAATGTACCATGTTTCACAGAATTCCGACTTAAAACGGATTCTGTATAATCGTTTGAAGTTCAAAACTCAATATTACGAACTACCGCGATGTTGCGAGCTCGATTATAATTTATACGTTCAACTGTTATATAATTAATATATTTGTTATTATAAATCAAATATAACTAGATTAAATTTCTTAAATTATCCAATTCACACAGTATTGTTAATTCGGCTATTTCCGACAATTTCGGAAATAAATATATTATTATCCCATTATATATATTATTAAAATAATCAAAATATTTTTAATTTAAAACATTTAAATGATCAAATCACTATATTAAAATTCCTAAATAGATTAATAATTAAATCGCAAAAAATTCGGACGTTACATTACTTACCTCTTAAAAGAATTTCGTCCCCGAAATTACTAAGGTAAGAAAAATGTTACAATCTTTATTAACTGGCTTAAAAGTCTTTTGTTTTACTTCTTAATTTCCGTTTCAACTGAACTAATCAATTTCAATTAAAATATTAATTTATTCTCATTAACGAAAATTTTGAAAATTTTCTAATGCCTTAAATTCGAGAAAAAATTTCGTCAGCGTCTCCTTTGCGCGGTTCAATCGGTACAACAAAAACTCACCTCTTTAGGCCTCCTTCAATCCAAAAGAAAATTAAGCAGCCAAGTGACCTGCCAAAATAGCTCATAAAAATCTCATACTCATATATAAAAACTTGTACCTTTTTGTTGGGCATTCAACTCTATCTCTTCCATCTTCTGTCAATTCAGCATATACACATGCATTTTCAGTTAATCTCAAATCAGCTTATTCTCAAATCCAAAATCTTACTCAACAATCCAATTCCATTCCAGATTATTTTTAACCTAATCCAATTTTATTCAACTTGGTCTAAGTTAAATTCAAACTTATTTATTCACCTTTAATATTTCAATTTATTTAACTACATAATTTAAATTTAAATTTCAAAATTCAATTTCTTGGGTTTTATTTCAAACCAGTTTGAAATCATATATATTTATACATAACATTGGCAATTCAATACATTTGAATATTTAAACAACTTGTTTCCTAAAAAACAATTCAAAAACAAAATCCTTAGTAGTAATCCATCCCTTAGAAACTCGAAAATAAAACCTGATGATGCGGCAGTCATCATCATAAATATTTTCCAATGGCCGAAGTGAGTTCAATACTATATCACTTTCAAAACTTATTTTTAAAACACTTCCAATTTGAAATTACTTCGAAACATACTACTTGGAATACATTTAAAAAATTTCCCAGGATCTTAAATTTTCTATATATCAAATCCAAAATTCATTTACATCATTTCCCAAATTTCCAAATCATTTTTTATTCCAAATTTATTTTAAATTCAGATTTAATCCATCTGACTTTATATATTAAATTTAGACAAATTCTGATTGGTTATTTATAACCATTCCAATTATAATTTTATTCGATTCTAAGTTTCTAACCAACACATCCAATATTCTATAATAATCCAAAATATATACTTCTTTTATATCAAAATAAATTTTGGGTTAAATTATTTCATTTACCCTTTTTCAAAAACATACTACGTCAGTTCATCATATTCGAACATTTAGAAACCCCTATCGAAAATGTGGGTCCCCACCATCAACTAGAATTCATAAGCCACTCAACCAATAAATCTTCACAATATAAAACCATTTTTATACAATCTACAAATGCGCTCTCTTGTATATATACACTCAACTCAATCTTGAGTAATACTAATCTCATCTCTATTGAGTCACGCCTCAAGGTCAAGGTAATTACTTAACCTTCAGCTCTGATACCACTGTAACGAACTGGGATTTTTGACTCTGAAAATCAATACAAAAACCATATTGACTATCCAAGTACCGAGAATACCAGATCATTAATAGAAAGAATTTAGAGGGTGTGAAATAGAAAGAAAGAAAGCTAGAATAGAAGAAGAAGAAGATCACAACAGAATAAACACCAATCTCACAACGGAATGAATACCATATGTTATAATATCACTTTGAAATACAAAATGGTATTTGTACATACATTCATCATTATCATAGTACATAACATATATACCATAGTGAGAATAAACTCTATATATAACTAATGCTGAAGCCTCCTGCCCCAAGGTCCTCCAAGGGTATCTGTAAAATCTCGACTACTTGACTGCCCGTACAAATTTGGGGAACCAAGAGTTTAGGGTAACACAAACAAAATAAACTCTGGGTCAGTCATGGGACTGGTGTGAGTAAACTTCAATCATTTGGTTTAACTTTTAAAAATTCTTTCTAAAAGAAAAGACTATCGTAAGACCAAGCCACACATAAAAATGGATAGTTTTTACCTTACGATATCCCCAAAACATTCTCTTTCAAAATCAATACTTTTCTGATATTATAATAGTGTCTAAATCAAGTAAATATCAATCTAGTAGAACACTTGCATCTCATTCTCTACATATGTAGTATATAATCAAAAATCGCGGGTACTTGTTGGAGATTGGATTTTTAACTATGGCAAGGTATGGAACCACCTTCCGATCAGTGTACTCTAAAGGCGGTACACTAGAGTTCAACAAGAACATCTTGTAACTCACCGCGCATACCCGACTATTCGTTTTTCTTGAATGTTCTGAATATATTATCACCTTACGATTGGTATACCAACATAACCATTCCTGGGAGATACAGATATGAAAGAAGTAATTAATATGAATATTCTCTAGATGGTGACAATATACCCTTATTAGGTGTGACCCACTTAGCCATGCAGCCTGCTCGATTTTTGTTATTTCTCGGCTGACGAGATTTGAGGTCATAACATACCTTTCGACAGATCACATCTTCATTTACTTTAAATGTCACATTGTCGTACCTTCCAAATCACAAATTAATTTCCCTAAAAATACCACGGGTATAAAGCCAAAAGAAACGAATTCCTCTGCCACCAACGTCAATACGTTTGAATTGATCAACTTACACGATCTATTAGGTATACTCTGTCCGACATTCGTCCATACAAGTTGTCCTGGGACTGGACAAACCGAAGGCACTATTATGTATATCCATCTTAGACAATTTCAACATAGGATCGCCAAAACCTCTCTTTCATAAACTCCATCTTAAATTATCTTCATCATATTTGATTCACAATGCTAATACCCATACGTAGTGGTTTTCAGATAATAAATCTGATCCTAGTCTCTCTGTATTGACAAAAGAAAAATGGTCAAAAACTTTGATAGTCGGTTATTTAACTATCAAAGGAAAACATATATACAAAAAATGGTAGTATTTCTAAATGGAAATCTTACCGATCAATCATCAGTCAACACTCCGCCCCCTTTTTACAGATTTATCAATCATCACTTTATTTCCCAATTTCCCTTTAGTATCTTTAACCCAAATATTTTTCCAACTTGTTTAGTTTCTCATGATTCTTGGAAAATGTCTCCATCTATTTTCAACTATTTATTTTCTATATTTCAGAAAATATTTCTTATTAACATCGGAAAAAACATTTGCATTTCTAATTCCCGCATCTTAACACTTCTACATCCATTAGTCTCCAACTATAAACTAGTAAAAGAACAACCCACTAAGTATTAACCCCGAAGGCCGAAACCAACATCAGATCAATGCCCAGAAGGCCGTTCAATTCAACTAGTCTCCCGTCAGTTTCTAATTTCCTTAACTCCATTTAAATCTGCAAAACATTTTCTTTTAAATCATTATTCACTTTAAAATGGGAATATTATTTCTTTATTGAAAACAAAACTCATTTTATCAAATAAATTTTGATTTTTATTTATAAATGCCAATACAGGTTCAAATCCATTTATCGAGTTATTTTATAAATTCATAATCATATTCCACTTCATACTTCCATTCACAAGTAAACTTCTTGTTAATTTTATATCAAGTATATACTTAATCTTGATAACATAATCAATTATAAATTATTGATTTCAAATCAAACTATCTTTTCGAATTCTATATTATAAAATATATAACTTCTAAAAATAATTTTATCTTTAAAATATTCGACGAAGTCGAATTCTAATTATAAATCCTTATAGATTTATTTCAATTCTATTTACACTTCGAACTCAATATAAATTCCATCGTTCCCTTTTGAAACGATTCCCAATTTCCTTTTTAATTTCATTCTTGAGTTTATATTTCCAATTTATTTAATAACTATGCTTACATCCTATTTATAAATATTGTTTATAAACCAAACTTCCTCTTTATATAATTAAACAAATTATTATATTCTAGTCAAATCAATATTCAATTTTTAATATTTAAAAATAATAAATAATAGATTTTCCCTTTTTAAACTTGAATTTCTTTTCCATATATTTTTACGATATTTTAATACCAATCATTTCAGGTCAATGTTGTTCAACCATCCCATACACACAATAACCAACCATAGATTATTCATCATAGCATGTAATGCAATATATGGTAAACAACAATATAATTGTTGAGGAATCCAGTTGTATTCCTCCAACCTGTTTCCCTGCATCCACCAATATTAAGTACAGAAATAAATTTTTATTTCATATCAATATGAAATATTAGAATCAATATTTAACCAACGTTTTTTGTATATAATGGTATCTATAATTTCAACTAATTAATTAGCAAATCATCCAGACAACCATCACATATAGCATTCAATCATTTTCATTAATATTAAATAACATTTATAAAATGATAAAACTGGATAGAGTTGGTGAGTTTACTCACTTTGATCGTTAACCGTTAAATAACGATTAACATTACATAGATCTGTTCTGGCGTTTATATTTCGTCTAAGAATGTAGCGATCTTCATACGGTTCCAAACCAACTTCATAGCGTAGCCAGCGTTAGTACAATCCCAACGTGATAGATGGTTCGTAATTCTGATGTCATATGAACGAGATATTAAATTTACAAGTTTAAACGTGTTTAATTAAACAAAACTTAAATTATTTGAATTAAAAATGGGCATACCCTATTAATCCAATGACCCATCGTCCCATTTCAAAACTCACACCCATTACAACAGTACCCTTCTTCCTCCTCTGTTTTATTCTTCCAGAAACCGCTAATGTACAAAGTTTTTCCCATTTTCTTTCATATGTTGCTCCTCATCACAAAGTTTTGATGCAAAAACATCCTCCCACTTCCCATAACTTTGATCTCGAACTTCCCTTCTGTTGAAGCCATACAGCACCGATCCCCTAATGCTTCTTTTCTCTCGGCAAACACGCAAGCTCCAGTACATTCCCCATCCCGCCATTTGCTAGTCTTCACATCTCCGCCCTTTCTTCACTACTCCACAAAAATTTCATCCACAAGCTTCCAATACACGGGACCCCATTTATACTTGCATTCCTAATCTCCATTCATACCATACAAGCACTCTCCATTCATACGCAAGCTCCAGGAGTAGAAACCCATCACCGAATAAATCTTCATGCATGCACTTACCCCAGATCTCCTCTATACAAATGTACACATTTTCTCTCTTATGTATATTCTTAAGAAGCCTTTTTGTTGCTTAAATCGGTTCCCCTCTCCTAGTTGCCTAACTATGCCATGATGAGTCTCCACCTTCACGTAAAATCTTCCGGTCGGCACCACTTCGCGTTCTCTAGGCAGAACCGCTAGCTATAGTAAAACCGAACGCCATCTTTCTAAAGTCTGCACTCAATAGTATGTAGATGAAATGGAAGCACTCTACAAATTAAGCTCAAGGACACGGGTTTTGTAGTTTAATGATTTTTGAGAAAGCCAAATGCTCACGTATTCTCTTAAGTGAAAAAGAAATAGAGGCGTAGCAGCTGAAACAAAATGGATGGCATGGTTTAAATATGATAAGTATATTTCTTAAGGATTAAGGAACTAAGGATCGTACATGTAGGACGTCTACTAGTAGTATTAGGGTATGTACTTTGGTTACATAACTTAGGGATGAAGTATTAGAAAAATGTAGTCTGCTTTTAAGCTTTTTAGGCTTGTTGGGAAAAGATGGCATACGTATACTTGGCCTAGAAGCAAGGTAAATATGTTCATTATTTTAATTGTTTGTTTTTAATTTGTAAGTAAGACGTACCCCATGTACCAAATTAAGTCCACTCACGAGCTGTTATAGAAAAAAAATTAAAATACTTTTGTGACGAGCAGTGCGCCATGATCCCAAAAATATAATAAAATGGACAAGTTACCTTATTCTGTGAAATACCGAAACACTTGTATTGGGTATAAAATATGTTAAACGAAAAGTTACTTATTTTTTCAAATTAAAAATTATGGATTTTTTTTATAAATTAAATTAAAAATACGTCTCAAAAAGCTTATCCAAATTCGAATATAACAATTTATTATATTTAATAAATAGTTATGGCCTATAAACAATTTCATAATGACTGTTTGAAAATTTGATTTAGGCATTATTCACAATCTGTCATATGGAATCTCGAATTTTCACTTCTATTAGAAAAATATGATCCAATAGACTCAAACTTACCTTGTTTCACAGAATTACGACTTAAAACGGATTCTGTATAATTGTTTGAAGTACAAAACTCAATATTACGAACTACCGCGATGTTACGAGCTCGATTATAATTTATATTATAATATATACATTCAATTATCGTATAATTAATATATTCGTTATTATAAATCAAATATAACAGGATTAAATTTCTTAAATAATCCAATTCACACAATATTTCAAATTCACCTTCCGACTATTACGGAAATAAATATATTATTATCCCATTGTATATATTGCTGAAATAATCAAATTATTTTATTTTAAATTATAAATCAATATATTAAAACAATTAAATAAATTAATTATTAAATCGCTAAAAATTCGGCACTTTACATACCTTTCCCCTTAAAAGAATTTTGTCCCCGAAATTCCTATGATAGGAAAAATGTTACAATCACTATTAACTAGCTTAGAAATCTTTTGTTTTACTACTTAATTTCCATTTCAACTAAGCTAATAAATTTCAATTAAAATATTAATTTATTCTTATTAATGAAAATTTTCAAAAATTCTAAAATTTTTCTAACACCTTAAATTCAAAAAAAAATGCCAACGTCTCCTTTGCATGGCTCAGTCAGTACAACTACAACTCGCCTCTCTAAGCTTTCTTCAATCCAAAAGAAAATTAAACAACCAAGTGACTTACCAAAATAGCTCATAAAAATCTCATACTCATATAATATAAATTTGTACCTTTTTATTGGGCGTTCAACTCTATCTCTTCCATTTACTATTAATTTAGCATATACCCATGCATTTTCAATTGATCTCGAACCAGCTTATCTCAAATCCAAAATCTTACTCAATAATCCAATTCCATTCCAGATTATCTTTAACCCAATCCAATTTTATTTAATTTCGTTAAGTTAAATTCGAACTTATTTGTTCACATTTACTATTTCAATTTGTTTAACTTCATTAAATTTAAATTTCAAAATTCAAATTCCTTGGTTTTATTTCAAACCGGTTTGAAATCATATATATTAATACATAATAATAGCAATTCAAAACATTTCAATTTTTAAACAACTTGTTTCCTAAAAAAAATTCAAAAACAAAATCCTTGGTAGTAATCCACCACTTAGAAACTCGAAAATAAACACTGATGATGCGACAGTCATTATTAGAATTATTTCCCCGCGATCGAAGTGAGTTCAATACAATATATGTAACGACCCAGAAAATCTGAACCAATTTAAATTTTTTAAATTGGCTAAAATAATGGATTTTAAGTATTTAAAATAAATATTTTAAATAATGGCGATGAAAACTGAGTTTGAATCGACATTTGAAAACGAATATAATTAATTATAATTATATATAGAATTGAAAATGGCGCGGTAGTTAGATAATTCGATTTCAAACTTCAATTGAATATACCGGGTGCAAAACAATCCGGATCTTAGTGAAACCAAAAATAATGGAATCTAATTGATGATATCTTTCCAACGAATCCGACCAATTGAAATTTGATAGCGGGAATCAAAAGATATGTCCAGTTGAAAATACTGAATAGTCGCTATGGAATTCAGGCCCTTAAAAATGGACATTTTGCAGATGACCTCGGATTTCGACGAAACCACTTTTGTTGGATCCGCAGTGTCAAGTTATTGCTAGGTTTCAAATTTTATAATTTTTCGAATCAATATGTGAGCGTGGCAAAAGAAAACGCGTTTGACCAGTTTCCGTTGATTTTAATCGACTGGAAATTGGCCATTTTTCAAACGGTCTCAGAATTCGACGAAACTAGTTTTGTTAGGACCGTATCGTCAATACGAAGCTAGAAAATATTTTTCTGGAATTTTTCTATTTAGTATGTGGCCTTAGGTAATTTGAAATGTACGTTTGAAATTCAATATAGTGATTTAAATGTAAATTCAACGGAAACTGATTGTAACGATCAAATCAGCTTGCGATACATATCCCATTGTGTTCGGAATGAGGGTAAAACGCTATGGGCGACAGGCGGTGGGCCTCGTTTCGAGGTCGTGGGTAAAAGTCAACTTTATGCAATTAAATTAAATAATAAAAATAATAATAATATATATTATATATTTTCCCTCCCTCCCTTTATTCTTCTTCCTGCCCCCCCCCCCTGAAGTTCATTAATCAGGAAGAAAAAAAAAAAAAAGAGAAGACGGACGGAGCAGCAGCGCCGCCACCGCCCTGACGACCGCCGAACCCTCCCCACCACGTGCCGATCCCGCCTCCCCCGTTCGAAACCTCGATCCCGCCTCCCCCGTTCGAAACCTCGATCCCGCCTCCCCCGTTCGAAACCTCGATCCCGCCTCCCCCGTTCGAAACCTCGCATCCGCCTCCCTCGTTCGAAACCCTAGCGCCGCCGCCCTCGAGAAGACTCTGACGAACTACAGAACCCCCCCCCCCCTGTAAGTTTTTGTTGTTTTATTATTTTATTTTTTTAAGGATTTAAAAACTGTTTATTTTAGAGAAAAAAAGTTTTAAAACAGATTTTTCTAAAGAATTTTAAACTGATTTTTAAACGAAATAAAAACTGATTTTTATAGGAAGTAAAAACTGATTTTTTTATAAAGTTAAAACTGATTTTTATAGGAAATAAAAACTGATTTTTATATAAAGATAAAACTGATTTTTATAGGAAATAAAAACTGATTTTTATGATTTGAAATTGTTTTCAAAGCATATAAACACTAGCAATAATATCAAATGCCTTTGTTTTATTCGTATCAAGCATATTTGACCGTTATAAGGTAAAAACTCTATCCTCCGGTTTGCGTTGCATTGTGTGATGGGAACTGAGTCTTATAACGGCTTCATTTTTATAAAAAGCATAGCGATGTTTAAAAGAAAGATTTGTTTTTAAGCACTGGCAATCCAATGGAGTAAACCCGTTCCACGAAAGTGGCGTGGTCCTGTGATTAGCCAAATTATATGTGTGTTGAGTAGATTTCTCATACCAGTCCCATGACTGACTCGTAGTTTGTTTCACTCTCAAACTCGGGTGCCCCCTTTTCCACACGGGCAGCCTTGTATTCAGGTTTAGCTGGTTCTTTCTGGATAGCTGGAGCTGAAGATGGATTCTATCATTTATTTCTTTTTATGCTGTTCAGCTCCTATTGTACATATTTTGTTTATTTCCGCTGTAGACATTTATGTATAGCTGAACTGTATTTGTTCTAAGTAAGATCCTGTATACTGTGTAACTCTGATGATTACTTTTATCCAGTATATTTTGTTGTTCATTCTGGTGTATTTATTTAATTCTGTTCTGCTATTATCTGTTTCTGTGTTATATTCCAAAGATAACCTTGTTTCCGTGAGAACGGGAATTCGGGTCGTCTCATCGTGGTATCAGAGCTTTGGTTAAGCTTAGTTCTGGAGTATAACACTTGAACGAACTCGTCAGAAATAGAACCAGTAGTGTTCTAGGACGGGTAACTCAATACAGATAGGATCAGTAATATCCTAGTATGAGTAAAGCAGAATGAAATTTCACCTCGATAGACACATTTACATTGAAGTATGTGTTTCTATATTTTAAAATACCTTTTCTGTGACCTGACACTTGATCTGCTAATTGCAGAAGTACTAGAAAAATGAGTGCCAGAAACAGAAGGAATACAGAACCCGATCTAGAGGCTCTATTAAAGAAATATCGAAATCTGAACGGAGCGCAGTTCTCGGGCAATGAATCTATAATTCAGACTCAAGCTTGGGTGAGCTCTGCAGAAAGAATTTTTGAGCGTATACAGCTGAGAGATGAGCAGAAACGGTTAGTAGCATCTTGGGCGCTCAAAGAAGAAGCTTTAATCTGGTGGGAATCAATCATCAAAGATAATCCAGAAGGTGATATCACCTGGGACAGATTCAAAGTGATTTTCCTAGAAAGATTTACTCCTCCCGAAGCAACCGAGAGATTATGTGAAGAATTTTCTTATTTGATTCAAGGTGATATGACCATCCCAGAATATCACAAGAAATTCAATGAACTTGCTCACTTTGCTCCCCATCTGATTCAGAATACAAAGAGGAAAAATCTGAGATTTATTCATGGGCTTCAAAGGAAATACCAGAATAAAGTATTGGGGCATGTGAAGCTTCCTTTCTCAGAAATGATTTACATGGCTTATCAGTATGAAGATCTCCATAAGAAAGGAATGTTACGCGACGAAGAAGTCTATTCTAGTGACAAGGAAAAGTCGGAAACTGATATTCCTGAAGCCAGTAAGAAGCCCGGTGCCAAGAGAAAAAGGGCTAAATCTAAGAAGGAACCCGTAACAACTGCCACGTGCTCTAACTGCAATAAACAGGGGCATCTGACCAGGAAGTGTAAATCCTCGAAGAAACGTAAGGAGGATCGGTTTAAATCCGGCAAGAAGCTCCGGGAAAGTAAAAGATGTAATCAATGCCATCGGTTTGGTCATGTAAAGCAAGATTGCCGGCTGTTAAAAACGACCAAAGAAGTTCAGGTGAATGAATTGGCAGAAACTTCTGATCCCTCAGCAAGTCAAGAAAGGGCTGATGTTTTAGAAGGAACGCTTGCTGTCAAAAACATTCCAGTTAAAGTACTGTTTGACACAGGCGCGTCCCGAAGCTTCATTTCAAAGGGTGCCGCTAAGAAGCTAGATTTGAATTTGAGGAAGCTCAAGGAACCAATGACTGTCCAAAATCCAGTTGGAGGTTCCATCAATCTCAGTTGGGTTTGTGCAGTACCCGTCTCTTTTTCTTGCTATAAATTCCCTATTATCTCTGTCGTCATGAATTTTGATGAATTCGATCTTATTCTGGGATTGGATTGGTTAACCAAATATGAAGCAGAGGTTAGATGCGCTGAGAGAGTCGTTAGAGCTAAAATTAAATCAGGGAGTTATATAACCATACCGTGTGAAGGTCAAAATGCTAATAGAAAAGACTTCTGGGCAGCTCTAAATGTTTCTCCAGCTCAAATAGAAAATATCCCTGAAGTTACTGAGAATATTCCTGACCTCATCAAAGATATTCCTGTCGTCAAGAATTATGCGGATGTGTTCGAGGAAGTTGTTCGCTTACCTCCGCAGAGAGAGATAGATTTCAAAATTGCTTTAATTCCCAATGCAAGGCCGGTAGTTCACGCTATTCGAAGAATGTCCTTGAAAGAGAAAGAGGAATTGGACAATCAAACACGACAGCTAGTATGGAAGGGTCTAATCAGGCCTAGTTTCTCTGATTGGGGTGCAGCAGTGGTATTTGTCCCAAAATCTGACGGTACTCTATGACTATGTGTGGATTATCGTGATCTGAACAAACAGACAATAAAGAACAAGTATCCATTGCCGCGGATTGATGATTTGTTAGATCGATTAAATGGCGCACAAGTATTCTCAAGGATGGACCTAGCTACAGGATTCCATCAACTTCGAATTGCCGAAGAGTGTGTTCCAATGACAGCGTTTAGAGGTCCCGACCTATTCTACGAGTGGTTAGTAATGCCGTTCGGCTTATGTAACGCTCCAGCTTATTTCGTCGATCTGATGAACAGGGTATTCAGAGGAGTTTTGAATAAATTTGTTCTGGTTTTTATTGATGATATTCTAATCTTCTCTAAATCAAAGGCCGAACATGAAAAGCATCTGGAACAAGTGTTAGAAATTCTCAGACGGAATGTATTAAAGGCCAAGTTTTCCAAATGTATATTCTGGCAGGATGAAGTGAAATTTCTGGGCCATGTCGTATCGAAAGATGGAATCGCTGTGGATCCAAGCAAAATCACAGCTATTCAGAATTGGAAACAACCCAGTACTCCCACTGAAGTCCGCAGTTTTCTCGGATTGGCAAGCTATTACCGGAAGTTCGTTAAAGACTTTTCGAAGATATCTGGTCACTTAACGAAGCTTACAAAGAAGCATTCTAAGTTCAAATGGACTCAAGAAAGTGAGGAAGCTTTCGAAGAGCTAAAGTTGAGATTAACTACTGCTCCAGTGTTAACCATCATCGATGGCAACCAAGATTTAAAAGTATGGACTGATGCTTCTAGAGAAGGCCTTGGCGCAGTGTTAATGCAAAGAGGTCAAGTGATTGCTTATGCTAGCCGTCAACTGAAGCCGCACGAGAAAAACTATGTAACTCATGATCTTGAGTTATTGGCTATCATATTCTCTTTGAAAATCTGGAGACATTATCTTCTGGATGAGAGGTTTGAACTGTTTACAGATCACCAGTCGTTAAAGTATCTGTTCACTCAGAAGGACTTAAATTTGAGGCAGCAGCGTTGGCTGGAGTTTCTTGCAGCATATGACTTTGAAATTATATATACTCCAGGGAAAGCCAATGTCGTGGCCGATGCGCTGAGCAGAAAGAATGTAATGATCGCCAGCTTTATTATCACGACATCCTTGATTGACAAAATATCTATTCTTCAGAAAGAGGATAACTTTATTAAAGATATGGTCAAAAGGATTCAGAAAGGCGAATCCTCGTGTTTTCAAATAGATAACGACGAGACCTTGAGATTGAAAGGAAGGATTTGTGTTCCTGACATCCCAGAGTTAAAAAGGGAAGTGTTAGACGAGTGTCACAAGTCCAAGCTAAGTATCCATCCTGGCGTGGCCAAAATGTATAACGATCTCAAAAGAACATTCTGGTGGAAGGCTATGAAGAGAGACGTTTCAGTATATGTTAGTCGATGCCCTACTTGCCAACTAGTCAAAAGCGACCAGCAGAAATTGGCTGGATTATTACAACCGCTAGAAGTTCCTGGCTGGAAGTGGGAACATATTTCTATGGATTTCATTGATGGTCTGCCCAGAACCAGGAAAGGAAATGACAGTATTTGGGTGATCGTAGATCGTTTCACGAAGACCGCCCATTTCATACCTGTCAGATCAAATAGAACCGCTCAGAGTCTGGCGCAGATATACTTCAGGGAAATAGTTAGACTACATGGAGTGCCGCTCAGCATAGTAAGTGATAGAGATACAATATTCACTATCAAATTCTGGGAGGCATTTCAAGTCGAGCTGGGAACGAAGTTAAACTTGAGCACCGCTTATCATCCTCAGACAGACGGGCAGACTGAGAGGGTGAATCGCATTTTAGAAGATCTATTGCGGGCTTGTGTTATAGATTTCGGTGGATCATGGGAAGACCATCTGCATTTGGCTGAATTCTCTTATAACAACAGCTACCAGGCGAGTCTGACAATGTCGCCATTCGAAGCATTGTATGGTAGACCTTGCCGATCTCCTGCTTGTTGGGTCGAGCCTGGAAATAGACTTGTGTTAGGGCCTGATATGATTCGAGAAGCTGTCGACAAATTCGATTTTATTAAGAAACGATTACTCGCCGCTCAAAGCCGACAAAAGAGCTATGCCGATAGAAGAAGAAGAGGTATATCCTTTGAAGTTGGCGACTATGTATATTTGAAAGTATCGCCGATGAGAGGAGTTATCCGGTTCGGTAAAACTGGAAAGTTAGCGCCCAAATTTATTGGTCCGTTTCCTATTCTGGAACGGATTGGGACTCTCGCATATAAAGTTAAATTGCCAGACTGGTTGCCTGGAGTGCATGATGTATTTCATATATCTCAACTACGAAAGCACGTTCATGATCCAGACTTGATCGTGGAAGAAGCAGCTCAGCAGGATATTGAAATTACTCCAGAATTAGCTGTGAGGCGAGAGCCGCTAAAGATTATCGGCAAAGAAACCAAAGAGCTGAGGAACAAGAAGGTTCGCTTAGTCAAAGTGCAATGGAGTGGAGATCCGCGAGATTGTACTTGGGAAACTGAGGAGAGCATTCAGAAAGCTTATCCTAGATGCCGAGTAGATATCTCTGATTGACTCCGGTGCAAGGTACATTTACCCTACTTTGCATTACCATTTAATTCTCTATTCTGTTGCTATTTTCTTCCCATGGATGTGCACTATTTATTCTATACTCTGAAGGTTAGAAACAAATTGGTTGTTGTATTGTGTGATTGTAGATTTATCAAACCACTTTCGACTTTGTTCCTTTTCGGGGACGAAAAGTTTTAAGTGGGGGAGATTGTAACGACCCAGAAAATCTGAACCAATTTAAAATTTTTAAATTGGCTAAAATAATGGATTTTAAATATTTAAAATAAATATTTTAAATAATGGCGATGAAAACTGAGTTTGAATCGACATTTGAAAACGAATATAATTAATTATAATTATATATAGAATTGAAAATGGCGCGGTAGTTAGATAATTCGATTTCAAACTTCAATTGAATATACCGGGTGCAAAACAATCCGGATCTTAGTGAAACCAAAAATAATGGAATCTAATTGATGATATCTTTCCAACGAATCCGACCAATTGAAATTTGATAGCGGGAATCAAAAGATATGTCCAGTTGAAAATACTGAATAGTCGCTATGGAATTCAGGCCCTTAAAAATGGACATTTTGCAGATGACCTCGGATTTCGACGAAACCACTTTTGTTGGATCCGCAGTGTCAAGTTATTGCTAGGTTTCAAATTTCATAATTTTTCGAATCAATATGTGAGCGTGGCAAAAGAAAACGCGTTTGACCAGTTTCCGTTGATTTTAATCGACTGGAAATTGGCCATTTTTCAAACGGTCTCAGAATTCGACGAAACTAGTTTTGTTAGGACCGTATCGTCAATACGAAGCTAGAAAATATTTTTCTGGAATTTTTCTATTTAGTATGTGGCCCCGGTAATTTGAAATGTACGTTTGAAATTCAATATAGTGATTTAAATGTAAATTCAACGGAAACTGACTGTAACGATCAAATCAGCTTGCGATACATATCCCATTGTGTTCGGAATGGGGGTAAAACGCTATGGGCGACAGGCGGTGGGCCTCGTTTCGAGGTCGTGGGTAAAAGTCAACTTTATGCAATTAAATTAAATAATAAAAAAATAATAATATATATTATATATTTTCCCTCCCTCCCTTTATTCTTCTTCCAGCCCCCCCCCCCCCCCCGAAGTTCATTAATCAGGAAGAAAAAAAGAAAAAGAAAAAAAAGAGAAGACGGACGGAGCAGCAGCGCCGCCACCGCCCTGACGACCGCCGAACCCTCCCCACCACGTGCCGATCCCGCCTCCCCCGTTCGAAACCTCGATCACGCCTCCCCCGTTCGAAACCTCGATCCTGCCTCCCCCGTTCGAAACCTCGATCCCGCCTCCCCCGTTCGAAACCTCGCATCCGCCTCCCTCGTTCGAAACCCTAGCGCCGCCGCCCTCGAGAAGACTCCGACGAACTACAGAAACCCCCCCCCCCCCTGTAAGTTTTTGTTGTTTTATTATTTTATTTTTTTAAGGATTTAAAAACTGTTTATTTTAGAGAAAAAAAATTTTAAAACAGATTTTTCTAAAGAATTTTAAACTGATTTTTAAACGAAATAAAAACTGATTTTTATAGGAAGTAAAAACTGATTTTTATATAAAGTTAAAACTGATTTTTATAGGAAATAAAAACTGATTTTTATATAAAGATAAAACTGATTTTTATAGGAAATAAAAACTGATTTTTATAGGAAGTTAAAACTGATTTTTATAGGATGTTAAAAACTGATTTTGAAATGATTTAACTTTAAAAAGGAAAAGGTTTAAACTTTAAATAGAAAGGATTTGAACTTTATAAAAAATTAAAAATCAGATTTTTATATATTGAAAGTCGAGGTAAAAATCATATTTTTATATATTGAATAGCGTAGTAAAAATTCGATTTTTACATATGTAGAGAATACGGGCGAAAGCGACAGAAAGGCGAAGATTTCTCTAAGGAAGTGTCGTGAAGTTGGATAGCTATTGGTGAGATTTCTGATTTAAAAATATTATATATGTGTTGAAGTAAAAGTGAATGGCTATATATAAATATATATATATACGCCCCTCGTCCACAAACCATGGACGATATTTATTGATTGAAATTGTTGTGATAATTGATTGATAGCGAATGATTGTTTGGGATTGTTTGTGATTGATATTGGTTGATTGTGGTTGAAAAATACCCGTTTGTGGTTGAGAAATATTTGGTTGAAACCACATAGGATTAGTTTGTGGAAATGAAATAAATATATACATGCCGCCTGCGTGCGAACTAGATGCATGATCCCCATTGTCAAAAACCGCGAGGTTTTAAGGTAGAGCGAGGAGCCGTACTAGGGACGGTCCCGGTTTAACTACCCTGCCGTTATGCTGCCGAAATTTTGAATAATATTTGTGTGTTTGAATTATTTTCATATGCTTAAACTATATTTATTCATTGTATAGAAAACATTCATGTGTTGAATTGATATTCATTCGTTGATTAGAAATTCATGTGTTGAATGGTATTCATATTTTGAAATAAATTGTTCGATAATAAAAATCACATTTTTATCTATATATAGAAACTATAGAAAACATTCATGTGTTGAATTGATATTCATTCGTTGATTAGAAATTCATGTGTTGAATGGTATTCATATTTTGAAATAAATTGTTCGATAATAAAAATCACATTTTTATCTATATATAGAAACTATAGAAAACATTCATGTGTTGAATTGATATTCATTCGTTGATTAGAAATTCATGTGTTGAATGGTATTCATATTTTGAAATAAATTGTTCGATAATAAAAATCACATTTTTATCTATATATAGAAACTGTAGAAAACATTCATGTGTTGAATTGATATTGATTCGTTGATTAGAAATTCATGTGTTGAATGGTATTCATATTTTGAAATAAATTGTTCGATAATAAAAATCACATTTTTATCTATATATAGAAACTATAGAAAACATTCATGTGTTGAATTGATATTCATTCGTTGATTAGAAATTCATGTGTTGAATGGTATTCCTATTTTGAAATAAATTGTTTGATAATAAAAATCACCTTTTATCGACTATATGAACTATATAGAAAAATAGTGTTTTGAAATGAATCGTTTTACAATAAAAATCGCATTTTTATTGTATGCATAAATCGTTGAAATGTGAAGTGTTAAAAATAGCCACTTGTTCAAAATAAACATATATGAGTTGAAATATTCATTAATTAGCTAATGAAATGATTTGCACCTATTTATGTAACATTAGAATGAATGGAGTTTTTAAACCAAATAGAAATCAAATATGAAGTCGAATAGAAATTGATAAATGATAAGAACTGTATATATATGTACATGCAATATTCATTGAACAGGTTATAGCAAAGGGGCTAGAGAAGAGGAATAAAATTCTGTGCCCGACAAATAGGTACACATTTACCGATTTGTTTGGGTGATGATTTTGAGCCTGTTGGCTAGCCGCTTGGCTTTTTCTTTTTCTTTTTGAGATTAGAAGGACCGGGAAAGCTATTTGCGATTTCCCGATGCTCCCGGTGCAGGGGAGGTTATGGCGAAATTTTTCCAAAATTTAAGGTGTTAGAAAAATATTTGAAGTGAAAACGATATTGAAATTGTTGAATGAACTATATTTATATAAATATATAAATATAACTAAAATTAAAACGAAACGAAGCCGTGCAGTTCGTATTTTGAAACCGTGATTTCAAACGACTAGTGCGGGAGACCCGACCGTCGGATTTTCCCGAAACCTCAACCGTCGGGTTCGCCTTGGAATAATCTTTCCAACGGCACCAACCTTGTAAAAATCCAACGGTTGGATTGTCTGGAATGTTTAATTCAAATTTGAAGAAAAACAGCGCCAGAATCGATTTTATTTATATATAAATATAAATAGAATTATATTTAATCGAATAACGACGCTGCAGTTCGTATTTTGAAATCGAAATTTCAAACGATTGTACCGGGAGATCCGACCGTCGGATTTTCCCGAAACTGGAACCGTTGGATTCGTTTTGAAAAGACCTTTCTAATGATGTAAATTTTGTGAAGATCCAACGGTTAGATTTTCAGATATGTGTAAATCAATTCTGAAGAAAAACAGCGCCACGGCCGCCTTATGGCCCGAAGCGTCGTTTTGAATAAAATGGCTATTTTAAAATAAATAAAAATAGCGATAAATAGTTATAAAATATCATAAGCGATATGGAATGGAAATAAACTGAATTTGCTTGATTTATGTTGTATTTGATGGTTGAATGTGTTTGGTGTGAAAATTACATTAAAGAACAATATTGGTGTTGTCGAATAATTTAACCATTGAGATAAATTGATTTGAAATTCTAAATATACGTGAATTATTTGAAAAGGCCGAGTTAATTCTCATTTCGAATAATTGACCGACGATTGAAATTCGAAGATGAAGACGGTGGTCGAAGACCGGAGATCTTCACCTCGTTTGGATGGTAACCGAGGTCCTGATTGGGAGGCATCCCGAAATATGGATAATGAGTGGTGATCGTCCAGACGTACGTGGTGATCGATGGGTTTGCGAGGTATTTAGTGCCTCCGGTTTCGTTCAGACCCAGAACGGACTTGTAAATGGACTGTGTGTCTGACATAGGATTTATTCTGTGTGGCATGCTAAGATGCAGTGATCAGGGCTTCTGTTGAAAAGCAAAGTCTTGTGGTGATGATCAAAGCACCGCCTGTGTGGCGTAGCTTTGTGTATAACGTGAATTCGCGAGCCTCACACCCCGGTATGAACCTAAAACGGGAGAAGGACATCAGGGGGGACGTGCGTTTTCTTTCTAGCTAGGGTGGTGTCAGTGACCTACCAGCCCTGACATTTATATACTTTTCACCTATGTGGTTGTTGCTGTTGCGAGGCGCCTCGGTTTGATCGGACGATCCGGGTCCGATGGAGTCATTCGTTGGCTCATTTACACCCCAAAGGGTGGAGAAACGCATTGTTCAGGCATTATAATCCACTTCGTGTGGACCGGCCCTGACGATCCAGGGTATGGTTGCGGCTGTACCTGAGACTCGGGCTAGACAGTCTCGAATTCGGTAAGGACTATTTTTTGCCTTGGTTCATGACGGAATTCCAATTTCCAAATACGTGACTGTGCGGTTTTGATTGTATACCTATATATGGCGACATAGTGGTATGGGGCATTAATGCCGTCTATGATTGATAGTTATGATTTGAAATTGTTTTCAAAGCATATAAACACTAGCAATAATATCAAATGCCTTTGTTTTATTCGTATCAAGCATATTTGGCCGTTATAAGGTAAAAACTCTATCCTCCGGTTTGCGTTGCATTGTGTGATGGGAACTGAGTCTTATAACGGCTTCATTTTTATTAAAAGCATAGCGATGTTTAAAAGAAAGATTTGTTTTTAAGCACTGGAAATCCAATGGAGTAAACCCGTTCCACGAAAGTGGCGTGGTCCTGTGATTAGCCAAATTATATGTGTGTTGAGTAGATTTCTCATACCAGTCCCATGACTGACTCGTAGTTTGTTTCACTCTCAAACTCGGGTGCCCCCTTTTCCACACGGGCAGCCTTGTATTCAGGTTTAGCTGGTTCTTTCTGGATAGCTGGAGCTGAAGATGGATTCTATCATTTATTTCTTTTTATGCTGTTCAGCTCCTAGTGTACATATTTTGTTTATTTCCGCTGTAGACATTTATGTATAGCTGAACTGTATTTGTTCTAAGTAAGATCCTGTATACTGTGTAACTCTGATGATTACTTTTATCCAGTATATTTTGTTGTTCATTCTGGTGTATTTATTTAATTCTGTTCTGCTATTATCTGTTTCTGTGTTATATTCCAAAGATAACCTTGTTTCCGTGAGAACGGGAATTCGGGTCGTCTCAATATAACTTTCAAAATTTCTTTTTAAACACTTCTATTTTGAAATTACTTCAAATTATACTTCATACTGCTTGGAAAACATTTTTAATTTTTCCTAGGATCTTAAATTTTCCATATATCAAATACAAAATTCACTGACAACATTTCCCAAATTTCCAAAGTTTTAATTCCGAATTTATTTTAAATTCAGATTTGATCCATCTGATTCTATATATTAAATTTAGATGAATTTTGATTGGTTATTTATAACCATTCCAATTATAAATCTATTCTATTCTAAGTTTCTAACCAACACATCCAATATTCTATAATAATATAAGATATATACTTCTTTTATGTCAAAATATCTTGGGTAAAATTATTTCATTTACCCTTTTTCAAAAACATACTGTGTCAGTTCATCGTATTCGAGCGTTTAGAAACCCCTATCGAAAATGTGGTGCCCCACCGTCGATTGGAATTCATAAGCCACTCAACCAATAAATCTTCACAATATAAAACCATTTTTATACAATCTATAAATACGCTCTCTTGTATATATACACTCAACTCAATCTAGGGTAATACTAACCTCATCTCTATTGAGTCACTCCACAGAGCCAAGGTAATTACTTAACCTTCAGCTCTGATACCACTGTAACGAATTGGGATTTTTGACCTTGAAAATCAACACAAAACCCATGTTGACTATTCAAGTACCGAGAATGCCGGATCATTAATAGAAAGAATTTAGAGAGTGAGAAATAGAAAGAAAGTTAGAATAGAAAAAGAAAGTTAGAATAGAAGAAGAAGAAGATCACAAAAGAATAAACATGAATCTCACATCGGAACGAATAATATATGTTATAACATAACTTTGAAATACAAAATGGTATCTGTACTTACAATCGTCATCATCAGAGTACATAACATAAATGCCATAGTGGGAATAAACTCTATATATAACTAATTCTGAAGCCTCCTGCTCTAAGCTCCTCCAAGGGTATTTGTAAAATCCCGACTACTTGACTGCCCGTGCAAATTTGGGCACCCAAAAGTTTAGGGTAAGAAAAAAAACTCTATGTCACTCATGGAATTGGTGTGAGTAAACTCCAATCATTTGGTTTAAATTTTCAAAATCCTTTTCAACGAAAATGATAATCGTAAAACCGATCTACACATAAATACGGATTATTTTTACCTTACGATAACCCCAAAATATTCTCTTCCAAAATCAATACTTTTCTGATATTATAATAGTGCCTAAATCAAGTAAATATCAATCTAGTAGAATACTTGCATCTCACGCTCTACATCCGTAGTATATAATCAAAAACCATAGGTACTTATTGGAGAATGGATTTCTAACTATGATAAGGTATGGCACCACCTACTGATCAGTGTACTCTAGAGGCGATACACTGGAGTTCAACAAGAACATCTTGTAACTCAGTCACACATGACCGACCATTTATTTCGCTTGAATGTTCCGAATATATCATTACCTCACTGTTGATATACCAACATAATCGTTCCCAGAAGATACAGAAATGAAAGAAGTAACAAATATGAATATTCTCTAGATGGTGACAATAACCCGTAATCGGGTGCGGCCCATTTAGCTATGCTGCCTTCCTGATTTTTGTCATTTCCCAGTTGATGAGGCTTGAGGTTATAACATACCTTTCGACAGATCACATGTTCATTTACTTTAAATTTCACATCGTCATACCTTCCAAATCACATATTAATTTCCCCATAAATATCACGGGTATAAAGCTAAGAGAAACGAATTCCTCCGCCACCAACGTCAATATGTTTGAAGAGATCAACTTACATGATCTATTAAATACTCTGTTAAACGTTCGTCCATACAAGTTGCCCTAGGACTGGACAAGCTGAAGGCATTACTCAGTAAATCCATCTTAGGCAATTTCTACCTAGGATTGCCAAAACCGCCCTTTCATAAACTCCATCTTTAATTATCTTCATCATATTTGATTCGCAACGCTAATGCCCATACTAGTGGTATTCGGATAATAAATATGATCTTGGTCTCTCCGTATTAACAATGGAAAAATGGTCAAAAACTTTGATTGTCGGTTATTTAACTATCAAAGGAAAACATACATACAAACAACGGTCGTATTTCCAAATGGAAATCTTACTGATCAATCATCTATCAACATCGAGCCCCTTTTTTATAGATTTTATCAATCATCATTTTATTTCCCAATTTCCCTTTAGTATCTTTACCCGAATATTTTTCTAACTCGTTTAGCTACTCACGATTCTTGGAAAACGTCTCCATCTATTTAAACTATTTATTTTCTATATTTCAGAAAATATTTCTCATTAACATCAGAAAAAACATTTCCATTTCTTATTCACGCAACTTAACTCTTCTACATCCATTAGTCTCCAACTATAACTAGTAATAGAACAACTCCCTAAGTATTAACCCCGAAGGTTGAAACCAATATTAATCAATATCCAATAAGCCATTCAACTTAACTAGTCTTCAGTCAATTTCTAATTTCCTTAACTCCATTTAAATTTGCAAAATGTTTGCTTCAAATCATTGTTCACTTTAAAATGTGAATATTATTTCTTTACAGAAAACAAAACTCATTTTATCAAATAAATCTTGATTTTTATTTATAAATGCCATTACAGGTTCAAATCCATTTATCGAGTTATTTTATAAATTCATAATCATATTCCACTTCATACTCTCCATTTACAAGTAAACTTCTTGTTAATTTTATATCAAGTATATACTTAATCTTGATTACATAAACGATTATAAATTATTGATTTCAAATCAAATATTATATTATCTTTTCGAATTCTAAATTATAAAATATATAATTTCTAAACATAATTTTATTTTTAAAAATTTGACAAATCGAATTCTAAATCATTATCGACTTATTTTAATCCTATTTACACTTCGAACTCGATATACATTCCATCATTCCCTTTCTAAAAGGATTCCCAATTTCCTTTTTAATTTCATTCTTGAATTTATATTTCCAATTTATTTAATAACTATTATTTCATCCCATTTATAAATATTGTTTATAAACCAAACTACTTATTTATATAAATAAACAAGTTATTATATTCTAGTCAAATCAATATTCAATTTCTATTATTTAAAAATAATAAATAATAGATTTTCCCTTTTTAAACTCGAATTTCTTTTCCATTTATTTTTACGGTATTTTAATACCAATCATTTCAGGTCAACGTTGTTCAACCACCCCAAACACACAATAACCAACCACTCATTATTCGTCACATCATGTAATGCAATATATGAAAAACAACAATACAATTATTGAGGAATCCAGTTGGAAGCATCCACATATGTTAATTACAGAAATAACATTTATTTCATAACAATATGAAATATTAGAATTAGTATTTAAGCAGCGTTTTATATATATAACGACATCTATAATTTCAACTAATTAATTAGCAAATCATCCAGACAACCATCACACAGAGCATTCAATTATTTTTATCATATTAAATAACATTTATAAAATTATAAAATTGAACAAAGTTAGTGAGTTTACTCACTTCGGTCGTTATCCGTTAAGTAACGATTAATGTTTCATGGACCTGTTCAGGAATTTATATTTCATCTAAGAATGTAGAGATCTCCAAATGGTTCCAAACCAACTTCATAGTGTTGCCAACATCCGTATGATCCAATTTGGGACAGACGGTTCATAAAACTGATGTCGTATGAATGAGATATTAAATTTACAAGTTTAAACATGTTTAAATAAGCTAAACTTAAATTATTTAAATTAAAATGGGCTTACCCCATTAATTCCAATGGCCATCGTCCCATTTCAATACTCACACCCATTACAACCGTATCCTTCTTCCTCCTTTATTTTATTCTTCCCGAAATCGCCCCTGTACGAACTTTTTCCCATTTTCTTTCGTATGCTGCTCCTCATCACAACAATTTTGACGTAAAAACATCATCCCACTTCCCATAACTTTGATCTCGAACTCCCATTCTGTTGAAGCCATACAGCAGTGATACCCTACTGTTTCTTTTCTCCTGACAAACACGCGAGCTCTAGTAAATTCCCTAACCTGCCATTTTCTAGTCTTCACATCCCCGCCTCTTCTTCACTACTCCACAAAAATGTTGTTTGCAACCTTTCAATACATGAGACCCCATTTATACATGCATTCGCACTCTCCAATCATACCATACAAGCACTCTCCATTTGTACGCAAGCTCCAGGAGTAGCAAACCCATCACCGAATAAATCTTCATGCACGCACTTACCCCAGATCTCCTCTATACAAATGTACGCATTTTTTCTCTTATATATATATATATATATATATATATATATATATATATATATATATATATATATATATATATATATATATATATATATATATATATATATATATTCATATACTTGCGTGAGAAGCCTCTTTGTTGCTTAAATCGGCTCCCCTCTCCTTATTGCCAAACTATGCAATGATCAGTCTCCACCTTCACGTAAAATCTCGCAGTCGGCACCACTTCGCGTTCTCCAGGCAGAACCGCCGACTATAGTAAAAACCAAATGCCATCTTTCTAAAGTCTGCACCCAACAGTATGTATATGAAATGGAAGCACTCTGCAAATTAAGCTCAAGGACATGGGTTTTGTTTTAATGATTTTTAAGAAAGACGAATGCTCACGTATTCTCTTCAGTGAAAAAGAAATGGAGGCATAGCAGCTAAAACAAAATGGATAGCACAGTTTAAATTGGAGGAGTAGATTTTTTGAGGATTAAGGAACTAAGCATCGTACATGTAGGTCGACTACTTATAGTATTAGGGTAGGTACTTTGGTTACATAACTTAGACCATAACCAACCATCCGTTCTGTTCACTTTTTCTCTTTCATCCAAACAAGCCACTAAGCAACCAGCAATACAAAACTAGCCACAACCAGCCACAAACCACTAAAAAAAATATTATATAATACAAATAGCATAAAACAGCAAACACCCCTTTCATCCAATATTACCGTTGTTCACAACAGCAAACAGCATTTGCATGGTTTTTTATTATTAAAAGTTTATGACGGGGAAGTGTTTGCCGTTATAGACTTATAACGGCAAAGTCTTTGCCGTTATAAACTTAAAACGGAAAACACTTCGCCGTTATAACCAGTAGCCTCTGTTCACTCAACCGGACACGAACGGGTTCCAAACTAGCCTCGGGGAAGTAAACAAGTCATACCCGGTTACTCTGTGGCTTGTTTAGTCACTGAACAAACCATTGTTGGTTGTGCTCTTAGGGATGAAGTATTAGGAAAATGTAGTCTACTTTTAAGCTTTTTAGCCCTATTGGGAAAATATGGCATACGTATACTTGGCCATGAAGCAAGGTAAATATATACATACTTTTATTTGTTTGATTTTAATTTATAAGTTAGACGTACCCCTACGTACCAAATTCCGTCCACTCATGGACTGTTACAGACAAAAATAAATATACTATTGTGACGAGCAGTGTGCCATGATCTCAGAAATATAGTAAAATATACAAGTTAGCTTATTCTGTGAAATCCTGAAACGTTGGTAAAGGCTATAAAATATGTTAAACGAGAAGTTGCTTATTTTTCCAAATTAAAAATTACGGAAAATTTCTATAAATTAAATTAAAAATACGTCTCAGAAATCTTATCCCAATTTGAAACTAACAATTTATTATATTTAATAAATCGTTATGGCCTATAAATTCATAGTGACTATTTGAAAATTTGATTTGGGCATAACTCACAATCTATCTGATGGAATCTCGATTTTTCACTTCTATTAGAAAAATATGATCTAATAGATTCAAACATACCTTGTTTTACAGAGTTCCGACTTAAAATGGATTATGTATAATCGTTTGAAGTTCAAAACTCAATATTACAAACTACTGCGACGTTACGAGCTTGATAATAATTTATACTTTCAACTGTGGTTTAATTAATATATTCGTTATTATAAATCGAATATAACTGGATTAAGTTTCTTAAATAATTCAATTCACACAATATTGCAAATTCAGCTATTTCCGACTATTTTGAAAATAAATAAACTATTATCCCATTATATATTATTAAAATAATCAAAATATTTTAATTTAAACCATTTAAATGATTAAATCACTATATTAAAATAATTAATTATTAAATGGCTAAAAATTCGGGACGTTACAACGGTTAACTCTCCCCAACCTGACTTGCATTATTGAAATCAATAAAACATTTAATAACTATAATGATTATAACTATATTCTTTTAAATACTTATCTACGCACTGCTAGAACTACAGTGTATTCCAACGCCCTTTTCCAATAGCCGCCAACAGCTTTCAACGACTCGTTGGATTTTGAACAAGTTGTCAGATGCCGCTGAAAACCAATGAAATAAGTGTCATTTGCGGCTGTTGGAATTTTTCGGGATCATTTATCGACCATCGACCTGAAGCTTTTCATTATCTCCCTATGCCTAATTTTTCCCCAATTCTACCATTTATCCACCCCAACCACCTACGATGCCATCTACAAGTAGCTCCGGCCCCTATCCACCCTCCAAGCTATCAAAATTGGTAACTTTCCTAGACCAATTTTTTTGGTTTGTTTGGTTTAGGGTTTAAATTATGACTGCTTCTTAGCTGTTAGTGTATGTATATTACATCATGTCACCTCCTAATTGCTATTATTATCACCATAATGGTCAGATTATTACCGATTGATTTTTTTCTAATTATTACGTTAGTTTTTGTTGATTTAATTAGTATTGAACATAGTATGTGATAGAGTCTGCAAATAGTACAATTTATGCAAACACGAAATTTATGTTATGTTAGGAGTGTTTAATAATTTGTGTGAACATGAGTTTAGCGCTTATGGCGCGAAAACTAGAATTTATTTGGTGTACAAATGATTTTGATAGGAATCGTCGTAGTCAGGATTAAATAAATTGTAAAACTATATAATTTAGTACATATGTAATAAAACAGTGAAATATAAACAAATATTTAAAGAAATTATATATTATTTAAATTTAGTATAAGCAAATATTTAAACCTTTAGATATTACTTTTTTCCGCGTTTGACAAATATTGTATATGATCGTTATTGTAATGGCGCGTTTTGTAAGGTATAATAATTAAGTTATCTAATTATTTAAATAACGAATATATTAAATAAACGATAGTTGAACGTATAAATTATAATAATAATAATTATAATCGAGCCCGTAACGACGCGGCAGTTCGTTATTTGGCGAGTTGAACTTCAACTGGATGTACATGATTCATTTTAAGCCGGATTTCTGTGAAACAAGAAACATGTGGAGCTGGTGGAGTATATCTTTCTATTGGAAGAGGAAAATCAGGATTTCGTCGTGTAGATTTTGAGATATGTCCAAATCAAATTTTAAAATAGTCGCTATAGAATCGTTTATCGACCATAACGGGTATTTCAAAATATCTAGATATCGGGTGTGAATTTAAACAAGGTTCTTTTGGGACATAAGGATAATTTAATTTTTAGAAATTTATGGTAATTTTTAATTAATTAAATAAGCAACATTTTATTTGGAGTATTTGGCACCCTGTATCGACATTTTGAGGTTTCACAATATGAGTCCATCTACCGGTATTATTACATTTTTGGAATCGTGACACCTAGCTCATCTCAACGGTGTATTTATCTCATTCCGCAATGCTTGTGTATAAACAGAATTATATATAATAGGATACGTAGAATTTTACAGCTCAAAATAAATATCCTAAGGGGTTCTTGGATCAAAAGAGACCACGTCCTTGGTATTTACAGACGCTTGTTTCTTCAAAAACGTGGAAAGAATTCCACCTTTCAACTAAATCCTATATAATATCCTTACCGTTCTCTAAGACCTAAAAAAATCAAAAGAAATACAAAGAGTTCGGTAAACAAATTACAAAGCAATCCAAGAAAAATCGTAACTAATAAAATCAGCTTGCTGTTGATATTGTCTTCAACTCGTGTACTGTATGGAAGGCTGATCAGTTGCCTGGAATGCGGAAATCTTTCAACATGGCTGCGGGTTGAACAGGGAGCAAGTTATCACAAGTTGTGGGGGGTCTGTTGTGTTGGAAACCGAAATAAGGGGGAGTGGATGAGTACTGAGAGATGCGACGGAATTTCTTTTCGTGAGTCTGTCTGAGGTTATCGCGCGAGTTCAACGTTGCGAGGGTCTGAGGAAGGCCGAGTCTTTCGAGATGGTGGTGGGTGTTCGGTCGCTTGACGCTGGGAGGCGCTGAAACCCGTGATGGGAAAGAGGGGACCGAACTGTCTGAAAGGGGTATGAGGTGATAGAGCATTCAAAGGAGAAGAGGATGGAAGTGGTTTGGGTTGGAACGAGCGTACGGGGAGGGAGTAATTGAGGTCCGAAATTGGTGAAATGGTGTTTGGGTTTAACTGGAGCTTGCTAGTTCAATTCGGGAAGAAGGAAAATAGAAGGAGGCGGGTCTAAATGGAGCGGGCCAGGGTTTTAAAAGGGTAAAGGCCCAATAAAGAATTGATTTAGTTTTGTTTTAATTTAAAACAATTTATTTACTTATAAATGTAATATCTCTTTCATACGTTAACCGAATTCAGCGAAACAAGATCCGTTGGGATCGTATGGACGGGAGCAACAACATGGGACTGACTGGAAGTCCATCAGAGCTCGTTACAATTTATGGCGAAATAAATTGTCCGACTGAATCAAATAACGCAAACCGTTATTTAACGGTTAACGCGCAAAAGTGAGTAAATCTCACTAACTCTGAACAGTTTATAATTTCATGTTGTATTGTTAGAACTGTTAAAATTGTCTGTTTGACTGTGTGTTGATTGTTTGATTGAACTGCTAGTCAGTTAGTTAAAATTCTATATTGATTCTGTTTAACAGAATATATCATATGGAACTGAAAGTGATGTTATCTATATTGTCTAACATCTGTGGTGCAGGGAAACAGGTTGGAGGAATCCAACTGGATTCCTCAACAGTTATTTTTACTGTAATTTATGTATTGTGATATATAAATATGATATATATAATCTATTGTGATTATGTGTGGTTGGACGATATTCATCGTGGTTAGATGATGTGTTAAAAACCATAAGAAATACCAGGATATAGAAAAGAGATTTTCAAACTATAATTTGAAAATAATTTATTTATATAAAATCGATGGATTTTATATTATAAAGAAAAGGGGATTTTGAGTATAAAGGGAAATATTGGGTAATCAAGTATAAAGGAGAAATATTTGTTAGTCGAGTTAAACAAAGTAATTGGTTAGGTTAACCAAAGCGAGTTAGTCGAGTTAATCAAAGTAATTGGTTAAGTTAACCAAAGTAAATTAGTTAAGTTAAACTAAAGGATTAATCGATGTGAATTAGTTAAGTAAACTAAGTGGTTAATCGAAGTGAATTAGTTAAGTTAACTAAGTGGTTAATCGAAGTAAATTAGTTGGGTTAAACTAAGTGAATCGGCTAGAGTTAATCAACGTGAATTAGCTAAGTTAAACTAAGTGGATTAGTTCAGTTAATCGAGACGAGTTAACCAGTTAGGGTTGATCAGTTAGAGGTGACCAGTTAGAGTTAACCAGTTAGAGGTGACCAGTTAGAGTTAACCAGTTAGAGTTGACCAGTTAGAGTTGACCAATTAAAGTTGACCAGTTAGAGTTATCCAAGTGGAGTTAATCGAGTAGCGTTGTCGAATATCACTTATTCGAAGAAGAGTTATCGAATATAGTCTATTCGAGTGGAGAAATCAAATGTTATTCATTTGAGAAGAGTTATCGAATATAGTTTATTCGAGTGGAGAAATCAAATGTTATTCATTTGAGAAGAGTTGTCGAATATTATTTATACGAAGAGGAGTTATCGAATATTGGTTATTCGGAGTTAGTTAATCCAAAGGAAGTATTCGAAGTTAGTTAATCCGAAGGAGTTAGTCGAAGAGTTAATCCTAAAGAGTTATTCGGAGTTAGTTAATCCAAAGGAGTTATTCGAAGTTAGTTAATCCGAAGGAGTTAACCGAAGAGTTAATCCGAAGGAGTTAGTCGAAGAGTTAATCCAAAGGAGTTATTCGAAGTTAATTAATCCAAAGGAGTTATTCGAAGTTAGTTAATCCGAAGGAGTTAGTCGAAGAGTTATTCGAAGTTAGTTAATCCAAAGGAGTTATTCGAAGTTAGTTAATCCAAAGGAGTTATTCGAAGTTAGTTAATCCGAAGGAGTTAGTCGAAGAGTTATTCGAAGTTAGTTAATCCAAAGGAGTTATTCGAAGTTAGTTAATCCGAAGGAGTTAATCGAAGAGTTAATCCGAAGGAGTTAGTCGAAGAGTTAATCCAAAGGAGTTATTCGAAGTTAGTTAATCCGAAGGAGTTAGTCGAAGAGTTATTCGAAGTTAGTTAATCCAAAGGAGTTATTCGAAGTTAGTTAATCCGAAGGAGTTAATCGAAGAGTTAATCCGAAGGAGTTAGTCGAAGAGTTAATCCAAAGGAGTTATTCGAAGTTAGTTAATCCAAAGGAGTTAGTCGAAGAGTTAATCGAATATAGTTATTCGAAAGAAGGTGTTAATCGAATATAGTTATTCAAGTAAAGTTAAAAGAGTTAATCGAAATTAGTTATTCGAAATGAGTTATTCGAATTAGATATTCGAATAGAGTTAAACACATTAGAGTTATTCGAATTAGTTATTCGAATAGAGTTAAACACGTAAGAGTTAATTGAGTTTTAGTTATTCAATTTGAGTTAATCGAATGTAGTTATTCGAGAAGAGTTAAATCGAATTTAGTTATTCGAAAAGAGTTAATCAATTTGAGTTAAGTTAATCGATTTGAATTAAGTTGAATCGAAATGGAGTAAATCGATTAGAATTAAGTTAATCAAGTTAGAGTAAATCGAATATTGGTTATTCGAAGGTAAGTTATTCGAATTAGTTATTCGAAGGAGTTAATCAAATGAGCCGATCCAAAGGAGTTAGTCGAATATTAGTTATTCGAATAGAGTTAAAGGAGTTATCGATTTTAGTTTGATCGAAAGGAGTTATCGATTAGTAAATCGAAAGGAGATTTTCGAATATAGCATATTCGAAAGAAAGAGATCGAATATTGTTTATTTGAAAGAGAGAGATTTCGAATATGAGTTATTCGAAGAGAGATAATCGAATATAGGTTATTCGAAGAAGAGTTAATCAAATAGAGATTACTCGAAAGAGAGTTATACGTCGAATTCGATTATAGCGAATTCGGGAAAGTACTATTTACTTCCCAGGGTTTAAATCAAGATTTAGTTATTGATTTAGAAATTAGGTGTCTGTTAAATTATTCGAGTTAGGAGATAAAGTTATAATTTAGGTTAGATATTGCAGAAGTAGGAATTATAACGTTATAGTTATAATCAAACGTTTTCATATAAGAAGTAGATTCGTAACCTGAATCCGAGAATTTGCGTAAACAGATGATTGGAAAAAGTGAGTGACGAGCTTCATCTATTTCACAGTAAAGGGCGTTGTTCAATTAAGGTCTGAGAGGTAATTATACCCCGACTTGATTGACTTCAGAATTGACAAAGGAATAGTTGTGGTTCGGTAGAAAAGGTTGATTTGAAATATAGGTAAGTAATAAGAGATTAATGGATTAAGCGTAACGATGTTTTATACAACGTTCATTGGAAATCCGTAAATGAGTTTTGGAAACGTTTTCCAAATATAGTCAGATATGTTTTCTAAACATAGAAAATGAAATGTTTTCATGATAAGAATTTAAGAAATAGAGTTAAGCAAATTCAGAAACTGACTGGAGAGGGTAAGTTGAATGGTTTTCTAAGTAACGATATGATGTTGGTTTCGACCTTCCGGACTGATACTTAGAGAATTGTTCTCATACTAGTTACAGTTAGGGACTGATAGTTGCGAAATAATAGTGATGTGAAAATAAGCTATGGAAATGTTTTCCAATGATTTATAACATATATTTTCTAAATATATGAAATAAGGAAATATGAACATGTGATGATTGATCGATCGAATTTCCATTTGGAAATAAGATCGTTGTTTGTACACCGACATGTTTTCATTTGATAGTTGAATCACAGACTATCAAAGTTTTTCCCATTTTAACGTTGTTAATATGGAGAGACCGGTTGGATTATTATCCAAAGAACCACTCTGTATTGGCATAAGCATTACGAGCAATATATGCCAAAGATAAATTGAAGACGGAGTAAAGTGCAAGGGCTGTTGTATAAGTCTTAGATAACAGTGACTAAGATGGATATACTGAATAGTGCCTTCGGTTTGTCCAGTCCCAGGACAACGTATATGGAAGAAGGTCTGACAGAGTATATCAAATGGATCGCGTAAGTTGATCTGTTCAAACATATTCACGTTTGGTGGCGGAGGAATTCGTTTCTCTTAGCTATATACCCGTGTTATTTTTGGATAAGTCAATTTGTGATTTGGCGGGTATGACGATGTGGCATTCAAAGTGAATGGTGATCAGATGTTCTGAAGATAGACGTAGCTTCTAGCCTCACACCAGGAAGTAACAAAAGTTGGGCTAGGCAGCATGGCTAGTTGGGTCATTCCCAAGCAGGGTGTATTGTCACCGATCTAGGGAATATCCATATTTATACTTCTTTTTGATTCTGTATCTTCGGATGACGGTTTGATGGCCTACAACCGTGGTGGCAATATATTCGCGACACTCAAGCTAAATGAGTGAGCGGTCATGTGTGGCCGGGTTGCAAGACGTTCTTGTTGAACCCTGAGTGTATCACCTCTAGAGTACACTATTCAGAAGGTGCTCCCATACCTTGTCTGTTGGAATCCATTCTCCGATAAGCGCCCTGCGGTTTATGATTTTATACTATGTATGTAGAACGTGAGATGCAAGCGTTTCTGCTAGATTGATATCTATTTGTACTTAGACATTATTATAATATCACAATGATATTGCTTGTCAAAGTTGTTCAGATACTCATAAGGAAAAACCCGTTCCGTATTCACGGCGTGGTCTTATGACATACCCTATACTTGTTTTAAACTGTTTTACTCATACCAGTCCCATGACTGACCCGGAGTTTACTTTGTTGTTTTCCCTAAACTCTTGGGTGCCTAAATTTGTACGGGCAGTCAAGTAGTCGGGATTTACAGATATACTTGGAGAGCTTGGAGCAGTAGGCTGCAAGATTCTATAGCTATAGTTATTTCCGCTGTGTTGTAAGTGTTGTACTCTGATAAGTGCTAGTGTATATATATAACTGTTTACTTCAAAGTTATGTTATATATTATATGTTATTCGTTCCGCTGTGAGATTCGTGTTACTCTGATGATTCTGATGTTATTCTTCTTCTTCTATTCTATGAGTTCTATCTTTTCTTTCTCACCTTCTAAATTCTTTCACTAACGTCTCGGAATTTCCGACTCTCGAGGAGTCGGAAATTTCCAGCCGTTACAGTTGGTATCAGAGCTTAAGTTAAGTGATTACCTTGGCTCTGTGGCATAACTCGATAGAGATGGGATTAGTAATATCCTAGATTGAGTTTGAGTGTATATATGAGCGCGTAATTGTTATTCAATATAAAATGGTTTTATATTGTGGAGACTCATTGGTTGAGTAGTTTGTGAATTCTGGTCGATTAGTTGATCCACTGTATCGATAAGGGTTACTAAACACTCGAATACGATGAACCGTCATGGTATGTTTTGAAAGAGGGGAAATGAAATAATTTTTCCCAAAATATACTTGTTTATAGAAGAAATATATATCTTGAAATTATTATAGTATATTGATTGTGTTGGTTGTTATTATAATCGAATAAGATTATAAAAGGGTGAAATGGTTATAAATGACCAATCAGAATTCATATGAATGTAATATATGAAATAGTTTGAATTAAATATGAATTTAAATCAGAATTTGGAATTTAAAATAAGGAAATTTTAAGTTCCTGGGAGATTTTGGAAATGTTTTTCAAATTGAAAATGATATAGTATTGAACTCACTTCGATAGCTGGAAAATAGATTCTGATGATGAATCTAGACATCATCAGTGTTCATTTTCGAGTTCTAAGTGACAGATTACTACCAAAGGTTTTGTTTTTGAATTGTTTTGAGAAGACAAGTTGTTTAGAAATTCAAAGGTTTTGAATCGACATTATGATTTCAAATTAATTTGAAAGAAACTCAGGAACTTAAGTTCTGGAATTAAAATTTAACTAATGAAGTTAAATAAATTGAGACGGTAAAAATAAATTGAAATTTAACTTGAACTGAGTTAAATAAAATTGAATTGGATTAGAGATAATCTAGAATGGAACCAAATTGATAAGTCAATAGTTTGAAATTTGATATTGGAGTTTGGATGGAATTCGGCTTGGGTATAAGCGAATGATTTGGTTTGAGGATGTAAACTGAGTGGAATGACCATGATATATGCAGAAGTGATAACAGATCAAAAGGATATAATGATACGACCGACAAAAAGATATTTGAATCTAGTTAGTAAAGTTGGTAGCATTTTCCTAGCTTAGCAATTTCGAGGACGAAATTATTTTAAGGGGGGAAGTCTGTAATGGAGCGTTTTGTAAGGTATAATAATTAAGTTATCTAATTATTTAAATAACGAATATATTAAATAAACGATAGTTGAACGTATAAATTATAATAATAATAATTATAATCGAGCCCGTAACGACGCGGCAGTTCGTTATTTGGCGAGTTGAACTTCAACTGAATGTACATGATTCATTTTAAGCCGGATTTCTGTGAAACAAGAAACATGTGGAGCTGGTGGAGTATATCTTTCTATTGGAAGAGGAAAATCAGGATTTCGTCGTGTAGATTTTGAGATATGTCCAAATCAAATTTTAAAATAGTCGCTATAGAATCGTTTATCGACCATAACGGGTATTTCAAAATATCTAGATATCGGGTGTGAATTTAAACAAGGTTCTTTTAGGACATAAGGATAATTTAATTTTTAGAAATTTATGGTAATTTTTAATTAATTAAATAAGCAACTTTTTATTTGGAGTATTTGGCACCCTGTATCGACATTTTGAGGTTTCACAATATGAGTCCATCTACCGGTATTATTACATTTTTGGAATCGTGACACCTAGCTCATCTCAACGGTGTATTTATCTCAGTCCGCAATGCTTGTGTATAAACAGAATTATATATAATAGGATACGTAGAATTTTACAGCTCAAAATAAATATCCTAAGGGGTTCTTGGATCAAAAGAGACCACGTCCTTGGTATTTACAGACGCTTGTTTCTTCAAAAACGTGGAAAGAATTCCACCTTTCAACTAAATCCTATATAATATCCTTACCGTTCTCTAAGACCTAAAAAAATCAAAAGAAATACAAAGAGTTCGGTAAACAAATTACAAAGCAATCCAAGAAAAATCGTAACTAATAAAATCAGCTTGCTGTTGATATTGTCTTCAACTCGTGTACTGTATGGAAGGCTGATCAGTTGCCTGGAATGCGGAAATCTTTCAACATGGCTGCGGGTTGAACAGGGAGCAAGTTATCACAAGTTTGGGGGGGTCTGTTATGTTGGAAACCGAAATAAGGGGGAGTGGATGAGTACTGAGAGATGCGACGGAATTTCTGTTCGTGAGTCTGTCTGAGGTTATCGCGCGAGTTCAACGTTGCGAGGGTCTGAGGAAGGCCGAGTCTTTCGAGATGGTGGTGGGTGTTCGGTCGCTTGACGCTGGGAGGCGCTGAAACCCGTGATGGGAAAGAGGGGACCGAACTGTCTGAAAGGGGTATGAGGTGATAGAGCATTCAAAGGAGAAGAGGATGGAAGTGGTTTAGGTTGGAACGAGCGTACGGGGAGGGAGCAGTTGAGGTCCGAAATTGGTGAAATGGTGTTTGGGTTTAACTGGAGCTTGCTAGTTCAATTCGGGAAGAAGGAAAATAGAAGGAGGCGGGTCTAAATGGAGCGGGCCAGGGTTTTAAAAGGGTAAAGGCCCAATAAAGAATTGATTTAGTTTTGTTTTAATTTAAAACAATTTATTTACTTATAAATGTAATATCTCTTTCATACGTTAACCGAATTCAGCGAAACAAGATCCGTTGGGATCGTATGGACGGGAGCAACAACATGGGACTGACTGGAAGTCCATCAGAGCTCGTTACAATTTATAGCGAAATAAATTGTCCGACTGAATCAAATAACGCAAACCGTTATTTAACGGTTAACGCGCAAAAGTGAGTAAATCTCACTAACTCTGAACAGTTTATAATTTCATGTTGTATTGTTAGAACTGTTAAAATTGTCTGTTTGACTGTGTGTTGATTGTTTGATTGAACTGCTAGTCAGTTAGTTAAAATTCTATATTGATTCTGTTTAACAGAATATATCATATGGAACTGAAAGTGATGTTATCTATATTGTCTAACATCTGTGGTGCAGGGAAACAGGTTGGAGGAATCCAACTGGATTCCTCAACAGTTATTTTTACTGTAATTTATGTATTGTGATATATAAATATGATATATATAATCTATTGTGATTATGTGTGGTTGGACGATATTCATCGTGGTTAGATGATGTGTTAAAAACCATAAGAAATACCAGGATATAGAAAAGAGATTTTCAAACTATAATTTGAAAATAATTTATTTATATAAAATCAATGGATTTTATATTATAAAGAAAAGGGGATTTTGAGTATAAAGGGAAATATTGGGTAATCAAGTATAATGGAGAAATATTTGTTAGTCGAGTTAAACAAAGTAATTGGTTAGGTTAACCAAAGCGAGTTAGTCGAGTTAATCAAAGTAATTGGTTAAGTTAACCAAAGTAAATTAGTTAAGTTAAACTAAAGGATTAATCGATGTGAATTAGTTAAGTAAACTAAGTGGTTAATCGAAGTGAATTAGTTAAGTTAACTAAGTGGTTAATCGAAGTAAATTAGTTGGGTTAAACTAAGTGAATCGGCTAGAGTTAATCAACGTGAATTAGCTAAGTTAAACTAAGTGGATTAGTTCAGTTAATCGAGACGAGTTAACCAGTTAGGGTTGATCAGTTAGAGGTGACCAGTTAGAGTTAACCAGTTAGAGGTGACCAGTTAGAGTTAACCAGTTAGAGTTGACCAGTTAGAGTTGACCAATTAAAGTTGACCAGTTAGAGTTATCCAAGTGGAGTTAATCGAGTAGCGTTGTCGAATATCACTTATTCGAAGAAGAGTTATCGAATATAGTCTATTCGAGTGGAGAAATCAAATGTTATTCATTTGAGAAGAGTTATCGAATATAGTTTATTCGAGTGGAGAAATCAAATGTTATTCATTTGAGAAGAGTTGTCGAATATTATTTATACGAAGAGGAGTTATCGAATATTGGTTATTCGGAGTTAGTTAATCCAAAGGAAGTATTCGAAGTTAGTTAATCCGAAGGAGTTAGTCGAAGAGTTAATCCTAAAGAGTTATTCAGAGTTAGTTAATCCAAAGGAGTTATTCGAAGTTAGTTAATCCGAATGAGTTAACCGAAGAGTTAATCCGAAGGAGTTAGTCGAAGAGTTAATCCAAAGGAGTTATTCGAAGTTAATTAATCCAAAGGAGTTATTCGAAGTTAGTTAATCCGAAGGAGTTAGTCGAAGAGTTATTCGAAGTTAGTTAATCCAAAGGAGTTATTCGAAGTTAGTTAATCCAAAGGAGTTATTCGAAGTTAGTTAATCCGAAGGAGTTAGTCGAAGAGTTATTCGAAGTTAGTTAATCCAAAGGAGTTATTCGAAGTTAGTTAATCCGAAGGAGTTAATCGAAGAGTTAATCCGAAGGAGTTAGTCGAAGAGTTAATCCAAAGGAGTTATTCGAAGTTAGTTAATCCGAAGGAGTTAGTCGAAGAGTTATTCGAAGTTAGTTAATCCAAAGGAGTTATTCGAAGTTAGTTAATCCGAAGGAGTTAATCGAAGAGTTAATCCGAAGGAGTTAGTCGAAGAGTTAATCCAAAGGAGTTATTCGAAGTTAGTTAATCCAAAGGAGTTAGTCGAAGAGTTAATCAAATATAGTTATTCGAAAGAAGGTGTTAATCGAATATAGTTATTCGAGTAAAGTTAAAAGAGTTAATCGAAATTAGTTATTCGAAATGAGTTATTCGAATTAGATATTCGAATAGAGTTAAACACATTAGAGTTATTCGAATTAGTTATTCGAATAGAGTTAAACACGTAAGAGTTAATTGAGTTTTAGTTATTCAATTTGAGTTAATTGAATGTAGTTATTCGAGAAGAGTTAAATCGAATTTAGTTATTCGAAAAGAGTTAATCAATTTGAGTTAAGTTAATCGATTTGAATTAAGTTGAATCGAAATGGAGTAAATCGATTAGAATTAAGTTAATCAAGTTAGAGTAAATCGAATATTGGTTATTCGAAGGTAAGTTATTCGAATTAGTTATTCGAAGGAGTTAATCTAATGAGCCGATCCAAAGGAGTTAGTCGAATATTAGTTATTCGAATAGAGTTGAAGGAGTTATCGATTTTAGTTTGATCGAAAGGAGTTATCGATTAGTAAATCGAAAGGAGATTTTCGAATATAGCATATTCGAAAGAAAGAGATCGAATATTGTTTATTTGAAAGAGAGAGATTTCGAATATGAGTTATTCGAAGAGAGATAATCGAATATAGGTTATTCGAAGAAGAGTTAATCAAATAGAGATTACTCGAAAGAGAGTTATACGTCGAATTCGATTATAGCGAATTCGGGAAAGTACTATTTACTTCCCAGGGTTTAAATCAAGATTTAGTTATTGATTTAGAAATTAGGTGTCTGTTAAATTATTCGAGTTAGGAGATAAAGTTATAATTTAGGTTAGATATTGCAGAAGTAGGAATTATAACGTTATAGTTATAATCAAACGTTTTCATATAAGAAGTAGATTCGTAACCTGAATCCGAGAATTTGCGTAAACAGACGATTGGAAAAAGTGAGTGACGAGCTTCATCTATTTCACAGTAAAGGACGTTGTTCAATTAAGGTCTGAGAGGTAATTATACCCCGACTTGATTGACTTCAGAATTGACAAAGGAATAGTTGTGGTTCGGTAGAAAAGGTTGATTTGAAATATAGGTAAGTAATAAGCGATTAATGGATTAAGCGTAACGATGTTTTATACAACGTTCATTGGAAATTCGTAAATGAGTTTTGGAAACGTTTTCCAAATATAGTCAGATATGTTTTCTAAACATAGAAAATGAAATGTTTTCATGATAAGAATTTAAGAAATAGAGTTAAGCAAATTCAGAAACTGACTGGAGAGGGTAAGTTGAATGGTTTTCTAAGTAACGATATGATGTTGGTTTCGACCTTTCGGACTGATACTTAGAGAATTGTTCTCATACTAGTTACAGTTAGGGACTGATAGTTGCGAAATAATAGTGATGTGAAAATAAGCTATGGAAATGTTTTCCAATGATTTATAACATATATTTTCTAAATATATGAAATAAGGAAATATGAACATGTGATGATTGATCGAATTTCCATTTGGAAATAAGATCGTTGTTTGTACACCGACATGTTTTCATTTGATAGTTGAATCACAGACTATCAAAGTTTTTCCCATTTTAACGTTGTTAATATGGAGAGACCGGTTGGATTATTATCCAAAGAACCACTCTGTATTGGCGTAAGCGTTACGAGCAATATATGCCAAAGATAAATTGAAGACGGAGTAAAGTGCAAGGGCTGTTGTATAAGTCTTAGATAACAGTGACTAAGATGGATATACTGAATAGTGCCTTCGGTTTGTCCAGTCCCAGGACAACGTATATGGAAGAAGGTCTGATAGAGTATATCAAATGGATCGCGTAAGTTGATCTGTTCAAACGTATTCACGTTTGGTGGCGGAGGAATTCGTTTCTCTTAGCTATATACCCGTGTTATTTTTGGATAAGTCAATTTGTGATTTGGCGGGTATGACGATGTGGCATTCAAAGTGAATGGTGATCAGATGTTCTGAAGATAGACGTAGCTTCTAGCCTCACACCAGGAAGTAACAAAAGTTGGGCTAGGCAGCATGGCTAGTTGGGTCATTCCCAAGCAGGGTGTATTGTCACCGATCTAGGGAATATCCATATTTATACTTCTTTTTGATTCTGTATCTTCGGATGACGGTTTGATGGCCTACAACCGTGGTGGCAATATATTCGCGACACTCAAGCTAAATGAGTGAGCGGTCATGTGTGGCTGGGTTGCAAGACGTTCTTGTTGAACCCTGAGTGTATCACCTCTAGAGTACACTATTCAGAAGGTGCTCCCATACCTTGTCTGTTGGAATCCATTCTCCGATAAGCGCCCTGCGGTTTATGATTTTATACTATGTATGTAGAACGTGAGATGCAAGCGTTTCTGCTAGATTGATATCTATTTGTACTTAGACATTATTATAATATCACAATGATATTGCTTGTCAAAGTTGTTCAGATACTCATAAGGAAAAACCCGTTCCGTATTCACGGCGTGGTCTTATGACATACCCTATACTTGTTTTAAACTGTTTTACTCATACCAGTCCCATGACTGACCCGGAGTTTACTTTGTTGTTTTCCCTAAACTCTTGGGTGCCTAAATTTGTACGGGCAGTCAAGTAGTCGGGATTTACAGATATACTTGGAGAGCTTGGAGCAGGAGGCTGCAAGATTCTATAGCTATAGTTATTTCCGCTGTGTTGTAAGTGTTGTACTCTGATAAGTGCTAGTGTATATATATAACTGTTTACTTCAAAGTTATGTTATATATTATATGTTATTCGTTCCGCTGTGAGATTCGTGTTACTCTGATGATTCTGATGTTATTCTTCTTCTTCTATTCTATGAGTTCTATCTTTTCTTTCTCACCTTCTAAATTCTTTCACTAACGTCTCGGAATTTCCGACTCTCGAGGAGTCGGAAATTTCCAGCCGTTACAGTTATATGGTATTCGTTTTTTCACAAAACGGACATCTCTATTCATCTTATACATCATTTGCATGATTTATCCCTGTATTGGACATGTTACAAGCAATATAAAGTAATTATATTTCATAACTCATATCACTTTAAAAGGTTCATAAAATTTCAATGGTATTTCCTTTATGTTCCTTGTGTACACGCATTTGTGTACGACACAAGGAACACAGGGGAAATGCTACTAAAATTTTGTGAAATTGTTTAAAATAATATGATTTACTTAATGTAATGACTATTGTGTTTGTAATGGAAAGTAGGATAACCGAACATCAAAGAAGACACATAAATGTCAATGAACCAACAATTGTTTGTTTAAACTAAATTTAGTTAAAAATATATAAAATTTAGTACATGTTTACTAAATCAGTAACTACAATTTTAACAGAAATAAAACTTACAATTAATTTTTTTATTGCTTCATCATAGATTTTAAAGTAGGAAAAATGGTCACTTACTTTATTGATCAGAGATGGATATATCAAAGAAGGGAAATTAGTGGTGCAATAAGTGAACATTTTCAAAATGGGGTACTAGTGGTCATCGATTTTGCTTTAAATAATATTGGAAACAATAAATAAATTCATTGTCCATGCAATAGGTGCAAATTGTTGAACTATTTAATACCGAATATGGTTAAGATTCATTTGCGCCAATACGGTTTTGTATCCAATTGTTTGCTATGGGATCATCATAGAGAAATTGTGGCACCTAATAACCAAGAACAATCGATGAAGGTCATTAGTGATGAATTTAGTACGAATCTCATAGAAAATATGGTCGTAGATGTTGTACGATCAATATCCCGTACTGTTAAAATTGATAACGACTATGTTAACTTCGAAGAGTACCAAATGTTGAAGCTAAAAATATATATGATTTATTGAATCATGCTAAAAATACCTTTGGAATGGATGAAAAAATGGCATTCAATTATCCGTAACTGCATAATACATTGCAACAAAATCAATATACAACCTTATGGAAGTAAGATTTACAGTTGTTGTTCAGGCTGCTAAATGCTATATGCCATCCAATAACTTAATGTGCGAAAATCATTATAAAGTGAAAAAAACTTATGTCATCTTTCGAGTTGCTGTATCAAAAAATAAATACATGCTTAAATGGTTGCATGTTGCATTGGAAAGAAGACATCAATCTTAGAAATCACAAAATATGTAATCAAGAAAAATACAAACCAAGGAAAAAGAAGGAAAAAGAAGGTCCGTACAAGCATATGCATTGTTTACCCATCACCCTTAGACTTGAAAGGTTATATGCATCATCTGTAATAGTGCATTATATGAGAGGCACGGTGTGAGAACACCTCAAAAGGTATGTTGACACCTCATCCGATGGAGAAGCATGAAAATATTTGGCAAGAAACAGCCCGATTTCACAGCGGAGAGCCGCAACGTTAGAATAATTTTATGTATAGATGGTTTCTCACTGTTTTCTCAGTTTGATTCTAAATATTCATCTTGGCCTATAATAATCACACGTTACAATCTACACCCGTGGATGTGTATGAAAACTATATATATGTTTCTCACAATTGTCGTCCCTAACTCTGACGATCCGACACAGGGCATTGATGTTTACTTAACAACCATAAATCAAAAAGTTATAAAACTTATGGTATGAAGAAGTTGAAACATGTGATGTATCAGAAAAGATTTTTTTTCAAATGTTCGCTTCTTTGTTATGGACTATTAGCGATTTTCCTGCATATGCAATGCTTTTGGGTTGGAGTACGTTCGTTTTGCTTGTCATTGGCACAAAATATGCATGTTGCTTCTCCTCATTTGCTTCGATTGCCTTTATAACTGATGCAAATAGTGTTATTTGCATCGATATTTGTGGAACTGATGCAAATACACAGAAGAAAATCATAGTATTTGCATCACCTTTCCTCAAAACCGATGCAAATATCTTTATTTGCATCGGTTCCCCAGGAAGTAATGCAAATGAAATGAAGCAAATAGTATTATTTACATCGGCTTCGGAGGAACCGATGCAAATGCAGTGAAACAAATAGTATTATTTGCATCGGTTGTCCTTACAACCGATGAAAGTAGTGTCATTTGCATCGGATTGCATCGACTCATGAGAAACCGATGCTAATTCATTGCAGCGAATAATGCTGTTTGCATCAATTCTTTAAAAATCGAAGCAATTACTGATTATTTTAATTGAAGCAAATACGCATATTAATAATCATAAATACTCATTCATATATGTCATTATTTATAATTTATTATAATTAATGATCATCAATAAAAAATTATTATAGAATAAGTAATTTTTTGTTTGATAATTTATTATAGTTAGCTATTGTAATTAGTAGTTATTGTTAATATGTATAAATTAAAGTGAATATTTAACTAATTAATAATCTATAATTACTAATTCTTATCTATACCTAATAAATATAATTAATAATTAATAATAATTAAATAGTAACTCATCTAATGGTTTCTATTAAAAATTCAATAGTTAATAATTAATTTTAATTAATAAGTAATATTAAATAATTAAAAGATGATAAATAAGAATTAATAATTAAATCAATGTACAAGTTCCTTAATTTTAATGGAATTTCTCTTTTAAATTTTAAGTTCATTTGGAAGACAAAAGTTCCTCCAAAAGCTAAATTTCACATGTGGCTTATTGTCCATAAGAAACTAAATACTGTAGAGATTTTAAATAGGAAAAATATTGTTTTTGATTCAAAGTGTTGTTTCTGTAGTAATTTTGGCGAAAGTGTGGATCATTTATTCTTTTTTATACTTTTTCTTCCTTTGTTTTAAAAATGGTATTATGTATTTTTGTTTTTAACTGTTCTAATATTTTTATGAATTGTGATCTCTATTGGAATAGTTTTAGGTTTGACTTTAGTTCAAAACATAGATATGTTCTCGATACATTAGTGACTATTGTTAGTTGGTTTATTTGGTTTGATAGAAATTGGAGAATATTTCATTCTAGCTCTGATACTATAGATAGATTAATCATTAAGATCGTTTCTTTTAGTCTGGATTGGATGTCTAATCCTCAATATAAGTTAATTAGATATCCTATATTTGTGAGATTTCTAGTTAAAGTTAGAAGTAATTTAGGTTTGTTTGTTAGAATTAATAAGTATTTTAGTTCTAATAGATTATGCATTTGTTATTGAATTCTGTTTTTTAATGAATATCTACCTCTTACTATGCTATAGTATTATTTTATTTACATATACACGAATATATATATATGTATACACATGCATATACACACACACACACACACACACACACATATATATATATATATATATATATATATATATGTGTGTGTGTGTGTGTGTGTGTTGTTAGCTTACAGTTGTTTTTAGTCTTTTTCAGGGTGTAGGTAGTTTTTTGTGCTGTGAAGATTGTAGGAAGGTTGTTCTTTGGAGTGACCTTTCTATCATGTTTTTCTCATGTATTGTTTTTGTAGATAGTGTATTATATTAGAGGGTCTATGGTATTGTGTAGGGTAGATATACTTCAAAATCGGGTGGTGGCCTTGCCGAAACTCGATTGTGAAGTATGACGGGCGGTGGTTTATCCGGAGTTCATCTATCTACCATACTACACATATGATTCATAGCCCGAGGCTGTTTTGTACAAGAGTTCATTTGTCTGTCATGCCGTGGCAACCTCTGTAGACTATATTTTTTTTCTTTATATATACGCACACACATATATATATATATGTATGTATGTATATATGTGTGTGCTCTCTTCTTTATTAGAAGATCACACATTTTTGGTTTTAAAAAATGAATTAATATTAGTAATTACGTTTAAATAGTTAACATTAAATAATTAATTACTAAAAACAACATAGTAATTAAGGCACATATTTAACAATAATCAGTAACTAACAATAAAATTTAATAATTATGAATTGATATTTACTATTTATGAAATAATTTTAAATAATTTTTAATTAATAATGACTATTAGAAAATATAAACATTAAAGAAGTAATAGCTAACAATTAATAAACTAGAAGTAAACTAGTAATTTTTTTGAAAAAACTAGAAATAAATAATAGTTTATAAAGTAATTGCTTATTAATAATTAATAATAACTAAGACTAGTATTCTACAATTAATAATTTAATTTGATGCTTATGAAGAATATTTAGTATTTAATAATTAATTTTGAATAATTATTATTTAATAATGACTACTAATAATTTATAAATAATAGATAATCAAGATATAATAAAAGTATTTTTTTATGAGGTAAGTATTTAATAATTTATAATTAATAAATAATGTTAACGATTGAGAAATAACATTAAGGACTTAATATTTTATAATTATAATAACTATTATATTGAATATTAATACTAACAAAAATTATAATTTTGAAAGTAATAAATAATAATTTCTATTTAATAAAAATTATTAATTATTTATTTATTAATATTGATAATTTAATAAATGATAATTGCTATTAAGTAATTACTTTGAGTAATTACATTACAAAATAATAAATAATATTTACTATCAAATAATTAGTAAATATTATTAAATAATCAATTTTTAATAATTAATATATTTTTTGGTGGAGTCAGCTGGTTTTTAAAGTGACCGCAAACACATATTATTAGAAAAAATAATAATTATAGATACTCCAGGATATTGACAGATTATCAACCTACTACTTTCGGTTTTTAAGGTGACCGTCCACCATTTAATTATTACTATCTAATACTTCATATTTAATAATTACTTTTAGTACATAATATTTATTAAATAATTCAAATTTATGATTGAACAACGACAACCACTAAACAACTAATAATTAGTATGGAATTTTATTTATTAATAAATATTGTTAGTAAAAACTATTAATTAATTAATAACTAATAATAGAAAAATATGACTAACATTTAATATTTTCTATATAACGTAGAAGTATAATTGATGTGTATCATTTATTATGTAATGTAAAATAAAATTTAAAATTTTCATAAAATTTATTATTGAAATTTTGCAATCTTAATAAAACTAAAATATTAAAAGGTTAAATTTTATATAAATTTGAATCATATAAAATATTCGAATTTATGAAAATAATGTATGAATAATGATATAGATTTAGTATTTGATAAATTAATAATTTTTTTTACTAATAATAACAATGCACAAACAACGCTACATAACAGACCCAACTATCGTAAAACGACAATTTTAACATTACATAAATAATTAACATTACATAAATTATTGTTACTAGTGATATAGATTTAACATTACATAAAGAATTATGTTGTTAATAACGGTATAGATTTAACACTACATAAATTGATGTTAGTAATGTACAAGTATAATTTTATGTAAATTGTAGTTGCTAATGATATAGATTTAACATTACATAAAGAATAATGTTACATAAGCCTAATGTACAAACACCACCATATACATAAATAGGGAATATAATAGACCTGGCCCGATTAAGAAAATTCTATCCCTTTCGCATTGGTAACCGCCCACCTAATAATCCTTTTGCTTCTGGAACCCCATGAGCAAAGAAAGTCATGGCAGCTCTTAATATAACTCCTCAAATTCTCTCCTTTCTTGTTCCTATGCACAAACTTTCCCTTGTAGTTCCAAGTTCATGGTATATTTTTATGGAAAACGACAACCAAAAATCCATTCAAAATCAATTAGAAACTAGGCCGCGATTGGCTTGCAATGACTCGCAGCGATTTGCGGCGGGGATAGCTCGTGATTCGATGAAACGGGTCAGAGATGTGTTATGGTGGTTTGCGAGAGATGAAAAGGGTCCTTCGATGAGGAAGTACGTGTAGGTCAGAGTTTTGATGAAGTAGGAGATGGATTTCAAAGCAACGAGGCGGTTGGAGTAAGAGCACAACCAACCATGGCTTGTTCAGTTACTAAACAAGCCACGGAGCAATCAGGTGTGGCTTGTTCACTCACCCGTGGCTGGTTTGTGGCTAGTTTTGAGCTCCTTCGTGGCTGGTTCACTGAACAGAGGCTAGAGCTTATGACGGCAAAGAGAATACCGTTATAATCTTATAACGGCAAACTCTTTGCCGTTATAAGTTTATAACGGCAAAGAGTTTGCCGTTATAAGCTTATAACGGCTTTCTCTTTGCCGTTATAATACATAGCCGTTACACTCCAACGGCTACCCCATTTTCCCTTCTAATACACCAACCTTCCTCCTTCTTCTTCCATACAACCACTCCACCTTCTCAACTTCAACATCTTCAACAACAAAAATGTCTTCTTCCACACCCAAGCGAAGCATCAAAAAATGCGGAAACAAGAATCCCATGTCCAAACCGCCCTCTTCATCGTATGCCATGCAACAGTCAGTCCAACAACATCAATCGTTGCAGCCATCTCACGAATATGGCTACTCGCCGTATTCAAATTATCCATATCGACATTGTACCAACCGCTCGCTCCTCCTAACTTTCCTCCCGTCCATTCGTCCGCCCCGCCACATTTTTACCAACGACCACCCGTGCCAGGCGTGTACGATGATCATTCGTCGTATATGTCAATGATGATGCAGACCGATCAAAGTCAACAACCTCACCTACCTCCGCAACAGACCGAGGTTCGTGATCGCGAAGGTACACAAAATCTGCAAAGACAGTTTTCGTACGGGTTTGTCTCTCCTAGTAACGAAGAAAATGTTGAAACTTCAACGGAGGAGCCGGAGGACGAAGATGCAAATGAGGATGCAATGTTACAAATTCTGAAGAATTTAGTCAAGAATACACTGCACCTATCAGTCCCGAATATAACCAAAAGAAGACGAAGTGGAAATCTTTAAGCGGCATTTTCAGTAAACGACACCAAACCGAAGTTGAATCGGAGCCGGATCCCGGAATAGAAGATGTTGAGGATGATCATGCTGAAGAGGAAGAAATAGCAGCGGATGGAAGAAGAAAATAATGTAAGTTTACTTCCGAGCAGTACGTTTCACTTGCTAAATCGTGGATACGCATTTCACAAGACAGCATTGTTGGGAATAATATGAAAGGTCAGAAAATTTGGGAAAGAGTTGCAGATTTCTACAATTCGTTGGAAACGAGGAGTAGAACATGGGGATCACTTAGAGGCAGTTATAGAGTTATGAATGCTGCATGTCAGAACTATCTGTCAATACTGACAGGCTTGCAGAACAGGAAGCAAAGCGGTGTTGCACCTTATGACGTTGTAAGTATCGTATATTACTTTTAAAAATAAGTTATTATACTATGCTTGATTAGTTAGAAATGTCATACACTCATACAATTTCGACTATATGTTACAGATTGAAGAGTCACGAATGGCCTACCAACGAAAGTATGGACTTCCATTTAAATTTAACGACTGTTTCGAGCTTCTATCTAGGTTGCCTAAGTGGAAGAACCCAAGCAACTTCATGGTTGAACAGTTGAACAAAGCTAGAAGGATGAATTACTCTGAATCTAGTCCAGGAAGTGACCCGAGCTCGCAAGAAAGAAACCCTTTATTTGGAACTAGTGACGGACGACCTAATGGCAGAGCCAAGTCAATTCAGCTGGAGCAATGCGGTGCAGAGTTCTCTAGATTTATTGAAACAGTAGAGAATTCAGCTACGGAGACAAAAGAGCATAGACTTCGATTTTTGAAGCAAAGAAACCGCAGCGACGAAGAGTTCCACAAAGCAGTTAGTGTTGATAGAGAGCTTCGTAGACAACAACATACGGAGAAACAAGCCCTGTTACGAGCAAGGCTGGAGAAGAAGGAAGCACTGGTGCGGGAGAGCAATTATGTTAAAATGATTACATGTGATTTTAGTAAGCTTTCCCCTTTACAGCACGAACTAGTAAAAGAGCAGATTGCAGAGTACAGAAGAAGCAAAGGAAGCGGAGGCGGAAGCTGTAGTGGCTCGTTTGAGGACTAGCTATGTATGTTGGGTTAAGTTGTAATATGACTGTGAACTGTTTGTAGTAGTTACATACTAGTGGGTATTTATGTACTAGCTAGGGTTTAGTTGTAATATGATTGTGTCCTATTTGTAGTATGTATGCAGTAGTTGTTTATGTAGTAGCTGTATATGTTGGGTTGAGTTGTAATACGATTGTGATCTGTTTTTAGTATTTATGTACTGGTTGTTGAAACAATGATACAATCGACAATATGATTGGAAACTAGATTTATTGACCCAACATACACACTGATACATAGTGCACGAGTGCAAACCGATATATAGTTCTAGTACCAGCTACTGATTCCGACTATTTCTTCCTTTATGCGCCCACAAATGATCCACTAACTGGTCACGCAATTGGAAGTGTGCGGCTTGATCTTCAATATGTTGAACCATATCAACATACTCGTCCATTGAGTTTACATCTTTATGGGGTTTTGCATTTGACCCCGTAAACATGTCAGGATAATTAAACTTTTGATCCTTATACCCACCTCTTTCAGACTCCATAATCATGTTATGTATTATTATACAAGCATACATGATTTCCGAAAGCACTCTTGCATCATGAAAACGAGTATGATTGCGTAAAATATGAAATCGGGCTTGTAGAACACCAAACGTACGTTCGATGTCCTTTCTGTAGCTAGCTACTTTCTCAGTGAAATAACGTTCTTTGTCATTTGATGGTACTCTGTATCCTTGAATCAAAGTTCTCCACTTTGGGTATATTCCGTCCACTAGATAGTATCCAGTTTTGTGTTCGATATTACCAACGTTATATGAAACATCTGTTGACAGTCCGTTAGCAAGCTCTGTGAAAAGATATGATCGTTTTAAAACATTTATATCATTCAATGAATCTGGGACTCCAAAAAAAATCATGCCAAACCCATAAATCGTCTGTTGCTACTGCTTCAAGGATCATTGATGGCACTTTCTTATGTCCGGTGAACATTCCTTTCCATCCCGTTGGGCAGTTTTTCCAAGGCCAGTGCATGCAATCTAAACTTCCAAGCATACCTGGAAATCCTCTAGCTTCTCCCCTGCGTAGTATCCTGCTTATATCATTTGGTCCAGGTGTCCGTAGATACTCGTTCCCGAACTCTTGAACAACTGTTTTACAGAATTCTTTCAGACACTCTATTGCTGTTGATGCTGCAATTCTGAAATATTCATCCATTTGGTCGCCAGCTGTTCCATAGCTTAACATCCTCAATGCCGTTGAAATTTTGATGTGGGGCGAATGGCCAATTTCTTGTGCTCCGTTCAGTCTATAAGTGAAATATGGATTTGACTGATTAAGTTTAAGATAAATTTTAGAGAAGATTGTCAGACTCATACGATAACGACGGCGGAACAAAGTTATATCGTAGGTTGGATTGTCGATGAAGTAATCTCTCATTAGTCTTTCATGTCCAATCCTGTAGTCTCTCTTATACCGCCGGTCACGCCGGCCAGGCATACTACCTCGATGGTTGCTAATTGAGCTTTCATCGAAATTATTGGAATACCCAACCATTGTGTGTTGCTCCAGTTGCTCCTCCGTCTCTTCCTCATCTTCTAGGTCGTAATCTTCAGTTTGATTCATGTGGTAGTAATGGTGACGTAGATTTGGATCCATTGCTTGCTTTTTTTATAAATTGAGTTTCGTTGTTCTGCCTAAGTGTAGACGTATGACAGATATATATAAAAAATGATGGTTAACATATTTTAAATATATTATTTGGCAATAATGGTTTCGACATAAAGGTTGGGATAGTAATGATTCTGTCATTGAGTAGTCAATTCAGAAAGTTGTTGTGTTGTGAACGGTTGGCACTAATGGTTGGCAATAATGGTTCCGACATAAAGGTTGGGATAGTAATGATTCTGTCATTGAGTAGTCAATTCAGAAAGTTGTTGTGTTGTGAACGGTTGGCACTAATGGTTGGCAATAATGGTTCTGACATAAAGGTTGGGATAGTAATGATTCTGTCATTGAGTAGTCAATTCAGAAAGTTGTTGTGTTGTGAACGGTTGGCACTAATGGTTGGCAGATTGAGTAGGCAATAATGGTTTGGATAATATCTCTGCGTTGAGTAGTCAAATTCTTTTATAATGGTTTGGATAATATCTCTGCGTTGAGTTGTCAATTCGGACAGATGATGTGATATAAAGTGATATCCAAATATGTTTAAAATCTCCACTAAATCCAACCAGTGGAGTAGCATACGGGGATACAACAATTTATAAAGATACAACAATAAGCATAAAGATACAATAGTTTATAAAGGTACAACAACTGCCGACATAACATGCGAACTAGCTTCGTCAAAGTATGAAGTGAAAATTAGCAACTTCAGTAAACCCCATTTTACGTTTTAGTCTTATGGGAATCGCAGGATGTTTAATCGCAACTGGGCATTTTCACTTCGAACACGTCTATTCTCGCATTCGAGTTCGTTACAATATGCTATTCCCCGAGGACACAAAGGTTGGTCTATCCAGTCCGTGTAATTGCAACCATTTGGATAGGCTGGACATCGCTGCACGCGCCGACCTATATTGTTGCCCTCTGCTTGAGCGACAACTTCAACTGCATACCCGCAATAGCAACGAACTGGATAAGAATCCACTACATGTTCATGCAGTGGTACACGAAAGAACTCTTCTACTTGCGTTGATTGAGTGACCTCTTGTTGAGATGGAACTTGAACAGGGGGTACTGGGGTTTCATGTGGAGTTTGAACGTTCACTTGTTCGTACGGCGGTATCGTTTACGGTTCCATTTGGTTTAGGAACTGAAGTTCGTCTTCAAGCTCCTGTAGCCTCATGTTTTCGTAAGCTTGTTCCTCGAAATCTGTAGATGTTGCCCACGAAGACATTTTCAGTGAGTGCGAATCAAAGGATGTGCTCTAAGAATGGGGAAGAAGTTGTTTGAGTTTTGCATTTTGTGAGTAAATTAACATATGTATATATAGCTGGAAGATGGGCAATGGTGTGAACGGTCAAAAGCTACACTGTAGGGAACACTAAATGGAATCTGGCAGATGACATGACTGCACTATGCGAAGTATGCAAGACTTGACCAGTCATTGCGCTATAGTTGGTTGACCCAGTACGTTCTTACGTAGAATATGGAGTTATCTGCAAACCTTGTTATGTTGGCGCGTTATGTAAGAATTTTGCATTTGTAAACGAGAAGACGATAATCTTGTTCACGATCAAATTGAAACAGTAATACATTCCAAACCACACTTACAGGAACCAGAACAACAGAACATAGCAACATCAAATTCAAAGTAGAGTAATAAATCTTCGATTCAAGAAAAACTAAATCCTAACGATTTCTGAGATAGCCAAATCTAGTTGCATCCGCAACAATCTTGTTCAACCGCCTTATTTCGGCTTGCGCTTCCAGTGCATATTGAAGTCCACGTTGGCACATTGGCGGGTCTATCCACTGCATAAAATTACAACAGTGAATATCATTGGGGTAATACCTATGGTCTTCGAAGGCAGGACATCCGAAGAATCGGCGTCCAGCATTTTTTTCAGTTTTGGCAACAACAACAACCGATTCATCTCCGCAACAGCAAATAGGGTAAGCTCCACTAGGTAGCGTTGGACAGATCGGATGTAGGGGCTCGATTTCTTGTTCTTCGTATACGATCTGCTTACCAGGTCTTTGATTTGCTACAACTTCGCGCAATCGAGCATTGAAAGATTTTGTTCTCGGCTTCACTGATTTAGAATGAACTTGTGCTCCTTCACCGAATTCCACCGTAGGCTTGTTGTGTTGTACACTATTCCTTGATCGTTCAAACTCTTCATAACACTTATTCATTGTTTCATCGTCAATCTCCAAGTTGTCCATAGCTTCAATACAAAACAAATCGTTAATCAATTGAATTGGATGGGAAGTGTATGGAATTTTTGTTCTATTAGAGATATTAACCTAATGCATATTTATTGCGGCGTTTACACAAAAAGCAGGGCTAGATTTGTAAAAAGAAATGTTGAACTTCCCAACATAAACACAAAGTAGGTGATACCCATGATAAATTTATGGTTTTGATATTTAATGCATCAACTTTTTCAGTAACATAATTACTGGTACTGTATCAATGTATAGTGTATCACTGTTTGCACTGTGTACTGTTTGACCGTTTCCATAAAATGTTTGACGTAAAGTATGCTGACCCTTTTTTTAAACTCCTACACGTATTGAAAAGGTTAATGCACCCGCGGACGACCCCTATTTTTAACTCGTAATCTCGAAAATGTGATAATAAGTTACAAATAATGATAAATTACATGAACGGTAGATTAGACAAACACTAGGTTCCATATATAAATTCAGCCTACATAACCTAACCGTTACACAACTCTTGGGATACATACTTCTTTCGAACCACAGTGATGGTTTTGAACTAAAATAAACCAAAAAGATAAAAGTGATACGACACGTAACTATACAGTACATAGTACGCATAACATAAAATATTTAAATCCTAATTTAACCCACGTTGCAGGCGATAATTTGCATTGCTTAGGTCGTTTACTTGATTTCGCAGCTTTCTTATTTCTTCCTCTAGTTCCAAAGCATACGTAATTGCTTGACAGGAAAAACGGTCATCTATCCACTGTCCAAACTCGCATCCGTTGCCACGTACTGGACAACTATAATATCGACGTCCAACGTCGTTTCCATGACAGACCACTAATTGCGGTGCTTTGAATCCACAAAAGCATACGATATTTGCGGATTGAACCTCACCTTCTTCTACCATGGCTCTAACGCGAGGAATTACAAGGTTAGACCTGCGCTCACGTTGTCGATTACGATTGTCATGCTGATGTCGTATTTCCAGTTCATGCATTCCTGCTTCAAGTTCTAATTGTCGCACCTCGTCATTGTGTCGCTCTTCCATTTCGATATACCACTCTATTGGTTCTCTGGGTGTGGACGGATTAGGGTTTGATGGTCCTGAGAGAAGGTCCGTGTAATTGTAAGAAGATGGATACGATATTGGCATTTTTCTTATTTGAGATACAGTTTCCAGTCTGTATGGATCGGGTATTGCTTAAGCAATGTTAGCTATATATAGGAGGAGATTTAGTTACCACTGCATAAGGAAATTACTTCCCGTTTTCAAAAGACACGGAATGTGAAAACAAATTGACAACGGGTAATTGCAACCGTTGGAATGTGCTCTGTATACTGTGCACTATTTACTGCACATTGTCCGCTGTATACTGTACACTGTGCACTGTTTCCTATAGCTATGTTGGAAAATGCGTTCATAACTTTAGAAAAAGAGTGACATGACCACACTCTGGTCTGAAAACTGTAGAAAAAGAGCGACCGGCCTACACACTAGGAAAATATATATCCTGTATTAAAATATAACGGCAAACTGTTTCCCGTTATATTTTTTGTCGTGGCACCACAGTGGCTACTTAATCGGTCGCATTCCCTCCCTTTATATACCAACTTACCTCCTCCTTGTTCCACACAACTAGACCACCTTCTCAAATTCTTTTTTGATAACCAGAAAAATGTCTTCGTTTGAACCGAAGCATACCGGCAAAAAATCTGCAAGCAAGAAACCCATGGCCCAATCGCACTCGTCATCGTATGCCATGCAACGTCCGGTCCAAGACCAGCAATCGTTTCGCCCAACTCACGAATACGGATACTCACCGCATTCAAACGAAGATGCCTCTTCCGTTCATCAAAGATCTGTAAAAGAGATTGTACTCGAAGGGAAGGTATCCGAGCCACTAGGGACGATTGGATACAACCCTATTTGCCATTGTGGACAAGTGTCGGTGGTTGTTGTTGACGAGACCGAAACAAATGTCAGTCGTCGATTTTTCGGTTGTCAAGCCTTCAACGACCACATGAATTATCCTGGTGACATTGATTGTTGTTGCTTTAAGGAGTGGATTGACCCTCCCATTTGCGAATGTGGACATCAGTATGCACTCGAAGCGCAAGCAGAAATAAGACGCTTGAGCAAGACTAAGGCGGGTACGACAAGAGATGGTCCTTTCCCTAGACCATGGTAGGTGTACGTGTTTGAATTTGATGCTTGTGTGCTCAGTTGTTGTAGTTTGTATGATTATGGTTTGGCACTTCCTTCTGTTGTACTAGTTATCGTTGTTTCAGTTGTTATAATTGCTCAATAGTTGTTATAATTGCTCAATAGTTGTACTAGTTGTTGAAGTTTGTATGAATATGGTTTGGCATTTCCTTCTGTTGTACTAGTTGTCGTTGTTTCAGTGATTATGGTTTGGCATTTCATTCTATCGCAAGCAGAAATAAGGCACCTGGGAACGGTCCATTTTTCGTAACTCTTTCGTGAATTGAAATGGTTAAAGCACTGGTGGACGACCCCTATTTTTAAACTCCTACATATACACAAAATTACCACCATGACAAAACAATTACGAATAATGCTTCCAAAGGCTGCTACAGTCAATGAAATGACTAGACACTGAGTCATACAACAATATTACATACTGCAATATCACTGTGAATTTAATACGAGTCACGTGTATGTAGAGTGTACCCTTTCACATGCACGTACGGCATGATTGGACCAGTCACTGAGAAGAAAAAATTAAAGACGCGCCTCCATCATTCGTAGCTGTGATTCCATTAAAAGTCTCCATCTTTCGCTCACTGCATTGAGTAGTCTCTTCCGAATTAAATGACAATAGTATACGAAATTAATAGTAACTGCCCACATTTGTTGTGATGTGAAAAGTCACTATAGGGAATCTAACGTAATATCACGAGATTAATAGTACATGCCAACATTTCATGTGATGGCACCATTTTTCGTGCTGCAATGATGTGACCGGTCATTGTACAGAATCACCCATAATATCACGAGAACCCTATAACGGGTATTCTAGTATGTTGAATTGTAACTGTTGGTCGTACATTGCCCTTATAAGTACTCCATATCTGATAATCCATCTCATACCTTCTACAGCTTCAAGCAGCACCGTTGTAGACTAAAGTGAGAAAATTTATTTTCTTGTTGTCTTATAGGTAACGTTTATTATCAACAAAATTTGTACTTCTAGTAACTCTACTTATTCTACTGATGCACAGGTTACATGGACGATTCAGGAATAAGTGGTGAAGAAATGGGAAGGATTTTTGATGAGTACGAACGAAACTTAGTGAACGATAACGAAATTGGATTAGTTCATGATACACAAGTTGAAGAGGTGCCTGCCACTATTCAGCATCGAGCGGTTATAGCTCCGCGTCCTTCTCCAGCAAATCAATGACCTAGTAATAGAGGTCGAACATTGAATTCTCCAACTTCAGAATTTTCTTCTAAGGATTTGCTGGCCCTCGTTAAATCCTATATTGAGGTTGAAAAGAGGGATGAGTTGCTAATGCAAAGTGGAGGGGGTTTAACATATGAAGAAAGATGGGCAATGATCATGAGGCTATACAACAACCATCGTTCCCGGCCCACTACACGAACATCGGTTGAAATCCAAATGGCTAATCGTCATTTTGCGGACGCTTGTGATCGGTACACAAAGATTATCGAAACTGTTGAAGACGAGAACATATTTAAAACAAATCAAGCAATATATGATTCTCGTTACCTTTTCGAGTATGGTGAGGAGTTCGTTGGTTACAAAGCGTATAAACTCCACTACAGTTGGTTGACCCGCTATGGAACTGAGTAGACTTATGGTATTGTGATTTTATTGTTGTTTTACTGTCTATTTAATTTGATGTTTGTGCGTAGACTATGGAGTTATCTGCAAACCTTGTTATGTTGGCGTGCTATTTAAGAATTTTGCATTTATACACGAGAAGAGGGAAACCTTGTTCAACATCAAATTCAAACGTTATTACATTCCAAACAACACTTACAGGAACTAGAACAACATAACATACCGGCTATACACAAAAACATTCTCTACACAGAAATACAGTCTCTCCACATAACCAAATGCAGTCTCTACACAGAAACATAATCAAAAACGTACAAAAAATACATCGAAAGTACATAATTGTGGTAGTCAACAAATACAGAACGCATACTCAAACAACAGGAACATACAACTATCAACTAGGAAAACGTAATACAACAAAAGTACATAACAGTGGTAATACAACAAAAGTACATAACAGTGGTAGTCAACAAATGCAGAACGTCTACTCCAACAGTAGGACCAAACAACTGACAACTGCGAAAGTACATAAAAGTGGTAGTAACTCAGTCGTCCGAGTCATCTGAATGTGTACGTGGACGGTGCGGCGCCGATGACGTCTCTCATCATCACCAACATCTGGAGGATGACTGGACCCAGCACTAGACCTATGGTGGTAATACATCTGCAAGTCCTGAAGTCTCTTGCGCTCTACCTCAAGCTGGGCCTCTAAATGTGCCTGCTGCTGTCGTGCCTCCTCTGCAACACGACATAGCTCACCATCATAGTAATCTAGGCTACGCCTATGCTCTATATAGCCCGTATGCCTAATCCTCATCTGCATATCATACAGATCGTGATATGATATCTGTGTAGGATCCGGGTAATCGTGATGGGCCGGAGGATGAAACACGTCAACGTAACGATCCGGTCCAATGGTGGGCACTGCCATGGTCCATCCAAAATGACTGGCGGCCGCCACATGATCAGCTGCACGAATACTCTGGCTGGGCTGGGTAATATCCTCGACAACAGGTGGACGTATGTCGTGTCGTATAGCAGATGGCCCTACTAAATCAATCGATGCTGCATGCGTAATCGTGTCTGAGGACCCGGTGAAAAATCTAGGCCAGAAGGTAAGGTAACACTCCCCGATAATAACAAAGCTCTCAGCCGTCCACCAGCCTGCTGCCCTGGCTATATCTAGCTGCTCCGTCGGGTAAATCATACACCGATAAGTATGTGGGTGTGGATCATCCGGAATAGCATCGAAGTCATACAACTGTCTCCAGCACCTCTCACCAAGATACCAATAAGCACCTAGCGCCACGGGAGAAGATATAAGTGGAAATCTCCGTCCGGCAAGCATCCTAGCAATCTGTATGATCTCAAGATCGATGGATGTACTCTTCTCAAATGCATGCCATAGAATCTGATCCCTATACATCCTCAGCTCGATCTGGTTAAGGACAACGGGATACACATGGCGTGACTCATTATCTCTGGACCCCCGGTTGTCCTCAGTCCAAAAGCATATACGGGGGAAAAAGTCGATGGGTCTGCAGTACGGGTGATAAAATGAAAGTTCCTAGAGTACTCAAAGTACCAATACTGTAACAACTCCCAGAATCCAAATAAAGAAACCTGAGAATCAATGATGGTGCACTGCATGTCGAGACATCTGTATAGGTATGCAAGGATAGGTGTGCCCCAATCATATAAAATCGCCCCATCGGCATTTATCTCAGCCGCGACCGCAAAAAACCCTACAGGAACGCTACTGCTCGAAGAACTAAAGAAAAGGTTACTCATAAGGTATAACATAAATAATCGAGCAAGCTCCAAGTCGTCATCAACAGAGTAGTGATCGAGTATCCTGTCCATAGCCGCACGGATCGCGCTCACTCTAATAGCGCCTTCTGCCTGATACGACGTAGCAGAAACATCCAAATGAGGCAGTAGATCATGAACAAGTGCACGATCACGCCATCGACCATCGTCATAAGGCAGTGGGGGATAAGCACCTACTCCAATGCTAATACCAGTAAGCATGGAGAAATTAAGCGGTGTAAGTCCTAACTCACCACAAGGAAAGTGAAATGTGTGGGTGGTTTTGTACCACCGTAGAGCAATGGCCGCACACAATTGGACATCGGCATTTATAACATGATTTATTCCTAAAATAGCAAAGAGCACAATAAGATAAAATATGACTACTAAATTATCCACTTATTTCATTAAAAGGTCTATAATATTACCTAGAAAAAATTGAAATTCAAGAGCATGTAATAGTCCTGCGACCCCCTCCTTACTCGCCAAGTGTGCATGATAATATCTAAGTATGGTCGCTAACGAACCACGTGGACGTATATTCCGCGACTGTTAACGGTTCAACAAAATGTTATACTATCTACCCAATATCTAACACTCAAAGAATACTATTTAAATATTACTAAAAATACTTACAGCCAAACTCGACTACGTGCTAACGTGTACTTCGTCATCTGGAAGAATGCGAAAGTTGGATAGCATAGGAAGCTTCGCCGCGCTGAGGTTCATATCCACATAGCCATCGAGATTGACCTGTCTAGCGGAAACCGATCCAACACCCCTACGCGCCCTGCCTGTTCGTCCACCTCTACGCCCGCCACATCCCCGATGGGCGCCTTCCTCGTGCGCCCCTATTTCTTCGTTATCCATGTTCTCGGCGGCTACAAGCAAGTCTTCTATTCCGAGCACTGGTTGTTCGCCACTACCCCCTGCACCACTCCCGCCTGCGCCACTTCCCCCGGTGCCACGATCGTTGCCATGCATGAATTTTTTGGCGAATTTTTTTTAGTAATCTAGCCATATTTTTGAACGAATATTTCAAATACGGTATTTAATTTGGTTAGAAGCTGACGGATTGGTGAATTGAAGGTAAAATTTAGGTGAAAAATGGGGTTTGGAAGATGGTTTTCGGGTTAGGAAAATGGAGGAAGGGGATAATGAAGCAGGAGGCGGCTGGGAGAGGTTTTTGATGGTTTGCTTATAACGGCAAACTCTTTGCCGTTATAACTTATAACGGCAAAGAGTTTGCCGTTATAACGTTACAACGGCAAAGAGTTTGCCGTTGTAACCCCCTTCCCAAAACCAGTCCGTGGCTGGTTCGCCCTTTCTGCGTACTCGGCTCGTTGGACCAGTTGCAGAACATGAGAGAGAATAACTGAACAGAACGGATGGTTGGTTTTGGTCTAAGGAATTGCAGTGGTTTGATGTTTAGTGGGTTGCAATTCAGGTAGGTTTCTTGGTTTGTGTTTAAATTGTTGCAGTGTTGAATGATTGAAGGAGCGGTGACATTTGGGTGAACGGAGGTTCAAAACATTCTTTTAGATGTATTGTGGTGAGTGAGGTTGGCTGTGAGTTGTTTGTTAATGATGGTAAACGTGAAGTGAATAGAGCTGTGGAGTAGGATTGTCTGGAGTGGTCAGTGAGAGGAGGAGATGGTGGTTCAATAAACGTGTGATTCAGTAAATGAAGGTTGGTTTGTACTTAGATGAGGCTATGTGGCTGAGATGGAATTGAATGGTTTGGCAGAGGAGGGAGCTGTTATTTGGAGTTGTGATTTTGCAGATGCAAGCATCACTGTTTGATTGTTGATTGTGATCATTGGTGAAGGTTATTGTATATGGCAGTGGTTATTTGTTTATGAAGACATGGTTTTGCAATATTGGTTTATGATGAATTTTTGGTAGGAAAGGAAGTAGCTGAGGTTGCAGCTTTTGAGTGGGTGGATGGGTGAACTGAGAGGAAGAAGGAAGGTTGAATGTGATAATCGGAGAGTGTAGAGTTAGTGGGTGGGTGGTGTGTCTGTTGCTGCTCTTGGGTTGATGAATCAAGACAAGGTAGGTACTCATGGAGAGCTGGTAATTTCATTTTTCTTTAAAATTTGTTGTTCCTGTATTGCATATATATATATATATATATATATATATATATATATATATATATATATATATATATATAACGTAAACATAAAATCTTACTATAAGATGCCTCCAAAACGGTTGTTAAGACTTTATATAAGACTAGGGCTGTTATGGTAATGGTTACCGTTACCGTTTGGCAAATACCGTTACCGTACCGTTTTTACTGGTAAGCCAGAATTGCTTACCGTTACCGATCGACTGGTATACCGTTGATTGGTATACCGATAATCTGGTAACCGTTACACTGGTAATGGTAAATTACCGTTTGTCCATCAAAGTTTATATCTTAACATATTTTTTGTACACCGTACATTTTTATTATACTATATGTGGTGTTAGTTTATAAAAAACATAAATAAAAAAGAAAATAAGTGTATCTGAAATTATTTCATCTGATTATTGAACTAAATATAATCATTTATTTGGTTATGCGTGCATGTAATAAAACATATCAGATATGTATAGTTATGTTTTGAATAACTGGTAAAATTACTGTTACCGCTGGTATTGAAGAAACGTTACCGATAATTTACCGTTAAAAATGGTAAATTTACCGTTACCATACCGTTTTAACTGGTATACCGATTTCAACCAAAAATGGTTACCGATCGACTGGTAATGGTATGGTAATGGTAAATTTACCGTTACCGTAACAGCACTATATAAGACCCACTGAAACAATTATCCCAAACATGGTTACTTGAAAACTGAAACGTCTTCAACAATCAACATCATTGCATTTATCAATATATACGTACCAAATAGCAATTTTTTCCATTATTTTCAGTATCATTAAATGTTCTCAAAATACTCCAACTATTTAACTTATAATTTAAACTTATTAAATTTGTTTTGCATGTTGTTACAGTTATCAAATTGAGCAAAAATTTCACTAAAATTTCAAAGTACATACGTGCATATATCTTGATTTCCATCCACAGTCAGGTTCATGCACGTAAACTAAGTGCACAGGTTTATTCAACTAGGATTGGTTTACACATCCTGTTTCATGACTTCCTTTTTCCATACTATAGCAAGCCAAATCAATAACTAATAAAGTACACAAAGATAGAAGCTTATAATGCAGAGGAAACACACATGCACATGTATACATAAATATATACTTATATGTATGTGTATACATGTGTGTATGTGTATACACCCACACACGCATACGTTATATATGTTTGACGTGTGTGTACTTTGATCGAAAAAAGAAAATGTATTCTACAACAGAATATTATTGCGTCGATCACATTAAAATAACTCAACATATAGTAATTAGAAACCAATAGAGCTCTTGGAACTGTTGCCACTTGCCACCTATGGCATATGAAGTTCCACTGGACCTATTGTTTTCCAGATTCAAAAAAGGATGTAACCAGTTTTCTAAGATTGAAAAAAGCAGTGCAGTCTAATTGTCTTAGAACTAATGCCTTTTTACTTTATTGTTTAGATCACTGTGTCCTAGAAGCAATGACATTTTCCCTTTTTTCTTTAGTACAACTAATCCCTTTTTTCTTTATTGTTAAGACTTCTTTTTTTCTTTATTATGTTTTGGACATGCATGATTAACCATAAAGAAATTAATTACCAAGTTTAGAATCTTTTACATGAAACTAATGCTACAAAGATTGCCGACACCAAGAAAAAGTGACATAACAGATTTTTGATTGAAAAATATAGCAATAAATGATTTTAGCATAAACTACAACCGAAAATAGATTGATTAGCCGTAAAACATACATTTTTAGTGTCAAATATGTTGTATGTAGTTTATTTGTTACTGTAACTTCTAAATAATTATGCTGTTAAAATTCAGTTTGCTTTTACTATGTTTGTTTACCGCCAGAAAGATGTTTAACATTATTTCTCTTTTCATTTATTAAATTAAGTTGGTTTAATTTTTTATAGTGTATTTTATTAGATAATACTCGTCAGTTTTGATTTACTGCGCCTATTTTTGCAAATATTTTTTGTTTGATGTCATCTTGTAAATTGAAAGATAAAAATTTGGTCATGTATAGTTTCCAGGTTCATCTTAAAGGGATAACATGTTATATATGTTGCAAACATTATTAGTTTTGAATACATTCTTTTACTTATAATGTCTTAATTTCTTACTGTGTTATGAAGTTTCCTGTAAATAGACAATTGTCGAACGATCTGTGTTGATGTACTATCAATATAAATTTCGTTAAGTGTGTGAACATATTATCTATTTCAACAGATGATGATATGTTATGTAATAATTTTTCACAAGTAATGCATTTGTTATGGACCATTCGGTTGCACTGGTGACAAAATCGAAGTTATAACCTTGTCACTGCAATTTTGGTGTTTCAGTTTAATATTTCAAAAGATGCACCATAATGTTATTGATCCAATTTTATAAATATCTACAATGTAACCATTATTTTGTACATGCAGGTTTCAGTTTTAATAACCATAAAAAGCAAGTAATACATGTGGATCTCAGTTGTAGCTTCAAAGGTTGAACTCTTTTAGCCTACGCATATCTGAACTGTTCAAGTGTTAAGTCTATTACATATCTGAAAATATTCTAGTATTAGGTTGGTACAGTTTCAGCTTTTTTGTATCATATATCAAGGTATTGATGTAGTACTTGATTTATTTTCAATGTAATATTGATGCATTTTCCCTTTTTTTGTCAATTTCATTTATTTTTCATTCTTGTATGATATTTGATTTCTGTTTATCCACCATAATATTATTTTATTTTATCTTTGTCACATAATATCTATTAAGTGCAATATGATGCCATTTCAGGTTTTAGTGCCTAAAATTGTGTGTTTTTTGTTTTTTTTTTTTGTTTTTTGCTTTAGATGGAATTTGCATCTATTGTTCTACAGTAAAGAACCGATGCAAAGCAATCTAATTTGCATCACAGTGCACTTTAATTTGCATCGGTTGTTAGCAAACAACCATTGCAAATAATCGCCATTTGCATCGGATGTTCAACCGATGCATTAAAAATTTGTCTTTTGCATCATCTTCATTTGCATCGGTCATCCGACCGATGCCAATGACATGTTTTGTAGTAGTGTGTCCTTATTGCATGGAAGAAACACGATCATTTTCTTTACTACATAAAAAAAAAATCATATTTTGATTATCATTGATGTTTTCTTCATATTAGTCATCCGTTTAGAAGAGACAAAAAAGCCTTCACGGCTAATAGACATGAGACTCTACGACCACCAACGGTTTAGTTGAGCGATTTTATATATATATATATATATATATGTATATATATATATATATGTATATGTATATATATATATATATGTATATGTATATATATATATATATGTATATGTATATATATATATATATGTATATGTATATATATATATATATGTATATATATATATATATATATATATGAACTTGTAAAAGAATATCCAAAGATACACGAAACCGGAAAACAAACTGAAATTCAAGGTAATTTGATGGCTAATAATTGGTGCAAACAATGTATATTCTGGAAATTGCCTTATTGGAAAAAAAATTCTTAATCCATCCTAACATTGACGTGATGCATAACGAGAAAAAAGTATTTGATAATGTGTTTAATACAGTTTATAATGTGAAGGGCAAGACTAAGGACGATCTAAAATCTAGATGTGGCATAAAGGAAATGTGTAATCATCCTGAACTTCATATGAAGCCCAACGATAGTAAAAAAAACCAAAGCATGATATGAACTAGACAACAACCAGTTCAAGTACTGTTAAAATGGGTGGAAGGATTATGATTTCCCGATGGAATTTCTTCTAATCTTCATAGATGTGTCGACTATAAAAACGGAAGACCGAGTGGAATGAAAAGCCATGATTGTCATGTAATGATGGAAAATTTGTTGCACGTCGCTTTCAAAGAATTGTTACCCGCAGAAGTTTGTTAGGCAATAACAAAAGTAAGTTTATTTTACAAGGAACTTTGTTCAACTCGTTAAAAGTTGACCGTATACTTAAAATTGAAAAAGAAATTCCTATATTGCTCTGCAAACTGGAGAAAATATATAATGTAATGGAGCATTTACCTATTCGTCTTTCATATAAAGCACGTTTTTGAGGTCTTTTGCACTACGGTGAATGTATACATTCAAAAGTTATGTTACTATACTAAGTAATCAAATGTTAATTTAATTATAAATAGAAGTCAATATTGAACTGAAATATTTTTTATTAGGTACTTAAATCATTTAAACAAAAAAGTGGGACAAAATACTCGATTTGAAAGTTCGACTTGCAAATCATATATTGAAGAAGAAGCTTCTTTCTTTTTCTCTCATTATTTTGATGATTATGTGAACTTATCATTTGAAAGCGTTACGCGTAATGATGAGGTCGTTGAACAAAATTCTTCTTCTGAAGCAACATTATCTATTTTTAAACAACATGACCGCCATACTGGAAAATGTGTGGAAATATGGATAGAAGATAAAGATTACCATGTAGCACACACATATATTCTTCTTAAATTGTCCTGAAGTTGCACCATTCGTTAGGTAATAGTTTTTTTTACAAGTTTTGTTAAATTTAAATTACACATGTAAATAAATAATAATGTAACATATCATGTTTGTGTCTGCAGTATTTATGAATCATAAAATCCAAGCGGTGATTTAAGCAAAGATTTCAGCAGTTGGTTTAGGAACTACGTTTATGATCCCACAAATCATGTGCTCGACGAAGGACTGAAACTTTTGGCGTTCGGACTGAAAAGAAAAGTTAGAATGTATCCAATATTTTTTGCTAATGGATATAAATTCAACACCAAAGGATACTGTGCTGAAAATTTAACAAACAATGCTGGTGTATTTGTTAAAGGCAGTGAAGATCCTAATAATCATATAAATGAATTTTAAGCCATATTAATTCTGATTTTGCAATTGACATATTTTACAAGGACCGCAAAGGATGATTAATTTTTTAGATGTAAGTGGTTTAGCAATGTTCTAGGTTATGGTATTAACGTGTATCCAAATTATAATCTTATTGAAATTAAATATACCTCTCTTTATCAAAAGTAAAACCCTTTTGTACTAGCCAAACAAACCCTATAAGCTTATTATTCCCCTTATTGATCTCTAAGAAGGGATAAAGCAAACAGGTCTGTGGTTTTCAAAACCAAGGAAAGATTTACGTTCGATGGAAAGAACAATCCTAAGGAACAAGCCCATCAAGCAGATCTGGAGGAAAATGTTGAAATAGCAATTACAAACGACCAAACTGATTTTGTACTTTAAATGATGTGACAAATTGATTAGTTGAAGCATTTAAGAGTGTAGAGGAAAACAACATAGAACAAAAAACCAAGCCTGAATCAAAAGATGACGAAGACTGAGTAATATCTAGTAATTTTCACAATTATTCACATTACATTTACCTATGTTTAATATTACATTTATCCAAGTTATACAGTTTTAATGACAATAAGTATATAATCCCACACAACATGACACATTTTAGCATGTATAACTTTTTTTAATTGTTCATCGTATCTTAATTATTATGAATTGTATATTTATCTACGTGGAAGATATATTATGTCTGGCTCTAGCCCTCGATGACGTAGCTCTTCTCTGCAAGCTGGTGAGAGTAGTGGCGAGCTACTAGCTTGTCCAGTTGTTTACTCAATGCCTTAGGCTGACCATATGTAAGTATCAAAATTATCAACATATCAATTCAATTTTTTATACATGATATATCTATAATTGTCTAAAGTTCTAATTTATATTTATGAAGGGGTTTGAGTTGGAGCCATCTCAAACAATGCTGAATATTTCTAAGGATGCGTATATGGCTAGAATGAGTGATTTCTAGCCTAAGTGGAGTAGGATCCCGGACACCATGAGAGAGACCATCTAGCAAGGATTTTTGGTAAGTTTATACCGATTTATTAAGTGATTAAATACAAATAAATAATTAGTAATATTTTCTCATTGTACAGGGCATAGTAGATTTGCAGGAGGCTGACATTAGCCTAGTTCAACGATGCTGGAACTCAAAGATCGCTAAGAATTACAGGGAAAAAATGAATGAGATTAAAAAAGTGGGGAAGAAACTAAGGTGGATGAGAGATGAAGTATTTAATAAGATGGTTGAGTGGTGGGACACGGATGAGTTAAAGATAAATTTATAATGAAAATTATTTTTTGCTGATTATTAAATAATTATTCAATGTACATTTGCAGGCGGAGTCAGCAAAAAAAACCCAAAACAGGAGCAGGATTCCAGTAATTTATCATGGAGGATCCAAGTCTTTCCAGCATCACCACGAGGACTTGGTAAATTTATCAATTACTATATTTGTATATTCATCAGTTCAGTAATTAACTATATAGGATTGAATTATCCAAATTATAAACTACTGGAACAAGATCATAGACATGCCGTGTCCTATATGGATGTATTTTCTCACATCCACACGACCAAGCAAGTAGACGAGGTTGGCAACATCACATATCAGTGGGGTGATCAGTGTTAAAGAATGGAGTTTTGATGACAACAACCTTATTTCAATTATCATTAATTATAAAATATATACTAACATTTCTTTCTAGGATATATATATATATATATATATATATATATACACATGAGTATGCTGGATTTATATACAGGAATTAATACTTAAGACTGTACAGTTTTAGAGTTTCAAGATTTAGAGAAGATTCAAGACTCATGAGTAACCAAGATACCAAGATCAAGAGTTCAAGACAAATATAGTCATAGACTCTAGTTTATATGTAAGACTCTAAATAACACTTCAAGTTAAAATTCAAATTATGTTTTTCTAATTTCAAATTTTGGTTTTTAGAATTCAAATTCTGATTTCAAATATTTTTTCTATCTTACTTATGATTTCAAACATAAGTTTTAAAGTTTATATAAGTTTAAATATATTTATATACTTTTATAGTTTTATATTTATATAGTTTTAAACGTTATAATTTTATAAATATGTATATATAATATATATTCATGTTCTCGTATGGATTTTATACACTTTAGAATACTCTTTTATATCACTAAGTTTTAATCCAAGAATTTCCAGAATAGTATATATATATTTAAATACTTGAAAATGGTCAAATTTCAAATTTTACATAAGGCTATGTCGACATACATAATAGACTATGTTGACATCCAACTGTCACTTTTTCAATTTCCAAATGAAGTGTCTTTTTCATTATTTGTAACGTTTCAGAAGCGTTGCAACCTTTCAAATCTTATAAATAGGGGTTGTATTTGAATTTTTTAATTATTCTTTTTCTCCATCTTCACCCCTCTTCATCCCTCCATTAATATTTCTTATTTTATTGATTTTTTACACTTCTACTTTTCCGATTTCTATTCTATTTACATAAAATTTCTTCTTTTCTCCTTCTCTATTACTGTAACAAGCTGAATTTCCCCGCCCTCCGAATCGACCGTAAGGCCCTATCCGAAAGTCGGAAATCCTCGGATTATTAACTTTGGGCGCACAACACATTAGAACAAACAACCAAAGACTTTTATAAACATCATAATAATGTTACATCAAAGTACAAAATATCAGAGTATATCAAAAATAATACAGTGGAAGATAAATTATAGTAAATACAATACAATACACAGCGAAAGACTATCAATGATCTGGACACAACTTTAAGCTTCAATCCAGAATCCTGCTCAATGAAATAATCTGCAAAACAAACTACTTGACTGCCCATGTAGAAAATATGGGCACCCGAGTTTGCAAGGGAAAAAACTACGAGTCAATCATGGGACAGGTGCGAGAAACTCTATTGTTATAATTAACTTATATAAAATAAGGCATATCACGGGACCACGCCGTATGTCACGGAACGGGTTTATTCCACTAGATTGCCACTGCACATACAATTACCATAAATTATAAACTTATGGATCTACAATGCATCATAAAACATGCAATTTCTCAATCTACCCATTTAGGCTTAATCCCAAAATTTAGATTTTCCAAATCCAATTATCTTTACAAAAATTATTCCTTTGGACTTTATTCCCAATTTCTTATTTCAAATCATTTTAAATACATATCTAACTTTCATAGCAAAGTAGATTTCACTTCGGGATCTCAAACCAAAATATTTGGAAATATGAATTCCAAAATATAACAAAGCATACAAACAGTATGCAACCAAATATCGGGAGGTTTCTCCAATCAACAAGGCCAAGGGCCGGTTCCTTAGTCACTCAATATACATATATGCACCTCCCACACATGGAGTAGACTACACCTGACCACTGACCAAGTCTTAAGTCCTGGGTCCTCTCTCCCCCATACTTTTAGTCGTCAGGGTTACCCGAATCTTTAGCCACATAATAAACCATTTTTAAATCCCCATGTGGGAAAAATCATTTCAAAACATAATAATCACAAGTATTTTCAAACTATAGTACCTCACGTTAGCAATTCACACATATGATTAGTCACTGTTAATCATATGACCTTTGAGATCATACGTCTTAAAGAGAGTGTTAAGCAAGAGAATAAATTCTCCGCCACCAAACAAATATATCATAAATAGCAATTAATCGGTTTGTGATGAACTACAATGCCAAACACATAATACTTTTCTAAATCATTTTGAAAACATTGGGTTTAGCCCTCGAAATCCTTTCTGTTTTATAAAACATTTCCTATCCAAAATTAGGAACACATTTCTTTTCACTTAAGAAAATATCATTTCAAAATCATTCATTAAATTTGAAATGAACTCAACAACATCGCTAAACACCTCATAGTCAAATCATGAAGTGTTTCACATGGTGTTGGCATACACATATTTCTACCCAACCCAATGCTAAATGTAAAAGCATATTTTGCTCATAAACCTGTTGGTCACAATCCAAACAATCAATCAATCATAATCAATATCAACAACCAAGTATATTTGTTTTATATCACTTTTCATGTTTTGGTAAATCTAATTAAGATCTATTCTTTCAAATCTAATTAAAGATTTATTAAAACTCTTCTTAGTTTTAATCTCTGAAATTCATTACTTAATGGTTATTTTACTTTCTGGAAATTAATCCTTTACTTGGGTTAAAGATCAAATGTTATGTAAAAACATCGTTCAAGATAATCCAAAAATACTCTTCCATATAATATGGAATCTTCACGGAAATTTGAACAATTTATAATCGATATAAATTTCCGTATCAGACTAATACTATAAGTAGAATAACAACAAGGCCTTTTGAATTCCATAAATAATAAACCCCTTCCTGCACAGAAGCTCATCTCGATTATTATTAATCGAATTCCGTTCAATTCCAATTTAATTTATTAAATTGAAAAAAACTTTACTTTGGAAAATTTCGTTCTGGTCAGTTCCTTATTTTTAGTGTTTGTCGTCACGATTCCGACGGACACGAGTTTGCGAATTTCTAACAATGTATGCAAAAATTATGATTGTTTAAAAATTTAATTATTTTTCCCTCTGACAGGCGTCTGTTGCTTCCGTTCAAACGTCTGACTGAAGCAATTGATTATTTCCCAAGAGCTTTGACAGACGTCAGTTGCTTCGGTTCAGATGTCTGAGCTGAAGCAAATAATTATTTCTTTCCAGAGAGCTTTGACAGACATATGTTGCTTCAGTTTAGATGTCTGACCTAAAGCAAATTGCAGTAAAAGAGTTTTCGAGAGCTTTGATAGATGTTTTCTGCGTCGACCAGGTGTCTGAGCTGAAGAAATGCAATATTTACCTAGGTAATGATTTGCAATCGGTTCTCGGACGAGCTTGGATCAATGTTGATGGCTTTTAACATTTTCTAAATGAAAATGAAGCATCTTTAGCTCACCGAAACCACTCAAGAACACACATAAACATGCACGAACATACATAGATGATATTTCCATGATTTCGATTACAAACTCATAGACGGACAAATTTTCTAACCAAAGCAATCAAATACTATTCAAGCGAATTGTGAAGCCTTAGAACTTGCCGGTGCGACAACTGAGCTTCACAATATTATCAAATCAACTAATAGCATATGAATTAGATTGTGCGGAGAATTCTAATCATAATTTTCAATTCCATGAAACTAAAAATAACGAACCGGAAAGTGTATACTTATCTAACCAATTCATTTGCACAACTCAAACAATTAGCAAATAATTAACTAACTTGCCCTTTTGAGTTAATAGTTTCTCACTTATAACAAATTAAAATGATTTTTATTGAAATATTTAACATCATATTAAATTTATATGATCAATCAATAATCATGCATTAACCCAAACTTAATCAATTACTAAATCGTTAGTTAACACTAGCCTTTCTGTTTCTCACCTTAACTTATTTAGAAACAAGAAATCAATCCAATGACAAGTTAGAACAATCTCTCTTCTAATATAGCATGCTAATATTCAATCTAAACATATATAATTGAATTTCCTAAGAATTAGGTCATAGGAAATCTTAGAAATCGAAGGAAAAACAAGTAGAAGAAGATGGAGAAGGAGATAAAGAAGCTTACACAAGTTGTCTCTTTGATTTTCCCCTTGATTTGGATCTCAAGAAGCTAACCCTAGCCTTAGGAATTTTAATTTCCATTTCCATTCTCCATTTTATATTTTTGTTTGTTGAAGTGAGAATGGATGAAGGAGGAGAGTGCTAATTGGGTTATAAGAGTGGGCTAGGTTTAGCCAAACCAAGTGCCAAAACTACGAAGCTCGGAATATATCGAAGTTTATACTTTTTGAATACATAAACGACATTTTGAACTCAATGGAAGTGGTTTTGAGTCCAAATTCATCCGTATACAAAATGTGACTTTTAGGGCTATACGATGATTTAAAAGCAGAATTTTTAAATTTCGACATATTTTCTTATAAAATTATATTACAAACAAAATTTAAATTTGTTCCAAAATCACAGGGATGTTACTACTACTCTCTAAATTAAAGTGCTATTGAAGAGTTATAGGGTTGTTGTAATCTCTTGGGAAGTGTTTGGGGGAAGGGTGTGTTCCTCGTAGTCCTGAAATCAAGGAAACAGAGCGGTGTAAACCTTGTAGCCAAGAAATCAAGGGGAATATACTTGATCAAGGGTGTTTGGAGTGGTGTTAGTCTTGTAGCCATGAAATCAAGGGTAGTGGAATCAGTATTAACCTTGTAGCCATGAAATCAAGGGTGTCGTACTTGGATATTGATATAGTAATAAAATTCTGTGCAATCCAGCGTTGCGTGGGACTGAACGTAGGAGTAATCTGAACCAGTATAAAATTTGGTGTGTTCTTTCCTTTTTCTGCATTTTATTTTTGTTTATTTCTGTGTTTGTATTTGATTCTATGTCTGTGATCATCCCTGTTGTCTGTGATTCATATAGTAGATCATATAAGTTTCAGATTTTCATAAATTCCGTATAAACACTGTTCACCCCCCTCTCTAGTGTTTGTCTTGCCGTAAGATCTGCATTCCACATTCCCAAACAATTGGTATCGGAGCAAGGTTTTTCAAAAAAGTTCATAATCTGATTTTTGAAAATATTAAATGGAAAATTTTGAAATGATTGTTAACATTAGTGCCAATTCATACATTGCATCAATATTAAAAGAGTCTACATCCAATTGTGTTGAAAATTCAAGTGATCTACTGAAATGTTGCCCAATGCAGGAAAAGATGTGTTATATGGCTATTGAAAATTCAAAATTTGAAAACATAGGTGAAGTGGTTGTTGAAAATTCAAATTCTGAAATGGTATGTTACATGGCTGTTGAAAATTCTAGTGAATAAATGGTGAAAATCAAAAAGGACAAATGGATATTAGATAGTGGTCGTTCAAGACATATGAAGAGAAATCCAAATTTGTTGAACAATCTAGGATATGAAGATGGTGGAATGGTGAACTTCAGGATAACTCTGAAGGATATATCATTGGAATCGGCAATGTCGATAATTCTGAAACTCCTACTATTTTTGATGTTTTATTAGTTAGGAATCTAAAATGCAACCTATTAAGTAAAGTCAACTTTGCGATAAAGGCTATAAAATAAACTTTTAAAAAGATAAATGTTTTATAGAAGATAGGAATTCAAAAATAATATTTGAAGGAGATAGAAATAAAAATATCTATATATTGAATATAAAAATCTCCAACGATAATGTATATCTTATGATTAGTACAAATGACCCCTGGAACTGGCATAAGAGATTCGGTCATATAAATTTCAAACACATTTCTAGGATTTCTAAGTTTGATTCAATTAGGGGATTAACCAAAATGAAATTTAAAATTAATAATTTATGCAACATTGATAGTTTGGAAAATTAAAAAGAAGTTCACTTAAATCAAAAGAGAAAATTACAACCTCAAAACCATTAGTTAATTCACATTGGATTTATTTGTTCCATCCCAAACCCAATCAATAAACCACAATAGATATGTTTTCATAGCAGTCGACGATTTTTCTAGATTTATGTGGACATTGTTTCTTAAAAATAAAAGTAATGCTTTTGATCAATTTAAAACTTTTGCTAAAGGAATTCAAAATTATTATCCTTAAAAATTAAAATAATACATAGACCACGGTGAAGAATTCGAAAATGAAAATTTTGAAAAAAATTGTAATAAAAAGAGAATAACCCATATTTTTCCTTTCCCTAGAACCCCTCAATAAAACGGGCTAGTTGAACGTAAAGATAGTTAGATACAAGAGTGTGCAAGAACTATGTTATCTAATAGTAATTTACCAAAGAATTTTGGGCTGAGGCAGTTGCAATAGCTTGTTATATTTTAAATAGAATTTTAATCAAGCCCTTAACTCATAAAAAACTATATGAACTTTTGTATAATAAGAAACCAAAAGTATCATATTTTAAAATATTTTGAAGTAAATGTTTTATTCTTAGTACTAATAATAATTTAGATAAATTCGATTAGAAATCCAATAAAGGAATATTGATTAGATATTCAAAGAGAAGTACAACATATAGAGTTTTCAATTCAAGAACCAATACCATAAATGAAACCTTAAACATATCATTTGACGAAAAGCATAAAAACATCACACAACACAATGAAGATGAATTTGAAAATGAGATTAAAGAAAAAAATAATGAAGATAGTCAACCAAATAAAAGAATTAGATTACTAAGAGACCACCCTGTAGAAAATATCTTAGGAGATATTGAATTTGTTGTTAGGACTCGAAATCAATTAAATAATATGAGTAATTCAGCACTTATTTCAACAATTGAACCTAAGAATCCAAAAGAAGCATCATCTGACGATTCATGGTCCTTGTTATGCAAGAGAAATTGAATTAATTTACTCGGAGTGATGTATGAGAACTTGTTCCAAGACTAGAGGATAAAACTATAATAGGAACTAAACAGGCTTATAAAAATAAAATGAATGAACACTGTGAGGTCGTAAGAAATAAGGCACGATTCGTAGCACAAGTTTATACTCAAGAACAAGGAATATATTTCGATAAAACGTTTTCCCCCGTAGCTAGATTGGAAGAAATTAGGATATTACTAGTCTTTGCAAACCATAATAATTTCAAATTATATCAAATGGATGTTAAAAGTGCTTTTCTAATCGGATTTGTTAAGGAAGACAAATATGTAGAGCAACTACCTCTTTTTGAAGACGAAAAACTACCAAATCATGTATATAAACTAAAGAAAGCATTATATGGATTAAAACAGGCTCGTAGAGCTTGGTATGACAGATTAAGAAATTACTTATTATAATCTAACTTCAAAATAGAAAACTAGATAATGCTCTATTTATTAGAAGAAATAATAAAGATATCAACTAGTACAAATATATGTTGACGATATAATTTTAGGATCAACAAATAATAAAATGAATAAAGAATTTAAGATATTATGTGTAACGGACCAATTATTTCGAGATTTAAATATGCAAAGTTAATGAAAAATTAAATCGTAAATGAATGTTTATAATAAAAAAAAATTGGATTAAAAAAAAACCTGAACTATAACATATGTTAAATGTATGAATTTGATTTCCAATTTTAATTTAAAACTTAAAATCATGTAGGTTGTTTTGAAATACAAAATTTAAAATGATGGGTTAGTTTAGAATTTATTTGTTGAAACAATTGTGAAACCGATAAGTTATAAAAAAAATAAAAAAAAAATAAAAAATTGTTAGAAGTTGGAAAGATTCAAACTAAAATATTAGACGCTATTGCATGAAGAATGGTGTTATTCATTTCACGAAAATTAGGCAGTTAATGCCCCAAATTCTTCATTCTGAGTCAAGAACGCGAAAAATTGGACTGCTCTTGTTGCTTATCGATCCCATCTCGTTTGTCACCTACAAGAATGAATATCCGAATAGATTTCTATTATGTACTAATAAGAAAGGTACTTCATGAATGAATGAACCATTTGTAACAAATGATGAGAAAAGCTTGGACACCTGTATGATTCACATCATGCAAACGACACTTGTGGTGACTACAGATAATCACCTCCACGTGCTTCTCCTTTGTACATGCGGTTGTCTTCGTGTACTTCTCAAATCTTTTGCTTTCTTCGTATTCATTATTGTTTACCACGGAAGAGAAAATATAAGCAATTGTCCAGAAAATTTTTACCACTATTCTCCAAACCAAAACCAACAGAAATGTATTAAAATCGAAATAGCCTCCAATGCTTTCCCTCAAAATCTATTAAGGCCAGCATGTTCCTCCCCAAATCGAAAGATCGGCCCTTCAATATGAATCAACGCGTCTTCCTTCTTGCCGTCCGTGAGCCACCAGGGTCCCTGCTTCTTCGTACAAAGTCGCCAAGCTTGGCTTCGCCTTGGCGGTCCAGATCCAAGCGCTGCCTTTTCTCATGAGGCCTCTTCCTCAACGCACCTCACCTAATCACCGTGCCATCCACCGCCTGGCAACGATCGCTATATCAGCCACCTCAACGTTGTCGTCCGTCCATCGCTCCAGCCCGCGCAAGTCTCCCTTTGCTCATCGTTTAAATTGAAGTTGTACCATAAAGTAAAAACCGTAGATAGTGGTGCTCTTTCCGTCAGTCTACCAGGAGTCACCAAACATAGATACACCTATACATGAGGCCAACAGTGCCTTAAAACCAACTTCCAATAAGTTTCATATGTAGCACTTTAAGTGTTCGAGCCTATGCCAAAAAGGGGCTGTTGTGAATGGCTTGAGTCTCACTTATTCGGAGCAGAATTTAAATACCGTTTTGGGTCTATACCTGAGAAGCTATAGGCTAGCATGGGAGCTTCGGTCAAGTTTGAGTCTTTCTCTTTGGGTTCAGACACAGTAGGGAGCCGGTTGATTTTTCTGTATGACGTTAAGTATATTTTCTTATTTACAATCATTAATAAATATATATATATATATATATATATGTGTGTGTGTGTGTGTGTATGTATGCTCAGCTCGGGTTTAATGGTGAGAATTATCGTTGTTGTTAGGTTTCCTATTTAAGAGGATTTTTGTCATACTTGGAAATTTCCGGATTCTATTTATTTACATAAGTACACGTATGTGTATATGTAAATAAATGATTTGAGTAAGGATTCATCATCCTAGAGATCGAGTCTCGCTTCAGTTTCGTTTCAAGTTCATAGTCATCTTCTTTGCTTCGAAAGGTGAGTTTTCTCACTCATAGACTAACTAATTATTAAGTGAATTAAATATCTGAGATGTTGAATGGAATGTTAGGTTGTTCTAGAAATTGGTTGCTTCGTGATTGTGCACATATGACACACACCGTTATCTTATATGACATAATTTGTATGTGAATGTGTGATATGCTATATTTTATTCTCACCATGCAAGTTCCCCTTATATTAGAAAAACCATTGTGGGTTGAAATGATAAATACCCAAAGAACTGTATATTCGAATTGATTTGGGATGCGGGTTGAAATGATACATACCCGGGGTTCGAATATTTTAAAGAACAGATTGAAATGATAAATATCCGTATCACTTGACCATAGGATAGAAAATTATATACGGACACCAAGGTCAATAAAATGAGAATATTTTAAAATACTTATCACTTTATGTTTACCTAACGAGTTTAATGATTTGATGTAAAGGATATGCAAGACTTGATAAATGCTTCCCAAATCTTATTTTGACACATGATTTGACAATGAATTTTCGCCGTACAAATGTAAGAAGGATTTTGTCAAAATAAAAAGTGTTAAATCCAAGGATATGAAAGAATATGATTATTTAAATCAGGGTGAATACGGGTTGGTTTACAAGTTAGAATCTAAATAGATCATATGTGTTTAACTAATAATGTGAAAGTGTTTGGGAATTTATTTCTAAAATGGATATGTGAAACCCCAAAGTAAACATTGGTTTGAAGATCGTTTTAACAACGAAGTGTTGAATTTGAACCAAATAAATGGGGATTTGTTTAAAGGTGGAATTTTGATGGGAAAAGAAATTTTGAGACATGGATTTGGATTTGGATTGGATCAATATTATTTCAATTTCATAGAAGTAAATTTTCCTTATTACTTGATTTATAAATATTTTCTCTAAAATAGTTTGATTTCTTTAACTATATGAATTTTATAATATTTTTCCAACTATGTATATATATATATATTTATACAATATTTTTAATTTAATATACATATATTTTTCCAACCATATATATTTATACATTACTCTCAAATTTATATACATATACCTTACCAACTCTATATATGTTTATACATTATTTTCAATATACTATTTTCAAACTTAACTTTTCTAAAGGTGTTTTATAGATATAAATCTATGTCCGATCCAGTCCAGCGAGTCAAAAGGGTGAAAGAAAGGATTTCAAGCAATAGTAATATGTCTTGGAATTTGAAACTTAAACCCAATGGTTGACAAAGTAATGGAAAATTTTGGCTTTATAATCTCAAGTCAAACCAATGATAAATGATTTTGAGAAATCGATTTTGGGGCAATACTTGAGACAACTCGATTTGCGATATGATTTCAAATATAATGGCCACGGTGTGAAAGATGTAAGCGTCGGTTGTTAAAGAGACCGGAGTCGGTAAGTGGCATACTCTCTGTCAGTGCCGATACCATTTTAACAACTGTGTACGTGATGGAGTATCGGAACGACGACAAGATGGCTTGGAAGCGACCACTGGATCGAAGAGGGCGCACGATGACGAAATGGCCTTGACCTTCGGGTCATAATTAAAATGACTAAAACAGGAGCTATACCGTGACTAATTGAGGTAGCACCTTTGATCGGACACGCTTCTTCGATACCATCTCTATGACTATTATGATTGATTTGGGTGCACCCTTTGATTATGGGAGTGTGTTCCGAGGTGGGCGGTAGTGGCTGCTATGCGTTACCACCGGTCCGGGAGTGCAACTGGTAGAATCCTACCCTGGGTATTGCCTCGAGTGCCTTGTCATATTTATCCCATACGAGCCCAATACGATTTTGATTTGTATCGTACCTATGGAGTGCCCTCTCATGCCATCCATGTTAGGGTGGATTTACGGTACTGTATAGACTACGATATTATAAACGGTGTAAGGGTAAAAATGTAATCCCGCTTACGCTATTTTCATTATATTTACTTTACTGAATAGACATTACAATAATAGCGTATTATTATATAGATATTAGTTTCGCGGATCCTTAGAGGATGGAAATCCCAGACATCCTTTAAGTTATTGTACATTCCAGTGGACACTTCATTTGAGTTAATTCACTTATATGAGACTGTTAGTCCTGACTCGTGTATTTTGTTTTATTTCTTGCAAAATGCCCGGGTCAGACCGAGTATTCCAGTTTGGAGATTTATCTATTAGAGCTTGAGACTCGTTGGGGATCCAGTCATCCATATACTGTACATGAGCAGTATCCACGCTCCTGTCAGTTATTCATGTTTAGTAAGTTCAGTATTCAGTCTTCCGCTGTATTATATTTTTTGTACTCTGATATCATGTAAATTTAAAGATTTTGTATTATTGTATAAAATTTTGCTTCCGCTGTGAGATATTCAATATTCTGTGTCTGTGATTCTGTGATGATTTATATTTCAACTTCATAAGCAATAACAATCTGTCATTTTGAACGGTTTAAGTCGGTTTAATTATCGACTTGAGGCGGTCAAAAAAGCCAGGTCGTTACAGTTGGTATCAGAGCTTTGGTTCATACAAAGCTTAGCTTATGAGGTTGAAACACTCATTAGAGATGGAGTAGAAATACTCTAGAATGAGTGAAATCGTTATGGAATCATACCCGAGAGAACGTATTTTGAAGATAAAAATATTTTAAATGATTTTGTAAAGGATTTTTCTATATAAATAATTTTTAAGTTTTCGCCTTGTTTTATAAAAACATCCTCGTTTAAATCTTGTTCCTTTGAACTCGTCCCTCGGCTGGATCCTTTCAAAGTCAAGATTCTCCGAATCTGAGACCTGAACATGCTTGGTCGTGACTTAGGAAATTTAAATTGTCACTTAGATCCTGAATTTCCTTCGATTCGCTTGATTATCTTTAGATCTTGATAAATTCTCCTGATTTGATTCGATCCATGTTCCAACTTCTAGCCTATGTTTGGACTTAACGCAAATTGGACATGATAAAGCTCGAATTAACCACTAAGTGTATTGAATAAATTAAAGAGAAAATCCGATAGAAACAAGTTAAATATATAAATTGAAATCCTATACTAAGGTTCCATTGACTAAAATATGCGAACTCATATAATATACTAAAGTAAAGTATATAGAACTTGTAAATTTCATTGGAAATAAAAATATTCTTTTATGAAACATGGAATGTATGGTATTTACTTAGGAAAATATTTCTATATTAAATTTTGTAAACAGGCAAACACTAAATGTAAGGTTTGGAAAATACAAGGAAAGGGACTATAAAATATGTTGAGAATAACACCTTGTATGATTTGCATTGTAAGTTTAAGATGATATAAATAATATGTATGCAAACCCAGAGATGCTGAAAGAAATCTTGTATGATATATGGAAACGAAAAAAAAGAGGAAAATGATTAAAATCAAAATATGTTATTTTGACATAAATTTAGAAAAGTCACATACAGAAACTTGGACTATCGAGTGCGTGAAGGGTTTGGACATACACCTGGCCAGTGTATGTATTAAATCCTAGATGTGCTAGATAGATATAGAATCACACTCTAGATTCTTGAGAATAAATTTTATGATGACTGCATCATCATTTGGATTTATTTTCGAGTTTCGAAAGTAAGATGAGTATATAATTCCGGTACAGACGTCGAATTAATACTTAGAACTTATTTTGTAAATAATTAAGGAAGAATGAATTAAAGGAAGAAAAAAATCGCTCTATGGAATTCAAAGTTGTGTGGAAAATGCTAGCACTTTCCGAATAAAGCATAAAATCTATAGTTGATATGAACGCATTTGTTGAAATTATTAAATTTTATTCTAGGAAGTATGAAACATAAATGGATTTCGAGTAATGTATTGAAATACAAATTTGATATGTATAAGATTAGTTATGAATATATAAAATTGCCTTATATGAATGTTAACTTAAACTAGTAGTTTGTGTGAAAGTTTTATATTTTGAACCTACAAAATTGAGTAAATTATAAGAGTAGTATAAGTAAACTTTGATCTCAGGAAAGAAAATTAATTTTGAATATATGCTAAATAAAATTTAGTGAGTTTATAAGCATATTGAAATCGAAGCGAAAATCAAAGGTAAATTAACATATAATTGTTAAGCTTGAGTGTATTAGAGGAATATTTAGCTGGAATGCACAAGAGAAGGGAAGAGGATTCGTGTACAAATAAATTTAATTTAGAAGTTGAATACATTTCTGGAAAACACAGTCAACAATGGCATAAGTTTCAAAGATGTAGTTTGGAAGGAAAATTATTACTACAACTATGATTAAATTTCAATTTTCTAATGTAAGGGAGGAAAATACTTATAGGGTAATGGTAACCTGTCCATTGAAACAACACACTTTAAGTTTTTCTCTAAAGGAAGTTTTCCCTTCTTCTGTTATCCTAAACTAGTTGTAAACACTTAGCATATGAGGCAATGTAAATGATAACAAGTGGATATTTATTTAGTAGAAAGCTGGGCTGAAAATAAAATAAATTATTAAATATGTTTTGCATCGTAATGCTTCCAAATTAATAGTAATAAAGAAGTAATGCTTTTGAAGTATCATCCTCGGAACAAAAACTGTGGCCGATAAGCTCTTCTTGGCCATGCGGATGGACACAATGTATCATCTTATTAAGATAACTATGTAATTTCATTCATTATCGATATTATTAGCGCACCTTGGTTCCTGAAAATAAATAAATTGTTTGTTGTACTATAATTTTCTGATGGCACCGAAGCCCAAGGTACAATAGTAGACACCACCTTCATTCTATCCTCTTTAAAGGTCAATATGTTGCTCAAGACACAATAAATTTCCTGAATCAAATAAGCATGAAAATGTTGATTATTTTTCTTCAAATTCTCCACACAAAAAAAAGACAAAGGTACAAGTGTAATGAATTAATATGCACATGAGCTAAGACAAATATAGCTTGAACGCCTAGCAACTTGTATTAAATAATGGAATGCCAATATAAAACTTCTAGAAGGGGGGAGCCATTCACATTTTTAGCATAACATGCATTTTTAACAAGGAAGTGAACAAATTTCTTGTATGCAAGGTATACATTGGAAAAGAAAGAAAAGAAAAAAAAAACAAATTGAACATGGTATGATAAAATGAAACATACCTCACATGCGTCGTTGATTTCATTTGCATATTGACACAATGCTATTTTAATTTATGTCATATTTTGTGTACAGTTATGTACATGCATTTTTCCATTTACATTTTTGTTAAAAATGTTAAGTAGGGTATCATATATGTTGCTCATTGTCATGTACGTTAAGCTTTATCATACATATATGTCTGATTCTCACTATATTTTGAGCGTTTTAGTAGGGTGCAATGGCGTGCTTGGCTAACGGAGCTCGCTTTTGCTCAAAATGCTAAGAAAAATAAGTTAATATGCTTTAAAAACGCTAAAAAGGTACGTAATTTGGTTTACATATCGCATTCGGGTTGTTTTTCTTTTGTTTCCCCTATATTGGGATGCCTCGTCATGTAGACGAGATGTATATTGACTATGTAATTTTTCCCGAGCAAACCATGCAGGGGAGATGCTGCCGAAATTTTCCGTAAATTTGGGCGTTAGAAAATTTTTGAGTTTTAAAATCTAGTAACTTATTTTCATTATAACAAGTTTAAAATCTTAATAAAAGTACCATTAATGGAAGTATATTTTGTTAATTATACGTAAGTATGATTTTAGACGACGTTTCCTTTTCGAGGACGAAAAGCGCTGAGTGGGGGAGAATGTAACGGACCAATAATTTCGAGATTTAAATATGCAAAGTTAATGAAAAATTAAATTGTAAATGAATGTTTATAATAAAAAAAATTGGATTAAAAAAAAACCCTGAACTGTAACATATGTTAAATGTATGAATTTGATTTCCAATTTTAATTTAAAACTTAAAATCATGTAGGTTGTTTTGAAATACAAAATTTAAAATGATGGGTTAGTTTAGAATTTATTTGTTGAAACAATTGTGAAACCGATAAGTTATATAAAAAAAAATTGTTAGAAGTCGGAAAGATTCAAACTAAAATATTAGACGCTATTGCATGAAGAATGGTGTTATTCATTTCACGAAAATTAGGCAGTTAATGCCCCGAATTCTTCATTCTGAGTCAAGAACGCGAAAAATTGGACTGCTCTTGTTGCTTATCGATCCCATTTCGTTTGTCACCTACAAGAATGAATATCCGAATAGATTTCTATTATAAACTAATAAGAAAGGTACTTCATTCATAAATGAAACATTTGTAACAAATGATGAGAAAAGCTTGGACACATGTATGATTCACATCATGCAAACGACACTTGTGGTGACTACAGATAATCACCTCCACGTGCTCCTCCTTTCTACATGCGGTTGTCTTCGTGTACTTCTCAAATCTTTTGCTTTCTTCGTATTCATTATTATTTACCACGAAAGAGAAAATATAAGCAATTGTCCAGAAAAATTTTACCACTATTCTCCAAACCAAAACCAAGAGAAATGTATTAAAATCGAAATAGCCTCCAATGGTTTCCTTCAAAATCTATTAAGGCCAGCATGTTCCTCCCCAAATCGAAAGATCGGCCCTTCAATATGAATCAGCGCGTCTTCCTTCTTGCCGTCCGTGAGCCACCAGGGTCCCTGCTTCTTCGTACAAAGTCGCCAAGCTTGGCTTCGCCTTGGCGGTCCAGATCCAAGCGCTGCCTTTTCTCATGAGGCCTCTTCCTCAACGCACCTCACCTAATCACCGTGCCATCCACCGCCTGGCAATGATCGTTAGATCAGCCAGCTCAACGTTGCCGTCCGTCCATCGCTCCAGCCCGCGCAAGTCTCCCTTTGCTCATCATTTAAATTGAAGCTGTACCATAAAGTAAAAACCGTAGATAGTGGTGCTCTTTCCGTCAGTCTACCAGGAGTCACCAAACGCAGATACACCTATACATGAGGCCAACAGTGCCTTAAAGCCAACTGCCAATAAGTTTCATATGTAGCACTTTAAGTGTTCAAGTCTATGCCAAAAAGGGCCTGTTGTGAATGGCTTGAGTCTCACTTATTCGGAGCAGAATTTAAATACCGTTTTGAGTCTATACCTGGGAAGCTATAGGCTAGCATGGGAGCTTCAGTCAAGTTTGAGTCTTTCTCTTTGGGTTCAGACACAGTAGGGAGCCGGTTGATTTTTCTGTATGACGTTAGGTATATTTTCTTATTTACAATCATAAATAAATATATATATATATATGTGTACGTATGCTCAGCTCGGGTTTAACGGTGAGAATTATCGCCATTGTTAGGTTTCCTATTTAAGAGGATTTTTGTCATACTTGGAAATTTCCGGATTCTATTTATTTACATATGTACACGTATGTGTATATGTAAATAAATGATTTGAGTAAGGATTCATCATCCTAGAGATCGAGTCTCGCTTCAGTTTCGTTTCAAGTTCATAGTCATCTTCTTTGCTTCGAAAGGTGAGTTTTCTCACTCATAGACTAACTAATTATTAAGTGAATTAAATATCTGAGATGTTGAATGGAATGTTAGGTTGTTCTAGAAATTGGTTGCTTCGTGATTGTGCACATATGACACACACCGTTATCTTATATGACACAATTTGTATGTGAATGTGTGATATGCTATATTTTATTCTCACCATGCAAGTTCCCCTTATATTAGAAAAACCATTGCGGGTTGAAATGATAAATACCCGAAGAACTGTATATTCGAATTGATTTGGGATGCGGGTTGAAATGATACATACCCGGGGTTCGAATATTTTAAAGAACGGATTGAAATGATAAATATCTGTATCACTAGACCATAGGATAGAAAATTATATACGGACACCGTGGTCAATAAAATGAGAATATTTTAAAATACTTATCACTTTATGTTTACCTAACAAGTTTAATGATTTGATGTAAAGGATATGCAAGACTTGATAAATGCTTCCCAAATCTTATTTTGACACATGATTTGACAATGAATTTTCGCCGTACAAATGTAAGAAGGATTTTGTCAAAATAAAAAGTGTTAAATCCAAGGATATGAAAGAATATGATTATTTAAATCAGGGTGAATACGGGTTGGTTTACAAGTTAGAATTTAAATAGATCATATGTGTTTAACAACTAATGTGAAAGTGTTTGGGAATTTATTTCTAAAATGGATATGTGAAACCCCAAAGTAAACATTGGTTTGAAGATCGTTTTAACAATGAAGTTTTGAATTTGAACCAAATAAATGGGGATTTGTTTAAAGGTGGAATTTTGATGGGAAAAGAAATTCTGAGACATGGATTTGGATTTGGATTGGATCAATATTATTTCAATTTCATAGAAGTAAATTTTCCTTATTACTTGATTTATAAATATTTTCTCTAAAATAGTTTGATTTCTTTAACTATATGAATTTTATAATATTTTTCCAACTATGTATATATATATTTATACAATATTTTTAATTTAATATACATATATTTTTCCAACCATATATATTTATACATTACTCTCAAATTTATATACATATACCTTACCAACTCTATATATGTTTATACATTATTTTCAATATACTATTTTCAAACTTAACTTTTCTAAATGTGTTTTATAGATATAAATCTATGTCCGATCCAGTCCAGCGAGTCAAAAGGGTGAAAGAAAGGATTTCAAGCAATAGTAATATGTCTTGGAATTTGAAACTTAAACCCAATGGTTGACAAAGTAATGGCAAATTTTGGTTTTATAATCTCAAGTCAAACCAATGATGAATGATTTTGAGAAATCGATTTTGGGGCAATACTTGAGACAACTCGATTTGCGATATGATTTCAAATATTATGGCCACGGCATGAAAGATGTAAGCGTCGGTTGTTAAAGAGACCGGAGTCGGTAAGTGGCATACTCTCTGTCAGTGACGATACCACTTTAACAACTGTGTACGTGATGGAGTATCGGAACGACGACAAGATGGCTTGGAAGCGACCACTGGATCGAAGAGGGCGCACGATTAAAAAGCTATAAAATGTATTCTAAGATATGTAAAACATACATTAGACTTTGGATTATTTTATCCTAAGGATGATTCGTTCGATTTAATTTCTTGTTATGTCGGTGATTATGCGGGTTGTAAATCCGATCGTAAGAGTACTAGTGGAACATGTCACTTCTTAGGACATACACTAGTTTCTTCGTTTAATAAAAAGAAAAATACCGCATCTTTGTCAATAACTGGAGCAGAATATATATCTCCTGATTTGGCTTGTTCACAAGTAATATACATGCAACAAACTTTAAATGATTTTGGATTAAATATAAATAAATCACTAATATACTGCGATAATACGAGCGCTATACATATATCTAAAAATCCAACTCATCACTCAAGAACTAAACATATTGATATACGACATCATTTTCTAAGAGATAACGTAAGTAAAGAGAAAATTTCACTCGATTTTGTTGAAACAGATAAACAAATAGCGGATATACTAACAAAACCATTAAACGAAGCAACATTTACTAAACTTAGAAGAGAATTAGGTATTTGTTCATTAAGTGAATTAGAATAATTAAATATATTAGTATACATGAGAATAACAATAAAAATCAGAAAAATAAAATAAAAAACACAAGTATATCGACATACATATGTCTCTATGTCGACATTTAACTGCTAGATTTTAAAAATTAATTCCCACCAAAAGTTAGTTATAATAATAATTTAAACTCTCTACTTCGAATTTTCTTCTTCACTCCTTAATTTCATTTCTGTAAAAACTCAAAACAAAAATAAATCTTGACCTCCAGTAATTATGATAACCAAATTAATCCTGAATCATCTGCTGGACCATCCGAAGGTCCATTTCGATGTTCTACCCTCTCTTATGTAATCAAATTGGAAGAGTAAATGGACTATGCTCTCCAAACGCTCGCTAAGATTCAAGTACTCCAAATTCAGATAAGTCAAGAGAAAATTAAATAAGGAAAGATGATGCAGAATCTTCATAAATTTGTAATGGATAATCCAGCAATTCCAATCATCATCGAAGATGATAATCCAGCGATGGAAGAAGAAGAAGAGCAGGAGGAAGAGATGATGGAAGAAGAGGAACCAGAAGAGGCACAACAAGAAAGCACGGATGATCAAGTTGTGTGCATTGGGGAAGTTTCGATATTCTTTCGATCGAGAAGGAAACATAATTGAACAAAATGAGGAATTTTTCTCCATTACCACCAATTGTCCAATCCATAAGTCCCCTATTGTAAAGAACAAATATAATTTATGTTTCTTTCCATTTATTCGTTTAATTGTTGTAATAAGTGTGTAGTCGTTCGTGTAATTTTCTTTGTTGTATATCATTTGTATTAAAAAAATGTTTAATTTGATTCTTGCTTCGTATTTTATAAGCATTTCATTAGTTTGTTATATAGGAATGAATTTAGGGGGAGTCATATACATTAAGTATTTTGATATATAATCACATAGATGACTATAGGTTTTAAGGGAAGTAATTTACTTTAGTATGAATATAGGATATGTATAAATAGATATAGGATTTAGGTAAGTATTTTTAGAATTTCTTTTCCATAATGACAAAGGGGGAGAAATTCTAAAATATAGAATTAGGTTTAAGGGAGAGTATATAGGATTCATATTGACGGGGGGAGTATTAGGAGGACCAAATCAAAACGATATCAACAGGTATGAACATGTATGAATATTCTATAAACTAAGGTTGTCATCATAAAAAAGGAGGAGATTGTTGGAGAATGGAGTTTTGATGACACCAACCTTATTTCAATTATCATTGATTATAAAATATATACTAACATTTCTGTCTAGAATATATATATATATACACACAAGAATATGCAGGATTTATATACAAGAATCAGTACTAAAGACTGTACAATTTTAGAGTTTCAAAAGATTCAAGATTTAGAGTAAATTCAAGACTCAGGAGTAATCAAGATATCACGAAATCAAGAGTTCAAGACAAATATAGTTATAGAGTTTAGTTTATATGTAAGACTGAATAACACTCCAGGTTCAAATTCAAATTCTGTTTTTCAAATTTCAAATTTTGTTTCTCAAATTTCAAATTATAATTTCAAATAATTTTCAATCTTACTTATGATTTCAAATATAAGTTTTAAAGTTTATATAAGTTTATATATTTATACATTTATATACTTCTATATTTATATAGTTTTAAACCTTATAATTTTATAAATATGTTTATACAATATATATTTATGTTTTTATGCTTTAGAATACTCTTTTATATCAATAAGTTTTAATTCAAGAATTTCCAGAATAGGATATATATTTAAGCACTTGAAAATGATCAAATTTCAAATTTTACACTAGGCTTGTTGAAATATATAATAGACTATGTCGACATACAACTGTCACTTTTTCAATTTTCAAAGGAAGTGTCTTTTCATTAGTTGTAATATTCTAGAAGCGTTATAACCTTTTAAATATTATATATAAGGGTTAAATTCAAATTTTTTAATTATTCTTTTTCTCCGTCTTCACCCCTCTTCATCCCTCCATTAATATTTCTTATTTTGTTGATTTTTAAACTTCTACTTTGCCGATTTCTATTCTAATTACATAAAACTTCTTCTTTTCTCACTCTCTACTCATCCCTCTCTAAATTGAAGTGATATTGAAGAGTTATAGGGCTGTTATAATCTTTTGGGATGTGTTTGGGAAAGGGTGTGTTCCTTGTAGCCCTGAAATCAAGGAATCAGAGCGATGTTAACCTTGTAGTCGTGAAATCAAAGGGAATATACTAGATCAAGGGTATTTGCAGCGGTGTTAACCTTGTATCCGTGAAATCAAGGGTGGTCGAATCGGTGTTAAATTTGTAGCCGTGAAATAACGGGTGTTGTACTTGGATATTGATATAGTAATAATACTCTGCGCAATCCAGTGATACGTGGGACTAGACGTAAACCAGTGTAAAATCCGGTGTGTTCTTTCCTTTTTCTGCATTTTATTTTTGTTTATTTCTGTGTTTGTGTGTGATTCTATGTCACTGATCATCTCTGTTGTTTGTGATTCATATAGCTGATGTAAATTAAAAACAACATTCTATTATTTTTCTATTGGAATTGTTTTATGCATCATATACAAGGTTTTAGGAGGCATAGAGTCATGCGGTTGAGGAGTCTAATCGTGATGAGTTGACATCGAAGGAGGAACAACATACTTGACGCTGTTATGGATCCATCGCAGCGCAGTAGAAGTTATGGCTTCGGTAACCTAACAGTAATTAATCATTTTGCATATATACAAAAAATTAGCGTTTAAATATATAGCGTTATAATATTTTATATGTTGACATAATCTTTTTGCTATTCATTCTATTTGCAGGCTCGACAAGCTCAGAAGGCCCAAGATAAAACAGAAATCAGGGAGCTTAGAATCATGATTGAGTAGCTACAAGAGTAGAACCGTCTACAGGCTATACAAACTGAGCAACTAAATCAAAAGCTTGCGGAGTATGTACACAATCATGGTACTTTTCCTTCGTCGTCTGGTGCTTTTGGAAGCTGCAAAGACGATGCTGGAGGTATGTGTTTTTTTTACGTTTATCATTACACGATGTATATGTTGATTTGTAGATGTTATATATATTGGTACAGAGTTGGTAAGGATGATACTTTGGATATATTTTTATGGTTTGTATTTGGTTTGTAGACATGTAACGTTGATATGTTAGTTTTTGAGATGTTTGGATAGTTTGGTTTATTTATATTGATGTATATTTGATTTGTGTTGGTTGTTTATTTTGTTATTGATAAATATGTGTGTGATATTGGATTGGAAATGGATTGAAAATGGAATGGATAGGAAATGGGTGGCTAGAAGTAATAGGTTTGCCGTTATAAACAAAATCACCTAGTTTTTCCAACGGCTACAAACGGTTTCCAATGGCTTACGAGTCATTTGTTTGATACGATTTCCAACGGCTCCATAACGTTTGAAGCTATTGCAATAGCCATTGAAAATGGTCTGTTGGATCCGTTGAAAACCTTTAGACGTCGTTAACTTTATTCCAACGGCTTCAAACGACCGGGAACAATTCTGAGCCGTTGGAATAGCCATATTCTTTTTTTTAATTTGTTCAAGGAGGAAATCGACCGGAGTCGTAAAAACTATTTTAGTGCACCTAGCCCGGTCCACGAGCACCACATAAGTGGTTGATCTTAGCGTATGCACATGGTAAGCTCTTAGCATGCCTTTTTGGGTGTCGAACCCACTCCGTAGTTACCACTGTAGGCATATTGAGATATTCTCTTACTCATCACCATCTGTGGTCATGGGGAGTAAGAGCACCGAGTGTAATGGTAAGTGTGCTGCACAAGAAATTATAGTTTTTAACAGGAAGTATGCAAAAGTAAGTTGAAAAAAGGTAGAATTCTAGCTAGGACAAAAATATTACTTTTAATTCGTATTACTTATTTGTTGTGCTAAATGTTTGACTATCATAAAATGAAAATAGTCGTCCATAATTCAAACATGCACAATGTATTCGTTTTGTTTGAAGTTTGCATTCTCCCCACTCTTCTTAGAGTGTTTAGAAGTTCTCATCCACTCATAACTAGATTTGTTCGTATCTATTCATTTGCATTTCATTTTAGTAAAATAATATTATCTATGAATATTTTAATAAATTGTAAACATCAAATATTTTGTTTGTAAATAATTGTAACTTAATTTTAAATGTCAACGATTATGTTTATAAATCTTTCTAATAAATTATTAATGTGAAGGTTTTATAATATTTGCAACATACTTTTTGAAGACAAAGATATCGCATAATTTTCAAAATGCAAGTCATTACATCACAAAATAATTTGGGGAGGTTATTATACTGTTACTTTACTTCTGACCATTAGTTTACACCAGTATAGACTAAAACATCATGAAGTTTCAGTGATGTATAATTAATAGTATGCATTGTGTTGTATCAAGGAAAATAAGAGGGTATGTGTTGAGGTGGAAAATAAACAAGGAGCCAAATAAGGGTTGCATGGCTCTGCATATTAATTAAACGTTTAATGCCAAAACCCATGTTTTGACCATCTGCATATGCTAAGATCAGCCGTTTAAATGCTGCTAGCGGATCGAGCTAGGTACACCAGGGGGATTTTTACGATTTCGGTCGGTTTCCCTTAAACAAATTCAAAAAAAAAACGAAATGTTTGGTACAACAAACTAGATGAACGGATCACCTTTAGAGATCATTTATTGCAGACTATTAAGGAAATTTTGCAACGAGCTTAGACAAGTACGGAAAATCAAGCTAATCAACAGCAAAGTGACAAAAATTTATCCATTGGCTCCTATGTTTTTCTCAAACTAGTCCTTACTGCCAGCATTCTCTTCAACCGAATTAGCACAAACTCTCAAAGAAATCATTAAGAAAGTTGGCAATGTTGCTTAAAAATTCCTACCAGTTGAAGCTTAACTTTGAGGTCAAGACCGAATTTCTATACGGAAGCAGTAATACAGCAGCACATTCAACTACTAGGCACTATATAGCAATCTTTGTTTATGTTCTAATTAATTAAAGTGCAGTTGTACAAGCCGTGAAATGTGTAACAGATTTTGATTATAGAACGGTTCTGAAAATATAAGAAAATTTAGTTGATTGATTTTCATAAATCTTTAAGAAGCAATTTTTTATAGAAGAATTCTATTTTCCTCCAAGTTCCTACTTTTTCCAGAAGTAGATCCCTTTTCTCAGATTATTTTAACGTTTCAAGAAGAAATTTTTCTTTCCACATAATTTTTTTTGAATAAAAACAAAAATTATTGACAAATCTAATTTAAACTACAAAGCTGCACATCAAATGATGTTGTGTAGACAAAATTCTTTCTAGATAATAAAATTGGGAATGTCTTGCACTACAAGGCAGTCTTCATTTTGTAATGGGAGGGGGGGACGGCTAGCGACGGCTAAAAAAGTGGCCGTCGCAAGTCGTCGCACGACCTGTAATATTAATTACCGCCAGCTTCTCCCCCAAATCATTTTCCAGCAAACAAAATTAAACCCCAAACCCTTCCCGTCGCCCACCGTCGCTGCTCCGATTTCACCAAGCCTAACTCTGTTCCAAGCTTCTCAATTTGCTCCAGTATGTCTTCTTATCTCTATTGGCAAATTCTATTTCAACCCACTAATTTAGTTAGTAGCCCCCCAAATCATGAAATAGTTGGTAAACCCCCAAATTTAGTTAGTAGCCCCCCGTTTCTTAAAAAAAAAACCAAAAATACCCTTCCACGTAGGGAGACTACGTGGTTTTTCAGTGTACCTCGTAGCTGTTCTACGTGGTTTGTCAAAGTACCACATAGATGATCTCCGTGGTTCATTCATGGACCATGTAGGGTTACTACGAGGTTCGCCGAAAAACCACGTAGTACAACTACGAGGTATTCAAAAAACTGAAAAAAAATTATAACCGAAAAAGGGTATTTTGGTCATCATATTTTTTTGATGAAATGGGGGGCTACTAACTAAATTTCTGGGTTGAAATAGAATTTGCCATCTCTATTATATGTTTATTTATGGTTAATTAGGGTTAATTTCCATGTTTATATGAGTTTGTTAATTGAATGATTATAGATATGAAATTGGTTGTCTTGTGAGATGCATATGATGTTGATTATGTTGTAAATTGATTTGGGAGTAAGTGTAATTGATTAGGTGGTTGAAAACGTTGATTATCACTTATGTACTTGATTTAGGAGCACGAAAACAATGATTATCATTCATGGAATTGGGCTTACGTTGATTGTGTTATAGGTTGATTGTGTGGTAGGGATTGTTTGAGAAAATATGAAGTAAATGTGATTGTTTACCGGTAGTAACTTGAGTATAATTATTGAAACAGCGTAATGATGTCCCTTGTCTACATGCGTTGTTATTTATGTCACTATCGGATGCAAGAATAGTCGGTCCAAACAAATTTAAAGAATGCATTTGCAATATAAAAAAAATTGTTGCTATAATATTTAATAAAAAAATGTTAATTCGAAGTGGTTCTTAATTTAGATATAGATCGTTAAGAATCTTGTTATATGTAACAAAAATCATATTTATAACTTAACTCCTTAAATTTGAATTGAAATTAAATAATTAACTTGAAAGCTTAGTTTATCTTTCAAAAATTGAAACTAATAAACTAAAAGTAACTAAAAGTAACTAAAACTAATTTATACTTCATAATTTTCATTGTCATGTTATTTTACCAATTGAAAGTCCTGAAAAATATTATATAGACGCTATGTAGTAAACATGCGAGCGCAGGCGGAAAAAGGCACAAGGCACAACTAAGGGGCTTTTTTGAAGTTTAAGGCGCACCTATTAGTGAAGCGCAAAAAAGAGAGCAAAAAAGCCCAAAGCGCAAAAAGCATGCTTTTTTCATTTGTATTGTTTTTTGATTTAAACTTAGGTTGAATGTTTTTTTGACTATTTAGGTGAACCCCTTAGATAAATTTGGCCCCGTCCGACAAGTGTTGTATGTGATCGTTATATGGGTATTCGTTTTTACACAAAACGGAAATCTATATTCATCTAATACAATATTCGTTGGATTTGTCCTAGTATTGGACAAGTTACAAATATAATAACGTAAGCATATTTTATAAATCGTTTCAGTTTAAACGGTTAACAAAGTTTCGATGGCACTTCCTTTTTGTTCCCTGTGTACACTCATTTGTGTATGATACAGGGACCAAAGGGAAGTGCTGCCAAAATTTTGTTGAACCGTTTAACCTGAAATGATTTATAAAATATGCTTACGTTATTATATTTGTAATGGAAGTAGGTAGACCGGCCGCCAAAGTAAAAAAGAAATAAACAAAAAAAAAACATGCAATAGTTATAAATGAAATTTTACGAGATTTAAAATAGTATAAATTGTTACGTTCGATCGAACTTTCTAACATATTTGTTGCAAATCAGGAAAATGTTCGATTATTTTCGTGATCGCAGTTGGATGTATCAACCCCGTACTGGTAAGAAAGGGTCGATAAAGGAACATTTTTGTAATGGAGTCCAAAAATTTATTAGATTCGCTAAATCCAATAATCGGGGTAATGTAGACATTCGTGTCCGTGTAGTAAGTGCAGACATCTGAAGCATTGGAAACCAGATGTAGTAGAAGTACATCTATATAAATTTGGTTTTGTGTTGAATTATCACTTATGGGATCGTCATGGAGAACTTGTTCAACTTACGTCTAACCCTGTAGTGGTAGAGGACGATAGTACAATGATGAACGATAATACATTGACAAATCCGATAGAAAATATGGTGCAAGATGCAGCACGATCAATGTTTCCTAACATTGAGCAAAGCAACGATGAGACTGGAAATGTCAAAGAACCAACGGCAGAAGCGGAATTTTTTTATGAGTTATTGAATTCTGCTAAGAGGCCGTTGTGGGACGGGTGTACAAGCGGAACCGAGTTGTCTGTAACCGCCGAATTCGTCACTATGAAATCAAAATTCAATCTTACAAAAGCTGCATTTACAACAGTTGTACAAACTGCAAAACGACATATGCCGCCCAATAATTTGATATGCGATAGTCATTATAAAGTGAAAAAACTTATGTTCTCTTTTGGATTACCATATCATAAGATAGATACATGTGTTAAAGGTTGCATGTTGTATTGGAAAGAAGACGCTCAGCGTAGAAAATGCAAATTTTGCAACAAAGATAGATATAAACCCAAGGAAAAAGAAAGAAAAAGAAGTTCCATATAAAAGAATGCATTATCTACCCATAACTCCCATACTTCAACGGTTATATGCATCTTCTGCTATAGCGTGTCATATGCGATGACATAGCGTGAGAACATCAGAAGAAGGAACTATGATATATCCGTCTGATGGTGAAGCATGGAAACACTTTGATAGGACTTATCCTGAATTTGCTGCAGAGAGCCGTAATGTTAGGCTCGGTTTATACACGAATGGATTTTCGCAATTTTCTCATTTTGGTAATAAATATTCATCATGGCCTATCATTGTTACTCCATATAACTTACCTTCATGGATGTGTATGAAAAATGCATATATGTTTCTAACGGTTGTCGTCCCTGGTCCCGATGATCCGACTTAAGGAATTTTTGATTGAAGAGTTGAAAACATTGTGGCATGAAGGAGTCAAAACATACGACATTTCGAGAAAAAGAATTTTTCCTATGTTTGCTTCTATATTATGGACTATTAGTGATTTTCCCGCATATGACATGCTTTCAGGTTGGAGCACAGCTGGAAGTCTAGCTTGTCATCATTGTATGGAGGAGACACGAGCATTTTCATTAAAGCATGGAAAAAAAATTCTTGGTTTGACTGTCATGGTTGCTTTCTCCATATTAATCATAAATTTAGAACGGATAAAAAGAAATTTAAAGCTAACAAAGTAGAGTCAATGCTACCGCCTAAAGTTTGGACAAGTGAAGAGATATATGAAGTTGTAAGTGAGTACCCAAAGATACATGAAACTGGAAAGCAGGTTGAAATTCCAGGTAAATCGAACATTCATGATTGATGCAAACAAAGTATATTTTGGGAGTTACCTTACTGGAAAAATCTAAAACTTCGGCATAATATTGACATGATGCATAATGAAAAAAAAACGTGTTTGATAACGTTTTTAATACAGTTTTGAATGTAAAGGGTAAAACCAAAGAAGATGCGAATTCGAGACGCGATATACTACACTTTTGTAAACGGTCGGAACTGCACTTGTATGACGAAAATAAAAAACTTAAAGCATGTTACGAGCTAGACAACAGGCAAGTAAAACTCGTGCTAAAGTGGGTGGAAGGATTACGATGTCCTGATGGGATTTCTTCAAACCTGCGTAGATGTGTGGACTTTAAAAACAGTAAATTGAGTGGAATGAAAAGTCATGATTGCCATATCATGATGGAATACTTTTTACCTATGGTTTTCAAGGAAATCTTGTCTACAAAAATCTGGAGTGTTATAACAGAATTAAGTTTGTTTTATAAACAACTTTGTTCAATGACATTAAAGGTAGATCGCATACGTAAGCTTGAACTAGAAATCCCTGTACTGATCTGCAAACTCGAGAAAAAATTGCCACCTGGTTTTTTTAATGTAATGGAGCATTTACCTATTCATCTTCCGTCCGAAGCACTTCTTCGAGGTCCAGTCCAATATGAATGGATGTATCCATTTGAGAGGTAACTTTGTATATAATTTCAATAACCAATCTAGATTACAACTTAGATTATTGCACCGACATATAAATTAAATTAATCTTATTATAGGTACTTGAATCATTTGAAGAAAAAAATTAGGCAAAAAGCTCGAGTGGAAGGTTCGATTTGCAAATCGTACCTTGAAGAAGAAGCTTCATTTTTTTTCTCATTACTTTAGTGAAGATGTGAACATGTCTTTTGTAATTGTTTCTCGTAATGAACAAGTCTTTGAGCAGGAGTCTTCTCAAACAATGTTATCTATTTTTAGACAACATGGAAGACCTGCAGGAAAATGTGTGGAAATTTGGTTAAGCGATAAAGACTACAATATGGCACACACATATGTTCTCTTAAATTGTGCAGAAGTTGCATCATTTGTCAGGTAATACTAAATTCATGTACAATTCGATTATATATACATATACATTTATTTGTGTCTATTAATAAAAAGAAACATAACACATATATGCAGTATCTATGAATCACAACATCCATCGGGTGATCTCAGTAAAGAATTTGCTAGATGGTTTTCAGAATATGTTCATAATCCAAATAACTATGTTGTTAACGAAGGATTACGACATCTTGCTATCGGACCAAAAAGAAATGTCAAAACTTATCCAATATACGTTGTCAATGGATTTAAATTCAACACCAATGATTACGGAGCTAAAAAATTAACGTATAACAGCAGCGTATTTGTCAAAGGTAGTGATGATCCAGAGGAGCATATAAAAGATTTTTCGGCGTCTTAACGCAAGTTGTAGAGTTGACATATTATGTTCAGCCTGTAGAGAAAATTTATCTGTTCAAATGCAACTGATTTAGCAATGTTCCTGGTTCTGGAATCAACGTGCACAAAGATTACAAGCTAATCGAAATAAGGCATACTTCGCATTACTATAAGTATGATCCTTTTGTGTTAGCTAAGCAAGAATTACAAGTCTATTTTGCTCCATATCCATCCTTAAAAAAAGACAAATCAGATTGGTGGGCTGTTTTTAAAACAAAGGCGAGATTTACATTTGATGGAAATGATATTCCAGAAAGAAGCGTATCAAGTGGATCTTGAGCCAAATACTGAAATAATAATAGCTGATGACATTGATATAGGGTCGTTGAATGATGAAGCGAATGTATTAGTAGATGCATTTGTAAGTACTGAAGAAAACGATATAGAGTATGAGACCGAGTCTGCATCCAAAGATGATGAAGACTGAGGTTTTGTACTTATGCTATGTACTATATTCTGAGCTATGTTATGTATTATTCTGAGCTATGTAATAATAATGATGTTGATTGTTCTTAGCTATGCATTTACTTACATTTGTTAGTATTCTGAATTATGTAATGATAATGTTGACTATGTATGTTATACAGTATTGTTCTTCTCATTTACAATTTATGTTATGATAATGATGACTAATGTTAATAATTCAAGTTATTTGTATGCACATTATATTATTGTAACAGATATGTCTGATGATAGACGATGATCGAGGAGTACATCTCAGCCTACTCCTTTACCATCTCCAGGAGGATCAGGAGCAGGTGCGAGCAGCTCATTGCCGAATCTGCGCCGAGTTGCGGAGTTTGTTCCGAAGAGTGGCGGGTAAATGTCAAATTTATTTCAATTTAGTTTATTTAAAATATATGAAATACTTATATCAACTTCTACACAGGGGATTCGAGATTGAGCCCGCACAGTTCATATTAGAGGTATCGAGGCAGTCTTACGTGAGCAGAATGGCGGGGGCTTGGCCACATTGGGATAGTATTCCACCTCATATTATGAATGTCATTCTAGCCGATTTATTGGTAAGTATTTTTTTATACTAATATTGAAAATTAATATACTATAAATAATTAAAAATAAATGTAATATGCAGGCTGTTGTACGCGTTGAGGATCATGACATGCCTACTTTTCTGACTCATAGGAATACGAAGATGCTCAAAAATTACAGAGAGATGGTTTCAAGGGCGAAGACATCTAGAAAAAAGCCTTTGTTTATGAGTGATGATGTTTGGGCAGATTTTCAAAAGTATTGGGAGTCGGAAGAAGCTAAAGTAAGACATAATGATAAATTTTCACATTTATAATATTGATTGCATTAATTTACATCATCGTGTTTAAAATTTAATAGAAAGTAGCAGTTAGAAATAAAGCAAATAGAGAAAAGAATCCTGCTCTACACCGCGGTGGCTCAAAATCATTTCAACAACATATAAGTGATTTGGTATAAATTTTAAATACTTGTAGTATATGTTCACGTAAAAATTTAGTGTATATAATTCATTCTTATTTTTTAAAAATATTTACTCAGACTGTAAAGTACGGAAGAGAGCCTTCGCTGGCAGATGTATTCAGACACACACGTGCAGTGGAGCATACTGATGAAGAAGGAAATATTACAAATGATTGGGCGGATCCGAAGAGTGAGTATAATGGTAAATATATATGCTTATCCGTATAAATTAAAATATTCCGTATTCGTTCCTATCACAGTATATAAATAAATTTTATGGCATTTGTGTTAAAATTTTATTGCTATTGTAGTGAAAGTATGATGCAGAGGCTACTAGAGTGATAGAGGCTACTGGACAGGAGCTTACGGTCGTAGAATCTGATCGTATATGGCATTCTATCACCAATCCTCCTACTCGAGGAAGGCGATATGGTTTCGTCAATCAGAAGGTAAGACCTTTTATAGACATAAATTACAGTTTTAAAATATGAGAAATTATGCTATTTAATATTAAGTTATTGTAACGACCCAGAAAATCTGAACCAATTTAAAATTTTTAAATTGGCTAAAATAATGGATTTTAAATATTTAAAATAAATATTTTAAATAATGGCGATGAAAACTGAGTTTGAATCGACAGTTTAAAATGAATATAATTAATTATAATTATAAACAAGGCCTAAAATGGCGTGGCAGTTTCAAAAATTGAATTCAAACTTTGTCGGACTGTACCGGATGCAAAACAATCCGGATTTTAGTGAAACCAAAAATAATGGAATCTAATTGGTAATATCTTTCTAACGAATCCGACCAATCGAAATTTGATAGCGGGAATCAAAAGATATGTCCAGTTGAAAATTCTGAATAGTCGCTATAGAATTCAGGCCCTTAAAAATGGACATTTTGCAAATGACCTCGGATTTCGACGAAACCACTTTTGTTGGATCCGCAGTGTCAAGTTATTGCTAGGTTTCAAATTTCATAATTTTTCGAATCAATATGTGAGCGTGGCAAAGGAAAACGCGTTTGACCAGTTTCTGTTGAATTTAATCGACTGGAAATTGGCCATTTTGCAAACGGTCTCAGAATTCGACGAAACTAGTTTTGTTAGGACCGTATCGTCAATACAAAGCTAGAAAATATTTTTCGAGAATTTTTCTAGTTAGTATGTGACCCCGGTAATTTGAAATGTACGTTTAAAATTCAATATAGTGATTTAAATGTAAATTCAACGGAAACTGATTGTAACGATCAAATCAGCTTGCGATACATATCCCATTGTGTTCGGAATGGGGGTAAAACGCTATGGGCGACAGGCGGTGGGCCTCGTTTAGAGGTCAAATGTAAAAGTCAACCTATTTGCAAAATTAAATAATTAAATAATAATAATAAAAAGAATCTCTACTTTTCCCTCCTATACCTTGCCCCCCCCCCTGTAATTCATTACCGATTTCATTTAATAAAAAAAAAAAAAGAGAAGAAGAAAGCAGCCGCCCGCCTCGAAGCTACCACCACCGTTCGAAACCCTAGCGCAACCCCCGAAGCTCCCAAATCGCGCGAACTCCGACGAAGACAGCGCCGCCTTCCCCGTTCGAGACCACGAAGCTACCAACACCGTTCGAAACCCCGAGCGCCACCCTCGAAGCCACCTCCGACGACCCCCCCCCTGTAAGTTTTCTTTTATTTTATTTATTTATTTTATTTTTGTTTTAATACTGATTTTATTTACATAAGAAAAGAATGTTTTTTTTTTTAGTTTAAATACCGTGGGTTTTTTAGGTTTTAAAACCGATTTTTAAAAAAGAATGTAAAACTGTTTTTTTTAAGAATTCAAAACTGATTTTATGTAAAAGTTAAAACTGATTTTTATATAAAGTTAAAACTGATTTTAATTAGATTTGAAAACTGATTTTTAATTAGATATAAAAACTGATTTTTTTTAAAGAATTAAAAACCTGATTTTTAAAAAGAAAAAAAAACTGATTTTTGGTTTAAAAGGAAAAAAACTGATTTTTGTTTAAAAGGAAAAAAACTGATTTTTGTTTAAAAGGAAAAAAAACTGATTTTTGTTTAAATAGAAAAAAAACTGATTTTGTTTAAATAGTAAAAACTGATTTTGTTTAAAAAGAAAAACTGATTTTAAGAAAGGTTTTAAAACAGAAATTTTGAAAAGTAAAAGATTTGAATTTTGAAAAGTAAAAGATTTAAACTTTAAAAAGTAAAAGAAAAGATTTGATCTTTGAAATGGAAAAGACGGAATTTTTATTAAGAAGTAAAAATCAGATTTTTATATATTGAAAGTCGAAGTAAAAATCAGATTTTTATATATTGAAAGTCGAAGTAAAAATCATATTTTTATATATTGAATAGCGTGGTAAAAATTCGATTTTTATACATCGAATAACATCGTAAAAATTCGATTTTTACATATGTAGAGGATACGGGCGAAAGTGACAAAAGGCGAAGATTTCTATAAGTGAAGTGTCGTGCAGTTGGATAGCTATTGGTGAGATTTCTGTTTTAAAAATATTATATATGTGTGAAATGAAAGTGAATAGCTATATATAAATATCTATCTATATATATATATATACGCCCCTCGTCCACAAACCATGGACGATATTTATTGATTGAAATTGTTGTGATAATTGGTTGATAACGAATGGTTGTTTGGGATTGTTTGTGATTGATATTGGTTGATTGAGGTTGAAAAATACCCATTGTGGTTGAAAAATATTTGGTTGAAACCACATAGGATTAGTTTGTGGAAATGAAATAAATATATACATGCCGCCTGCGTGCGAACTAGATGCATGATCCCCATTGTCAAAAACCGCGAGGTTTTAAGGTAGAGCGAGGAGCCGTACTAGGGACGGTCCCGGTTTAACTACCCTGCCGTTATGCTGCCGAAATTTTGAATAATATTCGTGTGTTTGAATTATTTTCATATGCTTAAACTATATTTATTCACTGTATAGAAAACATTCATGTGTTGAATTGATATTCATTCGTTGATTAGAAATTCATGTGTTGAATGGTATTCATATTTTGAAATAAATTGTTTGATGATAAAAATCACATTTTTATCTATATATAGAAACTATTGAAAACATTCCTGTGTTGAATTGATATTCATTCGTTGTTTAGAAATTCATGTGTTGAATGGTATTCATATTTTGAAATAAATTGTTTGATAATAAAAATCACATTTTTATCTATATATAGAAACCATAGAAAACATTCATGTGTTGAATTGATATTCATTCGTTGTTTAGAAATTCATGTGTTGAATGGTATTCATATTTTGAAATAAATTGTTTTATGATAAAAATCCTATTTTGTCACCTATATGAGCTATATAGAAAAATAGTGTTTTGAAATGAATTGTTTTACAATAAAAATCACATTTTTATTGTATGCATAAATCGTTGAAATGTGAAGTGTTAAAAATAGCCACTTGTTCAACATAAACATATATGAGTTGAAATATTCATTAATTAGCTAATGAAATGATTTGCACCTATTTATGTAACATTAGAATGAATGGAGTTTTTAAACCAAATAGAAATCAAATATGAAGTCGAATAGAAATTGATAAATGATAAGAACTGTATATATATGTACATGCAATATTCATTGAACAGGTTATAGCAAATGGGCTAGAGAAGAGGAATAAAATTTTGTGCCCGACAAATAGGTACACATTTACTGATTTGTTTGGGTGATGATTTTGAGCCTGTTGGCTAGCCGCTTGGCTTTTTTTTTTTTTTTTGAGATTAGAAGGACCGGGAACGCTATTTGCGATTTCCCGATGCTCCCGGCGCAGGGGAGGTTATGGCGAATTTTTTCCAAAATTTAAGGTGTTAGAAAAATATTTGAAGTGAAAACGATATTGAAATTGTTGAATGAACTATATTTATATAAATATATAAATATAAATAAAATTAAAACGAAACGAAGCCGTGCAGTTCGTATTTTGAAATCGTGATTTCAAACGACTAGTGCGGGAAATCCGACCATTGGATTTTCCCGAAACCTCAACCGTCGGGTTCGCCTTGGAAATATCTTCCCAACGGCACCAACTTTGTAAAAATCCAACGGTTTGATTGTCTGGAATGTTTAATTCAAATTTAAAGAAAAACAGCGCCAGAATAGATTATATTTATATATATATAAATATAATTATATATTTAATCGAATAACGACGCTGCAGTTCGTATTTTGAAATCGAAACTTCAAACGATTGTACCGGGAGATCCGACCGTCGGATTTTCCCGAAACTGGAACCGTTGGGTTCGTTTTGAAAAGACCTTTCTAATGATGTAAATTTTGTGAAGATCCAACGGTTAGATTTTCAGATATGTGTAAATCAAATCTGAAGAAAAACAGCGCCACGGCCGCCTTATGACCCGAAGCGTCGTTTTGAATAAAATGGCTATTTTAAAATAAATAAAAATAGCGATAAATAGTTATAAAATATCATAAGCGATAGGAAATGGAAATAAACTGAATTTGCTTGATTTAAGTGGCTTTTGATGGTTGAATGTGTTTGGTGTGAAAATTACATTTACGAACACAATTGGTGTTGTCGAATAATTTAACCATTGAAATAAATCGATTTGAAATTCTAAATATACGTGAATTATTTGGAAAGGCCGAGTTAATTCTCATTTCGAATAATCGACCGACGATTGAAATTCGAAGATGAAGACGATGGTCGAAGACCGGAGATCTTCACCTCGTTTGGATGGTAACCGAGGTCCTGATTGGGAGGCATCCCGAAATATGGATAATGAGTGGTGATCGTCCAGACGTACGTGGTGATCGATGGGTTTACGGGGTATTTAGTGCCTCCGGTTTCGTTCAGACCCAGAACGGACTTGTAAATGGACTGTGTGTCTGACATTGGAGTTTATTCTGTGTTGATTGATTTCTGTTAAATATACATCTGTTTGGCGGCGGAGAATTTATTCTTTTGCTTAACGCCCTTCTCTGAGACGTACGAGCTCAGAGGTTGTATATCGATGGACATCAGTCGCATGGCATGAATTGCCTGTGTGGCATGCTAAGATGCAGTGATCAGGGCTTCTGTTGAAAAGCAAAGTCTTGTGGTGATGATCAAAGCACCGCCTGTGTGGCGTAGCTTTGTGTATAACGTGAATTCGCGAGCCTCACACCCCGGTATGAACCTAAAACGGGAGAGGACATCAGGGAGGGCCTGCGTTTCTTTCTAGCTAGGGTGGTGTCAGTGACCTACCAGCCCTGACATTTATATACTTTTCACCTAAGTGGTTGTTGCTGTTGCGAGGCGCCTCGGTTTGATCGGACGATCCGGGTCCGATGGAGTCATTCGTTGGCTCGTTTACGCCCCAAAGGGCGGGGAGACGTAGTGTTCAGGCATAATAATCCACATCGGTGGACCGGCCCTGACGATCTAAAGGGTTGATGCGTTCTGATCCTATGGCTCGGGCTAGAGAGTCACGAATTCGGTAAGGACTATCTTTTGCCTTGGTTCATGACGGAAATCCAATTTCCAAATACGACATCGTGCGGTTTTGATTGTATATATATATGGCGACATGATATATGGTACCCATGCCGTCTATGATTGATAGTTATGATTTGAAATTGTTTTCAAAACATATAAACACTAGCAATAATATCAAATGCCTTTGTTTTATTCGTATCAATCATATTTTGGCCATTATAAGGTAAAACTCTATCCTCCGGTTTGCGTTGCATTGTGTGATGGGAACTGAGTCTTATAATGGCTTCATTTTTGTTAAAAACATAGCGATGTTTAAAAGAAAGATTTGTTTTAAAGCACTGGCAATCCAATGGAGTAAACCCGTTCCACGAAAGTGGCGTGGTCCTGTGATTAGCCATATTATATATGTGTTGAGTAGATTTCTCATACCAGTCCCATGACTGACTCGTAGTTTGTTTCACTCTCAAACTCGGGTGCCCCTTTTTCTACACGGGCAGCCTTGTATTCAGGTTTAGCTGGTTCTTTCTGGATAGCTGGAGCTGAAGATGGATTCTATCATTTATTTCTTTTTATGCTGTTCAGCTCCTATTGTACATACTTTGTTTATTTCCGCTGTAGACATTTATGTATAGCTGAACTGTATTTGTACTAAGTAAGATCCTGTATACTGTGTAACTCTGATGATTACTTTTATCCAGTATATTTTGTTGTTCATTCTGGTGTATTTATTTAATTCTGTTCTGCTATTATATGTTTCTGTGTTATATTCCAAAGATAACCTTGTTTCCGTGAGAACGGGAATTCGGGACGTCTCAGTTTTGTTGACATTTGGACCACACTAAACTCATACATGTTTAACAACAACCAAAAAAATGTTTAACACAAACCATATACATGTTTAACTATATACATGTTTAACACAAACCATATACATGTTTAACCATATACAAGTTTAAATAACTTTAATGTGAACTTGCTTATTTCGCAGGATGTTCAGCGTAGTTATAGGAGGATGATGGAGGAGGCGACTATTGCTCGGATGCAGGAGCAGATGAATGAGAAGATGGATTGGCGAAAAACCCAGATGCTACAGGATATAGATGAGTGCATTGCAACTTACTTTCATGAGCATGGGTTTATGCCTGGGGAGGGAGGAGACGGAGGAGATTCTGCCGTTTATTGAGGGGAGGAAGAAGAAGACAATGATAAGGAAGATTAGTGTGTAGGTGCGCATTTCTTGGTTTATGCTCCGGTATGTACATAAACTTGGTTTTTATATGCTATATGTACGTATGATGGTATGAACATATACTATGGCTTGATGTGTTTTGTGTTGTATGATATATGATGGTATATGATGATGTTATGACGTGTTTTGATATGGCTTTCATATATGTGGTGTTTATAATATTGTTTTTTAATTGATGAATTTGATTGTTGATAAGTATTGGTGAAATGATGAGATAATATTGGTGAATTGAATTGATTTTTGATGAGAATTGGTGAAATAATAGTGATTTAATGAGATGACAGTGTGGTTTGTTGGAAAGGAACTGCTGTGCAGTGCCAAAATTTTTGCTTCAGATTTGCGATGGCTATCGACGGTCTATTGTTCAACAAATAGTAACGACTAGCGACGACCTATGATGGTTTTTTGCAACAGTTTTGCGACGGTATACAACGGCTTCCCGGTAAAAAAACTACTTGCCACGTAAGATGACACGTGGCTACAGACCGCTGCTAGCCGTTGCTAAATCAGCGACGAGGCCGTCACTTTGGCCGTTGTTTTTTCTGTTGGCGACGACTTGATTAGTGACGCCCTTTAGCGATGGCGGGCGATGGTTTGCGACGGCCGCCGACGGCTTCAGGCCATCTCAAAAGGCTGTGTTCTTTGTAGTGTTGGTGGGTTCCAAATCATGGTATTTAAAACTTATATTTGAAGAGTCTTATCTAATTTAAACTACACTCACCACCACACAGGGGTAAGGTCCAAGTGTAATAATATGGTTGTAACAACTAAATACCAAATTAGTTTTCCTTAACATACTGCCATGCAGGATGAAATCTTATTTAGGATGAGAAAGCGATGACAAATTATAAAGAACACGTGCAATAACGCACGACATAGTTTTTTTTTTGAACAAGATAAAAAAGAATTGGCCCAAGGCCCAACAGCCAAACGGGTAAACAACCCGATACATTACGAAATAGAAGAACACTCGTTCTCTCTATACCCTAACCCTAGCCGCCACTCAAAACAACAAAATAATGGCGGACAGAAAGGGTAATTGCCCATAAGAATGGCAAAGCAGATCGTCATGGTGGGTTCCATACATCGTCTTCACACTTGTTAGTCTCCACTGAGGTGCGAGGTTTCGGGTAGACGTTTCTATTCTAAGTTTCAACTTCAATATCCTCCCTATCGTCAGATCTGAAGTCTCTGATGCTAATAATGCTATCGTTTTCCCTTTTGTGTCTCTTTGAGCTTCGAGTTTCCTTCACTTCTCTAGATCCACTACTTTCTCCATTACTCCGGCAAGATAAGTGATAAATCTGACCATTTAGCTCGCTTTTGTAATGATTTCTGCCTATTCTAGTTAGAAACTAATACGATTGATTTCCATCTTTCTTATTTAGAGAGGTAGAAGTATCTGGATCACTGCTGGTTTGGCTATGAATCCCCTTCTCTGTAGCATGTAAGTTATTTACATCAGAAACCATTTTATAAACAAAACACGCACTATTATTATAACTATCATGTTTACTTCCCTTTATAATCAGGTTGTTACAAAGATTGGGATAGCTGCCACCAGGAAGGACGCCAGAAAGATCTTCTGTATCTCTGTAATCTGAATTAGTATCAGATTAACCATAAGGATTAACTGTTAGACTTCCATCAATCCTTTCCAGACTACTTGGATCACTGCTGGTTGGTATTTGACCCCTACCCTCTGCAATAAGTAAGTGACCCAGATTACTATTCCAATTAGAGCTTATAAAACTGTATTTTGAGTAATAATTCTATATACTTCCCTTGTAGTTACTATTATTGTAGAGATGGGTGGATCTGCCTCCAGGAAGGATGCCAGTAACCCCAGCTTGATATTTGCTGCCAGTATCATGGAGTATGCCTTTTATTGCTGAACTTGCAATTGAGTATGAAATCCTCAACTTGATTATCTAAGCTAGCATCTTTTTTAGATTGACTATGGATGCTATCATGCCTGTGCAAACTAATTTTTTTCATAATAACCTGACATTTAGATAAAATACAGCTCAAAAGTTGGGAACTACTAGAAATTTTTTTAGTGTGAAGTCTCTGATTCCTTTCTTTCCAAATGTAGAAGACAACAGCTGTTAACATAATGCAAGCTTTCTTAAATAAAAAGGACTTGGGTTTCAAAGTTATCAAAATATAATCTATACTACTCCTAATATCTAGAGTAGGAATTGAATTATTAAACCCTAAAGAACATTTAATATTGAACCAAATGAACTAGGAGAAAGGGCAGTCAAAAAACAAATGGTTGGTGCTTTCTATATCATATTTGCAAAATAAACAATGCTTGTCAGAATTAGGGTTCCATTTGCAACACCTGTCTCTTGTTGGTAGTTTATTTTGTAGAGCAAAATAAGTACAATGGGCCATTTTGGGACAATTAGATTTGCACCAAATCACCTTGTGCCAATCCACTTATGTTTCTTCTCCCCTAAGAAACTCCCATGTTTTTTTGAATGAAAATTTACCTTTTGAGCAAAATTTCCATTCCCATGCATCCTTTGGTCCACTCTTATCAATACTAATCTTCTGAATAGCATTTTTAAAAATGGCTGCAGCTGAACTGTTTTGAAAGTTCCAATTGTTATTTAAAATAATATTTTGAACAGAAACACCACCTAGTAAATACAAATTATTCCAGCCAAGTAAGTCAACAAGCGAATTACCATGAATCCAGGGGTCAAACCAAATATTGGTTTGACCACCATCAGCTAGTTTTCTCTCAGTAAATTTTTTACCTCTACTTCTGCAATCAAGAATATTCTTCCACACGAATGAATGATGATTTTCCTTTCTGGTAATCCAGAAATTTTTATTTTGAAGATATCTAGCTTTCATCCACCTGGCCCATAGAGACTTACCTTCTAAAAATTTCCAAAAAAGTTTAAACTTACAAACATCAGTCAGGTCTTTAATGCTTCTGAGTCCTAACCCACCATAAATTTTGGGTTTGCACACCTTATCTCATGCAATTTTATGATGTTTACCTCTCCAAATGAAGTTAGCACAAAGCTTTTCTATTTTTTGAATGACACTGATGGGAATACTGTGAGTTTGGACCCAGTACATAATAACTGCAGTGATGACTGTGTGTGCAAGTTCCACTCTACCAGCTAATGAGAGGAATTTACTAGTCCAACCATCTAGTTTATTATGAATGATGTCAATCAGTCTAGTACAGTCCCTGTCTTTAACTTGATTGATGCTAAGTGGAAGGCCAAGATATTTAACAGGAAGAGAACCCTCTTTAAAATTCAAAATTTTAAGATTGTCTTCCTTAAACTTGGCCTCTTTGCTAAAATAAATCTTACTTTTGTCAATATTAACAGAGAGGCCAGCATAATTTTCCATATTAACAAGAATTCTCTTAATAGTGATAGCATTAATCCTGTCAGCTTTTAAAAAAAGAAGCATATCATCTGCATAAAGAAGATGTGTGATGTGTGGAGTTTTCCTGCTAATAGGATTAATGTTTCCCCTTATTAATTCTGTTTCCATTTGCAATGAAAAGTATTCCATAACAATTGAGAAAAGATAAGGGGACAGTGGATCCCCCTGTCTAATTCCTCTATTGCTATGAATAAAACCTTTAAGGGAACCATTGATCATAACAGAATATGTTACACTAGTGATGCATTCTTTAATTAAAGCACAGAATTTCTCATTAAAACCCATTTGCATGAGCATATAAATGATGAAATCTCTATTTATTTTATCAAAGGCCTTATGTAAATCAATTTTAATACACATAAGGTTCTTGTTCTTCCTATTAAAATCCCTTATGAGCTCATGAGCAAGTAAGGTATTTTCGGAGATAAGTCTCCCTGGAATGAATGCACTCTGATTTTCAGAGATTAAAAATTTAAGGAAACACTTTAAACTGTTACAAAGAATAGTGGAGATAATTTTATAAATGAAATTGCAACAGGCTATATGCCTGTAGTCATCCAACCCAAGGGGGGATTCCACTTTGGGAATAAGAGTAATATAAGTGTGGTTGGTGTTTTTCAATAAAGACCCTGAATTAAAAAATTCAACTATAGAATCATATAACAAATTATGCATCTCAGCCTAGTGTGTTTTGTAAAACATAGCCCCAAACCCATCAGGCCCAGGACTTTTATCAATGCTAGCATTAAAAATAACTTTTTTAACATCTTCAACTCTGATGGGAGCAAGTAAAATGTCTGAAATGTTAGAATTAACAGTATATTTAAGAACCATGCTGGGAAAATTATTGTGATATTGGGACGTGTTATATAAGGAATTGAAGTAATTCAATGCCTCCTTTTCAATATGGGAGGCTTCATTAATTACTTTACCGTTCCTGTCAATAATTTTCCCTATCTCATTCCTACTTTTCCTATTAGACATTTTAACACAAAAAAAAATTTCTAGCTTCATCACCATTAGTTAACCAATCAACCTTGGCCTTTTGCCTAAGATTAATTGAGTTAATATGCAGAGCTTTAACTAGACTGTCCTGAGCATTGTAAAATGATTCAGCTAAAAGATTGTCTGAGCAGTTATTGTCAAGGTCATCCTGCAACTTCTCACACTCACTTCTGATTTTTTTTAGTATCATTATGTTTTCTATTGATATTCCAGGACTTAAGTTTGCCTTTAACTATCTGCAAAGTTTTATTAAATTTGTATTGTGTTGTGCCATACAAATTATTAGTAAAACTATTACAAGTAATTTTCCTATAAGTGTCATCTTGTACCCAACCATTAATAAATCTGAAGGGGCTACTATTGTTGCCCCTTGAGGCTATTGGAATGGTAACAAGAATAGGAGTGTGGTCACTAGAATTTTGAGGTAGAGTACAACACTGCACATTAGGAAAAAGATTAATGAAATACCGATTAAATAAAACCCTGTCTAACTTGCAGTGAATATTTCCGAATACACCTGATTTCCAAGTGTATTTATTTCCTTGAATTGAGGGTTCTATTAAACCAGTTTTTAATATAAAATTATTAATCTTTTCCAACTTATTAAAAGGTAAGGGATTACCACCTTTTTTTCTGAATTATGAAACACAGTGTTGAAATCCCCCATTAAAATCCATGGGCTATCAATAGCAATATTAAATTGCTCAATGCAGTTCCATAAGGTGTTTTTATCAGTCTCAAAATTAGATGCATAAATGAAGGTAATTTTAAGTGACAGCCCCCCCTTGTTTTTGAAAATGCAATGAATATACTAAAAGTCAATAAAATAATTGATGATAGACTAAATAGTAGGATTATGTAATACCATTATCCTACCATTTCCTCCCATTGAATTATTGTTAATTATATTCCAACTAGAAAATCTTCTGTCATGAAACTCAGAGAGTCTTTTATCACTGAGTTTATGCTCAAGGATACCCATAATAGATGGTTTATACTTGAGCATAAAGTCTGAAAGATCTAATTGCCTTTCTGGGGAATTAAGTCCCCTTATATTCCATGCTATTATATCCATTAAAAAAATAAAATAGTATAAAAGGATACGTAACCAAGGATACTCTGCACTTACAGTGAGCCACTGTTTTTGTTGCAGTCCACTTGAATGTCTAATTGCTTGCCACTTTTCTTGAAGCTTTTGCTATCTGTGGCTTTAAGCTGTTTGTCCCATTTGCTGTTTTTCTCTATGTATTTCTTTCGAAATTCCATATCAGTGATATCTTCAGTGTCTTCTGCTAGCGTTATATCTGAAAGACTTCTAGTTCTGGTTTTTTTCTTTTTTTTCACTGGCATTGTAGGTTTAGGTGAAGAGACAGTATTGCTAATGGCCTTTTGAATATCTGCTTCAGTGATTGAAGAAGCTCTCCTAGGCGCAAGTCCTTCAGAAACCAGAGAGCTATCAGTGTAGATCGGATCCGCCGCAAGAAGATCAGCACAGCTTCCCAATTTTAAATTTGAGTTTTTTTATTTATCAGAAATTGTAATATAACTTGAATCCTCCATGTGGGGCGGGGATTCAATGACCTGTGTTGCTAAGCCCACTTCTTTGATAGGATTATGGTTATCAATTACAATTGAAGGCTCTGTCAAAATCGATGGTGTTGTAAACCCTTCAGTTTTGTTCAGATCAGAAGAAGTCTGCGCATCCATAATGGGATCTACAGACCCAAAACTTGGAAGAATAGATGCAGAGTTACCTGCTTCAGAAATATTGAACTCTGATGCATCCAAATTCATATTATCCTCATTAATGCAACATGTGATATCTGAACCAGGAATAGCCTTAGGAATAGTCTCTGAATGAACTTCTTGGGTGTTAATAACTGGATTCGGAGCAAGATATGTATCATGTTAGAAATCTCTTTGTTATGAACACAATCGTCTATAGAGTGCCCAAAACAGTTCCAGATCTTGCAACGATCTGGAATCGATTCATATAGTATTTTCTGAGAAATAATCTCTCCATTGTGCATGTAGATAGAAGCCTCGTTAGGTAGCTCTGCATCAGCCTTGATCTCCACTAGAATTCTCGCATAGCTAAGTCGTGTTTCTTTAGCCGTTTGTTCATCCATCTTGATAGACACTCCCACTAAACTTGCTATTGCACTGAATATTTCCTTATCCCATAATCTCAAGTTCAGTTCTGGAAGTTTTATCCATATTGACATAGTACTTAACAAATCTTTATCAAGAATGATTTTTTTGTTCCATCTTTTCAGAATAATCAGTTTACCATTAATAAAATATGGACCTCCTTTAAGAAGTTTTTCGCAATCCTCCGCATTCGTGAAGCGGATTATAAAAAACCCGTTTTCAAGTGTAAAAATTTCAAATGAGCCTATTGGGTTCCATGTGCGTGTCATGAAAGCTTTGAAATGGTGATATAATGGACGTTTTCTAAAAATATATGCTATGATGGACAGCGCCCATTTTCCCTCTGTTCTCGCACTAGCTTCTTCTGAGACAACTATTATTTTCTCCTCTCTCATTGTCTCCACTGGTTCAATATAATTTAGATCAACATTCGATTTTTGGCCCCCTTTTTTAACCATATCTGCTCAAGATGAGGCTCTTAAATGCTTAGCCTGATTAATCTTTAAGGGTTGCTTAAATTCTTGCGGCTGTCTATTCAAATTGCTAGGTTGATATCGGACCCCATTTGAAGCAGGAAATGGCCTGATCTGACGTGGTTTAGGAGAAGGATCTCCCATTTTTCCAGCTTTCCTGTAGTTATGAACAGCTGAGTTGTGATTTAAGAATGAATTAGCCACTTTCTTGCGCTTAATCACCTTTGTAAATCCATCCTCATCATTCCTAAGATCCGAAGAATGAGGAGCACTAGTGGGGGGAATAGATGAAGTAAGAGAAGAAGAAAATCCTTTTTAAGGATGGGATTATCCTCGATCATCGGTTTTAAGATCGATTTGGGAGCAACCATGGCTGCAGGATGTTTCTTGGAGAAAGCTCAGTTTTTTTTTTTTTTTTTTTTTTTTTTTTTTTTTTTTTTTTTTTTTTTTTCACGCATGACATAGTTGTAAACAACTTAATATGGACAAATTTCATAAAACATATTATCATACAACGTGCAGCCTTATTTAGGATGAAAAAATCGAATAATGGCGAGAATTATCTGCAATACAATAATTATAACTGCCATAACCGAAACCAGTAAGCAAAGCATAGGACAGGTTTAGTAAAATAGTCCGGTATGCACTTTTTCCGCACTCGATAAAGCTTCACCTTGTAGTAACTTTCTGTATAATATTTTCCAATAAAACCAGACATTGAGGAAAGATAACGTGCTTCTTGATCCAAACCTTGGACCTTTCACTATCACGGTTTGACGTACGGGTCGTTCTTCACAACTATGGTTGAAGTACCTTTCATGTGATTGCCGTTTGTTCTGAGAAATATTAGCTAACAAAATCAGATTACTGATAGTATATTATGCCTTTTAAAGTTTAAATGTATACTATACTGAACAGGGATAATATACCATTCGCTTAGTGCTGTGAGATTATGCTGTGCACATATTAAGTAATAGCATATCCGCTACAATGTTGACACCCTCTCCTGCACAACGTTCCCCCACCCCCCACAAACACCCCCCCCCCCCCCTCCGCACACACACACACACAAACAAAAAAAAAGGAAAAAAAACCCACTCACACAGAGGTACGGTCCAAGGGTAACAATATGGTTGTAACAAATTAATACCAATTGGTTTTCCTTAACATATACTGGTACCATGCACGATACAATCTTATTTAGGACGGGAAAGTTGCAGTAACGTATGACATAGTTGTAAACAACTTAATATAGACAAACTTAGTAAAAATATTATCATACAAGATGCAGCCCTATTTAGGATGAAAAAATCGAATAATGGCGAGAATCATCTGCAATACAGTAACTACAACTGCCATAACCGAAACCAGCAAGCAAAGTATAGGGCATGGTTCCGTAAAATAGTCCGGGATGCATTTTTTCCTCACTCGATAAAACTTCACCTTGTAGTAACTGTCTGTATAATATTTTCCAATAAAACCGAACAGTGAGGAAAGATAATGTGTTTCTTGATCCAAATATATACCCTTACAGAGACTGCTAAAAAAGTCCACCACTTTCTGATTAGTACCAAGTCTGTTATTGATGATTCCACACTCTATAAGCAGCACAACATCTGCCTCCGCATCTATTAATTGGCTCATAAACGTAGCATATGCTGTGAAATTGTTCTTATTTTTCAAACATTGTTCGAATGCCATAAGGTTTGTGAAATTAATTTGTGTTGTCTCATCAATGTGTAGTATTGGGATGCTTATCTCTGTGCCCTTATGTGTAATGTCCATGAATTCGTACTGCATCGTATATTTTTTCTTGAAACTGAAACCAGTGTCGCGCAGATAACAAGCATTTGGCATTCCCGACAGCAACCACTTCTCTTGTCTATCGTCTTTGTTCAGTTTGGCTATCATTTCATCCAACCTTTTCTTGATGACGAGTGTCATTGAAACAAAAACAGGGGTTTGTATCTTCAGTTTGGCTAGATGATGCAACACAATATCATACATACTTCTGGTAGACTTCCTAATTTTATCTGAAAAAGGTATCTGAAATGACCAAGATGATTGCCTAGAATGTTCATTTTTCCAATGTTTTGATAAATGTAAATTTAATGCGGAATGGTACAAATGAAGAAGGTGATCAAACTCGGTATTATCTTCATGAAATTTACGGGCAGCCTGTCGAGCATCTTTCAAATCACCCATGAAAAATGACAGTGCAATTTCAGCTAATGTTATAGAAGGATACCTAGAATTATAAAATGTTGGACTTTCATTTATAATCTTCTTGAACTCTGGAATATCCATGAAATAAGTATAGATATCCTTCAAGACAAAGAAAGGAATTTGGTTTTCGGCAAGTAACAAATCATTTTTCAGAATCAGTCGTTTTGACATTAGCTGCTTGAGCTGACATTGTTCACATTTCAAGTACCACTTAATTAGAAACTCTATTATAAAACAACTATCAACCACCATTACTTGCCCACGTTGCTCCTGACTTAATGCGATTAAACTTGAATACTTTCCAATTGCTTCATTCATATGGCTTTGAACTGACCGAATGTATGTGTCTGAAGAAAGATCCTCTCTTCGTTTCTTGATATCATCAAAGTATATGATCTTTGCATCTTCCATGTTTGCAAGATAGGTAGTTTTACGATAATGATAAGGACCAACAGAGACAAGTTTTGGAAAATAAATCGGGTTGTATGCATCATGAAGATATAAACTTACCTTGTGGATTGTAGTTGTTTGATTTTGTGGTTGTTCTTCGTATCTGTCCCGAGCGCCGCCAATCATGGATTCTAAAGTTGCTCCGATCAAAGTACAAAGTTCTTCATGATTAACTGGTGATGCAGCCCACTGGTATGCACACCCTTCCAATATTTCCCCCATTTTTTATCTTCGTGATTAATGCTTCAAAGAGTATATGATCTGTGTATAAGTGGAATTTAATGGTTATAAAGGTCAACGGGAGAAAAGAGTTGGGTACTACTTGCTCGTTGTTTAAGTACTCTATGGATTTAACTAAGTATTTTAACCACATGACGAACGTTTTTTATGAAACAGAATATACAGATCATTTTACTTAATTTCAGCAACAATCAAACAAATATAAATTGTATTTTATCTTTCCATTGTAGGAAATCATCGGTTGAAGTTATTAACTTAACATGAAACATAACGTGCATGGTTACGTGATATGAATTAGGAGGGCTTTTAACCCATTTAGGCCTCTTTATACAAAGCAATTACACATATAGCCATATTTCAGAATTTATTACGCATATAGACCTGTTTTAGTTTACATTGGACAGTTTTAAAACCTCGCCAATGCATTTTGACATTTTTCTGCACAAAATGCATTGGCTAACTTTCAAAACTCGCCAATGCACTTGCCAATGCATTTGTGCAGAAAATGTAGTATTATTATTAAATATTTGATACTATATTTAATAGTCTTTGTCAATAATTGATATATTTTTTTGTATAACATCATAATTAATACTTAAATACTAATATCGCAATAACATTACAATAATTAAACACTTACAATATTAATAAATAATTAAATAATATTACAATCTAATATGTATATTCTTATACAATAATTATTTAAGTCAAAAAGTATATAATTTATATAATTAAATTTTTGTAAATGTTTAAAATATATATATTATCTAATGTATGCGCCATAGTTAATATATATTTTATTTAATGTATATGCCATTGCAACATATATATTCATTATTTATAAATATACATTAAGCAATATATTTAATGATTGATGATTTATAAATAAAAAGCAAAATTTAATAATTAATTATTTTAATAGTTATTATTGACTGGGAACTATTTATTATTGACTAGTAATTATTTAAAATTAATTATTTAATAGTTGTTATTTATAAACTACTACTTGTAATATTACTTATAATTAATAATTAAATACTATATTATATTTTTTTATAATATTATATATTTGATTTGATTTGGACATAACTTACATTCCATTCGACGAAATATTATATATTTTTTATAATATATTTGGATTCTATTTGGATGTATGGTATTGATATTCATATTAATTAAACAACGTTTGGTCGTATAATGTATAATATAATTAAAAACCAGCTCGTAACGTCACGGTAGTTTGTGGTTTTAAGTTTGAACTTCAACAAAATATATATAATTGCTATAAGTCGGATTTCTTTGAAAAAAGAAACGTTTGAATCTACTAAGCTATATTTTTCTAACGAAAGAGAAAAATAAAGTTTTTATATTATAGATTTTGAGTTATATCCAAATCAAATTTTCAAAAAGTCGTTTGGAACCGTTTGTTAAATAATATATATTAAAATTTAGTAAATTTATATTTAAATTTGTACCGCCATACAAAATTTATTATAATTACACCTATTTAATTTAATATAAATTAAAATTTATTAAATTAATATGAATTATAATGTTATATAATATAATTATATGTTATACGTTTATATATTATAATATATATGTTATTAAATAAGAGTAAAACTATGAAAAATATATTATTTAATAATTATAAAATTATATAATATATAAAATATTTTAATATATTATATAAATTATAATATATTTATATCTATTTAGCAACTTTAATTTATAATTAATATTTACAATTATATTAGTAAATATATTACAAAATTATAATATAATTTTATATTAAATGATATTATATTATTTACTATAACAAAATCGTTATTAACTATTGAGTATTTTTATATAATAAATAATATTGTAATATATATCATTATTATAATTTTAACATTTGATTATTGTAATATTATTTAATTATTTATTAATATTGTAAGTATTTAATTATTGTAACGTTGCTGTGATATTAGTATTTAAATATTAACTATGATGTTATACAAAAAAATATCAATTATTGACAAAGATTATTAAATATAGTATCAAATATTTAATAATACTACATTTTTCTACACAAAATGCATCGGCTAAATTTCAAAACTCGCCAATGCATTTTTGCATTGGCGAGTTTTGAAAGTTAGTCAATGCATTTTGTGCAGAAAAATGTTAAAATGCATTGGCGAGCTTTCAAAACTCGTCAATGTAAACTAAAACAGGTCTATATGCGTAATAAATTCTGAAACATGGCTATACGTGTAATTATTTATATAAAGAGGCCTATGTATGTAAATTTTCCTATGAATTATTTTATATTATGTGAAGTGCTCATTTTGTTACGCTGGTTTGAAAGCTAAAATGAATAAATCATTTTTTAAGTGCATACAATAGTTTGCCATGTAAACCATAAATTATTCTATGATTTGTCATTGTTGAATCCATTTTTGATGGGAAAGTCTTTTTAGACATGGATAATTGAAACATTAGATGACATAAAGAATCTCCATTATTGGATTGTTCCTTAATTTCCATCTTAGACAAAAAGAAAAAAAGGTCCAAGGGTCAAGATTCTATGTCTTCTAATTTTTGCCTAATTTTGTATCCAATGAGTCAATCCCAACTTTGGTTATTATTGACATTGGTCATCGTTTTCATGACAGCTAGTGGGAAGGCAGTACTAGGTAACTTATGATATTTGTCTTTGTTAAACATACTACGCTGGAGTGGGAGATCATCTACAAGGTGACAAGATGGAAGAATGATGACTCTTTGGCATCAACATAATTCTGAAAAACATGTGAAGTTGGCATGGAGGGAGCACAGTGAAGTATCATTTGTGCTACTCACTTGTTAATTGTTTTCTGAAGTAAATTTTGTTTATTAACATTTCATTTGTTTCTAACAATACAGTAATTTTTATCGAACATATTATTATTAACATTAATTTCTATATTTCATACTTTCAAAAGATTACAACAAAGAGTTTATCTCTCAGAGCATCATAACATACTTTCTGTTTTTCCATTACTCCGTCATTGTTACAGGTTATACTAAGTTAACCCCAAAAATTAAGTGTAGTGTATATTTGCTAAAATCGACATTAAAATAATTTTCAGGGGATTGCATTTTAATATAGGAAATATAACCTAACAAAATCAGAGTAGTGAGTGTTGGAGGAAATTTAAAATAAAAAGGAAGAAGGAAAGCACAAAGGGGGGAAATTTGATTTGTTTCATATCATGAAATATAAGTATGTTTGCCACTATATATATAAAGGCAGCGCATATGACATTGAAACAAGAGAAGGAAAAAATGAGGTAAAAAAAACATGACATTGGCATAATAATATTTAAACGTCAAAAGATAAGCCTTGGGTCTTAGGCTTGCGTAGAACCGTTATGTTTTTGCGCGCAAAAATCATATTTGTAACGTTTCAGAGCCGTTGTAAATGAATGGACGCGTCTGTTCATTTAAAATTGCAACGCCTCTGAATTGTTGCAAACCAATGGGTGCGAATGTTTGAATTCAAACAGCCATAACCGTTGAAAAGCGATTGCATCTCTTCATTTTCTATAAATAGGCTGCCCCGAATTCAGTTTTCTACAATTTGAATTCTATCTTCTTCCCCTCCCTTTGTTCTTTCTGCCATTAAAATTACTCTTGGGTTTCTGCCGAATTTTTGAGTAAATTATATGGGTTATAGTTCTGCATGCTATAACTCCATCATCTTGTCATTGCAACGATCGAATTCGAGATAGTGAATCGTCGTGTCTGTGCAAACACGCCGATTAAAGATATTCGATATCTGTGTCGTTGTATCTTCTAACAGATTTGTCATTACGCGTGCACAGAATTAAGACGGCAAATGATGTTTTAGGATAGCGATCTCTACATTGTGCCTCGAAGATTTGTGTTCTCAAAGATAAGATGATCCAGCGATGAATTCGACAATCAACAATCTAAAACAGTATTTCTGCAATGGCTCCTCATAGTCTCAAAGAGTTCACCGCTGATTTCACAAAGCTAGAGCGCTTTGATGTTGTCAATTTCCTTCGATGGCAGAAGAAGATGCATTTCTTATTGGCTGGTATGATAGTTGTTTATGTTTTGACTACGCCAAAACCGGTGGAGACAGAAGATGAAACTATTGCACAGACACGAGATCGGATCAAATGGGAACAAAATGATTATATTTGCAAAGGCCATATTTGTAATGCGATGGCGGACACACTTTTTGATATGTACTACAACAAGGCAACTGCAAAGGATGTTTGGGATGCATTAGAGGCGAAGTATTTGATGGAAGACGCATCAAGTCATAAATTTCTAGTTACCAAATTTTTTAATTACAAAATGACTGATGATCGTTCAGTATTAGAGCAATTCAATGATATTGTACACATACTTAATCAATTCAGTCAACATAATTTAAATATGGATGTGGATATTAAGGTCTCCTCGATAATAGAGAAATTACCCCCTTCATGGAAAGATCAGAAGAAACTACTTGAACACAAGAAGGAGGATATGAGTCTAGATAGCCTTGCACAATATTTGCAAGTTGAACAACAACTGAGGCAAAAAGATGCCTAAGATGAAAAGTCGTTGATACATCAAAGGTCCATATGGTGGAAGAAAAGCAAGCAAATAATGCTTCGTACAACTCTTCTAGTAAAAAGAGGAAAGGGCAGGACAACAACAATTCCCAAAATCAAAACAAAAAAGGAAAAATGGTGGTTGCTACTTTTTGGTAAACCGAGACATTTCAAAAGGGATTGTCGCTTCTGGAAAAAGAAGCAGCAATTTGAAAAAGAAAAGTTTGTTGCAATCATATCAGAAGTGAATATGATTGAAAAAAAACTATTCTTGTCGGATCGATTATGGTGCTACTAAGCATGTCTGCATTGACAAGAATCAATTCAAGAAGCTAGAACCGACTGAAGATTAAGATTACCTTTATATGGGAAATTCAGCAAATGCAGCGAAGGGGACTGTAGATTTGGAATTCACATCCAGAAAAGTTTTAACATTAAATGATGTATATTATGTACATGAATTTAGGAAGAACCTTGTATCGGGAAGTCTTCTTAATAAGTTTAGTTTCAAACAAGTCTTTGAGTCAGACAAATATGTGTTGACCAAAGGCGGTGTATTTGTGGGAAATGGGTACACATGTGATGGTAATTTTAAATTGAATGTTGATATTAATAAAAGTATGAATTCTTCTTATAGTGTTGATTCATTTTCATTATGGCACAATTGATTAGGACATGTTAATCATGAACGCATTCTTCATATGATATCTTTGAATCTAATTCTCAAATACCAAAATGGTATGCTAGATAAGTGTAGGATATGTTCATTAGCAAGATCACTAGAAAACCATTCCTTATAAACTAGAAAGTACAACAAAATTTTTACAACTTATTCAAAGTGATGTATGTGATATACACAATACTCCTACTAGAGGAGGAAAAAGATATTTTGTCACATTTATAGATGATTACTCTAAATATTGTTATGTCTATCTTATGCATGCTTAAAGTGAAGTTTTATATTCATTCATTACTTATAAAACTGAAGTAGAAAACCAATGTGATGCTAAAATATAAACATTTAGGTCTGATAGGGGTGGTGCATATCAATTTTTTGAATATTGTGAATCAGTAGGAATTATACATGAGACATCTATTGCTTCACTCCACAACAAAATGTAGTGGCTGAAAGGAAAAAACAGAACTCTTACCGAAATAGTAAATGCAATGTTGTGTAATTCCGGACTTAATACTAGTTTCTAAGGAGGAGCTCTACTTACGGCATGTTATATTCTAAACAGAATTCCTCATTAGAAACATAAAGTTACTCCTTATGAAGTTTGGAAGAAACGGAAACCAAATCTTAATTATTATCGAGTCTGTGGTTGCAGAGCGATTGTCCGATTATCTGAACCAAAAATTTGGAAATTAGGACAAAAGGCTATCGAGTGCATATTCTTAGGATATGCTCAACATAGCAAATGATATAGGTTTCTAGCAATATAACCTAATAGCTCTATTGATGTAATTACACTAATCGAATCAAGGGGCGCAATGTTTTATGAGAATGGATTTACATTTATTCAAAATAAACCGATTCATGAAACGGTGGAGGTAAATGCACCTATTGGTGAAATGGTGGAGGTTAATGAACCAACTATTGAATCTATAGAAAATAATGATGAAAATATCAACGAAAATGGTGATCCTCTTAGGAGAAGTAAACGAAGAAGGGTAGAGAAATCATTTGGACTAGATTTCATTGTATATTTGGTTGAAGGATCAAGAACAATGTAAAGCATCAATTAATGATATCTATAAATATAGAATCTGACCCTTTAACATATGCTGAGGCAATGAAATATCAAGATTCATCATTTTCGCAAGAAGCCATAAATGATGAAATGGATTCTATTATGGGAAATAAAACATGTAAACTAGTAGATTTACCTCCCGGTTCTAAACCAATAGGATGTAAATGGATATTTAAGAAAAAGTTAAAAGCAGATGGCATAATTGAAAATTTTAAAGCTAGATTAGTTGCCAAAGGATTCACACTAAAAGAAGGAATTTATTATTTTGATACATATGCCCCAGTAGCTAGAATTTCAACTGTTAGGACTTCAATTGCTTTACCTTCTATCTATAATTTTGAAATTCATCAAATGGACGTCAAGACTGCATTTCTAAATGGAGAACTTGACGAAGAGATATATATGTCTCGGCCAAAAGGTTTTGTGATGCCTAGACAAGAACATAAATTATGTAAACTTATCAAATCGCTTTACGGTCTTAAACAAGCACTAAAGTAATGGTATGAAAAGTTTGATAAAACTATTATTTCTAATGGCTTTAGGATTTTTGATTCTGATGAATGTGTCTATAGCAAGTTTCATTCAGGTAAAGGTGTAATTATATGCCTTTATGTGGATTATATGCTCGTATATGGAACATATACTTCAAGTATTGTAGAAACTAAAAGATATCTATCTTCGTGTTTTGACATGAAAGATATGGGAGTAGCTGAAATGATTCTTGGAATAAGAATCACAAAAACAAAAGATGGGTTATCAATTACCCAGTCTCATTACATTGAGAAAATTATGAAAAGGTTCAATCTATTCGATTGTAAACCTATGTCTACTCCATTTGATCCAAATATGCGGTTATACACTAATATGGAAGAGCTATAGAGCAACTGGGATATGCTAGAGTTATTGGAAGTTTGATGTATGCAATGACATGCACATGACCGGATATTGCCTACGCTGTTGGCAAAATGAGTAGAGATATACTAGTAACCCTAGTCTTATCCATTGTAATGCAATACATAGAATTTTAAAATATCTAGAAGGTACCATAAATTATGGTATACATTACAACGATTATCTAAGTGTAATAGAAGGATACACAGATGTTAGTTGGAATACTGGAAGTGAAGATAATAAATCAACTAGTGGATGAATATTCACTCTTGGTGGGGGAACAATATCCTGGGCCTCAAAGAAACAATCATGTATTGCTGATTCAATCATGACTGCTGAGTTTATAGCACTTACTTGTGTTAGTAAAGGAGCGGAATGGTTAAAGAATCTATTATTAGAAATTCCTGTGTGGCCAGAACACATGCCTCCAATATCTGTGCACATTGTGATAGTCAATCTACATTATCACAAGCATACAACCAAGTTTATAATGGTAAATCTAGATATATTGATCTAACGCACAGTTTGGTTAGGCAAAATCTCACTAAAGGGGTAATTACCATAGATTTTGTGAGACCTAGCCAAAATTTGGCAGATCCATTTACTAAAGGACTTACAAGAACTTAGTGATAAAAACATCACAGAGAATGAGTTTAAAGCCTATACAATACAATCGCCAATGAAGGAAATTCAACCAAACATAATAAAGAAATTTGTTATCTTGAGTTCAAAAGCAAACGTACTTCATATGTTCGCAGTTGGAAGCACTATAATATTTAGTCTAAGTATTATCATACATTCCAAAGAAAAGTGCTTAGTGCTTATAATGACGAAGAGAGGATATTCTGCTTAGAACTTAATAGGTTTATAGCAGATATATTGTTGTGGTGTGTGTTATAAGGCACTTCTGATAAACCTACCTATATGAATGCAACGAAGGTAGTGTCGCCTTCTGCGAGATTTTGGCTTGATCTGTAAGGGCATTTCATGAAAGAAGATACTGACCCAAGGCCAATCCACGGGTCAAGCATACATACTATTTGGATAAAATGAAAATGATTGTGTAATAAGCACATCTGGTAGATCATATAGGATCAATGGTTCAATGCTTAGTCACCAAATCCATCCTGATATACTTTGATGGGTTTTCTCTACGTATAGATTCAAGTCTGTAAGACATCTATACTTATGCACATATTTTCCTGCATATAAATGACAAGAGGAATTTATTTAAAATTTGGTGGAGGATTGTTGGAGGAAATTTAAGATAAAAATGAAGAAGGAAAGCACAAAGGGGGAAATTTGATTTGTCTCATATCATGAAATATAAGTATGTTTGCCTCTATATATGTAAAGGCAATACATATGATATCAAAAGAAGAGAAGGGAAAGATGAGGCAGAAGCACATGACATTGGCATAATAATATTTAAAGGTCAAAAGATGGGCCTTGGGCCTTGGGGATCTTTGGGTCTCGTGATCAGATGGGCCTCGGGACGCCAATAGCCTTGCGCAGAACCGTTATGTTTTTGCGTGCGAAATTCACATATGTAAAGCTTCAGAGCTGTTGCAAATGAATAGATGCGTCTGTTCATTTAAAATTTCAACACTTTTGAACTTTTGCAAACCAATGGGTGCAAGTGTTTGAATTCAAACAGCCATAACCATTGGAAAACGGTTGCATCTCTTCATTTCCTATAAATAGGTTGCCCCGAATTCAGTTTTCTACAATTCGAATTCTACCTTCTTCTCCTCCCTTTGTTCTTTCTTCCATTAAAATTACTCTTGGGTTTTTGCCGAATTTTTGAGTAAATTATATGAATTATAGTTCTGCAGGCTATAACTCCATCATCTTGTCACTGCAGATAGTGAATCATCGTGTCTGTGCAAATATGCCGATTAATGATATTCGATATCTGCTCCGTTGTATATCTTCGAACAGATTTGCCATTACTTATGCACATAATTAAGAGGGCAAATGCTGTTTTATGATAGTGATCACCACATCGTGTTTCAGAGATTTGTGTTTTTAAAGATAAGAGGATCTAGCGACGAATTCGACAACCAACAGTGAGTTCAGTAGAATATTATGTTTTACAAAGTTTAAACATAAACGATACTATTTACATTTTTGGGATATGCCACTGGGCTAGCGCTATTAAGAACAAGTTGTGCACAAATTAAGTAATAGTTCTACAAATTCCACTAGAAAACACACATGTACAGTCGAAGTGTAACATGGCTGTGAACAAACTAATACCAGCAAATTTTCCTAAACATACTACATACAAATACAATCTTATTTCAGATGAAAGTACTGACAAATTGTAAAGAACACCTGTAATAACATATAACATAGTTGTAAACAACTTAGTGTAGACAAATTTCGTAAAACATATAATAATACAGGATGCAGCCTTATTTAGGATGAAAAAAGCGAATAATCGCCAGAACCATCTGCAATACAGTTATTAAAAGAACCGACTAATCGCGAGGCCCAGCTGGATTACAGTTATTAAAAAAGCCGTAGTCGATATCCAAAAGATAATATGATCATATGGTGTCGTACGATAGCCCTTCAGAAACATATCCTTCAATCTATCAAACTTTTCTCGGTAGTAACTTACTCCATTGTATTCTCCTAGAAAACCAGACAATGAGGAAAGATAATGAGGTTTTTGGTCCAAAAATATACCTCTGCAGAACTATCAAAAAAGTTCACCACTTTCTGGTTAGTACCAAGTTTGTTACTGATGATTCCACACTCTTTAAGCAATGCAACATCCTCTTCTGCACCTATTAGTTTGCTCATAAACACAGCAAATGCAGTGAAATTGTTCTCAGTTTTCAAGCATTTTTCAAATGCCATAAGGTTAGTGAAATTAACTTATGTTGTCTCATCAATGTGCAGTGTTGGGATACATATACCTTGCCTTCCCGTGTGATGTCCACTAATTCATATTGCATCCTGTATTTTTTCTTGAACCTGAACCCTTTGTCTCACAGATAACAAGCATTTGGTATTGCCGATAGCAACCACTCGTCTCGCCAGTCATCATTGTTCAGTCTGGCCAGTAATCTTTCCCACTTCATTTGGATGTTAGAAGCAAGATTCAAGATTGTGAGTGGCCAGGTTGGTGTCATTAATAAGTTGTGTAATCCTTGAGTCACCCCACTAACGATCGACTTAACAAATACATCTAAAAATGGTATATGAGATGACTCTTTTTCCTCGTGGTGTTCCTATAATTGTAAATTTAATGCAGAATGGTACAAATGAAGAAGGTTGTCGAACTTGGTATTATCTTCACGAAATTGATGGGCAGTCTATCGGCCTCATTCCAATTACCCATGAAAAATGTCAGTACAATTTCAACTAATGTTATAGAAGGATACAAAAAATCATCCATTGGGCTCTCTTTTGTAATCTTCTTGAATTTTGGACTCTCTTCTATAATCTTCTTGAACTTTGGAATATCCACGAAATAAGTGTACATGTTATACATGAGAAAGAAAGGGATTTGGTTTTCGGCGAGTAACAAATCGGTTTTCAGAATCAGTCGTTTTGACATTAGGTGATTGAGCTAAGCTTATTCACATTTCAAGTACCACTTAATTAGAAACTCTATTATAGAATAACTTCTAGGAGAAAATTTAAATAAAACGGAAGAGGGACAGCATAAAGGGGGGAAATTTGGTTTGTCCTATATCATGGAATATAAGTAGGTTTGCCGCTATATATATATAAATGCATTACATATGATATCAAACGAAAGAAGAGCAGGGAGAGATGAGACATGAGCACATGACATTGGCATGATAATATTTAAATATCAAAAGATGGGCCTTGGGGATCCTGGGGTCTCGTGATCAAAAGGGCCTTGAAATGCTAATGGGTTTGCGCAGATCCATTGAGTTTTTGCGCGTATATTTCGAATTCGTAACGCTTCAGAGCCATTGCAAATGAATGGACGCGTCTATTCATCATTCAAAAAGTCATAGCCATTGGAAAACAGTTATGTCTCTTCACTGCCTATATAAAGGCTGCCTGATTTCAGTTTTAAATATCTCGAATTCATTTTCTCTTCTCCTTCCTTTTGTTGTTCTCTGCCATGGCCATATTCTTGAATCTCTGCCGAATTCTTGAGTAAATTATACGTGTTATAGTTCTGCAGGCTATAACTCCTTCATCTTGTCACTGCAGCGATCGAATCCAAGATAGTGAATCACTGTGTTTATGCAAACACGCCGATTAAATATATTAGATATCTGCTCCATTGTATCTTCAAACAGATTTGCTATTACTCATGCATAAAATTAAGAGGGCAAATACTGTTTTAGGATAGCGATCACCACATTGTGTCTCGGAGATTTGTGTATTCAACGATAACAAAATCCAGCGACGAATTCAACAATCAACAATCTAAAACATTATTTCTGCAATGGCTCCTAACAGTCTTAAAGAGTTCGCCACTGATTTCGCAAAATTAGAGCGCTTCGATGGTGGCAATCTCCTACGATGGCAGAAGAAGATGCATTTCTTATTGGCTGGCATGATAGTTGTTTATGTTTTGACTACGCCAAAACCAGCGGAGACAGAAGATGAAACCATTGCACAGACATGAGATCGGATCAAATGGGAACATGATGATTATATTTGCAAAGGTCATATCTGCAATGCGATGACGGACACACTTTTTGATATGTACTACAACAAGGCAACTGCAAAGGATGTTTGGGATGCACTAAAGACGAAATATCAAATTTAAGGCGCAACAAGTAAAAAAATTCTAGCCACCAATTTTTTTTAATTACAAAATGACTGATGATCATTCAGTAGTAGAGCAATTCAATGATATCATACACATACTTAACCAATTCAGTCAACATAAGTTAAATATGGATGTGGAAATTAAGGTTTTTTGATAATAGACAAATTACCCCCTTTGGGAAAGATCATAGGAAACTACTGAAACACAAGAAGGAGGATATGAGTCTAGACAGCCTTGCACAATATTTGCAAGTTGAACAACAACTGAGGCAAAAAGATGCCCAAGATGAAAAGTTGCTGATACATCAAAGGTCCATATGGTGGAAGAAAATCAAGCAAATAATACTTCGAATAACTCTTCTAATAAAAAGAGGAAAGGGCAGAACAACAACAATTCCCAAAATCAGAACAAGAAAGGCAAAATGACGGTTGCTACTTTTGTGGTAAACCTGGACATTTCAAAAGGGATTGTTGCTTCTGGAAAAAGAAGCACCAATCTGAAAAAGAAAAGTTCACCGCAATCATATCAGAAGTGAGTATCATTGAACAAGACAATTCTTGGTGGATTGATTATGGCGCTACTAAGCATGTCTGCATTGACAAGAATCAATTCAAGAAACTAGAACAATTGAAGATGAAGATTATCTTTATATGGGAAATTCAACAAAGGCAGCGTTCAAAGGAAAGGGATTGTGGAATTGGAATTCACATCAAGAAAAGTTCTGACATTAAATCATATATATTATGTACCTGAAATTAGGAAGAACCTTGCATTGGGAAGTCTTCTTAGTAAGTTTGGATTCAAACAAATCTTTGAGTCAGAAAAATATGTTTTGACCAAAGGCGGTGTATTTTTGGGAAAAGGGTGCATATGTGATGGTATGTTTAAACTGGATGTTGATATTAATAAAAGTATTAATTATGATTATATTGTTGATTCATTTTCATTATGGCACAATATATTAGGACATGTTAATCTTAAACGCATGCTTGATATGATATCTTTGAATCTAATTCCCAAACACCAAAATGATATGCTAGATAAGTGTAGGATATGTTCATTAACTAAGTTCACTAGAAAACCATTTCCTTATAAAACAGAAAGTACAACAAAATTGTTACAATTTATTCATAGTGATGTATGTGATATACATAGTACTCCTACTAAAGGAGGAAAAAGATATTTTGTCACTTTTATAGATGATTACTCTAAATATTGTTACGTCTATCTTATGCATGCTAAAAGTGAAGTGTTAAATTCATTCATTACTTATAAAACCGAAGTAGAAAATCAACGTGAGGCTAAAATAAAAACACTTAGATCTGATAGGGGTGGCGAGTATCAATTTCCTGAATATTGTGAATCAGTCGGAATTATACAGGAGACATGTATTGCTTATACTCCACAACAAAATGGAGTGGCTGAAAGGAAAAACAGAACTCTTATTGAAATGGAAATGCAATGTTTTGTAATTCCAGACTTAATACTAGTTTCTGGGGAGAAGCCCTACTTAATGCTTGTTATATTCTAAATAGAATACCTCACAATAAAAGTAAAGTTACTCCTTATGAACTTTGGAAGAAACGAAAGCCAAATCTTGATTATTATCAAGTCTGGGGTTGTAGAGCAATTGTTCGATTACCAGAACCAAAAATCAGGAAATTGGAAAGCTATTAAGTGCATATTATTAGGATATGCTCAACATAGCAAAGGATATGGGTTTCTAACAGTAGAACCTAATGGCTCTATTGATGTAAATACAGTAATAGAATCAAGGGACGCAGTGTTTTATGAGAATAGATTTACATCTATTCAAAATAAATCAATTCATGAAACGGTGGAGATAAATGCACCTATTGGTGAAATGGTGGAGGTTAACGAACCAACTATTGAACTTGTAGAAAACACTGATGAAAATATCGATGAAAATGGTGATTCTCTTAGGAGAAGTAAACAAAGAAGGATAGAGAAATCCTTTAGACCAAATTTCATCGTATATTTGGTTAAAGGATCTAGAAATAATGTAGAGCATCAATTAATGATATACAAATATAGAATCTAACCCTTTAACATATGGTGAGGCAATGAAATCTCAAGATTCATCATTTTCGCAAGAAGCCATAAATGATGAAATGGATTCTATTATGGGAATTAAAACATGGAAACTAGTAGATTTACCTCCTAATTCTAAACCAAAAGGATGCAAATGGATATTTTATAAAAAGTTAAAAGAGGATGGCACAATCGAAAAAATTTAAAGCTAGATTAGTTGCCAAAGGTTACACAAAAAGAAGGAATAGATTATTTTGATACATATGCACCAGTAGCTAGAATTTCAACTATTAGGAATTTAATTGCATTAACTTCTATCTATAATTTTGAAATTCATCAAATGGACGTCAATACAACATTTTTAAATGGTGAACTTGACGATGAGATATATATGTCTCAACCAACTAAAGGTTTCGTAATGCCCAGACAAGAACGTAAATTATGTAAACTTATCAAATCACTTTACGGTCTTAAATAAGCACCAAATCAATGGCATGAAAAGTTTGATAAAGCAATTATTTCTAATGGCTTTAGGATTTTTGAATCTGACAAATGTGTCTATAGCAAGTTTCATTCAAGTAAAGGTGTAATGATATGCCTTTACGTGGATGATATGCTTATATTTGGAACGAATACTTCAAGTATTGAAGAAACTAAAAGATATGTATCTTCATGTTTTGACTTGAAAGAAATGGGAGTAGCTGAAATGATTCTTGGAATAAGAATCATGAAAATAAAAGATGGGTTATCAATTATCCAGTCTCATTACATTGAGAAAATTCTTAAAAGGTTTAATCTATTCGATTGTAAACCTATGTCTACTTCGTTTGATCCAAATATGCAGTTATACACTAATACTGGAAGAGCTATAAAGCAATTGGAATATGCTAGAGTTATTGGAAGCTTGATGTATGCAATGACATGCAAACGACCAGATATTGCCTATGCTGTTGGCAAAATGAGTAGACATACTAGTAACCCTATTCATATCCATTGGAATGCAATACATAGAATTTTAAAGTATCGGAAAAGTACCATAAATTATGGTATACATTACAACGGTTATCCGAGTTTAATAGAAGGATACATAGATGCTAGTTGGAACACTGGAAGTGAAGATAATAAATCAACTAGTGGATGGATATTCACTCTTCGTGGGGCAACAATATCCTAGACCTCAAAGAAACAAACATGTATTGCTGATTCAACAATGGCTGCTGAGTTTATAGCACTGACTTCGGTTAGTAAAGAAGCGGAATGGTTAAGGAATCTATTGTTAAAAATCCCAGTGTGGCCAAAACCTAAGCCACCAATATTTGTGCATTGTGATAGTCAATCTACATTATCACAGGCATACAACCAAGTTTATAATGGTAAATCTAGACATATTCGTCTAAGGGCATAGTTTGGTTAGGAAAATGCTCACTAAAGTGGTAACTACCATAGATTTTGTGAGATCTAGTCAGAATTTGGCAGATCCATTTACTAAAGGACTTGCAAGGAACATAGTGATAAAAATATCACAGGGAATGGGTTTAAAGCCTATACAATACAATCGCCAGTGAAGGAAACTCAACTCAATATAATAAAGAAATTTGTTATCTTGAGTTCAAAGAGCAAAAGTACTTCATATGTTTGCGGTTGGAAGCACTATAATATTTGGTCTGAAAAACTAAGTATTATCATACATTCTACGTAAAAGTGCTTGGTACTTATAATGACGAAGAAGAATGTTCTCTGCTTAGAACTTAATAGGTTTATAACAGTTATACTATTGAGGTGTGTGTTATAAGGCACTTCTGATAAACCTACCTATATGAATGCAACGAAGGTGGTGTCGCCTTCTGTGAAATATTGGCTTGATCTCTAAGGTCATTTCATGAAAGAAGATACTGACCCAAGGCCAATCCATGGGTCGAGCATACATATTATCTGGATAAAATGAAAATGAGTGAGTAATAATCACATCCAGTAGATCATATAGGATCGATGGTTCAATGCTTCGTCAACCAATCCATCCTGATATACTTTGATGGGTTTTCACTATGTATAGATTCAAGTCTGTAAGACATCTATACTTATGCACAAATTTTTCTGCATATAAATGACAAGAGGAATTTATTTAAAATTTGGTGGAGGATTCATCCACCATTACTTCCACAAATTGGTCTTCACTTAATATGATCATACTTGAATACTTTCCAATTGCTTTAGTCATATCACTTTGAACCGATTGTACATATGTGGCGGAAGAAAGATCCGATCTTCGTTTCTTGAAGATTTTTGAGGGGGCAAATTTTGGAAAATAAAACTGGTTGTGCGCATCATCAAGATATAAACTTACCTTGTGGATTGTAGTTGATTGAATTTCTGGTAGTTCTTCATATCTGTCAAGAGCAATATCAATCTTGGATTCTAAACTTTAACGATCAAAGAACGAAATTCTTCAGAATTAATTGGTGATGGAGGCAATTGGTATGCATCCCATTCCATTTTCCTCCCTTTTTGGTCTTCGTTATTAATGATTCAAGAGTAAATGATTAGTGTACGAATGTAATTTAGGTCAATGAGAGAAAAGTCGTTACTACTTGCTATTTAAGTACTATACGAATGCGTTCTTTTTTTAACTGAAATGGGTTAGGAAAGGGTATGGGAAAGTTCACAAAGGTTTCCTTTTGAAGATTTTTGAGGGGGCAAATTGGGTATTTGCCTAGGTCTTCTATTCTTCTATATAAAGAGCTTTAAGGATTGGATTATGGTATGACCGAATTGAGTTGAGCGGTTGAGAGGCAGTGTGCCTTCAGGGCTTGTTCCCTGGAGAGGAAGATTAGGAATTATGCCTGAAAGAAGCTATTTCTATTGGTGCCTCCAAATTGTATAAGGATTTGCCTTCCTTCTTCGTTGTTATCATTCTCCAACAAGAATTGTAGTACTCTACATATTTTTTTCCATTCTCAATAAGGTTATTGATTCTTATAGTTTGTTTGCTTTTGATTTTTGTACCATTCAGTGTAAAAAGAATTTGTTTTTGTTGAATCAATAAAGAGGATGGTTGGGTGGAATATCTTGTGTTTGTGCATGTAATTTCATATTTGTGTTCTTTTTCCACATAAATCATCTTTAAGTAATTAGGTGAATAAGATCCTGATCGCTTTCCCAAAGACACATTTTTTCCAATAGCTAAAATGGAAAGGTGTTTGGAATTTTATCTGTTTAGGTCGGAACGTTTCAGAAGCAGCGTCCGACGCTTTGAATACGAAGCAGACAAAAAGTCCATTTGTTTCGAATGAGCTGTTCGGGAGGTCCATACTCAATGCATTGAATGCGCCCAACGCTTCGGACAAGAACGCCAACGTGAACTGTTCAGATTGAGAAAAGAACGTATCTATGTATGTAACTGGGTACTTTAAAAGAATGTTATAGATACATACCATTATTTTAATTGATTAATTGACAAAAATAATCCCAAGTTTAATGTGTCTTTCCATAATAATTCAAAGTTTGAATTATTTTTGAATAATCCCAATTTTGGGGATCCCTTTCCATATCGATCCCTATAACCGTTTAACTTGTTACAGCCAGTGATTGGGTCTTAACTTTCCCATATCAAATGTGAGTTCATTTCTTGTTCGTTCTTTTATGAATTGGACAACTACGACAAACGCATGAATTAAAAAAACTCCTTTACCTAATTCACGAACGGACCACCGCCTCATGCTCCCTCGGCTTTGAACAAAATCCGACCAGCCTCCTTCACGATGCACAGTTAAATTAAGGAGATCAAATATCCCTTTTATTTTTATTTTGTTTTGGCAGCTCAAAATTTATCACCCAACAAATCGAACGAAATCAAAACTCTTGCCCCCTCTTTTCAGTCACATGAGGTAACCCTCTTTTTAGTCAAACGCAGAATCGGGTTTTAATTTAGTTCGAACTGATCTTTGTTGTTCAGATTTAGGGCTCTCGAATCGGCAGTTTTGGATGTTCGATTGTTCGAATCGGATTGTGAAGTTTGGGGTTGTCCGAAGCGTGGATTTGTGGTAAATCGAATTTGGATTCGGATCGATTCTGGTTTCGATGGTTAGGGAATTCAAACTGCTCGATTTGGGTTATGGTTTTTGGGTCGGTTGATGATAGTCGTAAGAAGAAAATGTGGACTGTAGGTCAGAATTGGATTGAAGTGGATTGTTTGCGTAATGAAGTGGGAATGTGGTATAGGTTTGTAATGGCACTGATGAACGTGGGTACGCTATAGGTTTTGGTTTTTGATTTTTCTTGTGATGCAAACATGGGTCTGAGGTTGCTCGAAGGTTAGGGTTGCGTGAAGTTGTTGCTGCGATGTATGGACGTGGGTTATGAACTGTGGGTTGGTATTTTTGGATTGGATGTTGGGTGTTCGGTGGAACTGGGAATTGTGGGAAGACTGTAGATGATGGGTTCAAAACTGCTTTGAGGAAAGGAGATGATGTTCTACGACGATGAGGCTAGGCAGAGATGAAGGTTGTGTACGGTTGTGGTTTTGGTGAGGGAGTTATATGGAGAATGGTTTGCAATGTGTAATGGATTGTTAATAATCGGTATGATGAAGATTGTAGCGTGATGGGGATGATCTAAACTGGAGATGGTGAAGGTGGATGAGTAGTGCTGGTTGATGATGGAGACTTTGCACGGTTGAAGGATGATCAAACTGGAGTGAGGTAGGTCTTGATGGTAGAGGCAATCGTGTCGAGCTCTAGAAGAGGCGTTGGTCAATGGGGTTGGATTGACCAGTGGGTGGCCAAAGATGGATTTTAGGTGCATGGAGGTAGACGAGGTAGTGTTAGCAATTTTTAAATGAAAAAAATAAATAAATAAATAAACTGGTAAACAGATTACCAGGTAAACGGGATCAATATGGAAAAGGACCCCCAACTTGGGACTATTCAAAAATAATACAAACTTCAAGATACGTTAAACTTGGGATTATTCCTGTCAATTAATCCTATTTTAATTCGTCCAACATGATAATTCACATATGATTGTCATAAAACCACATAACTAGCATTTTTTTGAAATATAATATGTGGATCATTTTACTTAGTTTCTACAGTAATCAAACAAATATAAATTGTATTTTATTTTTCAATCATAGGAAATCATTAGTTGAAGTTATTAACTTAGTATGGTATATAACACGCAGGTTACATGATGTGAATCATTTCATATGGTACAACGTGCTGAATTTTGTAAAACTAGAAATAAAATCATTCAGTTAGTAAAGATATTTTATATAACAAGCAAGGGCATTACCGTCTTTTCACTTCAATATGTACAACTGTATCTTGATCGGGTCTCTTTTGCATTTGCATATTTATGCGGACATTCAATCTGTGTATTATTATCTAAAGACGTCAATAAATTTACATTCCAACTGTTTTTCATCGTATTCAAAATCTAACTTGGTATCGGAGCTCAAATTGCCTAACGACAACCAAGCTTTGATTAGGAAACTATCATCATTTAAACTAGCATTGACTGTGTTGCTAGTGTCATTTCTCATTAGAAAAGATCTCATTACTTCGAGAATGCAAGTCAAGATTCATACTTGTTCATTACCAGTTTCCTTTACCCGGTTTAGATCAAAACCTGCATCAGTACTTACCATTCTTTTCTGGAATAAATATTGACTCGCCATCTTTGGTCCATTAGTACATCATTGGATCATTTTAGCTGCAGTTGACATGTTGAAATCGATCTTGCATGATCGAGATCACGGTTTCAGCATGGTGGATTGAATAAATGCATCATCGCGCTCAACCCGCAATTCTGCAACAATTTCACTATCGACCAAAGTAGATTAACCAAGAACTGCACTAGATATGTGTATCTTAAAACATTTATTTCATCTATAAGTGTATCTTTAATCATAATGTAACATTTGTTGTATAATTGCAGCATTTATGAATCACAACATCCAAATGGCAATGTCAGCAAAGAATTCGCTACTTGGCTTTCTAATTATGTCTTTGATACAACAAATTGTGTCGTTGAAGAAGGATTGAAACATTTAGCCATGGGACCAAAAGGAAAGTCAAAACATATCCAATATTCTTTGTCAATAGATATAAATTTAATACTAAAGAATACAGTGCTGAAAAATTAACTAACAATACTGGTCTATTTGTTAAAGGTAGTGATGATCCAAGTGACCATATAAACGATTTTTATGGCATGCTAACCCAGATATTGCAATTGACATATTTCACACGACCCACGGAAAAAGTATTTTTTTTTAAATGCAACTGGTTCAGCAACGTTCCAGGTTCTGGTATCAACGTGCACACAAAATGTAATCTTATAGAAATAAAACATACTTCACATTATTATAAGTACGATCCTTTTGTACATGTCAAACAAGCTCCTCAAGTATCAGTACAACAAAATAGCTATATTACAACTTTTCATTTACAACTTACACAAATTTGAAGTTGTAGCATACATACATTTATCACCATGTCCGCTTTCTCGTGAGAAAAAAGAATTAAATTTTCTCACTTTTTTATTTCTCCCACTATACGTATCAAAGTAAAGTAAAATGGCCACAAAATTTTCTAATTCCAAACCCTAGCAGCATCCCGCTGCTCTCCTCCATTACCATCCCTGAAATTAAACCAAAATCCTTAAAATTTACAAACTCTCTTGCAAATCCTAACCCGCTACTCTCTGCCTTCTGCTCGCTGCGTTGCTACCCGCGATTCGTCGCCATTACTACTCAATTCGTTCGTTGATCGTTGAATTGAACATGTATTCACAACTATTTTCTATGATAATATACGATCTTTTTAATATAACTTATGGTGTATAATTTTGTTTTGAACTGAGACTTTGGAAATTAGTCATTACAGCGCAGCATAGGACTTGGAGTTCATCTGTTGCAAGATTGGTTGTTTAGTTTAATTTTTGGGTTTTATTGTTTTGGTTTTTTTCGAATTCTAATTTGAAATTTCTTGTGTGTTAGTTGATAAATACTTTTGCTTTTACAAGCTAGGATTTCCTATTTGTTTAATAAACTGTAAAAAGGTAAGGTTGTCCTAAGAAACACATTATCAGTTCACATATTCATATGGATATTGTTTAGTACATTTTTCCAGATTTTCCCATCTAGAATTTGATAAATGAATATCAAAATCACGAAGTGTTTGTTGCATGTATAGTACTTGAGTACAAGCAAGAGCCGCTAGTATATACTCAGCTTCACATGTTGATAGTGAAACGCAATTTTGTTTCTTACTAAACCAAGAGACAACTGATTTTCCAATAAAATGGCACGTACCACTTGTACTCTTTCTATCCGTACGAGAGCCTTCGAAATCAGCATCACTATAAGATACTAATTCGAATGGACAATCTTTTGGGTAGAAGAGACAAAAGTCTTTGGTATTATTAAGATAACGAATTATATGTTTTACTGCTCGTAAGCGTGATTCCTTAGGATTTGCTTGAAATCGTGCACATAGACAAGCACTCATCATTATATCTGGACGACTTGCAGTAAGATAAAGAAGAGAACCAATCATGCTTCGATATAATTTTTGTTCAACACTCTTACCATGTTCATTTTTTCAAGATGTGTAGTTGTACTCATAGGAGTAGGTTTACCAGACGTATTTTTCTAAACCGAAGCGTTTGATAAGATTTCCACGGTATTTTTCTTGATTAATAAAAATACCATTGGAAAGTTGCTTGATTTGAAGACCAAGAACATATGATAGTTCTCCCATATGAGACATTTCAAACTCTTTGGTCATAATATCTGCAAATTCTTTGCAGAGTTTATCGTTGGTTGAACCAAAGATAATATCGTCTACATATGTCTGGATAACCAATATATCTTTTCGAGAATGTCTAATGAATAAAGTCTGATCGACTTTACCAATTTGAAATCGTGAATCAGTAAGATAGCTACGTAATCATTCATACCAAGCACGAGGTGCTTGTTTCAAACCGTACAAAGCTTTCTTAAGTTTGTATACGTAATCAGGATGTTTTTCATGTACGAACAAGGGAGGTCGTTCGACATATACATTCTCTTTGATAAATCCATTTAGAAAAGCACTTTTGACATCCATCTGATAAAGTTTGAAATTATGATGACAAGCAAAGGACAATAAGATTCTAATAGCTTCTAGTCGTGCAAATGGTGCAAAAGTTTCTTCGTAATCGATACCTTCTTCCTAATTATATCCTTGTGCTACTAATCTTGCTTTATTTCTGATTATATTTCCTTGTTCATCGACCTTATTCTTATAGACCCATTTTTTACCAATAACTGACTAATCAGTCGGTCTTGGAACAAGTTCCCAGACATCATTGCGCTCGAACTGATTTAGTTCTTCCTGCATGACAATGATCCAGTAATCATCAGCAGAAGCTTCTTTTGGATTCTTTGGTTCGATATTTGAAAGAAACGCAACATGACCCATTTGGTTGAATTGACTCCTTGTTCTAATTTTTGATGTTACTTCTCCAATTACATTTTGAAACGGATGATCTCTTAGTATCCTTGGAGGAGATCGTAATCTTGGTGGAGAAGGTATCACAACTGATTGAGGAATATTCTCAATAATTTGTAAGTCAGAATCAGCATTTATGATGATCAGATTTTTAGTGACTATAATATCATCATCATCTAATATGTTATGAGATGGTTTATAGAATTCATCAAAAGAAACATGAAGTGATTCTTCAATAGTTTTGGTTCTTTTATTAAATATACGATAGGCCTGGCTTCGTTCCAAATAACCGACAAATAAACTTCATCAGATTTTGGATCAAATTTTCCGACATGATCTTTCATATTTAAAATAAAGCACTTAGAGCTGAAAATTTGAAGTATGAGATATTTGGCTTTCTTTGATTAAATAATTCATAAGATGTATTCTTGGTGAGAGGTCGAATGGATACACAATTCAAAATATAACATGCAGTTGCAACAGCTTCTGCCCAAAAATGTTTTGGAAGAGTAGTTCCATTTAATAATTTTCTTGCACATTCTTGTAAAGTCCGGTTTTTCCGTTCTACAACTCCGTTTTGTTGTGGAGTTCTAGGAAACGAAAAATTATGATATATACCTTTCTTTGTACAAAAATATTCAAATTCATTATTTTCGAATTCTCCGCCATGATCACTTCTTATATTCTTAACTTTAAGCCCTTTCGATTTTTGAATTCTCTTGACGAAAGATTTGAAATGTTCGAAAGTGTCACTTTTGTTTTTCAAGAAAATCACCCAAGTATAATGAGAGTAATCATCAACAATTACAAACACATATCGACTATGATTTATTGACTGAACCTGTGTTGGTCTGAATAAATCCATATGTAGTAGCTCAAGTGGTTGTAATGTTGATATGACTTTCTTGGATTTAAATGATGATTTAGTCAATTTTCCTAATTGACATGCATCACAAATGTTATCAATCGTAAAACTCATTTTGGGTAGTCCTCTAACTAGATCGTTTTTGGATAGCTTGTCGATAATTCTGAAGTTTATGTGATAGAAACGTTTATGCCATAGCCATGGATCATTATCATTTGCTATAAGACACATATCTGAATTATGATTGACATTCATATTCAGAATATAAATATTTCTGTCTCTATATCCTTCGAAAACTAACTAATGATCTTTATCTAAGATACTACACTTGTTATCGGAAAAGGAAATAGTAAAACCCTTGTCACATAACTGAATAATACTAAGTAGATCGTGTTTCAAATTTCTAACTAGCATGACATTAGTAATAAGAGGTAAGTTAGATGTACCGCAATTGCTCACATCGCCTTTGCCGATGATATAGCCTTTTGAATTATCTCCAAAAGTGACGGAGTCACCATCTAAGTAAGTAATATTTGTCAATAAGCTCTTGTCTCCAGTCATATGCTTCGAGCAACCACTGTCCCATATCCACTTTCATCTTTTCTTAAGTGGGACCTGCAAAAAATAATATTAAGTCCATGGTACCCACCTTTTTATAGGGTCCTAAGAGTTAGGTCTTAGGAGTCCAAACCCATACGGGTCTGGTATCCCCTTTATATACATAATTACAAGTCTACTCGTCTTGTTTGAAGTCCTCCATGTTGTTAGAGCAAGTATTGAAGTCCTCTGTGTTGTAAGAGGCAAGATGTGAAGTTCTCGTGTTGATAGAGGCGTGAAATCCCGTTCGGCTGCTCGGGTGTTGTGAACCTGTTTCCTTCGGGTTAAGGGAGGTTGTTGATTAGTGAAATTCCAGATAGAAGTTTGGGACATGACGTAGGACGGTGCTCCAAACCAGTATAAAAGTATTTGGTGTGATTTTTCCTTTACTGCATTTACTCATCTGTGATATCTTATTCTACTTTATATTTATTTGCATAACTATTGTATTAGACAAGTAGTTGTGAGTTATTCCATATTACACGATCTGAGTGTACTATATTATACTTGGCAAGTACACACACACATTTTCATTTGGTATCAGAGCACGGTCATCATATAACCATAACATAGTTATTTGATATATTCTTGTAATATGGCAAATAACGCAAGTTCTAGCACTCAAAACACCACTTAAACGGAAGGTCAATCAACATAAAGACCTGCATTTTTCAATGGCCTTAATTATAGCTATTGGGAAACACGTATGTCTTTTACATGCAGTCAACTAGCTATGATGCCTGGAATGCTACACAAAAAGAAATAGTGAATCCAACAACTGAATATTCAGAATGGACACCGGCTGAGAAAACGGCAGCATCCATAAATGCAAAAGCAATAAACATGTTGTTTTGTGCATTAGACCAAAATGAATATAACTGTGTTAGTATTTGTACCACCGCATATCAAATTTGGCAAACACTAAAAACCATTCATGAAGGTACTAACAAGGTTAAACAAGCCAAAATAGCCATGTTGAAGAGTCAGTTTCAAAATTTCAAAATGAAGCCGAATGAGACAATCAATGGTATGTATTCACGGTTTAAAACTATTCACTATGCACTTATTGGTTTAGGACAAAAATATTCAGATTTTGATGTTGTCTCGACAGTCCTACATTCTCTGACTAGTGAATGGGAAGGAAAAGTATTAGCGATTGAAGAAGCTTATGACCTTTATGTCATAAAGCCAGATGAATTGATAGGAAATCTAATGTCCTATGAAGAAAATTTGCAGGCTTGAAAGGAACAGAAAGAAGAAAAGAAAATTGTAGCATTTCATGTCAGAAAAGATGAAGACTTAGCTTTTATGGAAAAAGGTTTCAAAAAGTTCCTGAAACAACAAAAAGCTAGTCGATATAACAAAAGGAAATCTGGTTCAAATAAACCTTCATCATCAGTTATAGAATGTTTCAACTGCCATAAAAAGGTGCACATGCACAAAGATTGTCCGGAACAAAAGAAGAAGTCAGAAAATGACAAGTTCAAATACAAGAAGGATAAATCAAAGAAACGAGCTTTCTCAGGCACATGGGATGATTCAGACTCGTCTTCATCAGAAAGTGAAAGTGATTCAGAAGATGAACAAGCAAATGTTTGTTTCATGGCTATGGAAGATGAGGTACAAATTCCTACATTTGATGAAGTTCTTGATATTAATGCTGAATTTATAGTTAAATTTAAAAATATGAAACGTCAATGGAAAGAAACCAAAGCAGATTTAAGTAGAGCACAGTTTGAACAAGATATGTTAAAGGATGAAAAGAAAATATTAGAAGAAGAACTTGAAAAAGTTCAAGAATCATAAACTAATATTGATTCTCAATTATCTCTATTGAGTCAATAAATTGAAACTCAAAAAGAGAAAAATGATGCTTTCACTACTGAAAATCATGAGCTTAAGGCAAAAATCAAAATTCTGGACCTAGAAAAACCTAGTTTACAAACTAAGTTAGATAATATTACTCAAAATGTTTCTAACTTCAATAAAGGTCGAGAAAATTTAACAAAGATCATTAAAAGTTCATAACCTGCTTCAAATAAACATGGTTTGGGATATAAGAAACAAGAAACCCAGAAATATCTTGGTTTCAAAAGGAAAAATGAAAATGTGTGCATGTACTTGCCAAGTATAATATAGTACACTCGGATCGTGTAATATGGATTAACACACAACTACTTGTCTAATACAATAGTTATGCGAATAAATATAAAGTAGAATAAGATATCACAGATGGGTAAATGCAGTAAAGGAAAAACCACACCAGAGATTTTTATACTGTTTCGGAGCACCGTCCTACGTCCAGTCCCAGACTTCTATCTATAATTTCACTAATCAACAATCACTTAACCCGGAGGAAACAGGTTCACAACACCCGAGCAGCCGAACGGGATTTCATGCCTCTATCAACACGAGGACTTCACAACTTGCCTCTTACAACAAGGAGGACTTCAATACTTGTCTCTAACAACACGGAGGACTTCAAGCAAGACGAGTAGACTTGTAATTTGACAATGTGTGTTCTCAATAACACGAATTTTTCAATTCGTACAACCTTCCTATAATCTTATCCTCAAATACAATTTGTGTTTGTGAAGATTTGGAAGATGATATCGTGTTTGAATCAAAAGAATAATATATAAATACTAGAATTCAAGAATGATATTGTGAAGAATATGTGTGTTTGAGTGCTTGAGAGTTCAAGAATGAAATCAACAATATAGAGAATAGATAGAAAGAATTGGTGATTAGAATTGATGATTTCAAAGTGTTTATATAGGAGATAATTAGTTGTAACCTTTGGTAAAGAGTTACAATCAATAGATATGATTATTGATGAAAGGAAGGAGAAGCAACCCTTGGAGGAATGGAAGTGACTATTCAAATAGTTGCTTCTATTTAAAAACGGTCGACAAGTCAAAAAAGACCAGTATATAGGAATTTAAATATATATACGTTATATATATGTGTGCACGTTCATTTTGCAAACTAGGTAAAAGCGGTCGACCGGTCTGTTTTAGGCGGTCGACCGGTATAGCCCAGTTTGCACAATTTATATGCATACATATACATAAGTGTATATATATAAACATTGATTATTTGAGGAAGATTTTAACAATAATGAACACTATTTCATACCAAATAATCAATTTCTAAAGACTAATACCATACGAAGCTCTTTGGAACATCGCCTTTTTGTTGATCATCGCGCATTACTTTGACATAAATCAAAATTCCTTGACTCGACATTTCAAATATAAATTAAATCAAAGTGTAATCTATCTTACTTTAAGTTTTCTTAGGTTGAAAATATAATGCATTTAAGCATTTCAAATATAGATTAAATCAAAGTGTAATTTATCTCTGCTTGTTACTGTTTTCATTGAATGCATTTAAGCAACATTGGATAAACAATATATTAACGTCAAAAGTTGGTCACTAGTGACATTCTACCCCCGATCATGTGTAGAACACATGAATAACAATCACAGAGTACGGTAAAGTGAATAAAAAGAGGGAACATGCAGGATTTTTATAGTGGTTCGGCAAGAGATGGTTCCAATGTCCACTTTATATATATTTATTTCCATTTTAGTACAAGTACAATAATTTTTCAATTTGGAGAAAGAAAGAGAATTGGCTATTTTTGGAGCTAGCCGTGGAGTTCGTATTTGAGAGAAAGAGAGTTCTACGGAAGTTGAAGTGAAGAGCCAAAAGTCATTTTCTTCTTTGAGCATAGAGGTATTTATAGGTAAAGAAGTGGGCTAAGGGAGTCGCCACATGGCTTGCCTCTTTTGCGGAGCTCAGACACGTGGAGCGTGGCCATTCGAAGCAGTTGCGGCGGTGGGACCCGGTCTACTGTTAATTAACAGTATTCTCTGAAGTTGTGGTTAATGTAACACTCGAGATAAGGTGTATCAAAAGTAGAGCCTTGTCCGGAAGTGGTTGAGCACATTTATTGCCTTGAGAATCGGGCTAAGTAATGAATGATTTATCTGGATATTTCCACGTAGGTCCAGAGAAATCTGGTCGATCCGATTTTCAGGGAAATGCTTGACTCGATTGGTCTAGAAGAGCAATTCTTTCGGGGTATGAGATCCCGCTATTCGAAGGGAACTTGCTCGGGACAAACCTTTTCTGGACTATCAAAAGCCAGAGCCGATCGCCTGGGCTTTATGAAGGAGAAGTTGCCCACTTGGGCTCGGTAGGCAGGTCTTTTGATATTGAGCTTCGATCCTTTGAACCGTGACATTTTTGCCAAAAAGTGGGTCAACACTATGCCCCTCAGAATGCATCCTTCTTGGTAAAGAAGGTGTGTTCTGAATGTTGAATTGGAGTCCAGTATGGAGGCAGCTATGGTTGCGCCAAACCATATTAAGGCCAGAAGTCCGATGGTTCTGATGGTTGTATTAAGGCCATAAAACCGACGATCGGTATAGATCGTATTAAGGCCGTAAAACCGACAATCACAGAGAACCATATTAAGGTCGAGAAATGCAATGTCTAGTACCTGCAAAGATAGTGTAGGCCATTCTTGGTTTAAAGATGGCTTGGGTTTTGGTTGGGCAAGTATCAGCTATACTCGGCTTAAAGAGTTGGCGAGCCGTAATCACACTTGGATTAGAGGGATAGCGAGTATCGTCCATACTTAGCTTATGGAGATGGCAAGTGTTGTCCATACTCGTCTTATGGGGTTGGCGAGTATTATCCATACTCGGCTTATGGAGATGGCGAGTATTATCCATACTCGGCTTTGGCAAGTTTTAATCGTGCTCGGCTTATATAATTTTATCTGTGCTCAGCTAATGGAGTCGGATGCATGCGATATTTGTAAAGTTTAGGAAAGTGGAAAGTGCACTCGGCTTAAAGAAGTGGTGAGTATAATCCATACCCGGCTTAAAGAAATCTAACCATACCCGGCTCGGGGAGTTGGCTTAAATATTGTGGCAGACTTCGATCGTAACTTTCAGATGGATGCTCAACGCTGGCCATTTTCGGGTTGGCGGACGTTATTCATGCTCGGCTTAAATCATTCAAACATAGTCCATGTTTGCAAAAGAAAGTTTATCTCTACTACAGAGCTATTACGAAGAAATGAAAATGAATTCTAAATGGGCGATAACTAAATCCAAAGCACGCTTAGGGGCTAAATCCTAACCCCGTACGTGTGTACTTCATCATACCATTTTACTGAAAGAAACAAAAATACATTCGAAAAGAAAAAATCTAAATCTTATTAATTGATGATGACGCCGCAAGTGTTGGGCTCAGGGTCCTTTCTGTTTCTAGGAGCTCGAGGACCGACTATAGGAGCTTGGGTAGAGGATTGTGGTGGCACGACCGGTGGAGTTTTCTTGACATACTAGGGCAGTTCCCCCCGCCTGACCCTATCCTCGATGAGATCTTGCAAGTGTCTGCATTCACTGGTGCTATGACCGATACTGTTGTGAAACATGCAATGCTTTCTAGAATCGAGCACTTTCTGGGTCGGCTCTCTTCGAGGAGGTTTTGGGAAAGGCAGAAATCCTCGTACGTCAAGATAGATGTCGAGCAAGGAGGAATTAAGCTCAGTGTACTGGTCGTACTTGTTCTCTCTTCGGGGTTGTACGTTGTGGTCATTCTTTCCGGGGTCTTTCCTTTTCCTTTATTCTGGCCACTGGTGTTGAAGCGTTAATTTCCATCTCCACTCGGCCGAGGAGGTTATTCAAAAACTGTTGTTGATGTTCGAGTGGTTTTCCCTGAGATGTCGTCTGGCTCCTAAACTCGACCAGAATCTTGTCCATGTCGTCCCGAGTAAGATACCGAGACACGTCTTCATGAGAGGAGACTTCCTGACTTACTTCTGCAGCGTCTTCTCCAGATGCATCAGCGTTTGTGGGGCGGGAAGATGTTGCATCCCCCTTCCTGGCGCGCCAAAGTGTTGATGTCAAAAGTTGGTCACTAGTGACAGACAACCCCCAATCATGCGTAGAACACACGAATAACAATCACAGAGTACGTTAAAGTGAATAAAAAGAGGGAATACACAGGATTTTTATAGTGGTTCGGAAAGAGATAGTGCCTACGTCCACTTTATAGATATATTGATTTCCTTTTTAGTACAAGTACAATAATTTTTCTATTTGGAGAAATAAGGAGAATTGGCTATTTTTAGAGCTGGCTGTGGAGTTCGTATTTGAGTGAAAGAGAGCTCTATGGAAGTTGAAGTGAAGAGCCAAAAGTCCTTTTCTTCTTTGAGCATGGAGGCATTTATAGGTAAAGAAGTGGGCTGAGCGGGCCGCCACGTAGCTTGCCATTTTGCGGAGCTCGGACATGTTGAGCATAGCGATTCGAAGCAGTTGCGGTGGTGGGACCAGATCTACTGTTAATTAATAGTATTCTCAGAAGGTGTGGTTAACATGGCACTAGAGATGAGGTGTATCAAATGTAGAGCCTTGGCGGAAGTGGTTGACTGCCTTTATTGCCTTGAGAATTGGGCTAAGCAATGAATGATTTATCGGGATATTTCCATGTAGGTCCGGAGATATCTGGTCAATCCGATTTTCAGGGAAATGCTTGACTCGGTCGGCCTGGAAGAGCGATTCTTTAGGGGTATGAAATGCCGCTGTTCGAAGGGAAATGGCTCGGGCAAAAACTTTTCTGGATTGTCTAAAGTGAGAGCCGATCGCCTAGGCTTTATGAGGGAGAAGTTGCCCGCTTGGGCTCAGTCAGCGAGTCTTTTGACATTGGGCTTCGATCCGTTGAGCCATGACATCTTTAGCCAAAATGTGGGTCAACACAATATATTATGGATTTTGGATCTATGTATCTTTATTGTTCATCTATCATCATTGAGGATGGCATTCATGTGCTTAAAGACAAAATAAATTAAATTTCAGCATTTATTTCATCATTATAACATAGATATAGATAGAATTCAATTGTTTATGCATGTAATTTAACCAATCTTAACACTTTCCCTTATGGCACGTTCTAGCGATTTCCGTTTATGTATTGTTCCTCAAAAGACAGATAAAAGCTCTATATTAATGTAACAACCTGTATTTTCAGAACCAATTTAAAATTTTGAATTAAGCTATTTTTAGGGATATGCAAATATAAATTGGTTATTTTTGCTAAATAAAATTTGAGAATAATTTTAAAATTAGTTTTTATATTTTTTTGACTTAAAGCGAACCCAGTATATTTTTTAGATTGATTTATAAGCTTTGTTTTGAAAATTTTGAAAATTCTCTTTTTAAAATCATCGCATAGCCCTTAAAAAGTGAAATTTTGCTAGGAAGCTCAGAATTCGACGAAATAAATTTTTTGGATTCATAATGACAAATCGTTGTTGAGTTCCAAAATGCGCGTCGAACGGAGTCAGTATGTGGCCGTGCGAAGCAAAACCATTTGTTCAAAAACATGCAATCAGTTTACAAAGAAACATTACTGAGATGATCTCAGAATTCCATTCCCTTTTTTTTTGGATTCGTATCGTCAAGTAATGGTTAAATCCAAAAGGCCATAATTTTTGGAGTTAATATGTGGGTGTGCAAGAAGAAAAACTGCACTAAAATCGCATTTTTGAACATTATTTGAGCATCTTTGAGAATTTTGACGGAAGGTCAAACGAACTCGGGATTCAACGAAACTTGTTTCGTTAGACTCGTCTTCACGTCTACTATCTCGTATCCGAAATCCGTGGCAAACAGAGATCGTTTGCATTCGCACGATCGGGGAGAAACGAGCATATAATCACTTTCTTCTATTTCTCTCTTCATTATTTCTCACTTCCTTCTTCCTCCAAGAAGGAAAAAAATGGGCTCCTCCTCCCTCCCCTTGGTTGTCGCCGCTCTGCCCCACCTTCACTACTGCTGTCGGCCGCCGCTACCCCCTCCTCCTCTCTCTCTCCTTCTCTAACCCCAAACCCCCTTTTACCAAACCTAGCCACCGCCTTGGGACCCACCGCCGCGCCAACACCACCCCAGCCACGTCAGCAACCCCCGCCTCCGCTTCAGGCCATTACCTCTGGTCGTGGTCCCCGCCATGTCCAAAACCCTATTTTTCTCCAAAATCCCTTTTGCAAATAACACTCTAGTCCTCATTTTCTCAATAACTCTCAAACCATGCATTTCTAGCCGAAGCTCCACACTATCAAAGTTGTAGATCTTGATTTTCTCTTCGATTTGGATATATGACAATCGAATTTTGGAGTTCAGAGTGCTCGGAAAACGTGTTTGAAGATCGCTGACGTGAAGCGAAGATTCTTGATTTATGGCGAATTGGAGCATTTTTGGAAGAAAGCCCACTAGGAAAAGTTGTCCGGAACGGCGTGTTTGGCCTAAGAACAAAGTTCGGTGAAGATTGGAGGTCGTATGAAGAAGTTAGAGTCAGAACGACGAATTCGGACGACGAGAACGACAAAACGGCGAGCGCGGTGAAGATTTTCTGCATATGAAGAGTGGCGGTGTTTGGTTTAGCTTGGGTGAGAACTCGCTTACCAAATAATTTTGTTAAGTTATTATGTAGTAGTTAGTTAGGCATTTTAAGTTGCAAGTTAGTAATTACATCATGTAGTTACATTCCCCTTTGCATGTAATATCCTTTTCGGAGTTCAATACATGAACTCTTCACAAATCCCTTGCATTAGAAGCGTTGTATGGATATTAGCGATATTCGCATTTCATACGACGTGAATGGGCACTTATGGCGCCTTGAATGACATTGGATGTTGAGTATTTATTTATAATTATGGGGTGTGCAGTGTATGCGATTGATGGTTGATGATTGGTATTGGTTATTTATGGCGCAATCCAAGTCAGGAGAGGGGTAATGCATAGAAATTATTCCAATGCTACAGAATAACGCTGTTATAATGACAATTTTTTTTGGAAACAGCGATGTATAAAATTACACATGCGATGGTTGAAATTGGAGTAAATATTCATTACAAGTCAGACGACTTGTTTATGTACACCTATTTAAGCGATATTGATTGGGACGATAATTTTTACACATTGCCAAGTGGCGCAAATAATAATCAGTATTTTTTGGATGAAAACCCCACACTGATATTTGGATGATATTTGACATACATTAATCCCAATATTTAGTTGTATGTCAATCGATTGATTGACAGACTGTTATGAGTGTTATTTATTTATTTTAATGCTTATACGGTTGTAAATGCACTTTGGATGTTGCTTGAATGTTTAATGATTGTTCATCATTGTTATTGAATACATGTGATGTATGAAATCCATATAACTAAAATTATATGGTAATTGAATGAGTCACATTCCAATTCGGGAATAACGAATATTTTGATATAATATTCATGAAGAATTAAATTATGATTTTGATGTCTGATTTTAAATAAACATAAAAATATGGAAATGTGAAGCCGAGTTAAGTAGTTAAACGCCATTTTAACTCAAATAGGTTTATCAGTCGATTTTATTCATTTTATAATAAATACAAAAAGGAAATAGATTTCAAAATCAGATATTTTGATAATATTGTTGTTTTGACATTATGCTAGTAAGGAATATTCAATTTTGATTTAAAATTGTAATGGAAGTTGGAATCATTTTTAAAACGAATTTACAAAATACGTTTTGCATAGAAATCGACGAAATATATATTATATATATTTAAATGGTTTGAATTGAACGCGCCGCATAGCGACTGTTCGCGAATTTCAACCATTAACTTCGAATTGGTATAACGAGAGATCCGACCGTCGGATTCTCCTAAAACTGGAACCGTTAGGTTTGTATCGAAAATAGCTTTCGAATGATAATAATAGATTTGAAATCTAAAGATTAGATTTTAAGATATGTCCAAATCAGTTTTGGAAAATGGTCGCTATGAATGCAGTTCGGGGGCCGATATTGGAAACCTTCTGTAAGTGCCTTGTAAAAATTTATAAAATAATGAATAAATTGTGCAAAATCATAATAAAATATTTGAAAGAGTTTTTGGATGAAATATTCCATATTTGAAAAATTAAAATATATATATCTGGATGAACTAGTCAACAACCAGAATGGAGAACCGAAAGTAATTATATAGTTTGAATATAACCAGAATTTTCCGACGTATGAATTGGAAATGATTTGAATGCAAATAATCTTCAGAATATTTCGATATTGGACTCCATGATTATACGGATATTATTGAGGAATTTGCAAGATATTGATTTTCTTATTACCAATACGATATCCGTTAGTTACAGAATTTGATATTGAATATAAGTCGATATAATTTCTCTTCAGAGCCTTGTATTTAATATCAAATTAGATTTTGTGTTTGTCGTGAATGGTTTCTTTAATTTACCTATTCTTAAACCCAATTGAGAAAAGAATAAATCTTTTAACCAAGATTTAACGAAGTTTTCCAATTAATTGATATAATTGGAATTAAATGGTAATGATTTTGGGTTTATCGTGAACAGTGTTTTAAATGACATTTGTTCTTTAACCCAATTAACAGTGAAGTTATGATTTGGAATTTGTAAATCTTTCAATTAAGATTTAATGAAAATTTCCAAGATAAGATTTTCCAATTTAATATATTAAATTGGAATGGAATTCGATTTAGTGATAATCGAGATGAGCTTATATGAAGGAAGACCGTTACTATTTATCGAATTTAAAAGGCCTAGCCATTATTCCGTTTATATTATTAGTTTGATACAGAAATTTATATCGATTATATGGTGTTGGATTTCCTTGAAGATTCCATTTTTATGGAAGATGATTTTGGGTTTATTGTGAACTGTGTTTTAAATGACATTTGTTCTTTAACCTCATTAAAGACAGGATTGATTTCCTAAAGTTAAATAATCATTAAATAACTGGGAAGATTAAAACTAAATGAAGTTTTAATAAATCTTTAATTAGATTGAGATGAGAATGAGATAATTTAACTTATAAAATTCGAGAAATGTTTGAAAATGGAGTATCACCATTTTACTCCATGTGATAGTTAAATCTTTAATTAGATTTGAACGTTAAGTGGTAATTAAATTTATCGAAGACACAATGGGTGTTAAATATGGAGTACTACCAGTTTTGCTCCATGGGATGAATAGGTTGGGATTGGGGATAATGAAGTAAAGGATTACTTCGGTAAGGCTCGATAATCCCGACTTATGTTATAAACCTTAATTTTGTTTAAGTGGAGAAAAGATAATAAAATCTTTTGAAATTGTTATTTAAAGGAAGATTAATTATAAGTTTAAAAGAACTTATCTTTGATAAAATTAATGGGAACCGTTCCCTAAAGATGTGAATATTTGAATAAAAGAATATTCTGAATTAAAATGAGGCGTATGATGTGTTTTTCTAGCACTTGATTATTGATTATAAATTAGGCGAGTTATCCGGAAAGACCGGGTTTATCTCATTCTTAATAACTGATACGACGACTAAAACTCGATGATATGAAGACTGCGGTTGAAGACCGGAGATCTTCATATCGTTTGGATGATTACTAATATCTTGATTGGGCTGTACACCCAAGACAAGGTAATAAGTGGTGATCGTCCATACGTACTTGGAGATCGACCGGATATGTGAGGACCACTCAACTGTATTGGATATATGGGACGAGGAATAAGGTGCCTCCGGTTTCGTTCAAATCCAGAACAGACTTGTAAATGGATGTGTATCAGACATTGGATTTCATTCTGTGTTGATTAATTTCTGTTAAATATATATATGTTTGGTGGCGGAGAATTTATTCTCTTGCTTAACATCCTTCTTTGAGATGTACGAGCTTAGAGGTTATATATTGATAGACATTAGTTATATGGCATGAATTGTCAATGTGACATGCTAAGATGCAAATGATCAAGGCTTTTATTGGAAAGCAAAGTCTTGTGGATGATGATCAAAACACTATTTTAATTCACATAGCATTGCGTATAGCATTAATTCGTGAGCCTCACACCTAGGTATGAGTCAAAAACAGGATGAGGGACCATAGGGAGAACTTGCGTTTCTTTCTAGCTAGGAGTGCTATCATGGTATGGAGCCCAGACATTTTTACTTATGTGGATGATGGATTGTGAGGCGCCTCAGATATAGGGCTATATGCACATAGGGTCGACTTACTGACCTGTTTGTAGGTCCGATAGGACCGAGAAACGTATTGTTCAAGAATAACCAATCCACTAAAGTAAGTGTGGACTAGCCCTACCGTTCCTAGGGCACGCTAGCGTCCGAATCCTGAGGCATTTGCTAGAGTGTCTCGAAACCGGTGAGGAAGATCCCTTGCCTTGACTCATGATGGAAATACAATTTCCAATATGACATCGTGCGGTTTTTAACTGTAAACCTATATGGCGACATAATATATGATACCTATGCCGTATATGATTGATACACTTATATTTGAAGTTATTTTGACACTATGTACTTATAGTAATATCAAAATGATTTGTTTTAAACCTATCAATCATGTTTGGCTATTATAAGGGAAAACTCTATCCTCTGGTTTGTGCTTGCATTGTGTGATGGGACCTGAGTCTTATAATAGCTTCATTTTTCAAAAAGCATTGCTTGTTTACAAATTGTTTTATTTCAGATTATTCATGGGGGTAAACCCGTTCCATGACATGCACCGTGGTCCCTTGATTTACCTTATTTTAAAGTAAAGTTTAATGACTGTGTTTAGTTCTCACACCAGTCCCATGACTGATTCGGAGTGTAACGACCCGCATTCTACACATTGAAGGATCGTAGAATATTTATTTCTTTCTCATACGAAGTTGTATGGTCATGTAACTTTGGGGAGCGACTATTAGGGTCATTCCCCATGTTCATGATTTTTGCCGATTTTATATGACCGTTTTGCCCCTAGATGATCTTGTTTCGGCCATAACTTTTGGTTGGTAAGAAATTTTGACTTGAAACCACTTCCATTGGATCTAAATGATGGTTTATCTTTCCGTAGAGTGGTCACATTAGCCAAACGGAGGGAGATATGGCTGAAACAAGGTTTAGAAGGTGAAAAACAGCTTAACCGGGCCTAGTTAGGGTGATGAGCAAGAGGGCCCATAATCCATTTTGGGATTAGGGTTATGGGGAGGCTGAGAACAGTTAGGAAACGAATTTTATTTCATTTTCAGCTGCCTAAAATATTTCTCTAACCCTAGCCATGGCCTCCACCTTCTAATTTCAACCCAAATCGCTCTTAATTGCTTTCTAATTAAAGATTAAGCCAAGCTACGTCAAATTAAGGGATAATCAACACTAAATCAGAGTTGGAACTGCTGTGTTGCTTAGGAATTCGACCCAAACAGTAGATTTCAGATCTTATATCTTAATTTGTGGAAAAGGCGAATGATTCGCATTGTTTTTCACTAATTATGGTTAATTAGTGGTGATTAGTGTTAATTAGCAAAATCTTACATTATAAAATTTTGGAAAAATGTTTAGAAATTCTTAAATATTATTTTAAGCCTCTGTTAGAAATTTGGGTTAATTTGGATATGTTTTGCTAATCCTAATGTTAGATTTGATTAAGCATGATTAAGGGGAAAACATGAGTTTTGGGTATGTTTAATCCATAGTTGACATGTTATACTGCTGGTTTGGTGTTTATGGCCGATTTTTTATGTTGCTATGACTGTTTGGAATGTTTTGTGATTGATAGAAAAGTTATATTGGTCGAAAACGCCGTCGTATGGCGTAAACAGTTCGCTGGAAAAGTTGCAGGAAATTATAAAAAGCCCCGTTCATAAAGCACCTATTCCTCACGACCCGACCCATAGGATTGTGCATCATCCCCACACCATGATCCCTAGGATGGTGGATTATCCTCACGAGGAGACTACTACGATGGTGGAGTATCCTCATGACCTGACTCCTAGGATGGTGTTGTATCCTTACGACCCGACCCCTAGGAAGGGGGAGAATCCTCATACCCCGACCGTGTGGAAGATGGCAAACCCTCACACCAGGAGCGTGAGGAAGATAATGAACCCTTGCACCATGAATGTGAGGAATATGGCGAACTCTCACACACCGACCGTGAGGAAGGGGCGAACCCCAGGATGGCGAACCGTGAACCACGCCAGAAAGGAAAGAGGACCACGAGCCGATGCAAGCTGGACCACGAGCGGACCCAGACGGAGACCACGAACTGAAGCCGGGGTCACGAATCGAGTCAGACCCAGGAGGACCATAAGTCTTTTCCCACGACCTGGCCTGGAGCATCACGAACCGCACTAGGAAGTCACATACTGAATGGAGATCGAACCAAGATGATGACCAAAACCCCAGATGCAAAGGTAGTCCAAATGAGATGTTAGAACTCAGGATCCAAATGGGAACCAACGAGTTAACTTCACGATTGGACTTTTCTGCGGGACGTGTGCAAATGGGTTATCGGTATCCATAACTTTGATTCACTACTGAGAGACGGATGGTGGACTTGTAGTGATAGTTGTACGGGGTTGGACTCCGTCATGGCCCAGAGGATTAGGTGACCAAAGTAGTGGATATCGTATGCTTTACGCACTGAGTAAGAGATGTGAGGATGGTTGCTATGCTTGATTGTTTGCCATCATTATGACATGCACACCCCCTCCCCGTATCTTTATACTATGTGTAAGTGTCACCTTAGAGTATTGTACAGCTTGTTAAGCTAACTCTTTGGTTGCAGGTCCAGGTTCAGGTATGATTGGATTATACCTACTATTGTTCTGTTTTGTCGTTTATTGCTCATACCAGACTTTTGTCTGACCCAAAGTTTTATGTCTCTTCTTATTACTCTGGGTGCTCCTAAATGAGCAAACTAGAGACAGCTTAGCTGGTTATGCACAACTAGCTGTCCTGAGACAAGCAGGAGGCTTACACGTATTATTCTCTTATATTCTCCCTGTGTCGCTGATGGTCACTACTCTAGGCATTAGTGGTGTACTTTCTTACTTTGCTTTAGAGACAATTTAAAAGTTGTAATAATAATTTGTATCTTAAGCTGTATTTTGGATTTCCGCTGCTATGAAGGTTACGATGGTTTATTTTCCAGCTTATGTAGTGTCTCGCCTATTTTATGTCAAAGTTATGTTATTATTATATTTTATTCCATGCGCTATGAGATATACTACAGGTTCCTTTGGCAGTTTTAGCTTCACACCCTTTTTCTTTGGCTACCGTCCCGTGCTGGTTGGACATCGGCCCAGCGTGTTTCTTTTGGAAATGTCGGCTGGTGCGGGGCGGGCCGTCACATTTGGTATCAGAGCTCTAGGTTGCGTAGTTAACCTAGGGGAAGACATCAAGGAGAGATAATATACGTATATGAGAGCGCGTATTTGTGATATTTTGGTTTTCAAAAGCTATATATATACTATTAGTATATGCAATGATGATGTCGTACTGCACTGGCACCACTATGGAGATGGTTAATCGTTTTATCTTTACAGATTTGACGATGACCCGATATACCAGGAGTACAGGTTTAGAGGCTAATAATAGGAAAGTCCCTGATATGAGGATGATGTTTACAACCTTCATGCGAGAGACGCTTAGGGATGCTCGGGAAGCAGTTCCTAATGCTGCTAACAGTGGTGGTGCAGTAGTGCAGGTGCCTAGGGCCGATTTCGCCAAGCTTAACAAGGATTATACTAGTCTTGGCAGGAAGCTGTTCCACGGAATGGAATCGGCTATGGATGTTCAAGATTGGTTGGAGAGTTGTGAGCGCATCTTCGAGGACTTGGGAATCGATGAAGCCATGGAGAGAAAGTTAGCATCGCGTCAGCTTCAAGGACGAGCTATGAATTGGTGGAATGCTATTAAAGCAGCTATCCTGAAGATCAGGTTACTTGGAACCAGTTTATGACTCATTTCAGCGAAAAGTTCATTCCAGCTGCTCACAAATCTAAATTGTTTAGGAAATTTTTTGAGGTTAAGCAGAATGGTAGGGAAGTCTTGGAATATATTGCTGAGTTCGATACTTTATCGAAGTATGGATTAACTCTTATCGACACAGCTGAGAAGAAGAACGAGAAGTTCATAATTGGCTTAGATGAGTACTTAAGGGAAAGGCTAATAAACCACATCGACGAGACGTTCGAGTCTATAGTGGGGAAAGCATTGAGATCGAAGAGTCTTTACCCTAAGTCAAAGGCTGATGTTGCTATTGCTTCTGTAGAGGAACCAAAGCTGCAAGCAAGCGGTGGAGGTAAGAAGGAGTCTCAGAATAAGAGAAAACAGTATTAGACCAAGGGTGGTCAGAAAAAGAAAGACAAGAAAGATAAAGAGTGCTTTAGTTGTGGCAGGAAGGGCCACTATGCTAGAGATTGTCAGGAAAAGCCTGGGGAAAGGAAGTGCTTCAGTTGAGGCCAAGTGGGACATCACAAGGATAAATGTCCACAACCTCCTAAAGAGAAGTAGATCGTGAAAGCACATGCTATCAACGCTGCTCCTTCTTTGTCGGATGCCCCAACTACGGCAGAGAAAGGAAAGGGCGTCGTTATTCGAGGTATGCTTTCTATTTATGATGTTTCTGTTCTAATGTTGTTGATAGCGGGGCATCCCATTCCTTCATATCTAGTGACATGGTAGATAAGTTGGAATTGGAACCTGAGATAGTCGATAGACCTTTAGTTGTGATGAACCTGATAGGTGGTTCGACTAGCCTTTACATGATTTGGTGTAATGTGGTCTTATGGAGTCATGGATGTATGTTTTCTTGTGATTGCTTAGTTGTTTTGCTAGTATCATCTCACTTAGATTGTCTGAATTCAGAGGAGACGTTCCTTGAGGGCTTGTCTGATATTGGTTTAGGCCTTTGGGGCTTGTGCTTGGGGAATGTCGAGTTCGACTAGGATCGTTTGCGCGAGAGATAAACAGTTGTTCCGATTTTTCATTGGATGATATCTTGGTTTACTCAGGGAGTGATGGGCAGCGTGACATAATAAGACTATTTGATGGTATGGACTACCCCGAGTTAGACTCGATAGGGTTATGAGATGACTCGAGTGGGACTCGAGAAAGATGCAAAGTGATGGGCAGCGTGACATAATAAGACTATTTGACCTGAAACCACTTCCATTGGATTCAGATGATGATTTACCTTTCCGTAGAGTGGTCACATTAGCCAAATGGGCTTACAGTTTGGGAGATATGGTTGAAACAAGGTTTAGAAGGTGAAAAACAGCTTAACCGGACCTAATTAGGGTGATTAGAAAGAGGGCCCATAATCCATTTCGGGATTAGGATTATGGGGAGGCTGAGGACAGTTAGGAAGCAAATTTTATTTTATTTTATTTTTCAGCCGCCTAAAACATTTCTCTAACCATAGCCATGGCCTCCACCTTCTAATTTCATCCCAAATCGCTCCTAATCGCTTTCTAATTGAAGATTAAGCCAAGCTACGTCAAATCAAGGGCTAATCAACACCAAATCAGAGTTAGAGCTGCTATGTTGCTTAGGAATTCAACCCAAATAGTAGAGTTTTAGATCTTATATCTTAATTTGTGGCAAAGTTGAGTGATTCACATTGTTTTTCACTAATTATGGTTAATTAGTGGTGATTAGTGTTAACTAGCGAAATCTTACATGATAAAATTTTGGAAAAATGTTTAGAAATTCTTAAATATTATTTTAAGCCTCTATTAGAAATTTGGGTTAATTTGATATGTTATGCTAATCCTAATGTTAGATTTGATTAAGCATGATTAAGGGGAAAACATGGGTTTTGGGTATGTTTGATCCATAGTTGACATGTTATATTGCTGTTTTGGTGTTTATGGTCGATTTTATATGCTGTTATGAATGTTTGGAATGTTATGTGATTTCATAGAAAAGTTAGATTGGTTGAAAACGCCGTCGTATGGCGTAAACAGCTCGCTGGAAAAGTTGCAGGAAATTATACAAAACCCGTTCGTGAAGCGCCTATTCCTCATGACCCGACCCCTAGGATCGTGCATCATCCCCGCACTATGACCCCTAGGATGGTGGAGTATCCTCACGAGCCGACTACTAGGATGGTGGAGTATCCTCACGACACGACTCCTAGGATGGTGATGTATCCTCACGACCTGACCCCTAGGAAGGGGGCGAATCCTCACACCCTGACCGTATGGAAGATGATGAAACCTCACACCACGAGCGTGAGGGAGATGACGAACCCTCACACCAAGACTGTGAGGAATATGGCAAACTCTCACACCCCGACCGTGAGGAAGGGGCGGACCCCAGGATGGCGAACCGTGAACCGCGCCAGGAAGGAAAGAGGATCACGAGCCGATGCAAGGTGGACCACAAGCGAACCCAGACGGAGACCACGAACTAAAGCCGGGGTCACGAACCGAGTCAGACCCAAGAGGACCACGAGTCGATTACCACGACCTGGTCTAGAGAATCACGGACCGCACTAGGAAGTCGCGTACCGAATGGAGATCGAACAAAGATGATGACCAAAACCCGAGATGCAAAGGTAGTCCAAATGAGAAGTTAGAACTCAGGATCCAGATGGGAACCAACGAGTTAACTTCACGATTGGACTTTGCTGCGGGATGTTTGCAAAGGGGTTATCGGTATCCGTAACTTTGGTTCACTACTGAGAAACGGATGGTGGGCTTGTAATGATAGTTGTATGGGGTTGGACTCCGTCATGGCCTAGAGGATTAGGTGACCAAAGTATTGGATATCGTATGCTTTACGCACTGAGTGAGAGATGTGTGGATGGTTGCTATGCTTGATTGTTTGCCATCACTATGACATGCACACCCCCTCCCCCGTATCTTTATACCTTGTGTTAGTGTCAACTTAGAGTATTGTATAGCTTGTTGTGCTAACTCTTTGGTTGCAGGTCCAGGTTCAGGTATGATTGGATTATACCTGTTATTGTTCTGTTTTGTCGCTTATCGCTCATACCAGACTTGTGTCTGAACCAGTTTTTATGTTCTTGTTATTACTCTGAGTGCTGCTAAACGAGCAGACTAGAGACAGGTTAGCTGGTTGTGCATGAGTAGCTATCTGGAGACGAGAAGGAGGCTTATACGTATTATTCTCTTATATTCTCCCTGTGTCGCTGATGGTCACTACTATGGGCATTAATACTGTACTTTCTTACTTTGCTTTTGAGACAGTTTAAAAGTTGTAATAAAGATTTGGATCATAAGCTGTATTTTGGATTTCCGCTGCTATGAAGGTTATGATGGTTTAGTTTTCAGCTTATGTAATGTCTCGCCTATTTTATGTCGAAATTATGTTATTATTATATTTTATTCCATGCGCTGTGAGATATACTACAGGTTCCTTTGGCAGTTTTAGCTTCATACTCTTTTTCGTTGGCGACCGTCCCGTGCTGGTTGGACATCAGCACAACGCGTTTCTTTGGAAATGTCGGCTGGTGCGGGAAGGGCCGTCACACGGAGTTTAATGTTTCTACCTAAATTCAGGGTGCCTATATTTTCCACACGGGCAGAGAGTGGTTTTGGTTTTTGCGGATATTTCTCTTCATAGGATCCTGGATTACGGTTGGACATATATTCGGAAAGCTTTGTATCTGTGTATTTCATTCAGTTGCGCTAGTTGATGATTGTTCCACTGCATTATATTTATGTTTATATTTTCTGCTGTTTTGCAATTTAAATTTCTGATATTTTTCTGCTGTATATTATTTGAACTCTGATATATTCTTGTACTGTGATGTAAATTGTTTTAATAGCAATGAAATGTTCTGTTGTTTGTGCTCTGATGCGCCTTGTTCTCAAAACAATCCGTGCTCCTCTGTCTCTTCGGGGAACGGGGAATTTTAGGTCGTTTCAGTTAAGGAAAATTGCCTAACAAATGTATTATTTATTTGATTAGTTAAACTTCTTTCTCTAGTGGGTTGCGCTTCGTTTAAACAATAAATGCTGAAATATGCAAGCATGTTTAGTTAAATGTAATTAATTAATTTTACTAAGAAGAAAAGACATTTATTATATATATATTCATACTGAATGCTTTTAAATTATCTAGGTTTTATCTATTTTTGATAATCAACTAGGAAGTTGTATCAGGTACATGCACTCACTCACATTGATAACATATATGTAGCAATATTCATCTAATTCTATAGTAACATAATTCAACATTATCTATCTAGCATAATTAAATTAAGTAAAACTAGTTTTCTTTACTGATTGAATTTCAACCTCAAATAATCTATTTACTTTATTTACATAACTAAAATTACATTTCTATTTTTAACTAATTAATTGATTGAATTCCATCAAAAATTTCAGGATATGCATTAATATATTAGGTTTATCTATAAAATTAGTTCTGATTGTTTTTAACATCATGTTGTTAGTTTAATGATATATTAGTTTTATCGTAGTTCAATTATTTTTTCAGATGTTTAACTTGAAATTATAATGTAGGTTATGTTGTTGAAACATCATCACCTTGGTAGAAGTAGTGGCTTGACTGTCATTCTAGGATTGATGTAAGACGACTGTGGATGACCAGAGATTAATTCCCTATGGTAATGTGGATTAAGACAATTAGGTACATCATATTTTTTGTACTTGATTCAATATAGAACTTGCATTATTTTCATTTCTCAACTAATTTAATAATTCAGCATGGTCAAAGCTAAGCCAAATTTAGCAGTCATACTTGATTGTATTTCCTTGCAATAACATTTGACTTATGTTACAGATTTTATTTCTTTGCATAAAATTTCCAATTTGATTAAGTATTTAATAATCATTCTCAAACTTAAGTTGATTTCATTATTTGTTTATTGCTTTATTAGGTTGATTGCACAAACCGATCAATGTTCTTTTTGTCAATTTTGTAATGTATAAGGTAACATTAAGTGACTACTGTTATATTAATGTTATTTGTAAGTACGATGATGCTACACAAATACATAAATCATTTTATCGTTTGGTTATTGGACTTGGAAACCAATGATACCTGTTAGTCCATGAAATAAGTTCTTACTTAAGATTTTGAATTCCTATATAAAAATATTTGTCGATTTTTGTGTGTGTAGAATTATTAGATTATATTTCAATTTTTGCCTCATATGGCTTCTAAGACCTAAATTAAAAAAGTTGATTCCGTATGAGATTGTTTTGGACTATATTTTAGTTTAGTGATAATTGATTTGAATATGTGACATATGGAATAGCTTGGTTTTGAATTATTTTCACTTACTGCTAAAACAAAAAAAAAAATGTTTATTTATTATAAATCTCTTAGTTCCGCAGTTGATTGTTCATTTTGTTAAATTAATCATATATAATTCATAGGCTTACGACTCATTTTCTATACAACAATTCGATGCACTTACTTAAGGCTTTAATGAAATGAGATTTTGAATTTGAAATGTTGTAATATGTGCTAAATTGGCTTCTTTAACTACACTGGGAGGATATGATACATGCTTAGCTATGGCGGTTTCTATTTCTGTTTTAGCCACAAATATACACAAAATTATTTTGATTAAATGTGTAATCGAAAAAATTGCTTTTCATAATGAAATTAATAACTTATTTGTAAATTGTTTCAGTTTTAGGATTTCAATTTTTTGTTCATTTCCTTGTCTATGTGTATTTTAAATGATATATTTTCTCTGTAAGTGTCACCCATCCTATAAGTTAGCCCAAACAAATATGGATGTTAGCTGAGTTTTTGTACAAAACAGTTCACCATTTCAATAAATATATTGATATTGATAGGCTGTTTTCCTTTTGATCTTTTAGTCCTTTATTAATTGGTGTTTCCTGTTAAGAGTGAAAAAATAGTATGTTTTATTTGATATCTTTTATGGCTAATTAATACATATTGGTATTTTCATTTTGATGGCTCCAACCATATATGGTTGCCTTATATTTACTATTTTTACCCCTTAGGCAGTACAAAATATAAGTTTTTCATTTTTTTTCCTTCTTATTATGATAATGTATAGGCTGTAGAAGATGATTTTATCATTTTTGACGTCTTTTAAAGGACACCAATGTCAATACCTTTTCTTTTGGTGTGTATAACATCGATTATGTTTAACATGTTTATTGCATTGTTTTGAGGCTATTTTTGTTTTTTGATTGTTCCATCAACTTAATTTCATCCCTTACATTATTCACTTTCTAGGATTTCAACTGAAAATAAACACTGAATCTAACCTTTAAGTTGTTACTTAATTTTTTCCTTTGTTTACTTTACAATATCAGGTTAGGGTTCACAAATTCCTATTCTTAGGCTATTTTTGTTGTTTGATTGTTCCATGAACATAATTCCACCCCTCTTCCTGCACTTATGCCTTTCTCCTTTTTCATGTACTATTTCTTTTTCCTCTACAAATTCATGCATACAAGTGCAGACTATACGATATATCGCCAGCTATTATTTTTAAAAGGATGCTACTATTTACACCCCGGTTTACACTTTCGGTCACCTTTCTAAATTTAATAAAAATGGTTATTTTTTATATTCTTTTGACCACTGTATATTATTCATTCCCTTAGTTATTCACCACCGTACTTCTCTTAAGAAAAACACCTACTTTACAATTTCAAACCCTAAACCCTAACAAAAGCAGATGTTCTTTTGTGCCTAATAGAGATGAAAGATGGAGATAAAAAATATGTTAGAATTGCTTGACTTTTATTGTATTCGATTATGTTATAGAATATGTTGTTAGGTTTTTTTAATGGTTAGGGTTTTCAATTTCATTTTAGGATTTTCTTTCCGCTCCGTTGGAAATTTCAAGTTTGGAAGACATTAAATTTGACAATGTTGTAATAGAGAATGACAATGTAAGTTTTGACTTGTAGAATTTTTATCCGTTTAACTTACGTATCTTCTTTTACAAATTGATACATTAACCTTTTTTACTGTTTGATAGATGAAGTATTTGAAAGATGATAAATTGGACAATAAACATGACGGTTGTGATTATATGATGGAAGATGTTCGATAAATGACTCAAAAGACATAAATATTGATTTGATGAATCATTTCACAACCGACGAAGTAAGTACTCATTTATAGAAATTAAAATTGCTAATGTGGTTATGAAAATGGATTATGCCAATTTTGTCTTGAACTATTTGATTTTAGGCATTTGACTCGCAGAGTACATTGATGTAAGGGAGGAAGGAAGCGTTCATGTAGAGGAAAGAATTGGTGGCCTCTGCATTTTTTTGGTTATTAATTTAGACATTGGCTAGTAGAGGAAATTTAAAATATTTAGGGTGCTTTTAGTTTTTGGTGGCCAGAAGTGTAAATAGGAGTGTGAATAGTAGCACCCTTTTTAAAATTGTAAAAAAAAACTAGATCGTTACTTTGGAGGTGTAAGGAATAAGTTTCTGATTTATTTGGATTTTGTTTCCTTTCTTTCTCCACCATACTTTATTTTATATATCTGAAACTTTATCACTTATACTTAAAATAAATTCATAAAAATTAATATTTAACTAAGGATGTAAACTATCATGTTACAATTTATTATTCAATTTGTACAAAGTTTTAGTTTCCCATTTTAAACTTTCTTTGTTTGGTTTTATTTTCCATAATTTTAATATTAGCATTAGTTTTCTTTAAGTTTCTTTTGTTTAGATGTCTTTTTAAATTATTTTATATCATTTTTTACTAATGTTATTTAAATGGTTAAATTTTGAAAAGGTGCTACTGTATATTTGTTCTTACTCTCAGTATCATTGATATTTTTTCTTTCAAAATTCTATACTCTTTTAATTCGGTTGTATATAGTCCCCCTCACTCTGACATTCATAAGAAAATGAAATTTTTCATGCCCTCTTCCATCTACTTGTGTTAAAAGTTGCAAATGCATGCAAAATATGGACAAGACAGGATCATCTTTACATTATATTACTAATCAAATGGGTCAAGCCAATCTTAAGTATTCAAACGAATATCCTTGTTATCAATACATCGTGGTTTTGGTTACAAACACGTCAGATAATATTACTGTTAACAAGAGTGCAATTAATATTAACAGTTAATTTTTGCTTATACATATCAATAGTTTAGGGATATAGATATTGCAAAATTAATTGTGCAAACATATTACCTAAAGCAGTTAATATAAATTGATGGTATTTGTAGCAATGCCATTTATTTATCCTTAAACTGCACATATGTATTAACTGGATCATCATAAGCTATTCAGTTATGTTTCTAGTAATGTGTATAGTTTATACACACTGTTAATAGTTTATTCTTAATATCCATTTATTGTTATATCCTATTACAGATAGACATTCATTCAACAACTCATACACTGTAGCTGCGCATATAAAAAATGGCTGATAGGCAAGCTGAGCCAGCAGAATACTATGAAGGAGCTTCGGGTAGACCGTACGCAAATTGGGAAGCAACCGTGGCAGTTGGATCAAACACAGGATTGCCATGTGCTAGGTGTAAACAAGATGTTGCACCTAACACTAGTACAAAAAAGCCTGTTGCTTCTTCTCGTTTGCTTCAGTCTAGCCTACAACTGAAGCAAATGATATTGTTTGCTTCAGTTGTATAAAAAAGAGAAGCAAATGTGTTGGAGCAAATGATACCATACCTGTTGCATCGTCTCATTTGCTTCGGTCATGCTTACAGCCAAGGCAAATAGTGTCATTTGCTTTGGCTTTATTAATAACCGAAGTAAGTGCACAGAAGCAAATAGTGTTATTTGCTTCAGTTGTCTTTATGATTACAACAAATAAAATTATTTGCATCAGTTCCTTAGGAACTGAAGCAAATGCACCGAAGCATATAGAGTTATTTGCATCATTTCTTTCAGAACTGAAGCAAATGCACTGAAGCAACAATAAGTTATATTACTCTAAGAAAAATACACATATTAGTAATTATAAACAATAGCTTAAAAATGTCATTATTCATAGTTAAGTATGATTAATGATAACTAATAAATAATTTATAATTTCTAACTATTACAAATATTCAATAATTATTTATATTTAATAATTTATTATTTAATTACTAATAGTTAGTAAGTTATTGTTGATACTTTTTAATTCCATTTAATAATTAATAAGCCAATTAATAATTAATATTAGATAACTGGTAATTAACAATGTAACAACCCGGATTTTCAAAACCAATTTAAAATTTCTATTTTAGCAATTTTAATGGATTTTGAATATTTAAAATGGTTTATTTTAAATAATAACGACTAAAGATTTATTTAAATCAAAGTGAGAATGAATAAATTTATTTTAATTATAAAATGAGCTTGAAATGGCACGGTAGTTTTGAAAATTCGATTTTAAATTTCAAATGAATATACAGGATTCAAAATAAATCGGATTTAAGTAAAATAAGAAATATTTGAATCTATTTAATAATATCTTTCTAACAAATGTGAAAAATCCAGATTTCATAACGACAATTAAAAGTTATGTTCAGTTTAAAATTGGAAATAGTCGCTATGGAATTTATATATATTTTATATAATATATAGCCCTTAAAAATAGCCATTTGGCAAACGACCTCCGTTTTCGACAAAAGCACTTTTGTTGGATCTGGAATGTCAAATTATTTCTAGATTCTAATTTTCATAATTTTTGGAATTGATATATGAGCGTGGTAAATTTAAAATCGTTTGATATTTTCGGTTTGAATTTAATCGACTGGAAAATGACCATTTTTCAATAGTCTCTAAATCTTATGAAATTAGTTTTGTTAGGACTGTATCATCAAAACATATCTAGATTTACTTTTCTGGAATTATCGGAGTCAGTATGTGGCTCAGGTAAATTAAACTGTACGTTAAAATCAATTTTGAACGTTATATAGATTTATATTTTAATTTAAAGAAAAACTGATTGAAACAATCAAATTGGCTTACGGGACATATCCCATTGTGTCCGGAATGGGGGTAATTAGCTAGGGCGACAGTCATTGGGTTCGATTTGAGGTTCGGATGAGAAGTCAACTTTTTGGAGAATTAAATTAAATAATTAATTAATTATATAACGCCCTTATCTCTCTCCCTCACTTATAGAACCCGACGTTTTTTTTTTAAAAAAAAGAAACCCTACATCCCCGTTGTCGTCCCCTTCCAGCGCACCACCGTGCTGCTGGCCGCGCCGCCGCTCAGGCGAGAGCTGCGCCTCCCTCTCCTCAACCCTTCCCCTTCCTCCGTTCGAACCCCTGGAACCCCAAACCCCCAAATCAGTAAAAACTGCCGCCTTCTCCCCCAAAAAGACCGCTGCTAGCCAAGCTCGCCCCCCCGACACTCCAGTCCCTGTCACCGTCTACCTCACCACCTACGACCACCATGGACCCCCTCCTCTTTTGAAGATTCAATTTTTACAAAAGAAAGTGAGTTTTTATTTTCATTTTTATTTGTTTATGTAAATAAAAATATGATTTTTATGTAGATAATATAGAAATAAAAATGTGATTTTTATGTAGATAGAATAATAATAAAAATATGATTTTTATATATGTAATGGAAATATAAAAATTTGATTTTTTATTATATGAATGGCATTATAAAAATTTGATTTTTTATTATATGAATGGCGTTATATAAATTTGATTTTTATTATATGAATGGCATAATAAAAATATGATTTTTATTATATGAATATCATTATAAAAATATGATTTTTATATAAGTAGTAGCGGTATAAAAATGTGAGTCTTTATATATCTTAGCACTGAAATAAAAATATGATTTTTACGCATAAGCATTGAAATAAAAATATGATTTTTATTATATGAATAGCATAATAAAAATATGATTTTTATTATATGAAGAGCATTATAAAAATATGATTTTTATTATATGGATAGCGTTATAAAAATAGGATTTTTAAATATATATATAAAGCGTTGTTAAAAATATGATTTTTAATATAAATCGCGTGAAACAGATCTCGTTGGAAACACGGTGAAGGACGCAACGCGCTGTAACAAATCCTAATCAAACCATTCAATTAAAGAATGACGGAGTGGAAACCAAAGGTGAGAACTCCTTCTCACTCTATTTATTTTACAATTAAAAATACTTTAGGATGCAGACGGGGCTTAGAAGCCCCCGACACTATTTATTGTACAAACCATATAATGTGATTTGAATTGTATGGAGTTCAACACTCGAATTCGCACAATCACATAATTGAAAGCGAGTATGGATATTACCGACACACGGATTTCATACTCTGCGAATAGCCACTTATGGCGCTGTAAATGGCATTTGGGGTAGTTGAGTATTTATTTATTTGGATGTTCTGCATGATTTGATTGTGATTATAAAATTTGTTATGGATTAATTGTGAATTGATTGGAATTGGTTTGTGTATGGCGCGAGCCAGTATTAGGCGAGGGATAAGGCTAGACCTTATTCCGATTCTCTAGTATTGCGTCGTTATGCTGCCGAAATTTTCTAAAAAGTGTTAGAAAAATTTAGTTAGTTGAAAATATTATTTTTAGCTTATAATGGCGATAAATAAAATAGTTATTAGATAGTTAAAAATAAGTTCACACATCCATTTACAAGTCGGACACTTGTTTATGCTCGCTTATTTTCATAATATCGATTGGAATGATAATTTTTACACATCGCTCAAGTGCACAAATAATAATTATTATTTGATGATTGAAACCCCACACAGGTATTGGGATGATATTTGATGTACACTAATCCCAATTGTTTAGTTGTATGTCAATCGATTGGTTGACCGGCTGTTGTAAGCATTAATTATTTATATTTAATGCTTATGCAGTCGTGTAATGCACTCTGGATGATGGTTGATTGTTTATTAGTGTTGTTGCATGCATGTGTGTATGAAATCCATATAAATAACATTATATGGTAATTGATTGTGTCTGATTCCAATTCAAAAGGAACTAATATTTTAAAATAAAGGAATATTTTAAAATAAGGAATATTTTAAAATAATATTCAGTAAAGGATAAAAACTTGAATTTGATGTCCGATTTTGGATGGAAACGAAAATATTTAAATATATGAAGCCGTGTTGATTAGCTATGCGCTATTTTGACACGAACGATATCATATCCATTTTTATTCATTTTTATAATGAATATCGAAAAAGAAATAATTTCGAAATCAAATATTTTTAAAATATTATCATTTATATTATAATGATATAGAATATTCAATTTTGGTTCAAAATTGAAAAGGAAGTTGGAATCAATTTTAAAACGCATTTATAAAATACGTTTTGAATGAAATATATATTATATATATAATATAATGGCCTGAATAGAATGCGCCGCGTCGCAACCGTTTGCGAATTTCGACCATTGACTTCGAATTGACATTACGGGAGATCCGACCGTCGAATTCTCCTAATACCAGAATCGTTGGGTTCATATCGAAAAGAGCTTTCCAACGACATAAGAGATTTGAAATCTAACGATAGGATTTGGAATTATATCCAGAACAAATTTGGAAAAGGTCGCTGTAAGTGCAGTTCGATGACAGTTTATGGAAATCGCCTGAAAGGGCCTTAATAAAATTATTAAAAATATTAATAATTTATGTAAAATCATAATAAATGATTTGGAAAGAATAGGGATGAAAAATTCCATATTTGAAAAGATAAAAATAATTTTTTATCGAAATGAACTAGTTATTAACTATAATTATAATCCCATTATTTTTAAATAAATAAATTGGATTGAGAATGAGTTTTAATATAACCATAATTTCCAATATATGAGTTGGAATGGATTTGACTGGAAATCATCTTCGGAATATATCAATGTTGGATTCTGTGATTATATGGATATTGTTATGGAAATTTGGAAGATATATATCTATATATATCGTTATTTCCAATAAGATATTTGTTGGTTTCAGAATTTGATATTGAATATAAGTCGATCTAATTTCTATTTAGAGCCTTGTATTTAATATCAAATGGGATTTTGGGGTTGTCGTGAATGGTGTCTTTAATAACATTGTTCTTAAATCCAATTGAGAAAAGAATAAATCTTTTGATTAAGATTTAGTGAAGTTTTCCAATTAATTAATATTTCATTAGAATTGAATAAGAATTGGATTGTGGGTTTGTCGTGAATGGTGTCTTAAATGACACTGTTCTTAAACCTCGTGTGAAAAGAATAAATCTTTTAATTAAGATTATTAGAGTTTCCAATTATATTTAGTAATTGGAATAAAATGGAATGTGAATTGGGTTTATTGTGAACTGTGTTTTAAATGACATTCATTCTTTAACCCAATTAACAGTGAAATGTGATTTGGAATTTATAAATCTTTTATTAAGATTTAATGGAAATTTTCCAAAGTAAAGTTTTCTAATTTAATATATTAAATTGGAATTGAATGGAGTTCGATTTGATAATAATCGAAGTGAGCTTCTATGGAGGAAGACTGTTAATATATATGGAATTTAAAATCCTTTGTCGTTATTCCATTTATATTATTAGTCGGATACGGAAATTGATATCGATTATACATTGATTTGTTTTTTCCGTGGAGATTCCATAATTAATGGAATGTGATTTTAGGTTTATCGTGAACTGCGTTTTAAACGACATTGGTTCTTTAACCCAGTTAAAGACAGGATTTCATGTCTAACATTGTATTTCGAACTATGTTGTTGATCTCTATTAAATATATATCTGTTTGGTGGTAGAGAATTTATTATCTAGCTTAACACCCTTCTCTAAGACGTACGAGCTTAGAGGTTATATATCGGCAGAAATCAATGGTACGGTGCAGATTGTCGATGCAGGATGTTTGATTTCCCAAAGTTAAATAATCATTAATATTGATTTTTGGGAAGATTAAAACTAAGTGGAGTTTTAATGAATCTTTGATTGGATTGAAACGTGAATGTGATAATTTAAATTATCAAATTTATGAAGTGCTCGAGAATGGAGTACCACCAGTTTTACTCTAAGCGATAGTTAAATCTTTAATTAGATTTGAACGTGAAATGGTAATTATATTTACCGATAACACCATGGTGTTAGATATGGACTATTACCAGTTTTGCTCCATGGGATGAATAGGTTGGGATCGGGAAATATAATAATGATTATTTCGGTAAGCTTCGATAATCCCGACTAGTTTGGATAACCTTAATTTGGTTTGAATTGATATCCAAGGAAGATTAAAGAATAAATTTAAAGAATTTATCTTTGATAAAATTAATGGGAACCTTTCTCAAAGGATATGAATATTTAAATAAAAGAATATTCAGAATTGGATGAGGTGTATGTTGTGTTTTTATAGCACTTGATTATAAGATACGTGAATTATTCGAAAAGGCTGGGTTTATACCCATTCTGAATAATTGATTCGACGATAAGTCGACGATGAAGACAGTGGTTGAAGACCGGAGTTCTTCACATCGTTTGGATGATTACTGATGTCTTGATTGGGCTGTACACCCAAGATAAGTTAATAAGTGGAGATCGTCTAGACATACTTGCAGATCGACCGGATATGCGAGGACCTCTCTTCTGTATTGGACACATGGGACGAGGAATAAGGTGCCTCCGGTTTCATTCAGACTCAGAACGAACTGTTAAATGGATGTGTGCCTGACATTGGATTTTATTCTGTGTTGATTGATCTCTATTAAATATATATCTGTTCGGTGGCAGAGAATTTATTCTCTTGCTTAACACCCTTCTTGTAACGACCCAGGGATTTTCGACACCGAAAATCGACACAAAACCCAGCGTCGACTGTTCAGACATCGAAAATACCGGACCATTAATAGAAAGAAGTTAGAGGATGAGATAGAAAAGATAGAACTAATAGAATAGGAGAAGAAGAAGAACACAGCTGAACATAATCAGAGTAAACACGAATCTCACAGCGGAACGAATAAAATATATTATATAACATAACTTTGAAATACAAAACTGTATTGTATATACATACCATTATCAGAGTACAATACATCATACCACAGCGGAAATAGTCTCTAAATACTAACGTGAAGCCTTCTGCTTTTAGCTCCTTCAAGCGTATCTGTAAAGCCTGAAACACTTGACTGCCCGTACAAATTTGGGCACCCAAGAGTTTAGGGAAACAAACACAATAAACTCTGGGTCAGTCATGGGACTGGTGTGAGTAAATTCCAATCATATGGCTTAACTTTGAAAATCCTTTTTGAAACAAAAAGATAATAGTAAGACCAGCCCACACATAAACACGGACGGTTTTTACCTTACTATAACCCAAAACACTTTGATATCAAAATCCAGTGATATTATAATAATGTCTAATCAAATAAATAACCAAATAGTAGAATGCTTGCATCTCACGCTCTACATATATAGTATAAAATCAAAAACCGCAGGGCGCTTATTGGAGATTGGATTCCAACTATGACATGGTATGGGACCACCTTCCGATGATGTATCTCTAGAGGCGAATACACCCGGGTTCAACAAGAACGTCTTGCAACCCGGCCCACACATGACCGACCACTCATTTCGCTTGAGTGTATCGAATGTATATCACCAACGGTTGGACTCAAACCACCGTTTCCCGAATGGGCAGAATCGATAGATTTAGCAACAAAAGGAATTTCTCTAGATAGGTGATTATACACCCTAATGGGAGCGACCCACATAGCCATGCTGCCTGCCCGATTTTTGTCATTTCCCGGTTGTGAGGCTTGAGGCTACGCCTACCTTTTAGAACATCTGGCCATCATACACTTTGAATGCCACATCGTCAAACCCGTCAAATCACTAGTTGATCTTCCCAAAAGTATTACGGGTATAAAAGCCAAGAGAAACGAATTTCTCCGCCACCAGACGTAATATCTTGAAAAGAACGTCTTATGTGACCGTTAGGAATACTCTGTCAGACATTCGTCCATACAAGTTGTCCTGGGACTGGACAAACAGAAAACACCATTCTGAAACAGGACGACCCTTGTATTTTACTCCGTCTTCAATTTGTCTTCAGCATAACCCAATTCGCAGCGCTTATGCCTATACGGAGTGGTTTTCGATAATATATCTAACCGGTCTCTCCGTATTGACAACGATGGTCAAACACTTCGATAGTCGGTTATTTAACTATCGAAGTAAAACCAAACATCCAATCAAATGTATAATTATCATCACACAACCATGGGCACTTTTATTTAACATTCATCATCGTCGAATTATAATTCCCATTTCTAATAGTGTTATTTAACTCTAATCATATTTCAAACATCGAAATGATGTCATCGTTTTCTGAAACGATTCTCCACTACTCGTTCTTATATTTCTTTAGATAATCATCGTTACCTATTACTTTAGAATAAGTGGATTTCAAAACAAACTGTTTACATTCCCTAGGGAGTAGTGCTATATAAAATCATGCTTAAGCTTAGCCAACAACGTTAATTTAACGCTATAGTTCAAAACTCATCATATGCTGTGATATTCCCCTTTTATAACAAATCTCGACATAACAGTCACGCTTAAGCCTAGTCAACAGCGTTGTTTTATCGCTGTAGTTCAAATACTTGAAATACGCTGCTATGTTCCACCTTATACTGTTCTTGACATCTCTTACCGTTACAAAAATCTTGACATCTCTTTCCGTTACAAAAATCTTGACATCTCTTTCCGTTACAAAATATTAACATCTCCTTCTGTTACAAAATCTTGATATCTTTTACTGTTACCAAAATCTTAACACCTCTTCCTGTTACAAAACAAATACCATCCCTCGATAATTGTGAAGCCGTTCAAGTTGGGGTATTTTAATTACCTCTCAGACCTTGATTGACGACGTTCTTACCTTAGAATAGATATAAATTTGTAACTCCAATTCCTTATACTTTAAAATCAGTCAACCGTACTTCTTGTTATATTTTATATATGGTTTTATGACGCCATATCCTTATTTTGAAAACTCGGTTATTTACATTAGCTTCAACTCCCTTGTTCAAACCCATTTTAAACATTTTTCTCCGCTTCGTCTTTCTTAGACAAATCTCTTTTTAAACATTCCTCTTCGCTTTGTCTTCTTTAGACAAATCCCTTATACTCTAAAATCTTATTTAAACTAAACCAACTATTCGTTAATTTATTACATTAGATTAATCATCCCAATCTAATTTAATTAAATAACCAATTATTGATCAAAACAGTTTGCTTGATGAATATTTAGCCATGATTAACCCACTAATCAATTCTAACAAATCTTTTCATTTTGAATAAATAACATTTATAAATCCAAATAATTTCACTTGTATCGATTACTATAGAAAAATAATTTATTTCTAAATAATCTCATTTACTATTAAATAAACAATAATCGATTCTAACTAATCTTACTTAATATGAAATCAACCATAATCCATTTGTATATATCTCATTTACTTGTTCTTAAAACAATAAATACTTGTTATTAATCATCAAGTTCATCTCCGCCTACATACTTATTAATCTTATCAGTATAAGAATCTACTTACCAAAGCATTTAGTAAGTATGGTGAAACACGTGCTTCGCACACGGTGGGATTTGGTAAAACAATAGCGGTTTAAACAAATGATACATTTACGATTGGTTGTTGCCACTTTCTTAATCGATATCATCTATTGATTAAATCAAAATAACGTTCGAATTTCCATTCAACGCTAATATTAACACAAGGTTTCAAAAGTCATTTGGGTTCAAACAGTGCATCTATATAAAACACACAGTACATATAAATATTGAGGAATCCGGTTGGATTCCACCAACCGGTTTCCTGCATCCACCGATGTTAGTCAACAATTAACACTGGTTCCATCCTAGGGAATATTAAAATCGATGAAATCAGTATCCAACCGGTGATGTGTACATATGCAACGATATGTAATATTTCAACCAATTTAACTGTAATTTACCTAATCAAACATCACACAGCATTCAACCATTATTCAAAATATAATTAAAATATTTTAAATAAAAAGAGAGTTAGTGAATTTACTCACCTTGGCGCGTTAACCGTTAAATAACGATTTGCGTCAGTCCAGTATCGCACGTCCAAGCCCGCTTACGCTTCTTTTCAAAACTGAATCACACCGTCACTCGCTGAAACCACCACGTCATGCTTTCCTTCTAACTCGCACACTTCCAATAGACAAGCGCCACTTCACCCTTCATTTGTGTCACCTCAATCGTTTTCCACATTTCCTTGGCTTCCCCTTGAACACATCCACATCGAACTCGCCCCCTTCCCCGTAGATGCGACCTCGGCCAAGAACAGCAACTCAAAAAGAATAGGAGAGCTCCAGTATACCATTATTCAATCAAACGTGCCCATTACCGCATACCATTTGCTCCCCAATTTATAACAGTGCATCTTCCCAAAACCAATACAACCGCTGCAGCTATCAACTTGGGTCATCACTTCAATGTTTGTTTTCAACTTCCCCCATTCACAAGCCTCTTCCATGTTCTGACCCACTAGTCTGCTACTCGTCCCCCTCATTCACAAATGCTCACCGCTCTCTACTACTCCTTTAATGCTTACGCTCCCTCCTGTAAGCACACCATTTCAAAAATATATATCTATAAGTGCCATCAAATTTGCACCACCCCAAGACAACATGCGAACGCCAGGCTCCCCCTATGTCACCCAAACAAAGTACACGTCTGCTCCTTCTATGCTTTAATTCACCGCCAAAATTCCTCACAGATGGCCACACCAAACACCTCCAGGTTTTAATCCCTCTCCAGTGTACATTTGAACAGTTCATTCGCCCATCGTTTCACTTGCTTTGTCAAACCAAACAGACCTTGCATCTCGAAGAACTTTCAACCGATAGCCATACTCATTGTATTAGTGGAATTCTATGTCCTTGCTATTATAATGAAGCTCCAGTATTAAAAGAAAATACCCCCATGCAGACTTCTTTTCATAATATAGATTGGAAACTCAAGTTCTGGGTTAGAACTAGTGAGCACATAAGAGAATAGAAAATGAGGAGAACAGCAAGAGTTTAGATTGCCATCACTGTTCTGTACGAGAGAAGTAACCTAACTGCGTTTATATAGACTGTGTTGCCTTGGGTGCCAAGGCATTAGTACATATGTAGGTCGGCTTCAAGGACAGAACATAGGTGGGCTGTGTAAATTACTTTGTCTTCATGATTTCCTTAAGCACAAAGCACTAAAATATGGGTTGCAGTATGGTATTTCATTTCCATTAGATTGACAACTCGAGGTAAAAACTGTGCAGTACTTGTGTCGAGTTTCTTTTCATTAACAGTTGTTGCTTTGAACCAATGTTTCTGTATGATGGCACATCACTAGCTGTATTTTTGGTGTGTAGAGACAGCTAAGTTTAGTAGGTTATCCTATATATTTATTTCCTACGAGAACACTGAAGACTGTTTGACGTAGCCTTTCATTAACGCTGTAAAATAAACTTATACGTTTTGTTTGGGGTGGGCTTTCATTTTCGAAGTGTTCTGAGCGTAACCGTACTCTGTGTTTAGGGAAGGTCGGTAGGTCTTGCTGCTTTCGATTTGCAACAATGCGTGAAGTAGACTGTGTAAGGCTTTGGGTAGGTATGATGTTCCTCACCGTGAAGTTTAGAGGAGTATAGGTCCCCATATGTTAGACAAGTTTTCCTTAGATAGGACATCACGTGTATATGGTTTTGCTTAAGTAGGACTGCCATAATATTTCATAGGGTACATATAGGATTGGCATGTGCTTGTCATAGATTTGTATAGTTCATTGTTGTTAGACGTCCATTATTTAATGGGTGCTCATGCTACGTACTTGGTTTCATACGTGAAACGTGATGTGTTTAAAAATCAAGCTTCCATTCTTAGTTAAACGGTGCACCCATCGTGTGAACTCTGTTCACTTACGGACTGTTACGGACAGAAATGAAAATACAGTCATGTCCAACGAGGTGCCACGATCCCAAAAATATAATAATATCGGTAGGTTAACTCATTTTGTGAAACCCCAAAATACTGATTAAGGGTGCAAAATACTTCAAATAAAAAGTTGCGTATTTAATTAATTAAAATTTTTAGTAAAATTCTAAAAATTAAATTATCACTACGCCTCAAAAGAACCTCGTTTAATTTCGAAACCGATATCTAGTTATATCAAATAAACCATTACGGTCGATAAATGATTTCATAGCGACTTTCTGAATATTTGATTTGGACATATCTTGCAATATATAATCCGAAATCTCGATTTTTCACTTCTGTTAGAAAGATACAGTTTAACAGATTCCAGTATTTCTTGTTTCGCAGAAATCCGATTTAAAACGAGTCCTATACACTCAGTTGAAGTCCAGAACGTTAAATTACGAATTGCAGCGATATTACGGGCTCGGTTATATTTAATATACATCTTTATACGCTTAACTTCGTTTTTTTAATATATAAATCCAATTATATTACGAATTCAATATTCAAACTGATTAAAATATTCAAATACAAATCGAAGAAAATGCGGGACGTTACATTCCTTCCCCCTTAAAATAATTTCGTCCTCGAAATTGCTAAGATAGGGAAAATGCTACAATCTCAGTTGCAAACAGGTTAAAAATCTTTTTGGTTCACTTCATAATTTCAGTTCCAACTGAACTGATCAAAATATTAATTCCCTTCTTTGTAACAAAAATTTTCAAAATTCTGAAAATTTTCTAACACTTTAATTTTCGGAGAATTTCGTTAGCCTCTCTGCTGCACGGTTCATTCGGTACTACTACTACACGCCATTCTGGGCCTTCTCCCTTTATCGGGCATCTAACTTTCTCGCTTTCATTTGCAATCCATTCAGCATACCCGAATGCATCTCCAACTGATCTCCAGTCAGTTTATTCTCAATCAATAATTCTCTTACATCCCAACTCAAATTTCTTTTTCAAACTCCAGTCCAATTCCAATTCCAAATAATCAAATTTCCAAACCAAGTTCGGTTCCATCCCTAATCTCAATTCACAACTCAACTACTTTGTCAAGTCAAATCCTTATTCCAGTACGATTTCCACTTATTTGGCTTCAATTCAACTCAAATTTTATTTGACTTATTTAAATTCTCTGTTTATTTACTTCATAAGTAAATTTTTCAAAATTCAAATCCCTGGGATTTTTTTTCAAATCAGTTTGAAATCATATATTTATTTGAAACATAGAAATTCAAAATATTTGAATATTCGAACAACTTATTTCAAACAAAATCTTTGGTAGTAATCACTCACTTAGAAATTCGAAAATGAACACCGATAATGCCGCGGTTCATCATCGGAATTTATTTCCCAGCGATCAAGGTGAGTTCAATACTATATTCCTTTCAAAACCATTTTTAAACACTTCCTTTTTGGAAATTACTTCAAAAATATCTTTCCAACACTTAGAAAATTTCCCAGGATCGTAAAATTTCCTTATATAATTCAAAATTCAATTTCAAACACCAATTCCAGTTTCTAAGATTTTAACTCCAATTCTGGTTTACATTCAGATTCAATCCATCTGATTTCGCTTATACGAATTCTCATTGGTTATATACCATTTCACTTATAACCTTATTCGATTATAATTACAATTAACACACCCAATATATTATAACAATTCCAATATATATGCTTTCTTTATATCAAAATATATTTCGGGTAAGATTATTTCATTTACCCTCTTTTCAAAACATACTGTGTCGAATTACTCTGTTCAAGAGTTTAGAAACACCTATCGACACAGTTTGCATTACTGTTTCGACCAGAATTCATAAACCACTTGCCAAACCAATCAACACAATATAAAACAGTTTTTATATTGATTTACAAATACGCGCTCATATATATACACTCAAACTCAATCTAGGGTGTTACTAACCCTATCTCTAGTGAGTTACGCCACAGAGCCAAGGTAATCACTTAACCTTTAGCTCTGATACCACTGTAACGACCCAGGGATTTTCGACACCGAAAATCGACACAAAACCCAGCGTCGACTGTTCAGACATCGAAAATACCGGACCATTAATAGAAAGAAGTTAGAGGATGAGATAGAAAAGATAGAACTAATAGAATAGGAGAAGAAGAAGAACACAGCTGAACATAATCAGAGTAAACACGAATCTCACAGCGGAACGAATAAAATATATTATATAACATAACTTTGAAATACAAAACTGTATTGTATATACATACCATTATCAGAGTACAATACATCATACCACAGCGGAAATAGTCTCTAAATACTAACGTGAAGCCTTCTGCTTTTAGCTCCTTCAAGCGTATCTGTAAAGCCTGAAACACTTGACTGCCCGTACAAATTTGGGCACCCAAGAGTTTAGGGAAACAAACACAATAAACTCTGGGTCAGTCATGGGACTGGTGTGAGTAAATTCCAATCATATGGCTTAACTTTGAAAATCCTTTTTGAAACAAAAAGATAATAGTAAGACCAGCCCACACATAAACACGGACGGTTTTTACCTTACTATAACCCAAAACACTTTGATATCAAAATCCAGTGATATTATAATAATGTCTAATCAAATAAATAACCAAATAGTAGAACGCTTGCATCTCACGCTCTACATATATAGTATAAAATCAAAAACCGCAGGGCGCTTATTGGAGATTGGATTCCAACTATGACAAGGTATGGGACCACCTTCCGATGATGTATCTCTAGAGGCGAATACACCTGGGTTCAACAAGAACGTCTTGCAACCCGGCCCACACATGACCGACCACTCATTTCGCTTGAGTGTATCGAATGTATATCACCAACGGTTGGACTCAAACCACCGTTTCCCGAATGGGCAGAATCGATAGATTTAGCAACAAAAGGAATTTCTCTAGATAGGTGATTATACACCCTAATGGGAGCGACCCACATAGCCATGCTGCCTGCCCGATTTTTGTCATTTCCCGGTTGTGAGGCTTGAGGCTACGCCTACCTTTTAGAACATCTGGCCATCATACACTTTGAATGCCACATCGTCAAACCCGTCAAATCACTAGTTGATCTTCCCAAAAGTATTACGGGTATAAAAGCCAAGAGAAACGAATTTCTCCGCCACCAGACGTAATATCTTGAAAAGAACGTCTTATGTGACCGTTAGGAATACTCTGTCAGACATTCGTCCATACAAGTTGTCCTGGGACTGGACAAACAGAAAACACCATTCTGAAACAGGACGACCCTTGTATTTTACTCCGTCTTCAATTTGTCTTCAGCATAACCCAATTCGCAGCGCTTATGCCTATACGGAGTGGTTTTCGATAATATATCTAACCGGTCTCTCCGTATTGACAACGATGGTCAAACACTTCGATAGTCGGTTATTTAACTATCGAAGTAAAACCAAACATCCAATCAAATGTATAATTATCATCACACAACCATGGGCACTTTTATTTAACATTCATCATCGTCGAATTATAATTCCCATTTCTAATAGTGTTATTTAACTCTAATCATATTTCAAACATCGAAATGATGTCATCGTTTTCTGAAACGATTCTCCACTACTCGTTCTTATATTTCTTTAGATAATCATCGTTACCTATTACTTTAGAATAAGTGGATTTCAAAACAAACTGTTTACATTCCCTAGGGAGTAGTGCTATATAAAATCATGCTTAAGCTTAGCCAACAGCGTTAATTTAACGCTATAGTTCAAAACTCATCATATGCTGTGATATTCCCCTTTTATAACAAATCTCGACATAACAGTCACGCTTAAGCCTAGTCAACAGCGTTGTTTTATCGCTGTAGTTCAAATACTTGAAATACGCTGCTATGTTCCACCTTATACTGTTCTTGACATCTCTTACCGTTACAAAAATCTTGACATCTCTTTCCGTTACAAAAATCTTGACATCTCTTTCCGTTACAAAATATTAACATCTCCTTCTGTTACAAAATCTTGATATCTTTTACTGTTACCAAAATCTTAACACCTCTTCCTGTTACAAAACAAATACCATCCCTCGATAATTGTGAAGCCGTTCAAGTTGGGGTATTTTAATTACCTCTCAGACCTTGATTGACGACGTTCTTACCTTAGAATAGATATAAATTTGTAACTCCAATTCCTTATACTTTAAAATCAGTCAACCGTACTTCTTGTTATATTTTATATATGGTTTTATGACGCCATATCCTTATTTTGAAAACTCGGTTATTTACATTAGCTTCAACTCCCTTGTTCAAACCCATTTTAAACATTTTTCTCCGCTTCGTCTTTCTTAGACAAATCTCTTTTTAAACATTCCTCTTCGCTTTGTCTTCTTTAGACAAATCCCTTATGCTCTAAAATCTTATTTAAACTAAACCAACTATTCGTTAATTTATTACATTAGATTAATCATCCCAATCTAATTTAATTAAATAACCAATTATTGATCAAAACAGTTTGCTTGATGAATATTTAGCCATGATTAACCCACTAATCAATTCTAACAAATCTTTTCATTTTGAATAAATAACATTTATAAATCCAAATAATTTCACTTGTATCGATTACTATAGAAAAATAATTTATTTCTAAATAATCTCATTTACTATTAAATAAACAATAATCGATTCTAACTAATCTTACTTAATATGAAATCAACCATAATCCATTTGTATATATCTCATTTACTTGTTCTTAAAACAATAAATACTTGTTATTAATCATCAAGTTCATCTCCGCCTACATACTTATTAATCTTATCAATATAAGAATCTACTTACCAAGGCATTTAGTAAGTATGGTGAAACACGTGCTTCGCACACGGTGGGATTTGGTAAAACAATAGCGGTTTAAACAAATGATACATTTACGATTGGTTGTTGCCACTTTCTTAATCGATATCATCTATTGATTAAATCAAAATAACGTTCGAATTTCCATTCAACGCTAATATTAACACAAGGTTTCAAAAGTCATTTGGGTTCAAACAGTGCATCTATATAAAACACACAGTACATATAAATATTGAGGAATCTGGTTGGATTCCACCAACCGGTTTCCTGCATCCACCGATGTTAGTCAACAATTAACACTGGTTCCATCCTAGGGAATATTAAAATCGATGAAATCAGTATCCAACCGGTGATGTGTACATATGCAACGATATGTAATATTTCAACCAATTTAACTGTAATTTACCTAATCAAACATCACACAGCATTCAACCATTATTCAAAATATAATTAAAATATTTTAAATAAAAAGAGAGTTAGTGAATTTACTCACCTTGGCGCGTTAACCGTTAAATAACGATTTGCGTCAGTCCAGTATCGCACGTCCAAGCCCGCTTACGCTTCTTTTCAAAACTGAATCACACCGTCACTCGCTGAAACCACCACGTCATGCTTTCCTTCTAACTCGCACACTTCCAATAGACAAGCGCCACTTCACCCTTCATTTGTGTCACCTCAATCGTTTTCCACATTTCCTTGGCTTCCCCTTGAACACATCCACATCGAACTCGCCCCCTTCCCCGTAGATGCGACCTCGGCCAAGAACAGCAACTCAAAAAGAATAGGAGAGCTCCAGTATACCATTATTCAATCAAACGTGCCCATTACCGCATACCATTTGCTCCCCAATTTATAACAGTGCATCTTCCCAAAACCAATACAACCGCTGCAGCTATCAACTTGGGTCATCACTTCAATGTTTGTTTTCAACTTCCCCCATTCACAAGCCTCTTCCATGTTCTGACCCACTAGTCTGCTACTCGTCCCCCTCATTCACAAATGCTCACCGCTCTCTACTACTCCTTTAATGCTTACGCTCCCTCCTGTAAGCACACCATTTCAAAAATATATATCTATAAGTGCCATCAAATTTGCACCACCCCAAGACAACATGCGAACGCCAGGCTCCCCCTATGTCACCCAAACAAAGTACACGTCTGCTCCTTCTATGCTTTAATTCACCGCCAAAATTCCTCACAGATGGCCACACCAAACACCTCCAGGTTTTAATCCCTCTCCAGTGTACATTTGAACAGTTCATTCGCCCATCGTTTCACTTGCTTTGTCAAACCAAACAGACCTTGCATCTCGAAGAACTTTCAACCGATAGCCATACTCATTGTATTAGTGGAATTCTATGTCCTTGCTATTATAATGAAGCTCCAGTATTAAAAGAAAATACCCCCATGCAGACTTCTTTTCATAATATAGATTGGAAACTCAAGTTCTGGGTTAGAACTAGTGAGCACATAAGAGAATAGAAAATGAGGAGAACAGCAAGAGTTTAGATTGCCATCACTGTTCTGTACGAGAGAAGTAACCTAACTGCGTTTATATAGACTGTGTTGCCTTGGGTGCCAAGGCATTAGTACATATGTAGGTCGGCTTCAAGGACAGAACATAGGTGGGCTGTGTAAATTACTTTGTCTTCATGATTTCCTTAAGCACAAAGCACTAAAATATGGGTTGCAGTATGGTATTTCATTTCCATTAGATTGACAACTCGAGGTAAAAACTGTGCAGTACTTGTGTTGAGTTTCTTTTCATTAACAGTTGTTGCTTTGAACCAATGTTTCTGTATGATGGCACATCACTAGCTGTATTTTTGGTGTGTAGAGACAGCTAAGTTTAGTAGGTTATCCCATATATTTATTTCCTACGAGAACACTGAAGACTGTTTGACGTAGCCTTTCATTAACGCTGTAAAATAAACTTATACGTTTTGTTTGGGGTGGGCTTTCATTTTCGAAGTGTTCTGAGCGTAACCGTACTCTGTGTTTAGGGAAGGTCGGTAGGTCTTGCTGCTTTCGATTTGCAACAATGCGTGAAGTAGACTGTGTAAGGCTTTGGGTAGGTATGATGTTCCTCACCGTGAAGTTTAGAGGAGTATAGGTCCCCATATGTTAGACAAGTTTTCCTTAGATAGGACATCACGTGTATATGGTTTTGCTTAAGTAGGACTGCCATAATATTTCATAGGGTACATATAGGATTGGCATGTGCTTGTCATAGATTTGTATAGTTCATTGTTGTTAGACGTCCATTATTTAATGGGTGCTCATGCTACGTACTTGGTTTCATACGTGAAACGTGATGTGTTTAAAAATCAAGCTTCCATTCTTAGTTAAACGGTGCACCCATCGTGTGAACTCTGTTCACTTACGGACTGTTACGGACAGAAATGAAAATACAGTCATGTCCAGCGAGGTGCCACGATCCCAAAAATATAATAATATCGGTAGGTTAACTCATTTTGTGAAACCCCAAAATACTGATTAAGGGTGCAAAATACTTCAAATAAAAAGTTGCGTATTTAATTAATTAAAAATTTTAGTAAAATTCTAAAAATTAAATTATCACTACGCCTCAAAAGAACCTCGTTTAATTTCGAAACCGATATCTAGTTATATCAAATAAACCATTACGGTCGATAAATGATTTCATAGCGACTTTCTGAATATTTGATTTGGACATATCTTGCAATATATAATCCGAAATCTCGATTTTTCACTTCTGTTAGAAAGATACAGTTTAACAGATTCCAGTATTTCTTGTTTCGCAGAAATCCGATTTAAAACGAGTCCTGTACACTCAGTTGAAGTCCAGAACGTTAAATTACGAATTGCAGCGATATTACGGGCTCGATTATATTTAATATACATCTTTATACGCTTAACTTCGTTTTTTTAATATATAAATCCAATTATATTACGAATTCAATATTCAAACTGATTAAAATATTCAAATACAAATCGAAGAAAATGCGGGACGTTACACTTCTCTGATACGTATGAGCTCAGGGGTTATACATCGATGGACATCGATCGCATGGCGTGAATTGCCCGTGTGGCATGCTGAGATGCAAATGATCAAGGCTTCTGTTGAAAAGTAGAGTCTTGTGGTTGATGATCAAAGCATGACTTTAAATAGCATAGCTTTGTGTGTAGAGTTATTTCGCGAGCCTCACACCTTGGTATGAGTTAAAAACAGGTTGAGGGACCGTTGGGGGAACATGACGTTTCTTTCTAGCTATGGGTGATGTCATGGTATGGAGCCCAGACATTTATTTATTTTACCAATGCGGATGATGGATAGCGAGGCGCCTCGAATATATCGGTTACTACGGAGCCGATGGATATAGGTACCGGGAAACGTGTGTTCAGGAATAACTAATCCTCAAACGTAAGAGAGGACCGACCCTTCCGTTCCCAGGTTGCCCAGAGTGTGTAATCCTAAGGAATTTGCTAGAGTGTCTCGAAGCTGGTGAGGATGATCCGTTTCCTCGACTCATGATGGAAATCCTATTTACAATACGTGACATTTAGGTTTTAGTTGCAAACCTATATGGCGACATAGTAGCATGGGATACTATCCATCTATGATTGATACATTTATATTTGAAGTTGTTTGATATATTATGCACTTATAGTAATATCAAAATGATTTGTTTTAAACGTACCAAGCATGTTTGGCTATTATAAGAGAAAACTCTATCCTCCGGCTTGCGTTGCATTGTGTGATGGGACCTGAGTCTTGTAATTGCTTTATTTTTTCAAAAAGCATTGCGTTGTTTGTTATATGCACTGATATTCTTGGGAGGTAACCCGTTCCATGTAATACGGCGTGGTCCCTTGATTTACTCTATTTTAAGTAAAGTTTTAAATAACTATTTTAGTTCTCACACCAGTCACATGACTGACCTGGAGTTTATTGTTTTAACTTAAACTCTGGGAGCCTCTATTTTCCACATGGGCAGCTGGTAGTCTTGGTTTTTGCAGATATTATTTTCAAAGGATCTTGGATTTACAGTTGGAGCTATATTCGGAACGCTTTGTATCTGTGTATTTCTCATAGTTGTGTTATGTGTTATTTTTCCGCTGCTTTGTAATTTGAATCTGTGATATTTATCAAATGTATATTATTTATTTTTGTTATAATCTTGTACTCTGATGTAAATTGTTGTAACAATAATGAAATGTTCTTCTATTTGTGTTCTAATTTACCGTGTTCTCAACTCAATCCGGGCTTTCTCGTAAGGGCGAGTTTAGGTCGTTTCAAACAATTAACAATTAGTAATCAATATTTGATAATTAATTTTAATATTAAATATTATTTAATAATTACAATGTAATATTTAAGAACTACTATTAAATAATTAATTATTAATAATTATATAACAATTACGACTAGCATGTGATAACTAAAAATTATTAATATAATTTAACACATATGAAGTAATATTTAATATTTGATAATTAGATTTAAATAATAATAATAATAATAATTAATACTGACTATTAAAAAATTAATAAATGATTGACTATTAAACAATTAATAGATGATCAATAATCAAGAATTTTTTCAATAAATTACAATTAATTAGAAATATTAATGATTGAGATTTAACATTAAGCATTTATTGTTTTACAATTATAATTTATACCTGTATTTAATATTAAAACAAATTTAAAATAAAAAATAGCGTCTTCAACTTAATAATATTTATTTGTCGAGTATAATTGACCATTGAATAATTAATAATTTTTATTAAGTAATTATTTTTTAGATAAATAGTAATTTATATTTACGATTTAATATTGATTATTTAATAATTAATAAGTAATATTAAACAACTAACTTTTAATAATCAATCTTTAATAGTTATATTAAATAATAAATTTTAAATATATTTTATTGAATGATTAAAAATTATGATTGACCGACTAACATTAACTAATTAATAATTAGTAATAGATATTGATTTTTAGTCTTTAATAAATACCCTTAAATAATCAGTAATTACTTTTTGTAATTAATAATTTGTTATGGTTATTAATAATTAGCAATTATAAATAATAAATATTAATTATGATTAATAATAAATAAATAATTTAGGATCAATATTTAGTAATTAGTGTTTATCATTTAATATTTAATTAGTATGTAATATTTAGTAATTAAGTTGTAATATCAAATAATTATTTTTTAACAGCTATTGGTTAATTATTACTAGTAAACAATTAACTATTAGTAATTATTTAATTATAAAGGCTAATATTCAATAATTAATAGTAAAATTTAATATTCTCAAAGTGATGTATATTACGTTAATCAACTTTAAACAATTAATAATGACTATTAGGTAATTAATATAAATAGTCAATAAATAAGAAAAATATTTAATAATTTATCTATGGTAATTTGTAATCAATAATTATAAATAGCTCCTTATGTAGGCCATTATTTATAATTTTATATAATTAATAATTGTCATAAATAATTAATAGTTACTAACTATTATAAATAATCAATGATTAATATCGAATAATTAATAATCAATATGTTTACCTTTTTATATTTAATTGACAAATCATATTTATTGATTAATAATTCATAATCATATATAAAAGCTTAAAAATATATCGTTATTTACAGGAAAATATTTACAAGGACAAAAGTGAAGGCCTTTTTATCCATAAGGACATCCCACTAAAATTTTATTCAGAATGACAATACACTGTTTCCCTTCTTCTTCACGTGCGCCTATTTCTTCTTCCTCCGCTCTCGATTCACGTCTGCTCCATCTTTAAAATAATCGATCCCAAAAACCACAAAAATTCGAATCCATAACAATTCATAAATCACGAAAATCAAAAGGACATCAGAATCGAAATTGCAATCGAACCCAAAAATTCGAATCTATAAATCGCTCGAAATAGAAACCCTTGAAAAAAAAAATGTCCAACAACAAAAATCCATTGGAAATCACAATTGAATGGAATAAAAATATTTTTCAAACGATGGAAAACACAATTGAAGTAGTCGAAATTGTTGAAACAATTTTTTTCGTGATTGGAAATGTTTTTTTTTTTGCTACTAGTATAGTAGTTCGTAGGTATCATTTTGCTTTTTTTTAGGTATCATTTTTCCTATTTTAACTTTAAAACATAGCAGTAGTTTTTAGGTATCATTTTACTATTTTTGTAGGTATCATTTTCACTGTAGCTTATGTGTTATGTTAAACATCACAACAGTTTTAAGGTATCATTTTTATATTTTTCAAGGTATCATTTTTAGTGTAATTTCTCTGTTATGTTAAACATTACTGCAGTTTGAAGATATCGTTTTTATATTTTTTAAGGTATCATTTTTACTGTAATTTATGTGTTTTGTTAAACATCACAGCAGTTTTAAGGTATCATGTTTATATTTTTTAAGGTATCATTTTTACTGTAGTTTATGTGTTATGTTAAACATCACAGCAGTTTTAAGGTATCATTTTTATATTTTTTAAGGTATCATTTTTAGTGTAATTTCTGTGTTATGTTTATATATGACTTTATTTTATGTGGTAATTTTTGTGATGCTGTACTGTTACAAAATTATGTTGGTATCAGTTTTGATTGTGTATGAAATACTTGCAGATACTGCATGCTGCTGGAATTTACTTGAATTCAAGACTGGATTGAGTATAAGTAAAAATAAATGCATTAATTCATGCCTTAAATTGATACTCATACACTATAGAAAAAAAACAGAATACTGATACTTACCATGGCCTAAAACTGGTTCCTAAACACTGTTAACAAATAAAATAATTAAAATTGATACCTTCTGTGACATAAAACTGATACCTATAAACTGCACAGAAAATAATTAAAAGAATGATATTTAGAATGATTTAAAACTGATGCCCAGTTCCTGTTACAATACAATTTCAGTTTTAAATGAAAGTAGTTGATATTGTTTTGCATTTGTGTAATGACTGGATTGATGTGATAAACACAAATCTTGCTTATGTTTTGAAGATAAAATAATGAAAAAAAATTATATCACAGTTTGATTGATTAAAATAAAATAAGTTCGACTTAGTTTCCAAGCTGATACAACAATATAACTTCAAAATTAACACAGCAAAAAAATCTCATGAAAAAAACATATAACGCAGTTAAAACTGTAAAAATGATACCTAAAAAAATAGCAAACTGATACCTAAAAACTGCTGCTATGTTTTAAAGTTAAAACATGAAAAATGATACGCAGAAAAATAGAAAAATTATACCTTAAAACTGCTGCTATGCTTTACAGTTAAAACAGGAAAAATGATACCTAAAAAAATAGCAAAATGATACCCACGAACTGCTATACTAGTAACGAAAAAAAAACATTTCCAAACTATTTTTTTTTTCAACAATTTCGACTTCTTCAATTGTGCTTTCCATAGTTTGAAAACTATTTTTTTTCATTCAATTGTGATTTCCAATGGATTTTTGTTGTTCGACCTATTTTTTTTGTTTTCTAGTGTTTCTATTTCGGCTGATTTTTGGTCATGATTTTGATTTCGTGATGTTTGTCTTCGATTGTGAATTTCGATTCTAATGTCTTATGATATTTGTGATTTCAACGATTTATGATGTCGTGATTTTTGTGATTTCGTGATAAACGATGAAATCAAGATACGCGATAGAGGGAGAAGATGGAAGCATCGGCTGAAATTTAATTTCAGTGTACTGTCCTTATGGATAAAATATTAAGTGGTTGCCCTTATGGATAAATTTTAACGGGCCTTTGTCCTTGTCGTTAATTGTACCTATTTATAATGTGTTTTAATTAATGATTATCAATAAATATTTCATAATCATTAGATATTACAAATGATCAATAATTTTTCTGTACATTTAATAATTTATTATAATTAATTATTAGTAATTAGTTCATTATAGGTAAAATTTAATGATTATATTAAATAATTATTAAATTAATAATTAGTAATTAATAAAAAATATCCAATACTCAATACTTAATATATGACATTCAATATTTAATTGATAACTAATATTTAATAATTAAGAAATAATATCTAATTATAAAGAAGTAATTCTTAATATCTAATTTTTTATTGGTAGTTACTACTTAATAATTTCAAATAAATAAGTGACTAATAATAATCATATGATAATTAGGAATAATATTTAATATCACTTATAAAGTGATATTTGGTATTTATTAATTATAAACAACTCCTTATGTAGGTCATTATTTATAATTAATTATTACCATAAATAATTAATAGTTACTAACTGTTATAAATAATCTATGATTAATATTGAATAATTAATAATCAATATTTAGGAGTTAATGTTTAACTTTTATATTTAATTGACAAGTAATATTTAATGATTAATAATCATAAACAAAAGCTTAGAAATATACGGTTATTTATAATGTGTTTTAATTAATTATTATCATTAAATATTTCACAATCATTAGATATTAAAATAATCAATAATTTTTTGTATATTTAATAATTTTATCATAATTAATTATTAGTAATTAGTTAATTATAGGTAAAATTTATTAATTATATTAACTAATTATTAAATTAGTAATTGGTATTTAATAAATAATAACCAATACTACAAGAAAAATACCCTATTGCAACTAGCTATTTGCAACAGGCGACAAATGACAGTTGCAGTATATGGTATTTAGCAACAGACCAAATATAGCAGTTGCAATAGATGAGATTTAGCAACAGACCTTTTTTTTCTGTTGCGAAAAACATATTTTTAGCAACTGCGTTTCCCATCCTGTTGCAAAAACATACTTTTGGCAACTGTGCTTGCATAACAGTTGCAACAAACATATCATTTGCAACTGCGCTTTCAGGTCAGTTGCAAATAAATATCTTTAGCAACTGTTTTCGCCACTTGCAATAACTGTATTTTTTTACAACTAGTAAAGCAAGTTGCGAAAAACAAACTATTAAAAATTAGTATCAGCTTTTAATGATTAACTTTTACTAATTAATTTTAAATAGTTAACATTAAATGATTAACTACTAGTAATTATATAATGATTAAGATTAGTATTTAATAATAAAATTTAAGTATTATAAAATGATATTTATAACTGATAATAAAATAATATGAATTAATACTTTAATAATAAATAAATACGAAGTAATTATTTAATAATTAATATAACTTCTAATAGTTAATACTAAATATGTAATAACTAATAATTATTACTAATAGTTAAGCGATATATATGTATGATTAACATTCAATTATAGTCATGAAATAATAAGTAATCAATAATAATTAGTCAACAAGGAGTTATATTTTAATAATTAATACGTACTAAATGTGTAATAATTAATATTAGTAACCAGTGACATATAGGTATAGTTAACATGTAATACCTAATATTCAATTATAGTCATGCAGTAATAATAAATAATGAATATTAATTAAAAAATAAAAAGTTAAATTTTAATAATTGATAATTACTATTTATTGATAAATGTTTAATATTTAATAAGTAATATTAAAATCAGTAATTAATAATTAATATATTTAATAATTATTAGTATAGTAGTACATTTCGATAATAGCGTATGCTTGTTGTAATGTTCACTGATTTATTATATTCGATAATAATTCATAATATAATTTATATGCAACAACTTCCCCGATCATGAAACAGCGCGAGCCCAACAGCTTCAGTATCCATCCCGATCCAATTTCTAGAAACTTCATATTAGAACATCGATTCCTACCTCCCTCATCCGATACGAGTCGCCAAATCGAAAAATCCCTAAACTAAACCTAAATCGCCTTCTCCTCCATCAAAGACGTCACAACCCCCTCCTTTCTTCACCCGCATATCCTAAAGTTGTCGCTCCCCCTAATAGCAACCGCATCCCGAGCGGGTTCATGTGGCCGAACAGTTATTTCAGCGCAAGGAACGATTTAAAATGGACGACCACAAAGCGGTGATTTCAGTTAATGATGATGCTCAGCAAATAGCTTCCCATCCAAACATGAGAAACGCAGCCGCCAAATTTATAGTCTCTTCTGCGTTGCTTCAAGAGGCTACAGTTTTTTGTTCTTACATGTCCAAATTAGCATGAGAATTCCTTTGGTACGTAGTCCTTTGATTTATGTGAAATTATTAAACCAAGTCTGAAGTTAGAGAAGTTATTAAACAGTTTATGAGAATTCATTCGGTACATAGTCCTTTGATTTATGTGAAATTATTAAACCATATATGAAGTTAGACAAGTTATTAAATAGTTTGGGCTTGTAAATCTCCTGAACTTCTTGCCGAATAACATGAAAAGAAAAAACATCCTTGACAAATGGTTTTCTGATATGTCCCAGCCATTTACATGTATGCTCACAAAACCACAATTATTAAATCAGTTTTATGTGCAGGTTTATATCCTAATATTGTTGCTGGTATAGAGGATATTATTGGAACTTTAGGAAACAATGAAGCACTCTTTGTCAGTATATCTGCTAAAGATCATCCTATATGGTTCGACGGAAGCCGAGAAGTCCACATCCAGCCATCCATCCTCTGTTAATCATTTGACATGACCTTTCCGTTACCAATTCCTTATTTATCTTGAAAAGGTGGGAACCAACAAAATTTTCATATGGGATACAAGCTTCATCTCTCCTTATGCTATATTACTTTTTGGTGGCTCTATAGTTATCCAACATATGAAATGGTTGTCATTGATAACTGGTTAAAGTTGTCTGCACCTGCACAAACAGCTGTTCTGTTTAAAGAACTTAGAGTAACACTTGATGCAGTTTTAAAGGATCTCATCCGGAAGCCGAAGATCACAACAGTTGGCAGCAATGAAGTAGTGAGGTCTATCATTCATTTGTTGCTAGAGGAAGACAAGCTTTAGGGTTCTTAAGTAAGGTAGCTGGTTGTTTCATCTTTGAATAACTAGTACTTTGATGTTTCCTTGGTTAAAAATTCAAGCTTCTTAGTTAATAATTTTTATTTTATATGTAAACCAATTTGAAGTAGAGTATTGAGAGGTCACCCCTTGTAGAAATCACATCCATATTAAATGAAACAGACAGATAGGCTTTGCTGTATTAAAAAAAAGTTATTAAATAGTTTATGAGAAATCCTTTGATTTCCAACCTATTTTGTTTGGTAATGCGGTCCCATGTGAAAACGAATGAGATTTAGTCTATCGTAACTAATTACTTTTCCTTAAGCATGGGCTTTGATCCATATTTTTTTCTTAGATAACCATTTTTTCTATGAAAGTTGATTATTAGTCCATTTTTTAGTTAAAGAACATTCTGTTCATATTCATTTTAAGGATATTTGATTATACTTTGCATGCAAGACATGTTGTAGCTATACTTTGCATGCAAGACATTCTGTTCATATTTTTTTTCTTAGATAACCATTTTTTCTATGAAAGTTGATCCATATATTTTCATTTTGGTGTATATGTGAAATCATCTTTGGCAAAAGATCAAATCTTATTCATTGTATATAACAAAGGAATGTCTCTTTATTATATTAAATACACCTGAATGGTTGATTCAACTTTCCTTTTAACTGCACTTTACCTTCAGTCTCGGTATTTAGAAATTATGTCATCTTACTACTGACATAATTTGGTAAATCAGTCTTCTATGTATGCTTAAGTTTACTAAAAGTGAACAATAAACAATGCCATTTTACTCATAGATAAAGTTAAGAAGCTTGGACTGAATAATAGATCTGTATACGTTTGTAGTCCATGGTTCATTTTGATAAGGACTAGCTTCATCTATTCTAACCAATTTGAAAACATTTTATGTTTTTTGAGTGTTCTATCCCCTTTTCACAATAACCTGAATATCATGCTAGAGTTAAAGTTTATTGCACTTATTATTGTCACTCTTGTTTGTGCACCTTTTGTTCTTGTGCTATGGAGTTTGTGAGTAAGTGAGACTGTTACAGCCGATGTTTCACATTTACAAGCCGGGTATGTTACATGTCATCACTATTCTCTTGTGCTAGAAACATTATGACAGTACTGTTCTTTCTGCAGGCTTGTGTATGGTGCAGTTATTGTTTGCTGGTATGACACATTTTATGCAGCCTGTTATGAATTGCACAGTCTGATCATTAAATATAATATGCACTTGATATTATTATATATTACATTAAACTGAATACTAAACTGTAATGCAGCTAACAGCAGGATTATTGGGAGTGGAATCAGCATAGGACGCGGTGATAAGAATAATTCTGTATCAAGACGGTTGAGCCGTACAATGTGACAGTGGCACAGTTAACGGATAAGATATCTGAATTGAGGAATAAGCTTGGAGGAGCAGGAATAAAAGACGAAGGGATATTTATGCCTCCAAGTAAGGGGGCGGAAGGGAGGATCCCAGGCAATATGATAGCAGGAAATTAATATTCTATAGCGTATGGAAGAACTCTGGAAGAGTTTCTAAAGATCGTGTATGAGGAAGGGACTGTGAAGACGCCGGGTGGGTTTTATCCCAAGGGTGGCGATGGGAATATTGCTAAGTCGCTTAGGTCTTAAAGGGAGGGGATTTTTGCATTGAGTTTGTACTTTTTACAGTGTCTTTGAGCTGATGAATATTGCTAATTCACTTAGGATTTTGCTGTTATAATTGTTTGTACTATTAAAACCTTGTTAAAATAAAAAATGTATTTGTTTATTTTATTCTGTGATATGCACTATTATTAAAACCGATACATTTAATATGTAATATCTATAAGCTGTAAATTTTTTTTTACAGATTTATGAATCTATTGCAACAGGCATACACTGTTGCAAAACGATATGTTGCAACAGCAAAAGTCTGTTGCAAAAAAGTATACCGCAACATCTTATTGCAACAGGCAGAAAATGTTGCGGACTTTTTGCAACTTTGGCTATACCAAGGGGCGCAGGCCTGTTGCAATAAGTCTACTGCAACAGATATCGCCTGTTGCGAAAAGTGTATTTTGTTGTAGTGAACACATATGAACCGATATTTGCTATTTAATACGTATTAAATAAATTAATAATTAATATTAAATAATTAATAATCAGTATTTAGTAGTTAATGTTTACCTTTTTATATTTAATTGACAAATCATATTTATTGATTAATAATTCATAATCATATATAAAAGCTTACAAATATATCGTTATTTACAGGAAAATATTTACAAGGACAAAAGTGAAGGCCTTTTTATCCATAAGGACATCCCACTAAAATTTTATTCAGAAGGACAATACACTGTTTCTCTTCTTCTTCACGTGCGCCTATTTCTTCTTCCTCCGCTCTCGATTCACGTCTGCTCCATCTTTAAAATAATCGAACCCAAAAACCACAAAAATTCGAATCCATAACAATTCATAAATCACAAAAATCAAAAGGACATCAGAATCGAAATTGCAATCGAACCCAAAAATTCGAATCTATAAATCGCTCGAAATAGAAACCCTTGAAAAAAAATGTCCAACAACAAAAATCCATTGGAAATCACAATTGAATGGAATAAAAATATTTTTCAAACGATGGAAAACGCAATTGAAGTAGTCGAAATTGTTGAAACAATTTTTTTCGTGATTGGAAATGTTTTTTTTTTTTTTGCTACTAGTATAGTAGTTCGTAGGTATCATTTTGCTATTTTTTTAGGTATCATTTTTCCTATTTTAACTTTAAAACATAGCAGTAGTTTTTAGGTATCATTTTACTATTTTTGTAGGTATCATTTTCACTGTAGCTTATGTGTTATGTTAAACATCACAGCAGTTTTAAGGTATCATTTTTATATTTTTTAAGGTATCATTTTTAGTGTAATTTCTCTGTTATGTTAAACATTACTGCAGTTTGAAGATATCGTTTTTATATTTTTTAAGGTATCATTTTTACTGTAATTCATGTGTTTTGTTAAACATCACAGCAGTTTTAAGGTATCATGTTTATATTTTTTAAGGTATCATTTTTACTGTAGTTTATGTGTTATGTTAAACATCACAGCAGTTTTAAGGTATCATTTTTATATTTTTTAAGGTATCATTTTTAGTGTAATTTCTGTGTTATGTTTATATACGACTTTATTTTATGTGGTAATTTTTGTGATGCTGTACTGTTACAAAATTATGTTGGTATCAGTTTTGATTGTGTATGAAATACTTGCAGATACTGCATGCTGCTGGAATTTACTTGAATTCAAGACTGGATTGAGTATAAGTAAAAATAAATGCATTAATTCATGCCTTAAATTGATACTCATACACTATAGAAAAAAACAGAATACTGATACTTACCATGGCCTAAAACTGGTTCCTAAACACTGTTAACAAATAAAATAATTAAAATTGATACCTTCTGTGACATAAAACTGATACCTATAAACTGCACAGAAAATAATTAAAAGAATGATATTTAGAATGATTTAAAACTGATGCCCAGTTCCTGTTACAATACAATTTCAGTTTTAAATGAAAGTAGTTGATATTGTTTTGCATTTGTGTAATGACTGGATTGATGTGATAAACACAAATCTTGCTTATGTTTTGAAGATAAAATAATGAAAAAAAATTATATCACAGTTTGATTGATTAAAATAAAATAAGTTCGACTTAGTTTCAAAGCTGATACAACAATATAACTTCAAAATTAACACAGCAAAAAAATCTCATGAAAAAAACATATAACGCAGTTAAAACTGTAAAAATGATACCTAAAAAAATAGCAAACTGATACCTAAAAACTGCTGCTATGTTTTAAAGTAAAAACATGAAAAATGATAAGCAGAAAAATAGAAAAATGATACCTTAAAACTGCTGCTATGCTTTACAGTTAAAACAGGAAAAATGATACCTAAAAAAATAGCAAAATGATACCCACGAACTGCTATACTAGTAACGAAAAAAAAAACATTTCCAAACTAATTTTTTTTTCAACAATTTCGACTTCTTCAATTGTGCTTTCCATAGTTTGAAAAATATTTTTTTTCATTCAATTGTGATTTCCAATGGATTTTTGTTGTTTGACCTATTTTTTTTGTTTTCTAGTGTTTCTATTTCGGCTGATTTTTGGTCATGATTTTGATTTCGTGATGTTTGTCTTCGATTGTGAATTTCGATTCTAATGTCTTATGATATTTGTGATTTCAACGATTTATGATGTCGTGATTTTTGTGATTTCGTGATAAACGATGAAATCAAGATACGCGATAGAGGGAGAAGATGGAAGCATCGGCTGAAATTTAATTTCAGTGTACTGTCCTTATGGATAAAATATTAAGTGGTTGCCCTTATGGATAAATTTTAACGGGCCTTTGTCCTTGTCGTTAATTGTACCTATTTATAATGTGTTTTAATTAATGATTATCAATAAATATTTCATAATCATTAGATATTATAAATGATCAATAATTTTTCTATACATTTAATAATTTATTATAATTAATTATTAGTAATTAGTTCATTATAGGTAAAATTTAATGATTATATTAAATAATTATTAAATTAATAATTAGTAATTAATAAAAAATATCCAATACTCAATACTTAATATATGACATTCAATATTTAATTGATAACTAATATTTAATAATTAAGAAATAATATCTAATTATAAAGAAGTAATTCTTAATATCTAATTTTTTATTGGTAGTTACTACTTAATAATTTCAAATAAATAAGTGACTAATAATAATCATATGATAATTAGGAATAATATTTAATATCACTTATAAAGTGATATTTGGTATTTATTAATTATAAACAACTCCTTATGTAGGTCATTATTTATAATTAATTATTACCATAAATAATTAATAGTTACTAACTGTTATAAATAATCTATGATTAATATTGAATAATTAATAATCAATATTTAGGAGTTAATGTTTAACTTTTATATTTAATTGACAAGTAATATTTAATGATTAATAATCATAAACAAAAGCTTAGAAATATACGGTTATTTATAATGTGTTTTAATTAATGATTATCATTAAATATTTCACAATCATTAGATATTAAAATAATCAATAATTTTTTGTATATTTAATAATTTTATCATAATTAATTATTAGTAATTAGTTAATTATAGGTAAAATTTATTAATTATATTAACTAATTATTAAATTAGTAATTGGTATTTAATAAATAATAACCAATACTAAATACTTAATATTTAACGTTTAATATTTAATTAATAAGTAATATTTAATAATTAAGAAGTAATATCTAATTAATAAAGAAGTAATTCTTGATATCTAATTTTTAATTAGTAGTAACTAATTAATAATTTCAAATAAATAAGTGATTATTAAGAATAATATTTAATAACACTTATAAACTGATATTTAGTATTTAATACTTATTAAATAAATTAATAATTAATATTAAATAATTAATAATCAATATTTAGCAGTTAATGTTTAACTTTTTATATTTAATTGACAAGTAATATTTAATGATTAATAATTTATAATCATATACAAAAGCTTAAAAATATATCGTTATTTGTAATGTGTTTTAATTAATGATTATCAGTAAATATTTCACAATCATTAGATATTATAAATTATCAATAATTATTTTACATATTTAATAATTTATTGTAGCTAATTATTGGTAATTAGTTAATTATAGGTAAAATTTATTGATTATATTAAATAATTATTAAATTAATAGTAATTAATTAATGAATAATAACCAATACTCAATACTTAATATTTGACATTTAATATTTAACTGATAACTAATATTTAATAATTAAGAAGTAATATCTAATTATAAATAAGTAATTCTTAATATCTAATTTTTTAATAGTAGATACTAACTAATAATTTCAAATAAATAAGTGATTATTAATAATTATGTGATAATTAGGAATAATATTTAATAACACTTATAGAGTGATATTTAGTATTTAATACTTACTAAATAAATTAATAACTTATAGTAAATAATTAATAATCAATATTTAATCATTAATGTTTAACATTTAATATTTAAACAAGTAATATTTAGTAGTCAAGAAGAAGCAAGATTTAATCATTAATTTTTAATTATTACTGCAAATAATTAACTTTAAAAATAGATTTAATATTTGTCCATTTTTCCAACAGAATTTTTTCATTTGCATTACATGCTAAAGCAACCCTATTAAATAGCCAACTAATTTTATTTTCTAAATTTTGCTAAAAAAGTTCCACGTAATTTCCATTTTCCCCTCCCGTTAATTTAATAATACAGTTCAAATGTTGGAATGGCACAAAGAAACGTCACATTTGTTACCGAGCTCCAAATCAGTCATCGCAAAAGCTACATTGATGTTATTGAAGCGTTTTTTTGTGAATGGTAACGGGGTATTTGAGCATGGCATTTAAGCATGATATTTGAGCGTGACATGTTAGCGAACGGGAAAAACGTTTTTTTACCACAAACGTGGTATTTGAGCATGGTATTTGAACGGGTTAATTATATTGTAACACCCCACCTCCGCTAGGGTATCTCACAAAGGGAATGCACTAGTTTTGGAGGAACGTTATTGAGGTAAACAAACACAGAAATATTACAAGACAGAACATAAATAAAACAGCGGAAGATTCAAGAGCTAAATTTCATTACTTTCAAAAAGAGTCAAAACCTTTTACATCAAATAGCCAAGGTCATTATTTTCCATTTCAACAAATTCTGTCTTGCATAAATAAAGAAGCATAATCTAAAAACAACAAAAGTAGCTTAGTTCCCCAAAGGTAGCAGAAATGCAGCCATAGCATAGCTCAAGATCAAACCATACATGAGCTGAACCGAAAGCAAGCGAAATCCAAGCTAAGTGCTAGAGTTTCCTCCCTGAGAACCTTGGGGGGGAGGGGACGAAAGAAAAAGAGGAGAAAGAAAACGGGTCAGTCATAAAGACTGGTAAGTCCAACTGACTTTCAGCATAAAAACAGGTAAAGGTAACATGACATCTATAAACTGAAAGTAAACATAAGGATGATGACAAGATGGGCAAGATAGACTAAGATAGCATGATAATTCAAGTGTAATCAAGTATAGCATCACATATTCAAGGTTCGCTGCATCAACTGTACTAGAATCCAAACCCATGTCTTATATTAATCATGAAATAATACCTTGGCCCAATTGTTCGACGATGAATATTCTATGAATTAGAAAATCGTTGCGAATATTGAAATAAACCGCAAGCGCACGGCGTACAATTGTTAGTACGTGGCGAATACGGGTCGATCTACTGGGAAAGAATCAATTCTAAAATTACTCAATCAAATTAGACCAAATTCGAGTGATGATTTAACTACAACTAAACTAGTAAATTAAAATTAATAAAAAAAACTATGAGATAAATGGCAACTTAGGAATAAATTCACATTCTAGATCATGTAGTACAACAAGTTATGAAATTACTATCTCTCTTTTCTTTTGGTCATTTGTGAATTTAGTTGATATGATTATTATAAGTATAGCTTATTCATGCTATTAACTAGCATAACATAAACTATCTAACTATATCATATCCACTAAATCACCTTTCCAGATCTAATGAGAAATGAACAAGTTGAAATTAAAATATACTTTAAGCATGACCTATGAACTATTAATTAGAACTATAGACCATCAAATTTTTGGTTTCAACCTCCACTTAATCGCGATGACATCAACATACATGAAACACAAAGAGAGAATGAAAAGATAAATTATGTTGCAACTACATGATCAAGAGAGCTTCATTACCCCTAAGTTGAAAGGTATTAGCCTCTCATGTTTATTATTCTAAAAACGAACGTAAATTGCAAAAATCAAGGAAAAATAAAGGACAACCTATTCTATTTGCATAAAATAAATCTAGTCTACTTGCAGAAAAGAAAATAACATGTAAATAAAAACTACAACTAAAGAGAATAGGGAAGAAGAGTTTTATTCCAAGAGAAAGATTATAGAATAAAACTAAGTGTGTTTTACAATGAATGAGATAAAGTGTATTTATAGCTGATATGACAAAGGCTACTTGGCAAATTCCATAATGTGGGACTAAAGAATTAGCCCAACTAACACATAAGCTAGTGTGAACGCAGCTGTAGAGTGAGAGGCCTTGCAAATGAGCCAATGTGAATGCAATATGAGTCTTTAGTGAACCAAATCTTCCCAACTGAACTTTATTTGCAACTGTTCTTCAAGCTTTAAACTCTTCAAGCTTTAGTAATTCCAACTTCACTCTTTTTAAGCAAATTCTTCATGCTTTATCCATCAAATGCTCTAAACCAAGCTTTTTATCAACAATCTGAAAACACAGTTTTAAATACACAATATTAATTATTTTAAATAGAAAACTAGATAAATAAACGGATAAAATATACACATTTACGTGTATATCAAATACCCCTACACTTATCTTTTTATTCGTCCTCGAATAAACTAAACTAAGATATGTCACACTTTCGTAGGAAACACGATTGCATTTAGCGTATGCAACAAGCCGTTAAACCTCTGGGTGTCCCCAGTAGGACGAGTGTTGTCTCGTGAGGGTTTTCAGCGGATACTACCCACAAAACCCAAAAGCAATAAGGTATGTACAAAATGCAAAATTAGAAAAATTTTCAATATTTCACGAATGAGTTACACAAATTTGGGTCGTCACTATGAAATTTAAGTCCATTACTAATCAAAACTTTAAACAAAAGTCATGTTATCATCACAAACTCCTCCAGCTTGGCCAGTTGTTTTGGTAGAAACATAGTGCAAATATGAAATGAATTCTATAATCGATATCAACAATCGTAAAACGACATCTCAACTTCCTTTTTGTTAACACGTTAGGACGAATAAGTGAAGAGTGCGCTTGGATTTCAAGTGTTTACTCTCTCTTTATTACAAAATATTTACATTATTAGTATTTACAAACACCTAACCGAAAAGACCAAGGTATACCACCCGTGAGAGTTTGGGACAGAGCTTGGCGGATTGTGTAGACCGACGCTGACTTTGTCAACAAGATGTCGGTAATCCTTAGGTGTCCAACTCATAAAATGAGACCAAGACATACCGACGTTGACTTTGTCAACAAGGTGTCAGAAAGAGCTTGGCAGGTTTGCACACCAACGCCAGATGTACCAGCAATGTTGGATACCCTTGGATAATTATAAATATATATACACTTTTTCTTCTTCTTTTTTTTACATAAGAGAGAGAGTTAAGCGACAATTTCTTAGCATAACTTCACTTAAACGATCTAAATGTTATTGCAAGTAGTCTAAATCAACCATTCATTTAATCGGATTACAATTCAGAAAACATTTCATACTCATCACCTACGAATTTCCCAATATACAAGTTACACCATATTTGACCATAATTCAAACTTTCCTTTCATTATCCGCTAAGAGAAGTAAATTTCCAAATATTTAAATCGAACGACCAAAATTATATGCTAACTCCATCATGTCTTATTTAAAAGTAAACAGAAGTGCGAAACTTTTATTCTTTTTTTTTTAAGAAAAAGAAAAAAAATGCAAAAAGAGAAAGGAAAAAATATGCTAACTTAAATTATGCAAAATAGAATGAAAATGAAACTCCCCCCACACTTGATTTCGACTGTGTCCCCACAGTCAATGCATGACACAATGAGTTGAATGGAAGAGAAATATTTACATATTTACAAAAAAAAGGTTAGCGCGACTTACCAAATATGTGTGTAGAAAATACGTAGTCATCGAATAGATGAACCGGTCCACAATGGACCAATGGATCAGCCTCGTAAGGATTTTGAGACACAGATTAAGCACAGAAAACCAAATTATAAAGAATTTTATATCACATTTCAGATTTGGAAAAACAAATTTTGTTTTTTCAAAAGTTTGAGTTGCTAATTTTAAAATTTTGAGCTTACAATTGATCCGAAAATCAAATTGAATTTCTATAGCAACTACAGAGAGGTCAGTGAACCGAGGTTCAGAAAAAGTTTCAAAAACAAAGTTTAACTTGATTAAATGATGTATAAATTGAGAGATATGTATGTCATTCTCCCCTCCACACTTGTTTTGAGAAATATTGTTTAGTTTTGCTTTGATATTTGAAATTTTGTTAACTAAAGGTTTATTCGTAAACCTAAAGTTAAAACCAAACAAATGAATTTCCAGTAAATTTCGAAATTGTGTTTTCTCAAAAACAATGTTATTCCAGAAAGAATTCATATACTGCAGAAATTTATCATTGAAAAAAAAATGATCACAGTGAGATTCAGTTGAAACGATTAGGTCGCAAGGAGTTTCAACAGTTTCAGAAAAATCGTTATTGTGCTTAAGATCACATTCAGCAGTATCATTGTTTTCAACCTCAAGAGTTTCAAAGTTTTCAAAATTTTCATTTTCAGATTCAGACCCAACAACATTATTGTCAATCAAGTTAAGAAGTTTTCGTTCACCAAAGTCATCTTCACTTAAACAGTTGTTAACAACTTCATCGTTTTTGTCATGTTGACAATCTAAAGTTGCTAAATTTTCAGAATCTGAGACAGGAAGATCAAATTGAAGATTGACTTCTGCGTTTTCAAGAGAATTCAAATTCAGATCAATTACAGAGCTTTCAACAACTTCATTAAGATTTTCATCAATTTCAAAAGTTGTTAATTGAAAATCATCGATTGTGGGCAAAGGTGGATTTTTATTCGAATCGTCACAAGTTTGGATTCGATTTTGTTTCTTACGAAACTTCAAGTAATCGTCAAGTATGTTCGTTTGCTCAACAAAATCAAATTTATAGTTATTTACATGAGAATTTTCAATTTGAAATTGTTGAGAACAAAAGTTTTCAGTAGCACCACAATTGAAATTATTCCCATTGCCAAAATCATTTGAAAAGTGATTTACATTTCCATTTTGAATTTGAAATTCATTTTGGAGTTCAAAATTGAATTGACAAGGGTTATAATCAAAATTATTTGAATTTGGAGGTGAAATCGAATTTTGATTATTTTGAAAGCTTTCACTTGAATTGTTGCATATGTATAAATTACACAATTCATTTATTTCTTTATTTTGTTGTATGCTCATTTCAAGTAAAGATTCAACATGTGTTTCAAGAGTTGAGGGCTGATCATCATTTTGAAAATTTTGGGGTGTATAAACGGGATTATCTTGAAAATTTTGAAAAGGTGGTGGCGTAAAATCCAAATTGTTTGTACAATAGTTGTTATTAAAATATCCATACGAATTTGGTGTAAAATTATATGGATTATATTGATTTTCACAACTATCGTAAAATCCGTAGGAATAAGGGAATTGAGACATTTTCAAGAAAATCTCTTAAAAAATATGTTAAAATTAACAACTTTGGATTATATGAATACAAGTCTAGGCCAGGTTCGGACAGGGATTATCAGTGTGCCACGAATCACCGTAGAAACACGACTGAAGGTTTAAGTACCTGTTTGAGTTCTAGAGTCTACCGTTCCTTAGACACCTTAGAGAATATCAATCCTAATTGTCAATTTAACGAATATTTTGTCCTATGAGCTTTGAGGAATCCTCAATTTGATTTCAAAAATAATGTATTCTACGTTTGTTTTAAAATTTCCAACCACAGATCAACAGGCAAAATAATCCATCACAGACAGTCACAGAATAATAATTGCAGAAAAAAAATTACAAGCAAGCCGATGCCCTGTAGAAGATTTTTACAAGCAATTTCAATATATTTTTCTTTGCAGCAGAGCACCTGTAGAGTTTAGGAATCACTCACAGTGGGGTATGGTTGTCCTTCCAGTGCTATGAGACTTTACTGTTTGCTTCGTTTGACCCTAGAACTTTGTTAGCTTTGCTTGAACGATTTTCTTCACTAATAGTTCCTTGATTCAATTTTTGAAGATTTCACTTTTTTATCCGTTGAGTTCTGCAATACCTAAAAATCACACTCCCAAATAAAAGTCTATAAGCACAAATCAGGCACATCCAAATTGAAATCAGAGAACGTAAAATTATTAGCAATTTTTTTTAAGCAACAATTTTATTTATTAGCAAGCGTGGCAAAGCGATATTGTTCCCTCTTGATCTTGCAACCTGAAAGAGATTCGAATACAATATATACACAATAAAAAGATTTTTTAAGAAGAACAACAAAATAAAACAAACACACAAGATAAACACAAAAACAAAGTGACACAAAACACAACAACAAGTGAACAAACACTAAATACAAGAACAAGATTTTTTTTTAATAAGAAGAACAAAAAAACTAGCACCCACAAAAAACAAACAAACAAAAGTGAAAATAAACAACAAAAGTTGAGGAAGGGTTTGTTTGCGTGGTGAATGATTTGGATAAGAGGAAGGGGAGAGGGCCGTGAAAAGGTAAGGTGAAGTGACAGGGATGGTGATGGATTGGAGAAGAGTTATGAATTGAGGAAAGAAGTTTTGTAGATGGAGTGACGTGATTTTTGGTGAGGATGTTGGGGTATATTAAGGCAGAAAGGGGGAAAAAATTACATAGGAAGGAAGAAACAAAAATATGGCAAGCAATTAATTGTTTTTTTTATTTGTGAAGAAAGGAAAGAATTTTGGATAAGAGTTGGAAAGAAATCAAAGAAAGGATAGAAATAAAAAAGAAACATGTGAAGATTTTTATTATGTGTAAGAATTGAAAGTGAATAGAAAGGGAAAAGAAATAAATTAGGGAAAGGGAAGGGAAGGAATAAATGAGTGTGGGGGTATTAAGGTATTAAGGCAGAAAACAGAAAGACAATTAATGAGAGAGGAAAAAGGAAAGAAATAAAGGAAAACAATTGGAGAGAAGATTGAGAAATAAATTAGAAAAGAAATGGCAAGTAATAAGCAAGGAAAGGAAAGGAAAGAAATAAGTGAGAGGAAAAGAAAGGGAAAGAAATAAAGGAAATTGGCAAAAGTTTTTTTTTAATAAAAAAAACACAAAATAAAAACACACACACGAGAAGAAACAAATACACAAACAAAAGTGAAACAAAACACAAACACAAAATGGAAAAAAAACACGCAACTCTTTCTTTTTTTTTCCTTTTTTTCTTTTAATGAACACAAAAACAAGCACACACAAAATGAAACAACAAAAGATCAAAACGAAACAGAAAACTATGAACAACACACAATTTTTTTTTAGAAAAATAACAAATAAGAAAATTAACTCGAAGAATAAAACTAAAATTAAATTCTTTCCCCGGCAACGGCGCCAAAAACATGTTCGACGACGAATATTATATGAATTAGAAAATCGTCGCGAATATTGAAATAAACCGCAAGCGCACGGCGTACAATTGTTAGTACGTGGCGAATACGGGTCGATCCACAGGGAAAGAATTAATTCTAAAATTACTCAATCAAATTAGACCAAATTCGAGTGATGATTTAACTACAACTAAACTAGTAAATTAAAATTAATAAAAAAAACTATGAGATAAATGGCAACTTAGGAATAAATTCACATTCTAGATCATGTAGTACAACAAGTTATGAAATTACTATCTCTCTTTTCTTTTGGTCATTTGTGAATTTAGTTGATATGATTATTATAAGTATAGCTTATTCATGCTATTAACTAGCATAACATAAACTATCTAACTATATCATATCCACTAAATTACCTTACCAGATCTAATGAAAAATGAACAAGTTGAAATTGAAATATACTTTAAGCATGACCTATGAACTATTAATTAGAACTATAGACCATCAAATTTTTGGTTTCAACCTCCACTTAATCACCATGACATCAACATACATGAAACACAAAGAGAGAATGAAAAGATAAATTATGTTGCAACTACATGATCAAGAGAGCTTCATTACCCCTAAGTTGAAAGGGATTAGCCTCTCATGTTTATTATTCTAAAAACGAACGTAAATTGCAACATAGAACAATAATCAAGTGAAAAATAAAAAATAAAAATAAAAATAAAGGACAACCTATTCTATTTGCATAAAATAAATCTAATCTACTTGCAGAAAAGAAAATAACATGTAAATAAAAACTACAACTGAAGAGAACAGGGAAGAAGAGTTTTATTCCAAGAGAAAGATTATAGAATAAAACTAAGTGTGTTTTACAATGAATGAGATAAAGTGTATTTATAGCTGATATGACAAAGGCTACTTGGCAAATTCCATAATGTGGGACTAAAGAATTAGCCCAACTAACACGTAAGCTAGTGTGAACGCAGCTGTAGAGTGAGAGGCCTTGCAAATGAGCCAATGTGAACGCAATATGAGTCTTTAGTGAACCAAATCTTCCCAACTGAACTCTATTTGCAACCGTTCTTCAAGCTTTAAACTCTTCAAGCTTTAGTAATTTCAACTTCACTCTTTTTAAGCAAATTCTTCATGCTTTATCCATCTAATGCTCTAAACCAAGCTTTTTATCAACAATCTGAAAACACAGCTATAAATACACAATATTAATTATTTTAAATAGAAAACTAGATAAATAAGCGAATAAAATATACACATTTACGTGTATATCACCAATATCATGAAATGACCTATTTCTAGGTCCAACGAAACGATCCACTAGTCGATCGGCTCCCTACAAGTTCTAGCTCGTCATGTGTCTGTGTCATACGGCCCTATCACGAATGTAGTCACATGTGTTAGGTCCACCATAGGGTGTATCAAGCCCTAGGATGCCAAACACCGACATGAATCAAGCATGCACAGATAAACCTATTGATACCCAGTGCCTTCTTTTTCAACTCCGGACCACGTGCATGACCATAGCCCGCCTGAACCTACACTGGCGCACCAACACAACCGTCGTTCTAGTCGCTTACAATCAGCCCAGTAATCGTGCCCCACCCTGCCTAGTTCCAGGGTACAATGATACATCTAGTGGGTTACTGCTGAAACGGACCGCGTAACTAGGGTTTCCGTCCAAGAGCTTAAGTTTGTCATTTAAATCCATGACTTAACCCTTATCAGTCTAGCATGTCAAGTTGGTTAAGTGTTGTCATTCAAGTTCGTGACTTAACCCGCCTACGTGTCATGTCAAATTGGCTAAGTGGTGTCGTTCAAGTTCATGACTTAGCCCTACGAATCATGTGTCAAGTTGGTTAAGTGTTGTCTTTTATGTTCATGACTTAACCCTATCATGTGGCACTAATATATTAATGCTCCCCAACCTCTCACATCAGACCTGTTGTTGTGGTCACTGGATATGCCGGGTGGTTCCGGGCAGAATTACACCACAACTCAGTCTGAACTCGGGTTTTCAAGTGCGATATGACCATCTACCCACATTGGATCCTATTGTTTGCAGTAACTGGATTTGTCGGGAGGTTCCGGGAAGAATTACAGTGCAAACTCAACCCAACCTCGAGTTGGCCATTTTCAAGTTCATTCTAGTGTCATATCCATGTTCAAATTTCATGTCAAGTTCGTGTCAAGTTTTCAAGGCAAATTTCATGCCAAGTTTCCTATAATTACCAATTTTTCCCAACGTTACCCCATCTAAATATTAGGCTAACAATCTTAGCCTAATTTTCCATCTGCATGATTTTTAACATATAATATTAGGCTAAAAACTTAGCCTAATTTAACGTACACAAAATTTGCATAAAGAAATTCATTAACATAAACATGACATAGTTGTAAACTTGGCATCCTCGGCATAGTCAATATGAACATCATAGGTGTGTACTTGCAAAATAATCAACATGAATATCATAGGTGTGATCTTGCAACGTAGACTAAATCATCATACATATATGTGAATTTGCAACATAGACTAAATCAACTTACATATATGTGAACTTGCAAATCAATCACGAGCATATGAATAAGTGTGATCTTGAAATATGACATAGGTTTTACATATACACATAAACATGTAGATCTAAGATGTGGTCACATATGTGATATGATTTTACAACCTAAATCTTGCATAACATGATAAACTACACAACTTGTCATAACAGGTTATACTCCAATATACATATGAATAGACTTATTCATTAATTCCCAATTCAACATGATAATATAATAGAATATCATTCAATTTCACATATAACATAATAAATGTTGTTCTATTATCAATTCATTTCCAAGGCATAACATAACTGAATAAATTGAGTAAAACATCGCAGGCATATAGATCTGATAACATTATGAACATGAAAAGGTTTGAATAATAATCTAGGTTCTAGAACATGGATAGATCTAACTTAAATGGAAAAATCCCCAAAATCAAGATCCAAGGACAAATAAAGAAAATAGGTCTGAATAGAAAATCAAGCTTAGATCCAATTTCATAGTCATAATCCTAGGAAATAACCTCATGGTCATGAATCGTAGGTGATTAGCCACAATTATCCTTGTCATAGTTATAGGCAATAGTCTTATGTTCACAGTCGTAGGCATAGGCATAGTCTTATGTTCATAGTCGTAGGCATAGGCATAGTCTTATATTCACAGTCGTAGGCATAGTCTTATGTTCACAGTCATAGACATAGTCTTATGTTCACAGTCATAAGCATAGTCTTATGTTCACAGTCATAGGCATAGGCATAGTCTTATGCCATTAACAATAGTTTCAACGTCATAGGCAATATTCCCAATAGTCAAGATCCCAGAAGAAAACAAGAATAGATATGAATCATACATAAATCAATTCCAATTTATAACATGCCCATATTAAGTTTACAGTTTTTATCTAAAAGTAACTTGAACTTACAGATCATGGTCTAAGAATTTTAGATGCAGAATTCAAGTCTAGAAATTTGGCGTTGAATCGTTGAATCTTGCTTTGATTGTAGAAGCAAATCCCCAATATGAAATTCCTAGCCGTAGTCTTCAAGAAATAATCTTCGCGTTTTAATTTAATTTAATTTAATTTACAGGAAGAAGAAAAATCCATGATCATCAAGAGTTTGTGCAACATAAGGTTAGAGAAGAATGGTGTAAAGAGAATGAGGCTAGGGGGCTGTTTATATAGGGTTAGGCAGACGAATCTGGACAGAAAACGAGTCTAAATACATCAGAATGCATCAGGTTCAGAAAGTGGGTTCGGGAGGCAGGTCGACACTATGGTCGACCTGGTCCCTGGGAGGTCAACACTATGGTCGACCCCCAGGTCGACCCTGTCCCTGGGCGGGAAATTTCCCGCCCAGCCTGTTCTGGGTTTTGAATTCGAATTTGAATTCGAATTTTCGAGCTGTTTTCGATTCTGAAAATTTCTGAAACTTCGGAGGGTCATATCTCCCTCATACGGACTCCGATTTTCAAAAACTCGGACTTGTTTTCAAGCAGAATTTCGAGACAAACGTAATGGCGCAACTCATTTCCTTTTATTCTTATTTTAAAAATTAATTCTGCCTTGATTTATGGTTTTAACACGTTATTAAAATACGGGTTGTTACATTCTACCCTCCTTAAAGGATTTCGTCCCCGAAATCTTCAAGCTAGGAAGAATGCATCCTACCATCCAATCAACCATCTACTCAACCATCATCCACAAGCAACCATTGTCCTTAAAAGATTTCTAATGCTATATGAACATATGCAGAAAGTGTGTGTATATATTCCTTATCTAGTGCAAATGATCAGGCCAGATTGATCTTCTTAATGCAAAATATGTTTAGTGTCATGAATCCAACATGTATGAAAATAGTCCTAGTCACGTAAACACTATATGTGTTCACAAACATCCATCCATATGCAACATTCACACGATAACACATTCAATTTCATCCATAAACAAGTATAAACACTCATGCATATGCAATATGAAAACGTGTCTGAGCCGATCTAGTGCCTAATGTGTGTTATGCAACCACGAGCAACCACTTGCAACCATTTGCAAACATCAACCATAACATGTTTCAATCACATGTTTACATCTAAAAGGGTTCTACCTAAGGTTCTCAAGATAGGATTGGGAAGATAAGCAAGATAAACAAAGCATCAAGGAGAAGAAGTTAAAGATGTACACCCAGAAGATCCTACTTGCGGGGCTTGCCCTTGCTTCTTAGGGCAGTTCTTACTGATATGTCCAGTATCACCACACTGAAAGCATGCTCCCATCTTCATCTTCTTCTTTCTACAATCCTGGACTATATGCCCCTCAATACCACAGAAGTGGCATTTTTCTTTTCTCACGTGTCTTGTTATCATTATTGTTGTTGTTATTCTTGCGTCCTTTCTTGGAGTCTACCTTCCTGTTTGGAGACTCATTCGCCTTGACCTCCTTCTTGCCATTCTTGTCTTCTTCATTTAAGAGAGCCATGTCTACTAGCTTTTCGTAAGTAGCCCCCATAGGTACATGGGTCATACCCAAGCTGTGAAGTGGCTCATTCAATCCTTTGACAAAACGGAGAGCCTTCTTATGAGGGGTATTCACTAAGTCTAGTCCAAATCGGGCCAGCTGATTGAATTGATTGACGTACTCCTTGACCGTCATACTTCCTTGTTTAAGAGATAAGAATTTTTCCAGCTGTAGACTTCGTTCAGCTTGCGAGAGGAATTTTGTCTCAAACCTTATTCTGAAATCCATCCATGTTTCAACTGGCCTCTCGGCGTTAGTGAATTCCCACCAATAGGAAGCTTCGTCTTTGAGAAACCATACCGCCAACTGTACTTTCTGTTTATCGTCCACCTCGAAGATAACGAACAGATCCTCGATTTCTTTGAGCCAATTCCTCGCTTCTACGAATGATTCAGTTCCCTTGAAATCCTTTCCACCCGTGGCCCTAAAATCTTTACAGATCTTTGAGAAAGCAATTGCACGAGGAGGGGGCAGAGGAGGAGGAATCGCTACAGCTGGAGGAGGAATGTCTGCTGGGCCTGCATCGTTGGCCCTAGCCTTTAAGTACCCCCTGAAGCAGCCAGGTATGGGCACGCTCTCTGGAAAGTTAAGATTCCCAGACATGCTGAAATGAAAAGGAAGAAATTCAAAATGAGGAAACAAAGGATAGTGCTAATGGCTTTTGGGGAATAGCCTTTCAATAAAACAAGACTTTTCTTGAAAAATGCTTCTTTGTAAACGGTTTTGAAAATAGTTTTACAAGGTTTTCTAAAAACTATTGCCCAGTCTGGTAACCTTCTGCTCTGATACCAAATGTAACACCCCACCTCCGCTAGGGTCACTCACAAAGGGAATGCACTAGTTTTGGAGGAGCGTTATCGAGGTAAACAAACACAGAAATATTACAAGATAGAACATAAATAAAACAGCGGTAGTTCAAGAGCTAAATTTCATTACTTTCAAAAAGAGTCAAAACCTTTTACATCAAATAGCCAAGGTCATTATTTTCCATTTCAACAAATTCTATCTTGCATAAATAAAGAAGCATAATCTTAAAACAACAAAAGTAGCTTAGTTCCCCAAAGGTAGCAGAAATGCAGCCATAGCATAGCTCAAGATCAAACCATACATGAGCTGAACCGAAAGCATGCGAAATCCAAGCTAAGTGCTAGAGTTTTCCTCCCTAAGAACCTGTGGGGGAGGGGGGGGGGGACGAAAGAAAAAGAGGCGAAAGAAAATGGGTCAGTTATAAAGACTGGTAAGTCCAAGTGACTTTCATCATAAAAACAGGTAAAGGTAACATGACATGTATAAACTGAAAGTAAACATAAGGATGGTGACAAGATGGGCAAGATAAACTAAGATAGCATGATAATTCAAGTCTAATCAAGTATAGCATCACATATTCAAGGTTCGCTGCATCAACTGTACTAGAATCTAAACCCATGTCTTATATTAATCATGAAATAATACCTTGGCCCAATATCATGAAATGACCTATTTCTAGGTCCAACGAAAAGATCCACTAGTCGATCGGCTCCCTACAAGTTCTAGCTCGTCATGTGTCTGTGTCATACGGCCCTATCACGAATGTAGTCACCTGTGCTAGGTCCACCATAGGGTGTATCAAGCCCTAGGGTGCCAACCACCGACATGATTCAAGCATGCACAGATAAACCTACTGATGCCCAATGCCTGCTTTTTCAACTCCTGACCATATGCACGACCATAGCCCATCCCGAACCTACACTGGCGCACCAACAAAGCCATCGTTCTAGTCGCTTACAATCAGCCCAGTAATCGTTCCCCACCCTGCCTAGTTCCAGGGTACCATGATACATCTAGTGGGTAACTGCTGAAACGGACCGTGTAACTAGGGTTTTCGTCCCATAGGTTAAGTGTTGTCATTTAAATCTGTGACTTAACCCTTATCAGTCTAGCATGCCAAGTTGGTTAAGTGTTGTCATTCAAGTTCGTGACTTAACCCGCCTACATGTCATGTCAAATTGGATAAGTGTTGTCGTTTAAGTTCATGACTTAGCCCTACGAATCATGTGTCAAGTTGGTTAAGTGTTGTCTTTCATGTTCATGGCTTAACCATATCATGTGGCATTAATTCATTAATGCACCCCAACCTCTCACATCAGACCTGTTGTTGTGGTCACTGGATATGCCGAGCGGTTCCGGGCAGAATTACACCACAACTCAGTCTGACCTCGGGTTTTCAAGTGCGATATGACCAACTACCCACATTGGATCCTATTGTTTGCTGTAACTGGATTTGTCGGGCGGTTCCGAGCAGAATTACACTGCAAACTCAACCCAACCTCGAGTTGGCCATTTTCAAGTTCATTCTAGTGTCATGTCCATGTTCAAATTTCATGTCAAGTTCGTGTCAAGTTTTCAAGGCAAGTTTCATGCCAAGTTTCCTATAATTACCAATTTTTCCCAATGTTACCCCGTCTAAATATTAGGCTAACAATCTTAGCCTAATTTTCCATCTGCATGATTTTTAACATATAATATTAGGCTAAAAACTTAGCCTAATTTAACATACACAAAATTTGCATAAAGAAATTCATTAACATAAACATGACATAGGTGTAAACTTGGCATCCTCGGCATAGTCAATATGAACACCATAGGTGTGTACTTGCAAAATAATCAACATGAATATCATAGGTGTGATCTTGCAACGTAGACTAAATCAACATACATGTATGTGAATTTGCAACATAGACTAAATAAACTTACATATATGTGAACTTGCAAATCAATCACGCGCATATGAATAAGTGTGATCTTGAAATATGACATAGGTTTAACATATACACATAAATATGTAGATCTAACATGTGGTCACATATGTGATATGATTTTACAACCTAAAACTTGCATAACATGATAAACTACACAACTTGTCATAACAGGTTATACTCCAATATACATATGAATAGACTTATTCAATAATTCCCAATTCAACATGATAATAAAATAGAATATCATTCAATTTCACATATAACATAATAAACGTTGTTCTATTATCAATTTATTTCCAAGGCATAACATAACTGAATAAATTGAGTAAAACATCGCAGGCATATAGGTCTGATAACATTATGAACATGAAAAGGTTTGAATAATAATCTAGGTTCTAGACATGGATAGATCTAACTTAAATAGAAAAATCCCCAAAATCAAGATCTTAGGACAAATAAAGAAAATATGTCTGAATAAAAAATCAAGCTTAGATCCAATTTCATAGTCATAATCCTAGGCAATAACCTCATGGTCATAAATCGTAGGTGATTAGCTACAATTATCCTTGTCATAGTTATAGGCAGTAGTCTTATGTTCACAGTCGTAGGCATAGGCATAGGCTTATGTTCACAGTCACAGTCATAGGCATAGTCTTATGTTCACATTCATAGACATAGTCTTATGTTCACAGTCATAGGCATAGTCTTATGTTCACAATCATAGGCATAGGCATAGTCTTATGCCATTAACAATAGTTTCAACGTCATAGGCAATATTCCCAATAGTCAAGATCCAAGAAGAAAACAAGAATAAATATGAATCATACATAAATCAATTCCAATTTATAACATGCCCATTTTAAGTTTACAGTCTTTATCTAAAAGTAACTTGAACTTACAGATCGTGGTCTAAGAATTTTAGATGCAGAATTCAAATCTAAAAATTTGTCATTGAATTGTTGAATCATTGAATCTTGCTTTGATTGTAGAAGCAAATCCCCAATATGAAATTCCTAGCCATAGTCTTCAAGAAATAATCTTCGCGTTTTAATTTAATTTAGAGGAAGAAGAAGAAGCCATGATCATCAAGAATTTGTGCAGCATAAGGTTAGAGAAGAATGGTGTAAAGAGAATGAGGCTAGGAGGCTGTTTACATAGGGTTAGACAGACGAATCTGGACAGAAAACGAGTCTAAATACATCAGAATGCATCAGGTTCAGAAAGTGGGTTCGGGAGGCAGGTCGACCCCCAGGTCGACACTATGGTCGACCTGGTCCCTGGGAGGTCGACACTATAGTCGACCCCCAAGTCGACCTGGTCCTTGGGTGGGAAATTTCCCGCCCAGCATGTTCTGGGGTTTGAATTCGAATTTAAATTCGAATTTTTGAGTTGTTTTCGATTTTGAAAATTTCTGAAACTTCGGAGGGTCATATCTCCCTTATACAGACTCCGATTTTCGAAAACTCGGACTCGTTTTTAAGCAGAATTTCAAGACGAACGCAATGGCACACCCGTTTCCCTTGATTCTTATTCTAAAAATTAATTCTACTTTGATTTATGGTTTTAATATGTTATTAAAATATGGGTTGTTACTTATATATAATGCAATTTTAACTTATTTATTTTGAATCAATTAAATACTAATTGCACATAAAAAACGAATACATTTTACTAAACGAAACAGAAATACAACTAGAACATTTATCACTGAAAATAAAACTACTGCCTACGATGAAAATAAAACTAGTACAATGAAGCAGTCAAAGAAACTTAGCGGAAAATGAAAATAAATACGCTTATATGAACAAAATGTTGGCATTTTCTTTAAAAACCTTTGTCAAATATAATCCTCTACGAAGGGGGTCCAGGGGTTAAAAACCCCCTACGTAGGGGTGCGGGGACAACGACCCCGCTAACGGGTTTTGACATGCCCAGTCGCGGGGGTTCAGGGGGAAGCCCCCCTGGCGGGGTGCTGGGCAGCGTCCCGTCCAAAACGGTACCTAAATGTCCACTTTGCACCGTAGCAACTCAACACGACAAACATTCAGAAATAAAAATACAAATATCACACATAGACAAAAGTGGGTTTAAATGGCTCCAAAAATGATAAATCATCAGTAGTAGGCAGTCCACGCTTTCATTTTCCCTCCACGCTTTTTCTTTTTCCCTCCTCTCTTATCCTTATTATTTACAATCCTTTTCTTTAAGGCAAATTCTATTAACACCCCTATATTTGCCTTTCCTACCCCGTTAAAAACTAAAAAAATAAAGTGCCAAATATACCGTTGTAAATCATTCAACTTATCTTGTTTCATTTTTCATTATGTTACTTTAATTATAAAATAAATACAATGATACTAATATATTTTAAAGAGACAAATGATTCAGATTAAGAAAACAACATTTTTTTTAAAAAAAACGGTGTTTTGTTTTAAATTTACTCTTTTTCAACTTTTATGTCTTTTTTCTTAACATTGTTTAATTTTATGATTTCCAGTGTAATATATATTTCAAATATTTTTAAATTAAACTGAAATGTAACTTTTTATCGATTGCAAAATGGAAAAAATTAAATAAATGTGGATTAATGCTTTGTTGTTGTTAGTTTTAGATTTACCTTTTATTTCTTTTCATTGTTAACGTACAGTTATTCGGTTGTGAGAATAAAAATTGAAGGGTAGTTCTGGTAACTCTTGGGGTGTGAAAAGCAAAAGGTGGGGTGAGATGTTTTTTGTTTAAACAACGGGGTGTGAAAGGCAAAATGTGGGGTTCAAATAGATTTGGCCTTTCTTTAAATCACTCTCTATCTCATATATCCACTTACTTAGCACTGTTAAATTCCCTCAGCCTGCAAGTTTTCTAATGGATCTCCCTGACTTTAAGGTAATATATTACTGATTTCATTCGATTTCATCCGAATATTGCAAAATCGATATATGAACTGCAGCTATCTGGATCTACAGATCTGAGCGATACATAAACCCTAGATTCGGATTCGAGATCAAAGCCGAATCAGATCAGAATTTACTCTGAGTGCAAAACGATGAAAAAACCCCGTTTAGAGAGTCGGCCCTAATGGACCAAAGGTAAATTTGGCTTTTTGGTTTCATTGCCTTGCTAAAGATCTGATTTTTGGAAAGGGTAAGTGTTGATTTTCGATTTGATACTCGTTTTCAATCCCGGTGCAATGCTTATGGGATCAAGCATAAAAAAGAAAAGGAAAGAGAAAGTGAATGATATAATTAAGGAAGCAATTGAGTTGAAGAAGAATTGCATTTTGAGGGAGGAAGTGCAGGCTGCTTTTGTCTTGATAGATTTGTCATTAAGTTTGATATTTACTTAATCCATTAATAAGCAAGTTAGTTTATTTTTGTGTATTCCATGATTCAATCAATATTGCAGGGGTAATATATTTCATCATAACAAATTTTGTTAGATGAGATAAGCATGTAAATGTTATATCTGAATTTTAATGCTGAAATAATGGGGAAATCATGTGATGTTCGCTATTGGAGAACCTTAAATTTATCAACCCTAGGCATGGATCAAAATATTTGTCAGAGATCTCACTTCTATTTAGTTTAACACGTTATTATAAAGTGTAAGCTAATTGTTTAATAATTTGTTTCACATGACTTCTATCCAGTTTAACATGTTATAAACATCAGTTAACCATTTTAGACATCAGCTTACTTAATGCATTAATTGCTTCCTTTTACCAACTCGATTTCCTCTATTTGCATGCAGTTTCTTCAATTGATGTTACAGTTAAGAAAAAAAATATGTAGTGCACTTCTAGCTATATATGCTTCTTTAAACACAAGATGCAAGCACAAACTGTTGTATATATGAAAAAAAAATGCATGTTACAAATGCATTAACAGACGACTTCCATAATTATCCAGGAGTTTTTCAATTCTTATAGACTGTTGGATTGATCTCAGATCAAACATACAAGTAACTGAACGTTTATTGTGCCTTCATTCTAGGGTGCATCCATCAGAAAAATGCAGTAAAGCTATTAGAGTTGCCACATATGAGTTTGGAAATATAGGACCTTTACAATATTTTCATTGTAACTTATCATGTTACCCTAATGTTATCAAGGAATTTTTTTCAACATATTCAATGTAAGTAGTATAATACTGATTTATGTAATATGTTTTTATTATATTTACAGATTTTAACTACCTTTTTCTCATAGTTTGGTTTGCATACAAGTGGAAAATATAATCCTTGTCCTGAAAATCCCAGGATAACGTATTTTACTTTGCTTGATATTCAAAACACACTCCATGTTAATCCCATTTTTGCACTAATTAAGTGGGAAACTTGCTGGAAATTTAATTTGTTATGGTCAGTATATCTTTAGTTGCAGCATATGTTTAATTTCAAATTATTCTTGCGTTCAGTTAGCTAATATTTGTACAATTGGTAGCAATGATGTTAGCACAAACTGGAGAACTCGCTGAGCTTAGTTGGGCTTTGCATATGGATTGGATTTTCAGGTGAGTTCAAACAGTTTCAAGAGTATTTTGCCAGACATTAGCTTTTTAATTAATAACTGCGCGCATCACTTGCTGATTTCTACAACTACTATTAGCTTCAGCGATGGTTAAACATTTTTATTTCATGTGTAGTGGAAATAAAGATGCATTGATACTAGTTACATCCACTAGGAATAAATTGCAATATTAAAACTGAACACTAATCCACACATGGTTGTTTTCATTTTTCTTTTACTTCCCTTTCCAAAAATCCATTCGTAAGTGTAGCTTCTCACAAGCGTGACTGAGCTAGTAATTTCAATGATTGAATTCCAGTTGCGTATAATACATGATATTTGGAATTATAGTAAAATTTTATGCATTCTATTATATTTTATAGTAAAGAATATATTTTACACCTGAGAAGTTTGTGACATTGTGTACCATACAAAAGGTAGAATTATTTGTTTTATCGGACATAAGCACTCAACTAACTCATTAGAGTCTAAACATGATTTTCAATGTTCTTTTATAAATTACAGGATTTTGCATGTGGTTCTTACGATCAACAAGAGATAGACAAGGTTCGAGGTAACTTAGCTAGTTATATCATGTGTAATTGGATGTAGTTGATTTTTGTTATGTATATGTTAGTCTTTTGTTATGTGCATTTACTTTTGTTTTGTAATGGAGTGTGTATTTATGTTTTTTTTGTTTGTAGACATGAACCATGTTGTTTGATAATAATATTATATTGTTTATTTGATTAAATTCGTGTTAATAATGCATTTATAGGATTTTAAATTACATTTGATATTGTTTTAGGTTTAAAAATCTGGTAAAAATGAATATATTTTTGCTTGTGTCGGTTGTAATAGCATCAATAGCCAATGCAATGTACTATGGTTTTTACAAATGCAGTTTTTTGTATTTATTCAGTTGCGTCAGTTGTTTAAAAATGTTGATGCAATAAATTCAGCTTTGAAAAGCAAATGCAACCATTTGCATCTACTTTATGGCATCAGTTGTATCAAACAACTGTTGCAACTTAGCATCATTTGCATCAGGTCTTTAACTGATGCAACAGAAATTTTCCTGTAGCATCATCTTCATTTGCATCAATTTAACAACTGATGCAAGAAGGGTTTAACAACTGATGCAAATGAACAGTTTTGTAGTAGTGTGATCCAGTGGTATGTAGAAGATATAATGCATATGTTGTACAATTTTCGAAAACTATGATGGAATTTGGATTCAACTGTCTTACTTTGACTGTGTTGTTACTTTATGGTCATTTGGATCCAATGGAATGTTAAAGTTACCCATTCATTTTTACTTTTAAGACTAACCATTTTGACTAAGATTAGATATCTTGTATTCCTCTCATGTTCCTCGATGTGTAGTTATGACATCATTTTCTCTTATTTTACATACCGTTTCACAACATGAATTTTGTGTAATTTTTTTTGATATGCCTTGAAATAAATTTCAATTCCTTAATTGTAGCATGGTTCTTTTTGCTGAGATATTATTAGTATTTATTTATAATGTTGATTGTATTTTTCGTGTTAGGTTAATGCATGCAATTGTTTTTACCATGGTTATTTCTCATCAAACAAGGCTTACATGCCTAAGATTTATTGGACGGCGGCCTGGATTGGATGGCAGTCACTAATCTTGATCTTACTTAATGTGATTAAATTCAAGAACTCATTTTTTTTGGGTGTATTGATATAGTTTGTACTGTATGCATGATACATTTCAGGTTTACAAGTTTAATGGTGTAGTCCCATACAAACCAGTTGAGGAAATGGCTTTTGCAGCTGCAAGATTCATAAAAAAGGCAAATCATTTATCAACTACTATATGGTTAAATAAGAAATTACTTAATTAAAAGTTTGTCCATAGAAATTCAGCAGTGGTTATTTGATTTATGTAATACCATGGAGGAACTAATTTCGACCAAACAGCAGCGACCCTTTTATAGCAGCTAGCCATGATTACGGTGCCACAATTGATGGATGTGCTACATGATTTAATTTCTTCTCTAAAATTAAGAATATGCTACATGATTTAATTTCTTCTCTAAAATTAAGAAAATTGCTAACCTATTCATATACTATATGCCCCTTGAATAAATTCGTATAGGCATACCTTTCAAATTTCCTCTTACGGCTCTATTAAAGGATCCAAAATGGGGCCATTTGCGAGATGCTCACTGAGCGAGTCTTCTCTTATCGATCCTACAATAACTTCTCTAGGACATTGTCAGGAGGTAAACAATGTTTTCAGTGCATTACTTGAACTTACATAACAAAAATGCTCAAATTGATTACTTTTACCTATTTTTTACGCTGGTCCATGTTTATATATCTAAATCATTTTGTGCTGCATTTCTTTTCAAGTATGGTTCATGTTCTGAATTTGTTGTAATTATACATTTTGAGAAAATATATAATTTCATGCAAGTTCAAAACATTGGCTCTCGTATTTTCATTGCGAAATAGTGATTTAAAAAGCTGTCAATTTATGTCAGTTTGTGCAAGAATATTGCTAATACTTATGTTAGTGCACATAGCAGATATTGCTCAGTTAGAGTATTTATTAGTTTGTGCCTATATACATGTGTAGAAAAAGAACATCATGCACTATATCAAAAGTGGTTGAAAAGTAAGTATATCATTGCTAAATTAAGTAAACTTATGGAATTTCCGGAAATATAATTGAAAATTTACCCTTATTACAGGTATTCTTTGTGGTGGATCCGAAAATTATTTTATATTGGCCTATTTCAGACATCTTTACAATTGAACATGTGGTTGGAACGACCATTGCTTAGCTAAGAAATTTACCTCTTTTTGATTAGTATGTATGTGTTCTTATTGACATGTCTTGAATTTAGTTTTCTTTTGTAACGGTGTTTGAATTCATAAATGGTATAAACTTGAATCTCTGAATTTTTTAATGTGAATGATTCCTGTTGTTTCAAGTAATGTGAATGGTTATGGTTATTACTGGTGGATTATTGGTTTTAATTAAAATATTATTGAATCTGTTTTCAATAATAGTTGTTGAAAGACGAATTACAGTTATTATAATAGTTGTAAAAGGATTTCTTGTAATTGCCGTTGCTAGTTATGGATTTGACTATGACGGTCATAAACAGTAGTTATGATATCAATTGCAACTGTCTAAAGCCGTTCTAATAGTATTTATCGCAACTGCTAATAGCAGTTACCATAAGAGTCTTTAGTAGTTGTAAAATATATTTTTTGCAACTGTCAAATTCAGTTGTAAAAAGGTTTCTACAACTGCTATAAATAGTAGTAAAAAGTTCTTTTGTAACTGTCACTGATAGTTGTAAAAAATTCATCTCTTTTACAACTGTGGATGTGACAACTGGCAATTGCCAGTTGTAATAGATCTATTACTACTATTTTTGGCAATTTCAAAAGAGTATTTTTGTTGTAGTGTATATTGCGCTCCTTATTCATCTTTAAGAAGAGACAAAATTGATTGGTTGGCTGTTTTTAAAACAAAGGCAAGGTTTACATTTGACGGATGGAGTATTCTCGACGAACAAACTTATCAAGCAAATGTCGAGGAAAATAGAGGAACAATAATAACAGATGATCAAACAGATTTTGGACTTCTAAACGATGAATCAAATGCACTTATTGAAGCATTTGAGACTATTGATGAACCAAATATAGAGGAAGAAATAGAGTCAGAAACTGGAAGTGACGAAGACTAATCAAGAATCCTCGTTTTAAAAAGGTAATTATATATTTCTTAGCATTACGTACACTATTTTCATTAAAATTTTATGCTATGCTAATATGATAAGTATCGCATAGTCTTCTTATGTTATGTCATAATGTTTGTTTTACATAATCCTTTTATGTTATGTTATAATATTTGTCTATAACAGGTACTACAGATATGATGCCACATAGACATATAGGTTCACATTCTGGATCTCCTTCCGCTTCTCATCCTCCAGTAGGTGGCAATGGCGATGGTCCATTGCAGTAGTTAGCACGTCCTACAGTGTGGCTTAAGCCAAAAGCCAATAGAGAGTAAGTATTAAGTTTCAAGTATAAATTTCATTTATGTACAATATATTATAAATATATATAGTAGCCATGAAATATTAAATGTTTTTTTTTCATTTAACACACTAGTTTCGAGTTAAAGTCATCCAATATAGTCTGTTAAGGAGACTATTTAACAGGATTTTCTGGTATGTGTGATATATCATTTATTACATTAAGTAGTCATGCTTCTATTTGATCAGTTCATAATTATGCTATTTTAAAAAAATGCAAGGTTCAGTGGACCGCCAAGAAACAGATATTTCCCTCGTCGTCGCCATTGGAACAATAAAGCTGCTAAAAATTACAAAGAAACATTAAAAGACATAAAACCAGCTTAAAAAACAGAGTTGGATGTGCACTAATGTATGGGATGATCTTCTTACTTGGTGGAATACGAGCAGTTTCAGGTAAATTTACTACATATTTAATTTAAATTGTTTTACTCAATTAATATATAAATTAGAATAAAACATATTTTTTTATTTAAATTTATAGGCCATATCTCAAAGAAATTCGGCAGATAGGAGCAAGAACCACGTTACACATCGCAGTGGTTCCAAGTCGTTTCAACATCATTGCGAGGTCTTGGTATATTTATTAATTACACAGTTAAAGATTTTAAGTTCTAAGTTGTTAAAAGTTAGTTGATTTAACTTTAAGTTCTAATTTACATATATGTATATATCAGAAGAGACAGTGTGGTGTTTCTATATCATATTGGGATGTTTTTGCACATACACAAGTAGTGAGTTAGATCGATGACACAGGTTCAGTTTCATACTCTTGGGACCACATTGCCCAAACATGTGATGCATATGTAAGTATAACATAGTTAACTTAAAGTTATAATTTAATTAAAATAGTGTTATCTAAATTCAATTGTATTTTGCTTAACATGATAAAATTTCAACAAAAACAGGCATAGATATGCTTGAGGACACTGGGAAGACTGACTTAACTGTCGAGGATGAGGATTTGATTTTTGAGGCTGTCATGGATCCACCTACTTGTAACAAACGTTATGGTTTTGGGAACCAAGCGGTAATAGAAACTGAAATTTGCTTAAATTTCTATTATGGAATACTGAAAACCTAAAATTATTTACAGGTTAGGACATCTCAGCTACCATATTAGAGGGCTCAGGACAAGGAGGAGATTGCACAGCTACAAGCCTAGATCGCCAAGCTTACTGATCAGCGTGATCGTCGATGCAAAGAGAAGATGAAGCAGCTTAACCAGCGTTTGGCGGAGTTCATTGAGTAGTACGGTACGTTTCGTTCATCGTCTGCTGGTTCCGGGGGAGGCTGAGTAAAGGTTAGTTTGTTTTATTTTGTTGTTATGTATATATAATTATACGTACATATACGCTTTGAGTGTAGGTAAAGATTTTGCTTGGTACATTATGGTGGTTTGTATATGTTGCTGTTGTGTTGGTGATGATGGTTTAGACATTTTGTTGGATGACATTTATTTTGATTTGATGACATTGGTTGGATGTATGTTTGTAAATATTGGTTTTATGTTATGTGTTTTGGATGTTTTGTGTTTGATTTAGGTATAATATTATGTTTGAGTATATATGTGGGTGTGATTATGATGTATATGCTCGAAATGGAGCTATTTTGACGTATATGAGATTATGGGGTGGGTGGAAGTAAGTAATCTAAAATTTGGAATATATATATATATATATATATTCCTATTTCCAATGGCGTCAAATGGCAAGCAATGACTTACTGGTTTATCTATTTCATCGGCCATCAACGGCTTCCAATGGCTTACTGGTCCGATATAAAATTCATCTGACCCAGCTATAATAGTGGAGGTTGTTAGAAATTAGTCGTTAATTGCATTGGAGGCCGTTGGAAGCCGTTGATTTGTATACCAATGCCAACAGCTCTAGCCGTTGGAAACCATTGTCTCTGGTAGTGTTACCATTAATGTGCCTTAGTTGCATAATACAGTTGCCTCAAATTCAGAAAGTCATGACTCTCAAATGGTAAATTTGTTTTCTTAATATAATTATTCTGTGGAAAGGGTAACCATTATCACAATCCAATGGTAGTGTTAGATTCAAATTTAACACCAACCAAAAATTATGGACGAAATATGATTCATCAAAGGCAATGCGATCGCAAAAAATTTGATAAAAATTATAGAGATTAGTAGTAATTCTATTGTTCATTTCTTATAATTATAAGACTATATGACCACAGAAGAAAACAATATTTTTTTATTTTATGCTCTATGAATACGTATAAATATGGATTGTTAAATATATTGCGGATAAGGAGCAATATGAGAGGGATATTTTTTTAAAGGCTATTCGATGATGAGCTTATTCTCTATTACAACGGTGAATGTAGTGCTAACAACGTAGGGATAATAATTAATATAGTAGCTCTGCATTAGGATATGAAATACATTTTCTTACCTCGCTCCTTACGATATTTCCTTAGCTGCTAGGCTGGCTCCATCAATGTGCAGAAATCTAGTTTTATCCTTTAACATTTTATGATTAACTTCCATGTATTATGGTATTTATTAGATTTTTTTTCTATTGCTCTGGAGACATGGGTATTGGCGGTGATTTTAATATCCTTGAAAATTGCATGTCAGTAGGATGGTGAGTTTATGGTGTTGTATTTGGAGTGCGAATTTGTTCACATTTTTTAAGGAAAGTGAATATAACTCTCGGTCCTAATTGGTGGAAATCAGGGAGCCTCATATGGGTCCTCCTGATTTCAACAAGGTCAATGCAATCATAGAAAATTTTGATAAAACTACAGAGATGAGGAGTAATCCTATTATTCAATTCCTAAAGTTACAAGATTATATGAACTCAGATGAAAATAATATTTCTTATTTTATGCACTATAAATACATAAAAATATGGGTCGTCTTATATATTTCGAATAAGAAGCAAGATGAAAGGGAGATTTTAATTTTTTAAAGGCTATTCGATGACGAGCTTGTTCTCTATGTCAATGGTGAATGCTGTGCTAACAACGTAGGGATAATGATTTCACCAGAAATGGTTCAACACAAAACATACGTAGATCGTACTTCACCAATTCGGTATGCAATATAAAATGGGGCCAAAAATGCTACGTAAGCCAGATAAAGTAAGTAAAGATACAAGAGTTTTTATAGTGGTTCGATCTTAGGAATGATCCATGTCCACTTTTGAAGATATTCTCATTATCACTTTAGAGAGTACAAAATACATGGATTCATTCATATTGATCATCCCTCTCTTTTTTATGATCTAGATTACACTTGGATTCGTGGAGGACCGGAGGAGATCTCTTAATTGGTGGCGGTTGAAGTGTAGGTCTTCAATCATTTAAAGATTTAGGTGAGCTTCCTTGGTTCCATGATGAATCTGCGGTAAATCTAGGCTTTAAAGAGAATTAACGGTGGTGGGAGAAAAGTAGAATGAAGCTTGAATGATCTCTAACATAGATTGGAGAAGGTGACTTGGTTGAATCGGCCATGGCGGAAGGAGGAGAAAGCTTTTGGAGCCATTGATGGAGCTTTGAGGAATTTCTAATGGAGAATGAAGGTGATTTGATCTTCACACCATTGGAGGAAGATGGAGAGAGCTTTGGAAGCCATTAATGGTGGTTGGAGAGCTCTATAATGGTGGAGGAAACCTTTGTACCGCACTTCGTGGTCGTGGAAATCAGTCCCCTAAAGTGTGGTGAAATAGGGTATTTATAGGAGATGTTTGGACCAGGTGGAAAAGTCGTAATTATGGTGTTCCGGTTTTGGGTCACACGTTGTTGTATTTAGGAAACTGGCACTGGACAGTTGGAGCCAACTGTACACAACTGGCAAAAGCTGGCGCATGACCCCTGGCTTGTGACCCAGGGCGTGTGACCCATGGCGTGCGACCCCAGACGTGTGACCCTTGGTGTGCGACCCTAGACATGTGGTCCATGGCGTGCGACCCCAGACATGTGACCCCTAGCGCGCGGCCCCAGATGTGTGGTACACGGCGTGCGACCCCAGACGTATGGTACATGTTGTGCGACCCCAAACGCATGAACCCTGGCATGCGAACCCAGACGTATGGTACACGACGTGCAACCCTAGACGTGTGACCCCTGGCGTACGACCCCAGACGTGTGGTACATGGAGTGCGACTCCAGACGTGTGGCCCCTGGCATGCGACCCTAGACGTGTGGCCCCTGGCGTGCGACCCCAGATGTGTGGTCCATGGCGTGTGACCCCAGACGTGTGACCCCTGACGTGCGACTCGAGATGTGCAGTACACGACGTGTGGCCCCAGACGTGTGACCCCTAGCGTGTGACCCCTGACGTGCGACCCTAGACGTGTGGTCCATGGCGTATAACCCCAGACGTGTGACCCTTGGCATGCGACCCCAGACGTGTGGTACATGGCGTGCGACCCTAGACGTGTGGTCCATGGCGTGCGACCCCAGACATGTGACCTCTGGCGTGCGACCCCAGACGTGTGGTACATGGCATGCGACCCCAGACGTGTGGTACATGGCGTGTGACCCCAAACGTATGGTACACGGCGTGCGACTCCAGACGTGTGACCCCTGGCGGGCGACCCTAGACGTGTGGTACATGGCGTGCGACCCCAGACGTGTGACCCCAGATGTGTGGCCCCTGGCGTGCGACCCCAGACGTGTGACCCCAGATGTGTGGCCCCTGGCATGCGACCCCAGACGTGTGGTCCATGGCGTGCAACCCCAGACGTGTGACCCCTAGCTTGCGACCCTAGATGTGTGGTACCCGACGTGCAACCCTAGACATGTGACCCCTGGCATATGACCATAGATGTGTGACCCCTGGCATGCGACCCAGGATGAGTGGTCCATGGCGTGCGGCCCCAGACGTGTAACCCCTGGCGTGTGACTCCAGACGTGTGGTACACGGTGTGCGACCTAGATGTGTGCTCCATGGCGTTCGACCCCATACGTGTGACCCCTGGCGTGTGACCCCAGACGTTTGGTCCATGGCGTGCGACCCAAGATGTATGACCTCTGGCATGCGACCCTAAATGTGTGGTCCATGGCGTGCGACCCCAGACGTGTTACCCCTGGCGTGCGCTCGTATGCTCCTGGATGCACCTGAACCATCATTCTCTGAACTGCGTTAACAAAGGGTTAACATTTGCCCCTCGAAGCTTGTATTTTTTGCTTTGCGACGAATGCGGGCTTCGAAATGAATGCTTTTTGTTGATGTGCAACTTGAGCTTTGATCTATTCATTGCTTTTTGTTTACCAGGTCATTATTAGTCTTCATTATGGAAAGAATTTTTCATAGCTCAATATTTGTCTTGTCGATTAGTTCTAACATTGGAGACTTCATCGGATGTCCCGTGTTTGGAGAGGACATTATAATCCAGTGTTCCTCCTCTTCTGTCAGCTGACTCAACGTTTTAAAGTTCTTTGAGTGTTGTTGAGCTCTCTTGTGAAGAAGTTATAAGTTGCTTTCTCTATTGAAAGGATTTTTGTTTGTTGCAACATTTCGCAGTTCGAATTTCAGCAACTTTGGAGGGTTGCATCGCTTCGCGCTACGAACTCCCACGCTTCGTTTCACTTATAGTAAACTCACGTGTTTCATTTCATGCTTATGAATTCCCGCAAACCATTGGGTGAAGGCTGCATCGCTCCGTGCTTACGAACTCTCGCACTTCGTCTCGCTTAAGTGAGCTCCCGCGCTTCGTTTCGCGCTTACGGATTCCCGCAAACCATTGGGTGAAGGTTGCATTGTCCCGCGCTTACGAGCTCCCACACTTCGTCTCACTTAAGGGAGCTGCCGCGCTTCATTTCGGGCTTACAGATTCTCGCATATAATTGGGTGAAGGTTGCATCGTCCCATGCTTACGAACTCCCATGCTTCATCTAACTTAAGCAAGCTTCCGCGCTTCGTTTCGCGCTTATGGATTCCCGCAAACCATCGAGTGAAGGCTGCATCATCCGGCGCTTACGAACTCCCATGCTTCGTCTCATTTTAGCGAGCTCCTGCGCTTCGTTTCGCGCTTACGGATTCCCTCAAACCGTTGGGGATGAGGTTTTAAATCGGTAGCCTTCTTGCTGCTCTATCCGCCGTTTGATTCATGGGGACTTTCTCTATCTACCGTTAAGTTGGTATTATAGGGGTTGTCTTATTTGGTCGGATTTTGAGAGAGAAAATGCTCATTAGATAGCCTGTAATGAAAAACCATTTGTTAGGAAACTTTCATGTAAATTCGGCAAGTCAGAGATTTATACAGGCAGGTAAAACATCATTCGTAAAACTATTGTTCGGTACAATGCATGTAAATCATTACAGACTGTTTACAAGAAAGTAGAACATAGCAAGTAGTAAAGTAATGCAAGAAGTGCAGCAATGGCGAAGAAAGTCGCTTATTCTGATCCATAAATATTAGATCATTATTAGCGGTTGTCAGTTATGTATCGGCCTTGGATCAGGTTGAGCGGAAGCTCTATTGCTTGGACCGGATCGGTCATTTGATGCCCCTTACCCCTGGGGAGTTGCAGAAGGATTGGCCTCTTGGGGATTCTGCACATACTGTTGCAAGAAGTTCTTCTTAATCAGCTCTTCAATCAACGATCTTAGATGCCTACATTCATTGGTATTGTGGCCTGGCTAATTATGAAATCAGCAGAACTTCCAAGATTTGGTCAGATGGTCATTTATCTTCATTTGCCGAGGTTCCGGGTAATCTTCTGCGTCCTTTGTGGCAAGGTAAATGTTCTCATTAGTGTCATTCAGAGGGGTCAATTCAGATGAGTCAAATAGATGGAACTTCTTATTAGCTTTGTTGTCGTTCCCGTCATTGGCTCGTTTCTGCCCTTGAGTATTCTTCTGATTAGATTGAATAGCCGCACTTTTGGGAGCTTCAAGATGTTGGTTACCACCAATGATCTGAAGAGGTATAGGATTATTGTCCACTCTCATGTACTCCTCTACTTTCTTCTAGAACTTGTCAAGCGTAGTCGGTTCCTTCATCTTTATCCATCTTCCGAATTCGCTTGTTTTGTCTATAGCGTCGAGTAAAGCCATGAGGACTATGCGTGCCTCTAGATTCCTTACTTCAGACAAGGCAATATTGAATCGATTGAGGAAGGCTTTGATAGTTTCCCCTGGTTTCTGTTTCATTGCTGAGAGCGTCATAGCATCCTTAGCTTTGGTAGCATACAAGCAGAACTGCTCCTTGAACTTTTTGGTAAGATCAGAGAACCGATCGATAGATTTAGGTGGCAACTTTGTGAACCATAATGATGTAGAACCTTCTAAGTAGAGAGGAAAGTATGTGCATCTCATCTCATCAGTCACTTTTGCCGCACTCATATGCCATTCATATTTGAACAAAAAGTAGTTAGGATCCACAAGGTCGTTGTATGGAGGAAAGGTTGGTGGATTGAACTTTTTTGGCATTCTGCTTCAAGGATTCTCTCTGTGAATGGACTCCTATCAGGGGAGAAGTCTCATTCACTTTCATCGTTTTGCTAGCTTGGTTCTAGTTCATGATTTTCTCTATCATGTCGGAGATGTATTCTTCAGTGCTATGTTGCTCCGTAAAGCTGAGATCTTTTCCAAACGTTTGTCTAGGCATGCGGTCTTGATTTGAGAACTTGGGTGGTTTGCCTTCTCGACGAGGAGATGTCCCCGTGACGGGAGTGTTAAACTTTCGAGCGTCAACTTCAGAATGGTTCTTAGCTTTTGATTTCGGTTTTTCGACATTAGCTTCGTCCTTGTCACTCAACCAATCATAATCGTCTTTCATGTTGTCTTTGTGATCATGGTTAGAAGCAGACATGTTGTCAGTCTCTTCGAGATCAACATGGAATTTTCGAGGGTCTGTATTTGGTTGAGCATTAAGGATGGCGTCAAGTTTCTCCATCATAGCTTTTGTAGAAGCATCCATTCATTGGTTCATATTGGCAATAGCGGCATTTAATTCATTTTTTGTGACACCGACTCCACCAACGAAATTCTCACCGGTTTCAAAGTGATTGGTAGGGAGAGTAACTTCATTGTTATCAACATTGGTGATTTATTCAATGATCGTACTCGCGGTCTTCTTTGACTTAGCCATTATGTTGGAAAAGCAAGTGGTTTAGAGCTTTATGCAAGGCCTTCAACCTTGTGAGAGAGTGTGAAAGAAGGAAGTGCGAATGCGGCCCTACGGTGGGCGCTAAAATGTTTTCACCAGAAATGGTTCAACACCAAAGATATGTAGATCGTATTTCACCAATTCGGTATGAAATAGTAAACGGGGCCACAAATGCAAAGTAAGTGGGAAAAAATAAGTAAAGATACAAGAGTTTTTATAGTGGTTCGATCTTAGGAAAGATCTACGTCCACTTTTGAAGATATTCTCATTATTACTTTAGAGAGTACAAAATACATCGATTCATTCATAATGATCATCCCTCCCTTTTTTCTCTTTTTTATGATCTAAATTACACTTGGATTCGTGGAGGAACGGAGGAGATCTCTTAATTGGTGGCCGTTGAAGTGTAGGTCTTCAATCACTTAAAGATTTAGGTGAGCTTCCTTGGTTTCATGATGAATTTGCAGTAAGTCTAGGCTTTAAAGAGAATTAACGGCAGTGGGAGAGAAGTAGAAAGAAGCTTGAAGTGATCTCTAACATAGATTGGAGAAGGTGACTTGGTTGAATCGGCCATGGCGGAATGAGGAGAAAGCTTTTGGAGCCATTGATGGAGCTTTGAGGAATTTCTAACGGAGAATGAAGGTGATTTGATCTTCACACCATTGGAGGAAGATGGAGAGAGCTTTGAAGCCATTAATGGTGGTTGGAGAGCTCTAGAATGATAGAGGAACTTTGGACAGCACTTCGTGGTCGTGGAAATCGATCCCTTGAAGTGTGGTGAAATGGGGTATTTATAGGAGAAATTTGGACCAGATGGAAAAGTCGTAATTATGGTGTTCCGGTTTTGGGTCGCACGTCAGTGTATTTATGAAACTACCAATAGACAGCTGGAGCCAACTGTACACAACCGGCAAAGGCTGGCGCGCGGAGCGCCTCGTGACCCTTGGCGTGGGACCTTGGGCGTGTGGCCCATGGCGTGCGACCCCAGAAGTGTGGTACACGCCGCGCGACCCCAGTCGTGTGACCCTTGGTGTGAGAACCCAGACGTGTGGTTAATGGCGTGCGACCCCAAATGTGTGACTCCTGGCGTGCGACCACAAACGTTTGTGGTATTCGGCGTGCGACCCTAGACATGTGATACATGGCGTGTGACCCCAGACGTGTGACCTCTGGCGTGCGACCCTATACATATGGTACACGGCGTGCGACCCCAGATGTGCGACCCCTGGAGTGTGACCCTAGACGTGTGGTACATGGCGTGCGACCCCAAACGTGTAACTCCTGGCATGTGACCTCAGACGTGTGGCCCCTGGCGTGCGAACCCAAACATGTGACCCCAGACGTGTGGTACACGGCGTGCGACCCCAGACGTGTCGTCCATGGCATGTGACCCCAGATGTGTGACCCCTGGCGTGCGACCCCAGACGTGTGGTATGCGGCGTGCAACCCTAAATGTGTGGTCCATGGCGTGTGACCCCAGACGTGTGACCCATGTCGTGTGAAACCAGACGTGTGGTACATGGCGTGCGACCCCAGACATGTGACCCCTGGCGTGTGACCCCGGACGTATGATACACGACATGCGACCCCAGACGTTGTGAACCCTGGCGTGCGACCCCAGACGTGTGGTACATGGCGTGCGATCTCAAACGTGTGAGCCCTGGCGTGCGACCCCGGACTTGTGGCCCCTAACTTGCGACACCAGACGTGTGACCCCTGGCATGCGACCTCAGACATGTGGTGGATACCTAGTGCCAAAGGCTCCCATACTCAAGCGCGAGAGGACTTCTCAGGCAGTCACGACGTGCGACCCCAGACATGTGACCCCTAGCGTGTGACCCCAGACGTGTGACCCTTGGCGTGCGACCCCAGACGTGTGGTCCATGGCGTGCAACCCCAAACGTGTGACCCCTGGCGTGAGACCCCAAACGTGTGGTACACGTCGTGCGAAACTAAACGTGTGGTCCATGGTGCGTGCGACCCTAGACGTTTGACCCCTGGTGTGCGACCCCAGACGTGTAGTCCATGGCGTGCGACCCTAGACGTATAACCCCTGGCGTGCGCCCCAGACGTGTGGTCCATAGCGTGCGACCCCAGACGTCCCCAGACATGTGGTCCATGGTGTGCGACCTCAAACATGTGACCCCTGGCGTGCGCTCGTACGCTCTGAGATGTGCCTGAACCATCATTCTCTGAACCGCTTTTAACAACGGGGTTAACAGATAATATAATAGCTCTGGGTTAGGATATGAAATACATTTTCTTTCTGCGCTCCTTACGATATTGCCATTAGCTGCTTGGCTGGTTCCATCAATATGTAGAAATCTAGTTTAATCCTTTAACATTTTATGATCAACTTCCATGTATTATGGTGTTTACTGGATTTTTTCTACTGCTTTGGAGAGACCTGTTATGAAGCAACCATGATTCCTATCTGGGCTTTTATGGTGTTGTATTTGTAGTTTTATTTTCTCATAAATTAAGAATCAACCATGATTCCTACCTGGGCTTTGGATTTTATTCCTTTCTATGCCAAGATATGTAACTGGTATCGACCTGTTATGTCAACTTTGTATGTAATACATAATTGGTGTTTTATAGTTGTTGAGGTGCATCTGCATCACACCTGCGCTTTTTCTTTGTGTCAGTAGCCGCTCTGGCTATCATTCATGCCTCCTTGGCTGCCGAGCATTTATATATTATTGTATCTAACATGGTTGTATAATCCTCGGATCATATGTCCTTTAAACTCAAAAAATTATAACCCTACATTTTACATTTCAAGCATACTAATTCGTATTTTTTAATAATACATACATATATCATAGTAACACTATACAATAATGTATCATTTTTAAAATCAACACCCATAGATTGATATATTGTTTTCGAAACTAACACTAAAGTTTTATTATTAGATATAATACATTTGTCAAAACACGTCATAAATTAGCTACAATACATAGGGACAGCCTCAAGCTAGTCACTTAGCCGATGATAATTATCAAACAAACATGTTTGTATATATAATTATATGTGTCAAAATAACATGTGTAGATGTACACATATATACAAATATACATATATATACTCCTTTCCTTCTAACAATACAGTAATTTTTATCAACATATTATTATTAACATTAATTTGTTTATTTGATACTTTCGAAAATTTGCAACAAATAGTTTTATCTTTTAGAAACATATGACATACACTTAGTTTTTCCATTGCTCTATGGTTTTACTGGTTGTAACTAAGTTAACTCCAAAAAGGGAAATAATATACTTGTTAAAACTGATGTTAAAATACTTTTCAGGGGATTGCAATTTATTCTAGGAAATATAAGCTAACAAAATCAGATTAGTGAGTTCAGCAGCATATTAGGCCAACCCTAACGTAGGGTCGGTTGAAAAGAAACCGACCCCCAATGCTTGGGTCGTGGGGTGAGCCAGGGTTGCTTCACCAACCTTGGAGGTTGTTGGAGCAACCAGATGGTTGCTCCAACAACCGACCCCTGGCCGGCTTCGATGAAACCGGCTAGGGGTAAGCCGGTTTCTATGAAGTTGGTCATGGGGGGAGGGGAATTAATTTAATCTCCCCCATAGCCGGCTTTATTTAAACCATATTTTTTTTAATTTCTAGCCGTTGTAAATAAGACCGTTGCTCTTAATGACCGTTTGATTGAAGGCTTTATATACAGCAAACATATATACATCATAACACACAACATTTCTACATCAAATACACTTCTCTTCCTTCTTCATTAACTGATCAATTTATTTGCAATGTCAAACCATGGTAAAGGGAAGAAGGGTGCCTCCAATTCTGCATAAAAGCAACACAATAATCATACCGATAACAATCAGTTTCCTATTCATCCGTCGCTCCAGCAGAATCAACATTCCAGTTATGGCAACTTCTTGAATGTTCCAAACTGTAATTATCCTGAATAGAACCCAAATTTCTATCAATCCCAGCAAAACCCCAATCATTATCAGAGTACTCAAAATTTTGGTTCCGGACAGAACGCGTATTTTCAGCAAAACTACAGTAATCATCACTACGCTTCTCCAAGCAGCCAACAACGGTTAGTCTCGCCTGAAACTTGTCCAAATCTGTCAAGAAATTTGAATTGTTTGTTTGGAGATAACAATGGCTTGAACGAAAAAACATAAGTCGATGATACTGAAAATCCAGATGTTATTGCCACCACGCAATTGAGAAGATCAAACAAAGTTGTGAAATGGTCTCCAGAAGAACAAGCAGAACTAGCTTTTTGTTGGGTGGAGTGCTCCAAAGACAATGTAAAAGGGATTAGTCAGACTGATAATTCATTTTGGAGTTCTGTTTCGAGATTATTCGATGATCGTAATCCTGAAAACCCACCAAGAACAGTCGACTCTTTGAAACAGTCCTGGAAGAGAATCAACGCTAACTGTCAAAATTGGAATCAGATTATGGTTGGACTACAATGTAGACAGCAAAGTGGTGCCAACGATATGGACTTGGTAATTTTTATTTACTTAAATTATTATTACATATTTTTAATGTATAATTGTAGCAACTTACATTTGTTCAACACACACACACCTTAAGAGTGCTAATGAAGCTTATATGGCAGATCACAAAAACCAACCATTCAATTTGCATAATTTTTACGCCATTCTATCTAGAAAAGAAAATTGGAGCAACATACGCCAAGAACATTTTGCAGCGCGATTTATGCCAAGAAGGCCAATGGAGGAATCAAGCCCGGGAAGTCCTGATCCTCAAGAAAACACCCCATTTTCTACAAGTTCCGCTGGTAGGCGTTCTAGTAAATATAAAGGTAAGAAAAAAAATAGTCTTAGATTATAGTCCGTACTATGAACAACTACATAGTCGAATGGTAGCTTCTGAAGAATCTAATCGACTTTTGGCGGAAGCAAGGGAAGCTAAGAGAGATGTGAGAGCCCAGGAGAAGCAGCGAAGACATAAAGAACTTCAAATATCAAGAGATTGTGAGTTGGTTGTTAGGGAGTGTGAATTAGCTCGACTCGAATGAATTGATGATAGGGCACTTATGACTATCAACCTGGATACATTAAACCCAATGCAACAATTACTAATGGAGCATGAACTAGAAGCGTGCCATGGAAGACGCAAGGGATAGGATGTATTTATGTTTTGGTCATTTCATTGTAGTTGTTTGTTGCTATGTCGTTATCTAGTTTTTAATTATTAAGTACCATTGTTGTAGGAGTCATTAAGGTAAGTGTCTTTAGTTTGATATTAGGTGTCAGTGTTGTAACAGCTCCTTAGTTAAATTTGCCTTTTTAATTGTTACTAGCAATCTTGCAAGTATGAAGATGTAATAATAGAACATTAACGTAATATTTCATAACTCTAGCAATAAACGATACATAAAAGCATTAACGCATACATATAACTAAACAAACGAAAGTAATTTAACTTAAACCTTCAGATACAGTAAACCACTTCCTATTGATTGCCGGTATGCTCCCAATAATGTTCGACTAATTCGTCCCTTAATTGTAGATGTGTCTGGGTATCTCTAGCGTCCTAGATACGCTGCAAGTACTCGGTAAAAGTATTCGGGTCCATGTACGGCTTACTTGTAAATGCCACTGCTATATCTGGATAGTTTTTAAGTTGCAGTTCGAACCCTCCCCTTTCTTCTTCAACTATCATATTATGTAGTATAATACAACAATACATAATATCTGATATAAATGCTTGTTCATGATAGTGCACCTCATTTTTCAAAATATGAAACCGTCCTTATAGAACTCCAAATGCTCTTTCTACGTCTTTTCTCAGACTCTCTTGTTGTCGCATAAATTTCACCTCTTTGGCATTGTTCGGCTTTTTAAATGCCTGCACAAGTGTTTTCCATTTCGGATATATTCCGTCAACCAAATAATAACCAACAGAATGGTTAGTATCACCAATTTTATAGTTGCATGGCGGTGACAGATCGTTGTACAAATCATTAAAAAGGTATGATTGACGAAGGACAATAATATCGTTTAATGATCCAGGAACACCAGAAAAAGCATGCCATATGTACAAATCGAAAGAAGCGACCGCTTCTAACACCAACGTTGCTTTTTTTGTGTGGCCTCTGTATTGACCTTGTAGTGCTACTGGATAGTTTTTCCATGTCCAATGCATATAATCTAAGCTTCCTAACATACCCGGGAAACCACGTTGATCTCCCATTTTTAACAATCTTTCAACATCGCGTGCGGTGAGAGATCGTAGATACTCTTCACCGAAGACACAAACAACTGTTTTGCAGAACTCTTTCAAGCACAGAACTGACATTGATTCACCAATTCGTAATTTATCATCTAATGAATCAGCTGAACTTTCGTATGAAATCATACGAAGTGCCACAGTTACTTTTTGTAGCGGTGAAACTCCTAATTCTTTTATAGCATTTCTTCTGTGGGTAAAAAATATATTGGATTCAGAAACCTTGTTCAGAACTCGATTGAACATTGTCCTCGACATACGAAATCTATGACGAAAGTAAACGTTGCCATATACTGGGTTTGGCACAAAGTAGGTCTTCATCAACTGATTGTGCCCTCCCGGATAGTCTCGTCCGTAGCGTATATCTCTTCTACCCACTTGGCTTCCTCCTTGGGTTGATCTGGAGCTCTCTGCAATATCACATTGCATCACGTTTAAAGTTTCTCGTTGATACATTAGCTGTTGTTTGTTGTAGTTTTCTTCGACTTCATCTGAACTAGAAGACGAAGATGATGAGGCATTTGTGAGGCACCATAATCGCTTTAAAGCATTCATGGTGTTAACGCTGATTTCTAATCAATGAAAATTGACTGAGTTGGAAGAACAACACTACGGTTACTTTAAAGCAATCCCAGGGTCCCAGCAAATTACAAATTGGATTAAGTATATATTATAGGAGTTTTGGCTAATTTGTTTATCGTCCAAGAAGTCACAAGTGAAGAAGAAGTATTCAATGAAGGGGGGCCTACGGAGGGTGGTTAAAAAGTAATAATGTTTAGTAGAAGACGAAACATTGATTTGTTTTTTATGCCAGTGTATAGTGTATAGTGTGGATTCCTTCAACATGAAATATGGGTGAACTTTAACTTTCTGTCACTTTATTACAAAGATAAGTTGTATCACTATCATAAAGGTAACGTGGGTCTCCAGAGATTAGACAATTACTTACTGGAAATTGCAACAAATCCTTTTACATGAAGTATGACCTTTCAATGTCCAAAGTTATACAGTGAACACTATTGTCTACTGTAAGTGTATAGTGTGGATTCCATCAACATGAAATATGGTTTCACTTCACCTTTCTATCACTTTATCATGTTTCTCCAGATATTGGACCAGTCTTTATTGGATATTGAAACGAAACCATTTACAAATTTAACCCTACTGCCTTCGAGGACCATCGGTGTTACCCTAATGATGTTCAATGTTGTAACTTTATGCAGTGGATAGACCTCCCGATGTGTCAACATGGACTTCAGTATGCACTGGAAACGCAAGCGGAAATAAGGCGGTTGAACAAGATTGTTGCTGAGGCCAATATGCATAAGATATAGTTCCTCGTAAGGAAGAACGTCAGGATCTGGAAACTGTGTAACAGTAGGCCGTGAAATATCAATGTACGTATCCAGACCGGATGTGCCAGGAATGCCCACAGTCCAACCGTAACTCGTCGGCATTGTCGAATGAGGTGGTTGGGCATGCTGCTGCGACTGAGGAGCCGGACGAGGCTGGTCCGAATGAGGAGACTAGCGAGGCTGGTGCGAATGAATGGACTGACAAGGTTGCCGAGGAGGATGAGGAGGCTGATGACGAGGAGGCTTATGAAAAGTAAGCGTACTCTAAGACATGTCGCGTAATACAGCTGGAGAACCAAACGAAGTGTAGGCGGAAGGACAAACTATATCAACTGCGGCGACATAAACGAACGTTGCCTTATTAGAAGGCGTATAAAACGATCCCCAAAAAGAAATGTAATCACTACCGGTAATGATAAATCTGTCAGCTGGCCACCACTCACCGGCATACCGATGTAAATCAACACTGGAATAAACCCGTAAATGACTTGTATCAGGGTGGGGATCATCGGGAACAACGTCAACATCGAATAACTGTCGCCAACAGCGCTCCCCCAAGTACTAGTAACATCCTAAACCAGGTGGTGACGATACTAATGGAAATCGTCTACCTAACAGAAACTGAGCGTGCTGCTGGGCTGTGCCTAACAAGAAAGGGGAATCGTTAAACGGACGCCACAGAACTGACTCTCGTGTGGTCCCCATCTCTATCTAAGCACAAGCCACTGCAAATACATGACGACAATCACCTCCTGGTACAACCCGCCCGTTTTTGGGTGCCCAAGCTTTCACACAAGGGTAGAAATGTGATAGTGTAGGATCCAATGTCGGAAAGGCCATGTTATGAAAGTACTCAAAATACCAGTACTGCAGAACCTCCCAAAAACCAGTAATCGACGACCCATGAGCCCTAATAGTGCACTGCTGGTCCAAACCCCTATACAAATGAGCTATAATCGGCATACCCCAATCATACTAATAGGAGTACTATCGAGCGACATGCCCGCAACAACAGCTATATATCCACATGGCAATGTGTTTGATGAATTTGTAAAGAATAAATTGTCCATCATATATAATATAAACAAACTAAGAATCTCTAAGTGGTGAACTGCAGGCCGAGGTACCACTAATTTCATTATGGCTTGCTTCATGAATGAGGATCTGATATGATGATTGTTTGTTAAGCTTCCACCTCGTAAGTCCAAATGTGGAAATATACTAGCCAATAAGTCATACTGCTGATATAGTTCATCATAAGATAAATTTGCACCCCTATCAATTGGTATGCCAGTAAGCATGGTAAAATCTAGTGGCGTAAAACTCATCTCTCCAAAACTAAAGTGAAATGTATGTGTAATTTTCCACCAGCACACGGCTAATGCACCACATAACTGAACATCATTATTGTACATGTTTCAATACCTAAGATGCAAATTAAAAATATTCAAATCAAGTAAATATATTATGTTTTCTAACATACGAATTATGTAAGTGGGTTCATCAAAATTACGTACTCAAGAAATCTCCAAATCCAATACTTCTAAGGTATCCTGCAATAATGTCGTCAGTGTCGTACGCACGAATCATCCTATACAAACGGACGATACTAACCCACGATCCTCGTGTACGATCAGTAGGTGCATAAAACATACAAAAGAATAACTAATTTTGGTACGACACACTTCTTTTTCGACTACCAACTAGTACAATAACCGGTTTAAGAAGTTATATCTCTAACGACGACTACAAAGAATCGGTAAGGTGTCTTTCGCCTTCAGGCAGTTCGCGAAAATCAGTCAATGCTTTGTTTATACTCAAATTAACATCGATGTGTGGATCCAGCGTAGCATATACACCAGCTTTAGCAACCCGTCTTCTTTGAACGGGCCTTGACCGACGAGCGTCTGTTGGACAAGTGTCTTCAACCGCTTCATTCTCCTCTTCTGCATTGTTGTTGGAGGCATTACTACTTCCAGAACAAAAAATAACTTTACCTAATCTTCTCATATTTTTTTTTAAGGGGTTTGGAGCTTGCGGCGGAAGAGGAAGGGAGGAAAAGGGTGGCAGCTGCGAGAGGGTTTGAGGATGAAGACAATGAGTTTGCAAATGAGGGGTATGGGGACCCGAAGTAGCAGCTAAAAGGTTAAAACCCTTAGCCGGTGTTGGGGAAACCGGTCAATCTTAACCGGTTTTCCCAACACCGGTCAAGCATTTTAACCCTTGACGGCGTTGGTGGGGTTGCTCAGGTCAACCCCCTCGAATTGACCACGAGCAACCCCCCTCCCCCCGTTGGGATGCTCTTAAGTTTAAACGTATTCTATGGTACTATCCATACTTATATATATATATATATATATATATATATATATATATATATATATTTATATATAGTCAACTCTGTTAAGAATAAGCAGAGCCGGCTCCAGCAAACTGAAATTGGGGGTTGCTCCATGCAAAAATGAAGGAAGACAAAAAATTTGCATACTTGCAGACTCGAACTAATAACCTCACCCTCAACAAACAAGATTGAAACCAACATACCTAGAAGCACTTTTATTTATGAGCCTACATGCAAGCTATATATTTATATGTTTTTCCTTCTTGCCGTTAACCACCACCGGTTGCTCCCTCGCGGGTGTTGCTCCAGGCGGCAGTCTCCTCCGACTACCTCTGGCTCCGTGAATTAGTTGTGCACAAATTAAGTAATAGTGCTCCAAATTCAAATGTATACTTGTTTATCATCACACAACCACGAAACAACACGACCATACCGCTGCCGCTACACACGCATGTGGTGTAAGCGTAACATGGTCGTAAACAGCTTAATGCCAACAAGTCTTCCTTAACATAATATTATACACTATACAATCTTATTTAGGGCGAAAGCATTGACAAACTGTAAATAACACATGCAATAACATATGACATAGTTGTGAACAACTTAATACAGACAAATTTCGTAAAACACACTATCATCTATAGGATGAAGCCTTATCCACGATGAAGTGAATAATCGAGAGGCTCAGCTGGATTGCAGTTATTAAAAATGCCGTAGTCGATGTCCAAAAGATAATATGATCACGATAGCCCCTCAGCAACATATCCACTCTACCAAACTTCGCTCGGTAGTAACCTTCTCCGTTGTATTCCCCTAGAAAACCAAACAATGAGGAAAGATAATGTGGTTTTTGGTCCAAAAATATACCTCTGCAGAGACTATCAAAAAAGTCCACCACTTTCTGGTTAGTACCAAGTCTGTTACTGATGATTCCACACTCTTTAAGCAGTGCAACGTCCTCTTCTCCATCTATCAGGTTGCTCATAAACACGGCATATGCAGTGAAATTGTTCTCAGTTTTCAAGCATTGTTCGAATGCCATAAGGTTAGTGAAATTAACCCATGTTGTCTCATCAATGTGCAGTGTTGGGATACTTATATATTTGCCTATCCATGTGATGTCCATAAATTCATATTGCATCCTGTATTTTTTGCTGAACCTGAACCCCTTGTCTCTCAGATAACAAGCATTTGGTATTGCTGATAGCAACCACTCGTCTCGCCGGTCATCAGTGTTCAGTTTGGCCCGTAATCTCTCCCACTTCGTTTGAATGTGAGAAGCAAGATTCAAGATTCTGGGTGACCAGGTTTGTCTTATTAATACGTTGTGTAATCTTCGAGTCGCCCCACTAACGACTGACTTGACAAATTTATCAAAAAACGATATCGGAAATGACTCTATTTCCTCATGGTATTTCAATAAATGTAAATTTAATGCGGAATGGTACAAATGAAGAAGGTGGTCGAACTTGGTATTATCTTCATGAAACTTACGAGCAGCCCATAGAGCCTCATTCCAATCTCCCATGAAAAATGTCAGTGCAATTTCAACTAACGTTATAGAAGGATACACAGAATGATCCATTGGGATAATCTTCTTGAACTCTGGACTATCTTCTATAATCTTCCTGAACTCTGGAATATCCATGAAATAAGCGTAAATATTTTCCATAACAAAGAAAGGGATTTGGTTTTCGGCAAGTAGCAAATCGTTTTTCAGAATCAGTCGTTTTGACATTAGCTGCTTGAGCTGAGATTCTTCGCATTTCAAGTACCACTTAATTAGGAACTCTATTATAAAACAACTATCAACCACCATTACTTCCACAAATTGGTCTTCACTTAATGTGATCATACTTGAATACTTTCCAATTGCTTCAGTCATATCACTTTGAACTGATTGCACGTATGTGTCGGAAGAAAGATCCGATCTTCGTTTCTTGAGATCATTAAAGTATATAATCTTTGCATCTTCCAGGTTAGTTCTATGATAATGGTAAGGACCAACAGAGACGAGTTTCGGAAAATAAATCGGGTTGTGCGCATCATCAAGATATAAACTTACCTTGTGGATTGTAGTTATTTGATTTTCTGGTAGTTCTTGGTATCTGTCCAGAGCAATATCAATCTTGGATTCTAAATTTTTTACGATCGAAGAACGAAATTCTTCAGAATTAATTGGTGATGGAGCCAATTGGTATGCGTCCCGTTCCATTTTCCTCCCTTTTTGGTCTTCGTTGTTAATGGTTTAAGAGTATATGATTAGTGTGCGAGTGGAATTTAGCTCAATGAGAGAAAAGAGTCGTTACTACTTGCTATTCAAGTACTGTATGAACGTGTCGTTCTTTTTCGAACTGAAATGGACTGGGAAAGAGAAAGAAAAAGTTCACGAAGCAATCTTTTTAGGAAAGTGCCAATGCGAAATGAGAAAGGTGACAGCAATTTTATCCGTTCACGGGGCAAAGCGAACTGAAATTGGTTTCGGACGCAGCATCTGATGCTTTGGATGCAACGTCTACACTTCTGATGTGACACAAACAAAAAGGAACCACCACCGTTTGTTTCGAAAGAGCTGTTTGGCGAGGTCCACACCGAATGCGTTCAAAGCGTTGGATGCATCGGACACGCATCGGACACGAGTGACAATGTGAACTGTTTAGATTGAGAAAAGAACCTTATATATATATATATATATATATATATATATATATATATATATATATATATATATATATATATATATTGTCTGCAGCAGTAGCGTGACGCTTAAGAACTTTGCACAATGGTAACAGTGGCTTGAGTTCGAATATGTGATGCTCGCGGACTAAGCTAGATGCATTAGGGATTGTTTTACGACTTCGGTCGGTTTCCCTTCTGAACAAATTCAAAAAACATAAGTAGGTAATTTTAGAGAGTGCTACAGATACATATCATTAATTATTTTAATTCGTACAACATGATAATCCACGTATGATCGTCGTAAAATCATATAACTAACGTTCTTTTGAAATATGATATGTGGATCATTTTACTTAATTTCAGCAATAATCAAGCATACATAAATTGTATTTTATTTTTAAATCGTAGGAAATCATTAGTTGAAGTTATTAACTTAATATGGTATATAACGTGCATGGTTACATGATGTGAATCATTTTATATGGTACAACGTACTCAATTTTGTAAAACTAGAAATAAAATTGTCTAGGTGGAAAAGATATTTTATATAATAAGCAACGGCATTACCGTCTTTTCACTTCAATACATACGGCCATATCTTGATCGGGTCTCTTTTGCATTTGCAGGGTGCGTTTTTTACGAATACGACCGGGGTATTCGAGCGTGACACGTTAGTGAACGAGTAATGCGTTTTTTTGTGAACGGGGTGTTCGAGCGTAATATTTGAACATGATATTTATATAATGGAATTTTTAACTTTTCTTGTTTTGACAATTAAATAATGATTGTATTTTAAAAAAACTACTACATTTCATTAATAAACTAAATACAACAGAAATACAATAACAAAAAGACATGAAAATTCTACTTGTTGGCACTAGCTTGTTTTATCTGAAAAGATTTTGCACACAGTGCACAGGTAAGCTGCATCAATGTGTCAAAAGATTTTCACAAATGAACATCACAAGGATTATGTAGCTTACTTAGGACCGAAAATGGATATACATCCAAAAAAAAATCCGTCTTTAGCCGTATTCGAAGAGCAGATAAATATTCAATATCCAGAAACACGAATGTGGTCCATCCGATTATATTTTCAAGATCATGCTTAAAATTATATGTATTTTAATACAATAAAAAATATTTATTTATTATTTTATTAAGTTTGAAATTTATATTATATGCTCTAAATGCATATTAACTGCTCAAATCTATTTATCTTCATCATATTTGTTTAACTTTAATACTCTAACAATCAATGGGATCGAAAAACATTTATTTAAACTAAATTTTTCTATTATGATTGTTGGTTTATTGATCGTTATCTAAGATAATTATCCAATATATGTTCGTATCTACAGATACGAATATCCAATATTCGGAAAAAAAAAATCGGATGTGGATATGGATATAGCACTATCTGCATCTGAAAGTATCAATTAAAAGCTGTAAGCCTACTAGTTTCTATATTTGATTTCTCATAATAGAATCAGTTTCGTCATTTGTGGCTTTTTACTAGAAAACTGAATCCTGAGAATTTTTAACCTTGGTATATATTGAAGGATCAGAAGTTACAATTGTAGAAAGTTTTACTTGATGTCTAATACCATCTCTTGAGTATGACAAATTAGATGATAAAATTTGATTCAAATGACTTTACACTCCACATTCTTTTACTTCTCCTAAGTGTTTCACTAGTTTCATCATTATTTCATGTGTGTTCTTAAACTCGTGAATAGTTTCAGTGACCATGTTCATTTTACGAATAGGTGCATTACCTCCACCGCTTTCCCAGTAAATGGATTTGATGAGACAGATGTGATCTATTTCCGCAAAAAATTGAATCTACATTCTATTATTATGTGTAACTCTATAGGATTATCAGATTCTATTACTAGTCTATTACTTTTGTCGTGTTAAGTCCATCCTAAAAAAATTCAGTATGTTTTTGTTTTCATTTCCTAATTTTTAGTTCGGCTAATCGAACAATGGCTCTACCGTCCCAAACTCGATAATAATCAGAATTCAGATTACATTTCTTCCAAAGTTCATAAGGTGTGACTTTGGTTTTCTTACGAGGGATTCTATTTAAGATATAATAAGAAATAAGTAATGTTTCACCTTAAAAACTAATATAAGACTGTAGTTACATAACACAACACTAATCGTGTCTTATTTTTTGTATTTCTATTCCATTTTGTTGTGGAGTATAAGATACTGATGTCTCATGTATAATTCACAAAAAATGAAATTCAACTCCACCATAAATCCAAGTAATAAATGAATTAATTCTTATCATTCGCATGCGTTAAATAGACGGAACGATAATTTAAATAGTGATTTATAAATGTGACAAAACATTTCCTTCCTCCTCTATAGGAGTACTAGCAAGTGACACACCCTATGAATAAATTGTAACATGCTAGTGACACTAACAAATTTTATTGGAAACAGTTTTCTAGTTATTTTGCTTACATAGCATATCTTACACTTATTATTGGATTTGTTATCATATTTAGATATCATGTTTAATGGAATTATATTGCTTATACTTCTGATGTTAACATGTTTTAAATTACTATGCCATAAAAAAGAGTCAAAGACATTGGCATAAGCAACCATTTTATTAATACGAGTATATAGGCACGCCCAAGTGGGTTTGCATTAGGTGGACTTGCATCTTATCATAATATGTATGCATTAATCCAACCATGTGTGGACAATCTATAATAAACCTACATGACGTGATATGAAAATTTTCAAGTCTAACTCGAATTTATTTCCATGCAAACATCTTTTTTGTAACAACATGTATGTTTCCAAACATATGCAGTTTTTGAGTGTAATAAATGTTGATTATTTCCAAGCATAAACTTACTGGTTATGCAGGTTTCAAAAACTTAGAGGAAATGTTATTTTAGATATTGTATAAATTACAAAAATTCATTTTTTGATGAAAAAGGTTAGATATTTAATAGCCAAAACATCACTAATAGTACTATATATACAATAGGCTAATGAAAACAAAATTGAAATTGGATACAACACCTAATGAGTTAGTAATAAAATAATATGGTCAATTCACATATAAGAAATGAAACACAATGAATCATACTTAGTTAAAGTACAAAGACACCTGAGATATTCAATAACCAAACATTTTGCTTGGGATTCTATACCAAAAAGTGAAACAGTTTTTGATTTCAAATCTAATTGGATTTCGGATTTGATCTGATCTAAATATGAATTTAAATGAAGTTAGGAAAACAGTTAATAAACAATATGCAATGAATCACTATTTTATGATGCTACAACTGCCATTAGAGAAGAATGATTAGTGTTCAGAATTGATAATGAATTATCTGATCATATTAACCTTATTGTATGGATGAATGTGATGAATAATGTATTTATATTCATGCATTACCTTGTTTAAATCAATCTTTATGATTCTTCTATAGATTTACATTTCTGGGTAATTGACATAGAAATTTCAAAGACCGTGAAATATATATATTTTCAACTCTTTGTTTGTACTTTACGGATGTAGTTGCTTGTAAGTCCATTCAAAACATTTTACCATTAAATATTTAATAAGTGGATGAATGTGGAGTTGTCTAGCGTTAAATTGTTTCATTATTGCCTATTATAGTTTATTAACTATTGTTCATCATTTACTCGACCATTGAAATTCTCCTCTATCCAATCATTCATATTCGAGGTGAACATTTATTTGTTTTTCTCACGTTCATTTATTTCATTTATATTCATTTTATTTCAACATAGATTGTTTCAATTTCATTTAGTGTCATTACTATATTAGTAACAATTGATCTTCGTTCGCACTTTAACTCAAGTGCGAGTTCAAAAAAGTGTACATTGCTCTTAGCTAAAGATAGTAGTGATTTAATACTATTTGTGAACTCAAATAGTCAAAATTATGATTTAATTGCACTGATATAGGACATTTGAGTCTCAAATAAAGATAAGAAAGTCACTATAAGTTGTAAATATATAAGGAAAAATGTAATAGCAACGACGTTGCCCCATGGCCATTAAAATCTGATGTCATCTCTTTTGCATTTCTAATATGAGTGACGGGAGACAATTGGCAGGCTTTTAAGGTAAACAAAAAGTTATTTAATACAAATGATGAAGTGTTAAATTTAAGCTCAACAAAACAAAGTCAATTTCTATAATGATGTATTATTTCTTCCTATATTGCAATGACATTAACAAAATTATAGTTTTGGAAAAGATAATGAAAAATATAACATGGTCTTGAACTTGAAGATGATTGACCAAGAAAGAAGCAACCACGTAAGCTGTCGTATATGAATAAAAATGCATCTTCGTATGAGCCCTATATGAGATATTCAAACTTGTCCACAAAGAATAATGCAGCAACTCATCTCCTTGTTTTAGCCACCTTTCAAATCAACCATTCCAAATAGATAAATTATAAATCACAAAGCAAACATGTTTTTATCAATACCCATACAGAGATACAATTACTGAAAGCTATATTTTATAATTTAACATGCACTTAAGAAGTGACTAAGAATAGCTAAGCCCAAATTTCTTTATACTCTTGGATAAATTGCAAAAAAAGACCATATCAGTAGCTTCGTAAGTGTGCAAAGCAAGCTAATCAACATAAATGTAAACTAACTTAAGCCATAAATATATCCCATAATATAACCATTAATCAAACATCCATAATGTTCATGTATTTGTTTCCTTGATTAGTGGTACAGATGTCTCGCGATAACCCTATGAATACAAACTTAAGTCATCGATATGTCTCATAATACAGGCAATAATCATGCTCCATAATCGTTCATATACCTGTGGATTGAATTCTTAAATTATTAAATAGAATAACCTATTAAAAATAAGATTATTTCTAAGTTCAGGCTTGCTTTGGTGTATATACTACAATTATTTTGAATTATTCAAGTTGCACATGACATAAAAATTATTAAATCATTAAAACATGTAATTCATTAAACCATAGCAGTAAAACCAAATAATACTGTCTGCTAGTACTAAAATTAAATAAGTATGAGCACCTCAATTCAATTCCAGTTGTAGTATAATGTTTGTATCACAATAGTAACAACTATAACACTGATGACTTTCAAAATAGCATATTGTTTTTCCAACTTGATATTCGGTGTCCACTGTGTTGCAGAAAAATGAAACTTATGAACAGTTGTTTTTCCATTGTAACTATAAAAATACACCATCTCTTTTTACCGACCAAAAATGAGAATTTCTCATCTAGTTACTATAGATCTTTTAGAGGAAAGTCAAGAGCTTAAATCAACTTTTAGAATGAAAACGCCATGGTAAGATATTGCTTATGTCACACTGAGAACTTCGGTTTATCATATTTCCGCAGAGAGAAACATGAGAATCTTTGATAGCGAAAAAATCATGAGACTATAGTGTTATAATTATCAATCATTAGACTTTATTTGTTGTTTTCTACGTATAAACATTAATCACCTAGGAGAGTTATAATGTTCATTCATAGGAAGAAATACCCGAGTGTTCCATACTGTTCGTAATTTAGTTGAGAGCCTATCGGCGGAAGTCTCATTCGGTTCCGAGGTAATATAAAGAAATTACTGCAGTTTTCACCAAAAAAATAGCGACTTGTATGTAGGCAGAGTTCAGTATGTGAATATAGCCTTTTATTTTCTAAGTACAACTGTTAGTCACCATGGAGACCTACAGTGTTCGTTCACAGGGCGAAACATTTGAGTAATCCAATATAGGTGAGAGTCTATCGGTCGAAGTCTCGTCCGGTTCTAAGACAGTATGAAGAAATTAGTGCTGTTTGTACAAAAAAAAATAGCGACTTCGTATGTAGGCAGAGTTCAAATATGGGAATATAGCCTGTTATTTTCTAAGTATAACCGTGTTCATCTTGGAGAACTACAGTGTTCGATCATAGGGCAGAACGACCGAGTATTTCACACTGTCCATAATTTAGGTGGGAATCTATCGGTCGAAGTCTCATCCGGTTCCGAGGCAGTATGAAGAAACTACTGCAATTTTTTCAAAAAATAGCAACTTCGTATATAGGCAGATTTCAAACATGGTAATATGGAGATAGCGTAAGTGGGATGGTCTTTTGTGGAAAATGGAGATATAGAAGGTAGATTGAAATTTTTGGGCAACTAGTGAATTAGTTTGTTATTTTCTAAGTATAAACATTAATCCCCTTTGAGTTCTATAATGTTTGTTCATAGGACAAAACACCCAAATGTTCCATACTGTCCATAATTTAGTTGAGAGCCTATCTGTCGAAGTCTCATTCGGTTCCAGGGTAATATAAATAAATTACTACAGTTTTCACAAAAAATAGTGACTTTGTATGTAGGAAGAGTTCAAATATGTGAATACAGCATGTTATTTTGTAAGTACGGCTGTTAGTCACCTTGAAGACGTATAGTGTTTGTTCACAGGACAAAGCATTCAAGTATTCCATATCGTCCGTAATTTAGGTGAGTGTCTACTGGTTGAAGTCTCGTCGGGTTCCGAGGCAGTATAAAGAAATTACTACAGTTTTTACAAAAAAAAAGAACTTCGTATGTAGGCAGAGTTCAAATATAGGAATATAGCCTATTATTTTCTAAGTACAACTGCTAGTTAACTTGGAAAACTACAGTATTCGATCATGGGGCAAAATATCCGCGTACTTCACACTGTCTGCAATTTAGGTGGGAATCTATCGGTCGAAGTCTCATCTAGTTTCAAGGTAATATGAAGAAATTACTGCATTTTTAGAACAAAACTAGCGACTTCATATGGGGGAAGATTTCAAATATGGGAATATGGAGACGGCGAAAGTACGATGGTCCTTTGTGGAAAAAGGAGATAGAAGAAGGTAGACTGAAATTTTTGGGCGACTGGTGAATTACATGAAGTGTGTTAAAGGCATTTTGGGAAGTTCAAAACGACGTCTAGTTATTTAGTAGAAAGGGTTTTCATTATTAGTAGTAAAGAAATAATTTGAAAATTCTATCACATTAGTATTTTTTTCCAAAAAACATTATGTCATTGGTGTGTACATTCTTATCTAACTCAAATACTTATTTAAAGTAAATTTATGCAATAAACTACTAGAAACAATGTTTTTTTTTCAAACCTCGGTACATAATATACATCATATAATGCAAGAATTTTCCCAAACGTGAACTTTAAGTCTACTGTACCCTTTTCTCTTAACTATTGCTTTAACATAGCTTTTTAGATAGAGATAATTTTCATTCACAAATAACTCAAAATTATCGATTGAGGTTTTTCTTAAAAAAAAAAAGATAATGTCTTTTAAAGCGGATGTGTTTTGCGCAATTGTATAAGCATCTAAGATAAGAAATGTAGAAAATAAATGTGAAGAAAATAAAATAAAATATTGATGAATAAATACAGAAACAACAGATGGATATCACATAACAATTTATAGTGATTTGTCCTTGAATTGCCTACGCCCAGTTGAAAGTTTTAAACTTTTATTTCTTAAGTTTAATTATTACAGTCGTTCGATCGATTAGGATCTGGTGGATATAAATATCTTAGAGAAAACAAACAGCTAAAAAACTTCATTTTTTTAATGGAACTAGCATTTATAGGCAATGTAACACCTTGTAAAATATATCCTAAATAGACTTTGACAATTAAACTAAATATAAGTAATAATAAATTAATATAAGATAGACGGATTGAAAATAAGAATTTTGGATAATTTGAAATTAGGCCAAGAAAGTATTATTATTGTGTTCATGGCAAGATTCTGGTCCATTGTCATATTTTATTTGCTGAAAACAGAGTTCGTATGAAGAAGTTATTAATAAAAGAAGTTATATGTTAATTGTTTACACACAAGATTTGAAATTCAAGCTAAATAAATATAATCATGGAATATAATTATACACTGATTGGCATAATGGAATATTCCATGTAGATTTGGATTTGTGTGTAGTTATATATGTGCGAAGGGGATAAGAATAATCAATAAATGGAAAGAATCCATTAACCGAGTAATTCATATAAAGCAACGTTACAGGGAAAATAAATTCCTTGGTTAACCCAGAAGGGGAGGTCAACCCCCCTTTATGTAGGGGTCGATCGCCCTTCTATAGAGGGGGTCGACGACCCTTCATGCTGAGGGGTGGAGAAGGCTTGTGTTTTCTCAAATTCTTTAAGGTGGATCGTATAATATAAAATCAAGTATATAAATGTACTACAAAGGGTAATATAATAAAATAGTAAAGTATATGCAAGTATGGAAAATGCACACCAGAATTTTATACCGGTTCGTATCTCCCGTCCTACGTCCAGTTTTGAAGGTCCCCTTTGGAATTCAACTCTCAGCACAACCTCCCTACATCTAGAGGAATAGGCTTCGTTGCAATAAAGTGTTCTTGTCAAAAGTGTGTTCTAATATAACACGAATATTGATGGATGAGTACAGACTCTTCCAATATATATTCAGAGTAGTATTTGAAATGAAATGCAGGAGCAAATGGAAGAAAAGTTGATGATGTGACTTGCTGGAATGTAAATAGAGAGATTCAGAGAGTATAGAATATAGAAATAGTTAAGTAAGCCAGATTGAAGTCGTTCTCTTGAATCTTAATGCTATATATAGTCGTGAGGAGTTGTATTTGAAAGGTGGTGGCCATTGTTGTTCATCCAAAAGTTGCTTTAATTGGCAGTGAAGATGTTCGAAAATGTATTTTGGAAATGTAAAAGTTGCATTTCGAACTTCCTAGTAGAATCCTAGATCAAACGTCTGGAAATTATATCAGACGTCTGATGCCTGTTTCAGATTATTTCCCGAATTTGATAGCAGATGTCCGAATTAATTTCAGACGTTTGATAATGTGTATCAACTATTATACTTCCATTTTGTATGTTCTTTTTTGCTCTAGTTGATTTGTAACTTCAGCAACTTCCTTTGCTTGTTCTTAAGCATCGCTATCATGGGCTAATTTGAGCCGATCTTGTAAATAACCTACATAAATGCATATTTGTGTATATATATATACACGATTCCCATTGTACAGTTGTTGTCGTCAAAATGGTAGAATTGATTTTCTAACATTTTTCAGGGATTTATTTATAATTTTGCATCAATGGACTGTCTAAATTAAATTAAACTAACCTTAGGGTCTATATACACACTTGTAAAATAGACCCCCTGGCCTCTCTTTAAATCCTACACTTCATTTTATTCTGCGCCTCCATACTGTCTCTCTGCCATTTCTCAATTCCAGAAAAAGGTTAGGATTCTTATTTTTCTCTAACCTGTACTCTATCTCAGTCTAAATTCTGGTATAGATTATAGAATTAAGTTAATATATATTGTTGACAGCAGAAATGGTCATCATACCCAAAGATTCTCTCAACTCGAGAATTAACGTTTCGCATACGGAAAATTAATGTGCGGAAAGCAATAAATACCCAAAGGTTTATAGTGGTTCAGTCCTTGAGGTGCCTACGTCCACTTTGAAGGAGTTTGTTGATCTTTGTTCACAAAATAGTGTTACAAGCATTGAACATCACCATGGCATTCGTTTACAAATAGTTCTATGTATCCAGAGGTCATATTTGTCATATGTTGAGTCTTGGAAAAAAGTGATGTGATCTTCTTCTTCCTCAAGAATTATCTGCCATTAATGGAGTTCTTGGAGCTTGTAGGGTTGTCAAACCAATCAAAATCTAACCCTTGTGAAGAATGAGCAAGTAGGTATTTATAGGTAGTGGGTTAGGTTATTGTATGTGAGATTTGGTGACCACACAATAGAATTTTGTATCCTTAGAAGGCAACGCCTCGAATTTCACATACCGCTATAGCGCACGAGGGAAAATCTTATCCTCCTTGACGGATACGAATTTCGTATCACAAGGGATACGACTGCTTCTTATCCCCATGGGGATACGAGTATTCGTATCCCCAGAAGTACGAATTCCTGTATCTCCTTAGGGATACGAATTTTTGTATCTCCTTAGGGATACGAATTCGTATCCCTTGGGATACGGTAGTTTCGCGTCCCTTCGGGAAACGAGTTTTTGTATCCCCTGAGGGATACAAATTCGTATTCCTAAGTATACATTAACTTAGTATCCCTTGCGGATACGAGAATCCTTATTCCTTGAGAGATACAAATACGTATCCCAAAGGATACATTGGACAGGTTTCGAGCGAAGAGAATGCGAAGAGGAGAGATGCGTTACAGGGAGATTCGAAGTTAGCGGTGTCGAGCTGGTGGGAGTCAAAATTAGCAATGTAGAGTCGAAGGGAGTCGTATTTAGGGGGATTCAAAATCCCTGAAGCCAATGATTCGAAATTGGAAAAGTGGAGTGTTTTGAGGGGTTGTGAGGCATATGCTCGCACGACTTCTCTCGAGCTTGAAACCTTATTGCTTTGGCGACACTTTGGGCTTCGGTGCCACGCGATGTGTTGAGTCGAGTGGGCCTGGTGTACTTTTGGGAACCAGACCAAAAGGTCGGTCAACACTTGCCCCCTAAAGTACATCTTGTCTTGGCATGATGTGCTTTGAGTTGAAAATATTTCCTCTGGAAGCAGAAAAGGTCTCCAAATTGTTTAACACTCGGCCATGATCATTTCGTTCAGCGTGTCGAAAATCTCGATCCATCGATAGCTCCATTGAGTATCGAATTCTTGTTTACTCTTGAAATCAAATGTTAGTCGTCGACTCCCATTTACGTCGTAACGTAAACGAGCCATTGTCAACATAGTGTCACGTGTATGCCCACAAGTTTTTAAGTGATTCTGCGCGGTGCGACAGGAGTTTGAATATAAAGTATGAGTAGTGAGTGTGTTGTTGGTTTACGACTGCACGGGTTGGATTTCGAAAAACAACATCGAATCGTGTATTTGATTGCTCTTCGTATGATCTCGGATCATTTATATCTACGAACGTACTATTGGTTAGAGAATTAGATCGGTATCGATTGCCATTATGACGAAAACGTGTGTGTGGTCATAGTTGGAATTGTGAGTCAGAAATTTATGGGGATTTGGGAATCTCATTCTTGTTTATCCACTGTTTTTTAAATGTATATATGTATATGCATATATATATAAACATATGGGTCATGGGAAATATATATATATATATACACATAATATATATACATATATGTATATATCTTTTTTTTAAAGAGGAACTTCGCATACCATGGAGGGTTACGAAATTTTGTACTCCAGCAGGGTACAAAATTCTATACTCCGGTGAGATACAAAACTTCGTATCCGAGTAAGATACGGGTTTTTTTATTCTGATGGGGTGCGAAATTTCGCTTTCTTGAAGGGATGTGAAATTTTGCATCCTTGAAGGGATACGAAACGTTTAATGGGCTTGGTCCATCATCTCACCTCCCCTATATAATCGAATCGAAGCTTCCCCTCTCCCTTTTTATGCTATTTTCTCACCGCTCCCCTGAACTTGATATTTTGATAGGAATTGAATTCGAACATAACTTCAGGCGGGAATGAACTCGAACTCGAGCTTTTGCGAAATTGAATCGAAATTGCCTTTTATCGAATCGGACCTGAAGCCAACCTTCGAATCAGGCCCCAAAATCGAGCTATGTATCGATGCTCGAAATTGTTCTAGATCTTGAGCTCAAATTCGAAGCTCGAGAAGGTCGAATTCGTGCTTCGAATTATGCTCGAGATTGACGCTCGAGGGGGTCGGTACAGAGTTGTTACTTGTGGGCACGGATTTCAATTTCGAGTAGGATTTTGGTGAAAAAAGGATAAAAAGACAAAGGGAGAAGGGAGAAAACACGGAGGCCTAGGAAAATTCACATCAGAGGGATGCAAAATTTTGCATCCGAGAGATGCAATTTTTTTGCCTCTGAGGGATTCAAAAATGAACAAGAGGCGGGAGTAGAAATTTGAGACAAACACAAGGATGCGAAATTTGAGGAGGGATTCAAAAATTGCCTACGGCTTTTGGGATTCGAAATTCGTATCCCCTAGGGGGATACGAAATTCTATGTCCCTGAGACTTAAGTGATTTCAAGTCCTGTTCTAATTGCATCTCGTGTTTCTTCTTGAAGGCTCGAATTCTTGGCAACCCTTCTCTGGATTTACGTCGTTTTCACGGCGATATATGATTGAATCAAGTCCTACGCTGAACATGGTTGAGTCGACAATTCAGCCTTGCACATAGGTTTAGAGCATAAATTTGGGCCGTGGATACTTGACTGAACTATCAAACTTTAGATGTGCGTTTCCAATTCTAATCATGACATAGTCGCGACTCGACGTGAATCTGATGATATTGGTCGACGATGATGATGGTTACAGCCTTGAGGACTTGTGATCATCGTCATGTTCCAAGTTTAACATTACAATTGTATCAGCAGCTCACTACACTGCACGTACATGCTAGTTTACACCAACACGAGTGGTACAGGTTTTTCAATGTGATGTCTAATGCAACTGTATTGCAAGTATAGATAGCAATGGAAATGAGATCATCTAAGAAACAACAGGCTTGGGAATCCGAAGCCTCTCAGCATTCATCGTTCGATTCCGGATCATCGAGCAGTATCGACACGGAGGACAACAAGCTTGAGACCTATGGAGATTCCACTCCTTCCCAGCCAGTGGGTTCACCGAAAGCACCGAAAAAGGAGTGCATCCCGAAGGACTGCAGTTGATGGTCGAGCACTCAGTTGAGCCAACGACGCAAGGAAGGTCTATAGCGATAGAGGAGAACCCCAAAGGAGAAATACATGTAAATATTACGGAGGGGAGCACCTTGGAGGCGTCGGATATGATGGCGGATGCGGTTATAGTTGATAACCCGCCGGATTCAGTGTCGTCACATATGGACAAAACAATGTTAATGCGCATGGCGAAATAGTTTAGTATGAATGGTTTAGTCCCTTGGAAGATGTTCCTGTGCCTCAAGAAGGTGACAGGACTCACGCTCCTCCTGAAGGATTCACTGCATGGAACATGCATGTGTGTACTTTTGGGTGCGTGCCCACGGCTTAAAACTTCATCCGGGATATACTACACTATTTTCGCTTAGCGCCGACATAGCTTTATCCAAATGTGCATGCTTTCCTCCCAGGTACCTATGTTCTCGTCAAAGAATACGTGCATATAGAGCCTACCGGAGAGGACATCTGGTATCTTTTCTAGATTAAGAGGAGGACTATTAGTGCGCCTTCCTTGTATTACTTGGAGGCGTTGCCCAGCATTCGGTTTATCAAGAGGAAGTGGAGTAGACTGAGTGTGTTTAAGTACGACTGGTTCTTTGTGCGTTGCTTTCCTGGATTTGCGAGGCGCTGATTGGTCAGAAGTAAGTGACTTTTATTGCTTTGGGATCGAAGCCAGTTAAGTTGTTGTCTTGAGACTAACTTTACTTTTTATAATAGGAAATCCTCCAGCGTCTACAGAGATTGTGTATCAGTAGCATCTTGAGCCATTGTAGGCCGTCCCGGCCGAATCTCGTTCTACTGGGAGTATTTTAGATCAACAACGGTTTCGTCGCGTGGGCTTACTTTTCGTTGGTCGTTCAATAATCAGGTTGACCATTGCCGCGATTGGAGGGAGAGCAGAAACTGAAGGAGGAGAAAGCTCTTCGGGCTGCAAGACGAAGGCAGCCGCTGTCATGTCCAAGCGATGCAAGATCGCGAAGACTCAGGATGAAACCAATAGAGATGGATCCAGTGATGAGGAGGCGGTTGCCAGAGACAAGGGCCCGCCAGCTACTCTTGTCTTGCTTGCGACATAGAGGCAAGGACAGAAGTGTTGCCCAGGATGCAGTCTCCAGTATCTACCTCTAAAACCACCGTCTCACTAAAAAAGGAGGGTTAGTTGGACAATCTGAATAAGATGCTGCTTGTTACATCACCTTGGCCTAGTGCAAATAAAGAAAGCTTAATGCTTACCGTTGGGAGATCACTCCTTCGAGTGGACCGCTATCTGGTTTGTTGAGAAAACACTTAGGACACACACTCATAAACACTGCATAACACAACATTTATTTGTGTGCACAGAATGCTAAGGTCTTATCTTGAATCTATTCCATGCAGGTCAAATGGTTAGAGAAGATAGGAGTCAAGGCCAAGGAACCAAAAGTTACCGACCATAGAGGAATGGGCTCATCAGGATTTTTAGGAGAGATATTATTATTTTCAGTGAGGCCGCACACTCCTACGACCATGGCAGCGAGCATTGTTACAAAGTAACAATCTCGACATTTTGAATCCCCTCCTCTCATCACTTGGTCATCCGGAACAGATACAAGATTCGACATAGCGAGCACTAGACAGCCTTTATCGACAATTCCCCCTTATGTTCCACCCTCGACATCTGTCACCGCTTCCAAAGGAAAGGAGTTGGCGCCCACCAATAAAAGGATGAAGGGATTGTAGAAGAGAGGGACTCAGTTGTCAGATGTTCCTGAAGCTCCAGAACTCACTCCTGAACAGAGGAAGGCCATGTTGAGGGAGTGATTCCCCAAGTACTACTTTGATGAAATAAAATGGCTTAAGGACATTCATCTAAGGACCTCGATGAGGTGGTGCACTGCTTATTATCAGTATAATGAATTTAAGAAGAATGTAGGACACCTTTCGGAGTTGATCTTTAACAAGAATATAGAGATTCAGGGCTTGAAGCTGAGCAAGTTAGTGTCCAGAACCGGGACAACAAGAAAGGTAAGACAAACATTCAAATTGTAACTGTTTCAACATATACAAACAATACACTTAAGTGCTAACTTCCTGTTGTTGAAACGAAACAATTAAAGAAGGTTAACTAGAAGCTTGAGGTGTATGCGAAGAAAGAAAAAGGCAACTTTTAAAGACACAATGTCGATGGTCTCGATGAAGAATGCGACTCTAAAGTGCAACATCGAGGCTTTGAAACAGCGGAACCTTCGATTGGAGAGGGAAAATAAGGAACTATAATAGCTCTTCTTGGAATTTGAGGCTCTCGCCGCTAAGGGCAGAAAGATGAAGAACAAGAAAGCACAACATGTTATGAAAGAGAATGAGGTACTTAAGAAGACGTTAGGGCTGAGGAACACTGAACTTTCTCAAGCTATGAAGGAGAAGGCAGCTGCAGAGTCTACAAGAAAGGAGGTTTTGGATCAAGTGGACAGTACCAGGGCTGAGCATATGCTTGAGGCAGAGAGGTTCAAGGAAATCATCGAGGATGTTGAAACCAGAGTGGAGGAGTCTTTCGAGGAGGCCATCTGGGGTATGTATGTCAAAGTGCTTCGATTTCGTTGAATCTCATGGGTCAAAGACTATCCCCGGATGATGTTCCATACTTGGGAAAGACTGTTGGAGTTTGAGGCCCGGAAGCTAAAAGTAGAGGCCATGGATGAATTCTTAATCATATAAACTCACCTGACTGAGGATGAGCGCAAGGTGTTCGAGGAAGGGAGGAGATTGTTGTAGGAACACGCTGAGAGGGAGAGGTTGGCGGGACTTGCTGTTGCCAAGGGGAAATTTGTGACTACTTAGAGCATGGTTGTTGCTCACGAATTTGCAGAGGGGAGTTCCCATAAATAACGAGTTACGCCATCCGCCACTGCCAACGGTCCAATGGTCCCAGCCCTTGCTATTACTGAATATGACCCTGATCACCCGGGGTTGGGACTAGGAAGCTCCTTCCAGACAACGACTTAGAGCACCATGCCTATTGCCCATGGGCCACAAGTTTTCGAAGGTAAAGTCTAATCATCATGAAAGCTTGATAAAAATGTACGAACTAAGTTAAAGGAAACTAAGTAGCTTGCTTCCTTGTTGTGCAGGCCCTCTGGAGTAGAAATGATAACGGGATTTACCCTGACAGTTCCCCTATTACCAGAGACTGGATTAGGTCTGCAAGGGATACAGTTTGGAGATGGAAGCAGTCCAATGGATACGTTCTCGGATGTGGACCTAACAGTTGGTGTCTATAAGGACCTTTTCTCCGAGGAAGGGGAGATAACCGATGGCCAACAGATTTAAGTGATGGGGCCAGTGGATTCTAGTTTGCAAACAATGCATGAATTGGTAGAGTTAAAGAAGGCTAAACTGCTGGCTAAGTCTGAGGAGCATGAAGATAAGAGGAAGGATGACGAGGCTATCCTGTAGGAGGCTTAGGAGAAGGCTAGGAAGGATGCTAAGGAGAAGGTCAAGGCCGAGATAGTGTGGAAGAAAGCTGTCGATGAGATGGAGAAGAAGAGGGTCGATGATGAGGCCAAGAAGAAACAGGCTGACGAGACTGCCAAGAAGAGGGGTGAAAGGGAATTCAAGAAACTCCAGGAAGATGCAGCTAAAAACCTCAAGGACGGGAAGCTGGCTGACCAGAAGGCTGCGCGGGAAGCTAAGAGGAAGGCAGAGATGGAGAAAGCTAAAGGGACTGGAGAGAAGGGAGGTACCGAGGCTGTGCTGGCCCTTGCCACTGATGTCCCTTCAAAACCAATGCAAGTTATCCTGCTTGGGGACATTATAGAGATCACAAGTGGAAAGGACGACGATGGGAAGCGCAAGTTAGTATCTCACGAGTCTGTCTCCTATCCATAGGTAAGTGAGGAAGAGACGGAGGAAACTTTGGGAGAAGAGAACGAAGACTGGTGATGACCTGCCCAGCGCCGAATCTATCAAGAAGAGGAAGAGAAGAAAGACAATTCATCTTAGTGATTGTTATAGATATTTTGGTTCTATAGTCTGATAGTATACGTGAGTACAACCCTCGCTTTGGGAGGCATGGTGTGGTTTTCATGTACACCATGTCGTTAGAAAGAAAGAAAGAAAGATGTAGTTTGCTTTTAGTTGTGAATGAAAGTATTAGTTGACTCTTCTTATATCACATTTTGTATTAAGTGTTGAAATGTTCGTCTACGCTTTTCGTTTTCTGTATTTGCACAAACATAATTATCGTTACACTTGAGCAAACGTGATCTAAGGATTCGCTCCTGGGATTCCCAAGTCGTGTGACGATTATATGTGTCGATTCCGTTATCTCTTGGGTTCTCCCTGGTGTGGTGTCTCCTCTCTTGGGTTCTCCCTAGGGTCGTTGATCCCGAGTCATGAGAAGGCATGGATGTCATTGGTTCTTCGTTTAGACTCTCCCACTGTTTTTTTGGGTTAGAGTTCGAGGGTGTTGTTGATTCGCCAGTTGTCTCAAATATCCAGACCCTTCAATTTGGATGGGAACAAACGAATAGCCGATGTCACATCATTTGGTTGATGGGTTTCCCTTATGTCAAGAGATTTAGGAACAAGATTGTTTAAACACGGTATCCTCGTTGGTTTGAGACTCGAGTCGAGTTATTTATACTCGACCTCGTCGTTGGTCAAGACTTGAGATGAGTTATTTATTATAACATCCCACCTCCGTTAAGGTCACTCAAAAAGGGAATGCATTAGCTTCAGTGGAGCATCATAAGTGTTTAGAACAAATAAATTACAAAACAGACAAAATTTTAAACAGCAGAAAATATATAAAACTTTACTTCATTGATAAAACAACTTGTACAAAGATTGTTTTCCAACACCAAAACACCCTTACCCATTACAACAAAGCATATGTCTTGTTTAACAAAATAAAAAAGCATAAAATAACAATGATATTCCCCAATAAAGCATGAGCCAGCTATAGCAGTAAAAAAGAGAGTCCAAAGCAATACATCGACTATCTTCGAGCTTGGAAAGAAAACTGAGCTAAGTGGTAATGTTACCTTCCTGTGAACCTGGGGGAGGGGGGAATGGAAGAAAATAAGGCGAAAGAAAACGGGTCAGACATAAGTCCGGTAAGTCCAGTGATTATTTAACATGTAAACATGTAAAAGGATCATGACATGAATTAACTAAATACCATACATAACCATAATGATAAGCAATGCAAGACAACAAATGATGATCGTTAGATATCACAAGGTAAGATACACTGAATGCGCTTTGGTTCATTCTCTGATTTCTTTTCTCTGTGCCACCCAACTAGCATCCTAACTAGTGTCTTTTATGGAACGATCCATATCCCCTACTAGTGTCCCAACTAGTATCCTGTGAAAAGGATCTGTATCCCCTACTAGTGTCCCATCTAGTATCCTACGTTATATAATAAGGTGATCCCCATCCCACAATTGTAGTAGCCTTCAAGTGTACATCTAGTATGAGGATCTTACCTTAATCAGCCCAATTTCCATGAAGATGTTAGATGTACCCTTACTATCCTATCGATTCGGCTCCCTACTTGTATTAATTTTTCTTGTGTCCGTGTCAATCGACCCTCTCTTGCGTGTAGATACCCCGTATTGGTCCCACCATAAGGTGTATCAATCCCTATGATAGCGACCCGACACGATCCAAGATGCATAGTGTATAATACTGATGCCTAATGGCTGCTTTTCCACTCCGAATCACGTGCACGCCCATACTCCGTCGGAACTACACTGCTGCACCCCTTGCCACTACTTTGACCGCTTATAATCAGACCAGTAATCATTCCCCACCCTGCCTAGTTCAGGGTACCGTGATATATCTATGTGGGTTACTGCTGAAATAGGTCCCTATTACTAGGGTCTATTCGTATACCCCCCAAATTGGCTAAGTGTTATCCATCTATTCAAGTTAACTTAACCCATCCACACGTCATGTCATGTTGGTTAGGTGTTTCTTATTAGCTTAACCCTTCTCACTCATCATGTGGTACTTGGTTAAGCGTTTTCTATTAACTTAACCCTGTTCATTCATCATATTATATTTGTTAAGTGTCATCAATCCAGTCGAGTTAACTTAAACCACCCACTTGTCATGTTACATTGGTTAAGTATTGTCTTCTTGTGTTACTTAACCCTACCACTTGTCATGTTAAATTGGTTAAGTGTTGCCTTCTTGTGTTACTTAACCCTATCACACATCATGTAATATTGGTTAAGTGTTGCCTTCTTGTGTTACTTAACCCTACCACACATCATGTTATATTGGTTAAGTGTTGCCCTCTTGTGTTAACTTAACCCTACCACTTGTCGTGTTACATTTTTTAAGTGTTTCCTTCTTGTGTTAACTTAACCCTTCCATTCTTGGCATGTCCATTTATTAGCATTAATTCATTCATTAATGCCTCAACCTCTCACATTAGAATTGTTATTTGCAGTTGTTGGATGTGTCGGGCGGTTCCGGGTAGATTTTTACCGCAAACTCATTCTAACCTCGGGTTTTGGGCTTAATGTGCTAACCTCTCACATTAAATCAACATTGTTGCGTTCGCTAGATGTGCTGGGCGGTTCCGGGCAGTCTTACATCGCAACTCAGTCTAACCTCGGGTTAGGCACGTTCATCTTTAGCCAATTTACATAATTGTCATATGTGTCCAAATCTATTTGTCAAATTTTTCCATAAGCCTAGCCAATACAAGTTTATGCAACATTCCCATGCTATGCCCAAAATTTTACTTAATTAAATTATATCCAATTTTCCCCGTGTTATAATCGCACGTACAACGAGACTCAATCTATGTTCCGAGTGAACTTAGTATTCACAAAAGCAAGTAAAAAGGGGAAAAATAGAGAAGGAGCATAAGAATTGATATAAGAAAAAATAGACATGTAAAGATGTATCCAATTCAAGAATCATGTTTCAATGTTGTACATTAACAATATGTCTAGACAAGCTAAGCGATTTACACCATAGATATAAAGATTAGATAGAATTGGACTTAAGAGAATCACTAATTTTTATGTACAACATGATAAGTCCCATTATTTAAATCATAATAGTCTCATAGGCATAGGATGTACAACATGATAGGTTCCATCGCATAAATCACAATAGTCTCATAGGCATGATAAGTTCTATTATGTCAATCCAACAGTCTCATAGGCATGATAGGTTTTATTATGTCGGTCCAACAGTCTCATAGTCATGATAGGTTTTATTATGTCAGTCCAACAGTCTCATAGGCATGACAGGTGTCATTACATCAATCAAAATAGTCTCATAGGCATAAGAACTTTAGATTTGACAAAAGGATAGGCACGAATCAGAATTAGGCATCGTTCTAGATCCAATTATTACAGTCATGATTTATACTAGATGTTTATATCTAAATAATAAATGAACTTACAGAAAAAGGACGGATCTTGTATTTTGGGATCTGATTTCTGAATTTGATAAGCTATCCTTTGATGTAGATGTTTGATTTGAAGTTCTTCTAATTGATTACTAGTTTGGATTTGATTTTCTAGTTTGGAGAAGATAAAAGAGGCTAGGATAGCTTGTAGATGATCAGCATGACGGCACCATAGTCTTAAGGTTATGAGATTAAGGTCTACGTTTGGTTACATATATATAGATGTCTAGAATTAATTCTAGCCTTTAGATTAGTCTAAGGGAATCAGAGCCATCAAATCAAATAGATGTGTCATTATACCATAGCATGACACATATGCCCTAATACCTCAGAAATCATTCATTGGCCAATCAGAGAAGGCCACATCAGCACAGGTCTATAAAAATTCGTCACAGGAGCTGGATCTGGGAGGGGTCGACTCCCTATAGGGGGGTTGACACCAATTTCGACTCCCCTATAGGGGGGTCGACACCCCTGAGCGGGAAATTTCCCGCTTAGGTAGATCTTACCATATTTTGAAATTTGAACTGTTTTCTATTTAATTTATTATTATATTTAATTACTATTTAAACTTGAAAACTTCTGAACTCCATAACTTCTTCATACGGAGTCCGATTCACGCAAAATCAGACTTTGTCTCAAGCAGAATTCCGAGATGAACGTAATGGCGTAACCTGTTTCACCCAATTCCTCTTTTAAAAATTAAGTGTTCTTAGATTCGTTAATTTTGATATTCACAGAAAATATGGGGCATTGCATTCTCCCCTCCTTAAAGGATTTCGTCCCCGAAATCTCTAAGTTAAGTAGAATGTATCCTAACATCCAACATCAATCTTCTCATCCATTCAATCACAGGAATCCATTGTCCTTAAAAAGGTTTCTAATGCTTTATGAACATATGCAAGGGTGTGTGTACATGTCCCAATACTAATGCAAAAGATCAGGCGGTCCACTGATTCAGTTGACTTCCTTAATGCTAATTATGTTAATGCCATGAGTCCAACATATATGCAGTTATTTCTATGGTACTTTATAACTTCTATATGAGTGCACAATCATCCATTCAAATGCATCATCATCACATCAAGTTTCAATCCATATATATAAAAATTCACTCATGCATATGCAATATGGAAGTGACGGAGCCGATCTAGTGCCTAATGTGTGTGTATATGCATCCACAAGTAACCACTAGCAAACACTTACATCCACTTGCATCCACCAAACATAACATGTCTAAAACACATGTTTACATCCATTGGCTTCTACCTAAGGAGTGAGGATAGGACCGAGAGGATATACTTAAAATATAAAGACTAGCATGCAAATAAACTTTACAGAAAAAGAGAGATCAAGGATATACCCTCAAAAATGTAAGATGCGCGTATCTAGTCTTCAGTCTTCTAAGTCGCATCTTCTTGAGCTTCACTCCATTGTGCTCTGACTGTCTTAACTTCACGATTGCGTAGCTTCTTAATTTCTGTTTCCAAAATATGAGTTGGAACCCATTACACTATCGCCTCTCGTTCCACCTCTTCTCCTTCTTGTATACTCGGGACTACAACTTCTACTGTGTCATGCTAACATTTCCTCAAAGGGTCTTCAAAATTCACTAGAGGGTATTCCATGTGGAAGAACTATCTCTTGAAAATAAACAGATGCTAACCATGTTACCAAGTGTATTTATTAAGGTGATTAGAGGTCTCTTCTCAACTTATCTATTGCGTCAACTATCTGAGAGTCTTTTCTTTGTGAAGTACATATTTGATCCAAAAGCGTCGGTCTTACTCCTAGCGATGCCAACTACTAACTTAACCGAAGGTTTTAAAATCAAAGGTGGATACGTATTCTGAACTTTTCCTTTTCACATAAAGAGGACTTGAAGTCAACCTTTTTTTTTCTTCTTAAGGCGTCCACTACGACCTTACCCTTCTTTTTCACACCAAAATGGCACCTAGTTGTGTGCTGCATGCATCCGTGTATACCGTAAACCTTTTACTACCATAAGGTAAAAGTCAAAACTGGGGCCGTTGTAAGAGCCCTCTTCGTTCGTTGGAAAGCGACATCACAATCAATATCTCGAGCAAAGGTTAGATTCTCCTTTGTTAATCCAGTAAGTGGGGTTAATACCTTCGCAAAGTTCTTAATGAACTTCCTATATTAACCCTCTAGTCCAAGAAAGCTTCTTACTTCTATTGCATTCCTTGGGACCTTCCGGTCTTGCATCGCAACTACTTTTGCGGGATTTACTGCTATCCCTTCTTTGGACACTACATGTCCTAGAAACCTTACTTCTTCTCTCCAAAAATGAAATTTTGGAGAACTTCGCCTTAAGTTGATGTGCTCGAAGTGTATCCATGAATTCTCTTAAATGCAAAGCATGTTCTTCCTCGTTCTTTGTGAAAATCAAGATACCGTCCACAAAGACTACTACAAACTTATTAAGGAACTCCTAAATACCCTACTCATCAAGTCAACAAAATAAGCGGGTACATTCGTCAAACCGAAAGGCATGACGAGCCACTCAAAGAAACCGTCAGGGGTCCAAAAAGAAGTATTTTTTATACTGTCCTCAGCTACTCTTAGCTGATGAAACCCTATAGCCAAATCTAGTTGGGAGAAAACAGGCGCACCTACAAGCTGGTCAAATAAATAATCTATTCTTTGAAGTGGGTGCCTATTTTTCTTTAGTCAGCTCGTTTAATTCTCTATAATCCACGCATAGGCGAAGTGAACCACCCGCTTTAGTTGCGAACACTACGGAAGCACCACATTCAGAAATTCTACGCCTTATGAACCCTTTTTCAAGCAACTCTTTAAATTGCTTGATGAGCTCTTTCCTTTCCCTTGGAGCCATGTGTCGTACGGGTAATGCAACTGGGTTGGCGATATCAACCAAGTGTATGCGGAAATCAATTTCATGTTTTGGTGGTAAACCCTTCACTTCATCCAAGACAACGGGATACTCATGGACTACTTGAACAGATTGAAAATTATCAACAGATGTATCAAGAGATTCTAGGTAACTAAGAATGACAGAACCCTTACGGTTACACGAGATTTTCGAGGGTATTACCAAGGCGAGTCAAAAGTCTAACTACCCTCCTTTCCCAATCGAGAATGGCACCATTACTAGATAACCAATCGATCCCTAGAATCAACAAATAGCCCATGAAACCAAAAACGTAAACATTATATCTAAACTCAACGCTTAGTATAAGATGCCCTGCTTCACCATACTGAAAACAACCACCTGTCTTCTTCTTTCTACAATTAAATGACCCACTATACCATATAAAAGACACTTCTCCTTGTCGCGGGATCTATTATTTCTTCCACCCTTCTTATATTCCAATCCCTTGTTTGTGATTCTTCTACTTTGGCCTCTTTCTTTTCATCTTTCTCCTTCCGTGTGGATTAAGGCATATCAACAAGCTTCTTATCCTTGGGCTTGTGCTCCTTAGCCCAAACTCCCTTATTCTTATCTGTACTGTCCTTGTGTAGCTGGTTGAAAATTTTCTCGAAACTACCTCCATTGCACGACAACTTACAAAGCTTGAAAGAAGTTTAGCCGCATGTGAAACTACTGCGGCCATAGATGGAGGTTGGGCGCTACTTCTCCCTCAACATGTGCCGTATTCCTATGAAACTATGGCAAAAAGAAAGGAAGAAGAGATTCAAATAGAGAATCAAAAGGTAGTGCATATGGCTTTGGGGAATATGCCTTTTAAAAACAATACTTTTCTCTTGAAAAACGCTTGTTTAAAACATGTTTTAGAAAACACCCCTTTTAAAATATGCTTTTGAAAAATCTTTTATTTGTTCTGGTAACCTTTAGCCCTGATACCACGTGTAACACCCCGCCTCCGTTAAGGTCACTCATAAAGAGAATGCATTAACTTCAGTGGAGCATCAAAAGTGTATAGAACATATAAATTATAAAACAGACAAAATTTTAAATAGCGAGAAATATGTAAAATTTTACTTCATTGATAAAACAGCAGCTTGGTAAAACGGCTTGTACAAAGATTGTTTTCCAACACCAAAACACCCTTACCCATTACAACAAAGCATCTGTCTTGTTTAACAAAATAAAAAAATAAAAAATAATAATGATATTCCCCAATAAAGCATAAGCCAGCCATAGCAGTGGAAAAGAGAGTCCAAAGCAATACATCGAATATCTTTGAGCTTGGAAAGAAAACTGGGCTAAGTGGTAATGTTCCCTCCCTGTGAACCTGAGGGGAGGGATGGAAATGGAGGAAAAGGAGGCAAAAGAAAACGAGTCAGACATAAGTCTGGTAAGTCCTGTGATTATTTAGCATGTAAACAGGTAAAAGGATCATGACATGAATAAACTGAATACCAGACATAACCATGATGATAAGCATAGCAAGACAACAAATGATGATTGTTAGATATGACAAGGTAAGATACACCGAATGCGCTTTGGTTTTTTCTCTGATTTCTTTTCTCTGCACCACCCAGTAAGCATCCTAACTAGTGTCTTTTATGGAACGATCTGTATCTCCTACTAGTATCCCAACTAGTATCCCATGAAAAGGATCTGTATCCCCTACTAGTGTTACAACTAGTATCCTACGTTATATAATAAGGTGATCCCAACCTCGCAATTGTGGTAGCCTTCAGGTGTACATCTAGTATGAGTATCTTGCCTCAATCAGCCCAATTGCCATGAAGATGTTAGATGTACCCTTACTACCCTATCGATTCGGCTCCCTACTTGTATTAATTTTTCTTGTGTCTGTGTCAATCGGCCCTATGTTGCGTGTAGATACTCTGTGCTGGTCCCACCATAAGGTGTATCAATCCCTATGATAGCGACCCGACACAATTCAAGATGCACAGTGTATACTACAGATGCCCTGTGCCTGCTATTCTACTCTGAAGCATGTGCATGCCCATACTCCGTTGGAACTACACTGCTGCACCCCCTGCCACTATTTTGACCGCTTATAATCAGCCTAGTAATCGTGCCCCACCCTGCCTAGTTCAGGGTACCGTGATACATCTATGTGGGTTACTGCTGAAATAGGTCCCCGTTACTAGGGTTTCCTAAGGCCTATTCGTATACCCCCTAAATTGGCTATGTGTTATCTATCCATTCAAGTTAACTTAACCCATCCAGACGTCATGTCATGTTGATTAAGTGTTTCTTATTAACTTAACCCTTCTCACACATCATGTTGTAATTGGTTAAGTGTTTTCTATTAACTTAACCCTGTTCATTCATCATATTATATTGGTTAAGTGTCATCAATCCAGTCGAGTTAACTTAACCCATCCACTTGTCATGTTACATTGGTTAAGTGTTTCCTTCTTGTGTTACTTAACCCTACCACTTGTCTTGTTACATTGGTTAAGTGTTGCCTTCTTGTGTTACTTAACTCTATCACACATCATGTTATATTGGTTAAGTGTTGCCTTCTTGTGCTACTTAACCCTATCACTCATCATGTTATATTGGTTAAGTGTTGCACTCTTGTGTTAACTAAACCCTACCGCTTGTCATGTTACATTGGTTAAGTGTTGCCTTCTTGTGTTAACTTAACCCTACCATTCTTAGCATGTCTGTTTACTAGCATTAATTCATTTATTAATGCCTCAACCTCTCACATTAGAACTATTGTTTGCAGTTGCTGGAAGTGTCAGGCAGTTCCGGGCAGACTTCTACCGCAAACTCATTCTAACCTCGGGTTCTGGGCTTAATGTGCTAACCTCTCACATTAGATCTATATTGTTATGGTCGCTGGATGTTCCGGGCGGTTTCGGGCAGCCTGACAGCGCAACTCAATCTAACCTCGGGTTAGGCACGTTATTTTTTAGCCAATTTACATAATTGTCATATGTGTCAAATTTTTCCACAAATCTAGCCAATACAAGTTTATTCCAAATTCCCATGCTATGCCCAAAATTTTACTTAATTAAATTATACCCAATTTTTCCCATGTTATAATCGCACGTACAACGAGACTCAATCTAAGTTCCGAGTGAACTTTGTATTCACAAAAGCAAGTAAAAACGGGAAATAGAGAAGGAGCATAAGAATTGACATAAGGAAAAATAGGCATGTAAAGATGTACCCAATTCAAGAATCATATTTCAATGTTGTACATTAACAATATGTGTAGACAAGCTAAGAGATTTACACCATAGGTATAAAGACTAGATAGAATTGGACTTAAGAGAATCACTAAATTTTATGTACAACATGATAAGTCCCATAATTTAAATCACAATAGTATCATAGGCATAGGATATACAACATGATAGGTTCCATCACATAAACCACAACAGTTGCATAGGCATGATTCCAACAGTCTCATAGGCATGATAGGTTGTATTATGTCGGTCCAACAGTCTCATAGGCATGATAAGTTCTATTATGTCGATCCAACAGACTCATAGGGATGCTAGGTGTCATTACATCAATCACAATAGTCTCAAAGGCATAAGCACTTTAGATTTGACAAAAGGATAGGCACGAATCAGAATTAGGCATCGTTCTAGATCCAATTATTACAGTCATGATTTATACTAGATGTTTATATCTAAATAATAACTGAACTTACAGAAAAAGGATGGATCTTGTATTTTGGGATCTGATTTCTAAATTTTATAAGCTATCCTTTGATGTAGACATTTTATTTGAAGTTCTTCTAATTGATTACTAGTTTGGATTTGATTTTCTAGTTTGGGGAGGATGAAAGAGGCTAGGATAGCTTGTGGATGATCAGCATGATGGCACCATATTCTTAGGGTTATGTGGTTAAGTTCTAGGTTTGGCTACGTATATATAGATGTCTAGAATTAATTATAGCCTTTAGATTAGTTTAGGGGAATCAGAGCCATCAAATCATAGAGATATGTCATCCAGCCAACCATAGCATGACACATATGCCTTAATACCTCAGAAATCAGTCATTGGCCACTCAGAGAAGGCCACATCAGCACAGAGCTGTAAAAATTCGTCACAGGAGCTGGATCTGGGAGGGGTCGACTCCCTATGGGGGAGGGGGGTCGACACCTATGTCGACACCTCTATAGGGGGGTCGAAACTTATGTCGACTCCCCCTGGGGGGGTCAACACCCCTGAGCAGGAAATTTCCCACTCAAGTCGCTCTTGCCAGATTTTGAAATTTGAACTGTATTCTGATTTAATTTATTATTATATTTAATTACTGTTTAAACTTGAAAACTTCTTAACTCCATAACTTCTTTATACGGAGTCCGATTCACGCAAACTCGGACTCTATCTCAAGCAGAATTCCGAGACGAATGCAATGGAATAACCTGTTTCACCCAATTCCTCTTTTAACAATTAAGTACTCTTAGATTCGTTAATTTTGATATTCACAGAAAATACGGGGTGTTACATTTATACTCGGCCTCGTTGTTGGTTCGATTTATTTATACTCGTCCTCATGTTGTGTTCGAGACTCGAGTCGAGTTATTTATATTTGGTTTTGTCATTGGTTTGAGACTCGGGTCAAGTTATTTATACTCGGCCTCATCGTTGGTTCGAGACTCGAGTCGAGTTATTTATACTCGGCCTTATCGCTATTTCAAGACTCGAGTCGAGTTATTTATACTTGTCCTCGTCGTTGGTTCGGGACTCGAGTTGGGGGACCGGAACCTTGATTTGAGGTGTGAATCCAGTGTTGCGCGCTTGTGTATGCAAGTAGATTGTAGTAGTTGCTCAAAAATACTATGTATAAAGTGAACACATTAGAAATATAGACATTTGAAACTATCTTTACTGATAATTTTGGTAGTAATGGCCTTTACTTTACAACGCCTTGAATTTGAAGAAAACAAAACATTGTTGGAAAGTATTAAATCTATAAACTAAGCTATGGGAAGTAGTAACGAAGATGTTTACTTTTCCATGCTCTTGGGAGGTTGGCGCCGTCAACGGTCGTTATCTAGAAGGTTCCATCTCCAAGCCTCCGCTGTATGACGTACATACCTTCCCAGCTGAAACCAGTCAGTGTGGAAAAGATCTGTTTCAAGATGAGATTGCCAATGTCAACATGCTTTGGATTGGCGTTGAGTGGCGTCTTTGAGTTTGTCTTCATTTCTTTTCTCTTCGATCGAGTGACTATAAGAGGATATCTTGGTTGGTCTTCGGATCGTAGTAAGTGATTCGATGAGATTGGAGTTTGAGATCATTGGGAATAACGACTTTGGATCCATAGGTAAAAGCGAATGGAGTTAGACTAGTCGATGACTTATGGGTAGTCCGGTAGCCACATAGGGCCAGAGGGAGCTCATACACCCATAAGCCTCCGGCTTTTTCAAGATGCTTCTTGATAATGGATTTGATCATTTTGTTAACATCCTCGACTTTCTCATTGGCGTGAGGATGAGCTACTGTTGAGAACTTCTTTTCAATGTTGTGTCTTCGGCAGAAGGTCTTGAACTCAACACTCTCAAATTGGATCCGTTGTTTGAAATTATAGCTTGGAGGACTTCATATCGGGAGATCATGTTGTGGACGATGGACTTGATCACATTCTTGGTAGTAACGGTGGTAAAGGCCTCCACCTTTGCACACTTGGTAAAGTAATCAACTGCAACGATAGCATAACGTGCACCGCCTGTGGCCATTGGAAGATTTCCGATGATATCTATTTCCCCACATGGCAGATGACTAAGGACTGACCATTTGTGCTAGCTCCGTAGGCGGGGCTCTTGGAATCTTGGAAAACCACTACATTTGTGGCACTTACGAGCATAACCCGTAGTATCTTGGTCGAGCAGGGCCAGAAGTAACAATATATGAGGATCTTCCTTGCCATAATTAGCCCCCCAGTGTGGTCACCGCACTCGCCTTCGTGCAATTACAATAGCACATGGTCGGCGTCGTTGTGGGCTGCACACCGGAGTAATGGAACAAAGAATCCCCTTCGGTAGAGCATTCCATTTTGAATGATGTAGCGAGATGATTTGCGAATTAGTGCTCGTTTTCCTTGTTGCGCTCAGGGAGGATTCCGTGTTGTAAGTCACTCTTGATCGATGTCATTGAAGACTCGGGCTAAGGCTCGACCTTTTCATTACGACCAAATCAGTTTGCATTTGATCGGTGCTCAGTGAATTGAGTACTACGACTAAGGATAACCCCATGAGTTGCGCATCCCCAGAGCTTACCATCATGGCCAAAGAATCACCTTTTTCATTTTGTTCTCGCGGGATGTGTGTGATGATGTAGTGGTCGAAGTTGGTGAGGTGTTCGTGGACCCGAGCGATGTAGGGAGTGAGTCTTCCCCTCTTGGCTTGATATTTTCCCTGCACCTGGCGTACGATGAGCTGTGAGTCGGAGTAAATCTAGGTAGTCTTGATGTTGAGTTCGATTGCAATTCTGAGTCCAACAATCGAAGTTTCATATTCTGCATCGTTGTTGGTAGCAGAGAAGTCGAGCTTCAAAGAATAACAGATTGAGCGTTCCTCAGGAGTAACGAGTACGGCTCCAGCACCAGAACACTGGCTATTAGAGGATCAATCTACGAATAGTTTCCATTGAATGTTCAGAGGCTCATTGTCTTCTATAGGAGGTTCTTTGGGAGCTGCGAACTCCACTATGAAATCTAAGAGGCCTTGTTTAAGGATGGATCGATGAGGTATGAAAGTGATCTCGAATTGGCTTAGATCCATGTTCCACTTCAAAAGTCGCCCAGACGCCTCAGGTCGTTGCAGGACCTGTCGTAGCACTGGTTAGTGTAGACTTTGGTTGGATGGGACTGAAAGTAGGATCGTAGCTTCCGAGAAGAGATCAACAGGAAATAAGAAAGCTTCTTAAGTTTTGAATAATTCTTCTCTACCCCCCTCCCCCCCCCCCCCCCGGTTAATCTCTTGCTGATGTAGTAAATGGGTCGTTGGACACGATCTTCGATGCACACATGTGCCAAGCTAATTTCCTGCAAAAAACCAACCAAATAGAGATATAAGTCTTCGTGATCCATGGGTTACGGCAAGATAGGTGGTCACTCTAAGTGATTCAAGAGGTCCTGGAATGTGTCAACGCCCTCTGATGTCCATGTGAAGTTGTTCTTCCCTTTTCTGAACAAGTCGAAAAGGGAATACATTTGTCAGTTGCTTTAGAGATGAATCAACTTAGGGCTGCCACTTTACCATTTAAGATTTGAACATCCTTATGCTCCAAGGGGCTTGGATATCTCGGATGGCCTAGATTTTTTCTTGATTTGCTTCGATTCCCCGTGAATTGACAATGAAACCCAGGAATTTTCCCGATGCAACGCCCAAAGAGCATTTCAAGGGATTGGGTTTCATGCTATATTTATGAAGGACATCGAACATTTTGGAGAGATCATTGATGTAGTCATTTGATACCCTCATTTTCATAAGCATATTGTCCATGCAAACCTCTACGGATCTCCCAATATGGTCCTTGAACATGCGGTTGACCAATCATTGATAGGTGGCTCCATCATTCTTGTGACCGAAGGGCATGATAACATAAAAGTAGAGCCAAAGGTCGGTTATGAAAGAAATATGATCCTGATACGAAAGGTACATTAGAATCTTATTGTAGCTTGAGTACGCATCCATGGAGAAGAGAAGCGGGTAGCCGGCGGTTGAATCAACAAGCTATCAATCTTTGGAAGTGGGAAGTTGTCCTTTAGGCAGGATTTGTTCAAGTCTTAGTAGTCGGCACACATTCACTACTTGCTATTTGCTTTCTAGACCAAGACTGGGTTGAAAACCCAATCGGGGCAGTGGGCGTCGTAGATGAAGCCGTTATCAAGTAACATATCCACCTCCTCTTTAAGTGCAGTCGATCTTTCAGTTCCCAAGATTCGAATCTTTTGTTTGAACGGAACAATCTTCGGGTCGATACTGAGCATGTGGCAAGCGATTCATGGGTCGATGTCGCACATGTCTGAGTGGGTCCAAAAAATACGTTGTGGTTGGCCCTTAAGAAGTTCATGATCTCTTCCTTTATTGCGGGATAGAGATGCGATCCAACTTTCAAGACCTTTGTTGGGTCGGCTGGTTTGATTGGAACATCCACTGTTGGTATTACTAGAGTAGCCCTCTCGAAGCAGGGCTCTTCATCCTCCCTCGGATCGAGATCATTGAAAAGATGGCAGTGGCGTTTGAGCCAAGACTCAGATACCTTTGACTGCTATGCGGAGGCGGTCTTGGCGCAAGAAGGATGAGGCATTGTATTGCCTTTCACCTTGTTGGCGGCATCCTTCCATTCGACTAGATAGTAGCCTCTCGCAGATGCTTGGCCGCCCTTGATTGTACTATTCTCGTTCTTTGTCGAAAATTTTATTAGAAAGGACCACGGTGACATGCATACTCGGAATTCTGCAAGGAAGGGTCATTCAAAGAAGAAAATGTAGGGAGAGATGATGTCTATCACTACGAAGGTAAGCATTTGGACCCAGCTCCGATCCATGTCTCCTTGTTCAACTAACAGGTCGACCATTCCCACGGGTTGGTTGGAAGAATCGTTGAAGTCATTGGTCGTGACATGGTAGGCCTTCAAGTCCTTGGCCTCAAGTTTCATCTGATCATAGGCTGACTTAAAGACAAAGTTTACCGAGCTTCCAGAATCTATGAAGATTCTTCGGACATAGGCCGAGTCTATGTGCGAAGAGATAACGAGAGAGTCTATAGTTGGGATTTCAATTCTAGTAGACTCTCTCTCGCGGAATATAATATCATTTCACATCGTCTTCTAGAGCTTGGTGGGGGCAAATTCGTCCAAGGAAGAGCATGCTTCATAGCTAGTATGCTTAATGGAGTTAGCTTACTCCTTAATCTTATGAAAGCTGTCATTAGCGAGGTGAGGCCCTCCGCAAATAGTACTGACCATGATGTCACGTGGTCTTTGATTGGACGGCCTTAGGGCCGCACTAGATGGCCAGAGAACAGGCATTGGAGGGCCCACGGCTGCTTCAGAAGGAGCCGGATTTTGAGCGTACTATTCTAGGTGTTTCTTGCATATGAGATTTTCTATTGCATCCTTGAGGTGGCGGCATTCTTTGGTGTTGTGCCCAAATATATCATGAAATCTGCAATACTTGCCAGAGTTCTTCTCGCGGTCAGTAGATTTCCTCGTGTTGAGCTTCTTGTACTGAAAAGTGTTACAGGTCTCTAGGTAGATTGCTTCCAGCTCTCGGTTGAGCGGAGTGTAGTTCCTGTAAGTGGGATAGCGGTCGTGCTTCTTGGGATTTCCAAGAGCCTAATTGTTGTTGTTGTAACTACCGGGTTTGCTAATGTTTGGCTTGTGATTGTATGGGACCGCCCTTTTTACCCTTGTCAGAAGATTCTTCGACTTGTTTTCCTTTGAAACTGTCTTCGACGGTGCCAGTGTGTGGGTTGTTCAGGTGGCCGCCTTGGGCAACCTTGTTGCGCCGTGCTTCCTCTTCACACAGGAATTGTTTTGCCTTTTCGTAGAAAAATTACAGAGTCTTGGGTTGCTTTATGTCGATCCACGATCCGAACTCGGAGCTAGGAAGGACACCCTTGGCAAAGTGGACAAGGCCTGTGCATGGCTCTGGGTCGTCAACCTCAGCGATGGCGGTGTTGAAATGCTCGAGGTAGCTTTTGAGGCTATCTTTCCGAACTTGATAGATGCTGGAGAGAGTGAGACTATTCTTGTAACACCCCGTATTTTCTGTGAACATATAAGTAACAAATTAAAGCATACTTAATTTTTAGGAGAAGAATTAAGGGAAACGGGTTGTGCCATTGCGTTCCTCTCGAAATTCTGCTTGAGATAGAGTCTGAGTTTGCGTAAAAGGGATAACGTATGAAGAAGATATGGACGAATGAAGTTAGGCAGAAAAACCGGAAACAAGCTAGAATACACTGGCGCACTTGTGAAGTGCGCCAGTGTAAAAATACACCGGCGCACCTGCCAATTGCGCCCATACCGATCCAACATAGAATTCTGGAGTATTCTGTGATGCCGTGTCTTCTTCTGAGTGGCTTGATGACCTGTCTTCAAGCTGGGTGGTTCTGATGACTTCTGGACTGATCTAAAGGCTCTAAATCACCCTATTCTCCTATAAAAACACCCCCAAACCTCACTTTCACTCCACACAATTTCATTATGCCTATACTGTGCCTCTATTCTAATTAAAATAAAATAATGGCGTCGCTACTCTGCTGAAATCTAAGCTAGAACTAGGGCATCTTCTTCCAATCTGAAAAGAATTAAAAGAGAACAACTATTTTCAAATCTAATCGATAGTCTACGCCAAAGGAAAGCTATTTAGTGTCAGAATACAAGAATCGTTCCCTTTTTGTGAGTACAGTTATTTTCAGATATGAACTTTAATTATGATCTTGACATGGTTATAAATCTGAATCTGAGGTTATGCATATTCTTATCTGTCAGATCTGTTTTTTTGCGACTATTCTCTTTCTTTTTTTCTATTCTATAGCCAGGCTATTACAAGCCTGCGCCAAACCTCATAAGAAATGAACGCATGAACGCTAAATTTTGGGGTAAATAATGAATAATGCATAATTGGACATGACTGATCTATGACTGATTTGAGAAAAGGACATACGTTGTAAATTAGATCTAGATCTGTGCATACTCTGTGATTTGGAAGAAGAGGAATCATTGAATGATAACATATGACTTGAAACTTGGGGACATATTGCATATAAAAATTAAGATCTGATTTTGAGAGGATATAATTTAAAGATCTAGATTTTTGGGTATATAACGATTCATGACTTGAAAAAGGAATATGAAACTTAGGCGTAAAGACCTATATTAAAATAGGATAACTATTAATGTGAATGCGCCAAAATATGGATTTTTGGATATTGGCATTAAAGGCTATAATTTGGCATAATTCATATCATGATTTGGAGCTTTTAGAGAGTGATCTGTGTTGTGCAAAGTTTAACGAAAATTTGGGGGCATATATTGTATTATGAATTATGACCATAATTTGAGCATGTAAGTTTAGGCTTAATTTATGATTAGGCAAGATATGTAAATAGAATCTTTAATAAATGTTAAATCTGCTAATCTGCTGAATTGCCTAATCTGTCTGTTGAATTGCCTAATCTGTCTGTTGAATTGCCTGTTATGCTAATCTGCTAAATTTCCTAATCTGCTAGATCTGTTATCTGATAAATCTGTTGAATTGCTTAATCTGTTGAAAGCTGAATAATTGTAATTTGGAGGCTCGATCTAAAATTGAGCAAAACATGTTAATAGAACTTTAGATAATCTGCCATAACTTGTAAAGAAGTTAAATCTGCTAAATGGACGTAATTAGTCTGATACTTTCTGTAATGGAATAAAATGACTATGACATGAGGTTAGACTCCGTTTGCGGTAGAGGCCCGCCCGGAACCAACTGGCTTGACCAGCGACCATAAACTGTCAGTCTAATGTGAGAGGTCATAGGCATAACTAAAATATGCTTAGACACGAGGTTAGATCTGGCTTGTGGCAGAAGTCTGCCCGGAACAGCCCGGCATATCCAGCGGCCACAAGCTACCAACCTAATGTGAGAGGTTTGTGCATTAATATTTAATTAATGCAAATCTGAGATAAATATGACATCTAAAACGTGTTAGATGGATAGGGTTAAACCAACTGGACTGATGAATTTAACAAACCAGTTTCGTGAATCTCTAGGCCCAATACAAAGTTAGACAATCTGTAAGTCTGTTATAACTGTACATCTGATCCGTTAGTCTGAAAACTTGTTAACTTGATTGTCTGATCTGTGAACTTGTAAATTTGAACTCTGTATGTCTTAAACTTGTAAACAAGTTAATCTGAAATCTGTTAGTCTGGGGACACAAGGTTAGGAGGGGAAATACTTGTGTCATCTGTTGTTTGGGACCCATATTGGTCAGTAACCCTTTCTGTTATCAAAAACTTTGACCCCACGCTATGAAAGGGTCCGAGCACGCTTACTGAACTAATTATAAGCGGTTCATTCTGATAATGGCGAGGGGAGTTGATGGTGCGTTCCTACCGGGTCATGTGTGTGCATGGATCCGGTCTGCTCTGAGGATGTAAGACACCATGACATATGTAAATAGGTCTATGCCAATAGGTTGCCACTTTAGGGAGTGATACACCCTACTATGGGGCCGACACAGGGCATTTATGTATTAGGGAGCCGATCGCTTGGGGTAGGACTTAGGGTACACTTAGTTCTGTCTGTTTCTGTTGGTACCGTCTGTTTCTGTTGGGTGGTAACACCTGTCTGTTTCTGCGTGGTACCGTCTGTAGGGGTGGTAAAGGCCCATTACTAGTGTGCATCTAATTCTAACATTCTGTTTCCATTGGGATTATTTTATTTCCGTCTCTGATTCCATTTCCGATTCTGTTTCTGTACCTTCTGTCTGTTGGGGTGGTAAAGGCCCATTAGTTAGGTGGTAAAGGCCCATTACTAGTATTCAGTTTCCGTACCTTCTGTCTGTTGGGGTGGTAAAGGCCCATTATTGGTATTCTGTTTTTGTACCTTCTGTTTGTTGGGGGTGGTGAAGGCCCATTACTAGCATTCTGTTTCTGTATAGATTATTCTGTTTCTATTTTGTTTCAGTTTAGACATTAGGGTAACACCTAACCCTGTTATACTAGTATTAGTGTAGAGAAGTAAGATGTAAGTAAGGAACATAACTTGGTTTACATCATTCTGTTTCTTCTGTTAACTTAAAGTATATCTGTTATTCCTATTGATGTAATCTCTCATCCAACTTTATTTACATGTCATGATAATATTATCTGTTTATATGCTGAAAGTCACTGGACTCGCCAGACTTTATGCCTGACCTCGTTTGTTTTCGCCCCTTTTATTTCCTTTTCCCCTCCAGGTGCTCAGGGTGGAAATATAGGAGCTTGATTCTGATTCTCTCTGCTTGATGTGCTTGGAGTATTGTTTGGCTTTGACTCTATCTTTTCATGGAAGTTTATGTTGGGGATTATGACTTTGAAACTTTACATTCTGAAGGATTTTGTATAAGACTGATAATTGTGTACTTGAGTTTTGGTATTGTGATTTAGAAAAATGTAACCAAACTTATTTCTACTTCTGTTGTAATAAAGTTATAATTTTTCAAGTACTACTTGTATGTCTTGTAATACTCTGTTCTGTCTACTAAAACGCTCCATCAAAGTTAAGGCATTCCCATTGTGAGTGACCTTAACGGAGGTGGGGTGTTACACTTGGTATCAGAGCTGAAGGTTACCAGATTTGATAAAAAGTTTTTGAAACCTATTTTCAAAAAGGTTATAAAAAGGAAGTATTTTCAAAAGGAAAGTTTATTTCGAAAAACATTGTCCCCAAAGTCATATATCTATCTTTTGATTTTTTTTGGTTTAATCCTTGTTTCTTTCTTTTCTAAGTCTCCGGGGCTCCTGGCTTTCTGGGAGGTAACCTCATCGCAACATGGTTCCATAGGCATGATGAGACTGCGGCGCCTATCGAATGGCAAAGAAGTGCCTAACTTCCATCTGTAGCTACAGTAATTTCACCTACGGCTAATCCTCTTTCACGCTTCGTAGGGTTTTCCATGTGATGGGGGCAAGTTTAGAGAAAGACTTGTTAACATGTAAGAAGACTGGTTGTTTTAAGTGCGGTGAGACAGGACATCTAATCAAGGATTGCCCCAGAAGGCAAGGGCAAAGGGTAGAATCTTCTGGAAGGTAGGTGAATGTTCTCGTAGTTGGTGGACAGGATAGAGGTGGAAAATTTTCCGTAGAAAGTTTAATTTCCTTATCTGATCATTCTGGCATTTTAATTCTATAGTTGAGTCTCTACACTTTAATACTAGTCTTGTTTCTGATCCCGCTATAGTCTCAAACCCAATAAGGGTTACGACTCATCTGTTTGTGATTGGTTGGGGTTTGAGGGTATCTGTGCTAAGCGTTAAGTTGACTGTGATGCATACATTCTAGTTTTTGTGGGATGTGGTGGGGCTTTATCATGCTTAGTTTCCTAAGAATCATTTGATAATCTGATATGTACTAGTAGTCTGTAAGTATCTGAATATTTCTAAAAAGGATAGGGGTTTTTACTCAAAGCGTGAAGTAGATTTCTAGTTTTGACATTGTTTAATGGGAGTAATTCTCTGAATGTCAATCTGATGTTGATTTCGGTCTTCAAGGTTGATACTTAGGGATTTATTTTCTTAGCCGATGTCTAATGGGAAAATAACTTTTGTTTTAATTGTACTAGCTTCTATCACTCAGCTGTATCCTATCGATCGAGTCTTCGACCTTTAGGTAGAAACTAATGGGTGTAAACATGTGTTTGAGACATGTTATGTTTGATGGTTGCAAGTGGATGCAAGTGGTTGCTAGTTGTTGCTCGTGGATGAATATACACACACTAGGCACTGGATCGGCTCAAAAACTCTCTCATACTGCATATGGATGTGTGTGCATTTTTCAATTTTTGTGGATGCAAAATGATTGAATCATCACATGGATGTTGCATTTGGATGAATGGTTATGCACTCATATAGAAATGATGTGTATCAAATAGGATTGTTTGCATACATGATTGGACTCATGACACTTACATAATTCGCATTAAGGAGGTCAACTGAATCAGTAGACCGCCTGATCTTTTGCGTTCGATTGGGGAGATGTACACACACTTTTGCATATGTTCTTACAACATTAGAAATTTTATAAGGACAATGGATGCTTGTGGATGATGGTTGAGTAGATGGAAGATTGGATGGTAGGACACATTCTTCTTAACTTGAAGATTTCGGGGATGAAATCCTTTAAGGAGGGGAGAATGTAACACCCCATATTTCCTATGAATGTATAAGTAACAAATTAAAGTACACTTAATTTTTAGGAGAAGAATTAAGGGAAACGGGTCGTGCCATTGCGTTCGTCTCAAAATTCTGCTTAAGATAGAGTCCGAGTTTGTGTAAAAGGGATACCGTATGAAGAAGATATGGACGAACGAAGTTAGGCAGAAAAACCGGAAACAGGCCAGAATACACTGGCGCACTTGTGAAGTGCGCCAGTACAAAAATACACTGGCGCACCTACCAAGTGCGCCCATACCGATCCAGCACAGAATTCTGGAGTGTTCTGTGATGACGTGTCTTCTTCTGAGTGGCTGGATGACCAGTCTTCGAGCTGGGTGGTTCGGATGACTTCTGGACTGATCTGAAGGCTCTAAATCGCCCTATTCCCCTTTAAAAACACCCCCAAACCTCACTTTCTCTCCACACAATTTCATTCTGCCTATACTCTGCCTCTATTCTAATTAAAATAAAATAATGGCGCCGCTGCTCTGCTGAAATCTAAGCTAGAACTAGTGCATCTTCTTCCAATCTGAATAGAATTAAAAGAGAATAACTATTTTCAAATCTAATCGATAGACTACGCCAAAGGAGAGTTATTTAGTGTCAGAATACAGATTCCAGAATACAAGAATCATTCCCTTTTTGTGAGTACAGTTATTTTCAGATATGAACTTTAATTATGATCTTGACATGGTTATAAATCTGAATCTGAGGTTATGCATATTCTTATTTGTCAGATCTGTTTTTCTGTGACTATTCTCTTTCTTTTTCTGTTCTATAGCCAGGCTACTACGAGCCTGCGCCAAATCTCATAAGAGATTAACACATGAACGCTAAATTTTGGGGTAAATAATGAATAATGCATAATTGGACATGACTGATCTGTGATTGATTTGAGAAAAGGACATATGTTGTAAATTAGATATAGATCTGTGCATGCTCTATGATTTGGAAGAAGAGGAATCATTGAATGATAACATATGACTTGAAACTTGGGGACATAATGCATATAAAAATTAAGATCTGATTTTGAAAGGATATAATTTAAAGATCTAGATTTTTGGGTATATAACGATTCATGACTAGAAAAAAAGGAATATGAAACTTAGGCGTAAAGACCTATATTAAAATAGGATAACTATTAATGTGAATGCGCCAAAATATGGATTTTTGGATATTGGCATTAAAGGCTATAATTTGACTTAATTCATATCATGATTTGGGGCTTTTAGAGAGTGTTATGTGCAAAGTTTAACAGAAATTTGGGGGCATATATTGTATTATGAATTATGACCATGATTTGATCAAGTAAGTTTAGGCATATTTTATGATTAGGCAAGATATGTAAATAGATTTTTTTAAGAATTGCCTAATCTGCTAATCTACTGAATTTCCAAATCTGCTAAATCTGTTGAATTGCCTGTTCTGCTAATCTGCTAAATTTCCTAATCTGCTAGATCTATTATCTGATAAATCTGTTGAAAGCTGAATAACTGTAATTTGGAGGCTCGGTCTAAAATTGAGCAAAACATGTTAATAGAACTTTGGATAATCTGCCGTAAAGAAGTTAAATCTACTAAATGGACACAATTAGTCTAATATTTTCTGTAGTGGAATAAAGTGGCTATGACACGAGGTTAGACTCCGTTTGCGGTAGAAGCCTACACGGAACCAACCGGCTTAACCAGCGACCGCAAACTGTCAGTCTAATGTGAGAGGTCGTAGGCATAACTAAAACATGCTTAGACACGAGGTTAGGTCTGGCTTGTGGCAGAAGTCTGCCCGGAACCGCCCGACATATCCAGCGGCTACAAGCTATCGACCTAATGTGAGAGGTCTATGCATTAATATTTAAATAATGCAAATCAAAGATAAATATGACGTCTAAAACGTGTTGGCTGGATAGGGTTAAACCAACTGGACTGATGAATTTAACAAACCTGTTTCATGAATCTGTAGGCCCAATACAAAGTTAGACAATCTGTAAGTCTATTAAAACTGTACATCTGATCCGTTAGTCTGAAAACTTGTTAACTTGATTGTCTGATCTGTGAACTAGTAAATCTGAGCTCTGTATGTCTGAAACTTGTAAACAAGTTAATCTGAAATCTGTTAGTCTGGGGACACAAGGTTAGGAGGGGAAATACTTGTGTCATCTGTTGTTTGGGACCCATATTAGTCAGTAACCCTTTCTGATATCAAAAACTTTGACCCACGCTATGAAGGGGACCGAGCACGCTTACTGAACTAATTATAAGTGGTTCATTCTGATAATGGTGAGGGGTGTTGATGGTGCGTTCCAACCGGGTCATGTGCGTGCATGGATCTGGTCTGCTCTGAGGATGTAAGACACCATGACATCTGTAAATAGGTCTGTGCCAATAGGTTACCACTTTAGGGAGTGATACACCCTACTGTGGGGCCGACACAGGGTATTTATGTATTAGGGAGCCGATCGCTTGGGGTAGGACTTAGGGTACACTTAGTTCTGTCTGTTTCTGTTGGTACCGTATGTTTCTGTTAGGTGGTAACACCTGTCTGTTTCTGCGTGGTACCGTCTGTAGGGGTGGTAAAGGCCCATTACTAATGTACACCTAATTCTAACATTTTGTTTCCGCAGGGATTATTCGGTTTCCGTCTCTGATTCCGTTTCCGATTCTATTTCCGTACCTTCTGTCTGTTAGGGTGGTAAAGGCCCATTAGTTGGGTGGTAAAGACCCATTATTAGTATTCTGTTTCCGTACCTTCTGTCTGTTGGGGTGGTAAAGGCCCATTATTAGTATTCTTCTTCCGTACCTTCTGTCCGTTGGGTGATGAAGGCCCATTACTAGCATTCTGTTTTTGTATAGATTATTCTGTTCTGTTTCAGTTTAAACATTAGGGTAACACCTGACCCTGTTATACTAGTATTATTGCAGAGAAGTAAGATGTAAGCAAGGAACATAACTTGGTTTACATCATTCTGTCTGTTATTCCTGTTGATGTAATCTCTCATCCAGCTTTATTTACATGTCATGATAATATTATCTGTTTATATGCTGGAAGTCACTGGACTCGCCAGACTTTATGTCTGACCTCGTTTGTTTTCACCCCTTTTCTTTCCATTTCCCCCAAGGTGCTCAGGGTGGAAACATAGGAGCCTGATTCTGATTCTCTCTGCTTGAAGTACTTGGAGTATTGCTTGGCTTTGACTCTATCTTTTCATGGCAGTTTATGTTGGGGATTATGGCTTTGAAACTTTACATTCTGAAGGATTTTGTATAAGACTGATAATTGTGTACTTGAGTTTTGGTATTGTGATTTAGAAAGATGTAACCAAACTTATTTCTTCTTCTGCTGTAATAAAATTATAAGTTTTCAAGTACTACTTATCTGTCTTGTAATATTCTTCTCTGTCTGCTAAAACGCTCCATCAAAGTTAAGGCATTCCCTTTGTGAGTGACCTTAACGGAGGTGGGGTGTTACACTTGGTGTCAGAGCTGAAGGTTACCAGATTTGATAAAAAGTTTTTGAAAACTATTTTCAAAAAGGTTTTAAAAAGGAAGTATTTTCAAAAGGAAAGTTTATTTTGAAAAACATAGTCCCCAAAGCCATATATCTATCTTTTGATTTTTTTTGTTTAATTCTTGTTTCTTTCTTTTCTGAGTCTCCGGGGCTCCTGGCTTTCTGGGAGGTAACCTCATCGCGACATGGTTCCATAGGCATGATGAGACTACGGCGCCTATCGAAGGGCAAAGAAGTGCCTAACTTCCATCTGTAGCCGCAGTAATTTCACCTACGGCTAATCCTATTTCGAGCTTCGTAGGGTTTTCCACGCGATGGGGGCAACTTTAGAGAAAGACTTGTTAACATGTAAGAAGACTGGTTGTTTTCAGCGCAGTGAGACAGGACATCTGATCTAGGATTGCCCCAGAAGGCAAGGGCAAAGGGTTGAATCTTATGGAAGGTACGTGAATGTTCTCGTAGTTGGTGGACAGGATAGAGGTGGAAAATTTTCCGCAGAAAGTTTAATTTCCTTATCTGTTCATTCTGGCATTTTAATTCTATAGTTGAGTCTCTGCGCTTTAATACTAGTCTTGTTTCTGATCCCGCTATAGTCTCAAACCCCATAAGGGTTACGACTCATCTATTTGTGATAGATTGGGTTTTGAGGGTATCTGTGTTAAGCGTTAAGTTGACTATGACGCATACATTCTTGCTTTTTGTGGGATATGGTGAGGTTTTATCATGCTTAGATTCCTAAGAATCATTTGATAATCTGATCTGTACTAGTAATCTGTAAGTATCTGAATATTTCTGAAAAGGATAGGGGTTTTTACTTGAAGCGTGAAGTAGATTTCCAGTTTTGACATTGTTTAATGGGAGTAATTTTCTGAGTGTCAATCTGATGTTGATTTCGGTCTTCGAGGTTGATACGTTGGGATTTATTTTCTTATCTGATGTCTAATGGGAACAAAAGTTTTGTTTTAATTGTACTAGATTCTATCACTCGGCTGTATCCTATTGATCGAGTCTTCGACCTTTAGGTAGAAACTAATGGATGTAAACATGTGTTTGAGACATGTTATGTTTGATGGTTGCAAGTGGATTCAAGTGGATGCTAGTTGTTGCTCGTGGATGCATTTACACACACTAGGCATTAGATCGGCTCAAAAACACTCTCATACTGCATATGGATGTGTGTGCATTTTTCAATTTTTGTGGACGCAAAATGATTGACTCATCAAAAGGATGTTGCATTTGGATGAATGGTTATGCACTCATATAGAAATGATGTGTATCAAATAGGATTGTTTGCATACATGATTGGACTCATGGCACTTACATAATTCACATTAAGGAGGTCAACTGAATCAGTAGACCGCCTGATCTTTTGCATTCGATAGGGGACATGTACCCACACTTTTGCATATGTTCATACAACATTAGTAGTTTTCTAAGGACAATGGATGATTGTGGATGATGGTTGAGTAGATGGATGATTGGATGGTAGGACACATTCTTCTTAACTTGAAGATTTCGGAGACGAAATCCTTTAAGGAGGGGAGAATGTAACACCCCGTATTTTCTATGAACGAATAAGAAAAAAATTAAAGTATACTTAATTTTTAGCAGAAGAATTGAGGGAAACGGGTTGCGCCATTGTGTTCGTATCGAAATTCTGCTTGAGATAGAGTCCGAGTTTGCGTAAAAGGGATACCGTATGAAGAAGATATGGACGAACAAAGTTAGGCAGAAAAACTAGAAACAGGCCAGAATACACTGGCGCACTTGTGAAGTGCACCAGTACAAAAATGCACTGGCACACCTGCCAAGTGCGCCCATACCGATCCAACACAGAATTCTGGAGTGTTCTGTGATGACGTGTCTTCTACTGAGTGGTTGGATGAGCTTTCTTCGAGCTGGGTGGTTCCGATGACTTCTGGACTGATCTGAAGGCTCTAAATCACCTTATTCTCCTATAAAACACCCCAAAACCTCACTTTCTCTCTACACAATTTTATTCTGCCTATACTATGCCTCTATTCTAATTAAAAGAAAATAATGGCGTTGCTACTCTGTTGAAATCTAAGCTAGAACTAGTGCATCTTCTTCCAATCTAAATAGAATTAAAAGAGAACAAATATTTTCAAATCTAATCGATAGTCTACGCCAAAGGAGAGTTATTCAGTGTCAGAATACAGATTCCAAAATACAAGAATCGTTCCCTTTTTGTGAGTAAAGTTATTTTCAGATATGAACTTTAATTATGATCTTGACATGGTTATAAATCTGAATCTGAGGTTATGCATATTCTTATTTGTCGGATCTGTTTTTCTGTGACTATTCTCTTTCTTTTTTCTGTTCTATAGCCAGGCTACTACGAGCCTACGTCAAATCTCATAAGAGATTAACGCACGAACGCTAAATTTTAGGGTAAATAATGAATAATTCATAATTGGACATGACTGATCTGTGACTAATTTGGGAAAAGGACATATGTTGTAAATTAGATCTAGATCACTGCATACTCTGTGATTTGGAAGAAGAGGAATCATTGAATGCAGGGGTGGGCGTTAGCGGTTAACCGAACAGATCGGTTAATATTTTGGTTAACCGCTTATTTTGTACGGTTTGGTTAACCGAATTTCGGTTAATTGAGGGCAGCTTTATTCGACCGAACCGAAATTATTTATCCACGGTTAACCGTTCGATTTAAACGGTTAACCGTTCGATTTACATAATATTGCATAAAGTTACACCAGTATCTGATTAGTGATTACTCTACTGATATTGCATAACCGTAAAGTTATAGCAGTTACAACATAAAGTTACATAATATTTCCTAACCATGTCAAACACATCCATAAAGTTAAGCATGCATTTTAGACTTTCGGACATTCAATTCTTTCTAACTGGGATGTAGTAATCCAAAAATAAGTTGGTGTAAACTACATTTAGCTAGAAAGGAAATATGAACGGTGCCCAGTTAAGTTAGAACTCAAAGAATTAAGTTAGAAGTTTGACATCGAAGATCATATTCATGTCAAACTACATTTATAAACATGCAACTTCATGCACTGAATGGGACTATAATTAACATAAGTCCTATACAAATTAATAAGTGGTATATTTGCCTCATGTGCATAACAATTCAACTTCATGCACTAAATGGGAATCAGAACTGTTAATAACTAAATACGGTCACCCTATAAGCACATGTAAGTATATAACCGTGCCACAATTTGAAACAAAAACGATAGCAGTTGATGAAAACATACATAACAGTTTTATTCAAAAGGTGGACTAACTGTAACTATATGTAGTTTTATAGATTTACTGTTTACAGATTTACATACATAAGCACATGTCGGTTAACCGATGAAAAAAAATTGGTCAGTTAACCGAACCTACCAAGATTATATTATCCGTTAACCGAACCGAAACTCTTCGGTTAAGGTCGGTCGGTTAACCGATGATGTCGGTTAAGTCGGTTCGGTTAAGTCGGTTCGGTTAAGTCGGTTAAATCGGTTAAATGCCCACCCCTAATTGAATGATAACATATGACTTGAAACTTGGGGACATAAAGCATATAAAAATTAAGATCTGATTTTGAGAGGATATAATTTAAAGATCTAGATTTTTGGGTATATAACGATTCATGACTTGAAAAAGGAATATGAAACTTAGGCATAAAGACCTATATTAAAATAGGATAACTATTAATGTGAATGCGCCTAAATATGGATTTTTGGATATTGGCATTAAAGGCTATAATTGTGCAGAATTCATATCATGATTTGGGGCTTTTAGAGAGTGTTCTATGCTATGCAAAGTTTAACAAAAATTTGGGGGCATATATTGTATTATGAATTATGACCATGATTTGAGCATGTAAGTTTAGGCTTAATTAATGATTAGGCAAGATATGTAAATAGAATTTTTAGGAAATGTTAAATCTGTTAATCTGCTGAATTGCCTAATCTGCTAAATCTATTGAATTGCCTGTTCTACTAATCCGCTAAATTTCCTAATCTGCTAGATATGTTATTTGATAAATCTGTTGAATTGCTTAATTTGTTGAAAGCTGAATAATTGTAATTTGGAGGCTCGATCTAAAATTGAGCAAAACCTGTTAATAGAACTTTGGATAATCTGTCGTAACTTGTAAAGAATTTAAATCTGCTAAATGGACATAATTAGTCTGATATTTTCTGTAATGGAATAAAGTGGCTATGACACGAGGTTAGATTCCGTTTGCGGTAGAAGCCTGCCCGGAACCAACCGCTTAACCAGCGACCGCAAACTGTCAGTCTAATGTGAGAGGTCGTAGGCATAACTAAAATATGCTTAGACACGAGGTTAGGTCTGGCTTGTGGCAGAAGTCTGCCCTGAACCGCCCGGCATATCCAGCGGCCACAAGCTACCGACCTAATGTGAGAGTTCTATGCATTAATATTTAATAAATGAAAATCTGAGATAAATATGACGTCTAAAACGTGTTGGGTGGATAGGGTTAAACCAACTGGACTGATGAATTTAACAAACCCGTTTCGTGAATCTGTAGGCCCAATACAAAGTTAGACAATCTGTAAGTCTGCTAAAACTGTACATCTAATCCGTTAGTCTGAAAACTTGTTAACTTGATTGTCTGATCTGTGAACTAGTAAATCTGAGCTCTATATGTCTAAAACTTGTAAACAAGTTAATCTTAAATCTGTTAGTCTGGGGACACAAGGTTAGGAGGGGAAATACTTGTGTCATCTGTTGTTTGGGACCCATATTAGTCTGTAACCCTTTCTGGTATCAAAAACTTTGACCCCACGCTATGAAGGGGTCCGGGCACGCTTACTGAACTAATTATAAGCGGTTCATTCGGATAATGGCGAGGGGGTGTTGATGGTGCGTTCCAACTAGGTCATGTGCGTGCATGGATCCGGTCTGCTCTGAGGATGTAAGACACCGTGACATCTGTAAATAGGTCTGTGCCAATAGGTTGCCACTTTAGGGAGTGATACACCCTACCGTGGGGCCAACACATGGTATTTATGTATTAGGGAGCCGATCTCTTGGGGTAGGACTTAGGGTACACTTAGTTCTGTCTGTTTCTGTTGGTATCGTCTATTTCTGTTGGGTGGTAACACCTGTCTGTTTCTGCTGGTACCGTCTGTAGGGGTGGTAAAGGCCCATTACTAGTGTACACATAATTCTAACATTCTGTTTCCGTAGGGATTATTCTGTTTCCGTCTTTGATTCCGTTTCCGATTCTGTTTCCGTACCTTCTATCTGTTGGGGGTGGTAAAGGCCCATTAGTTGGGTGGTAAAGGCCCATTATTTGTATTTTGTTTTCGTACCTTCTGTCTGTTGGGGTGGTAAGGCCCATTATTAGTATTCTGCTTCTGTATCTTCTGTTTGTTGGGGGTGGTGAAGGCCCATTACTAGCATTCTGTTTTTGTATAGATTATTTTTTTTCTATTCTATTTCAGTTTAGACATTAGGGTAACACCTAACCCTGTTATACTAGTATTAGTGCAGAGAAGTAAGATGTAAGTAAGGAACATAACTTGGTTTACATAATTCTTTTTCTTCTGTTAACTTAAAGTATATCTGCTATTCCTGTTGGTGTAATCTCTCATCCAGCTTTATTTACATGTCATGATAATATTATCTGTTTATATGCTTGAAGTCCCTAGACTCGCCAGACTTTATGTCTGACCTCGTTTGTTTTCGCCCCTTTTCTTTCCATTTCCCCCCAGGTGCTCAGGGTGGAAACATAGGAGCTTGATTCTGATTCTTTCTACTTGAAGTGCTTGGAGTATTGCTTGGCTTTGACTCTATCATTTCAAGGCAGTTTACGTTGGGGATTATGGCTTTGAAACTTTACATTCTGAAGGATTTTGTATAAGACTGATAATTGTGTACTTGAATTTTGGTATTGTGATTTAGAAAAATATAACCACACTTATTTCTGCTTCTGCTGTAATAAAGTTATAATTTTTCAAGTACTACTTCTCTGTCTTGTAATATTCTGTTCTGTCTACTAAAACGCTCCATCAAAGTTAAGGCATTCCCTTTGTGAGTGACCTTAACGGAGGTGGGGTTTACAATTCTTTGGCGTGGGAACATGCATCCTGAATTGTTTGACCACGTCCGCAGCAAGTTGGTCAAAGGTGGAGATAGATTGAGCCAGGAGTCGGGTGAACCAGTGTAAAGTTGTGCCTTCCAAGAAAACCTAAAAGCATTTGCACTTGACGGCATCAGTGGCCTGACTGGAGTCCAAGTGCTACTCATAACGGTTCAGGAAGCCACAAGGGTCAGTCTTTACCCCGTACAGTGCGAGTTGTGGCATGTTAAAGCGTCGAGGCCATTTGGCTTCTTGCACGACCCTGGTGAAAGGTTTACATCTCATGTTGGTTTACCACATGATGTTGGCGTTCCCTTGCATATCTCTCATGATCCTTCGGATCATGTCGGGGAGATATGCTGGTTGAACCGCCCCTGATGGACTCCAATGGTCATGGTTCACCTCAAGGGTTCTGGGACATGGACATCTTTTGTGGTGGACATTGGGCTCATCCTCATCCATGCCATCAGCATTATTCGCATGATTTTGGTATAGTTGATGAGGCTAAGCCGGTTGATTCTAATTAAATGGGACTTGCGCCTGTTGAGTTGTTTGAAGCGTAGGCCCTAAGTTCAGAGTAGTGACGGTTGGGTTCTGTCCAGGAAGGGGTCGGTTATTGGGACCTGGTTCATCATTAATACCCAACCGGGAATGGTCGTGTTGGTGCATTCCCTCATTGAATGTTATGGTAGTCCCATTACCGTTTCCGTTGTCATTGCAGGCAATAGTACTAGCATAAAAAGTCAACCTCTTTCTTTGGCTTCATCCCCGAGTATCGAAAGAAGAACTTCCTGAGGCATTTAGCTACAGACGAGCATTGTTCTGAGAAAGAGGGGGTTTAGTGACGAGATATTGACTTTCCTGAAGTTGACGCATCAGGTCAATGTTGGTCTTCAATGTGTCGTTAAGCTCTCAGGATCTATCTTCCATTTTTTATTAAGTGTCTAAAGTTGCGCTTGAGTTGCAGGAGCATCGGGGTCTGTAGGAGGGACGATATCCATGTCAGTCGGGTTCCCCATTGATTGGGGTTGTTGAGAAGCAACACTGTCAAAAACTGCAGAGTTTCCGATCATTTGCTTCTTACCTCGTTTAACCATCATAAGGGGACTTGAGTGGTAGGTTGAGAAGAAAACTAAGTAGCATGCCGAAGTCAAGATGGAAGTGAATGGAAAGAAGTGAGTTTACGTTCTCAGTGAAAGCACCAAAGTGTTGGCAGCAAAAATGGTCGTCACATTCAAAGATTCTCTTAACTTAAGAATTAACATTTCTCGTACGGAAAATTAAAGTGAGGAAAGCAATAAATACATAGAGGTTCATAGTGGTTCGATCTGTGAGGGGCCTCCATCCACTTTGAAGGAGTTTGATGATCTTTGTTCACAAAATAGAGTTACAAGCATTGATCATCACCATGGCATTCGTTTACAAATAGTTCTATGTATTTAGGAGTCACATTTGTCAAATGCCAAGTCTTGGAAAAAAGTGATGTAATATTCTTCTTCCTCAAAAGCTATGCTGCATTAATGGAAATTTTGAAGTTTGTAGGACTGTCAAATCAATCACAATCAAAACCTTATGAAGAATGATTAAGGAGGTATTTATAAGTAGTGGGTTAGGTGGAGTAGGTGAGATTCGGGGACCACACAACATAATTGCATATCCCTAGAAGGCAACGCCTCGAATTTCGCATCCCTCTATAGCGCACGAGGGAAAGTCATGTCCCCTCTACGGGATACAAATTTCATATCTCAAGGGATAGGACTGCTTCGTATACCCATGGGGATACGGTTTTCGTATCCCCTGAGGGGTACGAATTCTCGTATCTCCTTAGGGATGCGAATTCCTGTATCTCCTTAGGGATACGAATCTGTATCCCTGCAGGGGATACAGTAGTTTTGTATCTCTTGGGGATTTGAGTTTCTTATCCCCTGAGGGACACAATTTCGTATTACTGGGGATACGTTAGCTTCGTATCCCTTAGGGATACAAGAATCTATTTCCCTTGAAGGATATGAATTTGTATCCCTAGGGATACGTTGAAGAGTTTTCGGGCAAAGTCGAGAGATGTGTTACAAAGGGATTTGAAATTAGCGGTGTCGAGCTAGTGGGAGTCAAAATTAGCAATGCGGAGTCGGAAGGAGTCAAATTTAGAGGGATTCAATATCCCTGAAGCCAGGGATTCGAAATGGGAAAAGTGGAGTATTTTGAGGGGTTATGAGGCCTACGCTTGCATGACTTCTCTCGGGCTAGAATCCTTAGTGCTTTGGCGACACTTCGGGCTTCGGTGCCATGCGATGTGTTGAGTCGAGTAGGCATGGTGTACTTTTTGGAACCAGACAAAAAGGTCGGTCAACGTGTGCGTGTGTGTGTGTATAAATATATATATTAAATTTTAGACATAATTCTTGTATATAAAAATTAGGAGAATTGGAGCATATTGGTTCGAAGCCCGAAATCCAGATTTGACTGATTATATACCTAATCCACTATTGTTTCCTTCTAATCTCTATGAGTGGAAATTAAATGAGTTTTCTGTTTACTATTCCTTGTCAATATAGATTTGGATTATTTTGCCTAAAAGGGGTTTGGATTATTATGCCTAAAAGGGGTTTGGATATTTACAAACAAGTGAATCAGTCCATTTCAAAAATAAAACAACACCCAAAGCTTTTCTTTTCATTACTTCAATAATCAAAACCCAAAGCCTAAAAGGGGTATGGATTTGGTCAATCAAATTGTATATTTGGGTATTGATTATTGAAGTAATGAAAAGAAAAGCTTTGGATGTTGTTTTATTTTTGAAATAGACTGATTCACTTGTTTGTAAATATCAATATATATATATATATATATATATATATATATGTGTGTGTGTGTGTGTGTGTGTGTACAAAAGCATAAGACTTAAGTATTGTAGAATTAACAGGTTTAAGCATCTATTTTTAATAGATTGTTTGAATGTATTATATACAATTTACTAAAGTCTATTCACTAAAGTCTAAGTTTTTGTATAATATATAAAATAAAAGTGAAGCAGTACCAAAAAAGAGGTTTTGCATATATAGTTGAGTTATTATACCTTGTCTTTCCTTTATTACTTAAATAATCATTCAAACCTTGGTTATAAATTTTATATATGTGTTGTTAATTCCCTTTGTATTTACTGTGAATATTCGTGTTTAGACCGTTGGTCCAATAGTAAAATGAACTTGTATACTTTTATAAGTCTTTAGGATTAACATTACAAACATATTAGGTCATTTATTCACGTGCGCTTGATTTACACTTTATTTGTTTCTATATTTTCATAGCGTAACTAACGTAATATAAATATGTATTAAATACATACTAAATGCATTTAAGTTAGGAAAGTGGAATTTAAATGTCCTAATAGGAAAGTTGTATGTATGTGAGTTAATGGGTTTAATTATTATTAGTGACACACATACACGAGGTTGACTATTGCTTGTTGTAGAATTTTTCCCTGAACTGGCAAATCCAGCATCTACAAGTAATATCGGTTAATATAAGAGATATAGGTGTCATGTGCAATTATAAATATTACATTAAAACGCGAGGTTAAGCCCAACTCGTAGTAGAAGCCTGCCCAGAACCTCCCGACAAATCCAACATCTACGAGTGGTTGGTTTAATGTGGGATGTCTTTTGTGTGTGTGTGTGTATATATATACATGTATGTATGTATGTATGTATGTATGTATGTATGTATGTATGTATGTATGTATATTTTTGTGTGGAGTAGGTCTGCCTCGAGAAGGCATTAAGGAGTTGACTTATTCTGCTTGGGTATTAGGTTGTTAGGACTAGGTCCATTCCTAAGGTTCACTCCTTCGTTTAAGACCCGGGTCGTGGGATCCGCCCTTATTAGGTTTTAAGTGGTCATTGGGTCTGCCATTCTCTAATAATCATGAGGCATTAAATGGTTATGAACGAGTGGGTAGTTCTCCAGAAGTGTTCGCTTCTTATCTAGGGGATATGTGAGGGCTGACCTAGGGATATGTAATATAAGAGTCCCAAGAGACCGCCTATCTAAGGGAAGTATTAAGTATCTTGGAGTTTAATCGTACTGATAGCTATATAGTAACGTAGGGGTTTGTTAGGAGTGTCATAAATGGCGATGAGTGTCTACCTAAACCTGGTATTAAGTGGTTGATTATTATCGCTCGAACTACGTTTATAGTATATTTTATAGCTTTGGCAATTTAAAGTCGATGTCTTAAGTGGCTAGGGGACTGCTACAAGGTATTAAGTGATAATAGGAATTCATCTTTAAATAACTTTAGATAATGCCTTTAAGTGAATGAATAGAGTCCGCCTCGTGGGTATTAAGTGATAACAGTTGTCCACCCTTATATTAGTACATGGGGTAATAAGTGATGATAAGCATCCGCCCTTATTAACATGTAGGCCTTAAGTGACTGTAGGGCGGTCCGCCTTATATGTTTGATTGTGGATTAGATTGCATAGACATAATATGAAGAATTTATACTACCAAGTATAGGAAATAGTTATCCCTTAAACTTATGTGATTTTCATTCACCAGAACTTGTTGTTCTGACATGCCTCCTCTTAACATATAAACAGGTTAGTATGTGGGAATGCTTGGGTCAATGATGACATGGAGAGTGGAGCCTAACGAAGGAGAATTCATATCTATTATTTACCATTTATGGCAGTATTAAGATTATTGCTGTATTGTTGGAATAATTATTATTATTGATGTGCCTCTTATTACTATTGAGACACATTGTAATAAACATTATTATGGTTTTATTAAATGGTACATCTATTTTGAGCTATTATATTTTATCCCTTCGGTTGTTTGAGATTCTGATTTTGTTTTAGTATGCTCTGTTCTATCTGTTAAAGTATTTCCTTATAGGAACCAATAATCCATTTAGAATGACTCTAAGTTCCGATGGGCCTTTTCTGGATGGAATTTCGGCCCATTCCAGGGGGTTTGTTAGCAGAGCCTATGTTACCAAATTTTGGGGAATGTATGTATGAGAGACGTGTTTGTTATTTGAAAAGTTTTCAAATATATATATGTGTGTGTGTGTGCGTGCGCATGCTATACCCTAAAACATACGCAACTATAGTAGGAAATTTCTGTCTTTCTTCCTCATTGCTTTTGGCTAAAATACTATCTTAGGAATTTCCATTGAGCTTTTCCCTTTTTCAGATAGTAGAAATGGCCAATGATCAACCCGAGCAAAGGAATCAGGCAAGGCCTCGATACTTGCCCGAGTGGTTCCAACAGTGCCTTAGGATTGTGAACCACGTAGTTACCCCTTCAGCACCAGCGGAACTAGCAGCTTAACCCGTTGAAGTGGCTTTCAACATTCCTTGTCTTTGTAAGGATTTCGTAATTTGAGGAGGCAAGACTTTTCTTAGAACGGAATGCTTTTTAGATGCTAAGGCATGGATATCTGGGTATGATCGTATTTTCGAAGCTATAGGAGGGAAGGACCCTTTGAAACGTAGGCTAGCTGCTTGGTATCTTAAGGGTGATGCACTAGAATGGTAAAACATGATTTTCGAAGAGAATGTAGGAAAGGTGTTTTCATGGGATGAGTTTAAGGTCCGGATTGAAATGAAATTCTTACCTAATGTGGAGGTGACCCTACTAATGGAAAGACTTATTCAGCTTAAGCAAGGAGAGTACTTGAAAGAATACATTGTGAAGTTTACTGAGTTGTCCAAACTCGGAAGGGGATTAGTGGATACACCGATGAATAAGGCATTAAGGTTTGTTAAAGGACTTAACTCCCTATTGAAAGAGGGGTTGCTAGCTCAAGTGACCTTTGGAGCTATTTTTGAGGCATTGATAGAGACTGGTATCCTATACTCCGCTGAGGAAAATAAGGAGAATAAGGGAGAAAGTACTTCTGAATATGGAAAGAACAAGAATTTATGGATAAAGAAAAAAAAAGAATGAGAAGTTTAAGAAAGAGGCTAAAGAATGTGGGGGATTCCACAAAAAGGGCCATGAGTCCAAGGATTGTATGGTGAACCTAGCAAAGCTTGAGTTTAAATGAAAATGCTTTTATTGTGATGAGGAAGGACACTTGGCAAGGAACTGCTCAAAACAGAAAGGAGGACAGAGTGGCCATAATTATGCCTTGGAGGCAACACCACTTGAGAGCCAACCCCAAGAGATCAAGGGCAGCCAGATTTGGAAGGTATAATCTCTATTCTAGGAACTTTTTTATGTACCTTGTTTGATTCAGGAGCGGCCCATTCCTTCATTGCTAGAGGGATTGTAGATTGCTTAATTCTTTATGTATCCTTTGCTATCTGTCTGATTACGGTGCCTAACCCTATCGGAGGAGCTAATCCACTTTTTCAAGTTAGTAAAGACCTAGTATTAGATATCGACTAGGTCGGTTTCTTATGTAATGCATATGTGTTAGATTTTGAGGGGTTGGTCCCATACTATGGATGGATTGGATATCGTTTATGGAGCCATCCTTATTTGTGATAGGTAAGTTGTTTGCTTGAGAAGTCATGGAGGCCACGGTTTAGGGATCTCATGTAGGACTGAAAATAGGGATTCATCATTATTACATTCTTTGTCTTTTGATTCAGATGGGGCATCTTTGGTGCCCATCATGTGTGAGTTTCCAGATTTTTTTAGGAAGTCATGTGACTTCCTCCCCATAGACAAATCTCGTTTAGGATAGACCTCGAGGAGGACACGAGGTCGGTAGCATTGCAGTTAAGGCACATGGATCTTAAGGAATAGAGAGAGTTGGACAAACAAATCTCTGGGTTGTTGCATAAGAAAGTTATCTGACAGAGTACTTATGAGTAGGGAGCACCAGTAGTATTTTCCACAAAATCCAATGGATCGTTAATACTATGTGTGGATTATAGGGAACTCAACAAGTTGACTAAGAAGAATAGATATCATTTGCATAGGATAGATGAATTATTTGATCATTTGGGAGAAACCTAAGTCTTTTCTCAGTTGGGCCTAGAGATAGGATTTCACCAAATGAGGATTTACGAGGAGAGTAAACCTAAACGGCGTTTAGGACACCCGATGGATTAATTTAGTCGAAGGTAATGCCCTTCGGTTTGACGAATTCCCCCGCTTTCTTTGTGGATCGTATGAGTAAGGTATTTAGGGGCATTCTCAGCAAGATAGTTATGGTATTCATGGATGACAGTCTTATATTCTCCAAGGACTATGAGTAGCATGAGGCTCACTTGGGAAAGGTGCTGGGACTTCATAAGGATCGCAGCCCCTCTAACCCAGTTAAGGAATAAAAATCAAGAGTTTATTTAGAGTGAGAAGTGTGGTATTACCTTTGAAAGATTGAAGGAATCTCTTAGGAGCAAGCCTGTTCTTATTATTCCTGATGGTACAAAGATATTCACAATTTTCACCGACGCTTGTGGGATAGGGTTAGGAGCGATACTCATTCAAGAGGGTAGGGTAGTTGCCTACACAAGTAAACAACTTAAGGATTATGAGAAGAGGTACTATATGCATGACTTAGAGATTGCGGCTATGATGTTTGCCTTAAAAAATTGGAGATACTACCTTTTAGGAGATAAGTTTGATCTCTTCACCGACCATAAGTCTCTAAAGTATTTCTCAGCATGACTTGAATCTTCGCCAGCAGCGGTGGATGGAGTGCATAACATTATTCGACTTCACTATGTAGTATACCCTAGGGAAGGGTAATTTCGTTTACCTTGCTTTAAGCCGGAGGCATGCTACCGTAAGCGTGATTGCCGAGTGGAAGCAGTTGGAATTTATTTCTTGTTTTAATCCACAGCCACCGTTTAAAGCATCTCAAGGATTTCTTGGAATTATAGAAGTGAGGCAAACTTTAATAGATAGAATTACGCATGAGAAAGATGTTAATGATGAGTGTAATGACCCGAAAATCCCCGCCCTCCATATCGGATGCAAGGCCCGATACGAAAGTTGGAAATTCTCGAACTGTTAATTTTAGGTGTACAACAACATCAGAAAAAACACAAAAGTCTTTTCATTAACATCATTACAATGTAACGTCAAAGTACAAGAATATATACCAGAATGCAATGATTACAATGCACAATGGAAATATGAATATTACATCAGCGGAAGACTCTCAAATGTTCTGGGCATAGCGTTACACTTCAATCCGGAATCCTGTTCTAAGAATTCTTCGAGACACATCTAAAAATAAACTACCCATTTGCCCACGTAGAAAATATGGGCACCCGAGTTTGCAAGGGAAAAACAAACTACGGGTCAGTCATGGGACTGGTATGAGAAACTCAAATCCATTATTCACTTTATTTTAAAGTTGGGTATATAATGGGACCACATCGTATAACACGGAACATGTTTACTCCACATGAATACCAGTGCACAAACAACTACTAAAAATAGACTTATGAAGCCTACAATGCATCCAAAAATATGCAATTCCTTAATATACCCATTTAGGCTTAATTCCCAAACTTAGATTTCAAACTCCAATTAACTTTACAGAAGTTATTTCTTTGGACTTTATTCCTGATTTCTTATTTCAAATCATTTGAAATACATATCTAGCTTTCATACCAAATTAGCTTTCATTTCAAGATCTTAAACCAAAATATATTTGAAAATCTCAAATATCTACTATACAAGTATATCAATATATAAGCCACCTGATCGAGAGGTTCCCCTAATGACCAGGCTTCAGGTACACCCTACCATCACGATAATAATCCAGATACATCCACTTTCCATTCTCGAGAGCGAACCACACTTTCCATGGACCGTAGTCCGCACGTGCCCGACTTTTCATCACCAGGGTCGTTACCCGATCATCGGTAACACATAGAAATCATTTCTAAATCCCGAAGTGGGGAAAACCATTTACACCAACAATAATCAAAAGTATAATCAAATCTATATCTATTTCCATTTCCAAATCGTTTCAAAATCATCGGGTTTAGTACTCGAAATCCTTTCTGTCTTATAAAACATTTTTATAAAACATTCCCTGTCCAAAATCGGGAAAACCGTGTCCTTTCTTTTATGAAAATCCCATTTCAAAAACATTCATTAAATTGAAATGAACCCAAAAACTTAGCTAAATACTAGTCGAATCATGAAATAAATCACAAGGTGTTAGCATACAAGTATTATCTACCCAACCAATGCTAAATATAAAAGCAATTTTGCTCATAAACTGGTTGAGCACAATCCAAACAATCAATCAATCAATCACAATAATGAACTTGTATTATCAACCACTAATGATCATATAATCATATAAGTTCACTAACAATTTTTGATATTAAACTAGCCCTTAATCGGTTAATAGCTTCTCATATACTTAAGTGACTACCCATATTCTACATAAATATCAAATCTTTAAGGGTTTAATTTTCTTTATCACATCAAATCACTTGCAAATAATTCAAACATACCACCACAAATCAACTAAGGCATGTATATAACTAATATTCCATAAAGGTGTAATTTTGTGAACTAACATAAGGTGTTTAACCTCTAAATTCCATAAAGATGTCATTTTTACTCAATGAAAAATCATTACAAAACATATGCCATCAATATAACCACATAAACCATTAATTTCCTAAGAGACATATCATCAAACACCTTATAGGCATCATATAAACTAGCAAATAAAACCCCTTTATAAGTTGAGATTTTTTCACCCAAAAGCTACCAAACTCCACTAGAATTTAGCTAAGGGTTGTATAGATCCTTCTCTTAGCTTTTCTCCTTCCTTTCTTCTTTATTTTCTTGAAAAAAAAACTTTTTTTATTCAGTAAAGGGGAAAACGTGAGAAATTCATGGAGAGGGGAAGAACAATTTTCCAAGAAGAAGAATGGAGTGATAAGGAAGGAATAAGGTATATATAATAAAGGGGTAATGCATGGATGCTTGACTCGTGTCTTATGGATAAGCATGGAAATCCTAAGGCCATTATTCATCCTTACCCTTAGGATTAGTAACTTGTGTTTTCTCAGGCAACTTTTGGCCTTGTGTCGAAGTATCAAACGATAACAGTTTTCAGAAATTCTTCAATCATAAGATCTGGTTTCTAACGTACTTCAATCCTATGTGTTCAAATATAAAATCTGAGTTCGTTTTTCAAATAATTTATTTTAGTTTTGTTTTGTGAATAACTTTTTATATTCGATAAGGAATTTTCTCAGACTTTATACATAGCTAATATCATATGTTTAGAATTTTCCTGGATAGGTCTCAGGTTCCAATTTTGCCGTTACCATTGTCAAATTCCAATTACCATCAAAATTTTGTTCAAATATTGGCCTTTTGTTTTTTCTTTTCCACATACAGATGCCGTTTTACGCGAAACTTTCCTGATTACTAAAATTCACTGTTTCGGATCCAATGGAGGTGGTCTCACAATCTAACGATATCCTGTTCTCAAGTTGTGCTCAAAATCGTCTGTTTTTAGTTCAATTTTTAACCTTTCAATCTTTAATCAATATTAAACAGATTATATTTTTGGCCAAACTTGGCTGGTTACCTAATTTCATTATTTTGGATTCAATGGAACCAGTTTCAGGATCTGAAAATAAATATTTCTTCTACTTCCTTTGTAAACGTGCTATGTTTATATTAAAACTCATTATTATAACCATGTTCCAATTATATCATTATCCGTTTTCAATTTTATTTTTATTCTTATAAAATTTGGAAGTCCTAAATTGGTTCCAAATTTGTGGGTTGTTACATTCTCTCTCACTTAAAAAAATTTCGTCCTCGAAAAGGAAGGAAGACGTAATACTATTAGCTCATTCTAGGGCATTACTAACCCTATCTCTAATGAGTCTCTCATTCTTGGATATTATTGATCCTATCTCTAATGAGTATTCTTTTATAGGATGTTACTAATCCTATCTCTGATGAGTCTTTTCTTTCTGTTCTAATGTGTTGTACTCCAAAGCTTTTGAATTAACAGGGTAATTAAGTGGATACACTTTTCTACACGGGCAGCCGCATGGTCGATTCGAAAGGCGGGGATTTTCGGGTCGTTACTATGAGTTAAAGATGGTGAGAGGAAGAATTTTTAAAGAAGAACCCTTTTTCATTATGATAGGTATTCTATTGACAGTAGTGTGAGTTTGAGATGGGACTGTCAATTTTGTGTCCCTAAGAATAGAGATCTTAGAAAGGAAATTCTATATGAGTGTTATCGGCCGAGGATGACCATACACCCCAGAGGAGATAAAATGTTTAAAGATATGAGAAGACATATCTATTGGGAAGGAATGAAAAAGAATGTTGTAGAGTTTGTACCTGGATGTTTGACTTTTCAAAAGGTTAAGGCATAGCAATGTTGGTCCGGAGGGTTGCTTTTATCTTTAGAGATTCCCACTTGGAAATGGGAACAAATTTCAGTGGATTTCATTGATGGGCTTCCGAGGAATTAAAAGGAAAATGAAGTCATTTGGGTTGTCATGGATCGTTTGATGAAGAGTGCTCATTTAATGTCGATCAAGAAGAATAGGACATCAGCTTCGTTAGCCTAGTTATACGTCAAAGAGATAGTTAGACCGCATGGAATCCAAATGAGCATAGTTAGTCATATGGATCCATTGTTTACAAGTGAATTTCGGAGTAGCCTGTTAGGAATTGAGATGTTGATGATGGTTTTGATGACAACAACCTTATTTTAACTATTATTGCAATAAAATATATACTGACACTATTATCTAGAATATATATATATATGTAAACATGAAATATATGCATGTATTGATTATTGAAGACTGTACAGTCTATAGAATCAAGATTTCAAAGAAGAAGAGTTCAAGAAAGAAGACTCATGAGTAACAGGAGTTCAAGAAATAAAAACTAATAGAGTCTAAATTTCTTGTTAAAACTCTGAAATAGCACTGAATCTTGATTTTAATCTTTCTCACTATTTTTAATATTCTTATCTTATTTTCAAACTGATTTCAAAATTACTTCCTTATCTCAAATATATATTTCTTATTTTTAAATTTTATTTTATCTACTGATTTTAAAATATATCTTTTATTTCTTAAAACAGTTTAACTCCTGATTCAAATGCATTTTTTATTTATATGATTGTTTTTAATTTTATATTAAGTTTGAATATAGTTACTTAAGTTTTAATTCCCTTTAATTTATATATTCAGTTTTAAAGTGTTTCTTATATTTATAATCATAGTTTTATATATGTTTTATTATCATGTTATATAGTTTTTAAATCATTCTTATATATGTTTTTTAATCATTTTTATATATGTTTTTAATATATATTTTTTCTTCAAATACTCTATTTTAATATATAGAAAATATATTGTTTTAATTTAAGATTCACCAGAATTTATTTCAATATACATGCCTTAGTTTGAAAATTTTATTTCTCAAATTTAATGAAGGCATATCGACATAGGTAACCCCCAATGTCGACATGGTGACTGTTGGATTTCAAATACAAATTTTGAAAAGATGTGTCTTTTGAATTCAAAACCATTCTGAAAGGATTTCACTGTTGGGAGACTATAAACAGGCTTCCAAAATTGAATTTTCTTAACTAATTTTATTATCTTCTTCTTCCTTTGTCTTCTCTACATTATAACTCTTAACTTCTTAAATTGTATACTTATACTCTGCCAAATTTCAAAGAGAATCACATCAGTCTCTTTCCAGTTTGATTCTCTGCAACACTCTCTGAAAGATTCAAGTGCTACTCAGAAGTTATCGGGTTTATGTAATTAAAGATCGTAAGATCAAGTTTTATCGAGTCCTTCCTCTAAAATTGATACTGAAAAGGCGTGTTTGCAGCCCTTTCAGTTCTATTGGGTGTGATTGTAGCATATAAATCAATCGAGTCTCATTGTACTCCAGAAACAAATAGGATGTACCTCGTTGCCTTGAAATCGAGGCTCGTAAATTTGGATATTATTTTAAAATAAATCTATATCAACCCAGAGTTGTGAGGGACTGGATATAAGGTAACTCCGTACCGGTATCAAATTCTTGTGTATTCTTTCCTTTTACTGCTTTTAATTTATTATTACCTACATCTGTGTTTGATTCTGTGATCATCTCATATCTTTGATTTGCATTTCATTCTGAATAACTCAAAAAGTTTTCATAAAATTTATAAAATCCATTAAACACTATTCACCCACTCTAGTGTTTAGTTTTCCTTAAGATCCTTAATCTGCATTCCCCAACAAAACCTACAAGCAGCCTTGGGGAGGACGATGGGTTTGAGTACAACCTATCACCCGCAGACCGATGGACAAACGGAAAGAGTCAACAGAGTTCTTGAGGATCTACTTAGATCCTGCATCATCGACTTCGGAGGAGTTTGGGAGAAATATTTTCCAATGGTGGAGTTTTTGTATAACAGCAGTTTTCAAGCGACAGTTGGTATAGCCCCTTACGAAGTATTATATGAGCAGCCATGCAAATTGCCTACTTGTTAGTGGGAGACTACTAGCAAAGATTTTACTCAAACCAGACCTTATATGTGATTCTGTGGAGAGAATTATTTTGATTCGACAGAGAATAATGGCAGCCCAAGACCGGTAAAAATTGTATGCGGATAGGAGGAAAAAAGAACTCAAATTTAGCGTTCGAGGATTAGTATTTGTGAAAGGGAAATTAATTTACAAGGACAAATTATTTGAAAATTTTAACCACAAGGACAAGAGACTAAAAATTTATTCAAAAGGACAAAACATAACTCTAATTTATTCAAATGGACAAAACAAAGGATTTTTTTCCTAAAACTTTTTTTTACAAAAAAAGAACTTAATTTTTTTTTTTTTTTTTTGCAGAATTTAGGTATCAATTTTGTATGTCTGTAGGTATCAGTTTGCTCTTTGCAGCTAATAGATAGCAGTTTTGTGTGTTTGAAAGTATCAGTTTTTAGCCTATAGCTGTACAGAGCAAATTGATACCTACAGACATACAAAAATGTTACCTAAAATCTACAAAATAATAATAAGAATAATAATTTCAAAACAAAAAATTATGTTTATTGTCCTTTCGAATAAATTTGGGCTATGTTTTGTCCTTTTGAATAAATTTTTACTCTTTTGTCCTTATGGTTAAAATTTTCAAATAATTTGTCCTTCACACTATTTTCCTGTTTGTGAAAAAAATCCCCTTTTAAGAAAACTGTTTGGTTTGGATTTGGTTCGGAAAGACTGGGAAGTTGGCTCCTAGATTTTGTTGAGCCGTTTTAGATTGTTGATAGGATAGGGAAAATAACATATCATGTGGATCTTCCCAAGCGCTTATTAAGGGTCCATAACATTTTCCATGTTTCCAACCTTAGGAAATGCCTTCATGATTCCGTCGTTGTACTCAAGCTAGAAGAAACTGGGGACTTTGGGAGCTTTGAGTTGGAGTCTAGGGTACCCTATGTCATCGCAACGATTGTGGAGCATGAAATTAAAAGACTCTACCATAAATCCATCAGACTAGTTTGAGTACGGTGGGGAGATAACCATGCGGAAAGCACTTAGAAAACCAAAGAGAAGATGAGGCAAACTCATCCAGAGCTTTTCTCAGGTAATTATTTCCTCTAAATTTCCTTTTATGGTTGCATCATGATTGCTAGATTGGATGGTAGTATATGGTTGCAACGAAAATGCACCATGCACCCATATAGAAAATAAATGCATATTGAGGTATTTTGCATACATTCAACATCACTTATTACACATACACGCCATGACTGAGCTCACTTTAGCAAGTCTGCACTACAAAATCAAATCGAGTAAAAATGTTTTATGGATGCTTATAAACAACTTGTGTGTACACATAGTTGTTGGAGCGAGGTGTGTTTTTCTCCCCTTCAAAAAGATTTCGAGATGAAATTTCTTTTAAGGGGGGAAGAATGTAACACCCCAAAAAATTTATCCTAAATAGACGTAGACAATTAAAATAAATATAAATAATAATAATTTAATAAAAGATAGATGGGTTGAAAATAATAATTTTGGATAATTTGGAATTGGGCCACAAAAGTATTATTGATGTGTTCGCGGCAAGATTTTGATACCTTTCATATTTTATTTGCTAAAAACGGAGTCTGTATAAAGAAGTTATTAATAAAAGTAGTTATATGTAAATTGTTTACACACAAGATTTGAAACTAAAACTGAATAAATATAAATATGGAATATAATTATATAATGATGGGCATAGTGGAATATTCCACAAAGTTTGAATTTGTGTATAGTTATATATATATGCGCAGAGGGGGACAAAAATAATAAACAAATGGAAATAAGAATCAATGATAATAAACGAGTAACTAATATAAAGCAACGCTACATGGAAAATTAGTTCCCTAGCTCGACCCCATAAGTTGAGTCGACCACCCATGTAGAAGGGAGGTCAATCTGGGGTCGATGGCCCTTCATGCTGAGAGGTGGAGAAGGCTTATGTTTTTCACGGATTTATTTATAGTTTTACATCAATGGACTATCCAGATTAAATCAAGCTAGTCTTACGGTTTACATACACACTTGCAACTATAAATAGAACACCCTAGCCTCTCTCTAAACCCTACACTTCATTCTATTCTGTGCCTCTGTACCGTCTCTTTGCCATTTCTTAATTCCAATGAAAGTTAGGATTCTTCTCTTCCTCTAACCTATATTCTATTTCTCCAGTCTAAATTCTTATATAGATTCTGGAATTAAGTATAATATGTATACATATGAGATTCTACGCCAGATTCTTATATATATATATGTTAGGAGAATTGAAGCACGTTGGTTTGAAGGCTGAAATCCAGATTAGAAAGATTCTACACTAAATCCACAATTCTTTCCTTCTGATCTCTATGAGCGGAAATTATATGAGTTTTCTATTTACTATTCCTTATCAGTGTAGATTTGAATTATTATGCCAAGAAGGGGTCTGGATTTGAACGAAAACAAAACAAATCCTCCAAATCCCGTATTTTTGTTATTTGTGGAAATGGTCAATCAATTGTTGTATATTTGGATTTTGGTTATTGAAGTAATGAAAAGATAAGCTTTGGGTGTTGTTTAATTTCTACAATGGTTTGATTCACTTGTTTGTAAATTATAATTATTCATATATATGTGTACGGAAGCACAAGACTTGGGTGTTGTAGATTTAACAGGTCTGCAACTATTTTTAATAGATTTTTTAAACGTGTTATTTATAATTTAATAGAGTCTTAAGTTTTTGTATGCAATATAAAATGAAAGTGAAGCAATACCAAAAAGGAGGCTTTACATATATAATTGAGTTATTACACCTTATCTTTCTTTTGTTATTGAAATGATCATTCAAACCTTGGTTATAAGTTTTATATATGTATTGTTATTTCCCTTTCTATATACTGTGAATATACATGTTTAGACCATGTTGATGTAATATGGTAATGAACTTCTATACCTTGATTATGTCGCTAGGATTCACATTTCAAAGGTATTAGGTCGTTTATTCACGCACTCTTAATTTAAGCCTTTTTTATTTCTACATATTCATAGTGTAATTAACGTAATATAAATGCGTAGTAAATACGTACTAAATTTGTTTAAGTTAGAAAAGTAGAATTTAAATGTCCCCATAGGAAATTTGTATGTGTGTGAGTTAATGCCATTAATTATCATTAATGACACATAAACACGAGGTTAAGCGTTCCTTGTAATACAAGTCTGCCCGGAACCTACCAGCATATCCAGCATCTACAATTAAGATTTGTTAATGTGAGAGGTATAGGTGTCATAGGCCATTATAATTATTGCATTAAGACAACAGGTTAAGCCCGATTTATAGTAGAAGGCTGCTCGGGACCACTTGGCAAATCCAACATCTGCAAGTGGTTGGTTTAATTTGAGATGTCCTTGTGTGTGTGTGTGTATTTGTGTGCGAAGTAGGCCTACCTCGAGAAGGTATTAAGTGGTTGGCTTACCTTCTTTATATATTAAGTGGTTAGGACTAGGCCCATTCCCAAGGTTCATTCCTTGGTTTAGGATCCAGGTAGTGGGACCCGCCCTTATTAAGTTTTAAGTGGTCATTGGGTCCGCCTTTATCTAACAGTCATAAGGTATTAAATGGTCTTAAGCGATAGCAAATGAGTGGGTAGTTCTCCCGAAGTGTCCTCTTCTTGTCTAGGTGTTATGTGGGGGCTAATCTAAGGATAGGTAATATAAGAGTCCTAAGAGACCACCTGTTTAAGGGAGGTATTAAGTGGATAGGAGTAAACCCGTAGTGAGAGATAAATAGTAACGCAGGAGTCCGCCAAGAGGGTTATAAATGGCATTGAGTGTCTACCTAAACCTTGTATTAAGTGGTTGATTACTATCTTTCGATCTACATTGAGAGTATATATTATAGCGTTGGCGATTTAAAGACGAGGTCTTAAGTAGCTAGGGTCCGCCATAGGGTATTAAGTGATAATAGTAAAGACGAGGTCTTAAGTAGCTAGGGTCCGCCATAGGGTATTAAGTGATAATAGGAATCTACCCTTAAATAAATTTATATAATGGCCTTAAGTATCTGAACAAAGTTTGCCGCATAGGTATTAAGTGATAACAAGTGTCCGCCCATATATTATTACTTCGGGTATTAAGTGTTGATGATAAGCATCCGCCCAAATATTAACATGTAAGCCTTAAGTGATTGTAGGGTTGTCCACCTTATATGTTTGAATGTATATTGGATTGCGTGGACATAATATGAAGAATTCATACTGCCAAATATAGGAAATAATTATTCCTATGTGATTTTCATTCACCAGCACTTGTTGTTCTGATATCACTCCTCTTAACATAAAAACATGTTAGTAGATGGGAATGCTTGGATCAATGATGCCATTGAGAGTGGAGCCTGACAAAGGAGGATCTGTAACTATTAGCGATCATTTATGGCAGTATTATGATTATTTTTGCATAGTTGGGATAATTATAATTATTGATGTAACTCTTATGGCTATTAAGACTCGTTGTAACCAACATTATTATGGTTTTATATAATGGTACATCTTTTTGGAGCTATTATATTTTATCCCTTCTGCTGTGTAAGGTTATGATTATGTTTTAGTATGCTCTGTTATATCTGTTAAAGTATTTCCTTAAATAAATTAATGATCTGTTTAGAATGGTTCTAAGTTCAGATGAGCCTTTTTTGGGTCGGAATTTAGTCCCATTCTAAGCGGGTTGTTACATGAGAGATGACTTTAGATCACGCTAAAATTTCATTAGGAGAAACTAGGGTTGAAGATGACATTGCCACAAAATTTGATCCCCTGACTCAACATGTGATCTGATCAGTACCAATCCCTATGCACATAAGATTAGTACCAATTTGATAGATGTACGACTTGGAGCATGCATTATGGAAACGGGTCCTTGTGTATGCTAGTGTCTTAGGTTTAGGAAGTCGCCTTAGTATCTGTTAGATATTGAGTGATCCTTGTTGAACTTGAACTTATGTGCATTGAGTATCAAATCAACACTGATTCCTTTATTAACATGAGTATCAGCTCATATTTAGAACATTACATGATATTTTTCTTCTGAATTCGCTTGACCATTGCCTTATGGTATTGGTCGTACTTGATATTTAGATCTCCAGATCATTATTCTAGTCTGCTTCCTTCGATAATCGCCATGTCGTTCTTGCTTAAATAGCCAGATATAGCTAGGCCAAAATGACCAGTAACACTTTCCACCTAAGGTACGTCTTGTCGTAAACACGACGTGCTTTGAATTTAGGTAAGTTAAAATGGTCGTAATGAATTCCACACTACTTATGGTCTTTACCTTTCCATTAATGTGCCGCAATGAAGATTTTTATCTTTTGAAATTGATCACGACACTTGGTCAATCTATCGATAAACCCTTTTTCGGCTAATTAGTTAAACTAGTATAACTAGGTAATCTGAACTAGATCTCTCTTTGGAGTTCACAAGTAATCATCCAACTACTGTTGAGCCAAGATTTTTAACGTATAGTGCACGCACATGATCATACGTTCATGTATACACTTTTGTTACTAACTCTTGAGTATGTGCAAATGCAAGTACGTTGTTGTCGGTTTAAACTTTCATATACATATATGTACACATACATACATGTGATACGCACACATGAGGGATCAGAACTAATCCTTTTTCTCATTGCTTTCACACCAATCTGGGAATGGTGCAAGACATGGTTTTTTATGGGCTTCAGAGTTCAAACCGACTTCATACGTATATAAGTTGGTATTTATTCACCTCCTCTCACTTTATTTTCATTATTTCAATCAAATCGGTACATATTAAGTCTCTATTAACATACTTCAATTGCAAGATTATAATCATATTCCTCCATCATCCTCCACCACTCCAATCATAATTGTCCTAAGCTACTTGCTGCCTTCCCTATATTTGTCCACTTAATCTACATCGCCTTGTAACCTAAATTGAATCAAACCCAACCCGAATCGCTGGATAAGTGGGGTTTGATTTCTTTTTTGTGTGTTGGTGATGAGATTCAACGCGGTTATAGTGGCGGGTTAGAGATGGCAAAATGAATGTTGGATTCAGTAGTGGATCTGAAGGAGTTGAACAGCCGGTTATGTTGAACGAAGGATGAGAAGAGTTAGAGAAGATGAAGTTAGAGAGAATCGCCTATGGTTAGGTGGAAAAGGATCAGATAAGATCGACTTCAAGTTTGTGCAGAGATTTCTCTAAGTATCCCTAGGTGGAGATATTATTTATGACCCTTTTCTTAGAGAAGGCTAAGAATTTTTTTTTGGCATGCTTGAACTCCTATAAGCATACGGATATGGAATCTTAGGACTTTGACAAGCCCACACGAACATCTTAAACTACAACGTAAACTTTTATTGGAAATAATCTTGGTTTTTCAGGAAACAATTAATTGTATTGTTAAATTAGATGGAATAAATCAAGGGAAAATCCAGACTTTCTATTTTAGATATTCTAGATAATGCATTCCTAGAATACTCTGGAGAGTGCACTGCATCATAAAAGCAATGTAATCAAGATGATGTATGAATGCAATCAAAATTTTGTAATCAAAAGGAAAGCAATGAAAATTTCCTCTTCATTAAAATATTTCTCTCAAAAATTCCTTCTTTTTCTCTTAAAATATTAGTAACAGTGGTATCAGAGCTTTAGATCCTTGCAATTAAAAAAAACAAAGTGTAAAGTAATGGCTTCTCCAAGCAATAGTTCAGCAAGCATCAACTCCACCTATAACAATGTCCAAGTTCCTTTATTTGAAGGAGAAAACTATGATTTTTGGGCAGTAAAAATGGATACTTTGTTCACCTCGTTGGATGTTCATCAAACAAGGATATGAAAACTCAACAGCTGTGGCAGAACGTACAGCAGCCAAACTGAAGTATTAAAAAAGAAAAAATCATAGATGCTGGAGTTCTCAGAATGATTCAAAGAGGAGTGTCAAACACCATATTCCCAAGAATTATGAGAGCAAAAACAACCAAGGAAGCATGGAAAATCTTGCAACAAGAGTTTGAAGGGGATTCAAAAGTAAGAACTGTCAAACTTCAATCTCTAAAGAGAGATTTTGAAAATGAAAAAATGAAAGAAAATGAAAGTTTGAATGAGTATTTTAATAGGCTGTCCGAATTAGTGAATCAAATGAAGTCTCATGGGGATATAATTGATGATCGTAGAATTGTTGATAAAATTTTGACAAGCTTAACTGAAAATTTTGATCCTATGGTGGCTGTTATAGAAGAAACCAAAGATTTATCAAACATGACCGTTCAAGGCTTGATGGGTTCACTTAGATCCTACGAGCAAAGGTTGTTATGCCGTACAGAAAAGACGGTTGAAAACGTGATTCAGACCAAACTCACCACTCAATTAAACAATTACAAAACAATAAAGCAAAATAATGGCGAGTCTTCTAGAGGTGGCAAATTTGGCAAAGGAAGAGGAAGAAATTCACGCGGAAGAGGTCGAGGCACCTATGGCAGAAGAGGAAGTGATGAAGGAACAAATAAATGGTGTGGAATTTTCAAAAAAATCTCTCATGAAGAGAAGGATTGTTGGAACAAAGAAAAGCCACAATGTCATAATTGCAAAAGGTTCGTGCACATTCAAAAGGACTGTCGCCTTGGTAAGTCACAAAACATAGCATTTTCCGGAGCGGAAGATATGGAAGGGATCTTGTTCTTTGTTTGTCAAAAGGCAACTGAAGAATATAAGAATATATGGTACCTGGACAGCGGATGTAGCAATCATATGACAGGAGACAAAAATGCATTCATTGACATAGATCCTTCATTTGGTTCGAAAGTTAAACTTGGCAATGGAGAGTATGTTGAAGTTGAAGGCAAATGCAGCATTGGAGTTGCAACAAAGCAGGGTAGTAAAGTTATTCATGATACCTTTTATGTTCCTAAATTAGATGGAAATTTGTTGAGCATTGGACAACTTTTAGAGCATTGATATTCTCTTCAATTTGAAAATCGAGAATGTAAAATCTTTGATTCAAAAGGAAAAGCTACTATTGTAATAAAAATGGCAAACAACAGAAGCTTTCCCCTCCATCTCAATTATGAGAAAAATCATAACTTCATGGCAAAAGAGGAAGACGACACTTGTTTATGGCATAAGAGACTTGGGCATTTAAACTACAATTGTCTCACATTGCTTTCACAAAAGAAGATGGTGTATGGGTTGCCAACAATAAAAAAAGAAGAACATGGAGTATGTGAAGGATGTGTACTTGGCAAACATCATCGGCAACCGTTTCCAAAGGAAGGATCAAGACGAGCCAAAGAAGAGTTGGAATTAGCACACATGGATGTATGCGGTCTTATGAGCACATTATCTCATGCTCAAAAAAGGTACTTTATTTTATTTATTGATGATTTGACCCGCATGACATGGGTATATTTTATGAGACAAAAATCTGAAGTGTTTGTTATATTTAAGAAGTTTAAAGCTTTTGTTGGGAAACAAAGTGGTATGTCCATAAAAGTTTTGAGAAGTGACAGGGGAAAGGAGTATAACTCTAATGATTTTGATAAATTTTGTGAAGAAGAAGGTGTGGAGAGGCAACTAACCGTTAGGTATACACCTCAGCAAAATGGTGTATCTGAAAGGAAGAATCAAACAGTCATGGAGATGGATATATCAATGTTGTTTGAGAAACGCATGCCTAAAGAATTTTGGCCCGAGGCTGTAAATTCAACTGTGTATTTGCTGAATAGATGTCCAACAAAAGCTGTATGGAATATGATGTCGTTTGAAGCGTGGAGTGGAAGAAAGCCTTCAGTGAATCATCTTAGAGTCTTTGGGAGTATTTTCTATTCTCAAATTCCTAAAGAAAAAGGATAAAGCTTCAAGAAGAAAGTGAAAGATGCATTTTTATTGGCTATAGTTCTATGTCAAAGGGCTAAAGACTTTACAACTTGAAGACAAAGAAAGTAATCACCAGTAGAGATGTTGTATTTGATGAGAAGACATCTTGGAATTGGCAAAAGTAGAAAGTGGAGGATAAAACCGTTCCAGCAATAATTTTAGAACAAAATCAAACTACACTTGCAAATAACCAATGTGATTCATCTACACCAAGTTCTCCATCTAGAACTTCAACCTCAGTAAGCCATAATTCATCATCTCTATGCTCAACCCCAATAAAAATGAGGAGTTTAAGGTGCAACTATTGCGCAATGGAACCAAATTTTTTTGAAGAAGCAGTTAAAGAAGATGCTTGGAGGAAGCCAATGCAAGAAGAGATGGATGCACTTGAAAGGAACAAAACATGGATGTTGGTTGATAAGCCAAAAGACAAAGAAACCATTAGAGTAAAATAGATCTACAAAGTGAAGCATAATCCAGTCCATCATGGAAGAACAAAGCATATAGGCATCAAACATCATTTCATTCGAGAAGAAATTGAAAATGAAGAGGTGCAGCTGAATTTTTGCAAAACAAATAATCAAGATGCTGATATTTTCACAAAAGCATTGAAGCTTGATAATTTTAAAAGAATGCGAGACATTCTTGGAGTTCAAAAACCAAGCTTACGGGGGAATATTGGAAATAATCTTGGTTTTTCAGGAAATAATTAATTGTATTGTTAAATTAGCAATTGTATTAATGAATTGAATAAATCAAGGGAAAATCTAGATTTTCTATTTTAGATATTCTGGATAATGCATTCCTAGAATACTCTAGAGAGTGCACTGCATTATAAAAGCAAGGTAATCAAGTTGATGTATGAATGCAATCAAAAATTTGTAATCAAAAGGAAAGCAATGAAAATTTCCTTTTTATTAAAATAATTCTATCAAAAATTCCTTCTTTTTCTCTTAAAATATTCCTAACAACTTTGAATATAAATGTTAAACTTTGACATATGGATATTTAATCCCAAAGCTCAGTCAAATTCCATAACCATCAGTATAAAGGTCGATAAGGCAGTCAGCGGTAATGGTTGCTTCCGTTGAACTCAGAATCTTTTCATTAATGTTGTGGTTATTCTGAGTTGTAAACTTCACCACACAAATTGCATTGTTTAAAATTTGCACAATGGGGTTATTGATTAATCGCTCTAACTACAACTATTTGTTGAGTTTCATAGCTAATGAGACCCAGACATTCGGATCGCCTTGCAACAATGAATGCAGAAAAAGCTATTAAAGCTATTCCATAACCTGATTCTGATGTTGAATCAAGTTCAATAACAATTTCAGCTAAAATCCCTCCAAGCGATCAAATAGACTAACCTAAAGGTTCACAATAATAATCCCATAATGATGTTGATGATGGTATTGGAGAAGGTATTCTTATGACTCTTGAAACTCTTGATGGAGTTGTAATTGCAGAAGATCTAATAGGTTCTAGGTCATCGAGAATAAATGAAGCAATACCTAGAAGGATTAGTGATAAATACAAAATCTCATTTGAGGAGTATGAGTTTCGAGTCATGCAGATAGAGCATAAATGCCTCCAGAAGTGTTCACGGCTTGTAATTGATAATTATCCCTAGTTGTGTGTTGTCTGCAATTTAACCTGTATATTCGACAAATGCTCCACTACATGAGACAAACTTCTATGTAGTTGCAGATAAACAGCTACGCACTTCTTCTTAGGACATATATTCTCTTTCTCAAGTACCTCATTCGTGAGTTGACATAAGAGGACATATCCAAGGAACAGAAGAATATTCTGTCACTAATTCATCATGAGGAAAATCCAAATATTCATGTTATCATCAAAGCATGAAACAGATTTAGTAACTTCAAATGTCGCTGGTTCTATGTTTGTCGTCCACTCGGATATGTTTGGCACTTAATCGAAAGATATGAGAGGTATTCTCAACTCAGTCACATGTTTTTATGTTATTCAAGTCGTGACTATTGATAAATGTGACCTCTTTAGTGGTGTAGGGAATACCACGAGACCTTCAAGGAAAAAATATGAACCATGAGGAATAATATCTTGGATAATATCTTTAGTAGAGAAGGAGGGCCATTGAGATTCAGAGGCAGTCACAACAACCTCTAAAATAGGTAGGACCGAAGGCATAGTAGCACAGATGTAGGCAGATGATCTAGGAAGGGGATCCTGACAAGAATTTGGTAATCAAAAGAAAGCAAACAAGAAGCAGGAAGATGGCTAAAAAAATGACATGTAGAGAAAATATCTAGTTGTAAGTTGTACTTAACGTCAACAAATAAGTCATGTTCTTCTATGGTAACTTTAAATTTAAAGGAAAGTGGTTTATCCAGAGTGATCTCCCTCAAGGCTAAAATACGAACCATACCGATGACCCTCAAAGGAGCCAATGAAACTCTCAAAAACGTATAACTCCTTATCATCGATGAACTCTTGCATGGTTTTGATTTATTAGAAGGAAATTGAACCATCGATTATGGTTGAGATGGAGCATATATAAGGGCAAATCCAACAAAGACTTGGATATCCGAATATGTGAAATCCGCACCCAAATTGGCCTCCAACGGGATGTAGAAACATGCGGTCATTCTGAAATCTGGGAGAAAAGTTCCGGAATTTGCAAACCAGTGTTACGCTTGTTGAACAAACGCCTGAAATAAAGCGATGGCCCCATTTTAATGCGCTTGTTCAACAAGCGCGTAGATAAAATAATTTTGCTGCATCTTTCTAATACGCAATGCATGTGGTCCCATTTTAATGCTTTATGCTATGTTTTGTTCCCATTTTTCTGTAAACAAAGCACGTTGCAACATTTGCTCCAATACGTCAACTGCATTTGGTCCCATTTTCAATGCTTCATTTCTTGCTCCAATACGTGGCCACATTCCTTGCTCTAATATTACCTGCTACACATAACACGGTCCCCCACAAATTCCTAACTCAACGCTACCTACCCCACTTAATTTTCCAGGTGTTTGTTCAACAAACGCCTGCTTTCAGGCATTTGTTGAACAAACGCGTGGTTTTAAAACTGTTGGGCAATTCCATCGGTTCGATTTTTCAGGGTGTATAAATTTGGATTTCTACACCCGAATTGTTGGAGATTGTAACACTCCTAAGTCCCACATCGTGGAAGCCTGTGTGAAGTGGGTACTTATATAGTAGAGTCCATCTCTTACTAAAGCCGAGGCCTTTTGAGGAACAGAACCGCACACCTATACGATGGCTAAGTTGAGGACAATATCTTGCGTGAATGGAGGTGCAGGCTATTACAATGGTATCAGAGCCAATACCCAGCCTGAATTGTGGCTCCTGTATGGACCATAGCGTCTGGGTGAGGTGTTTGTGAGCCAACGGGGATGTTGGGCTCTGTAGGAGGGGAGAATGTAACACCCCTAAGTCCCGCATCGTGGAAGCCTGTCTGAAGTGGGTACTTATATAGTAGAGTCCATTTCTTACTAACGCCCAGGCCTTTTAAGGAACAAAATCGTACATCTATACGGTGACTAAGTTGGGGACAATATCTTGCGTGAACGGAGGTGCAAGCTGTTACAGAGATGCTCCAAGTGTTTAAACTGAGGAAGAAAAGAAGAAGAAGAATGCGACGATGTTAGTCCTATCGTGTCCCTAGTAGCCGACCATGGACTTGAGGAGGCTCAAGATCACATAGAAGGAAGAAAAATGGCCGATGGTGAGGTTGCATTCATGTCATAATGGCGTAGCTCTAATTCATGGAGCCAGGGATCAGACAAGAAGAAACTCAGTGTTAGGAATATTTTAAGAGAAGAAGAAGGAATTTTTGAGAAAATTATTTTAATGAAGAGGAAATTTTCATTGCTTTCCTTTTGATTACAAATTTTGATTGCAATCATACATCAGCTTGATTACCTTGCTTTTATAATGCAGTGCACTCTCTAGAGTATTCTAGGAATGCATTATCTAGAATATATAAAATAGAAAGTCTAGATTTTCCCTTGATTTATTCAATTCATCAATACAATTAATTATTTCCTGAAAAAACAAGATTATTTCCAATATTCCCCCGCAAGCTTGGTTTTTGAACTCCAAGAATGTCTCGCAATCGTTTAAAATTATAAGGCTTTAATGCTTTTGTGAAAATATCAGCAACTTGATTATTTGTTTTGCAAAAATTCAGCTGCACCTCTTCATTTTAATTTTCTTCTCGAATGAAATGATGTTTGATGGCTATATGCTTTGTTCTTCCATGATGGACTGGATTCTTAGCTATAGCAATGGCTCATTTGTTGTCACAATGAATAGTCACAGCTTCTTGTTTCTCACCAAAATCATTTTGTATTTTCTTCAACCATATTGCTTGTTGGGTAGCTAGGCCAGCTGAAATATATTCAGTTTCTGCAGAAGAATGAGCAACTGTTTGTTGCTTCTTTGAACACCAAGAAAATACTCCCGATCCAAGAGAAAACACATATCTAGAAGTGTTTTTCATGTCATCTATACTTCCTGCCTAGTCACTATCGCAAAACCCAAATAAATTAGTTTCAACATTATTTTCATATTTGATCCCATAGTCCAAAGTGCCTTGAATATATCTCAGCACCCTTTTTGTTGCACCTAGATGGATATGACTAGGATCATTCATGAACCGAGAAAGTAGGTTGACTGCAAACATGATGTCAGGTCTTGTATTAGTAAGGTAAAATAAATTACCATCTAGGCTTTTGTAGTAACTAGCATCAACCTTCCTTCCCCCATCTTCTTTTTTTAGCTTTTCATTCACAACTAGCGGTGTATCAACCGGATTACACCCAAGCATCCCAAACTTTCTTAATATTTTCTCAGCATATTTCTTTTGACAAATAGAAACTCCATCATCACCTTGAGAGATTTCTATTCCAAGGGAAAAATGCAGCAAACTCAAATAGTTCATTTCATATTTCTTCATCGTTTCTTTTCTAAAATCTTCAATCAACTTTAAATTGTTTCTGGTATAAATTAAATCATCTACATAAAGTGCAATAATTAGAATACCATCCATACCTTGCCGTTTGACATACCAAGTAGGCTCATTCTTGCTCTTCTCAAAGCCTTTCTCCATGAAGTAATTACCATGCTCGTGGTGCTTGTTTTAGCCCATAAAGCGCTTTCTTTAGTTTGTAAACTTTTCCTTCTTGTCCTTCAATCTCAAATCCTTGAGGCTGCTCCACGTAAACCTCTTCTTTTAATTCTCCATTAAATAATGCAGATTTTACATCTAACTGGTATAACTTCCATTCTTTTGGGGCAGCAAGTGATATTAAAGCTCTAATGGTGTCAAGACGTGCCACTGGAGCGAATGTCTCTTCGTAATCAATACCGGGCTGTTGAGAATAACCTTTTGCAACGAGTCTCGCTTTGTTCTTTTGAACTAAACCATCTGGATTATGCTTCACTTTGTAGATCCATTTTACTCCAATGGTTTCTTTATCTTTTGGCTTATCAACCAACATCCATGTTTTGTTCCTTTCAAGTGCATCCATCTCTTCTTGCATTGCCTTCCTCCAAGCATCTTCTTTAACCGCTTCTTCAAAAAAATTTGGTTCCATTGCACAATAGTTGCACCTAGCAAAAATATCATCCAAACTCCTCATTTTTACTGGGATTGAGCATGGAGATGATGAATTATGGCTTGCTGAGGATGAAGTGCTAGATGGAGAACTTGGTGTAGATGAATCACATTGGTTATTTGCAAGTGTAGTTGGATTTTGTTCTAAAATTCCAAGATGTCTTCTCATCAAATACAACAACTCTACTGATGATTACTTTCTTTGTCTTGAAGTTGTAAAGTCTATAGCCCTTTGGCACAGAACAATAGCCAATAAAAACGCAACTTTCACTTGCTTATTGAAGCTTTGTCCTTTATTCTTTAGGAATTTGAGCATAGCAAATACTCCCAAAGACTCTAAGATGATTCACTGAAGGCTTTCTTCCACTCCACGCTTCAAACGACATCATATTCCATACAGCTTTTGTTAGACATCTATTCAGCAAATACCCAATTGAGTTTACAGCCTCGGGCCAAAATTCTTTCGGCATGTCTTTCTCAAATAACATTGATTTGGCCATCTCCATCACTATTTGATTCTTCCTTTCGGATACACCATTTTGCTGAGGTGTATACCTAACGGTTAGTTGCCTCTCCACACCTTCTTCTTCACAAATTTTATCAAAGTCATTGGAGTTATAATCTTTCCCCTGTCACTTCTGAAAACTTTTATGGATCTGCCACTTTGTTTCTCAACAAAAGCTTTAAACTTCTTAAATATAACAAACACTCCAGATTTTTGTCTCATAAAATATACCCATGTCATGCAGGTCAAATCATCAACGAATAAAAAAAAGTACCTGTTTTGAGCATGAGATAATGTGCTCATAGGACCGCATACATCTTTGTATACTAATTCCAACGTTTCTTTGGCTCTTCTTGATCCTTTCTTTAGAAACGGTTGCCGATGATGTTTGCCAAGTACACATCCTTCACATACTCCATATTCTTCTTTTTTTATTGTTGGCAACCTGTACACCATCTTCTTTTGTGAAAGCAATGTGAGACTATTGTAGTTTAAGTGCCCAAGTCTCTTATGCCATAAACAAGTGTCGTCTTCCTTTTTTGCCATGAAGTTATGATTTTTCTCATAATTGAGATGGAGGGGAAAGCTTCTGTTGTTTGTCATTTTTATTACAGCAGTAGCCTTTCCTTTTGAATCAAAGAATTTACATTCTCGATTCTTAAATTGAAGAGAATAACCATGCTCTAAAATGTTTTCAATGCTCAACAAATTTTCATCTAATTTAGGAACATAAAAGGTATCATGATTAACTTTACTTCCCTGCTTTGTTGCAACTCCAATGCTGCCTTTGCCTTCAACTTCAACATACTCTCCATTGACAAGTTTAACTTTCGAACCAAATGAAGGATCTATGTCAATGAATGCATTTTTTATCCTGTTATATGATTGCTACATCCGCTATCCAGGTACCATATATTCTTATATACTTCAGTTGCCTTTTGACAAACAAAGAACAAGCTCCCTTCCATATCTTCCACTCCGGCAAATGCTGTGTTTTGTGACTTACCAAGGCGACAGTCCTTTTGAATGTGCCCGAACCTTTGCAATTATGACATTGTGGCTTTCCTTCGTTTCAGCAATCATTCTCTTCATGAGAGTTTTTTTTTGCAAATTCCACACCATTTATTTGTTCCTTCATCACTTCCTCTTCTGCCATAGGTGCCTCGACCTCTTCCGCGTGAATTTTTTCCTCTTCCTTTGCCAAATCTGCCACCTCTAGAAGACTCGCCGTTATTTTTCTTTATTTTTTTGTCATTGTTTAATTGAGTGGTGAGTTTGGAATGAAATACGTTTTCAACCGTCTTTTCTATACGGCATAACACCCTTTGCTTGTAGGATCTAAGTGAACCCATCAAGCCTTGAACTGTCATGCTTGATAAATCTTTGGTTTCTTCTATGACAACCACCACAGGATCAAATTTTTCAGTTAAGCTTATCAAAATTTTATCAACAATTCTACGATCGTCAATTATATCTCCATGAGACTTCATCTGATTCACTAATTCGGATAGCCTATTAAAATACTCATTCAAACTTCCATTTTCTTTCATTTTTTCATTTTCAAAATCTCTCTTTAGAGATTGAAGTTTGATTGTTCTCACTTTTGAATCCCCTTCAAACTCTGTTGCAAGATTTTCCATGCTTCCTTGTCTGTTTTTGCTCTCATAATTCTTGGGAATTTGGTGTTTGACACTCCTCTTTGAATCATTCCAAGAAATCCAGCATCTGTGATTTTTTCTTTTTTAATACTTCAGTTTGGGCTGATGTACGTTCTGCCACAGCTGTTGAGTCTTCATATCCTTGTTTGATGAACTCCAAGACATCCAAAGAGGTGAACAAAGTCTCCATTTTTACTGCCCAAAAATCATAATTTTGTCCTTCAAATAAAGGAACTTGGACATTGCTATAGGTGGAGTTGATGCTTGCTGAACTATTGCTTGGAGAAGCCATTACTTTGCACTTTGTTTTTTTTAATTGCAAGGATCTAGAGCTCTGATACCACTGTTACGAATATTTTAAGAGAAGAAGAAGGAATTTTTGAGAGAAATATTTTAATGAGGAGGAAATTTTCATTGCTTTCCTTGAGGAGGAAATTTTCATTGCTTTCCTTTTGATTACAAATTTTGATTGCATTCATACATCAGCTTGATTACCTTGCTTTTATAATGCAGTGCACTCTGTTGAGTATTCTAGGAATGCATTATCTAGAATATCTAAAATAGAAAGTATAGATTTTCCCTTGATTTATTCAATTCATTAATACAATTGCTAATTTAACAATGCAATTAATTATTTTCTGAAAAACCAAGATTATTTCCAATACTCAGCTTTCCACTTTGAAAATTTCAGTGGTGGTCAAGCTCAAAAAAGGACATACCTCTAAATAAATAGTCCCTACATCACTTGATATGAAGGAGATATTTAATGTTCTTGATGACTTACCGCTCGAGACTACGTTATTCGACTTCATAAGCATTAACCTTGATAACTTCTTCCCTACTTCTGATGAAGGTATTGTCCCTATTATAATGGGAGAAGTTAACATATCTAGTAAGACTCCAAACACTGGTCTATTGGTAGGCATCAGGACACTCACATCTATGCATTGCACCTCACTGCACTTGCTTGCCCTTTAGTTTATTGATACTGATTCTAACTTGTTTTTTATAGGTAACATATGAATGAAGAAAAAATATGTCAAGTAGCATAGGGGAATCTTGCCTAAGCTTGGAAGAAAAACTAAGTATCATTCTAAGCATCAACATCGAAGAAGCAACATAGACTTTAAGCATCGATTAAACCGCAACAAAACGGAAATGAGGCACCATGGTTACGAATCCAGTTCTAGGCGTCGGTCTAGGTCGTCATTTCTTACAAAGGTTATGATAGATACAGCGGTCGCCGCGATAAACCTCGTTCTCATGACCAATCTTGAGTTCCACCTCCTTTAGCTTCTATAAATCTTGTCAGCCATATTTTGGGGGTTCTAATCCAAAGGGAAAATCGTTCACCTTTAATGTCTTTAATCCACAGTCCAGAATGTTACCCAAAAATGCCCTAGTTACCACTGATACAAGCGTCAAACTGGTTGAGAGGTTTGTGGGACTAAAGCTTCAATTTCCAGCTGAAATTTTATCGATTTATGTTTATCCCGAGAATACAATTGATGCAATTGAGATTGATAAGAAAGTGGTCAACTATTCATATGATACCTACGGTTAGTAAAGAAAAAGGCAAATTCTATTTGAACCCAACTAATTACTAAGTAGCCCCCTAAAATCCTGCAAAAACAAGTAAACCCATCATTTTACTGAGTAGCCCCCTGTTTAATTCTAAAAAACCAATAATAGCCTTCCTCGTAGTGACTCCACGTGGTATTGTAGGAAATCACGTAGGGCCGCTACTAGGATCCTAACCATACCCCGTAGAGGCTCTACGGGGTATGGTTAGGATCCTAGTAGTGGCCTTGCCTGGTTTCCCACAATACCACGTAGAGCTACTACGAGGTAGACCGAAAATATTAAAAAATATAACTGGAAATGAGTAGTTTTGTCATTGATTTTTTTATAAGAATGGGAGGCTACTCAGCATTTCTCTGTGTTCAAATAGAATTTGCGAAAGAAAAAATGTCAAGGTTGCGGAAAGGATGTCTGGAATCATAACCGAAAGGGAACATAAGTTCTATCGTAAAAAGATAGACGTTGACCAAGACAAGGATAACATCTAGATAAGGATAAACAAGTCAAGGATCCAAAGGGGTGGTTAGCAGCGGTGCAGAGAAAAAAGTTGGGACTTCTTGCAACTCAATGATTCTAGGACCCGATTTCGATAAGAGTTTATAAAAATTCTCTTTTGACCAATTCTTTAGAGAAAGATATCAAAGCGATTTCCTAAGAGACGGAAAAGCCCGTGCAGGAGGAGCACTTGGCAAAGAGAACGTCGAACTTTTAGAAAAACTTGACAGGCAAATTCTATTTGAACTCACAAAATAGCTGAGTTGCCCTCCCTATTTCCAAAAAAAAACTTAAATCCCCCCCTGTTCTCTGAGTTGCCCCCCGCCTTTAAAAAAAAGACAAAATTACCTTACCTCGCACTGCCACCGCAAGGTTCCTTAGCGTACCACGCAGAGGCACTACGTGGTACGCCAAGGAACCTCGCACTGCCACTGCGAGGTTCCTTAGCATACCACATAGTGCCTCTGCGTGGTACGGTACAGAACCTCACAGTGGCAGTGCGAGGTAGGCTAAAGCTTAGAAAAAGAATCAAGCGAAGGGTAATTTCGTCATCACTGTTTTGAGTTTAAAAAGGGGGCAACTCAGCTATTTGGTGAGTCCAAATAGAATTTGCCAACTTGATAAAGCCAACAAAGAGCTATGTTGTAGGCTCAAATGGAATCTCAAACTTACTACAAGATGCCTTCCAAAATCAAGGTGGAGAAAGAGAAGGAGATTAAAGATATTAGGAAGCAACATGAAGACGAATCTAGTAGAATAAAGAGGAGTTCCATCCCAGCATTTTGGGATTCTTTTCCTCTCTGTTTCAGAACCACCTTTTCAGATCAGATAGTGGTTTAGAAAGGAAGAGGAGGAAAGGAAACAAAAAAGAAGCATATAAACTATAAGGGGATGAAGGTTTAAAACCAATAATCCTATATTCAATAGAGATATGAAATTAGTTAATGACAAAAGGTGATAAGGCAGTTGTAGTTATAATAGATAAAAATTAAAAATTAATAGATAAAGTGCACTGAATTGGTCCCTTGATAACATTATGATCAACGAATAATCCATCACCATTTTTTATGTTGAAAACAACGGTTAATTCATTTGAACTTTTTCCCTTTGATTATTATATAATAACCATTAATTATATGTGATTGCTAAAGTCGGAATAATAAATTAGCACAACTGTGTAATGTGGGCTCTCCATTTCTTCCCTTCCTTTACTTTGGCATTGGAAAAGATGTGAAATGCAACAATATTGTCCTTCGGAACAATGACACGATAAAAGTAACCATAAACTTTGTCGGTGAGTCCATAGTTGAAAAAATTGTTATTGGTGTACCTTTATCTAGACGAGTCTTTATCTGGTATGTGCACGTGTGTGTATGTGACTGCGCGCATGTATATGTAGCTTTAGCAGTGAACTTTATGTTAATTTGAGTGGAAGCATTATTATTTAATCAAGATCTAGTTTTTTTATTTTTTATTTAGATGCTAATGGAACTTAAAAAGAAAATTAATTATGCAGTCTCATAGAAATAATAGCAGAAATAAGAGACACGAAAGATTTAAATATCCTACATTCATGGAGACCCAATAACTTCTTTTATTCCAATGAAGAAAAGAGTACAAAAGAGAGAAGCATATTGGTGGATGCTCTCACACTCTCACATACATGTGAAGATAAAATTCCTTCATTTAAATAGACTTGATAATGAAAGGTTGCTTGAAAATGAAGTTTTTTTTCTTAAGATTATCCATATATGTTTCTAAATTGCACGATTTGATTTTTTTACAAATAGATGGTATAATTTTGGTTTTCATTTATTTCCTTTGATTGATTGATTCTCTGTGCCTAATCATTATTTCTTTATATTAACTAATTAATTGATTGGCTAATTAATTAGCTTCCTTTCAAACATCATCTCATATCTTACCATATATGCAAGCCAAATTAATTGATTAGTTGCACCAATTAATCAATTTCTTTCCTCCTCAAAAAATATTTGAATCGTCCAAATTTAACCCTCCACCTTGATTCAAATATAACAACTCTCTTCATCACCTCATCTCAAACAATCAACATAGAAGTTGTTGGGTTTAGCTCCCCATGGCGCTCAAGTAACATGAAGCAATTTGGTCAAGTTTGAGAAATGCTCGAACTTGTCATTTGGAAGTGACTTTATCATCATATCTGAAGGATTATCCAAAGTCCCTAGCTTCAACAATTTTATCTTGCTTCATTATTTCTGAAGCATAAGAAAGAAACCTCTGACATCAATGTGCTTCGTCTGTGAACTATAAACTTGATTCTCTACAAGATGAATCACAATTTGATTGTTTGAAAATAGCTTTATTGTGTATAGCCACTACACCATAATAGCCATTTGGCAACCCTTTTTTCTCACAATCGCCAACACTTATTTATGTTGTAGTGTAATAACAATAATAAGCGTTGCTATATTAAAAAAGTGTCGCCAAAAATACATAATTATAATTTTTTTTATTGGCAACGCTTATATGGGTTGTTAGCGCTGATTTCAAAGGGTAAAAACGTAAACTTCCTTCTGTAACCCTATTTACCATGTGCCAATCGTTTGCCTAACGCTTATCCATGATTCAGCCGCCCAAATCATATTATCCAAATCCGATTTCAGAGGAAAAAAAAGCAGCTTGTCGAAGATTCATCCGCGAGTAGTTTTCAATCCTGTTCAGTCTCGATTTCAATCCAAATCCGAGTTCATTATGCAAGAAGCGGCCACCTGAATCATTATCCAAATCCGATTTCCAACTCGATTTCAATCCCATTCAGTCGCTTCAGGTATATTTTTATTTTATTTTTGCTCACTTAAATTCTATTTTTGTTGATTTGTTTCTACGTGTGTCATCTTGGGTTATGTGGTCTGATTTTTGCATAATCGAGAACTGGAGAGATCATAATCGAAGATTTAATCGAGATCTCAAAAAGGGATCATAATTTCAGGCTTAGTTTTGATTCCTCAAATTGGAGATAAATTTAGTAGTAGATTTATTTACGCAAGTTTCCGTCAACGTGATTCAATAATAATGTGCCACTATGAATTGTTTCCCAGTTTTGTTAATTGCTTGCTGTAATAAAGACATATGATAGGTTCATACCTCAATATCAAAAGATATTCAGCTTACCATTTAATTGGTTGTGCTAACTTTTAATGATTTAAAAAATTGTGTTAACTTTTGAAGTACAGAGATTTGATAAAGCATACACACACTCACATAGGTAAGTCCCTTGTATTTATGGTGGCAGAATGTACTTAAGCTCCGTACCACTTGAACCCTTGTAGGGAAGTAACACAGGCCATGCAGGGATCATTATGGAAATAAAAGACTTGACCTTGCTGGTCCTTTACTTGGTGCCTTCTAATTTTTTTCTTTCTATTTTCAGTTATTTAGAAAATTGACAAGAGATGTACGGTCTTATGTTCAGAAGGTTAGTACTCTAATGAATGTGTTATTACATGTTATGTGGCTTCGGCAATTCACTTGGTCATTTCATGATGATGTTTGCTAATTTTCAGTGATTTTTAACAGTGTGTTGACAGTGGGAAAGATGTTAATTTGCAATTTGCAATTAAACCCAAGACCATCACAACCGGTCTGAAGTATTCTCTTGCTATGGGAAACTGGGGAGCTGCTAATAATGCTGGTACCAGGGCAGGGGTTTCACAGGTAACTTTTTTCTCTACATTTGTCTTGTGCTACCCTTTGTCTCTCTTTCTTAACATTCTTCGTTTATTTTGACTTGATAGGTGCTGAATCGCTTGACATATGCATCAACTCTTTCTCATTTGCGGAGGGTGAACTCTCCTATTGGTCGAGAAGGTACTCAATTATTTAGCATTTGATTACCATCATCTGTATGAAAAGCATTATTCTTACGGAAGGATGATTTACACAGGAAAGTTGGTAAAACCTCGCCAGCTTCATAACTCACATTGGGGTATGATGTATCCTGCTGAAACACCCGAAGGACAGGTAGGATAGTTTGATCAACAATGATCTTACTAATTTGTAAGTATAAAACAGATATGGTATAGCACACATGCTTGGTAAAAATTACAGCTTTAGATCATACATGTTCAGCCTAGATATAAAAGCAAAGAGATATCGTCCAACATAGTCTGATTGCACGTTCTTATATTTCCTTTTTGTGTGTGCAAGGTTTGTGGATTGGTGAAAAACCTTGCCTTGATGGTATACATTACCGTGGGATTAGCTTCTAATCCAATATTGGAGTTTCTGGAGGAATGGAGTACCGAAAATTTTGAGGTATTTCTTACACCTTAGATGCTTGCTGTTCTCAGGTGATATTGGTGCTGATTGTTATGTAGGATTGTGTTATTTTCATTGGTGGAGTAATATACAAATAATGTACCGATCTCTTGTCATTTCAAGAAATATCTCCCGTTGTTATTCCTCAGGCAACAAAAATCTTTGTCAATGGTTGTTGGGTCGACATTCATAGGAATCCCGACTTACTAGTGAAGACCTTGAGACAGTTGAGGAGATAGGTAGATACCTTTGATTCTCATTAGCGGTGATGCCATCTTTGCATATATGCATATGTAAATGTTGTTGCCTTGTTGCTATTAGCCTAAACTTTCTACATACCATCATTTCTCTTCTTTGCGCGATGCACAAGTTACTCAGTATTTTATAATAAAGTCAGTTCCTCAATGTTTCTGCTATGGTTTAGGTTCAAATATTTTGAACATTGTGGTTTTATCACTTCACCGTCGTCCCACTCTATATTTCATGATAAAATGGTGATCTCATAACACAAGTGCTTACATGTCGGTATGCCTGTGAGCTAGAAACAGCGGGGACTAGTGTGTGTGTGTGTGTCATGTATCTACGCCAACATGACACAGACGTGATATCCCGCGCACTAGTCCTTGCATATGCTATATTTCCAAATTGGTTAAAGAATTTATGGTTGATGTGTCAATCTATATGTTATTTTTACATCATGAAAGGGGATTAACGGTGATAAATCAGAGAATGCAGTGATACCGTGAGCACCACAATCTTTTTCTCCCTCTAATGACATTTAATTTTAGGTGCAGTACATGTAATAGTATGTGTAATACATCTAGTAAAGATGTAACTTCTGTTTCTTTATTGAATTCTAGATTGATGTGAATGCCGAGGTAGGAGTTATCCGAGACATTCGAAACTGAACTGAGACAAGATCAGTTTTGCTGCGAAACTGAGCCTTTCGGCTCAGTTTAGAAATGAAACTGAACCACAGCCATTAGAAGTATTTCAATCCCTAAGATAGTAGTAGTCAACTTAATGAATCCTATCATGTAGTTCATCAAGGTTCCTTTTTTTTTTTGAACTTGTTATGCTGATGCTGTTGCAAGGAGAATAAAAATTGGAAAGAATATTTGTTGACAGAAACAATGAGAAGCTCAAATTAATATGTTTACCACATTAAAAATCAGTATAAGCAAAGTCAAATGTATGCATACTGACACTTGTAAACCCTGACATCATCTGGTTATAGTTATATAACTTGCGGAGGAATACTGGAGCATGAACATGTACAAGACGGAGCAGTCTGATTCCAAGTAGGGGTGGCAGTCCTATTGCTAATGCTTAAATGATCAGTGGTCACCTTGGACAGTTGGACTCTCTATAGCTGCTTCAAGACAGGTAATCAAATGTTGCATTAAGAATTATTTTTTATACAATTTGATGAATATACCCTATATAAATATGTCACCCTGATACAGTATATATTAATGTTACTTATCAGGCAAATGATATGTAAGTAAACAATAGCTCGGTAAATATCAACTCTTTTTCAAACCTATTTTTTATTTAGCTATGACGTTTGAGTTATTCCAACACTATGTTGCATGTGAAAACAGAGCAAGTGTAAAATTATAAGGCTCAAGAAAAAAGCAGTGACCCTGACATTTGAGTTATTCAAACGTTTGAGTTAACCGATGGGTTTGAAAGGTTAATGGAACCGATTAATTTGACTGGTTAGCAAGGATTAAATTTAACTAGTTCAGTTCGGTGATCGGTAGATGCACATATTTCAACCTATGAAATGGTTAACCGAACCATTATTTTTAATCGGTTAACAGTTTAAATTGATTGATTGGTTTGGTTGACCGACCGTGCTCACTCTTAGACGTGATATATCCAGGGACCTATAACGATCTCTGTGTTTTTCTTTAGTGGAGTTTGTTTTACTTGATCGCACTTTCATATTAGTAATATTGAAATCTATACTATTGTAGTTAATTTATGATACATGAACCAGAAGAAGCAGAGGTCTCGGATTTCCGGCAATGACTACTATTCATGATGTCAAAGAAGTTGTACAACAGTTCAGTGGATATGCGAGTGTTTTTTTTTTGTTTCTCTACTTTAGCACGGGTTCAACAACTTTTGAAACCTAGCTATTAATCATTCACGAGTTCCTTATTATTTTATCTCCTGATCGACTTTGCAGCAGTTTGACCTTTGCATATAATGGAACTCTGTGCATGTTTGCGGATGATGGAAAGAAGAACATAGATTACACACAAAATCTATGCTATGCAAATCCAGAAGCAAATATTTCGCGAACGACGATATGGAAGGCTGGACATAAAAGAAATTCGAGAGAAGTACTACCATGTTTTATATTTGGTATTTGTAGAATTTCATTTATCTATTGAATTTTGCAACTTAATTATGTATCGAATTTAGCAACTTAGTTATGTATTATACTTGTATATTGTTAACTGATATTAATTCTATGTCGTTCTTAATTATGAACGTTGTCTATTAGTATTCATTGTATCATACTTTTTAAATTGAGAATAATATCTATTTTGGATTCATATTAAATATCGTCTGTATTATAATCATGTTAGTTATTGTGAATGAAAATCTTGCAACTTGTATAAGCGTTGCAAACAAAAATATTGCAACATGTATAAGCGTTGCAAACAAAAAACTACCAACGCTTATAAGCACTGCGAATGAAAATATACCAACGCTTATAAGCGTTGTTAGGGAAAATCTACCAACGCTTATAAGCGTTGGTACTACATTGCCACCCCTCCGTAGCAATACTAATAAGCGTTGCTGAAATTGTTTGCGACGGTTATACTCATTGGCAATCACCTGTTTTGGTGTAGTAAGCGCCGTTGATAGGTCATCTAACAACCAAAGTAAGTATAATCCTTCCTTTGTTGCTTCTACAATCGATATCAATTCTATTTCGGTTGTCGACAAATCTACGATAGATTGCAGCTTTGATCTCCATGAAATCGAGCTTATGCCAAGTGTAAAGACATAGCCTAACACTGACTTTCTACCATCTCTATCCCCAACATAATAAAAATCATAGTATCGTCTAAAATAGATGTCACCATCTACTCTACCATATAACAAGCCCGACGATGAAGTTCCTTGATGTTATCTTAGAATCCACTTCGCTTCTTTCCAGTGCTCTTAGCCTGGGTTAGACATATATCGACTCACAACACTCACTACATGGGCCAAATCTGGTCTTGTGCGCACCATCACATACATAAGACTACCAATAGCACTAGAATAAGGTATATTAGCAATGTACCTTTTGTTTTCTTCGGATAAGGGAGATAAGTCTTTTGACAAGTTAAAATGAGAACTTAATGGAGTACCAAACGGTTTGGCTTTCCCCATTCCAAATTGAGTGGGGACTTTCTTGATATACTACACCTAAATGAGCCTTTTGATCTCTCTGCTTCCTATCTCTTCTTATCTCCATATCCAGTATTCTTTATATCTTTCCCAAATCCTTCATGTTAAATTCTCTATTGAGCTCCGCTTTCAACTCCTTAATTCTGACCATATTCTGAAATGCAATCAACGTATCATCAACATATAACAACAAATAAATCATATGATCTCATATCTCCTAAAATAAATACACTGGTCTTTGAAACTTCAAGAGTATCCTTGTGAAAGCATCAACTTATCAAACCTTTTATACCATAGCCAAGGAGACTGCTTCAGTCCATATAGAAATTTGTTGAGTTTGTAAACATAATATGGTTTGCTACTATAATTAAACCCTTCCGGCCGCTTTAAATAAATCTCCTCATCCAAATCACCATGCAAGAAAGCGGTTTCAACATCTAGTTGCTCTAATTCCATATTATAGTGAGCAACTAATGCCAAGAGAATATGAATAGAAGTATGCCTAATCATTGGAGCAAAGATATTATGATACTCTACCCCCTTCTTCTGAACATACCTCTTTGCAACTAATCTTTGCCTTGGTACTTGAGATTACCAATTTTGTCATCTTTCGCTCTATAAATCCACTTGCATCCAATATCTTTCTTGTTGGTGGGAAGAGGCACCAAATCCTCCGTTTGACTTCTTTGCAATGATTCAATCTCCTCCTTTATAGCAGCTAACCAACTAGAACTATTAACTAATGCGATAGCTTCTCTATAATCACAGGGTTCATTATGGACAACATTTAAAGCAGATGTTGCCATATCATCGAAGTTAATGTCTTCAATGCTCAACCCAACAAACTCATTAAGCCAATCAGTTTTTTTCTTTGTTTGACAGGCCTAGGTTCTGAATGAGATCCACCTTGAGTCTGGTCCTCTATGCCAACATTGGCATTATCCTCACCAGCCATGGTGTCATCAGAAACATCATTTGAACGTCTATGGAAAGAATCAATAGATGACTTGCTTTTTGTCTTGTATTCTTTACATGTCATCTCATTGTCATCCGATGAGGAAGATTCCACCTTCAACCTAGTCTTCTCATCAAAAGTCATATGCCTGCTCATAATCATCCTCTTGCTAATAGGACACTTTGGTCTATATCCCTTCACTCCTCTCTATAACATAAAAAGATACATTGGCAAGCTCTAGGTTTTAGCTTCCCTATACTCTATGCGGATAAGCTGGGCAGCCAAACACTTTGTGAAATAAATAGCTAATAGGCTCTCCTTTCCATAATTATTCAAGGCTCTTTATATTTATTGTAACACCCATTATTTCAGAGTAGAATTAGTATGAAGTGGGAACTTATATAGTAGGGCCTAGCCTCCTAATAACACTGAGTCCTAGTGGAAAGAAAACCTACGTCCTAGAGGTAGAAAAGTAGTGACAATATATGGACGATGTTAGAGAGGATCGCGAGGTGGACATAAGGCGTTGCATATGGCATAAGATATGTGTTTGCGAATCTCGTAACTTTACCGAGGCCTTTTGAGAACAAAACTCCACTCCTAGATAGGGGATAAGTTGAATAGAATATCTTACGCGAACGGAAGTGCGGGATGTTACAGTGGTATCAAAGCCAATACCCAGTCGGAATTTTGGCTCGTACGTTTGACCACAATTCCTAGATTGTGAGGAATGATGAGCCAAGGAGGGCGTTGAGCTCCAAAGGGAAGGAGATTGTAACACTCCTTACTTTAGAGTGGAATTAGAATTCCCAGATCATGGAATTAGGGTACGAAGTGGGAACTTAAATAGTAGAGCCTAACCTCCTAATAATGTCAAGTCCTAATGGAAAGAAAACCCTACGCCTTAAAGTTGGAAAAGTATGGACAATACCGGTGATGTTAGATAGGAGTGCGATGCGGGTATAAGCTGCTGCGTATGGCATAAGCCATGTGTTGGAGAGTCTGATAACGTTGTCGAAGCCTTTTGAGAAACAAAACTCCACTCCTGTATGAGGGATAAGTTGGAGAGAAATCTTGCACGAACGAAGGTGAGAGCTGTAACATCTATGCAATATATGGTGTGAGGTTGATGAGGAATGCTGCCATAAATAAAGCTTCAACCCAAAATACCTTCTTCAGTTTAGCAGTCAAATCTAAGGCACCCTGTCCTCTCTAGTAATGCCTGACTCGTTCTTTTCGCAACTCCGTTAGACTGGGGGTCGCCTAGTGTGGTGTAATGCTACTTAATGCTTTTAGACTCACAATAATTGATGAACTCCTATGATACAAATTAACTGTCATTATCTGAATGGAGAACTTTCAATATCCTCGCTGATTGCTTCTTTACTATAGATTTTCCACTTTCGAAACCTAGCAAGGGTTTCACTCTTTGACTAAAGAAAGTATACCCATACTTTACGAGAGAAATCGTCTATAAATGAAATGAAATACCTATCTCCACATACAGACTGATAAGGGGAGGGACCCTAGACATTTGTATGAACATACTACAGAACAACTTTTGTTTTATGCTCTCCTATACCAAAACAAATCTTCGTATTCTTTCTAAGAACTCATTCTTTGCAAAAACCAAGTTTTGAATGATGAACTTCATCAATTAATCCTCGTTTTCTCAAATTATCCATGCAGTGCTGACCGATGCAACCTATCCGTAAGTGTCATAACCTAGAAGAATATGAAGCAATGGATGTGACTGAAGCTGATTTGCCAACTGTAGTAGTTTGTTTTAATTGATAAATTTTTTTTGCCCTAACACCTCTCATAACAATCATGGAACCCTTCGATATTTTCATTTTATCTCCTTCCACTACAATCTTCAAGTCAAGTCTACTCAATTCCCAAACAGAAATCAAGCACCTTCTCAAGTATGGTACATGTCTGACATCAGTAAACATACAAATAGCACCATCAAACGTCCTAATCATCACGCTACCAACACCAACCACATGACAAGAAGCATCATTACCCATCAGAACTTCTCCTCCATCACACTACGACAAAATTGCTTTTCGTATGCAAATTAATGTCCTAAAAGACAAAGCATGCGTCCTAAAAGATTTCTAGCAATGTACAATATTGTGTTGCGTGAGCATCGCAAATAGTGAAGACGCAAAAAAACACTTTCAATAGAAATATACGTCATGAAAAAGGTAATTTTTTACGACATAAAATACATTGTTAAAGATTTGAAAATGCTGCAAATGGTTTGCGTTGCGAGTCCTTCATTTTTCTACAGCATTGTTTGCAACAACATAGTATATGCATCGCTATACATATACAATAACAACAGATGGTTTCATTGCAAAATAATACATTATTTAAAGCATAATCGTATGTCGTAAATAGTTATATTTTTAGACGTTGCTAATGCTGTTAATATTTGCAACATCCAGAAATGATGCTAAGGTTGCTTGGGATGTGTTGCATTTAGACATTAGTAAAGAATCCGTACATCAACTATATTGTAACCTTCACAAGGTAACTGATACTCGTATTTGATTGTTAATCGAAAACCTATACACATTACATAGATATGAAAAGAATGCGAAGCAAAATATATTGTTTTTATTATGCAACATGCATATATAACTAGAAAAGGGTGTTGTTTTCAAAGTACAAACTGCCAATTGGTATCCAATACAATTACTGCCAAAATATTAAAAAAAAAAAAAAAAAAAAAAAAAAAAACAAAAACAAAAAAAATCAACTTAGAAGTTCTACTCACTAAAGCAATCATTTATCCGTATCCACAGAAATTTATACAAAATGGTCCTAGCATGCTAGACGATGTCCGTACAATGCTCCATAACAAGAGATTTTTTGGTTTGTAGCGTTTTTTTTTTTATTTTTAGTTACAAATATAGCTTATTTTTGGCCAATTCAATGCTGAGTTGGCCAAAATTGATCAAAATGCACTGGCGTAATATGAGATTGCGCTGGTATACGTGTACATGTACATTTACGGTGTAAACTGAAGCAATTCCGGATTGCACCGGTTTAGGAAAAAAACTGTTATTTTTCACGTCCCATGCTACCGCATGGACTCTTCCCAAACCTTCCTTCTCTCACGTAAAAAGACACAGCGCCCAAACTAGATAGGAACTTCACCACCGAACTACCCAGGCCTCTCTCATCGCGTCTTGTCCTCGCCACATGCCGCTACTGGAGCAGTGCGACATCAAATGGTGCTGAATCCGTCCAAAACCAGCCAGTCGATGCGCCTAGGTCCCCCAACCTCGCCCACGCCGGCGAAACTACCTCTGACACCTTGTCGTTCCGACAAGAGTTATCCAGGAATGCTGGTTCGAAATCTTTCAATGGAAAAACACGTCGGCGCGCACCCTAAAACGAAGTAATGGGCTTGTAGCTCTCAAGACAAGGGTTCTAAAGAACCTAGTTTAGAAATTTTCATTGAATAAGATTTTAATTTTCTGAAGTTTTTGGGTTTCATTTGTTTATGGGCAGATTTTATACTGTTTCATATTCAGTGGCAAGGAAAAAAATATGAAGCCTGTTTGCCGAAAAATGAATGCATCTAAATACCAACTTCCCACTCCATATGTTTACCGTATCTATCCAGTAAATCCTACACCTTAGAAGGGGATACACCCAATGTCGAGTTCAGATTTTTACTACTTGGATTGTAGACATGGTGATTTTGTTGGCAATGACAGTAGCTACGACAATACGACTGTATTGAAAATTTAGTGTCGGCTGCTATTATGAAGAGAATACCTTTCTTTTTACTTGATGCTTCATATATGGGCTGTCACTTCAATGGGCCTGCTAAAGCCTAGACGCAAATCATTTTTTTTTTCTTTACATGTAATGTTGCTCTGCAACTATAAATAAGTAACCCATGTACTCTCTGTTTTTATGTAACAAAAAGTCATTACAAGTTTTACATTCTATTCAATACAATTGTTCAAGAATTATACACTCCTATCCAAAAATTAATATGGTATCAGAGCAAAACTTGCTTAACAGCAGCTACTGAATTACCATCTAATCAATTTCGTGAGTTTGAATTGAGGATATCCATCAGTTAATCTTCATCATTTGGATATCAGAACTCATCAGAGAAAGATCTCTTCATTTGAGTTCAAGATTCACAGTCCATTTCTGTGCCGTGCCTAACACAGTGTTGGCTGCATCAAGAATCGACTGCAAATCTGATACAGGTTGAAATCATACATTCTGCAATCGATCAAGAAAACCAGAATACAGTTTACAGCCAAGAAAATTCTCTCAGTTTCGTACCTGCCCTTACTCTGTCCTCAATTTTCTTTATCATCATCAAGAATTTCCAAGACTGTACAAGGCTTCTTGATCTCCTCAATTCTAAACCGCAGAATTTGACTCATACCTGATTCTTGGAGCTCCCTCTTCATCATGGTTGAACCAACTACTTCAGAAGAAGGTGATGTATCCAGTACACGACTCAACCCACCATCGCAAGCCGCTGAACAACTCGTCAAGACTATCATAAACCCTCAGAGCCAACTGATTACAGTCAAACTTGATGAGAATAACTTCCTTCTGTGGAAGCTTCAAATTGAAACCCCCATTCAAGGCTACGGCCTCGAAGGCTACATCTATGGAACATTGGCAACTCCTCCTCAGTTCATAACTGACAAAGACAACAAGATAATCAGTAATGAAGAATATAATCAATTTCACAGACAAGAAAGACTTACTATTGCATGGCTACTATCTTCAATCAGCCCAAATCTGTTATCTCAAGTGATTGGGTGTAAGACTGCTAACGAAATTTGGGTCACTATCGACAAGAATTTCAATGCTCAATCATCAGCCAAGTCTCTATTCTATAGAAGGCAATTACAGAACTTCAGAAAGGAAAATCTGAGTATGAGGGAATATATAGCCAAGGTTAAAAATATATGTGATATGCTCCTCGCCTCAGGAAGCAAGATCGATGAATCTGAGCATATATTGTCATTATTAAATGGATTAGGCAACGAATATGAAGCTGTTGTTGCAGTTATAACATCACAAAAGACAACACCACCTCTTGACGATGTTCACTCTATACTTCTCTCACATGAAGCCAGAATTCATATAAAGAACACAAATGATTCTGATTACTCACTAAATTTGGCAGTGAGTAACAGGGGAAGAGGACAACCCTACAGAGGTACCAACTATAATCAGAGAGGTGCCTATCCTAACAGGGGAAGAGGAAGAGGTGGCAGGTGGAATAACAACAGCAACAAGCCAAAGTGTCAAATCTGTGAGAAAGTGGGACACACTGCTTTTAAGTGTTACTTTAGGTACAATTCAAACTTTGTGCCAAACCAAAACGACAACAGTCAAAGAAACACAAACCCTAACGCTAATATAGCACATACTCAAGGTGATGCATCAAATTCCTCAGACTTTAGCAAAAGCAACAGTCAAAATGAAAGCACAAGAATTGATAGCATTCAAGATGACAACTAGTATCCTGACTCAGGAGCCACTAATCTAATGACAAACAACCTTGACAATCTCAATCAAGGAAACAGGGAGTATAGAGGTAAACAGTCAATAAGCATGGGTAATGGTAAGTGTATCAACATTTCTCATATTGGCAATAGTGTAATTCAAGGAAAAAGATAGTTATTTCTACATAACCTTCTTAGGGTGCCAAAGATCAAAAAGAATTTGATTAGCGTATCACAATTTGCTACTGATAACAATGTCTTTTTTGAATTTTTTCCTAAACACTGTCTTGTTAGGGATATTCTAACTAATGAAATTTTACTGCAGGGTGATGCCATAAATGGATTATACAAGTTCAGAATTAAAACAAGAGAAAATCCTACCGTTCAGAATTCATGTTACACTTCTGTGATGCAAGACAATTGTAAAAACACAAATGCATTTGATATATGGAACCTTAAATTAGGTCATTCCAGTGTAAAAGTAATGAAAACTATATTCAGTAGGAACAATATTGTCTGTGATGATGTTTCTCTACCTTACATTTGTACCTATTGCCAATTGGGTAAGAATCATAAACTACCATTCAATGACTCAGTAACTAAGTACTCTAATCCATTTGATCTTGTTGCATGTGATTTGTGGGGACCTGCCTCAATAAGTACCAATTACGGTTACAAATATTATATCTCATTTGTAGATGCTCACACAAGATACACATGGATATATTTTCTGAAATCAAAGTCTGACACTCATGAAACCACCATTAGATATATGAATATGATTGAAAATCAATTTGGCACTAAGGTTAAAGTCATACAGTCAGATGGTGGGTCTGAATTCAAAACTTTAGACAATTATTTCAGGGATAAAGGGATTATTCATAGGATTACTTGCCCCTACACTTCAGAGAAGAATGGGTTAGCAGAAAGAAAGCATAGACACATAGTCGAGACTGGCTTAACTCTACTTGCACATGCCTCTTTACCAATCAAGTTCTGGTCTGAATCATTCAACACTGCAGTTTATTTAATTAATAGGATGCCAACAAAAGTGTTGAATGATATCAGCCCATTAGAAATTTTATACAAAGTTAAACCAGATTACTCTAGCCTAAAGACTTTTGGGTGTATATGCTTTCCCTACACTAGACCATACAATTCAAACAAGTTACAATTCAGGTCTAGAGCTTGTACCTTTTTAGGTTATGCTATTAGACAAAAAGGCTACAGATGCATCGATGAAAAGGGAAGGATTTTCATTAGTAGACATGTGATATTTAACGAAAATATCTTTCCTTATAGCAACAATAGCCTCAATACAACAAACAAAGTCTACAATAACAAAACAGATGTACCTGAAATTCCGATATATGTGGAAACTGTACCTTCCCTTACTAACAGGACGGCTGCTGATGCTCATATCACTGATAACACCACTGATAATCAGCATGATACCAACAATGATGAACCACTCAACTTCGCCAGCCCTGTACAAGAAGAAAACGAAGACAGTTATAATCAAAATGAAAGCTACTAGGACAGTACAAACAGAGCTGAAAGATCAAACAATACAACACCTGAAGAAGGGAACAATCATGACCAGCAATCACCTGATCCACCGGGAGCAGCTGGCCATCCAATGATAACCAGGTCCAAAAGTGGAATATTCAAGCCAAAAATATACTTCGCAACAGCCAGTGATGATGAGCCATGCACTTTCGAGCAAGCAGTCAAATCCAAACAGTGGAAAGCTGCAATGGATGATGAGTACAATGCACTCATCAACAACAAAACATGGGAATTAGTCAAAAAGCCAGAAGATAAAAACCTGATTGGTTGTAAATGGAAATATAGAGTCAAAAAGAATCCTGACGGCACCGTTAACAGACATAAAGCAAGACTTGTTGCTAAAGGTTACACTCAAGAATATGGGTTTGATTACAATGAAACATTTTCACCAGTGATAAAACCAGCAACAATTAGATTAATTTTTACTATTGCTCTAAATAACCAGTGGAATATACTTCATCTTGATGTAAATAATGCTTTTTTAAATGGAGTTTTACAGGAGGAAATCTATATGATGCAACCATAGGGATACATCATGGAACCAGGACACGTATGCAAGCTCATAAAGGCTATATATGGTTTAAAGCAGTCCCCAAGAGTTTGGTTTGAAAGACTAAAGTCTGCACTAGCCAATTTGGGTTATCAATATGCCAAATCAGTCAACTCTTTATTCTTTAAAATTTGCAATAACACCACTACTTATGTTCTGATTTATGTTGACGACCTTATTGTAACAGGAAATGACATGGTTGAAGCAAAGGAACTAATTCAATATTTAAACAAGGAATTTTCCATTAAAGACCTTGGTGAAGTCACATACTTTTTGGGCATAGAAGTGCTTAGAAGGTCAAAAACAGAGATGACATTGTGCCAGAAAAAGTATATAACAGAATTACTGATTAAAACAAATATGATGGAGGCTAAAGCTCAACCAACCCCAATGATCGCAAACCAGCACTACTCTAAACACAGGGGAGAAGCCATGAATAACGTTAAACAGTACAGGAGTGTTGTGGGGGCACTTCAATATGCAACCATAACACGCCCAGACATCGCATTTAACGTTAACAAGGTCTCTCAATTTTTACAGGAACCAAAAGAAGAACATTGGAAAGCAGTGAAGAGGATATTACGATATCTAAAAGGAACCATAGACTATGGGCTTACATTCAGAGGGGGAAAACAACTAGACATTACTGGGTACACAGACTCAGACTGGGCTACAGACCCAGACGACAAAAAATCAATCACTGGGTACTGCATCTTTGTTGGAGAAAATCCTATTTCATGGAGTTCAAAAAAGCAATCTACGGTGTCAAAATCTAGTGCTGAAGCTGAATACAGAAGCATCGCAAGTGCCACTGCAGAAATTGTTTGGCTACAATCTATACTTAAAGAGCTAAAAATCCCAAACAAGGCCAAAGCAACTATATGGTGCGACAATCAAAGCTCAATTTACATGTCATCTAACCCTATTCAGCATGCCAGAACCAAACATATCGAAATAGACATCTATTTTGTAAGGGAATACGTAAGAGATGGGAAACTTGAGGTTAACTTCATACCGTCTTACCATCAGAAGGCTGATATCCCCACTAAGGCACTATCGGCAAATAACTATACTCGATTGCGCGATGAAATGAAGGTCCAGAAATCAATCGGTCACGAAGATCCAGCTAGCACTTCAAATCAATCAAATCCATCACTAATCAAAGAGTCAAGCTCCAAGTCTGAACAACGAAGCTCCAGATCCGAAGGGAAAAGCTCCAATTTGAACAGCTTACAAACCCTAAAGCCATCGGACGACAATAGGAAGCAGAGCGGCTCGACCTTGCATCGGACAGCAAGAAGAGGACCAGTTATCGGTAGATCAAACTCGAAATTACCGACCCTGTCTTCTACAGAGAAAATCGTCGTTGTAGCTCCCTAACCCTAGATTTGAGAGGGGGTATTGAAAATATAGTGTCGGCTGTTATTATGAAGAGAATACCTTTCTTTTTACTTGATGCTTCATATATGGGCTGCTACATCAATGGGCCTGCTAAAGCCCAGACGCAAATCATTTTTTTTTTCTTTCTTTACATGTACTGTTGCTCTGCAACTATAAATAAGTAACCCAAGTACTCTCTGTTTTTATGTTACAAAAAGTCATTACAAGTTTTACATTCTATTCAATACAATTGTTCAAGAATTATACACTCCTATCCAAAAATTAATAGACTGGTGATTTGGGTTCAAATTGTGGGTCTTGGTGTGGGCCTTTTAAGACATGGCAAAGGATATATGATTATGATATTACTTACAGGCTTACGATTGAAGAAGCTAAACTGGTGATAGGAGATGAGGTTGCATTGTGGTCGGGGCAAGCAGATGAGATGGTGCTTGATGCGAGATTCTGGCCTAGAAGCTCTGCTATGGACGAAGCGTTGTGGTCGGGAAATGTGGATCTAAGTGGGAAGAAAAGATATGCAGAAGCAACGGATTGATTGAGCGACTGGCATTATCGGATGGTGGGCCGAGGGATGAGCAGCCATGTTTTATGCTCTCTTCGATGTATTTCATGGCTTCTTTGAGCAGTCAAGCTCTTCCATACATATCCTGAAACTTCGGCCATGCATGTTCATTCTTTCGGATTTTCGAGAGGTATCCTCCGAGGGTGGCAAATGTTGAAAAGGATATCACTGCGCCGTACAAACTTGTGATAAGGAACTACCAGGGCTGGCCCTGAAGATTTAGAGGCCCAAGGCCAAAAACAATGGGCAGAAAGAAAAAAATTTCCAAGGCCCCAATGTTGTACGCTGCTGGGAATCGAACAACTGACCTTCAGCTTAAGAACCCGCTGCCAAACCACTGAGCTACACACTGCTTCATATTTCTTCTTATAAGCTACTATATATAAACAAAATATAAAAAATCTGAGGCACTCCACGGCTGGAGGCCCTAGGCGACCGCCTTAGTCGCCTTGGGTCAGGGCCGACCCTGGGAACTACGTGAATTCGCTTTAAGCTCTTCCATACATATAACTGACTCTAAGACTTCATGGCAACAAATGCATGTGTTTTGCGTGGCAATGCTTAATGGAGCATTTGTTCACTGTGTTTTGCATACATGGGATACCTCAAATATAGTTACATTAAGAGCGACAAAACAATGTGGTACAAAGATTGCAAGACTTGCAATAAGATTTTTACTTGATGAAATCTCTAAAATGTTTGTTGCTTAAGATCTGTAATGTTATTGTGGTATTGATGACTTACCCTCCTTGTTTTATCTGGTCTAAAATGATTTAAGATATGCAGTGTGAATTCTTCTTCTCATGTAATCTGCCTTTTTTTATTTTTTTAGTGATGAAGCAGATCTTACATTTTGATCTTGTCGGGTTTGTTTGTTTGTAATTTTAGCTATTCATGTTCTGGTGATTATCTCTACACAGATTCACGAATAGGTTTGCAATATGAAAATAAGACTAATTCACTGAATGAAAAGTCGTACAAACTGTGATACTCGGTTTTATAGGTTATGCGCAATTTCATATTGCGTCCAAACAGTCCTTGGTTTTTTTCTTTTTCCAGTGAGCTAGCGCAATCTGGGATAGTGCCAGTGTACACGTGTTCAAACGCAATTTCAGATTGCGTCATTGCATTTTGATCAATTTTGATCAACTCAGCGCTGAGCTGACAAAAAATGGGTTATATTTGTAATTTTTCGTAAAAGCGAACTAAAAGTGAAATAAAAAAATATCGGGCTACAAACGAAAAATGCTCCCATAACAATAATCTGCAAAGTTATACCTTTATCAAGCTACCGTACATCGATTTTAACAGCAAATTGGTATGGAATCTAAATTCAATTCCCATTAGCCAGTTTTAATCATTTATTCCATCCCACCTCATCTAGGGGCGAATCTATGTATTAGGCGTAGGGGGCAGCTGACCCTCCGGAAACATTTTATCATCCATATTACTTTATCTAGTTTTGCCAAGTTTTACTCCAGTTTGCCCGGTTTTATCAAGTTTTACCTAAAACCCTGACCCCTCTCGAATCTTGATCCCCCTAAAAGGGAAGGCTATTAGTCAAGTCCATTAGTACCCAATGATTCATACCTATCCTTTTCTTTCTCTTCATTTGCTAGTTTCTTCGTTTTCTTTATTCTTGAAATCTATATGCAGTCTTTATAAATATGCTTTTCTTCTACTATCATTCCTATTTCTTCTGGACGCTGTTAGAATTTTTGGGGAGGAAGAGGAGTAGATTAATGAGAAAAAGGAATATTTGGAAAAGAGGGAAACTTTTAAATTGGTTTATTACTCTTTTCTTTTCTTAATTCTTCCTTCTTACATACAAATGAGACAAACTCTTATTTATAACATACAATACATCTTTCTAGATTTGCAACATTAAAACCTCTCATTAATGAATAATTATCTTTTCCTAATTAATGAATAATTATTCTTTCAACATTAAAACCTTTCTAAAAATCTTCAATCTTTAATGGCTTGCCAAAAAACCATTTCAAATTATATTCCAACACTCCCTCCTAATTTGAAATTTCGTTTCTTACTCCAAGCATAGCTCTCATTCTTCGAAAATCTTCAATCTTCAATGGCTTGGTAAAAATATCCGCAACTTGATCTTGAGTTTTCACATATTTCAGCTCCACTTCATTGTTGGCAATGCATTCCCAAATAAAATGATATCTCGTGTCGATATGTTTGCTTCGATCATGAAATATCGGGTTCTTTGCAAGTGGTTGTGCTGATTTATTATCAATGCATATTTCAGTAGCTCCATTTTGTGGAAAATGAAGTTCTTTCAACAGCTTTCTTAACCATAAAGCATGACATGTACTTGAACTTGCAGCAACATATTCAGATTCACATGTTGACAACGTGACAATAGATTGCTTCTTTGATAACCAAGAAATAGCACAATCACCCAAGAAGAATACATACCCCGTAGTACTCTTTCTATCATCTATGTCACCAGCAAAATCACTATCGCAAAATCCATGTAACAGAAGATCATTGGATGAGGAATAAAATATTCCAAAATCAAGCGTTCCTTTAATGTAACGAAGAATTCGCTTAGCAGCGGTCATATGGACAGAAGTAGGAGTCTCCATGAAACGACTTATCGCTCCAACGGCATAAAGTATGTCGGGCCTTGTATTTTTCAAACATCTCAAACTTCCCACAAGACTTTTGTAAAGAGTAGGATCTACCTTTTCTCCATCTTCAACCTTGGACAACTTCATTCCAGCATCCATGGGTGTGTTCACAGGATTGCAATCAATCATCTTAAACCTTTTCAACACTTCCTTTGCATAACCTGTTTGAGCAATAAATATACCTTCCTCCATTTGTTTCACTTCCAATCCCAAATAATATGTCATTTGCCCCAAATCTGTCATCTCAAATTCTGTCAACATACAACTTTTAAATTCATCAAACAAATCGGGTTTATTGCCCGTGAAAATGAGATCATCAACATAAATACAAACAAATATAACATCTCCATTGTTGTGAAACTTAGAATATAAAGCATGCTCATTTAAGGAACGAAAAAACCCGTGATCTTGAAAGTATTGGTTGATGCGGCTATTCCATGCTCGTGGGGCTTGTTTCAATCCATACAATGATTTCTTGAGTTTCAGTACCTTCTTTTCATTCCCTTCAGCTACGTAGCCCAACGGTTGATCAACATACACCTCTTCTTTAAGATATCCATTCAAAAAAGCCGTCTTGACATCCATTTGATAAATTTTCCATTTCTTTTGAGCAGCGAGAGAAATCAACAAGCGAATAGTCTCCATGCGTGCAACTGGAGCAAACACTTCATCATAGTCAACTCCATGCTTTTGTTTATAGCCCTTCGCCACAAGTCTTGCTTTATATTTCTCCACATCTCCTTTTGCATTTTTTAAAGTTGCTTTAGTTTTAAGAATTTGCTCCTGTGGTTCTTCTTGTCTTCTCTTAATTTTCTCTTCTTGAGCACGTAAGGAACCTTCCAATTCTTCTACTGTCATTTCTTCGAGGTCCTTCGTTTCTTCAATGACACACACAATATAATCGAATTTCGGTGTCAAAGAACGAAGAATCTTCTCCACCACTCGAACATCTGCAATTTTTTCTCCATAGCATCTTGATTGATTTACATTCGCCTTCACCCTTGTAAAGTAATCCGAAATCGATTCGGATTCACTCATCTTCATTGCTTCGAAATCACTCCTTAGTGATTGAAGCTTAACTTTCTTTACTTTATCAACTCCTTGGAAAGATTTTTTTAAAATTTCCCAGGCTTCGTTTGAAGTGGCTGCATCCGCTATTTTATCTATCATTGAATCATCCAAACATTGATGGATGAGGCTAAGAGCAAGTTGATCTTTTTCCTTCGTCTTTGCTAAAGCTTCCTTCTCCGTTCGAGATAATGTGTTTTCATTTTCTGGCTCGTCGTAGCCTTTGTCTACGATCTCCCATACTCTTTGTCCTCCAAGTAAAGCTTTCATTCGAATACACCATTTTTCATAATTTTCTTTTGTGAGACGAGGATATTGGAGGGGAAACATTCCACTGTTTGACATTTTATCACTCTTTCACTAACCTCGCTCTGATACCACTTTGTCAGAATTTTTGGGGAGGAAGAGGAATAGATTAATGAGAAAAAGGAATATTTGGAAAAGAGGGAAACTTTTAAATTGGTTTATTACTCTTCTCTTTTCTTAATTCTTCCTTCTTACATACAAATGAGACAAACTCTTATTTATAACATACAATACATCTTTCTAGATTTGCAACATTAAAACCTCTCATTAATGAATAATTATCTTTTCCTAATTAATGAATAATTATTCTTTCAACATTAAAACCTTTCTAAAAATCTTCAATCTTTAATGGCTTGCCAAAAAAACCATTTCAAATTATATTCCAACAGACGCCTTCTTCACACGAACATTCCCATAGCTTATAAATTTCCAAAGAACTGGTACACTGTACTAACGGGCGATGCTAGCACCATGATAAAAGTTTGTGGACCCTGCAAAAAATCATGGATGCAATAACAGCTGGCTGAACGTACCTGTACGACCTGAATATCTGCATGAACAAAATGTATAGAAATTAACATAGATATTACAAAGCCTTAGGCGCAGTTTTATTTTATTTAAAAAAACTCTGAATTATATGCAAGTATAATGGATATTACAATCTGAAAGGGCATAAAAGAAATAAAGATGTACAAATGTATCACTTTGTGTTCCTACAAAATGGAGATCTAAGGTCGTGCAAGACCATGCTGCCAAACAGAACAATAAGAAACAAAATATAATAAATGTTTATTTCCTATCCTTTTCTAGCTCCTTAAGCGCCATTTTTTTGGGTGGAAATGTTTGTTTCTTTGGATGCTAAGGTTTGAAAACTCGACTGTGAAGCTTTGCGTTTTCGCTCTCAATGGCGTGCGCTTTGTTGGAGGAGCTTTGGATTTTGCAAATTTCATTTGCTCAAATCCTGTTCTAACTGGCACAGAGTAACTTCTCCAGGGATGTTTCTTTCCAAGCGCTATTGCGGCCTTCGTGTCGCCTTCATCCTTGCCTTGATCTCAACGACAAGGTATTCCCACTCTGTTAAGTGTTGGGCTTTTGTGCGCAGCGGAAGTTTGACAAAACGCCCGAAAAACAGTATCTTTTTCACCCAATCACTTGAAGATGAATTTGATTGAAAATTAAAAAAACAACACAAATAATATCGGAAATACGAGAACATGATATTTCACCCAACCAGCCTCTTTATTGATTCACTAATAAACAATTGTTTACAATCGATCTCAACTATCGTTACAAACAATTACAACTTGAACCAGTAACCTTATTGAGAAATAGATAGAGAATATCTAGTGGCTAAATAATTTGAAGAAAAACACACAATTTGGAATAGCTAGAATCATCACTCTTGGTGGATCTCACCACCACTCTTGGTGGCTCTCACCCATGCTTGGTGGCTCTCACCCACTCTTGGTGGCTCTCATTCCCACCTAATGAAGATGTTAGCTGGCCCTTTTATAGAGAGAATTGCTTTATGCCCAAGAAAACGGCATCCAAATTATCTTCATATATGTTATAAAACTATTTGGATAAAGCACCAAATATCCTTACAATAAATGTCCATAAATATAGCAACCAATATCTCTCCATAAAATCTAGCACCAAATCTAGCAACAAATCTCTCCATAAAATATGTAAGATTATTTGTTGCCCAGAATTGTGATTTGCTATCACCAATTTCAACATTAAGAGCTTCTATTCTCTCAGCATCTGGTCTGTGTTTGGACCTGTTCATCTTTGGAACAGTGATAATTATAGAAGCAGCCACTATAGATGTGCCCAAGCATCCTGTATCACGTTAAGAATGGAAGTTTAAAGACCGCAAGCCTAATATGAAATCAGAATACCTTCGACCAATCTTGTTCATAACCTTTTCAAGTCTAAAGGCAACTCATTAAAAAATTATTTTCAAGGACAATACGCACTGTAAAACTGATACCATACACACCGTAAGACTGATACTTAAAACCGATAGTTAAATTTTAATACCATACGCATTGTTAAAACTAATACTTAAAAACTGGTAGTCAAATTTTGACACCATGCACACTGTAAAATTGATACCTAAAATTTGATTCATTGTCCTTTAGAATAAAATTTCAACAAGTCGTCAATGCGGCTGGAAAAACCCGTAACTTTGTCGTTGACACTATTTTCCTGTTTTAGTAATTGGAGACAAGTAAGTCACTGAAAGAGAGGACATAAAAGGAGAGATGTATGGCTCAGGGACATCAAATGGAGCATCCAAAATCTAAAGGGGAGATGCTGAAATTGCTACGATGGAACTGGCCGCTTATGCCGAGGACGACAAGTGAAAGGATCATCGAAAATATCTGATGCGGCTTTGTCGATCATCTATATAACATGAATTTCAAAATTTATTGCGTAAATTTGATAGGTAAGTCTATTACATAATTCTTATATGTATAACATTTTTTCAAGAGATCACGCCTTTACCCCAGTAAGGAATGGGCATGTGGCACCATACCAATTTGTCATGATGACACTCATATACATTACATGTGATATAAGGATAACATTTACTGCATCTCACTAAGAGCAACTCCAACAGCACAACATTCATGTGCTGAATTTGTAATTTGGGCTTGTTTTGGTCCCTAACAAAAATTCTTTATCTTAATATTCAGCCATATGTTACAGGACCAATTCAGGATCCTGAATTGGTCTCGCGCGCCGACTTTATCGGCTCCTCACACGAAGAGCCGATTTTTTTGGTGTCGTGTGAGGAGCTGATAAAGTCGGCGTGCCATACATTTAGATTTTAAATATTTGTTTTCCTACCCTCACTTAATACTATACTATGAAAATATAATAGTTATTATTTTCGTACACAATAGTTATGTTTGGAAACACCGAAATAAACTAATTTAGCTTCAGAACTTAAAAATAGCTGGTTAAGAACCCGTAGAAATACAGTAGAACCCCTAGGGTAAAATAAAAAACTACAACATCATTACTGCATAAAAGATCCATAAGCTAGGACCATCATAAAATAAAACACGAGTTCGGACAATCAAGCAAGCTTCATAACTAGATATCGCCATATTGGTTCCATAAATGATCCATAAGATCTTTCTGCAGCCGGATATGGAGTTGTGCATCTCTAAACATAACCCGATGTTCCAAATGAATGTTGAAGTCCTCTTCTGTTAGCAGTTTGTTCTATCGGAATACCTGCGGTGGTTGCAAAGCACCTTTATATTCGTAGTGGCGTTGCTCTTCATCCATATCTCTTTCATCTTCTATAATCATGTTGTGTAGAACGATGCAGACAAACATGACTGTAGACATCTTTTTCCTAGACCAAAGCCGACATGGATACTTATCATTGCAAATCTAGATTGTAAAACACCGAAAGAACGTTCTACATCTTTCCTTTGTCCCTTCTGCATCGCTGCGAAATTGACTTGTTTAGGAGTCAATGGATTTGGACATGTTCTAACAATGGTGCTCCATTTCGGGTAAATGCCATCACCTACGTAATAGCCATGGTCGTAAGTATTTACGCCTAGGGTAAGTGTTAAAGGAGGTACCTGGCCTTGAGCAAGATCATTGAACAGATGGGATCTTTCTACAACATTTAAGTCATCATTCGAACCGGGGATTCTGAAGAAAGCGTGTCATATCCACAGATCGTACGATGCCAAAACTTCCAAAATGATGGTTGGTCGCCTTTCCTTCCCGCTGTACGCACCTTGTAATCCCTTAGGGCAGTTCTTCCATTCCCAGTGCATACAGTCCAAACTCCCTAACATTCCCGGCCATCCCCTGCATTCGTGCATCTCTCTGATTCGCACTACATCTGCTTCGTTTGGAGACCTTAAGTATTCTTTTCCATAGACATCCACCACACCTTGACAGAATTTTTCAAGTGTGTCTAGTGATATGGTTGCGATGTTGCTGTTGTATATAAGGTAAGAGGTCTTGGTCAATGGGTAGCTTTATTGGGCGGAGTGTGCTCATTTATTGGCCAAAGTGCTCCTTTATTGAATAGAATGCTCCTTTATTGGACAGAGTGCAGTTTTATTGGACAAAGCGCTTCTTTATTGAACAAAGCGCTCCTTTATTGGACAGAGTGCTCTTTTATTGGACAAAGTGCAGTTTTATTGGACAAAGTGCTCCTTTATTGGACAAAGCGCTCCTTTATTGGACAAAGTGCAGTTTTATTGGGAAAAGTGCTCTTTTATTAGACAAAGCGCTCCTTTATTGGACAGAGTGCAATTTTATTGGATAAAGCGCTCGTTTATTGGAAAGAGCGCTCCTTTATTGGACAGAGCGCTCTTTTATTGGACAGAGTGCTCCTTTATTGGATAGAGAGCTCCTTTTCTGGCCTGGGTGCCACCTTATTTACCTTGAGTGCTCCTTTACTGGTACATGCCTTGGTCTAGTTCATAGTGTGTAGGGTCGTCCACGTAATAACTGTTTAGGAATTTATGTGTGTGGGGTCGTCCAGGCAATGTAGCCATGGAATTTAACAAGTAGGGTCATCCATGTAGTAACTCATGTTGAATGCCAACCCAAAACGATAGTGAATAAAATTAAAATCCTTTATTTTATATTGTTTTGAGAAATAAATTATATTTCAATGTTTCTCTATCACAGCTATTGTGGGAAGTGATTATTGCATAGTGTAGATTCTCTATCATGACATTAATAGTGTCCAGTGCAAGTGTATAGTGTAGATTCTCTTTCATGGGTATAGTGGACACTGACTAGTGGATATTGGAGATTCTCTATCACCGACGTTATGAGCATTGGACTATGCGTAATATTTGAATTATTAAAGTGAATATCCTTATATATCCCATTTTTTAGTGATAAACACAACAAAAAGATAGTTTCCACATAAACATATGAACTACAATATTAGAACATTAAGAAATGCCAAACTACAATCGTACGAACCAAACATCAACTTCAAAGGATAATAAAACACGATAATATAACTTCCTCGTAGACCTACCACGGACGTGGGAAAAATCCAGCTCTGGTTGGCTTAGCAACAATCATGTTCAAACGTCTTATTTCGGCTTGCGTTTCCAGTGCATATTGAACTCCATGTTCGCACATTAGGGGGTCAATCCACTGCTTAAAGTAACAATAATCAATTTCTTCAGGAAAAACCTTGTGGTCCTCGTAGGCTTCACAATCGAAAAAACGACGACCAACATTTTTTTTGGTTTCCGAAACACCGACCACTGTTTCTTCTCCACAACAGCATAAGGGGTTGGATCCACCCAAACATTATGGCTGGACAATGCGCTCTTCAACTACCCTTTCTTTTCCAGGTCGTTGATTTGAAACCGCTGCAGTTCTTTTTATAATTAAATTATAAATAAAATGATTTAAACACTATTTTATAATTAAACGTTTCAAACATCGTTTAACATTACACAGAGCGTCACAAATATTGATAATAAAGGGTCCAGTACACAGAACATCATAAATTATTACGGTTCAATATCTATATAATCAACAGTTTATACTACTAAAAATTATAACGTAAATGAACTAAAATATAACTATAAAACCAACAGGTCACACTCTCTACGTAAATGAACTAAATTATAGCAGTCCTTACAAAATATAGTAAACTATTCACCCGTATAGTAAATGTAAATATTAAAATCATAACAGTTCGGTATCTATATAATTAACAGTTCATACTACTAAAAATTATAACGTAAATTTATTTAACTATAACTATAAAACCAATAGATCAAGTTTTCTACGTAATATAGTAAACTATTCAGCATTTCAATAATTATAAATGATAAAATTAAAATTTATACCGAAACGGTATTGAGCACGGTAAATGAGCAGTGCGTGTACCCCTCTGGCAACTCATGAAGGATCCGCACATCCTCAATCGTCGTCCTTTCCGGTAGAGGAAGGTGCGCTGGACCAGCTGTGTCGTCCTGTTGACCTGGAATTGTACGTCTCCCCAACTTTGTTGCGCATGGCGGCATCCCGGCGTCCAGATCAATTAAAAAAATTAAAAATGAGGAAGTAAGGAAATGTATACAAACCAAGACGCCCCCCCCCCCCGCCATACTTATAGGCGCGAGGGCCGAATTTACCGGCTCGTAAGTGGCACGCCGATAAAATCGGCGTGCGACTGTTGGGAGATATCAAAGATATCTCCCAACATGTTACGGGTCGTAAGGTTACGACCCGTAACCCTGTTGGAGTTGCTCTAACAATGTAGTGCATAAGATTATCACCATGCAAACATAAGTTAATACAAATGGCAATACAATATTATATCAGAAATGAAACTTAAACATGTCCACAGCCTTAAATATAGAAGAATTGAAACTTGCATTTGAGTTCAAATTGAAATGATTTATTCATGTCAATAGTATCCAAAATTGGATATTAAGTTACCAAAGTTTGACTTGTGCACTACTAAAGGAAGTCAATGTCATCGCTTCAATTTTAAGTAAAATACAAAAATGGCGACCAATTTTCCTTCCTCAAATCCCACTAACCCTTCCGGATCTTCCTTCCATTCCAGATCTACTTTTCTGCCTTTTCCTCGCCTTCTCCCTGAACCAGATCTACCTCTCAAACCTCCTATTCCGGATCCTCCACCCTCATCCAACCCTCATCCTCCACCGCCTCCACAGCCCCTCCCCCTTATCCTCCTCCTAATCCACCTCTGCCCGAAGTCAGGTGGTCGTCACTTTTTGCTTTGAAACCGTGCAATGCAGGTACTTTTGAGCCTCCTCTTATAACTCTCAAATATGATGGAACTCGCTTGATCCCTACCGCAGACATTGTTGAAGCAAGCGTAGATGAATGGCAAGAGTACCTGTCCAGGTTCTTTCTGGACACTCCCTTGTCGTACACTATTGTAGTCAACAATCTATTTAAGCTCTGGAAACCAAAAGGAGCGATTAAGGTAAAATCAAATGGTACTATTTTCTTCTCTCTAGTAGCTGATAAGGAAGATAGAAAAAGAATATTGGAGGCAGACCCGATTATGATTATGAACAAGTGTTTATTGTTAAAAAATAGGATGTAAACATAGGGCTCTCGGGTAAGGGTATTAGAAATGTGCCTGTCTGGGTCAAAATGACCAAGTTGTCGATGGTAGCATGGTCGAAGATAGGCATATGTTGGTTGGCTTCCCACATCGGCAAGTTTCTGTAACGACCCAGAAAATCTGAACCAATTAAAATTTTTTAAATTGGCTAAAATAATGGATTTTAAATATTTAAAATAAATATTTTAAATAATGGCAATGAAAAGTGAGCTTGAATCGACAATTGAAAACGATTATAATTAATTATAATTATAAACAAGGCCTGAAATGGCGCTGCGGTTTCAAAAAATTGAATTCAAACTTTGTCGGACTGTACCAGGTGCAAAACAATCCAGATTTTAGTGAAACCAAAAATATTTAAATCTGTTAGTGAATACCTTTCTAACGGATCTGAAAAATCGAATTTTCATAGCGGAAAGCAAAAGTTATGGCCGAATGAATTTTCAGAACGGTCGCTATGAAATTTATATAGCCCGTGAAAATGGTCATTTTGCATACGACCTCGGAATTCGACGAAACCACTTTTGTTGGATCCAGGATGAGAAGTTTTTACTAGGTTTCAAATTTCATAATTTTTGAAGCTAGTATGTGAGCGTGGCAAAGGAAAATGTGTTTTGGTCAATTATGGTTAAATTGGATCGACCAAAAATGGGCCTTTTTGCAAACGGTCTCAGAATGCGACGAAACTAGTTTTGTTGGGACCGTATCGTCAAAACATAGCTAGATTTATTTTTTTGGAATTTTTCGAATCAGTTTGTGGCCTTGGCAAATTGAAATGTACGTTCAAATTAAATATTGAATGTTTTATATTTTGATTTGAATGGAAACTGACTGAAACAGTCGAATGGGCCTACGAAACATATCCCATTGTGTTCGGAATGGGGGTAAAACGCTAGGGACGACAGTCGTTGGGTTTGGATTGGGGTTCGTGTGCGAAAGGGGGTATTTTCGAAATAAAAAAATATATAAAATAAAGAAAAAAATCTCATTGGGCCATCATTATTCTTCTTCCCCGACAGCCCCCAAATCGAACGGCGCCTCTTCTTCAATTCTTCTCTCCTCCTTAACTTCTAATCCGCGCATCAAATTGCATCGCTCCAGTTAAGGATTTCAGAGATCCCACTTCGATCTACACATCCATCCTAGCCTCACCTTCCGCCGTTGCGTCGTTCTCGAGATTCGCGCCTGGGAAGTCTGCTGCCGTCGAGCCAGAAATCGCCACCACCGAAGATTCAAGCTGGTCGTGACCTACCTCGCCGGAAACCCCTTTCGAAGCTCTACAACGCAGCGTAGTCCGATCGGCCAACAGTTGCACGGATTTTGCGAAATTTCAAAACCTGCTTTTGAACCTTCATATAAAGGTATGACCTTGTTTTTCTGAAATGAAAATAACACTATAAAGCGTTGCAAAACTTTGAAAAATCGTATCTTTTTCGTATGTTAACGAAATTCGATGAAATAGGAAACATCGTGACCGTGTGGACGTCTTCTACATTTTAGAAGAGATCGCGTAATTTTCTGAGCCTTCTGCTATTTTTGGTGGAGTGGAACCCAATGTGAGATTTCTAATTCATAAACAATATGGAAAACAACGATGTATAAATTATATAGTCGATGTATGAGTTATATAAGTGTTGTACAACTCTTGATAAGCGTTGTATAAGTTGTATGTTCGATGTATCAGTTATATATGCGTTGTAAAAATTATATATGTGTGGAAATAAAAGTGAATTGCTATATATAAGTATAGATATATATATATATATATACGCCCCTCGTCCACAAACCATGGACGATATTTATTGGTTGTGATTGGTGTGAAAATTGATTGATAGCGAATGATTTTTTGGGATTGTTTGTGGTTGATATTGATTGATTGTGGTTGAAAAATACCCGTTTGTGGTTGAGAAATATTTGGTCGAAACCACATAGGATTAGTTTGTGGAAATGAAATAAATATATACATGCCGCCTGCGTGCGAACTAGATGCATGATCCCCATTGTCAAAAACCGCGAGGTTTTAAGGTAGAGCGAGGAGCCGTACTAGGGACGGTCCCGGTTTTAACTACCTTGCCGTTATGCTGCCGAAATTTTGAATAATATTCATGTGTTTGAATTATTTTCATTTGCTAAAACTATATTTATTCATTGAATAGAAAACCTTCATGTGTTGAATCGATATTCATTCGTTGATTAGAAATTCATGTGTTGAATGGTATTCGCTTTCAAATATAAAAATCACATTTTTATCTATATATAGAAACTATAGAAAACCTTCATGTGTTGAATCGATATTCATTCGTTGATTAGAAATTCATGTATTGAATGGTATTCGAGTTTTAAATATAAAAATCACATTTTTATCTATATATAGAAACTATAGAAAACCTTCATGTGTTGAATCGATATTCATTCGTTGATTAGAAATTCATGTGTTGAATGGTATTCGCTTTCAAATATAAAAATCACATTTTTATCTATATATAGAAACTATAGAAAACCTTCATGTGTTGAATCGATATTCACTCGTTGAATTGAAATTCATGTGTTAAATGGTATACATATTTTGAAAGAAATTGTTTTATAATAAAAATCCCAATTTTGACATCAATATGAAAAATATAAAATAATAGTGTTTTGAAATGAATTGTTTTACAATAAAAATCACATTTTTATTATATACATGAATCGTTGAAATGTGAAGTGTTATAAAAATAGCCACTCGTTCCAATAAACATATATGAGTTGAAATATTCATTAATTAGCTAGTGATATGATTTTTGCCTATACATGCAACGTTAGAATGAATGATGTTTTTAAACCAAATGGAATCAAATATGAAGTTGAATGGAAATGATAAGTGATAAGAACTGTATATATGTACATGCATATTTATTGAACAGGTTATAGCAAAGGGGCTAGAGAAGAGGAATAAAATTTTGTGCCCGACAAATAGGTACACATTTACTGTTTTGTTTGGGTGATGATTTTATGAACCTGTTGGCTAGCCGCTTGGCTTTTTCTTTTTCTTTTTGACATGAGACGCCCGTGTGGCTATTTGGGAATTTTCCCAGCCCTCCCGTACAAAGAAGGTTATGGCGAAATTTTCCAAAATTTTAAGGCGTTAGTGAAATATTTGAAGTAAAAACGATATTGAAATTGTTGAATGAACTATATTTATATAAATATATAAATATAAATAAAATTAAAATGAAACGTGGCCGTGCAGTTCGCGTTTTGAAACCGTGATTTCAAACAACTAGTACGGGAAATCCGGCCATTGGATTTTCCCGAAACCGCAACCGTCAGGTTCGCCTTGGAAATATCTTTCCAACGGCACCAACCTTGTAAAAATCCAACGGTTGGATTGTCTGGAATGTTTAATTCAAATATGAAGAAAAACAGCGCCAGAAACGATTATATTTATATTTATATATATAAATATAATTATATTTAATCGAATAACGACGCTGCAGTTCGTATTTTGGAATCCAAACTTCAAACGATTGTACCGGGAGATCCGACCGTCGGATTTTCCCGAAACTGGGACCGTTGGGTTCGTTTTGAAAAGACCTTTCTAATGATGTAAATTTTGTGAAGATCCAACGGTTAGATTTTCAGATATGTGTAAATCAAATCTGAAGAAAAATAGTGCCACAGCCGCGTTATGGCCCGAAGCGTCGTTTTGAATAAATTGGCTATTTTAAAATAAATAAAAATAGCGATAAATCGTTATAAGATATCATAAACGATATGGAATGGAAATAAACTGAATTTGCTCGATTTATGTGGCTTTTGATGGTTGAATGTGTTTGGTGTGAAAATTACGTTAAAGAACAAAATTGGTGTTGTCGAATAATTAAACCATTAAAATAAATTGATTTGAAATTCTAAATATACGTGATTTATTTGAAAAGGCCGAGTTAATTCTCATTTCAAATAATTAATCGACGATAGCAAATCGACGATGAAGACGATGGTCGAAGACCGGAGATCTTCACCTCGTTTGGATGGTAACCGAGGTCCTGATTGGGAGGCATCCCGAAATATGGATAATGAGTGGTGATCGTCCAGACGTACGTGGTGATCGATGGGTTTGCGAGGTATTTCGTGCCTCCGGTTTCGTTCAGACCCAGAACGGACTTGCAAATGGACTGTGTGTCTGACATTGGATTTTATTCTGTGTTGATTGATCTCTGTTAAATATACATCAGTTTGGCGGTGGAGAATTTATTCTTTTTCTTAACGCCCTTCTCTGAGACGCACGAGCTCAGAGGTTGTATATCGATGGACATCAGTCGCATGGCATGAATTGCCTGTGTGGCATGCTAAGATGCAGTGATCAAGGCTTCTGTTGAAAAGCAAAGTCTTGTGGTGATGATCAAAGCACCGCCTGTGTGGCGTAGCTTTGTGTATAACGTGAATTCGCGAGCCTCACACCCTGGGATGAACCAGAAACGGGAGAAGGACCTCAGGGAGGGCATGCGTTTCTTTCTATCTAGGGTGGTGTCGGTGACCTACCAGCCCTGACATTTATATACTTTTCACCTATGTGGTTGTTGCTGTTGCGAGGCGCCTCGGTTTGATCGGACGATCCGGGTCCGATGGAGTCATTCGTTGGCTCGTTTACGCCCCAAAGGGTGGGGAAACGTATTGTTCAGGCATTTTAATCCACGTCGGTGGACCGGCCCTGTCGCTCCGAAGGCTTGACTGAGTACTTGCCTATGGCTCGGGCTAGAGAGTCACGAATTCGGTAAGGACTATCTTTTGCCTTGGTTCATGACGGAAATCCAATTTCCAAATACGTGACTGTGCGGTTTTGATTGTATACCTATATATGGCGACATAGTGGTATGGGGCATTAATGCCGTCTATGATTGATAGTTATGATTTGAAATTGTTTTCAAAACATATAAACACTAGCAATAATATCAAATGCCTTTGTTTTATTCGTATCAAGCATATTTTGGCCGTTATAAGGTAAAAACACTATCCTCTGGTTTGCGTTGCATTGTGTGATGGGAAATGAGTCTTATAATGGCTTCATTTTTATAAAAAGCATAGCGATGTTTAAAAAAAGATTTGTTTTAAAGCACTGGCAATCCAATGGAGTAAACCCGTTCCACGAGAGTGGCGTGGTCCTGCGATTAGCCAAATTATATATGTGTTGAGTAGATTTCTCATACCAGTCCCATGACTGACTCGTAGTTTGTTTCACTCTCAAACTCGGGTGCCCCTTTTTCTACACGGGCAGCCTTGTATTCAGGTTTAGCTGGTTCTTTCTGGATAGCTGGAGCTGAAGATGGATTCTATCATTTATCTCTTTTTAGGCTGTTCAGCTCCTATTGTACATATTATGTTTGTTTTCCGCTGTACATTTATGTATAGCTGAACTGTATTTGTACTAAGTAAGATCCTGTATACTGTGTAACTCTGATGATTACTTTTATCCATTATATTCTATTGTTCATTATCTGGTGTATTTACTTATTTCTGTTCTACAATTATCTGTTTCTGTGTTATATTCCCAAGATAACCCTTGTCTCCGTCTGTACGGGATTTCGGGTCATCTCAACGTGGTATCAGAGCTTTGGTTAAGCTTAGTGCTGGAATATACCGTATTAACGAACTCGTCAGAAATAGAACCAGTAGTGTTCTAGGACGGGCAACTCAATACAGATAGGATCAGTAGTATCCTAGTATGAGTAAAGCAGAATGAAATAACACCTCGATAGACACGTTTACATTGAAGTATATGTTTCTATATTTTAAATTATCTTTTCGGTGACCTGACACTTGATCTGCTGTTTGCAGAAGCGCTGAAAAATGAGTGTCAGAAACAGAAGGAATGCAGAACCGGATATTGAGGCCCTATTAATCAAATATCGAAATATGGGTGGAATACCGTTCTCTGGTGAAGAATCTATTATGAAGACACAGGCTTGGATTCGTTCGGCTGAGAAGATCTTTGATGGTTTAAAGCTGAGGGATGACCAGAAAAGATTACTGGCCTCCTGGGCACTCAAAGATAAAGCTTTGTTCTGGTGGGATTCGGTTATAGAGAATAATCCAGAGGGTGATATTACCTGGGATAGATTCAAAGTGATTTTCCTGGAAAGATTTACTCCTCCCGAAGCGACTGAGCGATTATGCGACGAATTTTCTTATTTGATACAAGGTGATATGACCATCCCAGAATATCATAAGAAATTCAACAAACTTTCTCATTTTGCTCCTCATCTGATTAAAGACCCAAAGAGGAAAAATCTGAGATTTATTCACGGGCTTCAAAGAAAATATCAGAATAGTGTAATGAGGAACGTGAAGCTCCCCTTTTTTGAAATGATTTATATGGCCTATCAGTAAGAGGATCTCCATAAGAGAGGAATTTTACGTGACGAAGAAGAAGTCTGTTCTGTTGACAAAGCAGAGTCGGAAACTAATATTCCTGAAGCCAGTATGAGGTCTGAGGGAAGTAAGAAGCCCAGTGCCAAGAGGAAAAGGGCCAAATCTGAGAAGAAACCAGTAACGACAACTGTATGCTCTAACTGCAATAAGCAAGGACATCTCTCGATAAGTTGCACATCTCTAAAGAAACAGATCAAGAGTGGATATAAACGCACTATGAAACAAAAGAACCCGCATGGGGAAAGGAGATGCCATAAGTGTCGTCAAGCCGGTCATATTGCACAGGAGTGTCAACTCTCAAAGAAATCCGAGGCAGTACATAAAAACAAAGTAGCAGAAACTTCTGAGCCCTCAGATAAGCAAGGGAGGTCTGATGTTTTAGAAGGCACGCTCAATGTCAAGAAATTCCAGTTAAAGTACTGTTTGACACAGGCACGTCACGAAGCTTTATTGCAAAGAGTGCAGTCAAGAAACTGGATTTGAATTTGAAGAAGCTCAAGGAGCCAATGACTGTCCAAAATCCAGTTGGGGGTTCCATCAATCTTAGTTGGATTTGTGCAGTACCTGTCTCTTTTTCTTGCTATAAATTCCCTATTATCTCTATCCTCATGAATTTTAATGAATTCGATCTTATTCTGGGATTGGATTGGCTAACCAAATATGAAGCGGAGGTTAGATGCGCTGAGAGAGTGGTTAAAGCAAGGGCCCAATCGGGGAATTATATAACCATACCTTGTAAAGGCCCGACATCAAATAGAAAGGACTTCTGGGCAGCTTTGAATGTTTCTCCAGCCCAAATAGAAAATATCCCGGAAGTCACAGAGAATATCCCCGATCTAGTGAAAGACATCCCTGTCGTCAAGAACTATGCGGATGTGTTCGAGGAAGTTGTTCGCTTACCTCCGCAGAGAGAAATAGATTTCAAGATTGCTTTAATTCTGTAACACCCCGAAAATTCTATAACTGTGAAATTAACAAATTAAAGTATAATTAATTTGAAATCAAAAAACTAAGGGAAACGGGATACGCCATTGCATTCGTCTCGGAAAAATACGCGAAATAGAGTCCGAGTTTTCGAAAAACGGAGTCCGTATGAAGAAGATACGGCCTTCGGAAGTTTCTAAATTAAGTTTAAAATTCAAACAGAATAAAACAGTTTAAAATTCCAAAGTGGGGCCCAATGGGCCAGGACGGAAGAACACCCGCCTAAGGCACCCAGGTCGACTGGGCTGTCGACCTGGTCTAACAAGGTCGACAGGGCTGTCGATAGGGCTGTCGACAGGCATGTCGACCTGGTCCAGAGCCAGGTCGAACCCAGTCCAACCTGGCTGGCCTATTCTATGTTGGTCGATTTTCTGTGGTCTGCTTTGTCATTAGGGCTAGGTGGCAGGCTCTAATTGGTCTCTCCTTCGGATGAATGGCTATGATCAATCCAAGCAACATCAATGGTCCTAATCAGTTCATTTCCCCTATAAAAACAACCCTAGACTAACCCTAATCTATTCATTCAAAAATAAGAACAAAGCCGCCATGTTGCTGAGGAACGACTAGGGGTAGCCACCAATTGGAGAGAGGATTAGGAGGCAAAATTCTAAGGCATAAAGCAACTCAATCAAATCAAACCGCATCTTCAAATCCCTAAATTAGAGAATTCGCCTCACCATTGTAAGTAGAGTATTACTTTGGTATGAACAAATAACTGTGTTGATTTGTATACTTGGTTGTGGTGATAAATAATTCATAATTTGTGCATTTCTATGATTCTTATCGATTTGGAATATTGTATACGTTTGGATATTCTCAAATTATGTTATTCATTATAAAGAACTACATGCGGTAGTTCTATGCAAGTATACTTTTAGAATATTTCGCAAATTATGTAATCCATGTTGAAGCTACATGTATGTAGTTGATTGAAATTCATGCAAGTTTGGGGCTTTGCTACTATGCCATCATAATGTGTATTTTTATACAAACATCATTTTTGTGAAGTAATTGGAATAAGTTTGGGTTATCATAATCCATATGAAATTATGTTGAAAATTGGGCATCATGTATTAAGCCATGCTTTTGTACTAGAAAACCTATTTGCAAACTTATGGATATGACTAGGCTATGATTGATATTTTGCATAAATTGAAATCCATATTGTTAACAAGAATTTTATGATGACATATGTGGTACATAGCTAGGTTAGATTCAAAAATCCCTTTTGCAAGTTTGCATGACTAAAGTAAAAATCATGATTTCATGTTAGAAATATTTATGCCATGGTTATGTGAACAAATTTAACTATACTTTTGTATTAGTCACAAAAGTAGACACCTTTGTAAACATGTAGTAGTCTTATGGACATGATTTGCTTATGTTTGACATTATGCCTAAATAAAAATATTTGTTCATGTTGTAGTTATGACTATGTGTCAATAATGATACCCAATTTAGATTCTTATCTCAACTACTAGTCTACATGCTTTGATTCATGTCACCTATGCTTTATGACCAAAGTATATGTTACCACTATGCAAGTACACCAGTTTCTATTTTGTATTTCCAAATGTCATATTGCAAGTTCATGCGCTCACCTTCCCCTTTTTGTGTATGTAATCACGCTTTAAGCCTCCCCTTTTCACATGGCTAAGTTGGGCTTTAAAAGGCTAAGCCCAACATATATATATATAATAAACGGACGTGTAAAACGGGGGAAAATAACGTTGGGTTAAAATTACTAATGAATGGAAATATAAAATAGAAGGGCCCAAATTCAGGTATGGGTTGGGCCCATGATTGGTGTAACCTTTACACCATTAACTTAATAATGGGTCGCAAATATTTACATATAAGAAAATAAAGAAGAAAGACAAAATATGTAAATGTAGAACATACGATGTGTTTAACCCGAGGTTGGATTGAGTTGTGATGTAAACCTGCCCGGAACCGCCCGGCTGTCCAGTAGTCACAACAATACCTATCCAATGTGGGAGGTTAAACATGGAGGCCAATAAGGACCCGAGGTTAGACTGAGTTGTGGCGTAAGACTGCCCGGAACCAACCGGCAACAGGCAGCCACAACAATACCTGTCTAATGTGAGAGGTCAGGGCCTTAATAAGACAATTAAGGCTGAGTCAGGATTGTTAGGATTAAGTGAACTAAAGACTTAATCAAAATGGAACATGCTCAACTAAACGAACTGGTGGGGGTTAGGTTAGAAACACTTAACCAACTTAGCATGTTGGCTAGAGATAGGAAACCTAGTAACGGGGGACCCTTTTCAGCAGTAACCCTACAAGGTGTATCATGATACCCTGAAACTAGGCAGGGTGGGGCACGATTACTGGGCTGATTGTAAGAGGTCAAATCGACGGCGGTGGTGTAGCAGTGTAGGTTCTAACGGGGTGCAGGCGTGCACACACTCCGGCGCAGAAAAATAAAGCACTGGGCACCAGTAGCATACCTGTGCATTCTAAGGTTGTGTCGGGCTGCCGCCATGGGACTTGATACACCCCATGGTGGGACCAGCATAGGTAACTACAACATCGGGGGCCGTAAGACACATGTAACTATGTGAGTAGGAGCCGATCATCATAGAATGGATCACTTCACCCTGATTATGGGGTGCCAGTTGGGAACTAGTTTATATGGGTTCAGAGATTAACAAGGGGTACGATAGTATATTCGACCCTGGACAATGTAACTAAGTTTATAGTGCTTTCCCACTTCTTGATTATACTTATCATACCCAGTTCTTTATTCATAGACAAAATAGTACTAGACTTACTCAGGCTTTATGTCTGACTCTACTTTTCTTTCGTCTTCTTTTCTTCCGTTCCCCCCCCCCCCAGGTCCACAGGGAGGGAACACTGCAGCTTGACCAGCATAAACATCCAGCTTGAAAAAGAGAAATGTATTGCTTGGACCTTTTTCATTTTGAACTATGGCTTTGGACAACCACTTTGGGGCTTTTGCAGTTTATCTATGTTTTCTTTATGCTTCTTTAAATAATGTAATCAAGACAGATTATGAAAGTGTTATGTTATGTTTTTGGAAAAGATGTAAGACAATTATGGTGATGATGTTGTAACACGTATTTGCTTTTATGAAATAAAAGTTGTTTGTTTTTCCGCTGCTTACAAATATGTGTTCTTATATCTGTCTTGTATATCTGTGACTTATACTTATAAACCTCCACCAAAATTAGGGCATTCCCTTTGAGAGTGACCCTAACGGAGGTGGGGTGTTTCACTTGGTATCAGAGCGAGGTTTACCAGATAAGATAAAAAGTTTTGAAAAATTATTTTCAAAAAGGAAATTTAAAGAAGCATTTTTAAAAGAAAAATATTATATTATTTTAAAAAAGGCAAAGTCCACTCCCCAAAGCCATAGGTACTATCTCTTATCCGTCGTTTTGAATCTATCCTTTTTGTTTCAGCATGTCCGAAGATCTTAACTTGCCAGAAGGGGTACCAATACCTGGTTGGTTTAGACGGTTCTTAGAAGCAAGGGCCACTCAGCCAGGTCCTACCATTCCTCCTCCCCCAGCTGCCGGAAATCATCCAGCTGCAGCGGCACCTTTTCCTCCACCTCCTCCTCGGGGAAACGCTTTTGCTAAGATATGTAAAGATTTTAAAGCTATGGGAGGAAGGGATTTCCATGGAACTGAGTCCTTCGTGGCGGCTAGAAATTGGCTGAAAGAAACGGAGGACCTATTCATCATCTTTGAGGTAGAGGATAGACAAAAAGTACAATTGGCAGTGTGGCTATTGAAGGGTGAGGCTTCCTACTGGTGGGAAGTCACTAATGCTGAAAGACCAGTGGAGACATGGGAGGACTTTAGGGCAAGGTTTGAGACTAAATTTCTCTCAGATGCGGAAAGAAGTTTGCAGTTGGAAAAATTCTTATTTCTTAAGCAAGGGGACAAGACAGTCAGAGAGTATGTGAATCAGTTCGATGAGCTGGCTAGGTTTGGGCTTGACCTAGTCAACACCCCGCACAAGAAGGCTCTCCGTTTCGTCAAAGGGTTGAATGAGCCATTACACAGTTTGGCCATGACCCATATACCCATGGGAGCCACGTATGAAAGATTGGTGCAAATGGCATTGCTGAATGAAGAGGATAAGGGCAAGAAGGAGACAAAGGCAGAAAGCTCTCAAGGGAAGAAAGAGGGTTTGCAGCCTAAGAAGACAGACTTTAAGAAGGGTGGGAAAGGCAACAAAGAGAAGAGGAAGTGTAATTTCTGTGGCAAAGTGGGGCACTTAGTAAAGGACTGCCGGAAAAAGAAGGCCAAGGAGAATGGTGGGTGCTTTTCTTGCGGTGAGACGGGCCACAGGGCGAAGGACTGCCCAAAGAAACGAGGACAGAGGCAGAGGGCTGGATCCACCCCAGGGGCACAGGTTCATGTGCTGGAAGCGCCACCTCTGCAACAGCGAGGTATAAATACTTCTGTAGAAAGTGTAGTTTATCTTTATGATCACCCCGTTCGCACTTTATTTGATTCTGGCGCATCACACTCCTTTATCTCGTCTGCTCTAGTAGAATCTCTGCACCTAAAAACTAGTATGGTAGAGGACCCCTTAATTGTTTCAAACCCAATTGGGGGCCCAGCTCATTTGTCTATGATCTGTGTGGGATTGAAAATTTCTATTCTAAGCGTAGAATTTCTATGTAGTGCCTTTGTTTTGGGCTTTTCGGGTTATGGTTTGATTTTGGGTATGGATTGGCTATCCAGTAATGGGGCCATCCTTGATTGTGAGAAAAGGGTTGTTAGGCTCCTAACCCAGCTCGGTAATACTTTGGAAATTTCTTGTAATCCCTCGTATGCAGTTATGCTTAGTTATCTTGAATCGCTAGATGCCTCTGTTGAAAATTTGCAATCAGTTAGAGTGGTCCGGGAATATCCGGATGTCTTCGAAGAGGTGAAGGGCTTGCCTCCGAAGTGGGAGATAGACTTCCGCATATATCTTGTAGATAATGCAAAGCCCGTTGCGTTGCCCGTTAGACACATGGCTCCACGGGAAAGGAAAGAGCTCAGTAAACAGATTAAAGAGCTTCTAGAAAAGGGGTTCATTAGGAGGAGCATTTCAGAATGGGGCGCTCCAGTGGTGTTCGCTACAAAGGAGGATGGTTCACTCCGTCTATGTGTTGACTATAGGGAGCTCAACAAGCTAACGAAAAAGAATAGGCACCCTCTCCCTAGAATTGACGATTTATTTGACCAGCTTGTAGGAGTGTCTGTTTTCTCCCAACTCGATTTAGCAACCGGTTTTCATCAGCTAAGGGTGGCTGAAGATAGCATCGATAAAACGGCATTCAGAACCCCAGACGGCTTCTTTGAATGGCTTGTCATGCCTTTCGGCTTGACAAATGCACCTGCTTACTTCGTGGACCTGATGAGTAGGGTATTTAGAGATTTCCTCAACAAATTCGTAGTGGTCTTCGTAGATGATATCCTTATCTTCTCAAAGAGTGAAGAGGAACATGCTCAGCACTTAAGGGCAATCATGGAAACTTTGCGAGTCCATCAACTAAAAGCCAAATTCTCCAAATGCCACTTTTAGAGAGAAGAAGTGAGGTTCCTTGGGCACATAGTATCCAAACAAGGGTTAGCAGTGGACCCTGCTAAGGTAGTGGCGGTACAGGATTGGAAGACACCAAGGAATGCAACTGAGGTCCGAAGCTTTCTAGGACTAGCAGGTTTCTATCGAAAATTCATAAGGGATTTTGCAAAAATCTCAGCTCCGCTCACGAAATTGACCAAGAAGAATCTATTGTTCAATTGGGACTTGGATTGCGAGTTTGCTTTCCAACGACTGAAAAGGGCTCTCACAACAGCCCCAGTTTTGACGCTGCCAGATGGGAGCAAGATGTTCACTGTTTATACGGATGCGTGTGGGACAGGGCTAGGCGCCGTCTTAATGCAAGAAGGAAGGGTAGTAGCTTATGGCGGGAGGCAGTTGAAGGTGCACGAAAAGAACTACCCAACCCACGATCTTGAGTTAGCTGCCATCGTCTTTGCACTCAAGTCTTGGCGACACTATCTCCTAGGTGAGAAGTTCGAACTTTACACTGACCATAAATCATTGAAATATCTTTTCTCGCAGAAGGATCTTAACTTGAGGCAACAAAGATGGATGGAGTTTCTTGCCTCGTACGATTTCGAAATCTCCTACACTCCGGGCAAAGGCAACGTAGTTGCAGACGCATTGAGCCGAAAGAAATTGACCCTAAGCCCGTTGTTTGTTGAAAGACAAAGCCTAGAGTTTATAGCCAGCTTCGACTTTAGGCCTTCCTCCGATTTCGTACCAGGCTTGCTAGCATCTCTTGAAGTGCGCCCAACTTTAGTGGATTCAGTAGGGACAGCACAACGCGAAGACCCTCATCTTGTAGAAATAATTGATAGGCTAATTAGGGGTGAGACTTCAAGTCACCTCAACAGATACTCTATCGACGATAAGGGTTTGCTAAGACGAGACGGAAGACTATGCGTCCCACAGACAAAAGATTTAGTAAAGAAGGTTCTCAAGGAAGCACATCACTCCAAGATGACGATACACCCAGGCGGAGATAAAATGTACAAAGACATAAAAAGGACTTTCTTCTGGAACGGCATGAAAAAGGACGTGGCAGAATTCGTTTCTAAGTGTATGGTGTGTCAACAGGTTAAAGCGGAATAGAAAAAGCCTGGCGGACTGCTACATCCTCTAGAGGTCCCGCAGTGGAAGTGGGATAGCATCTCAATGGACTTCATCGATGGGCTGCCTAGGTCTAGGAGAGGCAACACTAGCATTTGGGTAATAGTGGATAGGCTTACTAAAAGCGCCCACTTTTTACCTGTCAAAAGTAAAAGAACTGCCTCATCCTTAGCATCACTTTACCTCAAGGAAATCGTCCGACTCCATGGAATACCATCTAGCATTGTTAGTGACCGAGACCCCATCTTCACCAGTGAGTTTTGGCGGAGTCTGCAAGAAGCGGTAGGAACGCAATTATGCTTGAGCACAGCCTATCATCCCCAAACCGACGGCCAAACAGAGAGAGTGAACAGAGTTTTGGAAGACCTTTTAAGACTATGCGTCCTTGACTTCGGAGGGACATGGGAAGACCACCTTCCTTTGGTGGAATTTGCCTACAACAACAGTTATCAAGCAACCATCGGAATGGCGCCCTTCGAAGCTTTATATGGAAGACCGTGCCGATCGCCCACTTGTTTGTGGGAGTCTACTGATAAGCTCATACTTGGACCAGATATGATCCGAGAGACTTCAGAGAAAGTAGACTTAATACGAAGAAGGATGAAGACGGCCCAAGACAGACAAAAGTCCTATGCCGACAAGAGAAGGACCGACCTTGAATTTGAGGTTGGAGACAGAGTTTTTCTCAAGGTATCACCGCTAAGGAACGTTGTTCGTTTTGGGACCACAGGAAAACTGGCACCAAGATTCGTAGGGCCATTCCCTATCATCGAGAAAATTGGGAAAATGGCCTATAGATTAGAGCTACCCGAGAAGTTGGCTGGAGTCCACAACGTTTTTCACGTTTCACATCTCCGAAAATGTCTACATGAGTCTGCTGAAGTGGTAGAGCCAAATATCCTCGAAGAGGCCGAAGTGGAACGCGAAGCAACCATAAGAAAAGTTCCAACCCGCATATTAGGAACGGAAGTGAAGAAGCTACGCAACCGCGAAGTCAAGCTCGTCAAAGTTCAGTGGAGCGACGCCGAGGGAGACGCGACTTGGGAAACTGAAGCTAGAATACGCAATGCCTACCCTTTTCTGTTCGAGGGTACATCCTTGATCTTTCTTTTCCTTAAGTTGCGCTTTTATCTATCTTTTTAGGTATATTTCCTCGACCTTATCTTGTAGGTAGAAATCCTTTGGATGGAAACATGTAATTGAAACATGTTATGGATGATGATTGCAAGTGATTGCTAGTGGTTGCTCGTGGTTGCATATACACACAAAATCTAGGGTTTGGATCGGCTCAGTCACTTCATATTGCATATGCATATATGTTTGCATTCGTACATGGTTGAACATTAATGTGTTGTCATGTGGATGTTGCATTTGTATTGAATGATTGTGCACTCATGCAGAATCAAGAATAGGAAAATTTGCATACATAATGGATTCATGGCACTTACATAATTCGCATTAAGGAGGTCAACTGAATCAGTAGACCGCCTGATTTTGCATTAGATAAGTACATGTACACACACACTTCGCATATGATCATGAAGCATTAGAAGTCTTTTAAGGACAATGGATGCTCGTGTTTGATGGATGAGTAGATGGATGATTGGATGTTAGGATATACATTTTCCTCCTAACTTGAAGATTTCGGGGACGAAATCCTTTTAAGTGGGGGAGAATGTAACACCCCGAAAATTCTATAACTGTGAAATTAACAAATTAAAGTATAATTAATTTGAAATCAAAAAACTAAGGGAAACGGGATACGCCATTGCGTTCGTCTCGGAAAAATACGCGAAATAGAGTCCGAGTTTTCGAAAAACGGAGTCCGTATGAAGAAGATACGGCCTTCGGAAGTTTCTAAATTAAGTTTAAAATTCAAACAGAATAAAACAGTTTAAAATTCCAAAGTGGGGCCCAATGGGCCAGGACGGAAGAACACCCGCCTAAGGCACCCAGGTCGACTGGGCTGTCGACCTGGTCTAACCAGGTCGACAGGGCTGTCGACAGGGCCGTCGACAGGCATGTCGACCTGGTCCAGAGCCAGGTCGAACCCAGTCCAACCTAGCTGGCCTATTCTATGTTGGTCGATTTTCTGTGGTCTGCTTTGTCATTAGGGCTAGGTGGCAGGCTCTAATTGGTCTCTCCTTCGGATGAATGGCTACGATCAATCCAAGCAACATCAATGGTCCTAATCAGTTCATTTCCCCTATAAAAACAACCCTAGACTAACCCTAATCTATTCATTCAAAAATAAGAACAATGCCGCCATGTTGCTGAGGAACGACTAGGGGTAGCCACCAATTGGAGAGAGGATTAGGAGACAAAATTCTAAGGCATAAAGCAACTCAATCAAATCAAACCGCATCTTCAAATCACTAAATTAGAGAATTCGCCTCACCATTGTAAGTAGAGTATTACTTTGGTATGAACAAATAACTGTGTTGATTTGTATACTTGGTTGTGGTGATAAATAATTCATAATTTGTGCATTTCTATGATTCTTATCGATTTGGAATATTGTATACGTTTGGATATTCTCAAATTATGTTATTCATTATAAAGAACTACATGCGGTAGTTCTATGCAAGTATACGTTTGGAATATTTCGCAAATTATGTAATCCATGTTGAAACTACATGTATGTAGTTGATTGAAATTCATGCAAGTTTGGGGCTTTGCTACTATGCCATCATAATGTGTATTTTTATACAAACATCATTTTTGTGAAGTAATTGGAATAAGTTTGGGTTATCATAATCCATATGAAATTATGTTGAAAATTGGGCATCATGTATTAAGCCATGCTTTTGTACTAGAAAACCTATTTGCAAACTTATGGATATGACTAGGCTATGATTGATATTTTGCATAAATTGAAATCCATATTGTTAACAAGAATTTTATGATGACATATGTGGTACATAGCTAGGTTAGATTCAAAAATCCCTTTTGCAAGTTTACATGACTAAAGTAAAAATCATGATTTCATGTTAGAAATATTTATGCCATGGTTATGTGAACAAATTTAACTATACTTTTGTATTAGTCACAAAAGTAGACACCTTTGTAAACATGTAGTAGTCTTATGGACATGATTTGCTTATGTTTGACATTATGCCTAAATAAAAATATTTGTTCATGTTGTAGTTATGACTATGTGTCAATAATGATACCCAATTTAGATTCTTATCTCAACTACTAGTCTACATGCTTTGATTCATGTCACCTATGCTTTATGACCAAAGTATATGTTACCACTATGCAAGTACACCAGTTTCTATTTTGTATTTCCAAATGTCATATTGCAAGTTCATGCGCTCACCTTCCCCTTTTTGTGTATGTAATCACGCTTTAAGCCTCCCCTTTTCACATGGCTAAGTTGGGCTTTAAAAGGCTAAGCCCAACATATATATATAATAAACGGACGTGTAAAACGGGGGAAAATAACGTTGGGTTAAAATTACTAATGAATGGAAATATAAAATAGAAGGGCCCAAATTCAGGTATGGGTTGGGCCCATGATTGGTGTAACCTTTACACCATTAACTTAATAATGGGCCGCAAATATTTACATATAAGAAAATAAAGAAGAAAGACAAAATATGTAAATGTAGAACATACGATGTGTTTAACCCGAGGTTGGATTGAGTTGTGATGTAAACCTGCCCGGAACCGCCCGGCTGTCCAGTAGTCACAACAATACCTATCCAATGTGGGAGGTTAAACATGGAGGCCAATAAGGACCCGAGGTTAGACTGAGTTGTGGCGTAAGACTGCCCGGAACCAATCGGCAATAGGCAGCCACAACAATACCTGTCTAATGTGAGAGGTCAGGGCCTTAATAAGACAATTAAGGCTGAGTCAGGATTGTTAGGATTAAGTGAACTAAAGACTTAATCAAAATGGAACATGCTCAACTAAACGAACTGGTGGGGGTTAGGTTAGAAACACTTAACCAACTTAGCATGTTGGCTAGAGATAGGAAACCTAGTAACGGGGGACCCTTTTCAGCAGTAACCCTACAAGGTGTATCATGATACCCTGAAAATAGGCAGGGTGGGGCACGATTACTGGGCTGATTGTAAGAGGTCAAATCGACGGCGGTGGTGTAGCAGTGTAGGTTCTAACGGGGTGCGGGCGTGCACACACTCCGACGCAGAAAAATAAAGCACTGGGCACCAGTAGCATACCTGTGCATTCTAAGGTTGTGTCGGGCCGCCGCCATGGGACTTGATACACCCCATGGTGGGACCAGCATAGGTAACTACAACATCGGGGGCCGTAAGACACATGTAACTATGCGAGTAGGAGCCGATCATCATAGAATGGATCACTTCACCCTGATTATGGGGTGCCAGTTGGGAACTAGTTTATATGGGTTCAGAGATTAACAAGGGGTACGATAGTATATTCGACCCTGGACAACGTAACTAAGTTTATAGTGCTTTCCCACTTCTTGATTATACTTATCATACCCAGTTCTTTATTCATAGACAAAATAGTACTAGACTTACTCAGGCTTTATGTCTGACTCTACTTTTCTTTCGTCTTCTTTTCTTCCGTTCCCCCCCCCCGGTCCACAGGGAGGGAACACTGCAACTTGACCAGCATAAACATCCAGCTTGAAAAAGAGAAATGTATTGCTTGGACCTTTTTCATTTTGAACTATGACTTTGGACAACCACTTTGGGGCTTTTGCAGTTTATCTATGTTTTCTTTATGCTTCTTTAAATAATGTAATCAAGACAGATTATGAAAGTGTTATGTTATGTTTTTGGAAAAGATGTAAGACAATTATGGTGATGATGTTGTAACACGTATTTGCTTTTATGAAATAAAAGTTGTTTGTTTTTCCGCTGCTTACAAATATGTGTTCTTATATCTGTCTTGTATATCTGTGACTTATACTTATAAACCTCCACCAAAATTAGGGCATTCCCTTTGAGAGTGACCCTAACGGAGGTGGGGTGTTTCAAATTCCCAATGCAAGGCTGGTAGTTCACGCTATTCGAAGAATTTCCTTGAAAGAGAAGGAGGAATTAGACAATCAAACACGACAGCTAGTATGGAAAGGTCTGATCAGGCCTAGTTTCTCTGATTGGGGAGCAGCAGTGGTGTTTGTCCCAAAATCTGACGGTACTCTACGTCTATGTGTGGATTATCGTGATTTGAACAAACAGACAATAAAGAACAAATATCCATTGCCGCGGATTGATGATTTGTTGGATCAATTAAATGGAGCACAAGTATTTTCACGAATGGACCTAGCTACAGACTTCCATCAACTTCGAATTGCCGAAGAGTGTGTTCCAATGACAGCATTCAGAGGTCCCGACTTATTCTATGAGTGGTTAGTAATGCTGTTCGGCTTATGCAACGCTCCAGCTTACTTCGTCGATCTGATGAATAAGGTGTTCAGAGGGGTTTTGAATAAATTTGTTCTGGTTTTCATTGACGATATTCTAATCTTCTCTAAATCAAAGGCCGAACATGAAAAGCATCTGGAACAGGTTCTAGAAATTCTGAGACGGAATGTATTAAAAGCCAAATTTTCCAAATGTATATTCTGGCAAGATGAAGTGAAATTTCTGGGCCACGTCGTATCGAAAGAAGGAATCGCGGTGGATCCAAGTAAAATCACGGCTATTCAAAATTGGAAACAGCCCAGTACCCCCACTGAAGTCCGCAGTTTTCTCGGATTGGCTAGCTATTATCGGAAGTTCGTTAAAAACTTTTCGAAGATATCTGGTCATTTAACAAAGCTTACAAAGAAGCACTCTAAATTCAAATGGACTCCAGAAAGTGAGGAGGCTTTTGAAGAGCTAAAGTTAAGATTAACGACAGCTCCAGTGTTAACCATCATCGATGGCAACCAAGATTTAAAAGTCTGGACTGATGCTTCTAGAGAAGGCCTTGGTGCAGTGATAATGCAAAGGGGTCAAGTGATTGCTTATGCCAGCCGTCAACTGAAGCCGCACGAGAAGAACTACGTAACTCATGATCTTGAGTTATTGGCTATTGTGTTCGCTTTGAAAATCTGGAGGCACTATCTTCTGGGTGAGAGATTGAACTATTTACAGATCACTAGTCGTTAAAGTATCTGTTTACTCAGAAAGACCTGAATTTGAGGCAGCAACGTTGGCTGGAGTTTCTTGCAGCATACGATTTTGAAATTATATATACTCCAGGGAAAGCCAATGTCGTGGCCGATGCGCTGAGCCGAAAGAATGTAATGATCGCCGGCTTTATTATCACGACTTCCTTGATTGACAAAATATCTATTCTTCAGAAGGAGGATAACTTTATTAAGGATATGATCAAAAGGATTCAAAAAGGCGAACCCTCGTGTTTTCAAATAGATAACGACGAGACCCTGAGATTGAAAGGAAGGATTTGTGTTCCTGATATTCCCGAGCTCAAAAGGGAAGTGTTAGACGAGTGTCACAAGTCCAAGCTGAGTATCCATCCTGGTGTGGCCAAAATGTATAACGATCTCAAACGAACTTTCTGGTGGAAGGCTATGAAAAGAGATGTTTCAATATATGTTAGCCGATGCCCTACTTGCCAACTAGTCAAGAGCGACCAACAAAAACTGGCTGGATTGTTGCAACCGCTAGAAGTTCCAGGCTGGAAGTGGGAACATATTTCTATGGATTTCATTGATGGTCTGCCCAGAACCAGAAGAGGAAATGACAGTATTTGGGTGATCGTAGATCGCTTCACGAAGACCGCCCATTTTATACCTGTCAAATCAAACAGAACTGCTCGGAGTCTGGCGCAGATATACTTCAGGGAAATAGTTAGACTACATGGAGTGCCGCTCAGTATAGTCAGTGATAGAGATACAATATTCACTAGCAAATTCTGGGAAGCATTTCAAGTTGAGCTGGGAACGAAGTTGAACTTGAGCACCGCTTATCATCCTCAGACAGACGGTCAGACTGAGAGGGTAAATCGAATTTTAGAAGATCTATTGCGGGCTTGTGTTATAGATTTCGGTGGATCATGGGAAGACCATCTGCATTTGGCTGAATTCTCTTATAACAACAGCTACCAGGCGAGTCTGACAATGTCGCCATTCGAAGCATTGTATGGTAGACCGTGCCGATCTCCTGCTTGTTGGGTCGAGCCCGGAAATAGACTTGTGTTGGGTCCCGATATGATTCGAGAAGCTGCCGACAAAGTCGATTATTTAAGAAGGGATTACTCGCCGCTCAAAGCCGACAAAAGAGCTATGCCGATAGAAGAAGAAGGGATATATCCTTTGAAGTTGGCGACTATGTATATTTAAAAGTATCGCCGATGAGAGGAGTTATCCGGTTCGGTAAAACAGGGAAATTGGCGCCCAAATTCATTGGTCCGTTTCCTATTCTGGAATGGATCGGGACTCTCGTTTATAGGGTTAAATTGCCTGATTGGCTGCCTGGAGTTCATGATGTATTTCATATATCTCAACTTCGAAAGCACGTTCATGATCCAGACTTGATCGTGGAAGAAGCAGCTCAGCAGGATATTGAAATTACCCCTGAATTAGCTGTGAGGAGAGAGCCGCTAAAGATTATCGGCAAAGAAACCAAAGAGCTGAGGAACAAGAAGGTTCACTTAGTCAAAGTGCAATGGAGTGGGGATCCACGAGATTGTACTTGGGAAACTGAGGAGAGCATTCAGAAAGCTTATCCTAGATGCCGAGTGGATATCTCTGATTGACTCCGGTGCAAGGTACATTTACCCTACTTTGCATTACCATTTAATTCTCTACTCTGTTGTTATTTCCTTTCCATGGATGTGCACTTTTAAATTCTATGGTCTGAATGATTTAAAAAAAAAAGAGTATAGGAAGTGATTAGTATATTTTTGAAAGGTCGGAAACAATTGGATTGGTTGTTGTATTGTGAGATTGTAGATTTATCAAACCACTTTCGACTTTGTTCCTTTTCGGGGACGAAAAGTTTTAAGTGGGGGAGATTGTAACGACCTAGAAAATCTGAACCAATTTAAAATTTTTAAATTGGCTAAAATAATGGATTTTAAATATTTAAAATAAATATTTTAAATAATGGCAATGAAAAGTGAGTTTGAATCGACAATTGAAAACGATTATAATTAATTATAATTATAAACAAGGCCTGAAATGGCGCTGCGGTTTCAAAAAATTGAATTCAAACTTTGTCGGACTGTACCGGGTGCAAAACAATACGGATTTTAGTGAAACCAAAAATATTTAAATCTGTTAGTAAATACCTTTCTAACGGATCTGAAAAATCGAATTTTCATAGCGGAAAGCCAAAGTAATGGCCGAATGAATTTTCAGAACGGTCGCTATGGAATTTATATAGCCCGTGAAAATGGCCATTTTGCATATGACCTCGGAATTCAACGAAACCACTTTTGTTGGATCCGGGATGAGAAGTTTTTGCTAGGTTTCAAATTTCATAATTTTTGAAGCTAGTATGTGAGCGTGGCAAAGAAAAATGTGTTTTGGTCAATTATAGTTAAATTGGATCGACCAAAAATGGGCCTTGTTGCAAACGGTCTCAGAATTCGACGAAACTAATTTTGTTGGGACCGTATCGTCAAAACATAGCTAGATTTATTTTTTTGGAATTTTTCGAATCAGTTTGTGCCCCTGGCAAATTGAAATGTACGTTCAAATTAAATATTGAATGTTTTATATTTTGATTTGAATGGAAACTGACTGAAATAGTCGAATGGGCCAACGAAACATATCTCATTGTGTTCGGAATGGGGGTAAAACGCTAGGGACGACAGTCGTTGGGTTTGGATTGGGGTTCGTGTGCGAAAGGGGGTATTTTCGAAATAAAACAATATATAAAATAAAGAAAAAATCTCATTGGGCCATCATTATTCTTCTTCCCCGACAGCCCCCAAATCGAACGGCGCCTCTTCTTCAATTCTTCTCTCCTCCTTAACTTCTAATCCGCGCATCAAATTGCATCGCTCCAGTTAAGGATTTCAGAGAGCCCACTTCGATCTACACATCCATCCTAGCCTCGCCTTCTGCCGTTGCGTCATTCTCGAGATTCGCGCCTGGGAAGTCTGCTGCCGTCGAGCCAGAAATCGCCACCACCGAAGATTCGAGCTGGCCGTGACCTACCTTGCCGGAAACCCCTTTCGAAGCTCTACAACGCAGCGTAGTCCGATCGGCCAACAGTTGCACGGATTTTGCGAAATTTCAAAACCTAGTTTTGAACCTTCATATAAAGGTACGGCCTTGTTTTTCTGAAATGAAAATAACACTATAAAGCGTTGCAAAACTTTGAAAAATCGTATCTTTTTCGTATGTTAACGAAATTCGATGATACAGGAAACATCGTGACCGTGTGGACGTCTTCTACATTTTAGAAGAGATCGCGTATTTTTCTGAGCCTTCTACTATTGTTGGTGGAGTGGAACCCAATGTGAGATTTCTAATTCATAAACAATATGGAAAACGACGATGTATAAATTATATAGTCGATGTATGAGTTATATAAGCGTTGTACACCTCTTGTATAAGCGTTGTATAAGTTGTATGTTCGATGTATAAGTTATATATGCGTTGTAAAAATTATATATGTGAGGAAATAAAAGTGAATTTCTATATATAAATATAGATATATATATACGCCCCTCGTCCACAAACCATGGACGATATTTATTGGTTGTGATTGGTGTGAAAATCGATTGATAGCGAATGATTGTTTGGGATTGTTTGTGGTAGATATTGATTGATTGTGGTTGAAAAATACCCGTTTGTGGTTGAGAAATATTTGGTCGAAACCACATAGGATTAGTTTGTGGAAATGAAATAAATATATACATGCCGCCTGCGTGCGAACTAGATGCATGATCCCCATTGTTAAAAAACGCGAGGTTTTAAGGTAGAGCGAGGAGCCGTACTAGGGACGGTCCCGGTTTTAACTACCTTGCCGTTATGCTGCCGAAATTTTGAATAATATTCATGTGTTTGAATTATTTTCATTTGCTAAAACTATATTTATTCATTGAATAGAAAACCTTCATGTGTTGAATCGATATTCATTCGTTGATTAGAAATTCATGTGTTGAATGGTATTCGCTTTCAAATATAAAAATCACATTTTTATCTATATATAGAAACTATAGAAAACCTTCATGTGTTGAATCGATATTCATTCGTTGATTAGAAATTCATGTGTTGAATGATATTCGAGTTTTAAATATAAAAATCATATTTTTATCCATATATAGAAACTATAGAAAACCTTCATGTGTTGAATCGATATTCATTCGTTGATTAGAAATTCATGTGTTGAATGGTATTCGCTTTCAAATATAAAAATCACATTTTTATCTATATATAGAAACTATAGAAAACCTTCATGTGTTGAATCAATATTCATTCGTTGAATTGAAATTCATGTGTTGAATGGTATTCATATTTTGAAAGAAATTGTTTTATAATAAAAATCCCAATTTTGACATCAATATGAAAAATATAAAATAATAGTGTTTTGAAATGAATTGTTTTACAATAAAAATCACATTTTTATTATATACATGAATCGTTGAAATGTGAAGTGTTAAAAAAATAGCCACTCGTTCCAATAAACATATATGAGTTGAAATATTCATTAATTAGCTAGTGATATGATTTTTGCCTATACATGCAACGTTAGAATGAATGATGTTTTTAAACCAAATGGAATCAAATATGAAGTTGAATGGAAAATGATAAGTGATAAGAACTGTATATATGTACATGCATATTTATTGAACATGTTATAGCAAAGGGGCTAGAGAAGAGGAATAAAATTTTGTGCCCGACAAATAGGTACACATTTACTGTTTTGTTTGGGTAATGATTTTATGAGCCTGTTGGCTAGCCGCTTGGCTTTTTCTTTTTCTTTTTGACATGAGACGCCCGTGTGGCTATTTGGGAATTTTCCCAGCCCTCCCGTACAAAGGAGGTTATGGCGAAATTTTCCAAAATTTTAAGGCGTTAGTGAAATATTTGAAGTAAAAACGATATTGAAATTGTTGAATGAACTATATTTATATAAATATATAAATATAAATAAAATTAAAACGAAACGTGGCCGTGCAGATCGCGTTTTGAAACCGTGATTTCAAACAACTAGTACGGGAAATCCGGCCATTGGATTTTCCCGAAACCGCAACCGTCAGGTTCGCCTTGGAAATATCTTTCCAACGGCACCAACCTTGTAAAAAACCAACGGTTGGATTGTCTGGAATGTTTAATTCAAATATGAGGAAAAACAGCGCCAGAAACGATTATATTTATATATATATAATTATATTTAATCGAATAACGACGCTGCAGTTCGTATTTTGGAATCCAAACTTCAAACGATTGTACCGGGAGATCCGACCGTCGGATTTTCCCGAAACTGGGACCGTTAGGTTCGTTTTGAAAAGACCTTTCTAATGATGTAAATTTTGTGAAGATCCAACGGTTAGATTTTCAGATATGTGTAAATCAAATCTGAAGAAAAACAGTGCCACGGCCGCGTTATGGCCCGAAGCGTCGTTTTGAATAAATTGGCTATTTTAAAATAAATAAAAATAGCGATAAATCGTTATAAGATATCATAAATGATATGGAATGGAAATAAACTGAATTTGCTCGATTTATGTGGCTTTTGATGGTTGAATGTGTTTGGTGTGAAAATTACGTTAAAGAACAAAATTGGTGTTGTCGAATAATTTAACCATTAAAATAAATTGATTTGAAATTCTAAATATACGTGAATTATTTGAAAAGGCCGAGTTAATTCTCATTTCAAATAATTAATCGACGATAGCAAATCGACGATGAAGACGATGGTCGTAGACCGGAGATCTTCACCTCGTTTGGATGGTAACCGAGGTCCTGATTGGGAGGCATCCCGAAATATGGATAATGAGTGGTGATCGTCCAGACGTACGTGGTGATCGATGGGTTTGCGAGGTATTTAGTGCCTACAGTTTCGTTCAGACCCAGAACGGACTTGCAAATGGACTGTACAGCAAAATGAAATTCTTAATGAATGGATAAATGAAATAGAAATGTACAGCAAAATGAAATCAACGGATTAGACAACTTCTATGTCAAAAACGGCACCAAATTTTTTCTTCTTGTATGTGGTATCTTAAGTGTCATCATCTTTAAGGAATGCAATTTGGGATTCTCAATTAGTGGTGACACATTTTAAGCACCAAACGACTCAAATCAAGTTTCCTAGAGTTTCAAACTTGATGATAACAATGTCAGTTGTTTTAAGGAAAAAGTCAACCTTCCATCACTGGATGATAGTTCTAGCCCATGCAGTAAAACTGCTAGTAGTAATAACAGAGAATCGTTTAAGCTAATTTATATTTAGTTTTATATTAACTTGGTATGAAACTGACGAAAGGCAGTATTATTACCCTGATATGTCATAGCCATCATTGTCCTATGAGAATTCTTTTGCACCATCTCCTTCTCATTACAACAACATTAACAGCAGCAACAAAGGATACTCCTCAGCCAACTCTGAAGGTGTTCTTTTAATGGTAATATTAACTAGTGCATGTCTACTTATACATGTCAATTTACTTTAAATGCAAAGTATTCACTAGCCAGCATAATTTAACAAACATACGTGTAAAATGATGTTGAAGCTGAGCTAAAGAGGCTAAGATTAGAACTGCAACAAACGATGGACATGTACAACTCAGGATGTAAAGTGGTTATTTCAGCCAAAAAATTAACCAATGAGCTAAACTAGTATGAAAAACGAAAGTTGAAGCAAGGAATAGAGCAACCAAGGTTATTATTGAAGCATCCATATTATGGATACGGATACAATACGAAGCAGTGCTAATATGCTGTGTGTTATTTCATATACATGGATTGCCGCTGTTTGGGCCGAAGCCCATTTTATTTCCTTCATATAAATAATGTTGTGTGCATTGGAAACAAATCATGTAATCATTCTATTTGCAATAATGAAAATCTCTTTTCCATTGCAAAGCTTTTATGGTATAAGAGCCTCCGGTCATACGACATCCACTTTCTAATCATCACCATCATCTCTACTTGTTCTAACATGCAGCATCACCTACATGTTGATCAGAGTGTTTTTGTGTAATGCTCCTCGGAGAAATTTCATCACAGGAGTTGATACCCTTCTTTTTTCAAAAAGCAGTGTTCGCATCTATTCTCATCCTTCTCGTGCCTCGTCGAGGAGAAACCAGTGTTGTTTCATCATTTTCTCCTGGCTGCATCGAGTTCTTGATCATCAGAGCAGCGGTGCTCATCATTTGATCCATGGTCGATCAGTTCTTAGGGCTATAACGTCAGTTTTTGCAGATATTACTGCATATTTCCTACATGATCATCGGCTAAATCACAAAATCACGAATCACAAATCGCCTACCCAGCGAAGAAGGCGATAAAATCGATAACAACAAATTTATCTAGCGAGGCATACCGGTATCCGTGGAAAGGGAAGCTACATAAATACAAGACAGAGCTTACAAGAGGTGTTTGGGGATCTTGGCATCTCGGAGCATGGAAGCTTCTCGCTCTCAGCGCTAGGAAGTGCGCAAGACTCAGAAAAAAAGTTCTGGAGAGTAAGTTTTGATTATAGCAAGTAAAGGTTCCATCTTAGAATAATTTGATTTATATTCTTCTCCTTTTATTGATGTTTTCTTCAGTTATGTGTGGTCGGTGCTTTTCTTCTTATTGAATATTTACATAATTTTGGGACTGGCCGTATTATCCACCAAAAGGACAGCAGAGGACGAAGTGGAAAGGGCATCAAGTTGATCGAATTAATATCCTCTTTTCCCCATCTATAAATCGTTTGTCCTATTCTTCATCTTTTCTCCGTCCCGTATAGCCGGAAGCAGTCCTTTCTCTTTTACTGTCCCCTAAATTCGTACTTAATCTGATGATCGACCATCCATCTACTGTTACACATTCGATGTACTGGAATTATTAATTCTGTCTGCAGGGTTGTGATTTTGGTCCACCGCGTAAACTCGGTGTATAAGTTCACATCACCGTCACAGTTGGTGTTTCACACAAGGTATACTTCTGCCCTCTTCCTAAACGTCAGTTCGGTCTGCTATTGCTTGCAATTTTATCTTTATCATCACATTACCTTGATGATATCTTAATCTGCTGTTGCTTTATTTAGTTCATGTAAACATGTTTGCTCCCTGTTATACATATTACTAAATGCTATCGGGCAAAATTGATGATGAATTTGGTCTAGGGCTGTCAATGGATATCCAAAAAATCCGAAATCCGTCCGCATCCGTATTCGAAAAGCGGATAAATATCCGACATCCGGGAAAGCGGATGCGGATGCGGATATAGGTATATCCGCATCCGAAAATTATCCGTTCGCTTTTTTAATCCGACTATAGATTAAATTATGTGTATTTTAACATAATTAAATATACTAATTTATTAATTTGCAAAATTAAAAGTTTACTAAACGCATGTTAATTGCTCAAAATTATATATTATCATCATATTGATTTGTTTTTAGCAATTTAGTAATCAATTAGGTTGAAAAAGATTAATATTAAGCTAAAAATATTCATTTATATTCATTGATTTATCGATTGTTAGCGGAGCGGATAATTTATCCGATATCCGTCCGTATCCGCGGATACGGATATCCGATATCCGAAAATGGTTTCGGATGCGGATACGGATATGGCACTATCCGTATCCGAAAGTATCCGTTGACAGCCCTAATTTGGTCTTGTATGCACACTTATCTTATGCAACAGCATGTGCAGTTACGAATGTAGTGAAACCTAATGGTTATCTATGAAATTTGAGCTACATAGGCTCAACCTAACAACTTGAACTGGTGCACCTCCGATCCGTTCTTTCCAAGCAGAGTTTCTTCCATTTTCACCATGCATTTTTCTCACTACAGAACATCTACAATCTAAGCAATTTTTTTGTATCATGCCTTCTTCTTCATGTACTATGTTACTCAGTTTGTTTGCTACCTCTTCAACAATTTTTATTATACATATGTTTCAATTCCTTTCCATTTTACTAGGCTCAATTGTTTTTGCTTGAGAAATAAAAAAAGGTGGTCTGCATATATTGGAACGTGCTTGATCATCCTCATAATCTTTATGTATACCAATCCCAGTTAGTTTTAGATAACATACACAAAGGATCAGAATAGAAGGTTAGATCAAAATGATGTCCTAAACAGAAAAGTATATTGTTATTCTCCATAAATGAACATAAGGATTTTACATCAGACCTACTCCAATCATACAGGTTAGGGATTTACATCACCTTTACTTATTTCGTTATAATAAGAGGAACATAATAAATATATGCTCCAGCTGCTGGCCAAAAAAACAGGGGTGCATATGGCTATTTTCTTCCAAAGGAAACGTAATTCATTTAGTAGTTGCTATTTGCTGAAAAATCCAACATCAAACTATGCATACCATGTCAACAATAAACTTTTGATAGATATAACGACTTCAGTTCAAATAGCAATATAGAATGGGAAGCTTATCTACAAACTAAGAAGTGGTAAGGTAATTGTGGCCATGTTCTGTTGAGCTAATAAAATTACAAATTTAAAACGTTGCCATTAAGATTACATTGTTCTGTAAGAACAGTCCGAACACATCTGTTGTCGTTTTCACCTGACAGTTATCCCACTAAGGGACATATGCCTGTTTTACAAATTTTCCAGTACATGCGTACCTATTTCATACAGCAAGTTATCTCCATTTCTTTGCTGCGTCTATGCCAACTGCTATTCACATTGAATATTGTAAATTGTATCAGTACTTGCATCAGCTGGTTAATAGTTTCTTTTACCATCATTAATTACCAGGGATTGCTACAATGGTTGCAAACTTATGCACTGTGCTTCATAACACCGCCTGCAAAGCAGCGGTAACCGCCTTTACACTCTTAGTTATAAGCCAGCGTCCACATTGGTTTTCTGTATTTGGCGGCAAGGTAATATTATTTTCCCCTGCAATTACTTTTGTCCACCCTCCTCAGGTTCTCTTTGTATTTTCTCACATATATTAATTTAGCCTTTCTTACCATCAAACCCCCAAATCATCGTTATCTGTAACCCCATGTGGTGACTATTTTGATATGGTAATTATTATAATTTGCTAATTTAAGGTACTTTTCATTACTGTTATATGTATATCTTCCCTGGAAAAACTAAAACTGGTTTCTACTTTCGATGAACAATGTCTTTGGTTACGACCATATTCGAAACAATTTGTTAACAAAATTCCCTTCTCATCATTGTTGAATTTTAACAAATGATTAGAACCAATTTTAACTCATTCGTTAGTATTGTTAATTAACTCTCTTAATCTTACTGAGTATCTTAGTTCTTATTTAAACCCAAAAAAGTAAATGCATGCTTCACAACTGCGTTAAATTTAATTTTTACTCCAATTGGACATATAAATTTTTACTAGAGCTATATTGCTAATGAATTTTATCTAATTTTTGTTTAATTTGGGTAGAAGGGCAAATATAACTGAGCTGATGAAGAAGATGCCTGACATGCTACTTGATTACAAGGTCAGAGTATTTCTTGTCTACTTAATTTTAAATTTCTAAATTAAATTTTAAATTTTAATTTGGGTTTACAATGAGAGTAGATGTCTGGTGGGTGCTAACTCAGTGGAAAGCGGCACCTGGTCTGCTTTGGTGGATGAAAAATCATTGGAGGATGATTCCTTAGTCTCAGACGTTGTTGTGTCAACAAAGCTGGATGAACCAGAATCACCGCCAAGGGGATTGAACCTATTAGCAGTGGATGTATTAGACACTAATGCTCGCTACTTTCTCTTTTATTTTATATTGTTGTACATTGCTTTTATTAATTGTTTAGTTGTATTATCACCAGCATCACCATTCAAGTTTATACCATCATTTGGATTAACAGAACATTCAATGACCGAACCATAATGTGTATTTTGAACTTTTTCGGGTGCCATGATTTCAGAATTGTTTCTGTATAATATTCTACACTATGGTGTATAATTTATAATCTTTGCTACTTCTTAGCTAATAATTGTCTAGTATATAGCGCATGCTGCAATTATATTTGTGGCTTGGCCCCTGGGTTTGCTACTATTGATGTAGAATTGGTAAAATTGAAAAAGAGAGATACATGGAGGTTTTCTACTGCTATCCAGTTTCTTAGTTTATTTTTGCTTCTAATTTTTTTTAAATACCGAAAGCTAAATATTCTTATGCCAAGTAATATTCTCTTAACAAGTCTGGCATATGTACCAATTTTCATTGATGCAAAAGCATACTAAAATTCTAACACTACAAAACAAAAAACAGTACATGCAAGCCAAAATCCCTTGGTTTCTGCATCTCTATGACGAGTAGGTTAAAAACATTAATAATGATATTTGTTCCTGAAAGTACACTGATCAAACTTCAAGTTTCCCAAGTAGAGTTGTATTTTCCAAGTAAAGCAGTTAAAAGTAGAGATGTATTTTACAAGTTTTCCAAGTAGAGATGTATTTTCCAAGTTATTCCAAGTTATTCAAAATTGAGAGTTGTTTCAAAACTATAAGAGACCTCAGTTTGGCAAAACTGTAACACATGTAAACTACACAAACAATGCTAGGTATTAAAACTATATAAGTCGAGCATTTTGTAATTGTCAAACTTCATCTAACTGAGCATTTTATATTTTATTGTTATCTCATCAGGCATGACATTCCCACATTTAACTTAAACGAAGTTTCTAAGGTAAGCGAATGGGATGATTGAAGAATAAATTGTTTGAAGGCAACCAGATTTTAATTTTGGTACAGAATGGGGTTGGAAGTAACTATTTATGTTATTCTGTTTTTAATTATCCTTATTTGATCTAAGTTTGTAAACACTAATCTATTAAGAATATTGTCTTAGCATAAGCTATCATAAACGCTTGATTATCTTAATATCATTTGGAATTGTATTTAGTTTTTTTGGGTAGCAGCAACGTTCTTCTGTTCAAGATGAAGGACAAGTTCACTGCAATTGATTTTGGTTTCCGCCAGGTAATTTAATTTTGTTTTTTGTTAAGAAATCATCATAGATTTGTTGAAACAAGTCAGTCAAAAAAGTTGGATTTAGCATTGTTGCACATCAATGGGTTGCAAGAAGTACATAAGGTGTTATCAGTTCTAAGCTTTTATTTGATGTAGAGTTCGCTAGAATGACATACATATTCCTGGATAGGCATGTACATGCTCATGATCGACAACAAACATGGAGCATGAACTGCAGATTTGTTCTAGTGAACTGATGATATTTATTCTCTTGTTATGGTATATGTATGATAAAGTAGAAATATGATTAAAAAATATTCTATTCGAAAAAATGTGTTGTGAGAGAAGAAATTGTTATACATGAATGGTGTAAGAAAATTATAGAAATTTTTGTTGTAATTTTTTGTACTATTAAAACTTTGTTAAAATATATTTTTTATTTGTTATTTCATTCTATGATATACACTATTACTAAATCGAATACATTTAATATGTAATATCTATAAGATGTAATATATATATATATATATATATATATATATATATATATATATTACAGATTTATGAATCTATTGCAATGGGCATATACTATTGCAAAATGATCTGTTGCAACAGCAAAAGCCTGTTGCAAAAAAGTCTACCATAACATCTTATTGCAACAGGCGTAAAATGTTGTGAACTTTTTACAACTCCGGTTATACCAATAGGCGTGAGTCTGCTGCAATTGCTCTACTGCAACAGATATTGCCTGTTGTGAAAAGTGTTTTTTTTGTAGTGCATTCAGTACAAGATTAAACATCTCCCGAACATCCTTTTTTCATCAATCCATGGCAGGCAATGATGATGAAGTCAGCTTGGCAACATCAAGAACCAATGCCGACGAAGTAGCCACATCAATCACCACCTTAATTAAGCCCAAAAACCATGTAATCACCATACCACTCGACGAGGACAACTTCATCCTATGGAAATATCAAGTTGAAATTTCCCTAAAGGGTTATGACCTCTATGATTATGTGAAGGGACCTATTGCAATCCAACCGGTCATGATTATCGACAAAAAAGGAAGAAGTGTTAGTAACCCAAATTACATCAGATATCAAAAGCAAGACAAACTATTATCATCATGGTTACTCTCTTCGATTAGTGTTAATCTCCTATCTAAAATTGTTCGATGCAACACTTCATATGAGATATGAGTAGCAATTCAAGAAATTTTCAACTCACAATCATTAGCAAGAATAATGCATTACAGAAGAGAATTGTAAAATGACAGAAAGGAGGATATGAGTATGAGAAATTATTTGACCATAGTGAAAACCCTATGTGACAAGTTAAATGCAGTGTGTTGACGGCAAAAAATATCATAAACACCATAGATTCCAATTACTAGGAATAGTTGATTCGGCCGCATAGACAAGAGCATGGAAAGGTAAATGACACAAGATATATATAGTGGTTCGGCCTCGTGAGGGGCCTACGTCCACTTTGAAGCGTTGCTGGAATATTATTGATCACAAAAGATTACAAGGTTGAGCACATCACATGACATCTCATTACATTTGCTTGTAGGCTAGGTGATGTCATTATTATCATATATGATGTCATAATTGACATATATTAAGGAATGTAGGGAAAAGACACTTTTGCCCTTCTTCTTCCTTAAAGAGGAGATGCCATTAATGGAGCTCTCACGAAGTCTCAAGGTCACAAAATCCAACCTCTTTGAAATGTGAGGCTATGGGTACTTATAGGACAAGGATTTTGTAGGAGTAGGTAGAAATGGTCTCCCACCCTCAGAAATTCGCACTTGGCTGGACATTTGCCAGATTTTCGCACCCTACCCCCGGGGTGCGAAATTTGCGCCCCTGAGGGGGGGGGGGTTACAAAATTCTAGCCTGTAGGTGCGCGAAATTTGCACCCCAGGGTGCGAATTTCGCACCTCTGTGAGGTGCAAATTTCGTACCCGGTTGGGTGGGAATTTTGCACCTGGCTAGGTAAGAATTTCGCACCTAGGTGGGCGCGAGTTTCACACCCCGCTAGGTGCGAGTCTCGCTCTCGAAAGGGTGGGAATTTTGCACCCTACAGGGTGCGAATTTCGCACCCCCTAGGTGTGCGATATTCACACCCCGAAGGGAACGAATGTCGCCTTGTGGGGGGTTGTGAAGGTCTTGGGAATTGGCGCTCTGGTGGCTTGCGGTTCGGGTCACGGCTCGGACTGCGAGGTCTTTTGTTGGCGCGATCCCTTTCCAACCCATTTCCTTTGCTCCTAGACATCTTCCCAACCTTGACTCCATACGAGGGGCTGAGATGAGCGTGTCCTGTGTAATTTTGGAAACCAGACCATAAGGCCGGTTAACATTTGCCCCCCAAAGTACGTCTTGTCTTGATATGATGTGCTTTGCATTGGTTAAGATAGTAGTCGGGTTGTCGACTCATCCTGTTAAAGAAAAACAGACGTTAGTTGTAGGGTTCGTTCGCTGCAGACTTGCGAGCGAGCTGGTGTGGGCGCGGTAACGTGCTCGCGTCGCTAAGTATTCGCAATGTGTCGCCTCCGCGTGCTTGCGATGGTCGGTATGTGCATGGAATACGTGTACATCAGTACACGATGTGGCGCTTTTGGTGCAGTGGTTCAAGACATATTTGCCTCTCCCCTTTCTCTCTCTTTTTTTTTGGGACCTCTAAACCACGGAAGTTTGGAATTTCTAACCCTGCAAGTTCGAAATTTTGAACCCTGGGGGCTCGAAATTTCGTACCCCCAGTGGATTCGAAATTTCGAGACCTGTGGGTTTGAAATTTTGAACCCGTGGGTTCGAGATTTTCGGAAGACCAAGGGTTTCCTCTTTTACTATAAATATCCCTCCCTCCTCATTTCCTTCCTTCCATTATTTTCTTCCTTGGCCGCCATTGTTGTGAAAGCTTCAGAACTCAACACCGTTAACCAAACCTAGGTAATGGATGGGTCGAAGGAGAGCAGAAGGAGGGAGGTTGAAGGGTCGAGATCAAGAGGAGCATCGAAGAGCCGACCCCCTCAGAGGCTCGAGTTCTCAAACCCTCATTCGAATTTTCGAACCTAAGGGGTTCAGATCCTCGAACCCTGAAGGGGTTCGAAAATCCTAACCTCTGGGGTTCGAATTTTCGAACCCTGATGGGGTTCGAACATCTGAACCTCGGGGTTCGAATTTTCGAACCTTGACGGGGTTTGACTATCCGAACCTCCGGGGTTCGATTTCCGAACCTTGGGATTCGAATTTTCGAACACTGATGGGGTTCGAATTTTCTGAACCCTAGAGGGTTCAAAGTTTCAATCCCCGAAAGAGGTTCGAGTCTTCGAATCCCAAGGTGAGCTTGATCTCCGTGCTAGGTCTTCCTGGTGTAGTTGCTTCACGCTGCTCCTCGGCGGGGCGTTGCTTCTGCATAGCAGAACTTCAGTTTCCTGACTCCTTGCCCTTAGTTTTGTAGATCGCTTGTTAACTTGTATGACTGTGCCTCGTGCTTGCGCAGTTAATTGTGTGGACGGGAAGTTGGACCTTTCACATAGGATAGCGCATATACCTGAACTATGACCAAACTATTGGCCTGTTTAATTTTTCTCTGTTCGTCTTGACTTTGTTTAACACCACACGCACTTTTTAGTTTTCACCGACACGGGGGGTACAGGTTATTCTCTTGCAATGTCTAATACTAGTGTCTTAAAGTATAGCTAGCGATGCAAACAAGATCAAAGACTGAGAAGACCTAGGAGCCCGAGGCTTCCCCCCTGTCGTCACATACATCTGACTCTACCAATAGCAGTAGCTCAAGTGGCGGCGAGCTAGAGACCACCTAAGGATCCGTTCCTTCTCAATCAGCTAGTTTACCTAAAATATCTGACTACGGGGAACAAATTGAGAGGCTATACTCTCCAGTCATACGCGAAGAGGTTGAGAATGTGGATATTATGGGTGGAGATGCACCGACGGTTCTTATAGCTCCGGACATGTTGCCTGACACTGTTATCTTGGAAAATCCGACGCACTTCGTATCGTCGCGCCTGGATGCTACAATAGTCATAAAAATGGCGCAGCGGTTCAATATTCCAGTGGGCGATGCCCGCGCACCGGGTGAGGGTGAAAGAGCTTACGCACCGCCCGAGGTCTTGACTGCTTGTAATATACAAGCCTGTTTCGCGGGTTGCGTGGCCCCAGCCAATGACTTTATCTGGGACATTCTTTCCTACATCCGCCTCAAACCTTCACAACTGCATCTGAATGCTTATTCCTCGCTCCTAGGCACGTACGTCCTATACCGAGAATATTTGCACAGGGAACCTACTGGGGAAGACATCCAGTATTTTTTCAGCATGAGGAGAACGTCTAGCGGATCACCTTCTCAATGGTTTCTGGAAGCGTCAGCCGCCACCAAATTCTTTATCGGGAAGTGGCCCAGGCCGTCAGTTATTGGCTAGCTTTTGGACCAAGCCACCAAGGTTCATATATAAAGATAATAATGGATCTACACATGTCAAAACCATTAAAGATTCGATTGTAGTCTTGCTATCTCTCTCGGATCGTGACGCTACTACACCCCCCCCGATCGCAGCTCCCTACCGCGATCCGATCCATCCACACCTGAGTCATTACCACGATCCGATCCCTGAAGCTGAGAGATGAAGGCCATGACCAAGTCATTCACGATCCGAAGATGAAGGATCTTGCGACACCTGTCCATAACTGCCATTTTGATCATTTCTTCATCAAGCTACGAACCAATCCGAGATCCTCGGGATTTGTGCCATGTGTAACCACGATCCATCTGCAAATATCACCTATAAATAGCCCCAAACTTGGCATTTTTCAGGATCTTTTGGCAATTCGGAGCTCTGATTCCACCATTATCATATCTCCATTATTTCTACTTAGAGTTATCTTGAATTTACTGAGTGAATCAATATTGTAAAAGTGAGGTTGAGAGATAAATCATTGGTTGTACTCAAATCTTAAGTATAATAATTGATATAAAGTGGATGTAGGCTCATTAATGCCGAACCACTATAAACCTTGTGTCTTTTCTGCTTTTTCTCGCATTTTTTTTGATATTAATCTCCCTTAAATTAAAACAATTCGGGTGTTAGACCCAATTTTGGATCTAACATTTCGGTGCTTTAACTGAGAACCGAAGTCTCAGCGTATTGGATTGTAGTTCTATTGTTTGGATAGTAAAGTCCGAAGAAAACAGTTCAAAACTCCACTGTTTCGATTTTTGAAGATTTCAGTAAAGCTCAGATATCATGGCTGGAAAGAAGTCCAAGAAAGTACGAACTTCGCAGGCGAATGAAGCTGCAAACGAAGCAATTGAAGAAAGCGTGGACGAACAGGTCGAAGAAGAGCTCTCGGATCATGGTAATATAGGGGCAATCCGATCTAGTGATGATGTAACGAACTCGACAGTTGAAGGAGTTACTACCCGATCGCAGGACCACGCCGCGATCCCTCATGCACCTATCACCACGAACCGACGTCAAGGGGGTACCACGAGCCACCAACCTAGGAGGACCACGATCCGAACTGATAATCAGACTACTAACCGACCTGAAAAGGAAATTATTGCTCGTTCCGCTCGTGCTGGTACTTCTGCTCAACCCGGTTCGAGTTCCTTGCATATAAGAGAAGATGAAGATGACCAGTTCGACCCTTCTGCTCCAGTTACCGAAGGACATCTGACTCGGATACTTGAAGCATTGGACAGGCAAACTGATGAATTGGCCGCTCAAAGGCAGGAGATCTCGTTGCTGCATTAGAATATTACTGCCTTAGGCAGACGAATTAACGATATTCAAAGGCAGGTTTCGCCACCTACAGCTTACCCTTTATCCCCGGAACATACATCCTCGGCTGAAGAACCTCGGCGAAACCGGCGATGGCCTCCATTGGAAAGGGCTGAGAATATAGAAGTTCTTAATCAGGAAACCAATAACCGTAACTTAAATGAGCTCATCCTGCCGCCTAGGAATGGAGGCATTATTGATCGTGCTTAGAATCGATTTGTTCCTCCTGCTCATCGTGCGACTGATCGCGGCAATAAGGAGCAAGCAAGTTCTGTCTAGGACCCAGACCTTGCAGCAGCACGTCAAAGAAATGCTGGAGGGGCTCGCCGGGCAAGAAGTGCTGATCCCGAATCCACTTTGACCCATGCGGATGTCGAAGCCATGATCAAGCAAATGATGGTGGAAAGTCGCGGACAAAGAACCAAAGATTGGGGTGTAGGCCGTAGTCATTCGCCTTTTACAGATGATATTTTAGAGGTTCGATTCCCGAGAAAATATAACATGCCATCCATGAACCGTTATGCGGGAAAGGCTGATCCAGTTCAGCACCTGATGAGATATTCATGGTACATGAATGCAGCCGCCGCTTCCGATGCCATGAAGTGTAAGGCATTCCCGATATTCTTGGAGGATACGGCGTTAATGTGGTTCACTCGTTTGCCAGCGCGATCGATCTCCAGTTTCAGGGAATTAAGTGAACAGTTTGTAAATAAGTTCCGATTACATACCCAGAGATCTAAGAATGTCATTGAGTTGTCCCACATTAAGCAACGTTCGGACGAATCTTTGTGGTCCTATTTAGATCGCTTCAATTTAGCGATCACGGAGGTTAGAGATCCCCATGAACAAACTATTTTGATGGCTCTGATTGACGGAGTGGATAAGGATACTGAGTTTGGAAGATACCTGGCCGGTAAACCACCGTTAACCAGAGAGATATTTTACGAAAAGGCCAACATCCGCATGCGTCGAGAGGAAATTTACGCCAACCGAAAGAGAAAGGCTGCTGATAAGGAGGATACCCCAAATAATGTGGCCATTAAGCAAATGGGAGATAGCTCAGGAAAAGTTGAAATTAATGTCGGGAATAAGAATCAAGGCAATGGTTGCCAATCGGGGAATAGTAATAACAATAATTGGAAGAGAAATCGAGGAAATGACTCTCAGAGAAGATCCCGACCTAGCCGTTTGAGAGCTTCACAACGTTAAATGATACGTTGGAAAACATCTTCCTGGATACATATAATGTCCTCCAATACAAAAGGCCTCCTCCGAGAGATTCTACGGAAAAAGAGCGTGAAACCGGGAAATTCTGTCTTTTTCATCAGGTTAATGGTCATTCCACAAACGAATGCCGTCATTTGAGAGATGTGATTGAAAAACTGCTCCGAAAAGGAAAGCTTGATGAACATAAGGTGACTCCAGGGACAGGGGCCAAGCCGTACAAGCCCCGAACCAAAGCCAACCTACTGCCAAACCAACGGCTCAGCAAAAAGGAAAAAATATCGTTATCAATACCATAGTTGGTGGACTTCACCTGGCAGGGCACAGTTTCAGAGCTATGGATCAGTACGTGAATGCAACTAAACAACATTTTGAAGTAGGGGAATGTAGCAACCCCGAGGATAACGCTCCGGTCAAGCAACAAAAGACGATGTCTGATGACCTTATATTTCGCGAACGAGAGAGTATTGGGGTTCACTCCCCAACTGAAGACCCATTAGTGATCACCGTCACCATCGGTCCAGCTATAGTTCATAAAGTTTTAGTGGATAACGGGAGTTCGGTCAACATTCTGTTCAAGAAAACATTTGACCAAATGAAACTCGAGCCAAAGAATTTGAAACCATGCGAGGGTTGGATACGCGGATTTAATGGAGCCTCGACCGCTCCAATGGGATACATGGAATTGTCAATAACCCTTGGGGAAGGAGAACGCCAGAGAGTGGGAATTCTCCCCTTTGTAGTCCTGAACATCGAGTCGCCATACAATGCCTTTTTGGGCCGGCCAGCCCTAGCCAAATTCAGGGCTTGAATTGCCCCCCGGTGCCTGTTGTTGAAGTTCCCAACGGATGCCGACATAGGCATAATCAGAGGAGATCAAGTTGTTGCACGAGCATGCTACATTGCAGAGTTAAAATTGCTTCGCAAAGGGAAAGATGTAGAAACAAAAGGTGGTTCTTCCCCTCTGAGGGAGGAATCGTCGTAGCAACTAAAGAAAATACCTTCGGGAGGGTCGCCCAGAGAGTTGCTAGAGGACATAGATCCCAGAGAGGGTGAAGAGCCTGGGGGCAGAATGGCGACTCCCAATGAAGCGACTGTGGATGTACCAATCGATGACAGTGACCCAGAGAAGGTCCTGAAGATTGGATCCCAGTTGGATCCTGTTCGAGCCAAAGAGTTAAATTTTTTCCTAAAATCTAACTTGGATATATTCGCCTTGTCCCATGCGGACATGTGTGGAATATCTCCCTCGATTATGAGTCATTCATTAAGCATCAACCCAAAACATCGTCCTGTCAAACAGAAAAGGCGAATGCTTTGCCCAGAGAGGTCTGCTGCCTTGAAGGAAGAAGTCGAAAAGCTGAGGAGTAATGGATTTATTAAAGATTCAACATACCCTGACTAGATTTCAAACCCGGTTTTGGTAAAAAAGGCCAATGGAAAGTGGCGTACATGCATCGACTTCTCAAATCTAAATAAGGCCTGCCCAAAGGACAACTTTCCGTTACCTCGAATCGATAAGTTAGTAGATACAACCGCGGGTCATGAACATCTTTCTTTTATGGATGCAACTGAGGGTACAATCAAATCCCCTTGCATGTCCACCACCAAGAGCATACCGGTTTCATTACAGATTTGGGATTATACTGCTATGTGGTGATGCCTTTCGGTTTGAAGAATGCCGGCGCTACATATTAGCGATTGGTGAATAGAATGTTCTACAATCGAATCGGGAAAATGATGGAAGTATACATTGACGACATGTTGGTAAAGTCCAGACAATAGTCCGATCATACTACCGATTTAGCAGAGATGTTTGGGATTCTCCGAAAATATGGGATGAAACCGAATCATTTGAAATGTCATTTGGGGTAGCATCTGGAAAATTCCTAGGATTCCTCGTCAGCTCGCATGGAATCAAAATCAATCCAAATCAAATTACAGCAATCCGAAATATCCAAGAACCGAAGCAGATTAAGGATGTCCAAAGCCTCGCTGGAAAGGTGGTGGCGCTGAGTAGGTTCATCTTCCAAGCTACAGATAAATGCATCCCATTTTTCGAGCTGATAAAGCGAGGCAAGCGCAACTTTAAATGGACTCCCGATTGTATAGAAGCATTCCAGAATCTGTTGAACCATCTGGAAAGACCCGCGATACTGTCTAAGTCTGTGGATCACGAGGATTTATTTGTGTACTTGGCAGTGTCATCTCACACAATCAGTTCGGCATTGGTAAGAGAAGAGAATAAGGTACAAAGACCGGTGTACTATGTGAGTAAGAAACTGGCGGCCGTAGAACGGAATTATCCAAAAATAGAAAAACTGGCATATAGCTTACTAATTGCATCTAGAAAACTTCGCCACTACTTCCAGGCTTATCCCATTACTGTGTACACCGATCACCCACTAAAGCAAGTTCTGCAAAGGCCAGAAGCATCAGGAAGGTTGCTCAAATGGAACATCGAGTTGAGTCAATTCGACCTGAACTTCCAACCCCGAAGGTCGATAAGGGGACATGCACTTGCAGATTTTATAGCAGAGTTCACTATCCCAGAAGATGATGTTGTAATCGAAGAGGATGATCCGTCAAAGCTACTCCTTGACCCTAATGCCTGGAAACTATACACTGATGGAGCTAAAAATAACAGATGATCTGGCGCCAGAGTGGTTCTCGAAACTCCAGAGAAACGGTTAATATATTACGCTCTTAGACTGGAGTTTCATGCCAATAATAACGACTCCGAGTACGAAGCTCTAATTGCCAGGATGGAACTCGCAAAGGAATTGGATATCACAAAGCTAGACATCTTTTGCGATTTCAAGATAGTCGTAAACCAGGTCACTGGAAAGTTTCAGGCCAAGAGTCCAAGGCTGATATCATACTTGGAAAAAGTGAAGAAGTTGCTGGATGGTTTTGACCACCACAGCATATCTCATATTCCCCGAACGGAGAATCAAAAGGCAGACAAGTTATCGAAAATGGCTAGTTCAGATAATCCTCAGGATACGGAGCTGGTCCCAATTGAAGTACTACAGTCTCGTAGCATAGATCGGATGGAAGTTGATCCGGTACTAGAGATTGAACCTGAGAGGGAGTCTTGGATGACTCCTCTAAAGAAGTTTTTGATAAACGGAACGCTTCCAACGAAGAAAAGTGAGAGGCGTGCAGTTATACGAAAAGCTTCCTGATATGTGTTGCAAGGCAATATCCTATACAGACAAGGTTTCTCGATGCCTCTCCTCCGGTGCATCACCCATGATGACATTAAGCGTGTGCTGAAAGAGTCAACGAAGGCGAATGTGGCGATCACACTGAAGGGCAAACGTTGGCGAAGAAGATATTGCGGTATAGCTATTTCTGGCTTACCATAAACAAGGATGCAGCCAAGTATGCACGACGTTGTGACGCTTGTCAGAAATTCTCCAAGATACCTAGGGTGCCACCTAGCCAGTTGAAGACAATGACAAGCCCATGACCTTTTGCTATGTGGGGATTGACATTATTGGGAGCCTTCCCATAGCAAAGGGCGGAGCAAAATTCGCTATTATGGCCGTAGATTATTTCACTAAATGGGTAGAAGCAGAGCCTTTGACCACGATCACAACTAAGCGAGTGATCAATTTTGTTGTCAAGAACATTATACGTTGGTTTGGGATACCAAAAGTCATCGTAACCGATAATGGGACCCAATTCGACAATACCGAGTTTCGAGATCTCTGTCAAAAGTATCATATCGAGAAAAGATACACCTCTATGGCACATTCGCAATCGAACGGACAAGTCGAAGCGGCGAACAAGGTGATTAAATCCATTCTAAAGAAAAGATTGAAGAGGGCCAAAGCCATGTAGGTTGATGAATTACCCTTGGCATTATGGGCCTATAGGACAACGTACAAGTCAGCCATGGGTCACACCCCGTTTTCCCTTGCTTTTGGAGCTGAATCGGTCATTCCGGTCGAGTTGGAAGTACATCTCATCGAATCACTTATTATGGTCCAATGACCAACAATGAGCTGCTCCTTGAGTCTTTAGACATGGTTAAAGGAAAAAGGGATGAAGCCGATCTACGCGCCTTGAGGCACAAGCAACAAGTTGCTCGGTATTACAACAAAAAAGTCCGAGCTCGAACCTCGAGACTTGGTTCTGAAGCGCGTCCTTCCACCCCCAGTACATATTGGCACGAAATGGGAAGGACCGTACTCCATTTTACGAAGGCTTGATAATGGAACATTCAAGCTAGCAACCGTGGATGGAGACGAAATCCCCAAAGTGTGGAATGTCCAGCATTTGCAGCCTTATCTGACATGAAATTGTCATTTTTACTCTTTTGTTTTTACGACCATGTAAGAAGGCTCGACTTGCCTAGAACAATCTGGTTACTTGAACAAAAGATTATAAAGTGGACATAGGTCATGATTCGACCGAACTACTATAAAAATATCACGTGTTATTTACCTTTTCTGTACTGTTTCTTGTCTGCTCTTTTATTTTAATTAAAATAGATCGTTACCATTTTGAGATTTGTTTTAAGCTAGGCAGCGATCACAATATACCTAGTTCAAAACGCCATCTATCAGATCGGAAGACTAACAGTAACTAAAGCTCCAAAAGGTGCGACGAGGTAAATCACGCTACTGCTTGCACTTTAACTCTCGAGATTAGGGAGAGAGTATAAAGGACGCAGAAATAACATCCCCAAGGCGTTTAGGTGCACCGCGATAAAACCGCCTTGATAACACTCTAACCCGCTGAAGGATTGGGAGAGTATAAAGGCGCTAGAGACTTAGCGCCCCCAGAACTTCTGCCTCGCTAAAGGATCGGTGAACAGACTAAGAATCAAGCTCGAACTCTAACCCGCTGAAGGATCGCAAGAGTATAAAGGTGCTAGAGACTTAGCACCACTCGAACTCTAACCCGCTGAAGGATCGGGAGAGTATAAAGGTGCTAGAGACTTAGCGCCATTCGAACTCTAACCCGCTGAAGGATCGGGAGAGTATAAAGGTGCTAGAGACTTAGCGCCACTCGAACTCTAACCCGCTGAAGGATCGGGAGAGTATAAAGATGCTAGAGAATTAGCACCATAAGAAATCTTACCATGCTGAAGGATCGGAAGAATATAAAGGCACAGTGACATATGCCACTCAAGGGCTCCCATCCCACCACACGAGTGGGGACAAGAATGAAAAAGGGGCCCGAACCCCTCATTTCCGGGAATGGGGGGCAACACATATATGACTCTAATCAATCCTTAATAAGCCCTGACCAGGCACCATATTAATGATTGATTGGGGGCATGTGCATACGACACTTTGCATTCGTGAACATTACACGTTTACTTAGTACACGAACTTTTCAATGATTATCATTCATGACTTCAGTATTTAGTTATGATTGTTTCAGTTACGATTAAATTTAAATTTTGTGATTCAGGATAATAAACTATGCAAACATGCTAAACTTGCAGGTATACAACGGTGTAAAAGAAATAGATTTTCATTCACTAAAAGTAGGTTTACAAGAACAAGAAGCTAAAAAAAAGTGAGGGCCACTCTCACAACTACATTTTTTGGCCAGTGGAAAGCCTAAAAGCAAAAATATGAGCCAATAAGTGCATTCTATTTACGCTTGGAAGATGACCTGGACTTCTTTTCCTTCTTCCGTTTCTCCAACTCCTCTTTTTCAGCATCAGAGCGGTCACTATTCTTCCTCTTTCTCTTATCAACAAGAGACTTCGGGGGAGAACTAGAAGGCTGGGAGGCAAGCTGAGTAGTTATTGATTTGGAAGAGAATCTTATAACCAACCCAGTTTTGGGGTCGACTTTGGAAATAGGGGGCACGTATACAGGGTCCTGTTCCCCCTTCTTAAGAACCAACTGCTTTTCTTTCCTAGCATGCATGTCAGCCAAGGTTTCACTATCATTATCCTTAGCCTCATCTGTGATGACAACTTCATCTTCCTCATCTCTGTGACCACCATTTGTATCTTGCAAAGCCGCAATAACCTCAGCGTCCGCAGGAGCGCCGGTGCCGGTTTTCCACGGGTGCTACATTGACTTTCTCACTTGTTGCACCCTCGGTTTGCTTTGGAATCTCAGAAACTTCAACATCAGTACCCGAGGGGACATCAACTTTCTCTGCCACTACCTTCTCCTCTGCATCTTTCTCGACCGGTTTGATACCTACACCATGAGAAGTAAATGTTAGTAAATCGGGAGAATATGTGGCCATATTAGTTATCTGTCCCGTGAGACGACGACAAGCTACGACTTCTTTGATGAACTGTGGAGAGAATATGGAGATACCTTCAACCGACTCATCACCCAAATTTTTAACGGTGGCTCCGACAACTGGAGGGGTTGGAGCCAAGGGAATCAACGGATCATCAGAGTTATATCCCTCAACTTCAGAGGTTTTAAGCTCCACCACCGAGCTCGAGCATTCGTAAGCCTTATCCTTGCCCTTGAGCTTAATCTTCTCCCTCTCAATCTCTTCATGGATTAGGCGTCTGCCTTTCTCCAAAGCCTCAGAGTTCTTTACCTCTGAGTAAGGTCTGCATCAGCTGGTTTTCATCAATATCGTCGACCATCAATCGCCGCTTCTCGCCTTCGACAATTGCATCCCATACATTGGCCAGAGTAACATGATAGTCTGGAATCCAAGAGATGTCTCGAGTCTTCATGACTTGACCAAAGAAGTCGAACAACAGTTCCTCAAAATCTGCTATCTTTTTTTTCAGCGAGCTTATCAGCAACAGCAATGGCCGATTCAAGAGCATTATTGGCGTTACTTTCAGCGAGAGCTGCACGCTCCTCAGCTTGGACAAGTTGATCGTTTAAAACTTCTTTTTCTTTTTTGACAAGAGCGAGGTCGTCTTTTAAGCTCGCCCTCTCTTTCTCCCAGGCAGCTTTCTCAGCAGCAAAGCGTTCCTGTGCTGTTTTCAGTTCATTGTTAATTTCCCTAAGATCTTCCACTTCCTTCCTCAGAGCCACCCATTCCTGGCTGTTTGAGTCAAGCTCACTGCGAAAACGCTCCCTAGCACTTTCCAGCTCAGACCTGTAATTCTCTGCATCTCGCCGAGCTAAAGCCAGTTGGGCCTGTGCACCCTCTAGTTCTTTTTCCATTTTACTCCTAGCCCTAGCGTCATTCTCAATTTTCACTCGAGACCTGGTCGCGTCCGTTTCTAGGCGACGGATGACATCTGAAAGATGAACGACATGCTTCTTCATTACCCCCATATGGTTTAGTCACATGGCATATGTACCTATCACCTCTGTATCCCAATCCTCGGGCATCGATTCAAGATCCGGGACGAACATCATCCTCTCAAAGAAAATATCAGGGAATTGCTTTCGCAAGCACTCCAGCCTGGCCTGAATTTCAGAATTGGGAGCAATATTCTGTGCAGCGGTGGTATCCAAGTCGTGCTCACTAGAGGAAATAAGAGTTGCCTTCCTCTTCTCCGCGATCTTGTCCTCATCTTTGTTTTTGTCCTCTGGCTCGTGGTGTTTTCTAGAAGACTGGATATGAGAAGGCGTACTTTTCGGAGGGGTCAAATCTCTTGGAAGTTGCTTACCCCCAGCCGGTAGCGATGGACGACTGTCAAAACCTTGCTTTGATGGAGATCGAGATCGTGTAGAATAAGATTGATGAGAATCCCGGGGCCAATGACTATCTCTTCCCCAACTATCACTACGAACATGCTCGGGATTTGGAAGGAGGCTTGGTGTGCCCTCACGAAGGGAACGATAAGAATAAGACCGTTTACGAGACATTTCCCCTGCAAAAGAAACAGGTGCATGTTAAAACTATGAATGTCAGTGGTGTAAAAGTGTTACGATAAATGGTGCATGTGATTTGTGCATCCCGTGAAATCCCCCTTTAATGGACCAAGGCCCAGAGTTAGGCTCATTTGTGTGACTCCTTTTTCTCCAACTGGAGCATTCATCCCCTCAGAGATAGGAAAAATTGGTTCCCCTCCGAAGTCTTCCTGATTATAGATATCGTCCGGTAAAGGAATCTTATTCAATTCCCCGGGTATCTGTTCCTCCGTTAACTCATCCTGAGCGACAGACTCAACCGGTGATGAAGTTTTTAAGGGAGACTGCCCCTCAGAGGTCGGGACCTCCTTTGGCTCGTTAGCTTGCCCCTCATCTCCTTTGTATACGTTTAAATCTTCATCATCCTGATTGATCATCGGCGAATGACTCTTGCAAAGGTTGGTTGTCTCTACGGCTTGAGAAGTTCCTTCTCCCTCAGTCGGAGGCATATACTTGTAAGGTTTGCCACCCGCTCCAAGTCCAAATCATATATCTAGAAGACGATGTTTGTGAAGGTTCTCGTCGGTAATACATTTCTTAATCCTGAAGAAATCTGAGTTATTTTTGAGAAAGCGGGACATTCGGTCTTCATATATCGATCCTTCCGTTCTCTCAAAGTTGTGATCTGTATGGAACAAAATGACTCATTAGCACTGAAATTATGCATGCAAAGTAAACGCGGGAAAGTTGAAAACATACTTTCTTGTAGCCACTTCATTGCACATCAAGCTTAATGTTTTATATAGAACCAGTCAGATTTGATATCCCCTATATTACTATAACCATCCGTCACAACTTTTCTGTTGGTAACTGATTCGAAGAAAGAAAAATTGGGAGCCCCTGCGGAACGATGCTTGAAATGGCAATAGAATTTCAGATCTTTAAGGGTAAGTTCGGTCTGTAGAATCTCCATATAAGCAATATACAGAGTATATAGAGCCGCGTAGGCATTCAGACGGAGTTGCATAGGGGCAATGTGTAATTGTCTTAAGAGGTCGACAACAAGTGGAGGGAAGGGAGGAATAGCTCCTACCCAGCACATGAGTCGACTAACAGTCATGTACCCCTCTAGGGCAGAATGAGGTCTATCTCCGCTTTCTGGAGTTTTCACATTATCTTAGGGAATTCCGTGTCTTAAGCATATCTTCTTAAGTTTTATATCGTTTAACTTGGAAGGTAGAGAATCGGTGAGCTTCTCTATTTCCTTAACACACAAAATTTCGTCAGGAGCTCGATCATCCTCATCTTCAAGGGATGTGCTCTCAGAAGTCGTTGACTCTATATCGGTATCTGTCTCGTAATCAGGATCGGATTTTTCCCCAACTGAATCTGAGGGAAGCACATAAGGGCCGTGATGTACTGATGTCTCTGATTCAGTACCTTCGTTTGGTGTCTCAGTCACTTGTTTATCAGACATAGCTGTGTTGGCGAGTAAAAATTAGAACACAAGTTACCCGTTCCCCGTGTGTGTAAGTGCAAGTGTGTGCCTATGCGTGCATATAAGAAGAGCATGAAGTTAGTTAAATGAACATGATATTGGTCGTGATATGCCATCAAGTTAAGTCGCTCAGTCCAGAAAGTTCATCTCGAAGGCTCTAACCTAACTGTCCATTGGTTTATTACAAGTACATTGTATGCCAGTATGCGCATTGGATCGCTCATCAGACCGGATCATGAGATGAGGTCCGGATCGTGATGCATCACTGGTTCGCGAAGAAGGAGCAGACTCGTGGAAAAGCACCAGCTCATGGAAGAACAATGGATCGTGGAACGCTGAACCTCTTGACCCATTGTGCTTTACTTGAACGGATCACAACAGACCTCAACGATCCATCCCCATCATCACGGTCCGATCTTAGTCCATTGACCTAATCCGTTGTCCAGAACCACGCTTCTATTCTTCCTTTGCTCCCTGGTCCCCCTGCTTCCACGACCCGAACCCGAACCTCACCTACGATCTGACCTCGCATGCTCTTCCTCCTCTCTTGTTTCTCCTCTCCATTCATGAACCCATGAAACTAAACCTATCCATCACTATCTCCAGACCCGGCGCCTTCATTTTTCACTATCGTTACGTTGGTGAAAAGGGAATAAGGAGGCGCGGAAAAGAAATCAAACAAAAGACGAAAAACCCCACGGAAATCGAACTCGAATCGATACTAAAAAAGAAGAGAAGAGATACAAGCGAAATTATCATTATTATTACCTTTTAATTGAAAGAAAATCTCGATTTCTGTTGAATGTCAAATTAGGGTTTTGAAGGTAAAAGGTAAGAAGAGTGGCTGCTGGTAAAAGAGGAAGTGAAAAGTGAAAGAAGGAGAGTAAACCCGTTTATATAGCCAGAGAGAAGACCCTTGATATTCCCTTCCTTGTCCTATATGGTTCGCCAGGCCAACGTGGGCCACGAGCAGGTGGAAAGCCCACTGGGGGTCGTGCATGAGCCCTCTAGACCACGGTCCGAAGCCTATTGGATGACTCTAATTGAAGTTGTGGGATAGTCCACCACGGTCCAAGACTTGAAGTGACGATCCAAGCACTAGCGTGACTAATGGATCGGAAATGACAAAGTTCCATATTTGCAGAAATACGAAAGTTATTAAATGCTACTTCTTACAGGGAGTTTTGAGACTTACTTGGTGATTTGATAGCAATATCTCCAGGAATTCAAAAGATGAAAATCACTCGATGAACAAAGACATGACTGATGATACAACCAAATATTTATACCAGTCAAGTAACGCAATTTCCTGAAGCAATACGACATTTCAGACAGACACGACCATTGATTCACATCGCTTCGTGAAAAGATAGCTCAGAAATTTCGAAGCATGTTCCATCCCTGATAAAACATACTTCGAGGGGGCAAAATGTTGGCTAGCTTTTGGACCAAGCCACCAAGGTTCATATATAAAGATAATAATAGATCTACACATGTCAAAACCATTAAAGATTTGATCGTATTCTTCCTATCTCCCTCAGATTGTGACGCTACTACACCCCCCGATCGCAGCTTCCTACCACGATCCGATCCATCCACACCTGAGTCATTACCACGATCCGATCCCTGAAGCTGAGAGATGAAGACCACGACCAAGTCATTCACGATCCGAAGATGAAGGATCTTGCGACACCTGTCCATAACTGCCATTTTGACCATTTCTTCATCAAGCTACGAACCAATTCGAGATCCTCGGGATTTGTGCCACGTGTGACCATGATCCGTCTGCAAATATCACCTATAAATAGCCCCAGACTTGGCATTTTTCAGGATCTTTTGGCAATTCAGAGCTCTGATTCCACCATTATCATATCTCCATTATTTCTACTCACAATTATCTTGAATTTACTGAGTGAATCAATATTGTAAAAGTGAGGTTGAGAGATAAATCATTGGTTGTACTCGAATCTTAAGTATAATCATTGATATAAAGTGGACGTAGGTTTATTAACGTCGAACCACTATAAACCTTATGTCTTTTTCTCGCATTTTTTCTGATATTAATCCCCCCTAAATTAAAACAATTCGGGTGTTAGACCCAATTTTGGATCTAACATCAGTGATTAAGTATGATTGGTTCTTTGTGCATTCCCTTCCTGGATTTACAAGGAGATGGATAGAAGGGAGTGAGTATTTTCGAACTCTATTCCCTACTCTAGAATTGTTGGATCTCGTGTCTCATTATTGTTTGCTCATGGTATGAAATCCCGAGGCACCTACTGGTGAGGAGTGTTAGAAACGCCTTAATGCTCTGTAGGCGATTCCCGAAGCCTTACGCAAAACGGATATTATGACAAGCCAAGAGCGCCTTCACCGTGATGGACTGCTCCCGAATGATCGGGCTATAATTAGGCCCGAAGTGGCAAGCAGTGTGCCCAAGAAGGTTGTAGCGAAAGGCCCTGCGAATCCTGATCAGAAAAGGAAATTACCCACTACCTGCCCAAGCCAAAAAAGGTTGTAAAGTTCCAGGGAGATGTTGGTGACGATGGGGCTCGCGGTGAGGAGGTCGCATCTAGGGACAAGGGCTCGATGGATGTTACTGCCCCAGTCCCGACAGGGGGTGGGAGTGTTGATCAAGCCATTGTCTCCCGTGACCGCTCCCGGAGCCGCGATCCCACTTGAGGATGAGCGCCAGTTTGATGGCTTAAATAAACTTGACCTGGATGTATCCTTATGGCCGACTCCGGCTAGCATGAATGACTTTGCTCTTACCGCGAGGGAGTTAAGTTCTTCGAGTGGAACACAATCTGGTTTGTTGAGAGAACACTTAGGGCATACACTCATAATCACTGCATAGCGCAGCGGTTCTTTTGAATGCGCGACCTTACTGGCCTTATTTCTTTCTCTTATCAGGTGATATGGCTAGAGGACAGGGAGGACAAAGTCACGGACCTGAAGATCGACGACAACCATAGAGTGCTTTTCTTGTTGCCTTTAGGAGAGGGTATAGCCTGTACGGTGAGATCCTACCTTCACAGGACGGTGGCAGCGAGAGCCGTCAACTCTATAGACCCTAATTGCCTTTGTCTCCTCCTTTCCCTTCTCCAATCCGAGTGTATGTAGGATATTTCTGACTTGACTTAGGGGGATCGAGGCGCGTGTCATCGACAACTCCTTGCACAGCTCCTGCAGCTCCTGTTCAGCCCACTAAAGGGAAGGAGCCATCGCTTGCTCAGCCAAGGTCAGATGAGGCAACTGTGGTAGAGATGGGAGATCTGACAGAGGCTCAGGTTTTAGCACTTCCTATAGAGGAGCAGAGGGAATTATTGAAACATTACTTCCCTCGTCATTATCTTGATGAGCTGAAGTTTCTCCTCGACCTCCGCCCTGCCCCATCTAGGGAGTCCAGGGAAATACGGATGCACGTGAAGGCTGCGTATCACCAGACCAACTAACTTACCAAATATTCTTTTCATTTGTCGGAGCTGATCAAGAAGAAGAACCTGGAGTTGATTAATCAGCAATTGACTATTGATTGTGAGAAGACTACCGTTGGTACTTTGGAAAAGGAGCTAGGTAAGTCTATCCGTTGTATTGGAAAATTTCCTTCACTTGTTCCTATATCTTTGAACGCTAACTCGCAAATCTCGTTGTTTTCAACTGAGACGAGGCGAGGGTATGAGGCGCTAAAGAGGGAGACCGATCATTTTCCCACTGTTTTTACAGAAACTATAGCCGATTTGACTACCCAGAACATGGACCTAAAGAGGGATAAGGCCGAGGTGGATAAATTATGCACCGACCTGGAAAGAGAAATCGTACAAGTCTTCGATCTCCAAACTGACAACGATGCTATGACGGCGGAGAACGACATCCTGAAAAATAGCTTGAGGAGATGAAAAAGGCCAAGGAGGACGCGGAGGCCAGTAATCGGGATGTGCTGGGCACGATGGATGGACTGAGAGCGGCCCATTTAAGGGAGGTGGAACAACTGAGAGAGGAGCTGGAGGATACCGAAGTCCGAGTGCAATCGTCTGTGGAGGAAGATATTCGAAACATGTATGTCAAAGTTCTGAGGTTCCATGGAATCTCATGGGTTGACGACTATTCCCGGGAATTAGCTCGGACTTGGAAGAGGTTGGTTCGATATGTGGCCCATTTGCGCCAAGTGGATGTCAGGTCCTTGGATGAACGACAGCTTAGAATTGATCTCTTGACCGCTGAGGAGCGCGGGAAGCTGGAGGATGGTGAGAGATTATTGATTGAGGATGCTGAGAGAGAGACTGGAGAGGCTCACTGCAAAGAAGGGGAAGCCCGTCATGATTGAGCATGTTGTGGTCGTGGAGACATTTGTGGAAGCAAGCTCTGATCGACCACTGACCCCTGAATCGGGTATAGTGAGCGATCCTATGGCTTCAACTCGGGCTTCGACTGAGTATGACCCTGATCACCCAGGGCTAGGAGAGAATAAAATCATATTGCCTACGGTACCGAGTGTCCCTTCTAATCCTCCTATGCCATCCCTGACCGGAGGTAAATTTCCTTCACAATGCATCCTAGAAGATAACGTAATTACCGAATTCATAGGCTAATGGTTGTGTTTTTACCATGCAACCCTTCTTGCGCTGACCATTACATCGGGACCTGCCCCAGTGATCCCACAAGTGACTGAGTCTGGGTGAGAGCCTGCAGAAGCGTAGTCTGGAGGAGGCGGTGAACAACTTGACACCTTCTCAGATATACTGATAACAGCCAGTCTTTATGAGGGTCTGATGTATGAAGGGGAGATGGTTGACGGACGGAATTTTCAAGCCAGAGGTCCGGTGGAAGCCGACATGACCTCAATGGCGGCTAGGTGGAAGCTCAGAAAGCCAAGAAGGTGTCTAAGAGCGAAGAAGTGGAGGAGAAGCAAGAACATGACGAGGTTGCAAGGAAGGAGGTCCTAATGAAGACCAGGGAGGATGATGAGAAGAGAGCCGCTGACACGGTCACGAAGAGAAAGGCCGACAAGGAGGCCGAGAAGAAGAGGGCTGATGATGAGGCCCGAAAGAAGGAGGATAAGGAAGGACAGTAGAGGACTACTGAGCCCCTCGAAAAAAACCAAGGCTGGTGATGTCACGCCGTATTGGTCCCAAAAGCTCGCTACGTGGCGGGCTGCATGCCAAAGAGGCCAAGGAGAAAGCTGAGCGGGAAGGCAAGGCGGTCCAGAAGACGGGCGACGCTGTGGTCGGCCTCGCTACTGGGAGTACCCCCAAGCCTACGCCGTATGCAACTTCATTGATATTACCGAAGTCCCTAGTGGCGATGGGACGGGCGAGAGATGTCTCTCGGCTTCTCATGAATCGACGACTTCTCGGAGGGGACAAGATGGAAAGAGCGGGTCTAGCAAGAAGAGGCCCGGTGCAAAGGATGAACCATCGAGCGCTGAATTTGCAAAAAAGAACAAGCACATGCACAAGAGTAAGAAACATGATTAATGTTAGCAACCTAAGTAGGAGTTACCATTCATTTTGGTAGTGTAGGTCGATATTTTACGCGAGTACGTCCATCGCTTTTGGTTTTTCAAGACATGGTATGGTTCTTATGTATACCCTGTCATTAGAAAGAAAGATGTTAGACATGTTGTCTATTTTTATGTGCGTGTGTAGAAATGAAATATGAATTAGTAAAGATCGCAATTTGTGTTAAGTGTTTGGATGTTCTTCTTATGTTTTCGGGCGTCCCGTACTTGCATAAGCATAATTATCGTTACACCTAACAAAATAGCGATTGTGTGCCGCGCTCTGGGTCGATTATTCCAGAGGGATGTGATTGTGTACCGCACTTCGGGTCAATTATTCTGAAGGGATGCGATAGAGCGCAGGCTTATAGTAAGTTTCCCTCAGCTCTGGAAACCCGTAGTTTGCGAAGCCAGGCTGAGCGTCTGCTATGTTTGGGTTGCCGGGGGTTAATCTCAAGTGTAGCGAAGGCGTTTGACGTCGCGTTGTGCGGTCTTTCCAGTGTTTGGCTCTCCCGTCATTCATCGAATCGAGGCGAGCTGCAGGACTCATTTTTTCACCTGAGAAGAAAAGCCCGGATCATCAGCCCATAGGGTCCGATCGTGGCCATGGGCTACTCCTTAGCTTTGAGAGCTTCAGGGAAGAAATGATTTAAGGGTCGGTCTCGGTGCTGCGCCAATATTCGATTGGTACCCATAGCCGAGGGAGGGATTTAAATCACTCCCGCCTGGCTGTTGGGTGGCCACAAGTCGCTTGGGACTTGGGCGCAGAACGATTTAACCTCGGTCTTGGCACGGGGCCAAGGTTCGAGTTCGTAGTTATTTGTACTTGGTTGCGCCACGAGCCGGCGACTCGAGTAGCGTTGCCAGCTCCCATGCTCAGGGTGACGGTCGTAGCCATTATGTTTTGGTCTCGAGGTTGGCTCGAGACTTGGATGGCGGTGCCGACTCCGTGCTCAGAGGTTGACACGACAACCGACTGTTTGAACATAAGCCAGTTGTCAGGATTAGTCAAACGTGTCATGCGCGGAGTAAACATAAGTAGGAAGAGATAGGAAGTTGAACATTATTTGCACTAATAACTTTGGCAGTAACAATCTTTACAATTCCTTGAATTTTAATAAAACAAAACATTGTTGAAAAGCGTAAATAACTGGGTACTAAGTTATGTAAAGTAGCGGTGGAGATGTTCACTATTCTATGCCCTTGGGAGTTCAGCTCCGTCCATGGTTGCGAGTTTGAAAGATTCATTGCTCAGCTTCCGTTGTATGGAGTACGGACCCTGCCAACAAAGGGAAAGGCCTGTCGGTGGAGGGAAGACATGTTTTAAGATGAGATCGCCGACGCTGAGGTCCTTATGACGGACTCTGGAATTGAAGTATCGGGCGAGTCATTGCCGTTGGGCAGCAGCTCGAAGATCAGCTTCGTTCCTTTTCTCTTCCACCAAGTCAAGTGATCCTAAAAGTAAATCTTGGTTTGTCCTTGGATCGAAATAGGTGACTCGATGAGATGGAAGCTTGAGTTCAATAGGAATGACGGCTTCTGATCCGTAAGCCAGGGCGAAGGGTGTATGTCCGGTTGCAGTCTTGTAGGTGGTTTGGTATGCCCATATGGCTAGAGGAAGTTCATCCGCCCACATGCCTCCAGCCTTTCCCAGGCGCTTCTTGATGACAAACTTATTGATTTTATTGACCGCTTCGACCTGCCCATTGGCATGAGGATGAGCCACTGCCGAGAATCTCTCTTCGATGTTGTGCCGCTGGAAGAAGGCTCTGAATTCAGCGCTCTCGAATTGAGTGCCGTTATCAGAGATGATAGCTTGAGGGACCCCATATCGAGTAATGATATTGCATACAATGAAGTTGATCATTTCCTTGGTGGTGATTGTGGAGAGAGCTTCGGCCTCTGCCCATTTGGTAAAATAATTAACTACGACGACGACGTATTGTGCCCCGCCCCTGGCTATTGGAAGAGTTCCAACGATGTCGATTCCCTATATGGTGAAAGGCCATGGGCTAACCATTTGTGTCAGCTCTATTGGCAGGCTCTCAGGATCTTTGAGAAGTGCTGGCATTTGTCGCACTTGCGAGCATAGTCTGCGGTGTAACGACCCAGATTTTTCGTCGATTAATTTTAAATATTTAATATAGTTTTAAATATTGATTCAAAAATAAATGGATTTTTATTATGGAATTTATCAGTTTAAAAATCATTATATGATTTAATATCGAATAGAACGATAATAATAGATTTTTATCGATGAATTTAATGTTTAAAATCAAGTTATATTTTAAATCGTATTTAATATAAAGTGTTAATTTAAAATTGTTCTCTTCTATACAGTCGAATTAAATTTTAGAAACCGTTCCGTTGAATTCAGAATAATGGATAACATCAGTCGTTACGGTTGAATAGCGGTTCGGGACTTTGAGTTAGGGACCACAAAATATTTTAAAGAAAATTAAATAAATATTTTCCATCAGCCGTCCTACCTATATTATTTCATTTCGCAGACCTAAGGAGTTAATCGTGCAGCTAATTTTCTACTTCTCGAGCTGTATAATCTGTCTCCCATGTTCGATATCTAACAAACAACAATTCAATGGCCTGTGTACGATCTGTTCCCCTTATCGCCTATATATGCATCGCGATACCCTTCTCTGCTTTGGCAATTCATTTTCGTTCCCAAAATCAAACCAAAAGCTTCTCAAACAAAGTTAAATGGCCGATGCTTTCCACTTTGTTCTTACATAATTTTCTTTTGTTTATTCCTGTAAATAGAAACCTCGAAGTCCCCCTTTTCTCTAAAATTTCAAAACCCAAAAATCCCCTTATCCTTCTGCAGATCGAAGTCGCGATCTTGGTTTAAGGTGCGATGCGGTTTCTGATGTTCAAACTCAAACAAAAAAAAAATGTTGAAATCGAAACCGCAAAATGGAAGCGCAATGAAGACCGGGATGATTCCTGAAGCTCGACAACCATTCGCTATAAGGGAGGGGTGCGCACGACGTTGAACTGGAATTTGGGGATTTGGGTCATCGCGGTTTTTGATTTGGGAGGTTAGAAGTTGGTTTGACACTGGGATGGGGAGTTCGACCATGATTTTGGGGGAGATGCGATCAAGTTGGGCATCGCAGATCGGTAGGTGGAGGCTTGGATGGGGAGTTCGATGGTTTTGGGTACGTCGAACAGTAAAAACAAGGGGAAGGGAAAGGATTGACACAATAGTGGTCGGTGGGACTGGCCTGATGAAAGCAGTGTACTTAGATGGCCATCGTTGAAGCCAAAAATGAAGTAGCAGTGATCTTTTGGTGGAGATTACGGAGCTGAGGTTATCGGCAGTATCAGTTGCTGAGTTAAACAATCGACATCGGTAAACGGAAACGGTTGAAATGAGGTATACATTTACGAATTTAAAATGCATAGGATATTCATTTATTTGGTTAGTAGTTATTTAAAATAATAATAACTTAATCGATTTATGAAAATAGATTCGAACAAGAGGGTAAGGTTCAATTCGTATTGTTGTCAGCAAAACAATGGAATTCAATTGGAATGAATTACGAATCAAAATTCACGGTGAGTAAATCTCACTCACCTTTTATTTTTAATTATTTTTATTTCGTTAAAAATAATTGTTTGTTGCTTGTGTGAATTTTTCTGCTTGTTTTATATATATTAGTTATTTAGGCTATATATATATATATATTGGGTTGATTGATTGGTTGGATTCCCGCAGTCTCATTAGCGGATGCCCGCAGTTTCATAGCGGATGATTACCATATATACGCCCCACGCTATGATTAGTGGATGACCTTCTATACCGCGATATTCTGCCACGAAGCAGAATGGGTATTATTTATGTGCTAACATCTGTGGATGCAGGAAAGACAGGTTGGAGGAATCCGACTGGATTCCTCAAAAATATATTATCTGTTTGTTTGCTTGTTGTTTGATTTCATATATATATTCATATATGATGTGTTAAAAACCAAATGATTGAGAATTGGGTGATTTGATTGTTTTAAATATCACTGGGCTAATTAAAAGGAGATTTGAGATTTTAAAAGGGAAAATTCTATTTTTAAATAGAATTTGAATTTTTAATGGGAATAAAATTATAAACTTGGTTTTGAAATAAAACAAGTAGTTTCTTTTGAAATTTATAAATAGTCCTTTTATAACAAAGTTATAAATGAAGTGGAAAAGAATTACCATTTGATAATTCAGAAATAGAAATACCAGTGTGAAATTGGAATTTGAAATGAAATTTCAAAACAGGATGTGAAATGAAATTTTAAATATATATAACTCAAATGAAATTTGAGTATAACATTTGAATTTTAAAAGGGAGTTAAATATTTGAATTTTAAAAGGGGATTGAATATTAGAAATTCAAATAAGAAGTTCAAATAGAATTTGAATAGACGAGATTAGAATGAAAAGTAGAATTTGAATTCAAGGAATTAAATTATAATTTGAATTCGAAGGGATTCGAATAAAGAAATTCAAATAGAGATTTGAATGTAGAATTTCAAAATAAAAATTTGAAATATAGAGTTTCAAAGAAGAATTTCAAATATAGAAATTTTAAAATATAGTATTTCAAAGAAGAATTCAAATGTGAAATTTGAATAGAGATTTGAATGGAATTTAAATGTGAAATTTGAATTGAGATTTAAAATAGAAATTCGAGTATTGAATTTGAACATAGAATTGAATACAGAAATTCAAGTAGAAATTTGAATATGAGATTTCAAAATAGAATTTGAAATAAACTTTGAAAATAGGATTTCAAAGTAGAATTGGAAATAGAATTTCAAATAGGAAATCCAAATGGTTTTGAAATGGAATTTGAACTCAAGGGAATTCAAATGGATTTGAGTGAAGAAATTAAAATAGTGTTAATAATGAGTTTGAATATTAGAATTCAAATGGGCTGGAAATGAATTTGAATATTAGAATTCAAATGGAAATGAAAATGAAATTTGAATATAAGGGATTCAAATGGAATTCAAGTAGGACTTGATCTATGGGATTTGAATATGAAATTCAAATGGAGTTTTAAACAATGGAATTTTGAATCCAGAATTTTAAAAAGGAGTTTGTGTATTTGAATTTCAATAAAATTCAAATATAGAAATTGGATTATGGAAGTTCAAATGGAATTTGAATATAGAGTGAATAAGAGCATTCAAATGAATTCAAACATAGAATTTGAATCTGGAATTAAAATAGAAAATCCAAGTATTGAATTTGAATATCAAATAGAAAAGGAATTTGAATATAGAATTCAAAAGTGGGATTGGGATTTGAATCAAGGAATTCAAATAGAGTTAAATCGAGTTAAATTTATTTCAAACGAAGTTTAAAAGGGTTATATATATAAATATAATTAAAACGAACTCGCCGCAGCGCTGCAGTTCGTAAATTGGCGATTCGAACTTCAATCGAATATACAGGACTCAATTGGGGTCGGAATTCTTCGAAACAAGAAACGTCAGGACCGATTTGATAATAGTTTTCTAATGAAGGAGAAAAATCTGAATTTCATCGTATAGATTTTTAGTTATGTCAAAATCAAACTTTCAGAAAAGCAGCGCCATAAGCGTTTTAAAACCATAACGGTTTATTTAATGATATTAAAGGATTTTAAACAAATAAAAATCGAAATTTCTATTTAGAAAAATCCAAATGTGAGTTATAAAATATATGTGAACTCCAGTGGAGTAATGAGTTGGTTTCTGAAATAGAAATCAGATTTTTGATTTATTGAATAGAGTTAACTAATTCGAATAGAAATTAGTTAATGAGATTTCGAATGAATATTGAGCTTTAAATAAGTGAATTCGATTTGAGAATTTATATTCGAAATAGAAAAGAGAACTAGAATTGAAATTGAAATTCAATTTGGTTATGAGCAAGCTAATTAAATATTTTGTTTGAACATGTTATGTTCAACAAAGAAGTAAAATAGGCAAAATGACTAATTAAAGAATAATTGAGCGAAACTGAATTCAAACGATTCAAATTTGAATTCAAACAAATGGATTGAGTTGAATTGAATTAGAAACAGGTAAACAGGTGTTAAACAGATATGGAATGGAGTATATGAAGATTTTAAATTTATGTGTTCGACAAAAGGTACATGTTTAATTCATATATGAGTTTTATGCGCCGTATCGGCAAGCCGCTTGGCTTTTCCTTTTTCTTTTTGATTGAGGAAGATACCGGGAAGCTATTTGAAATTTCCCGATGCTCCCGATACAGGGGAGGTTATGGCGAAATTTTCCGGAAATTTAAGGAGTTAGAATATTTTTAAGATATTTTGATAATGTGAAATCATTGTATCGACGTATCGAATTCGATAGTAAAGTGAATATAAAAATCGGATGTTGTAAACAAAAAGGGGTAGAGATAAGTAATTGAAATTGTTTTCAATTGTAGATAGAGACATTTTCTAATATATAGAAAATAAGAGAAGTTAATATTTGGAAACGTTTTCCAAATGGCGTAAGAGGCAAGATGATTATTGAAAATATTTGGTTAACAAATATTGATAGAGAAAATGGAGAAGAGATTTAATTAATGAATATTAATTAAAGAGCCCAGTGATTTGTTGATATGTTGATTGAACACTTGTTTTTATTCGATAGTTAAATCACAGACTATCGAAGTTTTGACCATCGTTGTCAATATGGAGAGACCGGTTGGATTATTATCCGAAGAACCACTCCGTATTGGCATAAGCGTTGCGAACCAAGTATGCTGAATATATTGAAGACGGAGTAAAGTGCAAGGGCTTTTCTAGAAATAGAAATAGTGCCTTCGGTTTCGTTCAATCCCAGAACGAACGTAAATGGACGAATGTCTGACAGAGTATTTCCAATGATCAAATGGGTTGGTCTGTATGAATATATATGGTTGCAACGGATTTATCCCTTAGCATAATATCCAGAATATTTGTGCAAACTCAACTAGTGATTAATGGATCTGACAATGTGGCATTCAAAGTGATTGTGTTATCAAGGACTGGTAAGTATGCGTAGCCTCAGGCCTCAACAACCGGGAAAGGACAAAAATCGGGCAGGCAGCATGGCTATGTGGGTCGCACCCATTAGGGTGTATAATCACCTATCTAGAGAAATTCCTTTTGTTTCTAAATCTATCGATTCTGCCCATTCGGGAAACGGTGGTTTGAGTCCAACCGTTGGTGATATACATTCGATACACTCAAGCGAAATGAGTGGTCGGTCATGTGTGGGCCGGGTTGCAAGATGTTCATGTTGAACCCAGTGTATTCCTCTCTAGAGATACATTATCGGAAGGTGGTCCCATACCTTGTCATGTTGGAAATCCAATCTCCAATAAGCGCCATGCGGTTTTTGATTTTATAATATATGTGGAGCGTGAGATGCAAGCGTTCTGCTATTTGGTTATTTACTTGATGTAGACATTATTATAATATCATTGGATTTGATATCAAAGTGTTTTGGGTTATAGTAAGGTAAAAACCGTCCGTGTTTATGTGTGGACTGGTCTTACTATTACCTTTTCTTTTGAAAGGATTTTTAAAGTTAAACAAGTGGTTGGAGTTTACTCACACCAGTCCCATGACTGACCCAGAGTTTATTTTGTTTTGTTTTTCCTAAACTCTTGGGTGCCCAAATTTGTACGGGCAGTCAAGTGTTTCAGGCTTTTACAGATACACTTGGAGGAGCTGGAAGCAGGAGGCTTCAACGTTAGTTATTTAGAGTTACTTCCGCTGGAACAAATGTTATGTGTACTCTGATGATGGTATGTGTATATGTACAAAATAGATTTGTATTTCAAAGCTTATGTTATATAATATATTTTATTCGTTCCGCTGTGAGTTGTGATCTTCGTTTTTCTTCTATTCTAATATTTCTTTCTTTCTATTTCTCATCCTCTATCTTCTTTCTAATAATGAGTCGTATTTCTGTGTTATTCGGGTTGGACGTGTGGTGTATTTAGTTAACTCAGATAGCACGGATTTGCGGGTCATCACAGTTGGTATCAGAGCTTAGGTTGAGTGAACACCTAGGCTTGTGTGGCATGTGCTCATTAGAGATAGGGTCAGTAGTACCCTAGAATGAGTTGAGTGTATATATATACGATGGATCGTATTTGTTAATTGATATAAAAATTGTTTTATATTGTGTTGGCTTGTCTGTTGAGTGATTTATGAATTCTGGTCGAATCGTGGGACGCCACGAAGTCGATAGGGATTTCTAAACACTGGGACAGAGAAATTCGACACAGTATTGTTTTAAAGTGGGTAGATGAAATAATTTTACCCAAAATTCTATTTTGATATAGAAAGAATAATTTTCTGAAATTATTATAATATATGGATGTGTTGATTGTTAGGATTATAATCAATGAGATTATAAAATTGAAATGGTTATTTATAACCAAATAGAATTTGTATAGGGATTAAATATACAAATGAGATGAATTAGAATTAAATTCAAACCAGAATTAAGAATTCAAAATCCTGGGAAGTTGAAAAATATTTTTCAAAGTATATTAAAATAATATAGATTTGTTTTAAAAGATTTGAAAGAAAATCATGGATTTTGAAATAATAAAGCACTGAACTCACTTCAGTGGCTGGGAAATTATTCTGATGATGATTGCAACATCATCAGTGTTCATTTCCGAGTTTCTAAGTGATGGATTGCTACCTTAGAAAAAGTTTTGATGGAATTTGTTTGAAAGAAAACAAATTGGTTTGAATATTCAAATGTTTTGAATTTGAAATGGAAATAAATATATATGTATATATTTATGTGATATCAGAAGGATTTGAAAGGAAAACCCAGGGATTTGAATTCTGAAATTGAAATTTAACTTAAACAAGTTAAATGGGTCGAAGGGAGTAAATTGATTAGAATCAATTTGAATAGGTTTAATGAAATATAGATTGGATATAAATGGATTTATCGTAGATCATTCGAAGCAAATGTGTGAAGACCCAAAAGTTTTGGTTGAAATTAATTTATTGAAATATGAGGAGTTGAGTTTCAACATGAGTGAGATTTTTAAAAGTAATGAGTTTGTACCATTTTTCCTACCTTAGCAATTTCGGGGACGAAATTATTTTAAGGGGGGAAGAATGTAACGACCCAGATTTTTCGTCGATTAATTTTAAATATTTAATATAGTTTTAAATATTGATTCAAAAATAAATGGATTTTTATTATGGAATTTATCAGTTTAAAAATCATTATATGATTTAATATCGAATAGAACGATAATAATAGATTTTTATCGATGAATTTAATGTTTAAAATCAAGTTATATTTTAAATCGTATTTAATATAAAGTGTTAATTTAAAATTGTTCTCTTCTATACAGTCGAATTAAATTTTAGAAACCGTTCCGTTGAATTCAGAATAATGGATAACATCAGTCGTTACGGTTGAATAGCGGTTCGGGACTTCGAGTTAGGGACCACAAAATATTTTAAAGAAAATTAAATAAATATTTTCCATCAGCCGTCCTACCTATATTATTTCATTTCGCAGACCTAAGGAGTTAATCGTGCAGCTAATTTTCTTCTTCTCGAGCTGTATAATCTGTCTCCCATGTTCGATATCTAACAAACAACAATTCAATGGCCTGTGTACGATCTGTTCCCCTTATCGCCTATATATGCATCGCGATACCCTTCTCTGCTTTGGCAATTCATTTTCGTTCCCAAAATCAAACCAAAAGCTTCTCAAACAAAGTTAAATGGCCGATGCTTTCCACTTTGTTCTTACATAATTTTCTTTTGTTTATTCCTGTAAATAGAAACCTCGAAGTCCCCCTTTTCTCTAAAATTTCAAAACCCAAAAATCCCCTTATCCTTCTGCAGATCGAAGTCGCGATCTTGGTTTAAGGTGCGATGCGGTTTCTGATGTTCAAACTCAAACAAAAAAAAAAAAATGTTGAAATCGAAACCGCAAAATGGAAGCGCAATGAAGACCGGGATGATTCCTGAAGCTCGACAACCATTCGCTATAAGGGAGGGGTGCGCGCGACGTTGAACTGGAATTTGGGGATTTGGGTCATCGCGGTTTTTGATTTGGGAGGTTAGAAGTTGGTTTGACACTGGGATGGGGAGTTCGACCATGATTTTGGGGGAGATGCGATCAAGTTGGGCATCGCAGATCGGTAGGTGGAGGCTTGGATGGGGAGTTCGATGGTTTTGGGTACGTCGAACAGTAAAAACAAGGGGAAGGGAAAGGATTGACACAATAGTGGTCGGTGGGACTGGCCTGATGAAAGCAGTGTACTTAGATGGCCATCGTTGAAGCCAAAAATGAAGTAGCAGTGATCTTTTGGTGGAGATTACGGAGCTGAGGTTATCGGCAGTATCAGTTGCTGAGTTAAACAATCGACATCGGTAAACGGAAACGGTTGAAATGAGGTATACATTTACGAATTTAAAATGCATAGGATATTCATTTATTTGGTTAGTAGTTATTTAAAATAATAATAACTTAATCGATTTATGAAAATAGATTCGAACAAGAGGGTCAGGTTCAATTCGTATTGTTGTCAGCAAAACAATGGAATTCAATTGGAATGAATTACGAATCAAAATTCACGGTGAGTAAATCTCACTCACCTTTTATTTTTAATTATTTTTATTTCGTTAAAAATAATTGTTTGTTGCTTATGTGAATTTTTCTGCTTGTTTTATATATATTAGTTATTTAGGCTATATATATATATATTGGGTTGATTGATTGGTTGGATTCCCGCAGTCTCATTAGCGGATGCCCGCAGTTTCATAGCGGATGATTACCCTATATACGCCCCACGCTATGATTAGTGGATGACCTTCTATACCGCGATATTCTGCCACGAAGCAGAATGGGTATTATTTATGTGCTAACATCTGTGGATGCAGGAAAGACAGGTTGGAGGAATCCGACTGGATTCCTCAAAAATATATTATCTGTTTGTTTGCTTGTTGTTTGATTTCATATATATATTCATATATGATGTGTTAAAAACCAAATGATTGAGAATTGGGTGATTTGATTGTTTTAAATATCACTGGGCCAATTAAAAGGAGATTTGAGATTTTAAAAGGGAAAATTCTATTTTTAAATAGAATTTGAATTTTTAATGGGAATAAAATTATAAACTTGGTTTTGAAATAAAACAAGTAGTTTCTTTTGAAATTTATAAATAGTCCTTTTATAACAAAGTTATAAATGAAGTGGAAAAGAATTACCATTTGATAATTCAGAAATAGAAATACCAGTGTGAAATTGGAATTTGAAATGAAATTTCAAAACAGGATGTGAAATGAAATTTTAAATATATATAACTCAAATGAAATTTGAGTATAACATTTGAATTTTAAAAGGGAGTTAAATATTTGAATTTTAAAAGGGGATTGAATATTAGAAATTCAAATAAGAAGTTCAAATAGAATTTGAATAGACGAGATTAGAATGAAAAGTAGAATTTGAATTCAAGGAATTAAATTATAATTTGAATTCGAAGGGATTCGAATAAAGAAATTCAAATAGAGATTTGAATGTAGAATTTCAAAATAAAAATTTGAAATATAGAGTTTCAAAGAAGAATTTCAAATATAGAAATTTTAAAATATAGTATTTCAAAGAAGAATTCAAATGTGAAATTTGAATAGAGATTTGAATGGAATTTAAATGTGAAATTTGAATTGAGATTTAAAATAGAAATTCGAGTATTGAATTTGAACATAGAATTGAATACAGAAATTCAAGTAGAAATTTGAATATGAGATTTCAAAATAGAATTTGAAATAAACTTTGAAAATAGGATTTCAAAGTAGAATTGGAAATAGAATTTCAAATAGGAAATCCAAATGGTTTTGAAATGGAATTTGAACTCAAGGGAATTCAAATGGATTTGAGTAAAGAAATTAAAATAGTGTTAATAATGAGTTTGAATATTAGAATTCAAATGGGCTGGAAATGAATTTGAATATTAGAATTCAAATGGAAATGAAAATGAAATTTGAATATAAGGGATTCAAATGGAATTCAAGTAGGACTTGATCTATGGGATTTGAATATGAAATTCAAATGGAGTTTTAAACAATGGAATTTTGAATCCAGAATTTTAAAAAGGAGTTTGAATATTTGAATTTCAATAAAATTCAAATATAGAAATTGGATTATGGAAGTTCAAATGGAATTTGAATATAGAGTGAATAAGAGCATTCAAATGAATTCAAACATAGAATTTGAATCTGGAATTAAAATAGAAAATCCAAGTATTGAATTTGAATATCAAATAGAAAAGGAATTTGAATATAGAATTCAAAAGTGGGATTGGGATTTGAATCAAGGAATTCAAATAGAGTTAAATCGAGTTAAATTTATTTCAAACGAAGTTTAAAAGGGTTATATATATAAATATAATTAAAACGAACTCGCCGCAGCGCTGCAGTTCGTAAATTGGCGATTCGAACTTCAATCGAATATACAGGACTCAATTGGGGTCGGAATTCTTCGAAACAAGAAACGTCAGGACCGATTTGATAATAGTTTTCTAATGAAGGAGAAAAATCTGAATTTCATCGTATAGATTTTTAGTTATGTCAAAATCAAACTTTCAGAAAAGCAGCGCCATAAGCGTTTTAAAACCATAACGGTTTATTTAATGATATTAAAGGATTTTAAACAAATAAAAATCGAAATTTCTATTTAGAAAAATCCAAATGTGAGTTATAAAATATATGTGAACTCCAGTGGAGTAATGAGTTGGTTTCTGAAATAGAAATCAGATTTTTGATTTATTGAATAGAGTTAACTAATTCGAATAGAAATTAGTTAATGAGATTTCGAATGAATATTGAGCTTTAAATAAGTGAATTCGATTTGAGAATTTATATTCGAAATAGAAAAGAGAACTAGAATTGAAATTGAAATTCAATTTGGTTATGAGCAAGCTAATTAAATATTTTGTTTGAACATGTTATGTTCAACAAAGAAGTAAAATAGGCAAAATGACTAATTAAAGAATAATTGAGCGAAACTGAATTCAAACGATTCAAATTTGAATTCAAACAAATGGATTGAGTTGAATTGAATTAGAAACAGGTAAACAGGTGTTAAACAGATATGGAATGGAGTATATGAAGATTTTAAATTTATGTGTTCGACAAAAGGTACATGTTTAATTCATATATGAGTTTTATGCGCCGTATCGGCAAGCCGCTTGGCTTTTCCTTTTTCTTTTTGATTGAGGAAGATACCGGGAAGCTATTTGAAATTTCCCGATGCTCCCGATACAGGGGAGGTTATGGCGAAATTTTCCGGAAATTTAAGGAGTTAGAATATTTTTAAGATATTTTGATAATGTGAAATCATTGTGTCGACGTATCGAATTCGATAGTAAAGTGAATATAAAAATCGGATGTTGTAAACAAAAAGGGGTAGAGATAAGTAATTGAAATTGTTTTCAATTGTAGATAGAGACATTTTCTAATATATAGAAAATAAAAGAAGTTAATATTTGGAAACGTTTTCCAAATGGCGTAAGAGGCAAGATGATTATTGAAAATATTTGGTTAACAAATATTGATAGAGAAAATGGAGAAGAGATTTAATTAATGAATATTAATTAAAGAGCCCAGTGATTTGTTGATATGTTGATTGAACACTTGTTTTTATTCGATAGTTAAATCACAGACTATCGAAGTTTTGACCATCGTTGTCAATATGGAGAGACCGGTTGGATTATTATCCGAAGAACCACTCCGTATTGGCATAAGCGTTGCGAACCAAGTATGCTGAATATATTGAAGACGGAGTAAAGTGCAAGGGCTTTTCTAGAAATAGAAATAGTGCCTTCGGTTTCGTTCAATCCCAGAACGAACGTAAATGGACGAATGTCTGACAGAGTATTTCCAATGATCAAATGGGTTGGTCTGTATGAATATATATGGTTGCAACGGATTTATCCCTTAGCATAATATCCAGAATATTTGTGCAAACTCAACTAGTGATTAATGGATCTGACAATGTGGCATTCAAAGTGATTGTGTTATCAAGGACTGGTAAGTATGCGTAGCCTCAGGCCTCAACAACCGGGAAAGGACAAAAATCGGGCAGGCAGCATGGCTATGTGGGTCGCACCCATTAGGGTGTATAATCACCTATCTAGAGAAATTCCTTTTGTTTCTAAATCTATCGATTCTGCCCATTCGGGAAACGGTGGTTTGAGTCCAACCGTTGGTGATATACATTCGATACACTCAAGCGAAATGAGTGGTCGGTCATGTGTGGGCCGGGTTGCAAGATGTTCTTGTTGAACCCAGTGTATTCCTCTCTAGAGATACATTATCGGAAGGTGGTCCCATACCTTGTCATGTTGGAAATCCAATCTCCAATAAGCGCCATGCGGTTTTTGATTTTATAATATATGTGGAGCGTGAGATGCAAGCGTTCTGCTATTTGGTTATTTACTTGATGTAGACATTATTATAATATCATTGGATTTGATATCAAAATGTTTTGGGTTATAGTAAGGTAAAAACCGTCCGTGTTTATGTGTGGACTGGTCTTACTATTACCTTTTCTTTTGAAAGGATTTTTAAAGTTAAACAAGTGGTTGGAGTTTACTCACACCAGTCCCATGACTGACCCAGAGTTTATTTTGTTTTGTTTTTCCTAAACTCTTGGGTGCCCAAATTTGTACGGGCAGTCAAGTGTTTCAGGCTTTTACAGATACACTTGGAGGAGCTGGAAGCAGGAGGCTTCAACGTTAGTTATTTAGAGTTACTTCCGCTGGATCAAATGTTATGTGTACTCTGATGATGGTATGTGTATATGTACAAAATAGATTTGTATTTCAAAGCTTATGTTATATAATATATTTTATTCGTTCCGCTGTGAGTTGTGATCTTCGTTTTTCTTCTATTCTAATATTTCTTTCTTTCTATTTCTCATCCTCTATCTTCTTTCTAATAATGAGTCGTATTTCTGTGTTATTCGGGTTGGACGTGTGGTGTATTTAGTTAACTCAGATAGCACGGATTTGCGGGTCATCACATGCGGTGTCTTGATCAAGTGTGGGCCAATAATAACCATGTCTAAGTATTTTTCTGGCTAGGGTTTTCCCTCCGGTGTGGTCGCTGCACTCCCCCTCCTGTACATCGGTTAAGACATTGATGGCGTCATCATGGGCTACACATCTGAGCAGTGGGACGGAGAAACCTCTATGATAGAGCACCTCATGCATAAGAAGGCAACGAGCCGATTGGTAGGTGAGCGCTCGTCTTTCCTTGTAGCTTCCCGGAAGGGTCCCATATTATATATAATTCTTGATTGATGTCATCCAAGATTCAGGTTCGGGTTCAGTGTTCATGACCGCCTCAGTTTGAATTTGCTTGTTAGTGGGGGAGTTGAGCACTTCGACGGGGGCGAACCCTAGGAGTAGCAGGTCCTCGGAGATTGGCTAGTGAATCTTCTTTTTCATTCTGCTCTCGGGGTATGTGAGTGATGACGAAGTGATCGAGGTAAGTGAGTAATTCCTGGACCTTGGTTAAGTACACGGCGAGTCGCTCCACTTTAGCTTCAGAGATTGGCTAGTGAATCTTCTTTTTCATTCTGCTCTCGGGGTATGTGAGTGATGACGAAGTGATCGAGGTAAGTGAGTAATTCCTGGACCTTGGTTAAGTACACGGCGAGTCGCTCCACTTTAGCTTGATATTCCCCTTGTACTTGATGCACAATGAGTTGTGAATCAGAGAAGATTTGGATTGTTTTTAGTTTAAGTTCAATCGCGATTCTGAGTGCAGCGATCAAGGCCTCGTATTCTGCATCATTATTGGTAGCAGGGAAATTTAGTTTTAGCGCGTAGCATATCGGGTGCTCCTTGGGAGTGATGAATACGATTCCTACCCCAGAGCATCTATTGTTGGAGTACCCGTCCACAAACAATTTCCATTGAGTACCGGGAGCTTCTGCATTTTCTGCTGAAGTCTCCTCGGGGGCAGTGAACTCTACTATGAAGTTAGTGAGAGCTTGGCTGAGGATGGCTCAGCAGGGAATTAATGTTATCTCAAATTGGATCAGCTCCATACTCCACTTCAATATCCATTCAAACGCTTCGGGTCGCTACAGGACCGGTCGTAGTCGCTGATCGGTGTAAACCTTAATAGGATGAGACTGGAAGTATGGTTGAAGTCTCCAAGAGGAAATGAGCAAGAAGAAGGCCAGCTTTTCCAGCTTCGGTTAATTCTTCTCTGTCCATGTCAATCGTTTGCTTATGTAGTAGATGGGCCATTGGATGAGGGCCTCAAGGTGGATTAATGCCGAGCTGATTGCTAGCACAGAAACAACCAGATAAATGTATAAGTCCTCATGGTCTATGGGTTTAGATAGGATAGATGGTCGCTCTAAGTGATCCGGAAGTGCTTTGAATGCAGAAATGCATTCTGGGGTCCACTCGAAATTGCATTTCCCTTTTCGAAGTAAATCGAATAAAGAAATGCACTTGTCGGTGGCCTTAGATATGAAACGACTTAAAGCAGCAACCTTTCCATTTAAACTTTGGACATCCTTGATATTCTTAGGGATTTGGATGTCCCGAATAGTTTGGATTTTTTCTGGGTTGACTTCGATTCCTCGGGAGTTGATGATGAAACCCAAGAATTTCCGTGAGGCGACTTCGAAGGAGAATTTCAAGAGATTAAGTTTCATGTCGTACCAACGGAGGATATCAAACATTTCGGAGAGGTCATGGACGTGACCGCTTGATACTTTGGATTTTACCAACAAGTCGTCAACGTACACCTCCATGGACTTTCGATTTGGTTTTTAAAAAGTCGATTAACCATTCACTGATATTTAGCGCCAACATTCTTAAGGCCGAAAGGCATGACGCAATAGTAGTAAAGCCCGAGGTCTATTATGAAGGAGGTATGTTCCTAGTCATGAAGATTCATTGGGATTTGATTGTAGCCTGTGTAGGCATCCATGAAAGATAGTAGCTGGTATTCGAAGGTTGAGTCAACAAGTCGGTCGATCTTTGGGAGTGGGAAGCTATCCTTGGGACATGCCTTGTTTACGTCGGAGAAGTCAACACATGTTTTCCATTTACCGTTGGCATTCTTGACCAGAACTGGGTTGGAGACCCACTCGGGGTAATCGGCTTCGCGAATGAAATTGTTTTTGAGTAGACGGTCTACCTCTTCCTCAAGTGCTTTGAATCTCTCAGGTCCCAAGAAGCGACGCTTCTGCTTGACTAGGATTGTTGTAGGATCGATACTTAGACAATGGCAAGCAATCGCAGGGTCGATGCCTTTCATATCAGAATGAGTCTGTGCAAACACATCTAGGTTAGCCTTCAATAAATCCACAAGATCTTCTTTGATTGCGGGATGGAGTTGCGATCCTATCTTTAGTATTCTTGATGGATCATCGAGATTAATGGGAATATCCATCGTAGATTCGACCGGGGTAGCCCTCTCATACTCGGACTCTTTGTCCTTCCGTGGGTCGAAGTCTTCGGAAAGACGGCAGTGGCGCCTGAGCCGAGGCCCAAACGCCACTGACTGCTATGCGAAAATAGTCTTGGTGCAAGAAGGCATGTGCACTGCTTTTCCTTTGTCCTTATTATGCGCATTCTTCCATTCTATTGCATAACATTCTCTAGCGTTTACTTGGTCACCTCTGACTATTCCAATCCCGTTTTGTTTTGGAAATTTCATTAGGAGAGACCATGGCGATATGAAGACCCGAAATTCCATGAGAAAAGGGCGTCCAAGGAAAGCGTGGTAGGGGAATCAATGTCTATAATCATGAAAGTGAGGATTCAGACCCGACCCCGATCCCCCTCGCCTAGCTCCACAGGTAGATTGATCATTCCTACTAGGGAACTAGAATCCCCATTGAAGCCGTGGATCATGGCACGACATGGATTTAAGTCATTTGTTCCTAACTTCGTCTGGTCGTAAGAAGCTTTGAAAATGATGTTGACTGAGCTTCTGGAATCGATTAGCACTTTTCGAACGGAAGCGGCACCGATCTGAGCAGTGATAACCAATGGATCAGTGGTTGGGATCTCCACCCCAGTAGAATCTCTTTTGCGGAAAACGATGTCGTCTCACATGGTCTTTTGGATCTTGGCTGGGACGGATTCATTGAGTGCAGAACAATTTTCATAAGTAACATGCTTTATTGAACTAACATACACTTGCATTTTTCGGAAGCTGTCATGTGTATGATAAGGTCCGCTATACATGGTGTTGATTATGATCCCATGCCTTGGGTTAGATAGACCTGGAGCTTCCTTGACTGCTGCCTGAGGTGCTGGTACCTTAGGCTTTGGATTTTCTTCAGGAGGAAAAGGCTCTTGGACGTATTGCTCAAGTTGCTTTTCACGAATAAGCTTCTCAATTGCATCTTTGAGCTAGCAACATTCGTTGGTATTATGGCCGTACACGTCACGATATTGGCAGAACCTCCCATTATATTTCTCAAGGTCGGTTGATTCACTAGTGCGCAGCTTCTTGTATGGCAAAGCGTTGCAAGTTTCCAAGTATATTGTTTCTAGATCCTCGTTTAATGGGTGCACGTCCGAAGGCTCGGCAAGGGCCAGGCTTCTATGGCTCAGTTGGGGCCTGATCGTTGTTTCAGCCATCTTGCCTACCATTGCTTGGTCTTTGTCTGTTAGGGCCTTCCCCCTTGTTCTGATCAAAGGGCTCTCCTACTTATTTCCTTCTGAGGTTGTTATTTGCATCGCCTGCTTGAGAGCCATTGGGGTGACTGGTGGCTGAGAGTCGGTTGTGTCTTGCCTCTTCTTGGCATAAGTACTGATCTGCCTTCTCATATAAGGCGTCAAGGCTTTTCAGCTGCTTCCGATCAATCCATGCCTCGAATTCAAAAGTAGGGAGGACACCTTTAGCTAACTGAAAGAGTATGGTGCGAGGATCTGGATCCTCGACCCCGGCGAGGGCGATATTGAACATAGAGAGGTAGATTTTGAGTGACTCAGCGAGCCCTTGGTACAAGTTGGAGAGGGTGAGGGCATTCTTTGGAGTTGGTATGTGCATTCTGAATTGCTTGATCAACTGTGTCGCTAACTGGCCGAAGTTGTTAATGGAATCGAGTGGGAGGCGAGAGAACCATAGTAGAGAAGTTCCTGATAAGAAGACTGGGAAACACTTGCATTTGACCGGATTTTTGCCCCCGACTCGAGTCCATTTGCCATTCATATCGATAGGAAGGCACAAGGGTCAGTGGTGCCGTCGTAGAGTGGCATTTGCGGCATGCTAAAGCGTCGCGGCCATTCAGCTTCGTTCACCCTTCTTGTTAAGGGGTTATGCCTAATGTGCGCTTCCCATGAATCATGCACATTTCCTTGCATTTCCCTCATGATTCTTCGAACCTTGTCGGGTAGGTAAGTTGGATAAGGATCCGCCATTGGGACCCGTGGGTTTTGGAAAGGTTCTGGGGTTCTGTTGTGAGGGCTTCTTCTATGATGGACATCCGGATCGTCTTCCTCCATGTCCTCGACATCTATGATTGGGTCTAGGTGTGGACGGTGAAGCGGAGCAGGGTGATGTGATTCCTATTCTGGAGGAACGCGGGCTGTTGGAATGTCGAGCCCATCATCCTGATTATCCTTCGTCGGGTTGTGTCAAGGAAGAGGTTGGTTTGTAGGACCTGGTCCGTCATTAATGATCAAGCGAGAGCGGTCTCAATTCTGTGCCCCCTCGCTATATGTGACTATATTTCGGTCGCCGTTGCCGTTGGCGTAGCCACTGCCATTACCGTTGTCGAGGGCATTGGTGCGGACGGCGACGTTGTTGATGAGGCTAAACCTCCTCCTTTGATGTGGGCCCCTTTATTCGGAAGAGGAAGTTTCAGATATAGTTGGTCGGGGTCGAGCGTTGATCCGACATAGCTGAAGTCAGGCGACGATGCGCTGACTTTCTTGAAGTTGTCGCATAAGGTCGATGTTATTCCTTAATACTTGATTAAGCTTTACCACCATGTTCTCATATTTCTCATTAAGTGCGCGGATTGATCTTGTGTTGCGGGCGCTTCAGGGTCCACGATAGGAGGGACAGTTTCATTAGTGGCTGGGATATCCGCTGGTTGAGGTTGTTGGGATGTACCGGCCTCGACTGCGGTTGAAGAGCCGACCATTGTGTTCTTTGGTCGCTTTGCCATCATGAGCGGACTCGATGGCAGGTCTAGCAAGGAACCTCAAGCTCGTCGGGGGTCGAGATGACAACATGCGACAAAGGCGCAAGATCCAAGTATTCTCAGTGAAAGCACCAAATGTTGATGGAAAAAAATGTCGTAAACACCAAAGATCGAATTACTTGGAATAGTTAATTTGGTCGCATAGACAAGAGTATGGAAAGGTGAATGACACAAGAGATTTATAGTGGTTCGACCTCGTGAGGGGCATACGTCCACTTTGAAGCGTTGTTGGAATATTATTGATCACAAAAGATTACAAGGTTGAGCGCATCACATGACATCTCATTACATTTTCTTGTAGTCTAGGTGATGTCATCATTATGATATATGATTTCATAATTGGCATATATTAAGGAATATAGGAAAAAGACACTTTTGCCCTTCTTGTTCCTTAAAGAGGAGATGCCAATAACGGAGCTATCATGAAGTCTCAAGGTCACAAAATCCAACCTCTTTGAAATGTGAGGCTATGGGGTATTTATAGGACAAGGATTAGGTAGGAGTAGGTAGAAATGGTCCCCTACCCTCAGAAATTCGCACCTGGCTGGGCACACCTGCCAGATTTTCGCACTCCGCCCCTGAGGTGCAAATTTCACACCTCGTAGGGTGCGAATTTCGCGCCCCCTGAGGGTGCGAAATTCTGGCCTGCAGGGGCATGAAATTCGCACTCCAAGGTGCGAATTTCACACATCTGGGAGGTGCAGATCTCGTACCCGACTGGGTGGGAATTTCGCACCTGGTTAGGTGCGAATTCCGCGCCCGGGTAGGTGCAAGTTTCGCACCCCGCTAGGTGCGAATCTCGCACCCGACGGGGTGCGAATTTCGCACCCCGAAGGGCACGAATGTCGCCTTGTAGGGGGTTGTAAAGGTCTTGGGAACTAGCGCTTTGGTGGCTCGCGGTTCGGGTTCACGGCTCGGACTGCGAGGTCTTTTGTTGGCGCGATCCCTCTCCAACCCGTTTCCTTTGCTCCTAGATATCTTCCTGGCCTTAACTCCATGCGAGGAGCTGAGCGCGTTATGTGTACTATTGGGAACCGGACCAAAAGGCCGGTTAACACAATGGGTCATAATATTTCAAACAACAAACAAATCTTGGTTATCACTAATGGATTAGACCATGAATAGGAGTCATTAGTGACATACACAGTAACTCAAAGAACATTACCTAACTTGCAATTTATTCATTCAGTATTGCTAACACATGAAGGGAGAGTTGAGCAAAGAAAAGCCATGCAAATGAATGCTCAATCAATTATGTTACATACTCAAGAAACAAGAATCAACAAATACATCCAACCAAAGCAGACAAGATACCACAAGCCAGATAGACAATGCAGTACAAATAGGAAGGGGCAGAGGTAGATGGAGTGGTAACAATGCAGTGGAGTGTTAAATATACGAGAAAGTTGGCTACATTGCTAGCAGATGCTATTTTCAATTTAACTCAGAATATAATGTGACTCAACAAAACAATGTGAACCAGAGAACAAAAAGTGCAAATGTGGTGCAACTCAACAGTCAGAGTAGAAGTAACACAGATTGTATGTGCACAGTCAAGTGAAGGTGAGGATCCAATACAATAACATGACAAAAATATTGATGGCTAGTACCCTGATTCTGGAGTTACCAATTGCCTCACCAACAACTTGCAAAATCTCAATATTGTCAACAAGAACTACTCAGGTAAACAAGTATTTCAAATGGGTAATAGTGAAGCAATTTGTATATCACATGTTGGTATTGGGTGTGTAAAAGGAAAAAGGCAGCTTTATTTAAATAACTTGCTAAGAGTGCCTAGAATCAAGAAAAATCTCATTAGTGTACATCGGTTTGCCAAAGATAACAATGTATACTTTGAGTTTCACCCCCAAATTTGTCTTGTAAAAGACTTACTTAGTCAAAACAAGTTGTTACATGGTAAAATGGATAATGGTTTATACAAGTTCAACACTGGAAGGACAAGAAATTCTTATGAGAATGTTGTTTGTTGCAACTACGCTAACACTAACGATGACACTGATAACAGTGAAAGTGAAGATGTTGATGTTTCCTATAATAATAAATGCACTAATACTGGTAATGTTGCTAGTCATAATGATGTTCTAGAAATGTGGCACTGTAAGTTAGGAGACCACAGTATGAACACTGTAAAACAAAATTTAAATGAATGCAAAAGTTCTTTTGTGAATTTATCTTAATCACACGTTTGCGCTCACTGCCAACTCGGTAAAAGCCACAAACTGCCTTTTGGGCACTTTGAGACTGTGGACAATCAGCCATTTCAATCAATAGCAGCAGACTTGTGGGGACCAACACTAATGAATTCTATTTTTCGGCCATAAGTACTATCTTTCCCTTGTGGATGCTCGCTCTAGATATCTTTGGATATATTTTCTTAAGATAAAATCAGAAATTAGCAATGAAGTTGTCCATTTTATAATATCATTGAAAAACAAATATATTGCAGTGTTAAGATATTTCAAACTGATGGTGGTACTGAATTTAAACCACTTAAATATTTTTTCCAAAAAAAGGGAATTGTGAATAGAATGACATGTGCATATACTTCTAAAAAAATGGTTTGGTAGAGAGAAAACATGGACAAATATTTGAAACATCACATTACTGTCTCAAGCTACATTGCCAATGAAATAATAGAATGAAGCTTTCAGCACAGTTGTATACTTTATAAATAGATTACCAATCAAAGTCTTGAATCACAAAAATCCTTATGAAGAACCGTTTGAGGTTTAACCAGACTACAAACAGTCAAGAACATTTGGATGTCTATGTTTTCCATGTATTAGACCATTCAATAAGCATAAACCAAGCCTAAGATCAAGTACATGCTCGTTCATGGGTTATGCTTACGATCAAAAGGGCTACAAGTGCATGGACAACAAAAGAAAAGAATTTATATTTAGACATGTGATATTTAATGAAAACGTATTCCCTTTTGTTGAAAAAAGGAGCATCAATGAACAAAGGGAAAACAACACCAAATTAACTATGCCATCTACACCAGCACTGTCAGAATGGACGAACAATGTTGGAATTGAGACACATCAAAGCAATTCAAGGCACAAACAACTAGAACCACGACATAATATGATTACAGTTCTAATGACAGCAATGATAAACCTGGTTAAGACTCAAATGATAAAGTGCTTCAACCGAGGATAACGAGAAAGACATAAGAGAAGACATAACTACATGTGCAACATCTGTCATGGTCAGAAATAACATGAAGCTACTCAAATTGGACACCCCACTAGATCAAAACATGGTATTTTCAAGCCAAAGGACATAGCAACCACATAAAATCAAGAATCAATTACTTATAAACAAGCAATGGCACATGAAATGTGCAGAAAAGCTAAGTATGAAGAATACAATGCCTTAATCAAGAACAAGGCATGGAGTTTACTAGACCCACTAAAACACAAAAATATAGTAGGTTGCAAATGGACATACAAAATCAAAAGAGATGGTAATGGGAACGTATCAAAGTAAAGGCTAGACTAGTTGCAAGGGGTACTCACAGCGATTGTTGGGGAAATATGCGGTTTAAGACTATTGGAGAAAGATGATTGCCGTACTTCAGACTTTAAGGGTCTATATAATAGATTTTATCAGACAATAGTTCAACCCAATAGGTACAAACAGGTTATCGAACTATCGACTTTCAGGATCCAATAAAACCATGGAACAACATAATCGAATTCAAGTTTGCATGACTTTGATCTAACCAAGAACACTCTAGGATATAATATCTGATGATGCAAGAAAAGTATCGAAAGATGAGTAGGAAGAGAATGGATTCGGTAACACTATGCAAGCATTGCAAATTTGAAAATTTGCAACACTTTCATGGTGTTAGAAATAGAAGCGTGCAGATCTTAAGGAAGAAGATGTTGCAATCAGAAAAAAATGATTTAAAACACTTTCCAGGCATTGGTATTTTATAGGCAGTGGGGGAGCGCAACTATTCGTGAAGTGTCACGACCATTTTGAACAGTCGTATCTGTTTCTAAGATGAAACAGGGTATCCTTCATCAGAAACGTTTAGAAAGCGTTGCAAACAGCCGTGCCCTTCGTTTCCAAAGGTTCAGAAACGTTTCAAATAGCCCCCCCCCTTCGTTTCTAATGGTTCAGAAAACCTTCCCAGTTTGAATTTCATTCGGGTCCATAATGGGCCAAAATTCGGCCCGTTACTTTTTATAAATTTTGTCCAAAAATATTGCTATCAGACCCGTAACCCGCACCCGTACTCGGCCCAGTTCAATCGGACGAATGGCGGCAGCGGCGTGCGTGTGTAGTGGATATGCATGGTCTCTCTTCTTACAACAAAGCAAACATGTGGGAGCCCCAAGGCCCAAACACCTTCGTGAGAAAGCAAATTAAGTATCTTGAAACAAATTTTTACTTTTATGATGTGGGCCAAATCATCGCACCCTTCCTTCTTCCTTTCTTTCTTCCCTCTTCAAAACAAAACCATACCCTAAACAAGTTTTGAAATTTTCAATCAATGTCCCCCAATTTTTAAAATAAATAAATAAAGTGGACGACTAAATCACTAATGTTTTTTTTTAAAAAAAAACAAAAATGTGTGATCTTCTAAAAAGAAGAGAGCACACACATATATATCATAATAACAAATATACAGAGTCCATATACAACACACTAGGGGTAAAAACAACCAACAAGACTCAAACATCAACACGACTCTGAGAAAGTAAGGATTGTAGATAGATGAGCTCCGGATAAACCACCGCTCATCTACTCCAATATCGAGTTCCGGCAAGGCCACCACCAGATATTGAAGTATATCTACTCGTATACTATAAACAAAATTTTGCATACCCAAGTGGGATCAAGCCTATGTAGTTCTAAGATAAAATTTTGCATCATCGTGGAAACAACACATAAATTAAAGGTATTTTTGGATTTGAGCATTTACTAAGTGTAAACGATTCAAAATTCTATTGAGATTCTATGGTGAACAAATCTCGAACCAAGTATCCCTTAACGAAAAAACCGGAATAATCACACATGTTGATTCCCTTAGTTGGAGTGTTTTATATTGGTCAACACGTTAATGGCCAATGGTTTAATCCTAGTTCATGAGTCTACTTTAGAAAGAGGTCTTACTTTCCTAGGAAATAGCCTGATTTCCATACTCATATAGGTAAATCTCTTAAGGTGTTTCTGCGATACACCTTTTAAGGTTTTTAAACTTATTAAGGATATTTATCCATCCTTTGTTCTTGCAGGATCAAGCAATAAATATTATGGGATTATTGATTTAGTGTTCCATAATCATTCTCTTAACTTGTTGGTACCCATTGAACTTTGTCTATCCCTTTCAAGACATAAGTTGGGTTTCTGTTAAGGATGATCGATCTTCATTCACATACCTTAGTCTCATTTCTTTTGGCTTTATATAAACCATTGCCTTTGGAAGACCTTTTGTAAGTGGATCAGCCAAGTTTTTCTTTGTTTCTATGTAGTCAACAGTTATAACTCCATTTTTTAGTAACTATCTTACCATCTGATGCCTTAGACTCACATATCTAGACTTCTCATTATATGTCTTATTAGAGACATTATATATCGTTGTTTGATTATCACAGTTAATCAAGACTGCTAGAAATGGCTTTTTCCATATAGGGATTTCCATTAACAAATTCCTAAGTCATTCTGCTTTCTTACATGCGTCTGCTAATGCAATTAATGTTGACAACAAAGTTGAGTCAGATATACAGGTCTACTACTTGGAAGCCAAAGACACAACAATGCCTCCTAATGTAAATATCCATCTGGTCATAGACTTGTATTTGGATTCTATATTGTTCCAAGTTGCATCACTATATCTTTCTATTACAGCAGGATATCCTTTATAAGATAAGCCATAGTTGATGGTTCCTTTCAAATAAGATAAAACTCTGGAAATAACTTTCCAGTGTTTGAAACTTGGATTACTCGTAATCGACACAATACACTTATAACATGTGCGATGTCTGGTTTAGTGCAATGCATAGCATACATAAGACTCCCAATAACACTAGAATACTCTGGTTAAGAAATGGTAAGTCTAGTGTTGTTTTCCAATTTGATAGTTGCATCTAAAGTAGTTAGTGCTAGTTTGTCATCATAATGACCATACTTCTTTAGGAACTTCTCAATGTAGTGAGATTGAGTAAGTAATAACTGCCCCGCTTTCCTAATGATTTTTATTCCCAAAATTACATCAGCCTCTCCTAGATCTTTCATATCAAATTTAGAAGATAGAAACTTCCTAGTTTCATTCACACAAGATATATATTGGAACCAAATATTAGCATGTCATCTACGTAAAAATATATTATAACATAACCGTTGTTATCCGATTTACTATAAGTACATTTACCAGCATCATTAACAATGAATCCGTATGATAATGCAGCTTTATCAGACTTCTCATGACATTGCACGGGAGCTTGCTTCAGGCCATACAGAGATTATATTAATTTACGAAAAAAAAATCTTGCCTTGGGGTTATGAAACCTTCAGGTTGTTCCACCTATATCTCTTCTTCTAAATCTCCATTTAGAAAAGTTGTCTTTAAATCCATTTGATGTATAACCAAATTATGAATTGATGCAAGTGCAATTAAACAGCGTATAGAAGATATGGGAGCAACCAGAGCATATGTATCAAAATAATCTACTCCTTGTCTTTGTTTATATCCCTTAGCAACTAATCTAGCTTTAAACTTATTAATGGATCCATTTGTATTCAACTTTTTATGATATAACCATTTACATTCTATAGGTTTAGCACCAAGAGGAAATTAGTTAAAACCCAAGTTCAGTTTAACATTATGGAATTTATTTCATCATTTGTAGCTTCTTTCCAAAAATTAGAATCTCTGGAACTCATTGCTTCAAAATAAGTTTTGGGATCATCATCGACATTCATTTCATATCTTGTCACATTAAGGACTTCATCCTTATTTCCTTTTACGTGATATGTTATGAAGTCAGGACCATAGTCTTTCCTATTCTCTCTCTTTTACTTCTCCTGTGTTCAGTACTATTAGCTGCATCTGACACTTCCTGGTTGTTTTGAGCAGGAACATATTCATTGTCATTGATATTACTAGTTACAGCTGGTTCTGGACTAGATGGTCTCAATGGATTCTCGATAGTTTATTTTTCAAAGAATTCAACATCCACGGATTCAATAACTTCTAAGGTGTCAAGAGTAAGAAACTTATAAGTTATACAAAAGAATATTCTATGGAAACACATTTAAATGCCATATTACCTAACTTTGGTTGTTTATGGTATGGTTTTATAACATATGCTAAGCAACCCCAAACTTTAAGTCTAGCAAGGTTAGGTTTTCTATTAAACCATAATTCGTAAGGGGAAATATTATATTTTTAAGTTGTACTCTATTTAACTGTAACATGCACATAGCATAGCATCACCCCATAAGTTATAAGGTAATTTAGAACTTATGAGCATGACATTAACCATTTCTACTAAAGTTCAATTTTTCTTCTCAGTAACATCATTTTGTTGTGATGTATATGGAGCGATACATTGATGAACTATACCATGTTGTTTGCAAAATAAAGTAAATTCATTTGTAAAATATTCACCCCCACGATCTTAATGTAACATTTTAATTTTAACTCCTAGTCGTGTTTCGTCTTCTGCTTTATAAATTTTGAATTTATCAAAAGCCTCATCTTTAGATTTCATTGTATATATATATATGCATATCTGGTATAATCATCAATAAATGTTATACAGTATTGGTTACCACCACCATAGGTGATATGACTTTTTAAGTAACCCACATCACTAAATACCAAATCAAGTAAACTAGTTTTCCTTTCTATAGCTTTAAAGGATTTCTGGTGTATTTTTGCTTGAACACATATTACACATTTAGAGATAGAATAAAAATCACAATCAAAATTAATCCTAATTTATGGATATTTTTAAAAATTTATAATTAACATGTCCTAATCTACCATGCCATAAATTAACAGAATCAACAATATAAGCAGAAGATTTCTTTATTAGATTCAACTAAAGCAGGCTGTTATAAGAAAATCCCTGTCCAATAAATTTATTGTTCTTAGATAACACTAACTAATTAGACTTATACATCATCTTGAATCCTTCTTTTTAGGAAGGTATCCAGAAACCAAATTCTTACATATATTGGGTACCTAAAATACATTGACTAATGCAAAAACATTCCCAAAGGTGAATGTAAGTTCAATGGTGCCTTTTCCCAGAACTTTGCTTGCAACTTTTTTTGTGCTAGTAATTTTGCTGGATTCTCCATTATTTTCTTCGTAAGTCTTGAACAGATTAAGGTTTTTTCAAATATAAGTGGTTGCTCCAATGTCAAGCCACTAATCATTATTAATGTCACTAACAGAGTTCGCCTCATGTACAATAGCTACAAGCTTTGCTTTAACTACATTCGTGTTTTGTTGTTTCTTCCGTAGACGAAAGTTTCGGGCATAGCGGCCGAGTTTGTTACAATAGTAACAGGCACATTCTTTTTGTTATTCTTGAAATTATTTTTCTTCTTAAACTGTGTCTCATTCTTAGGCTTCAACTTTTCAGTAATTTCAACATTATTTGCCTTAGATTGAGGCTCAGTTTGCAGATTATCATCTAGTTCGCGTTTATGAGAATCCTCTTCAATACGAAATGAAAGAGTCTATGCAGTGGTAGGATCGTATAGTATGGAGTATAAGCTAGGTAATGCGTAGACAACAGAGTATTAGTAGGTAATAAAAGTGATACCTAGATTTTATACTAGTTCGAACCTTCGTATACGTCCAGTCCCACACTCCCTTCTGGAATTTCACTATAAACAACACTCACTTAACCCGGAGGAATATGTTTACAATTATCCGAACAGCCGAACGGGATTTCTCGCCTCAACTACTGAAGAAGACTTTCGATAATACAAAAGTTTGATGACTACTTGTATTCTAAATAACACTGATATGTCAAATTAATGTACACCCTTCTTATAATCTTCCCTTGATGATAGTAGTGTACTTCGTGAAAGAATATGGAAGATCGAAAAGATTTGAAATCTCAAAAATATAAAATAGAGTGCTCTTGTGAATCTGATTGCTATGGATGAGATAGAAAGACTTAGAATGAGATTTAGTGAAGAAAACGTTTGATTGAGACACTATTTATAATATACAAATGGTTGCAATCATTCATGAAGAGATTCAACGAGTAGATATGAATTAAGAGTTGTGACTCTTCGCTGAATAGTTGCGTCCATTCGTATTCAGATGTTTGAAAAATACATAAGTCTGTTTTTAAATAAATGTTCAAATAGCAAGGAAATAGGCCATTTCAGGCCACTAAAAGAGGTCTGAAAAATTCAGATCAGACGCCTGAATATTATGATAAAATTAATTATGTTTTAGACGTCTGAAATGAAAAATTTAGATGTCGGTTTGCTGTTACATGCCTTTGATTTGTGCATGTTTTATTAAGATATTCTTATTTATTAAAACGTGCATGAGTGTGTATCGTCAGGGAAGATTTTAACAATATATACTAATGCTAATAGACTCTAAACAAATATAATCTTCAATTTGTTGAATTTCTTCCGACAAAATAGAGTTAGTCGATAATAATATATAAGTACATGTATAGAATTTCATAATCAAAAGCGAGATCCAACATTCTCCCCCTTTTTGATAATGACAACTATATATGTATCTCCCTCGTCGATATGCATATGTTTTCTACCCTTTGTCATTAACAAAAAGGAGACATAGCTATAAACGAATACACATAAATATGCACAACACACAAACAATAACATACACACCATAAGCACAAGCAGAAATATTCACATACAAACATGAGAAATTCATCATCATAGCAATCACATAGTAGAGTTTTGTGCCAAATAGAACAAATGTAACGACCCGGGGTTTTCGACTCCGAAAATCAACACACAACTACCGTGTTGACTATTCAGATATCAAAAATACCTGGTCATCTATAGAAAGAAGTTGGAGGATGAGAATAGATAAGATGGAAAATTAGAATAGAAGAAGAAGAAGAACATAATCAGAGCAATACGAATCTCACAGCGGAACGAATAAAATATAATATATCACATACTTTGAAACATAAAGCTGTATTTGTATATTAGAATACAACACTTACATCACAGCGGAAATAAACAATAGCTATAAAATCCTGAAGCCTCCTACTCCAAGCTCCTTCTGGTACATCTGTATATCCTGACTACTTGACTGCCCGTACAAATTTGGGCACCCAAGAGTTTAGGGAAAAAAAAACAAAATAAACTCTGGGTCAGTCATGGGACTAGTGTGAGTAAACTCAAATCATCGGTTTAACTTTTCAAAATCCTTTTCAAAAGAAAAGATAATCGTAAGACTAATCCACACATAAACACGGACGGTTTTTACCTTACGATAACCCAAAACAGTTTTGGAAATCGATACTTTTCTGATATTATAATAATGTCTAATCACAAGTAATTAGAATCTAGCAGAACGCTTGCATCTCACGTTCCACATATATAGTATACAAACAAAAGACCGCGGGCGCTTATTGGAAATTGGATTCCGACCTTGACAAGGAATGGGACCACCTGCCGATAGTGTATCTCTAGAGGCAAATACACTGGGTTCAACAAGAACATCTTGCAACCTGGCCCTCACATGACCGACCACTCATTTCGCTTGAGTGTATCGAATGTATATCACCAACGGTTGGGAGCTACCCACCGTCTTCCCGAAAAGGGACAACATCGAACATAGATAAAGAATGAAATGGATTTTCTCTATATAGGTGATATACAACCTAATGGGTGCGACCCACATAGCCATGCTGCCTGCCCGATTTTTGTCATTCCCCGGTTGATGAGGCTTGAGGTCATTGCGTATCTTTTGAAACACTTGACCACCATTTACTTTGAATGCCACATCGTCATACCCGTCAAATCACAAATTGATTTCCCCAAAAATACCACGGGTATAAAGCTAAGAGAAACGAATTCCTCCGCCACCAAACGTAAGTACGTTTAGAGAGATCAACTTACGCGATCAGTTAGATATACTCTGTCAGACATTCGTCCATTCACGTCTGTCCTGGGACTGGACAAACCGAAAGCACTATTTTGTAAACAGAATAGCCCTTGCATAAATCCGTCTTCAATTACCTTCATCATATTTGATCGCAACGCTAACGTCTATACAGAGTGGTTTTCGGATAATGAACCTGATCCCGGTCTCTCCGTATTGACGACGTAAAATGGTCAAAAACTTCGATAGTCGGTGATTTAACTATCAAGGAAAAACAGGTGTGCAACCAATGATCTTATTTCCAGATAGAAATTCGATCGATCAACCATCATTTTCTCGTTTTAAATTAAATTATCTTTAATTAGCCATTTTCCCATTTCTATATATATATATATATATATATATATATATATATATATATATATATATATATTCGTAAACCTCCTGTTTTTAAATTTTAGAAAATATACTTTATTCATCATTGGAAAATGTTTCCAATTTACTTCCATTCCTCATTTCCTCTATCAGAGAACATTTCTGATCCTTATTTGGAAAGTGTTTCTAAATTTCCTTTACTGGGTTTGAATAGATGTTTAAATAAAACGTCGTTATGCCAACTCTCAACCATTACGGTCATTAATTCAATTTACTTAATCAACTCCCACTATCGAACCTTATCCACTTCTTAGTTAAAACTGAAGTCAATCAAGTTGGGGTATAATTACCTCTCAGACCTTAACTGAACGACATTTCTAACCTCGAAATAAACAAAGTTCAAACTTAAAATCTTTTGACAAACTTCGAACAACTTATATTCGATTACCATTCTCGAATCAACCATATTCGATAACTTTACTTTGAATAAGCAATATTCAATAATTCTACTTTGAATAAAGGATATTCGATTAATTCCCTTTTTCTAACTCGATTCAATTTACTAATACCCAACTAACTCGAACTTGATTAGTTCCATTTGAATAACCCTAATTCGATTTAACTCCAATCGACTTACTCTAATTGATTAACTCTAACTGGTTAACTCTAACTGGTTAACTCTGACTGACTAACTTTAACTGCTTAACTCTACTCGACTAACTCTAACTGATTACGCTGATCGATTAACTCTAGCTTAACTAACTCGACTTATTTAACTCAATTTGATTAACTCGGCTTAATTAACTACGATTTGATTTAACACCATTCGCTTAACTCTAGATTGCAGCGATCACAATGGTTACGCCTGATTCCCTCAGGAAACATCCGACCGTCGTAGGCTATCTACAGCCCTGCGAATTACGCTAGCAGTCGTACTAAATGGCAATTCATCCTGGATAACTATGTTTGATATCTCTATCCCAAATACGTATATTCGATCAACTCAAATTGAATAACGAATGTTCAATTAAATTCTAATTCAATTATAAATATTGATTTCCAACCAAATACTAACTACATTGTCAAATTTCTTATTTTATCAAATATATCATTCCTTAAATGAATTATTTTAAACCACCTGGCTTAGTTGAATTCCAATTACAAATCCTTGTGGATTTTCCTTAATCCTCTTTACATTTCGAATTTCGAAAGGGATTTCATCGTCCCTTTTAAAAACAACTCCAATTTCCCCATTTTCCAAATTCGCTATCGAATTTGCAAATCTCAATTATCCCCTGATAATTATATTCTAATTCATTTATAAACTTTGTTTATAAATCTCAGCACTTGTTTTCATTATTAAACAAGTTATTGATTTCTATCCATTCGAAACTTCCCTTTTGTTTAACTTCTATTTCAAAAACCGAATTTTTCTTTATAAATGCGTTTCTTTGCAAAACCTTTACCTAAATCCATTTTTCATACCAACGGTGAAAAATATTCCTTTATATTATCTCTTTTGTTTGATTTCGTATTTAAAACGATATCTCATTTTAAATTTCTATTTATATGCTATTTACAGAGTTATTTGTATAAAAACTCCTTTTAACTTCTAACACGTAAAATCTCACTTAATTTACCCTTTATAGTGCTGAATTCCTATCCCATAAAATATCGGTGTTAAACCAATTTCTAATTCTCTATATAAGTTCGACTTATATATTTTCGTTTATCCAAAAGATAAATGTTTTTATTTAATTTATAAAATATATTTATAAATTAAACTTCTCAATTCATCTGTTAAAAACAGATTTCTATTAAAAATCCTCTTTGAAAACATCTTCTTGTTGTTCTTTTATATCTCGACGATTCTTTTTCATAATTCCATAAATTTCTAAAACTATATTTTTCCATAAAATTCTTCATCTACATGTTATTGTCTCCATTATGTATTTTTAACCAAAAATGGTCTTTTAGACTTCCATATCGATTAACAACTCTATACAGAGGTTCCTTATTGACTTTTCAAATAATCTACTTTTATAGAATCCATTTGATTTTATAAAATTCTAGAATCTCATATTCACTTCGTACATTCCTTTATAAAAGACTTTGATTTTATACGAATATTTTCATTTCAATATACATTTTGAAAATTTCTTCTTATATAAAATCCTTTGATTTTATATAAATATTTTATTTCAAATTTTAGTTTGAAATTCTCTTTCCACATTCCAGTATTTTCCTTTGGTATTTAAAGTTACCAAATAACCACAATCCACACACCAAATCAACAACTGATTATAATCACCTCACATATCACAATATATGACAAACAGTAAAATAAGTGTTGAGGAACCCAGTTGGGTCCCTCCAACCTGTTTCCCTGCATCCACAGATGTTAGTCAACACAAATATAAAATATTTTGATAAATAGAGTCAGTATTTCGATACGATTTATATATATCATTATCGACAATTTCATCCAACTGACTAGCAGTTCAACCAAACAACCAGCACACAACAAAGCAACCAATAATTTCAATTCTAATAATACTTTATAGAAATGTAAATTGATCAGAGTTAGTGAGAGTTACTCACATTGGACGGTGATCGTTAAATAACGATATATCGGTCATTGATTTGATTCAGGCATTTAATCCCACCATAAATCCAAACGAACTCAAATTCACCTCCGGTCAGTTCCATGGTGTAGCCACCGTCCACACGATCCCAACGGATCTGACCGTTCGTTAATCTGATTTAGTATGACAAAGATATTTAGTTTACAAATTTGTATGCGTTATAAAAACTAAAATATATATCTATATTTGATTTGGCCCAAACCTTAATTACTCGGCCCAACAGAAAAAATCCGCACCACTACCTCATCTTCCCCAAACATCGATCGTGACTTTCATCCACCATTCACAGCCAAAACAAGATCTTTAATCCATCCTTTCTCCTTCTCCAATGGTTTTAAATTCAAATAAAAATCACCATAAATCCCCTCTTTCCTCCCTCTTCCTCTCTATACCATCAACACCCCGTTCGATGTTCTCCCTGCATTTCCGTCGCACAGCCCAGAGGGGTTGCTATAGCTACTCGTGACAGGAAATCTCACTAAAACCCACAATAAAATCACACAATCCTCCAATCTTCACCAGAAATCCAAATATACCACTAAGAACTGCAATCGATGCTTGAATCCGCCCCTACGATGAACCCTAATATCACGGTTCAGATGTGGATACCCGGAAACGAAAGTCGAACTCAGGATTAAGCATATAGAATGGAAGAGAAACTCAAGAGGAATTCGAATACACTAGTCATGGAATTTATAGATTTTACTTTGAATTGATTGGGATTTTTTAAATCGATTTTCCACTGTTAGAATTTTTTCTTGGGTGACGGTGCATTTTTGACCAGCGAGAAGAGGTTATTAGGGTTAAGGGTTGAATGAGTATTATATAGAGAAGTTTTAATATTTTTTTAATCGAATTTTATATTTATTTTTTTAAGCCAACGCCGTTTACATTCGTCCTCTAAAATCCCTGTGATCACATACGATACCCAAAAATCACGGAACTGGACATGCATCTTCAGTTCGACATTGCGGACCCAACGAAACTGGTTTCGTCGAATTCCGACTCCGTTTACTCACACAGCGTATTTTTAAAGTCAGAAAATTGACTGTTTTTCGCATTAAAATCCCTTACGACCACATAATGACTTCAAAAATCACGGTAATTGAAAACTAATAATAATTTGATATTACGAATCCAACAAAATTGGTTTTGTCAAAAACTGAGCTCGTTTGCAAAAGTGGCTATTTTTAAAGCTCAAATTAGACCATTTAGATATATAAATATATTTAAAACATTTACATTTAATATTTAAAAATAAATATTATCGCATATATTCACTGTGGAATACCATACAGCTCCACTGGGATTTATAACTCGATATTTCAAAATTCCTAGTTATATCGATATTCGATTTATATTAAAAACCCTTTTATAATATAAATAAATCGTTATAAATTATAAAGGAATTCCACAGCGACTTTTCTAAAATTTGATTTGGATATAAATCGAAATCTACATGACGAAATCTCTATTTTTCTCTTCCACTAGAAAAATATACTCCACCAGCTCCACACGTTTCTTGTTTCACAGAAATCCGGCTTAAAACGAATCCTGTACATTCAATTGAAGTTCAAATCGCCAAATCGCGAACTGCCGCGCCATTTCGAGCTTGATTATAATTATATTATAATTATACGTTCAAACTGTCGTTATTTAAATATATTCGCTAATATATTTCAACCCTAAACTGAATTAAATCTTAGGGATGACCCAGTTCCCAGAATATTGTGATTTCCAATATTTTGATTATTTCTAAAATTAAATATATTATTTTATTATTTATTTTAATTAAATATTCAATATTATTTAATTCTGGTCATTTTAAATAACCAAACCATTACTTAAATAATTAAATAAATCAATTATATCGCTGAAAAATGCGGGTCGTTACATTCTTCCCCCTTAAAATAATTTCGTCCTCGAAATTGCTAAGGTAGGAAACAAGCCCTATTAACTGGGTTAAAAATTATTCGTTTACTTCTTTAACTTCAGTTTTAACTGAATTAATTTATTCAAATTAAATTATTAATTAATTTCGATTAACGAAAATTTTCTAAAATTCTGAAAATTTTCTAACACCCTAAATTTTTGAAATTTTTTGTCAGAACCTCCTTTGTACCGGTCAATCGTTCAAACCCCAACTCGCCTTTCTAGGCCCTTTCCTTTCAAAAAGAAAATCAAAAAGCCAAGCGGCTTGCCGATTCGGCGCATAAAACCTCATATGGAAATTTAAACATGTACCTTTTATCGGGCATACTCTTATATCCTTACACTTGCTTCTACCCAATACCTGCTGATCATATATCCATTCATACCAATTGATTTCCAATCAATTTCAATCAATCAAATCTCAACACAATTATTCGATTATCCAAAGCCAAATTCCATTTTAAACTCGAGTTCCATCCTCGATTCCAAACTCAACAATCCAATACCATTTCAGATTTTATCTCATAATTCAAAATTTGATTTCACTTGATATATTTATATTCCAATTGAAATTTCAGCTAATTGGTCTAATTCAATTCATATCTGCTTTCACAAATTTCCTTAATTTGTTTCTAATTCATACTATCTTCCTGGGGATTTTTAAACAATTTAGTTTTCTAAAATAAATTATTCCCTTTCGGGATTCAAAACAACTTCCTTTTTCCTAAAATAATTCGAAAACAAAATCTTTTGTAGTAATCCATCACTTAGAACTCGAAAATGAACACTGATGATGTGGCCAGCATCATCAGAGTTATTTCCCAGCTACTGAAGTGAGTTCAATACTATATCACTTTTCAAAACTCATATCTTATGCACTTTCATTTTGAAATCTTTTCAAAACACCCACCTCAATGTTTATAAAACAAATTTAAAATCTCCTAGGATCTTAAATTTCTCATATATTCGCTTCAATCCATTTATAAACACTTTTCCCAGTTTTTAGAATTTTAATTCCAATTCTAATTTAATTGATCTGTTTTTATATTATATGAACTCAAATCGGTTATTTATATAACCATTTCAAATATAATCAACCAACACATCCAATATATGATAATAATTCCAAGATATACCTTTCTTTTATATCAAAATATATTTTGGGTAAAATTATTTCATTTACCCTCTTTTCAAAACATATCGTGTCGACCCATCGTATTCGGGTGTTTATAAAGTCCCTACCGATACACTGGATCAAACTGATCGACCAGAATTCACAAACTACTCAACCAACAAATCTACACAATATATAAAACAATTTTTATAAAATCTACAAGTACGTTAACTCGTATATATACACTCAAACTCAATCTAGGGTATTACTAACCCCATCTCTACTGAGTTACGCCACAGATCCAAGGTAATCACTTAACCTTCAGCTCTGGTACCACTGTAACGACCCGGGGTTTTCGACTCCGAAAATCAACACACAACTGCCATGTTGACTATTCAGATATCAAAAATACCTGGTCATCTATAGAAAGAAGTTAGAGGATGAGAATAGATAAGATGGAAAATTAGAATAGAAGAAGAAGAACAACATAATCAGAGCAATACGAATCTCACAGCGGAACGAATAAAATATAATATACCACATACTTTGAAACATAAAGCTGTATTTGTATATTAGAATACAACACTTACATCACAGCGGAAATAAACAATAGCTATAAAATCCTGAAGCCTCCTACTCCAAGCTCCTTCTGGTACATCTGTATATCCTGACTACTTGACTGCCCGTACAAATTTGGGCACCCAAGAGTTTAGGGGAAAAAAAATAAACTCTGGGTCAGTCATGGGACTGACGTGAGTAAACTCAAATCATCGGTTTAACTTTTCAAAATCCTTTTCAAAAGAAAAGATAATCGTAAGACTAATCCACACATAAACACGGACGGTTTTTACCTTACGATAACCCAAAACAGTTTTGGAAATCGATACTTTTCTGATATTATAATAATGTCTAATCACAAGTAATTAGAATCTAGCAGAACGCTTGCATCTCACGTTCCACATATATAGTATACAAACAAAAGACCGCGGGCGCTTATTGGAAATTGGATTCCGACCTTGACAAGGAATGGGACCACCTGCCGATAGTGTATCTCTAGAGGCAAATACACTGGGTTCAACAAGAACATCTTGCAACCCGGCCCTCACATGACCGACCACTCATTTCGCTTGAGTGTATCGAATGTATATCACCAACGGTTGGGAGCTACCCACCGTCTTCCCGAAAAGGGACAACATCGAACATAGATAAAGAATGAAATGGATTTTCTCTATATAGGTGATATACAACCTAATGGGTGCGACCCACATAGCCATGCTGCCTGCCCGATTTTTGTCATTCCCCGGTTGATGAGGCTTGAGGTCATTGCGTATCTTTTGAAACACTTGACCACCATTTACTTTGAATGCCACATCGTCATACCCGTCAAATCACAAATTGATTTCCCCAAAAATACCACGGGTATAAAGCTAAGAGAAACGAATTCCTCCGCCACCAAACGTAAGTATGTTTAGAGAGATCAACTTACGCGATCAGTTAGATATACTCTGTCAGACATTCGTCCATTCACGTCTGTCCTGGGACTGGACAAACCGAAAGCACTATTTTGTAAACAGAATAGCCCTTGCATAAATCCGTCTTCAATTACCTTCATCATATTTGATCGCAACGCTAACGTCTATACAGAGTGGTTTTCGGATAATGAACCTGATCCCGGTCTCTCCGTATTGACGACGTAAAATGGTCAAAAACTTCGATAGTCGGTGATTTAACTATCAAGGAAAAACAGGTGTGCAACCAATGATCTTATTTCCAGATAGAAATTCGATCGATCACCCATCATTCAACATTTTCTCGTTTTAAATTAAATTATCTTTAATTATCCATTTTCCCATTTCTATATATATACATATATATATATATATTCGTAAACCTCCTGTTTCTAAATTTTAGAAAATATACTTTACTCATCATTGGAAAATGTTTCCAATTTACTTCCATTCCTCATTTCCTCTATCAGAGAACATTTCTGATCCTTATTTGGAAAGTATTTCCAAATTTCCTTTACTGGGTTCGAATAGATGTTTAAATAAAACGTCGTTATGCCAACTCTCAACCATTACAGTCATTAATTCAATTTACTTAATCAACTCCCACTATCGAACCTTATCCACTTCTTAGTTAAAACAGAAGTCAATCAAGTTGGGGTATAATTACCTCTCAGACCTTAACTGATCGACACTTCTAACCTCGAAATAAACAAAGTTCAAACTTCAAATCTTTTGACAAACTTCGAATAATTTAGATTCGATTACCATTCTCGAATCAACCATATTCGATAACTTTACTTTGAATAAGCAATATTCAATAATTCTACTTTGAATAAAGGATATTCGATTAATTCCCTTTTTCTAACTCGATTCAATTTACTACTACCCAACTAACTCGAACTTGATTAGTTCCATTCGAATAACCCTAATTCGATTTAACTCCAATCGACTTACTCTAATTGATTAACTCTAACTGGTTAACTCTAACTGGTTAACTCTGACTGACTAACTTTAACTGCTTAACTCTACTCGACTAACTCTAACTGAATACGCTGATCGATTAACTCTAGCTTAACTAACTCGACTTATTTAACTCAATTTGATTAACTCGGCTTAATAAACTACGATTTGATTTAACACCATTCGCTTGACTCTAGATTGCAGCGATCACAATGGTTACGCCTGATTCCCTAAGGAAACATCCGACTGCCGTAGGCTATCTACAGCCCTGCGAATTACGCTAGCAGTCGTATGAAATGGCAATTCATCCTGGATAACTATGTTTGATATCTCTATCCCAAATACGTATATTCGATCAACTCAAATTGAATAACGAATGTTCAATTAAATTCTAATTCAATTATAAATATTGATTTCCAACCAAATACTAACTATATTGTCAAATCTCTGATTTTATCAAATATATCATTCCTTAAATGAATTATTTTAAACCACCTGGCTTAGTTGAATTCCAATTACAAATCCTTGTGGATTTTCCTTAATCCTCTTTACATTTCGAATTTCGAAAGGGATTTCATCGTCCCTTTTAAAAACAACTCCAATTTCCCCATTTTCCAAATTCGCTATCAAATTTGCAAATCTCAATTATCCCCTGATAATTATATTCTAATTCATTTATAAACTTTGTTTATAAATCTCAGCACTTGTTTTCATTATTAAACAAGTTATTGATTTCTATCCATTCGAAATTTCCCTTTTGTTTAACTTCTATTTCAAAAACCGAATTTTTTTTATAAATGCGTTTCTTTGCAAAACCTTTACCTAAATCCATTTTTCATACCAACGGTGAAAAATATTCCTTTATATTATCTCTTTAGTTTGATTTCGTATTTAAAATGATATCTCATTTTCAATTTCTATTTATATGCTATTTACATAGTTATTTGTATACAAACTCCTTTTAACTTCTAACACGTAAAATCTCACTTAATTTACCCTTTATAGTGCTGAATTCCTATCCCATAAAATATCGGTGTTAAACCGATTTCTAATTCTCTATATAAGTTCGACTTATATATTTTCGTTTATCCAAAAGATAAATGTTTTTATTTAATTTATAAAATATATTTATAAATTGAACTTCTCAATTCATCTGTTAAAAACAGATTTCTATTTAAAATCCTCTTTGAAAACATCTTCTTGTTGTTCTTTTATATCTCGACGATTCTTTTTCATAATTCCATAAATTTCTAAAACTATATTTTTCCATAAAATTCTTCATCTACAAGTTATTGTCTCCATTATGTATTTTTAACCAAAAATGGTCTTTTAGACTTCCATATCGATTAACAACTCTATACAGAGGTTCCTTATTGACTTTTCAAATAATCTACTTTTATAGAATCCATTTGATTTTATAAAATTCTAGAATCCCATATTCACTTCGTACATTCCTTTATAAAATACTTTGATTTTATACGAATATTTTCATTCAATATACATTTTGAAAATTTCTTCTTATATAAAATCCTTTGATTTTATATAAATATTTTATTTCAAATTTTAGTTTGAAATTCTCTTTCCACATTCCAGTATTTTCCTTTGGTATTTAAAGTTACCAAATAACCACAATCAACACACCAAATCAACAACTGATTATAATCACATCACATATCACAATATATGACAAACAGTAAAATAAGTGTTGAGGAACCCAGTTGGGTCCCTCCAACCTGTTTCCCTGCATCCACAGATGTCAGTCAACACAAATATAAAATATTCTGATAAATAGAGTCAGTATTTCGATACGATCTATATATATCGTTATCGATAATTTCAGCCAACTGACTAACAGTTCAACCAAACAACCAGCACACAACAAAGCAACCAATAATTTCAATTCTAATAATACTTTATAGAAATATAAATTGATCAGAGTTAGTGAGAGTTACTCACATTGGACGGTGATCGTTAAATAACGATATATCGGTCAATGATTTGATTCAGGCGTTTAATTCCACCATAAATCCAAATGAACTCGAATTCACCTCCGGTCAGTTCCATGGTGTAGCCACCATCCACACGATCCCAACGGATCTGACCGTTCATTAATCTGATTTAGTATGAGAAAGATATTTAGTTTACAAATTTGTATGCGTTATAAAAACTAAAAAATATATCTATATTTGATTTGGCCCAAACCTTAATTACTCGGCCCAACAGAAAAAATCCGCACCACTACCTCATCTTCCCCAAACTTCGATCGTGACTTTCATCCACCATTCACAGCCAAAACAAGATCTTTAATCCATCCTTTCTCCTTCTCCAATGGTTTTAAATTCAAATAAAAATCACCATAAATCCCCTCTTTCCTCCCTCTTCCTCTCTATACCATCAACACCCCGTTCGCTGTTCTCCCTTCATTTCCGTCGCACAGCCCAGAGGGGTTGCTGTAGCAACTCGTGACAGGAAATCTCACCAAAACCCACAATAAAATCACACAATCCTCCAATCTTCACCAGAAATCCAAATATACCACTAAGAACTGCAATCGATGCTTGAATCCGCCCCTACGATGAACCCTAATATCACGGTTCAGACGTGGATACCCGGAAACGAAAGTCGAACTCAGGATTAAGCATATAGAATGGAAGAGAAACTCAAGAGGAATTCGAATACACTAGTCATGGAATTTATAGATTTTACTTTGAATTGATTGGGATTTTTGAAATTAATTTTCCACTTTTCGAATTTTTTCTTAGGTGACGGCGCATTTTTGACCAGCGAGAAGAGGTTATTAGGGTTAAGGGTTGAATGAGGTATTATATAGAGAAGTTTTAATATTTTTTTAATCGAATTTTATATTTATTTTTTTAAGCCAACGCCGTTTACATTCGTCCTCTAAAATCCCTGTGATCACATACGATACCCAAAAATCACGGAACTGGACATGCATCTTCAGTTCGACATTGCAGACCCAACGAAACTGGTTTCGTCGAATTCCGACTCCGTTTGCTCACACAGCGTATTTTTAAAGTTAGAAAATTGACTGTTTTTCACATTAAAATCCCATACGACCACATAATGACTTCAAAAATCATGGAAATTGAAAACTAACAATAATTTGATATTACGAATCCATTAAAATTGGTTTTGTCAAAAACTGAGCTCGTTTGCAAAAGTGGCTATTTTTAAAGCTCAAATTAGACCATTTAGATATATAAATATATTTAAAACATTTACATTTAATATTTAAAAATAAATATTATCGCATATATTCACTGTGGAATACCATACAGCTCCACTGGGATTTATAACTCGATATTTCAAAATTCCCAGTTATATCGATATTCGATTTATATTAAAAACCCTTTTATAATATAAATAAATCGTTATAAATTATAAAGGAATTCCACAGCAACTTTTCTAAAATTTGATTTGGATATAAATCGAAATCTACATGATGAAATCTCGATTTTTCTCTTCCACTAGAAAAATATACTCCACCAGCTCCACACGTTTCTTGTTTCACAGAAATCCGGCTTAAAACGAATCCTGTACATTCAATTGAAGTTCAAATCGCCAAATCGCGAACTGCCGCGCCATTTCGAGCTCGATTATAATTATATTATAATTATACATTCAAACTATCGTTATTTAAATATATTCGCTAATATATTTCAACCCTAAACTGAATTAAATCTTAGGGATGACCCAATTCACAGAATATTGTGATTTCCAATATTTTGATTATTTCTAAAATTAAATATATTATTTTATTATTTATTTTAATGAAATATTCAATATTATTTAATTCTGGTCATTTTAAATAACCAAACCATTACTTAAATAATTAAATAAATAAATTATATCGCTGAAAAATGCGGGTCGTTACAACAAAGTACCCAAAAAAATATTACAAACCATATGAATTAAAGAGTTTGATGCAAAAGTGCCATAAATATCATACCAAGCTTACCAACTTTCTGAAGTAGTCATGCTTGGACCAACACTAGTATCACCACCCTTAGGATCATCATTTCCGGAGCTGGAGTTTGTGCTTTCTTCATCATTGGAGCTAGAAAACCAATTAAATGGAGCCGGATCATGAGCTTGAGAGGATTGAGGTTTGATGCACGAAATTTTATCCCAAATCTTATTGAGAAAGCCTTTCAAAGAGTTAAATTTCTTGTTGGTTTTATGCTCAAAACACTTGAAATCCTTGTGGAGTTTAAACTTATTGAGAGAGAGAGAGTATAACCAATGCTTGTTTTGGTGGAAGATCAGGAGTGACAAGTTGAATATCCTCTTCTTCTTCTTCTTGTATAAAACGATGACGGTGGTGATAAGAAGATGACTCAACTATTGGAGTTTTTGGTTGTGATGCGACGTGTTTTTGCCAAGCTTGAAAGGACCTGTATTCTATGGTTGGTCGGCTGGGATCAATATCCATTAGTGGAAGCATTTTCAGACCAATTTCTTTGATGCTTAAAGAGTTGTTGTGAGGTATTTCCACTCCACTTTCAAGAAGGATTTGTGTTATACATGCACCATAATGAAGCGTTTTATACTCCCATTTTTGTGTTATATCCACCCACTCATCAAGGATTATCTTAGCTCAATTAACTTGCTTATTATAATATATAGCATATAAAGCTTAAATATCATATTTATACACTTTTTCATAACTTTTTTCATGGTTAAATAGTTCAGACCAAGATACGATTTAGAAGACGAGCTTGTGGACGAAGACGAGTAAACGTGAAATTTTTCATGTTAACTAAATTATCGGATATAAACTTATGTGACAGTTCATCTCTCTCGTTCATATTAACTTCAATGGTATCTATGTCAAGTCCTTGCCAAGCACAATGAAATCGTCGAATGAGAAGGAGAATATGTTTATCACAAACAATATAACATACACAATCTTTTGTATTCCTTGGTGCTTAGTAATCCAAATTTAAATTGTCCAAGAAAAGCTTGACAAGCAAGGGGTAAATTTTAACATTGTTAACATTATACTCGACTAAAGATTTTAAATTGAAGTGTCTAGCGTATTGGAGAAGATGATAATGGGGGAAAGCATCAAATTTTACAACAGCACCTTCAAAGAATTTTGAATTTTTCATAGCTTTGTACCTTTCCTTTGCAATGTCATTCCATAGTCGTCTTTGGATTTGATCGTCGCACGGAGGCTCGGATTCTGGTTGTTTTGTAAGCTTCAGTCTATTTGCCATTGATTTTGGTTGAGAAAAAAGTTTTAATTTTGAGTTTTATGAAGAAATGGAGGCTAGGGCTTTTGGTAAAGTAAAAGACGAGAGTAAATAATGAAAGGTGGGTAGATTAAAAGGTTCATGCCTTTTAAAAAAATGTACCAGCTAAAAAATAAAATTGGACGTCTGGTTTTGTTAATTTTTGTAACAACATCGAAATATTTCATTTTGACCCATATTCAGACGTCTGTTTTTAGGGATTCAGACGTCTGAATCTTCAATATTTTTTTTTCCTATCTCAACATTCAACCATTTTTTTTGACTAAAATAGATGTCTGTTTTTTGAAAACTTTCTGGACTTATCTTATATTTTGCGAATTTCAATTATATATATATATATATATATATATATGTTTGTTAATACATTTTAATATCACAATTAAGCAATAATACAAATAGTACAATATTAATTCTTGGGTGAAGGAGTTTTCTTTGGTGTGAGTATTTACGTCCTTCATTAGCCACGTAGTTCTTATCCTATGTATTTGGGCTATAGTAAGGTGTTTGAGGTGATACCCAAGGATTTATCAGATCATATGGTGTATGATATGAGGAATACAGATCAAAAGGATTAACTGGACATAGTAATAATTCACTTACGTCTTTTCTCTTCGAGCTACAAAATTTTATACCAGTTTGTTCGAGGAATCTCAAACGTTTAGCCGTGGCCTTTTGTTAAAAATATAACTCTCATTGAAGCTCTATCTGCTGCTTTTGATAATGATGAAATTCATCAATTTTCTTTTTCGTATTTGGTGAGATAAAAAAAAGCATGTTTGGCTTTCTTAGATTTCGGTGTGTACCTGGTTCGATAATTTCCCCACTTATAGATGAGCTCATGATTTGGTGTAGGCATAGGAACATGTGGTGTTTCCGCTGAGCTATTGGTTGAGAAAGTTATGGTGAAGGACGAAGATGATTTATTTGAAGATATTTTCTAACGAATTTGAGTTTATTTGAAAAACTTGTTGTATTGAGTTTTTGTTTTTAACATGTATATATGTAGGCTAAAATTTTTAAGGAACTTGTGGTCTAAAAACAATGGAGGCATAGAGCTAGAAGTTTAATTACCGGTTAGCAATTGATTTTCAAATGAATGGTCTTGGAAAGATGATTAGTTTATATAATATTATGTAGCTAATTCAAGTGCATAGCTCAAATGGTTAAGTCACTATACTTATAGTCAAGTGACCCAAGTTCGAGTCTCACCTTTGTCATAACGATCAATCATTTTTTTTGATTTTACAAAATTTTGTATTTTATTGCTATGTACTTCATTATTTATTATAAATATATATGAAATATTTTTAAACATCTTTAACTGACATTATACCTAATTCTTGACATAGTTTAACAAATGAATTTTCTAAAAGTGGTTTAGTAAATATATCAGCTATTTGATTTTCGTTAAAGATATGTTCTAAATTAATAATTTATTTTTCGATATTATCTCGTAAGAAATGATGACGAATATGAATATGTTTTGTAGGTGAGTGATTTACTGGATTTTTAGGAAAATTTATTGCACTTGTATTATCGCAGTAAATTATTGATTTAGATAAATTTATTCCAAAATCTCTGAGTGTTTGTTGCATATAAATAACCTGAGTACAAGCTAAAGCTGTAGATATGTATTCTACTTCACGTATTGAGAGCGATACACAATTCTGTTTCTTATTAAACCAAGAGACAAGTGATTTTCCAATGAAATGACACGTACCACCTGTACTTTTTCTATTTGTCCAAGATCCACAGAAATTAGCATCGCTGAAGGATACTAATTCAAATGGACATCCTTTGGATAGAAAAGACTAAAGCCCTTGGTATTATTAAGATATCAAAAAATTTGTTTTACCACTCTTAAATGTGATTCTTTAGGATTTGCTTGGAATCAAGCACACAAACGTACACTCATCATAATATCTGATCGACTTGCAGTTAAGTAAAGTAAATATCTTATCATACTTCTGTATAACTTTTAGTCAACACTTTTCCCGTTGTCATCTCGATCGAGATGAGTTGTAGTAGGAGTAGGTTTTCCAGAAGTGTTTTCATTCCAAATCGTTTAATTAGATTATTACAATATTTTTCTTGATTAATAAATAAACCATTTGACAATTGTTTAATTTGTAGTTCGAGAAAGTAAGATAACTCTCCCATATACGACATTTCAAATTCTATAGTCATTATATTTGAATATTCTTTACATAATTTATCATTAGTTGAACCAAATATAATGTCATCGACATATATTTGGATGATTAAAATATCATTATTAGTTTTTTTTAATAAATAAAGTTTGATCAGCTTTTCCGATTCTAAGTGCAGAATTAAGTAAATAACTCTTAAGTCTGTCGTACCAAGCATAAGGTGCTTGTTTTAGACCATACAGAGCTTTCTTAAGTTTATATACATAATTTGGGTGTTTCTCATGAATAAATATGGGAGAACGTATACGTTTTCTTTAATAAATCCATTTAAAGGGCGTTTTTAACATCCATTTGATAAAGTTTAAAATTATGAAAAAAGTATAAGTTAATAGAATATGTATTCTTTCCAGTCTTGCAATAGGAACAAACATTTCATCGTTATCGATTCCTTCTTCTATAGCCTTGTTATGCTAATCTTGCTTTATTTCTAGTGATATTTCCAAGTTCATCTGCTTTATTTTTATATACCCATTTTGTTCTTATGACTGATTGATTATCAGGACGAGGAACTAATTCCCAAACATTGTTCCATTCAAACTGATTTAACTCCTCTTGCATGGCAATAATCCAATAATCATCTGTTGAAGCTTATTTCAGGTTTTTAGGCTCAATAGTCAAAAGAAAAGCAACATATCCCATTTGGTTTAGTTGACTTCTAGTTCGAACTTGCGAATCAATTTCTCCTATTATGTTTTGTGTAGGAAGATCTCGTAAAATTATAGGAGATCTTATTTGATTATTAGTGTTATGATTAATATTGTCATTAATTTCAACACTTATGTTTTCTGTATTAATTATAATTTCTTCATCATCTTTGATAATCGTATTTTCACTAAAATTTTCATCAAAAGATACATGTAAAGTTTCTTTTATAATATTTTCTCTTTTGTTAAAAACACAATATGCCTTACTACGTTTGGAACATCCAACAAATATTCAATGACCAGCTTTTGGATCAAATTTTCCAAGTTTAAAATAAAACATTTTGATCCAAATATTTTAGAATAAGAAATATTAGGTTTTCTTCCAATAAATAGTTCATATGAAGTGTTTTTAGTTAAAGGTCGTATAGAAATACTATTCAATACATAACAAGCAGTTGCAATAGCATCTGCCCAGAAATGTTTTGGTAATGTACTTCCATTTAATAAAGTTCTTGCGCATTCTTGTAATTTTCTATTTTTCCTTTCTACTACTCCATTTTGTTGAGGAGTTCTAGGAAACGAAAAATTATGATTTATTCCTTTCTTTTTACATAATGATTCAAATGATTCATCTTCAAATTCACCTCCATGATCACTCCCTATGTTTTTTACTTTTATATTTTTAATATTTTTAATTCTTTTGATAAAATTCTTAAAATGGTCGAAAGTATCACTTTTGTTTTTCATAAATATATCTAGAGAAGTCACCAATTATTACAAAAACATACTGATTATGATTTATGGATTGAACCTGTATTGGTCCGAATATATCCATATGTAATAATTCAAATGGTTGCAAAGTTGAAATGACTTTCTTAGATTCGAAAGACGATTTAGTTAATGGTCCTAATTGATAATCATTGCAAATATTATTTATTCTAAAATTTATCTTTGGTAAGCCTTTTACTAATTCATTTTTCGAAAGTCTTCGAATAGATTTAAAATTGATATGACAAAATCTTTTGTGCCATAACCAAGGATAGTTTTCTTCGGATGTTAAACACATATCTTTATTATGATTAATTTTCATATCTAAAATATAAATATTTTTATCTCTACTTCCTTCAAAAATTAGATTTTGATTTTGATAAAAAATACGGCATTTTTCTTCTAACAAAGTAATTTTAAAACCTTTGTCACATAGTTGATTAATGATTAATAAATTATGTTTTAAAATTTTAACTAATGCAACATTTGTAAAAGGGGTAAATTTGGCATACCATAGTTGCACACATCTCCTTTGCCAATGATATATCCTTTTGATTCATCCCCGAAAGTAATAGACCCACCATCAAAGTATGTAATGTTTGTAAGTAGATCTTTGTCTCCGGTCATGTGCTTTGAGAAACCACTATCTAAAATCCATTTTCTCTTTTTGTGTGGGACCTGCAAAAAATATTTATAAATACATTGGCACCCACCTTTTAACAGGGTCCTAAGAGTTAGATCTTAGGAAACCAAACCCAAGTGGGTTTAGTATCCCTCTTATAAAGATAGTTTTATTGTTATGAATATTTCTATAAATAATTTTATATATTTTTCCTAATTAAATTACTGTTTGTCTTTGGAATCCATATCTTGATTTCCTTTTTCCTTTTAATTTGTTTTGGTACATTTTGTGATACTACAATATGTTTTGAACCATTTTTCCTTTTAAGATTAGCATTTTCCTTTGGAGGAATTTTTGACTACTTTTTAAAACCTAACCCATTTTTCTTTGTAGAAGATTGAGAGTTTTCTACAATTCTAAATAAATTCTTTCTTCTTTTATTAAAGTTAGAAACAATTTTGGTCATCCTATCTAATCTGGTTTGAAGATTGGTATTTTCTAACTTTACTTGTTTAATTTTTGTTTTTAAATTGTGATTTTCAGAGATAAAAGCATCGTTCTTTCCCTTTTGAGTTTCAATTTCTTGATACAAAAGTGAAAGTTGATTATCTGAATTTGAGAGTGATTCTTTAACTTTTTCAAGTTTTCTTCTAGAATTTTCTTTTCGTTCTTCAGTATATCTCTTTCAAATTCAGCTTTATTCTGATTTTCACGTTTTTCCAAAAGTTTCTTTTTGAGAATTTTTATAGTATTTAAAAATTTAGTGTTTACTTCTATTAACTCATTATAAGATAAATCATGGACCTCAGATTCTTAAGCCATAGAGCATATGTTTTCTTGTTCATTGTCACTTTCACAATCACTATCTGATGACTCTGAATCTGAATCTTCCCACATTACAGAGAAAGCCTTCTTTTTGAACTTATGTGCCTTGTTCTTGTTATTGAAGGTTTTTTGATTTTCTTTCTTTAGTTCTAAATAGTCTTTGTGCATGTGTCCTATCTTGTGACAATTAAAACATTCTATACATGAAGATGAGGGCTTATTTGAGAAATTCTTTTTGAAACTGTTTTTATTTACGTTTCTGTATTTCAATAATTTCTTAGTTTTTTTGGCAATAAATGTTAGATCCTCGTCTTCCGATTCTTCTTTTTCAGCATGAAAAGCTACATTCTTTTTTCTTTTGCTTGGTCTTTTTTGGCTTGGAGGTTTATTTCATAGGACATGAGCTTACCTATTAGTTCTTCTGGTTTCATTGTTGATAGGTCGTTATGTAGCACCCCGTAATTTTAAAAGCACTATAATGATAAAATTAAGGATACTTAATTAAATATTAGGAATTAAGTAAAACAGACTGAAACATTGCGTTCATCTCATAATTCTGCTTAAGATAGACTCTGAGTTTGAGTAAAATGGACATTGTATGAGAAAGTTATTAAGCTTATAAGTTTATACACATATAAGAGATATATATAAACAAATCAATTCAGAATTCAAAATAAATCAAAATCGAAGAGCGTGAAGGCATGCAGGAATTTGACCCGTTGGGGGTCGACCAAATCGCCATGGGGGTCGACCCAGCCCAGGTCCATCCAGATTCGCACCCTGAACCTAGACTTGTTTCTGAACGAGATTCGTTGGCGGTAGGCTATAAATAGGACATCATTTCTATTGTTTAATTCACCTAAAAACAATGGAGACAACGAGATGCTGCCCCAGCTTGGATTGAATTAGCTTATTCTTCTGCAGCAACGACTTATGCGTATACAAGAATCTCTGCTACAACATCAACATTCTTTTCTCAGTTCTTTAGATCCTATCTCTGTGAGTTCATGTACTTTTCAGATATAAACATTTAATAATTAATCCTGACATGTTTATAAATCTGGATCTAAACCTTTGCCTATTAAGAAACCAGTTCATATCTAAAAAAAATTGTCATTACATGTACACCTGATCTGCTATTCAATTCTTATATGCCTATTTCTGATATGCCTACTTTTGCTATCATATGCCTATTCTGTTATTATCCTATTTATATTCTCTTCCTCTTTCCCTTTTTATTTTTATAGCCAGGCTACCTTCGAGCCTAGGTCTGTCGCTGAAAGATGCAAACAAACAAAATGGGGAATGGTTGGGAAAGTTAAATTGGGGGCATACCTTGTATTATAAATCATGACGGGGATTTGGGGGCATAACTTATACTATGATATATGACTATAACGTGGGGCATATCTCATACTATGAATTATGACATGAGAATTGAGGCATGTAAAATCTGTAGGCTTATTAATTAGATTAAGCGAAACATGTAATGAAACTGTAATATTTAACCTATTTAAATTTTAGGGGTTATATGAACCTTATAAATTATGTAGGGGTTAAGTAAACCTGTTTGAGTCGGTGGGGGTTAAGTAAATGTATCAAATAGGTGGGGAAGCATACAAACCCAATAAACTTAACCTAGTTTATATGTTAGGGTTATGCAGGCTTGTAAATCTATTAGGCATAACTTGTCAGAATCCTAGAAGTTGGGGATACAAGCCTAGGGGGTAGCTTGTGTCATCTGTTGCGTTGGACCCGTATCATTCTGTAATTCATTCTGGTATCATAGAGGGGACCCAGAACTAGGTAGGGGTCAGGGGCACGCTTATTGAGCTAATTATAAGAGGTTCATATATGTGGAGGTGTTCTAATGGCGCGTTCCAACGGAGTCATGTGTATGCGTTGGTCCGACTTGCTCGGGAAAATAAGACACTGTAACACCAATAAATATGGTTGTGTCTATCGCGGGTTTCCACTTTAGAAAGTGATACATCCTACTGCGGGGCTGGCACAGGGTATTTATAGGATAGGGAGCCAGTAGTAATTAGGGTACATCTAGTCTTACCTGTTTAGGTGCCCGTTATTATCATTTGGGGTAACACTCGTTATTTCTGTTGGGGTGCATGTTATTATCGTTTAGGGGTAAAACTCGCCACTATAAGTACACCTAAGTCTACCATTATGTTTTTATTGGGATCATTTGGTTTTTTTATACTAGTATTGGTGTAGAGAAAAGTATTTGAGAAGCGTTATCTATTTAGTTCATCTTGCTTATCATGTTCAGTCTATTATACCTACCATATAACACTGTTATCTCTCATTCAATTTATATGTCTGTCTTGATGCTTTTATTTATTTGTATGATAAAAGTAACTGGACTAGCCAGACTTTATGTTTGACCCATTTTGTTTCCTTTTCTTTCTTCCTTCCTCCCAGGTTCTCAAGGTGGGAACGCTCAGGCTTGATTAGGATTCTCTCTCTGTTCATCTTGGATTTTGGATATTGCTTAGACGTACCACTTTGATTACTTATCCACTCTGTTATGGCTCTTTTTGGGGATGATGATTTTATACTACTGTACTCTGATGGTTTTAGTACAATGCAGATACTTTGATGTAGTTGGTTTTTAGTATTTCAGACAGATGTTGTTATTGGATTGGACAACAATGTTTTCTATTAGAAAACAAAATATAAAATTACCGCTGTTATTTTATATCTATCTTGTGATGTTTATGTTACTGTTTTCCTATAAAGCTTCATGGAACTTAGTTCATTCTATTAAAGAATGACATTAACGGACGTGGGGAGTGACATTTGGTATCAGAGCTGAAGGTTACGAGATCGGATAATAGGTTTTGAAAATCGTTTTCAAAAGATTTTAGAAAGAAAGCATTTTCAAAAGAAAGGTCTGTTTTTGAAAAACATATTCCCCGAAGCTATACAAAATATCTTTTTATTCTCTGTTTGAGTCCTTTTTCCTTTTCTTTCCAGCATTCTGCTGATTTGAATCTTCCTGAGGGCGTTCAGATACTGGCTTGGTTCCATAGGTATCTCGAGGCTACAGCGTCTACCGAAGGCCAAGTAGACGCCCCTCCCCCAGCGGCATCCGGTGTTTCTCCTCCTCCTTGAAACGACCCGAACTTCCCCGGTCTTCTATGAGAAGAGAAAGAACAGATTGTTTGAGAACACGAAAAATCAGAACGCAAACAGAAGAACATTTCATTGCTTATTACAAAAATTTACATCAGAGTACAAAAATATACAGAGTATGAACAAATAATATACATTTGATAAATGACAAAGATTTACAAATTACAATATAGTAGAAAATAATACAAAAACACAACTGAAAGAGATAAATAGATACAGAGCTTTCCGAATATCGTTCCAGCTGTAAACCAGGATCCTGTGAATATAAATCTGCAAAACCAAAACTACTAGCTGCCCGTGTGGAAAATAGGGGCACCCAGAGTTTAGGTTAAAACAATAAACTCCAGGTCATTCATGTAACTGGTGTGAGAACTAAAACAATTATTTAAATCTTTACTTTAAAATAAAGTAAATCAAGGGACCACGCCGTATAACACGGAATGGGTTTCCTCCCAAGAATACCAGTGCATATAACAAAACAGCGCAATGCTTTTTGGAAAAATGAAGCTATTATAAGACCCAAGTCCCATTAGACAATGCAAGCAAGCCGGAGGATAGGGTTTTCCCTTATAATAGCCAAACATGCTTGGTACATTTAAAACAAATCATTTGATACTATTATAAGTGTATAGTGTATAAAACAACTTCAAATATAAATGTAACAATCATAGACGGCATGTGTACCATCTATCATGTCGCCAATACTAAGTTCTACAATCAAAACCGAAATGTCATGTATTGGAAGTTGGATTTCCATCTGTGAACCAAGGCAAGGGATCGTCCTCACTGCTTCGAGACGCTCTAGCCCGTGTCTCAGGAACAGCCGCAATTGCACCTTGGATCATCAGGGCCGGTCCACACGAGGTGGATTAAAATGCCTAAGCAATACATTTCCCTACACTATGGGACGTAAACTGGTCATATATCGACCAAACCATCCATCGGCACCGCAGTGACCGATATAACCGAGGCACCTCGCTATCCATCATCCACATAAGTAAAACGTATGGGTTGCAAAACCCGGACACCACTCCGAGCTAGAAGGAAACGCATGCCCTCCATGAAGCCTTCTCCCATTTTTGGTTCACACCAGGGTGTGAGGCTCGTGAATTAACGCTATACACAAAGATATGCTATATTAAAGTTGTGCTTTGATCATCAACCACAAGACTTTGCTTTTTAGTAGAAGCCTTGAACATTTGCATCTCACCATGCGACACATGCAATTCACGCCATGCAACGGATGTCTATCAGTCACACCGAATGAAATCCAATGTCAGACACACATCCATTTACAAGTTCGTTCTTGGTTTGAACGAAACCGGAGGCACCTTTTTCCTCGTCTCATATGTCCAATACAGGAGAGAGGTCCTCGCATAACCAGTCAATCTCCAAGTACGTCTGGAAGATCACCACTTATTACCTTATCTTGGGTTTACAGCCCAATCAAGACATCAGTAATTATCCAAACGATGTGAAGACCTCCGGTCTTCAACCACCGTCTTCATCGTCAACATATCGTCGAATCTGTTATTCAGACTAGGATAAACCTGGTCTTTCCGAATAACTCGCGTATATAATAAATAAGTACTATAAAAACACAACATACGCCTCATTCCAATTCTGAATATTCTTTTATTTAAATATTCATACCCTTTGGGAAAGGTTCCCGTTAATTTTATCAAAGATAAATTCTTTAAATTTATTCTTTAATCTTCCTTTAGATATCAGCCCAAGTCAAATTAAGGTTTATCCAAACTAGTCGGGATTAGCGCACCTTACCAAAGTAATAATTTGTTTAATTTCCCAATCCCAACCTGTTCGTCCCATGGAGCAAAACTGGTAATGCTCCATATCTAACACCACGGTGTCATCGATAAAATTAATTACCATTTCATGTTCAAATCTAATTAAAGATTTAACTATCGCTTGGAGCAAAACTGGTGATACTCCATTCTCGATCATTTCTTGAATTTGATAACTTTAGTTATCAGATTCACATTTTTATCTAATTAAAGATTCATTAAAACTCTAGTTCATTTTTAATCCCCAAAAATCATTACTTAATGATTTTCTTCAAAGTTAAAAAATTAATCTTATCTTTAACCGAGTTAAAGAACTAATGTCATTTAAAACATAGTTCATGATAAACCCAAAATACCATTCCATTAACAATGGAATCTTCACGGAAAACAGATTAATATATATAATCGACATAAACTTCCATATCCGACTAATAATATAAATGGAATAACGGCAAAACCTTTTAAATTCCATATATATTAGCAGTCTTCCTCCATAGAAATTCACTTCGATTATTATCAAATCGAATTCCATTCCATTCCAATTTGTTTTATTAAATTGGAAAACTTTAGTTTGGAAAATTTCCATTAAATCTTAGTTAAAAGATTTATAAATTTCAAATCACATTTCACTGTAAATCAGGTTAAAGAACGAATGTCATTAAAACACAGTTCACAATAAACCCAATTCACATTCCATTTTTATTCCAATTACCAAATGTAACTGGAAATTCTAATAGTCCTAATTGAAAGATTTATTGTTTCCTCAACTGGGTTTAAAAACAGTGTTATTTAAGACACCATTCACGATAAACCCAAATTCCCATTTGATATTAAATACAAGGCTCTGAAAAGAAAATATATCGGCTTATATTCAATATCAAATTCTGCAACCAACAAATATCGTATTGGAAATAACAATATCTGTATAATTACGGAATCCAACATTGAAATATTCCGAAGATAATTTTGATTCAAATCCATTCCAATTCATATATTGGAAATTCTGGTTATTTTAAAAAAACCATTTCAAATCCAATTCATTTATTTAAAATTATTGGATTATAATTCTAGTTCATAACTAGTTCATTTCGATAAAAATATATTTTTATCTTTACAAACATGGAATTTTTCATCCAAATTCTTTCCAAATCATTTATTATGATTTTACAAAAATTATTGATATTTTTAATAATTTTATCGAGGCCCGTACAGTCGATTTTCATAAACGGTCATCGAACTGCACTTACAACGACCTTTTCTAAATTTGATTTGGATATATTCCAAATCCAACCGTTAGATTTCAAATCTCTTGTATTCGTTGGAAAGCTCTTTCCGATACGAACCCAACAGTTCTAGTTTTACGAGAATCTGACGGTTGGATCTCCCGTAATGTCCATTCGAAGTCAATGGTCAAAATTCGCAAACGACCGCGGCGCGGCGCGTTCTATTCAGGCCATTATATATATATAATATATATATTTCGTCGATTTCTATTTAAAATGTATTTTATAAATTCGTTTTAAAAATGATTTCAACTTCATTTTCAATTTCAAATTAAATTTGAATACTCATAAATAAATTCGTTTTAAATTCATTTTAAAATGTTTTCAATTTCATTTCAAGTTTCAAATCAAATTTGAATATTCCTTAATAAATTCGTTCTAGGTTCATTTTAAAACGATTTCAAATTCATTTCGAATCTCAAATCAAATTTGAATATTCCTTAATAAATTCTTTTTAAATTCTTTTTAAAATGATTTAAATTTCAAATCAAATTTGAATATTCCTTAATAAATTCGTTTTAAATTCATTCTAAAATCATTTCAATTTCATTTCAAATCAAATTTGAATATTCCATAATAAATTCGTTTTAAATTCATTTTAAAATGATTTCAATTTCATTTCAAATTTCAAATCAAATTTGAATATTCCATAAAAAATTCGTTTTAAATTCATTTTGAAACGATTTCAATTTCATTTCAAATTCCAAATCAAATTTTAAAATTCCATAATGAATCCATTTTAAATTCATTTTAAAACGATTTCAATTCCATTTCAAATTCCAAATCAAATTTGAATATTCCTTAATAAATTCTTTTTAAATTCATTTTAAAACGATTTCAATTCCATTTCAAATTCCAAATTAAAATTGAATATTCCTTAATAAATTCGTTTTAAATTCATTTTAAAATGATTTCAATTCCATTTCAAATTCCGGATCAAATTTGAATGTTCCTTATCATTTAAAATATTAAAGTGATAATATTTTCAAAATATCCGATTTTGATTATACATTGAATATTATTTAAAAATATTTGTTAATTCTGAATTGGAATCAGACTCAATCAATTACCATATAATTCCATTTATATGGATTTCAACATCACATGTATACAACAATAATCAAACACAGTCAACCATCATCCAGAGTGTAATTTACAACTGCATAAGCATTAAAAATAAATAATTAACGCTCTTCACAGCCTGTCAACCCATCGATTGACATTCAACTAAATATCTGGATTACTATATGTCAATTATCATCCCAATACCCGTGTGGGGTTTTCAAACAACACATACTGAACATTATTTGTGCAGCTGGGCGATGTGTAAAATTTATCGTCCCAATCAATATCGGTTAAATGGGCGTACATACACAAATCGTCTGATTTGTAAACGAATATTTATTTTCAACACATGACCATTTTATATGGTTGATATATTCAATAAAAGTTATATTTATACTCTTCAAATATTTTATTTCATACATGAATATTTTATATATTATATCCATTCTGTAAAATGATATTTTTATTATTCAAATATTTTATTCCATACATGAATATTTAACATATTATATTCATTCAATAAAAATTATATTTTTATTATTCAAATATTTTATTCCATACATGAATATTTTATATATTATATTCATTCAATAAAAATGATATTTTTATTATTCAAATATTTTTCCATACATGAATATTTCATATATTATATTAATTCAATAAAAATGATATTTTTATGATTCAAATATTTTATTCCATACATGAATATTTTATTCATGCATCACAACACAACACAATACAATACAGTCCAATCAAACAAGTCGTCCATGGTTTGTGGACGATGGGCAGCAGTTCATATATGCAGTTATAAAATAAATAACTGTACAAGAAATTATAGTGAGAAATTCTCACATTGTGTTTCCACTCCATCGGATTTATTTCTGAATTTCTAAACCATTCGGTTCTGAATTTGTCTAAATTTCCGACTGGCTCCAAATTATACTCGGTTAGTCTTGTCGTAAAGCTCTCGGCTCCACGATCGCAACAGATCCAGTTTCACGTGAATTGGACTCCTATGAAGAAGTTGTCACATTACAAACATTGGATGATTAACGATCTAGTTAAGGAATTATTTAAAAATTAAATACCCTCTTAAATTCATCTTCCCCCTTTCAAAACCGTAACCCCCCCGTTCTATACCGTTACCGCTTCCTACCTCCGCCAGAGGCATCGCGCCTCCATCAGAACCTATCAGGCGACGCGCCGCCGTGCCCTGCTTCTACGCCGTGAGGGGCGCCACGTTCGGTGGCCTCCATCGGTCGGAATTTTCACCTGACCGCCAGCCCTTTGGGCTCGAAATCCATGAAAAATACATCACGATAAATCTTCAAACCAACCTAGATTGGAAGCTTGTTCTTTGCTCTACCATTTTCGCTTTGAATCCATACTTTAATTCGAATTGAGTGGAGATATTTTTAGGGTTCTTTTTCGGAGCAAAAGGATCGTTGAAATGGGTTTGTGGCGGCTGAAGATAACTATGGACCTAGGGTTTATTATTTTTATTTTTTTATTATTTAATTCCATAAACTCTTGTTTATAGCAATGATCTCCAAATCAAACCCAACAACTATCGTCCCTAGCCAAACACTCCCATTCCAGACATAACGGATTATGTTTCGTAAGCCAATTCCATTGCTTCGATCAGTTTTGGTCAAAATTAAAATATAAATCAATATATATTTAATTTAAACGTACATATTAATTCACCTGGGCCACATACTGACTCCAGAAATTACAGAAAAATAAATCTAGCTATGTTTGGACGATACAGTCTTAACAAAATTATTTCGTCGAATTTGGAGACCGTTTGAAAAACTGTAACACCCCGAATTTTCTATTAACACTAAAGTTGCTAAAATATTAATAAGTGTGTAAGAGAGGGGATGTATCTAATATGAATATAAAAATATTAATAAGTGTGTAAGAGAGGGGAGAGGGGATGTATCTAATATGAATATAAAAATATTAATAAGTGTGTAAGAGAGGGGATGTATCTAATATGAATATAAAAAATATTAATAAGTGTGTAAGAGAGGGGATGTATCTAATATGAATATAATAGAATATATATATATATTTATGACATGAATAGAAGTTTATTAATTTGCTGAGTGTTTGCTGAGTCACTTCTGACTCATTGCTGAGTCAACAAGATAAACCCCATCTTGTCTGAACGGCTGCGGTTATTTCTAGGTTAAATCTAATGGCCTAAATGAATTCTAAAATCTATAAATAAGTGGGTAGACCCTAAACCTAAATCACTTGTAAAATTAGAAGAGCTACCGTCATGCTGCTGCTATGGAGTTCAGCATAGCCGTCACAAACAAAGAAGAGGAAGCTTAATCTACTACAACTAAATTCTTCTCAACAAAACAAATCAAACCAAAGAACTCTCTCTCTAATTCTCTTCTTTTGTTGGTGAGTATGATGATTCTCACAAGACTATTACAAACTAATTTGACTCAGTTATGAATGGATCACAAGAAAGTGATGTGATTTGTAATTGTAAATTCTATATATTGTGGATCTCTTATTATGTTATTATGTTGTCGTATGATGTAAATTATATATGCTATGTCATGCTATGTTGTAAATTCTCTTATGCTATGTCGTGCTATGTTGAGAATCATGTCAAGCTATGTTATACTATCATACTATGCCATGTTATAAATCATGCTATATTATGTTGAAAAATCATGATGTTGTTGGATCATGCTTAAAGTTATGTTTTTTTTCTTAATTTAAATGGATCTTGTTTATGGGAATTTGCCTATTAGGTTAGGTGTACCCATAAACTTGAAACTATAATTAAATAAAACTTGATTATGGGAATTTGCCTATTGAGTTAGGTGTACCCATATAAAACCATGTTGTTAAAAAAATTAGATGATGTTGATTCACACATGTTCATATGTAAGTTTATGAAAATTGATTGAGATCATATTAGGTGAATTTTGAACAAGTTGACACCTTTAGATCCATGACATGTATAATCTATGCAAGTTGGACATATGCAAGTTTCACCCCTTATTATGATTCATTTGGTCACATATACATGTTGTTATTATGATAATCTCTTTTATGCTATGAGTTAGGCTATTCGAGTCTAACATATATTTTGCGAATAAACGTTCAAACGTGGGGTAGGGGTAATATTAGGAATTAATAAATTGGGTGCAATTTTGTAAGATGTTGCATACCATGAATGAATGTCCATAATTGAGTCAATTATGGACATTGTTAAAAATTGGAAGTAATTAATAATTCAAGTAGGGAATTATTAAAATTGGGGGAAAGTGGATTATTATTAATAATCAATGCTTAGGACACGAGGTTGGACCCGTTTGTGATGTAAACCTGCCTGGACCCGCCCGACAAATCCAGTAGTCACAAATGTCGGCCCAATGTGAGAGGTCCTAGGCCCAAACTAAAGCATAACAGTTGTAAAGACACGAGGTTAGACTCTTTTATGGTGTAAGACTGCCCGGACCCGCCCGGCAAATCCAGCTGCCATAAATGCCAGTCTAATGTGAGAGGTCTTTATGAGGTTATGGCCTTAATGAACTAAGAAATACTTAACCAGATAATCATGTAAGGTGGGACATGGGGGTTAAGTAGGTGCCTTGGGTGGCATGAGGAATCTGGTGGTTGCCTTTAGAGGCATTTGAAATACGATTAGACTTAACCAAATACACATGTAAATGAACATGACTAAGTGGGTTAAGTGGGATGGACTAATGGGGACAAGCTTAGGTGGAATGCTTTTGGTAAATAGTGGGGGCCCATTTCAACCAGTATCCCAAAACGTATCTTTGTGGGCTCGACCCAAGTCGAGGACGGGACACGCATACCGGGTTTGACTATAAGAGGCCAAAACAGGGAGCGGTGGCAACGCAAGTCCAACGGGTTTCATATGCGTGTGTGGACCCGGGCTGGTAGATAAGACGTTGTTGCATCGTGTAGGTATAAGCCGTGCATGTCCGTTGTATCAGGTTGCCACTTTAGGGGAGTGATACACCCCACTGTGGGGCCAGCACGGGTATCTACGAGTTAGGGAGCCGATCGAATAATGGGAAGTAGGGTACACCTAGTGGAGATAGGGGCAGGCGGCACCTATGTAGTCAGCTAGGGGTACGTAAAGCCATTGGGAAAGTTTCTAAGTGAAGCTAAGTGGGATGAATCTTTAGGGTGACTGGTGTGGTGCAGTATAGTGTTTATCCTTTAGTATTTAGGAGCGCCTATAACGTTGCCTTTGCGATTGTCTATGTCCTTAATCTGCTCTTCATAGACACTTTCTTGTTTTCCAGCTTATGCCTTAGTCCAGTTATTTTGGTAATAGTATTGTAGAATTATCATATTCACCAGACTTTATGTCTGACCCCCTCTTTTCCATCCTTTTTCTCCCTTCAGGTCCGCAGGTTGGGCCAAGTTCTAGTGGAGTCTAGTTGGATCGCTTATCTTCTGGAAAGCTTGGACTGCTGAAGTAAAGTCCAGCTTATTATCTTTCTTTTTAATGGCTATTCATGTAATGGGATTATGTACTTGATTTATCAAGATAGATATTGTACTTGACATTGAATATGGTGTTATGATGTAATCAAACATGTTTTGACTTCTGCTACAATGAAATAAAGTTTTTGAATTTCCAAGTACTATTTTATATCTGTCTTGTTGTAATTTTACTGTTCTATATTCACTTAAAACCTCCATGGAAGTTAATGCATTCCCTTTGTGAGTGACATTAATGGACGTGGGGTGTTACACGTGGTATCAGAGCATAAGGCTACCAGAACAGATAAAAAAAATTTTTAGAAAATTTTTTTTTTTCTAAAGTATTTTTGGAAGAAGTGCTTTCAAAAAAAAAACATGTTATTTAAAGAGAGTTTTTATGAAAAACATAATCCCAAATAGCCACATCCTTATCTTTATCTTTCGAATTCTCCATTTTGAATCTTTCCTTTTTCGTTTCAGCATGGCTGAAGATCTTAATCTCCCAAAAGGTGTGACGATTCCAGGGTGGTTTAGGAGATACTTGGAGGCTAGGGCCACCACTGCAGGCCCAGCGGATACTCCTCCACCCCTAGTTGCACCCATTCCTCCTCCTCCTCCTCCTCGTGTTGACACTTTTGCAAAGACGTGCAAGGAATTCAAGGCTATGTGAGGAAAAACTTTTCAAGGGACTGAGACGTTTGTGGAGGCCAGAGATTGGCTTAAGGAGACTGAGGAATTGTTGGATATCTTTGAAGTGGAAGATGGGAGGAAAGTCCGTTTAGCTGCTTGGTTAATGAAGGGAGAGGCCTCGTTTTGGTGGGAGGTCACTAACGGGGAACGTCCAGTTGATTCATGGGCGGATTTCAGACGAAGGTTTGAGGCAAAGTTTCTTTCAAGGGCAGAGGAGAACTTAAATATGGAAAAATTCCTGGCACTAAAGCAAGGGAGCTCATCAGTAAAGGAATATGTCAATAAATTTAATCAGTTAGCAAGGTTTGGCTTGGAGTTGGTGAACACGCCAGAGAAGAAAGCTTTGAGGTTCGTTAGAGGCTTGAATGAACCGTTGCAAGGGTTGGCTATGACCCACATCCCTATGGGAGCCACCTTTGAAAAGCTAGTAGAAATGGCACTTATGCATGAGGATAAGGCAGTTGAAAAGAAAGGGGATCAGAAGAAACCCCAACAGCAAAATAAGAAGGGTGGTAAAAACAATAATGGCAAAGGGAAGAAGAAATGCTTCAATTGTGGGACGCCTGGCCATCTCAGCAAAGATTGTAGAAAGAAAAAGAAGACTGGTTGTTTTCATTGTGGAGATGCGGGACATTTAGTGAAGGACTGTCCAAAGAAGGGGCAGAGGGCAGGGTCTACCTCGGGAGGACAGGTGCAGGCTCTTATGGCACCAGGGCAGGCAAGGGGGCAAGTTCAGGCTATTGCGGCCCCACCGCTGCAAGAAAGAGGTAGAACAATTTCTGTTGAAAGCTTAGTTTTTCTGTTTGATCATCCTGTCCGTACCTTATTCGATTCTGGCGCATCTCATTCGTTTATCTCTGCATCATTAGTTGAATCACTGCACTTGAACACCAGTTTAGTAGAGGATCCCTTGGTCGTTTCAAATCCAATTGGGGGTTCGGCTCATTTGACCATGATATGTTTGGATTTGAAAATCTCTATACTTAGCGTTGAATTTAGATGTGATGCTTATGTATTGGGCTTCACGGGCTATGGGCTAATTTTAGGAATGGATTGGTTGTCTAGAAATAGGGCCATTCTTGATTGTGAAAGGAGAGTAGTTAGGCTTGTGACTCGCCTTGGTAATGCTCTCGACATCTTTTGTAATCCCATAAATTCCGTTATGCTAAGTTATCTTGAATCGCTTGATGCGTCTGTAGAGAACCTGCGATCGGTAGAAGTGGTCCGGGAATATCCGGATGTGTTTGAGGAGGTGAAGGGCTTACCTCCAAAGCGGGAGATAGACTTTCGAATTTATCTTGTGGATAATGCTAAACGCGTATCTTTGCCAGTGCGCCACATGGCTCCTCGTGAAAGGAGGGAACTCAATAAGCAAGTAAAGGAGTTGCTTGAGAAGGGGTTCATAAGACGTAGTATATCGGAGTGGGGTGCTCCAGTAGTTTTTGCCACAAAGGCGGATGGGTCTCTTAGACTTTGTATGGACTATAGAGAACTAAACAAGCTTACTAAAAAGAACCGACACCCACTGCCGAGGATTGACGATCTCTTTGATCAGTTAGTTGGTGCCTCAGTGTTTTCGCAGTTGGACTTAGCCACTGGCTTTCATCAACTGAGAGTGGCTGAGGATAGTATAGATAAGACTGCTTTTAGGACTCCTGACGGATTCTATGAATGGCTAGTGATGCCCTTTGGTTTGACAAACGCCTCTGCATATTTTGTTGATTTGATGAGTAGGGTGTTTAGGGAATACCTTAACAAATTCGTGGTAGTCTTTGTGGATGACATCTTAGTCTTTTCTAAGAATAAAGAAGAGCACTCCCTACATCTTAGGGAAGTGTTGGAAACCCTTCGAGCGCATAACCTTAAGGCAAAATTTTCTAAGTGTCACTTCTGGAGGAAGGAAGTACGGTTCTTAGGGCACGTGGTTTCCAAAGAAGGGATAGCAGTGGATCCCGCAAAGGTGGTGGCCATCCAAGATTGGAAGGTCCCTAAAAATGCAACCGAAGTAAGAAGTTTCTTGGGGTTGGCTGGCTATTATAGGAAGTTTATCAAAGACTTCGCAAAAATATCAGCTCCATTAACACGGTTAATGAAGAAGAACCTGGTTTTTACGTGGGACAAAGATTGCGATGATGCGTTCCAACGTTTAAAGAGAGCCTTAACTTCAGCCCCAGTCTTAGTGCTGCCAGACGGGAATAAACCGTTTACCATCTATACTGATGCTTGTGGGACGGGACTTGGCGCGGTCCTCATGCAAGAGGGAAGAGTAATAGCCTATGGTGGAAGGCAGTTGAGGGTTCATGAAAAGAATTACCCCACGCATGACTTAGAGCTAGCCGCAAATGTTTTCGCGCTTAAGTCTTGGCGTCACTATCTTCTTGGTGAGAAATTCGAACTGTTCACTGACCACAAATCATTAAAATACTTATTCTCTCAGAAGGATTTGAATTTAAGGCAGCAACGGTGGATGGAATTCTTAGCCTCCTACGATTTTGAAATAGCATATACCCCGGGCAAGGGTAACGTGGTGGCAGACGCCTTAAGTAGGAAAAGGTTGTCCTTGAGTCCGTTGTTTGTTGAACGACAAAGCTTAGAATTCATCTCTATGTTTGACTTTAGACCCTCCGTTGACTTAGTACCCGGTCTGTTAGCATCCTTGGAGGTTAGACCTACACTTCTAGGACGGGTTGGTGAGGCACAACGAGACGACCCACAGTTGGTTGAGATAGTAGAAAAGCTCAAAGGGGGGGGGGGAGTCGTCAAGCCATCTTCGTAGGTATACCCTAGACGATAAGGGTTGGTTATGAAGGGATAATAGACTTTGTGTACCACAAGACGAAGACTTAAGGAAGGCCATTCTTGATGATGCTCATCGCTCAAAAATGACCATTCATCCCGGCGGGGATAAGATGTACAAAGATATGAAGCGGGTTTTCTTTTGGGCCGGTATGAAAAAGGATGTGGCCGAGTACGTCGCTAGATGCTTGGTGTGCCAACGAGTTAAAGCAGAACAAAAGAAACCCGGTCGGTTGCTTCACCCATTAGAAGTCCCACTATGGAAATGGGAAAGCATCTCAATGGATTTTGTGGATGGATTACCAAGATCAAGGAAGGGTAACACGGGGATTTGGGTTATAGTAGATAGACTTACTAAAAGCGCCCATTTTATTCCGGTGAAAAGTAAGAGGACTGCTCCGTGGTTGGCTTCTGTATACATTAAGGAGATAGTTCGTTTGCACGGTATTCCTTCTAGTATAGTAAGCGACCGTGACCCCATCTTTACTAGCGAATTTTGGAAGAGTTTACAAGAGGTGGTAGGGACTCAGCTATGTTTTTGCACCGCATATCATCCTCAGACAGACGACCAGACCGAGAGGGTGAATCGCATTCTAGAGGATCTTTTAAGGCTTTGTATCCTAGACTTTGGGGGTACATGGGAAGAGCACCTTCCGTTAGTAGAATTCGCATATAATAATAGCTTTCAGTCTAGTATTGGCATGGCACCTTTCGAAGCTCTTTATGGAAGGCCTTGCCGTTCGCCTACATGTTGGTGGGAATCTACCGATAAAATCCTACTTGGGCCCGATATGGTTAGGGAAACCTCGGAGAAGATTGAGTTGATTCGAAGGAGGATGAAAGCAGCACAAGATAGGCAGAAATCGTATGCTGATAAGAGGAGGACAGATCTTGAGTTTGACATTGGGGACATGGTTTTTATCAAAGTATCTCCGTTACAGAATGTTGTTCGCTTTGGCTCCATGGGGAAATTAGCACCAAGGTTTGTAGGGCCGTTTCCTGTAAAAGACAGGATTGGGAAGATGGCATATAGGGTGGAGTTGCCTGAGAAACTTAGTGGAGTACACGACGTATTCCATGTATCACATTTGAGGAAGTGTTTGCACAAGACCGCGGAGGTGGTAGAGCCGAGCTTGCTTAAAGAGGTGGAAATAGAGCATGATGCAACAATTAGACGAGCTCCTACATGCATTCTTGGGTCGGAGATCAAAAAGTTGAGGAATCGAGAGGTCAGACTGGTTAAAGTGCAATGGGGAGATGATGAGAGCAACGCAACTTGGGAGACAGAAGAGAAGATGCGCTCGTTGTACCCTTTTCTTTTTGAGGGTATGTCTTTTAATTTCTCCTTTATCGCTTATCTTATCTTATCTTATCTTTAGTATGTCCTCTCATTAGTATCTTTGACCTTTAGTTAGGATAATCCTATGGTTGAAACATGTCTTTGATACATGTTATGTATGATGGATGCAAAATGGATGCAAGTGTTTGCTAGTGGTTGCTCGTGGATGCATATATACACACACTTTAGGCACTAGATCGGCTCAGTCACTTCATATTGCATATTGCATATATATGGATGTATTTAGTATAATGGATGTATAATGGTTGTACCATCATATGGATGCTGCAATCGGTTGAATGGGTGTGCACGCATATAGAAATAGTATGTAAGCAATTAGGATCTTTTGCATACATAATGGATTCATGACACTTACATAATTTGCATTAAGGAGGTCAACTGAATCAGTAGACCGCCTGATTTCGCATTAGGTAAGGACATGTACACACACTTGCATATGATCATAAAGCATTAGAAGTCTTTTAAGGACAATGGATGCCTGTGTATGATGGATGAGTAGATGGACGTTTGGATGGTAGGATATACATTCTTCCAGACTTGAAGATTTCGGGGACGAAATCCTAAAAGGAGGGGAGAATGTAACACCCCGAATTTTCTATTAACACTAAAGTTGCTAAAATATCAATAAGTGTGTAAGAGAGGGGATGTATCTAATATGAATATAAAAATATTAATAAGTGTGTAAGAGAGGGGAGAGGGGATGTATCTAATATGAATATAAAAATATTAATAAGTGTGTAAGAGAGGGGATGTATCTAATATGAATATAAAAAATATTAATAAGTGTGTAAGAGAGGGGATGTATCTAATATGAATATAATAGAAAAAATATATATATATTTATGACATGAATAGAAGTTTATTAATTTGCTGAGTGTTTGCTGAGTCACTTCTGACTCATTGCTGAGTCAACAAGATAAACCCCATCTTGTCTGAACGGCTGCGGTTATTTCTAGGTTAAATCTAATGGCCTAAATGAATTCTAAAATCTATAAATAAGTGGGCAGACCCTAAACCTAAATCACTTGTAAAATTAGAAGAGCTACCGTCATGCTGCCGCCATGGAGTTCAGCATAGCCGTCACAAACAAAGAAGAGGAAGCTTAATCTACTACAACTAAATTCTTCTCAACAAAACAAATCAAACCAAAGAACTCTCTCTCTAATTCTCTTCTTTTGTTGGTGAGTATGATGATTCTCACAAGACTATTACAAACTAATTTGACTCAGTTATGAATGGATCACAAGAAAGTGATGTGATTTGTAATTGTAAATTCTATATATTGTGGATCTCTTATTATGTTATTATGTTGTCGTATGATGTAAATTATATATGCTATGTCATGCTATGTTGTAAATTCTCTTATGCTATGTCGTGCTATGTTGAGAATCATGTCAAGCTATGTTATACTATCATACTATGCCATGTTATAAATCATGCTATATTATGTTGAAAAATCATGATGTTGTTGGATCATGCTTAAAGTTATGTTTTTTTTTTCTTAATTTAAATGGATCTTGTTTATGGGAATTTGCCTATTAGGTTAGGTGTACCCATAAACTTGAAACTATAATTAAATAAAACTTGATTATGGGAATTTGCCTATTGAGTTAGGTGTACCCATATAAAACCATGTTGTTAAAAAAATTAGATGATGTTGATTCACACATGTTCATATGTAAGTTTATGAAAATTGATTGAGATCATATTAGGTGAATTTTGAACAAGTTGACACCTTTAGATCCATGACATGTATAATCTATGCAAGTTGGACATATGCAAGTTTCACCCCTTATTATGATTCATTTGGTCACATATACATGTTGTTATTATGATAATCTCTTTTATGCTATGAGTTAGGCTATTCGAGTCTAACATATATTTTGCGAATAAACGTTCAAACGTGGGGTAGGGGTAATATTAGGAATTAATAAATTGGGTGCAATTTTGTAAGATGTTGCATACCATGAATGAATGTCCATAATTGAGTCAATTATGGACATTGTTAAAAATTGGAAGTAATTAATAATTTAAGTAGGGAATTATTAAAATTGGGGGAAAGTGGATTATTATTAATAATCAATGCTTAGGACACGAGGTTGGACCCGTTTGTGATGTAAACCTGCCCGGACCCGTCCGGCAAATCCAGTAGTCACAAATGTCGGCCCAATGTGAGAGGTCCTAGGCCCAAACTAAAGCATAACAGTTTTAAAGACACGAGGTTAGACTCTTTTATGGTGTAAGACTGCCCGGACCCGCCCGGCAAATCCAGCTGCCATAAATGCCAGTCTAATGTGAGAGGTCTTTATGAGGTTATGGCCTTAATGAACTAAGAAATACTTAACCAGATAATCATGTAAGGTGGGACATGGGGGTTAAGTAGGTGCCTTGGGTGGCATGAGGAATCTGGTGGTTGCCTTTAGAGGCATTTGAAATACGATTAGACTTAACCAAACACACATGTAAATGAACATGACTAAGTGGGTTAAGTGGGATGGACTAATGGGGACAAGCTTAGGTGGAATGCTTGTGGTAAATAGTGGGGGCCCATTTCAACCAGTATCCCAAAACGTATCTTTGTGGGCTCGACCCAAGTCGAGGACGGGACACGCATACTGGGTTTGACTATAAGAGGTCAAAACAGGGAGAGGTGGTAACGCAAGTCCAACGGGTTTCATATGCGTGTGTGGACCCTGGCTGGTAGATAAGACGTTGTTGCATCGTGTAGGTATAAGCCGTGCATGTCCGTTGTATCAGGTTGCCACTTTAGGGGAGTGATACACCCCACTGTGGGGCCAGCACGGGTATCTACGAGTTAGGGAGCCGATCGAATAATGGGAAGTAGGGTACACCTAGTGGAGATAGGGGCAGGCGGCACCTATGTAGTCAGCTAGGGGTACGTAAATCCATTGGGAAAGTTTCTAAGTGAAGCTAAGTGGGATGAATCTTTAGGGTGACTGGTGTGGTGCAGTATAGTGTTTATCCTTTAGTATTTAGGAGCGCCTATAACGTTGCCTTTAGCGATTGTCTATGTCCTTAATCTGCTCTTCATAGACACTTTCTTGTTTTCCAGCTTATGCCTTAGTCCAGTTATTTTGGTAATAGTATTGTAGAATTATCATATTCACCAGACTTTATGTCTGACCCCCTCTTTTCCATCCTTTTTCTCCCTTCAGGTCCGCAGGTTGGGCCAAGTTCTAGTGGAGTCTAGTTGGATCGCTTATCTTCTGGAAAGCTTGGACTGCTGAAGTAAAGTCCAGCTTGTTATCTTTCTTTTTAATGGCTATTCATGTAATGGGATTATGCACTTGATTTATCAAGATAGATATTGTACTTGACATTGAATATGGTGTTATGATGTAATCAAACATGTTTTGACTTCTGCTACAATGAAATAAAGTTTTTGAATTTCCAAGTACTATTTTATATCTGTCTTGTTGTAATTTTACTGTTCTATATTCACTTAAAACCTCCATGGAAGTTAATGCATTCCCTTTGTGAGTGACATTAATGGACGTGGGGTGTTACAAAAACGGTCATTTTTTCAGTCGATTAAATTCAAACTTAATTGACCAAACCCATTTAAATTCACCCCACTCACATATTGATTCCAAAAATTATGAAAATTGGAATCTAATAATAATTTGATATTCCGAATCCAACAAAAGTGGTCTCGTCGAAAACGGAGGTTATTTGCAAAATCGCTATTTCTATGTGTTATATTTTATATAAATTCCATAATGACTATTCTGAATTTTCAACTGGACATAAGTTTTTATTCCCGCTGTGAAATCTGGATTTTTCATATTCGTTGGAAAGATATTTTCAAACAGATTCAAATATCTCTGGTTTCACTAAAATCTGGTTTATTTTGAATCCTGTACATTCATTTGCAATTTGAAATCGAATTTTCAAACTACCACGCCATTTTCAATTCCTTTTATAATTAAAATAAATATTTATATTCTAACTTCAATTTAATTAAATATATACGTTCAATTCTATCCAAAATAAATTTCTTTTCACTATTATTTAAAATATATCATTTTAAATTTTCAAAATTCATTAAAATTGCCAAAATAAAAAATTTGAATTGATTTTGATTTTCCGGTTTGTTACTATCTCCCCCACTTAAAATCTTTTCATCCTCGAAAAGGAGCGGAGCTGAAAGTTGTTTTACTAACCAACTCAACTTACATTCTGGCGTTCATTCTACAACTTTTAAATTTCTAGGAATTTTCAAATTCTTCAAAAATTTAGCTAACACCCTAAAATTTTGAATTTTTTTTGCCATAATCTCCTTTGTACGGGGAGACATTTAAAACCTCAACTAGCCACGCAGGGGCCCTCATCATCCAAAAAGAAAAAGCCAAGCGGCTAGCCGATCGGCTCATAAAATCATCCAAACCCAATAAATTTTTAGACATGTACCTATATGTCGGGCATTCAATTTTATTCCTCTTCTCTAGCCTCGTTAGTATGACCTGTTCAATACACATGTATGTACATGTATGCAATTTCCAAAAAAATTCAATTCAGTTCAACATCCGATATAATATGGCTAAATCTGCCTTACATTCACATGTTGGTTTAAATGAACAATCACATAACACAATCATCAATCAATTAGTTGATTAAATTTACAAACATGTAATTTTTATATATGTATACTCAAAAATCCAATTTTTAGTGCCAAATCACAACAATATATTATAACTATATTTTGGTTCTCACACCAGTCAATTGGAAATATATAGATATCCCACTTTCAAGACTCGAACATATATACTGATGTTGATGCATCATCATCAGAGTTATGCCCGGGTGACTAGAGTGTGATTCTATATCCATCCATTATATTCGAGGCTTCATATGCACGTGGATCAAATGTATATTAAAATCTCTATATACCCGATAGTCCAAACCAATTTAAAATAAATATTCAAATACGTAGAATATGGTTTATGTTTCTAAAACAAAATTAGTTTTCATTCTTATTTTAAAAATAATACTTTTTTAACTCATTCTAGGATATTACTGAACCCATCTCTAACGAGTCATTCTAATTGGATTTTACTAATCCAACCTCTGATGAATTCTTTCGTTTGGTTCTAATGTGTCTTGTTCTCGAGCTCTGCAAACCAAAACTCTAATACCAAATGAAACGACCCGAACTTCCCCGGTCTTCGAAGAGAAGAGAAAGAATGGATTGTCTGAGAACACGACAAATCGGAACGCAAACAGAAGAACATTTCATTGCTTATTACAACAATTTACATCAGAGTACAATAATATACAGAGTATGAACAAATAATATACATTTGATAATTGACAAAGATTTACAAATTACAATGCAGCAGAAAATAATACAAAAACACAACTGAAAGAGATAAACAGATATAGAGCTTTCCGAATATCGTTCCAGTTGTAAACCAGGATCTTGTGAATATAAATCTGCAAAACTAAAACAACTAGCTGCCCGTGTGGAAAATAGGGAACCCAGAGTTTAGGTTAAAATAATAAACTCCAGGTCAGTCATGTGACTGGTGTGAGAACTAAAAAGTTATTTAAATCTTTACTTTAAAATAAAGTAAATCAAGGGACCACGCCATATAACACAGAATGGGTTTCCTCCCAAGAACACCAGTGCATATAAAAAACAACGCAATGCTTTTTTGAAAAATGAAGCTATTATACGACCCAGGTCCCATCACATAATGCAATGCAAGCTAGAGGATAACATGCTTGGTACGTTTAAAACAAATCATTTGATACTATTATAAGTGCATAGTGTACAAAACAACTTCAAATATTGTAACACCCCGTATTTTCTATAAACATTAAAGTAACAAATTAAAGTATACTTAATTTTAAAAGTGAAAATTAGGGGAAATGGGTTTTGCCATTGCGTTCGTCTCGGAATTCTGCTTGAGATAGAGTCCGAATTTGCGTGAATCGGACTTCGTATGAAGAAGTTATGGAGTTCAGAAGATTTCAAGTTTAAATGGAAATTGAATATAAATAATAATTAAATTAAAAAGCATTTCAAATTCAAAAATTCCTAGAGAAGCGGCTGGGCGGGAAAATTCCCGCCCATAGGGGTCGACACCCCCGGCGGGGGTCGACATAAGTGTCGACCTTCCAATAGGGGTGTCGACTGGGGTGTCGACCCCCCTTGTAGGGGTTGACCCCCTCAACCTGATCTGGGCTATTTTGCCCAGTGACGTTTTTCTGAGTCATTAGGGCATATGTGGTGACTTCCGATTGGCTCTGCTTGGTCTAGATGGATCTGATTACTCTTAGGTTGATCTAACGGCTCTCATTAATCTAAACTTCTATATAAACATCTCCAACCCTCAACCCTAAAACCACATAAAATTGCTCTCCAAAGCCGTCATGCTGTCCAGGGCGAAACTAGCGTAGCCTCCATTTTTCTCTAAACTACAAGTCAAGTTAGGAAGTCCCGAATCAAATCAAAACAAGAGAATCAATAGTCTACATCAAAGGATAGCTTTTCTGTTTCAGAAATCAGATCTAAGAAAATAAGATTTGTTCTTTTGTTTGTAAGCTCAGTTATTCTTAAGATTTGAACAAATAAAAGTCATGACTTGTAATGATGCAGAACTAGAACTGTGTCTGGTTGTAAGATAATCGTATTCTGATTCATGTAGCAATTCTGAAACTACCTATGCCTACGTGACTATTGTGATTGATGAACCTATCATGTTGTATATTAATTTGGTAATGAACCAATCATGTTGTATATTAAATTGGTGATGGACTTATCATGTTGTTTGTTAAATTGGTGATGAACCTATCATGTTGTATAATAATTTGGAAATGAACCTATCATGTTGTATATAAATTTGGTGATTCCTTATGTTATGTTATATGCAAGATCATAAGCTAAGTCATGTTCGTATATGCTTATATGTCTAGATCTACATGCTTAGATGTTTAGATCTATGTTAATCTGATCCAACTAAAATGCAAGTTCACATTTACAAGCTTAATTAAATTTATGATGCACTATGCCAAATTTATATTACACATGCTCAATTGATCTAAACTGTTTTATGTTGTTGGAATGTTACATGTCACTTTTCTTTTTCCCCTTTGTTTATGAGCTAGGCTAATTTGCGAGCCTAATGTTCTATGTAATTTATGCGAACGAATAACGGGGGATACGTTGGGAAAAATATTAAATTATATGCTTTTGGCATAGGTTGGCTCATAATCATATAAATGATTAATGGCATGAAATGGTATAATTTGTATACCTAAGAATTATGGACAAAATTTAGAAGGGTAAATGGGACATGACTTGAGTTGATAACATTGGTGGATAATTTACATATAAACATAAATAGTAAATATGTAAATTAATTAAAAGATGATTATGCCTAACCCGAGGGTAGATTAAGTTGCGGTGTAAGACTGCCCGGAACCGCCCGACACATCCAGCGACCGCAACAATACATATCTAATGTGAGTGGTTGGTGCTTTAATGAATGAATTAAAGCTAAGACATGCTAAGAATGGTAGGGTTAAGTTAATTAAGGCAACACTTAACCAATACAACATGTGAACTAAACTGATGGGTGGGGTTAGGTTAATTTGAGAACACTTAACCATTTTAACATGTTTATTAGGAAACCCTTGTAACGGGGACCCATTTCAATAGTAACCCACATAGATGTATCATGGTACCCTGAACTAGGCAGGGTGGGGCATGATTACTGGGCTGATTATAAGGGTCAAATGATGGCGGGTGGTGCAGTAGTGTAGGTTCCAACGAAGTATGGGCGTGCACGTACTCCGGCATGGACAAATCAGGCACTAGGCATCAGTAATATATACTATGCATCTGGAAGTTGTGTCAGGTCGCCACCATAGGAATTGGTACACCCCATGGTGGGGCCAGCACAGGAATCTACAATCAAGCGGGGACGAATGACACAAGTCAAAAATGCATGTGAGTAGAATCCGATCGATAAAGGGATCATTTTATCTTGAACACATGGTTCTAGTTGAAACACTTGTTAGTAGGTGCAGAGAAATAGAAATGAGTGCGATAGTATATTCATTTTAACTTGCCTTATTTATCGTTATCTTATTTCTAGGGTATTGTCCTAGGTTCAGTTTATTCATGTCATGATCCTTTTACCTGTTTACATGCTAAATAATCATTGGACTTACCAGGCTTATGTCTGACCCGTTTTCTTTCGTCTTCTTGTCTTCCGTCCCCCACTCCCAGGTCCGCTGGGAGGGAATACTTCAACTTAGTCCAGACCTTTCCAGCTTGAAGAAAGTAGACGTATTGCTTGGACTCTCTTTTCTTGGACTATGGCTGTGGTTACACTCTTAATTGGGGATTTATGCTGTTTTATTATTGTTTATGCTTCTTTATGTTTTAGTCAAGACAGAGGCTTTACTGTAATGATTTTGGAAGTTGGTTTTTAAGACAGTTGTTGTAATGTTTTGACTGGACCATGTGCCTATGAAATAAAATTTAGTCTTTCCGCTGTTTATATGTCTGTCTTGTAAATTACTTGTACCTTTTACCTATAATACTCCACCCAAGTTAATGCATTCCCTTTGTGAGTGACTTTGATGGAGGTGGGGTGTTTACAAATATAAATGTATCAATCATAGACAACGTAGGTACCATCTATCATGTCACTAATACTAGGCTTTACAATCAAAATCGAAATATCACGTATTGGAAGTTGGATTTCCATCTATAAACCAAGGCAAGGGATCGTCCTTACCGCTTCTAGATGCTCTAGCCCATGTCTCAGGAACAACCGCAACTACACCTTGGATCGTCAGGGACGGTCCACACGAGGTGGGTTAAAATGCCTGAGCAATACATTTCCCTGCCCTATGGGGCATAAACTGGTCATATATCGACCAAACCATCCATCAACACCGCAGTGACCGATATAACTGAGGCGCCAAGCTATCTATCATCCACATAAGTAAAACATCTGGGCTTGCATAACCCAGACACCACATAAGGAAACACATGCCCTCCCTGAAGTCCTCTCCCGTTTCTGGTTCATACTGGGTTGTGCGGCTCGCGAATTAACGGTATACACAAAGCTATGCTATATTAAAGCCATGCTTTGATCATTGACCACAAGACTCTGCTTTTCAACAGAAGCCTCGATCATTTGCATCTCAGCATGCCACACATGCAATTCATGCCATGCAACTGATGTCTATCAATCACATAGAATGAAATCCAATGTTAGACACATATCATTTAAAGGTTCGTTCTGGATCTGTACGAAAGCGGAGACACTTTATTCCTCGTCCTATATGTCCAATACAAGAGAGAGGTCCTCGCATAACCGGTCGATCTCTAAGTACGTTTGGACGATCACCACTTATTACCTTGTCTTGGATGTACAGGCCAATCAAGACATCAGTAATCATCCAAACGATGTGAAGACCTCCGGTCTTCAACCACCGTTTCCATCGTCGACATATCATCAAATCAGTTATTCAGAATGGGATAAACCCGGCCTTTCCGAATAACTCGCGTATATAATAAATAAGTACTATAAAAACACAACATACACCTCATTCCATTTCTGAATATTCTTTTATTTAAATATTCATATCCTTTGGTAAAGGTTCCCATTAATTTTATCAAAGATAAATTCTTTAAATTTATTCTTTAATCTTCCTTTGGATATCAGTCCAAACCAAATTAAGGTTTATCCAAACTAGTGGGGATTAGCGCACCTTACCGAAGTAATAATTTGTTTAATTTCCCAATCCGAACCTATTCATCCCATAGAGAAAAACTGGTAATACTCCATATCTACCACCGTGGTGTCATCGGTAAAATTAGTTACCATTTCACATTCAAATATAATTAAAGATTTAACTATCACTTGGAGAAAAACTGGTGATACTCCATTCTCAATCATTCCTTGAATTTGATAACTTTAGTTATTAGATTCACATTTTTAATCTAATTAAAGATTCATTAAAACTCTATTTCAGTTTTAATCTCCAAAAATCATTACTTAATGATTTTCTTCAAAGTTAAGAAATTAATCTTATCTTTAACTGTGTTAAAGAACTAATGTCAATTAAAACACAGTTCAGGATAAACCCAAAATCCCATTCCATTAACAATGGAATCTTCATGGAAAACAGATCAATATATATAATCGACATAAACTTCCATATCCGACTAATAATATAAATGGAATAATGGAAAAGCCTTTTAAATTCCATATATATTAGCAGTCTTCCTCCATAGAAATTCATTTCGATTATTACCAAATAGAATTCCATTCCATTCCAATTTGTTTTATTAAATTGGAAAACTTTACTTTGGAAAATTTCCATTAAATCTTAGTTAAAAGATTTATAATTTCCAAATCACATTTTATTGTAAATCGGGTGAAAGAAAGAATGTTATTAAAACACAGTTCACAATAAACCCAATTCACATTCCATTTTTATTCCAATTACCAAATGTAACTGGAAACTCTAATGATCTTAATTAAAAGATTTATTCTTTCCTCAACTGGGTTTAAGAACAGTGTTATTTTAAGACACCATTCATGACAAACCCAAAATCGCATTTGATATTAAATACAAGGCTCTGAATAGAAAATATATCGGCTTATATTCAATATCAAACTCTACAACCAACAAATATCGTATTGGAAATAACGATATCTATATAATCATGGAATCCAACATCGAAATATTCCAAAGATAATTACGATCGAAATCCATTCCAATTCATATATCAGAAATTCTGGCTATTTTGAAAAACCCATTTCAAATCTAATTCATTTATTTAAAAATATTGGATTATAATTCTAGTTCATAACTAGTTCATTTTGATAAAAATATATTTTTATCTTTACAAACGTGGAATTTTTCATCCAAATTCTTTCCAAATCATTTTTTATGATTTTACACAAATTATTGATAATTTTATCGAGGCCCGTACAGTCGATTTCCATAAACGGTCATCGAACTGCACTTACAACGACCTTTTCCAATTTTGATTTAGACATAATTCCAAAACCAACCATTAGATTTCAAATCTCTTATATTTGTTGGAAATATCTTTCTGATACGAAGCAAACGGTTCCAGTTTTAGGAGAATCCGATGGTCGGATCTCCCGTAATGTCCATTCGAAATCAGCGGTCGAAATTCGCGAATGGCCGCGGCGCGACACGTTCTATTCAGGCCATTAAATATATATAGTACATATATTTCGTCGATTTCCATTTAAAATGTATGTTATAAATTCATTTTAAATTCGTTTTAAAAACGATTTCAACTTCATTTTCAATTTCAAATTAAATTTGAATACCCATAAATAAATTCGTTTTAAATTCATTTTAAAACGATTTCAATTTCATTTCAAATTTCAAATCAAATTTGAATATTCCTTAATAAATTCGTTTTAAATTCATTTTAAAATGAATTCAATTTCATTTCAAATTTCAAATCAAATTTGAATATTCCTTAATAAATTCATTTTAAAACGATTTCAATTTCATTTCAAATCAAATTTGAATATTCCATAATAAATTCGTTTCAAATTCATTTTAAAACGATTTCAATTTCATTTCAAATTTCAAATCAAATTTGTATATTCCATAATAAATTTGTTTTAAGTTCATTTTAAAACGATTTCAATTTCATTTCAAATTCCAAATCAAATTTGAGTATTCCATAATAAACTTGTTTTAAATTCATTTTAAAACAATTTCAATTCCAAATGAAATTTGAATATTCCTTAATAAACTCGTTTTAAATTCATTTTAAAACGATTTAATTCCATTTCAAATTCCAAATCAAATTTTAATATTCCTTTATAAATTCGTTTTAAATTCATTTTAAAACGATTTCAATTCCATTTCTAATTCCAAATCAAATTTGAATATTCCTTATCAATTAAAATATTAAAATGATAATATTTTCAAAATATCTGATTTTGATTATACGCTAAATATTATTTGAAACTATTTGTTAATTCTGAATTGGAATCAGACTCAATCAATTACCGTATAATTTCAGTTATATGGATTTCAACATCACATGTATACAACAATAATCAAACATAGTCAACCATCATCCAGAGTGCAATTTACAACTGTATAAGCGTTAAAAATAAATAATTAATGCTCATCGCAACCTATCCATCGATCGACATTCATCTAAATATCGGGATTAGTGTAAGTCAAATATCATCCCAATACCTGTGTGGGGTTTTCAAACAACACACACTGAACATTATTTGTGCAGTTGGACGATTTGTAAATTTATCCCAATCAATATAAGTTAAATGGGTGTACGTAAACAAATCGTCTGATTTGTAAATGAATATTTATTTTCAACACATGACCATTTTATATGGTTCATATATTCAATAAAAAATATAATTTTATTGTTCAAATATTTTATTCCATACCAGAATATTTTATATATTATATCCATTCAATAAAAATGATATTTTTATTATTCAAATATTTTATTCCATACATGAATATTTTATATATTGTATTCATTCAATAAAAATGATATTTTTATTATTCAAATATTTTATTCCATACATGAATATTTTACATGTTATATTCATTCAATAAAAAAGATATTTTTATTATTCAAATATTTTATTCCACACATGAATATTTTATTCATACATCACAGCACAATACCATAGAGTCCAATCAAGCAAGTCGTCCATGGTCTGTGGACGATGGGGAGCAGTTCATATATGCAGTTATAAAATAAATAACTGTACAAGAAATTATAGTGAGAAATTCTCACATTGTGTTTCCACTCCGTCAGATTTATTTCTGAATTTCTGAACCATTTGGGTTTGAATTTGTCTAAATTTCCAACTATCGCCAAATTGGACCCGGTTAGTCTTGTTGTGAAGCTCTCGGCTCTACGATCGCAACGAATCTATTTTCGCGCGATTTGGACCTCGAATGAAGAAGTTATCGCATTATAAACATTGGATGATTAACGATATAGTTAAGGAATTATTTAAAAATTAAATACCCTCTTAAATTCATCTTCCCCTTTCAAAACCGTAACCCCCCTCGCTCCAGACCATTGACTGCTTCGTACCGCCGCCAGAGGCATTGCGCCTCCGATCGGAACCCATTAGGCGATGGTTGTGCCCTGCTTCTGTGCCATGAGGGGCGCCATGTCCGGTGGCCTCCATTGGTCGGAATTTGCCTCCGATCGCCAACCCTTTGGGCGCGAAATCCCTGAAAAATACTTCACGGTAAATCTTCAAACCACCTTAGATTGGAAGCTTTTTCTTTGCTCTACCATTTTCGCTTTGAATCCATACTTTAATTCAAATTGAGTGGAGAGATTTTTAGGGTTCTTTTTCGGAGCAAAAGGATCATTGAAATGGGCTTGTGGCGGATGAAGATAACGATGGGGCTACGGTTTCTTATTATAGATTTTTATATTTTTATTATTATTTAATTCCAAAAATTCCCGTTTATAGTAACGATCTCCAAATCGAACCCAACAACTGTCGCCCCTAGCCGAATACACCCATTCCGGACATAATGGAATATGTTACGTAAGACAATTCCATCGCTTCGATCAGTTTTGCTCAAAATTAAAATATAAATCAATATATATTTAATTTTAACATACATTTTAATTTCCCGGGGCCACATACTGACTCCAAAAATTACAAAAAAATAAATCTAGCTTTGTTTTGACAATACGGTCCTAACAAAACTAATTTCATCGAATTTGGAAACAATTTGAAAAATGGTCATTTTTCAATCGATTAAATTCAAACTAAATTGACCAAACACGTTTAAATTCACCCCGCTCACATATTGATTCGAAAAATTATGAAAATTGGAATCTAACAATAATTTGACATTCCGGATCCAAAAAAAGTGGTCTCGTCGAAAACGGAGGTCGTTTGCAAAATCGCTATTTCTAAGGACTATATTTTATAAAAATTCCATAGCGACTATTCTGAATTTTCAACTAGATATAACTTTTTATTCCCGCTATGAAATCTGGATTTTTCACATTCGTTGGAAAGATATTTTCAAACAGATTCAAATATTTTTGGTTTTACTAAAATCCGGTTTATTTTGAATCCTGTACATTCATTTGCAATTTGAAATCGAATTTTCAAACTACCGCGGCATTTTCAATTCCTTTTATAATTAAAATAAATATTCATATTCTAACTTCGATTTAGTTTAATATATACGTTCTAATTCTATTCAAAATAAATTTATAATCGTTTTTATTTAAAATATTCATTTTAAATTTTCAAAGTTCATTAAAATTGCCAAAATAAAAAATTTAAATTGGTTCTAATTTTTCGGGTTGTTACACTCCTCCTCTACGAGCGGATTATCTCTCCAAGATATGGAAGGATTTCTGTGCCATGGGAGGAAAGCCATTCCGTGGAACCGAGACCTTTGTAGAAGCAAGGAATTGGCTTAAAGAGATGGAGGACTTGTTTGGGATTTTCGATGTTGACGACCATAGGAAGATTCAGTTGGTCGCATGGTAGCTAAAAGATGAGGCTTCATTCTGGTGGGAAGTGACGCAAGCAGGGCGTCCAGTAGATGCTTGGATGATTTCTGAAAGAGATTTGAATTGAAGTTTCTTTCTCAGCTAGAAGAGAGTATGCAGATGGAAAGATTTCTGGCACTTAAGCAAGGAAGCATGTGGGTCAAAGAGTATGTTAATAAATTCAATAAATTAGCAAGGTTTGGTTTGGAGCTGGTGAATACTCCATAAAAGAAAGCTTTAAGATTTGCAAGAGGATTGAATCACCCCCTTTAAGCACTGGCATTATATCATATTCCGATGAGGGATACTTTTGAGAGATTGGTTGATATGGCGTTGATGCACGAAGGTAGAAAAGAGGAGAATAAAGAAACCATGACCGATAAGACGCAAAACAAGAAAGTGTGGCCCAAGAAAGAATAGTAATAGAAAAAGAAAGATGGAAAGAACGACAAAGCTTAGGGGAAGAAGAAGTGTCATAGTTTTGGACGCGTGGGTCATCTGAGCAAAGATTGCACAAAAAGGAAAAATGTTTGTTTCCACTGTGGTAAGGTCGGACACTATTCTAGGGAGTGCTCGAAGAAGCAAGGACAAGGCCAAAGGGCAGGATCTTCTGGAGGGAAGGTGCATGCTCTCGAGGCCAGTGTACCGGATAGAGGCAGGAAAGTTTCGGTGGAAGGTTTGATTTCTCTTTCCGATCATCTTGTTATGACTCTTTTTTATTCAGGTGTTTCACATTCTTTTATATTTGATTCTATGGCTGAATCTCCGCACCTAAGTATTAGTATTGTTTCTGATCCAGTTATTGTCTCAAACCCCAATGGGGGTAAGGCTCATCTATCTATGATATATGAGGGTTTGAGTGTTGGAGAACGGGGTTTTGATGACAGCAACCTTATTTCAATATTAATAGATTATAAAATATAAACTAACACTTTTGTATAGAATATATAAATATATATACATATGCAAGATTTATCTATAGGAAATATTATTGATGTAACAACCCGGAAAATGCGAGCCAATTTAAAATTTTTAAAATGGTTATTTTAAAGGAATTTAAACAATTGAAATAGAATATTTCAATAAAATAATGAATTAGAAATAGTGTTGCAGTTTGAAAATTTGAATTCAAACTTTGACTGACTGTACCGGGTGCAAAATATAACGGATTTTAGTGAAACCAAAAATATTTAAATCTGCTTATGAATATCTTTCTAACGAATCTGAAAAACTGACGTTTCATAGCGGGAATCAAAAGTTATGGCCAAATGAATTTCCAGAAAGGTCGCTATAGAGAATATATAGCCCTTGAAAATAGACATTTTGCAAACGACCTCGGAATTTGACGAAACCACTTTTGTTGGATCCGAGATGTCAAATTATTGCTAGTTTTCAAATTTCATAATTTTTGAAGCTAGTTTGTAAGTGTGGAAAAAGAAAATGTGTTTGGTCAATTTTTGTTAAATTTGATCGGCCGAAAAATGGCCATTTTTCAAACGATCTCAGAATTCGAGAAACTAGTTTTGTTGGGATCGTAGCATCAAAACATAGCTAGATTTATTTTTTTGGAACTTTTCAAATCAGTTTGTGGCCCTGGCAAATTGAAATGTACGTTCAAATCGAATATTGAATGTTTTATATTTTAATTTGAAGAATAACTGACTGTAACAGTCAAATTGGCCTATGAAACATATCCCATTGTGTTCGGGATGGGGTATTTAGTTGGGGGCGATAGTCATTGGGTTTGGAAATTGTGTTCGTTTGGAGAAAAACTATTTTAAAAATTTAATAAAGCATGGGCCAATCAGAATTTTCCATTCATAATTTAAAATAAAAAAAAACATCAGAAAACCCCCCGCCTCCCTCGCTCTAGACGACGCACAGCTTCCCCCCTTCCCAGGCGATTTCCGATCGCCACGTTCATCTTCAGCCCCACCCCCATTTGAACTTTTAGTAGCTCTCCTCTTCCTCTTCAAATCCATACTAGAAGGTCCCCCTATCGTTGCTCCAACCTCGAGTTTCGAGCCTCCAAACATCCGAGCTTCAGAGCGTCGCCATCGCCGATCCCTGCCACCGAGTTGAACACCACTGCCGGCGATTGAAAGCCCCCCTCCTCCCTCTTCGACGTGACACAACCATATCTTAACCCCGTGCCATGGATTTCGAGTAAAACCCAAACCTAGTTTCGAACCCTTGTTGAAAGGTGCGGCTGTTGTATACTTTGAACTGTTTTAACACTTTAAAGTGTTGCAAACTTTGAAAAATCGTATCTTTATCGTGTATTAACGAAATTCGATGAAACAGGAAACATCGTGACCGCTAGGACGCTCCCTACAGTCTAGAAGTGTCCAGGGATTTTTCTGAGCTTGCTAGGATTTTAAGAAAAGCGACAAACCAATGTGAGATTTCTAAACTAAAATGTGAATGGACATGTGTTGTATAAGTTATATAAGCGGAATACAAATTATATACGTGTTGTATACATCATGTACACGCGTTGTATAAGTTGTATGAGCGAAGTATGAATTATACATGCATTGTATAAATGATATGTGTGTTGGAATGGAAATAAAATATATTTATATACGAATATGTATATATATATATACACACACACACTCCTATCGTCCACAAACCATGGGCGATATTTATTGACTGTGAATTGTTGTGAAAATTTTGGTGAATAATGCGAATGGTTGATAAGATTGTTTGTGGTTGATGTTGTTTGGATGTGGTTGAAAAATACCATTGTGGTTGAATAATACCCATTTGTGATTGAAACAAAATTTGAATAAATTATGGAAAAGAAAATCATACTCGCTTGCGTGCGAATTAGATGTATGAAATCCCCATTTTCAAAAACCGCGAGGTTTTAAGGTAGAGCGAGGAGTCGTACTCGGGACGGTGCCGGTTCTAAATACCCTGTCGTTATGCTGCCAAAATTTTCAATAATATTTATGTGTTAGAATTATTTTCATATTTTGAAACTATATTCATGTGTTGAAACCGTATTCATGTGTTGAATAGAAATTCATGTAACGAATAAAATTCTTTGAAAAATAAAAATAACATTTTATCACATATCCAAACTATATAAACTATTCGAGTTTTAAATAAATTGTTTTAACATCAAAAATCACATTTTTATTATATATATAAACTATTGAAATTATTCATGTGTTGAATAAAGGATTAGAACGATAAAAATCGTATTTTTATCGTATGGGTGAAGTGGATAATATTCATGTGTTGAATATATAGATTGAACAATAAAATTTTCATTTTTATTGTGAATATGAAGTGCTCAAAATGTTCATGTGTTGAATAAATATTTTAGACGATAAAAATATCATTTTTATCATATAAACGATTCGCTAAAAATATACAAGTGTTGAAACAAATATTTGTTTGCTATGAATATTATTTTTAACAAGTGGGCGAGCTAAATAAAATAGTCATGTGTTGAAATATATTTTTGTTCGCCAAAAGTATCATTTTTATGCGAAACGTGAAGTGTTAAAAATAACCATAAGTGGAAATAAACCTTTGTTCGCTAGAAATATATATACGTGTTGAATAGGAAATGGATTAGCTGTTGAGTAAATAATTTATTCACGTGCCCGACAAATAGGTAAACCTTAATAAGTTGGATGTGCAAATATTATTATTATATCAACTCCTGTGAATGCCATTGGATGCGAAGTGCTAGTTGTTCTGTTTGTAATAATAAATATCGCCATAGGATAGTAACAATTAATTTTGAACCACACTATATGGCATACTTCTTGACGATATGCTTACTTCATCATGTACCACATAAGCATTTAGAGCTTGTGTGAGGAGGTTGAAGATTTACCATACGAGCGAGAGGCTTGTATGGCGATGACTATATATTACAGGTTGAACTGATGACTGATCTGGACTATATAGATTGTAATGGTAAATTGCAAGATTAATAAAATCCCCACACGGGTCTGGAGATTACAAAAAACACGTCTCTCTGGTCATTATGGCACAAAAACCATTTATAGGGTGACGAGAATTTATTCTCTGGAGTTATGATCAATACACATTCCCCTGTGGATACCGGAATATGTCACTATAAATCTGTGTATGCTTATTAGGATTTATTGGGTACCTAATACGGCCCAATAAATTTCCAAACCCCTTCCCGTACAAAGGAGGTTATGGCGAAATTTTTCGAAATATAAAGGTGTTAGTGAAATATTTGAAGTGAAAACGATATAAAAATCGACGAATGAATTATATATATATATATATATATATATATTAAATTAAAACGAATCGAGGCCGTGTAGTTCGCGTTTTGAAATCGTAACTTCAAACGATTATACTGAAAGATATGACCATCGGATTTTGACGAAACTCGAACCGTTGGGTTCGCTTTGGGAATATCTTCCTAGTGATATAATATTTGTTGAAATCTAACTGTTAGATTCTCAGATATGTGTAAAAAAAATTTAGGGAAAAACAGCGCCAGTGCCTCGGCACGACCTGAAACGTCATTTAATTAAAAAAGGTCGTTTTTAAATAAATAAAAATGGCGATATATCGCTATAAAATATTATTGACGATATAGAATGGAAATAAACCGACTCTGCTTAGTTTGCTTGATATTTGGTGGTTGAATGTGTTTGACATGAAAATTATACTAAAGAACTGAAATGTGAATGTCGAATGATTTAACCATGTGAAGAATTGATTTGAAAATCTAAATATACATGGATTATTTGAAAAGGCCGAGTTAATTCTCATTTCAAATAATCGATCGACGGTTAGAAGTCAAAGAGTTGAAGACGGTTCAAGACCGACGATCTTCACATTGGATGGATGGGCGCTACTGATGCTCATGATTGGAGTAGCTACCTTGAAGGAGCTGAAGTGGTAGCCGTCCGGACGTAATGTTGATTGTACGGATATGCGAGGAATTTGGTGCCTCCGGCTTCGTTCAAACTCAGAACAAACTTGTAAATGGACTGTGTGTCTGACATTGGATTTTGTTCTGTGTTGATTGATCTCTATTAAATATATATCTATTTGGCGGCGGGGAATTTATTCTCTTGCTTAACGCCCTTCTCTGAGATGTACGAGCTCAGAGGTTATATATCGATAGAAATCGGTCACATGAAGTGAATTGCATATGTGGCACGCCTAAGTGGCATATGATCAAGGCTTCTGTTGAAAAGAAAAGTCTTGTGGTTGATGATCAAAGCATGGCCTACGCGGTGTAGCTTTGTGTATAACGTGGATTTGCGAGCCTCACACCTCGGTATGAGTCAAAAACGAGATAAGGACCCAAGGAGTGCACGACGTTTCTTTCTAGCTATGGGTGATGTCAGTGACCTACTAGCCCTGACATTTATATATACTTTTTACCTATGTGGTTGTTATAATGTGAGGCGCCTCGATTATAGGTCCTATAAAATCGGGAAACATGTGTTCAGGAATTGCCAATCCTCAAAAGTAAGAGAAGACCGGCCTTGGAGGTTCCAAGGACCGCTGTGTGCGATCCTGAGGCATTTGCTAGAGTGTCTCGAATGGAGAGGAGCTTGTCCCTTGCCTCGGCTCATGATGGAATCCAATTTCCAATACAAAATTGCGGATTTGATTGTATTACTAGTATGGCGACATAGTGGTATGGGTCATTTCTGTCGTCTATGATTAATATTTATGATTAAATTCGATTTTGAAACATATATGCACTAATAATAATATCAAACACTTATGTTTATATGTATGAAGCATCTCCTGGCCATTATAAGGTAAAAACTCTATCCTCTGGCTTGCGTTGCATTGTGTGATGGGACCTGAGTCTTATAATGGCTTCAGTTTTATAAAAAGCATTGCGATGATTTAATAATTTACTTTATTTCATGCACTAGCACTCATTGGAGTAAAACTGTTCCGCGAAAGTGGCGTGGTCCTTTGATTTGCCTTATTATTGTTGTTTAATTAGTTAAGTGGATTTCTCATACCAGTCTCCTGACTGACTCGTAGTTTGTTTCACCTTGCAAACTCAGGTGCCCTTATTTTCGCACGGACAACCCAGTAACAGGTAGCTGGCGTATTTTGGCTTTGCACCGCAGTAGAGGTGCACCTTTTGGCTCATGGGGAGGCTTGACTACACAGTGTTGACTATTGATTTTTTTTTCCTCTATTACTGTATATGTATATGATTCCGCCTCAGGCGATGTAGAATGATGTTTCTTTATGTACTCTCCATGTATATGATTCCGCCTCAGGCGATGTAGACTGATCATGTATCTTTATGTACTAAGTAGTATCCTGCACTGTGCTCTCTGATGTTCTGATATGAATATGATTCCGCTGTCATATTTGTATAAATTATTCTATTTCCTGATTATGCTATTATCTGTTCTCTGCTAATGATGATTAGTGTGTTATATTCCAATGATTATCCTTAACACCGTAGCATAGGGTTTTGAGATCGTCATAGCTGGTATCAGAGCTTTGGTTAACCTTAGTTTTGGAATTTAACACATTAAACACCTCGTCAGAATAGAATCAGTAGCATTCTAGGGCGAGTAGCTCATTAGAGATAGGACTAGTAATGTCCTAGAATGAGCTAAGCAGAATAGCAAAAATAATTTGATCAGTACATCGTTGTCTTTCCTTAAGTCCTTCTACTGTACCATATAAAAAATTATCGTTTCTGAGAGCTGACTCTTTCCTTGCTTATACAGAACTTGAGAAATGGCTACCAGAGCTGCAGCAGCAAGAGGGGGCCGTAGAGGCTGAGGCAGAGGCCAAGGAAATAACCTCGCTGCAGAAGGACCATTAATACAACCACCAGCCGCCCAGCCATTTGAGCTCGACCGAGTGGCCAAAAGATATAAGAATCTAAGAGGCAAAACCTTCTCTAGAACCGGCACGGTGATTGAGGCTTTGGCATGGCTGAAAACGTGCGAAAAGATCTTGGGAGGCCTGAGGCTCGAAGATTAAGACAAAGCATTCATGGGCGCCTGGCTCTTGCAAGACGAAGCAGAATTATGGTAGGAAGCCATCACTGCAGAGAACAGAAATGCAGGTAGAACATGGGATGAGTTCAAAGGCATGTTCAAAGAAAAGTTCATCCCAGAGCAGGCGATTGAGCGCATGCATGACGAATTTGCAAATCTCCAGCAAAGAGACCTCTCTGTGCAAGACTACCTGAACAAGTTTACATAGTTATCTCGCTACGCCCCAGAGCTCATCGCGACTGCTAAGTCCAAGAACAAGAGGTTCATCCACGCACTAAAGCGTAAGTACCAAGACAGGGCAGTGAGCCACATCAAGCTAGCATTCTCAGACTTAGTGGAGATGGCATGCAATCATGAGGACCTTGACCAAAGAAGCCTTGATCTGGACCACGCTAAAAGCCAAGCGGGGAATAAACGCAAGCCCTCTACAAACCAGCCAGAATCAAGCAACGCGACGTCCACAAATCAGCAGACTAGCAAGCCGCCAAAAGGAAGCTGCTACAATTGTGGCAAGGTGGGCCACTACTCTAATGTGTGCATAGCCCCGAAACGACAGAAGAACAACTCTCAAGGCTCAAGCCAGAGCTCTCAGAACCCTCGTTCATGCTTTAACTGCCGCAGAATAGGACATCTTTTCAAAGATTGTCCCTTGCTTAAGAAGGCCGAGGTTGCTCATGTGTATGACGGGGCGAACCCGCCGGCTGCTTCCGATAGAGCAGGTAAACCCGATGTTTTGGGAGGTACCCTTACAATTAAAAATATTCATGTTTCTGCATTATTTGACACGGGTGCATCACGTAGTTTTATTGCAAGTAATACTTTTAACAAGTTAAAGTTAAAACAAAGAAAGCTTAAAGAATTGGTTAAAGTTCATAATCCAATAGGAGGATCTCTTGTTCTTAGTTCATATTGTAGAGTGCCAGTCTCTTATTCTTTCTACAAGTTTTCTTTTGATTTAATCACCATGGATTTTCCCGAATTTGATATCATTCTTGGGTTAGATTGGTTAACGCAATACGAGGCCAAAGTAAATTGTGCAGAAAGGATAGTAAAAATTAGAACGAAGCTTGGATATATTACTGTACCATGCCATGGTTCAAATCCAGATAGAAAGGAATTTTGGTCTGCGTAGAAGTTATCCCCACTTCCTTAGAAAAGATTCCTGTTGTTAAAAACTATGCGGATGTGTTTGAAGAAGTCAAAAACTTACCTCCGCAAAGAGAAATTGAATTCAGAATCGATCTAATTCCAAATGCCAGACCAGTGGTACATCCAATTCGAAGAATGACTCCCAAAGAAAATGAAGAATTAGGCGATCAAACTCGTCAACTGCTATGAAAGGGTCTAATCAGACCTAGCTTTTCTAGTTGGGGTGCAGCTGTAGTGTTTGTCCCTAAGTCAGACGGTACTCTCCGATTGTGTGTTGATTACCGGGACCTCAACAAACAGATGCTCAAAAACAAATACCCGTTACCCCGCATCGATGATCTGTTAGACCAATTAAATGGGGCAAGAGTATTTTATAGAATGGACCTAGCTACAGGTTTCCATCAACTGAGAATTGCCGAAGAGTGTGTTCCTTTGACAGCTTTCAGAGGTCCAAACATATTTTACGAATGGTTAGTAATGCCATTCGGCTTATGCAACGCTCCAGCCTACTTCGTGGATCTAATGAATAGAGTGTTCAGGGAAGTTCTAAATAAATTTGTCCTAGTATTCATCGATGATATTTTAATCTACTCTAAGTTGGAAGTCGAGCATGAAAGACATCTAGAACAAGTATTGGGGATTCTGAGAAATGTGTCTTCTGGCAAGAAGAGGTGAAGTTCCTTGGCCATGTCGTGTCAAAGGAAGGAATTTCTGTAGATCCGAGCAAGATTACAGCAATTCAAGACTGGAAACAGCCTACTACACCCACAGAGGTCCGAAGTTTTATGGGGTTGCTAGTTATTATCGAAAATTTGTTAAGAATTTTTCAAAGATATCCGGTCCATTAACAAAGCTCACAAAGAAGCACAAAAAATTTAAGTGGACTTCCGACTGTGAGGAAGCTTTCCAGGTATTAAAATCGAAATTAACAACCGCTCCAGTGTTAACCATTATCGATGGCAATCAGGATTTGACGGTTTGGATGGATGCTTCTATTAGAGGTCTTGGTGCAGTGTTAATGCAAAGAGGCCAAGTAGTCGCTTATGCAAGCCGCCAATTTAAATCGCATGAGAAGAATTATGTAACTCATGATCTTGAGTTGCTAGCCAGTGTTTTTGCTTTGAAAATCTGGAGGCATTACTTATTGGGTGAGAAATTCGAATTGTTTACAGATCATCAATCATTGAAGTACTTGTTCACCCAGAAAGATTTGAACTTGAGACAGCAGCGTTGGCTAGAATTTCTCGCAGCATATAATCTGGATATCCTGTATACGCCGGGAAAGGCTAATGTAGTAGCTGATGCGCTCAGTAGAAAGAATGAAATCATCGCCAGTTTTATCATTACGTCTTTATTGAATGACAAGATCTCTGTTCTTCAGAAACACGACAATTTTGTTAAAGAGATGATCAAAAGAATTCAAAAAGGCGAAAGCTCCAGTTTCCAAGTGGATAGTGAGTGAGTTCTGATATTAAATGGGAGAATTTGTGTTCCCGACATCCCTGAGCTCAAAAGAGAGGTGCTCGATGAATGCCATAAGTCAAAGCTTTGCATTCATCCTGGAGTGAGTAAAATGTACAACGATATCAAGCGCACTTTCTGGTGGAAGGCGATGAAGAGGGACATTTCTTTATATGTTTGTAGATGCCCTGTTTGTCAACTAGTCAAGAGTGACCAACAAAAACTGGCCGGATTGTTGCAACCGTTGGAAGTCCCAGGTTGGAAATGGGAACAGATTTCCATGGATTTCATTGATGGTCTGCCCCGAACAAAGAAAGGTAATGACAGTATTTGGGTTATCGTAGATCGCTTCACGAAGACCGCCCATTTCATACTTGTCAGATCCAATAGAACCGCCCAAAGTCTAGCACAGATATATTTCAAAGAAATTGTTAAGCTGCATGGAATTCCCATCAGCATAGTCAGTGATAGAGACCCAATATTTGCTAGCAAATTCTGGGAGGCATTCCAAATAGAACTGGGAATAAAACTGAATCTGAGCACCGCTTATCACCCTCAGACGGATGGCCAAACTGAGCGGGTGCATAGAATTCTAGAAGATTTGCTGCGGGCTTGTATTATTGAATTGGGCGGGTCATGGGAAGATCACTTGCATTTGGCAGAATTCTCATATAACAACAACTATCAAGCAAGTTTGAAGATGTCGCCATTTGAAGCATTATACGGTAGACCGTTCAGATCTCCCGCATGTTGGGTAGAACCTGGAAACAGACTTGTGTTGGGACCCGATATGATTAGAGAAGCATCTGATAAAGTCGATTTCATCAAAAAACGTTTGAAAACTGTGCAAAGCCAACAGAAAAGTTATGCGGATTCAAGAAGAAGAGATGTGGCATTCGCTGTTGGTGATTATGCTTATTTGAAAGTTTCTCCGATGGGAGGACTAATCTGATTCGGTAAAACTGGGAAGTTGGCACCCAGATTTGTTGGCCCCTTTCCAATACTTGAACGAATTGGAACTCTTTCTTATAGGGTTTCATTACCTAATTGGTTGCTTGGAGTGCATAATGTATTTCACGTATCTCAACTTAGAAGACATGTGCATGACCCGGATCTTGTTGTAGAAGAAGCAGCACAACAGGATTTGGAAATTACTCCAGAATTAGCAGTCAGAAGAGAGCCATTAAAGACTGTTGGCAAAGAAACTAAAGAGCTAAGGAGTAAGAAGGTTCATTTAGTTAAAGTGTAGTGGAGTAGTGATCCTAGAGATTTTACTTGGGAGACAGAGGAAAGCATTAAGCAAGCTTACCCCAAATGCAGAGTGGACATCTCTTACTAACTCCGGTGCAAGGTACCTTCACAATACTTTGCATTTACATTTTTGTTTCCTACTGTACTGTTGTTTCCTTTTCGGGGACGAAAAGTTTTAAGTGGGGGAGATTGTAACAAACCGGAAAATGTGATCCAATTTAAAATTGGTTATTTTAAAGGAATTTAAACAATTGAAATAGAATATTTCAATAAAATAATGAAATAGAAATAGTGCAGCAGTTTGAAAATTTGAATTCAAACTTTGACTGACTGTACCGGGTGCAAAATATAATGGATTTTAGTGAAACCAAAAATATTTAAATCTGTTTATGAATATCTTTCTAACGAATCTGAAAAATCGAAGTTTCATAATGGGAATCAAAAGTTGTGGCCAAATGAATTTTCATAAAGGTCGATATAGAGAATATATAGCCCTTGAAAATAGACATTTTGCGAACGACCTCGGAATTCGACGAAACCACTTTTGTTGGATCCGGGATGTCAAATTATTGCTAGGTTTCAAATTTCATAATTTTTGAAGCTAGTATGTGAGCGTGGCAAAAGAAAACGTGTTTGGTCAATTTCTGTTAAATTGGATCGGCCAGAAAATGGCCATTTTTCAAACGATCTCAGAATTCGACGAAACTAGTTTTGTTGGGACCGTAGCATCAAAACATGGCTAGATTTATTTTTTTGGAATTTTTCGAATCAGTTTGTGGCCTTGGCAAATTGAAATGTACGTTCAAATCGAATATTGAATGTTTTATATTTTAATTTTAAGAATAACTGACTATAACAGTCAAATTGGCCTATGAAACATATACCATTGTGTTTAGGATGGGGGTATTTAGTTAGGGGCAACAGTCATTGTGTTTGGATTGGTGTTCGTTTGGAGAAACACTATTTTAAAATTTTAATAAAGCATAGGCCAATCAGAATTTTCCATTCATAATTTAAAATATAAAAAAACATCAGAAAACCCCCCGCCCCCCTTGCTCTTGACGACGCACAGCTTCCCCCTTCCCAGGTGATTTCCGGTTGCCACGTTCATCTTCAGCCCCACCCCCAGTTGAACTTGTAGTAGCTCTCCTCCTCCTCTTCAAATCCATACCAGAAGCTCCCCCTATCGTCGCTCCTACCTCGAGTTTCGAGCCTCCAAACATCCGAGCTTTAGCGCCGCCGTCGCCGATCCCTGCCACCAAGTTGAACGCCACTACTGGCGATTGAAAGCCCTCTCCTCCCTCTTCGACATGACGCAACCAGATCTTAAACCCGTGCCACGGATTTCGAGTAAAAGCCAAACCTAGTTTCAAACCCTTATTGAAAGGTACGGCTGTTGTTTACTTTGAACTGTTTTAACACTTTAAAGTGTTGCAAACTTTGAAAAATCGTATCTTTATCGTGTATTAATGAAATTCGATGAAACATGAAACATCGTGATCGCAAGGACGCTCTCTACAGTCTAGAAGTGTCCAGGGATTTTTCTTAGCTTGCTAGGATTTTAAGAAAAGCGACAAACCAATGTGAGATTTCTAAACTAAAATGTGAATGGACATGTGTTGTATAAGTTATATAAGCGAAAAATAAATTACATACGTGTTGTATACATCATGTACACGCGTTGTATAAGTTGTATAAGCGACGTATGAATTATATATGCATTGCATAAATGATATGTGTGTTGGAATGGAAATAAAATATATTTATATGCGAATATATATATATATATATATATATATATATATATATATATATATATATATATACTCCCCTCATCCACAAACCATGGGCAATATTTATTGATTGTGAATTGTTGTGAAAAATTTGGTGAATAATGCGAATGGTTGATAGGATTGTTTGTGGTTGATATTGTTTGGATGTGGTTGAAAAATACCATTGTGGTTGAAAAATACCCATTTGTGATTGAAACAAAATTTGAATAAATTGTGGAAAAGAAAATCATACTTGACTGCGTGCGAATTAGGTGTATGAAATCCCCATTGTCAACAACTGCGAGGTTTTAAGGTAGAGCGAGGAGCCGTACTCGAGACGGTGCCGGTTCTAAATACCCTATCGTTATGCTGCCGAAATTTTCAATAATATTTATGTGTTAAAATTATTTTCATATGTTGAAACTATATTCATGTGTTGAAACCGTATTCGTGTGTTGAATAGAAATTCATGTGTTGAATAGAAATTCACGTGATGAATAAAATTCTTTGAAAAATAAAAATAACATTTTATCACATATCCAAACTATATAAACTATTCGAGTTTTAAATAAATTGTTTTAACATCAAAAATCACATTTTAATTATATACATAAGCTATAGAAATTATTCATGTGTTGAAAAAAGGATTAGAACGATAAAAATCATATTTTTATCGTATGGGTGAAGTGGATAATATTCATGTGTTGAATATATAGATTGAACAATAAAATTTACATTTTTATTGTGAATATGAAGTGCTCAAAATGTTCATGTGTTGAATAAATATTTTAGACAATAAAAATATCATTTTTATCATATAAACTATTCGCTAAAAATATACAAGTGTTGAAACAAATATTTATTTGCTATGAATATTATTTTTAACAAGTGGGCGAGCTAAACAAAGTAGTCATGTGTTGAAATATACTTTTGTTCGCCAAAAATATCATTTTTATGCGAAATGTGAAGTGTTAAAAATAACCATAAGTGGAAATAAACCTTTGTTCGCTATAAATATAATTTTTAGCTTAGTTTTGCACATATATATACATGTGTTGAACAGGAAATGGGTTAGCTGTTGAGTAAAGAATTTATTTGCATGCCCGACAAATATGTAAACCTTAATGAGTTGGATGTGCAAATATTATTATTATATAAACTCTTGTGAATGTCATTGGATGCGGAGTGCTAGTTGTTCTGTGTGTAATAATAAATATCGCCATAGGGTAGTAACAATTAATTTTGAACTACACTATATGGCATACTTCTTGACGATAGGCATACTTCATTATATACCACATAAGCATTTGGAACTTGTGTGACGAGGTTGAAGATTTACCATACGAGCGAGAGGCTTGTATGGCGATGACTATATATTACAGGTTGAACTGATGACTGATCTGGACTATATAAATTGTAACGGTAAATTGCAAGATTAATAAAAAAACCCACACGGGTCTGGAGATGACAAAAACACGTCTCTCTGGTCATTAAGGCACAAAAACCATTTATAGGGTGACGAGAATTTATTCTCTGGAGTTATGATCTATACACACTCCCCTGTGGACACCGGAATATATCACTATAAATATGTGAATTCTTATTAGGATTTATTGGGTACCTAATACGACCCAATAAATTTCCAAACCCCTTCCCGTACAAAGGAGGTTATGGCGAAATTTTTCGAAATATAAAGGTTTTAGTGAAATATTTGAAGTGAAAACGATATAGAAATCGCCGAATGAATTATATATACATATAAATATAAATTAAATTAAAAAGAATCGAGGCCGTGCAGTTCGCGTTTTGAAATCGTAACTTCAAACGATTATACCGAAAGATCCGACCATCGGATTTTGACGAAACTGGAACCGTTGGGTTCGCTTTGGGAATATCTTCCCAGTGATATTTGAAATCCAATGGTTAGATTCTCAGATATGTGTAAAACAAATTTAGCGAAAAACAGCGCCAGTGCCTCGGCACGACCTGAAACGTCGTTTAATTAAATAGGGCCATTTTTAAATAAATAAAAATGGCGATATGTCACTATAAAATATTATTGACGATATAGAATGGAAATAAACCAACTCTGCTTGGTTTGCTTGATATTTGGTGGATGAATGTGTTTGACATGAATATTATACTAAAGAACTGAAATGTGAATGTCGAATGATTTAACCATGTGAAGAATTGTTTTGAAAATCTAAATATACGTGGATTATTTGAAAAGGCCGAGTTAATTGTCATTTCAAATAATCAATCGATGGTTAGAAGTCGATGAGTTGAAGACGGTTTAAGACCGACGATCTTCACATTGGATGAATGGGCGCTACTGATGCTCATGATTGGAGTAGCTATCTTGAAGGGGATGAAGTGGTAGCCGTCCGGACGTAATGTTGATTGTACGCATATTCGATGAATTTGGTGCCTCCGGCTTCGTTCAAACCCAGAACGAACTGGTAAATGGACTGTGTGTCTGACATTGGATTTTGTTTAGTGCTGATTGATCTCTATTAAATATATATCTGTTTGGCAGTGGAGAATTTATTCTCTTACTTAACGCCCTTCTCTGAGACGTATGAGCTCAGAGGTTATATATCGATAGAAATCAGTCGCATGGAGTGAATTGCCTGTGTGGCACACCTAAGTGGCATATGATCAAGGCTTCTGTTGAAAAGCAAAGTCTTGTGGTTGATGATCAAAGCATGGCCTACGCGGTGTAGCTTTATGTATAACGTGGATTCGCGAGCCTCACACCTCGGTATGAGTCAAAAACGGGATAAGGACCCAAGGAGTGCATGACGTTTTTTTTCTAGCTATGGGTGATGTCAATGACCTACCAACCCTGACATTTACATATACTTTTTACCTGTGTGGTTGTTGGAATGCGAGGCGCCTCGATTATAGGTCCTATAGGACCGGGAAACGTGTGTTCGGGAATTGCCAATCCTCAAAAGTAAGAGAGGATCGGCCTTAGAGTTTCCAAGGACCGCTGTGTGCAATCCTGAGGCATTTGCTAGAGTGTCTCGAACGGAGAGGAGCTTGCCCCTTGCCTCGACTCATGATGGAATCCAATTTCCAATACGAAATTGCGGATTTGATTGTATTACTAGTATGGAGACATAGTGGTATGGGTCATTTATGTCGTCTATGATTGGTATTTATGATTGAATTCGATTTTGAAACATATATGCACTAGTAATAATATCAAACACTTTTGTTTATACGTATGAAGCATCTCTTGGCCATTATAAGGTAAAAACTCTATCCTCCGGTTTGCGTTGCATTTTGTGATGGGACCTGAGTCTTATAATGGATTCATTTTTATAAAAAGCATTGTGATGATTTAATAATTTACTTTATTTCATGCACTAGCACTCATTGGAGTAAACCCGTTCCGCGAAAGTGGCCTGGTCCTTGATTTGCCTTGTTATTGTTGTTTAATTAGTTAAGTAGATTTCTCATACCAGTCGCATGACTGAATCGTAGTTTGTTTCACCTTGCAAACTCGGGTGCCCTTATTTTCACACGGGTAGCCCAGTAATAGGTAGCTGGCATATTTTGGCTTTGCACCGCAGCAGAGGTGCACCTTTTGGCTCATGGCGAGGCTTGACTATACTGTGTTGACTATTGATTTTTTCCCTCCATTACTGTATATGTATATGATTCCGCCTTAGGCGATGTAGACTGATGTTTCTTTATGTACTCTCTATGTATATGATTCTGCCTCAGGCGATGTAGACTGATCATGTATCTTTATGCACTAAGTAGTATCCTGCACTGTGCTCTCTGATGTTCTGGTATGTATATGATTCCGCTATCATATTATGTGTAAATTATTCTATTTCCTGCATATGCTATTATCTGTTCTCTGCTAATGATGATTAATGTGTTATATTCCGATGATTATCCTTAACACCGTAGCACGGGGTTTTGAGATCGTCACAACTGAAGACTGTATAGTCTAAAGATATTAGAGATTTAGAGTTTAGAGAAATTTCAAGACTCATGAGTATTCAAGATTTCATGAGTTCAAGAGTTCAAGACTAACATAGTTACAGAGTCTAGATTATGTGAGACTCTAAATAGCACTCCAAATTCAAATTCAAATTCTAATTTTCAAATTTTATTAAATTCTATCTTTAACCCTTTCTGTTTTATTTTCTATCTTTTCTATTTTCGTTTCTTACTTTACTTTTATTTCCACTTAAGTTTTATATATTTATATTCTTATACATTATATTTATATAGTTTTAAACTTTATAATTGAAACGACCCAAACTCGCCCTTTCGGAAAAGCCGGATTGAGTTGAGAACACGACAAATCAGAACACAAATGACAGAATATTTCATTGCTAATTACAATAATTACATCAGAGTACAAAAATATAACAGAGTATGAACAATTAATATAAATCAGAAAAATATCAAATATTTAAATTACATAGCAGCGGAAAAATAATACATAATACAACTGAAAGAGATACATGAATACAGAGCTTTCCGTATATAGCTCCAGCTGTAAATCTAGGATCCTGTGAATATAATATCTACAAAATCAAAACTACTAGCTGCCCGTGTGGAAAATAGAGGCACTCGGAGTTTAGGTTGAAATAATAAACTCCAGGTCAGTCATGTGACTGGTGTGAGAACTAAAACAGTTATTAAATCTTTGCCTTAAAAGAGAGTAAATCAAGGGACCACGCCGTATAACATGAAACGGGTTTCCTCCCAAGAATACCATTGCATAGAATAAACAATGCAATGCTTTTTTGAAAAAATGAAGCTATTATAGGACTCATGTCGCCATACTAGGCTTTATAATCAAAACCAAAATGTCACATATTGGAAATTAAATTTCCATCATTAGTCGAGGCAAGGTGTGTACTCCTCACCGTCTTCGAGACACTCTAGCAAATGCCTCAGGATCTCCCACAGTAGACCCTTGGATCCTCCAAGGCCGGTCCTCTCTTACGTTTGAGGATTGGCAATTCCTAAACACACGTTTGCCGGTCCTATAGGACCTAATCATCGGCTCAGTAGTAACCGATATATCCGAGGCGCCTTGCAATCCATCATCCACATAGGTAAAAATATAATAAATGTCTGAGCTCCATACCATGACACTACCCGTAGCTAGAGAGAAATGTCATATCCTCCTTGGGTCCCTTATCCCTTTTTGACTCATACGGAGGTGTGAGGCTCGTGAATTAATGCTATGCACAAAGCTATGCTATTTAAATCCGTGCTTTGATTATCAACCACAAGACTCTGCTTTTCAACAGAAGCCTTGATCATTTGCATCTCAGCATGCCACATAGACAATTCACGCCATGCGACTGAGTCTATCGATATATAACCTCTAAGCTCGTACGTCTCAGAGAAGGGCGTTAAGCAAGAGAATAAATTCTCCATCGCTAAACAGATATATATTTAATAGAGATCATTAAACACAGAAAAAAATCCAATGTCAGGCACACATCCATTTACAAGTTCGTTCTGGGTCCGAACGAAACCGTAGGAACCTTATTCCTTGTCCAATATGTCCAATACAGGAGAGAGGTCCTTACATATCCGGTTGATCTCCAAATACGTCTGGGCGATCACAACTTATTACCTTGTCTTGGGTGTACAGCCCAATAAAGACATCAGTAATCATCCAAACGATGTGAAGACCTCCGGTCTTTAACCACCGTCTTCATCGTCGACTTATCGTTGAATCAGCTAATTAGAATGGGTATAAGCCCGACCTTTCCGAATAACTCGCATATATTATAAACAAGTGCTATAAAAACACAACATACACCTCATTCCAATTCTGAATATTTTTTTATTTTAAATATTCATATCCTTTGGGAAAGGTTCCCATTAATTTTATCAAAGATAAGTTCTTTAAATTTATTCTTTAATCTTCCTTTGGATCTCAATTCAAACCAAATTAAGGTTTATCCAAACTAGTCGGGATTAGCGCACCTTACCGAAGTAGTCATTTGTTTAATTTCCTAATCCCAACCTATTCATCCCATTGAGCAAAACTGGTAATACTCCATATCTAACACCACGATGTTATCGGTAAATTTAATTACCATTTCACATTCAAATCTAATTAAAGATTTAACTATCGCCTGGAGTAAAACTGGTGGTACTCCATTCTCAATCATTTCCCGAATTTGAAAATTTAAATTATCATATTCATATTTCAATCTAAATAAAGATTCTGTGACACCCCGTATTTTCAGTGAACATCAAAGTAACAAATCAAAATATACTTAATTTTTAAAAGAAGAATTAAAGGAAAGGGTTACGCCATTGTGTTCGTCTCAGAATTCTGCTTGAGATAGAGTCCGAGTTTGCGTAAATCGGACTCCGTATGAAGAAGTTATGGCACTTAGAAGTTTCAGGAATTTAAAATAAAAACCAGCCCGATTTCAAATTTAGAGTTTCGAAATTCATATCACACACCCGGGTTGGGCAGGAAATTTCCCGCTCAGGATCCAGGTCAACAAGGGTGTCGACCTGGGTCACACAGGTCGACCTCCCCCCTTTCCAAATCCGTGGACAGATTCATTTTTCTGCATTTAGATGCCCATTCTGACCAGATTTGTTGCTCCTAAGCTATTTAAACACCCCCAAACCTCACTTTCTCTCCACACAACTTCATTTTGCCTATACTCTACCCTAATTCATATCAAAGTAAATCAAAGATGGGGTTATGCTGCTCAAGTCCTTCAGAATCAAGTTAAAATTCAAGTAGAGATTCAAAAGGCTAATTCAACGACTTCAACAACTATTTTCTAAGAATCAAATAAAATCTAAATTAGAAGAACAAATAATCTACATCAAGGGAGAGCTATTCAGTTTTAGAATACAGATTCTACAATTCAAGACCGTTCTGTAATTTGTAAGTTCACGTTACTTTCAGAAATAAAAGTTAATTGTGATTCTGACATTGTAATAAATCTGGATCTGAGATTATGCCTATTTCTATCTGTCTTTCTATATCCTTTGGATCTATCTTGTTGATAATATTATGTCCATTCTTTGTCTCTTCTTTCCTTCTTCCCTTTTTTTTATAGCCAGGCTACCGCGAGCTTGAGCCAGATCTAATAAGAGATGAACGTACATTGGAAATAAAATTAGGCGTAAAATATGACTTGGACATGACCAGTGCTAAAATTTGGGAAAAATATTAAATTGTGTATAATTGGGCATAATTGAGTTGTAACCGATTTGAGGACATGACACGTGTTGTATTCAAAACATAAAGTGTATTGGACATATGACTCAATATTTGAGGCATAAAGTATTGGACATATGACTTGAGATTTGAGGCATAAAGTATTGGACATATAACCTGAGATTTAAGGAATAAAGTATTGGACATATGACTTGGGATTTGGGGCGTAAATTGAACTGTAAATATAAGGCATAGTACATGTTGTGGTTTAAGATCTAAAAATTGGGGCATATATATATATATATATATATATATATATATATATATATATATGATAGTTTATGATTTGGAAGAAGAAGATTAGTTTATATAGTGATGTATGACTTAGGCATGAAAACAAGACTTGCCTTTGTTTTGTAAGTCGGTTACTTTTTAGATTTGAACACCTAAATCTAATTGTGACATGTAATAAAATGGGTATGAGAATATGCCTGATGTAATCTATCCTTTCGTTGAAATCCGTGCTTGAGTATATATATCTTTGGGAATCGTTTTTGACTATGAAACTGGTCGAATCATATCTATCCTCGTTGTATATCGGAATTGTAATCCTTTTTAAGTTCATGATATAATTCTTATCATACCTATATGACTGTGATGTATTCCTTGCAAAACTTGTCTTTTTAGTACATCAAGTTTATTGGACCAGTAGTTCTTATCATCATATGACTATGCCTATCCTTACAATGTTCCGTCTAGCTTCTCCCCTTATATTATGAATCTTGAGTTGAATCTCGAAATACGTACGTTATGAATGCGGGGGAAATTGGGTATAACATGAAATTGACACTATTGGCATAATTTGGAACATGTAATATGGTATAATTGTTAGGATGCAATTTGGGGTAATTTGACATGAATTATGGAATATGTAATTTGACATATTGAACCTAGAACTAGCATGAACGATAAAGTAGGAAGTTGGCATATATATCAAGTTTTGGGAAAAATTGTTATTGTTGCGAATTTGGGGTTACTTGAGCATTAAATCTAGATTGGGCATAAAATGTAACATGACTAGTTTTGGTGAATTTGGTAATGAGCATGTAAAATCTAGATCTGGGTATATAGGGTAAATGTGTAAATTAAAGACGAACATGCCTAACCTGAGGTTAGATTGAGTTGTGGTGTAAAACTGCCCGGAACCGCCCAACACATCCAGTAACCACAACAACACCTATCTAACGTGAGAGGTTAGTGCATCATGCCCAAGAAAAACCCGAGGTTAGATTGAGTTGTGGTGTAAAACTGCCCGGAACCGCCTGACACATCCAGTAACCGCAACAATACATATCTAATGTGAGAGGTTGGTGCATTAATAAATCAATTAATGCTAATGAATAAGATGAACGAGTAGGGTTAAGTTCATAAGAACACTTAACCAATATGACAAGATGGATGACTAGGGTTAAGTTAATAGGAAACACTTAACCGGTATAGCATGATAAATAGAAAGGGTTAAGTTAACACTTAACCAATACAACTTGATTTGTGGCAGGGTTAAGTTAACACAAGAAGGCGACACTTAACCAAAGTAACATGACATGATGAGTAGGTGGGTTAAGTAAACTTGAATTGACTTATGACACTTAACCAATACAACAAGATGAACACGTGGGGTTAAGTAATAAGAAACACTTGATCAATATAACTTGATGAAAGAACGGGGTTGAGTTAATAGGAAACGCTTAACCAATCTAACATGATAAATGAGAAGGGTTAAGTTAATAAGAAACACTTAACCAACATGACACGATGAATGGGTGGGTTAAGTTAACAAGGATGGACAACACTTAACCAATATGACATAATGCGCGGGAGTGTTAAGTACATATCGGGTTGCTGGGTAATATTAGTACATATAGGCCCACAAAACTTAACCCTTAAATAAATATGTTTGAATCGATAGGAGGGTTAAGTAAATATCGGGTTGGTGGGTAATATTAGTACACATAGGCCCACAAAACTTAACCGTTAAATAAACATGCTAGAATCGGTGGGAGGGTTAAGTACATCTCGTGTAGATGGGTAATATTTGTGTATATAGGCCCACAAACTTATCCAATAGGAAACCCTAGTAAGGGGGACCCATTTCAGCAGTAACCCACATAAATGTATCATGGTACCCTGAAATTAGGCAGGGTAGGGCACGATTACTGGGATGATTATAAGCGGTCAAAACAACGGCAGTGGGTACGTCAGTGTATGTTCCGACGGTTTATGGGCGTGCACGTACTCCGGAGTGGGGAAAAAGTAGGCACTGGGTACCCGTAGTTATACACTGTGCATGCTGAATCGTGTTGGGTCGCTATCATAAGGATTGATACAACTTATGGTGAGGCCAGCACAGGGTATCTTCACGCAAGAGAGGGCCGATTGACATAGATACATGGAGCATTAGTACAAGTAGGGAGTCGATCGATAGGGTAGTAAGGGTACATCTAACATGTTCATGGCAATTAGGCAGATTGAGGTGGAATCCTCATGATAGATATGTGAAGGTTACCACAATTACGGGGATTGGGATCACGTTATCATTTTATACAGATTACTAGTTGGGACACTAGTTAGGTGGTGCAGAGATAGATATAGAAATAAGAATAGCAAAGTAGTAGCGAAGCAGAGAAAGAGTAGAAGCGCATTCAGTTTCTCTTGCCTTATCATACCTTATACTTATCCTATGTTATCATGTTATCCTTGTTCTCATGGTGTTGTCTTGTATTCAGTTTATGCATGTCATGATGCTTTTGCTTGTTTATATGCTAAAAGTCGTTGGACTTATCAGACTTATGTCTGACCTAGTTTTGTTTTGCCTCTTTTCTTCCGTCCCCCTCCCCCTCCCAGGTTCACAGGGAGGAAATGTTACCACTTAGCTCAGTTCTCTTTCCAAGCTCGAAGATAGTCGTTGTATTGCTTTGGACTCTCTCTTCCACTGCTATGGCTGGTTCATGCTTTATTGGGGAATATCATTGTTATTTTTATGCATCTTTTATACTTGAAGTTTTTGAATCAAGACAGAAGTTCTATGTATTACCTTTAAGTATGATTGAGATAACTGTTGTAAAAGCTTGACTGAATTAAGTTGTTTATAAAATGATTTTATTTTCCGCTGCTTTATTTGTTTGTCTTGTAATATATCTGCATTTTTTACCTAAAATGCTCCACCAAAGTTAAGGGATTCCCTTTGTGAGTGACCTTAACGGAGGTGGGGTGTTCCACTTGGTATCAGAGCTGAAGGTTACCAGATCAGATAAAAGATTTGAAAAATTATTTTCAAAACGATTTAAAAAGAAGCATTTTCTAAAGAATTTTTTTTTGAAGGCATATTCCCCAAAGCCATATGCACTATCTTTTTGATCCTCTATTTGAATCCTTGTTTCCTTCTTTCCTGAGTCTCCGGGGCTCTGGCTTTCTGGGAGGTAACCTCATCGCGGAATGGTTCCGTAGGCTTGATGAGACTACGACACTAGTCAAAGGGCGGAGAAGTGCCCAACTTCCATCTATAGCCGCTGCAGTTTCACCTGCGGCTAATTTTCTTTCAAGCTTTGTAGGGTTTTCCATGCGATGGAGGCAGCTTTCAAGAGACCTGTCAACAAGTTACATAAGGATGGCAAAGATGAGAATGAGGGAGTTTGGCTAAGGAACACAACCCAAGGATGAAGAACTCATGGATATAGACTTGGTTCACAAAGGAGGGGAGGAAAGAACAGTAAAACCTAAAACAAAAGGAAGTATCTTTATTATGGTATAACGGGTCGTATAATTAAGGGCAAGGGCAAGAACAACTGACATGATTTTTGTAACACCCCACCTCCGCTAGGGTCACTCACAAAGGGAATGCACTAGTTTTGGTGGATTATTATCTAGGTAAACATACACAGAGATATCACAAGGCAGAACATAAATAAAGCAGCGGTAGAAATTAAAAACCCAATTTTTATTACTTTCAAGAAAAGAGTCAAAACCCCATATATCCAAGGTACAAATTATTTCATTACATCCAGTTCCAAATAAAGAAGCATAAACTTAAGATAACAAAAGTAAATTATTCCCCATAAATAACAGAAGCAACCATAGCATAGCTCAAGACCAAACCTTACATGAGCTGTCAGAAAGCAATCTAAATCCAAGCTAAGAGCTAGTGTTTCCTCCCTGAGAACCTAGGGGGGAAAACGAAAGAAAAAGAGGCGAAAGGAAAAGGGTCAGTCATAAGACTGGTAAGCCCTAGTGACTTTCAGTATAAAAACTAGTAAAGGTAGCATGACATGTGAAAACTGGAATCAAACATAAGGATGATAACAGGACTAGTATAACAATTAAGATAACAAGATAAGTCAAGTATAGCATCGTATATTCAAGGTTCGCTGCACCAACTGTACTAGCAATCTAACCCATGTCAAGTATTAATCATGAAATGATCCCTTGGCCCAGTATCATGAAGTAACCCATTACAGGGTCCTACGGTACGATCTACTAATCGATCGGCTCCCTACAAGTTCTAGCTCGTCATGTGTCTGTGTCATACGGCCCTATCCTGAAATGTAGTTACCTGTGCTAGGTCCACCATAGCGTGTATCAAGCCCTATGGTGCCAACCACCGACACGAATCAAGCACGCATAGTGTAAACCTACGGGTGCCCAATGCCTGCTTTTTCAACTCCGGACTACGTGGACGACCATAATCCGCCTGAACCTACAATGGCGCACCTACTCAGCCATCGTTCTGGTCGCTTATAATCAGCCCAATAATCGTGCCCCACCCTGCCTAGTCCCAGGGTATCGTGATACATCTAAGTGGGTTACTTCTGAAAAGGACCGCGTAACTAGGGTTTCTAATGGGTTAAGTGTTGTCATTCAAATTCGTGATTTAACCCTATCCAGATCATGTATCAAGTTGGTTAAGTGTGTTCAAGCGGTTCATGACTTAACCCTATCAAATCATCGTGTCAAGTTGGTTAAGTATATTCAAGTGGTTCATGACTTAACCCTATCATGTGGCATTAATTCATTGATGCACCCCAATCTCTCACATTAGACTAACTGTTGTGGTCACTGGATTTGCCGGGCGGTTTCGGGCAGATTTACACCACAACATAGTCTAACCTCGGGTTTTATGTGCGATATGACCAACTACCAACATTGGATCCTATTGTTTGCAGTCACTGGATTTGCCGGGCGGTTCCGGGCAGATTTACACTGCAAACTCAACCCAACCTCGAGTTGGCCATTTTCAAGTTTATCTAAGTGTCATGTCCAGATTTAATTTTTCGATTCTAAATTCATGTCAAGTTTTCAGATCATGTTTCATGTCAAATCGTGCCAAGTTCATGTCCATATCCAGGTTCAAGTCATAATAACATTCATGTCCAAAGTCAATTCATGTTTTACCTAATCGACCCAAATCGTATCCCCATCACACATAAACTCGAATTGATACAAATAAATCTGATTAGGGAATAACATAAAAAGGGATGGGTATAAGGTGGCAAAAGTGATTACTAGCATAGCATGGTATGACTTAAGATAAATGATTATAACATTACTGGCATATGGAATATTAGCCTCAAACATAAAGATTCCAAATCTAGAAAAATAATGTAATAGTCAAGATAACAGTTGTCATAAGGTGATAGTATAGTCATGGTAACGATTGACATAAGGTGATAGTATAGTCATGGTAACGATTGACATAAGGTGATAGTCATAAACTTGTGACTAATAGCAGATTCAACATGATAATATGAGGGGGGGTTTCTCTTTGATTTACAACATGAATAGGCCCCAAATCAATGTCATAGTAATATACCCAAAAGTCAAGATCCAAGATGAACAAGAATGGATGTAAAACAGTCATCATACGCATGTCCAATTTCAATTTACAACATATTCATATTACATTTACAGTTTAAATCTAAAAGTAACTGGGGCTTATAGATCGTGGTTCGAGAATTAGAAAAAGAGAGTGGATGTTGAATCTTTATATGCTTAGTCAAGTCCTAATAGAAATCCCCAAATCAGCAATTGTCTTAACGCAGTTTCAACATAAAAGAAGTAGTCCCTTTCTCAAACTTTTCAACCAGAATAGCATAAGGTCAAAGAGAATTTTGTGTAGAGATACTAGTGTTAGGGGCTGTTTATATAGGGTCTGGTCAACGAATGTAGACAGAAACTGTAACACCCCATATTTTCTGTGAACTTAAGAATTACAAATCTGAGTATAATTAAAATATAAAATCAGAATAAAGGGAAACGGGGTGTACCATTGCGTTTGTCTCGGAAAAATACGCGAAATAGAGTCCGAAATTTCGTAAATCGGAGTCCATATGACCAAGTTATGGCCTTCCAAAGTTCAGAAAAAAATTAAACAGCACAGACCAGGTCGACTGGGGAGTCGACCCTAGAGTCGACCTGCCCCAAGGGGGTCGACCCTAGAGTTGACCTGCCCCCAGGGGGTCGACCCTAGAGTCGACCTGGGGGTCGACCTACCTCCCGAATCTGCTTTTCTGCCTGGGTGCGTTCTGATGTATCTGGTCTCGTTTTCTGTCTAGATTCGTCTGCCTAAACCTATTTAAACGGCCCCAAACCCAGCCTTCTCTACACACAATTCTATTCTGCTTCTTCTCTACCTCTGTTCTAATAAAAATAAAAATAGCGTCGCTACTCTGCTGAAATCAAAACTAGAAGCTAATCAACATCAACCTAAGCAACTCAATTCAAATTAGAGACTAAAGCTTCTGCAACAATTCTGCTACAACTAAAGTTCTTTCTTTAATCCAACCAAGGCAAGTACAGTTATTTTCCGCTATAAACGTTAATTCTGATTTTGACACGAATTGTGAATCTGAATCTGAGATTATATCTGTTCTGTTCTGATTTGATTTATCTTATTCTGTACCTCTTTCCTCTTTCTGTTCTATAGCCAGGCTACTACGAGCCTGAGCCAATCTCATAAGAGATTAACATGCGCTAAAATGTTTGGGACAGTAAAATGAATGATGCATAAATTGGGCATGACCAATAAGTGACTAATTTGAGGAAAGAACATGGACTGTAGCTAGAACATGAATCTGAGACATATGATTGGACATGTTATATTTATAACATAAAAAGGTATTGAACATATGATTTGTGGACATGACATAAAAAGGTATATAATTGAACATAAATATAGACTGTATTGAACACATGATTTAGGATAAAGAGAATATGGCCTAGGTATAAAGATTTACATGAAAGTAGGATATCTATTAATGTAAATAAACACCTAAGTAAGGGACCTTTGGGATATATGACATGCATAGTAATCTATGGCTATATTTGGTATAAATTATATGGATCTTCTGTACTATGCAAGTTTAATAAAAATTTGGAACATATGATATATGGTAAATTTATGACCATAATCTGTGCTATGTAAATTTAATATAAACATAGGGTATATGATAATATTGTGAATCAAGACTATTATTTATGCACATGAACTTAGGCAAGGTTTATAATTAGGCAAGGTATGAAACTTTAAGAAATAAGTAAATTTGTTATATTTGCCTAATTTGCTAGTTGTGTTACATTGCCTAATCTGCTAGTTCTGTTATATTGCTTAATCTGCTAGTTCTGCTCTACTGCCTAGTCTGCTAGATTTGTTCATCTGCCAAATCTGTCATTTGCTAAGTCTGTTGAAAATACTAAATCTGCTAGTTAGCTTAATCTGCTAAGTCGCCTAACCTGATAAATCTGTTATCTGCTATATCTGTTGAGTTGGTATAATTAGTCCGCTATTGACATAATCTGAATTGGCTATAGTTATGAATAATTGACATGTATATTAGGCGTGGGTATAAATGGTAAATCATTAATTAATTGGCCGCAAAGATAAATATGGCTAACTCGAGGTTAGAATGAGTTTGCGGCGTAATTCTGCCCGGAACCGCCCGGCATATTCCAGTGGTCGCAAATAATAGGTTCTAATGTGAGAAGTTAGTCATAACATGCTTGAAAACCCGAGGTTAGACTCAGTTTGCGACAGAAATCTGCCCGGAACCAACTGGCCTAACCAGTAGCCGCAAACTGTCAGTCTAATGTGAGAGGTTTTGGGCATTAATATTTAATTAATGAAAATCTGAGATAAATATGATGTCTAAAACGTGTTGGGTGGGTAAGGTTAAACCAATTGGACCAATGAATCTGATAAACCCGTTTCGTGAATCCGTAGGCCCAATACAAAGTTAGATAATCTATAACCAGTTAATCCGTAAGTCTGTAACCAGTTAATCTGTAAGCCTGTTAATCCGAACATCTGATTCGTTAGTCTGAAAACTGGTTAACTTGTTTGTCTGATCTATGAACTAGTTGATCTAAACTCTGTATGTCTGAACTTCTAAACAAGTTAACCTGAAATCTGTTAGTCTGGGGACACAAGGTTAGGAGGGGAGTTACTTGTGTCATCTGTTGTTTGGGACTCATATTAGTCAGTAACCCTTTCTGGTATCAAAACTTTGACCCAACAGTAGGTAGGGTCCGGGCACGCTTACTGAACTAATTATAAGCGGTTCATTCTGATAATGGCGAGGGGTGTTGATGGTGCGTTCCAACCGGGTCATGTGCGTGCATGGATCCCGGTCTGCCTCTGAGGATGTAAGACGTCGTGACATCTGTAAATAGGTCTGTGCCAATTGGTTGTCACTTTAGGGAGTGATACACCCTACTGTGGGGCCGACACAGGATATTTATGTATTAGGGAGCCGATCGCTTGGGGTAGGGTTTTAGGGTACACTTAGTTCTGTCTGTTTCTGTTGGTACCGTCTGTTTCTGTTGGGTGGTAACACCTGTCTGTTTCTGTGTGGTACCGTCTGTTCGGGTGGTAAAGGCCCATTACTAGTGTACACCTAATTCTACATTCTGTTTCCGTAGGGATTAATCTGTTTCTTCTTCTGTCTGTTTCTGATCGGGTAGTAAAGGCCCATTATTAGCATTCTGTTTCTGTTAAATTATTCTGTACCCGTTTCTGCTTCAGTTTAGACATTAGGGTGACACCTAATTCTGTTATACTAGAATTAGTGCAGAGAAGTGTAAAGCAATAGCTTATATCATTCTGTTCTTCTGTTATATCTGCTACACCTATTACAGTTATCTCTCATCCAGTTTTATGTTCATGTCATAATATTATTATCTGTTCACATGCTGAAAGTCACTGGACTTGCCAGACTTTATGTCTGACCCTTGTTGTTTCGCCTCTTTTCTTCCGTTCCCCCCCAGGTTTTCTAAGGAGGGAATACTCTAACTAGATCCGGATTTCTTCTTCTTGAAGTGCTTAAAGTATGGCTTGTCTTCTTCTGTGGGAATTATGATTTTAAACTATGCATTCTGAAGGCTTTTGTACAAGACTGGTATTTTGTACTTGAATTCTGAGATTTGAAAGGATGTAACCATACTGATTTCTGTTTCCGCTGTAATAAAGTTAAAAAATTTCAAGTACTGTTTTTATCTTTTTTGTAAGTTTTTGTTCTGTTTACTAAAATGCTCCACCAAAGTTAAGGCATTCCCTTTGTGAGTGTCCTTAACGGAGGTGGGGTGTTACACTTGGTATCAGAGCTGAAGGTTACCGGATTTGATAAAGAATTTTTGAAAACTATTTTCAAAAAGGTTTTGAAAAGGAAGTATTTTCAAAAGTAAAGCTTATTTTGAAAAACATAGTCCCCTAAGCCATATATCTATCTTTTGATCCTCTGCTTGAATCCTTGTTTGCTTCTTTCTTGAGTCTCTGGGGCTCCCGGTTTTCTGGGAGGTAACCTCGTCGAAGGGCAAAGTAGTGCCCGACTTCCATCGATAGCTGTAGTAGTTTCACCTGTGGCTAGTTTTCTTTAGAGCTTTGAAGGATTTTTCCGGGCGATGGAGGCAGCTTTCGAGGGATTGGTCAACATGTTACACAAGGATAGTAAAGATGAGAATGATGAGGTTTGGCTAAGGAGCACAACCCAAAGGTGAGAAACTCATATAGACTTAGTTCACAATGGAGGCAAAAGGGAAACACAAAAGAAGGAAGGAAAGTTTGAAGATAAGGAGGAGGAAAGTGTTTTACTTATGGAAGCTCGACTCATCTGAATAAGGATTACCGAAAGAGGAAGGGGAGGGTGCTTGCTTCAACTGTGGTGAGATGGGGCACTTTACTAGGTACTGCCCGAAGAAACGAAGGGAAGGACAGAGGACAGGACCAACTTCTGGAGGGCAGGCAAACACTCTCAAGGCTAGTGGATAGGATAGAAATAGGGAAAATTTCTGTAGAAGGTTTAATTTTCTTATCTGGTTATGGAGTTAAGACTCTTTCTGATTCTGTACTTGATACTCTGCACTTGAATACTAGTATTGTTTCTGATTCTGCTGTAGACTCAGACCCATAAAGGGTATGACTCATCTGTTTTAAGTTAAGGTTTGAGGGATATCTGTGTTAGGCGTCAAATATGATGCATATATTCTGAGTTTTTGTGGGATATGATTTTATCATGCTTAGCTTCCGAAGAATCATTAGGGAACCTGATCTGTACCAGTAGTCTGTAAATATTTGAATAATTCTGCTTTCCAGTTTTGACATTGGCTAAGGAGGTGATCCTCTGGGTGTCAATCTGATGTTGATTTCGGTCTTCGGGGTTGATACTTAGGGGAATTATTTTCTCAACCAATGTCTAATGGGAACCAAGTCTTTGACTTATCTATACTCGCTTCCATCATTCGACTGTATCCTATCGATCGAATCTTCGAACTTTAGGTAGAAACTAATGGGTGTAAACATGTGTTTGAGACATGTTATGTTTGATGGTTGCAAGTGGATGCAAGTGGTTGCTAGTGGTTGCCCGTGGATGCATATACACACACTAGGCACTAGATCGGCTCGAAAACACTCTCATACTGCATATGGATTAGTGAGCATTTTTAAATTTTATGGATGCAAAATGGTTGAATCAGCGCATGGATGTTGCATATGAGTGGATGGTTGTGCACTCATATAGAAATGATATGTATCAAATAGGAAAATTGCATACATATTGGACTTATGGCACTGACATAATTCGCATTAAGGAGGTCAACTGAATCAGTAGACCGCCTGATCTTTGCATTAGATAAGGAACATATACACACACTTTTGCAAATGTTCATACAGCACTAGAAATTTCTAAGGACAATGGATGCTTGTGGATGATGACTGAGTAGATGAGTGATTGGATGGTAGGACACATTCTTCTTAACTTGAAGATTTCGGGGACGAAATCCTTTAAGGAGGGGAGAATGTAACACCCCGTATTTTCTGTGAACTTAAGAATTACAAATCTGAGTATAATTAAAATATAAAATCATAATCAAGGGAAATGGGATGTGCCATTGCGTTCGCTCGGAAAAATACGTGAAATAGAGTCCGAAATTTCGTAAATCGGAGTCCATATGACCAAGTCATGGCCTTCTAAAGTTCAGAAAAAAATTAAACAGCACAGACCAGGTCAACTGGGGAGTCGACCCTAGAGTCGACCTGCCCCCAGGGGGTCGACCCTAGAGTCGACCCTAGAGTCGACCTGCCCCCAGGGGGTCGACCCTAGAGTCGACCCTAGAGTCAACCTGGGGGTCGACCTGCCTCCCGAATCTGCTTTTCAGCCTGGGTGCGTTCTGATGTATCTGGTCTCGTTTTCTATCTAGATTCGTCTGCCTAAACCTATTTAAACAGCCCCAAACCCAACCTTCTCTACACACAATTCTATTCTGCTTCTTCTCTGCCTCTGTTCTAATAAAAATAAAAATGGCGTCGCTACTCTGCTGAAATCAAAACTAGAAGCTAATCAACATCAACCTAAGCAACTCAATTCAAATTAGAGACTAAAGCTTCTGCAACAATTCTGCTACAACTAAAGTTCTTTCTTTAATCCAACCAAGGCAAGTACAGTTATTTTCCGCTATAAACGTTAATTCTGATTTTGACACGAATTGTGAATCTGAATCTGAGATTATATCTGTTCTGTTCTGATTTGATTTATCTTATTCTGTACCTCTTTCCTCTTTCTGTTCTATAGCCAGGCTACTACGAGCCTGAGCCAATCTCATAAGAGATTAACATGCGCTAAAATGTTTGGGACAGTAAAATGAATGATGCATAAATTGGGCATGACCAATAGGTGACTAATTTGAGGAAAGAACATGGACTGTAGCTAGAACATGAATCTGAGACATATGATTGGACATGTTATATTTATAACATAAAAAGGTATTGAACATATGATTTGTGGACATGACATAAAAAGGTATATAATTGAACATAAATATAGACTGTATTGAACACATGATTTAGGATAAAGAGAATATGGCCTAGGTATAAAGATTTACATGAAAGTAGGATATCTATTAATGTAAATAAACACCTAAGTAAGGGACCTTTGGGATATATGACATGCATAGTAATCTATGGCTATATTTGGTATAAATTATATGGATCTTCTGTACTATGCAAGTTTAATAAAAATTTGGAACATATGATATATGGTAAATTTATGACCATAATCTGTGCTATGTAAATTTAATACAAACATAGGGTATATGATAATATTGTGAATCAAGACTATTATTTATGCACATGAACTTAGGCAAGGTTTATAATTAGGCAAGGTATGAAACTTTAAGAAATAAGTAAATTTGTTATATCTCCCTAATTTGCTAGTTGTGTTACATTGCCTAATCTGCTAGTTCTGCTCTATTGCCTAGTCTGCTAGTTCTGCTCTACTGCCTAGTCTGCTAGATTTGTTCATCTGCCAAATCTATCATTTGCTAAGTCTGTTGAAAATACTAAATCTGCTAGTTAGCTTAATCTGCTAAGTCGCCTAACCTGATAAATCTGTTATCTGCTATATCTGTTGAGTTGGTATAATTAGTCCGCTATTGACATAATCTGAATTGGCTATAGTTATGAATAATTGACATGTATATTAGGCGTGGGTATAAATGGTAAATCATTAATTAATTGGCCGCAAAGATAAATATGGCTAACTCGAGGTTAGAATGAGTTTGCGGCGTAATTCTGCCCGGAACCCCCCGGCATATTCCAGTGGTCGCAAACAATAGGTTCTAATGTGAGAAGTTAGTCATAACGTGCTTGAAAACCCGAGGTTAGACTCAGTTTGCGACAGAAATCTGCCCGGAACCAACCGGCCTAACCAGTAGCCGCAAACTGTCAGTCTAATGTGAGAGGTTTTGGGCATTAATATTTAATTAATGAAAATTTGACATAAATATGATGTCTAAAACGTGTTGGGTGGGTAAGGTTAAACCAATTGGACCAATGAATCTGATAAACCCGTTTCGTGAATCCGTAGGCCCAATACAAAGTTAGATAATCTGTAACCAGTTAATCCGTAAGTCTGTAACCAGTTAATCTGTAAGCCTGTTAATCCGAACATCTAATTCGTTAGTCTAAAAACCGGTTAACTTGTTTGTCTGATCTATGAACTAGTTGATCTAAACTCTGTATGTCTGAACTTCTAAACAAGTTAACCTGAAATCTGTTAGTCTGGAGACACAAGGTTAGGAGGGGAGTTACTTGTGTCATCTGTTGTTTGGGACTCATATTAGTCAGTAACCCTTTCTGGTATCAAAACTTTGACCCAACAGTAGGTAGGATCCGGGCACGCTTACTGAACTAATTATAAGCGGTTCATTCTGATAATGGCGAGGGGTGTTGATGGTGCGTTCCAACCGGGTCATGTGCGTGCATGGATCCCGGTCTGCCTCTGAGGATGTAAGATGCCGTGACATCTGTAAATAGGTCTGTGCCAATTGGTTGTCACTTTAGGGAGTGATACACCCTACTGTGGGGCCGACACAGGATATTTATGTATTAGGGAGCCGATCGCTTGGGGTAGGGTTTTAGGGTACACTTAGTTCTGTCTGTTTCTGTTGGTACCGTCTGTTTCTGTTGGGTGGTAACACCTGTCTGTTTCTGTGTGGTACCGTCTGTTCGGGTGGTAAAGGCCCATTACTAGTGTACACCTAATTCTACATTCTGTTTCAGTAGGGATTAATCTGTTTCTGCTTCTGTCTATTTCTGATCGGATAGTAAAGGCACATTATTAGCATTCTGTTTCTGTTAAATTATTCTGTACCCGTTCCTGCTTCAGTTTAGACATTACGGTGACACCTAATTCTGTTATACTAGTATTAGTGCAGAGAAGTGTAAAGCAATAGCTTATATCATTCTGTTCTTCTGTTATATCTGCTACACCTGTTACAGTTATCTCTCATCTAGTTTTATGTTCATGTCATAATATTATTATTTGTTCACATGCTGAAAGTCACTGGACTTGCCAGACTTTATGTCTGACCCTTGTTGTTTCGCCTCTTTTCTTCCGTTTCCCCCAGGTTTTCTAAGGAGGGAATACTCTAGCTAGATCCGGATTTCTTCTGCTTGAAGTGCTTAAAGTATGGCTTGTCTTCTTCTGTGGGGATTATGATTTTAAACTATGCATTCTGAAGGCTTTTGTACAAGACTGATATTTTGTACTTGAATTCTGAGATTTGAAAGGATGTAACCATACTGATTTCTGTTTCCGCTGTAATAAAGTTAAAATTTTTCAAGTACTGTTTTTATCTGTCTTGTAAGTTTTTGTTCTGTTTACTAAAATGCTCCACCAAAGTTAAGGCATTCCCTTTGTGAGTGTCCTTAACGGAGGTGGGGTGTTACAGAAACGAGGCTAAAAGCATCAGAGTGAATCCAGCTTCAAAAGTGGGCTCGGCCACCAGGTCGACACCCAGGTCGACACTATGGTCGACCTGGTCCTGGGCAGGTCGACTACATAGTCGATCCCCAGGTCGACCTGGTCCCGGGCGGGAAATTTCCCGCCCAATCCATTCTGAGGTTTGAAATTTGAATTCAAATTCTGAGCTGTTTTGAACTTGAAAACTTCTGAAAACTTCGAAAGGTCATAACTTGGTCATGCGGACTCCGATTTTCGAAAACTCGGACTCGTTTCCAAGCAGAATTTCGAGATGAACGCAATGGCGTAACCCATTTCCCTTGATTATTATTTTAAAAATTAACTAGGTTTAGACCCGTGCTTCGCACACGGGAGTAATATGAAATTGGTTAAGAGGAATGTGTTATAAAGAAGTTGAAGAAGAGTCTGTAATATATTAGAATTTACAATGTTAAAGTAATTCTAATATATTAGGACATACTGTACGGCATGTGATAGAATAAAAAGTTTGTAAATGTAATAGTAGTAAATTAAAGTTATAGCATTAAGACATGTTGTTAAAGGAACAAAATAGACATGAGTATGAGATTGAATATTGTATATAATTTAGAGTGATGATAAGTATTAAGCGCGGTTGGATATAATTAACAATTACAAAAGTGAACTGTAATAGGCAAGTAATAGTAAAGATAAGTAGTAGAAAAATAACATATTGTAGAAGTATTACAGAAGAACGATTTTAGGTAAGAAAAAAGATCGAAATAACATATAGATGAGTAACATGAAAGAAAATCGAACGATAGAGAAGAAAAGTAGCAACTGTTATTCAAATGCGAGTACAAATAGATTTATTTATTTTCTGCGTTTGTCACCAGGCTGGGTACGGGTAAGAGCAGCACGATTGACAACTTCATTATCATCCTACATGAATAGTACATTTGGTTTTAGACAAATATGCAGTAAAATATGAACCATGTTATGTGTGGGAATTTATAAATATGAAGGGTAATAGGGCATACAACTATGTGAATTCCTCTTTTTGTTTCCTTTCTTGTTTGTGTTGCATGTTGATGTGCATTTATAGGTTCAATGATGTCATTGTCAACAGCCTGCAGGTGGTAAAAGATAGTAAATTTTGATTATGTAAAAATGTGAATGTAAGGACTAATAAGATAAGTATAGCAATGTTCATCATAGTACCGGTTTTTTTCCTTTGTAATCAAGCTTGGTTGAAGAGTTATTTGCAAAATTTGTTGGAGCAGTATCAGTTGTTGCACTGTATTCAGTGCCAGTTTTGGTCTGAAGATGGATATAGAAGTAAGAAGAGTATAAAAAAAGGAAGCTTTTGTATTAATTACATTGTTGCATTAAAAAAAATTGTTCAAAGGTAGATACTACTGCACCTGAGACGTAGGTGATGATAAGGGGGAGGTTATATTTTTCTTTGTCACTCTTCGAGCTGTGAGGATTGCATCTTTTGTATTCATTTCGTAATTATTTGGTTGGAATTCGAATACAGCATCGATGCCAACTGGTTTTTGAAAAATGTTTTCGACCTTCATCTCACCATTATCCTAAAACAAACAGCAAGAAATTGTGTTAAAAAATAGGAAATAAAGAATGTCATGAAAATTGACCATGCATGGTAAGTGTTGAAGCAGGTATTTGTGTAACCATTTTGGAGATGTTTATCATATCATTCACGTTGACACCAATAAGTTTTTCAGCTTCTTTGTCAAAAGCGGTTACAACAGTTGATGTAGTACTATCAAGCATATCGATGACGACACGATACCTAAGCAATAGAGGTTGATTTAGAAAAGGGATATGTGATAAAATGAGTAAACACACGCACGCGCGCGCACGCACACACCTCTTTAGTGGATTATCCTCAATTGTTTTGCATTTGTTGCATTTGTATGTTGTTCCATCAAGATGCACAGTTCATTTGCAAAGCAAGCAAGAATTGTAAAACCAAGAGGATGAGGTCCTTAATTTGGTGATGGTAGCTTCGACCACATAATTTTTTCCCTAGTTGAATATGAAATTACTTAAGTTAGAAAATTTCCATTAAAGATTATATTGAGCAGGTGGAAGTGGTTATATACAAGGAAGTACAAAATTAAGTCAATAAAATGACAAAGTGGAACCTGTAAACCTTTTATGGTCACAAAATGTAAATGAAGGAGGTAATTAAAGAAATGTAGAAAACTACCCGACAGTTTGCTGCTCTAACTTCCTCCTGAAGATGTGCTAAGCTACAATGAACAGTCTCTATGTTTGTGGTCTTTGCGCTTGTTGCGGTGGAATTAAGTAGAAGAAGTTTTCTGTTGTTTGCATGTTGAGTACTGATATGGTAGTAAAAAGTTAGAGAAACCTTTAAAATATAATAACATTAAATATAGTTGTTATGTATAAGTAAAATGTTTACCTTTTAAAATAGTCGTAGATTGGTGAAACATTGATATTAGTGTACACCTTTGTAGCTTTAGTTGAGTCGTAAACAATTGATTCTGCAATTGCATGAAGTACATATGTAATACATAAGAGAGTAACATAAAGTTAAAGAAATGTTCTTACGTCCATAAATAGCGATTGAGGTAGATGTCACAACAGTAGGTATGGGATGAGAGTATAATTCAAGTAAAGATTCATCAACCAAATCTTTTTTGTCATACCAAAGAGATACAATAGAGGTTTTTCTGCTGAGCGTGTGGAGAAAAAAAAAAGAAATGTAGATATATTAGAGAAATATCTAAAAATGGATAGTGTACAATGTATGTAATAAATTAAGAACACATTACTTTGTGAATTCAAGGTGTAGTTGTCTTCTGACCGATTGTGTTCCATCTTGTCGTGTACGGAGCAAAACAGAGGTAATAGCAAAGAGAATGCCTCCTACATCTGCATAGTTAAGAAAGAGGATATCGGTTATTCTGGTTAACAAGTATTGTATTAAAAATAAACAATTTGAAAATTTAAAAGTACTGTACACATACCAGTAAGCTGACCCTTCTTGTTAATTCGAGAAGGAAGCACATCGTCATCAACAAACCCAAATTTGTAGCGAGGGATGCTGTTGATGTCTTCATGCAATTTCCTTACCCGAGTGTCCACCCTAAGAGTGATAGTCAATTCCTCATCGATAGCTTTGAAATCTTTGTCCGAATCTTGAACATTAAATCAATTAATCTCATATATGGACTGTTCCTCAAAAGTATTTTCAAACCTCTGTAAATTACGCTTGCTTACAACTGCCAATTTTTGATTTCCCTATGAAAGAAAAGTAGTACTAATTTGTAAAAGTATGTAGGAGTTAATGTTGTCGTTTGAAAAGTAATACCATACCTCACTGTCTAGGAGTTGCAAGTTTAGTGAATAGGGCTCTTTTGTCTTTTGGCTAACCAAAAACCATAATCTTGCTACCCTAACTCTGATACTGTTCCAGTTAGTCCCATATACCAGAGTGGAAAGTAGTTGGAAGTTATCAGCCATTGTAGCTGAAATAAAGAACAAAAATAAATTTTATGTTGTTAGACAATTGATATGTAAGTTTCATAACTTATGCAGTTCATTAACAAATGCATACTGGCTAACTGGGTAAGTAATTTAGTGTAGGTAAAAATGAAAATAAGCAAGTGATTCAATATGTAAACGTGAGAATTGAGCATGTAATACATGTGACAGACATGAGGTTGGCATAGCAAGTAATCCAATTGACTTATTTTGAAGTAAGCATTTTATTTTTTGAGTGTAACAAAACATATTATGTTAGTACAATATAATGTATAATATGATTTAAATAAAAAATATCAGTGTATGAAATCTGTAACATGGAAAAAGTAACAAATCAGAAAATGAGATAGGCACAGAAATGCAAGCAAGTGAATTACAGTATGTCAATTGGAAAATAGAGATACATTTTATACAAAAATCAGTTAAAAAAATGAAGACAAACATAAATAACATCAGGATTAAAATAAAATAGAACTAAATGTACCTACCAGATTCATATATATATATATATATATATATATATCGAAGTTATAAGAGAAGTAGAAAGATGTGTACAACAGTAGTAGTGTAAATGTACGTAAGTGAGTAGTATAGAAAAGCAAATAAGGTTTTTCCTTGGAACTATAGGTGTAAGATGAGTTGAAGTGAACCTGGAAAAAATATGACGTATAAGTGATGAGGTTGCTAGGACATACAAAGGAGAATATAAACGAAAAGAGGAAGATACAAACACAGTAAAGTAATGCGGTGCGTGCAGGCATATATATATAGTGAATAAAGTTAACGTGTATATATATAGTGAATAAAGTTAACGTTGTGTGCAACGGATAATTCATATTTTAAGGAAAGAATGACAGGGTCAGTAACCGTTAGCAAAAAAAAAAAAGGGGAAAAAAATAACGGCTATAGGAATCACTCACTGTAAGAACTTGTAAATTGCATACATAATTCATGTATTATTTTAATTAATGCAGCAATGTAAATGTTATTTTAATATTTTATTTTTGCAGAAGCCCTGTAGAAATTAATGTACTATGAATGACATATGTTGAGTAATAAATAGCTGTTGAATTTAGATTGGTGCTTGTAGCAAGCATGCTTAACGTATGAATTTTATTGTTTTTCCCTTTGTCGAGAAGCATGCAGTAACAAAAGAAATGGAATACAACAGACAACTTTGTTAATCAACATTTAATGATTGTATATTAGTATTTGCACTACGCTCTCCACTTATGGTCACAGCAGTTGTTCGACGGTTCATCACCGAATAATTTATTTTTTAAAAATAGCAATGTATGTTGGCTATATATTAATGACCGACAGGGACGTAGCTGGGGGGTGTCACTCCCCAGATTTTAAGAAATAGATTTTTTTAATCGATTTAAGCTAAAATGACCACTTTTAAAACATTTTTATTGATAATTTAAGACATAATAGATTGAAATTAAGGGTAAATTGGCGTTTAGAAAAAAAAATTACCCCCCTTCGAATCCACCCCTCCTTATACTATTTCATGGCTTTTCCCCTTACGATCGACGCATGTGATTGGAGGTTGACCGTTCGCTGTCGAACATCGCTTTATGGTGAGGGAAAGATGCTTTTGGGATACGAATAGTCGGACACTAAAGATTTTCATAAGAATGAAGAATTCAGTAAGGTAAGAAATAAATTTTCTATTTTTTTTTATGGAGAAGGCAATGTAGAAATTCATGCAGTATGAGTTAGATACTTAGTAGTAATAATCAGCAGATGGTAGCTGGTGGTTTCAGATTAAGCGTATGAAGCATACATAACGTAAGTTAGTTAGTTTTTTTTTTTTTTTTTTTTTTTTTTTTTTTTGATCGGAGAAGCATGTAGAAATAAAAAAATTGGAGTACTTCAAACAAACTGGTAAATCGACATTTAAGGATTTTCATAACCATGCAGTACTATAAGAGTGCATGAAGCATGCAGGAAAGTAAGTGATTTTAATTTACATGACTGCATAAGCATGCAGTAACGTATCATTTTATTTTATTTTTTTGGGAGAAGACCTATACAAATTCATGTACTGAGTGACATGTGAAAAGTAGTAATTACCTGATGGTTATAAACTGACTACATGAATCATGCATAATGGAAGATTTTTTTTTCGACGCAAAAGCATGCATTAACATAAGAATTGATGTTTTTGTACACAATATGAAAGATTCGATCAATATTAAACATGTACAGTCAAGTACGCATAAAAGCAAGTTGACACAAATGGTCAATAAAATATGTAATTTATACTGTTTACAATATTTGACAGCTCTTAACATACAAATATTATAGGATTTTGTAAGTCTATTATAGAACTGTCTGGCAACAAATGCATGAATATTGTAGGTGGTAGCACAATTTGAAACGACCCAAAGACGAATTAATATGACAACAAATAAATAAGCAGCTAGTAGGAATTAAATAGTTCAAATCAAATTGTCAATGCAAATTATTACAGGCATAGCCACCAATAATGCCAAAATAATTTCAATGACCCGGTAGTTAACAAAGATAGAAGAATGGAATGAAGTAATGACCAGCCTCATCATTGACAGCAAGAAATCAAAGATAAACTAACCCAGCGTTGAAGAAGAAATCATGCTCAACGTTGTCTGCAAAATAAAAATATTGTAGCCGCAGTTTGTGATAAACAAATTATTGTGATAAGTAGAACTCACACATCTACGTTTTCAAACAACTATGGTTGGTAGGTATGAATCTTTTACAAAGGCATGCATGGAACTTGGTGTAAGAATGTTACAGCTACATTTTAGCCTATTCCTCTCTACGTTGTACTAATCAGTAAGGTTTATATAATATAATAAAAAAAGATAACAAATGTGGTAGGTCCCAAATTGCACACTCACCTATATAGGTTAGATTAAATTATTTGTGCAGTATATAGTTTGCATAAACACATTGAAGCATAACTCGGACTGAAAAGAATTGTGTTTGTTGCACCAATAGAAGCTGTAGTAGAATAATATACCAGGTAAAGATAAATATTGTAAAGTTAATTTAATTTCGGCACAATATAAATTGAATTACCTGTACGATAATTGACTTCAATTTCCACTTACTCAGCTCGTTGTAGGATACGTACTGCATGGTGTTGTAGATGATTTGTTTACCGTGTGGGATAAGTAACATTTGTAGAGGAGTCATTTTCTTCTTGTTCATGTGCACAAGGGGAAAGAAATAATCAAAAACAAAGGAAATGACATTATAATTACACATTAGATGAAGGATAAAAAGGAGACCTGATAGGTTGTTGAACACCTCTGTGTATACCATGTTTTGGGTGTATGTATTACAACTGTCGTTATGGTCTCCCAGCAGTATCTTCAGCCCACGTTCGGATGTTGTCCTTGATATCGCAACATATAGCTGTCCATGTGTAAAAATGGGGCGGGGCAAATATATCCCAACTTGGTTTAAAGTCTGCCCCTGACTTTTATTAATAGTCATTGCAAAACATACTCTTACAGGAAATTGTCTGCATCGTAAAATAAAAGGCCATTTTGTATCAGATGATGTAAGTACTATGCGTGGGATTAAAACTTTTTTGCCAATATTCGTACCAGTGACAATTTCAGCTTCAATGATCCTATTTGACAATTGTGTGACAATAAGTCGTGTACCATTACACAAACCCAAATTTTGATTAAGATTAAGAAGTAGCATAATTGGAACACCAATTTTCAAGCGAAGTTCATGATTAGGAATACCTGAAATCTTGAGGCTATTTAAGAACTCTACTAGGTATAAAGTGTGAATATCTTCGTTTGAATCAGAAGCAGGGCTAATGGAATCAGCACTGTAATAGCTTGTGAGACAACCACCATAGACGGTTAGCACATATGAATTGTTTTCCTCAACATATTCATTGGTTGGCGCCAATATAGACCTATCTCAAAGATAAGCAGGGTTCATTATATTATTATTCAAATCAGGATACATGCTACAAACTATGTCATGTATCGCATTTCCGGTAGAGGACACAAGTTATTTAGAAGGTATTGTAATCCATGTTGGATCTTCACCATCTGTCAAAGAAAAAGTCGGTATTTTACCGTTACCTATATCCAAGATCCATTGAGAAAAGTTAGTGAGATCGTCAAACTCATTTGCAGTTAGATTTCTGCAATGTAATCGCATATTGATTGTCAACGTGAACACTTTGCATTGGCTCCACAACGGAGACTGATTGATAGCAGAACGCACTATCATTTGCCTAGATCCTTTAGGAACAAATGGTAATGTCTGCCTGAAATCTCCGCCAAGTAGAATGGTTTTACCTCCAAAAATAGATGAATTAGGAATGGTTGAATCCAAGCTTACAATATCTCTAAGGCTTTTTTCAAAAGCCTCTAATGCATTTTGGTGTATCATTGGCGCTTCATCCCATATTATTAAATCATCTTTACGTAGTAGATCAGCAAGAGAAGACTGCTTTGAAATATCACCTGTGGAGGAGTCGTCTAGATTAATAGGAATCTTAAATTTAGAGTGGGTTGTTCTACCACCTGGAAGAAGTAATAATGCAATGCCAGAAGATGCAACTGCAAGCACAATTATCCCTTCTAATCGCAGTCCAGTAATTATGGTTTTCCACAAAAATGTCTTTCCAGTACCCCCACTTCCGTAAACAAAGAAAAACCCGCCCTTTGACGTACGAACTGCAGTGCAAACAACATCATATCCATTTTTTTTGTTCAGTGTTTAAACATGGCAATAGTTTGTTAACTTCGTCTCGTAATAACATAGAATCGTATCTCTCCTCCTCTAGTAGCAAAGCATTAAGTGTAGACTGTTGATGTAATGTAAAGTCTAAGTTAACATCCCAAAATTCGGTAATACATCTACCACTTTTCTGTAATATTTTGTCAATTTAAAAAAGTGATGTAGATTTGTAATCAAGTTCTTTGAATGTAGGACTATTAGTTGATTGTCCCTGCTCTCTAAATATTATGTCTTCAGACAACATTTCCCAATGTTTCTCCCATAAATTTCCAGGTCTAGAAACCTCACAAAAAAGAAGCATCATTACAAATAGATGTCTTAATGATGACGGCGATGCCCATACAGCGGCGTGAGTCAAAGCTTCATCCCACTCGTTGTCATCCTCCAAAAGTCCATGAGCAATGCAAGCATTTTTAAAGTTATCATACAAAACACCATCAACGGTCCTAATATCTTCAAAAGTAGTAGGGCCTTTAACTATGTTTAGTAACAAACGAAGGTAAAACCTTTCTCCTGATGTAGGATGAGCATAATATATTCGTCCAATCATCTCCCCTTTCTTCCTTATTTTCCATATTTTGTTGGATTTATCCCATACCCACTTTGTAGGAAAGTCAACGTATGAAAGTTCTCGAGCATTATCGCAGGATCTATTAGTTTGCATCCATTTGGTAAACATAGATTTCTCCAAATTTTCCTTGCTTTGTAAATCAACTAGAACATCTGTATCTTTGAAAAAACTGTTTGTTCTCCAGGAAGATGGAACGTTAGTCTCTCAATAGATGGAGTACGATGCTGAATTTCAAACTTGAATATTCTCCTAGTTGCTTTGGATGCCGAAACATATCTACAATCAAGAAATGTTTTTACTTCATCTACCTCACAAACATAAGTTTGTTGACCGCCAATATTGTTGTCTATGATTACGCTAGCTCTATCATGACCTTTGTTAATATATTTGAACAAATACTTAACCGTCGAGCTCTATTGCATATTTTTACATTGATGTGAGCCTGATATTTTACTACCAGATCAACATTGTGTGGAATAACCCAACTTTTATCCTAAATAAAATTGTTGTTGGAAGAGGTGTACCGTCCGTTGTTTCTACGACGATACAAAGGGAAATATTTTTTATCAAACGTTGTCTGCTCGTAATATTTTTTTGGATAATGTTTCGAACAACCATCATTAACCATGCAAGGACACTTAGGATTTACTTCTCCACAAGGCCCATGAATCATAAATTGACAAACTGATTCATATGCAAAAAGATCAGAATTTAAATCAGGAATTTCAGCAGAAACAATACCATCAGCATCTGCCACCGTCTTTGGTCTATGATCGGCGGTTACAAATATTAGAATATGAGCATGTGGAAGCCCTCTTTTTTGAAATTCTATTGTGTAAATTACTGCAATGAAATAGAATTAGTTGTGAAATGATGTGCAGAGAAAATAAATTGTTGTTTAAAAAAAAAATTACCTGTTTTTACTTTACCGAAATGACGTTTTTCTTTTATGTCGGTCATCAATTCCATCAGCTTTATGTGAAAAACACGAGAGACAATATCTGGTCTATCTTCGGAGCGCTGATCAGGATATTGTTGCAAAGCACATTCAATTTCTGGCCATTTTGGATTACATGTAAAAGTTAAAAAATAATCTGGGGGAACCTGCCCATCGACATATTGCCATCGCATCCTGATAGTTCTGAACCTTGTATCGTGGACCGCCGGTAAAAGAAGAAGGAAGTATAACCTTTTTTCCAATGTGGTACTCAGAGGTGTCACCGGCGCCTATTGCATCATGCAAACCACGATAAACTTCACATCTAAGCTTACCTTGATGACATTTTATCCATGATAATCTGTCTTCTTCAATACACGTATATGCATCAACAATAAATTGTTGGAAAATTCGTCCACCCAATAACAATAAAGATCCATCAAATGCTCTATGTTGTATGCGATATGCATAGTACTCACGCATTGTAACTGTTAACCGCTTAAGAGTTCCACCTACTTCTGAGGACCTATACTCTATGTTAGATCGGTAACCATCTTCACCATAAGGAAATAAAATGGGATACTGCATTGCCATAAAAGAAGGATGCTTCTCGTTTATTCGTTTTAGTAAACCGCTTCGTTCCGCTATGATAATGTCTCTATATCCACAAGAATCAACATTAGCCATGTCAGTTAATGCCGCAATCTCTGATGATGTTGGAAGATTATACTGTCGACCATCTCTATACCTTCTCTCATAAAGAGTTATGCATATTGGTTGGTACCCAGTGTCATGAAATCTATCTCTCGCCATGCTAAAGACTTGAGCTAGTGCATTGCACTGATCAAACATGCATATTAAGCCATTAACAATATTAGTATCCAGCTTTTCCTTGGCATGATTTCTAGGGGCTGTTAGCCTATTTTCAATCTCATTTGCAGTATCATAAAAATAAAGCTGTGCAAACTTCGGTTTACCATCAGTTGGCAGTAAAGATCCAACTTGATGATGATTTTGATCGTTTAGACGAAAGATATAAGGAGCTCGACCAGTGTTAATAGAATTGTCAACATGACCACCCATTGAAGTGAATGCAAATATTGAATTGTAAGTTCTAATGTTTTCTCTAAACTTTCTAGAACGATCACCCCCCTTGTAGTTTAATAGGTTCATCAAATATTCGGGAGATTGTCGGTATGAAGGTAGTTGCACTTTTCCTTTGCGACAACAGATAGAGAATAAAGGATTAGAAATCGTACTATCTTTTTTAACTCTCTCTTGAAACCACAAAGTTGCCCCATAGTGACTGCATAAACTATTAGGAGGACCCAGGTGTTGTGCAGAGAACATTTTTCCTATATTGAAAAATAGGACTGTGAATGTTGTTTAAAAGAAGAAAAAAAATAGAAATTTGTAAACATTATACATATGATACTTACGAACTGTTAGATGTCTACCAACCACAGCAGGTGAAGGTGGAGAAGCATGTTGTGTACGTTTAAAGCTAAAGTTGATGGAACCATAGTTAAAATAAGGTATTAACATGATGGGGCATCGTATGCACGAATTTGTTCCTGGCAATAAAAAGACATCAAAATACTAAATATATCATGAATTAATCACACAGGAGGGAAGGACAAACATATATATGTAAATATTAATTATAGTCATCTCATCATGTAAAGCATTAAATACAATTTATCAAGAATTTTCATATTTCGATTGGCTGAATTGGATAAAAAGGTACAACATTACAAACTGAGATGATGCATGCACAATCAAGAAAAATGGAAATCTATTATATATAATAGAGTTACGGAAATCTATTATACTAAATTAGTACCTCGAAAGCGTTGTCGTCGATGCTTTAAATGCGAATACCTAAAATGACGGTTCAACCTGCATACTGGAATAGTATATAGTTGAATAAACGACAATTATGTCATATAGAAGAGGACAAATAGGTACATATTATTAGTCAACTGCTCTTCTTTGTTTTTCAAGTAGTCTACAAGTCTCTAATGAATCTTGATAATGCTTATGACAGAGATTTTTTTTAAAACTGGATGGGGTTATAGGAAAAATATCAGAGGAACATGATGTGCAATCGAGCCATGTATATGCAGTGTGTTTAGTTACCCTTTTTTCAACAATATCAATCTACGTTTAGCTCGGAACAGTCGACATCGCTACATGCAATCAAAAAGGGTAAGAAAACTACAAAACATTAATCTATCAGTGATGACATTTACAAACGGCGAAGAGAACTAATTCATATGATCATTTTATTTTAGATGCTTAACACCACCATAAGGATAATGGTTAATATTATGTATGTTTTATGTTATGTTGAACGAATTGACTAATATGATCATTTTGTATTAAGTTGAAAGAAATATACATGAGTAAACGTTACATTGATACAAATAAACATGAGTGAATTAATTAATATGTGCTAGTCAAATAGTCTTGTTATATGCATAAAAATAAACCCGAACTCGGAAGACATGCAAGTAGATTAATGATTATTAGTGGCAGAACTACTTACCAAACGAAGACAGTCGCCATCATGCTCACCATAAGATTGATTTGTCCTCATTGTCAACGTTCACCTATCAAGTGTAGACGGTAGACAAATGAATATGAATGTTGAAAAAACACATAACAAAATAAAAACACGAAAATGGTTATTAAAGGTGACAATCCATCCGTCATTTGATGTGGAGAAAATTATAATGGAATGCAGGAGACCCAAAAAAAATGATGAGAAGTAGAATATCTTAGTTCGACTGAAATACATAACATTTAAGCTTTAGTATACATAGGTAGAAAAGGTCAAACAAAATCTCAATTAACAAAAATTCTTTACAGTCATAGCCTTAAGGTTAGGGACGGAATGGAAGGAAAAACCAAAGAGAAAGCACTCTACTAATTCCAATATGAATATTGTGCAAAAATAATGGGATGTAGCAAAAATCAGTTATATTCTACAAAGCAGGTGCTTAATAGTTGCAGTTACTGCCTTTAAGATTATACAAAATATGTAGCACTCTACTTCATGCTAGCACTAATACAATTTCTTAATGACCGGAATTCGTTTGTTATTTAAAACCCAATAGCCGAACTGGATACCCAAAGCTATAATCACACTATTAATGCAATTTAAAACAAAGTAATCAAAACACCCATACAATCAAACAAAATATTAAATAGATAACAAACACACTATTAATTTGATATTACAATAAACAAACGATTAATTCGAATATAAGGGAGGAGGAAGATAGAAACTGGAGGAGGCAATCCATCAAACAATTGATGTGCAGAAAATTATAATGCAATGCAGGTGACAAAAAACAGAATATAAATGGTTGAAGTAGAAGATAATAGTTCAAGTGGCATCAATGTTCAAAGCAAGGCATCCACCATTTGTGCGTAAATAATTTGATGTTAAATTAGAAAAGAAATTAACAAGTAGTTAAATATTTTGTACTCACAGAATGCACCTACAAATAGGAAGGCGGCAGTTTAATAATCCACTGATATCAGTAAGCATACAATTTGAAGTTTAAAAGAACTAAAAACTGATAGCAGGTTGCAAGAAAGTAATGTAAATTCCAATATTATCTGTCCAATGTGCTGTAGGAACAAAGTGAGCAGGAAATACAAATTCTACCCAGTCTGACGACCCTTGCTGCAATAATCCCAATAACATGAACAAAGTGTAAATTTTTCGACATTTTACATAATCAAGTAGAATAATAACTGGGGTTAACTATAGAAATATACAGGCATTCATATTATACAGTCGGGTAGAAAGTTAAAAAATAGCAAATTTTATCTTTTTTGAGAAGAAAAGGAAATGCAGTAAAAATATTAAACAAAATACATTTTATAAAGGGTAAATGGTCCGGAAAACCATGCACCTACAGTCAAGAACAATCCGCTGTCACAGGCGGTAGCCAGTAGTCGCTGGTGCGCTACAGTGGAAGCCGAATAATTATTATCAGTGGAGAGGATGAGCGAGAATAGGGGATTCCAGGAAGAGAAAGAAAATATTAGAGCCCAATTGTATAAGAGGAGAGGAAGAGGATGAGCGAAAATAGGGGGAACTATGCAGGCAAAAGTGGATTTGAAGTAAAGGAAGTGGAAGTAAAAGTGAGGGTGTAAGAAAGTGGTGGCAGAATTTTTTTTATTCGTTTTAAAAATAAAATTGAAAAATATAACAGGTGGAATTCGAGATAACATAACACACTGAGCTATAAAGATACCCACGTCAGCAGTGAGGTTTCCGTAACTCTATTATATATAATAGATTCTGCCTTGATTTATGGTTATTACACGTTATAAAAATATGGGTTGTTACAATTTTTAGGAGGGAAAATGCATGCTCTCACTGCCAGCGTACCTGAGAGAGAGGTAGAAAGGTTTCTATTGAAGAAAAAGTTTAATTTTTCGTCTTGATCATCCTGTTAGTACTCTCTTTGATTTTAGCACTTCACACTTGTTTATATCTGCTTCCATAGTTAGGTCTCTGCTCCTTAATACTTGTATAGTAGAAGATCTCATTATTGTCTCAAATCCAATTTGTGGTTCGGTTCATTTATCTTTGGTTTGTAAGGATTTGAGATGCTTATGTTTTTAGTTTCATAGGCTATGGGTTGATTCTAGGCATGGATTGGTTAGCTAGTAGTTGTGAAACGAGGGTAGTTAGACTTTTTAATTGCCTCGGGAATACCCTCGAGATTTCATGCGATCCTGAGGGGATCAGTTAGCCTTAGCTACCCAGAATCACTTTAGGTATCTATCGACGATTTTCAATTTGTTGTAGTAGTCCATGAGTACGCAAGATGTTTTGATTAGGGTAGGGCTTTTCCCCCTAAAACTCAAGACAAACTTCCGCATATATCTAGTTGAGAATGCAAACCCCGTTATGCAATCAACGATAGTTTTGGAACAAGACTGGCAAGGATAGCCAGAGTCGGTTAAGTTCTCAATTGTTTGGTTGTTTTGCTAGTATCATCTCACATAAATCATCCAAATTTGGAGGAGGTATTCCTTGGGTGATTATCTGATATTAGTTTAGGCCTTTGGGGCTTGTACTTGAGGGATGTCAAGTTCGACTAGGATGGTTTGCGTGAGAGATATTGACCCTCATATTTGTGACATGATGGATAAGCTAAGTAGAAGAGAGACCCCTAATCATCTTAGCATATACACTTGGTATCATGGTTAACATCAGTTTATCTTGGAAAGATAGTTCGACTACATTGGAGACCCTCTAGCATAGTAAGTGATCGAGGTCCTATCTTTACTAGTGGGTTTTGGAAATGGAGGTCAAGAATATTCGCAATCTTGAAGTTAGATTAGTTAAGGTACAGTGGAGTGAAGCTCAAGAAGATGCAACTTAGAAGACTGAAGACTAGATACGTGCATCATACCTTTTTTGAGAGTATATCCTTGATTCCACTTTTTCTGTAATATTTATTTTACGTGCTAGTCTTTATCTTTTAGGTATATCCTCTCGGTCCTATCCTCGATCCAAAGGTAGAAGCCAATGAATGTAAACATGTATTTGAAACATGTTATGATTGATGGTTGCATGTGGTTGCAAGTGTTTGCTAGTGGTTGCTCGTGGATGCATATACACACATTAGGCACTAGATCGGCTCAGTCACTTTCATATTGCATGAGTGAACTTTTATATATATGGATTGAAACTTGATGTGTTATCGTATGGATGTTGCATTTGTATGAATGATTGTGCACTCATGTAGAAGTTATAAAGTACGATTAGGGATATTTGCATACATATTGGACGCATGACACTCTCATGATTCACATTAAGGAAGTCAACTGGATCAGTAGACCGCCGGATTTTGCATTAGATAAGAAACATATACACACACTCTGCATATGTTCATACGACATTAGAAACCTTTTAAGGACAATGGATGCCTGTGATCGAATGGTTGAGTACATGGACAATGGATGGTAGGATATACGTTCTCCTTAACTCCTTAACTTGAAGATTTCGAGGACGAGATCCTTTAAGGAGGGGAGAATGTAACTCCCCGTATTTTCAGTGAACATCAAAGTAATAAATCAAAGTATACTTGATTTTTAAATGACGAATTAGGGGAAACGGGTTATGCCATTACGTTCGTCTCGGAATTCTGCTTGAGATAGAGTCCGAGTTTGCATAAATCTGACTCCGTATGAAGAAGTTATGGCACTTAGAAGTTTCAGGAATTTAAAATAAAAACCAGCCCGAATTCAAATTTAAAGTTTCGAAATTCAAATCACACGCCCGGGCTGGGCGGGAAATTTCCCGCTAGGATCTAGGTCAACCAGGGGGTCGACCTAGGGGTCAACCTGGGTCACACAGGTCGACCATGGGGTCGACCTTAGGGTCGACCTCCCCCCTTTTCCAGATCCATAGACAGATTCGTTTTTCTGCATTTAGACGCCCGTTCTGACCAGATTCGTTGGTCCTAAGCTATTTAAACACCCCCAAACCTCACTTTCTCTCCACACAACTTCATTTTGCCTATACTCTACCCTAATTCATATCAAAATAAATCAAAGACGGGGTTATGCTGCTCAAGTCCTTCGTAGAATCAAGTTAAAATTCAAGTAGAGATTCAAAAGGCTAATTCAACGACTTCAACAACTATTTTCTAAGAATCAAATCAAATCTAAATTAGAAGAACAAATAGTCTACTTCAAGGGAGAGCTATTCAGTTTCAGAATACAGATCTCAGCATTCAAGGCCGTTTTGTAATTTGTAAGTTCACGTTACTTTCAGAAATAAAAGTTAATTATGATTCTGTCATTGTAATAAATCTGAATCTGAGATTTTGCCTATTTCTATCTGTCTTTCTATATCCTTTGGATCTATCTCGTTGATAATATTATGTCCATTCTTTGTGTCTTCTTTCCTTCTTCCCTTTTTGTTTTATAGCCAGGCTACTGCGAGCCTGAGCCAGATCTCATAAGAGATGAACGTACGTTGGAAATAGAATTAGGCATAAAATATGACTTGAACATGACCAGCGCTAAAATTTGGGAAAAGTATTAAATTGTGTATAGTTGGGCATAATTAAGTTGTAACTGATTTGAGGACCTAACACATGTTGTATTCAAAACATAAAGTGTATTGGACATATGACTTAAGATTTGAGGCATAAAGTATTGGACATATGACTTGAGATATGAGGCATAAAGTATTGGACATATGACCTGAGATTTAAGGCATAAAGTACTGGACATATAACTTGGTATTTGGGGTGTAAATTGAACTGTAAATATAAGGCATAGTACATGTTGTGGTTTAAGATCTAAAAATTGGGGCATATATATGTATATGATAGTTTATGATTTGGAAGAAGATTAGTGTGTATAGTGATGTATGACTTAGGCATGAAAACAAGACTTGCCTTTGTTTTGTAAGTCAGTTACTTTTTAGATTTGAACACCTAAATCTAATTGTGACATATAATAAAATGGGTATGAGAATATACCTGATGTAAGCTTTCCTTTCATTGAAATCTGTGCTTGAGTATATATATCTTTGGGAACCATTTTTGACTATGAAACTGGTCCAATCATATCTATCCTTGTTGTATATCGGAATTATAATCCTTTTTAAGTCCATGATATAATTCTTATCATACCTATATGACTGTGATGTATTCCTTGCAAAACTTGTCTTTTTAGTACATCAAATTTATTGGACCAGTAGTTCTTATCATCATATGACTATGCCTATCCTTACGATGTTCCATCTTGCTTCTCCTCTTATATTATGAATCTTGAGTTGAATCTCAAAATACATACATTATGAATGCGGGGGAAATTGGGTATAACATGAAATTGACATTATTTGGCATAATTTGGAACATGTAATATGGCATAATTGTTAAGGTTCAGTTTGGGGTAATCTGACATGTATTATGGAATAGTAATTTGACATATTGAACCTAGAACTGGTATGAATGACAAAGTAGGAAGTTGGCATATAAATCAAGTTTGGGAAAAATTGTTATTGTTGCGAATTTGGGGTAACTTGAGCATTAAATCTAGATTGGGTGTAAAATGTAACATGACTAGTTTTAGTGAATTTGGTAATTAGTATGTAAAATCTAGATTTGGGTATATAGGGTAAATGTGTAGATTAAAGATGAACATGCCTAACCCAAGGTTAGATTGAGTTGTGGTGTAAAACTGCCCAGAATCGCCCGGCACATCCAGTAACCACAACAACACCTATCTAATGTGAGAGATTACTGCATCATGCCTAAGAAAAACCCGAGGTTAGATTGAGTTGTGGTGTAAAACTGCCCGAAACCTCCCGACACATCTAGTAATCGCAACAACACATATCTAATGTGAGAGGTTGGTGCATTAATAAATCAATTAATGCTAATGAATAAGATGAATGAGTAGGGTTAAGTTCATAGGAACACTTAACCAATATGACAAGATGGATGGCTAGAGTTAAGTTAATAGGAAACACTTAACCGGTATAGCATGATAAATGGAAAGGGTTAAGTTAACACTTAACCAATATAACTTGATTTGTGGTAGGGTTAAGTTAACACAAGAAGGCGACACTTAACCAAAGTAACATGACATGATGAGCAGGTGGGTTAAGTTAACTTGAATTGACTGATGACACTTAACCAATACAACAAGACGAACTTGTGGGGTTAAGTAACAAGAAACACTTGACCAATATAACTTGATGAACGAACAGGGTTAGGTTAATAGGAAAAACTTAACCAATCTAACATGATAAGTGAGAAGGGTTAAGTTAATAAGAAACACTTAACCAACATGACATGATGAATGGGTGGGTTAAGTTAACATGGATGGACAACACTTAACCAATATGACATAATGCGTGAGAGGCTTAAGTACATATCGGGTTGGTGGGTAATATTAGTACATATAGGCCCACAAAACTTAACCGTTAAATAAATATGTTTGAATTGATGGGAGGGTTAAGTACATATAGGGTTGGTGGGTAATATTAGTACATATAGGCCCGCAAATCTTAATCGTTAAATAAACATGCTAGAATCGGTGGGAGGGTTAAGTACATCTCCTGTAGGTGGATAATATTTTATATATAGGCCCACAAACTTAACCAATAGCAAACCCTAGTAACGGGGACCCATTTCAGCAGTAACCCACATAGATGTATCATTGTACCCTGAAACTTGGCAGGGTGGGGCACGATTACTGGGCTGATTATAAGCGGTCAAAACAGCGGCAAGGGGTACGTCAGTGTAGGTTTCGACGGTTTACGGCCGTACACGTACTACGGAGTGGGAAAAAGCAGGCATTGGGTACTAGTAGATACACAATGTGCATCCTGAATCGTGTCGAGTCGTTATCATAAGGATTGATACACCTTATGTTGGGGCCAGCACAGGGGATCTACACGCAAGAGAGGGTCGATTGACACAGACACATGGAATATTAATACAAGTAGGGAGCTGATTGATAGGGTAGAAAGGTACATCTAACATGTTCATGGCAATTAGGCAGGTTGAGGTAGAATCCTCACGATAGATATACACCTGAAGGCTACCACAATTACGGGGATAGGGATCACGTTATCATTTTATACAGATTACTAGTTGGGACACTAGTTAGGTGGTCCAGAGATAAATATAGAAATCAGAATAACAAAGTAGTAGCAAAGCAGAGAAAGAGTAGAAGCACATTTAGTTTCTCTTGCCTTATCATACCATATACTTATCCTATGTTATCATGTTATCGTTGTTCTCATGGTATTGTCTTGTATTCAGTTTATGCGTGTCATGATGCTTTTGCCTGTTTATATGCTGAAAGTCACTGGACTTACCAGACTTATGTTTGATCTAGTTTTGTTTCGCCTCTTTTCTTCCGTTCCCCCCTGGTTCACAGGGAGGAAATGTTACCACTTAGCTCAGTTCTCTTTCCAAGCTCGAAGATAGTCGATGTATTGCTTTGGACTCTCTCTTCCACTGCTATGGCTGGTTCATGCTTTATTGGGGAATATCATTGTTATTTTTATGCTTCTTTTATACTTGAAGTTTTTGAATCAAGACAGAAGTTCTATGTATTACCTTTAAGTATGATTGAGATAACTGTTGTAAAAGCTTGATTGAATTAAGTTGTTTATAAAATGACTTTATTTTCCGCTGCTTTATTTGTCTGTCTTGTAATTTATTTGCATCTTTTACCTAAAATGCTCCACCAAAGTTAAGGCATTCACTTTGTGAGTGACCTTAACGGTGGTAGGGTGTTTCAGATTCATTAAAAATTCACTTAGTTTTAATCTTCCAATAATCATTATTTAATGATTCTTTAGCTTTGAGAAATCAAACATGCCACACTGACAATCTACACTGTACCACTGATTTATGCCGATATATAACCTCTAAACTCATATGTCTTAGAGAAGGGTGTTAAGAAACAGAATAAATTCTCCACCACCAAACAGATATATATATATTTAGCAGAGATCAACAATACAGTTCAAAATACAATGTTAGACATGAAATCCTATCTTTAATTGGGTTAAAGAACCATTGTCATTTAAAAACACAGTTCACGATAAATCCAAAATCATATTCCATTAATTATGGAATCTTCACAAAAACAGATCAATATATATATATATATATATATATATATATCAATTTCCGTATCCGACTAATAATATAAATGGAATCACGAGAAAGCCTTTTAAATTCCATATACATTAACAGTCTTCCTCCACAGAAGCTCGCTTCGATTATTCCAAATCGAATCCCATTCAATCCCAATTTATTTTATTAAATTAAAAAACTTTACTTTGGAAAATTCCACTAAATCTTAGATAAATTCCAAATCTTAACTTCATTGTTAATCAAGTTAAAGAACAAGTATTATTTAAAACACCGTTCACGATAAACCCAAAATCCCATTCTTAATTCAATTCCAATTAAATATTAATTAATTGGTAAACTTCTCTAATTCTTAATTAAAAGATTTATTTTTTCTCAACTGGATTTAAGAACAGTGTTAATGAAGACACCATTCACTACAAACCCAAAATCCAATTTAATATTAAATATAAGGCTCTGAATAGAAATTATATCGACTTATATTCCATATCAAAATTTGAAACCAACAAATATCGTGTTGGAAATAACGATATAAATATATCTTCCAAATTTCCATAACAATAACCGTATAATCACGAAATCCAACATCAAAATATTACGAATATATGATTTCCATTCAATATTCGATCCAATTTGTTCATTGGAAACTTCTGTTTATATTAAAACCGTTCATGAATCCAATTTATTTTATATAAAATTTATTGGATTTCAAAACTAGTTAATAACTAGTTCATTTTGATACAAAAATAATTTATCTTTACGAACGTGGAATTTTTCATCCAAATTCTTTTCAAATCATTTATTATGATTTTACACAAATTATTAATATTTTTAATAACTTTATTACAGCCCTTTTAGTTGATTTCTATAAACGGTCATCGAATTGCACTTACATCGACCTTTTCCAAATTTGATTTGGACATAATTCCAACTCTAATCGTTAGATTTTAATTCTCTTATATTTTTGGAAAGCTCTTTTCAATACGAACCCAAAGGTTCCAGTTTTAGGAAAATCCGACGGTCAGATCTCCCGTAATATCTATTCGAAGTTAATGGTCGAAATTCGCGAACGGTCGCGGCGCGGCGCGTTCTATTCAGACCATTAAATATAATATATATATATATATATTATATATATTTCATCGATTTCCATTCAAAACGTATTTTATAAATTCGTTTTAAAAAGATTTCAACTTCATTTTCAATTTTAAATCAATATTGAATATTCCATATCATTATAATATTAAAATGATAATATTTTCAAGACATCAGATTTTGAAATCATTTCCTTTTGGTATTCATTATAAAAATGAATAAAATCGATATAAATATCATTCGCGTCAAAATGGCGCATCTCTAATCAACACGGCTTCATATATTTCAATATTTTTATGTTCATCCCAAATCGAACATAAAAATCATATTTTTATCCTTTACGGAATATTATTTTATAATATTCATTATTTTAAAATATTCGTTATTTCTAAATTGGAATCGGACACAGTCAATTACCATATAATTTTATTTATATGGATTTCATACACACATGTGCACAACAATAATCATACACAGTCAGCCATCATCCAGAGTGCATTACACAATTGCATAAGCATCAAATATAAATAATTAACGCTTACAACAGTCTGTCAACCAATCGATTGACATACAACTAAACAATTGGGATTAGTGTACGTCAAATATCATCCCAATACCCATATGGGTTTTCAACCAACGAATACTAAATATACAAATACTGAATATTATTTGTGCAGTTGGGCGATATGTAAAATTTATCGTCCCAACCAATGTCAGTTAAATAATTGTACATAAACAAATCGTTTAATTTGTTTCTGAATATTTATTTTCATTTTAGGAGAATTTTATGTCGTTTATATATATGTTAAAAATTATTTTTTTAACGATAAAATATTTGTTTCAACACATGAATATTTTTAATAGTCCATACATTCAATAAAAATAATATTTTTATTGTTCTAACATACACATGAATATTTTATACAGTTCATATTCACATTAAAAACTATATTTTTAATGAATAATATTTATTTCAGAAAATTTCGGCATTATAACGGTGCGATATTAAAACTGGAGTAATGTCTAGCATTACCCCTCTCCCGATGTTGGCTCGCGCCATAAACAATGATCAACTGAACCACAATACAATCATTTCTCAACCCAATCCAGTTTACAACAATTCAATCCATACAACCAAACAATCATGGTTTGCACAATAAAATAGTGTTGGAGGCTTCTAAGCCCCGTCTGCATCCTAAAATATATTTAACTGTAAATTAATTAGAGTGAGAAGGAGTTCTCACCCAGAAGCTAAACCAATTCGTCGCGATTCTTCTAATGTAGAAAATTCTTGTCTCTGCGCTCGCTTTTCTCGTTTCCCGCACTTAAATTCGCCTCTTTCACTCTAGAATTTGTATACGGCCTCAAATCTTCACCAAATTTTGTCACTAGCCTAAACGCGCCATTCTGGACAACTTTTGCCTAGTGGACTTTCTTCCAAAACTGCATCAATTCACTAGAAATCGCGAAAAACAGCAGCAGATCCGCGATCTTTGGACGCACTTTCCGGACAGCTCCGCAATCCAAAATAGGACTTCCATATGCTCAAATCGAGAAAAGCTAGATCTTCGACTTTGTTGCTATGGAGTTTTGGCCATAGGGGCTCGTTTTGGAAGATATGGGCTAAAACAGATCTGGGTTGTTATGTACGCACAAATTTTTGTAAAAATGTTATTTTTATAGGAAGTAGGGCCTGGGTCGGAGGTGGGTGGTGCTGCACGAGGCGGGGGACCCGACTAGACATGAGGGTGGTGCTGGTGGGTGGCAGAGGTGGTGGAGGGGTCCACGGTGGCTAGGGTTTGTGGAATTAGGGCTTTGGCTTCTTGAAATGAAGAGGGAGAGAGGAGTGAGGAGGGAGGAGCTGAGGGAGGGCGGCAGTGCCATGGCCGGAGGCGCGATGGTGCCGATGGGGGAGGGCGGCTGCGGTGCATTTTTTCTTTTCGAAAAATCACGACGGTGTAAGAGGGAGTGAGGGAGACAGATAAAGGGGTTGACTAATTATATATTTATTATTTTTAATTTCAAGAATTATATTTTTCATTCAATCTCCAAATCGAACCCAGTGACTGTCGTTCCTAGCTAATTACCCCCATTCCGAACACAATGGGATAGGTACAGTAAGCCAGTTTGACTGTTTCAATCAGTTTTCGATAAAATTAAAATATAAATTAATATAATGTTCTATACTGATTTTAACGTACATTTTAATTTACCAGGGCCACATATTGACTCCAAAAATTCCAGAAAAATAAATCTAGTTATGTTTTGACGATACGGTCCTAACAAAACTAATTTCGTTGAATTGGAGACCATTTGAAAAACGATCATTTTCCAGTCGATTAAATTCAGACTGAAATTGCCAAACACGTTTTAATCCACCACGCTCACCTATTAATTCCAAAAATCATGAAAATCGGAATCAAGCAATAATTTGACATTTCAGATCCAACAAAAGTGATTTTGTCAAAAACGGAGGTCGTTTGCAAAATGGCTACTTTTAAGGGCTATGTGTAATTTAAAAAATTATATAAATTCCATAGCGAGTATTTTAAATTTTAAACTGGACATAACTTTTTATTCCTGTTATAAAATCTGGACTTTTAACATTCGTTAGAAAGATATAATTAAACAGATTCAAATATTTCTAATTTTACTGAAATCCGATTTATTTTGAATCTTATACATTCATTAGAAATTTGAAATTGAATTTTCAAACTGCAGCACCATTTCAGACTCGTTTTATAATTAAAATAAATTTGTACATTCTAACTTTGATTAAAATTAATTTTTAGTTGTAATTATTTAAAGTAAATCATTTTAAATATTCAAAATCCATTAAAATTGCTAAAATAAAAATTTTAAATTGGTTTTGAAAATCCGGGTTGTTACAATAATTTTATAAATATGTTTATATAGTTTATATTTATGTTTTCATATGATTTCCTACTTAACAATATTAATTAATAACACTATATTTTAATTTAAGAATTTCCGGAATTATTTTTATATCAAAACACTTGAAAAATACTCAAAAATTCAATTTACACTAAGCATATGTCGACATATATAAAACACCATGTCGACATATAACTATCACTTTTTCAATTTTGGAAGGAAGTGTCTTTTCACTAATTGTGACGATTCTGAAGCATTGCAACCTTTTACAAACTATAAAAATGGCTTGAATTCGAATTTTTAATCATCTCTTCTTCTCCTCTTTCACTCTACTTCATTACACCATTAATCCTTATCATTTTTATGATTCCTACACCAATACACTACCAAATTCAATTCTGTTTTCACTAGTCTTCTTCTCTCTACACACTCTACTCATTACTCTCTGAATCAAGTGCTATTGAAGAGTTATAGGACTGTTTGTAATTATTTGAGTTGTATTTGGGGTAATCGGTGGTATCCCTTATAGCTGTAAAATCAAGGACGGATAATCGGTGGTATCCCTTGTAGCCGTGAAATCAAGGAGCTTGGAATCGGTGGTATCCCTTATAGCCATGAAATCAAGGAGGTTGTAATTGAATTTTGATATAGTAATAAGACTCTATGTAATCCAGCGTTGCGTGGGACTGGACATAGGAGCAAACCAAACCATTATAAAATCCGGTGTGTTCGTTCCTTTTCTGCATTTTTATTTCTATTTATTTTACATTTGTGTTTGATTCTGTGTAAGTGATTGTTTCCATGGTGTTTGATTCATATATTTTAGATTTTGTTTAAATTCTCAAAAACACTAGTCACCCCCCTCTAGTGTTAATTTTGCCTTAAAAATCCTTTCCGCTTTCCCTAACAATTAGTATCAGAGTAAGTTCTTTCAAAAACTTCATAATCTAATTTTTGAAAATAGTGACAATGGCAACCAAAACTGGTTGCAATAGTAGTTCTTTTGTAGAGGGTTAGTCCACTGTTAGACCACCACTGTTTAATGGTAGTATTGCAATAATAGTTCTTTTGTAGAGGGTCAGTCCACAGTTAGACCACCACTGTTTAATGGTAGTAATTATTCATATTGGCATGTAGAATTAAAATATATTTATAGTCACTAGGATTATATACATGGAATAGTGCACAAAATGAATTTGTTGAACCCACAACTTCTTTTGCACAATGGACAAATGAACAAAAGGCTGCTGCACAAAGCAATTCTAAAGCCATGAATATGTTATTTTGTTCATTAGATAGGAATGAGTTTAACAGAGCCTCAATATTTAAAATTTCTTATGAAATTTGGAGAACTTTATAAGTTACTCATGAAGGAACTAGTAAAGGTAAACAAACTAAAATAACAGTGTTAGTTAATCAATTTGAGTTATTCAAAATGAACGAGAATGAATCTATCTCCGATATGTATTGCAGCTTTCAAGAGATAGTGCATTCATTAACAACACTTGGGAAAACTTATTCTAAAGCAGGTCAAGTAAGAAAAATATTGAATTCATTAACACTAGAATGGGATCAGAAAACTTTGGCAATTGAAGAAGCCAATGATGTCAATGAAATGAAAATTGAGGAGTTAATCGGAAATTTGACATCTTATGAAGTCCAATTATAGAAAAGAAAAGAAAACAAATCAACAAAAAAATCTATCACATTAAAAGCAACAACAAATGATTCTTACTCGAGTAGTGAAAATGATGAAGAAACAGTAATTATGACAAATCATTTTAGAAGATTTTTGAGATATAGAAGGAAGAATTATAATCAAGAAGTTCAAAAAGTAATGACCATCAATGTTATAACTACAACAAACCAGGACATATAAGGAAAATGTGTCCATATCCAAACAAATCGACTCTATAAATAGACACCAACAATTCGTCAAGAAAGAGAAACAAAGCATATGCAGCAACATTAGATCAGATTGATCGTCAAGTGATAAAGAACCAGAAATCGGAAATATGAATATATACTTTACAGCAATTTAGAATTTAGAAAATTTCGAAGAAAAGGATATAAAAACCGGGTACGCCTTAATTAATTTCTTATTTTATTTGGTTGAATGGTTGATTTGTTTGTTTGCTTTGATAAGAATATAAAAACTTCAAAATTTAAACTTGAAATTTGAAATTTGAAACTTGAAATTCATAATAATATTAATAAATAACAAATAAAATAAATTGTTTGTGTGTTTATTAGGATTAGAATTATTTCAGGAAATCGTTAACTTGAAATATAAATCGATAATATAAATTTCCATTCACAAAAAAATATTTTTCTTTAAAAGTAGACATATATGTCGACATAAAAATATGTATATGTCGATATATCTGACTAGTTTTGAAATTCAAAATTTTAATTTCAAAGGTTTAAACTTTCTAACTTCCCTCCAACTTTTCACCGACTCCCAAGGTCTGAAAAGGTGTCATTTCAATCTGAAAATTTGTGCCTATTCAATTTATATCTGTTCAATTCGTATCCATTCAATTTCTATGTATACATCTATTCTTTCTACCTCACAACTCAAAACAATACTCTTCATATCTATTCTCTTCAAAGCTATCAATTCAATGGCTTCCTCTAGTTCATCTCAAAAATTGAAGATAACCAAAACAATCAAAGGCTATCTTCATAATGACAAAGAGGCTATCAAAGCTTAGATGGATTTATGAAATGATTACTGGTTTTGAAGATGATTATATGATCAGTGGTGATTTATAATGGAGTTTTTTATGGTTGCTTTACAGTTCAGTTGGTACCAATCGGTTCAGGACGCAATCTCTATAGAGTTTAGTTTGGAAATTTATCTTGCTATTTCAAGGCATTACTACAAGTGTTGTGTATATGATATTATCATGAGTTGTTTTTATATTTTTGTTTATTGGTTGAGTCTATATTGTAATCATTCCTATAGAGAAATAAAAAATTTGCGCTTAACTTTCAAAAAAAAAAATAGTAATTATTTAGCAAGTGCTAAAGTTAACACGGGTGCTTTCGCCATCTTTAGTGAATTTCCCTTCTATGATCTTACTTCTCTCTTTCAACACAATGAAGTCTTGAGTCTAATTGACTCTCGTGATAATGATGAAGTGTGTTATCCCAAACTCATCAAGATGTTTTATGCGAATCTCAGTCGCAGATTTTATGAAGGTAATGAAAATCAAATCTGGAGTAGTGTCAACGACACTCAAATTGTTCTCAATGCCAAAATCTTAGGCACTACTCTAAATTGTGGAAGCATAGGCTCGGATTTTGTTACCGACAAAACCGATTCGGAAACCTTTCGCGACATATTTGAAGATGGTACTCCAATGGAGTTCAAAAATCATTCCTTTCATCCAAAAACAAGAATTGTCAACCTTCTCTTTCAACATACCATCACTCCTCATTTGGAAATTTCAACAGTCCAACTCTCAAAGTTCAAAAGGCTCTATTTGCTATTATAGGTAGCTATACTATTAATTTGGATGAAATAATCTTAAATGAAATTAAACCCATAGAGTTATCGTCAAGAGAAAACACTCTCTGCTATGGTGTTTATCTCACTCATATTTTCAAATATTTTAATGTTGATCTTCATGGAGAAGAATTTGTAGCTAGAAAAGAGTTTGACTCATCAAACATTCGTCTCATGCAAATTCCTCTCACTTTCAAATCGTATGAGACATTCAAAGCCAAACAAGCTCGAATGCAACAAGAACAAGAGCCAATGGAAGTGGAAGAAGAAGAGGCTTATATAGAAAGTGTTGAGTATCCAGCCGATACTAAATGCATTTACAAAGAGACGATTATTCAAAATCAAGTGAAAATCATCAAAAACCAAAAGACGCTTAACAAAAACTTTCCAAAGTGACCAAATTCATGGTCAAGATAGGAAGAATGCTTCGAGTGTCACCTCCCTCATCGTCACCAGAAAATTAGTCCATCTAGTTTAGTCTATCTTTATGTATTTGCTAATATTTCCTTTCGAATCTCGTATTTAAGTGTGTCTTGATTAGTTGGATGTATTTGCATTCTATTATGTAATGAATGGAGTTTTATTTATGTTAAAATCATCTTTATGTCTCTGTAAAAACTTTAGAACTAATTGTAATATAATAGATTTCAAAAGAATTCAAAATTCAAAAATTTCCAAAATTTTCGCTATAGTATGTCGACATATAAGTAAGTATATGTCAACATGTAACAACAAGATTTTCAAATTGATTCAAATTTTAAAATTAAAATAACTACTCATATCCATTCAAAATCCAATGAATTCCAGACCCTATTTAAGCTTATTTCTTCTAGAAAAATTCATTATTTTATTTCTCCTTCTTCCTTATACATTTCTCATCAAATCCATGGCAAATCATATTCATAACACAAGTGAAAATTTATGATTCTTTGAATTCTTTCAAGAAAATTCTCTCCATAGTACTATGTAATCAGCGCAAACTAGAGTTAATTCAAATGAGTATGGTTGAATATCAAGAAAAACATTTTGATGTGATTCGTTGGGATATCTCTTCTCATTTCAAAAATGAAAACAACCAAACATCACATAACATTGAAGAAGAATGGAAGGACATCAAGAAGAACCCAATCATTGGACAAGATTAATGGGTTAAATTCCTAAGAAACGTTTAATTATTCAGTACAATTTGATTGATTTGTTTGATTTGGATTCTATAATTTGAAACTTGCATATATTAAGACATACGGTGTGGTGTGATTTGGTTTGGTTTGTATATATAACAAACAAACATATGTAATTGTAATACTTCGGATTGATTTGTATTTATTCATTATATTGCTAGGAATTATTATATTGTATAGATTGGGGGGTATTCTACTTTGAATTAGTTATAGTTTAAGGGTAAATATCATTAGATTAGTTATTTAATTTCTTACAGGTTTTATTTAGACAGTTATACAATTTAGGGGAGTTATTTTAGAATTTCGTTTTGATAATGCCAAAGGGGGAGAAATTGTAAAATATACAGACATAGTTTATAGGATTCTTATAGAAAGGGGGAGTATTAGAAGGATCATCATCAACAAGTATATACAGGTATGATATTTTACAAACTAAGGTTGTCATCGTAAAAAAGGGGGAGATTGTTTGAGAATGGAGTTTTGATGACAAGAACCTTATTTCAATATTAATTGATTATAAATATATACTAACGCTTTTGCATCGAATATATATATATACATATGCAAGATTTATATACATGAAATATTACTGAAGACTGTATAGTTTAAAGATATTAGAGATTCAAAGTTCAGAGAAACTTCAAGACTCATGAGTATTCAAGATTTCAAGAGTTCAAGACTAATATAGTTATAGAGTCTAGATTATGTAAGACTCTAAATAGCACTCCAGTTTCAAATTCAAATTCTAATTCTAATTTTCAAATTCTGTTTTCAAATTCTATCTTTAATCCTCTCTATTTTATTTTCTATCTTTTCTATTTTCCTTTCTTACTTTACTTTTGTTTCCAAACTTAAGTTTTATATATTTATATTCTTACACTTTATTTTATACAGTTTTAAACTTTATAATTTTATAAATATGTTTATATAGTTTATAATTATGTTTTCATATGATTTACTACTTTATAGTATTAATTTATAACACTATATTTTAATTCAAGAATTTCCAGAATTATATTTATATCAAAACACTTGAAAAATACTCAAAATTAAATTTATACTAAGCATATGCCGATATATAAAACACTATGTCGACATATAACTATCACTTTTTCAATTTTGAAAGGAAGTGTCTTTTTCACTAATTGTGACGGCTCTGAAGCGTTGCAACCTTTCACACACTATAAAAAGGGCTTGAGTTCGAATTTTTAATCATCTCTTCTTCTCCAGTTTCACTTTACTTCATTACACCATTAATTTTTATGATTTCTACACCAATATTCTGCCAAATTCAATTCTGTTTTCACTAATCTTCTTCTCTCTACACTCTCGACTCATTACTCTCTGAATCAAGTGCTATTGAAGAGTTATAGGGCTGTTTGTAATTATTTGGGTTTTATTAGCGGTAATCGGTGATATCCCTTATAGCCGTAAAATCAAGGATGGATAATTGGTGGTATCCCTTATAGTCGTGAAATCAAGGAGGTTGTAATCGGTGGTTTCCCTTGTAGCCGTGAAATCAAGCAGTTTGTAATTGGATTTTGATATATTAATAAAACTCTTTGCAATCCAGCATTGCGTGGGACAGGACGTAGGAGCAATCCGAACCAGTATAAAATCCGGTGTGTCCTTTCCTTTTCTGCATTTTTTAATGTTTATTTTGCATATGTGTTTGATTCGGTGTCAGTGATTGTTTCTGTGTTATTTGATTCATATATTTTATCACATATATTTTTGATTTTGTTTAAATTCTCAAAAACACTATTCACTCCCCTCTAGTGTTAGTTTTGCCTTAACGATCCTTTCCGCTATCCCTAACATCGAGGATATATGTGTTGGGTGTTGAGTTTGAGTGCGATGCATATGTGCTTGGTCCATGGGCTATGGTTTGATTCTAGGGATGGATTGGCTAGACATGTATGGTGCCATTCTAAACTATGAGAGGAGAGTCGTTGGACTTTTCACTTGCGAGGAAGGACTCTCGAGATTTCTTGTGATCCAAATGGGTCTATTATGCTTAGCTTCCTAGAATCACTTGATGCTTCTGTCGACGGCTTGCGATCTGTACATGTAGTCTATGAGCATCCTGATGTTTTTTGTGACGACCGCCCACAGCCCCTACAATATAGAAGAGGAATAAAGTGATGAAAGGTGTGCCAGGCAGCTATGGACAATCATCAGGATATGATAACAATCTCGGAACTTGTCGTAAACTCAAAGCGCAAGGATAAAATATAATAGGACATATACAATAGATAGTGATAGTGTAACAGAAAACACTAAACTTTCATAACAACTAGAAAGTATTTCCCATACACGTAGATAACAACAGTAATGTTTGTATAATTTGCCTCACTACAGCACTTAGAGAAATAGCAAACATCGGAATTCCAATTACTAGATAGTAATAAAACTGGTACATAAGCCTCCTGCTCGCCATCGATCAGCATCATCATCCTCACTAAAACATCACCTGTCACCTGCTACTCAGTCTACCCATCCACAACCGGTGAAAAACCCAAGGTAATAAGAGGAAACATAAAACCTTGGGTTAGACACTAGTCTAGTGGGGGATAAAACAACTAACAGACTTCATCAATAAAGTATATGAGGATGGGTAAATAAACAACTAATCTACCCAGCTCCTGAGAAGAACTTACACCTACCTTCCCCACACCTGATAGTTATAGCCTTTACAATCCATATGTTCAAAGGAATAATAATTCAGTCATGGAAGTTAAAGCACCCATTCATATATGGCAGAGCAACTCAATCATGATTACAACATACATTCAAACATCCATGACTGACTCTGGCTATCACCGCCAACCTTGCTTTGGAACCCTCGTTATCGTATGACCGACTAACAACTTGTCGTCAATTGTCAAGTACCATACACGATGCCCTGCTTCTAGCAAAACCCAGCACGCTATACTCAACACGGTCTAGGCCATACACGACGCCCAAGGCACTCGAAACTACAATTGATCTTTAATTATACCCTTGCATTGTGTCCACTAAAACCTACGACAACAAAAATTCCTAGGCCTTCTTATCTCTAGTCATTATCAATTATGACTATTAATTAGCTCAGAACACTTTAGAGCAATCACTTCACATGAACTCAATACATCCTTGAGTCATTTCCACATTCATCATATCCGATGAACAATTCACCTCACTTCATCATTCCTTCATGGAATTCACTTTGAAGTTATCACCACTTTCGAACCAAAGAAAAACATCAATCATAAGGTTCGAAGCAGTCCATAGCATCACATCAATTTGCTAAAGGAAGCAAACCACAACACTTAAAAATGATGTTACTACTTTGGGTACACGACCGACCGAACACCCCAGCACGACTGACCAACACTTCTCCTCCATGATCGACCCAACTACCTGAGTGCGATCGACCCTGGTCATGCTCAACCCAAACCTTGCATGACCTCCTTGGTTAACGACCGACCCTAAATAAGGACCGACCAACCGCCGCTCGACCAAACAGTGCACGAACCATACCACCTAGCCCGGCCTACTCTGCTTGCTTGCTCGACCGACCCATTTGGCTTGCACCTCCCAAGCCAACTCGACCCTCCGTACTCGAGCCTTAGCTCGCTCGACCGACCCAGGTCTTCCACGTATGACTGACCCAAAATAGGACCAACCGACCCACATCATGACCGACCCAACCCATTTCTTTCCCTCCAAGAAAACCTCCCCATGGTTCGACCGACCCACCATGACCGACCAGGCCTTGCTCGACCCAAAACCTGCACATCTCCATTTCAACTCCGATTTCGACCAAAACTTCGAAAAACAATATATTCGATGAAACTAACTCATCCAATATGACCAAAAGCATGATAAGAAATCAATAATATCACCAATATGACAATTCCATCAATAATAATGTAAAATTCACTGAAATCACCATAAATGTACATATGAACAAAACATGGATCTAACTTGCACATTCACATGAAATATCATAGAAATTGCCTATCTAAACGTGCTAAATTAGATCATAGGGTGATTTATATGAAAATGGACTTAACAATGCATATATCTATGGAAAAACACTTGAAATTGATGAAAAACATGATCAACTACTCATACACTTCATTGTATCCATGTGACAGATGTAAACCACTCATGGATTCTCCAAAACAAGCTAAAATGATGGAAATAAGAATCCCAATAGAAAGCACCTCGCACTAAACCCCTTGATTCAATGAATCATTGCCTCAATTAATGTAGATCTAGCCTCCAGTGGTGTTGATCTATGATTTCCCCCCTTGGATTTTTATTTTTAATGGTGGAAATGTGTTAGAGGAAGAAGGAGATCAAGGCCACCTAATGAGAGAATGAGGAAGTAAAACTATTTCCAATACCTCTCACCCTTTATTTATACCCTTCCAATAGCCCACCAATGGGCCTTCCCAAATTAGCCCATTGTGGCTCTCCAAACCTAAACAACCAACTGAAAAACCTTAAAACAATGATTCCTCCCAAACCGCTGAGCCAAATCTTTAATGTAACTACTCCACGGAAAGGCATCGCTTCCTTCTCAATTTCAATGACTGCATTGGTTCGCGAATGAGTTCTTGGTCCATGTAAAGGCTCCTTTGACTTAACAATTTTGATTCTCTACAATTAAGTCGAAGTTCAGGATTTTTTTAGGTTCATAAAGGCAAAGAAAATAAGTAATAAACAAATAACCTTTTTATACCTCCGAATCCGATGAATTATCAGTGACGTCTTCACCAGCATTTTCTGTGATGTATTCATCAAGTCCAGCAACATCTTTACCTTTATCTTTCCTATTTCATGCGGAAACCTCTTGCATACAACTAACCAATGAAGGCACACCAAGTGATCTACAAACTACATCATTTACTAGCATTCACACGATTCGCACTTGTTCGTACTTTGTCAAAACTGATTGTTGTGAGAACTGCAAGCAGATTAGCATTATTACTTACCACCAATGATAAATTAAATCTAGTTAACCAAATAGAGTCGATGTATAAAAAGTTCTTGCTATTTTGACAGAATGCATGCACAAAGAATAAATAGTTACTTGAATTGGTTGTAGCCTTCATGATCGGAATAGGACATCGACACAGTAATAGAAAATACTAAAATCCAATTCTTGCTTTTACGTGTAGAATTTTAATAAAAAATAGTTTGAAATATAAGATTTCATCTGGATTAATAAAACTGAAATGAAAACTAAAGAATACCTAAACACCAGCTTCATTCTCTCGGGTATCATCATCATTATCAGTTTCATTTTCTATATTTAATTTCCTCATGGTTCTTTTGTCCGTTACAGTAATCTTCTTCATCATTATTCATATCAGGCTTCGGCGATAATTTCTTCTAACCCACTTGAGTTGGGTTGTTTTCATCATTTTGTGTGGCTGCTGAAGTGTATGTATAGTAATATACTTGCTCTTTGCAACCGGCTTCTTAGCAGGTCTGTAACAATAAAAATAACAACGATGGCCTCCTCCATAGTTCTTTACACACACACACAGAGTTATATATAAGAATGTATCTATATTACATATACATATATACCTTGAATTATGATTTTCCTTGGCCGTATGGTTACATGTGGCTGCAGTTGAATCAACGGCTCACTTTCTTTGTCAATGGTGTTGTCGATCTAAAAAACCACTTCTTCTTGCTTATTGCAGCCCTGTACATATTCGTTTACATCCTTGTCATTCAATATCAGCTACCAGCCACCCCTCGTTCCTTTGCTGATATAGACTCCTCCTATTTCAGTGTAATGGAGACTAATTTTTAACAAAGTCCATAAGCACACTGTAAGAAAAGCGGTCTACATCATATTTTGTTACTAAAAAAGATTCTCCACTGACGTAACATGTCCTTCGAAACTGTCCGCCATGTTGTAGTCAAATATTTGTAAGTTCATCCATCCTGTACAAAATGAATACATTAGAATAAGGTACATGCATGTTAAAGTGAACAAAAACAACTATAACATTTTTGTCTACAACCAATTTGGATAACAATAAAGAGGAATTTCTTGTCCTAACGAGACGGAATAGATTAGGCCAAATACATTCATCAAAGATAATAATTTACAGCTAAAACAAAAAGTGCCAAGTACATCATAAATTAGACAACAGATTAGACCAAGTTAAAGCAAAAAGAAAGACGTAACACCCCAAAATTTTAACGACTCTAAAGATGATGAACTAAAGAATAATTAGTTTGAAATACACTGTTAACAATGAATTAAGGAAAAATTAATTAAATATTCAGAATTAAGTAAAACGGACCATGCCATTGCATCCAAATCGGAACAATGGTCAAGACAAACACCTGGTTTGCATAAATTGGACACCTTATGAAGAAGTTATTAAGGTTTGAAGTTTGTATGCATATAAGGAAGATATGTATACATATATTTTCAAAAATCAGCAAAACCATGAATCCAGCGTGCAAATCGAGGAAGGGCTGACATTTTGAAGTCGACCCGAGTCCCTACTGGGTCGACCTAGGGTCGACTCAGGCACATGGAGGTCGAACCCGGGGTCGACCTAGGGGTCGATACCCATGGAGGGGGGGTCGACCTAGGGGTTGATACCCATGAAGGGGGGTCGACCTACCCATGGCTCTGGAAACTTCTTTTCTGAACCTAGACGATTTTGGAGCTAGATTCATGAACCCTATGCTATATAAATGACCCTACACCTAGGTTTTATTTATCTAAATACTAAACGAAAAGCTCTACTGCAATGAAAATTAAAATGGCCTTTCTTCTTCTAAATCAATTCAAAGAAGATTATACATATTCAAAGATTGCTACAACAAATTCATCGATGGCTACAACAACTTATTCAACATGTTCTTCGTAGTAAATTGGATCCATTTCCTTAGATCTATTCACCATGATTTCATGTTATTTTTAGATCTAAATATTTAAATAGTAATCTTGATATGTATATAAAAATTGGATCTTGAATTGGTGCCTAATCAGTTCTATTATGACATAATTATCAGATCTGCTTTTATATGATCATATCGCCGCCATGTTAAATCTTGTCATAATATGCCTATTTAGTTTATGCGTATTTCTATCAGTTAATTATTGATTCATTATTATGTCTATTTTTGATTCTCTTCTCTCCCTCTTTTTCCCTTTTTTATTTTTATATAGCCAGGCTACCTTCGAGCCTAGGCCTAACGTTGAAAAATGCGAACATGCGAAATTGGGAACAATGGGGAAAGACATAATTTGGTGCATAATTGATATTGGAAAAATATGGATCTAAATTAAGGAATAAATTTGGAAATATAAGAATATGTGTTTAGGGGCATATGTTTCGTTGGATAATATGAATTCAGGCACGCATTGGAATAAATGTAAATATGGAATTGGGTATAAAATGGGACATGTCTAAATATTGATTTGGGACATAAATTAGGACGTACGTGAATATGAATTTTAGGCATACACTGGCGAATATGGATTTGGGTATAACTTGTATTGAAACGGGCGAATAAGGACTAGGGACATAAATTGGAAAATATGTAGATTTGGGTTTGTGCATAACATATATATATATATATATATATATATATATATATATATATGTATATGACTTGACTTATAACTTGGGAAAAAGAGCATATGGTGCATAATTAAAGGTTAATTGACAAGGGATGTAAAAGTCTATGATTTGAATATTGAATTGGGCATATAATTAAATATGGGGAAAAAGAGAAATAATCACCCATAATGACATAGGTAGATTTGGATAAAAATGGAATCTCTAGTAATTACAATTAGGAGTTGTAAATGCACTTATGACACGAGGTTAGGTTGCATTAGTGGTGGAAGTCTACCTGGATCCGACCGGCATTTCCAGCAGCCACTAATGTTTAACCTAATGTGAGAGGTCTAAGCATGCAAATACAAATCGGGCTAAGACACGAGGTTAGACCCAACTGTGGATTAAGACTTCCAGGACCCGACCGACATATCCAGCATCCACACGTTATAGGCCTAATGTGGGAGGTCTAGCCCATTATAACCATAATTGGACATGGTAACGAATTGGACTACTTAACCTAATTTAATCCATAAGGATTGTATGATTATGAACTTAAGTTAGGGTTAAGTAAAATTGGAAGGCTAGTGGGTAGGTTAAGTAAAATAGAGGGGGTGGGTAATATTTACATATAAGCCCATGAACTTAACCCAATAAGGTTATGTAATTAAAGACACCTAGTTGTATACATAACTGGTGGAAATTACAATAAAGTTATGTAATTAAAGACACCCTTATAGGGTAAGCATAACTTGTAGAGATGATAGAATCAGATATGCGTAATAATCTGTTACGTAAACAACGATAAATTGTAGTGATGGTGTAAATTGTATTTATGATTAAATGAGGAAGAATTAGGAAAACTTATAAAATAAATAAGTTATATTTAATCATAAATGGTAAGTGACATTTAATTAGGAAACATGTGAATTGAGATATATTTAACAACGTATTAAGGAGAACATATTATTGCAATGATGTGACCAAGCAAGAATATAAAATAGATTGTAGATTATAGACCTTGGGCCACAATCTAGAAAATAACATGATGTGGGCTTATAAATAAACTTAAATGGATTAAGTTATATGACTAAAATTAATAAGCAAGAGAAACTTGATAATTTGAATAAGAATTCAATATGAATGGGAATAACCAAGTTAAATTGAAACCCGGTGAGGTAAGCGCGTAAATGGATGTTTAGGCATAGGGTCTAACAACATATTAAAGAAAGGCACTTGGACCAGTTCGTACGTTTGAGGATGAATAATCCAATGGTGTATATCATCGAGCTGTTATAAGACACGAGGGGAGCGCACATTCATCAGATTGTTATGACGGCCCCAAAGGAATGGGAAGGGGAAGCCCGCAGCTTCCTAAAGTACGTAAGTTCTCCTAGTTGTCCTCTGTGCTGTGACAGATGTCTTAGGTCGTACTCGCAGAGGTTGGGTCTACGCGTAACTACTAGATGGGTAGGCCTTGACTGCAGATGTAGCTATGCAGTCAGAATGCTGTGACGAGGTGACACCAGGGTGATTCGACAGTTGCCTCACGAGGAGGTAGAGAGGGTCACGACCAACAGGGATAGTAGACCGTTGGATATCCATCATCGAAAACCAGCGGGATGCAAAAAGACTAGAGCTAAATCCAAGATATCATTTCACCTTTCACTATCGAGGTACGGGATTGAGGGTAGACGCTACATGGATGTTTAGATTGGTTGTTATTAGGGGTGGTCTCTTAGCTCTGTAGTCTTTACTGGTTGAGGGAGGGGCCGAGGTGGGGCCATAGCCACCATGAAAAACAGACCCGTGGAATATCTGTATTTGAAGGCACTTAAAGGCGGCCTGTACAGATATGGAAAAGCTCCCGGCTGAGTTCCGTATTTCTTGTTTAGCCCTGCCACGGAACTCAGTGCACATTAGAGGATTTGCGATTGAGGCGTTGAGCTAAAATTATAGTACATACGTGGGACAGTCTAAATACATCCATATCTGCTCTGGGTGATGTATCATAGACTATAGGGTATTATTACGATAAGGAATCTAATTACATCGATGGTGGCAGTCCATACGTTTACGTAGCATAGTAATGATAGATATATGCAGAACGTAACATTTTATATAGAGATCTCTGTATGTCACTCTCGTGTAGGATGAGTGACTGCGTTTATTACGGTGGAGACCATGCGAGTGGGGTACCGTGGGGTGTATCTCAATACCGAGAGATAGCTACATATATTGTATTAGGTGAATCCATGGGAAAGTAACTGGGTACGATGCGCGTATAAGTCTTGAGTGCTATAAACCCAAGTAACCTAATAACCAAGAAAATGCAATGGAACAGTTTTAGTAGGGATCATTCTAATTCTCATATACTAGTATCTGCGCGGTGCAGAGAAATGTATTTAAGAAGCACAATATGTCTTGTTCATCTGATTTTGCTCAGTTCACACTTATTATTGTTATTGTTATCTTTTTTTTCGAGTTTTATATACCTGCCATGATAGTTTTATTTATTTATATTTAAAAGTAACTTGCTAGAATTTATGTGTAACCCTTTTTGTTTCCTCTTCTCTCTCTTCCGTCGCCCTGCCCCCCAAGGTTCTCAGGGTAGAAGTGCTTAGAGTTGATTTGGATTCTTTCAGCCTAGCTTGGATTTTGGATATAGATGTATCGCTTCGACTTCTGGTCAACTCTCTTATGGCTTCACAGGGAAATATAGTTTTATGCTTTTGTACTCTGATATTTTTGGCAAGACAGATTATTCATGCAATTAGTTACTTATGATGTAAACTCAGTATTTGGGACCATGATGTTTTGATTTAAATAAAGTTTTTAATCCCGCTGCTATTTTACATGTCTGTGTTGTACTATTATGTTCTTATCTACCTATAACGCCTCACGGAACTTAATGCATTCCCTTAGTGAGTGAAAATAACGGATGTGGGGTGTCACATTTGGTATCAGAGCATATGGTTAAAAGGTCGGATAAAGTATTTTGAAAATGGTTTTCAAAAAGGTCTCAAAAACAAAGTATTTTAAAATAAAAAGTCAGTTTTTGAAAAGCATATTTCCCAATGCCATAAATCGATTCTCCTCTTAATTTCTTTTCCTTTTGATCGAGGAACTGTTTTCATTTGAAAGGGTATCCCTATTTTAGCATGGTTCCGTAGGCATGTTAAAACTACGGTACATGTCGAAGGGCAACGAAGTGCCCAACCTCCATCATTAGCCGCAGTGGTTTCACCTGCGTCTTATTTTCTCTCAAGCCGGATTTCTTTGTGATGGAGGCAACTTTCAAGAGACTTGTTAGCATGTTGCACAAGGATTGTAAAAAGGAGAATAAGGGAGTTGGAGCTAAGGAGAACAACCCAAAGAGGAAAAGAGGAAATACCATAATTTTGAAACAGTGGGTCATCTGGAAAAGGATTGCAGAAAGAGAAAATGTGTTTGTTACCACTTTGGTAGGGCAGGACACCTCATTAAGGAGTGCCCGAATAGACAAAGACAAGGCCAGAGGACAGGAACTTCTAGGGGCAAGCTAATGTTCTCATAGCTGGTGGATAGGATAGGGGTAGGAAAGTTTCCATCGAAGGATTGATTTCTATTTCTGATCATCCTATCAGGACTCTTTTCCTGGCGCTTCGCATTCTTTTATATCTGATCCTTTAGTTGAATCTCTGCACCTAGATATTAGTATGGTTTTGGATCCCGTTGGTGTCTCAAACCCATTAGGGGTATGGCTCATTTATCGAGGATTTGTCGGGGTTTGAGAATCTTTATGTTAGGCGTCGAGTTTGGTTACGACGCATATGTTCTTGATTTCATAAGATACGGTTTGATTCTAGGATGGATGGGTTAACCATATATGGAGCCATTCTAGATTGTGAGAGGAGGGTCGTTAGACTTCTGACTTGCCATAGAAAGACTCTCTAGATTTCATATGACCCAAAAAGAGTCTATCATGCTTAGTCTCCTAGAACCTCTTGATATATCTATCGATGATTTGCGACATGTGACTCCTAAAAGGAAAAAGGGAACTTGATAAGCAAGTAGGGGTGCTACTTGAGAAGAGGTTTGATAGGTGAATTATATCGGAACGGGAAACCTATTGAAGGCAGTCCTTGAGGAAGCCCCCCATTCTAAGATGACTATTCATTCAAGAGGTGATAAAGTGTATAGAGTTCGAGGTAGTGAAGCCAAACTTGCAAGAGGAAGTGAAAGTATAGAAGAAAGCAACGATAGGATAAGTTCCGACTTGCATACTTGGATCGGAGGTTAAAACATTGTGCAAAGAAGTGAAGCTAGTAAAAGTGCAATAGGGAGAGGACTGCAAGAACGCTATTTGGGAGGCTGAAGACAAGATTCGCACTTCATATCCTTTCCTTTTCGGGAATATGTTCTTAATTTCTTTTTCCAAGCTTCGAATTAATACTTGTATCTATCGTTTGGATATCTTCTATCGATCTAGTCTTTAGGTAGAAGACTAATGAATGTAAACATGTGTTTAAGACATGTTATGTTTGATGAATGCAAGTGGTTTCTAGTGATTTCTTATGGATTCATATACACACAATAGGCACTAGATCGGCTCAATCACTTACATATTTCATATTGAGGTATATGCATTTTTAAATTTTTATGGACTATCGTTACATTGATGTTGCATGTGGATGGACGATTGTGCACACATGGAGAACTTACATGGAATAGGATGATTTGCATATATTTTGGTTGCATGGTACAAACATACATTGCATTAAGGAGGTCAACTGAATCAGTAGACCGCCTAATCTTTTGCATTAGTTTACGAATATATACACACGCTATTGCGTTTTCATAAAATCATTAGAAATTCCTTAAGGACAATGGAAGCCTGTGATTGCCAGATGGATGTATGATTGTTGGATGTTAGGATATACGTTCTTCTTAACTTAGAGATTTCGGAGACGAAATCCTTTGAGTAGGGGGAATGTAACACCCCGAAATTTTAACGATGCTAAAGATGATGAATTTAAGAAATTAGTGTGAAATACACTTTTAACAATGAATTAAGGAAAACTTAATTAGATATTCAGAATTAAGTAAAATGGACCTCGCCATTGCATCCATCTCGGAATTCTGGTCAAGATAGACACCTGGTTTGCGTAAATCGGACACCGTATGAACTTATTAAGATTTGAAGTTTGTATGCATATAAGGAAGATATATATACATATAAATTCAAAAATCAGCAAAATCAGAAATCCGGAGAGCAAATCAAGGAAGAGCCTACATTTTGAAGTCGACCCAAGACCCTGCTAGGTCGACTTAGGGGTCGACTCAGGCACATGGGGGTCGACCCCGGGGTCAACCTTGGGGTCGACATCCATGAAGGGGGGTCGACCCACCTAAAGGGGGGTTGACCTACCCGTGGCTCTGGAAACTTCTTTTCGGAACCTGGACGATTTTGGAGCTAGATTCATGAACCCTAGGCTATATAAAGGACCCTAGACCTAGGTTTTATTTATCTAAATACTGACGACGAAGCTCTGCTGCAATGAAAATTAAAATGGCATTTCTTCTTCTAAATCAATTCAAAGAAGATTATACATATTCGAAGATTGCTACAACAAATTCAGCGATGGCTACAACAACTTATTCAGCATGTTCTTGGCAGTAAATTGGATCCAATTCCTTAGATCTATTCACTGTAAGTTCATGCTATTTTTAGATATGAATATTTAAATAGTAATCTTGATATGTATATAAAAATTGGATCTTGAATCGGTGCCTAATCAGTTCTATTCACATCTGCTTTTATATGTTCATATCGCCACCATGTTAAATCTTGTCATAATATGCCTATTCAGTTTATGCCTATTTCTATCGGTTAATTATTGATTCGTTATTATGCCTATTCTTGATTCTCTTCTCTTCCTCTTTTTCCCTTTTTATTTTTATATAGCCAGGCTACCTTCGAGCCTAGTCCTAACGTTGAAAAATGCGAACATGCGAAATTGGGAACGATGGGGAAAGACATAATTTGGGGAATAATTGATATTGGAAAATATGGATCTAAATTTGGGCATAAATTTGGAAATATACGAATATGGGTTCGGTGGCTTATGTCTTGTTGGATAATATGGATTTAAGCACACATTGGAATAAATGTAAATATGGAATTGGGTATAAAATGGGACATATCTAAATACTGATTTGGGACATAAATTGGGATGTATGTGAATATGAATTTTAGGCATACATTGGCGAATATGGATTTGGGTATAACTTGTATTGAAATGGATGAATATGCACTTGGGACATAAATAGGAAAATATGTAGATTTGGGTTTGTGCATAACACACACACGCACACACACGCACACACAAACACGCACACACACACACACACATATATATGTATGTATGTATATGCCTTGACTTATAACTTGGGAAAAAGGCATATGGTGCATAATTAAAAGGTTAATTGAAAAAGGAGTGTAAAAGTCTATGATTTGAATAGTGAATTTGGCATATAATTAAATATGGGGAAAGAGAAATAATCACCTATAATGACATAGGTAGATTTGGATAAAAATGGAATGTCTAGTAATTACAATTAGGAATTGTAAATGCACTTATGACACGAGGTTAGGTTGCATTAGTGGTGGAAGTCTGCCCGGACCCGATCGGCATATCCAGCAGCCGCTACTGTTGAACCTAATGTGAGAGGTCTAAGTGTGCAAATACGAGTCGGGCTAAGACACGAGGTTAAACCCAACTGTGGAATAAGACTGCCAAAACCCAACCAGCATATCCAACATCCACACGTTATAGACCTAATATGGGAGGTCTAGCCCATTATAACCATAATTGGACATGGTAACGAATTGGACTACTTAACCTAATTTAATCCATAAGGATTGTATGATTATGAACTTAAGTTAGGGTTAAGTAAAATTGGATAGCTAGTTGGTGGGTTAAGTAAAATAGAGGGGGTGGGTAATATTTACATATATGCCTATGAACTTAACCCAATAAGGTTATGTAATTAAAGACACCTAGTGGTATACATAACCAGTGGAAAATATAATAAAGTTATGTAATTAAATACACCCTTGTAGGGTAAGCATAACTTGTAGAAATGATAGAATTAGATATGCGTAATAATCTGCTAAGTAAACAACGATAAGTTGTAGTGACGGTGTAAATTAAATTTATGATCAAATGAGAAAGAATAAGGAAAACTTATAAATAAATTAGTTATATTTAATCATAAATGGTAAGTGACATGTTAATTAGGAAACATGTGAATTGCGATATACTTAACAACGTATTAAGGAGAACATGTTATTGCAATGATGTGACCAAGCAAGAATATAAAATAGATTGTAGATTACAGACCCTGGGCCACAATCTAGAAAATAACATGTTGTGGGCTTATTAATAAACTTAAATAGATTAAGTTATATGACTGAAATTAATAAGCAAGAGAAACTTGGTAATTTGAATAAGAATTCAATATGAATGGGAATAACTAGGTTAAAGGGAAACCCGGTGAGGTAAGGTAAGCGCGTAAAAGAATGTTTAGACATAGGGTCTAACAACATATTAAAGAAAGGTGCTTGGACCAGTCCGTACGTTTGAGGATGAATAACCCAACGGGGTAGATCATCTAGGTGTTATAAGACACGAGGGGAGTGCACATTCATCTGATTGTTATGACAGCTCCAAAGGAATGGGAAGGGGAAGCACGTGGCTTCCTGAAGTACGTAAAGTTCTCCTAGTAGTCCTATGTATGGTGACAGATGTCTTAGGCTATACTCGTAGAGGTTGGGTCTGTGCATAACTACTAGGTGGGTGGGCCTTGACTCCAAATGTAGTTATGCAGTCAGAATGCCGTGACGAGGTGACACCAGGGTGATTCTACGGTTGCCTCACGAGGAGGTAAGAGGGTCACGACCAACAAGGATAGTAAACCGTCGGATATCCGTCATTGACATCCAGCGAGAAGAGAAAAGACTAGAGCTAAACCCAAGATATCATTTCACCTTTCACTATGAGGCACGGGGTTGAGGGTAGATGCCACATGGATGTTTAGATTTGTTGTTATTAGGGGAAGTCACTTAGCTCTATAGTCTTTACTAGTTGAGGGAGAGGCCGAAGTGGGGCCATAGCCACCATAAAAAATAGACCCGAGGAATATCTGTATTTGAAGCAACTTAAAAGCGACCTATACAGATATGGAAAAGCTCTCGGCCGAGTTCCATGTTTCTTGCTTAGGCCTGCCATGGAACTCGATGCACATTAGAGGACGTGTGATTGAGGCATTGAGCTACAATTACTATAACACCCCACCTCCGTTAGGGTCACTTATAAAGGGAATGCCTTAACTTCGGTGGAGCGTTTAGGTAAAAGATGCAGATAAATTAAAAGACAGACAAATAAAGCAGCGGAAAATAAAGTCATTTTATAAAAAATGTGGTTCAGTCAAGCTTTTACAACAGTTGTCTCAATCATACTTAAAAGTAATACATAGAATTTCTGTCTTGATTCAAAAACTTCCAAGTATAAAAGAAGCATAAAAATAACAATGATATTCCCCAATAAAGCATGAACCAGCCATAGCGGTGGAAGAGGGAGTCCAAAGCAATACATTGACTATCTTCGAGCTTGGAAAGAAAACTGAGCTAAGCGGTAACATTTCCTCCTTGTGAACCTGAGGGGCAAACGGAAGAAAAGAGGCGAAACAAACTAGGTTGGACATAAGTCTGGTAAGTCCAGTGACTTTCAGCATGAAAACAGGCAAAAGCATCATGACATGAATAAACTGAATATAAGACAATACCGTGATAATAAGGAAAACAAGATAACATACGATTAGCATAGATATTATAAGGCAAGATAAACTGAATGCGCTTCTACTCTTCCTCTGCTTCGCTACTACCTGGTTATTCTGATTTCTATATCTTTGCACCACCTAAGAAGTGTCCCAATTAGTAATCTGTATAAAATGATAATGTGATCCCAATCCCTGCAATTGTGATAGCCTTCATGTGTACATCTAGTATGAGGACCTTACCTCAATCAGCCTAATTGCCATGAAGATGTTAGATGTACCCTTACTACCCTATCGATCGGCTCCCTACTTGTGTTAGTGTTCCATGTGTCTATGTCAATCGGGCCTCTCTTGTGTGTAGATACCCTGTGTTGGTCCCACCATAAGGTATATCAATCCTTATGGTAGCAACCCGACACAATTCAAGATGCACAATGTATACCTACTAGTACCCAATGCCCGCTTTTTCCTACTCTGGAGTGCGTGCACGCCCGTAATCCGTCGGAACCTACACCGACGTACCCTCTGCCGCTATTTTGACCGCTTATAATCAGCCCAATAATCGTGCCCCACCCTGCCTAGTTTCAGGGTACCTTGATACATCTATGTGGGTTACTGCTGAAATGGGTCCCCGCTACTGGGGTTTCTTACTGGTTAAGTTTGTGGGCCTATATTTACTAATATTACCCAACAACCCGATATGTACTTAACCCTCCCACTGATTCAAACATGTTTATTTAATGGTTAAGTTTGTGGGCCTATATTTACTAATATTACCCACCAACCCGATATGTACTTAACCCTCCCACACATTATGTCATATTGGTTAAGTGTTGTCCATTCATGTTAACTTAACCCACCAACTCATCATGTCATGTTGGTTAAGTGTTTCTTATTAGCCCTTCTCACTCGTCATGTTTGATTGGCTAAGTGTTTCCTATTAACTTAACCCAGTTCATTCATCATGTTATATTGGTTAAGTATTTCCCATTAACTTAACCCTATTCGTTCATCAAGTTACATTGGTTAAGTGTTTCTTATTAACTCAACCCCATGTGTTCATCATGTTGTATTGTTTAAGTGTCATCAAATCAATTCAATTCAACTTAACCCACCCACTTGTCGTGTTACATTGGTTAAGTGTTGTCTTCTTATATTAACTTAACCCTTCCACGCATCCTGTTATATTGGTTAAGTGTTGCCCTCTTGTTTTAACTTAACACTACCCATTCATCATGTCGTATAGGTTGAGTGTTTCTTATTAACTTAACCCTTCTCATTCATCATGTTGTACTGGTTAACTTAACCTTGCTCACTTGTCTAATTAACATGTTTATAACGGTTAACTATTCTAAATTTACTTAACCTCACCTTCTTGTCTAATCAACATGTTATAACGATTAAGTGTTCTAAATTTACTTAACCCCATATTCTTGTCTAATTAACATGTTATAACGGTTAAGTGCTCTAAATTTACTTAACCCCATCTTCTTGTCTAATTAACATGTCATAATGGTTAAGTGTTCTAAATTTACTTAACTCCGTCTTCTTGTCTAATTAACATGTTATAACAGTTAAGTGTTGTCTTAATTAACTTAACCCTACCATTCTTAACACGTCTTGTTCATTAGCATTAATTGATTTATTAATGCACCAACCTCTCACATTAGATCTATGTTGTTGCGGTTACTGGATGTGCCGGCGGTTCCGGGCAGTTTTACACCACAACTCAATCTAACCTCGGGTTTTTCTTCGGCATAATGCACTAACCTCTCACATTAGATAGGTGTTGCTGCGGTTACTGGATGTGCCAGACGGTTCCGTGCAGTTTTACACCGCAACTCAATCTAACCTTGGGTTAGGCATGTTTATCTTTTAGCATATTTACCATACATGTCCAAGTCTAGATTTTATATGCTAACCATCCCAAATTCGCTAAATTAGTCATGTTCCAATTCTCAAGTTATACCCCAACAAAGCTGATTGCAAGTTATGCCCCACAAATTCAAATTCAGGTTATTACTCAAAATAGGTCTCACCCAATTTTCCCAAATTTGCAATAATAGTCATGCCCCAAAAATCACAGTATAACACATGCCCTAAGGTTTAGTCATATTGCACCATACAAAATATTCTCCAAAAACCCCCAATCATGATTCACAGTATAAATTATGCCAAAATATAACCTTTAATTATTGTGCATGCCAAATACCTAAAATCCTAATTTAGGCGTGTTCACATTTAACAGTTATCCTTATCTTACTATAGGTTTTTCATGCCTAAGCCATATATCACTATACACAATGATTTTCTTCTTCCAAGTCATAAACTATCATACATACATATATATATATATATATATATATATATATATATATATATATATATATATATATATATGCCCAAATTTGAGGTTTTAAACCACAACATGTACTATGCCTTACATGTTTACAGTTTAGTTCATGCCCCAAATCCCAAGTCATATGTCCAATATACTTTATGCCTCAAATTTCAAGTCATATGTTCGATACACTTTATGTTTTAAATACAACATGTGTTATGCCCTCAAATCAGTTATGCCCTATTATACATAATTTAATACTTTTCCAAATTTTAGTGCTCGCCATGTCCAAATCATATATTATGCCCAAATTTTTTTCCAGCTTACGTTCATCTCTTATGAGATTCTACTCAGGCTCGCAGTAGCCTGGCTATAAAAACAAAAGGGAAGAAGGAAAGAAGGAAAGAAGAGACAAAGAATGGACATAATAATATCAATAAGATAGATCCAACGGATATAGAAAGATTGATAGAAATAGGCATAATCTCATATTCAGAATTACTACAATGTCATAATCACAATTAAATTTTACTTCTGAAAGTAACATGAACTTACAAATTACAGAACGGTCTTGAATTCTAGGATCTGATTTCTAAATTTGATTATTTATCCATTGATGTAGACGTTTGATTTGATGTTCTTCTTAATCGATTACTAGTTTTGATTTGATTTTCTAGTTTGGAGAGGATGAATGGAAGCTTGGGCTAGCTTGTTGACGAACATCATGACAGCATCATAGTTTTAGGGTTATGATGTTAGGGTTTAGGTTTAGCTACATATATATAGATGTCTAGGATTATTTAGAGCCCTTAGATGAACTAGGAGTCCATCAGAACCACCCAGCTCAAATACACATCATCTGGCCACTCAGAAGAAGACACATCATCACGGAACACTCTAGAATTCTGTGCTGGATCAGTATGGGCGCACTTGGCAGGTGTGCCAATGCATTTTTGTACCAGCGCACTTGTGAAGTGTGCCAGTGCATTCTGATCGACTTCCGGTTTTTCTGCCTAACTTCGTTCATCCATATCTTCTTCATACGGTATTCGTTTTACACAAAATCGGACTCTATCTCAAGCAGAATTCCGAGACGAACGCAATGGCATAACCTGTTTAATCTAATTCTTCTTTTAATAATTAATTATTCTTTAATTATCTCTTATGTCCCGTTTTAAAATTACGGGGTGTTACATTCCCCCTACTTAAAGGATTTCGTCCCCGAAATCTTCAAGTTCAGAAGAATGTATATCCTACCATCCAACATCCATCTACTCAACCCTTCAATCATAGGAATCCATTGTCCTTAAAAAGGTTTCTAATGTTTTTCATGAACATATGCATAGTGTGTGTATATGTCCTTACCCAAATGCAAAATCAGGCGGTCTACTAATTCAGTTGACTTCCTTAATGCGAACCATGTCAGTGCTATGAGTCCATCTTGTATGCGATTATTCCTAATTGTACTTTATAACTTCTACATGAATGCACAATCATTCATACAAATGCAACATCCATATGATAACACATCAAGTTTCAATTCATATATATAAAAATTCACTCATGCATATGCAATACGAAAGTGACTGAGCCAATCTAGCGCCTAATGTGTGTATATGCATCCACGAGCAACCACTAGCAAACACTTACATCCACTTGCATCCACCAAACATAACATGTTTCAAACACATGTTTACATCCATTGGCTTCTACCTAAGGATCGAGGATAGGATCGAGAGGATATACTTAAAAGATAAAACTAGCAAATAAACTTTACAGAAAAAGAGAGATCAAGGATATACCCCCAGAAAGGGTACGATGCGTGTATCTGGTCTTCAGTCTTCTAAGTCACATCTTCTTGAGCTTCACTCCATATTGCTCTGACTGTCTTAACTTCATGTTTTGCGTAGCTTCTTAATTTCTATTTCTAGAATATGCGTTGGAATTCATTTCACTCTCGCCTCTCGTTCCACCTTTTCTTCTTATAGTATACTTAGCACTACAACCTCTGCCGTGTCATGCTAACGTTCCCAGAACTATCTCTTGAAAATAAACAGATGATAACCATGTTACCAAGTGTATATACTAAGATGATTATATTCTTCTCTGTCAAACTTGTAAGTGGGGATAATACCTTCGCAAAGTCCTTAATTAATTTCCTATATTAGCCCGCTAGTCCAAGAAAGCTTCTTACTTCTGTTGCATTCCTTGGGACCTTCTAGTCTTGCACCGCAACTACTTTTGCGGGATCTACTGCTATCCCTTCTTTGGGTGCCACATGTCCTAGAAACCTTACTTCTTCTCTCCAAAAATGACATTTTTGGAGAACTTCGCCTTCAGTTGATGCGCTTGGAGGGTATCTGAGACTTCCCTTAGATGCAAAGCATGTTCTTCCTCATTCCAAAATATCATCTATGAACAATCGAAGTGAACCATCCGCCTTTGTAACGAAAACGACCGGAGCACCCCATTCAGAAATACTTCGCCTTATGAACTCTTTTTCAAGCAACTCTTCTACTTGCTTACTGAGCCCTTTCTTTCCATTGGATTCATGTGTCGTACAGGTAATGCAACTGGTTTTGCATTGTCAACTAGATATATGCGGAAGTCTATCTCGCATTTTAGGGGATAAACCCCTAACTTGATCAAAAATATCTGCGTACTCATGGACTACTCTAACGGATCGCAAATCGTAGATAGATGCATCAAGTGATTCTAGGTAGACAAGACAAACTGATCCCTTAGATTGCAAGAAATCTCGAGGGTATTCCCGAGGCAAGTTGAAAGTCTAACTACCCTCCAGCTAACCAATCCATGCCTAGAATCAACCCATAGCCCATGAAACCCGAATACATAAGCATTACACTTAAACTCAATACTTAATATAGCTATTCTCAAATCCTCACAAAACAAATATAAATGAGCCGAACCACCAATTGGATTTGAGACAATGATGGGATCTTCTACTATACAAGCACTAAGGTGCAGTGGCTCAACTATGGAAGCAGATATAAACGAATGTGAAGCGCTAAATCAAAAAGAGTACAAACAGGTTGATCAAAAAGAAAAAAATAGACTTTTTCAACAGAAACTCTACTACCTCTCTCTCAGATACAGTGGTGGTGCACTTGCCCTCCTGAAAATCCTGTCCTTTGTTCTTGCCCTTATCCTTAATTATATGACCCGTTATACCATAATAACGACACTTCCTCTTGTCTTATATTTTTTTGTTCTTTCCTCCTTCATGAACTAAGTCCATATCCATGAGTTTCTCATCCTTTGGTTGTGTTCCTTAGCCAAACTCCCTTATTTTCATCTTTGTCATCTTTGTGTAACTTGTTGACAATTCTCTTGAAAGCTGCCTCCATCGCACGGAAAACCCTACAAAGCTTGAAAGAAAATTAGCCGAAGGGGAAACTACTGCGGCTATATATGGAAGTTGGGCATTTCTTCGCCCTTTGGCAGGTGCCGTAGTCTCATCAAGCCTACGGAACCATGCCGCGATGAGGTTACCTCCCAGAAAGCCAGGAGCCTCGGAGACTCAGTAAAGAAGGAAACAAGGATTCAAACAGAGGATCAAAAGATAATGCATATGGTTTTAGGGAATATGCCTTTAAAACAAAACTTTTCTTTAGAAAATGCTTCTTTTAAAAACGTCATGAAAATAAATTTTCAAATCTTTTATCTGATCCGGTAACCTTCAGCTCTAATACCAAGTGTAATACCCCACCTTCGTTAAGGTCACTCACAAAGGGAATGCCTTAACTTCGGTGAAGCGTTTAGGTGAAAGATGCAGATAAATTACAAGATAAAAAATAAAGCAGCGGAAAATAAAGTCATTTTATAAACAATGTGGTTCAGTCAAGCTTTTACAACAATTGTCTCAATCATACTTAAAAGTAATACATAGAATTTCTATCTTGAATCAAAAAATTCCAAGTATAAAAGAAGCATAAAAATAACAATGATATTCCCCAATAAAGTATGAACCAGCCATAGCAGTGGAAGAAAGAGTCCAAAGCAATACATCGACTATCTTCAAGCTTGGAAAGAAAACCGAGCTAAGTGGTAACGTTTCCTCCCTGTGAACCTGGGGGGGAAACGGAAGAAAAGAGGTGAAACAAACTAGGTCAGACATAAGTCTGATAAGTCCAGTGACTTTCAGCATGAAAACAGGCAAAAGCATCACGACATGAATAAACTGAATATAAGACAATACCGTGATAACAAGGATAACAAGATAACATATGATTACCATAGATATGATAAGGCAAGATAAACTGAATGTGCTTCTATTCTTTCTCTGCTTCGCTACTACCTGGTTATTCTGATTTCTATATCTCTACACCACCTAACTAGTGTCCCAACTAGCAATCTGTATAAAATGATCATATGATAATGTGATCCCAATCCCCACAATTGTGGTAGCCTTCAGGTGTACATCTAGTATGATGACCTTACCTCAATCAGCCTAATTGCCATGAAGATGTTAGATGTACCCTTACTACCCTATCGATTGGCTCCCTATTTTTGTTAATGTTCCATGTGTCTGTGTCAATCGGCCCTCTCTTGCGTGTAGATACCCTGTGCTGGTCCCACCATAAGGTGTATCAATCCTTATGATAGCAACCCGACACGATTCAAGATGCACAGTGTATAACTACTAATACCCAGTGCCTGCTTTTTCCCACTCCGAAGTACGTGCACGCCCGTAATCCGTCGGAACCTACACTGACGTACCCCCTGCCGCTATTTTGACCGCTTATAATCAGCCCAGTAATTGTGCCCCACCCTGCCTAGTTTCAGGGTACCTTGATACATCTATATGGGTTACTACTGAAATGGGTCCCCGTTACTAGGGTTTCTTACTGGTTAAGTTTGTGGGCCTATATTTACTAATATTACCCACCAACCCGATATGTACTCAACCCTCCCACTGATTCAAACATGTTTATTTAATGGTTAAGTTTGTGGGCCTATATTTACTAATATCACCTACCAACCAGATATGTACTTAACCCTCCCACACATTATGTTATATTGGTTAAGTATTGTCCATTCATGTTAACTTAACCCACCCACTCATCATGTCATGTTGGTTAAGTGTTTCTTATTAACCCTTCTCACTCGTCATGTTGGATTGGTTAAGTGTTTCCTATTAACTTAACCCCATTCATTCATCATGTTATATTGGTTAAGTGTTTCACATTAACTTAACCCCATTCGTTTATCAAGTTACATTGGTTAAGTGTTTCTTATTAACTTCAACCCTACGCGTTTATCATGTTGTATTGGTAAAGTGTCATCAAATCAATTCAAGTTAACTTAACCCACCCACTTGTTGTATTACATTGGTTAAGTGTTGTCGTCTTTTGTTAACTTAACCCTTCCCTGCATCCTGTTATATTGGTTAAGTGTTGCCCTCTTGTTTTAACTTAACCCTACCCATTCATCATGTCATATTGGTTAAGTGTTTCTTATTAACTTAACCCTTCTCATTCATTATGTTGTACTGGTTAACTTAACCCTGCCCACTTGTCTAATAACATGTTTATAACGGTTAAGTGTTCTAAATTTACTTAATCTCACCTTCTTGTCTAATTAACATGTTATAATGGTTAAGTGCTCTAAATTTACTTAACCCCATCTTCTTGTCTAATTAACATGTTATAATGGTTAAGTGTTCTAAATTTACTTAACCCCATCTTCTTGTCTAATTAACATGTTATAACAGTTAATTGTTGCCTTAGTTAACTTAACCCTACCATTCTTAACATGTCTTGTTCACTAGCATTAATAGATTTATTAATGCACCAACCTCTCACATTAGATCTATGTTGTTGCGGTTACTGGATGTACCGGGCGGTTACTGGCAGTTTTACACCACAACTCAATCTAACCTTGGGTTTTTCTTGGGCATGATGCACTAACCTCTCACATTAGATAGGTGTTGCTGTGGTTACTGGATGTGTCGGACGGTTCCGGGCAGTTTTACACCGCAACTAAATCTAACGTCGGGTTAGGCTTGTTTATCTTTTAGCATATTTACCATACATGTCCAAATCTATATTTTATATGCTAATCATCCCAAATTCGCTAAACTAGTCATGTTCCAATTCTCAAGTTATACCACAACAAAGCTGGTTGCAAGTTATGCCCCACAAATTCAAATTCATGTTATTACTCAAAATAGGTCACACCCAATTTTCCCAAATTTGCAATAATAGTCATGCCCCAAAAATCACAGTATAATACATGCCCTAAGGTTTAGTCATATTGCACCATTTGAAATATTTTCCAAAAACCCCCAATCATGATTCACAGTATAAACTATGCCAAATTATAGCCCTTAATTACATTGCATGCCAATTATCCAAAATCCCAATTTAGGCGTGTTCACATTTAACAGTTATCCCTATCTTACTATAGATTTTCCATGCCTAATCCATATATCACTATACACAATGATTTCCTTCTTCCAAGTCATAAACTATCATATATATATATATATATATATATATATATATATGCCACAATTTTAGGTTTCAAACCACAACATGTACTATGCCTTACATATTTGCAGTTCAATTCACGCCCCAAATCCCAAGTCATATGTCCAATATACTTTATGCCTTAAATCTCAAGTCATATGTTCGATACACTTTATGTTTTAAATACAACATGTGTTATGTCCTCAAATCAGTTACAAATCAGTTATGCCCAATTATAATAATTTAATAATTTTCCAAATTTTAGCGCTAACCATGTCCAAATCATATATTATGCCCAATTTTTTTCCAACGTACGTTCATCTCTTATGAGATTCTGCTCAGGCTCGCAATAGCTTGGCTATAAAAACAAAAGGGAAGAAGGAAAAAAGCGATAAAGAATGGACATAATAATATCAATGAGATAGATCCAGTGGATATAGAAAGACAGATAGAAATAGGCATAATCTCAGATTCAGATTTATTACAATGTCATAATCACAATTAAATTTTACTTCTGAAAGTAAAACAAACTTACAAATTACAGAACGGTCTTGAATTCTGGTATCTGATTTCTGAATTTGATTAGCTATTCTTTGATGTAGACATTTGATTTGATGTTCTTCTTAATCGATTACTAGTTTGGATTTGATTTTCTAGTTTGGAGAGTATGAATGGAGGCTTAGGCTAGCTTGTAGACGAACATCATGACGTCACCACAGTTTTAGGGTTATAATGTTAGGGTTTAGGTTTAGCTATGTATAAATAGATGTCTAGGATTATTTAGAGCCCTTAGATGAACTAGGAGTCCATCAGAACCACCCAGCTCAAATACACATCATCCAGCCACTCAGAAGAAGACACATCATCACAGAACACTCCAGAATTCTGTGCTGGATCAGTATGGGCGCACTTGGCAGGTGTGCCAATGCATTTTTGTACTGGTGCATTTGTGAAGTGCGCCAGTGCATTCTGGTCGACTTCCGGTTTTTCTACCTAACTTCGTTTGTCCATATCTTCTTCATACGATATCCGTTTTACACAAACTCGGACTCTATCTCAAGCAGAATTCCGAGACGAACGCAATGGCGTAGTCCGTTTCATCTAATTCTTCATTAATAATTATTTATTCTTTAATTATCTCTTATGTCCTGCTTTAAAATTATGGGGTGTTACAATTACAGTATATACGTGGGACAGTCCAGATACATGCATATCTGCTCTGGGTGGTGTATCGTAGACTGAAGGGCATTATTCCGATAAGGAATCTGATTCGATCGATGGTGGTAGTCCATACGCTTACGTATCATAGTAATGATAGATATATGCGGAACGTAACATTTTATATAGAGATTCGTACGTCACTCCGGCATAGGATGAGGGACTGCGTTCATTATGGTGGAGACCGTGCGAGTGGGGTACCATGGGGTGTATCATTGAGAGATACCTACATATATTTTATTAGGTGAATCCGTGGGAATTTAACTGGGTATGATGCACGTATAAGTCTTGAGTGCTATTAACCCAAGTAACCTAATAACCAAGAAAATGCAATGGAACGGTATTAGTAGGGATCATTCTATTTCTGATATACGAGTATCTGAGCGATGCAGAGAAATGTATTTAAGAAGCGCAATATATCATGTTCATCTTATCTTGCTCAGTTCACACATGTTATTGTTACTGTTATCTTGTTCTTCCTGTTTTATATACCTGCCATGATACTTTTATATATTTATATTTAAAAGTAACTGGACTCGCCAGACTTTATGTCTTACCCTTTTTCTTTCCTCTTCTCTCTCTTCCGTTCCACCCCCCTCAGGTTCTCTGGGTGGAAGTGCTTAGAGTTGATTTGGATTCTTTCAGCTGAGCTTGGATTTTGGATATAGATGTATCACTTTGACTTCTGGTCAACTCTCTTATGGCTTCATAGGGAAATATGGTTTTATGCTTTTGTACTCTGATATTTTCTGCAAGACAAATTATTCATGTAGTTAGTTACTTTTGATATAAACTCAGTATTTGGGACCACGATGTTTTGATTTAAATAAAGTTTTTTTTTTAAGTTTTTAATCCCGCTGCTTTTTTACATGTTTGTCTTGTACTATCTAATTTACCTAACGCCTCACGGACCTTAATGCATTCCCTTAGTGAGTGACATTAACGGACGTGGGGTGTCACAAATGAGGAACTTTTTGTCCTAACGAGACGGAATAGGATCAGGACTTATTCTTCTAGTCTTGTTTCTAGTTGTATTACGAGGACATCACCCCTAATCCAACCCCCATCAACAACTTCTGGTTATAGTTCACCACCTATTCCCATATCATGTGAATGCGTATTGCTCATGTCTTTTTCCATTGCATTCTTATTTTCAGTATCACACAAATCTCTTGGCAATTTTTTAATAATGCAATGACTGTTCTATTCAACTGCATCTTCCACATAAAATACTTACTGCACTTGCGAAGACAGAACATAAGGACCAGTTTTATGGCAGTTGCTAAAATTTACTTGATTAAGACTATATGAATCTTTTTCCTTTTGGTACCAACAACACTTAAAAAGGACCATTGTGAAAGCTCCCCAATAATCAAGCTCAAAAATTTCTTCAATTGATCTGTAGTAATTGACATCACCCACTATTGGGTTTTGGTCTTTCGAACTTGCAAAGCTGGTGGTTATGGAAGTAAAAAATACACCACTATTTTGTATGGTACATGGAGATTCTCTAAATTTTGTGTGGAATCTATATCCATTTACTATATAACCAGTAAAATTCCTGGCTACTCGATTAGGACCTAATGCAAACACCTCTAAATCTGTTGAAGTATTGTCCTTTTTCAGATCCTCTTTTAAAGCCAATTCCAAAACTCTTCGAAATGTTCTCGTTCCCTCTTGTATCTTCTTAGATTTGCAACACCATCCACAAAAGATCAATGAACAATAAATAATAATTAAGGTCAAAAAACTACGAAATGTAGATATTAATTTATAATTAAGGAAACTGATATAGGAATTTAAGAACTTACTCGATCAAACTGCCAATTTCTTTATTATCGGAATTGAACAGAATATAACGTTGTGTTGCCTTCCAATCTGCATCTTTCAAATTGAACATCTTTCCATCTTTATTCTTCTTTGTTCCAATATGATATTCCAAATCTGTTGGACATCTTCCAAAATCAATTGACATGTTTTTTTCCTTCATCAATGCTTAAAAATCTTGAACAGAAGCTCACACACTCTTCTACTAAGTAACTTTCAGCAATCGAACCTTCCGGTCTGTTTCTATTTCGTGCATAAGATTTCAACTTTCCTAGATATTGCTCAATTGAATACATGCATCTAATATGTTCAGGCCCGTCGTATTCAATTTCTCTGCAAAAACGAACAGGTAAGTGTACCATTATATCGAAAAAAACCTATGGAAAAATCATTTCAAAATGACAAAGTATCTCGACAATTTCTTTTTGCAGCCTCTTGATATCATCCACTTCGATAACCTTGCTCTATAGCCCTCTAAGGAATGCACTAAATCTGATCATTGATTACGCAACCTCGAGTTTTGACGCTTTCTTCACGAAAAATTGTAATAAATAGTGGAGTATGAAATGAGCATTATGGCTCTTATATCCCACAACCATTCACTCTTTTATGTGCACGTACCGACTAACATTTGAGGCACAACCATAGGGCAGTTTGGTGTTCTTTAATACAGGGAAAAAGATTTCTTTTTCCTTATTTGTCATATCAAATATTGCAGCTCTAACTTCAACATGCTTTCCACCGCCACGTTCAACAAGATGAAGGGCCTTCCTTATGCCCGATTCCTGTAAATCCAAATGAGCGTTTAGGTGATCCTTTGACATGCGACCTATATTAAGTAGAGTACCTAATATTTTGTGGCATATGTTCTTCTCTATGTGCATGGCATCCAGGTTATGTCGAAGGGGATTATGACACCAATATAGTAAGTCAAACAGTATTGATTTTTTTTTTAAAAGAGCTATCACTTTTACCTAGTTTCTTGATCTTATCCCTAAACTGATTTTTTAACCCCCGCAATAACTCTTCAATATCTGTTCCTGATAATATTTCTGGAATGCTCCCCATTTCAGTTTCGCCATTAAATCTCCTCTTATCCAGCCTCCACTTATGTATCAGATCAAGAAACTTTCTATGGTGCATATAACACATTTTTTCTATGCTTCTAATAATTTAAAGAAGTTTCATAATGGCATAATGTCATAATGGACACGCTATTTCCCCTTCGTGCTCCAACGACAACATGGCATATCCCGGAAAATCACTAATGGTTCATAAGACACTTGAACATAAATTAAAATTCCCATCAGTCAAGGAATCATAAGTTTCGACGCCAATATTCCATAATGCTTTCAATCGTCAATACTGTTCTTTGGAGAATCTGGACCAGATATTAATGTTGAAAGAATCAAATTCTCTTGTTTCATACATAACCAAGGCGGAAGATTTTAGTCTACCAACGCAATTGGCCATGTACTATAACTTGAATTCATTGAACGATGTGGATTAAATCCATCTAATGCTGGACCCAATCTAACATTACGATTTTCTAATGAAAAATCAGGATAGCGAGCATCCATCATCTTCCATGCCACACCATCAGCCAGATGTCTTAGTTTTACATCTTCTTTTCGTTCCACTTGGTGCCATCTCATAAGTTTAGAAAATTCTTTGCACATAAACATCCTTTGTTACCTTGGTCTTAGAGGAAAGTACCTCATAACATTTGCCGGCACTTTGGGAATCGACTTTGGCGGATCATTATTATCAACGATGTCTTCTTTTTCTTTTACAGTCCACCTCGAAAAACCACAAATGTCACAAGCCTCTTTATCTTTATTCTCTTCCCAATATAACATGCAATGGTTTGGCAGGAATGTATTTTATGGTAATCAAGACCTAAATCCTTAATGACATTCTTTGTAGTGTAGGAAGACAACGGCAACTTGGCATCAAAAAAGTCTTCTTTTACAAGCTTTAGTAATTCCCCAAATGCAGACTCGTTAACTCCATAAGCACACTTTAAATGATAAAGCCTGATCAAGAAAATTTAGTGCAGCCAGGATATAATGGTTTTTTTCCTTCTTTAACATGCCAATAAAATTTCTCGGCCTCTGGATTTGGTTCTACTTCAAAGCCCTTGGGATTTTGACCAAATTTGTAACCCGCACATTTGAACATCACAAATAAATTATCCTCAAAATCCATCTCCATTGCGTGATCTATATGGTCATTTACTCCTATTAATTTTGTCTGTGAAACTTCACAAATCCACTTGGTATGCAATGGAGAAGGGCCATTAAAAATAAGATGATCGTATATGACATTTTCACAGTACCAATTACGTTTTGTACATTTTTTGCAGGGGCACTTCATCTCATCACCTACTTTATAAATGGGAAATGCATTTCTTAGAAAAGCTGTTACCCCTCTTACATATTCGGCACTCGATCTCGGAAGTCCTATCCATTTTTAATACTCACTATCAGTTGCCACAATCTAACCACGACCTAGTAGGACTAAATTTGATTCCACTAACAGTTTCAAGACACGAACAAGGGCTACCCTATAAGGTTTGATTAAATTAGAAATAAGAACAAAACAAGTTAGTACTTTACAAATATACATAATCAGTGTGATGATACAAAGACTATTGTTTTGATATGAATTATCACTAACTTTTGGAACTGAATTGCAGGAGAATACATAAAACAAGCAACTAAGGATACTGAACACAAAATCATAAAATTACATGACTGCACCAAAACAAATTAGTACAGATACAATGACTATACATGTGATACAAAGACGATATAGTTGTGCCTAATACAAAGAACAATGCGATAATTTAATTTTGTCTTCTAATGTTTAGCCATTGAAGCTGGTCGTTAAGTCTACTAACGTCAGTTCAAAAACCAATAACTCGATTTTTCAGCGTTGTAAGTTGATGTTGTAATTCATTTGCGTACTCAGCGGCTCGACTTGGAAACTGTTGGTCAATCCACTCCCTAAAGGTACACCTTGTGGGATAAACACGACATCTAAAATAATGACAACCAATGCTTAATCCAATCAAAATAACATCTTCTACAATGGCATACCCACAATCACACATTATGATTAGTGAGTCAACTTGTTGTTCGTTAACCACTTGGTTGTTTTGATACTGATGACGTAAGGCAGCATGACTATGCCGTTGTATCGCCCTTTCTTCACGTCGTTCTTCTTCTTGCTATTGTCTTCAGAGTTCTTCTTGCTCTAGTCCATACACACGCAAATCATCATAGTGCCTTTCTTGCATCTCTATATAAAAATCAATAGGAATTCTGGTGATGACGGGTTTGACATTCGTAGATCACCAATGCCCAGGGTATCTTCGTAGTCATACGATGTAGGAAGAGAAATAGGCATTATTTAACTACAAACAGAAATAGACATTTAAACATTTAAATTGGATTTCTTTTGTCCTCTTAATTTTGTTTTCACCTTTCGAAATAGGCATTATTTACCAATACATCAATGGTTTGGCAGACATAAAAATACAGAACTTGCACAATTTCAATACATGCAAACATATAATTTGAACACTTCAAATATAAAAAACCCTAATTTAAGGTAATCAGTATACTCAGATCACCTAGAGACTTTAAACGTAGACCAAAATAAGTTAGAGATGAAATCATCAAAATAAAATCGAAATGATGAATCCCTAACTACCAGTAATTGACCTAAATGATCCAAATCGAAGGTGTAAAGTTTGTAAAATAGGAGCAATCAGAGGTTTATGGTTTATAACGGAGGTAAAGTAGCAATCGAAGGTTTTCGTGGACGAATTTCGTGGAGAGAGTAGAAGGAAAAGTACGGGAGAAATTTGTTTTTGGGGGGGGGGAGTATTTCATGAATGGAGAAAAGATCGTGCCAAATTTCCACTAAACTGAAGAAGGGATACGTTTGACCCATTAGATTAATCAACTTCTATAGTTATTTATTTGTTTAAACTAGATAACGCGGATTGCAGATCTGGCATATATTTATGTAAAGCAACACTTTGAACTGGTGTTGGACGTCACAGCATAAGAATTCCAACCACAACACTGCATTCACATCTAATGCAACAACATATGAATGTTGATGCAGAAGATTAAAGAAAGCATAGCTTTCGCCACACTTTTCATGCAATGCACACAAATTAGTGACGAATATACCCACTTTTGTAGTGGTGGGCTTATGAGATTTCATAACTACGAACTCAACCATAAGGTCGACGTACTACTCCGGAGGTACTACCACATCAGAACTATGCGAATATTTCATAGAAACAACTTACAAAAACATTGTGCATGTTCTACATCTCTCATGTAAAATCAGTCTATACACGAGCTTTCTGATTTGCTCGTCTATCGGAAACTGTCCAACAAACCTAGAAGCTAACTTTCTGTTTCTCCCGAATTGACCCATATGCTTCAACGGTGTAATCTTCATGAAAACTCTATTGCCAGTGTCGAATTCCAAGTCTTTTCGACATTTTTTCGGCATAGCTCTTCTAATTATCTTTAGCTGCCTTCGTTCGTTGTCAAACGGTCTCGATACAATCTGAGGTTTCTCTAATCATTTCAGGCCCAAGTACCAACTTATCTCTAGTTTCTAACCAATAGGTTGGACAATTGCATGCCTCACATACAATGCATTATATGGTGCCATCCCAACGCTAAACTGGTAGCTATTATTATATGCAAACTCAACTAGACGTAGATGGTCTTCCTGTGATCCCCTAAAATCCAACACATCAGCTCTTAGGAGATCTTCCAAAGCTCGATTAACCCTCTTGGATTGACCACCCGTTTGGGGATGATAAGCCGTACTTAAACACAACTCAGTTCCCAAAGCTTCTTACAAGCTCCTCCAAAATCCGCTAGTGAACAATAGATCTCGTTCACTCACTATGCTCTTCGGGACACCATTTCACATAAAATTCAGCCAATTTCGACGTTGTCCTAGCCAACTTGACAGGAATGAACCGTGCACTTTTGGTCAAACGATCCACGATGACCAAAATCCCTTCGTTTCCTGCCCTAGTTCTAGGTTGTCCATCGATACTTGCTCCCACTTCCACGTAGGAACTTCCAATGGCTTAAGCAAAACACTCGGTTTCTGCTGTTCAGCTTTCACCAACTGACAGTTCATACACTTAGAAATGAACTTTCCAACATCCCACTTCATGTCCTGGTACATCTTATTACCACTGAGATGAATCGTCAAATTAGAGCGATGACATTCTCCCAGAACCTCATCTCTCAATCCGTCGATATCAGGAATAGTTAATCGCCCTTGCTTTCGAAGCCAACCTTCTTGTTCGTCTTCGAACTCATTATTGTTTGGTTCCAATTTTTGGATAACCTTGACAAACTTTGCATCTCGCTTTTGGCTCTCACCAATCCTCTCGATGAGAGTAGGTCTTATCGATAAGCTTGCCAACATTTCAGGTTGTAGTTCGTATCTTGGCCTGAAATCGAACCTTGCCAATTACTTGAGGTTCTTCCATTTTGAAAACATCGCTCCCAAACTTGCGTGTCTTCTACTCAACGCATCTGCAACCACATTACCCTTTCCCAGAGTATAGGCTATACAAAAATCATATGATGCCAGAAACTCTAACCGTAGTTGCTGTCGAAGATTCAAATCCTTTTAGGAGAAAAGATACTTCAACGACTTGTGATCTGTTAACAACTCGAATCGTACTCCCAATAGGTAATGTCTTCACATTTTCAAAGGAAACACAATCGCTACCAACTCTAAATCATGATTTGGATAGTTCTTTTCATGCGGATTTAGCCGTCAAGTCGCGTAGGCCACAACTTTATCCTTCTGCATTAGAACTGCTCCAAGTCCAGTACCACATGCATCAGTGTATACCACCATCTATTTATTCCCACTTGGAATGGTCAACACAGGTGCACTTTTCAATCTCTCTTTCAGGATCCTGAATGCTTGCTCACACTTTTCATCTCGTGTGAACACTTGGTTCTTCTTCGTCAATCATGTCAACGGTGCAGCTACCTTAGAGAAATGCTTGATAAACCATCAGTAATAACCAGCCAATCCAAGGAAACTTCTCACATCTGTCGCATTCTTAGGTCTATCCCAGTCCTGGATTGCTGCCACTTTAGCAGGGTCAACTGCTATCCCATTTCCAAAAACAACATGACCTAAGAACCTCACTTCATTCTTCCAGAAGTGACACTTCGAAAAACTTAGCTCTTAGTTGATGCTTTCGCAAGATCTCCAGTACCACCCTCAAGTGTGTCTTATGTTCTTCCTCATTCCGAGAATCAACCGAAATATAATCCACGAACACAAGCACGAACTTGTTTAATTGATCTCTGAATACGCTATTCATAAGATCCACAAAATACGCTAGCGCGTTAGTCAACCTGAATGGCATCACTAACCATTCGAAAAACCGAGATGGTGTCCTAAAAGCAGTCTTTGGCACACTATCCTTAACCACCCTCAACTGGTGAAATCCCGTTGCCAAATCCATCTGAGAAAACACTTTGGCTTCGTGGAGCTGATCAAACAAGTCATCAAACCTTTGCAACAGATACATGTTCTTCTTTGTCACCTTATTCAGCTCACGATAATCCACACACAATATTAATGAGCCATCTGCCTTAGTTGCAAACACGACTGGTGCACCGCACTCGGAGAGACTTCTCCAAATGAATACCTTCCCTAGAGGGTCTCGAACTTGCACCTCCAACTCTCGTTTTTCCTTAGGTGCCATCCGCCTAAGAGGCACAATGAGTGGTCCAGCACCCTCGACCAAATCGTTTCTAAACTCGATCTCATGATGCGGCGGCAACTCTTTGACCTCATCAAAGACATCTACATACTCATCAGCGATCAACAATAATAACAGGTCTTGTTGTGGAATCCCAATCGAGTATAGATAACTCACGAAGACCCCGTCTTCACGCTTACATCTAATCAACACCTTTCTCCCTTCCATCTCCCCGACCCTCACCTCTAAATTCTCGCAATTCACCCTTGCTGCATTCCTCTTAAGCCAATCCATGCCCAAGATGATCCTAACCCAGTGAAGTCACACTAAGCATCCATTCATAAATGAGCATCCTTGATCAAAAAATACTAGATCCACAAGGTATGCAAAGAACAGATGAACCCATACTAGATTAGTTACAACTAAAGTTTTATTACACCTTTAAGTTCCGAACCCATTCAACATACAATCTTATTATAGGTAAAAGAAGACGATTCTCTAGTACCAAATAGAACTCAAACAAATTTCACCGACAGAGAGCACATCTAAGCTAACCACGACTTCTCATAATCCTCATCAGGAATGCAATAGGAAACTAGGATAGCCTCCAGAACACATGCTTCCCCTGATTGCTTATCCTTCAGAAAATCTGGGTAGTTTTTCTTCTTATGCCCGGGCCTGCCACAATTTTAGCACTTCTTCTCAGCTTTAGGATTCTTACAATCCCTAGAAATATGGCCCCTCTGCCAACAGTTGTACCAAGTCACTTCGCCTCTCTTTTTATATTTCTTCTTTTTCTTATCCAGTTTCTTTCCAACACTAGTGCCAGAAAAAGTTTCTTCTTGTGGCTCATGTCTAGTTCCAAAAGCCTCGTCCCAAATAGTACCGATTCTTTGTTCTAGATCCTTAACTCGGCGTCGAAGTTGCTCCAAAGCTCTACTTCTTCTTAACTCATTTTCTTCGCCTATAGGAGAATGGCATCCTTAACATAGCTACTGCCATCATGACCACCTCAAATATGACCAGATATTCTGGTGCAATGGCTAAAGCTCCCAACTGGCTTTCATTTCCTACTCCTTCAGTCTCAGACTCACTCCTAGAGGTTTGATGAGTCATTCTAAATCTAAAATAGAATGATTAGTCCACATATGAGATAATGATAGAAATGAAATCTGAATCTTTATTATATTATACACTACTATATAGTATACATCCATCAAAATCTACAAATATGTCTCTCATTCGTGATTACGTTCTTGAAGTTTGGCTAAAATCATTAATCAGAGCTCTGATACCAAATGTGATGACCGCCTACAACCCCTGCACTATAGAAGAAGAATAATGCGCTGAAAGGTGTGCCAGACAGCTATGGATGATTATCAGGATATGATAACAATCTCGGAACCTGTCGTAAACTCACAGTGCAAGGATAAAATATAATAGAACATATACAACAGGTAGTGATAGTGAAGAAGAAAACACTAAACTTTCATAACAACTAGAAAGTATTTTCTATACACGTGGATAACAACAATAGTGTTTGTACAATTGGCCTCACTACAGCACTTAGAGAAATAGAAAACAATGGAATTCCAAATATTAGATAGAAATAAAACTAGTATGTGAGCCTCCTACTCGCCATCGATCAGCATCGTCGTCCCCACAAAAGCATCACCTATCACCTGCTACTCAGTCTGCCCATCCAAAACCGGATGAACAGCTCAAGGTAATAAGAGAAAACATAGAACCTTGAGTCAGATAACAGTCTTAGTGAGTGATAAAACATCTAACATACTTCATCAATAAAGTATATGAGGACGGGTAAATAAACAACTAATCTACCTAGCTTTAGAGAAGAACTTACACCTGCCTTCCCCACACCTGACAGTGATAGCCGTTACAATCCATAAGTTCAAAGGAATAACAATTCAGTCAAGGCGGCTAAAGCATCCCTTCATTTATGGCAAAGAAACTCAATCATGATCACAACATGCATTCATACATCCAGGATTGACTCTGGCTATCACCGCCAACGTTGCTTTGGAACCCTCGTTATCGTATGACCGGCTAACAGCTTGCCGTCAATTGTCAAGGACCATACATGATGCCTCGGTTCTAGCAAAACCCTACATGCTATACTCTACACGTGTTTAGGCCATACATGACGCCCAGGGGAATCGACCTACAATTAGTCTTTAATTGTACCCTTGCTTTGAGTCCACTAGAACCCATGACAATAGAAATTCCTCGGCTTACTCATCTCTAGTCATTATCAACTACGACTATTAATAGCTCAGAATACTTTAGAGCAATCACTTCACACAAATTCAACACATTATTGATTTGTTTCCACATTCGTCACATCCGATGAATAATTCACCTTACTTCCTCATTCCTCCATGGAATTCACTTCGAAGTTATCACCACTTTCGAACTAAAGAAAAACATCAATCATAAGGTCCGAAACAATCCATAACATCACATCAATTTGCTAAAGGAAGAAAACCACAACACTTAAAAACACTGTTACTACTTCGGGTACACATACCAACCAGCACCTCTTCTCCATGATTGACCCAACAACCTGGGTGCGACCGACCCTAGTCATGCTCGACCCAAACCTTGCATGACCTCCTTAGTGAACGACCGACCCTGGTCATGCTCGACCCAAACCTTGCATGACCTCCTTAGTGAACGACCGACCCTAAGCTAGGACCGACTAACCGCCGCTCGACCCAACAGTGCACGATCCTTACCACCTGGCCTAGCCTACTGTGCTCGCTTGCTCGACTGACCCATTTGGCTTGCACCTCCTAAGCTAACTTGACCTTCCGTACTCGAGCCTTGGCTCGCTCGACCGACCCAGGTCTTCCAAGTACGACCTACCCGGATAGGACCGACTGACCCACATCACGATCGACCCAACCCATTTCTTTTCCTCCAAGAAAACCTCCCCATGGTTCGACCGACCCACCATGACCGACCAGGCCTTGCTCGACCCAAAACCTGCACATCTCCATTTCAACTCCAATTTCAACCAAAACTTCGCTAAATGATACATTCGACGAAACCAACTCATCCAATTCGTCGAATATGACCACATGCATGATATGAAATCAATAATATCACCAATATGACAATTCCATCAATAATAATGTAAAATTCACCGAAATCACCATAAATGTACATATGAACAAAACCATGGATCTAACTTGCATATTCACACGAAATGTCATAGAAATTGCCTATCTAAACTTGCTAAATCAGATCATAGGGTGATTTATATGAAAATGGACTTACCAATGCATAGAACTACGGAAAAACACTTGAAATTAACGAAAAACATAATCAACTACTCATACACTTCATTGAATCCATGTGAGAGATGTAAGCCACTCACCAATTCTCCAAAACAAGCTAAAATAGTGGAAATAAGAATCCTGACAGCAAGCACCTCGCGCCAAACCCCTTGATCTGATGAATCCTTGCCTCTATTGATGTAGATCTAGCCTCTAATGTGTAGCCCTCCTTGGATATTGATTTTTAATGGTGGAAAGGTGTTAGAGGAAGAAGGAGATCAAGGCCACCTAATGAAAGAATAAGGAAGTAAAACTATTTCCCATACCTCTCACTCTCTATTTATATCCTTCCAATAGCCCACTAATAGGCCTTCCCAAATCAGCCAATTATGGCTCTCCAAACCTGAACAACCAACTGAAAAACCTTAAAACAGCGATTTCTCCCAAACCGCTGAGCCAAATCTTTAATGTAACCACTCTACAGAAGGTCATAAACAAATTCGGTAAAAAATATGGACATGTCTCACATCCCCATAGGAAACATAATAAAAGATAAGAATGATCCAACCCTCAGGGAATAAAATAAAAATATTTTACGACCTTTTGATACGTAAAATGCGGGCCGTTATATTTTTGATGAGGTTAGGGGCTTACCTCCGAGGTGCGAGGTTTATTTCCAAATATATTTGGTGGACAATATAAAGCCATTCGAATTGCCAGTGCGCCGCACGGATCCTAGGGAAAGAAGGGAGCGCAATAAGCAAGTAGCAGAGCTACTTGAGAAGAGGTTTATTAGGAGAAGCATATCCGAATGAGGTACTCTAGTCGTCTTTGCAACCAAGGCAGATGGCTAGCTTTATTTGTGTGTAGATTACAGGGAGTTGAAAACACTCACCAAGAAGAATAGGCACCCTATTCCGAGGATAGACAATCTATTTGACAAGCTTGTTGGTGCACCCGTTTTCTCTCAGTTAGACTTAGCCATAGGTTTTCATTAGTTGAGAGTGGTCGAGGACAGTATATACAAGAATTCTTTCAGAACTCCAAATGGTTTCTTCGAGTGGCTAGTCATGCCTTTTGGGTTGTCGAATGCACCCGCGTATATTGTGGATCTAATGAGTAGGTCGTTCTGGGAGTTTCTAAATGAGTTCGTTGTGGTCTTTGTGTATGACATTTTGATCTTCTCGAAGAGCGCGGAAGAGCATGCCCTACATTTGTGGGAGGATTCGAAGACTCTCCGAGTGCACTAGCTTAAGGCGAAATTCTCCAAATGTCATTTTTGGAGGAAGGTAGTGAGATTTCTAGGGCATGTGGTCTCCAAGGATGGGATAACAGTGGATCCCGCAAAAGTAGTTGCAGTTCAAGATTGGAAGATTCCAATTAATGCAATGGAGGTGAGGAGTTTTCTTAGTTTAGTGGCTATTACAGGAAGTTTAGTAAAGACATCGCAAAGATATCAGCCCCACTCACCAGACTGACAAAGAAGAGTCTGACATTTTCTTGGGATATAGACTATGAGGATGCTTTCTACTGATTGAAGAGGGCTCTAACAACAGCCCCAATTTTGGCATTACCAGATAGGAGCAAGATGTTCACGATGTACACGGATTCATATGATACAGGGCTTGGTGCCGTCTTGATGTAAGAGGGAAGGGTAGTATGCTATGGTAGTAGACAACTGAGAGTCCATGAGAAGAACTACCCTACCCACGATTTGGAATTAGCTGCCATCATATTTGTGCTTAAGCATTGGCGACATTATCTGCTTGGAGAGAGGTTCGAGTTGTACACGGACCACAAATCTCTTAAGTATTTGTTCTCACAGAGGGATCTCAATTAGTGACAGCAGAGATGGATGGAGTTCCTAGCATCCTATGACTTTGAGATTGCTTGTACCATTGGCAAGGGTAATGTAGTGGCTGATGCGTTGAGTGGGCAGAGGATGACTTTGAGTCCTCTATTCGTAGATAGGAGGAGCTTGGAGTACATATCGACTTTTGATTTTAGGCCTTTTTACGATCTTACACCCGGTTTGTTGGCATCCTTAGAAGTGCGGCCCACTCTTATGGATCAGATAGGATCTTCACAGCGAGAGGAGCCACAGATTGAAGACATCTTGGATAGGCTCAGCAGAGGGGAGGCTTCTGGTCACCTTAGTAGATATTCTACAAATGATAGAGGGTGGTTGTGACTGGATGGAATGTTGTGTGTTCCCCGTTTTGGCAGTTTGCTGAAGACAATCCTTAAGGAAGCTCATCATTCTAGGAAATGACAATCCATCTAGGAGGAGACAAGATGTATAGTGATATGAAGAGGGTTTTTTTTGTGTTGGGTTGAAGAAAGATGTAGTGGAGTTTGTCTCTCTATGTTTAGTTTGCCAGCAAGTCAAAGCTGAGCAAAGGAAGCCTGGTGGTTTAATTCATTCTTTGGAGGTCCCACAATGGAAGTGGGAGAGCGTCTATATGGATTTCATCCATGGTTGGCCTAGATCGAGGAAAGGAAACACCAGCATCTAGATTTTAATAAAAAGGCTTACTAAGAGCTCTCGTTTTATTCCTGCTAAGAGTAAGATAATTGTGGCATGGTTGGCATCAGTTTATCTTCGTGAGATAGTCCGCCAACACGGGGTACCTTCTAGCATAGTGAGTAATCACGACCCCATCCTTAGTAGTGAGTTCTGAAAAAGCTTATAAGAGGCACTAGGTACATAGTTATGTTTGAGAACTGCATATCACCCTCATATAGATGGGCAGACTGAGAGGGTGAATAGAGTTCTGGATGATCTTTTGAGGCTGTGAATCCTAGACTTCAGAGGGAATTGGGAGGAGCATCTTCCATTGGTTGAGTTCGCCTACAACAATAGTTATCAAGCTAGTATTGGCATGGATCCCTTCGGGGCACTGTACGGACGACCTTGTAGATCACCAACCTGTTGGTGGGAGTCTACGGAAAGGCTTCTACTTGGACTTGAGATTGTTAGAGAAACTTCAGCGAAGATTCATCTCATCTGCAGGCGCATGAAGACAGCTCAGGACATGCAGAAGTTGTATGTAGATAAGAGAAGGATTAATATTGAGTTTGAGGTGGGAGACATGGTTTTCATCAAAATGTCACCTTTGAGGAATGTGTTCACTTTGGGTCTGGAGGGAAACTGGCACCAAGATTCGTAGGACCATTTCCCATAGTATAGAGGATAGGTTAGATGGCCTATAGGGTAAGACTACCGGAGAGATTGGCGGGCGTTTATGACGTTTTCCACATCTCTCATTTGCGAAAGTGTCTACACGATACAATAGAGGTTGTTGAGCAGAGTGGAGGAAGTATAGGTAGAACGGAAAGCGACAGTTAGATGAGTTCCTGCCAATATTCTTGGATCAGTGGTTAAGAAGCTACACAACCGAGAGGTCAAGTTGATGAAAGTCCAATAGGGGGAAGACCGTAAAGATGCAACTTGGGAGACTAGAGACAAGAACTTCTCTTCGTACCCTTTTCTTTTCAAGAGTGTGCCTTAACTTCTTTTTCCAAGCTTTTATTCATACTTGTTTATGTCATTCGTATGTATCCTATCGATCATATCTTGGACCTTTAGGTAGAAAGCCAATGGGTGTAAACATGTGTTTGAGATATGTTATGTTTGATGAATGCAAGTGGATGCAAGTTTTTTTTAGTGGTTGCCAGTGGATTCATATACACACACACACATTAGGCACTAGATCGGCTCAATCACTTACATATTGCATATGGATGTGTGTGCATTTTAATTTTTTATGGATGAAAATGGTTGTATCATCATATGGATGTTGCATTTGGATGAATGATTGTGCACACATATAAAACTTACATGCTGTAATAGGATTGTTTGCATACATTTTGGTAACGTAGCACGTACATAAATTGCATTAAGGAGGTTAACTGAATTAGTAGACCGCCTGATTTTTTGCATTAGTATAAGGACATATACACATAATTTTGCATATGTTCATATAAGCATTAGAAACCTTTTAAGGATAATGGATGCTTGTGATTGATGAATGAATAGATGGTTGTGGTTGTTAGGATAAACATTCTTCCCAGCTTAGAGATTTCGGGGACGAATTCCTTCAAGTAGGGAAGAATGTAACACCCCATAATTTTAAAGACACTATAATTAGAAAATTAAGAATACTTAATAAATATTGGGAATGAAGTAAAATGGACTACCATTGCATTTGTCTCGGAATTCTGCTTAAGATAGACTCCGAGTTTGCATAAAACAGATATCGTATGAGAAAGTTATTAAGCTTAAAAGTTTGTATACATATACACATATATATAAGTTAATCAATTCAGAATTCAAAATAAATTAAAATCGAAGAGCGGGGAGGCACGCGGGAATTCGACCCCTTGAGGGTCAACCCATTCCCCCATGGGGGTCGACCCTATGGTCGAACTACACAAGCGGGTGTCGACACACCCCAGATCCATCCAAATTCGTACCCTGAACCTAGAATTGTTTATGAATGGGATTCGTTGGCGGTAGGCTATAAATAGGACAGCATTTCTGTTGTGTAATTCACCTAAAAATAATGGAGACAACGAGATGCTGCCCCAACTTGGATTGAGTTAGCCTATTCTTCTGCAACAACTACTTACGCGTATACAAGAATCTCTGCTACAACATCAACATTCTTTTCTCTGTTCTTTAGATCCAGTCTCTATGAGTTCATGTTATTTTTGGATATAAACATTTAACAAGTAATCCTGACATGTTTATAAATCTGGATCTAAACATATGCCTGTTAAGAAACCAATTATATCTAAACAGATATATCATTACATGTACACCTGATCTACTATTCACTTCTTATATGCCTATTGCTGATTTGCCTACTACTGCTATCATATGCCTATTCTATTATTATGCCTTTTTCTGTTCTCTTCTCTCCCTCTTTCTCTTTTTATTTTTATAGCCAAGCTACCTTCAAGCCTAAGCCTGTCGCTGAAAGATGCGAACGAATGAAATGGGGAATGGTTGGGAAAGTTAAATTGATATTGTATTATAAATCATGACGGGGATTTGGGGGCCAAACCTATACTGTGATATATGAATATTACCTGGGATATATCTTATATTGTGAATTATGACATGAGAATTGAGGCATGTAAAATCTGTAGGCTTAATAATTAGATTAAGCAAAACATGTAATGTAACTGTAATACTTAGCATGTTTAAATCTGTGGGGGTTTATGAACCTTATAAATACTGTAGGGGTTAGGTAAACCTATTTGAATTGGTGGGGGTTAAGTAAATGTATCAAATGTGTGGGTGGTCATACGAACCGATAAACTTAATCTGTTTTATATGTTGGGGTTATGAGGGCTTGTAAATCTGTTAGGCATAACCTATCAAAATCCTAGTAATTGGGGATACAAGCCTAGGGGGTGGCTTGTGTCATCTGTTGCATGGGACCTGTATCAGTCAGTAACCCATTCTGGTCTCATAGAGGGGACCTCGAACTAGGTAGGGGTCATGGGCACGCTTATTGAGCTGATTATAAGAGGTTCATATAGGTGGAGGTGTTATGATGGCGGGTTCCAACGAAGTCATGTGTGTCCATGGGTCCGGCTTGCTCAGAAAAATAAGACGTAACACTGGTAAATATGGTTGTGTTTATCGGGGGTTTCCACTTTAGGAAGTGATACATCCTACTGTGGGGCTGACATAGGGTATTTATGGGATAGGGAGTCGATCGATTGGGGGTAGTAATTAGGGTACATCTAGTCCTTCCTGTTTAGGTGCCTTTTATTATCGTTGTGCTTAACACCCGTTATTTCTTTTGGATATTATCGTCTGAGGGTAAAAGCCATCACTAGAAGTACACGTAAGTCTACCATTATGTTTCTGTTGGGATCTTTCTGTTCTATTATACTAGTACTGGTGCAGAAAAAAGAATTTGTGAAGCGTTATCTGTTCAGTTTATCATGCTTATCAAGTTCAATCTATTATACCAAACATATGACACTGTTATCTTTCATTTAGTTTATATGCTTGTCATGATGCTTTTATTAATTTATATGCTAAAAGTAACTGGACATGCCAGACTTTATGTCTGACCCATTTTGTTTCCTTTTCTCTCTCTCTTCCTTCCCCCAGTTTCCTAGGATGGAAACGCTCAAGCTTGATTAGGATTCTCACACTGTTTAGCTTGGATTTTGGATATTGCTTAGATGTACCGCTTTGATTACTTATCCACTATGTTATATTTCTTTTTGGGGAATATGATTTTATATTACTGTACTCCAATAGTATTAGTATAAGGTAGATACTTTTATTTGATGTAGTTGTTTTTCAGTATTTCAGACTGATGTTGTAATTGTATTGTGGACCACGATGTTTTCTGTTAGAAAATAAAGTTTTAAATTTCCGCTGCTATTTTATATTTGTCTTGTAATGTTTATGCTTTTGTTTACCTATAACGCTTCACGGATCTTAATGCATTCTGTTAAAGAGTGACATTAACGGACGTGTGGTTTCACACATTGGCTTCCCCAATGGCTAAAACCTTTCTCTCCCGTTCATCGATTAAGGTGTTTAGCACCTTTGAAACAATATCAAAGTCACTATATTTTCTCCTAACCCCATAAGAGCAAGAAGAATGTTTTGAAATCTAGAGTACATTTCTTTTGTAGATTCATTTTGAAATTCTGGAGTTGGTTTTTGAGCATTGAGATTTTTGTCTATTTGACCTTGTTTGTTCCCTTGTGAATGGTAATAAGTGTTTCCCATATCTGGTGTGAAGTTATGTAGAAGCTAATACGATTAAATTCATTTCTATCCAAAGCACAGAGTAGCATATTCATAGCTTTGGGATTTTCGCTTGCTTCATTTTTATTATTGGTTGTCCATGAAGAGTAATTAGTTGTAGGTGCAGTGAATTGTGTTTGAGTTTCATTCTAAGCATCAAAGCTAGTTGCTTGCATATAGATTCTCATTCTTATTGCCTAATAACTATGGTGTAAGCCATTGAATTGTGGAGGTCTTTGGGTAGATTGTCCTTCAGCAAAAATAGAGCTATAGGCAGTAGTTGTGATGGTACTTGTGTTATTCTCCATAATATCAATATATCGAATAACGGTGTTATGGTTATAGGATGTCCTTGCTCTGATACCAATTGAAAGAGTTTATGCAGCGGTAGAATCATATAGTATGGAGTATAAGCTAGGTAACGTGTAGACAACAGAGTATTAGCAGTAACTAAAAGTGACACCAAGATTTTATACTGGTTCGAACCTTCGCTCTACGTCCAGTCCCATACTCCCTTCTGGAATTTCACTATGAACAATCCTCACTTAACCCGGAGCAATAGATTTACAACTACTCGAACAAACGAACGAAATTTCTTGCCTTAACTATTGAAGAGGACTTTCGATAATACAAAATTTTGATGACTACTTGTGTTCTAAATAACATTGGTATGTAAAATTAATGTACACACTTCATATAATCTTTCCTTGATGATAATAGTGTAGTTCATGAAAGAATACGAAAGATTCAAAATATTCGAAATCGTAGGAATATAAACTAGAGTGCTCTTGTGAATATGATTGCCATAAATAAGATAGAAAGAATCACAATGAGATTCAGTGAAGAAAACATTTGATTGAGACATTATTTATAATATACAAGTGCTTGCAATCATTCATGAAGAAATTCAACGAGTAGATATGAATTAAGAGTTGTGACTCTTCGCTAAATATTTGCATCCATTCGTATTCAGATGTATGAATTGAAAATTCAGAAGTCTATTTTTAAATAAATATTCAAACAACAAGGAAATAGGCCATTTAGGGGCATAAACAGACATCTGCAAAATTAAGATCAGACGTTTGAAAATTATGATAAAATTAATTCTATTTAAGAAAACAAACGTTTGAAATTAAAAATTCAGATGTCTGTTTGCTATTACAAGCCGAAGCCTTGTGCATGTTTTATAAATACAATCTTATATATTAAAATATCCATGTGTGTATCACCAAGGAAGATTTTAACAATATATACTAATAGACTTTAAACAAATATAATCTTCAATTTGAGTTCTTGAGTCTGTTGTTGGATTTCTTCCTACAAAACAGAGTTAGTCGATAATAATATATACGTACATGTATAGTTGTCATAATGAAACACTATAAAGCGAGATCCAACACGAAGATGACGCTGTAAACCATCTAAATCATAATACATTCCTGCGTGTTTTAGTTTTTTTCTTGTAATCATTCCAAGAATTCGGGTTTCTTGAAAGAATAACTCCAACAACAAAAGATTTAGGGAGATTAGTTCCGCTATCTTTAAGTTGATTCACCAACAGTAGGATTTCACTCACTTGTCCAACTATGGACTTGTTAGCGACCATTTTGAAATGCATAAAATTACAAATAAGAAATTTTGTATTACTTTCCACAGATATGCGATGCTTACTCTCCAATCTAATCCAAAGCTCCTTTGGAGTTTTCAAGGTCCTACGAGTGTTGTAGACTGGGATAGACAATGTATTCAGGATGTGCCCTCTGCATAAAAATATCCTCTTTGCGCTTTGCATGTTTTGCCTTTAGGGCGGCATCATCCTTTTTGGTTTCCTTTGGTATCACTTCCAATCCGTCTTCCAATATGTAAAACAATTTGACAGTGATCAGAAAGAACTTCATTGTCTCTAGCCAACGAGTGAACTAATGGCCATCAAATCGCTCCAAACAAGTCAAATGCTAATTCATCACTTGTAGTGTGCTCAAACCTTCCATGGTTGAAATATTGCCTAAAACTTTGTTGGGGAAATATGTGATTTGTGACTATTGGAGTAAGATGATTGTCATAGTTCAGACTTTGAGGATCTAAACAATAATTCTTTCAGACTATAGTTCAACCCAACAGGTACAAATGTGTTATCGAACTATCAACTTTTAGGGCTTAATAAAGCCTTGGAACAACGTAATCAGATTCAAAGTTTGTACGAATTTGATCTAAGAAAGAACACTCTAGAATATAATATCTGATGATGCAAGAGAAGTATCGAAAGAAGAGTAGGAAGAGAAAGGAATCTGGAACACTATACAAGCGTTGCAAATTCAAAAATTTGCAATACTTTCATGGTGTTACAAATGGCAGCGTGTAGATCTTAAGGAAGAAAAAGATGCAATCAGAAAAAGGGATTTGAAACACTTTCCAGGCATTGGTATTTATAGGCAACGAGAGAGCGCAATTATTCATGAACTGTCACGACCGTTTGGAACAGTCGTATCTGTTTCTAAAATGAAACAACGCATCCTTCATTAGAAAAGTTTAGAAAACGTTGCAAACAGCTGCTTCCCTTTGTTTCCAATAGTCCAGAAACTTTATGAATAGTCGCGCCCCTTCGTTTCTAATGGTTCGGAAAACCTGCCTAGTTTGAATATCATTCAGGTCCGTAATGGGCCGAAATTAGGCCTGTTACCGTTTATAAATTCTATCCAAAAATATTGCTATCGGACCCGAGACTTGCACCCGTACTCGACTCAGTTAGATCGGACGGATAGTGGCGACGCGCGCATGTGATGTAGATGCATGGTCTCCCTCCTCACAACGAAGCAAACATGTGGGATCCCTAATGCCCCAACACCTTCATGAGTAAGCCACTTAAGTACGTTGAAATAATTTTTTACTTTCATGATATGGGACTAATCCCCATACCCTTCCTTCTTCCTTTCTTGCTTCCTTCTTCAAAACAAACCCATACCCCAAGTAAGTTTGGAAAATTTCTGACAATGATATGAGTTCGATTTGAATGAGACCGTCTCATGTGTTGTAAAGCCCACCACTATTCAAATTATATTCTCTATTGTACTACATAGATAATGGAGGATAAGACAACTTGACGTAAACAATGCATTCTTAAATGATGAACTATAACAAGAAGTGTACATGCAGCAGCCAAAAGAGTATGAAGCTAATCTCAACAAAGGAAAACTATATAGACTTCATAAGGCCATATATGATTTAAAACAAGTGTGAGGAGCATGGTATGCCAATATTAATGTCAATCTAATCAGAATGGGGTTTCATGCAAGTAAATTTGATAATTCTCTCTCTATATAAAAACTGACAAACAATCCACCATATACATCTTGATCTACGTGGATGACATATTAATTACAAGGGATCATCAAAGTGAAATTAATAAAGTAGTGCAACGCTTAGATCAATTTTTTGATATCAAAGACATGGGAGAACTAGATTATTTCTTAGACATACAAATCGAGAGAAAGTCCAACACTGAACTGTTTTTATCTCAAAAGACATACATATAGGAAATACTGATGAGGACAAAAATGGATCAGGCCAAGTCACTATGTACACACATGGTTAGCAATTTGCAACTATCAAAATACAAAGGGGAAATCATTCACATAAAGCAATATAAAAGCATAGTGGGAGTCTTATAATACGTGATCATTACAAGACTTGAAATATGCTGTAGTGTTAATAAAGTGTGTCAACACATGCAAGACCCAATAAGTGAACATTGAAAGGCCATTAAACGTATTCTACGGTACTGAAGGAAACACAACATTATGGTCAATCAGTCAAGTATTGAAAAAGCATAAATATAGAGGCTTACAATGGTGCAGATTGAGGATCCAGATGATCGAAGATCGATATCTGGTTACTGCATATACCTCGGATCAAACCCAATTCTGTGGTGCACCAAAAAACGATCTACCATCTCCATTACCTGCACCACGTAGAGTTGATTTGGATGGAAGCCCTAATTAAGAATTAGGGTTTGAACTATCGAGGATGCGGGTCATCTGATGTGACAACTCGAGCGCTATTTCACTATTAGTCAACTCGATACAACACCCTAGAACCAAGCACATCAAAGTTGGCTTACACTTCGATGCCCATTAGAAGATCAAAAAAGAATAGCGTATAAGAATAGTGGAAATAGAAGATCAAAAAAGAATAAGTGCATAAAAGATGTCCATTAGAAGTAAGATCTTCTTCCATCCATGGATTCACAAGGTAAAGTAGCATGATGAATAGTGTATAAGAAGAAGCCACATATATCTGTTGCTGAAGGCACTGTATATGAGTATTTAAATATACGTCTTCTTGGTTCGTATCGCGTTGGTTTTGATCTAAATCTACTACTGCTTGTAATTTCATCTATTACTAATGTTTATTAAATCGTTTGCTAGAATTAAACTTTAAGTTATTATAGTAGACATATTTCAAACTCTGTCATTTCATCAATGAACTACATACCATCTGCATATTTGACCCATGTTATAACATGGACTACCTGAGTTGATAAAAGTTCAGTTCACAAATCATATGTTTCAAACAGAGTTGAATGAGCTCAAACAGAACATGTAACACATAACAGTGGCAATGAATGAGCAGCGGTGTAATAAATTAAAATTAAAATGTACTAGTATTATCATGTTAAATTAACGTTTAAGTACTGTAATAAAGTGAATGACATATGATGACTATAGAACCACATGAAGGAAGTTTTCATAATCGAATATAAAATTTATAGTTTGTATTATGTTTCAAAATAGTGAAAACAACCATGCAAAAAAAGGTATGTAAATTAGGTCCCTTCAATTAAGTTAACTAATAATTATATAAATTTATGTAATTATCCAGTGGATAGTTGCAGGCATTTGCGTAATTATATCTAAAATTGCTGAAATTTCCGCAGTCATTCAACTAAAATTTGCGAAAATTTCTGTAATTATTTACCAATTTTTTCCGGAAATAGCAGCAATTTTTTATAGAAAAATTGCATATATTTATGCAACTTTTTAATATAATTGCATAAATATATGCAATTATTCATCAAACAGTTACACAATGTTATGTAATTATTCAGTAATTAAATTATAAGTACCTAATTTACAATCTTATTCGAGAATGAGTTTTTATGTATATTGTTTGATTTTAGGGACCTAAGTCTAATCTTCTCTTTTTCTTTTTTTCCCTAATCATTTGTAGAGGCGACTGTATTGGTTTCTTAATTTATTTAACTTCTGTTGACATAGCATTTGCCTCTTTGTAATGCCCTTGATAACTTCAAAATTAGTAGTGAAAGGAGGAGGACGTGGAAATAACTCAAAATGTAAGCATTTCCTATTACTGCTGGAAACAAATATATCAACTTTGCAATGGAGGCCAGACAATTATTTACTCTACAACACCAACCTCTTTTATGACTTGAGGCTACCAGCTCTTGAGAGTAGGGCTGTATAACAAACAAGTCAATCCGTTGTCCGGCTCTATCCGAGGCTATAAGGTGTTCGGTCCGTATCCGTACGATACTCTTACAGGACAGGACTAGGACACACCACCATCTCTGAAATGTTCGATGTTTTTCTATCATTCGAACGCTTTCCATATGTTGTCCAGCTCATATGAACAGTATCCGAACTTAATGCTTGTTCGATCTGTGTCCGTCTGAAACTCTTACAGGACAGGACTAGGACACACCTCCGTCCAGTCTAGTTCGACTAGTTTAAATCCTAACTTGAGAGGTTTGATAAATGAAGTGAAGACCGAATACAACGAAATGCTTGCAGTCGCTCTTCTTTTTAATATCATTTGCTAGACTCAATAAGTTAATGGACTGAATGTTGGAGAATGAAGTTTTGATGACAATCATTATAAACTATAAAATATATACTAACATCTTTATATAGAATATACATAAAATATGTGTAGGATTTGTATATAGGATTTAATACTAAAGACTGTACAGTTTTAGAGTTACGAGAGATTCAAGACTCATGAGAATTAAGATATCAAGATTTCAAGAGCTCAAGAAAATATAGTAATTAAGTCTAGTTTATATATAAGACTCTAAACAACACTCCATTTTCAAATTCTGTTTTCAAAATTCAAATTCTGTTTTCAGAAATTAAACTCTGATTTCAAAATATTTTAAACTACTTTTCTAAATGATTTTAAATTATCATGATTTTAGATATATATATATATATATTTATAAAGTTCAAAGTTTTATAACAATATGTTTATATATATAGTTTTATAGTTTTAAATTATATAACTTTATAAGTATGTTTATATTATATATCACTATGTGTTTTTATGTTTTTATACTTTAGAAACTTCATTTGAAACAGTAGTTTTGATTCAAGAATTTCTAGAATATATATATATATATATATATATATTAGTTTAAACACTTAAAAAATGATTTTAAAAAATAAAATACACTACATATGTCGACATACACATATGAGCATGTCGACATATAACTGTTATAAATTCAATTTTCAAAGGAAGTGTCTTTTCATATATGAAACATTCCAGAAACGTTACAACCATTGGGACACTATGAAAAAGGGTTGATTTCAAATTTTAATTTATTCTTTCTTCTGCTTCTTCACCCTTTTACTTACCACCATCAATATACATAAAATTCTTGATTTCTACACTTATACTCTGCCGATTTCAACAAAATTTATATCATTCTTCTTGTCTTCTCATTCTCTCTCAATACTCTTTGTTTAAAGTGCTATTGAAGAGTTCTAGGACTGTTGTAATTGTTTGGGAATGGGTGTGTTCCTTATAGCCTTGAAATCAAAGAAAGGGAGCGGTGTTAACCTTGTAGCTGTGAAATCAAGGGTGGTGGAATCAGTGTTAACCTTATAGCCGTAAAATCAAGGGTGGTGGAATCGATGTTAACATTATAGCCGTGAAATCAAGGGCGGTGGAATTGGTGTTAACCTTGTAGCCGTGAAATCAAGGGTGTTGTACTCGGATATTGATAATAATAAAACCCTGCGCAATCCAGCGTTGCGTGGGGCTGGACGTAGGAGTAATACACACCAGTATAAAATCCAATGTGTTCTTTCCTTTTCTGCATTTTATATTTACTTATTTTAAGATTTCTATAAATTCCTCATAAACACTATCCACCCTCCTCTGATGTTGATTCTTCCTTAAGATCCGCATTCCTCATCCTTAACAATTGGTATCAGAGTATGGGTTTTCAAAAAGTTCATAATCTAATTTTTAAAAATATTAAATGGCAACCAACACCGGTAATAATAGTTCTTTTGTAAAGGGTCAGTCTACTTTTAGGCCACCATTATTTAATGGCAGTAATTATTCATATTAGGCATGTAGAATGAATATATATTTACAATTAATAGAATTAGACACATGGAATAGCACACAGACTGAATATGTTGAACCCACTACTAATTTTGCATAATGGACTAATGAACAAAAGGTTGTTGCACAAAGTAATGCCGAGGCTATGAATATGTTATTCTGTTCATTAGATAGAAATGAATTTAACAGAGTGTTAGTTTGTAAATCTACTTATGAAATATGGAGAACATTACAAGTTACTCATGAAAGAACCAATAAAGTTAAATAGACCAATATATCAATTGTAACGACACGTATTTTTATCACTTAAGTTTTGAATATTTAAATTAGGTTAAATATTGAATTTCGTAATATAAATGGATTTTATATTAAACAAATGAAGTTTAAAACGTATAATTATATATACCATATAAACGAGCTCGAAGTGGTGTGGCAGTCCGTAATATTCAGTTTTGAACTTCAATTGAGTGTACCGGATTCATTATAATCGGAATTCGCTGAAACAAGAAATATTCGAATCTATTAACTATAATTTTGTAATGAAAGAGAAAAATCAGAATTTCATATTTATATTGAGAGTTATGGCCAAATCAAATATTCAAATAGTCGCTATGGAATTATTTATAAAACAATAACGATTTATTTAATAAAATAAATCGATATTAAATCAATAGGATATTAGTTTAGCTTTAAAATGTAATATCGTGTTTAGAATTCATATTGGTTTATTCTGGAGTTTTATATAATTCAGTTTGTGTATATTTATCTGATAATAATAATTTATTTGAACAAATATATATATATATAATCAAGTTTAATGTTAAATTATCAATTTAATTTAATATCTTCGGTATATGGTCGAATTAGGCCGTAGAAACTATTCTACTACGCTCAGAATAGTGATAGAAACCTAGAGATGTCATCCATTGCATTCAGGTAGGAGTTTGATAGCGCGTGATATTTTAAGCGGGTTAAAGCTACACCAGTTCAACCAAAAATGAAAATAAATCAAAATAAAATAAAAAAATATAGGCAACGACCTTTGTCTCCTTAACTCAGCTACTCTGCAATATTTCAGCGTCTTCTCCTTTCAAATTTCACATCTCGATATTTACTTCTGCGTGAAGCTTTCAGAAATGGTACCCTGTAAACCTACCTACACCTGAACCATCTATACTCTGTAGAATTGACATCGTCCCTATCCTAATACCTTCACTCGTATATAAGCAACTTCTTCCCTCTGTATTTCCTCCCATTCCAAAATCTATTCAATTCATTTCTCTACTCAGTCAAGACTTCGAATCCTTTTCCTTTAATTCGAAAATCATTCTGAAAAATGGGGAAGTTCGAAATCACAAATCGCGATTTCAAAGACCATCGCGAATCAAGGTGGAGCGCAAGCGTGTAGAGGTTTTGGCGATGGTTGCAAACAAGATTTATCATAGTTATTGATGATCAAAGGATGGGGTTTTGACGTTGAGGAAAATGGGGTACTGTGATTTTGATTTTGGTTGTTCTGGAGTGTTGTGAGGTCTGGAAATTGAATTGGGGAAATTCGACAATGTCTTGTGGGGGATTGATGGAAGGGAGCGCCGCAATTTGGAATTGGCTGATGTGATTCTATTTGTGGCTACAGTGGAGTTCGTGATGGGTGTTAGCTTGACTGGTTCGATGATGAACTAAATAATGCAAATTATAAGTGGATGATCTGTGAGCTGGAAGTTGGTATGACTTGAATGGAGTGGTTCGATGTTTGGTATTTGAAGGAGGTGAGTTTTTGGGAGTGCAACAGAAAAGAAAAGGGAGATTGGACATGTGTTTTTTAGGGGGATACATGGATTGTGCGTGAAAGAGGCATAGCAATAGAAGACATTTCTTTATTTTTGAAGGCTGAACCACAATGTATTTGATTTTCTGGTGATAAACTAAGGGGTCTGGGATTTTGAAAAAAATATTAGTGAAAAAAAATTGGAATGTCAAAAGAGGTTATCTGGAGTTCTATAAAGCCGATGATGCTAAGGTCTTTTGGGTGGTGTAACCATAGCACGATGGTGGAATGTTAGTTGCCTACAGAATGTTTGAAGAAATGTCCAAATGAAAAAAAATATCTCAGTTTTGGGGGTTGTATTCAGCAAAATGGATCGATGAATGCTGATTTGCTTCGTGATTAGTCGGGAAATTGGAGCTGCCCTAAGGTATACATTTTTAAATAAATTTAAATTGCGTAGATAATTTATTTAAAATGGTTAATTTAAGTTAATAAGTTAATCGATAAATTTAAAATTTAATAATCGTAGGTGATAAATTTATTCGAGACAATGAAGTAGTTGCGTAGCCGAGACGAGACAGAAATTAAATTGGATATTCAACCAGGAGAAATCGAGGTGAGTTAAACTCACTCAGTTAAATTATTGGGAACTATTTTTAATAGTTCAAATTTATTTATTGGTTAATGGATGCTTGATTGATTGATATATAGTGATAATATTATAAAATAATATTGTATAATAACAATATTGGTGATTGGTTATTCCCGCAGTACCATTAGCGGATGCTCGTGGTATCATTACCGGATGATTTCCCTATGCGCCCCACAATATATATAGTGGATGACCTTTATACTACGATATCCTACCTCGAAGCAGGATGGGTATTATTATTGTTGACTAACATCTGTGGATGCAGGAAAAACACGTTGGAGGGATCCAAGTGGATTTGTCACATTTAATTTATTTGTTTTTACGTATATGCTCATATATGATGTGTTTTATAACCTGTGATAGCTTATGGTCTATTTGGTTGTGTCAGTAACATTGATCAGTGATTTTGGATATCTTGAACATCATAAATAATAAATATATTTCAAAATAGAAAATTTAAATATGAAAAGAGTTTAAAGGAAATATCTATTTTTAAATAGAAAGGTTCATCTGAAATCCAAAAATATAATTTAAAGGTAAAGATTTGTTTAAACAAATGCGTTAATGAGGCGATTTTATAAATGAGGTTTATAAAGAAATGAAATGACTACCATTTGAGAATTTGGAACATATGGATTTCAAAGTAGAATGGAAATATAAAAAGAACTTAAAGCAAAATATTTATTTTCAAATAGGAATGTTTATTTAGAAACCAAATTAAATAGAATTGAAAACTAAATGTTGTTTTTAACAAATAAGATAAGAACTCGATTGTATAAGTGAGATTTATAAAAAGTAAAAACCATATATTGAAGTATTTGAGTATGCTAAAATTTGAGCATGGATTTGGAAAAGGAAGTGGAAAGGTGGTTTGAACCTAACATTTGAAATGGATTAAAATTTTCCAATTACAAGGGAAAATATAAAGGAGATTTTATGAAATAACTCAATAGAAGTTATGAATAGAAATGAAACCTGGAATTGCAAGTTTGAATTCATAATGGCCAAAAGAGTGAAATGTGAACTTGTATCAAGAAACATTGTTAACGATTGAGGCAAATAAAGGGAAAAAGCAAAATATCTTACAAGTGAGAATCATAAGAAGTAAGAGTTGTTTTAAATTTATAAATTCTAATGGAATTCAAGTTGAACCAAATTGGAATATAATATAAATTATATTGAAGAATTTTATATAAGATTTTTAGATAATAATTTTGAATAGTAAGAATCGGTGAATGATATTTATATATGAATATTTTTATGGGAAAGGTTATTGGAATAAACTGAGATAAATTATAATATTTATAAAATGCTTGATAATGGTTTTTGGTAAAATCATATTTGTAAGTTAAATGTCTGAAATGGGCTTAAGTAGAGATAAATATCTCAATTAAAGAGATAATCGATAATTGAAATTTTTATTCGTTAAAAGTAAGAAATGGAGTTAAAAGAAGTTAGAAACTGACTGAAGATTAGTGAGTTGAATGGTTTTATGAGTGTCAATCTAATGTTGGTTTCGGCCTTCGGGGTTGATACTTAGGGAATTATTCTCTTACTAATTTACGATTAGAAAATAATGACCAAAATGAGAAATACGTGCTTAAAGAGAATTTTAAACGAAAGGGCTTTTGAATATGCTTATATATATAAATATATAAGAAGAGAAACGAGAATTCCATTTATTGGAAAAAATGGGGAAGTTTGAATTAACGAATGGTTAATCAAAAGAGGCTAAGATGACGATGAATATTAAATCAATGAATTTAATTTTTCTTTTATGGATGAATGGTTGTTTTATTTGATAGTTAAATAACCGACTATCAAATCTGGCCTATACGCTTGTTGGCACGGAAAGACCGGGATCGAATTTATTCGAAAACCATTCCGACCCAACTAATACACAAACATGAAAAATGCGGATTGAAGATGGAGCAGTGAAGGCCGTACATCTTCATAAGCAAAAGGACTACGTCGAATTCCCTGGAGTCGCGCCCAGAGATTCTAATAGTGATCCTGCCATAGTTGAAATCGACAGATTACAAAAACTACTCGCTATTGATCTATAGGGTGATTCCTAGGATGAGGTAGGAGAGTGCCTTCGATTTTTCTAGTCCCAGGACAACTTGTATGGATGAAATGTCTAACAGAGTATTTCCCAAGGGATCACGTACGTTGATTTTTACAAACATTTCTGTTGATGGCGAAGAATGGTTGTTCTCTTAGCTTGAACACTGGAATATTTTTGTGAATGTCAATTAGTGATATCTGACGGATCTGACGATGTGGCATTCAAAGTGAATGTTGGCCAAATGATCTAGAAATACGACTATAACCTCAAGCCTCATAACCGGGAAATGACAAAAATCGAGCAGGCAACATGGCTATGCGGGTCGCCCCCATTAAGGTTTATTGTCACGATCTAGAGAATATTCATTTTAGTTCTTGTTTTCTCTTTTGTATCTCCCGGGAATGGTTATTTTGCTAGCAACCATAGGCGACAATTAATTCGACACACTCAAGAGAAATGAGTGGTCGGTCTTGTGTGGGTCGGGTTGCAAGACGTTCTTGTTGAACCCGGTGTATTCCCCTCTAGAGATACACTATAGACAGATGGTCCCATACCTTGTCATAGTTGGAAATCCAATTCCCAATAAGCGCCGCGGTTTCGATTGCATACTATATATGTAGAGAGTGAGATGCAAGCATTCTTCTAGATTGATATTTATTTGTAATTGGACACTATTATAATATCAGAAAAGATTATGATTTCAAAAATGGTTTGGGTTATCATAAGGTAAAAAACCGTCCGTGTTTATGTGTGGATTGGTCTTACGATTATCTTTTTCTTTCGAAAAGATTTTTAATTTAAAAATCAAGATGGATGATACCAATAATTTAGTGGGTTTATTCTCATGCTGGTTCACCAGACTGACCTTGGCGTTTGTAATGCTCGGGTCAGACACAGTTGGGTCAGATCGAGTTGTACAGGTTCAAGGCAAGATGATACAGACTTCAGGAGATGAGCTGGAGGAGATCAGACGTATTATATATTTAGATATTATTCCGCTGTGTGTTGAAAATGAGGAAAAACTGTTATAGCTGCCTAAATGAATTGAATGACCGTTATACTCTAATGAATTGTAAGTATTATTTCAAGTTTTAAATAAAGATTTATTTCTACATTATATTTTGTTCTGCTGCGATTTGAGGATCTGTGTATTGTGGTTAGTTGTTGTTCTTCTTTGTCTTCTATTCTAATATTTCTTTCTTATCTCACACTCTGACTTCTTTCTTTTACATTTTGGATTTTTGATAGTCGAGTTTGGACACGTGATATATTTGTGTCAAAAATTCGAGCATTGAATTTTCCGGTTCGTTACATCAATGTTAATCAATCAATTTGAGTTGTTTAAACTGAATGAGAATGAATCCATATCTGATATGTACTGCAGATTCCAAGAAATCGTGCATTCATTAATGGCTCTAGGAAAAACTTATTCAGAAGAAGGCCAAGTTAGAAAAATACTTAATTCATTGACTCCAGAATGGGATAAGAAAACACTAGCAATTGAAGAAGCCAATAATGTCAGTGAAATGAAGATTTAGGAGTTAATTGGGAATTTGATGTCGTTCGAAGTTCAAATACAGAAAAGAAAGGAAAATAAGCCCTCAAAAAAGAAATCAATAGCATTCAAAGCGACAAAAAATCGTTCTGATTCAAGCAGCGAGGATGATGAAGAAATTGCTTTAATAATAAGAAATTTCAGAAAAATTTCTGAGATATAAATGGAGAAATAATTTTCATAGTAATAGTCAAGGAACTTCGGGAAGAAATGATGATAGATGTTATAACTGCAACAAACAGGGTAATAATCAGGGGTCTTTAACTCAGGAAATATACATCTTGTGCAAATTCCAATCATTTTTAAGCCTTATGAAACTTTGGAGGATAAAAAAGCTCGAATGCAACATCAAGAACAAAATCCAATGGAAGTCGATGAAGAAGAATCCTCTTAGGAAAGTGTTGAATGTCCAACAAATACTAGAACCATAACCAAAGAAACACTTGTCCAAAACCAAGTTAAGTTAGCCAAGAACCAAAAGAAGATCAAGAAGACTCTTACCCATATGTCTTCTAAAATGAACAAGTTCTTTAGAAAAATTGGAAGAAATTTTGGTTTATCATCTTCCTCATCATCATCCGCTGAAGTCTAAACTTATCTAGTCTATACTGTCTTTCGTATTTGCTTGTATTTGCTTTCGAATCTCGAATTTAGTATCTTTTATCGTTCAAATATATTTGCTTTCAAGTAATAATTGATGGTATTTATTTCTGTCAAAACAATCCTTAATTTACTATAAAAACACATTAGAATTAAACAAATTAAAATAATATAATAAGAATTAACTAAAAAATGAAAATACCCAAAAAATAACCTGGGTATGTCGACATGTACAAAATGACATGTCGACATATAACTGCCAGTTTTTCAAATTTGTTCAAAATTTGAAATTTGAACAAACAACTAGCGTCTCTTCATTTTAAACAAATTTCAGACCCTATAAATACCTCTTTCTTCCAGAAAAACTTGTTCTAAACTTTCTCCTTCTTCTCTAATCATTCCTTTTCTATAATATCAAATTATGGCAAATCCTACTCACAATTTGAGTGAGAACCTTAAAAAACATTGAATTAATTCAAGAATCTCCTATTTATAATACTTCGTAATCAGCATCATCTCGAATTGAGTCAAACAAAGATGGTTGAACATCAAGAGAAGCACTTTGATGCTATTAGTTGGTTAATCTCTTCTCTTTTCAGAGACGAAGACAACAACCTTGATAAAGCACCACTAACCAAAGAAGATGAAGATTGGGAAGTCATCAAGAAGGATTCAATCTTTGGAGGAGAAGGATGGATGGAAGTTCCAAGAGATATTTGAATTTTATTTAATTGATTGGTATGATTTGATTGATTATTTTGTTTAATTTGAATTTACTTTAATTTTCTTGGAAATATTGCTTGATCTGGTTGGATTTGGAACTTGTATATGATTGGCTTGAAATACTTGTAAATATTGAACAAAGTGTCTGTAATTACCTTATTGATTTGCTTGGATATACCCTTGTTTTCTTTAGTATTGTCATAGAGTTAGGGCGAGTTACTTAGATTAAATCATAGATCTAGCAAGAGTATGATGTAGTTTAGTATAATATATTCTAGTATAGGATACTATACGTGTAATACAGTTAGAGATTCTTTTTGTTGATGACAAAGGGGGAGAAGTGATAAAATGCGGATTAGTTAGGCCTAGTTTAAGTGGGAGTATGTAGGATTCACGGTGTAAGGGGGAGTCTCGAAGAATCAGATCAATAAGTATTAACATGTATGAATATTTGTAAGGGGATGTACTCGAAGAATCAGATCAACAAGTATTAACCTATATGAATATTTTATAAATCAAGGAGGTCATCATCAAAAATGAAGAGATTGTTGTAGATGGAGTTTAGATGACAACAACCTTATTTCAATTATCATTATTAATTGATTATAAAATATAAACTAACATATTTATCTATAATATATATACATATATATATATATATATACATATATATATATGCAGGATTTATATACAAGATTTAATACTGAAGACTGTACAGTTTTAGAGTTCCAAGAGATTCAAGACTCATGAGTATTAAGATATAAAGATTTCAAGAGCTCAAGAAAATATAGTAATTGAGCCTAATTTATATGTAAGAATCTAAATAGCACTTCTTTTTCAAATTCTGTTTTCAAAATTCAAATTCTGTTTTCAAAATTTAAATTCAGATTTCTAGATATTTCAAACTACTTTTCTAAATGATTTCAAATTATTATGATTTCAAATATATATATATATATATTTATAAAGTCCAGTTTTATAATAATATGTTTTTATATATAGTTCTATAGTTTTAAATCATATAACTTTATAAATATGTTTATATTATATATCACTATTTGTTTATATGTTTTTATACTTTAGACACTTCATTTGAAACATTAGTTTTGATTCAGTAATCTCCAGAATATATATATATATATATATATATTAGTTTAAACACTTGAAAAATGATTTTAAAAATAAAATACACTACATATGTCGACATATACATATGAGCATGTCAACGTATAACTGTCGTAAATTCAATTTTCAATGGAAGTGTCTTTTCACTATTTGAAATGTTTTAGAAATGTTGCCACCATTGGGACACTACAAAAAGGGGTTGATTTCCAATTTTTAATTATTCTTTCTTCTCCTTCTTTACCCCTTTACTTACCACCATTAATATACATAAAATTCTTGATTTCTACACTTATACTCCGCCGGTTTCAACAAAATTTGTATCCTTCTTTTTCCCATTCTCTATAAATTACTCTCTACTTGAAGTGCTATTGAAGAGTTCTAGGGTTGTTGTAATTGTTTGAGAAAGGGTGTGTTCCTTATAGCCATGAAATCAAGGAAAGGCAACGGTATTAACCTTATAGCCATGAAATCAAGGGTGGTGGAATCGGTGTTAACCTTGTAGTCGTGAAATCAAGGGAGGTGGAATCAATGTTAACCTTGTAGTCGTGAAATCAAGGGTGTTGTACTTGGTTATTGATAATAATAAAACTCTGCGCAATCCAGCGTTATGTGAGACTGGACGTAGGAGTGATCCGATCTAGTATAAAATCCGGTGTGTTCTTTCCTTTTCTGCGTTTTATATTTACTTATTTTTGTGTTTGTGATCATTTCTGGTGTGATAATCGTTGTGTGATTGATATAGTAATTCAAATTAGTTTAAGATTTCTCTAAATTCCTCATTAACACTATTCACCCCCTCTAGTGTTGATTTTGCCTTAAGATCCACATTCTGCATCCTTAACATTGAGTTAGCCCATTAAAATTTTATTTGTATATAAATAGTCTTGTAATGTTATTAACATATATTATGTGACATATCTCATTCAATAAAGTTCTTTTTCTCCACTCAATACAAATCTGTATTTCAATACAGTGATCAAGTAATCACCAAACTCCTAGTTTCTAATATCGTATTAGAGCCTATAACATAACTGCATCAGGAAAATCAACATCTAAATTCATATTGTGTGATTTTTTGTGATTGATCCATTACAAAAATAACATCACTAAGATTCATTGTCTTATCAAAGAATTTATCCCTTCATTTTGAGAACAAGAAGTTGTACAGATTGTTATGCCTCGCTCTAATTTTGGCTACATCAACAATTCATTTAGAATCTACAGGAAAGATAAAAAAATTCTTTGAGATTGATCAAGAATTTCAAGAAGTCGTCATAGTCAAGAAATACTATTAGAAGATTACTTCGCAAGCGGAGAAAAATTGAATTTCATCATTTAGAATAATCAAGACCAAAACAAAACTTTTAAAATTCTCAATTCTAAACCATGGTAACAATTTATTACCTAATATGTAATCTGATTTCATCATGGTGATGTTACAGCATCTGATGGCAACTCAACAACCTCAACCAACAGCAATGGAACTCAATCAGTAGAGCAACACATCAAATGTTGTAAACCCTAAAAAACAATTTATTGTTGTTAAACTTTACGAAAAAACTATATGTGTGGAAGCTTCAAGTCGAAACAACCATCCAAGTTTATAGGCTTGAAGAATGTGTTCTTGGGAAACTGCCAACACCACTAAAGTGTGTCAGTAACAAAGATAACAGAGTAGTTAGCAGTGAAGAATATACTCAATATCATAGGCAAGAAATACTAACAAGTGCTTAGCCTTTATCCTCAGTTAGTCCAAACCTATTTCACATGCCATTGGATGCAAAACTGCAAATGACATATGGTGTACTATTTAAAAATCTTTAAATTCACAATCTGCTGCCAAGACCATGTATACAAAAGACAATAGCAAAATTGCAAGAAACAAAACATGATCATAAGTGAATATATTGCAGAAGTCAAGAACATATGTGATATGCTACATGTTGCTGGAAGCAAAATTGATGAATCTGAACAAGTAATGTCCCTTCTCAATGGTCTTGGAGATAAATACGAAGCACTAATGGTTGTCATAACTCCTGAAAAGACAACACCTGTGGCACCCCACGTCCGTTAATGTCACTCTATTAGAATGCATTAAGTTTCGTGGAGAGTTGTAGGTAAACAAGAACATGAATATCACAAGACAGACATATAAAAATGGCAGCATAATTTAAAAACTTTATTTAAAAGAAAACATCATGGTCCAAAACTCAGTTACATCATAATTCTGAAATACTGAATACCATTTACATAAAATATCTATATTGTATTTAAATCATCAGAGTACAGTACTAGAAAATCATAATCCCAAAAAGAGCTATAACAGAGAAGAAGAATAACCAAAGGGGCATATCGAAGCAAATCCAAGATCCAAGCTAAAGCAAGAGAGAGAATCCTAATTAAGCCTGAGCACTCCCACCTTGAGAACCTGAGTGGAGAAGGGAAGAGAGAGAGAGAAAAGGAAACAAAGCGGGTCAGACATAAAGTCTGGGGAGTCTGGTTACTTTTCGCATATAAATAAGTAAAAGCATCATGACAGACATATAAAATGGATGAATAGGATAACAGTATATAAGGTAGGTATATCAACTGATCGACTCCCTACCTCAATCGATCGGCTCCCTACCTTTCGTCGATACCTGTGCATTGTAACATGATGAATATGATAGGTATATCACTAAAGTTTGTCACTAACAAAGATAACAGAGTAATTAGTAGTGAAGAATATACTCAATATCATAGGCAAGAAATACTAACAAGTGCTTAGCCTTTATCCTCAGTTAGTCCAAACCTATTTCACATGCCATTGGATGAATGCATCCATATGACATATGGTGTACTGTTGAAAAATCTTTAAATTCATAATCTGCTGCCAAGACCATGTTATACAAAAGACAATTGCAAAAATGCAAGAAACAAAACATGAGCATAAGGGGATATATTGCAGAAGTCAAAAACATGTGTGATATGCTACATGCTGCTAGAAGCAATATTGATGAATCTGAACAAGTTCTGTCCCTTCTCAATAGTCTTGTAGATAAATACGAAGCACTAATGGCTATCATAACTCCTAAAAAGACAACACCTGTGGCACCCCACGTCCGTTAATGTCACTCTATTAGAATGCATTAAGTTTCGTGGAGAGTTGTAGGTAAACAAGAACATGAACATCACAAGATAGACATATAAAAATGGCAGCAGAATTTAAAAACTTTATTTAAAAGAAAACATCATGGTCCAAAACTCAATTACATCATAATTCTGAAATACTGAATACCATTTACATAAAATATCTATCTTGTACTTAAATCATCAGAGTACAGTATAAGAAAATCATAATCCCAGAAAGAGCTATAACAGAGAAGAAGAATAACCAAAGGGGCACATCGAAGCAAATCCAAGGTCCAAGCTAAAGAAAGAGAGAGAATCCTAATCAAGCCCGAGCACTCCCACCTTGAGAACCCGAAGGGAGAAGGGAAGAGAGAGAAAAGGAAACAAAGCGGGTCAAACATAAAGTCTGGCAAGTCAGGTTACTTTTAGCATATAAATAAGTAAAAGCATCATGATAGACATATAAACTGGATGAATAGGATAACATTATATAAGGCAGGTATATCAATTGATCGGCTCCCTACCTCAATCGGTCGGCTCTAGTAACTTGATGAACATGATAACAATATATAACCCTATTTACTACCCCAGTCGATCGGCTCCTTACCTCTCATCAATACACGTGCTGGCCCCACAGTAGGATGTATCACTCCCTAAAGTGGCAACCCCGTTATTTTCAAGATGCACAGCTATATCTACTGATGTCACAAAGTCTTATCTTCCCGAGCAAATGGACCCATGCACGCACACAAGCCCGATGGAACGCGCCTTCGGACACCCTTCTCCCAAGTGACTCTTATAATCAGCTCAGTATGCGTGCCCTGACCCTGACCTAGTTCGGGGTACTCCGTTTGATACAAAGATAGGTTACTGACTAATACGGGTCCCATACACAAGATGATACAAGCTTCGCCCTAGGCTTGTATCCCCGCTTCTAGGATTTCAACAGGTTATGCCTACTTTTTAACAAGGTTGCATAACCCAACAGGTTAAGTTTGTGGGCATATATATATATATATATATATATATATATATATATATATATATATATATATATTACCCACCTCCCCAAGATTTCCTTAACCTACCCACTGTTTCAAGCAAGTTTACTTAACCTACTCAAGTTAACAAGTGCATGTAATCCTTATGGATTCAAATAGGTTAAGTATTACTAGTTCATCACCAATCATTCACTTATGGTTACAATGCGCTAGACCTCCAACATTCAGCCTACAACTACTGGATGTTGGATATGCCGGTTGGGTCCGGGCAGACTTCTTCCACAAGTCGGACTTGTCCTCCTGTCTTAGCATGCTATGTGTTTATGCACTTAGACACCTCACATTAGATTCACCACTTGTGGATGCTGGATATGCTGGTCGGTTCCAGGTAGACTTCTTCCATAGTGTAATCTAACCTTGTGTCTAAGCGCGGTTACATTTTCAGATTACTGTGAATCTAGGAATTTTCATTATTAACCAATTCTCCCTATTTCATTATTGGTTTTCATGCCCCTTTTTCCCAAGTCATATTCATCTTGTACCATATGCCCAAAATTAAGATCTTTAATCATAGTTTGGTTTATGCCCCAAATTCATATTCATGTATTCAACTCAAGTTATGCCCAAATTTCCCCATACAAGTTATGCCCCCAATTTTAACATTTCCACTCGTTCCCAATTTCACGCGTTCGCATATTTCAGCGGTATGCCTAGGCTCGAAGGTAAACTGGCTATAAAATAAAAAGGAAAAAGAAGAAGGGAAGAGAACAGAAATAAGAATAATAACAAGATAGACATATGATGACAGAAATAGTCATAGCAACTGAATAAGCATATAGTGATAGAATTGGGCATAATGACAAAATAGGCATATAAGAATAGATCTGATGGACATGTGATAATAGAACTAATTAGGCATAGTTTTAGATCCAAATTCATATACATATCAAGGTTACATTTTAGGTGTTTATATCTATAAATAACATAATCTCACAGAGAATGGATCTAGGAAAATAGAGAGAAGTGTGTTGATGTTGAATCAATGATCTTTGAATACGTATGAATCCTTGTTACTGAAGAAAAGGCTAATTCAATCTGAGTTGGAGCAGCGTCTCATCATCGCCATTGATTTAGATGAATAAAACAATGGTTATAGGGTACTATGTATAGCCATCAACCAACGAACCAGGTTAGAAATTGAGTCCATGTTCAGAAGTATGCACCTACCCCAGATCATGGGGGGGTCGGCCTGGGTGTCGACATGGGTGTTGACACCCCTGTTGTGGGTCGATGGATGGGTCGACACCCCTAGGATGGGGTCGACACCCAAAGGGTCTGGTTCCCGCATGGGTCCCCACCTACGAATTCAAACTGTTTTGAATGATTTTGAATTGTTTTGGACTGTTTACTTTACATATAATTCTCTTGTGTGTATACAAACTTCAAACTTTAATATTTTCTTCATACTATGTCCGTTTTACGCAAATTGGGTGTCTATCTTAAGCAGAATTCTGAGTTGAATGCAATGGCGTAGTCAACTTAATTCCAAATTTTTATTTAAGTATTCCTTAACTTATCGTTAATGGTGTGTTTTAAACTACGGGGTGTTACATTCTCCCCTACTTAGAGGATTTCGTCCCCGAAATCTCCAAGTTATGAATGTATATCCAAACCTCCATCGTCCATCTACTCATCCATCAATCATAGGCATCCATTGTCCTTAAAAGATTTATAATGATTATATGAACATATGCAAAGGTGTGTGTATATGTCCATATACTAATGCGTAAGATCAGGCGGTCGACTGATTCAGTCAACCTCCATAATGCAATGTGCGTTAGTGCCGTGAATCCAACATGTATGCAAATAATCCTATCATAACATGAAAGTTCTATATGTGTGCGCAATCATTCATCTAAATGCAACATCCACATGATGATACACCCATTTTCATCCATAAAATTTAAAATGAACATATATCCATATGCAATATGTAAGTGATTGAGCCGATCTATGCCTAATGTGTGTGTATATGCATCCACGAGCAACCACTAGCAACTACTTGCATCCATCGCGCATAACATGCCTCAAACTCATGTTTACATCCATGGGATTTCTACCTAAGGGTCAAAGACTTGATCAATAGTATATACTTAAATGATAGAAACAAGAACGAATAAAATCTTTGGAAAAAGAAGTTAAGAACGTACTCTCAATAAGAAAGGGTATGGGGGCGCGAATCTTGTCTTCAGTCTCCCAAGTTGCATTCTCATGGTCCTCTCCTTATTGCACTTTTACTAACTTAACCTCCTTGTTGTGCAGTTTCTTAACCTCCGATCCAAGAATACAGGTAGGAACTCGTCTAACTGTCGCCTCCCGTTCCACCTCTAATTCCTTAAGCATACTCGGTTCAACTACTTCTGTCGTATCATGCAAGCACTTCTGTAAATGAGAAACGTGGAAAACATCATGAACACCAGTCAGTTACCTCTGGTAGTCTCACCTAGTAGGCCATCTGACCTATCCTTTCCACGATGGGAAATAGTCCTACAAACCTCGGTGCCAATTTCCCTACCGATATAAAATGAACCACATTTCTTAAAGGTGATACTTTGATGAAAACTATATATCCCACTTCAAACTCAATATCAGTCCTTCTCCTATCTGCATAAGATTTCCGCCGGTCTTGAGCTGTCTTCATGCGTCTGCGGATAAGATTAACCTTTTCTAAAGTTTATCTAATCATTTCAGGCCCAAGTAAAAGCCTATCTGTAGACTCCCACCAACAAGCCCGCTATCTATAGGGTCTTCAATATAATGCTTCAAAGGGTGCCATGCCAATACTATCTAGATAACTGTTGTTGTAGGCAAACTCTACCAATGGAAGATGCTCTTCCCAAGTCCCTCCAAACTCAAGGATACACAACCTCAGAAGATCCTCTAGAACTTTGTTCACCTCTCCGTCTTTCCATCAATATGAGGATGATATGCAGTGCTGAAACATAACTATGTACCAAGCGCCTCTTGCAGACTCTTCCAGAATTCACTGGTGAATATAGGATCTCGATCGCTCACTATGCTGGAAGGTACTCCATGTAAATGAAATATCTTATGAAGCTAAACCAATGCCAACAAAGTCACCGTTCTCTTATTCTTAACCGGAATGAATGAGCGCTCTTAGTAAGCCTGTCAACTATAACCTAAATACTGGTATTGCCCTTTCTTGATCTAGGAAATCCATCAATGAAATCCATAGAGACGCTCTCCCACTTCTACTATGGGACTTCCAAAGGATGAAGTAAACCACTAGGCTTCCTCTGCTCAGCCTCGACTTGCTGGCAAATCAAACATCGAGAGACTAACTCTGCCACATCTTTCTTCATCCCAGCCCAAAAGAAAAGTCTCTTCATATCTCTGTACATTTTATCACCGCTTGGATGAATAGTCATCCTAGAATAATGGGCTTTCTCAAGGATTGTCTTCAACAAACTCCCAACTTGGGGAACACAAAGCCTTCCATCTCGTCGCAACCACCCTCTATCGTCTGTGAATTATCTACTGAGGTGACTAGAAGTCTCCCCTCTACTGAGCCTATCCAATATATCTGAAATCTTTGGATCCTCTCGCTGTGAAATTCCTATCTGATCCCAAAGATTAGATTTAACCACCAGTGATGCCAATAAACCAGGAGTAAACTTGGTGGAGGTTCTAATATCAAAAGTCGATATGTACTCCAAGCTCTGCCTCCCTATAAATAGAGGACTCAAGTTCATCCTCTGCCTACTCAGTGCATCTACCACCACATTACCCTTGCCAAGGTATAAGAAATCTCAAAATCATAGGACGATAGGAACTCCATCCATCTTTGTTGCCTCCGATTGAGATCTTTCTGCGAGAACAAGTACTTGAGAGATTTATGATCGGTGTACAATTCAAACTTTTCTCCAACTAGGTAATGGCACCAAGTCTTAAGTGCAAATACTATGGCAGCCGACTCCAAGTCATGGGTAGGGAAGTTCTTCTCATGAACCCTTAGCTGTCTGCCTCCATAACACACTACCCTTCCCTCTTGCATTAGAACCGCATCAAGCCCTATACCACATGCATTAGTGTATACTGTGAAAACCTTGTTCCCATCAAGCAAAGTCAAGACTGAGGCTATTGTCAGAGCCCTCTTCAATCGTTGAAAAGCATCGTCACATTCTATATCCTAAGAAAATGACAGATTCTTGTTCGTCAGTCTGGTGAGTGGGGCTGATATTTTTTGCGAAGTCCTTAATGAACTTCCTATAATATCCCGCTAGACCAAGAAAACTCCTCACCTCCATTGCATTCTTTGGAACTTGGCAATCTTGAACTGCAACTACCTTTGTGGGATCTACTGCTATCCCATCTTTAGAGACCAAATGCCCTAAAACCTCACTTCCTTTCTCCAAAAATGACATTTGGAGAATTTTGCCTTTAGTTGGTGCGTACAGAGAGTTTTCAAACCTCCTATAAATGTCGGGCTTGCTCTTCCTCGCTCTTCAAGAAAATCAAGATGTCAACAACAAAGAACATAACAAACTTGCTCAGAAACTCCCGGAACACTCTACTTATCAGATCCACAAAATATGCTAGTACATTAGTAATTCCAAAAGGCATGACTACCCACTCAAAGAAACCATCTGGAGTTCTGAAAGCGGTCTTATCTATACTATCCTCGGTCACACCTAACTGATGAAACCCTGTGGCCAAGTCTAACTGGGAGAAAACGGATGCACCAACAAGTTGGTCAAACATGCCATCTGCCATCGGAAGTGGGTGCCTATTTTTTTTAGTGAGCTTACTCAACTCCCTGTAATCCACACATAAGCGAAGTGAACTATCTGCCTTAATGGAGAATACTACTGGAGCACCCACTCATATATGCTTTGCCTAATAAATCCTTTCTCAAGTAGCTCCCTTATTTTCTTGCTAAGCTCCCTCCTTTCTCTTGGAGCCATGTGGCATATATGCAATGCAACTGGATTTGCATTTTCCACCAAGTATATACGAAAATCAATCTCGCGCCTCGGAGGTAAGCCCTGAACCTCCTTAAAAACATCAGGATACTCATAGACTATTGGTACAAATCGTAGATCATAGATAGATGCATCAAGTGACTCTAGGAAACTAAGCATGACAGACCCTTTAGGGTCACAAGAAATCTCGAGGGTCCTCCCATGGAAAGTCAAAAGTTTAATGACCCTTCTCTCACGATCTAGAATGGCACCATACATGGCTAGCCATTCCATCCCTAGAATCAAACCATATCCCGTGAACCCAAGCACACATGCGTTGCACTCAAACTCGACGCCCAATACAGATATTCTCAAACCCCAACAAATCATAGATAAATGAGTCGTACCACCAATGGGGTTTGAGACAACTACGGGATCCAAAACCATACTAGTACTATGGTGCAGAGACTCAACCATAGAATTAAATATAAAGGAATGCAAAGCGCTAGAATTAGAAAGAGTTCTAATAGGATGATTGGAAAGAGAAATCAAACCTTCAGTAGAAACTTTCCTACCTCTATTTGGAACACCTGTCACAAGAGCATGCACCTGCCCTCCAAAAGATCCTGCCCTCTAGCCCTGTCCTTGCCTCTTCGGGCAATCCTTAATGAGATGTCTGACCTCTCTGTAATGGAAACAAGCATTCTTCCTTCTCTTACAATCCTTAATCACATGACACACTCGACCATAATTATGGCATTTCCTCTTGTCTTGGGCTTTGTCGTTCTTCCTGCTCTTCTTTTATTATTGTTGTCCTTTCTTGGGCCACACTTTCTTATTTTGCATTTCCTCAACCTTAGCTTCTTTCTTTTCACCCTTATCTTCTTCGTGCATCAATGCCATGTCAACGAGCTTCTCAAAAGTTGCTCCCATAGGAATATGAGACATAGCCAACCCATGGAGGGGTTCATTCAATCCTCTAACAAAACTCAAAGCTTTCTTGTGCGGGGTATTTTCTAGCTCCAACCCAAACCTTGACGTATTCCTTGACAGACATGCTTCCTTGTTTTAATGCCAAAAACCTTTCCATCTGCATGCTTTGCTCGGCTTGAGAAAGAAACTTCATTTCGAATCTCTACCGGAAATCATCTCAAGTCTCTACTGGAAGTCCTGCTTGAATCACTTTCCACTAGAACAAAGCTTCATCTTTCAGCTGCTAAATGGGCAACTGAATCTTCCTATGGTTGTCAACATCGAAAATCCCAAACAAATCCTCCGTCTCCTTGAGACAATTCCTTGCTTCTATAAAAGTCTCATTTCCTCGGAATGACTTTCCTCCTATAGCACAAAAATCCTTGCATATCTTAGAGAAATTATCAGCTCATTGAGGAGGAGGAACAACGGCTGCAGCTGGTGGATGGGCATCTGCTTGGCCTTCGCAGGTGCCGTAGCCTCCAAATACCTACGAAACCAAGTCGGTATCTGTATGCCCTCTGGAATATTCGATTCCGTAGACATGCTGAAAAGAAAAAGGGAAAAAGGATTCAAATAAAGAATCGAAAAGATATTTTATGGCTTTGGGAATTATGTTTTCGAAAACAGGCATTTTCCTTGAAAATACTTTGTTTTTGAAATCGACTGAAAACAATTTTCAAAATCTTTTATCCGATCTGGTAACCTTCAGCTCTGATACCAAGTGTGACACCCCCACGTCCGTTAATGTCACTCTATTAGAATGCATTAAGTTTTATGGAGCAATGTAGGTGAACAAGAACATGAACATCACAAGACAGACATATAAAAATGGAAGCAGAATTTAAAAACTTTATTTAAAAGGAAACATCATGGTCCAAAACTCAGTTACATCTTAATTCTAAAATATTGAATACCAATTACATAAAATATATGTCTTGTACTTAAATCATCAGAGTACAATACTAGAAAATCATCATCCCAAAAAGATCCGTAACAGAGAAGAAGAATAATAAAACGGGTACATCGAAGCAAATCCAAGATCTAAGCTAAAGCAAGAGAGAGAATCCTAGTCAACCCTGAGCACTCCCACCTTGAGAACCTGGGGGGAGAAGGGAAGAGGGAGAGAAGGAAACAAAGCGGGTCGGACATAATGTCTGGCGAGTCCGGTTAGTTTTAGCATATAAATAAGTAAAAGCATCATGACATACATATAAACTGGATGAATAAGACAACAGTATATAAGGCAGGTATATCAACCGAGCATGATAAGCAAGATATATAGAAAATGATATTTTGTGTTTCTCAAGTACTTTGCTCTGCACCACCACTAGTATAACTATAGCATGATGATCCCAACAAGAACAGGATGGAAGACATAGGTGTACTTCTAGTGAGATGTTTCCACCCCATATAATCATAATAGGTACCCACATGACAAGTGTCATCCCAACTATAATAACGGGCTCCAAAACAAGCAAGACTAGATGTACCCTATTTACAACCCCAATCTATTGGCTCCCTACTTCTCGTAGATACCTATGTTGGCCCCACAGTAGGATGTATCACTCCCTAAAGTGGCAACCCCATTATTTTCAAGATGCACAACTATATATACTTATGTCACAACGTCTTATCTTCCCAAGCAAGTGGACCCATGAATGCACATGAGCCCAATGGAACGCGCCATCGGACACCTTTCTCCCAAGTGGCCTCTTATAACTAGCTCAATAAGCATGCCCTGACCCCGACCTAGTACAGGGTACTCCGCTTGAAACCAAGATAGGTTATTGACTGATACAGGTCCACACATAAGATGATACAAGCTTTCCCCTAGGCTTGTATCCCCGCTTCTAGGATTTCAATAGATCATACCTCCAATTTTAACAAGGTTGCATAACCCAACAGGTTAAGTTCGTGGGCCTATATATATAAATATTACCCACATCCCCAAGATTTACTTAACCCACCCATTGTTTCAAGCAAGTTTACTTAACCCCTACTCAATTTTACAGGTGCATGTAATCCTTACGGATTCAAACAGGTTAAGTACTACTAGTTCATCACCATTCATTCATTTATGATTACAATGCACTAGACCACCTACATTAAGCCTACAACTAGTGGATGCTGGATATGCTGGTTGGGTCCGGGCAGACTTCTTCCACAAGTCGGACTTAACCTCGTGTCTTAGAATGCTACGTGTTTATGGACTTAGACCCCTCACATTAGATTCACCACTTGTGGACGCTGGATATGCCGGTCGGTTATGGGAGACTTCCTCCATAAGTGTAATCTAACCTCGTATCTAAGCGCGGTTACATTTTCTGATTACTGCGAATCTAGACATTTTCATTATTAACCAAATTTTCCCTATTTCATTATAGGTTTTCATGCCCCTTTTTCCCAAGTCATATTCATCATGTACTATATGCCCCAAATTAAGATCTTTAATCACAATTTGGTTTGTGCCCCCAAATCCATATTCATGTATTCAACTCAAGTTATGCCCAAATTTCCCAACAATTTATGCCCCAATTTTAACGTTACCCCTCGTTCCCAATTTCACGCATTCACATATTTCAGAGGTATGCCTAGGCTCGAAGCTAGCCTGGCGATAAAATAAAAAGGGAAAATAAGAAGGGAAGAGAACAAAAATAAGCATAATAACAAGATAGACATATGATGACAGAAATAGGCATGGCAACTGAATAAGCATATAGTGACATAATTGGGCATAATGACAAGATATGCATATAAGAACAGATCTGATGAATAATAGAACTGGTTAGGCATAACTGGGCATAACCGACCCAACCCATTTCTTTTCCTCCAAGAAAACCTCCCCATGGTTCGACCGACCCACCATGACCGACCAGGCCTTGCTCGACCCAAAACCTGCACATCTCCATTTCAACTCCGATTTCGACCAAAACTTCGACAAACAATATATTCGATGAAACTAACTCATCCAATATGACCAAAAGCATGATAAGAAATCAATAATATCACCAATATGACAATTCCATCAATAATAATGTAAAATTCACCGAAATCACCATAAATGTACATATGAACAAAACATGGATCTAACTTGCACATTCACATGAAATATCATAGAAATTGCCTATCTAAACGTGCTAAATTAGATCATAGGGTGATTTATATGAAAATGGACTTAACCATGCATATATCTATGGAAAAACACTTGAAATTGATGAAAAACATGATCAACTACTCATACACTTCATTGTATCCATGTGACAAATGTAAACCACTCATGGATTCTCCAAAACAAGCTAAAATGATGGAAATAAGAATCCCAATAGAAAGCACCTCGCACTAAACCCCTTGATTCAATGAATCATTGCCTCAATTAATGCAGATCTAGCCTCCAGTGTGTAGATCTATGATTTCCCCCCTTGGATTTTTATTTTTAATGGTGGAAATGTGTTAGAGGAAGAAGGAGATCAAGGCCACCTAATGAGAGAATGAGGAAGTAAAACTATTTCCAATACCTGTCACCCTTTATTTATACCCTTCCAATAGCCCACCAATGGGCCTTCCCAAATTAGCCCATTGTGGCTCTCCAAACCTAAACAACCAACTGAAAAACCTTAAAACAATGATTCCTCCCAAACCGCTGAGCCAAATCTTTAATGTAACTACTCCACGGAAAGGCATCGCTTCCTTCTCAATTTCAATGGCTGCATTGGTTCGCGAATGAGTTCTTGGTCCATGTAAAGGCTCCTTTGACTTAACAATTTTGATTCTCTATAATTAAGTCGAAGTTCAGGATTTTTTTAGGTTCATAAAGGCAAAGAAAATAAGTAATAAACAAATAACCTTTTTATACCTCCGAATACGATGAATTATCAGTGACGTCTTCACCAGCATTTTCTGTGATGTATTCATCAAGTCCAGCAACATCTTTACCTTTATCTTTCCTATTTCATGCGGAAACCTCTTGCATACAACTAACCAATGAAGGCACACCAAGTGATCTACTAACTACATCATTTTCTTGCATTCACACGATTCACACTTGTTCGTACTTTGTCAAAACTGATTGTTGTGAGAACTGCAAGCAGATTAGCATTATTACTTACCACCAATGATAAATTAAATCTAGTTAACCAAATAGAGTCGATGTATAAAAAGTTCTTGCTATTTTGACAGAATGCATGCACAAAGAATAAATAGTTACTTGAATTGGTTGTAGCCTTCATGATCGGAATAGGACATCGAAACAGTAATAGAAAATACTAAAATCCAATTCTTGCTTTTACGTGTAGAATTTTAATAAAAAATAGTTTGAAATATAAGATTTCATCTGGATTAATAAAACTGAAATGAAAACTAAAGAAAACCTAAACACCAGCTTCATTCTCTCGGGTATCATCATCATTATCAGTTTCATTTTCTATATTTAATTTCCTCATGGTTCCTTTGTCCGTCACAGTAACATCTTCTTCATCATTATTCATATCAGGCTTCGGCGATAATTTCTTCTAAACCACTTGAGTTGGGTTGTTTTTCATCATTTTGTGTGGCTGCTGAAGTGTATGTGTAGTAATATACTTGCTCTTTGCAACCGGCTACTTAGCAGGTCTGTAACAATAAAAATAACAACGATGGCCTCCTCATAGTTCTTTACACACACACACAGAGTTATATATAAGAATGTATCTATATTACATATACATATATACCTTGAATTATGATTTTCCTTGGCCGTATGGTTACATGTGGCTGCAGTTGAATCAACGGCTCACTTTCTTTGTCAACGGTGTTGTCGATGTAAAAAACCACTTCTTCTTGCTTATTGCAGCCCTGTACATATTCGTTTACGTCCTTGTCATTCAATATCAGCTACCAGCCACCCCTCGTTCCTTTGCTGATATAGACTCCTCCTATTTCAGTGTAATGGAGACTAATTTTTAACAAAGTCCATAAGCACACTGTAAGAAAAGTGGTCTACATCATATTTTGTTACTACAAAAGATTCTCCACTGACGTAACATGTCCTTCGAAACTGTCCGCCATGTTGTAGTCAAATATTTATAAGTTCATCCATCCTGTACAAAATGAATACATTAGAATAAGGTACATGCATGTTAAAGTGAACAAAAACAACTATAACATTTTTGTCTACAACCAATTTGGATAACAGTAAAGAGGAATTTCTTGTCCTAACGAGACGGAATAGATTAGGCCAAATACATTCATCAAAGATAATAATTTACAGCTAAAACAAAAAGTGCCAAGCACATCATAAATTAGACAACAGATTAGACCAAGTTAAAGCAAAAAGAAAGACGTAACACCCCAAAATTTTAACGACTCTAAAGATGATGAACTAAAGAATAATTAGTTTGAAATACACTGTTAACAATGAATTAAGGAAAAATTAATTAAATATTCAGAATTAAGTAAAACGGACCATGCCATTGCGTCCAAATCGGAACAATGGTCAAGACAGACACCTGGTTTGCATAAATTGGACACCTTATGAAGAAGTTATTAAGGTTTGAAGTTTGTATGCATATAAGGAAGATATGTATACATATATTTTCAAAAATCAGCAAAACCAGGAATCCAGCGTGCAAATCGAGGAAGGGCTGACATTTTAAAGTCGACCCGAGTCCCTGCTGGGTCGACCTAGGGGTCGACTCAGGCACATGGAGGTCGAACCCGGGGTCGACCTAGGGGTCGATACCCATGAAGGGGGGTCGACCTAGGGGTTGATACCCATGAAGGGGGGTCGACCTACCCATGGCTCTGGAAACTTCTTTTCTGAACCTAGACGATTTTGGAGCTAGATTCATGAACCCTATGCTATATAAAGGACCCTAGATCTAGGTTTTATTTATCTAAATACTAAACGAAAAGCTCTACTGCAATGAAAATTAAAATGGCCTTTCTTCTTCTAAATCAATTCAAAGAAGATTATACATATTCAAAGATTGCTACAACAAATTCATCGATGGCTACAACAACTTATTCAACATGTTCTTCGTAGTAAATTGGATCCATTTCCTTAGATCTATTCACCATGATTTCATGTTATTTTTAGATCTAAATATTTAAATAGTAATCTTGATATGTATATAAAAATTGGATCTTGAATTGGTGCCTAATCAGTTCTATTATGACATAATTATCAGATCTGCTTTTATATGATCATATCGCCGCCATGTTAAATCTTGTCATAATATGCCTATTTAGTTTATGCATATTTCTATCAGTTAATTATTGTTTCATTATTATGTCTATTTTTGATTCTCTTCTCTCCCTCTTTTTCCCTTTTTATTTTTATATGGCCAGGCTACCTTCGAGCCTAGGCCTAACGTTGAAAAATGCGAACATGCGAAATTGGGAACAATGGGGAAAGACATAATTTGGTGCATAATTGATATTGGAAAAATATGGATCTAAATTAAGGAATAAATTTGGAAATATATGAATATGTATTTGGGGGCATATGTCTAGTTGGATAATATGAATTCAGGCACGCATTGGAATAAATGTAAATATGGAATTGGGTATAAAATGGGACATGTCTAAATATTGATTTGGGACATAAATTAGGACGTACGTGAATATTAATTTTAGGCATACACTGGCGAATATGGATTTGGGTATAACTTGTATTGAAACGGGCGAATATGGACTAGGGACATAAATTGGAAAATATGTAGATTTGGGTTTGTGCATAACATACATATATATGTATATGACTTGACTTATAACTTGGGAAAAAGAGCATATGGTGCATAATTAAAGGTTAATTGACAAGGGATGTAAAAGTCTATTATTTGAATATTGAATTGGGCATATAATTAAATATGGGGAAAAAGAGAAATAATCACCCATAATGACATAGGTAGATTTGGACAAAAATGGAATCTCTAGTAATTACAATTAGGAGTTGTAAATGCACTTATGACACGAGGTTAGGTTGCATTAGTGGTGGAAGTCTACCTGGATCCGACCGGCATTTCCAGCAGCCACTAATGTTTAACCTAATGTGAGAGGTCTAAGCATGCAAATACAAATCGGGCTAAGACACGAGGTAAGACCCAACTGTGGATTAAGACTTCCAGGACCCGACCGACATATCCAGCATCCACACGTTATAGGCCTAATGTGGGAGGTCTAGCCCATTATAACCATAATTGGACATGGTAACGAATTGGACTACTTAACCTAATTTAATCCATAATGATTGTATGATTATGAACTTAAGTTAGGGTTAAGTAAAATTGGAAGGCTAGTGGGTAGGTTAAGTAAAATAGAGGGGGTGGGTAATATTTACATATAAGCCCATGAACTTAACCCAATAAGGTTATGTAATTAAAGACACCTAGTTGTATACATAACTGGTGGAAAATACAATAAAGTTATGTAATTAAAGACACCCTTATAGGGTAAGCATAACTTGTAGAGATGATAGAATCAGATATGCGTAATAATCTGTTACGTAAACAACGATAAATTGTAGTGATGGTGTAAATTGTATTTATGATTAAATGAGGAAGAATTAGGAAAACTTATAAAATAAATAAGTTATATTTAATCATAAATGGTAAGTGACATTTAATTAGGAAACATGTGAATTGAGATATATTTAACAACGTATTAAGGAGAACATATTATTGCAATGATGTGACCAAGCAAGAATATAAAATAGATTGTAGATTATAGACCTTGGGCCACAATCTAGAAAATAACATGCTGTGGGCTTATAAATAAACTTAAATGGATTAAGTTATATGACTAAAATTAATAAGCAAGAGAAACTTGATAATTTGAATAAGAATTTAATATGAATGGGAATAACCAAGTTAAATTGAAACCCGGTGAGGTAAGCGCGTAAATGGATGTTTAGGCATAGGGTCTAACAACATATTAAAGAAAGGCACTTGGACCAGTTCGTACGTTTGAGGATGAATAATCCAATGGTGTATATCATCGAGATGTTATAAGACATGAGGGGAGCGCACATTCATCAGATTGTTATGACGGCCCCAAAGGAATGGGAAGGGGAAGCCCGCAGCTTCCTAAAGTACGTAAGTGCTCCTAGTTGTCCTCTGTGCTGTGACAGATGTCTTAGGTCGTACTCGCAGTGGTTGGGTCTACGCGTAACTACTAGATGGGCAGGCCTTGACTGCAGATGTAGCTATGCAGTCAGAATGCTGTGACGAGGTGACACCAGGGTGATTCGACAGTTGCCTCACGAGGAGGTAGAGAGGGTCACGACCAACAGGGATAGTAGATCGTTGGATATCCATCATCGACAACCAGCGGGATGCAAAAAGACTAGAGCTAAATCCAAGATATCATTTCACCTTTCACTATCGAGGTACGGGATTGAGGGTAGACGCTACATGGATGTTTAGATTGGTTGTTATTAGGGGTGGTCTCTTAGCTCTGTAGTCTTTACTGGTTGAGGGAGGGGCCGAGGTGGGGCCATAGCCACCATGAAAAACAGACCCGTGGAATATCTGTATTTGAAGGCACTTAAAGGCGGCCTGTACAGATATGGAAAAGCTCCCGGCTGAGTTCCGTATTTCTTGTTTAGCCCTGCCACGGAACTCAGTGCACATTAGAGGATTTGCGATTGAGGCGTTGAGCTAAAATTATAGTACATACGCGGGACAGTCTAAATACATCCATATCTGCTCTGGGTGATGTATCGTAGACTATAGGGTATTATTACGATAAGGAATCTAAATACATCGATGGTGGCAGTCCATACGTTTACGTAGCATAGTAATGATAGATATACGCAGAACGTAACATTTTATATAGAGATCTCTGTATGTCACTCTGGTGTAGGATGAGTGACTGCGTTTATTACGGTGGAGACCATGCGAGTGGGGTACCGTGGGGTGTATCTCAATACTGAGAGATAGCTACATATATTGTATTAGGTGAATCCATGGGAAAGTAACTGGGTACGATGCGCGTATAAGTCTTGAGTGCTATAAACCCAAGTAACCTAATAACCAAGAAAATGCAATGGAACAGTTTTAGTAGGGATTATTCTAATTCTCATATACTAGTATCTGCGCAGTGCAGAGAAATGTATTTAAGAAGCACAATATGTCTTGTTCATCTGATTTTGCTCAGTTCACACTTATTATTGTTATTGTTATCTTTTTTTTCCAGTTTTATATACCTGCCGTGATAGTTTTATTTATTTATATTTAAAAGTAACTTGCCAGAATTTATGTCTAACCCTTTTTGTTTCCACTTCTCTCTCTTCCGTCGCCCTGCCCCCCAAGGTTCTCAGGGTAGAAGTGCTTAGAGTTGATTTGGATTCTTTCAGCGTAGCTTGGATTTTGGATATAGATGTATCGCTTCGACTTCTGGTCAACTCTCTTATGGCTTCACAGGGAAATATAGTTTTATGCTTTTGTACTCTGATATTTTTGGCAAGACAGATTATTCATGCAATTAGTTACTTATGATGTAAACTCAGTATTTGGGACCATGATGTTTTGATTTAAATAAAGTTTTTAATCCCGCTGCTATTTTACATGTCTGTGTTGTACTATTATGTTCTTATCTACCTATAACGCCTCACGGAACTTAATGCATTCCCTTAGTGAGTGAAAATAACGGATGTGGGGTGTCACATTTGGTGTCAGAGCATATGGTTAAAAGGTCGGATAAAGTATTTTGAAAATGGTTTTCAAAAAGGTCTCAAAAACAAAGTATTTTAAAATAAAAAGTCAGTTTTTGAAAAGCATATTTCCCAATGCCATAAATCGATTCTCCTCTTAATTTCTTTTCCTTTTGATCGGGGAACTGCTTTCATTTGAAAGGGTATCCCTATTTTAGCATGGTTCCGTAGGCATGTTAAAACTACGGTACATGTCGAAGGGCAACGAAGTGCCCAACCTCCATCATTAGCCGCAGTGGTTTCACCTGCGTCTTATTTTCTCTCAAGCCGGATTTCTTTGTGATGGAGGCAGCTTTCAAGAGACTTGTTAGCATGTTGCACAAGGATTGTAAAAAGGAGAATAAGGGAGTTGGAGCTAAGGAGAACAACCCAAAGAGGAAAAGAGGAAATACCATAATTTTGAAACAGTGGGTCATCTGGAAAAGGATTGCAGAAAGAGAAAATGTGTTTGTTACCACTTTGGTAAGGCAGGACACCTCATTAAGGAGTGCCCAAATAGACAAAGACAAGGCCAGAGGACAGGAACTTCTAGGGGCAAGCTAATGTTCTCATAGCTGGTGGATAGGATAGGGGTAGGAAAGTTTCCATCGAAGGATTGATTTCTATTTCTGATCATCCTATCAGGACTCTTTTCCTAGCGCTTCGCATTCTTTTATATCTGATCCTTTAGTTGAATCTCTGCACCTAGATATTAGTATGGTTTTGGATCCCGTTAGTGTCTCAAACCCATTAGGGGTATGGCTCATTTATCGAGGATTTGTCGGGGTTTGAGAATCTTTATGTTAGGCGTCGAGTTTGGTTACGACGCATATGTTCTTGATTTCATAAGATACGGTTTGATTCTAGGATGGATGGGTTAACCATATATGGAGCCATTCTAGATTGTGAGAGGAGGGTCGTTAGACTTCTGACTTGCCATAGAAAGACTCTCTAGATTTCTTATGACCCAAAAAGAGTCTATCATGCTTAGTCTCCTAGAACCTCTTGATATATCTATCGATGATTTGCGACATGTGACTCCTAAAAGGAAAAAGGGAACTTGATAAGCAAGTAGGGGTGCTACTTGAGAAGAGGTTTGATAGGTGAATTATATCGGAACGGGAAACCTATTGAAGGCAGTCCTTGAGGAAGCCCTCCATTCTAAGATGACTATTCATTCAAGAGGTGATAAAGTGTATAGAGTTCGAGGTAGTGAAGCCAAACTTGCAAGAGGAAGTGAAAGTATAGAAGAAAGCAACGATAGGATAAGTTCCGACTTGCATACTTGGATCAAAGGTTAAAACATTGTGCAAAGAAGTGAAGCTAGTAAAAGTGCAATAGGGAGAGGACTGCAAGAACGCTATTTGGGAGGCTGAAGACAAGATTCGCACTTCATATCCTTTCCTTTTCGAGAATATGTTCTTAATTTCTTTTTCCAAGCTTCGAATTAATACTTGTATCTATCGTTTGGATATCTTCTATCGATCTAGTCTTTAGGTAGAAGACTAATGAATGTAAACATGTGTTTAAGACATGTTATGTTTGATGGATGCAAGTGGTTTCTAGTGATTTCTTATGGATTCATATACACACACAATAGGCACTAGATCGGCTCAATCACTTACATATTTCATATTGAGGTGTATGCATTTTTAAATTTTTATGGACTATCATTACATTGATGTTGCATGTGGATGGACGATTGTGCACACATGGAGAACTTACATGGATTAGGATGATTTGCATATATTTTGGTTGCATGGAACAAACATACATTGCATTAAGGAGGTCAACTGAATCAGTAGACCGCCTAATCTTTTGCATTAGTTTACGAATATATAAACACGCTATTGCGTTTTCATAAAATCATTAGAAATTCCTTAAGGACAATGGAAGCCTGTGATTGCCAGATGGATGTATGATTGTTGGATGTTAGGATATACGTTCTTCTTAACTTAGAGATTTCGGAGACGAAATCCTTTGAGTAGGGGGAATGTAACACCCCGAAATTTTAACGATGCTAAAGATGATGAATTTAAGAAATTAGTGTGAAATACACTTTTAACAATGAATTAAGGAAAACTTAATTAGATATTCAGAATTAAGTAAAACGGACCTCACCATTGCATCCATCTCGGAATTCTGGTCAAGATAGACACCAGGTTTGCGTAAATCGGACACCGTATGAAGTTATTAAGATTTGAATTTTGTATGCATATAAGGAAGATATATATACATATAAATTCAAAAATCAGCAAAATCAGAAATCCGGAGAGCAAATCAAGGAAGAGCCTACATTTTGAAGTCGACCCAAGACCCCGCTAGGTCGACTTAGGGGTCGACTCAGGCACATGGGGGTCGACCCCGGGGTCAACCTTGGGGTCGACACCCATGAAGGGGGGTCGACCCACCTAAAGGGGGGTTGACCTACCCGTGGCTCTGGAAACTTCTTTTCGGAACCTGGACGATTTTGGAGCTAGATTCATGAACCCTAGGCTATATAAAGGACCCTAGACCTAGGTTTTATTTATCTAAATACTGACGACGAAGCTCTGCTGCAATGAAAATTAAAATGGCCTTTCTTCTTCTAAATCAATTCAAAGAAGATTATACATATTCAAAGATTGCTACAACAGATTCAGCGATGGCTACAACAACTTATTCAACATGTTCTTGGCAGTAAATTGGATCCATTTCCTTAGATCTATTCACTGTAAGTTCATGCTATTTTTAGATATGAATATTTAAATAGTAATCTTGATATGTATATAAAAATTGGATCTTGAATCGGTGCCTAATCAGTTCTATTATGACATAACTATCACATCTGCTTTTATATGTTCATATCGCCACCATGTTAAATCTTGTCATAATATGCCTATTCAGTTTATGCCTATTTCTATCGGTTAATTATTGATTCGTTATTATGCCTATTCTTGATTCTCTTCTCTTCCTCTTTTTCCCTTTTTATTTTTATATAGCCAGGCTACCTTCGAGCCTAGTCCTAACGTTGAAAAATGCGAATATGCGAAATTGGGAACGATGGGGAAAGACATAATTTGGGGAATAATTGATATTGGAAAATATGGATCTAAATTTGGGCATAAATTTGGAAATATACGAATATGGGTTCGGTGGCATATGTCTTGTTGGATAATATGGATTTAAGCACGCATTGGAATAAATGTAAATATGGAATTGGGTATAAAATGGGACATATCTAAATACTGATTTGGGACATAAATTGGGATGTATGTGAATATGAATTTTAGGCATACATTGGCGAATATGGATTTGGGTATAACTTGTATTGAAATGGATGAATATGCACTAGGGACATAAATAGGAAAATATGTAGATTTGGGTTTGAGCATAACACACACACGCACACACACGCACGCGCACGCACACACACACACACACACACACACACACACACATATATATATATATGTATGTATATGCCTTGACTTATAACTTGGGAAAAAGGCATATGGTGCATAATTAAAAGGTTAATTGAAAAAGGAGTGTAAAAGTCTATGATTTGAATAGTGAATTTGGCATATAATTAAATATGGGGAAAGAGAAATAATCACCTATAATGACATAGGTAGATTTGGATAAAAATGGAATGTCTAGTAATTACAATTAGGAATTGTAAATGCACTTATGACACGAGGTTAGGTTGCATTAGTGGTGGAAGTCTGCCCGGACCCGATCGGCATATCCAGCAGCCGCTACTGTTGAACCTAATGTAAGAGGTCTAAGTGTGCAAATATGAATCGGGCTAAGACACGAGGTTAAACCCAACTGTGGAATAAGACTGCCCGGACCCAACCAGCATATCCAACATCCACACGTTATAGACCTAATATGGGAGGTCTAGCCCATTATAACCATAATTAGACATGGTAATGAATTAGACTACTTAACCTAATTTAATCCATAAGCATTGTATGATTATGAACTTAAGTTAGGGTTAAGTAAAATTGGATAGCTAGTGGGTGGGTTAAGTAAAATAGAGGGGGTGGGTAATATTTACATATATGCCTATGAACTTAACCCAATAAGGTTATGTAATTAAAGACACCTAGTGGTATACATAACCAGTGGAAAATATAATAAAGTTATGTAATTAAATACACCCTTGTAGGGTAAGCATAACTTGTAGAAATGATAGAATTAGATATGCGTAATAATCTGCTAAGTAAACAACGATAAGTTGTAGTGACGATGTAAATTAAATTTATGATCAAATGAGAAAGAATAAGGAAAACTTATAAATAAATTAGTTATATTTAATCATAAATGGTAAGTGACATGTTAATTAGGAAACATGTGAATTGCGATATACTTAACAACATATTAAGGAGAACATGTTATTGCAATGATGTGACCAAGCAAGAATATAAAATAGATTGTAGATTACAGACCCTGGGCCACAATCTAGAAAATAACATGTTGTGGGCTTATTAATAAACTTAAATAGATTAAGTTATATGACTGAAATTAATAAGCAAGAGAAACTTGGTAATTTGAATAAGAATTCAATATGAATGGGAATAACTAGGTTAAAGGGAAACCCGGTGAGGTAAGGTAAGCACGTAAAAGAATGTTTAGACATAGGGTCTAACAACATATTAAAGAAAGGTGCTTGGACCAGTCCGTACGTTTGAGGATGAATAACCCAACGGGGTAGATCATCTAGGTGTTATAAGACACGAGGGGAGCGCACATTCATCTGATTGTTATGACAGCTCCAAAGGAATGGGAAGGGGAAGCACGTGGCTTCCTGAAGTACGTAAGGTTCTCCTAGTTGTCCTATGTATGGTGACAGATGTCTTAGGCTATACTCGTAGAGGTTGGGTCTGTGCGTAACTACTAGGTGGGTGGGCCTTGACTCCAAATGTAGTTAGGCAGTCAGAATGCCGTGACGAGGTGACACCAGGGTGATTCTACGGTTGCCTCACGAGGAGGTAAGAGGGTCACGACCAACAAGGATAGTAAATCGTCGGATATCCGTCATTGACATCCAGCGAGAAGAGAAAAGACTAGAGCTAAACCCAAGATATCATTTCACCTTTCACTATGAGGCACGGGGTTGAGGGTAGATGCCCATGGATGTTTAGATTTGTTGTTATTAGTGGAAGTCACTTAGCTCTATAGTCTTTACTAGTTGAGGGAGAGGCCGAAGTGGGGCCATAGCCACCATAAAAAATAGACCCGAGGAATATCTGTATTTGAAGCAACTTAAAAGCGACCTATACAGATATGGAAAAGCTCTCGGCCGAGTTCCATGTTTCTTGCTTAGCCCTGCCATGGAACTCGATGCACATTAGAGGACGTGTGATTGAGGCATCGAGCTACAATTACTATAACACCCCACCTCCGTTAGGGTCACTTATAAAGGGAATGCCTTAACTTCGGTGGAGCGTTTAGGTAAAAGATGCAGATAAATTACAAGACAGACAAATAAAGCAGCGGAAAATAAAGTCATTTTATAAAAAATGTGGTTCAGTCAAGCTTTTACAACAGTTGTCTCAATCATACTTAAAAGTAATACATACAATTTCTGTCTTGATTCAAAAACTTCCAAGTATAAAAGAAGCCTAAAAATAACAATGATATTCCCCAATAAAGCATGAACCAGCCATAGCGGTGGAAGAGGGAGTCCAAAGCAATACATTGACTATCTTCGAGCTTGGAAAGAAAACTGAGCTAAGCGGTAACATTTCCTCCCTGTGAACCTGAGGGGCAAACAGAAGAAAAGAGGCGAAACAAACTAGGTCAGACATAAGTCTGGTAAGTCCAGTGACTTTCAGCATGAAAACAGGCAAAAGCATCATGACATGAATAAACTGAATATAAGACAATACTGTGATAATAAGGAAAACAAGATAACATACGATTAGCATAGATATTATAAGGCAAGATAAACTGAATGCGCTTCTACTCTTCCTCTGCTTCGCTACTACCTGGTTATTCTGATTTCTATATCTTTGCACCACCTAAGAAGTGTCCCAATTAGTAATCTGTATAAAATGATCATATGATAATTTGATCCCAATCCCTGCAATTGTGATAGCCTTCATGTGTACATCTAGTATGAGGACCTTACCTCAATCAGCCTAATTGCCATGAAGATGTTAGATGTACCCTTACTACCCTATCGATCGGCTCCCTACTTGTGTTAGTGTTCCATGTGTCTATGTCAATCGGGCCTCTCTTGCGTGTAGATACCCTGTGTTGGTCCCACCATAAGGTGTATCAATCCTTATGGTAGCAACCCGACACAATTCAAGATGCACAATGTATACCTACTAGTACCCAGTGCCCGCTTTTTCCTACTCTGGAGTGCGTGCACGCCCGTAATCCGTCGGAACCTACACTGACGTACCCTCTGCCGCTATTTTGACCGCTTATAATCAGCCCAGTAATCGTGCCCCACCCTGCCTAGTTTCAGGGTACCTTGATACATCTATGTGGGTTACTGCTGAAATGGGTCCCCGCTACTGGGGTTTCTTACTGGTTAAGTTTGTGGGCCTATATTTACTAATATTACCCAACAACCCGATATGTACTTAACCCTCCCACTGATTCAAACATGTTTATTTAATGGTTAAGTTTGTGGGCCTATATTTACTAATATTACCCACCAACCCGATATGTACTTAACCCTCCCACACATTATGTCATATTGGTTAAGTGTTGTCCATTCATGTTAACTTAACCCACCAACTCATCATGTCATGTTGGTTAAGTGTTTCTTATTAGCCCTTCTCACTCGTCATGTTGGATTGGCTAAGTGTTTCCTATTAACTTAACCCAGTTCATTCATCATGTTATATTGGTTAAGTATTTCCCATTAACTTAACCCTATTCGTTCATCAAGTTACATTGGTTAAGTGTTTCTTATTAACTCAACCCCATGTGTTCATCATGTTGTATTGTTTAAGTGTCATCAAATAAATTCAATTCAACTTAACCCACCCACTTGTCGTGTTACATTGGTTAAGTGTTGTCTTCTTATATTAACTTAACCCTTCCACGCATCCTGTTATATTGGTAAAGTGTTGCCCTCTTGTTTTAACTTAACGCTACCCATTCATCATGTCGTATAGGTTGAGTGTTTCTTATTAACTTAACCCTTCTCATTCATCATGTTGTACTGGTTAACTTAACCTTGCTCACTTGTCTAATTAACATGTTTATAACGGTTAACTGTTCTAAATTTACTTAACCTCACCTTCTTGTCTAATCAACATGTTATAACGATTAAGTGTTCTAAATTTACTTAACCCCATATTCTTGTCTAATTAACATGTTATAACGGTTAAGTGCTCTAAATTTACTTAACCCCATCTTCTTGTCTAATTAACATGTCATAATGGTTAAGTGTTCTAAATTTACTTAACTCCGTCTTCTTGTCTAATTAACATGTTATAACAGTTAAGTGTTGTCTTAATTAACTTAACCCTACCATTCTTAACACGTCTTGTTCATTAGCATTAATTGATTGATTAATGCACCAACCTCTCACATTAGATCTATGTTGTTGCGGTTACTGGATGTGCCGGCGGTTCCGGGCAGTTTTACACCACAACTCAATCTAACCTCGGGTTTTTCTTCGGCATAATGCACTAACCTCTCACATTAGATAGGTTTTGCTGCGGTTACTGGATGTGCCAGACGGTTCCGTGCAGTTTTACACCGCAACTCAATCTAACCTTGGGTTAGGCATGTTTATCTTTTAGCATATTTACCATACATATCCAAGTCTAGATTTTATATGCTAACCATCCCAAATTCGCTAAATTAGTCATGTTCCAATTCTCAAGTTATACCCCAACAAAGCTGATTGCAAGTTATGCCCCACAAATTCAAATTCAGGTTATTACTCAAAATAGGTCTCACCCAATTTTCCCAAATTTGCAATAATAGTCATGCCCCAAAAATCACAGTATAACACATGCCTTAAGGTTTAGTCATATTGCACCATACAAAATATTCTCCAAAACCCCCAATCATGATTCACAGTATAAATTATGCCAAAATATAGCCTTTAATTATTGTGCATGCCAAATACCTAAAATCCTAATTTAGGCGTGTTCACATTTAACAGTTATCCTTATCTTACTATAGGTTTTTCACGCCTAAGCCATATATCACTATACACAATGATTTTCTTCTTCCAAGTCATAAACTATCATATATATATATATATATATGTATATGTATATATATATGCCCAAATTTGAGGTTTTAAACCACAACATGTACTATGCCTTACATGTTTACAGTTTAGTTCATGCCCCAAATCCCAAGTCATATGTCCAATATACTTTATGCCTCAAATTTCAAGTCATATGTTCGATACACTTTATGTTTTAAATACAACATGTGTTATGCCCTCAAATCAGTTATGCCCTATTATACATAATTTAATACTTTTCCAAATTTTAGTGCTCGCCATGTCCAAATCATATATTATGCCCAAATTTTTTTCCAACTTACGCTCATCTCTTATGAGATTCTGCTCAGGCTCGCAGTAGCCTGGCTATAAAAACAAAAGGGAAGAAGGAAAGAAGAGACAAAGAATGGACATAATAATATCAATAAGATAGATCCAACGGATATAGAAAGATTGATAGAAATAGGAATAATCTCAGATTCAGATTTACTACAATGTCATAATCACAATTAAATTTTACTTCTGAAAGTAACATGAACTTACAAATTACAGAACGGTCTTGAATTCTAGGATCTGATTTCTAAATTTGATTATCTATCCATTGATGTAGACGTTTGATTTGATGTTCTTAATCGATTACTAGTTTTGATTTGATTTTCTAGTTTGGAGAGGATGAATGGAAGCTTAGGCTAGCTTTTTGACGAACATCATGACAGCATCATAGTTTTAGGGTTATGATGTTAGGGTTTAGGTTTAGCTACATATATATAGATGTCTAGGATTATTTAGAGCCCTTAGATGAACTAGGAGTCCATCAGAACCACCCAGCTCAAATACACATCATCTGGCCACTCAGAAGAAGACACATCATCACAGAACACTCCAGAATTCTGTGCTGGATCAGTATGGGCGCACTTGGCATGTGTGCCAATGCATTTTTGTACCAGCGCACTTGTGAAGTGCGCCAGTGCATTCTGATCGACTTTCGGTTTTTCTGCCTAACTTCGTTCATCCATATCTTCTTCATACGGTATTCGTTTTACACAAAATCGGACTCTATCTCAAGCAGAATTCCGAGACGAACGCAATGGCGTAACCTGTTTAATCTAATTCTTCTTTTAATAATTAATTATTCTTTAATTATCTCTTATGTCTCGTTTTAAAATTACGGGGTGTTACATTCCCCCTACTTAAAGGATTTCGTCCCCGAAATCTTCAAGTTCAGAAGAATGTATATCCTACCATCCAACATCCATCTACTCAACCCTTCAATCATAGGAATCCATTGTCCTTAAAAGGGTTTCTAATGTTTTTCATGAACATATGCATAGTGTGTGTATATGTCCTTACCCAAATGCAAAATCAGGCGGTCTACTAATTCAGTTGACCTCCTTAATGCGAACCATGTCAGTGCCATGAGTCCATCTTGTATGCGATTATTCCTAATTGTACTTTATAACTTCTACATGAATGCACAATCATTCATACAAATGCAACATCCATATGATAACACATCAAGTTTCAATTCATATATATAAAAATTCACTCATGCATATGCAGTACGAAAGTGACTGAGCCAATCTAGCGCCTAATGTGTGTATATGCATCCACGAGCAACCACTAGCAAACACTTACATCCACTTGCATCCACCAAACATAACATGTTTCAAACACATGTTTACATCCATTGGCTTCTACCTAAGGATCGAGGATAGGATCGAGAGGATATACTTAAAAGATAAAACTAGCAAATAAACTTTACAGAAAAAGAGAGATCAAGGATATACCCCCAGAAAGGGTACGATGCGTGTATCTGGTCTTCAGTCTTCTAAGTCACATCTTCTTGAGCTTCACTCCATATTGCTCTGACTGTCTTAACTTCATGTTTTGCGTAGCTTCTTAATTTCTATTTCTAGAATATGCGTTGGAATTCATTTCACTCTCGCCTCTCGTTCCACCTTTTCTTCTTATAGTATACTTAGCACTACAACCTCTGCCGTGTCATGCTAACGTTCCCAGAACTATCTCTTGAAAATAAACAGATGCTAACCATGTTACCAAGTGTATATACTAAGATGATTATATTCTTCTCTGTCAAACTTGTAAGTGGGGATAATACCTTCGCAAAGTCCTTAATTAATTTCCTATATTAGCCCGCTAGTCCAAGAAAGCTTCTTACTTCTGTTGCATTCCTTGGGACCTTCTAGTCTTGCACCGCAACTACTTTTGCGGGATCTACTGCTATCCCTTCTTTGGGTGCCACATGCCCTAGAAACCTTACTTCTTCTCTCCAAAAATGACATTTTTGGAGAACTTCGCCTTCAGTTGATGCGCTTGGAGGGTATCTGAGACTTCCCTTAGATGCAAAGCATGTTCTTCCTCATTCCAAAATATCATCTATGAACAATCGAAGTGAACCATCCGCCTTTGTAACGAAAACGACCGGAGCACCCCATTCAGAAATACTTCGCCTTATGAACTCTTTTTCAAGCAACTCTTCTACTTGCTTACTGAGCCCTTTCTTTCCATTGGATTCATGTGTCGTACAGGTAATGCAACTGGTTTTGCATTGTCAACTAGATATATGCGGAAGTCTATCTCGCATTTTAGGGGATAAACCCCTAATCTGATCAAAAATATCTACGTACTCATGGACTACTCTAACGGATCGCAAATCGTAGATAGATGCATCAAGTGATTCTAGGTAGCCAAGACAAACTGATCCCTTAGATTGCAAGAAATCTCGAGGGTATTCCCGAGGCAAGTTGAAAGTCTAACTACCCTCTAGCTAACCAATCCATGCCTAGAATCAACCCATAGCCCATGAAACCCGAATACATAAGCATTACACTTAAACTCAATACTTAATATAGCTATTCTCAAATCCTCACAAAACAAATATAAATGAGCCGAACCACCAATTGGATTTGAGACAATGATGGGATCTTCTACCATACAAGCACTAAGGTGCAGTGGCTCAACTATGGAAGCAGATATAAACGAATGTGAAGCGCTAAAATCAAAAAGAGTACAAACAGGTTGATCAAAAAGAAAAAATAGACTTTTTCAACAGAAACTCTACTACCTCTCTCTCAGATACAGTGGTGGTGCACTTGCCCTCCTGAAAATCCTGTCCTTTGTTCTTGCCCTTATCCTTAATTATATGACCCGTTATACCATAATAACGACACTTCCTCTTGTCTTATATTTTTCTGTTCTTTCCTCCTTCGTGAACCAAGTCCATATCCATGAGTTTCTCATCCTTTGGTTGTGTTCCTTAGCCAAACTCCCTTATTTTCATCTTTGTCATCTTTGTGTAACTTGTTGACAAGTCTCTTGAAAGCTGCCTCCATCGCACGGAAAACCCTACAAAGCTTGAAAGAAAATTAGCCGAAGGGGAAACTACTGCGGCTATATATGGAAGTTGGGCATTTCTTCGCCCTTTGGCAGGTGCCGTAGTCTCATCAAGCCTACGGAACCATTCCGCGATGAGGTTACCTCCCAGAAAGCCAGGAGCCTCGGAGACTCAGTAAAGAAGGAAACAAGGATTCAAACAGAGGATCAAAAGATAATGCATATGGTTTTAGGGAATATGCCTTTAAAACAAAACTTTTCTTTAGAAAATGCTTCTTTTAAAAACGTCATGAAAATAAATTTTCAAATCTTTTATCTGATCCGGTAACCTTCAGCTCTAATACCAAGTGTAATACCCCACCTTCGTTAAGGTCACTCACAAAGGGAATGCCTTAACTTCGGTGAAGCGTTTAGTTGAAAGATGCAGATAAATTACAAGATAAAAAAATAAAGCAGCGGAAAATAAAGTCATTTTATAAACAATGTGGTTCAGTCAAGCTTTTACAACAATTGTCTCAATCATACTTAAAAGTAATACATAGAATTTCTATCTTGAATCAAAAAATTCCAAGTATAAAAGAAGCATAAAAATAACAATGATATTCCCCAATAAAGCATGAACCAGCCATAGCAGTGGAAGAAAGAGTCCAAAGCAATACATCGACTATCTTCAAGCTTGGAAAGAAAACTGAGCTAAGTGGTAACGTTTCCTCCCTGTGAACCTGGGGGGAAACGGAAGAAAAGAGGTGAAACAAACTAGGTCAGACATAAGTCTGATAAGTCCAGTGACTTTCAGCATGAAAACAGGCAAAAGCATCACGACATGAATAAACTGAATATAAGACAATACCGTGATAACAAGGATAACAAGATAACATACGATTAGCATAGATATGATAAGGCAAGATAAACTGAATGTGCTTCTATTCTTTCTCTGCTTCGCTACTACCTGGTTATTCTGATTTCTATATCTCTACACCACCTAACTAGTGTCCCAACTAGTAATCTGTATAAAATGATCATATGATAATGTGATCCCAATCCCCACAATTGTGGTAGCCTTCAGGTGTACATCTAGTATGATGACCTTACCTCAATCAGCCTAATTGCCATGAAGATGTTAGATGTACCCTTACTACCCTATCGATTGGCTCCCTATTTTTGTTATTGTTCCATGTGTCTGTGTCAATCGGCCCTCTCTTGCGTGTAGATACCCTGTGCTGGTCCCACCATAAGGTTTATCGATCCTTATGATAGCAACCCGACACGATTCAAGATGCACAGTGTATAACTACTAATACCCAGTGCCTGCTTTTTCCCACTCCGAAGTACGTGCACGCCCGTAATCCGTCGGAACCTACACTGACGTACCCCCTGCCGCTATTTTGACTGCTTATAATCAGCCCAGTAATTGTGCCCCACCCTGCCTAGTTTCAGGGTACCTTGATACATCTATATGGGTTACTACTGAAATGGGTCCCCGTTACTAGGGTTTCTTACTGGTTAAGTTTGTGGGCCTATATTTACTAATATTACCCACCAACCCGATATGTACTTAACCCTCCCACTGATTCAAACATGTTTATTTAATGGTTAAGTTTGTGGGCCTATATTTACTAATATCACCTACCAACCAGATATGTACTTAAGCCTCCCACACATTATGTTATATTGCTTAAGTGTTGTCCATTCATGTTAACTTAACCCACCCACTCATCATGTCATGTTGGTTAAGTGTTTCTTATTAACCCTTCTCACTCGTCATGTTGGATTGGTTAAGTGTTTCCTATTAACTTAACCCCATTCATTCATCATGTTATATTGGTTAAGTGTTTCACATTAACTTAACCCCATTCGTTTATCAAGTTACATTGGTTAAGTGTTTCTTATTAACTTCAACCCTACGCGTTCATCATGTTGTATTGGTTAAGTGTCATCAAATCAATTCAAGTTAACTTAACCCACCCACTTGTTGTATTACATTGGTTAAGTGTTGTCGTCTTTTGTTAACTTAACCCTTCCCTGCATCCTGTTATATTGGTTAAATGTTGCCCTCTTGTTTTAACTTAACCCTACCTATTCATCATGTCATATTGGTTAAGTGTTTCTTATTAACTTAACCCTTCTCATTCATTATGTTGTACTGGTTAACTTAACCCTGCCCACTTGTCTAATAACATGTTTATAACGGTTAAGTGTTCTAAATTTACTTAATCTCACCTTCTTGTCTAATTAACATGTTATAATGGTTAAGTGCTCTAAATTTACTTAACCCCATCTTCTTGTCTAATTAACATGTTATAATGGTTAAGTGTTCTAAATTTACTTAACCCCATCTTCTTGTCTAATTAGCATGTTATAACAGTTAATTGTTGCCTTAGTTAACTTAACCCTACCATTCTTAACATGTCTTGTTCACTAGCAGTAATAGATTTATTAATGCACCAACCTCTCACATTAGATCTATGCTGTTGCGGTTACTGGATGTACCAGGCGGTTACTGGCAGTTTTACACCATAACTCAATCTAACCTTGGGTTTTCTTGGGCATGATGCACTAACCTCTCACATTAGATAGGTGTTGCTGTGGTTACTGGATGTGTCGGACGGTTCCGGGCAGTTTTACACCGCAACTAAATCTAACGTCGGGTTAGGCTTGTTTATCTTTTAGCATATTTACCATACATGTCCAAATCTATATTTTATATGCTAATCATCCCAAATTCGCTAAACTAGTCATGTTCCAATTCTCAAGTTATACCACAACAAAGCTAGTTGCAAGTTATGCCCCACAAATTCAAATTCATGTTATTACTCAAAATAGGTCACACCCAATTTTCCCAAATTTGCAATAATAGTCATGCCCCAAATATCACAGTATAATACATGCCCTAAGGTTTAGTCATATTGCACCATTTGAAATATTCTCCAAAAACCCCCAATCATGATTCACAGTATAAACTATGCCAAATTATAGCCCTTAATTACATTGCATGCCAATTATCCAAAATCCCAATTTAGGCGTGTTCACATTTAACAGTTATCCCTATCTTACTATAGGTTTTTCATGCCTAATCCATATATCACTATACACAATGATTTCCTTCTTCCAAGTCATAAACTATCATATACATACATACATATATATATATATATATATATATATATATATATATATGCCACAATTTTAGGTTTCAAACCACAACATGTACTATGCCTTACATATTTGCAGTTCAATTCACGCCCCAAATCCCAAGTCATATGTCCAATATACTTTATGCCTTAAATCTCAAGTCATATGTTCGATACACTTTATGTTTTAAATACAACATGTGTTATGTCCTCAAATCAGTTACAAATCAGTTATGCCCAATTATAATAATTTAATAATTTTCCAAATTTTAGCGCTAGCCATGTCCAAATCATATATTATGCCCAATTTTTTTCCAACGTATGTTCATCTCTTATGAGATTCTGCTCAGGCTCGCAATAGCTTGGCTATAAAAACAAAAGGGAAGAAGGAAAAAAGCGATAAAGAATGGACATAATAATATCAATGAGATAAATCCAGTGGATATAGAAAGACAGATAGAAATAGGCATAATCTCAGATTCAGATTTATTACAATGTCATAATCACAATTAAATTTTACTTCTGAAAGTAAAAGAAAGTTACAAATTACAGAACGGTCTTGAATTCTGCTATCTGATTTCTGAATTTGATTAGCTATTCTTTGATGTAGACATTTGATTTGATGTTCTTCTTAATCGATTACTAGTTTGGATTTGATTTTCTAGTTTGGAGAGTATGAATGGAGGCTTAGGCTAGCTTGTAGACGAACATCATGACGTCACCATAGTTTTAGGGTTATAATGTTAGGGTTTAGGTTTAGCTATGTATAAATAGATGTCTAGGATTATTTAGAGCCCTTAGATGAACTAGGAGTCCATCAGAACCACCCAGCTCAAATACACATCATCCAGCCACTCAGAAGAAGACACGTCATCACAAAACACTCCAGAATTCTGTGCTGGATCAGTACGGGCGCACTTGGCAGGTGTGCCAGTGCATTTTTGTACTGGTGCATTTGTGAAGTGCGCCAGTGCATTCTGGTCGACTTCCGGTTTTTCTACCTAACTTCGTTTGTCCATATCTTCTTCATACGATATCCGTTTTACGCAAACTCGGACTCTATCTCAAGCAGAATTCCGAGACGAACGCAATGGCGTAGTCCGTTTCATCTAATTCTTCATTAATAATTATTTATTCTTTAATTATCTCTTATGTCCTGCTTTAAAATTATGGGGTGTTACAATTATAGTATATACGTGGGACAGTCCAGATACATGCATATCTGCTCTGGGTGGTGTATCGTAGACTGAAGGGCATTATTCCGATAAGGAATCTGATTCGATCGATGGTGGTAGTCCATACGCTTACATATCATAGCAATGATAGATATATGCGGAACGTAACATTTTATATAGAGATTCGTACGTCACTCCGGCATAGGATGAGGGACTGCGTTCATTACGGTGGAGACCGTGCGAGTGGGGTACCATGGGGTGTATCATTGAGAGATAGCTACATATATTTTATTAGGTGAATCCGTGGGAATTTAACTGGGTATGATGCACGTATAAGTCTTGAGTGCTATTAACCCAAGTAACCTAATAACCAAGAAAATGCAATGGAACGGTATTAGTAGGGATCATTCTATTTCTGATATACGAGTATCTGAGCGGTGCAGAGAAATGTATTTAAGAAGCGCAATATATCATGTTCATCTTATCTCGCTCAGTTCACACATGTTATTGTTACTGTTATCTTGTTCTTCCTGTTTTATATACCTGCCATGATACTTTTATATATTTATATTTAAAAGTAACTGGACTCGCCAGACTTTATGTCTTACCCTTTTTCTTTCCTCTTCTCTCTCTTCCGTTCCACCCCCCTCAGGTTCTCTGGGTGGAAGTGCTTAGAGTTGATTTGGATTCTTTCAGCTTAGCTTGGATTTTGGATATAGATGTATCGCTTTGACTTCTGGTCAACTCTCTTATGGCTTCATAGGGAAATATGGTTTTATGCTTTTGTACTCTGATATTTTCTGCAAGACAAATTATTCAAGTAGTTAGTTACTTTTGATATAAACTCAGTATTTGGGACCACGATGTTTTGATTTAAATGAAGTTTTTTTTAAGTTTTTAATCCCGCTGCTTTTTTACATGTTTGTCTTGTACTATCTAATTTACCTAACGCCTCACGGAACTTAATGCATTCCCTTAGTGAGTGACATTAACGGACGTGGGGTGTCACAAATGAGGAACTTTTTGTCCTAACGAGACGGAATAGGATCAGGAACTTATTCTTCTAGTCTTGTTTCTAGTTGTATTATGAGGACATCACCCCTAATCCAACCCCCATCAACAACTTCTGGTTATAGTTCACCACCTATTCCCATATCATGTGAATGCGTATTGCTCATGTCTTTTTCCATTGCATTCTTATTTTCAGTATCACACCAATCTCTTGGCAATTTTTTAATAACGCAATGACTGTTCTATTCAACTGCATCTTCCACATAAAATACTTACTGCACTTGCAAAGACAGAACATAAGGACTAGTTTTATGGCAGTTGCTAAAATTTACTTGATTAAGACCATATGAATCTTTTTCCTTTTGGTACCAACAACACTTAAAAAGGACCATTGTGAAAGCTCCCCAATAATCAAGCTCAAAACTTTCTTCAATTGATCTGTAGTAATTGACATCACCCACTATTGGGTTTTGGTCTTTCGAACTTGCAAAGCTGGTGGTTATGGAAGTAAAAAATACACCACTATTTTGTATGGTACATGGAGAATCTCTAAATTTTGTGTGGAATCTATATCCATTTACTATATAACCAGTAAAATTCCTGGCTACTCGATTAGGACCTAATGCAAACACCTCTAAATTTGTTGAAGTATTGTCCTTTTTCAGATTCTCTTTTAAAGCCAATTCCAAAACTCTTCGAAATGTTCTCGTTCCCTCTTGTATCTTCTTAGATTTGCAAGACCATCCACAAAAGATCAATGAACAATAAATAATAATTAAGGTCAAAAAACTACGAAATGTAGATATTAATTTATAATTAAGGAAAATGATATAGGAATTTAAGAACTTACTCGATCAAACTCTCAATTTCTTTATTATCGGAATTGAACAGAATATAACGTTGTGTTGCCTTCCAATCTGCATCTTTCAAATTGAACATCTTTCCATCTTTATTCTTCTTTGTTCCAATATGATATTCCAAATCTGTTGGACATCTTCCAAAATCAATTGACGTGTTTTTTTCCTTCATCAATGCTTAAAAATCTTGAACAGAAGCTCACACACTCTTCTACTAAGTAACTTTCAGCAATCGAACCTTCCGGTCTGTTTCTATTTCATGCATAAGATTTCAACTTTCCTAGATATTGCTCAATTGGATACATGCATCTAATATGTTCAGGCCCGTCGTATTCAATTTCTCTGCAAAAACGAACAGGTAAGTGTACCATTATATCGAAAAAATCCTATGGAAAAATCATTTCAAAATGACAAAGTATCTCGACAATTTCTTTTTGCAGCCTCTTGATATCATCCACTTCGATAACCTTGCTCTATAGCCCTCCAAGGAATGCACTAAATCTGATCATTGATTACGCAACCTCGAGTTTTGACGCTTTCTTCACGGAAAATTGTAACAAATAGTGGAGTATGAAATGAGCATTATTGTAACACCCCACACCCGCTATGGTCACTCGCTAAGGGAATGCCATAACATCGGTGGAGTATTTTAAGTGAATATAGAACAGAAAAATTACAACAAGACAGATATAAGTAATACTTGAAAATTTTAAAACATCATTTCATTGCAGCGGAAAGTAAAACATGTTAGGTTACATCACAAAACCATAATAAGAGTCAAGTACAAAATATCCGTCCTGATAAATAAAAGTACATAATCCCAATACATGAACTGATAGCCATGAAAGAAAGGGTAAGCTGAGCTCTACATCTATGGTCCAAGCTCCAAAAGAGAATAAAGCAGCCTGATCAAAGCCCACTCGTACTGGGCCCACTCTGATAACCTGAGGGTTGGGAAAAAAGATAAAAACAATGGGGTCAGACATAAGTCTGAGCGAGTCCTATAACTTTAACAATACAATCATTAAAGTAACCAGAGAAGACATAAGCTTGATATACGGTGTCGTCTGGGGATGAATGGCTGCACTAAGCAGCTTGGTAGACTTAGGATAAACTAAGAAACGTAAAGACGCATCTACCCTTCCAAAGGTAAATTACTAAACTGCACCACACCAGTCATTCCTAACTTAAAGGTTGATCCCACCCATGGACTTATAAAATTAACTTAACAGTTCTCGCGTACCCCTAGGTGACTGAGTAGACGCCACAGGGCCCTACAATCCACTAGGTGTACACACTACTCCCCATTCGATCGGCTCCCTAACGTAGATACCCGTGCTGGCCCCACCGTGGGGTGTACCATTCCCCAACGTGGCAACCTGATAAAACTAACGGTGCACGGCTTATATCTACACGATGCAACAACGTCTTATTTACCAGCCCGGGTCCACACACGCATATGAAACCCGTTGGTCATGCGTTGCCACCGCTAACCCATTTTGGCCTCTTATAGTCAAGCCCAATATGCGTGTCCCATCACTCGACTAGAGTCGAGCCCACTAAGATACGTTTGGGATATTGGTTGAAATGGGCCCCCACAAGCTACCACCTAAGCTTGTTATTTCTAGTGAATCCCGCTTAACCCTTTAACCATGTCCACTTACATGTTATAAATTCTGGTTAAGTCATTAATCATATTTTAATTGCCATTCAAGGCACCCACTAGATTTCCACATGCCACCCAAAGCACTTACTTAACCCTTTAACCATGTTTTAATTACATGTTCCACTTTGGTTAAGTATTCTAATCGTATTTTCTATTGCCACCCAAGGCCCCCACTTAACCCCTCATGTCCCTCTACATGCTAATATGGTTAAGTGTTTCTTAATTAATTAATTAAGATCATGACCTCATAAAGACCTCTCACATTAGACCGTCTTTTATGACTGCTGGATATGCCGGTTGGGTCCGGGCAGCCTTACGTCATAAAAAGGGTCTAACCTCATGTCTTTACTTTAATCACGTATTTAATTTGTGCCTAAGACCTCTCACATTGGGCTAAGATTTGTAGCAACTGGTTAAGCCGGTTGGGTCCGGGCAGTTTTACGCTACAACTGAGTCCAACCTCGTGTCTTAGTCGATTAATTACACCTAATTAATCACCCTCATAATTTATATTAATTATCCCTAATTAATTAATCATGTTTTCTAGAATATGGGTAGACCTAACTCAATAGGTAAATTCCCAACTCCGTAGTATGGGTAGACCTAACTCAATAGGTAAATTCCCAACTCCATAATATGGGTAGACCTAACTCAATAGGTAAATTCCCAATTATGTCCATTTAATTTATGTTACTCTTAAGCATACCCATTCCACATCATTTTATTAACATGCATATTAACCCCATCGTTCCCCACGTAATTCGTTCTCGTAACATGACATAATAAAAGGGAAGATTCATCACAAATGTCATGGGTTTAACCAACATAGCTTATAACTTTATCATGGGTTCAAAAGGTGTCAACTTGCATATATGAGCATACATTAAACCCAACTAGCATTTAACCCAAACTTGCATTATGCATGTCATAAAAAGAGACAAACTTGCATATGAACTTGCACATAAACTTGCATATGAACTTGCACATAAACTTGCATGTGAACTTGCATAACATGTCATACATAGAGGCAAACTCGCATATGTTATGCATATCATAAAAAGAGACAAACTTGCATATGAACTTGCATCATAATAGGGTAAACATGCATATGTATGAATAGCATACAAAGGTGTCATCTTGCATATGTATGCATCTTATTTAGAAAAAGGGTAAACTTGCATGTCATAATGTATGCATAAAACCAAACACTTAGCATGCATAAAATCAAATACTTAGCATGCATAAAACCAAACACTTAGCATGCATAAAATCAAATACTTAGCATGCATAAAATCAAATACTTAGCATGCATAAAATCAAATACTTAACATGCATAAAACCAAACACTTAGCATGCATAAAATCAAATACTTAGCATGCATAAAATCAAATACTTAGCATGCATAAAATCAAATACTTAGCATGCATAAAATCAAATACTTAGCATGCATAAAACCCATCACTTAACTTGCATAAACATAGGGTTAACATTAAACATAGATTAGCAAACTAACATCATATCATATGACTTAAAACCCACAAATCCGCATACAAAACCGCATGATCTCATCATATCTCATCTACTTAATTTAGCAATTGGTTATTAAAGTGATAGAAACTCACCAAAACCAAGATTAGCAAACTTATGTAGTAGAACTAGTTGCTATACAAGAAGAAGATGATGATTAGAGGTTGATTAGCTTGCAACTTTCTTCATAAACCAGTGGAGGTTCCTCTCAAGTTTGATTTTGGCGGCATGGTGGCATCATTTCTATTTTTAGTATGAATTAGGGTAGTATTAGGGTGTATTTATAGATTAGGTGAGTGTTTTAGGCCCTTAGATTAACCCTAAATTAGATTAGGACCCTTAGATTTCGGAACCTTCCAGAAACCAGCCCTAAGACCAAGCCCAAACCCCAAACTGGTGCACCCAACCACAGAACTCTCTAGAAACTGTGCAGGTTTCCTGTCCCGACATGGGCGCACTTCCCAAGTGCGCCAGTGTATTTTTGTGCTGGCGCACTTCACAAGTGCGCCAGTGCATTTCTGGCCTGTTTCGGGTTTTTCTGTCTAACTTCGTTCGTCCATATCTCTTTCATACGGTACCCGTTTTACGCAAACTCGGACTCTATTTCGCGTATTTTTCCGAGACGAACGCAATGCCGTAGCCCGTTTCTCCTGATTCTCACATCTGAGATTAATTATACTTTAATTACTAACCATTAGTGTTAATTAAAATTCGGGGTGTTACATTCTCCCCTACTTAAAGGATTTCGTCCTCGAAATCTCTAAGTCAAGAAGAACGTATCCTACCAACCAAACAACCATCTACTAAACCATCAACCACAAGCAACCATTATCCTTAAGAACTTCTAATGATGTATGAACATATGCAGAAAGTGTGTGTATATGTCCGTATGCTAATGCAAAATCAGGTGGTCTACTGATTCAGTCGACCTCCTTAATGCAAACCATGATAGTGCCATGCATCCAATATGTTTGCGAAACCCTATTGACACATACAATTTCTATATGCGTGCACAACCATACACAAAAATGCATCATCCACATGATAACACAGCCATGATACATCCATCAATCTAACTACCACATCCATTTATGCGATATGCAACATGAAGTGACTGAGCCGATCTAGTGCCTAATGTGTGTATATGCATCCACGAGCAACCACTAGCAAACAATTGCATCCACATGCATCCATCAACCATAACATGTTTCAAACACATGTTTCAACCATAGGTTTTACCCTATCTAAAGGTCATAGGTACTAGCGAGAGGATATACTAAAGATAAGATAAGTACTAGACAAGCGATAAAGGAGAAGTTAAAAGACATACTCTCAAAAAGAAATGGGTACAAAGAACGCATCTTCGCTTCCGTCTCCCAAGTAGCATTGCCCTCATCTTCTCCCCATTGCACTTTAACTAGCTGAACTTCTCTGTTCCTCAACTTCCTAGTTTCTGACCCAAGGATGCGAGTAGGAGCTCGTCGAATCATCGCATCACGCTCTACCTCTACATCTCTAAGCAAGCTCGGCTCTACGACCTCTGCGGTCTCATGTAAGCACTTCCTCAAATGTGATACATGGAATACATCATGAACACCACTAAGTCTGTCGGGCAACTCCACCCTATATGCCATCCGTCCAATCCTTTCCTTAATAGGAAACGGCCCAACAAACCTCGGTGCTAACTTCCCAACGGACCCAAAGCGAACAACATTTCTCAACGGAGATACTTTGACAAAAACCATGTCCCCAACCTCAAACTCAAGATCCGTCCTTCTCCGATCCGCATAAGATTTCTGTCTATCTTGCGCTGCCTTCATCCTTCTTCGAATCAAATCAATCTTCTCTGAAGTCTCTCTAACCATATCTGGCCCAAGCAAGATCTTATCCGTAGATTCCCACCAACATGTAGGAGATCGACAAGGCCTTCCATAAAGAGCTTCGAAAGGTGCCATGCCAATACTAGACTGAAAGCTGTTATTGTATGCGAACTCCACCAAAGGAAGATGTTCTTCCCATGTACCTCCAAAATCCAAGATACAAAGCCTCAAGAGATCTTCTAAGATACGGTTCACTCTCTCGGTCTGACCGTCCGTCTGAGGATGATATGCGGTGCTCAAACACAACTGAGTCCCTACCGCCTCTTGCAAACTTCTCCAAAACTCACTAGTGAAGATAGGATCTCGATCACTCACAATGCTGGATGGTACGCCATGCAATCTAACAATCTCTCTAACATAGACTGAAGCAAGCCATGGAGCGGTCCTCTTACTCTTCACGGGTATAAAATGGGCACTCTTGGTAAGTCTGTCTACCACAACCCAAATTCCTGTATTGCCCTTCCTCGATCTCGGTAACCCATCGATGAAATCCATCGAGACACTACCCCACTTCCATTGCGGAACTTCCAATGGGTGTAGCAACCCACCGGGTTTCCTTTGCTCCGCTTTAACTTGTTGGCACACTAAACATCTAGCCACATACTCGGCCACATCTTTCTTCATACCGGCCCAGAAGAAAACTCTCTTCATGTCTTGGTACATCTTGTCCCTACCAGGATGAATGGTCATCTTTGACCGATGTGCATCATCAAGTATAGCCTTCCTCAGACCCTCGTCTTGCGGTACACAAAGTCTACCGTCTCTACGCAACCACCCCTTACCATCTAGGGTGTACCTACTCAAATAGCTGGACGACTCCCCCCCCCCCTTATGAGCTTCTCTACTAACTCAACCAACTGTGGGTCGACTCGCTGTGCCTCGCCAATCCGCCCCAAAAGAGTAGGCCTAACCTCCAAGGAGGCTAGCAAACCGGGTACAAAGTCAACGGAAGGTCTAAAGTCAATCATAGAATTAAACTCCAAGCTTCGCCATTCCACGAACAATGGACTCAAAGACAGCCTTTTTCTGCTCAAGGCGTCTGCCACCACATTACCCTTGCCAGGGGTATACGCTATCTCAAACTCATAGGATGCTAAGAATTCCATCCACCTTTGTTGTCTTAAGACAATGCGCTCAAAGAGTCTCCAACACTTCCCTAAGATGTAGGGCATGCTTTTCTCCACTTCTAGAGAAAATCAGGATATTCTCCCATGCAAAATCATCACAACTATCCATCTCTCACGCAGACCACCTTAGTCGAACTCGACATCCCCCAAATGCAAGCCCCAAAGGCCTAAACCAATATCAGACAAACACCCAAGGGATACCTCCTTCGAATTCAGACGACCTACGTGAGATGATACTAGTAAAAACGGCTAAATAATTAAGCCCTTGTCCAACTCTGGATGTCCTTGCCAGTCTCGCTCCAAAACCACCGTTTATCCCATAACTGGCTTTGCTCAACCTATTGAGCACATACGAAAACTTATTTCGCTCCTAGAAAAGACCAAGATGTCATCCACCAAGATCATCACGAACTTATTTAGGTACTCCCTGAACACCCTTCTCATCAAATCAACAAAGTATGCGGAGGCATTCGTCTAACCAAATGGCATCACCAGCCACTCATAAAACCATCCGGAGTCCTAAAGGCAATCTTCTCTATACTATCCTCAGCCACTCTCAACTGACGAAACCCCGTGGCTGAGTCCAACTGCGAAAATACTGAGGCGCCAACCAATTGATCAAAGAGATCATCAATCCTCGGCAATGGGTGTCTATTCTTCTTTGTGAGTTTATTTAGTTCTCTTTAGCCTACACAAAGTCTGAGGGACCCATCCACCTTCGTAGCAAAAACTACTGGAGCACCCCACTCTGATATACTTTGTCTTATGGACCCCTTCTCAAGCAACTCCCCTACTTGCTTATGGAGTTCCCTCCTCTCGCGAGGAGCCATGTGGCGCACTGGTAAAGATACAGGTTTAGCATTGTCTACCAGATATATTCGGAAGTCAATCTCCCGCTCCGGAGGTAAGCCCTTCACCTCCTCAAACACATCCGAGTATTCCCGGACCACTCTAACAGATCGCAAACTCTCGACCGACGTGTCAAGCGATTCTAGATAACTTAGCATAACAGATTCCATGGGATTACAAGAGATCCCGAGAGTGTTACCCAAGCGGGTCATAAGCCTAACAACTCTCCCTTCAAAATCAAGAACGGCACCCCTACTGGATAACCAGTCCATGCCCAAAACTAACCCATAGCTCGTGAAGCCCAAAAAGCATCACATCTACTCTCAACGCTAAGTATAGCAACTTTCAAACCCAAACACTTCATGGAGCCCCAGTTGGGTTTGAAACAACTAAGGGATCATCTACTAACTGGTGTCTAAGTGCAGTGACTCAACTAACAATGATGAGATAAACGAACTCGATGCGTCAGAATTAAATAAAGTTCGAATCGGATAATAAAGAAATCCAAATTCCAACCTAGACGGTCTATCCCCATTTGGTACCCTAGTCGTGAGGGAATACAACTACCCTCTAGGAGATTCCGTACCTTGCCCTTGCCTCTTTGGACAATCCTAAAAAGGTGTCCTATTCCTCCCAAAAGGATAACTACTCGCCTTCTTCATCCCATTCTCCACTCGTAACCTCCCACCAATGAGGTTTCATCCTTCATTAACCAAACAACTATTTGAGCCTTCCTCCCTTCGTCTATCCAATAGATACCTACCAGTCCTCCTCCTTCTTGAACCAACTTCTAATCTGACTAACGTCTAAGTCCCTTGAAGTGGTTTTCCATTCTTATCTATCTTAGAAAGGTCATCTATACGCGGAGGGGAAACTCAAAACGAGAGAGGAAGAGATTCAAAACGGAGAATTCGAAAGATATAGATATGGCTATTGGGGATTATGCTTTTCTTTCAAAAACTTTTCTTTTAAAAGACATGTTTTTGAAAATACTCCTTTCAAAAATATTCTTAGAAAATAGTTTTTCTAAAAATTTTATCTGTTCTGGTAACCTTAAGCTCTGATACCACGTGTAACACCCCACACCCGCTATGGTCACTCGCTAAGGGAATGCCATAACATCGGTGGAGTATTTTAAGTGAATATAGAACAGAAAAATTACAACAAGACAGATATAAGTAATACTTGAAAATTTTAAAACATCATTTCATTGCAGCGGAAAGTAAAACATGTTTGGTTACATCACAAAACCATAATAAGAGTCAAGTACAAAATATCCATCCTGATAAATAAAAGTACATAATCCCAATACATGAACTGATAGCCATGAAAGAAAGGGTAAGCTGAGCTCTACATCTATGGTCCAAGCTCCAAAAGAGAATAAAGCAGCCTGATCAAAGCCCACTCGTACTTGGCCCACTCTGATAACCTGAGGGTTGGGAAAAAAGATAAAAACAACGGGGTCAGACATAAGTCTGAGCGAGTCCTATAACTTTAACAATACAATCATTAAAGTAACCAGAGAAGACATAAGCTTGATATACGGTGTCGTCTGGGGATGAATGGCTACACTAAGCAGCTTGGTAGACTTAGGATAAACTAAGAAACGTAAAGACGCATCTACCCTTCCAAAGGTAAATTACTAAACTGCACCACACCAGTCATTCCTAACTTAAAGGTTGATCCCACCCATGGACTTATAAAATTAACTTAATAGTTCTCGCGTACCCCTAGGTGACTGAGTAGACGCCACAGGGCCCTACAATCCACTAGGTGTACACACTACTCCCCATTCGATCGGCTCCCTAACGTAGATACCCGTGCTGGCCCCACCGTGGGGTGTACCATTCCCCAACGTGGCAACCTGATAAAACTAACGGTGCACGGCTTATATCTACACGATGCAACAACGTCTTATTTACCAGCCCGGGTCCACACACGCATATGAAACCCGTTGGTCATGCGTTGCCACCGCTAACCCATTTTGGCCTCTTATAGTCAAGCCCAATATGCGTGTCCCGTCACTCGACTAGAGTCGAGCCCACTAAGATACGTTTGGGATATTGGTTGAAATGGGCCCCCACAAGCTACCACCTAAGCTTGTTATTTCTAGTGAATCCCGCTTAACCCTTTAACCATGTTTTAATTACATGTTCCACTTTGGTTAAGTATTCTAATCGTATTTTCTATTGCCACCCAAGGCCCCCACTTAACCCCTCATGTCCCTCTACATGCTAATATGGTTAAGTGTTTCTTAATTAATTAATTAAGATCATGACCTCATAAAGACCTCTCACATTAGACCGTCTTTTATGACTGCTGGATATGCCGGTTGGGTCCGGGCAGCCTTACGTCATAAAAAGGGTCTAACCTCGTGTCTTTACTTTAATCACGTATTTAATTTGTGCCTAAGACCTCTCACATTGGGCTAAGATTTGTAGCAACTGGTTAAGCCGGTTGGGTCCGGGCAGTTTTACGCTACAACTGAGTCCAACCTCGTGTCTTAGTCGATTAATTACACCTAATTAATCACCCTCATAATTTATATTAATTATCCCTAATTAATTAATCATGTTTTCCAGAATATGGGTAGACCTAACTCAATAGGTAAATTCCCAATTCCGTAGTATGGGTAGACCTAACTCAATAGGTAAATTCCCAACTCCATAATATGGGTAGACCTAACTCAATAGGTAAATTCCCAATTATGTCCATTTAATTTATGTTACTCTTAAGCATACCCATTCCACATCATTTTATTAACATGCATATTAACCCCATCGTTCCCCACGTAATTCGTTCTCGTAACGTAACATAATAAAAGGGAAGATTCATCACAAATGTCATGGGTTTAACCAACATAGCTTATAACTTTATCACGGGTTCAAAAGGTGTCAACTTGCATATATGAGCATACATTAAACCCAACTAGCATTTAACCCAAACTTGCATTATGCATGTCATAAAAAGAGACAAACTTGCATATGAACTTGCACATAAACTTGCATATGAACTTGCACATAAACTTGCATGTGAACTTGCATAACATGTCATACATAGAGGCAAACTCGCATATGTTATGCATATCATAAAAAGAGACAAACTTGCATATGAACTTGCATCATAATAGGGTAAACATGCATATGTATGCATAGCATACAAAGGTGTCATCTTGCATATGTATGCATCATATTTAGAAAAAGGGTAAACTTGCATGTCATAATGTATGCATAAAACCAAACACTTAGCATGCATAAAATCAAATACTTAGCATGCATAAAACCAAACACTTAGCATGCATAAAATCAAATACTTAGCATGCATAAAATCAAATACTTAGCATGCATAAAATCAAATACTTAGCATGCATAAAACCAAACACTTAGCATGCATAAAATCAAATACTTAGCATGCATAAAATCAAATACTTAGCATGTATAAAATCAAGTACTTAGCATGCATAAAACCAAACACTTAGCATGCATAAAATCAAATACTTAGCATGCATAAAACCCATCACTTAACTTGCATAAACATAGGGTTAACATTAAACATAGATTAGCAAACTAACATCATATCATATGACTTAAAACCCACAAATCCGCATACAAAACCGCATGATCTCATCATATCTCATCTACTTAATTTAGCAATTGGTTATTAAAGTGATAGAAACTCACCAAAACCAAGATTAGCAAACTTATGTAGTAGAACTAGTTGCTATACAAGAAGAAGATGATGATTAGAGGTTGATTAGCTTGCAACTTTCTTCATAAACTAGTGGAGGTTCCTCTCAAGTTTGATTTTGGCGGCATGGTGGCATCATTTCTATTTTTAGTATGAATTAGGGTAGTATTAGGGTGTATTTATAGATTAGGTGAGTGTTTTAGGCCCTTAGATTAACCCTAAATTAGATTAGGACCCTTAGATTTCGGAACCTTCTAGAAACCAGCCCTAAGACCAAGCCCAAACCCCAAACTGGTGCACCCAACCACAGAACTCTCTAGAAACTGTGCAGGTTTCCTGTCCCGACATGGGCGCACTTCCCAAGTGCGCCAGTGTATTTTTGTGCTGGCGCACTTCACAAATGCGCCAGTGCATTTCTGGCCTGTTTCGGGTTTTTCTGCCTAACTTCGTTCGTCCATATCTCTTTCATACGGTACCCGTTTTACGCAAACTCGGACTCTATTTCGCGTATTTTTCCGAGACGAACGCAATGCCGCAGCCCGTTTCCCCTGATTCTCAAATCTGAGATTAATTATACTTTAATTACTAACCATTAGTGTTAACTGAAATTCGGGGTGTTACAATTATGGCTCTTATATCCCACAACCATTCACTCTTTTATGTGCACGTACCGACTAACATTTGAGGCACAACCATAGGGCAGTTTGGTGTTCTTTAATACAGGGCAAAAGATTTCTTTTTCCTTATTTGTCATATCAAATATTGCAGCTCTAATTTCAACATGCTTTCCACCACCACGTTCAACAGGATGAAGGGCCTTCCTTATGCCCGATTCCTGTAAATCCAAATGAGCGTTTAGGTGATCCTTTGACATGCGACCTATATTAAGTAGAGTACCTAATATTTTGTGGCATATGTTCTTCTCTATGTGCATGGCATCCAGGTTATGTCGAAGGGGATTATGACACCAATATAGTAAGTTAAATAGTATTGAATTTTTTTTAAAAGAGCTATCACTTTTACCTAGTTTCTTGATCTTATCCCTAAACTGATTTTTTAACCCCCGCAATAACTCTTCAATATCTGTTCCTGATAATATTTCTGGAATGCTCCCCATTTCAGTTTCGCCATTAAATCTCCTCTTATCCAGCCTCCACTTATGTATCAGATCAAGAAACTTTCTATGGTGTATATAACACATTTTTTCTATGCTTCTAATAATTTGAAGAAGTTTCATAATGGCATAATGTCATAATGGACACGCTATTTCCCCTTCGTGCTCCAACGACAACATGGCATATCCCGGAAAATCACTAATGGTTCATAAGACACTTGAACATAAATTAAAATTCCCATCAGTCAAGGAATCATAAGTTTCGACGCCAATATTCCATAATGCTTTCAATCGTTAATACTGTTCTTTGGAGAATCTGGACCAGATATTAATGTTGAAAGAATCAAATTCTCTTGTTTCATACATAACCAAGGCGGAAGATTTTACTCTACCAACGCAATTGGCCATGTACTATAACTTGAATTCATTGAATGATGTGGATTAAATCCATCTAATGCTGGACCCAATCTAACATTACGATTTTCTAATGAAAAATCAGGATAGCGAGCATCCATCATCTTCCATGCCACACCATCAGCCAGATGTCTTAGTTTTACATCTTCTTTTCGTTCCACTTGGTGCCATCTCATAAGTTTAGAAAATTCTTTGCACATAAACATCCTTTGTTACCTTGGTCTTAGAGGAAAGTACCTCATAACATTTGCCGGCACTTTGGGAATCGACTTTGGCGGATCATTATTATCAATGATGTCTTCTTTTTCTTTTACAGTCCACCTCGAAAAACCACAAATGTCACAAGCCTCTTTATCTTTATTCTCTTCCCAATATAACATGCAATGGTTTGGCAGGAATGTATTTTATGGTAATCAAGACCTAAATCCTTAATGACATTCTTTGTAGTGTAGGAAGACAATGACAGCTTGGCATCAAAAAAGTCTTCTTTTACAAGCTTTAGTAATTCCCCAAATGCAGACTCGTTAACTCCATAAGCACACTTTAAATGATAAAGCCTGATCAAGAAAATTTAGTGTAGCCAGGATATAATGGTTTTTTTTCCTTCTTTAACATGCCGATAAAATTTCTCGGCCTCTGGATTTGGTTCTACTTCAAAGCCCTTGGGATTTTGACCAATTTTGTAACCCGCACATTTGAACGTCACAAATAAATTATCCTCAAAATCCATCTCCATTGCGCGATCTATATGGTCATTTACACCTATTAATTTTGTCTGTGAAACTTCACAAATCCACTTGGTATGCAATGGAGAAGGGCCATTAAAAATAAGATGATCGTATATGACATTTTCACAGTACCAATTACGTTTTGTACATTTTTTGCAGGGGCACTTCATCTCATCACCTACTTTATAAATGGGAAATGCATTTCTTAGAAAAGCTGTTACCCCTCTTACATATTCGGCACTCGATCTCGGAAGTCCTATCCATTTGTAATACTCACTATCAGTTGCCACAATCTAACCACGACCTAGTAGGACTAAATTTGATTCCACTAACAGTTTCAAGACACGAACAAGGGCTACCCTATAAGGTTTGATTAAATTAGAAATAAGAACAAAACAAGTTAGTACTTTACAAATATACATAATCAGTGTGATGATACAAAGACTATTGTTTTGATATTAATTATCACTAACTTTTGGAACTGAATTGCAGGAGAATACATAAAACAAGCAACTAAGGATACTGAAAACAAAATCATAAAATTACATGACTGCACCAGAACAAAACAGTACAGATACAAAGACTATACATGTGATACAAAGACGATATAGTTGTACCTAATACAAAGAACAATGCGATAATTTAATTTTGTCTTCTAATTTTTAGCCATTGAAGCTGGTCGTTAAGTCTACTAACGTCAGTTCAAAAACCAATAACTCGATTTTTCAGCGTTGTAAGTTGATGTTGTAATTCATTTGCGTACTCAGCGGCTCGACTTGGAAACTGTTGGTCAATCCACTCCCTAAAGTACACCTTGTGGGATAAACACGACATCTAAAATAATGACAACCAATGCTTAATCCAATCAAAATAACATCTTCTACAATGGCATACCCACAATCACACATTATGATTAGTGAGTCAACTTGTTGTTCATTAACCACTTGGTTGTTTTGATACTGACGACGTAAGGCAGCACGACTATGCCATTGTATCGCCCTTTCTTCACGTCGTTCTTCTTCTTGCTATTGTCTTCAGAGTTCTTCTTGCTCTAGTTCATACACACGCAAATCATCATAGTGCCTTTCTTGCATCTCTATATAAAAATCAATAGGAGTTCTGGTGATGACGGGTTTGACATTCGTAGATCACCAATGCCCAGTGTATCTTCCTAGTCATACGATGTAGGAAGAGAAATAGGCATTATTTAACTACAAACAGAAATAGACATTTAAACATTTAAATTGGATTTCTTTTGTTCTCTTAATTTTGTTTTCACCTTTCGAAATAGGCATTATTTACCAATACATCAATGGTTTGGCAGACGTAAAAATACAGAACTTGCACAATTTCAATACATGCAAACATATAATTTGAACACTTCAAATATAAAAAACCTAATTTAAGGTAATCAGTATACTCAGATCACCTAGAGACTTTAAACGTAGACCAAAATAAGTTAGAGATGAAATCATCAAAATAAAATCGAAATGATGAATCCCTAACTACCAGTAATTGACCTAAATGATCCAAATCTAAGGTGTAAAGTTTGTAAAATAGGAGCAATCAGAGGTTTATGGTTTATAACAGAGGTAGAGTAGCAATCGAAGGTTTTCGTGGACGAATTTCGTGGAGAGAGCAGAAGGAAAAGTACGGGAGAAATTTGTTTTGGGGGGGGGGGTATTTCATGAATGGAGAAAAGATCGTGCCAAATTTCCACTAAACTGAAGAAGGGATACGTTTGAACCATTAGATTAATCAACTTCTATAGTTATTTATTTGTTTAAAATAGATAACGCGGATTGCTGATCTGGCATATATTTATGTAAAGCAACACTTTGAACTGGTGTTGGACGTCATAGCATAAGAATTCCAACCACAACACTGCATTCACATCTAATGCAACAACATATGAATGTTGATGCAGAAGATTAAAGAAAGCATCGCTTTCGCCACACTTTTCATGCAATGCACACAAATTAGTGACGAATATACCCACTTTTGTAGTGGTGGGCTTATGAGATTTCATAACTACGAACTCAACCATAAGGTCGACGTACTACTCCGGAGGTACTACCACATCAGAACTATGCGAATATTTCATAGAAACAACTTACAAAAACATTGTGCATGCTCATCTCTCATGTAAAATCAGTCTATACACGAGCTTTCTGATTTGCTCGTCTATCGGAAACTGTCCAACAAACCTAGAAGCTAACTTTCTGTTTCTCCCGAATTGACCCATATGCTTCAACGGTGTAATCTTCATGAAAACTCTATTGCCAGCGTCGAATTCCAAGTCTTTTCGACATTTTTTCGGCATAGCTCTTCTAATTATCTTTAGCTGCCTTCGTTCGTTGTCAAACGGTCTCGATACAATCTGAGGTTTCTCTAATCATTTCAGGCCCAGGTACCAACTTATCTCTAGTTTCTAACCAATAGGTTGGACAATTGCATGCCTCCCATACAATGCATTATATGGTGCCATCCCAACGCTAAACTGGTAGCTATTATTATATGCAAACTCAACTAGACGTAGATGGTCTTCCTGTGATCCCCTAAAATCCAACACATCAGCTCTCAGGAGATCTTCCAAAGCTCGATTAACCCTTTCGGATTGACCACCCGTTTGGGGATGATAAGCCGTACTTAAACACAACTCAGTTCCCAAAGCTTCTTACAAGCTCCTCCAAAATCCGCTAGTAAACAACAGATCTCGATCACTCACTATGCTCTTCGGGACACCATTTCACATAAAGTTCAGCAATTTCGACGTCGTCCTAGCCAACTTGACAGGAATGAACCATGCACTTTTGGTCAAACGATCCACGATGACCAAAATCCCTTCGTTTCCTGCCCTAGTTCTAGGTTGTCCATCGATACTTGCTCCCACTTCCACGTAGGAACTTCCAATGGCTTAAGCAAAACACTCGGTTTCTGCTGTTCATCTTTCACCAACTGACAGTTCATACACTTAGAAATGAACTTTCCAACATCCCACTTCATGTCCTGGTACATCTTATTACCACTGAGATGAATCGTCAAATTAGAGCGATGACATTCTCCCAGAACCTCATCTCTCAATCCGTCGATATCAGGAATAGTTAATCGCCCTTGCTTTCGAAGCCAACCTTCTTGTTCGTCTTCGAACTCATTATTCTCTGGTTCCAATTTTTGGATAACCTTGACAAACTTTGCATCTCGCTTTTGGCTCTCACCAATCCTCTCGATGAGAGTAGGTCTTATCGATAAGCTTGCCAACATTTCAGGTTGTAGTTCGTATCTTGGCCTGAAATCGAACCTTGCCAATTACTTGAGGTTCTTCCATTTTGAAAACATCGCTCCCAAACTTGCGTGTCTTCTACTCAACGCATCTGCAACCACATTACCCTTTCCCAGAGTATAGGCTATACAAAAATCATATGATGCCAGAAACTCTAACCGTAGTTGCTGTCGAAGATTCAAATCCTTTTAGGAGAAAAGATACTTCAACGACTTGTGATCTGTTAACAACTCGAATCGTACTCCCAATAGGTAATGTCTTCACATTTTCAAAGGAAACACAATCGCTACCAACTCTAAATCATGATTTGGATAGTTCTTTTCATGCGGATTTAGCCGTCAAGTCGCGTAGGCCACAACTTTATCCTTCTGCATTATAACTGCTCCAAGTCCAGTACCACATGCATCAGTGTATACCACCATCTATTTATTCCCACTTGGAATGGTCAACACAGGTGCACTTTTCAATCTCTCTTTTAGGATCCTGAATGCTTGCTCACACTTTTCATCTCGTGTGAACACTTGGTTCTTCTTCGTCAATCATGTCAACGGTGCAGCTACCTTAGAGAAATGCTTGATAAACCATCAGTAATAACCAGCCAATCCAAGGAAACTTCTCACATCTGTCGCATTCTTAGGTCTATCCCAGTCCTGGATTGCTGCCACTTTAGCAGGGTCAACTGCTATCCCATTTCCAAAAACAACATGACCTAAGAACCTCACTTCATTCTTCCAGAAGTGACACTTCGAAAAACTTAGCTCTTAGTTGATGCTTTCGCAAGATCTCCAGTACCACCCTCAAGTGTGTCTTATGTTCTTCCTCATTCTGAGAATAAACCGAAATATAATCCACGAACACAAGCACGAACTTGTTTAATTGATCTCTGAATACGCTATTCATAAGATCCACAAAATACGCTAGCGCGTTAGTCAACCTGAATGGCATCACTAACCATTCGAAAAACCGAGATGGTGTCCTAAAAGCAGTCTTTGGCACACTATCCTTAACCACCCTCAACTGGTGAAATCCCGTTGCCAAATCCATCTGAGAAAACACTTTGGCTTCGTGGAGCTGATCAAAAAAGTCATCAAACCTTTGCAACAGATACATGTTCTTCTTTGTCACCTTATTCAGCTCACGATAATCCACACACAATATTAATGAGCCATCTGCCTTAGTTGCAAACACGACTGGTGCACCGCACTCGGAGACACTTCTCCAAATGAATACCTTCCCTAGAAGGTCCCGAACTTGCACCTTCAACTCTCGTTTTTCCTTAGGTGCCATCCGCATAAGAGGCATAATGAGTGGTCCAGCACCCTCGACGAAATCGTTCCTAAACTCGATCTCATGATGCGGCGGCAACTCTTTGACCTCATCAAAGACATCTACATACTCATCAGCGATCAACACTAATAACAGGTCTTGTTGTGGAATCCCAATCGAGTATAGATAACTCACGAAGACCCCGTCTTCACGCTTACATCTAATCAACACCTTTCTCCCTTCCATCTCCCCGACCCTCACCTCTAAATTCTCGCAATTCACCCTTGCCGCATTCCTCTTAAGCCAATCCATGCCCAAGATGATCCTAACCCAGTGAAGTCACACTAAGCATCCATTCATAAATGAGCATCCTTGATCAAAAAATACTAGACCCACAAGGTATGCAAAGAACAGATGAACCCATACTAGATTAGTTACAACTAAAGTTTTATTACAACTTTAAGTTCCGAACCCATTCAACATACAATCTTATTATAGGTAAAAGAAGACGATTCTCTAGTACCAAATAGAACTCAAACAAATTTCACCGACAGAGAGCACATCTAAGCTAACCACGACTTCTCATAATCCTCATCAGGAATGCAATAGGAAACTAGGATAGCCTCCAGAACACATGCTTCCCCTGATTGCTTATCCTTCAGAAAATCTGGGTAGTTTTTCTTCTTATGCCCGGGTCTACCACAATTTTAGCACTTCTTCTCAGCTTTAGGATTCTTACAATCCCTAGAAATATGGCCCCTCTGCCAACAGTTGTACCAAGTCACTTCGCCTCTCTTTTTATATTTCTTCTTTTTCTTATCCAGTTTCTTTCCAACACTAGTGCCAGAAAAAGTTTCTTCTTGTGGCTCATGTCTAGTTCCAAAAGCCTCGTCCGAAGTAGTACCGATTCTTTGTTCTAGATCCTTAACTCGGCGTCGAAGTTGCTCCAAAGCTCTACTTCTTCTTAACTCATCTTCTTCACCTATAGGAGAATGGCATCCTTAACATAGCTACTGCCATCATGACCACCTCAAATATGACCAGATATTCTGGTGCAATGGCTAAAGCTCCCAACTGGCTTTCATTTCCTACTCCTTCAGTCTCAAACTCACTCCTAGAGGTTTGATGACTCATTCTAAATCTAAAATAGAATGATTAGTCCACATATGAGATAATGATAGAAATGAAATCTGAATCTTTATTATATTATACACTACTATATAGTATACATCCATCAAAATCTACAAATATGTCTCTCATTCGTGATTACGTTCTTGAAGTTTGGCTAAAATCATTAATCAGAGCTCTGATACCAAATGTGATGACCGCCTACAACCCCTGCACTATAGAAGAAGAATAATGCGCTGAAAGGTGTGCCAGACAGCTATGGATGATTATCAGGATATGATAACAATCTCGGAACCTGTCGTAAACTCACAGTGCAAGGATAAAATATAATAGAACATATACAATAGGTAGTGATAGTGAAGAAGAAAACACTAAACTTTCATAACAACTAGAAAGTATTTTCTATACACGTGGATAACAACAATAGTGTTTGTACAATTGGCCTCACTACAGCACTTAGAGAAATAGAAAACAATGGAATTCCAAATATTAGATAGTAATAAAACTAGTATGTGAGCCTCCTACTCGCCATCGATCAGCATCGTCGTCCCCACAAAAGCATCACCTATCACCTGTCTGCCCATCCAAAACCGGATGAACAGCTCAAGGTAATAAGAGAAAACATAGAACCTTGAGTCAGATAACAGTCTTAGTGAGTGATAAAACATCTAACATACTTCATTAATAAAGTATATGAGGATGGGTAAATAAACAACTAATCTACCTAGCTTTAGAGAAGAACTTACACCTGCCTTCCCCACACCTGACAGTGATAGCCTTTACAATCCATAAGTTCAAAGGAATAACAATTCAGTCAAGGCGGCTAAAGCATCCCTTCATTTATGGCAAAGCAACTCAATCATGATCACAACATGCATTCATACATCCAGGATTGACTCTGGCTATCACCGCCAACGTTGCTTTGGAACCCTCGTTATCGTATGACCGGCTAACAGCTTGCCGTCAATTGTCAAGGACCATACATGATGCCTCGGTTCTAGCAAAACCCTACATGCTATACTCTACACGTGTTTAGGCCATACATGACGCCTAGGGGAATCGACCTACAATTAGTCTTTAATTGTACCCTTGCTTTGAGTCCACTAGAACCCATGACAATAGAAATTCCTCGGCTTACTCATCTCTAGTCATTATCAACTACGACTATTAATAGCTCAGAATACTTTAGAGCAATCACTTCACACAAACTCAATACATTATTGATTCATTTCCACATTCGTCACATCCGATGAATAATTCACCTTACTTCCTCATTCCTCCATGGAATTCACTTCGAAGTTATCACCACTTTCGAACTAAAGAAAAACATCAATCATAAGGTCCGAAACAATCCATAACATCACATCAATTTGCTAAAGGAAAAAACCACAACACTTAAAAACACTGTTACTACTTCGGGTACACATACCAACCAGCACCTCTTCTCCATGATTGACCCAACAACCTGGGTGCGACCGACCCTAGTCATGCTCGACCCAAACCTTGCATGACCTCCTTAGTGAACGACCGACCCTGGTCATGCTCGACCCAAACCTTGCATGACCTCCTTAGTGAACGACCGACCCTAAGCAAGGACCGACTAACCACCGCTCGACCCAACTGTGCACGATCCTTACCACCTGGCCTAGCCTACTCTGCTCGCTTGCTCGACTGACCCATTTGGCTTGCACCTCCTAAGCTAACTTGACCTTCCGTACTCGAGCCTTGGCTCGCTCGACCGACCCAGGTCTTCCAAGTACGACCTACCCGGATAGGACCGACTGACCCACATCACGATCGACCCAACCCATTTCTTTTCCTCCAAGAAAACCTCCCCATGGTTCGACCGACCCACCATGACCGACCAGGCCTTGCTCGACCCAAAACCTGGACATCTCCATTTCAACTCCAATTTCGACCAAAACTTCGCTAAATGATACATTCGACGAAACCAACTCATCCAATTCGTCGAATATGACCACATGCATGATATGAAATCAATAATATCACCAATATGACAATTCCATCAATAATAATGTAAAATTCACCGAAATCACCATAAATGTACATATAAACAAAACCATGGATCTAACTTGCATATTCACACGAAATGTCATAGAAATTGCCTATCTAAACACTAAATCAGATCATATGGTGATTTATATGAAAATGGACTTACCAATGCATAGAACTACGGAAAAACCCTTGAAATTAACGAAAAACATAATCAACTACTCATACACTTCATTGAATCCATGTGAGAGATGTAAGCCACTCACCAATTCTCCAAAACAAGCTAAAATGGTGGAAATAAGAATCCTGACAGCAAGCACCTCGCGCCAAACCCCTTGATCTGATGAATCCTTGCCTCTATTGATGTAGATCTAGCCTCTAATGTGTAGCCCTCCTTGGATATTGATTTTTAATGGTGGAACGGTGTTAGAGGAAGAAGGAGATCAAGGCTACCTAATGAAAGAATAAGGAAGTAAAACTATTTCCCATACCTCTCACCCCCTATTTATATCCTTCCAATAGCCCACTAATAGGCCTTCCCAAATCAGCCAATTATGGCTCTCCAAACCTGAACAACCAATTGAAAAACCTTAAAACAGCGATTTCTCCCAAACCGCTGAGCCAAATCTTTAATGTAACCACTCTACAGATGGTCATAAACAAATTCGGTAAAAATATGGACATGTCTCACATCCCCATAGGCAACATAATAAAAGATGAGAATGATCCAACCCTCAGGGAATAAAATAAAAATATTTTACGATCTTTTGATACGTAAAATGCGGGCCGTTATATTTTTGATGAGGTTAGGGGCTTACCTCCGAGGTGCGAGGTTTATTTCCAAATATATTTGGTGGATAATATAAAGCCATTCGAATTGCCAGTGCGCCGCACGGATCCTAGGGAAAGAAGGGAGCGCAATAAGCAAGTAGCAGAGCTACTTGAGAAGAGGTTTATTAGGAGAAGCATATCCGAATGAGGTACTCTAGTCGTCTTTGCAACCAAGGCAGATGGCTAGCTTTATTTATGTGTAGATTACAGGGAGTTGAAAACACTCACCAAGAAGAATAGCCACCCAATTCCGAGGATAGACAATCTGTTTGACAAGCTTGTTGGTGCACCTGTTTTCTCTCAGTTAGACTTAGCCATAGGTTTTCATTAGTTGAGAGTGGTCGAGGACAATATATACAAGAATTCTTTCAGAACTCCAAATGGTTTCTTCGAGTGGCTAGTCATGCCTTTTGGGTTGTCGAATGCACCCGCGTATATTGTGGATCTAATGAGTAGGTCGTTCTGGGAGTTTCTAAATGAGTTCGTTGTGGTCTTTGTGTATGACATTTTGATCTTCTCGAAGAGCGCGGAAGAGCATGCCCTACATTTGTGGGAGGATTCGAAGACTCTCCGAGTGCACTAGCTTAAGGCGAAATTCTCCAAATGTCATTTTTGGAGGAAGGTAGTGAGATTTCTAGGGCATGTGGTCTCCAAGGATGGGATAACAGTGGATCCCGCAAAATTAGTTGCAGTTCAAGATTGGAAGATTCCAATGAATGTAATGGAGGTGAGGAGTTTTCTTGATTTAGTGGCTATTACAGGAAGTTTAGTAAAGACTTCGCAAAGATATCAGCCCCACTCACCAGACTGACAAAGAAGAGTCTGACATTTTCTTGGGATATAGACTATGAGGATGATTTCTACTGATTGAAGAGGGCTCTAACAATAGCCCCAATTTTGACATTACCAGATAGGAGCAAGATGTTCACGATGTACACGGATTCATATGATACAGGGCTTGGTGCCGTCTTGATGTAAGAGGGAAGGGTAGTATGCTATGGTAGTAGACAACTGAGAGTCCATGAGAAGAACTACCCTACCCACGATTTGGAATTAGCTGCCATCATATTTGTGCTTAAGCATTGGCGACATTATCTGCTTGGAGAGAGGTTCGAGTTGTACACGGACCACAAATCTCTTAAGTATTTGTTCTCACAGAGGGATCTCAATTAGTGACAGCAGAGATGGATGGAGTTCCTAGCATCCTATGACTTTGAGATTGCTTATACCATTGGCAAGGGTAATGTAGTGGCTGATGCGTTGAGTGGGTAGAGGATGACTTTGAGTCCTCTATTCGTAGATAGGAGGAGCTTGGAGTACATATCGACTTTTGATTTTAGGCCTTTTTACGATCTTACACCCGGTTTGTTGGCATCCTTAGAAGTGCGGCCCACTCTTATGGATCAGATAGGATCTTCACAGCGAGAGGACCCACAGATTGAAGACATCTTGGATAGGCTCAGCACAGGGGAGGCTTCTGGTCACCTTAGTAGATATTCTACAAATGATAGAGGGTGGTTGTGACTGGATGGAATGTTGTGTGTTCCCCGTTTTGGCAGTTTGCTGAAGACAATCCTTAAGGAAGCTCATCATTCTAGGAAATGACAATCCATCTAGGAGGAGACAAGATGTATAGTGATATGAAGAGGGTTATTTTTGTGTTGGGTTGAAGAAAGATGTAGTGGAGTTTGTCTCTCTATGTTTAGTTTTCCAGCAAGTCAAAGCTGAGCAAAGGAAGCCTGGTGGTTTAATTCATTCTTTGGAGGTCCCACAATGGAAGTGGGAGAGCGTCTATATGGATTTCATCCATGGTTGTCCTAGATCGAGGAAAGGAAACACCAGCATCTAGATTTTAATAAAACGGCTTACTAAGAGCTCTCGTTTTATTCCTGCTAAGAGTAAGATAATTGTGGCATGGTTGGCATCAGTTTATCTTCGTGAGATAGTCTGCCAACACGGGGTACCTTCTAGCATAGTGAGTAATCACGACCCCATCCTTAGTAGTGAGTTCTGAAAAAGCTTATAAGAGGCACTAGGTACATAGTTATGTTTGAGAACTGCATATCACCCTCATATAGATGGGCAGACTGAGAGGGTGAATAGAGTTCTGGATGATCTTTTGAGGCTGTGAATCCTAGACTTCAGAGGGAATTGGGAGGAGCATCTTCCATTGGTTGAGTTCGCCTACAACAATAGTTATCAAGCTAGTATTGGCATGGATCCCTTCGAGGCACTGTACGGACGACCTTGTAGATCACCAACCTGTTGGTGGGAGTCTACGGAAAGGCTTCTACTTGGACTTGAGATTGTTAGAGAAACTTCAGCGAAGATTCAACTCATCCGCAGGCGCATGAAGACAGCTCTGGACATGCAGAAGTTGTATGTAGATAAGAGAAGGATTAATATTGAGTTTGAGGTGGGAGACATGGTTTTCATCAAAATGTCACCTTTGAGGAATGTGTTCACTTTGGGTCTGGAGGGAAACTGGCACCAAGATTCGTAGGACCATTTCCCACAGTATAGAGGATAGGTTAGATGGCCTATAGGGTAAGACTACCGGAGAGATTGGCGGGCGTTTATGACGTTTTCCACATCTTTCATTTGCGAAAGTGTCTACACGATACAATAGAGGTTGTTGAGCTGAATGGAGGAAGTATAGGTAGAATGGAAAGCGACAGTTAGATGAGTTCCTGCCAGTATTCTTGGATCAGTGGTTAAGAAGCTACACAACCGAGAGGTCAAGTTGATGAAAGTCCAATAGGGGGAAGACCGTAAAGATGCAACTTGGGAGACTAGAGACAAGAACTGCTCTTCGTACCCTTTTCTTTTCAAGAGTGTGCCTTGACTTCTTTTTCCAAGCTTTTATTCATACTTGTTTATGTCATTCGTATGTATCCTATCGATCATATCTTGGACCTTTAGGTAGAAAGCCAATGGGTGTAAACATGTGTTTGAGATATGTTATGTTTGATGAATGCAAGTGGATGCAAGTTTTTGTTAGTGGTTGCCAGTGGATTCATATACACACACACATTAGGCACTAGATCGGCTCAATCACTTACATATTGCATATGGATGTGTGTGCATTTTAATTTTTTATGGATGAAAATGGTTGTATCATTATATGGATGTTGCATTTGGATGAATGATTGTGCACACATATAAAACTTACATGCTGTAATAGGATTGTTTGCATACATTTTGGTAACGTAGCACGTACATAAATTGCATTAAGGAGGTTAACTGAATTAGTAGACCGCCTGATTTTTTGCATTAGTATAAGGACATATACACACAATTTTGCATATGTTCATATAAGCATTAGAAACCTTTTAAGGATAATGGATGCTTGTGATTGATGAATGAATAGATGGTTGTGGTTGTTAGGATAAACATTCTTCCCAGCTTAGAGATTTCGGGGACGAATTCCTTCAAGAAGGGAAGAATGTAACACCCCATAATTTTAAAGACACTATAATGAGAAAATTAAGAATACTTAATAAATATTGGGAATTAAGTAAAATGGACTACCATTGCGTTTGTCTCGGAATTCTGCTTAAGATAGACTCCGAGTTTGCATAAAACGGATATCGTATGAGAAAGTTATTAAGCTTAGAAGTTTGTATACATATACACATATATATTTAAGTTAATCAATTCAGAATTCAAAATAAATTAAAATCGAAGAGCGGGGAGGCACGCGGGAATTCGACCCCTTGGGGGTCGACCCATTCCCCCATAGGGGTCGACCCTATGGTCGAACTACACAAGCGGGTGTCGACACACCCCAGATCCATCCAAATTCGTACCCTGAACCTAGAATTGTTTATGCACGGGATTCGTTGGTGGTAGGCTATAAATAGGACAGCATTTCTGTTGTGTAATTCACCTAAAAATAATGGAGACAACGAGATGCTGCCCCAACTTGGATTGAGTTAGCCTATTCTTCTGCAACAACTACTTACGCGTATACAAGAATCTCTGCTACAACATCAACATTCTTTTCTCTGTTCTTTAGATCCAGTCTCTATGAGTTCATGTTATTTTTGGATATAAACATTTAACAAGTAATCCTGACATGTTTATAAATCTGGATCTAAACATATGCCTGTTAAGAAACCAATTATATCTAAACATATATCATTACATGTACACTTGATCTACTATTCACTTCTTATATGCCTATTGCTGATTTGCCTACTTCTGCTATCATATGCCTATTCTATTATTATGCCTTTTTCTGTTCTCTTCTCTCCCTCTTTCTCTTTTTATTTTTATAGCCAAGCTACCTTCAAGCCTAAGCCTGTCGCTGAAAGATGCGAACGAATGAAATGGGGAATGGTTGGGAAAGTTAAATTGATATTGTATTATAAATCATGACGGGGATTTGGGGGCCAAACCTATACTGTGATATATGAATATTACCTGGGATATATCTTATACTGTGAATTATGACATGAGAATTGAGGCATGTAAAATCTGTAGGCTTAATAATTAGATTAAGCAAAACATGTAATGTAACTGTAATACTTAGCATGTTTAAATCTGTGGGGGTTTACGAACCTTATAAATACTGTAGGGGTTAGGTAAACCTATTTGAATTGGTGGGGGTTAAGTAAATGTATCAAATGTGTGGGGGGTCATACGAACCCGATAAACTTAATCTGTTTTAAATGTTGGGGTTATGAGGGCTTGTAAATCTGTTAGGCATAACCTATCAAAATCCTAGTAATTGGGGATACAAGCCTAGGGGGTGGCTTGTGTCATCTGTTGCATGGGACCTGTATCAGTCAGTAACCCATTCTGGTCTCATAGAGGGGACCTCGAACTAGGTAGGGGTCATGGGCACGCTTATTGAGCTGATTATAAGAGGTTCATATAGGTGGAGGTGTTATGATGGTGGGTTCCAACGAAGTCATGTGTGTCCATGGGTCCGGCTTGCTCAGAAAAATAAGACGTAACACTGGTAAATATGGTTGTGTTTATCGGGGGTTTCCACTTTAGGAAGTGATACATCCTACTGTGGGGCTGACATAGGGTATTTATGGGATAGGGAGTCGATCAATTTGGGGGTAGTAATTAGGGTATATCTAGTCCTTCCTGTTTAGGTGCCTTTTATTATCGTTGTGCTTAACACCCGTTATTTCTTTTGGATATTATCGTCTGAGGGTAAAAGCCATCACTAGAAGTACACGTAAGTCTACCATTATGTTTCTGTTGGGATCTTTCTGTTCTATTATACTAGTACTGGTGCAGAAAAAAGAATTTGTGAAGCGTTATCTGTTCAGTTATTCCTGCTTATCAAGTTCAATCTATTATACCAAACATATGACACTGTTATCTCTCATTTAGTTTATATGCTTGTCATGATGCTTTTATTAATTTATATGCTAAAAGTAACTGGACATGCCAGACTTTATGTCTGACCCATTTTGTTTCCTTTTCTCTCTCTCTTCCTTCCCCCAGTTTCCTAGGATGGAAACGCTCAAGCTTGATTAGGATTCTCACACTGTTTAGCTTGGATTTTGGATATTGCTTAGATGTACCGCTTTGATTACTTATCCACTATGTTATATTTCTTTTTGGGGAATATGATTTTATATTACTGTACTCCAATAGTATTAGTACAAGGTAGATACTTTTATTTGATGTAGTTGTTTTTCATTATTTCAGACTGATGTTGTAATTGTATTGTGGACCACGATGTTTTCTGTTAGAAAATAAAGTTTTAAATTTCCGCTGCTATTTTATATTTGTCTTGTAATGTTTATGCTTTTGTTTACCTATAACGCTTCACGGATCTTAATGCATTCTGTTAAAGAGTGACATTAACGGACGTGTGGTTTCACACATTGGCTTCCCCAATGGCTAAAACCTTCCTCTCCCGTTCATCGGTTAAGGTGTTTAGCACCTTTGAAACAATATCAAAGTCACTATATTTTCTCCTAACCCCATAAGAGCAAGAAGAACGTTTTGAAATCTAGAGTACATGTCTTTTGTAGATTCATTTTGAAATTCTGGAGTTGGTTTTTGAGCATTGAGATTTTTGTCTATTTGACCTTGTTTGTTCCCTCGTGAATGGTAATAAATGTTTCCCATATCTGGTGTGAAGTTATGTAGAAGCTAATACGATTAAATTCATTTCTATCCAAAGCACAGAATAGCATATTCATAGCTTTGGGATTTTCGCTTGCTTCATTTTTATTATTGGTTGTCCATGAAGAGTAATTAGTTGTAGGTGCAGTGAATTGTGTTTGAGTTTCATTCTAAGTATCAAAGCTAGTTGCTTGCATATAGATTCTCATTCTTATTGCCTAGTAACTATGGTGTAAGCCATTGAATTGTGGAGGTCTTTGGGTAGATTGTCCTTCAGCAAAAATAGAGCTATAGGCAGTAGTTGTGCTGGTACTTGTGTTATTCTCCATAATATCAATATATCGAATAACGGTGTTATGGTTATAGGATGTCCTTGCTCTGATACCAATTGAAAGAGTTTATGCAGCGGTAGAATCATATAGTATGGAGTATAAGCTAGGTAATGTGTAGACAACAGAGTATTAGCAGTAACTAAAAGTGACACCAAGATTTTATACTGGTTCGAACCTTCGCTCTACGTCCAGTCCCATACTCCCTTCTGGAATTTCACTATGAACAATCCTCACTTAACCCGGAGCAATAGATTTACAACTACTCGAACAAACGAACGAAATTTCTTGCCTTAACTATTGAAGAGGACTTTCGATAATACAAAATTTTGATGACTACTTGTGTTCTAAATAACATTGGTATGTAAAATTAATGTACACACTTCATAAAATCTTTCCTTGATGATAATAGTGTAATTCATGAAAGAATACGAAAGATTCAAAATATTCGAAATCGTAGGAATATAAACTAGAGTGCTCTTGTGAATATGACTGCCATAAATAAGATAGAAAGAATCACAATGAGATTCAGTGAAGAAAACATTTGATTGAGACATTATTTATAATATACAAGTGCTTGCAATCATTCATGAAGAAATTCAACGAGTAGATATGAATTAAGAGTTGTGACTCTTCGCTAAATAGTTGCATCCATTCGTATTCAGATGTATGAATTGAAAATTCAGAAGTCTATTTTTAAATAAATATTCAAACAACAAGGAAATAGGCCATTTAGGGGCATAAACAGACATCTGCAAAATTAAGATCAGACGTTTGAAAATTATGATAAAATTAATTCTATTTAAGAAAACAAACGTTTGAAATTAAAAATTCAGATGTCTGTTTGCTATTACAAGCCGAAGCCTTGTGCATGTTTTATAAATACAATCTTATATATTAAAATGTCCATGTGTGTATCACCAATGAAGATTTTAACAATATATACTAATAGACTTTAAACAAATATAATCTTCAATTTGAGTTCTTGAGTCTGTTGTTGGATTTCTTCCTACAAAACAGAGTTAGTCGATAATAATATATACGTACATGTATAGTTGTCATAATGAAACACTATAAAGCAAGATCCAACACGAAGATGACGCTGTAAACCATCTAAATCATAATACATTCCTGCATGTTTTAGTTTTTTTCTTGTAATCATTCCAAGAATTCGGGTTTCTTGAAAGAATAACTCCAACAACAAAAGATTTAGGGAGATTAGTTCCGCTATCTTTAAGTTGATTCACCAATAGTAGGATTTCACTCACTTGTCCAACTATGGACTTGTTAGCGACCATTTTGAAATGCATAAAATTACAAATAAGAAATTTTGTATTACTTTCCACAGATATGCGATGCTTACTCTCCAATCTAATCCAAAGCTCCTTTGGAGTTTTCAAGGTCCTACGAGTGTTGTAGACTGGGATAGACAATGTATTCAGGATGTGCCCTCTGCATAAAAATATCCTCTTTGCGCTTTGCATGTTTTGCCTTTAGGGCGGCATCATCCTTTTTGGTTTCCTTTGGTATCACTTCCAATCCGTCTTCCAATATGTAAAACAATTTGACAGTGATCAGAAAGAACTTCATTGTCTCTAGCTAACGAGTGAACTAATGGCCATCAAATCGCTCCAAACAAGTCAAATGCTAATTCATCACTTGTAGTGTGCTCAAACCTTCCATGGTTGAAATATTGCCTGAAACTTTGTTGGGGAAATATGTGATTTGTGACTATTGGAGTAAGATGATTGTCATAGTTCAGACTTTGAGGATCTAAACAATAATTCTTTCAGACTATAGTTCAACCCAACAGGTACAAATGTGTTATCGAACTATCAACTTTTAGGGCTTAATAAAGCCTTGGAACAACGTAATCAGATTCAAAGTTTGTACGAATTTGATCTAAGAAAGAACACTCTAGAATATAATATCTGATGATGCAAGAGAAGTATTGAAAGAAGAGTAGGAAGAGAAAGGAATCTGGAACACTATACAAGCGTTGCAAATTCGAAAATTTGCAATACTTTCATGGTGTTACAAATGGCAGCGTGTAGATCTTAAGGAAGAAAAGGATGCAATCAGAAAAAGGGATTTGAAACACTTTCCAGGCATTGGTATTTATAGGCAACGAGAGAGCGCAATTATTCATGAACTGTCACGACCGTTTGGAACAGTCGTATCTGTTTCTAAAATGAAACAACGTATCCTTCATTAGCAAGGTTTAGAAAACGTTGCAAACAGCTGCTTCCCTTTGTTTCCAATAGTCCAGAAACTTTATGAATAGTCGCGCCCCTTCGTTTCTAATGGTTCGGAAAACCTGCCTAGTTTGAATATCATTCAGGTCCGTAATGGGCCGAAATTAGGCCTGTTACCATTTATAAATTCTATCCAAAAATATTGCTATCGGACCCGAGACTTGCACCCGTACTCGACCCAGTTAGATCGGACGGATAGCGGTGACGTGCGCATGTGATGTAGATGCATGGTCTCCCTCCTCACAACGAAGCAAACATGTGGGATCCCTAATGCCCCAACACCTTCATGAGTAAGCCACTTAAGTACGTTGAAATATTTTTTTACTTTCATGATATGGGACTAATCCCCATACCCTTCCTTCTTCCTTTCTTGCTTCCTTCTTCAAAACAAACCCATACCCCAAGTAAGTTTGGAAAATTTCTGACAATGATATGAGTTCGATTTGAATGAGACCGTCTCATGTGTTGTAAAGCCCACCACTATTCAAATTATATTCTCTATTGTACTACATAGATAATGGAGGATAAGACAACTTGACGTAAACAATGCATTCTTAAATGATGAACTATAACAAGAAGTGTACATGCAGCAGCCAAAAGAGTATGAAGCTAATCTCAACAAAGGAAAACTATATAGACTTCATAAGGCCATATATGATTTAAAACAAGTGTGAAGAGCATGGTATGCCAATATTAATGTCAATCTAATCAGAATGGGGTTTCATGCAAGTAAATTTGATAATTCTCTCTCTATATAAAAACTGACAAACAATCCACCATATACATCTTGATCTACGTGGATGACATATTAATTACAAGGGATCATCAAAGTGAAATTAATAAAGTAGTGCAACGCTTAGATCAATTTTTTGATATCAAAGACATGGGAGAACTAGATTATTTTTTAGACATACAAATCGAGAGAAAGTCCAACACTGAACTGTTTTTATCTCAAAAGACATACATATAGGAAATACTGATGAGGACAAAAATGGATCAGGCCAAGTCACTATGTACACACATGGTTAGCAATTTGCAACTATCAAAATACAAAGGGGAAATCATTCACATAAAGCAATATAAAAGCACAGTGGGAGTCTTATAATACGTGATCATTACAAGACTTGAAATATGCTGTAGTGTTAATAAAGTGTGTCAACACATGCAAGACCCAATAAGTGAACATTGAAAGGCCATTAAACGTATTCTACGGTACTGAAGGAAACACAACATTATGGTCAATCAGTCAAGTATTGAAAAAGCATAAATATAGAGGCTTACAATGGTGCAGATTGAGGATCCAGATGATCGAAGATCGATATCTGGTTACTGCATATACCTCGGATCAAACCCAATTCTGTGGTTCACCAAAAAACGATCTACCATCTCCATTACCTGCACCACGGTAGAGTTGATTTGGATGGAAGCCCTAATTAAGAATTAGGGTTTGAACTATCGAGGATGCGGGTCATCTGATGTGACAACTCGAGCGCTATTTCACTATTAGTCAACTCGATACAACACCCTAGAACCAAGCACATCAAAGTTGGCTTACACTTCGATGCCCATTAGAAGATCAAAAAAGAATAGCGTATAAGAATAGTGGAAATAGAAGATCAAAAAAGAATAAGTGCATAAAAGATGTCCATTAGAAGTAAGATCTTCTTCCATCCATGGATTCACAAGGTAAAGTAGCATGATGAATAGTGTATAAGAAGAAGCCACATATATCTGTTGCTGAAGGCACTGTATATGAGTATTTAAATATACGTCTTCTTGGTTCGTATCGCGTTGGTTTTGATCTAAATCTACTACTGCTTGTAATTTCATCTATTACTAATGTTTATTAAATCGTTTGCTAGAATTAAACTTTAAGTTATTATAGTAGACATATTTCAAACTCTGTCATTTCATCAATGAACTACATACCATCTGCATATTTGACCCATGTTATAACATGGACTACCTGAGTTGATAAAAGTTCAGTTCACAAATCATATGTTTCAAACAGAGTTGAATGAGCTCAAACAGAACATGTAACACATAACAGTGGCAATGAATGAGCAGCGGTGTAATAAATTAAAATTAAAATGTACTAGTATTATCATGTTAAATTAACGTTTAAGTACTGTAATAAAGTGAATGACATATGATGACTATAGAACCACATGAAGGAAGTTTTCATAATCGAATATAAAATTTATAGTTTGTATTATGTTTCAAAATAGTGAAAACAACCATGCAAAAAAAGGTATGTAAATTAGGTCCCTTCAATTAAGTTAACTAATAATTATATAAATTTATGTAATTATCCAGTGGATAGTTGCAGGCATTTGCGTAATTATATCTAAAATTGCTGAAATTTCCGCAGTCATTCAACTAAAATTTGCGAAAATTTCTGTAATTATTTACCAATTTTTTCCGGAAATAGCAGCAATTTTTTATAGAAAAATTGCATATATTTATGCAACTTTTTAATATAATTGCATAAATATATGCAATTATTCATCAAACAGTTACACAATGTTATGTAATTATTCAGTAATTAAATTATAAGTACCTAATTTACAATCTTATTCGAGAATGAGTTTTTATGTATATTGTTTGATTTTAGGGACCTAAATCTAATCTTCTCTTTTTCTTTTTTTCCCTAATCATTTGTAGAGGCGACTGTATTGGTTTCTTAATTTATTTAACTTCTGTTGACATAGCATTTGCCTCTTTGTAATGCCCTTGATAACTTCAAAATTAGTAGTGAAAGGAGGAGGACGTGGAAATAACTCAAAATATAAGCATTTCCTATTACTGCTGGAAACAAATATATCAACTTTGCAATGGAGGCCAGACAATTATTTACTCTACAACACCAACCTCTTTTATGACTTGAGGCTACCAGCTCTTGAGAGTAGGGCTGTATAACAAACAAGCCAATCCGTTGTCCGGCTCTATCCGAGGCTATAAGGTGTTCGGTCCGTATCCGTACGATACTCTTACAGGACAGGACTAGGACACACCACCATCTCTGAAATGTTCGATGTTTTTCTATCATTCGAACGCTTTCCATATGTTGTCCAGCTCATATGAACAGTATCCGAACTTAATGCTTGTTCGATCTGTGTCCGTCTGAAACTCTTACAGGACAGGACTAGGACACACCTCCGTCCAGTCTAGTTCGACTAGTTTAAATCCTAACTTAAGAGGTTTGATAAATGAAGTGAAGACCGAATACAACGAAATGCTTGCAGTCGCTCTTCTTTTTAATATCATTTGCTGGACTCAATAAGTTAATGGACTGAATGTTGGAGAATGAAGTTTTGATGACAACAACCTTATTTCAATTATCATTATAAACTATAAAAATATATACTAACATCTTTATCTAGAATATACATAAAATATGTGTAGGATTTGTATATAGGATTTAATACTAAAGACTATACAATTTTAGAGTTCCGAGAGATTCAGGACTCATGAGAATTAAGATATCAAGATTTCAAGAGCTCAAGAAAATATAGTAATTAAGTCTAGTTTATATATAAGACTCTAAACAACACTCCATTTTCAAATTCTGTTTTCAAAATTCAAATTCTGTTTTCAGAAATTAAACTCTGATTTCAAAATATTTTAAACTACTTTTCTAAATGATTTTAAATTATCATGATTTTAGATATATATATATATTTATAAAGTTCAAAGTTTTATAACAATATGTTTATATATATAGTTTTATAGTTTTAAATTATATAACTTTATAAGTATGTTTATATTATATATCACTATGTGTTTTTATGTTTTTATACTTTAGAAACTTCATTTGAAACAGTAGTTTTGATTCAAGAATTTCTAGAATATATATATATATATATATATTAGTTTAAACACTTGAAAAATGATTTTAAAAAATAAAATACACTACATATGTCGACATACACATATGAGCATGTCGACATATAACTGTTATAAATTCAATTTTCAAAGGAAGTGTCTTTTCACTATATGAAACATTCCAGAAACGTTACAACCATTGGGACACTATGAAAAAGGGTTGATTTCAAATTTTAATTTATTCTTTCTTCTGCTTCTTCACCCTTTTACTTACCACCATCAATATACATAAAATTCTTGATTTCTACACTTATACTCTGCCGATTTCAACAAAATTTATATCATTCTTCTTGTCTTCTCATTCTCTCTCAATACTCTTTGTTTAAAGTGCTATTGAAGAGTTCTAGGACTGTTGTAATTGTTTAGGAATGGGTGTGTTCCTTATAGCCTTGAAATCAAAGAAAGGGAGCGGTGTTAACCTTGTAGCTGTGAAATCAAGGGTGGTGGAATCAGTGTTAACCTTATAGCCGTAAAATCAAGGGTGGAGGAATCGATGTTAACATTATAGCCGTGAAATCAAGGGCGGTGGAATTGGTGTTAACCTTGTAGCCGTGAAATCAAGGGTGTTGTACTCGGATATTGATAATAATAAAACCCTGCGCATTCCAGCGTTGCGTGGGACTAGACGTAGAAGTAATACACACCAGTATAAAATCCAATGTGTTCTTTCCTTTTCTGCATTTTATATTTACTTATTTTAAGATTTCTATAAATTCCTCATAAACACTATCCACCCTCCTCTGATGTTGATTCTTTCTTAAGATCCGCATTCCTCATCCTTAACAATTGGTATCAGAGTATGGGTTTTCAAAAAGTTCATAATCTGATTTTTAAAAATATTAAATGGCAACCAACACCGGTAATAATAGTTCTTTTGTAAAGGGTCAGTCTACTTTTAGGCCACCATTATTTAATGGCAGTAATTATTCATATTAGGCATGTAGAATGAATATATATTTACAATTAATAGAATTAGACACATGGAATAGCACACAGACTGAATATGTTGAACCCACTACTAATTTTGCATAATGGACTAATGAACAAAAGGTTGTTGCACAAAGTAATGTCGAGGCTATGAATATGTTATTCTGTTCATTAGATAGAAATGAATTTAACAGAGTGTTAGTTTGTAAATCTACTTATGAAATATGGAGAACATTACAAGTTACTCATGAAAGAACCAATAAAGTTAAATAGACCAATATATCAATTGTAACGACACGTATTTTTATCACTTAAGTTTTGAATATTTAAATTAGGTTAAATATTGAATTTCGTAATATAAATGGATTTTATATTAAACAAATGAAGTTTAAAACGTATAATTATATATACCATATAAACGAGCTCAAAGTGGTGCGGCAGTCCGTAATATTCAGTTTTGAACTTCAATTGAGTGTACCGGATTCATTATAATCGGAATTCGCTGAAACAAGAAATATTCGAATCTATTAACTATAATTTTGTAATGAAAGAGAAAAATCAGAATTTCATATTTATATTGAGAGTTATGGCCAAATCAAATATTCAAATAGTCGCTATGGAATTATTTATAAAACAATAACGATTTATTTAATAAAATAAATCGATTTTAAATCAATAGGATATTAGTTTAGCTTTAAAATGTAATATCGTGTTTAGAATTCATATTGGTTTATTCTGGAGTTTTATATAATTCAGTTTGTGTATATTTATCTGATAATAATAATTTATTTGAACAAATATATTTATAATCAAGTTTAATGTTAAATTATCAATTTAATTTAATATCTTCGGTATATGGTCGAATTAGACCGTAGAAACTATTCTACTACGCTCAGAATAGTGATAGAAACCTAGAGATGTCATCCATTGCATTCAGGTAGGAGTTTGATAGCGCGTGATATTTTAAGCGGGTTGAAGCTACACCAGTTCAACCAAAAATGAAAATAAATCAAAATAAAATATAAAAATATAGGCAACGACCTTTGTCTCCTTAACTCAGCTACTCTGTAATATTTCAGCGTCTTCTCCTTTCAAATTTCACATCTCGATATTTACTTCTGCGTGAAGCTTTCAGAAATGGTACCCTGTAAACCTACCTACACCTGAACCATCTATACTCTGTAGAATTGACATCGTCCCTATCCTAATACCTTCACTCGTATATAAGCAACTTCTGCCCTCTGTATTTCCTCCCATTCCAAAATCTATTCAATTCATTTCTCTACTCAGTCAAGACTTCGAATCCTTTTCCTTTAATTCGAAAATCATTCTGAAAAATGGGGAAGTTTGAAATCACAAATCGCGATTTCAAAGACCATCGCGAATCAAGGTGGAGCGCAAGCGTGTAGAGGTTTTGGCGATGGTTGCAAACAAGATTTGTCATAGTTACTGATGATCAAAGGATGGGGCTTTGACGTTGAGGAAAATGGAGTACTGTGATTTTGATTTTGGTTGTTCTAGAGTGTTGTGAGGTCTGGAAATTGAATTGGGGAAATTCGACAATGTCTTGTGGGGGACTGATGGAAGGGAGCGCCGCAATTTGGAATTGGCTGATGTGATTCTATTTGTGGCTACAGTGGAGTTTGTGATGGGTGTTAGCTTGACTGGTTCGATGATGAACTAGATAATGCAAATTATAAGTGGATGATCTATGAGCTGGAAGTTGGTATGACTTGAATGGAGTGGTTCGATGTTTGGTATTTGAAGGAGGTGAGTTTTTGGGAGTGCAACAGAAAAGAAAAGGGAGATTGGACATGTGTTTTTTAGGGGGATACATGGATTGTGCGTGAAAGAGGCATAGCAATAGAAGACATTTCTTTATTTTTGAAGGCTGAACCACAATGTATTTGATTTTCTGGTGATAAACTAAGGGGTCTGGGATTTTGAAAAAAATATTAGTGAAAAAAAATTGGAATGTCAAAAGAGGTTATCTGGAGTTATATAAAGCCGATGATGCTAAGGTCTTTTGGGTGGTGTAACCTGTAACAACCCGAATTTTTACAACACGTTAAATCAAGAATCAAGACAGAATTAAATTATAAATTCTGAATCAAGGGAAGCGGTCTGTGCCATTGCGTTCGTCTCGGAAAAATACGCGAAATAGAGTCCGAGTTTTCGAGAATCGGAGTCTGTATGACCCGTTAAAGGCCCAAAGAAGATTTCTGGGAATTTGAATTTCGGAAACAGTTTTGGAAATCAGATCTGGGGCTAGGCGGGAAGTTTCCCCGCCTAGGTCATGTCGACAGGGCTGTCGACAGGCCTGTCGACTTGGGCCCAGACCAAGTCGACAGCCCTGTCGACTTGCTTGTCGACAGGGGGTGGCCGGGGCAAGTTGCCTGGCGCACCTGTTTGTCTCACCTGGTCTTGTTCTTGGGCTGGTTCTAGAAGCTTCCGAGATCTGATGGTCCTGATCTATCCTAGGGTTAATCTAAGGGCCTAAAACTATCCTAATCTCTATAAAAAGACCCTAAACCTAACCTAAATCCCTAAAAATCAAACCTAGCAACTAAGTGCTGCCAAAATCAATTTTGATCATGGCCTCCATCTCCAATCCCTAGAGCCTATGCATTCAAATCGGGTTCAAATCAAAAGATGCAAGCTTGCTACACCAAATAGAGGCCAAATCAACATGGCTATGCGAGTTTCATGATGGTTCTTCCTCAAAGGAGCCACCTTTCTTCGTCAAGATGATGCATGATCCCTTTCCTAAGCCTTGCCTATGTAAGCTCTAGCTACTTTTGGATCAAAACGGTATTTTAATGTTGACATGGGATAAAATGAGATAAAGCATAAGTATGCATGTATGTGAACCTAACTTTGTCCCTTTTCTATGATCTATGACCTTAGACTAAGATGTAGCAACTTAATCATGTCACTCATGTTATGTTTAGCCTAGTTTATCTTGCAAGTTTGGATCTTTGTCTATGAAAGATTTGCATGAACCTTTGGGAACCATTTGACTTGTGAAACATAAACAAATACTTGACCTTGGGGCTTATGCATGCATATGAACACAAACCCCTTATGTTTCATGCACGTTTGTGGCAAAACCTCCTTATGATATTATGCAAGTTTGTGGCCAAATCCTATATGATAGTATGCATGCTTATGGTCAATCCCTATATGACTCTATCATGCATGTTTTAAGGCCAAACCCCCTTATGACGCCATGCATGTTTGGAGCCAATCCCCTTTGTGGCATTGTGCATGTTGTGGGGTCTACATGTAGCCATAGTATACCTACTATGTTGACTCGCTTTGCTTGCGTTGGGAAAACACGATTTTGGGTAGTTAGATAAACATGAACATGTCGCGAAATCTTAACTTGAATATGACATGTGTTTATATTTGAAAATATGACTTGAAAGATAACATGGAAGTTGACATGTAAGTATGCATAAAAACATGAGCTTGGGAATTTACCTATTAAGTTAGGTCTACCCTTTGGGAATTTACCTATTAAGTTAGGTCTACCCAAATGCTTGAAAAACTTGTAACATGTTTTGGAAACATGATGAACTTAGATAATATAAGTGTGGCCAACTCGAGGTTGGGTTGAGTTTGCAACGTAAAACTACCCGGAACCGACCGGCCTAACTAGTAGTTGCAAACAATAGGACCCAATGTGAGAAGATGGTCATGTCGCGCTTAAGACCCGAGGTTAGACTAGGTTGTGGTGTAAATCTACCCGGACCCGCCCGGCTTAACTAGTAACCACAACAAGGTCTAATGTGAGAGGTTAAGAGTGCATTAATTAAATTAATGCCACATGATAAGGTTAAGCAAATTTGACTAATGACACTTAACCGATATGACGAATGGGCAGGTTAAGTGGGACCGGGCTTGATTTCCTTAATGACACTTAACCAATTCAGACTTGGTAATTAGATGAGGTTAAGTAATTAAGACTTAACTAACCTAAACACGGTAATTAGACGGGGTTAGGTAATTGATACTTAACTAACCTAACCACGGTAATTAGTTGGGGTTAAGTAATCCACACTTAACTAATCTAAACACGATAATTTAATGGGGTTAAGCAACTTATACTTAACCAATTATACATGATGATTTGATGTGGTTAAGTGACCTAAACTTAACCAATCTAACTCGTTAATTTGATGTGGTTAAGTGACCTAAACTTAACCAATCTAACTCGTTAATTGGATGTGGTTAAGTGACCTATACTTAGCCAATCTAACTCGTGAATTTATGGAGGTTAAGTTAACCCATACTTAACCAATATAACGTGAAAACATGATAAGGCTAAGTCACGAATCACTTGAATACGCTTGACCGATTTGACTCGGTAATTTGACAAGGCCAAGTTAATTTATATAATTAACCAATCTAAAATGATAATTAGACGAGGTTAAGTTATGGATTGCTTAATATACTTAGCCAACTTGACACATGGTTTGTAGGGTTAAGTCTTGGACTTGGATACTTAGCCAATTTTGACATGGTTTGTAGACGGGCTAAGTTATGAACTTAAGTGACACTTAACCCATTAGATAAACCCCAATTCGGAGGATTAGGTAAATAACCATAGTTAACAAGGATTATGGAAATAAGGCTAAGTGGTAAACCTTAGTTAAGGGAAACTAAGTAATAATTCTTAGTCAAGGAAATTTGGACCATTTCTTAAATAGATTAGTAACCCGATACGTTAGGTCAACGTTTAAGTATGCGTGTAGGAGCAGACTATCTGATTTAGATAAAGGCTCCAACGAACTAGGTAACGAAGCAGTGGCTTCGGGGAACGTGAGGATGTTCTTGGGATCCCTCTGTGAGCTGCCAGGTCATTATACTAGGCTCACGAGAGGTTGAGGTCTGCGGTAGAAGAACCAAGAATATGCCTTGGTTGCTATGCGAGTGACCTAAAGACTGGGGTGGATAGCAGTGAGTCGACGAATACATAAGGTGCCCGAGATAGCAAGTTCGTCGATCATCTACCATCTTGAGTCAAGCGTATACGTACGGAAAGGCAGGGAACACCCAACAGACCATAATTGCTATCTAATTATGGGTGAGGTAGGCCGTAGGATGTGGGCTGGCCGGAGTGTAGTTCTCATGCAAGATTTTCTCTTGTGTTGCCTTTCACTAGTTGAGGGAGGGGTCTCGTGGGACCATAGCCACGTGTAGAAAAGCAGACCTTAGTATCTGCATCGGCAGATAAATCTAAAGCTCCCGACCGAGTCCTGTATTTCTTGTTTTGCCCTGTGACAGGACTCGGATGGCACGATGTGATACATGTGCATACAGTTATAGAAAAACGATTCACGATGAATGCGTGGGAAAAAGGGCGCGGTTGAGGGTTAGCGTAATCCCTAGTGGCCTAGGTGGTTTAACCCAAACCGAAATACGAAAGCGTGCAATAGGTAAGCATAATCCCTAGTGGTGCTAGGTGGCGTAAGTCCTAGTAGTTCAAACGATGATTCATATGGAAGAGCCTAGCTAGAACAAGGGTGACAGTCCAAACGATTTCAAGGATAATACGACATGAGGAAGCCCGTACGAGGTACGGCAAAGGACTGAACTTGTATACATGGAAAGAAACATATGGGTTGAGTAACCTATATATGCGATATATTAGGTTGACATGGACCATTACATGACTTTGAGCAAGGGACATTCATGGTTAACACATGACGCGGGTAGGGATACTAGTACGAGAGGTGCAGAGCAAATATACATGTTAGAACTAGGAAGAATATACATAATAGATACCATGGGATGTTAGACGGGGCAGATACCTTGGGATAATGTACTCGTTAGAAATCTGACGATGTGATACTTTGACTTATCATAACACCGTAGTTTATCATGATACCTTAGTTTACTTTGCCACAGTAGTTCAACCGGCTATCCTGGTTTATCTATCTTGTAGTTATCCTTATGTTTACTTTCAGTTTATGCATGTCATGTTACCTTTACCTGTTTTTATACTGGAAGTAGATAGGACTTACTCAGTCTTTTTGACTGACCCGTTTTGTTTCGCCTCTTTTCTTCCGTTTCCCCCCCAGGTTTCAGGGAGGAAACAATGTTGTTTAGTTCGGACTTCTTCCGCTTGAAGGTCATCATGGATGGCTTGGACTTCTCTTGGCTATGGCTACTTTACTGTTTTTACTTGGGGAATAATTTATTAAAAAGTCCTTATGCTTCTTTATTATTGCAAGACAGGTTTTGATGTACTCTGATGTAAAAGGCTTTAGACCTTAATTATTGAATTTATGAAAGTTCGATTTTACTTCCGCTATTTTATATGTTCTGTCTTGTGATATTTCTGTGCATGTTTACCAATAATGCCCCTCTAAAGCTAGTGCATTCCTTTGCGAGTGACCCTAGCGGAGGCGGGGTGTTACATTTGGTATCAGAGCAGAAGGTTACCAGACTGGGCAAAAAGTTTTTAAAGACCTTTTGAAAATTATTTGAAAAACCGTTTACAAAGAAGCATTTTTCAAGAAAATTTCCTTTTAAAAAGAAAAAGGCTATTCCCCAAAGGCCATTAGCATTATCCTTGTTTCCTTGATTGAATCTCTTTTCCTTTCTTTCCTCCATCTGTAGTCACAGTGGTTTTGACTGCGACTAGTCTTTCTAGCTGCGTAAGTGTTTCCCGTACGATGGAGGTGGTTCTCAAGAGACCGTTGCAGAGTTATGCATGAAAGGATAGTAAGAACAAGGATAAAGGACACGAGCTCAGGGATAAGCAACATGTTGGTATGGCTGAGTCCTAAAAGGAGGGAGAAAGATGAACAATGAAACCCATGACGAGAGAGTACCTTTGGCATGGTGAAACGGGACGGATAGTTAAGTATCATGGAACAGGGACAAGATCATTCGGAGGGCAATAGTATGCTCTCATTTCTAGGGTACCTCAGAAGGAGGGTAACGATCTTGTTAAAGGTTTAGCTTTTCTTCCCTATCATCCTGTCGGGACTTTGTTTTGATCACCGCATCTTTTAAGTCCGCTTCGATAGTTGAGTCTCTGCACCTTAAGTACTAGCGTAATAGAGAATCCCATTTTTGTCTCAAAGTCCTATTGGAGAATCAGTCCATTTATACATGACTTGTTTGGATTTGGGAATGTCTATGCCAAGTGTTGAGTTTGGAAATAATGCTTATGTTTATAAGCCATGGATGGATTCTAGGGATGAAGTGGTTATCCAGTAAGGGGTGCCACTCTCGGTTTTGATAGGAGGGTAGTTAGACTCTTGGCTTGTTTTGGTAATACCCTTGAAGTATCGCATAACCTTTTGGGTTCTGTCATGATTAGTTACTTAGAATCCCTAGATGCCTTTGTTGGAAATTAGAAACCCGATCGAATGGTGTTCGCTAATAAGACGGATGGTTTACTTCGATTATGTATGGGTTATGGGAATTACCCTAGTAAGTGCGTACGGTAACTTGTTTACTTTCAAGAGAAAGTTTTTCTATGTGGAATACCTTGTGGTGCGAGGTTCAGGATTCACAAGTAAATTTTGGAAAGCTCACATGGAATCATCAGTACGCAGTCCTGTTTGCACCAAGTATTCTAGAAGGAGAATAAGTACAAGTAGAACGGGAGGCGACGAGGAAATGAGTTCCAACTCATGTTATGGAAACATGAAATAAGAAGCTGCGAAATCGTGAAGTTAAAGGACGGTCAAGGCACGATGGAACTAAGCTCAAGAAAATGCGACTCAGAAGGATGAAGACTAGCTGCGCGCATGATATCTTCTTTTTAAGAGTATATCCTTGATCCTTGTTTTCTGTTGAGCTTGCTTGTAGGCTATCTTTTATGGATATCCTCTCGGTCCTGTTTCTGTTACAAACCCCGTAAGGAGTTTGTTTTGTTTATCTTCTCGACCCTGTTTCAAGGAATCTTAGGTAGAACCCTATGGATGTAAACATGTATTTGAAACATGTTATGGTTGATATGGTTGCAAGTGGTTGCTCGTGGATGCGCGAATTTACATTAGATATTAGCTCGACTCGGTCACATTTCATATTGCATATGCACGAGTATTTATACTTGTTTATGGATGAAATTGAATGTGTTATCATGCGGATGTTGCATATGGTTGAATGTTTGTGCACGCGTATAGTGTATATGACTAGGACTATTTGCATACATGATGGATTCATAGCACTAAACATATTTTTGGCATTCAAAAGATTTTTCAGGCCTGACCATTAGCATTAGCTAAGGAACATGTACACACACGTTTTGCATACATTCGTAAAGCATTAGAAGTCGTCTAAGGACAATGGTTGCTTGTGGATGATGGGTTGAGTAGATGGATGATGGATGGTAGGATATGTTCTTCCTAACTTTGAGATTTCGGGGACGAAATCCTTTAAGAAGGGGAGAATGTAACAACCCGAATTTTTACAACACGTTAAATCAAGAATCAAGACAGAATTAAATTATAAATTCTGAATCAAGGGAAACGGTCTGTGCCATTGCGTTCGTCTCGGAAAAATACGCGAAATAGAGTCCGAGTTTTCGAGAATCGGAGTCCGTATGACCCGTTAAAGGCCCAAAGAAGATTTCTGGGAATTTGAATTTCGGAAACAGTTTTGGAAATCAGATCTGGGGCTAGGCGGGAAGTTTCCCCGCCTAGGCCATGTCGACAAGGCTGTCGACAGGCCTGTCGACTTGGGCCCAGACCAAGTCGACAGCCTTGTCGACTTGCCTGTCGACAGGGGGTGGCCTGGGCAAGTTGCCTGGCGCACCTGTTTGTCTCACCTGGTCTTGTTCTTGGCTGGTTCTGGAAGCTTCCGAGATCTGATGGTCCTGATCTATCCTAGGGTTAATCTAAGGGCCTAAAACTATCCTAATCTCTATAAAAAGACCCTAAACCTAACCTAAATCCCTAAAAATCAAACCTAGCAACTAAGTGCTGCCAAAATCAATTTTGATCATGGCCTCCATCTCCAATCCCTAGAGCCTATGCATTCAAATCGGGTTCAAATCAAAAGATGCAAGCTTGCTACACCAAATAGAGGCCAAATCAACATGGCTATGCGAGTTTCATGATGGTTCTTCCTCAAAGGAGCCACCTTTCTTCGTCAAGATGATGCATGATCCCTTTCCTAAGCCTTGCCTATGTAAGCTCTAGCTACTTTTGGATCAAAACGGTATTTTAATGTAGACGTGGGATAAAATGAGATAAAGCATAAGTATGCATGTATGTGAACCTAACTTTGTCCCTTTTCTATGATCTATGACCTTAGACTAAGATGTAGCAACTTAATCATGTCACTCATGTTATGTTTAACCTAGTTTATCTTGCAAGTTTGGATCTTTGTCTATGAAAGATTTGCATGAACCTTTGGGAACCATTTGACTTGTGAAACATAGGCAAATACTTGACCTTGGGGCTTATGCATGCATATGAACACAAACCCCTTATGTTTCATGCACGTTTGTGGCAAAACCTCCTTATGATATTACGCAAGTTTGTGGCCAAATCCTATATGATAGTATGCATGCTTATGGTCAATCCCTATATGACTCTATCATGCATGTTTTAAGGCCAAACCCCCTTATGACGCCATGCATGTTTGGAGCCAATCCCCTTTGTGGCATTGTGCATGTTTTGGGGTCTACATGTAGCCATAGTATACCTACTATGTTGACTCGCTTTGCTTGCGTTGGGAAAACACGATTTTGGGTAGTTAGATAAACATGAACATGTCGCGAAATCTTAACTTGAATATGACATGTGTTTATATTTGAAAATATGACTTGAAAGATAACATGGAAGTTGACATGTAAGTATGCATAAAAACATGAGCTTGGGAATTTACCTATTAAGTTAGGTCTACCCTTTGGGAATTTACCTATTAAGTTAGGTCTACCCAAATGCTTGAAAAACTTGTAACATGTTTTGGAAACATGATGAACTTAGATAATATAAGTGTGGCCAACTCGAGGTTGGGTTGAGTTTGCAACGTAAAACTACCCGAAACCGACCGGCCTAACTAGTAGTTGCAAACAATAGGACCCAATGTGAGAAGATGGTCATGTCGCGCTTAAGACCCGAGGTTAGACTAGGTTGTGGTGTAAATCTACCCGGACCCGCCCGGCTTAACTAGTAACCACAACAAGGTCTAATGTGAGAGGTTAAGAGTGCATTAATTAAATTAATGCCACATGATAAGGTTAAGCAAATTTAACTAATGACACTTAACCGATATGACACGAATGGGCAGGTTAAGTGGGACCGGGCTTGATTTCCTTAATGACACTTAACCAATTCAGACTTGGTAATTAGATGAGGTTAAGTAATTAAGACTTAACTAACCTAAACACGGTAATTAGACGGGGTTAGGTAATTGATACTTAACTAACCTAACCACGGTAATTAGTTGGGGTTAAGTAATCCACACTTAACTAATCTAAACACGATAATTTAATGGGGTTAAGCAACTTATACTTAACCAATTATACATGATGATTTGATGCGGTTAAGCGACCTAAACTTAACCAATCTAACTCGTTAATTTGATGTGGTTAAGTGACCTAAACTTAACCAATCTAACTCGTTAATTGGATGTGGTTAAGTGACCTATACTTAGCCAATCTAACTCGTGAATTTATGGAGGTTAAGTTAACCCATACTTAACCAATATAACGTGAAAACATGATAAGGCTAAGTCACGAATCAGTTGAATACGCTTGACCAATTTGACTCGGTAATTTGACAAGGTCAAGTTAATTTATATAATTAACCAATCTAAAATGATAATTAGACGAGGTTAAGTTATGGATTGCTTAATATACTTAGCCAACTTGACACATGGTTTGTAGGGTTAAGTCTTGGACTTGGATACTTAGCCAATTTTGACATGGTTTGTAGACGGGCTAAGTTATGAACTTAAGTGACACTTAACCCATTAGATAAACCCCAATTCGGAGGATCAGGTAAATAACCATAGTTAACAAGGATTATGGAAATAAGGATAAGTGGTAAACCTTAGTTAAGGGAAACTAAGTAATAATTCTTAGTCAAGGAAATTTGGACCATTTCTTAAATAGATTAGTAACCCGATACGTTAGGTCAACGTTTAAGTATGCGTGTAGGAGCAGACTATCTGATTTAGATAAAGGCTCCAACGAACTGGGTAACGAAGCAGTGGCTTCGGGGAACGTGAGGATGTTCTTGGGATCCCTCTGTGAGCTGCCAGGTCATTATACTAGGCTCACGAGAGGTTGAGGTCTGCGGTAGAAGAACCAAGAATATGCCTTGGTTGCTATGCGAGCGACCTAAAGACTGGGTGGATAGCAGTGAGTCGACGAATACATAAGGTGCCCGAGATAGCAAGTTCGTCGATCATCTACCATCTTGAGCCAAGCGTATACGTATGGAAAGGCAGGGAACACCCAACAGACCATAATTGCTATCTAATTATGGGTGAGGTAGGCCGTAGGATGTGGGCTGGCCGGAGTGTAGTTCTCATGCAAGATTTTCTCTTGTGTTGCCTTTCACTAGTTGAGGGAGGGGTCTCGTGGGACCATAGCCACGTGTAGAAAAGCAGACCTTAGTATCTGCATCGGCAGATAAATCTAAAGCTCCCGACCGAGTCCTGTATTTCTTGTTTTGCCCTGTGACAGGACTCGGATGGCACGATGTGATACATGTGCATACAGTTATAGAAAAACGATTCACGATGAATGCGTGGGAAAAAGGGCGCGGTTGAGGGTTAGCGTAATCCCTAGTGGCCTAGGTGGTTTAACCCAAACCGAAATACGAAAGCGTGCAATAGGTAAGCGTAATCCCTAGTGGTGCTAGGTGGCGTAAGTCCTAGTAGTTCAAACGATGATTCATATGGAAGAGCCTAGCTAGAACAAGGGTGACAGTCCAAACGATTTCAAGGATAATACGACATGAGGAAGCCCGTACGAGTTACGGCAAAGGACTGAACTTGTATACATGGAAAGAAACATATGATTTGAGTAACCTATATATGCAATATATTAGGTTGACATGGACCATTACACGACTTTGAGCAAGGGACATTCATTGTTAACACATGACGCGGGTAGGGATACTAGTACGAGAGGTGCAGAGCAAATATACATGTTAGAACTAGGAAGAATATACATAATAGATACCATGGGATGTTAGACGGGGTAGATACCTTGGGATAATGTACTCGTTAGAAATCTGACGATGTGATACTTTGACTTATCATAACACCGTAGTTTATCATGATACCTTAGTTTACTTTGCCACAGTAGTTCAACCGGCTATCCTGGTTTATCTATCTTGTAGTTATCCTTATGTTTACTTTCAGTTTATGCATGTCATGTTACCTTTACCTGTTTTTATACTGGAAGTAGATAGGACTTACTCAGTCTTTTTGACTGACCCGTTTTGTTTCGCCTCTTTTCTTCCGTTTCCCCCCAGGTTTCAGGGAGGAAACAATGCTGTTTAGTTCGGACTTCTTCCGCTTGAAGGTCATCATGGATGGCTTGGACTTCTCTTGGCTATGGCTACTTTACTGTTTTTACTTGGGGAATAATTTATTAAAAAGTCCTTATGCTTCTTTACTATTGCAAGACAGGTTTTGATGTACTCTGATGTAAAAGGCTTTAGACCTTAATTATTGAATTTATGAAAGTTCGATTTTACTTCCGCTATTTTATATGTTCTGTCTTGTGATATTTCTGTGCATGTTTACCAATAATGCCCCTCTAAAGCTAGTGCATTCCTTTGCGAGTGACCCTAGCGGAGGCGGGGTGTTACATAACCATAGCACGATGGTGGAATGTTAGTTGCCTACAGAATGTTTGAAGAAATGTCCAAATGAAAAAAAAAAATCAGTTTTGGGGGTTGTATTCAGCAAAATGGATCGATGAATGCTGATTTGCTTCGTGATTAGTCGGGAAATTGGAGCTGCCCTAAGGTATACATTTTTAAATAAATTTAAATTGCGTAGATAATTTATTTAAAATGGTTAATTTAAGTTAATAAGTTAATCGATAAATTTAAAATTTAATAATCGTAGGTGATAAATTTATTCGAGACAATGAAGTAGTTGCGTAGCCGAGACGAGACAGAAATTAAATTGGATATTCAACCAGGAGAAATCGAGGTGAGTTAAACTCACTCAGTTAAATTATTGGGAACTATTTTTAATAGTTCAAATTTATTTATTGGTTGATGGATGCTTGATTGATTGATATATAGTGATAATATTATAAAATAATATTGTATAATAACAATATTGGTGATTGGTTATTGGTTATTCCCGCAGTACCATTAGCGGATGCTCGTGGTATCATTACCGGATGATTTCCCTATGCGCCCCACAATATATATAGTGGATGACCTTTATACTGCGATATCCTACCTCGAAGCAGGATGGGTATTATTATTGTTGACTAACATCTGTGGATGCAGGAAAAACACGTTGGAGGGATCCAAGTGGATTTGTCACATTTAATTTATTTGTTTTTACGTATATGCTCATATATGATGTGTTTTATAACCTGTGATAGCTTATGGTATATTTGGTTGTGTTAGTAACATTGATCAGTGATTTTGGATATCTTGAATATCATAAATAATAAATATATTTCAAAGTAGAAAATTTAAATATGAAAAGAGTTTAAAGGAAATATCTATTTTTAAATAGAAAGGTTCATCTGAAATCCAAAAATATAATTTAAAGGTAAATATTTGTTTAAACAAATGCGTTAATGAGGCGATTTTATAAATGAGGTTTATAAAGAAATGAAATGACTACCATTTGAGAATTTGGAACATATGGATTTCAAAGTAGAATGGAAATATAAAAAGAACTTAAAGCAAAATATTTATTTTCAAATAGGAATGTTTATTTAGAAACCAAATTAAATAGAATTGAAAACTAAATGTTGTTTTTAACAAATAAGATAAGAACTCGATTGTATAAGTGAGATTTATAAAAAGTAAAAACCATATATTGAAGTATTTGAGTATGCTAAAATTTGAGCATGGATTTGGAAAAGGAAGTGGAAAGGTGGTTTGAACCTAACATTTGAAATGGATTAAAATTTTCCAATTACAAGGGAAAATATAAAGGAGATTTTATGAAATAACTCAATAGAAGTTATGAATAGAAATGAAACCTGGAATTGCAAGTTTGAATTCATAATGGCCAAAAGAGTGAAATGTGAACTTGTATCAAGAAATATTGTTAACGATTGAGGCAAATAAAGGGAAAAAGCAAAATATCTTACAAGTGAGAATCATAAGAAGTAAGAGTTGTTTTAAATTTATAAATTCTAATGGAATTCAAGTTGAACCAAATTGGAATATAATATAAATTATATTGAAGAATTTTATATAAGATTTTTAGATAATAATTTTGAATAGTAAGAATCGGCGAATGATATTTATATATGAATATTTTTATGGGAAAGGTTATTGGAATAAACTGAGATAAATTATAATATTTATAAAATGCTTGATAATGGTTTTTGGTAAAATCATATTTGTAAGTTAAATGTCTGAAATGGGCTTAAGTAGAGATAAATATCTCAATAAAAGAGATAATCGATAATTGGAATTTTTATTCGTTAAAAGTAAGAAATGGAGTTAAAAGAAGTTAGAAACTGACTGAAGATTAGTGAGTTGAATGGTTTTCTGAGTGTCAATCTAATGTTGGTTTTGGCCTTCGGGGTTGATACTTAGGGAATTATTCTCTTACTAATTTACGATTAGAAAATAATGACCAAAATAAGAAATACGTGCTTAAAGAGAATTTTAAACGAAAGGGCTTTTGAATATGCTTATATATATAAATATATAAGAAGAGAAACGAGAATTCCATTTATTGGAAAAAATGGGGAAGTTTGAATTAACGAATGGTTAATCAAAAGAGGCTAAGATGACGATGAATATTAAATCAATGAATTTAATTTTTCTTTTATGGATGAATGGTTGTTTTATTTGATAGTTAAATAACCGACTATCAAATCTGGCCTATACGCTTGTTGGCACGGAAAGACCGGGATCGAATTTATTCGAAAACCATTCCGACCCAACTAATACACAAACATGAAAAATGCGGATTGAAGATGGAGCAGTGAAGGCCGTACATCTTCATAAGAAAAAGGACTACGTCGAATTCCCTGGAGTCGCGCCCAGAGATTCTAATAGTGATCCTGCCATAGTTGAAATCGACAGATTACAAAAACTACTCGCTATTGATCTATAGGGTGATTCCTAGGATGAGGTAGGAGAGTGCCTTCGATTTTTCTAGTCCCAGGACAACTTGTATGGATGAAATGTCTAACAGAGTATTTCCCAAGGGATCACGTACGTTGATTTTTACAAACATTTCTGTTGATGGCGAAGAATGGTTGTTCTCTTAGCTTGAACACTGGAATATTTTTGTGAATGTCAATTAGTGATATCTGACGGATCTGACGATGTGGCATTCAAAGTGAATGGTGGCCAAATGATCTAGAAATACGATTATAACCTCAAGCCTCATAACCGGGAAATGACAAAAATCGAGCAGGCAACATGGCTATGCGGGTCGCCCCCATTAAGGTTTATTGTCACCATCTAGAGAATATTCATTTTTGTTCTTGTTTTCTCTTTTGTATCTCCCGGGAACGGTTATTTTGCTAGCAACCATAGGCAACAATTAATTCGACACACTCAAGAGAAATGAGTGGTCGGTCATGTGTGGGTCGGGTTGCAAGACGTTCTTGTTGAACCCGGTGTATTCCCCTCTAGAGATACACTATAGACAGAGTCCCATACCTTGTCATAGTTGGAAATCCAATTCCCAATAAGCGCCGCGGTTTTGATTGCATACTATATATGTAGAGAGTGAGATGCAAGCATTCTTCTAGATTGATATTTATTTGTAATTGGACACTATTATAATATCAGAAAAGATTATGATTTCAAAAATGGTTCGGGTTATTGTAAGGTAAAAAACCGTCCGTGTTTATGTGTGGATTGGTCTTACGATTATCTTTTTCTTTCGAAAAGATTTTTAATTTAAAAATCAAGATGGATGATACAAATAATTTAGTGGGTTTATTCTCATGCTGGTTCACCAGACTGACCTTGGCGTTTGTAATGCTCGGGTCAGACACAGCTGGGTCAGATCGAATTGTACAGGTTCAAGGCAAGATGATACAGACTTCAGGAGACGAGCTGGAGGAGATCAGACGTATTATGTATTTAGATATTATTCCGCTGTGTGTTGAAAATGAGGACAAACTGTTATAGCTGCCTAAATGAATTGAATGACCGCTATACTCTAATGAATTGTAAGTATTATTTCAAGTTTTAAATAAAGATTTATTTCTACATTATATTTTGTTCTGCTGCGATTTGAGGATCTGTGTATTGTGGTTAGTTGTTGTTCTTCTTTGTCTTCTATTCTAATATTTCTTTCTTATCTCACCCTCTGACTTCTTTCTTTAACATTTTGGATTTTTGATAGTCGAGTTTGGACACGTGATATATTTGTGTCAAAAATTCGAGCATTGAATTTTCCGGTTCGTTACATCAATGTTAATCAATCAATTTGAGTTGTTTAAACTGAATGAGAATGAATCCATATCTGATATGTACTGCAGATTCCAAGAAATCGTGCATTCATTAATGGCTCTAGGAAAAACTTATTCAGAAGAAGGCCAAGTTAGAAAAATACTTAATTCATTGACTCCAGAATGGGATAAGAAAACACTAGCAATTGAAGAAGCCAATAATGTCAGTGAAATGAAGATTTAGGAGTTAATAGGGAATTTGATGTCGTTCGAAGTTCAAATACAGAAAAGAAAGGAAAATAAGCCCTCAAAAAAGAAATCAATAGCATTCAAAGCGACAAAAAATCGTTCTGATTCAAGCAGCGAGGATGATGAAGAAATTGCTTTAATAATAAGAAATTTCAGAAAAATTTCTGAGATATAAATGGAGAAATAATTTTCATAGTAATAGTCAAGGAACTTCATGAAGAAATGATGATAGATGTTATAACTGCAACAAACAGGGTAATAATCAAGGGTCTTTAACTTAGGAAATATACATCTTGTGCAAATTCCAATCATTTTTAAGCCTTATGAAACTTTGGAGGATAAAAAAGCTCGAATGCAACATCAAGAACAAAATCCAATGGAAGTCGATGAAGAAGAATCCTCTTAGGAAAGTGTTGAATGTCCAACAAATACTAGAACCATAACCAAAGAAACACTTGTCCAAAACCAAGTTAAGTTAGCCAAGAACCAAAAGAAGATCAAGAAGACTCTTACCCATATGTCTTCTAAAATGAACAAGTTCTTTGGAAAAATCGGAAGAAATTTTGGTTTATCATCTTCCTCATCATCATCCGCTGAAGTCTAAACTTATCTAGTCTATACTGTCTTTCGTATTTGCTTGTGTTTGCTTTCGAATCTCGAATTTAGTATCTTTTATCGTTCAAATATATTTGCTTTCAAGTAATAATTGATGGTGTTTATTTCTGTCAAAACAATCCTTAATTTACTATAAAAACACATTAGAATTAAACAAATTAAAATAATATAATAAGAATTAACTAAAAAATGAAAATACCCAAAAAATAACCTGGGTATGTCGACATGTACAAAATGACATGTCAACATATAACTGCCAGTTTTTCAAATTTGTTCAAAATTTGAAATTTGAACAAACAACTAGTGTCTCTTCATTTTAAACAAATTTCAGACCCTATAAATACCTCTTTCTTCCAGAAAAACTTGTTCTAAACTTTCTCCTTCTTCTATAATCATTCCTTTTCTATAATATCAAATTATGGCAAATCCTACTCACAATTTGAGTGAGAACCTTAAAAAACATTGAATTAATTCAAGAATCTCCTATTTATAATACTTCGTAATCAGCATCATCTCGAATTGAGTCAAACAAAGATGGTTGAACATCAAGAGAAGCACTTTGATGCTATTAGTTGGTTAATCTCTTCTCTTTTCAGAGATGAAGACAACAACCTTGATAAAGCACCACTAACCAAAGAAGATGAAGATTGGGAAGTCATCAAGAAGGATTCAATCTTTGGAGGAGAAGGATGGATGGAAGTTCCAAGAGATATTTGAATTTTATTTAATTGATTGGTATGATTTGATTGATTATTTTGTTTAATTTGAATTTGTTTTAATTTTCTTGGAAATATTGCTTGATTTGGTTGGATTTGGAACTTGTATATGATTGGCTTGAAATACTTGTAAATATTGAACAAAGTGTCTGTAATTACCTTATTGATTTGCTTGGATATACCCTTGTTTTCTTTAGTATTGTCATAGAGTTAGGGTGAGTTACTTAGATTAAATCATAGATCTAGCAAGAGTATGATGTAGTTTAGTATAATATATTCTAGTATAGGATACTATACGTGTAATACAGTTAGAGATTCTTTTTGTTGATGACAAAGGGGGAGAAGTGATAAAATGCGGATTAGTTAGGCCTAGTTTAAGGGGGAGTATGTAGGATTCACGGTGTAAGGGGGAGTACTCGAAGAATCAGATCAACAAGTATTAACATGTATGAATATTTGTAAGGGGATGTACTCGAAGAATCAGATCAACAAGTATTAACCTATATGAATATTTTATAAATCAAGGAGGTCATCATCAAAAATGAAGAGATTGTTGTAGATGGAGTTTAGATGACAACAACCTTATTTCAATTATCATTATTAATTGATTATAAAATATAAACTAACATATTTATCTATAATATATATACATACATACATATATATATATATATATATATATGCAGGATTTATATACAAGATTTAATACTGAAGACTGTACAGTTTTAGAGTTCCAAGAGATTCAAGACTCATGAGTATTAAGATATAAAGATTTCAAGAGCTCAAGAAAATATAGTAATTGAGCCTAATTTATATGTAAGAATCTAAATAGCACTTCTTTTTCAAATTCTATTTTCAAAATTCAAATTCTGTTTTCAAAATCTAAATTCAGATTTCTAGATATTTCAAACTACTTTTCTAAATGATTTCAAATTATTATGATTTCAAATATATATATATTTATAAAGTCCAGTTTTAAAATAATATGTTTTTATATATAGTTTTATAGTTTTAAATCATATAACTTTATAAATATGTTTATATTATATATCACTATTTGTTTATATGTTTTTATACTTTAGACACTTCATTTGAAACATTAGTTTTGATTCAGTAATCTCCAGAATATATATATATTAGTTTAAACACTTGAAAAATGATTTTAAAAATAAAATACACTACATATGTCGACATATACATATGAGCATGTCAACGTATAACTGTCGTAAATTAAATTTTCAATGGAAGTGTCTTTTCACTATTTGAAATGTTTTAGAAATGTTGCCACCATTGGGACACTACAAAAAGGGGTTGATTTCAAATTTTTAATTATTCTTTCTTCTCCTTCTTTACCCCTTTACTTACCACCATTAATATACATAAAATTCTTGATTTCTACACTTATACTCCGCCGGTTTCAACAAAATTTGTATCCTTCTTTTTCCCATTCTCTATAAATTACTCTCTACTTGAAGTGCTATTGAAGAGTTCTAGGGTTGTTGTAATTGTTTGAGAAAGGGTGTGTTCCTTATAGCCATGAAATCAAGGAAAGGCAACGGTATTAACCTTATAGCCATGAAATCAAGGGTGGTGGAATCGGTGTTAACCTTGTAGTCGTGAAATCAAGGGAGGTGGAATCGATGTTAACCTTGTAGTCATGAAATCAAGGGTGTTGTACTTGGTTATTGATAATAATAAAACTCTGCGCAATCCAGCGTTATGTGAGACTGGACGTAGGAGTGATCCGATTTAGTATAAAATCCGGTGTGTTCTTTCCTTTTCTGCGTTTTATATTTACTTATTTTTGTGTTTGTGATCATTTCTGGTGTGATAATCGTTGTGTGATTGATATAGTAATTCAAGTTAGTTTAAGATTTCTATAAATTCCTCATTAACACTATTCACCCCCTCTAGTGTTGATTTTGCCTTAAGATCCACATTCCGCATCCTTAACATTGAGTTAGCCCATTAAAATTTTATTTGTATATAAGTAGTCTTGTAATGTTATTAACATATATTATGTGACATATCTCATTCAATAAAGTTCTTTTTCTCCACTCAATACAAATCCGCATTTCAATACAGTGATCAAGTAATCACCAAACTCCTAGTTTCTATTATCGTATTAGAGCCTATAACATAACTGCATCAGGAAAATCAACATCTAAATTCATATTGTGTGATTTTTTGTGATTGATCCATTACAAAAATAACATCACTAAGATTCATTGTCTTATCAAAGAATTTATCCCTTCATTTTGAGAACAAGAAGTTGTACAGATTGTTATGCCTCGCTCTAATTTTGGCTACATCAACAATTCATTTAGAATCTACAGGAAAGATAAAAAAAATTCTTTGAGATTGATCAAGAATTTCAAGAAGTCATCATAGTCAAGAAATACTATTAGAAGATTACTTCGCAAGCGGAGAAAAATTGAATTTCATCATTTAGAATAATCAAGACCAAAACAAAACTTTTAAAATTCTCAATTCTAAACCATGGTAACAATTTATTACCTAATATGTAATCTGATCTCATCATGGTGATGTTACAGCATCTGATGGCAACTCAACAACCTCAACCAACAGCAATGGCACTCAATCAGTAGAGCAACACATCAAATGTTGTAAACCCTAAAAAACAATTGATTGTTGTTAAACTTTACGAAAAAACTATATGTGTGGAAGCTTCAAGTCGAAACAACCATCCAAGGTTATAGGCTTGAAGAATGTGTTCTTGGGAAACTGCCAACACCACTAAAGTGTGTCAGTAACAAAGATAACAGAGTAGTTAGCAGTGAAGAATATACTCAATATCATAGGCAAGAAATACTAACAAGTGCTTAGCCTTTATCCTCAGTTAGTCCAAACCTATTTCACATGCCATTGGATGCAAAACTGCAAATGACATATGGTGTACTATTGAAAAATCTTTAAATTCACAATCTGCTGCCAAGACCATGTATACAAAAGACAATAGCAAAAATGCAAGAAACAAAACATGATCATAAGTGAATATATTGCAGAAGTCAAGAACATATGTGATATGCTACATGCTGCTGGAAGCAAAATTGATGAATCTGAACAAGTAATGTCCCTTCTCAATGGTCTTGGAGATAAATACGAAGCACTAATGGTTGTCATAACTCCTGAAAAGATAACACCTGTGGCACCCCACGTCCGTTAATGTCACTCTATTAGAATGCATTAAGTTTCGTGGAGAGTTGTAGGTAAACAAGAACATGAATATCACAAGACAGACATATAAAAATGGCAGCAGAATTTAAAAACTTTATTTAAAAGAAAACATCATGGTCCAAAACTCAGTTACATCATAATTCTGAAATACTGAATACCATTTACATAAAATATCTATATTGTATTTAAATCATCAGAGTACAGTACTAGAAAATCATAATCCCGAAAAGAGCTATAACAGAGAAGAAGAAAAACCAAAGGGGCATATCGAAGCAAATCCAAGATCCAAGCTAAAGCAAGGGAGAGAATCCTAATCAAGCCTGAGCACTCCCACCTTGAGAACCCGAGTGGAGAAGGGAAGAGAGAGAGAGAGAGAAAAGGAAACAAAGCGGGTCAGACATAAAGTCTGGGGAGTCCGGTTACTTTTAGCATATAAATAAGTAAAAGCATCAGGACAGACATATAAAATGGATGAATAGGATAACAGTATATAAGGTAGGTATATCAACTGATCGACTCCCTACCTCAATCGATCGGCTCCCTACCTTTCGTCGACACCTGTGCATTGTAACATGATGAATATGATAGGTATATCACTAAAGTTTGTCACTAACAAAGATAACAGAGTAATTAGTAGTGAAGAATATACTCAATATCATAGGCAAGAAATACTAACAAGTGCTTAGCCTTTATCCTCAGTTAGTCCAAACCTATTTCACATGCCATTGGATGAATGCATCCATATGACATAAGGTGTACTGTTGAAAAATCTTTAAATTCATAATCTACTGCCAAGACCATGTTATACAAAAGACTATTGCAAAAATGCAAGAAACAAAACATGAGCATAAGGGGATATATTGCAGAAGTCAAGAACATATGTGATATGCTACATGCTGCTAGAAGCAATATTGATGAATCTGAACAAGTTATGTCCCTTCTCAATAGTCTTGTAGATAAATACGAAGCACTAATGGCTGTCATAACTCCTAAAAAGACAACACCTGTGGCACCCCACGTCCGTTAATGTCACTCTATTAGACTGCATTAAGTTTCGTGGAGAGTTGTAGGTAAACAAGAACATGAACATCACAAGATAGACATATAAAAATGGCAGCAGAATTTAAAAACTTTATTTAAAAGAAAACATCATGGTCCAAAACTCAGTTACATCATAATTCTGAAATACTGAATACCATTTACATAAAATATCTATCTTGTACTTAAATCATCAGAGTACAGTTTTAGAAAATCATAATCCCAGAAAGAGCTATAACAGAGAAGAAGAATAACCAAAGGGGCACATCGAAGCAAATCCAAGGTCCAAGCTAAAGAAAGAGAGAGAATCCTAATCAAGCCTGAGCACTCCCACCTTGAGAACCCGAGGGGAGAAGGGAAGAGAGAGAAAAGGAAACAAAGCGGGTCAAACATAAAGTCTGGCAAGTCAGGTTACTTTTAGCATATAAATAAGTAAAAGCATAATGACCGACATATAAACTGGATGAATAGAATAACATTATATAAGGCAGGTATATCAATTGATCGGCTCCCTACCTCAATTGGTCGGCTCTTGTAACTTGATGAACAGGATAACAATATATAACCCTATTTACTACCCCAGTCGATCGGCTCCTTACCTCTCATCAATACCCGTGCTGGCCCCACAGTAGGATGTATCACTCCCTAAAGTGGCAACCCCGTTATTTTCAAGATGCACAGCTATATCTACTGATGTCACAAAGTCTTATCTTCCCGAGCAAATGGACCCATGCACGCACACAAGCCCGATGGAACGCGCCTTCGGACACCCTTCTCCCAAGTGACTCTTATAATCAGCTCAGTATGCGTGCCCTGACCCCGACCTAGTTCGGGGTACTCCGTTTGATACAAAGATAGGTTATTGAGTAATACGGGTCCCATACACAAGATGATACAAGCTTCGCCTTAGGCTTGTATCCCCGCTTCTAGGATTTCAACAGGTTATGCCTACTTTTTAACAAGGTTGCATAACCCAACAGGTTAAGTTTGTGGGACTATATATATATATATATATATATATATATATATATATATTACCCACCTCCCCAAGATTTCCTTAACCTACCCACTGTTTCAAGCAAGTTTACTTAACCTACTCAAGTTAACAAGTGCATGTAATCCTTATGGATTCAAATAGGTTAAGTATTACTAGTTCATCACCAATCATTCACTTATGGTTACAATGCGCTAGACCTCTAACATTCAGCCTACAACTACTGGATGTTGGATATGCCGGTTGGGTCCGGGCAGACTTCTTCCACAAGTCGGACTTGTCCTCCTGTCTTAGCATGCTATGTGTTTATGCACTTAGACACCTCACATTAGATTCACCACTTGTGGATGCTGGATATGTCGGTCGGTTCCAGGTAGACTTCTTCCATAGTGTAATCTAACCTTGTGTCTAAGCGCGGTTACATTTTCAGATTACTGTGAATCTAGGAATTTTCATTATTAACCAATTCTCCCTATTTCATTATAGGTTTTCATGCCCCTTTTTCCCAAGTCATATTCATCTTGTACCATATGCCCAAAATTAAGATCTTTAATCATAGTTTGGTTTATGCCCCAAATTCATATTCATGTATTCAACTCAAGTTATGCCCAAATTTCCCAATACAAGTTATGCCCCCAATTTTAACATTTCCACTCGTTCCCAATTTCACGCGTTCGCATATTTCAGCGGTATGCCTAGGCTCGAAGGTAATCTGGCTATAAAATAAAAAGGAAAAAGAAGAAGGGAAGAGAAAAGAAATAAGCATAATAACAAGATAGACATATGATGACAGAAATAGTCATAGCAACTGAATAAGCATATAGTGATAGAATTGGGCATAATGACAAAATAGGCATATAAGAATAGATCTGATGGACATGTGATAATAGAACTAATTAGGCATAGTTTTAGATCCAAATTCATATACATATCAAGGTTACATTTTAGGTGTTTATATCTATAAATAACATAATCTCACAGAGAATGGATCTAAGAAAATAGAGAGAAGTGTGTTGATGTTGAATCAATGATCTTTGAATACGTATGAATCCTTGTTACTGAAGAAAAGGCTAATTCAATCTGAGTTGGAGCAGTGTCTCATCATCGCCATTGATTTAGATGAATAAAACAATGGTTATAGGGTACTATGTATAGCCATCAACCAACAAACCAGGTTAGAAATTGAGTCCATGTTCAGAAGTACGCACCTACCCCAGATCTTGGGGGTGTCGACCTGGGTGTCGACATGGGTGTTGACACCGCTGTTGTGTATCGACGGATGGGTCGACACCCAAAGGGTCTGGTTCCCACATGGGTCCCCACCTACGAATTCAAACTGTTTTGAATGGTTTTGAATTGTTTTGGACTGTTTAATTTACATATAATTCTCTTGTGCGTATATAAACTTCAAACTTTAATATTTTCTTCATACGATGTCCGTTTTACGCAAATTGGGTGTCTATCTTAAGCAGAATTCTGAGTTGAATGCAATGGCGTAGTCAACTTAATTCCAAATTTTATTTAAGTATTCCTTAACTTATTGTTAATGGTGTGTTTTAAACTACGGGGTGTTACATTCTCCCCTACTTAGAGGATTTCGTCCCCGAAATCTCCAAGTTATGAATGTATATCCAAACATCCATCGTCCATCTACTCATCCATCAATCATAGGCATCCATTGTCCTTAAAAGATTTATAATGCTTATATGAACATATGCAAAGGTGTGTGTATATGTCCATATACTAATGCGTAAGATCAGGCGGTCGACTGATTCAGTCAACCTCCATAATGCAATGTGCGTTAGTGCCGTGAATCCAACATGTATACAAATAATCCTATCATAACATGAAAGTTCTATATGTGTGCGCAATCATTCATCTAAATGCAACATCCACATGATGATACACCCATTTTCATCCATAAAATTTAAAATGAACATATATCCATATGCAATATGTAAGTGATTGAGCCGATTTATGCCTAATGTGTGTGTATATGCATCCACGAGCAACCACTAGCAACTACTTGCATCCATCACGCATAACATGCCTCAAACTCATGTTTACATCCATGGGATTTCTACCTAAGGGTCAAAGACTTGATCAATAGTATATAGTTAAATGATAGAAACAAGCATGAATAAAATCTTTGGAAAAAGAAGTTAAGAACGTACTCTCAAAAAGAAAGGGTATGGGGGCGCGAATCTTGTCTTCAGTCTCCCAAGTTGCATTCTCATGGTCCTCTCCTTATTGCACTTTTACTAACTTAACCTCCTTGTTGTGCAGTTTCTTAACCTCCGATCCAAGAATACAGGTAGGAACTCGTCTAACTGTCGCCTCCCGTTCCACCTCTAATTCCTTAAGCATACTCGGTACAACTACTTCTGTCGTATCATGCAAGCACTTCTGTAAATGAGAAACGTGGAAAACATCATGAACACCAGTCAGTTACCTCCGGTAGTCTCACCCAGTAGGCCATCTGACCTATCCTTTCCACGATGGGAAATAGTCCTACAAACCTCGGTGCCAATTTCCCTACCGATATAAAATGAACCACATTTCTTAAAGGTGATACTTTGATGAAAACTATATATCCCACTTCAAACTCAATATCGGTCCTTTTCCTATCTGCATAAGATTTCCGCCGGTCTTGAGCTGTCTTCATGCGTCTGCGGATAAGATTAACCTTTTCTAAAGTTTATCTAATCATTTCAGGCCCAAGTAAAAGCCTATCTGTAGACTCCCACCAACAAGCCCGCTATCTATAGGGTCTTCAATATAATGCTTCAAAGGGTGCCATGCCAATACTTTCCAGATAACTGTTGTTGTAGGCAAACTCTACCAATGGAAGATGCTCTTCCCAAGTCCCTCCAAAGTCAAGGATACACAACCTCATAAGATCCTCTAGAACTTTGTTCACCTCTCCGTCTTTCCATCAATATGAGGATGATATGCAGTGCTGAAACATAACTATGTACCAAGCGCCTCTTGCAGACTCTTCCAGAATTCACTGGTGAATATAGGATCTCGATCGCTCACTATGCTGGAAGGTACTCCATGTAAATGAAATATCTTATGAAGCTAAACCAATGCCAACCAAGTCACCGTTCTCTTATTCTTAACCGGAATGAATGAGCGCTCTTAGTAAGCCTGTCAACTATAACCTAAATACTGGTATTGCCCTTTCTTGATCTAGGAAATCCATCAATGAAATCCATAGAGACGCTCTCCCACTTCTACTATGGGACTTCCAAAGGATGAAGTAAACCACTAGGCTTCCTCTGCTCAGCCTCGACTTGCTGGCAAATCAAACATCGAGAGACTAACTCTGCCACATCTTTCTTCATCCCAGCCCAAAAGAAAAGTCTCTTCATATCTTTGTACATTTTATCACCGCTTGGATGAATAGTCATCCTAGAATAATGGGCTTTCTCAAGGATTGTCTTCAACAAACTCCCAACTTGGGGAACACAAAGCCTTCCATCTCGTCGCAACCACCCTCTATCGTCTGTGAATTATCTACTGAGGTGACTAGAAGTCTCCCCTCTACTGAGCCTGTCCAATATATCTGAAATCTTTGGATCCTCTCGCTGTGAAATTCCTATCTGATCCCAAAGATTAGATTTAACCACCAGTGATGCCAATAAACCAGGAGTAAACTTGGTGGAGGTTCTAATATCAAAAGTCGATATGTACTCCAAGCTCTGCCTCCCTATAAATAGAGGACTCAAGTTCATCCTCTGCCTACTCAGTGCATCTACCACCACATTACCCTTGCCAGGGTATAAGAAATCTCAAAATCATAGGACGATATGAACTCCATCCATCTTTGTTGCCTCAGATTGAGATCTTTCTGCGAGAACAAGTACTTGAGAGATTTATGATCGGTGTACAATTTAAACTTTTCTCCAATTAGGTAATGGCACCAAGTCTTAAGTGCAAATACTATGGCAGCCGACTCCAAGTCATGGGTAGGGAAGTTCTTCTCATGAACCCTTAGCTGTCTGCCTCCATAACACACTACCCTTCCCTCTTGCATTAGAACCGCATCAAGCCCTATACCACATGCATTAGTGTATACTGTGAAAACCTTGTTCCCATCAAGCAAAGTCAAGACTGAGGCTATTGTCAGAGCCCTCTTCAATCGTTGAAAAGCATCGTCACATTCTATATCCTAAGAAAATGACAGATTCTTGTTCGTCAGTCTGGTGAGTGGGGCTGATATTTTTTGCGAAGTCCTTAATGAACTTCCTATAATATCCTGCTAGACCAAGAAAACTCCTCACCTCCATTGCATTCTTTGGAACTTGGCAATCTTGAACTGCAACTACCTTTGTGGGATCTATTGCTATCCCATCTTTAGAGACCAAATGCCCTAAAACCTCACTTCCTTTCTCCAAAAATGACATTTGGAGAATTTTGCCTTCAGTTGGTGCGTACAGAGAGTTTTCAAACCTCTATAAATGTCGGGCTTGCTCTTCCTCGCTCTTCAAGAAAATCAAGATGTCAACAACAAAGAACATAACAAACTTGCTCAGAAACTCCCGGAACACTCTACTTATCAGATCCACAAAATATGCTAGTACATTAGTAAATCCAAAAGGCATGACTACCCACTCAAAGAAACCATCTGGAGTTCTGAAAGCGGTCTTATCTATACTATCCTCGGTCACACCTAACTGATGAAACCCTGTGGCCAAGTCTAACTGGGAGAAAACGGATGCACCAACAAGTTGGTCAAACATGCCATCTGCCATCGGAAGTGGGTGCCTATTTTTTTTAGTGAGCTTACTCAACTCCCTGTAATCCACACATAAGCGAAGTGAACTATCTGCCTTAATGGAGAATACTACTGGAGCACCCACTCATATATGCTTTGCCTAATAAATCCTTTCTCAAGTAGCTCCCTTATTTTCTTGCTAAGCTCCCTCCTTTCTCTTGGAGCCATGTGGCATATATGCAATGCAACTGGATTTGCATTTTCCACCAAGTATATACGAAAATCAATCTCGCGCCTCGGAGGTAAGCCCTGAACCTCATTAAAAACATCAGGATACTCACAAACTATTGGTACAAATCGTAGATCATAGATAGATGCATCAAGTGACTCTAGGAAACTAAGCATGACAGACCCTTTAGGGTCACAAGAAATCTCGAGGGTCCTCCCATGGAAAGTCAAAAGTTTAATGACCCTTCTCTCACGATCTAGAATGGCACCATACATGGCTAGCCATTCCGTCCCTAGAATCAAACCATATCCCGTGAACCCAAGCACACATGCGTTGCACTCAAACTCGATGCCCAACACAGATATCCTCAAACCCCAACAAATCATAGATAAATGAGTCGTACCACCAATGGGGTTTGAGACAACTACGGGATCCAAAACCATACTAGTACTATGGTGCAGAGACTCAACCATATAATTAGATATAAAGGAATGCAAAGCGCTAGAATCAGAAAGAGTTCTAATAGGATGATTGGAAAGAGAAATCAAACCTTCAGTAGAAACTTTCCTACCCCTATTTGGAACACCTGTCACAAGAGCATGCACCTGCCCTCCAAAAGATCCTGCCCTCTAGCCCTGTCCTTGCCTCTTCGGGCAATCCTTAATGAGATGTCTGACCTCTCTGTAATGGAAACAAGCATTCTTCCTTCTCTTACAATCCTTAATCACATGAAACACTCGACCATAATTATGGCATTTCCTCTTGTCTTGGGCTTTGTCGTTCTTCCTGCTCTTCTTTTATTATTGTTGTCCTTTCTTGGGCCACACTTTCTTATTTTGCATTTCCTCAACCTTAGCTTCTTTCTTTTCACCCTTATCTTCTTCGTGCATCAATGCCATGTCAACGAGCTTCTCAAAAGTTGCTCCCATAGGAATATGAGACATAGCCAACCCATGGAGGGGTTCATTCAATCCTCTAACAAAACTCAAAGCTTTCTTGTGCGGGGTATTCTCTAGCTCCAACCCAAACCTTGACGTATTCCTTGACAGACATTCTTCCTTGTTTTAATGCCAAAAACCTTTCCATCTGCATGCTTTGCTCAGCTTGAGAAACAAACTTCATTTCGAATCTCTATCGGAAATCATCTTAAGTCTCTACTGGAAGTCCTGCTTGAATCACTTTCCACTAGAACAAAGCTTCATCTTTCAGCTGCTAAATGGGCAACTGAATCTTCCTATGGTTGTCAACATCGAAAATCCCTAACAAATCCTCCGTCTCCTTGAGACAATTCCTTGCTTCTATAAAAGTCTCATTTCCTCGGAATGACTTTCCTCCTATAGCACAAAAATCCTTGCATATCTTAGAGAAATTATCAGCTCATTGAGGAGGAGGAACAACGGCTGCAGCTGGTGGATGGGCATCTGCTTGGCCTTCGCAGGTGCCGTAGCCTCCAAATACCTACGAAACCAAGTCGGTATCTGTATGCCCTCTGGAATATTCGATTCCGTAGACATGCTGAAAAGAAAAAGGGAAAAAGGATTCAAATAAAGAATCAAAAAGATATTTTATGGCTTTGGGAATTATGTTTTCGAAAACAGGCATTTTCCTTGAAAATACTTTGTTTTTGAAATCGACTGAAAACAATTTTCAAAATCTTTTATCCGATCTGGTAACCTTCAGCTCTGATACCAAGTGTGACACCCCCACACCGTTAATGTCACTCTATTAGAATGCATTAAGTTTTATGGAGCGATGTAGGTGAACAAGAACATGAACATCAATAGACAGACATATAAAAATGGAAGCAGAATTCAAAAACTTTATTTAAAAGGAAACATCATGGTCCAAAACTCAGTTACATCTTAATTCTAAAATATTGAATACCAATTACATAAAATATATGTCTTGTACTTAAATCATCAGAGTACAGTACTAGAAAATCATAATCCCAAAAAGATCCGTAATAGAGAAGAAGAATAATAAAACGGGTACATCGAAGCAAATCCAAGATCTAAGCTAAAGCAAGAGAGAGAATCCTAGTCAACCCTGAGCACTCCCACCTTGAGAACCTGGGGGAGAAGGGAAGAGGGAGAGAAGGAAACAAAGCGGGTCAGACATAATGTCTGGCGAGTCCGGTTAGTTTTAGCATATAAATAAGTAAAAGCATCATGACATACGTATAAATTGGATGAATAAGACAACAGTATATAAGGCAGGTATATCAACCGAGCATGATAAGCAAGATAAATAGAAAATGATATTTTGTGCTTCTCAAGTACTTTGCTCTGCACCACCACTAGTATAACTATAGCATGATGATCCCAACAAGAACAGGATGGAAGACATAGGTGTACTTCTAGTGAGATGTTTCCACCCCATATAATCATAATAGGTACCCACATGACAAGTGTCATCCCAACTATAATAACGGGCTCCAAAACAAGCAAGACTAGATGTACCATATTTACAACCCCAATCTATTGGCTCCCTACTTCTCGTAGATACCTATGTTGGCCCCACAGTAGGATGTATCACTCCCTAAAGTGGCAACCCCATTATTTTCAAGATGCACAACTATATATACTTATGTCACAACGTCTTATCTTCCCAAGCAAGTGGACCCATGAATGCACATGAGCCCAATGGAACACGCCATCGGACACCTTTCTCCCAAGTGGCCTCTTATAACTAGCTCAATAAGCATGCCCTGACCCCGACCTAGTACAGGGTACTCCGCTTGAAACCAAGATAGGTTATTGACTGATACAGGTCCACACATAAGATGATACAAGCTTTCCCCTAGGCTTGTATCCCCGCTTCTAGGATTTCAATAGATCATACCTCCAATTTTAACAAGGTTGCATAACCCAACAGGTTAAGTTCGTGGGCCTATATATATAAATATTACCCACATCCCCAAGATTTACTTAACCCACCCATTGTTTCAAGCAAGTTTACTTAACCCCTACTCAATTTTACAGGTGCATGTAATCCTTACGGATTCAAATAGGTTAAGTACTACTAGTTCATCACCATTCATTCATTTATGATTACAATGCACTAGACCACCTACATTAAGCCTACAACTAGTGGATGCTGGATATGCTGGTTGGGTCCGGGCGGACTTCTTCCACAAGTCGGACTTAACCTCGTGTCTTAGAATGCTACGTGTTTATGGACTTAGACCCCTCACATTAGATTCACCACTTGTGGACGCTGGATATGCCGGTCGGTTCTGGGAGACTTCCTCCATAAGTGTAATCTAACCTCGTATCTAAGCGCGGTTACATTTTCTGATTACTGCGAATCTAGACATTTTCATTATTAACCAAATTTTCCCTATTTCATTATAGGTTTTCATGCCCCTTTTTCCCAAGTCATATTCATCATGTACTATATGCCCCAAATTAAGATCTTTAATCACAATTTGGTTTGTGCCCCCAAATCCATATTCATGTATTCAACTCAAGTTATGCCCAAATTTCCCAACAATTTATGCCCCAATTTTAACGTTACCCCTCGTTCCCAATTTCACGCATTCACATATTTCAGAGGTATGCCTAGGCTCGAAGCTAGCCTGGCGATAAAATAAAAAGGGAAAATAAGAAGGGAAGAGAACAAAAATAAGCATAATAACAAGATAGACATATGATGACAGAAATAGGCATGGCAACTGAATAAGCATATAGTGACATAATTGGGCATAATGACAAGATATGCATATAAGAACAGATCTGATGAATAATAGAACTGGTTAGGCATAACTGGGCATAACCGACCCAACCCATTTCTTTTCCTCCAAGAAAACCTCCCCATGGTTCGACCGACCCACCATGACCGACCAGGCCTTGCTCGACCTAAAACCTGCACATCTCCATTTCAACTCCGATTTCGACCAAAACTTCGACAAACAATATATTCGATGAAACTAACTCATCCAATATGACCAAAAGCATGATAAGAAATCAATAATATCACCAATATGACAATTCCATCAATAATAATGTAAAATTCACCGAAATCACCATAAATGTACATATGAACAAAACATGGATCTAACTTGCACATTCACATGAAATATCATAGAAATTGCATATCTAAACGTGCTAAATTAGATCATAGGGTGATTTATATGAAAATGGACTTAACCATGCATATATCTATGGAAAAACACTTGAAATTGATGAAAAACATGATCAACTACTCATACACTTCATTGTATCCATGTGACAGATGTAAACCACTCATGGATTCTCCAAAACAAGCTAAAATGATGGAAATAAGAATCCCAATAGAAAGCACCTCGCACTAAACCCCTTGATTCAATGAATCATTGCCTCAATTAATGTAGATCTAGCCTCCAGTGGTGTAGATCTATGATTTCCCCCCTTGGATTTTTATTTTTAATGGTGGAAATGTGTTAGAGGAAGAAGGAGATCAAGGCCACCTAATGAGAGAATGAGGAAGTAAAACTATTTCCAATACCTCTCACCCTTTATTTAATAGCCCACCAGTGGGCCTTCCCAAATTAGCCCATTGTGGCTCTCCAAACCTAAACAACCAACTAAAAAACCTTAAAACAATGATTCCTCCCAAACCGCTGAGCCAAATCTTTAATGTAACTACTCCACAGAAAGGCATCGCTTCCTTCTCAATTTCAATGGCTGCATTGGTTCGCGAATGAGTTCTTGGTCCATGTAAAGGCTCCTTTGACTTAACAATTTTGATTCTCTACAATTAAGTCGAAGTTCAATATTTTTTTAGGTTCATAAAGGCAAAGAAAATAAGTAATAAACAAATAACCTTTTTATACCTCCGAATCCGATGAATTATCAGTGACGTCTTCACCAGCATTTTCTGTGATGTATTCATCAAGTCCAGCAACATCTTTACCTTTATCTTTCCTATTTCATGCGGAAACCTCTTGCATACAACTAACCAATGAAGGCACACCAAGTGATCTACTAACTACATCATTTTCTTGCATTCACACGATTCACACTTGTTCGTACTTTGTCAAAACTGATTGTTGTGAGAACTGCAAGCAGATTAGCATTATTACTTACCACCAATGATAAATTAAATCTAGTTAACCAAATAGAGTCGATGTATAAAAAGTTCTTGCTATTTTGACAGAATGCATGCACAAAGAATAAATAGTTACTTGAATTGGTTGTAGCCTTCATGATCGGAATAGGACATCGACACAGTAATAGAAAATACTAAAATCCAATTCTTTCTTTTACGTGTAGAATTTTAATAAAAAATAGTTTGAAATATAAGATTTCATCTGGATTAATAAAACTGAAATGAAAACTAAAGAATACCTAAACACCAGCTTCATTCTCTCGGGTATCATCATCATTATCAGTTTCATTTTCTATATTTAATTTCCTCACGGTTCCTTTGTCCGTCACAGTATCATCTTCTTCATCATTATTCATATCAGGCTTCGGCGATAATTTCTTCTAACCTACTTGAGTTGGGTTGTTTTTCATCATTTTGTGTGGCTGCTGAAGTGTATGTGTAGTAATATACTTGCTCTTTGCAACCGGCTTCTTAGCAGGTCTGTAACAATAAAAATAACAACGATGGCCTCCTCCATAGTTCTTTACACACACACACAGAGTTATATATAAGAATGTATCTATATTACATATACATATATACCTTGAATTATGATTTTCCTTGGCCGTATGGTTACATGTGGCTGCAGTTGAATCAACGGCTCACTTTCTTTGTCAACGGTGTTGTCGATGTAAAAAACCACTTCTTCTTGCTTATTGCAGCCCTGTACATATTCGTTTACGTCCTTGTCATTCAATATCAGCTACCAGCCACCCCTCGTTCCTTTGCTGATATAGACTCCTCCTATTTCAGTGTAATGGAGACTAATTTTTAACAAAGTCCATAAGCACACTGTAAGAAAAGCGGTCTACAACATATTTTGTTACTACAAAAGATTCTCCACTGACGTAACATGTCCTTCGAAACTGTCCGCCATGTTGTAGTCAAATATTTATAAGTTCAACCATCCTGTACAAAATGAATACATTAGAATAAGGTACATGCATGTTAAAGTGAACAAAAACAACTATAACATTTTTGTCTACAACCAATTTGGATAACAGTAAAGAGGAATTTCTTGTCCTAACGAGATGGAATAGATTAGGCCAAATACATTCATCAAAGATAATAATTTACAGCTAAAACAAAAAGTGCCAAGCACATCATAAATTAGACAACAGATTAGACCAAGTTAAAGCAAAAAGAAAGACGTAACACCCCAAAATTTTAACGACTCTAAAGATGATGAATTAAAGAATAATTAGTTTGAAATACACTGTTAACAATGAATTAAGGAAAAATTAATTAAATATTCAGAATTAAGTAAAACGGACCATGCCATTGCGTCCAAATCGGAACAATGGTCAAGACAGACACCTGGTTTGCATAAATTGGACACCTTATGAAGAAGTTATTAAGGTTTGAAGTTTGTATGCATATAAGGAAGATATGTATACATATATTTTCAAAAATCAGCAAAACCAGGAATCCAGCGTGCAAATCGAGGAAGGGCTGACATTTTGATGTCGACCCGAGTCCCTGCTGGGTCGACCTAGGGGTCGACTCAGGCACATGGAGGTCGAACCCGGGGTCGACCTAGGGGTCGATACCCATGAAGGGGGGTCGACCTAGGGGTTGATACCCATGAAGGGTGGTCGACCTACCCATGGCTCTGGAAACTTCTTTTCTGAACCTAGACGATTTTGGAGCTAGATTCATGAACCCTATGCTATATAAAGGACCCTAGACCTAGGTTTTATTTATCTAAATACTAAACGAAAAGCTCTACTGCAATGAAAATTAAAATGGCCTTTCTTCTTCTAAATCAATTCAAAGAAGATTATACATATTCAAAGATTGCTACAACAAATTCATCGATGGCTACAGCAACTTATTCAACATGTTCTTCGTAGTAAATTGGATCCATTTCCTTAGATCTATTCACCATGATTTCATGTTATTTTTAGATCTAAATATTTAAATAGTAATCTTGATATGTATATAAAAATTGTATCTTGAATTGGTGCCTAATCAGTTCTATTATGACATAATTATCAGATCTGCTTTTATATGATCATATCGCCACCATGTTAAATCTTGTCATAATATGCCTATTTAGTTTATGCGTATTTCTATCAGTTAATTATTGATTCATTATTATGTCTATTTTTGATTCTCTTCTCTCCCTCTTTTTCCCTTTTTATTTTTATATAGCCAGGCTACCTTCGAGCCTAGGCCTAACGTTGAAAAATGCGAACATGCGAAATTGGGAACAATGGGGAAAGACATAATTTGGTGCATAATTGATATTGGAAAAATATGGATCTAAATTAAGGAATAAATTTGGAAATATATGAATATGTGTTTGGGGGCATATGTCTCGTTGGATAATATGAATTCAGGCACGCATTGGAATAAATGTAAATATGGAATTGGGTATAAAATGGGACATGTCTAAATATTGATTTGGGACATAAATTAGGACGTACGTGAATATGAATTTTAGGCATACACTGGCGAATATGGATTTGGGTATAACTTGTATTGAAACGGGCGAATATGGACTAGGGACATAAATTGGAAAATATGTAGATTTGGGTTTGTGCATAACATACATATATATGTATATGACTTGACTTATAACTTGGGAAAAAGAGCATATGGTGCATAATTAAAGGTTAATTGACAAGGGATGTAAAAGTCTATGATTTGAATATTGAATTGGGCATATAATTAAATATGGGGAAAAAGAGAAATAATCACCCATAATGATATAGGTAGATTTGGATAAAAATGGAATCTCTAGTAATTACAATTAGGAGTTGTAAATGCACTTATGACACGAGGTTAGGTTGCATTAGTGGTGGAAGTCTACCTGGATCCGACCGGCATTTCCAGCAGCCACTAATGTTTAACCTAATGTGAGAGGTCTAAGCATGCAAATACAAATCGGGCTAAGACACGAGGTTAGACCCAACTGTGGATTAAGACTTCCAGGACCCGACCGACATATCCAGCATCCACATATTATAGGCCTAATGTGGGAGGTCTAGCCCATTATAATCATAATTGGACATGGTAACGAATTGGACTACTTAACCTAATTTAATCCATAAGGATTGTATGATTATGAACTTAAGTTAGGGTTAAGTAAAATTGGAAGGCTAGTGGGTAGGTTAAGTAAAATAGAGGGGGTGGGTAATATTTACATATAAGCCCATGAACTTAACCCAATAAGGTTATGTAATTAAAGACACCTAGTTGTATACATAACTGGTGGAAAATACAATAAAGTTATGTAATTAAAGACACCCTTATAGGGTAAGCATAACTTGTAGAGATGATAGAATCAGATATGCGTAATAATCTGTTACGTAAACAACGATAAATTTTAGTGATGGTGTAAATTGTATTTATGATTAAATGAGGAAGAATTAGGAAAACTTATAAAATAAATAAGTTATATTTAATCATAAATGGTAAGTGACATTTAATTAGGAAACATGTGAATTGAGATATATTTAACAACGTATTAAGGAGAACATATTATTGCAATGATGTGACCAAGCAAGAATATAAAATAGATTGTAGATTATAGACCTTGGGCCACAATCTAGAAAATAACATGCTGTGGGCTTATAAATAAACTTAAATGGATTAAGTTATATGACTAAAATTAATAAGCAAGAGAAACTTGATAATTTGAATAAGAATTCAATATGAATGGGAATAACCAAGTTAAATTGAAACCCGGTGAGGTAAGCGCGTAAATGGATGTTTAGGCATAGGGTCTAACAACATATTAAAGAAAGGCACTTGGACCAGTTCGTACGTTTGAGTATGAATAATCCAATGGTGTATATCATCGAGCTGTTATAAGACACGAGGGGAGCGCACATTCATCAGATTGTTATGACGGCCCCAAAGGAATGGGAAGGGGAAGCCCGCAGCTTCCTAAAGTACGTAAGTGCTCCTAGTTGTCCTCTGTGCTGTGACAGATGTCTTAGGTTGTACTCGCAGAGGTTGGGTCTACGCGTAACTACTAGATGGGTAGGCCTTGACTGCAGATGTAGCTATGCAGTCAGAATGCTGTGACGAGGTGACACCAGGGTGATTCGACAGTTGCCTCACGAGGAGGTAGAGAGGGTCATGACCAACAGGGATAGTAGACCGTTGGATATCCATCATCGACAACCAGCGGGATGCAAAAAGACTAGAGCTAAATCCAAGATATCATTTCACCTTTCACTATCGAGGTACGGGATTGAGGGTAGACGCTACATGGATGTTTAGATTGGTTGTTATTAGGGGTGGTCCCTTAGCTCTGTAGTCTTTAATGGTTGAGGGAGGGGCCGAGGTGGGGCCATAGCCACCATGAAAAACAGACCCGTGGAATATCTGTATTTGAAGGCACTTAAAGGCGGCCTGTACAGATATGGAAAAGCTCCCGGCTGAGTTCCGTATTTCTTGTTTAGCCCTGCCACAGAACTCAGTGCACATTAGAGGATTTGCGATTGAGGCGTTGAGCTAAAATTATAGTACATACACGGGACAGTCTAAATACATCCATATCTGCTCTGGGTGATGTATCGTAGACTATAGGGTATTATTACGATAAGGAATCTAATTACATCGATGGTGGCAGTCCATACGTTTACGTAGCATAGTAATGATAGATATATGCAGAACGTAACATTTTATATAGAGATCTCTGTATGTCACTCTGGTGTAGGATGAGTGACTGCGTTTATTACGGTGGAGACCATGCGAGTGGGGTACCGTGGGGTGTATCTCAATACTGAGAGATAGCTACATAAATTGTATTAGGTGAATCCATGGGAAAGTAACTGGGTACGATGCGCGTATAAGTCTTGAGTGCTATAAATCCAAGTTACCTAATAACCAAGAAAATGCAATGGAACAGTTTTAGTAGGGATCATTCTAATTCTCATATACTAGTATCTGCGCGGTGCAGAGAAATGTATTTAAGAAGCACAATATGTCTTGTTCATCTGATTTTGCTCAGTTCACACTTATTATTGTTATTGTTATCTTTTTTTTCCAGTTTTATATACCTGCCATGATAGTTTTATTTATTTATATTTAAAAGTAACTTGCCAGAATTTATGTCTAACCCTTTTTGTTTCCTCTTCTCTCTCTTCCATCGCCCTGCCCCCCAAGGTTCTCAGGGTAGAAGTGCTTAGAGTTGATTTGGATTCTTTCAACCTAGCTTGGATTTTGGATATAGATGTATCGCTTCGACTTCTGGTCAACTCTCTTATGGCTTCACAGGGAAATATAGTTTTATGCTTTTGTACTCTGATATTTTTGGCAAGACAGATTATTCATGCAATTAGTTACTTATGATGTAAACTCAGTATTTGGGACCATGATGTTTTGATTTAAATAAAGTTTTTAATCCCACTGCTATTTTACATGTCTGTGTTGTACTATTATGTTCTTATCTACCTATAACGCCTCACGGAACTTAATGCATTCCCTTAGTGAGTGAAAATAACGGATGTGGGGTGTCACATTTGGTATCAGAGCATATGGTCAAAAGGTCGGATAAAGTATTTTGAAAATGGTTTTCAAAAAGGTCTCAAAAACAAAGTATTTTAAAATAAAAAGTCAGTTTTTGAAAAGCATATTTCCCAATGCCATAAATCGATTCTCCTCTTAATTTCTTTTCCTTTTGATCGGGGAACTATTTTCATTTGAAAGAGTATCCCTATTTCAGCATGGTTCCGTAGGCATGTTAAAACTACGGTACATGTCGAAGGGCAACGAAGTGCCCAACCTCCATCATTAGCCGCAGTGGTTTCACCTGCGTCTTATTTTCTCTCAAGCCGGATTTCTTTGTGATGGAGGCAGCTTTCAAGAGACTTGTTAGCATGTTGCACAAGGATTGTAAAAAGGAGAATAAGGGAGTTGGAGCTAAGGAGAACAACCCAAAGAGGAAAAGAGGAAATACCATAATTTTGAAACAGTGGGTCATCTGGAAAAGGATTGCAGAAAGAGAAAATGTGTTTGTTACCACTTTGGTAAGGCAGGACACCTCATTAAGGAGTGCCCGAATAGACAAAGACAAGGCCAGAGGACAGGAGCTTCTAGGGGCAAGCTAATGTTCTCATAGCTGGTGGATAGGATAGGGGTAGGAAAGTTTCCATCGAAGGATTGATTTCTATTTCTGATCATCCTATCAGGATTCTTTTCCTGGCGCTTCGCATTCTTTTACATCTGATCCTTTAGTTGAATCTCTGCACCTAGATATTAGTATGGTTTTGGATCCCGTTAGTGTCTCAAACCCATTAGGGGTATGGCTCATTTATCGAGGATTTGTCGGGGTTTGAGAATCTTTATGTTAGGCGTCGAGTTTGGTTACGATGCATATGTTCTTGATTTCATAAGATACGGTTTGATTCTAGGATGGATGGGTTAACCATATATGGAGCCATTCTAGATTGTGAGAGGAGGGTCGTTAGACTTCTGACTTTCCATAGAAAGACTCTCTAGATTTCTTATGACCTAAAAAGAGTCTATCATGCTTAGTCTCCTAGAACCTCTTGATATATCTATCGATGATTTGCGACATGTGACTCCTAAAAGGAAAAAGGGAACTTGATAAGCAAGTAGGGGTGCTACTTGAGAAGAGGTTTGATAGGTGAATTATATCGGAACGGGAAACCTATTGAAGGCAGTCCTTGAGGAAGCCCTCCATTCTAAGATGACTATTCATTCAAGAGGTGATAAAGTGTATAGAGTTCGAGGTAGTGAAGCCAAACTTGCAAGAGGAAGTGAAAGTATAGAAGAAAGCAACGATAGGATAAGTTCCGACTTGCATACTTGGATCGGAGGTTAAAACATTGTGCAAAGAAGTGAAGCTAGTAAAAGTGCAATAGGGAGAGGACTGCAAGAACGCTATTTGGGAGGCTGAAGACAAGATTCGCACTTCATATCCTTTCCTTTTCGAGAATATGTTCTTAATTTCTTTTTCCAAGCTTCGAATTAATACTTGTATCTATCGTTTGGATATCTTCTATCGATCTAGTCTTTAGGTAGAAGACTAACGAATGTAAACATGTGTTTAAGACATGTTATGTTTGATGGATGCAAGTGGTTTCTAGTGATTTCTTATGGATTCATATACACACACAATAGGCACTAGATCGGCTCAATCACTTACATATTTCATATTGAGGTGTATGCATTTTTAAATTTTTATGGACTATCGTTACATTGATGTTGCATGTGGATGGACGATTGTGCACACATGGAGAACTTACATGGATTAGGATGATTTGCATATATTTTGGTTGCATGGAACAAACATACATTGCATTAAGGAGGTCAACTGAATCAGTAGACCGCCTAATCTTTTGCATTAGTTTACGAATATATACACACGCTATTGCGTTTTCATAAAATCATTAGAAATTCCTTAAGGACAATGGAAGCCTGTGATTGCCAGATGGATGTATGATTGTTGGATGTTAGGATATACGTTCTTCTTAACTTAGAGATTTCGGAGACGAAATCCTTTGAGTAGGGGGAATGTAACACCCCGAAATTTTAACGATGCTAAAGATGATGAATTTAAGAAATTAGTGTGAAATACACTTTTAACAATGAATTAAGGAAAACTTAATTAGATATTCAGAATTAAGTAAAACGGACCTCGCCATTGCATCCATCTCGGAATTCTGGTCAAGATAGACACCTGGTTTGCTTAAATCGGACACTGTATGAAGTTATTAAGATTTGAAGTTTGTATGCATATAAGGAAGATATATATACATATAAATTCAAAAATCAGCAAAATTAGAAATCCGGAGAGCAAATCAAGGAAGAGCCTACATTTTGAAGTCGACCCAAGACCCTGCTAGGTCGACTTAGGGGTCAACTCAGGCACATGGGGGTCGACCCCGGGGTCAACCTTGGGGTCGACACCCATGAAGGGGGGTCGACCCATCTAAAGGGGGGTTGACCTACCCGTGGCTATATAAAGGACCCTAGACCCCTAGGCTATATAAAGGACCCTAGACCTAGGTTTTATTTACTAAATACTGACGACGAAGCCCTGCTGCAATGAAAATTAAAATGGCCTTTCTTCTTCTAAATCAATTCAAAAAAGATAATACATATTCGAAGATTGCTACAACAGATTCAGCGATGGCTACAACAACTTATTCAACATGTTCTTGGCAGTAAATTGGATCCATTTCCTTAGATCTATTCACTGTAAGTTCATGCTATTTTAAATAGTAATCTTGATATGTATATAAAAATTGGATCTTGAATCGGTGCCTAATCAGTTCTATTATGACATAACTATCACATCTGCTTTTATATGTTCATATCGCCACCATGTTAAATCTTGTCATAATATGCCTATTCAGTTTATGCCTATTTCTATCGGTTAATTATTGATTCGTTATTATGCCTATTCTTGATTCTCTTCTCTTCCTCTTTTTCCCTTTTTATTTTTATATAGCCAGGCTACCTTCGAGCCTAGTCCTAACGTTGAAAAATGCGAACATGCGAAATTGGGAACGATGGGGAAAGACATAATTTGGGGAATAATTGATATTGGAAAATATGGATCTAAATTTGGGCATAAATTTGGAAATATACGAATATGGGTTCGGTGGCATATGTCTTGTTGGATAATATGGATTTAAGCACGCATTGGAATAAATGTAAATATGGAATTGGGTATAAAATGGGACATATCTAAATACTGATTTGGGACATAAATTGGGATGTATGTGAATATGAATTTTAGGCATACATTGGCGAATATGGATTTGGGTATAACTTGTATTGAAATGGATGAATATGCACTAGGGACATAAATAGGAAAATATGTAGATTTGGGTTTGTGCATAACACACACACGCACACACACGCACACACACACACACACACACACACACATATATATATATATGTATGTATACGCCTTGACTTATAACTTGGGAAAAAGGCATATGGTGCATAATTAAAAGGTTAATTGAAAAAGGAGTGTAAAAGTCTATGATTTGAATAGTGAATTTGGCATATAATTAAATATGGGGAAAGAGAAATAATCACCTATAATGACATAGGTAGATTTGGATAAAAATGGAATGTCTAGTAATTACAATTAGGAATTGTAAATGCACTTATGACACGAGGTTAGGTTGCATTAGTGGTGGAAGTCTGCCCGGACCCGATCGGCATATCCAGCAGCCGCTACTGTTGAACCTAATGTGAGAGGTCTAAGTGTGCAAATACGAATCGGGCTAAGACACGAGGTTAAACCCAACTGTGGAATAAGACTGCCCGGACCCAACCAGCATATCCAACATCCACACGTTATAGACCTAATATGGGAGGTCTAGCCCATTATAACCATAATTGGACATGGTAATGAATTGGACTACTTCACCTAATTTAATCCATAAGCATTGTATGATTATGAACTTAAGTTAGGGTTAAGTAAAATTGGATAGCTAGTGGGTGGGTTAAGTAAAATAGAGGGGGTGGGTAATATTTACATATATGCCTATGAACTTAACCCAATAAGGTTATGTAATTAAAGACACCTAGTGGTATACATAACCAGTGGAAAATATAATAAAGTTATGTAATTAAATACACCCTTGTAGGGTAAGCATAACTTGTAGAAATGATAGAATTAGATATGCGTAGTAATCTGCTAAGTAAACAACGATAAGTTGTAGTGACAGTGTAAATTAAATTTATGATCAAATGAGAAAGAATAAGGAAAACTTATAAATAAATTAGTTATATTTAATCATAAATGGTAAGTGACATGTTAATTAGGAAACATGTGAATTGCGATATACTTAACAACGTATTAAGGAGAACATGTTATTGCAATGATGTGACCAAGCAAGAATATAAAATAGATTGTAGATTACAGACCCTGGGCCACAATCTAGAAAATAACATGTTGTGGGCTTATTAATAAACTTAAATAGATTAAGTTATATGACTGAAATTAATAAGCAAGAGAAACTTGGTAATTTGAATAAGAATTCAATATGAATGGGAATAACTAGGTTAAAGGGAAACCCGGTGAGGTAAGGTAAGCGCGTAAAAGAATGTTTAGACATAGGGTCTAACAACATATTAAAGAAAGGTGCTTGGACCAGTCCGTACGTTTGAGGATGAATAACCCAACGGGGTAGATCATCTAGGTGTTATAAGACACGAGGGGAGCGCACATTCATCTGATTGTTATGACAGCTCCAAAGGAATGGGAAGGGGAAGCACGTGGCTTCCTGAAGTACGTAAGGTTCTCCTAGTAGTCCTATGTATGGTGACAGATGTCTTAGGCTATACTCGTAGAGGTTGGGTCTGTGCGTAACTACTAGGTGGGTGGGCCTTGACTCCAAATGTAGTTATGCAGTCAGAATGCCGTGACGAGGTGACACCAGGATGATTCTACGGTTGCCTCACGAGGAGGTAAGAGTGTCACGACCAACAAGGATAGTAAACCGTCGGATATCCGTCATTGACATCCAGCGAGAAGAGAAAAGACTAGAGCTAAACCCAAGATATCATTTCACCTTTCACTATGAGGCACGGGGTTGAGGGTAGATGCCACATGGATGTTTAGATTTGTTGTTATTAGGGGAAGTCACTTAGCTCTATAGTCTTTACTAGTTGAGGGAGAGGCCGAAGTGGGGCCATAGCCACCATAAAAAATAGACCCGAGGAATATCTGTATTTGAAGCAACTTAAAAGCGACCTATACAGATATGGAAAAGCTCTCGGCCAAGTTCCATGTTTCTTGCTTAGCCCTGCCATGGAACTCGATGCACATTAGAGGACGTGTGATTGAGGCAACGAGCTACAATTACTATAACACCCCACCTCCGTTAGGGTCACTTATAAAGGGAATGCCTTAACTTCGGTGGAGCGTTTAGGTAAAAGATGCAGATAAATTACAAGACAGACAAATAAAGCAGCGGAAAATAAAGTCATTTTATAAAAAATGTGGTTCAGTCAAGCTTTTACAACAGTTGTCTCAATCATACTTAAAAGTAATACATAGAATTTCTGTCTTGATTCAAAAACTTCCAAGTATAAAAGAAGCCTAAAAATAACAATGATATTCCCCAATAAAGCATGAACCAGCCATAGCGGTGGAAGAGGGAGTCCAAAGCAATACATTGACTATCTTCAAGCTTGGAAAGAAAACTGAGCTAAGCGGTAACATTTCCTCCCTGTGAACCTGAGGGGCAAACGGAAGAAAAGAGGCGAAACAAACTAGGTCAGACATAAGTCTTGTAAGTCCGGTGACTTTCAGCATGAAAACAGGCAAAAGCATCATGACATGAATAAACTGAATATAAGACAATACCGTGATAACAAGGAAAACAAGATAACATACGATTAGCATAGATATTATAAGGCAAGATAAACTGAATGCGCTTCTACTCTTCCTCTGCTTCGCTACTACCTGGTTATTCTGATTTCTATATCTTTGCACCACCTAAGAAGTGTCCCAATTAGTAATCTGTATAAAATGATCATATGATAATGTGATCCCAATCCCTGCAATTGTGATAGCCTTCATGTGTACATCTAGTATGAGGACCTTACCTCAATCAGCCTAATTGCCATGAAGATGTTAGATGTACCCTTACTACCCTATCGATCGGCTCCCTACTTGTGTTAGTGTTCCATGTGTCTATGTCAATTGGGCCTCTCTTGCGTGTAGATACCCTGTGTTGGTCCCACCATAAGGTGTATCAATCCTTATGGTAGCAACCGACACAATTCAAGATGCACAATGTATACCTACTAGTACCCAGTGTCCGCTTTTTCCTACTCTGGAGTGCGTGCACGCCCGTAATCCGTCGGAACCTACACTGACGTACCCTCTACCGCTATTTTGACCGCTTATAATCAGCCCAGTAATCGTGCCCCACCCTGCCTAGTTTCAGGGTACCTTGATACATCTATGTGGGTTACTGCTGAAATGGGTCCCCGCTACTGGGGTTTCTTACTGGTTAAGTTTGTGGGCCTATATTTACTAATATTACCCAACAACCCGATATGTACTTAACCCTCCCACTGATTCAAACATGTTTATTTAATGGTTAAGTTTGTGGGCCTATATTTACTAATATTACCCACCAACTCGATATGTACTTAACCCTCCCACACATTATGTCATATTGGTTAAGTGTTGTCCATTCATATTAACTTAACCCACCAACTCATCATGTCATGTTGGTTAAGTGTTTCTTATTAGCCCTTCTCACTCGTCATGTTGGATTGGCTAAGTGTTTCCTATTAACTTAACCCAGTTCATTCATCATGTTATATTGGTTAAGTATTTCCCATTAACTTAACCCTATTCGTTCATCAAGTTACATTGGTTAAGTGTTTCTTAATAACTCAACCCCATGTGTTCATCATGTTGTAATGTTTAAGTGTCATCAAATCAATTCAATTCAACTTAACCCACCCACTTGTCGTGTTACATTGGTTAAGTGTTGTCTTCTTATATTAACTTAACCCTTCCATGCATCCTGTTATATTGGTTAAGTGTTGCCCTCTTGTTTTAACTTAACACTACCCATTCATCATGTCGTATAGGTTGAGTGTTTCTTATTAACTTAACCCTTCTCATTCATCATGTTGTACTGGTTAACTTAACCTTGCTCACTTGTCTAATTAACATGTTTATAACGGTTAACTGTTCTAAATTTACTTAACCTCACCTTCTTGTCTAATCAACATGTTATAACGATTAAGTGTTCTAAATTTACTTAACCCCATCTTCTTGTCTAATTAACATGTTATAACGGTTAAGTGCTCTAAATTTACTTAACCCCATCTTCTTGTCTAATTAACATGTCATAATGGTTAAGTGTTCTAAATTTACTTAACTCCGTCTTCTTGTCTAATTAACATGTTATAACAGTTAAGTGTTGTCTTAATTAACTTAACCCTACCATTCTTAACACGTCTTGTTCATTAGCATTAATTGATTTATTAATGCACCAACCTCTCACATTAGATCTATGTTGTTGCGGTTACTGGATGTGCCGGCGGTTCCGGGCAGTTTTACACCACAACTCAATCTAACCTCGGGTTTTTCTTCGGCATAATGCACTAACCTCTCACATTAGATAGGTGTTGCTGCGGTTACTGGATGTGCCAGACGGTTCCATGCAGTTTTACACCGCAACTCAATCTAACCTTGGGTTAGGAATGTTTATCTTTTAGCATATTTACCATACATGTCCAAGTCTAGTTTTTATATACTAACCATCCCAAATTCGCTAAATTAGTCATGTTCCAATTCTCAAGTTATACCCCAACAAAGCTGATTGCAAGTTATGCCCCACAAATTCAAATTCAGGTTATTACTCAAAATAGGTCTCACCCAATTTTCCCAAATTTGCAATAATAGTCATGCCCCAAAAATCACAGTATAACACATGCCCTAAGGTTTAGTCATATTGCACCATACAAAATATTCTCCAAAAACCCCCAATCATGATTCATAGTATAAATTATGCCAAAATATTGCCTTTAATTATTGTGCATGCCAAATACCTAAAATCCTAATTTAGGCGTGTTCACATTTAACAGTTATCCTTATCTTACTATAGGTTTTTCATGCCTAAGCCATATATCACTATACACAATGATTTTCTTCTTCCAAGTCATAAACTATCATATATATATATATATATATATATATATATATATATATATGTATGTATGTATATATATATGCCCAAATTTGAGGTTTTAAACCACAACATGTACTATGCCTTACATGTTTACAGTTTAGTTCATGCCCCAAATCCCAAGTCATATGTCCAATATACTTTATGCCTCAAATTTCAAGTCATATGTTCGATACACTTTATGTTTTAAATACAACATGTGTTATGCCCTCAAATCAGTTATGCCCTATTATACATAATTTAATACTTTTCCAAATTTTAGTGCTCGCCATGTCCAAATCATATATTATGCCCAAATTTTTTTCCAACTTAGGTTCATCTCTTATGTGATTCTGCTCAGGCTCGCAGTAGCCTGGCTATAAAAACAAAAGGGAAGAAGGAAAGAAGAGACAAAGAATGGACATAATAATATCAATAAGATAGATCCAACGGATATAGAAAGATTGATAGAAATAGGCATAATCTCAGATTCAGATTTACTACAATGTCATAATCACAATTAAATTTTACTTCTGAAAGTAACATGAACTTACAAATTACAGAACGGTCTTGAATTCTAGGATCTGATTTCTAAATTTGATTATCTATCCATTGATGTAGACGTTTGATTTGATGTTCTTAATCGATTACTAGTTTTGATTTGATTTTCTAGTTTGGAGAGGATGAATGGAAGCTTAGGCTAGCTTGTTGACGAACATCATGACAGCATCATAGTTTTAGGGTTATGATGTTAGGGTTTAGGTTTAGCTACATATATATAGATGTCTAGGATTATTTAGAGCCCTTAGATGAACTAGGAGTCCATCAGAACCACCCAGCTCAAATACACATCATCTGGCCGCTCAGAAGAAGACACATCATCATAGAACACTCCAGAATTCTGTGCTGGATCAGTATGGGCGCACTTGGTAGGTGTGCCAATGCATTTTTGTACCAGCGCACTTGTGAAGTGCGCCAGTGCATTCTGATCGACTTCCGGTTTTTCTGCCTAACTTCGTTCATCCATATCTTCTTCATACGGTATTCGTTTTACACAAAATCGGACTCTATCTCAAGCAGAATTCCGAGACGAACGCAATGGCGTAACCTGTTTAATCTAATTCTTCTTTTAATAATTAATTATTCTTTAATTATCTCTTATGTCCCGTTTTAAAATTACGGGGTGTTACATTCCCCCTACTTAAAGGATTTCGTCCCCGAAATCTTCAAGTTCAGAAGAATGTATATCCTACCATCCAACATCCATCTACTCAACCCTTCAATCATAGGAATCCTTTGTCCTTAAAAAGGTTTCTAATGTTTTTCATGAACATATGCATAGTGTGTGTATATGTCCTTACCCAAATGCAAAATCAGGCGGTCTACTAATTCAGTTGACCTCCTTAATGCGAACCATGTCAGTGCCATGAGTCCATCTTATATGCGATTATTCCTAATTGTACTTTATAACTTCTACATGAATGCACAATCATTCATACAAATGCAACATCCATATGATAACACATCAAGTTTCAATTCATATATATAAAAATTCACTCATGCATATGCAATACGAAAGTGACTGAGCCAATCTAGCGCCTAATGTGTGTATATGCATCCACGAGCAACCACTAGCAAACACTTACATCCACTTGCATCCACCAAACATAACATGTTTCAAACACATGTTTACATCCATTGGCTTCTACCTAAGGATCGAGGATAGGATCGAGAGGATATACTTAAAAGATAAAACTAGCAAATAAACTTTACAGAAAAAGAGAGATCAAGGATATACCCCCAGAAAGGGTACGATGCGTGTATCTGGTCTTCAGTCTTCTAAGTCACATCTTCTTGAGCTTCACTCCATATTGCTCTGACTTCTTAACTTCATGTTTTGCGTAGCTTCTTAATTTCTATTTCTAGAATATGCGTTGGAATTCATTTCACTCTCGCCTCTCGTTCCACCTTTTCTTCTTATAGTATACTTAGCACTACAACCTCTGCCGTGTCATGCTAACGTTCCCAGAACTATCTCTTGAAAATAAATAGATGCTAACCATGTTACCAAGTGTATATACTAAGATGATTATATTCTTCTCTGTCAAACTTGTAAGTGGGGATAATACCTTCGCAAAGTCCTTAATTAATTTCCTATATTAGCCCGCTAGTCCAAGAAAGCTTCTTACTTCTGTTGCATTCCTTGGGACCTTCTAGTCTTGCACCGCAACTACTTTTGCGGGATCTACTGCTATCCCTTCTTTGGGTGCCACATGTCCTAGAAACCTTACTTCTTCTCTCCAAAAATGACATTTTTGGAGAACTTCGCCTTCAGTTGATGCGCTTGGAGGGTATCTGAGACTTCCCTTAGATGCAAAGCATGTTCTTCCTCAATCCAAAATATCATCTATGAACAATCGAAGTGAACCATCCGCCTTTGTAACGAAAATGACCGGAGAACCCCATTCAGAAATACTTCGCCTTATGAACTCTTTTTCAAGCAACTCTTCTACTTGCTTACTGAGCCCTTTCTTTCCACTGGATTCATGTGTCGTACAGGTAATGCAACTGGTTTTGCATTGTCAACTAGATATATGCGGAAGTCTATCTCGCATTTTAGGGGATAAACCCCTAACCTGATCAAAAATATCTGCGTACTCATGGACTACTCTAACGGATCGCAAATCGTAGATAGATGCATCAAGTGATTCTAGGTAGCCAAGACAAACGGATCCCTTAGATTGCAAGAAATCTCGAGGGTATTCCCGAGGCAAGTTGAAAGTCTATCTACCCTCCAGCTAACCAATCCATGCCTAGAATCAACCCATAGCCCATGAAACCCGAATACATAAGCATTACACTTAAACTCAATACTTAATATAGCTATTCTCAAATCCTCACAAAACAAATATAAATGAGCCGAACCACCAATTGGATTTGAGACAATGATGGGATCTTCTACCATACAAGCACTAAGGTGTAGTGGCTCAACTATGGAAGCAGATATAAACGAATGTGAAGCGCTAAAATCAAAAAGAGTACAAACAGGTTGATCAAAAAGAAAAAAATAGACTTTTTCAATAGAAACTCTACTACCTCTCTCTCAGATACAGTGGTGGTGCACTTGCCCTCCTGAAAATCCTGTCCTTTGTTCTTGCCCTTATCCTTAATTATATGACCCATTATACCATAATAACGACACTTCCTCTTGTCTTATATTTTTCTGTTCTTTCCTCCTTCGTGAACCAAGTCCATATCCATGAGTTTCTCATCCTTTGGTTGTGTTCCTTAGCCAAACTCCCTTATTTTCATCTTTGTCATCTTTGTGTAACTTGTTGACAAGTCTCTTGAAAGCTGCCTCCATCGCACGGAAAACCCTACAAAGCTTGAAAGAAAATTAGCCGAAGGGGAAACTACTGCGGCTATATATGGAAGTTGGGCATTTCTTCGCCCTTTGGCAGGTGTCGTAGTCTCATCAAGCCTACGGAACCATGCCGCGATGAGGTTACCTCCCAGAAAGCCAGGAGCCTCGGAGACTCAGTAAAGAAGGAAACAAGGATTCAAACAGAGGATCAAAAGATAATGCATATGGTTTTAGGGAATATGCCTTTAAAACAAAACTTTTCTTTAGAAAATGCTTCTTTTAAAAACGTCATGAAAATAAATTTTCAAATCTTTTATCTGATCCGGTAACCTTCAGCTCTAATACCAAGTGTAATACCCCACCTTCGTTAAGGTCACTCACAAAGGGAATGCCTTAACTTCGGTGAAGCGTTTAGGTGAAAGATGCAGATAAATTACAAGATAAAAAAATAAAGCAGCGGAAAATAAAGTCATTTTATAAACAATGTGGTTCAGTCAAGCTTTTACAACAATTGTCTCAATCATACTTAAAAGTAATACATAGAATTTCTATCTTGAATCAAAAAATTCCAAGTATAAAAGAAGCATAAAAATAACAATGATATTCCCCAATAAAGCATGAACTAGCCATAGCAGTGGAAGAAAGAGTCCAAATCAATACATCGACTATCTTCAAGCCTCGAAAGAAAACTGAGCTAAGTGGTAACGTTTCCTCCCTGTGAACCTGGGGGGAAACGGAAGAAAAGAGGTGAAACAAACTAGGTCAGACATAAGTCTGATAAGTCCAGTGACTTTCAGCATGAAAACAGGCAAAAGCATCACGACATGAATAAACTGAATATAAGACAATACCGTGATAACAAGGATAACAAGATAACATACGATTAGCATAGATATGATAAGGCAAGATAAACTGAATGTGCTTCTATTCTTTCTCTGCTTCGCTACTACCTGGTTATTCTGATTTCTATATCTCTACACCACCTAACTAGTGTCCCAACTAGTAATCTGTATAAAATGATTATATGATAATGTGATCCCAATCCCCACAATTGTGGTAGCCTTCAGGTGTACATCTAGTATGATGACCTTACCTCAATCAGCCTAATTGCCATGAAGATGTTAGATGTACCCTTACTACCCTATCGGTTGGCTCCTTATTTGTGTTAATGTTCCATGTGTCTGTGTCAATCGGCCCTCTCTTGCGTGTAGATACCCTGTGCTGGTCCCACAATAAGGTGTATCAATCCTTATGATAGCAACCCGACACGATTCAAGATGCACAGTGTATAACTACTAATACCCAGTGCCTGCTTTTTCCCACTCCGAAGTACGTGCACGCCCGTAATCCGTCGGAACCTACACTGACGTACCCCCTGCCGCTATTTTGACCGCTTATAATCAGCCCAGTAATTGTGCCCCACCCTGCCTAGTTTCAGGGTACCTTGATACATCTATATGGGTTACTACTGAAATGGGTCCCCGTTACTAGGGTTTCTTACTGGTTAAGTTTGTGGGCCTATATTTACTAATATTACCCACCAACCCGATATGTACTTAACCCTCCCACTGATTCAAACATGTTTATTTAATGGTTAAGTTTGTGGGCCTATATTTACTAATATCACCTACCAACCAGATATGTACTTAACCCTCCCACACATTATGTTATATTGGTAAAGTGTTGTCCATTCATGTTAACTTAACCCACCCACTCATCATGTCATGTTGGTTAAGTGTTTCTTATTAACCCTTCTCACTCGTCATGTTGGATTGGTTAAGTGTTTCCTATTAACTTAACCCCATTCATTCATCATGTTATATTGGTTAAGTGTTTCACATTAACTTAACCCCATTCGTTTATCAAGTTACATTGGTTAAGTGTTTCTTATTAACTTCAACCCTACACGTTCATCATGTTGTATTGGTTAAGTGTCATCAAATCAATTCAAGTTAACTTAACCCACCCACTTGTTGTATTACATTGGTTAAGTGTTGTCGTCTTTTGTTAACTTAACCCTTCCCTGCATCCTGTTATATTGGTTAAGTGTTGCCCTCTTGTTTTAACTTAACCCTACCCATTCATCATGTCATATTGGTTAAGTGTTTCTTATTAACTTAACCCTTCTCATTCATTATGTTGTACTGGTTAACTTAACCCTGCCCACTTGTCTAATAACATGTTTATAACGGTTAAGTGTTCTAAATTTACTTAATCTCACCTTCTTGTCTAATTAACATGTTATAATGGTTAAGTGCTCTAAATTTACTTAACCCCATCTTCTTGTCTAATTAACATGTTATAATGGTTAAGTGTTCTAAATTTACTTAACCCCGTCTTCTTGTCTAATTAACATGTTATAACAGTTAATTGTTGCCTTAGTTAACTTAACCCTACCATTCTTAACATGTCTTGTTCACTAGCATTAATAGATTTATTAATGCACCAACCTCTCACATTAGATCTATGTTGTTGTGGTTACTGGATGTACCGGGCGGTTACTGGCAGTTTTACACCACAACTCAATCTAACCTTGGGTTTTTCTTGGGCATGATGCACTAACCTATCACATTAGATAGGTGTTGCTGTGGTTACTGGATGTGTCGGACGGTTCCAGGCAGTTTTACACCGCAACTAAATCTAACGTCGGGTTAGGCTTGTTTATCTTTTAGCATATTTACCATACATGTCCAAATCTATATTTTATATGCTAATCATCCCAAATTCGCTAAACTAGTCATGTTCCAATTCTCAAGTTATACCACAACAAAGCTAGTTGCAAGTTATGCCCCACAAATTCAAATTCATGTTATTACTCAAAATAGGTCACACCCAATTTTCCCAAATTTGCAATAATAGTCATGCCCTAAAAATCACAGTATAATACATGCCCTAAGGTTTAGTCATATTGCACCATTTGAAATATTCTCCAAAAACCCCCAATCATGATTCACAGTATAAACTATGCCAAATTATAGCCCTTAATTACATTGCATGCCAATTATCCAAAATCCCAATTTAGGCGTGTTCACATTTAACAGTTATCCCTATCTTACTATAGGTTTTTCATGCCTAATCCATATATCACTATACACAATGATTTCCTTCTTCCAAGTCATAAACTATAATATATATATATATATATATATATATGCCACAATTTTAGGTTTCAAACCACAATATGTACTATGCCTTACATATTTGCAGTTCAATTCACGCCCCAAACCCCAAGTCATATGTCCAATATACTTTATGCCTTAAATCTCAAGTCATATGTTCGATACACTTTATGTTTTAAATACAACATGTGTTATGTCCTCAAATCAGTTACAAATCAGTTATGCCCAATTATAATAATTTAATAATTTTCCAAATTTTAGCGCTAGCCATGTCCAAATCATATATTATGCCCAATTTTTTTCCAACGTACGTTCATCTCTTATGAGACTCTGCTCAGGCTCGCAATAGCTTGGCTATAAAAACAAAAGGGAAGAAGGAAAAAAGCGATAAAGAATGGACATAATAATATCAATGAGATAGATCCAGTGGATATAGAAAGACAGATAGAAATAGGCATAATCTCAGATTCAGATTTATTACAATGTCATAATCACAATTAAATTTTACTTCTGAAAGTAAAACAAACTTACAAATTACAGAACGGTCTTGAATTCTGGTATCTGTTTCTGAATTTGATTAGCTATTCTTTGATGTAGACATTTGATTTGATGTTCTTCTTAATCGATTACTAGTTTGGATTTGATTTTCTAGTTTGGAGAGTATGAATGGAGGCTTAGGCTATCTTGTAGACGAACATCATGACGTCACCATAGTTATAGGGTTATAATGTTAGGGTTTAGGTTTAGCTATGTATAAATAGATGTCTAGGATTATTTAGAGCCCTTAGATGAACTAGGAGTCCATCAGAACCACCCAGCTCAAATACACATCATCCAGCCACTCAGAAGAAGACACATCATCACAGAACACTCCAGAATTCTGTGCTGGATCAGTACGGGCGCACTTGGCAGGTGTGCCAGTGCATTTTTGTATTGGTGCATTTGTGAAGTGCGCCAGTGCATTCTGGTCGACTTCCGGTTTTTCTACCTAACTTCGTTTGTCCATATCTTCTTCATACGATATCCGTTTTACGCAAACTCGGACTCTATCTCTAGTAGAATTCCGCGACGAACGCAATGGCGTAGTCCGTTTCATCTAATTCTTCATTAATAATTATTTATTCTTTAATTATCTCTTATGTCCTGCTTTAAAATTATGGGGTGTTACAATTACAGTATATACGTGGGACAGTCCAGATACATGCATATCTGCTCTGGGTGGTGTATCATAGACTGAAGGGCATTATTCCGATAAGGAATCTGATTCGATCGATAGTGGTAGTCCATACGCTTACATATCATAGTAATGATAGATATATGCGGAACGTAACATTTTATATAGAGATTCGTACGTCACTCCGGCATAGGATGAGGGACTGCATTCATTACGGTGGAGATCGTGCGAGTGGGGTACCATGGGGTGTATCATTGAGAGATAGCTACATATATTTTATTAGGTGAATCCGTGGGAATTTAACTGGGTATGATGCACGTATAAGTCTTGAGTGCTATTAACCCAAGTAACCTAATAACCAAGAAAATGCAATGGAACGGTATTAGTAGGGATCATTCTATTTCTGATATACGAGTATCTGAGCGGTGCAGAGAAATGTATTTAAGAAGCGCAATATATCATGTTCATCTTATCTCGCTCAGTTCACACATGTTATTGTTACTGTTATCTTGTTCTTCCTGTTTTATATACCTGCCATGATACTTTTATATATTTATATTTAAAAGTAACTGGACTGGCCAGACTTTATGTCTTACCCTTTTTCTTTCCTCTTCTCTCTCTTCTGTTCCACCCCCCTCAGGTTCTCTGGGTGGAAGTGCTTAGAGTTGATTTGGATTCTTTCAGCTTAGCTTGGATTTTGGATATAGATGTATCGCTTTGACTTCTGGTCAACTCTCTTATGGCTTCATAGGGAAATATGGTTTTATGCTTTTGTACTCTGATAATTTCTACAAGACAAATTATTCATGTAGTTAGTTACTTTTGATATAAACTCAGTATTTGGGACCACGATGTTTTGATTTAAATAAAGTTTTTTTTAAGTTTTTAATCCCGCTGCTTTTTTACATGTTTGTCTTGTACTATCTAATTTACCTAACGCCTCACGGAACTTAATGCATTCCCTTAGTGAGTGACATTAACGGACGTGGGGTGTCACAAATGAGGAACTTTTTGTCCTAACGAGACGGAATAGGATCAGGAACTTATTCTTCTAGTCTTGTTTCTAGTTGTATTACGAGGACATCACCCCTAATCCAACCCCCATCAACAACTTCTGGTTATAGTTCACCACCTATTCCCATATCATGTGAATGCGTATTGCTCATGTCTTTTTCCATTGCATTCTTATTTTCAGTATCACACCAATCTCTTGGCAATTTTTTAGTAACGCAATGACTGTTCTATTCAACTGCATCTTCCACATAAAATACTTACTGCACTTGCGAAGACAGAACATAAGGACCAGTTTTATGGCAGTTGCTAAAATTTACTTGATTAAGACCATATGAATCTTTTTCCTTTTGGTACCAACAACACTTAAAAAGGACCATTGTGAAAGCTCCCTAATAATCAAGCTCAAAAATTTCTTCAATTGATCTGTAGTAATTGACATCACCCACTATTGGGTTTTGGTCTTTCGAACTTGCAAAGCTGGTGGTTATGGAAGTAAAAAATACACCACTATTTTGTATGGTACATGGAGAATCTCTAAATTTTGTGTGGAATCTATATCCATTTACTATATAACCAGTAAAATTCCTGGCTACTCGATTAGGACGTAATGCAAACACCTCTAAATCTGTTGAAGTATTGTCCTTTTTCAGATCCTCTTTTAAAGCCAATTCCAAAACTCTTCGAAATGTTCTCGTTCCCTCTTGTATCTTCTTAGATTTGCAAGGCCATCCACAAAAGATCAATGAACAATAAATAATAATTAAGGTCAAAAAACTACGAAATGCAGATATTAATTTATAATTAAGGAAAATGATATAGGAATTTAAGAACTTACTCGATCAAACTCTCAATTTCTTTATTATCGGAATTGAACAGAATATAACGTTGTGTTGCCTTCCAATCTGCATCTTTCAAATTGAACATCTTTCCATCTGTTGGACATCTTCCAAAATCAATTGAAATGTTTTTTTCCTTCATCAATGCTTAAAAATCTTGAACAGAAGCTCACACACTCTTCTACTAAGTAACTTTCAGCAATCGAACCTTCCGGTCTGTTTCTATTTCGTGCATAAGATTTCAACTTTCCTAGATATTGCTCAATTGGATACATGCATCTAATATGTTCAGGCCCGTCGTATTCAATTTCTCTGCAAAAACGAACAGGTAAGTGTACCATTATATCGAAAAAGTCCTATGGAAAAATCATTTCAAAATGACAAAGTATCTCGACAATTTCTTTTTGCAGCCTCTTGATATCATCCACTTCGATAACCTTGCTCTATAGCCCTCTAAGGAATGCACTAAATCTGATCATTGATTACGCAACCTCGAGTTTTGACGCTTTCTTCACGGAAAATTGTAACAAATAGTGGAGTATGAAATGAGCATTATGGCTCTTATATCCCACAACCATTCACTCTTTTATGTGCACGTACCGACTAACATTTGAGGCACAACCATAGGGCAGTTTGGTGTTCTTTAATACAGGGCAAAAGATTTCTTTTTCCTTATTTGTCATATCAAATATTGCAGCTCTAATTTCAACATGCTTTCCACCACCACGTTCAACAGGATGAAGGGCCTTCCTTATGCCCGATTCCTGTAAATCCAAATGAGCGTTTAGGTGATCCTTTGACATGCGACCTATATTAAGTAGATTACCTAATATTTTGTGGCATATGTTCTTCTCTATGTGCATGGCATCCAGGTTATGTCGAAGGGGATTATGACACCAATATAGTAAGTCAAACAGTATTGAATTTTTTTTAAAAGAGCTATCACTTTTACCTAGTTTCTTGATCTTATCCCTAAACTGATTTTTTAACCCCCGCAATAACTCTTCAATATCTGTTCCTGATAATATTTCTGGAATGCTCCCCATTTCAGTTTCGCCATTAAATCTCCTCTTATCCAGCCTCCACTTATGTATCAGATCAAGAAACTTTCTATGGTGCATATAACACATTTTTTCTATGCTTCTAATAATTTGAAGAAGTTTCATAATGGCATAATGTCATAATGGACACGCTATTTCCCCTTCGTGCTCCAACGACAACATGGCATATCCCGGAAAATCACTAATGGTTCATAAGACACTTGAACATAAATTAAAATTCCCATCAGTCAAGGAATCATAAGTTTCGACGCCAATATTCCATAATGCTTTCAATCGTTAATACTGTTCTTTGGAGAATCTGGACCAGATATTAATGTTGAAAGAATCAAATTCTCTTGTTTCATACATAACCAAGGCGGAAGATTTTAGTCTACCAACGCAATTGGCCATGTACTATAACTTGAATTCATTGAATGATGTGGATTAAATCCATCTAATGCTGGACCCAATCTAACATTACGATTTTCTAATGAAAAATCAGGATAGCGAGCATCCATCATCTTCCATGCCACACCATCAGCCAGATGTCTTAGTTTTACATCTTCTTTTCGTTCCACTTGGTGCCATCTCATAAGTTTAGAAAATTCTTTGCACATAAACATCCTTTGTTACCTTGGTCTTAGAGGAAAGTACCTCATAACATTTGCCGGCACTTTGGGAATCGACTTTGGCAGATCATTATTATCAACGATGTCTTCTTTTTCTTTTACAGTCCACCTCGAAAAACCACAAATGTCACAAGCCTCTTTATCTTTATTCTCTTCCCAATATAACATGCAATGGTTTGGCAGGAATGTATTTTATGGTAATCAAGACCTAAATCCTTAATGACATTCTTTGTAGTGTAGGAAGACAATGACAGCTTGGCATCAAAAAAGTCTTCTTTTACAAGCTTTAGTAATTCCCCAAATGCAGACTCGTTAACTCCATAAGCACACTTTAAATGATAAAGCCTGATCAAGAAAATTTAGTGCAGCCAGGATATAATGGTTTTTTTTCCTTCTTTAACATGCCGATAAAATTTCTCGGCCTCTGGATTTGGTTCTACTTCAAAGCCCTTGGGATTTTGACCAATTTTGTAACCCGCACATTTGAACATCACAAATAAATTATCCTCAAAATCCATCTCCATTGCGCGATCTATATGGTCATTTACACCTATTAATTTTGTCTGTGAAACTTCACAAATCCACTTGGTATGCAATGGAGAAGGGCCATTAAAAATAAGATGATCGTATATGACATTTTCACAGTACCAATTACGTTTTGTACATTTTTTGCAGGGGCACTTCATCTCATCACCTACTTTATAAATGGGAAATGCATTTCTTAGAAAAGCTGTTACCCCTCTTACATATTCGGCACTCGATCTCGGAAGTCCTATCCATTTGTAATACTCACTATCAGTTGCCACAATCTAACCACGACCTAGTAGGACTAAATTTGATTCCACTAACAGTTTCAAGACACGAACAAGGGCTACCCTATAAGGTTTGATTAAATTAGAAATAAGAACAAAACAAGTTAGTACTTTACAAATATACATAATCAGTGTGATGATACAAAGACTATTGTTTTGATATGAATTATCACTAACTTTTGGAACTGAATTGCAGGAGAATACATAAAACAAGCAACTAAGGATACTGAACACAAAATCATAAAATTACATGACTGCACCAAAACAAAATAGTACAGATACAAAGACTATACATGTGATACAAAGACGATATAGTTGTACCTAATACAAAGAACAATGCGATAATTTAATTTTGTCTTCTAATTTTTAGCCATTGAAGCTGGTCGTTAAGTCTACTAACGTCAGTTCAAAAACCAATAACTCGATTTTTCAGCGTTGTAAGTTGATGTTGTAATTCATTTGCGTACTCAGCGGCTTGACTTGGAAACTGTTGGTCAATCCACTCCCTAAAGGTACACCTTGTGGGATAAACACGACATCTAAAATAATGACAACCAATGCTTAATCCAATCAAAATAACATCTTCTACAATGGCATACCCACAATCACACATTATGATTAGTAAGTCAACTTGTTGTTCGTTAACCACTTGGTTGTTTTGATACTGACGACGTAAGGCAGCACGACTATGCCGTTGTATCGCCCTTTCTTCACGTCGTTCTTCTTCTTGCTATTGTCTTTAGAGTTCTTCTTGCTCTAGTTCATACACACGCAAATCATCATAGTGCCTTTCTTGCATCTCTATATAAAAATCAATAGGAGTTCTGGTGATGACGGGTTTGACATTCGTAGATCACCAATGCCCAGGGTATCTTCGTAGTCATACGACGTAGGAAGAGAAATAGGCATTATTTAACTACAAACAGAAATAGACATTTAAACATTTAAATTGGATTTCTTTTGTCCTCTTAATTTTGTTTTCACCTTTCGAAATAGGCATTATTTACCAATACATCAATGGTTTGGCAGACGTAAAAATACATAACTTGCACAATTTCAATACATGCAAACATATAATTTGAACACTTCAAATATAAAAAACCCTAATTTAAGGTAATTAGTATACTCAGATCACCTAGAGACTTTAAACGTAGACCAAAATAAGTTAGAGATGAAATCATCAAAATAAAATCGAAATGATGAATCCCTAACTACCAGTAATTGACCTAAATGATCCAAATCGAAGGTGTAAAGTTTGTAAAATAGGAGCAATCAGAGGTTTATGGTTTATAACAGAGGTAGAGTAGCAATAGAAGGTTTTCGTGGACGAATTTCGTGGAGAGAGCAGAAGGAAAAGTACGGGAGAAATTTGTTTGGGGGGGGGGGGGTATTTCATGAATGGAGAAAAGATCGTGCCAAATTTCCACTAAACTGAAGAAGGGATACGTTTGAACCATTAGATTAATCAACTTCTATAGTTATTTATTTGTTTAAACTAGATAACGCGGATTGCTGATCTGACATATATTTATGTAAAGCAACACTTTGAACTGGTGTTGGACGTCACAGCATAAGAATTCCAACCACAACACTGCATTCACATCTAATGCAACAACATATGAATGTTGATGCAGAAGATTAAAGAAAGCATAGCTTTTGCCACACTTTTCATGCAATGCACACAAATTAGTGACGAATATACCCACTTTTGTAGTGGTGGGCTTATGAGATTTCATAACTACGAACTCAACCATAAGGTCGACGTACTACTCCGGAGGTACTACCACATCAGAACTATGCGAATATTTCATAGAAACAACTTACAAAAACATTGTGCATGCTCTACATCTCTCATGTAAAATCAGTCTATACACGAGCTTTCTGATTTGCTCGTCTATCGGAAACTGTCCAACAAACCTAGAAGCTAACTTTCTGTTTCTCCCGAATTGACCCATATGCTTCAACGGTGTAATCTTCATGAAAACTCTATTGCCAGCGTCGAATTCCAAGTCTTTTCGACATTTTTTCGGCATAGCTCTTCTAATTATCTTTAGCTGCCTTCGTTCGTAGTCAAACGGTCTCGATACAATCTGAGGTTTCTCTAATCATTTCAGGCCCAAGTACCAACTTATCTCTAGTTTCTAACCAATAGGTTGGACAATTGCATGCCTCCCATACAATGCATTATATGGTGCCATCCCAACGCTAAACTGGTAGCTATTATTATATGCAAACTCAACTAGACGTAGATGGTCTTCCTGTGATCCCCTAAAATCCAACACATCAGCTCTCAGGAGATCTTCCAAAGCTCGATTAACCCTCTCGGATTGACCACCCGTTTGGGGATGATAAGCCGTACTTAAACACAACTCAGTTCCCAAAGCTTCTTACAAGCTCCTCCAAAATCCGCTAGTGAACAACAGATCTCGATCACTCACTATGCTCTTCGGGACACCATTTCACATAAAGTTCAGCCAATTTCGACGTCGTCCTAGCCAACTTGACAGGAATGAACCGTGCACTTTTGGTCAAACGATCCACGATGACCAAAATCCCTTCGTTTCCTGCCCTAGTTCTAGGTTGTCCATCGATACTTGCTCCCACTTCCACGTAGGAACTTCCAATGGCTTAAGCAAAACACTCGGTTTCTGCTGTTCATCTTTCACCAACTGACAGTTCATACACTTAGAAATGAACTTTCCAACATCCCACTTCATGTCCTGGTACATCTTATTACCACTGAGATGAATCGTCAAATTAGAGCGATGACATTCTCCCAGAACCTCTTCTCTCAATCCGTCGATATCAGGAATAGTTAATTGCCCTTGCTTTCGAAGCCAACCTTCTTGTTCGTCTTCGAACTCATTATTCTCTAGTTCCAATTTTTGGATAACCTTGACAAACTTTGCATCTCGCTTTTGGCTCTCACCAATCCTCTCGATGAGAGTAGGTTTTATCGATAAGCTTGCCAACATTTCAGGTTGTAGTTCGTATCTTGGCCTGAAATCGAACCTTGCCAATTACTTGAGGTTCTTCCATTTTGAAAACATCGCTCCCAAACTTGCGTGTCTTCTACTCAACGCATCTGCAACCACATTACCCTTTCCCAGAGTATAGGCTATACCAAAATCATATGATGCCAGAAACTATAACTGTAGTTGCTGTCGAAGATTCAAATCCTTTTAGGAGAAAAGATACTTCAAAGACTTGTGATCTGTTAACAACTCGAATCGTACTCCCAATAGGTAATGTCTTCACATTTTCAAAAGAAACACAATCGCTACCAACTCTAAATCATGATTTGGATAGTTCTTTTCATGCGGATTTAGCCGTCAAGTCGCGTAGGCCACAACTTTATCTTCTGCATTAGAACTGCTCCAATTCCAGTACCACATGCATCAGTGTATACCACCATCTATTTATTCCCACTTGGAATGGTCAACACAGGTGCACTTTTCAATCTCTCTTTCAGGATCCTGAATGCTTGCTCACACTTTTCATCTCGTGTGAACACTTGGTTCTTCTTCGTCAATCATGTCAACGGTGCAGCTACCTTAGAGAAATGCTTGATAAACCATCAGTAATAACCAGCCAATCCAAGGAAACTTCTCACATCTGTCGCATTCTTAGGTCTATCCCAGTCCTGGATTGCTGCCACTTTAGCAGGGTCAACTGCTATCCCATTTCCAAAAACAACATGACCTAAGAACCTCACTTCATTCTTCCAGAAGTGACACTTCGAAAAACTTAGCTCTTAGTTGATGCTTTCGCAAGATCTCCAGTACCACCCTCAAGTGTGTCTTATGTTCTTCCTCATTCCGAGAATAAACCGAAATATAATCCACGAACACAAGCACGAACTTGTTTAATTGATCTCTGAATACGCTATTCATAAGATCCACAAAATACGCTAGCGCGTTAGTCAACCGGAATGGCATCACTAACCATTCGAAAAACCGAGATGGTGTCCTAAAAGCAGTCTTTGGCACACTATCCTTAACCACCCTCAACTGGTGAAATCCCGTTGCCAAATCCATCTGAGAAAACACTTTGGCTTCGTGGAGCTGATCAAAAAAGTCATCAAACCTTTGCAACAGATACATGTTCTTCTTTGTCACCTTATTCAGCTCACGATAATCCACACACAATATTAATGAGCCATCTGCCTTAGTTGCAAACACGACTGGTGCACCGCGCTCGGAGACACTTCTCCAAATGAATACCTTCCCTAGAAGGTCCCGAACTTGCACCTCCAACTCTCGTTTTTCCTTAGGTGCCATCCGCCTAAGAGGCATAATGAGTGGTCCAGCACCCTCGACCAAATTGTTCCTAAACTCGATCTCATGATGCGGCGGCAACTCTTTGACCTCATCAAAGACATCTACATACTCATCAGCGATCAACACTAATAACAGGTCTTGTTGTGGAATCCCAATCGAGTATAGATAACTCACGAAGACCCCGTCTTCACGCTTACATCTAATCAACACCTTTCTCCCTTCCATCTCCCCGACCCTCACCTCTAAATTCTCGCAATTCACCCTTGCCGCATTCCTCTGAAGCCAATCCATGCCCAAGATGATCCGAACCCAGTGAAGTCACACTAAGCATCCATTCATAAATGAGCATCCTTGATCAAAAAATACTAGACCCACAAGGTATGCAAAGAACAGATGAACCCATACTAGATTAGTTACAACTAAAGTTTTATTACAACTTTAAGTTCCGAACCCATTCAACATACAATCTTATTATAGGTAAAAGAAGACGATTCTCTAGTACCAAATAGAACTCAAACAAATTTCACCGACAGAGAGCACATCTAAGCTAACCACGACTTCTCATAATCCTCATCAGGAATGCAATAGGAAACTAGGATATCCTCCAGAACACATGCTTCCCCTGATTGCTTATCCTTCAGAAAATATGGGTAGTTTTTCTTCTTATGCCCGGGCCTGCCACAATTTTAGCACTTCTTCTCAGCTTTAGGATTCTTACAATCCCTAGAAATATGGCCCCTCTGCCAACAGTTGTACCAAGTCACTTCGCCTCTCTTTTTATATTTCTTCTTTTTCTTCTCCAGTTTCTTTCCAACACTAGTGCCAGAAAAAGTTTCTTCTTGTGGCTCATGTCTTGTTCCAAAAGCCTCGTCCCAAGTAGTACCGATTCTTTGTTCTAGATCCTTAACTCGGCGTCGAAGTTGCTCCAAAGCTCTACTTCTTCTTAACTCATCTTCTTCACCTATAGAAGAATGGCATCCTTAACATAGCTACTGCCATCATGACCACCTCAAATATGACCAGATATTCTGGTGCAATGGCTAAAGCTCCCAACTGGCTTTCATTTCCTACTCCTTCAGTCTCAGACTCACTCCTAGAGGTTTGATGACTCATTCTAAATCTAAAATAGAATGATTAGTCCACATATGAGATAATGATAGAAATGAAATCTGAATCTTTATTATATTATACACTACTATATAGTATACATCCATCAAAATCTACAAATATGTCTCTCATTCGTGATTACGTTCTTGAAGTTTGGCTAAAATCATTAATCAGAGCTCTGATACCAAATGTGATGACCGCCTACAACCCCTGCACTATAGAAGAAGAAGAATGCGCTGAAAGGTGTGCCAGACAGCTATGGATGATTATCAGGATATGATAACAATCTCGGAACCTGTCGTAAACTCACAGTGCAAGGATAAAATATAATAGAACATATACAACAGGTAGTGATAGTGAAGAAGAAAACACTAAACTTTCATAACAACTAGAAAGTATTTTCTATACACGTGGATAACAACAATAGTGTTTGTACAATTGGCCTCACTACAGCACTTAGAGAAATAGAAAACAATGGAATTCCAAATATTAGATAGTAATAAAACTAGTATGTGAGCCTCCTACTCGCCATCGATCAGCATCGTCGTCCCCACAAAAGCATCACCTATCACCTGCTACTCAGTCTGCCCATCCAAAACCGGATGAACAGCTCAAGGTAATAAGAGAAAACATAGAACCTTGAGTCAGATAACAGTCTTAGTGAGTGATAAAACATCTAACATACTTCATCAATAAAGTATATGAGGATGGGTAAATAAACAACTAATCTACCTAGCTTTAGAGAAGAACTTACACCTGCCTTCCGCACACCTGACAGTGATAGCCTTTACAATCCATAAGTTCAAAGGAATAACAATTCAGTCAAGGCGGCTAAAGCATCCCTTCATTTATGGCAAAGCAACTCAATCATGATCACAACATGCATTCATACATCCAGGATTGACTCTGGCTATCACCGCCAACGTTGCTTTGGAACCCTCGTTATCGTATGATCGGCTAACAGCTAGCCGTCAATTGTCAAGGACCATACATGATGCCTCGGTTCTAGCAAAACCATACATGCTATACTCTACACGTGTTTAGGCCATACATGACGCCCAGGGGAATCGACCTACAATTAGTCTTTAATTTTACCCTTGCTTTGAGTCCACTAGAACCCATGACAATAGAAATTCCTCGGCTTACTCATCTCTAGTCATTATCAACTACGACTATTAATAGCTCAGAATACTTTAGAGCAATCACTTCACACAAACTCAATACATTATTGATTCATTTCCACATTCGTCACATCCGATGAATAATTCACCTTACTTCCTCATTCCTCCATGGAATTCACTTCGAAGTTATCACCACTTTCGAACTAAAGAAAAACATCAATCATAAGGTCCGAAAAAATCCATAACATCACATCAATTTGCTAAAGGAAAAAACCACAACACTTAAAAACACTGTTACTACTTCGGGTACACATACCAACCAGCACCTCTTCTCCATGATTGACCCAACAACTTGGGTGCGACCGACCCTAGTCATGCTCGACCCAAACCTTGCATGACCTCCTTAGTGAACGACCGACCATGGTCATGCTCGACCCAAACCTTGCATGACCTCCTTAGTGAACGACCGACCCTAAGCAAGGACCGACTAACCACCGCTCGACCCAACTGTGCACGATCCTTACCACCTGGCCTAGCCTACTCTGCTCGCTTGCTCGACTGACCCATTTGGCTTGCACCTCCTAAGCTAACTTGACCTTCCGTACTCGAGCCTTGGCTCGCTCGACCGACCCAGGTCTTCCAAGTACGACCTACCCGGATAGGACCGACTGACCCACATCACGATCGACCCAACCCATTTCTTTTCCTCCAAGAAAACCTCCCCATGGTTCGATCGACCCACCATGACCGACCAGACCTTGCTCGACCCAAAACCTGCACATCTCCATTTCAACTCCAATTTCGACCAAAAATTCGATAAATGATACATACGACGAAACCAACTCATCCAATTCGTCGAATATGACCACATGCATGATATGAAATCAATAATATCACCAATATGACAATTCCATCAATAATAATGTAAAATTCACCGAAATCACCATAAATGTACATATGAACAAAACCATGGATCTAACTTGCATATTCACACGAAATGTCATAGAAATTGCCTATCTAAACTTGCTAAATCAGATCATAGGGTGATTTATATGAAAATGGACTTACCAATGCATAGAACTACGGAAAAACCCTTGAAATTAACGAAAAACATAATCAACTACTCATACACTTCATTGAATCCATGTGAGAGATGTAAGCCACTCACCAATTCTCCAAAACAAGCTAAAATGGTGGAAATAAGAATCCTGACAGCAAGCACCTCGCGCCAAACCCCTTGATCTGATGAATCCTTGCCTCTATTGATGTAGATCTAGCCTCTAATGTGTAGCCCTCCTTGGATATTGATTTTTAATGGTGGAAAGGTGTTAGAGGAAGAAGGAGATCAAGGCCACCTAATGAAAGAATAAGGAAGTAAAACTATTTCCCATACCTCTCACCCCCTATTTATATCCTTCCAATAGCCCACTAACAGGCCTTCCCAAATCAGCCAATTATGGCTCTCCAAACCTGAACAACCAACTGAAAAACCTTAAAACAGTGATTTCTCCCAAACCGCTGAGCCAAATCTTTAATGTAACCACTCTACAGATGGTCATAAACAAATTCGGTAAAAAATATGGACATGTCTCACATCCCCATAGGCAACATAATAAAAGATGAGAATGATCCAACCCTCAGGGAATAAAATAAAAATATTTTACGATCTTTTGATACGTAAAATGCGGGCCGTTATATTTTTGATGAGGTTAGGGGCTTACCTCCGAGGTGCGAGGTTTATTTCCAAATATATTTGGTGGATAATATAAAGCCATTTGAATTGCCAGTGCGCCGCACGGATCGTAGGGAAAGAAGGGAGCGCAATAAGCAAGTAGCAGAGCTACTTGAGAAGAGGTTTATTAGGAGAAGCATATCCGAATGAGGTACTCTAGTCGTCTTTGCAACCAAGGCAGATGGCTAGCTTTATTTGTGTGTAGATTACAGGGAGTTGAAAACACTCACCAAGAAGAATAGGCACCCAATTCCGAGGATAGACAATCTGTTTGACAAGCTTGTTGGTGCACCTGTTTTCTCTCAGTTAGACTTAGCCATAGGTTTTCATTAGTTGAGAGTGGTCGAGGACAGTATATACAAGAATTCTTTCAGAACTCCAAATGGTTTCTTCGAGTGGCTAGTCATGCCTTTTGGGTTGTCGAATGCACCCGCGTATATTGTGGATCTAATGAGTAGGTCGTTCTGGGAGTTTCTAAATGAGTTCGTTGTGGTCTTTGTGTATGACATTTTGATCTTCTCGAAGAGCGCGGAAGAGCATGCCCTACATTTGTGGGAGGATTCGAAGACTCTCCGAGTGCACTAGCTTAAGGCGAAATTCTCCAAATGTCATTTTTGGAGGAAGGTAGTGAGATTTCTAGGGCATGTGGTCTCCAAGGATGGGATAACAGTGGATCCCGCAAAAGTAGTTGCAGTTCAAGATTGGAAGATTCCAATGAATGCAATGGAGGTAAGGAGTTTTCTTGGTTTAGTGGCTATTACAGGAAGTTTAGTAAAGACTTCGCAAAGATATCAGCCTCACTCACCAGACTGACAAAGAAGAGTCTGACATTTTCTTGGGATATAGACTATGAGGATGCTTTCTACTGATTGAAGAGGGCTCTAACAACAGCCCCAATTTTGACATTACCAGATAGGAGCAAGATGTTCACGATGTACACGGATTCATATGATACAGGGCTTGGTGCCGTCTTGATGTAAGAGGGAAGGGTAGTATGCTATGGTAGTAGACAACTGAGAGTCCATGAGAAGAACTACCCTACCCACGATTTGGAATTAGCTGCCATCATATTTGTGCTTAAGCATTGGCGACATTATCTGCTTGGAGAGAGGTTCGAGTTGTACACGGACCACAAATCTCTCAAGTATTTGTTCTCACAGAGGGATCTCAATTAGTGACAGCAGAGATGGATGGAGTTCCTAGCATCCTATGACTTTGACATTGCTTGTACCATTGGCAAGGGTAATGTAGTGGCTGATGCGTTGAGTGGGCAGAGGATGACTTTGAGTCCTCTATTCGTAGATAGGAGGAGCTTGGAGTACATATCGACTTTTGATTTTAGGCCTTTTTACGATCTTACACCCGGTTTGTTGGCATCCTTAGAAGTGCGGCCCACTCTTATGGATCAGATAGGATCTTCACAGCGAGAGGACCCACAGATTGAAGACATCTTGGATAGGCTCAACAGAGGGGAGGCTTCTGGTCACCTTAGTAGATATTCTACAAATGATAGAGGGTGGTTGTGACTGGATGGAATGTTGTGTGTTCCCCGTTTTGGCAGTTTGCTGAAGACAATCCTTAAGGAAGCTCATCATTCTAGGAAATGACAATCCATCTAGGAGGAGACAAGATGTATAGTGATATGAAGAGGGTTTTTTTTTGTGTTGGGTTGAAGAAAGATGTAGTGGAGTTTGTCTCTCTATGTTTAGTTTGCCAGCAAGTCAAAGCTGAGCAAAGGAAGCCTGGTGGTTTAATTCATTCTTTGGAGGTCCCACAATGGAAGTGGGAGAGCGTCTATATGGATTTCATCCATGGTTGGCCTAGATCGAGGAAAGGAAACACCAGCAGCTAGATTTTAATAAAACGGCTTACTAAGAGCTCTCGTTTTATTCCTGCTAAGAGTAAGATAATTGTGGCATGGTTGGCATCAGTTTATCTTCGTGAGATAGTCCGCCAACATGGGGTACCTTCTACCATAGTGAGTAATCACGACCCCATCCTTAGTAGTGAGTTCTGAAAAAGCTTATAAGAGGCACTAGGTACATAGTTATGTTTGAGAACTGCATATCACCCTCATATAGATGGGCAGACTGAGAGGGTGAATAGAGTTCTGGATGATCTTTTGAGGCTGTGAATCTTAGACTTTAGAGGGAATTGGGAGGAGCATCTTCCATTGGTTGAGTTCGCCTACAACAATAGTTATCAAGCTAGTATTGGCATGGATCCCTTCGAGGCACTGTACGGACGACCTTGTAGATCACCAACCTGTTGGTGGGAGTCTACGGAAAGGCTTCTACTTGGACTTGAGATTGTTAGAGAAACTTCAGCGAAGATTCATCTCATCCGCAGGCGCATGAAGACAGCTCAGGACATGCAGAAGTTGTATGTAGATAAGAGAAGGATTAATATTGAGTTTAAGGTGGGAGACATGGTTTTCATCAAAATGTCACCTTTGAGGAATGTGTTCACTTTGGGTCTGGAGGGAAACTGGCACCAAGATTCGTAGGACCATTTCCCATAGTATAGAGGATAGGTTAGATGGCCTATAGGGTAAGACTATCGGAGAGATTGGCGGGCGTTTATGACGTTTTCCACATCTCTCATTTGCGAAAGTGTCTACACGATACAATAGAGGTTGTTGAGCTGAGTGGAGGAAGTATAGGTAGAACGGAAAGCGACAGTTAGATGAGTTCCTGCCAGTATTCTTGGATCAGTGGTTAAGAAGCTACACAACCGAGAGGTCAAGTTGATGAAAGTCCAATAGGGGGAAGACCGTAAAGATGCAACTTGGGAGACTAGAGACAAGAACTGCTCTTCGTACCCTTTTCTTTTCAAGAGTGTGCCTTAACTTCTTTTTCCAAGCTTTTATTCATACTTGTTTATGTCATTCGTATGTATCCTATCGATCATATCTTGGACCTTTAGGTAGAAAGCCAATGGGTGTAAACATGTGTTTGAGATATGTTATGTTTGATGAATGCAAGTGGATGCAAGTTTTTGTTAGTGGTTGCCAGTGGATTCATATACACACACACATTAGGCACTAGATCGGCTCAATCACTTACATATTGCATATGGATGTGTGTGCATTTTAATTTTTTATGGATGAAAATGGTTGTATCATCATATGGATGTTGCATTTGGATGAATGATTGTGCACACATATAAAACTTACATGCTGTAATAGGATTGTTTGCATACATTTTGGTAACGTAGCACGTACATAAATTGCATTAAGGAGGTTAACTGAATTAGTAGACCGCCTGATTTTTTGCATTAGTATAAGGACATATACACACAATTTTGCATATGTTCATATAAGCATTAGAAACCTTTTAAGGATAATGGATGCTTGTGATTGATGAATGAATAGATGGTTGTGGTTGTTAGGATAAACATTCTTCCCAGCTTAGAGATTTCGGGGACGAATTCCTTCAAGTAGGGAAGAATGTAACACCCCATAATTTTAAAGACACTATAATGAGAAAATTAAGAATACTTAATAAATATTGGGAATTAAGTAAAATGGACTACCATTGCGTTTGTCTCGGAATTCTGCTTAAGATAGACTCCGAGTTTGCATAAAACGGATATCGTATGAGAAAGTAATTAAGCTTAGAAGTTTGTATACATATACACACATATATATAAGTTAATCAATTCAGAATTCAAAATAAATTAAAATCGAAGAGCGGGGAGGCACGCGGGAATTCGACCCCTTGGGGGTCGACCCATTCCCCCATGGGGATCGACCCTATGGTCGAACTACACAAGCGGGTGTCAACACACCCCAGATCCATCCAAATTCGTACCCTGAACCTAGAATTGTTTATGAACGGGATTCGTTGGCGGTAGGCTATAAATAGGACAACATTTCTGTTGTGTAATTCACCTAAAAATAATGGAGACAACGAGATGCTGCCCCAACTTGGATTGAGTTAGCCTATTCTTCTTCAACAACTACTTACGCGTATACAAGAATCTCTGCTACAACATCAACATTCTTTTCTCTGTTCTTTAGATCCAGTCTCTATGAGTTCATGTTATTTCTGGATATAAACATTTAACAAGTAATCCTGACATGTTTATAAATCTGGATCTAAACATATGCCTGTTAAGAAACCAATTATATCTAAACAGATATATCATTACATGTACACCTGATCTACTATTCACTTCTTATATGCCTATTGCTGATTTGCCTACTTCTGCTATCATATGCCTATTCTATTATTATGCTTTTTTCTGTTCTCTTCTCTCCCTCTTTCTCTTTTTATTTTTATAGCCAAGCTACCTTCAAGCCTAAGCCTGTCGCTGAAAGATGCGAACGAATGAAATGGGGAATGGTTGGGAAAGTTAAATTGATATTGTATTATAAATCATGACGGGGATTTGGGGGCCAAACCTATACTGTGATATATGAATATTACCTGGGATATATCTTATACTGTGAATTATGACATGAGAATTGAGGCATGTAAAATCTGTAGGCTTAATAATTAGATTAAGCAAAACATGTAATGTAACTGTAATACTTAGCATGTTTAAATCTGTGGGGGTTTATGAACCTTATAAATACTGTAGGGGTTAGGTAAACCTATTTGAATTGGTGGGGGTTAAGTAAATGTATCAAATGTGTGGGGGGTCATACGAACCTGATAAACTTAATCTGTTTTATATGTTGGGGTTATGAGGGCTTGTAAATCTGTTAGGCATAACCTATCAAAATCCTAGTAATTGGGGATACAAGCCTAGGGGGTGGCTTGTGTCATCTGTTGCATGGGACCTGTATCAGTCAGTAACCCATTCTGGTCTCATAGAGGGGACCTCGAACTAGGTAGGGGTCATGGGCACGCTTATTGAGCTGATTATAAGAGGTTCATATAGGTGGAGGTGTTATGATGGCGCGTTCCAACGAAGTCATGTGTGTCCATGGGTCCGGCTTGCTCAGAAAAATAAGACGTAACACTGGTAAATACGGTTGTGTTTATCGGGGGTTTCCACTTTAGGAAGTGATACATCCTACTGTGGGGCTGACATAGGGTATTTATGGGATAGGGAGTCGATCGATTGGGGGTAGTAATTAGGGTACATCTAGTCCTTCCTGTTTAGGTGCCTTTTATTATCGTTGTGCTTAACACCCGTTATTTCTTTTGGATATTATCGTCTGAGGGTAAAAGCCATCACTAGAAGTACACGTAAGTCTACCATTATGTTTCTGTTGGGATCTTTCTGTTCTATTATACTAGTACTGGTGCAGAAAAAAGAATTTGTGAAGCGTTATCTGTTCAGTTTATCCTGCTTATCAAGTTCAATCTATTATACCAAACATATGACACTGTTATCTCTCATTTAGTTTATATGCTTGTCATGATGCTTTTATTAATTTATATGCTAAAAGTAACTGGACATGCCAGACTTTATGTCTGACCCATTTTGTTTCCTTTTCTCTTTCTCTTCCTTCCCCCAGTTTCCTAGGATGGAAACGCTCAAGCTTGATTAGGATTCTCACACTGTTTAGCTTGGATTTTGGATATTGCTTAGATGTACCGCTTTGATTACTTATCCACTATGTTATATTTCTTTTTGGGGAATATGATTTTATATTACTGTACTCCAATAGTATTAGTACAAGGTAGATACTTTTATTTGATGTAGTTGTTTTTCAGTATTTCAGACTGATGTTGTAATTGTATTGTGGACCACGATGTTTTCTGTTAGAAAATAAAGTTTTAAATTTCCGCTGCTATTTTATATTTGTCTTGTAATGTTTATGCTTTTGTTTACCTATAACGCTTCACGGATCTTAATGCATTCTGTTAAAGAGTGACATTAACGGACGTGTGGTTTCACACATTGGCTTCCCCAATGGCTAAAACCTTTCTCTCCCGTTCATCGGTTAAGGTGTTTAGCACCTTTGAAACAATATCAAAGTCACTATATTTTCTCCTAACCCCATAAGAGCAAGAAGAATGTTTTGAAATCTAGAGTACATGCCTTTTGTAGATTCATTTTGAAATTCTGGAGTTGGTTTTTGAGCATTGAGATTTTTGTCTATTTGACCTTGTTTGTTCCCTCGTGAATGGTAATAAGTGTTTCCCATATCTGGTGTGAAGTTATGTAGAAGCTAATACGATTAAATTCATTTCTATCCAAAGCACAGAATAGCATATTTATAGCTTTGGGATTTTCGCTTACTTCATTTTTATTATTGGTTGTCCATGAAGAGTAATTAGTTGTAGGTGCAGTGAATTGTGTTTGAGTTTCATTCTAAGCATCAAAGCTAGTTGCTTGCATATAGATTCTCATTCTTATTGCCTAGTAACTATGGTGTAAGCCATTGAATTGTGGAGGTCTTTGGGTAGATTGTCCTTCAGCAAAAATAGAGCTATAGGCAGTAGTTGTGCTGGTACTTGTGTTATTCTCCATAATATCAATATATCGAATAACGGTGTTATGGTTATAGGATGTCCTTGCTCTGATACCAATTGAAAGAGTTTATGCAGGGTAGAATCATATAGTATGGAGTATAAGCTAGGTAATGTGTAGACAACAGAGTATTAGCAGTAACTAAAAGTGACACCAAGATTTTATACTGGTTCGAACCTTCGCTCTACGTCCAGTCCCATACTCCCTTCTGGAATTTCACTATGAACAATCCTCACTTAACTCGGAGCAATAGATTTACAACTACTCGAACAAACGAACGAAATTTCTTGCCTTAACTATTGAAGAGGACTTTCGATAATACAAAATTTTGATGACTACTTGTGTTCTAAATAACATTGGTATGTAAAATTAATGTACACACTTCATATAATCTTTCCTTGATGATAATAGTGTAGTTCATGAAAGAATACGAAAGATTCAAAATATTCGAAATCGTAGGAATATAAACTAGAGTGCTCTTGTGAATATGATTGCCATAAATAAGATAGAAAGAATCACAATGAGATTCAGTGAAGAAAACATTTGATTGAGACATTATTTATAATATACAAGTGCTTGCAATCATTCGTGAAGAAATTCAATGAGTAGATATGAATTAAGAGTTGTGACTCTTCGCTAAATAGTTGCATCCATTCGTATTCAGATGTACGAATTGAAAATTCAGAAGTCTATTTTTAAATAAATATTCAAACAACAAGGAAATAGGCCATTTAGGGGCATAAACAGACATCTGCAAAATTAAGATCAGACGTTTGAAAATTATGATAAAATTAATTCTATTTAAGAAAACAAACGTTTGAAATTAAAAATTCAGATGTCTGTTTGCTATTACAAGCCGAAGCCTTGTGCATGTTTTATAAATACAATCTTATATATTAAAAAGTCCATGTGTGTATCACCAAGGAAGATTTTAACAATATATACTAATATACTTTAAACAAATATAATCTTCAATTTGAGTTCTTGAGTCTGTTGTTGGATTTCTTCCTACAAAACAGAGTTAGTTGATAATAATATATACGTACATGTATAGTTGTCATAATGAAACACCATAAAGCGAGATCCAACACGAAGATGACGCTGTAAACCATCTAAATCATAATACATTCCTGCATGTTTTAGTTTTTTTCTTGTAATCATTCCAAGAATTCGGGTTTCTTGAAAGAATAACTCCAACAACAAAAGATTTAGGGAGATTAATTCCGCTATCTTTAAGTTGATTCACCAAAAGTAGGATTTCACTCACTTGTCCAACTATGGACTTGTTAGCGACCATTTTGAAATGCATAAAATTACAAATAAGAAATTTTGTATTACTTTCCACAGATATGCGATGCTTACTCTGCAATCTAATCCAAAGCTCCTTTGGAGTTTTCAAGGTCCTACGAGTGTTGTAGACTGAGATAGACAATGTATTCAGGATGTGCCCTCTGCATAAAAATATCCTCTTTGCGCTTTGCATGTTTTGCCTTTAGGGCGGCATCATCCTTTTTGGTTTCCTTTGGTATCACTTCCAATCCGTCTTCCAATATGTAAAACAATTTGACAGTGATCAGAAAGAACTTCATTGTCTCTAGCCAACGAGTGAACTAATGGCCATCAAATCGCTCCAAACAAGTCAAATGCTAATTCATCACTTGTAATGTGCTCAAACCTTCCGTGGTTGAAATATTGCCTGAAACTTTGTTGGGGAAATATGTGATTTGTGACTATTGGAGTAAGATGGTTGTCATAGTTCAGACTTTGAGGATCTAAACAATAATTCTTTCAGACTATAGTTCAACCCAACAGGTACAAATGTGTTATCGAACTATCAACTTTTAGGGCTTAATAAAGCCTTGGAACAACGTAATCAGATTCAAAGTTTGTACGTATTTGATCTAAGAAAGAACACTCTAGAATATAATATCTGATGATTCAAGAGAAGTATCAAAAGAAGAGTAGGAAGAGAAAGGAATCTGGAACACTATACAAGCGTTGCAAATTCGAAAATTTGCAATACTTTCATGGTGTTACAAATGGCAGTGTGTAGATCTTAAGGAAGAAAAAGATGCAATCAGAAAAAGGGATTTGAAACACTTTCCAGGCATTGGTATTTATAGGCAACGAGAGAGCGCAATTATTCATGAACTGTGACGACCGTTTGGAACAGTCGTATCTGTTTCTAAAATGAAACAACGCATCCTTCATTAGCAAAGTTTAGAAAACGTTGCAAACAGCTGCTTCCCTTTGTTTCCAATAGTCCAGAAACTTTATGAATAGTCGCGCCCCTTCGTTTCTAATGGTTCGGAAAACCTGCCTAGTTTGAATATCATTCAGGTCCGTAATGGGCCGAAATTAGGCCTGTTACCGTTTATAAATTCTATCCAAAAATATTGCTATCGGACCCGAGACTTGCACCCGTACTCGACCCAGTTAGATCGGACGGATAGCGGCGACGCGCGCATGTGATGTAGATGCATGGTCTCCCTCCTCACAACGAAGCAAACATTTGGGATCCCTAATGCCCCAACACCTTCATGAGTAAGCCACTTAAGTACGTTGAAATAATTTTTTACTTTCATGATATGGGACTAATCCCCATACCCTTCCTTCTTCCTTTCTTGCTTCCTTCTTCAAAACTAACCCATACCCCAAGTAAGTTTGGAAAATTTCTGACAATGATATGAGTTCGATTTGAATGAGACCGTCTCATGTGTTGTAAAGCCCACCACTATTCAAATTATATTCTCTATTGTACTACATAGATAATGGAGGATAAGACAACTTGACGTAAACAATGCATTCTTAAATGATGAACTATAACAAGAAGTGTACATGCAGCAGCCAAAAGAGTATGAAGCTAATCTCAACAAAGGAAAACTATATAGACTTCATAAGGCCATATATGATTTAAAACAAGTGTGAAGAGCATGGTATGCCAATATTAATGTCAATCTAATCAGAATGGGGTTTCATGCAAGTAAATTTGATAATTCTCTCTCTATATAAAAACTGACAAACAATCCACCATATACATCTTGATCTACGTGGATGACATATTAATTACAAGGGATCATCAAAGTGAAATTAATAAAGTAGTGCAACGCTTAGATCAATTTTTTGATATCAAAGACATGGGAGAACTAGATTATTTCTTAGACATACAAATCGAGAGAAAGTCCAACACTGAACTGTTTTTATCTCAAAAGACATACATATAGGAAATACTGATGAGGACAAAAATGGATCAGGCCAAGTCACTATGTACACACATGGTTAGCAATTTGCAACTATCAAAATACAAAGGGGAAATCTTTCACATAAAGCAATATAAAAGCATAGTGGGAGTCTTGTAATACGTGATCATTACAAGACTTGAAATATGCTGTAGTGTTAATAAAGTGTGTCAACACATGTAAGACCCAATAAGTGAACATTGAAAGGCCATTAAACGTATTCTACGTACTGAAGGAAACACAACATTATGGTCAATCAGTCAAGTATTGAAAAAGCATAAATATAGAGGCTTACAATGGTGCAGATTGAGGATCCAGATGATCGAAGATCGATATCTGGTTACTGCATATACCTCGGATCAAACCCAATTCTGTGGTGCACCAAAAAACGATCTACCATCTCCATTACCTGCACCACGGTAGAGTTGATTTGGATGGAAGCCCTAATTAAGAATTAGGGTTTGAACTATCGAGGATGCGGGTCATCTGATGTGACAACTCGAGCGCTATTTCACTATTAGTCAACTCGATACAACACCCTAGAACCAAGCACATCAAAGTTGGCTTACACTTCGATGCCCATTAGAAGATCAAAAAAGAATAGCGTAAAAGAATAGTGGAAATAGAAGATCAAAAAAGAATAAGTGCATAAAAGATGTCTATTAGAAGTAAGATCTTCTTCCATCCATGGATTCACAAGGTAAAGTAGCATGATGAATAGTGTATAAGAAGAAGCCACATATATCTGTTACTGAAGGCACTGTATATGAGTATTTAAATATACGTCTTCTTGGTTCGTATCGCGTTGGTTTTGATCTAAATCTACTACTGCTTGTAATTTCTTCTATTACTAATGTTTATTAAATCATTTGCTAGAATTAAACTTTAAGTTATTATAGTAGACATATTTCAAACTCTGTCATTTCATCAATGAACTACATACCATCAGCATATTTGACCCATGTTATAACATGGACTACCTGAGTTGATAAAAGTTCAGTTCACAAATCATATGTTTCAAACAGAGTTGAATGAGCTCAAACAGAACATGTAACACATAACAGTGGCAATGAATGAGCAGCGGTGTAATAAATTAAAATTAAAATGTACTAGTATTATCATGTTAAATTAACGTTTAAGTACTGTAATAAAGTGAATGACATATGATGACTATAGAACCACATGAAGGAAGTTTTCATAATCGAATATAAAATTTATAGTTTGTATTATGTTTCAAAATAGTGAAAACAACCATGCAAAAAAAGGTATGTAAATTAGGTCCCTTCAATTAAGTTAACTAATAATTATATAAATTTATGTAATTATCCAGTGGATAGTTGCAGGCATTTGCGTAATTATATCTAAAATTGCAGAAATTTCCGCAGTCATTCAACTAAAATTTGCGAAAATTTCTGTAATTATTTACCAATTTTTTCCGGAAATAGCAGCAATTTTTTATAGAAAAATTGCATATATTTATGCAACTTTTTAATATAATTGCATAAATATATGCAATTATTCATCAAATAGTTACACAATGTTATGTAATTATTCAGTAATTAAATTATAAGTACCTAATTTACAATCTTATTCGAGAATGAGTTTTTACGTATATTGTTTGATTTTAGGGACCTAAGTCTAATCTTCTCTTTTTCTTTTTTTTCTTAATCATTTGTAGAGGCGACTGTATTGGTTTCTTAATTTATTTAACTTCTGTTGACATAGCATTTGCCTCTTTGTAATGCCCTTGATAACTTCAAAATTAGTAGTGAAAGGAGGAGGACGTGGAAATAACTCAAAATATAAGCATTTCCTATTACTGCTGGAAACAAATATATCAACTTTGCAATGGAGGCCAGACAATTATTTACTCTACAACACCAACCTCTTTTATGACTTGAGGCTACCAGCTCTTGAGAGTAGGGATGTATAACAAACAAGCCAATCCGTTGTCCGGCTCTATCCGAGGCTATAAGGTGTTCGGTCTGTATCCATACGATACTCTTACAGGACAGGACTAGGACACACCACCATCTCTGAAATGTTCGATGTTTTTCTATCATTCGAACGCTTTCCATATGTTGTCCAGCTCATATGAACAGTATCCGAACTTAATGCTTGTTCGATCTGTGTCCGTCTGAAACTCTTACAGGACAGGACTAGGACACACCTCCGTCCAGTCTAGTTCGACTAGTTTAAATCCTAACTTGAGAGGTTTGATAAATGAAGTGAAGACCGAATACAACGAAATGTTTGTAGTCGCTCTTCTTTTTAATATCATTTGCTGGACTCAATAAGTTAATGGACTGAATGTTGGAGAATGAAGTTTTGATGACAACAACCTTATTTCAATTATCATTATAAACTATAAAATATATACTAACATCTTTATCTAGAATATACATAAAATATGTGTAGGATTTGTATATAGGATTTAATACTAAAGACTGTACAGTTTTAGAGTTCCGAGAGATTCAAGACTCATGAGAATTGAGATATCAAGATTTCAAGAGCTCAAGAAAATATAGTAATTAAGTCTAGTTTATATATAAGACTCTAAACAACACTCCATTTTCAAATTCTGTTTTCAAAATTCAAATTCTGTTTTCAGAAATTAAACTCTGATTTCAAAATATTTTAAACTACTTTTCTAAATGATTTTAAATTATCATGATTTTAGATATATATATATATATTTATAAAGTTCAAAGTTTTATAACAATATGTTTATATATATAGTTTTATAGTTTTAAATTATATAACTTTATAAGTATGTTTATATTATATATCACTATGTGTTTTTATGTTTTTATACTTTAGAAACTTCATTTGAAACAGTAGTTTTGATTCAAGAATTTCTAGAATATATATATATATATTAGTTTAAACACTTGAAAAATGATTTTAAAAAATAAAATACACTACATATGTCGACATACACATATGAGCATGTCGACATATAACTGTTATAAATTCAATTTTCAAAGGAAGTGTCTTTTCACTATATGAAACATTCCAGAAACGTTACAACCATTGGGACACTATGAAAAAGGGTTGATTTCAAATTTTAATTTATTCTTTCTTCTGCTTCTTCACCCTTTTACTTACCACCATCACTATACATAAAATTCTTGATTTCTACACTTATACTCTGCCGATTTCAACAAAATTTATATCATTCTTCTTGTCTTCTCATTCTCTCTCAATACTCTCTGTTTAAAGTGCTATTGAAGAGTTCTAGGACTGTTGTAATTGTTTGGGAATGGGTGTGTTCCTTATAGCCTTGAAATCAAAGAAAGGGAGCGGTGTTAACCTTGTAGCTGTGAAATCAAGGGTGGTGGAATCAGTGTTAACCTTATAGCCGTAAAATCAAGGGTGGAGGAATCGATGTTAACATTATAGCCGTGAAATCAAGGGCGGTGGAATTGGTGTTAACTTTGTAGCCGTGAAATCAAGGGTGTTGTACTCGGATATTGATAATAATAAAACCCTGCGCAATCCAGCGTTGCGTGGGACTGGACGTAGGAGTAATACACACCAGTATAAAATCCAATGTGTTCTTTCCTTTTCTGCATTTTATATTTACTTATTTTAAGATTTCTATAAATTCCTCATAAACACTATCCACCCTCCTCTGATGTTGATTCTTCCTTAAGATCCGCATTCCTCATCCTTAACAATTGGTATCAGAGTATGGGTTTTCAAAAAGTTCATAATCTGATTTTTAAAAATATTAAATGGCAACCAACACCGGTAATAATAGTTCTTTTGTAAAGGGTCAGTCTACTTTTAGGCCACCATTATTTAATGGCAGTAATTATTCATATTGGGCATGTAGAATGAATATATATTTACAATTAATAGAATTAGACACATGGAATAGCACACAGACTGAATATGTTGAACCCACTACTAATTTTGCATAATGGACTAATGAACAAAAGGTTGTTGCACAAAGTAATGCCGAGGCTATGAATATGTTATTCTGTTCATTAGATAGAAATGAATTTAACAGAGTGTTAGTTTGTAAATCTACTTATGAAATATGGAGAACATTACAAGTTACTCATGAAAGAACCAATAAAGTTAAATAGACCAATATATCAATTGTAACGACACGTATTTTTATCACTTAAGTTTTGAATATTTAAATTAGGTTAAATATTCAATTTCGTAATATAAATGGATTTTATATTAAACAAATGAAGTTTAAAACGTATAATTATATATACCATATAAACGAGCTCGAAGTGGTGCGGCAGTCCGTAATATTCAGTTTTGAACTTCAATTGAGTGTACCGGATTCATTATAATCGGAATTCGCTGAAACAAGAAATATTCGAATCTATTAACTATAATTTTGTAATGAAAGAGAAAAATCATAATTTCATATTTATATTGAGAGTTATGGCCAAATCAAATATTCAAATAGTCGCTATGGAATTATTTATAAAACAATAATGATTTATTTAATAAAATAAATCGATTTTAAATCAATAGGATATTAGTTTAGCTTTAAAATGTAATATCGTGTTTAGAATTCATATTGGTTTATTCTGGAGTTTTATATAATTCAGTTTGTGTATATTTATCTGATAATAATAATTTATTTGAACAAATATATATATATAATCAAGTTTAATGTTAAATTATCAATTTAATTTAATATCTTCGGTATATGGTCGAATTAGACCGTAGAAACTATTCTACTACGCTCAGAATAGTGATAGAAACCTAGAGATGTCATCCATTGCATTCAGGTAGGAGTTTGATAGCGCGTGATATTTTAAGCAGGTTGAAGCTACACCAGTTCAACCAAAAATGAAAATAAATCAAAATAAAATAAAAAAATATAGGCAACGACCTTTGTCTCCTTAACTCAGCTACTCTGCAATATTTCAGCGTCTTCTCCTTTCAAATTTCACATCTCGATATTTACTTCTGCGTAAATCTTTCAGAAATGGTACCCTGTAAACCTACCTACACCTGAACCATCTATACTCTGTAGAATTGACATCGTCCCTATCCTAATACCTTCACTCGTATATAAGCAACTTCTGCCCTCTGTATTTCCTCCCATTCCAAAATCTATTCAATTCATTTCTCTACTCAGTCAAGACTTCGAATCCTTTTCCTTTAATTCGAAAATCATTCTGAAAAATGGGGAAGTTCGAAATCACAAATCGCGATTTCAAAGACCATCGCGAATCAAGGTGGAGCGCAAGCGTGTAGAGGTTTTGGCGATGGTTGCAAACAAGATTTGTCATAGTTACTGATGATCAAAGGATGGGGCTTTGACATTGAGGAAAATGGGGTACTGTGATTTTGATTTTGGTTGTTCTGGAGTGTTGTGAGGTCTGGAAATTGAATTGGGGAAATTCGACAATGTCTTGTGGGGGATTGATGGAAGGGAGCGCAGCAATTTGGAATTGGCTGATGTGATTCTATTTGTGGCTACAGTGGAGTTCGTGATGGGTGTTAGCTTGACTGGTTCGATGATGAACTAGATAATGCAAATTATAAGTGGATGATCTGTGAGCTGGAAGTTGGTATGACTTGAATGGAGTGGTTCGATGTTTGGTATTTGAAGGAGGTGAGTTTTTGGGAGTGCAACAGAAAAGAAAAGGGAGATTGGACATGTGTTTTTTAGGGGGATACATGGATTGTGCGTGAAAGAGGCATAGCAATAGAAGACATTTCTTTATTTTTGAAGGCAGAACCACAATGTATTTGATTTTCTGGTGATAAACTAAGGGGTCTGGGATTTTGAAAAAAATATTAGTGAAAAAAAATTGGAATGTCAAAAGAGGTTATCTGGAGGTCTATAAAGCCGATGATGCTAAGGTCTTTTGGGTGGTGTAACCATAGCACGATGGTGGAATGTTTGTTGCCTACAGAATGTTTTAAGAAATGTCCAAATGAAAAAAAATCTCAGTTTTGGGGGTTGTATTCAGCAAAATGGATAGATGAATGCTGATTTGCTTCGTGATTAGTCGGGAAATTGGAGCTGCCCTAAGGTATACATTTTTAAATAAATTTAAATTGCGTAGATAATTTATTTAAAATGGTTAATTTAAGTTAATAAGTTAATCGATAAATTTAAAATTTAATAATCGTAGGTGATAAATTTATTCAAGACAATGAAGTAGTTGCGTAGCCGAGACGAGACAGAAATTAAATTGGATATTCAACCAGGAGAAATCGAGGTGAGTTAAACTCACTCAGTTAAATTATTGGGAACTATTTTTAATAGTTCAAATTTATTTATTGGTTGATGGATGCTTGATTGATTGATATATAGTGATAATATTATAAAATAATATTGTATAATAACAATATTGGTGATTGGTTATTGGTTATTCCCGCAGTACCATTAGAGGATGCTCGTGGTATCATTACCGGATGATTTCCCTATGCGCCCCACAATATATATAGTGGATGACCTTTATACTGCGATATCCTACCTCGAAGCAGGATGGGTATTATTATTGTTGACTAACATCTGTGGATGCAGTAAAAACACGTTGGAGGGATCCAAGTGGATTTGTCACATTTAATTTATTTGTTTTTACGTATATGCTCATATATGATGTGTTTTATAACCTGTGATAGCTTATGGTATATTTGGTTGTGTCAGTAACATTGATCAGTGATTTTGGATATCTTGAATATCATAAATAATAAATATATTTCAAAATAGAAAATTTAAATATGAAAAGAGTTTAAAGGAAATATCTATTTTTAAATAGAAAGGTTCATCTGAAATCCAAAAATATAATTTAAAGGTAAAGATTTGTTTAAACAAATGCGTTAATGAGGCGATTTTATAAATGAGGTTTATAAAGAAATGAAATGACTACCATTTGAGAATTTGGAACATATGGATTTCAAAGTAGAATGGAAATATAAAAAGAACTTAAAGCAAAATATTTATTTTCAAATAGGAATGTTTATTTAGAAACCAAATTAAATAGAATTGAAAACTAAATGTTGTTTTTAACAAATAAGATAAGAACTCGATTGTATAAGTGAGATTTATAAAAAGTAAAAACCATATATTGAAGTATTTGAGTATGCTAAAATTTGAGCATGGATTTGGAAAAGGAAGTGGAAAGGTGGTTTGAACCTAACATTTGAAATGGATTAAAAAATTCCAATTACAAGGGAAAATATAAAGGAGATTTTATGAAATAACTCAATAGAAGTTATGAATAGAAATGAAACCTGGAATTGCAAGTTTGAATTCATAATGGCCAAAAGAGTGAAATGTGAACTTGTATCAAGAAATATTGTTAACGATTGAGGCAAATAAAGGGAAAAAGCAAAATCTTACAAGTGAGAATCATAAGAAGTAAGAGTTGTTTTAAATTTATAAATTCTAATGGAATTCAAGTTGAACCAAATTGGAATATAATATAAATTATATTGAAGAATTTTATATAAGATTTTTAGATAATAATTTTGAATAGTAAGAATCGGCGAATGATATTTATATATGAATATTTTTATGGGAAAGGTTATTGGAATAAACTGAGATAAATTATAATATTTATAAAATGCTTGATAATGGTTTTTGGTAAAATCATATTTGTAAGTTAAATGTCTGAAATGAGCTTAAGTAGAGATAAATATCTCAATTAAAGAGATAATCGATAATTGGAATTTTTATTCGTTAAAAGTAAGAAATGGAGTTAAAAGAAGTTAGAAACTGACTGAAGATTAGTGAGTTGAATGGTTTTCTGAGTGTCAATCTAATGTTGGTTTCGGCCTTCGGGGTTGATACTTAGGGAATTATTCTCTTACTAATTTACGATTAGAAAATAATGACCAAAATGAGAAATACGTGCTTAAAGAGAATTTTAAACGAAAGGGCTTTTGAATATGCTTATATATATAAATATATAAGAAGAGAAACGAGAATTCCATTTATTGGAAAAAATGGGGAAGTTTGAATTAACGAATGGTTAATCAAAAGAGGCTAAGCTGACGATGAATATTAAATCAATGAATTTAATTTTTCTTTTATGGATGAATGGTTGTTTTATTTGATAGTTAAATAACCGACTATCAAATCTGCCCTATACGCTTGTTGGCACGGAAAGACCGGGATCGAATTTATTCGAAAACCATTCCGACCCAACTAATACACAAACATGAAAAATGCGGATTGAAGATGGAGCAGTGAAGGTCGTACATCTTCATAAGCAAAAGGACTACGTCAAATTCCCTGGAGTCGCGCCCAGAGATTCTAATAGTGATCCTGCCATAGTTGAAATCGACAGATTACAAAAACTACTCGCTATTGATCTATAGGTTGATTCCTAGGATGAGGTAGGAGAGTGCCTTCAATTTTTCTAGTCCCAGGACAACTTGTATGGATGAAATGTCTAACAGAGTATTTCCCAAGGGATCACGTACGTTGATTTTTACAAACATTTCTGTTGATGGCGAAGAATGGTTGTTCTCTTAGCTTGAACACTGGAATATTTTTGTGAATGTCAATTAGTGATATCTGACGGATCTGACGATGTGGCATTCAAAGTGAATGGTGGCCAAATGATCTAGAAATACGATTATAACCTCAAGCCTCATAACCGGGAAATGACAAAAATCGAGCAGGCAACATGGCTATGCGGGTCGCCCCCATTAAGGTTTATCACCATCTAGAGAATATTCATTTTTGTTCTTGTTTTCTCTTTTGTATCTCCCGGGAACGGTTATTTTGCTAGCAACCATAGGCGACAATTAATTCGACACACTCAAGAGAAATGAGTGGTCGGTCATGTGTGGGTCGGGTTGCAAGACGTTCTTGTTGAACCCGGTGTATTCCCCTCTAGAGATACACTATAGACAGATGGTCCCATACCTTGTCATAGTTGGAAATCCAATTCCCAATAAGCGCCGCGGTTTCGATTGCATACTATATATGTAGAGAGTGAGATGCAAGCATTCTTCTAGATTGATATTTATTTGTAATTGGACACTATTATAATATCAGAAAAGATTATGATTTCAAAAATGGTTTGGGTTATCGTAAGGTAAAAAACCGTCCGTGTTTATGTGTGGATTGGTCTTACGATTATCTTTTTCTTTCGAAAAGATTTTTAATTTAAAAATCAAGATGGATGATACCAATAATTTAGTGGGTTTATTCTCATGCTGGTTCACCAGACTGACCTTGGCATTTGTAATGCTCGGGTCAGACACAGTTGGGTCAGATCGAGTTGTACAGGTTCAAGGCAAGATGATACAGACTTCAGGAGACGACCTGGAGGAGATCAGACGTATTATGTATTTAGATATTATTCCGCTGTGTGTTGAAAATGAGGACAAACTGTTATAGCTGCCTAAATGAATTGAATGACCGCTATACTCTAATGAATTGTAAGTATTATTTCAAGTTTTAAATAAAGATTTATTTCTACATTATATTTTGTTCTGCTGCGATTTGAGGATCTGTGTATTGTGGTTAGTTGTTGTTCTTCTTTGTCTTCTATTCTAATATTTCTTTCTTATCTCACCCTCTGACTTCTTTCTTTAACATTTTGGATTTTTGATAGTCGAGTTTGGACACGTGATATATTTGTGTCAAAAATTCAAGCATTGAATTTTCCGGTTCGTTACATCAATGTTAATCAATCAATTTGAGTTGTTTAAACTGAATGAGAATGAATCCATATATGATATGTACTGCAGATTCCAAGAAATCGTGCATTCATTAATGGCTCTAGGAAAAACTTATTCAGAAGAAGGCCAAGTTAGAAAAATACTTAATTCATTGACTCCAGAATGGGATAAGAAAACACTAGCAATTGAAGAAGCCAATAATGTCAGTGAAATGAAGATTTAGGAGTTAATAGGGAATTTGATGTCGTTCGAAGTTCAAATACAGAAAAGAATGGAAAATAAGCCCTCAAAAAAGAAATCAATAGCATTCAAAGCGACAAAAAATCGTTTTGATTCAAGCAGTGAGGATGATGAAGAAATTGCTTTAATAATAAGAAATTTCAGAAAAATTTCTGAGATATAAATGGAGAAATAATTTTCATAGTAATAGTCAAGGAACTTCGGGAAGAAATGATGATAGATGTTATAACTGCAACAAACAGGGTAATAATCAAGGGTCTTTAACTCAGGAAATATACATCTTGTGCAAATTCCAATCATTTTTAAGCCTTATGAAACTTTGGAGGATAAAAAAGCTCGAATGCAACATCAAGAACAAAATCCAATGGAAGTCGATGAAGAAGAATCCTCTTAGGAAAGTGTTGAATGTCCAACAAATACTAGAACCATAACCCAAGAAACACTTGTCCAAAACCAAGTTAAGTTAGCCAAGAACCAAAAGAAGATCAAGAAGACTCTTACCCAGATGTCTTCTAAAATGAACAAGTTCTTTGGAAAAATCGGAAGAAATTTTGGTTTATCATCTTCCTCATCATCATCCGCTGAAGTCTAAACTTATCTAGTCTATATTGTCTTTCGTATTTGCTTGTATTTGCTTTCGAATCTCGAATTTAGTATCTTTTATCATTCAAATATATTTGCTTTCAAGTAATAATTGATGGTGTTTATTTCTGTCAAAACAATCCTTAATTTACTATAAAAACACATTAGAATTAAACAAATTAAAATAATATAATAAGAATTAACTAAAAAATGAAAATACCCAAAAAATAACCTGGGTATGTCGACATGTACAAAATGACATGTCGACATATAACTGCCAGTTTTTCAAATTTGTTCAAAATTTGAAATTTGAACAAACAACTAGCGTCTCTTCATTTTAAACAAATTTCAGACCCTATAAATACCTCTTTCTTCCATAAAAACTTGTTCTAAACTTTCTCCTTCTTCTCTAATCATTCCTTTTCTATAATATCAAATTATGGCAAATCCTACTCACAATTTGAGTGAGAACCTTAAAAAACATTGAATTAATTCAAGAATCTCCTATTTATAATACTTCGTAATCAGCATCATCTCGAATTGAGTCAAACAAAGATGGTTGAACATCAAGAGAAGCACTTTGATGCTATTAGTTGGTTAATCTCTTCTCTTTTCAGAGACGAAGACAACAACCTTGATAAAGCACCACTAACCAAAGAAGATGAAGATTGGGAAGTCATCAAGAAGGATTCAATCTTTGGAGGAGAAAGATGGATGGAAGTTCCAAGAGATATTTGAATTTTATTTAATTGATTGGTATGATTTGATTGATTATTTTGTTTAATTTGAATTTGTTTTAATTTTCTTGGAAATATTGCTTGATTTGGTTGGATTTGGAACTTGTATATGATTGGCTTGAAATACTTGTAAATATTGAACAAAGTGTCTGTAATTACCTTATTGATTTGCTTGGATATACCCTTGTTTTCTTTAGTATTGTCATAGAGTTAGGGTGAGTTACTTAGATTAAATCATAGATCTAGCAAGAGTATGATGTAGTTTAGTATAATATATTCTAGTATAGGATACTATACGTGTAATACAGTTAGAGATTCTTTTTGTTGATGACAAAGGGGGAGAAGTGATAAAATGCGGATTAGTTAGGCCTAGTTTAAGGGGGACTATGTAGGATTCACGGTGTAAGGGGGAGTACTCGAAGAATCAGATCAATAAGTATTAACATGTATGAATATTTGTAAGGGGATGTACTCGAAGAATCAGATCAACAAGTATTAACCTGTATGAATATTTTATAAATCAAGGAGGTCATCATCAAAAATGAAGAGATTGTTGTAGATGGAGTTTAGATGACAACAACCTTATTTCAATTATCATTATTAATTGATTATAAAATATAAACTAACATATTTATCTATAATGATTTCAATACAAGATTTAATACTGAAGACTGTACAGTTTTAGAGTTCCAAGAGATTCAAGACTCATGAGTATTAAGATATAAAGATTTCAAGAGCTCAAGAAAATATAGTAATTGAGCCTAATTTATATGTAAGAATCTAAATAGCACTTCTTTTTCAAATTCTGTTTTCAAAATTCAAATTCTGTTTTCAAATTTCAAATTCTGTTTTCAAAATTTAAATTCAGATTTCTAGATATTTCAAACTACTTTTCTAAATGATTTCAAATTATTATGATTTCAAATATATATATATATATATATATATATTTATAAAGTCCAGTTTTATAATAATATGTTTTTATATATAGCTTTATAGTTTTAAATCATATAACTTTATAAATATGTTTATATTATATATCACTATTTGTTTATATGTTTTTATACTTTAGACACTTCATTTGAAACATTAGTTTTAATTCAGTAATCTCCAGAATATATATATATATATATATATATATTAGTTTAAACACTTGAAAAATGATTTTAAAAATAAAATACACTACATATGTCGACATATACATATGAGCATGTCAACGTATAACTGTCGTAAATTCAATTTTCAATGGAAGTGTCTTTTCACTATTTGAAATGTTTTAGAAATGTTGCCACCATTGGGACACTACAAAAAGGGGTTGATTTCAAATTTTTAATTATTCTTTCTTCTCCTTCTTTACCCCTTTACTTACCACCATTAATATACATAAAATTCTTGATTTCTACACTTATACTCCGCCGGTTTCAACAAAATTTGTATCCTTCTTTTTCCCATTCTCTATAAATTACTCTCTACTTGAAGTGCTATTGAAGAGTTCTAGGGTTGTTGTAATTGTTTGAGAAAGGGTGTGTTCCTTATAGCCATGAAATCAAGGAAAGGCAACGGTATTAACCTTATAGCCATGAAATCAAGGGTGGTGGAATCGGTGTTAACCTTGTAGTCGTGAAATCAAGGGAGGTGGAATCGATGTTAACCTTGTAGTCGTGAAATCAAGGGTGTTGTACTTGGTTATTGATAATAATAAAACTCTGCGCAATCCAGCGTTATGTGAGACTGGACGTAGGAGTGATCCGATCTAGTATAAAATCCGGTGTGTTCTTTCCTTTTCTGCGTTTTATATTTACTTATTTTTGTGTTCGTGATCATTTCTGGTGTGATAATCGTTGTGTGATTGATATAGTAATTCAAGTTAGTTTAAGATTTCTATAAATTCCTCATTAACACTATTCACCCCCTCTAGTGTTGATTTTGCCTTAAGATCCACATTCCGCATCCTTAACATTGAGTTAGCCCATTAAAATTTTATTTGTATATAAGTAGTCTTGTAATGTTATTAACATATATTATGTGACATATCTCATTCAATAAAGTTCTTTTTCTCCACTCAATACAAATCTACATTTCAATACAGTGATCAAGTAATCACCAAACTCCTAGTTTCTAATATCGTATTAGAGCCTATAACATAACTGCATCAGGAAAATCAACGTCTAAATTCATATTGTGTGATTTTTTGTGATTGATCCATTACAAAAATAACATCACTAAGATTCATTGTCTTATCAAAGAATTTATCCCTTCATTTTGAGAACAAGAAGTTGTACAGATTGTTATGCCTCGCTCTAATTTTGGCTACATCAACAATTCATTTAGAATCTACAGGAAAGATAAAAAATTCTTTGAGATTGATCAAGAATTTCAAGAAGTCGTCATAGTCAATAAATACTATTAGAAGATTACTTCGCAAGCGGAGAAAAATTGAATTTCATCATTTAGAATAATCAAGACCAAAACAAAACTTTTAAAATTCTCAATTCTAAACCATGGTAACAATTTATTACCTAATATGTAATCTGATCTCATCATGGTGATGTTACAACATCTGATGGCAACTCAACAACCTCAACCAACAGCAATGGCACTCAATCAATAGAGCAACACATCAAATGTTGTAAACTCTAAAAAAACAATTGATTGTTGTTAAACTTTACGAAAAAACTATATGTGTGGAAGCTTCAAGTCGAAACAACCATACAAGGTTATAGGCTTGAAGAATGTGTTCTTGGGAAACTGCCAATACCACTAAAGTGTGTCAGTAACAAAGATAACAGAGTAGTTAGCAGTGAAGAATATACTCAATATCATAGGCAAGAAATACTAACAAGTGCTTAGCCTTTATCCTCAGTTAGTCCAAACCTATTTCACATGCCATTGGATGCAAAACTGCAAATGACATATGGTGTACTATTGAAAAATCTTTAAATTCACAATCTGCTGCCAAGACCATGTATACAAAAGACAATAGCAAAAATGCAAGAAACAAAACATGATCATAAGTGAATATATTGCAGAAGTCAAGAACATATGTGATATGCTACATGCTGCTGGAAGCAAAATTGATGAATCTGAACAAGTTATGTCCCTTCTCAATGGTCTTGGAGATAAATACGAAGCACTAATGGTTGTCATAACTCCTGAAAAGACAACACCTGTGGCACCCCACATCCGTTAATGTCACTCTATTAGAATGCATTAAGTTTCGTGGAGAGTTGTAGGTAAACAAGAACATGAATATCACAAGACAGACATATAAAAATGGCAGCAGAATTTAAAAACTTTATTTAAAAGAAAACATCATGGTCCAAAACTCAGTTACATCATAATTCTGAAATACTGAATACCATTTACATAAAATATCTATATTGTATTTAAATCATCAGAGTACAGTACTAGAAAATCATAATCCCAAAAAGAGCTATAACAGAGAAGAAGAATAACCAAAGGGGCATATCGAAGAAAATCCAAGATCCAAGCTAAAGCAAGAGAGAGAATCCTAATCAAGCCTGAGCACTCCCACCTTGAGAACCCGAGTGGAGAAGGGAAGAGAGAGAGAGAGAGAGAGAAAAGGAAACAAAGCGGGTCAGACATAAAGTCTGGGGAGTCCGGTTACTTTTAGCATATAAATAAGTAAAAGCATCATGACAGACATATAAAATGGATGAATAGGATAACAGTATATAAGGTAGGTATATCAACTGATCGACTCCCTACCTCAATCGATCGGCTCCCTACCTTTCGTCGATACCTGTGCATTGTGACATGATGAATATGATAGGTATATCACTAAAGTTTGTCACTAACAAAGATAACAGAGTAATTAGTAGTGAAGAATATACTCAATATCATAGGCAAGAAATACTAACAAGTGCTTAGCCTTTATCCTCAGTTAGTCCAAACCTATTTCACATGCCATTGGATGAATGCATCCATATGACATATGGTGTACTGTTGAAAAATCTTTAAATTCATAATATGCTGCCAAGACCATGTTATACAAAAGACAACTGAAAAAATGCAAGAAACAAAACATGAGCATAAGGGGATATATTGCAGAAGTCAAGAACATATGTGATATGCTACATGCTGCTAGAAGAAATATTGATGAATCTGAACAAGTTCTGTCCCTTCTCAATAGTCTTGTAGATAAATACGAAGCACTAATGGCTGTTATAACTCCTAAAAAGACAACACTTGTGGCACCCCACGTCCGTTAATGTCACTCTATTAGAATGCATTAAGTTTCGTGGAGAGTTGTAGGTAAACAAGAACATGAACATCACAAGATAGACATATAAAAATGGCAGCAGAATTTAAAAACTTTATTTAAAAGAAAACATCATGGTCCAAAACTCAGTTACATCATAATTCTGAAATACTGAATACCATTTACATAAAATATCTATCTTGTACTTAAATCATCAGAGTACAGTATTAGAAAATCATAATCCCAAAAAGAGCTATAACAGAGAAGAAGAATAACCAAAGGGGCACATCGAAGCAAATCCAAGGTCCAAGCTAAAGAAAGAGAGAGAATCCTAATCAAGCCTGAGCACTCCCACCTTGAGAAACCGAGGGGAGAAGGGAAGAGAGAGAAAAGGAAACAAAGCGGGTCAAACATAAAGTCTGGCAAGTCAGGTTACTTTTAGCATATAAATAAGTAAAAGCATCATGACAGCCATATAAACTGGATGAATAGGATAACATTATATAAGGCAGGTATATCAATTGATCGGCTCCCTACCTCAATCGGTCGGCTCTTGTAACTTGATGAACAGGATAACAATATATAACCCTATTTACTACCCCAGTCGATCGGCTCCTTACCTCTCATCAATACCTGTGCTGGCCCCACAGTAGGATGTATCACTCCCTAAAGTGGCAACCCCGTTATTTTCAAGATGCACAGCTATATTTACTGATGTCACAAAGTCTTATCTTCCCGAGCAAATGGACCCATGCACGCCCTGACCCCGACCTAGTTCGGGGTAGTCCGTTTGATACAAAGCTAGGTTACTGACTAATACGGGTCCCATACACAAGATGATACAAGCTTCGCCCTAGGCTTGCATCCCCGCTTCTAGGATTTCAACAGGTTATGCCTACTTTTTAACAAGGTTGCATAACCCAACATGTTAAGTTTGTGGGCCTATATATATATATATATAATATATATATATATATATTACCCACCTCCCCAAGATTCCTTAACCTACCCACTGTTTCAAGCAAGTTTACTTAACCTACTCAAGTTAACAAGTGCATGTAATCCTTATGGATTCAAATAGGTTAAGTATTACTAGTTCATCACCAATCATTCACTTATGGTTACAATGCGCTAGACCTCTAACATTCAGCCTACAACTACTGGATGTTGGATATGCCGGTTGGGTCCGGGCAGACTTCTTCCACAAGTCGGACTTGTCCTCCTGTCTTAGCATGCTATGTGTTTATGCACTTAGACACCTCACATTAGATTCACCACTTGTGGATGCTGGATATGCCGGTCGGTTCCAGGTAGACTTCTTCCATAGTGTAATCTAACCTTGTGTCTAAGCGCGGTTACATTTTCAGATTACTGTGAATCTAGGAATTTTCATTATTAACCAATTCTCCCTATTTCATTATAGGTTTTCATGCCCCTTTTTCCCAAGTCATATTCATCTTGTACCATATGCCCAAAATTAAGATCTTTAATCATAGTTTGGTTTATGCCCCAAATTCATATTCATGTATTCAACTCAAGTTATGCCCAAATTTCCCAATACAAGTTATGCCCCCAATTTTAACATTTCCACTCGTTCCCAATTTCACGCGTTCGCATATTTCAGCGGTATGCCTAGGCTCGAAGGTAATCTGGCTATAAAATAAAAAGGAAAAAGAAGAAGGGAAGAGAACAGAAATAAGCATAATAACTAGATAGACATATGATGACAGATATAGTCATAGCAACTGAATAAGCATATAGTGATAGAATTGGGCATAATGACAAAATAGGCATATAAGAATAGATCTGATGGACATGTGATAATAGAACTAATTAGGCATAGTTTTAGATCCAAATTCATATACATATCAAGGTTACATTTTAGGTGTTTATATCTATAAATAACATAATCTCACAGAGAATGGATCTAAGAAAATAGAGAGAAGTGTGTTGATGTTGAATCAATGATCTTTGAATACGTATGAATCCTTGTTACTGAAGAAAAGGCTAATTCAATCTGAGTTGGAGCAGCGTCTCATCATCGCCATTGATTTAGATGAATAAAACAATGGTTATAGGGTACTATGTATAGCCATCAACCAACAAACCAGGTTAGAAATTGAGTCCATGTTCAGAAGTACGCACCTACCCCAGATCTTGGGGGTGTCGACCTGGGTGTCGACATGGGTGTTGACACCCCTGTTGTGTATCGACGGATGGGTCGACACCCAAAGGGTCTGGTTCCCGCATGGGTCCCCACCTACGAATTCAAACTGTTTTGAATGGTTTTGAATTGTTTTGGACTGTTTAATTTACATATAATTCTCTTCTGCGTATACAAACTTCAAACTTTAATATTTTCTTCATACGATGTTCGTTTTACGCAAATTGGGTGTCTATCTTAAGCAGAATTCTAAGTTGAATGCAATGGCGTAGTCAACTTAATTCCAAATTTTTATTTAAGTATTCCTTAACTTATTGTTAATGGTGTGTTTTAAACTACGGGGTGTTACATTCTCCCCTACTTAGAGGATTTCGTCCCCGAAATCTCCAAGTTATGAATGTATATCCAAACATCCATCGTCCATCTACTCATCCATCAATCATAGGCATCCATTGTCCTTAAAAGATTTATAATGCTTATATGAACATATGCAAAGGTGTGTGTATATGTCCATATACTAATGCGTAAGATCAGGCGGTCGACTGATTCAGTCAACCTCCATAATGCAATGTGCGTTAGTGCCGTGAATCCAACATGTATGCAAATAATCCTATCATAACATGAAAGTTCTATATGTGTGCGCAATCATTCATCTAAATGCAACATCCACATGATGATACACCCATTTTCATCCATAAAATTTAAAATGAACATATATCCATATGCAATATGTAAATGATTGAGCCGATCTATGCCTAATGTGTGTGTATATGCATCCACGAGCAACCACTAGCAACTACTTGCATCCATCACGCATAACATGCCTCAAACTCATGTTTACATCCATGGGATTTCTACCTAAGGGTCAAAGACTTGATCAATAGTATATACTTAAATGATAAAAACAAGCACGAATAAAATCTTTGGAAAAAGAAGTTAAGAACGTACTCTCAAAAAGAAAGGGTATGGGGGCGCGAATCTTGTCTTCAGTCTCCCAAGTTGCATTCTCATGGTCCTCTCCTTATTGCACTTTTACTAACTTAACCTCCTTATTGTGCAGTTTCTAACCTCCGATCCAAGAATACAGGTAGGAACTCGTCTAACTGTCGCCTCCCGTTCCACCTCTAATTCCTTAAGCATACTCGTTTCAACTACTTCTGTCGTATCATGCAAGCACTTCTGTAAATGAGAAACGTGGAAAACATCATTCACACCAGTCAGTTACCTCTGGTAGTCTCACCCAGTAGGCCATCTGACCTATCCTTTCCATGATGGGAAATAGTCCTACAAACCTCGGTGCCAATTTCCCTACCGATATAAAATGGACCACATTTCTTAAAGGTGATACTTTGATGAAAACTATATATCCCACTTCAAACTCAATATCAGTCCTTCTCCTATCTGCATAAGATTTCCGCCGGTCTTGAGCTATCTTCATGCGTCTGCGGATAAGATTAACCTTTTCTAAAGTTTATCTAATCATTTCAGGCCCAAGTAAAAGCCTATCTGTAGACTCCCACCAACAAGCCCGCTATCTATAGGGTCTTCAATATAATGCTTCAAAGGGTGCCATGCCAATACTATCCAGATAACTGTTGTTGTAGGCAAACTTTACCAATGGAAGATGCTCTTCCCAAGTCCCTCCAAAGTCAAGGATACACAACCTCAGAAGATCCTCTAGAACTTTGTTCACCTCTCCGTCTTTCCATCAATATGAGGATGATATGCAGTGCTGAAACATAACTATGTACCAAGCGCCTCTTGCAGACTCTTCCAGAATTCACTGGTGAATATAGGATCTCGATCGCTCACTATGCCGGAAGGTACTCCATGTAAATGAAATATCTTATGAAGCTAAACCAATGCCAACCAAGTCACCGTTCTCTTATTCTTAACCGGAATGAATGAGCGCTCTTAGTAAGCCTGTCAACTATAACCTAAATACTGGTATTGCCCTTTCTTGATCTAGGAAATCCATCAATGAAATCCATAGAGACGCTCTCCCACTTCTACTATGGGACTTCCAAAGGATGAAGTAAACCACTAGGCTTCCTCTGCTCAGCCTCGACTTGCTGGCAAATCAAACATCGAGAGACTAACTCTGCCACATCTTTCTTCATCCCAGCCCAAAAGAAAAGTCTCTTCATATCTCTGTACATTTTATCACCGCTTGGGTGAATAGTCATCCTAGAATAATGGGCTTTCTCAAGGATTGTCTTCAACAAACTCCCAACTTGGGGAACACAAAGCCTTCCATCTCGTCGCAACCACCCTCTATCGTCTGTGAATTATCTACTGAGGTGACTAGAAGTCTCCCCTCTACTGTGCCTATCCAAGATATCTGAAATCTTTGGATCCTCTCGCTGTGAAATTCCTATCTGATCCCAAAGATTAGATTTAACCACCAGTGATGCCAATAAACCAGGAGTAAACTTGGTGGAGGTTCTAATATCAAAAGTCGATATGTACTCCAAGCTCTGCCTCCCTATAAATAGAGGACTCAAGTTCATCCTCTGCCTACTCAGTGCATCTACCACCACATTACCCTTGCCAGGGTATAAGAAATCTCAAAATCATAGGACGATAGGAACTCCATCCATCTTTGTTGCCTCAGATTGAGATCTTTCTGCGAGAACAAGTACTTGAGAGATTTATGATCGGTGTACAATTCAAACTTTTCTCCAATTAGGTAATGGCACCAAGTCTTAAGTGCAAATACTATGGCAGCCGACTCCAAGTCATGGGTAGGGAAGTTCTTCTCATGAACCCTTAGCTGTCTGCCTCCATAACGCACTACCCTTCCCTCTTGCATTAGAACCGCATCAAGCCCTATACCACATGCATTAGTGTATACTGTGAAAACCTTGTTCCCATCAAGCAAAGTCAAGACTGAGGCTATTGTCAGAGCCCTCTTCAATCGTTGAAAAGCATCGTCACATTCTATATCCTAAGAAAATGACAGATTCTTGTTCGTCAGTCTGGTGAGTGGGGCTGATATTTTTTGCGAAGTCCTTAATGAACTTCGTATAATATCCCGCTAGACCAAGAAAACTCCTCACCTCTATTGCATTCTTTGGAACTTGGCAACCTTGAACTGCAACTACCTTTGTGGGATCTACTGCTATCCCATCTTTAGAGACCAAATGCCCTAAAACCTCACTTCCTTTCTCCAAAAATGACATTTGGAGAATTTTGCCTTCAGTTGGTGCGTACAGAGAGTTTTCAAACCTCCTATAAATGTCGGGCTTGCTCTTCCTCGCTCTTCAAGAAAATCAAGATGTCAACAACAAAGAACATAACAAACTTGCTCAGAAACTCCCGGAACACTCTACTTATCAGATCCACAAAATATGCTAGTACATTAGTAAATCCAAAAGGCATGACTACCCACTCAAAGAAACCATCTGGAGTTCTGAAAGCGGTCTTATCTATACTATCCTCGGTCACACCTAACTGATGAAACCCTGTGGCCAAGTCTAACTGGGAGAAAACGGATGCACCAACAAGTTGGTCAAACATGCCATCTGTCATCGGAAGTGGGTGCCTATTTTTTTTAGTGAGCTTACTCAACTCCCTGTAATCCACACATAAGCGAAGTGAACTATCTGCCTTAATGGAGAATACTACTGGAGCACCCACTCATATATGCTTTGCCTAATAAATCCTTTCTCAAGTAGCTCCCTTATTTTCTTGCTAAGCTCCCTCCTTTCTCTTGGAGCCATGTGGCATATATGCAATGCAACTGGATTTGCATTTTCCACCAAGTATATACGAAAATCAATCTCGCGCCTCGGAGGTAAGCCCTGAACCTCCTTAAAAACATCAGGATACTCACAGACTATTGGTAGATCATAGATAGATGCATCAAGTGACTCTAGGAAACTAAGCATGACAGACCCTTTAGGGTCACAAGAAATCTCAAGGGTCCTCCCATGGAAAGTCAAAAGTTTAATGACCCTTCTCTCATGATCTAGAATGGCACCATACGTGGCTAGCCATTCTGTCCCTAGAATCGAACCATATCCCGTGAACCCAAGCACACATGCGTTGCACTCAAACTCGACGCCCAACACAGATATTCTCAAACCCCAACAAATCATAGATAAATGAGTCGTACCACCAATGGGGTTTGAGACAACTACGGGATCCAAAACCATACTAGTACTATGGTGCAGAGACTCAACCATAGAATTAGATATAAAGGAATGCAAAGCGCTAGAATCAGAAAGAGTTCTAATAGGATGATTGGAAAGAGAAATCAAACCTTCAGTAGAAACTTTCCTACCTCTATTTGGAACACCTGTCACAAGAGCATGCACCTGCCCTCCAAAAGATCCTGCCCTCTAGCCCTGTCCTTGCCTCTTCGGGCAATCCTTAATGAGATGTCTGACCTCTCTGTAATGGAAACAAGCATTCTTCCTTCTCTTACAATCCTTAATCACATGACACGCTCGACCATAATTATGGCATTTCCTCTTGTCTTGGGCTTTGTCGTTCTTCCTGCTCTTCTTTTATTATTGTTGTCCTTTCTTGGGCCACACTTTCTTATTTTGCATTTCCTCAACCTTAGCTTCTTTCTTTTCACCCTTATCTTCTTCGTGCATCAATGCCATGTCAACGAGCTTCTCAAAAGTTGCTCCCATAGGAATATGAGACATAGCCAACCCATGGAGGGATTCATTCAATCCTCTAACAAAACTCAAAGCTTTCTTGTGCGGGGTATTCTCTAGCTCCAACCCAAACCTTGACGTATTCCTTGACAGACATGCTTCCTTGTTTTAATGCCAAAAACCTTTCCATCTGCATGCTTTGCTCGGCTTGAGAAAGAAACTTCATTTCGAATCTCTACCGGAAATCATCTCAAGTCTCTACTGGAAGTCCTGCTTGAATCACTTTCCACTAGAACAAAGCTTCATCTTTCAGCTGCTAAATGGGCAACTGAATCTTCCTATGGTTGTCAACATCGAAAATCCCAAACAAATCCTCCGTCTCCTTGAGACAATTCCTTGCTTCTATAAAAGTCTCATTTCCTCGGAATGACTTTCCTCCTATAGCACAAAAATCCTTGCATATCTTAGAGAAATTATCAGCTCATTGAGGAGGAGGAACAACGGCTGCAGCTGGTGGATGGGCATCTGCTTGGCCTTCGCAGGTGCCGTAGCCTCCAAATACCTACGAAACCAAGTCGGTATCTGTATGCCCTCTGGAATATTCGATTCCGTAGACATGCTGAAAAGAAAAAGGGATAAAGGATTCAAATAAAGAATCGAAATATTTTATGGCTTTGGGAATTATGTTTTCGAAAATAGGCATTTTCCTTGAAAATACTTTGTTTTTGAAATCGACTGAAAACAATTTTCAAAATCTTTTATCCGATCTGGTAACCTTCAGCTCTGATACCAAGTGTGACACCCCCACGTCCGTTAATGTCACTCTATTAGAATGCATTAAGTTTTATGGAGCGATGTAGGTGAACAAGAACATGAACATCACAAGACAGACATATAAAAATGGAAGCAGAATTTAAAAACTTTATTTAAAAGGAAACATCGTGGTCCAAAACTCAGTTACATCTTAATTCTAAAATATTGAATACCAATTACATAAAATATATGTCTTGTACTTAAATCATCAGAGTACAGTACTAGAAAATCATAATCCCAAAAAGATCCGTAACAGAGAAGAAGAATAATAAAACGGGTACATCGAAGCAAATCCAAGATCTAAGCTAAAGCAAGAGAGAGAATCCTAGTCAACCCTGAGCACTCCCACCTTGAGAACCTGGGGGGAGAAGGGAAGAGGGAGAGAAGGAAACAAAGCGGGTTAGACATAATGTCTGGCGAGTCCGGTTAGTTTTAGCATATAAATAAGTAAAAGCATCATGACATACATATAAACTGGATGAATAAGACAACAGTATATAAGGCAGGTATATCAACCGAGCATGATAAGCAAGATAAATAGAAAATGATATTTTGTGCTTCTCAAGTACTTTGATCTGCACCACCACTAGTATAACTATAGCATGATGATCCCAACAAGAGCAGGATGGAAGACATAGGTGTACTTCTAGTGAGATGTTTCCACCCCATATAATCATAATAGGTACCCACATGACAAGTGTCATCCCAACTATAATAACGGGCTCCAAAACAAGCAAGACTAGATGTACCCTATTTACAACCCCAATCTATTGGCTCCCTACTTCTCATAGATACCTATGTTGGCCCCACAGTAGGATGTATCACTCCCTAAAGTGGCAACCCCATTATTTTCAAGATGCACAACTATATATACTTATGTCACAACGTCTTATCTTCCCAAGCAAGTGGACCCATGAATGCACATGAGCCCAATGGAACGCGCCATTAGACACCTTTCTCCCAAGTGGCCTCTTATAACTAGCTCAATAAGCATGCCCTGACCCCGACCTAGTACAGGGTACTCCGCTTGAAACCAAGATAGGTTATTGACTGATACAGGTCCACACATAAGACGATACAAGCTTTCCCCTAGGCTTGTATCCCCGCTTCTAGGATTTCAATAGATCATACCTCCAATTTTAACAAGGTTGCATAACCCAACAGGTTAAGTTCGTGGGCCTATATATATAAATATTACCCACATCCCCAAGATTTACTTAACCCACCCATTGTTTCAAGCAAGTTTACTTAACCCCTACTCAATTTTACAGGTGCATGTAATCCTTACGGATTCAAACAGGTTAAGTACTACTAGTTCATCACCATTCATTCATTTATGATTACAATGCACTAGACCACCTACATTAAGCCTACAACTAGTGGATGCTGGATATGCTGGTTGGGTCCGGGCAGACTTCTTCCACAAGTCGGACTTAACCTCGTGTCTTAGAATGCTACGTGTTTATGGACTTAGACCCCTCACATTAGATTCACCACTTGTGGACGCTGGATATGCCGGTCGGTTCTGGGAGACTTCCTCCATAAGTGTAATCTAACCTCGTGTCTAAGCGCGGTTACATTTTCTGATTACTGCGAATCTAGACATTTTCATTATTAACCAAATTTTCCCTATTTCATCATAGGTTTTCATGCCCCTTTTTCCCAAGTCATATTCATCATGTACTATATGCCCCAAATTAAGATCTTTAATCACAATTTGGTTTGTGCCCCAAATCAATATTCATGTATTCAACTCAAGTTATGCCCAAATTTCCCAACAATTTATGCCCCAATTTTAACGTTACTCCTCATTCCCAATTTCACGCATTCACATATTTCAGAGGTATGCCTAGGCTCGAAGCTAGCCTGGCTATAAAATAAAAAGGGAAAATAAGAAGGGAAGAGAACAAAAATAAGCATAATAACAAGATAGACATATGATGACAGAAATAGGCATGGCAACTGAATAAGCATATAGTGACATAATTGGGCATAATGACAAGATTTGCATATAAGAACAGATCTGATGAATAATAGAACTGGTTAGGCATAGTTTTAAATCCAAATTCGTATAAGTATCATGATTACATTTTAGGTGTTTATATCTAAAAATAACATAAACTCACAGATATGGATCTACGAAAACAGAGAGAAGCGCGTTGATGTTGAATTAATGATCTTTGAATACGTATGAATCGTCGACGCTGAAGAAAAGGCTAATTCAATCTGAGTTGGAGCAGTGTCTCGTCGTCGCCATTGATTTAGATAAATAAAACAATTTGTATAGGTTCCTATATATAGCCATCAGCCAACGAACCAGGTCAGAAATTGAGTCCACGTACAGAAGTATGCAGCTGCCCTATATCTCGGGGGTGTCGACCTAGGTTTCGACACCCCTGTTGTGGTGTCGACCCATGGGTCGACACCCCTATGGTGGGGTCGACACCCAACGGGTCTGGTTCCCTCGTGGGTTCCTGCCTACGAATTCAAACTGCTTTGAATGATTTTGAATTGTTTTGGACCGTTTAATATACATATAATTCTCTTATGCATGTACAAACATCAAACTTAATATTTTCTTCATACTATGTCCATTTTACGCAAACCAGGTGTCTAAATAGAATTCCGAGATGAACGCAATGGCGCAGGCTATTCTAAATGTTTATTTAAGTATTCCTTAACTTATTGTTAACGGTGTATTTTAAAATAAGGGGTGTTAAAAACAACACTAAATGATGTCAATCCTATACTTCTTGCAGACAAGGAAAGAATAGATAACAAGAAATCACTTGAAAGTGTCTATTCACTTAATTATGTTACTAACAATAGAGGAAAGAATCAAAGTAACAGAGGCAACACATATATTCAGATAGGGGGTTACCCTAACGGAGGAAGAAGAAGGGGCAGATGGAACCCTAACAACAAACCAAAGTGCCAAATATTTGAAAAGATGGGACATACCACATTTAAGTGCAATTTCAAATACAACTCAGGTTATGTTCCTAACTAGGGTGATGGAAGTCAGAGGTGGTCAAACCAAATGTAAACTTAGCACAAACTCAACCAGAACCCTATGATCGACTTGGTAGTAGAAAAGCATACATTCAAAAATGAAAGTAATAAAGAAGAACATATTCAGGATGACAATAAGTACCCAGATTCTGGGGCAATCATATGACCAACAACATTGACAATCACAATCTAGGAAATAGGTAGTATACCGGTAAATAACCAATAAGCATAAGAAATGGTAAGTGTTTCAATATCTCTCACACTGGTAGTGCAGTTATAAAAGGAAAAAAACAACTATTTTTACATAACTTGATAAGCTTACCCAAAATCAAGAAGAATATAATGAGTGCTTCACGTTCTACCAAAGACAATAATGTTTACTTCAACTTTTAGCCTAAATATTGTCTTGTTAAAGATATACTGTCTATTGACATTCTCTTACAGGGTAATGTTGTAAATGGATCACACAAGTTTAAATTTCGTGACTATTCAACCCTGTAAGAGAGAACTCCTGCTATACTTCAATGATGCAGCAAGAGAACAATAATAAAAGTACATTTGATATATGACACTATAAAATGGGTCACCCAAGTGTAAAAGTAGTTAATAATATACTTAGTAAATATAGTATCCCTTGTGAAAATATTTCCCCTTATACTTGTATTACTACTAGATGGGAAAGAATTGTAATCTACCATTCATTGAATCTTTAACTGCATAATGTAAATCTTTTGTATTAGTTGCCACTGCTCTATGGGGACCTTCCTTATACACTCTGACTATGGCTACAAGTACTATACATCGTTTGTTGATGCTTACGCTAGATACACTTGGATACACTTTCTAAAAACCAAGTCAGAAACTCACAACACTGTTATAAGTTTCATGAATGTTGTTGAAACTTAGTTCAATACAAATATCTAAATAATTCAGTCAGATGGTGGATCTAAATACAAAATTTTGAGTAACCATTTCAAGAACTAGGGGGTTGTTTATAGAACAATCTATCTATATACTTCTAAACATAATTGACTAGTAAAAAGGAAACATAGGCACGTAGTAGAATCTAATTTAACTTTATAAGCACATGCATCTTTACCATTAAAGTTTTGGTCATATTTTTTTAACACTGTTGTGTATCTAATTAATAGAATGTCAACAGAAGTGTTAAAAGATATAATTTCAATGGATAAATCGTATAACATTAAACCAGATTATCACATCCTTAAAACATTTGGTTGCCTATGTTTCCCCTACTTAAGGCCATATAATACTAATAAATTAAATTGTAGGTCCAAGCCATGTACTTAGGATATACCATTAGACGAAAGGAGTATAGATGCATATATGAAAATGGTAGAATTTTCATTATTAGACATGTTGTATTCATTGAGAATGTGTTTTTATATATCAGATCAGATATCAAAACAACTAATAAAGTTGTTAAGTCTAAAGTTGATATACCTGAAATTTCAATCTATACTGATCTACTGCCTCCTGCCAACAATGAAAGGGTTGTTGCTGCTCAATAGACAAACACTGATGTTGATCCTAATAATAATGATGTTGTCGAGCCTCCTAGCCTTGCCAATCCATTGCCTACAAAAGAGGAAGATGAAAGCATCAACAATCAAACTACTCAACATAATGGAGGAAGCCCAAATAACTCAAGTAATAACTCACCAGCAAATGAAAGCAGTGCAAGCAAAAACAACCAACCAACAAATGAACCACTTGCAACAACTTATCATCCTATGATAACTAGGGCTAAGAGTGGTATATTCAAGCCAAAGACATATATTGCAACAATCAATAGTGACGAACCATGTGCATATGAATAGGCTGTGAAAGACAAATACTGGAGGATAACCATGGATGAAAAGTATAATACACTCATCAAAAATCCAACATAGGAGCTTGTCAAACCACCAACAAATAAGAATTTGATTGGATGAAAATGGATTTATAAAGTCAATAGAAACCCAAATGGATCAATTAACGTATACAAAGCAAGACTGGCTGCAAAAGGGCACAGTCAACGACATGGTTTTTGTAGGATCTAAAATAACCCTAGAAGGGGGTAAATAGAGTTTATTGCATTTTTTCGCTAAGTAATAATTAACAGCAAAGTGTGGAGAAGTAAATAACACATAGAAATACCGAGCTTGGGCAAAACCCTTCCTACTGTTGCATTTTCCAAGGTTTCTACTAGGAATTAAAACAAAATCTACACTTATAATCCCGGTAAACTCGTGACATCTGCTCTCAACTGGTCTAATCCTATGCTCAAAACCCTGCACTAATCTCAATCCCAACAATCAGATTTTCCCTAACTACAAAATCCTATAGCTAGAATCACTAGTTTATAAATCCAGAAAAATTCAAAATAATTACAAAATAAAATACTTAAAACTTAAACAACAAAACCCTTAAATCCTAGTTTACACTACTACAAAACAGGTCAGTTGCATCGGTTATTTACCCCCTATTGCTTCAGCTCTACAACCGAAGCAATTACAGCAGACGCAACAGACCTGAAACTTGTTGCTTCAGACAAGAAACCGAAGCAAATATACTTTTTTTGCTTCGGTTGTTTTTACCTTTTGCTTCTGTTTAACAACTGAAGCAAATCTAGAAGACGCTAAAAACTATAATTTGTTGCTTCTGGTAAATAACCAAAGCAAAAAATAATTTCTTGCTCTGGTCTCCTATAACCGACATAAAAAAAATGGAGCATGAGATGACTCTTGTTGTTGCTTCAGTTCGACTTTAACTACAACCGAAGTAAAATGCCTCTTGCAAATAATATTACCGTCATACAAACCACCATTATTCTCAATATATCAAAACATATATTTATTGATACTCATACTATACAACAATACAAATTGAACAACACACAAATAATTTCATTGATAATGATAATAATCCATACATTTAATAGCAACATATTAATTAGAAAACAAATAATTATACATAGCGTTAATAATTCAGTCTCTTGCTACAAGAAAGAACCAAATACAATGTAATCTGGTCTTACTACAAGAATGAACAATGCCCGAACTACGAATTTTAACTTGCTAACTAATTCATGGTTTCATAAAAATCCATTTTATGTTGGAACCCCTGCATATATTGCTCCAGAAGTTGTGATCAACTTTGACAGCTCCGTTCAAATGGAAAATCCACTGTTGGAACCCCTGCATATTTTGCTTCAGAAGTTTTGCTGAAAGTATATGATGGCGAAGTAATTTTTTAACATTCATCATTCAACTATTATTAGCACATGATTAAGTTTATACTTTGAAAATCTAGTTAGTGAAATGCAGACATATGTTAATGTGGCATTATGTATATCATTACAGTATTTACATGGTTTCTTATATCTTGAAATATGCCTGTACATGTACAGACACAGCATGTGAATATACTTCCAAAAAATACAAAATTTATGTAATGATGACTATTATTTATTGGCGCTAAAAATGGAATATATAATCTTTGTATTCCAAAGAAAAGTAGGAACTGTACATTCAGCGAAAGAAAAAACATTTTAATTTTTATATTGCAACATTTGAACAGAGACAACTTCTAATGTCAAATTTACTGAACATGTCAGATTGGATATTGCTACTTTTAATACTAAATAATCAGAAAATGAGGCTTTTGTGTGCCGATGTACCTCTAACTCTAATAGGACAGGAAGGTGTAGTCATATACAAAATTTTAGTTTGAGAACTCCGATTTTGTTGTCTCCACGATAAATACAAAATACATTTGTTTTTCATTCACTAAATACTCCAATGAAATTAGATGATCAAGTTCCCGTCCTTAATCATCATTATTATGTCCCAATTGGAGAAACATATGTATAGACCTAGATAAATTATATTGTTTGTCTTCTCTGTTAAACAAAAGGAATTTTATCATAAGGGTTGTTACTAGAAAGTGTAACAGTTACACTTCTATCCACGAATAGCAAAATAGTAAAGGTTATCAACGCGAAGTATGTCCTAACAAATTACCATGTTAGACAACGGTTATGAAGCAGTAGTGAAATACAAAGCTTGGTAACAAAATAATAACACAATATGGAAATAAAAATAAATCGTGACTCAGTTGTGTTATAAGGTACCTGGTGCAACACAGTTAGCACAGATGTTATCGGTGGCTTATCCTATCCATAAGCTAGGTTTCTTGTAGGCTGTTCCATTAATCCTGGGAAGAAAAAACTAGTATTAATTAAGTTTTATATCATTAGTGATTTCAGCAGATCTAAAATTTAAAAATACAGTACCAAAATAAAGTAGCTGACCTGCAGCTGGCTTATGCTTACTATTAACATCAAGCTTAATCCTGCTGCACAAGCTTGCAACAACAAGCTTGCTGTTAAGGGACCTTATGACCAGTAAGCTTGCTGTAAAGTTCGCGGTAGAAGGCTTGCTGTTAATATATGAATGATGGTTAGTTTCAATACAAAAATAAAATCAAATTATGTTCTAAAGCAAAAGATTTTTGTTTCAATATATCCTTGAAATTCTACTAATTATGTTCTAGATGCCATCCATTAATATCTCAAATCAATCATCCATAGTTATTGTTAACTGTTGAGTAATGATATAATGCATATATTTGAGCCAATTCTTTAAACGAAAAAAAACAAATCTTTCAACCAAACATCGAATGCTTACTGTAAAATCAAGAACAATTGACTCGATACAGACTATAGGCGATACAGGTTGTTTCATGAACTCGGTACAGGCGATAGGCAAGTATAGTTATGAGTGTGGACGAGCAGAAGAAAAAAAGGGAAAAAAGGATTCAAGAAATAAAAATTATAAGACGCCATGATTTTAATTTCTTTTGGTTAGGGTTAGGAAATAGGAACAAGAGAGCATGTGGTGGCTATGATATCTACAGCATTATCTTAGTTTGGGTATCAGGTCGGATTCCCTTTTTTATGTACTAGCTAATTCTTTCATTTTTGTTTTACACGTTAGCTAATTTGTTCATTTTTGTTTTACACGTTAAAAAATATGCAATTTGCAAATTGTAACAGCCCGATGATGGCAATTAGCAAAAAAGAATCAAAAAGAAAGATTCATAATGGTTTTGCAAAGATGAGGGGACGAACATTATCATAAATTAAGTATACATTATAATTTGACATTATTAATCTTAATTATTAGCCATAATTTATTTACTAATAATTAATTATAATAAAATATTAGTTATTAACTATAATTTATAAATTAGTTATTAATAATCAATACTTGATAATTAAAAATTTGTGTTCAATACTTTAAATACCAGTGAAATTTTAGGAAGTTTCTTTACTTTTTTTGTATGATTGGTAAAAATCAACATTTGTTATTTCAATTTATTATAGAAAAAATTATTTCTTAAATAATAGTTATATATAAAAATAGTAACTGTTAAATGTTATTTCTCAATTATTAATATTCTTATTAATTAAGGTTTATTATAGTTTTTTCTTAATTATTAATAATAAATTATTTAATAAAATTTTAATAGTCGTTGATTATTATAATTAATTGAAATTAATGATTAAATACTAAATATCACTTCACAAGTATAAAATTTTAATAATAAATGTTGATCATTAATTAGTTTTTACTAATAAGCAACTAAAGACGTGGAAGTTAGGGTTACATTATAGATCTGCTGTAGTATAAAATTTCAAAAACAAACAAAATGCAAAATCAAAGAAATAAAGGAACAAATACTAAGATGAAAACAATATAGATCTACTTGCAACTATATAGATCTGCATTTCATCATATAATAAGATAAAAACAATGTATCATATTGAAAAACTTAGATAAAAACAATGTTTAATGGGCCCATAATAGATTAACAAGATATGATCTAATTATTTATCTTCTTTAAAAACCACACCTTTAATACACTAGCATTATAATTCATCATGCCAAAAAGGATTTCAATCAAGGTAAATTCTTATTAGTTTTGTCGTTTTAAAAAAGTGGTTATCAACATGGTAATGATTAAAAACGAACAAAAATTTATTAAAAAAAATTTGATGTGAAATTCTTCTAAATAAGTATTCGTTTAAAAACACTAATTAATGACGATAACTTTAACATTATTATTATAGTAATTAAATAACAATCCCTAATAACATATATCCAAAAGATAAGCATGGAATTTAGTTCATATTTAGTGGCGGAATCTCAAAGGAGAGAAAATTGTATTTGATTACAAGACTTGTAATACATTCAAAATATATTTTTATACACAAACAAAATCTTTATAAGAAATAAATTTGATCAAATTTAAAATAATACAGGTGGGTTTAGATAATCCCAAACAAAGCAATACATAGTAGACAGTACTAGATGGGCCTTAAAAGATATATTAGTTTTGAGAACAGAAAATAAGATCATAAAAATTCAAGAGATGCTTTGAAGATAAAGCTTTAAGGATCCACCATTTTTCCCAATCAAACTATGTAATTTTGGAATTGTACGGATGAATCTAATCTATTAGTATAGATACAAATCTCTATAATGCACATAATTGGTCCATGTTTACATTAGAAAATTAGCCCATATTTCAGTTCTCTTGTACTGATTATTTCAATAAATAACACTATAGAAAATGGATTGATGGGTAGAGTCCAATCTACTACTACAGTTCAATTTACGAATTACATACACAATTCAAAGAGCTGTAAATTTTAATCAGACAAAGATTTGTGTTATCCATACTATATAAAACAAATTAATTCCTTAAATAATTTATTAATGATACATAACTTACGAATCGTTAATTGCTTACCTTTTCCAGAAAGAACGTTAAACAAAAAATGAATGAAGTTTAGGAATTGTAATCAAACCATATCACCATGAATTAATTAGTTATAAATGAATCCATTAATCCAATCTGCAGCATTTACGTATAAATAAATCAGTGGATTGAATCACATAACCCAAAACCAAACGATTTATCAAACCTGAAATCTAATCTATTTTCTCAAATCTTTGCTGTTTTCATGCTTATTTTCCCATTCTCAACCATGTCCATCTCACCGACTGAAGTAAGAGAAGTTAAATAATCAACAGGTTAGACTTCTTTTCATTTCAGTGTTTATGTGACCTGTAAGACTTACTTTGAGCTGATGTTGAACTAATATGATATATGATGCTATATGCCGAAAAATGTGCAGGTTATGTATTAAAATTACATATAATCAGTTATGCATGCAGTAGAAGTAATGCATCTCGCAGTGCTATAAGGTATTAGCGACAAATGAATTGAAACAAAAATTGCAGCAATATACTCGGTCAAGAATTGAAACCCAGACCGATTTCCAACATAGAATTAGAGCTAAACAACATTTTCAAAATGAAAACAAGTCAAAGATAAACTAGCGGCGTACAATACACTTCCAAAGATCTGAACTTTGAAATACAAAAAACTACAAGGAAGAAAAAAACAAAAGTGGCACCTGAATGACACTGTTCTCAGCAGCACTGCACAAACCGAGATTACATCTGAGTGTCGCTCGCGAGACGCCAGCAGGAGCAAAGAGATCCATAGACTAAATTTTGGATCAGCAAACTTTGAATGTTAGTCTCTAAATGTGACGTATTGGAGTCCATTAGTTGGGAATTGATCGAGATGCAAAAGCCAGATCAGAGAAGAGCGACCGATTAATTTATAGCCGCCATGTTTTCCACATATATTTAGGGTTAGGGATTGGAAACGGATACGGTTGCGGCTGAAAGCATGCAGTCTTTAACTAGTTCGGGTCGGTTTCTTTTGTGTTTGGGCTGATCCCCCCGAGTTGGGCTGGTTCTTTTGTAATATGCTCATCAATTATTATACTATTTTGTAGTCATTTTCAACAAAAAGTAAATAGAGAAAATTATTACAAATATTGAGTTCTTATATAAAGTTTAGAACAACTATAATTCAGTTTTTTGTTAGTTCAAAAATGTTAACTAATATTTATTATCATTTGTAAACAGTTATATTGTTAAAATTAATTTAAAGTTAGTAATCATTATTAATAAAATGTTAAGAATAAAGTATTATTTTTATAAATTTGAATATTTCATTAAATTCATAAATTTTGAATTTTGTGACAACTACAAAATTTTGCTTTTAAATTTATGAATGTTTTTTAATTTCTTTTAGATTACATATACATACCAATTATAATTATATATCAAATAGTAAGTATTAAAAATTGTTCTTAGGTTTTAATTATTAGTTATTACAAGCTGTTAATTAGTTACTAGTTTTAGTACTTAGTTATTTATAGTAATTATTAAATATAACAATTCAATTATTAATTATTTAATGGTAGTTGTTTAATAATAATTTTTAATTGCTAAATATTATTTATTGAAATTATATATTAAAAATTAATTATTAAATATCAAATAGATATTAATATTTATTAATTTAGAATTTTTATTTTTTAATATTAATATTATTTGATAATTAAATGTTAAGCGGAAATTATTATTATTATTGATTATTTATAATATTCTATAGCTATAAATTATTTATTAACAATCATTCGTTATAATAAATTACAAAAGATGACATATGTAAGGTTGTCTATGATTATTGATATTTGCATTTGCTTTGGTAAAATAATTCGTTGTTGCTTCGGTGTAATTGCTTCTATTTTTATGGAACTGATGCAAATACATTATTTGCTTCGGTGCATTTGCTTCAGTTTCTAAGCAACCGATGCAAATAACACAATTTGCTTCGGTGCATTTGCTTCGGCTTATGGTACAACAGAAGCAAATTATACTATCTGCTCCGGTTATTGGCATAACCAAAGCAAGTAATACCATATGCTTCGCTGCATTTGCTTTTGTTGTTAAAAGAACAAAAGCAAATGATACTATTTTCTTCTGTTATAAGAACAACCGAAGCAAATGAGGCGAAGCAACAGACATGTTTTGTAGTAGTGTTAACACATAAACTCATTAAAAATGTCGGGCTCTTTCTATTTGTTTTGTCGGTTGTAAAATATGTCGGTTTCCTCTTAAACGTTAATGGCCACCGAATGACAGAATTAGGGATTTGCAACTTTCCGCCAAATCATGACTCTTGAAACTTAATGTGGTTATTCTTTGATTTCTTTGAATGCTTGTTGCTCCCTAGTCGTCTGATTTAGCCTTTGCAGATGATCGAAACAATATATTGTGATTTCTTTTGATTTTTGATTTCTATCAGCTTTTTCCTATGATGATATGTGTAATGAGACTGGTCAGGACTAGCAGACCATGTATGTGTGTCGAGGCTGGTCTTAATCAGCAGACTACTGTAACTGAGTTAAAGTCGGTTCATGAGCACTAGAGATTTAGTGTACCTTGTGGTATTTACAGTAAATCACTGTGAATATCAAAGATAGTCTAAACTCAAAAAATGAATATATCAGACCAAGTCTAGAAAAATGATGAGAAACACACCAAAATTCTAAGAAAAATAAATTTTAAAATAAATATATATTTGCTAGTATTTAAAATAAAATTTAAAATAAACGCATATATTAGACCAAGTCTAGAAAAATGATGAGAAACACACCAAAATTCTGAGGAATATAAAATCTAATTTTGTTCCAGTTTACAGTGTGTGTTTTTCTATGATACATATGCAGGTGACTGGGCCGTATCTGAAGACACTGAAGATAAAGTGTGTCAGTGTGTGTATATGAGTCTGTATATGAAATTGCATATATCACTAAGTGAATCGAGTGACATGTAGTAAGGAACCAATGTATATGTGATTGACAGTGTTATATAACAGTGAACTATACAATATTGGAGTCGGAAATTTGTACTATTTCAAATGTTGAGATAAAATATTTATTTGAATCAAAATACTGTTTAAATATTAAATTGTGCAATAGTATTATATTCAATAAATATTTATGTCTGTGTGAGATGTAATATGGAATAGTACAATTACATACAATTTTGACTTTAATGAGACTTTTTCTCCAGTAGTCAAAACAACAACTATTAGACTAACTTTCACTATTACACTGGTTAATATTTGGAAAATCACACATTTGGATATGAATAATGCTTTTTTAAATGGAGTTTTGTAGGAGGAGATCTACGTGCAGCATCTAGAGGCCTATGTTCAAAATGCAGGCCAAGTTTGTAAACTACACAAAGAGATATACAGTATAAAACAAGCTCCTAGAGTGTGATTTGAAAGACTAAAGTCAACATAAACTTCAATTGGCTACCACTACACAAAATTTGATTACTCATTGTTCATTAAAACTAATAATTGCATTACTATATACATTCTAATAAATGTTGATGATTTGATTACGGCACGCAATAATGATGCAAAAATAAGAAAGTTGGCATCATACTTAAACAAAGAGTTCTCAATTAAAGAGTTAGGTAAAGTCTCATATATCATGGGAATAGAAATAATAAGAAAATCAAGTTCACAACTGCTTCTATGTCAAAGAAATTTTATAATAAAGTTGTTGATAAAAACTAATATGAATGAAGCAAAGCCTCAACAAACCCCAGTGATATCAAATGAGCACAATTCCAAAAACATGGGAGAAGCCATAAATAATATTAACAATATAGAAGTGTTGTGGGTGTTGAATGTAACAATATGATTTTTGTTTGATGATAACAAACATATATATTATTCTCTAAATGTGTTTGTAATTGTACCATTCCATATTTCATCTCACACAGAAATAAATATTTATTGAATAAAATACTATTGCTTAACAATTCAATATTCAAACAGTATTTTCATTTAAATAAATATTTTATTTCAACATTTGAATTGGTACCTACTTATAACTCCATTGTTGTACATCTCACTATAATATAATGTATTCAATGTCACATACATTTTCATATACATAGGTTTCCTCACCACATTTCACTTCATTCACTCTGACACACACTGACACACATTGACATACATTAAGTCTTCAACTACTTCTATATCTACTCTAGTCACATGTATACCTATCACAGAAACACGCACAGTAAAATAGGACAAAAATAGATTTAAATTCTAGCAAATATAATTTTATTTTAAATTTTATTTACCTCAAAATTTTTGGTTGTTTCTTATCATATTTCTATACTTGGTCTAATATGTATATACATTTATTTGAGCCTAGACTGCTTGTGATATTCATAGTGATTCTTTGTAAATACCACAAGGTAGACTGAATATTAGTGTCTGCATATCAGCCTCAACACGGCTATAGTGGTCTGATGATTAAGACCAGCCTCGACTCACATTTGTGTTCTGCTGATCTTGTCCATCCTCGACACATCATATAGTGGTTTGCTTGGAAAAGCCTGCGGGGTTGATAGGCCCCTACCATTTTATTTATATTATAAAAAAACTTACAACACAATTATGTGCAAGTACAAAACTAGAAAAAAGAAAAGAAAACATAACCATAAAATAACACGGGGATGTTCAGTCCCATTTGTTTCCGATAGTGATATCAACAGTAAATGAAGACAACATGGTTTCATTGCGAATGCCATTGCATATGACGTGATATATATGCAGCCTATTATTCTTCTTCCCATTGAAGCCTCATTGATTTCTTTCTATCCATACTTCGTTGATTGTTACCTTGAGCATAATTAGCAGCTCATACGTAGTAGCATGTTTCCATCTGGTTGCCTTATATATAGTCATCCATTCTTTTTTATTATCAATCAGCGAGTTGCATATCCTCCTCTTTCTTTAATCATCCTCCATAGGAATTGAGTGTAAGAGCATCTAAAAAAATGTTGTGTGTCTTCCTTATCAGATCTGCAGTATATACACGTCTTCGATACTTTTATGCCTTTGCGAGCTAAATTAGATAGTGTCTGCATTCCATTTGCATATACTTTCCAAAGCATGTAATTCAGTTTTTCATTCGATTTTGAATTCATATTCTTTTGAACGATGGACAGTTGCTGTAACGACCCGCATTCTACGCATCATAGGATTGTAGAATATTTATTTCTTTCACATACGAAGTCGTATGGTCATGTAACTTTGGGGGACGACTATTGGGGTCATTTCCCATGTTCATGATTTTTCCCGATTTTTAAATGACCATTTTACCCCTAGTTGGCACTGTTTTGGCCATAACTTTTGACTGGAAAGGAATTTTGACCTGAAACCACTTCCATTGGCTCCGGATGATGGTTTCTCTTTCCGTAGAGTGGTCACATTAGCCAAACGGACTCACCGTTTGGGAGATATGGCTGAAACAAGTTTCAGACGGTGAAAAACAGCTTAATTGGGCTTAACCGGGTGATTAACAGCTAGGCCCAAAGGGGGATTTCGGGTTTAGGAGTATATAGGGGCTGATTAGGGTTAGAAAACATTTCTTTAGACATTTTCCAGCCGCCACTTTCATTCCCCTTAACCTAGCCATGGCCTCCACTCTCTAAATCTCTCTAAAACACCCAAAATCACTTCCTAATCAAGGATTAAGGCTTAGAGGCATCAAATCAAGGAGGATTAGCACAAGGACCGAGGTAGAGCTGCTATTATATATTGGAATTCGAGCAAATCAGAGGTTCACTTCAGATTTGGAAGTTTTATTGTGGCAAAGGTGAGTGATTTGCATAGTTTTTGCACTAATTACGGTAATTAAGGGTAATTAGTGAAGATTAGCGAATTTATACACTAATAAATTCTGGAAAAATGTTTAGAAATTCTTAAATAATGTTTTATGCCTCTGGTTGAAATTTGGTTCGATTTGATTAAGTTTTGTTAACCCTATGATCGGTTTTACTTAAACATGCTTAAGGGAAAATAAGGAGTTTTGGCCACTTTTGATCCATTTTGATTCATTTGAATGGTTGTTTGCTGTTGTAGTTGCTATTACATGTTGCTATGACTCTATGGTGTGCTTTATGATTGATTAGAAGTGTTAGATTTGTCAAAAACGCCGTCGAATGGCGTAAACTGCTCGCTGGAAGAACTGCAGGAAATCATCCGAACCGGATCGGTGGGAGTGAGGGTGATCCGATCCGATGGCGCGACCCGATCCGCCGATGGCTGAAGACCCCGATCCGATGGTGCGACCCGATCCGCCTCTCGTGAGCATGAGCTACTCCGACCCGAACCGATCCACTTCAGAAGCTCACGATCCGAACCGATGTGCCTCCACGACCGAAGGGAAGCGCCACGAACTATGGAGCACGACCCGAACCAGTGGAAGTGCCTCGACCCGATCCGACCTGGTGAAGGCGATGCGATCCGCGAACCGATCCGAGGCGGAGCACGATCCGACGATGGCGACCCGACCTGGAGAGTGTGGCACGGTCCGAGTTGGGGGAGGAGGTTATTCACGATCCGACGGTGATGACTACGAACTGAATGAAGACCGATCCGGATAAAGATGATGACCAAAACCCGAGATGCAAAGGTAGTCCAAATGAGAAGCTAGAGCTCAAGATCCAGATGGGAATCAACGAGTTCGCTTCACGATTGGGCTTTGCTGCGGGACGAGTGTTAAGGGGTTATCGACGTCTATAGCTTTGGACCACTATGGTAGGAGGTACGAAGGCGGATTCAGGGCCATTATGGCATCGGTAGAACCAAGGGCTACGATCAATGAAATGGGTCATTGAAATGTTTGGTCATGACTCCATATGTTTAGCTTGGTCATAACAGGGTTTCTACAAGTCGGGATTCGTCGTTGCCTCAGTTTGTCTAGTGTTCCAAAGTGGTAGATATCGTATGCTTTACGCACTGAGTGAGAGATGTGAGGATGGTTGCTATGGTTGATTTGTTTGCTATCATTATGACATGCACACCCCACCCCCGTATCCTTACACCCTTTATTATGGCACCCTAGAGTATTGTACGGTATGTGGTACTAACTCTTTGGTTGCAGGTCCAGGTTCAGGTATGGTTTAGTATACCTGTTATTATTCTGTTTAGATGCTTATCGCTCATACCAGGCTTTATGTCTGACCCAGAGTTTTATGTCTCATCTTATTACTCTGGGTGCTCACACGAGCAGACTAGAGACAGGTTAGCTGGTGATGCACGGGTAGATGATCCGGAGACGAGCAGGAGGCTTCCACGTAATATATATAGTATTCTCCCTGTGTTGTTGAAGATCACTGCTTGGGCATTGGTGGTGTATCTCCTGCTTTGGTTTTCTTTTGTTAGAGACAGTAAATTTGGAAAGTTGTAATAAGCTGTATTTGGATTTCCGCTGCTCTGATGTTGACATTGATTATTAGTTATCAGCTTATGCACTGACTCGCCTGTTTTATGTCAAGTATGTTATTATTATATTTTATTCCATGCGCTGTGAGACATTCTACAGGTTCCTCGTTTAGTCCATTCCCTTCTTCCTTTTCCTTCTAACGACCCATTCCGTGCTAACTAGACATGTGTACAGCGCACTTTTGGAGTAAATGTTGGTCGGTGCGGGGCGGGCCGTCACACTTGGTATCAGAGCTCTAGGTTGCGTAGTTAACCTAGGGAAGTTATCAGGGAGAGATAATATACGTATACGAGAGAGCGTATTTGTGATTATTTTAATTTTTAAAAGCTATATATATATATATACTATTGGTAGTATAAAGATGAAGTCGTACTGCACTAGCACCACTATGGAGTCGTTAATCGTTTCCTTTTTCAGATTGACGATGAGCCGATATGTTAGAGGTACCGGTAGAGGGGCCAATAATGGGAATGCTGCTGACATGAGGACGATGTTTACTGACCTCATGAGAGAGATGCTTAGAGATGTGCATAGGGCAGCTCCCAATGGTGGAATTGGTGGTGGTCCAATAGTGCAGGCACCAAGAGTCGACTTCGCCAAGCTGAATAAGGATTATACTAGCCTCGGTGGAAAGCCGTTCCACGGAACAGAGTCGGCCACGGATGTTCAGGATTGGTTGGATAGTTGCGAACGTATCTTCGAGGATTTGGGTATCGAGGATGCGATGAAAAGAAAACTAGCATCCCGTCAGCTGCAAGGGCGGGCAATGAATTGGTGGAATGCTATAAAGGCAGCTACTCCCGAAGATCAGATTACTTGGGAGCAGTTTAAGGCTCGCTTTAGCGAGAAGTTCATTCCAGCTGCTCAGAAGTCAGTGCTGTTTAAGAAGTTCTTGGAGCTCAAGCAGAATGGCAGAGCTGTCTCGGAGTATATTGCTGAATTCGACACTTTGTCGAAATATGGGTTATCTCTTATTGATACTGCCGAGAAAAAGAATGAGAAATTCATAACCGGTTTGGACAAGTACTTGGGGGAAAGACTTATTAACCACATCGATGAGTCGTTTGAGTCGATTGTAGGGAAAGCATTAAGATCAGAAAGTCTCTACCCTAAGTCAAAGACTGAGGTTGCATCTGCAGAAGAGCCAAAACCACAAGCAAGTGGTGGAGGCAAGGGTGGTTCCCAGAATAAGAGAAAGCAGAACCAAGCTAAGGATGGCCAGAAGAAAAAGAATAAGCAAGATGTTGAGTGCTTCAGCTGTGGTAAGAAGGGCCATTATGCTAGTAATTGTCGGGCCAAGCCAGCGGATAGGAAGTGCTTCAACTGTGGCCAAATGGGACATCACAAGGACAAGTGTCCACAGCCCCCTAAAGAAAAGCAAATGGTGAAAGCATATGCTCTTAATGCTATTCTTTCTTCGTCGAATGCCCCAACTGCGGCGGAAAAGGGAAAGAATGTCGTCATTCAAGGTATGCTTTCTGTTTATGATGTTCCTGTTAGAGTTTTGTTTGATACCGGAGCTTCCAGTTCTTTCATATCTAGTGACCTGGTAGATAGGTTGGGATTGGAGCCCAAAATTGTCGATAGACCTTTAGTAGTGACGAACCCGATCGGAGGTTCGACTAGCCTTAGCATGATTTGTCGTAATGTGGTCTTATCGTGTCATGGATGCATGTTTGTTTGTGATTGCTTTGTTTTGGGCTTTACTGGGTTTGGCATTATTTTGGGAGTAGATTGGCTCCAAAGATACAGGGTGGTGGTAGACTGTGAGGGCTTTTTAGTGACAGCTAGAGCGGATGATGGGCGGAGGATAGTGTTTGGTGGTCTACCCAGTAAGGGGGTATTGGCTAGTTTTCTAAACTCCCTCGACATTCCGCATAGTGAGTTGTCAGGTTTGCCCGTGGTTGGCCAGTATCCGGATGTTTTCGAAGAAGTGACCGGACTTCCACCACACCGAGAGATTGAGTTTCGTATTGATTTGGTAAAGGATGCCAGGCCTATAGTGATGCCACTTCGTCGTATGGCACCAAGAGAGCAGCGAGAGCTCGAGGTGCAAGTCAGCGATCTTTTGAAGAAGGGATTTATCAGAAGGAGTGTTTCTGAATGGGGAGCACCAGTTGTGTTTGCTACCAAGGCGGATGGTTCCCTTCATTTGTGTGTAGACTACCGCGAGTTGAATAAAGTGACGAGGAAGAACAAGTATCCTCTACCGCGGATAGATGATTTATTCGATCAGTTGGGTGGCGCGAGAGTATTTTCTCAGTTGGATCTCGCGACAGGTTTTCATCAGCTTAGAGTGGAAGCTGAAAGTATAGCTAAAACGGCATTTCGAACGCCGTCTGGATTTTATGAGTGGTTGGTCATGCCATTCGGGCTGACCAATGCCCCAGCATATTTTGTGGATCTTATGAATAGGGTATTCAGAGATCAGTTGAATAAGTTTGTCCTTGTGTTCGTTGATGATATTTTGGTCTATTCGAGGACAGAGGAAGAACACAAGGAACATTTAAGAGTAGTGATGGAGGTGTTGAGAAAACACCAATTGAAAGCAAAGTTTTCTAAGTGTCACTTCTGGAAGAGGGAAGTGAGGTTCTTGGGCCATGTTGTATCAGAGAATGGTATTGCCGTGGACCCGGCAAAGGTGGCTACGGTACAAGATTGGCCTACGCCCAAGAACGCAACAGATGTAAGAAGTTTCTTGGGATTAGCTGGATATTATCGTAAGTTTATCCAAGGTTTCTCCAAGATAGCAGCACCATTGACTCAGTTGATAAAGAAGAATCAAGCTTTTGTCTGGGATGAAAAGTGCGAGAATGCATTCAAAAGTCTAAAGGACAAGTTGACAAGCGCACCAGTGTTAGTCATTCCTAAGGGGGATGAAGAGATGACGGTATACACGGACGCCTGTGGTACCGGACTGGGTACTGTATTGATGCAAGGCGGTAGGGTTATAGCTTACGCAAGTCGGCAATTGAAACCGCACGAGAGAAGGTACCCTACCCATGATTTGGAATTGGCAGCGATCGTGTTCGCGTTGAGGATGTGGAGACACTATCTCTTGGGAGAAAGATTTGAGCTGTTTACAGACCATAAGTCGTTGAAGTATCTCTTCTCCCAGAAGGATCTAAATCTCCAGCAACAAAGGTGGTTAGAATTCTTAGCTTCCTATGATTTTGACATCGCATACACACCAGGAAAGGGCAATGCGGTAGCTGATGCATTGAGTAGAAGACATGCCAGCTTAGGGGCTATGTTCCTTGAATGGGAGCAACTGGAGTTTATCGCGGGGTTTGATTTCAGACCAAAGTGCGAATTGGATCCAGAAATGTTAGCAAGTTTGACGATCAGACCCACTTTGGTTGAATGGATCGGCTCTAGTCAGAGGGACGATCCTAACCTATTGGAAATCATCTCCAAGTTAGAGATGGGTATCGATGAGGAGATGAACAAGTATGGGCTTGATCGAGATAGATGGCTTAGAAAGAATGGAAAGCTTGTTGTACCCAATGTCAATGGATTGAGGGATGAAGTGCTTAGAGAATGTCATCACTCAAAGCTGACTATACACCCCGGTGGTAATAAGATGTATCGAGATATGAAGCAGACCTACTACTGGGAAGGGATGAAAAGAGACGTTGGGAAGTTTATATCCAAGTGCATGAATTGCCAGCTAGTTAAAGCCGAGCAAAAGAAGCCTAGTGGGTTGTTACAGCCTTTAGAAATTCCCGAATGGAAATGGGAGCAAGTCTCGATGGATTTCATCGATGGTCTACCAAGGACTAGATCGGGACATGATAGCATTTGGGTGATTGTGGATCGACTGACTAAAAGTGCAAGATTTATACCCGTCAAATCGACCAGAACGGCAGCCAAGTTGGCAGAATTGTATATGAAGGGGGTAGTGAGATTTCATGGAGTACCCAAAAGCATTGTGAGCGACCGAGACCCGTTGTTCACCAGTGGGTTTTGGAAGAGCTTACAAGAGGCTCTAGGGTCAGAGTTACATCTCAGTACTGCATATCATCCTCAGACCGATGGTCAGACGGAGAGGGTGAATCATATTTTGGAAGATCTCTTGAGAGCATGTATATTGGATTTTGGTGGATCATGGGATGACCATTTGCATCTAGTAGAGTTTGCATATAATAATAGCTACCAATCCAGTATCGGTATGGCTCCATTTGAAGCTTTGTATGGAAGACCATGCAACTCACCATCATGTTGGATAGAGACTGGCGAGAAGTTTATGCTTGGACCAGATGTGGTGAGGAAAACTTCAGATAAAATCAAGACCATTCAACAACGAATGAAGGCTGCCCAAGATAGGCAGAAGAGTTATGCTGATAAAAGGAGAAGAGACATAAAATTCTCCGTTGGTGACTTGGTGTTTGTCAAGGTTTCTCCGTTAAAGAGCGTAATACGATTTGGCAGGGGAGGCAAGTTAGCACCAAGATTTGTTGGACCATTCCCTGTTCTTGAACTAGTCGGGAATTTGGCATATAGAATTGACTTACCGGAGAAGATGGCGGGAGTTCACAACGTATTTCATGTTTCCCAACTAAGGAAGTTCGTTCACGACTCAGATATGACTATTTCACCTGATCAGTTAGAGGACTTCGAAGTAGAACCCGAGGCGGTTTGGAACCGCAAGCCGGCCCGTATTGTCGAGCACGACATGAAGCAACTTCGAAGGAAGGCGGTGAAGTTAGTCAAGGTTCAGTGGGGCGAGGACGAGAATGATTGTACTTGGGAGACAGAGGAGAACATTAGGAAGTCACACCCAGAACTCTTTGCCTGGTAAGATTTTGACTTCGATTTAGTTTTCCGCATGCTAGGATAGGCTTGTTCGCTTGTTTTGCATGATTGATTGTTGTATGTGGTTGTTAGGCATGCGGGATCCTTTGTATGTTTTGGGTTAAGGAATTTCGGGGGCGAAATTTCTTAAGGGGGGGAGAGTGTAACGACCCGCATTCTACGCATCATAGGATTGTAGAATATTTATTTCTTTCACATACGAAGTCGTATGGTCATGTAACTTTGGGGGACGACTATTGGGGTCATTTCCCATGTTCATGATTTTTCCCGATTTTTAAATGACCATTTTACCCCTAGTTGGCACTGTTTTGGCCATAACTTTTGATTGGAAAGGAATTTTGACCTGAAACCACTTCCATTGGCTCCGGATGATGGTTTCTCTTTCTGTAGAGTGGTCACATTAGCCAAACGGACTCACCGTTTGGGAGATATGGCTGAAACAAGTTTCAGATGGTGAAAAACAGCTTAATTGGGCTAAACCGGGTGATTAACAGCTAGGCCCAAAGGGGGATTTCGGGTTTAGGGGTATATAGGGGCTGATTAGGGTTAGAAAACATTTCTTTAGACATTTTCCAGCCGCCACTTTCATTCCCCTTAACCTAGTCATGGCCTCCACTCTCTAAATCTCTCTAAAACACCCAAAATCACTTCCTAATCAAGGATTAAGGCTTAGAGGCATCAAATCAAGGAGGATTAGCACAAGGACCGAGGTAGAGCTGCTGTTATATATTGGAATTCGAGCAAATCAGAGGTTCACTTTAGATTTGGAAGTTTTATTGTGGCAAAGGTGAGTGATTTGCATAGTTTTTGCACTAATTACGGTAATTAAGGGTAATTAGTGAAAATTAGCGAATTTATACACTAATAAATTCTGGAAATTTTTTTAGAAATTCTTAAATAATGTTTTATGCCTCTGGTGGAAATTTGGTTCGATTTGATTAAGTTTTGTTAACCCTATGATCGGTTTTACTTAAACATGCTTAAGGGAAAATAAGGAGTTTTGGCCACTTTTGATCCATTTTGATTCATTTGAATGGTTGTTTGCTGTTGTAGTTGCTATTACATGTTGCTATGACTCTATGGTGTGCTTTATGATTGATTAGAAGTGTTAGATTTGTCAAAAACGCCGTCGAATGGCGTAAACTGCTCGCTGGAAGAACTGCAGGAAATCATCCGAACCGGATCGGTGGGAGTGAGGGCGATCCGATCCGATGGCGCGACCCGATCCGCCGATGGCTGAAGACCCCGATCCGATGGTGCGACCCAATCCGCCTCTCGTGAGCATGAGCTACTCCGACCCGAACCGATCCACTTCAGAAGCTCACGATCCGAACCGATGTGCCTCCACGACCGAAGGGAAGCGCCACGAGCTATGGAGCACGAACCGAACCAGTGGGAGTGCCTCGACCCGATCCGAACTGGTGAAGGCGATGCGATCCGCGAACCGATCCGAGGCGGAGCACGATCCGACGATGGCGACCCGACCTGGAGAGTGTGGCACGGTCCGAGCTGGGGGAGGAGGTTATTCACGATCCGACGGTGATGACTACGAACTGAATGAAGACCGATCCGGATAAAGATGATGACCAAAACCCGAGATGCAAAGGTAGTCCAAATGAGAAGCTAGAGCTCAAGATCCAGATGGGAATCAACGAGTTCGCTTCACGATTGGGCTTTGCTGCGGGACGAGTGTTAAGGGGTTATCGACGTCTATAGCTTTGGACCACTATGGTAGGAGGTACGAAGGCGGATTCAGGGCCATTATGGCATCGGTAGAACCAAGGGCTACGATCAATGAAATGGGTCATTGAAATGTTTGGTCATGACTCCATATGTTTAGCTTGGTCATAGCAGGGTTTCTACAAGTCGGGATTCGTCGTTGCCTCAGTTTGTCTAGTGTTCCAAAATGGTAGATATCGTATGCTTTACGCACTGAGTGAGAGATGTGAGGATGGTTGCTATGGTTGATTTGTTTGCTATCATTATGACATGCACACCCCACCCCCGTATCCTTACACCCTTTATTATGGCACTCTAGAGTATTGTACGGTATGTGGTACTAACTCTTTGGTTGCAGGTCCAGGTTCAGGTATGGTTTAGTATACCTGTTATTATTCTGTTTAGATGCTTATCGCTCATACCAGGCTTTATGTCTGACCCAGAGTTTTATGTCTCCTCTTATTACTCTGGGTGCACACACGAGCAGACTAGAGACAGGTTAGCTGGTGATGCACGGGTAGATGATCCGGAGACGAGCAGGAGGCTTCCACGTAATATATATAGTATTCTCCCTGTGTTGTTGAAGATCACTGCTTGGGCATTGGTGGTGTATCTCCTGCTTTGGTTTTCTTTTGTTAGAGACAGTAAATTTGGAAAGTTGTAATAAGCTATATTTGGATTTCCGCTGCTCTGATGTTGACATTGATTATTAGTTATCAGCTTATGCACTGTCTCGCCTGTTTTATGTCAAGTATGTTATTATTATATTTTATTCCATGCGCTGTGAGACATTCTACGGGTTCCTTGTTTAGTCCATTCCCTTCTTCCTTTTCCTTCTAACGACCCGTTCCGTGCTAACTAGACATGTGTACAGCGCACTTTTGGAGTAAATGTTGGTCGGTGCGGGGCGGGCCGTCACAGTTGCTAAGCTGATCTTCACCCATCAGTGTGTTGTAAACTACATCAGTTTTATGTTTAAGTTTCTCCTTGGTCCAGACATACTTATCCTGCTGCAAGAATGTATATGAAACTCCTTCAGTTTGCTGCCATATCATGTTTAGTGCACTACTGTTTGACAAACGACGTTTCTATGGAATTAGAAAACCATTGACAAAATATTGCAATAATAACCGCAAGTGCATGGCATACAATTGTAGTACGTGGCGAATACGGGTCGATCCGCAGGGAAAGAATTTATTCTAATCTTACTCAATCAAATTAAGCCGAAAGCGAGAGAAATTGTTAACTATAAACTAAAAGAAAACTAACGATGTTAAAATGAATACAAATATGAGACTAAAAGACAATTTAGGAGTAGATTCACTATCAACATCAATCTAATTAACATAAAAAATGGCTCTAACTCTCTTTAATAATTAGCACATTAAGTGTTGTTTTCATACAAGCATGATTTATATGCTAGAAAAGTTCAAGATACATAAATCATCAAATTTCAATACAAACTTAAATCCCTAATTATCACATAGAAAATAATAGTTCTAATAAAAATGAAATATTATGAGTATGTTCTATATGTTAATATTCACTAACTGTATAGAACATTAAGGATGCTTTCACTTTTAATGTCACTACTTTTTCTAAAATGAACTAGATTGTGATAAAGTATGATTCCGTTAATGATATGAGTATAACACATTTGGGAGTAATCAACCAACATGTGCTATCAATTTTCACCATATAAAATATTTGCTTTATCTATATCCAATTTTAGATTAAGCTCAAATAAGAGAGTTAAAAACATGAAATTCTTATGTAATTTTTCATGAATAATGAGGGATTCACTACCCCTAAATTGAAGGGGTTTAACTACTCATAATGGACTCAATGATAATATAAAGGGATTTCGTTATAAAAGACAACAAAAGAAAAGAGCACTATATTAAAATTACACCTAAAAAAATTACAAAAAAAATATGGCTAAGAAGCCATGAAAGAGAAATGGAGTTTCTGATTTCAGCCACTCTAAACTAAATAAAATTCAAGATCCTCTTTACATCCACATGTAGGGGTTATTTATACACGAGTAAAACCCTAATATGACTATTAGCATGCTACCAAAATGCCCTTCATTTAAGCTTCCTTTTTTCTTTAGCAATAATGATTCATGAAGCCCTTTTTTCACTGAAGAAGGAGGGAGAGTGGTTGGGGTCCTCCACCAATCTTCTATTTGAATTGATCCTTCTCCATTGATTGATTTCCTTTTTTTGTGGCAAGGCATTGATTTCCTCTTTTTTCCTTTGTATGCATATATATCTTTATGAAGCTCTCTTCCATTTGTACCAAATGTCTACAAAAACAACGAAAAACGTCCAAGTAAAAATTCTCAAAATAACTTAAGCCCAAAATTGACCATTTTTACTTTCTTTGATGATGAATGTATGATATTTAGAAATCAATTGAATTATGGTTTAAACGCGATAAAATACCCACATATGACATTTATTTACACTAAACAAGAATAAATATGTGAATATAAATGTGCATTTTTACTTGCACATCAACTGCTACTTGTTCGAGGAAAATATATTTTCCTATTTCGTACATAGGAGGTGGCTTAACACTTAGCGGTATTCCATAATTCAGAATGTCATTATATTCAAGTTTTTGATGGAGTAGCATCCCAGTCTCCAACCAAGGAGTTAACCAAAGCTTTGCTTCGCTGATAATTGATAAAGATATCATAGAGTTGGCAGCACTTTGTCCCTTATTTTGAGCATTGTTTTCCCTTTCTCCTTCTCTCCCTGGCAACCGTGCCAAAAGCTTGTTCGACAAACGGCGTTTCTATGGAATTTGAAAACCATTGACAAAATATCATAATAATAACCGCAAGCGCACGGCCTACAATCGTAGTACGTGGTGAATACGGGTTGATCCACAGGGAAAGAGTTTATTCTAATCTTACTCAATCAAATTAAGCTGAAAGCGAGTGAAATTGTTAACTATAAACTAAAAGAAAACTAACGATGTTAAAATGAATACAAATATGAGACTAAAATACAATTTAGGAGTAGATTCACTATCAACATCAATCTAATTAACATAAAAAATGGCTCTAACTCTCTTTACTAATCAGCACATTAAGTGTTGTATTCATACAAGCATGATTTATATGCTAGAAAAGTTCAAGCTACATAAATCATCAAATATCAATACAAACTTAAAGCCCTAATTATCACATAGAAAATAATAGTTCTAATAAAAATGAAATATTATGAGTGTGTTCTATATGTTAATATTCACTAACTACACAGAACATCAAGGATGCTTTCACTTTTAATGTCACTACTTTTTCTAAAATGAGTTAGATTGTGATAAAGTATGATTCTATTAATGATATAGTATAACACATTTGGGAATAATCAACTAACATGTGCTATTAATTTTCGGTATATAAAATCTTTACTTTAACTATATCCAATTTTAGATTAAGCACAAATAAGAGGATTCAATGATAACATAAAGAGATTTCATTATAAAATGCAACAAAAGAAAAGAGCACTATATTAAAATTATACTAAAAAAAAATACAAAAATGAAATGGCTAAGAAGCCATGGAAGAGAAATAGAGTTTTGGATTTCAGCCACTCTAAACTAAATAAAATCCAAGATCCTCTTTACATCTACATACAGGGGTTATTTACACATGAGTAGAACCCTAAAATTACTTTTAGCGTGCTACCCAGAATGCCCTTAATGTAAGCCTCGTTTGGTCTTTAGCAGTAATGATTCATGAAGCCTGGGTGGGGTCCTCCACCAATCTTCTGTTTGAATTGATCCTTCTCCATTGATTGATTTCCTTTTTTGTGGCAAGGCATTGATTTCCTCTTTTTTCCTTTGTATGCATATATATATATATATATATATATATATATATATATATATTTATGAAGCTCTCTTCCAAATGCACCAAATGTCTACAAAAACAACTAAAAACGTTCAAGTAAAAATTCTCAGAATAACTTAAGCACAAAATTTACCATTTTTCCTTTATTTGATGATGAATGTATGATATTTAGAAATCAATTGAATTATGGTTTAAATGCGATAAAATACCCACATATGACATTTATTTACACTAAACAAGAATAAATATGTGAATATAAATGTGCACTTGCATATCAAATACCCCCACACTTATCTTTTTGTTCGTCCTCGAATAAAGTAAAAAACTATGCTAAATCCGTTTTTGTAGGGGGCATGATTGCATTGAGCGTATGCAACAAGCCGTTAAAACTCCAGGTGTCCCTAGTAGGACGAGTGTTGTCTCTGAGAGTTTTCAGCTAATACTACCCACAAAATCCAAAAGTTGAATGTAAAAAATATTTACAAAATGCAAGATTAAAAAATATTTACAATATGAATGCAAGCTTTTAAAGGAATATTTACAAATGGATAATTTACTTTTAAATATTACACGAATGAGTTAACACAAATTTGGGTCGTTACTATGAAATTTGAGTCCGTTACTAATCAAAACTTCAAACAAAAGTCGTATTATCGTCACAAACTCCTCCAACTTGACCAGTTGTTTTGGTAGAAACATAGTGCAAATATGAAACGAACTCTATAATTGATATCAATAATCATAAAACGGCATCTCAACTTCCTTTTTGTTAACAAGTTAGGTCGAATAAGTTAAGAGTGTGCTTGGATTTCAAGTGCTTACCCTCTCTTTATTACAAAATATTTACATTATTACTATTTACAAACACCTAACCGAAAAGACCAAGGTATACCACCCATGAGAGTTTGGGACAGAGCTTGGCGGATTGTGCAGACCAACGCTGACTTTGTCAATAAGATGTCGGTAATCCTTAGGTGTCCAACTCGTAAAATGAGACCAAGATATACTGATGCTGACATTGTCAACAAGGTGTCAGAAAGAGCTTGGCGGATTTACACACCAACGCGAGATGTACTAGCAATGTTGGATACTCTTGGATTATTACTTTATATATATATATATATAAATTCTTCTTCGTTTTTCTTTTCTCGTTTTTCTCTTTTTCTTTTTTTTTTACATAAGAGAGAGAGAGTTAAGAGAGGATATCTTAGCACAACTTCACCTAAAAGATCTAAAATGTTATCGCAAGTAGTCTAAATCAACCATTCTTTTAATCAAATTACAATTCAGAAAACATTTCATACTCATCACCTACGAATTTTCCAACATACCAGTTACACCAAATTTGCTCATAATTCAAACTTTCCTTTCGTTATCCGCTAAGAGAAGTAAATTTCCAAACATTTTAGTCGAATGACCAAAATTATATGCTAACTCCATCATGTCTTATTTAAAAGTAAATTGAAATGCGAATTTTTTTTCCTTTTTTTTTTGATTTTTTTTTGAATGGAAAAAGGAAAATTCTATGCAAAACTAAAATAAATATGAACCCCCCCTAGTCCCCACACACACACACTTGATTTGGACTGTGTCCACATAGTCAACCCAAATGGAAAGAAAATGAAAATTTTGAAAATATGACTTATATTTATAAGAGAGAAAAATATATTTACAGTATATCAAAAAATATATTGATAAGAAATAAATGAAATTGTCTTCTAAAGACCGATTCGTTTGTCTCTTCAATTACGAGAGACAAAACTTAAGCTTGAAAAACCAAATCGTAAAAGATTTTAAAGGTGAGTGTAGATTTAGAAAAATGAATGTCGCTTTATTTAAAATCGAATGAGTTGTTTTGTTTTTGATGGTTTTCTGGATAGATTGAATAATGAATTGAATTTCATGTTTATTTTCACAAATTGAATTTCAATATTGTCATTGAAAAATTCTTTTGAATTATCGATTTCAAAATCAAAATGGTGATTCAAATCTACCTCTTTAAAATTCAACTCACTTTCGAAAAGTCCAAAAAAAATAGTATTCATCAAATTCGTCTTCCTTTGGTGAATTATCAACAACTTCAGTACATGTATCATTTTCAAAATCCAAAGTTGTTGTTTGAAAGTCGTTATTTTCAGAAAAAGGAATATCGAATTTGCGATTTGGTACCACCCTTTCAAAAGAATTGAAATCCAACTCAATTACCGTATTATTAACAGCTTCATTAAAATCTTACCGTATTATTAACAACTTCATTAAAATCATTATTTACAATTTCGAAAGTCGTTATTTGAAAATCATCAGTTGTGGGCAAAGGTGGATTTTTATTTGAACCGTCACATATTTGGATTCGATTTTGTTTCTCATGAAACTTCAAGTAATCGTCAAGTTCGTTCGTTTCCTCAACAAAATCAAATTTATAATTATTTACATGAGAATTTTCAATTTGAACTTGTTGAGAACAAAAGTTTTCAGTAGCACCACAATTGAAATTATTCCCATTACCAAAATCATTTGAAAAGTGTTTTACATTTCCATTTTGAATTTGAAATTCATTTTGTAGTTCAAAATTGAATTGACAAGGGTTATAATTAGAATCATTTGAATTTGGAGGTGAAATCAAATTTTGATTATTTTGAAAGCTTTCGCTTGAATTGTTGTACATGTATAAATTACACAATTTATTTATTTCTTCATTATGTTGTATGCTCATTTAAAGTAAAGATTCAATTCTTGTTTTCAAACTTGAGGGTTGATCGTTAGTTTGAAAAAATTTTGGTGCAAAATCAGGACTATTTTGAAAGTTTTGAAAAGTTGGTGGCGTACAGTCTAAATTGCTTGTACAATAGTTGTTATTAAATTATCCATATGAATTTGATGTCAAATTACATGGATTATATTGATTTTCACAACTATCATAAAATCCGTAGAAGAAGGAATTTGAGACACTTCAAGAAATATTTTTTTTAAGAGAAAGAAATATATGAATGATTTTCACAAAAGATTTTTTTGGGTTTTTTTATGTATGCATGGACCTAATGCAACTATATGAATGCATATTACTTATTTACAATTATCTAAAATTATATAATGACTATTGATTAATTTCAACAAAAGATTTCTCAGCCAGTTAATGCACAAGAGTTATCAGTGCACCAGGAATCACCCTAGCAATGCAGCCGAAGTTTAAGTACCTTTAGAGGAACAACCGATATAATATTTATGAATCACCGTAATATTTATGAACGGTTATAACTCTGCCGTAGTCTAGACACCGAGAAATAATTCGTTAGAAATAAACCAATTTGTCAAAATATAATGATGTCTAAAAAAATAAAAAATAAAATAAATAAAATAAAAGGAGATGAATGTAACACAAAAATTAAACATGAATTACCAATGCAACTAGGAATGAATTTTTGTTTTGTTTTCGGATTTTTTTTAATGCAAATGCAAGCAAACAACAATGCAAGGTACATGAAAACAGAGTCAGAACACAATACCTAAGCGGGCAGAACTAACAATTTTTTTTATGGAATTTTTTTTTCTTTTTTTAAGAAAGCAAGAAAATTTCCAAGCAAGTAAAGCATGTATAAAGCAAGCTATTCCTAGCACGCAACTCCAGCAAAAAACTCTGCTTAGGCAACCTGAAAACTGATATAACAGGAGAAAACTGATATAACAGGAGACACACTAAAATAAATGCCTACTTCTCACAATTCAAATATAAACAAACAAACAATGGCTGCTAAAAAAATATTATTCTTGTCGCAAAACAAATCCGAATCCAATGTCCTAAACAAAACCAAAATTTATCAAATCCAATTGAGAGGCAGCCGACCAAATAAACAAAAGCCCAAAGTCCCAATGGTCGAAAAGTGACCCTACCAGTTAACCCAAAACGTTAAAAGTCAGATATTGTTCCCAATTCAATTGCAAAGTCAGAAATTAAAAAAAAAAGACGAAAATACAAGGCGATGGTTCGTGACTTCGGGAAATTCAGGACCTACTGCAATTTAAGTTAGCGGTGGAAGTAGGGTGGTTGGATTGCAGTTTTCTGGGTTCAGTGGTTACGATTTTGGGAAAAGAGTTTCAACTGGGATATGTTATCGATTTGCAGGAGGTTGCGTTTGCTTCTAGTCGGCGATGGTGAAGGGGACAATTGTTGTTTTGTGGAGTGGTTGCACAGTAATGGTTCGGTGGAGAGTCGGCCTGATTGAGGTAGGGGAGTAAAGTGGGTTTTGTGGAGATGGTTTGATGATTGGTGGTGATTTGGTAAAGTCGAGGGCGTGATGATTGCTTTAGAGTGACAGTGTGGAGAATAAGTGGTGTAGTGATATAAGTTTATGGAGATGGAAGGAGGGAGTTGCTGTGTGATTTGATGGCAGCAAAAGACAGTTGGTTGTGTGGTCGGAGACAGTTGCTGCAGAGAAACAAGGTGATGAAGTCTGTTTGGCAGATGAGGTGAAATGGTTTACGTTTGTGAAAGTTGGTGATTTGTGGTTGTCGCAGAAGCTTGTTGTTGTAGGCTTTGAGTGTCAAAAACTTGTTTGACTGGCCTTGCTTTTTAATGTGAGGAAAGGAATTGATTTGTGGATGTATTATGGCAACGAAGCAATGGTTGTTTAAAGCAGTGATGCACAGAGGATTTGTGGCAGTTCTGGTTTGGGGTTTGTAAGGTGAAGGTTTGTGAATGGTCTGTGTGCTGAGGTTCAGGAAGGAGTATTTGTATGTGGAAATATAAGGTAGAAGTAAGGCAGTCAGGAAATATAAGGCAGAGAAGGAAAGACAATTAATATGGGAGGAAAAGAAAAAGGAAGAAATAAATGAGAGAAGGAGAAAGAGAAAGAAGTAAAAGAGAAGGAAAAAATGGAAAGATATAATTTTAATTAATTACTGGAAAGAAAAAGAAGGAAGGCAATCAAGAAATAAATGAAAGAAGGGAAAGGAAATTAAAAAGGGAGTAAAAGGAATGCAATAATTTTTTTTATGAAAAATAAAAATAAAATAAATGGCAAGCAATAAATTCGGTTTTATTTTTTTATTTCGTTTTTATAAAAATTGCACAAAGGAAAGGGATAAATATGTACTGAAAATAAAGAGGAAAAAAATAGGAAAGAAATCAGAGGAAATATGGTAATTTTTTCTGCAAAATAAAAACACACACGAAACAAACACTAACAACAAATGCAATTCACACAACTAACTACATAACGGAATAATTTTTTTATTTTTTTAGGAAAGAAAACTAAGAACACTAAAACAAGGCACAATAACACAAACAAACAAACAAATGGAAGTAAAATAAAACAAACAAATACACAATCCTTTTTTCTTTTTTTTTCAATAGAACATAAATAAGAAGAATAAAATTAAAACTAATTTCTCTCCCCGGCAACGGCGCCAAAAGCTTGTTCGACAAACGGCATTTCTATGGAATTAGAAAACCATTGACAAAATATGGTAATAATAACCGCAAGCGCACGACGTACAATTGTAGTACGTGGCGAATACGGATAGATCCGCAGGGAAAGAATTTATTCTAATCTTACTCAATCAAATTAAGTCGAAAGCGAGTGAAATTGTTAACTATAAACTAAAAGAAAAATATGAGACTAATAGATAATTTAGGAGTAGATTCATTATCAACATCAATCTAATTAACATAAAAAATGGCTCTAACTCTCTTTAATAATTAGCACATTAGGTGTTGTATTCATACAAGCATGATTTATATGCTAGAAAAGTTCAAGCTACATAAATCATCAAATTTCAATACAAACTTAAAGCCCTAATTATCACATAGAAAACAATAGTTCTAATAAAAATGAAATATTATGAGTATGTTCTATATGTTAATATTCACTAACTACACAGAACATCAAGGATGCTTTCACTATTAATGTACTACTTTATCTAAAATTAATTTAGATTGTGATAAAGTATGATTCTATTAATAATATGAGTATAACACATTTGGGAATAATCAACCAACATGTGCTATCAATTTTCTCCATATAAAATCTTTACTTTACCTATATAAAATTTTAGATTAAGCTCAAATAAGAGAGTTAAAAACATGAAATTCTTATGTTAATTATTCATGAATAATGAGAGCTTCACTACCCCTAAATTGAAGGGGTTTAACTACTTAATGGATTTAATGATAACATAAAGAGATTTCATCATAGAAGACAACAAAAGAAAAGAGCACTATATTAAAATTACACTAAAAAAATTACAAAAAAGGAATGGCTAAGAAGCCATGGAAGAGAAATAGAGTTTTTGATTTCAGCTACACTAAACTAAATAAAATCCAAGATCCTCTTTACATCCACATACAGGGGTTATTTATACACGAGTAAAACCCTAAAATGACTTTTAGCGTGCTACCCAGAATGCCCTTAATGTAAGCTTCCTTTTGTCTTTAGCAATAATGATTCATGAAGCCATTTTTTCCACTAAAGAAGGAGGGAGAGTGGGTGGGGTCCTCCACCTATCTTCTATTTGAATTGATCTTTCTTCATTGATTGATTTCCTTTTTTTATGGCAAGGCATTGATTTCCTCTTCTTTCCTTTGTATGCATATATATATTTATGAAGCTCTCTTCCAAATGCACCAAATGTCTACAAAAACAACGAAAAATACCCAAGTAAAAATTCTCAAAATAACTTAAGCACAAAATTGACCATTTTTCCTTTGTTTGATGATGAATGTATGATATTTAGAAATCAATTGAATTATGGTTTAAACGCGATAAAATACCCACATATGACATTTATGTACACTAAACATGAATAAATATGTTAATACAAATGTGCATTTTTACTTGCACATCAACTGCTACTTGCTCGAGGCAAACATATTTTCCTATTTCGTACATAGGAGGTGGCTTTAGCACTTAGCGGTATTCTGAGACGACCCCAAACCCCGTACTGACGGCGGCAAGGGTAATCCGTGGAATATAACACAAAAACGGATAATAGCAGAACAAAATTAAATAAATACACCAGATAATGAACAATACAATATACTGGATAAAAGTAATCATCAGAGTTACACAGTATACAGGATCTTACTTAGTACAAATACAGTTCAGCTACACATAAATGTCTACAACGGAAAACAAACAAAATATGTACAATAGGAGCTGAACAGCATAAAAAGAGATAATGATAGAATCCATCTTCAGCTCCAGCTATCCAGAAAGAACCAGCTAAACCTGAATACAAGGCTGCCCGTGTAGAAAAAGGGGCACCCAAGTTTGAAAGTGAAACAAACTACGAGTCAGTCATGGGACTGGTATGAGAAATCTACTCAACACATATATAATTTTGCTAATCACAGGACCACGCCACTTTCGTGGTACGGGTTTACTCCATTGGATTGCCAGTGCTTTAAAACAAATCATTCTTTGAAACAACGCTATGCTTTTTATAAAAATGAAGCCATTATAAGACTCAGTTCCCAACACACAATGCAATGCAAACCGGAGGATAGAGTTTTTACCTTATAATGGCCAAAAGATGCTTGATACAAATAAAACAAAGGCATTTTATATTATCGCTAGTGTTTATATGTTTTGAAAACAATTTCAAATCATAACTATCAATCATAGGCGGCATGGGTACCATATATCATGTCGCCATATATATATATATATATATATATATATATATATATATACACACACACACACACACACACACAATCAAAACCGCACAGTCACGTAATTGGAAATTGGATTTCCGTCATGAACCAAGGCAAAAGATAGTCCTTACCGAATTCGTGACTCTCTAGCCCGAGCCACAGGATCAGAGCTCGAGTGACCCTTGGATCGTCAGGGCCGGTCCACCGATGTGGATTAAAATTCCTGAACACTGCATTTCCCCACCCTTTGGGGTGTAAATGAGCCAACGAATGGTTCCATCGGACCCAGATCGTCCGATCTAACCGAGGCGCCTCGCAACAGCAACAACCACATAGGTGAAAAGTATATAAATGTCAGGGCTGGTAGGTCACTGACACCACCCTAGCTAGAAAGAAACGCATGTCCTCCCTGAGGTCCTTCCTCCCGTTTCTGGTTCATACCGGGTGTGAGGCTCGTGATTTCACGTTATACACAATGCTACGTCACACAGGCGGCGCTTTGATCATCACCACAAGACTTTGCTTTTCAACAGAAGCCCTGTTCATTTGCCACTTAGGCATGCCACACTAGCAATTCATGCCGTGCGACTGATGTCCATCGATATACAACCTCTGAGCTCGTGCGTTTCAGAGAAGGGCGTTAAGCAAAAGAATAAATTCTCCGCCGCCAAACAGATGTATATTTACTAGAGATCAATCAACACAGAATAAAATCCATTGTCAGACACACAGTCCATTTACAAGTTCGTTCTGGGTCTGAACGAAACCGGAGGCACTAAATACCTCACAAACCCATCAATCACCACGTACGTCTGGACGATCACCACTCATTATCCATATTTCGGGATGCCTCCCAATCAGGACCTCGGTTACCATCCAAACGAGGTGAAGATCTCCAGTCTTCGACCACCATCTTCATCTTCGACTTTCAATCGTCGGTCAATTATTTGAAATGAGAATTAACTCGGCCTTTTCAAATAATTCACGTATATTTAGAATTTTCAAATCAATTTATTTCAATGGTTAAATCATTCGACAACACCAATTTTGTTCTTTAATGTAATTTGCACACCAAACACATTCAACCATCAAAAGCCACATAAATCGAGCAAATTCAGTTTATTTCCATTCCATATCGTTTATGATATTTTATAACGATTTATCGCTATTTTTATTTATTTTAAAATAGCTAATTTATTCAAAACGACGCTTCGGGCCATAACGCGGCCGTGGCGCTGTTTTTCTTCAGATTTGATTTACACATATCTGAAAATCTGACCGTTGGATCTTCACAAAATTTACATCATTAGAAAGGTCTTTTCAAAACGAATCCAACGGTTCCAGTTTCGGGAAAATCCGACGGTCGGATCTCCCGGTACAATCGTTTGAAGTTTCGATTTCAAAATACGAACTGCAGCGTCGTTATTCGATTAAATATAATTATATTTATATATATAAATATAATCGTTTCTGGTGCTGTTTTTCTTCAGATTTGAATTAAACATTCCAGACAATCCAACCGTTGGATTTTTACAAAGTTGGTGCCGTTGGAAAGATTTTTCCAAAGCGAACCCAACGGTTGCGGTTTCGGGAAAATTCGATGGTCGGATCTCCCGGTATAATCGTTTGAAATCACGGTTTCAAAATGCGAACTGCACGGCCACATTTCGTTTTAATTTTATTTATATTTATATATTTATATAAATATAGTTCATTCAAGAATTCCTATATCGTTTTCACTTCAAATATTTCACTAACGCCTTTAAATTTCGGAAAAATTCGCCATAACCTCCTTTGTACGGGAGGGGCTGGGAAAATTCCCAAATAGCCACACGGGCGTCTCATGTCGAAAAGAAAAGGAAAAAGCCAAGCGGCTAGCCAACAGGCTCATAAAATCATCACCCAAACAAAACAGTAAATGTGTACCTATTTGTCAGGCACAAAATTTTATTCCTCTTCTCTAGCCCCTTTGCCATAACCTGTTCAATAAATATGCATGTACATATATACAGATCTTATTACTTATCATTTTCCATTCAACTTCATATTTGATTCCATTTGGTTTAAAAACACCATTCATTCTACTGTTGCATGCATAGGCAAAAATTATATCATTAGCTAATTAATGAATATTTCAACTCATGCATATTTATTTGAACGAGTTGCTATTTTTAACACTTCACATTTCAACAATTCATGTATATAACAAAAATGTGATTTTTATTGTAAAACGATTCATTTCAAAACACTATAATTTTATATAGTTTATATAGGTGGTAAAAATGGGATTTTTATCGTAACACAATTTGTTTCAAAATTGGATTATTTTATACATTTCATATTGATGTTAAAGAGGTGATTTTTATTATGAAACAATTTATTTCAAAATATGAATACCATTCAACACATGAATTTCAATTCAACGAATGAATATCGATTCAACACATGAAGGTTTTCTGTAGTTTCTATATATAGGTAAAAATGTGATTTTTATATTTAAACCACGAATACCATTCAACACATGAATTTCTAATCAACGAATGAATATCGATTCAACACATGAAGGTTTTCTATTCAACAAATAAATATAGTTTCAGCAAATGAAAATAATTCAAACACATGAATATTATTCAAAATTTCGGCAGCATAACGGCAGGGTAGTTAAAACCAGGACCGTCCCTAGTACGGCTCCTCGCTCTACCTTAAAACCTCGCGGTTTTTGACAATGGGGATCATGCATCTAGTTCGCACGCAGGCGGCATGTATATATTTATTTCATTTCCACAAACTAATCCTATGTGGTTTCAACCAAATATTTCTCAACCACAAATGGATATTTTTCAACCGCAATCAATCAATATCAACCACAAACAATCCCAAACAACCATTCGCTATCAATCAATTTTCACACCAATCACAACCAATAAATATCGTCCATGGTTTGTGGACGAGGGGCGTATATATATATATATATATATATATATATATATATATATATATATATAGCAATTCACTTCTATTTCAACACATATATAATTTTTACAACGCATATATATCTTATACATCGAACGTACAACTTATACAACGCTTATACATGAGGTGTACAACGCTTATATAACTCATACATCGACTATATAATTTATACATCATCGGTTTCCATATTGTTTATAAATTAGAAATCTCACCTTGCTTTTCACGTTGCCAAAAATAGTAGCAAGCTCAGAAAAATATGCGGTCTCTTCTAGAATGTAGAAGACGTCCTCGCGGTCCCGGTGTCTCTTGTTTCACTGGATTTCGACTACATATGAAAAAGATATGATTTTTCTCGTGAAATCAAAGTTTGCGACACTTTAAAGGTGTTGAGATCAATTCAGATATTCAATGCCGTACCTCAGCCCTTTGATTCAAAATTAGGTTTGAATCTTTCGTTCAATCCGAAGCTCGAGGGGAGAATCAGACTGCACTACGTTGTAGAGGGAGGAGCGGGCTTCCTGGCGCCACCAACCATCACCAGTTCGACGGTGGCAGGCGGACGAAATCGGGCGCGAGGCGGCGCAACTTTAGGGGCTCGATTCTCGAGCTAGGGGCGTCGATGGTGGGTGGCGCTGGTATGGATTTAAAGAGGAGAGGGAGGCCTTTCGATTCCAGGTGGTGGCGGAGGCGGGCGTGGCCTGTGGCGGCGAGAAAAGGGCTGGGAAGGGAGGAGCTACATGCGCCGTTCAATCGTTGGACCGACGGGGTCTTTTTTTTTTAAATAATGAATGGAATTTTGTGATTGGTCGATATATATTTAATTTAAAAATAGGGTTTTTCTTCAACGAACTCCTTTTCAAACTCAACGACTGTCGCCCCTAGCTAATTACCCCCATCCCAGACACAATGGGATATGTTTCGTAGGCCAATTCGACTATTACAGTCAGTTTTCCTTCAAATTAAAATATAAAACATTCAATATTTAATTTGAACGTACATTTCAATTTGCCAGGGCCACAAACTAATTCGAAAAATTCCAGAAAAATAAATCTAGCTATGTTTTGACGATACGGTCCCAACGAAACTAGTTTCATCAAATTCTGAGACCGTTTGCAAAAAGGCCCATTTTTGGTCGATCCAATTTAACTGTAATTGATCAAAATACGTTTTCTTTTGCCACGCTCACATACTAGCTTCAAAAATTATGAAATTTGAAACCTAGCAATAACTTCACATCCCGGATCCAACAAAAGTGGTTTCGTCGAATTCCGAGGTCGTATGCAAAATGGCCAATTCCACGGGCTATATAAATTCCATAGCGACCTTTCTGAAAATTCATTCGGCCCTAACTTTTGCTTTCCGCTATGAAAATTCGATTTTTCAAATTCTTAGAAAGGTATTCACTAACAGATTTAAATATTTTTGGTTTCACTAAAATCCGTTTTGTTTTGCACCCGGTACAGTCCGACAAAGTTTGAATTCAATTTTTGAAAGTGCAGCGCCATTTCAGGCCTTGTTTATAATTATAATTAATTATATTCGTTTTCAATTGTCGATTCAAACTCACTTTCCATTTCCATTATTTTAAATATTTAAAATCCATTATTTTAGCCAATTTAAAAAATTTAAATTGGTTCAGATTTTCTGTGTCGTTACATATTCCATAATTCAGAATGTCATTATATTCAAGTTTCTGATGGAGTAGCGTCCCAGTCTCCAACCAAGGAGTTAACCAAAGCTTTGCTTCGCTGTTAATTGATAAAGATATCATAGAGTGTGGCAACACCTTGTCCCTTATTTTGAGCATTGTTTTCCATACCCAGTTGTGCGAGGGTTTAGCAGTCGTAGTCCATATCTCTTCATGTTTCAAATTATGTTTGAGGCTCCATTGAACCTATAACATGTCATGCTTCATTAATAAGGACTCTAAATGCTTGGATAATGCTGCAATATTCCACTACTTGATGTTTTTTTATTCCCAGACCCCCTTTTTACTTTGGTTTCTCAAGTTTGTAGTATGCAATAGGTGTTAGCTTTGTAGTGTGTATAGAGCCTGGCCATAGGAAATTCCTCATTGTCATTTTCAGCATGTTTAACAATTTAGTAGGTAGCATAAATGTTCTACACCAGTAAACTGTCATTGAAAAAATTATTGCATTCAAGATTACCAGTCTACCCATTTGTGAGATAAACCTATTTTCCCAACGTGAAAGGACAAACGTGATTTTCTCATGTAATGGAATAAACTGTGTATTGGTTATACATTTTGTTGCCAGAGGAATACCCAAGTAAGACATGCTAGAGGCCATGGGAGACATACCAGCTCTGGTTAATAAAGATTGTTCCTGAGGGGGGTGATGTCAGCATATAAAATATAGGATTTATTATAGTTGATACATAAAATAGAGAATGGATAGAAGGATTATAGGGATAACATAATACTATGTATTGAGGAAGAGGTTGGTTATGTGATAATAAGGAGATCATCAGCGAAGGCTAGAGAGGTTATCGTAGGATACTTACATTAGGGATGTAAAATGTAGTTCTTTAATTGTAGCTGCCTCTCAAATTCTTTTGTTAGAGCTTCAATTAACATGATGAAAAGGTACGCAGATATGAGATCACCTTGTCTCAATCCATTCTTGTCTTTGAAATAACCCACTGTATGTGCATTGTATACAAGTGAGTAACTAATTTTTGAGATACATAGGGATATCCAATAGATAAATTTGACTGGGAATTTCGTCTTTATCATAATGCTTATGAGATCCGACCATTTTACAGAATCAAAAGCCTTCTTTATATCTATCTTAATCATAGCTCTAGGGGAAGCATTTGTTCCAGAGTATCCATTTAAGAGTTCATGTGTCAATAAAACTTTGTCAACAATGTTACGAGACGGAAGAAATGCAGCTTAGTTTAGGGTAATAACAGGTTGTAGCACTTCATTAAGCCTCTTAGCTAGGATTCTAGAAATTACTTTGTAAATGACATTACAGTAGGCAATGGGTTTGTATTGAGTCACATTAGTAGGGTTTTGATATTTGGATATGAAGGATAGGTTGGTTGAATTTATTGATGTGAGGAGTTTACTATATAGAAAGAAGTTGTGCACTGCTTTTAAAACTACAGGTGACACAATATGCCAGCAGTGTATGTTAAAGGATACAATAAATCCATCAGTCCTCATTGATGGAGCTTTTCTCATAGAGAATATGGTTTCTTTGATATCATTATCAGACACTGGACTAGCCAAATATTCTTGTTTGTCAACCGAAATAGAAGCTTTTTGAACGTTGTCTAAGAAAGTGTGATCAGGTTCATCAAAGTTTTCTCCAAGCAATTCAATGTAATAGTTAAGGAAAGCTCAATCCATGGTAGCTGGAGTAGATTGGCAGATCCCATGATCATCAACAATTTGATGTATATATTCTTTTTCCTGTTTTATTTTCAAAGAAGCTTGAAAAAGTTTTGTACTTCTTTCCCCTTGCACAGACCATTGTCGCTTATTTTTCTGCTTTATCATCATTGCGTCAGTTTCAAGAGATTCTTCTAGTTGCTTTATCAGAACTTTCTCTCTTTGGTAAAATGACACATCAGCATTTGGTTGTAATGCATGTTGTTGTATCTGCTCATGTCTTTCAGTTATAGTTGTTGATCTTTTGTTGCCTTTCCCATATATTTCCTTTGACCATTTCTTTAATGCCTCTTTTGTGTTCTTTAGCTTCTGCTGAAGTATCAACATTGGATTGCAAAAGGAGCGTTTATTCCATGCATCTTCCACAACCTGCATCATTGTTACATCGTAGTCAAAACATCCTAAAATTTGAAATTTACCTGCTTGGAGAGAGGTGCTAAGCCAAATGTGAGGATGAGAGGGTAATGGTCAGACAAGAGTGCCATGGTGATCGAAATGTTTATGGTTGACCAGGTAGATAGGGTGTTAAAGTTCATGAGATAGTGATAATTTTTTCTCAAATTCCTAGGACCAGTTAAGTTTTTATTTGACCATGTGTAGTTGGAGCCTGAGATTGGAATCTCAATTAGGAATAATAGGTGCACGGTAGTATTTAGAGGTGTAAATTCAGAGAGGCTCAAAGGTACACAACCATGCTTGTGTGAGGATAAATAGGAGAAATTAAAGTCTCCTATAACAACCTATGACGACCGCCCATAACCCCTGCACTAAACAAGAGGAATAATGCGCTGAAAGGCGTGCCAGGCTGCTATGGACGATCATCATAGTAAGTGAACACATCGAAACCTGTCGTAGAACTCACAGCGCAAGGATAAAATATAATAGAACATATACAACAGGTGATAGTAATGAGGTATCATATAGCAAACTTTTGAAACTCTTTCAACATCCAGAAAGATTATCCAACTGATATCCAAGTTTGTACATAAGGCCTCACTACAACTCTCAAGCAACTCAAACAGCGGAAACAGAAATACTAGATAGAATTAAACTGGTACGCCAGCCTCCTGCTCGTCATCGCTCAGCTTCCTCGTATCACTAAGCTCCATTACCTGTAACCTGCTACTTAGTCTGCCCATCCACAACCGGATGAACAGCCCAAGGTAATAAGAGGAGACATAAAACCTTGAGTCAGACAATAGTCTTAGTGAGCGATAAAACAGCTAACAAACTTCAACAAGAAAGTATATGAGAATGGGTAAATGAAAAACTTATCTACCCACAACACCAGAGAAGAACTCATCCTTATCTTCCCCACATCGGACAGTGATAGCCTTTACGACAAGCATTTCAACCATTCATCCATAGAAATCAGAACACCCATTCAATCATAGAAAACACACATGACATCCAGATAAGTCTCACGCAGACAACCCTAATCGAGTTTAACATTCCTCAAGTACTCTCGCCAGAGGCCTAGACCAATATCACTTAAGCACTCAAAGAACGTCTCCCTCGACTTTGGATAATCTATGTGAGATAGTACAAACAGAACAACTAATCATCCATGACTGACTCTGGCTATCACTGCCAATCCTGCTTCGAAACCATCATTATCGTATGACGGCCAACCTTTCCATATGTCAAGGGCTAATGATAACCCCAGTTCTAGCATGAACTCCATATGCCCAACCTTGGCAATGTCCAACCTTGACACTAGGCCTTTCCCCAACCAGAAAGACCCAGGGTACTCGACCAACAACCGGTCTTTTGGGCCTTTCAACGATACCCATCGTACCCCTGCTTTGAGCCTGCTAGAACTTACGACAACGATGACTTCTCGGCCTTCGCATCTCTAATCGTCCAATCTTGACGATGTTTCATAGCTCAAGCAACCTTCTCGAGCAGCCATTATCCACCAACTCACGACCTTTGAGTTGTCTCCGCATTCGTTGTTCCACCTTGATCAACGAACACATTCATCACTTCGAGTCTTCCTACTTGAATCACCTCGAAGTCACGCCATCGCCGAACCAAAACACATCACTGCCCCCGAAAAATATTTTTTTTCAGACCTTTTTGGTTCGTACCCGAGTCGTACCCGAAAACGTACTTTTTCAGAAAACGACCCTGTGACCGACCAGCCTTGCTTGACCGACCAGACCAGCTCCAAGACCGACCCGCCTCCTTGCAGCTTTGGACCGACCTGCCTCCTTGGGACCGACCAGCTTTGGACCGACCCCGTCAAAACCGACCAGGATATGCTTCCATCTGACCGACCAGGATTTGCATCCATCTGACCGACCAGCTCCTTCAGATCGACCAGCTTCTCCAGAGCGACCAGGCTGAAACCAACCAGCTGCTCCAGAACGACCAAGCTAAAACCGACCAGCTGCTCCAGAACGACCAAGCTAAAACCGACCAGCTGCTCCAGAACGGCCAAGCTAAAACCGACCAGCTGCTCCAGAACCGACCAGAATCTTCTCTGCTCCTCCAAAACCGACCAGAAACCTGCACATCTCCAATTCGACTCCGATTTCGACCAAAACTTCGCCAAACGACGAATCCGACGAAACCAGCTTATCCGATTCATCCAAACGCAATCACAAACATGTTATGCAACCAACAATATCATCAATCTAACAATTTCCATCAAAACACATAAATTTCCCAAAACATGATAAGTGAATCATATGAACATAAAAACGGATCTAACTTGCATAATCTTGAGAAAAATCATAAAATTAACCATTTAAATTATCTAGATCAGATCCTAAGGTGATTCATATATAAAATGGACTTAGCATGGTGTGGATCTAAGGAAAATAACATGGAAATGATGAAATTAAAATCCTAAAACCCATATACTTGCATGAATCCTAATGAGAGATGTAAATCACTCACCAATTATCCAAATCTAAGCAAAAGCAATGAAAACGCAATCCGGACAGCGAACACTTCGAATCAAACTCTTCAATCCGATGAATTCGCCCTTGAGACGATGTAGATCTAGCCTCTTATGGTGTAGATCTTCGATTTCCCTCCTTGGATTTTGGAATTTTAATGGTGGAAAGATGTTAGAGGTAGAAGGAGATCAAAGCCTCCCCATAAGAGAATGGAAAATGCCATCCTTTCTCCATATCCCTTACCCCCTATTTATAGTCTCCACCCACCCTCTAATGGGCCTTCTCCAAATCAGCCCATTAGCCTTCCAAAACTTGAACAGCCAACTGAAAAACTTAAAACAACGATTTCTCCCAAACTGCTGAACCAAATCCTTAATGTAACCACTCTACGGAAAGGGAATCATCAATTCCTTTCCAATGGCACAGGTCTCACCCTCTGATTCGACCTGAGTCAAAAGTTATGCCCTTTACAAGACTGACAGGGGCAAAATGGTCACACAAAAATCGGTAAAATTTATGGACATGTCTCACATCCCCATAAGCAACATACTAAAAGATGAGAATGATCCAACCCTCAGGGAATAAAATAAAATTATTTTATGATCTTCCGATACATGAAATGCGGGCTGTTACACAACCCATGGGTGAGAAGACTGACTAGGGTTAGGTAAATTATCCAGCATTTGGTTTCTAACAGATGGGGTATTGCTTATATATATAAAGGTTAGAAAAAGACTAGCAGAGGTGGGGATATGAATTGCTTTGGTGTGGATGAACTGGTAGTCTAGAAGTATTGGTAATAGATGAAAGCTGTTACGGTTATAAAGTATCAGCAGTCTACCATATGAAGCTTGATCATGATTGGTTATTAAGGTCCAAGAAGGGGTTATGTATGCAGAAGCTTTAGTTGAGAGGGAGGAGATGAGATTTGTCTTAGATCTGAAAATGAGAGAGAGATAATGATCATGAATGAGATTTTTTATTTGGTCTAATTTTTTTGATTTGTGTGCACCCCTAATATTCCATGCAGCAATATTGCTCAGCATGATTATACTATGGGTGTTTTGCTTGAACTTCTAGTTCTTCTATGAGAAGATGTGGGTGTTTTGCATGGAAAGTTCTGGGCTGAATCATCAGTGTGGTATTCTGAATCAATTGGTCATAAATACATATCTTCTAACATTGATTTCTTTCCATTTCTTTTTACTTTCTTTTTTTTTTTTCTTTTCAGGTCTAGCTGCTGGCTCTGCTTCTTTCTGATTCTTCAAGAATCTGGATTTTCTTTTGGAAAAGATTTCAGCTAATGCAGGGGAGAAAGGGTCATTTGATGGGTTTGATATAAATGTGAATGTGTTAAAGGTGGATGGAGTTGATTGTGTGTTTGTGGTGGTTCTTATTTTGGTCTTTTTTGCGTTTTTGGGTTTTTTGGCAACTGTGGATGCCTTCTCTGGTGGTGGAGGAGTAATGGGTCTGTCTGACAACTCTGATGTGGTTTGTGGGAGAGGTGGAGGATTATCATTCCATGGTGGGATTATTGCTAATGTGGAAGAGGTGGTTTAGGATACAATTTTGTTTGGTTGTGTCACATTAAAATTGCCTTCTTTTGTTGTTTCCTGTTGCGCATGTGTTGCATTAATGCATGCATGTTCATTTGTGATACCATGCATAAATGTTTCATTACATGCATCTGTTGCTTTGTTCCCAAGGTTGTCTTTGCTTTTTGGATTAGTGCATCTTCTTTTCCTATCAACTTTGTTTTTTTTCCTTTTTCTTGTATTGAGTGTTCTGTGCTTGCCATTTTGCCTACATTTTCTTCCTTTTGTTGCTCACTGTTTGCATTATTATTCCTCTTACTTCTTTCATTTTCTTCACTTTCTTCATCTACATTTGTTTCTAGATCATCATGGTCATCCTCCATTATTATGACTTCATCCTCAGGTATATTTAGTGTTGAAAATCTATCGTACACTTTAGTGCTTTCTTCTATTCTTGTTGGCATCTTTGTTGCATTATCGTCATCTGTTTTTGTAACAACCCGCATTCTACGCATCATAGGATCGTAGAATATTTATTTCTCTCACATACGAAGTCGTATGGTCATGTAACTTTGGGAGACGATTATTGGGGTCATTTGCCATGTTCATGATTTTTCCCGATTTTTAAATGACCATTTTACCCCTAGTTGGTAATGTTTTGGCCATAACTTTTGACTGGAAAGGAATTTTGACCTGAAACCACTTTCATTGGCTTCGGATGATGGTTTACAAATTCGTAGAGTGGTCACATAAGCCAAACGGGCTCACCGTTTGGTAGATATGGCTGAAACAAGTTTCAGATAGTGAAAAACAGCTTAATTGGGCTTAACCGGGTGATTAACAGCTAAGCCCAATGGGGGATTTCGAGATTAGGGTTATGAGGAGGCTGAAATCAGTTAGAGAACGATCTTATCCTCATTTTCCAGCCGCCACAATCATGTCTTTCACCCTAGCCATGACCTTCACCTTCTAATTTCATCCCAAATCGTCTCTAATCACTTTCTAATCGAAGATTAAGCAAAACTACATCAAATCAAGGGAGGGTAGCACCAAATCAGAGAGAGAGCTGCTGGAACACACAGGGATTGGATCCGAATCAGATATTATTTCAGATCTAAAGTTTGTTTGTGGCTAAAGTGAGTGATTTGCATTGTTTTTCACTAATTACGGCTAATTATGGTAATTAGCGAAGATTAGCGAAATTATGGCTCAGAAAAATCTAGAAAAATTCCTAAAATTCTAAAACATCATTTTATGCCTCTCATATGAATTTGGGTTAATTTCGACTAATTTTGCAAATCCCGAAATTTGGGGGATTAAAGGGTGATTAGTGGAAATTAGCGAATTTATGCATGATTAAAATCTGGAAAAATATTCAGAAATTCTTAAATATTGTTTTAGACCTCTGTTAGAAAATTTGGCTAATTTGGATAAGTTTTGCTAATTATATGCTTAAACTTGATTAAGAGGGATTAGGGAAAATATGGGGTTTTGGCTATGTTTGATCCATTTTAACCTACCATATTGATGTTTTGCTGTTTATGGATGTTTATACATGTTGCTATGACTGTATGGTATGCTTTGTGATTGTTTAGAACAATTAGAATGGTCGAAGACGCCGTCGAATGGCGTAAACAACTCGCTGGACAAAGTGCAGGAGCTGCAGACAGGGACCGGATCAGACCCCCTTTATCCGAACCGAACCACTCTCCACGATCCGACCCGATCCGCTTGTGGTGATGGAGACCGACCCGATCCGCCTGGAAGCTCGTGAACAGGTGGCCAAGGAGGTGCAACTCGCGAACCGAACCGCCCGTGGAGTATTCTTCTCCGACCCGAACCCGATGGCATCCTCCGATCCGACCCGAAGGAACTTGTCATGAACCAAGATGTTAAGTACGACCTGGGTTGTATCCGAACCGATCCGGAGCTTGGCTACGATCCGAACCACCACGAGTTGGAGCATGGAGCACGACCCGACCCGATCATGGAGGGACATAAGGAACTCGATCCGATCCGAGGTGATGAAGCAATCCGAACCGAACCAAGGAAGAAGGAAGACCGGACCGATCCGGTGAAGACTAAAAACCCGAGATGCAAAGGTAGTCCAAATGGAAGTTAGAGCTCAGGATCCAGATGGGAACCAATGAGTACACTTCGTGATTGGGCTTTGCTGCGGGACATGTGCAAAGGGTTTGTCGGTATTCATAACTTTGGTTCACCACTGAGAGATGGATAGTCGGCTTGTAGTGATAGTTACACGGGATTGGATTCCGTCATGGCCCAAAGTATTAGGTGACTAAAGTAGTGGATATCGTATGCTTTACGCACTTAGTGAGGGATGTGAGGATGATTGATATGCTTGATTGTTTGACACCACTATGACATGCACACCCCCACCCCCGTATCTCTTACACAGTATGTTAGTGGCACCTTAGAGTATTGTATGGTATGTAGTGCTAACTCTTTGGTTGCAGGTCCAGGTTCAGGTATGATTGGATTATACCTGTTATTGTTCTGTTTTGTTGCTTATCGCTCGTACCAGGCTTTATGTCTGACCCAGAGTTTTATGTCTCCTCTTATTACTCTGGGTGCTCACACGAGCAGACTAGAGACAGGTTATGGTTAGCTGGTGATGCGCGAGTAGCTGATTCGGAGGCGAGCAGGAGGCTTCCACGTATGATATATAGATATTCTCCCTGTGTCACTGGTGGTCGCTACTTGGGCATTAGTAATGTACCTCCTTTATCTTGCTTTTGTTTTGTTGAGACCGTTTGAAAAGTTGTAATAATGTTGGTTTTGGACCATAAGCTGTACTTGGATTTTCCGCTGCTATGTTAGTTTATTCCCAGCTTATGCACTGTCTCACCTGTTTTATGTCAAGTATGTTGTTATTATATTTTATCCTATGCGCTGTGAGACATTCTACAGGTTCCTTGATTAGCTCATTCTCTTCTTTCTTTTCTTTTGATGACCGTTCCATGCTAACTGGACATGTGTACAACGCACTTTTGGAGTAAATGTCGGTTGGTGCAGGGCAGGCCGTCACGCATGGTATCAGAGCTCTAGGTTGCGTAGTTAACCTAGGGAAAGACACTAGGGAGGGATAGTACGTATACGAGAGCGCGTATTTGTGATTACTTTGTTTTTCAAAAGCTATATATATATACTATTAGTAGTATAAGAATGAAGTCGTACTGCACTAGCACCACTATGGGGTCGTTAATTGTTTCCCCTTTTACAGATTGACGATGAGTCGATATGCTAGAGGTGCTGGTAGGGGGACCAATAATGGGAATGCTCCTGATATGAGGACGATGTTCACTAACTTCATGAGGGAGATGCTTAGGGATGTTCAAGGGGGCAGTTTCCAATCCAGGAAATGGTGGTGGTCCAGTAGTGCAGGCGCCTAGGGTCGATTTCGCCAAGTTGTGCAAGGATTACACTAACCTTGGTGGGAAGCCGTTCCACAGAACGGAGTCGGCCACAGATGTTCAGGATTGGTTGGATAGTTGTGATCGTATCTTCGACGACTTGGGTATCGAGGATGCGATGAAGAGAAGGCTAGCGTCTCGTCAACTGCAATGGCGAGCGATGAATTGGTGGAATGCCATTAGAACAGCTACTCCAGAAGATCAAGTTACTTGGAATCAGTTTAAGACTCGCTTTTGTGATAAGTTTATTCCAGTTGCTCATAAATCAGAATTGTTCAGGAAATTCTTGGAGCTTAAGCATAATGGTAGGGCAGTCTCGGAGTACATCGCAGAATTCGACACTTTATCGAAATATGGATGGTCCCTTATCGATACAGTCGAAAAGAAGAACGAGAAGTTCATAACCGGCTTGGATGGGTACTTAGGGGAAAGACTTATAAACCATATCGATGAGACGTTCGAATCTATTGTAGGAAAGGCATTAAGGTCAGAGAGCCTTTTCCCTAAGTCGAAGACCGAAGTTGCTATTGCATCTACAGAGGAGCCAAAGCCGCAAGCAGGCGGTGAAGGCAAGAAGAATTCTCAGAGCAAGAGGAAGCAGAACCCGACCAAGGATGGCCAGAATAAGAAAAATAAGAAGGATGGCGAATGCTTTAGTTGTGGAAAGAAGGGCCACTATGCCAGAGATTGTCGAGAAAAGCCTGGGGAAAGGAAGTGCTTTAACTGCGGCCAGGCGGGACACCATAAGGATGATTGTCCACAACCTCCTAGGGAGAAGCAGCTTGTGAAAGCGTATGCTATCAACGTCGTTCCTTCTTCGTCAAATGCTCCAAGTGCGGCGCAGAAGGTAAAGGGTGTCGTTATAAAAGGTATGCTTTCTATTTAAGATGTTTCTGTTCGGGTATTGTTTGACAAATCCGAGATAATCGATAGACCTCTAGTTGTGACGAACCAGATTGGTGGTTCGACTAACCTTAGCATGATTTGCCGTAACGTGGTCTTATCGAGTCATGGATGTATGTTTGTTTGTGTTTGCTTTGTTTAGGCTTTACTGGGTTTAGCATTATTTTGGGGAGTCGATCTACTCCAAAGGAATAGGGTGGTATTAGGTACCTACCTAGTGATGGCGATAGAAACTGGAGTTAAGGAAGCTAAGAGGTTATCGTTGTAATAAGTTCTAGTTGTCTTTGGGAGGCAAATGAGTGCTCCAGTGCTAGATTGTTTTTCTAGTATCACCTCACGTGGATTGTCCGAACTCGGAGGAGATGTTCCTTGGGTGCTTGTCTGATATTGGTTTAGGCCTTTGGGGCTTGTGCTTGGGGAATGTCAATTTCAACTAGGATGGTTTGCGTGAGGGGTAAATAGTTGTTGTGATTTTTCATTGGATGATATCTTGGTTTACTCGGGGAGTGATGGGCAGACGGAACATGATGAGACTGTTCAATGGTATAGACTGCCCAGAGTTAGACTCGATAGGGTTATGAGATTGCTCGAGTGGGACTCGGGAAAGATGCAAAGTAATGGATTGTTTAGGACCCTATGTTGATGTTCTCTATTGGATAGTAGAACTTTGAAGGAATAGGATGTGTTCGTTGATCATGGAAGATACAACGAAGATTAGGGCGATTCTAGTTGGACTTGAATTCGTAAAAGAAAATGGGTATTCGTTGATCTTGGAGATGCAACGAATAGGGAGACGACTCACGTTGGACTAGAGTTTGTCACTAATGGATAATCAAGGCTGGGTCTGAGTTATAGATTGACTCGAGTTGGACTCGAGAAGGCTGCAAGGAATTGGATTCGGCTTGGGTTGGACTCGAGAGGGCAGCAAGACAATGGATAGACTTGGGTTGGACTCAAGTATTTTAGGCGAACTAAAAGCAGGGGTATCCGGGGATGCCCGTTACCCTGGATCCGTTGGACGAGATCTAGTTATCCTTGGAGGATAAACGTACGTTGGACGTACGGTAGTCCGTAGGGAGGCGGGGCTTCCATTGGCCTGGGATTGGTTGGACCAGTCAAGTAGGCATCGGTGTATGAATGGGGGCTGGGCTTCCATTAATTATTGATGTTGGTTGGACCAGACATACTAGAATCGACATATTGGGATTGGTTAGACCAGTCATGTAGGTGTCGATGTGTTTATGAATTTAGCAGGTGATAGGTAGGACTTGTTTGATGGATGTTATGGTTGCTATGTTGTTCCTATTTTTCTTCCCTTGAGTAGACTGTCACCTGTAGGGTTCCAGCGATGGGGGAACAAAGTGATTGTAGTAGAACTATGAGCCAGTGCAGTAGAGTCGTCATGACTCGAGGGACAAAGTGGACATAGTAAATGATTAGTAAGGCTATGAGCCAGTGCGGTGGAGTTGTTATGACTTCATGGGGCAGAGTGGACATAGCAAAGGACTAGTGGCTATGGATCAGTGCAGTGGAGTCACCATGACTCCATGGGACAGAGTGATCATAGTAAAGGATTTGGGTGCGGTAATAGTTGCATTGAGTAGGAGACATGCCAGTTAGGGGTTTTGTTTCTAGGATGGAAGCAACTAAAGTATATCACATGATATGATTTCAGACCCAAGAGTGAATTGGATTCAGAAACACTAGTAAGCTTGACGATTAGATCGATTTTGATTGAGTGGATTGGTTCCAGTTAGAAGGACGATCCTAATCTATTGGAAACCATCTCTAGGGTAGAGATGGGTATTGATGGAAAGAGAATGATCAAGTAAGGATTTGATCGAGAAGGGTGGCTTCGAAAGAATAAGGGACTAGTTGTACCCAATGTAGATGGACTGAGAGATGAAGTGCTTAGAGCATATCATCACCCAAAATTGACTATACATCCCAGTGTTAACAAGATGTATTGAGACATGGAGCAGATCTGCTACTGGGAAAGGATAAAGAAAGACGTTGGGAAGTTTATGTCCAAATGCATAAATTGCCAGTTAGTAAAAGCTGAGCAAAAGAAGCCTATTGGTTTGTTACAACCATTAGAAATTCCTAAATGGAAATGAGAACAAGTCTCAAATGGATTATATTGATAGTTTACCAAGGACTAGGTCAGCTCATGATGGTATTTGAGTGAATTGCATATTAGAGAATGAAGACTACCCAAGATAGGCAGAAGACTTATCTCGATAAGAAACGAAGAGATTTGGAATTCTTCGTTAATGACTTGGTGTTCGTCAAGATCTCTCCATTGAGAATGTGATTCGGATTGGTTGGAGAGGTAAGTTAGCACCAAGATTTGTTGGTCCATTCCCAGCCCTCGAGCAAGTTAGGAATTTGGCATATGAAGTTGAGTTACCAGACAAAATGGCAAGAGTTCATAACGTATTTCATGTTTCCCAGTTAAGGAAATTCGTGCACGACCCTGGTATGGCTATTTCACCTGATCAGTTGGATAACATCGAAGTTGAACCCGAGGCGGTTGAGAACCGCAAGCCTATGCGTATTGTTGGGAACGATACGAAGCAGCTTCGAAGGAAGGTGGTGAAACTAGTCAAAGTCCAGTGGGGTGAGAATGAAAAAGACTGTACTTGGGAAACAAAGGAGGATATAAGGAAGAAGTATCTAGAACTCTTTGCCTGGTAAGGTTTTGGTAGTGATAGTTTCTTCCCTTGTTAGTAAACCGCATGCTAGGATAAACTTGTTTGGCATGTTGATTGTTGTTTTATGGTTGATAGGCATGCGGGACCCTTTGTGTGTTTTGGTTAGGGAATTTCGGGGGCGAAATTTCTTAAGCGGGGGAGAATGTAACAACCTGCATTCTACGCATCATAGGATCATAGAATATTTATTTCTCTCACATACGAAGTCGTACGGTCATGTAACTTTGGGAGACGATTATTGGGTCATTTCCCATGTTCATGATTTTTCCCGATTTTTAAATGACCATTTTACCCCTAGTTGGTACTGTTTTGGCCATAACTTTTGACTGGAAAGGAATTTTGATCTAAATCCACTTTCATTGGCTCTGGATGATGGTTTACAATTCTGTAGAGTGGTCACATTAGCCAAACGGACTCACCGTTTGGGAGATATGGCTGAAACAAGTTTCAGATAGTGAAAAACAGCTTAATTGGGCTTAACCGGGTGATTAACAGCTAAGCCCAATGGGGGATTTCGGGATTAGGGTTATGAGGAGACTAAAATCAGTTAGAGAACGATCTTATCCTCATTTTCCAGCCGCCACAAACATGTCTTTCACCCTAGCCATGGCCTCCACCTTCTAATTTCATCCCAAATCGTCTCTAATCACTTTCTAATCGAAGATTAAGCAAAACTACATCAAATCAAGGGAGGGTAGCACCAAATCAGAGAGAGCTGCTGGAACACATAGGGATTGGATCTGAATCAGAGATTATTTCAGATCTAAAGTTTGTTTGTGGCTAAGATGAGTGATTTGCATTGTTTTTCACTACTTACGGCTAATTATGGTAATTAGCGAAGATTAGCGAAATTATGGCTCAGAAAAATCTAGAAAAATTTCTAAAATTCTAAAACATCATTTTATGCCTCTGATATGAATTTGGGTTAATTTCGACTAATTTCGCAAATCCCGGATATTGGGGGATTAAGGGGTGATTAGTGGAAATTAGCGAATTTATGCATGATTAAAATCTGGAAAAATATTCAAAAATTCTTAAATATTGTTTTAGACCTCTGTTAGAAAATTTGGCTAATTTGGATAAGTTTTGCTAATTATATGCTTAAACATGATTAAGAGGGATTTGGGAAAATATGGGGTTTTGGCTATGTTTGATCTATTTTAACCTACCATATTGATGTTTTGATGTTTGTGGATGTTTCTACATGTTGCTATGACTGTATGGTATGCTTTGTGATTGTTTAGAACAATTAGAATGGTCGAAAACGCCGCCGAATGGCGTAAACAACTCGCTGAACAAAGTGCAGGAGCTGTAGACAGGGACCGGATCGGACCCCCTTTATCCGAACCGAACCACTCTCCACGATCCGACCCGATCTGCTTGTGGTGATGGAGACCGACCCGATCCGCCTGGAAGCTCGTGAACAGGTGGCCAAGGAGGTGCAACTTGCGAACCGAACCGCCCGTGGAGTATTCTTCTCCGACCCGAACCCGATGGCATCCTCCGATCCGACCCGAAGGAATTTGTCACGAACCAAGATGTTAAGTACGACCTGGGTTGTATCCGAACCGATCCGGAGCTTGGCTACGATCCGAACCACCACGAGTTGGAGCATGGAGCACGACCCGACCCGATCCGGTGCATCATGGAGGGACTTGAGGAACTCGATCCGATCCGAGGTGATGAAGCAATCCGAACCGAACCAAGGAAGAAGGAAGACCGGACCGATCCGGTGAAGACTAAAAACCCGAGATGCAAAGGTAGTCCAAATGGAAGTTAGAGCTCAGGATCCAGATGGGAACCAATGAGTTCACTTCGTGATTGGGCTTTGCTGCGGGACGTGTGCAAAGGGGTTGTCGGTATTCATAACTTTGGTTCACCACTGAGAGATGGATAGTGGGCTTGTAGTGATAGTTACACGGGATTGGATTCCGTCATGGCCCAAAGTATTAGGTGACCAAAGTAGTGGATATCATATGCTTTACGCACTGAGTGAGGGATGTGAGGATGATTGCTATGCTTGATTGTTTGACACCCTATGACATGCACAACCCCACCCCCGTATCTCTTACACAGTATGTTAGTGGCACCTTAGAGTATTGTACGGTATGTAGTGCTAACTCTTTGGTTGCAGGTCCAGGTTCAGGTATGATAGGATTATACCTGTTATTGTTCTGTTTTGTTGCTTATCGCTCATACCAGGCTTTATGTCTGACCCAGAGTTTTATGTCTCCTCTTATTACTCTGGGTGCTCAGACGAGAAGACTAGAGACAGGTTATGGTTAGCTGGTGATGCGCGAGTAGCTGATTCGGAGGCGAGCAGGAGGCTTCCACGTATGATATATAGATATTCTCCCTGTGTCGCTGGTGGTCGCTACTTGGGCATTAGTAGTGTACCTCCTTTATCTTGCTTTTGTTTTGTTGAGACAGTTTGAAAAGTTGTAATAATGTTGGTTTTGGACCATAAGCTGTACTTGGATTTTCCGCTACTATGTTAGTTTATTCCCAGCTTATGCACTGTCTCACCTGTTTTATGTCAAGTATGTTGTTATTATATTTTATCCTATGCGCTGTGAGACATTCTCCAGGTTCCTTGATTAGCTCATTCTCTTCTTTCTTTTCTTTTGATGACCGTTCCGTGCTAACTGGACATGTGTACAGCGCACTTTTGGAGTAAATGTCGGTTGGTGCGGGGCGGGCCATCACAGTTTTTGCAATGGAATTTCTCCTCTTTTCATTTTTCTTCGCATATTCTTTTTGGCTTCTTACTAAATACATGCTCTCTCTCCTTCTATTTGTTGTTACTTTTGTCAATGTCCACTTTTGCACTTCAACAGGCTTTTTCTTAGTTTTTTCATCTACTACTCTTTCAGTTCTCTTGTTCTCCATTTCTTTCACTTCTTTACCTTTTTCAGGTTCCACTGCTTCATTTCTAGTTTTGTACTTTACACTCTTGTGCCCGAAGACTTTACAATGTATATAGATGTCAGGTTGCCACAAGTATGTAACTTGAATTTGTTGTATCGACCCATCTGGGTTTTCCACTAGAAAGGCATTCACAAGTTCACATTCTAGTGTTATTTCTATAAGACGTTTAGCATCCGACATTCTTGTTAATGCTTCATTTGCACCATCCAAACATATCAATTTCCCCATTCGATTTGCTAGCTAGTGGATTCCAGTAGGGGACCATAGATATATAGGAATATTTGACATGCTCACCAAGCATAAGATAGCGGTTTATCGATAAAAAAATCTGATAACATAATTCTTCCATATTTTCTCACCAACACCAATAATGTCTGACCTGGGGACCATCTTCTCTTCTTTGTGTGTTATCTTAAACTGAACAGGCGTGTACTTGCCAGCATTGCGTGGGAGCTTTCGGGGAAGGCGATTGAAAGTCCAGGCTTGTTTAGTAATGAATTAGTGGGGTTAGTGATGAAATTTGGTTGCGGTGGTTGGCTTTTGGATGATTGCTGGTCCACCATAGGTGAAGATTGGGTAAGGTTAGGGTCAGGAGAACGTTGTGGAGGAGGTCGATCAGGATTTAGGTTAGGCGATTTGGTGTTGGAGGAGAGAGAACGGGTAGGTTTCGGATGGGAGAGGGCAGGATTTGGCTCAGCTGCCATGAAATTTAAAACGAGGAAAATAAGATTTGAGCAAAAAAAATAGAAAACATAATTGCACATGCACAATACATGTATACACATGGATGTGTATGTATATAAGCATGTATATTGATAATGTGCAAGGGAATTGTCAAACATGCAAATATACACAACTATAATGCATTCATAAACTTCCAAATGCAACAAAGCTTGGTCAAGAAGGAATTCAATTCCAGGGAGCATGCATGCAGAAAGCGGCAACAAAGCTACACAAGGTCATGGAGCAGAAATAAAATGCACATGTACAAGGTCAAATAGCAAATGCCAATGAACCAGTCAAACAATGCAATCATATGGCACACCAACTTCAACAATGAAGCATCAATATACAAGGATGGTGAAGGCATGCAGTGGCATTTACACATGGATCAGGCCAAAACAATGATTGCACAATCCAAGCATCAAAGTTGCATAACAAGGCAATGAAGCCTACACTCACACACATATACACGTATATATATATATATATATATATATATATATATATATATGTGTGTGTGTGTGTGTGTGTGTGTGTGTGTGTGTGTGTGTGTGTGTGTGTTGGGGTGTGTGTGTGTATCGTGTGTATGTATAAGGTTGCAAATATGACAACCAACAATGAGGCAGTAAGGCCAAAGATAAGTGAACTCAATTGATCAAATCAAAGTCACACTTATAAATACATGCAATAGTTCAAAATGTTTCAAAGTAGATGCAACAAAAGTCAAAGTACACACAGGTGTACAAACTCCACACAAGGGCAAATACATATGATATATGGTGCACGTAACAACAAAGTGTACACAGCCATACATGCAAGCATGGGTGAACATGAACCATAGTAGTTCAAAACTGAAGCAGGTGTACAAATGCCAAATGCCAAGAAGTTAAAAACACAAAACAAGGTGGAGCCAAGCCAAAATGTACATGCACATGGCAGCAGCATGTATGTGCATCAATTCAAGGATCATTTTTTTTAATCAAGCAAGCTACATAGCTCAACTGAAATGGCAAATGAACAAGTACCTCAAGCAAAATCTAAACTAGCAGTTGCAAGGAAAAAAAGCATGAAATACAAATATGCAACAAGAAGATGCAGGAATGGCAATATAAATGTGCAACAAAAGAAAACACAACTTCAACACAAGTGCACAAGTAAAAAGAAAACTTAGCAACACCAAATGTGCATAAGGAAAAGACCGATGGAATGCTTTCAGAAGAAAAGGAAATTCCTTTTAAAATTCACTAGTTCAAAAATGGAAATATTCACTAATTTACATTAATTTTTGGTAAATGTAAAATCAACATGAAGATATTTGGGCAAAATATTTTAATCACACTAATGTCATTTTGAATTACCACTGCCGAGATATTTATTCACCAAACATACAAGGAGCTAAAATTGGCACAAGTGGTAATTACAAAAAGCAGTAATGTATTCATCAATGTATATCAGGCTTGTTTTTATCACCATGATCAAAGATGTTTTTTGGCAAGAGTGAAATCAGGTTACAAAACTTTCCAAAAAGACACAAATACATTTTTATTGGGCATGAAAATTTATCAATTATTTCCAAAATTCAACTAGGTATTCACGGCAATTCAACAAGCATAAATCACGCAAATATCATGACCAAATCTATGGGTGAAATCAAAGAATCAAAGGGATTCAAAACCCTATATACATGACACCCATTCATCACAGTCAAGATATCGAAATAAGACAATTCATTCACGCATAGAGAAATCAAAATCGGAGTAACTCATAAATGTTTCAATCATCCCGAAAGCCAAATCAAATGATCAGAGAGCAATAAGCATTCGAGTCATCATAGAATTAAATTTTATTAAGTTTTAGGCATTGCGATTTTTGGGCTAAGCAAAACCCTAATCTGTATTCACCGGCCATTGAAGTTCAAAAGAGGAAGCCAATAAGTGTTAAAGAAAATAATAGTAGGGCCGACTTTTTATTTTTCTTTTGTGTTAAATTGGGGATTGAGGGTTTTGTCTTTTATTTTTTTTATTTTTTTTTAAATTTGTGTAAATCGTGCTATAGTTTTCTATATTCCTTTAAACTAGGGTTTTAGCTATAGGATATAGTTATGAAAAATATGATCTCGGGGTTTTAAGATCAGTATAGGGTATTGAGCGTAGGATTAGAACAATAGCGAAGGGTAATGAGTGTACATATGTTGTATGCAGGGTATTATTTTAATACTTAGAAAGAAATCTTGGGGAATGTAGCAGTAGGCAAGGGTTTGCCGAAGTTGGGTAAGTTCTATGCCGTTTATTTTGTGAATTTTTTTATTCTGTTGTGATCTGTGCTGTGATAATTTTTATATTTCGCAAAACTGCAATAAACCCTGTTCACCCTCTTTAGTGTTAATTTAGATTCTACAAGTGGTATCAATGCATATATTTTAAACTCTGGAGACATGGATTCCCCTAACGGTGATTCTTCTTGTTGTCAATCTAGCGAGATTTTTTTCCAGTATAACCTCAACTATTTTTGATGGAATAATTTTTTAAATTGGAAATCAAAAATGGAATTCTATTTAAAGTCTGTTAATATTAGTTATTGGGGCATTATTATCTATGGATGTGATATGGTAGATAAGAATGATATTGTGATTAATTCTCGTGCTACACATATTTTGTATTCTTATATTGATAATGATCAATATAAATATATCTCCCATTGCTTACATGCAAATGAAATCTGAAAAACGGTCGATGCGAAGTATGAAAGAAAAGACAACACGAGCTCAAAACCCTCAAATGTCAACTCAGATTCAGATTTATGCTTGACAGGATATATAGACGATGATTCAGATGATTCAGATAGTAGAGACTTAACATATGATCAGTGTTGTGAATTTTCTTTTGAAGAGTTGGTTTTTCTTTAACTAAAATTTTTGATAGTCTCAAATTAACAATAAAAATTTGAAATCTGAAAACCTTGAGTTGATTTGCAAAAATAATGTTTTGGAAAAGGAGTTAAAAATTTTAAGATGGCTAAAATTTCCAAAAATGAAACTGGTGATAAAGAGAATTTGTTGAAGACATAATTGATTTTGAATGACTTGAAATTGAAATTGAAATGATAAGAAATCTCAAATGCAATAATTGTACGACTTTCCAAAATGAGTTGTTTGAAATGAAAGAGTTTTTTAAATTCTTGAGAACGAAAATGTGATTTTAAAAATGATAAATTTGAGAATATTCAAATAAATCACGATTTCTAAAAAACGATTGAAAAATTCAAGGAATTTGAAAAACTTGAAACTGAATAGCATAATCGATTTGAAATTGAGATTTCTGAGTCCAAGGCTAAAATCAAAATGCTTGGAAACAAAAATTTGGTTTTAAAACAAACTCATGCTGAAAAGAGAAAGATTGATATTAATCGTTGTTCAAACTTGATTATAGAAAATAGTGATCTTAAAATTAAAATTCAACTACTTGAACCAACTTTGGCAAAATTTTCCAACAAAGAAAAATCGATGAATATGTTATTGAAAAACCAATTTCCTACTAGAAATAATAGTGAACTTGGTTTTGGAAAAATTAATGAATTGAAAAGCGGAATTCAAATGATTTAAAAAATCCTTCAAATTGTTTAGAAAAGATCGAATTGGAAATTTGAACTCTAATAATTTCAAATGATTTTTAAATCATATTCGAGATGAGAATGTATTTAGAAACAATCCATTTAAACAATTGTGGATCCCAAAAGATATCACGAAGAATTCAATTAAGATTAAATGAATTTGGTTTCCTAAATATACATTGGTAAATCAAAATGGATTGTTATATAAATAGGTTAGGGTACCAAAATGTGTAAACAAAGAAATAAGTGGTAAAACAACCTTAGTTAGACCACTCGACCCTCTAAACACTTAGATACTAGAGGCTGCCTAAAGAACAATTTTCCAAAAGAATCAAAGTTGTTCTATACCAAAATCAAAACTAATTGACATATATTCCTTAGCCATGATTGTCAAGTTAGAGAATCAACATTGTCAATGATAAGTCGGGTATGATCTCTATACTCGTGTTTCCTTTTCTGCTTTTTATTCTTCCTACTATTCTTCCTTTAATTCTTTCTTTTTATTAATAGTGGATTGTTTGGACACTGCCATAGTATTTTAGACATATCTTGATCTTCTTAACTTCAAATTGCAAAATTCTTGATTTTCTGGAAATTAGATTCATTTACCTAAACTTCCATGTCTTGACATTTTCCATATTTTGATCCTAATTTATGAATATATGCAAAAAAAAAGTTTATTTTTGTGACAGTTCCCTAAATTTCTAACTTGAAGTTCTGAAAAGCTTATGAAATTTCACATATCTTTGTTGTTTTGAGTTTCTTCTGATTCATCTCGAAATTACTTGAAAAACTGCACTCATTACAACACACTGCTTGAAAACTGCTTTTGATAAGTTGTGATAATTTCATTGCTTTTGATTTGGCTTGACTATTTTTAGTTTAAAAATAATTTGACTTGAGTAGTTGATAAGTTGACCTCAAATCATGATCTTGATTTGAATATTTGATTCTAAAATCATCTGAAAATTGTTGGTAATTTGGATCTCATAAATTATAGTTTTTGGATTTGTTTTCTGAAAATAAATTTCATCAAGTGCTTTCAAATAACTTGTTTTTTGATTTGAATCGTTGATTGTCGCTTGTTCTTGTTAACGATGCTCCAAAAAATTCTCTTTTGAATCTTGTTCTGAAATTGAAAGATTGCTACTTTGATAAAAGAAATTGAATTGCTTTATTTGTTTTCTTAGGCTTGGTGATTGGATTATATGTTGAAAAATCAGTGTACAGACTTCACTGACTTTTATGGGCAAATAGGACTTACAAGTGGTATTAGTCTTAGAAATATTAAAAAATTACACATTCAATTGTTTATTGTTTTTTAAAAACTTATTTTCAACTTGTATAGTACTTTCTGAATCCCTCTTGAAATTGATATTTTCAAATTTAGAATTATTTATTCAAAATTGAAATTATTGACCAAATTGAACTATTTTAGAACTCATCAAAATTATTATTAGATTTATGAAATTATGGTGAGTTGTTATTATAGTATATTTTACAACAAAAGGAGATATTATTTAAATTCACATGATGATTGGATAAAACTTATAATATCTTTGAATTAGTGCTTATTTCATGACCATCTTCTTTTTTGACCATCTTTGATCATTTATCATGGTTTTATATAATGTGGAGAGTTTACTTTTTTTGACATCATTAAAGAAAGTACAGTTCTTTGAAAAAACTATGATGGAAATGTGACTATACTATTTTCCAGAATAAGTGAGAGCTGAAAATTTTAAAAAATCCTGATAAAGTTGAATATATTTCATAATATGATTAATTTAGAGATTTATTTCACGTCCATATTTATCCCTACCATATTTCTATCATTCATTATGGTTTTATATAATGAGGGGATTTTTATATAATAGTTGTTACTTTAATCTCATTTTAAAAACCTAGATATGGTCATGCATGGTTAGAGAATTCCTATAATTTAAGTTGCAACTGACCTTATTTAAAAGTCCTTATGGTTATGCATGGTTAGTGTGTTCTTAAAAGAAAAGAAAGTAAAAAAATGAAAAGAAAATAAAAAAGAAGGAATTGAAATATATATATATATATATATATATATATATATATATATATATATGAAATCCTCCACGTTATGTAAAAACTGACCTATCAATCCATCTTCTGAAATTCAAAATGTGTTACAATTTTATGATATATTATGATCTTTTGATTGATAGTATTGGGATTTGCGATATTTGATTTTGTCTCTTGATTTGAATGTATAAATATAGTCCAAATCCATCGCTATTTTGTGCTTACTTTTAAAATTTAATTGAAAATTTTGGGATTCATATTCATATTTTTAAAGTTATATATAACTAACTCCATTTGATACAATCCATCGTAAATCCATCATTCTAAAATGTGAAATTTGCTTTAGTTTGAAGAATATTATGATTTTTTTTATTAAATGAGATTTACGATATATATTCTCTCTCTTGATTTGAATTTATATTTCTAGCCTATATTCATCGCTATTTCAATTTTGATTATCCTGTTGATGATAACAAAAGGGAAAGAATGGTTAAGATTTTGATTGATAAGTGAATTATTCGAGAATATTTTAATATTGAAAATTCAATTGTTTAAAAACTCACTCATATGCGCATACATACACACACACACCCCCCTATATATATATATATATATATATATATATATATATAGGGGTAGTTTAGTTGTAGGGAGAGCAAATAAATAGGAGGAGTACTACACTTCACTGTCAAACACATTTATCACATTCAAAATCTTTGTGTATGTTTTTCATCATCAAAAGGAGGAGATTGTTGAATAAAACACTATGATTTTTATTTGATGATAACAAACATATATATTATTCTCCAAATTTGTTATTAATTGTACCATTCCATATTTCATCTCACACAGAAATAAATATTTATTGAATAGAATACTATTGCACAAGAATTCAATATTCAAAAAGTAATTTTATTCAAATAAATATTTTATTTAAACATTTGAATTGGTACATACTTCTAAATCCACTATTGTACATTTCACTGTGATATAATATATTCAATGTCACATACAATTTCATATACATAGCTTTCCTCACTACTTTTCGCTCAGTTCAGTCTCACACACACATTGACACACACTGAGTCTTCAACTTCTTCTATATCCAGTCCAATCATGTGTATATCTATTGTAGAAACACACACAGTACAATGAAATGAAAATAGATTTAAATTCTAGCAATTTTTTTTTTGCCTTAGAATTTTTGGTGTGTTTCTCATCATATTTCTAGACTTGGTCTAATATGTATATAAATTTATTTGAGTCAAGACTGTTTGTGAAATTCACGGTAATTCACTGTAAATACCACAAGATAGACTAAATATTAGTGCCTGCAGATCAGCCTCAACATAGCCATAGTGGTCTGCTGATCAAGACCAAAATTGACTCACATTTGTGTTCTGCTGATCTTGACCACCTTCAACACATCGTATAGCGGTGTGTTGGTGTAAATAGAAAATATAATTGCACATGCACAATACATGTATACATGTACAAGTGTATTTACACACACACACACATGTGTGTGTGTGTGTGTGTGTATATATATATATATATATATATATATATATATATATATATTGATAATTTGCAGGGAATTGTCAAACATGCAAATATACACAACTGGAATGCATTCATAGACTTTCAAATGCAACAAATTAGCTTGGTGAAGAAGGAATTCAGTTGCAGGCAACATGCATGAACAAAGCCACAATAAAGCTATCCAAGGTCATGGTGCAGCAATAAAATGCACATTTGCAAGGCCAAAGAGCAAATGCCAATGAGCCAGTCAAGCCATGCAATCACATGGCATAGCAGCTTCAACAAGGAAGCATCAATATACAAGGAGTGTAAAGGCATGTCAGTGGCATATGCACATGGATCCAGCCAAAACAATGGATGCACAAGCCAAGCATCAGAGTTGCATAACAAGTCAATGAAACAACACACACACACACACACATACATATATATATATATATATATATATGTGTGTGTGTGTGTGTGTGTGTGTGTGTGTGTGTGTGTGTGTGTGCGTGTGCGCAATATATGTATGTATTAGGGTTTAAATATGACAACCAACAATTAGGAAGCAAGCCCAAAGATAAGTTAACTCAAGTAATTATATCCAAGTCACTCTTACAAATACATGCAACAGTTCAAAATGCCTCAAAGTAGATGCAACAATAGTCCAAGTACGCACATATGTTCAAAGTCAACACAAGGGCAAATGCATATGGTGCATGGAACAACAAAGTGTACATAGCCACACAGGCAAGCATGGATGGACATGAACCATAGTAGTTCAACATTGAAGTAGGTGTCAGGTGCCAAATGCTAAGAAGTTCAAAACATAAAACAAGGTGGCACCAAGCCAAAATGTACATGCACATGGTAGGAGCATGTATGTGCAGCAAGTCAGGGATCAATTTTTTAATCAAGCAACTCACATAACTCAAGTGAAATGGAAAATGAACAAGTACATCAAGAAAAAGCTAAACTAGGAGTGCCAAGGCAACAAATGCATGCAAGTCAAATATGCAACAAGAAGATGTAGGAATGGCAATATAAACGTGTAGCAAAAGCAAACACAAGTTCAACATAAGTGCACGAGTAAAAAAGCAAATTTGGCAGCATCAAATGTACACAAGTAAAAGATCGATTGAATGGTTTCAGAAGAAAAGGAAATTCCTTTAACAATTCTATGGTTCAAAAATGGAAATGATCACCAATTTACATTTTTGGAAAATATAATATCAACACGAAGATATTTGGGCAAAAGATTTCAATCACACTAATTTCATTTTGAATTATCACTGTTTACATATTTACTCACCAAATATAGCTAAAATTGGCACAAGTGGTAATTATATCAAGCACTAATATATTCATTAATCTATATCAAGCATGTTTTTATCACCATGATCAAATATGTTTTTTTGGCAAGAGTGAAATCACGGTTACAAAAGTTTCCAAAAAGTCACAAATACATTTTTATTGGGCATGAAAATCTATCAATTATTTCTAGAATCCAACTAGGTATTTATGGCAATTCAATAAGTATAAATCACACAAAAATCATGACCAAATCTATGGATGAAATTAGAGAATCAAAGGGATTCAAAACCCTATATACACGGCACCCATTCATCACAGGAAAAATCTCGAAACAAGACAATTCTTTAAAACATAGAGAAATCAAAATCAGAGTAACTCACAAGTGTTTCGATCATCTCCAAAGCTAAATCAAATGACCAGAGAGCAATGAGCATTCGAGGCAACAAAGAATCAAATTTTATCAAGTTTCAGGCATTGCGATTTGGGGGATAAGCTTAACCCTAATCTTTATTCACCGGCTATTGAAGTTCAAAAAAGGAAGCCGATAAGTGTAAAAGAAAATAATAGAAGGGGCTAACTTTTTGTTTTGCTTTTGTGTTAAACTCGGGATTGAGGGTTTTTTCTTTTATTTTTGTTTTGAGTTGTTTTAAATTTTTGTAAATCATGCAATAGTTTTCTAGTTTCCTTTAAACTAGGGTTTTAGTTATAGGATTTTTACTTAGGGAAAATCCGATCTTGAGGTTTGAGATCAGTGCAGAGTTTTGAGTGTAGGATTATAACAATAGCGAGGGGTCGCGAATGTACAGGTGTTGTATGCGGGATATTGTTTTAATACTTAATAGAAACCTTAGGGAATGTAGTAGTAGGCAGGGATTTGCCGAAGCAGGGTAAATTTTGTCTTGTTTATGTTTTGCATTTATTTATTCTACTACGATCTATGTTGTGATAATTTTTATATTTCGCAAAACTGTAATAACTATTCACCTCTGTCTAGCATAATTTAGATCCTACAGTGGGTGCACTACAATATGCAACCATAATCAGACCTGATATTGTTTTCAGTGTTATAAAAGTTTCACAATTTTTGCAAGAACCCAGGGATGAACACTGGAGGGAAGTCAAAAGAATACTAAGATACTTGAAGGGAACAATCAACTGTGGATTATATCTAAAAGTAGGAAGGGATCTAAATGTCACAAGGTACAATAACTCTGGGTAGGCTACAGATTCATGTGACAGAAAATCTTTCATTGGATACTACATCTACATTGGTAACTACATAATCCCATGAGTTCAAAGAAGCAATCTGTAATATCTAAACTAAGTGCTGAAGCTGAATATAGAAGCATTGCAAGTGTTGCAACAGAGATTATATGGTAATAGTCAATATTAAAGGAGCTAAATCTATCACCTACATCAAAAGCAATAATCTGGTAAGATAATCAAAGCTCAATATATATGTCTTCCAATCCTATTCAACATGCTCGAACCAAACATATCGAAGTCAACATCTATTTTTTATGTGAGCAAGTCAAAGAAGAAAACTACAAGTCAACTGCGAACCTTCTTGCCATCAAAAGGCCGATATTCTTACCAAAACCCTTTTGGAAACAAATTATATCAGGTTGCTAGATGAATTAAAGATCCAGAAACAAGAGACGCCCGAATCACCTGCAACATCTTAGCAGTAATTGATCCAGCTCCCCGCTATGATCATTGTCTCCAGATCTGACACTTGAAGCCTCAACTCAGGAGATTTATCCTCTTCGAAGCACTTTGAGAGAGTTCAAAGCATAATCAACCCTAATTTTCTTCAATAAAGATAGCACCATCATAAAAGAGGAAGTCTTTTACTAAATATAGCATCGATCTTCCTTTACTTTCGATATTGAGGCAAATCTAGGGTTTACAAACCCTAAGCCTAGTTTTGAAAGGGGAAGTAAAATGAAGACTGAATATAATGAAATGCTTGGAGCCGCTTTTCTTCTATTTTATTTCATTTACTGGATTGAATAAGGTAATGGACTGATTTGGCTCATTAACAACTTTATTTGTATATAAGTAGTCTTGTAACGTTATTAACATCTTGTATAAGACATATTTCATTAACAAAGTTCTTTTTCTCCACTCAATACAAATATGTATTTCGATACAGTGATCAAATAATCATCAAACTTTTATTTTCTAACATTGATGAGAATTTTGATACATTGTAGCCATCATTATCCTACGGTTATTTTTTTCCCTATCTCCTTCTCATAACAACAACATTAACAACAACAACGGATAGTCAGCAGCAACAAGGCATGGTCTTCATCCAACTCTTAAGATGCTCTTCGGTAGTAATTTTAACTAGTGTCTGTCTACCGATATGTAGTATACAGTAACATAACAATCATATTTTTTAAAACATACATGTATGATGATGTTGAAGCTGAGATAAAGAGGCTAAGACTAAAACTGAAACAAACGAAGGATATGTACAATTTAGGATGTAAAGTGGCTGTTTTAGCCAAATATAAAGCAATAGAGCTAAAATAGTATAAAAACGAAAGTGGAAGCAGTAGCATGCATAATGGATAATGTTGAAGCAAGGAACATAACGACCATGGTGGTTGTTAAAGCATCCAAAAGAATAGGGGAACTAGAAGATCAGAAAAAAAAATATGCGTCGAAAGGATGAACAGTTTATCCATTAGCAGCAGGTCATCTCTATTAGAAACAGGGAACAAAATAACCGCAAGTATAAAACTACAGTACAGTAACGAACAAATCATAGTGATTCGTCGAAACAAATGAAAGTAATGGTATTTTGGGGCTTGCCTTGGCATTTTCCTTGAAACTTTTATTTGCAAAGTTTTTCAAGATACAACAGAATATTTCTGCATGGGACTGCAATGAGTATGTCAAATCTATGATTTGCATTAGAGTAGAAATTATAGCAGAGAAGAGAGATGGAAGAAACCAAAAAAGTTGGATGGAGAGCATGATCAGTATTCTCCTCTATTTATATTTTCGTTTGTACCCCTTCGAATAGTCATGTCTGCTCTAACAAGTTGCACCCGCCAGCTTTTTGTCATGCTATCTTAATAGGTTGCATTTGCCCACCATTGTTTTTACCAGTTCGCACTCGCTCGTCGCTGCCACCTAAGGGGTCGCACCCATTCGCCATTCGCTAATTGGCGTGCCTCTTCAGACAAACCGCATTTGCTTATGTCTGAATCCAAGCCCGACCCAGTTTCTGTCCGAAGCCCATAATTGTTAAAAAACAACCCAAATTTTCGAAGCAAAAATAAGATCATTTTAGACCCAAACCCGAGCAAGACCAGACCCAGTTCGGTTCGGCCGGATGAACGATGGCGACAGCTCGTGCGTGTGTGGTGGTGAAGCGTGACTTCCCTCCTCATATCAAACCGCACATTTGGATACCCCCAAGGCCCCAATCTCCTCATGAGGAAGCTATTCATATACTTGAATATTCCACAAAATCAAATGATGTGGGACTTATTAAGTTACATTCAATATTTTACTTCAGCAGCCCCCCACATAAATGATATTATACTTTTCCCCCTCACAAAATGAAATATTACAGAGTACATATGAAATAATGCTTTATTGTGGATAAGTCGATATTTCACTTTTAACTTTCCCTAGTTAAAATTATTGGATCTACTTGGCTAATCGATGAATTTTTCCATCTTGAACCATCAGCCTTTATTTTTTATCCAGACAATAAACTTTACGAAGCATTGATCCCTTTTTCATCCAATCCCTTGGTTGTGTTCATTTGGATCTTGAACACTTTTTTGTTTCGACGAGTGTTACAGAGAATCCTTGTACTATTCTCGTAGAGCCAACCCCACATAGACTAACATAGGTAAACGTAACCATTAAGATGTTGAGTATAACAATATGATTTCTGTTTGATGATAACAAACATATATTATTTTATAAATGTGTTTATAAACAATACAATTCACATACAAAAATAAATATTTATTTGAATAGAATATTATCATACAAAACCAGTGTTTTTATTTAAACAAATAATTTATTTCAACATTTGAAATAGTACATATTTTACATTCCACTATTTGAAATTCATTAAAATATGTTTGGATATTTCGGACATGACACACTTGAATATATTTCACACATGAAATTGTACTATTAAAAGGATTCAAATGAAATACACAGATTGAATTAAACAATACAAAGTTTTATTTCAATGAATTCGTTTATCATGAATAATAGAACAATTTCATTCATGTCTACAATCAATTTCATATAAAGAAGTTTATCACTACATTTCACCCAGTACCACTCTGTTTACACATACAGACACACTGAATCTTCATGTGCTCTAGTCCAGTCCAAGTCACCTCCATACCTGTCACATAAACATATAAAATAAACTAGAAAAAAATTAGGTTTAAATACAAGCAAATATAAATTTATTTTAAATTTTATTTCCCATAGAATTTTGGTATGTTTCTCATCATTTTTCTAGACTTGGTACGATATGTGTGTGTGTATATATATATATATTTGAGTCTAGACTACTTGTAATATTCATAGTGATACACTGTAAATACTACAAGGCGGACTATATCTCTAGTGCTCACAGATCAGCCTCGACATAACTATACCGGTTTACTGATCAGAACCAGCATTGAAATTAGCTAAGTCTAAACAGCCACAACTCAGATATAGTGTCTTTTGATAGAAAATTCAATTATGTCATTCAAACAATGTAATAACCCGGAAATCTGGGCCAGTTTAAAATTTTTATTTTGGCAATTTTAGCGAATTTTGATTATTTAAAATGAATTATTTTAAATAAAAACGACGAGAAATTTATTTTGAATAGATTAGAACGTATATATTTATATTCGTCGTCGTTAGAATATAAATAATTATATATAATTATAAATAGAATTGAAAATGGCACGGTAGTTCGATAATTCGATTTCAAAATTCAAATGAATGTACCGGGTGCAAAATAAACCGGATTTTAGTGAAACCAAAAATAATAGGATCTAATTGATAATATCTTTCCAAAGAATCCGAAAAATCAAAATTTCGTAGCGGGGATCAAAAGATATGTCCAGTTGAAAATCCTGAATAGTCGCTATGGAATTCAGGCCCTTAAAAATAGACATTTTGCAAACGACCTCGGATTTCGTCGAAACCACTTTTGTTGGGTCCGTGATGTCAAGTTATTGCTAGATTTCAAATTTCATAATTTTTCAAATCCATATGTGAGCGTGGCAAAGGAAAACGCGTTTGACCAGTTTCAGTTGATTTTAATCAACTGGAAATTGGCCATTTTTCAAACGACCTCAGAATTCGACGAAACTAGTTTTTTTAGGACCGTATCGTAAATACGAAGCTAGAAAATATTTTTCGGGAATTTTTAGAGTTCGTATGTGGGCCCGGTAAATTGAAATGTACGTTTAAAGTTCAATATAATGATTTATATTTTAAAATTCAACGAAAACTGACCGAAATGGCCAAGCTGGCTTACGGGACATATCCCATTGTGTTCGGAATGAGGGTATTACGCTAAGGACGACAGGCGGTGGGTCTCGTTTGGAGTTCGAATAAAGAGTCAACTTTTCAGGGATAATTAAATAATTAAATAATAATAAAAAAAATCTATCTCCTTTTGACCAAAACCGTTGACCCCTCCCCCGTATACATTTCCCCGATCCCCCTTTTACAAAAATTGATTACAAAGAAAAAAAAAGAAAGAAAGAAATCGCCCCACCAGCGAACGACCATCGCGGGTCGGCCTGCCCACCGCCGAGCTCCGCCTCAGGCGCCTCCACCCTCTCGCTCCCTACCCTCTCGCCTCCGACGCCCTACCTCAATGCGAAGCCCCATCTCGATGGCCCCAAATCGAACCGCAACCGAGCCCCACGCCCTAAAACCCATCGCACGCAAATCGGAGCAGGTGCAGACCCCCCCTCTTCCGACCGACACCTTCCACCTCCTCTCGCACCTCGTCCTCTCCCTTCTCTAGTTCAAAAATCCCCCCCCCCCCCCAAAGTCAAATGGAACCGCCACGCCTCCCCCGTGAGGTAAATGACCTTGCCCTTCTTTATTTTCATTTTTATTTTAGTTAGATTTATCTTTTAGTTTTTTTAATAAATTCAAATACGATTTTTATTTCTGTTTTTTAGATTTAATTATAAATAGTTTATAGATAAAAAGGTGGGATTTTTATAAATAACTTTATAAAAGAAATATGATTTTTATAAAGTAGAGATAGTAAAAATATGATTTTTATAAAGTAGAGATAGTAAAAATATGATTTTTATAAAGTAAAGATAGTAAAAATATGATTTTTATATAGTAGAGATAGTAAAAATATGATTTTTATAAAGAAGAGATAGTAAAAATATGATTTTTATAAAGTAGGGATAGTAAAAAATATGATTTTTATAAAGTAGAGATTAATAAAATATGATTTTTATATTTTAGAAAGAATAAAAATTCGATTTTTAATTTATAGAAGAGATAAAAATACGATTTTTATAAAAGTAGAAGTAGTAAAAATATGATTTTTATATAATAGAGAATATAAAAATATTATCTTTATATATGTAGCGAAATAAAAATCTGATTTTTATTGTATATATGTTGAAATAAAGAGGTGATTTTTTATAGTGATGAAATAAAAAATTAAATCTTCATATTTGAAAAGGCGAGATTTTTATATATTGAATAGCAAAGTAAAAATTCGATTTTTATATATTGAATAACAAAGTAAAAATTCGATTTTTATATATTGAATAACAAAGTAAAAATTCGATTTTTATATATTGAATAGCAAAGTAAAAATTCGATTTTTATATATTGAATAGCAAAGTAAAAATTCGATTTTTATATATTGAATAGCAAAGTAAAAATTCGATTTTTATATATTGAATAGCAAAGTAAAAATTCGATTTTTATATATTGAATAGCAAAGTAAAAATTCGATTTTTATATATTGAATAGTAAAGTAAAAATTCGATTTTTATATATTGAATAGCATAGTAAAAATTCGATTTTTATATATTGAATAGCGAAGTAAAAATTCGATTTTTATATATCGAATAGCGAGGTAAAAATTCGATTTTTACATATGTAGAGAATATGGGCAAAGAGAGTGGCAAGAACAGCGAAGATTTCTACCCAAGAAGAGTCGAGGCGTTTGATTTAGCTAATCGGTGAGAATTTCTCACTCTTTAATTTAATTTTCTAGTTATATATATATACTAGGATGCAGACAGTGTTTAGTAGCACCCGACACCCGTCGTCCACAGACCATGGACGGCTTGTATGCTTGTTTGTTTGATTTTGATGTGTAATTGATTGTGTGATGTGATGTGAAATGAAATAAAACATTTATATAGTTGAAATAAAATATTTTATAGTGGAAAATATTTTATAGTTAAAAATAGAATTTTTAACGTGTATAAGAAATGAAATAAAAATAAACAGATCGGACGATTTGTTTATATACACACATTTGACTGATATTGATTGGGATGATAAATTTTACACATCGTCCAACTGCACAAATAAAATCTGTGTTTGATTGTTTGAAACCCCACACGAGTATTGGGATGATATTTGACGTACACTAATCCCGATTGTTTAGTTGTATGTCGATCGATTGATTGACAGACTGTTATGAGCATTAAAGATTTATATTTAATGATTATACAGTGTAGAATGCACTTTGGATGATGGTTGATTATTCATCGTTGTTGATAAATACATGTGTGTAGAAAATCCATATAATTAACATTATATGGTAATTGATTGGGCCTCATTCCTGTTTCGAAAAAGAAAATATTTGAATAGAAATATTTGAAATAGAAATATTTGAAATAGAAATATGTGAAATAGAAATATTTGAAATAGAATATTTGAAAATAGAAACATATGAAGCCGTGTTGGTTAGATTGACGTCATTTTGACGTGAACGATATTTATATCGATTTTATTCATTCTTCAATGAATATTGAATAGATTTGAAATTGAATAGATCTGAAATTCGAACTATATTGAAATGACTTGAAATTCGAATTATATTTAAAGTGAATTGAAATTCGAATTAAACTGAATTGATTTGAAATTCGAATAGAAATGAATTCGAATTGAATTCGAATAGAAATGAATTCGAATTGAATTTGAATAAAAATGAATTCGAATTGAATTTGAATAGAAATGAATTCGAATTGAAATTGAATAGAAATGAATTCGAATTGAATTTGAATAAAAATGAATTCGAATTGAATTTGAATAGAAATGAATTCGAATTGAAATTGAAAAGAAATGAATTGGAATTGGAATTGAATTGAAAACGAGATGAAATTGAATTCGAAATCGATTTGAATTGAAATCAATTTTAAACGAATTTAAAACGAATTTAAAACAATTTATTAAATAAGTTTTAAAAGGAAATCGATGAAGTATAAATTATATATATTATATATATAATATAATGGCCTGAATAGAACGCGCTGCGGTAGTTCGCGAATCTCGACCATTGACTTCAAACGAACATTGCGGAAGATCCGACCGTCGGATTCTCCTGAAACCGGAACCGTTGGGTTCGTATCGAAAAGAGCTTTCTAACGAATATTAGAAATTTGAAATTTAACAGTTGGATTTGGAATTATGTCCAAATCAAATTTGAAAAAGGTCGCTGTAAGTGCAGTTCGATGGCCATTGATGGAAATCGACTGTACGGGCCTTGATAAAATTATTAAAAATAGTAATAATTTGTGTAAAATCATAAGAAATGATTTGTGAAGAATTGGGATGAAAAACTCCATATTTGAAAAGATAGAAATAGATTTTTATCGAAATGAACTAGTTTTGAACTAGAATAGTAATTTATTTATTTTTTTAAAATAAATAAATTGGATTTGAAATGGTTTTGAAAATAACCAGAACTTCCAATAATTGCATTGGAATGGATTTGAATCGAAATTGTCTTCGGAATATTTCGATGTTGGATTTCGTGATTATACAGATGTTGTTATGGAAATTTGAAAGATATAGATATATATATCGTTATTTCCAATATGATATCTGTTGGTCGTAGAATCTGATATTGAATATAAGCCGATATATTTTCTATTCAGAACCTTGTATTTAATAGCAAATGTGATTTGGTTTTGTCGTGAATGGTGTCTTGATTAACACTGTTCTTGAACCCAGTTGAGAAAAGATTAAATCTTTTTAGTTAGATTTAATGAAGTGTACCAATTAAATAATATTTAATTGGAACTGAATTGATATTGATTTTTGGGTTTATCGTGAACAGTGTTTTAAATAACACTTGTTCTTTAACCCGATAATTAATGTGATGTGATTTTGGGTTTATCTTGAACCGTGTTTTAAATGACACTGATTCTTTAACCCAGTCACAGATTAAAACTAAGTGGAGTTTTAATGAATCTTTAATTAGATTGAAATAATCGAGAATGGAGTATCACCAGTTTTGCTCCAGACGTTAGTTAAATCTCTAATTAGATTTGAACGTGAAATGGTAATTGAATTTACCAATAACACCGTGGTGTTATATATGAAGTAAGACCCGTTTTACTTCATGGAATGAATAGGTTGGGATTGGGAAATTAAAACCAATGATTACTTCGGTAAGGTTCGTTAATCTCGACTAGTTGAATCGAAATTCAAAAGGAGATTAAAGAATAAATTCAAGGAATTTATCTTGGATAAAATTAATGGGAACCTTTCCCTATGAATGTGAAATTTAGAAACTAACCATCGGTTATCCAAGCAGAATGGTTTTCTGGATATTGATCTGATGTTGGTTTCGGCCGTCGGGGTTAATATTTGGGGAATTATTCTCTTGATTAATTTACGGTTAGTGACTGATGAATTGGAATGAGGCATATGTTGTGTTTGTGTAACACTTATTTAAAATAATACGCGAGTTATTCGAAAAGACTGGGTTTATCCCATTCTGAATAACTGATGCGACGATAAGTCGAAGATGAAGACGGTGGTCGAAGACCGGAGGTCTTCCCGTCGTTTAGGTGATTACTGATGATCTTGATTGGGATGTACACCCAAGAAGATGGAAACAGTTGGTGATCGTCCAGACGTACTTGGAGATCGATGGATATGCGGGGTACTAGGTGCCTCCGGTTTCGTTCAGACCCAGAACGAACTTGTAAATGGACTGTGTGTCTGACATTGGATTTCATTCTGTGTGACTGATATCGGTTGCGTAGAGTGGTTTGCCTGTGTGGCATGCTAAGATGCAAATGATCAAGGCTTCTGTTGAAAAGCAAAGTCTTGTGCTTGATGATCAAAGCACCGCCTGTGTGGCATAGCTTTGTGTAACGTGAATTCACGAGCCTCACACCCCGGTGGTGAACCAAAAACGGGAGACGGACCTCTGGGGGGACATGCGTTTTCTTTCTAGCTAGGGTGGTGTCAGTGACCTACCAGCCCTGACATTTATATTATTTTCACCTATGTGGTTGTTGCTGTTGCGAGGCGCCTCGATTTGATCGGACGATCCGGGTCCGATGGAGTCATTCGTTGCCTCATTTACGCCTCAAAGGGCGGAGAAATGTAGTGTTCAGGCATTATAATCCACATCGGTGAACCGGCCCTGACGATCTAAGGGGCAGTTACGGCTGTTCCTGAGGGGCGGGCTAGAGCGTCTCGAATCGGTTGAGGACTATCTTTTGCCTCGGTTCATAGATGGAAATCCAATTTCCAAATACGTGACATTTGCGGTTTTAATTGTAGAACTAGTATGGCGACATGACATATGGTACCCATGCCGACTATGATTGATACTTATGATTTGAAGTTGTTTTATACACTATACACTGACAATAGTATCAAATGATTTGTTTTAAACCGTATCAAGCATTCTTTGGCTGTTATAAGGGAAAACCCTATCTCCCAGCTTGCGTTGCATTGTGTGATAGGACCTGGGTCTTATAACAGCTTCATTTTTCTCTATTTAGCATTGCGCTGTTCGTTTTATGCACTGGTATTCTTGGGAGGAAACCCGTTCCGTGTTATACGGCGTGGTCCCTTGATTTACCTAACTTTAAAATAAAGAATTAATAACTGTTTTAGTTCTCACACCAGTCACATGACTGACCTGGAGTTTATTGTTTTAACCTAAACTCTAGGTGCCCTTATTTTCGACACGGGCAGCTTGTAGTTCTGGTTTTGCAGATATATATTCACAGGATCCTGGTTTACAGCTGGAACGATATCCGGAAAGCTTTGTATCCGTATATCTCTTCTAGTTGTGTATTGTATTATTTCCCGCTGCGATGTATTTAAATGTAATTTAAATCTCTGGTATTTCTGTGTAATATTGATTCATTTATACTCTGTATATTCTTGTAATCTGATGCATTGTTGTAATATACAATGAAATGTTCTTCCGTCTGCATCCTTTTGTGGCTTGTTCTCGAACTATCCGCGCTTTCCTCACCGGGGAAGTTACGGGTCTTCACAGTTGGTATCAGAGCTTTGGTTTGCAAAGCTCAGAGAACAAGGCACCTTAGAACCATACGAAAGAATTCATCAGATATTGGATTAGTAATATCCAATGGGAATGACTCGTTAGAGATGGGATCAGTAGTATCCTCGAACGAGTGTGAAGAGTATATTTTTAAAAATGAAAGCCAATTTTGTTTTGAAATTTAAAGCATTTCATACGTATTTGAATATTTACTCTATATAGATTTGGACAATACGATATATAAATATTTTGCATATATGTCTTGCAAACGTGTATTCGAAGTTTTAGTATGTTGGATAGATATAGAATCATACTCTAGTGCCCGGGGATAATTCTGGTGACGGGGCACCATCACCAGTATTTATTTTCGAGTAACGAAAGTGAGATTTCTATATTTCCTATTGACTGGTGTGAGAACCGAAATTAGATAGGGCTTATCGTTGTGAATTGGCATCAAAAACATGATTTTCTATATATGTATATGTATCAAAATTATGAATTTGAAACGTTAATCCACTAATTGATTGATTTTGTGTTGTTTGTTTATTTGTTTGATAATTTTGAACCATATAGCCAATTTGATCAAATATTGACTTGTATTGAAATTTGGTCGCATTTGCTTGCATATACATGTACTTATATTGAACAGGTCATAGCAAAGAGGCTAGAGCAGAAGAATAAAATTTGTTTGCCCGACAAATAGGTACATGTTTATCATAATTTACTGTTTTGTTTGGGTAATGATGATTTTATGAGCCTATTGGCTAGCCGCTTGGCTTTTTCTTTTTCTTTTTGAGATCAGAAGGCCTATATGGCAATTTCGGGATTTTCCCGTGGCTCCCGGTGCAGGGGAGGTTATGGCGAAATTTTTCGAAAATTTAGGGTGTTAGCCAAATTTTTGAAGAATTTGAAAAATTCTCAGAAACTGAAAAGTTGGAGAATGGAAGCCGGATCGAACGTAGAGTTGATTGATCAAACCACTTTCGACTTTGTTCCTTTTCGGGGACGAAAAGTTTTAAGTGGGGGAGATTGTAATAACCCGGAAATCTGGGCCAGTTTAAAATTTTTATTTTGGCAATTTTAGCGAATTTTGATTATTTAAAATGAATTATTTTAAATAAAAACGACGAGAAATTTATTTTGAATAGATTAGAACGTATATATTTATATTCGTCGTCGTTAGAATATAAATAATTATATATAATTATAAATAGAATTGAAAATTGTGCGGTAGTTTGATAATTCGATTTCAAACTTCAAATGAATGTACCTGGTGCAAAATAAACCGGATTTTAGTGAAACCAAAAATAATAGGATCTAATTGATAATATCTTTCCAACGAATCCGAAAAATCAAAATTTCATAGCGGGGATCAAAACATATGTCCAGTTGAAAATCATGAATAGTCGCTATGGAATTCAGGCCCTTAAAAATAGACATTTTGCAAACGACCTCGGATTTCGACGAAACCACTTTTGTTGGGTCCGTGATGTCAAGTTATTGCTAGGTTTTAAATTTCATAATTTTTTGAATCAATATGTGAGCATGGCAAAGGAAAACGCGTTTGACCAGTTTAAGTTAATTTTAATCGACTGGAAATTGGCCATTTTCAAACGGTCTCAGAATTCGACGAAACTAGTTTTGTTAGGACCGTATCGTAAATACGAAGCCAGAAAATATTTTTTGGGAATTTTTAGAGTTCGTATGTGGGCCCAGTAAATTGAAATGTACGTTTAAAGTTCAATATAATGATTTATATTTTAAAATTCAACAAAAACTGACTGAAACGGCCAAACTGGCTTACGGGACATATCCCATTGTTTTCGGAATGGGGGTATTACGCTAAGGACGACAGGCGGTGGGTCTCGTTTGGAGTTCGAATAAAGAGTCAACTTTTCAGGGATAATTAAATAATTAAATAATAATAGAAAAAACCTATCTCCTTTTGACCAAAACCGTTGACCCCTCCTCCGTATACATTTCCCCGATCCCCCTTTTACAGAAATTGATTACAAAGAAAAAAAAATGAAATCGCCCCACCAGCGAACGACCATCGCGGGTCGGCCTGCCCACCGCCGAGCTCCGCCTCAGGCGCCTCCACCCTCTCACTCCCTACCCTCTCGCCTCCGACGCCCCACCTCAACGCGAAGCCCCATCTCGACGGCCCCAAATCGAACCGCAACCGAGCCCCACGCCCTGAAACCCATCGCACGCAAATCGGAGCAGGTGCAGACCCCCCCTCTTTCGACTGACACCTTCAACCTCCTGTCGCACCTCGTCCTCTCCCTTCTCTAGTTCAAAAAGCACCCCCCCCCCCAAGTCATATTTTAGGGTTTCAATCATGGTTTAATCAGCAACATTAATCCAACAATCATTACATGAACACATAACATATAAATTTAAATCATTGTTAACAAACCAATTTAAAAAATAGGTTAGAAATTATACCCAACCAAGAGGAGGAAGCAAGAGGATCAGAGCTGGCGTCGGTCGCCGACGGAGGGTGACGACGACGTGGGGTAGGAAGCGGCAGTGTAGGTTGATTAGGTTTTTTTCGATCTCCCAATAGTCTGATTTGGGGCAATTTTGTGGGGGGGGGGGGGCGACGGGGTAATGAGAGAATTTCTGTTGGCTCGCAGTTTTTATTTAATTTGGCGCAGGCTGACGATGGCTAGTGACGACCGCTTTTTTTAGCCATCTCAGCCGTCGCTAGCATCCGTAACCATGTAAGTCTTTCCTTATAGTACTAAGCCTATCTGCCTAAGCAATCTCAGGGTCCGGATGATCGGTACCATCCAGAGCAGGTTATGAGGTTTGGAGTATCTAATACGAATTATTAAATGATTCGACATGTAGTAAAAATTTGCACAATAATATTGAATGAAATTCATATTTGTAAGCAATCTTAATTAATTTTTCAAAAACTCAATCCTACTACAAAGTAACATTGAAACAAACAAACATAACAAATGAAGATGACCTTGTTATAATGCAAAAGGTTACAAATAATTGCTTTAAATATAAAGAATTATACATACAATACTTGAATTGTTCCAACTATTAGAAATCATCACTTGCATCCTTTGTACCATTATATATACTAGCACTTCATATATATGCAATTAGGATGTCGATAACATGATTATTTATGAAAAATGTAATTATGAAATAAAAGATATTAATACAAGTAAATAGGCAACATGTGAAATATATGACATACCCTTTCATCTTCCCTATACCATGAAAAATTCAAAAAATTTCATTTGAAATGTTAACTTTTTGCATTTTTAGAAGCGAAATTATCAATGATATTTTCATATTCAATCGTTTTCAATATATATTTTTCAATGCATATGATTGCTAATCCATTAATTCTATCTTGACTCATTGTTGTTTGCAAATATGACTCTAGTAACTTCAATTTAGAAAAACTTCGTTCTGTAAAAGCAAATGTCATACGAAGAGTTAACAAAATCCTATATATAATCATCACATTCGGAAACAAATCCATACTCTTCAAAAAATTCATAATTTTGATAGCAGTCCATGGCTTTTCAACATCATATGATTCACTAGGCGAAGTAAGTTGCAGTATTTGTAGCTCTGAAATTAAATATTTTACGTCAAAATCAAAGGCACTTCCATTTGTCAAAGCTAAATCTAGTTTTTCGCAACAATGTTTTAGTTCATCACCATTAAAGATTTCAATCTCAAGGCATCGAACAAAAACCAGAAATCAACAGCATCGAATGCAATAGCTCAAATCTCTCTTTTAATTCTGAAAGGACAATGTCCTTAATCGCAATAAAATAACGAGTTCTAAATAATTCTTCAGCCGTTTGTTGCTCTCTTTTAGAATTCACAATTTCATTAAATTGATGTTTTTTACAAATCCGATGTGACAATAGGAAACTTGGATTAGTATGCATTTGAAAAGCAATATTGATCTTGCCTTACTCTCTTAGCAGAATACAATATATTTACTCTATAGTTTTAGAAAAAAGAAACAAGACCTTTCAAAGATTTTACTGCGACACAGATGCTCATTCGACTGCTATTTTTTACCGATCATGTTAACTTTAACTATAATTTCATACCAAATAACTAAACTTAAGATGAATTCAAAACTAGATAGCGCTTGATTTGCTAAAATTTCAGCATGTCGACTTAATTTCGCATCATCACTTATTTTCTCTAGTTCAAACAACATATCTCTAATTTAAGAGACTTGATGCAATATAACTTTAACACTTTCTATGTGATTTTCCCATGTTTAGTTGTGATGACCCCAAACCCCGTACTGACGGTGGCAAGGGTTATCTTTGGAATATAACACAGAAACAGATAACAGCAAAAAAGAAATAAATAGATACACCAGATAATGTACAAATAATACACTGAATAAACGTAATCATCAGAGTTATACAGTATACAGGATCATACTTAGTACAAATACAGTTCAGCTATACAGAAATGTCTACAGCGGAAACAAACATAATATGTACAATAGGAGCTGAACAGCATAAAAAGAGATAAATGATAGAATCCATTATCAGCTCCAGCTATCCAGAGAAAGCCAGCTAAAACCTGAATACAAGGCTGCCCGTGTAGAAAAAGGGGTACCCGAGTTTGAAAGTGAAACAAACTACGAGTCAGTCATGGGACTGGTATGAGAAATCTACTCAACACATTTATAATATGGATAATCACAGGACCACGCCACTTTCGTGGAACGGGTTTACTCCATTGGATTGCCAGTGCTTTAAAATAAACAATTCTTTTAAAATCGTAATGCTTTTTATAAAAATGAAGCCATTATAAGACTCAGTTCCCATCACACAATACAACACAAACCGGAGGATAGAGTTTTTACCTTATAACGGCCAAAATATGCTTGATATGAATAAAACAAAAGCATTTGATATTATTACTAGTGTTTATATGTTTTAAAAACAATTTCAAATCATAACTATCAATCATAGACGGCATTAATGCCCCATACCACTATGTCGCCATATATAGGTATACAATCAAAACCGCACAGTCACGTATTTGGAAATTGGATTTTCGTCATGAACCCAGGCAAAAGATAGTCCTTACCGACTTCGAGACTGTCTAGCCCGAGCCTCAGGGTCAGAGCGCATCGACCCTTGGATCGTCAGGGCCAGTCCACCGATGTGGATCAAAATTCCTGAACACTGCGTTTCCCCGCCCTATGGGGCGTAAATGAGCCAAGAATGACTCCATCGGACCCGGATCGTCCGATCTAACCGAGGCGCCTCGCAACAGTAACAACCACATAAGTCAAACTCGTCAGGGCGTGTAAAACCACTGACGCCACTTCTAGCTAGAAAGAAACGCATGCCCTCCCTGATGTCCTCTCCCGTTTCTGGTTCATATCGAGATGTGAGGCTCGCGATTTCACGTTATACACAAAGCTACGCCACACAGGCGGTGCTTTGATCATCAACCACAAGACTTTGCTTTTCAACAGAAGCCCTGATCACTGCATCTTAGCAAGCCACACAGGCAATTCACGCCATGTAACCGATGGCTATCAATCACATAGAATAAATTCCAATGTCAGACACACAGTCCATTTACAAGTCCGTTCTGGGTCTGAATGAAACCGGAGGCACTATATACCTCGCAAACCCATCGATCCCCACGTACGTCTGGACGATCACCACTCATTATCCATATTTCGGGATGCACCCAATCAGGACATTAGTTGCCATCCAAACGAGGTGAAGATCTCCGGCCTTTGACCACTGTCTGCAACTTTGATTTCTTATCGTCGATTCAGTTATTCAGAATGAGATAAACCCGGTCTTTCTGAGCAACTCGCGTATATAATAAATAAGTGCAACACAAATACACATATGCATCATTTCAATTCATTAGTCGCTAACCGTAAATCAGTAAGAGAACGATTTCCCAAATATTAACCCCGAAGGCCGAAACCAACATCAGATCAACACCCAGGATACCACTCGACTTAGCCAACCTTCAGTTAGTTTCTAAATTTCACATCCATATCGTTTATAATATTTTATAACGATTTATCGCCATTTTTATTTATTTTAAAATAGCAAATTTATTCAAACGACGCTTCGGCCGTAACGCGGCCGTGGCGCTGTTTTTCTTCAGGTTTGATTTACACATATATGAAAATCTAACAGTTGGATCTTCACAAAATTTATATCATTAGAAAGATCTTTCCAAAACGAATCCAACGGTTCCAGTTTTGGGAAAATCTGACGGTCGGATCTCCCGGTATAATCGTTTGAAGTTTCGATTTCAAATTACGAACTGCAGCGTCGTTATTCGATTTAATATAATTATATATATATATATATATATATATATATATATAAATATAATCGATTCTAGCGCTGTTTTTCTTCTGATTTGAATTAAACATTCCAGACAATCCAACCGTTGGATTTTCACAAAGTGGGTATCGTTGGGAAGATATTTCCAAAGCGAACCCAACGGTTTCAGTTTCGGGAAAATCCGATGGTCGGATCTCCCGCACTAATCGTTTGAAATCACGGTTTCAAAACACGAACTGCTGCTTTGTTATTCGATATATTTCAATTTTATTTATATATATATATGTCGATTCTTCGATTTCAAAACTATATTCTTTTCATACTTTTGATAAAAATGATATTTTTATCCAATTGTCTTCTATTTCAACACTTCACTATTTTTAACAATTCATGTATATATTAAAAATGTGATTTTTAATGTAAAACAATTCATTTCAAGACATGATTATTTTATATAGTTCATATAGATGATAAAAATAGGATTTTTATTATAAAACAATTTCTTTCAAAATACGAATACCATTTAATACATGAATTTCTTTTCAACGAATGAATTTCCATTCAACACATGAAGGTTTTCTATAGTTTGTATATATCGAGTAAAAATGTGATTTTTATTGTTAAAACAATTTATTTAAAACACGAATACCATTCAACACATGAATTTCTATTCAACGAATGAATATCGATTCAACACATGAAGGTTTTCAATAGTTTGTATATATAGAGTAAAAATGTGGTTTTTATTGTTAAAACAATTTATTTAAAACACGAATACCATTCAACACATGAATTTCTATTCAACGAATGAATATCGGTTCAACACATTAAGGTTTTCTATAGTTTGTATATATAGAGTAAAAATGTGATTTTTATCGTTAAAACAATTTATTTAACACACGAATACCATTCAACACATGAATTTCTATTCAACCAATGAATTTCGATTCAACACATGAAGGCTTTCGATTCAACACAAAGAATATAGTTTCAATACAGGAAAATAATTCTAACACATGAATATTATTCAAAATTTCGGCAGCATAACGGCAGGGTAGTTAAAACCGGGACCGTCCCTAGTACGGCTCCTCGCTCTACCTTAAAGCCTCGCAGCTTTTGACAATGGAGAATCATGCATCTAGTTCGCACGCAGGCGGCATGTATATTTTTTTTCATTTCCACAAACTAACCCTATGTGGTTTCAACCAATTATTTCTCAACCACAAACGTGTATTTTTCAACCACAAACAATTCTAATCAACCATTCGTAATCAACAAATTTTCACACCAATCACAACCAATAAATATCTTCCATGGTTTGTGGACGAGGGGCGTATGTATATATATATTTATATATATTTATATTTATATAAGCATTTCACTTCTATTTCAACAAATATATAATTTTTACAATGCATATATAACTTATACATCGAACGTACAACTTATACAACGCTTATACAAGAGGTGTACAACGCTTATATAACCCATACATCGACTATATAATTTATACATCATCGTTTTCCATATCGTTTATAATTTAGAAATCTCACATTTGGTTCCACTCCACCAAAAATAGCAGAAGGCTCAGAAAAATATGCGGTTTCTTCTCGAATGTAGAAGAAGTCCACACGGTCACGACGTTTCCTGTTCCATCGAATTTCGTCAACACATGATAAAGATACGATTTTTCAAAGTTTGCAACACTTAAAAGTGTAGAAACAGTTCAAAATATACACAGCCGTAACTTTTCGAACCTGTTCAAAACTAGGTTTCAGATTTTCGGCAAATCCATGCTACGATGTGAGGATCGGGCAGTGCAGCGTCGAAGAGGGAGGAGAGAGCTTCACGCGTGTGGGGGAGTGGGCCAGTTCGATGGCCCCTGGCGTCGCTGGCGGCGGTCCAAACGTCGGCCGTTCTCTAGCTCGATTCGAGCTCCACAGGCCACGAAAAATTCCAAACTCTATATTGATTTGAAGAGGGGAGTGAGACGAACAAAAAACCCAGCTGGAGGTGGGGCTTATTCTACTTCGATCGATCGGAAAATGAGGGGGAATGGAGGAGCGTTTTCCGCCTTCGATCTGGAGCTTTTGGGCATGACGACGGGAGAGAGAAAATAGGGTGGACCAATGGGATTTTTTATTTTATTTTATAATTTTTAAAATCTCCAAAATACCCCTTGTCACACACGAACACCAATTCAAACCCAACGACTGTCGTCCCTAGCGTTTTACCCCCATTCCGAACACAATGGGATATGTTTCGTAGGCCCATTCGACTGTTTGAGTCAGTTTTACTTCGAATTAAAATATAAAACATTCAATATTCGATTTGAATGTACATTTCAATTTGCCAGGGACACAAATTGTTTCGAAAAATTCCCGAAAAATAAATCTAACTATGTTTTGACGATACGGTCCCAACAAAACTAGTTTCGTTGAATTATGAGACCGTTTGAAAAATGGCCCATTTCTGGTCGATCCAATTTAACTGTAATTGACCAAAACACATTTTCCTTTGCCACGTTCACATACTAGCTTCAAAAATTATGAAATTTGAAACCTAGCAATAACTTCACATCCCAAACAAAAGTGGTTTCGTCGAATTCCGAGGTCGTTTGCAAAACGGCCATTTTCACGGGCTATATAATTCCATAGCGACCTTTCAGAAAATTCATTTGGCCATAACTTTTGCTTCCCGCTATGAAACTTTGATTTTTCAGATTCGTTAGAAAGGTATTCACTAACAGATTTAAATATTTTTGGTTTCACTCAAATCCGTTTTGTTTTGCACCCGATACAGTCAGTTAAAGTTTGGAATGAAAATTTGAAACTACCGCGCCATTTCATGCCTTGTTTATAATTAGAATTAATTATATTTATTATCAAACGTCAATTCAAACTTGCTTTTCATCGTTATTATTTAAAATATTTATTTTAAATATTTAAAATCCAATATTTTAGCCAATTAAATTTTTTTAAATTGGTTCGGATTTTCCGGGTCGTTACAATCTTCCTCACTTAAAACTTTTCGTCCCCGAAAAGGAACAAAGTCGAAAGTGGTTTGATTAATCAACTCTACGTTCAATCTGGCTTCCATTCTCCAACTTTTCAGTTTCTGAGAATTTTCAAATTCTTCAAAAATTTGGCTAACACCCGGAATTTTCGAAAAATTTCGCCATAACCTCCTTTGTACGGGGAGGGGTTTGGAAATTCATTGGGCCGTATTAGGTACCCAATAAATCCTAATAAGCATACACATATTTATAGTGATATATTCTGGTGTTTACAGGGGAGCATGCATAGATAATAACTCCAGAGAATAAATTCTCGTCACCCTGTCAAAGCCTGAGGGAGTGTGTATTTTAATTGCTCCAGAGGATAAATCCTCGTCACCTCGTCCAGTATGGGAAATAAATAGTCCATGTGCCGTATCTAATGACTAGAGAGACGTGATTATTGTCAACTCCAGACCCGTATGGGGTTTTTATTAATCTGGCAATTTTATCGTTATAATTTATATGGTCATATCAGTCATCAGTTCAACCTGTAAAATATAGTCATCGCCATACAAGCCTCTCGCTCGTATGGTAAATCTTCCACCTCGTCACACAAGCTCCAAATGCTTATGTGGTATATGATGAAGTAAGCCTATCTTCAAGAAGTATGCCATGTAATGTAGTTCAAAATTAATTGTTACTATCCTATGGCGACGTTTATGATTACACACAGAATAACCAGCCCTCCTCATCCAATGGCATTCACAGGAGTTGATATAATAATATTTCGCATCTATCTCATTAAGGTTTACCTATTTGTCGGGCACGCAAATAAAATCTTTACTCAACAGCTATCCATTTACCTGTTCAAACATATATAATGCACATGTATATATATTTCTATCTATTTTCATGTCAGTTCAATGTGTGATTTAATCGAATAAATTCTGCCATTATTCTCTTATTGATTAAATTAACTATCGTTTTAATAATTTAATTAATCAAATCTACTATCACACAACACAAACAACAATCAAATTATTTTTAACTTTCAAAAATATACTAATTGATTCATATATTCCTTTACTTTTCAAATATATATCTTTTATATATTCAAAAATTATATTTCTAAAACCAGACTATAAATATAATCACAAATACGTTATTTAAAAACATATAACTCTCGACTCGTTCTGGGGCACTTCTGACCCCATCTCTAACGAGTTATTCTGATCCTGCTATACTTATACTAGGATATTACTGATCCTATCTGTAATGAGTTACTCGTCCTAGAACACTACTGGTTCTATCTCTGACGAGTTCGTTGATATGTTATATTCCAGAACTAAGCTTAACCAAAGCTCTGATACCACGATGTGACGACCCCAAACCCCGTACTGACGGCGGCAAGGGTTATCTTTGGAATATAACACAGAAATAGATAACAACAGAACAGAAATAAATAAATACACCAGATAATGTACAAATAATACACTGAATAAACGTAATCAACAGTGTTATACAGTATACAGGATCATACTTAGTACAAATACAGTTCAGCTATACATAAATGTCTACAGCGGAAACAAACATAATATGTACAATAGGAGCTGAACAGCATAAAAAGAGATAAATGATAGAATCCATCATCAGCTCCAGCTATCCAGTGAAAGCCAGCTAAAACCTGAATACAAGGCTGCCCGTGTAGAAAAAGGGGCACCCGAGTTTGAAAGTGAAACAAACTACGAGTCAGTCATGGGACTGGTATGAGAAATCTACTCAACACATTTATAATATGGCTAATCACAAGACCACGCCACTTTCGTGGAACGGGTTTACTCCATTGGATTGCTAGTGCTTTAAAACAAACAATTCTTTTAAACATCGCAATGCTTTTTATAAAAATGAAGCCATTATAAGACTCAGTTCCCATCACACAATGCAACGCAAACCGGAGGATAGAGTTTTTACCTTATATCGGCCAAAATATGCTTGATACAAATAAAACAAAAGCATTTGATATTATTACTAGTGTTTATATGTTTTAAAAACAATTTTAAATCATAACTATCAATCATAGACGACATTAATGCCCCATACCACTATGTCGCCATATATAGGTATACAATCAAAACCGCTCAGTCACGTATTTGGAAATTGGATTTCCGTCATGAACCAAGGCAAAAGATAGTCCTTACCGACTTCGAGACTGTCTAGCCCGAGCCTCAGGGTCAGAGCACATCAACCCTAGGATCGTCAGGGCCGGTCCACCGATGTGGATTAAAATTCCTGAACACTACGTTTCCCCGCCCTATGGGGCTTAAATGAGCCAACAAATGACTCCATTGGACCCGGATCGTCCGATATAACCGAGGCGCCTCGCAACAGTAACAACCACATCAGTCAAACTCGTCAGGGCGTGTAAAACCACTGACGCCACTTCTAGCTAGAAAGAAACGCAGGCCCTCCCTGATGTCTTCTCCCGTTTCTGGTTCATATCGGGGTGTGAGGCTCGCGATTTCACGTTATACACAAAGTTACGCCACACAGATGGTGCTTTGATCATCAACCACAAGACTTTGCTTTTCAACAAAAGCCCTGATCACTGCATCTTAGCATGCCACACAGGCAATTCACGCCATGTAACCGATGGCTATCAATCACACAGAATAAATTCCAATGTCAGACATACAGTCCAATTACAAGTCCGTTCTGGGTCTGAACGAAACCGGAGGCACTATATACCTCGCAAACCCATTGATCTCCATGTACGTCTGGACGATCACCACTCATTATCCATATTTCGAGATGCCTCCCAATCAGGACATCAGTCACCATCCAAACGAGGTGAAGATCTTCGGTCTTCGACCACCGTCTTCTTCTTCGATTTCTTATCGTCGATTCAGTTATTCAGAATGGGATAAACCCGATCTTTCTGAGCAACTCGCGTATATAATAAACAAGTGCAACACAAACACACATACACATCATTTTAATTCATTAGTCGCTAACCGTAAATCAGTAAGAGAACGATTTCCTAAATATTAACCCCGAAGGCCGAAACCAACATCAGATCAGCACCCAGGAAACGACTCGACTTAGCCAATCTTCAGTTAGTTTCTAAATTTCACATCCATATCGTTTATAATATTTTATAACGATTTATCGCCATTTTTATTTATTTTAAAATAGCCAATTTATTCAAACGACGCTTCGGCCATAACGCGGCCGTGGCGCTGTTTTTCTTCAGTTTTGATTTACACATAACTGAAAATCTAACCGTTGGATCTTCACAAAAAATATACCATTAGAAAGATCTTTTCAAAACAAATCCAACGGTTCCAGTTTCGGGAAAATCCGACGGTCGGATCTCCCGGTATAATCGTTTGAAGTTTCGATTTCAAATTACGAACTGCAGCATCGTTATTCGATTTAATACAATTATATATATATATAAATAAATATAATCGATTCTGGCGCTGTTTTTCTTCAGAATTGAATTAAACATTCCAAACAATCCAACCGTTGGATTTTCACAAAGTGGGTATTGTTGGGAAGATATTTCCAAAGTGAACCCAACAGTTTCGGTTTCGGGAAAATCCGATGGACGGATCTCCCGCACTAATCGTTTGAAATCACGGTTTCAAAACACAAACTGCAGTTTCGTTATTCAATATATTTCAATTATATATATATATATATATATATATATATATATATATATATATATCGATTCTTCGATTTCAAAACTATATTCTTTTCATACTTCTGATAAAAATGATATTTTTATCCAATTGTCTTCTATTTTACCACTTCACTATTTTTAACAATTCATGTATATATTAAAAATGTGATTTTTAATGTAAAACAATTCATTTCAAGACATGATTATTTTATATAGTTCATATAGATGATAAAAATAGGATTTTTATTATAAAACAATTTCTTTCAAAATACGAATACCATTCAACACATGAATTTCTATTCAACGAACGAATTTCCATTCAACACATGAAGGTTTTCTATAGTTTGTATATATCGAGTAAAAATGTGATTTTTATTGTTAAAACAATTTATTTAAACACGAATACCATTCAACACATGAATTTCTATTGAACGAATGAATATCGATTCAACACATGAAGGTTTTCTATAGTTTATATATATAGAGTAAAAATGTGATTTTTATTGTTAAAACAATTTATTTAAAAGACGAAAACCATTCAACACATGAATTTCTATTCAACGAATGAATATATATTCAACACATGAAGGTTTCTATAGTTTGTATATATAGAGTAAAAATGTGATTTTTATTGTTAAAACAATTTATTTAAAACACGAATACCATTCAACACATGAATTTCTATTCAAAGATTGAATTTCGATTCAACACATGAAGGCTTTCTATTCAACACACGAATATAGTTTCAACACAGGAAAATAATTCTAACACATGAATATTATTCAAAATTTCGGCAGCATAACGACAGGGTAGTTAAAACCGGGATCGTCCCTAGTATGGCTCCTCGCTCTACCTTAAAGCCTCGCAACTTTTGACAATGGGGAATCATGCATCTAGTTCACACGAGGGCGGCATGTATATTTTTTTTTTCATTTCCACAAACTAATCCTATGTGGTTTCAACCAAATATTTCTCAACCACAAACGGGTATTTTTCAACCATAATCAATCAATTTCAACCACAAACAATTCTAATCAACCATTCGTAATCAACAAATTTTCACACCAATCACAACCAATAAATATCGTCCATGGTTTGTGGACGAGGGGCGTGTGTATATATATATATATATATATATATATATATAAGCATTTCACTTCTATTTCAACACATATATAATTTTTACAACGCATATATAAATTATACATTGAACGTACAACTTATACAATGCTTATACAAGAGGTATACAACGCTTATATAACCCATACATCGACTATATAATTTATACATCGTCGTTTTCCATATCGTTTATAATTTAGAAATCTCACATTGGGTTCCACTCCACCAAAAATAGCAGAAGGCTCAGAAAAATACGCGGTCTCTTCTAGAATGTAGAAGACATCCACATGGTCATGATGTTTCCCGTTCCATCGAATTTCGTCAACACATGATAAAGATACAATTTTTCAAAGTTTGCAACACTTAAAAGTGTAAAAACAGTTCAAAATATGCACAGCCGTAACTTTTCAAACCTGTTCAAAACTAGGTTTCAGATTTTCGGCAAATCCGTTCAACGATGTGAGGATCGGGCGGTGCAACGTCGAAGGGGGAGGAGAGAGAGCTTCACGCGCGTGTGGGAGTGGGCCAGTTCGATGGCCCCTGGCATCGCCGGCGGCGGTCCAAACGTTGGCCGTTCTCGAGCTCGATTCGAGCTCCATAGGCCATGAAAAATTCCAAACTCTGTATTGGTTTGAAGAGGGGAGTGAGACGAACAAAAAACCCAACTGGAGGTGGGGCTAATTCTTCTTGGATCGATCGGAAAATGAGGGGGAATGGAGGAGCATTTTCCGCCTTCGATCTGGAGCTTTTGGGCGTGACGACGGGGAGAGAGAAAATAGGGTGGACCAATGGGATTTTTTATTTTATTTTATAATTTTTAAAATCTCCAAAATACCCCTTGTCACACACGAACACCAATTCAAACCCAATGACTGTCGTCCCTGGCGTTTTACCCCCATTCCGAACACAATGGGATATGTTTCGTAGGCTCATTCGACTGTTTGAGTCAGTTTTCCTTCGAATTAAAATATAAAACATTCAATATTCGATTTGAACGTACATTTCAATTTGCCAGGGCCACAAATTGATTCGAAAAATTCCCGAAAAATCAATCTAGCTATGTTTTGACGATACGGTCCAACAAAACTAGTTTCGTTGAATTCTGAGACCGTTTGAAAAATGGCCCATTTCTGGTCGATCCAATTTAACTGTAATTTACCGAAACACATTTTCCTTTGCCACGTTAACATACTAGCTTCAAAAATTATGAAATTTGAAATCTAGCAATAACTTCACATCCCGGATCCAACAAAAGTGGTTTCGTCGAATTCCGAGGTCGTTTGCAAAACGGCCATTTTCACGGGCTATATAATTCCATAGCGACCTTTCAGAAAATTCATTTGGCAATAAATTTTGCTTCCCGCTATGAAACTTCGATTTTTGATATTCGTTAGAAAGGTATTCAGTAACAGATTTAAATATTTTTGGTTTCACTCAAATCCGTTTTGTTTTGCACCCGGTACAGTCAGTTAAAGTTTGAAATGAAAATTTGAAACTACCGCGCCATTTCAGGCCTTGTTTATAATTAGAATTAATTATATTTATTTTCAAACGTCGATTCAAACTTGCTTTTCATCGTTATTATTTAAAATATTTATTTTAAATATTTAAAATCCACTATTTTAGCCAATTTAAAAATTTTTAAATTGGTTCGGATTTTCCGGTTCGTTACATTAGTCTACAGAGATTTCAAAGTAAAATTGCCTAGTGGAACAAACCATCGTTTAGAAGAATTATAAAAAATAGTATATATATTCATTGATATGCTGCGGAAAAAGATTTTGCTCAAACATAAGAGCTCACCATGCCACAAATAATCAATTAAGAGAATGACAACCACAAGTCATGTAAGAAGCTTTAAAATTAATGTCAAGTAATCTTTTTTTGCACACCAAATTTTTTTTCTTTCATATTGGAACCATTATCATAGCTTTGCCATCTCACGTTATCAATGTCAAGGTCAAATAAGTTTAATGCATATTTTAGCTTTGTAAAAAGTCTAGGTCTAGTTGTTCCTTGAACATTTAAAAATTTACAAAGAACTCTTCGACTTTAATTGGACTATTTGTCACATCTACGCATCTATGATCAAAGCCATTTGTTCCTTATTACTTGCATCACGAGTGCAATCAAGAGTAGCAGAAAAATATTTTGCTATTTTATTTTTGAAATGATTGTATTTCTTTGTTTAGATCATATAATCTCAATCAACTCATTTTTTATTCCATGGCTAAGATAATGGTAATGAATTTGCTTATCTTGAATGAGACGGAAATGATGTTGCATTATCAAAATCAAATTCAACAACTATTTCCCAGAAAACTACCATTAGAGTTCTCATAAAAAAAATTCATTTGATCCACGAATTGTTAAATTGTTAACAACAAGACATTTGATAACTGAAATTATATTAAGCATAACTTGTTTCCAATGTTCTTTATCTTTTTGGATAATATCTTGCATATTTTTGTGGATTGTTTTTTTTTGGCCAGGCCGACCGATTTTTATAGTGATCCGTAACACTCTTTTATTTATTAAAAATAAAAAATACATATTAGAGGTTCAGCTGATATGCAATCCACATATCAGCTATAGGCACTTCCACATATGGAAGTGTACACAACTTACATACAAGCTTACATTTGACATACCAACATTACATGGAATAACATTATGTAAAGATTTGTACAAGGATAAGCACATCACACTCATCATCATCCCATGTCATCCTCAAGCCCTTTAAGAAGCTCTATTTTCTTCCTTCTCATGATCGGAGCACTATTGTAACACCCCATGTCCATTAATGTCCCTCTCAAAGGGAGTGCATTAACTTTCATGGAGTATTATTAGTGTATAGAACAGAATATAAGAAGACAGATACATATATTGGTACTTGAAAATTTTAAAACAACTTTTGTTACAATAGATAAATAGTTTGGTTACAATAATATCAAAAACCAAGTACACTTAATATCCATCTTGACAAATGTTTTCTGAGTAAATAAAGTAAAAAAGCATAACCCTAACGTAAGTAGCCATAAAAGAAATGAGCTTATCTTTACTTTCAGCAATCCAAGCACTTCCAATAGAGAGAGAAAGATCCAAATCAAGCTCCACTAGCACTAGTCCCACCCTAAGAACCTGGGGAGAGGGGGGGAAGGAGGAAGAAAAGAGGCAAAAACAAAGGGGGGCAGACATAAAGTCTGGCGAGCCCAATAACTTTAACAATATAATTATTAAAGTAATTAGGATAAGGCATAAACTAGTAAAACAAGGAATGACTGAAACAAATGGACATGACAAAGCAAGCAAGAGGAATAAGATAACATTAGTTTGTGCCTCCAACACTATAGGATAATTACTATACTGCACCATTACTAGTCACCCTAAAAATTGATCCCGCCTACTGAATATAATAATCATAATGGTAGTTTCGTGTACCCCTAGTTGTCTTCCTAGGTGCTGCATGCACCTATCTCCACTAGTTGTACCCACTACTCCCATGCGATTGGCTCCCTAACTCATAGATACCCGTGCTAGTCCCATAGTGGGGTATATCACTCCCCAAAGTGGCAACCCGATACCACTAAAGATGCACGACTTATATCTACACGATGCAACAACGTCTTACCTACCAACCCGGGCCCACGCACGCACATGACCTCGTTGGACTTGCGTTGCCACCGCTAACCCGTTTTGACCTCTTACAATCAAACCCGGTAAGCGTGTCTCGTCATCGATCTAACTCGATCTCACAAAGATACTTAATGGGTTAATAGTTTGAAAAGGGTCCCCCATGCCTGACACATGCTTTCCACCTATGCTTGGTCCCCACTAGGATTTCCTACTTAACGCCTTCTTATTCATGTCTTCTTACATGCTTAAATTTAGTTAAGTGTTTCTAATCATATTTCACATGTCACCCATGCCACCCACTTAACCCCCATGTCCCACCACATGTTTATCTTGTTTAAGTGTTACTTAATTCATTATAACCATAACCTTGTAAGACCTCCCCATTAGACTACCGTTTGCGGTTGCTGGATTTGCTGGGTTGGTCCGGGCAGTCTTATACCGCAAACAAGCCTAACCTCGTGTTTTTACAATTGTTACGCATTTAATTTATGCCTTCGACCTCTCACATTAGACTACCGTTTGTGGTTGTTGGATTTGTTGGGCGGGTCCGGGCAGTCTTATACCACAAATGAGTCTAACCTCGTGCCTTAGGCGTTTATTATTACATATAAATATTTCACCCTAAATATGAATTAATTATCCCTATTCAAATTGTCAATAATTTCCAAACTAATCTATGTCCATAATTGTCACCTAAATTATGTCCATAATTTTCAGGTATATAAATTATACCAATTTGTATCTCAAATTAATTATATGCCTTCAAAGCCATTTTATGCCATTCACAATTGTATATTTAATATTTTCCCATTGTCCCCACGTTGTTCGTACGTTTAATATGAAATATGCTAGACTCACAAATAGTCTAACTCATAAAAAGAAAAGAAACATCACAACTTGCATAACACATAAAATAGATCTAACTTGCGAATAAGAATTATAACATAAGTTTGCATAGCCAATAACTTGCATAGGCAATGATCATACAGAACATAAATTTGCATAAACTATGTACTACCATGGATCTAAATATAGATCTAAACATGAAATTGTGAACTTGCATATATGAATATGGTTTCACCTAAACTTGCATATGTGAATAGGGTTTTCACCTAAACTTGCATATGGATTCCTACAAACTGGCATATGAATTTAAACATGTAAACTAATATCACATGTTTTTCATATAAAATAGCATATGTATATACTTGATTCACATATAAACTTGTGTGTAATTCGCATACAGACTTGCATAAGATTCACATACAAACTAGCATATGTAAATACAGACTTGCATAAGATTCACATACAAACTAGCATATGATTTAACATCCCAAACTTGCATATAAACTGATGTCATAAAATGAATCAAGTTAAACATATGTGATTGAACATATGAAATAGATCTACCAACATAAGTTAACAAAACTGTCATATGTTCACCAATAGACGATAACAAAGTTAAGTAACATCACATGATTCAACAGACATATTCTCATAATCCAAATTATAACTCATCATAATTAATTTATTAATTATTTTGTGAAAGAAATTGTACTCACAAAGACGGATTAGAGAAGAGAATAATTCGTTCGTCGTTTGTATTAGAATTCTGACTTGCAATTCCTAAGCTTTTAAAAAGAAGAACTATTCTAGCAGCAACATGGATGCCAAGAGAATAATTTAGTTTAGGTTTAGAGCTTGAGTTTATGCGTGCTTATATAGAAGTTTAAATCAATATAAGCCGTTAGATTATCATAGGAGCAACCACAACCGTCCAGACTAGATAGAGTTATCCAGAATTGCCACCTATGCCCTAGTGACTCAGCAACAGGTCAGAAAAGACTCAGCAATAAGTCCGGATCGTCAAAGTTCAGATCTTCCCGGGGGGTAGGTCGACCCCTTGGTCGACCTATATAGGGGAGGTCGACCCCCTGATCGACCTGCCCTAGGGCGGGAAAAATCCTGCCCAGCCCATTTCCTCGTTTGAATTTTGAATTTTAATCTGAACTGTTTTAATTTATTTAAATTTCTGAAACTTCTAAGGGCCGTGACTTCCTCTTATGAAGTCTGATTTACAAAAACTTAGACTCTATTCCAAGCAGAATTTCGAGACGAACGCAATGGCGTAACCTATTTCCCTTAATTCTCATTTTAACAATTAAGTGTTCTTAAAATTGTTAATTTTAATATTTAAAATTACGGGATGTTACAACCTCCCCTCCTCAAAGGATTTCGCCCCCAAAATCTCCAAGTTAAGGAGAATGTATATCCTAACATCCTATCATCCATCCACTCAACCATCAAACATAGGCATCCATTGTCCTTACAAGATTTCTAATGCCGTATGAACATATGCAAAAAGTGTGTGTATATGTTCCTTATCCAATGCAAAATCAGGCGGTCTACTGATTCAGTTGACCTCCTTAATGCAAATCGTGATAGCGCCATGCATTCATTATGCATTAAAAAGAATCCTAACGATACATATTACTTCTACATGTGTGCACAACCATTCATCAAAATGCAGCATCCATATGATAACATAACCATTATACATCCATTAATTTAAATATGTACACACATTTATATGTAATATGAAAGTGATTGAGTCGATCTAGTGCCTAATGTGTGTGTACATGCATCCACGAGCAACCACTAGCAACCACTCGCAACCATCAATCATAACATGTTTAAAATACATGCTTACATCCATTGGTTCCTACCTAAGGATAAAGAATAGGACCGAGGAGATATTCTTAAAAGATAGATGTAAGCATGAATAAACTTATGGAAAAAGAGATCAAGGAGGTACCCTTAAAAAGAAAAGGGTAGGCCACGCATGTTTTTCTCTCAGTTTCCTAAGTCGCGTCTTCCTCAGTGTCACTCCATTGAACTTTAACAAGCTTGACTTCACGGTTACGTAGCTTTTTGACTTTCGTACCCAAGATACGAGTTGGAACTCTTCTCATAGTCGCTTCTCGTTCCACTTCTACTTCCTCTAGTATACTTGGATCCACAACTTTCGTAGGCTCATGTAAGCACTTTCGTAGTTGAGAAACATGAAAAACATTATGAACTCCAGCCAGTCTGTCGGGTAGCTCTACTCTGTAAGCCATTGTCCCAATCCTTTCAATGATAGGAAATGGTCATACAAGTTTTGGTGCTAGCTTTCCTACGGACCCAAAGCGAATGACATTCCTCAAAGGAGATACTTTAAGGAACACCCTATCTCCAACCTCAACTCAAGGTCGGTCCTTCTTTTGTCTGCGTAGGACTTCTATCTATCTTGTGCAGCCTTCATCCGTCTTCTTATCAAGTCCACCTTTTCTGAGGTTTCTCTTATCATGTCCGGCCCAAGTAAGAGCTTGTCTGTAGACTCCCACCAACAAGTTGGTGATTGGCAAATGTGACGACCTGGAATTTCGCTCGATCCGAATCAGTCGTTAAACCGATCTAAACCGTTCGAAACCCCTGATCGTTGAGAACAGGACAAATCAGAACACAAACAGAAGAACATTTCATTGCTATTACAACAATCCCATCAGATACAAGAATATACAGAGTATAAATGAATAAATTACATTCGATAAATATCAGAGATTACAATAAATTACATAGCAGCGGAAAATAATACAAAGCACAACTGAAGGTGATATACGGATACAGAGCTTTCCGGATATCATTCCAGCTGTAAACCAGGATCCTGTGAATATAAATCTGCAAAACCAAAACTACTAGCTGCCCGTGCGGAAAATAGGGGCACCCAGAGTTTAGGTTAAAACATAAACTCCAGGTCAGTCATGTGACTGGTGTGAGAACTAAAACAGTTATTAATATTGGTTTTAAAGTTAGGTAAATCAAGGGACCACGCCGTATAACACGGAACGGGTTTCCTCCCAAGGATACCAGTGCATAAAACAACAGCGCAATGCTAAATAAAGAAAAATGAAGCTGTTATAAGACCCAGGTCCTATCACACAATGCAACGCAAGCCGGGGGATAGGGTTTTCCCTTATAACAGCCAAAGCATGCTTGATACGTTTAAAACAAATCATTTGATACTATAATAAGTGTATAGTGTCAAAACATTTCAATCATAAATATAAATCATAGGCGGCATAGCTACCATCTACTATGTCGCCATACTAGTTCTACAATTAAAGCTGAATTACACGTATTGGAAATTGGATTTCCGTCATGAGTCGAGGCAAGGGGCAAGCTCCTCTCCGCGTTCGAGACACTCTAGCAAATGCTCAGGACTACGCACACTGGGTAACCCTGGATCGGTTGGGCCGGTCCTCACTTACATTAGAGGATTATTTATTCCTGAACACACGTTTCTCGGTCCTTACAGACCTATAATCGAGGCGCCTCATTCCAACAACCACAAAGGTGAAAAGTATATAAATGTCAGGGCTGGTAAGTCACTGACACCACCAAAGCTAGAAAGAAACGTCGTGTTCTCCCAACGGTCCGTATCCCGTTTTTAACTCATACCGAGGTGTGAGGCTCGCGAATTCATGTTATACACAAAGCTGCCACGTAGGCGTGCTTTGATCATCAACCACAAGACTTTGCTTTTCAACAGAAGCCTTGATCATTGCATCTTAGCGTGCCACACAGGCAATTCATGCCATGCGATTGATATCTATCGATATATAACCTCTAAGCTCGTACGTCTCAGAGAAGGGCGTTAAGCAAGAGAATAAATTCTCCGCCGCCAAACAGATATATATTTAACAGAAATCAATCAACATAGAATAAAATCCAATGTCAGACACACAATCCATTTTCAAGTTCGTTCTGGGTCTGAACGAAACCGGAGGCACTTTCCTCGCATATCCATCCATCTTCAAGTACGTCTGGACGACCACCAACTATTTCCATCCTCTTGGGTGTACAGCCCAATCAGGATCGTCAGTAATTACCCAGACGATGTGAAGATTTTCGGTCTTCGATCACCGTCTTTATCTTCGACATATCGTCGAATCGGTTATTCAGAATGGGTGTAAACCCGGTCTTTCCGAACAACCCGCGTATATTAAAAATAAATGTTACACAAACACAACATACGCCTCATTCCAATTCATTAGTCACTAACCGCAAATTAGCAAGAGAACAATTTCCCAAACATTAACCCCGAAGGCCGAAACCAACATCAGATCAATACCCAGGAAACTATTCTTCTTAGCCAACCTACAGCTAGTTTCTAAATTCCACATTCTTAGGGAAAGGTTCCCATTAATTTTATCCAAGATAAATTCTTTAAAATTTATCCTGTAATCTTCCTTTGGATGTCATTTAAACCAAATTATGGTTTTTCCACCTAGTCGAGATTAGCGAACCACAACGAAGTAATTATTTATTTTATTTCCCAATCCCAACCTATTCATCCCATGAAGCAAAACTGGTAATACTCCATATCTAACACCGTGGTGTTATCGGTAAAATTAATTACCATTTCACGTTCAAATCTAATTAAAGATTTAACTATCGCTTTGGAGCAAAACTGGTAATACTCCATTCTCGTTCATTTTCTAAATTTGGAAATTTAGATTACGAATTCACATTTCAATCTAATTGCAGATTTGTTAAAACTCATTTTACTGGGTTAAAGAACTAGGTGTTATTTAAAACACAGTTCACGACAAACCCAAATCACATTCTATTTGTTATCGGGTTAAAGAACTAGTGTTGTTTAAAACACTGTTCACGACAAACCCATTTCAAATTTAATCAAATATATTAGAAATTCGATTATTTAAAACCCCTTTTTAAATCTAATTCATTTATTTAAAAATGATTGGGTTTTAAATTTAGTTCAAAACTAGTTCATTTCGATAAAAATTTATTTTTATCTTTTCAAATATGGAGTTTTTCATCCCAATTCTTCCCAAATCATTTCTTATGATTTTACATAAATTATTACTATTTTTAATAATTTTATCAAGGCCCGTACAGTCGATTTCCAACAACGGCCATCGAACTGCACCTATAGCGACCTTTTTCGAATTTGATTTGGACGTATCTCCAAATCCAACCGTTAGATTTTGAATTTCTAATATTCGTTAGAAAGCTCTTTTCGATACGAACCCAACGGTTCCAGTTTTAGGAGAATCCGACGGTCGGATCTCCCGTAATGTCCGTTTGAAATAAATGGTCGAAATTTACGAACTGCCGCGGCACAGCGCGTTCTATTCAGGCCATTATATTATATATATAATATATATAATATATATTTCGTCGATTACTATTTAAAACAAATTATATAAATAGTTTTAAATTCGTTTCAAAAGCAAATTCAACTTCCCTTTCAATTCAAGTCAAAATTGAATTCTTCTTTATAAATTCGTTTTAAAATTCATTTCTATTCAATTCAAATTTCAATTCAATTTAAATTCAATTCGAACTCGTTTTCAATTCAATTCAATTCAAATTGGTTTTCTATTCGATTCAAATTCATTTTCTATTCAAATTAAACTCGTTTCGTTTTCTATTTAAATCAAGTTCATTATATATTCAATTTGAAATCAAATTGGTTTTCTATTCCATTCAATTCGAAATCGTTTTATATTCAATTCAAATCGAAATCGTTATATATTCAATTCATTTCGAAATCGTTTTATATTCAATTCATTTCGAAATCGTTATATATTCAATTCATTTCGAAATCGTTATATATATCGTTCGCGTCAAAATGGCGCATCACTAATCAACACGGCTATATATATTCTATTTCAAATATTTCTTTTCAACAAATGGATATTTTTTTTTTCAACCCACGACTAATCTCAACTGATGAGTACTGTCCATGTGTGACTACTTTTGTTATTTAATATATTTTATAAAAATTAAGGTATCTATCGTTCGATATTGAATCAGACTCCAACCGTAATTTAGTAAGAGAATGATTTCCTGAATATTAACCCCGAAGGCCGAAACCAACATCAGATTAACATCCAGGAGATCACTCATCTCATCTATTTTCCAGTTGTTTTCTAATTCTATATATGATAAAGATGTAAATTTTTTCGTTAAAATATTTCGTTCAACACATGACTAATATCAACGGATGAGTATAGTCAACACATGAACATTTACTTTATATTGATAAAGATATAAATTTTATTATAAAAATATTTCGTTCAACACATGACTAATATCAACGGATGAGTACAGTCAACACATGAACCTTTATTTTATATTGATAAAGATATAAATTTTATTATAAAAATATTTCGTTCAACACATGACTAATATCAACGGATGAGTACAGTCAACACATGAACCTTTATTTTATATCAATAAAGATATAAATTTTATTATAAAAATATTTCGTTCAACACATGACTAATATCAACGGATGAGTATAGTCAACACATGAACCTTTATTTTATATTGATAAAGATATAAATTTTATTATAAAAATATTTCGTTCAACACATGACTAATATCAACGGATGAGTACAGTCAACACATGAACCTTTATTTTATATTGATAAAGATATAAATTTTATTATAAAAATATTTCGTTCAACACATGACTAATATCAACGGATGAGTACAGTCAACACATGAACCTTTATTTTATATTGATAAAGATATAAATTTTATTATAAAAATATTTCGTTCAACACATGACTAATATCAACGGATGAGTACAGTCAACACATGAACCTTTATTTTATATCAATAAAGATATAAATTTTATTATAAAAATATTTCGTTCAACACATGACTAATATCAACGGATGAGTAGAGTCAACACATGAACCTTTATTTTATATTGATAAAGATATAAATTTTATTATAAAAATATTTCGTTCAACACATGACTAATATCGACGGATGAGTACAGTCAACACATGAACCTTTATTTTATATTATTCTTTATCTTCTAAATTGGAATGAGGCCCAATCAATCACCATATAAAATTAATTATATGGATTTTCATACAACACATGTATATAATAACATTGAAAAAGGATCAACCATCAACCAAAGTGCACTACACTGTATAAGCATCAAATATAGATATCTAACGCTTATACAGCCTGTCAATCAATCGATCGACATATTTAATTAATCAGGATGAGTGGAATTCATATTTCATCCCAACACCCGTGTGGGGTTTCAAACAATCAAACATAGATTTTATTCGTGCAGTTGGGCGATGTGTAAAATTTATCGTCCCAATCAATGTCATTCAAATAGGTGTACATAAACAAACCGTCTGGTCTGTAAATGAATATTTTATTTTATTCACTTTCACGTTAAAAATTATATTTTTAACGATCAAACTATTTTATTTTAACACTTGAATTTCTATTCAGTTCATTTATTCAATAAAGGATTACTTTTATTTTTCTAACATATTTTAGAAAATTTCGGCGGCATAACGGCACGATACTAGAAACGGGACGAGGCCTAGCCTTATCCCCGGTCTAGTGAAGGCCCACGCCATTCACACATCAATCAATCCATTCAATTTCACCAAACAATTCAATTTAATCAAATAATCTAATTAATTCATGCAATCAAACAAACAAGTCCATGGTCTGTGGACGATTGTGTCGGGTGCTACTAAACACCGTCTGCATCCTAGTATATATATATAACTAGAAAGATTAAATTGAAAGGTGAGAAATTCTCACTTTTGGGATCCACTCCTCCATTCTGTTCTGAATTTCTGAGCCGTTTGGGTTTGCCTGCAATTCCAACGCAGTCTTCTCTACGCTGTTCATATATAAAAAAAAAAAATCACATTTTTATTTCAACGCTATAAAAATCACCTTTTTATTTCACTATATATATAATAAAAATTAGATTTTTTATTTCGCTACATAAATAAAAATTATATTTTTATATTCTCTATTATATAAAAATTCTATTTTTAACGGGATGTTCATATTTTAAAACTACGCTTTTTCTGTTTTATAACCATGCTGTTTTTATTTTATAAACTAAGTATATTTATATTTCCAAAACAAAATACATTTTCATTTCTAAAGCTGAGTATATTTTTATTTTCAAAACAACGTATATTTTTATTTTCAAAAGCTATATATATATTTTTATTTACAAAATTTTAAACATTAAATAACTTAAGTAAGAAAATGCTCACTGTTGAATCCTTCATCTTCTCCACTGTCTGTAAAACAAACCCGTCCTCCTTATCGTAACGAGACCCATTTTGCTCGGCCACTAGGGTTTGATTGCGCACGAGCTATGATGGATTGGACCTCAATCCGAAGCCGCCACTTGGAAGAGTCTTGAGCCACCTCCCTGTGCCTCGAACTGGGTGCAGCTCGCCGCCCTCTACAGCGCGGAATTCTCCTATGAATGGCACACCTTTTTGACGCCATAACAGCCACAACGTCGATCCATAGATCATCAAACCCATTCGGATTTAAAGCCCGCGAGATCCCCTTTGATTTTCCCTTGAAAACCCTAGGCTAATTCGAATCCGTTTGGGAAATTTTAAGGATTTAAAAGCCTAGCCCTTTCAGCCTTCAAATGTGTTGAGAACGACGGTGGGTTAGAGTTTGACCGGGTGAAATGAAAAATAGGGTTTGACCAATTTTTGTTGACCCCCCTATTTATATAAATATTTTGTTTTTAATTAATTCAAAAATAATCCGTTTAGTCTCCAAATCGAACCCAAAGAGTGTCGCCCCCAGCTAATTACCCCCATTCCGAACACAATGGGATATGTATCGTAAGCTGATTCAATCGTTTTGATCAGTTTCCGTTGAATTTACATTTAAATCACTATATTGAATTTTAAACGTACATTTCAAATTACCGGGGCCACATACTAGCTCGAAAAATTACGGAAAAATATTTTCTAGTTTCGTATTGACGATACGGTCCTAACAAAACTAGTTTCGTCGAATTCTGAGACCGTTGGAAAAATGACCATTTTCCAGTCGATTAAAAATCAACTAAAACTGGTCAAACGCGTTTTCCTTTGCCACACTCACATATTGATTCGAAAAATTATGAAATTTGGAATCTAGCAATAACCTGACACTGCGGGCCCAACAAAACTGGTTTCGTCGGAATCCGAGATCGTTTGCAAGATGTCTATTTTTAAGGGCCGGAATTCCATAGAGACTATTCAGAATTTTCAACTGGGCATATCTTTTGATTCCCGCTATGAAATCTTGATTATTCGGATTCGTTGGAAGGATATTATCAAATAGATCCTAATGTTTTTGGTTTCACTAAAATCCGGATTGTTTTGCACCCGGTACATTCAATTGAAGTTTGAAATCGAATTATCGAACTACCGCGCCGTTTTCAATTCCTATTTATAATTATATATAATTATTTATATTCTAACGACGACGTATATAATATATACGTCGAATTATATTCAAAATAAATTTCTCGTCGATTTTATTTAAAATAATTCATTTTAAATATTCAAAATTCGCTATAATTGCCAAAATAAAAATTTTAAACTGGCCCAGATTTTCGGGTTATTACAATGGTCTTCCATATAAAGCTTCGAAGGGCGCCATGCCTATGGTGGCTTGGTAACTATTGTTGTAAGCGAATTCCACCAAAGGAAGTTGATCCTCCCTTGTCCCTCCAAAGTCAAGAATGCACAATCTCAAGAGGTCTTCCAATACTCTGTTCACCCTTCCCGTTTGACCATCGGTTTGGGAGTGATAGGCCATGCTTAAGCATAATTGTGTGCCTACAGCCTCCTGTAAAACCTTCCAAAACTCGCTCGTAAAGATAGGATCTCGATCACTCACTATGCTGGAGGGTATCCCATGGAGTCGAACTATCTCTTAAGGTAAATGGATGCTAGGGACGAGGCAGTCCTTCTACTCTTAACAGGTATAAAGTGAGCGCTTTTAGTGAGCCTGTCCACTATTACCCAAATACCGGTATTGCCCCTTCTTGACCTAGGAAACCCATCAACAAAGTCCATAAAAATGCAATCCCACTTCCACTGTGGGACCTCTAGAGGATGAAGCAGACCACCAGGCTTCTTCTGCTCCGCTTTGACTTGCTGGCATATCAAGAACTTAGCGACGAACTCAGCTACATCCCTCTTCATGCCATTCCAAAAGAAAACCCTTTTTATATCTTTGTACATCTTGTCTCCCCCTGGGTGTATGGTCAGCTTAGAATGACGTGCTTCTTCGAGAACCATCTTCACTAAATCCCTTGCTTGTAGGACACATAGCCTTCCATCCCGTCTCAACCAACCCTTATCATTGATGGAGTATCTATTGAGGTGACTAGAAGTCTCACCCCTAAGTAGCTTATCCATCATATCAACTAGCTGAGGGTCTTCTCGTTGCGCGGTTCCTATTGAGGCCAAAAGAGTAGGCCGCACCTCTAGCGATGCTAACAGACTAGGTACAATTTCAGAGGAGGATGTAAAGTTAAAGTTTGCTATGTACTCCAAGCTTTGCCTTTCTACAAAAAGAGGACTCAAGGTCAGCTTCTTTCTACTCAAGGCGTCTGCTACCACATTGCCCTTGCCAAGGGTATAGGAAATCTCAAATCATATGAGGCCAGAAATACCATCCACCTTTATTGTCTTAAGTTAAGATCTTTCTGTAAGAAAAGGTGCTTTAATGATTTATGGTCAGTAAACAATTCAAACCTTTCTCCTAGTAGGTAATGACACTATGACTTTAGAGCGAAAACAATGGCAGCTAGCTCCAAATCAATCGTTGGGTAGTTCTTCTCATGTATCTTCAATTTCCTTTCCCCATAACAAGCTACCTTTCCTTCTTGCATCAAGACAGCGCCTAACCCTGTACTGTATGCATCTGTGTATACGGTAAACATTTTGCTCCCATCAGGCAATGTCAGAACCGGGGCTGTTGTTAGAGCCCTTTTCAAATGTTGGAAAGCAATATCGAAATCCAAATCTCAAGCGAAATTTAGATTCTTCTTTGCCAATCTTGTGAGTGGGGCTGAGATTTTTGCAAAGTATTTAATGAACTTTTGGTAAAAGCCCGCTAGCCTGAGAAAGCTTCGGACTTCGGTTGCATTCCGTGGAACATTCCAATCTTGCACTGCAACTACTTTTGCGGAGTCCACGGCTATCCCCTCTTTGGACACCATATGTCCAAGAAACCTCACTTCTTCTCTCTAGAAATGGCATTTGGAGAATTTGGCTTTCAGCTGATGTGCACGAAGAGTATCCATGACTCCCCTTAAATGCAAAGCATGATCTTCTTCATTCTTTGAGAAAATCAAAATGCCGTCTACGAAGACCACCACAAACTTATTATAGAACTCCCTGAACACCCTGCTCATCAAGTAAACGAATTAAGCAGGTGTGTTTGTCAAGCCAAAAGGCATAACAAGCTATTCGAAGAAACCATCAGGGGTTCTGAACGCGGTCTTATCAATGCTGTCTTCAACCACTCTTAGCTGATGAAACCCGGTAGCCAGATCTGGTTGGTAGAAAACCATCACACCTACAAGCTGATCAAACAAGTCGTCTATTCTTGGAAGTGGGTGCCTATTTTTCTTGGTCAACTTGTTTAGCTCCCAATAATCAACGCATAGGCGAAGTAAACCATATGCTTTGGTTGCCAATACTAGTGGAGCCCTCCATTCAGAAATACCCTGCCTTATAAACCCTTTTTTGAGCAACTCTTTGACTTGCTTGCTGAGCTCTTTTCTCTCCCTTGGAGCCATGTGTCTAACGGGTAGAGCTACGGGTTTTGCGTTATCAACAAGGTATATGCGGAAATCTATCTCCCGCTTCGGAGGTAAGACCTTCACCTCTTAAAATACATCTAAGTATTCATGGACAACTCTAACCGACTGCAAGTTTTCAACAGACGCATCAAGAGATTCCAGGTAGCTAAGCATAACAGAATGTATGGGATTAAAGAGATTTCGAGAGTGTTACCGAGGTGAGTCATAAGTCTAACCACTCTCTTTTCACAATCGAGGATGGAATCATTACTGGATAACCAATCCATGCCTAGAATCAAGCCATAACCCATGAAGCCAAGAACAAAGGCTTTGCATTCAAACCCAACGCCCAAGATAGACACTCTCAAATCCCAATAAATCATTGAAAGATGAGCTGAACCACCAATAGGATTTGAGACTACTATGGTATCCGTAACTAGACTAGTATTTAGGTGCAGTGTTTCAACTAACGAAGCAGATACAAATGAGTGTGAAGCGCCAGAATTAAACAAAGTACTAATAGGATGATCAAACAGAAAAACCAAACTTTCAACAGAAATGTTTCTACCTCTCTCCTGTCCTGGTGCCATGAGAGCATGAACCTGCCCTTCTACCTGCCCTGGTACTATGAGAGCCTGAACCCGCCCTCCAGAAGTAGACCCTGTCCTCTGCCCTTTCCCTTGTCTTCTCGGGCAGTCTTTAATCAGATGTCCTGCCTCACCACAGTTGAAACAACCAGTCTTCTTATTCTTCTTCCTACAGTCCTTGCTCGGATGGCCTGGTGTTCCACAATTAAAGCACCTTTTCTTTCCTTTGCTATTATTATTATCCTTACCATCTTTCTTAGTTGATGCCGTGACTTGTTTTGATCCCCTTTCTTTTCCGGTGCCATATTAGCATTAGCGCCTTTCTCCTTTTCATGCATAAGCGCCATGTCAACCAGTTTCTCAAAGGTGTCCCCCATAGGAATGTGGGTCAAAGCCAACCCATGTAGCGGCTCATTAAAACCTTTAATGAAACTCAGGGCCTTCTTTTCAGGTGTGTTCACCAAGTCTAAGCCAAATCTCGCCAACTGATTGAACTTGTTGACGTACTCCTTTACTGATAAATTCCCCTGCTTCAGCGCCAAGAACCTCCCCATATATAAATTCTCTTCTGCTCATGAGAGAAATTTCATCTTGAACCTATGCCTGAAATCCATCCATGTCCCCACTCGATGCTCTCCATTCGTGACCTCCCACCAAAACGAGGCTTCGTCCTTCATTAACCAAGCAGCTAATTGGACCTTCCTTCCATCTTCTATCTCGAAGATACCAAACAAATCTTCCACCTCCTTAAGCCAATTTCGAGTTTCAACAAACGTCTCTGACCTGTGAAAAGGTTTCTTTCCATTGCCCGAAAGTCTTTGCATATCTTCGAAATAGTATCAACGCGAGGAGGGGGAGGAGCGGCGATAGCTGGGTGAGGAGGAATGTCTGCTAGGCCTACGGCGGTGGCCCTAGCCTCCAGATACCTTTTGAACCAGGTTGGTAATGTTATTCTCTGGGGTATCTCGGGTACCCCAGACATGCTGAAAAGAAAAAGGAAGAGATTCAAAATGGAGAATCAAAGGAAAGATATATGGCTCTTGGGGGTTATGTTTTTAAAACAAACTTTTCTCTTGAAAATACTCTCCTTAAAACCTATTCTTGAAAGTATTTCTTTATAAAATGCTTTTGAAAAAAAAAAAATAGTTTTTCAAAATCTCTTATCTGTTCTGTTAAACTCTCTCTGATACCACGTGTAACACCCAACGTCCATTAATGTCGCTCTCAAAGGGAATGCATTAACTTTCATGGAGTATTATTGGTGTATAGAACATAATATAACAAGATAGATACATATATTGGTACTTGAAAAATTTAAAACAACTTTTATTGCAGCGGAGAAATAGTTTTGGTTACAACAACATCAAAAACCAATAATAAAACCAAGTACACTTAATATCCATCTTGACAAATTGTTTTCTGAGTACATAAAGTAAAAAGCATAACCCCAACATAAGTAGCCATAAAAGAGATGAGCTGAACTTTACTTTTAGCAATCCAAGCACTTCCAAAGGAGAGAGAAATATCCAAATCAAGCTCCACTAGCACTAGTCTCACCCTGAGAACCTGGGGGGGGGGGGGGGGGGGGCGGAGGAGGAAAAGAGGCGAAAACAAAGGGGGTCAGGAATAAATTCTGGCGAGTCCAATAACTTTAACAATATAATTATTAAAGTAATTAGGATAAGGCATAAACTTGTAAAACAAGGAATGACTGTGAAACAAATGGGCATGACAAAGCAAACAAGAGGAATAAGATAACGTTAATTTGCGCCTCCAACACTATAGGATAATTACTATACCGTTCCATTACTAGTCACCCTAAAAATTGATCCCGCTTACTGAACATAATAACCATAATGGTAGTTTCGTGTACCCCTAGCTGCCTTCATAGGTGCCGCCTGCCCCTATCTCCACTAGTTGTACCCACTATCCCGATGCGATCGGCTCCCTAACTCATAGATACCCATGTTGGTCCCATAGTGGGGTGTATCACTCTCCAGAGTGGCAACCCGATACCACTAAAGATGCACGGCTTATATCTACACAATGCAACACCGTCTTACTTACCATCCGGGCCCATGCACATACATGACCCCGTTTAACTTGCGTTGCCACTGCTAACCCGTTTTGACCTCTTACAATCAAACCCCGTAAGCGTGTACCGTCCTCGATCTAACTCGAGCTCACAAAGATACTTAATGGGTTACTAGTTTGAAAAGGGTCCCCCATGGTTGACACAAGCTTTCCACCTATGCTTGGTCCCCGCTAGGATTTCCCACTTAACCCCTTCTTATTCATGTCTTCTTACATACTTAAATTTGGTTAAGTGTTTCTAATCGTATTTCACATGTCACCCATGCCACCCACTTAACCCCCATGTCTCACCACATGTTTATCTTGGTTAAGTCTTACTTAATTCATTATAACCATAACCTTGCAAGACCTCCCACATTAGACTACCGTTTGCAGTTGCTGGATTTGTCGGGCGGGTCTGGGCAGTCTTATACCGCAAACGAGCCTAACTTCGTGTCTTTACAATTGTTATGCATTTAATTTATGCCTTCGACCTCTCACATTAGACTACCATTTTTGGTTGCTGGATTTGCTGGGCGGGTCCGGGCAGTCTTATACTACAAACGAATCTAACCTCGTGTCTTAGGCGTTTATTATTACACATAACTATTTCACCCCAAATATGAATTAATTATCCCTATTCAAATTATCAATAATTTCCAAATTAATCTATGTCCATAATTGTCACCTAAATTATGCCCATACTTTTTAGGTATATTAACTATACCAATTAGTGTCTCAAATTAATTATATGCCTTTAAAGCCATTTTATGCCAATTCACAATTTGTATAATTAATACTTTCTCACTGTCCCCACGTTGTTCGTATGTTTAATATGAAATATGATAGACTCGCAATTAGTCTAACTCATAAAAAGAAAAGAAACATCACAAGTTGCATAACACATAAAATAGATCTAACTTGCGAATAAGAATTATAGCATAAGTTTGCATAGCCAATAACTTGCATAGGGAATGAACATGTAGAACATAAATCTGCATAAACTATGTACTGCCATGGATCTAAATATAGATCTAAACATGAAATTGTGAACTTGCATATATGAATATAGTTTCACCTAAACTTGCATATGTGAATAGGGTTTTCACCTAAACTTGCGTATGGATTCCTACAAACTGGCATATGAATTTGAACATGTAAACTAATATCACATGTTTTACATATAAAATAGCATATGTATATACTTGATTCACATATAAACTTGTGTGTAATTTGCATACAGACTTGCATAAGATTCACATACAAACTAGCATATGTAAATACAGACTTGCATAAGATTCACATACAAACTAGCATATGATTTAACATCCCAAACTTGCATATAAACTGATGTCATAAAATAAATCAAGTTAAACATATGTGATTGGACACATGAAATAAATCTACCAACATAAGTTAACAAAACTGTCACATGTTCACCAATAGACGATAACAAAGTTAAGTAACATCACATGATTCAACAGACATATTCTCATAATCCAAAATATAACTCATCATAATTAATTTATTAATTATTTTGTGAAAGAAATTGTACTCACAAAGACGGATTAGAGAAGAGAATAATTCGTTCGTCGTTTGTATTAGAATTCTGACTTGCAATTCCTAAGCTTAAAGAAGAAGAACTATTCTAGCAGCAGCATGGAGGCCAAGAGACTAATTTAGTTTAGGTAAAGGGCTTGAGTCTATGCGTTCTTATATAGAAGTTTAAATCAATATAAGCCGTTAGATTATCATAGGAGCAATCACAACCGTCCAGATTAGTTAGAGTTACCTAGAATTGTCGCCTATGCCTTAGTGACTAAGCAACAGGTTAGAAAAGACTCAGCAATAGTTCAGATCTGCTCGGGGGGTAGGTTGACCCCCTGGTCGACCTGGCCTAGGGCGGGAAAAATCCCGCCCAGCCCGCTTCCTCATTTGAATTTTGAATTTTAATCTGTACTATTTTAATTTATTTAAATTTCTGAAACTTCTAAGGGCCATAACTTCCTCATACGAAGTCCAATTTATGAAAACTTGAACTCTATTCCAGGCAAAATTTCGAGACGAGCCCAATAGGGGTAACCCATTTCCCTTAATTCTCACTTTAACAATTAAATATTCTTAAAATTATTAATTTTAATATTTAAAATTACGGGGTGTTACAACTACCCAAAGGACGACTAGAAGAAGAGATTGCAGATGTCGAGATGTTGAAACTATCCGGAGGCGGAGCTTTGTAGCCTGGTAGAGGGAGGTTGTGGTCATAAGGATTAGACTTATTTTTACCTTTTTCCTTAGCTTTGCAAACATGGGAGCAAGACACAGCGATCTCCTTAGATCATTCTGTAAGATTAATGGCAAGCTTCTCTTTGTGTTAAGGAAACCTGGTTTTAGAGCTGGAAGAGAAGGTTTAATGCTCATAACTGGTTGGATAACATCCAACTTTCCTACTTTAATCGAGTTTATGGAATTGCAATTCTTCGCCATTATTTCAAGAAGCTACAGTTTTTTACTACATGCATCATTGTCAAGCTTCCCACTTTCTATCTCATCCCTTATACATTCAATGCTTTGCCTAAATTTCTTTTCACGTTGTCCAAAGTTAGATTTGACTGAAGGGCATTGCTTTTGGTTTTCTATTACATTCTTGTTAGTGCAATCAAAATTGTACTGAAAGAAAGGATCAAGCCGTGCCTCAACATTAATGCTAACAGTTTCATTTTTGTCACTTACATGTGCAACCTCATTCTCTACATAGTCACCTTCATCTCCATCGAGGTTAACATCAGAATAGTAAGTAGAAGAATCCAATTTCTCATCAGTAGTCAGTAGACTCTTCTGCATGACTTTCCCAGTGCTTAAGCCCATAAAAGAGCCAAAGGATTGTAAACCATTAGCACAACCTGAAAGTCCACCTTTGCACGCATTTAACAAGGTAGCCGTTGTGTTATCGGAGCCAATGGTAAAAGCATGCGAAAGCAACTCACTCACCTATCGAATCTCCCCTTCTTTACAAATCTCTACTTCCTCTTCAACCAAATCATCTTCTTGCATGTACGAGAGCACTGTAAAATTTAACTTTCTAGAATTACCATCACCTTGCACTGCTTTTCATTTGTCTAAGGACTCACCCACTTTTGTTTTGCCAGGCACTTTTCTCCATTCGGAAGAGATTTTCGGTTGAATAACATTCCTAAGAGATGAGCCTGCATTTACATTATTCCTAGGGTACTCAGTTTCACTAGAAATCCGATCAGGTTGCTTGGTCATGACTTTCAAATTTGCTTCCTTAGCTGCATCATTTCTTATCTTATCACATTTAGAAGTTGTGTGCCCAAACCTTACACACTCAACGCAAATTTCCGTTTTCCAGATGTATGTTACATACACAAACTGCTAACTATCATCAGGCAATAGAAGTCGTAATTTCTCAGGTAGTTCTTCATACGGCGTGACTTCAACCATGCACTTCACGTACTTGAGGCGTTCTAGTTTTTCCATGGATAAATCCATACAGAGAAACTTACCGACTCTCATAGCCAAATAACAAATACCTGGTTTGTGGATTGTTTGATTACATTGTAATTTTCTTTTCAATTATGCCCATGCATAAAATTCAGATTGTGTGTTCCTTACTTCTTTCGTGTTGTGTAATTTTCTCACTAAAATATATTCAATATCTAATTCCATCTTTTTCCAGCTGGGTTTTGGAAGTCATTACAATAAATAGCTTACAACAAAAACAGAGTACTTTGCCTGTCAGTTTAGAATAAACAAGTTATTTTCCATTATGATACTCTCCGTTATTTATTTTTCTTTTGTAATAATTTGTAGAGAAACATCTAAAATTATCATCTTAAGGAGTATGCTAGATGAAATTCTCTAATAGGACTCTTCTCAACAAGTAAATCTTTGGTATTCATATCAATATTATCTCAAGCTCTTGGATCATATATTGTCAAAATTTGTTCTAAAGACAAGACTTTTGGTTCTTTCAAATGATTTAAACATGAAATATCAATCTCATTTACTATCTGTTGTAGTGAAACCTCGTTATCATGCACATTTTCTTCTGTATTATTAATTTGTTCATTTACCGCAATCTCATTTTCTTCTATATCATCAAAACCAGTTCCTTTTTCAAAATAACAAGATTGTTCTGAATTACCAACCAAAAATTCCTTTTTCAAAAAATATTTGTTAAGAGATTATAACAACCAGGGTTTTCGGGTACTTGGGCTAAATAGATTATAGTGTGTATTCTATATTTTGAAAGTATGTAAAATAAAATATGAGTTTATGAGCCTAACTCGTATAGTATTTTAAAATATGAAAATAAAAAATTTGTGATTTTTAGAGTTATGTGTATTGAAATAAATTAAATATCTTTGATATAATATGAAATTTATTTCATTCTATGTTTGTAAATTATAATTTGATGAGCAAAGTTAATTTTAAAAATATTAAATATTGATTAGCAACTAATATTAAATTATTAAACATATATTCAATGTGAAGTATTAATTTGTTGTCAACAAGATAATTGATAATTTGTGTACTTGCATTTGAAAAATGTAAGTTGTGTTTAAACCATGTTCGGAATGGTAAAAAAAGTTTACAAAATAATGGAAATAAAATTATAAATGTGTTAAAAATGTATTAGTGGTATAGACCACAATATTAGTGAATAAATTGGATTACTATCAAAATAAAAATGCAAATATTGATTGAGAGTCAATATTTGAAGGTCAGAAATATTTTAATAGAGTTGATAGATTCAATTAGTTTAAAACAATGAAGTGTGTAGATTTTGTTTTTAGAAATATAAATAAGTTTTAAATTAGAGCAATGAGAAATAAACATTTTTGACAAACATGTTTATATTAATATATTTGTGTCAAAATTAATATTTAAATGGCTTTAGAATATTATAAACATGTTTGTATAATTTTGTAAAACATAAGCAATGCAAAATTGTGTTTAGTTTTTTTGGTTTTGTGGTTGTTGTTAAGGGGGAAATATTGTAACACTTGTTGACGGGTTAAGTGGATTTAGGCCCAAAACCCTTTTACTTATATTATTTGGGTTAAGAGAAAGATTTAGAAAATATCAAAAAGTACTTATGTATAATTTCTTCACCTAGTTCATTATTCTCTCCAGTTCCTGAAGCTTTCTGGGGGGAAATAATGGTTGCCTCCTTCTATATCCTCAAATCTAAAATTCAAATGCTAATTGCAAAAGAGAATAAATACAATTCCTTAGCCCAGCAACAAGAATCAAGTTTCAGTCGGCAGCTTAATCAATTAATTTTTGAAAATCAAGAGAAGGAAGGTTACAGTAAGTGCCTGAGGTGCTTCATGTTAGTATTTTTCTTTTAGCATGGTTTCTAGTGATTCAAGCTCTCATCTTGCAATTATAACAAGCCTAATCTCCCCAAATCCAGTCAATAATCCAATCCCATGTGTGTTGTTCAACTCAAGCTTTCCAGTTACATCGTTTTGATTTTTATCTATGCTTGGTTTGGGAAAATACGTAGTATCTGTAGGTTGTGTTTTTGGTTGTTCTCAGTTGTGCAAAGCAGCTCTAGTTGCTACTTTGGGCAGTTATATCTTACTCAATCATTCGTGGATTTGTGTCTTTTCTTCTTTGAATCAAAGAAGAAATTTTGGTCTTATTTCATGCTCAGTTTCAGGTCGATCCCACTTATCAAGCAAGTTCATGCATTTCACTAAACTTGTAGTCAGAACAGGTTACAAAACCTGTAGCCTTTGCATGCTAGGGGTCATGGCTTCAATTTAAATAATGAAAGCCTATATTATCATTGCATTAGTGTTTCAAATTCATTGTTTTGTGTCGATTTTGTGGACTAAGCTTTCATGCCGAATTTTGGGTTAAATTGCGACATGTGCACATTTTAATAAAGTGGTTTCCAAGCTATATATATGTATATATGTATGTATGTATGTATATTTTACTTATCACTTTGTGACAAATTAGTTTTCATGCTTTATTTTTTTTTATGAAAATTGTATCAAAGATATATTATAAAAATATACTTTCCAATTACAAAGGTTTTAAAGAAATAAATTAAATGTTTTATAAATCATTTTACAAACTTATTTTCCCAAATTAAGTATTTTTGTTGTATTAATCACACATTTTTCATCTTTTGAGAAGGCGTGTTTATGATTAACTTATATTGTAAACCTCATGGTATGGAGCATTTAGGTATATGACATCGGTTAATTCTAGACTCATCGATCGAGGTAGTTTATTGATTTCCCATGTGAAGCATGCTAACTTGTGGGTGAGTCAATTAATGAAACATGTGGTATGGGGCATGTCGTTTCACTTTTTCAATTACCGTTGGGAGTCTTTGGCACATTCTCTTGTGGTATTATTGTTGGTACTTGGACGGGTGAGTCCTAAATACTCATGAATAGCCGATCCCCGAATCTGGACTAGTGGGTCTTATCTTGGACGGGTGGTTCCTATATCGGACTGGTAGGTCCTATATAAGACCGATGGTCTCTAGTTAATAGTTCCTAGCAGGCTGAACCCGGGTAAGCCATATGTAGGAATGGTGGATCCTAATATTTTCGTTCTTGGGTGACTTGGACGTCCAAATCTTATCGCTAGAGAACAACTTGGACTGGTGGGTCCGAGGTGTTATATTATTACTGCTTTCTAGATTTCTTTGTGTTGATTTCTAGAATTTTGATGATTTGAATGTTTTCACTAATTTGATGCGGTTTCATGTGCATGTGTGCGTACCTAACCGGTGGGCTAGCGGTGTTGAATTGTTAATGATTTCATTAATCCTATTTTGTACACTTTAACGATTTCTTATGGTGTTGTGATAGTGTTAGTGATTTTCTTTTGTGTAATGTGACGTGGTCATTTATATCCTTTTTGCTTAGCTTGAGGGCTTAGCAAATTATGTTGGGATTAAACTCGTAGTTTTGAGTTACGATAACATTTCATGCTTTATCTATCTAAGACATCAAGCATTCGTATGGTGAATTTCTTGTTTTGGGATAATGAGGATATTCATTTTTATGTTATTATTTCATCATGAGGCCTTTGTAAGTTGATCTACTTGAGTATCTCATAGATAGTTGGTTAGTTTGAGCTTATATAATTCCTTTTGAGTAAAAAGGAATTCTTATCTATATAACTTTACATTCGCTTGTCCTATTATAACTGATATGTAAAGTACATTGATCTGTGTATGTAATACTATGGTCAGACCGAGTTGTTTTAGGTAGCAACTTGTTGTTATCTCGTGTCCAGTTGATCTGTCTTGGACTTATCTCTTGGATCCATTTCCTAGTCGTGTATTATGCATTCGAGTTGTTATACATTTATTCTTTTTGTGTTTGTTGTATTTGTATATGGTTTATTCAAAACCATTCGAGTTTGTAGCACACATATGAATTCTATTCCGATGTCATATTTCTATCTATTCTGTTCTGAGATCTACTATTTTTGATGTGTTGTAATTTGTTCTAAGTACGATCCTTAGTTGCCATAGTTTTATATTAGATGAATTGAGTGCGTTGATCCACTTTAAGAAAGAAAATAAAAATTAGCGCACCTAATCGACGTACTTGATACTCGTCTAATATGAGATTACAGATGGTCATCCCTAACCAGCCCTATTCTCTGCTTTAATAGATAGTGTTACTTCGTAATGCTCTTTATTAGGGTGAGTTTCGGGGTGGGGTGTTACAAACGGTCTCAGAGCAGAGGTTCAGAACAAAATACAGTGAACATAGAACAGAACCCGAATGGTACGTTTTTTTACAATGCAGAAGGATAACACTTGTGTCTACTTTTCATTTACATCGTTATTCTTATCTTGTGATTCTCATTAGTCGAGCAGTGTGTAATCTTAGATTTCAGAATATGCCTAGGAGTGTATTTCATTCCATAGTATTCCATGGATGGTGTCATATCATTTGTAGTCTATTTTGGTGGAAAATTTCCATCATGTGATCCTTCCGGTCCTTAAATCTTGAGTTTAGAATTTTTTAGGAAAATTTAAACCCCGTCCTTTTATGTTTAAGTTGATTTTGAATAAATTAATTAGGATAGGTAAATGAATTAAATCCAAGATAAAGAATACTATAATTGAAATAAATAAATAAAATCAGCGTGCACAGCGGAAATAAGTGGATTGTTTTGGTTGTGCAAAATTTAATAAATTTATAAGGGGGGCGTAAGGGATGGTGAATATTGATGATTATGTGTTCATTAAGAGATAATTGACTTGTGATTATAAATCAAGTGAATATTTGGTGAATATGGCATTGGGTTGTTTTTGTTAGAAATAAAGCAAGATGATTGGTGTTAATAAATAGCAAAAGAAAACCATATTAGGACTAAATGTTGGTGGTTATCTTTTGTTTTGGGTTGTCCATTGAGTATTTTAAGGGGTTCTGATCAATACGTCTGATCATCGATATCGATAAGAATTTCTTAAGCACCCATACGAGACAATGGGACACATTATTATTCTATGAATTATAAAATAAACTTTTAGAAAGAATAATGGAAACATTTGTGAGGACGGTATTAAACCACTACATCAAACATGAATAATAAATTTGGGTGGTGAGGCGATAACAATCTTGTGTCAACATCGCAGCCAATAATGTAATAAATTGAGATGAATGGATGGTTTAATATTATTCAAAACAAATTAAAAGATAATTAAATGAAAATTAGTACATTGAAAAGTTTGAGGTGAATAAATATTAGTGCTTTGAAATTAGAGACAACCTTGAACATAAGAGGTACTTTAGAGTACCCATTCTTATAATCAAGTTAAGGAATAGTTACATCCTTTAAGTAGGTAATGTAACACCGTACTGGCGAGAATATTTGATATTACAGTCAAGTTAGCAGCCATTGATTAGAGAAATTAATGTAAATATGATGGTGTGGCATCATTTCTATTTATCTTGGAACTGGGATTGAGATGGGTGTGTATTCAAAATAATTTGTTATGTGAAGGATATGTTATAAGTTTTTAATTATTGAGTTATGCTATTTGGAATAAGAACTTAAGTTTGTGAAAACTAAGCATTTAAACATTTCAAAATCCGTTATTATAACTGGTTGTTAAAAGATAAAGTTTGAAAATGTGTGGTTGTTAGCGTAAGCTAAATTTTTGTAAGTAAAATTAAGAGGTCTAGCAATTGGTAGTGTAAATCTTGCTTAAGGAAATTATAAGGACGCAATTTCTTTAACAGATAAGTCTGTAACAACTTGGGTTTTTGGATACTCGGGCTAAACAAATTAAAGTGTATATTCTATATTTTAAAACTGAGAAAAATAAAATTTGAGTTTATAAGCCTAACTCGTATAGTATTTTAAAGTATGAAAACTAAGAATTTGTGATTTTCAAAATAATTTGTATTGGAATAAATTAAATATCTTTGATAATAAAAAAATTATTCCAATTTGTGCTTGTAAATTATAATTTGATGGGCAAAGTGAATATTGAAAATATTAAATTTGGTTAGTAACCAATACTAAAGTGTAAAACATAGTTTAAACGTGAAGTATTAATTTATTATCAATAAAATAGTTGATAATTAGTGTATTTGTGTTTGGAAATGTAAGTTGTGTTATATTTGAAATGGTAAAATGAGTTTACAAAATAATGATAAAATTGTAAGTGTGTTAAAACTGAATTAGTGGCATTAACAATAATATCAGTGAATTAATCGGATTACTGTCAAAATAAAAATGCAAATATTTATCGAGAATCAATATTTGAAGGTTAGAAATATTTTAGTAGAGTTGAAAGATTTAATTTGTTTAAAGCAATGACGTGTGTAGACTTTGTTTATAGAAATATAAATAAGTTTAAAATTAGATAAACAATAAATAAGCATTTTTGACAAAAAAAATATATTAATGTATTTGTGCCAAAATTAATATTTAAATGGCTTGAGAATATTATGAGCATGTTTATATAATTTTGTAAAACATAAGCAATGCAAAATTGTTTTTTGTTGTTTTAGTATTATACTTGTTGTTAAGGGGGAAATTTGTAACACTTTTTTAATTAAATAATTTGTAACACTTACTGATGAGTTAGGAGGATTTAGGCCCAAAATCCTTTTACTTATATTATTGGGTTTAATAGAAAGATCTAGAAAATATCAGAAATTATGTGTACTTTATTCACTTGGTTTATTATTCTCTCCACTTCCTGAAGCTTCCTGGGGAAAATAATGGTTGCTACCTTCTATATCCTCGAATTTGAAATTCAAATTCTAATTGCAAAAGAATATATGCAATTATTTAGCCCATCAACAAGAATCAAGTTTCAATTAGTAGCTTAATCAATTAGTCTTTGGAAATCAAGACAAAGATGGTTATAGTAAGAGCCTAAGGTGTTGCATGTTAATATTTTTCTTTCAGCATGGTTTCTAAGGCTTTAAGATCTTACCTTGTAATTGAAATAGGGCTAATCTCCCCAAATCCAGTAAATAATCAAATCTTAGTTGAGTTGTTCAACTCATGATTTCTAGTTACATCGTTTTGATTTTTATCTGTGCTTGGTTTGAGAAAATACATACTCCCTCCATTTCCAAATATAAGATTCTTTAAGAAGTTTGTTATGTTTCAAAATATAAGAAGTTTAAGGTTTTAATTCCCTCTTTAACCGTTATTCTTAATAAATAATGAGTCTTTTTTTGCATTTATTCATTTTTCAACCACTAGTTGTGCATCAAAAGAAGATAATTTAAGAGAAAGACATAACTTTAGTTTGGATTAAATCACCATTAATTGATTTCTTGATTCGTGTGCAAACAAGTAAAACGTCTTATATTTAGAATTAGAGGTAGTAGAAATCTGTAGGTTATGTTTCCGGTTGTTCTTAGTTGTGCAAAACAACATTGGTTACAACTTCGGGATGTTATATCTTGCTCAATAATTCATGGATTTGTGTAATTTCTTCTCTAAATCAAAGAAGAAACTTGGCTCTTTTTTCATTTTCAGTTTTAGGTTGATCCGATCTATCTAGTTTGTTTATGCATTTCACTAAACTTGTAGTCAGAACCGATTACAAAACTTGTAGCCACTGCATGCCATAGGTCGAAACCTAGGTCGATCCCAGGTCGACCGCCCTAAAGGAAAGGCCAACCCCAAGGTCAACCTATTTCTCGGAGTTGTGCGACCAACTTCAGTTGCTTGTTGGGAAGTTGAACTTGATGTTTTAGTGATTGATTTTTGGGTTCTTGGATGAATTTTGATGTTAATGGAGTGATGAATTTCCTTGGCTTCAATTTAAATAAAGAAAGCCTATATTATCATTGATTTTGTATTTTGAATTCATCATTTTAGGTTGATTTTATGGATTAAACTTTCATGTTGAATTTAGGTTAGCTTACGACTTGTGCACGTTTTTATAAAGCGGTTTCCAAGCTATATATATATATATATATATATATATATATATATTCCTTATCTCTTTGAGAAAAATTAGTTTTCATGCTTTGGTTTTTCTGTGAAAACGGTCTCGAAGCTATATTATAAAAATATACCTTCCAATCATAAATGTTTAAAGAAATAATCAAACGTTTTAGGAACCGTTTTATAAACTTATTTTCTCAAATCAAGTATTTTCGTTACATAAACTCACACATTTTTGCATCCTTCAAGAAGGCGTGTCTATGATTAGACGATATCGTAAACACCTTGTTATTGGTCACGAGGGTATATGAAATCGGTTAATTCTAGACTCATCGATCGAATTAATTAGTTGGTTTCCCATGTGAAGTAGACAAACTTATAGTGAATCGATTAGTGAAACATGCGGTATGGGATGTATCGTTTTCACTTTTAAAGTTACTGTTTGGGGGTCTATGACACATTCTTTGGTGGTGTTATTACCAGTACTTGGAACCGTGGGTCCTAAATACACATGAATAGCCGATCGGCGAATCTAGGCTGGTAGTTCCTACATTGAACTGGTGGGTCCTATATGATTATTGTGGGTCTCTAGTGTATAGTACCTGGCAGACCGAGACCGGTAGACCATATATATGACTGGTGGATCCTAGTCTTATCGCTTGTGGGCGACTTGGACTGGTGGGTCCAAGGTGTTATGTTCTAGATTTCTTTGTGTTGATTTCTAGAATTTTGATGATTTGAATGTTTTCACCGATTTGATGTGGTTTCATATATATATATATATATATATATATATATATATATATATATATATAGCTAGCTAGTGGGCTAGTCGCATTGAATTGTTAGGTGATTTGATTCATCTTATTTTTAAAACTTTAACGAGTTCTTACGGTGTTGTGATGGTGTTGGTGATTTTCTTTTGTGTAATGTGACATGATCATTTTATCTCTTTTGCTTAGCTTGAGGACTTAGCAAATTATTTTGGGACTAAACTCTTAATTTTGAGTTATGATAGCATTCCATGCTTCATTTACCTATGACATCGAGCAATCGTGTCGTAACTTTCCTCATTTGGGATAATGAGGATATTCGTTCTTATGTTATTATTTCATCATGTGTCCTTCATAACTTGATTCGGTTGAGTATCTCATGGATAGTTGGTTAGTTTGAGCTTTCCTTCTGGGTAAAAAGGAATTCTTATCTATATGACTTTACATTCGCTTGTCCTATTTTAATTGATATGTAAACTAGATTGATCATTGTATGTAATAATCGGGTCATACCGAGTTGTTTCAGGTAGCAGCTTATTGTTGACGTGTAGCCAGTTGATCTACCTTAAACTATCTCTTGTAGCCATTTCCTAGTCATGTATTTTGCAGTTGAGTTGTTACATTTATTCTTGTGGTGATTGTTGTAATTTTATATGGTTTATTTTAAACCATTCGAGTTTGTAGCACATGTATTTTGCTGTTGTACTTGTATGTATTCTATTCTGGGATCTGCAGTCTGTGATATGTTGTAATTTGTTCTGAATACGATCCTTAGCCATTTTAGTTTTATATTAGATGAATTAAGTATGTATATCCACTTAAAGAAAGAAAAGAAAATTTAATATACTCAATCGATGTGTTCGAACTCGCCTCTCATATTACGAATGGTCGTCAACCTCATTCTCCACTCTAATAGGCAGTGTTGCTTTATAATGTTCTTTATTAGGGTGCATCTTGGGGTGAGGTATTGTGGAGACCCTCTTAATGATTCAACTATCTCTTCATATATTTTTTCCTGTTAGAACTTCTAGATGATAGTTTTCGTGGAAGCATTGTGATACCTAAAATAATTCAATAATCAAAATCCAATGAGATGATGTGTTCAATAATTTGTAAATTGTAACTAGCCTTTATTTTGTTCAATTCGCTAGCACGATTGATGTGAAATATATACAATCATACGATAAACTCATTGTTCATTGTAATTATAAATAAAAATTGTAATTTTTTTAACATAGCTAGCATTTAAAAATCATAAAATTTATGCTAATTTTTTTCATGATTCTAGAAAAGAAATCGATTTTTTAATGAAGCAGAGAAAAAAAATTAATTTTGTTCCTACTAGCCTACTGCCAGTTTTCTATAGTAAACAGCACATGTTCACATCTATAAAAATTGAGTATAAACATGTGTAGCAAATTTCAAATCAATTTATTCAATAATAGAAAACCACAATTGAACCAATTTTTTTTCTATTTTTCCAAAGTTTCTAATTTAGAAAAAACAATGTATAAAAAATAGAACATAGCATTTAGGAATTAGGGTTTCTTACTTGAAGCCTTAAATCAAATTGAACAATCAAAGCAGTTTGTTCTATCTTCTCCCAAATTTCTAATTGAGATAAATCAGTGCATAAAAAATAGAAGATAACATTTAGGAATTAGAGTTCCTTACTTGAAGCCTCAAAAGAAATCAAATTGTGCTTCTTTTCTCCATCGAATTTTTTCACTGCTTCCCTTCTCCCTTGATTTTCTCTCCATTATCCAGCCAGAGATCGAGACCGGTTCTTTTTCTATGAGGACATATGTTTTTTTTCCAATAAGATGCCTACCGCGAGATGATTCCCATCTTCATCTTCATGCCCCATCCGACAGCCCAGATAGGACTGAGCCAAAGCCGGCTTTCCTACCATCTGTAACCTTCTCCTTCTTTTCCGTCTTCTTAGTATCATGACCATTGTCATCGACATTTCTTCTCTTAGGACTAATGCTTCTCCAAACACGTCTCCTCCTGTGGTGGTCATCTTCACGATCTCTTCGGCCTCTGCTTCTTGATATACTTCTTTGTCTCCTCCTATCTCTATCTCTACATTATCTTTCTCTTTCTCTATAATAATCTTTTTATCTACCATATCTATCTCTTTTGTGATTCCCATCCATACCGCGTCCCCTGTGGTAATCACAATTGTAGTCCTGGTCGTAATCTATATCCCTATGACATAACTTAAGGAATATGTTGATTGCGCATGTACAATCTATTTTTTGTCTTGCCAATCGAATGCATAGTACAAAACAATAGGATCGAACGTATCAATACCATTAAAAATTGTACAAATATACCTCAATATTCGGTAAAGGCAAAATATTTTGACTGAATACAAATAACTTGGTATCAATACCCAAAATATGCAAGGAGATCCATGGAAGTATTACACAACCAGCGCCCTCAATAAGAATTGTCATATCATTCTTGAACTAGTTATTGTTTTGCTACATTTAGTTGCGAAGTAAAGATAACAATAGATTGAAATTTGGAACCAACAGTGACCCATAAATGCACATAGAATGAAGCACTAATGACAAAAAGATTTATATAAAGTACCAGAGCTAGCTTTAGCTCAATGCTAACTAAAAACTGTGGGTTACTTTGAATTTTTTTTTTTTTGCATGTCTTATGATTGTCATTCTCTTTATTTGATTATATGTGACATAAAATGAAGCACTAGAGTTTTTACATGTCTTATGGTGGTCTTTCTTTTAATTTGATTATCTGTGACATGGCGAACTCTTATTTTCGAGCAAAATCTTTTTTTGGAGCATGTCAATGCATATATACTATTTTTGCTAATTTTTCTAAATGATGGGCTATTCTACTAGAATATGTTGATAGTTTTACTTTGAAATCTCCGTCGACTACACGTTGGGAAAGTCACATAGAAAGTGTTAAAGTTATATTGCATCAAAACTCTCAAATTAGAGGTGCGTTGTCTGAAGTAGAAAAGATAAGGGAAGATGCAAAATTAAGTCGAGATGCAAAAAAATTGGCAAATCAAGAGCTATCTAGTTTTGAGTTTATTTTAAGTTTTGTTATTGGTATGAAATTCTCGTTAAAGTTAACATGACCTGTAAAAGAAGGCAATATGAAAATATGACCATCGATGTTGAAGTAAAAATTTTAGAAGGTCTTGTTTCTTTTTCCTAAAACTATAGAGGAAATTAATTTGATTTTTTTAAGAGTGAGGCAAGAGCAATTGCTTCTCAAATAAATACTGATCCAAGTTTCCCGTTGAAACGTCATATTCATAGAAAAGTCAATTTGATGGAAGTGTAAATAATGAGAAGGAGCAAAAATTGTTGAAGAATTATTTAGAACTGATTATTTTATCGTGACTGCGGCCATTGCCCTTTGAAAATTAAAAGTGAGATTTGAGCAGCTGCATTTATTGTATTAGTTTTTTTTGTTTTTTTGTTCGATGCCTTGAGATTGAAATCATTAGATGGCGATGAGCTAAAAAATTGTTGTGAAAAACTAGATTTAGCTTTGAAAATGAAAGTTCCTCCGATGTTGACATAAAAGATTTACTTTTAGAGCTGCAAATACTATAATATATTTTTTCCAGTGAATCATATGATGTTGACAAGCCATGAACTACTATCAAAATTACGGCATTTTTGAAGGGTATGCGTACGTTTCCTAATGTGATGATTGTATATATAATTTTGATAATTCTACCTGTGACAGTCGCTTAAGCAAAATGAAACTTTTCTAAATTGAAGTTACTAAAGTTATATTTGTGAACAACAATGATCCAGGATAGACCTAATAGATTAGCAATCATATGCATTGAAAAATATCTCTTGAAAACGATTGAATATGAATATATCATTGATTATTTTGCTTCAAAAAGATGCAAAAAGAAAATATTCTAAATGATAAGTTTTAAAATTTTCATAGCATAGAGAAGACGGAAATGTGTGTCATATATTTCACATGCTGCTTATATACTTGTATTAATGTCTTTTATTTTATAATTACATTTTTCATTAATAACCATGTTATCGACATCTTAATTGCAGATATATGAAGTGCTAGTATATATAATGGTACAAAAGACGCAAGTGATGACTTCTAGTAGTTAGAACAACTCAAGCCTTCTATGTGCAATTTCTTTATATTTGAACCTATTATTTGTAACTTTTTACTATATAACAATGTTATTTTTGTTTGTCTTGTTTGTGTTCCAATGTTAGTTCGTAGCAACATTGAATTTTTGAAAAATAATTAAGATTGCTTACAAATATGAACTTCGTTCAATACCACTGTATAAATTTTTACAGCATGAGACATCATTTAATAAATTGCACTAGGCACTGCAGGCCTCATAACCAGCTCTGCGAAGCATCAAGTGAAATCAAATTTAATTCCAAGCCTACTCGGGGAAAAACTATAGTACAAATATGGAAGCACTAAAAGACTCTGAGTAAACATTGGAAAAATAGCTATTGTGCATACATATGCAAGCACTTAAATAAAGATACAACAAATCCAATCAGTAACATAAACAAAAATCAATGGAAAATAGTTGACTTCTTACATGATACATTATTTCAAATCCAACTAGTTATCAAAACAATGCTTACTGTATTGTCCTGTAATTTGATCACGTGGTGATTGGTCGTGATACTAAGACCCAAACTACAAATTGCAAACTCAGTATGATATATTTGTGTTAATTTGTAACACTACATCATGGAAATTTTGCCAATTTAGGCTGGTTTTGTAACACTATAACACAAATATGCCACTTTCAAAAGTATTTACAAAAATATATTGGGAGATTTTTCGAAATTCGCCAACGGATGACTTTTGAAAAATCTATCAGGGTTCCTACAGTATATACATCTTTTCGGTCATCTTCTCTCCCCTTCTAACTTTACCAAATCAAAACCTAAAATATAAAGAAATTCCACCATTTTAGTTTGATTCTGCGCTCTAGATCTTCTCAAACTTGTTCAACAAATTGCAGTGAATTCAAGGTATAACCTCTAAACTTTGGTCTTTGTCATTAATCTTTGAAGTATTTTTTCGGTTTAAAGTTTATCTCGGACTTTTTAAATGGTGTATCATTGTGAATTGTGTTTAGTTATGTGAAATTTCATAGTTAAAGAAGTTTATATTAATTGCAGAATAAGCAAAAGTTTAGCTCTTATACATTACTATTACGATAGCGAATTAATTAGTAACAATCATAAGAATGGTAAATTTGTTAATGGTATATGAAAACCAAGAAGAGTGCAAAAATGTTGCAAGTTAACGGAATTAAAAGAATCCTTGTACAAAACAATGAAAATCAAACCAGAAGAATTTAACATTGAATTAGTCGTTAATTGGATAACAGACTCGGTTTCTAAAGCAATAGCATTAGCAAATGACGAAGATGTTGATGTAATGTTTTCTGCTACAAAATCAATCTAGTTGTATGTGGCGAATGTTCCTAGATGACAAGCCGAATAGGAGTTTCCAAACCTCGACATTAAGAACTGGAGTTGGATACTGTACGTAGATGTTGGATACGACCAATCATTCTACTGACTATGCTTCCCTATATTTGAGTAATCCCTATGCTAATCTTGAAAGTTATTGTCCTCCTTCTATGTAGTACGGTTTTATGCCAAGCACAAACTCGGAAATGATAGTGTAGTAAAGTTCTCATTTTAACACTTCGTCTGTGAATCAATACAATAATAAAAGGTAATGATGTTCTGACTACTTTAGTTATTTATTATTCTATATTCAAATTATCTTACTCTATTTCTTTGTATTCAGCTTCCAACAACAAGAAAATAAATAGAACAAAAGTGATGCACATTTTAATCCTCATATATTGCAATTAATATTTCCTAACCCATCCAAAATATATGGCATGTAGTAATGGTATGTTTTTAAATAAATGGTTATTTTAGTCCTTTTTATTATTATATGTTAATATATGATTTGTACATTTTTATTACATATACGCCAGTCGATGCTACTGCATAATGGCATGCTAGACCATTGCTCCACTCTTCAAATGTAAATGTTGAAATTGATGTAAGCCTTAGTGTGGCTGAACCAAATATTGAACAACATGAAGTCGATAGCATGATTGTTGGTTCTTTGAATGCAAACGAAGATTTTTGGATTGAAAGAATGGAAGTGAATAACGAACCATTGAACTACGACTTTCCTCTATAGTAGGACAATGATGGTGATAGTGATTGTGATAAGCCAGAAATGGAAGTAACTTTGGATGATGATCTTTGTATTGCACGAATGTTGGCCAGATCCATTGTAGCTAATCTTCAATTTTGTGGTGAGTGGTTTTCAACAGCTTGTGTTCAAAGTGATTTTGGTGTTAGAAGGGTTTTTGAGACAAAAGAACAATTTTTTCATGACTTAACAGAATGGTCCATTCTTCATGTTGTTCCATACAAGATAATAAAGTAAAAATGAAACAAAATACAATGCCACATGTAATGTAGATGTCAATCCTTAAAGGATACATATAATAGTATCGAAAAAAAAAATCTCATTTCGGTTGGTGGGAAGTGCAAGAGTATCCAAATGAACATACATCCGTTAACTCAATAATGAATTTCAATCATAAGCAAGCCAGTTCGAAATTTCTTGTGACAAAAAAAATGTTGTTTTCCAAAGCTAATTTGGATATTTCTGCTAGTACTGTGCAAGTTCTAGTACATGATCAATTGTTCATCAACATAATTTACTTGAACGCGCGGCATGCATTAAGCAAAGAAATAGAGAGAATATATGGTAATTGGGATGAATCATATGTGTCATTACCATGGTATTTTGAGAAGATAAAGAGAATTAATCTGGAGACAATAGATCGTGTGACACATGATGATGTTGGGGTATTTGATCTTGCCTTCTGGTCATCTGACCCTTGCATTTCAGATTTTCTTCTTTGTTGGCCACTGTTTTGTATTGATTGAACTCACTTGTGTGGTAGATATAATGACACATTACTTATTACTACTGTTGTTGATGCAGATGATCGTCTTTTTCCTTTGGCATATGCAGTCATGGAATCTAAGTCATATGATAGTTGGCGATGATTTTTTTCTTGCATTGCGTGAGTTTTTACATTCTGCCTGCGATTGATATATTACTTTCATATCAGATAGAATGAAATGAATTCTGAAAACTTTGCAAGAAAAATGGCGAGAGCCACCCAAATATTGATCTCATGCTGGGGCACATTAAAGTCAACTTTCAAGATGAAGGATTGAGATAAACGATCAACATAGCTATTTTACTCTGCAGCTTGTGCCTCCAGGGAAGCTAGTTACTTGAAAATTATGGAAGGGATCAAAGCAACAAATGGGCAAGGTCACAATTGAATTGAAAGAAGTTCAAGGAATTTTGAGGAAAATTAGGAGTTATGCAAAGATGATGGAGGTAATTTTCATGTTATGACCACTAATGCATCCGAAAGTTTTAATAATGTGCTAAAAGGTGTTATATCTTTACGTATGAAGGCCTTGGTTACACGAACATTATTTCGCTTAGTTGAATATTTTTTAAGCGAAGGCAATGTGCTGAGGAACTAGTAATACGCTTGAGTTCTAAGTGGAAAACTAAAATTGTAGAAAGGTTAGTGAAGCTCATCGATGTAGGCATATACGGTTCAGCCGAAATGAGTGGAGTGTTTTTCACTATTTTGGAGATGAATACAAAGTAATAATCGAAGGCGACAAATGTTCTTGCACAAGCAACATTCCACTACTTCAGAAGATACCATGTGCTTGTGTAATGATTACTTACTCTACTAAAACCAGTAGAGCTAATAGAGCCCACCATAATATTCACATCTCAATGGTACACCGTTTCCAGTTACAAATCCACATACAAGTCCTTGTTTCATCCTATATGTGATACGAAGTACTGAAGCGTTTACAAAAGATTAACTATATTTCCACCAACTGATAAAAGACAACCGGGAAGACCTCGCTCTACTAGGTTCAAAGGCGGGATGAGGGGAATAAGTCCAAAACTATAAGGTGTAGCAAATGTGGCGTGCAAGGTCATAATCGCAAGCATTGCACGAGTATCATCTAGTTGGATTGTAACATTTACCTATCATATGTTGAATGTTAAACATTGAATGTGTAATCTTCATATGTATTTTATTGTTATTTTTGTGTCAAAGAATGTCAAGGTTGTTGTGTTTAATAGATCTTGTGTTTATGGATGTTATGGTTGATGTGTTTACGCATGCTAATATCTATTTTAGTGTCTCGGTGATATGCTAGTGATATGTCCAGTCAATATCACACTCAATAACTTTTTCAGTGATAGGTCGAAATAACGTTTTCAGTGAATTATCCAACCACTTGCTTTTTCAATGATATGTTTCTGTGATATTTCTCAACAAATTTTCAATGGTCTATCCAATACGAATAACTTTTCAATGATATGTCCACTTGATAACCTTTTCAATGAAATATAATTTCAAATATTATCTTTAAATAACATACTCCTTCTCCTTCTTTAATGTAACAAATTTGTGTATATATTGCTATTCAGCTCTCATACTAACATACTTCTTATGCATTTACTCCTTTATACATCATCCATAGTGTACCATTACTCTCAACAGTGCCATTTTGGACTTCATCTATAGACTATGACGATTTTGATTATGCATTGGTGAAAAGCACATGGACTGATGAAGACTGGCTTATCAATTACCAAGATCAACACTATGATGACATTCGTCGCGGTTTTCCAGATCTGCACCAACTAAGGCTACAGGATGGTGTACAACCATCATATGAACACTAGATTCTAGTATTTCCAACAATGGTAGCAATTCCTTATGAACGCGGGGTTGTTCAACCTTCGATGGATCAAAATGTTGAATTTTCCATAGTGGTTGAATCCTCAACTGACCAAGTGATAGATTTGTATTCAGTTTGTTGCCACTACGGTACGTTGTTGAACTAGTGGTTCGACTGATGGCGAGAATATAGGTCGTAGAATCCAATTATGTCTTTTATGGATGGAAGGTTCCAACTATGCTGAATGGATAGATAACCCTTTATTCCCGAGGGGAATAACATATCCTAACATGTTTGAGCAAGAAATTAGATGCCTGCGGAACACCATAGAATCATTGCAATTTAACCGTACTTGATAGTTTGCTAATGGTTCTAGTATGTTGTGGTTTTGTTTTATCTTTTCTAGCCTTGTAATTTATCTTATTTTACCTTGTATTGAAAGTAGTTTGACAATATTATCTACTCATTTGACTTTTAAATCTAGATCAAATAATGTTTCGATTCAAAGTTCAACAACAAGTTTCTATAAGGTATAATGGACGGGATGACCTAAAAATTAACATGTCCAAAGAACAGCAGCAATACTATCATTTAAGAAAAGTTTGTCGGGATTTTAACGAAAATAACAGTAGGTCAAAGTTGACTGAGTGATGGTTTTGGACTTTTAATTCTAGAGAAAAACATGTTCTGATTCAAAGTTTGACGACAAGTTTCTGTAAGCTACATAAAAGAATGATCTAAAAATCGACATGCCTAAAGTTCAGCAACAATACTATCAACTAAAAAAAGTTTGGTAGGATTTTGATGGGAACTGAGCAAAATAAAATAGCTCAAAGTTGAACTAAGAGCTGTTTTCGAACTAAAAATTGATGATTTTGTTTACATATTTCAGCAAATTCATAAAAACTAGTTCTGATTTCAACAATATCACTGAAAACTAAAATGCATGAATTCTAGAAACGACGATATTTCCTAAAAATCTTCACATGTCAATTTTTGAAAGGTCGCCAATAAGCAGTTTTCCATAAGTCACCAAATATAACCTGATGGTGAAACAGGAAGAAACCTACTGCTGAAGCAAGCAGAAACCTACTACTGATACCTAAAACACAGCATGTACACAACATGCAAACCAGTCAATACATGACACAAGCATTAATCAAAGCACAATACATGGCATATGCAAAATATACATAACCATCACAATTATCAAGTGTTCATGCACAATACATGACAAAAGCATAATACACAATCAAATGTCCACACCATGCCCACATCAAATATTTAAGCCAAAAGCATAAATAATATCAAACCATAACAAATACCTAGACCAAACTACAACCATCTACTCAATGGCCAAAATAGCTGCTGACATCAAATGTAGAAGGAGGTTACGAAAGATGATGGGTGTATTCTTCTATAGGTTGATACAATGAACCTTCACCTGTCCTAGGCTACGACGGGGCATATCGCCCGTTGATGGAGCTGGAGGGGCAAGAGGTAAAGGACGTTTTGTCCTTTCTAATTATTCCTACCAAGCACAACTTTCATAATAATTTTAACGCTCATGCACATCCCTTTAGATTAATCATCATGGCCAAGGTGGTGTTCTAATTGTTCGATAGTTTCCAAAGCCTTGTAAATACCATCAGTCTGTAAAACATATCCTATTTAGTATAACACATCATTATTTCAATAATGAATACTTTTACGGAATGAGGGGTCGTGTGAGCATCATTTTTACCGCATTCCTCTCTAGCGGCACATGAGGGTATATGGACTGCGGGTGACATCTTGTAGAGAGCACACAATACATGTCTTCGCGTGATATTCCAATACCAAGTCATGTAAGTATCAAGTGGAGTGATCAGCTCTCGTCAAGCTATGAAAATGTTGCCTTTTGATTACATATGCCAATTGCATTGACAACTTTTGAGTATATGTTGTGTCATACCAAACTGTCGCATTGCCCTATCAGGTAAGTGATATGCATCCCAATTGTTGCAAATAAGGGTATGCCTAGCAGTCCAAAAATATCTTGTAGCTGTACATACAAGTGGAAAATCCTGCAACAACTCTTGCATGTAAGTTGTCCATGTCACCAAAGTTGGGTCTAGGATATCCAACTTATTACGATAAAAAAGTACATCACATCATGGGTTTGAGAGGTACTTTTAGGTCCTATGCATCTGTCATTTAGTTAACATTAACAGATTCTTATATATATATATATATATATAATTATACAACTTATATCATTTGAAAAAAGAATTACCTAGCGTCCAAAGGTATTGTGTTATCGATGTTAATAGTCCTCATTTGAATCCGTCCAAGAGGAAGGTATGTCCTCGACCAAAGCTAAGAAATGAAAACGTGCTTCAACAAGTATGCTCATAATATAGATTTACAACATAAGTAATGAATTATGTACAGTAAATTCATACCTGCACAAGTGTCAAACAACCACCAATAAATTTTGCGAGCATAAGTGATAAGCTAGATATAGCACCATGTATGTGTAACATAAAATAATACTACCCCATGAATATTGGCTACACGCATCTAAATCAACAAGATAAGGAATCCATTTCAAGTCCAAGCAAGTCTTGGAGTGGTTGTGCATTAAGCGTGAATTTATGTTGCGCAGAATTATTGTTTTCGCACGCTAATGGATCTGAACATCTGTGGCGTCTAATGGAAGATCCTGGGATAAAGCTTGTATGTACCATTTCACCTCAACCATGTCATTGCCTCTAATTTGTCCTAGAAGAGGACTAACACCCAACAAATTCATACATAGCTGAATATAGTCCTGATAGTCCCCATCATCAACAATAGGATTACCTTATGTTGGCAAACCAAAAAGAGTTGCAACATCACCTAAAGTAATAGTGGTCTCTCCAACGGGAAAATGAAACGTTTACATCTTTGGTCTTCTCCTGTCTACAAGAGTGGTGATGAGATGATGTTCTAGCTATAGGTAGCCTAACTTCATCACAGTACCAAACACATATCACTTAATTTCTTGCAACACTCTTGGATTCTCCGATGTAACTTTCTTTAGTGAAATTAAATGGTCAATTGTAAATTCCGCTTCCTCGGTCTTTTTAAAATGAAATGCAAGTACATTATTATATATGCTATATTGTAAAATAAACAACATGATATGATTTAGAGTGTAATTACCCTGACGATAGCTTCACCTGAAGTTCAATGATGCTCTTGGAGATAAAACACGCTCAGGCCTATAGGATCGGGTTCCATCTTAATATACTATACGAAAATAACATATAAATAAATTATACAAAACTATAGAACTGAGGTAAACATGTCAATTTCTTCACAATCAATTGTAAAGTGCACAAAATATAGGCAAACATGTCAATTCCTTCACAATCAACCGTAAAGTGCACAAAATATAGGTTCTATGTCTCATTCGTTGTCAATTTATTCACAATCAAGTGCACAAAATTTAGGTAAACAAGTATATTTTACTCTACAACATCATATTTTGCACAAACTTAGTATTTAAATAAACCTATTTTTCTAAAAAAACATAGATTGAGAGAAGATCAATATCTATCTCCTCCTCTATGCCGGAAGTGTTCAAAAATAAGCTTGATTTTGTTAGGAAATTGGGTTTTTGGGTGGTTTAGATTTTGAAGGATATCGGGTTTTTAAAGAGGAAAAACATGTTTTGGTAATGAAAAGGGAGAACGAGCATTCTGTTTTTGTTACAGGCTAGAATGTCGGGTGATTTTCTAAAGTCGCCCATTGGCGATTTTTGAAAAATCGCACATTGGCGACTTTCGAAAAATAGCCCTGTTCATTTTTGTAATAAAAACCTAAACATACCTAATGTCCAACCAAATCCCATCAACATAAAACACTTCAAAAATTATGTAATGCAAACAAACTTGCAATGTTTACAATATAACACAACGTAACATCACAATCTGAAATATAACATAATATCTAAACTTACAATATTAGAAATGGTCGGATATGCACAATCTCCGATATAACAAGCGACTGCACAAATAAAAATCTACTACGGATCAACATATCACATACACTAATAGAAACATAAAATTAAACACGAATACATAAAACGAACAAATACCTAGTTCACCAAGTTCACGTTCTTGCTTCGCCTATCACCTAGCACTATCTTGAATCACAACAATTTCTATTCATTTCTTCAACAAGGTTGTTCAAACGACTTATTTCAACTTGTGCCTCAAGGGGATACTAAAGAACCTGAACACATTATGGTGGATCAATCCATTTCATAAATTACAACAATGGACTCCACTGGGATTCATCGTGGAAAATTTTGATCGATAAGCCATCGCTAGCCGTCAGAAATACTATGATTTTTTTATATGTTGTGGCACCCTATGTCTTCTAACCCCCCGCACATACTATAATCAATCTCATAGATCCATTTCAGGCGTAAATATATATACAAGCCTATTTGGGCATACATATATACGTAAAAAAAAAATGCAATAAACATGATAAAACATTCAGTATATATAGCATAAACATCAAAACATAGCCAAATCAACAATTCAACCAATATATACAACAAAATAAACCCAAATCCAAGTCATGCATCTATCATAGCCACAAAACAAGCCCAAATCATTGTTAAACCATATCAAAAACCAACCATAGTCTATCCTCACCATCTTATAACACACACACACACAAAAGTAAAAAAAAATCCACACGCTGAACCACTATAACTACCGGATGAGGATAATGTCCCATGACGCTTTATCCACTCGGCCAAATGCTGACTTAATAGCTCCATCTCTATAGCACGACGTCGGTCATGACCTTATAGCTTGGAGATCTGCAAATAAAACAAGTTAACATATATAATTTCAACTTGAATATTGTCTAGTCAAATCATGTAAGTTATTCTACTTGCATGGAATAACTTTTATAAATATTCCAAGAAAATACAAATTAATTTATATTTATAATAGTCATTCTGCTTGCCTATAATAAATTTAATCATAAATTCCAAATTACAAATTAATATGACAATATTAAATTGTAAATAGAAATATAAAAAATAATTTTAATCACCACTAATAACTACTAAGAACTAATTAATTTACTATATATCACTATATGTTTACATATAGTATGACATAACCACTAAGAAATAGCTAGAAATGTTGCTGCAATATTTAGAAACTTGTAGATGTTTGTCATCAAAGAAATCACTATGACATATGTTAATCGTACACCTAGTTTATGAAATGTGAGATTGAATGTGTTGATTTTCGGAATATCTTTAATTTATACGAGTCGACAACTAAAAATAATATTTATTTTTTCAATCAATCAACTAGTAACTGATTCTGTAGAATTCCATTTAACGCTATATAGAAATGTACTTATGGAAATTAAAGAGAAATATAGCTAATTGATTATCATCTGTTTCAGGATGGTGGATCCTTAATAGACTTAAATATAACATTCTCCTCGGTTGAGGTAAGCTCATCTCGTCATGTATCATCCAAAACTTTGCACATGCTTGCTGAAACAATTTCTGTAATGTAAAATACAATTGAACTTGACAAAATATATTATTAAATTACAAGTTAAAACTATTTAATTATAATATGCTAATGTATGCAGTTGTTGCTTTCTCATCTTCTTGCTATCGGTATGTGGCTAAGCCCGTCTCATCGGTCCGCTTTGTGACATGGGCATGAGAAAAGACGTCTAAATATGACATGGGATCTCCATGCGACCTTTTTGAAATAATTAAAGTATATATATTATTTAAGAATGAATTGTTCATAAGCTACCTAAAAAATAAAAATGTAACAATGTTTTGTAATCGTAACTGATAAAATTACCAAGTCCTCGTGATGATGCTGGAATGACTTGGACCATCACGATGTGTCACTGGGTTTTTATTTCTATTTGCGGAGTTCCTCTCTGACTCTTTCTGCAAATTCAAATTGAAAATCATGTTTCACAATTCAAAATCATATAAATGTATGCAATAATTTAAACTAAAATATGGTAAAATTATCTTGAACTTCTCACTGTTTCACCAAGCAATCCATGCATCTCTTACACTAGCATCCATCAAGTTGGATTTTTTTCCTCGATTTTCTCATGCTAGACATGGTATTCTGATAGTTTTTGCCAATTCTGTCATTCCAATACTGCTTGACTAGATCGATGTCAGTCTCCTCCTCTAAACCTACGACACCCTACAAGTTGAGAAAATGAAGGTCATAATTTATAAATAGTGCGAATATAATTTGATAACGTATAATGATATATAAATTACACTTACAAGGAAGTCTTGCCAAATACTCTCTATAACTTGTGTTGGGACCTTTCTCCACTTGGGTCAGCAGAAGTCATCCTGCTCATATATTATGACAGCCTGCCCCGCACCATCCGACGTTTTCAATGGAAGTGCGTTGTACCGATGTCCAACAGGCATGGGACGGTCGCCAAAAAAATGGAAAAGAAGAGAACCTACTGGTGAACAATCCAAGAACCTGTAGAATGTCTCTCAGCGCATGGGATAAAATATAATAACAACGTACTTGACATAAAATAGGCGAGACAGTGCATAAGCTGACAATTAAAACTACACATCATAGTAGCGGGAATCCAAATACAGCTTATGTTCCACATCACCATTATTACAACTTTTCAAAATGTCTCTAAAGCAAAGCAAAGGAAATGGTACACTGCTAATGCCCAAAGTAGTGACCCGCAGCGACACAGGGAGACTATCTATATATATCATATGTGGAAGCATCCTTCTCGTCTCCGGTACAGCTACTCGTGCATCACCAGCTAATCTGTCTCTAGTCTGCTCGTGAGAGCACCCAGAGTAATAATAAGAGACATAAAACTCTGGGTCATACAAAAAGTCTGGTATGAGCGATAAGCAACAAAATAGAGCAATAACATGTATACTAAACCATACCTGAACCTGGACCTGCAACCAAAGAGTTAGCACTACATACAATACTCTAAGGTGCCACTAACATATGGTGTAAAGAATACGCGGGTGGGGGCGTGCATGTCATAGTGATGGCAAATAAATCAAGCATGGCAACCATCCCCACGTCTCTCACTCAGTGCGTAAAGCATACAATATCCACCACTTTGATCACTAGACCCATCGAGGTAATGGCAGAGTTCGACTTGTACAACTACTGCTACCACCAAGCTTATCCCATAGGATCATGACCAACCCTTTTCAAATGATCCCACTTCATTGGTCTATAGCCCACTAGTCGTACCTAGGCCACTGTGGCCCTGAATCCGTCCACGTACCTCCCATACATAGTGATCCAAAGTCATAGACATCGACAACCCCTTAACACACGTCCCGCAATAAAGACCAACTCATGAAGTTAACTCGTTGGTTCCCAACTGGATCCTGAGTACAAACTTCCTACTTGGACTACCTTTGCATCTCGGGTTTTTGGTCTCTTCCTTCCCGGATCGGTTCAACTTTTCCTTTTTCTTCACTTCGGATTGTACTCCCCAAGGTCGTTCAGTACGGATCACGAGTGACCCTTCGGGTCGGTTCGTGAGCTCCTTCATCAACCTGGAATTGGTTCGGTTCGTGGCCTTCATCTCGTGGTGGTTCGAATCAGTCTTGGTCACTCCTGGCGGATCGGGTCGGCCTTTAAGTCCTCTCGTGGTCCATCAGTTCGGGTCGGAGAACTCCTGGCGGATCGGGTCGGGGCTTCTGGTGTGAGCGGTTCAGTTCAGATAGGGTGCTCCGATTTGTGATCCTCCTTGGCCATCAGTTCACGAGCTTCCAAGCAGTTCGGATCGTGGGTATCATCTGAGAGCGGGTCGGTTCGTGCTCCCATCCGATTCGATCCGGTTCGGGTACTTTCCTGCACTTTTCCTGCAACTTCCAGCAACTGTTTATATGCCACTCGATGGCGTTTTCGACCACTATAGCTATTTTAGACAATCACAAAGCATACCATACAATCATAGCAACAAATAGAAGTGACTACAAACACCAAAACAATAACTTGATAGGTTAAAATGGATCAAACATAGCTAAGACCCCATATTTCCACTTAATCATGTTCAAGTATAATTAATGATAGGATTAGCAAAACTTAACCAAATTAACCCAAGTTCCTAACAAAGGTCTAAAACATCATTTCAAAATTTATAAATATTTTTCCAGAATTTAATCATGTTTAAATTCATTAATTAACACTAATTACCCTCAATTAACCATAATTAGTGAGGAATTATGCAAATCACTCACCTTTGCCACAAATAAACTTTTAGATCTGAAATGATTCTCTATTTGGGTGCGAATACTAAGGCAATACAGCAGCTCTACCTCAATCCTTGTGCTAATCCTCTTTGATTTGATGTAGATTTGGCTTAATTAGCGATTAGAAGGTGATTTGGGGTGTTTTAGAATGTGGAGGTCGTGGCTAAACTTGAAGAAACAAAAAGTGGAGGCTAGAAAATGATAGAAACTAAATTTCCTAACCCTATCAGCCTTCCCATAACCTTACTCCAGAAATGGGTTATGGGCCCACTCACTAATCACCCAAATTAGGCCCGGTTAAGCTGTTTTTCACCTTTTAAACCTTATTTCAGCCATATCTCCCAAACGGTGAGCCCATTTGGCTAATGTGACCACTATACAGAATTGTAAACCATCATCCAAATCCAATGGAAATGGTTTCAGGTCAAAAGTCCTTTCCAATCAAAAGTTATGGCAGAAACAAGATCAGCTAAGGGCAAAATGGTCATTTAAAAATCGGGAAAAATCGTGAACATGGGAAATGACCCCAACAGTCGTCTCCCAAAGTTACATGACCATACGACTTCGTATGTGAAAGAAATAAATATTCTATGATTCTTCGATGCCTAGAATGCGAGTCGTTACACTCTCCACCCCTTAAGAAATTTCGTCCCCGAAATTCCTTAACCCAAAACATACAAAGCCGCATGCCTACCAATCATATACAACAATCAAACATGCAAAACAAATAACACAGACCTATCCTAGCATGCGGAAAGACTAAATCGAACTGAAATCTTACCAGGCAAGGAGTTCTGGAAACGTCTTCCTAATGCTCTCCTCTGTCTCCCAAGTACAGTCATTCCCATTCCCGCCCCACTGAACTTTGACTAATTTCACCGCCTTCCTTCGAAGCTGCTTCGTATCGTTCCCAACAATACGCATAGGCCTACAGTTCCCAACCGCCTTGGGTTCAACTTCGATATCATCCAACTGATCAGGTGAAATAGTCACATCTTGGTCGTGTACGAATATCCTTAACTGGGAAACATGAAACATGTTGTGAACTTCTACCATCTTGTCTAGTAATTCAACTTTATATGCCAAATTTCCAATTTGCTCAAGAGATGGGAATGGACCAACAAATCTTGGTACTAACTTGCCACTCCTGCCAAATCGTATCACGCTCTTCAACGGAGAAATCTTGACAAACACCAAGTTGCCAATGGAGAACTTTAATTCTCTTGTCCTCTTATCAGCATAACTCTTCTGCCTAACTTGGGCAGCCTTCATTCGCTATTGGATAACCTTGATCTTGTATGAGGTTTCTCTTATCACATCGGGTCCATGCACAAACTTCTCACCAGTTTCTAACCAACATGACGGTGAGTTGCACGGTCTTCCGTACAAAGCTTCGAATGGAGCCATACCAATACTGGATTGATAACTATTATTATATGCAAACTCTACTAGATGCAAATGGTCATCCTATGATCCAACCATGTCTAATATGCAAGCTCCCAAGAGATCTTCTAATAAACGATTCACCCTCTCAGTTTGATCGTCTGTTTGAGGATGATACGCGGTACTGAGATGTAACTTTGATCCTAATGCCTCCTGTAAGCTCTTCAAAATCCACTAGTGAACAACAGATCTCGGTCACTCACAATGCCTTTGGGTATTCCATGAAATCTCACTATCCACTTTACATATAGTTCAGGTAACTTAGCTACCATCCTGTTTGACTTGATGGGTATAAACCTTGCACTTTTTGTCAATCCGTCCACAATCACCCAAATGCTATCATGGCCCGATTTAGTCCTTGGTAACCCATCAATGAAATCCATCGAGACTTGTTCCCATTTCCATTCTGGAATTTCTAATGGTTGTAACCAAACACTAGGCTTCTTTTGCTTAGCTTTATCTAGCTGGAAATTCACGTATTTGGATATAAACTTCCCAATGTCTCTTTTCATTTCTTTCCAGTAGTAAGTCTGCTTCATGTCTCGATACATCTTGTTACCGCCGGGGTGTATAGTCAGTTTTGAGTGATGACATTCTCTAAGCACTTCATCTCTCAATCCATTGACATTGGGCACAACACGTCTTCCATTCTTTCTAAGTCATCCATCTCGATCAAGCCTATACTTGTTCATCTCTTCGTCGATTCCCATCTCTAACTTTGAGATAATTTCCAGTAGGTTAGGATCGTCCTTCTGACTGGAACCAATCCGCTCAATCAAAATGGGTCTGATCATCAAACTTGCTAACATTTATGGATCGAATTTGCACTATGGTCTGAAAATCATACCTAGCGATGTACTCCATTTGCTTCCATTCTAGAAACATAGCCCCTAAACTGGCATGTCTTCTACTCAATGCATCAGCTACTGCATTGCCCTTTCCTGATGTGTTTGCGATATCCAAATCGTAGGAAGCCAAGAATTCTAACCATCTTTGCTGTCAGAGATTTAGATCCTTTTGAGAGAAAAGATACTTTCACGATTTATGATCGGTAAACAACTCAAATCTTTCTCCTAAGAGATAATGTCTCCACATCTTCAACGCGAATATGATTGCTGCTAATTCCAAATCATGGGTAGGGTATCTTCTCTCGTGCGGTTTCAATTGCCGACTTTCATAAGCTACAACCATACCTCCTTTCATCAATACAGCACCCAGTCCGGTACCACAGGCATCCGTTTATACCATCATCTCTTCATTCCCCTTAGGAATGACTAACACTGGTGCGCATGTTAACTTTTCCTTTAGGCTATTGAATGCATTCTCGCACTTTTCGTCCCAGACGAAAGCTTGATTCTTTTTGGTCAACTGAGTCAATGGTGCTGCTATCTTGGAGAAGTCTTGGATAGACTTATGATAATATCCAGCTAACCCTAAGAAACTTCTTATGTCTGTTGCATTCTTGGGCGTAGACCAATCTTGTACTGTAGCCACCTTCACGGGGTCCACGACAATACCATTCTCTGAAACAACATGGCCCAAGAATTTCACTTCCCTCCTCCAGAAGTGACACTTAGAAAACTTTGCTTTTAGCTGGTGTTTTCTCAACACCTCCATCACTATCCTCAAATGTTCCTTGTGTTCTTCCTCTGTCCTTGAATAAACAAGTATATCGTCCACGAACACAAGAACAAACTTATTCAACTGATCTTTGAATACCCTATTCATAAGATCCATAAAATATGCTAGCGCATTGGTCAACCCAAATGGCATGACCAACCACTCGAAAAATCTAGACGATGCTTGAAATTCCGTTTTAGCTATACTCTCAGCTTCCACTCTAAGCTGATGAAAACCTATCGCGAGATCCAACTGAGAGAACACTCTCGCGCCACCCAACTGATCAAACAAATATCTATATGCGGTAGAGGATACGTATTCTTCCTCATCACCTTATTCATCTCGCGGTAGTCCACACACAATCGAAGGGAACCATCGGCCTTGGTAGCAAACACAACTGGTGCTTCCCACTCAGAAACACTTCTTCAGATAAATCTCTTCTTCAAAAGATCGCTTACTTGTACCCCGAGCTCTCGCTGCTCCCTTGGTGCCATACGACGAAGTGGCATCACTATAGGTCTGGCATATTTTACTAAATCAATATGGAACTCAATCTCTCGGTGTAGTGGAAGCCCGGTCACTTCCTCGAAGACGTCTGGATACTGGCCAACCACGTGCAAACCTGACAACTCATCATGCGGGATGTCGAGGGAATTTAGAAAACTAGCCATTACCCCATCACTAGGTAGACCACCAAACACTATCCTCCGCCCATCATTCGCTCTAGCTGTCACCAAAAAGCCCTTACAGTTTACCACCACCCCGTATCTTTGGAGCCAATCGACTCCCAAAATAATGCCAAACCCAGTAAAGCCTAAAACAAAGCAATCACAAAAAAACATGCATCCATGACTCGATAAGACCATATAACGACAAATCATGCTAAGGCTAGTCAAACCACCGATCGAGTTCGTCACTACTAAAGGTCTATCGACAAGCTCGGGCTCCAATCCCAACCTATCTACCAAGTCACTAGATATGAAGGAACTGGAAGCTCCGGCATCAAACAAAACTCTAACAGGAACATCATAAATGGAAAGCATACATTGAATAACGACATTCTTTCCTTTCTCCGCTGCAGTTGGGGCATTCGACGAAGAAGGAATAGCATTAAGGGCATATGCTTTCACCATTTGCTTCTCTTTAGGGGGTTGCAAACACTTGTCCTTGTGATGTCCCACTTGGCCATAGTTGAAACACTTCCTATCTGTTGGCTTTGCTCGACAATTACTAGCATAGTGGCCCTTCTTGCAACAGCTAAAGCACTCAACATCTTTCTTCTTCTTTTGGCCATCCTTATTCTAGTTCTTCTTCCTCTTATTCTGAGAACCACTCTTGCCTCCATCGTCTGCTTGCGGTTTTGGCTTCTCTGCAGATGCAACCTCGGTCTTCGACTTAGGGTAAAGACTTTCCGATCTTAAAGCTTTTCCCACGATCGATTCAAATGTCTCATCGATGTGGTTACTAAGCCTTTCCCCCAAATATCCATCCAAGCCAGTTATGAACTTCTCGTTCTTCTTCTCGGCACTATCTATTAGGGAAAACCCATATTTCGACAAAGTGTCGAATTTGGCAATATACTCCGAGACAGCTCTGCAATTCTGCTTGAGTTCCAAGAATTTCTTAAACAACACTGAGTTCTGAACAGCTGGAACGAACTTATCGCTAAAGCGAGCCTTAAACTGGTCCCAAGTAATCTGATCCTCGAGAGTAACTGCCTTTATAGCATTCCACCAATTCATTGCCCGTCCTTGCTACTGACGGGATGCTAGCCTTCTCTTCATCGCATCCTCAATATCTAAGTCTTCGAAGATACGTTCGCAGCTATCCAACCAATCCTGAACATCCGTAGCCGACTCCGTTCCATGGTATGGCTTCCCAACAAGACTAGTATAATCCTTGTCCAGCTTGGCGAAATCGGCTCTAGGCGCCTGCACCGCTGGACCACCACCATTACCAGCATTAGGAGTTGCCCTCTAAACATCTCTAAGCATCTCCCTCATGAGGTCAGTAAACATCGTCCTCATATCAGTAGCATTCCCATTATTGGCTCCTCTACTAGCACCGCTTGCGTATCGGCTCATCGTTCAATCTGTAAATAGAAACGATTAACCATCCTCTTTGCGGTGTCAGTGCAGTGCGACTTCATCCTTAGCGATACTAATAGTACGTATATATAGCTTTTGAAAACCAAAATAATCACAAATACACATTCTCATATACGTATTATCTATCCCAGGTGTCTTTCCCTAGGTTAAATACGCAACCTAGAGCTCTGATACCAAGTGTGGCGGCCCGCCCCGCACCAGCCGACATTTCCAATAGAAGTGCATTGTACCGATGTCTAACCGGCATGAGACGGTCGCCAAAGAAAGGGAAAAGAAGAGAACTTGCTGGTGAACAATCCAAGAACCTGTAGAATGTCACACAGTGCATGGGGTAAAATATAATAACAACATGCTTGACATAAAACAGGAGAGACAGCGAATAAGCTGAAAACTAAAACTACACATCATAGCAGCGGAAATCCAAATACAGCTTATGTTCCACATCACCATTATTACAACTTTTCAAACTGTCTCTAAAGCAAAGCAAAGGAAAAGGTACACTACTAATGCCCAAAGTAGCGACCCGCAACGACACAGGGAGAATATGTATATATATCATACGTGAAAGCCTCCTGCTCGTCTCCGATACAGCTACTCGTGCATCACTAGCTAACCTGTCTCTAGTCTGCTCGTAAGAGCACCCAGAGTAATAAGAAGAGACATAAAACTCTGAGTTAGACAAAAAGTCTGGTATGAGTGATAAGCAGCAAAACAGAACAATAACAGGTATACTAAACCATACCTGAACCTGGATCTGCAACCAAAGAGTTAGCACTACATACCGTACAATACTCTAAGGTGCCACTAACATATGGTGTAAAGAATACGGGGGTGGGGGCATGCATGTCATAGTGATGGCAAACAAATCAAGCACGACAACCATCCTCACGTCTCTCACTCAGTGCGTAAAGTATACGCTATCCACCACTTTGATCACTAGACCCATCGAGGTAATGGCGGAGTTCGACTTGTACAACTACTGCTACCACCAAGCTTATCCCATGGGATCATGACCAAACCTTTTCAAATGACCCCACTTCATTGGTCTATAGCCCACTAGTCGTACCTAGGCCACTGTGGCCCTGAATCCGTCCACGTACCTCCCATACATAGTGATCCAAAGTCATAGACATCGACAACCCCTTAAAACACGTCCCGCAGCAAAGCCCAACTCTTGAAGTTAACTCGTTGGTTCCCAACTGGATCCTGAGTACAAACTTCCTACTTGGACTACCTTTTCATCTCGGGTTTTTGGTCTCTTCCCTCCCGGATCGGTTCGGCTTTCCCTTTTTCTTCACTTTGGATTGTACTCCCCAAGGTCGTTTAGCCCGGATCGCCAGTGACCCTTCGGGTCGGTTCGTGGGCTCCTTCATCAACCTGGAATCGGTTCGGTTCGTGGCCTTCATCTCGTGGCAGTTCGGATCGGTCTTGGTCACCCCTGGCCGATCGGGTTGGCCTTCAAGTCCTCTCGTGGTCCATCAGTTCAGGTCAGAGAACTCCTGGCGGATCGGGTCGGGGCTTCTGGTGTGAGCGTTTTTGTTTGGATAGGGTGCTACGATTTGTGATCCTCCTTGGCCATCGGTTCACGAGCTTCCAGGCGGTTCGGATCATGGGTATCATCTGCGAGCGGGTCGGTTCGTGCTCCCATCCGATTCGATCCGGTTCGGGTACTTTCCTACACTTTTCCTGCAACTTCCAACAACTGTTTATACGCTACTTGACGGCGTTTTCAGCCACTCTAACTATTTTAGACAATCACAAAGCATACCATACAGTCATAGCAACAAATAGAAGTGACTACAAACACCAAAACAACAACTTGATAGGTTAAAATGGATCAAACATAGCCAAAACCCCATATTTCCCCTTAATCATGTTCAAGTATAATTAATGATAAGATTAGCAAAACTTAACCAGATTAACCCAAGTTCCTAACAGAGGTCTATAACATCATTTCAAAATTTATAAATATTTTTCCAGAATTTAATCATGTTTAAATTCTCTAATTAACACGAATTACCCTTTATTAACCATAATTAGTGAGGAACTATGCAAATCACTCACCTTTGCCAAAATAAACTTTTAGATCTGAAATGATTCTTTGTTTGGGCGTGAATAACAAGGCAATACAGCAGCTCTACCTCGATTCTTGTGCTAATCCTCTTTGATTTGATGTAGATTTGGATTAATTAGCGATTAAAAGGTGATCTGGTGTGTTTTAGAAAGTGGAGGTCATGGCTAAACTTGAAGAAGCAAAAAGTGGCAGCTGGAAAATGATAGAAACTTAATTTCCTAACCCTATCAGCCTTCGCATAACCCTAATTCCGATATGGGTTATGGGCCCACTCACTAATCACTCAAATTAGGCCCGGTTGAGCTGTTTTTCACATTCTAAACCTTGTTTCAGCCATATCTCCCAAACGGTGAGCTCGTTTGGCTGATGTGACCACTCTACGGAATTGTAAACCATCATATGAATCCAATGGAAGTGGTTTTAGGTCAAAATTCCTTTCCAGTCAAAAGTTATGACCGAAACAAGATCAGCTAGGGGCAAAACGGTCATTTAAAAATCGGCAAAAATCATGAACATGGGAGATGACCCGAATAGTCGTCTGCCAAAGTTACATGACCATACGACTTCGTATGTGAAAGAAATAAATATTCTACGATCCTTCGATGCATAGAATGTAGGTCGTTACATATATGCTTCTCAAGAAAAAGAAAGAACGATGCCAAATGGCTCAAGCTCGAAACCCCAATGTTATAAATGTGAAACAAAGATGTAATAAATCCTGACTAATATATAATATACTTTAAGAAAAATAAATGTAATACTTACGATTTATTGACCTTCGACAATAAAGTCACCATAGGACGAGCTCTCTCGTGTGACAGGTCACTTCCATCACCTACAGTGACATCCCTATCTAAGAAGAAGAGTGAGAATAAACCGAGAAGAACCATGTCTCCTAAAAAGACATAATATAATTTATGAGAAATATATCATTTAATTTTGATAAACACGTATTGTGCCAGAGTATATTACTTAAGTATGATAAACTTATTAAGACAAACTATCATTTGGTAGAATATAACATCTTATTATGGAGAACAAATTTTGGAAGAACATATCACCTAATGACAAGCAACTTATAACATATCATTTAATTATGCGAAAATGTATAACATAAATTATCTTCTATCAAAATATGCATTATTAATATTTCCTCGCTGCTTCTGATTCAGACTTTGTCTCGTACTTTATATCGTTTTCACTATGGTCTCGAATGCTTCTAGTAATACATTTAATTCAATGTTTAAAGCTTCAAAATCGGTTTGGTCATCGATTATTATTGTTTTCCTAGTTTTCCTCGATATTTACTTTTTATGCGGAATATTTTGTCCATCAAATGTAAATTTTTCCTTCATTTTAAAAACTACCGATTAATCTATTTTATCTCTTCTCAAAGATGAGTAAGGAGCCTAATAACTGAAGAGCTTGTTTGGCTAGTAACAAAAGAATTAGACTTATGATAATGCGATGTGTGCTTTATTTCAATAAGATTATGTCTTGGGTGCACGTTGATTTTAGAACTTGGGGCATTGTTGAACCAGTTGCGTCTAAAAAAAAAAAAAAAACTTCCACCATAGATCTAGTGAAATATGTCAACTGCAGAACCTGAGTTAAGACACCATAAATATCAATTACATGATCATTTGGGTCATCATTATCTTTGACAAATACACGAGAATTATTAGTTAATTTTTCAGCATCATACTATTTGTTGTTAAATTTATATCTGTTGACAAATATTATTGGATAAGTCTTGACTTTTCTTTTTGGTCCCACAGCTAAATGTTTCAATCCTTCTTCAACCACATAATTTGTCGTATCAGAAATGTAGTTCAAAAAGCACCTAGTAAGATCTTTATTGATATGTCATTTGGATGCTGTGATTCGAAAATACTGCAAATATAGATAAAATAATGCAATATAACGAGTACATGTATATGTATGTGTATATACGTGTATATAGATAATATATTGTATATGCAGAAGAGTACATTTATAATACCTATAAATGGTACAATTTCAGCATAGTTAAGAAGAACGTATGTGCATGCTACGTGGTAATTGTTAAAATTTGATCAAGAGAGGAGAGAGAGATTAAATGGTAAAACATAAAAGACTGCACTGTTATATCATTATTGATTTGCTTGATTGATTTACAATGTTAAACGTTGCCTCTATTTATGCATGGTTTATCCTTATCTAAAAGAGCATTCTAGATAGGAATATTCTAGAGTATATATTTGGGTCAATTATAATAAATAATTCTAAACCAAATATAGACCCAAATTAATACAATACCAAATATGAACGGTAATCAATGCAATACCAAATAAAGGCAACATGTCTTTTTCTTATCTCTAACATCCCCCCTCAAACTCACGATGCAAAAATTCATGAGTTTGCCAAATAGAAGCTGCAAACTAAAGAGTAGCCAGATCGAGCACCCATTTCAATATTGTTAGATAGTAACACCAAACAACAAGCGTCATACATTCAACTCCAAATCCAAACAACTCAACAATCTTCAATCTGATCGGTATGACAAAGATCTGAGCGGCCAAATGACAAAACTGGTCCCGGATGTGTTTGTATGTTTGCGTCCTCCAAACATATAAAGAAAACAAAATAAACCAAAATGGGATGAGTTTGCACATGTTTGCATCCTCCTAACGTACAAAATGAAAACAAAACCAAAACAAAATCAATAGGGATGAATCAGCATATGTTTACATCCTCCAAACGTACCTTATAGTACCACCTTCAATCAACGTCAATTGCCTTTCTAATGAACCGGGTTACCGATACAGACATAAAACGAACATCTTCAAACTAATATTACTCTCTAACAACTCAATCAAGCCATCACCTACAGTTTCCATAATGCCACATAAACCTGCTACACACTACAGTTCACTCAACATTGACCTACGCACCATCAGAAACCAGTCACACAAGCTATATTCACCACTTCTGAGCATCAAACTTATAGCTTCTCTGATCGTCAACCCAACACCATCTCTCAAACCGATACCATTAACCTTTCACAAACAAATTGCATCACCATTCAGCCAACAATTCACAAAACGATCCACTTCTGCACACTTACCAACTTCATAACTACTTCAATCTACACAACAACAAACCTTCTCGATCACCACCACATAACGACACTTCAAACATTACACCTACATCTATCAACTTTGATGACAAACCACCCCATACGACTCGCCTCTACCACATCCATACTGTGAACATTTCTGTGCATATACCACATTCAAAACTGCACTTCAAACACCGCCAATCTCCCAAACAGTCTACACATCAGCCTTCTACCAAAACCGAAGAGCCTGAAGCCAACTTCCACACCTTTTCGCAACTCTAGCCACTACAAAACCACTGCTCCATCACCTCAAAACAACTATTGCCCCACAACTTCTTCATCTACCAGTCCATCCGTGCCTACTATCATACAACACTGTCAGCCATTCTTCCATTTATCCAATAAAACAACCACTCTTTTATATTGCAAAACCACCTACCCTGAGCTTACCTACAACCAAACTAACCTGATTCTATTATTTTTTTAACATAAAATCCCGAATCCAATTCATAAAACTCCAAATTATTCCATACAAAACATCACTTACCATACTGATACCACAAAGCTAATAACAATACATCACCCAACAACTGAAATACATTAAAGATATTCCAATTCCACTGTGAAAATAGATCTTAGTAAAGATTGCTTTCCTTATGGGTCTAGATAACACAATCATGCATCAGAGGTGAAACGCAAGTAAGAAAATACCCCTCTATTATCTCCGCGTCAGCCAGAAATTACCTATCCAAATGATCCACCGCCCCGACTCCATCTTCCCGACGCAAGTCCAGCACACGTCCGCCCTGCACGAGCACGAAAGCCCCACACTGACATCCTCCACCAAGTCCAGGATGTAACTATCATCCGGCGATTCGAACTCGTGCTCGTCCATTTCTGGCTTTATCAGCTTCACTTTGTACGTTGCGCTGGTCGCGAGTGAGTTTCGAGATCTAAGGTTGAACGGTTTGGGTGCATTGTCAAGGAAGGTTAACAACAAAGTGTACTAATTTCATGAAAGTGGAATTGAAACTAAATAACCGATACAACGTTGAAAGCAACCCTTTCCCTATCTCTCTATATAACCAAGCTCTGATACCATATTAAAATTTGATCAAGAGAGGCAAGAGAGATTAAACGGTAAAACATAAAAGACTACATTGTTATATCTTTATTGATTGATTTGACAAAAGATGCTTGATTGATTTACAATGCTAAACCTTGCCTCTATTTATACATGGTTTATCCTTATCTAAAATAGCATTCTAGATAAGAATATTCTAGAGCATATATTTGGGTCAATTATAATAAATAATTCTATACCAAATATAGACCCAAATCAATACAATACCAAATATAAACGGTAATTAATGCAATACAAAATAAAGGCAACATATCTTATTATTATCTCTAACAGTAATCTCTATCATTCAACCATACTTCTACACATGTTCCAACAGATCAACTAATTTTTTGAAATGGATGACGTTGCTTAAGAATCACCTTAATAAATGTCTTTATCATTACGCATAGCACTTTCAAATGATAATGTAACATCCCGAGATTTTTCGACAAATTAAAATATTAAATTTAATGTGTTTTTGAACAAAATTTGTTTTAAATATTAATTTTTTTATGTTGTATATTGATAAGGTATGAAGTAAACTTGTCTTGTTAATCAATCTATATAAGATAATGATTTATGTTTAATAGATTCCTTATGTTGAAATTAAAGATTTAGATTGAATTAACTATATAAAATAAATTAACTAATTTTGAGATTTTCTTTTATTGATAGTTCTAATTTATTGGATATGGTAGTAATGTAGATCCATTTGATTGTGTATTGAATTTCAAACCTGTTATAATAGTAACAATCTACATTGATTGAAAATGTAACTATGACTGGTTTGTGTGGTTAATTTTTGAGTGTTGAGATTTAAAATTAAATTATTTATGTTAAATTAGGTTAGTAAATTCATAATTTAATTTTTGTGATTTGATTGTGAAAATTTATTGGTGTAATTAATAATTGAAATATAATTTGAATTTGTAAATAATGAAAATTGAATTCAAGATAAACAATTGTTGTAATAACCCGGAAAATGTGAACCAATTTAAAATTTTTAAATTTGGTTATTACCAAAGAATTTGAATAATTGAAATAGCATATTTCAATAAAATAAAGAATAGGGTATGGTATTGCAGTTTGAAATTTTGAATACAAACTTTGTCTGACTGTGCCGGGTGGAAAATATAACGGATTTTAGCGAAACTAAAAATATTTAAATCTGTTTATGAATACCTTTCTAACGAATCTAAAAAATCGAAATTTCATAGCGGGAATCAAAATTTATGGCCAATTGAATTTTTAGAAAGGTCGCTATATAGCACATATAGCCCTTGAAAATTGATATTTTGCATGCGACCTCGGAATTTGACGAAACCACCTTTGTTGGGTCCGGGATGTCAAATTATTGCTAAGTTTCAAATTTCATAATTTTTGAAGCTAGTATGTGAGCGGGGCAAATGAAAATGTGATTGGTCAATTTCTGTTCAAATGGGTCGACCTAAAAATCGCCGTTTTTCAAACGAGCTTAGAATTCGACGAAACTAGTTTTGTTAGGACCGTATCATCAACACAAAGCTAGATTTATTTTTCTGGAATTTTTCGATTCAGTTTGTGGCCCTGGCAAATTGAAATGTACGTTCAAATTAAATATTAAATGTTTTATATTTTAATTTGAAAAATAACTGACTGTAACAGTCGAATTGGCCAACGAAACATATCCCATTGTGTCTGGAATGGGGGTATTTAGCTAGGGGCGACAGTCGTTGGGTTTGATTTCGAGTCCGTTTGTGAAAACACTATTTAAAATTTCCTATATAGCTCCGACCAATAGGAATTTTTCTTTTATAAAAAAAATTAAAAACCGAAAAAAACCCTAGCCGCCAGCAATTTGAATGACGCACGAAGCTCGAAGCTTCCCATTGATTTTGCCGCCGCCACAGCCAGTTTCGCCGCCTCCTCCAGTTGAGGATTCTGATCTCCTCCGCCTCCTCTTTAAATCCGACCAAGCCTCGTCTCAAACCATCGACTGTACGCGTCGAATTTCGAGGAGGAAGTCGCCCCCTTTGGAGCGCCGCCGCGACTCGCAGGAGCCACCGAGTTCATCGCCACCACCGTCGATCGGAAGGTGGTTCGTAGCCCTTCGACGCCGTGTAGTCTGATCGAAGCAACAAGGTACGGATTTGATTTAAAATCAAAACCTAGTTTTGAAGCATTGAAAACCTTTCTGATTTAAATTTCTGAAATGAAAATAACACTTTTAATTGTTGCAAAACTTTGAAAAATCATATCTTTTTAGTGTGTTAACGAAATTCGATGAAACAGGAGACACCGTGACCGCAAGGAGGCTCTCTACATTCTAGAAGAAGCCGCGGATTTTTCTGATCTTCCTACGATTTTTAGCACTACAATAACCAATGTGAGGAATCTAAACTACTTGTGTGAATGAAATCGCGTTGTATAAATTATATAAGCGAAGTGTAAATTATATACGCATTGTATACCTCATGTACATGTGTTGTACAAGTTATATTAGCGATGTATAAATTATACAAGCGTTGAATGAAACATATATGCTTTGAATTGTGATGAAATGCAAGTGAATTATAATATTATATTTATATATATATATACTCCCCTCGTCCACAGACCATGGACGATATTTATTGCTTGTGATTGACGTGATATTATATGGTATGACGAATGGTTGGAAATAATTGTTTGTGGTTGACATGATGGTTGAAAAATACCTTTGTGGTTGAAAAATACCTTTGTGGTTGAAAAATACCCTCTAGTGGTTGAAACAAATTAGAATAAGATTGTGGAATTGAAAATAAAACATGCCGCCTGCGTGCGAACTAGATGCATGATCCCCATTGTCAAAAACCGCGAGGTTTTAAGGTAGAGCGAGGAGCCGTACTAGGGACGGTCCCGGTTTTAACTACCCTGCCGTTATGCTGCCGAAATTTTCTGAAATATTCATGTGTTAGAATAAAATTCATTCGTTGAGTTGAAATTCATGTGTTGAATATTATTTGAATTTAAACATATAGCTTTAGCGATAAAAATCACATTTTTATATATATACAAACTATATCGAATATTCATGTGTTAGAATAAAATTCATTCGTTGAGTTGAAATTCATGTGTTGAATATTATTTGAATTTAAACAAATAGCTTTAGCAATAAAAATCACATTTTTATATATATACAAACTATATCGAATATTCATTTGTTAGAATAAAATTCATTCGTTGAGTTGAAATTCATGTGTTGAATATTATTTGAATTTAAACAAATAGCTTTAGCGATAAAAATCACATTTTTATATATATACAAACTATATAGGATATTCATGTGTTGAGTTGCAATTCATTCGTTGAGTTGAAATTCATGTGTTGAATATTATTTGAATTTAAACAAATAGCTTTAGCGATAAAAATCACATTTATATATATATATATATATATATATATATATATATATATATACACAAACTATGTAGAATATTCATGTGTTGAGTTGCAATTCGTTCGTCGATTTGAAATTCATATGTTGAATGTTATCGTATTTTAAAATAAAATGAATAGACAATAAAAACTACATTTTTATTGTGAATATGAAGTGTTAAAAACATTCACGTGTTGAACAAATATTTTTGACGATAAAAATATTTCTTTTACTATGTATATGCTTTGATAAAAATACACATGTGTTGAAATAAATAATAGTTTGCTAGAAATATTATTATTAGCTTTGTTTTGCATATATATACATGTGTTGAACTGGAAAAATGGATTAGCTGTAGAGTAAAGAAATTATTTGCGTGCCCGACAAATAGGTAAGCCTTGATGAGTTGGCTGCGCAATTTTATTTTTATATCAACTCCTGTGAATGTCATTGGATGCGGAGTGCTGGTTATTCTGTGTGAAATAATAAACATCGCCATAGGATAATAACAATTAATTTTGAACTACACTACATGGCATACTTCTTGACGATAGGCATACTTCATCATATTCCACATAAGCAATTGGAGCTTGTGTGACGAGGTGGAAGATTTACCATACGAGCGAGAGGCTTGTATGGCGATGATTTTATACTACAGGTTGAACTGATGACTGATATGGACTATATAAAATATAACGATAAATTGCCAGATTAATACAAAAAACCACACGGGTCTGGAGTTGACAATAATCACGTCTCTCTAGTTATTAGATACGGCACATGGACTATTTATTTCCACACGGAAACGGGGTGACGAGAATTTATTCTCTGGAGTGATCATCTGTACATGCTCCCCCGTAAACACCAGAATATATCACTATAAATATGTGGATGCTTTTTAGGATTTATTGGGTACCTAATACGGCCCAATAAATTTCCAAATCCCTCCCCGTACAAAGGAGGTTATGGCGAAATTTTTCGAAATATTAAGGCGTTAGTGAAATATTTGAAGTGAAAACGAAGTTGAAAATATAGAATGAACTATAGTTGGAATTATAGAATGAACTATATTATATATATAAATATAAATATAATTAAAAGGAATCGAAGCCGTGCACTTCGTGTTTCGGAATCGTAATTTGAAACGATTAGTGCTAGAAATCCGACCATCGGATTTTCCCGAAACCGCAACCGCTGGGTTCGCCTTGGAAATATCTTCCCAACGGCACCAACCTTGTAAAAATCCAACGGTTGGATTGTCCGGAATGTTTAATTCAAATCTGAAGAAAAACAGCGCCAGAATCGATTATATTTATATATAAATATAAATATAATTAAATTTAATCGAATAACGACGCTGCAGTTCGAATTTTGAAACCGTAACTTCAAACGACTAGTGTGGGAGATCCGACTGTCGAATTCTCACGAAACTGGAACCGTTGGGTCCGCTTTGGGAATATCTTCCCACTGATATAGACTTCGTAGAAATCAAACGGTTAGATCTTCCGATATGTGTAAAACAAATTAGGGGAAAAACAGCGCCAGTGCCACGGCACGACCTGAAACGTCATTTAATTAAATATGGCCATTTTTAAATAAATAAAAATGGCGAAAAATCGTTATAAAATATTATAAGCAACATAGATTGCAAATAAACCAATTGGGCTTGAATTGTTTGATATTTGATGATTGTATATGTTTGACACGAAAATAATACTAAAGAACTGAAAGATGGATGTCGAATAATATAACCATAGAAAGAATCGATTTAAATTTTAATGACGTGAATTATTTGAAAAGGCCGAGCTAACCCTCATTTCAAATAATTTATCGAACGATTCGAATTGGAAAATGCAAAGACGATTCAAGACCGACGATCTTCGTATCGGTTGGATGGGCGCTACTGAGGTTTCTGACCGGAGTAGCTACCGGAAAGGGATGGAAGTAGTAGCCGTCTGAACGTATGTGTTGATTGTACGGATATACGTGGAATTGACGCCTCTGGTTTCGTTCAGACCCAGAACGGACTTGTAAATGGACTGTGTGTCTGACATTGGATTTTGTTCTATACTAATTGATCTCTGTTATATATATATATCTGTTTGGCGGCGGAGAATTTATTCTTTTGCTTAACGCCCTTCTCTAAGACGTACGAGCTTAGAGGTTATATATCGATGGAAACCAATCGTATGGAGTGGACTGCCTATGTGGCATGCCAAGATGTTGTGATCAAGGCTTCTGTTGCAAAGCAAAGTCTTGTGGAAGATGATCAAAGCACGGTCTACGTGGCCTAGCTTTGTGTATTTCGTAGATTCGCGAGCCTCACACCCCGGTATGAGTTAAAAACGGGATACGGACTGCAGGGAGAGTACGACGTTTCCTTCCAGCTATGGTGGTGTCAGTGACTTACCAGCCCTGACATATAAATCTACTTTTCACCTTTGTGGTTGTTGGAATGCGAGGCGCCTCGATTATAGGTCTGTAAGGACCGGGAAACGTGTGTTCAGGAATTGCCAATCCTCAAACGTAAGAGAGGACCGGCCCTGAAGATCCAGGGGTTACCCAGAGTGTGTAGTCCCAAGGCATTTGCTAGAATGTCTCGAAGCGGAGAGGAGCTTGCCCCTTGCCTCGACTCATGACAGAAACCCAATTTCCAATACGAAACAACGGACTCGATTGTAGAACTAGTATGGCGACATAGTATATGGTAGCTATGCCGTCTATGATTGATATTTATGATGCTATGCGTTTTTGAAACATATATGTACTAGTAATAATATCAATTGATTTTGCCTTATACGTATCGAGCATATTTGGCCATTATAAGGTAAAACTCTATCCTCCGGCTTGCGTTGCATTGTGTGATGGGACCTGAGTCTTATAATGGCTTCATTCTTTTTAAAAGCATTGCGTTGTTTTAAAAGAATTTACTTTGTTTTAAATGCACTAGCAATCACTTGAATAAACCCGTTCCGCGAAAGTGGCGTGGTCCTATGATTTGCTTATTACTGTTGTTTAACTATTAAATAGACTCCTCATACCAGCCCCCATGACTGACTCGTTGTTTGTTTCACTTTTCAAACACGGGTGCCCTTATTTTCACATGGGCAGCCTAGTACACAGGTGACAGGTTGTTTTTGGCTCTGCACTGTTGCATGGAGTGCATTTTTGGCTCATGGCGAGGCTGACTTCACAGAGATGACTTTGACATTTTCTGCCATTATTGTACTTATATTATGATTCCGCCACTGGCGATGCAGACTGCTTTACTTTCAGTACTTCTTATTGTATGTATATGTACTGCCTTCGGCGATGTAGACTGATACTCTTATTATGTCTCTGCATGTATGTATTCCGCCTCTGGCGATGATGACTGATCACTTCCTTTTATTCACTAAGTTATATCCTACGCTATGCTATTCTGATGTTGTTACATGTTGTGATTCCGCTGTCATATCCATGTAAAATTATTCTACTTATTGTTCTGCTATTATCTGTACTCTGCTATGATGATTAATGTGTTATATTCCAATGATTATCCTTAATACCGCCCCTCGGATTTTGGGATCATCACAGTTGGTATCAGAGCTTTGGTTAACCTTAGTTCCGGGATCTAACACATTAAACACCTCGTCAGAATAGAATCAGTAGGGTTCTAAGGCGAGTAGCTCATTAGAGATAGGATTAGCAATGTCCTAGAATGAGCTAAGCAGATTAGCAAAACAAATTTGATCAGTACATCATTTCCTTTCCTTGTATTCCCCTGCTTTAATCATATATGAAATTTTATACAGTATTCTCTTAGATGGCTACACGAGCAGCAACAGCTAGAGGAGGCCGTGGAGGCCGAGCAGGAGCAGCAGGAAGACGGGGGAATATCCCCATAGTTGTGGAAGGCCCCATTGTTCAGCCACCAGCACCTGAGGACTTTGAGCTAGACAAAGTAGCGAAGAGGTATAGGAACCTTGGGGGAAAACCCTTTACTGGCACTGGTACAGTGACCGAGGCTATAGCTTGGTTGAAGACCTGTGAGAAAATCTTTGAAGGCATGGGTATGGGAACCAACAACAAAGCACGACTAGGTATTTGGCTCCTACAGGAGGAAGCAGAGCTGTGGTGGGATGCCATTACCTCAGAGGATGCAGTAGGTACTGTCAGAACCTGGGAGCAATTCAAAACTATGTTCAATGAGAAGTTTGTACCTGAACAGGCTCTAGAGAGGATGCGAGAGCAGTTTGCTAATCTCCAGCAAGGAGATCTCTCTATTCAAGATTACCTGAATAAGTTTACCCAGTTGTCGCGCTATGCTCTAGAGCTTATTATGACTAACAAAGTAAAGAACAAGAGATTCATATTTGGGCTAAAGCACAAGTACCATGACAGAGCTATGAGCAACATCAAACTCTCCTTTTCAGAATTAGTAGAAATGGCTTGCAATTATGAAGATATGGATGAAAGGCACGCTAGCCAAGACCGCGCCAAAAGCCAAGCTGGAAATAAGCGCAAGGCTTCAACAGATCAACCCGAGTCTAGCATTACAGCGGCCGCTACTCAGAAACCTGGAAAGATCCCCAAAGGAAATTGCTACAACTGCGGAAAGCCAGGACATTTTTCTAATGTATGCAAAGCCCTGAGGAAACCAAAGGCCAATGACTCGGCCGAATGCTACAACTACCATAAGAAGGGGCACTATAGCAGGAACTGTCCTCTGAAGCAGAATGCACAGGTGGCTCATGTCTATGACGGGGAGACCCCGCCAGCTACCACCGATGGATCAGGTAAACCCGACGTCTTGGGAGGTACCCTTACCATTAAAAATATTCCTGTTTCTGTACTTTTTGATACTGGTGCATCATGTAGCTTCATTTCTGGTAATATTGTTCACAAGTTAAAATTGAATCAAAGAATTTTAAAGGAACCAATTAAAGTTCAAAACCCGATAGGAGGTTCTGTTAGTCTCAGTTTATACTGTAGAGCGCCTATCTCTTACTCTTGCTACAAGTTCTCTTTTGATTCGATTGTCATGGACCTTTCCGAATTTGATATTATACCGGGGCTGGACTGGTTGACAAAATATAAGGCCGAAGTTAGATGTGCCGAAAGAATCGTAAAAGTTGAAACAAAATCGGGGCATATCACTATACCATGTCTCGGTTCAGAAATTAATAGAAAAGAATTTTGGTCTTCTTTAGAAGTTACGCCCCCTTTATTAGAAAAGATACCGGTCGTTAAAAACTATGCGGGTGTGTTTGAAGAAGTAGGAAACTTGCCGCCGCAAAGAGAAATTGAATTTAGAATAGATCTAATTCTGAATGCCCGACCAGTAGTACATCCAATTAGAAGAATGGCCCCGAAAGAAAAAGAAGAGTTAGGTAGTCAAACCCGAGAATTGCTTTGGAAAGGTCTGATTAGACCGAGCTTTTCAGCTTAGGGAGCAGCAGTAGTATTTGTCCCGAAATCAGACGGTACTCTAAGACTTTGCGTTGATTACCGAGATCTCAATAAGCAGACACTGAAGAACAAATATCCCTTGCCCCGAATAGACGATTTGTTAGATCAATTAAACGAAGCAACAATATTCTCCAGAATGGACCTAGCTACAGGTTTTCACCAATTACGTATAGCAGAGGACTGTATTCCTTTGACAGCCTTCAGGGGTCCCGATTTATTCTACAAATGGTTAGTAATGCCGTTCGGCTTGTGTAACGCTCCAGCATACTTCGTCGACCTTATGAACAGAGTGTTCCGAGGTGTATTGAATAAATTTGTTCTAGTCTTCATCGATGACATTTTAATCTACTCCAAGTCGGAAGACGAACATGCAAAACATTTAGAACAAGTGTTGAAAATTCTAAGGAGAAATGTCTTGAAAGCTAAATTTTCTAAATGTGTCTTCTGGCAGGATGAAGTTAAGTTCCTAGGCCATGTCGTATCGAAAGAAGTGATTGCTGTAGACCCAAGCAAAATTACAGCGAGTCAAAACTGGAAACAACCTACTACCCCCACAGAAGTTCGAAGTTTCCTTGGATTGGCTAGTTACTATCGGAAATTCGTTCAGGATTTTTCAAAGATATCTGGTGTATTAACAAAGCTTACAAAGAAGCATGAGAAATTCAAATGGACTCCCGAATGTGAAGAAGCCTTCCAGGAGCTGAAACTGAAGTTGACAACCGCTCCAGTATTGACCATTATAGAAGGCAACCAAGACTTGATTGTATGGACAGATGCTTCTATTAGGGGGCTAGGCGCAATATTAATGCAAAAAGGCCAAGTGGTTGCTTATGCCAGCCGTCAGCTGAAGCCGCATGAAAGAAACTATGCAACTCATGATCTTGAGTTATTAGCTATCGTGTTTGCTTTAAGAATCTGGAGGCACTATTTATTTGGCAAGAAGTTCGAACTATTTACCGATCATCAATCCTTGAAATATCTGTTCACGCAGAAAGATCTAAATTTGAGACAACGGCGTTGGTTAAAATTCCTTGCAGCATACGATTTTGAAATTCTATACACTCCGGGGAAAGCCAATGTTGTAGCAGATGCGCTCAGCAGAAAGAATGAAATCATCGCCAGTTTTGTCATCACGTCTTCATTAATTGACCGGATCTCGACCCTGCAGAAAGACGATGAATTTATTCAAAGAGTCGGTCAGAGAGTCAAAGGAGGTGAATCCACAAGTTTCTGACTCGATGACAAAGGAGTTCTTAGATTAAAGAGCAGAATTTGCATCCCAAACCTTCCTGAGCTCAGAAGAGAAATACTTGATGAATGCCACAAGTCCAAATTAAGTATCCATCCCCGTGTGAGCAAAATGTATAATGATATCAAGCGCACATTCTGGTGGAGGTCAATGAAAAGAGATATTTCATTATATGTTAGCAGATGCCCCACTTGTCAGCTAGCCAAGAGTGATCAGCAGAAATTGGCTGGATTATTACAACCCTTAGAAATTCCAGGATGGAAGTGGGAACAAATTTCGATGGACTTCATTAATGGTTTGCCTCGAACTAAGAAAGGAAACGACAGTATATGGGTAATCGTAGATCACTTCACGAAGACTGCCCATTTCATACCTGTCCGATCCAACAGAACGGCTCAAAGTTTAGCACAGATTTACTTCAAAGAAATAGTTGAACTACATGGAGTGCCGCTCAATATAGTCAGTGATAGAGATCCCCTGTTTATTAGCAAATTCTGGGAAGCATTCCAGACAGAATTGGGATCCAAATTGAATCTAAGCACCGCTTATCACCCACAGACAGACGACCAAACTGAGCGGGTGAATAGAATTTTAGAAGATTTACTGCGGGCTTGCATTATCGATTTTGGAGGCTCATGGGAAGATCACTTATATTTAGCCGAATTCTCTTACAACAATAGCTATCAAGCAAGTTTGGGAATGTCTCCATTTGAAGCATTATACGGTAGACCGTGCAGATCTCCTGCATGTTGGGTAGAACCTGGCAACAGACTTGTGTTAGGGCCCGATATGATTCAAGAAGCATCGGATAAAGTCGATTTCATTAAGAAGCGATTGAAAACCGCACAGAGCCGACAGAAAAGTTATGCTGATGCGAGAAGAAGAGATTTATCATTTGCCGTTGGCGATTATGTTTATTTAAGAGTTTCTCCAATGCGAGGAGAAATCAGATTTGGCAAGACTGGGAAGTTGGCACCGAGATTTATTGGTCCCTTTCCTATACTTGAACGGATTGGAACTCTTGCATATAGGTTTTCATTACCTGAATGGTTGCTTGGTGTACATGATGTGTTCCACGTGTCTCAACTCACAAAACATGTTCATGATCCCGATCTTGTTGTGGAAGAAGCAGCGCAACAGGATATTGACATAACTCCAGAATTAGCACTCAGGAGAGAGCCATTAAAGATAGTTGGCAAGGAAACTAGAGAGCTGAGGAGGAAAAAGATTCATCTAATCAAAGTGCAGTGGAGTAGTGATCCTAGAGACTGTACTTGGGAGACTGAGGAAAGCATTAAACAAGCCTACCCCAAATGTAGAGTAGACATCTCTGACTAACTCCGGTGCAAGGTACCTTTACAATACTTTGCATTTACATTTTATTTCCTACTTAGCTGTTATTTCCTTTTCGAGGACGAAAAGTTTTAAGTAGAGGAGATTGTAATAACCCGGAAAATGTGAACCAATTTAAAATTTTTGAATTTGGTTATTACCAAAGAATTTGAATAATTGAAATAGCATATTTCAATAAAATAAAGAATAGGGTATGGTATTGCAGTTTGAAATTTTGAATACAAACTTTGTCTGACTGTACCGAGTGGAAAATATAACAGATTTTAGCAAAACTGAAAATATTTAAATCTGTTTATGAATACCTTATAAACGAATCTGAAAAATCGAAATTTCATAGCGGGAGTCAAAAGTTATGGCCAATTGAATTTTCAGAAAGGTCGCTATATAGCACATATAGCCCTTGAAAATTGATATTTTGCATACGACCTCAGAATTCGACGAAACCACTTTTGCTGGGTCCGGGATGTCAAATTATTGCTAAGTTTCAAATTTCATAATTTTTGAAGCTAGTATGTGAGCGGGGCAAATGAAAATGTGATTGGTCAATTTCTGTTAAAATGGGTCGACCTAAAAATGGTCGTTTTTCAAACGAGCTCAGAATTCGACGAAACTGGTTTTGTTAGGACCGTATCGTCAAAACAAAGCTAGATTTATTTTTCTGGAATTTTTCGATTCAGTTTGTGACCCTGGCAAATTGAAATGTACGTTCAAATTAAATATTAAATGTTTTATATTTTAATTTGAAAAATAACTGACTATAACAGTCGAATTGGCCAACAAAACATATCCCATTGTGTCCGGGATGGGGGTATTTAGCTAGGGGCGACAGTCGTTGGGTTTGATTTCGAGTCCGTTTGTGAAAACACTATTTAAAATTTCCTATATAGCTCCGACAATAGGAATTTTTCTTTTAAAAAAAAATCGAAAAAAACCCTAGCCGCCAGCGATTTGAATGACGCACGAAGCTCGAAGCTTCCCATCGATTTTGCCGCCGCCACAGCCAGTTTCGCCGCCTCCTCCAGTTGAGGATTCTGATCGCCTCCGCCTCCTCTTTAAATCCGACCAAGCCTCGTCTCAAACCATCGACTGTACACGTCGAATTTCGAGGAGGAAGTCGCCCCCTTTGGAGTGCCGCCGCGACTCGCAGGAGCGACCGAGTTCATCGCCACCACCGTCGATCGGAAGGTGGTTCGTAGCCCTTCGACGCCGTGTAGTCTGATCGAAGCAACAAGGTACGGTTTTGATTTAAAATCAAAACCTAGTTTTGAAGCTTTGAAAACCTTTCTGATTTAAATTTCTGAAATAAAAACAACACTTTTAAGTGTTGCAAAACTTTGAAAAATCATATCTTTTTAGTGTGTTAACGAAATTCGATGAAACAGGAGACACCGTGACCGCAAGGAGGCTCTCTACATTCTAGAAGAAGCCGCGGATTTTTCTGACCTTCCTACGATTTTTAGCACTGCAATAACCAATGTGAGGAATCTAAACTAATTGTGTGAATGAAATCGCGTTGTATAAATTATATAAGCGAAGTGTAAATTATATACGCATTGTATACCTCATGTACATGTGTTGTATAAGTTATATTAGCGATGTATAAATTATACAAGCGTTGAATGAAATATATATGCTTTGAATTGTGATGAAATGCAAGTGAATTATAATATTATATATATATATGTGTGTATATATATATATACTCCCCTCGTCCACAGACCATGGACGATATTTATTGCTCGTGATTGACGTGATATTATATGGTATGACGAATGGTTGGAAATAATTGTTTGTGGTTGATATGATGGTTGAAAAATGCCTTTGTGGTTGAAAAATACCTTTGTGGTTGAAAAATACCCTTTTGTGGTTGAAACAAATTAGAATAGGATTGTGGAATTGAAAACAAAACATGCCGTCTGCGTGCGAACTAGATGCATGATCCCCATTGTCAAAAACCGCGAGGTTTTAAGGTAGAGCGAGGAGCCGTACTAGGGACGGTCCCGGTTTTAACTACCCTGCTGTTATGCTGCCGAAATTTTCTGAAATATTCATGAATAAAATTCATTCGTTGAGTTGAAATTGATGTGTTGAATATTATTTGAATTTAAACAAATAGCTTTAGCGATAAAAATCACATTTTTATATATATACAAACTATATCGAATATTCATGTGTTAGAACAAAATTCATTCGTTGAGTTGAAATTCATGTGTTGAATATTATTGGAATTTAAACAAATAGCTTTAGCGATAAAAATCACATTTGTATATATATACAAACTATATCGAATATTCATGTGTTAGAATAAAATTCATTCGTTTAGTTGAAATTCATGTGTTGAATATTATTTGAATTTAAACAAATAGCTTTAGCGATAAAAATCACATTTTTATATATATACAAACTATATAGGATATTAATGTGTTGAGTTGCAATTCATTCGTTGAGTTGAAATTCATGTGTTGAATATTATTTGAATTTAAACAAATAGCTTTCGCGATAAAAATCACATTTATATATATATATATATATATATATATATATATATATACAAACTATGTAGAATATTCATGTGTTGAGTTGCAATTCGTTCGTCGATTTGAAATTCATGTGTTGAATGTTATCGTATTTTAAAATAAAATGAACAGACAATAAAAACTACATTCTTATTGTGAATATGAAGTGTTAAAAACATTCACGTGTTGAACAAATATTTTTGACGATAAAAATATTTCTTTTACCATGTAAATGCTTTGATAAAAATACACATGTGTTGAAATAAATAATAGTTTCCTAGAAATATTATTATTAGCTTTGTTCTGCATATATATATACATGTGTTGAACAGGAAAAATGGATTAGCTGTAGAGTAAAGAAATTATTTGCGTGCCCGACAAATAGGTAAGCCTTGATGAGTTGGCTGCGCAATTTTATTTTTATATCAACTCCTGTGAATGCCATTGGATGCGGAGTGCTGGTTATTCTGTGTGAAATAGTAAACATCGCCATAGGATAGTAACAATTAATTTTGAACTACACTACATGGCATACTTCTTGACGATAGGCATACTTCATCATATTCCACATAAGCAATTGGAGTTTGTGTGACGAGGTGGAAGATTTACCATACGAGCGAGAGGCTTGTATGGCGATGATTTTATACTACAGGTTGAACTGATGACTGATATGGACTATATAAAATATAACGATAAATTGCCAGATTAATAAAAACCCCACACGGGTCTGGAGTTGACAATAATCACGTCTCTCTAGTTATTAGATACAGCACATGGACTATTTATTTCCACACGGAAATGGGGTGACGAGAATTCATTCTCTGGAGTGATTATCTATACATGCTCCCCCGTAAACACCAGAATATATCACTATAAATATGTGGATGCTTTTTAGAATTTATTGGGTACCTAATACGGCCCAATAAATTTCCAAACCCCTCCCCATACAAAGGAGGTTATGGCGAAATTTTTCGAAATATTAAGGCAATAGTGAAATATTTGAAGTGAAAACGAAGTTGAAAATATAGAATGAACTATAGTTGGAATTATAGAATGAACTATATTATATATATAAATACAAATATAATTAATAGGAATCGAAGCCGTGCAGTTCGTGTTTCGGAATCGTAATTTGAAACGATTAGTGCGAGAAATCCGACCATCGGATTTTCCCGAAATCGCAACCGCTGGGTTCGCCTTGGAAATATCTTCCCAACGACACCAACCTTGTAAAAATCCAACGGTTGGATTGTCCGGAATGTTTAATTCAAATCTGAAGAAAAACATCACCAGAATCGATTATATTTATATATAAATATAAATATAATTAAATTTAATCGAATAACGACGCTGCAGTTCGAATTTTGAAACCGTAACTTCAAACGACTAGTGTGGGAGATCCGACCGTCGGATTCTCATGAAACAGGAACCGTTGGGTCCGCTTTGGGAATATCTTCCCACTGATATAGACTTCGTAGAAATCCAACGGTTAGATCTTCCGATATGCGTAAAACAAATTAGGGGAAAAACAGCGCCAGTGTCACGGCACGACCTGAAATGTCGTTTAATTAAATATGGCCATTTTTAAATAAATAAAAATGGCGAAAAATCGTTATAAAATATTATAAGCAACATAGATTGCAAATAAACCAATTGGGCTTGAATTTTTTGATATTTGATGATTGTATGTGTTTGAAACGAAAATAATACTAAAGAACTGAAAGATGGATGTCGAATAATATAACCATAGAAAGAATCGATTTAAATTTTAATGACGTGAATTATTTGAAAAGGCCGAGCTAACCCTCATTTCAAATAATTTATCGAACGATTCGAATTGGAAAATGCAAAGATGATTCAAGACCTACGATCTTCGTATCGGTTGGATGGGCGCTACTGAGGTTCCTGACCGGAGTAGCTACCGGAAAGGGACGGAAGTAGTAGCCGTCTGAATGTATGTGTTGATTGTACGGATATACGAGGAATTGACGCCTCCGGTTTCGTTCAGACCCAGAACAGACTTGTAAATGGACTGTGTGTCTGACATTGGATTTTGTTCTATACTGATTAATCTCTGTTATATATATATCTGTTTGGCGGTGGAGAATTTATTCTTTTGCTTAGCGTCCTTCTCTGAGACGTACGAGCTTAGAGGTTATACATCGATGGAAATCAATCGTATGGAGTGGACTGCCTATGTGGCATGCCAAGATGTTGTGATCAAGGCTTCTGTTGCAAAGCAAAGTCTTGTGGAAGATGATCAAAGCACGGTCTACGTGGCCTAGCTTTGTGTATTTCGTAGATTCGCGAGCCTCATACCCCTATATGAGTTAAAAACGGGATACGGACTGCAGGGAGAGCACGACGTTTCCGTCTAGCTATGGTGGTGTCAGTGACTTACCAGCCCCGACATATATATCTACTTTTCACCTTTGTGGTTGTTGGAATGCGAGGCGCCTCAATTATAGGTCTGTAAGGACCGGGAAACGTGTGTTCAGGAATTGCCAATCCTCAAACATAAGAGAGGACCGGCCCTGAAGATCCAGGGGTTACCCAGAGTGTGTAGTCCCGAGGCATTTGCTAGAATGTCTCGAAGCAGAGAGGAGCTTGCCCCTTGCCTCGACTCATGACAGAAACCCAATTTCCAATACGAAACAACGGACTCGATTGTAGAACTAGTATGGCGACATAGTATATGGTAGCTATGCCGTCTATGATTGATATTTATGATGCTATGCGTTTTTGAAACATATATGCACTAGTAATAATATCAATTGATTTTGCCTTATACGTATCAAGCATATTTGGCCATTATAAGGTAAAACTCTATCCTCCGGCTTGCGTTGCATTGTGTGATGGGACCTGAGTCTTATAATGGGTTCATTCTTTTTAAAAGCATCGCGTTGTTTTAAAAGAATTTACTTTGATTTAAAAGCACTAGCAATTACTGGAATAAACCCGTTCCGCGAAAGTGGCATGGTCCTATGATTTGCTTATTACTGTTGTTTAACTATTAAATAGATTCCTCATACCAGTCCCCATGACTGACTCGTTGTTTGTTTCACTTTGCAAACGCGGGTGCCCTTATTTTCACACGGGCAGCCTAGTACACAGGTGACAGGTTGTTTTTGGCTCTGCACTGTTGCATGGAGTGCATTTTTGGCTCATGGCGAGGCTGAATTCACAGAGATGACTTTGACATTTTCCGCCATTATTGTACTTATATTATGATTCCGCCACTGGCGATGCAGACTGCTTTACTTTCAGTACTTCTTATTGTATGTATATGTACCGCCTTCGGCAATGTAGACTGATACTCTTATTATGTCTCTACATGTATGTATTCCGCCTCTGGTGATGATGACTGATCACTTCCTTTTATTCACTAAGTTATATCCTACGCTATGCTATTCTGATGTTGTTACATGTTGTGATTCCGCTGTCATATCCATGTAAAATTATTCTATTTATTGTTCTGCTATTATATGTACTCTGCTATGATGATTAATGTGTTATATTCCAATGATTATCCTTAATACCTCCCCTTGGATTTTGGGATCGTCACAATTGTTGATTTATAAATTTATATGAATTTTATTTTGATTTGAATAGAATTTATAATCCTTCAAATTTAATTTAAAGTTGAATAAACGAAGAATAAATATTTCAATATATTAATGAACTGGTTAAAATTGTTGTTTTGCGAACAATCTCAAAATTTGATGAAATTAATTTTTATTGGATCTGGAATTGTAAGTTATTTTATGGTATAAAATTTCGTAGCCATCGAAGATATTGTTTTGATTGTAACAATTTAAAATGTGTAGAAATTTGCATGTATAATTTAGTTTAATAATCAAGTTTCAAAAGAAACTGCTAAAGACTTTGGAATTGGGCTTTGAAACCTAGTCCATTGCATTCAGAAGGCGCCAAAACCTTTTGTTAAATAGTAAGTAGGCCTGATTTGGACTCAATCCAAATTTTGGCTTAAATACACGCAAAACGATGAATTTTATAATAAAAAAATAAACTCGAAATCCTAATTATTCAGCCACCGTATCTTTGTTTTCGATGGCTGAAAATTTCGAAACTTCTTTTATTTAATTCTCCCAATCCGTTTAACGATTCCATGAAATTCCAAAAGCAAAATCGAAGATCATTGTGAGGATTTTACATCCATACAGATGATGATATGGGTTTGTTTCAGAATTCACAAGAATTTGGCCAAGAATTTGCGCGGTTTTCATGGAAATTGGAGACACAAGATCGACCAGGAGGACCGAATTTCTGGTCGCGGGTGGAGTTGACGATGGCGTTCCTTGTGGTGGTGCTCGTTTGTGGTATGAGGCTTCGTAGGCAGTTGCGTGATTTAGGGTTCGAATAGGTTAGGGTTTCTATACAGGTATCACACGCAAGAAGAAGAAGAGGAGCGCGATAAGGGTAAAAGAGTGCTGACGTGGCGTGCAACCATTGGGGTATGGAAAATTTATTTTATTTTATTTTTAATTGAAATGAAAATGATTAAACGTCTATAACGGTTTCACACGAGCTCCAATAGACACGCTATTTATTGCGTTTTAATCATTTCGACGAGCTCTTCGCGATGTCGCTAGATTGGACTGTGCTGAGACAATTAAATTTTAGGGTTATTTTGAATTTTAAACGCATTCATAACCAAAGGTGAGTGACCCACTCACACCAAACTAAAATATTTGATTGTTAATCAAATCAAATTTATGTTATGATATAATTGTTTTGTCTGATGTTTGATGTTTGATTGTTTAAACAGCTTATTTATGTTAATCAGTATCGACACTATAATTCAATTAATCACTATTATAAATTATACAGTTAGAATTTAATTTCTATTTTAAAAATCTTATACCTTATGGCTAGTACACTAATATTATATTGAACTGTTTAGATGTATTGATTTTGATGGATGCCTTGTAATTATATATTTAATGTATTGATATGTAATTCATCTTATTATCGACATTGTATATATATGTTATTAATTTTGTTGACTAATCCCAACCATTACCCTAGATGTTATGGGCATTAAATAAAGCCGGTATTAATCATTAAAATTGAATTAAGAACGTAGGTTGAAATGACAAATACCTATGACCCTGATTTGGATTGTAATGATATATATCAGTTCCCAAAACACTAAAATTAAATTTTTAGTATTACTTGGCCATAGGATAGATTATTATACACGGACGCCAATTGGTTAAAAACAAATTATTTTTAACCTTGGATTTTGGAATATTGTTATAAAGACAAAATAAATGATATTATTAAATGAATTACTTTAAATTTGAACTTTGACCTTTGAAATTTAAAAATTTAAATTTTAAAGAATTCGTAACTGTGGATAACTGAAGTTAAAAACTGAATTGAATATGAACTAAATTTATCGAAATTGAACTGTTTATCCATCTTTGATATTTACTTTAAATAGGAATAATTGAATCGTGAGCTCAGATTTTTATAAACGAATAATTCAAAGTGAGAATTAGAATTGAAATTCAATTATTTGAATCAAATTATTAAATCGAATTGTCTGAAATCGAATTATTGAATCGAATTGAAATATAAAAGGGAAGTCAAATCCTTTTGAATTAAGATATCAAAATTTAGTCGAACTAATTTGAAATTGGAATATGATTACCAGTTTGGTTAAATTTTGAAGAAACGGTTTTAATTCCAATTATAGTATTTTAAACCATTATATAAACTAATTTTATAATAATTATTTTCTTTATAAAATGTTTACCTTATAACTATTTATTTTATTACTAATTTTAAATATACTATTTTAATAATTAACTATTTATTTTATAACTATTTTAATCTTTTAAGTATAAATTTTACTAAATCTGAAATTTCTATTTTAAATACAAATCATTTATTTTCAAACTATTTTAATTATAAATCTAAACTATTTTAAATATATTTTTTAACTATTTTAATACTCAAATTATTTTGAAGTGGAAATTGTTTCAAGATTTTAAATTGGTTTAAATGGAGATTTTATTATGAAAAATATTCTATCTTGAATATTGAAATGATTTTTAAGAAAGTCTGGTATTTTTATATGAAGCACGAACCCAATTGAAACGTAAAAGAACAGACAGGTGCGAAAAATGTAAACGCTTGGTTGTTAAAGAGACTGAGGTCGGATATTGTCATACTCGCTGCCAACACCAAAAACCACTTTAACAACTGTGTACGCGGTGGATTCCAGAATGAAGTAGGTTGATTTTGAGGCGATTACTGGATTTGAAGAAAGAGAACGATGATGGATGTCATTGACCTTTGGATCATAGTTAAAATGACTAAAACAGGGCTATACCGTGACCAACTGGGGTTAGCTACCTCCATCGGCAACACTTATTCCTTTATTACTATAGTCCCTCGGTTTGATTGATTTGATGCATACCAATGATTTGGGAGTGTTGTTTGAGATGGGCGGTAGTTACGACTATGCGTTACCACTAGTCCGAGCGTGCAACTAGTATATGTTGGAAAATGGAGTTTTGATGACAACAACCTTATTTCAATTATCATTGATTATAAAATATATACTAACACATTTTGTATTGAATATATATATATATATATATATATATATATATATATATATGTGCAGGAATTTTATACAAGAAATATTATTGAAGACTGGTACAGTTTTAAAGATGATAGAGATTCAAAGATCAGAGAAATTTCAAGACTCATGAGTACTCAAGATTTCAATAATTCAAGAGTTCAAGATTAATATAGTTATAGAGACTAGATTGTGTAAGACTCTAGATAGCACTCCAGGTTCAAATTCAACTTCTAATTTTCAAATTTTGATTTTCAATTCTATCCTCAATCCTCTTTGTTTTATTTTCCATCTTTTCTATTTTTTCCTTTCTTATTCTTCTTTGTTTTTCAAACTTAAATTTTATATATTTATATTCTTATACTTTATATTTATATAGTTTAAAATCTTATAATTTTATAAATATGTTTATATAGTTTAATTTAATGTTTTCATATGATTTTCTACTTTATAATATTATATTTTGATTCAAGAATTTCCAGAATTATTCTTATATCAAAACACTCGAAAAAATGTTTTAAAATTCAAAAATACACTAGGGTATGTCGAAACAAAAAACACCATGTCGACATATAACTATCCCTTTTTCAATTTTGAAAGGAAGTGTCTTTTCACTATTTGAAACATTTCAGAAACATTACAACCTCTCACACATTATAAAAAGGGGGTTAAAACCGAAGTTATAAACATATCTTCTTCTCCACTTTCATCGTCTTACATTATATAATCATTCTTAATCATTTTTATGATTTCTATACTTATACTCTGCCGAATTCAATTCTGTTTTGACCATACTTCTTCTTTCTACACTCTCTTCACATATCTCTCTGAATCAAGTGCTATTGAAGAGGTACAGGGCTGTTTGCAAAAGTTGGGGTTGCGTTAAGGAGTTAGTGGTATCCCTTGTAGCCGTGAAATCAAGGACGAGTAATCGGTGGTATCCCTCGTAGTCATGAAATCAAGGAGGTTGGAATCGATGGTATCCCTTGTAGCCGTGAAATCAAGGAGGTTGTAATTGGATTTTGATATAGTTATAAAACACTACGCATTCCAAAGTTGTGTGGGATTAGACGTAAAAGCAATATGAACCAGTATAAAATTCGATGTGTTCTTTCCTTTTCTGCGTCTTTATTTTTATTTATTTTGTATCTGTGTTTGAATTTGTGTCTGTGATTGTTTTTATGGTGTTTGATTCGTTCGTAGTTCACATAAGTTTTAGATTTTTTTTTAATTCTCACAAACACTATTCACCCCCCTTTAGTGTTTGTTTTGCTTTAGCGATCCATTCTGCATTCCTTAATAATTGGTATCAGAGCAAGGTCTTTCAATAAGTTCATCATCTTATTTTTGAAAATAGTGATAATGGCAACCAACATTGTTAGACCACCATTGTTTAATGGTAGTAATTATTCATATTGGGTATGTAGAAAGAAAATTTATTTATAGTCAGTAGGTTTAGACACATGAAATAGTACAAAAAATGAATATGTTGAACCCACAACTTCATGACAAATGAACAAAAGGCTGCTCATAGAGCAATTCTAAAGCCATGAATATGTTATTTTGTTCATTAGATAAGAATGAGTTTAATAGAATATCAGTATGTAAAACTGCTTATGAAATCTAGAAACTTTACAAGTTACTCATGAAGAAACTAGTAAAGTTAAACAGGCTAAGATAGGCATGTTAGTTAATCAGTTTAAATTATTCAAAATGAATGAGAATGAGTCTATTCAGATATGTATTGTAGATTTCAAGAGATATTGCATTCGTTATCAGCACTTAGGAAAACTTATTTTGAAGTAGATCAAGTCAGAAAAATATTAAATTCATTAACTTCAGAATGGGATCAGAAGACTTTGGCTATTGAAGAAGACAATGATGTCAATGAAATGAAGATTGAAGAGTTAATTGGAAATTTGATGTCTTATGAAGTCCAATTACAGAAAATAAAATAGATCAATCGAAAGGAATCTATTGCACTGAAAGCAACAACAAATGATTCTGACTCGAGTAGTGAAGACGGTGAAGAAACAATGCTTATGACAAATCATTTTAGAAGATTTCTAAGATATAGAAGGAAGAGTTATAATAAAGGAAATTCAAAAATAAATGATGGTTGACGTTTTAACTGCAACAAACCAGGCCATATAAAGAAAATATGCCCATATCCAGATAAATTGACTCAACAAACGGACAACAACAACTCATCAAGAAAGAGAAAGAAAGCATACGCAACAACATTAGATGATTCAGTTTCGTCATCAAGTGATGAAGAACCAGAAACCGGAAGTACGGATATATGCTTTACGGCAATTCAGAGTTCAAAAAATCATGAAGAAGTGGATCAAAAAACCGAGTACGCATTAATTAAATTTTAATTTTATTTGGTTAAATGGTTGCTTTGTTTGTTTATTTGTTTGTTTGTTTTGATTTGAATTTAAAACTTTAAAAAAAAAATCGAAATTAGAAATTCAAATTTTAATTTTGAATTTTAAAATAATAGTATAATATTAAATAACCAATAAAGTAATAAAATAAAATTGTTTGAGCGTTTATTAGGATTAAAATTATTTCAGGAAATCGTTAAACCTGAAGTATAAATCGATAATATATTTCAAAACATAAAAATACAATTTCCTTTGAAATAAGTCAAGTATGTCGAAATACAGAAAAATATATGTCGACATATCTAACCAATTTTGAAATTTAAAATTTGAATTTCAAAAGTTTAGTGTGATGGCCTGCCCCGCACCAGCCGACATTTACCCTGAGATGCGCTATGCCAATGCCCGATTAGTACAGGACGGTTATCAAAAGAAAGGGATTTGAAGCTATGAACCACCAAGAACCTGTATTATATCTCATAGCGCATGGAATAAAATATAATAATAAAATAACTTGACATAAAACATGCGAGACAGTGCATAAGATAAAAACTAAACCATCATAGCAGTAGAATCTAAAATACAGCTTATGATCCAAACCATTATTATAACTTCAAAATACTATCTCTAAAGCAAAATAGAAAAGGTAAACCACTAATGCCCAAAGAAATGATCAACAACAACACAGGGAGAACATATGTAAATAGTACGTGGAAGCCTCATGCTCGTCTCCGGACAGCTACTCGTGCATACTACCTAACATGTCTCTAGTCAGCTCATTTAGGAGCACCCAGAGTAATAAGAAGAGACATAAAACTCTAGGTTAGACAAAAGTCTAGTATGAGCGATAGCAGCAAAACAGAACAATAACAAGTATAAATAATCATACCTGAATCTGGACCTACAACCAAAGAGTTAGCACAATACTCTAAGGTAACACTAACGTATGGTGTAAAGTGGAAGTGTGCATGTCATGGTGATAGCAAACATCATACATAGCAATCAACCTCGCATCTCTCACTCAGTGTGTAAAGTATACAATATCCACCACTTTGATAACCAAATCCTTTGCTACGACCACTTTGCCCTTGGGGTCTTAATGACCCCATTACGCTGGTCCATAGCCACTATTCCCTTGCTACAATCACCTTGCCCTTGGGAGTCCTAATGGTCCCATTGCACTGATCCATAGCCATGCTACGATCACTTGCTCTTGGGAGTCTTAATGATCCCATTGCACTGATCCATAGCCCCTAATCCGTCTCTCAGTGGTGAACTAAAGCTATAGATATCGATAACCCCTTTACACACGCCCCGCAGCTAAGCCCAACTCATGAAGTTAACTTACTGGTTCCCATCTGGATCCTGAGTAATAACCTCCCATTTGGATTTACTTTGCATCTCGGGTTTTGGTCTCCTCAAGTTCGCACTTCAGTTTCCATTTGGTTCGCGACACACAAGCGGCCCACGCTTCGTGGCTCGTGCAAGCAGGTGGCTCGTGGCTTCTTCCTCGGTTCGTGAGAGCTCTAGTTCGTGACCTACTCGTGGGGTCCACTGTGGTGCTTCCCCTGGCGACTCGTGGTGATGCTCCCCTGGCGGCTCGTGGTGATGGTCCACGTGTGGAGCAATGCTGGGTCAGTTCGTGGAGCTTGGTCCACTCGTGATGCGGGGTGCCACGATCGTGTCGGGTCGTGAGGGTGGTATCACGATCGGGGGGAGGGGAGTCTGACCAATTTCCTGCAACTTTTCGCTACGAGATATTTACGCCATACGATGGCGTTTTCGACAATTCTAACATTGCTAAACAATCATGAAGTATTCCAAATAGTATTAATAACATATAGGATCAACCATAAACACCGAAACAACAATCTAACAAGTTAAAATGGATCAAACATACCCAAAATCCACGATTTTCCCCTTAGTCCCCTTAACCATGCTTAACCATATGATTAACAAACTTAACCCAAACTTTTACCAGTGACGTAAAATAATATTTCAGAATTTATGCATGTTTTTCCATATTTTTTCTGAGTTATAATTTCGTTAATTATCACTAATCACCCCTAATTAGCCGTAATTAGTGAATAAACATGCTAATCACTCACCTTAGCCACAAATAAATTTCAGATTTGAAACTCTAACTGATTTAGCATGGTTCCCAATGTATTCCAATAGCTCTATCTCGATTTCTATGCTAAGCCACCTTAATTTGATGTAGATTTAGCTAATATGTAATTAGAAAGTGATTAAAAAAAGTGATTTGGGAGTTGGAGGCCATTGCTAGGTTTGATGAGATGATAAGTGGCAGCTGAAAAATGAATAAAACTGATTTCCCAAACCCTATCAACCCTCCCATAACCCTAATCCCAAAATGGGTTATGGGCTTAGCTGTTAATCACCCGGTTAAGCCCAGTTATGTTGTTTTCCACATTCCAAACCTTATTTCAGCCATATCTCCCAAATGATAAGTCTATTTGATTAATGTGATCACTCTACGAAGAGATAAACCATCATCCAAATCCAATGGAAGTGGTTTCAGGTCAAAACTCCTTACCAATCAAAAGTTATAGGCGAAATAAGATTCGCCAGGGGAAAACGATCATATAAAATGTAACAACCCGTGAATTCTATAACATTAAGCTTCACAAATTAAAGTGTATTTAATTCTAAATGAAAGAATTAAGGGAAATGGGTTAAGCCATCGCGTTCGTCTCGGAATTCTCCTTGAGATAGAGTCCAAGTTTACGCGAATCGGACTCCGTATGAAGGAGTTATGACCTTCGGAAGTTTCAGAGTAAAATTTAAAATTCAAACATCTCAGTTTCAAATTCGAAATTCGAAAAACAAGTTTAAACTGGGCTGGGCGGGAAAATTCCCGCCCAGAGACCAGGTCGACCATAGGGTCGACCATGGTGTCGACCTGGCCACCCCAGGTCGACCATAGGGTCGACCTGGGTGTCGACCTACCAGTCGACCTACTTGGTCGACCTGGCTGGCTGGGTCTGGCTCTGGCTTGAATTTCTGTGGCTCGGTGTGTCACTAGGGCTGACATGTCACCTCTTGATTGGCTCTTTGAACTTTGTATGGTCTAGATTCCTCCTGTCTTCTTCTGACGGCTCAAAACAATTTAAAATCTATAAATATACCCTAAGTCTCAACTAAAAATTCACACAAAAAAATAAGATGGGAGTCGTCATGCTGCCAGGAAGGAATTGAGCATAGCCGTCAAAAGAGAGAAGCTTAGAGACGAATCCAATTAAGAAGAAGAAAACTAAAGCTTAATCAAATTAATCAACGCAACGTTAATCAACCCAAAGGAGCGCATCTCAATTTCAGAATTCAGAATCCAGAATTCAAGATTCTGCATTCATTGTAAGTATAGTGACCTTTCAGAATATGAATAAAAACTGTGACGTGATTGGATGTAAATGAAAATAGAATTATGTTGTTGTATGAATTTTGTGTATTGTAATAATTCTGTCATGACTTGTGTATTGATATTTGTGGCATAAATTGATTGATGCAAGCCTATTGGACATTTGTATATGAAAGTAATAGCAATAGCAAGTTGTGGTAAAAACTAGAAATTGATCCCTTTATGTTTATGTCGATGGCATGGACTATATACATTCCCTTAGTCTAAGTTAGAATTTATGAAAACATGTTATAGATTTGAGACCTTTTATGCCTACATGACCCAAAACCTATGAACACATTCTTATGTTTATTTGCATGTATAATTGGATCTATGTTAAGTATCGTTTGGGTTTCATAAACTATGCAAGTTCATGTTGAAATAGGCTATATGATTAGATGTTAAAACTGGACATTTTGGTGAAAATACAACATGCTAGTTTTGTGGTTGACATTATGCCAAGTTAAACATGTTTAAACACAAGTTTGTATAAGCCTAAACTATGCCATTTCATATGTCACCTACTTAGTTATACTTTGATTTGAATGCAAGTTCACATGACCCATAATTTATGTTGAATCGCTAAATTGCAAGTTCATGCGCCATACACCTTTATGTGAAATATTACATGTTCTTGGTTTCCCCTTTTTCTCACATTATAAAGCTGGGCTGAATTGTGTCAAGCCCAACACTTGTTATAATGTTGCGAACGTACAAACGGGGGTAATAACGTTGGGTGTAAAACATTAAAAATATAAGTTGGCATGGTTGGCACATGCCAACGGCAATGACATTCTAACGGTATGAATTGTTATACCCAAGAATAAAGAACATGAAATTTACATATATATAATTGGAAGTAATAAAATATGTAAATTCAGAAAACACGATATGCTTAACCCGAGGTTGGATTGAGTTGTGATGTAAACCTGCCCGGACCCGCCCGACTGTCCAGTAGTCACAACTATACCTATCCAATGTGGGTGGTTAAGCATTGAGCCCAATAAGGACCCGAGGTTAGACTGAGCTACGGTGTAAACTTGCCCCGAACCGACCAGCACATCCAGTAACCGTAGCAATACCTGTCTAATGTGAGTGGTCAGGTGCTCTAATAGGTTAAGGACAGATGGTAGGGTTAAGTCAACTATAACACTTAACCAAATTCAACATGTTAACAAGAATTGATGGGGGGGGGGGTTAGGTAAATACACACACTTAACCACTTAACATGTTTGACTAAAAAAACCCTAGTAACGAGGGACCCGTTCCAACAGTAACCCAAGTTAGGTATCATGGTACCCTGAAACTAGGCAGGGTGAGTCACGATTACTGGGCTGATTGTAAGCGGTCAAAGCGACGGCGGCGGGTGCAACAGTGTAGGTTCTAACGGGGTGCGGGCGTGCACACACTCCGGAGCAGACAAACAAGGCACTGGCGGCACCAGTAGTATAACCTATGCCTTCTAGAATTGTGTCGGGGCCGCCACCATGGGTCTTGATACACCCCATGGTGGGACAGGCATAGGTATCTACAATTCTTGGGGGCCGTATGACACATGTTTACGCGAGTAGGAGACGATCTTTAGAAAATGGGGATCACTTCACCCTCAGCATGGGGTGCCAGTTAAAATAAGTTGAAGTAGGTGCAGAGATATAGTGTGGGTGCGATAGCACATTCGATTCTAAACGACACTTCCTTAGCTTGTGACACTTTCCTGTTTTCAGTTTATATCTATCATGCCCTTTTTCTTGTTCACATACTGAAGAGTTACTAGATTTACTCAGGCTTTATGTCTGACTCTATTTTCTTTTCGTCTTCTTTTCTTTCGTTCCCCCATCCCCCCAGGTCCATAAGGAGGAAACAACTCAGCTCAGTCAGACCCATTGCAAGCTCCAAGACCATAGACGTATGGTTTGGAACTCTTTTGCTCGGATCATGGCTTTGGATATCACTATGGGGATTTTTGTTAATTTTATTTATGTTTTATGCTTCTTTAATAGTCAAGACAGTAGTGAGGTTGTAATGATGGAAGTATTTTGAGACAAATATGGAAATGTTTTGTTTGAACACGTATTGATGAAATAAAAGTCCGTTTGGTTTCCGCTGTTTAAAATATGTGTATTTATATCTGTCTTGTGTTTATCTGTGGCTTTTACTAATAAACCTCCACCAAAGTTAAGGCATTCCCTTTGTGAGTGACCTTAACGGAGGTGGGGTGTTTCACTTGGTATCAGAGCATAGGTTTACCAGATAAGATAAAAAAATTTGAAATTGTTTTCAAAAGAAAGTTTAAAGAAGCATTTTTCAAGAGAAAGTGTTATATTTATAAAAAGACAAAATCCCCCAAAGCCATGTGCCCTATCTATCTCTCTCTATCCTTCGTTTTGAATTTTTCCTTTCTGTTTCAGCATGTCTGGAGACCTTAACCTCCCGGAAGGAGTGCCGATACCCAGCTGGTTTAAGAGGCACTTAGAAGCAAGGGCCAATGGCGCGGGCCCAGCAGACATCCCTCCTCCAATGGCCATAGTTCCTCCTCCTCCACCTCCTCGTGGAAATGCCTTCGCAAAAACATGTAGAGACTTCAAGGCTATGGGTGAAAAGACTTTTATGGGACAGAATCCTTTGTAGGAGCAAGAAACTGGCTAAAGGAGACTGAGGTTCTGTTTGTCATCTTCGGAGTTGATGACAGGCAAAAGATACAGCTAGCAGTATGGTTGCTTAAAGATGAAGCTTCCTATTGGTGGGAAATTACCAATGCTCAGAGGGCGGTGGAAACATGGGAAGACTTCAGGACAAGGTTTGAGATGAAATTCCTCTCCCAAGCTGAAAGAAGCCTGCAAATGGAGAAGTTTCTAACTCTGAAACAGGGAAGTATGACAATCAGTGAGTATGTTAATCAATTTAATCAGCTGGCCAGATTTGGGCTAGACTTAGTAAACACCCAACACAAGAAGGCACTTCGCTTCGTCAAGGGTTTGAATGAGCCTCTACACAGCCTTGCTATGACCCATGTATCCACGAGAGCGACTTATGAAAGCTTGGTGGACATGGCGTTAATACACGAGGAAGACAACGGCAAGAAAGAGACCAAGGTGGAAGAGAAGAAAGAGGGTCTACAAGCAAAGAAAACAGACTTCAAGAAAGGAGGGAAGAACAATAAGCCCCGTGAGAGGAGGTGTAATTTCTGTGGCATTGTGGGAAATATATCAAAAGACTGCCGGAAAAGGAAGGCAAAGATGGGTGGTTGCTTCCATTGTGGAGAAACTGGGCACCAAGCTAAGGACTGCCCAAAGAAGAAAGGGAAGGGGTAGAAAGCCGGATCCACTTCAGGGTGTCAGGTTCATACGCTAGTGGCACCTCAGCAGGAATGGGGTAGTAATATTTCTGTAGAAAGTGTAGTCTATCTTTATGATCATCCATCTCGCACACTTTTTGACTCTGGCGCATCACACTCTTTTGTTTCATCTGCCTTAGTAGAATCTCTGCAGCTAGACACTTGTATGGTAGATGATCCCTTAGTAGTTTCAAATCCAATTGGGGGCTCCGCTTACTTGTCAATGGTTTGTTTGGGTTTGAAAATCTCTATTCTCAGCGTTGAGTTTAGTTGTAATGCCTTTGTTTTGGGCTTCTCGGGATATGGTTTGATCTTAGGCATGGACTGGTTATCCTGTAATGGTGCCATCCTTGATTGTGAGAAAAGAGTAGTTAGACTCTTGACTCGGCTTGGTAACACTCTAGAAATTTCTTGTAATCCCTTGAATACTGTTATGCTTAGTTATCTAGAGTCGCTTGATGCTTCTGATGAGAATTTGCAATCAGTTAGAGTAGTCCAGAAATATCCAGATGTCTTTGAGGAGGTGAAAGGCTTACCTCCGAGGAGGGAAATAGACTTCCGCATATATCTTGTGGATAATGCAAAGCCTGTAGCTTTACCTGTCAGACACATGGCTCCAAAGGAGAGAAAGGAGCTCAGTAAGCAGGTTAAAAAACTTCTCGAAAAAGGGTTCATTAGACGGACCATTTCGGAATGGGGTGCTCCAGTGGTGTTCGCAACCAAAGCGGACGGTTCGCTTCGCCTTTGCGTCGGTTATAGGGAGTTAAACAAATTGACCAAGAAAAATAGGCACCCTCTTCCCCGAATCGACGATTTGTTTGATCAGCTTGTAGGAGCGTCGGTCTTCTCCCAACTTGATCTGGCAACTGGGTTCCATCAGGTGTGAGTAGTTGAAGACAGCATTGATAAGACAGCGTTCAGAACCCCAGATGGTTTCTTCGAGTGGCTTGTCATGCCTTTCGGCTTGACAATTACACCCGCTTATTTCGTAGACCTAATGAGCAGGGTGTTCAGAGAATTCCTCAACAAATTTGTGGTTGTCTTCGTAGATGATATCTTAATCTTCTCAAAGAATGAGGAAGAGCATGCTCAGCATCTGAAAGAAATCATGGAAACTCTCCGTACACATCATCTAAAAGCCAAATTCTCCAAGTGCCACTTTTGGAGAAAGGAGGTAAGATTTCTGGGGCATATAGTGTCCAAAGAGGGGTTGGCTATGGACCCCACGAAAGTGGTGGTAGTGTAAGATTTGAAGACACCAAGAAATGCAACCGATGTTCGAAGCTTTCTTGGGCTAGCTGGTTTTTACCGAAAGTTTATTAGGGATTTCACGAAAATCTCAGCCCCACTCACAAGGCTAACAAAGAAGAATCTGGCGTTCACTTAGGATTTGGAATGCGAGTTTGCTTTCCAACGATTAAAAAGGGCTCTCACAACAGCCCCAGTTCTGACTTTGCCATATGGAAGCAAAATGTTCACAGTATACACGGATGCATGTGGAACAGGACTAGGCGCTATTCTAATGCAAGAAGGAAGGGTAGTAGCTTATGGCGGAAGACAACTGAAAGTTCATGAAAAGAACTGCCCAACCCACGTTCTTGAGTTAGCCGCTATCGTCTTTGCACTTAAGTCTTGGCGCCATTATCTCCTAGTTGAGAAGTTCGAATTATACACTGACCATAAATCGTTGAAATATCTCTTCTCGTAGAAGGATCTTAGCTTGAGGCAGCAAAGATGGATGGAGTTTCTTGCCTCGTATGACTTTGAAATTTCCTATACTCCCGGCAAAGGCAACGTAGTAGCAGACGTGTTAAGCCGAAAGATACTGACCTTAAGCCCGCTCTTTGTGGAAAGGAAAAGCTTGGAGTATATAGCCAGTTTTAACTTTAGGCCCTCCTCGGATTTTGTACCGGGTTTGCTAGAATCTCTCGAAGTACACCCTACTCTCTTAGACTCAATAGGGGCTGCACAACGTAAAGACCCTCAGCTTGTTGATGTGATTGATAAACTTATTAGGGGTGAGACTTCTGGTCACCTCAGTAGATACGCCATCGATGATAAGGGTTGGCTGAGGCGAGACAGAAGATTATGCATCCCACAAGCAAGGGAGTTGACAAAGAAGGTTCTCAAGGAAGCGCATCAGTCCAAGATGACTATACACCCTGGCGGTGATAAGATGTACAAGGATATAAAAAGGACTTTCTTTTGGAGCGGCATGAAGCAAGACGTGGCAGATTTCATTTCTAAGTGCATGACCTACCAACGGGTCAAGGCGGAACAGAAGAAACATGGAGGACTACTTCATCCTTTAGAGGTCCCACAGTGGAAGTGGGATAGCATTTCAATGGAATTCATTAATGGACTACCTAGGTCGAGAAGAGGCAATACTAGCATTTGGGTAGTAGTGGATAGACTTACTAAGAGCGCCCACTTCATACCTATCAAGAGTAGAAGGACTGCCTCATCTTTAGCATCTCTTTATCTCAAGGAAATAGTTCGACTCCATGGGACACCCTCCAGCATTGTTAGTAACCGAGACCCTATCTTCACAAGCGAGTTTTGGCGGAGTCTGCAAGAAGCTGTAGGCACACAGTTATGTTTGAGCACGGCCTATCACCCCCAAACCGATGGCCAGACGGAAAGGGTGAATAGAGTTTTAGAGGATCTTTTGAGAATTTGCGTTCTTGACTTTGGAGGGACTTGGGAGGATCACCTTAGTGGAATTTGCATACAACAACAGCTACCAAGCTACCATCGGTATGGCGCCCTTCGAAGTCTTGTATGGAAGACCGTGCAAAAAACCAACTTCTTGGTGGGAGTCTACAGATAAGCTTATACTTGGGCCAGATATGATTCGAAAGACTTCAGAGAAAGTGGACTTGATACGGAAAAGGATGAAGACAGCCCAAGACAGACAAAAATCCTACGCCGACAAAAGAAGGACCGACCTTGAGTTTGAGGTTGGAGACAGGGTTTTCCTTAAGGTGTCTCCTTTAAGGAACGTCGTTCGCTTTGGATCCACGGGAAAGCTAGCACCAAGATTTGTAGGACCGTTTCCTATCATCGAGAAGGTTGGGAAGATGGCCTATAGATTAGAGCTACCCGAGAGACTGGCCGGAGTTCACAACGTCTTTCATGTTTCTCACCTCCGTAAGTGTTTGCATGAGTCTGCGGAAGTGGTGGAACCTAGCATTCTAGAAGAAGCCGAAGTGGAACGTGAAGCAACTGTGAGGAGAGTTCCAACCTACATCTTAGGAATTGAAGTGAAAAAGCTACGCAATCGCGAAGTCAAACTCGTTAAAGTTCAGTGGAGCGACACCGAGGAAGACGCGACTTGGGAAACTGAGGACAGAATGCACGCTGCTTACCCTCTTCTTTTTTAGGGTACATCTTCGATCTCTTTTTTTCCTTAAGTTATGCTTTATCTATCTTTTTAGGTATGCATCCTCGGTCCTTTTCCTAACTCCTTAAGTAGAAAACAAATGGATGCAAACATGTATTTGAAAACATGTTATGGATGATGGCTGCAAATGGTTACTAGTGATTGCTAGTGGTTGCTCGTGGATGCATATACACACACACACCCTAGGTTATAGATCGGCTCAGTCACTTCATATTGCATATATGTATTCTCATCTGTATATGGTTGAAACTTGATATGCTGTCATATGGTCGTCGCATTTGTATGAATAATTGTGCACTCATATAGAATTATGAGTAGGAAAAATTTGCATACATAATGGATTCATGACACTTACATGATTCGCATTAAGGAGGTCAACTGAATCAGTAGACCACCTTATTTCTTCATTAGATAAGGATATGCACACACACTATGCATATGATCACAGAGCATTAGAAGTCTTTTAAGGACAGTGTATGCCTGTGTTTGTTGGTTGAGTAGATGGACTGTTGGATGGTAGGATATACAACTTTCCTAACTTGAAGATTTCGGTGACGAAATCCTTTTAAGGGGGAGCCCCGTGAATTCTATAACATTAAGCTTCACAAATTAAAGAGTAATTAATTCTAAATGAAAGAGTTAAGGGAAATGGGTTACGCCATTGCATTCGTCTCAGAATTATGCTTGAGATAGAGTCTGAGTTTGCGCGAATCGGACTCCGTATGAAGGAGTTATGATCTTCGGAAGTTTCAGAATAAATTTTAAAATTCAAACAGCTCAGTTTCAAATTTGAAATTCGAAAAACAAGTTTAAACTGGGATGGGTGGAAAATTACTGCCCAGAAACCATGTCGACCATAGGGTCGACCATGGTGTCGACCTGGCCACCCCAGGTCAACCATAGTGTCGACCTGGGTGTCGACCTACCTAGTCGACTTGGCAGGCTGGGTCTGACTCTGGCTCGAATTTCTATAGCTCGGTGTGTCATTAGGGCTGACCTGTCACCTCTTGATTGGCTATTTGAACTTTGTATGGTCTAGATTCCTCCTGTCTTCATCTGACGGCTCAAAACAATTTAAAAATCTATAAATACACCCTAAGTCTCAACTAAAAATTCACACACAAAAATAAGATGGGAGTCATCATGCTGCCAGGAAGGAATTGAGCATAACTGTCAAGAGAAAGAAGCTTAGAGACGAATCAAATAAGAAGAAGAAAACTAAAGCTTAATCAAATTAATCAACGCAACGTTAATCTACCAAAAGGAGCGCATCTCAGTTTCAGAATTCAGAATTCAAGATTCTGTATTCGTTGTAAGTATAGTGACCTTTCAGAATATGAATAAAAACTGTGACGTGATTCGATGTAAATGAAAATATAATTGTGTTATTGAATGAATTCTGTGTATTGTAATAATTCTGTTATGACTTGTGTATTGATATTTGTGGCATAAATTGATTGATGCAAGCCTATTGGACATTTGTATATGAAAGTAATAGCAATAGCAAGTTGTGGTAAAAACTAGAAACTGATCTCTTTATGTTTATGTCGATGGCATGGACTATATACATTCCCTTAGTCTAAGTTAAAATTTATGTAAACATGTTATAGATTTGAGACCTTTTATGCCTACATGACCCAAAACCTATGAACACATTCTTATGTTTATTTGCAAGTATAATTGGATCTATGTTAAGTATCGTTTGGGTTTCATAAACTATGCAAGTTCATGTTGAAATAGGCTATATGATTAGATGTTAAAATTGGACATTTTGGTGAATATACAACATGCTAGTTTTGTGGTTTACATTATGCCAAGTTAAACATGTTTAAACACAAGTTTGTATAAGCCTAAACTATGCCATTTCATATGTTACCTACTTAGTTATACTTTGATTTGAATGCAAGTTCACATAACCCATAATTTATGTTGAATCACTAAATATGTAAAATATTACATGTTCTTGGTTTCCCCTTTTTCTCACGTTATAAAGTTGGGCTGAATTGTGTCAAGCCCAACACTTGTTATAATGTTGCGAACGTACAAACGGGGGTAATAACGTTGGGTGCAAAACATTAAAAATATAAGTTGGCATGGTTGACACATGCCAACGGCAATGACATTCTAACGGTATGAATTTTTATACCTAAGAATAAAGAACATGAAATTTACATATATAATTGAGAAGTAATAAATATGTAAATTCAGAAAACACGATATGCTTAACAAGAGGTTGGATTGAGTGGTGATGCAAACCTGCCCGAACCCGCCCGACTATCCAGTAGTCACAACAATACCTATCCAATGTGGGTGGTTAAGCATTGAGCCCAATAAGGACCCGAGGTTAGACTGAGCTACAGTGTAAACCTGCCCGGAACCGACCGGCACATCCAGTAACCGTAGCAATACCTGTCTAATGTGAGTGGTCAGGTGCTCTAAGAGGCTAAGGACAGATGGTAGGGTTAAGTCAACTATAACACTTAACCAAATTCAATATGTTAACAAGAATTGATGGGTGGGGTTAGGTAAATACTGACACTTAACCGCTTAACATGTTTGACTAGAAAAACCCTAGTAACGATGGACCCGTTTCAGCAGTAACCCAAGTTAGGTATCATGGTACCCTGAAACTAGGCAGGGTGGGGCACGATTACTGGGCTGATTGTAAGCGTTCAAAGCGATGGCAGTGGGTGCAACAGTATAGGTTCTAACGGGGTGCGGGCGTGCACACACTCCGGAGCAGACAAACATTGCACTGGGGGCACCAGTAGTATAACCTATGCCTTCTAGAATTGTGTCGGGGCCGCCACCATGGGTCTTGATACACCCCATGGTGGGACAAGCATAGGTATGTACAATTCTTGGGGGTCGTATGACACATGTTTACGCGAGTAGGAGCCGATGTTTAGAAAATGGGGATCACTTCACCCTCAGCATAGGGTGCCAGTTAAAATAGGTTCAAGTATGCAGAGATATAGTTTGGGTGCGATAGCACATTCGATTCCAAACGGCACTTCCTTAGCTTGTGACACTTTCCTGTTTTCAGTTTATATCTATCATGCCCTTTTTCTTGTTCACATGCTGAAGAGTTACTAGATTTAATCAGACTTTATGTCTGACTATTTTCTTTTCGTCTTCTTTTCTTTCGTTCCCCCCAAGGTCCACAAGGAGGAAACAACTCAGCTCAGTCAGACCCTTTGCAAGCTCCAAGATCGTAGACATATAGTTTGGAACTCTTTTGCTCGGATCATGGCTTTGGATATCACTATGGGGATTTTTGTTATTTTATTTATATTTTATGCTTCTTTAATAATCAAGACAGTAGTGAGATTGTAATGATGGAAGTATTTTGAGACAAATATGGAAATGTTTTGTTTGAACACATATTGATGAAATAAAAGTCTGTTTTGTTTCCGCTGTTTAAAATATGTGTATTTATATCTGTCTTGTGTTTGTCTGTGGCTTTTACTTATAAACCTCCACCAAAGTTTAGGCATTCCCTTTGTGAGTGACCTTAACGGAGGTGGGGTGTTTCCTAAAATTCGGCAAAAATCATGAACGTGGGAAATGATCCCAATAGTCGTTCCCCAAAGTTACATGACCATATGACTTCGTATGTAAATGAAATAAATATTCTGCGATCCTCCGATGCGTAGAATGTGGGTCGTTACACTCTCCTCCTCTTAAAAAATTTCTCCCCCGAAATTCCTTAACCAAAACATACAATGGTTCCCCGCATGCCTATCAGCCATTTACAAACAATCGAACATACATAACAACACAACAAGCCTATCCTAGAGTGCGGTTTACTAACAAGGGAGTAACTATATTGCAATTAAAACCTTACCAGACAAAGAGTTCTGGATGCGTCTTCCTTACATTCTCTGTTTCCTAAGTATAGTCGTTCTCATTATCACCCCCTAGACCTTGACTAGTTTCAACGTCTTTCTTCGAAGTTGCTTCGTACCATGTTCGACAATACGAATCGTTCTGCTATTCTCAACCGTCTTGGGTTCTACCTCAATATTGTCCAATGATCTGGTGAAATAGTCATATCAGAATCGTGCACGAACTTTCTTAACTGGGAAACATGAAATATGTTGTGAACTCCCGCCATCTTGTCAGGTAATCCAACTTTATATGCTAAATTCCCAACTTGTTCGAGAACTGGAATGGACCCACAAATCTTGGGGCTAAGTTACCTCTCCTATCAAATAAAATCACACTTTTCAATGGAGTGATCTTGATAAATGCCAAGTTGCCAATGGAGAATTTCAAATCTCTTCGTCTTTTATCAGCATAGCACTTCTGCCTATCTCGGGCAGCCTTCATTCGTTGTTGAATAACCTTGATTTTATCTGAAGTTTCTCTTATTACATTTGGTCCAAGCACAAACTTCTCACCGGTCTCCAACCAACACGATGGTGAGTTGCACGACCTTTCATACAAAGCTTCAAATGGAGCTATATCAATACTAGATTGATAATTGTTATTATATGCAAACTCAACTAGATGCAAATGGTCATCCCATGACCCTCCAAAATCCAATATACAAGCTCTTAAGAGATCTTCTAATACCCGACCATTGGTTTGAGGATGGTACGTGGTACTGAGATGTAATTCTGACCCTAATCCTCTTGCAAGCTCTTCCAAAACCCACTAGTAAATAACGGATCTCGCTCACTTACAATACCTTTGGGTACTCCATGAAATCTCACTACCCACTTCATATACAGTTCTGCTAACTTAGTTGCTGTTCTGTTCGACTTGACCGATATAAACCTTGCACTTTTGGTCAGTCGATCCACAATCACCTAAGTGCTATCATGAACTGATCTAGTCCTTGGTAAACTGTCGATGAAATCCATAGAGACTTGTTCCCATTTCCATTTGGGAATTTCCAACGGTTGTAACAAACCACTTGGCTTCTTTTGTTCAGCTTTAACTAATTGGCAGTTCATGCACTTAGATATAAACTTCTCAAAGTCTCTCTTCATCCCTTCCCAATAGTGGGTGTGCTTCATGTCTTGATACATTCCCTAAGCACTTCATCTCTCAATCCATTAACGTTGGGTAAAACTAGTCTCCCATTTTTTCAAAGCCATCCCTCTCGACCAAGACCATACTTATTCATTTTCTCTTCGTCAATACCCATCTCTACCTTGAATATGATTTCCAATAGATTAGGATCATCCCTCTGACTGGAACCAATCCGCTCAATCAAAGTTGGTCTGATCGTCAAAACTAGATAACATTTCTGGATCCAATTCGCAATTTGGTCTAAAATCATATCCTACGATATAATCCAGATGCTTCCATTCCAGAAACATTGCCCTTAAAATGGCATGTCTCTTACTCAATGCATCACCTACCGTATTTCCCTTCCCAAGTGTGTATGCGATGTTGAAATCATATGAAGCCAAGAACTCTAACCATCTCTGCTAATGGGGATTTAGATCCTTTTGAGAGAAAAGATACTTTAACGACTTACGATTGATAAACAACTCAAATCTTTCTCCCAAGAGATAATGTCTCCATATCTTTAACACGAACATAATCGCTGCCAATTCCAAATCATGGGTAGGACATCTTTTCTCATGTGGTTTCAGTTGCCGACTAGCGTAAGCTACAACCCTACCTCCTTGCATCAATATATCACCTAGTTCGGTACCATAGGCATCAGTGTATACCGTCATCTCTTCGTTCCACTTAGGAAGAACTAACACTGGTGCACATGTCAACTTTTCCTTTACACTATTAAATGCATCCTCACACCTTCCATCCCAAGCAAAAGCTTGATTCTTCTTAGTCAACTGAGTTAACGGTGCCGCTATCTTGGAGAAGTCTTGGATAAACTTACGATAATATCCAGCTAACCCCAAGAAACTTCTCACGTCTGTTGCATTCTTGAGCATAGACCAATCTTGCACCGTAGCCACCTTCATAGGATCCATGGAGATACCATTCTCTGAAACAACATGGCCCAAGAATCTCACTTCCCCCCTCCAGAAGTGACACTTAGAAAATTTTGCTTTTAATCGGTGTTTCCTCAACACCTCCATCACTGTCCTCAAATGTTCCTTGTGTTCTTCCACTGTCCTTATTATCCATGAACACAAGCACAAAATTATTCAATTGATCCATGAATACCCTATTCATAAGATCCACAAAATATGCCGGTGCATTGGTCAACCCGAATGGCATGACCAATCACTCATAGAATCCAGACAACGTCCGAAATGCCGTTTTAGGAATACTTTCAGCTGCTACTCGGAGTTGATGAAATCCTGTCATGAGATCTAACTGGGAGAACTCTCTTGCTCCATTCAGTTGATCAAACAAATCGTCTATTCGCGGAAGAGGATACTTATTCTTCATAGTCACCTTGTTCAGCTCACGATAGTTTACACATAAGTGAAGGGAACCATCAGCTTTAGTGGCAAATACAACTGGTGCTCGCCACTCGGAAACACTTCTTTGGATAAATCCCTTCCTCAAATGATTGCTTACTTGCACCTCGAGCTCTCGTTGCTCCTTTGGCACCATACGATGAAGAGGCATCACTATAGGTCTGGCATCTTTCACTAGATCAATCTGAAACTCAATCTCTCGGTGTGGTGGAAGTCCGGTCACTTCCCCGAGGATGTCCGGATACTCGCTAGTAATAGGAACATCTGACAACTCATCATGCGGGATGTCGAGGGAATTTAAAAAACTAGCTATCACCCCATCACTAGGTCGGCAACCAAACAGTACCCTCCACCCATCATCCGCTCTAATGGTCACCGAAGACCGCTCACAATCGACCACCACCCCATATCTTTAGTGCTAATCTTAAAATAATGTCAAACCCAGTAAAGCCCAAAACAAATCAATCACAAGAAAGCATACATCCATGACTCGGAAAGACCAAATTACGAAAAATCATACTAAAGCTAGTCGAACCACCGATCGGGTTCATCACAACTAAAGGTCTATCGACAATCTCGGGTTCAAAACCCAACCGATCTACCAGGTCACTAGATATAAAGGAATGGGAAGCTCTGATATCAAACGGCACTTGAACAGGAACATCATAAACATAAAGCATACTTTGAATAACGTCACCCTTTGCTTTCTCCGCCGCAGATGGGGCATTCGGAGAAGAAGGAACAACATTAATAGCATATGATTTCATGATCTGCTTCTCTTTAGGGGGTTGTAGACATTTATTCTTGTGATGTTCAACTTGGCCGCCACTGAAGTACTTCCTGTCCGCTGGCTTTGCTCGACAATCTTTGGCATAGTGGCCCTTCTTGCCACAGCTATATCACTCAACGTTTTTCTTATTCTTCTTCTGACCATCCTTAGCTTGGTTCCTTATTCTGCGAATTATTCTTTCCTCCACCGCTTTCCTACGGCTTTGGCTCCCTTGTTGATGTAACAACAACCTTGGTCTTTGACTTATGGTAAAGGCTCTTTGACCTCAGTGCCTTTCCCACTATAGATTTGAAGATCTCATCGATGAGGTTTATAAGTCTTTCCCCCAAGTGCTCATCTAAGCCGGTTATGAACTTCTAGTTCTTCTTCTCGGCAGTATCGATAAGAGATAATCCATACTTTGATAAAGTATCAAATTCACCAATATATTCCGAAACTTCCCTATCATTGTGCTTAAGCTCCAAGAATTTCATAAATAATTCTGATTTCTGTGCAGCTGGGATGAACTTATCACTGAAACGAGTCTTAAACTGATTTCAGGTAACTTGATCCTCAGGAGTAGCTGCTTTAATAGCATTCCACCAATTCATAACCCGTCCTTGAAGTTGACGCGATGCTAACTTTCTTTTCATTGCATCATCAATTCCCAAATCCTTGAAGATGCGCTCATAACTATCAAGCCAATCTTGAACATCCATAGACGATTCCGTTCAATGGAACAGCTTCCCACCAAGTCTAGTATAATACTTGTTAAGCTTGGCGAAATCGGCTCTAGGCGTCTGCGCTACGGCACCACCAACGTTTGCAGCATTAGGAACTGCTCCATGAACATCCCTAAGCATCTCTCTCATGAAGGTAGTAAACATCGTCCTTTTGTCAGGGACATTCCAATCATTGGCCCCTGAACACGTACTCCTCGTATATCGGCTTATCGTTAAATCTGTAAAGAGAAAACGATTAACCATCTCCATAGTGGTGCCAATGCAGTGCCACTTTATCCTTACATATACTAATAGTATATATATAGTTTTTGAAAATAAAAATATCACAAATACACGCTCTCATCTACGTATATTATCTCTCCCTGATGTCTTCCCCCGGGATAAACTACGCAACCTAGGCTCTGATACCAAGTGTGATTGCCCGCCCCACACCATCCTATATTTCCCCTGAAATGCGCTATGCCAATGCCCAACTAGTGCGGGACGGTCGTCAAAAGAAAGGGATTTGAAGCTATGAACCATCATGAACCTAAAGTATATCTCACAGCGCATGGAATAGAATATAATATTAACAGAAATTAACATAAAACAGGTGAGATAGTGCATAAGCTGAAAACTAAACCAACATAGAAGTGGAATCTAAAATACAGCTTATGATCCAAACCATTATTACAACTTCAAAATACTGTCTCTAAAGAAAAATATAAAAGGTATACTGCTAATGCCCAAAGCAGTGACCAGCAACAAAAGAGGGAGAATATATGTAAATAGTACGTGGAAGCCTCCTGCTCGTATCTGGACTGCTACTCGTGCATACCACCTAACCTGTCTCTAGTTTGCTCGTTTAGGAGCACCTAAAGTAATAAGAAGAGACATAAAATTCTGGGTTATACAAAAGTCTGGTATGAGCGATAGCAGCAAAACAGAACAATAACAGGTATAAATAATCATACCTAAACGTGGACCTGCAACCAAAGAGTTAGCACAACAAGATGTACAATACTCTAAGGTAACACTAACATATGGTGTAAAGTGGAAGTGTGCATGTTATGGTGATAACAAACATCAAACATAGCAATCAACCTAACATCTCTCACTCAGTGCGTAAAGTATACGATATCCACCACTTTGATCACCAAATCCTTTGCTATGACCACTTTTTCCTTGGGGTCTTAATGACCCCATCGCGCTGGTCCATAGCCACTAATCCCATGCTACGATCACCTTTCCCTTGGGAGTCCTAATGGACCCACTACATTGATCCATAACCATGCTACGATCACTTTCCATTGGGAGTCTTAATGATTCAGTGGTGAACTAAAGCTATAGATATCGATAACCCCTTCGCACACATCTCGCAGCAAAGCCCAACTCATGAAGTTAACTCGTTGGTTCCCATCCGGATCCTGAGTTGTAACCTCCCATTTGGACTTCCTTTGCATCTCGAGTTTTTGTCTCCTCCAGTTCGCACTTCTTCCATTCGGTTCGCGACACACAAGCGGATCGTGGTTCATGGCTCGTGCAAGCAGGTGGGTGGCTACTTCCTCGGTTTGTGAGAGCTCCGGTTCGTGACCTTCTCGTGGGGTCCACTCGTGATGCTCCCTCTGGAGACTCATGGTGATGCTCCCCTGGCGGCTTGTGGTGATGCTCCTCTGGCGGCTCGTGGTGATGCTCCTACGGCGGGTCGTGGTGATAGTCCACGTGTGGAGCAATGGCAGGTCGGTTCATGGAGCTTGGTCCACTCATGAAGCGGGGTGTCACAATCGGGTTGGGTCGTGAGGAGGAACGGGGTGGGGGTCTGACCAATTTCCTGCAAGTTTTCCCAACGAGCTATTTACGCCATACGACGGCGTTTTCGGTCATTCTAACATTGCTAAACAATCATGAAGCATTCTAAACAGTAGTAGAAACATATAGGATCAACCATAAACACCGAAACAACAATTTAAAAAGTTAAAATGGATCAAACATACCCAAATTCCATAATTTTCCCCTTAATCCCCTTAACCATGCTTAACCATACGATTAGAAAACTTAATCGAAATTAACCCAAATTTTTACTAGTGACATAAAATAATATTTCAGAATTTATGCATATTTTTCCATATTTTTTGGAGTCATAATTTCATTAATTATCACTAATCACCCTAGTCGTAATTAGTGAATAAACGTGCTAATCACTCACCTTAGCCACAAATAAAGTTCAGATCTGAAACTTTAACTAATTTGGCACGGTTCCTAATGTATTCTAGCATCTCCATCTCGATTTCTATGCTAATCCACTTTAATTTGATGCAGATTTGGCTAATACGTGATTAGAAAGTGATTAAAAGGTGATTTTGGAGTTGGAGGCCATTGCTAGGTTTGAAGAGATGATAAGTGTTTCCTCCAAATTTGGAATCAACACCAAAAGGTGCAAATGATGCACTTCACCGATTCAGTAAGATTAAAATGCGGAACAGTGTTACTACAAAATAAAAAGCATAAAATGAAGATAAAGGAATTTTTATAATGGTTCGATTCTTAATGAATCAACACCCACTTTGCAATCAATTTCCATTATGAAATTTTGTCTACAACATGAATGATCTCCCACTATATACTCATTTCTCATTATCTTCCCTTTTCACTCTCTTTATGATCTAACTATACTTGAATTTGGCAAATGAATGGAAGAGACTACTTGCTTTGTGATGGTAGATGTACCAATCCTTGATCACTTTGTCCCTTTTGTGTTCTTCCATGTTTTGATGAAATTTTGTGCTTAGATCCGAATTTCGAGAGGGTTGGAGAAGGTTCAAGATTGCTTGGAATGGTGTTTGAGAGCTACTTTATGTTGTATGAATGAGATTCAAAGAGCTTTGATCCAATTGGAGATAGCTTCAATGATCATAAGAATGGATTTGATCCATATAAAGTTCGAGAAGAGTTGTTAGATCCATGGATGCCATTAGTGAAGTTGTAGATAAGCTTTGAATTTGGAGGAACCTCTGCGTAGGAATGAAATTAGGTCCCTCCTCGGAATGTGAATTATGAGGGGTATTTATAGGTGGAATTCAGGCTGGGTGGAAATTCTGTAATTTTCCTGATCTCCCTTTAGGCCGTCGGGCGAGCTAAAGGATTCGGAGGAATGTTTCTACGGTCTAAGGAGTAGCGGCACGAGCTTAAAACAACGGAGCGGACTAAATTCCTCTTGTCAGTTAACGACGTGAACTAAGACAAGGCGGTGCAAGCTTGTACAAAGCGGAGCGATCCAAGCATACCTGGAACGAGCTAAACCAGGACGAAGCAGTTTGAGCCTTGATGGAGCAGGTTAAAACCTTTATTGGGCTAGCGACTTGAGGAGCTGGCGACCCAAGAACCTTGCGGGCTAGAACTTGACATGCGACGAAGACCCGATGTGCTAGAAGTTTTTAGAGGGCTAAAGGGCTTAATGCCCTAAAGAGACTTAGCAACCTAAAGAATTTGAACAAGCTAGGATGTCCCAATGATATAAGATGCCCAAACGAGCTAGAGCTTCCTAAACATCTCGCATTGCATGAACAACCCAAGACACTATAACGATCTAGGGAACTTAAGTGGGCTGAGGACCTCAATGAGCGAGAGGAATCATAACGACCCAAAGAGCCTATCGACCTAAAATCAGAAAACAACCCAAACATGCTTATTATTTTCTGGAACATATTTTATCGGTTAGCATTTTCCCCTTGAAGTTTGTATTTATTGAAAATAATACAGGCTTCGAACTAGGTAACTTTAGCATGCCGTTCGAGATTTTAGGTCGCTAGGGCCTTCAAACCTTGCGAGTTCCTAATGTCTTTTATCCTTAGGTCGTCCAGCTTCTTAGGTCGTTACATGGTCTTAAGTCGCTGTGGCTTCTTGGTCACGCTTTGATTAGAGCCCGTTGATATCCTCCTTGGTATTAGATCATTGAGTGGCCCTGTAAACAAGGTTTATTTGTTTAATTTGCCTTTTTATTTTCTCTTTAAGTCATCATTCTCTTATAATCCTCATCTAGGATAGAAAAACACATTAACGGCGGTCGTCCTCAACTAAATCCTATTAACCTCCGATCATCAAAGTTAGTCAAATCCAAACAATCCCTTAGTCTGATTCGACTTTTAATCGAAGGTGAATCAAATTCGAAACTTCTTGTCACCAAGAATCAGGTTCGATTCAAAGTTTTCTACTTGTTGTGTATACATTTTAAGTTGAATTTGATTCCTTCGGATTTTGTGGGATTATCATTTGTCATGATTTCAACATATGTTTGATGATAATGTTGATGTCTGTAGTGATTTCTTTTTATGATCTTGAGCTCCATGAACATGACTTTGAATTTGCCTATTTGTGACGGTCTTGCCCTAATTTTTATGTATGAATTATTGCAATTCGATCATGGCTTTTACTGCTAAGTGATATGTACACTAGAATGATAATCTTGTACAATTTTATCGCTCATCAATGATCTTAATTTGCAACATCATGCCTTGCCAAAAAAAATTTCAAAGTTGAAGCGCCCCTGTTGGTTGTTTATTTCAAATCGTTGTTCTGTAATAGCTCCTCTTGAATTAGGTCGTCGTGATCACTTTTAGGTTTTAGACCGCGACCCTACTCTAGGTCGTTACGATAACTCAAGGCCTCAGGTCGTTATTTCAGTCCTCAGCTTTGGGTCATTCAACCCTTGAAGTTTTGGTTGTTTACGGCCTAAAATAAAAAAATTTGAAGTAGAGACTTCATGAGGAATAGGACTGTTATAGCAACCTAAAGCTTCCTATTTGTGCACAACGACCTAGAATATGATACTATACAAAATGACCCAAACACTTAGGGTTGGCGGAACAATCTGAAACGTCTTGAAAAAGTTGCTTTCTGGTTCATTATTCACTTCTAAACACCACTGTTCGTGCAGGATGTCTAAAAGGATTGAGGGGACCTCGAGCAAGGACAAAACTCGAAAACACTGTAGGTTGGACAAACTTCATGTGTCGGAAATTCAAACTACTCCAGCTGCCCTAACTTTGGCTAAATTACGAGCTATCATAGACAGGCCCAGTTACACTTCAAAGCCACACACCTCCAAACTTGCTGATCTTTTCGAAGGCTGGTGTTTACAAGGATTGAACTTTGATCAATTTGACTTGGACATATATCCATCCGACAAGCGATCAGTCCTTGAAGATTTGGATACTCCAAAAAATCACTCATTTATGCAACTTGATGCTACTAGGACTTGGATGGAAAAGCACTTCGAAGAAATCAGTCAATATCATGCGTGCAAATTGGGTGCTAAGAACACCTTTTCTTGTGATCTCTAAAGGCTAAACAGGGAGAATACTGAACGCATTATTACTTTGGAGAAGGACAAAGCCGTGCTTGTTCAGGCTCTCAAGTCACAGGATGAGATCATTGCCGAATTATCGGGTCTTGGAAGCGAAGCAGAATCGACCGGTACCTCTCCTTCTGCTCAAGCTAGGAAATGATGTAGTGATGAAAAGAAGAAGTTCTCTTGTCTAACTTTTGTTATTATCTTCTATGTACTTATGCTCTAGACCAGTTGTATATGCGAGTGCCGACCCTCGCTTACCACTCTTATGTTATTTTGCGTCCGATGTCTCTGTACTGGGTTATGATGTGGTAATGGAAATGCATTTTGCCTATCATACTTTAAGCCTTCATTTTTGCCTTATTGTACTTTTTCTTTGTGCTAAGATCAAAAAATGTTTGTTGTGGCGATTTTTGTTTTGAACTCATACGTCCCATGCTACCTGCTCTATAATTAAGACAAGCTTTTGCATGATTTTGGACTTATACTTATTATCAATTGTCCACATTGATAATGGATTAGTTATAAATGAACTATAGCGAATTTTACTTTGCATTGACTAAAATGTTTGCCTAGGACCATCTTACTTAACGGTTCAAAACTCATCAAATATTGTTCGCGCAGTCATGGTATTCTAATTCAAATTTGGGTTAACGCTTGAAATTGACCAATCATCTAAGGTTGACTGTAGATCCCAAATGCTATCGTTTTAATAACTCATATGAGTGTGTTTGATATCTCTTATTTGAGAAATATGTATCTATGATTCATTTTCTACCTCCCTTTTGAGAATCTTTGATATTTGTTCCCTTGTGCGGATTTTGGTTAAGGCCCCAATGTTTGTCGTTATTGGATCAGGTACCACCTGATTCTGATGATTAATTGGGTTCCTGACATTCTTCACATCTGAAATTTCAGATGTTACGTAAATGGTTTGACACTCTTCACATCTGAGATTCCAAATGCTACGCAAGTGGATTTTTCATTCTTCACATCTGGGATTTCAGATGCTACGCAAATGGTTTGACACTCTTCACATCTGAGATTCCAGATTCTACGCAAGTGGATCTTTCATTCTTCACATCTGGGATTTCAAATGCTACACAAATTGATTTTTCATTCTTTACATCTGGGGATTCTAGATGCTACGAAAATGGTTTGACACTCTTCACATATGAGATTCCAAATGCTACGCAAGTGGATTTTTCATTCTTCACATCTGGGATTTCAGATGCTAGGCAAATGGATTTTTCATTCTTCACATCTGGGGATTCCAGATGATATGCAAATGGATTGACACCCTTCACATCTGAGATTCTAGATGCTACGCAAGTTGATTTTTCATTCTTCACATCTGGGATTTCAGATGCTATGCAAATGGATTTTTCATTCTTCACATATGCGGATTCCAGATGCTATGCAAATGGATTGACACCCTTCACATCTGAGGTTCTAGATGCTATGCAAGTGGATCTTTCACTCTTCACATCTGGGATTTCAGATGCTACTCAAATGGTTTGACACTCTTCACATCTGAGATTCCAAATGCTATGCAAGTGGATTTTTCAGCTGTTTTATCGCTCGCAGGGCAGCCATCAGTCCGTTTGTCAGATGCTTGACTTAACAGGCTATTCTGGTTTAGGAACTGAAGCTATGAACCTCTCACCTAAGGAGGTGCCCCTTTAATAAAAGTTTCATCTCTTCGGTTTGTTTGTCGTGGCGCTTGCTCACTGTTTAAATCTTTGCGACTTTCCCATTCACCTCTCAAGGCAGTGTTTTTCCTATTTTTGCACTTGTGCATGTTGAAATTTTCAACATTCAGCCCTTGAAATTGCGTTGTTGGAGTCGCGATGTTACATGAGCAAGCACTCGACAAATGGCTTGCTATATGGAATCATCTTTTAAAAAAGTTTTAATTCAACACATAACTTTGCAAGCAAGAAATTCTTTCAAACAGATACGCTCTTAGTCATAAGGCTATTGTTCAGTGCTTCACTTGCAGATTATTACAGACTGTTCACAAAAAGTTCTTAATATAACAGAAAGTAAAATGCAAAGCAAAGCATGGACTAAAACAAGGAATAGAGCATGAAGTAAAGATGTAGCGACGTTGATTGCTTATTCCAAGCCACTGAAATCGGAGCACCCTTAATAGTTATTAGTTGATAATCAGCCTTAAATCGGCTTGAACAAAAGGTACATTGCTTGGGACAGACTGATCATTCGATACCCTTTGTTCCTGAGGAATTGCAGTAGCATTCAAGGCTTGCAGATTCTTTACATATTGCTGCAACCTATTTTTTCTGATCAATTCCTTAATGAGGTTCTTCAGGTGTTGACACTCGTTATTGTTGTGACCAGGCTGGTTGTGAAATCTGCAGAACTTCCACGAGTTTGTTGCCTTATCGCTTATCCTTATTGAATTTGGCTCTACATACTCTTCAGAATTCTTTGTTGTTAGACATATATTTTTAGGAGTGTTATTCAAAGGTGTCAGTTCTGACAAGTTGAAAAGGCGAGATTTCTTATTAGCCTTGTTGTCGTTCCCGTCATTGGTTCGCTTCTGCTCCTGAGTATTCTTTTGATTAGATTGCTTAGCTACACTTTTAGGAGCTTCAAGGTGTTGGTTACCTTCAATGATCTGAAGAGGTACAGGATTATCATCTACCCTCATATACTCCTTTGTTTTCTTATTGAACTTGTCAAGCGTAGTCGGTTCTTTCATCTTTATCCATCTCCCGAATTCGCTCATTTTGTTTATAGCATCGAGAAGAGCCATAAGCACTATACGTGGTTTCGGGTTCCTTACTTAAGACAAGGCAATATTGAATCGACTAAGGTAGGCTTTGACAATTTCCCCTGGCTTCTGCTTCATGGCTGAGAGTGTTATGGTGTCCTTGGCTTTGGTAGCATACAAGCGAAAATGCTCTTTGAACTTTTTGGTCAGGTCGGAGAACCGATCGATAGATTTAGGAGGCAGCTTCGTAAACCATAGTGATGCAGCACCTTCTAAGCAGAGAGGAAAATATGTGCATTTCATCTCATCATTTGCCTTAGCAGCACTCATATGCCACTCGTATTTGAACAGAAAGTAGTTTGGATCAACAAAGCCGTTGTAAGGAGGCAAAGTTGGTGGATTGAACTTCTTTGGACATTCTGCTTCAAGGATTCTTTCGGTGAATGGAGTCTTATCGAGAGAGAAGTCTCATTCCCTTTCATCGTCTTTGCTAGCTTGATTCCTTTTCATGACTCATTCTATCACATCCAAGATGTATTCTTCAGTGTTATGGCACTCTGTGAAGCTGAGCTCTTTACCAAATGTTCGTCTAGGCATACGATCTTGATTAGAGAGCTTAGGTGCTTTACCATCTCAACGAGGAGGTGCCCCCATAACAGGATTAGTGACCTTTCGAGCATTCACTTTGGAATGGTTTTTAGCTTTTGATTTCAATTATTCGATATTAGCATCGTCCCTATCACTTTCCCTATCATAATCATCTTCCATATTGTCATTGCGGTTATGATCGAAGGTGGGTTATTTATCATTCTCTTCGAGATCTACATGCACTTTCGGAGGAGCCAGATTTGATCGAGCATTAAGGATGGCATCAAGTTTCTCCATCATCGCTTTAATAGTGGCATCCATTCAGTTGTTTACGTTGGCAGTAGCGGCTTTTAATTCATTTCTACTCACACCGGCTCCGCTTTTTGAGTTTTCATCGACTTCAAAGCAGTTAGCAAGCGGTGTTTCTTCATTAGCAACATTATCGGCTTCTACCACAATTTTGTTAGCGGTCTTCTTAGATTTGGCCATAATTTTGAAGAAGGATGGGGTTTAGAACTTTAATGACAAGGCGTTTAACTTTGTGAGAGTGTGAGAGGAGGTAGGAGATGCGAACACAGCCCCACAGTGGGTGCCAAATGTTTCCTCCAAATTTAGAATCAACACCAAAAGGTGCAAATGATGCAATTCACCAATTTGGTAAGATTAAAATGCGGAACCGCGTTATTACAAAATAAAAAGCATGAAATGAAGACAAAGGAATTTTTATAGTGGTTCGATTCTTAATGAATCTAGATCCACTTTGCAATCAATTTCCATTGTGAGATTTTGTCTACAACATGAATAAACTCTCACTATACACTCATTTCTCATTATCTTCCCTTTTTGCTCTCTTTATGATCTAACTACACCTGAATTTGGCAAATGAATGGAAGAGATCACTTGCTTTGTGATGGTAGATGTATCAATCCGTGATCACTTAGGCCCTTTTGTGTTCTTTCATGTTCCTATGAGATTTGTGCTTCGATCCGAATTTCAAGAGGGTTGGAGAAGATTCGAGTTTGCTTGGAATGGTGTTGGAGATCTTCTTTATGTTGTATGAATGAGATTCAAAGAGCTTTGGTCCAATTGGCATAACACCCCGTATTTTTTGTAATCGTATATGTAACAAATCAAAGAATAATTAATTTTTAAAATAAGAATCAAGGGAAACGGGTTCTGCCATTGTGTTCGTCTCGAAATTCTGCTTGGAAACGAGTCCGAGTTTTCGAGAAACGGAGTCCGTATGAGGGAGATATGGCCCTCCGAAGTTTCAGAGAATTTCAGAATCGAAAACAGCTCGAAAATTCGAATTCAAATTCGAATTCAAAATCCCAGAACAGGCTGGGCGGGAAAATTCCCGCCCATGGACCAGGTCGGCCTGGGGGTCGGCCATAGTGTCGACCTCCGTGGGCCAGGTCGACCATAGTATCGACCTGGGGGTCGACCTGCTGTCGAAACCCACTTTCTAAACCTGATGCATTCTGATGTATTTAGACACGTTTTCTGTCTAGATTTATCTGCCTAATCCTATATAAACTCACCCCAAGCCTCATTCTCTCCACACCATTTCATTTTGTCTATATTTTGCCTCTGTTCTAATTAAAAAAAATGGCTCGCGACCCTGCTGGAATCAAGACTTGGACTGATGAATCTTCCTCCAACCTGAATAGAATTAAAAGCTAAATCAAATTTCAAATCCAAGTTTAGAGCTTCAACAAAAATTCAGACTTTCTGCATCAACACTAGTTTATTATCCTTTCTTAAAACCCCGAAAGGCAAGTACAGTTATTTTCCGCTATAAACGTTAATTATGATTGTGACATGAATTGTAAATCTGAATTTGAGGTTATGTCTGTTCTATTCTGTTTAGATCTATCTTATTATGTATCTCTTTCTTCTCTCTGTTCTATAGCCAGGCTACCACGAGCCTGAGCCAAATCTCATAAGAGATTAACGCACGAACGCTAAAATGTTTGGGACAAATAATGAATGATGCATAATTGGACAGGACTGATTCGAGGACATAACATAAAATCTGAGGCATACAATTGGACATATGGCATATTTAACATATGACTTGAGATTGAGGCATAAAATATATTGGACTTATGACTTGGGATTCGGGGCGTAGATTTAACTGTAAAAATGAAACTAATTTAGATACATAGTACATGTTGTAATCTAGATATGTAGTTAATTTGAGAAATAAACATATGTTAGATCTAGATCTGTTCATATTAGGTATGATAATCTGTGATTTTGGAGAAGGGGAATTATAGGACAACTTGAAACTTGGGGGCATAATGCATGTTTTAAATCAAGGCCTCATGATAATTTAAAACATGTTATGCATGAATGAAAATGCATGTTGAGGACATACTACATGTTATAGTTTAAAAATCTAGACTTTTGGGACATATTCTTTTATGTAAAAATTCATGACTTGAAAAAGGAATATGTGACTTAGGCGTAGAGACCTATACAAAAACAGGATAACTATTAAAGTGAATGCGCCTAAATAAGGGTTTTTGGATATCGGACATCATAGGCTATAATTTGGCATAATTCATATTGTTTATCGTGATTTATGGAGAATATTCTGTACTGTGTAATGTTTAACTAAAAATTAGGAGCAAGATGTGGTATTATGAATTATGACCATGATTTGGCAAGTGAATTTAGGATAAATTTATGATTAGGCAAGATATGATATATATATATATATAATACTGCTAAATCTGTCATCTGCTAAATCCGTTATATTGCTTAATTTGCTAGTTCTGTTATATTGCCTGAACTGCTAATTAGATTGAATTGCCTAATCTGCTAATTATGTTAATTATCTGCTAAATCTGCTAAATAGCCTAATCTGCAAGATCTATTATCTGTTTAATCTGTTGAATGACGATAATATGTTGTAACTTGTACAGAAGTTTAATCTATTAAATAAACAGAATCAGTCTGATATCTAAAATATCTGTATTGGAATGAATTAGCTGTGACATGAGGTTAGACTCTGTTTGCGGTAGAAGCCTGCCCGGAACCAACCGGCTTAACCAGCGACCACAAACTGTCAGTCTAATGTGAGAGGTCGTATGCATAACTAAAATATGCTTAGACACGAGGCTAGGTCTGGCTTGTGGCAGAAGTCTGCCTGGGACCGCCCGGTATATCCAACAGCCACAAGCTACCGACCTAATGTGAAAGGTCTATGCATTAATATTTAATTAATGCAAATTTGGGATGGATAGGGTTAAACCAATTGGACTAATGAATTTAACAAACCCGTTTCGTGAATCTGTAGGCCCAATTACAAAGTTAGACAAATCTGTAAATCTGTATATCTGATCCGTTAGTCTGAAAACTTGTCTGATCTGTGAACTAGTTGATCTGAACTCTGTATGTCTGAACTTGTAAACAAGTTAATCTGAAATCTGTTAGTCTGGGGACACAAGGTTAGGAGGGAAATTACTTGTGTCATCTATTGTTTGGGACCCATATTAGTCAGTAACCCTTTTTGGTATCAAAACTTTGACCCAACAGTAGGTAGGGTCCGGGCATGCTTACTGAACTAATTATAAGTGGTTCATTCTGATAATGGCGAGGGGTGTTGATGGTGCGTTCCAACCTGGTCATGTGCGTGCACGGATCCCGGTCTTCCTCTGAGGATGTAAGATGACGTGACACCTGTAAATAGGCTTGTGCCAATTGGTTGTCACTTTAGGGAGTTATACACCCTATTGTGGAGCCGACACAGGGTATTTATGTATTAGGGAGCATATCGCTTGGGGTAGGGTTTTAGGGTACATTAGTTCTATCTATTTCTATTGGTACCGTCTGTTTCTGTTGGGTGGCAACACCTGTCTGCGTGGTACCGTCTGTTCGGGTGGTAAAGGCCCATTTACTAGTGTACACCTAATTCTACATTCTGTTTCCGTAGGGATTAATCTGTTTCTGTTTCTGTCTGTTTCTGTTTGGGTGGTAAAGGCCATTATTAACATTCTGTTTCTATCTGTTTCTATTCGGGTGGTAAAAGCCCATTATTAACATTCTGTTTCTGTCTGTTTCTGTTCGGGTGGTAAAGGCCCATTACTAGCATTCTCTTCTGTGGAAATTATTCTGTTCCCGTTTCTGTTTCAGTTTAGACATTAGGGTGACACCTAATCCTGTTATAGTAGTATTAGTGCAGAGAGATGAAAAGTAATATTATTCTGTTTCTTTTGTTTAACCTAAGTATATCTGCTACTCCTGTTACCGTTATCTCTCATCCAGTTTTATTTGCTTGTCATTATTATTATTATCTGTTCATATGCTGAAAGTCACTGGACCTTCCAGACTTCATGTCTAACCTTGCTTGTTTCTGCCCCCTTTTCTTTCGTTCCCCCCCCCCGGCTTTCCAAGGAGGGAATACTTTAGCTTGATCCAAATTTCTACTGCTTGAAGTACTAGAAGTGCGTAAAGCGTGGCTTAACTTCTTATGGCACCTTCTGTGGGGATTATGATTTTAAAGTTTTGTACTCGGACAATTTTCTGAACAAGGCTGATATTTATGTACTTGAGTTTTTGGGAAAGTTGTAACCAAACTGATTTCACTTTTCCGCTGTAATAAAGTTATAATTTCTCAAGTATTGTTTATCTGTCTTGTAAATTTCTTTTCTGTCTACTAAAACGCTCCACCAAAGTTAAGGCGTTCCCTTCGTGAGTGACCTTAATGGAGGTGGGGTGTTGCACTTGGTATCAGAGCTGAAGGTTACAAGACTGGGTAAAGTTTTTGAAAACTATTTTCAAAAAGGATTTAAAAGGAAGTATTTTCAAAAATAAAGTTTATTTTGAAAAACATAATCCCCAAAAAAGCCATATATCTATCTTTCCCGTTCTCTGTTTAAATCTTTTTCTTTCATTCCAGCATGTCTGGGAATTTTAAATTTCCAGAGGGCGTGCCACTACCTGGCTGGTTCAGGAGGTACTTAGAGGCTAGGGCCAACGATGCAGGCCCAGCAGATATTCCTCCTCCAGCTGTAGCGATTCCTCCTCCTCCGCCCCCTCATCGTAAAATTGCTTTCTCAAAGATCTGTAAAGATTTTAGGGCCATGAGTAGAAATAGGTAAACTTTCCATGGGAGGTTTAATTTCTTTATCTGATTTTTGAGTTAAAACTCTTTTCTGATTCTGGCATTTCGATATTGTAATCGATACTCTGCACTTGAATACTAGTATTGTTCCTGATTCCGCTGTAGACTCAGACCCATAAGGGTTATGACTCATCTAAGCGTGGTAAGTTGGGTATCTGTGTTGAGCGTTAAGTTGACTATGACGCATACATTCTGGGTTTTTATCATGCTTAGTTTCCTAGGAATCATTTAGTATACTGATCTGTACCGGTAATCTGTGAATATCTGAATATTTCTGATAAGGTTTCCAGTTTTGACATTGTCTAAAGAGGGTAATCCTCTGGGTGTCAATCCGATGTTGATTTCAGTCTTTGGGGTTGATACTTAGGGGAGTTTGTCACTCAACCAAGGTTTAAGGGAAATCAAGTTTTTGTTTTATCTGTACTCGCTTCCATCGATCGAATCTTCGAACTTTAAGTAGAAACTAATGGGTGTAAACATGTGTTTGAGACATGTTATGTTTGGTGGTTGCAAATGGATGCAAGTGGTTGCTCGTGGATGCATATACACACACTAGGCACTAGATCGGCTCGAAAACACTCTCATACTGCATATGGAAGTGTGAGCATTTTCAATTTCTATGGATGCAAAATGATTGACTCATCACATGGATGTTGCATATGAATGAATGGTTGTCGCTCATATAAGAATGATATGTATCAAATAGGAAAATTGCATACATGTTGGACTCATGGCACTAATATAATTTGCATTAAGGAGGTCAACTGAATCAGTGGACTGCCTGATCTTTGCATTAGATGAGGAACATACACACACACTTTTGCATATGTTCATACAACATTAGAAGTTTTCTAAGGACAATGGATGCTTGTGGATGATGGTTGAGTAGATGGATGACTGGATGGTAGGACACATTCTTCTTAACTTGAAGATTTCGGGGACGAAATCCTTTAAGGAGGGGAGAAAGTAACACCACGTATTTTTTGTAATCGTATAAGTAACAAATCAGAGAATAATTAGTTTTTAAAATAAGAATCAAGGGAAACGGGTTGGCCATTGCGTTCGTCTCGAAATTCTGCTTGGAAACGAGTCCGAGTTTTCGAGAAACGGAGTCCGTATGAGGGAGATATGGCCCTCCGAAGTCTCAGAGAATTTCAAAATCGAAAACAGCTCGAAAATTCGAATTCAAAATCCCAAAACAGGCTGGGCGGGAAAATTCCCGACAATGGACCAGGTCGACCTGGGGGTCGACCATAGTGTCGACCTCCCAGGGCTAGGTCGACCATAGTGTCGACCTGGGGGTCGACCTGCTCCCGAAACCCACTTTCTGAACCTGATGCATTCTGATGTATTTAGACTCGTTTTTTGTCTAGATTCGTCCGCCTAATCCTATATAAACTCACCCCTAGCCTCATTCTCTCCACACCATTTCATTTTGTCTATATTTTGCCTCTGTTCTAATTAAAAAAAAATGGCGTCGCTACCCTGCTGGAATCAAGACTTGGACTGATGAATCTTCCTCCAACCTGAATAGAATTAAAAGCTAAATCAAATTTCAAATCCAAGGTTAGAGCTTCAACAAAAATTCAGCGTTTCTGCATCAACACTAGTTTATTATCCTTTCTTAAAACCACGAAAGGCAAGTACAGTTATTTTCCGCTATAAACGTGAATTATGATTGTGACATGAATTGTAAATCTGAATTTGAGGTTATGTCTGTTCTGTTTTGTTTAGATCTATCTTATTCTGTATCTCTTTCTTCTTTCTGTTCTATAGCCAGGCTACCACGAGCCTGAGCCAAACCTCATAAGAGATTAACGCACGAACGCTAAAATGTTTGGGACAAATAATGAATGATGCATAATTGGACAGGACTGATTCGAGGACATGACATAAAATCTGAGGCATACAATTGGACATGTGCATGTTTAACATATGACTTGAGATTGAGGCATAAAATATATTGGACTTATGACTTGGGATTCGGGGCGTAGATTTAACCGAAAAAATGAAACTAATTTAGATACATAGTACATGTTGTAATCTAGATCTGTAGTTAATTTGAGAAATAAACATATGTTAGATCTAGATCTATTCATATTAGGTATGATAATCTGTGATTTGGGAGAGGGGGAATTATAGGACAACTTGAAACTTGGGGGCATAATGCATGTTTTAAATCAAGGTCTGATGATAATTTACAACATGTTATGGATGAATGATAATGCATGTTGAGGACATACTACATGTTATAGTTTAAAAATCTAGATTTTTGGGACATATTCTTTTATGTAAAAATTCATGACTTGAAAAAGGAATATGTGACTTAGGCGTAGACACCTATACAAAAACAGGATAACTATTAATGTGAATGCGCCTAAATAAGGGTTTTTGGATATCTGACATCATATGCTATAATTTGGCATAATTCATATTGTTTATCGTGATTTATGGAGAATATTCTGTACTATGTAATGTTTAACTAAAAGTTAGGAGCAAGATGTGGTATTAAGAATTATGACCATGATTTGGCAAGTGAGTTTAGGCTAAATTTATGATTAGGCAAGATATGATATATATATATATATATAATACTGCTAAATCTGTCATCTGCTAAATCTGTTATATTGCCTAATCTGCTAGTTCTGTTATATTGCCTAAACTGCTAATTAGATTGAATTGCCTAATCTGCTAATTATGTTAATTATCTGCTAAATCTACTAAATAGCCTAATCTGCAAGATCTGTTAACTGTTTAATCTGTTGATTGACGAAATCTGTTGGAACTGAAATGCTGAAATTTGAAGTATAGGCTCGACTTAAAATTGAGCAAAACTTGTTAATAGAACCTCGAATAATCTGCTGTAATTTGTACAGAAGTTTAATCTGTTAAATAAATAGAATTAGTCTGATATCTGAAAAATCTGTATTGGAATGAATTGGCTATGATACGAGGTTAGACTCTGTTTGCGGTAGAAGCCTGCCTGGAACCAACCGGCTTAACCAGCGACCGCAAACTGTCAATGTAATGTGAGAGGTCATAGGCATAACTAAAATATGCTTAGACACGAGGTTAGGTCTGGCTTGTGGCAGAAGTCTACCCGGAACCGCCCGGCATATCCAGCGGCCACAAGCTACCGACCTAATGTGAGAGGTCTGTGCATTAATATTTAATTAATGAAAATCTGGGATAAATATGATGTCTAAAACGTGTTGGGTGGATAGGGTTAAACCAATTGGACTAATGAATTTAACAAACCCGTTTCGTGAATCTGTAGGCCCAATTACAAAGTTAGACAAATCTGTTAAATCTGTATATCAGATCCATTAGTCTGAAAACTTGTCTGATCTTGAACTAGTTGATCTGAACTCTATATGTCTGAACTTGTAAACAAGCTAATCTGAAATCTGTTAGTCTGGGGACACAAGGTTAGGAGGGAAATTACTTGTGTCATCTGTTGTTTGGGACCCATATTAATCAGTAACCCTTTCTGGTATCAAAACTTTGACCCAATAGTAGGTAGGGTCCGGGCACGCTTACTGAACTAATTATAAGTGGTTCATTCTGATAATGGCGAGGGGTGTTGATGGTGTGTTCCAACTGGGTCATGTGCGTGCATGGATCCCAGTCTGCCTCTGAGGATGTAAGACGCCATGACATCGGTAAATAGGCCTGTGCCAATTGGTTGTCACTTTAGGGAGTGATACACCCTATTGTGGAGCCGACACAGGGTATTTATGTATTAGGGAGCCGATCGCTTAAGGTAGGGTTTTAGGGTACACTTAGTTCTGTCTGTTTCGGTTGGTACCGTCTGTTTCTGTTGGGTGGCAACACGTGTCTGCGTGGTACCGTCTGTTCGGGTGGTAAAGGCCCATTTACTAGTGTACACCTAATTCTACATTCTGTTTCCATGGGGATTAATCTGTTTCTGTTTCTGTCTGTTTTTGTTCGGGTGGTAAAGGCCCATTATTAACATTCTGTTTCTGTCTGTTTCTGTTCGGGTGGTAAAGGCCCATTATTAACGTTATGTTTCTGTTCGGGTGGTAAAGGCCCATTACTAGCATTCTCTTCTGTGGAAATTATTCTGTTCTCGTTTCTGTTTCAGTTTAGACATTAGGGTGACACCTTATCCTGTTATACTAGTATTAGTGCAGAGAGATGAAAAGTAATATTATTCTGTTTCTACTGTTTAACCTAGGTATATTTGCTACTCGTGTTACCTTTATCTCTCATCCAGTTTTATTTGCATGTCATGATTATTATTATCTGTTCATATGCTGAAAGTCACTGGACATGCCAGACTTTATGTTTGACCTTGCATGTTTCCGCCCCCTTTTCTCCCCACCCCCCCACCCCCCGCCACCCCCAGGTTTTCTAAGGAGGGAATACTTTAGCTTGATCCGGATTTCTTCTGCTTGAAGTACTAGAAGTGCGTAAAGCATAACTTAACTTCTTATGGCACCTTCTGTGGGGATTATGATTTTAAAGTTTTGTACTCTGACGATTTTCTGAACAAGGCTGATATTTTTGTACTTGAGTTTTTGGGAAATTTGTAACCAAACTGATTTCTGTTTTCCGCTGTAATAAAGTTATAATTTCTCAAGTACTGTTTATCTGTCTTGTAAATTTCTGTTCTGTCTACTAAAACGCTCCACCAAAGTTAAGGCATTCCCTTCGTGAGTGACCTTAATGGAGGTGGGGTGTTACAATGGAGATAGATTAAATGATCATGGGAATGGATTTGGTCCACATGAAGTTGGAGAAGAGTTGTTAGATGCATGGATGCCATAAACGAAGTTGTAGACAAGCTTTGAATTTGGCGGTACCTCCTCGTAGGAATGAAATTAGGTCCCCCCTCGAAATGTGAATTATGAGGGGTATTATAGGTGGAATTCAGGCCAAGTGGCAATCATGTAATATTCTTGAACTCCCTTTAGGCCGTCGGGCGAGCTAAAGGATTCGGAGGAATGTTTCTGTGGTTTAAGGAGTGGCTACACGAGCTTAAAGAATGGAGTGGGCTAAGTTCCTCTTGTCAGTTGGCGGCGCGGGCTAAGACAAGACGATGCGAGCTTGTACAAAGCGGAGCGACCCAAGCATACCTGGAACGAGCTAAACCAGGACGATGCAGTTTGTGCCTTGATGGAGCGTGTAAAAACCTTTAGCGGGTAGCGACTTGAGGAGCTGGCGACCCAAGAACCTTGCGGGCTAGAACTTGGCATGTTACGAAGACCCGATGTGATAGAAGTTTTTAGAGGGCTAAGGGGCTTAACGCCCTAAAGAGACTTAGCAACCCAAAGAATTTGAACAAGTTAGAATGCCCCAATGATGTAAGATGCCCAAACAAGCTAGAGCTTTCTAAACATCTCGCATTGCCTGAATGACCCAAGACACTATAACGATCTAGGGAACTTACTTAGGCTAAGGAGCTCAATGAGCTAGAGGAACCATAACGACCCAAAGAGCCTATCGACCTAAAATCATAAAACGACCAAACATACTTATTATTTTCTGGAACATATTTTATGGGTTAACAATAAATGGCGGCTGAAAAATGAATAAAACTGATTTCCAAAACCCTATCAGCCCTCCCATAACCCTAATCTCGAAATGGGTTATGGGCTTAGCTGCTAATCACCCGGTTAAGCCCAATTATGCTGTTTTTCACCTTCCAAACCTTATTTCGGCCAAATCTCCCAAACGGTAAGTCCGTTTAAATAATGTTACCACTCTACGGAAAGGTAAACCATCATTTGAATCCAAAGGAAGTGGTTTCAGGTCAAAGCTCCTTACCAATCAAAAGTTATAGGCGAAACAAGATTCTCCAAGAGCAAAAAGATCATATAAAATTCAGTAAAAATCGTGAACATGGGAATTGTTCCCAAAAGTCACACGACCATACGACTTCGTATGCAAATGAAATAAATATACTACGATCCTCAGATATGTAGAATGCCGGTCATTACATTTAGACTTTCAAACTTCCCACCAATCTTTTCACCAACTCCTAAGGTCTAAAAAGGTGTCCTTTCAATCTGAAAAGTTATGCCTATTCAATTCATATTCATTCAATTCATATCTATTCAATTTATATATATATATATATATCCTTTCTACCTTTCATTCATAACTCAAAACTATATTCTTCATATCTATTCTCTTCCAAAAATTATCAAATCAATGGCTTCCTCAAGTTCAGCTCAAAAACTGAAGATAATCAAAACCATCAAAGGCTATCTTTATGATGACAAAGAGGCCATCGAAACCTATGGTAACTATTTAGTAAATGCTAAAGTTAACTCGAGTGCTTTCGCTATCTTTAGTGACTTTACCTCTTATGATTTTGTTTCTCTTTTCGAACACAATGAAGTGTTGAGTCTAATAGACTATCATGATAACGACAAAGTATGTTATCCCAAACTCGTGAAGATGTTTTATCTAAATCTCTACCACGGATTTTATTAAGGCAACGAAAACCAAATTTGGAGTAGTGTGAAAGGAACTCAAATTATTCTTGATGCCGAACTCTTAGGCTAAATAATAAAAGTGTGGGCTCGGATTTTTTAACTTTTGCTATTAAAGAAACCGATATGGAACCCTATCACGATATTTTCGAAGATGGTTCTCCAATGGATTTCAATAATCGTTTCTTACGTCCGAAAACAAGAATTGTTAACCTTCTCCTTCAACATACCATTACTCCCCGTTCCGGAAATTTCAACAATCCAACTCTTAAAGTCCAAAAGGCTCTCTTTGCTATTATGGGTGGATATATATTATCAATTGGGCTGATATGATTCTAAATGAAATAAAGCCCATTGATTTATCTACAAGAGAAAACACCCTCTACTTTGGTGTTTATCTCACTCGCATTTTCAAATACTTTAATGTTGATCTTCATGAAGAAGAATTTGTATCTAGAAAAGTGTTTGACGCATCAAACATTCATCTTATGCAATTTCCTCTTACTTTTAAACCATATGAGACATTCGAGGCCAAATAAGCTCGAATGCAACAAGAACAAAAGCCAATGGAAGTCAAAGAAGAGGTTTCTATGGAAAGTATTGAGTATCCAACTTCTAAACGTATTTACAAAGATACGATTGTTCAAAATCAAGTGAAAATCATCAAAAATCAAAAGAAGCTTAACAAGAATATCCAAATTCATGGTCAAGATAGGAAGAAAGCTTGGAATTTCAAATTCCGCGTCATCATCCAAAAACTAGGCCATCTAGTTTTATCTATCTTTATATATTTCCTTATATTTGCTTTCGAATCTCGTGTTTAAAGTGTGTCTTGATAGTTGGATGTATTTGATTTCTATCAAGTAATGAATGGAGTTTTTATTTATGATATAATCATCTTTATGTTTCTGGAAAAACTATAAAACTAATTATAATATAATAGAATTCAAATTTTCAGTTTTTTTAAATATAACACTATTGTATGTCGATATGAAAAAAAGAGTATGTCGACATATAACTGACATATTTTCAAAATGTTTCAAATTTTAAAATTAAAAAATTACTCATGTTCATTCAAAATCCAATGAATTCCAGACCCTATTTAAGTCCATTTCTTCTAGAAAAATTCATTATTCTATTACTCCTTCTTTATTCATTTCTCATCAAATCCATGGCAAATCCAATTCATAATATAAGTGAAATTCTTGATGATTCTTTGAATTCTTCCAAGAAAACTCTCTCCATAGTACTAGATAATCAGTGCAAACTAGAGTTAATTCAAAAGAGGATGGTATAATATCAAGAAAACATTTTTATGTCATTCATTGGGATATCTCTTCTCATTTCAGAAATGAAAACAACCAAACATCACGTAACATTGAAGAAGAATGAAAGGACATCCAGAAGAACCCACTTACTGGACAAGATGAATGGGTTGAAGTTCCAAGAAACATTTAGTTATTCAATATGATTTGATTAATTTGTTTAAATATTATAAAGGTGGTGTGATTTGGATTCTATTGTTTGAAACTTGTACATATTAAAACATATGGTGTGATTTGATTTGGTTTGGTTTGTGTATATATATATATATATATATATATATATATATGTGTGTGTGTGTGTGTGTGTGTATATATATATCAGACAAACATATGTAATAATGATACTTGGATTAGTTTGTATTTAATCATCATATTGCTAGGTATTATTAATATAAGTTTGAATAGATTAAGGGGAGTATTCTACTTAGAAATAATTAATAGATTAAGGGGAGTATATTAATTGGGATAATTACTTAATTTCTATTCAGGGAGTTATATAATTTAGAAGTAATACCTTTAGGATTTCTTTTTGATAATGCCAAAGAGGGAGAAATTATAAAATATAGGCATAGTTTATAGGATTCTTACAGACAGGGGGAGTATTAGAAGGATCATCATCAACAAGTATATAAAGGTATGATATTTTATAAACTAAGGTTGTCATCATCAAAAAGAGGGAGATTGTTGGAGAATGGAGTTTTTATGACAACAACCTTATTTCAATTATCATTGATTATAAGATATATACAAACACTTTTTGTATAGAATATACATATATATATATATATATATATATATATATATACACACACACACATATATGCAGGAATTGTATAGAGGAAATATTACTGAAGACCGTACAGTTTTAAAGATGATAGAGATTCAAAGATTAGAGAAATTTCAAAACTCATGAGTACTCAAGACTTCAAGAATTCAAGAGTTCAAGATTAATATGGTTATAGAGTCTAGATTGTATAAGACTATAAATAGCACTCCAGGTTCAAATTCAAATTTTCAAATTTTGATTTTCAGTTCTATCCACAATCCTCTTTATTTTATTTTCTATGTTTTCTATTTTTTCCTTTCTTATTCTTCTATGTTTTCAAACTTAAATTTTATATATTTATATTCTTGTACTTTATATTTATATAGTTTAAAATCTTATAATTTTATAAATATGTTTATATAGTTTAATTTTATGTTTTCATATGATTTTCTACTTTAAAATATTAATTTACAATACTATATTTTGATTCAAGAATTTCCAGAATTATTTTTATATCAAAACATTTGAAAAAATGTTTAAAAATTCAAAAATACACTACGATATGTTGGCATACCAAAAACTCCATGTCGACATATAACTGTCACTTTTTCAATTTTGAAAGTAAGTTTCTTTTCACTATTTGAAGCGTTTCAAAAACGTTACAACCTTTCACGCACTATAAAAAGGGGTTAAAACCGAATTTTTAAACATATCTTCTTCTCCACTTTCATCCTCTTTCATTTTATAATCATTCTTAATCATTTTTACTATACATATACTCTACCGAATTCAATTCTGTTTTGATCAAACTTCTTCTCTCTACACTCTCTTCTCATCTCTCTCTCTCTCTCTGAATCAAGTGCTATTGAAGATTTATAGGAATGTTTGTAAAAGTTTGGGTTATGTTAAGGAATCGGTGGCATCCCTTATAGCTGTGAAACTAAGGACGGGTAATTAGTGGTATCCCTTGTAGCCATGAAATCAAGGAGGTTGGAATCAATGGTATCCCTTGTAGCCGTGAAATCAAGGAGGTTATAATTAGATTTTGATATAGTAATAAAACTCTACGCAATCCAGCGTTGCGTGGGACTGGACGTAGGAGCAATCTGAACCGGTAAAAAATCTGGTGTGTTCTTTCCTTTTTTGCATCTTTATTTCTATTTATTTTATATCTGTGTTTGAATCTATGTTTGTGATTGTTTTTTTGGTGTTTGATTCATCTCGTAGTTCACATAAATTTTAAATTTTGTTTAAATTCTCAAAACACTATTCATCCCCCTCTAGTGTTTTTTCTCCTTAACGATCCATTCTGCATTCCCTAACAGTATATTCATACTATGGGTATTCCCCGTGTGCCTTGTCATATTTGTCCTGATCGAGCCCCTTACAATTCTAATTTAATGTTGTCATATCATAGCGTATCCTTATCCATCAACGTACTGGTATGTTATATGCAAATTGTACGGCAGCGGTATAAATGGTGTAAGAGTAATAATGGTAATCCCGCTTACACTGTTTTAATATTTTATATTTAACCATAGACACTATTATAATAGCGTATTATCTTATGTAGTATCTAGTTTGACGGATCCTTAAGCGATGGAATTCCCTGTAACATCTCTTAAGTTATTGCACTAACACTATCACATGAAATTGATTTAACTAATATGAGAATATTTTAGTTATGATCCAAGTATTTTTGTTTCCTTTTCATTTGTGCTCGGGTCAGCCTAAGTTTTCAGTTAACAAAGACACAGTTATGAAGATGAAAATGGAGCCTTACTAACGTATTCATTTATATTATTCTGCTACATATATTGGTATGTTGTCTGTTAATTAACTCTTATAATCTTTGTAAATGTATAATTAAATGTATGTTTTAATATCTTCATGAGCTGTTATTTATTATTATATTTTGATTTTCCGCTACGAGATTCTGTATTTGTTTTCTTCTTTCTTATTTTTCTTATATTAATCCCAATAACTATCTGTATTTTTGATTTGTTTAAGTCGTCATTTGAGGATCAATGTCGATTTGAACGGTCAAAAATCTTAGATGTTACATTTGGTATCAGAGCTTTGGTTTAGCGATAACCTTGGATCTATTTGGGATTAACTTATTAGAGATAGGGTAGTTATACCCTATAATGAGTTTGAGTGTATTTGAGAGAGTGTATGTGTAATTTCATATAAAATGGTTTTGTATTGTGTTGATTTGTTCTATCGAGTATTTATGAATTCTGGTCGGTACATGGGATGCCAATGTATCGATAGGGATTTCTAAACCCTTGAATTGGACTCATTAACATAATATTTTTTTGAATTATATTGTATACGTATAAAGAATTATTTGAAAATATATGAATTTTTATTTTTGTTGATTTTCGTCATAAATTATTCGATTAATCAATTGTTAGCCTACTTTGTGAACTAGGCAACACAAAGTCAAGAAACCAACCGTTGAAGAGTATTTCAAGTTATGTGACTTCGGTTCGGATCGGAGGGAAGCTCCACAGTTCAGATTAATAGCAGCGTATCGGTTCGGATCGGGTAAAGTTCTCTGTTCGGATCGGATATCTCTTACTGGATAAATTGGTAAAGCATACCTGATCGGATCGGAAGGCCAATGAATCTCAGGTGGATCGGAAAGCTGTCTGCTTGCCGCGACTTCGGAGCGGAGCGGAGTATGATTAGAGAAGAGGAGACGTTCAAGCTACTCCGGTTCGGGTCGGGTATTCCGATCCGAACCCCCAACCTGTATGTCTCCGACCCGCACCCATGATCCAGGAAAATCTCCTATAGAGTCGCCTGGAGAACCGGACCGGATGTGACCAATTCCTACCCCTAACGTCCATCTCATTGATGCGTTGTCTGCTTGATGGCCCATCCGAACCCGAAGAGAGGGCGATGGATGACACGTGTTCCGACCCGGATTGCATCTCAGGCAAATTCACACCTATAAATACCCCAACTAGAGACAAAGAGAAGGATCTTTTTTCAGCACTTTTGAGAATCCAAGTACTTCCATCATCCGAATTCCTTCACTCCCGGAAAATCCAAACCATCTTTTATTTCTTGTTTTTATCTTTCTGAGTGAACAAAAGTGAGTTGTGAGCGAATCTTACATTGTATTTGTAATTGAATTCCTGAATACAGTGAAAACTAAGTGGACGTAGGCATTCCTTCGCCGAACCACTATAAACCTTGTGTGTTCTTTTTTATTTCTGCTTTATTTTATCTTGTTTCTAATCAATTTGGGTGTTAGAACCACATTTGGGTCTAACATTTTGGTGCTTTCACTGAGAATCCTCATCTAAATTCTTTATTTTCCGGGATCTCTTTCTACTTTTTGGACCGTTGAGTTCGAAGAAGTGAATCCATAAGTGTCTCCACTTTCTTACATTCGTTGAAGTAATTGTCAAAGACTCATGGCCCGAGGAAAAGGCAAGGAAGTCCAGTCTGTTCAAGGAAATGGAGCTGATGAAGATCAGCAGCATGCTGTTGTAACAAGGTCTAGGGGGCAGAGTTCAGCAGCAGGGAGAGTCAATGCAGGAAATCCGAACCGACAGCAAGGGGAAAGCTCCGATCCGAACCGGGTAGGAGACTCTGAAGCAGTGCACTCCCCCAGTCTGAACCGACCCGACTTGCTCGCTGCACACCGATCCGACCAGGGACCCCAGCTCCGATACGACCCGACTTCCTACCTCCGATCCGACCCGATGCTTGGTGAAGCTGGAACATCTACTCGAGTCCCCGCGAATGCTCCAATTCCAGCTGCCAGGGTTGGAGACCAGGCCAATCCATCTGCTCCCATCACTCAAGGAGATTTCTCGCGCTTGCTCGATATGCTTGAGAGCACGAGGGAAGCTATGAGAGTTCATGAGCGTACCAACCTCATGATGCAGGAAAATATGAGGCTCATGAGTCGGGAAATCAGTGAGCTCCGCCGGCAAAGAACTCCGTCACCAGTTCGTCATACCCCAGTAGATCAATCTTCATCTTCTGAGGAAGAGAGGCCCCGTGAGCGAAGGCCACTCGAACGACCTCAGAACGTGGAGCAGCTAACGTTTGGATCTTTGGGATCTCGCGAGGATATCGCACGAGCATTAAGAAACGATAGCCCATCTCGGGGGCAAAGACTCCAATCCCCTCTTCCCGAGATCGACCGGGAACGCGGGGAAAGGAATCGAGCAGAGGCAGCTCGAAGAAGAAGGGTGTCTCCTGAGCAAGAGCCCCGGAGGAACTCGGACACTAGGGCCAGGGAACCTGAGCAGCCCCTAACTAGTGCCGATGTGCAGGCGATGGTTCGTCGAATTATGTCCGAGAGCCGGAATTATACAAATGAAGACTACGGCATAGAGCGAAGCCATACTCCGTTCACTGACGACATCCTAGACTTCCAGTTCCCCCGACGCTTTAATTTGCCACAGATGGATAAATATAACGGAAGGACTGACCCAGGACAGCACTTGATGCGGTATTCGTGGCTTATGAATGCCGCTGCTGCCCCCGATGAAGTAAAATGCAAAGCGTTCCCAATCTACCTAGAAGATGTGGCTTTATTTTGGTTTACCCGACTTCCTCCTCGTTCAATTTCTAATTACAAAGAACTAAGCGAGCGTTTCATGAACCAGTTCCGACTACATGCTCGAAAGTCCAAGAGCGTTATTGAATTGTCAAGGATCAAACAGGCACCAGGAGAATCTTTAAGGGCATATTTAGATCGTTTTAACCAAGCTGTAACTGAGGTCAGTGACCCGCATGAGCCCACAATTCTGATGGCATTGAAGGAAGGAGTCGATCCCGAATCTGAGTTTGGAGACTACCTTTCTGGGAAGACACCCCCCGCAAGGGCGATATTCTACGAAAAAGCCGATATTTATCTAAGACGAGAGGAGGCCCGGGCAAACCGGAAGAGAAAGTCTGAGACAGCTTCAAAGGAGAATGTGCAGAGTAATATTGCAGTGAAGCAGTCTGGGGAAAGTTCTGGCAAGGTTGAAGTAAACGTAGGAAACAAGGGTGGAAACAGCAATACTGGAAGCGGGGGAAACAACAACAACCGTAATTCGAACGGTAACAGGAGAAACAGAAATAGGGGAAGCGACCCAAACAAAAGGCCCCGATTCCAGAACTACGAGAACTACACACCATTGAATGACACGTTGGAAAATATTTACCTGGACACATATAATGTGTTGCAATACAAAAGACCGCCACCTCGTGATTCGACCGAAAAAGAAATGGCGACAGGGAAATTTTGCTTGTTTCACGGAACGCATGGACATTCGACCAATGAGTGTCGACATTTGAGGGATGTAATTGAAAAGCTGCTGCGTGAGGGAAAGTTGGATGAGTACAAGGTTGCCCCGAGGGATAGGGGGCAAGGAGAGCAGGCTCCAAAGCAAATCCTACCTGCTCCTAAGCCTACCGCGCATCAGAAAGGTAAAGGGATCGTCATCAACTCCATAGTAGGCGGACCTCACCCGGCAATCCGAAGCTTTAGGTCAATGGACCAATATGTGAATGCTGCCAAACATCTGGATGTGAATGAAGGTGACGAGTTGGAAGATGTCACCCCCATCAAACAACAAAAAACCATGTTCGATGACGTGGTGTTTCGCAGCCGAGACAACACGGGAATACAATCTCCCACCAATGATCCGTTGGTTATTACTACCACTATTGGGCCGGCTTTGGTCCATAAGGTATTAGTAGACAACGGAAGCTCCGTTAATATTTTGTTCAAGAAGTCATTTGATCAGATGAAGCTTGAGCCTGAAGATCTGAAACCTTGTGAAGGATGGATTAGAGGTTTCAACGGAGCGACGACAGCTCCTATGGGATACATAGAGTTGCCTGTGACCTTGGGGCAAGGAGAACGTAGAAGAGTGCGAATGCTTCAGTTTGTAGTACTGGACATAGATTCGCCATATAACGCATTTTTAGGGAGGCCTGCCCTCGCTGAATTTAGAATTTGTATCGCCCCTTGGTGCTTGTTACTAAAGTTCCCAACCGAAGCCGGGACTGGAGTAATAAGAGGGGATCAGGTTTCTGGACGGGCCTGCTATGTGGCCGAACTGAAGATGTTGATGAAAGGAGTTAATGCTGAGAATAAGGATGCCTCATCTCCCTCAAAGGGGGACTTGGCATAGCAATTAGAGAGGTTGAACCCGAGGGAGTTGCGAAAAGGAACGCCTGAAGACCTGGATCCTAGAAAAGACGAGGAACCAGAGGCTAGGAATGCAACTCCTAATGAAGCAACAGTGGAAATTCCTGTTGATAAAACTGATCCGATGAAAGTTTTGAAGATTGGTTCCCAATTGGATCCGCGTCGTGCTGAAGAGCTGACGAACTTCTTGAAGGCGAACTTAGATGTGTTCGCCTGGACCCATGCTGACATGTGTGGGATATCGCCTTCCGTCATCAGTCACAAATTGAATGTAAATCCGAAGCATCCGCCTGTGAAGCAAAAGAGACGCATGCTGGGCCCAGAGAGGTCGGTTGCTCTCAAAGAAGAAGTAGAGAAATTGAAGCAAAATGGATTTGTTCGAGATTCGACTTATCCCGACTGGATATCGAATCCTGTCTTGGTAAAGAAGCCAAACGGAAAGTGGCGAACTTGTATTGACTTTTCAGATTTAAATAAGGCGTGCCCAAAGGATAGTTTCCCGCTTCCCAGAATTGACCAGCTTGTAGACTCGACAGCAGGTCATGAACTTCTCTCTTTCATGGATGCGTATTCCGGATACAATCAAATTCCAATGCATGTGCCAGACCAAGAGCACACGAGTTTCATTACGAATTTGGGATTATATTGTTATGTTGTAATGCCGTTCGGATTAAAAAACGCTGGAGCTACTTATCAGCGATTGGTAAATAGAATGTTTTACGATCAGATAGGAAAAACTATGGAAGTTTATGTGGATGATATGCTAGTTAAATCAAAGCAGTCCTCCAGTCATACGCAAGACTTAGCAGAAATGTTTGGTATCTTGCGAAAATACCGTATGAAATTGAATCCTTTAAAATGTTCATTTGGAGTGGCGTCGGGAAAGTTCCTTGGCTTCATTGTGAGTTCCCGAGGAATTGAGATCAACCCTAGCCAGATAGCGGCGATTAGAAATATCAAAGAACCAAGGAAAATTAAAGACGTCCAAAGTCTGGCAGGGAAGGTAGCGGCGCTAAGTAGATTCATCTCCAAAGCCACCGATAAATGTGTTCCATTTTTTGATTTGATAAAAAGGGGAAAGAAGAACTTTCAGTGGACTCCCGATTGTGTCGAGGCTTTTCAAAATCTGTTAGAACTGTTAGAAAAACCGCCGATCTTATCTAAGCCCGTAGACCATGAAGAACTGTTTGTTTATCTAGCAGTCTCGGCTCACGCTGTCAGCACAGTTCTGGTTCGAGAGGAAGATAAAGTACAAAGGCCAGTATACTATGTGAGTAAGAAATTAGCAGCGGCAGAGCGCAACTACCCAAAGATCGAGAAGCTTGCTTATAGCCTCCTGATTGCATCCCGAAAGCTTCGTCACTACTTCCAAGCCCATCCAATAACCGTATACACCGATCAGCCGTTAAGACAAGTACTGCAGAGAACCGAAGCGTCGGGAAGGTTGATTAAATGGAACATAGAACTAAGCCAGTTTGATTTGAATTTTCAACCACGAAAGTCAATCAGGGGGCAAGCTCTAGCAGACTTTATTGCGGAGTTCACCATTCCAGAAGAAGAAATAATCAATGACCAAGTGGTCAAATCTGAGGATAAGCTAGAGATGAATCCGTGGAGACTATATACAGATGGAGCTAAAAATGACCGAAGATCCGGAGCTGGAATTGTCTTAGTCACTCCGGAGGGACGGTCATTATATTACGCCCTGCGATTAGAATTTTCGGCAACAAACAATGACTCTGAGTATGAAGCCCTGATTGCCGGGCTGAAACTCGCTAAAGACCTCGGAGTAAAAATGATGGACATATTTTGTGACTCTAAGATTGTTGTTTGTCAAGTGCGAGAGGAATTCGCGGCTCGAGGACCTCGACTTGTTGCTTACCTCAAGAAAGTGAAAGAGCTATTAAATAGTTTAGAGCGGTACAACATAACACATATTCCCAGAGTAGAAAACCAGAAAGCGGATAGACTAGCAAAGTTGGCTAGTTCCGACAGTCCAGAAGGGACTGAGATAATTCCAATTGAAACATTGGAATCGCCAAGTTTTGAGTCAATGGAAGTTGAATTCGTTCTTGAAGCGGAACCAGAGAAGGAGTCATGGATGACTCCAATCAAGAGTTTTCTTAAGAATGGGACTCTCCCATCGAAGAAGAGTGAGAAAAGAGCTGTAGTTCGCAAAGCTGCCAGATATGTTATGCAAGACGATACCCTCTATAGACAAGGATTTTCTATGCCCCTGTTACGATGTATCGCACACGACGACATCAAGCGTGTACTGAGAGAAGTACACGAAGGTGAGTGTGGAGATCATACAGGAGGTCAAACTTTAGCAAAGAAAATATTGCGGTACGGATACTTCTGGCCTACGATCAACAAAGATGCAGCTGATTATTCACGACGCTGCGATAAGTGCCAGAGATTCGCCAAAATCCCCAGGGCACCATCAACCCAGCTTAAATCAATGGTGAGTCCTTGGCCATTTGCCACATGGGGAATCGATATCATTGGGGTTTTACCAATTGCTAAAGGGGGAGCTAAGTATGCCATAGTAGCCGTGGATTATTTCACGAAGTGGGTGGAAGCTGAACCCTTGACTAAGATCACCACAAGAAAGGTGATAAGTTTTGTGGTCCGAAATATTATATGCCGATTCGGAATCCCAAGAACAATTATTACCGACAACGGGACCCAATTTGATAGCACTGAATTCAGAAACTTTTGCCAGAAATATAAGATAGATAAACGATATACTGCAGTTGCCTATCCACAATCTAATGGGCAAGTAGAGGCAATAAACAAGGTAATAAAATCCATCCTCAAAAAGCGATTAGAGCGTGCAAAGGCAAAATGGGTTGATGAATTGCCCCTGGCTTTGTGGGCATATCGAACAACGTTTAAAACGGCTACTGGTCATACCCCTTTCTCCCTCTCCTTTGGTTCAGAAGCAGTAATTCCAGTTGAACTGGAAGTTCCTTCCCACAGGGTGACATATTATGACCCGATGACGAATCGGGCACTTTTACTTGAGTCTCTTGATGAAGTCGAAGAGAAAAGAGATGAAGCAGACTTGCGTGCAGCAAGACATCGGCGTCAGATGGCGCACTATTATGACAAAAAAGTTCGCCTCAGAACTTTTGAACCAGGAGATTTGGTGCTAAAGAGAGTTTTTCCATCTCTTCCTCACCTCGGCCCAAAATGGGAAGGACCCTTTGTCATCCAACGGAAACTTGATAAGGGAACATTCAAGTTAACGACCGTAGATGGCGAAGAAGTCCCTCGAACATGGAATGCCCAACACTTAATGCGATATTTGGATTAGAAATGCTATACTTTTTGCTGTTCTTCCTGTAAACTCTGTAATAAGGCACGACTTGCCTTGGGAAAATCCGGTGATATGAATAAAGAACTATAAAGTGGATGTAGGCTATGATTTAGCCGAACCACTATAAAAATATTGTGTGTTATTTACTTTTATGCATTTACATTCATTAGTTGTTCTGTTGTGATTATAAAATACAGGACAACTGAGAGCCTAAAGAAGGTTGAAAACAGTCTGGACATGAAAAGAAGCACAATGATTATTTGTGCGATAGGATGTGACAGAATGAGAAAACGACATTTCTAACTCTAACTCTCCAGAGAAAGAGAGAGAGTATAAAAGCGTCTCCGACTGAGCGCTGAAAAAGAAATTCTATTTCGAACTCTAACTCTCCAGAGAAAGAGAGAGAGTATAAAAGCGTCTCCGACTGAGCGCTGAGAAAAAGGTTCAACTCCGAACTCTAACTTTCCAGAGAGAAAGAGAGTATAAAGGCGTCCCTGACCGAGCGCCGAGAAAGAAATCTTTTCCCGTTGAACGACCGGGGAATAAACAAATAGCTGAACTCGAACTCTAACTCTCGAGAAAACGAGAGAGAGTATAAAAGGAACGCCAGGAAAAACAACAGAAGTTGGTGATACAGGAAATGCTATCCCGTTAGAGAATCGGGAATATTCAGATTGCCTGGTTAAGCACTGAATAACTTATGGAGATTGACTGGGGACACATATATATACACATATCTCCCCTCTCCACAACTTTGTTTCATAACTATAGATATGCATTTTTACATAAGTGCAGAGCTGCTAACAGATAAACATTGCAAAAAGTGAATTATTTTTATTTACTAATGAATAAATTTGTACAGGGAAATGACTAAAAAAGAAAATGCGGGAGCTGCTGTTGTGGCAGCACTTATTGATTTACAAAGATGCTAAAAGGACACAGGAGAACCCACTATTTGGGCTTGGAATGAGCCTTTGATTTCTTGACAGCTTTTTCTGCATTTTTTGCTTCCTTCTCGGCTTCAGTCAAGATCCGTTTTGGTCTCTTTTTCCCTGAAGACGTAGTACTGGGGCCAGCAGACTTTTTCCCGGAGGGCGGGGCACTGGAATCGAGAGAAGATTTTTTAGCAAGTTCTTCGGTAATAGATCTAGTGGAAAGCTTAACAACTAACCTTGAACCTGCATCCACAACTGCAAGGGGCTTGAGGACCTCAGGGTCTAATTCTTCAGCCTTTAATTGCAAACGCCTGTCTTGGTCAGCCTTCATGGCAGCCAAGGTAATGTTCTCAGCGCTTTTTGACTCCCCGGTTATTGTAACTTCTGGTTCCTCATCATGCCCCTCGTCTCCTCCGTCGTCTCTTAACGCTGCAATCATTTCCTCGTCATGGGGAGTAGTCACCTTAGTTGATTCACTCCTCTCCCCTAAGTCCGTGGAAGCAGCTTTGTCTTCCCCTTCTTTGACCCTATCAGCGGGCTTTGTCCCAGTGGTATCTCCTTGAACAACATCTGCTTTCGCGGAGGATTCAACGCCTACAAAATGAGAAACATCGGTTATCAACTCAGGCGAGATCAAAGGATTTCTCATCGAACATTCAGTCATGTAGCCAAAGGTAGTAGTAGCCTTGACAAATTGAGGAGAAAAAATAGGAATACCTTCTGAAGACTTTTCAGCAGGGGTGACTACTACCTCTGGAGTTATTTCAGGAATGGGAGATAGCAAGGTTGTTCGGGAAATTCCCGGGTTTTCGGGATCATACCCTTCCACTTCAGGAGTTACAGGAGCAGAAGAAGAGGAGCCAGCTTCAGGAATGGTTTTCTGTTTAGACTTCTGCCTCTCTTCTTCCATGGCCTCGGCAATTAGACGGCGACCTTCAGCTAGGCGCTCCGGCTCGTCGTCTCTCAAGTACTTCTCCATCAACTTATCTTCATCGAGGGAATCGACCTTAAGCTCTTCTTTTTCCCACTCGACGATTTGATTCCACACATGAACCAAAGTGGATGGATAGTCCTCGATCCAGGAAATGTTTCGACGACGAATGATGTGCGCGAAGAACTCGATCATTAGCTCACTGAAGCCCTGAATATCGGCCTCCGCCTCTGATAGCTGTTTGCGGGTTTCCTCCGCAGATTTAATAGCGCATTCAACGTTGCCCTCAGCCAGAGCAGCCCTGTTTTCCGCCTCTAACAATTTTGAAGCCAAATCAGCGTTTTTCTTTTCTAACTCGGCGCTCCTTTTCGCTAACTCGGCATTTTTCTGCTCAAGCTCAACATAAGCAAGACGTGCCTTCGTAGCCTCTGATTTGGCTTCGTCAGCCTGCTTCTTTAACTCGGAACGTTCCTGAGTGTGGGATTCTAGCAAATCATGATAGCGCTTTTGCATGTCTTCAAACTGTTGTTTGAAGTTAGAAGCGTTCTTTTGAGCGATAGCTAGTTGAGCTTGAGTATCTTCTAAATTTTTTCCTAAGGTTTTTAGGGCTTTAGCATCTTCTTCTGCAGTTTTGTGCATTGAGTCAGCATTTGTCAGTAGTGTGCGAATGATTCTGGAAAGAGTGCGGGAATACTTGAACATTTCGGTGTATTGTTTTTCCACCAAATCAATCTTTGCTCTGGCCTCCTCTGCCCAATTAGAAGAAATAGGTTCAAGTGAAGGTAGAAAGGTCAGAGTCTCGAAGTAGTGCTCGGGAAACTGCTCCTTTAAGTATGCCAGCCTTACGGCGGTTCCCGCATCTGATGGAGGAGGGGCTAGGATTGTTAGTTCAGCGTCCCTTCCCGAAGAAGATTCTGTAGAGCCCTTATCTGTCCGAGGTCGCTTAGTAGCAGGGACTTTTTGCTTACTTCTAGACCCAGTTTCCTTTGGAGGTGTTTTCTCTCTGCTTCGCTTTTCATGGGAGGAAGTGGAATCCCTAGATTGTGGTCTATCCTCCTCCCTGCGACCCTGATAGCTTTTGTATTTTTCCTGTTCCGGTCGAACTGGTGAGCGGGAGCGTGAGGATCGGGATCGATAAGGATCATAGGGTCTCCTTTCCTCCCTGCCGCGGTCATCCCGGCGGTTATATTCGGCATCCTGGGGAGGATTAGACATGCTGCGGCGAAGCTTTCTTATGTCATAAGAGGATCGAGTCATTGTACCTGCACGATAAGTTAAACGAAGTTTAGAATCAGCGGATCCATGAAAAAAAAAGTGTGATGAGTGCTAGTGCTACGGTGCAAAGTGCATCCTATGTGGTGTACGTGTCCCCCCAACCAACCCGAATCTGAAGCTAAAGTGGTGCGGGCAGGCTCTTTGGCCTTAGCAGGAGTGGTCTCCTCAGAAGAAGTGAAGACTAGAGGGTCCTTTCTGAAATCTTCCGAAGTGTATATAGTCTCGGGTAAAGGGAGATCCCCCAAACCCTGAAATATGTGCTCGTCGGCGCTAGGAACATCCCCTTCGGAAGCGTGAAGTGGCGACCCTGGGGGAGATTTTGATTTGTCTACCGAGGTAGTTTCCTCGGGGGCAACATACCCTTCACGATGTTTTTTGGCCAGATTAGCCAGCTCATCGTCTTGAGTGGAAGAGGGAGAGGGTGAAGTTTGAAGAGAAGCTGCAGGGATTCCCGAGCCTTCACCTATTTCTGGCACTGTTTCCACCGGAGGAATATATGCATAAGGGACTGTCCCATGACCGATGCTACGGTAGACGGATAGCAGCCCGTGAGAATGAAGATACTCATCTTTAAGAACCTCGTCAATAGTAAGGAATTTTTGGTCGCCATTGAGGAGACGGTGCATTCGATCAAAGAACACTTGGTCTGATACCTGTTTGGGATTATCAACTGCAAATAAAAAGGAAAAACAGGTCAGGGTGACGATTCAAGTGCATAAAGTCCAGGGTCAGGAAATCAGTGCTTTACTTGATTTTGTCCATCTTCTGGCACATCCAGACTGTTGCTTTATATAGAACCACTCCAGTCTGGAATCTCCAGCCTTGCTGCTAAACGGCGTAGAGATTATCTTCCTCTTTGGGACCGACTCAAAGTAACAGAAAGAAGGGGTTTCCCTAGTCCGATGTTTGAAATTATAGAAGAAATGAACGTCGTCAAACGTAAGCTCTACGCCTAGAACTTCACGATATGCTATGAATAAGGTATGCAGATAGGCGTATGAATTGGGATGTAGCTGCATGGGGGCAATCCGCATTTGTCTTAAGAAGTCGACAATGAAAGGCGAGAAAGGAGGAATAGCGCCAACCATGCACATCAGACGAGTGACCGTCATATATCCTTCTGGAGGGTTATGTGGACGATCAGAACGTGAAGGCACTAGAGTGTCTCTCTTCATTATTCCATACTTCAAGCAGATTCTCACGAGTCGGTCATTGTCAATTGTTGATTCTACGGAATCTGGAGGTGATTCCAATATAATGGCTGAGTCAAATTCATCAGGTGCTCGATTGTCACCAATCCCTCCTTCCTCCTCGAAGCCTAGGGAAACTTCATTTTCTGAAGATACTTCATCGCTTTCCCGATGACCAGTTCCGTAATCCGGACCCTCGCTATCCCATTCTGGGTCAGATGAAGAAGATATATCCTCGAGAGTGGTTTTGTGGGAAGTTTCTGGAGCTTCTTTCCTCTCAGCTAAACGAGAAGAGCGTCTGGGCCTCATTGTCATGGAACTATTGAAGAAGCAATAGCGTAGATTAGAGTAAATTATCCCGTGTCCCCCTTTTTTGTGTGTGTGTGTGAACTAAAGTGTGTGCAACAAATGCGGGAAGGGCAAAATAAAAGTACAGCAATATAAGACGAAGCTTTAAAGAGAAAGTAATAGTCCGAGTTGTCCTTGATTCTCATTTATGTTCACAAGGCACTATCCTAACTGTCCGCGAGGCATATTCGTCTAGAATAAGTGTTAGTTGAGTTAGTTGGGTGGTCTTTATGTGTCAAGTTCAATATGTTCGGTTCGGTTCGGATATGCATGTGATGATTGGCTCAATACAGAAGACATTCGGTTCGGGTGCTTCGGTAAGGCAAGGCTAGTTCAAGACAATAGGAACGGTGGGTTCGGAAGCAGAACTGATCTGATCGGATCGGGTGACCCGATCCGATCCGAATCAGCACCACCTGACCGAACCGTTTACTTCAGCTCCTTATCCCATTTACTTTTCCGACCCGAACCGACTTTTTCTTTCCTTTCCATCTTTCCAAAGAACGAAACCCGAGCCGATCCCCTTTCCCTCCTTTTCCTTTCTGCTCCTTCGTCTTCCACCCGAGCCGACTCCAGCTTGTCATCCCACTCTTTATCTCTTTTCTTCTTTCCCATCTACTCACAGATGAATCCATTTTATCACCGAAGCCGCTATGAAGAACAAATGCGCGCTCTCTTCAACTTCGCAACGTCCCGGAGCGATGGCGCGTCCAGCAGCAACGGCGGAGGGTTCGAATGATGCTTATGGCCAAAACATCCTAACCCAACACTAATCGAAATCGAGAACGGTTACAACAGGATTATTTGAGATTAGAAAAGCTACCTATATGTCTGATTCGGGAAGTCTACAGGAAATAGTTTGAGAATTTTCGAGTTTCTGACGTTTTCAATGTTAAGGTTGGGAGCGGCGATGGAAACGAAGAAGGAAGGAATGAAGGCGGCGAGGTGTTTATATAGAGAATAGTGTTGACTCCTCGTCTCCCTTTTTTAACTCACCCGCTCGGACCGGAGTGGAAGCCCAGAAGCGCAACTCTCACTGAAGGCCCAACGTCAAAAAGCCAAACCCATGAAAGCGTTTCGGATCGGCATCCGAACCGAGCAGATTTTACACGTTAGTTTAGCATCTAACTCGAATTGAATTCAAAAGAAGAAGAACAAAGGTAGAGTACGCCTGCAAGAAGCATTATATGTCAAGAAAAGATTTCCAAATTTGCTCAGGAATGAAGAGGATGTGCGTTCTTCTAACACCCGAACCGAATAAATCTGTGCGCCCCTCCTGACTGTTCTGATTCAAGAGCTAGCGGTTAAAACGACATCAAAGCATGCTTTGTACAACGAAAGCATCCTTTGAGGGGGCAAAATGTTAGCCTACTTTGTGAACTAGGCAACACAAAGTCAAGAAACCAACCGTTGAAGAGTATTTCAAGTTATGTGACTTCGGTTCGGATCGGAGGGAAGCTCCACAGTTCAGATTAATAGCAGCGTATCGGTTCGGATCGGGTAAAGTTCTCTGTTCGGATCGGATATCTCTTACTGGATAAATTGGTAAAGCATACCTGATCGGATCGGAAGGCCAATGAATCTCAGGTGGATCGGAAAGCTGTCTGCTTGCCGCGACTTCGGAGCGGAGCGGAGTATGATTAGAGAAGAGGAGACGTTCAAGCTACTCCGGTTCGGGTCGGGTATTCCGATCCGAACCCCCAACCTGTATGTCTCCGACCCGCACCCATGATCCAGGAAAATCTCCTATAGAGTCGCCTGGAGAACCGGACCGGATGTGACCAATTCCTACCCCTAACGTCCATCTCATTGATGCGTTGTCTGCTTGATGGCCCATCCGAACCCGAAGAGAGGGCGATGGATGACACGTGTTCCGACCCGGATTGCATCTCAGGCAAATTCACACCTATAAATACCCCAACTAGAGACAAAGAGAAGGATCTTTTTTCAGCACTTTTGAGAATCCAAGTACTTCCATCATCCGAATTCCTTCACTCCCGGAAAATCCAAACCATCTTTTATTTCTTGTTTTTATCTTTCTGAGTGAACAAAAGTGAGTTGTGAGCGAATCTTACATTGTATTTGTAATTGAATTCCTGAATACAGTGAAAACTAAGTGGACGTAGGCATTCCTTCGCCGAACCACTATAAACCTTGTGTGTTCTTTTTTATTTCTGCTTTATTTTATCTTGTTTCTAATCAATTTGGGTGTTAGAACCACATTTGGGTCTAACATCAATAATTTAAAACTATTGGTTATTAAATGGTTTAAAAAATAAATATTGAAAATAAATTGGTAATGAAATATTGAAATTTTAATTGGTAATGAAATAAGAAGTAAAATATGAATTTGAGAATTTAATTTTGGGTGGTTTTGTAATATTGATTCGCTAATGGTTTAAAATAATGTAATTATATTTTAAAAGTTGTTTCATATAGAAATTGTTTTGAAGACAACAATTTATCACCTGTGGATGGAGTTGAACACTAGGGTGTTTAGGAACATGTCTATTTCTAAACATGTATTGGTCATACTATCATTAGTTGTATTTAATGTATCCGTACTTTCTAGTTTAATTGTGTATTTTTGAGCATTAATAAAGATGGTTGGGACCATTTAATCCCACTTGCTATGCAAGAAAAAAAATGTCTTCAAATGAATTTTTGAAATAAGTGTATACTCCCTTCTTGCCTTGGAAATTGATTTCGGTGATGATTGCACGCATCATCGATGTTTCTTTTCAAGAGACTAAGTGGGGGAGACCACTTAGAACTTGTATACTTTATTTTACAAAACTTAATTTCATTTAAATCATTTATAATATGGTTTATATAAAAGATATATTATATTATAGTACAATCTTTTGAAGGTTGTTTTGAAAACGAACCCAACACTGAATTCTTAACTTCTAAGATAATGAATGGTTTACAAACAAGTGAAACGAATTAAGTTTGGAATTTTAGAAGGATTCTAAATTTTGTAATGGAACTGAACTTAAAAGGAATAGAAATTGAATTTGAAACTCTTTGGGAATTGGAATTTTAATTTTGAAATAGATTGAAACCATCAAACTTGTTAGTTTTTAACAATTCTATAGCATAGATGCAACTTACCATATATATAATAAGTTAAAAGGTTATGGGAATAAGCAGGTTGATAATATATAAGTTTGATATCAACCATTAAAAGTGTAATTTAAGTGAGAAAATTTTAAATATGGATAAAACCTAAGTTATGACTACAAATGACGTATATTGAGTTTTGTATAATAATGGGATTGGACCTGAAGTGAAAAATTTAAAATAAGTATAATGAACAGTAATGGACGGAAATAAGTATGTTGGATTTAAGTAACATAAATAAGCGGTAATGGACTCATTTTAAATAGATAAGAAAAAATTACCAAATTTGAAATGAAATGGATTGCCAACGATTTTGGACAGTTGGATTTTTCTATTTGCATTCGTAACTCAAGTTGAGTATGAGAAATCTGAAGAGAAATAAGTTTATGGATTATAATAAAAAATTAACTTGAATTTATAATTTAAAAACTTAATAAGGCTTAACGAACAAATTAAATCTAATTAAAACGAGCTCATCGTAAAGTTGTAGTTCATAATTTTCTGGATTGAAGTTTAAAAGAATATAAAGGATCAAAAATAAGTCAGAATTCTTTGAAATAAGAATCGTTCAGATCTATTTGAATATAGTTTTCTAATGGAAGAGAAAAAAAAAATTCAACTTGTATATTTTACGATATAGGTAATTCAAACTTTCAGAAAAATCGCGGTTTAGTAATTCACGATTCAGAACTAAAATATTAATGAAATTAGTTATGTAAACTAACAAACTAAACAAGTTGAATAATAAATTATATAGCTAAACATATATAAATTAACAACGCCTTTTCGAGGATGAAAATTTTTAAGTGGGGGAGAGTGTAACATCCCGAGAATTTGGAACATTTTAAAATATTAAATTTAATGTGTTTTCAAACAAAATTTGTTTTGAATATTAATTTTTTTATGTCGTATATTGATAAGGTATGAACTAAACTTGTGTTGTTAATCAATCTATATAAGATAATGATTTATATTTGATAGATTTCTTATGTTGAAATTAAAGATTTATATAGAATTAACTATGAAAAATAAATTAACTAATTTTGAGATTTATTTTTATTGATAACTCTAATTTATTGGATACGGTAGTAATGTAGATCCATTTGATTGTACATTGAATTTCAAACCTGTTGTAACAGTAATAATCTGCATTGATTGAAAATGTAACTATGATTGGTTTGTGCTATTAATTTTTGAGGGTTGAGATTTAATATTAAATTATTTATGTTAAATTAGGTTAATAAATTCATAATTTAAGTTTTATGAGTTGATTGTGAAAATTTATTAGTGTAATTAATAATTGAAATAAAATTTGAATTTGTAAATAATGAAAATTGAATTCACGATAAACAATTGTTGATTTATAAATATTTTGAATTTTATTTTGATTAAATAGAATTTATAAACCTTCGAATTTAATTTAAAGCTGCATAAATGAAGAATGAATATTTCAATATATTAACGAACTGGTTAAAATTGTCATTTTGCAACCAATCTCAAAATTCGTTGAAATTAATTTTATTGTATCCGAAATTGTAAATTATTGTAGGGTCTAAAATTTTGTAGCCATCGAAATTATCGTTTGATCGTAACAAATTAAAATGTGTAGAATTTGTGTGTATAATTTAATTTAATAATCGAGTTTCAAAAAGACTTCTAAAGACTTTGGAATTGGGCTTTGAAACCTAGTTAATTGCATTCAGAAGGCGGCAAAACCTATTGTTAGACAGTAAGAAGGCCTGATTTGGACTCGAACCAAATTGTAGGTAAAATACACGCAAAACGATGAATTTTATAATAAAAAAATATTTGAAACCTTAATTATTTAGCCACCGTATCTTTATTTTCGAGGGCTAAAAGTTTCAAAACTACTTTGATTTAATTCCCTTCATCCATTTAATGATCCCATGAAATTCCAAAAGCAAAATCGAAGATCGTTTTGAGGGTTTCACATCCTTATGGATGATTATAGCGGTTTGTTTCAGAATTTGGCCAAGAACTTGTGCGGGGTCAATGAAATTGGAGACGTAGGGATCGGCCGAGAGGATTGGATTTCTGGCCGCGGGTGGTGTTGATGATGGCGCTCCTCATGGTGGCACTCGATTGTGGTATGGGGCTTCAAAGGCGGTTGCGTGATTTAGGGTTCGAATGGGTTTGGGTTTCTATACAGGTATCGCACGCAATAAGAAGAAGAGGAGGAGCGGGATACGGGAAATAGGGTGCTGATGTGGCGTGCAACCATTGGGGTGTGGAAAATTTTATTTATTTTATTTTTAATTGAATTGCAAATGATTAAACGTCTATAACTTTTTCATACGGGCTCCAATCGACAAGCTATTTGTTGCGTTGGAATCGTATCGACGAGCTCTTCGCGATGCCGCTGGATTGGACTGATTCTGAGATAGTTAAATTTTGGGGTTTATTTTGGATTTCAAACGCTCTCAGAACCAAAGGTGAGTGATTAAACACACTCACACCTAACTAAAATATTTGATTGTTAATTAAATAAAATTTATGTTATGATATGATTGTTTTGTTTGATGTTTGAATGTTTAAACTGCTTATTTATGTTAATCAGTATAGACATTATAATTTAATTAACTACTGGTATAAATTGTACAGTTAGAATTTAATTTCTAGTTAAAACATCTCATACCTTATGGCTAGTACACTGATATTACATTGAACTGTTTAGATATATTGATTTTGATGGATGCCTTGAAATTATACATTTAATATATTGATATGTAATTCATCTTGTTATCGACATTGTTTATATATGTTATTGATTTCGTTGATTAATCTTAACCATTACCCTAGATGTTATGGGCATCAAATAAAACCGGTATTAATCATTAAAATGAATTAAGAACGTAGGTTGAAATGATAAATACCTATGACCCTAGTTTGGATTGAAATGATATATATCCTTTCCCAAAATACTAAAATTAAATTTTACGTATTACCTGGCCATTGGATAGAAAATAATATACGGACGTCGGTTGGTTAAACAAAAACTGTTTTTAAGCTTGAATTTTGGAATATTGTTATAAATATAAAATAAATGATATATTAAATGAATTTCTTTAAATTTGAACTTTGAGCTTTGAAATTTTAAAATTTAAATTTTAAAGTATTTGTAAATGTGGATAACTAAAGTTAAAAAGTGAATTTAATATGAACTAAATTTATCGAAATTGAATTATTTATCCATCTTTGATATTTACTTTAAATAATAATAATTGAATTGTGAACTCGAGATTTTTATAAATGAATAATTCAAAGTGAGAATTAGAATTGAAATTCAATTATTTGAATCGAATTATTAAATCGAATTGTTTGAAATCGAACTGTTGAATCAAACTGAAATAAAAATGGGAAGTCAAATCCTTTTGAATTAAGATATCGAAATTTAGTCGAATTAATTTGAAAATGGAATATGATTTTCTGTTTGGTTAAATTTTGAAGACAAGATTTTAATTCCAACTATAGTATTTTAAACCATTATATAAACTATTTTTTATAATAATTATTTTCTTTATAAACTATTTACCTTATAACTATTTATTTTATTACTTATTTTAAATAAACTGTTTTAATAACAAACTATTTATTTTATAATTATTTTAATATTTCAATTATAGATTTTGCTAAATCTGAAATTTCTATTTTAAATACAAATTATTTATTTTCAAACTATTTTAATTATATATCTAAACTATTTTAAATATATTTTTAACTATTTTAATTTTCAAATTATTTTGAATTTCAAATTGTTTCAAGATTTTAAATTGGTTTAAATGGAGATTTTATTATGAAAAATAATCTGTCTTGAATATTGAAATGATTTTTTAGAAAGTCTGATATTTTATTATGAAGCACGAACCCCTTTGAAATGTAAAAGAACTGATGGGTGTGAAAAACGTAGACGATTGGTTGTTAAAGAGACCGGGATCAGATATTGTCATACCCTGTGTCAATACCGAAAACCACTTTAACAACCGTATATGCGATGGAGTTCCAGAATGAAGTAGGTTGATTAAGAGGTGATTACTGGATTTGAAAAAAGAGAACAATGATGGATGTCCTTGACCTCTGAGTCATAATTAAAATGACTAAAACATGGCTATACTATGACCAAGTGGGGTTAGCTACCTCCATCGGCAACACTTCTTCCTTTATTACTATAGTCCCTCAGTTTGATTAATTTGATGCACATCCGTGACTTGGAAGTGTTGTTCGAGGTGGACGGCAGTCACGGCTATGCGTTACCACTAGTCCGGGCATGTAACAAGTATATTCATACTTTGGGCATTCCTCGTGTGCCTTGTCATATTTATCCTGATCGAGCCCCATACGATTTTGATTTAACGTTGTGGTATCACGGCGCATCCCTATCCATCGACGTACTAGTGTGTTATACGCAAACTGTACAGCAATGGTATAAATGGTGTAAGGGTAATAATGGTAATCCCGCTTACGCTATTCTAATATTTTAAATTTAACCATAAACACTATTATAATAGCGTATTATACTATATAGTATCTAGTTTGACGGATCCTTAAGAGAGGGAATTTTTTGTAACATCTCTTAAGTTATTGCACTCACATTATCACATGAAATTGATTTAACTGAATAGATAATATTTTAGTTTTGATCCGAGTATTTTTTGTCTTTTCATTTATGCTCGGGTCAGCCTGAGTTTTTAGTTAACGAAGACATAGTTATGAAGATGAAGATGGATCTTGACTGACGTTTTCATTTATATTATTCCGCTGCATATATTGGTATGTTGTTTGTTAAATAACTCTTATAATCGTTGTAAATGTATAATCAAATGTATGTTTTAATAGCTTCATGAACTGTTATTTATTAATATATTTTGTCCTTCCGCTACGAGATTCTGTATTTGTTTTCTTCTTTCTTCTTTTTCCTATATTATTCCCAATAACTATCTGTATTCTTTATTTGTTTAAGTCGAAATTTGAGGATCATTATCGATTTGAACGGTCAAAAATCTCGGATGTTACCGATAAGTACACATGATCACTGAAATAATGAGAGAAAAGAAAGAAGCTTCTTCTTCGACATATAGTTTACAAACTGAACCTTCAACTCATGATTTTTGCCTTATTTTTTTATTTAAATAATTTAAGTATCAAAAATTATTCCAAATAATAATTTACTTATATATATAACTAAATTAATATTTAACATATTAAATATTAATACCTCTCAAATTGATACATCCATGCATATTTCATAGGCCCTCAAAGACGTACTTCATATGGAAGATGAATAGATAAATGCTCCATTATATTAAAGAAACTTGGAGGAAATAGTTTCTCCATTTTATAGGGAAGTACAGAGATTTATTCCTTAAGTTTACGTAGATGATAAACTTTTAACCTAGCAGAACAAAGTACATTATAAAATAGACTAAGTTCTGTTATAACCGTCCAAACCTTTACGGACAACGGTTCTTTCTAAAGGATGGTGACAAATTTTTCGTTATAATATGATAATCAATGTTTTTCATCTCATTATATTTGTTGTTTTTATAGTCGACATATTTATGAATAGTAGAAAAAATACCATCGGTAAATCATAATCCTTCTGCACATTTTATAAGCATTATAACTTGATTATTATCTAGATCATAGCATGTTACTGGTTTGTTGTGTCACCTGGCTTCGTATGGAGCTGAGGATAATTACATTACTTCTATATCACGTCTTGATTTCAAATCATCCTTTGTTTTCTGTAATGGTCCGAAAATCCGTACTATCTGAGTTGACTAAATACACCACACGTCCAGCCCAAATCACACAGAAATAAGAATCATTAAAAGAAAGAATTTAGAGGATGAGAAATAGAAAGGAAGAAATATTAGAATAGAAGAAGAACAGAAATAACAACACAACATCTCACATCGCAGCATAATAAAATATAATATATATAACAACTTTTGGAATACAAAATTTTTACTGTACATACATATACATACCATTTCAGAGTACAATCCAACACAGTGGAACATAATACTAGATAACTAACGCTGAAGTCTCTTGCTCCGAGCTGCTCCAAGTATATCTGTAAATACCTGAACTACTTGACTACCCATACAAGTTTGGGCACCCAATAATTTAGGGTAAAACAAAACAAAATAAACTCCGGGTCAGTCATGGGACTAGTGTGAGTAAACTCCAAACACTTGGTTTAACCTTTTAAAAATCCTTTTAAAAGAAAGGATAATCGTGATGCCGTTCCACACAAAAACACATATGGTTTTTACCTTATGGTAATCCAAAAAATTCTTTGAAATCAACATTTTATAGATATTATAATAGTGTCTAAAACAATTAAATAACAATCTTGCAGAACATTTGCATCCACACTCTACATATATAGCATACAATTAAAACCGCGAGCTCTTATTGGATAATGGATTCCAACTGGAAAATTATGGGACCACCTTCCAACAGTGTATCTCTAGAGAGGAATACACCGGGTTCAATAAGAACATCTTGCAACCAGACTAAACATGACCAGCCCCACACTTCGCTTGAGAGTTCTAAATGTATTGTCACCAACGGTGGGGATCAGCAACCGTTTCCCGAAAGGGACAGGATCGATAGATTAAAGAAGCCAATGGAATTTCTCTAGATCAGGTGACAATACACCCTAATTAGCAGCTACCCACTTAGCCATGTGACCTACCCAATTTTAAACGATTACCCGGTTGTGAGGTTTGATGCCACATTATCTTTTGACATGCCACATCTTCATTCACTTTGAATGCCACATCGTCAAATCCATTAATCCTTAATTGATTTGCAAAAATATGTTCTGGATATTATGCTAAGAGAATAAACTCTCCCCTACCAGATGTATATTTGTACAGACTAACATATGCGATCATTGGAAATACTCTGTCAGACATTCGTCCATACCTCTTCATTGTGGTACTGAACGAAACTGAAGACACAATTTCCTTTAATCCATTTTAGGCATTTTATACCTAGGATTAACAGAAAAAGCCCTTGCACTTTACTCCTTCTTCATTGTCTTCATATAATCTGATTCGCAACGCTACTGCTAATACGGAGTGGTTCTCGGATAATAATCTAACTGGTCTCCCCATACTGGCAACGATATTGGTCAAAAACTTCGATAGTCGGTTATTTAACCATCGAAGAAAAAAAATAAACATCCATCCAAAACATCAAACAATCATTGAGCCCCTTAATTAACATTCCATTAATTAAATCACATCTCAATTTCCTTATCAAATTAACCCAATAGTTCAATAATCATCTTGGCTTCTTACGCTATTTGGAAAATATTTCCATATATCACCTTCTTTTATTTCCTATATTTAGAAAATATATTCTATTTATAACTGGAAAGCACTCCAATTATTTATCACTTTTAATGACCATTCATTTCTATACTCAGGAAATATTTATTATTATATTTCCAAAATTCCACTTACCTGGGTTAAAACGAATGTTGTGTAAAACATCGTTACGACAACCCAAAATACTGCATTCAACTAAATCTCTTTAAATATTGATCTTCGAGACTAAATCTTCCTATTTATCGGTTAATAATGAAATCAATTAAATTAGGGTATAATTACCTCTCAGACCTTGACTAGAAACATCCTTAACTTCAAAACAGACAAGACCACTTAAATCGAATAATCAACACCATAAAAACCAATTATCCATTTTTAAAATGTATATACGTTTCTCTTTCTATTCTTACCAGATTTAATTATAGATTTCCTTTTTGTTTTCTATTATAAGTTCGTTTCCTTATCAAATTCAATATATATTGATATATTGATTTTCTAGTTATTAAATTTTCTTAAAATATTCTAACTCCTTAAAATTTCGGAAAATTTCGTCATAATGTCCTTTGTATAATCACTCGGTATAACTACAAAATGCCTCTGGGCCTTTTTCATTCAAAAAGAAATTCAAAAAGGCAAGCAGCTTGCCGATTCGGCGCATAAAAACCCATATGGAAATTAAACACCTACCTTTTTGTTGGGCACTTAAATTTTAACCTTCGTTCTCTTCATTACATACCTGTTAACACATATGCGTCCATTTCTAATTTATTCTAACTCAATCTGGTCATTTTAACTTAATTCGCTAATTTATTCTCTTATTAGATCTTTTGCCTATTTCACTCTTTATTTGTACATATCATGTTCAAATATAATTTAATCTTGCTTATAAATTAATTTAGTTCCATTTCTAATTTAAGTTTCATATTCGATTTCAAATATGAATTAACAAATAAAATTAACATTTCCAAGTCCAATTTCAATTCAAAATTCCATTAACTAATTATTCTTCAAATTAGTTAGTTCTATTCAATAATTAAAAATTTGATTTTTATTTCAAAAATCAATCTGTTTGCTCCACTTGAGTTCGTATTTATTTTATAACTCAATTCTGGATTTTTCTAATGGAAATTCGTTTTTTATTTACTTAAAATCCTTTTATTTATTTAAACGAACCATTATGGTTTAATAATGGATATGGCGTTGTTTTTCTAAAAATTTGATTTTGACATAACTCAAAATCTATTCGAAGAAATCCAAAATTTTCTCTTCCATTAGAAAACTATTATCAAATCGGTCCTAGCAATTCTGGTTTCAAAGAATTCCAAATTAAATTGAGTCTTACATACTCAATTGAAGTTCAAAACGCCAAATTACGAACTATCGCGCTGTAGAGAGTTCGTTTTACTTATATTTATAGATATAAATATTTAAACTTTATTTAAAATAAATCTCAACTACATTATAATACATTTTAATCTATATTAAACTAATTTTCCCAATTCAACTTAATATTCCGATTATTTATAATCGTCGATTTTTCATTTACTTGGTGATAAATTTATTTATACTTAATTGCTATATTAAATTCCAATTCCCTTTATAAATAAATTTATTTATAAAATTCAATATAATCGAATTCTAATTATAAATCCGTTGGATTTTTCTCACTTCAATTTATATTCCGAATTTTGGAATAAAATTTATCATTCTTTTTCAAACAATTTTCCAATTCACTTTTTTAAATTCATACTTGAATTTAAACGTCTAAATTATCTAATGATAATTTATTTTACTAGATTTGTAACCATCATTTATAAATCCAACTTCCTTGTTTTATATATTAAAACAAGTTTAATTTCAAAATTTGTTTTGAAATTCAATTCCTTTTATATTCCTAATTACGAAAAAACCATCGTTCCCTTTTCAAAATGATTTCAAATTCTATCTTTAAATTCATACTTGAATTTAAAATTTCAATTTATCTCAGGATAATTAATTCACCAAATTTATCATTATCGTTTATAAATTTACTTGTTTCATATATTCAAACAAGTTCCATTTCAAATTCTATTTAAAAACCAAAATCTTACTTTGGAATATTCTATTTATTATAACTTGTCTATATAACATAGAATCTATTTTAATTTTAAATCATAGTTTCTTATTAATACAATTCCAATATCCTTTCAAGATATAATTTATTTTATAATTTTAGTGTAATCTAAATAATTTATAAAATTAAATTTACATTCTAGAATAGGCTTCATCGTTTTCTATTTAAAGCAATTTCCAATTCTTATTTTTAAATTCGCATTTTAATTTTAATTTCCTAATTATCCAATGTTAATTATTCATTTCATTTATAAACATCGTTTATAAATTTATTACTTTAATTTTTTGTATTATTTAATTTATAAACATTATATATAAATTCAAAACTTGTTTTATTTATTCAAAATAAGTTAATATTTCTATAGCCCATTTGAAATTCAAATTCTATTTTAAAAAAAATAGATTTCCCTTTTTAAATCTCAGAATTCCTTTTCATGATATTTTTATAAATCAACATTTAGGCCCAGTGATATTTAAACATTCAAAAACACCAAATTATCAATCACAGGTTTTCTAACACATCATATATGATAATATATATGTAAACAAACAAATAATAATATTTTGAGGAATCCAGTTGGATCCCTCCAGCTTATTTTCCTGCATCCACAGACGTTACCCAACATAAATAATACTCATCCTGCTTCGAGGCATGATAACGCAGTATGAAGGTCATCCACTATATATATTGTGGGACACATAGGGAAATCATCCGCTAATGATAATGCGGGCATTCGCTAATGGTACTGTGGGAACTATCCAACTACCAATATATATATATATATATATATATATATATATATATATATATATATAGTAGCCACAAACACCAAGCCTAAATAACTAATATATTTATAATGGCCACACAAATATTTAAATGATTCCAAACAAGAAACAAACAACATATAAAAATTATATTAAATAAAATCCAGAGAGTGAGTTTGCTCACCTGATTTTAATTTCGATCCATTTGATTCCAATTTTAATTTCATTCTTATTAACTTCAAAGTTATGATTCTAGCTTGACACATCTTGTATAATGACCCTATAACAATTGAAATTTCCTTTATTATATTTAATTTTTCATGATCAATATTTGTAATTAACTTTGTCACTGTCTATTTGATTTTTAACAATCATTAATAAATTACTTAGTAAATAATATACCTTAATCTGCATCTTAAACCCCTTTTTTTTCTATCGTGCTTCAAAATACCAGACTGATCTCTATCTCCAAGCAGGCTCAAACTCCCTTATCTTCCATTCTAATAAATATTTCATCGAACTCATGTCTCGCTTTACACAGGAACTTAGAACAGTGTAGACTCCTACCGGAAACGATCGTATACCACCCCCAAAATCAAACGCAATCGTCTGAAAATACACTGTCTCAAATCACCCTGTAGCAAACTCCATTATAGCATCATCTACTTCGATTCATCTAAGCCTCGACTTGTACATACTCTCGAGTTCACCCTGGTGGAAGAGGAACTGGCTTTAACCCCCTACAGCAGATCACGACTTCGGCTTCTCTCTCCTCTTCGTTGTTCGATAGTCAGTCCCCTTTCCAAATTGAATCGCGTCACCCAATGATACATCGCGACGCACTAAATGTGGCGAACCTGAAACGATGCTTCGAAACAACCCTAACTTCACCGTTGCTTCCAACTTGAACACCCAGATTTTCGATCGCCCTCCCTTTTGCCTTGCTAGTAAAAACGCGAGACCCCAAAGCCACTCAATTCGAAGAACCGAACCCTAGACTTGCGAGTTCAAAGTCCAACTCAATTTGAAAAAAAATCTTTTCGATTGAACTTATGATTTAAAAAAACGAACTGAAGAGGACGACTTTGGGATCGATATTTGAAATGGGATGGATTGCGATTTGGGTATCTCTTCATTCGATTTATAAAGGAAAGGGTGCGGTATTATTTTGTATAAATTAAAAGAAAGCCACTTTTAATTTCCTTTTGACTAAATTTCATTTCGTTCGCAAGACAGAAGAGGAAAAGGAAAGAAAGGGATCATCGCATATATATATATATATAATCGAAATTGGGAAAATAGAAGTACACAAAACCATAAATTCGCAGTTTGCTTACTAATGAAGGAGGAGCAATATAGTATGCGAAGTGAAAGGGGAGGAAGTAGTTGTAGCTAAAGGTAGGTATGCAGTGTCCTTTATTTGCGTAAGAATGAAGGAATTTTTTTATAATAAATTTTATTTTATTTTGATTAGAACTGGTTTGCTTTAATTAAATTATCACTTTGATTTCAAACTCCTATTTGAGCCCAACAACTGACATTCCTAGAATTATACCACTATTCGGAACACACTGGAACTGGTTTCGAAGCCTCATTCGATCATATGGAGAAGATATTAATTTAAACCGATATAAATTAAATCTAAAATAATTTATTCTTCGATAATAAATTATTATTATCTTAGTACATATCATAATAAAATTTATATTGACCATTTGGGTCATTTCGATTCAGTTTTAACTCTTAGTTTAAATTATTACCGTTTTCGCATTATGATAATTTATATATATTCAGAATAAATCGTATTTCAATTATTAAATCGATAACTCAATAAAAAATCGATTTATATTACCAACTCAATATTTAAAACCATATTAAATATTTAAAATTAATCGTCCAAAAGTCTGGGCCATTACTTTCTTCTCCCCTTAAAAGAATTTCGTCCCCAAAATTACTAAGGTAAGAAAATGCAATGCACCCATTAACATTTCACAACTCATTTATGTTGAAACTCAATTATTCATATTTCAACAAATTTAGTTCTACCAAACTTTTGGTTTCCATCTATATTACATACCAAATATGTTCACATTCATTTAATCTGAATGATTTATAGTCAATACATTTACATCCAATTCATATTCCATTTATATCCATTCAAATTGATTCTAGTCAATTTACTCACTTCAATCCATTTAACTTGCTTAAGTTTCCTCAAATTCAAATTCCCGGGTTTTCATTTCAAATCCTTTAGAAATCATATAAATATATACATATATTTATTCAAAACATTTGAATTTTCAAACCAACTCGTTTTGCTTTCAATCAAATTTCCATCAAAATGTTTTCTTAGTTAGCAATTCATCACAAGAAACTCGAAAATGAACACTGATGATGCTGCAGTCATCATCAAAATTATTTTCCAGCTATTAAAGTGAGTTCAGTACTTTATCACTTTCAAAATCCATCAAAAAATATTTTTTATTCAAAAATCCATCCAAAAACAAAGCTATATTGTTCTAATATACCTCAGAAAATATTTTCCAATTTCCCAGGATTTAAATTCCAAATTCTGGTTTGAATCTAATTGCAGTTCACCTCATTTGTAAATTTCATTCTTATACTAATTATATTTGGTTATAAATAACCATTTCAATTTTATAATCTCATTTGATTATAATAACGATCAACACATCCATATAATATAATAATTTCAGAAAATTATTCCTTTTATATCAAAACATAACTTTGGGTAAAATGATCTCATTTACCCACTTAAAACAATATCATGTCGAATTTTTCTGTTCAAGTGTTTAGAAACCCCTATCGTTGTCATGGCATCCCACGATTCGAATAGAATTCATAAACCACTCAACAGGCAAGCCAACACAATATAAAACATTTTTTATATCAATTTACAAATACAGTCTCTTGTATATATACACTCAACTCACTCAAGGGTACTACTGATCCTATCTCTAATGAGTAATCACCCATCAAAGCCTAGGTATTCGCTCAACCTAAGCTCTCATACCAACTGTAATGGCCCAAAAATCCGTACTATCTGAGTTGACTAAATACACCAAACGTCCAACCCAAATCGCACAGAAATACGAATCATTAATAGAAAGAAGTTAGAGGATGAGTGAGGCGCCCAAACTCGCTCTTACGGGAAAGCCCGGATTGTAATCCAGGATCCTGTGAAAAGAAACATCCGTGGAAACCAAAACTACTAGCTGCCCGTATGGAAAAAAAGGGCACTCAGAGTTTAGGATAAAACAATAAACTCCGAGCCAGTCATGGGACTGGTGTGAGAACAAAATCAGTTATTAACTTGATTTTTAAAGTTAGGTAAATCAAGGGACCATGCTGTATAACACAGAACGGGTTTACCCCCAAGAATACCAGTGTATAAAACAAACAACGCAATGCTAAATAAAGAACAATGAAGCTATTATAAGACTCAGGTGCCATTACACAATGCAACGCAAGCCAGATGATAGAGTTTTACCTTATAATAGCCAAATATTCTTGGTATGCGAAATTTATCTTTTATTATTACTATAAGTGAAGAAATTAACTTCAAACATAAATGTATCAATCCTAGACGGCATGAATGTTCCATACCACTATGCCACCAATAGTATACAACTAAAACCATAAAATGTCGTATTGGAAATTGGATTTCCATCATGATGGATCTTGATTCGAAAGATCTATCGCGTAGTGCAATACTCAACAGCTTACGTCTCGTGCATGAGAAAACGCCGTAATGCACATCCGCACTATATCCAGGATATCAACTATCTCAACGGCTTACATCCCATGCATGAGAAAATGCTGTATACTCTATCCTTTGGGAATCAGGGGGTGTGCTCTATCCCTACCAGGTGTGTAGCGACCAAACCCAGCCTATCTCGGTCGACCAAATCCATCCTCATATCGGAAGTATACTGATCTAACCATCAGTTCACCATCGTACCAATGTGCGAGGCTCGCGAATTAATTATACACAAAGCTATGCTAATTAAAGCTATGCTTTGATCATCATCCACTAAACTTTGCTTTTCAACAAAAGTTTGGATCACTACATCTCAGCATGCCACATTATCAATCCATACCGTACCACTGATTTCTGCCAATATATAACCTCTAAACTCGTACGTCTCAGAGAAAGGTGTTAAGCAAGAGAATAAATTCTCTGCTACCAAACAAAAATATATTTAGCAGAGATCAATAAATACGGTATAAAGGAATACAATGTCAGTTATACCATCCATTTGCAAGTCCGTTCTGGGTCTGAACGAAACTGGAGGCACCTTATTCCTCGTCTCGTATGTCCAATATAGGAGAGAGGCCCTCGCATATCCAAACAATCAACAAATATGTCCGGACGGCTACCACTGTAGCCCCTTCAAGGTAGCTACTCCAATCATGCGCATTAGTAGCAACCCATCCATTCGATGTGAAGATCGTCGGTCTTGCACCATCTTCAATCTCTACAACTGTTTGTCGTTGTATCAATTATTCAGAATGGGTTAAACCCGGTCTTTCTGAATAACTCGCGTATCTTATAATCAAGTGCTACCACAATACATCATACGCCTCATTCCAATCCATAATATTTTTTATTCGTATTTCTTTATTCTGGAAAGGTTCTCATTAATCTTATCAAAGAATATCAGTTTTAAACACACTGTTTAATCCATTTCTTTGGAAATCATTTCAAAAGTTTTTATAGTATCCTTTCAGAGTTTAAACCAAATTAAGGTTTATCAAACTAGTCGGGATTAACGCCTTACTGAAGTAATCATTCGTTTTATTATCCCATCCCAACCTATTTATCCCATGGAGCAAACTTGTAGTACTCCATATCTACCGCCACTAAGTTATTGGTAAATTCAATTACCATTTCACGTTCAAATCTAATTAAAGATTTACCTATCGCATGAAGTAAAACCGGTGATACTCCATTTTCGAACACTTTTCAAATTTGCCAAATTTAATTACCTTATTCACATTTCAATGTAATTAAAGATTTCTTAAAACTCCACTAAGTTTTAGTCTCTAAAAATCATTATTTAATGATTATTCAAATTTAGGAAATAAATCTTATCTTTAATACGGTTAAAGAACCAGTATCCTTTAAAACACTCTTCACGATAAACCCAAAATCATCTTCCATTAAAGTGGAATCTACACGGAAATCATCACCATATATAATCGATATAAATTCTCGTATCGGACTAATAATATAAATGAAATAACGGCTAAGCCTTTTAAATTCCATATATATTAACAGTCTTCATTTACAGAAGCTCATTCCGATTATCACCAATCGAATTCCATTCAATTCCAATTTAATATATTAAATTGGAAATCTTTCAACAACAACAACAACAACAAAGCCATATATCCCAAACAAGTTGGGGTTGGCTAGATATGGAACCCAAAATTTTTTGAAAGAAAAATGTGTGATCTTCTGAAAAGAAGAGAGCACACATAAATATGTATATATATATATATATATATATGGAAGAAAAAATGATTACAAAGACAGACTACCAGCCTAGATAAAAACAAAGAAACAACAATATGAGCTATGGCAAGCCTCACCCAACAGAATACATCAAAAACAGAAGACTATCACAATCTAATACTCCAAGCCAAACACGGAAAACTCCAAAGTAAGAGCCATCTCCAATCCTCAACAGCATACTAAAAAGCCCATCAGCATAACTGAGCCCGAATGAGTTGCTGCTACCTGCTTCTAACTCGGAAGCTTTCCATGGTAAGAGACAGTGTAAGATCTAATACGCTTGCTACGACGGACCAGTCCCAAGCTGGGGATAACTCTCCTGCACCTACCCCTCTTCGTCAAAGAAAGAGACCTATCACAAACCAGAGAAATCACTCCGTTATCCTCTTGCAATCTATCCGAAACCGGGTTTCCAAACTGACTATGAGCCTCATCACAGGTCAAAGAAACCCAATGTGAAAATGAACCCAGACTATTATACATCCCTGAAAGCACTGAACTCAAGCTAATCTCCTTATTCATTGTAGACCAAAGATCAAGCTTTATAACAGATAAGCTTCTTCTCCTCTTAACCACTGGAGAAATCACTCTCTCCTTTATCACATGAGAACCAGAATTTAGGATGGAAATCAATGGTACACCCCTCGACACTGACTTCAATGCAGGATACATGACAAGATTTATTACCTCCTTCCTTGTATTCATTCCATGCACGTCATCCACTGGCCTACACACATCTTCTTCTTCTAGTTTTTCCAAAATCCCAAAATTGTTAAACAAATTAACGTCTTCAGTCACAAGTACATCAGCTCCATCTCCTTCGGATAAACAGGATGTAGCCAGAACAGGAATACTAGTTACGTACTCCTGTACAACCTCCCCTGCCAAACCTGTTACCATCTCATTTCCTATTCTATTATTCAACAAAAACATTTTCACATCATTACTTGCTGACACTATCTTCACAGAATTATCAAAGCACTTCTGAACTGATGGATCAAAGAGCATAGAATCGAAAACCATGCTCCTCCCATCGGATCTCACCATCTCCTCTTCACTTATCAAAGAGCCATCTATCACTTTAGAATTCAAACCTCCCATTGAACCACTAATAACATCCGACTGTAAGGCCTTCTAAGAAGGATTCCCCTTGGCCCTCGAATCAATGTCCTCTACACCTTTCAAAATAACCTGTGAATCAACATCCCTATGACCACAGTTCACCCCAGAATTAATAATATCAAAATGAAACAAAATCTCATTTAATAATCGGAATCCCTTCCGCTTATTCTTCGAAACCGAATCAGAGAAGATTCTCCACAATTTCAAGTAATTAATACAAAAAGATAAGGCATGTTCTTTCCTCCCTAGCGGTCGAGGCAGAGGAGGATAACTATCATTTCTTGAAGCAATCTGTATCTTCTTTCTCCACAGAACGCCATCCACTAATCCCTCTATGTGCCAACCCATCAACAGCAACATATACGCACCATCATCTTTCTGATTCGAGCTGATCATTTCATAAAGATTCAAAAAAGAATTAAGCTTTTGGCATAACTTCAAACAATTAACGTGCATCAATTCAAAACCCAAATTGCCTCCATATATCACTGGACAACCGCTTCTCCGATGCCCTAAAACACCGCAATTGAAGCATCGAATCAAATTCCTACAATCTTTCGCGATGTGTCTTGAATCACCACATCTAAAACATAAACGCTTCCCAAGAAATTTCCAATTAAACAAAAACTTGTACAAGGGAGAAAGCCGATTAGAAACAATAGACTTTCTAATCACATCAGCGCATAAGCGCTGGGGATCTTTCTTTGAATTTGCTAAGGAAGGAAGATTAATCGATTGAGAAGAAATGGAATTTCTCAATCTAAGATCTTGGCGAGAAGAAGAAAAGAGAGCCTCTGCCATCACTCTGAAGCATCGAGTAGAAATATCGATCGATATGGAACCCAAAATTAAAATGAAAAAAAATTAATAATGATGATAATACATATATATAAAGGGTTTAAAATGACCAATCAAATAAAAAGTCGTCCGATAAAGGGTTTTTTAAATAATAATAATAAGTAAAAATGTTCAATAGTGAAATAAAATCTAAAATAGTAAATAAAAATAAAAAGGTTAAGTAAATGTGAAATAAAGTATATATTAAAAAAACTATGGTTCTGGTACATGGATTGCCAATTTCCATGCACTCCTATCAACTACCAGCTCTTCCGATAAACTCCAGTTACTTAAATTTCTCTTTATTATCTCCTCCCATGTCATTTTAGGTCAACCTCTACCTCTCTTTGGGCCTTCGGTGCGACCTTGAATTCCAGCGCGTACAGGTGCATCGTATGGTCTACGGTGGATATGTCCAAACCATCTCAAGCGGTATTGGACTAACTTCTCTTCAATAGGTGCAACTCCAAGTTTTTCTCGAATATCCTCATTTCTAATCCGATCTCGTCTGGTATGCCCACAGCTCCAACGCAGCATTCGCATCTCGGCTATACTTATCTTCTGGACGTGTTGCCTATTAGTAGGCCAACATTCCGCACCATATAACATTGCAGGTCTGATTGCTGTCCTATAGAACTTTCCTTTAAGCTTCTGAGGAATCTTCCGATCACAGAGAATGCCAGATGCTAGTCGCCATTTCACCCATCCTGCTTGAATTCTAAAACTAACATCCTTATCGATCTCACCGTCAAACTGCAACATAGATCCTAAGTATCGAAACGATTCCTTCTTGGGTACTACTCTACCGGCCAGGGTAACATCTCCATCATCTGACCTGACACTGCTAAACTCACACTTCATATACTCTGTTTTAGTTCTACTAAGCCTGAAACCCTTTGATTCCAAGGTCTCCCTCCACAACTCCAGTTGTCGATTAACCCCTATTCTACTTTCATCAATCAACACAACATCATCGGCAAAGAGCATACACCAGGGAATCTCCCTTTGTATATCTTTTGTGATTTCATCCATCACTAATGAAAAAACATAGGGGCTCAAAGCCGAATCTTGATGTAACCCTATGTTAACTGGAAAGTCTCTGGTCTCACCATCGCATGCCCTAACACTAGTCACAACCCCCTCGTACATATCCTTAATAAGGGTAATATACTTTGATGGCACTCTCTTCCTTTCTAGCGCCCACCACATAACCCTCCTCTGTACTCTGTCATAAGCTTTCTCCAGGTCAATAAAAACCATGTGGAGATCTTTCCTTTGCTCCCTGTATCTCTCCATAATTTGCTTAACCAAGAAAATCGCCTCAGTGGTTGACCTTCCCGGCATAAAACCAAATTGATTCTTAGAGACACTTGTCAACCTCCTCAAACGCTGCTAGCAAACTCTCTCCCAAAGCTTCATTGTATGGCTCATAAGCTTAATTCCTCTATAGTTTGTGCAACTTTGAATATCTCCTTTATTCTTGAAGATTGGAACTAAAATGCTTCTCCTCCACTCATCTGGCATTTTGTTTGATTTGAAAATATTGTTGAACAAATTAGTTAGCCATTTTATCCCTGCATCTCCAAAGCATCTCCACACCTCAATAGGAATATCACCAGGCCCTACCGGCTTGCCTGATTTCATATGTTTCAACGCCCCCTTTACCTCAGCTTCTTGAAATCTCCGCACAAAATGTCTATTGGTGCTATCGGCTACGTCTTCCAACTCGATCGAATAGCTATCACTTTCTTCGTTGAAAAGCTTATCAAAGTATTCTCTCCACCTATTCTTTATCTCATCTTCCTTCACCAAAAGTCTATCATTCTCATCCTTAATGCATTTAACCTAATTAAAGTCCCTTGTCCTCCTCTCGCGTAGCCTAGCTATTCTGTAAACGTCTTTTTCTCCCTCCTTTGTACTTAGCCTTTGATACAAATATTCGTACGCTCGTCCCCTTGCTACACTCACTGCTCTCTTTGCAGTCTTCTTTGCCACTTTGTACCTGTGCATGTTCTCTTCGCTTCTATGACGATACATGCATTTGTAGCATTCCTTCTTCTCTTTGATAGCCTTTTGCACCTCGTCATTCCACCACCACAAATCCTTGGGTTCTCGCTTGCTTCCTCTTATTATCTCAAATACCTCAGTGGCGACTCTCCGAATGCAAGTTGCCATCGCATTCCACATGACATTTGCTTCTCCTTCCACATTCCAAGCTCCTTCTCCCATCACTCTATCTTTAAACACCCGTGAAGCACCTCCTTTGAGTTTCCACCATTTCGTCCTGCTAATCTTCGCTCTCTTATCCTTCACCACCCGAAGACGAAACACGCATACCAACAGCTAGTGTTGTGAGACGACACATTCTCCAGGTATGACCTTGCAATCAACACAATCTCGTTTACTATCTCTTCTAGTTAGGATAAAGTCAATCTGGCTAGCATGTTGGCCACTATTGAAGGTTATCAGATGTGATTGCCTCTTTCTAAAGAAGGTATTAGCAATCATGAGATCAAAAGAGAGAGTGAAATTCAAAATATCTTCACCCTCTTGGTTCCTATTTCCAAATCCAAAACCACCATGCACTCACTCAAAACCCCCGCTAGATGAGCCAACATGGCCATTGAAGTCTCCTCCTATAAAAAGTTTCTCGCTATTATGCACATTCCTAACCATGACATCCAAGTCTTCCCAGAACTTCCTTTTGGCTTCTTCACTTAGATCTACCTGTGGGGCATATGCACTAATGACATTCAAAACTGCCTCGCCAACTACTAGCTTAACTAGGATGATCCTATCCCCTCGTCTTCTGACGTCAACCACATTGTTGTGACAGTTCTTGTCAATCAATATGCCTACCCCGTTCTTGTTACGTACTTCTCCCGTGTACCACAATTTGAAGCCAGTGTTCTCCACCTCCTTCGCCTTTTGACCCACCCATTTAGTCTCTTGAACGCACAAGATGTTAACCCGTCTCCAAATCATAGTATCCACTATCTCTCTTGATTTTCAAGTTAAGGACCCTACATTCCAACTACCTAACCGAACCCTACTATCGTCGACTAGCTTCCTTGCCCCTCGCATCCGCCGAGAAAAATGCAAGGACCCTTGCTCACTTACCACTACACCGGGGCGTCGGTGTAGCACGCCACTAAGAGAATGGCTGCCCAGCCCTTGCATATTTAACACCATATCCGAGGCTCGATATAGCGCGCCGCTAAGAGGGTTATGCCCCAACGATATATCATAAGGTTCCATATCCATAAGAGTGGCTAAGTTTTTACGTTGGCTCGCCAAGCCTATCACAACCCTCCTCCTTTACCCTTGCTTGGGACAGGCTGCATAGAAAACTACACATGCGGAGTTTTGGAAATCTTTACTTTAGAAAATTGCATTAATCTTAATTAAAAGATTATAAATTCCAAATCGTATTCTTCACTGTTAATTGGGTTAAAGAACTAATGTTATTTAAAAAATCGTTCACGATAAACCCAAAAAATCCAATTCTTTTATTCAATTCCAATTAAATATTAGTTAATTGGAAAACTTCACTAAATCTTAATTTAAAGATTTATTCTTTTCTCAACTGGGTTTAAGAATAGTGTTAGTAAAGACACCATTCACGACAAACCCAAAATCTAATTTCATTCCAATTAAATTAATTAACTAGTAAAATTTACTAAATCTTAATTAAAAGATTTATTCTTTTCTCAACTGGGTTTAAGCACAGTGCTAGTAAAGACACCATTCACGACAAACCCAAAATCCAATTTGATATCTAATACAATGGGTCTAAATAGAAATTTTATCAGCTTATATTCAATATCAAATTCTGAAACTAACGGATATCGTGTTGGGAATAACGATATCTGTATCTTCCAAATTCCTCCACAATATTCGTATAATCATAGAATTCAATATCGAAATATTCCAAAGATTATTTTCATTCTAAGTCCATTCCAATTTATTCATCGGAAAATTCTGGTTATTTTAAAACCATTTTCAAACCCAATTTATTTATTTCTAAAAATAATTAGATTATTATTCTAGTTATTAACTAGTTCATTTCGATAAAAATATATCTTTATCTTTTCAAAAGTAGAATTTTTCATCCAAAATCATTCCAAATCATTTATTATGACTTTACATAATTTTTCCATATTTTTAATACTTTTAATATCGCTCATACAGTTGGTTTTCAATATTGGCCACCGAACTACATCCATAGCAACCTTTTTTGAAATTGATTTGGACATATCTCAAAATCTAACCGTTAGATTTCAAATCTCTTGTATTCACTAGAAAGCTCTTTTTGATACAAACCCAACGGTTCTAGTTCTAGGAGAATCTGACGGTCAGATCTCCCGTACATCAATTTGAAGTAAATGGCCGAAATTCGCGAATGGTTGTTGCGCGGCGTGTTCTATTCAGGCCATTATATATATATATATATATATATATATATATATATATATATATATATATCTCATCGGTTCCCATTTAAAATGTATTTTATAAATCGTTTATAAATTCGTTTTAAAATGATTTTAACTTCGTTTTCAATTTTAAATCAAAATTGAATATTCAATATCATTATAATATTAAAATGATAATATTTTCAAAATACCAGATTTTGAAATCACTTTTCGATATTCATTATAAAATGAATAAAATCGAAAGAAAATCTCGTTCATGTAAAAATGGCGTTTAACTACTTAAGACGGCTTCACATTTCAATATTTACCAAATATTATTTTAAAATATTCATTAATTCTGAACTGGAATCGGACTCAATCAATTACCATATATTTCAGTTATATTGATTTCGTACATCGCATGTATACAACAATAATGATAAACAATCACTAAAAATTCAAACAACAACCAGAGTGCATTTTACAACTGTATAAGCATTAAAATAAATAAATAATGCTTATACAGTCTATCAACCTGTCGATTGAAATACCACTAATTATTGGAATCAGTGTATGTCAAATATCATCCCAATACCCATACGGGATTTTCAAACAACAAATATTGATTATTATTTGTGCAGTAGGGCGATGTGTAAAATTATTATCGTCCCAATCAATGTTGGTTAAATGGGTGTACATAAACAAACCGTCCGATTTGTAAATGAATATTTATTTTAGTTTCTTTTCATGATATTTTTTTATAGATTTTATATAAATAATTTTATATACAACCATATCAATCAATGACAATCCCAATCACAATCCAAACAAACAATCAACCATGTTTTGTACATGAAAAATAATGTCAGGAGCTACTAAGCCCCGTCTGCAACCTATTATATAATAACTGTAAAATAATTTGAGTGAGAGAGAGTTCTCACATCCGTTTGCTCTCCGCCATTCTTTTATTTCTGAATTTCAGTTCTGATTGGATTTGAATTTATCTGAAATTCTAATTTTCTCCAAATAGCTTCTAGTCAGTTTCTTATTGTAGAGCTCTTCAACACGATTCCAACGCAACTGGAATCATCTAATTTGGATCTCGTACGAAGAAGATACAATATTTAATGCGTTAATTAAATTAATTAATATAATTAATTAATAAATTAAAATTCCTTAATTATCTCACCCCCGTTCTCTAAACTCGTTGTTCCCAAAAAGAACCTGTCGTTCAAACCTGTCCACCGCCGTTCTCGCCCCGTTGCTAAGCCGGAGTTCGGTCGGAGTGCCTCACAAGTACCGCCACGCCATCGCCAATGATCCCTGGCCATCTCGCCGGTCTCGAAGCCGCCTCTATGTCAGAAATCGCCACGAACTGTGCCGGGTTTGGAGCCTAAATTCGCCTCCGTTTCTTCATGAAAATCCATCATATAGATATGGATCTGAAGCTCGCGGGATCCTCCACAATGTTTGCCTTATAAGATTGGATTGATTGCTGGTAGATTGGGAGAATTTTGGAGATGAAAACCAGAGAAAATCGACCGCTCGATAATAGTGGCGGCGAAGAAATCTCAAGGGAGAAATAGGGTTTTGTTGGAAAAACAATATATGTATACATTTATTTATTTATATTTAATTAGTAGTTGTTTTATGTCACGATGTGAAGACCTTAAACTTCCGTAGTACGAAAGCAGGGATAATCATTGGAATATAAAATAATTACAACAATAGCAGATCTCAGATAACATCATAACACATAAATCATTGCAGCGGAAATGGAAATGTCATCACATCAAACCATCAAAGACATCAGAGTAGCACAGTTACAGGATACACTTAACAAATAGAAAGTCTCAGCAAATAGAAACAAGTCTAAACTCCATTAAGTACATCAAAAATAGAGGATGTATAAATGTCTCAAAGCGTAAATAAAAGATAAAAATGTCCTTCACCTTCTTTCCTTAAGCATGCTCCAATCCAGAATGTATCCATAATATCTGAACCTGTCACGTGGCTGCCCGGGTGAAAAAGAGGGCACCTGAGTTTACAAAGTGAAACAAACTACGAATCAGTCGTGGGACCGGTATGAGAAATCCTTCCTAACTTATCTAACAGTATGGCTAATCACAGGACCACGCCGTTAATGCGGAATGTATTTACTCCATTGAATTGCCAGTGCATAAGTTTAATAAATTTTTATTCAAAACAACGCAATGCTTTTTAGAAAAATAAAATCATTATAAGACTCATCACACAATGCAACGCAAAACGGAGGATAGAGTTTTACCTTATATTGATCAAATATGCTTGATACATAGAAAATAATATTTTAATATTATTATTAGTGTCTAAACAGTTTCAAAATACTTCAAAGTAAATGTTCGGCATAGCTACCATATACTATGTCGCTATATATAGATTTACAATCAAACCGAAATGTCATATTGGAAATTGGGTTTCCATCATGAGTCAAGGCTAGCGACGATCTCCGTACCAATTCGAGGCACTCTAGCAATGTATCAGGATCCCCTGCAGTGAACCCTTGGATCCTGTAGGGCCGGTCCACAAATATAACTTAGTGGATTAGTTATGCCTGAACACACATTTCCCGGTCCTATTGAACCTATAATTTGGTCACTATCGACCAATAAATCCTAGGTACCTCATAATCCATCAACCACATAAGTAAAATGTCAGGGCTTGCAAAACCCTGATACCACTTCTAGCTAGAAAGAAACGTGTGCACTCCCTGCGTTTCCTTGTCCAGTTTCTGACTCTTACCGAGGTGTGAGGCTCACGAGGTAACGCTATACACAAAGCTATGCTGAAATAGGCTATGCTTTGATCATCAACCACATGGCTCTGCTTTTTGACAATAAGCCTTGATCATATGCATCTTGGCATGCCACATTGACAATCCACGCCATGCAATGGATAACTACCAATATATAACCTCTGAGCTCATGCGTCTCAGAGAAGGGTGTTAAGCAAGAGAATAAATTCTCCACCACCAAATAGATATATATTAAATAGAAATCAATTTACATGGAATGAAATCCAATGTCAGACACACATCCATTAACAAGTCCGTTCTGGGTCTGAACGAAACCGGAGTCACCTTATTTCTCGTTTCGTATGTCCAATATGGAAGAAAGGTGCTCGCTTATCCGGACAATCAACAAGTACGTCTGGACAACTATCACTTTAACCCTTTACTGGTAGCTAACCAATGCCGGGCATCAGTAGTTATCCATTCGATATGATGATCACCGGTCTTTAATCGCCATCTTCAATATCTTCGATTTAAATCGTCGCGTAATCATTTGAAATGAGGTTGAACTCAGTCTTTTCAAATGATTCTCGCACATATATAATTTAAAACCATTTCATATCGTTAATAATATTTAATAATTATTTATCACTATTTTTATTTTAAAAAAAATAGCTCAATTTAATTCAACGACGCTTCGGGTCAATAGGAGGCCCTGCCGTTGTTTTTATCAAAATTTGATTTACACATATCTCGAAATCTAACCATTGGATTTTAACAAAATTTATATCATTGGAAAGATCTTCCAAAAGCAGACCTAATATTTCCAGTTTTGGGAAAATCCGATGGTCGGATCTTTCGGTATAATCATTTAAAGTTACGATTCTGAAACGTGAACTACCGCGTGCGATTCGTTTAATATTAATTTATATATATATATATATATATATATATATATATAATTATATATAAATATAAACCATTCGACGATTCCACTAACGCGTTTAACTTGCCAACTAAAAGGACGTTTTAATTTGCATAGCCATTTCTACATGTTTACAATGTCAAATAAAAAATATATTTTATTTACCTGACAGTTACGCCAATGACAAATAAAAACTAAATTTTATTTGTATTTCTATTTTTAACTTTAACCAATTAAAAGAAATATTGATTTGTACAAAGTTTTCAGTGTATATTTTTACAAATAAAATAATTCAAACAAATTCTAATGTATGTGTTGTCAATGCAAATGATTCTTTGACTTTGCATATAGATTCTTGTAGCAACCCGTATTCTACGCATCGGAGGATCGTAGAATATTTATTTTTTTCTTATATGAAGTCGTATTGTCATGTAACTTTGGGAAACAACCATTAGAGTCATTTCCCATGTTCATGATTTTTGCCGATTTTTAAGTGACCGTTTTACCCTTAGCTGCTACTGTTTTGGCCATAACTTTTGATGGAAAAGGAATTTTGACCTGAAACCACTTCCATTAGATTCGTTTGATGGTTTACCTTTCCGTAGAGTGGTCATAATAGCCAAATGGACTCACCATTTGGGAGATATGGTTGAAATAAGGTTTGGAAGGTGAAAAACTGCTTAATCGGGCCAAATAGGGTGATTAGTGAATGGGCCCATAACCCATTTCGGGATTAGGGTTATGGGGAGGCTGAAAAGAGATAGGATTTCATTCCATTTCAGTTTTCTACCTCCACTTACCTCTTAGAAACCCTAAAAATGGCCTCCAACCTCTAAATCACCACTAAAACACTTTCTAATCAAGGATTAAGCTTAGCAACATCAAATCAAGGGAGATCTTCACCAAATCAAGATTAGAGCTGCTGATTTGCATTGTTATTCGCACCCAAACAGAGATTTATTTCAGATCTAAGGTTTATTTGTGGCTAAGGTGAGTGATTTGCATAGTTCCTCACTAATGATGGTTAATTAAGGGTAATTAGTGTTAATTAGCGAATTTAAACATGATAAAATTCTGGAAAAATATTTATAAATTCTTAAATGATGTTTTAGACCTCTGATATGAGTTTGGGTTAATTTGGTTAAGTTTTGCTAATCATATCATTAGTTTCACCTTAATATGCTTAAGGGAAAATATGGGGTTTTGGCTATGTTTGATCCATTTTAACCTATCATATTGTTGTTTTGGTGGTTGTGGTTGATTATACATGTTGCTATGACTATATGGTATGATTTATGATTGATTAGAATAGTTGGAATAGTCAAAAACGCCGTCGAGTGGCGTAAACTGCTTGCTGGAAAAAGTGCAGGAAGACATCCGAACCGGATCGGATCGGTTAGGAGGACCCGAACCGAACCGCTACAACGCCCTTCCCCATAATAGCTCTCGCACCCGATCTGCTCTCGCACTTCACACCCGACTCGATCAGAGGAGGGCAACATGAACTGGGGAAGCTCCGATCCACTTGCATCTCTCGTGGCACGCAGCACTATGATCCGACCCGCATGGCCACCTCCGAAGCGAACCGACGTGTGGTGATTGGACTTGAAGAACCCGACCCGATCCACCAGGGGTGATGTCTGCCGATCCGATCCAGTGAAGATGGAGCATTCCGATCCAAACCGAAATGATGATTAGGGGGATATCCAAACTGATCCGATGGTGACCAATAACTCGAGATGCAAAGGTAGTCCAAATGGAAGTTAGAGCCCAGGATCCAGTTGGGAACCAATGAGTTCACTTCATGGTTGGGCTTTGCTGCGGGACGTGTGCTAAGGAGTTTTCGACGTTATAACTTTGATTCACCATGAATGATAAGACTACATTATCAGTGCAGTCGAGTCACTATGACTCGAGGGGCAAAGTGATCGTAGTAGGACTATGAGCCAGCGTAGATGTGGTGAACAACTCCGTGGGGCAAAGTGGACATAGTCAAGGATTAGTAAGGCTATGAGCCAGTGCAGATGGGTTGAATAACTCCATGGGGCAAAGTGGACATAGCGAAGGATTAATGGCTATGTATCAGTGCAGTGAAGCCATTTATGACTTCATGGGGCAAGGTGATCATAGCAAGGTAGTGAGGTGATCGAAGTGGTGGATATCGTATAATTTACGCACTGAGTGAGAGATGTGAGGATGGTTGCTATGATTGATTGTTGCCATCATTATGACATGCACACCCTCACCCCCGTATTCTTTAAACCGTATGTAGTGGCACCTTGGAGTATTGTACAGTATGTAGTGCTAACTCTTTGGTTGCAGGTTCAGGCATGGTTTAGTACACCTGTTATTGTTCTGTTTAGTTTCTTATCGCTCATACCAGACTTTTTGTCTGACCCAGAGTTTTATGTCTCTTCTTATTACTCTAGGTGCTCACATGAGCAGATTAGAGACAGGTTAGCTGGTGATGCGCGAGTAGCTGATTCGGAGGCGAGCAGGAGGCTTCCACGTATGATATATAGATATTCTCCCTGTGTCGTTGCTGGTCACTACTTTGGGCATTAGTAGTGTACCTTTCTTGTTTAGCTTGTTGAGACAGTTTTTAAAGGTTGTAATAATGTTGGCTTTGGATCATAAGCTGTACTTTGGATTTTCCGCTGCTATGATAGTTTGTTTTCAGCTTATGCACTGTCTCACCTGTTTTATGTCAAGTATGTTATTATTATATTTTGTTCTATGCACTGTGAGACATTTTACAGGTTCCCTGTTGATTCTTCGTCTTCTTTCTTTCCTTTTTTGACGGCCGTCCCATGCTAACTGGACATGTGTACAGCGCACTTTTGGAGTAAACGTCGTTTGGTGCGGGGCGGGTTGTCACAATTCTAGTATATGCATTTTCAATAAAATGTTATTTTTCACATTGGATATAAATTCTAATATATGCATTTCAACAAAAATGTTATTTTTCATTGCATATAAATTCTAATATATGCATTGCCAACAAAAATGTCATTTTTCATTGCATATAAATTCTAATATATGCATTGCCAATAAAATGTCATTTTTCAATGCAATCCTAGTATATGCATTGCCAATAAAATGTTATTTTTTAATGGATATAAATTCTAATATATGCATCGTCAACAAAAATGTTATTTTTCAATGCATATAATTCAATGCATATAAATTCTAATATATGCATCGTCAACAAAAATGTTATTTTTCAATGCATATAAATTCTAATATACATATTTTCATGATAAAAATGTCACCTAGATTTATACACAAATTCTAATGTATATTTTGATGTTTCATTTCGTTAACAATTCTATTTTAAACAAAATGTATAAAAGTGGTGTTTTCGTTTTCCTCCTTTCTAGCATGTTAAAAATAATGTTTTTAACATACAAATATTTTCTAACATATGTTTTCTAACATGTTAAAGATATGGTTTTTAATATTTTTATATCTTCTAACATATGTTTTCTAATGAATCACTTTTACATTAAAAAGGGAATTTTTAATGTTGCAACATTTTATTCAAATAATCAATATTTCTAATGAATCAAACTTTACAATTAAAATATGATTTTTAATGTTTCAACACTTTTATTCAAATATGAACAATTTTCATATGAATCATTCTTTTTATAAAAATGAGACTTTTAATGTTAACATGCTTTTGTGTTAAAAATGAACAATTTCTAGTGATTCATTCATTACATTAAAAATGAGGTTTTTAATGTTAACATGTTCATATATTTAACATAAACATTTTTCCTAGTTTCTTACATTACATCAAAATGTGAAATTTTAATGTTAACATGTTTTTATTTTAAAACATGAACATTTCTTCTTACATTACATTAAAAATGTGGATTTTCAATGTAAATATTTTTTTATTTTAAAAACATGAACATTTCACTATTTTCTTACATTACATTAAAAATGTGGATTTTTAATGTAAACATTTTTTTTTTTTGAAAACATGAACGTTTCACTATTTTCTATTTTAATTCAACAAAATGATCAAAATGATTCTCTTCATTTTTGTTGAAATGTTATAATTCAACAAAATGATAAAATGGTTCTTTCCATTTTTGTTGAAAATCCTAATTCAACGAAATGACAAAATTTGATATTTCATTTTTGTTGAAAATTATAATTCAACAAAATGACAAATAAAGGTTCTTTTATTTTTGCGTGGACAAAAATGTAATTTGTGCTTTGACATAAATCTGCTAAAAAAATGTCATTTTTATTTTGATTATTTTATCTTAACCAAAATGTTCATTTTTTTACATTTTAACAATTTTATTTAAACAAAAATGTTCATTTTTGTTTTGAAATTTTTTATTTAAACAAAAATGACAATTCCAATTCAACTATTCTAATTTTGACAAAAAAGATAATTTTTGTCCAATGATTCTAATTTGACAAAAATGATAAGTTTTGCCTAATTAACAAAATGATAATTGTTTTAATTTAACTATTCTAATAAACCAAAAATGATAATTCTGGGTTCCACTATTCCACTTAACAAAATGATGAATTTTGTCCAATGACTCTAATTTGACAATTTTATCTAAACAAAAATTTTGTATTTTTGTTTCGCTCATTTCATTACAACAAAATGATCTATATGTTTTTAACAATTTTATCATAACACAATATCACCAAATGAGCATATCAACATACCACATCCATCACAGATCAAGTCACGAATCATAACAAATAGAAATTAACTACGTATTGGTGATAATACAATCAGGATTATTTCTAATTGTTTAAGAAGAAGAAATAAAATAGAATTCCCACTGTCATTTTAATTCTGAATAATTCAGAATCGAATTTTTTCTAAAATTTGACCCACTCCAAATCAGTTTCTAATCAGTCCAGAAGTGTAGATCTCGGACTCATGATCGTAATGGATCTGAAATCATTCGATTCTGGGTTCGTATGCATTAGTTATGATTTAATTTAGGTAGATAAAAATTTAAAATAAATTTATTAAATAATTTAAAATCGAATTTACCCTTTCTTCCCCAATCAGACACAAGGCTGATGTTTTCGTTTATTGTTCAATTCCAGGTTTCCACTTTTCGACGAATCCATGAGGTTAGAAGGGAATCGGGGTATACCACGTCAGAGAAGGAGAAGCGGCGCGTAGAGCGGACCCCACAGCGGCAAGCTTGGTCAGCTCCTCGAGGCGGGGCGGCAGTCGCGGCTTCGGGTGTTTGGGGTGTTGTATCTCAAGCTACTTGCAATGGTTTCGAGTGAACTTAGTATGGATTCGTAGAGGAAGATCTCCTCTACAAAAACCTTAACTAGACGGGATGATTTTATTGAAGGGAATTTGAGTTATTAGCGGGGGAAGCAAAAAGCAACGATGGCCATTGAAATTTGGGGGCGGCAGCTCAGTAAAGTTAGGGTTTTAGGGTTTCTAATTCTATATTTATAATAATAAAATATTATTAATTCCTTTAATTATCCGTTTAAGCCCATTAATCTGTACAAGCTCCAATTTCTATCCAGCAAAAGTTGTTCCCGCCTAATTTCCCCTGTTTTGGACGTAATGGGCTAGGTTCCGTCAGCCCAAACGATCGTTTTCAACCTATTTTCTTTATTTTAAAATTTAAATCATTTATTTAATTAATTTGATCGTACATTTAAATTCACCGAGGCCACATACGGACTTCGAAAATTCCTTAAAAATAAATATAGTTGTTTTGACGATACGGACTTAACAAAATTAATTTCATCAAATTTGGAGACTGTTTGAAAAATGGCCTTTTTAACGGTCGATTAAATGCAACAAAAATTACCAAACATAGTTTAATTTACCACACTCACAAATTAATTCCATAAATTATGGAAAATTAAACTTAGTAATAATTTGACATTCCGGATTCGAAAAAAATTCTTTCGTCAAAAACGAAGGTCGTTTGTGTAATGCCATTTATACGGGCTATAAATTATACTATATTCCATAGCGACTATTCTGAATATTCAACTGGCCATAACTTTTTATTCCCGCTATGAAATTTCCATTTTTCGGATTCGTTGGAAAGATATTTTTAAACAAATTTAAATATTTTTGGTTTCACTAAAATCCATTTCATTTTGAATCCTGTACATCCAGTCAAAGTTCAGATTCAAATTTTCAACTACCATGCTATTTCTAACTCCTTTTAAAATTAAAATAAATATATTCGTTCTAACTTCGATTTAAATAAATTTTAAATCGTTATTATTTAAAATAAATTATTTAACTATTCAAAATTCATTGAAATAGCAAAAATAAAAAAATTAAATTGGTTCTGATTTCCGGGTTGTTACAATCTCCCTCACTTAAAAGCTTTTCGTCTCGGAAAAGGGAACAATAGTAAAGTAGGAAACAAAACAGAAAATGCAAAGTATTGTAAATGTACCTCAACACAAGAGTTGCTCGGAGATGTCCACTCTGGACTTTCGATGAGCCTGTTTGATGCTATCCTAAGTCTCCCATGTGCAGTCTCTAGGATCCCCCATCCACTACACTTTGACTAAGTGGATCCTCTTGTTCCTCAGAACTTGGGTCTCTTTGCCAACAATTTTCACTGGCTCCCTCCTTACTGTTAAGCTCGGGGTAATCTCTAAATCTCGTTGTGCTACCACCTCCACACCCAAGTCCAGATCATGAACATGATTTCAGAATCGAGACACATGGAATACATCATGCACCCCTGGCAACCTGTCAGGCAACTACACCCTATAAGCGAGAGTTCCAATCCTTTCGAGAATAGGAAATGGACCAATGAATCTCGGTGCCAACTTCCCAGTCTTCCCAAAATGAATTACTCCTCTTAGTGGGGAAACCCTCAAGTAGACATAATCGCCAACAGAGAATTCTAAATCCCTTCTTCGCGAGTCTGCATAGCTCTTCTATCGGCTCTGAGTAGCCAGTAGTCGCTTCTTGATGAAATCAACTTTATCTGATGCTTCACGAATCATGTCGGGACCCAATATTAATCGATTACCTGGTTCCACCCAACATGCGGGAGATCTACATGGCCTGCCATATAATGCTTCAAATGGGGACATCTGCAAGCTTGCTTGGTAACTGTTATTATAAGAGAACTCAACCAAGTGCAAGAGATCTTCCCATGACCCTCCAAAATCAAGAATGCATGCTTACAATAAGTCTTCTAATACGCGATTCACCCTCTCTATCTGGTCATCTATCTGAGGGTGATAACCAGTGCTCAGATTCGATTTTGTCCCTTGCTCTTCTTGGAAAGCTTCCCAGAATTTGCTGGCAAATATCGGATCGCGGTCACTAACAATGCTATGGGAACTCCATGTAGTTTGAAAATCTATCTGAAATAAAGCTGCGCCAGAATTCGAGCTGTTCCATTTGATCTGACAAGGATAAAATGGGCAGTCTTCGTGAAACGATCTACAATCACCCATATACTATCATCCTCTTTTCTAGTTCGGGTCAAGCCATCAATGAAGTTCATAGAAATTTGGTCCCACTTCCAACTTGGAACCTCTAGCAGTTGCAACAATCCTGCAAGCTTCTGTTGATCGCTTTTAACTTGCTGGCAGGTGGGACGTCTAGCAACATATATAGAAATGTCTCTCTTCATAGATCTCCACCAAAATGTGCGTTTGAGGTCATGATACATATTTCTCACTCCTGGATGAATACTAAGCTTAGATTTGTGACATTCGTCCATTACTTCCTTTCTGAGCTCAGGAAGTTTCGGAACACAAATTCGGCCTAACATCCTCAGAACCCCTTTGTCGTCAATCTGGAAACTCGTGGGTTCGTCTTCCCAAACTCTTTTGCTAATTCTCTGGATAAATTCATCATTCTTCTGAAGAGTAGAGATCTTATCTATTAAGGAAGGTGTAATAATGAGATTGTCAATGATAAGATTGGTGCTGGCCGCATTCTTCCTGCTGAGCGCATCGGCTATAACATTGGCTTTCCCTGGAGTATATAGGATGTCCAGATCATAGGCCGTAAGAAATTCTAACCAACGTTGCTGCCTCAAATTCAAATCTCTTTGGTTGAACATATACTTCAAGGATTTGTGATCAATATACAGTTCGAACTTCTCACCCAAGAGATAATGCCACCATATCTAAAGCAAATACGATGGCCATCAACTCAAGATCATGAGTAGGGTATCTCTTCTCATGCGATTTCAACTAACGGCTAGCATAAGCAATTACTTTGCCCCTTTGCATTAACACTACACCAATACCTTAAATAGATAAAAAGGATAACATGTTAAAATAAGATTTGTCATTAAAAATGTCATCTCTGGCATGTCTGTTTAGATAAAAGGAATAACCTTCAATAGAAGCATCAGTATAGACTATCAAATTTTGGTTGCCATCAACAATGGTCAACACGGGAGCAGTGGTTAACCTCAATTTCAGCTCTTAGAAAGCTGCCTCACATTCGGGTATCCAAATGAACTTTGTATGCTTCTTAGTCAGCTTCGTCAATAGAAAAGATAGTTTCGAAAATCTTTAATGAATTTCCGATAATAGCCAGCCAATCCTAAGAAACTTCTGACTTCTGTAGGAGTGCTAGGCAGCTTTTAATTTTGGATGGCTGAGATCTTTCTTAGGTCCACTGAAATGCCTTTCTTCGATACAACATGGCCAAGGAATTTCACCTCTTCTTGCCAGAATATACATTTAGAGAATTTGGCTTTCAACACATTCTTTCTCAAGATTTCCAAAACTTCTTTCGGATGCTTTTCATGCTCAGTAGTGGATTTAGAAAAGATTAAGATATCATCGATGAAAACCAACATGAATCTATTTAAGACATCCCGGAATACTCTATTCATCAGATCGACAAAGTAGGCTAGAGTGTTACATAAGCCAAACGACATTACTAGCCATTCATAAAATAAGTCTGGTCCTCTGAAAGCTGTCAAAGGAACTCATTCTTCAACAATGAGCAATTGGTGGATACATATAGCTAGGTCCATCCTAGAGAATACTTGCGCTCCATTCAAGAGGTCCAATAGATCATCAATACACGGCAAAAGATATTTATTTTTCAGCGTTTTCTTATTGAGGTCACGGTAGTCCACACATAGTCTGAGGGTACCGTCTGACTTTGGGGAAAACACCACTGTTGCACCCCAACTTGAGAAGCTAGGCCTGATCAGACCCTTCCACAAAAGCTATTTACTTTGATTGCTCAGCTCCTCTTTTTCTTTCAGCGTAATTCTCCGAATAGGATGCACAACGGGCCTTGCATTAGGAACTAAGTCAATTCTAAAGTCAATTTCTCTGCGTGGAGGTAAGCTATCAACTACTTCAAACACATCCGCATAATCTCTGACAACAGGAATATCCTCAATAGAAGCAGGAGTAACTTCTAGAGAAGACCAGAATTCTTTCATATCCGTGGCTGAGCCGTGGCATGGTATAGCAATAATATATCCGAATTTGGTTTTAATTTTGACTATTCTTTCAGCGCATAGTACCTCAGCCTCATACTTTGTTAGCCAATCCATTCCAAGTATGATATCATAACTGGAGAAATTCATGACGATCAAATTAAAAGGATACTGGAAATAGGAATAAGAAACAGGCACTCTACAATACTGATTGAGAATAAGTGAACCTCCTATCGGACTATGGACTTTAATCAATTCTTTAAGTTTTCTCAGGTTCAGTTTTAACTTTTTAATTGTATCACTAGAAATGAAACTTCGCGATGCACCAGTATCAAACAATACTGTAATAGGAATATTCTTAATATTAAGAGTACCTCCTAAAACATCAGGTTTACCTTCTCCTTCTGAAGAAGGCGATGTAGCTGCTCCAACGTACACATGAGCCACTTGAGAATTCTTCAGCAACGGGCAGTTTGGCTTGATGTGCCCCTTCTTGTGACAATTGTAGCACTCCCTCTTATCCTGAGAACTCTGACTAGGCCCAGACTCATTTCTCCTTAACCTCTTTGGAGATCGGCATTCGTAGTCAAAGTGTCCCAGCTTTTGACAATTAAAGCATCTCACCTTGGATATGTCCCTTTTACTTCCTTAAGGCTTGGCGGTAGAAGAATTGCTCGCCTCTGGTTTTATGTCAGCTTGCTTCCTTTTGTTATTATTCTGTTTTTTCTCCCTATCCTGCTGCGAATTTCTGTCATTGCTCTCATATCGGCAAGCCATCTCGGTCACCTCATTAAATGTGAACTTAATGTGTGTTGTGACTCTGTTCAGATATTTCCTGGAGAGGCCATTAATGAATCTTTTGTTTTTTTGAACTGGGTCGCGAATCAATTCTGGAGCATAGCGTGAGAGTTCTTTAAACTTCCGCACATATTCTGAAATAGTCATATCTCCTTGCTGCAAGTTGGCAAATTGATCGTGGAGACGCTCTACTTCCTACAGAGGAATACACTTCTCGCTGAAGAGTTCCTTGAATCTGGCCCAAGACATGTCGGCCTCATTATTGCCAATTATGACAGTATCCCACCAATTTTCAGCCTCATCCTTTAACAGCCACGATGCCAAAAAGCGCTTGCGGTGGTCTTCTAACTCCAGGCCTCCAAATATCTTCTCGCAACTCTTTAGCCATGCCTGTGCCTCTATCATTGTCTCTCGCCTGGTGAATGGCATGCCCCTTAAATTTTTGAACTTCTTGGTTACCATGTCCAAGTCAAAAGGCTGTAGGGGTGGAGGTGGTGGTGTTACAGCCTCGGGAGTGGGATGCCTCTAAGCAGTGGGAGTCTCATCTCTTGTTGGTCCTCTGGCCCCACCTCTGCCTCGGGCTCTAGCTCTCGCTCTAGTGCTCATTTTCTAGTTAGTTCTGTACCATCAAGGAAATAGTTAGACTGATAGAAATGATAATTTTAAAGGAAAGTTTAAAAGTAGAGACAAATGGAAAGATGATAATGACGTAATGACTGATTAATATGTGCTATTCTGATGTGCTCATTCTAGGACATTACTAATCCTATCTCTAATGAGCTACTCATCTAAGAATTCTATTGATTCTATCTAGAAGAATTGTTTTAAATATGTTGTACTCCGAACCTAAGGTTAACCTTTAGCTCTGATACCAACTGTGACGATTACGAAAGCAAGGATAAACATTGGAATATAACATAATTACAAGAATAACAGATCTCAGATAGCATCATAACACATAAATCATTGCAACGGAAATGGAAATTTCATCACTTCAAGCCATTAAAGACATCATAGTAGCACAGTTACCGGATACACTTAGCAAATAGAAAGTCTCAACAAATAGAAACAAGTCTAAACTCCATCAAGTACATCAAAAATAGAGGATGTATAAATGCCTCAAAGCATAAACAAAAGATAAAAATGTCCATCTTCTTTCCTTAAGCATGCTCCAATCCAGAATGTATCCATAATATCTGAACCTGTCACTTGTCTGTCCATGTGAAAAAAGCACACCCGAGTTTGCAAAGTGGGACAAACTACGAGTCAGTCGTGGTACTGGTATGAGAAATCCTTCCTAACTTATCTAACAATATGGATAATCACAGGACCACGCCGCTAATGGGAAACAGGTTTACTCCATTGAATTGCCAGTGCATAAGTTTAACAAACTTTTATTCTAAACAACGCAATGCTTTTTAGAAAAATGAAATCATTATAAGACTCAAGTCCCATCACACAATGCAACGCAAACCGGAGGATAGAGTTTTACCTTATAATGATCAAATATACTTGATACATAGAAAATAATATTTTAATATTATTATTAGGTTCTAATTAGTTTTAAAATACTTCAAAGTAAACGTATCAATCCTAGACGACATAGCTACCATATGCTATGTCGCCATATATAGGTTTACAATAAAAACCGAAATGTCGTATTGGAAATTGGGTTTCCATCATGAGTCAAGGCTAGGGACGATCTCCTTACCGATTCGAGACACTCGAGAAATGTCTCAGGATCTCCTGCGATGAACCCTTGGATCCTGCAGGGCCGGTCCAGAAATATACCTTAGTGGATTAATTATGCCTGAACACACGTTTCCCGGTCCTATTGAACCTATAATTTGGTCACTATCGACCAATAAATCCAAGGTACCTCATAATCCATCAACCACATAAGCAAAATGTCAGGGCTTGCAAAACCCTGATACCACTTCTAGCTAGAAAGAAACGCGTGCAATCCCTGCATTCCCTTGCCCCGTTTCTGACTCTTACCAGGGTGTGAGGCTCGCGAGGTAACGCTATACACAAAGTTATGCCGAAATAGGCTATGCTTTGATCATCAACCACAAGTCTCTGCTTTTCAACAATAAGCCTTGATCATCTGGATCTTGGCATGCCACATTGACAATCCACGCCATGCAATGGATAACTACCAATATATAACCTCTGAGCTCATGCGTCTCAGAGAAGGGTGTTAAGCAAGAGAATAAATTCTCCACCACCAAACAGATATATATTAAATAGAAATCAATTTACATGGAATGAAATCCAATGTCAGACACACATCCATTTACATGTCCGTTCTGGGTCTGAACGAAAATGGAGTCACCTTATTCCTCGTCCCGTATGTCCAATATGGAAGAGACGTGCTCACTTATCCAGACTATCAACAAGTATGTCCAGACAACTACCACTTTAACCCTTTGCTGGTAGCTAACCAATGTCGGGCATCAGTAGTTATCCATTCGATGTGAAGATCGCCATCTTCAATATCTTCAATTTAAATCGTCGTATAATCATTTGAAATGAGGTTGAACTCGGTCTTTTCAAATGATTCTCGCATATATATAATTTAAAACCATTTCATATCGTTAATAGTATTTAATAACGATTTATCACTATTTTTAATTTTACAAAAAAATAGCTCAATTTAATTCAACGACGCTTCGGGTCAATTGGCGGCCCTGGTGCTGTTTTTATCAAAATTTGATTTACACATATCTCAAAATTTAACAGTTGGATTTTAACAAAATTTATATCGTTGGAAAGATCTTCCAAAAGCAGTCCTAACAATTCCAGCTTTTGGGAAATACGATGGTCGGATCATTGGGTATAATCATTTAAAGTTACGATTCCGAAAAGCGAACTAGTGTGTGCGATTCATTTAATTTTAATTTATGTATGTATGTATGTATGTATGTATGTATGTATGTGTGTATATATATATACACACACACACACCATTCGACGATTCCACTAACGCGTTTAACACCCCAATTAAAAAGGCGTTTTAATTTGCATAACCATTTCTACATGTTTACAATGTCAAATAAAAAAAATATTTTATTTACCTGACAATTACGCCTATGACAAATAAAAACTAATTTTTATTTGTATTTCTATTTTTAAGTTTAACCAATAAAAAGAAATATTTTATTTGTACAAATTTTTCAGTGTATGTTTTTACAAATAAAATAATTCATACAAATTCTAATATATATGTTGTCAATACAAATGATTCTTTGACTTTGCATATAGATCCTAGTATATGCATTGTCAATAAAATGTTATTTTTCACTTTGCATATAAATTCTAATATATGCATTGCCAACAAAAATGTTATTTTTCATTACATATAAATTCTAATATATGCATTGCCAACAAAAATGTTATTTTTCATTGCATGTAAATTCTAATATATGCATTGGCAATAAAATGTCATTTTTCAATGCATATAAATTCTAATATATGCATTGCCAACAAAATGTCATTTTTCAATGCATATAAATTCTAATATATGCATCATCAACAAAAATGTTATTTTTCAATGCATATAAATTCTAATACATGCATCGTCAACAAAAATGTTATTTTTCAATGCATATAAATTCTAATATATGCATCGTCAACAAAAATGTTATTTTTCAATGCATATAAATTCAAATATACATATTTTGATGATAAAAATGTCACCTAGATTTATACACAAATTCTAATGTATATTTGATGTTAACAATTCTATTTTAAACAAAATGTATAAAAGCAATTTTTTCATTTTCCTCCTTTCTAGCATGTTAAAAATAATGTTTTTAACATACAAATATTTTCTAACATATGTTTTCTAACATGTTAAGAATATGGTTTTTAACATTTTTATATCTTCTAACATATGTTTTCTAATGAATCACTTTTACATTAAAAATGGAATTATTAATGTTGCATCATTTTATTCAAACAGTCAATATTTCCAATGAATCAAACTTTACAATAAAAATATGATTTTTAATGTTTCAACACTTTTATTCAAAGATGAACAATTTTTGTATGAATTATTCTTTTTATAAAAATGAGATTTTTAATGTTAACATGCTTTTATGTTAAAAATAAACATTTTCTAGTGATTCATTCATTACATTAAAAATGAGGTTTTTAAAGTTAACATGTTCCTATATTTAGCATGAACATTTTTCCTAGTTTCTTACATTACATCAAAATGTGAAATTTTAATGTTGACATGTTTTTATTTTGAAACATGAACATTTCACTTTCTTCATACATTACATTAAAAATGTGGATTTTTAATGTAAATATGTTTTATTTTAAAAACATGAACATTCCACTATTTTCTTACATTATATTAAAATTGTGGATTTTTAATGTAAACATTTTTATTTTGAAAACATGAACATTTCACTAATTTCTATTTTAATTCAACAAAATGATCAAAATGATTCTCTTCATTTTTGTTGAAATATTCTAATTCAACAAAATGGCAAAATGGTTCTTTTCATTTTTGTTGAAAATCCTAATTCAACAAAATGACAAAATTTGATATTTCATTTTTGTTGAAAATTATAATTCAACAAAATGACAAATAAAGGTTCTTTTATTTTTGTGTGGACAAAAATGTAATTTGTGCTTTGACACAAATCTGCTTAACAAAAATGTCATTTTTGTTTTGATTATTTTATCTCAACCAAAATGTTCTTTTTTTTATATATATATTTTAGCAATTTTATTTAAACAAAAATGTCCATTTCTGTGTTGACAAATTTTATTTAAACAAAAATGACAATTCCAATTCAACTATTCTAATTTTGACAAAAATGATAATTTTTGTCCAATCATTCTAATTTGACAAAAATGATAAGTTTGCCTGATTAAAAAAATGATTATTCTTTTAATTCAACTATTCTAATAAACTGAAAATGATAATTCTTGGTTCCACTATTCCAATTATTAAAATGATGAATTTTGTCCAATGATTCTAATTTGACAATTTTATCTAAATAAAGTTATATACTTTTGTTTGGCTCATTTTATTATAACAAAATGGTCTATATGTTTTTGACAATTTTATCATAACATGATATCACCAAATAAACAGATGTACATACCACATTCATCACAGATCAAGTCACGAATTATAACAAATAGAAATTAACTACAGATTGCTGATAATACAATCAGGATTATTTCTAATTATTAAATAAGAAGAAGAAATAAAATAGAATTTTCACTGTCATTTTAATTCTGAATAATTCAGAATCGGATTTTGTCCAAAATTTTATCTGCTCTGAATTAGTTCTAATCAGTCCAGAAGTGTAGATCTTGGACTCACGATCATAATGGATCTGAAATCGTTCAATTTCGGGTTCGTATGCATTATTTATGATTTAATTTAGGTAGATAACAATTTAAAATAAATTAACTAAATAATTTAAAATGGAATTTACCTTTCTTCCCTAATTAGACATAAGGCCGACGTTTTCGTTTATTCTTCAATTCTAGGTTTCCACTTTTCATTGAATCCGTGAGGCTAGAAGGCAATCGGGGTATACCACGTCAGAGAGGGAGAAGCAGCGCATAGAGCGGATCGCAAGGCGGTAAGCTCGGACAGCTCCTGGAGACGGAGTGGCGGTCGCAATTTCGGGTGTTTGGGGTGTTGTATCTCAAGCTACTTGCCACGGTTTCGAGTGAACTTGGTGTGGATTCGTAGAGGAAGATCTCCTCTACAAAAACCTTAACTGGACTTGATGATTTTATTGATGGGAATTCGAGTTATTAGAAGGGGAAGCAAAGAGCAATGATGGCCATTGAAATTTGGGGGTGGCGACTCTTTAAAGTTAGGGTTTTAGGGTTTTTAATTCTATATTTATAATAATAAAATAATATTAATTCCTTTCATTATCCGTTTAAGCCCATTAATCCATACCAACACCAATTTTAGACCATAAAAAATTGTTCCTACCCAATTGCCCCCGTTCCGGACGCAATGGGCTAGGTTCCGTCAGCCCAAATGATCGCTTTCAACCTGTTTTCTTTAATTTAAAATTTAAATCATTTATTTAGTTAATTCGATCATACATTTAAATTCACTAGGGCCACATGCGAACTCCGAAAATTCCCAAAAAATAAATATAGCTATGTTTTGATGATACGGACTTAACAAAATTAATTTCGTCGAATTTGGAGACTGTTTGAAAAATGACCTTTTTAACGGTCGATTAAATTCAAAATAATTACCGAACACAGTTTAATTTACCACGCTCACAAATTAATTCCCAAAATTATGGAAAATTAAACTTAGCAGTAATTTGACATTCCGGATCTGAGAAAAATGGTTTTGTCGAAAACGGAGGTCGTTTGTATAATGGCCATTTATATGGGCTATAAATTATACTATATTCCATAGCGACTATTCTGAATATTCAACTGGCCATAACTTTTTATTCCCGCTATGAAATTTTGATTTTTCGGATTCGTTGGAAAGATATTTTTAAACAGATTTAAATATTTTTCGTTTCACTAAAATCCGTTTCATTTTGAATCCTATACATCCAGTCAAAATTCAAATTCAAATTTTCAACTATTATGCTATTTCTAACTCCTTTTAAAATTAAAATAAATATATTTGTTCTAACTTCGATTTAAATAAATTTTAAATAGTTATTATTTAAAATAAATTATTTTAACTATTCAAAATTCATTGAAATTGCCAAAATAAATTTTTTAAATTGGTTCTGATTTTCCGGGTTGTTACACACAAACTCCAAATTAAGCACAACGGCTATCACCCCTAGCCAAATACTCCAATTTCGAACACAATGAAATATGTTTTGTAAGTCAATTCTATTGTTAGCAAGCCCTCGAGCGGGTTTAGTTGATCCATGATTTATGTTTCATCTTTCTTTTTGTTTGTTTCAAGAAAGATATCGATCAATTCCGATTCTTTCTTTTTCGATTGATTCTTTGTGATTAGTTTTTATTAAAAGCAAAATGTAAATCAATATATATTGAATTTGAATGCACATTTTAATTTACCGGGGCCACATATTGACTTCCAAAATTCCCAAAAATAAATCTAGCTATGTTTTGATGATACGATCGTGACAAAACTAATTTCGTTGAATTTGGGGGCTATTTGAAAATTGACCATTTTTTGGTCGATCCAATTCAAACTGAAACTGTCAAAACACATTTAAATTTACTACGCTCACATATTGATTTTAAAAATTATGAAATTTGAAACCAAGCAATAATTTGGTGTTCCTGATCCAACAAAAGGGGCTTCATCAAAAAACGAAAATCATTTGCAAAATGGCTATTTTTAAGGGCTATATATTATATTAAAATATATATAAAAATTCCATAGCGACTATTTTAAATTTTAAACTGGACATAACTTACAATTTATATTATGAAATCTCAGTTTCTTACATTCGTTAGAAAGATATTATTAAACAGATTCAAATATTCTGGTTTTATTAAAATCCAATTTATGTTGAATTTTGTACATTCAATTGAAGTTCAAAACCAAATTTTAAACTACTGTGTTCGTTTTATAATTAAATTAAATTTATACATTCTAACTTCAATTTAAATAATTTTTTAGTCGTTATTATTTAAAATAAATCATTTTGAATATTCAAAATCCACTAAAATAGCTAAAATAAATTTTTTAAATTGGTTCAGAAACTCCGGGTTGTTACAATCTCCCCCACTTAAAATCTTTTCATCCTCGAAAAGGGATGGAGTTGAAATTTGTTTAACTAACCAACTCAACTTTCATTCTGGCTTTCATTCTTCAACTTTTTAGTTTCTAAGAATTTTCTAATTTCTCAAAAATATGGCTAACACCCTAAATTTTCGAAAATTTTCGCCATAACCTCCTTTGTACGGGCAGATCGGTAAAATCGCAACTTGTTCATAGGACCCTCATCAATCCAAAAGAAAAAGAAAAAGCCAAGCGGCTTGCCAATCGGCTCGTAAAATCATCAAACCAAGAAATACAGTAAACATGTACCTATTTCTGGGGCATACAATTTTATTCCTCTTCTTAGCTTCCATGCCATGACCTGTTTAATATATATACATGTATATGTATGCAATTCCAATCAAATTTCAATTTAGTTCAATATTTTGATATAATTTGGCTAAATTAACCTTCATTTTCATATTGGTTTTATCGTTCCAATATTTTTATTAGTTAAACTAATAATCATACATCACAACCAGCAATCAATTAGTTGATTAGCTTTTCAAAGATATATCTTTAATATATACTCAAATTCATATTTTTAGTGCCAAAACACAATCAATAAATTCTAGCTAACTTTTGGTTCTCACACCAGTCAAAATGGAAATATATAGATATTCCACTTTCGAAACTCGAACATAAATGCTGATGATGCCATGGTGATCATTAGAACCATCTCCGAGCGACTAAATTATGATTCCATATCTACCCAGTATATTTGGGACTTCGAATTCATGTTAACTAGGCATATATCCAAAATCTTGTTACACTCGATAGTTCAAACCAATATAAAATAAAATACTCAAATACGTATAATAGGTATAAATTTTCAGAAATCTAATTTTATTTTAAAAAAATAACACTCTTCCAACTCATTCTAGGATACTACTGATCCTATCTCTAATGAGTTATTCTCATAGGAAATTACTAATCCTATCTCCGTTGAATTCTTTCATTTGGTTCTAATATGTCTTATTCTCGTGCTTTGTAAAACAAAGCTCTGATACCAAGCTGAGCCGACCCAAACTCACCCTTATGGGGAAGCCGGGATTGAATTTGAGAACACGAAAAATCAGAACACAGTAAAACAATTTATATCAGAGTACAAGAATATAACATAGTTCAAATAAGAAACAGCAGAAAATACCAGAGTTTTAAATTACAAAGCAGCGGAAAAATAATACATAAGTACAACGCATAGTGGAAAATAACAACTGGCATAACTGAAAGAGATATACGGATACAAAGCTTTCCGAACATAGCTCCAGTTGTAATCTAGGATCCTATGAAAAGAAATATCTACAAAAACAAAAACTACTCGCTGCCCGTGTTGAAAATATGGGCACCTAGAGTTTAGGTTAAAACAATAAGCTCCGAGTCAATCGTGGGACTGGTGTAAGAATTAAAACAGTTATTAACTTGATATTTAAAGTTAGGTAAGTCAAAGGATCACGCCGTATAACACGAACGGGTTTACTCCCAAGAATACCAGTGCAGAAAACAAACAGTGCAATGCTAAATAAAGAACAATGAATCTATTATAAGACTCAGGTTCCATCACATAATGAAACGCAAGCCGGAGGATAGAGTTTTACCTTATAATTGCCAAATATGCTTGGTACGCAAAATTTATCTTTTATTATTATTATAAGTGAAGAAATCAACTTCAAACATACATGTTTCAATCCTAGACGGCATGAATGTCCCATATCACTATGCCGCCAATATCATACAACTAAAACCGTAAAATGTTGTATTGGAAATTGGACTTCTATCATGATGGTTCCTGATTCGAAAGATCTATCGCATAGTGTAATACTCAACGACTTACGTCCTGTGCATGAGAAAACGTTGTAATGCACATCCGCACTATATCCAGGATATCAAGTATCTTAATGGCTTATGTCCCGTGCATGAGAAACTGCTGTATACTCTATCCTTTTGGGAATCAGGGGGTGTGCCCTATTCCTACCAGGTGTAGCGACCATACCCAACCTATCTCGGTCGACCAAATCCATCCTCGTATCGAAAGTATACTGATCTAACCATCAGTTCACCATCATTCCGATGTGTGAGGCTCAAAAATTAACGCTATATAAAGCTATGCTAATTAAATCAATGCTTTGATCATCAGCCACCAAACTTTGCTTTTCAACAAAAGTTTGGATCACTGCATCTCAGCATGCCACACTATCAGTCCTTACCGTACCACTGATTTCTACCAATATATAACCTCTGAGCTCATACATCTCAGAGAAAGGTGTTAAGCAAGAGAATAAATTCTCCACCACCAAACAGATATATATTCAGCAGAGATCAATGAATACATTATAAAGAAATACAATGTCAGACATACCATCTATTTGCAAATCTATTCTGGGTATGAACGAAATCGGAGGCAACTTATTCATCGTCCCGTATGTCCAATTCAGGAGAGAGGCCCTCGCATATCCGAACAATCAACAAATACGTCCGGAAGGCTACCACTGTAGCCTCTTCAAGGTAGCTATTCCAATCATGGGCATCAGTGGCAGCCTATCCATTCGATGTGAAGATCGTTTGTCTTGCACCGTCTTCAATCTCTTTGACTGTTAGTCGTCGTATCAATTATTCAGAATGGGTTCAAACTGGTCTTTCTGAATAACTCACATATCTTATAATCAAGTGCTATCACAACACATCATACGTCTCATTCCAATATAGAATATTTTTTTATTTGTATTTCTTTATTCTGGAAAGGTTCTCATCAATCTTATCAAAGATTATCACTTTTAAACAAACTGTTTAATCCATTTCTTTGGAAATCATTACAAAAAGATTTTATGGTATCCTTTTACAATTTAAACCAAATTAAGGTTTATCAAGCTAGTCGGGATTAAGGCCTTACTGAAGTAATCATTCGTTTAATTATCCCATCCCAATCTATTCATCCCATGGAGCAAAAATGGTAGTACTCCATATCTAACACCACTGTGTTATCGATAAATTCAATTATCATTTCATGTTCAAATCTAATTAAAGATTTACCTATCGCATGAAGTAAAACCGGTGATACTCCATTTTCGAACACTTTTCAAATTTGGCAAATTTAATAACCTTATTAAAATTTCAATCTAATTAAAGATTTCTTAAAACACCACTTAGTTTTAATCTCTAAAAATCATTATTTAATGATTATTCAAATTTATTAAATAAATCTTATCTTTAATAGGGTTAAAGAACCAATGTCCTTTAAAAAACCGTTCACGATAAACCCAAAATCATCTTCCATTAAAGTGGAATCTACATGGAAATCATCACAGTATATAATCGATATAAATTCTTGTATCAGATTAATAATATAAATGGAATAACGGCTAAGCCTTTTGAATTCCATATATAGTAACGGTCTTCCTTTATGGAAGCTCATTTCGATTATTACCAATCGAATTCCATTCAATTCCAATTTAATATATTAAATTGGAAATTTTTACTTTGGAAAATTACATTAATCTCAATTAAAAGATTATAAATTCCAAATCATATTCTTCACTATTAATTAGGTTAAATAACCAATGTTATTTAAAACACCATTCACGATAAACCCAAAAAATCCAATTCTTTTATTCAGTTCCAATTAAATATTAATTAACTGTAAAACTTCACTAAATCTTAATTTAAAGATTTATTCTTTTCTCAACTGGGTTTAAGAACAGTGTTAGTACAGACACCATTCACGAAAAACCCAAAATCTAATTTCATTCCAATTAAATTAATTAATTGGTAAATTTTACTAAATCTTAATTAAAAGATTTATTCTTTTCTCAACTGGGTTTAAGAACAGTGTTAGTAAAGGCACCATTCACGACAAACCCAAAATCGAACTTGATATCAAATACAAGGCTCTAAATAGAAATTATATTAGCGTATATTTAATATCAAATTATGAAACAAATGGATATCGTGTTGGGAATAACGATGTTGGGAATAACGATATCTGTATCTTCCAAATTCCTCTACAATATTCGTATAATCACGGAATCCAATATCGAAATATACCGGAGATTATTTCCATTTTAAGTCCATTCCAATTTATTCGTCGGAAAATTCTGGTAATTTTAAAACCATTTTCAAATCCAATTTGTATATTTCTAAAAATAATTGGATTATTATTCTAGTGATTGACTAGTTCACTTCGATAAAAATATTTTTTTTCTTTTCAAAACTATAATTTTTCATCCAAAATCTTTCCAAATCATTTATTATGATTTTACATAATTTTCCCATATATTTTAGTAATTTTAATATCGCTCGTACAGTTGGTTTCCAATATCGGCCACTGAACTGTATCCATAGCAACCTTTTCTGAGATTGATTTGGATATATCTCAAAATCTAACCATTAGATTTCAAATCTCTTATATTCGTTGGAAAGCCCTTTTCGATACGAACCCAACGGTTCCGGTTTTAGGAGAATCCGAAGGTCGGATCAACCGTAACATCAATTTGAAGTTAATGGTCGAAATTCGCGAACGGATGCTGCGCGGTGCGTTCTACTCCGGCCTTTATATATATATATATAATAAATATTATACATATCGTCGATTTCCATTTTGTTTACACCAAAATTGGTGTAAACACTCAAGGTACTAAAACTGTACTTCACCAATACGGTAAGAAATAAATGGAACCGTGTTTAATCAGCAATTGAAAATGAAAAATGCGAAAATAAGTAAAGTAGAGATGAGATTTAGAGTGGTTCAGCCATTAATTAGGCCTACGTCCACTGTGAAGGTGATTTCCAATCTTATAATGAGGATTACAAAATACATCAATTCTCTCTTTTCATACATCTCTATATTCACTCAATATACCCTCCTTTATATATTTCAATCTTGGAATTATACAAGAGAACTATAGAATTTAAGGAGAAGAAGGATGGATGAATGATTGAGAAGTAGGATTCCTTCATTTTCGTTGATCACAAGATTGTACTTGACGCCATGGACGAATTAGTAGTTGAGGATAGAATTATGTAGCACTTCGTGGTTTCAAAGATTGGACCCCCTTTATGTTAGCAGCCATGGTGTATTTATAGGTGAACTCTCCTTGGGAATTGGTCTGAAATCCCTTTATGCAGACTACGGATTGCTTATTCTATTAATTACAGTCATGCCATCGGCTAGCTGTAGCCAGCTGTCTGTATCTGTATTCAGTTATCATGCGCGAGCGACTCAATGGAGTGAGTGTCTTGGGTAGTTAAGCGAGTGACTTTGGTCGGAGCACTTCGGTCGCATCTATTTCTAGCATTTGATGAGTAGATATATGATTTTCTTGATGGTGAGATGAAGGAACGACCGATCATAGTTCCCTAATGTGGTCGTGTTTGATTTGAGTGAGCGAACAACAATATTCATTAGTCTAGAGGTGACCGACTGAGACTTGCTGGTACGACTCGAACTTCCCCGGTAAGGAAAACACGGATGGCTTTGAGGACAAGACACAACGGAACACAAACAGAAGAACATTTCATTGCTTATTACAACAATTCCATCAGAATTCAAGAATACACAGAGTACGAATGAATAAAATACATTCAATAAATATCAGAGATTTAAATTACCTTTAAATACATCGCAGCGGAAAGACAATACAATACACAACTAAAAACAGATACACGGATACAGAGCTTTCCGAATACCGCTTCAGCTGTAAATCAGGATCCTGTGAATATAAATCTGCAAAACCAAAACTACTAGCTGCCCGTGTCAAAATAAGGGCACCCAGAATTTAGGTTAAAACAATAAAATCCAGGTCAGTCATGTGACTGGTGTGAGAACTAAAACAGTTATTAATCTTTATTTTAAAGTTAGGCAAATCAAGGGACCACGGCGGATAACACGGAACGGATTTCCTCCCAAGAATACCAGTGCATAAAAAACCAGCGCAATGCTAAATAAAGAACAATGAAGCTATTATAATACCTAGGTCTCATCACACAATGCAACACAAGCCGGAGGATAGGGTTTTACCTTATAATAGCCAAAGAATGCTTGATACGCTAAATTTCATCTTTTATTATTACTATAAGTGTACAGTGTCAAAACAATTTAAATCATAAGTATCAATCATAGACGGCATAAGTGCCCCATACCACTATGTTGCCATATATAGGTTCTACATTCAAAACTGTAAAATCACGTATTGGAAGTTGGATTTCCATCTGTGAACCAAGGCAAGGGATCGTCCTTACCACTTCAAGACTCTCTAGCCCGAGCCTCAGGCAAGTGCTCAGTCAAGCTTTAGATCGTCAGGGCCGGTCCATCAATGTGGATAAAAATGCCTGAACACTGCATTTACCCGCCCTTTGGGGCGTAAATGAGTCCTATGACTCCATCGGCTCCACATAGTCACCGATATATCCGAGGCGCCTTGCAATCCAACAACCACATAAGTCAAACTCGTCAGGGCACGTAAAACCACTTACGCCACTTCTAGCTAGAAAGAAACGCATGTCCTCCCTGAGGTCCTTCTCCCGCTTCAGGTTCACACCGGGGTGTGAGGCTCGCGAATTATCGCTAAACAAAGCAATGCCACACGGGCGGTGCTTTTACCATCTACCACAAGACTTTTCTTTTCAACAGAAGCCTTGATCATTTGCATCTTAGCATGCCACACAGGCAAACCACTCCATGCAACCGATATCCATCAATCACACAGGATGGTATCCAATGTCAGACACACAGTCCATTTACATGTCCATTCTGGGTCTGAACGAAATCGGAGGCACCTTGTACCTCGCATATCCATCGATCTCCAAGTACGTCTGGATGATCACCAACTTATTCCCTCCTTTTGGGTGTACGGCCCAATCAAGATCATCAGGAATCATCCAAACGATGTGAAGACCTCCGGTGTTCGACCACCGCCTTCATCCTTGATACATCGTTGAATCAGTTATTCAGAATGGGATAAACCTGGTCTTTCTGAATAACCCACGTATATAATAAACAAGTGTTACACAAACATAACATATGCCTCATTCCAATTCAGAATATTCTTTTATCCAAATATTCTTATACTTTGGGAAAGGTTCCCATTAATTTTATCAAAGATAAATTCCTTAAATTTATTCTTTAATCTTCCTTTCAATATCAATTCAAACCAAATTATGGTATATCCAAACTAGTCGGGATTAGCGGACCTTACCGAAGTAATCACTTGTTAAATTTCCCAACCCCAACCTATTCATCCCATGAAGTAAAACTGGTCATACTTCATATCTTACACCACTGTGTTATCGGTAAATTCAATTACCATTTCACGTTCAGATCTAATTAAAGATTTAACTATCGCTTGGAGAAAAACTGGTGATACTCCGTTCTCGATCATTTCAATCTAATTAAAGATTCATTAAAACTCCACTTGGTTTTAATCTTCCCAAAAATCAATATTAATGATTATTTAACTTGGGAAATCATATCCTGTCTTTAACTGGGTTTGAAGAACCAATGTCATTTAAAACACGGTTCATGATAAACCCAAAATCACATTCTATTCCATCAGCCTTTAACCGTAAATTATCAAGTGAGCAATTCCCTAAGTAAAAACCCCGAAGGCCGAAACCAACATCAGATCAATACCCAGGAAACCATTCAACTTAAGTAATCTCCAGTTATTTTCTGATTTTCTTAACTCCGTTGTGTCTAAGAGCAGTATTATTAAAGATACCATTCACAACAACCCAAAATCACATTCCATTTACAATGGAATCTTCATGGGAAAAAAATCGATATATATATAATAGATATAAACTTCCATATCCGACTAATAATATAAATGGAATAACGGCCAAACCTTTTAAATTCCAGATTTATTAGTTGTCTTCCTCCACAGAAATTCACTTCGATTATTACCAAATCGAATTCCATTCCATCCCAATTTATTTTATTAAATTGGAAAACTTTACTTCGGAAAATCTCCTTTAAATTTTAACAAAAGATTTATAAATTCCAAATCACATTTCACCGTAAATCGGGTTAAAGAATGAATGTTATTAAAACACAGTCATGATAAACCCAATTCACCTTCCATTAATTATCGGGTTAAAGAACAAGTGTTATTTAAAACACCGTTCATGAAAAACCCAAATCCCATTTGATATTAAATACAAGGCTCTGAATAGAAAATATATTGGCTTATATTCAATATCAAATTCTACGACTAATAAATATCATATTGGAAATAATGATATAAATATATCTTTCAAATTTCCATAAAAGTATCTGTATAATCACGAAATCCAACATCGAAATATTCCAAAGAAAATTTTGATTTAAATCCATTCCAATTCAGTTATTAGAAATTCTGGTTACTTTTAAAACCCTTCTAAATCCAATTTATTTATTTCAAAAATAAATGGATTTTAATTCTAGTTCAAAACTAGTTCATTTCGATAAAAATCTATTTTTATCTTTTCAAATATGGGATTTTTCATCCTAATTCTTTTCAAATCATTTCTTACGATTTTAGGCAAATTATTGCAATTTTTAATAATATTATCAAGGCCCATACAGTCAATTTCCATCAACGGCTATCGAACTGCACTTACAGCGACCTTTTCCAAATTTGATTTGAACAAAATTCCAAATCCAACCATTAGATTTCTAATTTCTTGTATTCGTTAGAATTCTCTTTTCGATACGAACCCAACGGTTCCGGTTTTAGGAGAATCCGACGGTCGGATCTCCTGTAATGTCCATTTGAAGTCAATGGTCGAAATTCGCAAACTGCCGCCACGCGGCGCGTTCTATTCAGGCCATCATATATATATATATATATATATATATATATATATATATATATATATATATATATATTGTCGATTTCCTTTTAAAACGTATTTTATAAATCGTTTTAAATTCGTTTTTAAAACGACCTTAACTTCATATTCAATTTCAAATCAAAATTGAATATTCCATATCATCGATATATAAATGATAGTATTTTCAAAATATTATATTTTGAAATCAATTCCTTTTCGATATTCATTATAAAAATGAATAAAATCGATATAGATATCGTTCACGTCAAAATGGCGCATATCTAATCAACACGGCTTTATATATTTCAATTACTTTGTTATTCTATTCAACAAATGAATATTTTCTTCAACACATGAATATATATTTTTATTCAATACATGAATATTTATTCTACTCAACACATGAATTTATATTTTTATTCAACACATGAATATTTATTTTATTCAACACATAAATTTTTATTTTATTCAACTCATGAATTTTCTTTTATAATATTCCTTATTTTCCAAATTGGAATGAGGCCCAATCAATTACCATAAAATGTTAATTATATGGATTTCCATACAACACATGTATATAATAGCAACGATAAATAATTAACCATCATCCAGAGTGCACCACACAACTTCATAAGCATTAAATATAAAAAATTAATGCTTACACAGTCTGTCAACCAATCGATTGACATACAACTAATTATTGGGATTAGTGTATATCAAATTTTATCCCAATACCCGTGTGGGGTTTTCAAACAACAAACATAGAATTTATTTGTGTAGTCGGGCGATGTGTAAAATTTATCGTCCCAATCAATATCAATAAAACGGGTGCACATAAACAAATCGCTCGATTTGTAAATGAATATTTATTTATTCACATTCACGTTAAATTTATACTTCTAACAATAAATAATTTATTTCAACACATGAATATATTTCCATTCAATATATGAATATATATTTCATTCCACATCACAATCAATTTTTGCAACACAACAAAATCAAACAAGTCGTTCATGGTCTGTGGACGACGGGTGTCGGGTGCTGCTAAGCACCGTCTGCATCCTAGTATATAATTTTAACTAGAAAACAGGAATTAAAGTGAGAAGTTCTCACCTTCGGTTTCCACTCCGTCATTCTTTAGCGGACGACGGTTTGGATTTGTCTCCGCACGTTCTATTCTTCATTGTATCTCCAACGAGATAGTTGATTGGGTTTTTCCAAAGGGGCGGTGGGTGTAATGGCGACGCGGCAGGGGGGTGAGGAGGTGGTTAGAATAGGGGCGGCGACAGGTGGTTGGAGGGAGGGCATTGCGATGGGTTCAGATGATTAGGGTTCGGGGGGTTCGGAGTTTAAACGGGGAAGGCGGTGGCTAAAGGAGGGTGAGGCGGAGATTACGCGGTCGTGGGGAGGCAGAGGCGCGGTGCGACGGTGGCTGGAGGCGTTGAAGCGATCGTCCAGTTTTTATATTTATTCTTTCTGATTTGAGCGACGGGGAGGATAAGGGGGGAGAGAGAAATAAAAGGGTTGACTTTTATATTTTAATATATATTTAATTCAAAATAAGTTACAATTTAGTATGAACTTCAAACGAGACCCAACGACTGTTGCCCCTAGCTAATTACCCCTATTTCGAACACAATGGGATATGTCCCGCAAGCCGATTCAACCGTTACGATCAGTTTTCATCAAAATATATTGAATTTGAATGCGCATTTCAATTTACCGGGCCACGTACGGACTCTAAAAATTACAGAAAAATATTTTCTAGCTTCATATTGACGATACGGTCCTAAAAAAACTAATTTCATCAAATTCTGAGATCGTTTGAAAAATGGCCATTTACTGGTCGATAAAAATTGACTAAAACTATCAAAAAACATTTTCCTGTGCCATGCTCACATATTGATTCAGAAAATTACGAATTTTGGTATCTAGCAATAACTTGACATTCCGGATCCAACAAAAGTGGTTTCGTCGGAAACCGAGGTCGTTTGCAAAATTTCCATTTTTAAGGGCCAAAATTCCGTAGCGACTGTTCTAAGTTTTTAACTGGACGTAACTTTTGATTCCCGCTATGAAATTTTGATTTTTCGGATTCGTTGAAAAGATATTCTAAAATTGATTCTAATATTTTTGGTTTCGCCAAAATACGGTTTATTTTGAATCATGTACATTCATTTGAACTTTGAAATCGAAATTTCAAACTACCGCGCCATTTTCAATTCCTTTTATAATTAAAATAAAATATTTATTTTCTAACGACGATCTATATAAATATATACGTTCTAATTCTAATCAAAATAAATTTCATGTCGTTATTATTTAAAATAAATCATTTTAAATATCCCAAATTCATTAAATTGCCAAAATAAAGTTTTTAAATTGGCTCGGGTTTCCGAGTTACTACACTTGCGACTTCGAGATGTGAATGTGCTCTTTCTAGGAGTTGGTATATGACCTACCAATAGGTTTCTGATTCGATTGTCGAGCAACAAGAGTTGCAATTCATGAGCAGTTGTTAAATATACGTGCGACCTTGACTCCTATCTTGATACGTGCAACTGAACTTTGATATTAGATCAAGCATGCTCCATTGTTATGGGCGGCTTTATAGAATGTGCGATCCTTATCTCTATTGAGTCGCATTTCTCATAGCATATCGTGCCATCTTCTTTGGCCGTACTGGTCGATTTGATTTGTTTTGGGTTTGATACTTGGGTCTTGCTCTGTGCGGTTACATCCTATCCATCGTGAGTTGTTTGAGTGCTTTGGACAACATCATGCACGACCGACCCTGATGATGTCCATTCCGCATCCTTTGCTCAATGTGCGCATGGATTTTTTGAGGGATTAACACTTGCCCCTCGAAGTCCGTGATTTCTTTTTAGCAAGGAATTACTGGCTTCGACACGTCTGATCGCAACATTGTTTGGCAGGCTTTTCCTGACTTGTTGAGGGGTCGTTCGTGCAAGGATCAGTATTGCTTCATCGCAGCTGATTGGCGTCTTCACCTTTGGGTGAGACGCTTGAACTGTTTTATCATTATTGCAAATAGTTGAATCATGGGGAAGTGAACACGCCAACTGGACTCTGATGGGACACCTATTTCAGTACTCGAGTATTGGGCTGATGTGGCGAGAAATGCTTTGTGTGTCTCTTAATCTCCCCTTATTTTCTTATTTCTCATTCAATTTTGCCCTCATTTTTCTTCAATAGGGTTTCTCAACTGGGAAAGGAATAATTCCGTATTTCCCATTATTGCTGCTCAGGTTTTTTTGATTCTTACTCATGTTCATTCTTCCTTTGAACCTTACGGTTATTCCCTGATCTGTTTGCAGGTTGGTTCCATCTCCAGAACGATGTAGAAAGGAAATCTTCCTTGATTTGGGTGTCTCAATAGATGAGATTTGGTCAGCTGGTCAACCGTCTATAAATTCTCCCTCTAACCCCTCTTATATAGAGCTTCAAGCTATCATCAATAGGTCGTGCCATGCTCCTAGGCCTTACAGTCCTAGGTTTGCTAAGCGGTTTTGGGGGTGGAGTTTACAAGGAGTTCCTTCAAAATGTGGATATATCCCCAGCTGACTCTCAGAACTTCTCTTACGACATGATTGCCACAAAAGGTTAGATGTTGGCCCGTCTCGAGACTACTATGCATCAATTTAGAAAACAAATGGATTTGTTGAAAAATCAATCTGCGAAGCGGATGAATGGCTGGCATACATTGGCCTGCGATCTCCAAAGACTTCACAAGGACAATCTCGAGCGTATCTCTGTTCTGGAAAATGATAAGGCTAAGCTAATCCAAGCTATCAGGTCCAAAGATAGCATGGTTGCTTCTTTCGCCCCTGGGGATGTTGAGTCGGTGGTTTCTGAACATGCTGATAGGCCTCCATCTTGTTCTTCTCCGACTAAGAGGAAAGTAGGTAGGCCAAGGAAGGTTAAAGATCTGTAATCTCCTTCTCCTTGGTTATTTTGCTACTTTTAAGACCGGTTGTGTAAGCGGGTGCCAGTCCTCGCCCATGATATTATGCTTGTTGTGATTTGTGTTTGATCCGTGACACTTCTGTGATTCTGATGAATGGTTGTGTGGCTGGCTTTACGATGCTCTTTGTGTCTTTGCTACGCTATGTCTCTTTGCCCTGTTGAACAATACACACATTTTAAAAAATAATTGCGGTGATCGTGCATTAATATCGTATTATGGGGAATTCGTATTTTAATATCGTATTACGGGGTGTTCGCACATTGATATCGTACTACGGGGCGTTCGTACATTCTTATTAGGCTGGGATCATCCAGTTTTTAGTATTTGTTTTGGCTGGTAAGCTTTTCGTTGTTTTAACTTTGGCAATTTAGCCATTTAGATTTTTTATTTAATATCTTGTTTATTTGTTTGGGGTATTTTCGTGATGCATTTTTATGCGTGCCCCTATGGGAGGACTTTGGTTCCAATGTTGTAATCCAATCTTGGCTTTGTTTGACTTGGTTAACTACAAAGAACAAGAATGGATACCCCCTTTCGGCTAGGATTTCTGCTTTATGCTGGTCCTTCCAGCATGTTTAATCCTTCCCCATTTCTATGCTTCATCCCGAGGAGCGGACACTAATTCATCTCATTGAGCTTTGACTTAGAAGGGATAAAATTCATGTCCTTCACCTAATAAGGTGCCCCTCATTTTTTTTAGATTGGCAATTTTTCTGTTTTGGGACATGTCAGTTTTTCGACTTTGTGCCTTGCCCTAGGAAACAGACGCCTCATTGAGTTTCTTTCTCAAGTTGGAGAACCCGTGTCCAGCACCTAAGAAGGTGTTTCTTTGGTGGGCTCAGCAATTTTATCTGTGGGACTTTAACTATGGGACTTTTTGAGTTGCTTTTACTCCAGCATTGACTCTTTTAATCTGGTACCAAGCTTTTTGTTGATCTTGTATTGAGAGATCCAGTGTTTCCTAATGAAAGTTGGAACTACTCGAGTTGGCGCCCCTTGGTCGCTCATTTGCCTACACAAGGAAGTCAACTTTTAGTAGGAGCCTGTGAATAAGTGACATGTACATGTAATTAGAACTCCATATTCAGTCATTTTATGTACATAATTCAAAATGCGAAAATTTCATAATTCTTTATAGCATTTTCTATATATTTGGATAATATGTTATAAGAAATAACGACTGTCGTTGTTCCATGCTCGCGGAATCTGGTTCCCATCTGTGGTGGCCAATTAGAAAGTTCTGTCCTGAAGTTTCTGACTTATAACATAAGGTCCTTCCCAATAGGGTCCGAAGACTCCAGTATCGGTCATTATCTTTTTCAGAACAAGGTCTCCAACTTCAAAAGTTCTATGTTTGACTTTTGAATTGAAGTGCCTGGCCACCCTTCTTTGGTGTGCGGCTACTCTGAATTCCGCATCTTTTCTTCTTTCCTCAAGTTGGTCGAGGGCTTCGAGCTGTAGCTTCTCGTTTTCTTTGAGATCAAAGTGTGTCTTTCTATGGGTAGGGACTTCCAACTCCACTAGTATCATAGCTTCAGAGCCATAAGATAAAGAAAAGGGAGTATGCCCTGTTGCAGTTTTGTGTGTGGTGTGATATGCCCATAATGCTAGTGGGAGTTCATCTACCCATCCACCTTTAGCCTTTTCTAGTTGTTTCTTAATGGTAGTCTTGATGATTTTATTTACCACTTCCACCTGCCCATTCGCTTGTGGATGAGCGACTGTTGAAAAGATTTTCTGGATTTTGTACTTAGCGCAAAAGCTTTGGAACTCTTCACTTTCAAATTGGGTCCCGTTGTGTGTGATTATCTTTGTGGTATCCCAAACCTGCATATGATATTTTTCAAGACAAAGTTAATAACTTTCTTCGAAGTTATAGTGGCCAATGGTTCTACTTCAGCCCATTTTGTAAAGTAATCAATGACAACAATTGCGTATTTAAGACCAGGTTTTGCAGTGGGAAGGGCTCCTATGAGGTCAATGCCCCAGATAGCAAATGGCCATGGGCTGACCATGTGGGTTATGGTTGTGGATGGCATCCTTGCATCTTGGCAAATCATTGGCACCTGTCAAATTTTTTTGTGTAAGCCGTGGAATCTTTATTGATATCTGGCCAGAAGTAACCATATGTAGGATTTTCTTGGCCAAATTTTGTCCATCGGTATGACCTCCGCATTCCCCTTCGTGTAGTTCTGCCATGATTGCCTTAGACTCCTCTTCTGTAACACAACGAAGTAAAGGTGCAGAAAATCCCCGTCTATACAGTCGTCCATCCTGAATAAGGTACAAGGGAGCTTTTTGCAAAATCTTTCTTTGGAGTTTGGCTTCAGCCAACAGTGCCCCAGTTACGAGGTATTCTTTAGTTGGCGACATCCATGAATTTGACTCATCAGTTTTTCCATGATCCAATCCATTTCAGTCTACTTTGTTCTCGGGCTGGAATGGACTTTCACTGGAACTAACCTCATTAGTTATGCATCTCCTGTGCTTGCGTATTTGGACAATGAATCAGCTTTTGTATTTACCTCTCTAGGAATATGAGATATGGTGTAATGCTCGAAAGATTCTGGTAATTCCAAGGCTTTGGAAAGATAATCTGGCAAGTTACCCATTTTGGCTTGGAATTCACCCAGAATCTGACGTACTACGAGCTGGGAGTCGTTGAAGATTTGTATAGTTTTTATTTGCAATTCTTTTGCTAGCTTTATTCCCACGATAAGGGCTTCATACTCAGCTTCATTGTTGGTTGACAAAAATTCTATCCTTAATGCATAGCATAAGGATCTTCCCTCAGGGGTTTCAAGAACTACCCCTGCCCCCGAACAACGATCGTTTGACACCCTATCTACGAATAATTTCCACTGGATATTAGTTTCAATATCATCTTCCTCCTTTACCTCCCCTCGGTCGGTAAACTCTACGATAAAGTCAGTAAGCGCTTGTCCATTGATTGCTTTCCGAGGATGATACGTAATGTCATATTGACTAAGCTCTATATTCCATTTTAATAATCTTTTGGAGGTTTCCGGTTGGGATAGAACTTGCCTCAAAGGCTGGTCTATGAGAACCCTGATGGGATGAGTCTGAAAGTAGGGTCGAAGTTTCTTTGATGCAATGGTCAAACAAGAAGCAAGTTTTTTAAGTTTTGGGTAATTAAGCTCTGCTCCGGATAGCCTCTTGCTGATGTAATAGACCAATTTTTGTACCTTCAAATCTTCTCTGATCAATGCTACGCTTAAGGTACGGGCAGAAACCGCCAGGTACGGAAACAAGTTCTCTCCGTCACTAGGCTTTGATAGTATAGGTGGTGTTGCCAGGTGTTGGATCAATTCCTCGAAGGCTTTTTGACATTCAGGGGTCCACTGTATCTCTTTATTTCCCTTTCTAAGGGCATCGAAGAATGGAGGACATCTGTCCGTCGCCCTAGATATAAAGCGATTTAAGGCTGCGATCTTCCCATTCAAACACTAAAGTTCCTTCTTGGTTCCTGGGGCACGCATTTCTCTTAATGCTGATATTTTGGCTGGATTAGCTTCTATACCTCTAGCGTTGATCATGTACCCAAGGAACTTGCCCGAACAGACTCCAGGAGAACATTTCAAGGGATTCAACTTCATGCTATATTGGCGTAAGATATTTAACATTCGGGCTAAGTCTTCCAAATGGTCCATTGCTCTCTTTGACTTAACCAACATGTCATCGACATAGACTTCCATCGTCTTACCGATTTTCTTTTTGAACATAGCATTTACCAGTCACTGATAAGTTGCCCCTGCGTTTTTTAGACCAAATGGCATCACCTTATAGCAGTATAGACCGAAATCAGTAATGAAACTTGTGTCTTCCTGGTCCGGACCATACATCATGATTTTATTATAGCTGGAATATGCATCCATGAAAGATAGAAACTCATGACCGGCAGTAGAATCCACCAATTAGTCGATTATGGGAAGTGGGAAACTATATTTCGGACAAGCTTTTTTCAGGTCTGAATAATCTACGCAGACCGTCCATTTACTGTTTGATTTCTTCACAAGCACCGAGTTGGATACCCATTTCGGATAGGTAGATTCTCTAATAAAACCATTCTCCGTTAATCTGTCGATTTCTTCTTTTAAGGCGCGCGACCTCTCCGGCCCCTGGGTTCTCCTTTTCTGTTTGACAGCCGGAACGTGCGGGTCAATGTTTAGCTTATAGACCGTAATGTCCGAAGATATGCCGCACATGTCGGAATGGTTCCATGCGAACACATCTAAGTTAGCTCTTAGGAAGGCATTCAACTGATTTTTTAATTCGGGGTTTAACTGAGATCCTATATTCGACACACGGTTTGGGTCCTTCGGATTTACAGCCATAGGAATTGTGTCTTTGGCCGATGCCGCCCTCTTGTCCTCTGCACTGGCTTCCCTAGGGTCGATCTCCTTTTGCACTCCACTATGCTTGCTAGTGCATGGACCCTTCTTTAATTGCTATAAAGGGGGGTTTTGGATGCGGGGAAGAGCCTCTGCATCCTTCCCCGAGTCTTTTTTCTTAGCCTCTCTTAGTTTTGTCACATAACAGTCCCTTGCAGCGATTTGGTCGCTTTAAATTACACCAATTCCCCTTTCAGTTGGAAACTTCATGGTCAAGCACCATGGAGCTAATGCAACCTTGAAACCCGAAAGGGTCGGCCTCCCAAAAATGCATTGTATGATGAAAACTCATCTATCAGGACAAAGGTTTGTACCATGGAAACCCAGCGTTCCTCATCTACTAATTCCACAGGTAAATCTATCACTCCGATGGGTTGTGTAGGTTGACCTGTAAAACCATGGATCTTATTTGGGTATGCGCGCACCTTTGCCATAGGGAGATTCATCTTTTGGAAAGTGTTTATAAAAATCACATTAACTGATGCCCCCGTGTCTACTAGGACCCTTTTTACCACCGCAAGTCCGACACCAATTGTGATCACCATGGCATCGATAGTTGGTGTAATTAAGCCTTCCGTGTCTTTATCTCTGAATATCACACACATCCTCAGTCGAGGTTTTGAGCATTTTCATCAGAAGCCCGTTGTTCAAGATCATGCATCCTTCCTCTTCCGTGGCATGCTTCAATTCGTTAGCGTATCTTTCCATATCTGGCCAACTGTTCCCAGTCGGGTGGGGACCTCCAAATATGATATTGATTACTGGCCTTGAGTCGACTGGTATTTGGGCTTCTTCACTCGAGTTGGGCTGGCTAGCCGCATTGTTATGTCCTTGCACAACTAAAGTACTGTGGGGATTTTTCACATACTGCTGGAGTCGGTTCTTCCTGATGAGTTCTTCAATTAAACTCTTCAGGTGCTGGCATTCGTTGGTGCTGTGCCCTGGTTGGCTATGAAACCGGCAGAATTTTGTGGAATTTGCCTACTGCTCAGTTACCTTCTGCTGCTTCATCCGAGGAAAAATGCCTGAATCCTTTGCGGCTTGGTAAATTCTTTCTGGGGTTTCATTTAGGAGGGTTAGCTCCGATGGTTTGTACAACCGCGTCTTCTTATAAGCTTTGCTATCCCTCTCATCATTTTCCCATTTTGTCCTACATCGCCCTTCTGCTCGACCCTAGATTCATTGCTCTTTCCTTCTCTGGCGGCGTTACTTTCTATAGACTTCTAAACACTTGGATCTTAATCCTCCACACTCATGTATTCCTCAGGTTTTTTGTAAAATTTCTTCAAAGTTTTTGGTTTCTTCATCTTGAGCCACTTTCCAAATTCCGACTTCTTATCGATAGCTGCTTTCAGGGCTGCTAATAAGTACCAAGGTTCTGGTTCTATGACCTCCGCTGCTGCAACATGGAAGCGTGTAACGAAAGCTTTGATGGTTTCCCCATGCTTCTGTTCCATTTCACATAATGACATTACATCCCTTGCCTTGGTGGTTTGTAATCGGAATTGATCTTGAAATCTCCTTGCCAGATCAGCAAACTAGTCGATACATCTAGGTGGAAGTCTGGTGAACCATAGTGAGGCCACACCATCCAGGCACACGGGAAAGTATAAGCACTTGATTTCATCAGTGGCCCTAGCTCCATTCATGTGTTGGTCGTACGTGAATAGAAAAATACTTGGATCCCCAACTCCGCTATAAGGTGCTATTGTTGGGGGTATAAATTTCTTCGGGAATTTCGCTTGACGGATTTCCTCTATGAACGGATTTTTGCTGGGGAAAGCTCCCATTCTTTCTCCTCATCTTCTTGGGTCACCTTCTCCTTCATTATTCGCTAGATCATGTCCGTGATGCGCCTCTCATCACCTGTTTGTTCATCAGGATCGGCACTGATTCCTTTATCAGTGCGACCACGGTTTGAGTTTCGGCGCCTTGCATCCTTTTTGGGGGATGTTACGTTGGTGGGACTTGCGACAGCCCGAGTCGCACATCCTTCTTTGCGCTGTGGAGATCTGGCCTTAGGATCCTCAATGTCGGCCTCTCCCCTGTCTCCCACTAGGTTGTGAGGTCGTCCAGGGTCTGAGGCTGATAAGTCCTCTTTTTCACCAGTATTAACCATAGAATTCGGTGGTAACAAATTGGCTTGAACATTAGTCAGGACATCAAACCTTTCCATTATCATCTTCTTTGTATTATCCATTTTTTCGTTCAGGCTGACCACATTCAATTCATCTCGCGTTATAGATGGCCTAGGGGTGTCCCCTGCCCCTTGATTCAAGATTTGAAGTGTAGCTTCGTTAGCATTATCATCCTCACTGATCGTAGTAACTTTAGTAGATTTTCCGCTTTTCTTTGATCCGACCATGGTTTTAAAGGAGAAAGCATTTTTGGTTTTGTTTTAGACTGCTGAACTACGAAAGGGAATAATGAACACGGCCCCACGGTAGGCGCCAAAATGTTTACACCAAAATTGTTTTAAACACTCAAGGTACTAAAACTGTACTTCACCAATACAGCAAGGAATAAATGAAACCTTGTTTAATCAGCAATTGAAAATGAAAATGCGAAAATAAGTAAAGTAGAGATGAGATTTAGAGTGGTTCAGCCGTTAATTAGGCCTACATCCACTGTGAAGGTGATTTCCAATCTTATAATGAGGATCACAAAATACATCAATTCTCTCTTTTCATACATCTCTATATTCACTTAATATACCCTCATTTATATATTTCAATCTTGGAATTATACAAGAGAATGGTAGAATTTGAGGAGAAGAAGGATGGATGAATGATTAAGAAGGAGGATGCCTTCGTTTTCCTTAATTACAAGATTGTACTTAACGCCATGTCCGAATCAGTAGTTGAGGATAGAATTTAGTAGCACTTCGTGGTTTCAAAGATTGGACCCCCTTTATGTTAGCAGCCATGGTGTATTTATAGGTGAACTCTCCTTGAGAATTGGTATAAAATACCTTTATGTAGACTACGGATCGCTTATTCTATTAATTACAGTCACGCCATCGGCCAGCTGTAGCCAGCTGTCCGTATTTGTATTCAGTTATCATGCGAGAGCGACTCAATGGAGCGAGTTTCTCGGGTAGTTAAGCAAGTGACTTTGGTCGGAGCTCTTCGGTCGCGTCTATTTCTAACATTTGATGAGTAGATATCTGATTTTCTTGATGGCGAGATGAAGGAACGACCGATCATAGTTCCTTAATGTTGTTGTGTCTGATTTGAGCGAGCGAGCGACGATCTTCGTTAGTCTAAAGGTGACCGACTGAGACTTGTGACTTTGAGATGTGAATGTGCTCTTTCTAGGAGTTGTATACGACGTACCGATAGGTTTCTGATTCGAGTGTGGAGCAACAGGAGTTGCAATTCATGAGAAGTTGTTAGATATATGTGTGACCCTGACTTTTGTCTTGATGCATGCGACCGAACTTTGATATTAGATCAAGCATGATCCATTGTTGTCAGCGGCTTTACAGAATGTACGATCCTTATCTCTATTGAGACGCATTTCTCATAGCATATCGTGCCATCTTCTTCGACCGTACTGGTCGATTTGATTTGTTTTTGATACTTTGGTCTTGCTATGTGTGGTTACATCTTATCCATCGTGAGTTGTTTGAGTGCTTTGGATAACATCATGCACGACCGACCCTGATGATGTCCATTCCGCATTCTTTGCTCAATGTGCGCACGGATTTTTAGAGGGATTAACACATTTAAAACATATTTTATAAATCGTTTATAAATTCATTTTAAAACGATTTTAACTTCGGTTTCAATTTTAAATCAAAATTGAATATTCTATATCATTATAATATTAAAATGATAATATTTTCAAAATAACAAATTTTGAAATCACTTTTCGATATTCATTATAAAATGAATAAAATCGATAGAAAATCCCATTCGTGTAAAAATGGCGTTTAGCTACTTAATACGGCTTCACATTTCAATATTTGCTGAATATTATTTTAAAATATTCGTTAATTCTGAACTGGAATCAGACTCAATCAATTACCATAAATTTCAGTTATATTGATTTCATACATCGCATGTATACAACAATAATGATAAACAATCATTAAAAATTCAAACAACACCTAGAGTGCATTTTACAACTATATAAGCATTAAAATAAATAAATAATGTTTATACAGTCTGTCAACCCATCGATTAACATACCACTAATTATTGGGATCAGTGTATGTCAAATATCATCCCAATGCCCATATAGGGTTTTCAAACAGCAAATACTGATTATTATTTGTGTAGTTGGGCGACGTGTAAAAATATTATCGTCCCAATCAATGTTGGTTAAATTGGTGTACGTAAACAAACCGTCTGATTTGTAAATGAATATTTATTTTATTATCTTCTCACGATAATTTTTTTATATATTTTATATAAATAATTTTATGTACAACCATATCAATCAATGACAATCCCAATCACAATCCAAAAAAACAATCAACCATGGCTTGTACAAAAAAATAGTGTCAGGAGCTACTAAGCCCCGTCTGCAACCTATTACATAATAACTGTAAAATAATTTGAGTGAGAGAGTTCTCACATCCATTTGCATTCGCCATTCTTTTATTTCTGAATTTCAGTACTGTATGGATTTGAATTTGCCTGAAATTCTAATTTGCTCCAAATCGCTTTTAGTCAGTTTCATGTTGTAGAGCTCTTCAACACGATTCCAACGCAACTTTAATCATCTATTTGGATTTTGTGGGAAGAAGATACAATATTTAATGCGTTAATTACATTAAGTAATATAATTAATTAATAAATTAAAATTCCTTAATTATCTCACCCTCTTCCTCTAAACTCGTTGTACCCAAAAGAACCCGTCATTCAAACCTGTCCAACGCCATTGCCGCCACGTCGCTAAGCCGGAGTTCGATCGGAGTGCCTCATAAGAACCGCTACGCTACTACCGATGATCCCTGGCCACCTCGACGGGCTCGAAGCCACCTCTATACCGGAAATAGCCACGAACTGCGTCGGGTTTGGAGCCTAAATTCGCCTCTGATTCTTCATGAAAATCGATCATATATATGTATCTGAAGCTTGCAAGATCCTCAACAATGTTTTCTTTATAAGATTGGATTGATTAATGGTAGATTGGGAGAATTTTTGAGATAAAATCACCACTCGATAATAGTAGCGGCGCAGAAATCTCAAGGGAGAAATAGGGTTTTATTGGAAAAACATTATATATATATATTAATATTTAATTAGTAATTTACTTGTTTTATGTCAAGAACTCCAAATTAAACCCAACGACTATCACTGTAACAGGACACAACCTCCGTCCAGCGGCTACACTCCGCCGTGGCATTACATTGGTACCTCAGAACGGATTTTACGGCCAGCCTCTCGATTGCAACCAACCTACCCCTTGGGACGTGTAGGGGTAAGAGTCTCTTGCTTGCCACCAAACAGCCGAGTGAGAACCCCCTATCACGTAAACCAACCATCTAGGATACCAAGTGCGACGGCCCGCATTCTACGCATCGCAGGACTGTAGGATATTTATTTCTTTCACATACGAAGTCGTATGGTCATGTAACTTTGGGAGACGACTATTGGGGTCATTTCCCATGTTTATGATTTTTGTAGATTTTTAAATGACCGTTTTGCCCCTAGGGCCTGCCCCGCATCAGCCGGCATTTCCTCCGTAAGTGCGCTGTACACATGCCCAGCTAGCACAGAACGGTCGTCGGAAGAAAAGAAAGAAGAGAATGAAGTAGCAAGGAACCTGTAGAATGTCTCACAGCGCATGGAACAAAATATAATAATAACATAATCTTGATATAAAACAGGCGAGACAGTGCATAACCTGTAAACTAAACCAACATAGCAGCGGAAATCTAAATACAGCTTATGATCCAACATCATTATTACAACTTAAACTGTCTCTAAAGAAAAAGAAAGCTAAAGTAGAAGATGCACTACTAATGCCCAAGCAGGGATCCTCAACAACACAGGGAGAATATCTATATGTATCATACGTGGAAGCCTCCTGCTCGTCTCTGGATCAGCTACTCGTGTATACCCAGCTAACCTGTCTCTAGTCTGCTCGTGAGAGCATCCAGAGTAATAAGAAGAGACATAAAACTCTGGGTCAGACAAAAAGTCTGGTATGAGCGATAAGCACCTAAACAGTACAATAACAGGTATACTAAACAATACCTGAACCTGGACCTGCAACCAAAGAGTTAGCACTACATACCGTACAATACTCTAAGGTGCCATTGAATAAATGGTGTGAAGATAACGGGGGTGGGGGTGTGCATGTCATAATGATGGAAAACAAATCAAACATAGCAACCATCCTCACTTCTCTCACTCAGTGCGTAAAGCATACGATGTCCACCACTATCAATCACTAGACCCATCGAAGTAGTGACAGAGTTCATCCTGTACAACTACTGCTATTATCAGGCTTACCGCATGAAGTCATGACCAAATCTTTACAAATGACTCCACTTCATTGGTCTATAGCTCTTTAGTCGTACCTAGGCCACTGTGGCCCTGAATCCATTCACGTACTCCCTACACATAGTGATCCAAAGTTACAGACATCGACAACCCCTTAGCACACGTTCGCAGCAAAGCCCAACTCATGAAGTTCCCTCCTTGGTTCCCATCTGGATCCTGAGGCACAACTCCTCATTTGGACTTCCTTTGCATCTCGGGCTTAGGTCCACTTGGTGTTCGATCCTCCGGTTCAGTTCGATTCGCCCCCTCCTGCTTGGTTCGGTTCGAATGCTTCTTTCTAGTTCAGTTCGGGTGCTCGGATGCTCTTATTTGGTTCAGGTCGGATGCCCCTATCCGGTTCGGATCGGATGCCCCTATCCATATCAAAATGCTCCTATCCGAATGCTCCTATCCGCATGCTCCTATCTGGATGCTACTATCCGGATGCTCCTATCCGAGTGCTCCTATCCGAGTGCTCCTATCCGGATGCTCCTATCCGCATGCTCCTATCCGGTTTGCTGCAAGTTTTTCCAGCAAGCTATTTTCGCCAAACGACGACGTTTTCAACTATTCTAACTTTTTTATGCAATCACAAAACAAACCATATAGTCATAGCAACATGTATAATCATCCACAAACACTAAAACAACAATATGACATGTTTATATGGATCAAACATACCCAAAAACCCATGTTTTCCCTTAAGCATGTTTAGGCAAGACTAATCATAGAATTATCAAAACTTAACCAAATCAGCCCAAATTTCTAAATGAGGTATAAACCAATAATTTTGAATTTATAAATGTTTTTCCAGAATTTATTAATGTATAAATTCGCTAATCTTCACTAATTACCCTTAATTAACCGTAATTAGTGCAAAACTATGCAAATCACTCACCTTAGCCACAAAAAAAAACCAAAACTAAAATGATTCTATGTTTGGCGTTGTTCCCAATGCAACACAGCATCTCTAACCTTGCTTTGGTGTCATTTCTCCTTAATTTGACGTAGTTTAAGCCAAAACTTGATTAGAAAGTGATTAGAAGTTGATTTGGGTGTTGGAGGCCATTGTTAGGGTTCCAAGAATGAAAGTGGCGGCTGAAAGAAATGTTTTCTAACCCTAATCAGCCCCTATACATTTCTAATCCCGGAATCCCCTTTGAGCCTAGCTGCTAATTACCCCGTTAAGCCCAATTATGTTGTTTTTCACCATCTGAAACTTGTTCCAGCCATATCTCTCAAACGGTGAGTCCGTTTGGCTAAATGACCACTCTACGGAATTGTAAACCATCATCCGGAGCCAATGGAAGTGGTTTCAGGTCAAAATCCGTTTCCAGTCAAAAGTTATGGTCAAAACAAGATCAGCTTGGGGCAAAACGGTCATTTAAATATCGGCAAAAATCATGAACATGGGAAATGACCCCAATAGTCGTCTCCCAAAGTTACATGACCATACGACTTCGTATGTGAAAGAAATAAATATCCTACGATCCTGCGATGCGTAGAATGTGGGCCGTTACAATCACCCCTAGGCAAATACCCCATTTCAGACACAATGGAATATGTTTCTTAAGCAAACTCTATCGTTTTGATTAGTTTTTATCAAAATTAAATATAAATCAATATATATATATATATACATTGAATTTGAACGCACATTTTAATTTATCGGGGCCACATACTGACTCCACAAATTCTCGAAAAATAAATCTAGCTATGTTTTGACGATATGGTCCAAATAAAACTAAATTCGTCGAATTTGGAGGCCATTTGAAAAATGGTCATTTTCTGGTCGATCCAATTCAAACTAAAACTGTCAAAACATATTTAAATTTACCACGCTCATATATTGATTTAAAAAATTATGAAACTTGAAACCTAGCGATAATTTGACATTCCGGATCCAACAAAAGTGGTTTCGTCGAAAACGGAAGTCGTTTGCAAAATGGCTATTTTAAGGGCTATATATTTTTAAGGGCTATATATTATATTAAAATATATTATATTAAAATATATGTACAAATTTAGGCATCTAAGAGTTTAGGGTAAAACAAAACAAAATAAAATTTGGGTCAGTCATGGTACTCGTGTGAGCAAACTTCAAACACTTGGTTTAACTTTTTAAAAATCCTTTTAAAAGAAAGGATAATCGTAAGACCGATCCACACATAAACATGGATGGTTTTCACCTTACGATAATCCAAAACATTCTTTGAAATCAATATTTTTCTAATATTATAATAGTGTCTAAAATAAGTAAATAACAATCTTGCAGAATATTTGCATCTCACGCTCTACATATATAGTATACAATTAAAACGGCGGGCTCTTATTGGATAATGGATTTCAACTGGTAAGGTATGGGACCACCTTCCGATAGTGTACCTCTAGAGAGGAATACACCGGGTTCAACAAGAACATCTTGCAACCTAGGCTAAACATGACCGGCCCCTCACTTCGCTTGAGAGTACCGAATGTATTATCATCAACGGTTGGGATCAGCAACCGTTTCTCGAAAGGGATAGCAACAATAGATTAAAGAAGCAAATGGAATTTCTCTAGATCAGGTGACAATACACCCTAATTGTCAACTACCCACTTAGCTATGTGACCTACCCGATTTTATACCATTTCCCAGTTGTGAGGCTTGAGGCCACGTTATCTTTTGACATGCAACATCTTCATTCATTTTGAATGTCACATCTTCAAATCCATTAATCCGTAATTGATTTGCACAAATACATTCTAGATATTATGCTAAGAGAATAAATTCTCCACCACCAGATGTATAGTTCTACAGACCAGCATATGCGATCATTGGAAATACCTTGTCAGACATTCGTCTATACCCGTTCGTTCTGGGACTGAAAGAAACTGAAGACACAATTTTTATTAATCCATTTTAGGCAATTTCTACCTAGGATTAACTGAAAAAGCCCTTGCACTTTACTTCGTCTTCATTGTCTTCATATATTCTGATTCACAACACCACTGCCAGTACAGAGTGGTTCTCGGATAATAATCTAACCATTCTCTCCATACTGACAATGATATTGGTCAAAAACTTCGATAATTGGTTATTTAACTATCGAAGAAAAATAAACATCCATCCAAAACATCAAACAATCACTGAGCCCCGTAATTAATATTTCATTAATTAAATCACTTCTCCATTTCCTTATCAATATTTGTTAACCCTATATTTCAATAATCATCTTGGCCTCTTACGCTATTTGGAAAATATTTCCATATATCATCTTCTTTTATTTTCTAGGTTTAGAAAATATTTTCTATTTATAATTGGAAAACATTCCAATTATTTATCCCTTTTCACGACCATTCATTTCTATACTCAGGAAATATTTATTATTATATTTCCAAAATTCCACTTACGTGGGTTAAAATGAATGTTGAGTAAAACATCATTACAACAACTCAAAATACTGCATTCAACTAAATCTCTTTAAACATTGATCTTCGAGACTAAATCTTTGTCTTTATCAGTTAATAATGAAATCAATCATGTTTGGGTATAATTACCTCTCAGACCTTGACTGGAAACATCCTTAACTTCAAAACATACAAGACCACTTACCTCGAATAATCAACACCATAAAAACCAATTATTCATTTTTAAAACATATGTACGTTTCTCTTTCTATTCTTACTAGATTTAATTATAGATTTCCTTTTTGTTTTTCTATTATAAGTTCGTTTCCATATCAAATTCAATATATATTGATATACTGATTTCTAGTTATTAAATTTTCTTAAAAATATTCTAACTCCTTAAATTTTCGTAAAAATTTTCCATAACCTCCTTTGTATGGGTCACTCAATTCAACTACAAAATGCCTCTCTGGGCCCTTTTCATTCAAAAAGAAAATAAAAAAGCCAAGCAGCTTGCCGATTCGGCACATAAAAAGCCATATGGAAATTAAACATGTACCTTTTTGTTGGGCACATAAATTTTAATCTTCATTCTCTTCATTCCATACCTATTGACACATATGCGTTCATTACTAATTTATTCTAACTCAATCTGGTCATTTTAATTCAATTCACTAATTCATTCTCTTGTTACCTCTTTTGCCTATTTCACTCTTTATTTGCATATATCGTGTTCAAATATAATTTAATTTTGATTATAAATTAATTTAGTTCCATTTCTAATTTAAGTTTCATATTCGATTCCAAATATGAATTCACAAATCAAATTTACTTTTCTTGGTCCAATTTAAATTCAAAATTCCATTAACTAATTATTCTTCAAATTAGTTTGTTCTTTTCAATAATTAAAATTTTGATTTTTAAAAATCAATGTGTTTGCTCCACTTGAGTTCGTATTTATTTTATAACTTAATTCTGGAATTTTTCTAATGGGAATTCGTATTTTATTTAATTAAAATCCTTTTATCTATTTAAATAAACTGTTATGGTTTAATAATTGATATGGCGTTGTTTTTCTAAAATTTGATTTTGACATAACTCAAATTCTATTCGACGAAATCTAGATTTTTCTCTTCCATTAGAAAACTATTATCAAATCGGTCCTAGTGATTCTTGTTTAAAAGAATTCTGACTTAAACTGAGTCTTATATACTCAATTGAAGTTCGAAACGCCAAATTACGAACTATCACGCTGCGGCGAGTTCGTTTTAATTATATTTATATATATAAACATTTAAACTTCGTTTAAAATAAATCTCAACTCCATTCTAATATATTCTAATATATATTAAACCAATTTCCCCAATTCAACTAATATTTCGATTATTTATAATCGTTAATTTTTCATTTACTTGGTTATATAATTATTTATACTTAATTAGCTATATTGAATTCCAATTCCCTTTATAAATAAATTTATTTATAAAATTCGATATAATTGAATCGTAATCATAAATCTGTTGGATTTTTCTCACGTCAACTTATATTCCGAATTCCGGAATAAAATTTATCATTCTATTTCAAACTATTTTCCAATACACTTTTTAAATTCATACTTGAATTTAAACGTCTAAATTATCTAATGATAATTTATTTTACTAGATTTATAACCATCGTTTATAAATCCAACTTCCTTGTTTTATATATTAAAACAAGTTTCATTTCAAAATCTATTTTGAAACTCAATTCCTTTTATATTCCTAATTCCGTAATAAAAATCGCTGTTTGCTTTTCGTACTGATTTCAAATTCTATCTTTAAATTCATACTTGTATTTAAAATACCGATTTATCTCACGATAATTAATTCACTACATTTATCATTAACGTTTATAAATTTACTTGTTTCATATATTCAAACAAGTTCCATTTCAAAATCTATTTAAAAACCAAAATCTTATTTTGGAATATTCTATTTATTATAACTTATCTATATAACATAGAATCTGTTTTAATATCTTAATTTTAAATCTTAGTTTCTTATTAATAGAATTCCAATATCCTTCCTGGATATAATTTATTTTATTTCAGCATATTCTAATTAATTTATCCAGTTAAATTTACATTCTGAACATTGGAATAGACTTCATCGTTTTTTATTTAAAATGATTTCAATTTCTTATTTTTAAATTCACATTCAAATTTAAATTTCCCAATTATCCAATGATAATTATTCATTTCATTTATAAACATCATTTATAAATTTATTACTTCAGTTTTCTGTATTATTTAATTTATAAACATTATTTATAAATTCAAAACTTTTTAATTTATTCAAAACAAGTTAATAAATTTCTATAGCCCATTCAAAATTCAAATTCTATTAAAAAAAATAGATTTCCCTTTTTAAACCTCATAATCCCTTTTCATGATATTTTTATAAATCAACATTTAGGCCCAGTGATATTTAAACATTAAGAAACACCAAATTATCAATCACAGGTTTTCTAACACATCATATATGATAATATATATGTAAACAGAAAATAATAATATTTTTGAGGAATCCAGTTGGATCCCTCCAATCTGTTTTCCTGCATCCACAAACGTTAGCCTACATAAATAATACCCATCTTGCTTCGAGGCAGGATATCACAGTATGAAGATCATCCACTATATATATTGTGGGACACATAGGGAGATCATCCGCTAATGATAATGGGGGCATCCGCTAATGGTACTGGGGGAACTATCCAACCACCAATATATATAATACACACAAACACCAAGCCTAAATAACTAATATATTTATAATGGCCACAAAAATATTTAAATGCATCCAAACAAGCAACAAACAACATATAAAAATTATATTAAATAAAATCCAGAGAGTGAGTTTTCTCACCTGATTTTTATTTCGACCCATTTTGATTCCAATTTTAATTTCATTCTTGTTAACCTCAAAGTTATGATTCTAACTTGACTCATCTTGTATAATGACCCTATCATAGTTGAAATTTCCTTTATTAATTTTTATTTTATTTTTCATGATTAATATTTGTAATTAATTTTGTCACTACCTATTTGATTTTTCACAATCATAAATAAATTACTTAGTAAATAATATACCTTAATCGGCATCTTAAAACCCTTTTTTTCTCCCCTGCTTCAAAATACCAGACTGATCTCTATCTCTAAGAAGGCTCAAACTCCCTTATCTTCCATTCTAATAAATATTTCATCGAACTCCTGTCTCGCTTTACATAGGAACTTCGAACCAAGCAGACTCGTACCGGAAACGATCGTATACCATCCCCAAAATCAAACGCAATCATCTGAAAATCCACTGTCTCAAATCACCCTGTAGCAAACTCCAATTTAGCATCATCTACTTCGATTCATCTAAGCCTCAACTTGCACGAAAAACTCTCGAGTTCACCATGATGGAAGCGGAACTAGCTTCAACGTCCTACAGCAGATCACGACTTTGGCTTGCCTCTCCCCATTGTTGTTCGATAGTCAGTCCCCTTTCCAAATTGAATCGCATCACCCAATGATACATTGCGATGCACTGAATGTGGCGAACCTGAAACGATGCTCGGAAACAATCCTAACTTCACCGTCGCTTCCAACTTGAACATCCAGATTTTCAATCGCCCTCCCTTTTGCCTTGCTGGTAAAAATGCGAGACACCAAAGCCACTTAATTCGAAGAACCAAACCCTAGCCTCACGAGTTCCAAGTCGAACTCGATTTGAAGATTTTTTTTTTCTTTTCTATTGAACTTCTAATTTAAAAAAAATGAACTGAAGAGGATGACTTTGGGATCGATATTGGAGATGGGATGGATTGCGATTTGGGTAACTCTTCATTCGATTTATAAAGGAAAGGGTGCAGTATTTTTTTGTATGAATTAAAAGGAAGCCATTTTTAATTTCCTTCTGACTTAATTTCTTTTCGTTCGCAAGACAGAAGAGGAAAAGAAAAGAAAGGGATCATCGCATATATATATATATATATATATATATATATAATCGAAATTGGGAAACTAGAAGTACACAAAACCATAAATTCTCTGTTTTCTTACTAACGAAGGAGGACCAATATAGTACGCGAAGGAAAGGGGAGGGAGTAGCTGTTGCAAAGGGTAGGTATGTAGTGTCCTTTATTTGCTTAAAAATGAAGGAAATTATTTATTTTTATAATAAATTTTATTTTATTTAGTTTGATTAGAACCGGTATCCTTTAATTAAATTATCACTTTGATTTCAAACTCTTATTTGAGCCCAACAACTGACAATCATAAGATTATACCACTATTCTGAACACACTGGAACTGTTTTCGAAGCCTCATTCGATCATATGGAGAAGATATTAATTTAAATTGATATAAATTAAATCCAAAATAATTTATTCTTTGATAGTAAATTATTATTATCTTAGTATATATCATAATAAAATTTATATTTATCATTTGGATCGTTTCGATTCAGTTTTAACTCTTAGTTAAAATTATTACCGTTTTCGCATTACGATAATTTATATACATTCAGAATAAATAGTATTTTGATAATTAAATCAATAACTCAATATAAAAAACAATTTATATTATCAACTCAATATTTAAAACCATATTAAATATTTAAAATTAATCATCCAAAAATCTAGGCTATTACATTTTCTCCTTAACATTCAAAACTGTATTAAACATATTATCAAATTCCTTTTATTTTGTTATGCATATCTTCAATATTATGATGAATCAAGAAATTTTTCCAATAAGGCAACTTCCAAAAAATACTTTATTTGCACCAATTATGAATCGATGATTTACCTTGAATTTCAATTTGCTCTCCGATTTCATTTATATTTGGATAATCCTTTACAAATTCATATGTACCTTTGCTTGACCAAGCCATTGGTGGTCACAAAATCTCATGTCTGTAAGCTGTAATGTTTTCTGTATCTCTTCTAAAAGGATAAGCAATATGAACAAAACGTCGATGGCAATCAAAGCATGAAATTATCTTTTCATAAAGTAAAAATTGCTTGTGTTTATTCCATGCAATAAGAACAACCTAAACGAATGGCAGTACTCCAATCTGAAAGCATTACATAAGCAGGAAAATCAACAATTATCCACAACAAAGAAGAGAACATATGAAAATTCTTTTTTTTGGAAATATCATATATTTCTACTCCTTGTGCCATAATGTTTTCAATTCTTTAATCAAAGGCTATAAATAAACATCGACTCCTTATATCAGATCATCAGGACTTGAAAAGACAATTACGAGAAACATATACATAGTTTTCGTACACATCCATGGAGAAAAATTACAAGGTTTAGGTCAAAGTGAATATTTAGAGTAAAAACTAAGAATATAATGAAAACCCTTTCGTACATAAACCAAATCTAAAGTTCCGGCAATTTGCTGCTAAAATAGTATACATTTTTATCAAAATGCTTCCTCGTTTCTCATCTATAGGGTGTTTTAATGTAACATCTTCCTGTGTACTCACACTATGTCACCTCATATGATGTACAATAATAGAAGATGCATATTAATATTGTAGACTTGGATTAATTGATGAATAATGCATACGCTTGTACAAGAATTTATTTCCATTCTTCTTTCTTGGTTTGAATCTAGCCTGATTGCATATTCTACAATTATTTAGATTGATATCTTCTTTTCAAAATAATATACAACCATTTAAACATGTATCTATTTTATGATAAGATAAACCGAAGTTGACATAAGTTTTTTCTACTTTAGAATGATTCTCACACTTTAAATTAAAGAGAGGCATATGTCGTATTGCAGCTTGTACAATGGCTGTAATTCCAGTTCTTATAAGGTTGTATTTTGATTTCATTGCAATGTACTATGCAGTTATTGATAATTGGGTCCACTTGTACATCCTTTCCAAAGAGGTTTCTTAGCATCCAATAAATCATAGGATTTTTTGCTCTACTATCTGGTTCTTTGTTCGACAATAACATCGTTGTCATCATTAACACATTGACTAGCATGGAACATAGAACGTGATGCATCTTCAATCATATCTTCTACGAGATTCGTCATAATAATTTTAGAACTCACCACTTCCCCTGATTGTATATGATTAGGTGATGCTGGCTCTCCGATCCTACACCAAATAATTTGGCATAAAACCATATTAACGAAAATGAATTCTACCCATTACTAGTGTCAAATTCTTCAACAATTTGCACCTATTACATAGACAGTGGATTTCTTTGTCATTTCCGTGATTACTCAAAAAGAGTTAAGTAAATACATATATATATCATTATAAAAATGTTCTCTTATTGAGCTTTCCATTTCCCTTTGTTTTCTATACATCTAGTTCTGATCGGTAAAATAGATGATCATTTTTCCTATCTTAAAAAACATTGATATTCAATTTTCCAATTCAATCATATAGTTTAACATTTAATTATTAGTTATATGATCTTTTTTAAATTTAGCTTCAATTCATTTAAACAGTTTAATATTCCTTTCATCATACTTCTACTTTAACTAATTTTCAATTATATATTTTGGGCTTTACATTATACATGCAATATTTATTTTCAACATTGTTGTTTTTTAACTTTACCTGTCGGCTATCCTACTTCACGTTACAAATACAGTAGTAATTATATCTAGTAAATCAATTCATTTTAAACAATTCAACAAAATTTTGATTGCACTTCCCCTTTGTTCCCTCAATCGTACACAAGGAATATAAAAGAAGTGCTATCGAAATTTTGTGAACTATTTAAACAAAATGTTTTGCAAAATGTAATTACCTTATTGTGATTGTAACTTGTCCAATGGAGGGACAAATCCAACAACTATTGTATAGTATGTATATGGGTGTCCGTTCTCTAACAGAAATAAATAATCATATAACCTTTATATACAATACTTATTATACGGGATCAGAAACTCTCTAATGGTTTTTTGAGTGTATACAATATATCATATAAAGTATATTTTACATAATAATTGGTTTTATGAATGAATACACTTTAATTAATGGTTATGTAATAACCTCAAATTTTGGTGATTATTAATTTAAATATTTAATTAGATTCCGCAAATGGAATTTGACCACGAAACATGCACTATTGTGTTCGTAGCTGAATTTTGGTCAACTTTCATGTTTGGTACGTCGCGAATGGAGTCTGTATAAAAAAATAACGAATAAGATACAAAAACGGATGGAAGTGAAATGAAGGGAATCTTTAAAAAATAAATTTGTAATGACCCGCATTCTACGCATCGAAGGATCGTAGAATATTTATTGATTTCACATACGAAGTCGTATGGTCATGTAACTATGGGAGACGACTATTGGGGTCATTCCCCATGTTCATGATTTTTGCCGATTTTTAAATAACCGTTTTGCCGCCAGCTGATCTTGTTTTGTCCATAACTTTTGATTGGAAAGGAGTTTCGACCTGAAACCACTTCCATTGGCTCCGGATGATGGTTTACCTATCCGTAGAGTCGTCACGTTAACCAAACAGGCTCACCGTTTGGGAGATATGACAGAAATAAGTTTCAGAAGGTGAAAAACTGCTTAACCGGGCCTAATGAGGTGATTAGTAAATGGGCCCATAAACCATTTCGGGATTAGGATTATGGGGAAGCTGAAATGAGTTAGGTTTTCATTTCATTTCAGCTTTCCAGCCGCCACAAACCCTCTCTTCAACCTAACAATGGCCTCTAACATCTAAATACACCTCTAATCACTTCTTAATCAAGTTTTGGATTAAACTACATCAAATTAAGGAGAGAAAGCACCAAAGCAAGGTTAGAGATGCTATGTTACATTGGGAACAGCGCCAAACAGAGGATCATTTCAGATTTGGTATTTTATTTGTGGCCAAGATGAGTGATTAGCGTTGTTTTGACACTAATTACGGCTAATTAGGGGTGATTAGTGATAATTAGCGAAATTATAGCTCAGAATAATCTGGAAAAATTTGTAAAATTCTAAAATGATATTCTAGGGCTCTAATAGAAGTTTGGGTTAATTTTGTTTAGTTTTGCTAATCCTATCATTGTTGTTGTTTAACATGATTAAGGGGAAAACATGGGTTTTTGGGTATGTTTGATCCATATAAACATGTCATATTGTTGTTTTAGTGTTTGTAGATGATTATACATATTGTTATGACTGTATGGCATGTTTTGTGATTGCATAGAAAAGTTAGAATGGTAGAAAACACCGTCGTTTGGCGAAAATAGCTTGTTGGAAAATCTTGCAGCAAACCGGATAGGAGCATTCAGATAGGAGCATGCGGATAGGAGCATTCAGATAGGAGCATGCGGATAGGAGCATTCAGATAGGAGCATTCAGATAGGAGCATTCGGATAGGAGCATTCAGATAGGAGCAACCGGATAGGGGCATCCGATTCGAACCGGATAGGGCATCCGATCTGAACCGGATAGGGGACTCCGACCCGAACCAAATAAGAGCATCCGAGCACCCGAAATGAACTAGAAAGGAGCACTCGAGCTAAATCAAGCAGGAGGGGGCGAACCGAATCGAATCGGAGGATCGAACACCAAGTAGACCTAAACCCGAGATGCAAAGGAAGTCCAAATGAGGAGTTATACCTCAGGATCCAGATGGGAACCAAGGAGGGAACTTCACGAGTTGGGCTTTGCTGCGGGACGTATGCTAAGGGGTTGTCGATGTCTGTAACTTTAGATCACTATGTGTAGGGGGTACGTGAACGGATTCAGGGCCATAGTGGCCTAGGTACGACTAAATAGCTATAGACCAATGAAGTGGGGTCATTTGCAAAGATTTAGTCATGACTCCATGGGATAAGCTTGGTAGTAGCAGTAGTTGTACAAGTCGAACTCCGTCACTACTTTGATGGGTCTAGTGATTGACAGTAGTGGACATCGTATGCTATATGCACTGAGTGAGATATGTGAGGATGGTTACCATGTTTGATTGTTTGCCTTCATTACGACATGCATACCCCCTCCCCCGTATTCTTTATACCATGTGTTATTGGCACCTTAGAGTATTGTACAGTATGCAGTGCTAACTCTTTGGTTGCAGGTCCAGGTTCAGGTATGGATTAGTAACCTGTTATTGTTATGTTTAGCTGCTTATCGCTCATGCTAGACTTTTTGTCTGACCCAGAGTTTTATGTCTCTTCTTATTACTCTGGGTGCTCTCACGAGTAGACTAGAGACAGGTTAGGTGGTGTGCACGAGTAGTTGTACCGGAGATGAGCAGGAGGCTTCCACGTATGATATATATAGACATTCTCTCTATGTTGTTACGGTCACTACTTTGGGCATTAGTGGTGTACCTTTCTTTCTTTTGTTTAGAGACAGTAATTTGGAAAGTTGTAATAAGCTGTATTTGGATTTCTGCTGCTCTGACGATGATGTTGATGTTGGTTTTAGTTATCAGCTTATGCACTGTCTCACCTGTTTTATGTCAAGTATATTATTATTATATTTTGTTCCATGTGCTGTGAGACATTCTACAGGTTTTCGATTAGTACATTCTCTTCTTTCCTTTCCTTGGCGACCGTTCCGTGCTAGCCGGGCATGTGTACAGCGCACTCTCGGAGGAAATGCCGGTTGGTGCGGGTCGGACCGTCAGACTTGGTATCAGAGCTCTAGGTTGTGTAGTTAACATTGGGAAGTCATCAGGGAGAGATAGTATACGTATATGAGAGCACGTATTTGTGATTATTTTGGTTTTCAAAAGCTATATATATACTATTAGTATAGTTAACGATGAAGTCGCACTGCACTAGCACCACTATGGAAATGATTAATCGTTTTCTCTTTACAGATTGAACGATGAGCCGATTCGCAAGAGGTGCCTGTAGAGAAGCCAATAATGGGAATGTTGCTGACATGAGGACGATGTTTACTGACCTCATGAGAGAGATGCTTAGGGACGTGCAGATGGCAGCTCCCAATAATGGTAATGGTGGTGGTCCAATAGTGCAGGCGCCTAGGGCCGATTTCGCCAAGCTGAACAAGGATTATACTAGTCTTGGTGGGAAGCCGTTCCACGGAACGGAGTTGGCTACGGATGTTCAGGACTGGTTGGATAGCTGCGATCGTATCTTCGAAAATTTGGGTATCGAAGATGCGATGAAGAGAAGGCTAGCATCCCGTCAGCTGCAAGGATGGGCAATGAATTGGTGGAATGCTATAAAGGCAGCTACTCCCGAGGATCAGATTACTTGGGATCAGTTTAAGGATCGCTTTAGTGATAAGTTCATTCCAGCTGCTCAGAAGTCCATGCTGTTTAAGAAATTCTTGGAGCTCAAGCAGAATGGCAGAGCTGTCTCGGAGTATGTTGCAGAATTCGATGCTTTGTCAAAGTATGGACTATCTCTTATTGATACTGCCGAGAAGAAGAATGAGAAGTTCATAACTGGCCTAGATCAGTACTTAGGGGAAAGGCTTATGAACCACATCGATAAGACGTTTGAATCGATTGTGGGGAAAGGATTGAGGTCCGAGAGTCTTTACCCTAAGTCGAAGACTGAGGTTGCATCTGCAGAGGAGACAAAGCCGCATGCAAGCGGTGGAGGCAAGAATGGTTCTTAGAATAAGAGAAAGCAGAATCAGACCAAGGATGGCCAGAAGAAAAAGAATAAGCAAGATGTTGAGTGCTTCAGCTGTGGTAAGAAGGGCCACTACGCCAAAGAGTGTCAGGCCAAGCCAACGGATAGGAAGTGCTTCAACTGTGGCCAAGTGGGACATCACAAGGACAAGTGTCCGCAACCCCCTAAAGAAAAGCAGATGGCGAAAGCATATGCCCTTAATGCTATTCCTTCTTCGTCGAATGCCCCAACTGCGGTGGAGAAGGAAAAGGATGTTGTTATTCAAGGTACACTTTCTGTTTATGATGTTCCTGTTAGAGTTTTGTTTGATACCGGAGCTTCCAGTTCTTTCATATCTAGTGACCTGGTAGATAGGTTGGGATTGGAGCCCGAGATTGTCGATAGGCCTTTAGTAGTGACGAACCCGATTGGTGGTTCAACTAACCTTAGCATGATTTGTCGTAATGTGGTCTTATCAAGTCATGGATGCATGTCTGTTTGTGATTGCTTTGTTTTGGGCTTTACTGGGTTTGGCATTATTTTGGGAGTCGATTGGCTCCAAAGATACGGGTGGTGGTAGACTGAGGGATTTTTGGTGACAGCTAGAGTGGATGATGGGCGGAGGGTAGTGTTTGGTGGTCTACCTAGTGATGGGGTAATGACTAGCTTTCTAAATTCCCTCGACATCCCGCATACTGAGTTGTCAGGGTTGCCCATGGTTGGCTAGTATCCGGACGTCTTCGAGGAAGTGACCGGGCTTCCACCACACCAAGATATTGAGTTCCGTATTGATTTAGTGAAAGATGCCAAACCTATACTGATACCACTTCGTCGTATGGCACCAAGGGAGCAGCGAGAGCTCAAGGTGCAAGCAACGATCTTTTGAAGAAGGGATTTATCAGAAGGAGTGTTTCTGAATGGGAAGCACCAGTTGTGTTTGCTATCCAAGCGGATGGTTCCCTTCGTTTGTGTGTAGACTACCGCGAGTTGAATAAAGTGACGAGGAAGAACAAGTATCGTCTACCGCAGATAGATGATTTGTTTAATCAGTTGAGTGGCGCGAGAGTATTCTCTCAGTTGGATCTCATGACAGGTTTTCATCAGCTTAGAGTGGAAGCTATGAGTATAGCTAAAACGACATTTTGGACGCCGTCTGGATTTTATGAGTGGTTGGTCATGCCATTCCGGCTGACCAATGCCCTGGCATATTTTGTGGATCTTATGAATAGGGCATTCAGAGATCAGTTGAATAAGTTTGTCCTTGTGTTCGTGGATGATATTTTGGTCTATTCGAGGACAGAGGAAGAACACAAAGAACATTTAAGAATAGTGATGGAGGTGTTGAGAAAACACCAATTAAAAGCAAAGTTTTCTAAGTGTCACTACTGGAGGAGGGAAGTGAGATTCTTGGGACATGTTGTTTCAGAGAATGGTATTGTCGTGGATCCTGCGAAGGTGGCTACGGTACAATATTGGTTTATGCCCAAGAATGCAACAGACATAAGAAGTTTCTTGGGGTTAGCTGGATATTATCGTAAGTTTATCCAAGACTTCTCCAAGATAGCAACACTGTTGACTCAGTTGACCAAGAAGAATCAAGCTTTCGTCTGGGACGAAAAGTGCGAGAATGCATTCAAGAGCCTAAAAGAAAAGTTGACATGTGCACCAGTGTTAGTCATTCCTAAGGGGAATGAAGAGATGACAGTATATACGGATGCATGTGGCATAGGGCTAGGTGCTGTATTGATGCAAGGAGGTAGGGTTGTAGCTTATGCAAGTCAGCAACTGAAACCGCATGAGAAAAGATATCCTACTCATGATTTGGAATTGGCAGCGGTCGTGTTTGCATTGAAGATGTGGAGACATTATCTCTTGGGAGAAAGATTCGAGTTGTTTGCCGATCATAAATCATTAAAGTATCTCTTCTCTCAGAAAGATCTAAATCTCCGGCAGCAAAGATGGTTAGAATTCTTAGCTTCCTATGATTTCGACATTGTATATACACCAGGAAAGGGCAACGCGGTAGCTGATGCATTGAGTAGAAGACATGCCAGTTTAGGGGCTATGTTTCTAGAATGGAAGCAACTGGAGTAGATCGCTGGGTATGATTTCAGACCAAAGTGCGAATTAGATCCAGAAATGTTAGCAAATTTGATGATCAGGCCCACTTTGATTGAGCGGGTTGTTCCAGTCAGAGGAACGATCCTAACCTATTGGAAATCATCTCCAAGTTAGAGATGGGTATCGATGAGGAGATGAACAAGTATGGGCTTGATCGAGATGGATGGCTTAGAAAGAATGGAAGACTAGTTGTACTCAATGTCAATGGATTGAGAGATGAAGTGCTTAAAGAATGTCATCACTCAAAACTGACTATATATCCCGGTGGTAACAAGATGTACCAAGACATGAAGCAGACCTACTACTGGGAAGGGATGAAAAGAGACATTGGGAAGTTTATATCCAATGCATGAATTGCCAGCTAGTTAAAGCTGAGCAAAAGAAGCCTAGTGGTTTGTTACAACCATTAGAAGTTCCAGAATGGAAATGGGAACAAATCTCTATGGATTTCATTGATGGGTTACCAAGGACTAGATCGGGCCATGATAGCATTTGGGTGATTGTGGACCAATTGACTAAGAGTGCAAGATTTATACCCGTCAAATCGAACAGCACAGCAGCTAAGTTAGCTGAACTGTATATAAAGTGGGTAGTGAGATTTCATGTAATACCCAAAGGCATTGTGAGTGACCGAGATCCGTTGTTCACTAGTGGATTTTAGAAGAGCTTACAAGAGGCGTTAGGATTAGAATTACATCTTAGTATCGCGTATCATCCCCAAACCGATGGTCAAACGGAAAGGGTGAATCGTATATTAGAAGGCCTCTTGAGAGCCTGTGTATTGGATTTTGGTGGGTCATGGGATGACCATTTGCATCTAGTAGAGTTTGCATATAATAATAGTTATCAATCCAATATCGGTATGGCTCCATTTGAAGCTTTGTATGGAAGACCATGCAACTCACCGTCATGTTGGTTAGAGACCGGTGAGAAATATGTGCTTGGACCAGAAGTAATAAGAGAAACATCAGACAAGATCAAGGTTATCCAACAGCGAATGAAGGCTGCCCAAGATAGGCAGAAAAGTTATTCTGATAAGAGGAGAAGAGAATTAAAGTTCTCCATTGGCGACTTGGTGTTTGTCAAGATTTCTACGTTGAGGAGTGTGATACGATTTGGCAGGAGAGGCAAGTTAGCACCAAGATTTATTGGTCCATTCGCAGTTCTTGAGCAAATTGGGAATTTGGCATACAAAGTTGGATTACCAGAGAAGATGGCAGGAGTTCACAACGTGTTTCATGTTTCCTAGCTAAGGAAGTTTGTACACGACCCAGATGTGATTATTTCACCTGATCAGTTGGATGATATCTAAGTTGAACCCGAGGAGATTCGGAACCGCAAGCCTATGCGTATTGTTGGGAACGATACGAAGCAACTTCGAAGGAAAGCGGTGAATCTAGTCAAAGTCCAGTGGGGCGAGAATGAGAATGACTGTACTTGGGAGACAGAGGAGAGCATTAGGAGGACGTATCCAGAACTCTTCGCCTGGTAAGATTTTAACTTCGATTTAGTCTTTCCGCATGCTAGGATAGGCTTGTTTTTTGTTTTACATGTTTGATTGTTGTTTGTGGCTGGTAGGCATGCGGGATCCTTTGTATGTTTTGGGCTAAGGAATTTCGGGAACGAAATTTCTTAAGGGGGGGAGAGTGTAACGACCCGCATTCTACGCATCGAAGGATCGTAGAATATTTCTTTCTTTCACATACGAAGTCGTATGGTCATGTCACTTTGGGAGACGACTATTGGGGTCATTTCCCGTGTTCATGATTTTTGCCGATTTTTAAATGACTGTTTTGCCCATACTGATCTTGTTTTGGCCATAACTTTTGATTGGAAAGGAGTTTTGACCTGAAACCACTTCCATTAGCTTCGAATGATAGTTTACTTTCCGTAGAGTGGTCACATTAACTAAGCAGACTCACCGTTTGGGAGATATGGCTGAAACAAGTTTCAGAAGGTGAAAAACTGCTTAACCGGGCCAAATAAGGTGATTAGTAAATGGGCCCATAACCCATTTCGGGATTAGGGTTATGGGAGGATGAAATGAGTTAGGTTATCATTTCATTTCAGATTTCCAGCCTCCACAAGCACTCTCTTCAACCTAACAATGGCCTCCAACATCTAAATACACCTCTAATCACTTCTTAATCAAATTTTGGCTTAAAATACATCAAATTAAGGAGAGAAAGCAACAAAGCAAGGTTAGAGCTGCTGTGTTACATTGGGAACAACGCCAAACAGGGGATCATTTCAGATTTGGTATTTTATTTTTGGCCAAGGTGAGTGATTAGCATTGTTTTGACACTAATTACGGCTAATTAGGGGTGATTAGTGATAATTAGCGAAATTTTAGCTCAGAAAAATCTGGAAAAATTTGTAAAATTCTAAAATGATATTCTAGGGCTCTGATAGAAATTTGGGTTAATTTGGTTAAGTTTTGCTAATCCTATCATTAATTGTTGTTAAACATGATTAAGGGGAAAACATGGGTTTTTGGGTATGTTTGATCCATATAAACATGTCATATTGTTGTTTTAGTGTTTGTGGATGAGTATACATGTTGCTATGACTATATGGCATGTTTTGTGATTGCATAGAAAAGTTAGAATGGTAGAAAACGCCGTCGTTTGGCGAAAATAGCTTGTTGGGAAACTTGCAGCAAACCGGATAGGAGCATCCGGATAGGAACATCCGAATAGGAGCATTCGGATAGGAGCATCCAGATAGGAGCATTCGGATAGGAGCATTTGGATAGGAGCATTCGGATTGGAGCATCCGAATAGGAGCATTCAGATAAGAGCAATCAGATAGGGGCATCCGATCCAAACCAGATAGGGGCATCCGATCCGAACCGGATAGGGGCATCTGATCCGAACCGGATAGGGGCATCCGATCCGAACCGGATAGGGGACTCCGACCCGAACCAAATAAGAGCATCCGAGCACCCGAAATGAACTAGAAAGGAGCATTTGAGCCGAACCAAGCAGGAGGGGCCGAACCGAACCGAATCGGAGGATCGAACACCAAGTAGACCTAAACCCGAGATGCTAAGGAAGTCCAAATGAGGAGTTGTACCTCAGGATCCAGATGGGAACCAAGGAGGGAACTTCAAGAGTTTGGCTTTGCTGCGGGACGTGTGCTAAGAGGTTGTCGATGTCTGTAACTTTAGATCAGTATGTGTAGGGGGTACGTGAACGGATTCAAGGCTACAGTGGCCTAGGTTCGACTAAATAGCTATAAACCAATAAAGTAGGGTCATTTGTAAAGATTTGGTCATGGATCCATGGGATAAGCTTGGTAGTAGCAGTAGTTGTACAAGTCGAACTCCGTCACTACTTCGATGGGTCTAGTGATTGACAATGGTGGACATCGTATGCTTTACGCACTGAGTGAGAGATGTGAGGATGGTTGCTATGTTTGATTGTTTGCCTTCATTGTGACATGCACACCCCCTCCCCCGTATTCTTTATACCATGTGTTAGTGGCACCATAGAGTATTGTACAGTATGTAGTGCTAACTCTTTGGTTGCAGGTCCAGGTTCAGGAATGGTTTATTATACCTGTTATTGTTCTGTTTAGATGCTTATCGCTCATACCAGACTTTTTGTCTGACCCAGAGTTTTATGTCTCTTCTTATTACTCTGGGTGCTCTCACGAGCAGATTAGAGACAGGTTAGGTGGTTTGCACGAGTAGCTGTACCGGAGATGAGCAGGCGGCTTCCACGTATGATATATACATAGACATTCTCCCTGTGTTGCTGCGGTCACTACTTTGGGCATTAGTGGTGTACCTTTCTTTCTTTTGTTTAGAGACAGTAATTTCGAAAGTTGTAATAAGCTGTATTTGGATTTCCGCTGCTCTGACGATGACGTTGATGTTGGTTTCAGTCATCAGCATATGCACTGTCTCACCAATTTTATGTCAAGTATATTATTATTATATTTTGTTCCATGCACTGTGAGACATTCTACAGGTTTTCGATTAGTTCATTCTCTTCTTTCCTTTCCTTGGCGACCGTTCCGTGCTAGTCGGGCATGTGTACAACGCACTCTCGGAGGAAATGCCGGTTGGTGCGGGGCGGACCATCACAAAATTACCATTTATAACTTGTCGTTATAGGATTGGACAACCCAGAGCGGTTGACCTCCTAGTCACCTGCTGCCTAGTGACGGCTAGGGTTATATATTATAAAATGTGACAGCCCACCCCACACCAACCGACATTTACTCCAAAACTGCGCTGTACACATGTCCAGTTAGCGCGGGACGGTCGTCAGAAGGAAAAAAGGGAAGAAGGAAATGAACTAATAAGGGGCCTGTAGAATGTCTCACAGCGCATTGTATAAAATATAATAACAACATACTTGACATAAAACAGGTGAGACCGTGCATAAGCTGAAAACAAACTAATATAGCAGCGGAAAATCCAAGTACAGCTTATGATCCAAAGCTAACATTATTACAACTTTTCAAACTTTCTCAAAAAGCAAAAGCAAGATAAGAGAGGTACGCTACTAATGCCCAAGTAGCGACCACCAACGACACAGGGAGAATATCTATATCATACGTGGAAGCTTCCTGCTCACCTCCGAATCAGCTACTCGTGCATCACCAGCCAACCTGTCTCTAGTCTTCTCGCGTGAGCACCCAGAGTAATAAGAAGAGACATAAAAATCTGGGTCAAACAAAAAGTCTGGTATGAGCGACAAGCATCTAAACAGAACAATAACAAATATACTAAACCATACCTGAACTTGGACCTGCAACCAAAGAGTTAGCACTACATACTGTACAAGTCTTTAAGGTGCCATTTCAAATAGTGTAAAGATAATGGGGGTGGGGGTGTGCATGTCATAGTGATGGCAAACAATCAAGCATAACAACCATCCTCACATCTCTCACTCAGTGCGTAAAGCATACGATATCCACCACTTCGATCACCCAATATACTTTGCTATGATCACTTTGCCCCATGAAGTCTCAATGACTTCACTGCACTGATCCATAGCCGATAATCCTTTGCTATGTCCACTTTGCCCCATGGAGTCGCAATGACCCCACTGCACTGGCTCATAGCCTTACTAACCCTTTACTATGTCCACTCTGACCCATGGAGTCACAATGACCCCACTGCATTGGCTCATAGTCTTACTACGCATCACTTTGCCCCTCGAGTCATAATGACTCTACTGCATTGATAACGTAGTCTTGCTACCATCACCTTGCCCCTCGAGTCATGTAACACCCCGCCTCCGCTAGGGTCACTCACAAGGGAATGCACTAGCTTTAGAGGGGCATTATTGGTAATCATGCACAGAAATATCACAAGACAGAACATATAAAACAGCGGAAGTAAAATCAAACTTTCATAACATGAATAAATAAGGTCTAAAGCCTTTTACATCAGAGTACATCAAAACCTGTCTTGCAATAGTAAAGAAGCATAAAGACATTTTCATAAATTATTCCCCAAGAAAAGCAGTAAAGTAGCCATAGCCAAGAAAAGTCCAAGCCATCCATGATGACCTTCAAGCAGAAGAAGTCCGAACTAAACCGCAGTGTTTCCTCCCTGTAACCTGGGGGGGAAACGGAAGAAAAGAGGCGAAACAAAACGGGTCAGTCAAAAAGACTGAGTAAGCCCTATCTACTATTAGTATAAAAACTAGTAAAGTTAACTGTCATGAGAAACTGAGATGAACATAAGCATGATAAAAGATAGGTCAATTAAATCAAAATAACAGGATGAACTACTGAACTCAGATGAACTAGGGTGTTGTGATAAACTACGATGTCAAGATAAAACAAGGTATCACATTGTCAGGTTTCTATCAAGTATAATATCCCAAGATATCTATCCTGTATACCCGCTCTGGTTCTAACATGTATATTTGCTCTGCACCTCTCGTACTAGTATCCCAACCCGCGCCATGTGCTAACTATGAATGTCCCTTGCCCAATGTCATGGAATGGTCCATGCCAACCTAACATATAGCATATGTAGGTTTTCTCAACTCGTATGTTTCTTTCCATGAATAAGTTCAGTCCTTTGCCGTAGGCCGTACGGACTTTCCCATGTAAACGTTTTATCCTTGAAGTTGTTTTGGACTGCAACCCTTGATCTAGTTGTGTTTCCCTACCATGAACTATCGCGCGTCCACTTAGGATTTATGCCACCTAGGGCCGCTAGGGATTATGCTACCTAATGAACGTTTCCGTGTCTCGGTTTGGGTCTTGGCCACCTAGGACCACTAGGGATTACGCCACCCGTCAACCGCGCCCTTGATCCCACGTATGTATCGTGAATCGTTTTCCATGTCTAGATGCACATGTTCCCCAATGTGCCATCCGAGTTCCGTGCCAGGGCAAATCAAGAAATACAGAACTCGGTCGGGAGCTTTAAATCGTCTGCCGATGGAGATATCAAGGTATGTTTTTGTACCCGTGGCTATGGTCCCACGTGACCCCTCCCTCAACTACTGAAAGGCAATCCAAGAAAAATCATGTATAAGAACCACTCCACGGCCCCACTATAGCCCCACTTTCCTACGGGCCAACATCACCCATGACTCGATAGCAAGCACATGGTCTGTTGGGGGTTCCTTGCCTTTCCGCACGTACACGATTGACTAAAGATGGTAGGTAGTCGGCGATGTGCTATCCAGGGCAAAAACCAAGAATCGTCGACTCCACGCTAATCCATCCCAGTCTTTAGGTCGCCCGCATAGCAACCAAGGCATACTCTTGGTCCTTCTAACGCAGACCTTAACCTCTTATGGGCCTAGTATAATTACCTGGCAGCCCACAGAGGGATCCCAAGAATATCCTCACGTCCCCCGAAGCTTCCACTTCGGCACCCAGTGCGCCGGAGCTTTTATCCAAGTCAGATAACTTGCTCCTCCTCGTATACTAAGCGATGACCTACCGTATCAGGTTACTCATCGCTTTGTGAATTAGTCCTATGTCCTTAGCTAAGAATTATTACTTAGTTACCCTTAACTAAGGTTTACCACTTAGCTTCCTTTCCCGTTATCCTTGATTAACCACGATTTTCTACCTAGTTCTTCTAGCTAGGGTTTGTCTATTGGGTTAAGTGTTATCATTCAAGTCCATGACTTAACCCGCCCACGAATCACGTCAAAGATTGGCTAAGTATTTAAGTCCAAGACTTAGTCCCACAAGCTGGTTAAGTGTACCCAGAGGCTCATGACTTAACCCTATCAAGTCAAATTGGTCAAGTACTAGCTTACCTTAATCCTATCGGATTATCTTGCTAGATCGATTAAGCATAGATTATCTTAATCCCATCAAATTATCGAGTCGGATTGGTTAAGTATAGGTTGGCTTAGCCCCATCCTCTAATCGTACTACAATGGTTAAGTATATTCTAAAAAGGTCTTGTGACTTAACCTTATCAGGTCCGTGTATTAGATTGGTTAAGTGTAAGTTACTTAACCCCATCAAATCATCATGTATAATTGGTTAAGTATAAGTTGCTTAACCCCATTAAATTATCACGTTAAGTTGGTTAAGTATTGGTTACTTAACCTCATTGAATTACCGAGTTTAAATTGGCTAAGTGTTTAACTTAACCCCATCGAATTACCGTGTTTAGATTAGTTAAGTGTGGATTACTTAACCCCATCTAATTACCGTGTCGGATTAGTTAAGCGTAAATTACTTAACCCCATCCCCTAATCATCTTGTATGGTAAGTGTCATTAAGAAAACTTACTTAACCTTGCCAAATTATCATGTTGGATTGATTAAGTGTTGGTTAACTTAATCCCCGTCCACTAGTCGTATAAAAATGGTTAAGCGTCATTAGGCAAATCAAATCACTTAACCTACCCAACCTTGTCATGTTTTGTTAAGTATCATTAGCCTAACCAATTTACTTATCCCATTTACCCATGTCATATTTGGTTAAGAGTCATTAATCAAATTAACTTAACCCTATCATGTGGCATTAATTACTTAATGCACCCCAACCTCTCACATTAGACTTTGTTGTGGTTACTAGTTAAGCCGGTCGGTTCCGGGTAGCTTTACACCGCAACTTGGTCTAACCTCGGGTTCAAGCACAACATGACCAACTTCTCACATTGGGTCCTATTGTTTGCAACTACTAGTTAGGCCGGTCGGTTCCGGGTAGTTTTACGTTGCAAACTCAACCCAACCTCGAGTTGGCCATTTTCATGTTTAGTCTAGTGTCATGTTCATATTCAAGTTTTCAAGCAATTGGGTAGACCTAACTTAATAGGTAAATTCCCAATGGGTAGACCTAACTTAATAGGTAAATTCCCAAGCTTATGTTTTCAAGCATACTTACATGTCAACTTCCATGTTAAATTTCAAGTCATGTTTTTCAAGTATAAACACACGTCATATTTAACGTTACATGTTGTCATGTTTATACCCATTTATCCAAGTTATATTCATGTCATTATGTTTCCCCATAATGTGACCCCAACGCTTTTTAAACTAGCATATACGTTCGCAACAACGTGATGGATTAAAAGAAGAGACTTGGCAAAGGAATGACAAAAATGGGTATTAAGCCACAAGTTAATCATGGTGGCAAATGAGGCACAAATGTGTTCATTAGCTTGCATGTTACATTCTTAAGCCTCAAAAACATGCATCAACCCAAACTTGGTACATAAGCGAATCATGGTGACAAAAGACATGGAATGATGGCTAGAAACTCGCATATATCATCATATAAGGATTATGACTTCATATGCAAGTTGACATAATGATTATGAAGGTTCTCATGTTGCATAATGCAACATTTCAACATAAAGGTTGTGGCTTTTTGCTCATAAGATCAAGCTAATGACTTCATAGACTTGCATAACATGATAGCATGCATCATTCTAATTAATCAAACCCAAACTTTCAACATGAACATTTAGCTTCATAGTTAATATCTAAGAGTAGGGAAGGGCTTACATTGCTATGAAGGCCTAAATCGATTAAACTAAAGCTTGTGATGAAGCCTATGCATGCCATCACCGAAAAACCCAAAGATGGATGCTCCAAATCAACAAAAACACCATATTTATGAACAAAGATCAAAGCTTTTGCCTTGGAATCAACTTGAGAAGCTCTCATACTAACATAGGGACTCTCTAATACTCTCATGATCAAGAAACCTCTCATAGGAATGAAGTGGAGGCTAGGATAGTTGAGTGGAGGCCATGAGAGTAGAAATTTGGCCATAGTTTAGTTACATGAGTGAATAATGAGGGTTTAGGGGTAGGTTTAGGGTCTTTTTATAGAGATTAGGATAGTTTTAGGCCCTTAGATTAACCCTAGGACCAACCTGAACCGTCAGATTTCAAACCAGGCCCAAAAACCTAGCCAAGATAGAAAATAGGTGCACCAGGCCAGAATCAGCCGACAGGGCAAGTCGACAGCCCTATCGACTTGCCTGTCGACATGCCTGTCGACTTGCAAGTCGACAGCCCTGTCGACAGCCAAGTCGACTTGTCTGGGCAGGAATTTTCCCGCCTGGACCCATCTCTGCATGTTTCGAAACTCAAATTTCCCGAAAACTTCTTTGGGCCTTAACCGGGTCATACGGACTCCGATTTACAAAATTTCGGACTCTATTTCGCGTATTTTTCCGAGACGAACGCAATGGCATAGCCCGTTTTACTTGATTCAGAATTTAAAATTAAATTCTGCCTTGATTCTCGTTTTAACATGTTATCGAAATACGAGTTGTTACATTCTCCTCACCTTTTAGGATTTCGTCCCCGAAATCTCCAAGTTAGGAAGAACATATCCTACCATCCATCATCCATCTACTCAAAACATCATCCACAAGCAATCATTGTCCTTAGATGATTTCTAATGCTATATGAATATTTGCAAAACGTGTGTGTACATGTTCCTTAGCTAATGCTAATGATCAGGCCTGAGTGATCTTTCTAATGCAAAATATGTTAGTGCCATGAATCCAACATGTATGCAAATAGTCCTAGTCATATAGATACTACATGCGTGCACAATCATTTATTCATATGCAACAACCGCATGATAACACATTCGATTTCATCCATAAACAAGTATTAATACTCGTGCATATGCAATATGAAATGTGACCGAGTCGAGCTAGTATCTAATGTGTATTCGCGCATCCACGAGCAACCACTTGCAACCATATCAATCATAACATGTTTCAAATACATGTTTACATCCATAGGGTTCTACCTAGGATTCCCTAAAACAGGGTCGAGAAGATAAACAAGACAAACTCCTTACGGGGTTTGTAACAGAAAATAGGACCAAGAGGATGTCCACAAAAGATAGCCTACAAGTAAGCTCTACAGAAAACAGGGATCAAGGATATACTCCCAAAAGAGATATCATGCGCGTATCTAGTCTTTGACCATCAAAGTCGTATTTCCTTGAGCTCAATTCCATTGTGCCTTGGCAGTCCTTTAACTTCGCGATTTCGTAGCTTCTTATTTCCTGTTTCCATAACATGAGCTGGAACTCATTTCTTCGTCGCCTCTCGTTCCACTCGCACACTTAGCGCAAACATGACTGCGTACTCATGATCTCATGCAAGCTTTCCAAAATTCACTAGTGAATCTCGGACCTCGTACCATAAGGTATTCCACGTAGTAGAACTTTCTCTTGAAAGTAAACAGATGCCAACCGGGTTATCAAGTGCACTTACTAGGGTGATTTTCATAACCCATGCATAACCATCCGTCTTATCGGCGAACACCACTCGATCGGGCTTCAAATTTCCAATAAAGGTATCAAGGGATTCTAGGTAACTAATCATGACCGAACCCAAAAGGTTCCACGAGACTTCGAGGGTATTACCAAGGCTAGTCAAGAGTCTAACTACCCTCCTATCAAAACCGAGAGTGGCACCCCTTACTGGATAACCACTTCATCCCTAGAATCCATCCATAACCGAGGCATGTCATTCTCAAATCCAAAACAAGTCATGAATAAATGGACCAATTCTCCACAGGACTTGAGACAAAAATGGGATTCTCTATTACGCTAGTACTTAAGGTGCAGAGACTCAACTATCGAAGCAGACTTAAATGATACGAGGATCGAACCAAAGTCCTAACGGGATGGTAGAGAAGAAAAGCTAAACCTTTAACAAGATCGTTACCCTCCTTCCGAGGTACCCTAGAAATGAGAGCATACTACTGCCCTCCCGATGATCTTGTCCTTGTCCCATGATACTTAACTATCCGCCCCGTTTCACCATGCCAAGGTACTCTCTCGTCATGGGTTTCATTGTTCATCTTTCCATCTCATTCTGGGTTGAGCCATACCAACAAGTTGCTCATCCTTAAACTCGTATCCTTTATCCTTGCTCTTTATTATCCTTTCTTGTAACACGGCAATGGGTCTCTCGAGAACCACCTCCATCGTACAGGAAACACCTACGTGGCTAGACAAAGATTAGTCACAGTGAGAACTACTGTGACCACGGATGGAGGAAAGAAAGGAAATGAGATTCAATCAAGGAATCAAAGAATGGTGCTAATGGCTTTTGGGGAATAGCCTTTTTTAAAACAAACTTTTCTTGAAAAATGCTTCTTTATAAACGGTTTTCCAAATAGTTTCCAGAAGGTTTTAAAAGCTTTTGCCCAGTCTGGTAACCTTCTGCTCTGATACCAAATGTAACACCCCGCCTCCGCTAGGGTCACTCACAAGGGAATGCACTAGCTTTAGAGGGGCATTATTGGTAATCATGCACAGAAATATCACAAGACAGAACATATAAAACAGCGGAAGTAAAATCAAACTTTCATAACATGAATAAATAAGGTCTAAAGCCTTTTACATCAGAGTACATCAAAACCTGTCTTGCAATAGTAAAGAAGCATAAAGACATTTTCATAAATTATTCCCCAAGAAAAGCAGTAAAGTAGCCATAGCCAAGAAAAGTCCAAGCCATCCATGATGACCTTCAAGCAGAAGAAGTCCGAACTAAACCGCAGTGTTTCCTCCCTGTAACCTGGGGGGAAACAGAAGAAAAGAGGCGAAACAAAACGGGTCAGTCAAAAAGACTGAGTAAGCCCTATCTACTATTAGTATAAAAACTAGTAAAGTTAACTGTCATGAGAAACTGAGATGAACATAAGCATGATACAAGATAGGTCAATTAAATCAAAATAACAGGATGAACTACTGAACTCAGATGAACTAGGGTGTCGTGATAAACTACGATGTTAAGATAAAACAAGGTATCACATTGTCAGGTTTCTATCAAGTATAATATCCCAAGATATCTATCTTGTATACCCGCTCTGGTTCTAACATGTATATTTGCTCTGCACCTCTCGTACTAGTATCCCAACCTGCGCCATGTGTTAACTATGAATGTCCCTTGCCCAATCTCATGGAATGGTCCATGCCAACCTAACATATAGCATAAGTAGGTTTTCTCAACTCGTATGTTTCTTTCCTTGAATAAGTTCAGTCCTTTGCCGTAGGCCGTACGGACTTTCCTATGTAAACGTTTTATCCTTGAAGTTGTTTTGGACTGCAACCCTTGATCTAGTTGTGTTTCCCTACCATGAACTATCGCGCGTCCACTTAGGATTTATGCCACCTAGGGCCGCTAGGGATTATGCTACCTAATGAGCGTTTCCGTGTCTCGGTTTGGGTCTTGGCCACCTAGGACCACTAGGGATTACGCCACCCGTCAACCGCGCCCTTGATCCCACGTATGTATCGTGAATCGTTTTCCATGTCTAGATGCACATGTTCCCCAATGTGCCATCCGAGTTCCGTGCCAGGGCAAATCAAGAAATACGGAACTCGGTCGGGAGCTTTAAATCGTCTGCCGATGCAGATATCAAGGTCTGTTTTTGTACCCGTGGCTATGGTCCCACGTGACCCCTCCCTCAACTACTGAAAGGCAATCCAAGAAAAATCATGTATAAGAACCACTCCACGGCCCCACTATAGCCCCACTTTCCTACGCGCCAACCTCACCCATGACTCGATAGCAAGCACATGGTCTGTTGGGGGTTCCTTGCCTTTCCGCACGTACACGATTGACTAAAGATGGTAGGTAGTCGGCGATGTGCTATCCAGGGCAAAAACCAAGAATCGTCGACTCCACGCTAATCCATCCCAGTCTTTAGATCGCTCGCATAGCAACCAAGGCATACTCTTGGTCCTTCTAACGCAGACCTTAACCTCTCATGGGCCTAGTATAATTACCTGGCAGCCCACAGAGGGATCCCAAGAATATCCTCACGTCCCCCGAAGCTTCCACTTCGGCACCCAGTGCGCCGGAGCTTTTATCCAAGTCAGATAACTTGCTCCTCCTCGTATACTAAGCGATGACCTACCGTATCAGGTTACTCATCACTTTGTGAATTAGTCCTATGTCCTTAGCTAAGAATTATTACTTAGTTACCCTTAACTAAGGTTTACCACTTAGCTTCCTTTCCCGTTATCCTTGATTAACCACGATTTTCTACCTAGTTCTTCTAGCTAGGGTTTGTCTATTGGGTTAAGTGTTATCATTCAAGTCCATGACTTAACCCGCCCACGAATCACGTCAAAGATTGGCTAAGTATTTAAGTTCAAGACTTAGTCCCACAAGTTGGTTAAGTGTACCCAGAGGCTCATGACTTAACCCTATCAAGTCAAATTGGTCAAGTACTAGCTTACCTTAATCCTATCGGATTATCTTGCTAGATCGATTAAGCATAGATTATCTTAATCCCATCAAATTATCGAGTCGGATTGGTTAAGTATAGGTTGGCTTAACCCCATCCTCTAATCATACTACAATGGTTAAGTATATTCTAAAAAGGTCTTGTGACTTAACCTTATCAGGTCCGCGTATTAGATTGGTTAAGTGTAAGTTACTTAACCCCATCAAATCATCATGTATAATTGGTTAAGTATAAGTTGCTTAACCCCATTAAATTATCACGTTAAGTTGGTTAAGTATTGGTTACTTAACCTCATTGAATTACCGAGTTTAAATTGGTTAAGTGTTTAACTTAACCCCATCGAATTACCGTGGTTAGATTAGTTAAGTGTGGATTACTTAACCCCATTTAATTACCGTGTTGGATTAGTTAAGCGTAAATTACTTAACCCCATCCCCTAATCATCTTGTATGGTTAAGTGTCATTAAGAAAACTTACTTAACCTTGCCAAATTATCATGTTGGATTGATTAAGTGTTGGTTAACTTAATCCCCGTCCACTAGTCGTATAAAAATGGTTAAGCGTCATTAGGCAAATCAAATCACTTAACCTACCCAACCTTGTCATGTTTTGTTAAGTATCATTAGCCTAACCAATTTACTTAACCCATTTACCCATGTCATATTTGGTTAAGAGTCATTAATCAAATTAACTTAACCCTATCATGTGGCATTAATTACTTAATGCACCCCAACCTCTCACATTAGACTTTGTTGTGGTTACTAGTTAAGCCGGTCGGTTCCGGGTAGCTTTACACCACAACTTGGTCTAACCTCGGGTTCAAGCACAACATGACCAACTTCTCACATTGGGTCCTATTGTTTGCAACTACTAGTTAGGCCGGTCGGTTCCGGGTAGTTTTACGTTGCAAACTCAACCCAACCTCGAGTTGGCCATTTTCATGTTTAGTCTAGTGTCATGTTCATATTCAAGTTTTCAAGCAATTGGGTAGACCTAACTTAATAGGTAAATTCCCAATGGGTAGACCTAACTTAATAGGTAAATTCCCAAGCTTATGTTTTCAAGCATACTTACATGTCAACTTCCATGTTAAATTTCAAGTCATGTTTTTCAAGTATAAACACACGTCATATTTAACGTTACATGTTGTCATGTTTATACCCATTTATCCAAGTCATATTCATGTCATTATGTTTCCCCATAATGTGACCCCAACGCTTTTTAAACTAGCATATACGTTCGCAACAACGTGATGGATTAAAAGAAGAGACTTGGCAAAGGAATGACAAAAATGGGTATTAAGCCACAAGTTAATCATGGTGGCAAATGAGGCACAAATGTGTTCATTAGCTTGCATGTTACATTCTTAAGCCTCAAAAACATGCATCAACCCAAACTTGGTACATAAGCGAATCATGGTGACAAAAGACATGGAATGATGGCTAGAAACTCGCATATATCATCATATAAGGATTATGACTTCATATGCAAGTTGACATAATGATTATGAAGGTTCTCATGTTGCATAATGCAACATTTCAACATAAAGGTTGTGGCTTTTTGCTCATAAGATCAAGCTAATGACTTCATAGACTTGCATAACATGATAGCATGCATCATTCTAATTAATCAAACCCAAACTTTCAACATGAACATTTAGCTTCATAGTTAATATCTAAGAGTAGGGAAGGGCTTACATTGCTATGAAGGCCTAAATCGATTAAACTAAAGCTTGTGATGAAGCCTATGCATGCCATCACCCAAAAACCCAAAGATGGATGCTCCAAATCAACAAAAACACCATCTTTATGAACAAAGATCAAAGCTTTTGCCTTGGAATCAACTTGAGAAGCTCTCATACTAACATAGGGACTCTCTAATACTCTCATGATCAAGAAACCTCTCATAGGAATGAAGTGGAGGCTAGGATAGTTGAGTGGAGGCCATGAGAGTAGAAATTTGGCCATAGTTTAGTTACATGAGTGAATAATGAGGGTTTAGGGGTAGGTTTAGGGTCTTTTTATAGAGATTAGGATAGTTTTAGGCCCTTAGATTAACCCTAGGACCAACCTGAACCGTCTGATTTCAAACCAGGCCCAAAAACCTAGCCAAGATAGAAAATAGGTGCACCAGGCCAGAATCAGCCGACAGGGCAAGTCGACAGCCCTGTCGACTTGCCTGTCGACATGCCTGTCGACTTCCAAGTCGACAGCCCTGTCGACAGCCAAGTCGACTTGTCTGGGCGGGAATTTTCCTGTCTGGACCCATCTCTGCATGTTTCGAAACTCAAATTTCCCGAAAACTTCTTTGGGCCTTAACCGGGTCATACGGACTCCGATTTACAAAATTTCGGACTCTATTTCGCGTATTTTTCCGAGATGAACGCAATGGCATAGCCCATTTTACTTGATTCAGAATTTAAAATTAAATTCTTCCTTGATTCTCGTTTTAACATGTTATCGAAATACGAGTTGTTACAAGTCATAGTGACTCTACTGCGCTGATAAGTAGCCCATCATCCATTTTCAGTAGTGAATCGAAGTTATGAATGTCGACAACTCCTTATTACACGTCCTGCAGCAAAGTCCGACCATGAAGTGAACTCATTGGTTCCCCATTGGATCCTGAGCTCTAACTTCCATTTGGACTACCTTTGCCTCTCGGGTTATTGGTCACCACCGGATCGGTTCGGATCTCCCCCTAATCATCAGTTCGGATCGGAGAGCTCCTCTTCACTGGATCGGATCGGGTCCTCCAGCACGCTACGGTTTGGATCGTCATCACTATCATCGGGTCCGGTCGGGTCTCCAAGCTCCATCGCCACAAATTGGTTTGGAGGTGGCTAAACAGATCGGGTCGGGGTTCATTTGGCGATTCGGATCGGGGTACTCTCCTCCACGCCAAGTACAATGGTTCATGCTCACCATCCTTGAACGGATCAGGTCGGAGCTGCTGCATGCCACGAGAAGTGCAAGTGGATCGGAGTGTGAAGTGCGAGAGTGGATCGGGTCCTCCTAACCGATCTGATCCGGTTCGGGTGTCTTCCTGCACATTTTCCAGCAAGCAGTTTACGCCACTCGACGGCGTTTTCGACTATTACAACTATTCTAATCAGTCACAAAGCATACATACTATCATAGTAGCATGTAGAATCAACCACAAACACCAAAACAACAATATGATAGGTTAAAATGGATCAAACATAGCCAAAACCTCATATTTTCCCTTAAACATGTTTAGATGGAACTAATGATATGATTAGCAAAACTTAACCAAATTAATCCAAACTCATATCAGAGGTCTAAAACATCATTTAAGAATTTATAAATATTTTTCCAGAATTTTATCATGTTTAAATTCGCTAATTAACACTAATTACCCTTAATTAGCAATAATTAGTGAGGAACTATGCAAATCACTCACCTTAGCCACAAATAAGACTTAGATCTAAAATAAATCTCTGATTTGTGCAAATCCTAGTGCTAAACAGCAGCTCTAATGTTGATTTGGTGAAGTTCTCCCTTAATTTGACGTTGCTAAGCTTAATCCTTGATTAGAAGGTGATTTGGAGGTGATTTAGAGGTTGGAGGCCATTTTTAGGGTTTCCAAGAGGTAAGTGGAGGCTACAAAACTGAAATGGAATGAATCTCTAACTCTTTTCAGCCTCCCCATAACCCTAATCCCGAAATGGGTTATGGGCCCATTCACTAATCACCTTATTTGGCCCGGCTAAACATTCACCTTCCAAACCTTATTTCAGCCATATCTCCCAAACGGTGAGTCCGTTTGGCTATTACGATCACTCTACGGAAAGGTAAACCATCAAACCAATTTAATGGAAGTGGTTTCAAGTCAAAATTCCTTTCCAGTCAAAAGTTATGGCCAAAACAAGATCAACTAGGGGCAAAATAGTCAGTTAAAAATCGACAAAAATCATGAACATAGGAAATGACTCTAATGGTTGTTTCCCAAAGTTACATGACCATACGACTTCATATGGGAAAGAAATAAATATTCTACGATCCCTCGATGCGTAGAATGCGGGTTGTTACATCCCTCCCCCCCCCCCCTTTAAGAAATTTCACCCTCGAAATTCCTTAACCAAAACACACACAAGGGTCCCGCATGCCTATCAATCATAAAACAACAATCAAACACGCAAAACAAACAAAACAAGTCTATCCTAGCATGCGGAATAACTAAATTGCATCTTACCAGGCAAAGAGTTCTGGATACGTTTTCCTAATGCTCTCCTCTGTCTCCCAAGTACAGTCATTCTTGTCCTCGCCCCACTGAACCTTGACTAGCTTCACCGCCTTCCTTCGAAGTTGCTTCGTATCGTGCTCGACAATACGGATTGGCTTGCGGTTCCTAACTGCCTCGGGTTCCACTTCGAAGTCCTCCAACTGATCAGGTGAAATAGTCATATCTGGGTCGTGTACGAACTTCCTTAACTGGGAAACATGAAATACGTTGTGAACTCTTGCCATCTTTTCTGGTAAGTCAACTCTATATTCCAAATTACCAACTTGTTCGAGAACTGGGAATGGTCCAACAAATCTTGGTGCCAACTTGCCTCTCCTGCCAAATCGTATCACGCTCTTCAACGGAGAAATCTTGACAGACACCAAGTAACCAACGGAGAATTTTAAGTCTCTTCTCCTCTTATCAGCATAACTCTTCTGCCTATCTTGGGCAGCTTTCATTTGTTGTTGAATGGTCTTAATGTTATCTGAAGTTTCCCTCACCACATCTGGTCCAAGCATAAACTTCTCGCCAGTCTCTATCCAACATGATGGTGAGTTGCACGGTCTTCCGTACAAAGCTTCATATGGAGCCATACCGATACTGTATTGGTAGCTATTATTATACGCAAACTCTACTAGACGCAAATGGTCATCCCACGATCCACCAAAATCCAATATACATGCTCTCAAGAGATCTTCCAATATACAATTCACCCTCTCCGTCTGATCGTCGGTCTGAGAATGATATGCGGTACTGAGACGTAATTCTGACCCTAGAGCCTCTTGTAAGCTCTTCCAAAATCCGCTAGTAAACAACGGGTCTTGGTCACTCACAATGCTTTTAGGTACTCCATGAAATCTCACTACCCACTTCATATACAATTCTTCCAACTTAGCTGTCGTTCTGGTCGATTTGACTGGTATAAATCTTGCACTCTTAGTCAATCGATCCACAATTACCCAAATACCATCATGTCCCGACCTAGTCCTTGGTAAACCATCGATGAAATCCATCGAGACTTGCTCCCGTTTCCATTCGGGAATTTCTAATGGTTGCAACAACCCACTAGGCTTCTTTTGCTCGGCTTTAACTAGCTGGCAATTCATGCATTTGGATATAAACTTCCCAACGTCTCTTTTCATCCCTTTCCAGTAGTAAGTCTGCTTCATGTCTCGATACATCTTATTACCACCAGGATGTATAGTCAGTTTTGAGTGATGACAATCTCTAAGCACTTCATCTCTCAAACCATTCACGTTGGGTACAACTAGTCTTCCATTCTTTCTAAGCCATCCATCCCGATCAAGCCCGTACAAACTCATCTCCTCACCGTCGATGTTCATCTCTAACTTGGAGATGATTTCCAATAGATTAGGATCGTCCCTCTGGCTGGAACCAATCCGCTCTATCAAAATGGGTCTGACTGCCAAACTAGCTAACATTTCTAGATCCAATTCGCACTTTGCTCTAAAATCATACCCTGTGATATACCCCAGTTGCTTCCATTCAAGAAACATAGCCCCTAAACTGGCATGTCTCCTACTCAAAGCATCGGCTACCGCATTACCTTTCCTAGGTGTGTATGCGATATCAAAATCATACGAAGCCAAGAACTCTAACCATCTCTGCTGACGAAGATTCAGATCCTTCTGGGGGAAGAGACACTTTAACGATTTATGATCGGTAAATAACTCAAATATTTCTCCCAAGAGATAGTGTCTCCACATCTTCAATGCGAACACGATCGCTGCCAGTTCCAAATCATGGGTAGGATACTTCTTCTCATGCGGCTTTAGTTGCCGACTAGCATAAGCTACAACCCTACCTCCTTGCATCAATACAGCACCAAGTCCGGTACCACAAGCATCCGTGTATACCGTCATCTCTTCATTCCCTTTAGGAGTGACTAACACTGTGGCACGCGTCAACCTTTCTTTTAGACTTTTGAATGCATTCTCACACACTCCGTCCCAGACGAAGGCCTGATTCTTCTTAGTCAACTGAGTCAACGGTGCTGCTATCTTGGAGAAGTCTTGGTAAACTTACGATAATATCCAGCTAACCCCAAGAAACTTCTTACATCTGTTGCATTCTTGGGCGTAGGCCAATCCTGTGCCGTAGGCACCTTCGTAGGGTCCACGGCAATACCATTCTCTGAAACAACATGGCCCAAGAATCTCACTTCCCTTCTCCAGAAGTGACACTTAGAGAATTTCTCTTTCAATTGGTGTTTCCTCAACACCTCCATCACTATCCTCAAGTGTCCCTTGTGTTCCTCTTCTGTCCTCGAGTAAACAAGGATATCGTCTACGAACACAAGAACAAACTTATTCAACTGATCTCTGAATACTCGATTCATAAGATCCACAAAATAGGCTGGTGCATTGGTCAACCCAAATGGCATGACCAACCACTCATAGAATACAGATGGCGTCCTAAATGTCGTTTTCGGAACAGTCTCATCCGCTACTCGGAGCTGATGAAATCCTGTCGCGAGTTCCAACTGGGAGAACACTCTTGCTCCTTCCAGTTGATCAAACAAATCATCTATCCGCGGTAGAGGATACTTATTCTTCCTCGTTACCTTATTCAACTCGTGATAGTCCACACACAAACGAAGGGAACCATCTGCCTTAGTGGCAAACACAACTGGTGCTCCCCACTCGGAGACACTCCTTCTAATAAACCCCTTCTTCAAAAGATCGCTTACTTGCACCCCGAGCTCTCTCTGTTCCCTTGGTGCCATACGACGAAGTGGCATCACTATTGGTCTGGCATCTTTCACTAAACCAATTCGGAACTCAATCTCTCGGTGTGGTGGAAGCCCGGTCACCTCCTCGAAGACGTCTAGATACTGGCCAACCACGGGCACATCTGATAACTCATCACGCGGAATATCGAGGGAATTTATAAAACTAGCCATTACCCCCATCACTAGGTAGACTACCAAACACTACCCTCCGCCCATCATCCGCCCTAACTGTCACCAAAAAGCCCTCACAGTCTACCACCACCCCATATCTTTGGAGCCAATCGACCTCCAATATAATGCCTTACCCAGTAAAGCCCAAAACAAAGCAATCACAAACAAACATACATCCATGACTCGATAAGATCAAATTTCGGCAAATCATATTAAGGTTAGTCGAACCACCAATCGGGTTCGTCACAACCAACGGTCTATCGACTATCTCGGGTTCTAGTCCCAACCTATCCACCAGGTCACTAGATATGAAGGAACGGGAAGCCCCAGTATCAAACGAAACTCAAACTGGTACATCATAAATAGAAAGCATGCCTTGAATGACGACATTCATTCCTTTCTCTGCCGCAGTTGGGGGCATTCGACGAAGAAGGAACAACATCAATAACATATGCTTTCACAATCTGCTTTTCCTTAAGAGGTTGTGGACACTTATCCTTATGATGTCCCACTTGGCCACAATTGTAGCACTTCCTATCCACTGGCTTGGCCAGACATTCTTTAGCATAATGGCCCTTCTTACCACAGCTGAAGCAGTCAACATCTTTCTTGCTCTTTTTCTGGCCATCCTTAGATTGGTTCTGCTTCCTCTTATTCTAAGAGTTATTCTTGCCTCCACCGCCTACTTGCGGTTTCAGCCCTTCTGCAGGTGCAGCCTCAGTCTTTGACTTAGGGTAAAGACTCTCTGATCTCAAAGCTTTCCCCACAATCAATTCAAAAGTCTCATCGATGTGGTTAATAAGCATTTCCCCCAAGTATCCATCCAACCCAGTAATGAACTTCTCATTCTTCTTCTCAGGAGTATCGATAAAGGATAATCCATACTTCGACAAAGCGTCAAACTCAGCAATATAGTCAGAGACTGCCCTACCATTCTGCTTGAGTTCCAAGAATCTCTTAAACAACACTGACTTCTGGGCAGTTGGAATAAACTTCTCGCTAAAGCGAGCCTTGAACTGATCCCAAGTAACCTGATCTTCTGAAGTAGCTGTTCTAATGGCATTCCACCAATTCATCGCTCGCCCTTGCAGCTGACGAGACGCTAGCTTCTCTTCATCGCATCCTCGATACCTAAGTCGTCGAAGATACGATCGCAGCTATCCAACCAATCCTGAACATCTGTGGCCGACTCCGTTCCATGGAACGGCTTCCCACCAAGGTTAGTGTAATCCTTGCACAACTTGGCGAAATCGACCCTAGGCGCCTGCACTACTGGACCACCACCATTTCCGGGATTGGGAACTACCCCTTGAACATCCCTAAGTATCTCCCTCATGAAGTTAGTGAACATCGTCCTCATGTCAGGAGTATTCCCATTATCGGTCCCCCTACTAGCACCTCTAGCATATCGGCTCATCGTTCAATCTGTAAAGAGGAAACGATTAACGACCCCATAGTGGTGCTAGTGCAGTACGACTTTATTCTTATACTACTAATAGTATATATATAGCTTTTGAAAACCAAAGTAATAACAAATACGTGCTCTCATATACGTAATATCTCTCCCTAGTGTCTTCCCTAGGTTAATTATGCAACCTAGAGCTCTGATACCAATTGTGATGGCTCGCCCCATACCAACCGACATTTACTCCAAAAGTGCGTTGTACACATGTCCAGTTAGCGCGGGATGATCGTCAGAAGGAAAAAAGGGAAGAAGGAAATGAACTAACAAGGAACCTGTAGAATGTCTCACAGTGCATGGTAAAAAATATAACAACAACATACTTGACATAAAACAGGTGAGACAGTGCATAAGCTGAAAACAAACTAACATAGCAGCTGAAAATCCAAGTACAGCTTATGGTCCAAAGCTAACATTATTACAACTTTTCGAACTATCTCAAAAAGCAAAAGCAAGACAAGGGAGGCACGCAACTAATGCCCAAGTAGCGACCACCAACGACATCGGGAGAATATCTATATCATACGTGGAAGCCTCCTGCTCACCTCCGAATCAGCTACTCGCGCATCACCAGCTAACCTGTCTCTAGTCTGCTCGTGTGAGCACCCAGAGTAATAAGAAGAGACATAAAACTCTAGGTCAGACAAAAAGTCTGGTATGAGCGATAAGCATCTAAACAGAACAATAACAGGTATACTAAACCATACCCGAACCTGGACCTACAACCAAAGAGTTAGCACTACATATTGTACATCACTCTAAGGTGCCATTTCAAATAGTGTAAAGATAACGGGGGTGGGGGTGTGCATGTCATAGTGATGGCAAACAATCAAGCATAACAACCATCCTCACATCTCTCACTCAGTGCGTAAAGCATACGATATCCAACACTTCGATCACCCAGTATACTTTGCTATGATCACTTTGCCTCATGAAGTCTCAATGACTTCACTGCACTGATCCATAGACGCTAATCCTTTGCTATGTCCACTTTGCCCCATGGAGTCGCAATGACCCCACAGCACTGGCTCATAGCCTTACTAATCCTTTACTATGTCCACTCTGCCCCATGGAGTCACAATGACCCCACTGCATTGGCTCATAGTCTTACTACGCATCACTTTGCCCCTCGAGTCATAATGACTCTACTGCACTGATAACGTAGTCTTGCTACCATCACCATGCCCCTCGAGTCATAGTGACTCTACTGCACTGATAAGTAGCCCATCATCCATTTTCAGTAGTGAATCGAAGTTATGAATGTCAACAACTCCTTAGCACACGTCCCGCAGCAAAGTCCAACCATGAAGTGAACTCATTGGTTCCCAACTGGATCCTGAGCTCTAGCTTCCATTTGGTCTACCTTTGCCTCTCGGGTTATTGGTCACCATTGGATTGGTTCGGATCTCCCCCTAATCATCAGTTCGGTTCGGATCGTAGTGCTCCTCTTCACTGGATCGGATCGGATCCTCCAGCACGCTACGTTTCGGATCGTCATCACTATCATTGGGTCGGGCCTCCAAGCTCCATCGCCACAGATCGGTTCGGAGGTGGCTAAACAGATCGGGTCGGGGTCCATCTGGCGATTCGGATCGGGGTATTATCCTCCAGGCCAATTACAATGGTTCGTGCTCACCATCTTTGAATGGATCGGGTCGGAGCTGCTGCATGCCACGAGAAGTGCAAGTGGATTGGAGTGTGAAGTGCGAGAGTGGATCGGGTCCTCATAACTGATCCGATCCAGTTCGGGTGTCTTCCTGCACTTTTTCCAACAAGCAGTTTACGCCACTCGACGGCGCTTTCGACTATTCCAACTGTTCTAATCAATCACAAAGCATACCATACAGTCATAGCAGCATGTAGAATCAACCACAAACACCAAAACAACAATATGATAGGTTAAAATGGATCAAACATAGCCAAAACCCCATATTTCCCCTTAAACATGTTTAGGTGAAACTATTGATATGATTAGCAAAACTTAACCAAATTAACCCAAGCTCATATCAGAGGTCTAAAACATCATTTAAGAATTAACCCAAACTATTGATATGTTTAAATTCGCTAATTAACACTAATTACCCTTAATTAGCCATAATTAGTGAGGAACTATGCAAATCACTCACCTTAGCCATAAATAAGACTTAGATCTGAAATAAATCTCTGATTTGGTGCGAATCCCAATGCTAAACAGCAGCTTCAATGTTGATTTGGTGAAGTTCTCCCTTAATTTGATGTTGCTAAGCTTAATCCTTGATTAGAAGGTGATTTGGAGGTGATTTAGAGGTTGGAGGCCATTTTTAGGGTTTCCAAAAGGTAAGTGGAGGCTAGGAAACTGAAATGGAATGAATCTCTAACTCTTTTCAGCCTTCCCATAACCCTAATCCCGAAATCGGTTATGGGCTCATTCACTAATCACCTTATTTGGCCCGGTTAAGCAGTTTTTCACCTTCCAAACCTTATTTCAGCCATATCTCCCAAACGGTGAGTCCGTTTGGCTATTATGACAACTCTACGGAAAGGTAAACCATCAAACAAATCTAATGGAAGTGGTTTCAGGTCAAAATTCCTTTCCAGTCAAAATTTATGGCCAAAACAAGATCAGCTAGGGGCAAAACGGTCATTTAAAAATCGTCAAAAATCATGAACATAGGAAATGACTCTAGTGGTTGTTTCCCAAAGTTACATGACCATACGACTTCATATGGGAAAGAAATAAATATTATTCGATCCCCCGATGCGTAGAACGCGGGTTGTTACATAAAAATTATATTAACAGACGAATTTTTCTAGAACTCAATCTGACTATTTAGGGTAATTTCTTCACCTATAAGTAAAGGGCTAGACTGCCTACTCTTCTGTTCATATTTTATGGAGGCAACATTGAAGCTCCACCATTATTAATCCTCCATCTTCTTCTAAAACCTAAAATGTAAACATATACAAGTCTAATCAACAAGAATTAGAGAGACTGAATTCAGATTTATGCAAAAGGGTTAGTTCTTCAATTAAGTAATTCTTTTGTTTAAATTTCCATCTTCTTTCATATCTACAAATCTTAATCAGTGTTTTTAATCCTATTTTGCAAATAAATTGTAGATCTGTATAGGGGTGGCAATTAGACCCGACCCGATGGACTCGGACCCGAACCATCGGGTCTCGGTTCTAGGCGGGTCGGGTTTTGTCGGGTCTAAACTATACATTTCAAAAATCTGGACCCGACCCAACCTGGGCTCCGGTTCGGGTCCGATTGAATAATAACACTAAAAATACATATATTTCAAAAAAAAATTGGTCGGGTCTTTCGGGTTGGCTCTCTGCGGCTCCGTTCTGATCGGGTCTTGATGGTATTTTTCATAACCTAGACCCGACCTGAGACCCATCGAATTCGGTTCAGATTCGGGTTTTTTCGGGTCGGTTCGAGTCATGTTTTTGGTTCTAATTGCCAGCCCTAGATCTTTATGATTTGGAAATTATAAGCCTAAAGCTGTGTTCAGAATCAGATTTGGATAGCTTCAGGTGAGTGGGAAATATATTCATTGTTTATAATATCTTATATAATTTGTTTGTGTTGAATCTGAATTATATGCCTAAAAGTTTATCATATTTGTTTGTTTTTGTCAAATTTGATATATTATGAATGTAAATTAGGTATGGATTTGTAGGCCTTTTAGTTTAGTATTATCATTTTTCCTACAACTATTCTTAGATTTATTGTGGTTATTGTAAACACTTCGGATCTGCAAAACAGTCTCAAATGATTGTTAGAAGTGTAGTATTTTATTCCAAATTCATAGGATATGGGTATTGATTTGTGGTTTGCGCATCTTGGTTAGAATAATAATCATGTTTGTGTTTGATACTATTGGGGTTTTACTTCTTCTTTTTTTGAAAGTTAAGCGCAAAATTTCATTGATCAACTTGATATTTACAATATATAAGCTCACAAGCAAAAAATTCCGAGCTTACTAACTAATAATCTCAAATCACTATAAATTTCCATTAATTCAAATTACAAGACACACACACACTATAAAATGAGATAGAAACTCCTGCATATGTTAACCATGCCATCATCAATTGCAAAACATCACCAAAAGTAGATAAGCCAAACAATCCCAAGTAGCTACTAAGGCACTAGCTAACTAAAAATTCCAAACATCAAAAATTGATGTCATTTACCTGAGCAGATACATTGAAATCAAAGTACTGGAAAATGCTTAAGCAAGGAATGGGTTAAACCATGGGGATGGGTTGCTCCTTGTATGTCTTTTCATTGTTTCACATTACTACCCGCTAGCAGTATATCCTCAAGATCATATTCTCGACCCTCGTCTAAATCATCATCAATCCAAAACTTCCCTTTTAACTTTTTGCTCTTGGATTTAGAAGAAAGGAGAACAATAGCAGATTTAGAAGAGAATAATGAAGCTAAAGAAGTATCCACTGGTGGAAATGTTAAGCCAACACCTGTTTTAGAAGGAGGAAGGGTTACATGATCTGAGGGTTTCAAGTTAACATATGGAGATTTTGACGAAGATGAAAATGACCTAGTTGCACTTGATAAGAATGAAGAAGCATTCAATGTGTTTTTTATCTTTTTTAAATAAAAAGGCATCATTTGAAGTCGACAAGGAATATAAACAAACCAAATTAGAAAGGATGTGCAAAGTCATGTATGTTTGTAGGTAATTTACACCAGCCATTCTAGAAATAAATATTTCCTACTTCTTTTGATTTGAAATATGCCAATATTCCATTTTTCAAAATTTTGGGTAAAATTTACAATAATCAAGTCATTAATATTTTATGAGATTTTTGAATCTTAAAATAAATTAAAAACAAATAATGTTATTTTGTTTGTTAGATTAGACCAGAACATAAAATAGTAAATAATAATAAAATAAATTTTGTAACTACGTTAATTTCGCGCTTAAAATATAAATATAAACATATATTATAATATACATCCAAATCTACATAAATAACGCTATTATATAATATTAATGAATGTTTGTTGTTATGTGTTTGAATTTAAATAGTTTCCATTTTATGGGGATGTATATAGAAATATAACCCATCTTAAATGGAAATAAGTATCATGACCGTCATAGCAATAAATGTGTAATTGATTTGCTATAAAAAATATAGTCATGAATAAGGTAACAAATATTGTAAGCATGTATGTTTTGGGAAAATGAATTGAATAGGAAATAAATGCACAAATTGTTGCAATTTAAATTGTGATCAGGAATAGGGATTATAACTCCAATTAGGGAAACAAATAAACAATAAACTTATATATATATACAAATAATAGTTAATATATTAATGTTTAGGAGTTATAGTAATTAGATTTCAATTTAAATGGGACTGATATAAAGTGTGTTTAACAGGTTAATTGATGCCTTAAGAAATATGATTTTTAGGGACATTAATAGTAAATAACAATAAATAGAAATAATAACTGGAATTGAAGGGGATTAATGGGAATTGATTATCCTAATAAATGCTAAGTCCGATAAGGAAATAAATTACTAAACATCGTAGGATAGAAAGTTATAGATTTTCCTTATTCTACTCTAGTTAATCTAGAATTAATAAATTAGAAATAAGGATTGGACTTAGTAGGTAATGATGCGAGGTCAATTGCCTTATTTGACAGAAGTCTACACTTTCCAGTAGCTGGATTTATATACAACTAATGACCTCGGAACCCATGACGATAGTTAATTATGTAGCGAGGATTATTTCCTAAATTAAGGTTTACTTCAAGTGTTCAAGTATTAAGTGGTTGTAGGGTCTGCCTCCCGTCCAAAAGAAGAAACCCAAAAGGAAATAATTTATAAGTGTTGTCTACTTCTAGATTTAAGGTATTAAGTAGTAGGATCCTATTTGGTATTAAGTGATTCAATTCACCCATCTCAATAAGGGTAGAATCATTGGATTTACCCTTAAAAAGGTATTAAGTGCTTGAATAGCCCAATTCTCCATAAATCAGAAATATCAGTGGCTAATTGGGTATGATATTTGTAATATCCATGATAGTCTACTTCCTCTGAGTACTAAGTGACTGGGGTTAGAGTCCACCCTAGGAAAAAAAAGTATAAATGACTACCACAGAGTTACCATTGGTTTGTCTATCCTACAGGAAGTACTAAGCGACTAGAAGATTATCCAATAAGGTTTGTTGGATAGAAACACAGGTGTCAACCGAAGGAAGGTCATAAATGATGGTTAGTCGTCTACCTATCTGTAATAACCCGGAAAATCTGGGCCAGTTTAAAATTTTTATTTTGGCAATTTTAGCGAATTTTGAATATTTAAAATAGATTATTTTAAATAATATCGACGAAAATTCATTTTGAATATATATAGAACGTATATATTATATACGTCGTCGTTAGAATATAAATAATTATATATATAATTATAAATAGAATTGAAAATGGCGCGGTAGTTCGATAATTCGATTTCAAACTTCAATTGAAAGTACCGGGTGCAAAACAATCCGGATTTTAGTGAAATCAAAAACATTAGGATCTAATTGATAATATCTTTCCAACGAATCCGAAAAATCAAAATTTCATAGCGGGAATCAAAAGATATGTCCAGTTGAAAATTTTGAATAGTCGCTATGGAATTCAGGCCCTTAAAAATGGAAATTTTGCAAATGACCTCGGATTTCGACGAAACCACTTTTGTTGGGTCCGTGATGTCAAATTATTGCTAGGTTTCAAATTTCATAATTTTTCGAATCAATATGTGAGCGTGGCAAAGGAAAACGCGTTTGACCAGTTTCAGTTGATTTTAATCGACTGGAAAATGGCCATTTTTCCAACGGTCTCAGAATTCGACGAAACTAGTTTTGTTAGGACCGTATTGTCAATACGATGCTAGAAAATATTTTTCTGGAATTTTTAGGGTTAGTGTGTGACCCCGGTAATTTGAAATGTATGTTTAAAATAGAATATACACTGATTTCTAATTTAATTTTGATGAAAACCTATCGAAACAGTCGAATTGGCCTACGTGGCATATCCCATTGTGTTCGGAATGGGGGTAATTAGCGAGGGACGACAGTCAGTGGTTCTCGTTTGGAGTTCGAATTTAAAAGTAACTTTTTGGGACTTAAATTAAATATATATATATATATATATATTGGGGGGGTCAACCTTTCATTCTCCATACCGTTCAAAGCAAATAAAAAAAAAGGAAAAAAAACCCGGATACATCCCGTACCCAGACCCCGTCGCCCCTCCCTCGATCTCGACACCGCCGCTCATCGCCTCCCCCCCCATCGATGCTCCGACCGCCACCCCCATCTCCTCCCTCTCCAATCAGAAACCGCGCCACCTTGAGAAGACAGAACCCTAAACGCCCCCAATTCGCCTGAAGCCGCTGCGGCCTCCCTCACTGGGCCCACCGCCGGCGATCCTCCCCTCCCGAGCCTCCTCTGCCACCCAGTGCCGACGTGGAATCCTCTCCTCCAATTTATAGTGAGTGTTTTTGATTATTTGTTTTATTTATTTAAATTTAGCTGTTTAAATATAAAAACATGCTTTAAATTCCGTTTTAAAAATATGAAAAAGATTAGATGAGATTTCTATTGAAAAAGATTAGATTTTTAAGTCATATGAAGTTAAGATTCGATTTTTTTTATGATAAGGTTATGATTTTTAAATAATGAAAGATTTGATTTTTAATCTATAAAAAGATGAGATTTTTATTATAGTAAAAGCGAGATTTTATATACATAATATAGAGAATGAAAATATGATTTTCTAAGCTTTGAAAATATGATTTTTTTTGGATATGAAGTTCTATGATTTCTTTGACGTAAAGATATTATTTTTAGAAACATAAAGAAATGATTTTGCTTAGATAAAAATATAATTTTTAGTCATGTAGAAGGATAAAAATATAATCTTTATGTATGTAGCGAATTAGAGGTTTGATCTTTATAATGCAAACAAAGTGACAAAGATGTGGTTTTTACAAATATAGAAGTAGTGATAAAAAATTCTATTTTTACAATATAGAAGTAGCAACAAAAAAAAAATTCTACTCTTACAATATAGAAGTAGTGATAAAAATTCTATTTTCACAGATAAGAAGTAGCGAATAAAACGTGATTTTTATCATATGTGTAGCAAAGTAAAAATACGATTTTTATCATTAGAATGGTTAAGGAAAAATATAATTTTTAAATTGAAAGTGAACAAATAAAAATGTGATTTTTTATTTTAAAGATAGCAGATTAAAAATGTGATTTTATATATGTAGTGAATACGGGCAACGAAAGCGACAAAAGGCGGGAATGGCGAAGATTTCTATCAATGAAGATTCGTGGTATTGGATAGCTATTGGTGAGATTTTCTCACCTTTCAATTTCATTTTCTAGTTATATATATACTAGGATGCAGACGGTGTTTAGTAGCACCCGACACAATCGTCCACAGACCATGGACTTGTCTGTTTGGTTGCATAAATTAGTTAGATGATTTGATTTGAATTTGGTTGTTTGGTAAATTTGATTGATATGTGAATGGTGTGGGCCTTCACTAGATCGGGGATAAGGCTAGGCCTTGTCCCGTTTCTAGTATCGTGCCGTTATGCCGCCGAAATTTTCTTAAATAAGTTAGAAACTAAAAATATCATTTTATTTAAAGAATGAACTGTATAGAAATTCATATGTTAAAATATAATGTTTTATCGTTAAAAATATAATTTTTAACATGAATATGAATATAGTGAATATGAATAAATAAATATTCATTTACAAACCGGACGGTTTGTTTATGTACACCGATTTGACTGACATTGATTGGGACGTTAAATTTTACACATCGCCCAACTGCACAAATAAAATCTGTGTTTGATTGTTTGAAACCCCACACGGGTGTTGGGATGAAATTTGAAGTTCACTCATCCTGATTGAGTAAATATGTCAATCGATTGATTGACAGGCTGTTATAAGCGTTAGATATCTATATTTGATGCTTATACAGTGTAGTGCACTTTGGTTGATGGTTGATTATTTTTCAATGCTATTATATACGTGTGATGTATGAAAATCCATATAATTAACATTATATGGTGATTGATTGGGCCTCATTCCAATTTAGAAAATAAAGAATATTATAAAATAAAGGTTCATATGTTGACTGTACTCATCCGTTGAGATTAGTCATGTGTTGAACGAAATATTTTAATAATAAAATTTACATCTTTATCAATATAAAATAAAGGTTCATGTGTTGACTGTACTCATCAGTTGAGATTAGTCATGTGTTGAACGAAATAATTTAACAAAAATAGTCACACGTGGACAGTACTCATTCGTTGAGATTAGTCGTGTGTTGACAAAAATAAATATTCATTTGTTGAATAGAATAAAGGAATATATGAAGCCATGTTGATTAGATTGACGCCATTGTGCCGTGAACGATATTTACATCAATTTCACTCATTTTGAAATGCATATTGAAAAGCAATTTCGAAATGAATTGAATATAAAGCAATTTCGAAATGAATTGAATATAAAGCAATTTCGAAACGAATTGAATATAAAGCGATTTCGAAATGAATTGAATATAAAGCGATTTCGAAATGAATTGAATATAAAACGATTTCGAAATGAATTGAATATAAAGCGATTTCGAAATGAATTGAATATAAAGCGATTTCGAAATGAATTGAATATAAAACGATTTCGAAATGAATTGAATATAAAGCAATTTCGAAATGAATTGAATATAAAGCGATTTCGAAATGAATTGAATATAAAGCAATTTCGAAATGAATTGAATATAAAACCAATTCGAATTGAATTGAAAACGGATTCAAATTGAATTGAATGCGAATTGAAATGAATTCAAATTGAATTGAAATTTGAATTGAATAGAAATGAATTTTAAAACGAATTTATAAGGAAAAATTCAATTTTGATTTGAATTGAAATGGGAGTTGAAATTGTTTTTGAAACGAATTTAAACTATTTATAAAATTCGTTTTAAATAGAAATCGACGAAATATATATTATATATATAATATAATGGCCAGAATCGAACGCGCCGCGCCGCGGCAATTCGTGAATTTCGACCATTTATTTCAAACGGACATTACGGGAGATCCGACCGTAGGATTCTCCTAAAACCGGAACCGTTGGGTTCGTATCGGAAAGAGCTTTCTAAAGAATATTAGAAATTTGAAATCTAACGGTTGGATTTGGAATTATGTCCAAATCAAATTTGAAAAAGGTCGCTGTAAGTGCAATTCGATGGCCGTTGATGGAAATCGACTGTATGGGCCTTGATAAAATTATTAAAAATAGTAATAATTTGTGTAAAATCATAAGAAATGATTTATAAAGAATTGGGATGAAAAACTCCATATTTGAAAAGATAAAAATAGATTTTTATCGAAATGAACTAGTTTTGCACTAGAACTATAATTCTATTCATTTTTAAATAAATAAATTGAATTTGAAAAGGGTTTTAAAAATAACCAGAATTTCCAATGATTGCATTGGAGTGGATTTGAATCGAAATTGTCCTCGGAATATTTCGAGGTTGGAATTCGTGATTATACAGATGTTGTTATGGAAATTTGAAAGATACATATTTATATCGTTATTTCCAATACGACATTTGTTAATCGTAGAATTTGATATTGAATATAAGTCGATATATATTTTCTATTCAGAACCTTGTATCGAATATCAAATGTGATTTGGGTTTGTCGTGAATGGTTTCTTCACTAACACTGTTCTTGAACCCAGTTGAGAAAATATTAAATCCTTTTATTTAGATTTAATGAAGTGTACCAATTAAATAATATTTAATTGGAATTGAATTGGTATTGGTTTTTGGGTTTATCGTGGACACTGTTTTAAAAAACACTCGTTCTTTAACCCGATAACTAATGGAATGTGATTTTGGGTTTATCGTGAACTGTGTTTAAATAACACTGATTCTTTAACCCAGTTAAAGATTAAAACTAAGTGGAGTTTTAATGAATCTTTAATTAGATTGAAATAATCGAGAATGGAGTATCACCAGTTTTACTCCAGGCGATAGTTAAATCTTTAATTAGATTTGAACGTGAAATGGTAATTGAATTTACCGATAACACCGTGGTGTTAGATATGAAGTATTACCGGTTTTACTTCATGGGATGAATAGGTTGCGATTGGGAAATTAAAACAAATGATTACTTCGGTAAGGTTCGTTAATCCCGACTAGTTGAATCAAAATTCAAAAGAAGATTAAAGAATAAATTCAAGGAATTTATCTTTGATAAAACTAATGAGAACCTCTCCCTATGAAGGTGAAATTTAGAAACTAACTGTCGGTTAGCCAAGCAAAATGGTTTTCTGGATATTGATCTGATGTTGGTTTCGGCCTTCGGGGTTAATATTTGGGGAATTATTCTCTTGATTAATATATGGTTAGTGACTGATAAATTGGAATGAGGCGTATGTTGTGTTTGTGTAACACTTATTTAAAATATACGCGAGTTATTCGGGAAGACCGGGTTTATCCCATTCTGAATAACTGATACGACGATAAGTCGAAGATGAAGACGATGGTCGAAGACCGGAAGTCTTCACGTCGTTTGGATGATTACTGATGATCTTGATTGGGATGTACACCCAAGAAGATGGAAACAGTTGGTGATCGTCCAGGCATACTTGGAGATCGAAGGATATGCGGGGTACTAGGTGCCTCCGGTTTCGTTCAGACCCAGAACGAACTTGTAAATGGACTGTGTTTTTGGCATTGGATTTCAGTCTGTGTGATTGATCTCTATTAAATATATATCTGTTTGGCGGCGGAGAATTTATTCTCTTGCTTAACGCCCTTCTCTAAGACGTACGAGCTCAGGGGTTATATACTAATGGATATCAAACGCATAGAGTGAATTGCCTGTGTGGCATGCCTAAGTGGCGAATGATCAAGGCTTCTGTTGAAAAGCAAAGTCTTGTGATTGATGATCGAAGCACGGCCTAGTGGCGTAGCTTTGTGTAACGTTTACTTCGCGAGTTTCACACCCGGTATGAACCAAAAACGGGAGACGGACCTCAGGGAGGGCATGCGTTTCCTTCTAGCTAAAAAGTGGCGTCAGTGGTTTTACACGCCCTGACGAGTTTGACTTATGTGGTTGTTGCTGTTGTGAGGCGCCTCGGTTATATCGGTTTCGGCCGATGCATTCTGGTCGGTAGACGGACTAGACTTACGCCTCAAAGGGCGGGGAAGCGCAATGTTTAGGATTTAAGTTTAACCCACATCGGTGGACCGGCCCTGTCGCTCCAAGGTCACTCGAGCTCTGACCTGAGACATAGGCTAGATTGTCTCGAATCGGTTGAGGACTATCTTTTGCCTCGGTTCATAGACGGAAATCCAATTTCCAAATAAGTGACCTTTGCGGTTTTAATTGTAGAACTAGTATGGCGACATGATATATGATACCCATGCCGTCTATGATTGATACTTATGATTTGAAGTTGTTTTATACACTATGCACTTATAGTAGTATCAAATGATTTGTTTTAAAACGTATCAAGCATGCTTTGGCTGTTATAAGGGAAAACCCTATCCCCCGGCTTGCGTTGCATTGTGTGATAGGACGTGGGTCTTATAACAGCTTCATTTTTCTTTATCTAGCATTGCGCTGTTTGTTTTATGCACTGGTATTCTTGGGAGGAAACCCGTTCCGTGTTATACGGCATGGTCCCTTGATTTACCTAACTTTAAAATAAAGATTTATAACTGTTTTAGTTCTCACACCAGTCCCATGACTGACCTGGAGTTTATTGTTTTAACCTAAACTCTGGGTGCCCTTATTTTGACACGGGCAGCTAGTAGTTTTGGTTTTGCAGATTTATATTCATAGGATCCTGGTTTACAGCTGGAACGATATCCGGAAAGCTTTGTATCCGTATATCTACTTCTGGTTGTGTATTGAATTATTTTCCGCTGCTATGTAATTTATTGTAATCTCTGATAATTTGTGTTGTGTAATATTCATTTACACTCTGTATATTCTTGTAATCTGATGCATTGTTGTAATATACAATGAAATGTTCTTTCGTCTGCGTTCTGATTTGTCTTGTCCTCACAGTAATTCGTTCTTTCTCATCTCTTCGGAGACTGGGGAAGTTCGGGTCGCTTCAGTTGGTATCAGAGCTTTGGATTACAGAGCTCGAGAACAAAGCACATTAGAACCAGACGAAAGAATTCATCAGATATTGGATTAGTAATATCCAATGGGAATGACTCGTTAGAGATAGGATCAGTAGTATCCTAGAACGAGTGTGAAGAGTATATTTTTCAAATGAAAACAAATTTTGTTTTGAAAATTTAGAATCAATTATTCGTATTTGATTATTTATTTGTATTGATTAGGACAGTCCAGTATATAGAGATTTCGCATATACGTCTTGCAAACGTGTGTTCGAAATTTTAATATATTGGATAGATATAGAAACACACTCTAGTCACCCGGAGATAATTCTGATGATGAGGCCTCATCATCAGTGTTTATATTCGAGTGAAGAAAGTGAGATTTCTATATATTTCCTATTGACTGGTGTGAGAACCAAAATTAAATAGGGCTTATTGTTGTGATTTGGCATCAAAAATGAGATTTTTGACTAAATATCAAAGTATGAATTCCAAATGATAATTCACTAATTGATTGATGTTTGTGTTGTTTGTTTAATTGTTTGATAATTTTGAATCATTATGCCTAACTGTATCAAATATTGAATTGTATTGAAAATTGGTCGCATTTGCTTGCATATACTTGCACTTACATTGAACAGGTCATAGCAAGGAGGCTAGAGCAGAGAATAAAATTTGTTTGCCCGACAAATAGGTACATGTTTACTATAATTTACTGTTTTGTTTGGGTGATGATGATTTTATGAGCCTATTGGCTTTTTCTTTTTCTTTTTGAGATCAGAAGGCCTATATGGCAATTTCGGTATTTTCCCGCGGCTCCCAGTGCAGGGGAGGTTATGGCGAAATTTTTCGAAAATTTAGGGTGTTAGCCAAATTTTTGAAAATTTGAAAATTCTCAGAAACTGAAAAGATGGAGAATGGAAGCCAGATCGAGCGTAGAGTAGATTAATCAAACCACTTTCGAATTTGTTCCTTTTCGGGACGAAAAGTTTTAAGTGGGGGAGATTGTAATAACCCGAAAAATCTGGGCCAGTTTAAAATTTTTATTTTGGCAATTTTAGCGAATTTTGAATATTTAAAATAGATTATTTTAAATAATATCGACGAAAATTCATTTTGAATATATATAGAACGTATATATTATATACGTCGTCGTTAGAATATAAATAATTATATATATAATTATAAATAGAATTGAAAATGGCGCGGTAGTTCGATAATTCGGATTCAAACTCCAATTGAAAGTACCGGGTGCAAAACAATCCGGATTTTAGTGAAACCAAAAACATTAGGATCTAACTGATAATATCTTTCCAACGAATCCGAAAAATCAAAATTTCATAGCGGGAATCAAAAGATATGTCCAGTTGAAAATTTTGAATAGTCGCTATGGAATTCAGGCCCTTAAAAATGGAAATTTTGCAAATGACCTCAGATTTCGACGAAACCACTTTTGTTGGGTCTATGATGTCAAATTATTGCTAGGTTTCAAATTTCATAATCTTTCGAATCAATCTGTGAGCGTGGCAAAGGAAAACGCGTTTGACCAGTTTCAGTTGATTTTAATCGACTGGAAAATGGCCATTTTTCCAATGGTCTCAGAATTCGACGAAACTAGTTTTGTTAGGACCGTATCGTCAATACGATGCTAGAAAATATTTTTCTGGAATTTTTAGGTTTAGTGTGTGACCCCGGTAATTTGAAATGTACGTTTAAAATAGAATATACACCGATTTCTAATTTAATTTTGATGAAAACCTATCGAAACAGTCGAATTGGCGTACGTGGCATATCCCATTGTGTTCAGAATGGGGGTAATTAGCGAGGGACGACAGTCAGTTGTTCTCGTTTGGAGTTCGAATTTAAAAGTAACTTTTTGGGACTTAAATTAAATATATTTATATATTTATTGGGGGGGTCTACCCTTCATTCTCCATACCGGTCAAAGCAAATAAAAAAAACCCGGATCCATCCCGTACCCAGACCCCGTCGCCCCTCCCTCGATCTCGACACCGCCGTTCATCGCCTCCCCCCCCCCCCCATCGATGCTCCGACCGCCACCCCCATCTCCTCCCTATCCAATCAGAAACCGCACCACCTTGAGAAGACAGAACCCTAAACGCCCCCAATTCGCCTGAAGCCGCTGCGGCCTCCCTCACTGGGCCCACAGCCGGCGATCCTCCCCTCCCGAGCCTCCTCTGCCACCCAGTGCCGACGTGGAATCCTCTCCTCCAATTTACAGTGAGTGTTTTTGATTATTTGTTTTATTTATTTTAATTTAGATGTTTAAATATAAAAACATGCTTTAAATTCCGTTTTAAAAATATGAAAAAGATTAGATGAGATTTCTATTGAAAAAGATTAGATTTTTAAGTCATATGAAGTTAAGATTCGATTTTTTTTATGATAAGGTTATGATTTTTAAATAATGAAAGATTTGATTTTTAATCTATAAAAAGATGAGATTTTTATTATAGTAAAAGCGAGATTTTATATACATAATATAGAGAATGAAAATATGATTTTCTAAGCTTTGAAAATATGATTTTTTTTGGATACGAAGTTCTATGATTTCTTTGACGTAAAGATATTATTTTTAGAAACATAAAGAAATGATTTTGCTTAGATAAAAATATAATTTTTAGTCATGTAGAAGGATAAAAATATAATATTTATGTATGTAGCGAATTAAAGGTTTGATCTTTATAATGCAAACAAAGTGACAAAGATGTGGTTTTTACAAATATAGAAGTAGTGATAAAAAAATTCTATTTTTACAATATAGAAGTAGCGACAAAAAAAAAAATTCTACTCTTACAATATAGAAGTAGTGATAAAAATTCTATTTTCACAGATAAGAAGTAGCGAATAAAACGTGATTTTTATCATATGTGTAGCAAAGGAAAAATACGATTTTTATCATTAGAATGGTTAAGGAAAAATATAATTTTTAAATTGAAAGTGAACAAATAAAAATGTGATTTTTTATTTTAAAGATAGCAGTTTAAAAATGTGATTTTTATATATGTAGTGAATACGGGCAACGAAAGCGACAAAAGGCGGGAATGGCGAAGATTTCTATCAATGAAGAGTCGTGGTATTGGATAGCTATTGGTGAGAATTTCTCACCTTTCAATTTCATTTTCTAGTTATATATATAATAGGATGCAGACGGTGTTTAGTAGCACCCGACACAATCGTCCACATACCATGGACTTGTCTGTTTGGTTGCATAAATTAGTTAGATGATTTGATTTGAATTTGGTTGTTTGGTAAATTTGATTGATATGTGAATGGCGTGGGACTTCACTAGACCGGGGATAAGGCTAGGCCTTGTCCCGTTTCTAGTATTGTGCCGTTATGCCGCCGAAATTTTCTAAAATAAGTTAGAAACTAAAAATATCATTTTATTTAAAGAATGAACTAAATAGAAATTCATATGTTAAAATATAATGTTTTATCGTTAAAATATAATTTTTAACGTGAATATGAATATAGTGAATGTGAATAAATAAATATTCATTTACAAACAGGACGGTTTGTTTATGTACACCGATTTGACTGACATTGATTGGGACGATAAATTTTACACATCGCCCAACTGCACAAATAAAATCTGTGTTTGATTGTTTGAAACCCCACACAGGTGTTGGGATGAAATTTGAAGTTCACTCATCCTGATTGAGTAAATATGTCAATCGATTGATTGACAGGCTGTTATAAGCGTTAGATATCTATATTTGATGCTTATACAGTGTAGTGCACTTTGGTTGATGGTTGATTATTTTTCAATGCTATTATATACGTGTGATGTATGAAAATCCATATAATTAACATTATATGGTGATTGATTGGGCCTCATTCCAATTTAGAAAATAAAGAATATTATAAAATAAAGGTTCATGTGTTGACTGTACTCATCCGTTGAGATTAGTCATGTGTTGAACGAAATATTTTAATAATAAAATTTACATCTTTATCAATATAAAATAAAGGTTCATGTGTTGACTGTACTCATCCATTGAGATTAGTCATGTGTTGAACGAAATAATTTAACAAAAATAGTCACACGTGGACAGTACTCATTCGTTGAGATTAGTCGTGTGTTGACAAAAATAAATATTCATTTGTTGAATAGAATAAAGGAATATATGAAGTCGTGTTGATTAGATTGACGCCATTGTGCCGTGAACGATATTTACATCAATTTCACTCATTTTGAAATGCATATTGAAAAGCAATTTCGAAATGAATTGAATATAAAGCAATTTCGAAATGAATTGAATATAAAGCAATTTTGAAATGAATTGAATATAAAGCAATTTCGAAATGAATTTAATATAAAGCAATTTCGAAATGAATTGAATATAAAACGATTTCAAAATGAATTGAATATAAAGCGATTTCGAAATGAATTGAATATAAAACGATTTCGAAATGAATTGAATATAAAACGATTTCGAAATGAATTGAATATAAAGCGATTTCGAAATGAATTGAATACAAAGCGATTTCGAAATGAATTGAATATAAAACGATTTCGAAATGAATTGAATATAAAGCAATTTCGAAATGAATTGAATATAAAGCGATTTCGAAATGAATTGAATATAAAGCAATTTCGAAATGAATTGAATATAAAACCAATTCGAATTGAATTGAAAACGAATTCAAATTGAATTGAATGCGAATTGAAATGAATTCAAATTGAATTGAAATTTGAATTGAATAGAAATGAATTTTAAAACGAATTCATAAGGAAAAATTCAATTTTGATTTGAATTGAAATGGGAGTTGAAATTGTTTTTGAAACGAATTTAAACTATTTATAAAATTCGTTTTAAATTGAAATCGACGAAATATATATTATATATATAATATAATGGCCTGAATAGAACGCGCCGCGCCGCGGCAATTCGTGAATTTCGACCATTTATTTCAAACGGACATTACGGGAGATCCGACCGTAGGATTCTCCTAAAACCGGAACCGTTGGGTTCGTATCGAAAAGAGCTTTCTAACGAATATTAGAAATTTGAAATCTAACGGTTGGATTTGGAATTATGTCCAAATCAAATTTGAAAAAGGTCGCTGTAAGTGCAGTTCGATGGCCGTTGATGGATATCGACTGTTCGGGCCTTGATAAAATTATTAAAAATAGTAATAATTTGTGTAGAATCATAAGAAATGATTTAGAAAGAATTGGGATGAAAAACTCCATATTTGAAAAGATAAAAATAGATTTTTATCGAAATGAACTAGTTTTGAACTAGAACTATAATGCTATTCATTTTTAAATAAATAAATTGAATTTGAAAAGGGTTTTAAAAATAACCAGAATTTCCAATGATTGCATTGGAGTGGATTTGAATCGAAATTGTCCTCGGAATATTTCGAGGTTGGAATTCGTGATTATACAGATGTTGTTATGGAAATTTGAAAGATACATATTTATATCGCTATTTCCAATACGACATTTGTTAATCGTAGAATTTGATATTGAATATAAGCCGATATATATTTTCTATTCAGAACCTTGTATCGAATATCAAATGTGATTTGGGTTTGTCGTGAATGGTGTCTTCACTAACACTGTTCTTGAACCCAGTTGAGAAAAGATTAAATCCTTTTATTTAGATTTAATGAAGTGTACCAATTAAATAATATTTAATTGGAATTGAATTGATATTGATTTTTGGGTTTATCGTGGACAGTGTTTTAAATAACACTCGTTCTTTAACCCGATAACTAATGGAACGTGATTTTGGGTTTATCGTGAACTGTGTTTAAATAACACTGATTCTTTAACCCAGTTAAAGATTAAAACTAAGTGGAGTTTTAATGAATCTTTAATTAGATTGAAATAATCGAGAATGGAGTATCACCAGTTTTACTCCAGGCGATAGTTAAATCTTTAATTAGATTTGAACGTGAAATGGTAATTGAATTTACCGATAACACCGTGGTGTTAGATATGAAGTATTACCAGTTTTACTTCATGGGATGAATAGGTTGGGATTGGGAAATTAAAACAAATGATTACTTCGGTAAGGTTCGTTAATCCCGACTAGTTGAATCAAAATTCAAAAGAAGATTAAAGAATAAATTCAAGGAATTTATCTTGATAAAATTAATGAGAACCTCTCCCTATGAAGGTGAAATTTAGAAACTAACTGTCGGTTAGCCAAGCAAAATGGTTTTCTGGATATTGATCTGATGTTGGTTTCGGCCTTCTGGGTTAATATTTGGGGAATTATTCTCTTGATTAATTTATGGTTAGTGACTGATAAATTGGAATGAGGCGTATGTTGTGTTTGTGTAACACTTATTTAAAATATACGCGAGTTATTCGGGAAGACCGGGTTTATCCCATTCTGAATAACTGATACGACGATAAGTCGAAGATGAATACGATGGTCGAAGACCGGAAGTCTTCACGTCGTTTGGATGATTACTGATGATCTTGATTGGGATGTACACCCAAGAAGATGGAAACAGTTGGTGATCGTCCAGGCATACTTGGAGATCGAAGGATATGCGGGGTACTAGGTGCCTCCGGTTTCGTTCAGACCCAGAACGAACTTTTAAATGGACTGTGTGTCTGACATTGGATTTTAGTCTGTGTGATTGATCTCTATTAAATATATATTTGTTTGGCGGAGGAGAATTTATTCTCTTGCTTAACGCCCTTCTCTGAGACGTACGAGCTCAGGGGTTATATACTAATGGATATCAAACGCATAGAGTGAATTGCCTGTGTGGCATGCCTAAGTGGCGAATGATCAAGGCTTCTGTTGAAAAGCAAAGTCTTGTGATTGATGATCGAAGCACGGCCTAGTGGCGTAGCTTTGTGTAACGTTTACTTCGCGAGTTTCACACCCGGTATGAACCAAAAACGGGAGACGGACCTCAGGGAGGGCATGCGTTTCCTTCTAGCTAAAAAGTGGCGTCAGTGGTTTTACATGCCCTGACGAGTTTGACTTATGTGGTTGTTGCTGTTGCGAGGCGCCTCGGTTATATCGGTTTCGGCCGATGCATTCTGGTCGGCAGACGGACCAGACTTACGCCCCAAAGGGCGGGGAAACGCAGTGTTCAGGATTTAAGTTTAACCCACATCGGTGGACCGGCCCTGTCGCTCCAAGGTCACTCGAGCTCTGACCTGAGACATAGGCTAGATTGTCTCGAATCGGTTGAGGACTATCTTTTGCCTCGGTTCATAGACGGAAATCCAATTTCCAAATACGTGACCTTTGCGGTTTTAATTGTAGAACTAGTATGGCAACATGATATATATGGTACCCATGCCGTCTATGATTGATACTTATGATTTAAAGTTGTTTTATACACTATGCACATATAGTAGTATCAAATGATTTGTTTTAAAACGTATCAAGCATGCTTTGGCTGTTATAAGGGAAAACCCTATCCCCCGGCTTGCGTTGCATTGTGTGATAGGACCTGGGTCTTATAACAGCTTCATTTTTCTTTATTTAGCATTGCGCTGTTTGTTTTATGCACTGGTATTCTTGGGAGGAAACCCGTTCCGTGTTATACGGCGTGGTCCCTTGATTTACCTAACTTTAAAATAAAGATTTATAATTGTTTTAGTTCTCACACCAGTCCCAAGACTGTCCTGGAGTTTATTGTTTTAACCTAAACTCTGGGTGCCCTTATTTTGGCACGGGCAGCTAGTAGTTTTGGTTTTGCAGATTTATATTCACAGGATCCTGGTTTACAGCTGGAACGATATCCGGAAAGCTTTGTATCCGTATATCTACTTCTGGTTGTGTATTGTATTATTTTCCGCTGCTATGTAATTTATTGTAATCTCTGATAATTTGTGTTGTGTAATATTCATTTATACTCTGTATATTCTTGTAATCTGATGCATTGTTGTAATATACAATGAAATGTTCTTTCGTCTGCGTTCTGATTTGTCTTGTCCTCACAGTAATTCGTTCTTTCTTATCTCTTCGGAGACCGGGGAAGTTCGGGTCGCTTCACTATCGTGTAAGTAATAAGTGACTGCTTACTATCTCTTACCTTATGCGAGGCTTGGGATTATGCATAAATGGCAGAAGCCTTAAATTAGTATGGCTTAGTAGCTAGAATCCTCTAATTTATACTAGTGTAGGGTAAACCACAAAGTAAGGCATTAAGTGATCAATAGATCCCCCTTCGGTCTTAAGTAATTGAAAGGATCCACCCTTATATTATATTGATAGTGAGACTTTAAATAAGCTATATAGAAATAACATACCCCTTATGTCATATTGAATAGTTGGAATGCCCACCTCTTAGTTTTTGATAGTCGGTTGAATGGTGGTTTAAAAGCTTCATACTTACACATAAAAGTTCTATCTCAGTATTGCGATATCGTTATCTTTGGGAAATGTTACCTTGAGTATAAGGTTAGTCATTATGCGTAAATCTTGACAAGGTTAGGTTTGGATTACTAGCCGTGTTAGAATATGTTTCGAGTGGAACCAAATGTGACACATTTGCGTATTATGGACAGTATTATACATTTTCTACCTATCAGGACTTGTTGTTCTAACTCGCTCCTCATAATAACTCTCAGGTTTATCTCGGGGAAGACAAGCCTTAGCAAGTGTTAAAGTTCGGTTTTTGGTTCTTGTATTTCCTTTTAAGGTAATTTTCAAAGTCGATACTTATTATCGTATCTTATTTCCGATGTGAGATAATTTTATTATACTCTGATTATGCTCATGTTCATTTATTTGCAAGTACCAGATTTACACCCTACATGTTGGGCCGGGTTTAAGTTCCATTTTTTGTTGAAATTTGGGCTTAGAAAAGTGTGGGGTGTTACAGGTTACATTAATTAAATTAAACTACGATATGTATACACAAACACTTAATTAATTAATCATCATACAAAAATAATTCTCTTATTGGATGTTTTACAAAACACATAAACTATGTCATGCATATCCATAATTTCTAACCCAAGTAACTCTAAATAAACTAATTACTCAATAAAAAATGCTATATACTTATTGGTTAGAATAAACAAATTAGTGGTTCAGCAGTTAAAGGGCAACAATAATAACAAATACCCAATAAATTGTACTAAACAATCATAGATAAAACACAAACAAGTAGATTAGAAAATTAACCTTAATTAACAAAATCAAATCTATTTAGGATTTAGTTAAATTGCCAAATCAACAAGTCTAGGAGGTTGGAAATGCTGATAGTATTATTTGGGGGAGTTGGAGACGCTTCTAGAGGCGTAGAGGACGTTAAATGGCGATTTGGATGTGTGCTATAACGAACAGGGATTTTCGACCCTGAAAATCAACACAACACTAGGTCAATTATTCTGTATCGAGAATATCGGATCATTAATAGAAAGAAGTTAGAGGGTGAGAAATAGAAAGAATGTTAGAATAGAAGAAGAAGAAGATCAGGACAAAATCAGAGTAAACACGAATATCGCGGCGGAATGAATAAAATATATTATATAACATCTTTGAAATACAAAACGGTAACTTGTATATATACATACCATTATCAGAGTACAAGACATAACAACACAGCGGAAATAAACTCTATGTATATCAAATGTTGAAGCCTCCTGCTCTAAGCTCCTCTAAATAAATCTGTAAAGTCCCGACTACTTGACTGCCCGTACAAATTCGGGAACACAAGAGTTTCAGGGTAAAACAAAACAAACTAAACTTTGGGTTAGTAATGGGCTGGAGTAAGTGAACTCCAATCACTTCAGTTTAACTTTTCAAAATCCTTTTCAAACAAAAGGATAATCATAAGACCGATCCACACATAAGCAAGGATGACTTTTATCTTAAGATAACCCTAAAACGTTTCTTAAAATAATTACTTTTCTGATATTATAATAGTGTCTAAATCAAGTAAATAACAATCTAGCAGAACGCTTGCATCTCACGTTCTACATATAAAATATAAAATCAAAACTACGGGCTATTATTGGAGAATGGATTTCCAACTATAACAAGGTATGGAACCACCTTCTGATCAGTGTACTCTAGAGGGGATACACTGGAGTTCAACAAGAACATCTAGCAACTCAGCCACACGTGACCGGCCATTCATTTCACTTGAATGTTCCGAATATATTATCACCTTACGGTTGGTATACCAACATAACCGTTCCCGAGAGATACGGAAAAGAAGTAAAAAATATGAATATTCTCCAGACGGTGACAATCACCCTAATGAGAGCAACCCACAACCATGTTGCTTGCCCGATCATTTCCTGGTTGATGAGGCTTGAGATCATAACGTATCTTTGACGGATCATACCTTCATTTACTTTGAATGTCACATCATCATACCCACCAAATCACAAATTGACTTCTCCAAAAATACCACGGGCATAAAGCTAAGAGAAACGAATTTCTCCGCCACTAAATGCAAATACGTTTGAAGAGATCAACTTACGCGATCTATTAGATATACTCAGTCTGACATTCGTCCATACAAGTTGTCCCGGGATTGAACAAACAAAAGGCACTACTCTGTAAATCCATCTTAGAAAATTTCTACCTAGGATCACCACAATAGCCCTTGAATAAACTTCATCTTCAATTATCTTCATTGTATTTAATTAGCAACGTGAATGCCAATACGGAGGGATTTTCGAATAATAAATCTGATCCCGGTCTTTCCGTATTGACAACGGAAAATTTTTCAAAATCTTTGATAGTCGGTTATTTAACTATCAAAGGAAAACATCCATACACACAACAATCTTATTTCCAAATGGAAATTTTACCGATCTACCATCCATCAACATTGAGCCTTGTAAAGTTATTTATCAATAATTAATTCATTTCCCAATTTCCTATTTTATTTCTCAAAACCTGTTTAACTTCTCACGATTTCTTGGAAAACATTTCCATATATCACAAACTATTTATTTTCTATATTTAAAAAAATGTTATTAACATTGGAAACCATTTCAATTTCTTATTCGGCATCACTATCTTTCCACATTTATCAGTCCCTAAACAAAAATTAGTAAGAGAACAACTCCCTATGTATTAACCCTGAAGGCCAACACCAACATCTGATCAATACCTAGAAAGCCATTCATCTTAACAAATCTCTAACCAGTTTCTAATTTCCTTTATAATCATTCAATTTGCAAAACGTTTGCTTTTACCAATATTTACTTTAAAATGTGAATATCATTTCTCTATAGAAATCTGGATTTGTTATATCCAATAGATCTTGATTTTTTATCTATAATTACCATTACAGGTTCAATTCCTATCAACCGGGTTATTTTATAAATTCATATTCGCATTCTACTTTATAAACTCCGTTTATAAGTCAACTTCTTATTAAATAAATATCAAGTTTACAATTTAATTTCGATTACATGTCTTATTACAAATTATTAGTTTCAACCCAAATATCTTGTTAATTCCTAAATTTTAATGTATAATTCATAAAAATAAATTATTTGACATCGTCAAATTCAAAATACAATCCTTATCCATTTGTTTCTATTCTCTCTCCATTTTGGACATTGAAATAATTTCATCATTTTTCTTTCCAACTATTCGCTATTTATTTAATAATAATGAATTTATTTTATTTATAAATATCGTTTACAAATCAAATAACTTGTTTTAATAGAATTAAAACAAGTTAATATATTCTTGCCAAATCGAAATTTCATTTCTAATTAAAAAGCATATATTTCCTTTTTAAAACTCGAATTCTTTTCCAATATATTCGAATATATTTTATGATATTTAAATGTTAATTATTTCAGGGCCAATATCGTTCAAACATTCCAAACACACAATAATCAACACTAGATTGTTGGTCCCATCATATAATGCAATATAAGAAAAACAACAATATAATTGTTGAGGAATCCGGTTGGATCCCTCCAACATGTTTTCCTGCATCCACAAATGTTAATCAATATAAAAGATAACAATTTTATATCAATATGAGATAATATAATAAATAGAATCAGTATTTATCCAAATTTTTTTATATATAATGATATCTATAATTTCAACCAATTATAAGAAATCCACCAAAACAACCATCACACATCATTCAATAATCATTTATAAATATTAAATAACGTTTAGAAAATTATAAACTGGACAGAGTTAGTGAGTTTACTAACCTCGGTCGTTAATCGTTAAATAATGATTAACTACTGATAGATTTGACCACACATTTAATCTCGCCATAAATCGTAACGTGCTTCAAATTACTCCAGACTGGTTTCAGCGCATAGCCTGTGACCGTACGATCCTAACGGATCTTACCATTCGTGATCCTAATAAGTACGGATGAGATATTATATCCACAAGTTAATATATATTTATATTTATATTTATATTTATATTTATTTTAAATAAAAACTTAGGTTATTAAAATATCGGGCTTTACCCTAAATTTTCGACCCATCCATACTCTTTAAAATCAAACCCGCATACTACATGATCCCCTTCCCTCAAATAGACCATTGTCATCCCCCTTATTTTCTCTTTGCCCAAAAGCCTTCAGACCTGCCCTAATATAAACTCATCTTCCCCGATCGACATTCCTCTCACTCAATTATTCCAACGCAGCTTCCACCATTTCGAAAATACTTCATCCTCCCCTACGACTCATTTCATCACAAAAATAAATAATATGACCACCATCACTCTTTACTACGCAAGCATCCTCCTACTTTATTGTTTCTTACTCTTGTAATACACGAGCTCTAGAGAAGAACCCTCCTCCAAAAACAAATACCGCAAGCTCCTCGTTATAATTCAATGACCGATCTCAAAGAAGAAAAAAAATCCCGCTTCCTCGCAAGCCGCACCCACCTTCCCAACCCAGTTCACAGAAAAGAATCCCTCTCCCTGCTATACACTACACACCATTTCTCATCTTCCCGCTAATGCTATTCCTCCCATACTCCACCGAAACCACGCGAAACTTCCACTGTCCAACTTGTCTTCTTGAGCTCAGCACCCTGAACTGCTCCATCTCACTTTCACAACAACCTCCATAAAGCTTCCTCCAGTATTTATCAACCCTACCTTCAAGCTATTACTATGAAATTTGCCTGGATACCCAGAATGAGTTGCCATGAACAGTTAATCCTCCAGCCTCCTTTGTCTTCGCGTCGAGCAGCTTCATTCACTATTGTGTTGGATATTTTTGTCATTCTTTTGCCTATAGCACATACCAGATTTTCCTCGCCAACTAACCATTCCACCACAAACCCAAAAGTACGCCCTTGCCTACCCATGACCTCGCAATCCTTCTCGTCTCCATTAAAACACCCAGCTCCGGCCACTAACGTGCCTTAAGCCATGTTGGAAAACTTGGAGCAAAAGTATTTCATTTGAACTTTATAAGTGGAAGGAACGCATCGCACGAGGTGAAGAGACTGTACCATGAACTCGCGTATATCAAGATTTTTTATAGTGGTATATAATTGATTCTTATTTTCAAAAGCCAATAAACATTCGACAAGAAAGGGTTGTGAACCAGAGTAAGCAAGAAGGCCTAGCGTTTATATAGAGGCTGATGTCTTGGCCACCACATTGTAGGGTTATAGGTAGCTGTTGCAAAAATAAGAGGTAGGTACTTTAGTTCGTATGCTAGTTTATATTTTCAATGTGTAGCTTACGTTATTAGGGTAGGTTCAGTAGCATGTGGACATTACTTGGGGATAAAGGCTTTGTTTTTAAATATTTCTATCATGAAGTAGTTCATCTCAGTCCTTTCTGAGTTCCTTGCCTGCTAAGTAAAGCAATACGATCCTTCTATGCTAAGAAATAAAAAAGTATGTATATACATATATATATATATACATAAGTTATAAAATATGCGTATATACTCCGTTGCACAAAATTCATTTGTTTTTACAGACAGCAAAAGACAAAAACAAAAATACCATTGTATTGAGCAAAGTGCCACGATCCTGTGACGACCCCAAACCCCGATAAGACGGTGGCAAAGGTAATCTTTGGAATTTGGCACATAAACAGATAACAGCAGAACAGAAATAAATAAATACACCAGATAATGCACAATAGAATACACTTGATAAACATAATCATCAGAGTTACACGGTATATAGGATCATACTTAGTACAAATACAGTTCAGCTATACATAAATGTCTACAGCGGAAAACAAAACATAATATGTACAATAGGACTGAACAGTATAAAAAGAGATAAATGATAGAATCCATCTTCAGCTCCAGCCATCCAGAAAGAGCCTGGTAAAACATGAATACAGGGCTGCCCGTGTAGAAAAAAGGGGCACCCGAGTTTGCAAGTGAAACAAACTACGAGTCAGTCATGGGACTGGTATGAGAAATCTACTTAACACATTTTATAATATGGCCAATCACAGGACCACGCTAGTTTCGCGGAACGGGTTTACTCCATTGGATTGCCAGTGCTTTAAAACAAGTAAATCTTTAAACACCGCAATGCTTTTTATCAAAATGAAGCCATTATAAGACTCAGTTCTCATCACACAATGCAACACAAACCGGAGGATAGAGTTTTACCTTATAATGGCCAAAATATGCTTGATACGAATAAAACAAAAGCATTTGATATTATTGCTAGTGTATATATGTTTCAAGAAAACAATTTCAAATCATAAGTATCAATCATAGAGGGCATTAATGCCCCCATACGACTATGTCACCATATATAGGTATACAATCAAAACCGCACGGTGTCGTATTCGGAAATTGGATTTCCATCATGAACCAAGGCAAAAGATAGTCCTTACCAAATTCGAGACTGTCTAGCCCGAGTCTCAGGCTACAGCCGCAACTGCACCTAGGAGCCACAGGGCCGATCCACCAATGTGGATTAAAATTCCTGAACACTGCATTTCCCCGCCCTTTGGGGCGTAAATGAGTCCTACGACTCCATCGGCTCCACATAGTCACCGATATATCCGAGGCGCCTCACAACAGCAACACCACATAGGTGAAAATAATATAAATGTCAGGGATGCTAGGTCACTGACACCACCCTAGCTAGAAGGAAACACATGTCCTCCCTAGATACTTCTCCCGTTTCTGGTCCACACCGGGGTGTGAGGCTCGCGAATTCACGTTATACAAAAATCTACGCCACACAGGCCGTGCTTTGATCATCAACCACAAGACTTTGCTTTTCAACAGAAGCCTTGATCATCTGCCACTTAGGCATGCCACACAGGCAATTCACTCCATGCGACTGATTTCTATCGATATATAACCTCTGAGCTCGTATGTCTCTGAGAAGGGCGTTAAGCAAGAGAATAAATTCTCCGCCGCCAAACAGATATATATTTAATAGAGATCAATCAGCACAGAACAAAATCCAATGTCAGACACACAGTCCATTTAAAAGTTCGTTCTGGGTCTGAACGAAACCGGAGGCACTCAATACCTCGCATACCCGTACAAACAACAAGTACGTCCGGACGGCTACTACTTCAGCCCCGTCAAGGTAACTACTCCTATCATGAGCATCAGTAGCACCCTTCCATTCGACGTGAAGATCATCGGTCTTGCACCATCTTCACATCTTCGACTTTCAATCATCGATCAATTATTTGAAATGAAAATCAACTCGGCGTTTTCAAATAATTCACGTATATTTAGAATTTCAAATCAATTCATTTCAATGGTTAAATTATTCGATATCACTAATTCCGTTCTTTAATGTAATTTTCACGCCAAACACATTCAACCATCAAATATCACATAAACTGAGCAAATTTAGTTTATTTCCATTCCATATCGTTTATAACGTTTTATCACGATTTATCGCTATTTTTATTTATTTAAATATACCCAATTCATTCAAACAACGCTTTAGGCTATAACGGCCGTTGCGCTGTTTTTCTTTATATTTGATTTATACATATCTGAAAATCTAACCGTTGGATCTTCACAAATTTTATATCATTAGAAAGATCTTTTCAAAAAGAATCCAACAGTTTCAGTTTTGGGAAAATCCAACAGTCGGATCTCCTGGTACAATCGTTTGATGTTACGATTTCAAAATACGAACTGCAACGTTGTTATTCGATTTAATTTAATTATATTTATATTTATATATAAATATAATCGATTCTGGCGCTGTTTATATTCAGATTTGAATTAGATATTCCAGACAATCCAACCGTTGGATCTTCACAAAGTGGTTGTCGTTGGAAAGATATTTCCAAAGCGAACACAACGGTTTCGGTTTCGAGAAAATCCGACGGTCGGATCTCCCGCACTAATCATTTGAAATCAAGGTTTCAAAACACGAACTGCAGCCTCGTTATTCAATTATATATATATATATATAATTCATTCATCGATTTCAAAACCATATCCACTTCATATATTTGATAAAAAATGATATTTTTATCATCAAAAATATTTATTCAACACATGAATATTTTTAGCACTTCATATTCACAATAAAAATGTGGATTTTATTGTTCAATCTATATATTCAATACATGAATGTTTTCGACCTCACACACACGATAAAAATATGATTTTTATCGTTCTAGTCCTTTATTCAACACATGAATGCTTTCTATAGTTTATATATATAATAAAAATGTGATTTTATTGTTAAACAATTTATTTCAAAACACGATTATTTTATATAGTTCATACATAAGGTAAAAATATTATTTTTATATTTCAAAGAATTTATTCTACACATGAATTTCTATTTAACACATGAATTTCTATTCAACACATGAATTCTACTCAACACATGAATTTATATTCAGCACATGAATATAGTTTCAACACATGAAAATAATTCTAACACATGAATATTATTGAAAATTTCGGCAGCATAACGGCAGGGTAGTTAAAACCGGTACTGTCCCTAGTACGGCTTCTCGCTCTACCTTAAAGCCTCACAGCTTTTGACAATGGGGATTTTCAATATCTAGTTCGTACGCAGACGAATTTTCCCATATACTAATCCTATTGGGATTTCAACCACAATCAATCATTTCAAATCAACCATTCATGATATTCACCAAATTTCACATCAACCAATAATCCAAACAATATCACAGCCAATATATATCGTCCATGGTCTGTGGACGAGGGGACTGTATATATATATATATATATATAGATATACGTATATAACTATACTTCGATTTCATTTCAATATCATTTCAATTTATTCAACACATGTATCACTTTTACAACGCATATATAACTTATACATCGAACATACAACTTATACAATGCTTATACCTGAGGTGTACAACGCTTATATAACTCATACATCGACTACATAATTTATGCATCGTTGTTTTCCATATCGTTTGTAAATTTGAAATCTCACATTGGGTTCCACTCCACCAAAAATTGCAGAACGCTCAGAAAAATATGCGGTCTCTTCTAGAATGTAGAAGACGTCCTCACGGTCCCGGTATCTCTTGTTTCACTAGATTTCGTCAACATACGAAAAAGACATGATTTTTATAGTGAAATCATAAACCGTATCGCTTTAAAGTGCTATTGAACCATTTAAAATAATTAAAGTTGTTACCTTTCTGATTTGTTCAAAACTAGGTCTGCATTTTTCGGCAAATCCGTGGGGCTTGAGGACAATCGGGCTGTTGCACGTCGTAGAGCTTCGAGAGAGCTTCACAACGGTGGTGGGATTGTTCAACTTGACGGGACCCTGGGAGCATGGCGGCGACTTCGACGGCGATGGTTTGGAGCATTAATCCCGGCCATTCACGAGGCGAGGGAGGTCCTAGCCTATACGGATTTGAAGCTCTAGAGGAGCACTCCAAAATTCTCAACTGGAGGAGGGTCTGATTTTGTGTGTGGAAGGAGAAATCAAGCCGAGAACTTCTGAACCAATTCCGCCGTCGGCTGGAGTAATAATCAGGGAGAGAGAAAATGGGATATGTTACGTAGGCCCATTCGACTGTTACAGTCAGTTTTCTTCAAATTAAAATATAAAACATTCAATATTTGATTTGAACGTACATTTCAATTTGCCGGGGCCACATATTGATTCTAAAAATTCCAGAAAATGAAATCTAGCTAAGTTTTGATGATATGGTCTCAACAAAACTAGTTTCGTCGAATTCTGAGACCGTTTGAAAATTGGCCATTTTCTTGTCGATCCAATTTATTGAAAATTCACCAAACACATTTTCCTTTGCCACGCTCACATGTTAACTTCAAAAATTATGAAATTTGAAACCTAGCAATAATTTAACATCCCAGATCCAACAAAAGTGGTTTCGTCGAATTCCGAGGTCGTTTGCAAAATGTCTATTTTCAAGGGCGATATATTCTCTATAGCAACCTTTCTAAAAATTCATTTGGCCATAACTTTTTATCCCCGCTATGAAACTTCAATTTTTCAGATTCGTTAGAAATATATTCACTAACAGATTTAAATATTTTTGGTTTCACTAAAATCCGTTTTATTTTGCACCCGGTAGAGTCAGTCAAAGTTTGAATTGAAATTTTGAAACTGCCGCGCCATTTCAGGCCTTGTTTATAATTTAAAATAATTATATTTATTTTCAAACATCAATTCAAACATACTTTTCATCGTTATTATTTAAAATAATTTATTTTAAATATTTAAAATCCAAATAAATAGCCAAATTAAAAATTTTAAACTGGCTCATATTTTCCGGGTTGTTAAAATCTCCCCCACTTAAAAAATTTCGTCCCCGAAAAGGAACGAAGTCGAAAGTTGTTTCATTAACCAACTCTACTTTCCTTCTAGCTTCCATTCTCCAACTTTTCAGTTTCTAAGAATTTTCAAGTTTGGTTAACACCCTAAATTTTCGAATTTTTTTGCCGTAACCTCCTTTGTACGGGGAGCTTCGGGATATTTCAAATAGCCTCTCATGGCCCTCACCAATCCAAAAGGAAAAGGAAAAGCCAAGCGGCTAGCCAAGCGGCTAGCCAAGCGGCTAGCCAAGCGGCTCATAAAATCATCAAATCCCAAGAAATACAATAAACATGTACCTATTTGTCGGGCAAACAATTTTATTCCTCTGCTTAGCTGTTTATTCATATCCTGTTCACACATATATAATGCACATGTATATTTTTCTATCTATTTCTATATCAGTTCAATACTTGTTCAATTGCATACATTAACTTCATTCTCTTATTTATTAAATTAACTATCATTGTAATAATTCAATTAATCAAATCCATAATCACACAACGCAAACAACAATTAATTTGTTTTTAATTTTTTAGAAATATACCAAATAATTCATATATTCTTTTGAAACATCCAGACTACATGATTAAAAGTTTACATGCATGAAAAGAAAACAACAACAATGTAGAGAACAAAATGATAATGCAAGCTATGGTAAATGTACCTTGCACCAGAGTCAATCAGAGATATCCACCCTGCACTTAGGGTAGGTTTTCTTAATGCTTTCCTCTGTTTCCCAAGTACAATTTCGCGGATCTCCACTCCATTGCACTTTGACTAAGTGAACCTTCTTGTTCCTCAGTTCTTTGGTTTATTTGCCAATAATCTTTAGCGGCTCTCTTCTCACAGCCAATTCTAGAGTAATTTCTATATCCCATTACGCTGCTTCTTCCACGATCAAGTCTGGATCATGAACATGCTTTCAAAGTTGAAATACGTGAAATACATTATGTACTCCAGGCAACCAATCAGGTAATTGAACTCTATAAGCGAGAGCTCCAATCCGTTCCAGAATAGGAAACGGATCAATAAATTTGGGCGCCAGTTTCACCGTTTTACCGAATCGGATTACTCCTCTCATCGGAGATACCTTCAAATACACATAGTCGCCAACAATAAATGATATATCTCTTCTTCTCTTATCTGCATAGCTTTTCTATCGGCTTTGAGCGACGAGTAATCGTTTCTTAATGAAATTGACTTTGTCCGCAGCTTCGTGAATCATATCGGGTCCCAATACAAGTCTATCACCAGGTTCTACCCAACAAGCAGGAGATCGGCATGGTCTACCATACAATGCTTTGAATGGTGACATTGTCAGGCTCGTTTGGTAGCTGTTGTTATATGAGAACTTGGCCAAATGCAAATGGTCTTCCCATGATCTGCCGAAATCAATAACACAAGCCCGCAATAAATCTTCTAGAATACGATTCACCCTCTTAGTTTGACCATCTGTTTGAGGATGATATGCGGTGCTCAAGTTTAGTTTCGTTCCCAGTTCTGCTTGGAATGCTTCCCAGAATTTACTAGCAAAAATCGGTCACGATCACTAACGATGCTCATGGGAACTCCATGCAGTCTAACAATTTCTTTGAAGTAAACCTGCGCCAGACCCTGAGCAGTTCTATTCGATTTGACAGGTATGAAATGGGCGGTCTTCGTGAAATGATCTACGATCACCCAAATACTGTCGTTTCCTTTCCTGGTTCTGGGGAAGCCATCTATGAAATCCATAGAAATTTGTTCCCACTTCCCCCCTGGAATTTCCAGAGGCTGCAACAATCCAGCGAGCTTCTGTTGATCGCTTTTGACTTGTTGACAAGTAGGACACTGGCTAACATATATACAGATATCTCTTTTCATTTCCTTCCACCAGAAAGTTCGCTTGAGTTCATTATACATTTTACTAACCCCTGGGTGGATACACAACTTGGACTTGTGACACTCATCGAATACTTTCTTTTGAGCTCAAGGTTGTCGGGAACACAAATCCTTCCTTTCAATCTCAGAACTCCTGCGCTATCCACTTGGAAGCTGGAGACTTCATCCTTTTGAATTCTTTTGATCATCTCTTTAATAAAACTATCGTCTTTCTGAAGAATAGCTATTTTATCAATCAACGATAGTGTAATGATAATACTGGCGATCATCACATTCTTCCTGCTGAGCACATCAGCCACAACATTGGCTTTCCCCGGATTATATAAGATATCAAGATCATATGCCGCGAGAAATTCTAACCGACGCTGCTGCCTCATATTCAGATCTTTCTAGGTGAATAAATACTTCAACGATTGATGATCAGTATATAATTTGAACTTTTCACCCAATAGGTAATGCCTCCAGATTTTCATAGCAAACACGATAGCTAGCAATTCAAGATCATGAGTAACATAATTCTTTTCATGTGGTTTCAATTGACGGCTAGCATAAGCGACTACATGGCCTCTTTGCATTAACACTGCGCCAAGGCCTTCTTTAGAAGCATCAGTCCGGACTTTTAAATCCTGATTGTCGTCAATAATTATGAGCACTGGAGCAGTCGTCAATTTTAACTTTAGCTTCTGGAAAGCTGCCTCACATTTGGGAGTCCAGTTGAATCTCGAATGTTTCTTAGTAAGCTTTGTTAAGTGACTGGATATCTTCAAAAATTCTTAACGAACTTTTGATAGTAACTGGCTAATCCGAGAAAACTTCTGACTTCTGTGGGTGTACGAGGCTATTTCCACTTCTGAATAGTTGTGATTTTACTGGGATCCACTGAAATTCCTTGCTTTGACACGACATGGCCAAGAAATTTGACTTCTTCTTGCTAGAATATACATTTGGAAAACTTTGCTTTTAGAACATTCTTTCTGAGAATTTCTAACACTTGTTCCAAATGTTTTTCATGCTCGTTTTCTAATTTAGAGAAGATCAATATATCATCAATGAAAATCAGAACAAACTTATTCAATACTTCTCTGAATACACGGTTCATTTGATCGACAAAATAGGCTGGAGTGTTACATAAGCCAAACGACATTACTAACCACTCGTAGAATAAGTCTGGACCTATGGATGTTGTCAAAGGAACACACTCTTCGGCAATACGAAGCTGACGGAAACCTGTAGCTAGGTCCATTCGGGAAAATATTTGTGCTCCATTCAATCGGTCCAACAAATTATCAATCTGCGACAATAGATATTTGTTCTTCAGCGTCTGCTTATCCAAGTCACGATAATCTACACATAGTCTGAGAGTACCATCAGACTTTGGGACAAATACCACTGCTGCTCCCCAATTAGAAAAACTAGGCCTGATCAGACCCTTCCATACTAGCTGTCGAGTTTGATTATCTAACTCTTCTTTTTCCTTCAAGGTCATTCTTCGAATAGCGTGAACTACTGGCCTTGCATTCGAAACTAAAGAGATTTTAAAATCGATTTCCCTTTGCAGAGGTTAGCTAACAACTTCTTCGAACACATCCGCATAGTTCTTGACAACTGGGATATTTTCTATGTCGATTGGAATATTCTCTGTAACGACAGAAACAGGTTCTATTTGAGCAGGAGAAACATCTGGTGTTGTCCAGAAGTCTTTTCTATCAGAATTCGGACCTTCAAAGGGAATTACAATATTGGCAAGCTTCATTTTAACCTTGACAACCCTTTCTGCACATTTAACCTCCGCTTCGTATTTGGTTAACCAATCCAGTCCTAAAATAAGATCGAATTCAGTAAAATTCATGACGATCGAGATACAAGGAAACCGATAATGAGAAAAAGAAACAGGTACCCCACAAACCCAACAAAGATCGAGGGAACCCCCAACCGGATTATGGACAGTTAAGGGTTCTTTAAGCTTTTTCAATTTCAAATCCAATTTCTTAACCGCATTCTTTGCAATAAAGCTTCTTGACGTGCCTGTATCAAATAGTACTTTAACTGGGATGTCTTTGACAGTAAGTGTGCCTTCTAAAACATCTGGCCTTTCCTGACCAGTTGAGGGTTCAGAAGTTTCCACTACTTTATTTACCTGAACCACTCCAGATTTCTGTGATAGTCAGCAATCTTGCTTTACATGACCAACCTGATGGCAAAGATTGCATTTTCTATCTTCTTTAACCTTGTTCTTGGTTTTAGATCCTTTCTTCTTTTGCATTTTTTAAGGGTTTATAATTCCTGGTCAAATGTCCTTGCTTTTTTGCAGTTATTGCATATGGCAGTCATTATTGATTCTTTTTCAGATTTAACCTTTTTCCTATTGATTCTAGGCCTCTTCCTGCCCCAGACGTCGTACTGGCCTCAGGCTGTGTACTTGTCTCTGGGCAATCAGCTTCAGATTTCCTTTTACTGCTAGTGCTGACTTCCTCTTCATCGACAAAAAGGCCTCGCCTATCAAGATCTTCATACTGATAAGCCATGTATATCATTTCAGAAAAAGGAAGCTTCACATGCCCCATCACACTGTTCTGGTATTTTCTTTGGAACCCGTTAATAAACCTTAAATTCTTCCTCTTTGGATCTTGGATTAGATGTGGGGAAAAATGAGAAAGTTCACTGAATTTCTTATGATATTCAGGAATGGTCATATCTCCTTGTATCAGACAATAAAATTCATCACATAACCGCTCAGTTGCCTCTGGAGGAACAAATCTTTCACTAAAAATTTATTTAAATCTACCCCAGGTAATATTACCTTCTGGATTATCTTTTATAACCATTTACTACCAGATTAAAGCTTCATCTTTGAGCACCCAAGATGCCACTAATCTTTTCTAATCGTCTCTCAGCTGGGAACGTTCAAAAATTCTTTCAGCGGAACTCATCCAAGCTTGAGTTTGGATAATGGATTCATTGCCCGAGAATGGTACTCCACCTAGATTTCGATATTTCTTTAATAGAGCTTCTAGATCGGGTTCTGCATTCCTTCTGTTTCTGACACTCATTTTCTGGTACTTCTGCAAATGGCAGATCAAGTGTCAGGTCAACAGAAAAGATATTTTTAAGCATAGAGACATATACTTGAATGTAAATGCATCTATCGAGGTGTATTCCATTCTGCTATACTCATACTAGGACATTACTGATCCTATCTGTAATGAGTTATTCGTCCTAGAACACTACTAGTTCTATTTCTCACGAATTCGTTAATATGTTATATTCCAGAATTCGTTAATTCGTCCCCAAACCCTGATAAGACGGTGGCAAAGGTAATATTTGGAATTTAACACATAAATAGATAACAGTATAACATAAATAAATAAATACACCAGATAATGTACAATAGAATACACTGGATAAACATAATCATCAGAGTTACACGGTATATAGGATCATACTTGGTACAAATACAGTTCAGCTATACATAAATGTCTACAGCGGAAAAGAAAACATAATATGTACAACAGGAGCCGAACAACATAAAAAAGATAAATTATAGAATCCATCTTCGGCTCCAGCCATCCAGAAAGAGCCTGGTAAAACCTGAATACAAGGTTGCCCATGTAGAAAAAGGGGGCACCCGAGTTTGCAAGTGAAACAAACTACGAGTCAGTCATGGGACTGGTATGAGAAATCTACTTAACACATTTTATAATATGGACAATCACAGGACCACGCCACTTTCGTGGAACGGGTTTACTCCATTGGATTGCCAGTGCTTTAAAACAAGTAAATCTTTAAACATCGCAATGCTTTTTATTAAAATGAAGCTACTATAAGACTCGGTTCCCATCACACAATGCAACATAAATCGGAGGATAGAGTTTTACCTTATAATAGCCAAAATATGCTTGATATGAATAAAACAATAGCATTTGATATTATTGCTAGTGTATATATGTTTCAAAAAAACAATTTCAAATCATAAGTATCAATCATAGACATCATTAATGCCCCATACCACTATGTCGCCATATATAGGTATACAATCAAAACCGCACGGTGTCGTATTTGGAAATTGGATTTCCATCATGAACCAAGGCAAAAGATAGTCCTTACCGAATTCGAGACTGTCTAGCCCGAGTCTCAGGCTACAGCCGCAACTGCACCTAGGAGCCACAGGGCCGGTCCACGGATGTGGATTAAAATGCCTGAACACTGCGTTTCCCCACCCTTTGGGGGCGTAAATGAGTCCTACGACTCCATCGGCTCCACATAGTCACCGATGTATCCGAGGCGCCTCGCAGCAACAACAACCACATAGGTGAAAATAATATAAATGTCAGGGCTGGTAGGTCACTGACACCACCCTAACTAGAAGGAAACGCATGTCCTCCCTCGATCCTTCTCCCGTTTCTGGTCCATACCGGGGGGTGAGGCTCGCGAATTCACGTTATACAAAAATCTACGCCACACAGGCCGTGCTTTGATCATCAACCACAAGACTTTGCTTTTCAACAGAAGCCTTGATCATCTGCCACTTAGGCATGCCACACAGGCAATTCACTCCATGCGACTGATTTATATCGATATATAACCTCTGACCTCGTACGTCTCAGAGAAGAGCGTTAAGCAAGAGAATAAATTCTCCGCCACCAAACAGATATATATTTAATAGAGATCAATCAGCACAGAACAAAATCCAGTGTCGAACACACAGTCCATTTAAAAGTTCGTTCTGGGTCTGAACGAAACTGGAGGCACTCAATACCTCGCATACCCGTACAATCAACAAGTACGTCCGGATGGCTACTACTTCAGCCCCGTCAAGGTAGCTACTCCTATCATGAGCATCAGTAGCACCCCTCCATTCAACGTGAAGATCATCGGTCTTGCACCGTCTTTATATCTTCGACTTTCAATCGTCGATCAGTTATTTGAAATGAGAATCAACTCGGCCTTTTCAAATAATTCACATATATTTAGAATTTCAAATCAATTCATTTTAATGGTTAAATTATTCGATATCACTAATTTTGTTCTTTAATGTAATTTTCACGCCAAACACATTCAACCATCAAATATCACATAAACTAAGCAAATTCAGTTTATTTCCATTCCATATCGTTTATAATATTTTATCATGATTTATTGCTATTTTTATTTATTTAAAAATAGCCAATTCATTCAAACAACGCTTCAGGCTATAACACGGCCGTGGCGCTGTTTTTCTTCAGATTTGATTTACACACATATGAAAATCTAACTGTTGGATATTCGCGAATTTTATATCATTAGAAAGATATTTTCAAAACGAGTCCAACGGTTTCAGTTTTGGGAAAATCTGATGGTCGGATCTCCCGGTACAATCGTTTGAAGTTACAATTTCAAAATACGAATTGCAGCGTCGTTATTCGATTTAATTTAATTATATTTATATTTATATATAAATATAATCGATTCTGGTGTTGTTTTTCTTTAGATCTGAATTAAACATTTCAGACAATTCAACCGTTGGATCTTTATAAAGTGGGTGTCGTTGGAAAGATATTTCCAAAGCGAACCCAACGGTTTCGGTTTCGGGAAAATCCGACGGTCGTTTCTCCCGCACTAATCGTTTGAAATCACGGTTTCAAAACACGAACTGCGGCCTCGTTATTCAATATATTTTATTTATATATATTTATAAATAAATATAAATATAATTCATTTATTGATTTCAAAACCATATCCACTTCATATATTTGATAAAAAATGATATTTTTATCATAAAAAATATTTATTCAACACATGAATATTTTTAGCACTTCATATTCACAATAAAAATGTGGATTTTATTGTTCAATCTATATATTCAACACATAAATGTTTTCGACTTCACACACACGATAAAAATATGATTTTTATCATTCTTGTCCTTTATTCAACACGTGAATGCTTTCTATAGTTTATATATATAATAAAAATGTGATTTTTATTGTTAAACAATTTATTTCAAAACTCGATTATTTTATATAGTTCATACATAAGGTAAAAATGTTATTTTTATATTTCAAAGAATTTATTCAACACATGAATTTCTATTCAACACATGAATTCTACTCAACACATGAATTTCTATTCAACAAATGAATATAGTTTCAACACATGAAAATAATTCTAACACATGAATATTATTGAAAATTTCGACAGCATAACGGCATGGTAGTTAAAACCGGCACCGTCACTAGTACGGCTCCTCGCTCTACCTTAAAGCCTCGCAGTTTTTGACAATGGGGATTTTCAATATCAAGTTCGTACGCAAACGAATTTTGCCATGTACTAATCCTATTGGGATTTCAACCACAATCAATCATTTCAAATCAACCATTCATGATATTCACCAAATTTCACATCAACCAATAATCCAAACAATATCACAACCAATATATATATCGTCCATGGTCTGTGGACGAGGGGTGTGTGTGTGTGTGTGTGTATATATATATATATATATACGTATATAACTATATTTCGATATCATTTCAATATCATTTCAATTTATTCAACACATATATCACTTTTTACAACACATATATAACTTATACGTCGAACATACAACTTATACAACGCTTATACATGAGGTGTTCAATGCTTATATAACTCATACATCGACTATATAATTTATACAACATTGTTTTCCATATCGCTTATAAATTAGAAATCTCACATTGGGTTCCATTCCATCAAAAATTGCAGAAGGCTCAGAAAAATATGCGGTCTCTTCTAAAATGTAGAAGACATCCTCACAGTCCCAGTGTCTCTTGTTTCACTGGATTTCGTCAACATACGAAAAAGATATGATTTTTACAGTGAAATCATAAACCGTAGCGCTTTAAAATGCTATTGAACCATTTAAAATAATTAAAGTCGTTACCAGTCTGATTTGTTCAAAACTAGGTCTGCGTTTTTCGGCAAATCCGTGGGGCTTGAGGGCGATCGGGTTGTTGCATGTCGTAGAGCTTCGAGAGAGCTTCACAATGGTGATGGGATTTCTCAACTCGATGGGACCCTAGAAGAACGGCGATGACTTCGACGACGATGCTTTGGAGCATCGATCCCGGCGATCCACGAAGCGAGGGAGGTCCTAGCCTATACGGATTTGAAGCTCTTGAGGAGCACTACAAAATTTTCAACTGGAGGGGGGTTTGATTTTGTGTGTGGAAGGAGAAATCATGCCGGGAAGTTCTGAACCGATTCCGCCGGTCACCTGGAGTAATAATCAGGGAGAGAGAAAATGGTGTTGGCCAACAGGATTTTTTTTATAATTATATATTTTTTAAAATCCAAAAATACCCCTTATCTCATACGAACTCCAATCCAAACCTAACGACTATCATCCCTTGCTAAATACCCCCATCCCGAACACAATGGGATATGTTTCGTAGGCCCATTCGACTGTTACAATCAGTTTTTCCTCAAATTAAAATATAAAACATTCAATATTTGATTCGAACGTACATTTCAATTTGCCGGGGCCACATACTGATTCTAAAAATTCAAGAAAAATAAATCTAGCTATATTTTGACAATACGGTCCCAACAAAACTAGTTTCATCGAATTCTGAGACCGTTTGAAAAATGGCGATTTTCTGGTCGATCCAATTTAACAAAAATTCACCAAACACATTTTCCTTTGCCACGCTCACATGTTAACTTCAAAAATTATGAAATTTGAAACCTAGCAATAATTTGACATCCCGGATCCAACAAAAGTGGTTTTATCGAATTCCGAGGTCGTTTGCAAAATGTCTATTTTCAAGAGCGATATTTTCTCTATAGCAACCTTTCTGAAAATTCATTTGGCCATAACTTTTTGTCCCCGCTATGAAACTTTGATTTTTCAGATTCGTTAGAAAGATATTCTCTAATAGATTTAATTATTTTTGGTTTCACTAAAATCCATTTTATTTTGCACCTGGTACAGTCAGTCAAAGTTTGAATTGAAATTTTGAAACTGCCGCGCCACTTCAGGCCTTGTTTATAATTTAAAATCATTATATTTATTTTCAAAAATTGATTCAAACATACTTTTCGTCGTTATTATTTAAAATAATTTATTTTAAATATTTAAAATCAATTAAAATAGCCAAATTAAAAATTTTAAACTGGCTCAGATTTTCCGGGTTGTTACAGATCCCAAAAATATAATAAAATAGGCAGTATAGTTGATTCCATGAAATCCCAAAAATACTGATTCAAGGTGCAAAATACGTTAAATAAAAAGTTGCTTATTTTCCTAATTAAAAATTATGTCAAATTTCTATAAATTAAATTAAAAATACGCCTTCGAAATCTCATCCAAATTCGAAATCAATATTTAATTATAATTAAATATATCATTATGGCTTATAAACGATTCCACAGCGATTATTTGAAAATTTAATTTGGACATAACTTACAACCTATAATACGAAATTTCGATTATTCAATTCCATTGGAGAAATATAGTTAAATAGATTCCATTGTTTCTTGTTTCGAGGAAATCCGACTTAAAATGAATCATGTATATTCAGTTGAAGTTCAAAACTCAATATTATAAACTAATGCGATGTTACGAGCTCGTTTTAAATTATATTATAATTAATACATTCAACTGTCGTTTAATTAATATATTCGTTATTATAATTCGAATCTAAATTCAATTAAATATCTTAAATCCTCCAATTCACACAAGATTGCCAACTCAGCTGTTTTCGACCATTTCGGAATTAAATTGTAATATCTCATTGTTTATATTATTTAAATATTCGAAATATTTGAATTCATACCATTTGAATTATTAAATCAATATATTAAAATAATTAAATTATTTAATAATTAAATTGCTAAATTTCTGGGATGTTACATTCATTCCCCCTTAGAAGCAATTCGTCCTTGAAATTACTAACGAAGCAAAAATGTTACAAACTTTATTAACCAAGTTAAAAATATTTGGTTATATTTCTTAATGTCAGTTACAACTGAACCAATAAATTATAATTAAATTATTAATTCATTTCTATTCACGAAAATTTTCAAATATTCTGGAAATCTTCTAACACTCCAAATTTCCTAAAATTTTCGCCATCACCTACTTTGCACGGCTAAATCGGTACAACTACAACTCACCTCTCTAAGAATTTTCAATCCAAAAGAAATGAAACAGCCAAGCAGCTTGCCAAGCAGGCTCACAGAAATCTTATATTCAATATAAAATATAAACTGGTACATTTTGACGGGCATCCAACTTTATTTCTTCCATTTGCTATCACTTTAGCATATATCTACGCATTCCAAATTGATCTCCAATCAATTCATCCTCAAATCCAAATCACTTGCTTGTTCTTAAGCCAAATTCCATTTCAAACTCCAGTTGCAATCTCAATTCCAAACTCTTAACTTATCAATTCATATTCATTCCAGATTATCTTTTATCCAATCCAATTTTGTTTAATTTAGTTTAAGTCAAATTCTAATTTATTTATTAACATTTTCCATCTCAATCTATTTAACTTCATAAGAAAAAAATTAAATTTCGGAATCAAAATTCCTGGGTTTTATTTCAAATCAGTTGGAAATCATATATATTTACATATAATAATTGCAATTCAAAACATTATTTATTTTTTCAGAACAATTCAAAATAAATCTTTGGTAGTAATCCGTCATTTGGAAACTCGAAAATGAATATAGAAGATGTTGCAGTCATCAACATAATTATTTTCCAGCTATTGAAGTGAGCTCAATATATACCACTTCCAAAACTCATTTTAAAACATTTCCATTTTGAAATTACTTCAAAATATCTTTCAAAAATGTTTAGAAAAACACTTCCAAAATTCTCTCGGATTTTGAATTTTCCATATGTCAAATCGAAAATTCAATTATAATTCCAAAGTTTTTATAACAGCCCGCATTTTACGTATTGGAAGATCGTAAAATATATTCGTTTTATTCTCTAAGGGTTGGATCATTATCATCTTTTAATATGCGGTTTATGGGGTTGTGAGACATGTCTATAATTTTTACCGATTTTGTTTGTGACCATGTTTCCCCTGTCAGGCTTGTACAGGGCATAACTTTGGACTCAGGTCGAATAAGAGGGTGAGACCTGCGCCATTGGAAAGGAATTGATGATTTCCTTTCCATAGAGTGATTATACTGAGGATTTGGCTCAGTAGTTTGGGAGAAATCATTATTTTAAGGTTATTCAGTTGGCTATTCAGGTTTTGGAGCCTTAGTGGAATCCTATAAATAGGGGGTGAGAGTGGGGGAAAGGTTTACTTTCCCATTCTCTAATTTGGGGCCATTGATCTCCTTCTTCCTCCTACACCTTTCCACCATTAAAAATCCAAATCTAAGCGAGGAAATCAAAGATCTACACCATCCAAGGCAAGATCTACATCATTTCAAAAGCGAATTTACCGGATCGAGGGGTTTGATTCGGAATGCTCGCTCTCCGGATTCTTATATCTATCGTTTTAGATAGGTTCGGCAAATCGTTGAGTGATTTACATCTCTCACATGATTGCAATGAAGTATATGAGTGTTTGTGCATGTTTCTCATCAAATTGGGATGTTTTACCATAGATTTACACCATTACATATCCATTTTCATATGCATCACCCTATGATCTAATCTAACAAGTTTTGCTTGTTAATTTCATGTCATTTTACATGTTTATGGTAGTTTGATCTCTCATTTTGATCATATGTTCATTTTAATGGTTTTCGGTGAGATTTACATCATTTTTGTGGTAATCATTATATTCTTGTGGTTAGTAGTGTTATGATATGTTTATGATTGTGTTTGATGATTTTGGTTGAGTTGGTTTCGTCGGATTCGTCGTTTGGCAAAGTTTTGGTCGAAATCGGAGTTGAATTGCAATATGTAGGGTTTGGATCGGACCGTAGTTGGGTTGGATCGGACCAAAGTGGATCGGATTGGACCATAGTTGGATCGGATCAGACCAAAGTGGATCGGACTGGACCAAAGTGGATAAATCGGACCAAAGTGGATCGGACCAGACCAAAGTGGATCGGATCAGACCAAAGTGCATTGGATCGGACCAAAGTGGATCGGACCGGACCAAAGTGGATCGGATCGGACCAAAGTGGATCGGACCGGACCAAAGTTGGATCAGACCATTCTGGACGGCCATTTCTGGTTAGTCATTTCTGCCATTTGTAGGCAAGTTTTTCTGGTCAGACATTTCTGGTGATGATGTGAATTCAAAGTAAATTCAATTGGGAAGTTAGGAAGTGCTGAAATAATGCTATGGATTGCTTTGAACCTTATAAAGATGTTGGTTGGTTCAATGATGATGGTGGCTTCGATGAGAGTCCAGAAGGGGATGTTCGAAGTGTTGGAGTGTTCGTTGGTCAGGGAGATGCAATGAATGTAGTTTCAACTCAAAGGTCGTGAGTTGGTGGATAATGGTTACTCGAGAAGGTTATTCGAGCTATGAAAAGTCATCAAGATGGATGACTAAGATGAGAAGGTTGAGGGATTATCATTGTCGTAAGTTCTAGTACCCTAGGTCTTGGGGAAAGGCCTAATTGTCAAGGTTGGACATTGTCATGGTTGGACATATGGAGTTTATGCTAGAACTGGGGTTACCATTAGCCCTTGACATATGGCAAGGCTGGTCATCATACGATTAATGGTGGTCTCAAAGCAGGATTGCGGTGATAGCCAGAGTCAATCATGGATGATTGGTTGTTCTGTGTGAGACTTATATAATTTGGATGTTATGTGTGTTTTCCATGATTGAATGGTTGCTTTGGTTTCCATTTATGAATTGTTATTCCTTTGGTTGAATGGATTGTAAAGGCTATCACTGTCCAATGTGAGGAAGATAAGGTTGAGGTCTTCTCTGGTGTTATGGGTAGATTAGTATGTTTATTTATCCCCTCTCATGCACTTTATTGTTGAAGTTTGTTAGCTGTTTTATCGCCCACTAAGACTGTTGTCTGACTCAAGGTTTTACGTACCCTCTTATCACCTTGGGTTGTTCATTCAGTTGTGGATGGGCAGACTAAGTAATAGGTGATATGTAATGCTTTAGTGAGGACGACGATGCTGATCGATGGCGTGCAGGAGGCTCACGTACTAGTTTTACCACAAGCTAATAATTGGATTTCCGCTTTTTGCTTTTCTGAATGATGTAGTGAGGCAACTTTGTATAAACACTATTTCCAAGTTTGTGGATCTTACTTTCTAGTTGTATGGAAGTCCAGTGTTTCTGCTTCACTATTACTACCTATTGTATATATTCTATTATATTTTATCCTTGCGTTGTGAGTTTTATGGCAGGTTCCACTTGTGTTTTCCTACTCTGATGATCGTCCATAACAGCCTTACACATCTTTTTGCGCATTATTTCTCTTGTATAGTGCGGGGGTTATGGGCGGTCGTCACAGTTTTAATCTAAATTCAGGTTTAAATCCAAATTTATTTCATTTGAATTTATATATCAATCCTATACGAATTCTGATTGGTTATAAATAACCATTTCAATTATAATCTTGCTCGATTATAATTACATCCAATATATATATAATAATTTCAATATATATACTTCTTTATATCAAAATATATTTTGGGTAAATTATTTCATTTACCCTCTTTTAAAGACATACTACGTCTGTTCATCATATTCAAGTGTTTAGTAACCCCTATTGACATTGTGGTTTCCCACCGTCGACCATAATTCATAAGCCACTCAACCAATAAATCGCCACAATATAAAATTCACTTTTACATAATCTACAAATACGTTCACTTGTATAGATACATTTAAATCAATCTAGGGTATTACTAACTCCATCTCTATTGAGTTACGCCACAAAGCCAAGGAAATCACTTAACCTTCAGCTCTAATACCACTGTAACGAACATGGATTTTCGACCTTGAATATCAACACAACACTAGGTCGATTTTTCAGTATCGAGAATACCGGATTATCAATAGAAAGAAGTTAGAGGGTGAGAAATAGAAAGAAAGAAAGTTAGAATAGAAGAAAAAGATCAGGACAAAATCAGAGTAAATACGAATCTCGCAGTGGAATGAAGAAAATATATTATATAACATCTTTGAGATACAAAGACAAGACATAACAACAGAGCAGAAATAAACTCCATGTATATCAAAAGTTGAAGCCTTCTGCTCCATGCTCCTCCAAATATATATTTGTAAAGTCCTGAATACTTGATTGCCCGTACAAATTTGAGCACCCAAGAATTTAGGGTAAAACAAAACAAAATAAACTCTGGGTTAGTCATGCGATTGGTATGAGTAAACTCCAATCACTTCTGTTTAACTTTTAGAATTCCTTTTCAATCAAAAGGATAATCGTAAGACCGATCCACACATAGCACGGATGACTTTTACCTTACGATAACCCCAAAATATTTCTTAAAATCAATATTTTTATGATATTATAATAGTATCTAAATCAAGTAAATAGCAGCAGAATGCTTGCATCCCACGTTTTACATATAAAATATACAACTAAAACCGCGGCCTCTTATTGGAGAATGGATTTCCAACTATGACAAGGTATGGAACCACCTTTTGATCAGTGTACTCTGGAGGGGATGCACTGGAGTCCAACAAGAACATCTTGCAACTTAGCCACACATGACCGGCCATTCATTTCTCTTAAATCTTCCGAATATATTATCACCTTACAGTTGGTATACCAACATAACCGTTCCTAGGAGATACAGAAATGAAAAGAGTAACAAATATGAATATTCTCTAGATGATGACAATACACAATAATGGGAGCGACCCACTTAGCCATGTTGTCTGCCCGATTTTTTTCATTTCCCGGTTGATGAGGCTTGAGATCATAATGTATCTTTGACAGATCACACCTTCATTTAATTTAAATGCCATATTGTCATACCCGCTAAATCAAAATTTGATTTCTCTGAAAATACCATGGGTATAAAGCTAAGAGAAACAAATTTCTCCGCCACCAAACATAAATACATTTGAAAAGATCAACTTACGTGATCTATTGGATATACTCTATCAGACATTCATCCATACAAGTTGTCCTAGATTGAACAAACCGAAGGTACTATTTGTAAATCCATCTTAGGCAATTTCTACCTAGGATCGCCATAATAGGCCTTACATAAACTCCTTTTTCAATTATCTTTGTCGTATTTGATTCGCAATGCTAATTCCCATACCGAGTGGTTTTCAGATAATAAATCTAATACCTATCTTTCCGTATTGACAACGGAAAATTTTGTCAAAATCTTTGATAGTTGGTTATTTAACTATCAAAGGAAAGCATCCAAATGAAAATTTTATTGATTCTACCATTAATCAACGCTGAGCCTTGTAAATTTGTTTATCAATAATTAATCCATTTCCCAATTTCCTATTTTATTTCTCAAAACCTGTTTAATTTCTCATAATTTATTGGAAAACTTTTCCATATATCAAAAACTATTTATGTTTTATATTTAAAAAATATATGTTATTAACATTGGAAACCATTCCCATTTCTTATTCGCGCATCACTATCTTTCCATATTCATCAGTCTCTAACCAAAAATTAGTAAGAGAACAACTCCCTAAGTATTAATGTCGAAGGCTGAAACCAACATCAAATCAATACCTGGAAAGTCATTCAACTTACCAAATCTCAAGTCAATTTCTAAATTCCTTTATAATCATTCCAATTTTCAAAACATTTGTTTTTACCATTATTTACTTTAAAACATGACTATTATTTCTTTATAGAAATCCAAACTCTTTATATCCAATAAATCTTGATTTTTATCTGTAATTACCATTACAGGCTCAATTCCTATTTACTGAGTTATTTTATAAATTCATATTCCCTTTCCACTTTATAAACTCCAATTATAAGTCAACTTGTTATTAAATAAATATCAAGTTTACAACTTAAACTTGATTACATGTTTTATTACAAATTATTAGTTTCACCCCAAATATCTTATCAATTCCTAAATTATAATGTATAATCCATAAAAATAATTTATGTGACATCGTCGAATTCAAATCACAAATCTTTATGTATTTGTTTCAATTCTCTTTCCATTTCGGTCATTGAAATAATTTCATTGTTTTTCTTTCCAACTATTCGCAATTTATTTAATAATAATTAATTCATTTTATTCATAAATATCGTTTACAAATCAAATCACTTGTTTTAATAGAATTAAAACAAGTTAATATATTCTTTCCAAATCGAAATTCATTTCTAATTAAATAGCATATTTTCCCATTTTAAAACTCGAATTCTTTTCCAATATATTGAAATACATTTTATGGTATTTAAATGTTAATTATTTGAGGGCCAATGTTTTTCAAACATTCAAAACACACAATAATCAACACGAGGTTATTGCTCCCGTCATATAATGCGATATATGAAAAACAACAATATAATTGTTGAGGAATCCAGTTGCATCCCTCCTCGTTGTTTCCCTTCTTCCATAGATGTTAACCAATATAAAAGATAACAATTTCATATCAATATGAGATAATATAATAAATAGAGTCAATATTTAGCCAACATTGTGTGTGTGTGTGTGTACATATATATTATGGTATCTATAATTTCAACCAAATATAAGCAATCCACCTAAACTACCATCACACGTCATTCAATCCTCGTTTGTAAATATTAAATTACGTTTATAAAATTATAAATTGGACAGAGTTAGTCTGTTTACTCACCTCGGTCATTAATCGTTAAATAATGATTAACTGCCAATAGATCTGATCAAGCGTTTAATCTCGTCGTAAATTGTAATGTGCTCCAAATTACTCCAGACTAGTTTCAATGCATAGCCTGTGTCCCTACAATCCTAATGGATCATACCACTCGTGATTCTAATAACATATGGATGAGATATTATAACCACAAGTTAATATATATATATATATATACATACATTTATTTAAAAATTAAATAAAAACTTAGGTTATTAAAATATCGGTCTTTACCCTAAATTTTTGGCCCATCCATGCTCTTTAAAATCAGACCCGTGTACTACATGATCCCCTACCCTCAAATAAACCACTGCCATCCCTCTTATTTTCTCTTGGCCCAAAAGCCTTCAAACCCACCCCAATATAAACTAATCTTCCCTGATCAACATTTCTCCCACTCCATTATTCCAACGCAGCTTCCACCATTTCGAAAATACTTCATCCTCTCCTGTGACTCATTTCTTCACAAAAATAAATACTACTACCACCATCAATCTTTACTCCGCAAAGCACCCTTTACTGTATTGTTTCTTACTCTTGTAATACATGAGCTCCAGTGAAGAACCCTCCTCCAAAAATAATTACTACAAGCTCCTCATTATATTTCAGTGGCCAATCTCAAATGAGAAAAGAAAATCCTGCTTCCTCCCAAGCCGCACCCACCTTCTCAACTCCGTTCACAGAAAAGAATCCCGCTCCCTATTTTACACTACACGCCATTTCTCATCTTCCTGCCCATGTTATTCCTCCCATACTCCACCAAAACCACGTGAAACGTCCACTGTCCAACTTATCTCAAGCTCAACACCAAGAGCTGCTCCATCTCATGTTCACAACAACCTCCATAAAGCTTCCTCCGCTATTTATCAGCCGTACATTCAAGCCATTACCGTGACCTTTGGCTGGATACCCTGAATGAGACGCCACGAATAGTTAATCCTCCAACCTCATTTGTCCTCGCGTCGAGCAGCTTCATTCACTACTGTGTTAAAGATTTTTGTCATTCTTTTTCCTATAGCACATACCAGATTTTCCCTGCCAACTAACTGTTCCACTACAAACCCAAAAGTGCGCCCTTGCCTACCATCACCTCCTAATCTTTCTCGTCGTCGTTAAAACACCCAGCTCCGGCCACTAACTTGCCTTAAGCCATGTTGGTAAAACTTGGAGAAAAAGTATTTTGTTTGAACTCTGGAACTAGAAGGAACGCATCGCACGAGGTCGAAGAGGCTGTACCATTTTGACGATCCCAAAATCCGAGGGGCGGTATTAAGGATAATCATTAGGAAATAACACATTAATCATCATAGCAGAGTACAGATAATAGCAGAAACAATAAATAAAATTAATTTTACATGGATATGACAGCGGAATCACAACATATAGGAATATCAGAATAGCATAACGTGGGATATACTTAGTAAATAAAAGGAAAGTGACCAGTCATCATCGCCAGAGGTGGAATACATACATGCAGTGAGACATAATAAAGGTATCAGTCTACATCGCCGAAGGCAGGATACATATACATATAGTGAGAAATACGGAAAGTAAATCAGTCTGCATCGCCATTGGCGGAATCATAATATGTATACAGTAATGGAGGAAAATATCAAAGTCATCTCTATGAAGTCAGCCTCGCCATGAGCCAAAAATGCACTCTATTCAGCCGTGCAGAACCAAAAACCACCTGTCACCTGTGTACTAGGCTGCCCGTGTGAAAATAAAGGCACCCGCGTTTGCAAAGTGAACAAACAACGAGTCAGTCATGGGGACTGGTATGAGGAATCTATTTAACAGTTAAACAACAGTAATAGCAAATCATAGGACCACGCCACTTTCGCGGAACGGGTTTACTCCAGTGATTGCTAGTGCATTTAAAACAAAGTAAATTCTTTTAAAACAACGCAATGCTTTTAGAAAGAATGAAGCCATTATAAGACTCAGGTCCCATCACACAATGCAACGCAAGCCGAAGGATAGAGTTTTACCTTATAATAGCCAAATATGCTTGATACGTATAAAGCGAAATCATTCGATATTATTACTAGTGCATATATGTTTCAAAAGCGAATAGCATCATAAATATCAATCATAGACGGCATGAGTGCCCCATACCACTATGTCGCCATACTAGTTCTACAATCAAGCCCGTTATTTCGTATTGGAAATTGGATTCCCGTCATGAGTCGAGGCAAGGGGCAAGCTCCTCTCTACTTCGAGACACTCTAGCAAATGCCTCGGGACTACACACTCTGGGTAACCCCTGGATGCTTCAGGGCCGGTCCTCACTTACGTTAGAGGATTAATTATGCCTGAACACACGTTTCCCGGTCCTTACAGACCTATAATCGAGGCGCCTTGCATTCCAACAACCACAAAGGTGAAAAATAGATATATACGTCAGGGCTGGTAAGTCACTGACACCACCATAGCTAGAAAGAAACGTCGTGCTCTCCCTGCAGTCCGTATCCCGTTTTTTACTCATACCGGGGTGTGAGGCTCGCGAATCTACGAAATACACAAAGTTGGGTCATGTAGACCTTGCTTTGATCATCATCCACAAGACTTTGCTTTGCAACAGAAGCCTTGATCACAGCATCTTGGCATGCCACATAGGCAGTCCGTTCCATACGATTGATTTCCATCGATATATAACCTCTGAGCTCGTACGTCTCAGAGAAGGGCGTTAAGCAAAAGAATAAATTCTCCGCCGCCAAACAGATATATATTTAATAGAGATCAATCAGTACAGAACAAAATCCAATGTCAGACACACAGTCCATTTACAAGTCCGTCCTGGGTCTGAACGAAACCGGAGGCGTCAAATTCCTCGCAAATCCGTACAATCAACACATACGTCCAGACGGCTACTACTTCCATCCCCTTCCGGTAGCTACTCCGGTCAGGAACCTCAGTAGCGCCCATCCAACCGATACGAAGATCGTCGGTCTTGAACCGTCTTTGCATTTTCCAATTCGAATCGCTCGATAAATTATTTGAAATGAGGGTTAGCTCGGCCTTTTCAAATAATTCACGTCATTAGAATTTAAATCGATTCATTTTATGGTTATATTATTCGACATCCATCTTTCGGTTCTTTAGTGTTATTTTCATGTCATACACATACAACCATCAAATATCAAACAATTCAAGCCCATTTGGTTTATTCTCAATCAATATTGCTTATAATATTTTATAACTATTTTTCTCCATTTTTATTTATTTAAAAATGGCCATATTTAATTAAATGACGTTTCAGGTCGTGCCATGGCACTGGCGCTGTTTTTCCCTAAATTTGTTTTACACATATCGGAAAATCTAACCGTTGGATTTCTACAAAGTCTATATCAGTGGGAAGGTATTCCCAAAGCGAACCCAACGGTTCCAGTTTCGTGAGAATCCGACGGTTGGATCTTCCACACTAGTCGTTTGAAGTTACGGTTTCAAAATTCGAACTGCAGCGTCGCTATTCGATTTAATTTAATTATATTTATATATAAATATAAATGATTCTGGCGCTGTTTTTCTCTAAATTTGAATTAAACATTCCGGACAATCCAACCGTTGGATTTTTACAAGGTTGGTGCCGTTGGAAAGATATTTCCAAGGCGAACTCCGCGATTGCGGTTTCGGGAAAATCCGATGGTCGGATTTCTCGTACTAATCATTTCAAATTATGATTCCGAAACACGAACTGCACGGCCTCTATTCCTTTTTATTATATATATATATATATATATATATATATATATATATATATATATATATAGTTCATTCTATAATTTCAACTATAGCTCATTTTATATTTTCAACTTCGTTTTCACTTCAAATATTTCACTAACGCCTTAATATTTCGAAAAATTTCGCCATAACCTCCTTTGTACGGGGAGGGGTTTGGAAATTTATTGGGCCGTATTAGGTACCCAATAAATCATAAAAAGCATTCACATATTTTTAGTGACATATTTTGGTGTTTACGGGGGAGCATGTACTGATAATCACTCCAGAGAATAAATTCCCGTCACCCCGTTTCCGTGTGGAAATAAATAGTCCATGTGCCGTATCTAATAACTAGAGCGACGTGATTTTTGTCAACTCCAGACCCGTGTGGGGTTTTTATTAATCTGGCAATTTATCGTTATAATTTATATAGTCCATATCAGTCATCAGTTCAACCTGTAGTACATAGTCATCGCCATACAAGCCTCTTGCTTGTATGGTAAATCTTCCACCTCGTCACACAAGCTCCAGTTGCTTATGTGGAATATGATGAAGTATGCCTATCGTCAAGAAGTATGCCATGTAGTGTAGTTCAAAATTAATTGTTACTATCCTATGGCGTTATTTATTATTTCACACAGAAAAACCAGCACTCCGCATCCAATGGCATTCACAGGAGTTGATATATAAATAAAATTGCGCAGCCAACTCATCAAGGTTTACCTATTTGTCGGGCACGCAAATAATTTCTTTACTCTACAGCTAATCCATTTTTCCTGTTCAACACATGTATATATATGCAGAACAAAGCTAATAATAATATTTCTAGCAAACTATTATTTATTTCAACACGTGTGTATTTTTAACTAAGCGTATACATGATAAAAGGAATATTTTTATCATCAAAAATATTTATTCGACACATGTGTATTTTTAACTAAGCGTATACATGATAAAAGGAATATTTTTATCATCAAAAATATTTATTCGACACATGTGTATTTTTAACACTTCTTATTCACTATAAAAATATAGTTTTCATTGTCGATTCATTTTATTTTTAGAAGACGATAACATTCAACACATGAATTTCAACTCGACGAACAAATTGCAATTCAACACATGAATATTCTATATCGTTTGTATATATATAAAAATGTGATTTTTATTGCTAAAGCCATTTGTTTAAATTCAAATAATATTCAACACATGAATTTCAACTCAACGAATGAATTGCAACTCAACACATGAATATTCCATATCGTTTGTATATATATATATATATATATATATGTGTGTGATTTTTATTGCTAAAGCCATTTGTTTAAATTCAAATAATATTCAACACATGAATTTCAACTCATTCGATCGTTTGTATATATATATATATATATAAATGTGATTTTTATTGCTAAAGCCATTTGTTTAAATTCAAATAATATTCAACACATGAATTTCAACTCAACGAATGAATTGCAACTCAACACATGAATATTCCATATTGTTTGTATATATATAAGAATGTGATTTTTATTGCTAAAGCCATTTGTTTAAATTCAAATAATATTCAACACATGAATTTCAACTCAACGAATGAATTGCAACTCAACACATGAAAATTCCATATCGTTTGTATATATATAAGAATGTGATTTTTATTACTAAAGCCATTTGTTTAAATTCAAATAATATTCAACACATGAATTTCAACTCAACGAATGAATTGCAACTCAACACATGAATATTCCATATTGTTTGTATATATATATAAGAATGTGATTTTTATTGCTAAAGCCATTTGTTTAAATTCAAATAATATTCAACACATGAATTTCAACTCAATGAATGAATTGCAACTCAACACATGAATATTCGCTATAGCATATGTAAATAATTTCAATGAATGAAAACTATTCTAACACATAAATATTTCAGAAAATTTCAGCAGCATAACGGCAGGGTAGTTAAAACCGGGACCGTCCCTAGTACGGCTCCTCGCTCTACCTTAAAACCTCGCGGTTTTTGACAATGGGGATCATGCATCTAGTTCGCACGCAGATGGCATGTTTTATTTTCAATTCCACAATCCTATTCTATTTTGTTTCAACCACAAGAGGGTATTTTTCAACCACCAAGGTATTTTTCAACCATAATATCAACCACAAACAATTATTTCCAACCATTCGTCAAACCATATGATATCACGTTAATCACAAGCAATAAATATCGTCCATGGTCTGTGGACGAGGGGAGTATATATATATAATATAATAATTCACTTGCATTTCATCACAATTCAAAGCATATATGTTTCAAACAACGCTTGTATAATTTATACATCGCTAATATAACTTATACAACACATGTACATGAGGTATACAATGCGTATATAATTTACACTTCGCTTATATAATTTATACAATGCAATTTCATTCACACAAATAGTTTAGATTCCTCACTTTGGTTATTGCAGTGCTAAAAATCGTGGGAAGGTCAGAAAAATCTGCGGCTTCTTCTAGAATGTAGAGAGCCTCCTTGCGGTCACGGTGTCTCCTGTTTCATCAAATTTCATTAAAGAACGAAAAAGATATTATTTTTCAAAGTTTTGCAACACTTAAAAGTGTTATTTTCATTTCAGAATTTTTATCATAAAGGTTTTTAAAACCTTCGAAACTAGGTCTCAAAATTTCAGTCGATCCGTACCTCTATGCTTCGATCAGGCTACGCTGCGTCGAAGAGCTACGAAGCACCTCCAGAACGGCGGTGGTGGCAAGTGGTCCGGTGGTCTGTGCTCGTCGCGGCGGAGCTGAGAAGGTCGCGCCTTCCTCCTCGATTTCCGGCGCCGAAAGTCGATGGGAGGGGACGTGGGTTGGTCGGATGTGGAGAGGGGACTACGGCGAACAAAAACTTCAACTGGGGTCGGCGGCGAAATGGCCTGAGGCGGCGGCGATATCGACGAGAAGTTTTGAACGACGTGCGTCGTTCAATTGTTCTGGCGGCTAGGGTTTCAGAGCTTTTTTTATTTTTTTATTTTTTTTAAAAGAAAATTTCCTATTGGCTAGAATTTATAGAAAATTTTTAAATAGTGTTTTTGCAAACGGACTCCTTTTTAAACCCAACGGCTGTCGCCCCTAGCTAAATACCCTCATTCCGGACACAATGGGATATGTTTCGTTGGCCATTTCGACTGTTACAGTCAGTTATTTTTCAAATTAAAATATAAAACATTCGATATTTAATTTAAACGTACATTTCAATTTGCCAGGGCCACAAACTGAATCGAAAAATTCCAGAAAAATAAATCTAGCTTTGTTTTGACGATACGGTCCTAACAAAACCAGTTTCGTCGAATTCTGAGCTCGTTTGCAAAACGGCCATTTTTAGGTCGACCTATTTTAACAGAATTTGACCAAACACATTATCTTTTGCCCCGCTCACATACTAGCTTCAAAAATTATGAAATCTGAAACTTAGCAATAATTTGACATCCTGGACCCAACAAAAGTGGTTTCGTCGAATTCCGAGGTCGTATGCAAAATCTCTATTTTCAAGGGCTATATATATTATATAGCGACCTTTCTGAAAATTCATTTGGCCATAACTTTTGATTTTCGTTATGAAATTTCGATTTTTCAGATTCGTTAGAAACGAATTGATAAACAGATTTAAATATTTTCAGTTTCGTCAAAATCCGTTATATTTTCCACCCGGTACAATCAGACCAAGTTTGTATTCAAAATTTCAAACTGCAATATTATACCCAATTCTATATTTTATTGAAATATGCCATTTCAATCATTCAAATTTCTTATTAATAACCTGATTTAAAAATTTTAAACTGGTTCACATTTTCCGGGTTATTACAACCATGAACTCGCGTATATCATGATTTTTAGAGTGGTACATATTTGATTCTTATTTTCAAAATCCATTAAACATTCGACAAAAGGTTTGTGAACTAAAGTAAGTAAGAAGGCCTCGTGTTTATATAGAGGCTGATGCCTTGGCCACCACATTGTGGGGTTATAGGTAGTTGTTACAAAAATAATAGTAGGTACTTTAGTTCTAGGCTAGTTTATATTTTCAATGTGTAGCTTACATTATTAGGGCAGGTTCTGTAGTATGTGGACATAACTTAAGGATAAAGGCTTTTTTTTTAATTATTTTTGTCATGAGTTGTTTATCTCAGTCTTTTCTGAGTTCCTTACCTGCTAAGAAAAGAAGTATGATCCTTCTATGCTAAGAAATCAAAAAGAGTGTGTGTGTGTGTGTGTATAAGTTATAAAATATGCGTACTCCATTACAAAAAATTCATTTGTTTATACGAACCGCTATAAACAAAAATAAAAATGCCATTGTATTAAGCAAATTGCCATGGTCCCAAAAATAAAATTAAATAGACAGTATAGTTTATTCTGTGAAATCACAAAATGTTGATTCAGGGTGCAAAATACGTTAAATAAATAGTTGCTTATTTTCCCAATTAAAAATTATGGAAAATTTCTATAAATTAAATTAAAAATACGCCTTCGAAATCTCGTCCAAATTCGAGATCAATATTTAATTATAATTAAATAAATCATTATGGCTTATACACGGTTCCATAGTGACTATTTGAAAATTTGATTTGGACGTAACATACAATCTGTAATATGTTCGCTAATGGATATTCTATTAAATTAGAAAGCTGTTAACATGAAATATCGTGATAATACCGCAAGCGCACGACGTACAATTATTAGTACGTGACGAATATGAGTCGATTCACAGGGAAAGAATTAATTCTAGATTTTACTCAATAAAAAAAACAAATTCAACTGAAGTTTTAAATAATAAAAGCTAAATGAAAACTATAAACTAAGTTGAGAGCTAAATACAAAATGTAAACAATTTGGAGGCAAATCAATTCTCGCATTTATGTAATTTATCAAAAATACAATTTATGATCTCCATTAAGTGATATAAATGCAATACTTAAACCACTTATGATTCTCATGAAAATTGAATTAAAGAAAAACTATTCTAAGTATGGCCTATGAATTATTAACTAAAACTATAGACCATCAAATTTTGTTTTTACTTTCATTTCAAAATCAATAACCACTTAGCAAATATTGATGTAATGTGTGTTTACATTGACTAAGCATAGCCTATTTTTTTGTCAATAAACATAGACTATCAAAACCATTTGTATAAACCTACATCAACATTCACTAACATGAAGCACATATTAGAGATTAGAAATCATACAAATGTTGAACTTACATAAAGTTAGAGAGCATCATTACCCCTAAATCAAGGGATTAGCCACTCATATGTATTATCATATCAACACATGTAAATTTCGACATTAGAAAATAAAGAAAAATGAAAGAAAAACTAAGTAGAACAAGAAGAGAACTAAACTAAGAACATAAAGTAAATCTAAGCTATGAACATGAATGTAAATCCAAGCTATGAATATGAAAGTAAAGAGCACAGAAATTAAATTGCACTAAAACAAAGAAGTTACATAAAATGGCTAAGCAGCCACAGAATTACATAAGAGCTTGTGCTCCTCTCAACTAATCTAAAGAAGGGGATAAAAAGAGAAGAATATTACATCACATAAAGGGGATATATACATGTTTCTAACCCAAAATCCTAATCATATTTGTTGGGAACTCCCCAAAATGCCCCTTCATAAAGCTTCTAATCCTCTCTTAGCCACTAATGAGTCATTTAGGATGCATGATACTTTTTGTCTTATTCAGTTAGTCTTTTGTAAGAAGCTTAAGAGAAAAAGGGTAATTTGAGAGGTGGGGTCCTCCAAGATCATGTATGAGAATTATTTCCTCTCATTCCTTTGTATGCATGCATTTATGCTCCAAATCTTCATGTGTATGCATTAATTGTGCTCCAAAATCCTATAAGAGACAAATACAAAGAACAAGTAAATGCAATCACAAATTAAAACATGTGCAAGTGACCATTTTACACCTTAAATGAGGATGAATGCATGACAATTTGAGAATTTTGGTTTAAAACATGTAAAAATAGCCAATTATGTTTTTTGTTTAATTAAAGTAAGAATAAATGTTTGAATATAAATGTGCACATTTACGTGCACATCAAATACCCCCCACACTTATCTTTTTATTCGTCCTCGAATAAAGAAAAAAAAAACTAAGATAAATCTGTTTTCGTAGGGAGCACAATTGCATTGAGCGTATGCAACAGCCGTTAAACCTCTGGGTGTCCCTAGTAGGATGAGTTCACCCTTCACATTGCCAGTTGGTTTCGTGATAAATTAGGGTTATCTAATATGGTATCAGGGTACGTTTAATTCGTATGCACATAACTGCCACACGTACGGACGCGTGTTGAGATAAACGTTCTTCACAAAAAATACAAGAGACTGCTTCTAAAACTCGAGCATGCCACGAATAAAAAGTTTTTTGAATGATATTTGGAATATAATCTCCTTCAATATCTCAACGAGCACATCCGCACATGTCCCCATCAATCCTGAGAAATGTCTTCAATCCCACTTTACTTGGACTTCTAGGATATATATTTATGAAAGTGAGAGAGAATAAATGGAGATGAATGACTGAAACTCATCGGGTAATGATGGGAGTGGAGGTGAAGTCGATAACGATGGTAGAAGATTGTATAGTATTGTTCAAAAAAAATATAAGAAAATTGTATAGTATTGTTCATAAACATGAAAAAAAAAATGTTCAATATGGCTCCATTATTAAATTAGGTACAGTGATCATAAGCATTAAAAACTTCATCCTCTTATTTGCTCAATATGATGATAGTGATTTTGCATCATCTGGAACAACCAATGGATTTCATAACTGACCAATCATATGTTGAAAGCCATGTTGTTTGTAGAAGAAAAAAAAAGACAAGATGATAGTAGACTAACAAATAATCACTTCACCCTGTAGGCAGAACTATGAGGCATCACTAGGAAAGAAAGAAGAATGGCAGCAACATTAGTTTTTTTTCCTTTAAACCACGATTTTTCCATTCAGCGTAAAAACACACAAAATTAAATTGCTCAGATAAAACTTATCATGTTTTTCTTCGATCTACGCTCCGACTCCATTATTTTTAGATTTTAGATGAAGAAAAATTGGTTAATTTAGGTTTTGAATGGGGATGGTTGAGGAGGAAGATGATGTTTGAAGCGTGTATTTTTTTGAACGAGGGCAATACGGAAAGACAGTGGGGTGGCAATGGGAAAACATGGGGTGCTTGTTTTTTTTCTAAAAATGACGGGTTGGGAAATGAAATTGATGGGGTGGAAATAGATTTTGCCAAAAAAATATTGATTTCAACTGTTAGTTGACTAAATATATGCGTCCAATCGACTAATATAAACAGGAAAGAATTAGCTCGTTTTTGCCATGATTCACTCGGTAGGTATACTATGTTTAGTCGACTAAACCGATATATGAAATATTATTATTTTCTTTATTCAGTTGACTGATATTGTCCATTGAGTCGACAAATTTATGTATTTTATTTTTATTTTCATAGTGTCAGATTCATCCATATATTATTGCATAACCAAGTTTATTTTTTACTAAAATAATTTATACATTTATTACAATAAAAACATATGTATTAAACATTATAAATAATACATAATGTTGTACAATGTGACCTGACGAGAATATTGTTTTGATTAGAATAACCACCCCCTCATTTGTTATGTGGAGTTATAGTTCCTCTTATCGAAGACTCAACAAAGTGCGGTCATTTCTTATAAATACATTTTTTTAGAGAATGACCACATATGCTAAGAATACACTTCTTTAGAAAGTTCAGGTGAGCTCCTTGATGTTTCTATTGGTAGTAAATTTCGCCTTGCACATTTATGATTTCTTTATGGTACTGATGAATTTTGCTTAGTCTCATGTGAATTAAAGCAGAGTCGAGGTTAATACTTCACCTAACCTTTTCACCAGGAGGGGAATATCCTTTATGATACACATCAGTGTCTGGTTTTTGAAAAATTTTATGCGAAGGAGGTGTATTTTTGGTTGGGGATAGGATAGTGATGGTTGAAACAGTGTTAAACTCTATTTTTGAAATTTCCTTAGAGGATATTTTGAAATGTTAAAAAGGGTAAATATTAATATTTTTTCATGGTGGATCCTATATGTATACATACACTCTTATTTTTTCAACTGCCAACACTTATATGTGTCGTAGACTAGTGACAATAATATGTGTTGCTATAGTAAAAATGTGTCACCAAAAATGTGCCAACACTTATTTGTGTTGATATGCCTGGTCAACTCTTATATTCTACAGACAAAAGGGTAAGTTCTCACACATAACCCTAATTGATGCCTCAACGCTTATTCCTCCAAGGCCGCATCATAAGCAAATAAAAAGAATGGACATCGAAGTATTGTGATTTGCTAATCAATATCTCAAATCGGTATTAGCCTCTCAAATCCTCTCTTCATGACTTCGAATTAGGGCTTCTAGGAATAGGGTCTTCTAGGAATCACGATGCCTTCTAGGAATCACGACGGCTTCTAGGAATCACGATAATAGGTGAAAAAATCGATTTCACTTTCTTTTGTTTGGACTATAGATATGAATTTTTTCTGTATTGGGTTGTATACATGAGCAACTGTGTATTTGTGTGTGCTCTTTTGCTTTGTTCTGGGTAGATCCCATTATTTTTAGGGCATGTTAGCAAATCTGTGAGGGGTTAAGTCGGTTAGCTTCATGTATAAATAGTGGGTCATTGATTTTAAACAGTGTGAAGAAATCAATTGCTACTTTCGTTCATTTTCTATTACCTGCTCTTTAATTCTGCTGAGCAATTCCTCGATACATGTTCTTTAGTTCATTATGCCTTTGTATTGTACACTTTTCAGTTAAAATATGCAGTTGGTTTCATGAAGTTTGATTCGTTCTTTTTCTTGCCCCAGTAACAAAATTATGGACGTTTTAGGACATGGTAAGTTTGAAACACTTGGCACGCTTGGGATATCTTGTATGCTTCTAGCAACTTCTGGAGGAATTGCCTGGCATGCTATTGACATCCTATAGGCATACTTGAAATTTGTTTTTTCTTAGGTTTTTTAATGTATTTTATTTTACTTAATATATGATTTTGATGCCTTTTCACATGGCTCCCCTTACAAGTCGTCGCCTTATGACTCAGGGAATTTTATCATCAAGTCTAGATATGGTCAAGCATATTCATGACGAGTCCCATAATCATGGTGTACATCATCACGGTATTGATTTGGAGCATCCTATCCTCGCCTTGAGTATGACATCTGTATCCATCTCTATTAAAGAATGGTAAAGTGTCTGCATAATAGTTTCTTTAGATTTACTCGATATAATTCACATTTATTCATGGTGACATGACCATCTTTATATATTTGCAGCTACACATAGATTGCCTTTAGAGGCTTATAGGCCTAGACTTTATTTGGAATACCATATTACAAAATCCTATTACCATTTGTTTTTTTTAAGATAAACATACAAGCTCAATTCAATTTTTTGTTACACACTTGCAAACATCTTCTCCTAGGTTTTGTAACCTTCCTTTAGCATAGTTAAATTTAGATGTTTCTTCCACAAATATTCAGGTTTTCTAACCTGTCCTTACTTATTTAATTGAGAATGGACCTGAAATATCTTATTTATACCACTCTTATCTAACTCAAGGTAAATCAAAAATGAATGTGAACTTACATTTGATCCATTCATGTCTTGATGAGCTCATAGCTCTGAGAAATAAATGAATTACTAACTTGTATATTCTGTGATATTCTACCAAAACTGAGCAATAATTCTAGACTATTATTTGTATCGTTGCAGCCTTTATTGGATCCCCAAAAAGGCTGTTGAAAGAGAAGAAAGTGAACCGATGGAAGCAAATGCATGGAATCACCGTTCAGATGCCGTGTCATTTGTTGTTGCTCTTGTTGGAGTTGGTAAAATTCTTTCTCACTACAGTATCAATATTTGTAGTGCATTAACCCCTTTTTATTCGAAAGGATGTTGTGGTAATATGCTTACTAGATACGTCTTCATTTTGTAGTAAATAATTTTATGTTGTATAAGTACACTAAGGAAAACAACACGGTTTTTGGTGCAGTCCACCCCTTCATTGTTAACTTAGCGATCTTTCCCATTACGTGATTCACTTTATGGTCACAGTTGGAAAATATATTATGTCCAGGATCACTAATTATTATTATAGGTGGAGCTATATTGGGAGTACCATGTCTGGATCCACTTGCTGGATTTTATATGTCAGGCATGATTCTGAAAGTTGCAATTGAATATGGGCATCAAAGGTATGCCAGTCTTTTTTTTTTTTTTTTTTTTTTTGAGTTTACGTTATGTTGCACATGCACATACAGATATTATATATACACACACACACTCCTTTTCGAATATCAACCGAGAGTTTCTTTTGCACCAACTGGATAGTTTGTTGCTTCAACATAATATATTTATTTTTTGAAAAGTTACAAGTCTTCTACCTATAACAATGAGAACCCCTATATTAGTAGTGATATAGCTATAGCGCTTTGGGCAGGTGTTGGCCCCATGCAGAATTTTCAAATGATATTAACTACTAGTGTACTGCTGTTTTGAGCTAACTTTTTATATATTGTATATATGATTTTGTTGGATGAATTTAATTTTTGCAAGTTTTGGAAAATAAATTTTACTTGAGCATTAATTAATTATATGGTTATAATTTATATGCTGTAAGATGATAAATAATAAGCATCGTGTACAAAGTGATTTATCTATCTAATATCAATTTGCATTATGCATTATATTCCAAAAAAAATTAGATCATGAAAACATTGCGATTAAATTTTAGATTTCATTTCTAAAAGAAATCAGAATCCTTTTTTACCAAAAATAAAAGAAAGACATAATTTGAAACAGTTTTGGGAAAAAAAATCATGTACAAAGACTTGACCAACTTTCATATCACATCCAAGATGTATACATTGTAAGCCTAGAAATTCTTGAATCCACGAATTATTACTAGCTAATCCTATATGGCCTTTTGTTTTTCTAAGTAACTAAAACGGTGAATAAAATAGTAAAAATCGAATTTTTTACATGTGTGTCTTCCAAATAAAATGGTAAATCTTGAATGTGGTAGGTTATACAAGCATAAAGAAGATACCAAGAAATAGAAACGAAAAAAACTGCAAATGATTGGATATGCTCAGTTTCAAACAAAACTGAGCATATGCTTAGTTTTGTTTCAAACTGAGCGTATGCCTAGTTTCAAATAAAACTGGGCATATGCTTAGTTTCAAACAAAACTGAGCATATGCTTAGTTTTGATGAAACTGAGAAATACTCAGTTTTGATGAAACTGAGCGATACTCAGTTTCTTGAAACAGAGCATAGCAATGTTATGAACAAGGATTTGTTGATTTTTTTAATATGCCTGATATTTTCATACAAGATGTGACCTATTCTCATTAACATTAATTAACCATGTTCAGTTAGTTAATACAAGGTATCATTTATCAGTTTTGCAATTTGTTGATTTTGTAAAAATGAGTGCGTTTATATTTTATAGGCACTTGTGGAGGAGGAGGAAAAAAACTGAATTTGGAATGTAATAGCAGCGGGAAAGCAAATATGTTTGATCTTGACAATGATCATATCTCCAAAAAATTTGGTTCTGATAAAAGGAAAATTATTGTCGTGCAATTATCTCCTCTTCTTCCGTAAAGCACGTAGATATGATGCAAGCATCAAAAGCAATTACCGACAAGAATAAAAAGGACGATTTTCGTCAATGGTCTATGAAATTACAAAATCAAGTTAGAAGTCAAGTGGTGAGTCATGTGTCAATCCAAATCAACGATGCTCTTAAATCATTTGCTTCATCCTTTCTTACTATGGTACCGGGATTACAACATAACATTAATGGAGGTGTTGTGACGCCTATGACATTACAAGCTTTGTGAATTTTTGGATGGAGGCTTTGTGATATGGTCCATGTTTCGCCTTCATAATATCTGAAATTCTATGTATCTTTAGTGAAACTTTGTAATGTTTTTTGTAATTTGAACTTGACATTATAGTATTTTGAAACTGGAAGCATTATGCAAAAGTGACTTTGTTGAATTTGAAATATGGAAGTGTACCGAATACTTTTATTTGAATTGATATGTTGAATTATATATGTGATTGAAAATCATAAAAACATCTATATAATAAAATTCCACCCTTGGACAAACAACAAGACAAAGAGCGGTTCAGATTTATTTTCAGCAAAGATAAAGAATGGCCAGGATTACATCATTTGCCCACGTTTTTTGCTTACCTTGACATCTGCTGTCAAATATATTCCATGCGGATCGATAAATTGCGTGTCCCACGTTTGCTCACCACGTTTTATTATCTTCCTTTTTTAGTATATTGAAATTATCCTCTCCGTATTCATTTCTTTTTAAAAAAAAAATCTTTTCAATAACTTCTTTCTGTATTTTGACACGCGTTCAAATTTTAAATGCGTAATCAATGTGCACATTAATGATTCTATTAACATTATTTTTTACGTTTGTTTCTATACTCATCTTTTTTTATTAATAATTCTCTTGGAAACACATATTATTTTGATATTATTTTCATTAATTCTGTTTCATTATCTTCCTTTTTTAGTATACTGAAATTATCCTCTCCGTATTCATTTCTTTTTAAAAAACAACTTTTCTATTTATTCTTTCTGTTTTTTGAAGCGCGTTCAGATTTTAAATAAAAAAATCCTTTCTATTTATTCCTTTTTTTTTACGCACGGGTTGGTTACAAAAGACAGAAAGTGGCTGAGATTTATTTTCAGCAAAGATAAAGAAAGGCTCAGATTGAAAGAAGCGCCCACGTAGTTAAATTTATTTCCTTTTAAACACATAGTTAATTTTGTTGTATGTGTAAATTAGTATTTGGTATTGTTAATGCCATTAATGCGTTTTTATTTTATTACATTTAATTTTCTTCCTACAAAAAGGAAATATTAGGTTATAATGACTATATGGGTTTATTATGTGATAAATGACACAGATTTTATGCATTTCTGTCCCATTATTTTTTTTGTTCTTTGTTCTTACATGTAGGTACGAATCATTTACCGTGCCGCCATTTACTACTTGAAAGCTTGAATCAGGTTCTACTTCTAATCAGGTTCTATTTCTACTTCCTATTCTTTTTACTTGGATGATGACATGAACGCCCTTCAAGTTTTTGAGACAACATATTCATTTTAAAATTACGATGAAATATTAAAGTTGTTGGATATTTGAAATATGAAGATTGATGTTAATCCACATTTGGTCATTGATATTTTTGTGTCATGCTATAATCATAATCCTTTACACATAAACACTCAAAGCACAGCATATGCTATTCTTTTTCTTTAATCCGTCATACTATTTGGTCCTTGCACCAAAAATACATCATGGTCTATCCGTGTTAAACTTTGATTCAGTTGTATGCCTGATATACACTCAATGCACAGCATATGCAATAATTTTTATTTAATCGGTCATAGTATTTGGTCCTTACAACTAAAATACATCATGTTCTACTCCTGTTAATCTTTGATTTAGTTATATGCATGATCTTTATTATGAAAACACATCATGACTTTTACATATTACTGTTTATACGGTAATGACATAAATATAAGGTAATGCCATAAATATAATGCCATAAATGAGTAACAAATAAATATAATGCCATAAATGAGTAATAAGTTTACGTGTTTAATAGAATCTTTGTGCTAATTTTTATGTTCGAAACAAACGTCTCATACAAAGGCTTACTGCATTGCACAAAATTTGTCAACAAAAAGATATATAAGCTGAAATTTTTTATTCACGTTTTTAATGACTAAAAAATAATAATTAAATCTTTAGTCTTACATTTATATAATTGAATATTCATGTTTGTATGTGAAGGGATGGGCGTTTTTAGGATTCCCATCTTCATATGCCTCATTTTGACAAAAACATCAAAATTTCATGTCAATAATAATGACTTAATATAAGTTTATATTAACACACAATATGGTTTTGATAAAAGAAAATGCATTTTCTTCATAAACTTAAATAATACAACTTTGTGTGAAATTAGATAAGTTTCTGTATTTGTGTATTACCATGTTCTATAGTAAATTTCATAATAAATGCTAAATTAATGCATACAAATTAGCATAATTTAAGTCATTTAATAGATGTTAAATTAATGCTAAATTACCATGTTCTATAGTAAATTAGCATAATTTAAGTCATTTGATAGATGTTAAATTACCATGTTCTGTAGTAAATTTAACAACAAATTTCACAATAAATGCTAAATTAATGCATACAAATTAGCAAAATTTAAGTCATTTAATGTGTACAAATAAAGTTTAACGTCATAACATGGTTTTGATAAAACCAAATGCAATTTCTTGATAAACTTAAACAAAACTAATAGGTGTTATAACACTGCGGATTCGCCATGCGATATCATTGCGAAATGCATTGCAGTCAATTTGCTTATTACGGGTATTTACAATATGCCTTTTATAATCTATATCTTCTACCTAACTTCTACCATTTTTCTTCGTTATCAAAAGCGAACAACCTATAATGTTAGACAAAGAACCAGTTCTTTCAAATATTGTGTGGAATCGTCCGCAACAACAAAGCCCATCACCGTCTTCAAACTCACATGCATCAGATGTGGCATGTGCTACAAGTCAAACTCATATCTTTGACAAACAATGTACAAATAACTCGCATGACGACATGAGTATGGAAATAATATCAGATTAAATAGTAACACACATAATGACATGACGCCATGTAATATGGACTTTACAAATTAAAAAAAAAAAAAACAAGTAGGTGAAACATATTAATATGGTATTTCGTTAATAAATAAATAGTAATATTTAATCTGACATTATTTGCTGGCAAGATGTATATATAATATCATATTAGTATGTGGTATTAAGTTCAGTCTTGCTTGATAACCAGGCTAAAAACAAAATCAATAAGCGAAAATATGTTTTTTAATGAAGACATAGCGAATTGTTGAGTAATACAACCTTATAATTTTATTAGAAAGCTACCATTTTTATGAGGTTCTCTTTCCTTCTCATTAATGAACAGGGGAAGATATTTTACTTCTACTGTAATGGCTTGAAAGCCTCTTTGTTCTGGAATCCAGCGATCGTTTTCGATGATAGCATCTACTTTGTTTTCATAGCCCCCAAACTAGATCTTTCCCATTTACAATTTTGCAAGAGAAGAATTTTTAACGGTCATCCTTGCTTTTAAGAATGTTTTTCCGAAATCCCAGTAGTGTTTGTTTTCTTTTACATTCCTCTTGGAGTTTTAGTTCTCTTTGGCTAATGACAAATATCAAGTTACAATGCTAAAGCAAAGTAAATATTCAATTATTAGTGGGTTAGAATTAATTTCAAGTTATATGATCCTATCTGAAATGCAAAAACTATAATGTGAACATAAGAAATGTTCACATATATAGGACAGTATAGACCAAAGGGTATGGCTCCACGAAGATAATATCCGATGAGATTCCTTAAAAGTTGACGACTTCAAAGTTGCTAATATAAATGCAGTAAAATTCAGTGCTTAATGTATACTTTTTTCCTTATTTTTAACACTGCAGATGCTATGTATATTCATCCAAGGCAATATACATCCCACTTGATTATACCCTTCCATCAAGCACAACTTTGTTCATATCAAAGTATTATTTAGTTGATTTATCAAAACAAATGGCAAAACAGTTTTGTTAATCATACAATTTAAACTGAAAATGACTCAAAACATGTTTTGAAGGCATGAAGTCCATGGAGCACATCGATACATCCTCGAGAAGTTTATGAAAGATAGAGCAAACGTGAGCTAGATGAGTTGGATTATTTTTTACAAGTGATTATGAGAGCAAAGACTAGATAAGCAAGTCAGACAAAGTCATATTAATGGGTGCCTTGCAAAAAAAAAAAAGTCATATTGATGGGTTAACATATAAACTGTTGCTCTGACAAAAGGTTCACTTAATATAATCAATCTTTATGTATGCCAATCCATTCTGACTATGTACTTTCTTTTCTTCTTCACTTCATTTTTTTTTTCATTTTGGTTGATTCTTGCTAATATATTTTTCATATGCAAGAGTAATGTCATAATTTATAAAAAATTCAAAAGAGTATTTTCTGTTACAGAAAATTTTATCAAGTGATATATTTCCATTTACTGCAATTATGTCAAGAATAATTTTTATGATGAAAATTTCTGTATCGTTTCATTCCATATTTTGACATTTCGTCATTAATTCTTGCAACATGATATTAATTGCAGTTTATTCCATTTACATTCCAGAAAACTCCATGTGCATAAAAGCATTTTAATAGAAATGCATAAGAGAAGAGAGATTCTAAAGAATAGACAGCAAAAATGAATTAGGAAAAGGACAAATATAAATACGGTATCATGCTTGCGTTTGAAGTAAGATGGATGTGTTATCAATGGTAAATCTTTAATTTACATGTGATTAATTAACGTATCTAATTTACCATCAAATATGTAAGTCAAATAACTTTGTTCATGCTTTCCTTTCAAGCTTATGAATATTCATTTGAAAAAGTCATGTTTTCCTTCTCTGTCACAACAACGTCAGGGCCATAATGGTGTCCCACCTGGCAGGTTGTACGTATGGGATATTTTCCAAGTATAACGCTACATACAAGGAGCATCATAAATGAATTTATGACTGAATGTGAGGTCTCAATATATGAATCTGCTATATTATGTATTATTTTATTTCTTTCCATGTATACATTAATCTTTGCCCGTTTCCATAATACATGTACAAATGATAGCTTTTATATGTTGATTATTTTGTCTTTATGGATATGCCCTCATTTTCATGCAAACATTTGTCAAATGCAGCATGCTCTTTTTGCATGTCAAAGCGGACCATGTTTCATATTCATTTTTCACTTAAAAATGAATCATACTTACATTTAATTTTTTGGTTCACGTATATTGTAGGCTTGGTTTTTACATCTATTATTCTTGGTAATCATTTTAAATTGATATATTACATGTCAGTTTCTTTCTATAGTGACACTGCGCAAACTATTTTAGTCTACAATTTTAGCAGTTTTCAAACTTACTATGTTTTTCTCAATATATTCATTTTTTTATCAGAAATGCTATGTGGCCCGGAATCCTGTTTGTCACTATATGCGAAAAGTATTTTGACCCTTGGATTGTTCACATGCCCATGAATTACGTGCATGTACCTTGAATTACATCCGTTCGTTTTAAGATCCGCACAAAATGCCAGGCATTCCTTCGGGCCCTGTAGCATTACTGTTTTTTTATTACTACTGAATACTATACATAGAAATATAATTTTTCATTGTACTATCATACGGTCTTTTAATTATTTATTTGTTTAACCTAAAACTGCATAACAGATAAATGACAAGCATTTTCTCCAGCGGAATATAAAAGAAACAAATTGTTCTTTAGTCGGCTTTTGTTTCATGTTATGCATCAGTAAAATCTGAGAAGTTTCCATTGAGCACTCCGTAGTTTCTTAACCAGTAAAATTTGAATGTTAACTAGAAATAATATATAACACCATTTGATTTTTGTCTAAAAATATGTATAACAATTTCCCTCTTTTAACCATTTTCCTGTACAAAAATCTTCAAGTTTGATTTTCATGAAGTCATATAAGTTCTTTATATTTTTATTTTCAGATTGTTCGATAATGAAGCTTTATAAGAAGGGCTGACATTTGCTTTGTTCTTCTTCTCTATATGCATTGTGAACATAATGTAATATTTCATTGGTAATAGGCTATAAAGCTTATAGAAAATGTCTGCCATATGATCTGCTACATATATTATGAACATGTTCTAACATTCTATTTATAATGGGCAACAGATTCTTAATCCTAAGTTGGATTGAAATCTGGCAATGTGTATGTCAAATTATTTATGCTAATAATTTATAAAATACAATGGGGCATTCACATGTACTTTTTGTTCACATAGCGCTTCTATCATTCTCTCATTATTGGTCTCCTCATACATATATCTTTAACTATGCCTACTTTTAAACTACTGAATTGTTTTTTATCTTTATCTTATGAATGCTAATTTTTTTCTGCTTACTGTTCTTTTACTATGTTTTATCTCTCATATAATTCATAACTACTCCGGTTTTAATTAACAAAATAAATGCATTATGTGTGTTCCTATTGAAGAGATAGAAAAAAATTAATTGAAATTCTCATATAAATTAATTAGGTTTGAAAAATAATGATAATGACACAAATGTATTAAGCACGAAAGGAAAATAATGTGGGCCTTAGAGCATTTAATGCATTTTTCTATTGCAGGTAGTTCATGCATGCTACATCAAATCTGATTATTCCTACTATCAACCTTTGTATATATGAAAATGAATAATTTGTATATTCGGAAAGTTGTTTAAAAAAGGGATATTGACTCTCGCATAATATATGATCAGTAAATCAACTTCAAATTCATTTTTGGTCAATGCATGTTTTAAATAAAACAGTAAAAGGTATTACAATATTTATACAGATATGTGTAGCCTGATATAATTTGAATGCATAAATTGCATTACATTAGGTAGGCATTCATGGGGCATTTACTTTATGCCTTCAATGTGAAGTAGGACGATAAACAAAAAAAATGATTCATTAGTTGTTCGTTTATGTACTGGAAAAGGAAATAATGTAGAATCAATTTATGAATTGAGTGAATGCATTAAAAATAGTAATGAACTATCACTTAATTCATTCCAACAATAGCATTTACAATGGAAAATGGATTATGAAAAGTATTAAATCTGTTATTTGTTCTTTTGTACAAATCCAATACTACATCAATTAGCCTATTACATATATCAACATCACTATCATATTGGTTTTTCTAAACACATATTATATCATACAGGTTGTTCCATAGCTAAAAATAAAGTAGAATTTATGATAAGTAGATAACATGTCATAGCTTGATTAACACTGTGTAACCACATTCAACATGAATAAAATGATATGTAATGTTACAAATGTTAACCTTTTATGCAGTAAAATTAAGTTTTGACTACTTTCGCTCATACTTTCAAGCTATGACTTCAAAACTAATGCAATACCACTGAACAATCGATCATCTCATGTTTTTCAATTGTGACTACTTTCACTCTAAGCATATGATTATTACGATCCACGACACACACAATTTAATCATCTCAACAAATTATGGCACCCAACATCTTATGCATCCGTGCAACGCACGGGTTTCCACTCGTATTATATAAGTGTTAGCAATTTATATATGCCAACATTTATAAGAGTTAGTAGGATTATGATACTGTCCTTTATAAGTGTTACCATATCTTATAGTTCCAACATTTATAAGTGTTAGCAACGAATATGTTTGTAACCCTTATAAATGTTGCCATATCTTATGGTTCCAACATTTATAAGTGTTAGCAATGCATATGTTTGTAACTCTTATAAGTGTTGCCATATCTTATGGTTCCAACATTTACAAATGTTAGCAATGAATATGTTTGTAACACTTATAAGTATTAGCAATGAATATGTTTGTAACACTTATAAGTGTTAGCAGTTACTCTGTTTGTAACAATTATAAGTGTTACAGGAAATTTCTCACAAGCTATTGGTGACACTTAAAAGTGTTACATAAATTATTTGTAACACGTATACTTGATGGGAATCCCTTGTTTTTGTGTAGTGATAGTACCTGATTAAATTTTGATTATAACCATAAATAAATTTGTTGTTCAAATTTACTTGAAGTTTTAACACTAATTTTTTTATAACAAACAAAACTATAAATTGATTTCTTTATATAAAACTTGACCGTAATAACATTTATTAATTTCGCATGTATTTAGAAATTTGGTAAACAAATAGGTTTTTAAAATTTAGTGAAGTTATCAGTATTAAAGTATAAAAATTACTGTATTCTTATTTATAAATAATGAAAAATATGATTCCTAATTCTCTTGTTAAATTTACAAATATTTGTTCATTTAACAGTTTTGTAAAAATATCTGCTGTTTGATTTTCTAAACAAATAAATTCAGGTGAATTTATATCTTTTTCTATGTTATCACGTAAAAAATAATATAGTATATCTATACGTTTAGTTCTGGAACAATTTATTGGATTTTAGACAAGTTTGTAGCACTAGTGTTATAACAATAGAATGTTGATTCATTTAAGTTAAATCCAAAATTCTGTAATGTTTATTGCTTATAAATTAGTGAAAATTAGGCATACATCTATAACACCCCACCTCCATTAAGGTCACTCACAAAGGGAATGCCTTAACTTTGGTGGAGCGTTTTAGTAGACAGAACAGAAATTTACAAGACAGATAAACAATACTTGAGAAATTATAACTTTATTACAGCGGAAAACATAAATCAGTTTGGTTACATCTTTACCAAAAACTCAAGTACATAAATATCAGTCTTGTTCAGAAAATCATCAGAGTACAAAACTTTAAAGTCATAATCCCCACAGAAGTTGCCATAAAGAGTCAAGCCATACTTTAAGTACTCTGAGTACTTCAAGCAGAAGAAATTCGGATCAAGCCAAAGTATTCCCTCCTTGGAAAACCTGGGGGGAAACGGAAGAAAAGGGGCGAAAACAAGCAAGGTCAGACATAAAGTCTGGCAAGTCCAATGACTTTCAGCATATGAACAGATAATAATAATCATGGCATGCAAATAAAACTGGATGAGAGATAACAGTAACAGCAGCAGCAGATGTACTTAGGTTAAACAGAAGAAACAGAGTAATATTACTTTTCATCTCTCTGCACTAATACTAGTATAACAGGATTAGGTGTCACCCTAATGTCTAAACTGAAGCATAAACAGGAACAGAATAATTTCCACAGAAATAGAAACGCTAATAATGGGCCTTTACCACCTGAACAGAAACAGACAGAAGCAGAATGTGGATAATGGGCCTATACCACCCGAACAGAGACAGACAGAAACAGAATGTTAATAATGGGCCTTTACCACCCAAACAGAAACAGACAGAAATAGAAATAGATTAATCCCTACGGAAACAGAATGTAGAATTAGGTGTACACTAGTAAATGCGCCTTTACCACCCAAACAGACGGTATCACGCAGATAGGTGTTGCCACCCAACAGAAACAGACGGTACCAACAGAAACAGAACTAAGTGTACCCTAAAACCCTACCCCAAGCGTTCGGCTCCCTAATACATAAATACCCTGTGTCGGCTCCACAATAGGGTGTATCACTCCCTAAAGTGACAACCAATTAGCACAGGCCTATTTACAGATGTCACGGCGTCTTACATCCTCAGAGGCAGACCGGGATCCATGTACGCACATGACCCGGTTGGAACGCACCATCAACACCCCTTGCCATTATCAGAATGAACCACTTATAATTAGTTCAGTAAGCGTGCCCGGACCCTACCTACTGTTGGGTCAAAGTTTTGATACCAGAAAGGGTTACTGACTAATATGGGTCCCAAACAACATACTACACAAGTAATTTCTCTCCTAACCTTGTGTCGCTAGACTAACAGATTTCAGATTAACTTGTTTACAAGTTCAGACATACAGAGTTCAGATCAACTAGTTCATAGATCAGACAAGTTTTTAGACTAACGGATCAGATATATCGATTTAACAGATTTCCAGATTTGTCTAACTTTGTAATTGGGCCTATAGATTCACAAAACGGGTTTGTTAAATTCATTAGTCCAATTGGTTTAACCCTATCCACCCAACATGTTTTAGACATCATATTTATCCCAAATTTGCATTAATTAGATATTTATGCACGGACCTCTCACATTAGGTCAGTAGCTTGTGGCCGCTGGATATGCCTGGCGGTTCCGGGCAGACTTCTGCCACAAGCCAGACCTAACCTCGTGTCTAAGCATATTTTAGTTATGCATACGACCTCTCACATTAGACTGACATTTTGCGGTCGCTGGTTAAGCCGGTTGGTTCCGGGCAGGCTTCTACCGCAAATAGAGTCTCACCTCGTGTCATAGCCAATTCATTCCAATACAGATTTATCAGATATCAGACTAATTCTGTTTATTTAATAGATTAAACTTCTATACAAGTTACAGCAGATTATTCGAGGTTCTATTAACAAATTTTGCTCAATTTTAATTCGAGCCTACAGATTCACATACTTCAAATTTTCAGCATTTCGGTTCCAACAGATTACGTCATTCTACAGATTAAACAGATAACAGATCTCGCAGACTAGGCTATTTAGCAGGTAGCATAATTAGCAGATTAGGCAATTCAATCTAGTTAGCAGTTTAGGCAATACGACAGAACTAGCGGATTAGGCAATATAACAGACTTAGCAGATAACAGATTTAGCAGATTATATATATATCATATCTTGCCTAATCATAAGTTTAGCCTAAACTCACCTGCCAAATCATGGTCATAATTCATAATACCACATATGCTCCTAATTTTTAGTTAAACATTACACAGTACGGAATATTCTCCATAAACCACGATAAACCATATGAATTATGCCAAGTTATAGCCTATGATGTCAGATATCCAAAAACCCTTATTTAGGCGCATTCACATCCTATTTTTGTATAGGTCTTTACGCCTAAGTCACATATCCCTTTTTCAAGTCATGAATTTTTACATAAAAGAATATGTCCAAAAATCAAGATTTTTCAACTATAACATGTAGTATGTCCTCAACATGCATTACCATTCATGCATAACATGTTGTAAATTATCTTTAAACTCTAACATCAGACCTTGATTTAAAACATGCATTATGCCCCCAAGTTTCAAGTTGTCCTATAATTCCCCTTCTCCCAAATCACAGATTATCATACCTAGTATGAACAGACCTAGATCTAACATATGTTTATTTCTCAAATTAACTACAGATCTAGATTACATCATGTACTATGTATCTAAATTAGTTTCATGTTTACGGTTAAATCTACGCCCCGAATCCCAAGTCATAAGTCCAATATATTTTATGCCTCAATCTCAAATCATATGTTAAATATGCCACATGTCCAATTGTATGCCTCAGATTTTATGTCATGTCCTCGAATCAGTCATGTCCAATTATGTATTATTCATTATTTGTCCCAAACATTTTAGCGTTCGTGCGTTAATCTATTATGAGATTTGGCTCAGGCTCGTGGTAGCCTGGCTATAGATAGAAAGAAGAAAGAGATACAGAATAAGATAGATCTAAACAGAACAGACATAACCTCAAATTCAGATTTACAATTCATGTCACAATCATAATTAACGTTTATAGCGGAAAATAACTGTACTTGCCTTTAGTGGTTTTAAGAAAGTATAATAAACTGTTGTTGATGCAGAAATGCTGAATTATTCTTCCTTAATTGTCGTAGCTCTAAACTTGGATTTGAGATTTGATTTAGCTTTTAATTCTATTCAGGTTGGAGGAAGATTCATCAGTCCAAGTCTTGATTCCGGCAGGGTAGCGACGCCATTTTTATTTTTAATTAGAAAAGATGCAGAATATAGACAGAATGAAATGGTGTGGAGAGAATGAGGCTAGGGGTGAGTTTATATAGGATTAGGTGGACGAATCTACACAGAAAACGAGTCTAAATATCATAATACATCATGTTTATAAAGTGGGTTTTGGGAGCAGGTCGACCCCCAGGTCGACACTATGGTCGACCTGGTCTGAGGGAGGTCGACTACCCAGTCGACCTGGTCAGGGGTAGGTCGACTACCCAGTCGACCACCCAGTCGACCTGGGTCCTAGGCGGGAAATTCCCGCCTAGCCTGCTTCTGTGTTTGAATTCGAATTTTCGAGCTGTTTTCGATTCTGAAATTTTCTGAAACTTCGGAGGGCCATATCTCCCTCATACGGACTCCATTTCTCGAAAACTCGGACTCGTTTCCAAGCAGAATTTCGAGACAAACGCAATGGCGCAACCCGTTTCCCTTGGTTATTATTTTATAATTTAATTATTCTCTGATTTGTTACTTATATGATTACAGAACATACGGGGTGTTACATTCTCCCCTCCTTAAAGGATTTCGTCCCCGAAATCTTCAAGTTGAGAAGAATGTGTCCTACCATCCAATCATCCATCTACTCAACCATCATCCACAAGCATCCATTGTCCTTAGAAAACTTCTAATGTTATATGAACATATGCAAAAGTGTGTGTATATGTTCCTTATCTAATGCAAAGATCAGGCGGTCCACTTATTCTGTTGACCTTCTTAATGCGAATTATGTTAGTGCCATGAGTCCAACATGTATGCAATTTTCCTATTTGATACATATCATTCTTATATGAGTGACAACCATTCATTCATATGCAACATCCATGTGATGAATCAATCATTTTTCATCCACAAAAATTGAAAATGCTCATACATCCATATGCAGTATGAGAGTGTTTTCGAGCCGATCTAGTGCATAGTGTGTGTATATGCATCCACGATCAACCACTAGCAACCACTTGCATCCATTTGCAACCATCAAACATAACATGTCTCAAACACATATTTACATCCATAGGATTCCTATCTATAGGTCGAAGACTCGATTGATATGATACAGTCGAATGATGGAAGCGAGTACAGATAAAACAAAAACTTAGTTTCCATTAGACCTTGGTTGAGAGACAAACTCCCCTAAGTATCAACCCCGAAGACCGAAATCAACATCAGATTGACACCCAGAGGATTACCCTCCTAAGACAATGTCAAAAATGGAATGAAAGAAAAAGATTTAAAACGGAGAACGGAATAGATAGATATATGGCTCTTTGGGGATTATATTTTTCAAAATAAACTTTACTTTTGAAAATACTTCCTTTTTAAAACCTTTTTGAAAATAGTTTTCAATTTTTTTTATCAAATCCAGTAACCTTCAGCTCTGATACGAAGTATAACACCTCACCTCCATCAAGGTCACTCACAAGGGGAATGCCTTAACTTTGGTGGAGCGTTTAAGTAGACAGAACAGAAATTTACAAGACAGATAAACAATACTTGAGAAATTATAATTTTATTACAGCGGAAAACAGAAATCAGTTTGGTTACATCTTTACCAAAAACTCAAGTACATAAATATCAGTCTTGTTCAGAAAATCATCAGAGTACAAAACTTTAAAGTCATAATCCCCATAGAAGCTGCCATAAAGAGTCAATCCATACTTTAAGCACTCTGGGTACTTCAAGAAGAAGAAATACGGATCAAGCTAAAGTATTCCGTCCTTGGAAAATCTGGGTGGAACGGAAGAAAAGGGGCGAAAACAAGCAAGGTCAGACATAAAGTCTGGCAAGTCATGGTCATAATCATAATACCACATATTCTCCTAATTTTTAGTTAAACATTACACAGTACAAAATATTCTCCATAAACCACGATAAACCATATGAATTATGCCAAGTTATAGCCTATGATGCCAGATATCCAAAAACCCTTATTTAGGCGCATTCACATCCTATTTTTGTATAGGTATTTACGCCTAAGTCACATATCCCTTTTTCAAGTCATGAATTTTTACATAAAAGAATATGTCCAAAAATCTAGATTTTTCAACTATATCATGTAGTATGTCCTCAACATGCATTACCATTCATGCATAACATGTTGTAAATTATCTTTAAACTCTAACATTAGACCTTGATTTAAAACATGCATTATGCCCCCAAGTTTCAAGTTGTCCTATAATTCCCCTTCTCCCAAATCACAGATTATCATACCTAGTATGAACAGATCTAGATCTAACATATGTTTATTTCTGAAATTAACTACAGATCTAGATTACAACATGTACTATGTATCTAAATTAATTTCATGTTTACGGTTAAATCTACGCCCCGAATCCCAAGTCATAAGTCCAATATATTTTATGCCTCAATCTCAAGTCATATGTTAAATATGCCACAAGTCCAATTGTATGCCTCAGATTTTATGTCATGTCCTCGAATCAATCCTGTCCAATTATGTATTATTCATTATTTGTCCCAAATATTTTAGCGTTCGTGCGTTAGTCTCTTATGAGGTTTGGCTCAGGCTCGTGGTAGCCTGGCTATAGAACAGAAAGAAGAAAGAGATACAGAATAAGATAGATCTATACAGAACATACATAACCTCAAATTCAGATTTATAATTCATGTCACAATCATAATTAACGTTTATAGCGGAAAATAACTGTACTTGCCTTTCGTGGTTTTAAGAAAAGATAATAAACTATTGTTGATGCAGAAATGCTGAATTATTCTTCCTTAATTGTCGTAGCTCTAAACTTGGATTTGAGATTTGATTTAGCTTTTAATTCTATTCAGGTTGGAGGAAGATTCATCAGTCCAAGTCTTGATTCCGGCAGGGTAGCGAAGCCATTTTTATTTTTAATTAGAACAGAGGCAGAATATAGACAGAAAGAAACGGTGTGGAGAGAATGAGGCTAGGGGTGAGTTTATATAGGATTAGGCAGACGAATCTAGACAGAAAACGAGTCTAAATACATCAGAATGCATCAGTTCAGAAAGTGGATTTCGGGAGCAGGTCGACCCCCCGGGTCGACACTATAGTCGACCTGGTCAGGGGGAGGTCGACTACCCAGTCGACCTGGTCAGGGGTAGGTCGACTACCCAGTCGACCACCCAGTCGACCTGGGCCCTGGGTGGGAAATTTCCCGCCCAGCCCGCTTCTGGGTTTGAATTCGAATTTGAATTCGAATTTTCGAGCTGTTTTCGATTGTAAAATTTTCTGAAACTTCGGAGGGCCATATCTCCCTCCTACGGACTCCGTTTCTCGAAAACTCGGACTCGTTTCCAAGTAGAATTTCGAGACGAACGCAATGGCACAACCTGTTTCCCTTGATTCTTATTTTATAATTTAATTATTCTATGATTTGTTACTTATACAATTACAGAAAATACGAGGTTTTACATTCTCCCTTCCTTAAAGGATTTCGTCCCCGAAATCTTCAAGTTGAGAAGAATGCGTCCTACCATCTAATCATTCATCTACTCAACCATCATCCACAAGCATCCATTGTCCTTAGAAAACTTCTAATGTTGTATGAACATATGCAAAAGTGTGTGTAAATGTTCCTTATCTAATGCAAAGATCAGGCGGTCCACTTATTCAGTTGACCTCCTTAATGCGAATTATGTTAGTGCCATGAGTCCAACATGTATGCAATTTTCCTATTTGATACATATCATTCTTATATGAGTGTAACACCCCACTCCCGCTATGATCACTCACTAAGGGAATGCCATAGCATCGGTGGAGTATTTTAGTGAATATAGAACAGAAAAATTACAACAAGACAGATATAAATAGTACTTGAAATTTTAAAACATCATCTCATAACAGCGGAAGTAAAACATGTCTGGTTACATCATAAAACCACAATAAAGGTCAAGTACAATATCCATCAAAATAAAGAAGTACATAATCCCACTCTCATACAATAGCCAAACAAAAGAAAAGATAACTGGATAACTGGAGCTTTACATCTATCCAAGCTCCTAAAGACTGGAACAGCAATCCGATCAAGCTCCACTACTGCTAGGATCCACCGTAGGACCTGAGGGTTGGGAAAAAGATAAAAACAACAGGGTCAGACATAAGTCTGAGCGAGTCCTATAACTTTAACAATACAATCGTTAAAGTAACCAGAGAAGACATAAACTGATATACGGTAACATATAGGGATGAATGGCTACCCTAAGCAGTCAACTAAACGAAGATAAAGGATAAAGACGCATCTACCCTCCCTAAGGTAAATTACTAAACTGCACCACACCAGTCGTTCCTAACTTAAAGGTTGATCCCACCCAAGGACTTATAAAATTTACTAATTAGTACCTGCGTACCCCTAGGTGACCAAGTAGGCGCCACGGGGCCCTACAATCCACTAGGTGTACACACTACTTCCCATTCGATCGGCTCCCTAACGTAGATACCCGTGCTGGCCCCACCGTGGGATGTATCATTCCCCAATGTGGCAACCTGATGAAACTAAAGGTGCACGGCTTATATCTACTCGATGCAACAACGGCTTACCTACCAGCCCGGGCCCACTCACGCATATGAAGCCCGTTGGACTTGCGTTGCCACCGCTAACCCGTTTGCCTCTTACAGTCAAGCCCAGTATGCGTGTCCCGTCCTCGACATGGGTCGAGCCCACAAAGATACGTATGGGTTACTGGTTGAAATGGGCCTCCACAAGCTACCCACCTAAGCTTGTCCCTTTTTCTAGTATATCCCACTTAACCCTTTAATCATGTTTTAATTACATGTTCTATTTTGGTTAAGTATTCTAATCGTATTTTCTATTGCCACCCAAGGCAACCACTAGATTTTCTCATGCCACCCGAGGCACCCACTTAACCCCTCATGTCCCTCTACATGCTAATGTGGTTAAGTGTTTCTTAATTAATTAATTAAGAACGTAACCTTTGTAAAGACCTCTCACATTAGACTGTCTTTTATGACCGCTGGTTAAGCCGGTTGGGTCCGGGCAGCCTTATGTCATAACAGAGTCTAACCTCGTGTCTTTACATTAATTACGTATTTAGTTTGTGCCTAAGACCTCTCACATTGGGCTAACATTTGTAGCAACTGGTTAAGCCGGTTGGGTCCGGGCAGTTTTACGCTACAACTGAGTCCAACCTCGTGTCCTAGTCAATTAATTACACCTAATTAATCACCCTCATAATTTTATATTAATTATCCCTAATTAATCAAGTTTTCTTAACATGGGTAGACCTAACTTAATAGGTAAATTCCCATGGGGTAGACCTAACTCAATAGGTAAATTCCCAACACATAGTATGGGTACACCTAACCAAATAGGCAAATTCCCATACTATGTTTATTTATTTTGTGTTATGCATAATTATATTAATTTCACACAATCTTATTAACTTATGCATTTAATTACCCCATCGTTCCCACGTAATTTCGTTCATGATATAACACATATAAAAGGTGTCAACTTGCATATGAATGAACATGTTTCAAAGGTGCCATCTTGCATATTAACAAACACATAACTTGCATATGAACTTGCATAACATGTCACATAACTTGCATATAATATGTCACATAACTTACATATTCATTTTGCATAACAAACTTGCATATTAGCTTATAGACTTGCATAATGTGTCATCATGAACTTGCATATTAATAAACATGTAACTTGCATATTTACATACATGTAACTCGCATATTAACAAACATGTAACTTGCATATAAAGAAACATGTAACTTGCATATTTACATACATGTAACTTGCATATTAACAAACATGTAACTTGCATATTAACAAACATGTAACTTGCATATTTACATACATGTAACTTGCATATTAACAAACATGTAACTTGCATATTAACAAACATGTAACTTGCATAGCATATTACCATGAACTTGCATAACATGCATATGATTACATAGCCCACAACTTGCATATTTAGCATCATGCAAACATAACATACATCATATTAAACTTGCATAAGCTTACATACTCAACATGCATAAACATAAGATTAATGCTAACATCATATCATATGATTCAAAGCTCATTAACCCACATACAAAACCATAAATCTCATCACATCTCATCTAATTAGTTTACCAAAAGATCATCAAAGTGATAGAAACTCACAACTAGCAACTTTGAACACCAAATGAAGAAGATTAAGATGCTAAGAAGGGATTAGAAGTTGATTAGAGAGTGATTAGTATGCAACCCTCTTCATAAAATTAGTGGAGGCCATGAGAGCTAGCATTTTGCCATAGTTTAGTCACTAGGTTTAATTATGAATGAATTAGGGTAGGTTAGGGTCTTATTTATAGATTAGGCAAGTGTTTTAGGCCATAGGATTAACCCTAGATTCAATCCAAGCCATCAAAGCATGTCTTGGGGAAGAAGTCAAGTGTAGGAACCATCTAGGGCCTTTAGATTAAAGATGGACCATGAGAACCATTCAAATGCAAAATCTGCACTTGAGCGAATCGGCCCACGGGTTGACAGCCAAACACCCTGGATTAACCCCTAGTCGACCCAGCGGGCTCGGGTCGACTTCAAAAATCGGCCGGTTCGGTTATTCCCCTCTCCCAATTCGCTGTTTTGAGCATTTTTGCATATTTATTTATTAAATTTTCAATTATATATATATATATATATATATATCAATATATATATATATATATATATATCTACACAACCCATTTCACTTAATTAAGTATACTTTAATTTGGGAATTTTCGTGAAACTTCGCGAGGCCATATCTTGGTCATACGGACTCCGATTTTCGAAAACTCGGACTCTATTTCGCGTATTTTTCCGAGACGAACACAATGGCATAGCCCGTTTCCCTTGATTCCCATTTTAGAATTAAATTCTGCCTCGATTTATGTTATTACAGGTTATTGAAAATACGGGTTGTTACATTCTCCCCTCCTTAAAGGATTTCGTCCCCGAAATCTTCAAGTTAGGAAGAACGTATCCTACCATCCAATCATCCATCTACTCAAAGCATCATCCACGAGCAATCATTGTCCTTACAAGATTCTAAATGCTGGATGGATATATGCAAAAGTGTGTGTATATGTACTTACCTAATGCGAAAATCAGGCGGTTACTGATACAGTAAACCTCCTTACTGCAAACCATGATAGTGCCATGCATCCAATATGTATGCGAAACCCTATTGACACATACAAATTTCTACATGCGTGCACAACCATACACAAAAATGCATCATCCATATGATAACACAGCCATGATACATCCATCAATCTAACTACCACATCCATTTATGCAATATGCAACATGAAGTGACTGAGCCGATCTAGTGCCTAATGTGTGTGTATATGCATCCACGAGCAACCACTAGCAAACAATTGCATCCATATGCATCCATCAACCATAACATGTTTCAAACACATGTCTCAACCATAGGTTTTACCCTATCTAAAGGTCATAGGTATTAGCGAGAGGATATACTAAAGATAAGATAAGTACTAGACAAGCAATAAAGGAGAAGTTAAAAGACATACTCTCAAAAAGAAATGGATACAAAGAACGCATCTTTGCTTCCATCTCCCAAGTAGCATTGCTTTCGTCATCTCCCCATTGCACTTTAACTAGCTGAACTTCTCTGTTCCTCAACTTCCTAGTTTCTGACCCAAGGATGCGAGTAGGAGCTCGTCGAATCGTCGCATCACGCTCTACCTCTACATCTCTAAGCAAGCTCGGCTCTACCACCTCTGCGGTCTCATGTAAGCACTTCCTCAAATGTGATACATGGAATACATCGTGAACACCACTAAGTCTGTCGGGCAACTCCACCCTATATGCCATCCGTCCAATCCTTTCCTTAATAGGAAATGGTCCAACAAACCTCGGTGCTAACTTCCCAACGGACCCAAATCGAACAACATTTCTCAATGGAGATACTTTGACAAAAACCATATCCCCAACCTCAAACTCAAGATCCGTCCTTCTCCGATCCGCATAAGACTTCTGTCTATCTTGCGCTGCCTTCATCCTTCTACGAATTAAATCAATCTTCTCTGAAGTTTCTCTAACCATATCTGGCCCAAGCAAGACCTTATCTGTAGATTCCCACCAACATGTAGGAGATCGACAAGGCCTTCCATAAAGAGCTTCGAAAGGTGCCATGCCAATACTGGACTGAAAGCTGTTATTATATGCGAACTCTACCAAAGGAAGATGTTCTTCCCATGTACCTCCAAAATCTAAGATACAAAGCCTCAAGAGATCTTCTAAGATACGGTTCACCCTCTCGGTCTGGCCGTCTGTCTGAGGATGATATGCGGTGCTCAAACACAACTGAGTCCCTACCGCCTCTTGCAAACTTCTCCAAAACTCACTAGTGAAAATAGGATCTCGATCACTCACAATGCTGGATGGTACGCCATGCAATCTAACAATCTCTCTAACATAGACTGAAGCAAGCCATGGAGCGGTCCTCTTACTCTTTACGGGTATAAAATGGGCACTCTTTGTAAGTCTGTCTACCACAACCCAAATTCCCGTATTGCCCTTCCTCGATCTCGGTAACCCGTCGATGAAATCCATCGAGACACTATCCCACTTCCACTGTGGAACTTCCAATGGGTGTAGCAACCCACCGGGTTTCCTTTGCTCCACTTTAACTTGTTGGCACACTAAGCATCTAGCCACATACTCGGCCACATCTTTCTTCATACCGGCCCAAAAGAAAACTCTCTTCATGTCTTGGTACATTTTGTCTCCACCGGGATGAATAGTCATTCTTGAACGATGTGCATCATCCAAAATAGCCTTCTTCAAACCCTCATCTTGCGGTACACAAAGTCTACCGTCTCTATGCAACCATCCCTTATCATCTATGGTGTATCTACCCAAATGGCTGGACGACTCCCCTCTTATAAGCTTCTCTACCAACACAACCAACTGTGGGTCGTCTCGCTGAGCCTCGCCAATCCGTCTCAAAAGAGTAGGTCTAACGTCCAAGGATGCCAACAAACCAGGTACAAAATCAACAGAAGGTCTGAAGTCAAACAAAGAAAGAAACTCCAAGCTTCGTCGTTCCACGAACAATGGACTCAAAGATAGCCTTTTTCTACTTAAGGCGTCTGCCACCACGTTACCCTTACCAGGGGTATACGCTATCTCGAAATCATAGGATGCTAAGAACTCCATCCACCTTTGCTGTCTTAAGTTTAAATCCTTCTGAGAGAATAAGTACTTCAATGATTTATGGTCGGTGAACAACTCGAATCTCTCACCAAGAAGATAATGGCGCCAAGACTTAAGTGCGAAAACAATCGCGGCCAACTCTAGATCATGGGTAGGGTAATTCTTCTCATGCACTCTCAATTGTCTCCCTCCATAGGCTATTACCCTTCCCTCCTGCATCAAGACTGCGCCTAATCCTGTTCCACAAGCATCGGTATAAACAACAAACGGCTTACTCCCATCTGGAAGCACTAAAACTGGAGCGGTGGTCAAAGCTCTCTTTAACCGTCGGAAAGCATCATCACAATCTACATCCCATGAGAAAACCAGATTCTTCTTCGTCAAGCGGGTTAATGGGGCTGATATCTTCGCGAAGTCTTTGATGAACTTCCTATAATATCCTGCCAACCCCAAGAAACTTCTTACCTCGGTAGCATTTCTAGGAACTTTCCAATCCTGGATAGATACTATCTTTGCGGGATCCACAGCTATCCCTTCCTTAGAGACCACATGCCCTAAGAATCGCACTTCTCTTCTCCAAAAATGGCATTTAGAGAATTTAGCTTTAAGACTATGCGCTCGAAGAGTCTCCAACACTTCCTTGAGATGTAAGGCATGCTCTTCTTCATTCTTGGAAAAGACCAAGATGTCATCCACAAAAACTACTACAAACTTATTCAGATACTCTCTGAACACTCTACTCATGAGATCAACAAAGTATGCGGGGGCGTTTGTCAACCCAAATGGCATCACTAGCCACTCATAAAAACCATCCGGAGTCCGGAAAGCAGTCTTCTCTATACTGTCCTCCGCCACTCTTAACTGATGAAACCCTGTAGCTAAGTCCATCTGCGAAAATACTGACGCGCCAACCAACTGATCAAAGAGATCATCTATCCTCGGTAATGGGTGTCTATTCTTCTTCGTGAGCTTATTAAGTTCCCTATAATCCACACAAAGTCTGAGGGACCCATCCGCCTTCGTGGCAAACACTACTGGAGCTCCCCACTCCGATATACTTCGCCTTATGAACCCCTTCTCAAGCAACTCCCCTACTTGCTTATGAAGTTCTCTTCTCTCACGAGGAGCCATGTGGCGCACTGGCAAAGACACTGGTTTGGCATTATCCACCAAATAAATTCGGAAATCTATCTCCCGCTTCGGAGGCAAACCCTTCACTTCTTCAAACACATCCGGATATTCCCGGACCACTTTGACAGAACGCAAACTCTCGACCGAAGCATCGAGCGATTCAAGATAACTTAGCAAAACAGATTCCATGGGATTACAAGAGATCTCGAGAGTATTACCCAAGCGGGTCATAAGCCTGACAACTCTCCTTTCACAATCAAGAACGGCACCATTACTGGATAACCAGTCCATGCCCAAAATCAACCCATAGCCCGTGAAGCCCAATACAAAAGCATCACATCTAAACTCAACGCTAAGTATAGAAATCTTCAAACCCAAACATATCATAGACAGATACATAGAGCCCCCAATTGGGTTTGAAACAACCAAGGGATCATCAACTAGACTGGTATCTAAGTGCAGTGACTCAACTAACGATGATGAGATAAAAGAATGCGATGCGCCAGAGTCAAACAAAGTACGAACTGGATGATCAAACAGAAAAACCAGACTTTCAACGGAAATAGTTCTACCTCTCTGCTGAATCGGTGGAACTGAGAGAACCTGAACTTGCCCCCCTGACTGAGGTGGTGCTATAAGAGCTTGCACCTGACCTCCTGAGGTAGACCCCGTCTTCTGCCCCTTCTTTGGGCAGTTTTTCACAAGATGCCCTGCTTCACCACAATGAAAGCAACCGGTCCTCTTCTTTTTGCGACAATCCTTACTGAGGTGGCCTGGTGTTCCACAATTAAAGCACTTCTTCTTTGTCTTCTTCTTGTCACCATTGCCTTTTCCACCCTTGCCTTGTTGTTGTTGCGGTTTCTTCTGATCCCCCTTTTTCTCTGGTGCCTTAGAATTCTTATCATCCTCATGCATAAGTGCCATGTAGACAAGCTTCTCAAAGGTGGCCCCCATAGGAATGTGAGTCATAGCTATTCCTTGCAATGGTTCGTTCAAGCCTCTAACGAACCTCAAAGCCTTCTTCTCCGGTGTATTCACCAACTCTATGCCAAACCTTGCTAATTGATTGAATTTGTTGACATATTCTTTCACCGTGAGATTCCCTTGCTTCAAATTCAAGAACTTCTCCATAAACAGATTCTCTTCCGCCCTTGAGAGAAACTTAGCCCCAAACCTTTGCTTAAAATCTGCCCAAGAGTCAACAGGGCGTTCTCCATTAGTGACCTCCCACCAGAATGAGGCCTCTCCCTTCATTAACCAAGCCGCCAACTTGACTTTCTTTCCCTCTTCCACTTCAAAGATATCTAGCAACTCTTCCACTTCCTTAAGCCAATCTCTAGCCTCTACGAAAGTCTCTGAACCAAGAAAAGGTTTTCCTCCTATAGCCTTGAACTCCTTGCAAACCTTAGCAAAATTATCCACTCTAGGCTGAGGAGGAGGAGCGGTTGTCTCTGGTGTAGTAGCATTGGCCGGACCCGCAGCCGCGGCCCTAGCCTCTTGCAACCTCCTATACCATAGTGGTATAACTAAACCCTCCGGGATGTTAAGATCTTCAGCCATGCTGAAACGAAAGAGGAAAGATTCAAAAAGGAGATTCCGAAAGATAAAGATATGGCTATTGGGGATTATGCTTTTCTTTTTCAAAAACTTTTTCTCTTAGAAGACATGCTTTTAAAAATACTTTCTTCGAAAATACTCTTAGAAAGTAGTTTTTCTCAAAAAATTTATCTGTTCTGGTAACCTTAAGCTCTGATACCACGTGTAACACCCCACTCCCGCTATGATCACTCACTAAGGGAATGCCATAGCATCGGTGGAGTATTTTAGTGAATATAGAACAGAAAAATTACAACAAGACAGATATAAATAGTACTTGAAATTTTAAAACATCATCTCATAACAGCGGAAGTAAAACATGTCTGGTTACATCATAAAACCACAATAAAGGTCAAGTACAATATCCATCAAAATAAAGAAGTACATAATCCCACTCTCATACAATAGCCAAACAAAAGAAAAGATAACTGGATAACTGGAGCTTTACATCTATCCAAGCTCCTAAAGACTGGAACAGCAATCCGATCAAGCTCCACTACTGCTAGGATCCACCGTAGGACCTGAGGGTTGGGAAAAAGATAAAAACAACAGGGTCAGACATAAGTCTGAGCGAGTCCTATAACTTTAACAATGCAATCGTTAAAGTAACCAGAGAAGACATAAACTGATATACGGTAACATATAGGGATGAATGGCTACCCTAAGCAGTCAACTAAACGAAGATAAAGGATAAAGACGCATCTACCCTCCCTAAGGTAAATTACTAAACTGCACCACACCAGTCGTTCCTAACTTAAAGGTTGATCCCACCCAAGGACTTATAAAATTTACTAATTAGTACCTGCGTACCCCTAGGTGACCAAGTAGGCGCCACGGGGCCCTACAATCCACTAGGTGTACACACTACTTCCCATTCGATCGGCTCCCTAACGTAGATACCCGTGCTGGCCCCACCGTGGGATGTATCATTCCCCAATGTGGCAACCTGATGAAACTAAAGGTGCACGGCTTATATCTACTCGATGCAACAACGGCTTACCTACCAGCCCGGGCCCACTCACGCATATGAAGCCCGTTGGACTTGCGTTGCCACCGCTAACCCGTTTGCCTCTTACAGTCAAGCCCAGTATGCGTGTCCCGTCCTCGACATGGGTCGAGCCCACAAAGATACGTATGGGTTACTGGTTGAAATGGGCCTCCACAAGCTACCCACCTAAGCTTGTCCCTTTTTCTAGTATATCCCACTTAACCCTTTAATCATGTTTTAATTACATGTTCTATTTTGGTTAAGTATTCTAATCGTATTTTCTATTGCCACCCAAGGCAACCACTAGATTTTCTCATGCCACCCGAGGCACCCACTTAACCCCTCATGTCCCTCTACATGCTAATGTGGTTAAGTGTTTCTTAATTAATTAATTAAGAACGTAACCTTTGTAAAGACCTCTCACATTAGACTGTCTTTTATGACCGCTGGTTAAGCCGGTTGGGTCCGGGCAGCCTTATGTCATAACAGAGTCTAACCTCGTGTCTTTACATTAATTACGTATTTAGTTTGTGCCTAAGACCTCTCACATTGGGCTAACATTTGTAGCAACTGGTTAAGCCGGTTGGGTCCGGGCAGTTTTACGCTACAACTGAGTCCAACCTCGTGTCCTAGTCAATTAATTACACCTAATTAATCACCCTCATAATTTTATATTAATTATCCCTAATTAATCAAGTTTTCTTAACATGGGTAGACCTAACTTAATAGGTAAATTCCCATGGGGTAGACCTAACTCAATAGGTAAATTCCCAACACATAGTATGGGTACACCTAACCAAATAGGCAAATTCCCATACTATGTTTATTTATTTTGTGTTATGCATAATTATATTAATTTCACACAATCTTATTAACTTATGCATTTAATTACCCCATCGTTCCCACGTAATTTCGTTCATGATATAACACATATAAAAGGTGTCAACTTGCATATGAATGAACATGTTTCAAAGGTGCCATCTTGCATATTAACAAACACATAACTTGCATATGAACTTGCATAACATGTCACATAACTTGCATATAATATGTCACATAACTTACATATTCATTTTGCATAACAAACTTGCATATTAGCTTATAGACTTGCATAATGTGTCATCATGAACTTGCATATTAATAAACATGTAACTTGCATATTTACATACATGTAACTCGCATATTAACAAACATGTAACTTGCATATAAAGAAACATGTAACTTGCATATTTACATACATGTAACTTGCATATTAACAAACATGTAACTTGCATATTAACAAACATGTAACTTGCATATTTACATACATGTAACTTGCATATTAACAAACATGTAACTTGCATATTAACAAACATGTAACTTGCATAGCATATTACCATGAACTTGCATAACATGCATATGATTACATAGCCCACAACTTGCATATTTAGCATCATGCAAACATAACATACATCATATTAAACTTGCATAAGCTTACATACTCAACATGCATAAACATAAGATTAATGCTAACATCATATCATATGATTCAAAGCTCATTAACCCACATACAAAACCATAAATCTCATCACATCTCATCTAATTAGTTTACCAAAAGATCATCAAAGTGATAGAAACTCACAACTAGCAACTTTGAACACCAAATGAAGAAGATTAAGATGCTAAGAAGGGATTAGAAGTTGATTAGAGAGTGATTAGTATGCAACCCTCTTCATAAAATTAGTGGAGGCCATGAGAGCTAGCATTTTGCCATAGTTTAGTCACTAGGTTTAATTATGAATGAATTAGGGTAGGTTAGGGTCTTATTTATAGATTAGGCAAGTGTTTTAGGCCATAGGATTAACCCTAGATTCAATCCAAGCCATCAAAGCATGTCTTGGGGAAGAAGTCAAGTGTAGGAACCATCTAGGGCCTTTAGATTAAAGATGGACCATGAGAACCATTCAAATGCAAAATCTGCACTTGAGCGAATCGGCCCACGGGTTGACAGCCAAACACCCTGGATTAACCCCTAGTCGACCCAGCGGGCTCGGGTCGACTTCAAAAATCGGCCGGTTCGGTTATTCCCCTCTCCCAATTCGCTGTTTTGAGCATTTTTGCATATTTATTTATTAAATTTTCAATTATATATATATATATATATATATATCAATATATATATATATATATATATCTACACAACCCATTTCACTTAATTAAGTATACTTTAATTTGGGAATTTTCGTGAAACTTCGCGAGGCCATATCTTGGTCATACGGACTCCGATTTTCGAAAACTCGGACTCTATTTCGCGTATTTTTCCGAGACGAACACAATGGCATAGCCCGTTTCCCTTGATTCCCATTTTAGAATTAAATTCTGCCTCGATTTATGTTATTACAGGTTATTGAAAATACGGGTTGTTACAATGAGTGACAACCATTCATTCATATGCAACATCCATGTGATGAATTAATCATTTTGCATCCACAAAAATTGAAAATGCTCACACATCCATATGCAGTATGAGAGTGTTTTCGAGCCGATCTAGTGCATAGTGTGTGTATATGCATCCACGATCAACCACTAGAAACCACTTGCATCCATTTGCAACCATCAAACATAACATGTCTCAAACACATGTTTACATCCATAGGATTCCTATCTATAGGTCGAAGACTCGATTGATAGGATACAGTCGAATGATGGAAGCGAGTACAGATAAAACAAAAACTTAGTTTCCATTAGACCTTGGTTGAGAGACAAACTCCCCTAAGTAACAACCCCGAAGACCGAAATCAACATCAGATTGACACCCAGAGGATTGCCCTCCTTAGACAATGTCAAACTAGAATGAAAGAAAAAGATTTATAACGTAGAACAAAAAATATAGATATATGGCTCTTTGGGGATTATGTTTTTCAAAATAAACTTTACTTTTGAAAATACTTCCTTTTTAAAACCTTTTTGAAAATAGTTTTCAAAACTTTTTATCAAATCTGGTAACCTTCAGCTCTGATACCAAGTGTAACACCCCACCTCCATTAAGGTCACTCACAAAGGGAATGCCTTAACTTTGGTGGAGCGTTTTAGTAGACATAACAGAAATTTACAAGACAGATAAACAATACTTGAGAAATTATAACTTTATTACAGCGGAAAACAGAAATCAGTTTGGTTACATCTTTACCAAAAACTCAAGTACATAAATATCAGTCTTGTTCAGAAAATCAACAGACTACAAAACTTTAAAGTCATAATCCCCACAGAAGCTGCCATAAAGAGTCAAGCCATACTTTAAGCACCCTGAGTACTTCAAGCAGAAGAAATCCGGATCAAGCTAAAGTATTCCCTCCTTGGAAAACCTTGGGGGGGGGGAACGGAAGAAAAGGGGCGAAAACAAGCAAGGTCAGACATAAAGTCTGGCAAGTCTAGTGACTTTCAGCATATGAACAGATTATAGTAATCAGGGCATGCCAATAAAACTGGTGAGAGATAATAGAAACAGGAGCAGTAGATGTACTTAGGTTAAACAGTAGAAACAGAATAATATTACTTTTCATCTCTCTGCACTAATACTAGTATAACAGGATTAGGTGTCATCCTAATGTCTAAACTGAAGCAGAAACAGGTTCAGAATAATTTCCACAGAAACAGAACGCTAATAATGGGCCTTTACCACCCGAACAGAAACAGACAGAAGCAGAATGCAGATAATGGGCCTTTACCACCCGAATAGAAACAGACAGAAACAGAATGTTAATAATGGGCCTTTACCACCCGAACAGAAACAGACAGAAACAGAAACAGATTAATCCCTACGGAAACAGAATGTAGAATTAGGTGTACACTAGTAAATGGGCCTTTACCACCCGAATAGACGGTACCGCGCAGACAGGTGTTGCCACCCAACAGAAACAGACGGTACCAACAGAAACAGACAGAACTAAGTGTACCCTAAAATCCTACCCCAAGCGATCGGCTCCCTAATACATAAATACCCTGTGTCTTCTCCACAATAGGGTGTATCACTTCCTAAAGTGACAACCAATTGGCACAGACCTATTTACAGATGTCACGGCGTCTTACATCCTCAGAGGCAGACCGGGATCCATGCACGAACATGACCCGGTTGGAACGCACCATCAACACCCCTCGCCATTATCAGAATGAACCACTTATAATTAGTTCAGTAGCATGCCCGGATTCTACCTACTGTTGGGTCAAAGTTTTGATACCAAAAAGGGTTACCGACTAATATGGGTCCCAAACAACAAATGACACAAGTAATTTCCCTCCTAACCTTGTGTCGCCAGACAAACAGATTTCAGATTAACTTGTTTACAAGTTCAGACATACAGAGTTCAGATCACCTAGTTCACAGATCAGACAAGTGTTCAGACTAACGGATCAGATGTACGGATTTAACAGATTTACAGATTTGTCTAACTTTGTAATTGGGCCTACAGATTCACGAAATGGGTTTGTTAAATTCATTAGTCCAATTGGTTTAACCCTATCCACCCAACATGTTTTAGACATCATATTTATCCCAGATTTGCATTAATTAGATATTAATGCACATACCTCTCACATTAGGTCGGTAGCTTGTGGCCGCTGGATATGCCGGGCGGTTCCGGGCAGACTTCTACCACAAGCCAGACCTAACCTCGTGCCTAAGCATATTTTAGTTATGCCTACGACCTCTCACATTAGACTGAAAGTTTGCGGTCACTGGTTAAGCCGGTTGGTTCCGGGCAGGCTTCTACCGCAAACAGAGTCTCACCTCGTGTCATAGCCAATTCATTCCAATACAGATTTTTCAGATATCAGACTAATTCTGTCTATTTAATAGATTAAACTTCTATACAAGTTACAGTAGATTATTCAAGGTTCTATTAACAAATTTTGCTCAATTTTAAGTCGAGCCTACAGATTCACATACTTCAAATTTTCAGCATTTCGGTTCCAACAGATTACGTCATTCAACAGATTAAACAGATAACAGATCTCGCAGACTAGGTTATTTAGCTGATTTAGCATAATTAGCAGATTAGGCAATTCAATCTAATTAGCAGTTTAGGCAATATGACAGAACTAGCGGATTAGGCAATGTAACAGACTTAGCAGATAACAGATTTAGCAGATTATATATATATATATATGTATATATATCATATCTTGCCTAATCATAGGTTTAGCCTAAACTCACTTGTCAAATCATGGTCATAATTCATAATACCACATATGCCCCTAATTTTTAGCTAAACATTACACAGTACAAAATATTCTCCATAAACCACGATAAACCATATGAATTATGCCAAGTTATAGCCTATGATGTCAGATATCCAAAAACCCTTATTTAGGCGCATTCACATCCTATTTTCATATAGGTCTTTACGCCTAAGTCAAATATCCCTTTTTCAAGTCATGAATTTTTACATAAAAGAATATGTCCAAAAATCAAGATTTTTCAACTATAACATGTTGTATGTCCTCAACATGCATTACCATTCGTGCATAACATGTTGTAAATTATCTTTAAACTCTAACATTAGACCTTGATTTAAAACATGCATTATGCCCCCAAGTTTCAAGTTGTCCTATAATTCCCCTTCTCCCAAATCACAGATTATCATACCTAGTATGAACAGATCTAGATCTAACATATGTTTATTTCCCAAATTAACTACAGTTCTAGATAACAACATGTACTATGTATCTAAATTAGTTTCATGTTTGCGGTTAAATCTATGCCCCGAATCCCTAGTCATAAGTCCAATATATTTTATGCCTCAATATCAAGTCATATGTTAAATATGCCACATGTCCAATTGTATGCCTCAGATTTTATGTCATGTCCTCGAATCAGTCCTGTCCAATTATGTATTATTCATTATTTGTCCCAAACATTTTAGCGTTCGTGCGTTAATCTCTAATGAGATTTGGATCAGGCTCGTGGTAGCCTGGCTATAGAATCGAAAGAAGAAAGAGATACAGAATAAGATAGATCTAAACAGAACAGAACAGACATAACCTCAAATTCAGATTTACAATTCATGTCACAATCATAATTAACGTTTATAGCGGAAAATAACTGTACTTGCCTATCGTGGTTTTAAGAAAGGATAATAAACTGTTGTTGATGCAGAAATGATAAATTATTCTTCCTTAAATGTCGTACTCTAAACTTGGATTTGAGATTTGATTTAGCTTTTAATTCTATTCAGGTTGGAGGAAGATTCATCAGTCCAAATCTTGATTCCGGCAGGGTAGCGATGCCATTTTTATTTTTAATTAGAACAGAGGAAGAATATAGACAGAATGAAATGGTGTGCAGAGAATGAGGCTAGGGTGAGTTTATATAGGATTAGGCGGATGAATCTAGACAGAAAACGAGTCTAAATACATCAGAATGCATCAGGTTCAGAAAGTGGGTTTCGGGAGCAGGTCGACCCACAGGTCGACACTATGCTCGACCTGGTCTAGGGGAGGTCGACTACCCGGTCGACCTGGTCAGGGGTAGGTCGACTACCTAGTCGACCATCCAGTCGACATGGGTCCTGGGCGGGAAATTTCCCGCCCATCCCGCTTCTGGGGTTGAATTCAAATATGAATTCGAATTTTCGAGTTGTTTTCGATTCTAAAATTTTCTGAAACTTTGGAGGGCCATATCTCCCTCATACGGACTCCGTTTCTCGAAAACTCGGACTCATTTCCAAGCAGAATTTCGAGATGAACGCAATGGAGCAAATCGTTTCGCTTGATTCTTATTTTATAATTTAATTATTCTCTGATTTGTTACTTATACGATTACAGAAAATACGGGGTGTTACAACATCCCTAAAGCAAACTTAATTAGGCTCACATCCGGTCATAAACTTATTGTAAATTTAGTCCCCATTTTTCAGAAATATATAAAAAAAATAAAAAAATATTTGTAAATTAATATTTAAATAAATTATGCATTCTACAAAAATTCAATTTATTACCGGATACTAACGATTAACCAAGGAAGTGACAAGTACCCCTTGTACTCTTGCGATTCGTTCAATATCCACTGAAATCAGCATCACTATAGGTTACTAAGTAGAATGTATAACCTTTAAGATTAAAAAAGCTATAATCTTTAGTATTACTCAAATATCGTAAAATTCATTTTATGGATCGTAAGTGTGATTCTTTTGAAGTAGGTTGAAAATGAGCACATACATTCATTATGATACTGGGATGACTTGCAGTTAAATATAGTAATGAACCTATCATACTTCAATATAGTATTTATTCTATACCTTTACCATTTCCGTCACGAGTAAGATGAATAGTTGTGTTCATTGGAGTAGGGTTTCCAGATGAATTACCACTCCTAAATGTTTTATTAAATTTATGCAATAATTTTTTTCATTTATAAAAATACAAATTTTCAACTGTTTTTAATTTGTAAATTAAGAAAATATGAAAGTTCACCGATGTGAGACGTTTCAAATTCATTTTTTATAATGCTAGAAAATTCAATACATAATTTTTTGTTAGTTGAATCAAATATTATATCATCTACGTATATTTTTATTATTAAAATATCTTCATTATCTTGTTTTATAAGCAAAGTCTGTGAATCTTTTTAATTTTAAAACATAAATTTTGTAAATAGGTTTTAAGATGTTCTTACAAGCATGAGGTGCTTGTTTTAATCCATAAGACGTGATCTGGAACTTTTCATGTAAAAAAGAGGTGGTTGTTCAACATTTTTTTTTAATATATCCATTTAAGAAAGCACATTTTGCATTCATTTGATATAGTTTAATGTTACGTTAACACGCAAAGGTTAGTTGTATTCGTATTACTTCTAGTCAATCGAGCGACAAGAGCAAATGTTTCTTCATAATCTATGCCTTCTTCTTGATTATAGCCTTAAGCAACTAGTCATGCTTTATTTCATGTTATATTTCTTAATTCATCTTCTTTGTTTATGAATGCCCATTTTATACCAATGAAAGTTTGATCACTAGGTCTAGAAACAAGATCTCAAACTTCATTTTATTCAAACCGGTTTAGCTCTTCTTGCATAAATACAATCCAATAATCGTCTGTAGATGCTTCTTTAACCTTTTTAGGTTCAATATTAAATATAAATGCAACATGGCCGATTTGATTTATTTGAATTCTAGATCTAATGTTTGAATATATTTCACCAAAAATATTACCTATAGTATGATTTCTTACTACTCTAGGTGGTGAATGTAATTCATTTGTATTAGATATATTAACTTCAGTATTATTATTTGAAATATTATTATTGCTTAAAATGTTTTCAACAATTTCATCTTCATTTGTTGAGACTTCTTTTGGTCATATTTCATCATTTTTCTTATTTCATTATTTGAATTAAATTTTCATCAAATGATACCTGAAGTGTTTCTTATTTTATTTTTATTCTTTTATTGTAAATTCTATAAGCTTTGCTTTTTTCTAAATATTCAATAAAAATTCCTTCGTCGGATTTTGGATCAAGTTTACTTAGTTGATCTTTAGCATTAAAAACAGAACATTTTGAGTCAAAAATTTTAAAATATGAAATATTAGGTTTCTTTCCATTAAGAAATTCATAAGAATTTTTTTAATGATCATATAAAACTTTATTCAAAACATAACAAGCAGTTGCTACATCTTTTGTCCAAAGTTGTTTTGGTAACGCGCTACTGTTTAATAATGTTTGAGCACATTCTTGTAAAGTTCTATTCTTCTTTCAGCAACTCCATTTTGTTGTGGAGTTCTTGAAAAACAAAATTTGTGATAGGCCCTTTTTCATTATAATAAGTTACAAATAAATCATTATCAAATTCGCCACTATGATCACTTCTTATATTTTTTTATTTTTAAAATTTTGAATTTTCTTGGAATTTTTTTTATAGTTTTTAAATGTATCACTATTATTTTCTAGGAATATTTTTCATGTATATCTTAAGAAATCACCAATAATTACAAATACATATTTGCTATTGTTTATAGATTGAACTTGTGTAGGGCCAAATAGATCTAAATGCAAATGTTCAAGTGGTTGTAATGTTCGTACTTTATTTTTGTATTTAAATAACGATTTAATTAACCTACCAATTTGACTTCAACACATGAATTTTCAACCTTAAAATTCATTTTTTGATAGTCTTTTTACTAAGTCATTTTTAGATTACTTATTTATATTTTTGAAATTTATGCGGCAAAATCATTTATGCTATAGCCAAGAATCATTTTTTTTTTTGCTATTAATCACGTATTTGAATCATTATTGATTTTCATATTTCATGTACAGATATTTCTTTCTCAAATCCCTTCAAAAATAAGCTTATTACTTTGATCATAAATATTGCATTTATCTTTTGAGAAAGATATTGAAAATCGTATACCGCATAACTGACTTATGCTTAATGCATTATGTTTTAAATTTTTGACTAATAAAACATTTGTAATGAGATAACTTTTAGATATACCACCATTGTTCACATCGCCTCTTCCAATGAAATATCCTTTTGAACTATCACCAAATGTGATATTCCACCATCTGAATAGATGGCATTTATCAGCATCTCTTTGTTTTCAGTTATGTGCTTTAGAGCAAAAACTGTCAAAATGTTCATCTTCCTTCTTATATGTAGGTACCTGTAAAAAATATTAAATAATATTGGTATCCACTTCCACCATTAGGAATCTAAAAGTTAGGTTTTAGTAAATCGAACCCAAGAGGTTTTGTTATATCTTCTAAAAACAAAATTTTAGTTCTTATAAATAAATGTCTTAAGGTTATTTACATATTTATTTTTTAATCTATATCATTGGTTTTTGGAACCCATAATTTTATAGACTTTGTGATTTTATTTTTAGCAGTAGTTTTAGTAACATTTTTTGTAACACTTTTCCATTTAAATTTGTGTACAAGAAGCGTAGTTCTTTGGATTTTGTCTATCCTTATTTTTAAACTTTTAAATCCTAAATTATTTTTATTTATGCATGTTTGAGAATCATTTATTATTTTTGAAAAGTTTCTCTTCCTTTACCAAAATTTGGAATATTTTTTGTAATATTTTCATACTGATTTTAATCAATTCAAGACATTTAGTTGATGAACTTTAATCATGATTTTTTTAACCTAAAATTCATTTTCTCTTTTTGAATTTCTAATTCAGTAGTAAGTGAGAAAATTGAATTGCTATATTTATTGTTTCATTTTGAGCTTTTTCTAAATCTTCTTATAGAATTTCTTTCTCCTGAAGCATTTCAGCTTCTAGTTCGCTACGATTTAGTTTCCCTTTAACATCTTTGTATTTTTTAACTTTTTTATATGTACTAAAAATTTCTATATTAAATTCTAATAATCCTTTGTAAGGTAAATCACTAACATCATTACTAGTTGCCATAAAGCAAACGTTAACTTGTTTTAAGTCACTTTCACTATCTGATGAAGATGAATCTGAGTCTGTATCTGAATCATCCCAAGTAATCGAATAAGCTTGTTCCTTTTTCTTATCAATTTATTTGGCTTGTTTTTTGTTTTTCTACAGATGTCCTGTTTTACACATTCGAAATATTTGAGCATAATCTTAGAAGGATTGTTCCGACTTTTGTTGTTTTTGAACTTCTTATTATTTCTTTGTATCTTAATAATTTTTTGAAATTCTTTGCTATATAGGTCATATTTTCTTCCTCTATATCATATTATTCTTCTTTTTTAGCTCGAAAAGCTAATGATGTACAATATTGTGGTTGATATTTATTTACCTTCAAATTTACTTCATATGACGATTAGCTATTAACTTTTCTGGCTTAATGATCGAAAGATCATTAGCTTCTTCGATGGCTAATGGTTTTCGTTTCCATTCGTCTGTCAAAGAGTTAAGGATTTTGGAAACAATACCAAAGTATGTATATTTTTCTACTAAGGCTAATAGAGAGTGATAAATGTCCCGCATTCATAGTAGCATCAAGTTTCATTCTAAAATTGTTTTTTCACCATTGAAATCTTGCTTTGCTTAACCTTATTTGGTTCTTCATGTGTGACTTTTAGCGTGCGTTATATCTCATGTGCAGTGTTACACATACTCACTCTGTTATTAAATTCATTTTTCTCAAGTGCAGAAAGCAACATGTTCATTGCTCTAGCATTACTAGTAACATCAATCTTTTGTGTTTTGACCATTGTGCAAAATGTGCGGTAGGAATAGCGTGTTCCTGTTGTACATTATTCTGATTGTCAAAACCATTGGTTTACATATATATATATATATATATATATATTCTCATTCTCGTAGAAAAATAATTATAATTTGAATCATTAAACAAAGATGGTTTAGGATTTGACCGTCCTTCTACAAAACTAAGTCTAGTAATATCCATATTACTGAAAATTATCAAATAACCGTGTTACTGTTATGAGGTGACATTGCTCTGATTCCAATTAAAAACATATGGATCATGTAATATAGACACTATATATTCAGATATTAGATTATAGTAGTAAAGTAAATGCAAATAATAAAAAGATCATGCAAATGATTTTTATATTGATTTGGATCACGTCTTACTTCTAGTCTTAGACTCCCTTCTGGATTTTTAATATCAATATCCTCTCTTCATCTGAAGACACATGTTTATAAACATTCCCTAAATTGAACGGGCTCCAAGATCATCCATTTGATTTGAACAGGCTCCAAGCATACCCACTTGATTAAATGAGCCATAAGCTTACCCACTTGATTTAGATAGATTACAGGCTTACCTAAATATTGGTAGAATGGTTTTGTCTTGACTTTGTGTTTTATATACAATATTGATTTGTCACTTACATGACACCCTTCCTATAAGTAGAATATGTGTAATTGAGTGTGCGTGAAGATAATGAAGTAATAGATTGCTTATAAATAATAAACGATTGCGTAATTTGCTTGAATGTCAAAGCAAATAAAGCAAGAACTTAGAATTTCAAGAATATAGAAAATAGAAGAGTAGAAGTTATTTTTCAATCTTAAAATGATTAGGTATTTAAACTTGATAAAGTGCTGCAACTCTATGTAAATAGATTTAATGAACGGAAATGACTGCAACTCTTAGATGAAGATATTCGTCTCTATAAAAGGAAGTGTCTCTTCATCAATATTTAAAATTATAGTTGTTGCAAAATATTTAATTGACTAGATCTTATAGATCCATTCGTAGTATTCGATCGACTGACTAGGTCGCTCAGCCGACTGATTTGAAGAAACAAAAATGGTGTGCATGCACATGTTCAGTCGACTGAGGTGAATGATTCAGTCGACTGACCTTAGTATTCTCTAGTACTTTAGGTCTTTGTTTAAAACTTTGGATTTGAAAATGTTAGTGTAGGGTTTATGTATTTGTGTATGTACTACTTAGGAATAGATTTTAACATATCTAATCAACTGACATAGATTCTAACAACACACATATATATAATACTTGATTCTTCGAGTTTTTCCCTTGCATTCATAGTTCGTCTTTGATAGATGAACATCTATTATTTTTTCATCATCTTTATTCTAAGTATGATTTTGTCGATCATCAAAATACAATGATACTACGAACCGACAATAGCGCAAAGTATGTTTTCAGGGTGTTGCCAGCATCATGGTATTGAGAGGAATTTTAATATACTGGGAGATCCGCAATCTAATGGAGTAGTAGAGAGAATGAACCGAACTCTACTGGAGAAAGCTCGATGCTTAAAATTAACATTGGGTTTGTCTGTGGGATTTTGGGCCGAAGCTTTGTCTACCGCGATGCATATTGTGATTTGAATTTCATGTTGTGCTATTAATAATAAAATTTTGGAGAAAGTGTGAAAGGGTAAGAGTATTGGCTCGAGATATCTTTATGTGTTTGGTTATCCGGTTTATGTGCATGATTCGAGCAATGACAAGCTTGAACTTAAGGCGCTCAAGGAAATTTTTCTTAGTTATATCGACGGCGTAAAAAACTATTGGAATTGAAATCCGAAAACGAAGAAGGTTGTGAATTCTCGTCATATCACGCTTGAGCTTAGGGCGTTCAGGGGAATTTTTCTTAGTTATACGGACGGCGTAAAAGGTTATCATATTTGGAATCCAAAAATGAAAAAGGTTGTGAATTCTTATCATATCAATTTTTATATGTCGACTTTATTCAAGGAAAATAAAATCTTTTTGGAAGTATGAGATTTGGTTCATGGAGAATTAATCTAGAAGGAAGCTATTCCCACATTCTATTCCAAGTAGTAGTAAAGTTGTTCAAGTAGCTCGTGGGGAGGAAATGGTTGATGAAACATAACATAGTCCACATGGTTCCTCTAGTAATATTGGTGACGTGCATGATACTAGAGAGGATTCAGTTTAAGATAAAGCCAAATGTGGTTTGGATCATAGTATTGCTACTCGAGTTGGTTGACATGCAATAAGACCACCTGAAAGATATAATGATTAGAACTATCTTACCTTTTATGATAATTTGGACTATGCTTTTCATGTAATCCAAGATGAATCGATGGACCTCAATGATGTCACGAATTTGAGTGATAGCTTAATTTTATTCTCCATAAGCTCAGTTCCATATTGATTGTTGGTGACCACTATATCAATCTCTTATACTTTCCTCATCGTGGTAATAAAATTCTCTCTTCAAAGTGGATGTACACTAACAAATCATTAATGGAACCACTATAAATTTATTATGTGATTATTTTCGTTGTTATTGCTTATTCTTTATTGCTTATGACTAAGATTGTATTGTTTGGATTGGTTGTTTGTTGTCTTGATAATTGAGATATTGTGAGTTGGTTATTTCTGCAAATCTATCATTGGTTCGTCTTCCACAGCGTTTGTGGGTTGGATTTAGAATGGCGTTTGAATTCGAATTTCTGCAATAACCTTCGTTAAGCTTCGGAAAAACTATCAGTGGCCGTTGAAAGTAAACTTTCGTAACGCATTGTTTCTCTTGTTGTGAACTCCGGACCAGACCGAGCTGAGCCAATATGGTGCAAGCTCTTTATTTTTAATAGTACGTTTTAAAGTGGTTTTGTCTCTATTTTTTCATATTCAAATTTGTTTCTATATTACTACTTATTCAGACTTTGGAAACCTATCATTATCATAGCCGAGTTCTCATCTTCTTTCACCTTTGCTTTCTTAAGACTGGAGCAATACAAATAATGTTTTTGGCTATTATTCGATCAAAGTTCTTTTTGTAAATTTATTATTGTCTTGCATGATTTTGGCATATATTCATATTGAGGTACAACAATTGTGATGTACGCAATTGTCTCTATTTGTTTGATAATGTGTGAGTGGAATTGATGTCTTCAAGATTGTTTCAAACCTATTTTAGATGATTTATATTTCAAGTAAGGTAGGTATATAATGTAAATAGTGTATGTGTCGTATAAAATTATTATTATATTGGAATTCTTTAACAAAGTCTAAAAAAATTTACATGAGTCACTGGCAGAGTTATCAATGCAAAAGGTTACACCTTTCATACACTACCTAGGGTTAGCCCTGGGCCTGGGCGAGGGCCCGGGTGGAGGTTAGGGATCAACTTCTGAAATTAACATTATATAAGTAGACCATAGGTGCTTGCTTGCATGAATTAGCTTGGGTTGTTTGGTAACATTCCCGGTTTGCAAACAAAAGGTGCACAGTTCAAGTCCTAGCAGCAGCAGTATTTCAAATCTACTATTTTAAGGTGTAATCGTCTAATTTCAAATTAATTTACCATGTTTGACCAAGGCCCAAAAATAGCTTGGAGCGGGCAGGACACTACCAGATGTTACCAATAATACTGATATAGAAATACCTATATATTCAGCAAACCCACTTATATGTCTATGTCTTAAACATGGTTTTTATCATACAGATGTAGAAGTCCCTAATGTCTTTACATGTCGAAGTGCCAATAATTATGAGGGAGCTATGCAATATAGAAGCTCGATTTTTTATCATTTTTCATTAGCTAACGGTTCGCCACTTTTTTGGATTGTAAATGAATTTCTAAAAATCCGAAATAAATTTGCATCTATATACAAAAAATATAAAATATCAAAAGTTCAGAAAACAGATATGCATATTGATAATATAATATCTACATTTGAAAATTATTGGTGTTATGTAAACTTGGACAATGGCAAACTCTAACCCTAATTCAGCCTAAGACACTAGATCCACTGATCTCAATGGAGAAAACGCAGACATAGGTTGGACGGAGGTAAGATCTAGGAGGGAAACAAATGCTAAAGTGGTGGAGAATGGCTCTGGTCCCTCACATTTAAGGAAGGACGCAAGCCAATCAAACAATTTGAAGCTCATGGAAGATTTCGACAATCTAGATGAACATACTAACAGATCTATTCATGTGCACGCACAAAATTCAAAAAACAATGCAAATCTGAATAAACAAGGTCCAATTTTCCAAATTGGTACTCGTACATGGGCTAACGCAGTTGTAGGTAACACAACGGTTACTAGTGGTATTGAACGCTTTGATACTGCGTCAAATGAAGAAGGTAATTTTATTGAACTAGACGATTTAGTTTTGAATCTTCTAAAGAGATGTGGAAGAAATCTCTGTATATCTACTTGGTTGGTAGGAGACCATTTTACGTCCGCTTGAATACTTTCGTTAAACGTGACCGGTTGGTTGTTGGGATGTGTTTGTTAGAGAAAACAGTTTTTATCTAATAAAATTTGAAAGAGAAGATGATTGTTAAAGAGTTCTTAATGGGGGTCCATGGTTCATAGGTAGTAAGCCAATTTTCATTAAAATATGGGAACCTGATTTGAGACTTGAATGAGATATACTCGAATCTCATCCACTTTGGATTAAACTCAAAAACTTAGATTTATCTCTATGGAATGCAAAAGGAACTAGTAAACTTGCTAGTATGATTGGTACGCCACTCACAATGGATGATAACACGAAAAATGTTATAAGATTAAATTATGTATGTGTTCTAGTTGACATGAAAGCGGACTACGAAATAACTCGCACTATAAGAGCAAAAGACAGCAAGGGCAACTTATATTTATAGGAAGTGGAGTACGATCACATGCCCCCTACATGCAAATCATGCAAATGTTTTGGCCACACTGGTTCACAATGCACTACAGTGGTAAAGTCTATTAGACAAATTTGGGTGGCCAAAGTGAAAGATCACAACAATGAAATAATTATAGAACAAAGTGCAACGTCATTGCTGTGGATCCCCCTACACATACTAGTATATCTACATCTGAAACTGCTAATTCAACTTCTACTTGCGATGATAATCTTACTGAAGCTGGTCAGTGGATTCAAAGAAGAGTGCTCCTCTAATTGATGAGTACCAAACGAATCAGGAGGTAGAAAAGGAATTAACAATGGAGTCAACTTGTCAGGAGGCTTTAGAACTGGAGGTGGTTCCTGAAATAATAGAAGATTTAAGTAAATTGGATGTTGATATTTCCAATTCAAACAATGAAAGCATTCAAGAAGAAAATAGTGACACTGGTTTTATTCTAAACCTTATCAAGAATACAACAATCAATTTGCAGGCGATGATGCATCAAAAACCGAAACTGATGCATCTAAGGTTAGAGACGTTCTCCTCGTCAATTAAGGAAGAGTAATCTCAAACCTAGATGTTAATAATTTCATGGAATGCTAGAGGTCTAAATAATGACACCCGCATTTTAGACCTCTATAATATTCGAAGGAAATATCTTTCTTCCATAATGGGTGTATTGGAGACAAGTTAAATAAAGATAATTTTAGTTTTCTAGGAAACGGTCTGGGTAGTGATAGAGACTAGATGCATAATGATAGTAATGAAGTTAAAGGCAGAATATTGATTTTATGGAATAAATTCATATGGAACATTCAAGTGATTAACGTGGACTCACAACAAATTAATGTACAACGGCTCTAAAAATGGCAGACCGCGATTAGTTTCTCTTCCTCTTTTCTCTTCTGTTTATTGCTCGTCCTGATTCTTGCTCTTGTAATTCCTTCTGATTTCTCGCTCTGATTGGTTATCTCTTTGTTATTGAGGGCTTTTCTTCCGCCTCTCCGTTGTTGTGATTGCGAAGCCCTAAATTAGGGATTCGTGATGTCCTTGGCTACTGGCGACTTCTTGGTTCATGGCTCTTTTGATCGGCCTTAAACTTCACTTACTGATATCACTCTCGCCATCGAGGCTGTGATCGAAGGGCTAGCGAAGGTTGTTCTGTCTGATGAGTTATCAGTTGTAATCCACTTGAGCGATTTGGGAAATTTTGGCGAGATGCTACGCCATCGCTTCCTGATTGTTGAGGAGCAGTTTTTAGAGCTTTCGCCGATTTTCTTGTTGGGGTTATCTCCTCTGTCAGGCAGGTCTTCGGATTCTGATTTTGGGGTTTGTGGTGGTTCTCTAGCCTTGCCAGTGGTTTCAAGGTTGAAAGGGGATTTCATCCCTCCTTTCAAGCCTAAGCTTGTTCTTCTCGGCAATGAAGTTGTTGGAGACTCTTTGATGTTTTCTGCTTCGCCCTCTGGAATATTGGTTGGTTCCTTGTTCTGCAACGGCTCTCCTAATCCGCTTGCATTTAAAGGACAGTGTGTAGGTAGGTTTCGTGGTGGAGAGGTGATGAATCCTACCCGAAGCTCTACCTTAGCGTTGCCTCTTATTGGCGATCTGGTTGCTGCAGACAAGGTTTCTGCAGGCTGAGTTGTGTATGTTGTTCCTCGTCCCAAAGGATTTAGGCGTAGCCGGCGTGTCAGACGTCGTTTCCATACTAGTTGCTCTGATCCTTTACTATGTTGCGCTACTGCTTATGGGTCTTTGGATAAGGTTATGCCTTCGCTGGTGGCTTCTGCGCAACCCCTGTCGGATCTTGTTCTGTCTAATAGTTCCTCTCCTCTTGTTGGCGAAGGGGACTGTGTAGTGGCGGTAGATGCGATTGAGGTTGAGGATCAACTTCGTGGTAGCCACATATTTCGATGACTAGCGAGGCAACGAAGTTGGTCTACGGTGTTGAGTCAAGGATTTCATAGATTTCTGATCTCTGACAAAGAGATAAGCCGTGCTCGACAAAAAGAAGATAATCATTGGTTTAAAGAGACACAAAGAGCAACATATGGTGTTTTACATTAGAGGTTAATTATTTGGTTTTTTAGTTGTGTTACTTATGTTAAAATCTATCCTCAAATAATCACATACCTCAAAGTTATCAATATATATACAAATATATATGTGTACACATTAATTGTGCACACTGGGGGAAACCGGTCGACCGCCTGGTTTTCTACCAGTTGACCATTTCTGCCCAGTTTGCACAATAAACGTATACACATAAATATAACACATATATATTCAAATTCCTTTCTACTGGTCCTTTTTTAACCTGTCGACCGTTTTCTTCCAGAAAGCAACCTTTCGTATAGACACTTCCTTTTCATCAATGGTTGCTTCTCTTTCTCTTCACCAACAATCATGGCCAGTATTTGTAACTCTTCACAAAGGGTTAGGACTGTTTATTCCTTATATAAACACCATGAGATCATCATTCCTATCATCAATTTCTATCATACTAACTTGACTTATTGCTATCTTCTTGATCTCATTTCTATATTCTCCACTGCTCAATTGCTCATATTCAATATAATATCGTCTGAATCCTAGTTGATTCAATACGATATCCACTTCCAAATCTTCATATACACAAATATTCTATTTGAGGATAAGATTATAGGAATATTGTACCACAAGTGACAAATTCGTGTTACTAAGAACACATATTGTCAACAACAAATATATTCATCTTTGTTGAAGTCCTCGGTGTTGTAAGAGGCAAAAGTTGAAGTCCTCGGTGTTATTAGAGGTGTGAAATCCCATTCGTCTGCTCGGGTGTTGTATACCTGTTCCTCCAGGTGAAATGAGGTGGTTGTTGGTGAAAATCCAGATATAAGTCTGGAACTGAACGTAGGACGGTGCTTCAGACCAGTATAAAAATCGCTGGTGTGATTTTTCTATTTTATTACTTTTACTGTTTTATACATTTCTGTGATTAGCTATTATTTCATACTTGAGTGTTGTACATCATATTACATGATCCGTGTGTACTATACTAAGCACGAACACGCATTTTCATTTGGTATCAAAGCAAGGTCATCATATAACCGTAACACAGTTATTTGACATATTCTTGTAGCAAATAACGCAAGTACTAGCACTCAAAACACCACTTACATGGAAGGACAATCGACATAAAGACCTCCATTCTTCAATGGTCTCAACTATAGCTATTAGGCAACACGTATGTCATTCTTCATGCAGTCAAATAGCTATGATTCCTGGAATGCTATCCAAAAAGAAATAGTGAATCCAACAACTGATTATTCAGAATGGACACCGACTGAGAAAACGGCAGCACCGTAAATGCAAAAGTAATAAACATGTTGTTTTGTGCATTAGACCAAAATGAATATAACCGTTTTAGTATTTGCACACTACATATAAAATTTGGCAAACGCTGAAAACCGATCATGAAGGTACTAACAAGGTTTAACAAGCCAAAATAGCCATGCTGAAAGGTCAGTTTCAAAATCTCAAAATGAAGCCAAATGAGACAATCAATGATATGTATTCACAGTTTCAAACTATTCATCATACACTTATTGGTTTAGGACAAAAATATTCAGATTTTGATGTTGTTTTGACAGTACTACATTCTTTGACTAGTGAATGGGAAGGAAAAATATTAGCAATTGAAGAAGCTAATGACCTTTCCGTCATGAAGCCAGATGAATTGATAGGAAATCTAACGTCCTATGAAGCTAATTTATAGGCTAGAAAGGAACAGAAAGAAGAAAAGAAAAATGTAGCATTTCATGTTGAAAAAGAAGAAGATGAATCAGATTCTGAAGATGAAGACCTAGCATTCATTGCAAAAGGTTTCAAAAAATTCCTGAAACAATGAAAAGCAAGTCGATATAACAAAAAGAAAAGTGGATCAAATAAACCATCTTCATCCGCTATAGAATGTTTCAACTGCCACAAAAAGGGGCGCATGCACAAGGATTGTCTGGAGTAAAAGAAAAAGTTAAAAAATGACAAATTCAAATACAAGAAGGACAAATCAAAGAAATGAACTGTAAAGACCCGCAAATTCCCACCCTTTGAATCGACCATAAACCACACAGGTCTGACCAAAAAGGTGAAAATCTACGAATACTTTAACTTTGGGCATACAACACATCAGAACAAAAACACAGACTTTTATAACATCAATAATAAATGCTACAACAGAGTACAGAATATATCAGAGTACATCGATAAATAATACAGTGGAAGATACATTTAAAATAAATTAAATACATTGCAGCGGAATTAATCTCAGTGGAAGGCCATCAATATTCTGGACTCGGCTTCAGACTTCAATTCAGGATCCTGCTTAACTATATCTGCAAAAGGCTACTCGACTGCCCGTGTGGAAAGAGGGCACCCGAGTTTGCAAAGTGAAACAAACTACAGGTCAGTCATGGGACTGGTGTGAGAATTCTAAACAAATTTAACTAATAAGACAAATCCAAGGACCACGCCGCTAATGCGGAACGGGGTTTATTCCAATGGATTGCTGGTGCATAAATTAAAGTAAATCGTTAAACAACGCAATGATTTTTGGAAAAATGAAACCATTATAAGACCCAGGTCCCATCACACAATGCAACGCACACCAGAGGATAGGGTTTTACCTTATAATGGTCAAAAGATGCTTGATACGTATAAAACGGATTTGATATTAGTGTGTATATGTTTAAATAAAAACATTTCAATCATAAGTATTAATCCTAGACGGCATAGTACCCCATCCTACTATGTCGCCGATACTAGTTCTACAATCAAAACTGCAAGGTCGTATTGGAGATTGGATTTTCATCTGAGTCAAGGCTAGGGAGGAGCTCCTTACCGATTCGAGACACTCTAGCAATGCCCCAGGATTGGTACTCTGTCCAACCCTTGGATAGCTGCTGGGCCGGTCCACACTTACTTTTGTGGATTAGTTATGCCTGGACACACGCTTCCCGGTCCTTCTGGACCTATAGTATGACCACCAACGGCCTATAAAAATAACGAGGCGCCTCAAAATCCAACATCCACATAAGTAAACTGTCAGCGCTGGTAGGTCCCTGACATTACTCTAGCTAGAAAGATAACGTGTGCACTCCTAGCGTTCCCTTCTCCCGTTTTAGACTCATACCGGGGTGTGAGGCTCGCGAAGTCAAGTTATACACAAAGCTACGCCTAAACAGGCCGTGCTTTGATCATCAACCACAAGGCCCTGCTTTTCAACAAAAGCCTTGATCAAGGCATCTTGGCATGTCGCGTTGTCAGTCCATACAACGTCAGACATATATTCCATTTATACTTATGCTCTGGTTCTGAGCGAAAGTCAAATCCGTACAAATCAACACTACGTCCGGATAACTACCATCTTAGCCCCGTCTTAGGAGCAAATCAATCAAGGGCCTCAACGCTAGTTACCCATTCGATGTGAAGACCATCGGTCTTCAATCGCCGTCTTCAACTCTTCGAATTAGAATGACGTATAATCATTTGAAATGAGATTGTACTCGGACTTTTCAAATGATCCCCGCATATATATCTATATATATATAATTTGAAAACATTTCATATCGTTATCAATATTTGATAACGACCTATTGCTATTTTTATTTACATAAAAATAGCCTAAGTAATTTAACGACGCTTCGGGTCGATGGGCGACCCTGGCGCTGTTTTCAACGAAATTTGATTTACATCTAACTTGAAATCTAACCGTTTAAAGTTACGATTGCCGATACGCGAACTGCCGCGCGCGTTCCGTTTAATTTATAATTTATATATATAAATATAAATCGTTTGACTATTCTAATTTCAAAAGTCTATTCTTTTTATCGCATCTAAAATGACGATAAAAATATCACTTTTAATAACTCAGTTTTATTTACACTAAATGTAAATAAATTATACTTTCTCTATATTTTGTTTTATTTACCTATATGTAAATAAATTATATTCTTTCTATGTTTTTGTTTATTTACACTAAATGTAAATAAATTATATTCTTTTTCTTACCCTATTTATTTACCTAAATGTAAATAAATATATTCATATCTTTTTCTTACTTATTTACCTAAATGTAAATAAATGTTTTACTTTTACTTTTGTTATATTTATTTACATTAATTGTAAATAAATGTATCTAATTTCTTATTCATATTTATTTATACTATTTGTAAATAAATGGTTTCAATTTCCTTTGCAAATCCTATTTACATAGCAAATGTAAATAATTGTATTTCTTTAATTCTTTTTCTAATATTCCCTTTTAACATAAAAAGAATATCTTATGTTAATTCTTTTCTAACCTTTCTTTTTATTATTTACATAAGAAAATGTTAATAATTACTATTTACAAATTGATTCTTTTTATTTACATAAGAAAATGTAAATAAATCCTATTCATATAATTATTCTTTTAATCCTTTTTATTTACATAGGAAAAATGTAAATAAATACTTATTCACATAATTATTATTTTTATTCTTTTTATTTACATAAGAAAATGTAAATAAATTCTTATTCACATATTTTCTATTTATTCTTAATTACATAAAATGTAATTTTCTTCCTTATAATCTTAATTACATAAAAATGTAATTTTATCATATAAATGTAAATTTCTTTACAGTGTAAAATATATTCTTTTAATTACATAAAAAATGTAATTTATTTAATCTCTTATTTACCTAATGTAAATATATATGTCTTCCTTTGTCTATGTTTTATTTATTTACACTAAATATTTTGAAGTAATTTACATATATAAAATGTGAATTTAGAAAATTAATATATATGCTTTAACCTCTCACATTGGATAGGTATTGTTGTGATTACTGGACAGCCGGGCGGGTCCGGGCAGGTTTACATCACAACTCAATCCAACCTCGGGTTAAGCATACTAATTTTCTCATCTATTTACGTAAGTGTAAATAAATGTTTTCTTTTCTAATTCTTATTTATTTACGCCAAATGTAAATAAATGTTTTCTTTTTCTTCGCATTGAAAATATAATCCTTTCTGTTTATGCCTTTACATTAAAAAGGGTAATCCTTTCTTTTATATGGTTTATATTAAAAAGTGTAGATCTTTGTTTCCTTTCCTTACATTAGAAAAATGTAATTCTTTTCTTTTCTTTTCTTTACGTTGAAAAATGTAATTCTTCTCTATCCTCTTTTTATTTACATTAAGAAATGTAAATGCATTCTTTTTAATCTCTATTTTAACAAAGTGTCTATTTTATTTCTACTATTTCCTATGTTGACATTTTCTAGTGTTTCCAATATCAAATGGAAAGGTATATTTGTTTTGTTTTATTGATAAATCTAACTCAAACAAACAAAATAAAAGTAATATTTTGTTCGTCTAATATATGTTCCTATCTAAAGTGATATTTTTGTTTACACAAAATATTCTAACTAAAAGCCTATTTTTGTCTAATTCTTTTTAACTAAACAAATTTTCTCTTATGATCTAAGCAGATTGTCTAATTTGTTTTCTCATCTTTCTATTAGCAAAATGTATATTTTAATTTTGCACCATTTTCTTGTATTGTTAATATCTCATGCATAAAGGCTAATTCCTTTTCTAAGATCTATTTATGTTGAAAAACACAAATGGAAAGATAACTCATTTACTAAGTTATATTTGTGTTGAGTATACAAATAAAAGAACCAATTCCTTTTCAATGTTAAAGATGTGATAATATGGGTTTTTGGTTAACCCTTTCTATTTACACAACACCGGGATTTCACTGTCACATATATAACACAATATAGGGTTTGATGTATAATTTCGATGAATAATAACAAAAGGTTTCATCTTTATTTTGTAAATTAAATAAAATACCTAATCTTTATTTTATTTTGTAAAACAAAATAAAATATCAAATCTTTATTTAACTTTTAATTAAAGTTTAAAAGACCTAAATTTTCTTTATTTTATAAACCAAAATAAAGATTCCAACCTTATTTCCTTTTGCAAATTGAAATAAAGATTAAAGCTCGCATTTTATTTTATAAATAAAAATAAATATTAAACTTGCATTTTATTGTATAAACAAAATAAAGGTAAAAATGTGTCTTTTATGTTAATATTTATTTTTAGAAGAAATGTACTTTTTGTTCTAATCTTCTTTAATGTAAACCAAATATGAGTTTGTTTAACTCTTCGATGTAAACAAAATATGAGTTTTGTTTATTTCTAATATAACTTCATTAACAAAATATGCTAATGTTGTCTAATATATCTCTATTAATACAATATGTTAATTTTGTCTAATATAATTTCATTAACAAAATATGTTGATTTTGTTTAACATTATGTCATTGACCAAAATATGTTAAATTTGTTCTAATTAACAAAAAGTGTTACTTTGGTTCTTATTAACAAAATGTTACTTTGGTTCCTTTTAACAAAATGCTACTTTGTTGACAAAATTTAATGTTAAAACTTTGTCCTTTTTATTTTACTAACAAAATTCATGTTAAAGCTTTGTGTTTCATTTGTTAACAAGATAAATGTTAAAACTAATCTTTTTATTTTGTAACGAAACTTGTTTTTTTTTTATTATGACAAAACAATGTTAATAAAAATGTTCTTTTAAATCTTATCCTTTTATTTAACAAACAAAAGGTTAAATAAAATGTCTTTTAATCTTTACTTTTATTTAACAAAACAATTGTAAAGAAAATGTCTTTTTATTTACAAACAGAATGTAGATAAAGATATATTCTCTAAATTTGTTCTTTTATATAAACAAAAAAAATGTAACTAAAACATATTTTTCTAAATTTGTTCTTTTATTTACCAAAGAAATGTAAATAAAACAATATGCCTTTTACATTAGTTATTTTATTTACAAAAGAGTTGTAAATAAATAAAAACATGTCTTCTATATTTGTTCTTTTATTAACAAAAGAAATGTACATAAACAACCGCAATACAACACATAACCATTTACCACATCAACAATCGCAATACAACACATAACCATTTACCACATCAACAATCGCAATACAACACAGCACAGATCAGATCAACATGCAAATAATCATTCAACATTGATAAAATAATTATTTAAATTAATTGGATAATTAAATTAGATATTCTCACCTTCGTTGTCGATTATGGTCCAAATTCCAAACAGTTCAAAATGCTCCTTTTTCAGTCCAGCAATGTAGATCTGGTTTTTACGATCAGAACGCTGCTGAAATTATCGAATTCCGATTTGAAATGAATCAGTTATGATTAAACTAAGTATTAAAACAATTAGATTATTTAATTAATTAATTAACTAGGAAAATACCCCTTCTTTTTTCTTCAGGAACAAAGGTCGAAAATTTCGACAGGCAATGGAGGGTGGCGGCTGGGAATTGACTGCGGTGGCTCGGGTGGTTGTTGCGGTTGCATATCGATGGTGGAATGCGGTGACAACGAATGGTGGAAGAGAAGAGCAAAGATTTTGGAGGCCGCCATTTGATTTGCAAGATTTAATTTTCGGTGAGGATGGATTTGGGGAAAACGTTTGACTGAGAAAAAAAAGTAAAGGGGAAAGTGATAAAAAGAAAGGGGAGGGAATGGTTTTATAAAAGGGGAAAGGCGCAAGGAGAGATACATGAAAGGACACGGTAAAAAAAAGGGATGCGTTAATTTCCTTAGATCACGAAAGAAACGGTCAATATGCTTCACCGATTCAAATACTGGATATTTAATTAATTAATTAATTCCATGAATGTATTTAATATTAAAAGGAAAGCATTTATGTTATTTTATGTATTTTATATAAATAAATCATTCAATCTTTTTGGTATTCATCTTTAATTCAAACCCAAACGTTACTAGCTTACAATAAGGCTCATATTAGTTATAGGAATCATTTACGTACATTATAAATTTCTTGGTTTCATAAATTATATTTAACACGACAATATTAATTATAGGAATTTATCAAATTTAATGTAGTCCATTAATTTCCATTATTCAATCCTTAACTCAATTTCAAACATTACCAACTTAGTCCTAATCTAACATTGGACTCATATTTAGTCAAGTTTTTTGGTTAATTAGTCCAAAGCACATAATATTTCAATATTATATTTCAAATATCCTTGTTGTCAATATAAACAGATTAACAATTTTTTGAGCAATTAATATATGTCATTATTTCAAGCTAAGCTGAGCACGATTGCTTAAATAATTTAATTAAGTTCCCATCACACAAATTTCATATTTGAACATTAAAGTCAAATTATAAATTAATTGACCCTTTTTAATTCATAAATTTTAATATTAAAACCAAAATCTCCATATATAACTTTTCTTATTTTGTTTGTTGGAGTGGAAGGGCAGCAGCTTTTCATTTATATATTTTAATGGTCACGTGAAAGTTGGAGAATTAATCAAGGGGTTTTAATGAAAGCAGCGGTTTCTTTGCTATAGGTAAAACGGTGCCTTTTTATATACTGAGTAACATCAAAAGCAAATCTGGAAATTTGTTTAACATAAATGTACACAAAGAATAAAATGGCAGGTGCATTAATAATATTAAATTATAAACGGATAAAATTTTAGTTTATACATACAAAAATTTGACAAACTTCTATATAAATTTACAAAGAATTATCCTTTTAAAGGCAAACACTTCGTCCGAAATATCTAAAAGTCAAAATTTTCCGTCTAAATCTAAATACAAATATTAAATTTTTTTTATCATACAAGCATTAATAGGTTCAATGTTAAATCAAATTAATATATATATATATATGACATGTGTATATAAGCAATCTAGTCCAATGTCAATGAATGTTTGATTTTCTTTTATTTGAAATAAGAAGTGTTAAACATGTACTTTTACACATTTATTTCTTTTTGTTTGTATGTGTTGTTTTTCAATTCACATTCCTTCATTCCTTTTAAAAAGGGAAAATTTTCAAAAGCTAATTGATACTCTTTTCATGAATCATACTATAGAAATCTCAAACATAATACAATATGCTAATAATCTAATCAGTCAATATTGCTATTTTAACTCAAATTACAATAAAAATTGTTATCACTTACAAGTTTACTATTCCATTTATTATCAATTGTTTGTAGTTAATCATTACAAATATACATACAATTTGATACTAAATTCAATTGTAATAAATCACTATTTATCTAACTACGAATAATTGTTTAATAGAAATGATTTTGAAATCATTCATAAATAATATCTTAATTTAATTCATGAATTTTTTATTTTATTTTATTTTAGTAATGGTATTTTTAAATTCAGACGCATTTTCTAAAAAAAATCCTTAAAATAAAAATTTAAATTGGTTCCAAAATTCCGGTTGTTACAATCTCCCCCCACTTAAAGCTTTTCGTCCTCGAAAAGGAATGAAGCTAAAGTTGTTTAATTTTCCTACTCATTTTTTCATTCTTTAATTGATTTCCATAATTTTATTAGTTGATTAACTTTCGAATATATAACTTTTATATATTCAAAATCATATTTTCTAAAATAGATTATAATTACAAATACGTATATTATAAGCTTGTTACTCTCAACTCATTCTAGGGCATTACTAACCCCATCTCTAATGAGTTTTCTCATTCTAGGACACTGTTGGTCCTATCTCTAATGAGTATTCTTATTGGATATTACTAATCCAATCTCTGATGAGTCTTTGTTCAGTTCCAACGAGTTGTACCCCAAAGATTTGAGCTAACCTGAGCTCTGATACCACCTGTAAAGACCCGCAAATTCCCACCCTTTGAATCGACCATAAACCACACAGGTCTGACCCAAAAGGTGAAAATCTACGAATACTTTAACTTTGGGCATACAACACATCAGAACAAAAACACAGACTTTTATAACATCAATAATAAATGTTACATCAGAGTACAGAAAATATCAGAGTACATCGATAAATAATACAGCGGAAGATACATTTAAAATAAATTAAATACATCGCAGCGGAATTAATCTCAGCGGAAGGCCATCAATATTCTGGACCCGGCTTCAGACTTCAATCCAGGATCCTGCTTAACTATATCTGCAAAAGGCTACTCGACTGCCCGTGTGGAAAGAGGGCACCCGAGTTTGCAAAGTGAAACAAACTACAGGTCAGTAGTGGGACTGGTGTGAGAATTCTAAACAAATTTAACTAATAAGACAAATCCAAGAACCACGCCGCTAATGCGGAACGGGGTTTATTCCAATGGATTGCCGGTGCATAAATTAAAGTAAATCGTTAAACAACGCAATGATTTTTGAAAAAATGAAACCATTATAAGACCCAGGTCCCATCACACAATGCAACGCACACCAGAGGATAGGGTTTTACCTTATAATGGTCAAAAGATGCTTGATACGTATAAAACAGATTTGATATTAGTGTGTATATGTTTAAATAAAAACATTTCAATCATAAGTATCAATCCTAGACGGCATAGTACCCCATCCTACTATGTCGCTGATACTAGTTCTACAATCAAAACCGCAAGGTCGTATTAGAGATTGGATTTTCATCTGAGTCAAGGCTAGGGAGGAGCTCCTTACCGATTCGAGACACTCTAGCAATGCCCCAGGATTGGTACTCTGTCCAACCCTTGGATAGCTGCTGGGCCGGTCCACACTTACTTTTGTGGATTAGTTATGCCTGGACACACGCTTCCCGGTCCTTCTGGACCTATAGTATGACCACCAACGGCCTATAAAAATAACGAGGCGCCTCAAAATCCAACATCCACATAAGTAAACTGTCAGCGCTGGTAGGTCCCTGACATTACTCTAGCTAGAAAGATAACGTGTGCACTCCCTGCGTTCCCTTTTCCCGTTTTAGACTCATACCGGGGTGTGAGGCTCGCGAAGTCAAGTTATACACAAAGCTACGCCTAAACAGGCCGTGCTTTGATCATCAACCACAAGGCCCTGCTTTTCAACAAAAGCCTTGATCAATGCATCTTGGCATGCCGCGTTGTCAGTCCATACAACGTCAGACATACATTCCATTTATACTTATGCTCTGGTTCTGAGCGAAAGTCAAATCCGTACAAATCAACACTACGTCCGGATAACTACCATCTTAGCCCCGTCTTGGGAGCAAATCAATCAAGGGCCTCAACGCTAGTTACCCATTCGATGTGAAGACCGTCGGTCTTCAATCGCCGTCTTCAACTCTTCGAATTAGATTGACGTATAATCATTTGAAATGAGATTGTACTCGGACTTTTCAAATGATCCCCGCATATATATCTATATATATATAATTTGAAACATTTCATATCGTTATCAATATTTGATAACGACCTATTGCTATTTTTATTTACATAAAAATAGCCTAAGTAATTTAACGACGCTTCGGGTCGATGGGCGACCCTGGCGCTGTTTTCAACGAAATTTGATTTACATCTAACTTGAAATCTAACCGTTTAAAGTTACGATTGCTGATACGCGAGCTGCCACGCGCGTTCCGTTTAATTTATAATTTATATATATAAATATAAATCGTTTGACTATTCAAGTTTCAAAAGTCTATTCTTTTTATCGCATCTAAAATGACGATAAAAATATCACTTTTAATAACTCTGTTTTATTTACACTAAATGTAAATAAATTATACTTTCTCTATATTTTGTTTTATTTACCTAAATGTAAATAAATTATATTCTTTCTATGTTTTAATTTATTTACACTAAATGTAAATAAATTATATTCTTTTTCTTACCCTATTTATTTACCTAAATGTAAATAAATATATTCTTATCATTTTCTTACTTATTTACCTAAATGTAAATAAATGTTTTACTTTTACTTTTGTTATATTTATTTACATTAATTGTAAATAAATGTATCTAATTTCTTATTCATATTTATTTACACTATTTGTATATAAATGGTTTCAATTTCCTTTGCAAATCCTATTTACATAGCAAATGTAAATAATTGTATTTCTTTAATTCTTTTTCTAATATTCCCTTTTAACATAAAAAGAATATCTTATGTTAATTCTTTTCTAACCTTTCTTTTTATTATTTACATAAGAAAATGTTAATAATTACTATTTACAAATTGATTCTTTTTATTTACATAAGAAAATGTAAATAAATCCTATTCATATAATTATTCTTTTAATCCTTTTTATTTACATAGGAAAAATGTAAATAAATACTTATTCACATAATTATTATTTTTATTCTTTTTATTTACATAAGAAAATGTAAATAAATTCTTATTCACATATTTTCTATTTATTCTTAATTACATAAAATGTAATTTTCTTCCTTATAATCTTAATTACATAAAAATGTAATTTTATCATATAAATGTAAATTTCTTTACAGTGTAAAATATATTCTTTTAATTACATTAAAAATGTAATTTATTTAATCTCTTATTTACCTAATGTAAATATATATGTCTTCCTTTGTCTATGTTTTATTTATTTACACTAAATATTTTGAAGTAATTTACATATATAAAATGTAAATTTAGAAAATTAATATATATGCTTTAACCTCTCACATTGGATAGGTATTGTTGTGATTACTGGACAGCCGAGCGGGTCCGGGCAGGTTTACATCACAACTCAATCCAACCTCGGGTTAAGCATACTAATTTTCTCATCTATTTACGTAAGTGTAAATAAATGTTTTCTTTTCTAATTCTTATTTATTTACGCCAAATGTAAATAAATGTTTTCTTTTTCTTCGCATTGAAAATATAATCCTTTCTGTTTATGCCTTTACATTAAAAAGGGTAATCCTTTCTTTTATATGGTTTATATTAAAAAGTGTAGATCTTTGTTTCCTTTCCTTACATTAGAAAAATGTAATTCTTTTCTTTTCTTTTCTTTACGTTGAAAAATGTAATTCTTCTCTATCCTCTTTTTATTTACATTAAGAAATGTAAATGCATTCTTTTTAATCTCTATTTTAACAAAGTGTCTATTTTATTTCTACTATTTCCTATGTTGACATTTTCTAGTGTTTCCAATATCAAATGGAAAGGTATATTTGTTTGGTTTTATTGATAAATCTATTTCAAACAAACAAAATAAAAGTAATATTTTGTTCGTCTAATATATGTTCCTATCTAAAGTGATATTTTTGTTTACACAAAATATTCTAACTAAAAGCCTATTTTTGTCTAATTCTTTTTAACTAAACAAATTTTCTCTTATGATCTAAGCAGATTGTCTAATTTGTTTTCCCATCTTTCTATTAGCAAAATGTATATTTTAATTTTGCACCATTTTCTTGTATTGTTAATATCTCATGCATAAAGGCTAATTCCTTTTCTAAGATCTATTTATGTTGAAAAACACAAATGGAAAGATAACTCATTTACTAAGTTATATTTGTGTTGAGTATACAAATAAAAGAACCAATTCCTTTTCAATGTTAAAGATGTGATAATATGGGTTTTTGGTTAACCCTTTCTATTTACACAACACCGGGATTTCACTGTCACATATATAACACAATATAGGGTTTGATGTATAATTTCGATGAATAATAACAAAAGGTTTCATCTTTATTTTGTAAATTAAATACCTAATCTTTATTTTATTTTGTAAAACAAAATAAAATATCAAATCTTTATTTAACTTTTAATTAAAGTTTAAAAGACCTAAATTTTCTTTATTTTATAAACCAAAATAAAGATTCCAACCTTATTTCCTTTTGCAAATTGAAATAAAGATTAAAGCTCGCATTTTATTTTATAAATAAAAATAAATATTAAACTTGCATTTTATTGTATAAACAAAATAAAGGTAAAAATGTGTCTTTTATGTTAATATTTATTTTTAGAAGAAATGTACTTTTTGTTCTAATCTTCTTTAATGTAAACCAAATATGAGTTTGTTTAACTCTTCGATGTAAACAAAATATGAGTTTTGTTTATTTCTAATATAACTTCATTAACAAAATATGCTAATGTTGTCTAATATATCTCTATTAATACAATATGTTAATTTTGTCTAATATAATTTCATTAACAAAATATGTTGATTTTGTTTAACATAATGTCATTGACCAAAATATGTTAAATTTGTTCTAATTAACAAAAAGTGTTACTTTGGTTCTTATTAACAAAATGTTACTTTGGTTCCTTTTAACAAAATGCTACTTTGTTGACAAAATTTAATGTTAAAACTTTGTCCTTTTTATTTTACTAACAAAATTCATGTTAAAGCTTTGTGTTTCATTTGTTAACAAGATAAATGTTAAAACTAATCTTTTTATTTTGTAACGAAACTTGTTTTTTTTTTTATTATGACAAAACAATGTTAATAAAAATGTTCTTTTAAATCTTGTCCTTTTATTTAACAAACAAAATGTTAAATAAAATGTCTTTTAATCTTTACTTTTATTTAACAAAACAATTGTAAAGAAAACGCCTTTTTATTTACAAACAGAATGTAGATAAAGATATATTCTCTAAATTTGTTCTTTTATATAAACAAAAAAAAATGTAACTAAAACATATTTTTTCTAAATTTGTTCTTTTATTTACCAAAGAAATGTAAATAAAAGAATATGCCTTTTACATTAGTTATTTTATTTACAAAAGAGTTGTAAATAAATTAAAACATGTCTTCTATATTTGTTCTTTTATTAACAAAAGAAATGTACATAAACAATCGCAATACAACACATAACCATTTACCACATCAACAATCGCAATACAACACAGCACAGATCAGATCAACATGCAAATAATCATTCAACACTGATAAAATAATTATTTAAATTAATTGGATAATTAAATTAGATATTTTCACCTTCGTTGTCGATTATGGTCCAAATTCCAAACAGTTCAAAATGGTCCTTTTTCAGTCCAGCAATGTAGATCTAGTTTTTACGATCAGAACGCTGCTGAAATTATCGAAATCCGATTTGAAACGAATCAGTTATGATTAAAAGAAGTATTAAAACAATTAGATTATTTAATTAATTAATTAACTAGGAAAATACCCCTTCTTTCTTCTTCAGGAACAAAGGCCGAACCTTTCGACAGGCAATGGAGGGTGGCGGCTGGGAATTGACTGCGGTGGCTCGAGTGGTTGTTGCGGTTGCATATCGATGGTGGAATGCGGTGACAACGAATGGTGGAAGGGAAGAGCAAAGATTTTGGAGGTCGCCATTTGATTTGCAAGATTTAATTTTCGGTGAGGATGGTTTTGGGGAAAACGTTTAACTGAGAAAAAAAAAAGTAAAGGGGAAAGTGATAAAAAGAAAGGGGAGGGAACGGTTTTATAAAAGGGGAAAGGCGCAAGGAGAGATACATGAAAGGACACGGTAAAAAAAAGGGATGCGTTAATTTCCTTAGATCACGAAAGAAACGGTCAATATGCTTCACCGATTCAAATACTGGATATTTAATTAATTAATTAATTCCATGAATGTATTTAATATTAAAAGGAAAGCATTTATGTTATATTATGTATTTTATATAAATAAATCATTCAATCTTTTTGGTATTCATCTTTAATTCAAACCCAAACGTTACTAGCTTACAATAAGGCTCATATTAGTTATAGGAATCATTTACGTACATTATAAATTTCTTGGTTTCATAAATTATATTTAACACGACAATATTAATTATAGGAATTTATCAAATTTAATGTAGTCCATTAATTTCCATTATTCAATCCTTAACTCAATTTCAAACATTACCAACTTAGTCCTAATCTAACATTGGACTCATATTTAGTCAAGTTTTTTGGTTAATTAGTCCAAAGCACATAATATTTCAATATTATATTTCAAATATCCTTGTTATCAATATAAACAGATTAACAATTTTATGAGCAATTAATATATGTCATTATTTCAAGTTAAGCTGAGCACGATTGCTTAAATAATTTAATTAAGTTCCCATCACACAAATTTCATATCTGAACATTAAAGTCAAATTATAAATTAATTGACCCTTTTTAATTCATAAATTTTAATATTAAAACCAAAATCTCCATATATAACTTTTCTTATTTTGTTTGTTGGAGTGGAAGGGCAGCAGCTTTTCATTTATATATTTTAATGGTCACGTGAAAGCTGGAGAATTAATCAAGGGGTTTTAATGAAAGCAGCGGTTTCTTTGCTATAGGTAAAACGGTGCCTTTTTATATACTGAGTAACATCAAAAGCAAATCTGGAAAACTGTTTAACATAAATGTACACAAAGAATAAAATGGCAGGTGCATTAATAATATTAAATTATAAACGGATAAAATTTTAGTTTATACATACAAAAATTTGACAAACTTCTATATAAATTTACAAAGAATTATCCTTTTAAAGGCAAACACTTCGTCCGAAATATCTAAAAGTCAAAATTTTCCGTCTAAATCTAGATACAAATATTAAATTTTTTTTTTATCATACAAGCATTAATAGGTTCAATGTTAAATCAAATTAATATATATATATATATATATGACATGTGTATATAAGCAATCTAGTCCAATGTCAATGAATGTTTGATTTTCTTTTATTTGAAATAAGCAGTGTTAAACTTGTACTTTTACACATTTATTTCTTTTTGTTTGTATGTGTTGTTTTTCAATTCACATTCCTTCATTCCTTTTAAAAAGGGAAAATTTTCAAAAGCTAATTGATACTCTTTTCATGAATCATACTATAGAAATCTCAAACATAATACAATATGCTAATAATCTAATCAGTCAATATTGCTATTTTAACTCAAATTACAATAAAAATTGTTATCACTTACAAGTTTACTATTCCATTTATTATCAATTGTTTGTAGTTAATCATTACAAATATACATACAATTTGATACTAAATTCAATTGTAATAAATCACTATTTATCTAACTACGAATAATTGTTTAATAGAAATGATTTTGAAATCATTCATAAATAATATCTTAATTTAATTCATGAATTTTTTATTTTATTTTATTTTATTTTAGTAATGGTATTTTTAAATTCAGATGCATTTTCTAAAAAAAAATCCTTAAAATAAAAATTTAAATTGGTTCCAAAATTCCGGGTTGTTACATGAACATTCTCAGTTACATGGGATGATTCAGACTCGTCTTCATCCGGAAGTGAAAGTGATACAGAAAATGAACAAGCAAACTTTTGTTTCATGGCAGCAGAAAATGAGTTACAAATTCCTACATTTGATGAAGTACATGATATTAATGCCGAATTGATAGTTAAATATAAAGACAGGAAACGACAATTCAAAGAAGCCAAAGAAGATTTGAGTGGAGCAGAGTTTGAATGAGATATATTAAAAGGCGAGAAGAAAATATTAGAAGAAGAACTTGAAAAACTTCAAGAATCATCATCTAATATTGACTCTCAATTATCTCTTTTGAGTCAAGAAATTGAAACTCAAAAAGAGAAAAATGATGCTCTTACTACTGAAAATCATGAGCTTAAGGCAAAAGTCAAAATTCTGGACCTAGAAAAGGCTAGTTTGCAAACTAAGTTAGATGATATTAATCAAAATGTTTTAACTTCAACAAAGGTGGAGAAAATTTGACAAATATCATTGAAAGTTCACAACCTGCTTCAAACAAACAAGGTTTAGAATATAAGAAACTAGAAACCAGGAAACGACTCAAGAAGAAGAAAGATGAAGCTAAGAAAAATCATAGTTTATTTTATTCCAAGCCAAAACCAGTTGTGAAATTTCAAAAGAGAAATGTCAAGACTATCAAGATATGGGTTCCTAAAACAAATAATAATTTGATTAGGAACAAATATATTCGACATTTCATGTATATTGTGCATCTTAATTCAAATTATTTATATAAAGGGGATACCGGATCCGTCTCCTAAGACCTAACTCTTAGGACCCTATTAAAAGGTAGGTACCATGGACTTAATCTTATTTTTTGCAGGTCCCACTTAAGAAAAGAGGAAAGTGGATATTGGACAGTGGTTGCTTGAAGCATATGACTGGAGACAAGAGCTTATTGACAAATATTACATACTCAGACGGTGGCTCCATCACTTTTGGAGATAATTCAAAAGGCTATATCATCGGCAAAGGCGATGTGGGAAATTGCGGTAAATCTACCTTACCTCTTATTACCAATGTCATGCTAGTTAGAAATTTGAAACATAATTTACTTAGTATTAGTCAGTTATGCGACAAGGGTTTTACAATTTCCTTTTCAGATAATAAGTGTAGTATTTTATATAAAGACCATAATTTAGTTTTCAAAGGTTATAGAGACAGAAATATATATTCTAAATATGAATATCAATCATAATTCAGATATGTGTCTTGTGGCTAACGATAATGATCCATGGCTATGGCACAAACACTTCTGTCATATAAACTTCAGAACTATCGACAAGCTAGCCAAAAAATGATCTAGTTAGAGGACTATCCAAAATGAGCTTTAAGGTTGACAACATTTGTAACGCATGTCAATTAGGAAAATTGACCAAATCATCTTTTAAATCAAAGAAAGTCGTATCAACATTACAACCACTTGAGCTACTGCACATGGATTTATTTGGACCAACTTAGGTTTAACCAATAAATCACAGTCGATATGTGTCTGTAATGGTTGATGATTACTCCCATCACACCTGGACAATTTTCCTAAAAAACAAAAGTGACACTTCCGAACAATTCAAATCTTTCGTCAAGAGAATTCGGAAATCGAAAGGGCTTAAAGTTAAAAATATATAAGAAGTGATCATGGCGGAGAGATCGAAAATAATGAATTTGAACATTTTTGTACAAAGAAAGGTATATATCATAATTTTTTATTTCCTAGAACTCCGCAACAAAACGGAGTTGTAGAACGGAAAAATGGACCTTACAAGAATGTGCAAGAACGTTATTAAATGGAACCACTTTACCAAAACATTTCTGGGCAGAAGTTGTTGCAACTGCATGTTATGTTTTGAATCGTGTATCCATTTGACCTCTCACCAAGAATACGTCTTATGAATTATTTAACCTAAGAAAGCCCAATATCTCATACTTCAAAGTCTTTGGTTCCAAGTGCTTAATTTTAAATACGAAACACCAGCTAGGCAAATTCGATCCAAAGGTCGATGAAGGAATATTTGTCGATTATTCGGAACAGAGCAAGGCCTATCGTATATTTAATAAATGAACCAAAACTATTGAAGAATCACTTCATGTCTCGTTCGATGAATTCTATCACTACCCTCATAATATATCAGATGATAATGAAACTATAATCACTGATAATCCAATCATCACAAATGTTGATTCTGACTCAGAAATAACTGTTGAGGATATTCCTTAAACATGTGTGTTACAATCTCCACCAAGAATATGATCTTCTCCAAGAATATTAAGAGATCATCCAGTTCAAAATATAATTGGGAAGTAACATCACAAATCATAACAAGGAGTCAACTCCATCAAATGGGTCATGTTGCGTTTCTTTCAAATATCGAACCTAAGAATTGAAAAGAGGCTACTACAGATGACTACTGGATCATTGCCATGCAGGAAGAACTAAATCAGTTCGAGCGAAATGATGTTTGGGAACTTGTTCCAAGACCAACGGATCAGTCGGTTATTAGTACTAAATGGGTTTATAAAAATAAGGCTGATGAACAATGAAATATCACCAGAAATAAAGCAAGATTAGCAGCATAAGGGTATAATCAGGAAGAAGGTATCGATTATGAAGAAACTTTTGCACTACTTGCTCGACTAGAAGCTATTAGAATCTTATTATCTTTTGCTTGTCACCACAATTTCAAACTTTATCAGATGGATGTCAAGAGTGCTTTTCTCAATGGATTTATCAAAGAGATTGTATATGTCGAACAACCTCCTTTGTTCGTACATGAAAAATATCCTGACTATGTGTACAAACTTAAGAAAGCTCTGTATGGTCTTAAACAAGCACCTCGTGCTTGGTATGAATGACTATGTAGCTATCTTATCAACTCAGGATTTCAAATAGGCAAAGTTGATCAGATTTTGTTAATCAAACATTCTTGAAAAGATATTTTAGTTACCCAGATATATGTAGACGACATTATCTTTGGTTCAACAAACGATAAACTCTGCAAAGAGTTTGCAAATATTATGACCAAATAGTTTGAAATGTCTCATATGGGAGAACTATCATATTTTCTTGGACTTCAAATCAAACAATTTCCGAACGGTATTTTTATTAATCAAGAAAAATACTGTGGAAATCTTATCAATCACTTCGGATTAGAAAACACATCTGGTAAACCTACTCCTATGAGTACAACTACACATCTTGAAAAGGACGAAAATGGTAAGAATGTTGACCAGAAACTAAATCGAAGCATGATTGGTTCTCTTCTTTATCTTACAGCCATTCGTCTAGATATAATGATGTGTGTTTGTCTATGTGAACGCTTTCAAGAAGATCCAAAGGAATCACATCTACGAGTAGTGAAATGTATAATTCGTTATCTTAATAATACCAAAGATTTCAGTCTTTTCTACCCAAAAGAATGTCCATTCGAATTAGTATCATGTAGTGATGCTAATTTCGGAGGCTCTCGAACGGATAGAAAGAGTACAAGTGGTACGTGCCATTTTATTGGAAAATCACTTGTCTCTTGGTTCAGTAAGAAACATAATTGTGTTTCATTATCAACTTGTGAAGCTGAATATATATCAGCAACTCTTGCTTGTACTCAAATAATATACATGCAACAAACACTTCAAGATTTTGATATTCATTTATCAAATTCTATTATATACTGTGATAACTACAGTGTTATAAACTTATCAAAAAATCCTGTGAACCACTTTTTAACCAAACACATTGATATTCGTCATCATTTTCTGATAGATAATATCGAAAAGGGAAATATATGTCTCGAATATGTTCAAACTGATAATCAAGTAGCGGACAATTTTACTAAGCCTCTACTTGAGTCTAGTTTCATTAAGTTACGTAGAGAGCTTGATCTTATCTCTAGAAAAGAACTTGACAAGTAATGTTATCACTAATGTTATATTTTAGTTCTTTTCACTTTTTGTTTATATTTACTCAAAACATTAGCTATTTTTGGCTATTATTATATTGGGAAAATTGAGTGTGAGCTTTTAATTCTTCTACGGCCAAGTATTCTTGGTAATTCTTAGCCTTAAGTTTATATATAGAGAAAAACCTATATAAACAAGGTATTCTCTCCATCTTAATCTCCCAAGTTAATCATGGCATATATATGTGATGAATGTGCTCAAAAATCCCATATTTCTGTCATAAGTTCTGAGCCGGAAGAGTACTATTTTCCCGAAACTCCAAAACAAAAATCAAAGCATCACCAATGCAATCGTACCCCCGGAAATACGCTAACTTCACGGGCAAAGAAAGCGTTGTTTCGTTCACCCCATACCAGAGAAAAGATCGACGAGATAAATCATTACCAAAAACATCAGATTGATCTTCAAAGACAGCTACATTACGAGCAAAAACTGACCTCGGATCGACTATCTCTTTTAGAGAAAATGGCAATGTTCTTTTGTGGCTCTAATAAACATAATGTACATGAACCTATGCCAAACATGCCTTCATCCTGTAGAAGCCCGAATTCATGGGAAAGAAATTATAATAGGAACAAAGGAGCAAGAGAAAATTGGTCACCATGGACACCACTTATATCCGATATCAAAGAAGTTTCTACCAATCACATTTCATCTACTTCACACTAAACGTATATCGTGGTTGATTGTGTATTACTCATGTTCTATTGTACACATCCTTTATTTGAGTACTTTCTATTTCATTTGGACCGACTAATATCAGAAATGGTATGAAAACTAAGAAAAAATAGCCCAGATTAAAACCAGTCGACAGGCCATTTTTAACCAGTCGACCATTTTGATCTCTGGTCAAAAATGGTCGACCAGTTAAAAATGAATGGTCCACTGGTTATGGCAAAACTGTTTTATATATATATATATATACATATATATACACAGTCACTTCTTCAACCCATCTATTCATTTTATCCTTCAACCAGTTCCTTTTCAAAACCCCCAAAACCCTAGAAATCAAAATTCTTCCTCTAATATCATTCAAATGGCACCTCTTCAAATGAAATCAAAGAAAGCTTCAACTTCTAAACTACAACATATTGATATCTCAGTAAAGAAGTTGCTAGTTGATCCAATTGCAGTCAAAAGGTGGAATGAGATGATAGATTTCACAAATCATCCGGGTTCGTTTGTTAAATTCTCTGATTTCTCTAGTTATCGTGTTATTAACTTAGCGAAGAATTCTTATATTAAAACCCTAATTGATTTTGATTGAAATAATATGGAAATTAACCATGTTATAATCAAATTACTCTATGCTAACTTGAATTTAGAGAAATACAAGCCAGAAAATTCTGAACGTTGCCTTTGGTCTGTTGTATATGGCAAACAAGTGTTTATCTCATGTGAAAGAATGGCAACTGTTCTTGATTCTTCATTTTTAGGTGAAAATTATCGAGTAATTTTTGCAACGTCCATGTCCGTAATTAAATTAGCCATCAATTCATTGAAGATAACAAGGATAGCACAAAATCCATAGGTTTACGACCTACTGCGAAAATTCTTCATCATACCCTTATGCAATCTCTGTTACCGAGAATAGGAAATTTTGATGTTGTCTATAAAGAAAATTTCAAGGCATTACATGTAATATATGGGGATATTCATATCAATTGGACTGGTATGATTTTTGATGAGATTTTGCAAGTGAACGATTGTACTAGGCCACATTTGTTCTATAATGAATATATTAGGCGCTTATTGCTTGCTTGTGGCATCACACCTCCTGAGTCGTCTGTTTCAAAGCTCAAATGCATAAACAAAGCATCGATTAAATGGAAGAAGCTTCCTGATCCATACTTCAATATTATGCCTTTTGAACAATGGAAAGAACAAGGATACCAAGGAACTTCATCATGATCATCCCGCCCAAAACCTGAAGAAGTTAAACTTCTACGATCAACTTCTCCTACAAAGGACTCGCTTAACACCATTGCTCGCAATCAATTTCTACTCGAAGCAAGACTTAAACGAATGGATATAAAAAATGACAAACGCTTTAATAAAATTAAGTCTTTCTTCGGAACTCTATGGGAAGCAATGTCTTGTGGTGCATCATCTTCTATGCAAGCTCAAGACCCTAGCAAACGTCCAACCCCTCCTACTTTTGCTTGGACATCTTCGGAGGAGGGTACAAGCTCAGAAACTAGCCGTGAACGTGGTCGTGGAAAAACTCAAATTGTTGAAGAAGTAGAAGAGACAGAATCCGAATCTTCTTAGTTTATCTCTTGCTATGCACTTATGACTTTATTTTGCTTTCAGACTTGATCCGGCACTTGTATCTAAATAGTGTCTTGTTTTATTCGTTTTAGACTTTTGTGTGTGACTCTTTGCATGACTTATGGTATTAGTTTATGTTTCTTATAACTCTGATAGTATCGTTTACATCCTCACTAATTTATCTATTTAGCAACTCCTTTTTGTCGATGACAAAGGGGGAGAAAGTGGTACTAATAATATATATGCAGGAAAATATAGTTTATATACAGGCACAATTTCAGGGGGAGATCATATACAAGGGGAGATTCAGAGCTATATTGTCATCAATCAAAAAGGGAGAGAATGTTGAGTCAAGGATTTCATAGAGGTTTAATCTCTAACAAAGAGATAAGCCGTGATCAACAAAAAGAAGATAATCATTGGTTTGAAGAGACACAAAGAGCTACATATAGTATTTTACATTAGAGGTTGATTATTTGGTGTTGTAGTAGTGTTACTTACGTTAAAATCTATCCTCAGATAATCACATACCTCAAAATTATCAACATATATACATACATATATATTTATATATATATATGTACACATTAATTGTGCACACTGGGTGAAACCGGTCGACCGCCTGGTTTTCTACCAGTCGATCGTTTCTGCCCAGTTTGCACAATAAACGTATACACATAAATATAATATATATATATATATAAATATATTCAAATTCCTGTCTACTGGTCCTTTTTAACCTATCAACCGTTTTCTTCCAAAAAGCAACCTTTCGTATAGACACTTCCTTTTCATCAATGGTTGCTTCTCTTTCTCTTCACCGACAATCATGGCCAGTATTTGTAACTCTTCACAAAGGTTAGAACTATTTATTCCTCATATAAACACCATGAGATCATCATTCCTATCATCGATTTCTATCATACTAACTTGACTTATTGCTATCTATATTCTTGATCTCATTTTTATATTCTCAAGTTCTCAGTTGCTCATATTTACTATAATATCGTTTGAATCCTAGAATCTATTTGATATTCTTTTGATTAAATACGATATCCACTTCCAAATCTTCATATACACAAATATTCTATTTGAGGACAAGATTATAAGAAGATTCTACCGCAAGTGACAAATTCATGTTATCAAGAACACATATTGTCAACAACAATTATATTCATCTTTGTTGAAGTCCTCGGTGTTTTAAGAGGCAAGTGTTGAAGTCCTCGGTGTTATTAGAGGCGTGAAATCCCGTTCATCTGCTCGGGTGTTGTATACCTTTTCCTCCGGGAGAAGTGAGGTGGTTGTTAGTGAAAATCCAGATAGAAGTCTGGGACTGGACGTAGGACAGTTCTCCGAACCAGTATAAAAATCCCTGGTGTGATTTTTCTATTTTATTGGTTTTGCTGGTTTATACATTTCTGTGATTAGCTATTATTTCTTACTTGAGTGTTTTACATCATATTACACGATCTATGTGTACTATACTAAGCATGTACATGCATTTTCATACGGTTCGCAGTCGGTTCAATCAACAGGTTTTACCCCTTAAATTGGTTTGCTAGAGATGCCCAGTCATGTTTTTGCGTTCTCCATGGCGATTCCGCTTTGCTCCCCTGGTCTTTGGGCCGTTTTTGGCATGAAAAGCATCAGCCTTGATGCTTTGATTGCCATTGAGGTACGGTCTTTTCACCGTTTTTTCATTGGGGTAGTTGATTTAGCTTTAGCTCTCACTTTTGCTCCTTTGCCGTAATCCATAGCATTTATCACTTATTTTCCCTCCACTACCCCTATGTGTTTCTCTTCCTGTTCTTCTATTTTATGCTTGGGGGGATAGTGTCTTCAGGCGTTTATGTTGCTTTGAGGTTTGCGGGGTTTTATGTTTTTTCTAGTGTTGCAGAGTTGTTTGCTTGTTTGAGCATTTACACACGCTCGTGTGTGCTCCCCTTAAATGCATCTTCCTATTCGGATGTTTGTAGCAAGGGTTATGTGTGTGTTTGTGTGCGGGCTATCTTGGTTGTCTAATTGTGTTGTTCCGAGCCTGTGCTCCTTAAGCACTTTACTGTGCTTTCCGATGATGGTTCCTGCGGTTTTTCTCTACCCCTTTTAATTGCCAGTGGTGGACTATTTTTTGTTGCTACTTTCAGGTACTTTGGTCTCCTCATGTTGGTTTGTCCTTTTCCGTGTTCGCCACGTGCTGGGTGCTCTTGCACCTGTTGGATTTTAGCCATGATGGGTTGGCTATTTGGTTAGTTTCATCGATCGAAGGTTTCTCTGTGGGTTTTGATAGGTTCGAAACACAGTAGACTTGACAGTAGTCTGTTGGTGTTCTTTCCGATAGATGCTTTCACTTTATCGACGATTTTAGGTCTTCCTCTATCCGTCATCGATACATTAGGTTCGGCATGCGTAGTTACCATTTAGCGAGCGCTTCAACTTCTCGCTACATGGCAACTACATGTACCCCCTACTAGATCGATATCACTTTCTTTTTTTCCGTTCATCTCTTCTCTTTTGAGTACATATTGATTTGTTGTTTTCAGAACTCTACCTTTACTTTTGAACCGTCAACCTCATGACAGTTCAGCATCGATACAGTTCTTACAGTAATTAGTGTTGGCTCCATTGAGCAACTCCACATCCTTCTCTGTTTCTCTATCAGGTTTAGTTTCTAGCTCTTTAGTTTCGTCCTCTAGTTTGTCGGCCTCCCCTATCTCATTCCCCCTTCTTATTAAGACAAAAATAGCGATCATTAACGGTCGACTATTTCGTCTTACTTAGAATTCTAGACCTAGATCTCTTTCGCCGGTTGATGTCCTACGCGCTCTAGGTGTTTCTTCTCCTGAACCTACCTCCCTCCCCTTTAGGGTGGTAGGCACCCTGTCCCTTGCGCCCCTCACACCATTCTTACACACTCTATAGCGGCATTGGAGTAGATCGTTAGATCTACTCGCCACACTCTTTATCTTCATTGAGGCCAGTGGGAGGTGAGGTGTAGTCTCCCTCCTCTTTGTTGGCTTTTATGCTTTTGATCGGGGTTCTGATGGCAAACTTCCTTTTTTGGAACGTTCGGGGTATTGGGAATGATGAGTCTCTAGCTAGACTCAAGCGCATTGTTAGGAAGAATTCTGTTTGGTTAGTTGCACTACTGGAGCCTATGATGGGTCCAGAAGCGCTGACCAAGTTTGTGTTGTCCCTTGGCTTTAGTGGTGCTAAAACCAACGTTTCTGACAAGATTTGGATCTTATGGTCCAAAGAACTTGTTGTTCAGCCTCTTTTCGACTCGGATCAGCTTCTTTTGGTGGCCTGTTCGTCTTCTGCCTTCTCCTCTTCTTTCTTGTTCTCGGCGGTCTATGCTAAGTGCGACCGTGTCGAAAGGCAGGTCCTTTGGACCGACTATCTCTCTTTTCCGAGTTCGGGTTCTCTGTATCAGTGTTGGGTGGTGACTTCAATGTAGTCGCTAGTCAAGCAGAGAAACGAGGAGGAATTGTCGTGAACCGCCTCACGATCGCAGATTTCAATGCCTTCATTATCAACTCGGGTCTTACAGAAGTTTCCTTTACCGGTTCGGCTTTCACCTGGTGTAACAACCAAGATGGTCCTAACCTTTCGAGGCTTGACAGAGTTTTCACTTTGGAAGGCTGATTTGCTCTTCCTTTCTCGTTCTCCGTCTCTCATCTTCATTGCATCTTCTCCGACCACGCCCCTATGCCCCTTTCCTGCACTTCCCTTTCTCTTTCTGGCCTGTCCTCCTTTAGGTTCCAAAGTATGTGGAGATCTCATCACTCCTTCCACCCCCTTGTGGAAGAATTTTGGTCTTCCCTGTTGTTTGGTCCCCCTTATGTTGTGTTCTCTAGCAATATTAAACGTCTTAAAACTTGTCTTAAGACATGGAATAAGCTTGTTTACAAGAACATATTCGATCACGTCAGAGCTGTGGAAGAAGCCCTTGTTCTTGCAGAAGCGGCTTTTGATGAAACACCCTCTTCCGCCAATAAGGAGGCGTAAGCGTTAGCCCAACTTGCATACTCATCTGAGTTACGCATCGAGCAAGACCATTTGCGCTAAAAAGCCAGGGTCAAATGGATTATGGAAGGCGTCATGAACTCCAGGTTCTTCCACTCTTCGCTTCATAAGAAGAATAAGCATCTTTCCATTTCTCAGATCCTCCGCCCGGATTTATCTTTGGCCGCCTCCCCTGATGAGGTCAAAGATACTATTCTATCCCATTTTCGGACATTCCTCAACTCTCCTTTGGTTAATGAGTCTGATCTGTACCTTCTCGCCTTCATTCCTCGTCTAATCCTCCTATTTGATAGCTCAAACCTTGCCGCTCCTCCTACTTTACAAGAAATACGTGCTTGCGTATTTCCTCTTAGTAAGGATAGTGCGCCAGGGCCTAATGGCTACAACGGGACTTTCTACAGAGTTGTTTGACTTATTATCCAATAGGACTTCTGTCTTGCCATTCAGTCCTTCTTTCCCGGTGAAGAACTCCCCACGAGATGGACTTCTACCAACCTGATCCTTATCCCCAAGTGTGACCACCCTACCTCTTGTGCTGATTTTAGGCCCATTAGTTTATGTAATTTCTCGAACAAAGTCTTTTCTAAGGTTCTAACCTCTAGGTTAGCTCCGTTTCTTGAGCGTCTTATTTCTTTCTCCTAGGCTGGGTTTGTAAAAGGACGTTTAATCACTGATAACATGCTTTTAGCTCAGGAGCTGATTTCGCAAATCGATAATAAGGTCCGCGGGTCAAATATGGTTGTAAAGCTGGATATGGCTAAGGCTTATGATCGCATGACGTGGTTCTTTATCATTAAGATTCTTTGGGGGTTTGGTTTTCCTGAACCCTTAATTGATGTTGTTTGGAGGCTTATTTCCAACTATTGGTTCTCCGTTCTCATCAACGGTACATCCAAAGATTTTTTTTAGATCCGGGAGAGGACTTTGTCAGGGGACCCCCTCTCCCCTACCCTTTTCGTCCTTACCGTTGAGGCCTATATAAAGGGCTTGCATTCCCTTATGATTGTTGGGCAGATTCACGGGTTCGGCATTCCAAGGGGATGTCCTCTTATCTCTTCCTTATCCTTTGCTGATGACATCATCATTTTTACCAATGGTAGTAGCCAGTCCTTTCAAGGCCTTCATGGCCTCATTCGGCAGTACGAGAGATGCTCGAGGCAACTCGTTAACTAATCCAAAAGTTGCTTCATCCTCACAAAATATCTTATAGTTGTTAGAGCTGCTTGGATCGAGTCTTTTTCTGGCTTTAAGGAAGCTTCGCTTCCGCTTCCGTACCTGGGCATAGTTTTATATCGAGGAAGGAAGCTTAACGCCATTTCATATCCTATCACTGACAAAGTTAGGAGGAAGATCGTAAGATGGAATGCGACCTTACTTTCTCAGACAGGAAGGCTTGTTCTTGTTAGGTTTGTCCTTGACTCCATGGGATCTCATATCTTTGCTGCTATGACTTCCACGGCTTCCTTTTTCCCGTGCGTACCACTCCCTTGCATCCTCTTTCTTCTGGGGATCCAAGGGTAACACTTATCATCACAACTGGATCTCCTGGAGTGTCATCTGCCGTCCCAAGAGCGAGGGAGGCCTGGGCCTCCGTAACCCTCAAGATATTTGCGTGGCCTTTGCATGCAAGCTTTGGGTACGGTTTGAAGCGAACAATTCCCTTTCGGCTATGTTCCTTTACGCCAAGTACTGACGGTTGGCAAATACACATTACTCTGGTATCCCGTCCTAGGCTAGTGAGACAAGGAAACAGATGCAATCCGTGAAGGCCATTTCAGATGCTCATGGAGGTGGTACTTCTTGGGATGGCAATCCTTTCTCACTCTTTGCTACTTGGAATTCTGTGTGGAATCCAACACTAGAGCTCCCTCTTTTCTCTTTCGTCTGGAATGTTCGTATTCCTCCGAAGGTTTCTCTCTTTATGTGGAAAACCATGCATAATGGTTTGCCGTTAGATAAGAATCTTCAAAGAATCGGTATCCCACTCGTTTCCAGATGTAGGTGTTGCAGAGTTAGCAGCACCGAAAGTTCATTTCATCTGTTGATCTCTGGGGTTTGTGCGAGGTCTGTTTGGAACTACTTCGGGAACCTGCTGGGTTGTCGTTGTAATGCAAACTTGTTTTAGGACTTCTCGAAGTTGTGGTGGACTGGAATTTCAGGTAAGAGTCTGCGCGCGAGCCTCTTTCGTCTGATTCCTTATTTGATTTGTTGGCATATCTGGTGCGTGCAGAACAAGGCAATCTTTGACGAAGTAGCAATGAACCCTCCAACCATCATCCATAAAATTAGGAATGATGTCTTCCTAGCTTTCCAGGGTAGGCTATCCAGAGGTTCGATTTGTTCCCGGTTTAGGAGGTTGGCTGTTAGCTTTGACATTTCAACACTAGCAGACACCCCAAGACAAGGTATTGGTTGATTCTTCTTTTGTTTGACGTGTGGTCTTGTTTACCTTGGTAGTCCCCCAACACCCCCCCTCCCGTTACTGATTTCGTTTGCTAGCTGTTCAGGTTCTGGATTTCAGGTTGCAAGGTTGGAATTTCTTAGTGATACTAGCTGGATGCTTTCCTCTGATCGTGCGGACTTCTGGATCTTCATGAGCTTCAGTGGCTATTCGAGATTTGGATGTGTTTTGAGCTTCTATGCACACTCTTCCCATCTCAATGTTGGGTTCCTTGTCAGTTTCTACGACTAGGAGATGACCTGTCCTCGACGGTCTATGGTTCTTCGCTTGTTGTGCTTCCGTCCAGATCACCTATTCATTTTTGGTGTATTTTCTGTATTTTGTTTCTGGCTTTCATGTGTGTGCACAGTTTCAGCTATATGCAGAAACCATTTTTGTAAGCCATTGAAGAATGGCTTGATTCTCCCTTTTGTTATGACATTTATTTCCTTTGAAAAAAAAACAAATTAATGTGAATGCAGATAACTTGGGGGGTCTTAAAATGCAAATTATCATGGTTTATGAACACAATCTTGCTGATCAACAAGTTTCATTATGGGACAAACTCAAAACCATTGCAGATAACGTTACATACCTTAGGTAGTAATGGGAGACTTCAATTCATATCTTAAATCTGATGATAAACATGGGGGACTTACACTGCACACTTCACAGCTAGCCGAATTCAACAATTGTGAGTTAGCCACTGGATTACTTGAACCGATGCATGGAGCCCTACAATTTACATGGTCAGGTGGATAAAATAGAAAATATATATATGCAGACTTGACCGTGTTTTAGTCAACTCGCAATGTATATCTAGATTTACTGACATGAAAGTGAACATATTACCCCCTTCCATTAGTGATCATGCCCCCTTCATATCGCTTTAATTGACAGAAACGAAAATGCAAAGGGCAAACCTTTTAGATATGCAAATCATTGGCAACACATAGAAAGTTATTGCGCTATCATTTATTTATCTGAATTGATCCTTATTAGAGACTGCCACATGTACAACTTGCTGCAATTCTTAAAAAGAACTAAGTGCAAAATCAATGACTGGAACAAAAGAAGACCCAAAAACAATAACAATATTGGAAGACTGGAACAATTGTGTGCAAACTCTCTCAAAAACATTGAAGATGGCGACAACTCTGATCAAGCATAGAAATCTTACATGGATTATCAAAAGGAGCTCAAACTTGCTTCGAAAATTAAAGCAATTGAACTTAGACAAAAAGCGAAAGAAAAATAGATCACTGATGGAGACACTTGTTCTAAATTCTTTTATACTAAAATGTCTATTAGACGAGACACTAACTATAATTTTCAAATTATTGATTAGGATGGGCAACCTACTACGAATTTTGAAGTGCTTGAAAGGGAAGCAATCAATTATTTCAATGATTTGTACAATGGTGTTTCAGATGACAAAAACTTACCCAATGTTATCCCCAGACGTATTATCAATGCCAACGGGAGGAGGATGATGCTCTCCGAAGTCACCAATGAGGAGGTTACTCCTTGTTTGAAATCTACCCACAAGGATTCCTCCCCTGGTTCTGACGGGTTCATATTCGGCTTCTATATGCTCCATTGGGGGGACTCGCAACAATATGTAGTGTTAGCCATACATGAAGCTTTCAGGTTGGATAAAATTCTTAAAGAAATAAATCACACTTTCCTGTGCCTCATTCCGAAAAAAGATAAAGCTTCATGTATTGGTGGCTATAGGCCAGTCGCTTATTGCAATGTTATTTATAAGATACTAAGTAAAGTGATATGCAATAGAATGAAAAGAGATCTACCGAACTTGATTATAGAGTGTCAAAGTGCTTTCATTAAATGTAGGAACATATTTGAAAACTTGCTTCTGGCTCATGAATTGATTAAAAACTTTAATAAGAAAGGTGCAGACAAGTTTTGCTTGAAAATGGAACTTCAGAAAGCTTATGGTAAAATTAGTAGAACATTTATTATCCATATGCTTAATTGTATGAAGTTTCTAGATAAATTCGTTGACCTCATTGAACAATGTATTACCACTCCTACCTTCTCCATCCCGATAAATGGAGTCCCGAAGGGTTTCATATCAAGTAACCGGGGTATCGAACAAGGTGACCCCCTTTCCCCTTGTTTGTTTGTAGTTGCAATGGAATATTTCTCCCTCCGGTTGGAAATAGCCTCCCACAACAAGCGTATTCAAACCATCCACAATTTCTCCCCTAAAATCAGTCATTTGTTATATGCCGATGATCTTATTATTTGTATAAAATCTAAGAGTGACGCAACCAAAGAAATTAAGGACATATTTAACCGATCGAATAAATATGTGGGTTTAAGAGTTAATGAGCAGAAAACTAAATGTTATTTCAGTACTTCTTGATCTAGAAGAGAAGATATATTGCGTATTCTTATGTTTCTGAAGGAGTTTTATCATTTAAATATTTGAGTGTCCCGCTATCATCTAACCAAATTACTGATAGAGAGTGTGCATCTCTTATTACTGGTATCAGAGATAGACTACAAAGCTGGAGCTCCAAACTCCTATCTTTTGCCGGCAGAATTGAATTACTTCATACGGTGATTCAAGCGAAAATATATTTCTAGCCACTAACATTTCATCTACATGACGCTACTATTGGCAAGATAGAAAGTGCGCGCTGATTTTATCTGGAAAGGGGGTTACATAAGATTAAATATTCTGTTCTGTGTAGACCTAAGAAAGAAGGAGGAGTTAGCCTGAGAAACCATAGAAATATGAGAGATACATTAGCTGCTAAATTGGGTTGGAAAATAATTAATTCTCATGGATTGTGGGCCAGATCGATGAGGAAAAGGTATATCAAAGAAAATTTCTGGACTGTGGGTGTTGATAATAACTCATCATCCACTTGGAAAGCAGTGATGAACTCTCGAAATACACTGACTTCTAATTGTATGAAAGTGATAGCTACAGTTAGAGACATTGACTTATGGAGTGACCCCTAGTTTCATGGTTAATCACTAATCGAGCGTTTAGGATGAGACACTTTCTCAGATTATGGCGGTCCAAACAGTAGTGTTGAACTAATCATTCTTAATAATAGCTGGCAATTTGATCAATTTTCTGCCTCAAATGATATACACAATGACATCATGCAAATTCCTATTTTTGATAATAGATCTAATGATATTTGGGTCTGGAATCAAAACGATCGCTTCATTCTTGTGAAAGCATATGACAACATTCGTATTCATGACCCTATTGTTGATTGGTCTAATATTGCGTGGAATCATGTTAAAGTTCCTAAGATGACACGCTCTACATATAAAACAGTTTTATAGAGGTTACCTACGAAGGACATATTAAGTAAATGGGGAATTAATGTTGATCCTATTATTGTTTTATGCAGTGAAGAGGAGGAATCACACTCACATCTATTTTTTCAATGCGTCTTCTCCAAATAAGTTATGAGTAATATTTTTGGCAATCAATTCATGCAAACGAACGAAAATTTGGAGCGAATTTTAACTTACATACGAAATCAATGGAAGCCTGAATGACGTGATGTCCAACATATATGGCATCTCCCTCACAATTGCAATTTGGTGGTTATGGAAAGAGCAAAATCGTTGTATATTCAAGAATTGTAACAAATCAACTGAAGAAGTCAGCAACTTGATTAAATATGAAATTGAAGCTACGAAGAAGCTTAAGATGCGAGAAGGACTTACATCATCCTTGGCACGCAGTGTAGGTGGTGCGTCACTCGAGGATCGAACAAAGAGAGCTTCTAAAACCCTAAATAGTTTTGATTTTCATCCGCCATGATTTTAGGGTATGAGTTTAGTTAAGAAAAGGGAAGTTTTGTGTTTAACTGTTTATGTCGTATTATGTTGTCTGTTGGTGTTATTCGGGTTTGGGTGCATTGTTTTTACCCATTCATCATGGGCCAAAATGGGTTGAAATGCCTTAATAAAATATATGCCCAATTTAAAAAAAAAAATTGGCATAACCTTTTATATTAAAATAGTGTTAGAGAACCCCAAATTATCACAAAATCAATTGACAATGTAAATGGTGGACTCTTAATATTTATACAGAATTTATTTTATAAATTCCCCGATGTGGGGCTTGTCTCAACACACACCCGTATGTGTGACATATTCTGAGCCTAACACGTGAATCTTATTAGGTGACGTAGACAAGTGTGATAATTATGTGCACACGAATTAAATCCGCTTTGATACCATGCTAAGAAACCTCAAATTATCACAAAATAATTGGTAATGTAAAGGGTGGACTCTGATTATTTTACAAATTCTCCGATGTGTGACTTGTCTCAACAAATAGTAACTGAGATTAGGTATGTTTTACCATACAAATGATTGATGTCGACTGCCTTATCACGTTATATTCATATTACGCTTGTATCAACTAATATTACTGCAAAAGTGATTATTATCATTTTATTTTTCATTTCTCGAGTATATGTCAACATTATTCTTGAAAAGGTGTTACGATGGAACACAAAAATTCATTTATTTTGTCAACTTTTTTATTTATGAGTAAGTGTATGAATATGTAACATCTATGTTTATTCATGGATATGAACATCAACCATTTTGATTTTGAATGCAGATGTTGATATCACATTATTGACATCGGAAAGTATTGATTGATGGAGCTGTTAGAATTGTCTCGCATGTTGTCAAGAAGGAACGAGTTTGGATATAAAGTCTCACATCACGAAATAGATTAAAGTAGTGTAGTACAAATATGAGTTGATAGACACTTAATATCAGAGATTTTTTTTTGTTACAAGAATATGTGCGTCAACTCATATGCATGCGTTCTATGTGGAAGGAATGGAGCTTTATTCCGACCCTCGTTACATAACACGAGCAAGTCATATCTTAAGTTGTTCTTAAATCATGTGTCATTCATTTTGGTGTACCTGAAAATTTATCCACTCCACTGTGCTGGAATTCATTTGCAATTTGTGTATGATTCCATTTTTCACCTACCAGTGGTACCTTCAATTCCCGCTGATATTACTGTGTGATGATGCTTATTCCCACCATGAACCTTGTGCTAACTACTTATAATTAGTAAAAACTAAAATGCATATATCCATTTAATATTATGAATGCCCTAAACCTGCTACCTACGAATGAGTTACCACATAGACAACGAACTGAACAATATTCCATGTGCTAAGCCTGGCTCCATCTTAATATAGAATACGAAAGATGAAAGTCATGAACATGAAAAAGCAGTTTGATTGTGGTTGCCTTAGCTCGGTTAAAGTCCAAGTATATGCACAGTATAACAGCACTGCAAATTTCACGCAATTCATTTTCGGATATCAACACCTGTTTCCTTAATTAATTAACAGAACATGCTCATTACAAAGATGGAAACAACAAGGTAACAATACATATTTCTCAAAAACATTACCATACAGCCTTAATGATAATGAGTTGGACGAAAGTAGCGAAAAATTGTGAAGAACACCTGTACTAATGTGATTATAATCACCATAACTGAAACTAGCAAGCAAAGTCCAGCACATGGTTCTGTATGATATCCCGGTAGACACCTCTTCCTTACTCTGTAAAACTTCACCTTGTAGTAACTTTCTGTGTAATATTTTCCTATAAAACCAAACAGTGAGGAAAGATAATGTGTTTCTTGGTCCAAATATATACCTCTACAGAGACTGCTAAAAAAGTCCACTACTTTCTGGTTAGTACCAAGTCTGTTATTGATGATTCCACACTCTTTAAGCAGTGCAACATCCTCTTCTGCATCTATTAGATGGCTCATAAACGTTGCATAAGCTGTGAAATTGTTCTCATTTTGCAAGCGTTGTTCGAATGCTATGAGGTTGGTGAAATTAACTTGTGTTGACTCATCAATGTGTAGTATCGGAATACTTATCTCTGTACCTTTTTGTGTAATGTCCATGAAATCATACTCCATTGTGTATTTTTTCTTGAAACTGAACCCAGTGTCACGCAGGTAACAAGCATTTGGTATTCCTGATAGCAACCACTTTTCTTGTCTATCATCTTTGTTTAATTTCGCTATCATCTCCTCCCACTTTATTTTAAAGCTAGGAGCAAAACTCAGGATTACACTTGGTTTCTTTAATAAATTGTGTAATCTTCGAATCATACCACTATCTGAAAGGTGACACGAAGCAAATGCTGGATGAATTGGAACATGATCATGCATTTGATTGACAAAATTCAAAATTTTAACTAAATACGGTGTTTGATAGAATGACCAACAAGACGGTCTGTATCTTTCCTTTTCCGTGTGTTTTGATAAATGTAAGTTCAGCGAGTGATGGTACAAATTGAGGAGGTAGTCAAATTTGGTATTACTTTCATGAAATTTACGAGCAGCCCATAATGCGTCTTTCTTATCATCCATAAGAAATGCCAGTGCAATTTCAACTAATGTAATTGAAGGATATGTTGAATTATACTTACAGTGGTCTTCCTCTGTAATTTTCTTAAACTCTGGAATTTCCATGAAATATTTGAATAGGTGCTCCACAAAAAAGAAGGGGATTTGGTTTTCAACAAGCAACAAATCATTTTTCAGAACCAGTAGTTTTGAGAAGAGCTCTTTCAGTTGAGCTTTTCCTCCTTCCAGAAACCACTTGATTAGAAACTCGATTAAAAAACAACTGTCTACCAGCATTAATTTCACAAATTCTTCCTCGCTCATTTCGGTTGAACTTGAATATTTTTGCCTTACTTCATTCTCATGATCTTGAGCTAATTGAATGCATGTGTTTAAGGAAAGACCAGGTATTCTTTCCACGAGATCTTGAAAATATTTCATCTTTACATATTCCAGGTTTGCAAGATTTGTATTTCTTGGATAATGGTATGGACCAATAGATATCAGTTTAGGAATGTACATGCGATTGTCTGCGTCATGAAGATATAAGCTCACCTTGTGGATTGTAGCTAATTGATTTTGTTGCTGTTCTTGAAATCTGCCCAAATTTCTTCGAAACTCCGATGTTAAACTGATCTGGATGGCATGGGCTTGCGTTGATTCAGTAATGGCTTCCTCTGAGTCTTCATCGGAGCCAGATTGTGATAGAGTATGTCCATTATCATTGTCTTCCATTTTCCTTTTTTATATCTTTATCTTTGTTAGATTAATGGTTTTGGAGTATATGATTAACATATGAGTGGAGTTCAATGGTGCTAAAGTCAATGAGAGAAAAGAGTTAGGTACAGTTGATTAAGTACTATAAGTTTACTACTATGTATCCTTTTTTTTTAATGTATGCTTAACATGATGATTCACATATGATGACTATAGAACCACATGCAGGAAGTTTTCAGCATCGGATATAAAATTTATTTCAATTTCAGTTATATTATTTTGTTTTTCAGCTTGAGATTCATTCAGCATAGATGCATAGCTTCTTAATTTGACTGTTTTTATATGATGTAAAGTGCTATGTCTAGTTCAATGGTTTCCAATTTAAAATGAATTGGATATTTTATTTTTATAGTTTCTAAATCAAAACGAATATTATTCCAAGATGGGTCATTGTGGAATTCAGTTTTGATAGCTTAATTAGCATAGATATGTGTTTTGTCTGTTTTGAATGTCCAGATGTATCACTGAAATCACAACTTACTAATACATGCATCCGCATTAATAAACTTGAAAACCAATGAAAATCAAACATAAAAACAAGCTAAACGCTTGCACGTTGAAAACATCCAAAGCACATGCCTTTTTTCAAACACAAGGTAGTATCTGTACTACATTTATCACTCTTATTTAATAGGTAGCAGATATAAAACAAAAAACATGAATATATTAAGCATAGGCGGTAGGATTGGCGGCAAGGTAAGCTCCAGCTGCTTTGATCACTCCGCTCACTCCCTCTTTTGCCTTTTCAATCTCATCAGTGACAACAACACCAGGGAGGGTTTTGTAAGTCGCCTCCACCTTAACCCGGCATCCCGATCCATTACTTTTTGGGTTGAACTTGAAAAAAGAGGAAGCAGATTCAAGCTTGATTCCAATACCACCACCTTCTATCAAAGTGTTCTTACACTCAAGCTTTTCATTGTCTATGAAGTCTAGTCTTTCCTTAGCAAAAGGGACCGGCATCGCTGCACATTTATACGCATTTTCCTTTGCACTTTAGGATCAATTACGCATTATTCACTGTGTATCATGTAGTAATAATTAATAAAGATATAATTAGTACCTGAGGTGAAGTTAAGTTGCCTGACGCTGCCAACTCCACCGTTACCTTCAATGGAGTTTGCACTGGACAGAATGTCAGGTAGAAGTTTAGGGCCGAGATTGTGCCAGTCTAGCATTGCAGCTTTGAATAGCTGAGCAGCAGGAGCTGATGACTCAATTTCCAAACTCCATGTTCCTGAACTCATTCTTGCTTCCTTATTACTTTGTTCTTATATTATCAGTATTCAGTACGGTACAAATGACAGAAGTGGGGTGTCATTTTATAGAGTGATTGTAGAAGTGGAGGTAGGTGTACTGCTGAGATTGCATGCATTCATAGAATGTGAAAGTTGGTCCAATATTTCAAACTTGTAGAGAATAGACCACGCTTTAATTAGGGTTGGTGCAGGGTAGGCAATGCTTTGTGACTCGCTGCAGCCATCTTTTTGACATGTGTTAGTTTTCTAGATTTTGAACTACATTTTATTCTGATTTTTCTGACCAGTAGATCTTTGATTGAACTGACAAAATGAAGTTGTATACCCAGCATTTTACAAGCCGAACAATTCGAAATAATGAAATTGTATACCCTGAGTAAACTTACACATTAGATCAGCAATATCACACACATATATCCCAGGTTACATATATCTCAGGCGCAAGGTTCCGATTAATCAAATTGCCATTGGCCAAACCAACAGTATGGTTATTTTAGAAAGAGCTGAGAAACAACCAAACAAACAAGAATCGCAAGGATTCAAAGGATTTTCAAATGTTAAAGCAAGCAAGACAAAAATAAAGATTATACCAAACTCTTAACCGTTTCTGAAACTGCATTGATATACCTTAAAAACAAGCAAATGTTATGCTGCAGACAAAAATTTATCTTTAATACACCAACTACGAATATTTAAGCATTAGATTCAGTTCTACCGGCAGCTTTTGGTTGATATAACACACATATTTGGTGTCTGTCTACCTTCACATTTTAAGTGGTTTCAAACAAGAGAATCCCTAAGCCTATCGGCCTCGCAATTTCTGGGTCCCGATGATCGGTACCGTATGTAGTCTTCTCCTTCTTTTCTCTTCTCTTGGTATCATGACCATTATTGTCAGTATTCCTTCTCTTAGGACTGAGGCTTCTTCTGTATGCCTGCTATCATGCAACCCAAGCCATCTTCTAGAGGATGAAAGAGAAGGGAAAAAAACAACTTTTTTTTTTCTTTTTTCTTTTCTATTTCCATACCCTGTTCATTGTTTTCTTTTTCCTCCTCTTCTTCAAAATCATCTTCCAAAGCACTTCTAGGTTCCAATGCCTCAGTGACCTCTAGAGTCAGCCTATTAAGTCAACTGAAAATAATCGTGCATCAGGTTATTGAAAAATCATTAGTTTATATTCATAGAAATAACGGCCTCCCTCAAGAACTTTATCGCAATTAGACTTACAAACTTAACCACATAAAATCCGTTTTCTATTCAAAAACCGAGTAGTTAATTGAACAGTGCAAATCTGGATAGATTTGTTGTGCAAGCAAATTGATTATTGTTCGAGACAGTTTTATTGCAAAGGCGGCGGCGCTATGTAAGAACTGATTTGCATTATTGACCAGATCTAGGCCCGCCAAACTTGACCCTAACTCATTTATCCTAATATTAAAAGGGTTGGGGTTGAACTATTTATAGTTTCTATTTTTTGGACCCAATCAGTTACAACCCGTGGAAACCACATAACCCATTTACCCAATTTTGCAGTAATCCTAATTTTAGTTTCTTCCAAGTCATGATAAAAAAAATGACGATAAAGAGTGGTGACTGATAGATTTTCAAATTTTCTATGAGCTGATTCTCTATCCAACCGTCTCACAACAAACTAACGCTTTTCTGTTACGGCTTTAATCAGAATTAGCCAAAACAAGGTGTTCGACATTATCAGGAAGGTATTTGATGAAATGACAGTAAGAATGCAGAAATGATTTGAGGGAGAAAGAAGAGAAACTGAGATAGCAGGTTGGTAAAAGAAAGGAGGTAAGGTGATCAGAAATGATAAGAAATTCAGAGAAAGAAGGAAGATTGAGAGAGAAATAGAATTGGGGATTTAGGGTTTATAGAAAGAAATTAGAGAAGGGGAATGTGCAGAAAATTACATACGCAAAGGTAATGATTTTTTTATTGAATTCGCATAACCATTACATAGGATAATAGCCTCTATTTATAGCTCTAGTCACAACGGCTATAAATCAAGATTTTTACATAAGAGAACAGATCAACTAATATTTCTCTTAATAGCAGTTGTGCACGTGCACAACCATGCACACTGATACATGTGAATTTCTGCAAACTGGAGCACATCATTAAGTGTAGCTCATCTCCCCTGATGTGCCATGCCTTGCTCCTCCTTCCAACTGCTTCTCTGATGATCCATTGACCACATTCTGATCAACTACTGCTATTTTTTCCTCTTCCTAGTTTCTACAGAGTTTTAGCAAAGGTTGTTACCCCCCCCCCCCCCCCCGTCTTCAAAAATAGACCTTGCCTCAAGTCTAAAGTAGAAAATCTTCCACTACAAGAAACATTGTCAATAGCGACGCCTAAATACCGACAAAAAAAAACATCGGAAATCGCAACGCAATCCCGACGCAATAGCGATGGTTAATACCATCCAAATAAATTGAGAAAAAGCATCGCGAAAACTGTTGGTAGCGTGACGTTTTTCCGACCGAGTATAAGAAACAATGTCAATAGCGACGCCTAAACGCCGACGAAAAAAAAGCATCGGCAATCGCAACGCAATCCCGACGCAATAACGATGGTTAATACCATCCAAATAAATTGAGAAAAAACATCGCGAAAACTGTTGGTATCGTGACATTTTTCCCGACTGAGTACAATAAACATTGTCAATAGCGACGGCTAAACGCCGACGAAAAAACATCGAAAATCACAACGCAACACCAACGCATTAGCGATGGTTGATGCTACCCAACTAAATTGAGAAAAAACATCGCGAATACCGTTGGTATCGTGACATTTTTCCCGACCGATCATTAGTATAATAAAACTAAAGAATAAACTATTTTGTCTTTCAAAATTTCATCTTGTCGCACATGCAAACCAATGTATATGCCAATTGTATTTTTTAGATATTTTAAACATATTTTTTCAATAGGTTATATATACTTGTTAATAATTTTGATGCAATTTGGATGAAATAATTATTGTAATTCAAAATTTGTTACTTAAATATATAATTTTTTTTTTGGAAAATTAAAAATTTATTTTGCAATGTCATATTCGATGCAACTCAAAAATAGTTAAAATGAAATGTAACTTTTTCATGACCTAAATATAATTGTATTTAAAATTATATTTATTAACTATAATTAAAATAGACCATTCAAATGAAATGCTTAACGGACTCATTTATTTTACCATAGCCTGTTAGAGCCGGTAAAATAACATTGGTTTTCATAAGCAATTCCGCCTTTCTTTCATATTTCTTTGATTCTCTCATTCAAGACTGCCGAAACCATTTTTCTTCGATTCTCTTATTCAAGACTGCTAAAACCCTAACCGGAATTTTTCGTAACTTTGCTAAGGGCGATTTGCCTGAGTCTCAGGGCACGGTACTAATTATTTTGTTATCGATTGATCGATTTGGTTTGTTGATCTTCATTTATTTGTTTTAGATCTAGGAAATAGCTCTGTAATTTGATCAATTTTCATATTTTCATTTCAGATCATCGAATTGATTCTCTTCGTATTGATTTCAGGTATATTACATTTTATTGTTCTTGGTTGATTGAGTTATTTGGATTTCTTTATACTTAAATTCAGCTACAGTTATTGATGTTTACCTTTTGCATTTTCATAAGCCAGCACATTATCTTATATTCATATAGCATTTGCTTTTGTGGTTATGGTATCTTAAATTTGTAAAATATGTTGGAAGCATAATTGGTTATATTATTTTGTGATGCCCATTATCTTAAATTTGTTAAAGATGTCTGAGTAGCAACTTATATTTTGTATTACATCTTGAAAACTGCGAGAATCATACATAAACTCCAAATTCTAACATGGCTTAATGGATTTACATAAGTCAATGAAATTTGTGTGCGTATAGTAACCTTTACCCTTGCTTGTCTAACTAAAGATATATGCCAAAATACGGGGGAATAGGACTAGCATACCAAAAAAGTGTATATTACTCATGTAAGGCAGAGCCACCTGCTTTATATGTAATGTCTTGACTGATTTTGTTGCATTAATCATACAGCCTTGTTCTAGTTTTAAGATAAATACAATTTTGTGTTTTTTGCAATGCAAAAGGGGCACTTGAAAGGGGTATTCTGAACGGGCATGAACATGTAAAGTTCAGGGAAATGAGAATGCCTTTTTTAACTGCTAAACGGAATAATTGCCTGTTTGTATTGTATTTTAACTTACTTTATATTGTTTTAATTATTTTTGAGCAAAATTTATTGATTATAAATTAATATGAAATATGCAAAATTAAGAAACAGATACGTTAGAATGGTACATCGGGATTTAAAAAATTCAACATCCATAATAGAAATATGCAAAATAAAATACAAATTCTATGGATTAAGGGCAGATTTGATGATCAATTATTGCTGGTATTGAATGTTGTTTCTCATATGTTTTATCTTAACTGTAAACAAACTTCGTTTAGTTTCACCATCCAAAACAGTGCAAATTTATTATTATCCATTTTCATTAAAATTGTTAATGCTTCGTCAGTCTCATTTTGTTCAATTGTCTTCACACGATAAGCAAAAGCAATATATGACGAAGACGGTCTGGTAAAATCTACAATGTTTGTATTGGTCGTTGGATCTAAGTTTGCAGTTGTGGTTGGGATTTCCATTTCAAAACGATATTTTTGACGCTTGTACATCATATCAATAAGATTACTTACTTTCTTGGGTTTAGTTTTTATGTCCTCTGCCTCTACCACCATGAATTTTGATACCATAAGATGAACTAAGATAAACCCTAATTCTTGGGGATGCGTAGGAAAAAATTGGGTAGGTTGTACCTGAATACATTCGAGATTATTGTGGTTGGATAGTTTGGGAATGTAGAGAAATTGCTACGAGTTTTCATTTGGCGTAAGAGTGTACAATAGTGCAGCGAATCTAACAGCATGTGTACCATGAAACATAGTTTAAAGTAATCTTGCATTCTCTATTGGCCATTAAGTTACCTATTTTTACCTCAATCACATGGGTTAACTACCGTAAAATAGTCACTAGTAAAATATTTTTCTCTCTCCATAAAATAAAACTATTACAAAGGTACACATATTCTGGAGTTAAAGCAGCTAGCGCTATAAAATGCATATTATTACCTAACTACACAAGTTTTTATTCAAGAATAAGCATCCCTTGTCCTAATTAATGTCTTACAACAATACTAATCTTTGGCTTTTGAAACATTGTAATGTATTGTGTTGCTTCCCCTATTGGGTGTGGTTATTTTATGAGTGTTGGCATAACGGTAGGTAGAAAATTCACTTATTAATCAGATCATGTTACTTTAGTGGGAACGTGCACATCAATAAAGAAGTCAACATTGTTATAAGAAGAATTAGTAGTTAACTTATTTGCAATGTTGATTACTTGAATGTCCTATTGTACTCCTATGGTGAACTAGTTTCTGCCTGAATATCCACGCCTTTATTAAGATCTAATTTTAAAAATGCATTGCTAGTGCTTTCCTGTATAGTAACAAGAATATCATGGTAATTCCCTACAACAGGTTTGGCAGATAAGGGGATGAGATCAAAGTTCTAACTGAGAAAGGAATATACGATTTAAGGTTAGTATAAGATGAGAAGAGGGAAATGGGGGAAGGATAGTAAACGGTTTTTCGTGAAGGGGAGTAAGGAAGGATACGGTTCAGTTTTAACATTGACGTGGCATGCTTCAGAGATCAAGAAAAGAAACTCACTATTTATAATATAGTATAGATTATTGAAATAACATCAACTTTTATTACCTGCAAGTTATTCCAAACTGGGCAAATATTATATTTTGGTAGGTTATATGGTAAAAAATCATATTATAAATATAAGGTAAATTTCTTCGTTTAGAATAATCTAGATACTCTTGTTGAGTAGCTATGTGGACAAGTATTACATACCTGTTGCTTTTAGTCTATTTCTGAATTCTGATGCAACTATAATTTTCGTTTTTGAAATAATAGAACAAACAAATAAACTTTAAAATAAAACTGTACATGTAACGACCCGCATTCTACGCATCGAAGGATCGTAGAATATTTATTTCTTTCACAAATGAAGTCGTATGGTCATGTAACTTTGGAAGACGACTATTGGGGTCATTTCCCATGTTCATGATTTTTCCCGATTTTTAAATGACCATTTTGCCCCTGGCTGATCTTGTTTCGGCCATAACTTTTGATTGGAAACAATTTTTAACCTGAAACCACTTCTATTAGATTCGAATGATGGTTTACCTTTCCGTAGAGTGGTCACATTTGCCAAACGGACTCACGTTTGGGAGATATGGCTGAAACAAGTTTCAGATGGTGAAGAACAGCTTAATTGGGCTTAACCGGGTGATTAACAGCTAGGTCCGAAGGAGAATTTTGGTATTTGGAGTATTTAAGGGCTGTTAGGTTTAGAGAACACCCTTTTTCTCACTTTCACAGCAGTCACTTTCATTCTAGGAACCCTAGTAATGGCCTCCAACATATAAAACACCCCAAATCACCTTCTAATCGCTAATTAAGCCAAATCTACATCAAAACCAAGAGGATTAGCACAAGGATCGAGGTGAAACTCTTGTATAGCCTTGGGAACAACGCCATAACAGAGATTTATTTCAGATCTAAAGTTAATTTGTGGCCAAGGTGAGTGATTTGCATAGTTCCTCACTAATTATGGTTAATTAAGGGTAACTAGTGGTAATTAGCGAATTTATACATGTTAAAAATCTAGAAAAATATTTATAAAATTCGAAATGATGTTTTAGGCCTCTGTTAGAAAGTTTGGATAGTTTGGTTAAGTTTTGCTAATCATATCATTAGTTATGCCAAAACATGATTAAGGGAAAATACGGATTTTTGGTATGCTTGATCCATTTTAATACATCATATTATTATTTTGATGTTTGTGGTTGATTATACATGTAGCTATGACTGTATGGTGTGTTTTGTGATTGATTAGAACTGTTAGACTGGTCGAAAATGCCCTCGTCTGGCATAAAACAGTCGCTGGAAAAGTTGCAGGAAATGTGCAGAGTTTCGGACCGGATCGGATTATAGGGCTCGGATCGGATTGGTGAATCGGGCAAGGGGAATACGAACCGGATCAAAAATTGGCACTAGCTGAGCTTTCTCAAGAAGGAGGTCCATTTGCAAAGAGTTGGAGTTGGGTTGGGAATCAGATCAGGGCTGAGTAGGGGATCAGATCGGAAGCAAGGGCGTGGAGATTGGATCGGACTAGAGCTAGGGAGCGGGATCGGATCGGAGGACCAAGCTGGGAGAGTTGGAGTTGGAGTGAAGCACCGAACCGGATAAACCAAACCGACTGAATGAAAGGGGGACTACCGAACCGAACCGAATGAAGTGGAACGATGGGGACTACCGAACCGAACCAACCTGAAGTGGAAAACCGAACGGGAAGCCTAGGAGTGATGTATTCGAATCAAACTGACTGAAGTAAGCCGAACCGAACCGGATTGGAGCTGCGATTACGCGATGACTCTTCTGAAGACCAACTCCAATTCGACCAAAACCCGAGATGCAAGAAGTCCAAATGGGAAGTAGAACTCAGGATCTAGTTGGGAACCAACGAGTTAACTTCATGAGTTGGGCTTTACTGCGGGACGTGTGCTAAGGGGTTGTCGATGTCTATGACTTTGGATCACTATGTGTAGGGGGTACGTGAACGGATTCAAGACCACAATGGTCTAGGTACTACTAATGGGCTATAGACCAATGAAGTTGAGTCATTTGTAAAGATTTAGTCATGACTCCGTAGGGTAAGCTTCGTGGTAGCAGTAGTCGTACAAGTCGAACTCCGTCACTACTTCGATGGGTCTAGTGGTTGAGAGTGGTGGACATCGTATGCTTTACACGCTGAGTGAGAGATGTGAGGATGGTTGCTATGTTTGATTTATTTGCCATCACTATGACATGCACACCCCCACCCCGTATTCTTTATACCATGTGCTAGTGGCACCTTAGAGTATTGTACAGTATGTAGTGCTAACTCTTTGATTGCAGGTCCAGGTTCAGGTATGGTTTAGTATACCTGTTATTGTTCTGCTTTACTGCTTCATACCAGACTTTTGTCTGACCCAGAGTTTTATGTCTCTTCTTATTACTCTGGTTGCTCTCACGAGCATACTAGAGAAAGGTTAGCTGGTGAAGCACGAGTAGTTGTACCGGAGGTGAGCAGGATTCTTCTACGTATGATATATATAGATATTCTCCCTATGTCGCTGCTGGTCACTACTTTGGGCATTAGTAGTGTGCCTTTCCTTTCTTTTCCTTTAGAGACAGTTTTAAAGTTGTAATAATGATGATGTGGAACATAAGCTGTATTTGGATTTTCCGCTGTTATGATGTTTAGTTTCAGCTTATGTACCGTCTCACCTATTTTATGTCAAGTATGTTATTATTATATTTTATTCCTTGCGCTGTGAGACATTCTACAGGTTCTTGATTAGTTCATTCTCTTCTTTCCTTTCTTTGACGACCGTTCCGGGCTAGTCGGGCATGTGTACAACGCACTTTCGGAGGAAATGCCGACAGATGAGGGGTGGGTCGTCACAATACATGTGATATTTTGTTGTTTTATGGTGTTGATATGGGTTTCTATTTGATTTATATGGGATAGTTTCAATTTTTTCTTGTTTCAAATTGCTTTCTTTATCACTATCTGCTTGATCTACCTGTCACTAACCTTGCAGCAATTTACTACCATAATTAGACTTTTGACGCTGATTTTCATTGTAGTTCGCCAACTTAATCCTTTCTTATTTTGCATGATATTTTTGTATAAGCATAAAATTTTAAGAGGTACTTGCCGATTTGATATTATTTTTTCTAAGAGCTATAATTTGAGATGAATTTCCAAGTTCACATCGACCATCCCAAAATATTTACGGTAGAACCTTCTAATACTTTCAATCTATGAAGCATTAGTACGAAATTTTCACTCAGCATTTGATGCCAGGTCAATCTCGGATGCCTTCTAATGCTTTCAATCTCTGAAGCGTTAGTACGAATTTTTCACTCAGCGTTTGATGCCAAGTCAATCTTGGATGTCTTCTAATTCTTTCAATCTCTGAAGCATTAGTATGAATTTTTCACTCAGCGTTTGATGCCAGGTCAATCGCGGATGCCTTTAATCTTGTGGTATTTCTCTGCCGCATCCTTTAGTCAAAAAGATAATGTTTCTTGGTTTATTGAGCAAATTCTTGAGAAAGTCACCATGTTAACAATGGTAGTTTTGAACTCTTGTTTTTCTTCTTCTTATTTAATTAATCATCAATCCTTTCTGGTTCATATTGTTTATCTGTGATCCACAAACTTTGTGCTACTAAGCTATGATGGCATGTATTTGTATTTATAATACAAAATAGTAACTCAGCCTTGCTGACTTGTACAATATAAGATTATACCATCTCAAAATAGGTGTCTTCAATTGACTCTTCCATTTCTCTCTGCTCTTATTTTAATCGTTCCCTCTTCCTCCTCCATGTTTTAAACCGTGTCTCCACATGTATTCAGTTCTCCTGTGTTCGTTATTTATTCCCCAACCCTAATCATATCCTAATCTCCCATCAGGGGGATTACTGGAACTAAGGATAAACTTGTGCATATAGCCAAATATGTCTACATCATTCTTCCGTATGTGCTTTCTCTTTCTTTACCCATGTTTCTTCAACATGGTTGCATCTTCCTCAATTTAGACTGCAACTTTAATTTCCCCTCTCCAGTGTTATTAAACGCGAGACGCACACCGAAGCGCCAAGGTCCTTTGAAGCATAAGTGCAACGCGCAAACGCGAAGCACGCGCTTCTTTAAATAAAAGCGCATAATGTATAAAATTATAGATACACATATCTTGCACATGTAAACAATATAAACGTTATAAAGTAGTAGAAAATAACACATTCATATGCGAATCAAATTGTCACTACATCAAACAAAGAGACTGTAAACATTAAAGAACATACAATGTGACATTAGTAAGAAATCATGGTGGTTGTTACGTTTATACAAACTAATTTAATACAAGCAAACAAAATTAAAGAAACTTGTGGAGTTATGGTGCAAAAATCAGTAGCTATGTCCTTATATAAGCAAAAAGAATACATGTACATAACTACTCAAACCATGTACATAACTTGTATATATATGTGTATACAGTATAAACACAAGATAAATAGTAGTAATGAAGAACCCCATTAAAAAAAAGTAAAGCGAAGTACCAAATACAACTTGTATATATGTGCACATGTAATATATGTAAACACACACACACACACACACACACACACACACATATATATATATATATATATATATATATATATTATAATTACAAACATATACATAGAGTACTAAAGAAACTTAATGAGACAAATTGACAAGGACATAATAGAGAACATACGCCACTAAAGAACGCATTTCAGTACTGAAGAGACTCACTGAGACTATTTGACAAGTACATAGCAGAGAAATTAAAAGAATAAAAAAGAAACCAAAAGAAGATAGAAGTTATAGATGAAATATATCAAAAAGAAAAGAAAGATTAAAGAAGAAGAGAAGTTTATTTGGTCGTTATATGAGTTGAAGCCATTTTAAGAAGATCTCATTTGAAGCAGCTGATATCTGAATCGTGTATGAGTTAAAGTCAGATCTAGTGAAAACATAATTATTTTAGACAATCAAACCTGATCAAAGCTTGTCAGTTACATTTATTTTCTTTTTTCTCGAAATTTTCGCACAGCTTCAACTGAGCATGCATACTTGGCGCGTTATTGCACGTTACGCATAGTGCATAATCGAGAAGAGCGCGCGCACAGTTCAAGTCGCATCGCATACCTTAAGCAATTCGCTTCAGGTGCGCATCGTTGTGCGTATCAAGGTTCAAATCTCGGATTTTGGAGAAAATCTCGGGTTTATATCTCTGCCAAAATGGTATATATCAAACAATTATAACTAAAAATACTGCAAAATCTCGGATCTTGAGAAAAATCTCGGATTTTTATCCCGGGCGAGATGAGCGAAATTTAAAACCTTAGTGCGTATGCGTGTGCATATGCGTGCTTTTCCTCATACTTCCCTCCCTAAACTATTTTTCCTCAAATTCATGTCATCTCTCCATATATCCGTGTAAATTATATTAGCAATTTAATTGATCAACCATAACTAAATATATGATCCTTTCTTGTATGATATTCTAATTATGGTAAATTTGCAGTTTCAATGGACTACTCAAGTGAGCCTAGATGGATGTATAAAAGAAAAGGGGAGAAAGGATGGATAAAGAAATCTTTTTTGGATGGTTTGGATGTATTCATGAATTTTGTAACTAACAATGGCACCGAAGATGTAATCCGTTGCCCTTGCATTAAGTGTGATAACAGGAAATTGCAAAAGAATGATATCGTAAGAGAGCATTTATTGTGTAAAGGGTTCACACTTGATTACTATATATGGAAATATCATGGAGAAATGGAGAGAACATCTGAAAGAATGAATGTTGGTGAAAATGAAACCACAAATTACTCTGAAGCAACCATCTCAGAAAATAGAATATTGGAAATGGTTTACAATGTTGCAGGTCCAACGCTGCATGATTATCATGCTGAAGAGCATAACGTGGAGGAAGATCCTAACCCAGAAGCAAAAAAAAATTATGACTTGTTGCAAGCTGCAAACCGACCATTGTGGAATGGTTGCATAACACACACAGAGTTATCAGCGACGGCTAGGTCTATAGCAATAAAAGCTAAATATAATTCTACAGAAAATGAATTTGATGCATTTCTCCAAGCGAGCAAAGAAATGTTACCGCCTGATAATGTGTTAGCAGAAAGCTTTTATAAGATGAAAAAACAAATTTATGCATTTGGTTTGCCATATCACAAGATAGATGCATGTAAAAATGGATGCATGTTATATTGGAAAGATGATATAGATCTAACTAATTGCAAATTTTGTAATTGTTCATGATACGTAATGAAGAAAAATAAGGGCAAAGATGTTCCTTACACTCGAATGCATTATCTTCCCATTACACCTAGACTACAAAGGTTGTATGCATCTTCAGCAACTGCATGTCATATGAGATGACATAAAGAAAGAATTCACGAGGAAGGAGTTTTATGTCATCCATCAGATGGTGAAGCTTGGAAGCATTTTGACAATACTTATCTGAAGTTTGCAAATGAATCACGTAATATCAGACTTGGCTTATGTACAGATGGTTTTGCACCATTTAGTCAGTTTGGAAGTAAATATTCGTCATGGCCTGTTATTTTGACACCGTATAATTTACCACCTTGGATATGTGTGAAAAATTCATATATGTTTCTGAATCTTATTGTTCCTGGACCACGGAATCCAAAAAATGGAATTGACGTGTATTTGCAGCCTTTAATCGAAGAGTTGAGGAAAATATGGGATGAGGGAATCGATACCTATGATATATCTAAAAATAATAATTTCAGAATGTATGCTTCTTTATTATGGACCATAAGTGATTTTCCTGCTTATGGAATGCTTTCTGGTTGGAGTATAAGTGGTCGACTGTCTTGCCCATATTGTATGGAACATACACAAGCATTTCAACTACGAAATGGTGGAAAAGAATCATGGTTTGATTGTCATCGTTGTTTTTTGCATATTGATGACCGTTATAGATATAATAAGAAGAATTTTAAAGCAAACAAGGTTGAAAGAAGATCGTCGCCGCCAAATTTATCTAGCGAAGAAATTTATGAAATCATTAAAGATTATCCTAAGATCCATGAAGTTGGTAAAGAAAAAAAAATTGGGTAAAGGAAAAACTCATAATTGGTGCAAGCAAAGCATATTTTGGGAATTGTCATATTAGCAACATTTGTTGCTTCGACACAACATCGATGTAATGCATAATGAGAAAAATATGTTTGACAATGTCTTTAACACATTGTTGAATGTGAGTGGAAAGACAAAAGATGACTTGAAATCAAGACGAGTTATAGCATTGTACTGTAAGAGGCCTGAACTTAAACTTGACCCAACTCATGAGAATATTAAACCTTTAGCCTGTTATGAGTTAGATCATGATCGTTGTAAGAATTTATTGGAATGGATTAGTACTCTAAAATTTCAAGATGGTATTGCTTCTAATATAAGACGATGTGTTGATTTAAAATTTAGGAAAATGTCAGGAATGAAGAGTCATGATTGTCATGTTTTTATTGAGACACTTTTTCCAATAGCTTTTGATGAATTATTACCGGTTAAAGTTTGGAAAGTTGTCACTGAACTTAGCATGTTTTACAAAGACTTATGTTCAACTTCATTGAAAATAGAACACTTGAAAAAACTTAAAGAAGACATACCAATATTACTTTGCAAGATGGAACAAATATTTCCTCCAGGCTTATTTAATGTTATGGAACATCTTCCCATACATCTACCTAGTGAAGCGTTGATGCGAGGACCAGTTCAGTATGGATGTATCCTTTTGATAGGTAATTAAAAAACTAATGACCTTTATTATTAAATATGTTATATCATGTATAACGTAAAGTACTTATGTATAGGTACTTGGGTCATTTGAAGAAAAAAATAAAACAAAAAACACGTGTGGAGGGGTCAATTTGTAGGGCATATATTGTGGAAGAAGCATCCACATTTTTTAACCATTATTTCGAGGATCACGTTAAATCAATGCTTAATAGTGTTCCTCGTAACGTTGAAGGTGCCATGAATGATTCATTTGAGAATCTTATATCTGTGTTTAGAAAACTTGGAAGAGCATCCAGTAAATGTAAAGAAGGCTGGTTGAATGAAAAAGATCTTCATACTATCAGAACTTACGCACTCCTCAATTGTGCCGAAGTAGCCCCTTTTATTAGGTAAATTTTTCTAGTTATATATCGAATTACTTACCTAGATAGTCAAATAAAGTTTTTGCTTACATTGATATGTGACCAAACAGAATTTTTGAAGAAGAGCAATCAACACTCGAGCTCGGCAAGAAATTTGTGGATTGGTTTTTGAATTATGTAAGTATGTTATATAATAAAAATTATTATTATCATTTACTAAAAAATTAATATATCACTAGTATATTATGTTATTAACATATTGTACAATAATTGATAGGTGCATGCACATAATATCGTCGATATTGGCTTGAAGTATCTTGCACATGGACCACAACTTAAAGTTAGAAACTGTTCAACGTACTTTGTCAATGGATTTAAATTTCACATAGAAGAATATGGAGCTCACAAATCGACATTCAATAGCGGAGTATGTGTAAAAGGTAGTGATGATCCAAATGTCCATATCGATGATTACTATGGTGTGTTGAAAGAGATTATTGAATTAACATATTCATTTATGCCAGAACAAAAGGTTGTTTTGTTCAAATGTGATTGGTTTAACAACAAACCAAATGTTGGTATTCGCGTGCATAAAGATTATCCACTTATTGAAGTAAATCATACTCTCAAGTATTCAGAGTATGATCCATTTGTTTTGGCAAGGCAAACGATACAAGTGTACTACACACCTTATCCATCCATCAACACATGTAAGTCGGATTGGTGGGCTGTTTGTAAAACAAAAGCACGATATTCTTTTGATGCCAATATTCTAAATGCCCAAGCTTACCGAGCTGATTTTGATGCAATCGAACAATTAAATATAGTAGAACATGATGACGATGTTGGACCTCTTTGTTAAATTTTGGCGATTAAAATATATTAATGAGAAGGCATTATTTGTTTTCATAATCAAGTCAATTACGGGAAATAAATTAATATAGAGAAGGCAACTGATTTAAAGAATCAATCAAGAATTGGTAGGGTGAGAGAGGCATTAATTGTTCCCATAATCAAGCCAAATATGGGAAACAATTAATTGATTTGGAGAATCAATGAAGAATTTATATAGGTGGAAACCAAATTAATGCACAAGATTTGTGGTGGATAAAATCAAGGAAATTCCTAAACATCTTCATCCTTATCTTCTAGAATTCTTTATTCTTCCTATATATATGAAGCCATTTGCTCACTTTTGTATCATCACAAGAAAATATATCTCTTCATATTATTCCTCAATAGATCCCTATTTTCTGTATCTATTATAAGGTGAGAATTAGTATTGAGTTTTTTGTTGTAATTCTTCTCATTTTTGTAACCTCCTCTTGAAGTAAAGAAATAAAGAAGTTGTTGGGTCTCCGTGGACGTAGGATATTCATATTCGAACCACGTTAAATCTTTTGTGTCTTCTCCTCCTCTTCTATTTTTGTTCTTTTTGTTTGGTGATTATTTTTATTGAGTTAGTGGTTGATAACTAATCGACAAGCTAGATCCATTTTAGCATCGCTTCCACATTTGTGCAATTTTTGCACAACAGTTTGGTATCAGAGCTAGCTGTCTTGTTCTAGATTAGTTACCAATGGCTAATTCTTCTAGTAGTTGTATGAAAAATTATGGCGTCACCAAATTTGTTAGAAGAGAAGTTTTTGGTACATGGAAGGTCAAAATGAAGACTAATTACGGTGTTCTTCAGCAACAACTTCATTCACTTAGAGGAACAGATAAGATGCAGCAGCGCCTTAGAGGAGATATGCATAGATTCCACTTCTTGGGTTCTAGAAGAGGTGCTTGCTATTATTGTAAGAAGAAGGGACATTTTATACGAAATTGTTCAGCCCTGAGAAAGAAGAAAGAGAAAGCTTCAATTCAGACAACATTTAGATCAGATGCAGATAGATGTGATAGTGATACATCGTTATTTTCAGCCACCATTCCACCTTTAGAGAGTACAAGTTGGGTGATTGATTCTGGAGCCTCTTTTCATATGACGCCAGATAGGAGCTGTTTTGTCAGTTATGAGAAAATTGATGGCGGAGTAATTCATTTGGAGAATGGCACATCTTGTCATGTTGTGGGCGTTGGTAGTGTGAGGTTTAAGATGCATGATGGTGTTATTAGGACTATCATGGATGTTCGACATGTTCCGATGCTGCAAAAGAGTGTGTTGTCAGTTGGAGCTTTGAGTAGGCTTGGTATGAAGATAATAATAGATGGGGAGAAATCAAGAGTGGCGAAGGGTTCCTTAATAGTGATGAAAGGGGTGCGAGTCGATGATATTTATATGCTTCGTGGAGAAACAGTATTTGGAGATTCAGTAGTTTCTACTGATTGTAGTGTTCCAGATTCTACTCAATTATGGCACCTTCGTTTAGGTCATGTTGATGAGGAGAGCCTGGAAGTGTTGAAGAAGCGTAGGTTAATTGTTGTTGATTCTCAATTAAAGCCTAGCTCTTGTGAAGATTGTTCTTTTGGAAAGAAGAAGCATGTCACATTTGATGTTGGAAGACCTAGAGCTACAGAGTTTCTAGAGTATGTTCATTCATATGTTTGGAGACCCACCCCAATTGCATCTTTAGGTAGAGCCAGTTTCTTCGTCATATTTGTGGATGATTTCTCGCGTATGGTTTGGGTCTATTTCATGAAGACTAGATCCGAAATATTTGCCCAATTTCAGAAGTGGAAGACCTTAGTTGAAAAGAAGTCGGGAAAGCGGCTGCAAGTTCTTAGAGTTGGCAATAGTAGTGAATTTGCATCACAAGAATTCACTAACTATTGTGCGTCCGAGCATGTACTTAGAGATTTTTCTACGAAGTCACATTCTTTTGAAGTGGCGGAGAGCATGCGTCGGATATTATGGGAAAGAGCTATGAGCTTGAGACTAACTGCTGGTCTAGAAGAGGGATTTTGGGCAGAAGCGATATCTATGGCAGTATTTCTCATCAACCGTACACCTTCTATTGCCATAGATATGAAGATCCCAGAAGAAGTATGGAAAAGAGAGTATGTTGATTATTCATTCCTTAAAGTGTTTGGTTGTTCAGCTTATTTAGAAGATGAGAGACATGATAGGCTAAAGCCTAGAGGAAGCAAGCACATTTTGTTAGGCTATGGAGAAGGAATGAAGAAGTATAGGTTGTGGTGAAAAACAACCAAGAGAATTGTGACTAGCAGACATATTATATTTGATGAGAGGTCTTTATTGAAGGTGGAGCCTCTATCAAGTGATGACATTAGGAGGACACAAAATCCCCAAACGCATTTGGGGTCATCAGATTGTTTCCATATTCAGAGAGAAAGTGGTATTTCCGATGGTACCATGGTTGATGAGAAGATTTCAAAGGTTCAGACTCTAGGTGGAGCTCGGTCGCAGTTAATGCCTTTTAGTTCAGTTGGACCTATTGGTAAGCATATTTGTAATGATGATTATTCATCTTATGCTTTGAATGCTGCGGAGCTTGGTGTTGAGTTTGATAAGGTAGACATGGTGAAGTCGAGTAAAACTCTTGAAAAGGAGGTTGAAGTAGATAATATTGAGTATGTCCTCACTCAATGTAGGATAGAGAAGGTGAAGCGCGCTATGATATCTCCATTATTCTCTCAGATTTCTGTATCTACAAGTTTGTCTCCTTCATCGGATTTTCTGAAGAATTTTGATATTTGTTCATATGCATTTTGCTTGTTGATGTGCATATTATCTTTCTTATGCTTGGGAAAGATTTGGAAGCTCTGTTTGGGCAATATTGCCCAAAGTAGTTCACATTGAGCTAGATGGCATAGACCCAACAATTTTGTTGATTTTTGGTGATTGATGAATATATTTAATCGAGGTGGAGTGTTAAATTTTGGCGATTAAAATATATTAATGAGAAGGCATTATTTGTTTCCATAATCAAGTCAATTACCGGAAATAAATTAATATAGAGAAGGCAACTGATTTAAAGAATCAATCAAGAGAGAGGCATTAATTGTTCCCATAATCAAGCCAAATATGGGAAACAATTAATTGATTTGGAGAATCAATGAAGAATTTATATAGGTGGAAACCAAATTAATGCGCAAGATTTGTGGTGGATAAAATCAAAGAAATTCCTAAACATCTTCATCCTTATCTTCTAGAATTCTCTATTCTTCCTATATATATGAAGCCATTTGCTCACTTTTGTATCATCACAAGAAAATATCTCTCTCCATATTATTCCTCAATAGATCCCTATTTTCTGTATCTATTATAGGGTGAGAATTAGTATTGAGTTTTTTGTTGTAATTCTTCTCATTTTTGTAACCTCCTCTTAAAGTAAAGAAATAAAGAAGTTGTTGGGTCTCCGTGGACGTAGGATATTCATATCTGAACCGCGTTAAATCTTTTGTGACTTCTCCTCCTCTTCTATTTTTGTTCTTTTTGTTTGGTGATTATTTTTATTGAGTTAGTGGTTGATAACTAATCGACAAGCTAGATCCATTTTAGCATCGCTTCCGCATTTGTGCATTTTTTGCACAACACTCTTAATGATGAATCAAATGTTGTTGTGGAACTCTTCGAATATGAAAATGAAGAAGAAGAAGATACAGAGGTCGAGCATGAATTTGATACCGATATTGAAGTAGAAGATGATACAGATGAAGATTGGTAGAGTTTAGAAAGTTTTAAACATGTACCTATAGCCTATGCCAAATGGTTTTTAGCATAGTATGAAATTCCTATATGTTTTTAGTTGAAATTACTAGGTTTGAATCATTTTATTTTTGTATTCCTATATCTTGTAAGCTATCTTTGGCAAATCAACTGCTATTTGTTTTAGCATAGTAAATGCTGCTGTGGTAGTATGATATTCATTTTGACTTGTTTTTTTTTTTTTGTCATTTTCTTCTCCACAAGTTTTCGCTTTGGTTATAAAATAATTCTCAATAATTCTTATACAGAAAAATGAGCTTAAGGAATATTTTGGGTTTGTTAGTCATTGCTTACATATTTTCGGGAGTTATGCAATTTGAAAATGCAGAAGATCAGTACGTAGCGCCTTCTCCGATGATGAAAAATTGATGACACAACGATTGATCAAGGAATAGCTTTTGTGTTAATGCTTTTAGCTATTCTTGTTACGTACCTTGTTCATTGATCTTTTTTTATTCACTTCCCACTAATTAATTGATTTGTATTAAACTGTAACATTGATATTCCGTCAGTGTTTTGCAGATTGCTATATTTTCCTTGCAAATATAATCAACATGATTGTTTTTTTTTTTAGTTTTTGCAAATATAATCAACAGACCCATCCTCACGTTTAAGTGCCACAGTGAAATTAACCTCATGCACAAATACAAACATAAAATGGCTAAATTGTAGTCATGTAGTACGGTAGAGCATATTTTTTTCTGCTGGGTTTCGTAGATTAGTTTTATATATCTATTAGTCTTGTTCGTTAATCCCCACTTTGTCTTCAGTATGTTAATCCACCAATATTTTTATTAATTAACTGGGAGTTCTTTAGCTTATTAACACTGAAAAATGTCACAAAAAATCTCCTTTGCTTTATCATTTTTTGAGCTTTAACAGTTTTTAACTAGTTCAAATCCTGTATGACCTTATATCTGGTCGCGTGTCATACTACTGTAGTCGTTCTTTTGGTTTAATCACATTTTCATCAAATACATCTTGAAATAGGATATGTTAATACTGATATTTCACATGTTCGCTGCCTGTATCCACGTAATTGCACTGGAAGTAAACTTTTGAATTCTTTTTAAAATTTGCTTCTATCATTGCAGAGGTTTACCGAGCTAGAGATTATCTTGGACTCTTATCTCCAGGAATTGAAAATTTAACAAGACTGTGCAGCATGTGTAAGTTCCTTTATTTCATTCATATCCTATTTGTATAGTTTCATATTATCAGTTTTGCAATATTCATGAGATAGCGGTGAAAATAATAGTAATACCTTGCTATAAGCTTATGCAAAACTGGATAATGGCTCATAATATAAGCTTTTGCAATATTTGTATGGTTTCATAGTATCAGTTTTGAAATGCTCAACCTAATGCTGGGTGTCGTAGTTTGTGCAAACATAAAATGGTCAGGGATCTATCTGTTCCCTCATAGAGGGAGCACATAGGGACTTTGAAGGTCAAAAACTGGATACCCAAGTTTTAAAATTTATCTAATTCTCTTAAACCTGGGCTAGCAATTATGTCCCGGTCATAAAACCATGTGGTTATAAGGCTAAGGATAACTAAAATGTGAGTGAAACTCAATAAAGAAGACCCGATCTTCTTAGAGATAGGTATTTCTGCAAAAAGATTTCCGTATTGGTGTCCATAGGTTGTTCGTTGCCTCAAATATCGTTAAATTATTCCGTGTGCATCCATCTATTGGTTAATGGTATTATAGTTTGTAGGCGATCAAATGTATTATAATTTGAAAGATATAGTGTACCATAATACCTTTGCTACCTGAAATATAATAATCATTTCAGATATATGATACAAGTTTCCAGGGGTCCGGCGGTTCTAATGCAAAATTATATGAAAGTCATTAGAAGAAAACTAAGGAGGAGTGACTGGATGTTATAAACTGCATCTTTCATAAAGGGAAGTTTTCAAAAAAAAATGCATTTTCATTACTTTAATTCGAAAGACTCAAATAATAACAGTATTAGAGACCACATGCGGATATCCATTAATTGCACCTTACAGATGACACTATGTAATGACAAAGGACAACACAATAAAGAAACCATTACATGCCAAACTGAATGTAAGTCATTGCTACTAAAATTTGATTAAAACATGAAGGTGAGCATAAAATCTAAATGCAAGAAATGAAAATAGCTGAAGCTCCTATAATAATAATAATAATAATAATATCCTAGAAAACCATAAGTTCAAATAACAAAGCATAAAGTCTAAATAAAATAGCCAAAGCATAAAGTCTAAACATAATAAGTCATTACGTTTATTTTCACACTTATCTATAAGTTCAAACGACAAATCTTTCATGCATATGCATAATATAGGTGTATAAAATTTTACATGTCGGAAACTTCCATGCATTGAGCTTTAGATATTTGAAGTCTCGGAATAAGCACTTTTGAATGTATTTTTTTTTTTTTTTTTTGAAAATGGGTAAACCGCCTCGTTAAAAACCCGATCTAGCCCACAGCGTGAGAACTAGACGGGGAAAAAGAGTGCGGTGTTTTATTGACGACGAATCAATAATAAGTACAGTAAGTACAAGGCTAGCTATACAACATAACACTTCCACTAGCCAATCTACCCGAATGAAACAATATAAAGAGAACCGGCAACTCCAGGTGGGTCCTAGAACAACCGACACGTGTGAAACTACCCACATTACAACGCAGACTTCTAAAAGGGAAATAAAAAACACTTCGCAACAGTATCTTCCCCAAATTAAAGCTACTCCGAAACCCCTAAATTACGCGAAGCGGGAACCTCCATTAACCAGCGTCTCGAAGATCGATACCCCATCGTTGTCCAATTTCTATGTCTTTCTGACTTCGGTGCAGCTTCCTCTTCGATTTACTCAGTAAGTATTTAACCTTGATTTCAATAAAATCCCAACGACGAAATTTATCCCATCTATGGTTGCTATGGATTCTCAAATTTCTCTCGTTCCAAATATGATAAACAGTGGAGGTAACGGCACAGAAGGCGGCGTCCTGACTAAATGATGCAGAACCGAAAGAGTTTTTTAACAGTATGAGTTCGTCTTCAAGCTCCAATGTATTCGAAGAGGATGGCGTGAGACCCAGTTTTAGACAGCATCTAACCCAAAGATATGCAGAGTACGAGCAGTGGAAGAAAAGGTGATTTCTTGTCTCGATTTCTTCATTACATAGCACACACATAGGATCAATATCATATCCCCAATTTAGCATGATGTCTTTTGTACTTAAACGGTTCAAAATAGCTTTGTATAAACATAAAGACATCTTTGGACTGTTTATGTAGTGCCAAACAATCTTACACCACATCTATTCACTGTTATGACTTCTGGAAATGTCCCATGCGGAATAAAAAGTGAACCCCTCCTTTTTGTCTAACCATGTCCAATAATCAGCATTCCCAGTAGTCTGAAGATTAACCTCATTAATTTGCGATGCAAGTTGTCTCGTAGCAGGTAGGCAGTATGGATTAAGTTCCCCTTCCTGGATAATGTGATTCACTTTATAATCATCACCTCCAAAAAGACTGAGATGATCCCATCCAAGCATCTTCACCATAATACCACTATTTATCCATGGATCAAACCATATCATAGTGTCGTTCCCATTAACAATGCATTGATTAATGCACTGCAAACTTTTTTGTCTGTGTTTTAGGATGGTTTTCCAAGTTCCAGAGCAGTTAATGTCAATATCCATCACCCAAAAAAGTTTTCCCGAGCAGTATCTTCTCATCATCCATCTTTTGCATAAACTGTTACCATTAACAAAATGCCACAAAAGTTTTAGGGCAGCAGCTGTTTTAATATCTTTAAAATTGTGTATCCCCACCCCTCCTTCAGCTTTAGGAGTACACATCTTGTTCCAAGCGATTTTGTGTCTTTTTCCTGCCCAAATAAAGTTAGCACACAATTTATTGATTTTGTCAATCGTAGCTTCTGGTAATTGATTAGTCATCATCCAGTACATAACCGTAGGAGTAATAAAAGTTCTGATCAATTCTATTTTCCCCGCCATCGATAGAAGACGACAATCCCAGCTGTCCATCTTGCCTCGTATTTTATCTATAAGCTCGCCACAATCCGAAAAGTGTAGATAATTGTTTGAAAGGGGGACGCCAAGATATTTAACTGGCAATCTGCCTTCAGACATATTAAGCTCATGTAATATCTCACTTTTATTGTTGACACCTTTGCTGAAAAAAACCTTGGACTTCGTAGCATTTATCTTAAGCCCTGCATAATTCTTTATCCGGTTCAAAATGGAGTTGATCACCGAAATCCCATTAACCTTAGCTTTAACAAAAATCATCAAATCATCAGCGTAGATTAAATGAGTGATAGCAGGATCTTGAGTATATATAGGCTGAATCTGTTTAGCTTCCGTTGCTAAGAACAATAGAACTGAAAAAAATTCCATGGCCACACAAAAAAGATACGGAGAAAGAGGATCTCCTTGCCGTAGACCTACGTATGCAAAGTTTTTGATGCAATATATTTTAAACATATATAATAATATTTAGAGTACTATATAAATGTGAACAATTTTCACATATATTCAGTAATATTTTTATGATTAATCTGTTTCATTTACGGATTAACACAACTAGTAATGTACAAAGTGCATGTTAATCCAACTATTACTCTGTTATATGATCCTTATCAATCCATGGAATGCTGATAAATATAAATACAATTATCTATGTTCCTGCATTGAATTAATGCTTATTTTCTTATGGAAACTTCAGAGACTCTTTAGTTTCTTCTATTTCAAAATTATGGTTTTCCTTTTCAAAATTATGCTTATCTGCTTTTCATAAAATCTCCTCCTGAAACTTTTTCAACTACTTGTAAATCTTGTTTCTACAAGTTATATAACCATTTATATTGCGGTATCGTTCTCGGTCATCTAGAGCTCTTTCTTTTAACCATAAATGTAAATCCCTTGTATACCTTTTTAAATTTTAATTCAAAATCAGAGTGGTTGAATCTGGCTTCTGTCAATGTGAGTTTTGGATCTTTACTGACACTTTGAACAAAATACAGCTAAAACAAAGTGGTTAAATCTAATGTCGTATACCTTAAATGTAATTATGGTTTCAAAGACTGTATGGCATAAAATTATCCTTTGAACCAATATATCTAAAACATCAACATTAGAACATGTCATAAAATTAATCTTATAGCAAGTAGCAAGAGTACATGATACTGGTTGAACATTGATATGTATGGCTCAAATGTGTTAAGATATTCTCTGAGCCAATTTTGCTTGTAACTATACAGCCAGTGTGGCATATCATTATGAGAAAATAACATATCTATAAGAATATATATACAATCATATTAGAAAATGAATGAAGCATGTCCCAAGCTGAAATTATTTAATTTTATATTGAAGCCTATATTATCAACCACAACATTTGGTTAAGTCAGAAGTAATGAGCATAATGTCTGGTCTGAATGATATTTTTGGCAACATAAACAATAAATTTGCAGCTATTAGGTGAATATATCATATGGCTTTTATGGTACTTGATGATGTTATGTAGTATTACAGATTACTCATGTTTTATCCCTAAGCATACATAACTAGCAACTCCTTTATTATAGAATTATCGACAGTCATAATTTATACAAAAAATGTTAATAAATGATCTATAGGAATTTGGATTAACATGATTTTGATTTAACATGCTATACAGTTTATGCTACAGAGGACTTTGGTTTGATAGGATTTTGGTTCAACATGCTATATACAGTTTATGCTTCCATAAATTATCAAGAGTGCTATTTTTTACAGATTGTTTGAAAATATTTATGCTTTTATACGAATTTGAACTCAGAGGAACTAACTGAAGCTGCTACTTATTTTTCTCCGGGTTGATCAGAATATGTCAGCTCATTATCGAGGAAGAGGTGACGAAATAAGCAGTAGAGATACTACAGAGAATGATTGTGGCCGTAGTCGAGGAGCTCAATCCAATCACATTGTTCGAACATTTAAATCACACCGTCACAGTGCAAGAGTGATATCACATCCTACCAGAGATGCGTTATCGACCCACAGTGAGCCTGAGACAACTGCTATGGCAGGTCATGGTCGGAAAGCTCAAACCAATCATGATATTCGTGCTACAACTCGATCGCCTTCCCACCGTGTGAGAGCGACATCATGTACAACTAGCGATGAATTATCCTCTCATGATGAGCTAGATGAGCCGAGAGTTGCTGCATCAGGACCAGTAGCTCAAACATCTTACGTAGACCGCCTTGGCACACCCACCATGTCTATATATCACCAAAATAAAATGTGAGCAATTTAGCATATTTAGTCTTTATTTTAGCAATATTAAAACTCTTACATGATCAAATATGAGTGGTTAATATACAATTTTGGGTCAAAGTACTTCAGTCCCTTTTGTTTACATTAATATTTGAGTATCGAACTGAGGTGGTGGAATGGTTTATACAGGAAATGGGAGTTTAGTAACTCGTATTTAGCCTCAAGCACTATTAGATGTTGCTTCGAACGGCGTATGACAGATTTCTGGCCTAGAATGAGCAGTATTCCTCCTGACACATTGGATATATTATTCTCAGATTTTAAGGTAGTTAACCTTAACCTATATTTTAAGGTAGTATATATTTTAGTCAGTGTAATGCAGCTCGTGTGGCTGTGCATTTGGTGTTGTGTGTGTTCACTTCAGCATATGTGTATTCTCAGTTCATGGGGTGCTTGCGTACATATGTCCTGACTTCTTTGGGCTATTTTAATGTTTATGGACACTTATTCTTACATTGCTTTGGCTCTTTCATGTATGTGCCCTATTTTCAAGTAATTTCATGATATCACTGTTGCAAAACTGTTATACTCGTGTATTTCATGATTTCACTGTTGCAAAACTGTTATACTCGTTATGTTCTTCGTTAGTAACTGCACATAATATACCATCTAAATATGTAAGTAGGAAAGCTAAGTTCTTTAATTGGATTTTTAGGATAGTGGTTATTTCTTTCCTATACATGTTGGGTATTTAATTGGATTTTTAGGATAGTAGTTATTTCTTTCCTATAGGTTTAACAGCGTATATGACTTTGGTCATCAACCAAAGCTGATAAACGTTCACAATAACAGCATATGACAAACAACTACATTTTTTTGACATTGTTACAATAATCAATTTGATTGAGAACACATATGGATGGACAGTAGGAATCATAACAAGGCTCAAGTACTTTATATCGTTGATTTCCAATCACCCAAATATATCAGGATGGAACCTTCTAAGCAGGGGGTTGTGTTTTTGTTCTTGGATAAGGCGAAATTTCAACTGATAGTTCTCCACCTGCAAAACATTATAACAAATCCATTTAAAATAAAGCATGTTTTGTTGCTTGATTTCCATTCACTAATATGCACTAGTTTTTAAAAAAAAGTGGTATGTTGCTTGATTTCCATTCATTTCATTATAATTTTCTTTTGTTTTCCTCTGCTTATTCTTAAAATTTTCAATAGAAATATGGACATTCGTAATCTGTATTAATGTCAAATTTGGTTGCCATCATAGACTAGCAACAATTTTCAAGTACTGATCACTTATGAGTTCAGTTATTTACATTAGAGATAGATATTATGTTCTTACAAATTAGAAACATGATTGGTATTATGATAGAACAAGCCAATATTTTCCTGCCAATCCAAGGTTTGAGCGAGTCCTAGAACAAATCATTTTCCGTAATTTATACTTGCTTTTGATAGGGATATACTCTTAGAATTTCTTCCCTTCTTACTATCATAATCCTTTTAAACCATACCAATGTGCAAATTTTCTGTCATGGCTATAAAGCCGAACAAGTCACCTAGGATTATAATGATTTATATTTGTATGATAGGTAAAATAATAATAAAGATGTGTATTCTTGACACCAAATGGAGATAATAATAAATTCACAAGGGAAACTGTTAAAAGGTATTCTTTGCTGTTAAATTGTTTATAATAGTTTATGAGCTTTGATCATCAACTGCATTTGTCATATGCTGTTATTGCAAACCATGCTTTGGTTGAATTATTCAATCCATGCTCGATGAGCTCACTGTTGACATATGTTTCATAGAGGATGTATTAATGAACTTATAATGATAACAAAATTGGTGTCAGCAAAAAGGATAATTTGTTATATGCGCAACATCTGCTCATGGTAGATTTGGTGTAATGATATTTCTGCATGCTCCATTTATTGAGCATGTTGGGATTGCTGACAATATGTTAAAACTGAGCGCCATAGCTCAGTTATAACTGAGCGCCGAGGCTCAGCGGTAACTGAGCTGCGATGCTCAGTTTTAATTTAACTGAGCCAAAATGGCTAGTTATAACTGAGCCATTTTGGCGAAGTTATTACTGAGCCATTTATTCTGGCTCAGTTGTAACTGAACCAAAATGGCTAGTTATAACTGAGCCATTTTGGCTCAGCATGAGCAACATGGCTCAGTTATAACTGAGCCATTTATTTTGGCTCAGTTAAAACTGAGCCATTTTTGACTCGTTATAACTGAGCCATTTATATTTATAGTTGAACTTAAGATGCTCAGTTTGGAGAGAAATTGAAGTGAAAGTTCCTAAAGAAAATATTGAAATTATTAAATAGTAAAAAATGCGCCATGCTACATCGGTTAGCCACAGTTTTATATCGTGTTTGGAAGGCTGCTGATCATTTTCTGTTTAGCGTGCGGAGGATGATAGTTTATATTCGGTTGGTACTAAGTGACAGTTCACAAATTATTTGAGAGTTTGGTACAAAATTTTCTATGCCAAATTACAGCAAAATTTATAGCGAGGACATTGATTGGTGTTTTTGGTGATATATTTGGTTCTGGTCATTTTAACATGCGCATATGCATTTGTTCATGTCTCATGTTCAATGAAAGTTCAAATGGTAGTTAGCATCTCTTGTTTAACTAAAATAACAACACAGCTGTAATTTTTTCATTATAGAGTAGCTTGGATGTATATGATTTAAATACCAGCGCAACTGTAATTTTGTCATATCCATAATGTGTAACGACCCGGAAAATCTGAACCAATTTAAATTTTTTAAATTGGCTAAAATAGTGGATTTTAAATATTTAAAATAAATATTTTAAATAATAGCGAGGAAAAGTGAGTTTGAATCGACGTTTGAAAACGAATATAATTAATTCTAATTATAAACAAGGCCTGAAATGGCGTTGTAGTTTCAAAAATTGAATTCAAACTTTGTCGGACTGTACCGGGTGCAAAACAAAACGGATTTGAGTAAAACCAAAAATATTTAAATCTGTTAGTGAATACCTTTCTAACGAATCTAAAAAATCGAAGTTTCATAGCGGAAAGCAAAAGTTATGGCCAAATGAATTTTCAGAAAGGTCGCTATGGAATTTATATAGCCCGTGAAATTGGCCAATTTGCAAACGACCTCGGAATTCGACGAAACCACTTTTGTTGGATCCGGGATGAGAAGTTATTGCTAGGTTTCAAATTTCATAATTTTTGAAGCTAGTGTGTGTGTGTGGCAAATGAAAACGTGTTTTGGTCAGTTACAGTTAAATTGGATCGACCAGAAATGTGCCTTTTTGCAAACGGTCTCAGAATTCGACAAAACTAATTTTGTTGGGACCGTATTGTCAAAACATAGCCAGATTTATTTTTCTGGAATTTTTCGAATCAGTTTGTGGCCCTGGCAAATTGAAATGTACGTTCAAATCGAATATTGAATGTTTTATATTTTAATTTGAATGGAAACTGACTGAAGCAGTCGAATGGGCCTACGAAACATATCCCATTGTGTTCGGAAAGGGGGTAAAACGCTAGGGATGACAGTCGTTGGGTTTAGATTGGTGGTCGTGTCAGAAAACACCTTTTAAAACCCACCGGCCAATCAGAATTAATAAAAAAAAGGAAAAATCCCTTTTCTCTCTCCCCGATCGAAGGCAGAAGAGACTTCCAACCTTCCAGCTCCGATTCCGACCAAACCAGGAGGAATTAGACCCTGCTCCAGTTCAACTTTTTAAAGATCTCGATTGTAACACCCCACATCCGTTAGTGTTACTCACAAAGGGAATGCACTAAGTTCTGTGGAGTATTTTAAGGTAAAAGATGCAGATGAATTACAAGACAGACAAAAATTAAAACAGCGGAAAATAAAACTTTGCTTTATTGATAAAATAGTTTGTACAACAATTTCTTTACAATATCAGAGTATCATCTGTCCTACAAAATAAAAAAGCATAAAACAACATTTATATTCCCCAATGTAGTAAGAGCCAGCCATAGTATCTGAAAAGAGAATCCAAGCAAAACTTCGACAAATCTTCAAGCTGGGAAAGAGTGACAGTCCAACTTAACCCGATCTATACTATTCCCTCCTTTACTACCTGGGAGGGGGGGGGACGGAAGAAAAGAAGACGAAAGAAAAACAGAGTCAGACATAAAGCCTGAGTAAGTTCAGTTACTTCTAGTATGTGAACATGGAAAAACAAAACGACATGAATTAACTAAATACAAGATAACACCATGATGATAGGGTCAGCAAGATTAGACAAGATTAATCACAAGATAAGCTAAGATACGATAAACTGGATATGCTCTAATACTTTCGCCGCTTCGCTATTTCCTTGTTGTATCGGTTTCTATATCTCTGCACCACCTAACTAGTGTCCCAACTAGTAACGATAACGTGATCCCAATCCCTGTATTTTCCATTGCCTTCAGACATACATTTATTATTTATTACCTAGATCTAATCTAGGGTTTTCTATCAAGTGCTTTCTAGATTCAACTAGAGTTTACGCTATCTGCTGAACGCTTCTCGGATTCAGGATTTATGCCACCTAGTCCAACTAGGGATTATGCTACCTGTCGAACGATGCCCCCTAGTCTAGGACACACTACCTAGAGTGGTATATGTTCCTAGACTTTCCCACGCATGTATCGCGAATCGTTATCGCTTGTCTAGATGCACATGTCCTGTAATGTGCGGCCCGAGTCCTGTGGCAGGGAAAATCAAGAAACACAGGACTCGGTCGGGAGCTTTCAGATATCTGCCGATGCAGATGCTAAGGTCTGTTTTTATTTCAGTGGCTATGGTCCCACTCGACCCCTCCCTCAACTAATGAAAGCCACACCTTGAAAAATGAGAACTATACGCAGGCCCCCTATGCCCTACTAACCTATGGCCATCCTCACCCATAACTAGATAGCAAGTATAAGGTCTTTTGGAGTTCTCCGCCTTTCCGCTTCACGTATCTCGATTGACTCAAGATGGATGGTAGACGACGAGTTGCTATCACAAGGCTACCGTTTTCACGCCGAATCACGCTGGTCCATCCTAGTCTTTAGGTTGCCATATATTGCAACCAAGCCATACCCCTGGTTCTTCTAACGCAGACCTTAACCTCTGTGAGCCTAGGAGGATCATCTGCAGCCTCACAGAGGGATACCAAGAGTACCCTCACGTCCCCTCGAAGCCTCGGGCTTCGTAACCCAATTCGTTGGAGCCTTCTTTTTAACCAGACAGACGTTCGCTCCTTCCCGTGTTATACTAAGAATTACTACTTAGTTTTGCTAACTAAGGTTTACCACTTAGTTTCCAGAATCGTTGTTTTCTTAACTAAGGTTTACTACTTAGTCCCTTTTAACTAAGGTTTACTACTTAGTTCTCTTTCTCGTCAATTTGGATTGGTTAAGTGTCATTAGTCAATCCAAGCTAACTTAACCCTCTTCATTTATCCTGTTAAACTGGTTAAGCGTTATCAGTAATTCATGTTGACTTAACCCTACCACAAACCAAGTTATATTGGTTAAGTATTTCTTATTACTTAACCCTATTCATTCATCCTGTATTGGTTAAGTGTTTAACTTAACCTTGCCTGTCTGTTTTAACTAACATGTTATTAATGGTTAAGTATTATCCCTTTATGTTTTAGACTTAACCCTATTCCTTTATCACAATCTGATGGTTAAGTGTTCAAGTTTACTTAACCCTACGGTCTAGCCCATCTAACATATCAAATTGGCTAAGTGTATTAAATTTTACTTAACCCCAACCTCTAGTCTAGTTAACATGTTAATTTGGCTAAGTGTATTAACTTTACTTAACCCCACCTTCTAGTCTAGTTAACATGTTAATTTGGATAAGTGTTTTCTTAGTTACTTATCCCCTAAAAATCTTGTCTTGTTACGATGTTAAGTTTGGTTAAGTGTTCCTATGGACTTAACCCTCCCATTCTAGCTTAACTGTGTTAAGTTGGTTAAGTGTTCCTATGGACTTAACCCTCCCATTCTAGCTTAACTGTGTTGTGTGTCTGTATGAACCTAACCCCACCCATTGGTTCGGTTATCATGTTGAATTGGTTAATTATCTTAGTTAACTTAACCCTACCATTCTTGTTCTAGCTTTAACTAAATAAATTAAAGCTGCTACCACTCACATTAGATAGGTATTGTTGCGAATACTGGATGTGCCGGTTGGTTCCAGGCAGGTTTACATCGCAACTCAGTCTAACCTCGGGTTAGGCATATTCGTGTTTTCTAAGTTCAAAGGGTTTTGATTAATTTTCAAGTCAGGTTTTGAAAGTAACCATCCTGTTCGTCGGATCAGTTAGGGATAGCCAGGGAGAGCAGGAAACTTGTATTTTCCAAACCCAAGCCTAGACACTATCCTCTCTTTCACCCTAGAACTTTCTGGTGTATCATTAAAAGAGATGTCGTTAATAAAACCTTTAATTTGTCTAAATTTACATCTTCTCATTGAGGACAAATTCTATAAGTAAATTATTCCTAATTTACTTATTTCCTAATTACTCTTTTAATGTAAATTGTCAACATTTATTATTATGGCCCATTTTCCCCTCTATATCATATTTATGCTTTTTGGTATGTAAACTATACCAAATTAAGTGTCACTAACCATGATTTTGCTAAACATGACAGTTACTCACAATTATGGCCAATTTCAAATTTATGCCAATACACTTATTATGCCAAATTAGCTAATCCAATTCTGATTTAAATTCTAATTACAGTTCATGTCAAACTAGACTTATTATTCTAGTTCATAGTTCATGTAAATGCTAGATTTACAAGTCAATACTAGATTCAAATTACACATCCTATAATTCATGTCAAATTTACCCAATTTGCATTTTTATAAACATGCCATAATACATGTTCCCAGTTTATGCCAATTTCCAAGTTTATAACTACGTTTTAGTAGATTTCATATTTTGCCCAAATCGTATTCCCATCATTCGTATAATCATGATTCAATCTAGATTATAGATAAATTTAGATTCGTATATAAAAAGGGAATGAACCAAAGATGCTATGAAAAGATAGACATAATAACTGGCATAAAATGATAATTCACAGGCATATAGATCTGGTAATATTACGACATGAAAAGGGTTGAACATTATAGGCTCAAGAACATGGGTAGACCTAACTTAATAGGTAAATTCCCAAGATCAAGATCCAAGAATAACTAAGAATAAACTAAAATAGAAAGTCAAGCCTAGATCCAATATAATGCCAGTTGGGGTACAACATGGTTTTGTAACTACAGTGTCATGGGCATAAATAATAATCTTATATCCATAGTCATAGGCAATAAATCCTCACAGTTAATGAATCATAGTCATAGGCGATGTTCATAGTCAAAGGAAAATAATTTTCACGGTCATGAGTCACAGTCATAGGCAATGTTCATAGGCAATGTTCATAGTCAAAGAGGCATATGGTTTTAAGGTCCATAGTTTCATAGTCACAGTCTTATTGGTCATTGAATCATAACAGTTCTTAATTAGGTCCAAGGATATAAGCACTGATTCGAACAGAAAGATTTGGCATATTCTTTTATTCCTTTAATTTCATGTCACGAATAGAGAAAACGTTCAAATCTAAAAAGTAACCGACTTACAGAGATTAGATTAGATTCATAGAAAAACAGTCGTTGAAGTCGTTTGAATCTTCACTTGAATCCTAGCTTGTTTTGAATCCCCTCTTGAAAGTCTTGAGCAGCATTTCCTCGTCTTGATTTATTTTATATATTATTTTATTTAGAATCAGAGCAGAGTATAGACATAGAGAAGTTGTGTGTAGAAAAATGAGCATTTGGAGGTGTTTATATAGGTTTAGAGTCACGAATTTGGTCCAGAAATCGGTCTAGATACGCAGAAATGAACTCAGCCTCGGATCTGGAATTTCGGGGCAGGTCAACCCCCAGGTCTACTACCCAGTCGACCTGGTCAGGGGGGGTCGACTCCCCAGTCGACCTGGTCGGGGGGGGTCGACTACCCAGTCGACTCCCTAGTCGACCTGGGTCCTGGGCGGGAAATTTCCCGCCCAGCCCGCTTTTGAGTCTGAATTCGAATTTTGAATTCGAATTTCGAGCTGTTTTCGATTCTGAAAATTCCTGAAACTTCGGAGGGTCATATCTCCCTCATACGGACTCCGATTCTTGCAAACTCGGACTCGTTTCCAAGCAGAATTCCGAGACGAATGCAATGGCGCAACCCGTTTCCCTTGATTTTGATTTTAAAATTTAACTCTGCCTTGATTTGTGAATCCTAGTGTTACAGAATTACGGGGTGTTACATCGATCCCCTCTCCACATCCATACCTGACTCGACCCCTGTAGCTGCGCCTTCATCGAGATCCAATGCTTCAAAGTCTACGACTTTCAGCCGCCGCCGTGTTCGCCAGAGGCTACCGAGTGGGACCCCCTTACCTCGTTTTGCGCGCCTCTCCAAGCGTTGCGATGTGGTGTTGGCCGATCTTCATATCGCTTCACGGATTCGACGAAAATCAAAAACCTAGTTTCGAAGAAAAAACGAGGTATAAGGCTATATATATTTTCAGCAGTTTTAACACCTTTAAACCGTTGCAAACTTTGAAAAATCATATCTTTTTCGTTTCTTGACGAAATTCGATGAAACACGAAACATCGTGACCGTGTGGACGTCTTCTACATTTTAGAAGAGACCGCATATTTTTCTGAGCCTTCTGCTATTTTTGGTGGAGTGGAATCCAAGGTGAGATTTCTAATTTATAAACGATATGGAAAACGACGATGTATAAATTATATAGTCGATGTATGAGTTATATAAGCGTTGTACACCTCATGTATAAGTGTTGTATAAGTTGTAAGTTCGATGTATACGTTATATATGCGTTGTAAAAATTATATATGTGTTGAAATAGAAGTGAATTGCTATATATAAATATATATATATATATATATATATATATATATATATATATATATATATATATATACGCCCCTCGTCCGCAAACCATGGACGATATTTATTGGTTGTGATTGGTGTGAAAATTAATTGATAGTGAATGGTTGATTGGAATTGTTTGTGGTTGATATTGATTGATTGTGGTTGAAAAATACCCGTTTGTGGTTGAGAAATATTTGGTCGAAACCACATAGGATTAGTTTGTGGAAATGAAATAAATATACATGCCGCCTGCGTGCGAACTAGATGCATGATTCCCCATTGTCAAAAACCGCGAGGTTTTAAAGTAGAGCGAGGAGCCGTACTAGGGACGGTCCCGGTTTTAACTACCCTGCCGTTATGCTGCCAAAATTTTGAATAATATTCATGTGTTTGAATTATTTTCATTTATTGAAACTATATTTATTCGTTGAATAGAAAACCTTCATGTGTTGAATCGATATTCATTCGTTGAATTAAAATTCATGTGTTGAATGGTATTCGTATTTTGAAAGAAATTGTTTAACAATAAAAATCACATTTTTATTATATACATGAATTGCTAAATATAGTGAAGTGTTGAAATAGAAGACAGTTAGATAAAAATATCATTTTTATCAAATGTATGAAAAGAATATAGTTTTGAAATCGAAGAATCGATATATATAAATAGAATTAAAATATATCGAATAACAACGTTGCAGTTCGTATTTGAAACCGTGATTTCAAACGATTATACCGGGAGATCCGACCATCGGATTTTCCTGAAATCACAACCGTTGGGTTCGCTTTGGGAATATCTTTCCAACGGCATCAACTTTGTAAAAATCCAACGATTGGATTGTCTGGAATGTTTAATTCAAATCTGAAGAAAAACAGCGCCAGAATCAATTATATTTATATATACATATAAATATAATTATATTTAATCGAATAACGACGCTGTAGTTCGTATTTTGAAATCGAAACTTCAAACGATTATACCGAGAGATCCGACCGTTGGATTTTCCCGAAACTAGAACCGTTGGATTCATTTTGAAATGATCTTTCTAATGATGTAAATTTTGTAAAAGTCCAACGGTTAGATTTTCAGATATGTGTAAATCAAATCTGAAGAAAAACAGCGCCACGGCCGCGTTATGGCGCGAAGCGTCGTTTTGAATAAATTGGCTGTTTTAAAGTAAATAAAAATAGTGATAAATCGTTATAAAATATTATAAATGATATGGATGTGAAATTTAGAAATTAACTGAAGGTTGGCTAAGTCGAATGGTTTCTTGGGTATTGATCTGATGTTGGTTTCGGCCTTCGGGGTTAATATTTGGGGAAATCGTTCTCTTACTGATTGACCGTTAGTGACTAATGAATTGAAATGATGCATGTGTATGTTAGTGTTGCACTTGTTTATTATATACGCGAGTTGCTCAGAAAGACTGGGTTGATCCCATTCTGAATAACTGAATCGACGATAAGAAGTCGAAGTCGAAGATGAAGACGGTGGTCGAAGACCGGAGATCTTCGCCTCGTTTGGATGGTAACCGAGATCCTGATTTGGAGGCATCCCGAAATATGGATAATGAGTGGTGATCGTCTAGACGTACGTGGTGATCGATGGGTTTGCGAGGTATATAGTGCCTCCAGTTTCGTTCAGACCCAGAACGGACTTGTAAATGGACTGTGTGTCTGACATTGGATTTTATTCTGTGTTGATTGATCTCTATTAAATATACATCTGTTTGGCGGCGGAGAATTTATTCTTTTGCTTAACGCCCTTCTCTGAAACGCACAAGCTCAGAGGTTGTATATCGATGGACATCAGTCGCATGGCATGAATTGCTAGGGTGGCATGCCTAAGTGGCAAATGATCAGGGCTTCTGTTGAAAAGCAAAGTCTTGTGGTGATGATCAAAGCACCGCCTGTGTGGCGTAGCTTTGTGTATAACGTGAATTCGCGAACCTCACACCCGGTATGAACCAGTAACGGGAGGAAGGACCTCAGGGAGGGCATGCGTTTCCTTCTAGCTAGAAGTGGCGTCAGTGGTTTTACACGCCCTGACGAGTATGACTTATGTGGTTGTTGCTGTTACGAGGCGCCTCGGTTTGATCGGACGATCCGGGTCCGATGGAGTCACTCGTTGGCTCACTTATGCCCCATAGGGCGGGGAAACGCATTGTTCAGGAATTTTAATCCACATCGGTGGACCGGCCCTGGCGATCCAAAGGCTTGACTGAGTACTTGCCTGAGACACGGGCTAGAGCGTCTCGAAGTTGGTAAGGACTATCTTTTGCCTTGGTTCATGACGGAAATCCAATTTCCAAATACGTGACTGTGCGGTTTTGATTGTATATATATATGGTGACATGATATATGGTACTCATGCCGTTTATGATTGATAGTTATGATTGAAATTGTTTTTGAAACATATAAACACTAGTAATAATATCAAATTCTTTTGTTTTATTCGTATCAAGCATATTTTGGCCATTATAAGGTAAAACTCTATCCTCCGGTTTGCGTTGCATTGTGTGATGGGAACTGAGTCTTATAATGGCTTCATTTTGATAAAAAGCATTGCGATGTTTAAAAGAAAGATTTGTTTTTAAAGCACTGGCAATCCAATGGAGTAAACCTGTTCCACGAAACTGGCGTGGTCCTGTGATTAGCCATATTATAAATGTGTTGAGTAGATTTCTCATACCAGTCCCATGACTGACTCGTAGTTTGTTTCACTTTCAAACTCGGGTGCCCCTTTTCTACACGGGCGGCCTTGTGTTCAGGTTTAGCGGGCTTTTCTGGATAGCCGGAGCTGAAGATGGATTCTATCATTTATCTCTTTTTATGCTGTTCAGCTCCTATTGTACATTATGTTTGTTTTTCCGCTGTAGACATATGTATAGATGAACTGTATTTGTACTAAGTATGATCATGTATACTGTGTAACTCTGATGATTACGTTTATGCAGTATATTCTATTGTTCATTATCTGGTGTATTTATTTAATTCTGTTCTGCTATTATCTATTTATGTGTTATATTCCAAGGATTACCCTTGCCGCCGTCGGTACGGGGTTTGGCGTCATCTCATAATGGTAGTTAGCATCTCTTGTTTAATAAAGCTAATGTCGCCTATTGTCCTTTTTTTTATTAATATAATTTCCCCTTTGTTTGACGCTAAAACTCAATATTATTTGTAATTTATGCAGGCACTTTCAAATTCGTCTTCTATTATGGTGGATAACGAGGAAGCAACCCACATGAAGAAAATGTTAGAAAATAATGAGAAAATTGTCAAAGAGCTACAAGAAGAAATAAAACGTGAACAAGTTCAAGCAGGTGATCAACTTAAAGCTAGGCAGGAGGAGATCAAAAGACTTAGGCATGAACAGAGAGAAAGAGATGATCGACTCCGAGCTGAGTTTGAGGAGCAATTGCGTATGGAGCGGGTGAAGATGAAGGAAATGCATGAGCATATGCAATCAGAGATGTCTCATATGATGGCAACTTTTGTTGGTAGGCAATCTGGTTTCATTTAAGTCAAAATTGTACTTGAGTTTTTTTTTTTTTTTTTTTTTTGTTCTAGGCTTGTGGTTGTGACATTTACTGCTATGTTGATTAAATTTGTCAAAATTTTACATGCCAAATTTAGCAAATTTGTCAATCAATGTTGATTGATTTAACAATGTATATGATATATTTCATCATATAAGCTACAGTAGATACTTGAGTAGATTGTTACAAATTTTAAGAACTTTTGGCCCCATTTATTCTCTAGTTTTTCACTATATATGTTACAGTATATGATCATGGCTACTTTTTGGACTAAATTAGAAGTGAGTAGATCTGTGTCCATATGTGTTAACAATTTTACTATACTGTCAAAATTATTTCAGGTTATTTGCAAGTGTATGGTCCTAGTGTTGGTAGCTTCAGTTCACTATAAATAGTTTAATTCCAGCAGTACTTTAGCAGTGGTTTTAGCTTAGTTTACCACTATATCTTGGGTGGACTTGTCAATCTCAGTTTTATTCTTCCTTTCCATTTTCAGTTCAGCTCAAGATAAATTTTCATTGCATTTTGCTATATGGTATTGAAGTTCATGTAATTTCAAAATATGAATTATGAGCCATAAAGTGTGATCTTCACTTCGAATATTTATGCAAAATCACTCATCAGTTCCAGCGTTTGATCTGTTGGCTGGAGAGATTTTTTTGTTGCTTCACTTCAAATATATACTTTAGCCTTCTGTAACAATTTTACTTTTTTTAAAACATTTTTTAACCTTTTTTGTATTTTTTAACTCGATTGTTCTGTCATGCAAGTAGAAGTGCTACTATATTCATATGTGTAGGCTCCTTGTTATAAGATTATCATAAAATTCCAAGTTGCATCAACTTATTACTAGTGTTCTATGGGAGAACACTGGAAAAAAAATAGCATGAATAAGGAAAGAGTAATTAAACTTAGCTTTATCCTTGCTTCTCCTTTAGCACTTTTGAAACTGTAGTTAAATGTGTGTTTTTTTTTACTTTGGTTGCTTATATTTCCTTATGTGGATGATCACATTTAATTTATGTGGCTTGATTATATTATCTATGGTTTGGGGATAGTGCTTAGCTTATGGATATCTTATCATATATATGTTTCTGTAGCATGCCAAGAAAACATAATAAAATCGTTAATAAGTGATAAAGAAACATCGTAAAATCGTCGGTAATTTACATATTAAAAAACATCGTAAAATTGTCGATAATTTACATGTAAAAAACATCGTAAAATCATCAGTAATTTACATGTCAAAAAACATTGTAAAATCGTCGGTAATTTACATGTCAAAAAAAAGTAGTAAAATCATCGGTAAGTGATGGAGAAAAAACATCGTAAAATCATTGGTAATTTACATGTCAAAAAACATCATAAAATCGTCGGTAATTTATATGTCTAAAAAACACAGTAAAATCATCCGTAAGTAACGAAGAGAAAAAACATCGTAAAATTGTCGGTAAGTGATAAAAAACGTTGTAAAATTGTCGGTAAATGATGAAAAAACATCGTAAAATCGTTGGTAACCGAAAAAGAAAAACATGGTAAAATCGTTGGTGAGCTAAAAAAACATCGTAAAGTCTTCCGTAAACATTGACGTTCCCAAAGATAAAATATCGGAAATTTCATCGGAAAATTTAATGATGCTAAATATAGCGATGTTCTTATTTCGTCGGCAAATCTATCGGCGATTGCTTTTTCCGACGAAATACCGACGTTTAAGAGTCTCGGGATACACAGTTTTTCTTGTAGTGTTCTAGTTAGTGGCCAATAGTCTTCCACATGGCATCCTCTTCAGCTTTACCCCGCCATTTGACAAGAACTTGCACCACTGCTTGCCCATCTCGAGGTACCATTATTCTATCAATTATCCTTTCAGGTTGCATTACTTCCTCTTCTTCATAACTAGGCATGTCATTCTGTATTGCTATATGTGCCCCCACCTTCTTTTTTAATTGAGAGACATGAAAAACAGGGTGGATCTTTGCATGATCAGGTAAATTCAACTTATATGCTATTGTCCCAATCTTCTCAATAATATGAAATGGACCAAAATATTTTGGAGAGAGCTTATGAGTTTGGTAATTTCTAGCTGTTATTTGTTTGTATGGCTGAAGCTTTAAGTACACCCAATCATTGACATTGAACTGTCTTCTGTTCTCTTTAATTCTGTGTTTTCTTCATACGATCTTGTGCCAATCTTAAACGGTCTTTTAAGAATTCAAGAGTGATATCTCTGTTGAATAACATGTCTTCCACTTTCTTCACTTTTGCAGTATTGGATACATACGTTAATAGGGTGGGTGGATCTATTCCATACACAGCCTTGAATGGAGTTGTTTGTGTAGATGATTTCCATGTCACATTGTACCAGTACTCAGCAAGCTTAAGCCAATCACTACATTCATGTTCCTTATGGCCGACAAAGCACCTCAAGTAACCTTCCAGGATTTTGTTGGTGATTTCTGTCTGAAAATCACTTTGTGGAGGGTATGATGAGCTTAACTTTAGCTTACACCCTTGTAATTTAAAAAGCTCCTGCCAAAAATAACTTGTAAAAATAGTATCTCTGTCACTAACAATTGTTCTGGGTAGACCATGCAGCTTGAAAATTCCATTGAAAAATATTTTTGCAACCTCTTTACCACTATAGGGGTGACACATAAGAAAGAAATGGGTATACTTACTTAGCCTATCAACAACCACATAAATAACAGTGTACTTGTGACTTTTGGGGAGACATGTGATGAAATCCATTAACATATCCTCTCAAATCTTTTCTGGAATAGGTAGTGGATTTAATAAACCGGGCATAGGTACATTTTCTGCTTTATTTCTTTGACATGCTTCATAAGACTTTACAAAAGATTCAACATAATTTTTCATATGCTTCCAATAAAATGTTTGTTTTATCTTTCTCATAGTCCCTTTTATACCAGTGTGTCCTCTAAGAGGAGTTGAATGGTGCTCTTCAATTATTACTTGTACTAAAACATTCAACTGGGGATCTATGAGAATTTTTCTTTTGTAAAAAATTAAGTCATCCACTACTTGATATTTGCTGCTTGCCACCTTTATGTATTTAATATCTTGTAATAACCTTTGATACCATTCTGATGATAGAAGTGTCTTCTTTAATTCAAGTAATCAAAGGGTTCAGAAAGTGGAGATTGCTTTTGATTGTACTACTTGTTGGTCTTCATCTCTCCTTGATGATGCATCAGCTATTTGCCACATTTGTATTCCACCTTGTAATCAAGCCCATGCATTTTTGCTAGCCAATTATTTTGTGTAGTTGTATGAATTTTCTGTGTTAATAAATGCTTGAGACTTTGATGATCAGTCCTTATAATAAATTGCCTTCCCATCAAGTATTGAGCCCACTTCCTTGTAGCAATAATTATAGCCATTAGCTCTTTTTCATATGTTGATAATAGCATATTTCTCCCTTTCAAGGCTTTACTGATATAAGCAAGTGGCTTTCCTTCCCGAAGTAACACTGCTCCAATGCCATATCCACTTGCATCACACTCCAAAATGAAAGGCTTGGTGAAGTCAGGCATACCTAGGATGGGAGGATTCACAAGGCAATGCTGCAGAGTTTTAAAAGCCTGTAATGCTTCCTCATTCCAGGTAAATGAGTCTTTCTTCAGCATATCAGTTAAAGGTTTAGCAATCATCCCATATTCTTTTATAAACTTTATGTAGTACCCTGTTAATCCAAGAAATCCCTTGAGTGCCTTCAAATTTTTGGGAAGTGGCCACTCCATTATTGCTTTAACATTGTTTGGATCAACTGCCACACTCTTTGATGAAATTACATGCCCTAGGTAGTCCAGTGATGAATTCTTTGCAAAATTGTATTTTGATAGATTGACAACTAGCTAGTTGTTCTTTAGTACCTGAAATGTAAAACCTAGGTGTTCTACATGCTCAGACATAGTCTGGCCATAGATGAGTATATCATCAAAAAAATACTAATACAAACTTCCTTAAATAAGGCCTGAAAGTGTCATTCATTAAAGCCTTAAAAGTAGAGGGAGCTTTTACTAAACCAAAGAGCATAACTACAAACTCATAATGTCCATCATGTGTTTTAAATGTTGTTTTATGTTCTAGTTTAGTGAAGTATTTGGAGCCATGTAATTCATCAAATAGGTCACCAATTAAAGGGATAGGAAATTTATATTTAATAGTTAAAGAATTTAAACCCCTATAATCAATACATAGCCTCCGTGAACCATCTTTTTTTCTTACCATAACAACAGGTGATGAATATGAGTTGTTACTATGTCATATAATGCCATTATCAAGCATTTCCTTAATAATTTTTTCCATCTTAGTTTTGATATGATGTGCATGTCTATAGAATTTCAGGCAGACAGGATTAGCACCAATTTTTAAAGGGATTTTATGATCATACCTGCATGATGGAGGAAGGGCGGTTGATGCAGTAAAGATCTCTGGATAATGTTGCATCAAGCTTTGTATTTTTGGAGGAATTTCAGGTAGAGATCCTTTATTTAAAGTTGCTGGAGTTTGTTGAATTGTACACAACATCATGGAAATCTGACCATTTGATTGTTCTTTACTAATGGTTTTATTGTCTACCACTTTAACTTGCTGCTATTGAATGCCTTGCCAAACATAGGTTTTATTTCCATAAGTGAATTTAACAAGCAAATTTTCTAGATTTAATGTTATTTCTCCAAGTTTTTCATCCACTGAGCACCTAACACAATTTGGCAACCTTCCAATGGTAATAACATTAAATCCACTGTAATTTTTCATCCTTTACAACAAAGAATTACAATATTGTATATTCCATACCCTTGCATTTTTTCACCATTTACAACCATAACCTCATATACCTTCGAATCATTTATTTTAATCTTGAGCTTATGGGCTAAATCTTTGTCAAAAAGTTGTGTGTAGACCCAGAGTCTATCAATATTTGAACTGATTTTCCATTTACAGTACCTTATACTTTAATACTTGACAAGTCAGGGATCCCCCACATAGCTTGTAGGGTAATGGCAAGAGTTTCTTGAGTCCTTTCATCATTTTCCTCTTCATTACTTATTTCTTCTATTTCTAATTACTTTATTCATTATTTTCCAGAAAGGACATCACACCCTCTAAGATGTGTACTTGGGGAAGCCTGCATTTATGGTCCTTACTCCATGTCTCTTTACAACCATAGCATAAATTATGTATCCACATGTCAAGAAGTTGTCGTGGGGACAAGCCCTTGATCTTGGCTAACTTCTCTACATTGGTTGAATTCTTTTCTAAACTAGTTTGTAGGCCTTAAGATAAGTAAGTGATGAGGTAGGGTTCCCTTTAATAAAGGTGTGAGTGTTCTTATTTTTCTTGGTCAAATTCCAAACTCTTTCAGACATTTTAGCTAATGAAACAGCTTGTTTAAAGTTTGCAGGTCGAGAGGTCAACATATCATACCTGAGTTCCTCTTTTAGGATGCTAATAAATCTGTCCAGAAGAAACTATGAAGGTAAAGTTTCAATTGTGGCTTGCAGACCTTCAAACTTGGTTAAATATGCAGAGACTGGAGAGATTTGTTTGAATTTTGCCAGAGTTTCATAAGGCATTTCCATCTCTTCAGGGTTAAACCTGGTTAGTATCTCTTTCTTGAATATATTCCAGTCCCCATAATCTTGAACATTCTTCTTAAGCCAATTGTACCACTTGAGAGCATCTTTCTTAAGATATAGTAAAGAAATTTCTACCCACAAATGTTTTTTTGTGCGATGGAATCCAAATAACGGTTCAGCTTGATTAATCCATTCCTGAACCATGTCATCTCCATTATAAAAGGGAAAATCTAACTTAAGCTTAGGGAATGGTGAATTCTTATTCCAAGAACTGTTTTCTTGAATTGATTGACACTGGTTTGCTAATGGTACCATTTGTTGGTTAGGGTTGTTATCATTGTTGGAATTATCATGTTGGTCAGGAGGATTACTTCTGGAATTTTGTTGAACTTGGGGAGAATCTGTGGATCTTACTTGTGGATTTGAGGCTAAAATACTATGCATATTGGAGGTTGAAGAGGCAGGTTGACCAGAGGTGTTGTTAATCTTTATTTGTTGCACATCTTGAGTAATGGAGTTCATGACATTGATAACACCTTTGTACTTGGTATTCAGATCCTTAATTGATCGATCAAGCTTGTTATCTAAGCCCATTAGTGCAGTTTCAAGCCTTTTCATTGAAGAAGCTGTTGAGGCATTGATTTCTTTCTGTTCTCTCCATGCTTCTTCTTGATCTTGAAAAAATGCAATGAAAGCGGGGTGTGGATCTTGTTTCTAAGGGTCGGAAGCTTGGTCAGACGACTACTCTGATGCCATTTTGTTACGGCTTTCATCAGAATTAGTCATAACAAGGTGTTCGATGTTATCAGGAAGGTGTTTGGTGAAATGACAGTAAGAGTGCAGAAATGATTTAAGGGAGAAAGAGGGGAAATTGAGATAGCAGGTTGGTAAAAGAAAGGAGGTAAGGTGATCAGAAAAGATAAGAAATTCAGAGAAAGAAGGAAGATTGAGAGAGAATTAGAATTGGGGATTTAGGGTTTGTAGAAAGAAATTAGAGAAGGGGAATATGCAGAAAATTAAAGAGGCAAAGGTAATGATTTTTTATTGAATTCGCATAACCATTACACAGGATGATAACCTCTATTTATAGCTCTAGTCACAATGGCTATAAATAAAGATTTTTACATAAGAAAACAAATCAACCAATATTTCCCTTAATAGCAGTTGTGCACGTGCACAACCATGCACACTGATACATATGTATTTCTGCAAACTGGAGAACAACATTAAGTGTAGCTCATCTCCCCTGATCCGCCATGCCATGCTCCTCCTTCCAGCTCCTTCTTCGATGATTCGTTGACCACATTCTGATCAACTGATGACGTTGTTTCCTCTTCCTAGTTTCTACACAGTTTTAGAATGGAAAGGTTGTTACATCTTCAGTGGTGCGGGTTCGAAACCCGGAATGGCATGTTAAGAGCTTACCATGTGCATACGCTAAGATCAATAACTTATGTAGTGCTCGCGGACCGGGCTAGGTGCACTAGGGACGGTTTTACGACTCCGGTCGGTTTTCCTCCTGAACAAATTCAAAAAAAAAAGGTTGTTACATCTTCGATTTCGAGGAGCAAATACCAAGCGGTTCCTATTGTCTCTACACTGCTTTTTTTTCTTCCTTCCAGAACCTCGATTTTCTGATGCTCAACGTCGCTTAGAAAGGTATATCTGTAGTTCTTGTGCTTTCTGCATTTGGCCATCGTTTTCAAGTTCTACCAGCACCTCCATCCTTTTTTGTTCCTGCTTTGCAACCACTTTGTTTTTCATATATTAAACAATTCGATGTTCATGTACTTTTTGATTTGTACATGAATATGGCATCACTGACGCTTTACATGAATGAAACAAATAGTGTGATATGTAATTTGCTAACAGTTGATCTGATGATTTGAATAGACCATTTTTTATTTGTATGTTATGCCCGCTTCTGTGGTAGATGAATTTACTGACACAGAGTTGGAGTGCTTAAGTGGTTAAAATGTTTAAGGCTTCTGTTGCACTGCACTGTGATTTATTATATCACCATAGACATTCTTTTTTAGCAATATTCAAGTATTACGTCCACTTAGCTCAAAGTTATTTTTGGATTATAGTTTCGAGTTGTGTAAATAAAATGGTTTTTTTTTGTTGCTTTTTCAAAATTTTGAGATTGAGGATATTATCACATCAGATTTGATTTTTAATCATGTTTGGTAGTTTGAACGTTTTGGTTCTTTATGTTCACTGGTAAAGGAAAGAAAACTGTTTTTCTCACTTCATTTTAAAAACAAGCAACAAAGTTACAAGGATAATTGTTATATTTGTTTAAAAAAGAGAGAAATATAACTAGTGGGTTTCTGGAAGGTCTACCCTCCGAAATATGGTAGTTAGTATATACATGGAAATGGTAAATACAGACATGATAGGATTATCTTCAATTGTTATCCAATTTTCATGATGATTTGTTTATCCATTTTATGATCAGTTAGCAAGATACATTTGTTTTTTAAACCATAGGCGTATGTTGTGTTTTATAGCACTTGTTTATAATATAAGCGAGTTATTCGGAAAGGTCGGGTTTATACCCATTCTGAATAACTGATTCGACGATGAAGACGGTGGTTGAAGACCGGAGGTCTTCACATCGTTTGGATGATTATTGATGTCTTGATTGGGCTCTACACCTAAGACGAGGTAACAAGTGGTGATCCTCCAGACGTACTTGGAGATCGACTGAATATGAGAGGACCTCTCTCCAGTATTGGACATATGGGACGAGGAATAAGGTGCCTCCGGTTTTGTTAGACCCAGAACGAACTTGTCAATCGATGCGGATTTCGCTTGGACCTAATCGATCGCTAAATTGACCATGACCATTCAAAACCCAGATATGCCAACTTTGGGCATACAACACATTAGAACAAATAACAGAAGACTTTTACAAACATCATAATAATGTTACACTAGAGTACAGAATATATCAGAGTATATCGAAATATAATACAGCGGAAGATTAATTTACAATAAATGCAATACAATGCTGCGGAAATAAGTAAACTACACAGCGGAAGACTATCAATGCTCTGGACACAGCTTTAAGCTTCAATCCAAAATCCTGCTCAATAAATAAATACCTGCAAAACAAACCATTCGACTGCCCATGTGGAAAATAGGGGCACCCGAGTTTGCAAGGGAAAAACAAACTACAGGTTAGTCATGTGACTGGTGTGAGAACTCAAAACAGTTATTAACTTGTATAAATGATAAGGCAAATCACAGGATGCCGTATGTCATGGAACGGGTTTACCCCCATGAATACCAGTGTATAAACAACAATCAGTAATAAAGATATGGATCTACTATGCATCAATAAATATGCAATATCCCAATCTACCCATTTAGATTAATCACCACTCTTATATTTTCCAAATCAAATTCAATTTAAAGAAATTGTTACTTTGGACTTTATTTCCCGATTTCTATTTCAAAACATTTGAAATACATACCTAGATTTTATATCAAAGTAGATTTCACTTCGAGATCTCAAACTAAATAGTTTGGAAATTTAAATTCAAAACATAACAATGCATACAAACAAGTATGCAAACCAAATATCGGGAATCTTCCCTCAAACAAGGTTGTACGCGCATCTCCAACTCGATATATATATATATATATATATATATCTGTGTGTGTATGTGTGCGCTCGTGCGCACCTCCCACGCATGGAGTAGACCTAAGTTCCCGGATCCAGCCCATACTTTTAGTCGTCCAGGTCACCCGATCTTTAGCCACAAACTTGCTAAATCATTTTATATCCTAAAGTAGGGAAAATCATTTCACCACATAATAATCGCAAGTGCTTTCAAATTATAGTACTTCACATCAGTAATTCACACATATGATTAGTCACTATTAATCACATAACCTTTGAGCTTGTACGTCTCAAAGAAGGGTGTTAAGCAAGAGAATAAATTCTCCGTCACCAAACAGATATATCATCAATAACAGCTAATCAATTATTTGTTGAACTACAATGTAACACATAATACATTTCTAAATCATTTTGGAAATCGTCGGGCTTAGGCCTCGAAATCCTTTCTGTTTTATAAAACATTTTTATAAAACATTCCCTGTCCAAAATCGGGAATACATTTCTTTTCACTTAAAAAAAATATCATTTCAACATCATTCATTAAATTTGAAATGAACACAACAACATCGCTACACATCTCATAGTCAAATCGTGAAGTGTTTCACAAGATGTTAGCATACCAGTATTTCTACCCAACCCAATGCTAAATGTAAAAGCATATCTTACTCATAAACTGGTCGAGCACAATCCAAACAATCAATCACAATCATGAATATCAAATACCAAGTAAATTTGGTTTAATCACATCATGTGTTTTGGTAAATTCAATTACCATTTATTCATTCACAATCTAATTAAAGATTTATTCAAACTCCAATAGGTTTTAATCCAAAAAATCATTTCTTATTAATTGTTCAACTTTCTGGAAATTAATCCTGCTCTTACTCCGGTTAAAGAACTAATGTCATTTAAACACAGTTTACGACAAACCCAAAATCCAATTAAATATTAATTAATTGGTAAACTTCATTAAATCTTAATTAAAAGATTTAATCTTTTCTCAATTGGGTTTAAGAACAGTGTTAATGAAGACACCATTCACGACAAACCCAAAATCCAATTTGATATTAAATACAAGGCTCTGAATAGAAAATAATATCGGCTTATATTCCATATCAAATTCTGAAATCAACAAATATCGTATTGGGTACAACGATATATATATATCTTCCAAATCCCACCACAATATCCGTATAATCACGGAATCCAATATCGAAATATTCCGAAGATTATTTCCATTCCAATTTATACATTGAAAAGTTTTGGTTATTTTGAAACCATTTCTATCCAATTTATTTATATAAAAATATTGGATTATTATTTCTAGTGGATAACTAGTTCATTTCGATAAAAATATATTTTTATCTTTATAAAATTGGAATTTTTCATCCAAATTCTTTCCAAATCATTCATTATGATTTACACAAATTATTATGATTTACACAAATTATTAATATTTTTAATAATTTTATCAAGGCCCGAACAGTCGGTTTCCAATAATGGCCACCGAACTGCACTTACATCGACCTTTTCCAAATTTTATTTGGATATAATTCCAAATCCAACCGTTAGATTTCAAATCTCTTATATTGGTTGGAAAGCTATTTTTGATATAAACCCAACGGTTCTGGTTTTAGGAGAATCCGGCCGTCGGATCTCCCATAATGTCAATTCGAAGTCAATGGTCAAAATTTGCGAACGGTCGCTGTGCGGCGCGTTCTATTCAGGTCATTAAATATATATATAATATATTATATATGGGAGCGGCTATTAGGACACAAAATAAAATACACAACTTTAAACACAAAATCCTAACCATTGGATTCTTTTGTCTTTATATGAGAGGTGCAAATTATGGGGAGATCTAGTGGTTTAGATCTTGTGTGCTTAATTTTGTGTCAATATTTTGTGTCCCTATAGAATTTCCCATTATATATATTTCATCAATTTCCATTAAAACGTATTTTATAAATCATTTTAAGTTTATTTTTAAAAACAATTTCAACTTCATTTTCAATTTTTAATCCAAATTGAATATTCCATTACATGACAATTTTATACATCTCATATATATGTTAAAAATAATATTTTTAACCAATCAAAATTTATTTCATTCGCACTTCATATATATATTATTCACATTTCATATATATATATATATATATTATTTTCACACTTCATATATATATTTTTCACATTTCACATATATATATTATTTCCATTTCATATATATATATATATATTATTTCCATTTCATATATACATTATTTGTATTTCATATATATATTTTTCGGATTTCATATATATATATTTCGGATTTCCTATATATATTTTTCACATTTCAGATATACATTATTCGGATTTCATATATATATATTATTCGGATTTCATATATATATTATTCGGATTTCATATATATATTATTCACATTTCCTATATATATATATATATCACATTTCATATATACATTATTCAGATTTCATATATACATTATTCGGATTTCATATACACATTTTTCACTTCGTATATATATTATTTTCACATCGCATATATATTTTATTCACAATGCATATATATATATATATATATATATATATATTATTCACATTTCATATATATATTATTCACATTCCATATATATATATATATATATATTCACATCGCATATATACATATATATATATATATATGTACATCACAATCCCAATCACAATAAAATAAATCGTCCATGGTCTGTGGACGACAGGGAGGTGATCCAACAAAAAATAAATAACTTTACAAAAAATTATAGTAAGAGAAGTTCTCTCCTTGACCGGTTTGAAATCGTTTAAATAAAGAATGTTTTCAATTGAATTAAACCGCACGTTTAATTAAATCAAAAATTCCAGATAACCCCAATATTGTCCAGACTTATTCCATCATGTAGAGCTTGCTGAGATGATCCCAATGCTTTTTGAATCGTCTGATTCTTATTACACATGTACAAGATATTAACATTTAAAGTCAATACAATAATTGATTAATTAATTTCCCCCTTAATCACTAATTTAATAAGTTAATTACATTGAACAAAGATCTAGCCGTCCAAAATCTGATCTGAATGCCACAGGCCTTTCTTCCCCATCGTTCCTCTTTTTACTAGACAATGAAACAAAGCCCGACCACTTCTTCCAAGCTAGGGCTCATCAGTGCCGCCAAAATGGATGACCGGACCCACATCTGAACCCTTGATGTCGTCGGCACCTGCGAGAGCCACCTCCTCCCTTAGTTTCGCCAGCCTCGGTGGTCCCCTCGCACCTGGAATGGCGTACGAACTTGACCAGTTTGAGCATCAAAATCGAACAGCGTACGGCATGAAATTTGATCATCGCCATACCAAATTGAAGCTCTAACATTTCTCTATAGTTTTTGCTTTAGAAATCTCAAACGATTTTTGGAGGATTTGAAAATTTTAGTGAAATTAAATCGGATAATTTTAATCGTTAATGCCTAAAGTGGCGGCGGCTTCCCTGAAACGATCATTAGGGTTAACGGTTTGGAAATGGTTATTTATACTAAACTTTTAATAATATTTTAATATTTAATTCGTAAATTTCATGTTTGATGTCACGAATTCCAAACAAATACCAACGACTGTTGCTTCTAGCTAAATACCCTCATTCTGGAAACAATAAAGTATGTTTCGTAAGCCAATTCGACTGTTTCGATCAATTTTTCTTTAAATTAAATTATAGTTCAATGTATATTGAATTCAAACGTACATTTTAATTTACAGAGGCCATATACGGACTCCAAAAATTCCATAATAATAAATCTAGCCATGTTTTGATGATACGGTCCTAACAAAACTAATTTCATCAAATTTGGAGACCGTTTGAAAAACGGTCATTTTCCAGTCGATCCAATTCGAATTTTAATTACCAAACACGTTCTCTTTTGTCACGCTCACATATTAATTCCAAAAATTATGAGAATTGGAATCTAGCAATAATTTGACATTCCGGATCCAACAAAAGTGGTCTCGTAAAAAACGGAGGTCGTTTGCAAAATCGGTATTTTTAAGGGCTATATATTATATAAAAATCCATAGGGACCACTCTGAATTTTCAACTGGACATAACTTTTTATTCCGTTTATGAAATTTGGATTTTTCACATTCATTGGAAAGATATTTTCTAACAGATTCAAATATTTTTGGTTTTACTCAAATTCGATTTATTTTGAATCATGTACGTTCATTTAAAATTTGAAATCAAATTTTCGAACTACCGCGCCATTTCAGGCTCGTTATATAATTGAAATAAATTTATTCGTTCTAACTTCGTTTAAAATAAATTTTTAGTCATTATTATTTAACATGAATCATTTTAAACATTCAAAATCCATTAAAATTGCTAAATTAAAAATTTTAAATTGGTTCCGATTTTCCGGGTTGTAACAATCTCCCCTACTTAAAATATTTTCGTCCACGAAAAGGAACGGGGCTGAAAGTTATTTTACCAACCAACTCAACTTTCATTCTGGCTTTCATTCTGGCTTTCATTCTTCAACTTTACAGTTTCTAAGAATTTTTTAAAAATTTGGCTAACACCCTAAATTTTCGAAATATTTCGCCATAACCTTTTTTGTACGAGGAGACCTTTAAAACCGCAACTTGCCTCACAAGGCCCTCACCAATCCAAAAGAAAAAGCCAAGCAGCTAGCCAATCGGCTCATAAAATCATCAGAACCCAATAAAATGGTAAACATGTACCTATTTTTTGGGCATACAATTTTAATCCTCTTCTTAGCTTTCATGCTATGACCTGTTTAATGTATATACATGTACATGTATGCAATTTCAAACAAATTTCAATTCAGTCCAGTATTTTCTTCAATCTGGCTAAATTTACTATGCGTTGTCATATTGGTTTAATTAGTTATCGTTTCAAAATTTTAATTAGTTGGATTGATAATCACACAACACAACCATCAATCAATTAGTTGGTTAATTTTTCAAATATATATATATATATATATAACTTTTATGTATTCAAAAATCTTATTTTCTAAGATCGGATTATATATATAATCACAAATACGTTAATTATAAACTTGTCACTCTCAACTCGTCCTAGGGCATTACTAACCCCATCTCTAACGAGTTTCTCATTCTATGATACTACGGATCCTATCTCTAATGAGTTTTCTTTCATAGGATATTACTAATCCAAAATCTGATGAGTCTTTTATTCTGTTCTAACGAGTTGCACCCCAAAGATTTGAGTTAACCAAAGCTATGATACCAGCTGTAACAATACGTATTTCGCTCGGACCTAATCGATCGCTAAATCAACCAAGACCGTTCAAAACCTGGATACGCTAACTCTGGGCATACAACACATTAGAAAAAATAACAGAAGACTTTTATAAACATCATAATAATGTTACATTAGAATACAAAATATATCAGAGTATATCGAAATATAATACACCATAAGATTAATTTACAATAAACGTAATACAATGCAATGGAAACAAGTAAACTACACTGCGGAATACTATCAATGTTGTGGACATAGCTTTAAGCTTCAATCCAGAATCCTGCTCAATAAAAAAATATCTGCAAAACAAACCACTCGGCTGTCCGTGTGGAAAATAGGGGCACCCGAGTTTGCAAGGGAAAAACAAACTACATGTTAGTCATGGGATTGGTGTGAGAACTCAAAACAGCTATTAACTTGTATAAATGATAAGGCAAATCACAGGACCACGCCATATGTCATGGAACGGGTTTACCCCCATGAATACCAGTGTATAAACAACAATCAGTAATATAGATATGGATCTACTATGCATCAATCAACATGCAATATCCCAGTCTACCCATTTAGATTAATCACCACTCTTAGATTTTTCCAAATCCAATTCAATTTACAGAAATTATTCATTTGGACTTTATTTCCCGATTTCTATTTCAAATCATTTGAAATACATACCCAGCTTTTATATCAAAGTAGATTTCACTTCGGGATCTAAAACCAAATCGTTTGGAAATATGAATTCCAAAACATAACACTACATACAAATAAGTATGCAAACCAAATATCGGGAATCTTCCCTCGGACAAGGTTGTACGCACCTCTCCAACTCGATATATATATATACATATATATATATATATATATATATATGCTCCTCTCACGCATGGAGCAGGCTACAAGCTGACCAATCAACCTAAGGTCCTGGAAACAGCTCATACTATTTGTCGTCCAGGTCACCCGATCTTTAGCCACATACTTGCTAAATCATTTTATATCCCAAAGTAGGGAAAATCATTTCACCACATAATAATCACAAGTACTTTCAAATTATAGTACTTCACATCAGCAATTCACACATATGATTAGTCACTATTAATCACATAACCTTTGATCTTATACGTCTCAAAGAAGGGTGTTAAGCAAGAGAATAAATTCTCCGCCACCAAACAGATATATCATCATAACAACTAATCGATTATTTGTTGAACTACAATGTAACACATAATACATTTCTAAATCATTTTGGAAATCATCGGGCTTAGGCCTCGAAATCCTTTCTGTTTTATAAAACATTTTATAAAACATTCCCTGTCCAAAATCGGGAATGCGTTTCTTTTCACTTAAGAAAAATATCATTTCAAAATCATTCATTAAATTTGAAATGAACACAACAACATCGCTACACATCTCATAGTCAAATCGTGAAGTGTTTCACAAGATATTAGCATACCAGTATTTCTACCCAACCCAATGCTAAATGTAAAAGCATATCTTTCTCATAAACTGGTCGAGCACAATCCAAACAAACAATCAATCACAAGCATGAACATCAACAACCAAGTAAATTTAGTTTAATCACATCACGTGTTTTGGTAAATTCAATTACCATTTATTCATTCACAATTTAACTAAAGATTTATTCAAACTCCAATAGGTTTTAATCCCAAAAATCATTTCTTATTGATTGTTCAACTTTCTGGAAATTAATCCTGCCCTTACTCGGGTTAAAGAACTAATGTCATTTAAACACAGTTCACGACAAACCCGAAATCCTATTTCAATTCAATTCCAATTAAATATTAATTAATTGGTAAACTTCGTTAAATCTTAATTAAAAGATTTAATCTTTTCTCAATTGGGTTTAAGAACAGTGTTAATGAACACACCATTCATGACAAACCCAAAATCGAATTGATATTAACTACAAGGATCTGAATAGAAAATAATATCGGCTTATATTCAATATCAAATTCTGAAATCAACAAATATCGTATTGGGTATAACGATATATATATCTTGCAAACCCTCCACAATATCTGTCAGAATCCAATATCGAAATATTTTGAAGATTATTTCGATCAAATCCATTCCAATTCATACATTGAAAAGTTATGGTTATTTTAAAACCATTTCAATCCAATTTTTTTATATAAAAATATTGGATTATTATTTCTAGTGAATAACTAGTTCATTTCGATAAAAAAATATTTTTATCTTTACAAAATTGGAATTTTTCATCCAAATTCTTTCCAAATCATTTATTATGATTTTACATAAATTATTTATATTTTTAATAATTTTATCAAGGTCTGTACAGTCGGTTTCCAATAACGGCCACCGAACTGCACTTATAACGACCTTTTCCAAATTTGATTTGGACATAATTCCAAATCCAACCATTAGATTTCAAATCTCTTATATTCATTGAAAATCTCTTTTCGATACGAATCCAACAGTTTCGGTTTTAGGAGAATCCGACGGTCGGATCTCCCGTAATGTCTATTCGAAGTCAATGGTCGAATTTCGCAAACGGTCGCGATGTGGCGCGTTCTATTTAGGCCATTATATATATATATATAATATTATATATATTTCATCGATTTCCATTTAAAACGTATTTTATAAATCGTTTTAAATTTGTTTTTAAAAAGGATTTCAACTTCATTTTCAATTTTTAATCAAAATTGAATATTCCATTACATGACAATTTTATACATCTCATATATATGTTAAAAATAATATTTTTAACCAATCAATATTTATTTCATTCACACTTCATATATATATTATTCACATTTCATATACATATTATTTTCACACTTCATATATATATTTTTCACATTTCATATATATATATATATATATATATATATATTATTCCTATTATATATATATTATTTCCATTTCATATATACATTATTCGAATTTCATATATATATTATTCGGGTTTAATATATATATTATTCACATTTCCTATATATATTTTTCACTTCGTATATATATTATTTTGACATCGCATATATATTTTATTCACAATGCATACATATATATATTATTCACGTTTCATATATATATTATTCACATTCCATATATATATATATATATTATATTCACATCGCATATATATATATATATATACATCACAATCACAATCACAACACAATCAAATAAATTTGTCCATGGTCTATGGACGACAGGGAGGTGATCTAACAGAATATAAATAAATGTACAAATATTTATAATGAGAGAAGTTCTCACCTTGACCGATTTGAAATCGTTTAAATAACGATTGTTTTCAATTGAATTAAACTGCACGTTTAATTAAATTAAAAATTCCAGATAACCCCAATACTGTCCAGACCTATTCCATCATGCAGAGATTGCTGAGATGATCCCCACACTTTTTGAATCGTCTGATTCAGACTACGCACGTACAAGATATTAACATTTAAAGTCAATACAATAATTAATTAATTAATTTCCCCTTAATCGCTAATTTAATAAATTAATTACATTGAGCAAAGATCTAGCCATCCAAAATCTAATCTGAAGGCCACAGGCCTTTCTTCCCCAACTTTCCCCTTTTTCCTAGACAACGAAACAAAGCCTGACCACTTCTTCAAAGCTAGGGCTCATCAGCGCCGCCAAAATGGATGACTGGACCCACATCTGAACCCTCGAAGTCGTCCGTTCCTGCGAGAGCCACCTCCGCCCTCGGTTTCGCTGGCCTCGGTGGTCCCCTCATGCCTAGAATGGAGGATGAACTTGACCAGTTCGAGCATCAAATTCGAATAGCGTACAGCATGAAATTTGATCACCGCCATACGAAATTGAAGCTCTAAAATTTCTTTACAGTTTTTGCTGTAGAAATCTCGAACGATTTTTGGAGGATTTATAGAATTTAATGAAACTAAATTGGATAATTTTAATCATTCATGCCTAAAATGCCAACGGCTTCCCTGAAACGACAATTAGGGTTAACGGTTTGGAAATGGTTATTTATACTAAACTTTTAATAATATTTTAATATTTAATTCGTAAATTTCATGTTTGATGTCACAATCTCCAAACAAATCCCAACGATTGTTGCCCCCAGCTAAATACCCTCATTCGAACACAACAGAATATGTTTCGTAAGCCAATTCAACTGTTTCGATCAGTTTTTCTTTAAACTAAAATCTTAATCAATGTATATTGAATTCAAACATACATATTAATTCAAAAAGGCCATATACTGACTCCAAAAATTCCAGAAAAATAAATCTAGCTATGTTTTGATGATACGGTCCTAACAAAAATAATTTCGTCCAATTTGAAGACCGTTTGAAAAATGGTCATTTTCTAGTCAATCCAATTCGAATTTAAATTGCCAAACACATTTTCTTTTACCATGCTCACATATTAATTCCAAAAATTCTGAGAATTGGAATCTAGCAATAATTTGACATTCCAGATCCAACAAAAGTGGTCTCGTCGAAAACGGAGGTCGTTTGCAAAATCGCAATTTTTAAGGGCTATATATTATATAAAATTCCATAGCGACCATTCTGAATTTTCAACTGGACATAACTTTTAATTCCCGTTATGAAATCTAGATTTTTCACATTTGTTGGAAAACTATTTTCAAACAGATTCAAATATTTCTGGTTTTACTGAAATCCGATCTATTTTGAATCATGTACATTCATTTAAAATTTAAAATCAACTACCGTGCCATTTCAGGCTCATTATATAATTAAAATAAATTTATTCGTTCTAATTTCGTTTAAAATAAATTTTTAGTCATTATTGTTTAAAATGAATCATTTTTAATATTCAAAATCCATTAAAATTGCTAAAATAAAAAATTTAAATTGGTTCCGATTTTTCTTGTTGTTACAAAGTAAATATCTGAAATTTGACTTTGAATAATTTTGTATACATCTTGTTCCAATATACACTGCAAAGATGCTAACAGTATGTCCATTTCCTGTTAACACGACATGAAATTAAGTCCAACTTTATAGTCCACATTGAATGATTTTATATTATAGACATAATGATGTTGGTCATGATACTTCCAAATGACATACTTTATATTCAACAATATAGAATCACTTTTCACCTCTTTACATACAAAGGTTGCAAATTTAATATTTGTCCGACCCAATGGATGCTATACTCATAGAATACTTGATTCCATATTAATATTGATTATTCGATTGCATGCACGCTTTAGTATATAAACTCACAAGATGGTTTCTACATACGTATCGTGCAACAAAAACTCATCAAACTTCCCCCTTTTGTAGCGTAATCATACAAACATGGTTTTTGTTAAAAATTGATAATCTTCCTAATGAAATCTATATCAAAGTAGATTTTTCTTTTTACACTTTTTCAAACCACGCTTTGCTAATTTCAAACCCATGACCTTCTAAATTAATGTCAAAACACCTAACAACTAGACAATGGTGCTTCTCATCGATTGATAAATTAACTAAATAATGGATGATCTCATGTTACTTCTCAGGAAACTTGACAGCTCTCGGATTCTTCCTATCACCAATGTATGCAAAGCATAAATTTGAATAATTGTCATTTCCTCAATATTTTTCAGGCAAAAAGAAAATAACAATAGTATATAAATATGATTATTTTTCATAACTTAGCAAGTAGAAAATTATCAAATCCCTCAACGAACAAAATAAAACCGAATCTCACAATAGTAGAAATCAAAAATGTGGATTGATGAAACTGAAAGTACATTGTGAAGCAGATATACGTTGTTCTGAATTTTGATTTTTATGTCAATTTCTGAAGAAACTGATTTGAAACCATATAAAACATTAAAGAATATCACTCGTCAAAAATCAATCAATTGTTTATTTAATTAGAGAAAGGTGATAAAAGTTTCATACCTGATATCTTTATTAGCAAAGAAAGTATTTGTTCTTGTTCCAAGTTTCATAAAATTCGTGGTAGCGCTATGCTTATATACTATCAACTGATATTTTATAGAAATGTTACAATTCCCTTTTTTGGGTATAATTTAGATTATTTGCTGCCAAGTATCAGGGGAAGAAAGAGACAAGGAAGACAGGGGAAGAAAGAGACAAGGAAGGCAACTGCTATCAATAATCAAATTATAGTGTTCCCTATTCATAGTGATTTTTTTTTCTTAGTGTAATTATTAAGCATATTATTTGAACAATTTAGGTCAATAAATGACGATATAGTCCTTTACTTTTGTTGAAAAATTAGAAGATGCGTTTAGCTGTTGATTTGTTGACTGACATTTTGCTTCCACTTGTTAGTTGGTTTACTTCATTAAAAGTATTGATGAACAAATTATTCAAACAAATCGGATTGTAGTTCATAAACATTGCCTAAATCTAAATAAGTACGTAGGTCGAAACAAATCCACACACAAGTTTAGATACCTAGAACAACACCTCAAAATCGAATTTGACCAAATCTGGCAGAGAAACCAATAGAAGCCATTAAAACAAACAATAGAAACAGAGACATACCCAATCGCCTGCATGGTAAAACAGGGACCACCAAGCATGTCAAGCCATGCTCATACCACTACTAAATTCATTACGCGATGTAGCTCGCGGTGGTCAGAGATTAAGTACAAGAGAAAATGGCTTAGATGGATTCTCATATTCGAGGAACAACAGCTGAGCCACGACTATCATGGATGTATCGTCGCCGATGGGTTCGTTAAGGCGGATGGCGCATTAGTCAAAGCTTTGTCTGTGCTAAGGTTCAGAATTGATCCTTTGGAGGGAATTGGGGATTATGGAGGATGAGAAGAATCAAGTGTGAATTGAGGGTCCACTTTGCTTAGATCCAATTTCATCTTTGGAACGCAACCAGCAACACTAAATCAACGAGCTAAGTAAACGAAAGAGATTTCCAGATCGATGTGGAGGATCCGAATGATTTTGGAAATTTGGGAGGGAACGAAATGTAAAGAAAGGCGGGAAATTGAAAATAAAAGAGAAATAAAAATAGCTAAGGTGTGGATTGATAGTATGGATTAATGGTTGAGATTTTGTTTTAAATGATGGTGTGGATCACTAAGGTGCATTTTTTTATTTTTTTATTTGAATATATCTAGAGCTACTACAACACAATTTGACATTTATGCTAACACATTGAAGCGTGCGTTGCAATAGACAAAAATCAATATAGTTATGGTAACATTGTAGCTAGCAACACCTTGGGTTTTCTTTCCAATAGGACATCTATGGCGTAGTGTAGGTTCAATTGGGTATTATTTTCTGATTTGGGTCTCTATCTTTACTTTCATTATTATTTTCTAGGTGGCTTAGGTCTGGATGTTGGACAATAGCAATCGAACTTTCTGTATATTCATTTCTATGAGTTTGCACTGAAACGTTTTAGTTTCAATTCTGTATGTTCAAGATAATTCCGAATCTTTTAGTTTTAGTTTGGCAGTTTGTAATTATATGATGCAGAACTTTCAAATATTCTAGTTGTTGCAATATCTAGTTCAGTTTTCCTGTTTATTGGAGAAAAGTTTGGGTTTTGTGTAGAATTGGCAATATCATGGTGCAGTTTTTCATTTTTTGGTACTATTTTTGATAATCCGATGTGCATCATTTCTTTTTTCTTATGCAGTTTTTTTTGTATGCAGAATTGATAATAAACAGTGCAGTTTTTCAATTTTTAACGTTAATCTTAATTCTTAAGCTCTGGTTTTTGTTAATGGGTCGAATCAAGTCAACCCTTTTATTAATCGGGTCGGGTTGGGTTGACTCGTTAATTAAATGGGTATAATGGGTTGGGTTTGTTTATGTCTTAAATAAATTGGGTCAAATTCCACCCGACCCATTTATGACCCGACCCAACCCATTTGACGGGTCTAGCTAGATCATTGAATCGTCTTTAAGAGAGAAACAAAGTCCATGACTCAACCATTGGTTTCCAACAATTTGAAGATGATCTAAAACAATGGTTTCGACTACAACCCTGGGTGACGCTGCTCCTTCTCTGCCTTCCAGATCCCGCTGGTAACTGTTGTTCCATTCAAATTCGAATGCCTGTACTTCAAGCGATGGCAACAGAAGATGGAATTCTACTGATAATGAGAAATGTGGTTGTTGCACTGACCACCGACAAACAGCAGCAGCCAGACAGACCTGACGAAGCTGATGAAGTACAGATAGCTTCCTGGACTAAATAATCGAACCAGTTGCAGACCTGTAATGAGCAGGTCTATCTGTGCAAGAATTCCATTCTCAATGGCCTCAGCAATGACCTATACGACAACTACAATTCAGATGATAAGACGACGAAGGAGATATGAGAAGCACTGAAGAAGAAGTACAACACAGAGGAGGCAAGTTAAAGAAGTATGCACTCAGCCGCTATCTCATGTACCAGATGATAGATGATTGGTCAGTAGAGACGCAGTCTCATGAGCTTCAGAAAATAGCTCATGAGATCATCTCTGAAGGTATGACTTTAGACAAACAGTTACAAGTTGTTGTGATTATTGACAAATTGCCCCCGGATGGAAGAATTTTAAGAATGACTTAAGGCATAAGACTAAGGAAATTTCCTTAGAGATCTTGATCACATGCCTCCATATTGAAGAGGAGGCTCGCAAGTGGGACCAGAAAGAAGAAGTGCTAGTTGTCAATAACAACAGCACTAAAAAGACCAAACCCGCAGTTCTGAAACCGAACCTGAAGTCTTTTAAGAATCAGAACCGACGCAACAAACAGAATGGGAATCCGCAAGAAAACCTAAAAGGATAGCAGCGACCAACCCAAAAGAATAATTCTGGACAGTTATTTCTATGTTATAACTGTGGAAAAGCAGGTCATATGGCATGAAAGTGTTGGAACAGGCCAGGCCCTACACCGTAGGCTAACCTGACTGAGGAGCCTCTTACGGCTATGATTACTGAGATTCACCTTGTTGGTGGATCAGAGGATTGGTGAGTAGACACTGGTGCTTCTCGCCATGTCTGCTTTGATCACGATATGTTCACTACATACACGGCTGATGATGATCAGAAAGTGTTGTTGGGAGATTCTCACACCTTGTAGGGATTGGTAATGTGGAAATAAAGTTTACCTATGGAAGGGCAGTGATTCTGAAAAATGTGATTCTTACTCCAAAGATGAGGAAGAATCTAGTTTCTGGATTTCTCCTTAATAAGGCTGGCTTTACTCATGTTATTGGGGCTGATTTGTATACATTAACGTACAAGGGAGCTTTTGTGGGAAAGGGTTATGCTTGTGAGGTAATGTTTAAATTGAATGTTAAATCTAATAAAGTGACTAGTTCTTCTTATGTGTTGTGTGATTTTAGTATTTGGCACTCTAGATTATGTCATGTTAATAAACGAATAATTCATAACATGAGCACCTTAGATATGAGTCCTAAAATGTCAGAATCTGAACTAGATAAATGTGAATTCTGTACTCAAGCTAAAATCACAAAGAAACCTCATAAATTTGTTGAAAGAGTATCTAAACCCTTAGATTTGATTCACACTGATATATGTGAGCTTGATAGCACTTTGACTAGACATGGACATCGTTATTTCATCACTTTTATTGATGACTGTTCTGATTTCACCTACGTATACCTTTTGAAAAATAAAAGTGATGCATTTGACATGTTTAAAACATTCATAACTGAAATTGAGAATCAAGCAAATAAGTAAATTAAGGAACTTTGTAGTGATAGAGGAATAGAATATGAATCTACTTCAATTTTGGATTTTTTTTAAATTACATGGTGTAGTACATGAGAGAACTGCACCCTATTCACCTGAGATGAACGGTAAATCTAAAGAAAAAAATAGGACCTTTACCAAAATAGTATTTTCCATTTTATTAAATTCTGGTACAGTAAAACATTGGTGGGGGAATACATTATTAACCGTATGCTATGTTTTGAATAGAATCCATAAATCTAAGAATAAAATTTCACCTTATGAAATTTTAAGGAATCATAAACCCAATGTGTCATACTTTTGAACTTGGGGTTGTTTAGCATATGTTCGCATTCCAGACCCTAAGAGAATAAAATTGGCAAGTAGAGCATATGAATGTGTAATTATAGGTTATCATATTAATAGCAAAGCATACAGATTTATGACTTAAATACACATAATATAATTGAATCTAATGATGTTGATTTCTATGAAACAAAATTTCCTTTTAAATTAAGGAATAGTGGGGGGCACTTCAAGTATGCCTATTAGAATAGAACTTAATGGAAATTCTTAAAATGAATCTAAAAAAGTAAAAGAGCAAGAACCATAAAATATTTTGGCTTAGATTTTTGTGCTTTTACTACAGAGGAGGACCCCTCAAACCTCCAAGAATCTTTATCTTCTTTAGATGCTGACTTTTGGCAAGAGGCTATAAATGATGAGATGGATTCTTTGGAATCCAGTAAGACTTGGTACTTGGTAGATTTAACCCCTGGTTGTAAATCTATAGGTTGTAAATGAGTATCTAAATGAAAATTAAAAACTGATGGCACTGTTGATAAATATAAAGCACGATTAATAGTTAAAGGTTTTAAGCAAAGAGAAAATGTAGACTTTTTTGATACTTTTTCACCCGTAACTAGAATTACATCCGTTCGAGTTTTGATTTCACTTGCATCTATCCATAATTTATTAATTCACCAAATGGATGTTAAAATTATTTTTTAAATGTTGAATTAGAAGAAGAAATTTATATGGACCAACCTGAAGGCTTTGTTGTTCCTGGTCAAGAAAACAAAGTTTGCAAATTAGATAAATCATTATATGGTTTAAAACAAACCCCTAAGAAATAACATGTGGATAACTTAACAATCTCAAAGGGTTTTAGAGTTAATGAAAGTGACAAATGCATTTATAATAAATCAGAAAATGACATTTGCACTATTATATGTTTGTATGTGGATGATTTACTTATTTTTGGATCAAGCATTCATGCCATAAATGTAGTCAAATCTTTATTAAGTGTCAATTTTGGTATGAAAGATCTAGGTGAGGCGAGTGTAATCCTTGGTATTAAGATTACTAGGTCAGAAAAGGGACTTTCTTTGGATCAATCTCATTACATTGAGAAGATACTAAAGAAATACAATTACTTTGACTGTAAACCTGCATGTACACCATATGATCCCAGTGTAAAGTTATTTAAGAACACTGGTGAAGGAGTAAGACAGTTTGATTATGCAAGCATCATTGACAGCCTTCGGTATGCCACTGATTGTACTAGACCCAACATTGCATATGTCATGCGATTATTGTTCTGGTTTACTGGTAGACCTAATATAAAGCATTGACATGCTATTGAAAGAGTCATGAGATACCTTAAACGAACTATGAACCTTGGATTACATTATGAAAATTTTCCAGCTATACTTGAAGGATATTCTGATGCAGACTATAATACTTTATCTAATGATTCTAAAGCGATTAGTGGATATATATTTAGCATCATTGGAGGAGTTGTTTCTTGGAAATCCAAGAAACAGACCATTTTGGCTTAGTCTACTATGGAGTCTGAGATGATAGCACTAGCCATAGTTTGCGAAGAAGCAAAATATTTGAGAAATCTGCTAGTTGAGGTTCCCTTATGGGAAAAACCGATTCCAACTGTGTTAATCCATTGTGATAGTACCACGGATATTGCAAAAGTTCAGAACCTTTATTATCACGGTAAGAGATGACAGATACGTCGTAAGCACAGTACTGTTAGAGAGCTACTTTCTTCAGGTACTGTTAGAGTGGATCACATACATAGTGATGAAAATTTGGAAGATCGTTTGACGAAAGAACTATCTAGAGAGAAAGTCCTTAATGCTTCTAAAAGAATGAGACTATTGCCCATAGATTGTTGAGTCGTGCACAATGGTAACTCAACCTAGTGACTGGAGATCCAAAGAACTAGGTTCAATGGGTAAAAACAAGTTGTGTAGTGATAGCAGTTGAACATGCTATTCAATATACCAAGAAGCATGTATTTCTGAAGTGATTAGAGGACGAGTTGATAAAAACTCTTAATGAGATTTATACACTATTTGAAGTGGAGTGTCTACCTTTAAGAGTGCTCTTGATAGACTCACCTATGTGAATGATGAAATGTGACTATTTCCTATGAAGCTTTTGGCAAAACTTCTAGAGCATTCACAAAACTGGGATAGACGTGCATGACCATTAACGCATGGGATTATTTGATTGCACTATAGAAAAGTTTGTATGTGGTCTGATGTCAGGAATACAGCTCAAGACCACGTGTCACTCTAGTAAAAACTAAATCTTATCCACTATGCAAAGATTCAAGTCGGAAGACACCTTTGTTTATGCACAATCTTATGTTTTAAGAAACTGCTCGAAAGTATTTAAAAAAAATCAAGTGAAGGATTGTTGGAAATTGTTTTGAAAAACAAAAGGATGAATTATTAAAAAAAATATTAAGTGTGAGATGGCTCCTATATATGAATAGTCTCACATCTTGAAACTATATGAAAGAAGCAAGTATTTATACTTGATTCTTATAAGCCATGTTGGGGCCTTTGGGGCTCCCAATACATACTTTGTTGTGAGGAGGGAGACCATGCATGACCACCACACATGCACGCGCGACCGACCGACCCGATCCAACTCAGGCTCGGCCAGGCTTGGTGGTGTAGACACATATATTTTTTGCAACACCCCACCTCTGCTTGGGTCACTCACAAAGGGAATGCACTAGTTTTTGGAGGGGTATTATCTAGTAAACAGGCACAGAGATAACACAAGACAGAACATAAATTAAACAGAGTATATAAAGCAACGGATATAAATTTAACCAAATTTCATTTACATGGAAAATAGAGTCAAAACCTCTTACATCAAAATACCAAGTCATTATTTCATTACATCAAGTTCTAAAGAAGCAAAGTACTTAAAACAACATAAGTCCAATATTATTCCCCAAAAAGAGCATGAGTGCAGCCATAGCATAGCTCAAGACCAAACCGTACATAAGCTGTCAGAAAGCAAGCAAAGTCCAAGCTAAGAGCTAGAGTTTCCTCCCTGAGAACCGGGGGGGAAACGAAAGAAAAGGAGGTGGAAGAAAACGGGTCAGTCAAAAAGACTGGTAAGCCCTAGTGACTATCAGCATAAAAACTAATAAAGTTAACTGGACATGAGAAACTGAGATTAAACATAAAGATAATAACTGGGCTGGCATGACAATAAAGGTAACAAGATAAGAGTGGCATCGCATATACAAGGTTTACCGCACTAACTGTACTAGTGTCCAAATCCATGTCAAATATAAATCCAGAAATGATCCCTAGGCCCAATAACATGAAATGACCCAATACGGGGTCCAACAGTCCATCCTAATCGATCGGCTTTACTCGTCGTGTATCGGTGTCATACGGCCCAATCGCGGAATGTAGTCACATGTGCTAGGTCCACCCTAGGGTGTATCAGGTCCTAGGGTGTCAACCACTGACACGATTCAAGCACGCACAATGTAGTACTACGGGTGCCCATGCCTACTTTTTCAACTCCGGACTAAGTGCACGACCCTAGTCCGCCTGAACCTACACTGGCGCACCTTACTCAGCCGTTATTCTTGGTCGCTTACAATCAGCCCAGTAATCGTGCCCCACCCTGCCTAGTCCCCAGGGTATCGTGATACTTCTAAGTGGGTTACTGCTGAAAGGGACCACGTGGCTAGAATTTCTAATGGGTTAAGTGTTGTCATTAAAAAGGTCATGACTCAACCCCTATCCAAACATGTATCAAATTGGTTAAGTGTATTCAAGTGGTCCATGACTTAACCCTACTATGTGGCATTAATTTACTTAACGCACCCCAACCTCTCACATTAGACTTGGTTATGGTTACTGGATGTGCCGGGCGGGTCCGGGCAGCTTTACACCATAACCTAGTCTAACCTCAGGTTTAAAGTTCTATATGACCAACTACCCACATTGGGTCCTATTATTTGCAACTATTGGATTTGCCGGGCGGTTCCGGGCAGATTTACGTTGCAAATTCAACCCAACCTCGAGTTGGCCATTTTCAAGTTATCTAATTGTCATGTCCCAAATTCATGTTTTCAAGCTTATTCTCATGTCAAGTTTTCATGTCATATTTTCATGTCATACCATGTCAATTCCATAGCCAATTTCCAAGTTTGCCTAATCTACCCAAAACGTATCCCCAACGTACGTGAATTCGCATTAATACAACATGTCAAAATAGGGAATAACACAAACATGATAGTCATAGAATGGCAAAGGTGTTCACAAGTTAAGCATGAGGATTATAACATTACAGGCATATGAAATAGGGTCTCAACATCAACTTGACAAGACATGGTGATAGACATGGTAAAAGATTGACATAAGATAGTACCCTAATAATAGTTTCAACATCACAGGCATGGAAAGACAAAAATCGAAAAGGGATTTTAGATTAAACATGAATATATCCAAATCAAGTTCATACTTATATTCCACAAGTCAACATTTAAGATGAATAGATCTGGGGTGTACAAAACTAGATTCAAAATAACAGATTTAAAAGTGATAGTCATAGATCCAAGATATACAGGAGTAGATCCAACTTAGTTATCATGTTTAGGCATAATTTCAGTTTACATCGTGTTTAGGTTAATTTTACAGTTTAAATCTAAGAGTGACAAAGGGCTTACAGATCGTAGTCTAGAGAATGAGAAAGCAAAAAGAGTAGAAGCAGAATCTCTAGCAAATCCCCAAACCAACGTAGCACTAACAAAGTCCTGAATAGCCTCCTTGTTCTCTATCTTCCAGTCAGAACTTCAGCAGCATATGGTCGGACAAGAATGTGATAGAAAGTCTAGGGTTAGGGGCTGTTTATATAGTGTTTAGAGAGTGAATATGGACAAGCAACGAGACCAGATACATCTGGCTCAAAAACAGGCTAGGTGACCAGGTCGACACCCAAGTCGACTGCCCAGTCGACTTGGTCGTGGGGGTCGACTCCCCAGTCGACCTGGGTGCTGGCGGGATTTTTCCCGCCCAGCTGTCTGGATTTGAAATTCGGATTTTGAACTTGAAATTCGAACTGTTTTGAACTCTGGGATATTCTGAAACTTTGGAGAGCCATATCTTGGTCATACGGACTCCGTTCTTCGCAAACTTGGACTCGTTTTCAAGCAGAATTTCGAGATGAACGTAATGGCGTAGCCTGTTTCCCTTGATTCTTAATTTAAAATTTAATTCTTCCTTGATTTATAGTTATTACACGTTATTAAAATACGGGTTGTTACATTCTCCCCTCCTTAAAGGATTTCGTCCCCAAAATCTCTAAGTTAGGAAGAACGCATCCTACCATCTACTCACAACATCATTCACAAGCAACCATTGTCCTAAAAAAAAGATTTCTAATGTTGTATGAACATATGCAGTATGTGTGTGTATATGTACTTATCTAATGCACAAGATCAGGCGGTTACTGATTCAGTAAACCTCCTTAATGCAAGATATGTTAGTGTAATAAGTCCAACATGTATGCAAATTCCTAACATAACTTAAAATTTATACATGAGTGCACAAACATCATCCATATGCAACATCCACGTGATAGAATAACAAGTTCATCCATGTACAAGTATAAGCGCCCATGCAAATGCAACATGAAAAGGTGTCTGAGCCGATCTAGTGCCTAATGTGTGTCATGCATCCACTAGAAATCACTTGCAAACACTCGCAACCATTTGTAAACATCAACCATAACATGTTTCAAATACATGTTTACATCCAAAGAGGGTTCTAAGGTTCTCAAGACAGGATTAACAAAACAAACATAGGTAGCATGATACGAAAGGTTTACAAGCTCAAAGGAAAAAGAGATCGAGAAAGTACCCTAAAAAAGAAATGGGTAAAGCGCGCGTATCTTCTCCTCGGTTTCCCAAGTTGCGTCTTCTTGGGCTTCACTCCACTGTACTTTGACTAGCTTGACTTCGCGATTCCTTAGCTTCTTGATCTCCGTCCCTAAGATACGAATAGGAACTCGCCACAGCGTTGCTTCTTTCTCCACTTCTACGCCTTCGAGGATGCTTGGCTCAACCACCTCAGCTGATTCATGTAGGCACTTTCGGAGATGCGAGACGTGAAAGAAATTGTGTACTTCGGCCAGCCTCTCAGGTAACTCTACCTTATAGGCCATCTACCCAATCCTCTCCGTGATAGGGAACGGTCCTACGAATCTCGGTGCTAGCTTTACAATTGCTCCAAAACGAACCACATTGCGCAAAGGAGAGACTTTTATGAAAACCATATCTCCGACTTCGAATTCTAGGTCTGTCCTTCTCTTGTCTGCATAAGATTTCTGTCTATCTTGGGCCGCTTTCATTCGTCTTCGTATCAACTCCACCTTCTCAGAAGTGTCTCGTATCATGTCGGGCCCAAGTATAAGTCTGTCAGTAGTCTCCCACCAACAAGTTGGTGACACTACACCAAAACAGTGGATTCCCAACAAGTATATGTGTTACAAATAATTTCTGTAACACTTTTATGTGTCACCAACGACATATGAGGAATTTCCTGTAACACTTATAAGTGTTACAAACAGAGTAACTGCTAACACTTATAAGTGTTACAAACATATTCATTGCTAACACTTATAAGTGTTACACGAAATTCATTGCTAACACTTATAAGTGTTACAGGAAATTCATTGCTAACACTTATAAATGTTGGAACTATAAGATATGGTAACACTTATAAGAGTTACAAACATATTCATTGCTAACACTTATAAATGTTGGAACCATAAGATATGGTAACACTTATAAGAGTTGCAAACACATTCATTACTAACACTTATATTTGCATATAAGATGGCATAAGCTCTATTTAATATGCATTCAGCTATGATATTATCTCGACATAACAACGTGTAACGAAATCCATACGAAAAAAATCCATATTCGTGACAACAACAAAGTACAAACTAACAAAAAATAATAATACATAAAGATACTAAATTCAACACATATACAATATCCAATTCCATAGTAAAAACAATACATAATTAACATAATGCAAGATGTTTTTCATATTAGAAGTCTACAAGTACCAAATGCGAAACTCCAGCCATATAACGAAACCTTACATCCAAAAATTTGCATAGCTTGTACCACCAAAATTTATCTTTTTCTCCATTTCACTGCTTCCTGCGTGCATTTAATTAAATAGCATCATTTAAGTTTCAAATAGTGGTAAATGTTATAAGTTCAAAATCATACCTTCTTAATTTTGACACATCTTTTGTCTATTGAACTCGATGAAATCTTGCAATTTAAGCTCCTTTTTAAGCCTTATGTTTTCTTCAAGAACTTCCAACACAAATTCCACACCACGATCACATAATGGTTCGTCAATCCAATGGATGAATCCACAGTCTCTAAGAGTTCCAGTGTTTGCACAAATAAAATATCGACGTCCAACGTTTTTATTCAAATAGCATGCTTTGAATATTGGTTCAATGTTGCAACGACATAGCAACCTTCGAGATTGTACTTCTCCAACATTGAATGTTGGCAGGGATGGCAATCTTGTTGGTGTTGTCGATCTGGTAGGAGGTGCCATATCATTCTGAACACTTAATAATGCCAAATCTCTTTGTAAGCTCGACTCTATTCTCTCATAGACGCTAAATGGAGTTGCCGTACGAGATTCGGCTGAACAAACAATTTGAGAAGGATTGTCTGAATCGTCTGAATACACTAGGAAGTAATCACGGTAATCAGTCGAAGGTCTTGAGTATGAAGACATCTACATAAAATAAATAAACAATATCAAGATGTGAAAACCTTAATTTAGATCCATATAAATTGAATATCATTTCAAATTTATGCTATAGAAGGGTATTCATAAAATAACATAAAATGGATTACAACTGGGCAAAACTCATTAACTCAGTTCCAAACTGAGTTTACACCATTATTAGATACTTGCATTTATCATCTTTCATCTCAGTGGTAATACAGTTGTGAGATATATAGATAAATATACATTAATTTTCCAATGTTCATATGCTACTAAAATTTATCTAATAAACCATTATGTTTATTGCATCAGTCCTTAGTCAGACCATTATAAAGACTCGCCACTTTCGCTCTAAATATGGATACTTGGCTGAGGAAATGTAATGACCCAAAATACATTAGATTTAGAAGTATTTTGGTCTAATAACATAGAATGCAGAATGCTAGGGGTATATAAATACATTAGATTTAGAAGTATTTTGGAAGCCTAGCAAAGATAGTAAGTTATTTTAAATGCTAACCAGTATTCTTGAATATAAGATCTTTTCCCAAATGTTAGGTTCATCTCTGTAACACCCCACCTCTGCTAGGGTCACTCACAAAGGGAATGCACTAGTTTTTGGAGGGGTATTATCTAGTAAACAGGCACAGAGATAACACAAGAAAGAACATAAATTAAACATAGTATATAAAGCAACGGATATAAATTTAACCAAATTTCATTTACGTGGAAAATAGAGTCAAAACCTCTTACATCAAAATACCAAGTCATTATTTCATTACATCAAGTTCTAAAGAAGCAAAGTACTTAAAACAACATAAGTCCAATATTATTCCCCAAAAAGAGCATGAGTGCAGCCATAGCATAGCTCAAGACCAAACCGTACATGAGCTGTCAGAAAGCAAGCAAAGTCCAAGCTAAGAGCTAGAGTTTCCTCCCTAAGAACCTGGGGGGTAAACGAAAGAAAAAGAGGTGGAAGAAAACGGGTCAGTAAAAAAGACTGGTAAGCCCTAGTGACTATCAGCATAAAAACTAATAAAGTTAACTGGACATGAGAAACTGAGATTAAACATAAAGATAATAACTGGGTTGGCATGACAATAAAGGTAACAAGATAAGAGTGGCATCGGATATACAAGGTTTACTGCACTAACTGTACTAGTGTCCAAATCCATGTCAAGTATAAATCCAGAAATGATCCCTAGGCCCAATAACATGAAATGACCCAATACGGGGTCCAACAGTCCATCCTAATCGATCGGCTTTACTCGTCGTGTATCGGTGTCATACGGCCCAATCGCGGAATGTAGTCACATGTGCTAGGTCCACCCTAGGGTGTATCAGGTCCTAGGGTGTTAACCAGTGACACAATTCAAGCACGCACAATGTAGTACTACGGGTGCCCATGCCTACTTTTTCAACTCTGGACTAAGTGCACGACCCTAGTCCGCCTGAACCTACACTGGCGCACCTTACTCAGCCGTTATTCTTGGTCGCTTACAATCAGCCCAGTAATCATGCCCCACCCTGCCTAGTCCCCAGGGTATCGTGATACTTCTAAGTGGGTTACTGCAGAAAGGGACCACGTGGCTAGGATTTCTAATGGGTTAAGTGTTGTCATTAAAAAGGTCATGACTCAACCCCTATCCAAACATGTATCAAATTAGTTAAGTGTATTCAAGTGGTCCATGACTTAACCCTACCATGTGGCATTAATTTACTTAACGCACCCCAACCTCTCACGTTAGACTTGGTTATGGTCACTGGATGTGCCGGACGGGTCCGGGCAGCTTTACACCATAACCTAGTCTAACCTCGGGTTTAAAGTGCTATATGACCAACTACCCACATTGGGTCCTATTATTTGCGACTACTGGATTTGCCGGGCGGTTCCGGGCAGATTTACGTTGCAAATTCAACCCAACCTCGAGTTGGCCATTTTCAAGTTATCTAATTGTCATGTCCCAAATTCATGTTTTCAAGCTTATTCTCATGTCAAGTTTTCATGTCATATTTTCATGTCATACCATGTCAATTCCATAGACAATTTCCAAGTTTGCCTAATATACCCAAAACGTATCCCCAACATACGTGAATTCGCATTAATACAACACGTCAAAATAGGGAATAACACAAACAGGATAGTCATAGAATGACAAAGGTGTTCACAAGTTAAGCATGAGGATTATAACATTACAGGCATATGAAATAGGGTCTCAACATCAACTTGACAAGACATGGTGATAGACATGGTAAAAGATTGACATAAGATAGTACCCCAATAATAGTTTCAACATCAAAGGCATGGCAAGGTAAAGATCGAAAAGGGATTTTAGATTAAACATGAATATATCCAAATCAAGTTCATACTGATATTCCACAAGTCAACATTTAAGATGAATAGATCTGGGGTGTACAAAACTAGATTCAAAATAACAGATTTAAAAGTGATAGTCATAGATCCAAGATATACAAGAGTAGATCCAACTTAGTTATCATGTTTAGGCATAATTTCAGTTTACATAGTGTTCAGGTTAATTTTACAGTTTAAATCTAAGAGTGACAAAGGGCTTACAGATCGTAGTCTAGAGAATGAGAAAGCAAAAAGAGTAGAAGCAGAATCTCTAGCAAATCCCCAAACCAACGTAGCACTAACGAAGTCCTGAATAGCCTCCTTGTTCTCTATCTTCTAGTCAGAACTTCAGCAGCATATGGTCGGACAAGAATGTGATAGAAAATCTAGGGTTAGGGGCTGTTTATATAGTGTTTAGAGAGTGAATCTGGACAAGCAACGAGACCAAATACATCTGGCTCAAAAACAGGCTAGGTGACCAGGTCTACACCCAAGTCGACTGCCCAGTCGACTTGGTCTGGGGGGGGGGGGGGTCGACTCCCCAGTCGACCTGGGTGCTGGTGGGATTTTTCCCGCCCAGCTGTCTGGATTTGAAATTCGGATTTTGGACTTGAAATTCGAACTGTTTTGAACTCTGGGATATTCTGAAACTTTGGAGAGCCATATCTTGGTCATACGGGCTCCGATCTTCGCAAACTTGGACTCGTTTTCAAGTAGAATTTCGAGACGAACGTAATGGCGTAGCCCGTTTCCCTTGATTCTTATTTTAAAATTTAATTCTGCCTTGATTTATAGTTATAACACGTTATTAAAATACGGGTTGTTACATTTTTAGACCAAAAAACCCTACATTTTCTGTACCTTTTTTTATGAGACGGTAAACTCTTGATCCGTTTTTTCTAGGTTAGATCCGACTTCTCCCACTACCCAGTAAATATTCGGCACACACATTTTCGTTTCTAATATCTTCCGTTTATAGACGAGAAAAAATACCGAACGACATTATTCTTCTTACTTCCATCATTAATATTCTTAATTAAAAACTGAGCAGTTAATTCGACATTGCAAACCTGGATTGATTTGTTGTGCAAGCAAATCGATTATTCTTCGAGGCTATTTTATTGTTGAGATGCGGCGATATGTAAGAACTGGTTTGCACTATTGGTCAGGTCACCAAATCGTATTCAAGAGAGCGTTAAAGTCTGTAACTCCGCCATTGTTTTCCAACAAGAACAAGCAGAAAGTCCGTTGTTTACAGGCACAGAGGAAAAGAGTAAATTCAGGCAGAGATCACCAGAACTCACCATGGGATCATCTGAGGTGGCTGGAGTTAGCAGGCCAGTGTCAAATGCTTCAGTAATTGAAAAAAGGGCCTGAAATGGAAATTATTTGTGTGTATTAGTGTGGGCAAATGTGCACGTGCACACAGTGGCAGATCTAGCCTCAAGACTCAGGTAGGGCCAAACTGAAATTGTTTCTCCCACATCACCAAATTAATTGCAAAGCACTTGTATATATAGAAAAAAAATATCACTGCATCATGAAATATGGCATCGTTTGGGTCAAATACTAGCCTGCAAGGCCCAGCTAGGGCCAAATGACAAATTCCAGCTAGGGCGGAAACTTGTCCTCGCCTAATTTTAGCCTGGCTTCAATTTTCCACCTATGGCTTTGGCCTTTGCTGGCCAAAGCATGGATCTGTGCCTGCGTTCTCAACCAATATATACCATTACCAGTTTATCGAGAGATGTGTGTTTTTAGCCTGGCTTCAATTTTCCATCTATGGCTTTGGCCCTTGCTGGCCAAAGCATGGATCTGCCCCTGCGTTCTCAACCAATATATACCATTACCAGTTTATCGAGAGATGTGTGTTTGTATATATTGGTGCATTAAATATTGTATTATGTTTTGGGCTAGTGAACAGGTCGAATCATAGTCCGTTGAGTCAGTTTGAGTTGTATTTTATGGTTTGGCTGAGTAGGCATGTACCTGGTTGTGTATAAATATGATGAACAATATGTAATGAGTGTGAAAGCAATTTACAACCCTTTTTATGTCAGTTCTTCTGGTATCTCTAGATCAGTTCTTTTACTTCTTTAATTTTTTGTTACTTAGATAATTTCTTGTTAATTAGATCTTATTCAATTTCCAGTTAAATTCTTGTTCTTCTTTGATATCACAGTTCTCTGTTTATCTGCATTTCAGCAATTTACAAAATTCTTGTTCATGTTAATCCTAGCCATTTCAGTTCTTGTTCTGCAATTCTGCCATTTAATCTTTGTATTTCCTGTTTGATCATATACTTACAATTCATAATATCAGTACTTACTTTTTTCTTCGCTTTTACAGTTTGCTCTTGTTTCATTTAAATGCAATTTATGTTTCATTAGCAATATCAATATATAATTTCTGTTCTTCAATTACTTTCAGTTATTACATTTCTTGTTCATTGTGGAAATCAGTTTTGACAGCATAGCTTAGATTTATGTGTTTAGACTGTTCTAAGTGTCAATAGTTCACTAAAATAACAACTTAATAACATATACACATCCACATGAGTAACAATTGAAAAGAAAACAATTATATCAAACGAAATCATTATATGTAAACAAGCTTAAATGCTTGCACATACAAACAACCAAAGCACACGCCTTTTTTCAAACACAACTTACTGCATATATTACATAACTCGCTTATTTAGTAGGCAACAGATATAAGGGAGAAAAGTAGAACATATTAAGCATAGGCAACAGGATTGGCAGCAAGGTAAGCTCCTGCTGCTTTGATTACTCCGCTCACTACCTCTTTTGCCTTTTCAATCTCATCAGTGACCACAACTCCAGGGAGGGTTTTGTAAGTTGCCTGCACCTTAACCAGGCATCCCAATCCATTACTTTTTGGAATGAACTTGAAATGAGAAGAAGCAGATTCAACCTTGCTTCCAATGCCACCACCTTCTATCAGAGTGTTCTTACACTCGAGCTTTTCATTGTCTATGAAGTCTAGCCTTTCTTTAGCAAATGGAACTGGCATTGCTGCACATTTAAATGCATTTTACCTTTTTAGAGTCAACTATACATTATACTATGTGTATCATGCAGTAATAAAGGTATAATTAGTACCTGAGGTGAAGTTAAGTTGCCTGATGCTGCCGACTCCACCATTACCTTCAACGGAGTTTGCACTGGACAGAATGTCAGGTAAAAGTCTAGGGCCGAGATTGTGCCAGTCGAGCATTGCAGCTTTGAATAGCTGAGCTGCAGGAGCTGACGATTCGATTTCCAAACTCCATGTTCCTGAACTCATTCTTGCTCTCTTATTATTATTTCTTTGTATTATCAGGATTCAGTATGATACAAATGACAGAAATGGGGATGTAATTTTATAGTATGATTGTAGAAGTGGAGGTAGGTGTGATATTTGAGATTGCATGTGAAAACTGGTCCGATATTTCAAACTTGAAGAGAATAGACCATGCTTTAATTAGGGTTGGTGCAGGGCAGGGCAGGCAGTGCTATGTGACTCACTGCAACAATCTTTTTGACACGTATTAGTCTTCTAGATTTTGAACTACATTTTGTTCTAGCATCTCTGAACAGTAGATCTTTGTTTAAACTGACAATATGAAGTTGCATAGTCATTAGCATGCATGCAACAAGTCGAACAATTCAAAATAATCAAGCAAAGGAAAAGAAAGTAGTTCTATGATCCAAATCACCGATCCACGGAAAACTTACACATTTGATCATCAGTATCAGACGCATATATCTCAGATTCTCAGGTTATGCATAACTCCGGCGCAAGGTTCCGATTGATCAAATTACCATTGACCAAACTAGCAGTTTGGTTATTTTAGAAAGAGCTGACAGACAACCAAATAAACAAGAATCACGAGGATTTTGAAGGATATTCAAATGCTAAAGCAAGCAAGGCAAAAATAAGGGTTGTACGGGAATCATAACCACTTCTGATACTGCATTTGTTACACAGCAAAATGTGCCTTAACAAGCAGCAAATGTTGTACTGCGGACAATATTTGATCTTTACAACACCAAGTACAAATTCAGTTATACAGGCTGCCTTTGGTTGATAAAACATAAATGTTTGGTGTTTGTCTATCTTCACATTTTAAGAGGTTTCAAACCAAGGGAAGCCCTTAGCCTATTGGCCTCGGCAATTTCAGGGTCCGGATGATCAGTACCATCTGTAACCTTCTCTTTCTTTTCTCTCTTCTTAGTATCATGACCATTATCATCGGCATTCCTTCTCTTGGGACTAATGCTTCTCCTATCATGTCTCCTTCTGTGGTGGTCATCTTCACGGTCTCTACGGTCCCTGCTGCGGCTTCTGCTTCTTGATCTACTTCTCCGTCTCCTCCTATCTCTATCTCTGCCTTCTCTTTCTCTGTCTCTGTCTCTATAATGATCTCTGTCTCGATCTCTTTCACGGTCCCTATCTCTATCGCGCCCCCTATGGTAATCACGATCATAGTCCCGATCGTAATCTTTATCCCTGTCCCTGTGACATTACCAATAAGTCGACGAATATATCAATTGAGCTTGTAAAGTCTGTTTTATGTCTTGCCAATCCAATACAGTACATAACAAGAGGATCTAACATTCAATACCATCAAAACTGGACATGTACACCCCAAAATACAGTAGAGGCAAAAAATTCTGACTGAATACAAATAATTTGATATCAATATCCAGAATATGCAAGGAGAACACTGGAAGTATCACACGACCAGAGCCTCAATAAGAGTTATCATATCATTCTTGAAGTAGTTATTTATAGTTGAGTTGTGAAGGAAAGATAACAACAGACTGAAATTTGGAACCAGCAGTAAATGATAAATAAACATACAATGAAGCACTAATGACAAAATTTGTTATACAGAGTACCAAGTGAAATCAAATTTAATTCCAACCCTACTTGGGGAAAAAACTGTTGTACAAATATGGAAGTATTAAAATAGTCATCAAAAACATTGGATAAGTAGCTACAGTGCATACATATGCAAGCACAAAAATAAGGATACAATACATCCGACCAATAGCATACATAAAAATTGGTGGGAAATAGTTGACTGCATACATGATGCAGTAATTTCAAATTCAACTAGTTATCAAGATAATGCTTACTGTATTGTCCAGTAAGTTGATCACGTGATGATTGGCCATGATACTAATACCCGACTACCAGTCGTGAGCTCAGTATAGGTGTAACACTACATCAATTGTTTGTGGTAGCCTCCACTAAAATTACTTTCAATTGCAAGACAGTAAAATAACTCGAAACAAAAAACCATAGCTTTTAGACTGACGGTAATTTTATAATTATGTATGAGAGAAAAAAGTACAACTCTTGCTTTAAATAAAACTGTTTGATCCATCATACTTCTCGCTGTACACTGCCAGTACAGAGAAACCTGGCAGGATCATCGTATCTCACTTTAGGAAGCATTTCATTCTGCCAAAGGCTTGTTGAATTAAATACCAAAACAGTAAAGATATAAGTTGCTGCAGTATTAACTGGCTACAGCATATGCTTCCACGTCAAAAGTACTTAAATTGCAAAATATTACTTAAATTACTTGCTATATGACTCAGCTATAGACGGGTCGCAAGCAGTAGTACAGATGAAATTAGCTGTAAAGCTTAGGCAATTAGTTATGGGTACATAATGTACATTGTAAAATGTGTTTACAAACATAGAGGGTGTAGACTGCGCGTGTATAAGTTCAGGAAAAGAAAATGGTTCAGATCTAAGAATATAGATGCTATTAGCATTTGTAAAATGTGTACTGTTTAGTATGGAGCGCAAGCAAAGACGGTGAGAAGATTGAGAAACCTGTGTCTGTGACTTTCTCGTTTCCTGTCTCTGTCTCTTTCTCTTATTGGGCTTCGGCCTCGGTGATTGTCCTGTTCCAAGTTAAAAAAAATTGAAAGTTAATGCTTACTATCATGCATCGCAAGCTAACTTCTGGAGGATGAAAGAAAAAGATAAAACAACTTTTTCATCTATTTCCATAGCCTGATCATCGTCCTCTTTTTCTTCCTCTTCTTCAAAATCATCTTCCAAAGCACTTCTTCTAGGTTCCAATGCCCCAGTAGCTTCTAGAGTCCACCTATCAAGTCAAATGAAAAATAATCATGCATGAGTTAACTAAAAATGGTTAAATCATAATTAAATAAAACCAAATTTGAGGTTGATTGTTTTCATTCTACACTATCAGATGCCCATTCTAGCAGTTTTAAATGCCCACATATAGCTTCAAAACAACTTTTGGAGTTTTAGTGTTGATTTTGAATTCCCAGTTGCATATATCATCTGTTTACTGCGACTATTTTCCCGACTTGCTCTTGGAAACCAGTGAACAAAACATTAAGATGGTACCAGTTATTACAAATATGTGTTATTTGTCATGAATAAACTATAATTTTGAGTAAATCTGAAGTCCATAAATTGTATTGGTACATTTTAAAGGATACGTTTATTCAAACAAATAGGTCATTCAACAGATAGGTAGCTTTTAGTTAAGCAGTAAACCTATGGACAACAATTTGCGCACTCATACAAAAAACAATACCTCTTTTGCACTCTAGGAAGAGCAATATCACAAGAGTAATCCTTTGTTAAGAGCTCATCAATGACTTCATCCACGTGAGTCAAGCAAAATTCTACAAAGAGAAGCATGCCTAACTGAGCCCAATCATGAAATATATTATAGCATTATCCATGTTAGAAAGTAAATAAATAAAAAATAATCTTACTCCCATCCGCTTGCTTCTTTCTTATCTTTCTATAATCATTATACAGAGGTTCAAGATACTGGTAAACATCAGATACAGTCCCAGTTAAGCGCAAATAAAATGCTCCAAGAACCCTAACATACCTTCAAAATGCATATTTATGTCAGTTCTTTCAGTGTAAAAGAACAACGGATAACATTAACTGCCCAATCACCGTTATTTGGACTATAAAAGCATCTCCAACAGAAACATATTCAGTCTTAATGTCCAGTGACTTCATCAAAACCATCTCCAACTGTGTATATTTCTCTTAATATCAGGGTAATATTCAAAGACCAATTCAGGATCTTATACTGGCAATTGATTCCATGTGCCTATTAAATAGACACCTAAAATTCACAAACCTATTTTATAGACTCCCGATATCGGATGCTTATTAAATAGGCGCTCAACGATCTCTTATTAAATATAAGAGCCTACTTAACAGGTCTGTAAGCTCACGTGCGTATTAACTAGGTGTTTGGGATTTAGACACCTACAGGTGTGTAAGCTCATGTGCCTATTAACTAGGTGTTTGGGATTTAGCCACCTTTTAATATGCGCCTTAAGTCATACGTATGTTATAGATGCATTCTCTATAGTTCAGCCCTTAATATTCAAGAGATGAATATTAAGGGCTTTAGGTATTGAATATGCTCTAATTTACGCATATGATCATATCACTTTGATCATTTTAATATTACTCTCTGTTATAGTAACAATAGTTGATAATGTCATAGACCTAAATCTAAGTTCCACAAGAATAGTCAAGCGGAAATCGTGAACATGTATTAATTTAATAGCTTGTTTCCATGAAAGCCATTGTGTCCTCTTCAGTCCATCCTAATCGAAAATAATCTCAGTTATAACTCCTTTATATGTAGCATCTTCTGGCTCTTACTGTTCATGATAATCTCACAGTATTCCTAATGTTCCTTTTACCAAGGTTTTTCCATAATTGACGTATTTACCCTTCTACATACAGAAAATAGACGTACGCTTGTCGGCAACATTTACCGTTTAGAGTCCATTTGGTAACAGCTTATTTCGAAACTCCTTGAAAGCAGTTTTGAATAGTAACTTCTAAGTAGAAGTATTGGTTAACTTCCCAGTGAAAATATTTGATCAAATAACTTATGAAATTGCTTCATAAGTCATAAGCAACAAATAGCTGCTTCTCTATTTTCTACTTACTAACTACTTCTTTAAGCTACATATTAGAAGCTCCCAAACACATTTAATTGAAATCAATTACATGTAAGTAGTTTTTTTTTTTTACTACTTATAAGGAGATGCCAAACATGTTCTTGTACTAATCATCTAACAAGGCACTACCAACCAAAACAAGTCACCACAGCTTTGGCAGCTCTACTCATGCTTGCAATGGGACAACATATAAAACTACAACAGTAAGCAACAACAATAAGGGTATTATTGCGAAAAATAAATCAGAGAATTTTAAAAACTATTCATACTTGTAATCTTCATTTTTTATAAACTCGACGACGATGTCCTTTTCGGGCTGGATCTGCAACATCTTCATCACGAGACACATAAAGGGAGTGGGCTTCCTAGCACCTCCGTATGTTCCACCAATATGATCAATCTCCATAGCCTTGTCAACCAACGTTTCAGCAGTCAAGCCGAAACACTGCTCTTTCCAGTACGTGTTTTGGTATATTTTGGAGCGAAGAATTTTCTCGATTAAGTTCTGTGGATTCGTACCGTGTATGTTTTTGGCGGTTGGATCGGTGCGGTTCGCCATAGCTGCTGCAGAAAGAAACGCAAGCCCTAATTCTGATTGAGGAGGGACTGAAAACGAATAACGGTGTCTAAAGGTAGAGCTGTCTAAACGCAAGCCCTAATTCCTATCACCGGTGTCTAAAAATGGATGCGGAAGATATTCGCATTTCGAAAATTATTCATCCATTTTTTTTTTTTTTACATTATTTTCAAAATTATATATATTTTATTACAACGAATGAGATTTTAAGTCGAAGGTTTAAATTATATATACGAAATGCATATTAGCTACTGAAATCTATTTAATTTCATTGTATGTTTATTTTTAACACTTTTGTGATCAATGTAATTGAAAAATATTTATTTTAAACTAAAAATTTTCATTTATATTTCTTGATTTATTGATCGTTGGTTAATAGGATAATTATCTGATATCCGTCCGTATCCGCGGATACGAATATCTGATATCTGAAAATGATTTCGGATACGGATATAACACTATCTGTATCCGAAAATATTCAATGACAACCCTATTTAAAGGCAAATGTCTGCTATAGCCTTTTTTTAACTTGAAATCAGTGTCCTGTTTTAATCAACGCTAACTATATATAACAAAAAAATTGTCTCTATTTTGTTATAAAATCTTTTTTTTTTAAATTTTCAGCATACCCTGTAAGCCCTAATATGGTGTGCCTTTAGGGCAACACATAAGAGCCCTTCGAGGTGCTTCTAAGATGCCACGTAGAACTCCTACGAGAATGAATAAAAATGACTTTTTTTAATTATACACGGGTGAACTCAGCAAAATGCTGAATTCCTTCATTTTTCAAATTTGCTGGGCAAACTCAGCAAAGACTTGGATTTAAATAGAATTTGCCTTTAATCAATTCGCAACGATAAATCTATTATTTTCTACGGTAACTTGTCGATTCTTCAGAATCAACGATAATGAGAATTTTAGTTGTCAATTCAAAACGCACATACGTATTGATTTAATATGTTTTACTATTAGTAATTAGAACCCATAAATGATTAAATTCGGTTGGGTAATCAAGTGAAATAGTTTCAACTACACTTCTTTGTCATTTATATTTTAGATTAACAGTATAAATGGTATAATGAACATGCATTATAGCGTAAAAGTATATCAGCCTATTTTGGAAAAATGGTGATTTGTCGGTATTAGTGTAATTGTTACAAGATTGTCGATATATAATTTTTCCACATATTAATCGATTGGTAACAGTAATAATAAATATTTAGTTTATCACCAAAAAGGGGTACAATAACAATATTTATGAAATGATAACGATAACATTGCCATAACAGTACTAGCGTGAAGGGAGTATTTTTCTTGGTCAAAGGAAACATTAGTTTGGCTGATGTCTTATTACATAAGAGTCAATAGTGTTACGGGGAATCGATATAAAACAAAATGCGTTGAGAAAAGAAAATACAAATTCTAAAGTTTAATCGAAATGACGCCTCTTGGTTATCCTTATGTCCTTGCTAACTTCCTCCAACCATAGATCTTGTAGTAGTCCTCTTCATCTTCTTTAAATAATGTTTCATGTTCTTAACTTTGAGTCTTCGCAATGAAAGCACATAAATGTTGGAAGCAAAAATGGAATGAACACCAAACCAAGCAACAAATATGAAAATCATTATAGCAAAGAGGATAATAACAAGAAAAAACACACGATTTTCGCAGTGGTTCTCCTGATAGAGTTAGATGTAACGTCCCAGTTTTTTGAACGTTAATTAGGAATATTTAAATCCATCTTAAATATTGATTTGGTAATAATATAAATGGATTTTATATCGAATTTATCAAAAAATGGAGTTCAAACATATAAAATTATATTTAATATAAATCGAGCTTGTAACATCGTAGTAGTTCGTAATTTGCGATTTAAACTTCAATTGAATATAAAGGATCTGATATAAGTTGGAATTCTTTGAAATAAGAAACGTTTAAATTTATTTGATTATATTTTTCTAATGAAAGAGAAAAATGGAGATTTTATGTTATAGATTGCAAGTTATGTCTAATTCAAATTTTCGAATAGTCGTCGTGGAATTCGTTAATAAACGATAACGTTTATTTAATAAAATATTAAGGGTTATTATGTACATTTGAATACCATTAATCCAAAATTTCAAATATTGAGTTTAAAATATATATTGGCTTATTCTGAAGCTGTATAAGATTTCATTTAGAGAGATACGATAATAATTTATTATTATTTAAATTGAATTATTTTGGATTCAATTATATTTTACCGATAGTGTATAGGCCTTAGAAATAGCTTTCTTTTCAAACGACCTCCGTTTTCGACCAAACGAATTTTAGTGGAATACATATAGCTTATTATTGTTAGATTTGCAGTTTGGAGCCAATCGGAGTTGTTTTATCTATGTGTGCACTAAGCATATTGATGTTCGGTATCATTGGTTAAGAAATGTGATTGAAGAAAATATGCTCAAGTTAAAGAAAATTCATACAAACAAGAATGGTGCAGACATGTTGACTAAAGTGGTTCCAGGAAACAAGCTTGATGTTTGTAGCAAGCTTGTGGGAATGAGTTCCAAAAACACAAGTACACTCAGACGTAGACAAAGCCATCATCATTTAAGACACTTATAATGTTACAGTAAGCTAATTGAACTTACTGCCTATACATGAAAAAGAAAAGAAAAAGAAAACTTACCGGGCACTCCAGACGGTCCTTTGTAAAAAAATGGATTCCAAGTAAACTGAATGATAAATTATGTAAACTGAACAAATATCAGTTTACCTTTATTTGATGTATCAAAATGAACACTAACGCTGCTCAATATGGACTTTACTTCTATTTACCTTTTTTTAGTATATCCATGCCATTTAGCTCTACACTCTTGTGTTGTCAGCAATTTGTTGTTGCTGCCTATCTCATGTTGTTATAATTAAACTTTTATATATATCTCTTTCGATAGATATTATGTTTTTAAGCAGAATTACCTTATTTTTGATTTGTCAGACTTTCAGTTTTATTTAATTATTTTAATTGAGGTTGATCCTTTAGCAGTTGTTGTGGAATCTATGTATTCTGGATAACATGTTTGTGTATTAATTTCAAATTATTCCTAGTGTGATACATTTCATACTTAGATTAGCTATATGGAATTCTAAATAATTTGTAAATGAACAATGCTCCTGTGACTTTTTTTTAATTTTTTTTTTTTTTTGCGAAATTTGGATTGATATAATGACCAGTATACCATGATTTTAGGTAGCATTCTTTCTATAAAGAAAGACATTATTTCTTAAAAAAATATTCCAATATTTGAGAAAAAATAGAGTAAATATAAATTGGAGCATGATATTATTTTCTTTGTTTTATATCTCAGGCTCATAGTTTATGTAATAAACTAGAAATTTTATTTCTTCTATTGGACAATTTTTTGTTGGTATTTCTAATTGTCTGTTCATTGTTACGGTCTACTAATTTATATTTATGATTACCAATTTGTAATTTTTTGGATCAAACTAGGCTAGATTCAAAAACTTTCATGAATAGAATTTTATTTATTTTTTGATGCTCAGCATGATTTTATAGTTGTTCCTCGGTTTGGTATATGTGGTGCAGGGTTGTATTGATGACAATGATGTCAGGTTGGTGTTTGAGAAGTATGTTATGAGGGTGTAATGCTGGAATGAAATGGTTGCAATGGTTGATGTTGTTCAATGGTTTGGATGATCATTTGGTGATACTGCTGTGTGATTGTTTACGATGTTGCAGGTTAAGATATATGCTGATAATTTCATTTCAGCTAGCATTTATTTTACATGAAAGTATAAGGTATTCCACTTTGTATAATTTAGAATTAAATTCCTACATCTTATCCTTTTTATTTTCATAGTTATATGCTGATAATTTAGTACAAAAACCATGTATTGAAGCAGCCAAAATTTTCTTTTTCTTTTTAAATTTTAAAACAGAGTACTACATACGATCTCATCTCTATAATAATTTGTGTAACTTATAGTATTATATGGTCTGCTAGGAATTTGCTGAATTGCATTAAGCAAGTTATATGTTATGTCATCTGGTTTGTGGATTTTTATTCAAGCATATCTGAAAATTATTTTTTCATTAACTTTAGTTTAACCTTCTCATTTTTAATTTATCATCAGTGTGCTTTTTAGGTAAAATATTATGCATTTAAATAAGCCTGGCAAATTGTTGCTAGAAAATGATGCTAACATACATTGTGAGCACTTTGCCTAGTTTGGAGAAGGAATGTCAATGTTTATTATGAATAAACCTTGTAAAGAGAAGGAAGCAAATGGACGGTTAAGGGCTGATTCTTTCATTGTGAGCACTATTCCTTAACAAATGCAGGTACTTATTTATGAGCTTTCCAGTTTGCGATGTTTTGATTGATGGTTATTCATTTCTTAATCTGCAACACAATTTTCAAAATCGAGTTGCATTTTCTACTGAGTTTTTTTTTCAAAACATAATAGCAAATGCATCTCAGTTTGCAACTCAGCTACAGTTTTGGAAAACTGAACTAGGTCATTATTTTGTTTGTCGTTATAAGCGCATAATTATTTTTCTTGTCGTTATATTTGTCCATCTTATCCGTAGATTGGGCCTCGTTTCTTACTTGGACTACTCAGCTAACGCATGCTCTAAACTTATTTGTGCAAGTTCTGATTCACCTATTTGCTTTACTGTAACCTAAGAAAACTTCACCGATATTTTTTCTGATAAACTCTGTGATCTAAGACAGATGATAGCATTTTTGGACAACTGCAATTATATTTTGCATTGAAGTAGTAATTCTAGCCCAACGTACAACATTCCTGATCAGTATCTTTGATAATGCATCCTCTAATTTGAAGACCTTCCATGGCTATACTACTAGAAGTTATCATTCACATATTTTTTTAGACTAATTTCTACATGTACTCTTTTCATTGTTATGCCATTGCATCTGGTTTTATACAACACAAACATGCAAGATTCTGTATTCATCAGGAGCTGCCAGTCATACAGGGGCGATGAAGTGAGCAGCATGGCATACAAGGCCAATGCTAGAATACGGGACCTGATTTACGGGTGCATCGGTGGGATCTCTTCCTTACAGTGGCAGGCGAAGCAGCTGCGGACTCAATTGGCCATTTCTCAGGCAGAGATAGTACATTTGAAAATACTTCACTCCAGTAAAATAATAGTAATAATGCTTATTTTGCAAATGTCTGTTATTTTCAGGTTGAGGGTGCCTGTTCGGATGTCCTGGACCAGATCTTTCCTGTTGATTAAAAGGTAAAACATCAATATTTACTGTTTAGGTTATAAAAATATTATATGGTGATATATAATCAAATAAACAAGTATTGTACCAATAAGTTGGAGAAGGCGGATGGTATGGCAAAGTTCTGAAGCAAAGATAGCAACAACAAGGGCATCCAACAGTTGATATAGTCCGCAAAGCATCTGAATGTACATGCTTTGGTAAGAGTCAGCGTAAAAAATTGTTGTTGTAGGGCTTGTGTACACTAAAAAATATAATTTAGACAAAATTTGAACTGTTCTGACCAATAATTACTTGTTAGCATAGGTCGAGCAACCAAACCACCTGAAGCTTTGGTACAAACAGGAAGTAGAGTTACCTTGCCATTATCCAGGTCTGGAACATTGTCATATATTATTAAAAAAGGTGTATATTAGTTTCTTGAAAGAGCTCATGTACTATTTTGAAAGGGAAGACCATAAAAGATTCATACGTGTTCGTGACTAAAATTAAAAGGCTATAGATTTTGGCGACGATCCAGCACTTCCTTGATTGTAAGCATTAGTTTCCTTTCTCCTACTATTGTCCCAGAGTTTTACATGGTACATTAGACAACAATATTTCATATAGAGCTAAAAACTATAGTTAGTAAAACTCAATTAACACTATCAAATGGTTACTTGTTAAGGCATCAACAACAAGAACTCAAATGTTTACGTAACTCTTATTCTTTATTTTATTTTCCATTTTTAGTTTATATTTTAGATGAAAATATATTAAATTGAAATTGGTTTTATATCATATAATTTCTTCCGGAAAATAGCACCATGATTTGTTTTATATAATTATGACATTTGGATAATATTAATAACCATTTTGACATATACCAGTAGGTTGCATGAAATTTGTTTATGTGCTTTTGTCAACATTCTTTACCATACTGAATGCACTGTTTAAAATTTATATTGATTTGCTAAATAGAATCGACTTGACTTTTTGATATTGATACTGAATATATTGTTTAGAATGATTGCAAGGATGGAAATTTTGTTTGTAAACAATCATAGAACCTCAAAACTTGGTCAATATACCTGGCTATAAAAAATTTCAATATGTATTATCTACTCGAAATGTTAACTTCGTTTAATATAACTTGTGAAGGGATACAATGGGTCAATTCTATGATAAAAAATGCTCAATAAGGGGCTAACAACAGATCAACAAACCATTCAGGATCATGATGGAAAATAAGCTGGAAAATGAATGCAAAGTTGTCTCGGAGCCAAGAATTATAAGATTCTATGCACAACCCATGTGACTCCCAAGTGTAAGTTTCTCTCTTGCTTTTAGATATTTATGATTGCAGGCAGTGTGAAAGTTTAAAGAACTATGCAATGTCCATGTCTGAAGTCATCAACTTTAATCTGAAGTCAGGTTGTGTTCGATATTTATCTATCAATTTAGGAAAATAACATCAGTACAAATGTTTAAACAAATATGTGTGAATTGTACGCTATATCTATTTGCATTAAAAATAGTAAAATATGTTCAATGAAATCTTCAAGCTTTATACTTGTTTACTCCTTCCAGTTTTCATTTATATTCTTCTATGTATCTATCTACTGAGATTTCTCCTATAACGCACAATGAAATGTACTTATGGAATTCTATGCAAGCAAACAAGTGTGAGTCTTCATTTGATGTTTTAATAGTAAAATTGTTTATTTTTATAAGTTCATAAATATAATCCATCAACAAAGGGTTGAGGAAAAAAGTTTCAGGAAGTACCATTATTCACGTTTCCGGTAATGAAATAATTTGACACTTGTAACTTGTCCTTATGTTCATACTTTTTCATGAAATGCAGAAACTAATGGCCATATTGAATTTGATTAACCTATTTACTGCTCATGTTAAAACAGAAAAGGTATGGCATTGAATTATTCTTAACACCAATTATTTTCATGTTCATTCACTTGAATGATTTATCTATTTTTTTAAATTAAATTTAGGTGACCAATGATGTTGCTAGTCTTGAAGCAGGTGTTACTTAAATGGCTGGACATAGTTTTGTAATAATTTATGTTTAACACGTTATATTTTGTAAGTAGATACATGTATTGGTTGGAGCTTAACATTTATAACTTGTTAGGACTTATGCAAACTTATTATGTTGTATATTATGCATGTTAGTATTTTTTTCCGAATAATATAAGATTTTGTGAACTGCTTGTTTATTACTTGTATCCATTAATTTTGTGAACTGTTTATATATTATACAAGTATGAAAACGTTGAATTGGAATTATAGTCTGACAACCATGAAGGCTGAGATAAAACGTGATTGGGTTGGCTCTTTTAAATTATAATGCAATCTTATGCGTCTATTGTAATAAAAAATTGTAGTGACAATTAACTTTCTTGCTACGGTTGAAAATAAAACACAGTCGTAAATGTCAAACTTATTGCATCGGTTATTTTAAAATATGTCGCATTAGGTCAGAGTTTTAGAGCTAAATATCGGTTTGTTGCTACAGGTATTAAAAAACCGTTGTGAATAAATTAGTCTACAGCAACAGTTATTTTAGAATACCCGTCGCAAGAACGAGAATATTGCAATGGTTTTACAACTGTCGCAATAAGTTTATGCCTGTTGCGACAGTCGCATTCGCTACGGTTGTAGAACAGTCGCAAATAGGCTTAAACAACCGACGCAAATGACATGTTTTGTACTAGTGTTCGGTTCATCCTATTCCTGGATGACTTGTATGGACGAGTGTCTAACAGAGTACTTCTAGATGATCACGTACATTGATTTCTTCAAACATACCCAGTGTATTTTTAAGGACATCAATTAGTGATTTGATGGATCTAACGATGTGGCATTCAAAGTTTGACGTACTGATCTAAAAAGGTAGGTAATCATAGCCTCAAGCCTCATCAACAGGGAAATGATAAAAATTGACAGGTGGCATGACTAGTTAGGTCGCACCCAAGTAGGGTGTATTATCACCATCTAGAGAAATTCCTTTTTGTCTTCTTATTCTTTCGCTGCTGTAGCTTTCAGTAACAGTTACTAATCCCAACCGTGGATGATAATACATTCGGTCCACTCAAGCTGAATGAGTGACCGGTCATGTGTGGTCGGCTTGCAAGATGTTCTTGTTGAACCCCAGTGTATCCCTCTAGAGTACACTGATCAGAAGGTGGTTCCATAACTTATCATAGTTGGAATCCAATCTCCAATAAGTGTCATGCAGTTTTTGATTATAGACTATGTATGCAGAGCGAGAGATGCATGCATTCTGCTAGTTGGTTATTTATTTGATATACACTATTATAAAATCATTGGATTTTGATATCAAAACATGTTTTAGGTTATCGTAAGGTAAAAACCATTTGTGTTTATGTGTGAACCGGTCTTACTATTGTCCTTTTCTTTCGAAAGGATTTTTGACTTTAAAATCAAGTTGGATGTTACTTATAAAACTTAGTGAGTTTTCTCATGCTGATTCGCCAGACTGATCTATGGCATTTGAAATGCTCGGGTCAGACTGAGTTTACAGGTTCAGGTTATCTGATGCTGTGAAGTTCATAGATGGGCTGGAGAAGTCCAGACGTATAATATTATCTAGTATTTATTCTGCAGTGTGATGTATACGAGGACAGGTTGTTATAACTGTCCAGAGGTATTGATGTACTCTGATGATTGTAAGTATTTTTCAAGCTCTCAATAAAGATTTATTTCTATATTATATTTTATTCCGCTGCGATGTGAGACTCTCTGTGTGTTAGTTCTTCTTCTTATTCTTCTATTCTAATATTTCTTTCTTTCTTTTCTCATCCTCTAATTTTCTTTCTATTAAAGATTCATATTTTCGTACACTTTGGGTTGGATGTGTGTAATATTAGTCAACTCAAAGGGTACGGATTTGCGGGTCTTTATATTAGGGATATGCTATAGGAGTGATTGTGTAATTTGTTTTATATATTTAACTCATTGAACAATCTTGCTCAAAATAAAAATATTTCTTTGTTATAATATTCTTGATATAATGTGTTATATTAACTAGTCAATTTAATTAAAAGTAATTTTTAATACAAAACATTGAATGAGATATTTTATGATTGTAGTTTCGAAGTGTTATAACTATAAGCAATTTATCACCATGAATATAAATATACCATTTTAAATATTCTAAGTTAAGATGCATTGAGACTAGATATCGATATACTTGTTGAAACTATAACTATAGAACATAACACTCCCTAATTGTTGGGTAGTGTATTACTCAAAGCTATTAGGAGCACGTAGAGTTTACGTACCGATAGTATTGGGTAACAATAAAATGAATCATTCGACAGTGTTTGCAAGCTATTATAAATAAGTTCAAGCAAAAAATAGCAATGTAACTAGTTTAAATAGTTCCCTCGATTTGAAATTACTGTGTACTTTCAATATGAAAGTGTAACAACTTAAAATTTTATAGCTTTGGTTTGAGAATATTAAATTAGTTTTGTATATTCAAAATAATTATTTAATAATTAATATAATCTTTTTTTAATTTGTAACAGATAATTGTAAATCCATTTTTGAAATTGATTTATAAAAATATTTAGCATAAAGAAAATTAGAAAATTTGGCCGAAAAGCTTTTTCAATGTAAAAGTTGTTTGAAATGTTGTAAACACTTGTTTATTTTTTTAACAACTTTTAATTGTTTGCAAACACCATTTATTAAGTATGTTAAAACAAAAGTAAACGTAAAGTGATATGGCGTTAAACTTATATTTTTTATTTTGTTTTAAAAATGAAATTATGGTATATTAAGTGCACTTATTTGTACTTTAAGTCACAGTGCATATATACACATCAAAGTGAAAGGTGGGGATCTTAAAATATAAAGAAAAAAAAGGGAGGGTGTAATGAAGAAGCATGACGGTGAGGTGGAATTGAAATATGGAGGGTAAAGGACAGCGGTAGATTTGCAATTTCCTAAGTGTGTTTTATATAAAGCTACTTTCCTTCTTCCATTATCGTTTCGTTTTATTTCAATATATTTTCTACATTTTCCTTCTTCCTTCTTAAGTTTCAAAATAGTGTTAATGGTATCCATGCCCTTTTTGATTTTTAAACTAAGTTTTAAATTTTAAGCTCTTGTAATGTTGTTAAATCTTTTATATTTTCTTTCTTACTTTTCCTTTTCATCAAAACAAGCCTTTACACTAATTTTCATGCATGACCGAGCCTTATGCTATATAGTCCGAGCCTTGTTTTATCTAGCTCGAGCCTAGTTGTGTTCTAAGGTCCAAGATTCAGTTTAATTAGAAAAGGTGAAGATATATGTTGATTTGGAGTATGATTCGATTTAGTAAGCTTTAAAGTGAGTAAATTCTACCTTTTGGGGATCGAAAACTTTAGACTTTGGCTATTTATTGCATGGTATGTTGAATTATGTTGTTAGATTTCCATGTCATATATAGAACTATGTTGTTAGATTTCCATGTCGTATATGGTGAATACACCTTTTGATTATAAGACTTAAAATATACATTTAAATTTTAAAGTTGTCACCTTGTTATGAATTGTAGTTATGTTTTGCGAATGGATGATTATGGTTTATGTCTATGATGTATAAGCTTATATTTTATTGCATGTTAGTAATGTATGCTAAGAAAAGTAAGAACTTTAAGTTTGTCGCAATAAGAGTTCCTTGTAGTCTAATTTGTTTTACTTACGTGTACTTTAGAAAGTTTATAAAGTTTTAACCTTTTGTTTTAGTCTAAAACTCTACTTTGCTTTTTTTAAACTTTTTTCTAAATTTTGACGAGGTAGTAAAGTTAAAGATAGAATTCTAAAAGTTATTTAATGAAAAATCAAGTTTGAAATTTCAGGTCATATAGCAATAATCGATATAAACACAGTCCATGAAAGCAAACTATTTTTGGGTTTAAAAATTATTTTTAACTTAAATATTCTATGTAAATGTTATTGATGCTAATTTCAAGTATAACTATAAAGAATTATTTAACTAACTAAGGTAATTAGTACTAGATTGACACTTTTCTATGGAATAGAAAAGCGCAAATTTATTATAAATTACTGCAATCGCACAAGTGAGAAGTATGCAGGTCGAACACAGGGAGGAAAATTAATATTTATTATTTATATATTTCATGGGCAAGTTAGACGAAATTGGAGGATTTGATTGAAATAAAAATTGAAACTGTAATTTGATTCTGAACAAATCTAATTGACGACCAAATCACAATTATCAATTAAAAACAAATTAAAACTGCAATTGAATTCACTACATATTAGAATCTAATCGGATCTATAATAAATTCAATGATAGAAAAGTAAAACAAAATACTGAAATAAAAGCTGTAGAAAAGAAATAAACAACAAAAATAAAAATTAGGATTACTACTGAATCTAATTAGACAGTCAATCACTAATGAGAAAATAAAATGCAATAGTAAATTGTGCTCTACCAAATCTAATTGAATAGACAATACAAAATTACTAGACCTAATAGGAGTATAGAAAAGAAATCTCTCAATTCCTGGATGAAGTTTACAATGAGAATACATGGATATTTATAGGATAGATTAGCCAACCTAAACCCTTACAAATGGGCCTTAGTTAAACCTATTAAGTTATGGCCTTTCCTTTTTTTCCTCTTGCTTCCTTTACAAGTCTTACTTGATTTGTGATATGCATATGCTTTCCATCAATCATTCTCTTGTCCAAAAAGGAATTTGATTTGAGATCTTCATTTGCAAGTCTTTATACATACATACACACACACGCACACACACACATACATACATACACACACACACAAAACAATTTGATCTCTTTTTTCTGTTTTTCTAATTGCATGTGGCTTAGTCGACATATCTGTAAAGATGACAAAATAATACCCAACTAATCCTTAATTATAGACAAAAGATAAAATGTAAGAGCACAAAATAAACACATTTTCATGTTAATCGGTACTTAAGCAATAATTAACAATGTAATTTGTACTTAAGTGTTAATTAAGTAAGCTAATCATAATTACTATAATTAGTTAAGTAAGATTATCTTAATTATTATTTAGTTAGTTAAGTAAGCTAATCAAAATTACTATAAACACATTTTCTGATTGCATGTGGCTTATTATTATTTAATGATGTTATTTAAGGATCAATTACTTAAGTAAGATTATCTTAATTATAATTAGGTTTAAATATTTAATTAATTGTTAATTAAATTAAGATATAATTTAAGAAGTTAAATAAGATTAATTTAATTATCAAATTTTTTGATGGGGACCCCCTTCATTTCTTCTTCTTTTCCCGCCTCTCTCTTCGTCATCCCCATACCTTCCACCTTGTTCCTCGACCCATCACCTCAAGCCACTAGCCTCTGACCCTCCTCCTACTAACCCTGTCCCTTCTCCTTTGTCTCCTGCTCTACTTCCTGTTAGAATTTATTTTTGGCTTTTGGCTTTGATACCAATTTGTTGGTTTTTGAAGAAGTTTTAATACTAGTTTGATGGAGTAGAGAATGTTGGAGGAAGGAGACTTTATTTTATTTCTTGCACTTTTTCCTTTTTTCCTTTTCTTTCTTTTTTCTTCACTTTCAACACATTACAACTAAAATGACCACTTATATATAGTGGTTTACAAATCATTTTAATAGACACAACATTAAATGAACATGACTTTTCACCGAACAGACATGACACTTCACTGAACGGACATGACACTTCATTGAACGGACATGACACTTGACGAACGGATATTACTCTTGACGAACGGACATCACTTTTGATGAATGGACATGTCTCTTTATTTAATACACACTACAATAATTAATTAATTTTGGTTTACGCCAATAATGCCTCCCCTAAATCAAAATTCCTTCGAATGTCTAATGCAACAACATTTTTTTGAACACGATACCACTTGTGCTCTTTTGTGTTGCTATCCAATCTTTATATTTTTCATGTTTCGATAAAAATAGGGATATTATCCGAATTTTCTTTTTTGTCTTCTTCTTCTGTGGAGACATCAACTTATCATGCATTTTATCCTTGGGAGTTGTCTTTTCAACCACATCCTTGCTAGTAAATGTCACAAATTAAAAAAAACACTCGACCTTTTGGTGGCATGATCAACCATGATCTGAACTTCAACTATTTCTCCATAAGAGCTACAATTCTCTTTTGGTTTATCATCAATGTATGTTGGAGGCAAACCGCCAATAAAGATTTTCTTTGTTTTGAGTCCACCTGCCTCTTTGGTTGGCGTGCTATCTCTTGGAAGCATTCTTTTAACATCCAATGTTCTTTTGTCTATGATATAATCATCACTTAGAACTTTGTCAAGCAACGATGGATTGGAAAATCTAACAAATCCAAAGCCATGAGATTTTTGTGTGAATTTATCTATCATTATGGTTGAATCTGTGATCTCCCCATATTTCCTGAAGTGACTGGAGAATGTTTCTTCAGTAGTATCCTTAGTAAGATCGTGTGTTTCTTGGGTATCTTTAGCACCATTTGCTTCTTTGTTGTTGTTAGCATCATTTGCTTCTTTCATTATTTCAACTGATCCATCATCAGTCACCATGACCTTCTTCTTTTTTGGTTCAGCTGCAACATTTTTGTGCTTTAACTCCATCCTTTTGTTCTTGTTATGCTCAACTACGGGTGTATTGCTCTGAAGAAAGTTTGCCTCTTTTGAAACCACAATTTTAGATTCTTTTCCCATATCTGCAAAGCTACTAGCAGTGTCTTTGACATCATTTTCGGTAGTTTCTTTTGCAGCATCGTCGAACTTGGGCAGTGATTCACCATCTTTTTCTTCTTTAGGCTTGTTTGCAACATCACCGTATTTTATATTGTTTGCATTATCTTTCACATCAGTGGTTGACTTAACCTCTTCAATGTGTACTTTGGCTTCGTTGCCATTTGGCATGTTTGCGGGCTCAATTTCACTACTTTCAGCTTTGGCTTCAGAAATAACCTCTTTCAATTTATCTTCTTGTGTATTCTCCTCCACGTTCTTACCATAAATCTCCTTCAATAACTTCCACGCATCTTTTGCGCAACTTTCTCCAATAATATGATCATATGCTTCATCATCGATATTCGCAGTCATCACAATACGAGCTTGCAGGTCATTCCAACTCAATATTGTGATCGATTTTCTTTCTTTCTCCGTCTAATCTTTAGTATCTTCTGGATCTTCAAAGCCATTTTCAACGATCTCCCATAATCCTTTAGAGATCAATTCTTCTTTCTTTTTGTTACTCCACACTTCATAGTTTTCTTTTGTGGGAACAAACGGAAAAAGAAATCGAAATGCCATATTTCAACCAGGCTCTGATGCCACTTGTTAGAGTTTATTTTTGGCTTTTGGCTTTGATACCAATTTATTGGTTTTTGAAGAAGTTTTGATACTAGTTTGATGGAGTAGAGAAGCTATGATACTAGTTTGTTGGAGGAAGGAGACTTTATTTTATTTCTTGCACTTTTTCCTTTTTTCCTTTTCTTTCTTTTTTCCTCACTTTCAACACATTACAACTAAAATGACCACTTATATATAGTGGTTTACAAATCATTTCAATAGACACAACATTAAATGAACATGACACTTCACCGAACAGACATGACACTTCACTGAACGGACATGACACTTCACTGAACGGACATGACACTTCACTGAACGGACATGACACTTGATGAACGGATATTACTCTTGACGAATGGACATCACATTTGATGAATGGACATGTCTCTTTATTTAATACACACTACAATAATTGATTAATTTTGGTTTACGCCAACACTTCCCAGTTTGGTGTTCTTTGTTCAAATAAGGATAGTATATGCCATGAGAATTCTTTTTGGAATATAACGGGTTGGCCATTATGCCACCTAGTGATGTTATACAAGCCGACAACGCCATTTGGAGCGAATTCCTTGTTGGTTTCTTCCTTTACCACCCTATCCCTTTTTCTTCTGTCATTTACTACCTCAATAAAGCGTGGAAGCTTAAAGGAACCTTTTCAGTTAAATCTGATGGCTTTGTGTTCCTTGTCAAGTTCTTTAACATTGAAGATCATAGGAGAATCGCGGAGTCTGACCCCATTGTTATGCGTAGTAAGTTATTCATTATTAAACATGGGATGAAAATGTTGGAAATATTTGTGGAAGGATTAGAACCATATCGGTTTAGATTAAATTATCCAACATAACTATGTATGCTTGGTCTCACATTGGAATAAATTGGTTGGCAGCTAGGGCTGGGAAATGTTGTATATGGATGTTACAACAGAAAAATTGGAGAGGATTTCCTATGCCAAGTGCTTAGTGGAGGTTAACCATAATCAAGAGTTGCCTGACTATTTTCCTGTAAAACTTATTGATGCTCAGATCAAGTTGTTCAAGTGCATTTTCCTATGCCGAGTGCTTAGTGTTAAAGAATCGAGCTGCCTTTATTCCCCTCAAGAAGTATTCTAGATAATGTTTTTCTTGCTCAAGAGTTGCTTAAAGGATATGGTAGATCTAATGTTTCCCCTAGTGTTGCTCTCAAAATTGGAATTTCTAAAGCATATGATTTTGTGCAATGGTCTACTATAGTAAGGATAATGGCTTTCATGGGATTTCCAAAGGTTTTGTTTCATGGATCTATGTTTGCATATCCTCCCCTAACCTTCTTTGTTGTTAGAAATGGTAGACCTGTTGGTTACTTCAAGAGTAAAAAAGGTATTCGGTAAGGTAACCCTATATCATTTTATATTTTCATTTGGTCATTTAGGTTTGTAATTTAATGTTTGCTGCCAAGAACACCCTTTAACAAATAAAGTACCACCCTAAATGCTCTCACTTGCAAATCTCCTCTATCATGTTTGATGATGATATAATGGTGTTCACTAAACCGAAACTTCTTTCTTTGAATTGTGTGGTTGAAACCCTTCAACAATTTCATAGTATGGTTGTCTCAAAATTAACCCTTCCAAGTCTACTTTTCTGGTTGTTGGTGTCCCTGATGAGGTTGCCAATACTTTGTTCAGTCACACTGGTTTCTCACTACAACAAAAACACCTTTTAACAACATCTGATTTACAACGGGCACATAATGCCCCTTGTAATAGTGACGAAAAACAACGGTTCTCTAGAGGGCTGTTGTAATAACAGGCCTGTAGGAGGACTTTTTGACAACGGGCTTCTCACGCCCCTTGTAATAAACCCTATTACAAGTGTCATTAGCAACCCGTTGTAAAAGGCTTCAGGTTTAGATCACCATTTACATATTTTACAGCAGGATCTTCTTGCCCGTTGTAATAGGATTATTTTACGATGGTCTCCTGCCACTTGTAATAGAGTTCTACGTAATCTCATTTTAACATCGGGCTTCTTTTGCCCGTTGTAATAGGGTTCAGTTTGACTACTAGGATATATATACTTTTACAACCTATTATACCTAACGATAATTAGATGTCCGTTGTAACAAATGTATGCTATCAATTTTGATAGCCAATAATTTATTTTTACAATGCTTTATTAATTTTTTTTAAATAGTTAATCATTAATGATATTATATTAATTAATTATATGCTACTAATTGCTAATTATATTATTTTAGTACTTATGACTAATTAATAATATTATATTAATCGTAGGTAATTAATCGCTAATTATATTACTTATATTAATCATAGGTTATTAATCATTAATATTATTATTTTATTATTTATTAATATTTTATAATTAATCATTAATGATATTATATTAATCATATATGTTATTAATTGCTAATTATAATATTTTAGTACTTATTACTTATCATTTATTATATTATATTAACAAATGTATGCTGTCATAGTTTAATTATGGTGTTAATTAATTTATACTTATAATTAAGTAATACTTAATAAGTAATAATCATATATATTACTAATTTTAATAGTTTTGTTTGATACCACTGTGGTAATTTTGTCAGGTAGGATATATATTTATCAAAGTTTTTACCTAACTATATTTTTATATTTTTATTTTTTAAAAAGAAACAGTACTTAATCAACACTATACAATAGTTGAAATTTGGCCTCTTCGCCGCCACTTACAACCACATTACTCATCGCTCAACCTAAAACTTTTGAACTGAGCCTCCCTCCATGCCTTTATAGCCCTACCCTCATCGCTATCACTACCTCCAATTGCCTTAGTCCTCTTCCGTCCAATCATTGGTCAGTTTCTTAGCCACCGTAAGCTTCTGTTTCATCACTGGAAGGTAACGTACCAACATTTGATGATCAAATGTATTTCAATTCTTAGCCTATGCAGTAGCCATCCATTTCAATTCTTAAAATATTATGACATTCTTAATTAATTTACAATATGATGATCAAATTTTAAGTGATTGTTATTAGTTTGAAAGGTTACACACTTATTATAGTCAACACTTAACATAATTTCGTGCTCGTTGTCGTCATTCATTTCCCCATTACTGTCTTTCGATTAACACATACCGTATCCCATTAACCAAAACATAATTTCCTCTCGAAAATCAATCTTCCCACAAAATCGATCATGGCGGCTCCAGCGTTTTGATTTTTCCATAGCAACCGCATCACTTCTCCGAATCTACAATCCAGTTCTACTTCTCTCGCTTCGAAGTTAGGGCAAACGAAATCGAGATCCAGATCTACTTCTCTCGCTACGAATAGGTATGGTTTTAGTTTAGTTTTCTATCTGTTGATGATGTGATTATGTGATTTAGGTTTTCTATCTGTTGATGATGTGATTATGCGAAAAGTTAGGGTTTCGATTATGTGATTTAGGTTTTCTATATGTTGATGATGATTCTTGTGCTTTTGATATCGTTTAGCTTGATTTATTTGCATGTGAGTAAATCGAACCAAAACCATTGCATGGAACTATATTACCTTGTCAGCGTTGTACTGCAATTATGTGGCAAATTCGTAGCATGGAAACTAAATATGAGGCTTTGTCATTTAAATTGTATGCTTTAGGCCTTCTACCGTGTTGGTGGTGTTGATAGTGGCAATCGTGAGCCACTCTATAGTCAGGGTTTGGATTTTGATCAAATTAAAGAGGAGTTACGTAATTTTGAGTGTGCAGATGGATTGGTTTATGCTTGGAGCTGTTGTGGTAAGGTTTTGGGTATATCAAAAGAGTGGTAGAGAGGACGAAGGGGAAAACTCATAGGAATATATATATATATATATATATATGATCTTTTCTTCTTTTCTGCTTTAATAATAACTATTAATACAATCAAATTATTCAGTCAATCGTATAGCTCTCAAAATATCGTTGGATTCCAAGTGAAATAAATGGTTTGTATTGAATAGGATCTAGTAACATTCTTTTTTAAGATGTTAACTTATATTTGTTTCCACGGGTGGAACAGTGATAATAAAGACCAATGGACGCTGCTAATCCCAACAATCAAAATATGATGTTGACTTATTGCCATGAACAACAGTGTTAACGAAATTGAACTCCTTTGTGTACAAGTCAAATTTGAAAATGTTATTCAACATCATCCGTCTCTATCACTAAAATCAAATCCTAATGACAAAATACAACCGACATAATTAAGTTGAATTTATAGATTATATATATTATATAGCAGGCGACTTGGAAGACACCGTAAGTTATTAGTGATAATTAAAGCTGAACTACTGAGCTTATAAAATATATATTACAAAACAGTACATATATTGTGAAAATTGGTTCGCACTTTTCCATCGTGCATGCGTATGCAAATCATAATAGACTAGTGTAACTGATCCGCAGAATATCTTAGAGGATACAGTTAAAAATTTGCAGAGAGTTAAGTTGCTGTTGTTCTTTTATGAAGGGGCATATTGTACACAGTCCACCCCTCACGCCAGGTTATTTAAAGTGATATCGATGGGTAGGTTTTGGAAATAAAAGGACTGTACGCATATATAACAGTAATAAGTTAATTAAAATCTATCATACAAGCCAATGTATGTTGTTGAGTAAGAGAAGGACTTAAACAGGCGTTGCCAATCTTAGTACAGTATCTACATTCATACATATAATACTTACAAAAAAAGATAAAGATAAACAAATAAATACCTGGGTGTAAGGATATTCAAGAATTGTATGAAAATATATGTTGTTGAGTAAGAGAAGGACTTAGACAGGCGTTGCCAATCGACCTTGTAGTTTTCAAAAAACAGCACCTGCATCTGGAAATAATTAGCCCAACTGGTATGAATTAATAAGTTGAGGTCATTTTGGCAGGCATAATTATTAACAAGGTAATGTTATGTCTTTGTTATAAGACGTAGCTGGTGCATGCTTCCATATATTAGTTTTCATTGAGGGAAAAAGTGAGTGAGTTGGGGTGGAGTGAAGATCCCACTCTTTTGGGTTCCAACATGTAGTTTAAAGTCTGCAGTGAGAATAATTCAGAGAAGAAAGGTTATAAGAGTAATTAAAAACTAAGTGTAATTAGTGAAATCTTAGTGAAATGATTGTAATTAGTGAAATTTGATATTTAGTATGAATTACCAATTAAAATTATTTTTCAAATAGTTAAACATTTTGTCATCGTAACAACCATACGTATGATTTGTTCTATATATAATTAAATAATCAACTGCGTATTTGTATGATAAAAAACTTCTAAATTTTTTTAAAAGTTCCAAAAGCATTAGACATGAATAAAAAAATAGCTAATTAGACATGAATATACATATATATAGGCATTTGCAAAGATTTTTAACCTACGATTATAATGTTGTTAATTCCGTGAAGCATCAACGACTCCAAGTGTAAGAGTTGGAGTGATGTCTAAAGCGATATTCCATCATGAGAAGGACTCATAATTTTTTGGACATAACATCTTTTCATTAGGTTTTAACATCAGAGGATTATCAAGATGGACAAAGCATGGATCCACCTACCAAGGTTTTGTCAATTTTGATTATTAGTTTATACTTGTAATTATTTGTATACTGATTAGTGATTCGTTTGTGTCATAGAATGTCCGAAGAATATAGACAAGCTGTTCGGAATTTTGTTTATGGGCATGCAGAAAGGAAGGGAAATCCAGAAAAAATTGTTTGCCCCTGTTCAAAATGTAGGAATCTTATCCGCCATCCGTCAAGAGATGTCGTATCACACTTGATTATTTTTGGATTTGACCCAACATATGATGTATGGATTTTTCACGGAGAAGCACGCCGTTCAGGAAATGAAGGTAATGGGGAGACAAATGCATATAAAATGTACTTAGACACACAAATGTGTAATGAAGAAATGGAATATCATGGTAATGTAAGACATGGGGTAGAGATTAAGGAGATGATAGAAAATTCAGAAATTCCTTTGTACCCTGGTTGTGCAAGCCACACAAAATTATCTGCCATAATACTTCTTTACAGGCACAAGGCTCGAAATGGTGTATCTGATACGGCTTTTACCGAACTCCTTAAACTTCTCAAAGATATGCTACCTATGGAAAACACGCTTCCTGATTCTACATATGCAACAAAGAAGCTGTTGAAATCATTTGGTTTAGGCTATAGACAAATACATGCATGTGTAAATGATTGTTGTCTTTTCAGGAAAGAGCTTGCAGATAGTGATTTTTGCCCAAAATGTGGAAAATCTCGTTGGAAAAAAAATAAGACGAAGGAAGATGGAAAGCAAACCAAAGTAGCTGCAAAAATATTGAGATACTTTCCAATAATACCAAGACTGAAAAGAATGTTTATTTCTTCAGAAACAGCAGAGCAATTAAGATGGCATAGCACTCATAAGAGTGAAGATGGTAAATTACGTCATCCAGTAGATTCTTCTCAGTGGGCTACAATTGATAGTATGTATACTTCATTTGCATCTGATCCACGAAATTTAAGGCTTGGTCTTGCAAGTGATGGCTTTAATCCCTCTGGAGATTGGAATTGTAAATATAGTTGTTGGCCAGTATTTCTTGTTGCATACAACTTCGCTCCGTGGCTTTGTATGCACAAAGATAATATGATGTTATCTTTATTAATTCCTGGACCACGACAACCAGGGAATGATATTGATGTGTATCTATAACTGCTTATCGAAGATTTGAAAAAATTATGGAATAAAGGGGTGAAGGCATATGATGCATACACTTGCAACGAATTTAGATTACATGCAGTTTTAATGTGGACAATAAATGATTTTCCAGCTTATGGAAATTTAGCAGGTTGTACTGTAAAGGGTAAGAAGGCATGTCCTGTTTGTGGCGTTAATACATACTCAATATGGTTACCATTTAGTAAGAAATGTGCATATTTAGGACATAGGCGATTCCTTGATCCTAATCATGAATATCGTCAAAGAAAAAACTTGTTTGATGGAACCATAGAAAATAGACAAAAGCCTCCAATACAAACCGGTATCCAAGTCTTTGATATTGTTAAAGATATTTGTAATGACTGGGGGAAAAAATCAAAGGAGGAAGAGAAAGAGAAGGAAAAAAGGAAAAGAAAAAGGGGAGAAGAGAAGGAAAAAAGAAGTCAAATGTGGAAAAAGAAGTCTATTTTCTTTGATTTGCCATATTGGCAGGTAAAGTTTAATTAGAAATTGCTTCTTTTTTATCGATATAATCGTTACTTTATTATTAAATAGTTATAATTTATTTTTGATTTTCTTAGGTACTTCCTTTGCGTCACAATCTAGATGTAATGCATGTTGAAAAAAATATCGGTGAAAGTATTCTTGGTACGTTACTTGATATTAAAGGAAAATCTAAAGATGGCATTAATTCACGTAAAGATCTAGAAGTATTGGGTATTAGGAAGAAGTTACATCCTATAGAGATGGGAAGCAAAGCATTACTTCCACCCGCCCCATGCACCTTGACTGATCAAGAAAAGGAGATCTTTTACAATAGAATGAGGAATTTGAAAGTACCAGATGGGTATAGCTCAAACATTGGGAAATGTTTTGCTAAAGAAAACAAAATTTCAAATCTTAAGTCTCATGATTATCATGTTTTGATGCAACAACTGTTGTCTGTATCACTGAGAGGACTTCTACCTAATGGGACATGGAATGCATTACTACGACTATGCTCTTTTTACAACGACATTTTTCAAAGAGTGCTTGATAAAGATAAATTAGAATCCATCGAGAATCAGATCGCATTAACACTATGCGATCTTGAGAGATATTTTCCTCCTTCATTTTTCGACATCATGATTCACTTAACAATACATTTATCAAGGGAAGCTAGAATTTGTGGGCCAGTACAATATCGGTGGATGTATCCATTCGAAAGGTAAAATTTGAAATTAGTACGTATAGTAGTTGATAACATATGTGCTTGTGAAAATATTTCATTTATGCATCTTGATTATAGATACATGAAAACACTAAAGGGGTATGTTAAAAATCAAGCACGGCCTGAAGGATGCATAGTTGAGCGTTATTCTGCTGATGAGTGCATGAAGTATTGTGTTGGCTATATTAATGGTGCATTAGAAATTGGACAAAGAAAAAATAGAAATGAAGTGGAACGAAGTGATTCCATGCTCGAGGGGCGTCCTATATCTAAAGGAAATCCTATGGTACTCAATAAGGAGGTGATTGATGTTGCTCATCGATATGTGTTGTTTAACATCGAGGGAAGTAGAGCCTTATATAAAGTAAGCACAAGTTTAATTCAATTATTTTATATGAAATAAATTAGATTGACTTGTATGATTACGTATATAGGATGTACAATGAGGAGCTGAAACGTTTGCATCCTTGGCTTTCACGGGATGATTTGGAACTTTCAAAGTTGCATTCAGAGACTTTTAGTAATTGGTTTAAAAAAAAGGTTGGCAATGCTATATCTTTTAGGATGGATAAGTTCGGCATAGAAGTATATGTTATTGTAACTAGTCTTTATGTATAACATTATGCTTTTTCAGGTTCGAGATGATAGAAAAACATCCGATGTTAGTGAACTAATAAATTGGCTTTCACATGGACCTCGTCATCAAGTAATTTCTTATACTGGCTATATAATTAATGGTCGCCATTTTCATACTAAAGACAATGATAAATCTACACAAAATAGTGGTGTTTCAATTGAGGCAAGTACTGTTCGCATAGATGGATCCATTGAGAAAGTACCATACTATGGTGTTTTGCGTGAGATTTTGTTGTTTTACTACCGCCAGTTCCAAATTGCCTTGTTTAAGTGTGATTGGGCAAATATTGACCGTGGGGTTAAGGTTTACATCAATTTCAAAATCAATTTGCAAACGACCCTTTCATCTTGGCGACACAAGCTATACAAGTGTTTTTTTGTAGAGAAAATAGTTCTTCAAATTGGTATGTTGTGCTAAGAGCACCCGCTAGAGGTTTCCATGAGTTGGAAAGCTATGATGAGGAGGATGAGTCAACTAGCAAACCGGTAGATGAGTCACTACTTGATGATAGAGATGTCGATGATGGGGACGAAAGTTATATAAGGAAGGATTGTGACGGTATTTTGGTATGATATAAGCACACTTTATTGATATTTGCATTACACGTATTTATAATTTTAAAGAGGGTAATTATACATAAGCTGTGCATAGTCATATTAATTAATCATGCATTATTGACCATGAATTTTGATTTTAATTTTGGGGAAAAAAGTTAAATTTTCTTTTGCGGGTATTGCTATTGTATGTTAGGATTTTCATATTTTGCAATAATGACTAATTAGTATGATGTTCTAATTATTTATATATATTATGATTTTTTTTCTAGGTTTCTCCCTTAGTCGAAGATAGTTGAACTTGAAACATCTGTGGGTAAAATGGTGCAAGATCAAGGAGAGGTATTTTGCACTTCTATTTTCATAATTACCTGTTTTGTTTTGGCCCTATATGTGCAGTAAAGTTAAGACAACTTATGTATATGCATATGTTTCTACTGTCCATGTGTGCGTTATGATTATGAATATAATTATGCAGTTTACTTAATTAATTCATCTAATTACTTAGATTAGGATGGTAGGGATTGACTTTGTGGTAGAAGAATACAGTCCGGTTCCTTCCTTATTATTTCATCTGTACTCACGCAAAACCTTCCGTTACGTTGGTTTAAAGTAACACGGTCCGCATTTTCCTTTTATTTCGGACCTTTAGAACAACAGTACAAGCCGACATTTAAGACTGCTCCCTTCATAACATCGTTCAAGCCACCATCCTCCTATACAAATGTTACGTTTTAGTTAGTATAAATTGATTAAACTAATTAATTCTTAAACATTTATTTTAATTAACTAAATTACGGTTAGGAGGAAGATTCTGCCAAACTCAAAATGTTTTCACCCCAGGTTTGTTCATTCGTTCTGTACTTTTCGCCTGCAACACACTCACAGAACACGGTTTCAGTAAACATTTTATAGTATAAGTGATTTAATTACTAATTAACTTCTAACTAATGAAATAAATAACTTAATTACTCAGTGATTAAGAGCCAAATATCAGATTTCATCCATTCACGTCCACTGTCCCCGATCAGCTGTAACATTCATGTACAAGCCCCAGTGTTAATGAAATAGTTTTAACTTTTAATTAATAAATGTTATAGTTAGTATGATTACTTGATTAACAAATTTTAGGCCCATTAATACTTCCTTTTCACGTAGGTTTCAAACAGCCTGCATACCCTTTTCATATTTTTTTGCAAAATACTTCATCACGCAAATCCCGTCTTCTTCACCTGTATACCCAGTTCTTCTTTGCTCTTCTTCACAAACCCACTTCCCGACGTTATACTGTACACACAGCTTCACTCTATCTTCTACCCGAACTACTGTACACACCATGCAGCCTCGTTCTGACCTGTATCTTGTATACATTCTGTCGTGTCAAACAAATGCCCGATACTTTGTTTGTTCCCAACATTTCCTTTTTGTTAAAACACTCAGGTCCGACCCCTTTAAACTGCCTGCACAGTCCACGATTCGTTCTCAAAGTTCATGATTATATATATATAATTATATAATTATAGATTAATTGATTGTGCTAATACGTACTTAACCTGCCATTTAGAATTGAAGAGAATAAAAACACGGGTCCATTGTCTTCCTCATTCTTGCAACAGAACCCAAACCGCATATACCCATTTCTCTGCTCCGTCCATTTGCTTGACCGCCTCCATCTTCTCCGACGATCGCACCAACCGCCGTATAAGTAACCCAGATCGACTTCTTCTCCCATGCTTGTCATGCCGACGCCATTACTCCCCCTTCCGGTGGCCTCCAGCGCCATCCAATGTTTAACATCCATTGTCAGGTCCGACAAAATTTTTCGCCAAACATCACAAAAAAAATCCCATTCGAGCGTCGTTCTTTGCTGATCGTGAATCCGCACTCCAATTTGCATCTCGACCTCTAGAACTCAAGATAACGTTAAACCTAGATGATAATCTTTTAGAAATAGTATTGTGATGATGCTCCAACTGACTACTGTGTATTATTACTATAATTTGTAACAGCAGTTTGGCAATCTTTGATACACGCCCGGATTAATTACCATTAAATTTTGGCACTAAAATATTCTTTTAACCCATTGTAGACGTGACGAGGAGCATTTCATCACTTTCATATATCTAGTTTGCTAATGGTTGGACTATAAATTTTGCCTAAATCTTTGCTAAAAATTACCTTGTGTCCTACTTTAGTATGCTGCACAGTTTATTATGCTGCACAGTTTACCTTAACTAACTCAATAACCCATCAAACCCATACAAACATTTCAGAACTGTACTAGAATTTATGTTGACTGTGTATGCTAATTTCAGATATCAAAGGTAGCAATGAGATATTTGAAGAGGCAATCTCTAGCTGCAGTTGCAACTTCACATGTAAAAGATAAGACTGCTGGTGCGAAAATCAATGAAAAAAAGATGTGCTGATGTTGCTTTTCAAAGTTTAAACAGTAATGTTAGAGGATCTCCTCGGAAGCGTATTGGAATGCAGCCTCTACCCGATGATATTCAGTCTCCGAATCCCAATCCGGTTAGAAGATCCCCTCGCAAGCGTAATGAAATGCAGCCTCCACCCGATAATATTCACTCTTCGAATCTCAAACGGGTTAGAACATCCCCTCGGAAGCATAAGGAAATGCAGCCTCCACCCGATAATATTCACTCTCCAAATCTCAATCAGGTTAGGACATCCCCTCGGAAGCGTAAGGAAATGCAGCCTCCACCCGATAATATTCACTCTCCAAGTCTCAATCGTGGCCCTAATTCAATCGGATCTACAAATATCACCCCCACAAACATAGGTCCACACGATGCCATGGTTGCCTTGAACAATCCAAATTCTAATGATGGTATTCAACAAGAGACGGCAAGAAAAAAAGAGGGAGGACGATGATGAAAAAAATTTCTTTGACGCCAAATGAAAAGGCCGAAGTTATATTCAACGATCGAGGTCAACCAATAGGCTCCAACTCTAAACACTTATCATCGTATCTTGGTACCTTAGCAAGGGAGATGATACCTTTGACCGTTTCAGAGTGGAAAAAGGTTGACATAAACTTAAAGGAAGATGTATGGACTTGTATTCAGGTATGATTTTGATCTGTACATTTAGTTTTTGGGTTTTTTTTCCTTGGATAAATGTTCTCTTTTTGGCTTTAAAATACATATTGAATTTCTATTGTTCTTCGGCGTACTCTGACTTGCGTCCACATCAATAACACATACACGGGCGGATCCAGAAATACTAGTGTTTTATATTTTAATTTTTTTCTTCTGAATTTTTTTTCTGGTGCAAATTCCTTCTTTCTGATCCTGGGCTACAGCCCAGGGCCAGATCCGCCCTTGAACACATAGAAGAAATAAATAATTGAAGGTAATCCCTCGGAAAGATTCATCTCTTCAAGCTTAGCTCGGGTTTGAGTTCAATTGCAAAGCACAAAAACATTGAAACGTTGACCATTTTTGATTAAAAACCATAAAACACAGTTTGGAATATTATAATGGTTTCAATACGTATGCAAAACCTAATTCATAAATTTTTATTGAAAAATAAAATTATTTACTTCCTGACTGAGTGTAGGAATTTATAACAAATTATTACATGAAAATTGCAACAAAAAGATTATATATCTATCGTTCATTGTATGAAATCTTAACATGTGGATATGTTGGAAAATGAAGATACCGTGTTACAAATTTTGTAAGATGCAGCAGCTCGAATAGATAGTATCCACATGCTGTAGAAAGCTGACTGGTGACAGTAAACTACAGAAGTAAATTCCATGGAAAATATTTTCAAATAGGCGTACACCAAATTGGTTATCCTTCTTAAATTAAATATGGTAAATATATTTAAAAGGATAACTTATAATTATTCTAAATATTCAACATTCTACAGTTTTTCAATGATATCATTATTTAGTTAGACTAATTTATGTTTATTAGTTTAATGCCCAATTGCCCAAGCAAGATCAAGAATGTTGGTAATTGGCAGGGATGCATGCAGAGATACTACACAGTGGGGGCGGATTTTACATTTTTTCAATTTTGAGTAACACATTAAATATTATAATTAAATAAATATATAGATCAAACACATATATGTTACCATTTAATAAAAAATCATACAAAATATCACCATAAAATATAAGTTTTAAAACACTGGGTTACGTTTGGTTTTTATTTTTAGTTTTGGGTTTTCATACGTACAAAGTACGAACGATACACACATATCGTGGAAAACGATTGTTTTACTAAACAAAGTTAGCACACAAAACCAAAAACAACTTTTTATAATTTCCCTTATTTTAAGAAATAATTGAAGAACGACGACAAATTTATCTATTGACCATAGAGGAGTCATGATACTTTTCATTATAGAAAACTATTTCGAGTGTTACTCTTGTAATAGGCAGTAATAATGTAAACTTCTGAAGGAAAAAAAAACAGGATATAGACGTTACTAACAGGTTTGAATGAACTTAATCAAAATGTTGAATATTGAATTTAACAATTCAAGTAAAAATTCAATAAATACCATACATAAACATATCTTATGAGAAAAACAAAGCAATTCCAATTCCAATTCCTGTGTATTTAGTTCCTGTTTCAGGATTTTAACCCAAAATATACGGGTTAGGAGAAAAATATAAATACTGTACAACACATCATTTACCATTTTACCTAGGTGGTAACTCATCGTCCTTTCCTTTAAAGTTGAAACAACCAATAGGAAAATAATTAAGGCAGATCATTTACGGTAGGTAACCCGTTCTCTCAAGGAAGATGTTGAACTTTTCTTTAATCATTGGAGCCTTACTGTAATTAGAATTCGCTACTTTTTAATTTGGGGTGAATACTAAGGCTCTATTATTTATTGGACCAACACTTTATGTGTGGTTATTTTCAGTTTTTTTTTACATCAAAAGATGAAGTGACTTGTTTATGTATGAGCTATGGTTTGGTTTTACTGCATCTCTTTTAAGCTCGGTAGCTGATAGAGAATATGTATGTAGTAGGTGAATGTTTCTCGAATTTCTGTTATTGCATGTAAATTAATATATAATTTTATTAACCAAGTAAAATGCTCATATTAGATTGATATAAGATTGGTTATGTACCAATTGTATTTATACCATACATAAATAGGAACAAAATACTTATGTTTAATTTAAAGAAAAAAGAAAGAACAAATGAAATCTGTCTCTGCTGCTCTACTGAAACTGAAAACAAAGCATGAAAATACACACCTATATGCAACCTTTTCTATTGTATTTTTTACAAAATCCAGTGGGGTCGGCCGACCCCGCTGGGCCTATGCTCGGTCCGTCATTGGTAATTGGTAAAGTTGCTTGTCATCCCAACTTGAATTCCCAATTCATTCTTCGACCATTTCTAAATGCAACTATAACATTTCAAGTCATTTCAATTTGGTTTGAATTCCCTAAGCGTAGTTAAAGCTGTTTTGTCCCAGTAGCATAGGATAGCACCCCATCAACATAAAGACAAATTATAATGGTTTATTTCACCTCGTCTATTATGAATGAATTTCTTTTGGCATAATAGAAGTTACAATTGCCATTATTTTGACCCCATCAACAAAAAGACAAATACTTGTGTTTGGACTCCTTTATTTTTACTTCATTTCATTCCAATGGTTTATCCATCATAATTCCTCCAAAATTACTTTATGCTTTGCCTGTCAACTAATCTTGTATTAGGTAAGAACTGAAATATTCTTATTTCTGTTTCCAGTATGTATAATAGATAACATGTATAGAACCATACAATTCAATACAAGGACATAAAAGATCCTGGAATCACCTCGTCTATCCGTCCTTGTCAAAATATCATACGTGTTATTTGTTTTAATTGTATTCATCTTAGTTTTGGTTGCTACCATCTCAGCACCGAGTCTTACCTTTGCTCTCTCAGTTCAGATTGTCAATGCAGCTCATTTTTTTTGTAGTTGTGTGGCATACGTGCTTTTTTTTTTTTTCCATAATGGGCAGTTCCAACCAATTCATAGTTGTTGGCTAAAAATTAATAATTGTTTGTTGTGCAGTCAAGATTTGTGGTGGATGAAGCATATAAGGGTCTGTTGCTTCAGATGGTGGGATTACGATGGAGAGAGGCGAAGTCAAAATTAGTTTCCACTATTAAAGCAGCTTCTCTGTGTTCTGACTCTTCCACTATATTGGCGATGCTAAAACCAGATACTACAGAAGATGTTCAAGAGTGGAACGACTTTGTTAAGGAAAAACTATCGGAGAAATTTAGGGTAATAAAAGTTGTATTTTATTCATTATAAATTAAAAGGTATATTATAGTTTATGAATGAATTTCTCCGATGTAGGAAATTAGCAAAAAATACAAAGCATTGAGAGATAAAAATAAAATTCCACATACAATGAGCAGAAAAGGTTATGCGAGATTAGAAGAGGATATGGTAAGAAATTCATGTACGTTTATATCAATAAAATCTTTCTTTTTTCCTTTGGTTCTTCCTTCTTACCATTGTTATTTGCAGAAAAATGAATCTGGAATATCAAATATTACCAGGGATGAGCTATGGTGCAAAGCCCATACCAAAAAAAATGGAGACCCACCGAACTCCATTGTTGCCGATTGCATTGTAAGTTTTTTATTTATTATCAAATATTTCGCTGGATCTATTTTTACTACCATTGCATTCAGCATGCTGCTTGTCAGATTTTCCTTCAGTTGTTGCAACAAAGTAGTTTATTCATATTTCCTTTTTCTTGGAATAGACGTCTTCCTGTTTCTGCTTACTTGCTCTTTTGGCAGTCAAATTTGTTTCATGTAGCAATTTTGGCATATTTACGGACATATAATCTAATGCACTTGTCTTCAACTGTGCACTGAAATCAGAGGACTGAACTTGATTTTTTAACTTTTGAAGATGCATGCATTTTTACGCGATGTGGTAACGTACACAAAATATATCGGTATACTGTTGATTAAACTATGGAACTCTAATCTTAAAATTATCCAAATTCAATTTTGCAAGCTTGAAAATCATATACTGTAAAGGTAAATTAAAGCACTTGGTTATCTGGTTGCTGCAGTATTGCATAATACAATGTTAACCATTTGTTCAAAAGAATATTAAGGAACAGTCCTCATACAACTTAAAATTTAATTTGTAGGCTAAGATAAAAGAGCATAGTGGTGCTCAGAGCTCAAATGGAACAACATCGATGAGTGGGGATGGAGTGTCACATCTTTTTGGAAATGAACATAGGGGAAGGGTGAGAGGACTAGGTTTTGGTGTAGTACCATCTCAAATTGGTGCTTATGCAAGTAATTCAAAAACGGTGATTGCATTGAAAAATCAAGTAACTCATTTGACCGCTAAAGTAGAAGAGCTGACTAATATCGTCATGACGGTAAGTTTACAGTTAATTAGTTATTTGTTAACAAATATGTAGTATGTGCTTATGAATTAACAAGTCATCTCTTGTACTTTTACAGAGAAAAATTGATACTGTGGCGGATAAGGAGATTCCTCAGGCTCATACACCTCAGGTTAGAATATAAAACTGGATTTTTATTTTTATTTTAAAAACCATATTAGGATATAATACTTAAAAGTATTATGATTTTTGATAGGATTGTTACTGTTTAGTTATCACCTTTTCTTGGTCTGCTGAAACTGTATATTGAAAATTTTGTGATCTGCTAAATTGTAGCTCAGATTTGGTTATAATTTGTTGGATTACATAGATAAATCATCAAATACAAAAAAATGGAAGCGTATCGAAAATTTTGCTAAACCACTATAAAAGTTATATAATAAAACTGGTTTGCTCTCACCTCCTTCATTTTTATTGTTCAATATTCGGTTAGTTTATTTTAGACAAATACTGGGATGTTCGTGTCAATTTTAAAACAGTCGATGCATAATAGAGTATCGCTTCTTCTTTTATTTAAAAATTAGTCAGCTAGGTTTTTGTCTTAATTAATTGGCCTGAAGGGCATCCCACAAAGTTTGTCTTCAAGCCAATTGAGTTTAGTCACTTTTATGATTTCATTCTGGTTTTGCCTGGAATACATGTTAGCTGTTGTGGTAATTTTTTTGCTACAATTAGTTTAGTGAGTGTGTTAGTGGGTATGTATGAAGTTTGAGTACTATATCTCCCTGCGTGGTGTTATTGCAATTTCCTTGGCAACAGATCTTGTTTTTTTCCTTTGTGTCGTCTTAGGAAACCAATCTTGTAATGTAACACCCTTCGTGGTGTATGTGTCCACTTTAAAAAGCATTTTAGTGGCCTGCCCACTTTATATATATATAAAAAAATAACCATGGATGTTAAAATAAGGGTTGATGGAGTGCAAAGAGGGATATGTGGCACATGGCATTTAGGTACCGATCTCATCTTCTTTATTTCCCCATCTTTGCGATAGAAATGGATTTTCTGTTGGTTTTTAGGCTTTCAATTGGATCATCAAACTCTTTTTTTCTTTTTTTGGTGAAATTATTTTGTCAAAGATGCTTTTATTAGATTGATTAAGGGAGGATAATTGGACATTGAATATGCTGACCCCCCTCCTCCTCCCAACACACACACACCCCAGTTTTATGTTCTTGTATATACTCACTGGTTTGTGGACCTTATCATCCCATCAACTAAGTTGAAGCCTTTGTGAGATTTAGTATTCACTTCAGTTGCTTGAAACTTAACTGTCGGCCATTGATGCTGTGACATAATGTTGGGAGGGATGAGTTCAGGCAATAAATTGGTTATAATTAGTATCTTTGTTCTTCATCATTATTTGTATGTTGCTCCACATACACAAATCAAATATACACTAGGATTTCAGGTCGACTAATTTTGCTGTCTGATTTTCACTGGAAGTTATGGTTAACCTTTTCATAGTGAGAAAAATATTTCAAATTTATGCACTACTTTCTGCATTTGGTTAACAACAATTACTATTTGTATTCAAAAATATTATCAAAATTTAGTGCAATGTTGTATAATAAGTTCTGAATGGTGTATTTGGTTAACAGTTTTTTCTGCATTTTGTATCCATGTTGGAGTGATATGAGCAATCGAACGGGTTTTGTGCTGCAATAGATACATTCTTAAGTCCAATGAGAATATCAGTGATTAGAACTAGGCTTAAACCAGAATGGTTCATGCGTCATAGAGGTTCATGCGTCATTGTTGTTGAAAACAAAGCAACTGACAGGAACTTGTATTTCTGAATGGCGGAGTGCAATGCTGTAAGGTTACAGCAATATATTCTTTCTGCATTCGGTTCACACTTTTTTTTTTGCAGTCACACCATGCTAGTAACAGTATGCATGCTCAAGATCAACGGGATCAGGTTACTATGAACGGTTTGGTGAACAAAAAGTGCAATCTATTGGGTTGGGAGAGAAACATAGTTGCAGAGGGGACAATAGCAAGTACCGATCCCGATGCTTTGGTACATTTTAAAAAGCTTGGTGCTGATGCTTGGAAGATATGTGTGAATGTAGCGGTGGAACCGGAAGCTTTTTTGTTTAGGCCAACTTCGGAGATGTCCACTACCGGACAGGCCGTTGGATCTTTCATCGCGTGGCACAAAGATCACATTTCCTTGTTCTAGGGTTGGTACTTATGAAACTACTTATGTACTTATGTTAGAACTTAGAACTAAGTGGCTGGAAAACTAGTTATGTACTTATGTTAGAACTTAGTACTATGTCGCTGCAACTTATCTAGATCTTTTGGGTTGTAAACTTATCTAAATCTTTTGGATCAGATGTAAACTTATCTAACTTTTTGAAACGTGTTGGAATTCTAAGACTTTTGCTTTAGTCTGTTATTATACGTTGAAATGTGTTGCATCACAATATTTACTACATGTTAAAATATTAATATTAATATTATTATTATAAATCAATATGGCGTTAGGTATGTATATAAATCTATAATTTCGCAACGGGCAAACCCTGTTGTTATATGATATTGTAGACAGTCTACCAGGTAGTATATTACAACGGTTGAAGACTCTTGTAATTTCGCAACGGGCAAAACCTGTTGTTACACGATACTGTAGTCATGTGCACCTGCCTTGCAGTAGTAATCAAAGTATTAGCGAAACCATATACAAAGAAAAAATTTTAGTTCTTCTCCTCGTACTGTCTCCTGGAGTAGCAAGCCTCACTTGATTGCATATGTGTATAAATGTATTGCTGGAAATCATACTTTGCTTGCTGCTAAGTGGAGAAATGTAAATGTTATTTGGAGAAGTGTTTCTACTCCCCATGAAAATCTTATGATGTGAAAAGTTGTTAGTTTAGCTTTGTTAACTAAAGATATCTTAAGTGGGTATGGGATTCAATGCGGTTTTGATTTTGTTTTTTGTGAATGTCTGGTTAAGACCAGTGCACATCTTTTTTTTTTTTTTTGAATGCCAGGTTATTACATCTTTTTGGGAGAGTTTACTGTTAAAGGTTAGTTTAATTGCTAACAGCATTAATTCTGAAATTATGCAAAATCTTATATATACAGCTACTAAGTGGAAAAGTGAGGAAGCTACTGTTATGGCAGTTAGTATTAAAATTTATCTTGATGTTATCTAAAGTGAGAGGAATGCTATTATATTCGAAAACAAGAGAAGGAATCTCCCAACTCTATGGAATGAAATAAGAGGTAGTCCTTATATGCAATTGAAGAGGAATGCTAGCAAGATCTGGCGCAGTTTGGTCCTTCACTGGGAAACTTGATCTCTTTAATTTTATTCCAGTTCTCTCTTTTTGTTGTCTCTTTTGTTTTCCTTGCTTTTTGTTTTTGTTTGTTCTTGATTCAAAGCTTGTTTTGAATCAATTTATTTTATTATTATTGCAATAAAATCTGGAAGGGGTCCCGCCAACCTCGCTGGTTTTGCCAAAAAAGATTAATTTAATTATTAGTAAGGGTTTTAATTATTATTTTTTAATTAAAGAATGATTTTTGCTTTAAAATTTATTTAAAGATCAATCATTATTTAATTCATTAGTTAAAGGTTAAATAAATATTTAATTATTTATTTAAAGGATAATAATGGTTCAATTATTCATTTAAAGGTTAATTTGGAATTTATAGTTAATTAATAAATTTTAGGGATTAATTATTATTTAGTAAAGAATATAATGTTATTTAGCTATTAAATAAACAGTTTTAAGGTTCTTAATCACCTTAATAAAGAAGAACGGACTTAGCTAAAATAATTATCTTTACAAAAAGATATTTTTAATCTAGTAAATTTCTTTGTCGATCACCTTTAAATAACCTCGATTGAATATGGAACACAAAAGATATTTGTTTGGCAGAACCAAACATCATTCTGCTATTGGTATAACTTAGTTGATTAATATGTATGTCCATCTATTAGTAGAATACATCTATTTACTTAGTAGTTGATTATGTTGGACATCTATTAAACAGAATAAAACTCAGTTCTTTTATACATAACTTGGACATTTACCTATGGGTGATTGGTTATTATGTATTGGCTCTCTTTTTTATATCCATTGTTATGTAAAATTCTCATGTTATAACTTAGATAAGTTAAACTAAATAAAGTAAGAACCATTATGGTCAGTAAGCCTCTTTGGTTTTACGAAATCAAATATTCTATTATTTTGAAATATTCTATTATTTTGAAATGGTCATTTGGTAACCCTTTTTTTTCACAATTGCCAACACTTATTTGTGTTGTAGGGTAATAACAATAATATGCGTTGCTATATTTAAAAAGTGTTGCTAAAAATACATAATTATAATTTTTTTATTGCAACGCTTATTTGTGTTGTTAAGGCTACTTTCTGAGGGTAAAAAGGTAAACTCATGTCCATAACCCTATTTCCATTTCTCATTTGTTTTGCCCAACGCTTTGTCATAGTTTGGCCGCAAAATTAGACAAATCCAACGATTCCCCCCCAAAAAAAACCAGATCCTAGAGTACGTTCAAATTCGTTTTGGCATCAAAGAATCGCGAAGCTTAAGGCGTTCAGATCAGTTACGACGTCAAAGAATCGGATTTTGGGGGAGAATCGATTTGGCTTCAGGGCACATCGTATGAATTTCGATCTCAGGTATCTGATTTCATCGATTTCAGGTTAGAATAACATCGTTCGAATCTGATTTCATCGTTTTTGGACATTGTTTGAAACCCTATTCCCTAACAGCTTCGGTTCATTTTGATTTCAGGTATTTGATTTCATCGTTTGAAACCCTATTCCCTTAACAGCTTCGGTTCACTTTACTTGCCGTTGTCATTTGAATGGTTTCAGGTATTTGCTAGATAGATCAATGATTTATTGTGAAGTTGTAACTAATTTGTCTTGGTATGCAGATAAGAAGCCACATATACCTGGCTTGGGAAATGGAACAGTCAGAGGGAAAGTACTGTCGGTGGTGGGTTGTACAAGCAAGAATGGTGCATCCATTGTGCTGTTTACTTTAATGATAGAGACAAACGTTCCCTCGGTAAACAATTTTCTACTTATCTTTTATTATCTTGACTGTGTAGGGTCTGCGTTCTGAGAATTAACTCATCATCTTACCAGGTTTAGTATGCTGTTATAATTATTATTGATATATATGATTGAAATGTAATTTACTACATGAAGTATAATTCCCTATGTTGGCTAGTTTGACTGTAATCATCAAATTCAAACATAACATAACACACAATAAAATTCAAATAGACGAAAATGTCTTTGTTCGGATTCACGAAGGAAACTTGTTTTGGTAGTTCACCAAAGTTCTGCCAGAACAGTTCGGCTTCCGAATAAAGGACTGTTAATTTGTCAATGACCTCGTTCTCTCGTTTATTGGTTTGCCGATCTCTTAATAGTGTTTTTTGATGTTAGGTAGTATGGTTGTTCATATTTTACATGGTTGACACAGTTTCCGCCGATCCCAACCAGAGCTTCCGCCGCTAACCGGAGCCGATATCCCTCAGTCGACCGCCTCCTTGTCTCGTCGCTACCCAAATCCACTGGCACAACTTTGTAATTGCACAGCTCATCTTGAGTTCAGTCAGACATCGACGTAGCCATGAGGTGCCCCCACTGCATCGGCTTCAAGTTAGCGCTGGAATGACTCCCCTTTTTTGGTGATATCTTTCTAGTCTCGTTTGGGGTGCTGCTGCGCCGCAATCGCTGTTTCGGTGTCACTAGAGTTTATGGCTGCTTGTCAATTTTCCTTTGTGCATTGAATTCAGTCCAGTCCTTGTTTGCTGGAAATCTTTGGAATCAGTCAGGTATGAGGGCTACTTTACTAGTTCATTTTAGGCAAGATCTTGATGCTTGGGTAGTGTTGTTTTTACTGTTTTGTGTTTCTTGGCCATTGCATTAAATATGGTTGTTGTAGTTGTTTGCTATTATACTTTTGTCATGTTTAATTGACTTTGATTGATTATTGCATGTTGGTTGCCTTGACTCATGTTACTTTCCTTCGGTTTCAAACTGATGAACTGAAAGAACATTTAAAGTAGCATGTTATGGACTTCATTAAAAAGGCAACCTTATGGATACCATCTTTTGTTTTGCATAAATTTTTGTTCTTGATTTAAATGCAATGGTTTCAGACAATTCTTAGTTGAATGCGCAACCCATGTCCTTTGAGTATATACATGCCATGCATGTTTTAGAGGTAGTGCATGTTGCCTGTACGCCCTTTATGCTTTGAAATGAGGCAAGCAACTACACAAGGGGCCTTTCATTTTACTTATTTATTTTACTTGTTGTTTTTCTTATCAACTCTAGCATTCATGATCTTATTTTTTTAGACAGTGGGAAATTTCGATTGGTGAACTAGAAGAGTACAACTCCCACTTAATCCTTTATTGTTTCTTGAGCAGTTATGCCTTGTGTAGAATGCTCATAATTTTTGCTATCCGGAGCATCTATACAGGCTGTTGTTGTCTTCCTATTTGTTTAATAATTCATTTTTGTCCTAATTGTAGTTGACTTCCTTCACTTGCAAATATGTTATACAACATAAATCTCAAACATGTGGCCCTTGTTTTGAAAACTCAATACTATGTTCACTTTGTAAATTTAGATCTTGGTGCTCTGTTTTGAGCATGTTTTCCCATGTGAGTTATACACTTAATACCTTATTCGAAACTAAAAAAAAAATAGATGGAAACAAATAGAGTATTTCGAGATTTTAATGGAAAAAGAAAAAAATGGGGTTGTTTTATCATTTCTATGATGAATTACGGTATATTTTCTGTTCTCTTTTTGTTTGATTTTTTTTTTCATTTGACAATTTATCAGTGACCGTATTATTACGGTGCACGTTAAAGCATCTTCTCTGACTGAATAAAAACAAGTTGTCTAATACCAAAATATTGGCTACAAAGAATGAATCAGTATTCATTCCAGTGCCTAAATTGTATTAAAATATAATTTTATTCAGATAATTGAATATTTGGTTTATACTTTAGTTGTGCAGCACTGTAGATCAGTAGAATTTGGTCTATGGTGTTGTTTATAATGATCTCTTTTTGCTGATTACCCATTTTTCTTTCCATTTTAATGTTAAAACACTCTTGTTTGTACTTTGCTGCGAATGTAATTGGTAATAAAAATGCAAGGGAGCAGTTAATGACAAATTAATTAGACAATAAAGTTTAGTAGCGTCAGTCAATGATACTCTTAAAGTCTGATGAAGAAAAACTATTGAGTTTGGACATAATATTAAAGGTTGTTCATTTATATAAAATCATTTACCATGCAACAGTTCTCATGGACATGATTACATCCCAAAGATCAACAACAAATGAACAACGGCTATAACATAAATAAACAAGGGAGTAACAAGACATGGCACGCTCAGAAAGCTACATAAAAAAAAACATAACATAAAACTACTGCTACCATTTTAAAAATTGTTGAAGCGAACATATATCGTACTCTAAAGAAAACGTGTATCATCACATAGAGTTTCCACTCATAGTGTAATGTAAACCCTCGTCTTCGCTGATCGAACAATTAGAGGTAGTATGTCATCTGGTATCTCAGATTATAGGGCATAGAAGAAGCGATCTCTCGTATACATTACTTTGGGTCAACACAGATATATTAGGATACCTGAATCAATTACAAATAGTAAGCATCACGTTTTAACGTAGAGTAATGTACATGAGTTCTTGAAATGAGTAAATAAGGTGTTAGGATCCAATCTTTAAGTCATACACGAGGCATTGTCATACGCTAATCAAAGCTCAAGTCAGGCTAGAAATCTAGCTATGAGCATATCACAGTCATACACAATAAGTATGCAGTTTTAGTTTCAAAGGTAAAAACATTGAAACGCATAGATTAACAAAATCATACAATGGTTTTGTAGGTATACATATACGTAGCTTCTTTCTCCACAAATCTTTGATATAAAATGTTTAACTCCTAGTGTCATCGTATACCGACATTTGATTATAGTGTAAAGTAGTGTTACCGTCAGAATGGCGAAATGAGTTGACGGGTTTACGAATTCGAATTCATTATAAATTTGTGCCGGTAAAATGCAAATGGAAGGAGTTGGATCTTGTTCATTACGTTGCCTACTTTCGTATTACAAAACGATTCTGGTCTTCGTTCGATTGAAATGGTAACATATGTTTGCTAGTTTGACTGTAATATCAAACTACTGAATGCAATTATGATTAACTGAAGGTGTTTATATATATTGTGTTCCTATAGATGATAAAAGTATATTTTAATGGATGGTTTAGCTTAAAATGGTTTTACTAGAAATGATAAACGACACATAAGGAAACTGATCCTATGGCTCAGTTTTTCTGAGTCATAAGGCTCAGCTTTGCTGAGCCACAGGCTCAGCAAAACTGAGCCTTATGGCTCATTTTTGCTGAGCCTTATGGCTCATTAAAACTGAGCCTATGACTCAGTTTTTCTGAGTCATAAGGCTCAGCAAAATTGAGCCTTATGGCTCATTTTTTCTAAGCCGTAAGGCTCAGTTTTTCTGAGATTGTGGCTCAGCAAAACTGAGCCGTTCGGTATTATTGATCACTCCGAGCCTGCAAGTTTATATTATTTTGTGCGAGACGTAAACTCATATTTTTCTGTTTTTAACAAGAAATTGAAATTTTCAATTTAATGTGATATTCAATGAATGCAGGCACTTATAGGGGCAGCGGAAGAAAAGAGAAAATTGGATGGTAGTTCTAATGGCGCAGTGGATGATCTTGATAATGATCCAATTGCAGAAGTTTTTGGTTCCGACATGAAGACAAATTTATATTGGAATGTACATGTTATGTGAATTTTCAGATGGAGGCTTCGTTATTTGGCCAGAGTTTCGTATTCGGTATTTGTAGAATCTTATGTATGTATTGAATTTAGCAAACTAATTATGTATTGAATTTGACATCTTAATTATGTATTGTGCTTGTTTATTGTTAACTGGTATTCTATGTCGTTATGTGATTATGAATGTTATCTATTAGTATGCATTGAGTTTAATATTGGTTTTTGATTCATATTAAATATCGCCTATATTATCATCATGTTGGTTATTAATTGACTATCAATGTTAGAATATGCAAGTTGCTAATACATATTTCTATTATTCTTAATATATATTGCAACATGTATAAGCATTGGTAAAGAAAATCTACCAACGCTTATAAGCGTTGCTAAAGAAAATCCACCAACGCTTATAAGCGTTGCGAATGAAAATATACCAACGCTTATAAGCGTTGGGACAGAAAATCTACCAATGCTTATAAGCGTTGGTACTAAATTGCCACCCCCCATAGCAACACTAATAAGCGTTGGTACTAAATTGCCACCCCCCATAGCAACACTAATAAGCGTTGCTGAAATTGTTTGCGACGGTTATACTCGTTGGGAATCACCTGTTTTGGTGTAGTGAGACCTGTTGGTTACTTCAAGAGTAAAAAAGGTATTGGGTAAGGTGACCCTATATCATTTTATATTTTCATTTGGTCATTTAGGTTTTTAATTTAATGTTTGCTGCCAAGAACACCCTTCAACAAATAAAGTACCACCCTAAATGCTCTCACTTGCAAATCTCCTCTATCATGTATGATGATGATATAATGGTGTTCACTAAACCGAAACTTCTTTCTTTGAATTGTGTGGTTGAAACCCTTCAACAATTTCGTAGTATGGTTATCTCATAATTAACCCTTCAAAGTATACTTTTCTGGTTGTTGGTGTCCCTGATGAGGTTGCCAATACTTTGTTCAGTCACACTGGTTTCTCTAACATGGATGGAGACATCAAGTATCTTGGTGTGCCTTTAATAACTAAAAGAATCACTAATGTTGATTGTGTTGCTTTATTTAACAAAATCTCTAGTCCTATGAATGCTTGGTCCAATAGGAACCTAACTTAGAGTGGTAGGCTAGTTCTTATTAAATTAGTTGTTTTTTCAAAATTAGTGTACTGGGCTTGAACTTTGATTCTTCCCGGAAAGCGTTTGAAAATCGTTAGGTCTGCAATGGTAAGACTTTTTTTGGACTAGCAACATGCATAATAGGAAGCTTGTTCCTTCACTAAGTTTGAAGCTATAGTTGATCAGGGGGGCCTGGTGTTCCTAATATAAAGAACTGGAATATTTCCGCATTCAGCAACCATTTTCATGACTTACTGTCTAGAAATGAAAATATTTGGGCTTAATGGAGTTGGCAACACAATATTGGGAGTAAGGACTTTTGGGAATTGGAAATAACACAATGAAGTAGTTAAATGTGGAGGAACTTGTTAAAGTTAAGACATGTTTTTTTACCTCTAATTCAAATGCACTTAAACAATTTATTTGAGCTTATTTTTTGGAATGACCCTTGGGGTGAAAAAAGGAATGATTCTCTCTGATGTGTTAAGCTACACTCAGATGCAACAGACTAGTATACACCTCAATGCTAATGTTTCTTTTTGATAGTCATGTGCACCTGCCTTGCAGTAGTAATCAAAGTATTAGCGAAACCATATACAAAGCAAAAATTTCAGTTCTTCTCCTCGTACTGTCTCCTGGAGTAGCAAGCCTCACTTGATTGCATATGTACATAAATGTATTGCTGGAAAATCATACTTTGCCTGCTGCTAAGTGGAGAAATGTAAATGTTATTTGGAGAAGTGTTTCTACTCCCCATGAAAATCTTATGTTGTGAAAAGTTGTTAGTTTAGCTTTGTAAACTAAAGATATCTTGAGTGGGTATGGTATTCAATGCGGTTTTGATTTTGTTTTTTGTGAATGTCTAGTTAAGACCAGTGCACACCTTTTTTTTTTGAATGCCAGGCTATTACATCTTTTTGGGAGAGTTTACTGTTAAAGGTTAGTTTAATTGCTAACAGCATTAATTCTGAAATTATGCAAAATCTTATATATACAGCTACTAAGTGGAAAAGTGAGGAAGCTACTGTTATGGCAGTTAGTATTAAAATTTATCTTGATGTTATCTGAAGTGAGAGGAATGCTATTATATTCGAAAACAAGAGAAGGAATCTCCCAACTCTATGGAATGAAATAAGAGGTAGTACTTATATGCAATTGAAGAGGAATGCTAGCAAGATCTGGCAAAGTTTGGTCCTTCACTGGGAAACTTGATCTCATTAATTTTATTCCAGTTCTCTCTTTTTGTTGTCTCTTTTGTTTTCCTTGCTTTTTGTTTTTGTTTGTTCTTGATTCAAAGCTTGTTTTGAATCAATTTATTTTATTATTATTGCAATAAAATCTGGAAGGGGTCCCGCTAACCTCACTGGTTTTGCCAAAAAAGATTAATTTAATTATTAGTAAGGGTTTTAATTATTATTTTTTAATTAAAGAATGATTTTTGCTTTAAAATTTATTTAAAGATCAATCGTTATTTAATTCATTAGTTAAAGGTTAAATAAATATTTATTTATTTATTTAAAGGATAATAATGGTTCAATTATTCATTTAAAGGTTAATTTGGAATTTATAGTTAATTAATAAACTTTAGGGATTAATTATTATTTAGTAAAGAATATAATGTTATTTAACTATTAAATAAACAGTTTTAAGGTTCTTAATCACCTTAATAAAGAAGAACGGACTTAGTTAAAATAATTATCTTTACAAAAAGATATTTTTAATCTAGTAAATTTCTTTGTCGATCACCTTTAAATAACCTCGATTGAATATGGAACACAAAAGATATTTGTTTGGCAGAACCAAACATCATTCTGCTATTGGTATAACTTAGTTGATTAATATGTATGTCCATCTATTAGTAGAATACATCTATTTTCTATTATAACTTAGTAGTTGATTATGTTGGACATCTATTAAATAGAATAAAACTCAGTTCTTTTATACATAACTTGGACATTTACCTATGGGTGATTGGTTATTATGTATTGGCTCTCTTTTTTATATCCACTGTTATGTAAAATTCTCATGTTATAACTTAGATAAGTTAAACTAAATAAAGTAAGAACCATTATGGTCAGTAAGCCTCTTTGGTTTTACGAAATCAAATATTCTATTATTTTGAAATGGTCTAAAGTTTATTGCCATTTATAATACGATATTAATAGAAAATGTAAATATGATTGATAAAATGTGTTTTAAGTAATTCAATACTTCTAAATGATTGTTTTAAATCATTGTTTTATAATATAGTTTAAATAATTAAGTGAAGAATGCTTTAAAAATAACTTGTTTATTTAAAAGTGTTTCATAAATCGAAACTGGTCTTGAATTTGGTAAGAATTACATAATTGATTTTGAATACATACAAAAGAAAGTTTAAAGTATCTTGGATATTTATAAAATAATTTACGAATGAGTTCGATATTTACAACAGATTTTTATAACTAAATTTGGAGGCTCATAAACAAGTTTACAAATGGATTTGGGATTTAAATAAAGGAGATTTCCATAAAGTAATAAAGATATATTTGAAGGTTTTACAGTAGAAATTCATAAAAGAATTTGAGGTTGGATCTTTTCAAATTGACCTTCTTAATTTTTTGTGGTATTGTTCTATACTTAACACTGATGGAATAATGTTTGGGTTATCCCATCCTCTACTTCTTCTTAGATAACTTTTGTTTGATTTTTAATGTAATTTTGGAATAAAGAATCTTTTATAATGTTTGTCAATATACTAATGCTGGAGACATAAGTATATGAACAGTGATATAGATATTTTAAAGGAGATTTTATAATTAATGATTTATCTAATGAAGCTTAGTTATGGCTATGGAAATATACCTCTATATTGTATGTTGTTTGATATTTGATAGTTAAATAACCATGTAACGACCGGGATTTTTTCGGAACAGTCAAAATTGCAAGATATATCCGTTCGCTCTAAAACTAAAAAAACCTACCATCTTACTACATAATATTTGATACTGCTAAATGTATAGGATGCCATTTTTGATTAACAAACTATCAGAGATCTTTTAATACACTAGGTGTGCTGTAATATAAGATAACTTAAACAAATAAATTACCGCTATATAGCTCTGATGAGATAGACAACAATAACCACTTATGCAAACTCAACAAATAATTAATATGTGATTAATAAAGTAAGCTGAAAGGATATATCAATAATCGATAAATATCAAACAACAAACAGAAAAGGGTTATGTTATTATTGGGGCTGCATCACTAGCACTTGTGATTACCTACGTACCCCCGTCTAATTGGGTACCCAATTATATACAGGATCAAGCCAACGTAGTTCTCCTATTCACAAATAGGACCCATGGAGCCTACGATGCGCAAACAACAACGCAATTCCCAAACTACCCTTCAACTTAATCTTCACATTTAGATTTATCAAATCTAATCAGCTTTGTTATTTTCAAAATCCATTCTTTTGAAAATAATCCGTTCGATCTTAAAATCCCGATTTCATTTCAAATCATTGAAAAAATAAATTCCTTTTATATCAAATCTTGCTTCACTTCGGGATTTAAAAACAAATCACTTATGAAAATCTCAAATATTGACAATACAAGCATATCAACATATATGCCCCCATATCGGGAGGTTTCTCCCGATAACAAGGCCACTGGGTACTTGCCACCTCCATAAATAAATAATACTCTCCAACATTCCAGAGCAGACCACCTTCAAGGGTCTTCTAAACCCCATACCCAGTTTTTAGTCACGGGTTACCCGAATCTCGGTAATGCAACAAATCATTTGGTATCACAAAGTGATAAATCATTTCACATTAATAATCACAAATACCTTCAAATCATAATGTTGTTGTCTTTTCAAATCATTTTAAACAACATGATTTAATCCATCGAGATTCTCTTCGTTTATAAAACATCTTTTTATAAACCATTTATTATCTTTCAAATATTTATTTCCAAATTTTTTTTTCTCTAAAATCAAACCTTTCATTTCATATTGTTTTATGAAAACAATCTTTCAAAATCATTCATTTAAATTGATGTTCATAAATAAAAAAAATCAAATATTATCGCTTAACACCTTATAGTCAAATCGTGAATAAATCACAAGGTGTTAACATATAAATATTTTATACCCAACCAATGCTAAATATAAAAGCATACTTGCTCATAAACTAGTTGAGCGTAAATCACACAATCAATCAAACAATAATAACCAACGATAAATGATAATCAATAAAATGACATTTATCAATATTACTTAACTAACATACAAGAAATTGTCCAAGTTATTATAATAGCAAAACAGTGTTTGATTTTGCTAATAGATGTCACTAATCAAATTTAATTATGCCAACCATAATTAAATTCATCACTATTATTTTATCATTATTCATACACTTAACTCATTTCCGACATTATCAACTTTATCCATTCCTCGCACAGGATGAGGCCAGGTGAGCTAGGGCACTGGTTGATCCTGAACATCTCCTTAGTTTAAGCACCTCGAACCGAATCTTAGAAACAGATAATAGCCTACTTGCCGGCTTATTAGAGTTATGCATTTTCGATGACTCTCCAGTTAAGTAATTAAACAGGACAAGGTTTAGAAGAAGATATTTATAAGATTTCCATAAAACAGGGGATTAGGAAGTACACTTATATGATTATTCTAGCTTCAAACACTTTCAAACTTACTTCAATTTAACATATAAGTTAAAAAACCATTTTAATATGATAAGAAATCACTAAGGATGTCATTACAAAGTTTCATACAAAGTGTTGAAAACACAACAATTTAAACTGCATCTATAGCGGCTATCGCTATAAGTGCACTTTCAAGTCCAAGTCCACAATATGTCAATTCCCTGTTAATCCTTATGTGCTTTGTTTCAATTCCATTCCACTTGTTATACCATTCAATTCAAGTCCAATTCGAACTCCATTCCAATCTGTTAACATGGATCACATACGTCGCTTACTTTTAAAGTAAGAATCAAGTTAACATTTTAACATAACTTACTAACATTAAAGCAACTGTTAGCATAGTTAAAAACATGCAAAAGGGTTTATGTTTGTTGTCCTAAATAGTGGGTAAACTCACCTTAATCCTTAGCAAATCCAAGATCCAAGAATAAGAACCAAGTTCCAAAATCCAAAATAGCAACCTCCTTTGTTTCCTTCCTTTCCTTGCTTTCACTTGCTTTTCCTTGCTTCCTCCTTGCTTTATAGCTCATGACCTCTAATGGAATTTGTGAGGTGCTTGAATTTTTCAACTTCTAACTTGCTAGAAGGTCTCATAATGGTGTAGGAAGGATTCACTCAAAGTTTGAGTTGATTTGGGGTTAGTTTGAGTATAGTTCGAGAAAGTTAGTAAGGAAGAGGAAGAAGATGAAAATAAGCCATTAAAAGCTTCAATTTTGCTTAGGAATTTTGTGTAAGAAAGGAGAAGGCATACCCCTCCTTATATAGGAAAAGGAAGGTGGATGAGAAAAGACTAAAAATACCCTTAAAGCCCTAATAGTAATTATGATAGATGGTAGGGTGTGTAAGGTGATGTGAGAGATGTGTAAGTGCTGGTAAGTTTGCTTTTTCAAAGCTTAAAGATTAAGCTTCCATTTATATACATATAAGAAGCTTGTATACATACACTTAGGATATTTTCTAAACCTTTGATGTGGCTAATTATGCATATATATATATATATATATATATATATATGTGTGTGTGTGTGTGTGTGTGTGTGTGTGTATGTGCATATATATAAATATATTAAACAACGTTGCACGATATGAAACAACTTTTGTTCAACGATTAGTTGTAAATCTGGAAGTTGAACCACGATCATGTTTGTAGTTCTTTATCAAATTATTTGTTTAAGTAAACAAATCTTGAAAATAAATTCCTTATCTTATTTAAATAATTAAAACAAGCATATTTAAATTATAAAACACTTATTTGAATATTTAAATACCCAAAATACAGGAGCTTTCCTTAAATGCTCATTTTCGAAAATGATGACATCATCAAAACAGTTAGCCATAAATATGAAAAATACCTTTATTTGCTAATTATTTTCCTAATGATTAATTAGACATCCACTAAAATTTTCAACAACTTTTATTGAGAAAATTGTCGATTATCGATAAAACGATTTTCAGTCATTTTATCAATATTTACCAAAAATATATTTTTGAAAGCATTTTTCTAAAATGAGTCTAGATCATTAATTACTTATTTAAATGATATTTAATAAGTTTATAAAATCATATTTATACCGTAAAAAACATTCCCAATAGTTATTCAAAGATAAAGTGTTCGAATTTTCGGGTCATTACAAACCGACTATAAAATCTTAGCCAAAATCTAACTCCACGTATATTTAGCAAAAACACATGAGTTATATGGAATAGTCATCCTCATTGATTATTATTATGCATATAAATCTTGTTTCATTCTACTGGGATAAATTATAAAGAAACCCACCCACTAAACAGTTAGGGGTGATTTTTGATCTTATTTGTTGTCCGATTATTTTCAATAGATACAGAGTTGAGTTTGGAAAAAAATATTGTTATTAGTTTTCGAAGAGTTCGAGGTTGGACTAGCATCTGAAACCACTTCGAACTAGCTTGAACGTTCGAACCTGGAAGATCAACTTGAAGATGTTGGAATAGAAGACGAAGCTCTTATAATGCAAGGGCCATTCACTACTACTCCTGATGGTGATTCCAAAATGAAGGCAGCAGGAGTATTTCTGTAACAACCCAAAATTCGACAGACCCGATTTTTTTTTTAAAATCCAAATCTATCGAAGCTCGAGTTGGTTTGTTTGGTATCCTACAGAAAGTCAAAGATAAATACATCAGAGCTCATAATAGAAATTTCACAAGGGAAGGGAATAAAATATAATAGTAGGTAAATATTTACAAATATAATGGCACTATCTTACAAGTGTCTCTAAGCTGAAGAATCTAAACCACCTATTTAACCTGTGGATTTGTTATGAGGAGGGAGTCAGAATAAAAGTTTTAATGAATAGACAAATTATATTTTCTACATATAACGTTCTATCACTGGTTCTTATTTATTAGGTTATTCGGGCTTATTTCACAATATACTTTCTATTTTCCAGCATAAATCGTACTCATCTACTCCCCAGTAGATTTACCTAATGAATCATAAATATGTAGCTAAATGCCTGACATATCGAGATACTTCCCATAGTATCCTCCTCGAGTGGTCCCCATCGTCGTACTATGAAAATGTACCAGAGATCCATCTCCACGCTATTAAGGGTACTAGACTATGCTACGAAGGCATAAGAAGTCTCCAAAGTTACGCCACAAAAGCGTACTAGGCTATGCTGCAAAAGCGAAAATCCTCTATCGTTGCGCCATAAGGGCGCCCTACTCCCTGAGTTCCCCACGAAACTCTGTAGGGGGCTTTCTACATATCTGTAAAGGACAGCTTCGTTAGCACAATATTAGAAATGTCCAAAGTTGGTATGTCTCTGTCAGTGGCTCTCCAAGGCCCCACCCAGCCTACCCCCACTAATGAAAGATAATTCAAAGAGCTAAATAACCACTTTAACATCCATTCTAAACAAACATGTGGTCCCTCATCCAATGACCCGATAGTAAAAGATCATTAGTCTCTTGGCTTAGCTCTAGTCTTTCCCGCACACGCTCCAATTGACGATGACAAATATCCGACGACTTACTATCCTTTGTTGGGTCCTAGCCACTAAGCCTCCCTGTGAGGTAGCCGCCGAATCACCCTAAGATCGTCCCAATTAGTCTTTATGCTACCCACAACTGAAGATACAGTTAAAGTATACTCACCGGATGGAATCATACAGATCATGCCCCTGTGGGTACAGCTTCGTTAGGCCTACCACAAATGGCCATCACGGAATATCCTCACGTACCGCAAAAGTCCCTCATTTCCCTCTAGTCCCATCGAATAATAAGTTGGACGTGCTCCCCTTATGTCTCCAGATTCACACGGTGATCTTCCCCGTTGGGCTCTTCATCCTAAATACGTACAGACTGGTCCAAGCGCATCTCGTCATTACGTTATTAGACCCTATGTGTAATAACCCGGAAAATGTGAACCAATTAAAAAATTTTAAAATTGGTTATTGTCAAAGAATTTGAATAATTGAAATAGCATATTTCAATAAAATAATGAATTAGGAATAGTGAGGCAGTTTGAAAATTTGAATACAAACTTTGTCTGACTGTACCGGGTGGAAAATATAACAAATTTTAGCGAAACTGGAAATATTTAAATCTGTTTATGAATACCTTTCTAACGAATCTAAAAAGTCGAAGTTTCATAACGGGAATCAAAAGTTGTGGCCAAATGAATTTTCAGAAAGGTCGCTATATAGCATATATAGCCCTTGAAAATAGATATTTTGCATACTGCCTCGGAATTCGACGAAACCACTTTTGTTGGATCCGGGATGTCAAACTATTGCTAGGTTTCAAATTTCATAATTTTTGAAGCTAGTATGTGAGCGGGGCAAAAGAAAATGTGATTGGTCAATTTCTGTTAAAATGGGTCGACCTGAAAATGGACATTTTGCATATGAGCTCAGAATTCGACGAAACTAGTTTTGTTGGGACCGTATCGTCAAAACAAAGCTAGGTTTATTTTTTTGGAATTTTTCGATTCAGTTTGTGGCCCTGGCAAATTGAAATGTACGTTCAAATTGAATATAAAATGTTTTATACTTTAATTTGAAAAATAACTGAATGTAACAATCGAATTGGCCAAGGAAACATATCCCATTGTGTCCGGAATGGGGGTATTTAGCTAGGGGCGACAGTCATTGGGTTGAAATTGGTGTACGTTGGCTAAAAAGGGTATTATAGGAATTTAAAAATATAATATATTAGAAAATATCTTCCATTTTCTCTCTCATCTCAAAAAGTCGATTAATCCCCAGAACGAACGGCGAAAACCAGTTCAAACCTTTCCACCTCGATCGCCGCCGCCACAGTAAATTTCGCCGCCGCCTTCAGTTGGCAATTTCGACCGCCTTCCTCCCCTCTTCAAATCAAACCAACCCTCGACTGAAACCATCCCCTATCGACGTCGTTCTACCTCGAGGAAGTTCGCCCCTTTGGAGCGCCGCCGATCGTCCCTGGAGCCACCGAGTTCGCTGCCACCACCGCCGATAGGAAGCCTGTTCGTAGCTCTTCGACGTCGTATAGTCTGATCTGGACATCGAGCTACGGTTTTGATTTAAATTCTAAACCTAGTTTCGAAGGTTTGCAAACCCTTTTGCTTTGAATTTCTGAATTGAAAATAACACTTTTAAGTGTTGCAAAACTTTGAAAAATCATATCTTTTTAGTGTGTTAACGAAATTCGATGAAACAGGAAACATCGGGACCACAGGGAGTCTCTCTACCGTCTAGCAGAAGCCGCGGATTTTTCTGATCTTCCTACGATTTTTAACACTTCAAAAACCAATGTGAGGAATCTAAATTAAACTGTATGAATGGAATCGTGTTGTATAAATTATATAAGCGAAGTGTAAATTATATATACTCCCCTCGTCCACAGACCATGGATGATATTTATTGCTTGTGATTGGTGTGATATTATATGGTATGACGAATGGTTGGAAATAATTGTTCGTGGTTGATATTGTGGTTGAAATATACCTTTGTGGTTGAAAAATACCTTTGTTGTTGAAAAATACCCTCTTGTGGTTGAAACAAATTAGAATAGGATTATGGAAATGAAAATAAAACATGCCACCTGCGTGCGAACTAGATGCATGATCCCCATTGTCAAAAACCACGAGGTTTTAAGGTAGAGCGAGGAGCCGTACTAGGGACGGTCCCGGTTTTAACTACCCTGCCGTTATGCTGTCAAAATTTTCTGAAATATTCATGTGTTAGGATAATTTTCATTTGTTGAAATTAATTACATATGTTGAAACAAAAATTCATGTGTTGAATATTATTCGAATTTTAAACAAATAGATTTAACGATAAAAGTCACATTTATATATATATACAACTATAGAGAATATTCATGTGTTGAGTTGAAATTAGTTCGTCGAGTTGAAATTCATGTGTTGAATATTGTTCGAATTTTAAACAAATGGATTTAACGATAAAAATCACTTTTTTATATACATACAACTATAGAGAATATTCATATGTTGAGTTGAAATTCGTTCGTTGAGTTGAAATTCTTGTGTTGAATAATTTGAATTTTAAACAAATAGATTTAACGATAAAAATCACATTTTTATATATATACAACTATAGAGAATATTCATGTGTTGAGTTGAAATTCGTTCGTCGAGTTGAAATTCATGTGTTGAATATTATTCGAATTTTAAACAAATAGATTTAGCGATAAAAATCACATTTATATATATACAACTATAGAGAATATTCATGTGTTGAGTTGAAATTCGTTCGTCGTGTTGAAATTCATGTGTTAAATATTATTCGAATTTTAAACAAATAGATTTAGCGATAAAAATCACACACACACACATATATATATATATATATATATATATATATATATACAAACAATAGAGAATATTCAAGTGTTGAATTGAAATTCGTTCATCGAATTGAAATTCATGTGTTGAATATTATTCGAATTTTAAACAAATAGATTTAACGATAAAAATCACATTTTTATATATATACAAGCTATAGAGAATATTCATGTGTTGAATTGAAATTCATTCGTTGAACTGAAATTCATGTGTTGAATGTTATCGTATTTTAAAATAAAATGAATAGACAATAAAAACTACATTTTTATTGTGAATATGAAGTGTTAAAAACATTCACGTGTTGAATAAATATTTTTGATGATAAAAATATTTCTTTTATCATGTATACGCTTTGATAAGAATACACACGTGTTGAAATAAATATTAGTTTGCTAGAAATGTTATTGTTAGCTTTGTTCTGCATATATACACATGTGTTGAACAGGGAAAATGGATTAGCTGTAGAGTAAAGAAATTATTTGCAAGCCCGACAAATAGGTAAGCCTTGATGAGTTGGCTGCGCAATTTTATTTTTATATCAACTCCTGTGAATGCCATTGGATGCGTAGTGCTGGTTATTCTGGGTGAAATAATAAACATCGCCATAGGATAGTAACAATTAATTTTGAACTACACTACATGGCATACTCCTTGACGATAGGCATACTTCATCATATTCCACATAAGCAATTGGATCTTGTGTGACGAGGTGGAAGATTAACCATACAAGCGAGAGGCTTGTATGGCGATGATTATATACTACAGGTTGAACTGATGACTGATATGGACTATATAAAATATAACGATAAATTGCCAGATTAATAAAAACCCCACACGGGTCTGGAGTTGACAATAATCACGTCTCTCTAGTCATTAGATACGGCACATAGACTATTTATTCCCACACGGGACGAGGTGACGAGGATTTATCCTCTGGAGTAATTAAAAATACACGCTCCCTCAGGCTTGACAGGGTGACGAGAATTTATTCTTTGGAGTTATTATCTATACACGCTCCCCTGTAAACACCAGAATATATCACTATAAATATGTGGATGCTTTATAGGATTTATTGGGTACCTAACACGGCCCAATAAATTTCCAAACCCTTTCCCGTACAAAGGAGGTTATGGCGAAATTTTTCGAAATATTGAGGCATTAGTGAAATATTTGAAGTGAAAACGATGTTGAAATAAATGAATGAACGATGTTGAAATAAATGAATGAACGATGTCGAAATATATGAATGAACTATATTTGAAATAAAGGAATGAACTATATTTATATATATATAAATATAAATAGAATTGAAAGGAATCAAAGCCGTGCAGTTCGTGTTTTGGAATCATAATTTGAATCGATTAGTACGAGAAATCCGACCATCGGATTTTCCCGAAACCGTAACCGCTGGGTTCGCCTTGGAAATATCTTTCCAACAGCACCAACCTTGTAAAAATCCAACGGTTGGATTGTTTGGAATGTTTAATTCAAATCTGAAGAAAAACAACGCCAGAATCGTTTATATTTATATATAAATATAAATATAATTAAATTAAATCGAATAAGGACGCTGTAGTTCGAATTTTGAAACCGTAACTTCAAACGACTAGTGTGCAAGATCCGACCGTCGGATTTTCACGAAACTGGAACCATTGGGTTCGCTTTGGGAATATCTTCCCACTGATATAGACTTTTTGGAATCCAACGGTTTGATTTTCTGATATGTGTAAAACAAATTAGGGGAAAAACAGCGCCAGTGCCACGGCACGACCTGAAACGTCGTTTAATTAAATATGGCCATTTTTAAATAAATAAAAATGGCGAAAAATCGTTATAAAATATTATAAGCAACATAGATTGGAAATAAACCAATTTGGCTTGATCTGTTTGATATTTGATGGTTGTATGTGTTTGACACGAAAATTATACTAAAGAACTGAAATGTGATTATCGAATAATATAACCATGGAAAGAATTGATTTGAATTCTAATTACATGAATTATTCGAAAAGGCCGAGCTAACCCTCATTTCAAATAATTGATCGAGCGATTCGAATTGAAAAATACAAAAACGATTCAAGACCGACGATTTTCGTATCGGTTGGATGGGCGCTGTTGAGGTTCCTGACTGGAGTAGCTACCGTGAAGGAACGGAAATAGTAGCCGTCTGAAGTATGTGTTGATTGGACGGATATACGAGGAATTTGACACCTCCGGTTTCGTTCAGACCCAGAACGGACTTGTAAATGGACTGTGTGTCTGACATTGGATTTTGTTCTATACTGAATGATCTCTGTTAAATATATATCTGTTTGGCGGCGGAGAATTTATTCTTTTGCTTAACGCCCTTCTCTGACATGTATGAGCTCAGAGGTTATATATCATTGGAAATCAGTCGTATGGTGTGGACTGCCTATGTGGCATGCCAAGATGTCGTGATCAAGGCTTCTGTTGCAAAGCAAAGTCTTGTGGTTGATGATAAAAGCACGGTCTACGTGGCCTGGCTTTGTGTATAGCGTGGATTCGCGAGCCTCACACCTCGGTATGAGTTAAAAACGGGATACAGACCACTGGGAGGACATGACGTTTCTTTCTAGCTATGGTGGTGTCAGTGACCTACCAGCCCTGACATTTATATCTACTTTTCACCTTTGTGGTTGTTGGAATGCGAGGCGCCTCGATTATAGGTCTGTAAGGACCGGGAAACATGTGTTTAGGAATTGCCAATCCTCAAACGTAAGAGAGGACCGGCCCAGCCGATCCAATGGTTACCCAGTGTGTGTAGTCCTGAGGCATTTGCTAGAATGTCTCGAAGCGGAGAGGAGCTTTCCCCTTGCCTCGACTCATGACGAAAATCCAATTTCCAATATGAAATAACGGATTCGATTGTAAAACTAGTATGGCGACATAGTAGATGGTAGCTATGCCGCCTATGATTGATATTTATGATGCTATTCATTTTTGAAACATATATGCACTAGTAATAATATCAAATGATATTGCTTTACACGTATTAAGCATATTTGGCCATTATAAGGTAAAACTCTATCCTTCGGTTTGCGTTGCATTGTATGATGGGACTTGAGTCTTATAATGGCTTCATTCTTTTAAAAAGCATTGCGTTGTTTTAAAGAATTTACTTTGTTTAAATGCACCGGCAATCACTGGAATAAACCCGTTCTGCGAAAGTGGCGTGGTCCTATGATTTGCTTATTACTATTGTTTAAACGGTTAAATAGATTTCTCATACCAGTCCCCATGACTGACTCGTTGTTTGTTTCACTTTGCAGACGCGGGTGCCCTTATTTTCACACGGGCAGCCTAGTTCACAGGTGATAGGTTGTTTTGGCTCAGCACTGTAGTATGGAGTGCATTTTGGCTCATGGCGAGGCTGACTTCACCGAGATGACTTTGACATTTTCCGCCATTATTGTATCTATATTATGATTCCGCCACAGGCGATGCAGACTGCTTTACTTCCAGTACTTATTATCGTATGTATATGTACCGCCTTCGACGATGTTGACCGATACCCTTATTATGTCTCACTGCATGTATATATTCCGCCTCTGGCGATGGTGACTGATCATTTACCTTTTATTTACTAAGTTATATCCTATGTTGTGCTATTCTGATGTTGTTACATGTTATGATTCCGCTGTCATATCTATGTAAAATTATTCTATTTACTATTTTTGCTATTACCTGTTCTCTGCTATGATGATTGATGTGTTATATTCCAATGATTATCCTTAATACCGTCACATGGATTTTGGGATCGTCACAGTTGGTATCAGAGCTTTGGTTAACCTTAGTTCCGGGATCTAACACATTAAACACCTCGTCAGAATAGAATCAGTAGAGTTCTAAGGCAAATAGCTCATTAGAGATAGGATTAGCGATGTCCTAGAATGAGCTAAGCAGATTAGCAAAACAATTTGATCAGTACATCATTACCTTTCCTTATGTTCCCCTGCTATATCATTTATGAAAGTTATCAATTCTGTGATCTTGACTCTTTTCTTGCTTATACAGTACTCTCTCTGATGGCTACACGAGCAGCAGCCAGAGGTGGCCGTGGAGGCCGAGCAGGCATAGCAGGAGGACGGGGGAATATCCCCGTAGTTGAGGAGGGCCCTATTATACAGCCACCAACACCCCAGGACTTTGAGCTAGATAGAGTAGCGAAGAGATATAGGAACCTAGGGGGAAAACCCTTTTCTGGCCTTGGTACAGTGACAGAGGCTATTGCTTGGTTGAAGACCTGTGAAAAGATTTTTGAAGGCATGGGATTGGGGACCAACAACAAAGCACGTCTAGGTATTTGGCTCTTACAGGAAGAAGTAGAGTTGTGGTGGGATGCCATCACCTCAGAAGATGTGGCAGGTACTGTTAGGACCTGGGAGCAATTCAAAACCATGTTCAATGAGAAGTTTGTACCTGAGCAGGCCTTAGAGCGGATGCGGGAGAAGTTTGCTAATCTCCAGCAGGGAGATCTCTCTATCCAAGATTACCTTAATAAATTTACTCAGCTATCGCGCTATGCTCCAGAGCTTATTATGACCAACGAAGCTAAGAACAAGAGGTTTATATTTGGGCTACGGCGCAAGTACCATGATAGAGCCTTAAGCAACATCAAACTCTCATTCTCAGAATTAGTGGAAATGGCCTGCAATTATGAAGATATGGATGAAAGACACTCCAACCAAGACCACGCCAAAAGCCAAGCTGGAAACAAGCGCAAAGCTTCAGCAGATCAGCCAGAGTCTAGCATTACAGCGGCCGCTACTCAGAAATCTGGAAAGATACCGAAAGGGAGCTGCTACAACTGCGGGAAAACATGACATTTTTCTAATGTATGCAAAGCCCCAAAGAAGCTAAAGGAAAATCCAGACCACAGCTCAGCAGAATGCTACAACTGCCATAAGAAAGGGCACTATAGCAAGAATTGTCCTCTGAAGCAGAATGCACAAGTGGCTCATGTGTATGACGGGGAGACCCCGCCGGCTATCACCGATGGATTAGGTAAACCCGACGTCTTGGGAGGTACCCTTACCATTAAAAATATTCATGTTTCTGTACTTTTTGACACTGGTGCATCACGTAGCTTCATTTCTGGTAACACTGTTCACAAGTTAAAATTGAAACAAAGAAAGCTTAAAGAACCAATTAAAGTTCAAAACCCGATAGGAGGTTCTGTTAGTCTCAGTACATATTGTAGATTACCTATTTCCTTTTCTCGATACCAATTTCCTTTTGATTCGATCGTCATGGACCTTTCCAAATTCGATATTATTCTGGGACTTGATTGGTTGACAAAATATAAGGCTGAAGTTAGATGTGCCGAAAGAATAGTTAATGTCGAAACGAAGCTTGGACCTATATATATACCATGCCATGGCTCAGAAATTAATAGAACAGAATTTTGGTCTTCTTTGGAAGTTACTCCCCCTTCATTAGAGAAGATACTGGTCGTTAAAAACTACGCGGATGTGTTTGAAGAAGTAGAAAACTTACCGCCGCAAAGAGAAATTGAATTCAGAATAGATCTAATTCCGAATGCCCGACCAGTAGTACATCCAATTAGAAGAATGGCCCCGAAAGAAAAAGAAGAGTTAGGTAGTCAAACCCGAGAATTGCTTTGGAAAGGTCTGATCAGACCGAGCTTTTCAGCTTGGGGAGAAGCGGTAGTATTTGTCACGAAATCAGACGGTACTCTAAGACTTTGTGTTGATTACCGAGATCTCAATAAGCAGACGCTGAAGAACAAGTATCCCTTGCCACGTATAGATGACCTGTTAGATCAATTAAATGGGGCAACAGTATTCTCCAGGATGGACCTAGCTACAAGTTTCCATCAATTACGTATAGCTGAAGACTGTGTTCCGTTGACAGCCTTCAGGGGTCCCGATTTGTTCTACGAATGGTTAGTAATGCCGTTCGGCTTGTGTAACACTCCGGCATACTTCGTCGATCTTATGAACAGAGTGTTCTGTGGTGTATTGAATAAATTTGTTCTAGTCTTTATCGATGACATTTTAATATACTCCAAGTCGGAAGGCGAGCATGCAAAGCATTTAGAACAAGTGTTGAAAATTATGAGGAGAAATGTCTTGAAAGCTAAATTTTCTAAGTGTGTCTTCTGGCAGGATGAAGTTAAGTTCCTAGGCCATGTCGTATCAAAAGAAGGGATTGCTGTAGATCCAAGCAAAATTACAGCGATTCAGAACTGGAAACAACCTACTACCCCCACAGAAGTTCGAAGTTTCCTTGGATTGGCTAGTTACAATCGGAAATTCGTTCAGGATTTTTCAAAGATCTGGTGTATTGACAAAGCTTACAAAGAAGCATGAGAAATTCAAATGGACTCCCGAATGTGAAGAAGTTTTCCAGGAGCTGAAACTGAAATTGACAACTGCTCCAGTATTGACAATTATAGAAGGCAACCAAGACTTGACCGTATAGACAGACGCTTCTATTAGAGGGCTAGGCGCAGTATTAATGCAAAAAGGCCAAGTGGTCGCTTATGCCAGCCGTCAGATGAAGCCGCATGAAAGAAACTACGCAACTCATGATCTTGAGTTATTAGCTATCGTGTTTGCTTTGAGAATCTGGAGGCATTATTTATTGGGCGAGAAGTTCGAACTATTTACCGATCATCAATCCTTGAAATATCTAATTCACTCAGAAAGATCTAAACTTGAGACAACAGCGTTGGTTAGAATTCCTTACAGCATACGATTTTGAGATCCTATACACTCCGAGGAAAGCCAATGTTGTCGCAGATGCGCTCAGTAGAAAGAATGAAATCATCGCAAGCTTTTTCATCATGTCTTCATTGATTGCCAAGATTTCGGACCTTCAGAAAGATGATGAATTTATTCAGAGAATCAGTCAGAGAGTCAAGGGAGGTGAATCCACAAGTTTCCGACTCGATGACACTGGAGTTCTTAGATTAAAGGACAGGATTTGCATCCCGAATCTTCCAGAGCTTCGAAGAGAAATACTTGATGAATGTCACAAGTCCAAAATAAGCATCCATCCCGGTGTGAGCAAAATGTATAACAATATCAAGCGCACATTCTGGTGGAGGGCTTTGAAAAGAGATATTTCATTATATGTTAGCAGATGCTCCACTTGTCAGCTAGTTAAGAGCGATCTGAAGAAATTGGCTGGACTATTACAACCATTAGAAATTCCAGGATGGAAGTGGGAGCAAATTTCGATGGACTTCATTGATGGCTTGCCTCGAACTAAAAAAGGAAACGACAGTATATGGGTAATCGTAGATCGCTTCACGAAGACTGCCCATTTCATACCTGTCCGATCCAACAGAACGGCTCAAAGTTTAGCACAGATTTACTTCAAAGAAATAGTTAAACTGCATGGAGTGCTGCTCAATATAGTCAGTGATAGAGATCCCCTATTTACTAGCAAATTCTGGGAAGCATTCCAGACAGAATTGGGAACCAAATTGAATCTAAGCACCGCTTATCACCCTCAGACAGACGACCAAACTGAGCAGGTGAATAGAATTCTAGAAGATTTACTACGGGCTTGCGTTATTGATTTTGGAGGCTCATGGGAAGATCACTTACATTTGGCCGAATTCTCTTATAACAATAGCTATCAAGCAAGTTTGGGAATGTCTCCATTTGAAGCGTTATATGGTAGACCGTGCAGATCTCCCGCATGTTGGGTAGAATCTGGCAACAGACTTGTGTTAGGGCCCGATATGATTCGAGAAGCATCAGATAAAGTCAATTTCATTAAGAAGCGATTGAAAACCGCACAAAGCCGATAGAAAAGTTATGCTGATGCGAGAAGAAGAGATTTATCATTTGCCGTTGGCGATTATGTTTATTTAAGAGTTTCTCCGATGCGGGGAGTAATCAGATTTGGCAAAACTGGGAAGTTGGCACCAAGATTCATTGGTCCCTTTCCTATACTCGAACGGATTGGAACTTTGGCATATAGGGTTTCATTACCTGATTAGTTGCCTGGTGTGCATGACGTGTTCCACGTGTCTCAACTCAGAAAACATGTGCATGATCCGGATCTTGTTGTAGAAGAAGCAACGCAACAGGATATAGACATAACTCCAGAATTAGCAGTCAGAAGAGAGCCATTAAAGATTGTTGGCAAAGAAACTAGAGAGCTAAGGAGCAAAAAGATTCATTTAGTTAAAGTGCAGTGGAGTAGTGATCCTAGAGATTGTACTTGGGAGACTGAGGAAAGCATTAAACAAGCCTACCCCAAATGCAGAGTGGACATCTCTGACTAACTCCGGTGCAAGGTACCTTTACAATACTTTGCATTTACATTTTATTTCCTACTTTGCTGTTATTTCCTTTTCGAGGACGAAAAGTTTTAAGTGGGGGGGAAGTAATAACCCGGAAAATGTGAACCAATTTTAAAATTTTAAAATTGGTTATTGTCAAAGAATTTGAATAATTGAAATAACATATTTCAATAAAATAATGAATTGGGAATAGTGAGGCAGTTTGAAAATTTGAATACAAACTTTGTCTGACTGTACTAGGTGGAAAATATAACAGATTTTAGCGAAACTGAAAATATTTAAATCTGTTTATGAATACCTTTCTAACGAATCTGAAAAATCGAAGTTTCATAACGGGAATCAGAAGTTGTGGCCAAATGAATTTTCAGAAAGGTCGCTATATAGCATATATAGCCCTTGAAAATAGATATTTTGCATACGGCCTCGGAATTCGACAAAACCACTTTTGTTGGATTCGGGATGTCAAACTATTGCTAGGTTTCAAATTTCATAATTTTTGAAGCTAGTATGTGAACAGGGCAAAAGAAAATGTGATTGGTCAATTTTTGTTAAAATGGGTCGACCTAAAAATGGACATTTTGCATATGAGCACAGAATTCGACGAAACTGGTTTTGTTGGGACCGTATCGTCAAAACAAAGCTAGGTTTATTTTTCTGGAATTTTTCGATTTAGTTTGTGGCCCTGGCAAATTGAAATGTACGTTCAAATTGAATATAAAATGTTTTATACTTTAATTTGAAAAATAACTGACTGTAACAGTCGAATTGGCCAAGGAAACATATCCCATTGTGTCCGGAATGGGGGTATTTAGCTAGGGGCGACGGTCGTTGGGTTGAAATTGGTGTATGTTGGCTAGAAAGGATATTATAGGAATTTAAAAATATAATATATTAGAAAATATCTTCCATTTTCTCTCTCATCTCAAAAAGTCGATCAATCCCCAGAACGAATGGCGAAAACCCATTCAAACCTTTCCACCACGATCGCCGCCGCCACAGTCAATTTCGCCGCCGCCTCCTGTTGGCAATTCCGACCGCCTTCCTCCCCTCTTCAAATCAAACTAACCCTCGACTGAAACCATCCCTTATTGACGTCATTCTACCTCGAGGAAGTTTGCCCCTTTGGAGCGCCGCCGATTATCCCTGGAGCCACCGAGTTCGCTGCCACCACCGCCGATAGGAAGCCTATTCGTAGCTCTTCGACGTCGTATAATCTGATCTGGACATCGAGCTACGATTTTGATTTAAATTCTAAACCTAGTTTCGAAGGTTTGCAAACCCTTCTGCTTTGAATTTCTGAATTGAAAATAACACTTTTAAGTGTTGCAAAACTTTCAAAAATCATATTTTTTTAGTGTGTTAACGAAATTCGATGAAAAAGGAAACATCGGGACTGCAGGGAGGCTCTCTACCATCTAGCAGAAGCCGCAGATTTTTCTAATCTTCCTACGATTTTTAACACTTCAAAAACCAATGTGAGGAATCTAAATTAAACTGTGTGAATGGAATCGTGTTGTATAAATTATATAAGCGAAGTGTAAATTATATACACATTGTATACCTCATGTACATGTGTTGTATAAGTTATATTACCGATGTATAAATTATACAAGCGTTGTATGAAACATATATGCTTTGAATTGTGATGAAATGCAAGTGAATTATAGAAATAATATATATATATATACTCCCCTCGTCCACAGACCATGGACGATATTTATTGCTTGTGATTGGCGTGATATTATATGGTATGACGAATGGTTGGAAATAATTGTTCGTGGTTGATATTGTGGTTGAAAAATACCTTTGTGGTTGAAAAATACCCTCTTGTGGTTGAAACAAATTAGAATAGGATTATGGAAATGAAAATAAAACATGCCGCCTGCGTGCGAACTAGATGCATGATCCCCATTGTCAAAAACCACGAGGTTTTAAGGTAGAGCGAGGAGCCGTACTAGGGACGGTCCCGGTTTTAACTACCTTGCCGTTATGCTGTCAAAATTTTCTGAAATATTCATGTGTTAGGATAATTTTCATTTGTTGAAATTAATTACATATGTTGAAACAAAAATTCATGTGTTGAATATTATTCGAATTTTAAACAAATAGATTTAACGATAAAAATCACATTTTTATATGTATACAACTATAGAGAATATTCATGTGTTGAGTTGAAATTCGTTCGTCGAGTTGAAATTCATGTGTTGAATATTATTCGAATTTTAAACAAATAGATTTAACGATAAAAATCACATTTTTATATATATACAACTATAGAGAATATTCATGTGTTGAGTTAAAATTCGTTCGTCAAGTTGAAATTCAGGTGTTGAATATTATTCGAATTTTAAACAAATAGATTTAACGATAAAAATCACATTTTTATATATATACAACTATAGAGAATATTCATGTGTTGAGTTGAAATTCGTTCGTCGAGTTGAAATTAATGTGTTGAATATTATTTGAATTTTAAACAAATAGATTTAGCGATAAAAATCACATTTTTATATATTTACAACTATAGAGAATATTCATGTGTTGAGTTGAAATTCGTTCGTCGAGTTGAAATTCATGTGTTGAATATTATTCGAATTTTAAACAAATTGATTTAGTGATAAAAATCACATTTTTATATATATACAAACTATAGAGAATATTCATGTGTTTAATTGAAATTCGTTCGTCGAGTTGAAATTCATGTGTTGAATATTATTCGAATTTTAAACAAATAGATTTAACGATAAAAATCACATTTTTATATATATACAAGCTATAGAGAATATTCATGTGTTGAATGTTATCGTATTTTAAAATAAAATGAATAGACAATAAAAACTACATTTTTATTGTGAATATGAAGTGTTAAAAACATTCACGTGTTGAATAAATATTTTTGATGATAAAAATATTTCTTTTATCATGTATACGCTTTGATAAGAATACACACGTGTTGAAATAAATATTAGTTTGCTAGAAATGTTATTGTTAGCTTTGTTCTGCATATATACACATGTGTTGAACAGGGAAAATGGATTAGCTATAGAGTAAAGAAATTATTTGCGTGCCCGACAAATAGGTAAGCCTTGATGAGTTGGCTGTGCAATTTTATTTTTATATCAACTACTGTGAATGCCATTGGAAGCGGAGTGCTGGTTATTCTGTGTGAAATAATAAACATCGCCATAGGATAGTAACAATTAATTTTGAACTACACTACATGGCATACACCTTGACGATAGGCATAATTCATCATATTCCACATAAGCAATTAGAGCTTGTGTGACGAGGTGGAAGATTTACCATACGAGCGAGAGGCTTGTATGGCGATGATTATATACTACAGGTTGAACTGATGACTGATATGGACTATATAAAATATAATGATAAATTGCCAGATTAATAAAAACCCCACATGGGTCTGGAGTTGACAATAATCACGGCTCTCTAGTCATTAGATACAGCACATGGACTATTTATTCCCACACGGGACGAGGTGACGAGGATTTATCCTCTGGAGTAATTAAAAATACACGCTCCCTCAGGCTTGACAGGGTGATGAGAATTTATTCTCTGGAGTTATTATCTATACATGCTCCCCTGTAAACACCAGAATATATCACTATAAATATGTGGATGCTTTATAGGATTTATTGGGTACCTAACACGGCCCAATAAATTTCCAAATCCCTTCCCGTACAAAGGAGGTTATGGCGAATTTTTTCGAAATGTTGAGGTGTTAGTGAAATATTTGAAGTGAAAACGATGTTGAAATAAATGAATGAACAATGTTGAAATAAATGAATGAACGATGTTGAAATAAATGAATGAACGATGTCGAAATAAATGAATGAACTATATTTGAAATAAAGGAATGAACTATATTTATATATATATATATATAAATAGAATTGAAAGGAATCGAAGCCGTGCAGTTCGTGTTTTGGAATCGTAATTTGAATCGATTAATACGAGAAATCCGACCACCAGATTTTCCCGAAACCGCAACCGCTGGGTTCGCCTTGGAAATATCTTTCCAACGACACCAACCTTGTAAAAATCCAACGGTTGGATTGTCTGGAATGTTTAATTCAAATCTGAAGAAAAACAACGCCAGAATCGTTTATATTTATATATAAATATAAATATAATTAAATTAAATCGAATAACGACGCTGCAGTTCGAATTTTGAAACCGTAACTTCAAACGACTAGTGTGGAAGATCCGACTGTCGGATTTTCACGAAACTGGAACCGTTGGATTCGATTTGGGAATATCTTCCCACTGATATAGACTTTGTGGAAATCCAACGGTTAGATTTTCCGATATGTGTAAAACAAATTAGGGGAAAAACAGCCTCAGTGCCATGGCACGACCTGAAACGTCGTTTAATTAAATATGGCAATTTTTAAATAAATAAAAATGGCGAAAAATCGTTATAAAATATTATAAGCAACATAGATTGGAAATAAACCAATTTGGCTTGATCTATTTGATATTTGATGGTTGTATGTGTTTGACATGAAAATTATACTAAAGAACTGAAATGTGATTGTCGAATAATATAACCATGGAAAGAATTGATTTGAATTCTAATTACGTGAATTATTTGAAAAGGCCGAGCTAACCCTCATTTCAAATAATTGATCGAGCGATTCGAATTGGGAAATACAAAGACGATTCAAGACCGACGATCTTCGTATCGGTTGGATGGGCGCTGCTGAGGTTCCTGACTGGAGTAGCTACCGTGAAGGAACGGAAGTAGTAGTCGTCCGAACGTATGTGTTGATTGGACGGATATACGAGGAATTTGACGCCTCCAGTTTCGTTCAGACCCAGAACGGACTTGTAAATGGACTGTGTGTTTGACATTGGATTTTGTTCTATACAGATTGACCTCTGTTAAATATATATCTGTTTGGCGGCGGAGAATTTATTCTTTTGCTTAACGCCCTTCTCTGAGACGTACGAGCTCAGAGGTTATATATCATTGGAAATTAGTCGTATGGAGTGGACTGCCTATGTGGCATGCTAAGATGTTGTGATCAAAGCTTCTATTGCAAAGCAAAGTCTTATGGTTGATGATAAAAGCACGGTCTACGTGGCCTGGCTTTGTGTACAGCATGGATTCGCGAGCCTTACACCTCGTTATGAGTTAAAAACGGGATACAGACCACTGGGAGGACACGACGTTTCTTTCTAGCTATGGTGCTGTCAGTGACCTACCAGCCCTGACATTTATATCTACTTTTCACCTTTGTGGTTGTTGGAATGCGAGGCACCTCGATTATAGGTCTGTAAGGACCGGGAAACGTGTGTTTAGGAATTGCCAATCCTCAAATGTAAGAGAGGACCGGCCCAGCCGATCCAAGGGTTACCCAGTGTGTGTAGTCCTGAGGCATTTGCTAGAATGTCTCGAAGTGGAGAGGAGCTTGCCCCTTGCCTCGACTCATGATGGAAATCCAATTTCCAATACGAAATAACGGATTTGATTGTAAAACTAGTATGGCGACATAGTAGATGGTAGCTATGCTGCCTATGATTGATATTTATGATGCTATTCGTTTTTGAAACATATATGCACTAGTAATAATATCAAATGATTTTGCTTTACACGTATCAAGCATATTTGGCCATTATAAGGTAAAACTCTATCCTCCGGTTTGCGTTGCATTGTATGATGGGACTTGAGTCTTATAATGGCTTCATTCTTTTAAAAAGCATTGCGTTGTTTTAAAGAATTTACTTTGTTTAAATGCACCGGCAATCACTGGAATAAACCCGTTCCGCGAAAGTGGCGTGGTCCTATGATTTGCTTATTACTGTTGTTTAAACTGTTAAATAGATTTCTCATACCAGTTCCTATGACTGACTCGTTGTTTGTTTCACTTTGCAAACGCGGGTGCCCTTATTTTCACAAGGGCAACCTAGTTCACAGGTGACAGGTTGTTTTGGCTCAGCACTGTAGTATGGAGTGCGTTTTGGCTCATGGCGAGGCTGACTTCACCGAGATGACTTTGACATTTTCCGCCATTATTGTATCTATATTATGATTCCGCCACAGGCGATGCAGACTGCTTTACTTCCAGTACTTATTATCGTATGTATATGTACCGCCTTCGGCGATGTAGACTGATACCCTTATTATGTCTCACTGCATGTATATATTCCGCCTCTGGCGATGGTGACTGATCATTTCCCTTTTATTTACTAAGTTATATCCTACGTTGTGCTATTCTGATGTTGTTACATGTTATGATTCCGCTGTCATATCTATGTAAAATTATTCTATTTACTGTTTTTGCTATTACCTGTTCTCTGCTATGATGATTGATATGTTATATTCGAATGATTATCCTTAATACCGTCACATGGATTTTGGGATCGTCACACTATGTCTAATCCTCAATTATTCCCTTGTTTTGCATACCACATCGTAAATCAACTTAAACATTAACTTGTTTATCCTACATTCAAGTTATTTGTTTATTAGCTTTAGTTGGCCGCTTATTTTCCTAATCAGAGTTCGCTACCGGAACGAACCACCTTTCATTCACTTTATGGGCCACTTATTTTCCCCAATCAGCTTTCGCTACCGGAACGGGCCAGTGCTTATTATTATATTCATTGAACTTAATTCCTTGTGCATAAGTTCGAACAAAACGGCAAAAATCCTCAAACTTTAACTAAGGGTATAAGACTAATAAGAACTGAACAAAAAAACTTTTACATTAGAGTATAAGAGATATCAGAGTACACAAAAATTATCAGAGTACAAAATTAAATACATGCACAACAGAAAATACATAGCGGGAACATAAACTCTCAGCGGAAGAAATAAAATACTCTGGACCTGGCTCTAGCTTCAATCTAGCACCTGATCTATAAAATATTTTCAAACCAAAACTACTAAACTGCCTATGTGGAAATCATGCCACTGTAACGACCCGGTTTTTGTCGACTTTGGTTATCGCAATAAACTCAATGACGACTAACCAAACATCGAAAAATACCGGTAGTTAATGAAAGAAATTAGAGGGTGAGAATAGATAAGATAGAAACTTAGAATAGAAGAAGAAGAAGAACACAACATTAGAGTAACACGAACCTCACAGCGGAACGAATAACATATAATAGATAACATTTCCTTGAAATAAAATCAGTATATGTATACAGTAACATTTATCAGAGTACAACAATTACAACACAGCGGAATAATAATAGATATATAATCATGAAGCCTCCTGCTCCAGCTCTTCAAGTATCTGTAAATCCCGACTACTTGACTGCCCGTACAAAATTGGGCACCCAAGAGTTTTAGGGAAAACAAAACAAAATAAACTTCGGGTCAGTCATGGGAGTGGTATGAGTAAAACAGATTAAAACAGTTCTTACAGGTAAACGATATCTCATAAGACCACGCCGTATAACGGAACGGGTTTTTCCCTTAGGAGAATCCAAAATATCTTTATATCAAAAGCCTTTTGATATTATAATAATGGCTATCAACCACAATATAATAATCATCTAGTAGAAACGCTTTCATCGCACGTTCTACATATATAGTATACAATCAAAACCGCAAACACATATTGGTTAATGGATTTCCAACTATGACAAGGTATGGAACCACCTTTTGCTAGTGTACCTCTTGAGAGGAATACACTGGGTTCAACAAGAACATCTTGCAACCCGACCACACATGACCGACCACTCATTTCGCTTGAGTGTATCGAATGTATATCACAACGGTTAGGATCGGCAACTGTTTCCCGAATGGGACAACATCAACAATAGATTTTTAGAAGTAAATGAAACTCTAGATCAGGTGATTATACACCCTAATTGGTGTGACCTACATAGCCATGTTGCCTGCCCGATTTTTGTCATTTCCCAATTGTGAGGCTAGAAGCTACGCTTATCTCTGACAGATCACACGTTTATTCACTTTGAATGTCACATCGTCATACCCGCCAAATCACAGATTGATTTCCCTAAAAATACAGTGGGTATACAGCTAAAAGAAACGAATTTCTCCGCCACCAAACGCACATACGTTTGAAGAGATCAACTTATGCGATCCACCAGATATACTCTGTCAAACATTCTTCCATATAGGTTGTCCTGGGACTGGACAAACCGAAGGCACTATTCCATACATCCATCCTAGGCAATCTTTACCTAAGATTTATACAATAGCCCTTGCACTTTACTCCGTCTTCAATTATCTTTGGAATATACGATTCGCAACGCTTATGCCAACATGGAGTGGTTCTTCGGATAATAATCCAACTGGTCTCTCCATATTAACAATGTTAAAATGGCCGAAAACTTCGATAGTCGGTGAGTTAACTATCAAAGAAAACAGGTGTGCAAACAACGATATTATTTCCAGATGGAAATTATATCGATCAATCATCATTTAAAATTTATCTCTTTAGTTCATTAATTTACCTATCTCCTGTTTCCATATATTCAACATTTCTTATTTTCTAATTTTAGAGAATATGTGTTATTAACAATGGAAAACATTTCCATTTCATGTTTTCTATATTAGAAAATAGTTCTGGTTTCTTATTTGGAAAACATTTCCAAAGTTCCTTCATTGGATTTAAATAGATGTTTAAATAAAACATCGCTATGCCAACTCAAACCATTTACTAAATTCACTTAACCATCATTCACTATCAAATCTTACCATTCCTTAGCTAAGAAGGAAGTCAGTCAAGTTGGGGTATAATTACCTCTCAGACCTTAACTGAACAACGTTTTAACTACGGAATAGACAAAGTTTATCCTTTAAACCTTTAACAAACTTCCTTACGTAACTCTCTTTCGAATGATCTCTATTCGATAACTCCTCCCTTCAAATAACTATATTCGATAATCTCTCTTACGAATAACTAGATTCAAAAACCTTTCTCCCAATAAACTATATTCATTAACTCTATTCAATTAACTCTTATCAATTAACACTATTGGATTAACTCTTTTTGATTTAACTCTAATCGATTAACTCTATTTACTTAACTCCTTTCGAATAAACTATATTCGATAACTCATTTAATTCTACTCGAATAAACTATATTCGATTAACTCCTTTCGAATAACAAGATTCGATAACTCCTTTCGAATACTAGATTCGATAACTCCTTTTGAATAACTAATATTCGATAACTCCTATTCGAATACATTATATTTGATAACTCCTCTTCATATACATTATATTTGATGATTCCTCTTCGAATACATTATATTCGATTACTCTTCTCTCGAATACATTATATTCGATTACTCTTCTCTCGTGTAACGATCCGTATTTTCAACTATATAATAATTAATTTATTAATTATTTATATAGTGATTTAGGGAATTAAATGGTCGTTAAATTAAATAATATTGAATATTTAATTAATATAAATAATATAATAATATATTTAATTTCTGAAATAGCCAGAAATAGTGGAATTCCCAAAATGGTGTGAATTCGATCATCGATGATATTTAATTCAGTTTAGAGTTGAATTATATTGGCGGATATATTATTTAACGACAGTTTGAACGTACAATTATAATTTAATTATAATCGAGCTCGAAATGGCGCAACAGTTTGCTATTTGGCGATTTGAACTTCAACTGAATGTACCGGGTCCATTTTAAATCGGATTTCTGTGAAACAAGAAACGTTAGGAGCTGGTGAAGTATATTTTTCTAGTGGAAGAGAAAAATCAAGATTTCGTCATGTAGATTTTGATATATGTCCAAATCAAATTTTAGAAAAGTCGCTATGGAATTCCTTTATAATTTATATCGATTTATTTATATTTTAAAATGGATTTTTAAATACGAATCGAATATCGATGTAACGCTGGATTTGAAATATCGAGTTATAAATCCCAGTGGAGCAGTATGATATTCTGTTGTGAATATATACGATAATATTTATTTTTAATATTAAATTTAATGTTTTTAAATATATTTATATATTTAAAGGGGTTATTTAGAGCTTTAAAAATAGCCACTTTTGCAAACGACCTCAGAATTCGACGAAACTAATTTTGTTGGATCCGCAACATCAAATTATTGTTAGATTCTAAGTTTCGTGATTTTTGAAGTCAGTATGTGGCCGTGGGCGATTTCAATGTGAAAAACAGTCGATATTCTGATGGTTAAAAAAATACACTGTGTGAGCAAATGAAGTCGGAATTCAACGAAACCAGTTTTGTTGGGTCCGCAATGTCAAACTATAGCTGCATGTCCAGTTTCATGATTTTTGGGTATCGTATGTGATCATAGGAATTTTAGAGGACACAGAAAAATAGTGGTTGCTTATAATTTAATATAATAATCGAGTAAAAAAATATTACAAAACCTCTCTATAAATATCCCAAACCATCTCTAACCAAAATTCTATTCAGTCACTGGTCAAAATAAAAATGCGCCGCCACCAGAGGAAAACAAAACGTGAAAAATCCAGTTCAAAAAATCATTGAAAAATCAAAAGAAATCCTATAAATCTCAAAATAAATGTGTATGCAATCCTCATGTGATTCGCTTTGATCTGGTATACTTCGTTTGGGGTTCGACATCCATTTTGGGATGTTGGAAAACTAGGCGTGGAGCTAGGGCTTCGGGTTTTGGTGATTTGGTGCAATAATCCGTGAAACCGAGCTCGTATTTGGATTCGTGGATGAAAAACACAGCTGTGGAATGGATTTGGGGTGGTTCGGTGATCAAAGGCGTCGCACCTGTATTGTAAGGCGGACGAAATCCTCGAGTTCGGTCTTTAAAGGGGTGTTTCGAGTTGGTTGAAAGGGGCACGGGTGGAGAGAAGTTGTGATGAGGATTGCAATGGTGGAATTTGTTTGTTCATTCGTGGGAGGTCGGTGGATCGATGGAGGGGTGAATAATCGACAATGGCTTTGGTGGAGTAGTATAGAGACGAGGAAGAAGGGTTGTGGGGGACGGGTCTGGGATAGTGGATGGGCCGAATAGAATTGGTAAAGCCCAAGTATTAGTTTAAATAGAAATTTATTTGAAATCAAATATGTGTTCATCTAGAAATGGTGATAACTTTTACATACCTTATCAGTTTTGCGAACGGTTTGTCACGTTACAATCGTATGGACGGCGGCTACACCATGGAACTGACCGGGAGTGAAGTAGAGCTCGTATGGATTTATGGTGAAATTAAATGCCTGAATCAAATCAATGACCAATTATCGTTATTTAACGATAACCGTCCAATGTGAGTAAATCTCACTAACTCTGTTCAACTTATATTTTTATAACGTATTTTTAGAATCTATAAATAATGGTTGTTTGCTATGTGTTGGTTGTTTGGTTGAACTGCTAGTCAGTAGATTGAAAATATAGATAACGATATAAATATAAATCGTTAATCAAATATTGATTCTGTTTAGCAGAATATTTCATAGTGAAATGAAATTGATGTTAATTTTATTATTTAACATCTGTGGATGCAGGGAAACAGGTCGGAGGGACCCAACTGGGTTCCTCAACATTTATTTTACTGTTTTTCATATATTATGCTATATGATGTGATACGAAATCTGTTGTTGATTTTGTATGTTGGGATGATACTGATCATTGTTATATGGTATGTTAAACACCATAGGGAATACTGGAATGTTAAAACGGAAAATTTCAATGTTATATTGAAAAAGAAATATTATAAAATCAAAGATTTTATAAAAAGAAAACTATTATTTAGAAAATAGATAGATTAAAAAGGTGATATTTATTTGTAAATCAAGTAGATAAAATTGAAGGGAAATATTTGTAAAACTATTTACAAATAGAATTGTAAAAGAAAATATTTGTAAACTCTTTACAAATTGAATGGAAAGGGATATTTATTTTAAAATGAATAGAATAGAAAGGGGAAATACGTGTAAAGTAAATAGAAAGAGAATAGTTAGATTATAAAAGGAATTACGTATAAAATCAATAGATTTTATAAATAGAAATTTATTTTATAGAATATATATAATTATCAAAAAGGTAATTATTTGGTAATAAATTGATTTTAAAAGGAAATACTTGAAAGGTGACTATAATTGCATAAAAGGAGAATTTTACATTTGAAATGTTTAGACCCGTGTTTTGCACACGGGTATAACATGCTATGAATTTGAAGCAAAGTTTTTAAATAGAATCTATTCTAACCGATGGATTGAGAAGAATATTTATAAATAATATTTTAAATGAAATGTTTATCATTGGATAAATAGAATATATAAGTCAGGACTTATATAGAGGAGCAAGAATCGATTTCAACATCGATATTTGAAACTGAATTACCAGTTAGAGTTAATCGAATTAGAATTAATTGAATATTAATTATTCAATTAGAGTTGATCAAATATAGTTAATTTAAATAGAGTTAGTCAAACATTGTTATTTAGGTTGTGCTGCCATTTCGTACGACTGCTAGCGTAATTCGCAGGGCTGCAGATAGCCTACGACGGTCGGATGTATCCTGAGGGAATCAGGCGTAACCATTGTGATCCTTGGGATCTAGGGTCAAGCGAATGGCGTTAAATTGAATAGTAGCCATTCGAAATAAAGTTTAAACAGACATAGTTAGGCGAATATAAATTAATCGAATATTAGTTATTAGATAGGAGTTAAATAAGTTAAGTTAAATAAGTTGAGCTAATCAAGTAAGTTAGTCAAAATGAGTTAATCCAAAGGAATTATTCGAAAAAGTTTATTCGAATAGAGTTAAAAGAGTGAATCGAATATAGTTATTCAAAAGGAGATTAATCGAATGTAAATCATTCGAAGAGAGATGATCGAATAAAGTTATTCGAAGAAAGGGTTATCGAATATAGTATTAGAAAAGGAGTTATCGAATAGAGATTATTCGAAAATGAGAATTTTACATTGAATTCGATTATATCGAGTTCGGGAAAGTAATATTTACTTTCGGGTTTAATCAAGATTTACTTATTTATTAATAGATTAGTGGTTTAGTTATTTAGTTAAATTAAGGAATAAAAATTACCTTTTTGAAGTTGGATATTCAGAAAGAAAGGGATTATAATGCTATAGTTAAATCACTGTTTTAAAATAAAGAAATAGATTCATAAATAGAATTCGAGTTACGTAAGGAAGTGTAAAAGATTTGAAAGGTGAAGTTTGTCTATTTCGAGGTTAGAAATGTTGTTCAGTTAAGGTTTGAGAGGTAATTATACCCCAACTTGATTGACTTCGTTTTTAACTAAGAAATGGATAAGGTTCGATAGTGAGGATTGGTTAAGTGAATTTTGTTAATGAGTGTAATGGTTTAAATTGGCTTAGTGATGTTTTATTTAAACATCTGTTCAACAAATGAATAAATTTTGGAAACATTTTCCAAACATAATCAGAGATATTTTCTAATCATGGAAAATGAACTGTAAATGAGAAGGAATATTGGAATGACAGTGATACGTGAAACAGAGATGGAAATGTTTTCCAATGTTTGATGACATATATTTCCTAAATTTAGAAAATAAGAAATATTGAGTATATAGAAATGGGAAATGGATAAATTAATGATAAAATTAAATTAAAGGGGATAAATGGGTAATGTTGATTGGTCGATAGAATTTCCATCTGGAAATAATATCGTTGGTTGCACACCTGTTTTCTTTTATAGTTAAATCACCAACTATCGAAGTTTTTGACCATTTTTCCGTCGTCGATATGGAGAGACCGGGATCAGATGCACTATCTGGAAACCACTCTATATGGACGTAAGCGTTGCGATCAAATATTGAAGATGGAGTTATGCAAGGGCTATCCTATTTACAGAATAGTGCCTTCGGTTTGTCCAGTCCCAGGACAACGTGAATGGACGAATGTCTGACAGAGTATATCTAACGGATCGCGTAAGTTGATCTCTTCAAACGTACTTACGTTTGGTGACGGAGGAATTCGTTTCTCTTAGCTTTATACCCATGGTATTTTTGAGGGAATCAATTTGTGATTTGATGGGTATGACGATGTGGCATTCAAAGTGAATGGTGGTCAAGTGTTTCAAAAGATATATAATGTCCTCAAGCCTTATCAACCGGGAAATGACAGAAATCGGGCAGGCAGCATGGCTAAGTGGGTCGCTCCCATTAGGGTGTATATCACCTATCTAGAGAAATTCACTTTCATTCTTTTATCTATTATCGATGCTGTCCCTTTTCGGGAAGACGGTGGGTAGCTCCCAACCGTTGGTGATATACATTCGATACACTCAAGCGAAATGAGTGGTCGGTCATGTGAGGGCCGGGTTGCAAGATGTTTTGGTTGAACCCAGTGTATTCGTCTCTAGAGATACACAATCAGCAGGTGGTCCCATACCTTGTCATAGTCGGAACCCAATCTCCAATGAGCGCCTGCGGGTTTTGTTTCTATACTATATATGTGGAACGTGAGATGCAAGCGTTCTGCTAGATTCTAATTACTTATGATTAGACATTATTATAATATTAGAGAAGTATTGATTTCAAAAACTGTTTTGGATTATCGCAAGGTAAAAACCATCCGTGTTTATGTGTGGATCTGTCTTACGATTATCTTTTCTTTTGAAAAGGGTTTTGAAAAGTTAAGCCAAATGATTTGAGTTTACTCACACCAGTCCCATGACTGACCCAGAGTTTTATTTTATTTTGTTTTCCCTAAACTCTTGGGTGCCCAAATTTGTACGGGCAGTCAAGTAGTTCAGGTCTTTACAGATACACTTGGAGGAGCTTGAAGCAGGAGGCTTCAGGATTATATAGCTATTGTTATTTCCGTTGTGTGTAAGTGTTGCACTTTGATAATGTTATTCCATGTATATACACTGTTTTATTGCAACGTTATATTATGTATTATATTTGAGATTCGTATTTACTCTGATTGTGTTCTTCTTCTTCCATTCTAATTTTCTATCTTATCTATCCTCACCCTCTAACTTCTTTCTATTAATGATCTGGAATGATCAATGGTTGAATAATTAACGTGGGTTTTATGTTGATTTTCTGGGTCAAAAATCCCAGTTCGTTACAGTGGTATCAGAGTTGAAGGTTAAGTAATTACCTTGGCATTGTGGCGTGACTCAGTAGAGATGGGGTTAGTAATACCCTAGATTGGGTTGAGTGTATATATACGAGTAAACGTATTTGTAGATTTTATAAAAATTGTCTTATATTCTGGAGATTTATTGGTTGAGTAGTTCGTGAATTCTAGTCAATCAGTTTGATCCATTGTATCGATAGGGATTACCAAACACTTGAATACAATAAACCGACACGGTATGTTTCGAAAGAGGGTAAATGAGATAATTTTACCCAAAGTATATTTCGATATAAAGAAAATATTTATATTCGAATTATTATAGTATGTTGGATGTGTTGGTTGATTATAATTGAAATAGTTATATAAATAACCAATTTCAGTTCGTATAATTTAAAAACTGATTAATTAAATCAAAATTGGAATTAAAATTCTGAAACTGGGGAAAATGTGATTGTAAGTGGATTTGAGTTAAGTTAAAAAAAAATTAAGATCCTGGGAGATTTTAAATTATTTAGAAGTATTGTGAATGATATTTTGAAAAGTATTCAAAATGGAAGTGTTTAAATATGGTTTTGATAAGTGATATAGTATTGAACTCACTTCGATAGCTGGGAAATAACTCTGATGATGCTGGCCACATCATCAGTGTTCATTTTCAAGTTGTAAGTGATGGATTACTACCAAAGATTTTGTTTTCAAATTATTTTGGGAAAAGGAAGTTGCTTTAAATCCTGAAAAGGAATATTTGATTTTTGAAAGAGCTAAACGGTTTAAGAACTCCCAGGAGATACGGGTTGAACAAAAACAAATCTAAAAAGAAATTGGGAAAAACAAATATAAATTGAATTGGAACCAATTGACTGGAAATTGAATTGGAATATAATATATCAAGTGGAATCAGATTTTGAGTTGTGAGATAGGAATCTGAAATGGGATTAAATTGATGAGTTAGAAGGTTGGAATCAAGGATGGAACTTTGGTTTGAAATAGAATTTGACTTGGATACGCGAATAATTTGGCTTTGAGGATAAAATTGAATTTTTGTTTGGAAATGCATTTGTATATGCTGACAGGGTAGCAGATGGAAAGAATATAATGATATGCCCGACAAAAAGGTACACGTTTATTTTTATGGATTTGGTGATTTATGGGCTGATTTGGCAAGCCGCTTGGCTATTTGATTTTCTTTTGGATTGGAAAGGGCCTAGAGAGGCTTGTTGGGGTTTGAAATATTAACCGGTACAAAGGAGGTGCTGGCGAAATTTTTCGGAAATTTCGGGTGTTAGAAAATTTTCAGAATTTTAGAAAATTTTCGTTGATAAGAATTAATTAATATTTTAATTGAGATTAAAGTGGTTCAGTTGAAATTGAAGTTGGTAAGTAAACAAATAAATTTGTACTAGTCAATAGGGTTAGTTCTCTACTTTAGCAATTTCGAGGACGAAATTATTTTAAGGGGGGAAGAATGTAACGACCCGTATTTTCATCTATATAATAATTAATTTATTAATTATTTATATAGTGATTTAGGGAATTAAATGGTTGTTAAATTAAATAATATTGAATATTTAATTAATATAAATAATATAATAATATATTTAATTTCTGAAATAGTCAGAAATAGTGGAATTCTCAAAATGGTGTGAATTGGATCATCGATGATATTTAATTCAGTTAAGAGTTGAATTATATTGGCGGATATATTATTTAACGACAGTTTGAACGTATAATTATAATTTAATTATAATCGAGCTTGAAATGGCGCAGCAGTTTGCTATTTGGCGATTTGAACTTAAACTGAATGTACCGGGTCCATTTTAAATCGGATTTCTGTGAAACAAGAAACGTTAGGAGCTGGTGAAGTATATTTTTCTAGTGGAAGAGAAAAATCGAGATTTCGTCGTGTAGATTTTGATATATGTCCAAATCAAATTTTAAAAAAGTCGCTATGGAATTCCTTTATAATTTATATCGATTTATTTATAATTTAAAATGGATTTTTAAATACGAATCGAATATCGATGTAACGCTGGATTTGAAATATCGAGTTATAAATCCCAGTGGAGCAGTATGATATTCTATTGTGAATATATATGATAATATTTATTTTTAATATTAAATTTAAATGTTTTTAAATATATTTATATATTTAAAGGGGTTATTTAGAGCTTTAAAAATAGCCACTTTTGCAAACGACCTCAGAATTCGACAAAACTAATTTTGTTGGATCCGCAACATCAAATTATTTTTAGATTCCAAGTTTCGTGATTTTTGAATTCAGTATGTGGCCGTGGGTGATTTCAATGTGAAAAACAGTCGATATTCTGACGGTTAAAAAAATACGTTGTATGAGCAAACGAAGTCGGAATTCAACGAAACCAGTTTTGTTGGGTCCGCAATGTCAAACTATAGCTGCATGTCCAGTTTTGTGATTTTTGGGTATCATATGTGATCACAGGAATTTTAGAGGACACATAAAAACAGTGGTTGCTTATAATTTAATATAATAATCGAATAAAAAAATTATAAAACCTATCTATAAATATCCCAAACCATCTCTAACCCTAATCCTATCCAGTCACTGGTCAAAATAAAAATGCGCCGCCACCAGAGGAAAAAAAACGTGAAAAATCCAGTTTCAAAAATCATTGAAAAATCAAAACAAATCCTATAAATCTCAAAATAAATGTGTATGCAATCCTCGTGTGATTCTCTTCGATCTGGTATACTTCGTTTGGGGTTCGACGTCCGTTTTGGGATGTTGGAAAATTAGGCGTGGAGCTAGGGCTTCGGGTTTTGGTGATTTGGTGCAATAATCCGTGAAACCGAGCTCGTATTTGGATTCATGGATGAAAAACACAGCTGTGGAATGGATTTGGGCTGGTTCGGTGATCAAAGGCGTCACGCCTGTATTGTAAGGCGGACGAAATCCTCGAGTTCGGTCTTTAAAGGGGTGGTTCGAGTTGGTTGAAAGGGGCACGGGTGGAGAGAGGTTGTGATGAGGGTTGCAAGGGTTGCAATGGTGGAATTTGTTTGTTCATTCGTGGGAGGTCGGTGGATCGATGGAGGGGTGAATAATTGGCAATGGCTTTGGTGGAGTAGTACAGAGACGTGGAAGAAGGGTTGTGGGGGACGGGTCTGGGATAGTGGATGGGCCGAATAGAATTGGTAAAGCCCAAGTATTAGTTTAAATAGAAATTTATTTGAAATCAAATATGTGTTCATCTAGAAATGGTGATAACTTTTACATACCTTATCAGTTTTGCGAACGGTTTGTCACATTACAATCGTATGGACGGCGGCTACACCATGGAACTGACCGGGAGTGAAGTTGAGCTCGTTTGGATTTATGGTGAAATTAAATGCCTGAATCAAATCAATGACCAATTATCATTATTTAACGATAACCGTCCAATGTGAGTTAATCTCACTAACTCTGTTCAACTTATATTTTTATAACGTATTTTTAGAATCTATAAATAATAGTTGTTTGCTATGTGTTGGCTGTTTGGTTGAACTGCTAGTCAGTTGATTGAAAATATAGATAACGTTATAAATATAAATCGTTAATCAAATATTGATTCTGTTTAGCAGAATATTTCATAGTGAAATGAAATTGATGTTAATTTTATTATTTAACATCTGTGGATGTAGGGAAACAGGTCGGAGGGACCCAGCTGGGTTCCTCAACATTTATTTTACTGTTTTTCATATATTATGCTATATGATGTGATACGAAATCTGTTGTTGATTTTGTATGTTGGGATGATACTGATCGTTGTTATATGGTATGTTACACCATAGGGAATACTGAAATGTTAAAATGGAAATTTTCAATGTTATATTGAAAAAGAAATATTATAAAATCAAAGATTTTATAAAAAGAAAACTATTATTTAGAAAACAGATAGATTAAAAAGGGGATATTTATTTGTAAATCAAGTAGATAAAATTGAAGGGAAATATTTGTAAAACTATTTACAAATAGAATTGTAAAAGAAAATATTTGTAAACTATTTACAAATTGAATGGAAAGGGATATTTATTTTAAAATGAATAGAATAGAAAGGGGAAATACGTGTAAAGTAAATAGAAAGAGAATAGTTAGATTATAAAAGGAATTACGTATAAAATCAATAGATTTTATAAATAGAAATTTATTTTATAGAATAAATAGAATTGTCAAAAAGGGAATTATTAGGTAATAAATTGATTTTAAAAGGAAATACTTGAAAGGTGACTAGAATTGCGTAAAAGGAGAATTTTACATTTGAAATGTTTAGACCCGTGCTTCGCACACGGGTATAACATGCTATGAATTTGAAGGAAAGTTTTTAAATAGAATCTATTCTAACCGATGGATTAAGAAGAATAATTTATAAATAATATTTTAAATGAAATGTTTATCATTTGATAAATAGAATATATAAGTCAGGACTTATATAGAGGAGCAAGAATCGATTTCAACATCGATATTTGAAACTGAATAATCGGTTAGAGTTAATCAGTTAGAGTTTATCGAATTAGAATTAATTGAATATTAATTATTCGATTAGAGTTGATCAAATATAGTTAATTGAAATAGAGTTAGTCAAACATAGTTATTTAGGTTGTGCTGCCATTTTGTATGACTGCTAGCGTAATTCGCAGGGCTGCAAATAGCCTACGATGGTCGGATGTTTCCTGAGGGAATCAGGCGTAACCATTGTGATCGCTACGATCTAGGGTCAAGCGAATGGCGTTAAATTGAATAGTAGCCATTCAAAATAAAGTTTAAACAGACATAGATAGGCGAATATAAATTAATCGAATATTAGTTATTAGATAGGAGTTAAATAAGTTGATTTAAATAAGTTGAGTTAACCAAGTAAGTTAGTCAAAATGAGTTAATCCAAAGGAATTATTCAAAATAGTTTATTCAAATAGAGTTAAAAGAGTGAATCGAATATAGTTATTCGAAAGGAGATTAATCGAATGTAAATCATTCGAAGAGAGATGATCGAATATAGTTATTCGAAGAAAGGGTTATCGAATATAGTATTCGAAAAGGATTTATCGAATAGAGATTATTCGAAAAAGAGAATTTTACATTGAATTCGATTATAACGAGTTCGGGAAAGTAATATTTACTTTCGGGTTTAATCAATATTTACTTATTTATTAATAGATTAGTGGTTTAGTTATTTAGTTAAATTAAGGAATAAAAATTACCTTTTTGAAGTTGGATATTCAGGAAGAAAGGGATTATAATACTATAGTTAAATCAATGTTTTAAAATAAAGAAGTGGATTCATAAATAGAATCCGAGTTACGTAAGGAAGCGTTAAAGATTTGAAAGGTGAACTTTGTCTATTTCGAGGTTAGAAATGTTGTTCAGTTAAGGTCTGAGAGGTAATTATACCCCAACTTGATTGACTTCGTTTTTAACTAAGAAATGGGTAAGGTTCGATAGTGAGGATTGGTTAAGTGAATTTAGTTAATGAGTGTAATGGTGTAAATTGGCTTAGTGATGTTTTATTTAAACATCTGTTAAACAAATGAATAAATTTTGGAAACATTTTCCAAACATAATCAGAGATATTTTCAAATCATAGAAAATGAACTGTAAATGAGAAGTAATACTGGAATGACAGTGATACGTGAAACAGAGATGAAAATGTTTTCCAATGTTAGATGATGTATATTTCCTAAATTTAGAAAATAAGAAATGTTGAGTATATAGAAATGGGAAATGGATAAATTAATGATAAAATTAAATTAAAGGGGATAAATTTTGAATGTTGATTGGTCGATAGAATTTCCATCTGGAAATAATATCGTTGGTTGCACACCTGTTTTCTTTGATAGTTAAATCACCGACTATCGATGTTTTTGACCATTTTTCCGTCATAGATATGGAGAGACCGGGAACGGATGCACTATCTGGAAACCACTCTGTATGGACGTTAGCGTTGCGATCAAATATTTAAGACGGAGTTATGCAAGGGCTGTCTTGTTTACAGAATAGTGCCTTCAGTTTGTCCAGTCCCAGGACAACGTGAATGGACGAATGTCTGACGGAGTATATCTAACGGATCGCGTAAGTTGATCTCTTCAAACGTACTTACGTTTGGTGGCGGAGGAATTCATTTCTCTTAGCTTTATACCTGTGGTATTTTTGAGGGAATCAATTTGTGATTTGATGAGTATGACGATGTGGCATTCAAAGTGAATGGTGGTCAAGTGTTTCAAAAGATACGTAATGACCTCAAGCCTTATCAACCGGGAAATTACAGAAATCGGGCAGGCAGCATGGCTAAGTGGGTCGCTCCCATTAGGGTGTATATCACCTATCTAGAGAAATTCCATTTCATTCTTTTATCTATTATCGATGCTGTCCCTTTTCGGGAAGACGGTCGGTGGCTCCCAACCGTTGGTGATATACATTCGATACACTCAAGCGAAATGAGTGGTCGGTCATGTGAGGGCCGAGTTGTAAGATATTCTGGTTGAACCCAGTGTATTCGTCTCTAGAGATACACAATCGACAGGTGGTCCCATACCTTGTCATAGTCGGAACCCAATCTCCAATGAGCGCCTGCGGGTTTTGTTTGTATACTGTATATGTGGAACGTGAGATGCAAGCGTTCTGCTAGATTCTAATTACTTGTGATTAGACATTATTATAATATCAGAGAAGTATTGATTTCAAAAACCGTTTTGGGTTATCGTAAGGTAAAAACCATCCTTTATGTGTGGATCGGTCTTACGATTATCTTTTCTTTTGAAAAGGGTTTTGAAAAGTTAAGCCAAATGATTTGAGTTTACTCACACCAGTCCCATGACTGACCCAGAGTTTTATTTTGTTTTGTTTTCCCTAAACTCTTGGGTACCCAAATTTGTACGGACAGTCAAGTAGTTCAGGTATTTACAGATACACTTGGAGGAGCTTGAAGCAGGAGGCTTCAGGATTATATAGCAATTGTTATTTCTGCTATGTGTAAGTGTTGCACTCTGATAATGTTATTCCATGTATATACACGTTTTTATTGCAAAGTTATATTATGTATTATATTTTATCTGTTCCGCTGTGAGATTAGTACTTACTCTGATTGTGTTCTTCTTCTATTCTAATTTTCTATCTTATCTATCCTCACCCTCTAACTTCTTTCTATTAATGATCTGGAATGATCGATGTCTGAATAATTAACATGGGTTTTATGTTGATTTTCTGGGTCGAAAATCCCAGTTCGTTACATTTCGAATACATTATATTCGATTACTCTTCTCTCGAATACATTATATTCGATTACTCTTCTCTCGAATACATTATATTCGATTACTCTTCTCGAATAAACTATATTCGATAAATCTAGTTCAAATAAGTGATATTCGATAACTCTACTCGATTTACTCCATTTGAATAACTCTAACTGGTCAACTCTAACTCTAACAGGTTAACTCTAACTGATTAATTCTAACTGATTAACTCTAACAGATTAACTCTAACAGATTAACTCTAACTGGTTAACTCTAACTGATAAACTCAAACTGGTTAACTCTAACTGATTAACTCTAACTTGCAAACTCTAACTGATTAACTCTAACTGGTTAACTCTAATTGGTTAACTCTAACTGATTAACTCTAACCGAATAACTAATATTCGATTAACTCATTTCGATTTACTCTTTTGAATTAACTCCTTTGAATCATTTCCTTTTCAATTATCTCCTTTGGATTATCTCCTTTGGATTATCTCCTTTGAATTATTCCTTTTCTATTTGTTTACTTAACAAAAAACTATTCCCTTTTCAATTCTATTTATTTAACAGATAAATATTTCTTTTATCTTTTCCATTTATCTAACAAATAAATATCTCATTTATAACATTCTATTTATTTCCTATAAATAAATATTTCCATTTAATCTATTTGTAAATGTTTTACAAATATTTCCTTTTATATTCTATTTGTAAATGTTTTACAAATATTTCTCTTTCTGTTTGTTTTGCAAATATCTTCCTTTGTATTTGTTTTACAAATATATTCCCTTTATATTTGTTTTACAAATAATTTCCTTTATATTTGTTTTACAAATAATTTCCTTTATATTTGTTTTACAAATATATTCTTTTCTACTCTTTTGATTTTATAATTATTTCCTTTTATAAAATCCCTTTTTCCTTTTCTATATAAAATCCATTGATTTTATATAACTAATTTATTTTTCAAAATATACTTTGGAAATTCCCTTTCTACATGCTAGTATTTCTTACGGTATTTAAAATACCAAATCACAATGATCGATATCATTTAAACACAAATCATCATCAACAGATTTTATATCACATCATATATTACAATATATGAAAACCGTAAAATAAATGTTAAGGAATCCAGTTGGATTCCTCCAACCTATTTCCCTGCATCCACAGATGTTAAACAATATAATAACATCGATTTCACTTCGATATGAAATATTCTGATAAACAGAATCGTTATTTGATTAACGATATATATAAATATCGTTATCTATAATTTCAACCAATACATACGCAATTTAACCAAACAGTTAGCACACATCAATCAACCGAAAATTATCAGTTCTAAATATACGTTAGAAAAATATAACTGTTCAGAGTTGGTGAGTTTTACTCACTTTGACAGTTCATCGTTAAAGAACGATAAACTGTTTGTTTGATTTGAATCAAACAATTTATTTCGCCATAAATTCAAACGAGCTTCAATCCACTCTCAGTCAGTTCCATTTGGTAGCGCTCGTCCATACGATCCTATCGGATCTTGTTTTGCTGATTTCCGATAACATTTGAGCAAGTTATTATCGTTCTAAGTTTATACAATATTTTAAATGGATTTAAACCAAAAAAATAGCTATTGGGCTTTACCCCGTTCACTGGCCCAAAACCAAATTCACCGCAACAGTTAAAATTCTTTCTTCCCCAAATTTTCAACCGCAAGCTTCCTGTAACCCAATTCCAAAACCGATGAGCTAATGACCCCTCTCTCTCCTTCGATTCTCAGTGCAACCCAAATCCATTTACACCGTTGTTCAACACTTCATCTCCTCTCAAATCCTATACAACTCATCAGGAACTCGCACGATGTTTGGAACTCGCGACTTCAGCTCTCGCTTGCAACGCTACAGTGAAACCGCGACAGGAAATGTCGCGGAAATCCTCCCAAATTGGCACGCTGGTACTACAAGATACTACGATCTCAAAAACCAAAGCCAAAGCATCAATCAAAGTCCGTATTATTCAAAAACCGCAACCGTAGAAGCTACCGTACAAAAACCCAACGAACCATACGATGTCGATCTCAACGAAAATCACTCCAACAAGAAGAGAGCGTTGTACTATCAGTTCCATGATTTATTGGAATTTTGTGGGATTTGTTTGAGATTTATTTCGTTCACCATTTCTACCGTGAGAAGAGAAAACAACGGCGGAAGAAATGTTTGACCGTAGAGTGAAATAAATTAGGTTAGGATGGTTAGGCTATTTATAGGAGAAATATAGTATTTTTATATTCGATTAAATATTCATTTTTAATCCACCGTTGTTTATATTTGTCCTTTAAAATTCCTATGATCACATACAATACCCAAAAATCACGAAAATGGGCATGCAGCTACAGTTCGACATTACGAACCCAACGAAACTGGTTTCGTCGAATTCCGACTCCGTTTGCTCACACAGCGTATTTTTAACCGTCAAAATACTGACTGTTCTTCACATTAAAAATCCGTACGGCTACACACCGACTCAAAAAAATCACGAAACTTGATATCTAGCAATAATTTAATATTGCTGATCCAACAAAATTAGTTTCGTCGAATTTTGATGTCGTTTGCAAAAGTGGCTATTTTTAAAGCTCTAAATAACCCATTTAAATATGTAAATATATTTAAATATAATTAAATTAAATATTAATAAATTAATATTATCGTATATATTCACAATAGGATACCATACAGCTCCACTGGGATTTTACAACTTGATATTCAAATCCTGGTTGAATCGATATTCAAAATTATATTGAAATTCCTTATATATATAGTTATAAATTATAAAGGAATTCCATAGCGACTTTTCTAAAATTTGATTTGGACATAAATCAAAATCTACATAATGGAATCCCGATTTTTCTCTTCCACTAGAAAAATATACTTCACCAGCTCCATACGTTTCTTGTTTCACAGAAATCCGATTTAAAACGGGCCCTGTACATTCAGTTGAAGTTCAAATCGCCAAATTGTGAACTACCGCGCCATTTCTAGCTTGATTATAATTATAATATAGTTATACATTCAAACTGTCGTTCAAATAATATATTCGTTATTCTAATTCAATTATAACTGAATTAAATATCACAGATGATCCCGTTCACACCATATCGCCATTTCAGCCAATTCTGATTATTTCAGAATTTAATATATTATTTAATTATTATTTTAATTAAATATTCACTCTTATTTAATTCAACGACCATTAAATCCTCTTAATCTCCTTTTAAATAATTAAATTAATTAATTATTATATCACTGAAAATGCGGGTCATTACATTCTTCCTCACTTAAAATAATTTCATCCTCGAAATTGCTAAGTTAGAAAACAAACCCTATCGACTGGTTAGAACTTATTTGTTCACTTCTTAACCTCAGTTTCAACTGAACCAATTAAATTTCAATTAAAATTATTCTTTAATTCTTACCAACGAAAATTTTCAAAAATCCTGAAAATTTTCTGACACCTTAACTTTTCGAAAAATTTCGCCAGCACCTCCTTTGTATTGATCAATAGCTCAAACTCCAACTCGCCTCTCTGGGCCATCTCCAACCCAGAAGAAAATCAAACTGCCAAGCGGCTTGCCAATTCGGCTCATAAATCTCATGCTTATATCAAATATAAACTTGTACCTTTTAGTCGGGCATATCAACTCTATCACTTTCACCTGTTATCAATCCACATATGCCAACGTCATCTTAACCAATTTCCCATCAGTTTTTATTTTTAACACAACCATTCGCTTTTATCCAAACCGAATCTCATTTCGAATTTCTATCCCATAAATCCAAATTTCTCGATATCCTTCTAATCCAATTCAACTCCAATTTGCTTTTGCAAATTCCAATTCAATTTGGTTTTAAATTAAACAATCTTTTTCCAGGGAGTTTTAAACTGCTTTGTTTTCCTCAAATACCAAACTTTCCTTTGTAGGATTCAAACATCTTGTTTTTCTAAACAATTTCAAAAACAAATCTCTTTGGTAGTAATTCGTCACTTACAACTCGAAAATGAACACCGATGATGTCTAGATCATCATCGAAATCTATTTCCAGCTATCGAAGTGAGTTCAACACTATATCACTTTCAAAACCATATCTAAACACTTCCATTTTGAATTTCATTTCAAAATACCATTCACACTGTTTGTAAAAAAAAAAAAATCTCCCAAGATTTTAAAATTTTCTTATTTTTAATCCAAAACCATTTACAAACACTTTTCCCAATTTCCAGGGTTTCAATTTCAATTCTAATTTAAATTTCAGATTTAATTCAATTCATTATACTTATCTAAATTCTGATTGGTTATTTACATAACCATTTCACATTTTTATAATCTTATTCGATTATAATATCAAGCAATATATCCAATATGTATCAAAATATACTTTGGGTAAAATTATTTCATTTACCCTCTTTTCAAAACATATCGTGTCGACCCATCGTATTTGAGTGTTTATAAACTCCTACCGATACAATGGATTAAACTGATCGACCAGAACTCATAAACTACTCAACCAATAAATCTTCATAATATAAAAATTATTTTTATATCATCTATAAATACGTTCACTCGTATATATACACTCAAACTCAATCTAGGGTATTACTAACCCTATCCCTACCGAGTCACGCCACAGAGCCAAGGTAATTACTTAACCTTAAGCTCTGATACCAACTGTAACGACCCGGAAATTTGGTTCAAGTAGGCTTTGCAACCACCCTCTCCCCCAATCCCCAAAGCAGCATGGTAATACCCTACAATGGCATACATTGGTACCCAAGGACCATATTTTACGGCCAGCCTTTCGACTTCAAAACCAACCCATTACTAGGGACATGTAGGAGTAAGAGTCTCCCGTTCGCCACCTAAAGAAAAGCGAGAACCCCCTATCATGTGACACATGCACCAAGCACGCAACATGGACTGGTATGAGTAAAATAGATTAAAACAGTTCGAACAGGTAAACGATATCTCATAAGACCACGCCGTATAACGGAACGGGTTTTCCCCTTATGAGAATCCAAAATATATTTATATCAAAAACCTTTTGCTATTATAATAATGTCTATTAACCACAATATAATACTCACCTAGCAGAAACGCTTTCATCTCACGTTCTACATATATAGTATACAATCAAAACCGCAAACACATATTGGTTAATGGATTTCCAACTATGACAAGGTATGGAACCACCTTTCGCTAGTGTACCTCTAGAGAGGAATACACTGGGTTCAACAAGAACATCTTGCAACCCGGCCACACATGACTGACCACTCATTTCGCTTGAGTGTATCAAATATATATCACCAACGGTTGGGATCAGCAACCGTTTCTCGAATGGGACAACATCAACAATAGATTTTTAGAAGTAAATGAAACTCTAGATCAGGTGATTATACACCCTAATAGGTGCGACCTACATAGCCATGCTGCCTGCCCGATTTCTGTCATTTCCCAGTTGTCAGGCTAGAAGCTACGCTTATCTCTGACAGATCACACGTTTATTCACTTTGAATGTCACATCGTCATACCCGCCAAATCACAAATTGATTTCCCCAAAAATACAATGGGTATATAGCTAAAAGAAACGAATTTCTCCGCCACCAAACGTACATACGTTTGAAGAAATCAACTTACGCGATCCACCAGATATACTCTGTCAAACATTCTTCCATATAGTTTGTCCTGGGACTGGACAAACCGAAGGCACTATTCCGTACATCCATCATAGGCAATCTTTACCTAAGATTTATACAATTGCCCGTGCACTTTACTCCATCTTCAAGTACCTTTGGCATATATGATTCCCAACGCTTATGCCAATACAGAGTGGTTCTTCGGATAATAATCCAACCGGTCTCTCCATATTAACAACGTTAAAATGGCCGAAAACTTCGATAGTCGGTGAGTTAACTATCAAAGAAAAACAGGTGTGCAAACAACGATATTATTTCCAGATGGAAATTATATCGATCAATCATCATTTAACATTTATCTCACTAGTTCATTAATTTACCTATCTCCTGTTTCCATATATTCAACATTTCTTATTTTCTAATTTTAGAGAATATACGTTATTAACAATGGAAAACATTTCCATTTCGTGTTTTCTATATTAGAAAACATTTCTGGTTTCTTATTTGGAAAACATTATCAAAGTTCCTTCATTGGATTTAAACAGATGTTTAAATAAAACATCGCTATGCCAACTCAAACCATTTACTAAATTCACTTAACCAACATTCACTATCAAACCTTACCATTGCTTAGTTAAGAAGGAAGTCAATCAAGTTGGGGTATAATTACCTCTCAGACCTTAACTGAACAACGTTTTAACTTCGGAATAGACAAAGTTTATCCTTTAAACCTTTAACAAACTTCCTTACTTAACTCTCTTTCGAATGATCTCTATTCGATAACTCCTCCCTTCGAATAACTATATTCGATAATCTCTCTTACGAATAACTAGATTCGAAAACCTTTCTCTGAATAAACTTTATTTGATTAACTCTATTCAATTAACTCTTATCAATTAACGCTATTGGATTAACTCTTTTTGATTTAACTCTAATCGATTAACTCTATTTACTTAACTCCTTTCGAATAAACTATATTCGATAACTCCTTTATTTCTACTCGAATAAACTATATTCGATTTACTCCTTTCGAATAACTAGATTCGACAACTCCTTTCAAATACTAGATTCGATAACTCCTTTCGAATAACTAATATTCGATAACTCCTATTCGAATACATTATATTTGATAACTCCTCTTCATATACATTATATTTGATAACTCCTCTTCATATACATTATATTCGATTACTCTTCTCTCGAATACATTATATTCGATTACTCTTCTCTCGAATACATTATATTCGATTACTCTTCTCGAATAAACTATATTCGGTAACTCTACTTCGAACAAGTGATATTCGATAGCTCTACTCGATTTACTCCATTTGAATAACTTTAACCGGTTAACTCTAACTCAAATTGGTTAACTCTAACTGATTATTCTAACTGATTAACTCTAACTGATTAATTCTAACTGATTAACTCTAATTGGTTAACTCTAACTGGTTAATTCTAACTGATTAACTCTAACTGGTAAACTCTAACTGGTTAACTCTAACTGGTTAACTCTAACCGAATAACTAATATTCGATTAACTCATTTCGATTTACTCTTTTGAATTAACTCCTTTGAATCATTTCCTTTTTATTTATCTCCTTTGGATTATCTCCTTTGGATTATCTCCTTTGAATTATCTCCTTTGAATTATTCCTTTTCTATTTGTTTACATAACAAATAACTATTCCCTTTTCAATTCTATTTATTTAACAGATAAATATTTCTTTTATCTTTTCCATTTATTTAACAAATAAATATCTCATTTATAACATTCTATTTATTTCCTATAAATAAATATTTCTATTTAATCTATTTGTAAATGTTTTACAAATACTTCCTTTTAAATTCTATTTGTAAATGTTTTACAAATATTTCTCTTTCTATTTGTTTTGCAAATATCTTCCTTTGTATTTGTTTTACAAATATATTCCCTTTATATTTGTTTTACAAATAATTTCCTTTATATTTGTTTTATAAATAATTTCTTTTATATTTGTTTTACAAATATATTCTTTTCTACTCCTTTGATTTTATAATTATTTCCTTTTATAAAATCCCTTTTTCCTTTTCTATATAAAATCCATTGATTTTATATAACTAATTTATTTTCAAAATATACTTTAAAAATCCCCTTTCTACATGCCAGTATTTCTTATAGTATTTAAAATACCAAATCACGATGATCGATATCATTTAAACAAACATCATCATCAACAGATTTTATATCACATCATATATTACAATATATGAAAACAACAAAATAAATGTTAAGGAATCCAGTTGGATTCCTCCAACCTATTTCCCTGCATCCACAGATGTTAAACAATATAATAACATTGATTTCACTTCGATATGAAATATTCTGATAAACAAAATCGATATTTGACTAACGATATATATAAATATCGTTATCTATAATTTCAACCAATACATACGCAATTCAACCAAACAGTTAACACACATCAATCAACAGAAAATTATCAGTTCTAAATATACGTTAGAAAAATATAACTGTTCAGAGTTGGTGAGTTTTACTCACTTTGGCAGTTCATCGTTAAAGAACGATAAACTATTTGTTTGATTTGAATCAAACAATTTATTTCACCATAAATTCAAATGAGCTTCAATCCACTCTCAGTCAGTTCCATTTTGTAGCGCTCGTCCATACGATCCTAACGGATCTTGTTTTGCTGATTTCCGATAACATATGAGCAAGTTATTATCGTTCTAAGTTTATACAATATTTTAAATGAATTTAAACCAAAAAAATAGCTATTGGGCTTTACCCCATTCACCGGCCCAAAACCAAGTTCACCGCACCAGTTAAAATCCTTTCTTCCCCAAATTTTCAACTGCAAGCTTCCTGTAACCCAATTCCAAAACCGTCGAGCTAATGACCCTTCTCTCTCCTTCGATTCTCAGTGCAAGCCAAATCCATTTACACCGTTGTTCAACACTTCATCTCCTCTCAAATCCTATACAACTCATCAGGAACTCGCACGATGATTGGAACTCGCGACTTCAGCTCTCGCTCGCATCGCTACAGTGAAACAGCGACAGGAAATGTCGCGGAAATCCTCCCAAATTGGCATGCTGGTACTACAAGATACTACGATCTCAAAAACCAAAGCCAAAGCATCAATCAAAATCTGTATTATTCAAAAACCACAACCCTAGAAGCTACCGTACAAAAACCCAACAAACCATACGATGTCGATCTCAACGAAAATCACACCAACATGAAGAGACCGTTGTACAGATCGCAAGTATATCGGTTCCATGATTTATTGGAATTTTGTGGGATTTGTTTGAGATTTATTTCGTTCACCATTTCTACCGTGAGAAGAGAAAATAACGGCGGAAGAAATGTTTGGCCGTAGAGTGAAATAAATTAGGTTAGGATGGTTAGGCTATTTATAGGAGAAATATAGTATTTTTATATTCGATTAAATATTCATTTTTAATCCACCGCTGTTTATATTTGTCCTTTAAAATTCCTATGATCACATACAATACCCAAAAATCACGAAAATGGGCATACAGCTACAGTTCGACATTACGAACCCAACAAAACTGGTTTCATCGAATTCCGACTCCGTTTGCTCACACAACGTATTTTTAACCGTCAAAATACTGACTGTTCTTCACATTAAAAATCCATACGGCCACATACTGACTCAAAAAAAATCACGAAACTTGATATCTAGCAATAATTTAATATTGCTGATCCAACAAAATTAGTTTCGTTGAATTCTGATGTCGTTTGCAAAAGTGGCTATATTTAAAGCTCTAAATAACCCATTTAAATATAAAAATATATTTAATATAATTGAATTAAATATTAATAAATTAATATTATCATATATATTCACAATAGGATACCATACAGCTCCACTGGGATTTTACAACTCGATATTCAAATCCCGGTTGAATCAATATTCAAATTTATATTGAAATTCCTTATATATATCATTATAAATTATAAAGGAATTCCATAGCGACTTTTCTAAAATTTGATTTGGACATAAATCAAAATCTACACAATGAAATCCCGATTTTTCTCTTGCACTCGAAAAATATACTTCACGAGCTCCATACGTTTCTTGTTTCACAGAAATCCGATTTAAAACGGGCCATGTACATTCAGTTGAAGTTCAAATCGCGAAATTGTGAACTGCCGCGCCATTTCGAGCTCGATTATAATTATAATATAATTATACATTCAAACTGTTGTTCAAATAATATATTCGTTATTCTAATTTAATTCTAAACTGAATTAAATATCATAGATGTTCCCGTTCACACCATATCGCCATTTCAGCCAATTATGATTATTTCAGCATTTAATATATTATTTAATTATTATTTTAATTAAATATTCACTCTTATTTAATTCAACGACCATTAAATCCTCTTAATCTCCTTTTATATAATTAAATTAATTAATTATTATATCGCTGAAAATGCGGGTCATTACAGGCACCCAGAGTTTAGGTAGAATACAATAATCTCAGAATCAGACATGAGACCGGTGTGAGAACTAGAACAGTTATTTACTCTTTATTTTAAAATTGGGTAAATCACTGGACCACGCCGTATAACATGGAATGAGTTTTCTCCACGTGAATACCAATCATAAACTACTCGCAATGCTTTTCGAAAATGAAGCTATTATAAGACCCAAGTCTCATCACACAGTGCAACACGTACCGAAGGAGAGAGTTTTACCGTATAATAACCAACATGCTTGATACGCGAAAGTCTCTTTAATTATTACTTGGGCATAGTGTGTAATCACTTTCGAAAGTAAATGTATAAGTCTTAGCTCGCATAATGCCCCATCCTATTATATTTGCTATTATGTTACATCTGAAAATATAAAGCTCTTATTAGAAGTTGGATTTCAACAACGACCAAGGCAAAGGATATTCTTTAACCGTTCAGAACACCTCTAGTGGAATGTCCAGAACTCAACAAATGATCCTTCGGAGCAACAGAGTTGACTAGCTGTAACGACCCGGATTCTACGCATCATAGGATCGTAGAATATTTATTTCTTTCACATACAAAGTCGTATGGTCATGTAACTTTGGGAGACGACTATTGGGGTCATTTCCCATGTTCATGATTTTTGTCGATTTTTAAATGACCATTTTACCCCTAGTTGGTACTGTTTTGGCCATAACTTTTGACTGGAAAGGAAATTTGACCTAAAACCACTTCCATTGGCTCCGGATGATGGTTTATAATTCCGTAGAGTGGTCACATTAGCCAAACGGGCTCACCGTTTGGGAGATATGGCTGAAACAAGTTTCAGATAGTGAAAAACAGCTTAATTGGGCTTAACCGGGTAATTAGCAGCTAGGCCCTAAGGGGATTTCGGGATTGGAGATGTATAGGGGCTGATTAGGGTTAGAAAACATTTCTTTCAGCCGCCACTTTCATTATTGCAACCCTAGCAATGGCCTCCAACACCCAAATCACCTTCTAACCACTTTCTAATCAAGTTTTGGCTTAATCTACATCAAATTAAGGAGAGGAAACATGAAAGCAAGGCTAGAGCTGCTGTTAGACATCAGTATTCGCCCAAATTAGCAAGGTTTCAGTTCTGAGAATTTCGTTTGTGGTCAAGGTGAGTAATTAGCATTGTTTTGACACTAATTATAGTTAATTAAGGGTAATTAGTGAAGATTAGCAAATTTATACACTAATAAATTCTGGAAAAATGTCTATAAATTCGAAGATAATATCTTATGCCTCTGGTAGAAATTTGGTTTAATTTGATTAAGTTTTGTTAACCCTATGATTAGTTTTTCTTAAACATGCTTAAGGGAAATTATGGGGTTTTGGGTATATTTGATCCATTTTGACATATGAATTCATTGTTTTGGTGTTTGTGGTTAGTTTGCTATGTTGCTATGACTGTTTGGAGTGATTGTGGTTGATTAGAATAGTTAGATTGGTCGAAAACGTCGTCGAATGGTGTAAACAAGTTGCTGGAAAAAGTTGCAGAAAGTTGTGCAGGGTTTCGGATCGGATCGGATATGGGGGCACGGATCAGATAAGTGAACTGGGCAAGAGATTCTATCGGATCGGAACTTGGCACATGAGAAATCTGGCAAAAAGGAAGGCCATGCTAGCAATATTGGGATCAGATCGGATAAAGGAGGAGGATCGAATCGGATAAAGGAGGAGGATCGGATCGACCTAAGGACGAAGGGCTCGGATAGGATCGACTTAAGGACGAAGGGCTCGGATCAGATCGACTTAAGGATGAAGGGCTCGGACTAGAATAAGGCGAAGGGACCGGATCGGAGTAATGGAGAACGAGGGAGCTGATCGAAGCGGGAGCACGAACTGAAGGGGAGATGGCAACCCAACCCAACCCGAAGTGAGACACCCGACCCGACCCGAACCGATGCAACGCTGTGGACCCGAACCGATGCAACGCTGTGGACCCGAACCGAACCGCTACAGGGGAAGACTACGAACCGAACCAATTCAAAGAAGAGGACCCGACCCGAACCGATGGCTAGAAGGGGAACCCCAACCGATCCAGTGATGACCCATAACCCGAGATGCAAAGGTAGTCCAAATGGGAAGTTAGAGCTCAGGATCCAGTTGGGAAACAATGAGTTCACTTCATGGTTGGGCTTTGCTGCGGGACGTGTGCAAAGGGGTTGTCGGTATTCATAACTTTGGTTCACCACTGAGAGATGGATGGTGGGCTTGTAGTGATAGTTACACGGGATTGGATTCCGTCATGGCCCAAAGTATTAGGCGACCAAAGTAGTAGATATCGTATGCTTTACACACTGATTGAGGAATGTGAGGATGATTGCTATGCTTGATTGTTTGACACCACTATGACATGCACACCCCCACCCCCGTATCTCTTACACAGTATGTTAGTGGCACCTTAGAGTATTGTACGGTATGTAGTGCTAACTCTTTGGTTGCAGGTCCAGGTTCAAGTATGATTGGATTATACCTGTTATTGTTATGTTTTGTTGCTTATCGCTAATACCAGGCTTTATGTCTAACCCAGAGTTTTATGTCTCCTCTTATTACTTTGGGTGCTCACACAAGCATACTAGAGACAGGTTATGGTTAGCTGGTGATGCGCGAGTAGCTGATTCGGAGGCGAGCAAGAGGCTTCCACGTATGATATATATAGTATTCTCCCTGTGTTGTTGAAGATCACTGCTTGGGCATTAGTCGTGCATCTTCTACTTTACCTTTCTTTTGTTTAGAGACAGTAAATTTGGAAAGTTGTAATAAGCTGTATTTGGATTTCCGCTGCTATGTTGGTTTAGTTTTCAGCTTATGCACTGTCTCGCCTGTTTTATGTCAAGTATATTATTATTATTATATTTTGTTCCATGCGCTGTGAGACATTCTGCAGGTTCCTTGTTAGTTTATTTCCTTCTTCTCTTTTCTTCTGACGACCGTCCCGTGCTGACTGGACATGTGTACAATGCACTTTTGGAGTAAATGTCGGTTGGTGCGGGGCGGGCCGTCACACTTGGTATCAGAGCTCTAGGTTGCGTAGTTAACCTAGGGAAGTTATCAGGGAGAGATAGTATACGTATACGAAAGAGCGTATTTGTGATTATTTTGGTTTTTAAAGCTATATATATACTATTAGTAGTATAACAATGAAGTCGTGCTGCGCTAGCACCACTATGGGGTCGTTAATCGTTTCCCTTTACAGATTGACGATGAGCCGATATACTAGAGGTGCTGGTAGGTGAGCCAATAATGGGAATGCTGCTGACATGAGGGCGATGTTTACCGGCCTCATCAGAGACATGCTTAGGGATGTGCACGGGGAAGCTCCCAATGGTGGTAATGGTGGTGGTCCAGTAGTGCAGGCGCCTAGGGCCGATTTCGCCAAGTTGTGCATGGATTACACTAACCTTGGTGGGAAGCCGTCCCACGGGACGGAGTCCGCCATAGATGTTCAAGATTGGATGCATAGCTGTGACCGTGTCTTCGATGACTTGGGTCTTGAGGATGCGATGAAGAGAAGGCTAGCGTCTCGTCAGCTGCAAGGGCGAGCGATGAATTGGTGGATTGCCATTAGAACAGCTACTCCAGAAGATCAGGCTACTTGGGATCAGTTCAAGGCTCGCTTTAGCGAGAAGTTCATTCCAGCTGCCCAGAAGTCAGTGTTGTTCAAGAGATTCTTGGAACTCAAGCAGAGTGGTAGAGCAGTCTCGAAGTATATCGCTGAATTCGACACTTTATCGAAATATGGATGGTCCCTTATCGATATAGTCGAAAAGAAGAACGAGAAGAGCCAAGGCCGCAAGCAGGCGGTGAGGGCAAGAAGAATTCTCAGAGCAAGAGGAAGTAGAACCCGACCAAGGATGGTCAGAATAAGAATAACAAGAAAGATGGCGAATGCTTTTGTTGTGGCAAGAAGGGCCACTATGCCAGAGATTGTCGAGAAAAGCCTGGGGAAAGGAAGTGCTTTAACTGCGGTCAGGCGGGACATCACAAGGATGATTGCCCACAACCTCCTAGGGAGAAGCAGATTGTGAAAGCGTATGCTATTAACGCTGTTCCTTCTTCATCAAATGCCCCAACTGCGGGGCAGAAGGAAAAAGTTGTCGTTATTCGAGGTATGCTTTCTATTTAAGATGTTTTGATCGGGTTTTGTTTGACAAACCCGAGATAGTCGATAGACCTCTAATTGCGACGAACCAGATTGGTGGTTCGACTAACCTTAGCATGATTTGCCGTAACGTGGTCTTATCGAGTCATGGATGTATGTTTGTTTGTGTTTGCTTTGTTTAGGCTTTACTGGGTTTAGCATTATTTTGGGGAGTCGATCTACTCCAAAGGAATAGGGCGGTATTAGGTACCTACCTAGTGATGGAGATAGTAACTGGAGTTAAGGAAGCTAAGAGTTTATCGTTGTAATAATTTCTAGTTGTCTCTGGGAGGCAAATGAGTACTCCAGTGCTAAATTGTTTTGCTAGTATCACCTCATGTGGATTGTCCGAACTCGGAGGAGAAGTTCCTTGGGTGCTTGTCTGATATTGGTTTAGGCCTTTGGGGCTTGTGCTTGGGGAATGTCGCTTTTGACTAGGATGGTTTGCGTAAGGGGTAAATAGTTGTTGTGATTTTTCATTGGATGATATCTTGGTTTATTCGAGGAGTGATGGGCAGACGGAACACGATAAGACTGTTCAATGGTATAGACTGCCCAGAGTTAGACTCGATAGGGTTATGAGATTGCTCGATTGGGACTCGAGAAAGATGCAAAGTAATGGATTGTTTAGGACCATATGTTGATGTTCTCTATTGGATAGTAGAATTTTGAAGGAATAGGATGAGTTCGTTTATCATGGAAGATACAACGAAGATTAGGGCGATTCAAGTTGGACTTGAACTCGTAAAAGAAAATGGGTGTTCATTGATCTTGGAGATGCAACGAACAGGGAGACGACTTACGTTGGACTAGAGTTTGTCACTAATGGATACTCAAGACTAGGTCTGAGTTATAGATTGACTCCAGTTGGACTCGAGAAGGGTGCAAGGAATTGGATTCAGCTCGAGTTGGACTCGAGAGGGCAGCAAGATAATGGATAGACTTGGGTTGGACTCAAGTATTTTAGGAGGACTAAAAGCAGGGGTATCTGGGGACGCCCGTTACCTTGGATCCGTTGGACGTGATCTAGTTATCCTTGGAGGATAAACGTACATTGGACGTACGGTAGTCCGATTGGAGGCTGGGCTTCCATTAGTTTAATTATCCTTGGAGGATAAACGTACGTTGGACGTACGATAGTCCGTAGGGAGGCGGGGCTTCCATTGGCCTGGGATTGGTTGGACCAGTCAGGTAGGCATCGGTATATGTATGGGGGCTGGGCTTCCATTAGTTATTGATGTTGGTTGGACCAGACATACTAGAATCGACATATTGGGATTGGTTGGACCAGTCATGTAGGTGTTGATGTGTTTATCAATTTAGCAGGTGATAGGTAGGACGTGTTTGATGGATGTTATGGTTGCTATGTTGTTCCTATTTTTCTCCCCTTGAGTAGACTATCACCTGTAGGGTTCCAGCGATGGGGAACAAAGTGACTGTAGTAGGACTATGAGCCAGTGCAGTAGAGTCGTCATGACTCGAGGGGCAAAGTGGACATAGTAAATGATTAGTAAGGCTATGAGCCAGTGCAGTGGAGTTGTCATGACTTCATGGGGCAGAGTGGACATAGCAAAGGACTAGTGGCTATGGATCAGTGCAGTGGAGTCGCCATGACTCCATGGGGCAGAGTGGTCATAGTAAAGGATTTGGGTGCGGTAATAGTTGCATTGAGTAGGAAACATGCCAGTTTAGGGGTTTTGTTTCTAGGATGGAAGCAACTAAAGTATATCATAGGATATGATTTCGGGCCCAAAAGTGAATTGGATTCAGAAACACTAGTAAGCTTGACAATTAGATCGATTTTGATTGAGTGGATTGGTTCCAGTCAGAAGGACGATCCTGATCCATTGGAAACCATCTCTAGGGTAGAGATGGGTATCGATGGAAAGAGAATGATCAGGTAAGGATTTAATCGAGAAGGGTGGCTTCGAAAGAATAAGGGACTAGTTGTACCCAACGTAGATGGACTGAGAGGTGAAGTGCTTAGAGCATATCATCACTCGAAATTGACTATACATCCCAGTGGTAACAAGATGTATTGAGGCATGGAGCAGATCTACTACTGGGAAAGGATAAAGAAAGACGTTGGGAAGTTTACGTCCAAATGCATGAATTGCCAGTTAGTTAAAGCTGAGCAAGGAAAGCTTAGTGGTTTGTCACAACCGTTGAGAACAAGTCTCAAATGGATTATACTGGTACTTTACCAAGGACTAGGTCAGGTCATGATGGTATTTGAGTGAATTGTATATTAGAGAATGAAGGCTACCCAAGATAGGCAGAAGGCTTATCTCGATAAGAGACGAAGAGGTTTGGAATTCTTCGTTAACAACTTGGTATTCATCAAGATCTCTCCATTGAGAATGTGATTTGGATTAGTTGGAGAGGTAAGTTAGCACCAAGATTTGTTGGCCCATTCCTAGTCCTCGAGCAAGTTGGGAATTTGGCGTATGAAGTAGAGCTACCAGACAAGATGGCGGGAGTTCACAACGTATTTTATGTTTCCCAGTTAAGAAAATTCATGCACGACCCTAGTGTGGCTATTTCACCTGATCAGTTAGATAACATCGAAGTTGAACTCGAGGCGGTTGGGAACCGCAAGCCTATGCGTATTGTTGGGAACGATACAAAGCAGCTTCGAAGGAAGGCGGTGAAACTAGTCAAAGTCCAGTGGGGTGAGAATGGAAAAGACGGTACTTGGGAAACAGAGGAGGATATAAGGAAGAAGTATCTGGAACTCTTTGCCTGGTAAGGTTTAGGTAGTGATAGTTTCTTCCCTTGTTAGTAAACCGCATGCTAGGATAGACTTGTTTTGCATGTTGATTGTTGTTTTATGGTTGATAGGCATGCGGGACCCTTTGTGTGTTTTGGTTAGGGAATTTCGGGGGCAAAATTTCTTAAGGGGGGGGGGGGGGGGGGAGTGTAACGACCCGTATTCTACGCATCATAGGATCGTAGAATATTTATTTCTTTCACATACGAAGTCGTATGGTCATGTATCTTTGGGAGACGACTATTGGGGTCATTTCCCATGTTCATGATTTTTGCCGATTTTTAAATGACCATTTTACCACTAGTTGGTACTGTTTTGGCCATAACTTTTGACTGGAAAGGAATTTTGACCTGAAACCACTTCTATTGGCTCCGGATGATGGTTTACAATTCCGTAGAGTGGTCACAATAGCTAAACGGACTCACCGTTTGGGAGATATGGCTGAAACAAGTTTCAGATAGTGAAAAACAGCTTAATTGGGCTTAACCGGGTAATTAGCAGCTAGGCCCAAAGGGGATTTCGGGATTGGAGATGTATAGGGGTGGATTAGGGTTAGAAAACATTTCTTTCAGCCGCCACTTTCATTATTGCAACCCTAGCAATGGCCTCCAACACCCAAATCACCTTCTAATCAAGTTTTGGCTTAATCTACATCAAATTAAGGAGAGGAAACACAAAAGTAAGGTTAGAGCTGCTGTTAGACATCAGTATTCGCCCAAATCAGCAAGGTTTCAGTCCTGAGAATTTCGTTTGTGGCCAAGGTGAGTGATTAGCATTGTTTTGACACTAATTACAGTTAATTAAGGGTAATTAGTGAAGATTAGAAAATTTATACACTAATAAATTCTGGAAAAATGTCTATAGATTCAAAAATAATATTTTATGCCTCTGGTAGAAATTTGTTTTAATTTGATTAAGTTTTGTTAACCCTATGATTAGTTTTGCATAAACATGCTTAAGGGAAATTAGGGGGTTTTGGGTATATTTGATCCATTTTGACATATGAATTCATTGTTTTGGTGTTTGTGGTTAGTTTTCTATGTTGCTATGACTGTTTGGAGTGATTTGTGGTTGATTAGAATAGTTAGATTGGTCGAAAAAGTCGTCGAATGGCGTAAACAAGTTGCTGGAAAAAGTTACAGAAAGTTGTGCAGGGTTTCAGACTGGATCAGATATGGGGGCTCGGATCGGATAAGTGAACTGGGCAAGAGATTCGATCGGATCGGAACTTGGCACTCGAGAAATGTGGCAAAAAGGAAGGCCATGCTAGCAATATTGGGATCAGATCGGGTAAAGGAGGAGGATCGAATCGGATAAAGGAGGAGGATCGGATCGACCTAAGGACGAAGGGCTCGGATAGGATCGACTTAAGGACGAAGGGCTTGGATAGGATCGACTTAAGGACGAAGGGCTTGGATCGGATCGACTTAAGGATGAAGGGCTCGGACTAGAGTAAGGCGAAGGAACCGGATCGGAGTAAATGGAGAACGAGGGAGCTGATCGAAGCGGGAGCACGAACTGAAGGGGAGATGGCAACCCGACCCGACCCGAAGTGGGACACCCGACCCGAACCGATGCAACGCTGTGGACCCGAACCGATGCAACGCTGTGGACCTGAACCGAACCGCTACAGGGGAAGACTACGAACCGAACCAATTCAAAGAAGAGGACCCGAACCGATGGCTAGAAGGGGAACCCGAACCGACCCAGTGATGAACCATAACCCGAGATGCAAAGGTAGTCCAAATGGGAAGTTAGAGCTCAGGATCCAGTTGGGAAACAATGAGTTCACTTCATGGTTGGGCTTTGCTGCGGGACGTGTGCAAAGGGGTTGTCGGTATTCATAACTTTGGTTCACCACTGGGAGATGGATGGTGGGCTTGTAGTGATAGTTACACGGGATTGGATTCCGTCATGGCCCAAAGTATTAGGCGACCAAAGTAGTGGATATCGTATGCTTTACACACTGAGTGAGGAATGTGAGGATGATTGCTATGCTTGATTGTTTGACACCACTATGACATGCACACCCCCACCCCCGTATCTCTTACACAGTATGTTAGTGGCACCTTAGAGTATTGTACGGTATGTAGTGCTAACTCTTTGGTTGCAAGTCCAGGTTCAGGTATGATTGGATTATACCTGTTATTGTTATGTTTTGTTGCTTATCGCTCATACCAGGCTTTATGTCTGACCCAGAGTTTTATGTCTCCTCTTATTACTCTGGGTGCTCACACGAGCAGACTAGAGGCAGGTTATGGTTATCTGGTGATGCGCGAGTTGCTGATTCGGAGGCGAGCAGGAGGCTTCCACGTATGATATATATAATATTCTCCCTGTGTTGTTGAAGATCACTGCTTGGGCATTAGTCGTGCATCTTCTACTTTACCTTTCTTTTGTTTAGAGACAGTAAATTTGGAAAGTTGTAATAAGCTGTATTTGGATTTCCGCTGATATGTTTGTTTAGTTTTCAGCTTATGCACTGTCTCGCCTGTTTTATGTCAAGTATGTTATTATTATTATATTTTGTTCCATGCGCTGTGAGACATTCTACAGGTTCCTTGTTAGTTTATTTCCTTATTTCCTTTTCTTCTGACGACCGTCCCGTGCTGACTGGACATGTGTACAACGCACTTTTGGAGTAAATGTCGGTTGGTGCGGGGCGGGCTGTCACACCAGCACAAACATGCTGGTTGGAATCTTTCCTCAACATAACATCCCCCGGTCGTATTTGACCCTTCCGAGGCACCTCAATCAATCATTCACATATGTGTTAGGGCTTCATACCATAACATTACTTTTTATCTAGAAGGAAACGTATGTCTTACTGTCCATCATCCTAATTTCGGCCATTCATAGGTTGTGAGGCTCTAAAGTCATGTTTCAACACAAAGCTACGCTATATCAGCTATGCTCTGATCATCATCCACAAAGCTCTGCTTTTTAACAAAAAGCTTTGATCGGCTTTGTAGTTAGCATGTCACATTGTCAATTTACAATATATAATCAGTGTTTATTAATATATAACCCTCTGAGAACATATGTCCAAGTGGAAGATGTTAAGCTAAGAGAATAAATTCTCTGCCACCAACTGATATATCATCAATAGAAACCAATTGGTTATGCCGTAAAATACAACGTCAGACACACATCTATTTACAAGTTCGTTCTGGGTTGTGAACGAAATCGAAGGCACCTTATTCCTCGTCCAACAAATGGAGAGAGGCCCTTGTGCAAATCCTGACAATCAACAAATATGTCCGGACTACGACCACTTATAAGCTCGTCTTAGGTGTATCGCCCAATCGAGACATCAGTAATAAATCCAAACGATGTAAAGATCCCCGGTCATCAACCACCATCTTCAGTATCTTCAATACTCGTCATATAATTATTCAGAATGGGTCGAAACTCGATCTTTCTGAATAGCTAGCGCATCTTTGCAAACGATAATTGATATATAAAATATCATGAGTCTCATTCATTTCGGAATATTATTTTATCAAATCATTCTTTATATTGGAATTACTCCCTCTAATCTTGTCCTTACGTAAAAACATGCTTGTCTTCTTTTAAGCGATCTTTAACCTTGTTCTTATCATCGTTTTCTAGGGGATAGTCTTTCATTAAATCTTTATATTCGAATTAAATAAAAATTTCACAGCCTTGCCAAAAAAAAAAGGATTTCATTTCAAATCATCTTGGAAAATTATCTTTTCGTTTAACTGGGTTAAAGAGCAAATGTTAGTTTAAAACATCGTTCATGATAAACCCAAAATCATACTTCCATTAGAAATGGAATCTTCATGGAAATCATATCAGTTCACAATCGATATAAATTCCCATTTCGGACTAATACTCTAAGCGGAATAATGACAAAGCCTTTTAATTTCCTTAAATAATAAAGGTCTTCATCCACAGAGGCACATCTCGATTATCACTGAATCGATTTCTTATTCAATTCCAATTTAATCCATTAATTGGAATACTTCACTTTGGAATACTTCATTAAATCTTAATTAAATATTAATTAAAAGATTAATTCCATAACTTCATCTTTAACTAGGTCAAAGAACAATGTTGTTGAAGACACCATTCATGACAAACCCCTAGCCAATTGATATTCAATATTATATTTAAAAATAATTTATATCCACTTTTGTTCAACACTGATTCTTGTAATCAACGAATACTATAAGTGGAATAACGATATAAGCATCTTCCAAATTCCTCAAATAATAAACGTCTACACGACTGTAATCAATCCCAAATATCCGAAGATCATTTCTATCCAAATCCAAATTCCTATTAATCTTAATTAAAATATTTCCCAAAACTCATCTTTCAAATCTAGTAAACTAACATTTGGAAATCTCTAGTTCATTTAACTTAAATTTCCAAAACACCATTTTACAGTATTCAGCAGGTTAAGATGAAAACAAATATATCAAGTACAGTTCAAAACTCCATATTTCTTTTCCAAATCACTTTAAAATCATTAATTATGATTTACCATAATTTTTCCATATTTTTAATGATTTTTATATGGTTATTTCGATCGATTTCCAATTACGGCCATCGAATTGCGTTTACAACGACCTTTTCAAAAATAGATTTAAATATAACTTGAAATCTATAAGATGAAATCCAAAATTACTTCTTTCAATTGAAAGCTATTATTAATAGAAAACAAATGTTTTCATCTTCGAGGAAATCCGATTTAAATTGCATTAGTTGTGCTTGTTTGAAGTTTATGGTTGAATTTTGCGATCTATCGCTGCGTGGCACGTCCTATTTAAACCATATTATAATTTAAAATAAAAATCAATCGATTCAGTCCAAACGTATTTTATAAAATGTTTATAAACTCGTTTGGAAACGATTCCAATCTCAAATTCAATTTTAAATCAAAATTGAATATTCTATATTATTATAATATAAAAATAACGATATTTTTGAAAATATAATAATTTGAAATTCAAACTTTCCTGAAATCCATTATAAAAATAAATAAGATCATTGGAACAATCATTTCGAGTTAAAAACGTCGTTTATATATCTAACTCGAATTCACTTTTGAATTTACTATTCAAATTCTATTTTAAATTAGAACAAGCCATTTCTTATTCAAAACTCTTTCAAATCCATTCAAACCTTTTTAATAGTCGTTTGAAATCATCTTAACTACATTTCCAAATCGTTTCGAATATAAAAATCTAATTTCCATTTTTACGTCTTATTTCACCTAAATGAAAATATATTCATTTAATGTCCTAATGGAACTCGACTCAATCAATTCCCAGATAATTTCATATTCCCGATGCCAATTGTGTGAACAACAACAACAATAATAATAATCACAATAGTTCATCATCCATCAAACAACAGTCATAAGATAAGTGTTATAATTGTTAACGCTTAATTGTACATAAATAGTATAAACAAAACTGTAAGTAAATGTCCATGATCACGAAGCATCCATAGCAACCACAAGCAATCAATATATAATCTGATAAGATTATAATAATTTTTCAAAAACAGTTAAGAACTTCTCACAATGATTTTTGATCGTTTCAATGACGATTGCTTTTGAAGTAAATTAAAAGTGGGTTTAATTTAACCTAAAATATCAACTAGATCCAATCTCGTCCAAATCAGTTTGTACGCGTAACCTGTGTCCATATGATCCCAATGGATCTTGTTTTGTCCAATGTTGAGTTCATACGAACAAGATATAATAATTCAAACTTTAATTAATTTAATTAACAACCTTAATCATCTCCTTCTCCAACCATTCACACAACAACTCCACCTCAATCGCCATTCACCACCGCCGCCTAGGTGCTCTAGACCGTCGCCGCTCACCACTGTCAGGTCCCTTACTCCCTGTCGCGCCGACAACTCCCTCCTTCCCTCCCTAACTTGCCGTCGACCGCCTGAAAATCCCCACGACACGAAAAACACATCGACCTTGATTCTGGCTGCCACACACCACCAACCACCATGAAATTTGACCATTAGCTAGGTCTCACCACCACGAACAACTTCCTAGTTGACCACCTCTCCCAATTTTGCCTCCACTCGTTGGAATTTGTGATTTTTCGTTCGCTGCTCCTCCAAAACCCACGTCTCTGATCATGTCCACGCCACGACTACCATGGCTACTTTCAGGCTGAACCCCCAACTATAAAGTTGTAGCCCTATCTCTCATAGATCTCCAACTTCCTAGTTGACACCTTCGGCCAACACTCTATCATTTGCATGTGAAACCCCATAAACCATAAGTCATCATCTCCGCTGTCGTGGAGATTTCCGACCACCTCGGCACCCATTCACCACAAAATTTTAGCAGTAAGCAGCACTCAACGAGTACTTCAACGTTAATGTTGGTGACTTCCTCTAATTTGCGATGTTTTAAGAGACAACAAATAAAAATGGAAGAGGGGATTTATTGCAATAGAGCTGAGGAGATTTGTAGTTTTAGGGTTTAGGAATATTGGGGGTGTATTTATAGAGGTAAGATAACTTATCAAGCTTCTTTATTATTTTATTTATTTATTAGCTATCGTTACTTGTATTCGTTGTTTAAAAATTTGCATGGGCGCATATGAACTCCATTCATAGTGAATAATGATATGTAGTTATGGTTTGACATTACGGTCCTAATGAAATTTGTTTCATCGAAATCCAAGTCTGTTTGCTCAAATAGCGCTAATTCGAGCTCAAATTATTTATTTTATATACATGTGTATTTACATTGAGCATTTATATCTCGCATGATCACATATTAACTCCGATTGGTCCGAAATTTGGAAACTTGCAATAATTCAACATTACGAATCCGATACAATTGGTTTCGTTGAAATACAAGGTCGTTTGCAAAATGGCTATTTTTCCATATTCAATTGAATCAATATAATATAATTTAAATTCAAAATATTCCAATCCTTTGGAAAAACAAATTATAATTATCGTATATATCCAAACAGGATTCTATACAACTCCGAAATAAACATACTTGGGTTATAAACTCGACACTTCCAATTTCAAGCCAAATCGATATTCTGATTATATTGAAATCATTTTTATTTTATTTAATATATTGTTGTTGTTTATAAACGATTCCATAGCGACTGTATGAAAATTTGATTTGGACATAACTCACAATCTATAAGTTGAAAACTTGAATTTTCTCTTTCATTAGAAAATTGTAGTTTAGTAGATTGGAACGTGTCGTGTTTCAACGAATTCTGACTTATATTGGATCCTGTACATTCATTTAAAGTTTAGAACGTAATATTCTGAACTACCGCGCTGTTGCGAGCTCGTTTTTAATTATATTATAAATCATACGTTCAAACCTCAAATAAAATAAATTTATCCCATTCTCGTTGTCACTAGCTCGCATCTTCTCGGCTTTATCCTAGAGATCTCTTCCTTCTTCGACCATTGGCAATACAACCCTCCCAATGCACTACTGGATAACTTTATATCTATTTATTGTTGGTGTATCTGGAAAGAACGCAATGCTGCTATTTTTGGCAAACCTAGATGTTTCTTTGAGGAACTTTGCAGGCACATTACATATTTGTTTTGTTCATGCTCAGGTGTTGCTCTCTCAGCTCCATTCAAACTGACCATCCGCAATGAAGCACAGCACGAAGAAGATCATGGAAGCACACATGTTGGTTGGCTGGATGGGAGGTTGCTCTGATGTGCATGCTACTGTAGATTTGCGTTGTTGTTGTTTTCCTTTTATGTACATATATTTGCTACTACTATGCTACTTTAAACTATTAGATGGTACCTTAATCCCTAACTTTTATTTTGGCTACCGATCAAGCTTGTTGATCGGATATATTTTACTTTCTATGTTATCTAATTGGCTGTGTAGCCTTGTGCTGCTTATCCGTCTCCTATAAAAAAAATTTAATATTCATCAAATATTTCTTAATAAAATTTGGGTCATTACATTCCTTAATTATAAGTTTATTAGTAATAAGCCTATATACTATTTTCCATTTAAGTATAACCTCGTGTTATAATATTACCACAACTATAATTGAGGGTTTGCTTATTAAACTTATTTCCCATAATTTAAGTTCAATTTTAATAAGCCTCTTACTTTCCGTTTCACCCTTTAATTATAACATGTATGTTATAATCCTACTTGCTCCTATGACAAGTCTACTTATTATATTAAATTCCCATCTTATATAATTTATTATAATAGGTTACATTCCCCGTTCATTACATACTTCAAGGGTTTCTTATTATTTAACGTAACTCTTACAGTTATGGCACTAATCTACCTACCTCTTTGTAAGTTTACACATTTACAAGAAATAATTCACACACCTTATCTAATTAGTTGTTGGAAATGTACTAAAATCTATTTCTAAAACATAAATTAACCAAGACCCGTCATTGTAAGATGTTACTCTTTAACATATAATTTTTAGGTTATTGGTTAGTGCGCAACACGACAAAATCTCTATTTCGCACTAACCCACATTATTTCCCTTTTACTTGCAATTATGGAAATGTATCCCTTTTCCACAACCAACATATTCATCCCATTACTAATTTCCCACTTTTTATTAGTTTTATAATTATTTATTTTCTCTTATCCATTTCCTAATTTCTGTATTTGTTTCTTTTAAACCTGAAAGGTGATTCCTTACAAATAGTATGAAAATTCTTTGATACCCCTTTGGTACAAATTTATTGCACATAACCTTAATTATGCCTTGTCAATTTGTATTACATTTATTTAATAAGCCTTACCAAGTTTGTCTACTTACAAATTTTTCTTTTATTACAATTTTGGCATAATACATTAAGTGAAAATAAGTGTCACGTCCTTAAAAACTTTTGAAATTAAAACGGCAGCCTCCCAACTTATTTATATAAAGCGGGTCCCTATTTTCTGAGTTACGTGTTTTGTTGAATAAAAAAGGCGTTGCCATGTAAAACAAAAATATTCTAAAATCTGCAAACATTCCCAGAAGACCATAAAAAAAACTTGCATACATGTATGCAAGTATACACAATAGATGCACACATGTATGCAAGAATTCCTGAAGCAGTTTACACTGAAAATCTGCATGAATTCTTACATACATGCATGCAAGTATTCTGTATTTCTTGCATACATGTATTCAAGCAAAAATGAACTGATATTCTTGCCTGTGGGTTGTTGCATGCATGTGTGCAAGTATTCTGAATACTTGCATGCATATATGCAAATAAATATGAATTGATTTTCATGCCTGCGAATTATAACATACTTGTATGCAAGAATTCTGTATTATTTGCATGCTTGTATGCAAAAATGTCAACAAAGATGCATGACTGAAATAGTTGCATAGATGAATGCAAGAATTTCAAATATATGCATCCATTGATGTAATTAACTGCATTTCCGTTGTTTTTCGTTCTTTTTTGTTTTTGGTGGTTTTTTCGGTTGTTTTTTCAGCTGATTTTTTTTCGTTTATGTGTTTTAATTAAATACGAATTTTTTTAATTTTTTTTAATGAATCTTCAAAAAATAGGGATGTAATTTATAATCAATTTAGGACCGGATGTGAGCCTAATTTTGAAACTTAATAGGGACCAGTGCCAAACACACCCATATATTAATTTAGCTCAAATCATCAAGTTTACCCTTTTTATTACAATTTTGAGATAATATATTCATTTAGCCCCAAATCATCAGATTTCCCTCTTTTGTTCATAATTCCAACTAATTTGCGCATAACTACAATTCAATTAATTTACGCCTAACCACAATTCAATTATTTTGCTCATAACCACAATTCGATTAATTTGCGTCTAACCCCTATTCAATTATTTTACGCATAACCACGATTCCATTAATTTGCGTCTAACCGAAATTTAATTATTTTGCACATAACCTCAATTAAATTATTTTACACATAACCTCAATTCAATTATTTAGATTAAACGCACAATTCAATTATTTAGATTAAACGCACAATTCAATTATATATGCCAACATTTCACGTTCATGTATAATTTACGCATAACTAAAATTTAATGTAAACTATATATTCCGACGTAGAAAAGGGGGAAAAGAAGAAGAGAACATATTATAAATTCCAACAGGAATCAAACAATACAATATTCTGTTATCGGAAAATATAATTTAAATTCACTCACCTAATTGCTCTCTAATTCTAAATCTGATTCAAATTTGACATTCATGGTATCTCTAATTCGAATCTCACATGGACGGGAAATCTGAGCATTTATAGCCTAATCAACAATCTTTCATCTCCAAATCTTTTATCAAAAATCCTAAAACTTACGAATATTTTTTTTGAAGAGTTTGGAGGAGAAAAAAAAGGCATAATCCTAACTAGGGCTAGCAATTAGAACCGAAAACCCGAACCGACCCGACCCAAAAAGACCCGAACCCGATGGGTCTCAGGTCGGGTCTAGGTGATGAAAAATACCATCAAGACCCGATCAAACCCGGCCCGCATAGACCCGACCAAAAAACATTGAAATATATGTATTTTAGTGTTATTATTCAATCGGACCCGAACCGACCCGACCCGAGCTTCAACCCGACCCGGCCCGAACCGAAGCTCGGGTCGGGTCGGGTCTAGATTTCTAAAATGTACAGTTTAGACCAGACAAAACCCGACCCGCCTAGAACCGAGACCCGCCGGGTCGGGTCTGGGTCCATCGGGTCGGATCTAATTGCCACCCCTAACCCGAACGTCCTCTCAGAAAATATGAGTTGGAGATCAGGTCCTGCTGATTTATTTATAGGTGCTCAGAAGATTCTTGTCTGATTGACCGAAACACTACGAGCCGTTCAGAACAAATAATCCACGCTGCCCTAGCTTGAAGTGGGTCGACCTGGGCTCTAAGTGGGTCGACTCAATTGTAGTGCAGGTCGACCCATATACAATTGTTTCAATCGTATATTGGGTCATTAGTCCGTGAATTTCGCTCGAATTTAAAATGTTTGCTATAACGTTATTCCCTTGCCTATTTTTATTAGTTCTATTATATTATTTTCCCTTTTTAATGCGCATTCAAATTTTAAATGGGAAATTAATGTGTGTGTTAATAATTCTTCTATTTTCAAATTTTTGCATGCTCATTTCTTTTTATTTCCTTGAACATTATTTTTTGACATTTATTTCTATTCCCATTTATATTTAGTTCTTTATCCTTTTAATACGCGCTTAATTCCATTTCAAATGCGTACTTATTAATATGCGCATATCCAAATTAAATTGAAACGTTGCTTAATTAGCTCCCTTTGAACTTCCTTTTATTTCTTGGCTTCATGCCATTTATGATACACATTATTTCTGTAACTTATATCTATATATTTTTATTTTAATTATATCTACATGTATGTTGTTCATACATGTGTCATTATTCCAAAATTGATTTTCTATATCAAATTTTAACATTATCCCCATATTTTATTTTATTGTTACTTATAACATGCATTATCATTTGAAATGAATGTCGCAATATTGATGTTAATTATTTCAAATTTAAATGCATACCGTTTGCACAAATAATGTGCATATTGTCTATTAATTTCTATCCTTTCTTCTATTTCTTTTTATTTAAATTTATAATTTGCGTTCGTTTTTAAATTTCAAATGCACATTACTCCCTTTATTATTTTGACACTCTGGTTAATCTTTATTATTTAGAAATGATGGGTGTTACATTTTCCCATCCTTAGGAAATTTCGTCCTTGAAATTCTGTGATGGTAAAATTATGTAATTTCTCGCATAATTAGTAAACATAATGCGTTACATCCAATTTTGCAACCATTTGTGCACTTGTGTAAAGTGTAACACATCACGAAAATGCATGAATGCAATGAATGCCTAAGCGATACCTTCTATATGAATGCAAATTTTCTTGAAAATATGTTGAAAACAGATGCGCACATCCTAAATATACTGGCAGTTTCTGTATGAATGAAATATTTTGAAAATCAAAAATACTTTTTCATCCAACTTTTCCTACACTCTTATGGAGTAAGAGCGTACTTCATCCAATTTTTGCATCCAAACCCTACCATCCAACTGTAAATTTGCGAAGTTTAGAAAAATCTAATTTTTTGAATTTGATTTCTCATGTTAGAAAAAGATAGAAAATGGAAAATTTTACATTTTCCATCCCACTTTTATGCACTTTTTCTCTATACTTGGAACTTTTCATTGTTATTTTCTATTCCAAGCATAGTTCACATAAGAGTGATTTCATTTTCAATTTCCCAAAGTTAATTTAGAAGAATTAGTTTTCTCACTTGTTGTCGTTTCCGTCTTTGTTGTTTTCTATAATTTCGGCATGTTTTTCTTTTAGTTATTCATCTTTTGCTTATATTGTTATTTCATTTACAATATCCTATGTCCTTATTCTTTTCTAGTGATTATATTAAACACTAGAAAGAGAATATCACACTGAACTATTCTATTTTCCTACAAAAAATAGAATACTACATAGGAGTGCAAATTTGTACTAAAAGGAAACATGCTCTACTGCAACCCTACCAAGTAAAAGTTATAACGGCTAACTGTGGCTATCCACTAGGTCAAGGAGGTTTAGGATTATGTCTCACTAACATTAAAAAAATTCCATCACTGAATCTAGCTAACCATAACGCTCCTCTTTTCCATCTACCCATATCTGCAAACTCATGCCGTGTAAACCTAATTCTCATACAAATTATCCAACATTTTCTATTTAACTTGTTCCTTTAATTGAGTCTATGTGAAATCTGTCTTGTTCTAACTTTTCCCATGCAAGTCTTAAGATTTTAACTTTTCTCGGATATTTTCCAAAGTTTATACACTTTAACTTGGTTCGAGTTCTTACCTACTTATTATACATTTTTCTTTCAAGAGGAATTAATAATGTTAAGTTTCTATGAATTTTTTATAAAAGACTTTTGTGTTCTATGTAAAGTAACAAGGAAACTTCTTTATTTTAATATTCTTTTCTTTATTTATTGAAATAGATAGCACAAAATTATGGTGTTTCACCTATATTTTGTACACCTCTTTCACTGCACACTTCCTTGTTACTTTAACAAAGCATGTTTTCTTACTAAATTATTGATTCATAAATACTTGTCGTATAATTCTTCTTATTCTAATAAGTTAAAGTGTACCACAACTTGTTCTTTATCAATTTTTTTATTTTCTTATCAAAACAATTCTGTTGTTACTCATTTTCTCTTAACCAATTATATTACTTAACCTCACACCTTGCTTACTCACTTTATTCTTTCAAAAACAAATCTGCATATTTTTGTCAAAAAATATTTTGATGCAAATCTCAGTATTACTATTAAATTTCTGAAAACTGAGAATTTTTAATTTTGAAACCTGAAAAAATCTTCTTAAAATCTTTTTCCATATTTTATTCCAAGTTTAACCAAAAGATCAATTGTGGGACTAAGTACAAAGTGGTTTCTTAATTTTCCATTTCCAAACCTTTTACGCAAAAATTATCTCTTCACCAAGTCCTCTTTTACACTAATTCCTTCCAAAACTGTGTCTGAACTGGAATCTAAGCCTAATGCCCCATTTTTTGTCAAATGCATACATATAAATTCCTAATCCATTTTCCTTCCTACACTTTTATAAGGCTCTAATACCAAATCCACTAATATGAAATACTTAAATTTCGAATACTTATATATGGAATCCACCTTTTCATTTCAAGTATATTGGACAGAAAGGATGATGTGCTAAAGCATGGACCAAATATAATAAAATATGTTTGGAGTAATCAACCATAGAGTTATCATAACTTCGTGAAGAAGGTTGGTGCATTTTATGTTGTTTGAAAATTTGAAATATCTCAAATAAAATGATTTTTCCATATTAAATAGTTAAAATCATTATTAATTGTAGAATAAATGAGAACTTGAATATACGCATCAATAAACAAATTCTTAAAACATATACCTCATCATATTCAAGTGAGTGACACTGATTTGCACTAATGATTTACTGTACAATCATACTTTGGATCCCAGTTCCTCTCCTTTATGTACAAATGTACTTTGTTAATGAGAAGTTTCCTAGATTTGGAACATATGACCTGCGAGCTAAGAAGAAGAGAAAGTTTGATATGGTTCAGATACATTTCATTTCTTCATAAAAGAATCAATTTTGTCTTCCTTACAAAAAATAAATGGTTTACTAAAAATTACTAGTCCATCTTGTCCTAGTTTTCTTTCTTTCCTTTTCTTAAAATTGAAGAAAAAACACTAAATGCAAGTTGATTAAAGTTGGCAATCCCCCTGGAAAGACCGGCTTTGCTGGAAGGTCCGTCTTGATAAGTTGACCTAATCTACAAAATCATATTCACTCTACAAAGCTTAACTTGGTCATCCCATTACAGTTTGGCTGGTTCACCAAATCTGTATGAAGGATTGCTCCAAATTCTCAACCTCAATTGATTCTTGGGGTATTACTAGCCAACTGGAAAACGCTCCTCTTTTAGTACTTGGCACTTCCATTAGTTTTCACTAAAGAATTCTAAAAGAAAATGATATTCTTTGCCTTTTGAAAACTGATTAGCATAGAAATATGTTATTTTATGGACCTATATTTTATCTTTTTGTATATATATAAATATTACGTTGAGTATTTTCTTGTTGTTTTTACAGATGAGTTGTTCAAGCCTTATATAGCTTTAAAAGTGAAGATTTTGTGCCATATACATGAAGATTGCATAAGAAGCTGTCATTGGAGGGTTGTTGTGTTCACACTGGTCACTTTGGAGGGAGATTGGTAGAAAAGTTCTTTTAAAATCTTCTGATTGACACATGGCAAAGAGGGATAAGTTGAATATCATACCACAATCTTTGATGAGAAGGCCCATTAGAGGATTAGGATTTCCAATTCATCTATAAAAGCACATGTATACCCATTGTAACTCCATCCTATCATATATCTCATTCTATTCTCTTCCTCATTAATAAAACTCAATTTTCTTTTTATTTCATGCAATTTTCTATTTCTTAGCAATTAGTGTTGTCTACACGATTAGATTCGGTAGAACACTATTTGTATTTTGCATTTCTTTTCATTAGTGATTGACCGTCTGATTAGATTCAGCGGTAATCCTAATTGTTATTTTCTGTTCGTTTAATTATGTTCTGCAATTTTATTTCCATTGTTCTATTTTATCTTTAATCATTGAATTTATTACAGATCTGATTAGATTCGAATCTGCAGTAAATTTAATTGCATCTTTTAATTGTAGTTTCACTTTTTATTTTGTTTTGCAAAATCAACCTCCAGCTTCGTCTAACACGCCCAAGAAAAAAAAAAAATTAAACCTCCCTGTGTTCGACCTGTATGCTACACACCTGTATGCTTGCAGAATTTATTACAAATGTCGCGCTTTTCTAACTCATAGACTAGCGTCGATCAAGTTTTTGCCGCTGTTGCCGGGGAGGTAACAATTAATTTTTTTTATTTATTTAATTTCTGATTCGTGTTAGTTTTCATTTTACTTTTTTTTCCTTTTATTTTTGTGTATATATAGAAAAAAATCTCAATTAGTTGATTTGATATTACTCGTTGATATTATATTCAACTAAACAAAGGAAGAAAAAAAAATCTTTCCATTTTTCTTTTATTTCTTTCTTGTTTTCAACTTTATTCTCCTTTCCTCCATTTGATTTTTTCCTCTTGCAAATTCATTCCTTCTTTGTACAATTCTTAAAAAAAAAAACAATAAAGACTTGCCTTTTTTTCAGTTCTTCTTTTACAAGTCTCACCCAAAAAAAAAAAATAAAAAAAAAAGAAACAAAATAAAAAAAAATTCTTTCCAATTTTTCTCTCCTACAGCTGCAAAAGCATCCATAATCTCCACTGCTCAAATCACACCACCACAGCACCACGTCCAGACATCATCAACCACCGCATACTAGTTCAAGCAAGCCATCGTCAATTTCTTCCAATACCACAAACCCAGTTCATCCACCCCAATCATCATCACAAATTACTACACCATCTTTCCTTTTGCTACACAACCCCTTCATACCAACAGTTCACAAACTCATAGCACTACCTCGATCCACAACTACAACCATTCACTTGACCATACTCAATCAACACCCCGCTGCCAAATTTTCAGAACCCTCAACCCCTCATCTCTAACCACATCACAGCCTCCCATTGTTCAAACCGAACTCCAACCGGAACTGTCCCGCAACCCAGAACCAAACGATTCCGCAGTCATCTTCAACAACACCGACCATACAATCATCGCCACACCGAGCCCCAGCTGTCTTCCTTTTTACTAAAAAAAATCGATCGCTCATCCCTTCAGCATCAACATACAAGCCAATTCTTCCTACCCAAAGTTCAATCCCAAATCCGCCACGCCTTACCACTATCGCAGTCACCACGTTCTCCAATTCATCAAAACCATTCAACTCCCCATCACCATATCACCATCAGTCCAGACAACTATCAGCAAGTTTCATAACCTTCCCTATACAATCTCATCAAGTTCACTTCCAAGACCCGGAACCCAAATCTCAACATCAACAACCAAATCCATGATCGCACACCACAACCCTTTCTGACATCCACAACAAATCCCGTTCACCCAAACCCCTCCACATCCCAAAACGATACCGAAACCCCAATCCGAAGTCGCGCAATTCCCATCTGCCGATTCAAAAAAAAGGAAAAAAAAACTAGTTTTGCTACTAAAATCACTGCAACCTCAAACCGAAGCCCTACCTGATTCGCAACAAGGAACCTAGCAAATTGTAGTGGATCCACTCACAGCAAAAACGTGGCACTTCCCTGAACCGTTTGATTTACAGTGTTCATTGTTTTCTGGGTTTGGAATAAACTATATTATACATGAATCGAATTAAGGGGCGCTTGATTGTTTTTGTTTGGTTGATTTTAATTTTGTTGAGGAATCCTTGGAGCGTTTGTGATTTCTGAAACAATAAGGGGGTGAGGAAGGCGTGTTTATTTTAGATTGGAGTAGTTTATTTGTGAGAATTAGGGTAAAGAAGGGGTGATTTATTTGCGTTTCTTTGGTGTTGAGTATTGAGACTTGAGAGGTACACTGAATTGATTTTGCTTATTGGTGTGGGTTTGGTTTAGTTGGCCCTAGTTGTTAACAGTTCATTTTCTTCCTTTCTTTGAATTTAGATTTATTTATTTTTAGTGAGTTTAGCTTTGTTGAGTCTAGTCAGTTTGTTTTGCCATTTTGTTATTTTTTAGTTGTTTGTTAGTTTTGTTTTAATTTGCAAATTCATTTCTTTTCTTAAAAAAAAAAACAAAAAAAAAAAAGATTTGTGACTGCCATTTTTGGTTTCTTGAAAGATTTTGGGAAAGCATATCTTCTATTTTTCTTTTGGCCTGTTCGAGTGTGCTAAAGCAAATAAAAAAAAGATCTAATGAAGAAGCAAGGTTTCTTGTAATCGTGGCGGCGTACGATCTGTTCATGTGAGTTTTGTTTTATGGATTCAAGTTAAGGCTGAAGAATCAAAGAGAAGAAGCAGTTCAAGCAATTCAAAGGTCAACCAAATTGTGATCAGTGAAGTTGAATAGCTAGCACTACCCAAACTTTCTGGACGGACTGCCATATCCCACGGTAATATTTTTCTGATCTCTACAGGTGCTGAAGCTTTTTTGAAAAATATAGAAATTGTTGTAAAAATCTTCTGCAGGGGCAGCGGCTTGCTATGTACAATTTTTAATTTTCTGCAATTTATTCTGTGACAGTTCTTTGATTGAATTTTCTGAATATATTTGGTGAGGAACGAATCTCCATAATTACAGTTATCACTCTCATCGTTTTTCAACAATAAAATTTTGATTTTCAAAATAATATAATTGAAAAGTGGTGCTTTGTGAAGTTGACTGTCTCATATAATTGGATCGCGGATATATAGTAGTTCAATTTATTGAACTATTAGCAAAAGAGGTTGCATACTACCCGTAAAACATTGGTCGTATCCCTTAGTTTTATACTATACGTGAACGGCCATAAGACCCTCTTCCCCCTTCCAATTGAGTCAGTTAATTAAGAGCACAACTGATTATTTTATATTATTTTGAATTGAGAATAATTTCTGTTTTGCCGTGATTTCATTTCAAATGTCTGATTCAAAAAAATCCTTGAGAGAATTGTGGGATAATAATCGGAGTAGACGTCCTCTTGAAGAGTATGAGTATGAATTACAACTCATGAAGCAAAATTTCCCGAAATTTCGTGAGTCCAGTGTCAACAATTTTCAATATCTTCAAAATGACCAACATTTTCAAAATCATGATTATAATCGAAACGACGATTTCAATTCAAATTTCAAAAGTTTCGATTATGGGCCACATCCACATGAAAATAACTTTGAATCTCAATATGGCTTTGATCCACATCATTATGGGGTTGAAAACCAAAATTTTCAAAATCATAGCCCATATCAACATCTTGAAAATAACCAAAATTGTAATTCACTCTCAAATTTTAACAGTTTTGGTTATGAACAAAATTTCTATGATCAAAATGATTTCCAATATCATTGTCATTTTTCTAAAAATTCAAACAACTACCACATTGGAAATAATATTGATTGTGAAATTGATGTGGATTATAATTTTGAAAATCAAGAAATCCAAAACGAGAGCTCTCAAATCAACGATCGTCTTAACATTCTTAGAGAGAGGGAAGAAAGACTAAATAAAAAGGCTGATGAACTTCTTTGTTTATTGACATCTTTGAAAGAACAACGAGAGCAATAGAATCAAATTCAAACAAGTGAGGAAGCAGAAAATAATTCAACTCTTACTGACGTTGAAAATTTTCAAATAACGACTTCGGAAATTGAGAATAATCATCTTGATGAAGTTTTTCAAAATTCAACAAATGATTTGGTCTTCAACTCTTTTCAGAAAAAAGATTTAAGATTGGATTTTGATCTTCCTCTTTCAGGCTGCGAGAAACTTGAAATTTTTGAAATTGAACAAAATGAAAATGTTGAATTTTTCAAAAACTCAGAAGTGGAAATGGATTTTAATGAACATGAATTTTTTGGATTGTATGAAGATGAAAGCCATAATTTGGTCAATCCGGTCATCGCCATTAGATATGAAACAACATTTGAAAACAATTTCGACACTCACGATAATTCTTCGATCCCAACCTCAAATCAAAATCTTGACGCTCTTCTAATGGCAACCGAGGCCAATTCGTCTGAACCTTCCAAATCCCCATCTTCTTTTAATGTTGGCAATCCCAACATCTCTTTTTCTGATGTCGGAAACCCCGACACTATCTCTTCTTTGACTGTTGGCAATCCCAACAAACCATCTTCTATACCTTTACTTCTTCCACTTCCTGTGTCGACACCTTCTCCTTCAAATGACCAAGACTCCAAAACAGAACAAGTAGACAGGATAGAAACCGTTGTTGATGACACGACAAACATACCATCTCAACGATCCTGTCATACTTCAATTGACGTGTCCACATTGGCTTTCGAAGAACTTTTCGAAGTTGAACTAAAACTTTTAAATGACGAGGATGAAATAGAATCAAGCCACCAATCCAAGTTTGAGAATTTTGATTTTGAGTATTCAAATGAACTTGAAATTGTCAGTGTCGATGATACGTTGTCCAGTAATGAAATTGAGAAATGTGATCACATAGTCTTGAACAACACTCAGAATTCAAATTTCACCGAATTTATATACGATCACAAATTTTTGGATAATTACACTGATAAATTTGTTGAGCACATGAATTATTTTTGGAAAGTTAGCTTGATTGAAAAATTTCAGGTTAGGACGACCCTAGATATTTATCTCCTGGACTATAAATCTAGGTTTAAAGATGAGATGGTTTTCAAATACCTTTGCTTATTAGAAAACATGCGTAGACATAACGGGAATGGGACTCATAGGGAAAGAACCAAGTGTGGGGGAAAAAGATGGTGGTATTCTTTGCATCGCGTGCACCACAAACACATATATCATTGTACATATGATCCATTCTTACATATAGTTAGATTGCATTTCATTCTACAAATCATTTTGCATCTAATACACCTGTGGGTTCGATCTTTCACATTTAGGAAACGTTTACAGTGTGGACACTGTTTAGTTCTAGTGTGGGGGGAGTCTACATTGCATCCATTTTTTGTCTTTCTTTATTTTTCATTTCTTTTCCATGTTTATTCATTAAATAGGCCATCATGCATTTTAGACTGTAGTAACATGCCATAGATATTTTTTTTTGAAACATGACTCATTTTAGTTTGACACAACAAAATAAGTTAAGGATTATTAATCAGTTGATAGTATTTTTTTCTCTCAATTTAGATCAAATAAGAAATATAATGCAAAGTTTGATTCTGAGGGATAATAGTGTAACCGGTACATAGGGAGATTCTTAGGTGATGGCCATGAAATCTATTCTATATTGTAGACTTTGTTTAAATAAGTGGAGAACTTAAAAGACTTATGTTGGCTTTTCGAATCTTTAAAACCAAGTTGTGTTAAGTTGAATTCGCCTAACTCTCTTTTTGTGCTTATAAATTCAATAATAATAATAGTAATCCAAGGGTATCCAACATTGCTTGTATATCGAGCGTTGGTGTGCAAACCCGCCAAGCTCTATCCGACACGTTGTTGACAAAGTCAGCGTTGGAATATCTTGGTCTCATTTTATGAGATTGGACACCTAAGGATTACCGACACGTTGTTGACAAAGTTAAAGTCGGCCTGCACAATCCGCCAAGCTCTTTACCCACTCTCCGTTAGTCCGCGAGGCAGTGCATGGGTGGTAAACCTTGGTCTTCTAAGTTAGGTGTATGTACTTAATCAATGATTAAAATTTTATAGAATAAAGAATAAGTGATGATGCCCAAACACTTCTTGACCTTATTGATTTGACTAGCCATACATGAGAAAATTAGAATACCACTTTACAAACTGTGCCAAGCAAACTAAGAATTTATTTCATGGCTGCACTATGTTATCGACCGAACTAACTGGCTAAACTGGAATTTAACATTTGAAAACTTGATTTATATTGAAAATTTGTGACAAGTCGAGGTATCTAAAATAAAATCAACTGATTAGAAATTATTAACTTAATTTGTTGTACCACTTTCCTGAAATAAGCCGTGTTTTCATTTTTCGTTTTTATTTGCATTGCATTCATGTAGTTTCATTAGAATCATAGTATACTGCATTTGGATTTTGTGGGTAGTATCCGCTGAAAACCCTCACGAGACACCACTCGTCCTACTAGGGACACCTAGAGGTTTAACGGCTTATTGCATACGCTCAATGCAACCGTGTTTCCTACGAAAGTGTGACCTATCTAGTTAGTTTTTCATTTTTTTTGTTTTACTCGGGGACGAGTAAAAGATAAGTGTGGGGGTATTTGATTAGCATAGAAATATGTTATTTTATGGACCTATATTTTATCTTTTTGTATATAAATAAATATTACGTTGGGTATTTTCTTGTTGTTTTTACAGATGAGTTGTTCAAGCCTTATATAGCTTTAAAAGTGAAGATTTTGTGCCATATACATGAAGATTGCATAAGAAGCTGTCATTGGAGGCTTGTTGTGTTCACACTGGTCACTTTGGAGGGAGATTGGTAGAAAAGATCTTTTAAAATCTTCTGATTGACACATGGCAAAGAGGGATAAGTTGAATATCATACCACAATCTTTGATGAGAAGGCCCATTAGAGGATTAGGATTTCCAATTCATCTATAAAAGCACATGTATACCCATTGTAACTCCATCCTATCATATATCTCATTCTATTCTCTTCCTCATTAATAAAACTCATTTTTCTTTTTATTTTATGCAATTTTCTATTTCTTAGCAATTAGTGTTGTCTACACGATTAGATTCGGTAGAACACTATTTGTATTTTGCATTTCTTTTCATTAGTGATTGACCGTCTGATTAGATTCAGCGGTAATCCTAATTGTTATTTTCTGTTCGTTTAATTCTGTTCTGCAATTTTATTTCCATTGTTCTATTTTATCTTTAATCATTGAATTTATTACAGATCTGATTAGATTCGAATCTGCAGTAAATTTAATTGCATCTTTTAATTATAGTTTCACTTTTTATTTTGTTTTGCAAAATCAACCTCCAGCTTCGTCTAACACGCCCAAGAAAAATTTAATTTAATTAAACCTCCCTGTGTTCGACCTGTAAGCTACACACCTGTATGCTTGCAGAATTTATTACAAATGTCGCGCTTTTCTAACTCATAGACTAGCGTCGATCAAAAACGTATGACAAGTGACTAGATATATTTTTTGTTATCAAAAATCTTGAATTGCAACTTAAAATAAATAACTCCATTTATGTGGAAACCAAATAGTGACAACGTTATCAAACAAGTGTATGAAAACATAAGTGATATATTGTTTTATATCTCCTGATTTTTTTTGAAGATTTACTTATAAATTGTTGTTGATTCTAAAAGAAATTATTAAAAAAACTAACATAAAAAAATCATACTTTACCTGGACCATTTCTCCAAATGTTTACAAACCATCTAACTTTATGCCGTCATTCTTCATAAATCAATTCGAAAGTAAACAAAACCATACAAAATCAAAAGAGTAGTGACGAGGAATCGAGAGAAAATTGAGATGTGAACCGACGAGGGAAGCCAATTTTAGGCTTTCTTTGCTTTGGAAGAGGGTCGAAGGACTGATGGAAAGGAAGAGTAGATCAGATGGAGTGGGTCAGATGAGAGAGAAGTTGATGAGTGGATGATATCGAAAGGATTAGATAGGGAAGCGGAGAGCAGATACTGGCCGTTGGATCTAAGCCTTCTTAACAAAATAAGAAAAATGTTATTTTTGGATGAAAGAGAGATATTGGCGACTAACCAAAATGTTTCACCCAAATTTTTAGCTGGAGCATTCAAGCAGTAGTGTATATTTATAAATGCTTGTATAAATTGTGTTAGCAGCACCTGGCCTTGAAACTCAACTAATTAGAGCAACTAATAACAAGTTTTCTTGTGTTGATCCCGTTAAGAAATATGAAGTATTGTAGATATAAAGAGATAAATACGTCACAAAGACCAATATTTATAAGACATAAATAATTAAAATACAGCGAAAGAAGAAGACAATTTACATAAATGAAAAAACCAGCTGTCATAAAATACCATGTCTTATGAAGATAAAATCTCAATCATAAAATAGCATCTGAGTGCATAAACAACATCCCTCAAGTAGTCAACGGATACAACCAAACCATGGAAAAGAAACAACAAAGAGCAATAATCTTCTGCAAAGAAAATGCTCCAAGACAGAATCAGCTGAATAATCCGAACTAAGAACTTCCTCCCTGCGAGTCTGAGAGGAAGAAAAAATAAATGAGGAAGGAAAAATGGTTCAGACATAAAGTATGGTGAGCTGTCATGATTGCTAGCACGATTGATAAGCAAGGAAAATAGATAAAATAGTAGTTCTAGTGTCAAGTAGGTTAAGTGTATGTGTACACTTAAAGTGAACATATATGTTGACATAAAAGTTAACAAATAGGGATGACTCTTCTTATTCAACATGATTACAACTTTTGAACGTTTGCACTTCTACTAATTCAAAACATAATATAATTAGGAAAATCTTCCTAATACTACCCATCAATCGACTACCAAAACCATAAAGTGATAACCTATACCTACTATGGTCCTTAGGCTTATCAGGCCCAACCCACCAGCAAAAAGACATAACATTAATCTTAGGTGTCACAATGTCTTATTTTCCCTAGTCGGGTCAATTTATGCACATTGAATCGCCAGAACGCACACATACCCACCACAATTTGGACCATCTTACTACCTCACAACATAATGCATGCCCTTGCCTCCTACATGAGACTGTATGTGATAATAAGGGTATGATGTACAGTATGGATCCTCAATAATTAATACTCGGCCCAAATCCCCATTGATTTGTCGTTCCGTAGCTTAACCATAGAATTTTAGGCTCGTAGCTTAACATCTTTTAAGTCAATATGTTCATATCAAAGCCTAAAGCTAAGTCACAAGACCACCATAGAATTTTTGGCCCGTAACTTAACACCTTTTAAGTCAATATGTTCATATTAAAGCCTAACGGTCTTTTCAACCATTCCCTGTCATATTCATATTTGCAAATAAACCATGTTTGTTTATATGATTTCCCAATTGTGGTATTTATGCAAATATAGGTTATAGTTCATTTTTCTATCATAACTTGCACTATAGTCATTTTACAAACTTGATCAAGTTTGTATATTATCAATCCAATGTATCCTTTTTTATTATAGTTTTACAACATCTATCCAAATAGCCCCAAATGATTCAATTATCGCAATTTTATTAAATTTCCCAAACATACACATAATAAAGGATAATAATCAGTCGTAGGCAATTAGGTATATTAATCTATGCCTAAATCATTTGTATGCATATCCTTTTAGGCATACTTGGGCATAACCACAATAAACTGTAAAAATCCGACGAAGAATGGGGAAAGAAGATTAAGAATAATAACTTTCACTAGTCTGAATATTTAATTAAATAGAAACTGTAAGAAAAGATAGAAGAATTACGGAAAACCACTTACATAAAGGAATTAGAGAAAACAGGAATGAACAAAAACTGTAAATAAACTATAAGTAAAAGAACTATAAACAAAATTACGAATATAACTACTATTATTTCTGTTTACCCTAAGCATTAATAAAAAATCTAAATAATCATAAAAAATCACCAGAAAGCTTTCCTTCGTGGATCCGGCAGAACCCCTAAAATTTAGATTAAGATGGCCTATGTCCACAATGAAGACTAACCTAAATTTTAAAATTCGGGTGGCCTTTCTCCAAAAGAAGACTAGCCTAGGTAGGGAAGAGATGCATTGTGAGAAAATGGGGAGGAGGTTAAGGGTTTATTTATAGGTAGGGCAAAAGACCCTAGCCTTTAGATTTAGGTTTTAAATCTGAACCGCATATCCTTGGGTCAATCCGGAATAGCCACATATGCCAATAAAAACCAAACACATTAACATAAAAATCCCGAAATAAATCTCGTACGTTCGCTGCGTTTCATGCCTGGCAAGTAAACGTGTCAGGCATGCCTGGTTCGACCTAGTACCCAGCTGGGTTGACCTACTAATGGCCTGGGTCGACCAATGGGTCCACCTAACCACGAGCTAGGTCCTCCCAGGAAACACGTAATGAATTTTTTAAAATTTAAATTCCTAGTTTGAATTTTGAATTTCGATTCACCATATCTCCTTTCTTTTAAGTCCATTTTATGCAAAACAAATATGCATTCGGACCTTAAAATTGTAATAAACACAATGGAACAATTGCCGTTGCCAAATTCCCATAAATTTTCAAATTATTATTTAATTAATTAATTCTTTAATTAATTAATGTTCATTAGAATTTAGGGTGTTACATTCTCCCCTCCTTAAAGAATTTCATCCCCGAAATCTCCAAAGGTAGGAGTACATGATAAATGTTTTGATACAAATATCTACAACCATCTACTCATACATCATCCATTAGCAACCATAGTCCTTATATTTCTAATGCTTTTCATGTACTTATGAAATAGTGTGGTGTATATGTCTTTAACTAATGCAAAAAATTAGGTGATCTATTGATTCAGTTGACCTCCTCTGTATGCAATTATGCTAGTGCCATGCATTTAATTGAACGTAAAAAGTCCTAATGATAACGGATAGTTCTACATGCATGCTTCAACCATCATTCATATGTAACAATAGTATGATAACACTCATTTATATCATCCATTAAATATTACAAAATGCGCACACATCCATATGCATATGCAAGTGTCCTATTTGTCGATTATTAGTGCCTAGTGGGTATATATATGCATCCACTGAATCCACTTGTAAACACTTGCATCCATTGTAAAACATTAAAAATAACATTTTTCAGTCATATCCTACCATCCATTGCTCAACCTTAAGTTTCAAAGGATAGAAAGAATATAACCTATTTAAAATTAAAGATGGAAAAAGGAAGATCAAATCGTACCATAAAAAAGAAAAGGATGTGAAACGCAAATCTTCTCCTCTGGTTCCAAAGTAGCCTCGCAGTCATCATTTCCCATTTGGACCTTTACAAATTGTACTTCCTTATTCCTTGGTTTCTTGTTCATGAACTCTAAGATCCATGTAGGTGCTCATTGAATAGATGCCTCCTACTCAATCTCCACATCCTCTAACATGTTAGGCTCTACTACTGTTGCTGAATCATGCAGGCACTTCCGCAAGTGCGGAACATAAAAGGCGTCGTGAACACCCAAAAGCCTCTCAAGTAGCTAGACCCTGTACGCCATCTGCCTCACTCTCTCTGTTATCAAAAATGGTCCAACAAACCGCAGTGATAAATTTCCTACGGAGCCAAGTCTCATTACATTCCTCAACGGCGATACCTTGACGAATATTAAGTCTACAATATAAAAATCAAGATCAGACCTCCTCTTATTTGCATACGACTTTTGTCGATCATGTTCTGCCTTCATCCTCATCCTAATAAACTTAAACTTATCGGAGGTCTCCCTAATTATATCCGAACCGAGAAGTAGTCTACCTATCATCTTCCTCTAACATGAGGAGTGTTGTATATAACGGTGTTGTATACACAATTATATGATTTTTGTTTGATGATAACAACCAAATATATTTTTATTATAAATGTGTTTGATACTGTACTGTTATATATATACATCACAGCAATGAATATAATATTTATATTTAAATAAAATACGACTGTACAGAAATTCAAATATTAACACAGTATTTTATTTAAATAGAATATTTTATTTCAATATTCAAACAGTACAACTATTTGTAACTCCACTATTTAAACATTTACTGTATATTGTACTTGTATATAAACAGAATATAATGGACAAGTTCGTTTGACAACAATAAAATGATATTTTATTTCAATCAAACTTGTTTATTACATATATCTGTACAATTCTCTCACAGTTCCTCAGTACAGTTTATTCATTGTCACTCAGTCATACATATACACAGTTACATTTCATATATATATATATCCATTTTCACTTGCATATACAGACACATACATTCATTGACACCACACACTGTCTTCTTATCCTCAGTTTTTCAGTCCAGTCACTGTCAGTCCAGTCATCGTCTTCATACCTGTCATTCACAGAAACACACACACAGTACACTGCAATAGAAATAAAACAGAATTCATGCAAATATAAATTTTATTTTTAAAATTTTATTTGCCTCAGTTTTCTGGTGTGTTTCTCATCATTTTTCATGACCTGATCTGATTTATAAAAACCATCAATCTGTGTCTAGACAGCTTGTGATATTCACAGTGATACACTGTAAATACCACAAGGCAGACAACATATATCTCAATGTAGGGACAGGGACAACTCGTCTGATGACTGCATGTACACACGTGTACACGTGTGCACTGCCACGCCAATCAGATTGCAACTGAGGAGTAGCCACATGGACCTGCTCAACTCAGTGCAACTGACAAGTCAAACATGGACAAGCCAGCACTCATGAAAGCCAAATAACAAGTCAGCAATGTAAAAAATGAACAAGCCAGTTCAAGTTCAAGTCAAAGTCAACAGCAAATTCAACAAGGTCAAATCAGTATGAAAATGGGTGTGCACATCATGTTTCAAGTGGCTCAAGTGAACAAATCAGTAGAGTGTTTAAGTACACAGAGGTGCAGCCAACATCAAGTGCAAGCAGGAGGTAAACAGTGTACATGGCGAGCAAGTGCAGGGCCGAGCACATTTCAGTTTCAGAAATGTCAAACCAAAGTGGCAAGAAGGGATACGCTAAGGTGATGCATGCAGCTAACATGAAGTGGCATAACAATACACAATTATAAAAACAGCAAGGCAACATGGTGGTTGTGGTCGAGCAAGGAGTGAATGCAAGCAATACATAGTTATGCTAGGTTCCAGAATTAAATCAAAAGAATCAAGGGTCATAGCATGTTTCTTAAGTGACACAGCAACTCAAACTAGTTAAAGAACATGGTGGTGCCGCATTGCAAGTGGACACAATAGCATATACATGCCACAAAGAAGGAAACAGGGGAAGTGATGACAACAGCTACAAATGGCACGGCGATACAACATGATGTTCAGACCAACAAACATACCAGAATTCAAAGAAGTCGAGGATGCAAGACAACTAAAATGTGCAGCAATCAAATGACAGTGCAAAGACAGCAAGTACAGCCAATAGGTAACTCAGTTTTTGAAACAATCAGAGAATAATGGCAGCAGCATCTACATATGTGCATGAGAATGGTGGAGCAACTAATACAAGGGACAAGAAACCAGGGTGCAACTACAAAGAGCAATTGACCAGTTTCAAGTGGCCATACTCAAGACAGTAATCAAAGGGAAAATGCATGTAACTCAGCAGCTATATACATGGTTCGAGGCAACATTTATTCAAGTGCCAAATCGAAATGGATTTCATCAAGTATTTCAAAAATGCCAAAGAAACCAAACATTATTTTCCAGTGAGCAATATTTGGCAATAGCATGACAACATGCAAAATTCAACAATGGAAATGGGACCGACAAATTTCTTGAAGAACAAATATTCATGGGTATTATCAAGCAATTTAAGTAAGTGCAGCAAAGTTTTTTTTGGAATGAAATAAACAATATTTAGCAAGAAATATTTCCAGAGAAAAATATTCAAGGCTTGATTAATTTTTTTAAAACTCGGCATGACTATCAATCAGCAAAGAATTTGCTCAAGACATTTTTGCCAACTGGTTAGAGTGAAAGAATTTTAATTTCCAATTTTTTGAATCATTCAGAAATGGACAACATCAAACTGATATATGACATACACTAATATTCAGCAATTTATCAATTCATATTTGGCAAGGATCAATTACAGTGGGAAATATGCTTCTGAAATCAAGATGCATTTTTTTTTTGGGCGAGTAACAATTCAAATATTTCTAGTTTTGGCAAGGGAAAATTTAAAGGTTTTCCAGAATTGACTTATCAAATTAAAGCCGAGCAAACCATTCAAGATTTCAGGGAAAAATTAATTTACACAAAATCAATTCAAGGGAACTTTACAAAGTCAACGTATCAGGAAATTTCTCGCCAAGAACATGTCTTGGTTCATCTCAGTAATTACGCAGACAAAGGAACAAAAGGGGAAAGCATCAATCAGCAAAAATATCAGCCAAATCATACGGAGAAATCAGAGTGTTATTAGGGTTTTCTAATCCCTATTTACACACCCATCATCACAGGCAGTTTGAGCATCGAAAATTATAGAAAACAATTCAAAATCATATCAAAATTTTTTACTCATACTCACAGATTTTCGATCGATTAGTTTTATCCCAAATCAGCGACAAAAGAGAGAGCAAAGCTTCACTCATACAAAGCCCCAGAGAGTACAATCCGAGAATCAATCCAAACAAGCATACACGATCGAGATTTGGGGATTAAATAAAACCCTAGCCGCCATATTTTTTTTCTCAGAGGCAAAAGAGGATCGGGCAGAAGAATGAAGCAAGAAAAGAAATGGGCCGGCCATATTTTTTTTTAAGGGATGACCCCTTTGTTTTTAATTCCTTAAGGGTTTAATTTTTTTTTTGTTTTGCTTTTGTTTTTTTTTAATTCGTGTTGTAAAAATCAAACGAGCAGTTGACTAGATCTGTAAAGTCTAGGTAAAACAGTCAGGGTGTTGACTGTCAGTTTCAGAGTCTGTAAAATTCTGGGTTACTGGTTACAGCGTCGTAAACAGGGAAATCTGATCGAGGGGATATCGATCAGTCTACGGTTTTGAGCATAGGGTTAGAATAGGAGCGAGAGTCGCAAGTGTACATGGTCTTGTATGCGGGAACTGTTCTATCACCTAGTAGAAACCTTAGAAATGCAGCAGTAGGCCGGGTTTTGCCGAAGCTGGGTATATCTGTGTGTGATTTATTTTTTGCATTTCAGTTTCTGCTATTTTCTGCGATCAGTTTATTATTATATATCTCGTTAAGTTTTTAATTCAGTTAAAAACTGTGAAAAACCCTATTCACCCCCCCTCTAGGGTTATTCTAGATCCAACAAGTGGTATCAGAGCAGGTTATTTCATTAACCCTAGAAACATGGATCCTAGTTGTCAGTCTTATGAGAGTCAGTCCAGTAATATTCCAATTATTTTTAAGGGAACAGATTTTTCATTTTGGAAATCAAATTTCGAATCATATTTAAAATCTGTTAATCTTGATTATTGGAATATTATTGAAAATATGGAAGATATGTCAAATAAGACGAATAAGGTTTTAAATGCTCAAGCTATGCATATTTTATATTCTTATCTTGATAATAATCAGCTTGACTTTATCTCTCATTGTTTAACTGCGCAGGACATCTGGAAAACTCTCAACGCGCGGTATGGAAATTCTGACAACTCCTCAAAACCCTCAACTGCCAACTCAAATTCAGATCTGTGCTTAACTGGAACTATTCATGTGGATTCAGACGATGGGGACTTATCATATGACGATCTGGTATCTCTTTGTAATAATTTAACAAGAACTGTTGATCGTCTCAAACGGAAAAACAAGTCTTTGAAATCTGAAAACTCTGAGTTGACCCATAATAACAATTTGTTGAAATTAAAATTTGAAAACTCTGACTGCAAAAACTGTATGGTTGTGAAAACTGATTTAGCTCAACTTGATGAACATTCTGGAAAGCTCGAAAATAAAATTTTGTTTTTGAAAAATCTCGAAGATGAGTTGACTCATAAAAATAACGCTTTGCAGAAGGAGTTGGACAAGATTAATTTAGAACATGAAATTTTTGAAAAGGAAAATTTGGTGAAAACGGATTTGATTGTGAAAGAGCTTGAATCTGAAATTGAAAAATTCAAGAATGTTAAAAAACTTGAATTGGAAAAACAAAAACTTTTTGAAGCTGAGATTTCTGAGACCCAAGCCAAAATCAAATTGCTTGAAATTGAAAATTTGGTTTTGAAAGTTGATTCTGAAAATTGTAAGATCACTAAAAATCATTGCTCATATTTAATGAAAGAAAATGATGATCTCAAATTTAAACTTCAACAACTTGAATCAACATTGGTTAAATTTTCAAATGGAGAAAAATCGTTGAATATGTTGTTGAGAAATCAATTTCCGTCTAGAAATAAAAATGGACTTGGTTTTGGGAAAATGAATGATTTTGAAAAGCAGAATACAAACGGTTTTAAAAATCCCTCAAATCACTTTAGAAATGTTTGTTTTGAAAGTCCTAACTCTGAAAACTTCAAAGGATTTGTAAGTCACAATCGAGATGAGTTTTTGTTTTATAACAAACCATTTAAACATTCTTGGATCTCAAATGGAAATAAAACGGATTTTGTTAAATTCAAAACGATTTGGGTTCCTAAAGGCACAAAGGTAAATTCGGATGGTTTGTTATATAAACAAGTTTGGGTACCAAAGGATTTGAACAAAACTGTGGGTGGTTTCACAAATTTTGTTAGACCGCTCAATTCTCTTAACAGTTAGGTACCAAAGGAGGTTGAGGAACTGCATAGCTAAAGAAAAACTGGATTCAAAACTGCTACATATCACAGAATCATTCACAGTTCCTTAGCCACATCTGTTGAGTTAGAGATTCTGTTTTTTCATAGGATTCTGGTATGATCTCTAAACTCACCTTTGTAAATATTCTTTGTTTTTCTCTGTTTATTTCTCCTGCTATCCCTTCTTTTATTGTTTATTTATTTTCTTCTATTTTTTTAATTTTTCACTGCCATATCTCTGTGATTATTCTGTGCTTCTTAAACTTCCAATTGCAGTTCTCATAATTTTCTGGAAATTCATTTTATTTGAATAAAACTCTCTTGTTTATAATCATTTCCAGATTCTAAATTTAATTTTATAATTATCTGCAATTGTTTTGAAGTTTATTTTCCTAATTCTGAATTCATAACGGTGTTGTTGTATTCATGTCATATCTTGAACACTGTTAACTAGAATTCTAAATTTTTGAAGATCTGAATAATTAATGAAATTTCACACACTTATACTGTTTTGAGTCCCTTCTAATTCATTTTAGAAAAGCTCAAAATATTATACTCATTACAACACTCTGTTATTTATTAGCTGTGATAATTTCATTGATTTTCAGATTGGCTTGTATCAGTGATACATCTTGGAATTCATCTTTATTCATGATCATTATATTGAAATATGTTTGTTTGAAATCATCTGAAATTCTAGATATTTTGAATATCACACACCTCTTATTGTTGAAATTGTCAATCTCGTGTGACTGATTCATTATATCCCAAAACTTTACATTGATTCATGTGATTTCAAATAAATTATTCCCGATCATGAATATTTTCAAATTTGATGTAAATGACCTGAAATTTCTCTTGGGCTTGTCGGAAATAGTTTTGAGAAATTCTTGAATTTTTTTTTGAAAATGATCTTTGAAAATCATTGTTATTTCATGATTATTTGATTTGAATATATGTTTGTTTAAAATCATTGGAATTATTGATTTATTGGATCTCACACATATCTTGAATCTGAAATATAACCTGGTGTGATAGATTCATTAAATCTTAATACTTTCACATTTCTTCAAATGATTTAAAATAGAGAATATTTGCAAATCTTGGATCATGAACCACCTTATGTGACCAACATCTTGACAAGTCTGTTGTGATACTGATTTCTCTGTGCTGCTCTGATACTGTTTTTTTTTTGAAAAATGTTTGTTTTGGATTCATCCTGCTCTGATTATAAGAAATTGATTTGTAAATATTTTTTTTGGACTGCTTGATTTGGTATCAAAGGTGTATCATGCTTTGATAAATAAAATTTGTGTGCATGAGTTGCTTGCTTTGTAATTAAGTATTTTCTGTTGACTTAGGTACCATTTGTTTGCCACCGGGGTGTCATTAAAATTCTCGAGAAAGCGAGAACATTTGGTTTCAGAAGCACCTTATATTTGTCACATCCATCTGTTCTGATTTTTCACTTTGTAGAGACACCATGTGGTATCAGTTTAAAAGTGCTGCATATTTTTTTGCTGTATTTTTTTTTCCCTCTGGTCATGTATAGATCAGCATATTACTCTTGTAATTGATTTTCAACTTTAAAATTATTTATTGATTATTCATTCAGAAATTGAAATCAATATTCAAATTGAACTGCATTTAGAATTCATCAAAATTATCATCAGATTTTGAAATTGTGATGGATTGTGACTGCAATATATTTCACAACAAGAGGAAATTTTATTTGGATTTTTCATGATGGTTTAATATTTATTATAATATCTTTGAACTGGCAATTATTTCATGACCATCTCCTTTATCTATCATCTTTCTGCCATCCATCATGTTTTTTATATTAACGTGGAGAGTTTAATATTTGTTAAATTTTTTTTCTTAAAATCATTTTAAATAAACAGTGAAAATATTTGTGATGGAATTGTGGTTATATTATTATTCAGAATTAGTGATAAATGAAAATTTTCGATAATCCCAGTACAGTTGGTCATATTTCATAATATAATTAATTTAGAAATTTATTTCACAGTCCATTTCTGTACCTACCACATTTTCTATCATCCATATATTGGTTTTATTCCAAGGAGTGTTTCTTTTTAAAAGATGAAATGATAAATATATATATTACAAATATATAAGTGTGTCTCTAACCTCATTTAAAAATCCAAGCTCTGGTCATGCATGGTTAAGAGACGACTTATAATTTAAGCTGCGACTGACTTCATTTAAAAATCCAAGCTCTGGTTATGCGTGGTCAGTGTGCTCTTAAATAAATAAATAAAAAAAAAAGGTAAAAGGAAAATTGTGCTATAAATTGAAATTAATTTGAAATTCTCCTTTGTGTATATAAAAACTAGCCTATCAATCCATATTCTAATCTGTGAAATGTGTTGAAATATTATGACGTATTATGATTTGTTGATTGATAGATATTGAAATTTGAGATTATTCGATTTTCTCACTTAAATTGAATTTTTAATTATAATCCAAATCCATCACCATTTTTGGTGCTTTAATTTTTTCTTTTGAAAATAATTGGGAAATATTCATATTTTTTTAACTCTCCTCATTTTTATAAAATTCATCGTATATCCGTCATTTTCTACAATGTGAAATATGCCACCTGTTCTTAGAATATTATGATTTTTGTTTGACTGATTGAGATTTATGATGACTGTTCTTCCTCTTAAGCTGATATAGTATTTGTTAGTCATTTTTCATCTATATTTTAAAAATCTGTATCCTTTTGATGATAACAAAAGGGGGAGAATGGATTAGATTTTGATTTATGAGTGAATATTTTATAAATATTTTTAATTTTGAAAATTTAATTATTCATACATTTCACTCATGCATAGTTATAGGGGGAGTTTCTGTTGTAGGGGGAGCATTTAAATAGGGGGAGTTCAAATATCCACGAACAAACACATTTATTATACTCAAAATCTTTTATTTGTTTGTCATCATCAAAAGGGGGAGATTGTTGTATATAACGGTGTTGTATACACAATTATATGATTTTTGTTTGATGATAACAACCAAATATATTTTTATTATAAATGTGTTTGATACTGTACTGTTATATATATACATCACAGTAATGAATATAATATTTATATTTAAATAAAATACGACTGTACAGAAATTCAAATATTAACACAGTATTTTATTTAAATAGAATATTTTATTTCAATATTCAAACAGTACAACTATTTGTAACTCCACTATTTAAACATTTACTGTATATTGTACTTGTATATAAACAGAATATAATGGACAAGTTCGTTTGACAACAATAAAATGATATTTTATTTCAATCAAACTTGTTTATTACATATATCTGTACAATTCTCTCACAGTTCCTCAGTACAGTTTATTCATTGTCACTCAGTCATACATATACACAGTTACATTTCATATATATCCATTTTCACTTGCATATACAGACACATACATTCATTGACACCACACACTGTCTTCTTATCCTCAGTTTTTCAGTCCAGTCACTGTCAGTCCAGTCATCGTCTTCATACCTGTCATTCACAGAAACACACACACAGTACACTGCAATAGAAATAAAACAGAATTCATGCAAATATAAATTTTATTTTTAAAATTTTATTTGCCTCAGTTTTCTGGTGTGTTTCTCATCATTTTTCATGACCTGATCTGATTTATAAAAACCATCAATCTGTGTCTAGACAGCTTGTGATATTCACAGTGATACACTGTAAATACCACAAGGCAGACAACATATATCTCAATGTAGGGACAGGGACAACTCGTCTGATGACTGCATGTACACACGTGTACACGTGTGCACTGCCACGCCAATCAGATTGCAACTGAGGAGTAGCCACATGGACCTGCTCAACTCAGTGCAACTGACAAGTCAAACATGGACAAGCCAGCATTCATGAAAGCCAAATAACAAGTCAGCAATGTAAAAAATGAACAAGCCAGTTCAAGTTCAAGTCAAAGTCAAAGTCAACAGCAAATTCAACAAGGTCAAATCAGTATGAAAATGGGTGTGCACATCATGTTTCAAGTGGCTCAAGTGAACAAATTAGTAGAGTGTTTAAGTACACAGAGGTGCAGCCAACATCAAGTGCAAGCAGGAGGTAAACAGTGTACATGGCGAGCAAGTGCAGGGCCGAGCACATTTCAGTTTCAGAAATGTCAAACCAAAGTGGCAAGAAGGGATACGCTAAGGTGATGCATGCAGCTAACATGAAGTGGCATAACAATACACAATTATAAAAACAGCAAGGCAACATGGTGGTTGTGGTCGAGCAAGGAGTGAATGCAAGCAATACATAGTTATGCTAGGTTCCAGAATTAAATCAAAAGAATCAAGGGTCATAGCATGTTTCTTAAGTGACACAGCAACTCAAACTAGTTAAAGAACATGGTGGTGCCGCATTGCAAGTGGACACAACAGCATATACATGCCACAAAGAAGGAAACAGGGGAAGTGATGACAACAGCTACAAATGGCACGGCGATACAACATGATGTTCAGACCAACAAACATACCAGAATTCAAAGAAGTCGAGGATGCAAGACAACTAAAATGTGCAGCAATCAAATGACAGTGCAAAGACAGCAAGTACAGCCAATAGGTAACTCAATTTTTGAAACAATCAGAGAATAATGGCAGCAGCATCTACATATGTGCATGAGAATGGTGGAGCAACTAATACAAGGGACAAGAAACCAGGGTGCAACTACAAAGAGCAATTGACCAGTTTCAAGTGGCCATACTCAAGACAGTAATCAAAGGGAAAATGCATGTAACTCAGCAGCTATATACATGGTTCCAGGCAACATTTATTCAAGTGCCAAATCGAAATGGATTTCATCAAGTATTTCAAAAATGCAAAAGAAACCAAACATTATTTTCCAGTGAGCAATATTTGGCAATAGCATGACAACATGCAAAATTCAACAATGGAAATGGGACCGACAAATTTCTTGAAGAACAAATATTCATGGGTATTATCAAGCAATTTAAATAAGTGCAGCAAAGTTTTTTTTGGAATGAAATAAACAATATTTAGCAAGAAATATTTCCAGAGAAAAATATTCAAGGCTTGATTAATTTTTTTAAAACTCGGCATGACTATCAATCAGCAAAGAATTTGCTCAAGACATTTTTGCCAACTGGTTAGAGTGAAAGAATTTTAATTTCCAATTTTTTGAATCATTCAGAAATGGACAACATCAAACTGATATATGACATACACTAATATTCAGCAATTTATCAATTCATATTTGGCAAGGATCAATTACAGTGGGAAATATGCTTCTGAAATCAAGATGCATTTTTTTTTTGGGCGAGTAACAATTCAAATATTTCTAGTTTTGGCAAGGGAAAATTTAAAGGTTTTCCAGAATTGACTTATCAAATTAAAGCCGAGCAAACCATTCAAGATTTCAGGGAAAAATTAATTTACACAAAATCAATTCAAGGGAACTTTACAAAGTCAACGTATCAGGAAATTTCTCGCCAAGAACATGTCTTGGTTCATCTCAGTAATTACGCAGACAAAGGAACAAAAGGGGAAAGCATCAATCAGCAAAAATATCAGCCAAATCATACGGAGAAATCAGAGTGTTATTAGGGTTTTCTAATCCCTATTTACACACCCATCATCACAGGCAGTTTGAGCATCGAAAATTATAGAAAACAATTCAAAATCATATCAAAAATTTTTACTCATACTCACAGATTTTCGATCGATTAGTTTTATCCCAAATCAGCGACAAAAGAGAGAGCAAAGCTTCACTCATACAAAGCCCCAGAGAGTACAATCCGAGAATCAATCCAAACAAGCATACACGATCGAGATTTGGGGATTAAATAAAACCCTAGCCGCCATATTTTTTTTCTCAGAGGCAAAAGAGGATCGGGCAGAAGAATGAAGCAAGAAAAGAAATGGGCCGGCCATATTTTTTTTTAAGGGATGACCCCTTTGTTTTTAATTCCTTAAGGGTTTAATTTTTTTTTTGTTTTGCTTTTGTTTTTTTTTAATTCGTGTTGTAAAAATCAAACGAGCAGTTGACTAGATCTGTAAAGTCTAGGTAAAACAGTCAGGGTGTTGACTGTCAGTTTCAGAGTCTGTAAAATTCTGGGTTACTGGTTACAGCGTCGTAAACAGGGAAATCTGATCGAGGGGATATCGATCAGTCTACGGTTTTGAGCATAGGGTTAGAATAGGAGCGAGAGTCGCAAGTGTACATGGTCTTGTATGCGGGAACTGTTCTATCACCTAGTAGAAACCTTAGAAATGCAACAGTAGGCAGGGTTTTGCCGAAGCTGGGTATATCTGTGTGTGATTTATTTTTTGCATTTCAGTTTCTGCTATTTTCTGCGATCAGTTTATTATTATATATCTCGTTAAGTTTTTAATTCAGTTAAAAACTGTGAAAAACCCTATTCACCCCCCCTCTAGGGTTATTCTAGATCCAACAAGGAGATCTGCAAAGTCGTCCATATAGAGCCTCGAAGGGTGCCATACTGATGCTAGTTTGAAAACTATTACTATATGCAAATTCCACCAGGGGAAGGTGTTCCTCCCATGTCCCTCAGAAATCCAAGATAGACAGCCTCAGTAGATCCTCTAAAATCCAGTTCACCCTCTCAGTCTGCACATTGGTCTAAGGGTGATAAGCTGTGCTGAATTTGAGTTGTGTCCCTAGAGGCCCCTATAGAAACTCACTAGTGAAAATCGGATCTCTGTCGCACAAAATACTCGTGGGAACACCATGGAGTCGGACTATCTCTCACACATAGATAGATGCTAACCACAAAGCTGTTGTCTTACTCTTAACTAGGATGAAAAGAGCACTCTTTATCAGTCGGTCACAATAACCTAAATACTAATGTTGTCTTTCCTCGATCTAGGTAACCCATCAATAAAATCCATAAATACGATCTCCCATTTCCAAAGCGGCACATCCAAAGGTTGGAGCAATCCACTAGGTTTCTTTTGCTCTGCCTTTACCCTCTGGCATATCATACATCCCGTCACAAATTCAGCCATGTCCTTTTTCATATCGACCCAGTAGAATACTCGCCTTATATCACGGTACATCTTATCACCACCCAAATGGATAGTCACCTGAAAGTGATGTGCCTCATCCAATACCACACTCGTTAGATCACCCATGCGGGGAACACAAAGTCTGCCATCGCATCGTATCCAACCTCAACGATCCACAGTATATCTGAAAAAGATGTCTGGAAGTCGTTCTTCTACCTATCTGTCCAAAATATCCACTAGCTTGGAATCCTTATGTTGCATTAAGCCAATCCGCTCTAAAATAGTAGACTGAACCTCTAAAGATGCCAACAATCCTGGAGTATAATCCGTGGATGGTCTAAAATCGTATGTAGATATGAACTCTAAGCTCTGCTACTCTATGAACAAGGGACTCAATGATGCCCACTTCCTACTCAAAACATCTGCTACTACATTCCCCTTGCACGGTGTATAAGAAATCTCAAAGTCGTAGGTTGCTAAGAACTCTATCCAATGTTGCTGCCTCAGATTGAGGTTCCTATGCGAGAACAAATACTTCGAAGACTTATGATTCGTATAGAGCTCGAACTTCTTGCCTAGTAGATAATGCCTCCGAGACTTAAGTGCAAACACTATCGCTACTAGCTCTAAATCGTAAGTAGTGTAATTTCTCTCATGAACTCTCAGTTGTAAGCTATTGTAGCATACAATTCAACCCTCCTGCATCAACATTGTGCCTAATCTAGTCCCCTATGCATTGGTATATATAGTAAATGTCTTAGAGCCATCAGGAAAAACTAATACCAGTCCACTAGTGAGAGCCCTCTTCAACCTCAAGAAAGAATTCTCACAATCCATATCTCAAGAAAATACTAAGTTCTTCTTGGTAAGACGAGTGAGTGGTGCTGAAAGCCATGCAAAGTCCTTAATGAACTTCCTATAATAGCCCACGAAACCAAGAAAACTCCTTACCTCTATCATGTTCTTGGGGGATGTTCAACGATGGATATTCTATCGATTAGAAAATCGTCACGAAGTGTAATAAACTGCAAGAGCACGGCGTACACTTGTAGTATGTTAGCGAATACGAGTCGATCCATAGGGAAAGAATAATTTTAAATTCTATTCAATCAAATTAAACCAAACTTTAAAATATATGTTAACTAAAATTTAACAAAATTAATGACTAAGTTGAGAATTCAACTATTGGTTAAGAGCAATTTAGAGGTGTTTTCACTCTCTAGATCACACAAATCAACATGATGAAGTTATGATCTCTATTTGTTTGGTCATAAGTGAGGTTAGATATTGTGTTTATCATAAGTATGACATATTTATGCCATTAATTAGCATATCATAAGTCATCAAACTATAGCACAAATCTAATTCACTATTCAATTCTCATGAAAAAGACAACAAGTTGAAAGCAATATCAATTTTAAGAATACTCTATTTACTATTAGTTAGTAATATAGAATATCAAATGTTGATTAACACTTCCTCTTTTTGCCAAAATCATATATAGATGAAAAGGCAAATTTTGTTATGTCATTCAATCAAACATGATCTATCCTCTATTAATTAGAAGCATAGATCATCAAAACCAAGCATGATTAACAAAATACACTAAACATCCATTCTTCAATAAGTACAAATAGAGAGCATGAAAAATAAACTATGTTGAATCTATGTGATTAGAGAGCTTCATCACCCCTAAATTAAAGGGACTAGCCTCTCATGTTTATTATTCTAACAATGAACGTAGATTGCAACATAGAACAAAAATAAGAAAATAAAAATAAAATAAAATAAAGGATAATCTAATCCACTTGCAGAAAAGAAAATAACATGTAAATAAAAAAACTAAAACTAAAGAGAACAAGGAAAAAGAATTTTATTCCAAGCAAAGAATTACAGAATAAAACCTAATGTTGAAAGAATCCAAATGAACTAAATGCAAGTGTATTTATAGTTTCCTAGGCCAAGACTAAGAGGCCTAATACACAATGTGGGACAAAATCCCTTTTTCAAAATAACACATAAACCAACTAGCTAAATGTGAACGCGTAAGAATGGATTTGCAAGTGTTATAGCTTGTGGGCATCAAATTGTATTAACTCCAACTGTTTTGAGCATGAATAGGAACTCCATAATATCTGCGACAAGCTATCTTTATGAAAAGGCATTGAATCCTTAAAATATGCGGCAGAAGTTGGTTGAACAACAATACTTCTTCAAGCTTTATTCTAGTTCTCAAAATCAACACTTTTTTACAACAATTCTTCAAGCTTTTTCAACAATTAAGTGCATCAATTCCATTCATCTTAAAAAACTTGAAAACACAACTATAAATGCACAGTATTAATTATTTTTAAGAGAAAACAATATAAATAAGCGGATAAAATATACACATTAACGTGTATATCAAATACCCCCACACTTATATTTTTATTCGTCCTCGAATAAAGTAAAAAACTAAGCTAAATCCGTTTTCGTAGGGAGCACGATTGCATTGAGCGTATGCAACAAGCCGTTAAACCTCCGAGTGTCCCAAGTAGGATGAGTGTTGTCTAGTGAGTGTTTTCAGCGAATACTACCCACAAAATCCAAATGTTGAATGTAATAAATATTTACAAAATGCAAGATTTAAAAATATTTACCAAACAAATGTAAGCTTTTAAAGGAATATTTACAAATGGATAATTTACTTTTAAATATTACACGAATGAGTTAAAACAAATTTGGGTCGTCACTATGAAATTTGAGTCCATTACTAATCAAAACTTCAAACAGAAGTCATGTTACCGTCACAAACTCCTCCAGCTTGGCCAGTTGTTTTGGTAGAAACATAGTGCAACTATGAAATGAATTCTGTAATCGATATCAATAGTCATATAACGACATTTCAACTTCCTTTTTGTTAACAAGTTAGGTCGAATAAGTGATGATATGCTTGGATTTCAAGTGCTAACTCTCTCTTTATTACAAAATATTTACATTATTAATATTTACAAACACCTAACCGAAAAGACCAAGGTATACCACCCGTTAGAGTTTGAGACAGAGCTTGGCGGATTGTGCAGACCAACGCTGACTTTGTTATCAAGATGTCGGTAATCCTTAGGTGTCCAACTCATAAAATGAGACCAAAGTATACCGACGCTAACTTTGTCAACAAGCTGTCGGAAAGAGCTTGGCGGGTTTGCACACCAACGCGAGATGCACTAGCAATGTTGGATACCCTTGGATTATTATTATATATATACATTCTTCTTCTTTTTTTGTTTCTTTTTTTTATTTTTCCTTTTTTCTTTTTCTTGTTACATAAAAGAGAGAGTTAAGAGAGGATATCTTAGCACAACTTCACTTAAAAGATCTAAAATGTTATCGCAAGTAGTCTAAATCAACCATTCATTTAATCGGATTACAATTCAGAAAACATTTCATACTCATCACCTATGCATTCCCTAATATACCAGTTACACCAAATTTACTCATAATTCAAACTTTCCTTTCGTTATTAGCTAAGAGAAGTAAACCTCCAAATACTTTAATTGAACGACAAAAATTGTATGCTAATTCCATCATGTCTTATTTAAAAGTAAATAGAAATGCGAAAGTCCTTTTTTTTTAAGAAGGAAAAAAAGTGCAAAAAGAAAATTAAAAAAATGCAAAATTAAACTATGCAAAACAGAATGAAAATGATACTTCCCCCACACTTGGTTTCGACTGTGTCCTTACAGTCAATGCATGACAAGTTGAGTGAACGGAAGAGAAATATTTACATATGTACAAAAGAGGGTTAGTGTGACTTACCAAATGTGCTTGTAGAAAATATGCAGTCATCAAATAGATGAACCGGTCCACAGTGGACAAGTGGATCAGCCTTAATAATATTATGAGACACAACTTTAGCACAAAAAACCAAATCATGAAGGACTGTATATTACATGTCAGATTTGGAAAAGCAAATTTTGATTTTTTTTCAAAAGTTTGAGTTGCTAATCTTAAAATTTTGAGCTTACAATTGATCCTAAAATCGAATTGAATTTCTGTAGCAACTATAGAGAGGTCATCAAGCCGGGGTTCAATAAAAGTTTCAAAAACAAAGTTTGATTTGTTCAGATGATGTATAAATTAAGAGACGTAAGCATCACTCTCATCCCCACACTTGTTTTGAGAAATATTGTTCGGTTTTGCTTTGATATTTGAAATTTTGTTAACTAAAGGTTCATTCATAAAGTCAAAACCAAACAAATGAATTTTCAGTAAATTTCGAAATCGTGTTTTCTCAAAAACAGCGTTATTCCAGAAAGAGTTCATAAACTGCAAAAATTTATCATTGAAAAACAATGATCACAGTGAGGTTCAGTTGAAACGATCAAGTCGCAAGGAGTTTCAATAGTTTCAGAAAACTTGTTATTTTGCTTAAGATCACATTCAGCAGTTTTGTTGTTTTCAGTCTCAAGAATTTCAAAGTTTTCAAATGTTTCATTTTCAGTTTCAGACACAACAACATTATCGTCAATCAGTTCAAGAAGTTTTTGCTTATCAAAGTCGTCCTCACTTAAACAGTTGTTAACAACTTCATCATTTTTGTCATGTTGATAATACAAAGTTGCTAAATTTTCAAAATCTGAGAGAGGAAGATCAAATTGAAGATTGACGTCTTCATTTTTAAGAGAATTTATATTCAAATCAATTATAGAGTTTTCAACAACTTAATTAAGATTTTCATCAATTTCAAAAGTTGTTAGTTGAAAATCATCAATTGTGGGCAATGGTGGATCATCAGTCGAATCTTCACACATTCGGTTTTGATTATTTTTTTTCACGAAAATTCAAGTAGTCTTGAAACAACAAATTCGTGTGATTATTGTGATTTCCATTCATTTGCTCAACAAAATCAAATTTATAATCATTTACATGAGAATTTTTAATTTGAAATCGCTGAGAACAAAAATTTTCAGTTGCACCACAATTGAAATTATTCCCATTGCCAAAATCATGTGTAAAGTGATTCACGTTTCCATTATGAATTTGAAATTCATTTTGGATATCGAAATTGATTTGGGTGGGGTTATAATCAAAATTGTTTGAATTTGGAAGTAAATTCGAATTTTGATTATTTTGAAAACTTTGACTTGAATTGTTGCACATTACTTCTATTAATCTTTGTCTTGATTCATTAAAATTTTGACTTTCTTCAAGTAGAGATTGAATACTTATTTCAAGACTTGAGGGTTGATCATCATTTTGAAAATTTGGTGGTGTAAAATCAGAATTATTTTGAAAATTTTGAAAAGTTGGTGGTGTAAAATCCAAATTATTTGTACAATAGTTATCATTAAAATATCCATGTGAATTTGGTGTAAAATTATATGGATTATATTGATTTTCACAACTATCGTAAAATTCATGAGGATAAGGAAATTGGGACATTTTCAAGAAGCTCAAAAAAAATGTTAAAATTAACAACTTCAGATTATATGAATACAAGTCTAGGACAGGTTCGAACAGGGGTTATCAATGTACCACGGATCACCGTAGAAACACGACTGAAGGTTTAAGAACCTGTTTGAGTTCTAGACACTACCGTTCCTTAGACACCTTGAGAGTATCAATCCTAATTGTCAATTTAACGAATACTTTGTTCGATGAGCTTTGGTGAATTCTCGATTTGATTTCAAAAATAATTTATTTCAAAGCCAAACTTTTCAATTTAGTCCCACGTTCATTTTATTGTTCTCAACCACACGTCAACAGATAAAATATTTAATCACTGAACAATAACAGAATAATAAATTACAGAAATAATTTTTTTTACAGCAAGCCGCAGCATCTGCACGAAATCTTTACAAGCAGCAGCAACAGGCCCTGTAGAGTTCAGAAAATTCTCACCTAGATCGGTTGTCCGTCCAGATCAACTGAGTAGCGCTAGTGCGTTCACATCCCACTTGGTGTCTAACCACTCCAACAATTCAAATTCTGCTTGCAAATCGATTGACTGATTTCTTTGACCATTGACTGAGTAGCTTTGACAATTCAAATCATTTTTTTGAAAGCAGATTAATAAAGACAAAAAAGGAAAAAGAAAGGAAAAAATGAAAAAAATTACGCAGTGATCGAGATAAAAAAATATAATAAAAAATGAAACAATCAACTCTAATCAAAACAAGAAATTTGATCAAAGCGAACGAACTACCTGAAAACAAGTAAAACCAAGACACTCAAATACTTCAAGAAAAGACAACTGATCCCTCCTAATTAAACCATGAAATAAAACCACTAAACAAGTATTTAGAACCGACTATCACATGGCCCCCACTCATTTAGGGGATCAATCTCACACAAACCAAAATCAAACCAGACCCTTTTTTTTAGTTATAAAAATACCACCAATAAACTTCCCAAAACAATCTGGTCACAAAGGCATATGACTCTCGTTCTAAAACAAAGTTCACCAAGCCCCCCTCCCCCTTTTATATAATGAAGAGCAAAAGCTAATGCAAAGAAAATTAAAACAAACAAGAGTTTTCAATTAAGATGGACCAACCAGCCCACAAAATCCACTTAAACAAATTAAAGATGGACTAATCAAAGTCTGTTTCAATCTTCACCTCGCGAAAAATCAAAAATCACAACTCCAGAAAAAATATAGGAAATCGAAAATCGAAATATATGGGAAATCAAAAACTTGTTTGAATTCCTCAAGTGGAGAACCACGACTTGAAGGGGTTGCGGTGATTCCGATGGGTTCTGGTGCGTTGTTTTTTTGGATTGGGTGATAAGGCTTTCGAGTTGCCTTGAAGTTTCGATTTGAGGAGAAGGTTTCCTGGGGTTTGCGGCGATAGGAGTTTATGGTGTTGGTGGATTGGTGGTTGCACTGATCAAGGCTATTTGAGGAGATTTGGGGTGGAGGAGCGAACAAGGGTTGATGGCGATCAGGTGCAGAATTCGCGATGGATTTGTTGTTGGTTCAAAGTAGGGGACGATGGGATTGAAGTGCCGTATGGAGCAGCAGTGAAGAGGAAGGAGGCTGTGAAAGGGAGCGGTTGACAGATGTAAACTGTGATGAACTAGTTGATATATTGAAGTGGAGGGGCTTTGATTTGCGTACTGTGATGGGTGCGGACGTAGCTGGTTTTGAGCAGTCAAGAAGGATTTGTGGTGATGGGAGGATGTTGACGGTGTAATATGAAGGGTTGTGTGATGTGAGGTGAGGGTTGTAGTGTATGATGAAGTTTGTTTGTAGAAAGATGTTATGGCGTGGGTGATGAAATTTTGCTAGCGGAGAGCGTGAAGTGTATGTTGATGGGTGATGAAGGTATGTAGTTGTGTGGGCGCAGCGGGTTCAGTTTGTCGGAGAAGGCAGGTGCAAGAGAGATGGTTGGAGTAATTGAACTTGACGGCAGGTTGTGAACTATGGATGTGTTGAAGTGTGATGATGGGGTTTTGAAGTTGTGAAGAGGATGGTAGTTCAGATTAGAGAATTGGCGAGAAGTACTTGGGATGTGGATGTCAGGAAGATGGTTGCTGTTGAAACAAGGAGTTGGCCAAGGTACTATTTTTTGATCAGAAGTCCGTTGTTTGAATTCAGGTTAATGGTTTGATTGAGTTAAAAAGGTTGCTTATGGCAGATGAATGGAGAAACAGAGTTGCGTGGGGGTATTGAAAATGGTAGACAGTCTGTTTGGAGGATGGTTTGGGTTGAAATGGTGAATGGAGTGAGTTTGTGGTGTGTGAACATCGATGTGGAGAGATGGATTATGTAAAGAGGAAGATGCTATTGTGAATGGTTTGGAGAATGATCGGTATTAATTAAAGCAGACTGGAAAAATAAGGCTAAAAAAGGAAAGAAATTTATAGACAGAGGAAAAGGATTTTTTTTTTATTTGTAAAAATAAGAAAGGAATTAAATGTATTGAATTCAGGGGAATAAAGAATTGAAAGAAATAGTTGAGTAAAGGGAAATAGAATTAGGAGAATTTGGCAACATTTTTTATTTATTTATTGGAAATAATTTGTAGACAGAAGGAAGGAAAGAGAGATTGTAGAAATAAATTGAAAAGGAAATAAATGGAAGGAAGAGAAAACAGGAAAGAAACTATAAACAAAAAGGCAAGTTTTTTTCTTTTTTAAGAAACAACAAACAAACAAAAAGGGACAATTAAATTTGACAAAACACACACAAATGCAATTTAAACGAGATCAAATAAAACAAACACACAAATGCACACAATTTTTTTTAATGAATAAACTAGAAAATTAATTCGATGGATAAAATCAAAATTAAAACTTTCCCCGGCAACGGCGCCAAAAACTTGTTCGATGACGGATATTCTATCGATTAGCAAATCGTCGTGAAGTGTAATAAACCGCAAGCGCACGACATACACTTGTAGTACGTTAGCGAATACGAGTCGAGCCACAGGGAAAGGATAATTTTAAATTCTATTCAATAAAATTAAACCAAACTTTAAAATATGTTAACTAAAATTTAAAAAAATTAATGACTATGTTGGGAATACAACTATTGGTTAAGAGCAATTTAAAGGTGTTTTCACTCTCTAGTTCACACAAATCAACATGATGAAGTTATGATCTCTATTTGTTTGGTCATAAGTGAGGTTAGATACTGTGTTTATCATAAGTATGACATATTTATGCTATTAATCAGCATAACATAATTCATCAAACTATAGCACAAATCTAATTCACTATTCAAGTCTCATGCAAAAGACAACAAGTTGAAAGCAATATCAATATTAAGAATACTCTATTCACTATTAGTTAGTAATATAGAATATCAAATGTTGATTAACACTTCCTCTTTTTGCCAAAATCATATATAGATGAAAAGACAAATTTTGTTGTGTCATTTAATTAAGCATGATTTATCCTCTATTAATTAGAAGCATAAATCATCAAAACCAAGCATGATTAACAAAATACACTAAACATCCATTCTTCAATAAGTATAAATAGAGAGCATGAAAAATAAACTATGTTGAATCTATGTGATTAGAGAGCTTCATCACCCCTAAATTAAAGGGATTAGCATCTCATGTTTATTATTCTAACAACGAACTTAGACTGCAACATAAAACAAAAATAAGAAAATAAAAATAAAATAAAGGACAATCTAATCTACTAGCAGAAAAGAAAATAACATGTAAATAAAAAAACTAAAACTAAAGAGAACAGGGAAGAAGAATTTTATTCCAAGCAAAGAATTATAGAATAAAACCTAATGTTGAATGAATCCAAACGAACTAAATACAAGTGTATTTATAATTGCCCAGACCAAGACTAAGAGGCCTAATACATAATGTGGGACAAAAGCCCTTTTTCAAAATAACACATAAACCAACTAGCTAAATGTGAACGCGTAAGAATGGATTTGCAAGTGTCATAGCTTGTGGGCATCAAACGCTATCAAATCCAACTATTTTGAGCATGAATAGGAACTCCATAATATCTGCGACAAGCTATCTTTATGAAAAGGCATTGAATCCTTAAAATATGCGGCAGATGAACAGCATTTCTTCAAGCTTTAATCTAGTTCTCGAAATGAACACTCTATTTACATCAATTCTTCAAGCTTTTCAACAATTAAGTGCATCAATTCCATTCATCTTAAAAAACCTGAAAACACAACTATAAATACACAGTATCAATTATTTTTAAGAGAAAACAATATAAATAAGCGGATAAAATATACACATTTACGTGTATATCAGGGGGGGTCTTCCAATCCTACACCACCACCACCTTTGCTGTTCTACAACTAATCCACCCTCAGAAACCATATGCCCCAAGAAACACACTTCACTACTCCAAAAGGACACTAGGAAAACTTCGACTTAAACTAATATGCACGAAGAGTATAGAGAACCTCTCCCAAGTGCAAGGCATGCTCATTCTCGCTTCTCAAGAATATAAGAATATCATCCACAAAGACAACCAACAAACTTATTTAGGACATTCCTGAAAACTCTGCTCATCAAATCCACAAAATAAGTTGGCGCGTTGGTCAGCCCAAAAGGCATGACCAGCCACTAAAAGAAACCATTAAGAGTCTAAAACGTTGTCTTATCGATACTATCATCTGCCACATGCAACTGATGAAAACCAGTGACCAAATTCAACTGAGAAAATACTGACGCATCCACCAACTGGTCAAATAGATCATCAATCCGAGGAAGTGGGTAACGATTCTTCTTTTTAAGCTTACTAAATTCTCTGCAATCCACACAAAGTCGAAGGGAACCGTCCGCCATGGTATCAAAGATGACCGGTGTTGCCCACTCAGAGATACTACGCTTGATATATTCTTTCTCTAGAAGCTCACCCACTCGCTTACCAAGCTCTCTCCATTCCTCAGAACCATATGACGAACAAGTAATGTAAAGGCTTTGCATTTGGACACAAATAGATGTGGAAATCAATCTCTTGCTTAGGAGGTAGTCCCCTAACCTCCTCGAACACGCCTGGATACTCGCGAAAAATGGATACAAAATCAATGTCGTCAACAGAAGAATTTGAGGAATACATGAAACTCAGCATGACTGACCCCCGCAGGCTATGAGAAATCTCGAGGGTCCTACCATACAAGTCATCAACCTAACGACCCTCCTATCGCAATCAAGGATAGCCCCGTACATGACTAACCAGTCCATCCCTAATACTATACCGTACCAAGAAAATCCTAACACATAGTTATCACAATTGAACTAAATGCCTAAAATATAAATTTTTCGAACCCTTACAAATCATTGATGAGTGTGCTGAACCATCTATGGGGTTTGAAACTACTATGAGATTGGTAACAAGAGAAATATCTAAGTGCAAACATTCAACCAAGGTACTATAAATAAACGAATGTAAAGCACTTGAATCAAAAGAAGTACGTATAGGAAAGTCGAGAATAGAGATCAAACCTTCTATAGCTACCACTAGTACAAAACATGCATGTTACTTCATCTCATTTGCTTCGGTTTAGCTTACAACTGAAGCAAATGGTATCGTTTGCTTCAGTTGTATTAATAGTTGAAGCAAATGTGCTGAAGCAAATGATACCATGTCTGTTGCTTCGTCTCATTTGCTTCGGTTGAGGCAAATAGTGTCATTTGATTCGGTTTTGTTAACAACCGAAGCAAGTGCACTGAAGTAAACAGTGTTATTTGCTTCGATTGTCTTTACGATCTGAGCGAATAATATTATTTACATCAGTTCCTTAGGAATCGAAGAAAATGCACAGAAGCAGATAGTACTATTTGCATCGTTTCTTTCAGAACTGAAGAAAATGCACGGAAGCAATAACAAATTATATTACTATAAGAAAACACACATATTGATAATCGTAAACAATAACTTAGAAATGTCGTTATTCATAATTATGTATGATTAATGATTATTAATAAATAATTACAATTTCTAACTATTATAATATCATAATTATTATTTATATTTAATAATTTATTATGTAAATACTAATAGTTAGTAAATTATAGTTAATACTTATTAATTATGTTTAATAATTAATAATTTATATGTAATATTAGGAATATTTGACATTTAATATATTATTTAATTATTAATATATAAATTAAATTATTAATTTTAGAATTTTAGTAAAGATAAGATTTTTTCGCTTTAAAATTTGAGGCAATCAAGAAAAAGGAAAAACTTTCATAAATATTTAGTTTGAAAGACATTAAGTTTCATTTTTAGACTGAAGGAAAAATTTTGAAAAAAATCAAGTTGAAGGAAATGCTAAATATTATTAGCATTATATTCAGTTATTATATTATACAAAAATGTTAGCTATAGCTAGCATTATACCCCGCTTTACACTATACAAAATACTATTTATATTAAGCATATAAGAGATATTACCATGTCTAATATCGCGTAAAAGTATTAATTTACTTTATCAACTCAAAATACCTCTCCAATAGTACTACTAAATCTTGATATAGTTTAAAAATAAAATATGCCAAATAAACTTTCTTTGTCAATTCAAAACCGCGACTTATAAATATTATAAATCTTAATATCATCTAAAATAGGATTTAAAAATGGGACGGCTATTTGAACGCAAAATTAGACACAAAAATAGGGACACAAAACATCGACCGTTGGATCTTTTTGTCCTTATGTGGAGAAGTGGAATTTAGAGGGTAATCCAATGGTGGAGATCAGCCGTGTCAAAAATTTGTGTTTAAATAGATTTTCCCATTTAAAGAATATTAAAATTCATTTATTATCAATTAACAACTTAGATTGAAATTGAAACCAATAAAACAATAGTTATTGTAATTTGAAAATAAAAATAAAAACCTAACGATTTCAATGCGCATGTATGTATATATTATTTTGGCTTAAATTAGTTAACCACGTCAAATTTAGAGGAAAATCAGTTCAGTGTTTTAAAATATATAAATGTTGTGAATATGCTTTTATTAGTTCTCTGTTTAGTCCCACATCATAGGAATAAGTTAAACATCAGCTCCAAAGCCTATATATAAAGGAGCCAATGTAATAGAAATAATGACACATCCGAATGAATAGAAATGTCCTCTCTCCTTTGTTTCTTCTGTTCTGTGTTCGTTTTATAACATGTTATCAGCACGAAGCTCTAGATATAGATCAGATCTAGGTTGATGAAAGCAGCAACTATGGATTTAGATCTAATGCTTATGTCAGGTTTGATAATCATATCCATAACTTAATTTGGTTAATCTTCTTTCTGTAAACATTTGGATTCGGGTATGGCTTCCGCTAATTCATTTTACTTTCTCTCTATCTCTCAATTAAATCAATATGGGGTCATCTATTCAAATATGGAATTTCATGATTTGTCAATCATCAAGTATATAGAAATTCCAACAAGTGGTATCAGAGCCGCCCATAATTGATTTTATTGAGAAATTTTTTGGTTAGAAGAATATATGAAATTAAGGTTTTGATGTTTACAGTTTGTGGTTTCATCTAATATTTTTTTTAGATTCAGATTTGAACATATAACTTATGTTTCCACTTGCAATCTTTGGTTCACTTTTGCATTGAAAATTAAAGGTTTACTTATGAAACTCTTTTGGTTTCAAAAGATAGATCTAGAAGATTAAAAAATTTAAGTCATATTTTTTGGAAATAATCTGAATTGCTCTAAAAATTGGAAAAAAAAAAATTGTCAGTCATAACATAAGTTATTGCATATTATTCTGAATCACTTAGAAAGAACATTTTGAATATGTTATGAACAGTTGTTTTCCTCTACTGTTTATTGATTGAATATAATGGTTTGAATAATCTAGAACCATTTATGCAAGGAAACCAGCTCCTTGATTTAATTAATTTGGACATACAGTTATATATATATATATATATATATATATATATATATATATATATATATATATATATATATGGTACTTGGGATATTTTAGAAATTTTGAATCAAGTATGCATGCCTAGATCTGAGATGAAATGTTTTTTGTTTCATTGTTTTATGTATATTTGCAATTAAACCAATTCGCTGTAATATTGGTTTACATTTTTTTGGCCACATAATGGTTCATTGCATTTTTTTATTATAAATGCATTAATTGTGGTTGTTATGGTAATAACATAAATGCATTAAATGCTTTGGTTATGAAAATTAAGTAATTCAGCTTGTTTCTATTAAGAATAAGAAAAGTTTTTTTTTTATTTAATGCATTCATGTTTATTAGACACATATATTTTATATGTATGGCGCATGTGAAAGATATGCTGCACTTTTATGTTTCAGTCGGCATAAAATAAAAGGAACAATAGTTTGCATGTTTATCTAAACTGCATCATTTATGGCTTAGTTAAGTATTCAAATAATAAGCCAAAGGAAAAATGACATAGTAGCATTTTATGTAGCTATACTATGGTCAGATATACATCATAACTATTATTATGTTCATTAATGTTATTTAACACATTTGCTATGTCATTTATATGTAATTTTTATGTGGCATTAATTTACGACATTTATTTTAAATAATTTATTTATGATGCATTGTATCATATTTATTAAGGAAATGACTATCATATGTGAATAAAAGAAAATCTAGAGGATTTGCTTCCGTTTAAAATATACAATAATAATATGTGAATAATAATAAAACTTGAAGTTTTATTACAGTAATTAAGAACATATCATATTTCCAGAAGAAATGTTTTTATTGTTTTCTAGGAAAAACTTTTATAAAGGAAATATGCATCCTTAAGATCACATTATGTTAAGATCTAAATATTGATCTTAGTTCTGCACACCGAAGTGAATGCAAAAACAATTTTTGTCATTACAAATAAAATTTAGAACCTGCTATTTCTAAAAAGGCAAGAAGCAATTTTGATATAAAATGATCTAAAAGATCTTTATATGGGTTGTATATTTTGAATCAAAAAAATATATGTAATTTTTATGTTTGTGAATTTTATGTATAAAGTTACAAGTTTTTCAAATCATTCATATTGAAGAATGAGAAAAAAATTGAATATGAGACATGTAGTTTATTTTTGTTTATAGTTGTGAATTTTTTGTACAGATCTGTAAATTTTTGAACCATTCATGTTAGAGAATGTAAAATATTGATTATGTTATTGATAAATATATTATATTACCTTATTGTCATAAATGCATTGAATGTTAGAGAATGCATTGTTATGATAATATATTATATTACCTTATTGTCAGAAATGCATTGAATGCATTAGTTATTGTTAGTTAATTGATGTATGTTTGTATTTGGAATAGGAATAAACATATGTATTGTTATTCGATGTATTTAGCTAGTAATAACTAATGTTATGGAAGAATGGATAGAACCACAACCTGAAGTTGTGCAAAGAAAATATTTATACTGGAAGTTGCATAACTCAAAGTCTTGGACCTGAAATCTTGAATTATATATATATATATATATATATATATATATATGAACATTTTTGATAAAGTATACAAGTTGAAATCTTGTCAATTAGCAAAAATGTAAAAGCTTATAAATTAAAAGTATGTTAAAAGATTGAGAACCAGAAGTTCGTCATAAATTTATAAAATTGATATAATGTGTATATATATGCATAGGAACTCGAAGTTCCTCAATCAATGAATTTGAAACACTTCATAATTTAAAAGTCTGAAGCTTTATTCAAACCATATGAAATAATAACATTATACTTCTTAAAGAAGTTAAATCATATGCGACAATAATAATGAATCCAAAGATTGCACAGTTTTCAAAATGAGTTGTATCTTGCTTATATATTTATATTTACATATTGTAATGAAGAATAAATTTTAACAACTCGAAGTTGTTATATATTTTATTTGAACTAGAAGTTCAACACAGTGGAACTAGAAGTTCAATACAGTGGAACCAGAAGTTCAATACAGTTTAACAAACTTGAAATTGTTTATATATTATTTGAACCAGAAGTTCAACATAGATTAACAACTTGATGTTGTTCATATATTTCATTTGAACTATAAGTTCAATATAGCTCCAAATATGATATTTGGGATATTATGATGCGATCATTAAGATTCGCATTGGCATTGCTTTATAAGCAAAAATTAATGATTGGAACCTTATGAACAATTTGTTCTAAAATAGGTAACTCGAATAAGAAAGAATATGCAAATCAATTACATATGGAATACGTGGACGCACGTATATACACATATATGTGAATATTTAATTAACAACCTGAAGTTGTCATGAGCTCATATTATAAATTATGCATATACTATTTAATATTTCAGAAAGTCGATCGACATCAATATTGATTGACCTGAAGTCATGTGCATATTCAAATGATAAAAAATTCCTCCAAGTCATTAGATCAATGAAAGGGAATAAGCAAGTCAGTATAAATGCATCTTATCAACTAACAAGGGCATTATCCTCCTACAATTGAAATACATCTAATGTATTTGCTAGCTATGATGCTATAATGATTCAAAAATGAATCCAAAGTAGGTTTATTATTTAAAGTGACAATGTTTGTCAACATTGAGGGGGAGGATAAGGGAATCATCGATGTTAAATATTTGCTAACATATAGAATTATGCAAAGTATTAAGTAACTTGCATAAATTATCGATTATGTCCCAAATTAACTTTCTCCAATATACATTTGAATCCCCGAAGGATCAAAAGGTGTAAATCACAGCTGAAAATGTGGTATAAAGGTCAGTTCAAAATATCTTTGGAGTAAGTCATAAAGATGCAAAATAACGGAGGCGAGTGTTCCTGAAGAAACACAAAAGGTGCTTTGAAAGAAACCCATGACATGATTGTCAAAATAACCCCAAAAGTGGTTTAGGTACCTAAAGCATGATAAGTTTTGAGATCTCAATAAATTATGTATAGAACTGACAAGAAATAATCATTGATGATAAATTAATAAATAATAAAGCGCTTATATTTATAAATGGATTAAAAATCCCATATTAGAGAGAAACATGATTGGCCATCATGAAATTCTCCTAAATAATATATATGGACATGTAGTCCATAAGATATGAACCTGTAGTTCATAAGATAAAAATGGAAATATATATAAAACACACGGAAGTTACTAAAGCACCATAGAGTGTCAACAACATGGTAAGTGCTATGAGCATTGTATTTTCAGAGAAAATTGAATTGATTAAAGTGGCGAAAGTGTTTAAAATGCTTACAATGCTCTGAAGATATAAACGATGAAAGTATACAAATTCCAGAAGAATTTAAATAACTTTGGTAGTGATAAAGAGCAAGAAATGTAGATTGCAACATTCAATTAAGTATTGTTGTGATGAAAACCTTGAAATAATTCATGATGAGTAGATCACTTCCTGCTTTCAAAAATTTTTGTAATAAAACTCTTAATATTCATTGAAGTGGTAGTTGCGATATGCAAAACTTATTATAATATATAAGTTCCTAAAGAACATAAATAACATTTGTTATTATAAAGAATACCAAGAACATGAATGATAGATTACAACATTCTTCTATGTATTATTGTAATGAAAATCTTGATATACTTCAAGGTGAGTAGATTATTTCCTGCTTAGTGTTGTTTAATGAAAATCTTGATATACTTCATTCTTCTAAGTATTGTTGTAATGAAAATCTTGATATACTTCAAGATGAGTATATTACTTCCTGCTTAGTAATGAAAGTTGTTTTACTCATCAAATATATATTGCAACATGCAATTCCGATTGAAACAGAAAATTATAAGCACCTGAAGTGTATTCATAAATGATTATTAGTAACATACAAATCACAAAAGGAAGGCGTTTTAAATAAGAAAACATGCCTGAAGCATGTAATTACAGATGAATTTTTAAAAGAAAAACTTTATTAAGAAGTATTTGTAAGCAATTTGAGTTATTGAAAGAAGAATACGAATTCAGAGGAAATTATTAAATCAGGGGGAGCATCCATAAGTATGATATATTGCACTCTTTTTCCTTAAGTAAGTTTTTCCCCACTGGGTTTTCTTAGTAAGGTTTTAATGAGGCATGAGTCATGATCCAGAAGTATCAACCCAAAAGTAACATACAAAAATAAGTTATAATGTACTTTTTTTTTCTTATTTAAGATTTTTTCCACTGGGTTTTTCTTATTAAGGTTTTAACAAGGCATAACATTGATCCTGAAGTATCATACTACTTTTGACGTAGTAAATATGACATTTTATATTGTACTCTTTTTTCCTTTACTAAGATTTTTCCCATCGGGTTTTTCTTAGTAAGGTTTTAATGAGGAAACATTTTGATCCAGAAGTATCAAACATCTTTTGATGCAGTAAACTATTACTTATGAAGACAAGGCAATTTGTATGGCTCAAATTCAAGTGAATTATATCAAGGCTGATAGGATGGAGCAAATTTCTTCTAAATTTCTCTTCACACATGAATGAAAGGACAACAAGAATGAGGAGAAACAAATTCAGTTCAAGAAAAGTGGGTAGATAGATCTGTTCTCAAAGGCGATTTCAAAATCAACATTCCAGAAGATGATGTACAAAATTGGCATGCGTCGAATACATCAATAGCCTAGTTGAATAATGAGTTATAAATAAGGGGAAGCATATAAAATTATGCTATAATGTACTCTTTTCCTTCACTAATATTTTTTTCACTGGGTTTTTGTTAGTAAGGTTTTTAATGAGGCATTATCTTGATCCTGAAGTATCAACCCTTACGGTAACAATGTAAAACACGTTACCTAAAAAGGAAATAAATTTGCACTCTTTTCCTTGTTTATGATTTTCCCCACAGGGTTTTTCATAAAAAGGTTTTTAATGAGGCATTGTTTTGATCCTGAAGCATCAAACTCTTTTATGAAATATCAATTTAATATGATATCCATAATGTCTAACGTTGTGTACTTTTTTTTTCTCGTTCAAGGTTTTTCCCACTGGGTTTTCCTGATAGAGTTTTAAAGGCAACAGACAATAGTTGTATCGATTGGATGGATATATGCAATCAAGATAGTAACAAAAGGGCGCAATCATCATATATGTTTTGAAAGGGACAACTTCAAGTTAGCAGAGCATTCAAGATTTTGAAGATGCATATTCAAGATCTAAATTCATAATTTTCCTAGGCTAATATTTTAATTTTCAGAATTAATATGAGACGCACAAAGAGAAGTCAATTAATACTTCAGTCGAGAGAGATCGAAGGATACCTCGGAAAAGACAAAGAATTAGACTTGAAAAATAGAAAATACCCCTTCACTAGGAGGGGCAAATGTTACCACCAAAATCACCAGTGAAATAAGTCGATAGTGAAGGGGTATCGGAAAACCGCAGGCACATAGAAATCCTCCAGGGAGCAAAATCTCGCACTAAAAAGAGACAAGGATAGGGAAGAATATTTTGAAAGCAAGATCAACCAAGACTCATCCCCACAACCAGCCAACAGTATGCAGTGAACACAAGCATGAATGAATGATATGAAAGCCACACGAATTGACACCCCTTTAATAGAAAAGAATCCAATGTCTATAGAATTCGAACACAGCCTATCCGGCGAGGTACATCCGATAGGAGAAGCTTTACATCGAAAGGGTTCCAAGTCCGAAACTAGGAAATAAAGAGTCGAGAGCTCTAACAGCAGAGGATCGGAAGGATGTGAGGGTTGTGGGTATTAACCCGCTCAAATGCCAACACACCGGTACATGAAGACAACAAGAATATCATACCAAGGACAATGGATGCACTATCAAGGGCTACCTTCCGGAAGACCCGATCATATTGAAATCTCCTCCAAAAGACCATCTGAAGCCCAAACGGAGACACAAGCCATCCAAGCCAAACCCACACCGACAGCCACTTACAAATACCAAGAGGATAAACCCTTCACAGTATTCATAAGAAGGCTGGAAGCTGACACTCGAGAACCTCCACCCGAGAGCCGCTACTAGAATACCAGGTACTTTCCGGAAGACTACGCAAGCCTATCATAATCTCGAAAAAAAACCAGTTGACCGAGGCTCGCACAGCGGGGACCTTAACCAGTGCTACCAAAGTGAACGGAAATTAAACACCCGAAGGCAAAGGAAATGGCAGTCAACAAAGGCTCTCTTTTAGGCCCAACAACCTAATAGCAGAAGGGGCCCCAAATCTACTATAAATAGGACATCAGGGGTCGGCCTTAAGGGGGGCTTGGTCTAGACAGACATATGGGGGAGAAAACCCTAATTGGTGAATCAATTTGAAAAATATCCCATGTACTCACCTACATGAATAAAATCATCAAAATACTTAAAAGTGGACGTAGGTTCAAATCGAACCACTATAAACTACGTGTTCTTATTTACTTCTACATTATATTATTCTTCTATATACTTCTGTAAGCATTCTGTTATGCTATTGATTTAGCAGAATATTTCCACATGAATCTTTAAGTTCCTGGCAAACTAACGTTTTTCTTGAGGAGAAAACCCCCCTCCTCTCGTAGAAGCAGCGGATTAGCTCAAGCTGTGGAGGGACGGACAACTCCGCTTCGCTTCGCGGATCATCCCCTCAGACCTGTCTCAGGTGTTGATGAAAAATATCGTTAAGATGATACTAATTAGAGCTCCCAAAGTGAGGTTCCCAATCAATTGGGGATTACTTTATGATTGAGATGAGCTTGTCGATGTGATGATTTTCGGATGGTATTTAAGCCTCCAGTTGCATGATTTCGATTTTAAGCTTCCAGATGCAGGCTTCTGGTTTCTCATGAAAACTTAGAGGAGCTAGCGCTCATTACGTATGCATGTAGCTGCTGGTTCGGAACTACTGCCGATGTTTGTACTAAGTAGACAAGTATGGATAACCTGTACCCTTCTAGGGTTTCGGTTAGCCTTCCGGTGTAATCTCCGGGTGTAGCCTGATCTTCCGGGAGGTAGCTCAAGGTGATTCTTCTTTTGTCTATCAATGTGTCCTTTCGGCATTTATGCTGTAGATGTTTTGGAAGTTGGTTCTTGTTAATCTTTATGCATTTCTGGCTTTATTTTCTTGATGCATTTCCCTTCTGATGTACCAGTATTAAGCGGGTTTATTCTGACATCCCTTCCGACTTGCTAGGTTTCAAGTAGCGGAGCTCTTGTCTCCCTCTTTTCTTGGCTTCCGACTTAGATGACCTTCCTCTATAGGATCCCTTGCCAGACGTACTCCACCGGACGGACTCCACCGGAGAGATCCTTTCGGTATTCTGTGGCTTTTGAGTTCCATTATCCTAGGATGTTGTCGGTTTATGTAGCTCTCGGATCATTCTTTCCTTCTATTGGTTCTTTCTAGTATTTGGATCTTCCTTTTTGTAGAATTACTATGTGCTTGTGTTCACCCGATACCCCTTCAACATCAACTAGTCTCGGAGTTAGTTTTGGTAGTAACACCAGCGTTAACCAATGCCGAAATAGAAGCAATGGTGCACCATATTATGGATGATAATCGACATTACACCAACAAAGATTGGGGCATTGAGCGTAGCCATACCCCTTTCACTGATGATATCTTAGATTTCCAGTTCCCCCAGCGATTTAACCCGCACCAAATGGATTAATATGGAGGAAGAACCGATCCGAGGTAGCATTTAATGATGTATTCGTGGTACATGAACGCTGCAGCAGCTCTCGATGCCGTAAAATGCAAAGCTTTTCCCATTTATCTTGAGGTCATTGTGTTGATGTTGTACACTCGACTCTCCCCTCGATCAATTTCCAATTTCAAAGAGCTAGGTGAGAGCTTCATGAACCAATTTTGACTCCACCCACAGAAGTCCAAAAGTGTCATCGAATCATCCGGGATCAAGCAAGCTCTTGGTAAATCTTTGAAACCATATTTAGATATCTTCAACCTGGCAGTTGCTGAAGTAAGTGACCCACACGAGCTGACCATTTTGATGGCAGTAAGTGGGGTTGGTAAGGACACTGAGTTCAGATGATACTTGGCTGGAAAACCACCACTAACAAAGGAACTGTTCTATGAAAAGGCAAATATTTGACTGCGATGAGAGGAAATATATGTCAATCGAAAGGGAAGGTTAGATGGAACCCCCAAAGAGGACATTCAGAGCAATGTTTCCATCAGGCAATTCGGAGGCAGAGCAGGAAAGGTCGAAGTAAATGCTGGTAATAAAAAAGGAGGAAATGGTAACTAGGGTGAAAACGGTGGTAAAAGAAACAGGAATCAGGGGAACAATTTCAGAAAGAGACCTCAATTTCAAACTTTTGAGAATTTCAAGCCAAGCGACACTTTGGAAAATATCTATTTGGATACTTATAACATCGTCTAGTATAAGAAACCTCCGCCTAGGGATTCGACCGAGAAAAAATGTGAAACATGGAAATTCTGTTTGTTCAATGAGACTTATGGACATTCTACGAATGAGTGCCGCCATCCAAGGAATGTCATTGAAAAACTGCTTCGTGCGGGAAAGCTAGACGAGTAAAATTCGACCCAAAGGATAGGGGGCAAGGAGGACAAGCTCCAAATTAGAACCAGCCTGCCTCCGAACCCACTGCCCATCTAAAAGGGAAGAATATTGTCAATAATACCATAATTGGCGGACCACATCCAGCTGGGTCTAGCAACATAACAATGGAGCTATGTGTTAACGTGGCCAAACACCCAGAAATAGGAGAATTTAGTAATCTTGAAGAAGCTGCACAAGTGAAGCAGTAAAAAACAACTATAGAAGATGTTGTCTTCAGAGACATAGAGAGTGTTAAAGTCAAAGCACCTAGGATCGATCCATTGGTGATAAATGCCATTATCGGACCTGCGTTAGTTAAGAAAGTCCTTATGGATAATGGTAGTTCTGTCAAATCTTGTTTAAAAAAGATTTTGATCAAATGAAGCTAGAAATGAAGGATTTAAAGCCATGTGGAGGCTGTACATGTGGCTTTAACGGATTGTCAACGACTCAAATTGGTATGGTGGAATTATCTGTGGAAATAGGAGAGGGAGATCTCCAAAGAGTAAGGATCCTCTCATTCATGGTCATGGATATTGACTCGCCTTACAATGATTTCTTAGGTCGACAGGCCCTTGCAGAATTTAGGGCTTATATTGCACCCTGGTGCCTATTGACGAAGTTCCAAATGAAGTCGGAATAGGAATGATTCGGGGCGACCAAGTCATTGGAAGAGCCAGAATTAAAGATGCCACGGAACGGAAAAGATGTAGAACATAAGAATGCTTCCCCTCCTGCAAAGGAAAACTCAACATAGCAACTAAAGAAAATATCACAAGGGAGTCACATGACAATCTCCCTGAAGATATAGATCATAGAGTGGACGAAAAACTAGGAAGAAGGAAGGCGAATCCTGATGAACAAACCACATATATTCTGACTGATAACGACGACCTGGCAAAGGTCTTGAAGATCCGATCTCACTTGGATCCCCTCTGGACGAGGTAATTAACATACTTTTCGAAAGCAAATCTTGATGTGTTGGCTTGGACCGACGCGGACATGTGTGGAATTTCTCCTTCGATCATTAGTCATTCACTAAGCAAAAACCCAAAGCATCCTCCTATGAAACAAAAAAGGTGTATGTTGGGCCAAGAAAGGCCAACAAACTTGAAAGAAGAAGTGGAGAAGTTAAGAGATAACGGGTTCATTAGAGATTCAGCATATCCTGATAGATATCAAACCCTGTCGTGGTTAAGAAATCCAATGGGAAGTGGTGAACATGTATATTCAGGATTTGGGGTTGTACTGTTATGTGATGATGCCTTTTGGACTAAAGAATGCCGAAGCCACCTATCAGCGCTTAGTGAACCGAATGTTTTACAACCAGATCGGGAAAACAATGTAAGTTTATGCGGACAATATGCTTGTGATGTCCAGACGATCGTCCGATCACACAAAGGAATTGGCAGAGATGTTTGGAATCCTGTGGCGATATGTGATGAAGCTGAAACCTTTGAAATGTTCATTTGGGGTCGCATCAGGAAAATTCCTCGGTTTCGTAGTAAGTTCTCATGGAATTGAGATTAATCCTGACTAGATTGCAGCAATCAAAAACATAGAAGAGCCATGAAAAATCAGAGATGTTCAAAGCTTGGCGGGGAAGGTTGCAGCATTGAGTAGGTTTATTTCCAAAGCCACAGACATGTAACACCCCACATTTTTAACTCAATAAAATATAAGAATAACTTAATTAAATATTCAGAATTAAGTGAAATGGACTGCTCCATTGTGTTCCTCTCGGACTTCTGGTCAAAATACACAGCAGGTTTGCATAAAACGGTCATTGTATTAAGAAGTTGTTATGGTTTGAAGTTTGTATACGCATAAGAAGAGTATATATGAATAAAATAAGTCCAGAAATTCAAAACAGTTCAAATTCACGTGGAAAAGGGGAGCGTAAAAATTCCCGCCTAGGGGTGTCGACCCTATTAAGGGGGTGTCGACCCCTGGGTCGACCCCATAAGGGGGTGTTGACCCACGGGTCGACCCCATAAAGGGGGGTCGACCCACCTACGACAAATCTGGGCAGATTCTTCTATAGCGAACACGGACTATTTCTTTTACCAATTACGTTGTCGAACACCTACAAATAAGTCTGTAGAGCCAACCCTAAATCTCACATTTTTGAGACAACACAGAAACTCTGCCATTCCTCATCCTCCTAAATCTATTCAGAAAATTAAGATTATTAGTTTAGGAAGATTTCTGAATTCAGATCTGAAGGAAAGGAACGTATGTTTGTATATGGGTGTTCAAATCTCTTATCGAAGTGAGGTAATTTTCTAGATCTGGTCTATTCAATTTTCTTCCTCTTCCTTCCTTTTTCTTTTAGTAAAAATTATGAATCCATGGTTATTATGTTCTGAATCCAATTAGGGGAAAAGCATGGAATACTAGATCTGGACCAGATCCTGGATTGGGAAAGCATATGAGATGAGTGGATTTAAGTTATATATCATTTTAGATAATGATATATTATCGTTTAACATTCACCGTTATTATACAATGTGAATTGGCTAGAATATTTAAAAGTATTGAAATGTTATTATGAAATGTTTAAATATGATATGTTGAAATGTTTAAAAATATGTTATAAGGATTAAAGTGACGAATATGACATGTTGGAATATTAATATGCTAAGATATTAATATGTTGGAAAACTTGCTAAAGTATGCGTAGCGATTACTGTTGTTTCAGTTCCATGTTAAATTGTGACATTTATGTACCTGGACCATTAATGGTAAAAATTGAGAAAAATTACATGATTTAGAAATCACATGTTATTATTAAATTTGAACAATTATCTGATTAATTGATTACATGATGGAATAGAATTGATTATATGCTAGAAAGAACGTATGACATAAAAAAGCATAATATGATGACATGTGAAATATAAATTACAGTGGATATTTGAAAGAATAGACATGCCTAGATTATATAGAAGATTCACCGTAAATAAGAAACTGTAACCGCGCTTAGACACGAGGTTAAATTACACGTGTGGAAGAAGTCTGCCCGGAACCGCCCGGCATATCCAACATCCAAAAGTGGTAAATCTAATGTGAGTGGTCTAAGTGCATAAATAAAACATGTAACGATGCTAAGACATGAGGTTAAGTCATCTTGTGGAAGAAGTCTGCCCGGAACCGCCCGACAAATCCAGCATCCACAAGTGTAGGCTTAATGTGAGAGGTCTAGTGCATAAACATATATTTAGATATATGTAAATGGCAGGATTGATATGTAGAATTAAATTAATGGAAATAAATGGAACTGAATGGAAGATAATTACAATAGTTGTGACACCCTACGTCCGTTAATGTCACTCACAAAGGGAATGCATTAAGTTCCGTGAAGCGTTATAGTAAATATAACAGAAATATTACAAGACAGACATATAAAATAACAGCGGAATAAAAACTTTATTTATCATAAGATACCGTGGTCCAAATATATCACATGTCTGAAACACAAAAGCCCATTACATTATAAAAGCTTCTGTCTTGTACTTAAAAAATACCAGAGTACATAAAAGAAATAAAATTCCCCAAAAACAAACTATAGCCATAGCAACAAGGATAGGAGCTTGAGCCATACATTTCAGCAGCTCCAACTAAAGTAAAGCAGAATCACAGTCAAGCCTGAGTGTTCCTGCCCTGAGAACCTTGGGTGGGGAAACGGAAGAAAGTGGAAACAAAAAGGGTCAGACATAAAGTCTGGAGAGTCCAGTTAGTCCAGTTACTTTTAGCACGTAAATAAATAAAAGTAGCATGACAGGCATATAAAGTGGATTAGAGAGAGATAACTACAAAAAAGGCAGGTATGACAAGGTAAACAGGATAGGGTGTATACGCTTCTAATGATTACTCTGCACTATTACTGGTATATCCAAAATGAGTTGATCCCTTCCACTATAAGGTGGTAGATTTAGGCATACGTCCAAGTGTTCCCTAACTGCTACCCTAATCGATCGGCTCCCTAATCCGTGTAAATACTCTGTGCCGGCCCCACCTTAGGATGTATCACGTCCCAAAGTGGCAACCCTCCGCTGATATGCATAGCCCCATATCTACAGGTGTCACGGTCGTCTTGTCCCCCTCTACCTGGCTCAAGCACACACATGGTCCAGTCGGTTTGCACTGCCCACACCGAACTCCACATTTGGATCTCTTACAATCAGTCAAGTAAGCATGCCCCTTCTCCGACCTAGTTCGGAGTACATGTTTTGATACCTACTCTGGGTTACTGGATGAAAGGGTCCCGCACAATATGACACAAGCTCTCCCCTTTTTCTTGTATCCCCTATTAGGTTTTTCCATTTGATTATGTATACCACTAGGTGTCTTTAATTACATATCTTTATTATTTCAACCTGTTATGTATACCACTAGGTTTCTTTAATTACATACCCCCCCCAATTGGTTAAGTTTCATGGGCCTATATTTAGATATTACCCACCCATCTCAGATATACTTAACTTAACCCACCCACTGTCCAACCTGTTTTTACTTAACCCTAACTTTAGTTCATAATCAAACAATCCCTATGGATTATATTAGGTTAAGTAGTCCAATTCATTACCATGTCCATTTATGGTTTATAATGGGCTAGACCTCCCACATTATCCCTACAATTTGTGGATGCTGGATATGCCGGTCGGATCCGGGCAGACTTCTTCCACTAGTTAGGTCTAACTTCGTGTCATATAGCCCATCACATATTTGCGCACTTATACCTCTCACATTAGGTTCAACATTATTGGTTGCTGGATATGTCGGTCGGGTCCGGGCAGACTTCCACCACTAATGCAACCTAACCTCGTGTCATAAGTGCAATTACAATTTTTAATTGTAATGTTAAACATTTCATTCTTATCCAATTACTAGTGCCTCTGCCTTTATAAGTGTTCATACCCATTTACCCAATTATTGAATTATATGTCCAATTCATATAAACATCATTTAAATTATGCCAATTCTAACCTTTTTCCCCCTTCCCTAACTAGCGCATTCACATAATTTGCGGCATGCCTAGGCTAAATAATAGCCTAGTCATAAACAATAAAAAGGGAAAAGTGACGGGAATATGACAAAGATGATTGTTCTGGCATAAACATAAACTAGCATGGTGATAATGTGGACATACAAGCATAAATCTGATGAACTTGTGGAAGTTTACTAATTCTAACATAACTATGATATCATAATAAGCATAATAAGATCTAAATTAACAATTTTGATGTCCAACTGGTTTAGATCTAATATGATAGGCACAAGGTAACAAACTAGAACTGATTAATAATTTAGATGTCCACATAATCCAGTTCCAATAGTTAAAAATAGATCTAACACAAATAAGGTCAAGATCCACATTATAGAATGTCTTAGTAGTTACAATAGATCCGACAAGATAGAGATTTAGATCCAAGTTATAACCAATTTAGAATGTCATATGTTCACAGTTTACAATGGATCATGTATGATATAGGCACATGAACAAATCCAAACTATAGTCATATCAGGTTTACTTATAAATATTTAAATCTGAAAGCAACTAAGAACTCACAGTGTTTGGATTAGAAAATAGAAGAAGAATGGATCTTGAATCTCTAACTGATTTTCTCAAGTTGATAGTTGTAGAAGATAATTCTGTTCACTTCAGTCACCAATAGAGTTTGGCCCCCATGGATTCTCAATGAAGAAAACAAGAGTAATGAACATGTATTTATAGCTGCCAACCCCTCTAAAACCGACTGCGATGTCAGCCCTAGGGGTGTCAACACCCCTGTAGGGGGGTCGACCCCGGTGTTGACACCCCCTAGAGGGGTCGACCCCCTAGAGCGGGAAAACTACCGCCACTTTCTTTTTTCAATTTTCGAACGATTTTGGATAAGGTTCTGACTCATATCTGACTCATATGTATATATATTTTTCCTCTACGCATATACAAACTTTAAACTCTCATATCTTCTTCATACAGTGTCCGCTTTACACAAACCAAATGTCTATCTTGCCCAGAATTTTAAGACGGATACAATGGCGTAGTCCATTTCCCATAATTCCGAATATTAAATTAATTATTATTTAATTTATCCTCTTTTAGTGTTGTTAAAAAATACGGGGTGTTACATTCTCCTCTACTCAAAGGATTTCGTCCCCGAAATCTCTAAGTTGAGAAGAATGCATATCCTACCATCCATCATCCATCTACGCATCCATCAATCACTGGCATCCATTGTTCTTAAAGATTTCTAATGCTTATATTATTATATGCAAAGGTGTGTGTATATGTCCCAATACTAATGCGAAGATCAGGCGGTCTACTGATTCAGTTGACCTCCCTATAGCAATGTATGTTAGTGCCATGTATCCAATATGTATGCAAATAATTCTATTATAACATGTAAGTTCTATATGTATGCACACTCATTCGTCCAAATGCAACATCCACATGTTAATACATCCATTTCCATCCATAAAAGAAAAGAAAATGCACACATATCCATATGCAGTATGAGAGTGATTGAGCCAATCTAGTGCCTAATGTGTGTGTATATGCATCCACAGGTAGCCACTAGCAAACACTTGCATCCACTTGCATCCATCAAACATAACATGTCTCAAACACATGTTTACATCCACAGGATTCCTATCTAAAGGTCGAAAATACTATGGGTAGGATATATTCTAATGATAGAAACAAGTTCAGATAAAACTTTGGAAAAGGAGCTAAGAATATACCCTCGAAAAGGAAAGGGTACGAAGCACGAATCTTGTCTTTGTCTCCCATGTCGCATTCTCTACGTTATCACACCATTGAACCTTTATCAGCTTGATTTCTTTATTGCATAGCTTCTTAACTTATGATCCAAGGATATGGGAAGGAACTTGTCTGACTATCGCCTCTCGTTCCACTTCTACTTCCTCTAATATACTTGGCTCAACAACTTCTACGGTGTCATACATGCACTTCCGCAGATGAGAAAAGTGGAAAACATCATGAACAACGGATAGATTTTCTTAGAGCTTTACTCTATATGTCATTTGGCCAATCCTCTCGGTTATGGGAAATGGTTCCACAAACCTAGGTCCCAACTTCCCTACAGATCCGAAGCGAACCACAATCCTCAGAGTTGACACTTTGATAAAAAGTAAGTCTCCTACTTCAAATTCGATGTTAGTCCTTCTCTTGTCTACATAGGATTTCTATCTATCTCGAGCTGTCTTCATCCGTCGTCGAATAAGGTCAATCCTCTCAGACGTTTCTCTAACCATATCAAGTCCAAGTAACAATCTTTCTGTAGATTCCCACCAGCAAGTTAATGATCTTCAGGGTCGTTCGTACAATGCTTCGAAGGGTGCCATGCCAATGCTAGATTGATTACTGTTGTTATAGGCAAACTCTACTAAAGGAAGATGCTCTTCCCAAGTCCCTCCGAAGTCTGGGATACACAACCTTAAAAGATCTTCAAGAATTCTGTTAACCCTCTCCGTCTACTTATCGGTCTAAGGATGATAAGCGGTGCTTAAACACAACTATGTACCTAATGCTTCTTGCAAGCTACTTAAAAATGCACTGGTAAAGATGGGGTTGCTCACGATCCTGGAAGGTAATGCATAAAGATGAACTATCTCTCGAACATAAATTGCTGCTAACCATGATGCCGTCCTCTTACTCTTAGCTGGAAAAAATTGAGCGCTCTTAGTGAGTCTATCCACCATAACCCAGATACTAGTGTTGCCTTTCTTTGATCTTGGCAAACCATCTACGAAATCCATTTAGTTCATAATCATACAATCCCTGTGGAATAGATTAGGTTAAGTAGTGCAATTCATTACCATGTCCATTTATGGTTTATAATGGGCTGGACCTCTCACATTAGGCCTACAACTTGTGGATGCTGGATATGCCGATCGGGTCTGGGTAGACTTCTTCCACAAGTTGGGCCTAACCTCGTGTCATAGCCCGTCTCGTATTTGCGCACTTAGACATCTCACATTAGTTTCAACATTAGTGGTTGCTAGATATGCCGGTCCGGTCCTGGCAGACTTCCACTACTAATGCAACCTAACCTCGTGTCATAAGTGCAATTACAATTTTTAATTGTAATCTTAAACATTTCATTCTTATCCAATTACTTGTGCCTATGCCTTTATAGCTATTCATACCTGTTTACCCAATTATTGAATTATATGTCCAATTCATATAAACATCATTTAAGTTACGCCAATTCTAACATTTTTCCCTCGTTCCCTAAATAGCGCATTCACATAATTTGCGGCATTCCTAAGCTAGATAATAGCCTAGTCATAAATAATAAAAAGGGAAAAGTGATGGAAATATGTAAAAGGTGATTGTTCTGGCATAAACATAAACTAGCATGGTGATAAGATGAACATATAAGCATAAATATGATGAAATTTGGTAGTTTACTAATTCTAACATAACTATGAAGTCATAATAAGCATAATAAGATCTTAATTAACAATTTAAATGTCCAACCGGTTTAGATCTAATATAATAGGAACAAGGTGACAAACCAGATCTGATTAATAATTTAGATGTCCACATAATCCAGATCCAATTGTTAAAAATAGGTCTAACACAAACAAGGTCAAGATCCACATCATAGAATGTCATAGAAGTTACAATAGATCCGACAAGATAGAGATTTAGATCCAAGTTATAATCAATTTAGAATGTCATATGTTCATAATTTACAACGGATCCAGTATGATTTAGGAACACGAACAGATCCAAACTATAGTCATAACAGGTTTACTTTTAAATATTTAAATCTAAAAGCAACTAAGAACTCATAGTGTTTGGATTAGAAAATAGAAGAAGAATGGATCTTGAATCTCTATCTGATTTGCTTAAGTTGATAGTTGTAGAAGATGATTCGGTTCAGTTCAGTAACCGGCAGAGTTTGGCCCCCATGGATTCTCAATGAAGAAAACAAGAGAAATGACCATGTATTTATAACTTCCAGCACCACTGAAACTGACTGCCACGTCAGCCCTAGGGGTGTCAACACCCCTGTAAGGGATGGAACCTGGTGTCGACACCCCTGGGTCGACCCTGGCTTCGACACCCCCTAGGGGGTCGACCCCCTAGAGCAGGAAAACTGCCGCCACTTTCTTTTTTTCAATTTTTGAACGATTTTGGATAAGGTTTTGACTCATATGTATATATATTTTTCTTCTGTGCGTATACAAACTTTAAACTCTAATATCTTCTTCATACGATGTTCGTTTTACGCAAACCAAATGTCAATCTTGCCTAGAATTTCGAGATGGACGCAATGGCGCAATCCATTCCCCTTAATTCCAAATATTAAATTAATTATTATTTAATTTATCCTCTTGTAGTGTTGTTATAAATACGGGGTGTTACAACAGTAAAGGAAAGGGAATGAACGGGGAATGATAATAACTTATTATAAATAAATTACATTAGTAAGAATGTTGTATAATATGTAGACTTGTCCTAGGGACAAGTGAAGATTATAACTTAGGTTATAATAAACTAGTAAGGACATGAGATAACCGGTGAAATGATATAAGTGGCACTTACTTATAAATTAAGTAATCGAGAAATGGGGAAAACTGAAACCAGTTTTTTGTAATAAGTATAGAAAAAGGGTGAGAGTTTATGAAATGTAAGATGTCATACTTAATTATAAATTATGTAATCTGTAAACTTAGAAGTATGAAATCTGCTAATAAGATTAACATGTTTAGGCTTGTCCTAGGTACAAGTGGAAATTATAACTTAGTTTATAATAAACGATAAAGGGAATATAATAACTTATGTAAGGGGATAAGTTATACTTAATTTTAAATTAAGTTATTTACAAGAACAAGAATCTGAAATCTACGGATGAGGACAACATAAGTTATATTTATGGGACGAGAAACTTACTAGTGGACCTTAGTTAAGGGAACTAAGTTAATAAGTAATCAACGATAAGTTGTAGTGACAGTGTAAGATGGAATTATGATTAAATAGGAAAGAGCGAGACAAACTTATATGAAATAAGTCATATTTAATCATAAATAATGATTGACATGTTAAAAAGAAAACATGTGAATTAAGATATACTTATTTACATATTAAGTAGAACATGTTATTTTAACGACGAAATCAAACAAGAATATAAAGGGATTGTGGATAACAGACCTTTGGATCACAATCTAGAGAATAACATGTTGTGGGCTTATTAATAAACTTAAATGGGTTAAGTTATATGACTGAAATTAATAAGCAAGAGAAACTTGGTAACTTGAATAAGAAGTCAATGTGAATGGGGATAACCAAGTTAAATGGAAACCTGGTGATGTAAAGTAAGCGAGTAAAATAATGTTTAGACATAGGGTCTAATGGCATGTTAAAATAAGGCGCATGGACCAGTCCATATGTTTGAGTGTGAATAACCGAACGGGGTAGAACATTGTGGTGTCATGAGGCACGAGGGAGAGCACATTCATCTGATTATTTTGTCTGCTCCAAAGGACTAGAAGGGGAAGCACGTGACTTCTTGAGGTACGTAAGGTGTTCCTGGTAGTCCTCTGTATGGTGGCAGTTGTTTAGGCTGTGCTTTCAGAGGTTGGGTCTGCGTGTAACTAGCAGGTGGGTGGGCCTTGACTGCAAAAGTAGATTTGTTGTAACACCCCACGTCCATTAATGTCACTCACAAAGGGAATGCATCAACTTTCATGGAGCATTATAAGTGTATAAAACAGAACATCACAAGACTGATATATAGAAATTGTACTTCAAAATTTAAAATAATTTCATTGCAGCAAAAAGGGAACATAGTTTGGTTACAACATCAAAACCAACTTGTAAAACCAAGTACACAAATATCCATCTTGGTTAAATTATTACATGATAACCAAAAGCATAATCCCGTTACAATTGCCATAATAAAAAAGAAGACAAAGCTGAACATTACTTTTGGCAACTCCAAGCACTTCCAAAAGAGAGAGAAAGAGATCCAAGTCAAGCTCCACTAGTCCCACCTTGAGAACTTGGAGGGGGGATAAGGAAAGAAAAGAGGCGAAACAAACGAGATTAGACATAAAGTCTGGCAAGTCCAGTGACTTTAACAATATAATCATTTAAAGTAACAGGATAAGAACATAAACTGGATATAAGAAATGACTATAACATAAACAAGTATGACAAGGTAAGAAAGATGGACAAGATAAACGTTTATCGCGCTTCTAATCACTATAAGATAATTCCTACACCGCCCCAATGCTAGTTACATCGCACCCTTACTAGTCCCATACTGAAAGTTGATCCCTCTTACTAATCATAATAACGGTAGCTTCGTGTACTCCTAGCTGCTCTCGTAGGTGCCCCCTTGTTCCTACCCCCACTAGTTGTACCCACTTCCCTCCCTACTACTAATAATAATGATAATGGTAGTTTCGTGTACTTCTAGCTGCTGTCATAGGTGCCGCCTGCTCCTATCTCCACTAGTTGTACCCACTACCCTCCCCATTCGATCGACTCCCTAACTCGTAGATACCCGTGTTGGTCCCACAGTAGGGTGTATCACTCCCTAAAGTGGCAACCCGATACTACTAAGGATGCACGACTTATACCTACTCATGTAGCAACGTCTTACCTACCATCACGGACCCATGCACGAACATGACTCTGTTGGACTTGCGTTGCCACCGCTAACCCGTTTGACCTCCTACAATCAATCCCAGTAAGCGTATCCCGTCCGCGAACTAGTTCGAGCTAACAAAGATACAGAATGGGTTACTGGTTGAAAAGGGTCCACACACTTGACACAAGCTTCCTTCCTAAGCTTGGTCCCTACTAGGAATTCCCACTTAACCCCTTCTTATTCATGTATTCTTACATGTTTCAACTTGGTTAAGTGTTTCTAATTATATTTCACATGTCACCAATGTCACCCACTTAAACCCATGTCCTACTACATGTCTTATCTTGATTAAGTGTTATTTAATTCATTATAGCCGTAATCTTGCAAGACCTCCCACATTAGATTCTGTTTTGCGGTTGCTGGATTTACCAGGAGGATCCGGGCAGGCTTATACCGCAATCCGAATCTAACCTAGTGTCTTTGCCTTATTACGCATCTAGTTTACGCCTTTGACCTCTCACATTAGACTGCCGTTTACGGTTGCTGGATGTGTCGGGCGGGTCCGAGCAGGCTTATACCGCAAACCAGGTCTAACCTCGTGTCTTAGGCATTCATTATCTCATTCTATTATTCAAAACCCAATTTGAATTAATATCCATATTCCAGTTTGTCCAAAATTCCCAATTTAGGCTATGTTCATAATTCTCATTCTAGTTATGTCCATAATTCCATGTACAGAAATTGTACCAATTTATGCCCCAAGTTAATTACATGATTACAAACCAATTTATGTCAATCACATAATATTCTATGTTTTTCCCAAACTTTTCCCCAACGTTCCTACGTCATTCGTACGTATAATTCACATAATATGTTAGGTTTGTCATTAGTTGTAACAACCCGCATTCTACGCATCTGGGGATCGTAGAATATTTATTTCTTTCCTGTATGAAGTCGTATGGTCATGTGGCTTTGTGAAACGACTATTGGGGTCATTTCCCATGTTCATGATTTTTTTTCGATTTTTAAATGACCATTTTACCCCTAGCTGATCTTGTTTCGGTCGTAACTTTTGATTGGTAAGGAATTTTGACCTGAAACCACTTCCATTAGATTCGTTTAATGGTTTACCTTTCCGTAGAGTGGTCATATGTGAAAAACGGACTTACCGTTTGGGAGATATGGCTGAAATAAGGTTTGGAAGGTGAAAAACTGCTTAACCGGGCCAAGTAGGGTGATTAGTGAATGGGCCCATAACCCAATTCGGGGATTAGGGTTATTGGAAGGCTGAAATGAGTTAGGGTTTCATTCCATTTCAGTTTTCTAGCCTCCACTTACCTGTTAGAAACCCTAAAAATGGCCTCCAACCTCTAAATCACCTCCAAATCATTTTCTACTTGAAGATTAGGCTTAGCAACATCAAATCAAGGCGGATTAGCACCAAATCAACATTAGAGCTGCTGTTTAGCATTGAGATTCGCATCAAATCAGAAATTTATTTCAGATCTAAGGTTTATTTGTGGCTAAGGTGAGTGATTTGCATAGTTCCTCACTAATTATGGCTAATTAAGGGTAATTAGTGTTAATTAGCGAATTTAAACATGATAAAATTCTGGAAAAATGTTTATAAATTCTTAAATGATGTTTTAGACCTCTGATATGAATTTGGGTTAATTTGGTTAAGTTTTGCTAATCCTATCATTAGTTTCACCTAAACATGGTTAAGGGAAAATATGGGGTTTTGGCTATGTTTGATCCATTTTGACTTATCATATTGATGTTTTGGTGTTTGAGGTCACTTCTACTTGTTTCTATGACTGTATGGTATGTTTTGTGATTGTTTAGAAGTGTTAGATTGGTCGAAAACGCCATCGAATGGCGTAAAACAGTCGCTGGAGGAGTTGCAGGAATTTGTACAGAACCCGGATCGGATCGCCCTATCGCCACCCCTACCCGATCGTGATGAACCCCCTCTGTTCCGAACCCTTCAACACGAACCGACCCATTCGTGATCCCTATCCGAACCACCACGTGGAGACTCCAAGCTGATGCACTAGAAGCACGATCCGATGCCCCATGATCCGATGCACCATAAGCTGATCTGATGGGATGACGCCGATCCGAACCAGGAGGAGGAGTCACAAGCTGGAGGAGCATGACCTGACCCTCTGGGGGTGTTGACGATCCGAACCGCCATCAGGTGGATACCACGAGCCGATCCGTGTTGATAATGGGGAATTGAAGGCCGAACCGAACCAATGGTAAAGAGGGAATACGAACCGATCCGGTGATGACCAATAACCCAAGATGCAAAGGTAGTCCAAGTTGGAAGTTAGAGCTCAGGATCCAGTTGGGAATTAATGAGTTCACTTCATGGTTGGGCTTTGCTGCGGGACGTGTGCTAAGTAGTTGTCGACGTTCATAACTTCGATTCACCATGAATGATAATGACTACGTTATCAGTGCAGTAGAGTCACTATGACTCGAGGGGCAAAGTGATCGTAGTAAGACTATGAGCCAGTGCAGTAGAGTCGTCATGACTCGAGGGGCAAAGTGGACATAGTAAAGGATTAGTAGGACTATGAGCCAGCGCAGATGGGGTGAACAACTCCATGGGGCAAGTGGACATAGTAAAGAGCTAGTAAGGCTATGAGCCAACGCAGATGGGGTGAATAACTTCATGGGGCAAGTGGACATAGCGAAGGATTAGTGGCTATGTATCAGTGCAGTGAAGCCATTTATGACTTTATGGGGCAAGGTGATCATAGCAAAGTATTGAGGTGATCGAAGTGGTGAATATCGTATGCTTTACGCACTGAGTGAGGGATGTGAGGATGGTTGCTATGCTTGATTGTTTGCCATCACTATGACATGCACACCCCACCCCCGTATCTTTACACCATATGTTAGTGGCACCTTGGAGTGTTGTACAGTATGTAGTGCTAACTCTTTGGTTGCTGGTCCAGGTACATGTATGGTTTGGTATACCTGTTATTGTTCTGTTTAGTTGCTTATCGCACATACCAGACTTTTGTCTGACCCAGAGTTTTATGTCTCTTCTTATTACTCTGGGTGCTCACACGAGCAGACTAGAGACAGGTTAGCTGGTGATGCACAAGTAGCTGATTCAGAGACGAGCAAGAGGCTCCTACATATGATATCTACATATATTCTCCCTGTGTCGTTGGTGGTCACTACTTGGGCATTAGTAGCGTAACTTCCTTTACTTGCTTTTGTTTTAGAGATAGTATTTTGAAATTGTAATAAGTTGTATTTTGGATTTCCGCTGCTATGATGCTTAGTTTGTTTTCAACTTATGCACTGTCTCACTTGTGTTATGTCAAGTATGTTGTTATTATATTTTATTCTATGCGTTGTGAGACATTCTACAGGTTCTTTGTTGATTCTTCGTCTTCTTTCCTTTCTTTGGCGACCGTCCCATGTTAACCGGACATGTGTACAACGCACTTTTGGAGTAAATGTCGGTTGGTGCGGGGCGGGCCGTCACACTTGGTATCAGAGCTCTAGGTTGCGTAGTTAACCTAGGGAAAGACACTAGGGAGAGATAGTACGTATATGAGAGCGCGTATTTGTGATTACTTTGGTTTTCAAAAGCTATATATGTATATACTATTAGTAGTATAATAATGAAGTCGTACTGCACTAGCACCACTATGGGGTCGTTAATCGTTTCTCTTTACAGATTGAACGATGAGTAGAGACACCAGGGGTGCTGGTAGAGGGAACAACCATTGGAATGCTCCTGACATGAGGACAATGTTCACCAACTTCATGAGGGAGATGCTTAGGGATGTTCAGGGAGCAGTTCCCAATCCCGGAAATGGTGGTGGTCCAGTAGTGCAGGCGCCTAGGGTCGATTTCGCCAAGCTGTGCAAGGATTACACTAACCTTGATGGGAAGCCGTTCCACGGAACGGAGTTGGCCACAGATGTTCAGGATTGGTTGGATAGCTGTGATCGTATCTTCGACGACTTGGGTATCGAGGATGCGATGAAGAGAAGGCTAGCGTTTCGTCAGCTGCACGGGTGAGCAATGAATTGGTGGAATGCCATTAGAACAGCTACTCCAGAAGATCAGGTTACTTGAGATCAGTTCAAGGATCGCTTTAACGGGAAGTTCATTCCAGTTGGCCAGAAGTCAGTGTTGTTTAAGAGATTTTTGGAACTCAAGCAGAATGGTAGGGCAGTCTCTGATTATATTGCTGAGTTCGACACTTTGTCGAAGTATGGACTATCTCTTATCGATACTCCTGAGAAGAAGAGTGAGAAGTTCATTACTGGTTTGGATGGATACTTGGGGGAAAGGCTCATCAACCACATCGATGAGACTTTTGAGTCGATTGTGGGAAAAGCTTTGAGATCAGGAGTCTTTACCCTAAGCCAAAGACTGAGGCTGCATCTGCAGAAGGGCTGAAACCGCAAGTGGGCAGTGGAGGCAAGAATAACTCTCAGAATAAGAGGAAGCAGAACTAAGCTAAGGATGGCCAGAAGAAGAGTAAGAAAGATGTTGAGTGCTTCAGCTGTGGTAAGAAGGGCTATTATGCCAAAGAATGTCGGGCCAAGCCAGCTGATAGGAAGTGCTACAACTGTGGCTAAGTGGGACATCATAAGGACAAGTGTCCACAACCTCTTAAGGAGAAGCAGATTGTGAAAGCATATGCTATCAATGCTATTCCTTCTTCGTCGAATGCCCCAACTACGGTGGAGAAAGGAAATAATGTCGTCATTCAAGGTATGCTTTCTATTTACGATTTACCAGTTCGAGTTTTGTTTGATACTGGGGCTTCCCGTTCCTTCATATCTAGTGACCTGGTGGATAGGTTGGGACTGGAACCCGAGATAGTCGATAGACCGTTGGTTGTGATGAACCCGATTGGTGGTTCGACTAACCTTAGTATGATTTGTCGAAATTTGGTCTTATCGAGTCATGGATGTATGTTTGCTTGTGATTGCTTTGTTTTGGGCTTTACTGGGTATGGCATCATACTGGGAGTCGATTGGCTCCAAAGATACGGGGTGGTGGTAGACTGTGAGGGCTTTTTGGGTTAGGGTGGATGATGGGCGGAGGGTAGTGTTTGGTAGTCAACCTAGTGATGGGGTAATGGCTAGTTTTATAAATTCCCTCGACATCCCACATGATGAGTTGTCAGATGTGCCCGTGGTTGGCCAGTATCCGGACGTCTTCGAGGAAGTGACCGGGCTTCCACCACACCGAGAGATTGAGTTCCGTATTGATTAAGTGAAAGATGCCATAACTATAGTGATGCCACTTCGCCGTATGGCACCAAGGGAGTAGCGAGAGCTCGGGGTGCAAGTCAGCAATCTTTTGAAGAAGGGATTTATTAGAAGAAGTGTCTCCGAGTGGGTAGCACCAGTTGTGTTTGCCACTAAGGCAGATGGTTCCCTTCGTTTGTGTGTGGACTATCGCTAGTTGAATAAGGTGACGAGGAAGAATAAGTATCCTCTACCGCGGATATATGATTTGTTTTATCAACTGGAAGGAGCAAGAGTGTTCTCCCAGTTGGACCTCGCGACAGGATTTCATCAGCTCCGAGTAGCAGATGAGAGTGTTTCGAAAATGACATTTAGGACGCCGTCTGGATTCTATGAGTGGTTGGTTATGCCATTTGGGTTGACCAATGCACCAGCATATTTCGTGGATCTTATGAATCGAGTATTCAGAGATCTGTTGAATAAGTTTGTTCTTGTGTTCGTAGACGATATCCTTGTTTACTCGAGGACAGAGGAGGAACACAAGGGACACTTGAGGATAGTGATGGAGGTGTTGAGGAAACACCAATTGAAAGCGAAATTCTCTAAGTGTCACTTTTGGAGAAGGGAAGTGAGATCCTTGGGCCATGTTGTTTCAGAGAATGGTATTCCCGTGGACCCTGCGAAGGTGGCTACGGTACAGGATTGGTCTACGCCCAAGAATGCAACAGACGTAAGAAGTTTCTTGGGGTTAGCTGGATATTATCGTAAGTTTATCCAGGACTTCTCCAAGATAGCAGCACCGTTGACTCAGTTGACTAAGAAGAATCAGGCCTTCGTCTGGGACGGAGTGTGTGAGAATGCATTCAAAAGTCTAAAAGAAAAGTTGACGCATGCGCCAGTGCTAGTCATTCCTAAAGAGAATGAAGAGATGACGGTATACATGGATGCTTGTGGTACCAGACTAGGCACTGTATTGATGCAAGGAGGTAGGATGGTAGCTTATGCTAGTCGGCAACTAAAGCCACATGAGAAAAGGTATCATAACCATGATTTGGAACTAGCAGCGATCGTGTTTGCGCTGAAGATGTCGAGACATTATCTCTTGGGAGAGAGATTCGAGTTGTTTACTGATCATAAATCGTTAAATTATCTTTTCTCTCAGAAGGATCTGAATCTCCGTCAGCAGAGATGGTTGGAGTTCTTGGCTTCGTATGATTTTGGCATCTCATATACACCTGGGAAGGGCAATGCGGTAGCTGATGCCTTGAGTAGGAGACATGCCAACTTAGGGGCTATGTTTCTAGAATGGAAGCAACTAGAGTATATCACAGGATTTGATTTCAGACCAAAGTGCGAATTGGATCCAGAAATGTTAGCTAGTTTGGCGATTAGACCCACTTTGAGCGGATTGGTTCCAGCTAGAGGGACGATCCTAATCTATTGGAAATCATCTCCATGTTAGAAATGAATATCGACGGTGAGGAGATGAACCTGTATGGGCTTGATCGAGATGGATGGCTTAGAAAGAATGGAAGACTAGTTGTACCCAACGTGAATGGTTTGAGAGATGAAGTGCTTAGAGAATGTCATCACCCAAAACTGACTATACACCCCGGTGGTGATAAGATGTATCGAGACATGAGACAGACTTACTACAGGGAAGGGATGAAAAGAGACGTTGGGAAGTTTATATCCAAGTGCATGAATTGCCAGCTAGTTAAAGCCAAGCAAAAGAAACCTAGTGGTTTGTTGCAACCATTAGAAATTCCTGAATGGAAATGGGAGCAAGTCTCGATGGATTTCATCGATGGTTTACCGAGGAATAGATCGGGATATGATAGCATTTGGGTAATTATGGATCGATTAACTAAGAGTGCAAGATTTATACCAGTCAAATCGACCAGAACGGCAGCTAAGTTAGCAGAATTGTATATGAAGTGGGTAGTGAGATTTCATGGAGTACCCAAAAGCATTGTGAGTGACCGAGACTCGTTGTTTACTAGTGGGTTTTGGAAGAGCTTATAAGAGGCTCTAGGATCAAAATTACATCTCAGTACCGCTTATCATCCTCAAACCGACGGTCAGACAAAGAGGGTGAATCGTATATTGGAAGATCTCTTGAGAGCTTGTATATTGGATTTTGGTGGATCATGGGATGACCATTTGCATCTAGTAGAGTTTTCATATAATAATAGCTACCAATCCAGTATCGGTTTGGCTCCATATGAAGCTTTGTATGGAAGACCATGCAACTCACCATCATGTTGGATAGAGACCGGTGAGAAGTTTGTGCTTGGACCAGATGTGGTAGGAGAAACCTCAGATAAGATCAAGATCATTCAGCAACGAATGAAGGCTGCCCAAGATAGGTAGAAGAGTTATGATGATAAGAGGAGAAGAGACTTAAAATTCTCCATTGGTGACTTGGTGTTTGTCAAGATTTCTCCGTTGAAGAGCGTGATACGATTTGGCAGGAGAGGCAAGTTAGCACCAAGATTTGTTGGTCCATTCCCAATTCTCGAGCAAGTTGGGAATTTGGCGTATAGAGTTGACTTACCAGAAAAGATGGCGGGAGTTCATAACGTATTTCATGTTTCCCAGCTAAGGAAGTTCGTACACGACCCAGATATGACTATTTCACCTAATCAGTTAGAGGACTTCGAAGTAGAACCCGAGGCGGTTGGGAACCGCAAGCCGATTCGTATTGTCGAGCACGATACGAAGCAATTTCGAAGGAAGGCGGTGAAGCTAGTCAAGGTTCAGTGGGGCGAGAACGAGAATGACTGTACTTGGGGGACAGAGGAGAGCATTAGGAAGACGTATTCAGAACTCTTTGCCTGGTAAGATTTACTTTGCGATTTAGTTATTCCGCATGCTAGGATAGATTCGTTTTGCTTATTTTTCATGTTTGATTGTTGTTTTATGGCTGATAGGCCTGCGGGACTCTTTGTGTGTATTGGTTAGGGAATTTCGGGGGCGAAATTTCTTGGGGTAGGGGGGAGGGAGGGGGAGGGGGAGAATGTAACAACCCACATTCTACGCATCGGGGGATCGTAGAATATTTATTTCTTTCCCGTACGAAGTCGTATGGTCATGTGGCTTTGGAAAACGACTATTGGAATCATTTCCCATGTTCATGATTTTTGTCGATTTTTAAATGACCGTTTTGCCCCTAGCTGATCTTGTTTCGGCCATAACTTTTGATTGGAAAGGAATTTTGACCTGAAACCACTTCTATTAGATTCGTTTGATGGTTTACCTTTCCGTAGAGTGGTCACATGTGAAAAACGGACTTACAAATTTTGCTCCAAGCCAGGGTCATCTTCAAAGCCAACCTACAAATTTTTGCTTATTCTCTCAGTGCCGTCGGAGGACAAGCGAAGTCAGGGCTTATGCCCCAGTATCGACGGGGGTTGAGTTGAGTCAATCAGGCATCTAATCTTGAAGATTTTATACTTCCTGTCATCGCATCTGGTAAGAGTTGCAGGTTCAACAATCTTAGTCGACCCAGATCATTCTACACTATTTCTCAATTTAGCAAAAGTTGGAATTGTATATGTGAATGGTCGAACCACATTTGCTTTGATATCGTCTCTCTTTAGTCGGATAGTGAGGATTGCCTCATCGGGCGTCAGCGAATTCAATTACTCCCATCGGATCAGTTGCGTAGTTAACTAAGCTTATTAAATGCAAGTGACTAAATGTCATTATGAAGTTAGTTGGGCCCCTCCGTTTATGCTTCAGCATAGTCCGAAATGGTCATCACAGTCTTGTTGAGCCTCTTTCTCATGCTTGGTTCAATTGATCTTGACAAATAATACCATGGACTCGATAAGTGGTATAGATTCTCTTTGGAACTTCACATCCTTATCATTCTTTTCCAGGGCCTTTCCTTTATCCTTATCGTTTTAGGAATTGGAAGGTGCTCCATTGTTTAGTCGGAAAAACATCAAGATCGTCCATCTCGACATTAACAACTTCTTGTCATAAAAGTATGTCCACCTCAGGGTTGAATTTACCAAAGCTTCTAAGCAAATCTCGTTATAGGGAAAATTTAAAGTCTGGGGGAATAACAGGGGATCTTGATGTCCTATGGGAAGGAGATGTAGTCGTCGCTATCCACATCATCTTGAGAAGTGCCTCCAAGAGGCTGCTGCATATTTCCAAGATCGATACTGGTGTCCTCGGCATAAATCTGAGATTACAAAGGGAGACTTTGCTGATCTCTTGTTTCCGCATCAATATTACCCCCGAGTCGTGGTTCGAGTCATTCTACCCAACTGGGTTCTTGTTCTTCGAATTGTTGCGTTCTTGTTTGGAGTTGAGTGTGGGATGCCGCTTGAGTTGTTGAGAACAAGATTTTGATCGATGCCAACATATAAAGTTGCAATGAAGATCATTTCATAGAGATAAGGTTTTATATATATGCACACACATACATTGAGTCGTGCTAGAAATATGTTAAAATCTATCCTCAAAGTATAACACGAATGTTCATATCTTCGTTGCTAAAATCTGTATATTTGAGGATTTGAAAAGTCACAGAAAAAGCCCAAATGGTCCAGGCTCCGACTGGGAAAGAGTGCAGAGTGATCTAGACTGTGGACCGAGGTCCTCTGGTCCATAGCAACAAAACGGTCGACTGCCTAAAATACCACCAGTCGGCCGTTCATGTTTCTGTTTCGAAATAAACATTTCTCAGTTCAACCAGTCGACCGGTCGAAACTCACCAGTCGACCGGTCAATGTGTTTTTGCACATAACGGCTATTTTTCTGGAAATTTTAATTTTAATTACATTCAACCAGTCGACCGGTGATTTTTGACCTATCGACCGTTTTCAAATAGCAAGCTTTTTCTGAATGTTGCTTCTATTTGTGAAGAGATTTCTATTCAATAATCAAAGGAAATGGACATAACCTTTTATAGAAACTCTTCATGAAGAATTACTACCTTTCTATTATTATATAAACAACTTCAAACTTGTTTACAATAACGAAATCATTCTATATTCTCTCTAATTTCTGAATTGCATTTTCATACTCTTTGCAAAACAAAAGCTCTCCAAATTTAAATACTTGTTGAATCCTTGAATCAAATTAATATCATTTGATTCAACAAGCATTCTAATTCCTTAAATCTATGAATTCAAAGTATATACTCGAGGATCAGATTATAGGAAGAATGTACTCAAACTGTTGACTATCCGTGTTGAATCAAGAACACAAAGCAGCAGTCAAAACCATTGTATCAGTTGAAGTCCTGTGTGTGATCAGGCAAGCATTGAAGTCCTCTATGTTGTAAGAGGAAAGTTTGAAGTCCTCCGTGTTGTAAGAGGCAAGTTGTGAAGTCCTCGTGTTGATTGAGGCGTGAAATTCCCGTTTGGCTGCTCGGGTTTTGTATACCTGTTCCTCCAGGCGAAGTGAGGAGATTGTTAGTGAAATTCCAAAAGGAAGTCTGGGACTGGACGTAGGATGGTGCTCCGAACCAGTACAAAAATCTGTGGTATGAGTTTTCCTTTTTACTGCATTTACTATTATATATAGTTCTGTGATTAGCTATTACTTTATACTGTATTAGCACATACACACCCACACTACACTTTCATTTGGTATCAGAGCATGGTCATCTTATAACCGTAACACAGTTATTTGATATATTCTAGTAATATGGCAAGTAACCCAAGTAGTAGCACTAACACTACTTACACTGAAGTTCAATCAACACAAAAACCTCTTTTCTTCAATGGTCTTAACTATAGCTATTGGGCCACACATATGGCTTTTTACATGCAATCAACTAACTATGATGCTTGGAATGCTACTCAGAAAGAAATTGTAAATCCAACAACTGAGTATTCAGAATGGACACCGGCTGAGAAAACGGCAGCAGTCGTAAATGCAAAAGCAATAAATATGTTGTTTTGTGCATTAGACCAAAATGAATATAACCGTGTTAGTATTTGCACCACTGCTTATCAAATTTGGCAAACGTTAAAAACCACTCATAAAGGTACTAACAAGGTTAAACAAGCCAAAATAGCCATGCTGAAAAGTGAGTTTCAAAATTTCAAAATGAAACCGAATGAGACAATCAATGATATGTATTCACGGTTTTAAACTATTCATCATGCACTTATTAGTTTAGGGCAAAAATATTCAGATTTTGATGTTGTCTCGACAGTCCTACATTCTCTAACTAGTGAATGGGAAGGAAAAGTATTAGCGATGAAGAAGCTAATGACCTTTCCGTCATAAAGCCAGATGAATTGATAGGAAATCTAATGTCCTATGAAGCTAATTTGCAGGCTAGAAAAAAACAAAAAGAAGAAAAGAAAATTGTAGCATTTCATGTTGAGAAGGATGAAAATGAATCAGAATCTGAAGATGAAGACTTGGCTTTTATTGCAAAAGGATTCAAAAAATTCCTAAAACATCGAAAAGCTAGTCGATATAATAAAAGAAAAACTGGTTCAAATAAACCTTCATCATCAGCTATAGAATGTTTCAACTGTCATAAAAAGGGGCACATGCACAAAGATTGTCCGGAGCAAAAGAAGAAGTCAGAAAATGACAAGTTCAAACACAAGAAGGACAAATCCAAGAAACGAGATTTCTCAGTCACATGGGATGATTCAGACTCGTCTTCATTAGAGAGTGAAAGTGATTTCGAAAATGAACAAGCAAATGTTTGTTTCATGGAAACAGAAGATGAGGTACAAATTCCTACATTTGAAGAAGTTCTTGATATTAGTGCCGAATTGATAGTTAAATTTAAAGATATGAAACGACAATGCAAAGAAGCCAAAGCAGATTTAAGTAGAGCAGAATTTGAATGAGATATGCTTAAAGAAGAGAAGAAAATATCAGAAGAATAACTTGAAAACTTCAAGAATCATCATCTAATATTGATTCTCAATTATCTCTTTTGAGTCAAGAAATTGAAACTCAAAAAGAGAAAAACAATGCTCTTACTACTGAAAATGATGAGCTTAAGGCAAAAGTCAAAATTCTGGACCTAGAAAAAGCTAGTTTACAAACAAAGTTAGATAACATTACTCAAAATGTTTCTAACTTCAATAAAGGTCGAGAAAATATGACAAAAATCATTGAGAATTCACAATCTTCTTCAAATAAACAAGGTTTGGGATATAAGAAACAAGAAATCAATCATAGAAATAGTACTAGATATGCTTTTATGTACAATAAGAATATCACTGCTAGTACTAATGCACATCCAAAACCCAATTATTATAGAAATTTGAATACTTCTATGACTAGCGGTATTTATACTAAATATAGAAGTACGAAAAGGAATATCACTAGAGATTACTTAAGTATTTGGGTTCCTGTAAGTTGGAAAAACAGAGAAAAATATATCGATGATTATTTTGATTCAGTAGTTAATAATGAAAATTTTATCTTTAAAGGTTCCATTAAACCCTCTTGGGTATGGTTACCTTCCAGCTAACCCATGGACCCAAACAAAGCAAGTGGGTACCAAAACTATATATGTCATATTTTTTGCAGGTACACCACAACAAAGAGAAGGTTATTTGGTATCTCTATATATCTTTGAAAACTTAGGTTATCAAAAAATTACATGATTCAGTATCCCCTAAAGGTGCTATAATTATTTGTATTCTCTACTACTCTCGATTATTGTGCTTATTATGGTATTTATTCTTTTTAATCGATGACAAAGGGGGAGAAATATTTTCACTCATGATGACACATATAATTCATGTTACATATACTATCATTTAAAATTATGTGCTTAACATGGTAATAGTATATGTGTGCTAACATTTGTTAATGCAGGAATCAAAAGGTAAGATTATTTATATTATGAACTAACAAATGTTGCAGAAATTCAGGGGGAGCTTTATATTTAGAGAGAGAAAATCCAAGATGTTGTCATCAATCAAAAAGAGGGAGAATGTTGAGAACAAGATTTTGATCGATGCCAACATATAATGTTGCAATGAAGATCATTTCATAGAGATAAGTTTATATATATATATATATATGTATATATATATATATATACATTGAGTCGTGTTAGAAATATGTTAAAATCTATCCTTAAAATATAACACAAATGCTCATATCTTTGTTGCTGAAATCTGTATATTTGAGGATTTGAAAAGTCACAGAAAAAGCCCAAACGGTCCAGGCTCCGACTGGGAAAGAGTGCAGAGTGATCTAGACTGTGGACCGAGGTTCTCTGGTCCACAGCAATAAAACGGTCGACCACCTAAAATACCACCAGTCGACCGTTCATGTTTCTATTTCGAAATAAACATTTCTCAGTTCAACCAGTCGACCGGTCGTAACTCACCAGTCGACCGGTCAATGTGTTTTTGCACATAACGACTATTTTTCTGGAAATTTTAATTACATTCAACCAGTCGACCGCTGATTTTTGACCTGTCGACCGTTTTCAAACAGCAAGCTTTTTCTGAAAGGTTGCTTCTATTTGTGAAGAGATTTCTATTCAATAGTCAAAGGAAATGGACATAATTTTTTATTGAAACTCTTCATGATGAATTACTACCTTTCTACTATTATATAAACAACTTCAAACTTGTTTTGCAATAACGAAATCATTCTATATTCTCTCTAATTTCTGAATTGCATTTTCATACTCTTTGCAAAACAAAAGCTCTCCAAATTTAAATACTTGTTGAATCCTTGAATCAATTTAATATCATTTGATTCAACAAGCATTCTACTTCCTTAAATCTACGCATTCAAAGTATATACTCGAGGATCAAATTATAGGAAGATTGTACTCAAACTGTTGACTATCCGTGTTGAATCAAGAACACAAAGCAGAAGTCAAAACCATTGTATCAGTTGAAGTCCTGTGTGTGATCAGGCAAGTGTTGAAGTCCTCCGTGTTGTAAGAGGCAAGTTTGAAGTCCTCCGTATTGTACGAGGAAAGTTGTGAAGTCCTCGTGTTAATAGAGGCGTGAAATTCCCGTTCGGCTGCTCGGGTGTTGTATACCTGTTCCTCCGGGTGAAGTGAGGAGATTGTTAGTGAAATTCCAGAAGGAAGTCTGGAACTGGATGTAGGACGGTGCTCCGAACCAGTATAAAAATCTCTGGTGTGATTTTTCCTTTTTACTGCATTTACTATTATATATAGTTCTGTGATTAGCTATTACTTCATTTTGGAATATCGTTCGTCATATTACACGATCCTTGTGTGTATTATACTTGACAAGCACACACACACACACACACACTTTCACGAGTATCCATTCAAGTTGGAGCTAAAGCTAGTTATGCATGACCTGAGTTTGTTGTAATTCTTGCATTCTCATCTAGGATGTTGCAGGTAGTTGTTCCACTGTTCACGTTTCCATCCGCGCCATTCTGAATCGAAGCTGCATGCTGCATGCCTGTTGATTGGTTCATGTTCAACCCGAATTGATGGTTGCTATCTGATTGTGCCAAGTTCATCACTGCTTGAACTTCGATTTTACCATTTCCAGCGAATCAATGATTGTTGCCCGGCCTTCCGATTTAGCGTTGGTGCCCTTAATGTGAAGTCTTGAAATAGGTAAAGGTCGGCCTCGGGCTTCTTGGTTCCACATGAGCAGTAGCCGTCAATCAGGCTTTTGTCATTCAATTCTAAATATAGGCATCGAGTAGTTGAACTATGCTGCTTGAGGCTCGTATTCTGTGCCCCCATCCCCAGAGGTTTGTTCTGAGTAGTGGACTTTGAATCCATATCTTTCATACTCCCTCTTCGCATCATGATTCAGAGTTGGGTGAAAATCGATTTGTTGGTATGTAGCCCATGCCAATCTCTTGTCTCTTATCTAGATTCTGAGGATCGGCATCAGAAGACAAAAGGTCAGACTTTGATCGTCCCGAGTGTTGTCGCTTGCCCCCTGCATCAAGGGAAAGGCCGGAGACAGAGTGGCTGTGTCACACCTAGTCATTGCATGGGATATGTCCTGCCTCATCTAAACTTTCCAGTTTGGAAATAGGTTGGGACTAGCAAATGGACGTTCTCTCTGCATCCGCTTCATGGTCCTCAAATGGCCTATCAAGATCAAAATAATTCGGTACAAGCAAATAAACTATGCCACTTGTGAGTAATTTTAATAGTCATGCCCCCAGTCCGTGGTAACGACATAGGACAGGTGGAGGTCAGATCACATCCTTTTCGAATTTAGATGAAGGAAGGTGTTTTCTGGTTCGCCCGAGAAATCTTCAATTCATAAAAATCCTGAACGTCACGATCCATCAAATCGTATTAAGGCCAGGTAGAAATCCAAGAATCCCAGGGCTTCACTGGGTCCTTCCCAGCCGTGAGTGTTAAGTCGCATAATATGTCATTGAATAATTCACTCTCAAGGCCGCTTTTGGGTTGCTGCCTTAATTCACGTAGGAATCTTATCATTGGGCAATAATGTCATCCTTCTGGACGTGCCCCTTAGTTTCTTTTCCACTGGCCAGCCGTCATTGCTGCGAGTTCGATCCTCGCGTTCCTGACCAGTTACACTTTGTAAATCTGCATTCAGTAAATTAAATTTCGTTTCTTTTGCATCGCTGTGTACTTGCGAATTTTTCATGCTTAGTCAAACATTTAAACAATCGAATTAAAAATAAGTCATGAATGAAATTGAATCATAAGTTATCAGTGCAGGCATAACATATAAATTCTATAGCATGTTATTTTTATGTATGCCCCCAATCAATCATTGACGTAATGCCTGGCCAGGGCTGGTTGAGGATTGATTAGGATCGACATTGCGTTGCCCTCCATGTCCAGACATGAAGGGTGTGGGTTCAGCTTTCAATCATGCCACTGATACTACAGCGGGGTAGGAGCCCTTTAATGGTATTTAGTCAATATGCCTTTATACTCTCCTGTCGTATGTCTAGTATAGAGTTCGAACTCAGCTTTCAGTCTGCTCCCCGATCCTTCAGCAGGGTAGGAGTTCTTTCGTGGCATTAAGTCTCTAGCGCCTTTATACTATCCCGTCGCATGTCAAGGGTAGAGTGTTGTCGAGGCGGTCTTTAATCATGGTGCACCGTCACACCTCGTGGACGCTAACTTCTCATCCTTTATACGCTCTCTCGGATCATGAGAGTTAGAGTGGTTCAAGCGAACGGTCATATCATTCGCCATGGCATTCCTTCTACACTCTAGCTCAAAGAGTGGGATTCTGCCGTTTTGGGTGTCATTCTCGAGATTGGTTCTTGTCCATACTCCATGCTTCACTCTGGCGGATTGAGTTATTCGAGCAAGCGGTCGGATCACACTCACCGAGGTGCTTCCTCATAATCTTTGATTCATGAGTAGAGGCGGTCGTTTGCAGTAATCAAGTCCCTCTCATCCCGTCGACTCGTGGGATGGAGTTTGGTCGGACGTCGTGACATCATCCTTTATACTTTCTCACAAGTCATGAGAGTTGGAGTCACAGATCGAGTGGTTTTGAATCATGGTGAGCCCATCACACTCATCCTAGATTTATGCTTATATCCAAGCTCTGAGGATTAGAGTCAGTTTGACAAATAGTCAAAAGACGTCTGCCAAAGCTTTGCTTTCCTTCGATCGATCTATTGGAGGAGTGGTTGGCGATCTTTGGGTACCTGCATCATTAATATCACATGAATTAGTCATGTCAATAACTCGAGAATCATGTAAAAGTAAATTGCATGGTTGAAAAGTAAGCATATCAACGGGCAGTGCTGCCTCCTTTGTCGGGATTCATGTAATCTGGTGGCATCGCGGATAGGATCGAGCCATATAGACGGTCACCCCGCGCCCATCCGGAGTCGGACTCCAACTTTGAAATTCAATGATTTATGTACAATTGTCTTGTGGTCTGCTACGTGTGAGCCAGGGATTGGATGGTCATTCCAGATCTTCTTGGAGCTATACAACTCTCTTTAGATGGAGGTCGTGGCTTTGTAGATGGGCAGTTCGATCGAGCTCGTTATGGTTCTATTCCATAACTCCATATGTGGGTGTTAGAAATCTGACTATTATCAAATTCGGGGTACATGTTCATTGTAGTTTCATTTTGGTTCGCCCTATCTCTGCCAGTGAAGGGCTGCCATAGTCTTTTAGCCGATGAAGGATATCTTTTCAAACTATCGTGGGGCGGAAGTCCCAAGGATGAATAGACCTTGATCAGGGCATTGAGATGACAAAGGCGGTTTGGTAGGTAATGTAAGCAAGTGATGAAGTCACATCTCCTTTAAATCGCCTTTTTGCCCCCATGCTGAGGGTAAGGATAGAGTGTCAGGAAGTCATGACTGTATCACTAATGGTATCACATCTTTGCATTGATGTTAGGTTGGAAATTGGCATGAGAACAATGGATTCATGCTTATAGAAAATTTTGCACTTTCCATGCTTAGAAATAGGATATTGCTGCTGGTGGGATAGTCATATCTCATAAATTTGCTGATATACCCTCGATCCCATATCGGGGACAAGGGTTGGTGCGCCGACAATCAATCAGCATTCATGCGTAAGCGTTCTAAACCTTCAACTTGCTAACTTTCAGGAAAAACTAAGGAAATCGGCTAGGCAAACTCTTGATGTATCAACTTTGAATTAGATGACGTAATCTCGAGCGATTCTTGCTCAAATCTGCAATTGCCCCCAGCTTCCGGGGAGTGAGTCACTTGGAAGATAGTTGATGAAAAGAGTGGAAGTGTGAGCCTTCACTTTCTAACTTCAAAACGCTGTTCACCAGAAGTTTCATTCATGTACATCTCCCATCTAACGGGTGGCTGATTAGTGATTTGGTCGAATCATTCAGGGCGGTGAATTCAGCAATTGCACTTGTTAGTGTCTGTTTTAGGACAACCTTCCAAGAAAAATAGGCAGTGTCGACTCGCATGTCATATCTTGAGGCATAAAGAACAATGGCACGCCTTTCACTTCACCTTGCTAGATGTATTACGTGTTGCAGGAAGTTCATCACGGGGTTATCCATGACTCTCTTCCGAGTTCGGTCTCCAACGCTGGATCAACTTCCATCTGATCAATGGTTGTATTTTATAGTGTCTTAATGGGGATCATCTCTATCTTTTCTAGATTGTCAGACCCTTCTAACTTGGTCAGATTTTCCGCCTTCTGATCTTCTGCTCGTAGGACATGAGATATGTTGTAACGTTCCAATACATCCAACAACCCTTCTTCCGGTTCTAGGTAAGCTGCCTAGCGAACAACAATATGAAAGTCATAAAATATGTTCAATGCCACTATTCCTAACTCCTTAGCGAGTTTCAATTCGGTAATCAGGGTGTCGTCTTCGGAACTGTTGTTAGTAGTGGAGAATTTCAATCGTAAGGCATAGTAAATTGACCGTCCTTCAGGAGTTATTAATAAAACACCGGTGTTGGACAGTCGACCATTCTTTGCACCGCCTGATTACAACTTCCAGGTGCATCTTCTACATCTAACACATCCTCTTTGGGAGTGGTACATTTAGCAATGGAGTTGACTAATGCTTATCCTCGTATGGACTTCTTTAGGAGGCATTTGAGATCAAACTGGTTCATCTCTATGTTCCATTCGAGCAATCTTCCAGATGCCCCAGGTCGCTCCAAGTTCTGTCGTTGCAGCTAATCAATGTGTATCACAATCATATGAACTTGGAAATAGTAGGGGAGCTTCCTTTTGGGCGGAATTTGTTCAAATTTGAGAAATCGATGCATGTGCGCCATTTTCCACTAGCATTCTTGATGAGGACGGGGATTTGATATCCAAGCGGGATGTGTGGCGCCTCATATAAAACCATTGCCTCTTAGCCTTCTGACTTCTTCTTTCAAGGCAGATGCTCTCCCTGGACTGAGCATACGTCCTATTTTCCTGATAAGAGGACAATTTAGATTTATACTCGATCATAATTTATGGTAAAATCCTGCGAATATTAGCATAGGTCCAAGCGATCACATCCAGGCTCGCCTGTAGAAAGCATGTCAGTTCCCTTGCTCCGAATAGGTATAAATAAGATCCGACTTCAAGACCTTAGTCAGGATGGCATCACCAATCAGAACATGTGTAGTTGTGTCATTATATGTCACCCTTCTGCGTCCCGAATCACCATCCTCTCCGGGGTTTATGTCTTCGGGCAGATCATTGGGAAATTCCTTTTGTGATGCTTCCTTTATTCGCAAGATTGACACCTCCTTCACACTCCATTTCATCTGGGGGGAAGCGTCTTTGGGTTTCACGCCATCTGTGTTGCATAGCATATTCCATCCAGCAAAATATTTGGCTTCTTCAATAACTCGGTCACCGTAGACCAATCTCACTACATCTTCGGTTGGGATATTTAGCAGTAGACACCAAGGTGCTATGTAAGCTCTGAGTTCTGCTAGAGCTGGTCAGTCTAGACCTTAATCAGATAAGTTTGACTTCGATAGCGTGGCTTGCAAGGCTTAAAGTATTGTTCAAAAATTCTATCACAACTATTGCATAATGCGGAGAGTTAATGGTTGATTCATATTTTCATTGATCTCGAGCTCTCATCTCTTGATCGAGGTCGTATGGTGACTGGTGAGCAGTCGAGTTGCTATTGTCCGGACAAAGATCATATGTCCAATCATGGCTCGCGCTGGTTCAACTAGTACCTGACTCTGGGCACCAAAGTGTGCTGATGTAACCCTTATGTGATTGGAATCAACCTTCATTAATGTAGTGGATAGCAGTTATGCATTACTAAGGTCAGCTAAATTCTCCCAGGAGTACACCGCAGGACACATGTCTTTCATCACACCATACGAGTGAAGTGTAGATTTGTAATAATAGGATCCATAGTCACTTTCTAGTATCTTGTCAATGTGAATCATCGTTGCTATGATCATCTGAGTCTTCGGAATAGTGCCTGGACTTCTCCATAATAATGTCATCTCGGACTCTACCAGTCGGACATGTTTAAGTCATGTAAACCTGGTGCTCACTACTCGTTCATGAAAAACATCAGTTGCATTTCCGAAATCAATACACCATCAGAACTCTAGAAGAGGAGGCTGTTATGAGACAATCATTATTTTGTATACCGCCATAGCCAGCGTGCCGAATCTTTTCAACAACTCCTCACATTCAATAACACCGGTAGATAGAGGCCTTGGCTTCTGGAGGAATCCCAGTCGCCGCCATTCCGTTGTCATATTCTTTGACTATCCGTCTATTCTTCATTGACAAGCTTTGATGAATGCAATTACCCAACATATATGTCGAGCCGAAGATGAGCCGTGCTCCGAGTCAAAGGAGAGCTGTGCTTCGAGCCGAAGAAGAGGCCGTTAGCGGGTCCGGGCGGAGCGCTGGTGGAAGTCCGGGTCCCCACAGTCCCAAAAACTATCACTTTTTCGGGGTCGGGTCGTGACCCTTGTTCGTCGTCACTTTTACGGGTCGCGGTTCGCTATTATCCTCCGGTTCGCGGTTCATGACAGCTCTTTAGACTCGGGTCGGTTCGTGGTTGAGCTCCTTCGGGTCACGGTTCACTGAACTTCATTGGGTCATGGTCCAGCTTGGTGATCGGGATCCTCCAACCTTCCAGCTCTAGATCGGTTCGTGATCCTCACCGAGGGGTTGGGTCGCCCTAGGCGAGCCGCGAACCGACCACCTGCTCCTGCATGTTATCTATCCATTCTTCATTCGATCAGGAAGTTTGCAGTTCCTTTGCTTTCTTTGGAGCCATAAAATTTTGATTTTACTGAAATAACTGAAATATTCAAAAATGGTAGAAATGCAGACTGTTTTCTTCAAACTTTCAAATCCAAATAGTAGAATAGCAATCCGATAGGCTGAGAATTCATTTCTCAGTGAAAGCACCAAAATGTTAGACCAAAAAATGGTTCTAACACCCAAATCATTGTATTTCGAGCATAGAATATGAAGAAATAGCTGAAAAATAATGGAAAAAGCAAGGAAATAGGATTTTTATAGTGGTTCGGCGTTAACAAGCCTACATCCACTTCATATTTTCTCATTTCATTCGAAGATTACAATTACAATAAATATTGTCTCTCAAGCGCTTGAATCTAATGAATAATTCTCTCTGAATTCATTGATTTTATTGAGGAAGATGGTGGTTATTCATGGAGAAGTGTTGACCATGGCAGCCATGGATATTAAGATGCCAAAAGTCCCTTGAAAATGCCCTCTGGAGGTGTATTTATAGCTGTAGGAAAACCCATATGGTGATCAGGTCATGGTAGGACACATGGCACCCGATCCAGGAAAGTAGGAGCGGTCATAGCCTCAAGAATAGGTCAACATTGATGTGTAAAAGCAGATTCGGTCCAGGCGGTTCGTGACCATGGTGTGCACCACGAACCGGGTCGTGGTTATGAGGGGCTCCACGAGTCGGGTCGTGGACCATGGGTGTGTCACGAGCGGGTCGTGACGAAGGCGAGTCGTGCCGGGCTCACGAGCCGAGGAGGGCGAGCTGGTCACCACGAGTCGTCTCCACGAGCTGGTCTCCACGAGCTGGTCTCCACGAGCTGGTCTCCACGAGCTGGTCTTCACAAGCTGGTTCAGCATGCGTTTACGGAAACATGCGTAACTTTCAAACCGTAAGGCCGATTGGGCCAAACGAAAGCTCTACTTGAAGCTAATTCAGAGGGATATAAGTATTCGATGTGTTTAGATCCAAATGACGTAGTTTGATAGGAGTTTTGGTCCATTTTATACTGATGTTGTGATTTTGACCAAACTGCCCTATGTCTTCTGATGATGCTTTCAATGCCGGAGAGTGATGCTATCCCACCACTTCAACCGAGCGATTACTGATCAATTCATGTTCATACTCAAGTCCTTTGCTTTGGGTAGACTGGTCACAAAGCAGGCTAACAGGTATGAAATTTATTTACCTTGTTTATTAGCAGCTATTTTATAGTAATTTGTGATGAAAAATCTGAGCTTTTGGTGACTAGGAGGTTTCACTATCTTGTAAATATCCATTACAAAAACTTGTAGAATGGAATAAAAATACGGTGAAGGTATATTTCTAAAAAATCAAAGACATATATGAAATACATCCTTGGTTTATAAAAGAATTTTGCAAGTTTTCTTCACTTTAATTTGATTTTTTTGGATTGAATATGTAGATTTAAGAATGAGGAACCAAGTTTCCCTTTCTCTGTTAACTTACAAGGGATAAGAAGATGTTTTGAAGAAAATATATGTACCGTTGATTTATAGATACTTAGTTCATCCCCTATTTAGCTAATGGACTAAACCATGGCCCAATCCCCATTATTAGCTTAACTATAATTAATTAAGCTTTAAATTATGCAATTAACACTATTTACAAACTTTTACACTATCTTAACGCCTTTTAAAACCCAACGCTTATAATTTTAACATTGTTAACATGTATGATACCATTTAGAACAATTTGAACATTAATTTTATCATAACACATTAAAATTTGCATTTTTATTAAAAACTCTTATTTTACATTTTCTTGTTCAAAACTTACATTTTTAATGTCCAAATTATACAAGTTACATTATCTTATCAAAATAAATTCCAAACCTTGTTAAAATTATTTTAACAATTTTGAATATTAATTTTCTAATCAATATTTACATTTTATACTTTGTTCGTAACTCAAATGATTTTAGGAAACATAATTTTACACCAAAATTCATTGTTTAACTATTATTACAATTTATTCTAGTAAGACACATAAAAAGTTTTTTAACACACATTTTATCATAATTTCACACTATAAAGTTCTCAAACATTATTTTCCATATTTTAAATTTATTTAACAACATAACATTGAATTAAATCCTTGATCTTGTTGATTCATTTCAACCTCTAATCCAAATTACCACAAAATTATGTAAACTCATTAATTAATCAACTTAGTGACTTATTAGATTATTTTCTCTAATTTATTTTTATTTCTTTGATTAACCTATAAATATTGAATTCAATTGAATCTTATGACACAATTTAACTCAACGCAATGTGTTTGCACATTTTAACTCCAAAATCCATGGTTTATACAACTCAAAGGATTATATGAGTTATCCTCTCCAAATCAAGTTTTAAACCTGTTAACCCATTAAAATACTATTCATTTAACTTATACATCTAATTACAAAACCGAGGTTATTACGATCTACATCCCACATAAATGTTAAATTTTCTTGGTAAGGCGGTAAGTAGGGACGAAATCCTTGATAAACTTTCTGTAATACCCAACCAAACCGAAAAAGCTTACCAATTTGATAGCATTAATGAGGGATTTCTAATCTTACACCGCCACCACCTTGGTGGGATCTACTTCCAACCCCACTCTGAAACCATATACCCTAAGAAACGCACCTTCTCTCGCTAGAAATAATACTACGAAAATTTAACTTTCAACCAATGCACTTGAATAGTGCAAAAAACCTCCTCAAGGTGTACAACATGGTCCTCCTCGCTCTTAGAGAATACAAGACTTTCGTCAACAAATACTATGACAATTTGTTTAGAACACCTTAACAACCTTACTCATGAGGACCAAAAATATGTCGGGCATTGGTCAGCTCAAACATCATAACTAGCACTCTAAGAATCCGTCTAGTATTCAAAATGCTCTATTGCTGATATCTTACTCCGCTACCTGAAGCTAATTAAAACCAGTGGCTAATTCTAACTGATAAAAAATTGTAGCAAAGACGAGGAAATGGGTAATGGTTCTTCTTAGTGTGCTTATTTAACTCTCGGTAATCGGAACAATTTGCCTTTATAGCAAAGACGATTGGTGCTACTCACTAAGAGATGCTACGCCTAATGAAGCCCTTCTATAAAAGCTCACTGGTATGCTTACTCAATTCCTATCTCCCCCTCGGAGCCATGTGTCTCACTGGCAATGCCATAGGCTTGACATTGTCACTCATATAAATCCAAGAATCAATTTCGGTTGGAAAGTAGCCTTCTCACCTCCTCAAACACGTATAGAAAGCCTTTAACAACAGGAATTAAAACGATATTATCTAAATATACATCAAGGTAAAAATGGATTCGCAATGTGAGTGATCCCTTTGGGTCATGAGAAATTTCGTGGGTTCATCTGCCGCATGTACCTAGTTGGATAACTCTACTCTCGTAGTCAAAGGTATTTATGTACATGGCTAACCAATCCATCCCTAAGATTATCCCATATCTTGAAAATCCTAGAATGTATGCACCGCAATCAAACTCTACCCCCAACATCATAATATTCAAACCATATAAATCATCAATAAATGTGTCGACGCTCTTATGAGGTTCCAAACAATTATAAGTTATGAAACTAGATAAATATTCAAGTGCAAATAGTCGACTAATGAGCTAGCTATAAAGGAGTGTAACACCCTAAATTTATACACTATAACCATAATTTAAAGATAAAAAATTGGGAATTACTTATTAAAATATTTAGAATTAAGTGAAACCGGCATTACGTTTTGTTCATCTTGGAATTCTGGTTTAGATAAACCCTAAGTTTGTGTAAAACAGATAACGTATGAAGAAGTTATGGGCATTAGAAGTTTGTATACATATAAGGGGATTATATATAAATATATAATTCAAAAATGTTTAGAATTTTCAAACAAGACAAAGTGGGGAAACGAGCGGGAAACTATACCGTTGTGGGACGACCTACTTCCAATCTGGGTCGGCCCATAGGGTCGGTGGGTCGACCCACCCAGATCCGGGGAAGATTCTGATTTGTGAATTTGGGTTGTTTTATGGCTAGATTCGTGCTGACTCAGCGCTACATGTACCGTTTGGATTAAACCCCTAGAATCTAAAGGCTGAGATTGACTCTGTGAATCTATAAATAGGTGGTTTCTCTCATTCCAATAGACACTATTTCTTTATATCTTCTACCTCTATGAATCTATTCTAAATATATATGCAATACGGGAATGATGCTGAAGCCTAGATCTATAGAGACAACATTTAGGACTTACATACATACAGCAATAAAAAGGGATTGGATTGGAATTTTTCTACGACATATAGTTATATATATAAGATATTTAATCACTTCTTCACTAAGACCCATTGTGAGTTCCTTGTCATTTTCAGATCTGATTTCTTAGACTATAACATGATAGAAAAATAAAATTGGTTTATAATATACAGTGTTTATAAGATAATTGCTATACATGTTTTTCACTATTAATCACTTATGTCATTGTGATAAGTAAAACGTATGCCTTTTCTATTGGATAATTAACAAGTTATATGTATATATCTTCCTTTTCCCTATTTCTACTAGTTTAGTTTATTTACAGTCTTGCCTATGTGACTACGTGATTTGATTCTATTATCCTTCCTCTATTTTCCCTTTTATTTATGCTAAGCCTAGGCATTTGGAAGCCTAGGCTATATCCGATTAGAGTATGCGTATAATTGGCTTATAATGAATGACATAAAATGAGGAATTTAGGCATGTTGTTAAATTGAGGATTGTTTAACTATAATTTGGGAAAGGGATAATATGCAGATGTTTAGACTTGCTGTAAATTGATAAAAATGGATAATATGCATAAACCTGTACATGTTGTAAGTTAGGAACATAGCTTGATGAATAGTATGCATATGTATTAAACATGTTAGATTTGACTTAATACAAACATTAAGTAAATGTCATGTCAGAACATTGTAAGTACCTGATCTAGGATAATAAATTGAACCGTTATAGAAATTGTATATGTCTGGACAGGTGTGTTGGGAAAGGGTTGTACACAAATAATGACATGTAAAATTTCAACTACGCTTATTAGTAAACCTAAACCTTCTAGGTTAAACATGATTATTAATAAGCTAAGAGGTCCCTTATTCTACTGTTGTATCGGGTTTTGGGGACTCTTAAATCCTTGTTATTTGGGGGCACAAGCTTAAGGGGTTTGGCTTGTGTCAATTTGTTGTTTAGAACCCATATCTGTTAGTATCCTTGTTGGTATTTTGTTAGAGGGCCTCACACTATGTAGGGGCCATGGTACGCTTTATTGAACTAGATAGTAAGAGGTTCACATGGGAAAGGTGGGTACGTGCGTGTTACGGCGGAGTCATGAGCGTGCATGAGTTCGATTAAGGAAACTAAGTCGATGTGACACCAGTAAATAGGTCTTTGTTATATAGTTGTTGGGTTAGAGAGTGATACACCCTACTATCGGGGCTGACACAAGGTATTTACGTAGTAGGGAGCTGATCGCATGGGTAGTAATTAAGATACGCCTAATCTGTTGTTATGTAATTAGGGTACACCTAATCTTGCTGTTATGTAATTAGGGTAACACTTAATCCTGTTATGTAATTTAGGTATGCCTAATCCTGTTCTTAATTCTGCTGTTATGTAGTTAGGTTAAACATTTAATCCTGTTAATCCCGTTATACTAGTGTTGGTGCAGACATACCTGTCTTAGGGATAAAAATGTGAAGCATTACTCGATCATTGTTTATTCCTGTTTATCTTGTTGTTCTATTTATCTAATTTACAGTTACCTTATATGATACTGTATTTCTCATCCAGTCTTATTTACCGGTCTTGGCATTTCTATTTTATGCATATTGAAAGTCAAAGTCGCCAGACTTTATGTTTGACCTTTTTTTTCTTTCGCTTCTTTCTTCCTTCCCCCCAGGTCCTCAAAGTGGCGCACTTCTCAATGATTAAGAATTTCCCTATTAGCATGGATCTGGACTATCCGAGATGTACCATTTTGACCTGTTCTCTACTCTATTATGGCTTGCAATGAGGGATATGATTTTATGTTACTACACTCTGATGTTTTGTTTTATGAGATATTTTATGTGATAGATTTGATGTAACCTATTTGATACTATGTTTTGTTTTTAATAATGAAGTTAAAATTTTATGTTGCTTATTTTGTATCTATCTTGTGAATTTCTTTAATGTTTACCTATTGCGCTTCACGAAACTTAATACGTTCTCTTGTGAGTGTCACTAATGGACGTGGGGTTTCACAAGGAGTGTGATTCTCCTGAGTCAAAGAGTGTACTAATAGGAAAACAAAAAATTGTTATCAAACCATCTACTATGCAGTGATTTTCCTACCACTGTCCTTTAAGCTACTAGATGGAGTCGTATCCAAGACCTGAAATTGAGCCATCTATGCACTAGCCATATGTACTCCACCAACTCTCTGAGCATAAGCCCTGCTAAGTGTCTAGTTTTCGCGCAATTATAACACTTCCTTCTCATCGTATCCCTCTTGCAGTCCTTAGCTTAATGACCGGGTGTCCCACTGCTATTGCACCTATTATACTTTTAAATATGTCATTTCTGGGACCTCCGGCCTTCTTCTTGTTTTTCCCATTTTTATTCTTCCACCAAGATTTTTTTGAATCGGCTACTTTAGGAACCTCCTTAACCTCTATAACCTCATTATTGCTAGCTTTAGATAGCAACGCCATCTTGATTCAAGAACTTGAATGTCGTTCCTATAGGTACATGTGTCAACGCCAACTTATGGAGGGTCTGGTTCAAACCCTTACCAAACATGAGAGCTTTCTTATGAGGTTTATTGACCAAATCCTAACAAAAACTTGACAATTCATTAAATTGATTGATGTGCTCTTCTATAGAAAGATCTCCCTACCATTATTAAATGAACTTCTCTAGCAAACCCTCCTCGGCCTGAGATATGAACCTCCTCTCGAATCTATCACGAAATCTAACCCAGCATGTCAATCCTGCATCATCCTCAACGACTTCCCACTAGTAGGAATCCTCATCTTTCAGCTTCCAAGAAGCCAGCTGGACTCTGTCTTTATCCGCAAACCGAATGAGATTGAATATCCTCTATGTACTATGTGGACAAGTCCATGCCTCTATAAATGTCTCCATCCCCAAAAACGGCTTACCAATAAGATTAAAAAAGTCCTACCAAATTTTATAAAAGATAACTACCACTGGTGGACATGTAGAGGGTCCACTATCGGACACTGGATCTTGCACATTTTTTTAGACAAAAGATAGAGATTTACGATAAGGTACAAGAAAAGATAGAGATCGAGCTTCAAAGGATTCAAACAAAAGTTTTACTGGACTTAAGTGGATAAAACTTAATTTTCAAAACTACTTTTACTTTGAAAATGTGTTTTCTTTTGAATAATATTTTGCTTATAAAACAAAATTTTAGGAATCTGCAACCTTAGGCTCTAGTACTAAATGTACCGTCATCCCTTAGCATTCCCAAAAATAGAGTCATGCCACGAAGTGTGGAGCATTATAGGTATGAAGAAACATCACGGCGATTAAGATGCACAGGATATGAAAAAAATACAGCTGAAATATTTAAATTAAAATATAAGTCATTATTTCAAAATCAATCTTCCATTTCTGAATAAAATACCAAGTCACATAAACTACATGCCTCATAACGAAAGACTCAGTCTCATGGAAATTAGAGTACAAACATAATAATACCTCTCATAAGCACCAATATAACTAAACCAAACTGAAAAATATTTAAATAGAAGAATATGTCAGCAACAAGATTGAAATTCCAAGGATGAACATATAATATGTTTGAATCAACCAATCACAACCCTGCGAGCCTAATGGGGGAGAAAAGGGAAGAAAGAGGAGTGAATCAGACATACGGTCTGGAGAATGAAGTGATTACTTGCATGATTAAGAAAGATAAAGAAATAGACTTAGTAACCGTTCTAGAGTCATAAGGTAATGTGTATGTGCATAACATAGAATAGTTTCTAAGAAAAAAAGGTTATCTATCTAGTTTAAGCTAAAAGGATTACTTGATTGTTTGCACCGTTCTACTACTGTAACGACCCGGCTTTTCGCAATCCTGAGTAACCGACATAAACTCAATGTCGACTATTCAAGCATCAGAAATACTGGATAGTCAATGAAAGAAAATAGAGGGTGAGAATAGATAAGATAGAAAGTTAGAATAGAAGAAGAAGAAGAACATACAACATCAGAGTAAACACGCATCTCACAGCGGAACGAACAATATATAATAGATACATAACTTTGAAATAAAATCAGTATATGTATACAGTAACATTATCAGAGTATAACACTTACAATACAGCGGAAATAAACTGTAGCTATATATTCCTAAAACCTCCCGCTCCAAGCTCTCCAAGTATATCTGTAAAACCTGACTACTTGACTGCACATACAAATTTGGACACCCAAGAGTTTAGGGTAAAACAAAACAAAATAAACACTGCGTCAGTCGTGGAACTGATATGAGTAAAACCATTTAAAACAGTTTGAGAAATTAAACGATATCTTATAAGACCACGCCGTATAACGGAACGGGTTTTTCCCTTATGAAAATCCAAAACACTTGATTTGACTTCCAAAATCCTTTTGAAAGAAACGATAATCTTTATATCAAAACTCTTTGATATTATAGTAGTGTCTATCAATCACAACTAATAATCATCTAGTAGAACGCTTTCATCTCACGTTCCACATATATAATATATAATCAAAAACCGTGGGCGCTTATTAGGTAATGGATTCCAATTGACAAGGTATGAGACCGCCTTCTGACAGTGTATCTCTAGAGAGGAATACACCGGGTTCAACAAGAACATTCTGTAACCCAGGCTAAACATGACGGTCACTCATTTCGCTTGAGTGTACCGAATGTATTATCACCAACGGTTGGGATCAGCAACTGTTTCCCGAAAGGGACAACATCGAAATAGATTATAGAAGTAAATGGAATTTCTCTAGATCAGGTGACAATACACCCTAATTGGCAGCTAACCAGTTAGCCATGGGACCAACCCGATTTTATACCATTTCCTGGTTGTGAGGCTAGAGGCCATAACGTATCCTTTACAAACCACATCTTCATTCACTTTGAATGTCACATCGTCATACACACTAAATCAAAAATTGATTTCTCCAAACATATCACGGGTAAACAACTAAGACAAACGAATTGCTCCGCCACCAAACGTAAATACGTTTGAAGAGATCAACTTACGGGATCTATTAAATATACTCTGTCAGACATTCTTCCATACAGGTCATCCTGGGACTGGACAGATCGAAGGTACTGTTCTGTAAACAGGACAGCCCTTGCACTGCTTCGTTTTCAATTATCTTCATCATATTTTATTGCAACGCTAACGCCCATACAGAGTGGTTTTCAGATAATGAATCTGATCCCGGTCTCCGTATTGACGACGGAAAAATGGTCAAAAACTTTGATAGTCGGTGATTTTACTATCAAAGAAAAACACGTGTGCAAACAACGATATTATTTCCAGATGAAAATTCTATCGATCAATCATCAATCAACATTTATTTATTTCCCCATTTCTTGTTTCCATATATTCATCAAATCCTTATTTTCAAATTTTAGAAAATATACGTTATTAAATTTGGAAAACGTTCCCATTTCTGATTCATGCATCACTATCTTCTTACATATATCAGTCTCTAACTGTAAACTAGTAAGAGAACAACCCCTTACGTATTAACCCCAAAGGCCGAAACCAACATCAGATCAATACCCAGATAGTTGTTCAACTTAATTAATCTCCAGTCAGTTTCTAATTCCTTTAACTCCATTTTAATACCTATTTCAAACCTATTTCCTTTATAAATATTTTATTAGCAAAATATTTATTTATCCTTTATTCACATTAAATGTAAATAATATTTCTTCTTTGCAATCAAAACAGTTTGATTTCGTATTTAAAAACAATATATCAAACCCAAATTCTATTTATATTTGTATTTGTAGAATAATTCATACAAATCTCCTTTTTATTTCTAACACTTAAATCTCATTTATAATTCCCTTTATATAATTCTATTTATTTTATATAAATCCTTTTATATAATTCTATTTATTTTATATAAATCCTTTTTATATAATTCTATTCATTTCATATATAAATATTTCATTTTCAATATTCACTTTAAAAATTTCCTTTTTACATTTCCAGCATTTCATATGGTATTTAAAATACCAAATAACATGACCAGTGTCATCGTAATCAATCACAGATTATATATCACATTATATATCACAATATATGAAAACAAACAGTATTATAATATTGAGGAATCCAGTTGGATCCCTCCAACCTGTCTCCTTGCATTCATAGATGTTAAACAATATAAATAACATCGACTTTATTTCAATATGAAATATTCTGATAAACATAATCAATATTTGATTAACGATTTATATATATATATATATATATATATATATATATATATATACCGTTATCTATAATTTCAACCAATAAATCAGCAATTCAACCAAACAATCAACACACAGCAATCAATCATCATTTATCAACACTAGATTATATTTATAAATATATAAACTGTACAGTGTTAGTGAGATTTACTCACATTGGACGATCATCGTTAAATAGCAATAACTTTCGGTTGATTCTAACGGACAATTTATTTTGCTATAAATTGTAATGAGCTCCAATTCACTCCGAATCGATTCCATAATAAAGTCGTCGTCCACACGATCCCAACGGATCATGTTTTGCTGAATTTGGATTAGATATGACAAAGTTATAACATTAACAAGGTTGAATATGTTAATTGAATAAAATTTCATTCTATTTAAATTTAAAACCATGGGCCTCACCATGTCTTGACCCAGCCCAATTTCCCTACCCAATCTGCTCCCACCCTTCTTCCTTGCCACAAAGAAAACACTGCTCCAGGTTATTTAATAATTCAACTCCATTTCCACTTCAAACATTTTAAAAATCCAAACAATCACCATTAACCCCTTGATTAAAATTAGACTGCTTAACTCATTCCTCATCTCTTCCCAATTTCGAACCACACGACTTACCTGTGCAGACTTCTTCACTTTCATTCCTCCCTCCATCTCATTCACCAAGCCACAATTCAACAAACCACAAACACCATGCTACTTCCCTTCGAAACCTCAACACAACCATCACCACCCAAGAAGACTCGACGTCCTCCTCCAAGTGCCAATCTCAGACTGAACGCATGCCTGTACAGTCCACATCAATCCTTTTAGTGATCGAGCTCCCCATAAACTAGCAGTTAGGGTGCATAAATCGATTTTAAACCCAACTACAAACCTTAAATCGCTTAAAACCCATCCTATTTTCAACGTTAGCTAACCCTAGGAGTACGACATCCAATTCCAGTGAACAGACGTTTGTTCAATCCCAACGAAACCATACCAGGTTGAAATGCACCTCTTGCTGTAACCGAATATATTAGTTGGGATTTTTATATGAATTTATTTGATTTTTATTTGATTTTTCCCTTCTGATTTCCGTAACGACCCGCATTCTACGCATCGCAGGGTGGTAGAACATTTATTTCCTTCACATACGAAGTCGTATGGTCATGTAACTTTGGGAGACGACTATTGGGGTCATTTCCCATGTTCATGATTTTTCCCGATTTTAAATGATCATTTTGCCCCTAGCTGGTACTGTTTTTACCATAACTTTTGACTGGAAAGAAATTTTGATCTGAAACCACTTCCATTGGCTCCAGATGATGGTTTACAATTCCGTAGACTGGTCACATTAGCCAAACGGACATACCGTTTGGGAGATATGGCTGAAACAAATTTTAGATAGTGAAAAACAGCTTAATTGGGCTTAACCGGGTAATTAACAGCTAGGCCCAAAGGGCGATTTCGGGATTAGAGATATTTGAGGGCTGCTAGGGTTAGGATTTCAGTTTTTCACTCATTTTCCAGCCGCCACAAACCCTCTCTTCAACCTAACAATGGCCTCCAACCTCTAAAACACCTCCAAATCACTTTTTAATTAAGGATTAAGCTTAGCAACATCAAATCAAGGCGGATTAGCACAAGGATCGAGGTAGAGCTGCTGTGTTGCATTGGTATTCGCGTCCAAACAGTAGAGTTTCAGTTCTAAAGGTTTTATTTGTGGCCAAGGTGAGTGATTTGCATAGTTTTACACTAATTACGGTTGATAAAGGGTAATTAGTGAAGATTAGGGAATTTAAACATGATAAAATTCTGGAAAAATATTTATAAATTCTTAAATGATGTTTTAGACCTTTGTTAGAAATTTGGTTTAATTTGATTAAGTTTTGCCAATCATATCATTAGTTTTGCTTAAACATGCTTAAGGGAAAATATGGGATTTGGGTATGTTTGATCCATTTTACTTGCTATGGTTGTTGTTTTGGTGTTTATGATTGATTGTACATGTTGCTATAACCGTATGGTATGTTTTATGATTGTCTAGAGGTGATAGATTGGTCAAAAACGCCGTCGAATGGCGTAAAACAGTCACTGGAAAGTTGTAGGAAATATGCAGGGTTTCAAACCGGCTCGGATCGGATCATTGGACTCAGATCGGATAGGAAACTGGGCAAGAGGACCTGATTCGGATTGGAACTTAGCATAAGGGGCTTGGCGAGAAGGAAGACCATTTTCTTAGAGTTGGAGCTGGGCAGGAGATCGGATCGGAGAGACCAAAGGGGATCGGATCGGAGAGGCCAATAGGGGATCGGATCGGAAGCAAGGGCGTAGGGATCGGGTCGGACTAGAGCTAGGGGACCGGATCGGATCGGAAGACCAAGCTTGGAGCTGGAGTTGGAGCGAAGCACCAGATCAGATCGGGGCATCTAGAAGGGGAACACCGAACCGAACCGATGGAGCAAGGGTACACCGAACCGAACCGATGGAGCAAGGGAACACCGAACCGAACCGATGGAGCAAGGGTACACCGAATCGAACCGATCTAGAAGGGGAACACCGAACCGAACTGTACGTGTGCTATTACTGCTGCGCGATGACTCTTTTGAAGACCAACTCCAATTCGACCAAAACCCGAGATGCAAAGGAAGTCCAAATGAGGAGCTTTGACTCAGGGATCCAGTTGGGAACCAATGAGTGGGCTTCATGATTGGGCTTCGCTGCGGGACGTGTGCTAAGGGGTTGTCGATGTCTATAACTTTGAATCACTATGTGTAGGGAGTACGTGAATGGATTCAGGGCAACAGTGGCCTAGGTACGACTAAACAGTTATAGACCAATGAAGTGGGGTCATTTGTAAAGGTTTGGTCATGACTCCATGTGGTAAGCTTGGTCATAGCAGTAGTTGTACAAGTCAAACTCCGTCACTACTTCGATGGGTCTAGTGATTGACAGTGGTGGACACCGTATGCTTTATGCACTGAGTGAGAAATGTAAGGATGGTTGCTATGTTTGATTTGTTTGCCATCATTATGACATGCGCACCCCCACCCCTGTTACCTTTACACCATTTATTCAATGACACCTTAGAGTATTGTACGGTATGTAGTGCTAACTCTTTGGTTGCAAGTCCAGGTTCAGGTATGGTTTTGTATACATGTTATTGTTCTGTTTAGCTGCTTATCGCTCATACCAGACTTTTTGTCTGACCTAGAGTTTTATGTCTCTTCTTATTACTCTGGGTGCTCTCACGAGCAGACTAGAGACAGGTTAGCTGGGTATGTACGAGTAGCTGATCCGGAGACGAGCAGGAGGCTTTCACGTATGATACATATAGATATTCTCCCTGTGCTGTTGAGGATCACTGCTTGGGAATTAGTAGTACATCTTATACTTTAGCTTTCTTTTGCTTTAGAGACAGTTTAAAGTTGTAATAATGATGTTGGATCATAAGCTGTATTTGGATTTTCACTGCTATGTTGGTTTAGTTTTTAGCTTATGCACTGTCTCACCTGTTTTATGTCAAGATTATGTTATTATTATATTTTGTTCCATGCGCCGTGAGACATTCTACAGGTTCCTTATTAGTTCATTCTCTTCTTTCCTTTCTTTGGCGACCGTTCTGTGCTAGTCGGGCATGTGTACAGCGCACCTTCGGAGGAAATGCAGGATGGTGCGGGGCGGGCCGTCACACTTGGTATCAGAGCTCTAGGTTGCATAGTTAACCTAGGGAAGTTATCAGGGAGAGATAGTATACGTATATGAGGGTGCGTATTTGTAATTATTTTGATTTTTAAAAGCTATATATGTATATATACTATTAGTATAGCTAAGGATGAAGTCGCACTGGACTAGCACAACAATATAGATGGTTAATCGTTCTCTCTGTGCAGATTAAACGATGAGCCGATATGCAAGAGGTGCCGGTAGGGGAGCCAATAATGGGAATGCTGCTAACATGAGGATGATGTTTACTGACCTCATGAAAGAGATGCTTAGGGATGTCAAGGGGGCAGCTCCCAATGGTGGAAATGGTGGTGGTCCAATAGTGCAGGCGCCTAGGGTTGATTTCGCCAAGCTGAACAAGGATTATACTAGTCTTGGTGGGAAGCCGTTCCACGGAACGGAGTCGGCCACGGATATTCAGGATTGGTTGGATAGCTACGAGCGTATCTTCGAAGATTTGGGTATCGAGGATGCGATTAAGAGAAGGCTAGCATCCCATCAGCTGCAAGGACGGGCAATGAATTGGTGGAATGCTATAAAGGCAGCTACTCCCGAGGATCAGATTACTTGGGAGCAGTTTAAGGTTCGCTTTAGCGATAAGTTCATTCCAGCTGCTCAGAAGTCAGTATTGTTTAAGAAATTTTTGGAGCTCAAGCAGAATGACAGAGCTATCTCGGAGTATATTGCCGAATTCAACACTTTGTCGAAGTATGGGTTATCTCTTATAGATACTGCCGAGAAGAAGAACGAGAAGTTCATAACTGGCTTGGATGGATACTTAGGGGAAAGGCTTATTAACCACATCGATGAGACGTTTGAATCGATTGTGGGGAAAGCTTTAAGATCAGAAAGTCTTTACCCTAAGTCAAAGATTGAGGTTGCATCTGCAGAGGAGCCAAAGCCGCAAGCAAGAGGTGGAGGCAAAAATGGTTCTCAGAATAAGAGAAAGCAGAATCAGACTAAGGATGGCCAGAGGAAAAAAGATAAGAAGGATGTTGAGTGCTTCAGCTGTGGTAAGAAGGGCCATTATGCTAGTAATTGTCAGACCAAGCCAGCGGATAGGAAGTGATTCAACTGTGGCTAAGTGGGACATCACAAGGACAAGTGTCCGCAACCCCCTAAAGAAAAGCAGATGGTGAAAGCATATGCCCTTAATGCTATCCCTTCTTCGTCGAATGCCCCCAACTGCGGCGGAGAAGGGAAAGAATGTCGTCATTCAAGGTATGCTTTCTGTTTATGATGTTCCTATTAGAGTTTTGTTTGATACCGGAGCTTCCAGTTCCTTCATATCTAGTGACCTGGTAGATAGTTTGGGATTGGATCCCGAGATTATCGATAGACCTTTAGTAGTGACGAACCCGATTGGTGGTTCGACTAGCCTTAGCATGATTTGTCGTAATGTGGTCTTATCGAGTCATGGATGCATGTTTGTTTGTGATTGCTTTGTTTTGGGCTTTACTGGGTTTGGCGTTATTTTGGGAGTTGAATGGCTCCAAAGATACGGGGTGGTGGTAGACTGTGAGGGCTTTTTGGTGACAGCTAGAGAGGATGATGGGCGGAGGATAGTGTTTGGTGGTCTACCCGGTGATGGGGTAATGGCTAGTTTTCTGAATTCCCTCGACATTCCGCATAGTGAGTTGTCAGGTTTGCCTGTGGTTGGCCAGTATCCAGACGTCTTCGAAGAAGTGACCGGGCTTCCACTACATCGAGAGATTGAGTTCTATATTGATTTAGTGAAAGATGCCAGACCTATAGTGATGCCACTTCGTCGTATGGAACCAAGTGAGCAGCGAGAGCTCGGGGTGCAAGTCAGCGATCTTTTGAAGAAGGGATTTATCAGAAGGAGTGTTTCTGAATGGGGAGCACCAGTTGTGTTTGCTACCAAGGCGGATGGTTCCCTTCGTTTGTGTGTAGATTACCACGAGTTGAATAAAGTGACGAGGAAGAATAAGTATCCTCTACCGCGGATAGATGATCTGTTTGATCAGTTGAGTGGCGCGAGAGTATTCTCTCAGTTGGATCTCGCGACAGGCTTTCATCAGCTTCGAGTGGAAGCTGAGAATATAGCTAAATCGACGTTTCGGACGCCGTCTGGATTTTATGAGTGGTTGGTCATGCCATTCGGGCTGACCAATGCCCCAGCATATTTTGTGGATCTTATGAATGGGGTATTCATAAATCAATTGAATAAGTTTGTCCTTCTGTTCGTGGATGATATTTTGGTCTACTCGAGGACAGAGGAAGAACACAAGGAACATTTAAGAATAGTAATGGAGGTGTTGAGAAAACACTAATTGAAAGCAAAATTTTCTAAGTGTCACTTCTGGAGGAGGGAAGTGAGGTTCTTAGGCCATGTCGTTTCGGAGAATTGTATTGTCGTGGATCCTGCGAAGGTGGCTACGGTACAATATTGGTCTACGCCCAAGAATGCAACGGACATAAGAGGTTTCTTGGGATTAGCTAGATATTATCGTAATTTTATCCAAAACTTTTCCAAGATAGCAGCACCGTTGACTCAGTTGACTAAGAAGAATCAAGCCTTCGTCTGGGACGAAAGGTGCGAGAATGCATTCAAGAGTCTAAAGGAAAAGTTGACATGTGCACCAGTGTTAGTCATTCCTGAGGGGAATGAAGAGATGACAGTATATGCAGATGCATGTGGCGCAGGGCTAGGTGTTGTACTGATGCAAGGAGGTAGGGTTGTAGCTTATGCAAGTCGGCAAATGAAACCGCATGAGAAATGATACCCTACCCATGATTTGGAATTGGCAGCGATCGTGTTTGCATTGAAGATGTGGAGACATTATCTCTTAAGAGAGAGATTTGAGTTGTTTACGGATCATAAATCGTTAAAGTATCTCTTCTCTTAGAAAGATCTAAATCTCCGACAGCAAAGATGGTTAGAATTCTTAGCTTCCTATGATTTCGATATCGCATACACACCAGGAAAGGGCAATGCGGTAGCTGATGCATTGAGTAGAAGACATGCCAATTTAGGGGCTATGTTTCTAGAATGGAAGCAACTGGAGTACATCGCTGGGTATGATTTCAGACCAAAGTGCGAATTGGATACAGAAATGTTAGCAAGTTTGACGATCAGACCCACTTTGATTGAGCGGATTGGTTCCAGCCAAAGGAACGATCCTAACCTATTGGAAATCATCTCAAAGTTAGAGATGGGAATCGACGGGGAGATGAACAAGTATGGGCTTGATCGAGATAGATGACTTAGAAAGAATGGAAGACTAGTTGTACCCAATGTCAATGGATTGAGAGATGAAGTGCTTAGAGAATGTCATCACTCAAAACTTACTATACACCCCGGTGGTAACAAGATGTATCGAGATATGAAGCAGACGTACTACTGGGAAGGGATGAAAAGAGACGTTGGGAAATTTATATCCAAATGCATGAATTGCCAGCTAGTTAAAGCTGAACAAAAGAAGCCTAGTGGTTTGTTACAACCATTAGAAATTCCAGAATGGAAATGGGAACAAGTGTCAATGGATTTCACTGATGGGTTACCAAGGACTAGATCGGGCCATGATAGCATTTGGGTGATTGTGGACCGATTGACTAATAGTGCAAGGTTTATACCCGTCAAGTCAAACAGGACGGCAGATAAGTTAGCGGAACTGTATATAAAGTGGGTAGTGAGATTTCATGGAATACCCAAAGGCATTGTGAGTGACCGAGGTCCGTTGTTCACTAGTGGATTTTGGAAGAGCTTACAAGAGGCGTTGGGATCAGAACTACATCTCAGTACCGCGTATCATCCTCAGACTGACGGACAGACAGAGAGGGTGAATCGAGTGTTAGAAGACCTCTTGAGAGCTTGTGTACCGGATTTTGGTGGATGGGATGACCATTTGCATCTAGTAGAGTTTGCATATAATAATAGCTATCAATCCAATATCGGTATGGCTCCATTTGAAGCTTTGTACGGAAGACCATGCAACTCACCGTCATGTTGGGTAGAAACTGGTGAGAAGTTTGTGCTTGGACCCGATGTGATAAGAGAGACTTCAGACAAGATTAAGGTTATCCAACAACGAATGAAGGCTGCCCAAGATAGGCAGAAGATTTATGCTGATAAGAGGAGAAGAGAATTAATGTTCTCCATTGGCGACTTAGTGTTTGTCAAGATTTCTCCATTGAAGAGCGTAATACGATTTGGTAGGAGAGGCAAGTTAGCACCAAGATTTGTTGGTCCATTCCCAGTTCTTGAGCAAATTCGGAATTTGGCATATAAAGTTGAATTATCAGAGAAGATGGCAGGAGTTTATAACGTATTTCATGTTTCCCAGTTAAGGAAATTTGTACACGACCCAGATGTGACTATTTCACCTGATCAATTGGATGATATCGAAGTTGAACCCGAGGCGGTTGGGAACCGCAAGCCTATGCGTATTGTTGGGAACGATACGAAGCAACTTCGAAGGAAGGCGGTGAATCTAGTCAAAGTTCAGTGGGGCGAGAATGAGAATGACTGTACTTGGGAGACAGAGGAGAGCATTAGGAAGACGTATCCAGAACTCTTCGCCTGGTAAGATTTCAGTTTCGATTTAGTCTTTCCGCATGCTAGGATAGGCTTGTTTTGTTTGTTTTGCATGTTTGGTTGTTATATATGATTGGTAGGCATGCGGGATCCTTTGTATGTTTTGGGTTAAGGAATTTCGAGGACGAAATTTCTTAAGGGGGGGAGAATGTAACGACCCGCATTCTACGCATCGCAGGGTCGTACAATATTTATTTCCTTCATATACGAAGTCTTATGGTCATGCAACTTTAAGAGATGACTATTGGGGCCATTTCCCATGTTCATGATTTTTCCCGATTTTTAAATGACCATTTTGCCCCTATCTGAAACTGTTTTGACCATAACTTTTGACAGTAAAGGAATTTTGACATGAAACCACTTTCCTTGGCTCCGGATGATGGTTTACAACTCCGCAGAGTGGTCACATTAGCCAAACGGACTTACCGTTTGGGAGATATGGCTGAAACAAGTTTCAGATAGTGAAAAACAACTTAATTGGGCTTAACCGGGTGATTAACAGCTAGACCCAATGGGCGATTTCGGGATTAGAGGTATCTGAGAGCTGCTAGGGTTAGGATTTCAGTTTTTCACTCATTTTCCAGCCGCCACAAACCCTCTCTTCAACCTAATAATGGCCTCCAACCTCTAAAACACCTCCAAATCACTTTTTAATCAAGGATTAAGCTTAGCAACATCAAATCAAGGCGGATTAGCACAAGGATCGAGGTAGAGCTGCTGTGTTGCATTGGTATTCACGCCCAAACAGTAGAGTTTCAATTCTAAAGGTTTTATTTGTGGCCAAGGTGAGTGATTTGCATAGTTTTACACTAATTACGGTTGATTAAGGGTAATTAGTGAAGATTGGAGAATTTAAACATGATAAAATTCTGGAAAAATATTTATAAATTCTTAAATGATGTTTTAGACCTCTGTTAGAAATTTGGTTTAATTTTATTAAGTTTTGCTAATCATATCATTAGTTTTGCTTAAACATGCTTAAGGGCAAATATGAGATTTTGGGTATGTTTGATCCATTTTACATGCTATGGTTGTTGTTTTGGTGTTTATGATTGATTGTACATGTTGCTATGACTATATGGTATGTTTTATGATTGTCTACAGGTGATAGATTGGTCAAAAACACCGTCGAATGGCGTAAAACAGTCGCTGGAAAGTCGCAGGAAATATGCAGGATTTCAAATTGGATTGGATCGGATCATTGGGCTCGGATCGGATAGGAAACTGGGCAAGGGGACCTGATTCGGATTGGAACTTATCATAAGGGGCTTGGCGAGAAGGAAGGTCGTTTGCTTAGAGTTGGAGTTGGGCAGGAAATCGGATCGGAGAGACCAAAGGGGATCGGATTGTAGAGGCCAACAGGGGATCAGATCGGAAGCAAGGGCATAGTGATTGGATCGGACTAGAGCAAGGGGACCGGATCGGATCGGAAGACCAAGCTTGGAGCTGGAGTTGGACCGAAGCACCGGATCGGATCGGGGCATCTAGAAGGGGAACACTGAACCGAACCGATGGAGCAAGGGTACACCAAACCAAACCGATGGAGCAAGGGGAACACCGAACCAAACCGATGGAGCAAGGGTACACCGAACCGAGCTAGAAGGGGAATACTGAACCGAGCCGTACGTGTGCTATTACGACTACGCGACGACTCTTTTGAAGACCAACTCCAATTCGACCAAAACCCGAGATGCAAAGGAAGTCCAAATGAGGAGCTTTGACTCAGGATCCAGTTGGGAACCAATGAGTGGGCTTCATGATTGGGCTTCACTGCGGGACGTGTGCTAAGTGGTTGTCGATGTTTGTAACTTTGAATCACTATGTGTAGGGAGTACGTGAACAGATTCAGGGCCACAGCGGCCTAGGTACGACTAAAGAGCTATAGACCAATGAAGTGGGGTCATTTGTAAAGGTTTGGTCATGACTCCATGTGGTAAGCTTGGTCATAGCAGAAGTTGTACAAGTCGAACTCCGTCACTACATCGATGGGTCTAGTGATTGAGAGTGGTGGACACCGTATGCTTTATGCACTGAGTGAGAAATGTGAGGATGGTTGCTATGTTTGATTTATTTGCCATCATTATGACATGCACACCCCCACCCCCGTTACCTTTACACCATTTATTCAATGGCACCTTAGAGTATTGTACGGTATGTAGTGCTAGCTCTTTGGTTGCAGGTCTAGGTTCAGGTATGGTTTAGTATACCTATTATTGTTCTGTTTAGCTGCTTATCGCTCATACCAGACTTTTTTTTTGACCTAGAGTTTTATGTCTCTTCTTATTACTCTGGGTGCTCTCACGAGCAGACTAGAGACAGGTTAGCTGGGTATGTACGAGTAGCTGATCCGGAGACGAGCAGGAGGCTTCCACGTATGATACATATAGATATTCTCCCTGTGCTGTTGAGGATCACTGCTTGGACATTAGTAGTGCATCTTCTACTTTAGCTTTCTTTTGCTTTATAGACAGTTTAAAGTTGTAATAATGATGTTGGATCATAAGCTATATTTGGATTTCCGCTGCTTTGTTGGTTTAGTTTTCAGCTTATGCACTGTCTCGCATGTTTTATGTCAAGATTATGTTATTATTATATTTTGTTCCATGCGCCGTGATCATTTCTACAGCTTCCTTGTTAGTTCATTCTCTTCTTTCCATTCTTTGGCGACCGTTCCGTGCTAGTCGGGCATGTGTACAGTTCACCTTTGGAGGAAATGAAGGCTGGTGCGGGGCGAGCCGTCACAATTTCTTTCTCTTAGTTCTAATAGAAGTGGCGGCGTTCTTGAGTTTTGACCAGAGAAACAAAGAAAGTTTTGGTTTAGGTTAAAAGGATAGCATATTTATAGGGTAGGAAAGCAATATTTTAATCAATTATTTCCAATTTAATAAGCCACCATTATTTGTATTCGTCAATTGAAAATCCGTACGATCGTATATGACATCCAAATCCAACGAAAATGTACATACACCTACAGTTCGACACTACGGACTCAACGAAATTGGTTTCGTCGAATTCCGACTTCGTTTGCTCACACAACATATTTTTAAAGTCAAATTATTGATAAATTTTCAGATTAAAATTCCGTACGGCCGCATTCTGACTCCAAAAATTACGAAAACTGAAATCTAACAATAATTTAATATTCCGGATCCAACAAAATTAGTTTCGTCGAAAACGGAGCTCGTTTGCAAAAGTGGTTATTTTCTGAAGCTCTAAATAGACCATTTAAATATTAATATATTTAAAAATAATTAATAAATATTTATAAATAAATATTATCGTATATATATTGACAATAAAATACCATACAGCCCCAAAATATTTCTATTTAAATTTATAACTCGATATTTCAAATCCAGATTAAACCAGTGTTCAATTAATATTGAAAATCCATTTAAAATATAAATAAATCATTTAAAGTTCAAATCGCCAAACCAGTGTTCACAGAAATTTGATTTAAAATGGATTATGTATATTCGTTTAAAGTTCAAATCGCCAAATTACGAACTACCGCGCCATTTCGAGCTCGATTATAATTATAATATAATTATACGTTCATTAATATAATTCAACTCTATACTGAATTATATATTATAAATGATCCAATTCACACAATATTGTGAATTCCACAATTTTCGACTATTTCGGAAATTAATTATATTATTATATTATTTATATTAATTAAATATTCAATATCATTTAATTAAACAACGATTTAATTCCCTGAATCACTATTTAAATAATTAAATAAATAAATTATTATATCGATAAAAATACGGGACATTACATTCTTTTCCCCTTAAAATAATTTCATCCTCGAAATTGCTAAGGTAGAAAACAAACTTTATTAACTGGGTTAAAAATTATTTGTTTACTTCTTAACTTCAATTTCAACTGAACCAATTTATTTTAATTAAAATATTAATTCATTCTTATCAATGAAAATTTTCTAATATTCCGAAAAATTTCTAACACCTTAAATTTTCGAAAAATTTCGCCAACACCTCCTTTGAACTAGTCAATCGGTACAACTACAACTCGCCTCTCTAGGCCTTTTCCAACCCAAAAGAAAATCAAACAGCCAAGCGGCTTGCCAATTCGGCTCATAAATCTCATATACAATAGAAATATAAACTTGTACCTTTTTGTCGAACATATCATTATATCCTTTGCATCTATTACCAATTCAACATATATCAATGTCATCTCAGACAACTCCAATCAATTCACTCGCTTATATTCAAACAGATGTCATTTCAACTCGAGTTTCATTCCGGATTCAAAATCCTTAACTCACCAATCCAATTTACTTAACCTCGTTAAGTTTCATCCATAAACTTCATTAATTAATTTCAATTTCAGTTTGCCTTCACAAGTATTATTTATCTTGTTTTTAATTTTAACGATCCATCCATTACAGTTCGACATTCTTTTTCCTGGGAGTTCTTAAACTGCTTTTCTTTTCTCAAAAAAAAATTCAAATAATCCTTTTCAAAATTCAAACAACTTGTTTTCGCAAAACATTTCCAAAACAAAATCTTTAGTAGTTATCCTCACTTACAACTCGAAAATGAACACCGATGATGTCTCATCGGAATCTATTTCTAGCCATCAAAGTGAGTTCAATACTATATCACTTTCAAAACCATTTCTAAACACTTTCATTTTGAAATCCATTTCAAAATATGCTTTTCAATGCTTGTAACAAATTTAAAATCTCCAAGGATTTTAAAATTCTCATATATTAATTCCAAATCCATTTACAAACACCTTTCCAAATTTCCAGGGTTTTAATTTCAATTCTGATTTAAATTCAGATTTTATTCATTTCGTAACTCTTATACAAATTTTGATTGGTTATTTACATAACCGTTTCACTTTTATAATCTTATTCGATTATAATCCCAACCAGCACATTCAATATATGATAATACTTCAAATATTAATCATACTTTTATATCAAAATATGATTCGGACAAAAAATTTCCATTTACCCTCTTTCAAAACATACTGTGTCGGTTCATCGTATTCAAGTGTTTAGTAACTCCTGCCGATACAGTGGATCAAACTGATCGACCAGAACTCATATAAACTCAACCAACAAATCTCCACAATATAATTTTTTTTAATAAAATCTACAAATACGTTCTCTCGTATATATACACTCAAACTCAATCTAGGGCATTACTAACCCTATCTCTATTGAGTCACGCAACAGAGCCAAGGTAATCACTTAACCTTCGGCTCTGATATCACTGTAATGGCCCGGCTTTTCGTGATCCTGAGTAACCGACATAAACTCAATGTCAACTATTCAAGCATCGGAAATACCGGATAGTTAATGAAAGAAAATAGAGGGTGAGAATAGATAAGATAGAAAGTTAGACTAGAAGAAGAAGAACATACAACATCAGAGTAAACACGCATCTCACAGCGGAACGAACAATATATAATAGATGCATAACTTTGAAATAAAATCAGTATATGTATACAATAACATTATCATAGTATAACACTTACAAAACAGCGGAAATAAACAATAGCTAAATAATCCTAAAACCTCCTACTCCAAGCTCTCCATATATATCTGTAAAACCTGACTACTTGACTGCCTATACAAATTTGGACACCCAAGAGGTTAGGGTAAAACAAAACAAAATAAACTCTGGGTCAGCCATGGGACTAGTATGAGTAAAACCATTTAAAACAGTTTGAGAAATTAAACGATATCTCATAAGACCACGCCGTATAACGGAACGGGTTTTTCCCTTATGATAATCCAAAACACTTGATTTGACTTTCAAAATCCTCTTGAAAGAAACGATAATCTTTATATCAAAACTCTTTGATATTATAGTAGTATCTATCAATCACAACTAATAATCATTTAGTAGAACGCTTTCATCTCACGTTCCACATATATAATATACAATCAAAAACCGTGGGCGCTTATTGGGTAATGGATTCCAACTGGCAAGGTTTGGGACCGCCTTCCGACAGTGTATCTCTAGAGAGGAATATATCGGGTTCAACAAGAACATCTTGTAACCCAGGCAAAACATGACCGGTCACTCATTTCGCTTGAGTGTACCGAATGTAGTATCACTAATGGTTGGGATCAGCAATCGTTTCCCGAAAGGGACAACATCGAAAAAGATTATAGAAGTAAATGGAATTTCTCTAGATCAGGTGACAATACACCCTAATTGGCAGCTAACCATTTAGCCATGTGACCTACCCGATTTTATACCATTTCCTGGTTGTGAGGCTAGAGGCCATAACGTAACCTTTACAAACCACATCTTCATTCCCTTTTAATGTCACATTGTCATAGCCACTAAATCAGAAATTGATTTCTCCAAACATATCACGGGTAAACAGCTAAGAGAAATGAATTCCTCCGTCACCAAACGTAAATGATCAACTTACGCGATCTATTAAATATACTCTGTCAGACATTCTTCCATATAGGTCGTCCTGGGACTGGACAGACCGAAGGTACTGTTCTGTAAACAGGACAGCCCTTGCATAACTCCATCTTTAATTATCTTCATCATATTTATCGCAATGCTAACGCCCATACAAAGTGGTTTTCAGATAATGAATCTGATCCCGGTCTCTCTGTATTGATGACGGAAAAATGGACAAAAACTTTGATAGTCGGTGATTTAACTATCAAAGAAAAACACGTGTGCAAATAACGATATTATTTCCAGATGGAAATTCTATCGATCAATCATCAATCAACATTTATTTATTTCCCCTTTTTCCATTTCCGTATATTCATCAAATCCTTATTTTCAAATTTTAGAAAATATACGTTATTAGCTTTGGAAAACGTTTCCATTTCTGATTCACGCATCACTATCTTCTCACATATATCAGTCTCTAATTGTAAACTAGTAAGAGAACAACCACCTACGTATTAACCCCGAAGGCCGAAACCAACATCTGATCAATACCCAGACGGCTGTTCAACTTAACTAATCTCCAGTCAGTTTCTAATCCCTTTAACTCCATTTTAATTCCTATTTCAAACCCTATTTCCTTTATAAATATTTTATTATCAAAATATTTATTTATCCTTTATTCACATTAAATGTAAATAATATTTCTTCTTTGTAATCAAAACAGTTTGATTTCGTATTTAAAAACAATATCTCAAACCCAAATTCTATTTATAATTGTAGAACTATTCATACAAATCTCCTTTTTATTTCTAGCACTAAAATCTCATTTATAATTCCCTTTAAATAATTCTATTTATTTTATATAAATCCTTTTATATAATTCTATTTATTTTATATAAATCCTTTTTATATAATTCTATTCATTTCATATATAAATATTTCATTTTCGATATTCACTTTGAAAATTTCCTTTTTACATTACCAGTATTTCATATGGTATTTAAAATACCAAATAACATGACCAGTGTCATCATAATCAATCACAGATTATACATCACATCATCTATCATAATATATGAAAACAAACAGTATTATAATATTGAGGAATCCAGTTGGATCCCTCCAATCTATCTCCCTGCATTCAAAGATGTTAAACAGTATAAATAACATCGATTTCATTTCAATATGAAATATTCTGATAAACAGAATCAATATTTGATTAACGATTTATATATATCGTAATTTATAATTTCGACCAATAAATCAACAATTCAACCAAACAATTAACACACAACAATCAATCATCATTTATCAACACTAGATTATATTTATAAATATATAAACTGTATAGAGTTAGTGAGATTTACTCACATTGGACGATCATCGTTAAATAACGATAACTTTCGGTTGATTTTGATAGACAATTTATTTCGCTATAAATTACAATAAGCTCCAATTCACTCCGAATCGATTCCATAATAAAGTTGTCATCCACACGATCCCAACGATCTTGTTTTGCTGAATTTGGATTATGTATGACAAAGTTATAACATTAACAAGGTTGAATATGTTAATTGAGTAAAATTTCATTCTATTTAAATTTAAAACCATGGGCCTCACCATGTCTTGACCCAGCCTAATTTCCCTGCCCGATCTGCTCCCACCCTTCTTCCTCGCCATAAAGAAAACACTGCTCTAGGTTATTTAATTATTCGACGCCATTTCCACTTCAAACATTTTAAAAATCTAAACAATCACCATTAACCCCTTGATTAAAATTAGACTGCTTAACTCATTCCTCATCTTTCCCAATTTCGAACCACACGACTTACCTGTGCAGAATTCTTCACTGTCATTCCTTCCTCCATCTCATTCACCAAGCCACAATTCAACAAACCACAAACGCCATGCTACTTCCCTTCGAAACCTCAACACAACCATCACCACCCAAGAAGACTCGACGTCCTCCTCCAAGTGCCAATCTCAGACTGAACGCATGCCTATACAATCCACATCGATCCTTTTAGTGATCGAGCTCCACATAAACCAGCAGTCAGGGTGCAGAAATGGATTTTAAACCCAACTACAAAACATAAATCACTTAAAACCCATCCCATTTTCAACGGTGGCTAACCCTAGGAGTACGATATCCAATTCCAGCGAACAGACGTTTGTTAGATCACCACGAAACCATATCAGCTTGAAGCGCACCTCTGTTGTAACCGAATATATTAGTTAGGATTTTTATAAGAATTTATTTGATTTTTCCCTTTTGATTTCTTTCTCTCTGTTCTAATAGAAGTAGCGGCATTCTTGAGTTTTGACCAAAGAAACAAAGAAAGTTTTGGTTTAGGTTAAAAGGATAGCATATTTATTGGATAGGAAAACATTATTTTAATCAATTATTTCCGATATAATAAGTCACCATTATTTGTATTTGTCAATTAAAAATCCATATGATCGCATACGACATCCAAATCCGACAAAAATGGACATACACCTACAGTTCGACATTACAGACTCAACGAAACTGGTTTCGTCGAATTCCGACTTCGATTGCTCACACAACGTATTTTTAAAGTCAAATTATTGATAAATTTCAGATTAAAATCCCGTATGGCCACATATTAACTCCGAAAATCACGAAAATTGAAATCTAACAATAATTTAATATTCCGGATCCAACAAAATTAGTTTCGTCGAAAACTGAGCTCTCTTGCAAAAGTGGTTATTTTTTGAAGCTCTAAATAGACCATTTAAATATTAATATATTTAAAAATAATTAAATTAAATGTTTATAAATAAAAATTATCGTATATATATTGATAATAAAATACCATACAGCTCCAAAATATTTCTATCTGAATTTATAACTCGATATTTCAAATCCAATTAAATCAATATTCAATTTATATTGAAAATCCATTTAAAATATAAATAAATCGTTATAAATTATAAAGGAATTCCGTAGCGACTATTTGAAAATTTGGTTTGGACATAACTCAAAATCTACACAGCGAAATCTCGATTTTTCTCTTCCATTAGAAAAATATACTTCACCAGCTCCGAACGTTTCTTTTTTCACAAAAATCCGATTTAAAATGGATTCTGTATATTCGTTTAAAGTTCAAATCGCCAAATTACGAACTCCCACACCATTTCGAACTCGATTATAATTATAATATAATTATACGTTCAACTATCGTTTATATAATATATTCATTAATATAATTCAACTCTATACTGAATTATATATTATAAATGATCCAGTTCACATAATATTGTGAATTCCACTATTTCCGACTATTTCGAAAATTAATTATATTGTTCTATTATTTATATTAATTAAATATTCAATATCAATTAATTAAACAACAATTAAATTCCCTGAATCACTATTTAAATAATTAAATAAATAAATTATTATATCGATAAAAATACGGGACATTACAACTACTGTGAGAATCTGATTAGTATAATGATCTTCACTTTTCTATTAATTAGAAAAGTGCAAATTTTAAAATAAATTCTGCAAGTGCATAGATCGTGTAATATGTAGGTCGAATCTCAGGGAGGCAAATTAAATCAAATTATTTAGATAATTTCTTGGGCGAGTTAGACAAAGCTTGGAGTTGGGTTGAAGAACAACAAAAATTGAAACTTTAATTTGATTCAAAACAAATCTAATCAAACCGACTATCAAATCACAATTTTCAATTAAAAAGCAAACAAAACTATGAATCAGATCTGAATCTAATCAAATCCGATTTGACGTAGGAATGCAATAAAAAGCAAAAATTAAAATTGCAAGGTAAAATAATTAACATAAAAAAATTTAGGATTATCGCTGAATCTAATCATACGGTAAATCACTAATGAAAATAAGTGAAAAATACAAATAGTGTTCGACCAAATCTAATTATGTATCCAACACTAATTGCTAAGAAAAAGTAAAAAATGCAGAAAAGAGAAAAAAAAAAGAAAACTTTATTAATTCCAGGATGATGTTTACAATGAGATTACAAGGGTATTTATAGGATAGATAGCCAACCCTAACCCTAACCCTAATACAATGACAAATGGGCCTTAGGGAAATCACAAAAGAGTTTATAATGAGAATTACAAATGGGCCTTAGTGAAATCTAGTAAATTTGGGTCTTTCCACTTTTCCTCTTATTTTATTGACAAGCCTTCCTTGATTTATGACATGGATCTTCTTTCCACCAATTATTTTCTTGTCCAAAAAGCAACTTGATGTGCGATCTTCATATGCAAGTCTTCATATGTATATACACAGCATTTTGATCTTTATTTTCTATTTTTCTGACTGCATGTAGCTTAGTTGGCATATCTGTAAAAGTAACAAAACAATACCCAAGTAAAATTTATTTATATACAAAAGATAAGATATAAGAGCATAGAAGAAACATATTTCTATGTCAATCAAATACCGTTACACTTATCTTTTACTCATCCTCGAGTAAAACAAAAATTTAAAACTAACTAGATAGGTCACACTTTCGTAGAAAACACGATTGCATTGAGTGTTTGTAACAAGCCATTACCCCTCTAGGTGTCCCTAGTAGGACGAGTGATGTTTCATGAGGGTTTTCAGCGGATACTACCCACAAAATCCAAATGCAGTATGCTATGGCTCTAATGTAACTACATGAATGCAGAGGCTTATGCAATTAAAAACAAAAAATGATAACACGACTTGTTTAAGGAAAGTGGTACAACAAATTAAATTAACAATTTCTAATCAGTTGATTGTACTTTAGATACCTCAACTTGTCACAAATTTTCAATATAACTCAAGTTTTCAATGTCAATCTCTAGTTTGGCCAGTTGATTCGGTTGATAACATAGTGCAGCCATGAAATAAATTCTTAGTTTGCTTATCACAGTTTGTAAAGTGATATTCTTATTTCCTTGTGTATGGCTAGTCAAATCAATAAGGTCAAGAAATGTTTGGGCATCATCGCTTATTCTCTATCTCTATAAAGTTAAAATTTATGATTAATTACATACACCTAACTTAAAAGACCAAGGTATACCACCCATACACTGCCTTGCGGACTAAAGGAGAGTTAGGACAGAGCTTGGCGGATTGTGAGACCGACGCTGACTTTGTAAATAACATGTTGGTAATCCTTAGGTGTCCAACTCATAAAATGAGACCAAGATATACCGACGCTGACTTTGTCAACAACATGTCGGTTAGAGCTTGGTGGGTTTGCACACCAATGCTAGATTTACAAGCGATGTTGGATACCCTTGGAATACTATTATTATTATTATTATTATTGAAAATATAAGAACAAGAAAGATTACACGAATTCAGCTTAACACAACTTAGTTTTAAAGATTTAAAAAGACAATATAAGTCTTTTAAGTCCTCCACTTATTAAACAAAGACTACAATTTAGAATAGACTTCATGGCCATCACCTAAGAATCTCCCTATGTATCGGTTACACTATTGTCCCTCAAAATTCAATTTTTCATTATATTTCTTATTCGATCTTAGTTGAGAGAAAAAATACTATCAACTGATTAACAATCGTTAACTTATTTTGTTGTATCAAACTAAAATGTGTCGTACTATCGGATTTTTTTTTGACATGTTACTACAATCTAAAATGCATGATAGTCCTATATGAAAAGAAAGAAAAAAAATTGAAGAAAAATAAAAGGATGTAATGCAGACTCTCCCCACACTAGAACTAAACAGTGTCCACACTGTAAACACGTTTCCTGAATGTGAATGATAAAACCCAAAGATGGATTAAATGCAAAATTATTTGTAGAATGAAATGCAGTCTAACTATATGTAAGAATGGATCATATGTACAATGATATATGTGTTTGCGATGCATGCGATGTAAAGAATGCCACCAACTTTTCCCCCACACTTGGTTCTAGCCCGATGAATCCCATTCCCACTATGTCTAGGCATGTTTTCTAATAAACAAAGGTTTTTGAAAACCATCTCATCTTTATACCTAGATTTATATTCCAGTAAAGAAATGTCCAGGGTCATCCTAACATGAAGTTTTTCAACCAAGCCAGCATTCCAAAAATAATTCATGTGTTCCACAAATTTATCAGTGTAATTGTCCAAAAATTGGTGATCGTATATAAACTCGGTTGCAATCGTGAAATTTGAATTCTGAGTGTTGTTCAAGACTATGTGATCACATTTCTCAATTGATAACGTATTTTTGACACTGAAAATCTCATGTTCGTTTGAAATTTTCTCAAAGTTAAAATTTTCAAACTCGTGACTTGAATCTACTTCTTCCTCATTTGGCAACTCATCCTCGTACAACCCAAAAAATTCATGTTCATTAAAATACTTAACAAATTTTGAGTTTTTGAAAATTTCAACATCTTTATTTTGTTCAATTTCTAAACTTTCAAGTTTCTCACAGCCTGAAGAGGAAGATCGAAATCTGAGCTTAAATCTTTTTCCTGAAAAGGGTTGAAGTCCAAATTATTTACTGAATTTTTAACAACTTCATTTAGATCATTATTCTCAATTTCCAAAGTTGTTATTTGAAAATTTTCACTATCAGTAAAGAATGGATTATTTTCTGATTCGTCACTTGTTTGAATTTGATTTTGTTGCACTCGTTGTTCTTTCAAAGATGTCATTAAACAAAGAAGTTCACCATCATTTTATTTAGCCTTTCTTCCCTCTCTCTAAGAATGTTAAGATGATATTCTTCAGAATCGTTGGTTTGAGAGATCTCGTTTTGGATTTATTGATTCTCAAAATTATAGTCCACATCAATTTCACAATCAACATTATTTCCAATGCGGTGGTTGTTTGAATTTTCAGAAAAATGACAATGATATTGGAAATCATTTTGATTATATAAATTATGTTCGTAACCAAAATTGTTAAAATTCGAGGGAAAATTGCAATTTTGGTTATTTTCAAGATGTTGATATGGGCTATAATTTTGAAAATTTTGGTTTACAACCCCATATTGATTTTGATCAAAGCTATATTAGGATTCAAAGCTGTTTTGATAAGGATGTGGCTCATAATCGAAATTATTGAAATTTGAATTGAAGTCGCCATTTCGATTATATCCATGATTTTGAAAATGTTGGTCATTTGGAAAATTTAGGAAATTGTTGATATTGGGTTCATGAAATTTTGGAAAATCTTGCCTCATGAGTTGTAATTCATACTCATACTCTTCAAGAGGATGTCTACACCAATTATTATCCCACATTTCTCTCAAGGATTTTTTTGAATTAGACATTTTAAAGAAGTCACGACAAGATAGAAATTATTCTCACTTCAAAATTGTATAAGATACTAAGCTGTGCTCTATTAATTAACTGACCCAATTAGAAAAAGGAAGAGGGTCTTATGGCCGTTCACGTACAGTATAAATACTAAGGGATACGACCAATGTTTTACAGGTAGTATGCAACCTTTTTTGCTAATAGTTCAATAAATTGAACTACTATATATCCGCGATCCAATTATACGAGACAATCAACTTCACAAAGCACCACTTTTCAATTATATAATTTTGCAATGTCCATTGTTGAAAATAATGAGAATGAAGATTTCAGTTATGGAAATATCAGCCAACCACAACAATCAAAGATAATAACTGCTAAAATTTAAAATATTGTACAAGCAAGACGTTGCCCTGTGACGGCCCGTCCCGCACCAGCCTGCATTTCCTCCGAAAGTGCGCTGTACACATGCCCAGCTAGCACAGAACGGTCGTCAGAAGAAAAGAAAGAAGAGAATGAACTAATCAAGGGACCTGTAGGATGTCTCACAGCGCATGGGATAAAATATAATAATAATATACTTGACATAAAACAGGCGAGACAGTGCATAAGCTGATAACTAAAATCAACATCAATCATCAGAGCAGCGGAAATCCATATACAGCTTATTACAATTTTCCAAATTTACTGTCTCTAACACAAAAGAAAGCTAAAGTAGAAGATACACCAACAATGCCCAAGCAGTGATCTTCAACAACACAGGGAGAATATTATGTATATAGTACGTGGAAGCCTCCTGCTCGTCTCCGGATCATCTACCCGTGCATCACCAGCTAACCTGTCTCTAGTCTGCTCGTGTGAGCACCCAGAGTAATAAGAAGAGACATAAAACTCTGGGTCAGACATAAAGCCTGGTATGAGCGATAAGCATCTAAACAGAATAATAACAGGTATACTAAACCATACCTGAACCTGGACCTACAACCAAAGAGTTAGTACCACATACCGTACAATGCTCTAAGGTGCCATAATAAATAGTGTCAGAATACGGGGGTGGGGTGTGCATGTCACAATGATAGCAAGCAAATCATCCATAACAACCATCCTCACATCTCTCACTCAGTGCGTAAAGCGTACGACATCTACCACTTTGGAGCACTAGACAAACTGAGGCAACGACGAATCCCGACTTGTAGAAACCCTGCTATGACCAAGCCAAACACTTGGAGTCATGACCAAACATTTCAATGACCCACTTCATTGGTCGTAGCCCTTGGTTCTACCGATGCCATAATGGCCCTGAATCCGCCTTCGTACCTCCTACCATAGTGGTCCAAAGCTATAGACGTCGATAACCCCTTGGCACGCGTCCCGCAGCAAAGCCCAACCATGAAGCGAACTCGTTGATTCCCATCTGAATCTTGAGCTCTAACTTCTCATTTAGACTTCCTTTGCATCTCGGGTATGGTCGAATTGGAGTTGGTCTTCAGAAGAGTCATCACGAAGTAGTAAAAGTACATGTCCAATTCCCCATGCTCGGTTCGGTTCGGATACATTCCCCGGTTCGGTTCGGAGTGCCACCATCCTCTGGGTTCGGGTCCTTCTCCCTCATGCGGTTCGGTTCGGTGCTCTCCCTCATGCGGTTCGGTTCGGTGATTCTGAAGCGGTTCGGTTCGGATACTCTCCGTCTCGTCAGCATCAGTTCGGTTCGGGTATTGTTCTCGGTTCGGTTCGGAATATGGTATCCATGCTCCTCTTTCTTCCACTTCAGTCCTCCTTGTTCCTTCCGATCCCACGCTACGCCCCTCCGATCCGACCAGGCCTTCCTTATTGCCTCTTCACGTCATGCTCCAGAAAGTACCACGCCCCGGTCCGGTTCGGATATGTCCGATCCGATCCCTACCCGATCCGATCCCCTACCCGATCCGATCCGGATCTCTGTAGCATTTCCTGCAGCTTTTCTAGCGAGTGTTTTGCGCCATACGACGGCGTTTTCGACTAATCTAACTATTCTAATCAATCATAAAACATACCAAAGAGTCATAGCAACATATAACAGCAACCACAAGCAACAAACAACAATTTAAATGAATCAAAATGGATCAAAAGTGGCTAAAACCTCACATTTCTTATAATCCCTCTTAATCATGTTTAAGCATATGATTAGCAAAACACATCGAAATTAATCCAAATTTCTAACATAGCCTTAAAACATTATTTTAGAATTTTAAGGATTTTTCCAGAATTTATTTACGTATAAATTCGCTAATCTTCACTAATTACCCTTAATTAACTGTAATTAGTGTCAAAATGATGCTATCACTCACCTTTGCCACAACTAGAACCCCAAAACTGAAATATTCTCTGATTTGGCGCTGTTCCCAATCTTATACAGCAGCTCCAACCTTGCTTTGGTGCTTTTTCTTCTTAATTTAATGTTTGCTAAGCCTAATCTTCAATTAGAAGGTGATTTCTGGGTGTTTTAGAGAGATTTAGAGAGTGGAGGCCATGGCTAGGTTAAGGGAAATGAAAGTGGCGGCTGGAAAATGTCTAAAGAAATGTTTTCTAACCCTAATCAGCACCTATATCACCCTAAACCCGAAATTCCCCTTGGGCCTAGCTGCTAATCACCCGCTTAAGCCCACTTAAGCTGTTTTTCACCATCTGAAACTTGTTTCAGCCATATCTCCCAAACGGTGAGTCCGTTTGGCTAATGTGACCACTCTACGGAAAGAGAAACCATCATCCGGAGCCAATGGGAGTGGTTTCAGGTCAAAATTCCTTTCCAGTCAAAAGTTATGGCCAAAACAGTGATAACTAGGGGTAAAATGGTCATTTAAAAATCGAGAAAAATCATGAACATGGGAAATGACCCCAATAGTCGTCTCCCAAAGTTACATGACCATACGACTTCGTATGTGAAAGAAATAAATATTCTACGATCCTATGATGCGTAGAATACGGGTCGTTACACTCTCCCCCCCCCCCCCCCCCCCCTTAAGAAATTTCGCCCCCGAAATTCCTTAACCCAAAACATACAAAGGATCCCGCATGCCTACCAACCACATACAACAATCAAACATGCAAAACAAGCAAGCAAGCCTATCCTAGCATGCGGAAAACTAAATCGAAGTCAAAATCTTACCAGGCAAAGAGTTCTGGGTGTGTCTTCCTAATGTCCTCCTCTGTCTCCCAAGTACAATCACTCTCGTCCTCGCTCCACTGTACCTTGACTAGCTTCACCGCCTTCCTTCGAAGTTGCTTCATGTCGTGCTCGACAATACGGGCCGGCTTGCGGTTCCCAACCGCCTCGGGTTCTACTTCGAAGTCCTCTAACTGATCAGGTGAAATAGTCATATCTGAGTCGTGAACGAACTTCCTTAGTTGGGAAACATGAAATACATTATGAACTCCCGCCATCTTCTCTGGTAAGTCAATTCTATATGCCAAATTCCCGACTAGTTCAAGAACAGGGAATGGGCCAACAAACCTTGGTGCCAACTTGCCTCTCCTGCCAAATCGTATTACGCTCTTCAACGGAGAAATCTTGACAAACACCAAGTCGCCAACGGAGAATTTTAAGTCTCTTCTCCTCTTATCAGCATAACTCTTCTGCCTATCTTGGGCAGCCTTCATTCGTTGTTGAATGATCTTGATCTTATCCGACGTTTCTCTCACCACGTCTGGTCCAAGCACAAACTTCTCGCCAGTCTCTATCCAACATGATGGTGAGTTGCATGGTCTTCCGTACAAAGCTTCAAACGGAGCCATACCGATACTGGATTGGTAGCTATTATTATATGCAAACTCTACTAGATGCAAATGGTCATCCCATGATCCACCAAAATCCAATATACATGCTCTCAAGAGATCTTCCAAAATACGATTCACCCTCTCCGTCTGACCGTCGGTCTGAGGATGATATGCGGTACTGAGATGTAACTCTGACCCTAGAGCTTCTTGTAAGCTCTTCCAAAACCCACTAGTGAACAACGGGTCTCGGTCACTCACAATGCTTTTAGGTACTCCATGGAATCTCACTACCCACTTCATATACAATTCTGCTAACTTAGCTGCCGTTCTGGTCGATTTGACTGGTATAAACCTTGCACTTTTGGTCAGTCGATCTACAATTACCCAAATGCTGTCATATCCCGATCTAGTCCTTGGTAAACCATCGATGAAATCCATCGAGACTTGCTCCCATTTCCATTCGGGAATTTCTAATGGTTGTAACAACCCACTAGGCTTCTTTTGCTCGGCTTTAACTAGCTGGCAATTCATGCACTTGGATATAAACTTCCCAACGTCTCTTTTCATCCCTTCCCAGTAGTAAGTCTGCTTCATATCTCGATACATCTTATTACCACCGGGGTGTATGGTTAGCTTTGAGTGATGACATTCTCTAAGCACTTCATCTCTCAATCCATTGACATTGGGTACGACTAGTCTTCCATCCTTTCTAAGCCATCTATCTCGATCAAGCCCATACTTGTTCATCTCCTCATCGATACCCATCTCTAACTTGGAGATGATCTCCAATAGGTTAGGATCGTCCCTCTGACTAGAGCCGATCCGCTCAATCAAAGTGGGTCTGATCGTCAAGCTTGCTAACATTTCTGGATCCAATTCGCACTTTGGTCTGAAATCAAACCCCGCGATAAACTCCAGTTGCTTCCATTCAAGGAACATAGCCCCTAAGCTGGCATGTCTTCTACTCAATGCATCAGCCACCGCATTGCCCTTTCCTGGTGTGTATGCGATGTCAAAATCATAGGAAGCTAAGAACTCTAACCATCTCTGCTGACGGAGATTCAGATCTTTCTGAGAGAAGAGATACTTTAACGACTTATGATCTGTAAACAGTTCAAATCTTTCTCCCAAGAGATAGTGTCTCCACATCTTTAACGCGAACACGATCGCTGCCAATTCTAAATCATGGGTAGGGTATCTTCTCTCGTGCGGTTTCAATTGCCGGCTTGCGTAAGCTACAACCCTACCGCCTTGCATCAATACAGCACCCAGTCCGGTACCACAGGCATCTGTGTATACCGTCATCTCTTCATCCCCCTTAGGAATGACTAACACTGGTGCGCTTGTAAACTTGTCTTTTAGACTTTTGAATGCATTCTCGCACCTTTCATCCCAGAAAAAAGCTTGATTCTTCTTGGTCAACTGGGTTAATGGCGCTGCTATCTTGGAGAAACTTTGGATAAACTTACGATAATATCCCGCTAACCCCAAGAAACTTCTTACATCTGTTGCATTCTTGGGCGTAGGCCAATCTTGTACCGTAGCCACCTTTGCTGGGTCCACGGCAATACCACTCTCCGATACAACATGGCCCAAGAACCTCACTTCCCTCTTCCAGAAGTGACACTTAGAAAACTTTGCTTTCAATTGGTGTTTTCTTAACACCTCCATCGCTACTTTTAAATGTTCCTTGTGTTCTTCCTCTGTCCTCGAATAAACCAAAATATCATCAACGAACACAAGGACAGACTTATTCAACTGATCTCTGAATACCCTATTCATAAGATCCACAAAATATGTTGGGGCATTGGTCAGCCCGAATGGCATGACCAACCACTCATAAAACCCAGACGGCGTCCGAAATGCCGTTTTAGCTATACTCTCAGCTTCCACTCTAAGCTGATGAAAACCTGTCGCGAGATCCAACTGAGAAAATACTCTCGCGCCACTCAACTGATCAAACAAATCATCTATCCGCGGTAGAGGATACTTGTTCTTCCTCGTCACTTTATTCAACTCGCGGTAGTCTACACACAAACGAAGGGAACCATCCGCTTTGGTAGCAAACACAACTGGTGCTCCCCATTCAGAAACACTCCTTCTAATAAATCCCTTCTTCAAAAGATCGCTGACTTGCACCTCGAGCTCTCGCTGCTCTCTTGGTACCATACGACGAAGTGGCATCACTATAGGCCTGGCATCTTTTACCAAATCAATACGGAACTCAATCTCTCGGTGTGGTGGAAGTCCGGTCACTTCTTCGAAAACATCCGGATACTGGCTAACCACGGGCAAACCTGACAACTCACTATGCGGAATGTCGAGGGAGTTTAGAAAACTAGCCAATACCCCCTCACTGGGTAGACCACCAAACACTATCCTCCGCCCATCATCCGCTCTAGCTGTCACCAACAAGCCCTTACAGTCTACCACCACCCCGTATCTTCGGAGCCAATCTACTCCCAAAATAATGCCAAACCCAGTAAAGCCCAAAACAAAGCAATCACAAACAAACATGCATCCATGACTCGATAAGACCACTTAACGACAAATCATGCTAAGGCTAGTCGAACCACCAATCGGGTTCGTCACTACCAAAGGTCTATCGACAATCTCGGGCTCCAATCCCAACCTATCTACCAAGTCACTAGATATGAAAGAACTGGAAGCTCCGGTATCAAACAAAACTCTAACAGGAACATCATAAACAGAAAGCATACCTTGAATGACGACATTCTTTCCCTTCTCCGCCGCTGTTGGGGCATTCGACGAAGAAGGAATAGCATTAAGAGCGTAGGCTTTCACCATTTGCTTTTCCTTAAGGGGCTGTGGACACTTGTCCTTGTGATGTCCCAATTGGCCACAATTGAAGCACTTCCTATCTGCTGGCTTGGCCCGACAATTACTAGCATAATGGCCCTTCTTACCACAGCTGAAGCACTCCACATCTTGCTTATTCTTTTTCTTCTGGCCGTCCTTAGCCTGATTCTGCTTTCTTTTATTCTGGGAACCACCTTTGCCTCCACCACTAGCTTGTGGTTTTGGCTCATCTGCGGATGCAACCTCAGTCTTCGACTTAGGGTAGAGACTTTCCGATCTTAACGCTTTCCCCACAATCGATTCAAACGTCTCATCGATGTGGTTAATAAGTTTTTCCCCCAAGTACTGATCCAAACCAGTTATGAATTTCTCATTCTTTTTCTCGGCAGTATCAATAAGAGATAATCCATACTTCGACAAAGTGTCGAATTCAGCAATGTACTCCGAGACAGCTCTGCCATTCTGCTTGAGCTCTAAGAACTTCTTAAACAACATTGACTTCTGAGCAGCTGGAATGAACTTCTCACTAAAGCGAGCCTTAAACTGCTCCCAAGTAACCTGATCTTCGGGAGTAGCTGCCTTTATAGCATTCCACCAATTCATTGCCCGCCCTTGCAGCTGACGGGACGCTAGCTTTCTCTTCATCGCATCCTCGATACCCAAATCCTCGAAGATACGTTCGCAACTATCCAACCAATCCTGAACATCCGTAGCCGACTCCGTTCCGTGGAACGGCTTCCCACCAAGGCTAGTATAATCCTTATTCAGCTTGGCGAAGTCGACCCTTGGCGCCTGCACCATTGGACCACCCCCATTTCCACCATTGGGAGCTGCCCTCTGTACATCTCTAAGCATCTCTCTCATGAGGTCAGTAAACATCGTCCTCATGTCAGCAGCATTCCCATTATTGGCTCCCCTACCAGCACCTCTAGTATCTCGGCTCATCGTCAATCTGAAAAAGGAAACGATTAACGATTCCATAGTGGTGCTAGTGTAGTACGACTTCATTCTTATACTAGTAATAGTATATATATAGCTTTTAAAAACCAAAGTAATCACAAATACGCTCTCTCGTATACGTGTATTATCTCTCCCTGATAGCTTCCCTAGGTTAACTACGCAACCTGGCTCTGATACCAAGTGTGACGGCCCGTCCCGCACCAGCCTGCATTTCCTCCGAAAGTGCGCTGTACACATGCCCAGCTAGCACAGAATGGTCGTCAGAAGAAAAGAAAGAAGAGAATGAACTAATCAAGGGACCTGTAGGATGTCTCACAGCGCATGGGATAAAATATAATAATAATATACTTGACATAAAACAGGCGAGACAGTGCATAAGCTGATAACTAAAATCAACATCAATCATCAGAGCAGCGGAAATCCATATACAGCTTATTACAATTTTCCAAATTTACTGTCTCTAACACAAAAGAAAGCTAAAGTAGAAGATACACCAACAATGCCCAAGCAGTGATCTTCAACAACACAGGGAGAATATTATGTATATAGTACGTGGAAGCCTCCTGCTCGTCTCCGGATCATCTACCCGTGCATCACCAGCTAACCTGTCTCTAGTCTGCTCGTGTGAGCACCCAGAGTAATAAGAAGAGACATAAAACTCTGGGTCAGACATAAAGCCTGGTATGAGCGATAAGCATCTAAACAGAATAATAACAGGTATACTAAACCATACCTGAACCTGGACCTGCAACCAAAGAGTTAGTACCACATACCGTACAATGCTCTAAGGTGCCATAATAAATAGTGTCAGAATACGGGGGTGGGGTGTGCATGTCACAATGATAGCAAGCAAATCATCCATAGCAACCATCCTCACATCTCTCACTCAGTGCGTAAAGCGTACGACATCTACCACTTTGGAGCACTAGACAAACTGAGGCAACGACGAATCCCGACTTGTAGAAACCCTGCTATGACCAAGCCAAACACTTGGAGTCATGACCAAACATTTCAATGACCCACTTCATTGGTCGTAGCCCTTGGTTCTACCGATGCCATAATGGCCCTGAATCCGCCTTCGTACCTCCTACCATAGTGGTCCAAAGCTATAGACGTCGATAACCCCTTGGCACGCGTCCCGCAGCAAAGCCCAACCATGAAGCGAACTCGTTGATTCCCATCTGAATCTTGAGCTCTAACTTCTCATTTAGACTTCCTTTGCATCTCGGGTTTGGTCGAATTGGAGTTGGTCTTCAGAAGAGTCATCACGAAGTAGTAAAAGTACATGTCCAATTCCCCATGCTCGGTTCGGTTCGGATACATTCCCCGGTTCGGTTCGGAGTGCCACCATCCTCTGGGTTCGGGTCCTTCTCCCTCATGCGGTTCGGTTCGGTGCTCTCCCTCATGCGGTTCGGTTCGGTGATTCTGAAGCGGTTCGGTTCGGATACTCTCCGTCTCGTCAGCATCAGTTCGGTTCGGGTATTGTTCTCGGTTCGGTTCGGAATATGGTATCCATGCTCCTCTTTCTTCCACTTCAGTCCTCCTTGTTCCTTCCGATCCCACGCTACGCCCCTCCGATCCGACCAGGCCTTCCGTATTGCCTCTTCACGTCATGCTCCAGAAAGTACCACGCCCCGGTCCGGTTCGGATATGTCTGATCCGATCCCTACCCGATCCGATCCGGATCTCTGTAGCATTTCCTGCAGCTTTTCTAGCGAGTGTTTTGCGCCATACGACGGCGTTTTCGACCAATCTAACTATTCTAATCAATCATAAAACATACCAAAGAGTCATAGCAACATATAACAGCAACCACAAGCAACAAACAACAATTTAAATGAATCAAAATGGATCAAAAGTGGCTAAAACCTCACATTTTCTTATAATCCCTCTTAATCATGTTTAAGCATATGATTAGCAAAACACATCGAAATTAATCCAAATTTCTAACATAGCCTTAAAACATTATTTTAGAATTTTAAGGATTTTTCCAGAATTTATTTACGTATAAATTCGCTAATCTTCACTAATTACCCTTAATTAACTGTAATTAGTGTCAAAATGATGCTATCACTCACCTTTGCCACAACTAGAACCCCAAAACTGAAATATTCTCTGATTTGGCGCTGTTCCCAATCTTATACAGCAGCTCCAACCTTGCTTTGGTGCTTTTTCTTCTTAATTTAATGTTTGCTAAGCCTAATCTTCAATTAGAAGGTGATTTCTGGGTGTTTTAGAGAGATTTAGAGAGTGGAGGCCATGGCTAGGTTAAGGGAAATGAAAGTGGCGGCTGGAAAATGTCTAAAGAAATGTTTTCTAACCCTAATCAGCACATATATCCCCCTAAACCCGAAATTCCCCTTGGGCCTAGCTGCTAATCACCCGCTTAAGCCCACTTAAGCTGTTTTTCACCATCTGAAACTTGTTTCAGCCATATCTCCCAAACGGTGAGTCCGTTTGGCTAATGTGACCACTCTACGGAAAGAGAAACCATCATCCGGAGCCAATGGGAGTGGTTTCAGGTCAAAATTCCTTTCCAGTCAAAAGTTATGGCCAAAACAGTGATAACTAGGGGTAAAATGGTCATTTAAAAATCGAGAAAAATCATGAACATGGGAAATGACCCCAATAGTCGTCTCCCAAAGTTACATGACCATACGACTTCGTATGTGAAAGAAATAAATATCCTACGATCCTATGATGCGTAGAATACGGGTCGTTACATGCCCCCACAGAAGATTTTTACAAGCAATTTTTATATGTTTTTTTCTTTGCAGCAGAGCACCTGTAGAGTTTAGAAAATATTACAGTAGGGTATGGTTGTCCGTCCATAATAATTGGTTAGTGTTCACATTTCAAACTCCACTGTCTGCAACCCATTGACCTTTGATTTCTTTGTTTGTTGCTAAATTTTTTGTTCTCTTTGGCCTTTGATTTTTTTTTGATGAAAATAGGGGGGGGAAAATACTAAAACTAGGCTAGAAGTAAAAGAACTAAACTCAACATAACAAAACAAAACAAAAAAAAAATAAAAAAAAATGCTAAGCTAGAAATAAATAAATAAACAAAAAAAACAAAAACAAAGAGCTAAACCTAACAAAAAAATTAAAATAAAACAAGAATTAAACAAAACAGCACATAAAAACAGATCTCTCCTGCCTAAACGTGCTCAACACAACAATTTTCACACAACCAAACCGGCTTTAATAGTTTTTGATAAAGAAAGTTATTTCACTCGCAAAATCAAAAAGGCAAACACTTCTTTTTATTTCAAGTCAGGGAACCTCCAACCAAAAAGAAAGATCAGGAAGCAAATCCAACCCCCTCAGCTAAAATAAATCACGCCCCAAAGAAAAAGGAAAGCAAATCGCCCCTGTATGGTTTTCCACAAAATCATAGAAGAAAATCATAGCCAAATCCCAGTAACCACAAAAGTACCAAATAAATACCGATGTTATCACTAATCAAACTAAACAATTCCAAATTGATTTCCGACTTCGAGAATTTTGAATCGAAATGGAATTTCGATTCTGACTTGGGGGTTTCGGATTTTGTTTGATTCCTGTTCGAAGTGTTCGAATCGGATTGTGGAGGGTTTTAACATCTGACTTGGGAGTTTGTGCTGGGTTCGAATTGGGAGTAAGCGAAGCATTGTGGGTTTCTGGAATTGGTTGTGGAGAGTTCGAATTGGAGGATTAGGGTTGAAATTTGAATCGAGTTGCGAGATGAGGTGGACTGTTAAGGCCTATGGAAGGGGGATTGTAATGAGTGTTTGACCGAGAGGTATGAGGGTGGCGTGATCTGAGAGTTACGTTGGGCTGAGAGGAAGCAGTTCGAATTGAAGATGGGTTTAAGAGGGTGTTGTTGCGAGTTGATGAACGTGAACTATGATATGCGCTGGTGTGGGCTGATGACTGAAGGATTGGTGTGAATTGGTAGGAAATGGTTTTGGCAAGGGTGTTCTTCGGATCTCGGCGGTGGTTTGCAGTGCGATGGAGGGAAGGCAGTGGATGAAAGGTTGTGAAGTTTGTAATGGGATGTAGACAAGGTTTGTAATGACCCGGATTTTTGTGACTTTGGTTATCGCCATAAACTCAATGACGACTAACCAAAACATCGAAAAAATCCCAGTAATTAATGAAAGAAATTAGAGGTGAGGAAAGATAAGATAGAAACTTAGAATAGAAGAAGAAGAAGAAGAAGAAGAAGAACAAAACATCAGAGTAACACGAACCTCACAGTGGAACGAATAACATATAATATATAAAACATAACTTGAAATATACATCATTATATGTATACAAAAACATTATCAGAGTACAACACTTACAACTCAGCGGAAATAACTATAGCTATATAATCCTGAAGCCTCCTGCTCCAAGCTCTTCTAGTGTATCTGTAAATCCTGACTACTTGACTGCCCATACAAAATTGGGCACCCAAGATTTTAGGGAAAACAAAACAAAATAAACTCCGGGTCAGTCATGGGACTGGTATGAGTAAAACAGTTTAAAACAATTCGAACAAGTAAACGATATCTCATAAGACCACGCGGTATAACGGAACGGGTTTTTCCCTTATGAGAATCCAAAATATCTTTATATCAAAAACCTTTTGATATTATAATAATGTCTATCAACCACAATAATAATAATCATCTAGCAGAAACGCTTTCATCTCACGTTCTACATATGTAGTATACAATCAAAACCGCAAGCACGTATTGGTTAATGGATTTCCAACTATGACAAGGTATGGAACAACCTTTCGCTAGTGTACCTCTAGAGAGGAATACACTGGGTTCAACAAGAACATCTTGCAACCCGGCCACACATGACCGACCACTCATTTCGCTTGAGTGTATCGAATGTATATCATCAACGGTTGGGATCAACAACCGTTTCCCGAATGGGACAACATCAACAATAGATTTTTAGAAGTAAATGAAACTCTAGATTAGGTGATTATACACCCTACTTCGGAGCGACCGACTTAGCCATGCTGCCTGCCCGATTTCTGTCATTTACAGGTTGATGAGGCTTGAGGTTACGCTTCATCATCACATCAGATTCACTTCGAATGCCACATTGTCAGATCCATCGAAAATCACTAATTGACGTCTATAACAGTACATTACGTGTTAGCTAAAAGAAGTTCCCTTCTCTGCTTCCACTCTTGGTACGGTTAGAGAAATCAATATACGTGATCGTTTGGAAATACTCTGTCAGACATCCGTCCATACAAGTCATCCAGGAAAAGGATGAACCGAAGGTACTATTCAGTATATCCATCTTAGGCACGGTTATCTAGGACTTATACAATAGCCCTTACACTTTACTCCATCTTCAATTATCCTTGGCATATATGATTCGCAACGCTTATGCCAATACAGAGTGGTTTTTTGGATAATAATCCAACCGGTCTCTCCATATTAACAACGTTAAAATGGTCAAAACTTCGATAGTCTGTGATTTAACCATCAAAGAAAAACAGGTGTGCAAACAACGATATTATTTCCAGGAGGAAATTATATCGATCAATCATCATTCAACATTTATCTCTTTATTATATTTTTCATCTCCTGTTTCCCTATATTCAACATTTCTTATTTTTTAAATTTAGAAAATATATGTTATTACCATTGGAAAACATTTCCATTTCTTGTTTTTTGTATTAGAAAACATTTCTGATTCTTGTTTGGGAAAACATTTCCAAAACTCCTACGTTTGTATTAAACACATGTTTAGATAAAACATCGCTATGCCAACTCAAACCATTTCCTTTAATTACTAAATTCACTTAACCATCCTTTACTGGCGAACCTTAACCATTCCTTAGTTAAAAACGAAGCCAATCAAGTTGGGGTAGAACAACCTCTCAGACCTTAACTGAACAACATTTCTAACTCTGAAATAGGAAAAGTTCACTTTATATTTCTTTAACTAACTTCCTTACTTAACCTTTCTTTTCGAATAACTATATTCGATTAGCTCCTTTTGAGTAAACCATATTCGATATCGCACTTCGAATAACTCATTTGGATTTAACTAACTTCGACTAACTCCTTTAGATTAACTCACTTCGACTAACTCCCTTAGATTAACTCACTTCGAATAACTCCTTTAGATTTAACTAACTTTGACTAACTCCTTTAGATTAACTCACTTCGACTAACTCCTTTAGATTTAACTAACTTCGACTAACTCCCTTAGATAAACTCACTTCGAATAACCAATATTCGATAACTGCTCTGGATTAACTCTATTCGAATAACTCACTTTGAATAACTCTTATTTATTTGAACTCTATTCGAATAACTCATTCGAATCACTCTTCTCTCGAATACACTATATTCGATAACTCAACTTCGCTTAACTCCATTTGAATAGCTCTAACAGATTTACTCAAATTAATTTACTCTATTCGATTAACTCTTTCGGATTAACTCCTTTAATTTATTCCTTTTCTATTTGTTTACTTAACAAATAACTATTCCCTTTTCAATTCTATTTATTTAACAAGTAAATATTTCTTTTATCTTTTCTATCTATAAATGGTTTACTAATATATCCCTTTCATCTCTATTTTAACATATTTATTCCCCATAAATATTACCTTTATCTTTTCCATTTGTAAATGGTTTACAAATATTTCCTTTTTGATTCTATTTATTTAACAAATAAATATCTCCTTTTTTATAACTTATCCTTCGATTTTATAATTATTTCTTTTATAAAAATCCTTTTCCTTTTCTATATAAAATCCATTGATTTTATATAAATAATACATTTACAAAATACACTTTGAAAATCCCCTTTCCCACATCCAGTATTTCTTATGGTATTTAACATACCATATAACAACGATAAATATCGTCCAAACACACATAATCAACAACAGATTATATATCACGTCATATATCACAATATATGAATCACAATAAAATAAACTATTGAGGTATCTAGTCGGATTCCTCCAACCTGTTTCCCTGCATCACAAATGTTAAACAATATAGATAATCATCACTTTCAGTTCCATATGATATATTTTGTTAAACAGAATCAATATAGAAATACAACTAACTGACTTGTAGTTCAATCAAACAGTCAACACACAGTCAATCAGCCAATATTTAACAGTTCTAAAAATACAACATGAAATTATAAAATGTTCAGAGTTAGTGAGATTTACTCACTTTGGCAGTTCATCGTTAAAGAATGATAAACTGTTTGTTTGATTTGAATCAAACAATTTATTTTGCCGTAAATTCAAACGTGCTCGAATCCACTTCCATTCAGTCCCAATGTCTAGCCACCGTCCATACGATCCCAATGCAACTTACGGTTCGTCAATCTGATATCATATGGTCGAGATATAAATTTTACCAGTTATAAGGGCATTTATAATAGCATAACTTAATTTAAATTGATTTGGGCTTTACCAAAATAATTGGGCCCAACCTCCTTCCTCCTACCCGCTAGCTACAGCATCATCTTCTGTAAACAAAAAAAATCACGACGTGCTCCTTACTTCATCCATTACCGCAGCTTTGAACGACCCCTCTCCATCGTCTCTCAATTGAAAATTAAACAAACTACACCATATTTCATATCTTTGAATCCTCCTCCCGATCATACCTAACACACTCCATTCGCCTGCGACTAACAAAATCCGACTTCGGCTATTCCTCGACCTGCTACAGGTGACATCGACAACTTCCATCATAGAAATCACCAACAAAGCCACAAAGTCTTCTATTTCCTACACTGAATCTCAATTCGAACCTGAAATCCATCCTCATTGCCTTAATTAACTGCAGTATTGAACCCTAACTCGCGCGTTGGTTTCCAGCGAGAAAAATATGGGAATCGAACAACTTAAAACTTGTACTCAGTTGAAGAGAAACCCACCAGGAACTCTAATATATTTGTTCCTTGAATTATAGAATTTTCTATGAATTGTTTAGATTTTTTTTAGCAGATGATTTTCACGCTTGGAAAAGAAAGAAAACCAGCGGCGCACTTTTGACTATCAGAGGAATAGAACTAGGTTTAGGAAAGTGGGAAGTATATTTATAGGTAAATTTAAATATTTAAATATTAATTTAAGTATTCAAATTAAATGAACCGCTAATTTTATTTATTCTTTAAAATTCCTGTGATCACATATAATACCCAAAAATCATGAAACTGGACATGCAGCTACAGTTCGACATTGCGGACCTAATGAAACTGGTTTCGTCGAATTCCGACTTCATTTGCTCACACAACATATTTTTAACTGTCAAAATATCGACTGTTTTTCACTCTAAAAATCGGTACGGCCACATACTGACTTCAAAAGTCACGAAAACTAAAATCTAACAATAACTAAATATTGCGGTTCCAGCAAAATTAGTTTCGTCGAATTCTGAGGTCGTTTTCAAAACTGGCTATTTTTAAAGCTCTAGATGACCCATTTAAATATATAAATATATTTAAATATAATTAAATTAAATATAAATAAATTTCTATTATCGTATATATTCACAGTGGAATACCATAAAGCTCTACTGGGATTTACAACTCGATATTTCAAATCTGGGTCAACCCGATATTCGATTTATATTGAAATTCCTTTTTAAAATATAAATAATTCCTTTATAAATTATAAAGGAATTCCACAGCGACTTTTCTGAAATTTAATTTGGACGTAAATCAAAATCTACCCAACGAAATCCAGATTTTTCTCTTCCACTAGAAAGATATACTCCACCAGCTCCAAACGTTTCTTGTTTCACTGAAATCCGGCTTAAAATGAATCCTGTACATTCTGTTGAAGTTCAAATCGCCAAATTACGAACTGCAGTGCCATTTCAAGCTCGATTTTAATTATAATATAATTATACGTTCAAACTGTCGTTCAAATAATATATTCGTTATTCAAATTCAATTCCAAGCTGAATTAAATATCACAAATGATCCCGTTCACACCATATCGTCATTTCTGCCAATTCTGATTATTTCAGAATTAAATATATTATTTAATTTATTATTTTAATTAAATATTCATCATTATTTAATTTCACGACCATTTAATTCACTATATCACTATTTATATAATTAAATAAATTAATTATAATACCTCTGCAAATGCGGGTCATTACAATCTTCCCCACTTAAAATAATTTCATCCTCGAAATTGCTAAGGTAGAGAACGACCCGTTCGACTGGTTAGAACATATTTGTTTACTTCTTAACTTCAGTTTCAACTGAACCAATTTAATTTCAATTAAATTATTAATTAATTCTGACTAACGAAAATTTTCAAAAATCCTGAAAATTTTCTAACTCCTTAACTTTTCGAATTTTTTTGCCATAACCTCCTTTGTACTGGTCAACAGGTCAAACTCCAACTCGCCTCTTTGGGCCATCTCCATCCCAAAAGAAAACCAAACACCCAAGCGGCTTGCCAATTCGACTCATCAAAATCTCATACCATATGAAATATAAACTTGTACCTTTTTGTCGGCATATCATTTTATCCTTTTCACCTATTATCAATTCAGCGGATACAAGGGACATCCCAATCAAATTCCAATCTGCTTTTATCCACAGCACAACCATTCGCTTATATCCGAGCCAAATATCATTTCAACTCGAGTTTCTTCTCGATTCTCAACTCTTAACTTGATTATCACATTACACTTCAAATTTGAATCTCACAATCCAATTTGTCTTGATATCATTCTAATTCAATCTCAGTTACCACTTTACTGGCTTTACTTTAATTCAAATTTGCTTTCACAAACTTCTATTAAATTTGTTTTTAATTCAAACAGTCTTTCCCTAGGTGTTTTTTTTAAACAGTTTACTCTTTTCAAAAATCATAATTTCCTTTTGAACATGTCACTGAGCCCTTAATTAATATTCCATTAGTTAAATCACTTCTCTATTTCTTTATCAATATTTGTTAACCAAATATTTCCAATAACCATATTGGCTTTTTATGTTATTCGGAAAACATTTCCGAATATCGCCTTCCTTTACTTTCTAAACTTTAGAAAATATATGCTATTTATAATTGGAAAATATTCCAATTACTTATCTCTTTTCCGATCTCGTTTATTTCTATACTTAGGAAATATTCTTTATTATATTTCCAAGCTTACACTTGTTTGCGTTAAAACGGATGTTGTGTAAAACATCGTTACGACAACCCAAATACTATATTCAACTAACTCTTATTCAACATTGATCTTCGAGCCTAAAATCTTACTATTTATTTATTAATAATGAAATCAATCAAGTTCGGGTATAACTACCTCTCAGATTTTGACTGAATAACATTTATAACTTCAAAACAGGTATGACTACTTACTCGAATAATCAATACCATACAACTACTTATTCACTTTTAAACACGTATAAGCTTCCTCTTTCTTTTCTTACTAGATTTTATTCTTAGTCTTCCTTTTTGATTTTACTATTCTATTTCTTAGTTTGTTTCCTTATCGACTTCTATATATATATATATATATATATATATATATATATATATATATATATATATATATATCGATACGTTGATTTCTAACTATCAAATTATCTTAAAAATATTCTAACTCCTTAAATTCCCGGAAAAATTCGCCATAACCTCCTTTGTACTAGGAGCACCGGGATATTTCAAATAGCCTCCCATGGCCCTCACCAACCCAAAAGAAAAAGCCAAGTGGCTAGCCGATGCAGCTCATAAAATCTCATATATGAATTAAATACATACCTTTTCGTCGAGCATTCTATTTATATACCTTCATATCTTATCCATACCTATCTCATGTATATTTATACCTGCCCAATCTATTTTAACTATACCTGATCGTTATTAGTCAATTCGTTAATTAATTTGTTAATTAACTCTTTAGTCTATTTCACTTTTATATTTGAACATGACATGTTCAAATATATTTTAACTTGCTTATTAACTAATTTGAATCCAAATTTCAAATTTAAGTTCTATATTCGATTTCGAATATCCATTTACAAATCCAATTCACCTTTCAAAGTTCAACTTCAAATTCAAAACTCGATTAACTAATCCCTCTTCGACTTAGTTAATTCTATTCAATTTCTATTCAAATTTTATATCACTTCTATTATTCAAATCTATATATCAAATTCTATTTTTAAATTTAACACAACTTGTCTTTCCCAAAACAAATTCAAAACAGTATCTCTGGTAGTAATTCATCACTTACAACTCAAAAATGAATACTGATGATGCAGCTGTCATCATCAGAATCTATTTTCCAGCGATCGAAGTGAGTTCAATACTATAAAACCATTTCTAAACATTTCCACCTTGAAATTCATTTCAAAATATAATTCACACTGCTTGTAAAACAATTTAAAATCTCCCAGGATCTTTAATTTTCCTTATTTTTAATCCAAATCCATTTACAAACACTTATCTAATTTTCCAGAATTTTAATTCAATCTCTGGTTTAAATTTCAGATTTAACTCATCTGATTTCACATATTTCACTTATATGAATTCTGATTGGTTATTTACATAACCATTTAATTTATAATCTTACTCGATTATAATAACAACCAATATATCCACTACATCATAATTTTGATATATATATATATATCTTCTCTATATCAAGATATACCTTGGGTAAACATATTTTAATTTACCCTCTTTCCAAAACATATTGTGTCGACCCATCGTATTCGAATGTTTATAAACTCCTACCGATACAGTGGATCAAACTGATCGACCAGAACCCATAAATAACTCAACCCATGAATCTCCACAATATAAAACCACTTTATATCAAATTAAAAATACGTTCACTCGTATATATACACTCAACTCAATCTAGGGTATTACTAACCCTATCTCTACTGAGTCACGCCATAGAGCCATGGTAAATCACTTAACCTTCTGCTCTGATACCAACTGTAATGACCCGGATTTTTGTGACTTTGGTTATCGCCATAAACTCAATGACGACTAACCAAAACATCGAAAAAATCCCAGTAATTAATGAAAGAAATTAGAGGTGAGGAAAGATAAGATAGAAACTTAGAATAAAAGAAGAAGAAGAACAAAACATCAGAATAACACGAACCTCACAGCGGAACGAATAACATATAATATATATAACATAACTTGAAATATACATCATTATATGTATACAAAAACATTATCAGAGTACAACACTTACAACTCAGCGGAAACAACTATAGCTATATAATCCAGAAGCCTCCTGCTCCAAGCTCTTCCAGTTATCTGTAAATCCCGACTACTTGACTGCCTGTACAAAATTGGGCACCCAAGATTTTAGGGAAAACAAAACAAAATAAACTCCGGGTCAGTCATGGGACTGGTATGAGTAAATCAGTTTAAAACAGTTTGAACAAGTAAACGATATCTCATAAGACCACGCCGTATAATGGAACGGATTTTTCCCTTATGAGAATCCAAAATATCTTTATATCAAAAACCTTTTGATATTATAATAATGTCTATCAACCACAATAATAATAATCATCTAGCAGAAACGCTTTCATCTCACGTTCTACATATATAGTATACAATCAAAACCGCAAGCACGTATTGGGTAATGGATTTCCAACTATGACAAGGTATGGAACCGCCTTTCGCTAGTGTACCTCTAAAGAGGAATACACTGGGTTCAACAAGAACATCTTGCAATCCGGCCACACATGACTGACCACTCATTTCGCTTGAGTGTTTCGAATGTATATCACAAACGGTTGGGATCAACAACCGTTTCCCGAATGGGAAAGCATCAACAATAGAATTTTAGAAGTAAATGAAACTCTAGATCAGGTGATTATACACCCTACTTTGGAGCGACCGACTTAGCCATTCTGCCTGCCCGATTTCTATCATTTACCGGTTGATGAGGCTTGAGGTTACGCTTCATCATCACATCAGATTCACTTCGAATGCCACATTGTCAGATCCATCGAAAATCACTAATTGACGTCTACAACAGTACATTACGTGTTAGCTAAAAGAAGTTTCCTTCTCTGCTTCAACTCTTGGTACGGTTGGAGAAATCAATATACGTGATCGTCAGGAAATACTCTGTCAGACATCCGTCCGTACAAGTCATCTAGGAACAGGATGAGCTGAAGGTACTATTCAGTATATCCATCTTTGGCACTGTTATCTAAGACTTATACAATAGCCCTTGCACTTTACTCCATCTTCAATTATCCTTGGCATATATGATTCGCAACGCTTATGCCAATACAGAGTGGTTCTTTGGATAATAATACAAACGGTCTCTACATATTAACAACGTTAAAATGGTCAAAACTTCGATAGTCTATGATATAACCATCAAAGAAAAACAGGTGTGCAAACAACGATATTATTTCCAGGAGGAAATTATATCGATCAATCATCATTCAACATTTATCTCTTTATTTCATTTTTCATCTCCTGTTTCCCTATATTCAACATTTCTTATTTTTTAAATTTAGAAAATATATGTTATTACCATTGGAAAACATTTCAATTTCTTGTTTTCTGTATTAGAAAACAATTCTGATTCTTGTTTGGGAAAACAATTCCAAAACTCCTACGTTTGTATTAAACAGATGTTTAGATAAAACATCGCTATGCCAGCTCAAACCATTTCCTTTAATTACTAAATTCACTTAACCATCCTTTACTGTCGAACCTTAACCATTCCTTAGTTAAAAACGAAGCCAATCAAGTTGGGGGTAGAACTACCTCTCAGACCTTAACTGAACAACATTTCTAACTTTGAAATAGGAAAAGTTCACTTTATATTTCTTTAACTAACTTCCTTACTTAACCTTTCTTTTCGAATAACTATATTCGATTAGCTCCTTTTGAGTAAACCATATTCGATATCGCACTTCGAATAACTCATTTGGATTTAACTAACTTCGAGTAACTCCTTTAGATTAACTCACTTCGACTAACTCCCTTAGATTAACTCACTTCGACTAACTCCTTTAGATTTAACTAACTTCGACTAACTCCTTTTGATTAACTCACTTCGACTAACTCCTTTAGATTTAACTAACTTCGACTAACTCCTTTAGATAAACTCACTTCGAATAACCAATATTCGATAACTCCTCTGGATTAACTCTATTCGAATAACTCACTTCGAATAACTCTTATTTATTTGAACTCTATTCGAATAACTCATTCGAATCACTCTTCTCTCGAATACACTATATTCGATAACTCAACTTCGCTTAACTCCATTTGAATAGCTCTAACTGATTTACTCAAATTAATTTACTCTATTCGATTAACTCTTTCGGATTAACTCCTTTGATTTATTCCTTTTCTATTTGTTTACTTAACAAATAACTATTCCCTTTTCAATTCTATTTATTTAACAAATAAATATTTCTTTTATCTTTTCTATCTGTAAATGGTTTACTAATATATCCCTTTCATCTCTATTTTAACATATTTATTCCCCATAAATATTTCCTTTATCTTTTCCATTTGTAAATGGTTTACAAATATTTCCTTTTTGATTCTATTTATTTAACAAATAAATATCTCTTTTTTTATAACTTATCCTACGATTTTATAATTATTTCTTTTATAAAAATCCTTTTCCTTTTATATATAATATCCATCGATTTTATATAAATAACACATTTACAAAATACACTTTGAAAATCCCCTTTCCTACATCCAGTATTTCTTATGGTATTTAACATACCATATAACAATGATAAATATCGTCCAAACACACATAATCAACAACAAATTATATATCACATCATATATCACAATATATGAATCAAAGTAAAATAAACTATTGAGGAATCTAGTCGGATTCCTCCAACCTGTTTCCCTGCATCACAGATGTTAAACAATATAGATAATCATCACTTTCAGTTCCATATGATATATTCTGTTAAACAGAATCAATATAGAAATTCAACTAACTGACTAGCAGTTCAATCAAACAGTCAACACACAGTCAATCAGCCAATATTTAACAGTTATAAAAATACAACATGAAATTATAAACTGTTCAAAGTTAGTGAGATTTACTCACTTTGGCAGTTCATCATTAAAGAACGATAAACAGTTTGTTTGATTTGAATCAAACAATTTATTTTGCCGTAAATTCAAACGAGCACCAATCCACTTCCAGTCAGTCCCAATGTGTAGCCACCGTCCATACGATCCCAACGTAACTTACGGTTCGTCAATCTGATATCCTTTGGTCGAGATATAAATTTTACAACTTATAAGGGTATTTATAATAGCATAACTTAAGTTAAATTGATTTGATCTTTACCAAAATAATTGGGCCCAATCTCCTTCCTCCTACCTGCTAGCTACAGTATCATCTTCTGTAAACAAAAAAAAAATCACGACGTGCTCCTTACTTCAGCCATTACCGCAGCTTTGAACGACCCACTCTCCATCGTCACTCAATTGAAAATTAAACAAACTATACCATACTTCATATCTTTGAATCCTCCTCCCGATCATACCTAACACACTCCATTCGCCTGAGACTAACAAAATCCGACTTCGGCTATTCCTCGACCTGATACAGGTGACATCAACAACTTCCATCACAGAAATCACCAACAAAGACACAAAGTCTTCTATTTCGTACACTGAATCACTATATCACTATTTATATAATTAAATAAATTAATTATTATACCTCTTCAAATGCGGGTCATTGCAAGGTTGGACGTGGGATCTGTGTGAAAGCAGTTTGTTTAGGGGATTGGCAAGAACGTGATTTTGCTGGGATGATTTTGTGGATGAACTTGGTGTTGATTGGTCGATCTGCTGGTTTTGATTGTTGATGAAAATGTTCAGCGTTGAGGATGGAGTTGGTTTTGGGGATTGAAGTTTGGAGCAATTGATTTGCTGTTGGCTTGATGGTGGACTGTATATGTTGATGAGAAGGTGGATGTTGGAAGAAATTGGTCGGAAGATGTTCAGTTGTTGTGAGGGAGTATGTGATAGCAAGAAGTTGGTGCGAACGAGATTGTGGCAAGAGATGGATCTGATTTTCAAGCACTGAAGTTGGTGGAGTTTGGAGATTCTGTGTAACACCCCACGTCCATTAATGTCACTCACAAAGGGAATGCATTAACTTCTATGGAGCGTTTTAAGTGAGTATAGAACAGAAACTTAACAACAAGACAGATATAAACAGTACTTAAACTTTAAAACTTTATTCATTGCAGCGGAAAATACATATGTTTGATTACATCATCAAAAACCAGAGTCAAAGTACATAATATCCATCTTGACTAAACCAAAGTACATAAATTGAAAGACATAATCCCCAATACAAAATAGCCATAAATAAGAGAGGCTGAACTTTACTTCAACGATCCAAGCAATCTTCTAAAAGCAAGAAATATAGCTGTCCAAAATCAAGCTCCACTGGTGCTAGTTCCAACCTGAGCACCTGGGGGGAGGGCAAGGAAGAAAAGAGGTGGAAACAAAGGGGGCCAGACATAAAGTCTGGCGAGTGCGATAACTTTAACGATATAATTACCAAAATAACAAGGCTAAGGCATAAGTTGGAAAATAAGGAAATGAACGTGAATAATTGAGTATGACAGAGTAAATAAGAAAACAAGATTGACCTAAGATAACGTTAAAGCGCACCTAAACCACTACAAGATAATTACTATACTGCACCACCACTACTATACTGAACCACCACTAGTCTCCCTAAGGTTGATCCCGCCTTCAAAACTTAATAATGATAATGGTAGTTTTGTGCACCCCTAGTTGCCTTCATAGGTGCCGCCTGCCCCTATCCCCACTAGGTGTACCCACTACCCCTATGCGATCGGCTCCCTAACTCGTAGATACCCGTGCTGGCCCCACAGTGGGGTGTATCACTCCCCAAAGTGGCAACCCGATACAACCAATAATGCACGGCTTATACCTACATGATGCAACAATGTCTTACCTACCAGCCCGGGTCCACACACGCATATGAACCCGTTGGACTTGCGTTGCCACCGCTAACCCGGTTTGGCCTCTTACAGTCAAGCCCAGTATGCGTGTCCCGTCCTCGACTTGGTTCGAGCCCACAAAGATACGTATGGGTTACTGGTTGAAACGGGCCCCCATTACTTGACACAAGCTATCCACCTAAGCTTGGTCCCCTCTAGTACATCCCACTTAACTCACTTCTTATTCATGTTTCAATTACATGCTTCAAATTTTGGTTAAGTGTTTCAAATCGTATTTCCAATGCCACCCAAGGCACCCACTAGATTCCACATGCCGCCCAAGGCACCCACTTAACCCCCTCATGTCCCACTACTTGTTTATCTGGTTAAGTGTTTCTTAATTCATTAAGACCGTAACCTCATAAAGACCTCTCACATTAGACTGGCATTTGTGGCAGCTGGATTTGCCGGGCGGGTCCGGGCAGTCTTACACCACCAAAGAGCCTAACCTCATGTCTTTACAATTGTTACATATTTAATTTATGCCTAAGACCTCCCACATTAGACTGGCATTTGTGGCAGCTGGATTTGCCGGGCGGGTCCGGGCAGTCTTATACCACAAAAGAGCATAACCTCGTGTCTTAGATGATTAATTACTCCTTATTAATCATCCCCCAATTTGAATTACTTTCCCTATTCAAATTATCAATTAATTCCAAATTTAACTATGGGCATAATTGACTCAATTATGTCCATCTATTTATGGTATGCAAAATCATACCAATTATCTTCACAATTTGTTTTATGCCATTTAAGGCATTTATGCCAATTAAATCTTTCTAATATTATCCCCTTTTCCCCATGTTGTACGTCCATTCGTTTAACGTAAAATATACGTTAGACTCGAATAGTCTAACTCATGAAATAAAGAGAAAACATCACAACATTCATATAGATAAAACTGGATCTAAACATAGGGGTGAACTTGCATGTGTGAATGATGTTCTACATCTAAAACTTGCATAGGCCAAAGTTACAACTTGCATAAAACTACACATGTCATAGATCCAAAACTAAAGGTGTAAACTTGTTTAGATAATGGTCACAAACTTGCATAAATCATGTATGTCATAGATCTACATCTAAAGGTGTAAACTTGCATAGGCAATAACCACAAACTTGCATAACATGATTCATATTCATATATTTATATAAACTTGCATATGTGATTTATGCAACATAACAATGGTCTAAACTTACATCTAACATGTAAAATATCATATAGAATTTAGCATATAACTCACACATGTCATAGCCTAACTTTTAGATCCAATTCACATAAAATAGGTGTCATGAAACATGTAAGGTTATGCATAAAATTTACTAACTTGCATATGATCCATATCTAAATCAATGCCTAAACTTGCATACATACATATGATTTATCATATGAATCAACATAACCAAACTAGCATATGAAACATTATCATGAATTGATCAATTATATAATTACAACATAGATGATAACTTTACAACATAGATGATAACATCACAACATAACATCATAGAACTTACAACGTATATGATAACATCAATAATTCACATCATATCCAAATAATCCACATCATAACTCAATACAATTAATTTGCTAATTATTTTATTAAAGAAATCAAACTCACAACTCAAAGAAGGTCTTGAGTTCTGAATTCCGAATTCTGAATTATGAAGTTGTATTAGCTTTCCTTTGGAGAAGATTCGTTGTTAGAGTTGAATAGGACTAATTTGATTTGCTGTTCTTCCTCTTTAATTGGTGGCGGCTACTCTAGGTTATAAGATGACAACATGACGACCATAGTTTCAGTTTTTATTTTGATTTAGGGTTTGAGTCTACCCATGTTTATATAGAATTTTAATTTAATTATAGCCGTCGGATGATCTTAGGGTTAATCAAAACCATTCAGTTGGAATAGGGTGACACCTTAGCCCTAATAACTCAGTAAGGAGTCAGAATGGACTCAATACCACGGGCCAGACTGAACCAGAAAGCAGTGCAGGCCTGCTGCTCGGCCTGGGCGCACTTGGCAGGTGCGCCAGTGCAAATTTGTACTGGCGCACTTCCCAAGTGCGCCAGTGCAATTCTTTTTTTTTTCTTCTGACTTTGTTCGTCCATATCTTCTTCATTTGATATTCGTTTTACGCAAACTCGGATTCTATCTCGACTAGAATTCCGAGACGAACACAATGGCGCAACCCATTTCCCTTAATTCTCACGTCTGAGATTAATTATTCTTTAATTTAGTTAATTCGATTATTCAAAAATCTGGAGTGTTACATTCTCCCCTCCTTAAAGGATTTCGCCCCCGAAATCTCCAAGTTAAGAAGAATGCATATCCTAACATCCAAACAACCATCTACTGAACCATCAAACACATGCATCCATTGTCCTTATAAATTCCTAATGTTGTATGAACATATGTAAGAAGTGTGTGTATATGTTCCTTATCTAATGCAAAATGAGGCGGTCTACTGATTCAGTTGGCCTCCTTAATGCAAACCATGATAGTGCAATGCGTCCATCATGTATGCGAAAGAATCATATCGATACATATTATTTCTACATGTGTGCACAACCATTCACCAAAATGCAACATCCATATGATGGTACAACCATTATACATCCATTACTTAAATATGTACACACATTTATATGCAATATGCAATATGAAGTGACTGAGCCGATCTAGTGCCTAAAGTGTGTGTATATGCATCCACGAGCAACCACTATCAAACACTTGCATCCACATGCATCCATCACCCATAACATGTCTCAAACACATGTTTCAACCATAGGACTATCCTATCTAAAGGTCAAAGATACTAACGAGAGGACATACTAAAGATAAGATAGGTACAAGCTAAGCGATAAAGGAGAAATTAAAAGACATATCCTCAAAAAGAAAAGGGTACAATGAACGCATATTCTCTTCCGTCTCCCAAGTAGCGTCGCTCTCATCATCTCCCCATTGCACTTTGACTAGCTTGACCTCTCGATTCCTCAACTTTTTAATCTCCGACCCAAGAATGCGTGTAGGAGCTCGTCGAATCATCGCATCATACTCTATCTCCACCACTCTAAGCAAGCTCGGCTCTACCACTTCCGCGGTCTCGTGCAAGCATTTCCTCAAATTTGATACATGGAATACATCGTGTACACCACTAAGTCTCTCAGGCAACTCCACTCTATATGCCATCTGCCCAATCCTTTCCTTAATAGGAAACGGCCCTACGAACCTTGGCGCTAACTTCCCAACGGACCCAAAGCGAACGACAATCCGTAATGGAGACACTTTGACAAAGACCATGTCCCCGACATCAAACTCAAGATTTGTTCTCCTATTGTCCACATAAGATTTCTGCCTGTCTTGTGCCGTCTTCATCCTCCTTCGAATCAGATCATTCTTTTCCGAAGTCTCTCTAATCATATCGGGCCCAAGTAAGATCTTATCTGTAGACTCCCACCAACATGTAGGCGAACGACACGGCCGTCCATAAAGAGCCTCGAATGTTGCCATGCCAATGCTAGACTGAAAGCTGTTATTATATGCGAACTCCACCAACGGAAGATGTTCCTCCTATGTACCTCCGAAGTCTAAGACACACAACCTCAATAGGTCCTCTAGAATACGATTCACCCTCTCGGTCTGGCCGTCCGCCTGTGGATGATATGTGGTGCTTAAACATAACTGAGTCCCTACCGTCTCTTGTAAGCTTTTCCAAAATTCGCTAGTAAAGATAGGATCGCGATCGCTCACTATGCTAGAAGGAACACCATGCAAACGAACTATCTCTCGAATGTATACGGAGGCTAACCATGGAGCAGTCCTCTTACTCTTCATGGGAATGAAATGGGCGCTCTTAGTAATTCTATCTACCACGACCCAAATCCCCATATTACCCTTCCTCGATCTCGGTAACCCATTGATAAAGTCCATTGAGACACTTTCCCACTTCCATTATGGGACCTCCACTGGGTGAAGCAATCCACCGGGCTTCTTTTGCTCTGCTTTTACTTGTTGTCACACCAAGCATCTAGCGACAAATTCGGCCACATCCTTCTTCATGCTGGCCCAAAAGTAAACTCGTCTCATGTCCATGTACATCTTATCCCCGCCGGGATGGATGGTCATCTTCGAACGATGTGCATCATCAAGAATGGTCTTCCTTAGGTCCTCGTTTTTTTGGTACACAAAGTCTACCGTCCCTACGTAACCAACCCTTATCATCTAGGGTATGCCTACGGAGATGGCTCGATGACCCCTCTCTTTTGAGCTTTTCTACTAACTTAACCAACTGCGGGTCATCTCACTGTGCCTCACCGATCCGTCCCAAAAGCGTAGTTCTGACCTCTAAGGATGCTAGAAAACCGGGTACAAAGTCAATGGAAGGTCTAAAGTCAAATGTAGAGATGAACTCTAAGCTTCGCCGCTCAACAAACAACGGACTCAAGGACAACATTTTCCTACTTAAGGTATCTGCCACCACGTTACCCTTGCCAGGGGTATATGCTATCTTGAAATCGCAGGACGCTAAGAATTCCATCCACCTTTGCTTCCTTAAGTTCAAGTCCTTCTGAGAGAACAAGTATTTTAGCGACTTGTGGGCAGTGAAAAATTCGAATTTATCGCCAAGTAGATAATGACGCCAAGACTTAAGCACGAAGACAATAGCTGCCAACTCTAGGTCATGTGTAGGGTAATTTCTTTCATGCACTCTCAGCTGCCTTCCACCATAGGCTATTACCCTTCCCTCTTGCATTTAGACTGCGCCTAGTCCTGTCCCACAAGCATCGGTATAAATGGTAAATGGCTTACTCCCATCTGGCAACACTAAGACTGGGGCTGTGGTCAAAGCTCTCTTCAAACGTTGGAACGCATCATCACAATCTACGTCCCATGTGAAAACTAGGTTCTTCTTCGTCAAGCGTGTTAATGGGGCCGATATTTTTGCGAAGTCTTTGATAAACTTCCTATAGTAGCCAGCCAACCCTAAGAAACTCCTCACCTCGGTAGCATTTTTAGGGATCTTCGATGGCCACTACCTTCGTGGGATCCGCAGCTATCCCTTCTTTGGAAACCACGTGCCCTAAGAATCGCACTTCCTTCCTCCAAAAGCGACACTTAGAAAATTTAGCTTTTAGGCTATGCGCTCGAAGAGTCTCCAACGCTTTCCTAAGATGTAGGGCATGCTCTTCCTCGCTCTTAGAAAAGACCAAGATGTCATCTACAAAGACTACCACGAATTTATTAAGGTACTCCCTAAACACCCTACTCATCAAATCAACAAAGTATGCGGAGGCGTTTGTCAAACCGAAGGGCATCACAAGCCACTCGAAGAAGCCGCCTGGAGTCCTAAAGGCAGTCTTGTCTATGCTATCTTCAGCCACTCTCAACTGATGGAAACCTGTGGCTGAGTCCAACTGCGAAAATACTGAGGCGCCAACTAACTAATCGAAGAGATCGTCAATCCTCGGCAGTGGGTGTCTATTCTTCTTAGTAAGCTTATTAAGTTCTCTATAGCCCACACATAGTCTAAGGGACCCATCTTCCTTTGTGGCAAATACTACTGGAGCACCCCACTCCGATATACTACGTCTGATGAACCCCTTCTCAAGCAATTCCTTCACTTGCTTATTGAGTTCTCTTCTCTCTCTTGGAGCCATGTGGCGCACTGGAAATGCAACTGGCTTTGCATTATCTACTAGATATATTCAAAAATCTATCTCACGTTTTAGGGGTAAACCCCTCACCTCATCGAAGACATCAACATATTCACGGACTATACGAACAGAATGCAAATCATCATCGGATGCGTCAAGGGATTCTAGGTAGCTAAGCATTACTGGACCTCTAGGGTCACAAGAAATATCAAGGGTCTTTCCACAACGAGTCAACAATCTAACTACCCTTCTTTCACAATGTAGGATGGCCCCATATCTAGTGAGCCAATCCATACCTAGAATCAAGTCGTAGCCCATGAAGCCAAGAACAAAGGCGTTGCACTCAAACTCAACGCCCAAGATAAACACTCTCAAATCCTGACAAATCATAGAAAGTTGAGCCGAACCACCAATAGGATTTGAGACTACTAAGGGATCAGTAACTAGACTATTATTTAGGTGCAGTGTTTCAACTAGTGATGTAGAGATAAACGAATGTGATGCACCAAAATCGAATAAAGTACGGACAGGATGATCAAACAGAAAAACTAAACTTTCAATGGAAATTGCTCTACCTCGTTCTTCCAGCGGTGGGACCACGAGAGCCTGAACTTGTCCCCTTGCCTTCCCTAGTGCCATAAGAGCCTGCACCTGTCCTCCTGAGGTAGACCCTGCCCTCTGCCTTTCTTTGGGCAGTCCTTAATTAGATGTCCCGCTTCGCCACAGTGGAAACAACCAGTCTTCTTTTTCTTCCTACAATCTTTGCTTAGATGGCCTAGTGTCCCATAGTTAAAACATCTTTTCTTTCCCTTAGCATTGTTGCCTTTACCACCTTTCTTGCTCTGTTGTTGCTGTTGCGGCTTCTTTTGATCCCCTTTCTTCTCGGGTGCCTTATTAGCATTGGCGCCCTTCTCCTCTTCATGCATAAGCGCCATGTCAACTAGTCTTTTAAAGGTAGCTCCCATGGGAATGTGGGTCATATCTAACCCATGAGGCGGCTCGTTCAAACCCTTAACAAATCTTAGAGCCTTCTTTTCTGGAGTTTTCACCAAGTCCAAGCCAAATCTCGCAAACTGATTGAACTTGTTGACGTATTCTTTCACCGATAGATTCCCTTGCTTCAGCGCCAAAAACCTTTCCATGTATAGATTCTCTTCAGCCCGTGAGAGAAACTTCGCCTCAAACCTCCGCCTAAAATCTGGCCATGTATCGACTGGACGTTCTCCATTAGTGACCTCCCACCAAAACGAGGCCTCATCCTTCATTAGCCAGGAAACTAACTGGACCTTTCTTCCATCTTCCACTTCAAAGATCCCAAACAATTCTTCCACCTCCTTTAGCCAATTACGAGCTTCAACAAATGTCTCCGTCCCGTGAAAAGATTTTCCACCCATTGCCCCAAAGTCCTTACATACCTTTCCAAAAGTATCAACACGAGGAGGAGGAGGAGGAGGAGGGGGAGGAGGAGGATTTGTTGGACCTGCAATGGTGGCCCTAGTCTCCAAATACCTCCTAAACCATCCTGGTATCGTTATCCCCTCGGTATCTCGGGAATTCCAGACATACTGAAATGAAAAAGGAAAGATTCAATATAAAAGAACCGAAGGAAGGATATATGGCTCTTGGGGTTATGCTTTCTAAAATAAGCTTTTCTCTTGAAAATACTTTCCTTAAAACATACTTTTGAAGGTACTTTTTTATAAAAGTGGTTTTGAAAAACAGTTTTTCAAAATTCATATCTGTTCTGGTAACCTTCAGCTCTGATACCACACCCCACGTCCATTAATGTGACTCACAAAGGGAATGAATTAACTTCTATAGAGCGTTTTAAGCGAGTATAGAACAGAAACTTAACAACAAGACAGATATAAACAATACTTAAACTTTAAAACTTTAATCATTGCAGTGGAAAATACATATGTTTGATTACATCATCAAAAACATGAGTCAAAGTACATAATATCCATCTTGACTAAACCAAAGTACATAAATTGAAAGACATAATCCCCAATACAAAATAGCCATAAATAAGAGAGGCTGGACTTTACTTCAGCGATCCAAGCAATCTTCTAAAAGCAAGAAATACAGCTGTCCAAAATCAAGCTCCACTGGTGCTAGTTCCAACCTGAGCACCTGAGGGGGGGGGGGGGAAGGAAGAAAAGAGGTGGAAACAAAGGGGGTCAGACATAAAGTCTGGCGAGTGCGATAACTTTAACAATAAAATTACCAAAATAACTAGGCTAAGGCATAAGTTGGAAAATAAGGAAATGACCGTGAACAATTGAGTATGACAGAGTAAAAAAGAAAACAAGATTGAACTAAGATAACGTTAAAGCGCACCTAAACCACTACAAGATTATTACTATACTGCACCACCACTAGTCACCCTAAGGTTGATCCCGCCTGCAAAACTTAATAATGATAAAGGTAGTTTCGTGCACCCCTAGTTGCCTTCATAGGTGCCGCCCCCTATCTCCACTAGGTGTACCCACTACCCCTATGCAATCGGCTACCTAACTCATAAATATTCGTGCTGGCCCCACAGTGGGGTGTATCACTCCCCAAAGTGGCAACCCGATACCACCAATAATGCACGGATTATACCTACACGATGCAACAACGTCTTAACAACCAGCCCGGGTCCACACACGCATATGAACCTATTGGACTTGCGTTGCCACCGCTAACCCGGTTTGGCCTCTTACAGTCGAGCCCAGTATGCATGTCCCATCCTCGACTTGGGTCGAGCCCACAAATATACGTATGGGTTACTGGTTGAAACATGCCCCCATTACTTGACACAAGCTATCCACCTAAGCTTGGTTCCCTCTCGTACATCCCACTTAACCCACTTCTTATTCATGTTTCAATTACATGTTTCAAATTTTGGTTAAATGTTTCTAATCGTATTTCCAATGCCACCCAAGGCACCCACTAGATTCCACATGCCACCCAAGGCACCTACTTAACCCCCTCATGTCCCACTACATGTTTATCTGGTTAAGTGTTTCTTAATTTATTGAGACCGTAACCTTATAAAGACCTCTCACATTAGTCTGGCATTTGTGGCAGCTGGATTTGCCGGGCGGGTCCGGGTAGTCTTACACCACAAAAGAGCCTAACCTTGTGTCTTTACAATTGTTACGTATTTAATTTATGCCTAAGATCTCCCACATTAGACTGGCATTTGTGGCAGCTGGATTTGACGGGTGGGTCCGGGCAGTCTTATACCACAAAAGAGCCTAACCTCGTGTCTTAGACGATTAACTACTCCTAATTAATCATCCCCCAATTTGAATTACTTTCCCTATTCAAATTATCAATTAATTCCAAATTTAACTATGGGCATAATTGACTCAATTATATCCATCTGTTTATGGTATGCAAAATCATACCAATTATCTTCACTATTTATTTTATGCTGTTTAAGGCATTAATGCCAATTAAATCTTGTAATATTATCCCCTTTTCCCCACGTTGTACGTTCATTCGTTTAACGTAAAATATACGTTAGACTCGAATAGTCTAACTCATGAAATAAAGAGAAAACATCACAACATTCATATAGATAAAACTAGATCTAAACATAGGGGTGAACTTGCATGTGTGAATGATGTTCTACATCTAAAACTTGCATAGGCCAAAGTTACAACTTGTATAATTCTACACATGTCATAGATCCAAACCTAAAGGTGTAAACTTGTTGAGATAATGGTCACAAACTTGCATAAATCATGTATGTCATAGATCTACATCTAAAGGTGTAAACTTGCATAGGAAATAACCACAAACTTGCATAACATGATTCATATTCATATATTTATATAAACTTGCATATGTGATTTATGCAACATAACAATGGTCTAAACTTACATCTAACATGTAAAATATCATGTAGAATTTAGCATATAACTCACACATGTCATAGCCTAACTTTTAGATCCAATTCACGTAAAATAGGTGTCATGAAACATGTAAGGTTATGCATAAAATTTACTAACTTTCATATGATCCACATCTAAATCAACGCCTAAACTTGCATACATACATATGATTTATCATATGAATCAACATAACCAAACTAGCATATGAAACATTATCATGAATTGAACAATTATTTAATTACAACATAGATGATAACTTTACAACATAGATGATAACATCACATCATAAAATCATAGAACTTACAACGTATATGATAACATCAATAATTCACATCATATCCAAATAATCCACATCATAACTCAATCCAATTAATTTGCTAATTAATTTATTAAAGAAATCGAACTCACAACTCATAGAAGGTCCTGAGTTCCGAATTTTGAATTCTGAAGTTGTATTAGCTTTCCTTTGGAGAAGATTCGTTGTTAGAGTTGAATAGGACTGATTTAATTTGCTGTTCTTCCTCTTTAATTGGTGGCGGCTACTCTAGGTTATAAGATGACAGCATGACGACCATAGTTCCAGTTTTTATTTTGATTTAGGGTTTGAGTCTACCCATGTTTATATAGAATTTTAATTTAATTATAGCCGTCGGATGATCTTAGGGTTAATCAAAACCATTCAGTTGGAATAGGGTGACACCTTAGCCCTAATGACCCAGCAAGGAGTCAGAAAGGACTCAGCAACATGGGTCAGACTGAACCAGAAAGCAGTGCAGGCCTGCTGCTCGGCCTGGGCGCACTTGGTAGGTACGCCAGTGCAAATTTGTACTGGCGCACTTCCCAAGTGTGCCAGTGCAATCCTTTTTTCTTTTCTTCTTCTGACTTTGTTCGTGCATATCTTCTTCATCTGATATCCGGTTTACGCAAACTCGGATTCTATCTCGACCAGAATTCCGAGACGAACACAATGGCGCAACCCATTTCCCTTAATTCTCACATCTGAGATTAATTACTCTTTAATTTAGTTAATTCGATTATTCAAAAATCTGGGGTGTTACATTCTGCGTGGAGTATGAGAAAGTGGGGATTGGAAGATGAAAATTGAGGAAGATAGCTTTGAGGCAGAAGGAACGTACAAGAGAGAAAATATAGGAAGGGATTTTCTTAGTGAAATTTTTTAAGGAAAGAGATGTAAAAGGGGAAAAAATTGCAAAATCGGGAGGAGATCTAATTATTCAAGTAGAAAATAATCACAAGGCAGAAAGGAAAGATTTTAAAAGAGATTTTTTTGGAAAGAAATTACAGAAATAAGAGGGAAACAAAAGGAAATAAATGTAAAAATTAGAAAGGTGATTGAAAGATGGAAAGAAATTTGAGAAAATTTGTTATTTTTTTCTCTTGTTTAGTTCATGATAGTACCAAGTAATTGATACACCAATTCACAGCTCAAAATTTTTTTCTATATATACAAGGAAATAAAAGACAAAAAATAAATAAAATAAAAACTAACATGAATCAGAAATTAATTAAATAATAAAATTAATTTTTTCCTCCCCGGCAACGGCGCCAAAAACTTGATTGTCATTTTTCTATTAATTAGAAAAGCGAAAATTTTAAAATAAATTCTGCAAGCGCACAGATCGTGTAATATGCAGGTCGAATCTCAAAGAGGCAAATTAAATCAAATTATTTAGATAATTTCTTGGGCGAGTTAGACAAAGCTTGGAGTTGGGTTGAAAAACAATAAAAATTGAAACTGTAATTTGATTCAGAACAAATCTAATTGAACCGACGATCAAATCACAATTTTCAATTAAAAACCAAATAAAACTATGAATCAGATTTGAATCTAATCAAATCCGATTTGAACTAGGAAAGCAATAAAAAGCAAAAATTAAAATTGCAAGGTAAAATAACTAACAGAAAATAAATTAGGATTACCGCTGAATCTAATCAGACGGTAAATCACTAATGAAAATAAGTGAAAAATACAAATAATGTTCTACCAAATCTAATTGTGTAGCCGACACTAATTGCTAAGAAAAAGTAAAAAATGCAGAAAAGAGGAAAAAAAACTTTATTAATTCTAGGATGATGTTTACAATGAGATTACAAGGGTATTTATAGGATAGATAGCCAACCCTAACCATAATACAATGACAAATGGGCCTTAGGGAAATCACAAAAGAGTTTATAATGAGAATTACAAATGGGCGTTAGTGAAATCTAGTAAATTTTGGCTTTCCTCTTTTCCTCTTGTTTTCTTGACAAGCCTTCCTTGATTTATGATATGGATCTTCTTTCTACCAATTATTTTCTTGTCCAGAAAGCAACTTGATGTCCGATCTTCATCTGCAAGTCTTCATATGCATATACACTGCATTTTGATCTTTATTTTCTATTTTTCTGACTACATATAGCTTAGTTGGCATATCTGTAAATGTAACAAAGCAATACCCAAGTAAAATTTATTTATATACAAAAGATAAGATATAAGAGCATAAAATAAACATATATCTATGTCAATCATATAAGTTTCCGTAATACTACCCATCGATCATCTCTTCCAACTTACCACCTCATGGTATCATACCATATTGAACCTACATCCATAGCAAAAGACACGAACTAGAGCATAAACGAAGTATCGAATTATTTACCCTATTTGGTATCCTCCACGCATGATCATCATCGGTACGCAGTATCTTGTTTCCTTGTCTCTTATTCTCTATAAGCATGCACGGTCTTCCTGAGACCATCAGTCCTCGACTGAAGGCAATTGTTGCCAGTAAGAGTCCATAACAACCAATATTATAATTGTGCTCCTAACCCATTCTTATTGAACTGCTCTTTTGATCTCTTATTTACGTACTTCTGCATAAGCATGTGACGATCTTCCTAAGATCATCAATCCACAACTTAAAGGGAACGTGGTTGGCACAGGTCCTTTCTGATAATATATGTTCTCTTTTCATAGCCTAATCCTATATCTGAGCCCAACCTATTGACTCGGTTTCTGGTCTGAGCCTATGACATTCTACTTTTATCATATTAGGTTCTATTCTTTTCTTTTCATTATGATTTTCTAACATGTCAACAAAATTCTCAACTATCATAATAAATTGTTAGTGTCTTTTACTTTTTAAATTATAACACTTGTCATAATTACTGTAAATTCCTTTAAATTTTCATAATTCAGTCAGATTCATTTTTTTTATTACAGACCTATAATTTATATAAATGTTTTCTATAAATTTAGTATTCTTTTATTTAATCCTTATTTGTAAAGTTTACATTTTTATTCTATTTTTCATCCACAAAAAGAGAATTAAAATATACATATTTAAACTAATATTTAGAGATCAATGTATTTTTATGCACAAATATAAATAATTGTGTAAAACTGTAAATAACCGAGGGAAGTAAAGTAACTACAAGAGAAAAAGACTGAAAAATCGACATATAAAAATTATTTAAAATCTGTAAGAAAAAATTAAAAAATACTTGCATAAAATAACTTAAAACTGTAAGAAAATTATAGGAAAAACTACAACTATTTAGAACCCTATTTCTTTTAATTACTTTCAAGTCTAAATAATTACAAATATCACATGTTGTCCCTATCTCTTATGTGTGGCCTTCCCAGATTCTGTACTTAGGTTGACGATAAATATTTTTATTTTAGAAATCTCTTCCCATTGAAAAATTTAATTTAAGGCCCTGTCTTAGGAAAAAAGACACCAAAGAGAAAAGATTTGTGTTGTGAATGAATAACTAGGTCTAGAGTATTATATATAGTGTAGTTAGGGTATCTCAAGCCATTAGATTAGTCAATTTAATTTGGTCCAAACACACCAATAAGTCAATTTTAGCCATTAGATTATGAAAACAACGTTCAAGATCACTCAAATTTATCTATGAAATATTATCGGTTCGTACCTAGATGAAATTTCGTCTAGGCTCTTTTGTGGGTCGACCCGAGCTGGGTAAGGGTCAACCTATCAGTCGATCAGACCCTATGCTGGGTCAATCACTATGGGTTTTTTCTCCTTCTTTGTTGTGTTAAATTATAAATTATCATATTTTTCTGATTTCTTATTTCTTTGATAATTTTTTCAAACTAACTCGGATTTTGATAAGTTATATATGTAAATTGCTCAAAAGATTGCTATGGACCCAATGGTGTAACTCTTGTAGCTAAATTTTGACAATTTCATAAACATATTTATTTATTAGTTAATTGTTTAATTAATTACTATTAATTAAATTTTATGGTTATTACAGGTGAGGATCTATGGCCCGCAAATCAGATTGGTCTATCTAGAGGTCAGTATGTCTCCTTGAAATCAAGATGTGTAACTTTGATATTAATAAAGACCGTATGCAATGTAGAACTGGATGTAAACTCCAGACTAGTATAAAAATTCTTTGTGTGTTCTTCCCTTTACTACTTTTTACTTTTATTACATTTTTACTCACTTATTTGATTTTCTTATCATTCTATACGTATATCATAATAAAAAATATTTCTAAAAGATTCACAATTTTAAGTTAACACTATACACCCCCGCGCACATAATCTAACCTTAAGATCCTTAAGCCGCATCACTTTCATTTGGTATTAGAGCATTGGTTTTCAAAATTATCTTAAACTTATTTTTGAAAATTAAATGGATACCAACGCTAGTAGTGTCAACATTATAACTAAATCGTTTATGGAGGGTTAGCTTACTACCAAACCACAACTTTTTAATGGTAGTAATTACACTTGTTGGCATATAGGATGAAAAATTACTTATAATCAATTGGGTTAGACGATTGAAATATTATACAAAGTGAGTGGACATAACTCCAAACTAATTATGCATAATGGACTACTGATCAAAAAAAGTTGCACAAAGTAATTCAAACGCCATGAATATATTATTATATTCACTAGATAAAACGAGCTTAGTAGAGTGTTTGTTCGTAACTCTACATATGAAATTTGGTGAAATTTGCAAGTCACTCATGAAGGCACTAATAAAGTTAAACAAACTAAGATTTCCATGTTATTTAATCAGTTTTAGTTATCTAAAATTAATCTAAACGAATTTATTTCTGACAAGTATAATAGATTTCTAGATATGGTTTGTCCACTCATTGCATCAGGCAAAAACTTTTTTGAAGAATTAGAAAAAAAAATTAAATTCACTCACTTCCATTTGGGAAACATTTTCCAATTAAGTCGAAAAGAAACCTGTAACATCCAATGCAGTTACTAGAGGATTAGACTCAAATAATGATGAGGGGATAGTTTGATGATAAGGAACTTCAAAAAAATTGTAAAATAGAGAAAGATGAACAACTCCAAAAGAAATGACAAAAGAAATTTAGTGTGACACCCCATGTCCGTTAATGTCACTCATTAAGAGAATGCATTAAGTTTCGTGAAGCGCCATAGGTAAACAGAAAAAGAAACATTACAAGACAGATATAAAATAGTAGCGGAATTTAAAACTTTTTATTAAGAATAAAACATCATGGTTTAAAACATAGTTACATCATAAGTCTGAAATGCATAAAACCCGGCACATCAATTTTAAAACTTCTGTCTTATACTTAAATCATTAGAGTGCAGTAATAAAAGAAGCATAATTCCCTAAAACATAGCCATAGTAGAGAGATATGAAATCAAGCAGTACATCTAAGCAGCTCCAAGCAAGATGAAAGCAAAATCCCGATTAAGCTTGAGTATTGCCACCTTGATAATCTGGAGGGGGTGGGGAACGGGGGAGAAAGAAGAGGAAATAAAATGGGTCAGACATAAAGTCTGGCGAGTCTAATTACTTTTAGCATATAAATAGGTAAAAGTATCATGACATGCATATAAAGTGGATAAGAGAGATAACATCATAAAAGGCAGGTATGACAAGGTAAACAGGATAAACGTGATGGAATATATTGCGCTTCTCTAATACTTTCTCTGCACCAATACTAGTGTCGTATGAACAAGATGATCCCTAACAAGCATAAGATGGTAGACTTAGGCGTACTTCTAGTGAGAGTGTAACGACCCGGATTTTCGGCGACTTTGGTTATCGACATAAACTCGATGTCGATAACCAAAACGTCGAAAAATCCTGGTAATTAGTGAAAGAAATTAGAGGGTGAGGAAAGATAAGATAGAAACTTAGAATAGAAGAAGAAGAAGACAACATCAGAGTAACACGAATCTCACAGCGGAACGAATAACATATAATATATGTAACATAACTTTGAAATATACATCTGTATTTGAATACACATCATTATCAATGTACAGCACTTACAACACAGCGGAAATAACTATAGCTATATGATCCTGAAGCCTCCTGCTCCAGCTCTTCAACTATATCTGTAAATCCCGAATACTTGACTGCCCATACAAATTTAGGCACCCAAGAGTTTAGGGAAAACAACAAAATAAACTCCGGGTCAGTCATGGGACTGGTGTGAGTAAAACAGTTAAAAACAGTTGAACAAGTAAACGATATCTCATAAAACCACGCCGCATAACGGAATGGGTTTTTCCCTTATGAGAATCCAAATTAGCTTTATATCAAAAACCTTTTGATATTATAATAATGTCTATCAACCACAATATATATAATCATCTAGTAGAAACGCTTTCATCTCACATTCTACATATATAGTATACAATCAAAACCGCAAGCACGTATTGGGTAATGGGTTTCCAACTATGACAAGGTATGGAACCACCTTTCGCTCGTGTACCTCTAGAGAGGAATACACTGGGTTCAACAAGAACATCTTGCAACCCGGCCACACATGACCGACCACTCATTTCGCTTGAGTGTATCGAATGTATATCACCAACAGTTGGGATCAGCAACCGTTTCCCGAATGGGACAGCATCAAAAATAGATTTTTAGAAGTAAATGAAACTCTAGATCAGATGATTATACACCCTACTTCGGTGCGACCGACTTAGCCATGCTGCCTGCCCGATTTCTGTCATTTACCGGATGATGAGGCTAGAAGCTACGCTTTATCATCACACCAGATTCACTTTGAATGCCACATCGTCAAATCCATCAAATCACCGATTGACGTCTACAACAATACATTATGTGTTATCTAAAAGAATTTTCCTCCTCCGCTTCCACTCTTGGTACGGTTGGAGAAATCAATATACGTGATCGTCTGGAATTACTCTGTCAAACATCCATCCATACAAGTCATCCAGGAACAGGATGAACCGAAGGCACTATTCTGTAAACAGGATAGCCCTTGCATAACTCCGTCTTCAATTTCCTTTGGCATATATGATTCGCAACGGTTATGCCAATACAGAGTGGTTCTTTGGATAATAATCCAACCGGTCTCTCCATATTAACAACGTTAAAATGGTCAAAACTTCGATAGTCTGTGATTTAACTATCGAATAAAAATAGGTGTGCAAACAATGATATTATTCCAAATGGAAATTATATCGATCAAACATCATTCAACATTCATCTCTTTAGTTCATTAATTTACTTATCTCATGTTTTCCCTATATTCAACATTTGCTATTTTCTAAATTTAGAAAATATACGTTATTTACAATGGAAAACATTTCCATTTCTTGTTTTCTTTATTAGAAAACATTTCTGGTTTCTTCTTTGGAAAACATTTCCAAAGCTTCTTCATTGGACTTAGACATATGTTTAAACAAACCATCGCGATGCCAACTCAAACCATTTCCTTTACTGTCGAACCTTAACTATTCCTTAGTTAAAAATGAAGTCAATCAAGTTGGGGTAGAACTACCTCTCAGACCTTAACTGAACAACATTTCTAACTTTGAAATAGACAAAGTTCACTTTATATTTCTTGAACAAACTTCCTTACTTAACCCTCCTTCGAATAACTATATTCGATTGACTCTTATCAATTAACTCTATTGGACTAACCCCTATCAATTAACTCTATTGGACTAACACTATTGATTTACTCATTTCACTTAACTCATTTCGAATAAACAATATTCGATAGCTCCCTTTACTTTCTTCGAATAAACTATATTCGATTAACTCATTTGCTTCTATTCGAATAACTATATTCGATTAACTCATTTGCTTTCTATTCGAATAAACTATATTCGATTAACTCATTTGCTTCTATTCGAATAACTATATTCGATTAACTCATTTGCTTTCTATTCGAATAACTATATTCAATTAACTCATTTGCTTTTTATTCGAATAAACTATATTCGATTAACTCATTTGCTTTTTATTCGAATAAACTATATTCGATTAACTCATTTGCTTTCTATTCGAATAACTATATTTGATTAACTCATTTGCTTTCTATTCGAATAAACTATATTTGATTAACTCATTTGCTTCTATTCGAATAACTATATTCGATTAACTCATTTGCTTCTATTCGAATAACTATATTCGATTAACTCATTTGCTTTCTATTCGAATAACTATATTCGATTAACTCATTTGCTTTCTATTCGAATAACTATATTCGATTAACTCATTTGCTTCAACTCAAATCGATTAAACTAACATCGATTAGCTCCTTTTAACTTTATTCTCTAATCGATTAACTTACATCGATTAACTCCTTTTACTTTAACACTAATCGATTAAACTAACATCGATTAGCTCCTTTTATTTTTTCGAATAAACTATGCATTTATAAAGATTTACTTTTTGTAACAGTTCTTCACTTTACAAATGATTTCCTTTTAAAAAAAACTCTATTCGTTTAAAAACATTTTTCCCTTTTATTTACTTTCGAAATATTTCCTTTTTTTTAAATCTATTGATTTTATAAACTCCCTTTATTTCAATATACATTGAAATAATTCTTTTTACATCCTAGGGTCTTTTATGATATTTAAAATATCGAATAAAAATGATCAACATCATTCCAGCACCCATAATCCATAACAGATTATATAACACATCATATATCACAATATATGAAAAACAGTAAAATAAATGTTGGATTCCTCCAACCTGTTTCCCTGCATCACAGATGTTAAACAATATAGATAACATCACTTTCAGTTCTATGATACATTCTATTAAACAGAATCAATATAGAAATTCAACTAACTGACTAGCAGTTCAATCACACAATCAACACACAATCAATCAGCCAATATCTAACAGTTCTAAAAATACAACATGAAATTATAAATTGTTCAGAATTATTGAGATTTACTCACATTTGCGCGTTAACCGTTAAATAACGGTTTGCGTTATTTGATTCAGTCGGACAATTTATTTCGCCATAAATTGTAATGAGCTCGAACTCACTCCTAGTCAGTTCCATTCTGTAGTCGTCGTCTATACGATCCCAACGCATCTGACCGTTAGAAATTCTTTATAGCTTGACCCATCACCAGATAGAATCTTCTCCACTGCAAATCATTTCCGCACCCATGGGCCATATTTTCCTCTAACCTGAATTCCCATTCTTCTGTTGGTTAGCCTCACATCCCATGAATATCATCCTCCTTCTTATCCCTCTCCCTTTTTTTTTTATGTTTTTATTGTTTGGGCTCCTGTAAAAACCCGGCCCATCACAAATACCCAAAACAGCGCCTAGTATACTATCACCCGATCCTCTAACAAAACGAATACCGCACGCATACACCTGTAGCATCTCCTCTTCATCAAACACTGAATCCACTGGCTCCATACGACAACCCCCTTGCGAGCGCCCTTTTCCATCACCAAGAATTCACTCACGTTTACCAATATACAATTTATTTTCACCCTTACTAACGCCAGCTAAAACCAAAAGGATCCAACTCCTCTTCATCCCGATATTCATAGTAATGCTCACGCCCAAAACAGAAGCCACCTTCTCCCATCGTTCTGTAACTAGACCCACCACCGTGAAAGCAACCATTTCCAGTATACAAAAATGCCTTAAAACATAGCTTGGCCCTTCTATCACTCCCTCATTACTTCACAACAAAACCCATGCAATCCCTCTCAATACAGAACAACAGTCTCCACCTTCCAATAAACAGGCCTTCTTCCCACGTTCGCAGGTCAGTCCTCCCCTCAACTCGACTGCCACTTCTTCAAACAATCCACGTGTTTTCTTCATTTGCCCTATAGCCTTGCAAATCCGTGACTCCCCCCCTACCGTCCAGATTCAAGCTTCAAAAGCCACAGCCCCTTTTGATTTTCTTTTGATTTCTAATAAATTTGTGAAGTTGCGATTTTGGTTTCCTTTGTGGCATCTCGATTTTGCTGTTGACTTTGGGGTTAAAAGAATAAGGGTTTAGAGTATTCAGGGGTGGGTATTTATAGTATAAAGTTTTCTTTGTTGGAGGATTTATGACCAATAGTTTTGTGCGGTTGAAACAAAAAAGGCGTGGGTCGCTTTTTGGCCTTGTATTTAGTTAGGATATTTTGTTTTGAGTTTAAAAGAATTTGGTCATCCCATTTTTCACAACTTCGTTAATAACGAACTGCTATCGACTGGATCAACTTCACCATCGTGACGATCAATGCGCCACGATCCCAGAAATATAATAATACCGGTAGTTTGACTCATATTGTGAAACTTCAAAAAGTTGATTTCAGGGTGCGAAATACTTCAAATAAAAAGTCGCATATTTAATTAATTAAAAATTACCATAAAATTCTAAAAATTAAATTATCGCTACGTCTCTAAAGAACCTTATCTAAATTCAAACACGATCTCTAGTTATATCGAATAAACCGATATGGTCGATAAACGATTCTATAGCGACTATTTTAAAATTTGATTTAGACATATCTCAAAATCTACACGACGAAATCCTGATTTTTCTCTTCCACTAGAAAGATATACTCCACCAGCTCCGTGCGTTTCTTGTTTCTCAGAAATCCGATTTAAAACGAATCCTGTACATTCAGTTGAAGTTCGAATCGCCAATTAACGAACTGCAGCGCCATTTCGAGCTCGGTTTTAATTATAATATAATTATACGTTCAAACTATTGTTCAAATAATATATTCGTTATTCTACTCAAATTCTAAACCGAATAAAATATCACAGATGATCTGGTTCACACCATATCGTCATTTCAGCCAATTCTGATTATTTCAGAATTAAATATACTATTTAATTTATTATTTTAATTAAATATTCACCATTATTTAATTCCTCGGCTATTAAATTCACTATATCACCATTGATATAATTAAATAAATTAATCATAATACCCCTGCCAATGCGGGTCATTACAAAGAGGTTTTACCCCATACAATAACAAGTAGCCCAACATACCAGAGTTACCCCTAAGGATAATAACGGGCGCCAAAACATACCAGAGTCTTAATGTACCCTAATTACTATCCCAATTGATCGGCTCTTTACTCCGTAGATACCCTGTGCTGGCCCTACACTAGGATGTATCACTTCCTAAAGTGGCAACCCTTCGTTTTCAGGATACGCACAACCATATCTACATGTGTCACGACGTCTAAACCTCCTCTGCCGGACCCATGCATGCACATGACCCCGTCAGAACGCGCCGCCCACACTGTCCCCCACTTTTGGATCTCTTACATTCATCCCAGTAAGCATGCCCTGACTCCGACCTAGTTCGGAGTACTCATTTGATACCTATATATGGAATACTGACTGAAACATGTCCCATACTCAAGATGATACAAGCTTACTCCTACACTTGCACCCCCACTGCTAAGTTCTCCACTTGTTATGCCATACCAGAGTAAAAAGATTGCATAACCCCACAGGTTAAGTTTGTGGGCCTATATATAGATATTACCCACCAACCCAAGATATACTTAACCCTCCCGCTGATCCATACAAGTTTACTTAAACCCTACTCAAGTTGACATGTTCATACAATCCCATATGGATTCAACTAGGTTAAGTATTCAAGCTCATTACCATATATTTATTTATGGTTATAATATCCTAGACCTCTCACATTAACCCTACAACTTGTGGATGCTTAATATGCATGTTGGGTCCTGGCAAACTTCTTCCACAAGTCGGACTTAACCTCGTATCTTAGCACGTTACGTGTTTAAGCACTTAGACCCCTCACATTAGCTAGATTCACCGCTTGTAGTCACTGGATATGCCGGTCGGGTCCGGGAAGACTTCCACCACAAGTGTAATCTAACCTCGTGTCTAAGCGCGGTTACAGTTTCTAGTTACTATAATTCTAGGCATTTCCATTATTAACCAATTATTCCTATGTCATTATCAGTTTTCATGCCCCTTTTTCCCAAGTCATATTCATCATGTATCGTATGCCCCCAAATTCAGATCTTTATTCAACATTTGGTTTATGCCCCAAATTCATATTCATGTATTTCATTCAATTTATGTCCAAATTACCAAATATAAGTTATGCCCCAATTTTAATGTTTTCCCCTCGTTCCCAATTTCACGCGTTCGCATATTTCAGCGGTATGCCTAGGCTCGAAGGTAGTCTGACTATAAAATAAAAAGGGAAAAGAAGAAGGGAAGAGAATAGAAATAAACATGGGGAACACAAAGCCTTCCATCTCGTCGCAACCACCCACTATTGTACGTGGAATATCTACCGAGGTGACTAGAAGTCTCCCCTTTACCGAGCCCATCCAAGACGTCTGAAATCTGTGGATCCTTCCGCTGTGAAGTTCCTATCTGATCCATAAGAGTAGGTCGCACCTCCAGTGATGCTAATAAGCCAGGTATAAACTCGGTTGAGGGTCAAAACCCAAAAGTCGATATAAACTCCAAGCTTTTCCTCTCCACAAATAGAAGACTTAAAGCCATCCTCTGCCTACTCAGTGCATCGGCCACCACGTTACCCTTGCTAGGGGTATAAGTAATCTTTAAGTCATAAGATGCTAGGAACTCCATCCACCTTTGTTGCCTTAAATTAAGATCCTTCTGCGAGAACAAGTATTTGAGAGATTTATGGTCGGTGTACAACTTGAACTTCTCTCCAAGCAAATAATGTCGCCAAGTCTTAAGCGCGAATACTATGGCAGCTAGTCATGCGTAGGGTAGTTCTTCTCATGAACTCTTGGCTATCTACCTCTCTAACATACTACCCTTCCCTCTTGCATCAGAGCTACACCAAGCCCTGTACCACATGCATCAGTGTATACTATGAACACCTTGTTCCCGTCAAGCAAGGTCAAGACTGGGGCTGTTGTCAGAGCCCTCTTCAATTGCTAGAAAGCAACATCACAATCAATATCCCATGAAAACTTCAAATCACTACACCAAAAAACACTTTTAACAGCATGTCAAAACGTTGTTATAGGATATTACAGTGTTTTGATAAACGCTGTGTAACGAAATGTTGTCGTACTCCCATTTTTTCTCAACAGCGGAAAGTAAATGCTGTTACAAACTCAATTTCACAGCGTTTTTTCTAAGCTATTAATACTTTATACACAACATTTTTCTGACCTGTTAATTCTTTATGCACAATGTTTATAATGAGTTGTTAATGGGTTTCAAGTGTGCGTTGCTTCCATTTTCAATAGCGGATTATAAACGCTGTTAATAATATTCATAGCATTTTTCTTATGCTGTGTTAGTTCCTGATATTTCCACTCCACAATTATATAAACGCTGTCGTTAGTTTTTGATATTTCCATTCCACCATTGTCACATTCCAATGCAATATTTATATCAATAATCTATACTCATTTCATCAGATTTCAACTAATCAATATACATAACATCGTATCAAACTAGAAACTACCATACGAAAATATAATTATTAATCATCATTTTCATAAAGTAATATGTATACAATATCCACAGACAAAATTTACATAAATTCATAAACAAACCTCATACAATATTAGACAAACTTATGAAAATGAACCTATTTATGATGTATGTTAAAAACATACATATTTATCCCTTCAACCTTTGATTCTAGCACATACCGCTTAACCATGTCGTTTATTGCTTCCTTCTAGTCAACACTACAGATTGCTCCATTGGTCGTCTCTTTAATGCTTCAAGTCCAGTTTATCTTGAACACACATGAAAAAACATCAATATTTGCACTTTCTGACAAAATAGAAAATTCAAGCACTAACCTGTAACATACAACTGGTAGGATCAATCAACATATTTGGCATAGAGAATGGACAGATCAGCTCATGATTCTCACACTTCTGAACCCAACCTCTAAATATCTGCATCATATGCTAGATTCAACTTTGCCTCATCAATATCCACAAAATTTTCAAAAATAGTTACATATAAAATGTCCACAAAATTTAGTAAGACTTTTCAAGCTAAGAATCAACATTTGCCCTTTAACTAGATAAAATGGATAACTTAGCTACTATTTATCAAAAGGTTCAAATTTTTAGCACATATTAATACTTGGATATCTTAAAAGCTTTGTGTAAGCTCGTTTCATCCACATATGAGCTTTAGAAAAGTAGTTTTTGACAAAAATAAGTAAAGTCACCCGCACTCTATGGTCCTATCTACATATCAACATATGTAAACTACTACTCCACTACACACCTTGCAAATAGATTGTTGACCCTCCTTAGTCGCCAAAGCCTTAAAAGCTCAACATATCCAAAAAAGGCGCGCTTCCTACCACTAAAACACTAATATATAACCTGAAATGGTATGGTGGTACCAAGCCCATTACAAACCAAGGAGTCATCAAATATCTGAAATGCAAAAAATCAACTCCAATCAGACATCATCTAAATTCTTAGTATTTAAAGGAAACCACATATGCATATCATAATATGACATACCTAGTTGTAACCTCTTTACGATCATCAACAAGTAAGTGGATGAATCCAAGTATGCTACAAAGAAGGAGATGACAATGTCTGCGGCAAAGAATGCACGGACTGCTAGATCAGCAATCATGAATGACCCTAACCCCATCAAAAGGACTCGTCCAAGCTGAGTATATGACTAGTCCTATAAGAAACATTTTCCTCCACCTAATCAAGTCAACTTTCTTAATTTAGCATATATTGGGCACACAAGATAAACCTACAAATCACAAGCCTACTGATCAAAAGTATTCCTTAATCATGTCAAATTGGATTAGAATTTGGTCAAATCCTCAGCTTTATAAATAGTTAGAGTTCTAAATTAACCGACAATGAAACCCATTAACTGAAAATAGTAATAAAACAAACACTTGTATCTACAATCATAAGGAGCAATCATATTTTTTTGAGCTGTGAATGTGCTTCATCATCGACCTTTGTCCCTAAAGCAGGAAAAAAGCTGCTAAAACTGCGTTTAAGTGTTTATTTTCTAAGCTTGACGCTCTTATGAAAACAGAACGTTAACTATTTTGAATCATCACAACCCAATATTGCTTCAACTTCCCAAAAAGCGATTAGAATTTGGACGTTCTTCGACAAAGAATAATTCGCATCTAATGACTGAACTAAACCTAAAATCGACTAATCTGATAAACCTAAACAAGATAAATTAGGGTGATTCATTAGTAAGGGAATACCTATGGCATTATCGGTGAATCAGGGAAGCAACGATCAAATCCATTCTTCTACAATAAAGACGAGCATAAGTTGGAACAAACACAAAAACTAAGAACAAAAGCAAAGCATAAAAATGATACATAATTAGTACTTGGAAAGATTAAAACCCAATGAAATGCAAGATATCAATGGATCTTTTCGAGCAACATCTCACTTCTGTAAGAAAACTATTAACTTGATCTACAAGGTGGTCAAACAAGCATTTGTATATTGATTTCACTAACGTGTCCTGAATTGTGATTGCCTAAGGAAACAATATTAAGAATGTAAACACTACACTCCAACCTTGCTAGGAAAATATAAAAATTAAAAACTTGTTGTAATGTCAGCCTTTCTATAGAACTTTCAACTCCAAGGCATTTCTACATTAAAAAACAAAGAAGCATAGGTTTAGTTCTAGGCTGTTGGTATGCTGTTGGTATTTATATGAGATCACTTTATCCAGCAATATGTAACTCAGAGAAACATACCACAAATCAAGTGAGTTCATGAAGGCCATGGATGAAGATTTCTCACAACAGATGTAACTTGGAAGAATGCATGGTTAAGATCTGTGTTCTGAACAATATTGTATAGTTTATGAAATTTCATCATGTAGTGATATGTAGATGATGATTATAATGTCGGAGAATATGATGTCACTATGATAATTCTATTTATTTAAAAGAAAAGAAAGAGATTGATAAGACATTGACTATGCATTCTTCTACAAGTAAAACCGAACCCAAGAGCAGATAAAAATATAACCCAACCCAGGAACATAAAAAATATTCTTAAAAGAAGAGCAATAGATAATCACAGTACTGTGGTTATTGGAATAGTTGAAGCAAGATATCGCAACCAGTCCACACAAATTGAATCAGAACACCTATAATTCTGTGAACTGATAATGATATAAAGAAGTTCAAGTGCTAAAACATATCTGAGAATGTACAAAATATTATGTAAAGAAATTGAATCAGAACACCTTCGCAACCACTGCATCATTGTATCTGCCCCAAACATAAGAAGAACTATTCAGCAAAAAGAAATTGAATCAGAACACCTTCGCAACCGCTACATCACTACGCAAACTTTACTGAAAACATCTTTTCATAAAACCATAGCTTACACAAGAATAAAATAGGTAACTCCAAGTTAGATGAGCAGCAATAGGCGAGCACCCGAACAAATATCTAACCTTCTCCATTGTCGAGGCAACCGCCAAGGAGACAGGGAGGGCAAGACATGCAAACCCATAACCAGAAACAACCACTATCCCTAAAAACTACCATCACAGTTCTACCATTTGACATACATCAAGAACAAGCCCTACAAACATCACTTGCACCACCCGACCTCATACATCCAATTAGCATCACTGCTAACCAGAACACAAGCCAAAAATACCTTGTTGCTCCAATAGACACGTCCACGAGAGGAGACAGTGTTGGAAAGGACAACCCAAATGACTTGTACAACAACATGACATGAACAACACGTCACCAAACCAATTATGGTCTGCTATTCGGTGAGTAACGAAGCAAAGCGAACGAGCAGAGCAAGGTGGTTCAGCATTGAAGGTCGCAATGTGACTCGACCTGTTGACAGTGAGAGGAATGGTATACGAAGGAATTTAGCAACAATCCAAGTTGAATGAAGGTGGTACTGAAAATGTCAAACCTACATTAAAACCGAGCATTTTCAGGATCCCATTCAATTCATAACACATCAGAATATGCATTAAGGTAATTAATAAGTGGATATTGACATAAATTTTTACTATAAATCAAAAGATATGCTAAAGTAACTGGAAAAATGTCCTACTGTAAGTTTTGTAGAATAAAATAAATGAATGAGAATAAGGTAAGTATTGATCTGAATAAAATCTTGCGAAAGGTTGAAGGTGCAGCTAACAGAAGTTATTCGTTAATCATAAGCTAAGGCTGGCAACCTCATATTCTGACCATTTTACACATCAGCTACACGCAAGTGAAAATTTCAACATTAGAATGGACTGTATTTTTAGTAAATGGAAGAGTAACACAGCGAAGTTAATTGAATAAATTAATTGACATCCACTAACCGACCTTTGAAAATCACTATCTAATCTCCAGAAATTGAGATGAATCCAACATCTTTTAGTATTTCCTAAGCTACATTATTGATGATCAAAGTCATATATTTTTACATATAACTACCAAACGAACGAACTCAAAACCATCTTCCATAGAAAACATCTGTTTTGCCTCTGAAGAGTCATAGTCATAATTTTGTATCCTCCCATAGCACTCGAAAGATTAATGACTTCGATGAAAAAAAATAGTGAAGATGTAAATTCATGCTTTCTGAACAATCATAGTTATAGTCGGGTGTTCTCACTGACCATTAAAATACTAGAAGAGAATATCCAAATGAGGGAAAGATAGTTTAAACTCATGCTCTCTCATCATTCATATTCCAATTATATGAGCAGTAGAACAATAAAAACATAAAAAAATGAATTTGTGGTGGAAGGAATTGGGGATAGCGAAACAAAGATGTTCAGAGAACATTAAGTAAAAGAAAACTACACCTTTCTAGATTAAGTTTGGACGAGAAGCAATATGATTGACGAGTAAGATTCGGCGGTGCTCGAACGATTGTCGGACGGAAGGTAAAGGATGTACGGTTCCAGTAATTATCCATGAGTAGAATGACAATCCGCGCCAACAGGGAATAATTGGGATGAATTAAACCAAATTAAATTGAGGGAGGCAAGAAAGCCAATAGGGAATAGTTGGGAAAATTAGGTTTGCTTATTTTGGCTTGAAGAGGGAAATTACATTTTACACAACAATGAATATTTTAGAGGCAGCAATGAATATTTTAGAGGAAGTGTGACTTCGGGAAATAACAGAATAAATAGCTTAGTGTTTTGCACAGCTGTATTTGTTTTTTCATATTTATAAAAGGTTCTATTGAATAACGAGATTTTGATCAGCGTTAACGAATAAAGCTACTATGGGAATCGAATCATAAAGATAAGGTTATATATATATATGTATATATATATATGTACATTGAGTCGTGTTAGAATTATGTTAAAATCTATCCACAAGTATACACGAATGTGCTAATCAAGTTATATATATATATAATTTAAAACCTTCAAAAAGCCAGACTGTGCATGAAATTACTACCAGTCGACTGGTAGGAAATCCACCAGTCGACTGGTCGAGCAATTTTTGCACATAACGGCTAGTTTTAAAAGTTCTATATAAATAAATTATTTCTACCAGTCAACTGATGATTTTTAACCAGTCGACTGATTCGACCCAAAACATGTTTTCTGAAGAGTTGCTTCCATTTATGAAGAGATTCCTCTTCATTAATCAAAGGAAATGGACATATCTTTTTATGTAAACTATTCAAGAATGATTGCTACTCTTAGACTATTTTATAAACAACTTCAGTCATGTTTTACAATTACCTAATCCTTCCGAATTTTACTGATTTTTTGATCATTATTCTAATCTCTCCATTTACATTCTTTGCAATTAAAAGCTCTCCAATTTCAATACTTGTTGAATCCGTGAATCATATTAATATCATTTGATTCAACAAGTAAATTTTACTTCCTTAAATCTTCACATTTAAAGCATATAATCGAGGATCAGATTATAGGAAGGTTGTACTTAAAATATTGGCTATCCGTTTTGATTCGAGAACACAAATCAGAAGTCAAACTCTTGTAATTATTGAAGACCTGTGTAGTTGCTCAGGCGAGAGGCATCCTTGTTGGGGCTTGGGTGTACTGACCTATTCCTCCGGGTTAAGAGAGGGCGTTGTTAGCGAATTCGGAAGAGGAGCTTCGAGACTGGACATAGGGTGGGAAGTCCGAAATAGTATAAAATTCCTAGTGTCTTTTTAACTTACTTTACCGCATTTATTATTTGTGATATATCGTATTAATCTCTATTTATTTGCATAACTATTGTAGAATCAACTTGTTAGTATCACATTTATATTCCGCAATATCTATATAGAAAGATCCTTAAGTAGTATACACACTGACTTTTCAATTGGTATCAGAGTTAGGCTATCATATAACCGTAAAACCGTTATTTGATAATTAGATAATATGGATAGTAACACTAGCATTAGCAATAACACTAGATATTTTAAAGGCCAATCAACGGCTAGACCACCCTTCTTTAATGGCATGAATTATAGTTACTGGGCTGCTAGAATGAGAATATACATGCAAGATAATAGAAATGATGCATGGAATATTACTCAAAAAGAATATACATCATCTACTACTGCATACACTGAATGGTTAAACACTAAGAAAAATGAAGCTACTGCAAATGCTAAGGCCATGAATATGATACATTGTGCACTTGATAGAAATGAGTTCAATCTTATTTGTATGTGCAACACTGCATATGAAATCTGGAGAACACTTAAGATTACTCATGAAGGCACTAACAAAGTTAAACAAAGTAAAATTTCTATGCTCAAAAATCAGTTTCAAAATTTTAAGATGAATGAGAATGAATACATAAATATGTATTAACGTTTTCAAAATATTTATCACTCATTATTTGGACTAGGAGAAAAATATTCCGACTTTGACATAGTTTGAAAATATTTAAATTCTTTAATCGATGAATGTGAGAGTAAAGTATTAGCGAACGAAAAGCTAATGATCTCTTTGCCATGAAACCAGAAGAATTGATCGGTAATCTAATGTCATATGAAGTGAACTTGTAGGCAAAGAAAGCACAGGTACAAGATAACAAGAATTTAGCTTTCCATGTAGAATCCGATTCAAATGAAGAAGATATAGCATTTGTTTCTAAAAAATTTAGAAAATTTCTAAAATACCGAAAGAGTCAAAGCAAAAATATAAAGAAGAATTCATCAAAAGAACCCGATCCGGCTTTAGTAGAATGTTTCAACTGTCACAAGACCGGAAACTATCAAAAGAACTGTCCAGTGCTAAAGAGAAATCGCAAAAGTGAAAAATCAATGAAACGAGCTTTTTTAGTCACTTCGGATAATTCGGACTCGTCTTCTGAAAGTGATAGCGATAGCGATAGTGAGCAAACAAATGTGTGCTTTATGGATAAAGACAACGGTGTAAGTGATTTTACTTTTGATGAATTAGTAGAAATAAATGCGGAAATTTTAGAATCTCGAAAAATGTTTTAAAAAAAATTTAAACAAGCTAACGAAGACAAAAACAATGCCGAATTTGAGAGAGACCTTTTGAAAGATGAAAAAGAAATCTTACAAGATGAAATCAGAGGATTACAAGATTCTCTTTCAAATGGAAATTCTCAAATTTCTTTGTTAAGTCAAGAAATAGAAATTCAAATGAATAAAAATGATTTATTACTTTCTGAAAATCATGATTTGAATAATAAAGTTAAAATTATAGTGTTAGAAAATTCTAGTTTAAAAACTAAATTAGAAAGTATTTCCAAAAATGTAAATAATTTTAACAAGGGTAGAGAAAATTTATCTAAAATTTTCGAAAATTCTCAATCGGTTTTTAATAAAAAAATACTTGGATATGATAATATAATAAATTCAAAAAGGAAATCCAATTTAAATTCTAATAATTAACTGAGAATTTCTGGTATAAAATTTAATACTTCTACTAAGAAAAAATATTCGGAAAATATTAGTATATGGATTCCTAAAACAAATAATATTCTTATTAGGAATAAATATATTAAAAACTTATTACATACAGTTCATTATAATAGTGATTATTTTTCAAAAAGGAACCTAAGCCCTCTTGGGTTTGGCTTCCTAAGACTTAACCCTTGGGACCCTAACGGTGGAAGTGGGTACCATATTTATTTTTATTTTTTTACAGGTACCACTGAGTTTATGTTTGTGACTAGCTCAACCAAAAAGGATTTCTGAAACACATATTCTTTTCTGTAAGTAATTTATTTTAGTTCTATTTTTAGATAAAATAAGTATACTATAATTTTTGCATAAATATAGGAGTTCATGACTTTTCTTCTGTAAGTATTTTCGTTTTGTTCTATATATAGGTTGTTAAAAATTAGTGCTAATATAGATATCCTATAATTAAGCATTTTTTGTTTTCTATCGTACAAATCATTTTTCAGTTTTCAAAAGAATTGTTAAGTTTCACATAGCCATTCATCTTGTATACTATGTTTAGAATATATGTTAATATAAATACCAGAGAAAAAGAGCTCTTATTCTCAAATCAAATAATAATACAAGAATCTTGTAGACCATTCCAGAACCAAACACATTGATATCAGACATCACTTCTTGGGAGATAACATTGAAAAACAAACAGTTAATTTAGAATTTGTTAACTCAGAAAATCAAATTGCTGATATCTTTACCAAACTCCTTCTAGGGAATTCCTTCATTAAACTCCAACATGAGTCAGGGATTGTATCATTTAAAGATCTCTAAAAACGTTCTTCAATTACTTTATACTTATAATGTCTTAATCTCTTTTTAATCGATGACAAAAGGGGAGAAAAGTATCTCTCATGCTATCTATGTTATATACCATTGTTATGTTTCCATGCTATTATTGTATTTCCATATTATTGGAAATTGTGTTAACACTTGTGAATGCAGGACTCAAATGGTAAGAATATAAAATATGTGAACTAACAAATTTGTGCAGAAATTTAGGGGGAGCTATACATTCAGGGGGAGAAAAATCAAAGCGTTGTCATCGATCAAAAAGGGGGAGAATGTTAAATAACTAGATTTTGATCGATATCAACGAATAAATCTACTACGGGAATAGAATCACAAAGATAAGGTTATATATATATATATACATTGAATCGTGATAGAATTATGTTAAAATCTATCCTAAAGCATACACGAATGTGCTTGTCAAGTTTTATATATATATATATATATATATATATATATATATATATATGTATGTATATATATATAATTTAAAACCTTCAAAAAGCCAGACTATGCATGAAATCGCCTACAAGTTGACTGGTAGGAAATCCACCAGTCGACTGGTCGAGCAATTTTTGCACATAACGACTAGTTTTAAAAGTTTTATATAAATAAATTATTTCTACCAGCCAACTGATGATTTTTAACCAGTCGACTGACTCGACCCAGAACTTGTTTTCTGAAGAGTTGCTTCCATTCATGAAGAGATTCCTCTTCATTAATCAAAGGAAATGGACATATCTTTTTATGGAAACTATTCATGAATGATTACTACTCCTAAACTATTATATAAACAACTTCAATCATGTTTTACAGTTACCTAATCTTTCCGAATTTTACTGATTTTTCTGATCATCATTCTAATCTCTCCATTTACATTCTTTGCAATTAAAAGCTCTCCAATTTCAATATTTGTTGAATCCGTGTATCATATTAATATCATTTGATTCAACAAGTAAATTTTACTTCCTTAAATCTTTGCATTCAAAGCATATACTCGAGGATCAGATTATAGGAAGGTTGTACTTAAAATATTGGCTATCCGTGTTGATTCGAGAACACAAGTTAGAAGTCAAACTCTTGTAATTATTGAAGATCTGTGTAGTTTCTCAGGCGAGAGGCATCCTTGTTAGGGCTCGGGTGTACTGACCTATTCCTCCGGGTTAAGAGAGAGTGTTGTTAGTGAATTCCGAAGAGGAGCTTCGAGACTGGACGTAGGGCGGGAAGTTCGAACCAGTATAAAATTCCTAGTGCCTTTTTAACTTACTTTACTGCATTTTATTATTTGTGATATATCATATTAATATCTATTTATTGTATAACTATTGTAGAATCAACTAATTAGTATCACATTTATATTCCGCAATATTCATATAGAAAGATTCTTAAGTCATATAAACACCGACTTTTCATGTTCCACGACCACAATCAGCTTATAAACGCTATTGTGTATTATTGTTAAAAGCACTTTTTCTTGTACTGAATTCTTCTTCGTCAGCCTGTTGAGTGGGGCCGATATCTTTGCGAAGTCCTTAATGAACTTCCTATAATGGCCTGCCAATCCAAGAAAAATTCTCACCTCCATTGCATTCTTTGGGATCTGCCAATCTTGAACTGCAACTACCTTTGTGGGATCTACTGCTATCCTATCATTAGAGACCACATGCCCTAGAAATCTTACCTTTTTTCTCCAAAAATGACATTTGGAGAATTTTGCCTTAAGCTGGTGCGCATGAGGAGTTTTCAAAACCTCTCTCAAATGTTGGGCATGCTCTTCGAGAAAATCAAGGTATCATCAATAAAGACCACAACAAATTTATTTAGGAACTCCCAAAACACCCTACTCATCAGGTCAACAAAATAGGAGGTGCATTAGTCAACCTAAAAGGCATCACGAATCATTCAAAGAAACCATCTGGGGTCCTAAAAGTGGTCTTGTCTATACTGTCCTCAGCCACCCACAAATGATGAATCCCCGTGGCCAAGTCTAACTGAGAGAAAACCGATGCACCAACAAGCTGGTCAAACAGATCATCTATCCTCCGGAGTAGGTGCATGTTCTTCTTGGTGAGTTTATTCAACTCTTTATAGTCTACACATAAGCGAAGTGAACCATCCGCCTTAGTTGCGAATACCACTGGAGCACCCCATTCAGATATGCTTGCCTAATAAACCCTTTCTCAAATATCTCCCCTACTTATTTACTAAGCTCCCTCCTTTCTTTTGGAGCAATATGGTGAACATGCAGTGCAACTAACTTTGCATTGTCCACCAAGTATATACGAAAATTGATCTCAAGCCTTGGAGGTAATCCCCGAACTTTATCAAAAGCATCAGGATACTCACGGACTACTGGTATAGATCGCAGATCATCAATAGATGCATCAAGTGACTCTAGGAAACTAAGCATGACAGACCCCTTTGGGTCACAAGAAATCTCGAGGGTCCTCCCTTGGAAAGTCAAAAGTCTAACGACCCTCCTCTCACAATCCATAATGGCACCACACATGGCTAGCCAATCCATCGCTAAAATCAATCCATAGCCCATGAAACCAAGCACATATGCGTCGCACTCAAACTCGATGCTTAACAAAGATATTCTCAAACCCTGACAAATCATGGACAAATGAGCCGTACCACCAATGGGGTTTGAGACAACAACGGGATCCACTACCATACTAGTACTAAGGTGTAGAGACTCAACCACAGAATCAGATATAAATGAATGTGAAGCGCTCGAATCAAAAAGAGTTCTAATAGGATTATTGGAAAGAGAAATCAAACCTTCCAATGAAACTTTACTACCTCTATCTGGAGCACTGGTCATGAGAGCGTGCACCTGCCCTCCAGAAGCTCCTGCCCTTTGACCTTGTCCTTGCTTCTTCGGGCACTCCTTAGAAAAGAGTCTGACCTCTCCACGAATGAAACAACCATTCTTCCTTCTTTTGCAGTCCTTGATCAAATGACCCTCGTGTCCCCAATTATGGCACTTCCTCTTATCCTTAGCCTTGTCATTTTTTCCGTCCTTATGTTGTTGTTGTCCTTTCTTGGGCCATACTTTCTTATTTTGTGTTTCCTCCACCTTAGCTTCTTTCTTTTCAGCTTTATCTTCATCATGCATCAATGCCATATCAATGAGCCTTTCAAAAGTTGCTCCCATCGGAATATGGGACATAGCTAACCCATGGAGGGGTTCATTCAATCCTTTAGCAAACCGCAAAGCCTTCTTATGCTGGGTTTCTAGTAGTTCCAACCCAAACCTTGCCAGTTGGTTACAGTCTTTCCTCCTTGCTTGAGTGCCAAAACCTTTCCATTTGCATACGTTTCTCAGCTTGAGAAAGAAATTTCATTTAAACGTCTGCCGAAAATCATCCTGAGTCTCCACTAGAAGCCCTACTTGCGTCACTTCCCACCGGAATAAAGCCTCGTCTTTCAGCAGCCAAGCGGCTAACTGAATTTTCCTACGATCATCCACTTCAAAAATTCTAAACAAATCCTTCATCTCTTTGAGCCAATTCCTTGCCTCTACGAAAGTTTCGGCTCCTCGGAATGGCTTTCCACCCATAGCACAGAAATCAATGCAGATCCTAGAGAAATTATTTGCTCATGGAGGAGAAGGATGAGGAACAACGGGTGCAGCTGGGAGAGGAACGTCTACTTAGCCATCTGCCAGTGCCATGGCCTCTAGATACCTACGGAACCAGCCTGGTATCGTAACGCCCTCAAGAATATTAGGTTCCCCAGACATGTTGAAAAGAAAAGGAAAAGGGATTCAAACAGAGAATCGAAAGATATAACATATGGCTTTGGGGAATATGTTTTTCAAAACAGACTTTTCCTTTGAAAATGCTTCCTTTTAAAATCTTTTTGAAAATAATTTTCAAAATCTTTTATCCGATCTGATAGCCTTAAGCTCTGATACCAAGTGTGACACCCTACGTCCATTAATGTCACTCATTAAGAGAATGCATTAAGTTTCGTGTAGCGTTATAGGTAAACAGAAACATAAACATTACAAAACAAATATAAAATAGCAACGGAATTTAATACCTTTTATTAAGTAGAAAACATCATGGTTCAAAACATAGTTACATCATAAGTCTGAAATGCATAAAACCCAGTATATCAATTTTAAAACTTCTGTCTTGTACTTATATCATCAGAGCACAATAAAAAAAAAAGCATAATCCCCAAAACATAGCCATAGTAGAGAGATATGAAATCAAGTAGTACATCTAAGAAGCTTCAAGCAAGATGAAAGCAGAATCCTAATCAAGCTTGAGTATTCCCAGGGGAGGGGAAACGGAAGAGAAATAAGAGGGAAAAAAATGGGTCAGAGATAAAGTCTGGCGAGTCCAGTTACTTTTAGCATATAAATAGTAAAAGTATCATGAAAGACATATAAAGTGGATAAGAGAGATAACATCATAAAAGGCAGGTATGACAAGGTAAACAGGAAAACATGATAGAATATATTGCGCTTCTCTAATACTTCCTCTTTCTCTGCACCAATACTAGTGTCGTATGAACAAGATGATCCCAACTAAGTACAAGATGGTAGACTTTGGCGTACTTCTAATGAGAGGTTTTACCACATACAGTAATAGGCAGCCCAACATACCGGAGTTACCCCTAAGGATAATAACGGGCAGTTAAACATACCAGAGTCTACATGTACCCTAATTACTACCCTAATCAATCAGCTCCATACTCCGTAGATACCCTGTGCTGGCCCCAAAGTAGGATGTATCAGTTCCTAAAGTGGCAACCCTTCGTTTTAAGGATGTGCACAACCATATCTATATGTGTCACGGCGTCTAAACCTCCTATGCTGGACCCATGCATGCACATGACCCCGTCAGAACGTGTCGCCCACACCGTCCCCCACTTTTGGATCTCTTACAATCATACCAGTAAGCGTGCCCCGACTCCGACCTAGTTTGGAGTACTCATTCGATACTTATATATGGGTTACTGACTGAAACAGGTGCCACACTCAATATGATACAAGCTTCCCCCTACGCTTGCATCCCCACTACTAGGTTTTCCATAGGTTATGCCACACCAGAGTAAAAAGATTTCATAACCCCACATGTTAAGTTTGTGGGCCTATATATAGATATTACCCACCAACCCAAGATATATTTAACCCTCCCACTGATTCATACAAGTTCACTTACCCCTACTCAAGTTAGCATGTTCATACAATCCCTCATGTATTCAACTAGGTTAAGTATTCAAGTTCAATACCATATATTTATTTATGGTTATAATATGCTAGACCTCTCACATTAAGCCTACAACTTGTGGATGCTGGATATGTCGGTCGGGTCCGGGCATACTTCTTCCACAAGTCGGACTTAACTACGTTTCTTAGCACATTACGTGTTTATGCCCTTAGACCCTTCACATTAGATTCACCGCTTGTGGTCGCTGGATAAGTCGGTCGGGTCCGGGCAGACTACCTCCACAAGTGTAATCTAACCGCGTGTCTAAGCGCAGTTACAATTTCTAATTACTGTAATTCTAGGCATTTCCATTATTAACCAATTATTCCTATGTCATTATAGGTTTTCATGCCCCTTTTTCCCAAGTCATATTCCTCACGTATCGTTTGCCCCCAAGTTCATATCTTTAACCAAAGTTTGGTTTATGCCCCAAATTCATATTCATGTATTTCATTCAATTTATGCCCAAATTTCCAAATACAAGTTATGCCCCAACTTTAACATTTTCCTTTTGTTCCCAATTTCACGCGTTCGCATATTTCGGCGGTATGCCTAGGCTTGAAGGTAGCCTGGCTTTAAGATAAAAAGGGAAAAGAAGGGAAGAGAACAGAAATAAACATAATAACAAGATTGACATATGACGGCAGGAATAGGCATAACAACTAATAAACATACAGTGACAAGATAGGCATATAGGAACAGATCTGATGAACATGTGATAGTAGAACTGATTCTAATATAATAGGGACATCATAAATAGGCATGATAAGATCTAAACAATGAATTAGATCAATAAACAATGGCAGATCTGACATGATAAATAGGTATAGGATTAGATCTAGTTCATGGTCATGTCAGAATAACTTTGATACATAAGTTATAACAGATCTGGTATAATTCAAATAGTCACAGGCTTAGATCAAGTTATAGTCATGTCAAGATTAAATTTTAAGTATTTATATCTAAAAATAACGTAGACTCACTGTGATTGGATCTAAGAAATAGAAGAATAATTACAGACGTTGAATCACAGATATCTGAATTAGCCTAACTCCCGTTGTAGAAGAAGAACAAGTTGTTTTAGTATAGGCAAAGACAACATCTAGTCCTCCATTGTTTTTGAGTGAAGAAAACAATGGGTATAGGGTCTTATTTATAGCGTAGAATCAACGAATCTGGTTAAGAAAGGAGTCTGCGTTCAAATAGAAGAATCTGTCCAGATCTGCGGTGAGGGGGTCGACCCCTCATGGTGTGTCGACCCAGGGGTTGACACCCCCTTGATGGGGTCGACCCATAGGTGACACCCCCTTGATGGGGTCGACACCCATGGGCGGGATTTTTCCCGCTCCCTCTTGCTGCTCGGTTTTTGAACTGTCTTGAATTCTGGAACTTATTTTATTCGTATATAATTAGCTTATATGTATACAAACTATAAACCTTAATAACTTCTTCATATGGTGTCCGTTTTACACAAACTAGGTGTCTATTTTGACCATAATTCCGAGACAAACGCAATGGCGTAATCCGTTTTCCTTAATTCTGAATATTTGTTTATTCTTTAATTTATCATCTTTTAGTGTTGTTAAAATCACGGGGTGTTACATTTAGGAAATGGAAATAATGGTCAAAATGAAATCAGATACTACAACTATGATAAGTCAGGTTATGAACAACAGTTATGTCCGTGTCTAGATAAAAAAAAAAGTACACCAAACACTGATTCACTTGGGAAAAGAAAAAAGGAATATAATATAATATTAAATGATTCATGTTTAGATAGTACTTCAGGCGATAGTGGTTCTGACACAAAATGGCTAATATATATTTCACAATGATATACAGTTCAGATGAAATGTATACTGGATCTAAAATAGGTACATATTTACATTAAATTTTTAGTTTTTTCTTTGGTAAAGTTGACCAGTTTTCAAAGTGACTGCAAATAATTTTATTATAACCAATAATAAATAAAAATAATACAGGAGGTTGGCGGTTACCAACCTACAACAATTTGGTTTTTAAGGTGGACCGTCCACCGCAAATTCGATTTTTAAGGTGGATCGTCCACCACTATTCTATCAAGGTTACAACACTAGAGGTAGACGTTTTCTAGACTATAATTTGACAATAACTCCACACAGGGAGAATCATACATAATACATTGCATATAAAAATAAGTAGTTAAAATTACATTTAAAATACCTAAACAACACCGACTAACTTACATAACAAAGAAATACCTTAATAGTACTACTATAGCGTGTGAAGTCATTGGATGTAACATCAAGCTATAGGGAATTCAAACCTTAGCATGGAAAATTGTTGTACTAGACAGCTAGCATGAAAGAGACTAAACACAAAAAAGCAGTGCACAATATCCAACAGTGGATAAAGACCATAGGTCTAAACCCATCACAACCCCAAAAAGATACACCAAAATCCCAGAATGAACAAATCAGAACCCCATAGACTAGAACTGCAGCCCCAAACACACACATATAGGCAACATTATTAGCACTCCATAGAGACATACATTGAATATCCTACATACACAAGCCCCATCATGAACATATGAGTGAGGCGCAAAGCTTACGATAGGCCAAAAATTATTGCAAGCTCTGCAAGGATGCCAAATCCTACTCTCTAGGCAAGCCAAAACAACAAATGAGAATATCCAAACATAACCAACAAAAACCCAAACAGAACAATCTACATCACCAAAGCTGACCCCAAAGATCCTGACTGGTCAAACAAACATCGGACAGAAACACCAAGCAATGTATAGGCATGGATTCACGAGGTTGCCTAGGGTTGCACATTATAGCTTATCGTTCAGAAGAGGAACGCATATCAACCCATCTAGGTAGAAGGTGGAAAAGTTTGGAAATCCCAAAAGAAGCCACCACACACTTGAATAAGGGAAAATTCGGATGGAGTTGGGGATATAATTGGGTCGAGGAGCGATTTGAAGAAAGTGGGACAAATCTAGTGTAAAGGGTTTAGATCCGAAATCAAAATTTGAGAGCTATGGAGAGGCCACACATGGGGGAAGCAGATGAGAAGGAGAAGTAGAAAGATTATAGAATTATGGTGAGGAGAAAGTGTTGGAAGATGTGGAAAGACATAGAAAATAGAAGACAGGGCGCAATCTATCACCAATAACAGGCTTTCACACGAGCTATCGAACCCATGAAAGACGTAAAATTTTAATTTTTGTTGCTTTGTTTGAATGGTTGCCTTGACTGCTTGTTTTGGTTTAATCAATTTTTTTGAAAAAAAAATAGTTAGTTTAAGAAAATTTTAAAATTTTAAATCAGTGTCTTCAAATTTTAAAATAAGATTTTTATAAATATAAAGATAAGTTTCTTAAATTTGTGAAAACTAAAACCAATATATATATATATATATATATATATATATATATATATATATACATACAAACAAATATACCTGACCACACAAACAAACAAAAATATGAAAAGAATCAAATTATGCAAATGTACACTGACATATCGACATGAGTGTCAGATTCTTTGAGTTCAAACCTGAGTTTAAATTTTAAATTTTCCTTCATCTTTCCAAAAATTACTGTCATTAAGAGGCACTTTTTTCACCAGAAAATGTTCCAATTCATTCTCTATTTATATCATCTATATTCAACCATTCTTGACATCACATTTCAAATTCAAACTCTCTTTTTCAAAAAAATTATCTTCATACAACTCCAGCGGTGTAACACCCTGTAATTTTAACAATATTAAAGATGATAAATTAAAGAATACTCAATTAAATATTCAGAATTAAGTGAAACGGACTACGCCATTGCATTCGTCTCGGAATTCTACTTGAGATAGACACCTGGTTTACGTAAAACGAACACCGTATAAAGAAGTTATTAAGGTTTGAAGTTTGGATATGCATAAGAAGAGTATATATGAATAAAATAAGTCCAGAAATTCAAAATGATTCAAAAATCACGCGGAGGGCCTAGGCGGGAAATTTCCCACTCTGGGTGTCGACCTAGGGGTCGACACCCACATAGGGGGGGTCGACCCCCATGTCGACACCCCAGCCAAATCCGAGGCAGAATTCATTTTTCTAAACGTGGACTCCTTTCTTGACTAGATTCGTTGGTTCTAGGCTATAAATAGGACACTATACCCACTGTTTTCTTCACACAAAAACAATAGAGGACTAGATGTTGCCTCTGCCTAGACTAAAATAGCTTGTTCTTCTTCTACAATGATGGTTAGACTAATTAAAAGATCTGTGATTCAACATCTATAATTCCTCTTCTATTTCTTAGATCCAATCACAGTGAGTCTATGTTAATTTTAGATCTAAATACTTAAAAGTTAATCTTGACATGACTATAACTTGGATCTAAGCCTGTGACTATTTGAATCATATCAGATCTGCTATAACCTGTATATTTAAGTTACTCTGACATGACTATGAACTAGATCTAAGCCTATAACTATTTATCATGTCAGAACTGCCATTGTTTGTTGATTTAATTCATTATTTAGATCTCATCATGCTTGTTTATGATGCTCTTATAATGTTAGAATCATTTTTACTATCACACGTTCATCAGATTTATTCCTTTATGCCTATATTGTAATTATGCCCAACTTTTTCACTGTATATTTACTAGTTTCTATGCCTATTTTCTTCCATTTATATCAAACTTGTTACTATGTTCATTCCTGTCCTCTTCCCTTCTTCTTTTCCCTTTTTATTTTTATAGCCAGGCTACCTTCAAGCCTAGGCATGCCGCTGAAATATGCGAACACATTAAATTGGGAACGGGAGGAAAACGTTAAATTTGGGCATAACTTGTATTGGGTAATTTGGGGATAAATTGAACTGAATACATGAATGTGGATTTGGGGCATAAACCAAACTTTGATTAAAGACCTTAATTTGGGGGATATGGTTCATTATGAACATAACTTGGAAAAGGGGCATGAAAACCAATAATGACATAGGAATAATTGGCTAATAACGAAGATGCCTAGAATTACAGTAATTAGAAACTGTAATCGCACTTAAACACGAGGTTAGATTACACTTGTAATGGAAGTCTGCCCGGAATCGACCGGCATATCCAGCGACCAAAAGCAGTGAATCTAATGTGAGAGGTCTAAGTGCATAAACATGAGGCGTGCTAAGACACGAGGTTAAGCCCGACTTATGGAAGAAGTCTGCCCGGACCCAACCGACATATCCAACATCCACAAGTAATAAGCTTAATGTGGGAGGTCTAGTACATTATAACCATAAATGAATATGGTAATAAATTTGGATACTTAATCTAGTTGAATCCTTAGGGATTGGATGAGCATGTTAACTTGAATAGGGGTTAAGTAAAATAGTATGAAACAGTGGGAGGGTTAAGTATATCTCGGGTTAGTGGGTAATATTTATATATAGGCCTACAAACTTAACCTATTGGGTTATGCAATCTTTTATTCTGGTATGGCATAACCTATGGAAAACCAAGTGGGGATGCAAGTGTAGGGGGAAGCTTGTATCATCTTGTGTGTGGGACCCGTTTCAGTCATCAACCCGTATATAGGTATAAAACGAGTACTCCGAACTAGGTTGAAGTTGGGGAACGCTTGCTGGCTGATTGTAAGAGATCCAAAAGAGGGAACGGTGTCTGACGGCACGTTCCATTAGGCTCATGTGTGCGCATGGGTCCGCCTACGTAGGAAAATAAGACGTTATGGCATCAGTAGATATGGTTGTGCACATCCTAGAAATGAAGGGTTGCCACTTTAGGAGGTGATACATCTTACTATAGGGCAAGCACAGGGTATCTACGGAGTAGGGAGCTGATCGATTGGGGTAGTAATTAGGGTACATCCTGACTCTGGTATGTTTAGGAGCCCGTTATTATCCTTAAGGGTAACTCTGGTATGTTGGGCTAACTGTTGATTGTATGGGGTTAAAACCTCTCACTAGAAGTACGCCTAAGTCTACCATCTTATAATTGTTGGGATCATCTCATTCTGGTTATACTAGTATTGGTGCAGAGAGAAAGAGAAAGTACTAGAGAAGCGCAATATACTCTGTCACGTTTATCCTGTTTTGCCTTGTCATACCTGCCTTTTATGATGTTATCTCTCGTATCCACTTCATATGCCTATCATGACACTTCTACTTATTTATATGCTAAAAGTAACTGGACTCGCTAGACTTTATGTCTGACCTATTTTGTTTCCTCTCCTTTCTCTTCCATTTCCCCCCAGGTCCTCAGGGCGGGAATACTCAAGCTTGACCAGGACTCTGCTGTCATCTTGCTTGGAGCTATTTAGATGTACGGCTTGATTTCATATCTTTCTACTATGGCTATGTTTTGGGGATTATGCTTTTTTATTATTGTACTCTTATGTTTTAGGTACAAGATAGAAGTTTTAATGATGTACTGGGCTTTTATGCATTTCAGACATATGATGTAACCATGTTTTGAACTACGATGTTTTCTACTTAATATAATTTTAAATTCCGCTGCTATTTTATACCTATCTTGTAAGTTTCTATTTTAGTTTACCTATAACGCTTCATGAAACTTAATGCATTCTCTTAATGAGTGACATAAACGGATGTGGGTTATCACACTTGGTATCAGAGCTGAAGGTTACCAAATCAGATAAAAGATTTTTGAAAATTATTTTCAAAATGTTTTTAAAAGAAAGCATTTTCAAAAGAAAATTTTGTTTTGAAAAACATATTCCCCAAAGCCATATGTAATATCTTTTGATTCTCTGTTTGAATCCCTTTTCCTTTTCTTTTCAGCATGTTTGGGGAACCTAATATTCCTGAGGGCATTATGATATCAGGCTGGTTCCGTCGATATCTAGAGGCTACGGCGCCCGCTGGTGGTCAATCAGACGTTCCTCCCCCAGCTGCACCCATTGTTCCTCATCCTCCTCCTCCGTGAGCAGATAATTTCTCTAAGATCTACAAAGATTTCTATGATATGGGTAGAAAGCCATTCCGCGGAATCGAAACTTTCGTAGAGGAAAGGAATTGGCTCAAAGAGACGGAGGATTTGTTTGTAATTTACGAAGTGGACGATTGTAGGAAGATTCAGTAAGCCGCTTGGCTGTTGAAAGATGAGGCTTCATTCTGGTGGGAAGTGATGCAAGCAGGGTGTTCAGTAGAGACTTGGGATGATTTTCGCCAGAGGTTTGAAATGAAGTTTCATTCTCAAGCTGAGAAAAGTATGCAATTGAAAAAGGTTTCTAACACTCAAGCAAGGAGGCATGACTATCATAAAGTATGTTGACATATTCAACCAACTACCAAGGTTTGGGTTAGAGCTAGTGGATACCTCGCATAAGAGAGCTTTGCGGTTTGCTAAAGGACTGAATGAACCCCTCCAATGGTTAGCTATGTCCCGTATTCCGATAGGAGTAACTTTTGAAAGGCTCATTGATATGACATTGATGCATGAGGAAGATAAAATTGAAAAGAAAGAAGCTAAGGTGGAGGAAACACAAAACAAGAAAGTGGCCCAAGAAGGAACAACAAAAAAAAGAAGGGTGGAAATAACGACAAGGCTAAGGATAAGAGGAAATGTCACAATTGTGGACGTGAAGGTCATTTGATCAAGGACTGCAAAAGAAGGAAGAATGCTTATTTCAGTCATGGAGAGGTCGGACACTTTTCTAAGGAGTGCCCGAAGAAGCAAGGACAAGGTCAAAGGGCAGGAGCTTCTAGAGGGCAGGTGCATGCTCTTGTGACCAGTGCTCTAGATCGAGGTAGGAAAGTTTCTATTGAAAGTTTGATTTATCTTTCCAATCATCCAGTTAGGACTCTTTTTGATTAAGGCGCTTCACATTCATTTATATCTGATTCTGTGGTTGAGTCTCTGCACCTTAGTACTAGTATGGTAGTGGATCCCATTATTGTCTCAAACCCCATTGGTGGCATGGCTCATTTGTCCATGATTTATCGGGGTTTGTGAACATCTATGTTAGGCGTTGAATTTGAGTGTAACGCATATGTGCTCGGCTTTATGGGCTATGGTTTGATTTTAGGGATGAATTAACTAGCCATGTATGGTGCCATTCTGGATTGTGAGAGGAGGGTCGTTAGACTTTTGACTTGCCATGGGAGGACCCTCGAGATTTCTTGTGACCCAAAGGGGTCTGTTATGCTTAGTTTCCTAGAGTCACTTGATGCATCTATCGATGACCTGTGATCTGTACCAGTAGTCCGTGAGTATTCTGATGTTCGTGATGAGGTTCGGAGATTACCGTCGAGGTACGAGATTGATTTTCGTAGATACTTAGTGGATAATGCAAAGCCAGTTGCATTGCCTGTGCGCCATATGGCTATAAAAGAAAGGAGGGAGCTTAGCAAGCAAGAAGGGGTGCCACTTGAGAAAGGGTTTATTAGGCGAACCATATTTGAATGGGGTGATCCTGTGGTATTCACAACTAAAGCGGATGGTTCGCTTCGCTTATGTGTGGACTATAGGGAGTTGAATAAACTCACTATGAAGAACATGCACCCACTCCCGAGGATAGATGATCTGTTTGACCAGCTTGTTGGTGCATCAGTTTTCTCTCAGTTAGACTTGGCCATGGGGTTTCATCATTTGAGGGTGGCCGAGGACATTATATGTAACGACCCGGTTTTTCTCGACTTTGGTTATCGCCATAAACTCAATGACGACTAACCAAACATCGAAAAAATATCGGTAGTAAATGAAAGAAATTAGAGGGTGAGAATAGATAAGATTGAAACTTAGAATAGAAGAAGAAGAAGAACACAACATCAGAGTAATGCGAACCTCACAACGGAACGAATAACATATAATATACATCATAACTTTGAAATATATATCTGTACTTGAATATACATATCATTTCCAAAGTACAGCACTTACAACACAGCGGAAATAAACAATAGTTATATGATCCTGAAGCCTCCTGCTCCAGCTCTTCAAGTATCTGTAAATCCCGACTACTTGACTTCCTGTACAAAATTGGGCACCCAAGAGTTTAGGGAAAACAAAATAAAATAAACTTCGGGTCAGTCATGGGACTGGTATGAGTAAAACAGTATGAACAAGTAAATGATATCTCATAAGACCACGCCGTATAAAGGAATAAGTTTTTCCCTTATAAGAATCCACATTAATCTTTATATCAAAGCTCTCTTGATATTATTATAATGTCTATCAATCACAATATAATAATCAATTAGCAGAAACACTTTCACCTTACGTTCTACATAAATAGTATACAATCAAAACCGCGAGCACGTATTGGATAATCGATTTCCAACTATGACAAGGTATGGAACCACCTTTCGCTAGTGTACCTCTAGAGAGGAATACACTGGGTTCAATAAGAACATCTTGCAACCCGGCAACACATGACCAACTACTCATTTCTCTTGAGTGTACCGAATGTATATCACCAACGGTTGGGATCAGCAACCATTTCCCGAATGGGACAGCATCGGCAATAGATTTTTAGAAGTAAATGAAACTCTAGATCAGGTGATTATACACCCTAATAGGTGCGACCTACATAGACATGTTGCCTGCCCGATTTCTGTCATTTCCCGATTGTGAGGCTAGAGGCCACGCTTATCTCTGACAGATCACATGTTTATTCACTTTGAATGTCACATCGTCATACCCCCAAATCTCAAATTGATTTCCCCAAAAATACCACAGGTGTACAGGTAATAGAAACGAATTCCTCCGCCACCAAACATAAATACGTTTGAAGAGATCAACTTACGCGATCTATTAAATATACATTGTCAGAAATTCTTCCATACAAGTTATCTTAGGACTGGACAAACCGAAGGCACTATTCAGTACATCCATCTTAGGCAATTGTTATCTAAGATTTATACGTTTGAAGAGATCAACTTACGTGACCTATTGGGTTATGCAATCTTTTATTCTGGTATGGCATAACCTATGGAAAACCAAGTGGGGATGCAAGTGTAGGGGGAAGTTTGTATCATCTTGTGTGTGGGACCCATTTCAGTCATCAACCCGTATATAGGTATCAAACGAGTACTCCGAACTAGGTCGAAGTCGGGGAACGCTTACTGGCTGATTGTATGAGATCCAAAACAGGAAACGGTGTCTGATGGCACGTTCCATTAGGCTCATGTGTGCGCATGGGTCCGCCTGCCTAGGAAAATAAGATGTTATGGCATCAGTAGATATGGTTGTGCACATCCTAGAAATGAAGGGTTGCCACTTTAGGAGGTGATACATCTTACTATAGGGCAAGCACAGGGTATCTACGGAATAAGGAGCTGATCGATTGGGGTAGTAATTAGGGTACATCCTGACTCTGTTATGTTTTGGAGCCCGTTATTATCCTTAGGGGTAACTCTGGTATGTTGGGCTAACTGTTGATTGTATGGGGTTAAAACCTCTCACTAGAAGTACGCCTAAGTCTACCATCTTATAATTGTTGGGATCATCTCATTCTGGTTATACTAGTATTGGTGCAGAGAGAAATAGAAAGTACTAGAGAAGCGCAATATACTCTATCACGTTTATCCTGTTTTGCCTTGTCATACCTGCCTTTTATGATGTTATCTTTCGTATCCACTTCATATGCTTATCATGACACTTCTACTTATTTATATGCTAAAAGTAACTGGACTCGCTAGACTTTATGTCTAAACTATTTTGTTTCCTCTCCTTTCTCTTCCATTTCCCCCCAGCTCCTCAGGGCGGGAATACTCAAGCTTGATCAGGACTCTGCTTTCATCTTGCTTGGAGCTATTTAGATGTACGGCTTGATTTCATATCTCTCTACTATGGCTATGTTTTGGGGATTATGCTTCTTTTATTATCGTACTCTGATGTTTTAGGTACAAGATAGAAGTTTTAATGATGTACCAGGATTTTATGCATTCAGACATATGATGTAACCATGTTTTGAACTACGATGTTTTCTACTTAATAAAATTTTAAATTTCGCTGCTATTTTATATATATCTTGTAAGTTTCTATTTTAGTTTACCTATAACGCTTCATGAAACTTAATGCATTCTCTTAATGAGTGACATAAACGGATGTGGGGTGTCACACTTGGTATTAGAGCTGAAGGTTACCAGATCAGATAAAAGATTTTCGAAGATTATTTTCAAAATGTTTTTAAAAGAAAGCATTTTCAAAAGAAAATTTTGTTTTGAAAAACATATTCCCCAAATGCATATGTAATATCTTTTGATTCTCTGTTTGAATCCCTTTTCCTTTTCTTTTCAGCATGTTTGGGGAACCTAATATTCCTGAGGACATTATGATATCAGGCTGGTTACGTCAATATCTAGAGGCTACGACGCCTGCCAGTGGTCAAGCAGACGTTCCCCCCCCAGCTGCACCCATTGTTCCTCATCCTCCTCCTCTGTGAGCAGATAATTTCTCTAAGATCTACAAAGATTTCTATGATATGGGTGGAAAGCCATTCCGCGTAATCGAAACTTTCGTAGAGGAAAGGAATTGGCTCAAAGAGACGAAGGATTTGTTTGTAATTTACGAAGTGGACGATTGCAGTAAGATTCAGTAAGCCGCTTGGCTGCTGAAAGATGAGGCTTCATTCTGGTGGGAAGTGATGTAAGCAGGGTGTTCAGTAGAGACTTGGGATGATTTTCGCCAGAGGTTTGAAATGAAGTTTCATTCTCAAGCTGAGAAAAGTATGCAAATGAAAAAGGTTTCTAACACTCAAGCAAGGAGGCAAGACTGTCAAAAAGTATGTTAACATATTCAACCAACTAGCAAGGTTTAGGTTAGAGCTAGTGGATACCTCTCATAAGAGAGCTTTGCGGTTTGCTAAAGGACTGAATGAACCCCTCCAAGGGTTAGCTATGTCCCATATTCCGATAGGAGCAACTTTTGAAAGGCTCGTTGATATGACATTGATGTATGAGGAAGATAAAACTGAAAAGAAAGAAGCTAAGGTGGAGGAAACACAAAACAAGAAAGTGGCCCAAGAAGGAACAACAACAACAATAAAATAAGGGTGGAAATAACGACAAGGCTAAGGATAAGAGGAAATGTCACAATTGTGGACGTGAAGGTCATTTGATCAAGGACTGCAAAAGAAGGAAGAATGCTTATTTCAGTCATGGAGAGGTCGGACACTTTTCTAAGGAGTGCCCGAAGAAGCAAGGACAAGGTCAAAGGGCAGGAGCTTCTAGAGGGCAGGTGCATGCTCTTGTGACCAGTGCTCCAGATCGAGGTAGGAAAGTTTCTGTTGAAATTTTGATTTATCTTTCCAATCATCCAGTTAGGACTCTTTTTGATTCAGGCACTTCACATTCATTTATATCTGATTCTGTGGTTGAGTCCCTGCACCTTAGTACTAGTATGGTAGTGGATCCCATTATTGTCTCAAACCCCATTGGTGGCATGGCTCATTTGTCCATGATTTGTTGGGGTTTGAGAATATCTATGTTAGGAGTTGAATTTGAGTGTGACGCGTATGTGCTCGGCTTTATGGGCTATGGTTTGATTTTAGGGATGAATTAACTAGCCATGTATGGTGCCATTCTGGATTGTGAGAGGAGGGTTGTTAGACTTTTGACTTGCCATGGAAGGACCCTCGAGATTTCTTGTGACCCAAAGGGGTCTGTTATGCTTAGTTTCCTAGAGTAACTTGATGCATCTATCGATGACCTGTGATCTATACTAGTAGTCCGTGAGTATTCTGATGTTCATGATGAGGTTCGGGGATTACCTTCTAGGTATGAGATTGATTTTCGTATATACTTAGTGGACAATGCAATGCCAGTTGCATTTCCTGTGCGCCATATGGATCTAAGAGAAAGGAGGGAGCTTAGCAAGCAAGAAGGGGTTCCCCTTGAGAAAGGGTTTATTAGGTGAACCATATTTGAACGGGGTGATCCAGTGGTATTCGTAACTAAAGCGGATGGTTCGCTTCGCTTATGTGTGGACTATAGGGAGTTGAATAAACTCACTATGAAGAACAAGCACACACTCCCAAGGATATATGATCTGTTTAACCAGTTTGTTGGTGCATCGGTTTTCACTCAGTTAGACTTGGCCATGGGGTTTCATCATTTGAGGGTGGCCGAGGACATTATATGTAACGACCCGGTTTTTCTCGACTTTGGTTATCGCCATAAACTCAATGGCGACTAACCAAACATCGAAAAAATACCGGTAGTTAATGAAAGAAATTAGAGGGTGAGAATAGATAAGATAGAAACTTAGAATAGAAGAAGAAGAACACAACATCAGAGTAACACAAACCTCACAACGGAACGAATAACATATAATATATATCATAACTTTGAAATATAAATCTGTACTTGAATATACATATCATTTCCAAAGTACGGCACTTACAACACAGAGGAAATAAACAATAGTTATATGATCCTGAAGCCTCCTGCTCCAGCTCTTCAAGTATCTATAAATCCCGACTACTTGACTGCTTGTACAAAATTGGACACCCAAGAGTTTAGGGAAAACAAAACAAAATAAACTTCGGGTCAGTCATGGGACTGGTATGAATAAAACAGTTTGAAACAGTATGAACAAGTAAACGATATCTCATAAGACCACGCCGTGTAACGGAACAGGTTTTTCCCTTATAAGAATCCACATTAATCTTTATATCAAAGCTCTCTTGATATTATTTTAATGTCTATCAATAACAATATAATAATCAATTAGCAGAAACACTTTCACCTCACGTTCTACATAAATAGTATACAATCAAAACTGCGAGCACGTATTGGATAATTGATTTCCAACTATGACAAGGTATGGAACCACCTTTCGCTAGTGTACCTCTAGAGAGCAATACACTGGGTTCAATAAGAACATCTTGCAACCCGGCCACACATGACCGACTACTCATTTCTCTTGAGTGTTACGAATGTATATCACCAACGGTTGGGATCAGCAACCATTTCCCGAATGGGACAGCATCGACAATAGACTTTTAGAAGTAAATGAAACTCTAGATCAGGTGTTTATACACCCTAATAGGTGCGACCTACATAGCCATGCTGCCTGCCCGATTTCTGTCATTTCCCGGTTGTGAGGCTAGAGGCCACGCTTATCTTTGACATATCACATGTTTATTCACTTTGAATGTTACATCGTCATACCCGCCAAATCACAAATTGATTTCCCCAAAAATACCATGGGTATACAAGTAAGAGAAACGAATTCCTCTGCCACCAAACGTAAATACGTTTGAAGAGATCAACTTACGCGATCTATTAAATATACTTTGTCAGACATTCTTCCATACACGTTGTCTTGGGACTGGACAAACCGAAGGCACTATTCAATACATCCATCTTAGGCAATTGTTATCTAAGATTTATACGACAGCCCTTGCACTTTACTCCGTCTTCAATTATCTTTTGCATATATGATTCGCATTGCTTATCCCAATACAAAGTGGTTCTTTGGATAATAATCCAACCGGTCTCTCCATATTAACAACGTTAAAATGGTCAAAACTTTGATAGTCTGTGATTTAACTATCAAAGAAAAACACGTGTGCAAACAACGATATTATTTCCAAATGTAAATTATATCGATCAATCATCAACCATATATATATATATATATATATTCATATTGCCTTATTTTCTACATTTAGAAAATATACATTATTAACATAGGAAAACATTTCCATCTCTTATTCACGCATCACTACCATTCCACAACTATTAGTCCCTAACCGTAAACTAGTAAGAGAACAATTCTCTAAGTATAAACCCCAAAGGACAAAACCAACATCAGATCGATACTCAGAAAACAATTCAACTTAACTAATCTCTAGTCAGTTTCTAATCTTGTTTAACTCTATTTCGATTAGCTCTAATCAATAACTCTATTTGCTTAACTCTTATTCGAATAACTAATATTCGATTTACTCTAGTTGCTTAACTCTTATTCGATAACTAATATTCGATTTAACTCCATTCGCTTAACTCTAGATCACAGCGATCACAATGGTTACGCCTGATTCCCTCAGGAAACATCCGACCGCCGTAGGCTATCTGCAGCCCTGCGAATTACGCTAGCAGTCGTGCAAAATGGCAATTTATCCTGAATAACTATGTTTGACTAACTCTATTCGACTAACCATATTTGATTAACTCGACTTCGAATAACTAAATTCGATTAACTCTTTTATACCTCGTCAACTTCCCTTTTTATAAATCCTGTTTATTTTCCCAATAAATATTCCTTTTATAATTCTATTTACCTTCTAAATAAATATCCCTTTATTCTATTTATTTTCAATATACTTTGAAAATTCCCTTTTATACTTTCACGTATTTCTTACGGTATTTAAAATAACAAACAACGGTGATCGATTTCATCCAAACACACATAATCATCAACAGATTATATATCACATCATATATTACAATATATGAAAAACAGTAAAATAAATGTTAAGGAATCCAGTTGGATTCCTCCGGCCTGTTTCCCTGCATCACAAATGTTGAACAACATAATTAACATCGATTTCATTTCAACATGAAATACTCTGCTAACAGAATCAATATTTGATTAACGATTTATATATATATATATATCGTTATCTATGATTTCAATCAATATACAAACAATTCAACCAAACAGTTAACACGCAGCAATCAACAGATGATTAACAGTTCTAAAAATACGTTATAAACTTATAACTGTTCAGAGTTAGTGAGTTTTACTCACTTTGGATGTTCATCGTTAACGAACGATATACTTTTGTTTGATTTGAATCAAACAATTTATTTCGCCATAAATTCAAACGAGCTCCAATCCACTCCCAGTCGGTTCCATTGGGTAGCCCTCATCCCTACGATCCTGTCGGATCTTGTTTCGTGGAATTCTGATATCGTACGGGTAAGTTGCAAGTGTTACAAGTGTACATACTATTTTTAAATAAATAAACTAGGATTTTAAATTACAATTGGGCTTACTCTTAGAATAAGGCCCACCCCACTTTAAAAACTCCAGCCCGCTTTCTCACTCAGCCCAGACCCGCAAAAATCTTGCTCCATCTTCCCCGAACCAACGAAATGTCGTGACTCCAGGAAATAAACCAGGCCATTTTCGCAACTTCCAAGCTCAACCACCATTCCATCTTTCAACCGAATTCAAAACAGGAAACACCATCGGCCTCCTCAACGAAAACACTACCACTCCATATCCAAAAGATTCAACTCGCTTTCACTCATCAAAACCCGACTTCAAGCTCAACGTCGGCTCCAGGAAAACATGCGATACCTATTTACATCGATTCCTCCCAAAATGCATACACAGGTTCGATTTTCTACCAAAAGTACAACCATGAACTCTGTTTCTCGAATTGATGCCCCAATCCTTGGAGAAGTCGAATCCTAGTTCTCACGCTTCTTATACCGTGCGACGGAATTAATGTCGAGCTCCACCAAAGTACTACTGCATCGAAGAGAAGATCTTGAGGAATCCTTAAATACATATAAAATGATTTATTGATATTATTTCGAATTTCTTTGGAATTTTTAAGATGGATATATTTTCCTGGAAGGGGAAAAGTTATGGTGGAGAAATAGTTGACCAGAAAAATGAATTAGGTTAGAAAGGGGGTAGTGGTATTTATAGAGGATTTTTTTATATTTTTATATTGAATTTTATATTCAATTATAATCAACTGTTGCTTATGTTGGACTTCTAAAAATTCGTACGGTTATACATGATATCCAAAAATTTTGAAAATTGACATGCAGCTAGAGTTTGACATTACGGTCCCAACGAAACTGGTTTCGTCGAATTCCGACTCCGTTTGCTCACACAACGTATTTTTAAAGGTCAATTTATCGACTGGTCTTCACATTAAAACCCCGTGCTGCCACATACTGACTTCGAAAATCGCGGAAATTGAAATCTAACAATAATTTAACATTGCTGATCCAACAAAATTAGTTTCGTCGAATTTTGAGGTCGTTTGCAAAACTGGCTATTTTCAAAGCTCTAAATAACCCCTTTTAAATGTATAAATATATTTAAAAAAAATAAATTTAATATTTATAAATAAATATTATCGTATATATTCACAACAGAATATCATACAGCTCTAGAATATCCCTATATGAATTTCCAGATCGATATTTCAAATCCCGATTTAATCGATATTCGATTTATAATGAAATTCCTTTTATAAATATAAATAACTCGTTATAAATTATAAAGGAATTCAACAGAGACTTTCTAAAATTTGATTTGGACATAAATCAAAATATGTACGACGAAATCTCGAATTTTCTCTTCCATTAGAAAAATATATTTCACCAGCTCCTAACGTTTCTTGTTTCACAGAAATCCGATTTAAAACGGCTTCTGTATATTCATTTAAAGTTCGAATCGCCAATTCGCAAACTGTCGTACCATTTCAAGCTCGATTATAATTATATTATAATTATAAGTTCAAACTGTCGTTCAAATAATATATTCGTTATTCTAATTCAATTCTAAACTGAATTAAATATCACAGATGATCCAGTTCACACCATATTGTGAATTTCACTATTTCTGACTATTTCAGAAATTAAATATATTATTTATTTTAATTAAATATTCAATATAATTTAATTAAACGACCACTTGAAATTCTAAATCACTATTTATATAATTAAATAAGTTAATTATATCACTGAAAAATGCGGGTCATTACGTTATAGACAAGACCACTTTTAGGACTCCAGATGGTTTCTTTGAATGGATCGTTATGCCTTTTGGGTTGACGAGTACACCTGCCTATTTTTTTTATCTGATGAGTAGGGTGTTTCAAGAGTTCCGAGATAAATTTGTTGTGGTCTTTGTTAATGACATCTTAATCCTCTCGAAAAGCGAGGAAGAGCATGCCTTACATATAAGGGAGGTTTTGAAAACTCTGCGTGTGCATCAGCTTAAAGCAAAGTTCTCCAAATGTCATTTTTGGAGAAAAGAGGTGAAAATTCTAGGGCACGTGGTCTCTAAAGATGGGATAGCAATAGACCCCGCAAAGGTAGTTGCAGTTCAAAATTGACAGATACTAAAGAATGCAACAGAGGTGAGAAGTTTTCTTGGATTGGCAGGCTATTATAGGATGTTCATTAAGGACTTCGCAAAGATATCCGCCCCCTCACCAGGATGTCGAAGAAGAATTTGACGTTTTCGTGGGATATAGATTATGATGTTGCTTTCCAACGATTGAAGAGGGATCTGACAACAGCCCCAGTCTTGACCTTGCCCGATGGAAACAAAGTGTTTACAGTATACACTGATGCATGTGGTACATGGCTTGGTGCGGTTTTGATGCAAGAGGGAAGGGTAGTATGTTATGGCGCTAGATAGCTAAGAGTTCATGAGAAGAACTACCCTACTCATGATTTAGAACTAGCAGCTATAGTATTCGCGCTTAAGACTTGGCGCCATTACTTTCTTGGAGAGAAGTTCAAGTTGCACACCGATCATAAATCTCTCAAGTACTTGTCCTCGCAGAAGGATCTTAATTTAAGGTAACAAAGGTGGACGGAGTTCCTAATATCTTATGACTTTGAGATTTCTTATACCCTTGGCAAGGGTAATGTGGTGGCAGACGAACTGAGTAGGCATAGGATGGCCTTAAGTCCGCTTTTTGTGGAGAGGAAAAGCTTAAAGTTTATATCGACTTTTGACTTTAGACCCTCAACTGAGTTTTTTCCTGGCTTATTAGCATCACTGGCGGTGCGACCTACTCTTATGGATCAGATAGAAGCTTTGCGGTGAGAGTATCCACAGATTTCATACATCTTGGAAAAGCACAGTAGATGGTAGACTTCTAATCACCTCAGTACATATTCTATAGATGATAGAGGGTGGTTGCAACGATATGGAAGGCGTTGTGTTCCCCAAGTTGGGAATTTGTTGAAGATAGTCCTAGAGGAAGCCCATCATTCTAAGATGACTATTCGTCTAGGCGGTGATAAGATGTATAGAGACATGAAGAGGGTTTTCTTTTAGGCTGGGATGAAGAAAGATGTGGCAGAGTTTGCTTCTCATTGTTTGATTTGCCAGCAAGTCAAGGCTGAGCAAAAGAATCCCGGTGGTTTACTTCATCCTTTGGAGGTTCCACAGTGGAAGTTGGAGAGCATCTCTATGGATTTCATCGATGGTTTGCCTAAATCAAGGAAGGGCAACACCAGTATTTGGGTTGTAGTAGACAGACTTACTAAGAGCGCCCATTTCATCCCAGTTAAGAGTAAGAGGACGGCAACATGGTTGGCAGCAGTTTACGTTTATTAGATAGTTCGTCTTCATGGAGTACCAACCAGTATCGTAAGTGATCGTGACCCATTTTCACTAGTGAAATTTGGAGGAGCCTGCAAGAAGCATTAGGTACACAGTTGTGTTTGAGCACCACTTATCACCCTTAGACTGATGGACATACAGAAATGGTGAATAGAGTTCTTGAGGTTCTTTTAAGACTGTGTATCCTAGACTTCGGAGGGACTTGGAAAGAGCATCTTCCTTTAGTAGAGTTCGCCTACAACAACAATTATCAAGCTAGCATTAGCATGGCGCCCTTCGAAGTATTGTACGGATGACCCTGTAGATCACCGACTTGTTGGTGGGAGTCTACAGAAAGACTTCTACTTGGACCAGATATGGTTAGAGAAACTTCCGAAAAGATTGATCTATTTAGACGGAAAATGAAGACAACTCAGGATAGGCATATGTCATATGCAGACAAGAGAAGGGCTGACATTGAGTTTGAGGTGGGAGACATGGTTTTCATCAAGGTATCACCTTTGAGGAATGTGGTTCGCTTTGCATCTGTAGGGAAATTGGCATCAAGATTTGTAAGGCCATTTCCCATAACAGAAAGGATTGGCCAAATGGTCTATAGAGTAAAGCTGCCAGAAAGACTATCTGGCGTTCATGATGTTTTCCACGTTTCTCAATTGCGAAAGTGCTTGCATGATACCGTAGAAGTAGTTAAGCCGAATATATTAGAGGAAGTAGAGGTGGAACGGGAGGCGACAGTTAGATGAGTTCCTACCCGTATTCTTGGATCAGAAGTTAAGAAGCTACACAACCGAGAAGTCAAGTTGATGAAAGTTCAGTGGGGAGATAAGCCAGAGGATTCAACTTCGGGGACCGAAGACAAGCTTCACGCTTCATACCCTTTCCTTTTCAAGGGTATGTTCTTAAATTCCTTTCCAAAGCTTTTGTTTATGCTTGTTTCTATCATTTAAGTATATCCTATCAATCGAACCTTCGACCTTTAGGTAGGAATCCCATGAATGTAAACATGTGTTTGAGACATGTTATGTTTGATAGATGGAAGTGGATGCAAGTGTTTGCTAGTGGTTGTTCATGGATGCATATACACACACATTAGGCACTAGATCGGCTCAATCACTCTCATACTGCATATGGATGTGTGTGCATTTTTCTTCTTTTTATGGATGAAAGTGGTGTATCGTCATATGGATGTTGCATTTGGATGGATGATTGTGCACACATATAGAACTTATATGTTATAATAGGATTATTTGCATACACGATGGATTCATGGCACTAACATACATTGCATTATGGAGGTAAATTGAATCAGTAGACAGCCTGGTCTTTCGCATTAGTACAAGGACATATACACACACTTTTTCATATGTTCATAAGCATTAGAAACTTTTAAGGACAATGGATACCTGTGATTGGTGGATGAGTAGATGGACGATGGATGTTAGGATATACATTCTTCTTAACTTAGAGATTTCTAGGACGAAATGTTTTGAATAGGGGAGAATGTAACACCCTGTAATTTTAACAACACTAAAGATGATAAATTAAAGAATACTTATTCAAATATTCATAATTAAGTGAAACGGATTGCGCCATTGCGTTCGTCTCAGAATTCATCTTGAGATAGACACCTAGTTTGCGTAAAACGGACACCAAATGAAGAAGTTATTAAGGTTTGAAGTTGTATACACATAAAAAGATATATGAATATAATAAGTCCAGAAATTCAAAACGACTCAAAATCACGCGGCGGGCCTAGGCAGGAAATTTCCCGCTGTAGGTATCGACCTAGGGTTCAACACCATCAAAGGGGTGTCGACACCCATGTCGACACCCATGCACAGGGGGGTCAACACCGTTGCCAGATCTGAGGCAGAATTCATTTTTCTGAATGTGGATACCTTTCTTGGCCAGATTCGTTGGTTTTATGCTATAAATAGAACCCTATACCCATTGTTTTCTTCACACAAAAACAATGGACGAGTAGATGTTGCCTCTGCCTCTAAAATTGCTTGTTCTTCTTCTACAACGGGGTTAGATAATACAGAGATCTATGATTCAACATCTGCTATTCCTCTTCTATTTCTTAGATCCAATCAAAAGTGAGTCTATGTTAATTTTAGATCTAAATATTTAAAATTAATCTTGACATGACTATAACTTGGATCTTAGCCTGTGACTATTTGAATTGTATCAGATTTGCTATAACCTGTGTATTTAAGTTATTCTGACATGACTATGAACTAGATCTAAGCCTATACCTATTTATCATGTCAGATCTGCCATTGTTTTTTTATTTAATTCATTATTTAGATTTCATGATGCCTGTTTATGATGCCCTTATTATGTTAGAATCAGCTCTACTATCACATATTCATCAGATCTGTTCCTTTATGCCTATATTGTCATTATGCCCAACTTTATCACTGTATATTTATTAGTTGCTATGCCTATTTTCTACCATTTATGTCAACCTTGTTATTATGTTCATTCCTATCCTCTTCCCTTCTTCTTTTCCTTTTTTATTTTTATAGCCAGGCTACCGTCGAGCCTAGGCATGGCGCTGAAATATGCGAACGCGTTAAATTGGGAATAAGGGGAAAACGTTAAATTTGGGCACAACTTGTATTGGGAAATTTGGGGATAAATTGAATGAAATACATGAATATGGATTTGGGGCATAAACCAAACTTTGATTAAAGACTGTGATTTGGGGGATACGGTTCATTATGAGCATGACTTTGGAAAAGGGCACGAAAACCTATAATGACATAGGAATAATTGGCTAATAATGAAGATGCCTAGAATTACAGTTATTAGAAACTGTAACTGCACTTAGACACGAGGTGAGATTACACTTGTGGTGGAAGTTTGCCCGGAACCGACCAACATATCCAGCGACCACAAGCGGTGAATCTAATGTGAGGGGTTGAAGTGCATAAACGCGAGACGTGCTAAGACATGAGGTTAAGCCCGACTTGTGGAAGAAGTCTGCCCGGACCAAACTGGCATATCCAACATGCACAAGTTGTAGGCTTAATGTGGGAGGTCTAGTACATTATAACCATAAATGAATATGGTAATAAACCTAGATACTTAACCTAGTTGAATCCTTAGGGATTGGATGAATATGTTAACTTGAAAAAAGGTTAAGTAAAATTGTATGAAATAGCGGGAGGGTTAAGTATATCTTGGGTTGGTGGGTAATATTTATATATATGCCCACAAACTTAACCTATGGGGTTATGCAATCTTTTACTCTGGTATGGCATAATCTGTGGAAAACCTAGTGGGGATGGAAGCATAGGGGGAAGCTTGTATCATCTTGTGCGTAGAACCTGTTTCAGTTAGTAACCCATATATAGGTATCAAACAAGTACTCCGAACTAGGTCGGAGTTAGGGCACGCTTACTGGGCTGATTGTATGAGATCCAAAAGAGGGGACGGTGTCTGACGGCGCGTTCCATCGAGTTCATGTGCGTTCATGGGTCCGCCTACCCGGGGAAATAAGATGTTGTGGCATCAGTAGATATGGTTGTGCACATCCTGGAAATGAAGGGTTGCCACTTTAGGAAGTGATACATCCTACTTTGGGGCCAGCATAGGGTATCTACGGAGTAGGGAGCCGATCGATTGGGGTAGTAATTATGGTACATCTAGACTCTGATATGTTTAGGAGCCCTTTATTATCCTTAGGGGTAACTCCAGTATGTTGGGCTGCCTGTTGATTATATGGGGTTAAAACCTCTCACTAGAAGTACGCCTATGTCTACCATCTTATAGTGTTTGGGATCATCTCATTCTGGTTATACTAGTATTGGTGCAAAGAGAAAGAGAAAGTATGCAAGAAGCGCAATATACTCTATCACGTTTATCCTGCTTACCTTGTCATACCTACCTTTTATGATGTTATTTCTTTAATCCACTTTATATGTCTGTCATGACACTTTTACTTATTTATATGCTAAAAGTAACTGGACTCGCCAGACTTTATGTCTGACCTATTTTGTTTCCTCTTCTTTCTCTTCCGTTCCCCCTGGTCCTCAGGGTGGGAATACTCAAGCTTGATCAGGACTCTGCTTTCATCTTGCTTGGAGTTCTTTAGATGTACGACCTGATTTCATATCTCTCTACTATAGCTATGTTTTGGGGATTATGCTTCTTTTATTATTGTAATCTGCTGTTTTAAGTACAAGACAGAAGTTTTAATGATGTACTGGGCTTTTATGCATTTCAAACATATGATGTAACCATGTTTTGAACTACGTTGTTTTCTGCTTAATAAAATTTTAAATTCCGCTGCTATTTTATATTTGTCTTGTAATGTTTCTGTTTACCTATAACGCTTCACGAAAACTTAATGCATTCTCTTAATGAGTGACGTTAACGGACATGGGATGTCACACTTGGCTTCATCCTCAAATACACCTACCACCATGAGACTCATAAAGGTTGTCAAATCTCATATTTAGGTAACCAAGAGGCTATGAAAACCTACATCAAATATGTGAATTATGGCAAAGTCCATCCCAGTAAATTTGCCATTTTCGAAGACTTCCTTATATGAACTTGATTCCCTTTTCAGTGATAATTTTGATATTTCTCTTATTGGCGCAAGTCAACATAATTTATTTGATATTCTTGTCTTGTTAAAAAAAATTATGCTAATTTGAATGGAAATATTTTTGATGGAAATGAAAATTAAGTTTAAAGTAGCGTTAAAGGAACCCTAATCATTTTGAATTGTGTACTTTTATGCCATATTTCTTACTGTAAATTTATCGAAACTGATCTTTTTATGTTTCAACTTGATTGAATCGATAGAGAGACTTTTCATCGCATCTTTTAAAGCGATGAAGATTTCGAATTCAAAAACATTAATTTCCGTCATGAAGCAAAAAATTTCAATCTTCTTTTACAACAATCTAATGTACCAAGATCGAAAAATTAGAACAATTTGAATCTTAAAAAAAAAAATTTGCTCTTTTTGGTTACCATGACATAAAATGGGCACAAGTCATACTTGACGAATTCTATCATAGCAATCGATTAAGCCACGAATACACTCTCATATATGGAACATATGTTACTCTTATCTTTTAGTCTTTCGATGTTGATTTAGTTGACCTACCTTTTGCCAAGCCGTCACATAGTAAATCTCTCAAAGGCAAATCATTTAAGACTCGATCATTACAAAAGTCAAGGCCCAAAGGATCAAATGAAGACTGATCGATTTGGCTTACAAGAAATAAACTTACGGAAATGCATCCACCTGGATTGGCCTTCCACCAGTTCAGCCATCCCAGTTCGACCTTCTATAGTTGGATACAAAGAGATCTTCTCCACTTCAAAGTGTAACAATCTAGAAATTTAGATATTTTGAAAAATAATGTTTTTGAGAATCTTGAATAATCGTGCACGGTTTTGGATACATACACTCGATTTTAAACATGATTATGAAAAGTCTAACGATCAGATAAGATATCTATATTATTTTTATCAAATTACCAACTCAAACAATTTATCATATATTGTCTAAAAATCAGAATTTGACATATTTGGTCAATTTTGTCAATTAGGTCAAAAAACCGTAGAAATTGAAATTTATGTTATATGACATTTAGTTATGAATAGACATGTTTTAATTTATATACGAAAGTATGAAATACATTTTATCTGATTTATTTACATAAACGGATAGTATAAATTAAACGTCAAAATATGACTGTTAACTGTTTTTAACAATAATCAATGGTTTAACCAGAATAAGTTATACGAACGTTTTGTTACTTAAATAGTAATATGTACATATGTTAACAAGTATTTAAATCTCTCCTTAGTAAACAAAAAGATAATTAATCTAATAAAGTAATTAATTAAGTTAAGCAAATAAAGCAAAACATGAATTGACATAAAGTAAGTCACTATTGCATATATTTTTTATGATATGACATATTTACATGGAAAATAATCAACATAATACATCAACATTACTAATACTTCCTATCACCATTAATGATGTACTTAAAACATCAAATATTTGCATGGAAAAGGAAAATTACTATGTCATTGTTAACTGGCCTTTTGGTCCAGTTCCCAAAAGCATACTAGGCCCATGCAACTAGGCATATCGCGTGGCACAATAGCCTAAAGCATCGCCAAAACACTCAGGTTCCAGGTACAAAGAGAATCGCGCAAGCACGGATCTCACAACCCCTCGAAAAGACACCCACTTGAAGATCTTGCATCCCTCGGCTCATCAAATTCCTCACACCTCGTATCCCTCGAGATACGCATCTCGTATCCCTTAGATACAAGATTTCGTATCCCACTGGATACAAACTCATATTCGCCTAGATGCAGGATTTCGTATCCCACGGGATATGAAGTCTGTATCCTATGCGATACGAAGCTCGTACCCTTTGGGATACACAATTCATACCCCTGAGTATGAAATTTCATATCCCCGGACATGAAATTTCATATCCTTCGGGAAACAAATTTCTCACCCCGTGGATGCGAAATTTGTATCCCCCAGAGGGATGCGAAATCTCCAGTGCTGCTACTTTGGGATGCAAAATTCGGCCTGTACTCCACAATTCTCACCTACTCTCACCTAATCCACTACCTATAAATAATCCCTACCTCAAACTTGAAGGGGGTTAGCATTTGCCCAATTTGACACCTTGAAAGAACCTTAGGCACCATTAATGGCCTGTTGAGCATTTGGGAAGAAGAACAAACTTTTTCTCAATGCTTTGAACTTGCAAATAGTGACTACAAATATTGTAAACCATTGTAATAATGATGTTCATCACTGTAATCGTTCAATAGTGAATAAAATCAGCAAAAGCTTCAGAGTGGACATAGGTTCAAATCGGATTGAACCACTATAAAATACCATGTTCATTACTTTTCCACATGTTTTCCTTACACGAAACAGTATTCTCGACAAGTACGGAATTTTTGGGTGTTATGGAGCTATCTAAGCGTAAACACTTTGGTGCTTTCACTGTGAGCTCTCAAGAACTCGAGACTTTGACTTCTTTCTGATCGACTTCCATTTCAAACTAGAAGCGCTACTCAGGTCCCTCTGACCTACGTCCTAGTTCTGCTTACAATGGGTAGAAAAGGAAAGAACCCAATGATCGAAACTTCCACTTCAGCTGACACAGAAACCTCTCCTCAACCCTACCCTTCGGAAAATCCGGTTGACATTGAAATCGCTACCTCCTATAATCTTGACGCTCCGGTAACCCAAGCTTAACGCTTCGACCTTAACAAGAAGTTGGAAGAAAGGATGAGAGAACTTAACGAACAAATGAGAACAACCATTAAGCTGATACGATGGCTTCAAGAAAGTCAATGCGATGTAACTCGCCTTGAACTCAATAGGAAAAAGTTCCCCCTACCTAATGTCTTAGAAAGCTTTTCTTCCGACACCCACAATGGGAATCAAAGCCTAAGGAAGAGGACTAACTGCAACGTTAATGGCAATGACAACAGGAACGGTAACAGAACCACCATCACCATTAGTGAGGGAACGCATCAACACGACCATTCCCATATGGTTATTAACAACGAAGTAGGACGTAGTACCCGACCCCTTCCTTGACAGAACCTCCCTATCGCCACTTAGAACTTGACGCCTACATGTCTTGTAGATCAAGAGGCCCAAATTCCACTCAACCAAACTTAACAGAATCAAGCAGTCAAGGTTGATGACATGATTGAAGGTGATCCTGATGTTCATCCAAGAAGGTGCCCATGGCTATGGCTCCAAACTCCCGAGATGAACCATGACTGCATGAATCCATCGGATGTCCAGCCCGTGATTCTCACCGACATGGTCCAAACGCCATGAGAGAAACGCAGGGGAATGCCACTGACGTTTGGGAAACCAATACGAGGCATAACCCCTTTACTTGTGTCGTCTACCACACTGAATAGCCTCAATGCTTCAATATGCCCCAACTAACGTCTTACTTAAGAAAACTGATCCATGTAACTTTTTTAATCGTTATGAGTGGCATATGGACTCAAGTCACGTTATCGATATCATCAAATGCAAGTGATTCCCAGTTTTCCTAGAAGACGTTGCTTTACTCTGGTTTTCTCGAATTCTAGGAAGATCCATTTGTACCTTCGACCAGCTCGCTTCTGAGCTTGTTAAGAAATTTAGGATGCACATCGCAAGGCCAAAGGATACCTTGACTCTCTCAACTTTCTACCAAGGCATGGGAGAAACTCTCAAGAGTTACCTCGAATGCTTCAATAACTCCTTGGCAGAAGTCCAAGACCTAGAGCCTCGCCCCGTCTTAGTCCAGCTTACTAAAAGCATTATGCACGACTCAGAATTTGGAGCTTGGATCGACCGATCGAGAACCCTGAAAACATTCTATGAAAAGGCTAATTGGTTTCTCTAGCAAGAAAAAGCGTGCAACAACAGGTCAACTCGGACAGGACATCCTCCCAATCCACACCCAAACACTGTTCAGGACAACGTCAAAGGAAAACAAGTTGGGGAATCTTCCGACAAGGGTAAGGGGACATCTCCTTTCAAGATCAAGCTTAACAACAGCAAGCCAGGCAGTCGCAACAACCAGTAACCTGGAGATTAGAAGAAGCGCGACCACTACCCAACTTACAAGGTCTACACTCCACTCGACACCTCAAGGATGCAATTGATAAGCTCATCCAAGAGAAGCACCTAGAGCAATACTTTTCAAAATCATGCTCCCCAAGAAGTAGCTGCGGGCCCTTCAACGCCTGCACCATAGGGTCGTCCAATCGAGACTTCCTCCCAGTGGTATTGTGATTAACACCATCTACAACGGACCTCACCCCGAAAATGAAAGCTCTCGGCGTATGGAGAAATATGCTAACTTTATTAAGCATGCTTCTCCTAGAATGAATCTGTCCCAATAAAGCTTTAGAAGACCATGCATGATGACATAGTTTTCCACAAGAGGGATTCTACCAGAATCAAGATTCCAACCATTGATCCTCTCATCATTTCTACATAGGTAGGCCCTGCCTATGTCTGAGGAATTATCATAGACTTGGAGAGCTCCATCAACATCATCTTCAAGTCGACTTATGACCAAATGAAACTTGAGGCCAATGACTTGAAGCCTGGGCATGCCACCATCCACGGCTTCAATGACTCCGCCAACCGGCCAATGGGTTTGGTTGAACTTCTAGTAGAGCTTGGAGATGGGGATCAAAGTAGAGTGTGAATGCATAACTTCATGGTTATGAATGTCACTTCTCCATACAATGTATTTCTAGGGCGTCCTTTCCTTGTAGAATTCCGTGTTTGCATTGCACCATGGTCCCATCTCATGAAGTTTCCAACTGAGAATGAGATCAGAACAGTCAAGGGTGACCAAGCCGTCGCAAGAGCCTACTACCTCGTAGAGTGGAAAGACATCATCAACAAAGCAAACGAGAAAAAGATGGCGTCGATCCACTATACCAAAAACGCCAGTGCATATCAACTATTGGAGTCTAAGTCTTGGCTCAGACACCACTGGTGTCTTTCCGAAAACCTCGATCCAGGGGAAGACGAAGAACGCAATTTTGAAAGGGTTACTCTGGTAGAGCCAACTATCGGTGTACCAATCAAACCCACGATCTGACTTGAGTTTTGAAGATTGGATCACAACTCCATCCATCAATAAAGGACGAACTTATTGACTTATTAAGGGCCAACCTCGATGTATTCGCTTGGGCCCATTCTAATATGTGTGGCATCGATCTAGGAATCGCCTTTTATATGCTTGGTATCGATCCAAGACATCTTTCAGTCAAGCAAAAGCGTTGAATCTTAGGAATAGAAAGGTCAGTGGAGCTTGAAAAGGAGGTGGATAGGCTACTAGATAACGGGTTTATCTGCGATGCCCTCTACTCTGAATGGGTCTCCAACCCGGTCTTGGTCAGAAAACCAAATGGGAAGTGGGGGACATGTGTTGACTACTCATATTTGAACAAAGCATGCCCAAAAGACATCTTTCCGCTTTCGAAGATCGACCAACTCGTTGATTCAACAACCAACTACCAGCTTCTCTCTTTCATGGATGCATATTCAGGCTACAATCAAATTCCACTGTACTTTCCAGATCAGGAGCACACTTCATTCATCACCGACCATAGGCTCTATTGCTATGTTGTCATGCCCTTTGGTCTCAAGAATGTTGGAGCCACCTATCAGCGACTGATCAACCGCATTTTTAAAGACCAATTCGGGAGATGCAAGGAGGTTTATATGGAATACATGCTCGTGAAATCAAGGGTGTCGAACAACCACGTCAATGACCTCACAAAAATGTTTGATGTCCTCTATAAATATGGCATGTGTAGTGTCCCGAAATTCCAGTCCAATTTGAGCTAACTAAATAACACAAGTCCAACCCACATTACACTGGAAATCAGAAAACTAATAGAAAGAAAATAGAGGGTGAGAATAGATTAGATAGAAACTTAGAATAGAAGAAGAAGAAGAAGAACATACAACATCAGAGTAACACGAATCTCATAGCGGAACGAACAACATATAATAGATAATATATCCTTGAAATAAATCAGTATATGTATACAGTAACATTATCAAAGTACAACACTTACAACATAGCGGAAATAACTATAGCTATATATTCCTGAAGCCTCCTGCTCCAAGCTCTCTAAGTATATCTGTAAAATCCTAACTACTTGACTGCCCGTACAAAATTGGGCACCCAAGAGTTTAGGGAAAACAAAAAAAGATAAACTCCGGGTCAGTCATGGGACTGGTATGAGTAAAACAGTTTGAACAAGTAAACGATATCTCATAAGACCATACCGTATAACGGAACGGGTTTTCCCTTATGAGAATCCAAATTATCTTTATATAAAAAACCTTTTGATATTATAATAATGTCTATCAACCACAATACAATCATCATCTAGCAGAAACGCTTTCATCTCACGTTCTACATATATAGTATATAATCAAAACCGCAAGCACGTATTGGGCAATGGATTTCCAACTATGACAAGGTATGGAACCACCTTCTGCTAGTGTACCTCTAAAGAGGAATACAATGGGTTCAACAAGAACATCTTGAAACTCGACCACACATGACCGACCACTCATTTCGCTTGAGTGTATCAAATGTATATCACCAATGGTTGGGATCAGCAACCGTTTCCTGAATGGGACAGCATCGACAATATATTTTTAGAAGTAAATGAAACTATAGATCAGGTGATTATACACCCTAATAGGTGAGACCTACATAGCCATGCTGCCTGCCCGATTTCTGTCATTTCCTGGTTGTGAGGCTAGAGGCCACACTTATCCCTGACAGATCACACATTTATTCACTTTGATTGTCACATCATCTTACCCGCCAAATCACAAATTGATTTCCCCAAAAATACGACGGGTATACAGCTAAGAGAAACGAATTCCTCCGCCACCAAACGTAAATACATTTGAAGAGATCAACTTATGCGATCTATTAAATATACTCTGTCAAACATTTTTCCATATAGGTCGTCCTGGGATTGGACAAATCGAAGGCACTTTTCAGTACAACCATCTTAGGCAATCTTTACCTAAGATTTATACAGTATCCCTTGCACTTTACTCCGTCTTCAATTATCTTTGGCATATGTGATTCGCAACGCTTATGCCAATACGGAGTGGTTCTTCGGATAATAATCCAACCGGTCTCTCTATATTAACAACGTTAAAATGGTCGAAAACTTCTATAGTCGGCAAGTTAACTATCAAAGAAAAACACGTGTGCAAACAACGATATTATTTCCAAATGGAAATTATATCGATCAATCATCATTGAACATTTATCTCTTTAGTTCATTAATTTATTTATCTCGTGTTTCCATATATTCTAAATTTTTAATATCTATTATCAGAAAACATTTTTGACTCTTATTTGGAAAACATTTCCAAAACTCCTTCACTGGATTTAAACTGATGTTTTAAATCAAACATCGCCATGCCAACTCAAACAATTTCGCTCATTAACTAAATTCACTTAACTATCATTCACTATCAAACCTTATCATTCCTTAGTTAAGAAGGAAGTCAATTAAGTTGGGGTATAATTACCTCTAGGACCTTAATTGAACAACCTTTTAACTTCGAAATAGTCAAAGTTTATCTTTTAAGTCTTTAACAAACTTCCTTACATAACTCTCTTTCGAATAAATCTCAATTCGATAACTCCTTCCTTCGAATAAACTATATTTGATAATCTATCTTCTTCGAATAACCTATATTCGAATAACTCTATTCAATTAACACTATTCGATTTACTCTTATCAGTTAGCTCTATTTGATTAACTCTATTGGATTAACTCTATTTGATTAACTCTAACTAATTTACTCTTATCAATTAACTCCTTTCGAATAAACTATATTCGATTAACTCTTTTCGAATAACTAATATTCGATTAACTCCTTTAGAATAACTAATATTCGATAACTCCTTTTAACTCTATTCGAATAAACTAACATTCGATAAGTCCTTTCGAATAACTAGCATTCGATAACCCTTTCGAATAACAAAGGTTCGATAACTTCTTTCGATTAACTCCTTTCGAATAACTAATATTCGATTAACTCCTTTCGAATAACTAAATTCGATAACTCATTTCGAATAACTAAATTCGATTAACTCCTCTCGAATAACTATATTCGATAACTCTTCTTTCGAATAAACTATATTCTATAACTCATTTCGAATAACTAAATTCGATTAACTCCTCTCGAATAACTATATTCGATAACTCTTCTTTCGAATAAACTATATTCGACAACTCATTATGAATAACTAATTTCGATTAACTCCTCTCGAATAACTAATGTTCGATTTACTAATACTCGACTAACTCTAACTCGATTAACTCCATTTGAATAACTCTAATTCGATTTAACTCTAACCGATTAACTCTAACCAATTAACTCTATTCAATTTACTCTATCGATTAACCCCTTTTGATTTAACTCCTTTTGATTAACTCCTTTTCCCAATAACCAATATTCGATTAAACTATATTCGACTAACTCTATTTGATTTCAAATACTTCCCTTCTATTTTTTTCACAAATATTCCCTTTCCTATTTGTTTAATTTAACAAATAAATATTTCCTTTTCAATTCTATTTATTTAACAAATAAATATTCATTTTCACTTCTACTTATTATCCCAATAAATATTCCTATACTCTATTTATTTTCTAAATAAATATTCCTTTATTCTATTTATTTTCTAAATAAATATTGCTTTATTCTATTTATTTTCTAAATAAATATTCCTTTATTCTATTTATTTCCTAAATAAATATTCCTTTATTCTATTTATTTCCTATTTATAAATATTCCATTATTCTATTTATTTCCTATTTATAAATATTCCATTTATAAACATTTCCTTTTATAAAATCTTCTATTTATTTTATAAATAATTTATCTTTTATAAAATCCTTTGACTTTATAAATAGTTTATTTTCAATATTCACTTTGAAATTCCCTTTTTACATCCCAGTATTCCTTACGGTTTTTAAAATACCAAACAACGATGATCGATATCATCCGAACACACATAATCATCAATAGATTATATATCACATCATATATTACAATATATGAAAAACAGTAAAATAAATGTTGAGGAATCCAGTTGGATTCTTGCAACCTATTTCCCTGGATCACAAATGTTAAACAGTATAATTAACATCGATTTCATTTCAATATGAAATATTCTGCTGAACAGAATCAATGTTTGATTAACAATTTTTATATATATATCGTTATCTTTGATTTCAACCAATACATCAGCAATTCAACCAAACAGTTAACACATAGCAATCAATATATAGTTATTAGTTCTAAGAATACGTTATAAAATATAACTGTTCAGAGTTGGTGAGTTTTACTCACTTTGGCAGTTCATCGTTAAAGAACGATAAACTGTTGTTTGATTCAAATCAAACAATTTATTTCGCCATATATTCAAATTAGCTCCAATCCACTCCCAGTTGGTTCCACTGGGTAGTGTCCTTCCATACGATCCTAATGGATCCAGTTTCGACAAATTCTGATAAGGTATGACGAAGTTATACCTTATACAAGTTCTTACATTATTTAATTTAAATTAAACTTGAAATAAAATTTGAAATTGGGCTTTAACCTTTTAATCATCACCGGCCCATTTTGTTTATCACTCGTACCCAACAACTTATCTTCCCCCAATAGCTTGAATCCGTCGCTCCTAACTTCCAACTCCATTTCCGATTCTTTAACCCCTTGCCGCACTTCCACTTCTTCATGGAATCCAAAAAAAACCCATCATTGAACTCCTCAAACAAATCTCCAACACCTTACTGCCCTGAAACTGACCTCGCCCTCCTCCTTTTAATCACGACAGGAAACTGCTGTTCACACTACAGCAGGCATCGCGACGACGTTAACCACCAATTCCATCGAAACTTCGCATACCCGATCTATTCGATGTACCGAACCTTAAACTAGCATTCGATTCTCACATCAATGCTCCACTCGACCAAAATCTCCAGTCCTAGCTGCTGAAACCCAAACCGCTGAATTCTAGATAGCGTTCGCACCCCACAATCTTTACACCAAAATGAAGAGCACGGCTACATGAACCCGAATAAGCATGGATTGTGATTTGTAGAAATTTATTTGTATTGTTTTCTTTTGGATTTTCTTTTGCTGCGTGGGTTTTGGAGGAATTCCTTCTGCATTTATATCTTTGAGGGTGTGGCTGGAAATAATGAGGAAAAGTGGCCTTCTCTAGGCTTTAGAATGGTATTTTAGATATTTTACCTTTATTATTTTATTGATTTAAATTATAACGCTGCCAGTATTCGCTTTCTAAAAATTCCTATGATCACACACGATATCCAAAAATCACGGAAATGGACTTACACCTTCAGTTCGACATTACGGTCTCAATGAAACTGGTTTCGTCGAATTCTGACTTCGTATGCTCACAAAGCATATTTTTAACCATCAAAATACTGACTGTTCTTCATATTAATATCCCGTACGGCAACATACTGACTTCAAAAATCACGGAAATTGAAATCTAGCAATAATTTAATATTGCGGATCCAACAAAATTAGTTTCGTCGAATTCTGAGGTCGTTTGCAAAACTGGCTATTTTTAAAGCTCTAAATAACCCTTTTAAATATATAAATATATTTAAAAAAAATTAAATTTAATATTTAAAAATAAAAATTGTCATATATATTCACAACAGAATATCATACAGCTCTATAATATTCCTATATGAATTTCTAACTTGATATTTCAAATCCCGATTAAATCGATATTCGATTTATAATGAAATTCCTTTTATAAATATAAATAAATCATTATAAATTATAAAGGAATTCCACACCGACTTTTCTAAAATTTGATTTGGACATAAATCAAAATCTATACGACGAAATCCCGATTTTTCTCTTCCACTAGAAAAATATACTTCACCAGCTCCATACGTTTCTTGTTTCACAGAAATCCGACTTAAAACGGACCTTGTATATCCAGTTGAAGTTCAAATCGCCAAATAGCGAACTACCGCGCCGTTACACGCTCGTTTATAGTTATATTATAAACTATACATTCAGCTGTCGTCGATTGAATATATTTGTTCATATATTTCAACTCTAAACTGAACTATATATTCTAAATAATCCAATTCACACTATATTGTGAATTCCACTATTTTTTATTATCTCAGAATTAAATATATTATTTAATTATTATTTTAATTAAATATTCTAAGTTATTTAATTTAAACGACCTTTTAATTCTCTAAATCACTATTTAAATAAATTAATTATACATCGCTGAAAATACGGGTCGTTATATTCTTCCCTATTTAAAATAATTTCGTCCTCGAAATTGCTAAGGTAGAAAACAAACCCTATTGACTGGTTAGAACTTATTCGTTTATTTCTTAACTTCAACTTCAATCGAACCAATTTAATTTCAATTAAATTATTAATTTATTCTGATAAACTAAAATTTTCAAAAATTCTGAAAATTTTCTAACACCCGAAATTTTCGAAAAAATTCGCCAGCACCTCCATTGTACTGGTCAATCGGTACAACTACAACTCGCCTCTCTGGGCCATCCCCAACCCAAAAGAAATTTAAACAGCCAAGCGACTTGCCAATTCGGCTCATAATCTCATGCTTATATCAAATATAAACTTGTACCTTTTTGTCGGCCATATCACTATGTCCTTTGCATCTGTTACCAGTTCAACATATTCCAATGTTATCCCAATCAAACTCCAATCACTTTTATCTCCAACACAACCATTCGCTTATATCCAAGCCAAATTCCACTTTGACTTGATATTATTGCATATCAATATAGCTTCCACTTAACTGGCTTTAACTCACTTTCAATTTGCCTTCACAAGTTTCTATTTAAATTTGTTTTTAATTCAAACAGTCTATTCCTGGGGAATTTTAAACAGCTTTGCTTATCTAAAACCAAATATTCCCTTTCGGATTTCAAACAATCCTGTTCCCTTAAAACAATTCAAAACAAAATCCTTGGTAGTAATTCATCACCTAGAAACTCGAAAATGAACACCGATGATGTCCGGATCATCATCGGAATCTATTATCCAGCGATCGAAGTGAGTTCAATACTATATCACTTTTTAAACTCATATTTAAACATTTCCATTTTGAAATCATTTTCAAAATATCCTTCACAATGCTTGTAAACAATTTAAAACCTCCCAGGATCTTAAAATTCCCATATACTTAGTTCAATTCCATTTACAAACACTTCTCCAACTTTTAATTCCAATTCTGATTCTAAATTCTGATTTAATCCATCTACTTTCATATATTTCACTCATATGAATTCTGATTGGTTATTTACATAACCTTTCCTCGTGTTATAATCTCATTCGATTATATTAACAACCAATATATTCAATATATTATAATAATTCCAATATAAATCCTTTATATCAAAATATAATTGGGTAAAATTATTTCATTTACTCTTTTTCAAAACATATTGTGTCGGTTCATTGTATTCGAGTGTTTATAAACCCCTACCGATACCGTGGATCAAACTGATCGACCAGAACTTATAAACAACTCAACCAATAAATCTCCACAATATAAAACCATTTTATATCAAATAACAAATACGTTCACTCGTATATATACACTCAACTCAATCTAGGGTATTACTAACCCTATCCCTACTGAGTCACGCCACAGAGCCAAGGTAATCACTTAACCTTAAGCTCTGAAACCAACTGTAGTGTCCCGAAATTCCAATCCAATTTGAGTTGACTAAATAACATAAGTCCAACCCACATTACACTGGAAATCAGAAAACTAATAGAATATAGACAGTGAGAATAGATAAAATGGAAACTTAGAATAGAAGAAGAAGAAGAACACAACATTAGAGTAATACGAACCTCACAGCGGAACGAATAACATGCAATAGATAACATATCCTTAAAATAAAATTAGTATATGTATACAGTAACATTTATCAGAGTACAACACTTACAACACAACGGAATAATAATAGCCATATAATCCTGAAGCCTCCTGCTCCAGCTATTCAAGTATCTGTAAATCCCGACTACTTGACTGCTTGTACAAAATTGGGCACCCAAGAGTTCTAGGGAAAACAAAACAAAATAAACTCCGGGTCAGTCATGGGACTGGTATGAGTAAAACAGATTAAAACAGTTCGAATAGGTAAACGATATCTCATAAGACCACGCCGTATAACGGAACGGCTTTTTCCCTTATGAGAATCCAAAATATCTTTATATCAAAAACCTTTTGATATTATAATAATGTCTATCAACCACAATATAATAATCATCTAGCAGAAACGCTTTCATCTCACGTTCTACATATATAGTATACAATCAAAACCTCAAACACATATTGGTTAATGGATTTCCAACTATGACAAGGTATGGAACCACCTTTCGCTAGTGTACCTCAAGAGAGGAATACACTGGGTTCAACAAGAACATCTTGCAACCCGGCCACATATTACCGACCACTCATTTCGCTTGAGTGTATCAAATGTATATCACCAACGGTTGGGATCAGCAACCGTTTCCCGAATGGGACAACATCAACAATAGATTTTTAGAAGTAAATGAAACTCTAGATCAGGTGATTATACACCCTAATAGGTGCGACCTACATAGCCATGTTGCCTGCCCGATTTCTGTCATTTCCCGGTTATGAGGCTAGAAGCTACGGTTATCTCTGACAGATCACACGTTTATTCACTTTGAATGTCACATCGTCATACCCGCCAAATCACAAATTGATTTCCCCAAAAATACAATGGGTATATAGCTAAAAGAAACGAATTTCTCTGCCATCAAACACACGTACGTTTGAAGAGATCAACTTACGCGATCCACCAGATATACTCTGTCAAACATTCTTCCATATAGGTTGTCCTGGGACTGGACAAACCAAAGGCACTATTCCGTACATCCATCCTAGGCAATCTTTACCTAACATTTATACAATAGCCCTTGCACTTAACTCCGTCTTCAATTATCTTTAGAATATATGATTCGCAATGCTTATGCCAATACGGAGTGGTTCTTCGGATAATAATCCAACTGGTCTCTCCATATTAACAACGTTAAAATGGCCGAAAACTTCGATAGTCGGTGAGTTAACTATCAAAGAAAACAGGTGTGCAAACAACGATATTATTTCCAGATGGAAATTATATCGATCAATCATCAGTTAACATTTATCTCTTTAGTTCATTAGTTTACCTATCTCCCGTTTCCATATATTCAACATTTCTTATTTTCTAATTTTAGAGAATATACGTTATTAACAATGGAAAGCATTTCCATTTCATGTTTTCTATATTAGAAAACATTTCTGGTTCCTTATTTGGAAAACATTTCCAAAGTTCCTTCATTGGATTTAAACAGATGTTTAAATAAAACATCGCTATGCCAACTTAAACCATTTAGTAAATTCACTTAACCATCATTCACTATCAAACCTTACCATTCCTTAGTTAAGAAGGAAGTCAATCAAGTCGGGGTATAATTACCTCTCAGACCTTAACTGAACAACGTTTTAACTTCAGAATAGACAAAGTTTATCCTTTAAACCTTTAACAAACTTCCTTACGTAACTCTCTTTCGAATGATCTCTATTTGATAACTCCTCCCTTCAAATAACTATATTCAATAATCTCTCTTACGAGTAACTAGATTCGAAAACCTTTCTCCAAATAAACTATATTCGATTAACTCTATTCAATTAACTCTTATCAATTAACTCTTTTTGATTTAACTCTAATCGATTAACTCTATTTACTTAACTCCTTTCGATTAAACTATATTCAACAACTCCTTTAATTCTACTCGAATAAACTATATTCGATTAACTCCTTTCGAATAACTAGATTCGATAACTCCTTTCGAATACCAGATTCGATAACTCCTTTCGAATAACTAATATTCGATAACTCCTATTCGAATACATTATATTTGATAACTCCTCTTCATACACACTATATTTGATAGCTCCTCTTCGAATACATTATATTCGATTACTGTTCTCTCGAATACATTATATTTGATTACTCTTCTCTCGTGTAATGACCCGTATTTTCATCTATATAATAATTAATTTATTAATTATTTATATATTGATTTAGGGAATTAAATGGTCGTTAAATTAAATAATATTGAATAGTTAATTAGTATAAATAATATAATAATATATTTAATTTCTGAAATAGTCAGAAATAGTGGAATTCCCAAAATGGTGTGAATTGGATCATCGATGATATTTAATTCAGTTTAGAGTTGAATTATATTGGCAGATATATTATTTAAAGACAGTTTGAACGTATAATTATAATTTAATTATAATCGTGCTCGAAATGGTGCAGCAGTTTGCTATTTGGCGATTTGAACTTCATCTGAATGTACCGGGTCCATTTTAAATCGGATTTCTGTGAAACAAGAAACGTTAGGAGCTAGTGAAGTATATTTTTTTAGTGGAAGAGAAAAATCGAGATTTCGTCGTGTAGATTTTGATATATGTCCAAATCAAATTTTAGAAAAGTTGCTATGGGATTCCTTTATAATTTATATCGATTTATTTATAATTTAAAATAAATTTTTAAATACGAATCGAATATCGATGTAACGCTAGATTTGAAATATCGAGTTATAAATCCCAGTGGAGCAGTATGATATTCTGTTGTGAATATATATGATAATATTAATTTTTAATATTAAATTTAAATGTTTTTAAATATATTTATATATATAAAGGGGTTATTTAGAGCTTTAAAAATAGCCACTTTTGCAAACGACCTCAGAATTCGACGAAACTAATTTTGTTGGATCCGCAACATCAAATTATTGTTAGATTCCAAGTTTCATGATTTTTGAAGTCAGTATGTGGCCGTGGGCGATTTCAATGTGAAAAACAGTCGATATTCTGACGGTTAAAAAAATACGCTGTGTGAGCAAACGAAGTCGGAATTCGACAAAACTAGTTTCGTTGGGTCCGCAATGTCAAACTATAGCTGCATGTCCAGTTTCGTGATTTTTGGGTATCGTATGTGATCACAGGAATTTTAGAGGACACAGAAAAACAGCGGTTGCTTATAATTTAATATAATAATCGAATAAAAACAAATTATAAAACCTATCTATAAATATCCCAAACCATCTCTAACCCTAATTCTATTCAGTTACTGGTCAAAATAAAAATGCGCCGCCACCAGAGGAAAATAAAATGTGAAAAATCTAGTTTCAAAAATCATTGAAAAATCAAAACAAATCCTATAAATCACAAAATAAATGTGTATGCAATCCTCGTGTGATTCTCTTTGATCTGGTATACTTCGTCTGGGGTTCAACGTCCGTTTTGGGATGTTGGAAAATTAGGCGTGGAGCTAGGGCTTCGGGTTTTGGTGATTTGGTGCAATAATCCGTGAAACCGAGCTCGTATTTGGATTCGTGGATGAAAAACACAGCTGTGGAATGGATTTGGGGTGGTTCGGTGATTAAAGGCGTTGCGCCTGTATTGTAAGGCGGACGAAATCCTCGAGTTCGGTCTTTAAAGGGGTGGTTCGAGTTGGTTGAAAGGGGCATGGGTGGAGAGAGGTTGTGATGAGGGTTGCAATGGTGGAATTTGTTTGTTCATTCATGGGAGGTCGGTGGATCGATTGAGGGGTGAATAATCGGCTATGGCTTTGGTGGAGTAATATAGAGACGAGGAAGAAGGGTTGTGTGGGATAGGTCTGGGAAAGTGGATGGGCCGAATAGAATTGGTAAAGCCCAAGTATTAGTTTAAATAGAAATTTATTTGAAATCAAATATGTGTTCATCTAGAAATGGTGATAACTTTTACATACCTTATTAGTTTTGCGAACGGTTTGTCACGTTACAATCGTATGGACGGCGGCTACACCATGGAACTGACCGGGAGTGAAGTAGAGCTCGTTTGAATTTATGGTGAAATTAAATGCTTGAATCAAATCAATGACCAATTATCGTTATTTAATGATAACCGTCCAATGTGAGTAAATCTCACTAACTCTGTTCAACTTATATTTTTATAACGTATCTTTAGAATCTATAAATAATGGTTGTTTGCTATGTGTTGGCTATTTGGTTGAACTGCTAGTCAGTTGATTGAAAATATAGATAACGATATAAATATAAATCGTTAATCAAATATTGATTCTGTTTAGCAGAATATTTCATAGTGAAATGAAATTGATGTTAATTTTATTATTTAACATCTGTGGATGCAGGGAAACAGGTCGGAGGGACCTAACTGGGTTCCTCAACATTTATTTTACTATTTTTCATATATTATGCTATATGATGTGATACGAAATCTGTTGTTGATTTTGTATGTTGGGATGATACTGATCATTGTTATATGGTATGTTAAACACCATAGGGAATACTGGAATGTTAAAACGGAAATTTTCAATGTTATATTGAAAAAGAAATATTGTAAAATCAAAGATTTTATAAAAAGAAAACTATTATTTAGAAAATAGATAGATTAAAAAGGGGATATTTATTTGTAAATCAAGTAGATAAAATTGAAGGGAAATATTTGTAAAACTATTTACAAATAGAATTGTAAAAGAAAATATTTGTAAACTATTTACAAATTGAATGGAAAGGGATATTTATTTTAAAATGAATAGAATAGAAAGGGGAAATACGTGTAAAGTAAATAGAAAGAGAATAGTTAGATTATAAAAGGAATTACGTATAAAATCAATAGATTTTATAAATAGAAATTTATTTTATAGAATAAATAGAATTATCAAAAAGGGAATTATTTGGTAATAAATTGATTTTAAAAGGAAATACTTATAAGGTGACTAGAATTGCATAAAAGGAGAATTTTACATTTGAAATGTTTAGACTCGTGCTTCGCACACGGGTATAACATGCTATGTATTTGAAGCAAAGTTTTTAAATAGAATTTATTCTAACCGATGGATTGAGAAGAATAATTTATAAATAATATTTTAAATGAAATGTTTATAATTGGATAAATAGAATATATAAGTCAGGACTTATATAGAGGAGCAAGAATCGATTTCAACATCGATATTTGAAACTGAATAATCAGTTAGAGTTAATCAGTTAGAGTTAATCGAATTAGAATTAATTGAATATTAATTATTCAATTAGAGTTGATCAAATATAGTTAATTGAAATAGAGTTAGTCAAACATAGTTATTTAAGTTGTGCTGCCATTTCATACGACTGCTAGCGTAATTCGCAGGGCTGCAGATAGCCTACGGCGGTCGGATGTTTCCTGAGGGAATCAGGCGCAACTATTGTGATTGTTGCGATCTAAGGTCAAGCGAATGGAGTTAAATTGAATAGTAGCCATTTGAAATAACGTTTAAACAGATATAGTTAGGCGAATATAAATTAATCGAATATTATTATTAGATAGGAGTTAAATAAGTTGAGTTAAATAAGTTGAGTTAATCAAGTAAGTTAGTCAAAATGAGTTAATCCAAAGGAATTATTCGAAATAGTTTATTCGAATAGAGTTAAAAGAGTGAATCGAATTTAGTTATTCGAAAGGAGATTAATCGAATGTAAATCATTCGAAGAGAGATAATCGAATATAGTTATTAGAAGAAAGGGTTATCGAATATAGTATTCGAAAAGGAGTTATCGAATAGAGATTATTCGAAAAAGAGAATTTTACATTGAATTCGATTATATCGAGTTCGAGAAAGTAATATTTACTTTCGGGTTTAATCAAGATTTACTTATTTATTAATAGATTAGTGGTTTAGTTATTTAGTCAAATTAAGGAATAAAAATTACCTTTTTGAAGTTGGATATTCAGGAAGAAAGGGATTATAATGCTATAGTTAAATCAATGTTTTAAATAAAGAAGTGGATTCATAAATAGAATTTGAGTTACGTAAGGAAATGTTAAAGATTTGAAAGGTGAACTTTGTCTATTTCGAGAATAGAAATGTTGTTCAGTTAAGGTCTGAGAGGTAATTATACCCCAACTTAATCGACTTCGTTTTTAACTAAGAAATGGATAAGGTTCGATAGTGAGGATTGGTTAAGTGAATTTAGTTAATGAGTGTAATGGTTTAAATTGGCTTAGTGATGTTTTATTTAAACATCTGTTAAACAAATGAATAAATTTTGGAAACATTTTCCAAACATAATCAGAGATATTTTCTAATCATAGAAAATGAACTGTAAATGAGAAGGAATACTGGAATGATAGTGATACGTGAAACAAAGATGGAAATGTTTTCCAATGTTTGATGACGTATATTTCCTAAATTTAGAAAATAAGAAATGTTGAGTATATAGAAATGGGAAATGGATAAATTAATGATAAAATTAAGTTAAAGGGGATAAATGTTGAATGTTGATTGGTCGATAGAATTTCCATCTGGAAATAATATCGTTGGTTGCACACCTGTTTTCTTTGATAGTTAAATCACCGACTATCGAAGTTTTTGACCATTTTTCCATCGTCGATATGGAGAGACCGGGATCAGATGCACTATCTGGAAACTACTCTGTATGGACGTTAGCATTGCGATCAAATATTGAAGACAGAGTTATGCATGGGCTATCCTGTTTACAGAACAGTGCCTTCGGTTTGTCCAGTCCCAGGACAACGTGAATGGACGAATGTCTGACAGAGTATATCTAACGGATCGCGTAAGTTGATCTCTTCAAACGTACTTACGTTTGGTGCGGAGGAATTCATTTCTCTTAGCTTTATACCCATGGTATTTTTGAGGGAATCAATTTGTGATTTGACGGGTATGATGATGTGGCATTCAAAGTGAATGGTGGTCAAGTGTTTCAAAAGATACGTAATGACCTCAAGCCTCATCAATCGGGAAATGACAGAAATCGGGCAGGCAGCATGGCCAAGTGGGTCGCTCCCATTAGGGTGTACATCACCTATCTAGAGAAAGTCCATTTCATTCCTTTATCTATTATCGATGTTGTCCCTTTTCGGGAAGATGGTGGGTAGCTCCCAACCGTTGGTGATATACATTCGATACACTCAAGCGAAATGAGTGGTTGGTCATGTCAGGGCCGGGTTGCAAGATGTTGTGGTTGAACCCAGTGTATTCATCTCTAGAGATACACAATCGGCAGGTGGTCCCATACCTTGTCATAGTCGAAACCCAATCTCCAATGAGCGCTTGCGGGTTTTGTTTGTATACTATATATGTGGAACGTGAGATGCAAGCGTTCTGCTAGATTCTAATTACTTGTGATTAGACATTATTATAATATCAGAGAAGTATTGATTTCAAAAACTGTTTTGGGTTATCGTAAGGTAAAAACCATCTGTGTTTATGTGTGGATCGGTCTTACGATTATCTTTTCTTTTGAAAAGGGTTTTGAAAAGTTAAGCCAAATGATTTGAGTTTACTCACACCAGTCCCATGACTGACCCAGAGTTTTATTTTGTTTTGTTTTCCCTAGACTCTTGGGTGCCCAAATTTGTACGGGCAGTCAAGTAGTTTAGGTCTTTACAGATACACTTGGAGGAGCTTGAAGCAGGAGGCTTCAGGATTATATAGCTATTGTTATTTCCGCTGTGTGTAAGTGTTGCACTCTGATAATGCTATTCCATGTATATACACTGTTTTATTGCAAAGTTATATTATGTATTATACTTTATCCGTTCCGCTGTGAGATTCGTATTTACTCTGATTGTGTTCTTCTTCTTCTACTCTAATTTTCTATATTATCTATCCTCACCCTCTAACTTCTTTGTATTAATGATCTGGAATGATCGGTGCCTGAATAATTAACATGGGTTTTATGTTGATTTTGTGGGTCGAAAATCCCAGCCGAACGAACAACATATAATAGGTAATATATCCTTGAAATAAATCAGTATATGTATACAGTAACATTATCAGAGTACAACACTTACAACATAGCGGAAATAACTATAGCTATATAATCCTGAAGCCTCCTGCTCCAAGCTCTCCAAGTATATCTGTAAAATCCTGACTACTTGACTGCCCAAACAAAATTGGGCACCCAAGAGTTTAGGGAAAACAAAACAAGATAAACTCTGGGTCAGTCATGGGACTGGTATGAGTAAAACAGTTCAAAACAGTTTGAACAAGTAAACGATATCTCATAAGACCACGCCGTATAACGGATCGGGTTTTTCCCTTATGAGAATCCAAATTATCTTTATATCAAAAACCTTTTGATATTATAATAATGTCTATCAACCACAATATAATCATCATCTAGCAGAAACGCTTTCATCTCACGTTCTACATATATAGTATACAATCAAAACCGCAAGCACGTATTGGGTAATGGATTTCCAACTATGACAAGGTATGGAACCACCTTCTGCTAGTGTACCTCTAGAGAGGAATACACTGGGTTCAACAAGAACTTCTTGAAACATGGCCACACATGATTGACCACTCATTTCGCTTGAGTGTATCGAATGTATGTCACCAACAGTTGGGATCAGCAACCGTTTCCCAAATGGGACAACATCGACAATAGATTTTTAGAAGTAAATGAAACTCTAGATCAGGTGATTATACATCCTAATAGGTGCGACCTACATAGCCATGCTGCCTGCCCGATTTCTGTTATTTCCCGGTTGTGGGGCTAGAGGCCACGCTTATCTCTGACAGATCACACGTTTATTCACTTTGAATGTCACATCGTCATACCCACCAAATCACAAATTGATTTCCCTAAAAATACCACGGGTATACAGTTAAGAGAAACGAATTCCTCCACCACCAAACGTAAATACGTTTGAAGAGATCAACTTACGCAATCTATTAAATATACTCTGTATGGGTGAGCAATATTCGGTTCAAACCGAATTAACCGACCAAACCGATTCATTTCGGTCGGTTCGGTTTTAAAACTAAATCGGTTTGAATTTGGTTTGTAAAATAAAAATTTTTGGTTATCGGTTTAACCGAATTAACCGAACTTTTAGTTAATTATCTAATTTTGCCGTATTGTAGTACTTTAAAAAATTAGTTTAGTTATATAATACAAATGCATTTGTTGCAAATAGATCAAATCTTGTCATAAACTTAAATTTTACTATGTAAAGTTTCTCTAAGCATGAATTTATGTTTTACTTTGAGTAAATTCATCAATTGAAAAGTAATACATCCTTCAAGTTCGGTTAAATCGGTTACCGACCGAATTAACCGAAATTATTTCGGTTCGGTTTGGAAAATTTTCGGTTTTAATTCGGTTTGAGTTTTTTCACGTCCAAACCAACCGAACCGACCGAACACTCACCCCTACTCTGTCAGATATTCTTCCATACAAGTCGTCCTAGGAGTGGACAAACCGAAGGCACTATTCAGTACAACCATCTTAGGCAATCTTTACCTAAGATTTATACAACAGCCCTTGCACTTTACTCCGTCTTCAATTATCTTTGCCATATATGATTCGCAACACTTATGCCAATACAGAGTGGTTCTTCAGATAATAATCCAACCGGTCTCTCCATACTAACAACATTAAAATGGTCGAAAACTTCGATAGTCGGTGAGTTAACTATTAAAGAAAAACACGTGTGCAAACAATGATATTATTTCCAAATGGAAATTATATAGATCAATCATCATTGAACATTTATCTCTTTAGTTCATTAATTTATTTATCTCGTGTTTCCGTATATTCTAAATTCTTATTTTCTATTATCAGAAAACATTTTTGATTCTTATTTGGAAAACATTTCCAAACTCCTTCATTGGATTTAAACTGATGTTTTGAATCAAACATCGCCATGCCAATTCAAACCATTTCGCTCATTAACTAAATTCACTTGACCATCATTCACTATTAAACCTTACTATTCCTTAGTTAAGAAGGAAGTCAATCAAGTTGGGGTATAATTACCTATCAGACCTTAACTGAACAACGTTTTAACTTTGAAGTAGTCAAAGTTTATCTTTTAAATCTTTAACAAACTTCCTTACGTAACCCTCTTTCGAATAAATCTCTATTCGATAACTCCTTCCTTCGAATAAACTATATTCGATAATCTCTCTTCTTCGAACAACCTATATTCGAATAACTCTATTCAATTAACACTATTCGACTAACTCTAATCGATTTACTCTTATCGGTTAGCTCTATTTGATTAACTCTATTGGATTAACTCTATTTGATTAACTCTAACTAATTTACTCTTATCAATTAACTCCTTTCGAATAAACTATGTTCGATTAACTCCTTTCGAATAACTAATATTCGATTAACTCCTTTCGAATAACTAATATTCGATAACTCCTTTTAACTCTATTCGAATAAACTAACATTTGATAACTCCTTTCGAATAACTAACATTCGATAACCCTTTCGAATAACAAATATTCGATAACTTCTTTCGATTAACTCCTTTCGAATAATTAATATTCGATTAACTCCTTTCGAATAACTAAATTTGATAACTCATTTCGAATAACTAAATTTGATTAACTCCTCCTGAATAGCTATATTCGATAACTCTTCTTTTGAATAAACTATATTCGATAACTCATTTCGAATAACTAAATTCGATTAACTCCTCTCGAATAACTATATTCGATAACTTTTCTTTCGAGTAAACTGTATTCGATAACTTATTTCGAATAACTAAATTCGATTAACTCCTCTTGAATAACTAATGTTCGATTTACTAATACTCGACTAACTCTAACTCGATTAACTCCATTTGAATAACTCTAATTCGATTTTACTCTAACCAATTAACTCTAACTGATTAACTCTAACTAATTAACTCTATTCAATTTACTCTATCGATTAACCCCTTTTGACTTAACTCCTTTTGATTAACTCCTTTTCCCAATAACCAATATTCGATTAAACTATCTTCGACTAACTCTATTTGATTTCAAATACTTCCCTTCTATTTGTTTCACAAATATTCCCTTTCCTATTTGTTTAATTTAACAAGTAAATATTTCCTTTTCAATTCTATTTATTTAACAAATAAATATTCCTTTTCACTTCTATTTATTATCCCAATAAATATTCCTTTATTCTATTTATTTTCTAAATAAATATTCCTTTATTCTATTTATTTCCTATTTATAAATATTCCATTTATACATATTTCCTTTTATAAAATCTTCTATTTATTTTATAAATAATTTCTCTTTTATAAAATCCTTCGATTTTATAAATAGTTTATATTCAATATTCACTTTGAAATTCCCTTTTTACATCCTGGTATTTCTTACAGTATTTAAAATACCAAACAACGGTGATCGATATCATCCAAACACACATAATCATTAACAGATTATATATCACGTCATATATTACAATATATGAAAAACAGTAAAATAAATGTAGAGGAATCCAGTTGGATTCCTCCAACCTGTTTCCCTGCATCACAGATGTTAAACAGTATAATTAACATCGATTTCATTTTCTGCTAAACAGAATCAATATTTGATTAACGATTTATACATATATATATATATATCGTTGTCTATGATTTCAACCAATACATCATCAATTCAACCAAACAATTAACACACAACAATCAACATATAGTTATCAGTTCTAAGAATGCGTTATAAAATATAACTGTTCAGAGTTGGTGAGTTTTACTCACTTTGGCAGTTCATCGTTAAAGAACGATAAACTATTGTTTGATTCGAATCAAACAATTTATTTCTCCATAAATTCAAACGAGCTCAAATCCACTCCCAGTCAGTTCCATTGGGTAGTGTCCGTCCATACGATCCTAATGGATCCAGTTTCGTTAAATTCTGATAAGGTATGACGAAGTTATACCTTATACAAGTTCTTACATTACTTAATTTAAATTAAACTTGAAATAAAATTTGAAATTGGGCATTAACCTTTTAATCATCACCGGCCCATTTCCTTTATCACCCATACCCAACAACTTGTCTTCCCCTAATATCTTGAAACCATCGCTCCTAACTTCCAACTCCATTTCCAATTCTTCAACCCCATGCCACACTTCCACTTCTTCATGGAATCCAAACAAAACCCACCATTGAACCCCTCAAACAACTCTCCAACACCTTACTGCCCTGAAACTGACCTCGCCCTCCTCCTTATAATCGCGACAGGAAACCGCTATTCACACTACAGCAGGCATCGCGACGACGTTAACCACCAATTCCATCGAAACTTCGCATACCCGATCTATTCGATGTACCAAACCTTAAACTAGCATTCGATTCTCACATCAATGCTCCATTCGACCAAAATCTCCAGCCTTAGCTGTTGAAACCCAAACCGCTGAATTCCAGATAGCGTTCGCACCCCCACAATCTTTACTCCAAAATGAAGAGCACGGCTACAGTAACCCGAATAAGCATGGATTGTGATTTGTAGAAATTTATTTGTATTGTTTTCTTTTGGATTTTCTTTTGCTGCGTGGGTTTTGGAGGAGAATGGAATTCCTTCTGCATTTATATCTTTGAGGGTGTGGCTGGAAATGATGAGGACGTGGCCTTCTCTAGGCTTTAGAATGGTTTTTTAGATATTTTACCTTTATTATTTTATTGATTTAAATTATAATGCTACCAGTATTCGCCTTCTAAAAATTCCTGTGATCACACACGATACCCAAAAATCACGAAAATGGACATACACATTCAGTTCGACATTACGGTCCCAACGAAACTAGTTTCGTCGAATTCCGACTTTGTATGCTCACACAACGTATTTTTAACCGTCAAAATACTGACTGTTCTTCACATTAAAATCTCGTACGGCCACATACTGACTTCAAAAATCATGGAAATTGAAATCTAGTAATAATTTAATATTGCGGATCCAACAAAATTAGTTTCGTCGAATTCTGAGGTCGTTTGCAAAACTGGCTATTTTTAAAGCTCTAAATAACCCTTTTAAATATATAAATATATTTAAAAACAATTAAATTTAATATTTAAAAATAAATATTATCGTATATATTCACAATAGAATATCATACAGCTCTAGAGTATTCCTATACGAATTTCTAACTTGATATTTCAAATCCCGATCAAATCGATATTCGATTTATAATGAAATTCCTTTTATAAATATAAATAAATCGTTATAAATTATAAAGGAATTCCACAGCGACTTTTCTAAAATTTGATTTGGACATAAATCAAAATCTATACGATGAAATCCTAATTTTTCTCTTCCACCAGAAAAATATACTTCACTAGCTCCATACGTTTCTTGTTTCACAGAAATCCGATTTAAAATGGACCCTGTATATCCAGTTAAAGTTCAAGTCGCCAAATAGTAAACTGCCGCGCCGTTACGCGCTCGTTTATAGTTATATTATAAACTATACGTTCAACTGTCACTGATTGAATATATTTTTTTATATATTTCAACTCTAAACTGAACTGTATATTTCAAATAATCCAATTCACACTATATTGTGAATTCCACTATTTTTTATTATCTCAGAATTAAATATATTATTTAATTATTATTTTAATTAAATATTCTAAGTTATTTAATTTAAACGACCATTTAATTCTATAAATCACTATTTAAATAAATTAATTATACATCGCTGAAAATTCGGGTCGTTACAACATGAAACTCAATCCTTGGAAATGCTCTTTTGGCATTGCATCGAGAAAATTCTTGGGTCTCGTTGTCAATTCATTAGGGATCGAGGCAAATACAGAAATGATTCAAGCTATCCGGGATATTCAGGCCCCTCAGAGCATCAAGGATGTTCAAAGCTTAAATGGGAAAGTGGCCACCGTAAGTCGATTCATATCAAAAGCAACTGACAAGTGCATTCCTTTCTTTAACATGCTCAGGAAAGAGAAGCAAAAATTTGCGTGGACACTAGAATGTGTTGTCACATTTTAAGACCTCCTGAATCACCTAGAATGACATTTACCCTATCAAAACCCATGGATCACGAAGACTTATTCATCTATTTGGTTGTTCCTGTGCAGGCAATTAGCTAGGTGCAAGTGTGCGAAGAAGATCGTGTCCAACAGCCCATTTACTACATCAGAAAGTGAGTAACAGGTGCAGAAAAGAACTATCCAAAACTCGAGAAGTTGGACGATTGCCTATTGATATCTCTCAGAAGCTCCAAACTTACTTTCAGTTTCATCCAATCAAGGTCTATACTGACCAACCGCTATGATAAGTCCTATAATGAGGTAGAATACAAAGCCTTAATCGTCTTTATTCCTCGTCAATCCATCCTTGGTCAAGCCCTAGCATACTTCATCGTGGAGTTTACTATTCTTGAAGATCCTCTAAAGGAAAGTGATCCTCCCAAAATTCAATGGAAACTATTCGTGGATGGTTCATCTAACAATCAATGCTCTGGCGTTGGAATTGTACTCATTACACCTGAGGAGTGCTCGATTTATTATGCTTTAAAGCTCAACTTAGCTACCACCAATGATGAGGTAGAATACAAAGCCTTGATCATTAAATTGAAAATTTCTTTTGGACTCAACATCAAGGCTCTCCGAATATACTATGACTCATAACTCATCGTGCGCTAGGTGAAGGGAGAGTACCAAGCCAAGTGGGAACGTGTTGCTCCCTACCTGGATTGGGTTCGTGAATTGCTTACTCACTTAAACCACTACATCATTTCTCACATCCCTCAAGAAAAGAAAGATAAGGCAGATTCATTGGCCAAACTAGCAAGTCCTAAAGATGCGTAGCTCATGGTACTAAGTATTCCCACCATGGACCAGATTTAGCCTACTCGAAGGGGTAACCTCCCCAATGTTCAACGTAAGGCTTCCAGTACTTATACCACTCGACCAAAACATTGTTAGTTCAATCGGGACCTTATCCAAATCCTTGAATTGGCCCTCCATTTCCAACGACGTTGTGGTCCCATAGGTGGAAATTAGAGAAACCAACCTAGGTGATGCTCCGAACCTCATCTCATTTGTTGGAGATGGGATAGGTGTGGACGTCAGACCCTCTCCTCCAGTATTCACCTCCCCATCATTGGCATCGTGCCCACTAGTTTCACCCTGAGCTCTTACAGTCATACGTCATTTGGGCATGATAGAGGGAACTCTCACTTGTAGACCCCGAGGACTATCTCCTCCTCAGCTTCCGCCTCGTCTTCTTCTCTAGCATCATTTATAAAACTTATTATATAACCTACAGGAAGTAGGCCCGTCGGACAAAGTAGGCGATCGATCAATATATTTTAGCCAGTGCGAAACTCGGCTGGAATGGCTCTCAATGCTTTAAGATGCTCCTAACACACTTTTCCTTTAGGGATCGGGTGGATACCTACAAGTTAGTCTCGAGCTTATGAATTGATTAACTGTTAACTCCAAAGTAAGAAAAATATACTCACTTCCGGCCAGCCATCAGCTCACGAATCCTGGAGGGAAACAAACATAGAACCAATCATACTTAAAAGCACTAAGCCTACTCCATGACTCCAAGATGAATCGGGAGTTGGATTGGCATCTAAGTAAACAAGAGAGGGTGCGACTTCTCTTCATTTGGAAAAGAAACTAAATGTCCTACCTGAACGGTACTCTGTGCATGTATTCCATGAATAGAATGCAGGTAGCAAGCATGAAGGCATACGTTTTCGGATGAAACTGCGTCGGCTCTAATCAAAAGTAGCACAACATATCCTGGATGAACCCGCAAGATGAGGGCATGCATCCAAAAGCACACATATGTTTGTTTCGGGCTGTGTACTTTTCCAAAGGTATGTGCGCCTTATTCATCTCTTTAGGGTTGCAAACATCGTCCTATAGTATGTCGTACTTCTTACAAATGTGCCTTAGGGAAGCTTCATCCATCTGCGAAGAGACCGAATCTGATAGATCGTCGACAATGGTGGCATCCACCATAATATTCATTGACTCGGGAACGTCTTCCCTCATGATATCTACATCCTATATCTCTCTCTAGGTTTCCTTCTACCGCTCCAACCCCTTCCGGTATCTTTGGCTCGACCATATGCCCAGCCGACTATAACGGTCCTTCTAACTGCGCACTTTGGTCAAGTGCAACAAATGGGCTTACATGTTGGGACATGTGGAAGCCTTTGAGGTCTCAAGATCAATGCCTCTCAAATAGGAATTGTTGGATGACCTAGTTAGGGATGGTGAGAGTTTCGAAGCTTCAGCTATCAGGCCCTTAAGTCTTTGAGAAGATCGCGGTGCCATTGCAACCTATACTTTTAACATATTCGCAATAGATATTGTACTGAAAAACCTGTTCCCCTTTAGTTGGTGTAAACTAACGTGGAACGTGCAGTGTCATGAGGTGATGATATGATTATAACATAAAGAACTCGGGACAAGGCGACGACCATTAGTCCTTAGAACTAAAACCATCATCATTAACCGATATCCTTGGGTTCGCGCTGAGTCGTGATTACATTGTGACTAAGATCGGGAATTAGATTTGAAGATCAGTAGTTCAGTCACAAGTCCGTAGATCGAGTTTAATCTCTAATCCTATGTGCAAGTCTGAATTATCAGTTCTTTTTTTAGTGTAAATGCGTTCTTGGTCAACGTGTTCAAATCCGACTCTGATCCGATCACATAACGTTGCGAAAACGATATAATCCCGACGACCAATCTCGCAGGAGATGAATTTTCCTTAGGATATTGGGATGCAGCTACAAAGTGAAATTTCGCCTCCAACTACCTAGGGGTTCGAAATTTGCTAAGTCCCAAGGATGCAAAATTCGCATCCCTGAAACCAAGGCATTTCTCATCCCTAGGTCAAACAACACTCGCATCCCATTCTCCTCATGAATACCTATATTACATCAATCCTCATCGCATTGTATCCCCCGGGCCTCGAAATCTCTAAGTCCCAAGGATTTGAATTTAATATCCCTAAAACATGGGATATTTTGACTCCCGGACCGGATACGAAGTTGGGGACATCGTATCCCTACTCTTGGGATACGAAATTGAGACTTCGCATCCCTCTGCTTCCTCGGGATATGAAATCAAGTTTTGTATCCAATTTGCAACTCTGGGATGTGAAGAATCGACTTGCAGTCCTTATACTTCCTTTTTCCCCGTTGTCTCCTTTCCTATCTCCTATTTCTCTCTCGCCGAACCACCTCGAGGATGCAATACAAATTATCATATCCTGGAGGCCGGACCTTCGCAGACCCTTCGTCATCCATGAAGATTCCCTCCATCCTCCTCGAATTTCCATTGCTAATCCTCATGCCATGGTCTCGTACTTCAACATCACGTAGTCAAGACTCGAATTCGAATAGGGCAAGACCAAAGCATAAAAACTAAATTCTGACCCACCTAAGATTCGATTTGGAGTGGGATCGCGTGGTTTTTGAGGGTTGTTGGAGGGGTCGATTTTAGGTCGAAATGTTCTTAAGTCTTTAGGGTTCAAAATTATGTTAGGTGAGGAGAGAGAGGCTTCGAATCCAGGCATTTATACCGGGGGAAGGGGGGAGGGGGTAGGAAGAGAGTCAGGACGCGAAATCATTTCCTCCATGATACGAAATTCATATCCCCTAAGTTGCAATTTCACATCCCCTGGGATTCCATTTTTTCATCCCTCGAGAGATACGAACATTTCAGAAAAAAAGAGAAAGGAATTTCATAATTTCCTTAATTCACGACTCCGACTACTACTACATGCACGATCTTTCAAAACTACGATCGTCAACCCCAATTCTATTTGCTAACCAACCATGCGCTATTGAGTTTTGAAGGCTCAAGAGCATATGCCAAGCAATCAGATTCACAGCTCAATGTCGCTTACGAAAAACAACTCATACAATTGTAAGCCAAAGGCATACTTACTGCTTATGTTCTATTACAAAATTTGATAGCATCATGTGAAATCACATGAAAACGTGTGAGTGCATATGCGATACTATGTCAATAACAACCAATTTACGTTTCGACGTAACTGGGAATCGACGACAATCATTTAATTTTTTGAGTCGATGAATTAGATGTTTTGCTGAAACTACAAGGGAATCAGAATTCTCAACATGCTCAATGGAATGGTCATGACCAAGCACTCAGCACCGCTTAGAGATTTTTCCAATTCTTTGAGATGCTCAGCTCAACTCAAAGCATATTATATCAAGACAAGACGAACTTTCGGGGGCAAGCATTAACCGGCCTTTTGGTCCGGTTTCGAAAAGCAAACCAGGCCCACACAACAAGGACTATCGCGTAGAAAAATAGCCCGTAGCATCGCCAGAACATCCTGGATCCAGGCAAAAGGGAATCGTATGAGCACAGACCTCGCAATCCCACGAAAAGACACCCACTTGGGGATTTTTCATCCCTTGGCTCATCAAGTTCCTCACACCTTGTATCCCTTGGGATACGCATTTCGTATACCTTGGGATATGAGATTACGTATCCTTGGGATACGCATCTCGTATCCCTCAGGACATGGGATTTCTTATCCCACTGGATACGAAACTCGTATCCCTTTAGATATGAAATCTCGTATCCAACGGGATATGAAGTCGTTATCCTATGGGATACAAAGCTCGTATCCTTCGGGATACGTAATTCGTATCCCTGGATATGAAATTTAGTATCCTCCGGGATACAAATTTTGGATCCCCTAGATGCGAAATTCGTATCCCCTAAGGGGATGCGAAATTTGTATCCCCAGAGGGATGTGAAATTTGTATCCCCAAGGGGATGCGAAATGTCCAGTGCATCTGCTTAAGGATGCAAAATTCGACCTGTGGTCCCTAATTCTCACCTACTGCCATCTAATCCACTACTTGTAAATACCGTATACCTTATACTCGAAGGGGGTTGGCATTTGTCCAATTTAACACCTTGAAAGCACCTTGGACACCATTAATAGCCTCTTGAGCTTTGGGGAAGCAGAACCAACATTTTCTCAAGGATTTGAACTTGCAAATAGTGACTTCATATATTGTAAGCCGTTGTAAGGATGATGTCCATCACAGTAATCCTTCAATAGTGAATAAAATCAGCAAAAGCTTCAAAGCGGGCGTAGGTTCAAATCAGACCAAACCACTATAAAATACCGTGTTCTTTTACTTTTCCGCATGTTTTCATTATGTGAAACATTATTCTCGACAAGTTAGGAATCTTTTGGTGTTACTCCAACTTTTACGACTAAACCATCATCATTACCAAATTTCCATCACCATCATTTCCTATAAAGCTAATGTCACATCTAATCTATAGTACAAGGATAAAATGGTTATTAGCCATTTCAATTCAAAACAACAAATGCCTTACCATTTCCACCATTTTCATCACTTCCATTCACAAATCAAAACCACCTTTTTCTTCACTTCTCCATTTTAATTGCTTTCAAAATCCCTACCTTGCTTCCACCTCCAAGCTCCACCACCCAAGACTACAACTTCCACCACTCATGACTAAAGCTCCACCACCTAAAACCAAGCTCAACTAACAAAGTCCACCTCCATTTCACCCAACTTCAAACAGCCATAATTTTCTCTCTAGTACAGCAAGTCACAAAATTCAGTTTTTGAATTCATCCAAAATTTCGACAACAACAACTTTCTAGTTCATTATTTGTTCCAGTACCAAGCCTAGCTAGTCCAAAACAACCAATATTTCCAATGATCTTCTCTAGTCCGAAATATCATCAAAAAATACACTATTTTCTATTTTCCAGAAATTCTTCAGAACTGATCTAAACCAAATTTTTTTTTTGAACCATGAAAAATTCCGGTGGCTACAACTTTCATTTTGATCACTTCATTTAGTTTTGAGCCTATATAGTCCAAAATTAAAGATCTTTGAACATAATTTTCGGTTTGCATTTTCTGTTCAATCCGAAATGCCCTCTCTTATTTCGGTCATACCTCACTCAAAACTAAACAAAATTGAGAAATTCTTTTTTTTAAACCTTATAAAAAAGAAAAATATACAACTTTCACATGCACCGTTTTCCATTCTTGTTTGGGACTTAGAGGTCCTTGATGATGACTTTGATGATAACAACCTTGTTTAACAATTATTATAAAATATATACAACATTATTATAAAGAAATATATATGCATGATATATATGAAGGTATTAATTTGAAGATGGTACAATTTAAAGAATCAAGATTACAAAGAAGAAGAGTTCAAAATTGAAGACTCGTGAGTAACAAGAGTTCAAGATATTAAGATAAGTAGTAGAGTCTAGAATGTTTGTTAAAAATCCGCAATAGCACTTAAATCCTTATTCCAATTTTCTCACCATTTTAGCCTTGTAATATTTTAAAATGTTCTTAACTTTTATATTTAAAATTTATTTCAAAATTACTTCCTTTTTAAAATATATCTCCTGATCTTTAAGATTTTCAAAACATTTTTGAACTATGAATTTAGTTTTCGATTTAAATATTTTAGATCTTCTTACTTATGCTTTATTTTGAATTATATATGTTTACTTAAGTTTTAATATTATTATTTTCTTATATTCATATCTATGGTTTTATATATTAATTTTTAAAGTTTTTATATATTTATATTTATAGTTTTATATCCCTTCTATAGATTATAAATATATGTTTTTAATTTATATTCTTACTTTATTATACTAATTTAACATATAGGAAAATAGATTATTTAAACTATAAAATTATCTTGATTCATATACACAACATTACATTATGTTCAGAAACTTAAATTTCAAAATTATAAGAGGCATGCCGACATGTATTACCCCGTATATCGACATGGTTACCGTTATTTTTAAATTTCAAATTTTAAAAGATGTTTCTATTTGTTTAAATCTCTTTTTGAAAGGATATGACTACTGGTACACTATAAATACCCTCCAAATTCTAATTTTTTTTTTAAACTTTCATTATATTCTTCTTCTTTTTTCTCCTCTCTATTAAAACTCTTCAATTTAAAGTTCTTATAATCAAACTTTGCCAAATTTCAAAGACAATTAAACCAATTCATTTTAATTTTAATTCTCTACCATTCTCTCTCAAAAAATCAAGTGCTATTTTACAGAAATATTTGTAATCAAAGATTGCAACATCAAAGTTCTATCAAGTTTTTCTTCCAAACTAATAAAGAAAAGGTGTGATTGTATCCCGTTCAAATCAACTGGGTATGATTGTAGCTCAAAAATTAATTAGTTGTGATTATAGCATGGAAAATGAATTGAGTCTTATAGTACTTGAAAACAGGAGGGGTGAACCTCGTGGCCTGTGAAATCAAGGATTGTAATTTGAAGATTATTTGAAAAGAAATCTACATCAACGTAGAGTTGTGTGGGACTAGATGTAGGATAACTCCGCACCAATATAAAAATCCTAGTGTGTTCTTTTTTGTATTGCTTTTACTTTTTATTTTGCATCTGTGTCTGATTCTATGATTGTTTCATATCCGTTAGTTGCATTTGTTTTTGATACATTCAAAAAGATTTCATAAAATTTATTAATTCTACTAAACATTATTCACCTTTCTCCTCTAGCGTTAAGATTGCCTTATGATCCGTGATCCGCATTTCCCAACAATCAGTATCAGAGCACTAGTTTTCAAAGTTTTCATAATCTGATTTTACAAAAAAAAATATTTGGCAATTTTCTAATAAAATCATTAACACCATTTTTGTATGGATTTTTTACAAAATCATCATGATATTGTTTTTTGAAATTGCATTTAGTTATTTTGAAAAGTCAATTGATTCTTTCAAAAGTTTTGTTGTTTTTTGTAGGGGAAGGGTTATGTTTGATGACCATTCGTTAAAAGGTACTAGATGACTATTCATCGATCAAAAGAAAATATGGACAAAAAGATGCTTGGAGACAAACCTTTGGATGAAGAGATGATAACACAGGACTAGAGACATCAGCAAAATAGGTAATCCTAAAACTTCATTTTTTATTGAATGCTCTAAGTAGAGAGTAATTTTAGATTTTCAAAATAATCAAAATTGATAAAAACAAGTAGAAAGAAAGATTTCCCTCCAAAAATAATGGCTAGTTTTTAAACTGAAAAGACACTTTTGTTTTTGAGATATCATGTGATTTTATCTATGAAATAGTAAATCTTAAAGAGTTGTAATTAATATTAAAGTTAAAAAAGATTTTAAAGAATAACAGTTATTTTTTTATTTTATAGAAGTTCTATACAATCGACTATATACTTTGAAAATAAGGTAGAGAATAAAAAATGAAGTAGCATGTTTTAAATCCAAGAAAATATAAATTAATAATTTATTATTGAAATTTTTTAATTATAAAGTAGAAAGATGTACTTGTTGTGTAAAAAACTTAGAGCCAAAATTCGAAATTTAGCTATTTTATTATTTTTGAATGAATAGACACTTGGATATTTATAATGGCTTTATTTTGAAATTTTGGAGCCAAAATTTGAATTTTAATGGTTTTAAAATCAAGTTATTATTCTATAATAAAAAATTTCTATAGATTTTAATCGATATTTTTATCTCTATAAAAATTATGAATGCATTTCAAATAATTTAACATTTTTTACTTTTGTTCAAAACCAATTACTCTCTTTTAATGTCGAACGGACATATTAAACATTGTAATTTTGTAAAAAAAAAATCAAAAATTTAAAATCAAATAATTCTTCATCAAAAAGTTTCCCATGAAACTAAAGATATTTATATGCCTTCATAAAATATTTCAAGACAAAGCTCAGAGTTTTGATACTTTTTTATTTTCATATAATTCGTCACTTAGTGGTTATAACAACCATTTTTCTAAAGTGAACAATTGTAATATTGAATTTTTATGTCATTTTATACCGCACTATTTAATTAATAAAAAATATTTTCTAGAATATAGCTAGTGTGCATTACTATATTAAAATTTTGAAATAATTTAGATTAATGAAACATTTTCATTCCTTTAGATTAATATGAACAGACACTTCAACTAGCAACCTATATTTTTAAAATAAAAATTACTTTTTGACAATATTTTCTCTTCACAGTTAATCAAATCACTTTGTTAGAAAACTTTATAAAGAACTTTATTTCAAAAATAACCCAATAATCATTTGTCGTGACTTTACCAATAGAAAAGCATACCTTATCCCAATTCCAGACTCTTCAAATATCAAATTTACATATCTCTTATTTCTCATTAACTTTAGATGAGATCTTAACTACATAATTTTAGATAATTTTGTTGAATGAATTTGGAATTTAACCCTTATTTATAGGTTTCCTTTATTAATTAGAATACATCATTTTTTTCATACAAATAAATAAGAAACATATGGGAAATGACATATGTACTACACTTGTCATTTACAACACGTGAATAAGGGAAAGTGTCCTTACACATGTAATTAAATTAATGCGTATGAAATTTAAATATAATAAATACTAATTACATCATTTCATATGTTGGAGACACATTATTTAATATACAATAAGCTTATTATTAAAAATACTATTAGTATTAAATATAACTTATCACATTCTTTTAGTTTTTCAATATCTTTACAAAACTTGTTTTAATCTTTCAGTCATTGTTATATAATACTCTATTATAATATTTTTAAGTCGATTAAAAATATTTTAACATACTATAATCATTTTATAAAGTAATCAATATATATAAGTTTTATTATATAAAGAAATATAAGTTTGAATAATTTTTCTTTCACTTATCAAATATTATGATAAATATGATTTGTTATAATTTTTAGTCCGAATTTACAATTGTCTTTACCAAACTTTGACACTTAAAAGTTATACAATAATATGATTATTTTGTATATATTTATATATATACTATACATATAGGTATGAATATATGTTTATGATAAAATTTGAGTCTCCTTTGTAAAAAAACTTTAAAATTTACAATATTATTTATAATTAAAAATTTATTTTGAATCTAAATTTCTTAGCAAATTGATTTGAGTAATATGTCATGAATAAATTATAGTTTTGATATTATTAATTACCTTTAAACGCTTGTCTTTACTACCCTTTTAATATCATTCATTAGTATCTTTAACCTAAGTCTAGGAACTATTGTGTATTACCTTTGTTTGGTTAAAGTAATACACACACACACACGCACACACACACACACACACGTACACACACATGACTAGTAGGTATTACTTATCACTAATGATTATACTTTGAATATTTCTTACCGAAATACATATCATCATCAAATCATACTGCATATTGCTACTTTTAAATTGTATTATCATTATACATCTTATGTCATATCACACTTCATTATCATTAATTACAATGCATGTTATATTAAAATCATTTACATCACAAGTTGGACTTCATTCTATATATCATCTCATATTGCTTTTCATATGACATACATTTCATACTGAATTACAAACAACATATTGCACACATTTGCATCACATATTATCCTTAACTCCACACATAACAAGTGTGTATTGTATGAGGATTTTTCTATTGTTGTCTAACTGAGACGACCCGAACTTCCCCGTGAAGGAAAGCACGGATAGAATTGAGGACAAGACAAAATAGAACGCAGACAGAAGAACATTTCATTGTTATTACAACAATTCCATCAGATACAAGAATATACAGAGTATAACCGAATAAATTACATTAAACAAATATCAGAGATTACAATAAATTACATAGCAGCGGAAAAATATACAAAACACAACTAGAAGTAATGCACGGATACAGAGCTTTCCGAGCATCGTTCCAGCTGTGAATCAGGACCCTGTGAAGATAAATATGCAAAACCAAAACTACTAGCTGCCCGTGCGGAAAATAGGGGCACCCAGAGTTTAGGTTAAAACAATAAACTCCAGGTCAGTCATGTGACTGGTGTGAGAACTAAAACGGTTATTAATCTTTATTTTTAAAGTTTGGTAAATCAAGGGACCACGCCGTATAACACGGAACGGGTTTCCTCCCAAAAATACCAGTGCATAGAACAAACAGCGCAATGCTAAGTAAAGAAAAATGAAGCTGTTATAAGACCCAGGTCCCATCACACAATGCAACGCAAGCCGGAGGATAGGGTTTTTACCTTATAACAGCCAAAGCATGCTTGATACGTTTAAAACACATTATTTGATACTATTATAAGTGTATAGTGTCAAAACAATTTCAATCATAAATATCAATCATAGGCGGCATGAATGACCCATACCACTATGTTTCCATACTAGGTTCTACAAATAAAACTGAAATACACGTATTGGAAATTGGATTTCCGTCATGAGTCGAGGCAAGGGGAAAGCTCCTCTCCGCGTTCGAGACACTCTAGCAATGCCTCAGGACCCCACTCTGATCCTTTGGAACCTCCAAGGCCGGTCCTCTCTTACTTTTGAGGATTAATTATTCCTGAACACACGTTTCCCGGTCCTCACAGACCTATATCCGAGGCGCCTCGTATCCAACAACCACACAGGTGAAAAGTATATAAATGTCAGGGCTGGTAGGTCACTAACACCACCCTAGCTAGAAAGAAACGTCGTGCACTTTTTGGGTCCGTATCCCGTTTTTGACTCATACCGAGGTGTGAGGCTCGCGAATTCACGCTATACACAAAGCTACGCCACACAGGCCGTGCTTTGATCATCAACCACAAGACTTTGCTTTTCAACAGAAGCCTTGATCAATTGCCACTTACGCGTGCCACATTGGCAATTCACTCCATGCGACTGATGTCCATCGATATACAACCTCTGAGCTCGTACGTCTCAGAGAAGGGCGTTAAGCAAGAGAATAAATTCTCCATCGCCAAACAGATGTATATTTAATAGAGATCAATCAACACAGAATAAAATCCAATGTCAGACACATAATCCATTTACAAGTTCGTTCTGGATCTGAACGAAACCGGAGGCACTTTCCTCGCATATCCATCCATCTCCAGGTACGTCTGGACGATCACCAACTGATTCCTTCATCCTGGGTGTACAGCCCAATCAAGATCATCAGTAATCACCCAAACGATGTGAAGACTTCCGGTCTTCAACCACCGTCTTCATCTTCGACATCTCGTCGAATCGGTTATTCAGAATGGGTATAAACCAGGCCTTTCTGAACAACCCACGTATATAATAAACGAATGTTACACAAACACAACAAACGCCTCATTCCAATTCAGAATATTCTTTTATTCACAAAAACACATTCTTAGGGAAATGTTCCCATTAATTTTATCCAAGATAAATTCTTCTAAGTTTATCCTATAATCTTCCTTTGGATATCATTTCAAACCATTTTATGGTTTTCCAAACTAGTCGGGATTAGCGAACCACACCGAAGTAATTATTTATTTTATTTCCCAATCCCAACCTATATATCCCATGGAGCAAACTGGTAATACTCCATATCTAACACCACGGTGTTATCGGTAAAATTAATTACCATTTCACGTTCAAATCTAATTAAAGATTTAACTATCGCATTGGAGCAAAACTGGTGGTACTCCATTCTCGATCACCTTTCAGATTTGATAATTTAAATTATTAATTCACATTTTAATCTAATTAAAGATTCATTAAAACTCCACTTAGTTTTAATCTTCTCACAAATCGATACCTTGCCTTTAACTGGGTTAAAGAACCAATGTCTTCTAAAACACGATTCACGATAAACCCAAATCACATTTGATATTAAATACAAGGCTCTGAATAGAAAATATATCGGCTTATATTCAATATCAAATTCTGAAACCAACAAATATCGTATTGGAAATAACGATATAAAATATATCTTTCAAATTCCCATAACAATATCTGTATAGTCACGAAATCCAACATCGAAATATCCCGAAGATAATTTCGATTCAGCTCCAGTCCAATTCACATATTGGGAATATTGATTATTTTTAAAATCACTTTCAAATTCAATTTATTTATTTCAAAAATAAATTGATTTTAATTCTAGTTCAAAACTAGTTCATTTCGATAAAAATCTATTTTTATCTTTTCAAATGTGGAATTCTCCAGCTCAATTCTTTCCAATCCATATATTATGATTTTACACAAATTATAGATATTTTTAATAATTTTATCAAGGCCCGTACAGTCGATTTCCAACAACGGCCATCGAACTGCACTTACAGCGACCTTTTTCGAATTTGATTTGGACATAACTCCAAATCCAACCGTTAGATTTCAAATTCCTAATATTCATTGGAAAGCTCTTTTCGATACGAACCCAACGGTTCCGGTTTTAGGAGAATCCGACGGTCGGATCTCCCGCAACGTAAATTCGAGGTCAACGGTCGAAATTCACGAACTGCCGCGGCGCGGCGCGTTCTATTCAGGCCATTATATATAATAAATATATATATTATATATATTTCGTCGATTTCCTTTTCAAAACGTATTTTATAATTCGTTTTAAATTCGTTTTCAAAACCATTTCAACTCTATATTCAATTTCTAATCAAAATTGAATATTTCTTATCATTACTATATAAATGATAATATTTTCAAAACGTTATATTTTGAAATCACTGCCTTTTCTATATTCATTATAAAAACGAATGCAATCGATATAACTATCGTTCACGTCAAAATGGCGCAACTCTAATCAACACGGTTTTATATATATTTCAATAAATTCGTTATTCTACTCAACAAATGAATATTTATTCTATTCAACACAAGAATCTATATTTCTTTCAACACACGACTATTTTTGTTATGTAAAATATTTTATAAAATTATGGTATCTATCGTTTGATTTTCAATTAGACTTCAACCGTAAGGTAGTTCTAATTTTAAATATGATAAAGATGTAAATTTCATTGTATAAAATATTTCACTCAACACATGAACATCGTCAACACATGACTATTTTTATATTCAACACATGAATTTTCTTTTATAATATTCATTGTTGTCCCGATTGGAATGAGGCCCAATCAATCACCATATAATGTTAATTATATGGATTCCATACAACACATGTATATAATAGCATTGATAAACAATCAACCATCATCCAAAGTGCACCACTCAACTGCATAAGCATCAAATATAAATAATTAACGCTTACACAGCCTGTCGACCAATCGTTCGACATACAATTAAATAATCGGGATTAGTGTACGCCAAATTTCATCCCAACACCCGTGTGGGGTTTCAAATCAACAAACACAGATTTTTATTTGTGCAGTTAGGCGATGTGTAAAATTTATCGACCCAATCAATGTCATTCAAATAGGTGTACATAAACAAACCGTCCGGTTTGTAAATGAATATTTATTTATTCACATTCACGTTAAAAATTATATTTTTAACGATAAAACATTTTATTTCAACACATGAATTTTTATTCAGTTCATTTACACAATAAAAATGATATTTTTATTTTTCTAACATATTTTAGAAAATTTCGGCGGCATAACGGCACGATACTAGAAACGGGACAAGGCCTAGCCTTATCCCCGGTCTAGTGAATGCCCACGCCATTCACACATCAATCAAATCCATTCCATTTCACCAAACAATTCAATTCAAACCAAATAGACTAACCAACTATACAACCAAACATAACAAACAAGCCATCCATGGTCTGTGGATGACGGGTGTCGGGTGCTACTAAACACCGTCTGCATCCTAATATATATATATATATATATATATATATATATATATATATATATATATATATATATATATATATATAGCTAGAAAAAGAGAATTTAGAGTGAGTAGTTCTCACCAAAAGCTATCCAATCATCTTGACTCTTCTTTTATAGAAATCTTCTTCATTCTCGCCTTTTTATCATCTTCGTTGCCCGTAGTCACTACATATATAAAAATCACACATTTTTATATTTTGATGTCTTTAAAATAAAAATCACATTTTCATTTATTCACTTTCAATTTAAAAGTCATATTTTTATAATCACTTCATATATTTAAAAATCGAATTTTTTACTATGCTATTCAATATATAAAAATCGAATTTTTACTACGATGTTCAATATATAAAAATCATATTTTTACTTCGATGTTCAATATATAAAAATCATATTTTTACTTCGATGTTCAATATATAAAAATCGAATTTTTACTTCGATGTTCAATATATAAAAATCGAATTTTTACTACGCTATTTTCTATATAAAGATCTCGCCTTTTCAACTATAAAGATTTCGCCTTTTCAACTATAAAGATTTCATCTTTTCAAATATATAGATTTCATCATTATAAAAATCACCACTTTATTTCAACGTATATAAAATAAAAATCAGATTTTTATTTCGCTACATATACAAAGATGATATTTTTATATTCTCTATCTCATAAAAATTACATTTTTATAGTTCCTACTATGTAAAAGTCATATTTTTAATCCACTACATATGTAAAAATCTCACCTTTCTCCATTTAAAAATATCGTCTTTCTTCCTTTAAAAATCTAATCTTTTCATTTATAAAAATCTCGTCTTTTCATATTTAAAAATATCGTCTTTTAAAAATCAATCTTTATTTCGCTACATATATAAAGATGCTATTTTTAATATTCCTATCATGTAAAAATTATATTTTTAATTCTCTATGCTTTTCTAATCTAAAAATATAATCTTTCCTAATAGAAATCAAAACTTTAAACAAATAAAAACCATACAATTTCAGTTTTAAAATCAATTAAGAAAAATCAGTTTTAAATATAAACAAAAATCAGTTTTTAATTTAAATAAAAAGAAAAATCTTACTGTCTTTGCAGGAGGAAGGGGTGCGGCAAGGTAGAGGGGGCCACGACGGCGTTGACAGGGGTAGGCGGCGCTAGGGCTGAAGGGGGTGCGGTTTGGGTCTGTGGGCTCGGAACTGGAGGCTTGCGCGAGGAGAACAAGCGGAGGAGGAAGAAGATGGAGGGCGGGGGTGGTTGGGGGCCCCACCTGGCGGCGTCGCGACTTCGAGGAGGAGCTGCGGTTTGATGCGGACGGGGGGTTTATGGGCTGCGTCAGGTGGCTCCACGAGGAAGGAGGAGGTAGGTGGAGAGGGCACAGCAGCGTCGTTGGGGGGGGGGGGGGCGATGCGGCGGCGGCGGCTCATCCCCCCCCCCCCTGTCGCCCTTCTTTCTCTCTCTTTTTTTTCTTTTATTCGTTTTCTGATTGAAAACGAGAGAGGGGGGGCCAGAGAGAAATAAGGGAGAGATGTTAATTTTTAATTTATTTAATTAATTTATTTTCAAAAAGTTGACTTTTACATACGACCTCGAAACGAGGCCCACCGCCTGTCGTCTATAGCGTTTTACCCCCATTCCGAACACAATGGGATATGTATCGTAGGTTGATTTGATCGTTTGAATCAGTTTCCGTTAAAATCAACATATAACTCTATATACTGAATTTGAACGCGCATTTCAATTTACCGGGGTCACATACGAACTCTATAAATTGCAGAAAAAATATTTTCTAGCTTCGTATTGACGATACGGTCCTAACAAAACTAGTTTCGTCGAATTCTGAGACCGTTAGAAAAATGGCCATTTTCCAGTCGATTAAAATCAACTGAAACTGGTCAAACGCGTTTTCCTCTGCCACGCTCACATATTGATTCGAAAAATTATGAAATTTGAAATCTAGCAATAATTTGACATCGCGGACCCAACAAAAGTGGTTTCGTCAAAATCCGAGGTCGTTTGCAAAATGTCCATTTTTAAGGGCCTGAATTCCATAGCGACTATTCAGAATTTTCAACTGGACATATCTTTTGATTCCCGCTATGAAATTTTGATTTTTCGGATTCGTTGGAAAAATATCATCAATTAGATCCTATTGTTTTTGGTTTCACTAAAATCCGGATTGTTTTGCACCCGGTACATTCAATTGAAGTTTGAAATCGAATTATCGAACTACCGCGCCATTTTCAATTCTATTTATAATTATATATAATTATTTATATTCTAATGGCGACGTATATAATATATACATCGAATTCTATTCAAAATAAATTTCTCGTCGATATTATTTAAAATATTTCATTTTAAATATTCAAAATTTGCTAAAATTGCCAAAATAAAAATTTTAAACTGGCCCAGATTTTCGGGTTATTACAATCTCCCCCACTTAAAACTTTTCATCCCCGAAAAGGAACAATGTCGAAAGTGGTTTGATTAATCAACTCTACATTCGATCTGGCTTCCAGTCTCCAACTTTTCAGTTTCTGAGAATTTTCAAATTTTCAAAAATTTGGCTAACACCCTAAATTTTCGAAAAATTTCGCCATAACCTCCCCTACACCGGGAGCCACGGGAAAATCCCGAAATTGCCATACAGGCCTTCTGATCTCAAAAAGAAAAAGAAAAAGCCAAGCGGCTAGCCAATAGGCTCATAAAATCATCATCACCCAAACAAAATAGTAAATTATGTAGTAAACATGTACCTATTTGTCGGGCAAACAAATTTTATTCTTCGGCTCTAGCCTCCTTGCTATGACCTGTTCAATGTAAGTATATGCATGTGCAAGCAAATGCGACCAATTTTCAATACAATTCAATATTTGGTTATATTAGGCATAATGGTTCAAAATTATCAAACAAATAAACAAACAACACAAACATCAATCAATTAGTGAATTAGAGTTTCAAATTCATAATTTTGATACATATACAAAAAATCAGGTTTTGATGCCAATTCACAACAATGTGTTCTAGCTATATTAGTTTTGGTTCTCACACCAGTCTAATGGAAATATATAGATATCACACCTTCGAAACACGAATATAAAGCCACATCACCAGAATTATCCCCGGGTGTCTAGAATGTGACTCTATATCTATCCAATATATTAAAACTTCGAATATACGTTCATGACGTGTATATGCAAAATCTTTATATACTCGATTGTCCATATTCAAAATAAATAAATATTCAAATACGTATAAAACGATTTAAATTTCAAAACAAAATTGTTTTCATTTGAAAAATATACTCTTCACACTCGTTCTAGGATACTACTGATCCAATCTCTAACGAGTCATTATAATTGGATATTACTAATCCAATATCTGATGAATTCTTTCGTATGGTTCTAATGTGTCTTGTTCTCGAGCTCTGTAAACCAAAGCTCCGATACCAAACTGAGATGACCCGAACTTCCCCATGAAGGAAAGCACGGATAGAATTGAGGACAAGACAAAATAGAACGCAGACGGAAGAACATTTCATTGTTATTACAACAATTCCATCAGATACAAGAATATACAGAGTATAACCGAATAAATTACATTAAACAAATATCAGAGATTACAATAAATTACACAGCAGCGGAAAAATATACAAAACACAACTAGAAGTAATGCACGGATACAGAGCTTTCCGAGCATCGTCCCAGCTATGAATCAGGACCCTGTGAAGATAAATATGCAAAACCAAAACTACTAGCTGCCCGTGCGGAAAATAGGGGCACCCAGAGTTTAGGTTAAAACAATAAACTCCAGGTAAGTCATGTGACTGGTGTGAGAACTAAAACGGTTATTAATCTTTATTTTTAAAGTTTGGTAAATCAAGGGACCACGTCGTATAACACGAAACGGGTTTCCTCCCAAGAATACCAGTGCATAGAACAAACAGCGCAATGCTAAGTAAAGAAAAATGAAGCTGTTATAAGACCCAGGTCCCATCACACAATGCAACGCAAGCCGGAGGATAGGGTTTTTACCTTATAACAGCCAAAGCATGCTTGATACGTTTAAAACACATTATTTGATACTATTATAGGTGTATAGTGTCAAAACAATTTCAATCATAAATATCAATCATAGGCGGCATGAATGACCCATACCACTATGTCGCCATACTAGGTTCTACAAATAAAACCGAAATACACGTGTTGGAAATTGGATTTCCGTCATGAGTCGAGGCAAGGGGCAAGCTCCTCTCCGCGTTCGAGACACTCTAGCAATGCCTCAGGACCCCACTCTGATCCTTTGGAACCTCCAAGGCCGGTCCTCTCTTACTTTTGAGGATTAATTATTCCTGAACACACGTTTCCCGGTCCTTACAGACCTATATCCGAGGCGCCTCGTATCCAACAACCACACAGGTGAAAAGTATATAAATGTCAGGGCTGGTAGGTCATTGACACCGCCCTAGCTAGAAAGAAACGTCGTGCACTCCTTGGGTCCGTATCCCGTTTTTGACTCATACCGAGGTGTGAGGCTCGCGAATTCACGCTATACACAAAGCTACGCCACACAGGTCGTGCTTTGATCATCAACCACAAGACTTGGCTTTTCAACAGAAGCCTTGATCAATTGCCACTTACGTGTGCCACATTGGCAATTCACTCCATGTGACTGATGTCCATCGATATACAACCTCTGAGCTCGTACGTCTCAGAGAAGGGCGTTAAGCAAGAGAATAAATTCTCCGCCGCCAAACAGATGTATATTTAATAGAGATCAATCAACACAGAATAAAATCCAATGTCAGACACACAATCCATTTACAAGTTAGTTCTGGGTCTGAACGAAACCGGAGGCACTTTCCTTGCATATCCATCCATCTCCAGGTACGTCTGGACGATCACCAACTGATTCCTTCATCCTGGGTGTACAGCCCAATCAAGATCATCAGTAATCACCCAAACAATGTGAAGACTTCCGGTCTTCAACCACCGTCTTCATCTTCGACATCTCGTCGAATCGGTTATTCAGAATGGGTATAAACCCGACCTTTCTGAACAACCCACGTATATAATAAACGAATGTTACACAAACACAACAAACGCCTCATTCCAATTCAGAATATTCTTTTATTCACAAAAACACATTCTTAGGGAAATGTTCCCATTAATTTTATCCAAGATAAATTCTTCTAAGTTTATCCTATAATCTTCCTTTGGATATCATTTCAAACCATTTTATGGTTTTCCAAACTAGTCGGGATTAGCGAACCACACCGAAGTAATTATTTATTTTATTTCCCAATCCCAACCAATATATCCCATGGAGCAAACTGGTAATACTCCATATCTAACACCACGGTGTTATCGGTAAAATTAATTACCATTTCACGTTCAAATCTAATTAAAGATTTAACTATCGCATTGGAGCAAAACTGGTGGTACTCCATTCTCGATCACCTTTCAGATTTGATAATTTAAATTATCAATTCACATTTTAATCTAATTAAAGATTCATTAAAACTCCACTTAGTTTTAATCTTCTCACAAATCGATACCTTGCCTTTAACTGGGTTAAAGAACCAATGTCTTCTAAAACACGATTCACGATAAACCCAAATCACATTTGATATTAAATACAAGGCTCTGAATAGAAAATATATCGGCTTATATTCAATATCAAATTCTAAAACCAACAAATATCGTATTGGAAATAACGATATAAAATATATCTTTCAAATTCCCATAACAATATCTGTATAGTCACGAAATCCAACATCGAAATATCCCGAAGATAATTTCGATTCAGCTCCAGTCCAATTCACATATTGGGAATATTGATTATTTTTAAAATCACTTTCAAATTTAATTTATTTATTTCAAAAATAAATTGATTTTAATTCTAGTTCAAAACTAGTTCATTTCGATAAAAATCTATTTTTATCTTTTCAAATGTGGAATTCTCCAGCTCAATTCTTTCCAATCCATATATTATAATTTTACAAAAATTATAGATATTTTTAATAATTTTATCAAGGCCCGTACAGTCGATTTCCAACAACGGCCATCGAACTGCACTTACAGCGACCTTTTTCGAATTTGATTTGGACATAAATCCAAATCCAACCGTTAGACTACAAATTCCTAATATTCATTGGAAAGCTCTTTTCGATACGAACCCAACGGTTCCGGTTTTAGGAGAATCCGACGGTCGGATCTCCCGCAACGTAAATTCGAGGTCAACGGTCGAAATTCACGAACTGCCGCGGCGCGGCGCGTTCTATTCAGGCCATTATATATATAATATATATATATATTATATATTTCGTCGATTTACTTTTCAAAACATATTTTATAATTCGTTTTAAATTCGTTTTCAAAACCATTTCAACTCTATATTCAATTTCTAATCAAAATTGAATATTTCTTATCATTACTATATAAATGATAATATTTTCAAAACGTTATATTTTGAAATCATTGCCTTTTCTATATTCATTATAAAAAGAATGCAATCGATATAACTATCGTTCACGTCAAAATGGCGCTACTCTAATCAACACGGTTTTATATATATTTCAATAAATTCGTTATTCTATTCAACAAATGAATATTTATTCTATTCAACACATGAATCTATATTTCTTTCAACACACGACTAATTTTGTTATGTAAAATATTTTATAAAATTATGGTATCTATTGTTTGATTTTCAATTAGACTTCAACCGTAAGGTAGTTCTAATTTTAAATATGATAAAGATGTAAATTTCATTGTATAAAATATTTCACTCAACACATGAACATCGTCAACACATGACTATTTTTATATTCAACACATGAATTTTCTTTTATAATATTCATTGTTGTCCCGATTGGAATGAGGCCCAATCAATCACCATATAACGTTAATTATATGGATTCCATACAACACGTGTATATAATAGCATTGATAAACAATCAACCATCATCCAAAGTGCACCACTCAACTGCATAAGCATCAAATATAAATAATTAACGCTTACACAGCCTGTCGACCAATCGATCGACATACAATTAAATAATCGGGATTAGTGTAATAACCCGTATTTTCAATAACCTGTTATAACATAAATCGAGGCAGAATTTAATTCTAAAATCTGAATCAAGCGAAACGGGCTATGCCATTGCGTTCGTCTCGGAAAAATACGCGAAATAGAGTCCGAGTTTTCAAAAATCGGAGTCCGTATGACCCAGTTAAGGCCCATTGAAGTTTTCAGAAATTTCCATGTTAAAAACAGATTTAAATTTTAAATTAAAAACAAGGATTAGGGCTAATTGGTGTCATGCGGGAAAATTCCCGCCAGGACCCCCATGTCGACAGGCATGTCGACAGGGTCCCCTGGGTGTCGACAGCCCTGTCGACAGCCCTGTCGACACGGGGTGGCCAGGCAGTTTTGCCTGGCGCACCATTTTGGGTTTTGGTCTGGTCTTGTGGCTTGGTTCTAGAGAATTCCGAAATCTGACGGACCTAAACTAACCTAGGGTTAATCCTAGGGCTAAAAACACTCTAATCTTCTATAAATAAGCCCCTAATCCTACCCTAAAACCTCATTATTCATTCTAGCAACCAAACTATGTCAAATTGAATTCTCAAATGGCCTCCACCTAAAAACCCTAGCCTCCACCCTCTTCAAAAATCATTCCTATGAAGGTTTTGATGTTCATACAAGCATTTCTAAGTTGTATGAATGATCATTAGCTTGCATACATCATCAAGTTGCAAGCTTTATTTGCTAAGCTAGAGTTTTTGGGATTTTTGTTAATTGGAGCTTTGTTTTGGGTTTTTATATGCTTGCATAAAGGGCTTTTCAATCTTTATTAGTGGATTTGTGTCTTCATAATATTTGTAAGCCCTCTTACCTTCATTTTAGAAACTCTAAAGTTAATATGTGATGAAAATTGGGATTTATGCATGTTTAATAAGCTATGCATGCTTATGCGAGTTCACTATGCCATGATTTGCAAGTTTAACAAGTTATGCATGCTTATGCGAGTTCACTATGCCATGATTTGCAAGTTTAATAAGTTATGCATGCTTATGCAAGTTCACTATGCCATGATTTGCAAGTTTAACAAGTTATGCATGTTTATGCGAGTTCACTATGCCATGATTTGCAAGTTTAACAAGTTATGCATGCTTATGCGAGTTCACTATGCCATGATTTGCAAGTTTAACAAGTTATGCATGTTTATGCAAGATCACTATGCTAAGTTATGCAAGTCCAACATGTTATGCATATTTTATGTAAGATCCATCATGCATGTTGTGCCAAGTTCCCTCTTTCTATCCTTTATGCGTTATAACGAATATGTAAGCGATAGAATGACGTTGGGGGGGGGGGGGGGGGGTTGGGTAAAACTTGAAATACATGAAAATATAAGATTGGGAATTTACCTATTAAGTTAGGTCTACCCCTTGGGAATTTACCTATTAAGTTAGGTCTACCCAAGTATTTGTTAAACTTGTAATTATGTTTTAAAAATAAAGTGGACATGACACTTAGAAAACATAAGTGTGGCCAACTCGAGGTTGGGTTGAGTTTGTAGCGTAAACCTACCCGGAACCGACCGGCTTAACTAGTTGCTACAAACAATAGGACCCAATGTGAGAAGTTGGTCATGTGTACCTTGGACCCGAGGTTAGACCAAGTTGTGGTGTAAAGCTACCCGGACCCGCCCGGCTTAACTAGTAACCGCAACAAAGTCTAATGTGAGAGGTTAAGGTGCAATTAAATTAATGCCTCATGATTAGGGTTAAGTCATGGCCCACTAATACTTAACCAATTTTGGGGATGCGAGGGATTAAATGGGGTTAAGTGGTGAACTGTTGGTTACACTTAACTAATTTAATCCATGATTAGTGAGGGGTTAAACCACACTTAACCCTCTTAGAAAACCCTAGCAACGTGGTCTGTTCCAGCAGTAATCCCAGTTTGGTATCATTCACAACCCTAGAGGCTAGGCTAGGGCGGGGCACGATTACTGGACTGATGTAAGCGACCAAAGCGACGGCTGAGTGGTACAGCGGTGCGGGTCCAGGCGGGCTACGGACGTGCACGTAGTTCGGTGTTGGACAAACTCGAGGCACGGGTACCAGTAGGTTTAGACTGTGCATTATTGCTTAGGTGTCTGGGGTTGACACCCGAGGGCTTGATACACCCAAAGGTGGACCCAGCACAGTCTGACTACAACCATATGTGGGCCGTATGGACACCAACACTTGACGTGTTAGGTTTATAGGGAGCCGATCGACTAAACCGTTGGGCTGGGCCTTGTATTAAGGTCACCTCATGCTATTGGGCCAAAGTTTGGGCTGAGGGATCAATACCTGTTATGTTAGTTTGCTAGTACACTGTGGTGCAAAGCTTAATCTTCTCTATGTGATGACACCTTTATCTACTGCCAGTATGCTCATCTCAGTTTCCATCATGATGTTAACTTTACTAGTTTATAGACTGATCGTAGTAGGGCTTACCAGTCTTTTTGACTGACCTGTTTTCTTTCGCTTCTTTTCTTCCGTTCCCCCCCCCCCCCCCAAAGTTCTCAGGGAGGGAACAGTGGTGCTTAGCTTGGATCGCTTGCTTGTTTGCTGGATAGCTCATGTATGCCTGGACATTGAGCTCGCTATGGTTTATCATCTTTATTTTTGGGGATAGCACTATGTATTTCAGTATTTCTGTTTATGATGTACTAGACATGTTTATTTTGGCAGTTGACTTTATGATGTACTAGACTTGTTTTGAGATGGTTTGAGATATTCCGCTGTTTTACTCTCACTTACTCTGTTATACATATATTTATGTTCTTGTTCTGCCTTGATATATCATTATGCATGCTTACCCAGTTCTAACGCCCCCCAGAAGCTAGTGCCCCCGAAAGAGTGACCCTAGCGGAGGTGGGGTGTTACAAATTTGGTATCAGAGCATATGGTTTACAAGAAAGAACAAAAAGTTTTTAAAAAGACTTTTGAAAAACTATTTTCAAAACAAGTATAAAGTATTTTCCAAAGAAAAGTCTAGTATTTTAAAAGGCTATTCCCCAAAAAGCCATTAGCGTTATCCTTCGTTCCCTTGACCTAATCTTATCTTATCTTTCGTTTCAGTATGGCTGAGAATCTTGCCATCCCGGATGGAGTAAATGTACCACTCTGGTATAGGAGACTTCTAGAAGCTAGGGCGGCAGCCGGCCCCGCAAACCCTACTCCCACTCCTCCTCCTGTAGTTGAGAATCCTACCCCTAATGTCCCTCCTCCGGTGGTTCCTGCTCCTCCTCCTCCAGCAGTTAATATTCCACCTCCCGTTGCTAATGTCCCTCCTCCTCCAGTTGTTGAGGCTCCTCTTCCTCCTCCCCCCCCTCAGCATCCTCAGGTTGAGTTTACTAAGGTTTGTAAAGACTTGAAGGCAATGGGAGGCAAGAATTTCCTAGGCACGGAATCTTTTGTTGAAGCTAGGAATTGGCTGAAAGACACTGAGGACTTGTTTGCTATCTTTGGGATTGATGACGAGAGGAAAATCTTATTGACAGTGTGGCTTTTGAAGGATGAAGTAGCCTATTGGTGGGAAGTCACCAATGGGACGAGGCCCGTTGAGACTTGGGCCGATTTGAGGGCTAGATTTGTGGCCAAGTTTCTATCTTCTGCTGAGGCGAATTTACAGATGGAGAAGTTCATTGCATTAAAGCAAGGTGATATGTCTGTCAAGGAGTATGTGAACAAGTTTAATCAGCTAGCCCGTTTTGATTTGGATATGGTGAACACTCCTGAGAAGAAGGCTCTTCGATTTGCTAGAGGGTTGAATGAGCCGCTGCAGGGTTTGGCAATGTCACATATTCCGCATGGGGCTACTTTTGAGAGTTTGGTCAATATGGCTCTACTTCAGGGAGATGGGAAGAAAGAGATCAAGTCGAGTGATACTCAAGCAAAGAAGACTGATTCTCAAGGTAAAGGCAATCAAGGTGGTCAAAGCAGTCAGGGGAATCAGAGCAAGAACAAGAAGGGGGAACAACAACAAAGGCAAGGGAAAGTGCAATTACTGTGGTGTGCCTGGACACTTTGCTAAGGATTGTAGGAAGAAGAAAAGGAAGCTTAGTGGTGGATGTTTTTCCTGTGGTGAGACTGGACACTTCAGCAAGGAATGCCCGAAAAAGAAAGGACAGGATGGACCTTCAGGAGGGCAAGTTCATGCTCTCAATACCGCTCCAGTTCCCGACCGAGGTAGTGTTTCTGTTGAGAACCTTGTTTATGTTTCTGATCTTCCAGTTCGTACCTTGTTTGATTCTGGTGCATCACATAGCTTTATTTCATCTGATCTTGTTGATAGCTTGCACCTTAGTACTAGCTTAGTGGATGATCCCGTTTGTGTTTCGAATCCCATTGGGGGTTCTGCTCATCTATCTATGATATGCGAGGATCTGAGGATCTCTATACTCAGTGTAGAGTTCTTGTGTAGTGCATATGTTCTTGGTTTCAGGGGATACGGATTGATACTGGGCATGGATTGGCTGTCCCGATATGGAGCCATTCTTGATTGTGAGCATAGGGTTGTGAGGCTTGTGACTCGCCTTGGCAACACCTTAGAGATTTCATGCAATCCGAAGGATCCCGTCATGTTGTGCTATCTTGAATCTCTCGACTCGTCAGAGGAAGCCCTTCAGTCTGTAAGGGTGGTCCGAGATTATCCAGATGTTTTTGAAGAAGTTAAGGGGTTGCCCCCTAAACGAGAGATTGATTTTCGCATTTATCTGGTGGATAATGCTAAGCCTGTTTCTTTGCCCGTTCGGCACATGGCTCCGCGTGAGAGACGGGAGCTCAGCAAGCAAGTAAAGGAGTTACTTGAGAAGAACTTCATCAGACGAAGTATATCCGAATGGGGAGCGCCTGTGGTGTTTGCTAATAAGGCAGATGGTTCTCTTCGACTTTGTGTGGATTATAGAGAGTTGAATAAGCTGACTAAGAAGAACAGACACCCATTACCGAGGATCGATGATCTTTTTGACCAGCTTGTTGGTGCTTCTGTTTTCTCTCAGCTTGATCTTGCTACTAGATTTCATCAGCTCAGAGTGGCTGAAGATAGTATAGACAAGACTGCATTCAGAACTCCAGATGGATTCTTTGAATGGCTTGTTATGCCGTTCGGTTTGACGAATCCACCCACTTATTTCGTGGACTTGATGAGTAGGGTGTTTCGAGAGTTCTTGAACAAGTTTGTCGTGGTCTTTGTGGATGATATTCTGATCTTCTCCAAGGATGAAGAAGAGCACGCGAGGCATCTTGTAGAGGTGATGGATACGCTTAGAGCGCATCAGTTAAAGGCCAAGTTCTCCAAGTGTCACTTTTGGAGAAGGGAAGTTAGATTCCTTGGGCATATCGTATCCAAGCAAGGCTTAGTGGTGGATCCCGCTAAGGTGGTTGCAGTTCAGGATTGGAAGACTCCAAGGAATGCAACCGAGGTGAGGAGTTTTCTAGGTCTTGCAGGTTTTTACCGGAAGTTCATCAAGGATTTCGCGAAGATATCCACTCCTCTTACTAAATTGACGAAGAAGAACTTAGTTTTTGCTTGGGATATGGACTGTGAGCTTGCTTTTCAGAGACTCAAGAGAGCCCTTACCTCAGCACCAGTTCTAGCTTTACCCGATGGTGGTAAGATGTTTACCGTGTACACTGATGCTTGTGGCACGGGATTGGGCGCCGTTCTGATGCAAGAGGGCAGAGTTATATGTTTTGGTGGGAGGCAACTTAAGGTGCATGAGAAGAATTATCCCACTCATGATCTGGAGCTGGCAGCGATAGTATATGCACTCAAGGCTTGGCGTCATTATCTTCTGGGAGAGAGATTTGAGTTGTATACTGATCATAAGTCTTTGAAGTATCTCTTTTCGTAGAAGGATCTGAACTTGAGGCAGCAGAGATGGATGGAATTCTTGGCGTCCTATGATTTTGATATAGCCTATACCCCTTGCAAGGGGAATGTTGTAGCGGATGCGTTGAGTAGAAAAAGGTTGACACTAAGTCCTCTATTTGTTGAGATGAAGAATTTAGAGTTCTTGGCAACCTTTGATTTTTCTTTGGCGGTTGAGTCGATGACCGGTTCTTTAGCATCTCTTGAGCTCAGGCCTACCCTTCTGGATCAGGTTGGGGCTTCGCAGAAGGAAGACCCTCAGATAATTGAGATCATGGATAAGCTGATTCGAGGGGAGACATCTAGTCACCTTGCTCGATATTCTATAGATGATAAGGGTTGGCTGAGGAGAGACGGAAGGCTTTGTGTTCCAATGGTAGAAGACTTGGTGAGGAAAGTTCTTGATGAAGCACATCGCTCCAAGTTGACTATACATCCGGGTGGTGATAAGATGTATAAGGATATGAAGCGTATTTTCTTCTGGCCTGGAATGAAGAAGGATGTGGCAGAGTTTGTCTCTAGATGTGTTGTCTGTCAGAGAGTAAAAGCCGAGTCGAAGAAGCCCGGTGGGCTATTGCATCCTCTAGAGGTCCCGCTATGGAAGTGGGAGAGTATTTCTATGGACTTTATTGATGGGCTTCCAAGGTCAAGGAAAGGGAATACGAGCATATGGGTCATTGTGGATAGGCTTACGAAGAGTGCTCATTTCATTCCGGTGAAGAGCAAAAGGACCGCATCTGGACTAGCATCAGTATATCTTCGTGAGATAGTACGACTACATGGAGTCCCTTCCAGCATAGTCAGTGACCGAGACCCCATCTTTACTAGTCAGTTCTGGAACAGTTTGCAGGAAGCTATGGGCACGAGGTTGAACCTGAGTACGGCCTATCACCCACAAACAGACGGCCAAACAGAAAGGGTGAATAGGGTACTTGAGGACTTGTTGAGGCTTTGCATTCTGGATTTTGGTGGTACTTGGGAAGACCATCTTCCTCTTGTCGAGTTTGCATATAATAACAGTTATCAGGCGAGCATAGGGATGGCACCATTTGAAGCTTTATATGGGAGGCCGTGCAAGTCACCTACATGTTGGTGGGAGACTACAGATAAGCTTATACTTGGACCCGACATGATTAGAGATACATCCGAGAAGGTCGAGTTGATTAGAAGACGGATGAAGGCGGCCCAAGACCGACAGAAATCCTATGCTGATAAGCGAAGATCCGATTTGGAGTTTGATGTTGGGGACATGGTTTTCGTAAAGGTTTCTCCTTTGCGGAATGTGGTCCGATTTGGAGCTGTTGGGAAGTTAGCACCGAGATTTGTTGGACCCTTCCCTATCATAGAGAGAATTGGGAAGATGGCTTATAAAGTGCAATTACCCGAGAAGCTGTCCGGAGTGCATAATGTCTTTCATGTCTCGCATCTCCGAAAGTGCCTACATGAGTCCGCTGAGGTGGTTGAACCTAGCATTCTTGAAGACGTGGGAGTAGAGAAAGAGGCAACTTTGAGGAGAGCTCCGATTCGTATCTTGGGGACGGAGACCAGGAAGCTAAGGAATCGTGAGGTCAAGCTGGTGAAGGTTCAATGGGGTGAAGCCGAAGAAGACGCAACTTGGGAAACCGAGGAGAAGATGCGTGGGATTTATCCATTCCTTTTTGAGGGTACACTCTCAATCTCTTTCCTTTGTTAGCATATCTTTCTCTTTGTTATCCATGTTTATCTAGTTATCGTGCTAATCTTGTCATGAGAACCTTAGATAGAAACCCTTTGGATGAAACATGTGTTTGAGACATGTTATGTTTGATGGTTGCAAGTGGTTGCAAGTGTTTGCAAGTGGTTACTCGTGGATGCATGATACGCATTAGGCACTAGATCGGCTCACACATTCCTCATATTGCATGTGCATGAGTGTTTATGCTTATTCTTGGATGAAATTTGTATGCAATCACATGGATGTTGCATATGGATGTATGATTGAGCACGCATGTAGATATTATGCATTATGTTAGGGATTTGCATACATATGGATACATTTCACTAACATATTTTGCATTGATCTTTGCATTAGATAAGTACATATACACACACTTTTGCATATGTTCATACTGCATTTAGAATCTTTTAAGGACAATGATTGCCTGTGGATGATGCTTTGAGTAGATGGATGATTGGATGGTAGGATACGTTCCTCCTAACTTGAAGATTTCGGGGACGAAATCCTTTAAGGAGGGGAGAATGTAACAACCCGTATTTTCAATAACCTGTTATAACATAAATCGAGGCAGAATTTAATTCTAAAATCTGAATCAAGGGAAACGGGCTATGCCATTGCGTTCGTCTCGGAAAAATACGCGAAATAGAGTCCGAGTTTTCAAAAATCGGAGTCCGTATGACCCAGTTAAGGCCCATTGAAGTTTTCAGAAATTTCCATGTTAAAAACAGATTTAAATTTTAAATTAAAAACAAGGATTAGGGCTAATTGGTGCCAGGCGGGAAAATTCCCGCCAGGACCCCCATGTCGACAGGCATGTCGACAGGGTCCCCTGGGTGTCGACAACCCTGTCGACAGCCCTGTCGACACGGGGTGGCCAGGCAGTTTTGCCTGGCGCACCATTTTGGGTTTTGGTCTGGTCTTGTGGCTTGGTTCTACAGAATTCCGAAATCTGACGGACCTAAACTAACCTAGGGTTAATCCTAGGGCTAAAAACACTCTAATCTTCTATAAATAAGCCCCTAATCCTACCCTAAAACCTCATTATTCATTCTAGCAACCAAACTATGTCAAATTGAATTCTCAAATGGCCTCCACCTAAAAACCCTAGCCTCCACCCTCTTCAAAAATCATTCCTATGAAGGTTTTGATGTTCATACAAGCATTTCTAAGTTGTATGAATGATCATTAGCTTGCATACATCATCAAGTTGCAAGCTTTATTTGCTAAGCTAGAGTTTTTGGGATTTTTGTTAATTTGAGCTTTATTTTGGGTTTTTATATGCTTGCATAAAGGGCTTTTCAATCTTTATTAGTGGATTTGTGTCTTCATAATATTTGTAAGCCCTCTTACCTTCATTTTAGAAACTCTAAATTTAATATGTGATGAAAATTGGGATTTATGCATTTTTAATAAGCTATGCATGCTTATGCGAGTTCACTATGCCATGATTTGCAAGTTTAACAAGTTATGCATGCTTATGCGAGTTCACTATGCCATGATTTGCAAGTTTAATAAGTTATGCATGCTTATGCAAGTTCACTATGCCATGATTTGCAAGTTTAACAAGTTATGCATGTTTATGCGAGTTCACTATGCCATGATTTGCAAGTTTAACAAGTTATGCATGCTTATGCGAGTTCACTATGCCATGATTTGCAAGTTTAACAAGTTATGCATGTTTATGCAAGATCACTATGCTAAGTTATGCAAGTCCAACATGTTATGCATATTTTATGTAAGATCCATCATGTATGTTGTGCCAAGTTCCCTCTTTCTATCCTTTATGCGTTATAACGAATATGTAAGCGATAGAATGACGTTGGGGGGGGGGGGGTTTGGGTAAAACTTAAAATACATGAAAATATAAGATTGGAAATTTACCTATTAAGTTAGGTCTACCCCTTGGGAATTTACCTATTAAGTTAGGTCTACCCAAGTATTTGTTAAACTTGTAATTATGTTTTAAAAATAAAGTGGACATGACACTTAGAAAACATAAGTGTGGCCAACTCGAGGTTGGGTTGAGTTTGTAGCGTAAACCTACCCGGAACCGACCGGCTTAACTAGTTGCTACAAACAATAGGACCCAATGTGAGAAGTTGGTCATGCGTACCTTGGACCCGAGGTTAGACCAAGTTGTGGTGTAAAGCTACCCGGACCCGCCCGACTTAACTAGTAACCGCAACAAAGTCTAATGTGAGAGGTTAAGGTACAATTAAATTAATGCCTCATGATTAGGGTTAAGTCATGGCCCACTAATACTTAACCAATTTTGGGGATGCGAGGGATTAAATGGGGTTAAGTGGTGAACTGTTGGTTACACTTAACTAATTTAATCCATGATTAGTGAGGGGTTAAACCACACTTAACCCTCTTAGAAAACCCTAGCAACGTGGTCTGTTCCAGCAGTAATCCCAGTTTGGTATCATTCACAACCCTAGAGGCTAGGCTAGGGCGGGGCACGATTACTCGACTGATGTAAGCGACCAAAGCGACGGCTGAGTGGTACAGCGGTGCGGGTCCAGGCGGGCTACGGACGTGCACGTAGTTCGGTGTTGGACAAACTCGAGGCACGGGTACCAGTAGGTTTAGACTGTGCATTATTGCTTAGGTGTCTGGGGTTGACACCCGAGGGCTTGATACACCCAAAGGTGGACCCAGCACAGTCTGACTACAACCATATGTGGGCCGTATGGACATCAACACTTGACGTGTTAGGTTTATAGGGAGCCGATCGACTAGACCGTTGGGCTGGGCCTTGTATTAAGGTCACCTCATGCTATTGGGCCAAAGTTTGGGCTGAGGGATCAATACCTGTTATGTTAGTTTGCTAGTACACTGTGGTGCAAAGCTTAATCTTCTCTATGTGATGACACCTTTATCTACTGCCAGTATGCTCATCTCAGTTTCCATCATGATGTTAACTTTACTAGTTTATAGACTGATCGTAGCAGGGCTTAACAGTCTTTTTGACTGACCTGTTTTCTTTCGCTTCTTTTCTTCCGTCCCCCCCCCCCCCCCCCAGGTTCTCAGGGAGGGAACAGTGGTGCTTAGCTTGGATCGCTTGCTTGTTTGCTGGATAGCTCATGTATGCCTGGACATTGAGCTCGCTATGGTTTATCATCTTTATTTTTGGGGATAGCACTATGTATTTCAGTATTTCTGTTTATGATGTACTAGACATGTTTATTTTGGCAGTTGACTTTATGATGTACTAGACTTGTTTTGAGATGGTTTGAGATATTCCGCTGTTTTACTCTCACTTACTCTGTTATACATATATTTATGTTCTTGTTCTGCCTTGATATATCATTATGCATGCTTACCCAGTTCTAACGCCCCCAGAAGCTAGTGCCCCCGAAAGAGTGACCCTAGCGGAGGTGGGGTGTTACAATTAGTGTATGCCAAATTTCATCCCAACACCCGTGTGGGGTTTCAAATCAACAAACACAGATTTTTATTTGTGCAGTTAGGCGATGTGTAAAATTTATCGACCCAATCAATGTCATTCAAATAGGTGTACATAAACAAACCGTCCGGTTTGTAAATGAATATTTATTTATTCACATTCACGTTAAAAATTATATTTTTAACGATAAAACATTTTATTTCAACACATGAATTTTTATTCAGTTCATTTACACAATAAAAATGATATTTTTATTTTTCTAACATATTTTAGAAAATTTCGGCGGCATAACGGCACGATACTAGAAACGGGACAAGGCCTAGCCTTATCCCCGGTCTAGTGAATGCCCACGCCATTCACACATCAATCAAATCCATTCCATTTCACCAAACAATTCAATTCAAACCAAATAGACTAACCAACTACACAACCAAACAATTTAACAAACAAGCCATCCATGGTCTGTGGATGACGGGTGTCGGGTGCTACTAAACACCGTCTGCATCCTAATATATATATATATATATATATATATATATATATATATATAGCTAGAAAAAGAGAATTTAGAGTGAGAAGTTCTCACCAAAAGCTATCCAATCATCTTGACTCTTCTTTTATAGAAATCTTCTTCATTCTCGCCTTTTTATCATCTTCGTTGCCCGTAGTCACTACATATATAAAAATCACACATTTTTATATTTTGATGTCTTTAAAATAAAAATCACATTTTTATTTATTCACTTTCAATTTAAAAGTCATATTTTTATAATCACTTCATATATTTAAAAATCGAATTTTTTACTATGCTATTCAATATATAAAAATCGAATTTTTACTATGATGTTCAATATATAAAAATCATATTTTTACTTCGATGTTCAATATATAAAAATCATATTTTTACTTCGATGTTCAATATATAAAAATCGAATTTTTACTTCGATGTTCAATATATAAAAATCGAATTTTTACTATGTTATTTTCTATATAAAGATCTCGCATTTTCAACTATAAAGATTTCGCCTTTTCAAATATAAAGATTTCATCTTTTCAAATATATAGATTTCATCATTATAAAAATCACCACTTTATTTCAATGTATATAAAATAAAAATCAGATTTTTATTTCGCTACATATACAAAGATGATATTTTTATATTCTCTATCTCATAAAAATTACATTTTTATAGTTCCTACTATGTAAAAGTCATATTTTTAATCCACTACATATGTAAAAATCTCACCTTTCTCCATTTAAAAATATCGTCTTTCTTCCTTTAAAAATCTAATCTTTTCATTTATAAAAATCTCGTCTTTTCATATTTAAAAATATCGTCTTTTAAAAATCAATCTTTATTTCGCTACATATATAAAGATGCTATTTTTAATATTCCTATCATGTAAAAATTATATTTTTAATTCTCTATGCTTTTCTAATCTAAAAATATAATCTTTCCTAATAGAAATCAAAACTTTAAACAAATAAAAACCATACAATTTCAGTTTTAAAATCAATTAAGAAAAATCAGTTTTAAATATAAACAAAAATCAGTTTTTAATTTAAATAAAAGGGAAAATCTTACTGTCTTTGCAGGAGGAAGGGGGTGCGGCGAGGTAGAGGGGGCCACGGCGGCGTTGACAGGGGGAGGCGGCGCTAGGGCTGAAGGGGGTGCGGTTTGGGTCTGTGGGCTTGGAATTGGAGGCTTGCGCGAGGAGAACAAGCGGAGAAGGAAGAAGATGGAGGGCGACGGTGGTTGAGGGCCCCACCTGGCGGCGTCGCGACTTCGAGGAGGGGTTGCGGTTTGATGCGGAGGGGGGGTTTGTGGGCTGTGTCAGGTGGCTCCACGAGGAAGGAGGAGGAAGGTGGAGAGGGCACGGCAGCGTCGTTGGGGGGGGGGGGGGGCAATGCGGTGGCGGCGGCGGCTCACCCCCCCCCCCGTCGCCCTTCTTTCTCTCTCTTTTTTTTTCTTTTATTCGATTTCTAATTGAAAACGAGAAAGGGGGGGCCAGAGAGAAATAAGTGAGAGATTTTAATTTTTAATTTATTTAATTAATTTATTTTCAAAAAGTTGACTTTTACATACGACCTCGAAACGAGGCCCACCGCCTGTCGTCTATAGCGTTTTACCCCCATTCCGAACACAATGGGATATGTATCGTAGGTTGATTTGATCGTTTGAATCAGTTTCCGTTAAAATCAACATATAACTCTATATATTGAATTTGAACGCGCATTTCAATTTACCGGGGTCACATACGAACTCTATAAATTGCAGAAAAAATATTTTCTAGCTTCGTATTGACAATACGGTCCTAACAAAACTAGTTTCGTCGAATTCTGAGACCGTTAGAAAAATGGCCATTTTCCAGTCGATTAAAATCAACTGAAACTGGTCAAATGCGTTTTCCTCTGCCACGCTCACATATTGATTCGAAAAATTATGAAATTTGAAATCTAGCAATAATTTGACATCACGGACCCAACAAAAGTGGTTTCGTCAAAATCCGAGGTCGTTTGCAAAATGTCCATTTTTAAGGGCCTGAATTCCATAGCGACTATTCAGAATTTTCAACTGGACATATCTTTTGATTCCCGCTATGAAATTTTGATTTTTCGGATTCGTTGGAAAAATATCATCAATTAGATCCTATTGTTTTTGGTTTCACTAAAATCCGGATTGTTTTGCACCCGGTACATTCAATTGAAGTTTGAAATCGAATTATCGAACTACCGCGCCATTTTCAATTCTGTTTATAATTATATATAATTATTTATATTCTAACGGCGACGTATATAATATATACGTCGAATTCTATTCAAAATAAATTTCTCGTCGATATTATTTAAAATATTTCATTTTAAATATTCAAAATTCGCTAAAATTGCCAAAATAAAAATTTTAAACTGGCCCAGATTTTCGGGTTATTACATCTAAAAAAGTTATATGATTATTAATTAACACATAACATATTTACTTTGATTTAATTACCTTAATGAACTTGACTGACTTGTTTGACTTATTTGACTTAACCCTATTGACTTGGTTGACTTGATTGACTTGGTTGACATGATTGGATTTGATGTGTTTGTTAATAGGTTTATTTGAAATATACTTATACATAATAGGTATTGAATAATTATAATATAACTATACTCATCTTTTTCGCATTTCATTAATATATAGTTCTTACAGTATTAGTTTAAAAGGGAATTTATGATTTATGGGATTATAGTAATTTAGGATGGGTAGAAATTACAAGAAACGTTTGATTTTTTGCATGAACTTGGTGTGATATATATTTGATATGTTTGAATTTGAATTGATTATGTGTGAAAATTTGAATTCAAATTAATGGTGTGTAAAAACATGATTTGAATTGATTGTATAAATTGGTTTGGATTGATTGTACGAATTGAGTGTTAACATTATTCTAGTTTAATCTTGATATTGCTTGTTTTAATATTAATATTTCTTATTTATTGTTAATATAAGTGGTACCATAGGTTAAGGGGGGAGTACTAGAGTCATTTTTAGTCTTGGTTGAGTCTTATATTAGTTTTAAGGGGTAGTACGATAGATTAAACATACGCATATAATTTTTGTTGATGACAAAGGCGGGGAATTATAAAATAGGATTTTGATTTATGGGAAGTTAGTAGTTTCAGAAGGAGTTGTTGGAGTTAGGGGAAGCAACTGAAGAATCAAGGTATCTGGTAAGTATATTTTATAAATAAAGGTTGTCATCAATAAAAAAGGGGAAGACTGTTAGGGACTGTAATGGCGATGATGATGGTTTTGATGTCAAGAACCTTATTTAACGATTATTATAAAATATATACTAACACTATTATATATATATATATATATATATATATATATATATATATATATGCAGGATGTATATGCATGTATCTTATGCGGGTATCAATTTGAAGACTATACGTTTAAAGATTCAAGATTAAAAAGAAGAAGAGTACAAGATTGAAGACCCGTGAGCAACAAGAGTTCAAGAAATAAGGATATGTAATGGAGTCTAGAATTTTTGTTAAAACTCTGTAATAGCACTTAAATCCTTATTCCAATTTTCTCACCATTTTAGCCTTATAATATTTTAAAGTGTTCTTAACTTTTATTTTTAAAATTAATTTCAAAATTAGTTCCTTTTAAAATATATCTCCTGATCTTTGGGATTTCCAAAACATTTTTGAATTAAAATTTAGTTTCTGATTTAAATATTTTAGTTTTTCTTAGTTATACTTTAGTTTTAATTATATATGTTTACTTAAGTTTTAATATTATATTTTCTTATATTCAAATCTATAGTTTTATATATTAAATTTTAAAGCTTTTTTTGTATTTATATTTATTGTTTTAAATCAAGTTTTATATCACTTTTATAGTTTATAAATATATGTTTTTAATTTATATTCTTACTTTATTATGCTACTTCAGCATATAGAAAAATAGTTCATTTAGACTCTAGAATTACTTGGAATTATTTATACATCATTTACATTGTTTTCAAAATTATAAGAGGCATGTCGACATGTACTACTTCCCATGTCGACATGGTTAACATTATTTTCAAATTTCAAATTTCAATTTTAAAAGATGTGTCTATTTATTTAAATCTTTCTTGAAAGGATATGATTGTTGGTACATTATAAATACTCATCTAAATTCTATTTTTTGGAACTTTCGTTATCTTATTCTTCTCTTTTCTTCTCTCCATTAAAACTCTTAAATTTCAAGTTCTTATAATCAAATTATATCGAATTAGAAAGAGAATTAAACCAATTCATTTTAAGTTTGATTCTTTACCATTCTCCCTCACTGAATTAAGTGTGATTCGAAGTTATAGGAGCATTTATAATTAAAGATTGCAAGACCAAAGTACTATCAAGTCTTTCTTCCAAACTGATACTAAAAAGGTGTGGTTGTAGCCCGTTAAATCGATTGGGTGCGATTGTAGCGCAAAAATCAATTGCATGTGATTGTAGCTTGGAAAATCAATTGAGTCTCACTATACTCAGAAACAGGTACGATGGAACTCGTGGCCTACGAAATCATGGATTGTAATTTGAAGATTATTTGAAAAGAAATCTGCATCAACCCAAAGTTATGTGGGACTAAATATAGGTTATAACAACCCGGAATTTTGACAATAGATTAGTTATTTAATTAGATTCTCAAAAATAGGAATTTCTATAATCTACAGAATTTAAGCATTAAATTTTAACTGATGCGTTTGTCTTGGAATTCTGGTCAACTTGTATGTTTCTAATTTCACGAATGCAGTTCGTATGAAAAAGTTACGGACGATATATGAAAAATGGGTGGAAATAAATAAGTATAATAATTAATATATATTTTTCCCTTTTTGACCAGTCCTCACTAGGAAAATCGGCCAGAGGGCGGTCGATCGCCCCTAGGGAGTGTGTCGACCGCTTCGGGCCAGAAATGCTTAGTGATGGCTAGGTTTTGAGGGGCAATTATGTTATATTATTTAATATAAACGAATGGATGTTTATTTAAATAAATCTAACAGTTCATGGCCAAATCCACTCCTATAAATAAAGCGGTAAGGCCTCATTCTTTTCCACACAAATCTGTAGGCAGCAGCGAAGCTTTACCATTTCCCTTACTCTTCCAATCAAATTTATTAATAAAAATTATATTCATGTACAATCAATCAAATATAAATCATGTAGAATTGAAAGAGATTACCAGATCTAATTGGAAAAGAACATGAACTGAGGGCTCAACTACTCTACATCAAATCCTCCCCTCTTTTTCTATTTTCTTGCATTTCTACAGATCTGAAAGTATCTCCTTTTCAGATTAATTGTATATTTATAAGAATTTGGGAATTGTAGGCCTAAAAGATTATTTAGATTTGAGATTGGATGCTTTCAGGAGTGTGGGAAATTTACGTACAAAGTTATAATAACACGTTTATCTCCTTTGAATTAGATCTCAAAATATATACCTATTATCATTAGATCTGTTCATAATATTATTGAATTTAAATCGACACCTATCAGATCTGCTAATAAATATTGCCAATACTTGGTAACTGTGAATTTTGGTTAGGAATAATATTAATTGTATGTTTACGTAAATTATTTATATACATTACCTATAATTATGTAGGAGAATATAGTGTAGCTTGTTGTAAAACATTGAAGATTTGGATATCAATCCCAATGACATTGTTTAGATGTAGTTTTCTTCCAAATCTCTAATTTCATTGTTAAAAAGATAAATTATGTGATTTTGATTAAAAAGATGCAATGTTGAATTATGTGATTTAAAAAAAAGATACATGCCTATTTGTATTTAATGTTGTTGAAGTTTTTGTGTAGTTATTATAAATATGTCGTTTTCTCTTTTGAACAAAAATACATTATTTTGAATTCACAGGAGATATGACAAGAAAAGATTGAAAAAGGGAAAAGTGGTGTAAATGTACGCATAAATATAAATATACATATTTGTGCGTAGTTTGCATCAACTATTCCAAAATATACATAAACACACACGCACACACGCGCACACACACACACACGCGCACACACACACACACACATACATATATATATATCGTATTTTTGAAATATGTATATTTCAATAATCAGGCATAATTTACAATAATTATAGCTAACGGCCTTTTTGTAAGATTTGGAACCTTATAAGAAGATTGAAAGGTAGAAGGAATGTTTGGATATTGATTAAACCAAAATATTAAATTTAACTATAAATAATAATAAAGAAAGATAACTATGTTGACCATGCAAATATATATATATATATATATATAAATCATCTGTCTGAATCTATGTAAAATAATAAAATATACATTATATTGAATGTTTGAATGTTTGAATGGTATTCAATCATGGAATCATACATGTAAATGTAATCCATATTAAATTAATATATTTGTAGTGACCATTGCAGCAATTAATGTGATTGGTTGCTATAAATAGGACCACTAATAAATAACCTTTGTAAGTAATGTTGATTTAGGGAAAGTAAACTTAATAGGGAAATTAAGCAAAATGGTTGCAATTCCTAAAATTTATTAGGATTAATGTTATAAACCCCAACTAGGGAATTTAATTTAAATTCTCATCTAGACACGAGGTTAGGCACAACTTATGGTAAAGTCTGCCCGAAACCAACCGGCAAATCTAGCATCCACAAGTGGTCAGCTTAGTGTAAGGGGTCTAGAGCATAAATATAACTGTATTAAGACACGATGTTAAGTTCAACTTATGGTAGAAGTCTGCCCGAAACCGACTGGCGAATCCCTCATCCATAAGTGGTTAACTTAATATGGAGGTCTGGTGCACAAATTTATGTGTGTGTATATATATAACAAGTAATAAATAAATAAGATTAGTAATGTCTGTTGGGGTACAACAAATAGATATATTTGGGACTGATAATATAAGGACATCCATTGTGAATTAATGCCCTAGGAAAATTATAGCCGTTAGGCTCATAAATGGCATTAATTATAATCAATAGTAATAAAAAGAAAATTAGGAATTTTATGATTGCCTTAGGAAAATATGACCGTTATGGTTATAAATGGCAATTAATCAATGAACAGAAGTAAATAAAATAAGAAGGGGATTTATGGGTATTGATTATTATTTAGATTCTAAGACCAATTAGGGAAATAATAAAATAAATATCCTAGGGTAAGGAGGATATAACTTTCCTTATTAATATTAGTTAATATAGAACTTATAATTAAAAGTAAGAGTTGGACTTAGTAGGTTAATGATGTAAAATATTATTAACCATAGGAACCCGTGGCAATAATGAACCATATGTGTATAGTATTTCCATGAAGAGAAACTAAATGGAAAGGATGTATCCCACTTTATCCGAATAGGGAAAGGTATTAAAGGCTAATGGGGTATGAACTTAATAACCTTTGCGTATAGTCCGCTTCCCAGGTCTTAAGCAGTTGGGTTTGAAGAGTCCACCTGGCAGTAGGTCTTTCAGTTTAGGGGTCTTAAATGACGTCAATGTGTGGGTCCTACCCAAACCTGGAAACTTAAAATGTCATATATGGTAACCTATCCTACGGGAAGTAGTAAGCGACTAAGGAGGTTATCCAATAAGGTCAGCTAAATGGTATAGTATGCGATACAATACCATCTCTCACCTTACACGGGGCAAGGGTATATGCGTGAATGACAGAAGCCTTAACTAGTAGGGCCCGCAGCTAGTACCCATAGTTTATGTTTATGTTGAATAAATTATCAAGGTATAATATGCAACCAATAGGTCCGCCAAGGTTCTAAAGTGATCAGGGAGAATCCACCATATCTATCATTAATAGTAAGGCACTAAAAATATAAAGGATGAACGAATGAAGATATATATATATATATATATATATATATATATATATATAAACATTGTAATTATGGGTTCACTCTCGATTAAATATCCAGCAATGTTTTGGTATAAAGTGTGACACCCCATGTCCGTTAATGTCACTCACTAAGGGAATGCATTAAGTTTCATGAAGTGCTATAGGTAAAAAGACACAGAATAATTACAAGACAGATATAAATAAGATAGTAGCGGAAATTTAAATTTTTATTTCAAACATAAATCATAATACTGTGGTCAACAATACCATAAGTCACAAAAACCATTACAATAAAATAACTTCTGTCTTGCATCATCATAGTACATAAGTAAATAAAAAGCATAATTTCCCCAACTGAAAGAGTTAAGCCATAGTAGAGACAAGAACTTGAGCCATACTTTTGAAGTAGTTCCTAGCAAGATGATATCTGAGTCCTGACAAAGCCTGAGTGTTTCCTCCCTAAGAAGGGGGGGGGGGATGGAAGAAAGAAGGAGAAACAAAAGGGTCAGACATAAATTCTGGCGAGTCTAGTTACTTTTAGCCAGTAAATAAATAAAAGTAACATGATAGGCATACAAAGTGGATAAGAGAGATTACTACATAAATGGCAGGTGTGACAAGGTAGACAGGGTAAAGTGTATGTGCTTCACTAGTGATTACTCTGCACTATTACTAGTATAACTAAAATGAGATGATCCCTTCCACTATAAGTTGGTAGGCTTAGGGCATACGTCCGAGTGTACCCTAACCACTACCCTAATCGATCGGCTCCCTACCCCATAGATATCCTGTGCTGGCCCCACAGTAGGAGGTATCACTCCCTAAAGTGGCAACCCTTTATTTCCCAAGATGTGCAAACCATATCTACTGGTGTCACGGTCGTCTAATCCTCCTCTGCCCGGCTCATGCACGCACATGTCCCGGTCGGTTTGCGCTGCCCACACCGTCCATCTCGTTTAGATCTCTTATAATCAACCAGTAAGCGTGCCCCTTCTCCGCCTAGTACATAGTTCTTTATTTGATACCTACTTCAGGTTATGGACTGAAAATGGGTCCCATACAATATGATACAAGCTCTCCCCTTTGTCTTGTATCCCCACTAGGTTTTTCACTGACTATGTATACCCTTAGGTGTCTTTAATTACATAGCCCTATGTCAGTTATGCTTACCCTAAAGGGTGTCTTTAATTACATAACTTTATTCTATTTTTCCACCGATTATGTATACCACTAGTTATCTTTAATTACATAACCTTATTGGATTAAGTTCATGGGCCTATATGTAAATATTGCCCACCCCCTCTAATTTACTTAACCCACCCACTACCCATCCAATTTTACTTAACCCTAACTTAAGTTCATAATCATACAATCCTTATGGATTAAATTAGTTTAAGTAGTCCAATTCTTTATCATGTCCATTTATGGTTTATAATGGGCTAGACCTCCCACATTAAGCCTACAACATGTGGATGCTGGCTATGCTGGTCGGGTCCGGGCAGACTTATTCCACAGTTGGGCCTAACCTCGTGTCATAACCCAATTCGTATTTACGTACTTAGACCTCCCACACTAGGTTCAACATTAGTGGCTGCTGGATATGTCGGTCAGGTCCGGGCAGACTTCCACCATTAATGCAACCTAACCTCGTGTCAAAATTACAATTACAATTACAATTACAATTCCTAATTGTAATTACTAAACATTCCATTTTTATCCAAATCTACCTATGTCATTATAGATGGTTATCTCTATGTTTCCCCGTTTGAATTATATGTCCAATTCATATAGATATTACATAAATTATGCCAATTATAAATCCCTTTTCCCCATTTCCTAACGTATTCGCATGTATTTTGGCGGCATCTAGGCTATAAAATAGCCTAGCCATAACAATGAAAAGGGAATATGACAAAGGTGATAGTTTCAACATATCTTGGCATAAACATAAACTAGCATGATAACAAGGTGAATGGACATGTAATTAACATCATAACAAGGTGGACAAAAAACTGATGAACTTGTGGCAACTAAGATGTCAAAGCAAGCATAATGAGATCTAAATTAACCATTTAGATGTCCAATTATTTAGATCTAGCATAATTATGGTGACATAATAACATGTTTAGATCTAAAGATGGCTTCACATGTCAAGTTTACAACATATCTAGATTGATCACAATATAACAGGTGAAAGGTGATATACATAAAGAACTAGATCTAGCCAATGTTACAACTGTCCACTTTAATAGATGTACATTCACCACAATATATTTACAAGTCAAGATCCACATAGGCAACATAATAGAATAACCACAATTGTATTAGATCTAGGGAAATAGATCTATCATGACAAAGTATAGGATTTAACACTAGCATAGAATCACACTATACAACATATCCAATTCGCAGTCTTTCACAATTTACTTTTATTTATCTAAACCTAAAAACAACTAGAAACTCACAGCGTTAGGTTTAGAGAATTGAGAAAGAACAGGTCTTGAATTTCTGAATTTGATTTGCAAAGTATGTTATTGTAGAAAACGGTTCCATCTCAGCTCGCACTCCGGCAGCATATGGCTTCCATAGTTTTCAATAAACAAATATGATAATTGAGCACATATTTATAGCTGTAGAACCCTCTGAAACCTACTGCCACCTCAGCCTTGGGGTTGTCGACACCCCTGTGGGTGGGTCGACCCATAGGTCGACACCCCTGTGGGGGGGTCGACCCCCTAGAGCGGGAATTTGCTGCTTTGATGAATTTTTCAAATTTGAATTGTTCTGGATAAGATTCTGACTCATCTCTGACTCATGTGTGTATACATAATATTTCTGCGCGTATACAAACTTTAAACCCTCATAACTTCCTCATATGGTGTCCGTTTTACGTAAACCAAATGTCTATCTTGACCAGAATTTCGAGGCGGACGCAATGTTGTAGTATGTTTCCTCTAATTCTGAATATTAAATTAATTATTTTTTAATTTACCCTCTTTTAGTGTCGTTAAAAATTCGGGGTATTACATTCTCCCATACTCAAAGAATTTCGTCCCCGAAATATTTAAGTTGAGAAGAATGCATATCCTACCATCCATCATCCATCTACTCATCCACCAATCACTGGCATCCATTGTCCTTAAAGATTTCTAATGCTTTTATGAATATATGCAAAGGTGTGTGTATATTTCCCAACACTAATGCGAAGATCAGGCGGTCCACTGATTCAGTTGACCTCCTTAATGTAATGTATGAAAGTGGCATGAATCCAATATGTATGCAAATAATCCTATTATATCATGTGAGTTCTATATGTGTGCACATTCATTCGTCCCAATGCAACATCCATATGCTAACTCATCCATTTCCATCCATAAAAGAAAAGAAAATGCACACACATCCATATGCAGTATGAGCATGATTGAGCCGATCTTAGTGCCTAATGTGTGTGTATATGCGTCCACAGGCAACCACTAGCAAACACTTGCATCCACTTGCATCCATCAAACATAACATTTTCAAGCACATGTTTACATCCATAGGATTCCTATTTAAAGGCCGAAAAATACTATGGATAAGATATACTCTATTGACAGAAACAAGCACCAATAAAACTTTGTAAAAGGAGTTAAGAACATACCCTCGAAAAGAAAAGGGTACGAAGCATGAATCTTGTCTTAGGTCTTCCAAGTCGCATCCTCTGGGCTATCTCCCCATTGAACCTTTAGCAACTTGATATCCTTATTGCACAGCTTTTTAACTTCTGACTCAAGAATTCAGGTAGGGAGTCGTCTGACTGTCGCCTCCCGTTCCACCTCTACTTCTTCCAACATACTTGGCTCCACAAATTCTGCGGTGTCATGCAGGTACTTCTGCAGATGAGAGACATGGAAAACATCATGAACATCAGATATATTTTCTGTGAGTTTCACTCTATAGGCCATTTCGCGAATTCTCTCGGTTATGGGAAATGGTCCCACAAACCTAGGTGCCAACTTCCCTATTGCTCCGAAGCGAACCACATTCTTCAGAGGTGATACTTTGATAAAATATAATTCTCCCACTTCGAATTCGATGTCAGTTCTTCTCTTGTCTGCATAGGATTTTTGCCTACCTTGAGCTGTCTTCATCCGCCGTCGAATAAGGTCAATCTTTTTGGACGTTTCCCTAGCCATATCTGGTCCAAGTAATAATCTTTCTGTAATGACCCGCATTTTTAGCTGTCGAATAATTAATTAATTTAATTATTTATTTTCGATGTGGCGATATCGATGACCTGAATTAAATAAAAATGAATATTTAATTTATAATTATAATATAATATATTATAAGCCGGAATGGTCAGAATAGTGAAATTCACAATATACTGTGAATTGGATAGTATCAGAGGATTGGTTGAGTTCATATTCGAAATATAATAACGTATATATTCAATCGACGACAGTTGAACGTATAATTTATAATATAATCATAATCGAGCTTGAAATGGCGCTGCAGTTCGCTATTTGGCGATTTGAACTTCAACTGAGTATACAGGGTCCGTTTCAAGTCGGATTTCTGTGAAACAAGAAACGCGTGGAGCTGGTGGAGTATATCTTTCTAGTGGAAGAGGAAGATCGGGATTTCGTCGTGTAGATTTTGATTTACGTCCAAATCAAATTTCAGAAAAGTCGCTGTGGAATTCCTTTATAATTTGCGACGCTTTATATACGTTATAAATCGATTTTTCGATACGAACTGAATATCGATCAAATCAGAATTCTGGAAATCAAGTCATAAATTCTGGCAGGATATTCTGGAGCCGTACGACATTATCTGTGGATATATACGAGAATATTAATTTATTAATATTTAATTTAATAATATTTAAATATATTTATATATTTAAAAGGGTCAGTTCAGCGCTTGAAAAATAGCCAGTTTTTCATACGACCTCGGAATTCGACGAAACTAATTTTGTTGGATCCGCAACATCAAATTTTTGTTAGATTTCAAGTTTCGTGATTTTTAGGGTCAGTGTGTGACCGTGGGGATTTTTAGAGTGTAAAATAGTCAGTATTTCAACAATTAAAAATACGCTGTGTGAGCATACGAAGTCGGAATTCGACGAAACTAGTTTCGTTGGGACCGTAATGTCGAGCTGAAGGTGTATGTCCAGTTTGGTGATTTTTAGGTATCCTATGTGTTCGTAGGGATTTTTAGAATGCAAAACGAATATAAATGAATATAAAAAGAAAATATCTAAAACCAAAATATCTCAAAAATATTTTCCTATAAATACCAGGCCTTTCTCTTAAACCCTAAACTACTCTTCTACTGGTCAAATAATGCGCCGCGGTTTTCTTTTTGTTCCTTCCAGTAAGGTTCGAATGCAAAAGAAATTCCAAAACAAAACTAAATAAAATCCTATAAATCATTATAGGTGCATATTTCGATCCGTTGCGGTGTGCTTTACAATCTGGTAGTTGTTTCGAAGCGTTTGAAGTTGATTTCTGTGGTTCGGTTTCTACAGCAGTAACCTACGGTGGATCTCGGTGGTGAATCGAGGCGGAGATAGGTGAAACGAAGTTCGGATTTGGGTTTGTTGACGAAAACCGCACCTGCTGGCGGAGTTTGGTGGATTCCGGTCATGTGATTGGTCGTGCGGTGTACTGTAGGCGTTGGTGGAGGCTGTCGTCGGTTGCTACCAGGTAGCATCGAACGCGAAGAGGAGGGGACTGGCGGATGTAGCTTGAGGCGCTGAATGCTTCGGCGGTGGTTGCGAGGTGGGTTGACCAACGTAGCAGTGGCGATTTGAGGTCAAATGATCGGTCAATGTTGGGTTTATACGAGATGGTGGAAGCGGGTTTCAAGTTGGGGAAGGAAGGAGACTTATACGGGTCTGTTTGAGAAGCAAATGGGCCAAGTCAAAAGAGTTAAGCCCAAATAGATTTTTAAATCAAGTTTTATTTTATTTAAATATGTATTTAACTTGTGTAAATCATATCTCGGTCATATGAAATCAGAATCACGAACCGTCAGTCGCGTTGAGACCGTATGGACGAGAGCTTCACAATGAAGCTGACTGGGAGTGGATTTGAGCTCGTTCGAATTTATGGCGAAATAAATTGTTCGACTGAATCAGTGAACGCAAACCGATATTTATCGGTTAAAGCGCAAATGTGAGTAAAACTCACCAATTCTGAACAGTTATATTTTTATAATGTATTCTTAGAACTGTTAATCATCTGTTGATTGTTGTGTGTTGATTGTTTGATTGAACTGCTAGTCAGTTAGTTAAATTTCTATATTGATTATGTTTAACAGAATATATCATATGGAACTGAAAGTGATGTTATATATATTGTCTAACATCTGTGATGCAGGGAAACAGGTTGGAGGAATCCGACTGGATTCCTCAACAGTTATGTTATTGTTTTTCATATATTTTAATATATGATGTGAATTTTAACCTGTTGTTGATTGTGTGTGTATGGACAAGATTAGACATCGTGATTTGATATGATTGAATACCATAAGAAATACCGGGATGTGGATAAAGGAGAATTTTCAAAGTGATATTGAAAATAGCATATTTATAAAATGAGATATTTACAAATAAGAGATATTTATAAATTTAAATATTTATAAATAAGGAATATTTATAAATTGGGATATTTATAAATAGGAGATATTTTAAAAAGGAAATAAATTCAAAACATTTCTTTTTGAATGGAAAGGCCTGTGTGGCGAGTTTGGGGATTTTCCCGATGCTCCCGTTACAAAGGAGGTTATGGCGAATTTTCCCGAAAATTTAAGGAGTTAGAATATTTCAAGAATAAATTTAAAAAGGAAATATTTGTAAACCATTTACAAATAGAATTGAAAAGGAAACGTTATAAAAGGGAAATCATTTTTAAAGTGTAGAACCGTTATTTAAAAGTAAATCTTTTCAAATGAATAAAACGTTGTTAAAAAGGAAATCTTTATAAAGTAAATCGAATATGGTATTCGAAGTTAGTTAATCGAATATGGTATTCGAAGTTAGTTAATCGAATTAGTTATTCGAATAGAGTTAAACGGAGTTAAATAGAGTTAATCGAATATAGTTTATTCGAATAGAGTAAAGGAGTTAATCGAATATAGTTTATTCGAATAGAGTTACAGGAGTTATCGAATATAGTTTATTCGACAGGAGTTAAGTGAATTAGTTAAGTTAAACTAAATGGATTAGTTAAGTCAAACTAAGTGAATTGGTTAAGTTAATCAAAGTGATTAGTTCAGTTGATCGAGATAAGTAAAATCAAGTGAGGTTAATCAAGTTGAATTAGTCAGTCGAGTTAATCAATTGAGTTAGTCAAGCCAAGTAAATCAAGCTAGGTTAATCGAGTTGAATTAGTAAGTCAAGTTAACCAGTTGGGTTAAGTTAGTCAAGTTAACCAGTTGGGTTAAGTAAATCAGGTAGAGTTAACCAGTTAGAGTTAATCAGTTAGAGTTAATCAGTTAGAGTTAATCAGGTAGAGTTAATCAGGTAGGGTTAACCAGTTAGAGTTAATCAGTTAGGTTAGTCGAGTTAAGTCATTCGAAGAAGAGTTAATCAAATAGAATTAAACAAGATTAGAAACTGACTAGAGATAGTAAGTTGAATAGTTTTCTGAGTATCGATCTGATGTTGGTTTCGGCCTTCGGGGTTTATACTTAGAAAATTGTTCTCTTACTAATTTACAGTTAGGGACTAATCGTTGTAGAATGGTAATGATGCGTGAATAAGCAGATGGAAACGTTTTCCTGTGTTAACGTATATTTCCTAAACATAGAAAATAGGAAATATGAATATATATATATATATATATGATTGATGATTGATTGATAGAATTTCCATCTGGAAATAATATCGTTGTTTGCACATAGACATTTTTCGTTTGATAGTTAAATCACCGACTATCAAAGTTTTGACCATTTTAACGTTGTTAATATGGAGAGACCGGTTGGATTATTATCCAAAGAACCACTCTGTAATGGCATAAGCGTTGCGAATCATATATGCTAAAGATAATTGAAGACGGAGTAAAATGCAAGGGCTATTGTATAAGTCTTAGATAACAGTGCCTAAGATGGATGTACTGAATAGTGCCTTCGGTTTGTCCAGTCCCAGGACAACTTGTATGGACGAAGGTCTGACAGAGTATATCTGGTAGATCACGTAAGTTGGTATTTTCAAACGTATTCACGTTTGGTGGCGGAGGAACTCGTTTCTCTTAGTTGTATACCCGTGGTATGTTTGGCGAAATCAATTTATGATTTGGCGGGTATGACGATGTGGCTTTCAAAGCAAATGAAGATTTTATAAAAAGGGTAAGTTACGACCTCTGGCCTCACATCCAGGAAAAAGGTATAAAATCGGGTAGGTCGCATGGCTAAGTGGTTAGCTGCCAAGTAGGGTGTATTGTCACCTGATCTAGAGTTTCATTCATTTCTATAATCTATTGTTGATGCTGTCCCTTTCGGGAAACGGTTGCTGATCCCAACCGTTGGTGATAATACATTCGGTACACTCAAGCGAAATGAGTGACCGGTCATGTTTAGCCTGGGTTGCAAGATGTTCTTGTTGAACCCGGTGTATTCCTCTCTAGAGGTACACTGTCGGAAGGTGGTCCCATACCTTGCCAGTTGGAAATCCATTACCCAATACATGCTTGCGGTTTTGATTGTAAACTATATATGTAGAACGTGAGATGAAAGCGTTTCTACTAGATTGATATCTAATTGTATTTAGACATTATTATAATATCAGAATGATATTGCTTTACAAAGTTGTTTGGATTTTCATAAGGGAAAACCCGTTCCGTTTTCACGGCGTGGTCTTATGATATATCTTTTATTTAAACTAAGTGTTTTAAACTGTTTTACTCATACCAGTCCCATGACTGACCCGGAGTTTACTTTGTTGTTTTCCCTAAACTCTTGGGTGCCTAAATTTGTACGGGCAGTCAAGTAGTCGGGATTTTACAGATACACTTGGAGAGCTTGGAGCAGAAGACTTCAGGATTCTATAGCTATTATTATTTCCGCTGTGGTTGTAAGTGTTGTACTCTGATAAGTGCTATTGTATATATAACTGTTTGTATTTCAAAAGTTAAGTTATATTTTATTCGTTCCGCTGTGAGATTCGTGTTTACTCTGATGATGATGTTCTTCTTCTTCTTCTATTCTATAAGTTCTACCTTATCTTTCCTCACCCTCTAATTTCTTTCATTAACAACCGGGATTTTTCGATGTTTTGGTTATCGATGTCGAGCTTACGTCGATAACCAAAGTCGCAGAAAATCCGGGTCGTTACACTTTCTGTAGATTCCCACCAACAAGTTGGTGATCTACAGAGTCGCTCGTACAATGCTTCAAAGGGTGCCATGCTGATGATAGCTTGATAACTGTTATTATAGGCAAACTCTACTAAAGGAAGGTTCTCTTCCCAAGTCCCTACGAAGTCTAGGATACACAGCCTCAAAAGATATTCAAGAATTCTATTCACCCTCTCCGTCTGCCCATCGGTCTGAGGATGATAAGCGGTGCTCAAACACAACTGTGTACCTAATGCTTCTTGTAAACTCCTCCAAAACTCGCTAGTAAAGATGGGGTCACGATCGCTTACGATGTTGGAAGTTACTCCATGAAGACGAACTATCTCACGAACATAAATTGTTGCCAACCACGATGCCGTCCTCTTACTCTTAACTGGAATAAAGTAAGCGCTCTTAGTGAGTCTATCCACCACAACCCAGATACTGGTGTTTCCTTTCTTCGATCTAGGCAAACCATCTATGAAATTAACAGAGAAGCTCTCCCATTTCCAATGCGGAACCTCCAACGGATGAAGTAATCCACCGGGCTTCTTTTGCTCAGCTTTAACTGCTGGCAAACTAAACACTGAGAAACAAATTCGGCTACATCTTTCTTCATCCCAGCCCAAAAGAAAACCCTCTTCATGTCCCTGTACATCTTATCACCGCTTGGATGAATGGTCATCTTAGAATGGTGGGCTTCTTCTAGAACTGCCTTTATCAAGCTTCTAGTTTGAGGAACACAAAGCCTTCCATCTCATCGCAACCACCCCTTTTCATCTATGGCATATCTACTGAGGTGACTAGAAGTCTCCCCTCTTCTGAGCTTCTACATGATGTCTAGAATCTGTGGGTCACCTTGTTGCGAAGCTTTTATCTGATCCAAAAAGAGTTGGTCGTATCTCCAAGGATGCAAACAAATCAGGCAAAACCTCGATGGAGGGTCTAAAATCAAAAGCTGATATGAACTCCAAGTTCTTTCTTTCCACAAACAGAGGAATAAGGGCCATCCTCTGCCTACTTAGTGCGTCCGCCACCACATTACCCTTTCTAGGGTATAAGCAATTTCAAAATCATATGAAGCTAAGAACTCCATCCACCATTGTTGACTTAATTTGAGATCCTTCTGTGAGAATAGATACTTGAGAGATTTATGATCGGTGTATAACTCGAACCTTTCTCCAAATAAATAATGACGCCACGTCTTTAACGCGAATACCATGGCAGCTAGCTCTAGATCATGGGTGGGGCAGTTCTTTTCATGAACTCTCAACTGTCTACCCCTATAACATATTACTTTCCCTTCTTGCATCAGAACCGCACCAAGCCCTGTACTGTATGCATAAGTGTAAATAATAAACACTTTACTTCCATCAGGCAAGGTCAAGACTGGGGCTGTTGTCAGAGCCCTCTTCAGTCGTTGGAAAGCAACGTCACAGTCTATGTCCCATGAAAATGCCAAATTCTTCTTTGTTAGCCTGGTGAGAGGAGATGATATCTTCGCGAAGTCCTTAATGAACTTTCTATAATAGCCTGCCAACCCAAGAAAGCTTCTCACCTCGGTTGAATTTTTAGGAATCTTCCAATTTTGCACTGCAACCACCTTCGCGGGATCTACGGCTATCCCTTCTTTGGAGACTACATGCCCCAAGAATCTCACCTCCTTTATCCAAAAATGGCATTTGGAGAACTTTGCCTTTAGCTGATGGTCACGGAGAGTTTTCAAAACTTCTCCCAAATGTCGGGCATGCTCTTCTTCGCTTTTGAAGAAGATCAAAATATCATCAACAAAGACTATGACAAATTTGTTTAGGAACTCCGGAAACACCCTACTCATTAAATCAACAAAATAGGCGGGTGCATTTGACAGCCCAAAAGGCATAACTAACCATTCAAAGAAACCGTCCGGAGTTCTGAAAGCAGTCTTATATATGTTGTCCTCAGCTACCCTCAACTGATGGAACCCCGTAGCCAAGTCCAACCGAGAAAATATCGAGGCACCAACAAGCTGATCAAATAAATCATCAATCCTTGGAAGAGAGTGCCTATTCTTCTTGGTGAGCTTATTTAACTCTCTATAGTCAACACACAAACGAAGAAAACGATCTGCCTTAGTTGCGAATACTACTGGAGCACCCCATTCAGATATGCTTCGTCTGATAAACCATTTTTCAAGTAGCTCCCCTACTTGCTTACTCAGCTCCCTCCTTTCCCTTGGAGCCATGTGGTGCACTGGTAATGAAACTGGCTTTGCATTGTCTACTAGATATATGCGGAAGTCGATCTCGCGCCTTGGAGGTAAACACTGTACCTCATCAAAAACATCGGAATAATCTCGAACCACTGGAACAGATTGTAAATCATCTACGGATGCATCTAGAGACTCTAGGAAGCTAAGCATAATAGACCCTTGGGGGTCACAAGAAACTTCAAGGGTCTTCCCATGACAAGTCAGGAGTCTAACAACCCTTCCCTCTTAATCCAGAATGGCCCCATATGTGGTAAGCCAGTCAATTCCTAGAATCAACCCACAGCCCATAAACCCGAGCACATACGTGTCGCATTCAAACTCGACGCTTAACACAAATATTTTCAAATCCCGACAAATCATCGATAAATGAGATGAACCACCAATGTGGTTTGAAACAACTATGGGATCTACTACCATACTAGTAATTAAGTGTAGAGATTCAACTATAGAACTTGATATAAACAAGTGTCGCCAGAATCAAAAAGTGTTCTAACTGGATGGTTTGAAAGAGAAACTAAACTTTCTACGGAAATTTTTCTACCTCTTTTAGGAGCACTGATCGCGAGAGCATCCACCTGCCCTCCAGAAGTTCCTGCTCTTTGACCTTGTCCCTGCTATTCCTGTTTCTTCGGGCACTCTTTAGAGAAGTGTCCGACCTCCCCGCAGTTAAAGCAATTGGCCTTCCTTCTCTTACAATCTTTGATCAAGTGACCCTCCTTTCCACAATTATGACATTTTCTCGTATCCCTGCCTTTGTCATCTTTCCCTCCTTTCTTATGCTGTTGTTGTTGTTGCTGCTGCTGCCCCTTCTTGGGCCACACCTTCCTATTCTGCGATGTCCCCTCAGCTTTTGCTTCCTTCTTTTCTCCCTTGTCCTCCTCATGCATTAGGGCCATATCAACAAGCTTTTCGAAAGTGGCCCCCATTGGAATATGGGACATAGCTAACCCGTGCAGAGGCTCATTCAGCCCTTTAGCAATCTGCAAAGCCCTTTTGTGCGGTGTATCCACCAACTCTAACCCGAACCTTGCCAGCTGGTTGAACTTGTTCACATGCTCCTTCCTTGTCAAGTTTCCTTGTTTGAGTGCTAAGAACCTCTCCATCTGTATGCTTCTCTCATATTGGGAAAGAAATTTCATTTCAAACCTCTCCATCTGTATCCTTGTCAAGTTCCCACCAAAATGAGGCTTCATCCTTCAGCAATCAGGCGGCTGACTGAACCTTCCATCTATCCTCTACTTCAAAGAATACAAATAATTCCTTGGTCTCCTTAAGCCAATTCCGAGCTTCTACTAACGTCTCTTTCCCATGGAATGTCTTCCCTCCCATAGCACGGAAGTCCTTGCAGATCTTGGCGAAGTTATCTGCCCTTGGAGGGGGAGGAGGAGTAAGGACTGGTGCAGCTGGGGGAGGAACGTCTCTTTGGCCTTTGGCAGGCGCCGTGGCCTCTAAATACCTATGAAACCATCCGGGTATTGTGATGCCCTCTGGGATATTAGGAATGTTTTGTTCCCTAGACATGCTGAAAAAGGAAAAAGGGAGAAATTTAGATAAACGACTAAAGGATATTACATATGGCTTCTTGGGGAAATATTTTCAAAACAGACTTTTCTTTTTGAAAATATTTTCTTTTAAAACCTTTTTGAAAATAATTTTCAAAAATTTTCATCTAATCTGGTAACCTTCAGTTCTGATACCAAGTGTGACACCCCACATCCGTTAATGTCACTCACTAAGGGAATGCATTAAGTTTCGTGAAGCGCTATAGGTAAACAGACACAGAATAATTACAAGATAGGTATAAATAAGATAACAGCGGAAATTTAATTTTTTATTTCAAACATAAATCATAATACTGTGGTCAACAATACCATAAGTCACAAAAACCATTACAATAAAATAACTTCTGTCTTGCATCATCATAGTACATAAGTAAATAAAAAGCATAATTTCCCCAACTGAAAGAGTTAAGCCATAGTAGAGACAAGAACTTGAGCCATACTTTTGAAGTAGTTCCTAGCAAGATGATATCTGAGTCCTGACAAAGCCTGAGTGTTTCCTCCCTAAGAAGGGGGGGGGGGATGGAAGAAAGAAGGAGAAACAAAAGGGTCAGACATAAATTCTGGCGAGTCTAGTTACTTTTAGCCAGTAAATAAATAAAAGTAACATGATAGGCATACAAAGTGGATAAGAGAGATTACTACATAAATGGCAGGTGTGACAAGGTAGACAGGGTAAAGTGTATGTGCTTCACTAGTGATTACTCTGCACTATTACTAGTATAACTAAAATGAGATGATCCCTTCCACTATAAGTTGGTAGGCTTAGGGCATACGTCCGAGTGTACCCTAACCACTACCCTAATCGATCGGCTCCCTACCCCATAGATATCCGGTGCTGGCCCCACAGTAGGAGGTATCACTCCCTAAAGTGGCAACCCTTTATTTCCCAAGATGTGCAAACCATATCTACTGGTGTCACGGTCGTCTTATCCTCCTCTGCCCGGCTCATGCACGCACATGTCCCGGTCGATTTGCGCTGCCCACACCGTCCATCTCGTTTAGATCTCTTATAACCAACCAGTAAGCGTGCCCCTTCTCCGCCTAGTATGGAGTTCTTTATTTGATACCTACTCCGGGTTACTGATTGAAATGGGTCCCACATAATATGATACAAGCTCTCTCCTTTGTCTTGTATCCCCACTAGGTTTTTCACTGACTATGTATACCCTTAGGTGTCTTTAATTACATAGCCTTATGTCAGTTATGCTTACCCTAAAGGTTGTCTTTAATAACATAACTTTACTATATTTTTCCACCGGTTATGTATAACACTAGGAGTCTTTAATTACATACCCTTATTGGGTTAAGTTCATGGGCATATATGTAAATATTGCCCACCCTCTCTAATATACTTAACCCACCCACTACCCATCCAATTTTACTTAACCCTAACTTAAGTTCATAATCATACAATCCTTATGGATTAAATTAGGTTAAGTAGTCCAATTCTTTACCATGTCCATTTATGGTTTATAATGGGCTAGACCTTCCCCATTATGCCTACATCATGTAGATGCTAGGTATGCTGGTCGGGTCCGAGTAGACTTATTCCACAGTTGGGCCTAACCTCGTGTAATAGCTCGATTCATATTTACGTACTTAGACCTCCCACATTAGGTTAAACATTAGTGGCTGTTGGATATGCCTGTCGGGTCCGGACAGACTTCCACCACTAATGCAACCTAACCTCATGTCATAAGTACAATTACAATTCCTAATTGTAATTACTAAACATTCCATTTTTATCCAAATCTACCTATGTCATTATAGGTGATTATTTCTATGTTTCCCCAGTTGAATTATATGTCCAATTCATATAAATATTACATAAATTATGCCAATTATAAATCCCTTTTCCCCGTTTCCTAACTAACGTATTCGCACGTATTTTGGCGGCATCTAGGCTATAAAGTAGCCTAGTTATAACAATGTAAAGGGAATATGACAAAGGTGATAGTTTCAACATATCTTGGCATAAACATAAACTAGCATGATAATAAGGTGAATGGACATGTAATTAACATCATAAGAAGGTGGACATAAAACTGATGAACTTGTGGCAACTACAATGTCAAAAAAAGCATAATGAGATCTAAATTAACCATTTAAATGTCCAACTATTTAGATCTAGCATAATTAGGGTGACATAGTAACATGTTTAGATCTAAAGATGGCTTCACATGTCAAGTTTACAACATATCTAGATTGATCACAATATGACAGGTGAAACGTGATTTACATATACAACTAGATCTAGCCAATGTTACAACTGTCCACTTTAATAGATGTACATTCACCATAATATACTTACAAGTCAAGATCCACATGGGAAACATAATAGAATAACCACAATTGTATTAGATCTAGGGAAATAGATCTATCATTACATAGTACAGGATTTAACACTAGCATAGAGTCACACTTTACAACATATCCAATTCACAGTCTTTCACAATTTACTTTTATTTATCTAAACCTAAAAACAACTAGAAACTCACAGTGTTAGGTTTAGAGAATTGAGAAAGAACGGATCTTTAATTTCTGAATTTGATTTGCTAAGTATGTTGTTGTAGAAAATGGTTCCATCTCAGTTCGCACTCCGGCAGCATATGCCTCCCATAGTTTCCAATGAAGAAATAGGAGAATTGAGCACATATTTATAGCTGCAGAACCCTCTGAAACCGACTGCCACCTCATCCCTAGGGGTTTCAACACCCCTATGGGTGGGTCGACCCCTAGGTTGACACCCCTTAAGGCGGGTCGACCCCTAGGTCGACACCACTCTAGGGGGGTCGACCCCCTAGAGCGGGAATTTTGCTGCTCTTATGAATTTTTTAAATTTGAATCATTCTGGATAAGATTCTGACTCATCTCTGACTAATGCGTGTATACATAATATTATTGCGTGTATACAAACTTAAAAGCCTTATAACTTCCTCATGTGGTGTCCGTTTTACGCAAACCATGGAGTTTACTCAATGATGCAAAACATTTGCATAAGGAACATTAGGGGTGCTCACCATGACACAAAGCTTTAACAACCCAGAAAATTAATTAGAGAATACAATCTTAGTGCCATTGCTATCTTGGAAACTAAACTAAATTTCTCTCTTACTTCCAGACAGCTAGGTACATTGATCCCAGCTGGCAACTTCTTCACAATCTTCATGATGCTAATTATTGTAGAATAATGCTATTATTCGACTACTCGTAAGTTCACTAAAATTACTTCTTCTAGTTAGCATATACACTATCACAACCTTCACATACCATCATCCACTTCCTACTACATCACTTTCATATATGCTCATAACTCGGCTAGAAGCTCTTTATTTCAAATGTTTTCGTCTTTAAGGCAGAATTCACATCCTTGGATTTTGTGTGGAGATTTCAACTCCCCTCATAAAGTAACTAATAGAGATGGTAGTATTCTTGTTTCTCTTTCTAAAATTAGTCCAATAAATATAACTATTTGTGACTCTGATTTACTTGAAATCAATTTTAGTGGTGTTGCGTTTACATGGAATGATAAAAAAAGTGGACAAAAACTTTCTCTAAAATTGACCATTCTTTCTGCAATGTCCCAACTTTAACAAGATGGTCTTATATTTTGAACACTTTATTTGTCCCTCTTTTGTTTGATCACTCCCTTCAAATACTTCAGTTGGGTTTTAATGATATCTTTAGAAGGCCTAGGTTTAAATTCTTTAACATTTGGACTAAAGAGGGTGATTTCTATAGCACTGTTAATAATGATTGGAGTATACCACGCTATGTTAATTCCATGTTCATTCTACACAAAAAACTCAACGCCTTGAAAAAATTCTTATTGTTTGGGATAGAAACAAATTTGGTAGGGGGAGTAGGCAATCTGACCAGTGGAAAATGTTGTTAGAACACTCTCAAAATCAAATGCTAAATCAAGTTGACAACCCCAACCTTGCTAGTCTATAAGTCTCCCAAAAATTAAAAGATTTTCTTTATATTGTGTCACTGTGAAGAAAAAAAAAAGCTAGAATGGGATTTTAATGATGAAGGCGATAGGAACACTGCCTTTTTTCACTCATCTCTTAGGGCCAAACAAACTTGAGAAAACTTGATTACCATAACTGACAATCTTGGGTAGGTGCAAACCACTCAACTTGTAGTTCAAAATGCCTTTATATATTATTTTCTGATTTATTTAACATTTCCTCCAACTTTCCCCCTTCAATTGAAGATATGTACCCTATGTTGTTTCCTAAACTTAACCAGGAACAAGCTGACATGATGAGCACTTTAATCACTGAAAATGAAATTAAAGTGGCAGCTTTTTCTTTAAATAAAAATTCCAGTGGGGGACCAGATGGGTTCAATGGTACTTTTCACACTCACTGTTGGGAAATTGTAGGCCATGATGTCACTAAAGCTATCTTAATATTTTTATTTAAAGGACAGTATGATGGGGTCTTTCAACAACACTTTTATTGCCTTAATTTCCAAAGTTAAAAATGTGAATGTAATGCATGATTTCTGGCTTATATCTTGTTTTAATACTATTTATAAATGTATACCCAAAGGTTTAGCTAGCAGACTGAAACAAGTGTTTCCTTTCCTTCTATTGTATCACTAAGCCGGTCAGCTTTTCTACCAAATAGAGACATTCTAGACAGTGTTTTGCTGGCCTATGAGCTTTTAGAAGGATACAAAACCTCGAACATTTCCCCAAGGGCTATGCTTAAACTTGACATTAAAAAGGATTTTGACACACTTCAATGGGACTCTGTTATTAAAATATTGAGTTACATGAACTTCCCTAAGTGCTTCACTACATGGATCCATGCTTGTATGTCTACTGCTCGCTTTTTAGTTTACATCAATGGTTCTCCTATTGGGTTTTTTGGTAGTAAACTGGGGATTAGACAAGGTAATCCTATGTCCGACTACGTATTCATCACTGTCATGGAATTACCCACTAGAATGGTAGATGATTTAGTTGACAAGAAATTGTTCAAATTGCACACCACATGTAAGGATCCTAGAATAAGTTCCCTTTTGTTTGTTGATGACCTTATCATTTTTTGTAATACCGACCCTTTCACTTTGCAATATGACTACTCTTGAGAAGTTTCATGACAAGACTGAACTTTGGATTAGTTTAGAGAAAATTGAAGTTATGATTGCTGGAGTCAACCAAGAAACTATATCTCTTATCCATAACTTAACTGGTCTGAGTTGCAATGGCTCTAGCATTCCAAATCTTGGTTTGCCTCTTGCAACTTCTCGAATCACTGCAGCTCAATGCCATCACTTTTATGACAAATTTACCGATAGAATGGAGTGTTGGTCTAATAAAATGTTGAGTCAAGCTAGTAGAATTATTTTAATTAAACCAGTAGTGATCTTTATGCATGTTTATTGGGCTCGTACTTTCATTCTACCCCTTAAATAGTTGAATATAATAAGTATTGCATTTATGATATTTTTTGGAAAGGCAACATACAAATGAAGTACTTAGCTCCTATTTCCTATGTTTTTATTGAAAGGCCTATCATAAAGGGTGGGATAGGTACCTTTAACACTTGCATTTGGAAAAGAGCTACTTTTGGTAAACATATTGACAATATTATGTGTTAAAAGGAAAGTCTTTGGGTTGCATAGTCTTTTAACAATGTACTAAAAACAAAAGCTTTTGATCAGTGTCTAGCACTCAAAATTAGAGTTGGGCATGGAAAAGTATACTTAAACTGGGGAGTGACGTCCTCTCTTACTTTAAAAATAGGCCTAAGGCTTATACTAGAATTAATTTTTGGGAAGACCCATGGCTGGAATCTAGAACGATTTTTGATAACGCCATATCTTTTCAAGAAACATTACAAGCTGGAGTTAACTTCAAGGCCTCTGTGGCCAGTTTAATTTTTAGGAAAACCCATTGTTGGAGTTTAGAACAATTTTCGACAATGCCATATCTTCTCAAGAAAAATTGCAATCTGGAGTAAATTGCTAGGCCTCTATGGCCAGTTTGATTCATGATAGTAAATTTGGCATGCCCTCGTCTAATCATAATACTACTTAGTTGTGGGTCAGAATTAATTTTAAACATTCATCGAATAATGTTGTTGCATCGGGTATTTGGAAGTGGCCAGGTGAGAGTTTCAACACTAAAAATTTGTATTTTGCTTTGAGCAAGGCTAAATAAATGCATGATTACAGGTGGAATTTAGTGATTTGGTTAAGCGACAACAATGCAAAAGAATATCTATGCATGTGGAAATTATTAAACATTGCTATCCTCATAAGGATCAAGTTGGCTAGTAGGGGCATGATGGTGTCTCTTCACTGTGAATTCTGCTGTCAATCTCCAGATAACGTGGAGCATTTATACTTTAAATTCAAGGTGGTGCAGCATCTTTGGAGAAACATTATGGTTTTACTTGGAAGGACTAATATTCAGCAAGATGACAATATGGAATGGGTCCTAATACATAAAGATGCTGTTCGTGGAAATGAAAGATCAACTTTGATCACTTATATGCTTAAAAGTTCATCTTATTTGTTTAGAAAGAAAGAAACTACCATGTCTTCAATCTTGATAAAGCCTTGTATGCGGAGTAGCTAAGGAGGAACATTACTCGTGATATACGTGATGGCCTGAAAATTTTAAGATTCGCATTCGATAATGGAATCTTTCAGACTTAACTTTGTTTGGGTTTAGTCTGCTTTCCATGCTAGCTTGTTTGCTGCTTGGCTTTTCCATTGTTTTGGTTATGTTTTGTTTGTGCTACCAGTGGTGGATATACCTTGTCTCATGAGTATTCTTTTTCTTTTTTCTCTAGCATTGTGATGCTTTGTAATCTTCTTGGTATATCAACAAAGTGGTAGGAGTCAACTCAACCCCGTCGGCTCTACAAGAAAAATAACCTACGTTTTAGATTATATGGCATAGTAGCCCCAGAATATAATGATGGTAACAATTTTGGGTACTTTAACATTTATATTCGGAATGATTTTAAAGATTAGACATTAGAAATAATATCAAATGTTTTAGTTATCATAAGCAAAATACCCGTTTGTGTTTATTTATGGATGTGGTCTTATGAGATACTCTTTCTTTCAAAAGGATTTTCATTTACCCTAAAAAATGATATGCACATATGTGTGTATATATATGTATATACATACATACATATATATATATATATATATATATATATATATATATATGAAATTGTCATTTATTATTGAGATTTTCTTACCCTGGTTTATCCAAGCCTGATCCGGGTGTTTTTAATACTCGGGCTAGATCCAAGTTTGGAGTTTTCCAGAGAAGTAATAAAGATCTTCATCAGACATAGATTTATTCTATTATCCACTATGCATGTATGTTGTATTGATTTCTGTTGAGCAATTGTAAGGGAATGTGTTATAACTGTCCAGGATGAATCTAGGTTGGACTTTGATATGTACTTTAAAAAAATTCCACTGTAAAAATATTGTTCAATTTTATATATTATTCCACCATTATGAAATTATGTTCTGTTCTATTTGCTTATACTACTCCTTATGATCCAAGGATTCGTGCAACTTAAATCAGATAATGGTTGATATTGTCGGTTTAAAGGGTACGGGTTTTTGGGCAGTCACACAAAGCTTCCCTGGTTCGGCCTCCTTTGACTTATCCTCCTCAACCAGACCAAGTGGAATGCATCTAGAAGAGCTCTCCCAATTTGACATTGTTCTGGTTCGTCATGACCTATGGCGAACCGAAAGCAACAACGTGGTTGACGTGGGCACGTTTCCCGTTACTTCACGACATCGTTTCCACTCGTTTCACTACTTCTACTTTTCCATGCACATCTCTGGCCGAACCAAATTTGAATAACACATACATACAACACTTGAGAACATGATTAAAGGGTCTTCTTACTTCTCCTATGTAATTTATTTACTGTAAAAGCATTGTACTTGGGATTTTATCATTCCCAACCTCTGTATTCTCAATTTCTAGAGAGAAAAAAGTCAAGAAAAGTTATAAAACGGATGTAGGCAATCAATATCCGAACCACTATAAACTATTATGTGTGATTTTTCCTTGTTTTTATTTATTATTTCTTCAATTTTATTCTCTTCCATATACTTTTTGGGTATTTGAACCAACTTTTGTGAAACCTTTAAGTGAATTCACTGGGAAACTTGAGTACTCAACATTTTGGATCTTTTAATCTACTACCGGATCCTCAAGTCTGTTAAGAATATCCCTTTCCTTATCAATTTTAGCAAAAATTGGTGTCCAAGAGAGCAGTTGCCTCCTCTAGACCTTCCAACAACCATTCCTAAGAAGAAGTCACCTAGCAACTTACCAGTCCAGCATTCGGTTCAGCTATGTCGAAACGGATCGAAAATGCTCCTGAAGTAACTGTTGCACCCAATAACCTGGCACCGACTTCTGTATCTGTGACCCATGATGACTTCGTGGAACTTATGACGAAGTTGAACAAGAAGGCTAACACGCTAAACAAACTGATGCACGAGAATATAGCCTTGAGAAATCACATAAATAGAATGACAATGCAGCGGAATGATTTCAAGAGTCAGAGGGCTCCTATCCCCACCATATCATCAGATAGAAGAGTCATCCTTTTCAGATAGAAGCGATGGAGCGACGCAGCTGCAGTAATACACCAAGCCACAAAATGGTCAGGAGATCCAGTTCCGCTCAGCTATGCCGAGCTAGGTAATGCAAAACTAGAAGGTGCTTCACTAGGTCATGCTCTTCCCCCTCGTGATTGCAATGCTTTAGGAACCTCTCGTGCTTCCGTGCTTTCCCTTTACATCCTGTGATTTACCGGAACAACAGAGGTCAAGGAAGTACCGCTCGGGTGGCGGCTCAGGCGACGTTGCCTCCAGTGGAAGCGAGAAGGGTCATATGGATGATAGTTCAAAACCTGAGCTTATCCTTAACACTCTAGAGTTAATCGCCATGGTTAGGCAGATTATGCAGGATAACCAGGTTTACAGTAATGGAGACCGGGGGGTTGATAGTAGTCATGCATCTTTCATTGAAGAAATATTGCATGCTGAGTTCTCCCAAAGGTTTAACTTGCTTTAGATGAATAACTATTTAGGCAAGACTGATCTTGGCCAACACTTAATGAGACAAACTTGGTATATAGATTCAGTAGCAGCTCTAGATGCTATTAAATGCAAGGTGTTTCCTATCAATTTGAGGGACTCATGTGGTTCACCCTAATTTGTCTAAGGTCAGGACCTTCGTTCGAGTATTTGAGTAGTGATTTTATGAATTAGTTTCGCCTTCATGCTGCCAAGTTAAAGCATGTCAGTCATGACCCTTTCTTGCATGAATCAAGCTCACGTGGAATTTCTCAAGGATTATCTTGAACACATCAATATTGTTGTCCTCGAAGTTAGTAACCCTAACAATGAAACCATATTGATGGAATTAGGTGATGGCATCGACTCCGACATCGAGTTTGGAAAATGGCTGACTGGAAAGCCTCTTTCTACTTTGGATCAATTTTATGAGAAGGCCGACCAGTTCTTGCGCATTGAGGAAGCAAAAAGAACCCAAAAGAGAAAGATTGGCGACAAGGTGAACGGAAACATTCAGAGTAATGTTGTAGTGATACAATCTAGCGAGAATTCAGGAAAAGTTCAGGTTAACTTTCAAATCCAGAACAAGAGAAATGGAAACCAACACAGAGGCGGTAACGCAGGAGGACGTAATCAGAAAGGGGACGATAAGAACTGATCTCGATTCCATACTTATGATGATTATACACCAATGAATGATACCTTGGAGAACGTGTACCTATATACATGCATTGTGATGCAGTATAAGATAGCCGCTTCATAGGAGTCTACGGAGAAGGAAAAATAGACTGGAAAGATTTTCCTGTTCCACGAGATCTATGACCGCATGACAAATGAGCGTTGTCATCTCCGGGTTGTCGTGGAAAAAGTTATCAGAGAAGGAAAATTGGATGACTATCGAGTGGCCCTACATTATAGTAGTAAGTGATTTCAAACCCCAACCATCAAGGTCGGGCAGATCATAGAGTTATCGTCCAACCCAAGAAAAAAGAAATTGGAAGTAACACCATTATCAGAGGACCACATTTGTTTGGTTTTAGACTGAGAACCATGGAGAAGTATGTTTATGTAGTGAAACATGTCGAAATTGAGGAATGCAACACTGCAGAGGAAACTTATCCCATGAAGTAAAGGAGGACGATGATGGATGATGTCATCTTTAGAAGAATAAAAGATGCATATGGGGTGGAGGCCCCAAGTATTGATATATTGGTGATTTTGGCCATGATTGGCCCTGCTTTAATATTGGAAGTCCTTGTTGATTGTAGGATTTCCACGAATATTTTGTCTAAAAGAGCCTATGATTAGATGATGTTGGAGGCAAAGGGCTTAAAGCTGTATAAGGTTAGAATACATGGCTTCAGTGGCTCCACAAATGAATGGTAGGAATAGTTGAATTACTGGTAGAATTTGGTGAGGGAGACTGTAAAAGAGTGCAGATCCTCCCTTTCTTGTGTTGGACATCAACTCTCCATACAAAGCTTGTTTGGGTCAATCGGACTTGCTGAAATTAGAGCATGCATAGCTCGTTAGTGTTTGCTTTTGAATTTTTGACCGAGACTAGGGTCGGAATTGTGCGAGGTGACCAAGTAGTAGGAAGAGAATGCTACTTAGCGACTGGATGGAATTCTGTAGCAAGGATAAGGGGAAGATTTTAGTTATTTCCCTTCACATCAAGGGCATCGCTGCATAGCAAGTAAAGTGCGAATCCTGGCCCGAATAGCAAAGCAGTCAGTTTAAGGATATTGATATAAGAAAGGACGAGGAACCAGGATACCAAAGGGTGATCCCTAACTAGAAAATGATGGTGATCCCAGTTGATAACAATGACCCTTCTAAGGTCTTGAAATCAGATCCCATCTTGGACCCCCTCTGGATGAGGGAATCAACTAACTTTCTCTAAACAAATCCTGATGTGTTTGCATGGACCTATGCTGACATGTGTGGGATATCCCCAACAATCATAAGCCAGTCGCTCAATATCAATCCAAAGTACAAACCGTTGAAGTAAAAATACGTTTGCTCGATCCCAAAAGGTCGACGACATTAAAGGAATAAGTATAGAAGCTTAAAAGAAATGGGTTTATCTCGGATTCTCTATACTCCGACTGGGTACCGAATCTAGTACTCATGAGGAAGTCCAGTGAAAAGTGGAAAACATGCAGTGATTTTCTAGACTTGAATAAGTCTTGTCCCAAAGACAGTTTCCCACTTCCCAGAATTGACTAGCTTGTAGACTCAACAACTGGACATGATATTCTTTCCTTCATGGATGCTTGCTTCAGATTCCGATGCATGTACCCGACTAGGAGCGTACTAGCTTTATTATAGAACTTAGGCTGTATTATTACGTGGCTATGTCGTTTGGGTTGAAAAATGTCGGAGAAACATACCAAAGGTTGGCCAATTGCATGTTCTAGAACCAGATTGGAAGGTCGGTGATGAAATGCTGGTAAATCAAAACAATTGGCCAATCATGTTGATGACTTTGCATAAATGTTTGGTATTCTCCGCCAGTACAGGATTAAACTCAACCATTTAAAATGCTCTTTTGGCGTTGCATCAGGGAAATTTTTGGGTTTCAACTCTCGCGGAATTGAAGTCAACCCCGAGAAGATAGAAGCCATAAGGAACATTCGGGAGCCTCGGAAGATCAGAGATACGCAAAACCTGAGTGGGAAGGTGGCGAATTTGAGTAGATTTATATCCAAGGCCATCAATAAATGTATTCCTTTCTTTGACTTGATAAAGCGAGGAAAGAGAAACTTTGCTTGGACTCCAGACTGTGTCGAAACATTCCAGAACTTGTTGAATCATCTAGAGAGGCCTCCTATATTGTCAAAGCCAACCGATCATAAGAACTTATTCATGTATCCAGCAATGTCTCCTGCCATTAGCTCGGCTCTTGTTCGTGAAGACAAATTAGGTTTAGCGGCCAGTGTACTATGTAAGAAAGAGATTGATGAGGGTGGAACGTAATTACTCGAAGATCGAAAAGCTTGCTTATAGTCTCTTAATGGCCTTGATCAAGCTATGTCACTACTTTTAGGCTCTTCCCACCACGTACACTGACCAATTGCTACAACAGGTCCTTCAAAGAACCGAGGCATCTAGAAAGTTGCTTAAGTGGAATATTAAACTAAGTCAGTTCGATATTGTATTCATTCCTCGGAGGGCCATACAGGGAAAAGAACTGGAAGATTTCATCGCGAAGTTTACGGCTTCAGAAGACAATGCTAAAGAAGAAAATTCATCAACTGCTGTATGGAAACTTTTCAATTATGGAGCTCATAACGATCAACATTTTGGCATTAGAGATGTTTTATTAACTTCTGAGGAAAGATTGATCTGCTATGCATTGAAGTTGGACTTCCTTGCGACTAGTAATGAAGCCGAGTACAAAACCCTGATTGTTGGGTTTAAAACTTGCAAAAGAATTAGGAGTGAGAGCAATCATTATTTTTTGCGACTCTCAGGTTTTCGTATTTCAAGTCATGAGGGAGTTCCAAACAAAGGTTCATGACTTTCCACTTATCTTGATCAGGTTGATGAGATTATAGTCGGGTTTGAATAATACGCATCTCTTATGTCCATAGGAATAAGACGAGAAAGCCGACTCATTGGCAAAGCTAGCTAGCTCGCAGAATCTAGTGCAGGCGGGGTTTTTCCCAATGGAAACATTGACTAACCCAAGCATTGATCAAATGGAGGTTGATTAGGTGCTGAATGTCGAAACCTAGACGTAATCATGGATGACTCCCATTGAGAACTTCCACCTACACAAAACCCTGCCTGAACGAAAAAAATGAGAAGCATGTCCTCCTGTGTTAGGCTTCAAGATATATCAACGAGAGAAACATGTTATATCGAAAGTTTTTCTCCATCTCGCTGCACCAACGTGTAACTCACGACTGCGCCATGCGAATACTACAAGAGGTGCACAAAGGCGAGTAAGGCGGTTATACCAAAAGGCAAACATTTGCAAAGAAAATACTCCAATACAAATACTTATGGTCTACCATCAACCGAGACATGGATGATTATTCACGATGCTGCAACGAATGCCAGAGTTTTGCTAAGATTTCAAGAGATCCGCCAACTCAACTTGCCCAATTGGTTAGTCCTTGGCCCTTCAAAGTATTGGGAGTAGACATCATCGGTAGCCTTTCGATGTCTAAGGGTGGAGAAAAGTATGCGATCGTGGCAGTCAACTATCTCACGAAGTGGGCTGAAGCTAAACTACTGACCATGATCTCGAGAAAGTGATCAATTCCATCGTCAAAAACATCACATTTTGATTTGGACTTCCTAGGACCTTCGTAATTGAAAACAAGACCCAATTTTATAGTTCAAAATTCAAAGATTTCTGCCAACGCATCACTCGAGAAGAGATATACAGTAGTAGCTCACCCGCAATCGAATGGACCGGTTGAAGCTGTATAAAAGATTATAATGTCCATCTTGAAGAAGCAATTAGAGAAAGCTAGAGCCAAGAAGGTTGATGAGCTACCATTAGCCCTTTGGGCATATCAAACGACCTATAAGTTTGTGACAGGCCACACTCCATTTGTATTATCCTATGGCTCTGAGGCGATCATGCCAGTAGAGCTTGAAGTCCCCTCTCACCGTACCACCTACTACGATCCTTGACTTACAACGAACTTCTCTTGGAATCACTCGACATGATGAACAAGAAGAGAGAGGAGGTCGATTTGCGAGCTTCAGTACATAGACATTAGGTTTCCCGATACTACAACACAGATGTTCATCTTGGAACCATTGAACCCGACGACCTTATTCTGAAGCGTATCTTTCCTGGCCCTGTTCACATGGTCCAGAAAAGGTAAGGACCTAATGTTATCCAATGGAAATTTAATAGCGGGGCTATCAGGTTTACGACTGTCGGTGGCGACCGACTCCTAAGAGCATAGAATGTCGAACATCTGCGACATTATTTTACTTAAGCTTTTATATCTGCTAGCTTTGTAAATAGCACTTTATTTCAAAATTATATAATTGGGCATGACTTGCCACTCCCATTGTGCTATAAATAAAATCACCTTCCATGCTCTGTGACAATGTTTAATTATATGGATAAGTGTTGTGATTTGGCCAGCCTCCGCCAAGACTTGAACGAAGGGAATGAATAATTCTCCAACGATGCTCATTTACTTATGTTTCTACTCCATTCCACGACTAGTTGAATAAGAGTTAACCGGATTTGAGCATAAATTAGATGCACGATAAGGTGATCCTCACTTTAAGGACTAGAGTGAAGGAATGATGCCCAAGCGAATGTGAAATGACGATTCGCACATCTCCCAAAGACTTGGGAGAGATTATAAAATGATTGGGTTAGCGTGATCGGTGCGCCATGAGTTAAGACCATTTAACCAAAAATCTAACCTGATTAACGATAAGAGAGTATAAACCTCAAGGATCAGACGTACAATGCTGAAACTTAGCTTTCTTGAGATATGGAGCATAAGTTTAGACTTAAAATTAACTTTGAATACGCCCCAGATGTAGGTGTAATTCAAAGTTAATTTGGGGGATACACACTGCCTATAGAATGAAATACTACACTTTAAGCAAAATTATTTGAAGATTGAATAAGACTTAATGAACTTGCAAGAAAAAAAGACTATTTTATTCGCAATGTGAAATGCAGGTTCATACAAAATCAAAGTCAAAAAGCAAGGGCACCATTCACACAAAACATGGCAGGTCAATAAAATAAAGATTACAAAAATTGACAAATTCTTTGGTTTTTTTCTTTGTTTTTTCAAGCTTGGTTCTTTTAAAATGCGCTTCCAAGGCTTATCGCTAGCAGACTCTTCGATCCTTGGCATGGGTTAATTATGTTTCTTCTTGGATCTATTCACTTGTCTAGAAGGCTTTTTTTTCTCTAATCGACACACTTGTCTTTGGTACTTCCGGCTGTGAGCCGCTAGGAGGGTGGCTAACATGTAAGGGACTAGTTGAGATAGGCCCTGATTCAACTTTAATTACATGAAGCTTTCCTCTGTGCAATGCCTCCACCATGCTCATTCCCTCAACCCGACCGGACTCCCCAATATGGACAACATCTTCCTCACCCTCAAGATGAGACTCCATGCCGTCTAGACCCTTAACTACATCAATCACATCCTCGTCTTTCTCTTGATTATGGGAAGAGGTCACCTTAATCCTATCAGAAGCCTCCGAATGTGCTTCGGGAGAAGTCTGAACCTTATGGTGCATGTAGCAGGAATAAAAATAACCATTAGTCCTCTTGGAGCCATGGGCATCTTGGCAGTCGCCACCATGGCTCGCTGACATGCGGTATGGACCCCCCAAACTATGGTTTGATCAAAAATATACCTTCCACAGAATCGTCGCTTGTAAGTCCAAGATTTCTAGGAAATTCGGTAATAGGAGTTAGAGGCTCGGAAACTTTAGGATTTGGAAAATTAGGATCGTAACCCTCAATAATTTAAGAGTCTTGGGCAGCAGAAGAAGAACCAGAACTTTCTTCAATAATATACATCCTTTTTCTTGAAATCTAGTCGCATCTTCTGCCTCCTTCAACAATCTCCTTCCTACTACTAATATTTTGGGTTCGTTATCCATCAAGAACCTCTTCATAAACTTATTCTCATACACGACTCCATCCTCGGATTAGCGCCTCTCCTCCTCGAGTAGTTCACTACTAGCATCGGCTAAATTTTAGGGATAATCATCCACCTAAGACAAATCATGGTACCCGAGAACTCAAACAAAGAAACTCATGATTAGAGGATCGAAGTTTTCCTCCACCTTCTTGGGCTCGCTCAGCTGGATTCGCAACTCTTGTAAGTTTATATCATATTGAATCTTGGAGTTGGATGCAGACTCGACGATAGTATTTGCAAGCTCTTCTACCTTCGCAGCTCTCGTCTTCGCCTTGGACATCTTAGCCTTTAGCTCGACATTTTCCTTCTCGAGGATGCTCTTATCGGCTTGTAGACTGCCACACTTGAGTTTCAAGTTAGTATTTTCTTAAGTGAGAGCTTTGCACTTATCCTCACTTGACTTTGTCATCAACTTCTGGGATTCAAGTATCTTGTAAAAATGGACTTTGAAACCAAGATATATCTTTTTGTACTTCCCAACCTCCGTTTGTGCATCCCTAAGCTTAGCCCTAGCCTCTACGAGATCCTTGTCTACATGAGCAAGAGCACTTTTATCAATTTCTCGTTCCTACTTCATATTGACTATATCAAGCTCCAAGTCCTAAATAATATCAGACAAATTTTAGGCATATTTACAAACCTCTTTTACTCCCCTCATGTGTCCTTGATTTACCTTTTTAGCCTCCCCTCAATGTCTTCAGGCACGGGGTGAAGAGAAGGAATGAACAGAATCCGTTTGAAGTAATATCATAGGAATCAAGCTTCTAATTCCTTCACCGTCTCTTGCGTTATCAGTTCAAGCATAGCAGGATCTGAGTGTCTTACAACTTCGGATGCATGCTTGTTGGGAACCGCTCTGACTTATCCTTACCTTTATCCTTGTGCTCTGAGTGCCTCTTGGGATGAGGTTCCTTGTGATGGGTTTCTTTGAGAAGGATCAAGGCTTTGATAACCAACTTTCGCCTTCACGACTATCTTTCTCACTTTTTTTTTGAACGTTAAGCGTTAAAATTTTACTAATCTACTTGAGAATTTCAATGTTACAAACTCTCAAATATAAACAAGTATTCGACATACTATGAATCACTATACCCACTCACTTAAAATACAATTACTTTGCACTGTATACTCACTTGTAAGAGATCAAATGACTAGCTGAAAACTAACAAGCTACAACAGAGAAATAACTATTGTTGCATGTCTTCACCCCATCAAGCTTACACCACAAACCACATAGTTGACCAGCTTACTAAAACGAATTATTTCTCACTTCTTTGCTAGTCGGCATCATGACAGACCAGAGAAATTGAGGAAGAGCGAGGGTGGTTCTTATGATATTAGCATCGCGTTTCTCTCTCTTCTTCTTCCTTCTCTCGATCCTCTCTACTCTCCTACTCTTAATCATTGTGATATTAGGGTGGGGCCCCGCTTTTCAAGACACAACTATTGAGCTTTCCGTAATCGCCTGACCTCGACATTGTACCTATAAGTCAGAATGGACTTATGTCAGAAACAAGGAATCATATGGTAAATAAGTGTTATAACATGCGTGTGTTGTGGGTATCCTAGTGCATCCCTCCAACAAACCTGATGCCTGCGCCTTAATAGTTGGTGTAATCTCCCCAACTCGGACAGTGACATATTTCCCCTCAGATTTGGGAAAGAAAGATTAAGGAGTTAAGTCTAGAAAGTCATACTACTCGGAGGTAGTTCCAGATCTTCTAACTCCTAAAAGGAGTCATATGTGATAGCTAACCCAGCCCATTGGTCCAGAGATTGAGGTGTGGTGTGTGCTCCAATGTGGACTTCTCCACTACCTTCTTTTCCGCGATAGAAGGTGGATTCTCCTTGTCTTTCTCTTTCTCAGATTCAGCTGCATGACTTGTGATGCTACCAGCGATTCTCCTAGTATAGACTTGAGGGTGGGATTCAATGAATGTAGTCCTCTTGACTGGGGGAACGACTCCTTGAGAAGCAACATTTCCACATCCGACTAGGGAACCTCCAAAGTCTATGCTTCTATTGACGTTTAACAGATTATACCGACGCAACACCTCATTGGTTATACAGGCCAGTACCTACCTACGATCATCGGGAACTGCTCGCAAGGTGATCAGCTTCGATATATATACATCGCTAACGAGTCTATTCATTGTACCTGCCAAATGGAAACATAAAGTCTTAAATGGACTCGAATCCAAATAAGTAATAGACAACTTCTAAAAACACTTACTGCCTTCGAACCACTTGCTGCGAAGCCTTCCCAGTGTGGAACATTGATCCAATTAGTTTTCGTACCACTCAACTTACTCCATCCACCCTCATCGCTCAACTATTCAGTGCCGCTTCAAAATACGTGAACGATGGAGTGTCTTTACGATGCTTGAAAATAAAAAAGAATTGAACATCTTAATGGTGGGTTTCAGATGGAGTTGCTCAAAATAAATAATATGGGGGAATCAGATAAAAGTACGCCGCTTGGTGCAATCGCATTGGTGCCAAGCCCAAGCAAGAAATAATTGTGCGTACAAATGGACTGAATGGAGGGACGCAGCCAACTGTACACATATGATGAGAACAAGCCACGTATCCCTCCAGAGGACTGTGAGCTATTTGCAGAACTGCAGGCACTCTAACTTGATCAAATGGAATTCTATGCTTAGCACAAAGCCTTTTTAGTTCAGCTTCATCCATTGTTGACACCCAAGAATCAATGGGGTTCTCAATGACGACAACTCCCAGAAGAGTGTCCAGAGGGGAAGGGGCCTCTCTAGCTCTATCCTCACCTTAAACTAGTTGCCTTGCTGTTCGCGGAGCTGCTAAAGACTCACCAAGAACATAAATTTGATATTGAGAATCTTTACTCTCGGATTTAGCAAAGGAGCTGGATTCTGTCTTCAGATCCCTATAGACTGTTTCTTTCTTTGCTCTAATCTCAAAAGCTCAAGTCGAGTATCGATGATTCATATTAGTTGTACTAATCAAGAAATATCACAGTTAAAGTGATTAACCTATAATCCTCATGTGTGAATTAAATGGAGTGTGTGTAGTGCAATGTAGAGACATATGCGTCGACGAAGACAAAACATTTGCAATGTGTTATAAACAATAACTTAATTGACCATCATTCCTGAGGAAATCAAGCTTTTGTAACGACCCGCATTCTACGCATCGGAGGATCGTAAAATATTTATTTCATTTTCATATGAAGTTATATGGTCGTGTAACTTTGGGAAACGACTATTAGGGCCATTTCCCATGTTCACGATTTTTGCCGAATTTTAAATGGCCATTTTGCCCTTGGAGAATCTTGTTTCGCCAATAACTTTTGACTGGTAAAGAGTTTTGACCTGAAAGCAATTTTGTTAGATTCAGATGATGGTTTACCTTTCCGTAGAGTGGTCACATTAATCAAACAGACTTACCGTTTAGGAGATATGACTGAAATAAGGTTTGGAAGGTGAAAAACAACTTAACCGGGCCAAATAGGGTAATTAGTAGCTAAGCCCATAACCCATTTCGGGAATATGGCTATGGGAAGGCTGATAGGGTTTGGGAAATCAGTTTTATTCATTTTTCCAGCGTCCACTTACATCTCTTGAACCCTAGCAATGGCCTCCATCCTCTAAATCTATCCCAAATCACTTTCTAATCACATATTAGCCAAATCTACGTCAAATCAAGGCGGATTAGCATAGAAATCGAGATAGAGATGTTGTGTTGCATTGGGGTCCATGCCAAATAAGAAATATTTTCAGATCTGAGATTTGTTTGTGGCTAAGGTGAGTGATTTGCACTTTTATTCACTAATTACGGCTAATTAGAAGTGATTAGTGATAATTAGCGAAATTATAACTCAGAAAAATATGGAAAAATATGTAGAAATTCTTAAATATTATTTTATGCCTCTATTTGAAATTTGGTTAATTTGGACATATTTTGCTAGTCCTACAGTTAAATCATGTTAAAGGGGATTAAGGGGAAAACATGGGTTTTGAGCATGTTTGGTCCATATTAACATGTTAAATCATTGTTTTGGTGTTTATGGTTGATTATACATGTTGCTATTACTGTTTGGTATGCATTGTGATTGTGTACTAAAGTTAGAATGGTCGAAAACACTGTCGTATGGCGTAAATAGCTCGCTGGAAAAGTTGCAGGAAATTGGTCATACCCCGATCGTGAGGCACATACCACGACCCGAACCGATCGTGAGCCGCCCTCATGAGCTGCCTTCACGAGCTGTTGTGTCCTCCACGAGTCGAGTAGAGCACCCTGAACCGAATCCGAGTCTTGACCACGAGCCGCGAATGGAGGATCATGAACCAAAAGGAGTCCACGAGCAGCTCACGAGCCGGAGCATCATCACGAGTCGCCTGGGTGAGGACCACCAACCGGACTGGAGTCACGAACCGCGAACCGGATTGGAGGGTCATGAGCCGAACCAAGAAGAATACCACGAGTCGTTTTGAAGGTCACAAACCGAAGAGTCACGAACTGGGATGATGATTAAAAACTCGAGATGTTAAGGTGGTCCAAATAGGAAGTGAGAAATCAGGATCCAGATGGGAACGAACGAGTTAACTTCATGAGTTGGACTTTGCTACAGGACGTGTGCAAAGGGGTTATCGAAATCTATAGCTTTGGTTCACCACTGAGAGACGGATTAGCGGCTATGGATCAACGCAGTGGGATCATTAAGACTCCCAAGGGCAAGTGATCGTAGCATGGCTATGGATCAGCGCAATGGGTTCGTTAGGAATCCCAAGGGCAAGTTGATCGTAGCAAAGGATTAGTGGCTATGGACCAGCGCAATGGGACCGTTAAGACTCCCAAGGGAAAAGTGGTAGTAGCAAAGGATTTGGTAATCAAGTGGTGGATATCGTATGCTTTACGCACTGAGTGAGAGATGTGAGGCTGATTTCTATGTTTGATATTTGCTATCACTGTAACACCCCACATCCGTTAAGTTCACTCACAAAGGTAATGCCTTAACTTCAATGGGGCATTATGGGTACTGGAACAGAAATATTACAAGACAGACATATATAAAACAGCGGAAAGTAAAGTGGAAGTACTTCAAATCATTTGTTAAATATAATTGTTTACAATAAAAGCCCATCAACTTCCAATACCCAATTACATAGTTAAAATATCTGTCTTGCTCAAAAACAAAGAAGCATAAAATAAGTTGTAGTATTCCCCGATAAAGCAAAGCAAGCCATAGCCAAGAGAAATCCAAGCCATACCAGAAAGAGCCTTGGAGCTTGGTAAGATCCGAACTAAGCTGTATTCCCACCCTGTGAGCCTACGGGGGGGGGGGGGGGAGGAAGAAAAAGAGGAGAAACAAAACGGATCAGTCATAAAGACTGAGTAAGTCTTAGTGACTTTCAGCATAAAAACAGGTAAAGATAACATGGCATGAATAAACTGAAAGTAAAAATAAGCATGATGACAAGATAAGCTACAGGAAAGATAACTAAGAATAACCTCATATGATTTTTGTCATGTATAACATTGCAAGGTTCCCATTCAAGATGAACTAAGTATAGTTTCGTAAGATTTCTATCAAGCATCGCAAGATTTCTCTACTTCACCATTAAAATGATATCTATTTGCTCTGCACCACCTAACTAGTGTCCCAACTAGTAATCTATATAAAATGATAAAATCATAACGTGATACCAATCCCCGAAATTATGGTTGCTTTCACGTGTACATCTATTATTTATTACCTAGATCTAATCTAGGGTTTTCTATCGAGCGCTTCCTAGATTCAACTAGGATTTATGCCACCTAGGTCCAACCTAGGGATTATGCTACCTATTGAACGCTTCTCGGATTTAGGGTTTATGCCACCTAGGTCCAACCTAGGGATTATGCTACCTACGTGTATCGTACGGTCCCCAATGATTGTAGATACCTATGTTGGTCCCACCATGGGGTGTATCAAGACTCATGGTGGTGGCCCGACGCAATTCTAGAAGGCATAGGTTATACTACTGGTGCCCCCAGTGCCCTGTTTGTCTGCTCCGAAGTGTGTGCACGCCCGCACTCCATTAGAACCTACACTGTTGCACCCACCGTCGTCGCTTTGACCGCTTACAATCAGTCCAGTAATCGTGCCCCATCCTGCCTAGTTTCAGGGTACCGTTGATACCTGATTTGGGTTACTGCTGAAATGGGTCCCCCGTTACTAGGGTTTCCTACTGGTTAAGTGTGTGTGGGCCTATATATACATATATTACTCACCTTCCCGTGATGTACTTAACCCATCGATTCAAGCGTGCTTAATAATGGTTAAGTTTGTGGGCCTATATTTACTAATATTACCCACCAACCCGAAATGTACTTAACCCTCTCCGTCCATTACGTTAAGTTGGTTAAGTGTTTTCTCTTGTTTTATTTAACCCTACCACACATCATGTTATATTAGTTAAGTGTTGTTCCTTGTGTTACTTAACCCTACCGCAAGCCTTGTTATACTGGCTAAGTGTTCTCCCTTGTGTTAACTCAACCCCACCGCATGCCATGTCATATTGGTTAAGTGTACATTGACTTAGCCCACCTACTTATCATGTTGTGACGGTTAAGTGTTACCCTCTGTTGTTACTTAACCTTACCACGCATCAGGTTATACCGATTGGGTGTTATCAACCTATTCAAGTTAGCCCAACCCATCCGCTAGTCATGTTATAACGGTCAAGTGTCCTTAGCCTAGCTATGTTACTTAACCCACCCATTGGTCTGATTAACAGTTATGTTGGTTAAGCCCACATTTATAAGTTTTACATGTTCTTAACTCATACCGGTTAGGTCCATATTCACATGTCAAATTTCCATGTCATCCCACCTAACCCTTTAACCATACCCACGTCTTATTATGGTTAGTACTCCTTAATTCATTCATTATGACGAACGAATCATGACCTCTTACATTAGACCGTGCATTTTGTGGCCACTGGATTTGCCGGGCGGTTCCGGGCAGATTTACACCACAAACTGGGTCTAACCTCGTGTCATAAATCATTACGCCTACAATTCGACCTCTCACATTAGACTGACACTTTGTGGCTACTGGATTTGCCGGGCGGTTCCGGGCAGATTTACACCACAAACCGAGTCTAACCTCGTGTCAAAGGTTCATTAATGGTCGTATTCCACCCAAAATCCCAATATCAATTCATGTTTTTAACGTATAGAAATGTTCATGGTGCACGTTTTTTCCCCAAAACGTATTACCAAACTATTACCATAATTCACTATAAGGTTATGCCAAGTTATAGCCTTTTATTTACAATACACGCCAATTACCCAAAACCCAACTTAGGCACGTTCATATTAAACCTCTACTAAGTCATAAATTACCATATATGTTTCAACTCCAAATTTTACATAATTAACATATGCCCAAGTTCTAGATTACATGTAAATTTTACATATGCCCAATTCGTACCAAATTTACATATGTTCAATTTATGCCGTTTTACATGTATGCAAATTTTATGCCATTTTACCATATCAAGTTCTAGCCAAAATTACATGTATCAAGTTTCATACCCAATATACCCAAATCATGATTCATGATGTAGTTATCCCAAACTATAATTTTTTTATTACAGTACATGTCATTTGCCCAAGTTCATAATACATGTTTATGCCAATTATCAAATTTACAATTTTTTTCATGTTCAAATTCCCAATTCTACATATGCCCAATTAACATAAGCCCAATCTTTTGATTTAAACTACATAGTCCCAAACTCATGATTTAATTTACATGCTAATTCATGTATGACCAAACTTGCAATTTCAATTATATTGACAATACCCAAATTTCCAATTTCATGTTATGTCGTCAATTCTACCAAACATATATCCAATAAAGACTACATTCCCATATTTCCCCGTATTCAATCGTACGCAAATCGCGGTTTAGGCCTAGGTCCGAAATTGACCAAGGTTCATCAAAAGAAAAATAAATAGGGGGAGGTAGAACTTGTATAACAATAAGTACAGAGAGAAAACTGGCATAAAAGCGTCATCTCAGGCATAAAAGATAGATCTTGATAATAATATCAACATGAATCAAGAAAAATTGATTTACAACAACTGAATAGATCGTATGCTTGACATGAGAATGAAAATATTAAAGTCCCAAAACTCAAGATTCAAGAAGCAACAGAAATAGATCAATAAACATACTTAAATCCAATTTCACTTCATCACATGCCCATATTATATTTAAATATTTTAATCGGAAAATAACTAGAACTTACAGAGCATGGCTAATGAATTAAGAACTGAATTTGTTGTGGAATGTTGCAATGACGTTGTTGATTTATTGTCTTGAATCATTGTAGAAACCTTGTTCTTCGAATTAAATTGTGTATGAAAGCTTTGTCCTTAGAATTGATTGGAGTTTGAATGCTTAAGCTTTAATTTGGGGCGGCGGCCATGGTTCAAGAGGGAGTTCAGCAGCATGACGGCTTTAGTATTATATTATTGGTGTGAATTTAGGGTTAGACTTGAGTTGTATTTATAGAATTTTAATCTGATTAGAGCCGTCGATGAAGCTAGGGTGAATCCAGACCATCCATCTCAAGAGATGCCATTCAGAAAGTAACATGTAAGCCCTAGTGACTCAGCCAAGCCTCAGAAATCGACCAGATCCCGACCAGGCCAGCCAGGGCCTGACCAAGCCAGTTTTCTGGCTTGGGCGCACTTGGCAGGTGCGCTAGTGCTAAAATTGTACTGGCGCACTTCCCAAGTGCGCCAGTGCAATTTTGTTCTGGCGCACTTCCCAAGTGCGCCAGTGCATTCTGACCCGTTTCTGGTTTTTCTGCCCAACTTCGTTCGTCAATATCTTCTTCATACGATATCCGTTTTACGCAAACTCAGACTCTATTTCAAGCAAAATTCCGAACGCAATGGTGTAACCCGTTTCCCTTGATTCTTAATTTAAATTTAATTATACCGTGATTTCAAGTTTCAACATGTTATTAAAATTCGGGTTGTTACATTCTCCCCTCCTTAAAGAATTTCGTCCATGAAATCTTCAAGTTAAGAAGAATGTGTCCTACCATCCAATCATCCATCTACTCAATCACCAATCACAGGCATCTATTGTCCTTAAGAGATTTCTAATGTTGTATGAACATATGCAGAAAGTGTGTGTATATGTTCCTTACCTAATGCAAATGATCAGGCCTGATTGATCTTCTTAATGCAAAATATGTTTAGTGCCATGAGTCCAACATGTATGCAAATAGTCCTAGTCACACTAACACTATATGTGTGCACAAACATCCATCCATATGCAACATCCACATTATAACATTTTCAAATTCATCCATAAACAAGTATAAACACTCATGCATATGCAATATGAAAGGTGACGGAGCCGATCTAGTTCCTAATGTGTAAATGCATCCACGAGCAGCCACTAGCAACCACTTGCAGCCACTTGCAACCACCAATCATAACATGTCTCAAACACATGTTTACACCCAATTGTTCCTACCTAAAGGTATAGTCGAATGATGGAAGCAAGTAAAAATTTTGTGCCCATTAGGCAATGTCAGAACTGGAAATCTACGTCACATATATACTGGTTAGGAGAAGAACTCCCTAAGCACCAGCCCAAAGACCGAAATCAACATCAGGCTGACGCCCAAAGAATTACTCAACCCAATGGACATTCTCAAGCCCCAACATGTATTACTAACAGATGATCCCTATGGGGTTTTGCAACAGAAATAGGATTGAGAATCGGACCGAGAGGTTATACTTAAAGGATAATATACAAATAAGCTCTACAGGAAAAGAGGGATCAAGGATATACTCTTAAAAAGAAATATGATGTGCGTGTCTAGTCTTCAATCATCTAAGTCACATTTCCTTGAGCTTAACTCCATTATGTTTTGACCGTCTTTAGCTTCACAATTTCGTAGCTTCTTAATTCCTATTTCCAAAATATGAGTTGGAACTCATTTCATTGTCGCCTCTCGTTCCACTTTCACTTATTCTTTTTCTAGTATACCCAGCTTAAACATAACTGCGTACTCATGGTTTCATGCAAGCTCTGCAAAATTCATTAGTGAATCCTGGATCTCGTTTATAGGGTATTCCACACAGAAGAATTATCTCTTGCAAATAAACAGATGTCAACCATGTTGCCAAGTGTACTTACTAAGGTGATTTTCTATAATTCATGCATAAATGAGACGAACCATCCGCCTTAGTGGCGAACACCACTCGAGCGGATCAATAAATATATTAAGAGATTCTAGGTAGTTAAGCATGGCAGAACTCTAAGGGTTACACAGGACTTCGAGGGAATTACCGGGGCAAGTCAAGAGTCTAACTACCCTCTTTTCATACTCGAGAATGGTATCATTTCTGGACAACCACTCCATCCCTAGAATCAACCCATTGCCCAAAAACATAAGCTTTACTTCTAAACTCAACACTTAGCATAAACTTTCTCAAATCCAAACAAGTCCTGAATAAATGAGCCGATTCCCTAACAGGGTTTGAGACAAAAACGGGATCTTCTACTAAGCTAGTACTAAGGTGTAGAGACTCCAACTATCGAAGCAGAATTAAAAGGATGTGATGTACAAAATCAAAGTTCTAACGGGATGATAGAAAAGGAAAGCTAAACTTTTAACAGAAATGTTACCACCTCTCTTAGGTATGCTAGTAGTGGGAGCATACAATTGCCCTCTCGACGATCTTGTTCTTTGCCCATGTCCTTGTCCTATAATACTTAACTACATGTCCCTTTTTACCATCCTAAAGATACTCTCTCTTGTCATGGGTTCTATTATTCTCTCACTTTGGCCTCTTTCCTTTCACCTTTTCCTCCTTCGTGAATTAAGCCCTATCAGCAAGTTTCTTATCCTTAGGCTTGTGTTCTTTCATCCTCGTTCTTACTATCCTTGTATAGCTTGTTGACAAGATTCTCGAAAGCTACCTCCATCGCAAGGCAACTCTACAGAGCTTGAAATAAGATTAGTCGCAGATGGAACTACTGCGGCTCTTGATGGAGGTTGGGCATTTCTTTGCCCTCCTACATGCGTTGTATGCCTACAAACTATGGTGAAAAAGAAAGAGAGAAGAGACTCAACGAGAGATCAAAAGATAGTGCATATGGCTTTGGGGAATATGCCTTTCGTAAAACAAAACTTTTCTTAGAAAAACGCTTCTTTGTAAACGTTTTGAAAATAATTTTAGAAGGTTTTTAAAAGCTTTTTCCCAGTCTGGTAACGTTCTGCTCTGATACCAAATGTAACACCCCACATCCGTTAAGTTCACTCACAAAGGGAACGCCTTAACTTCAATGGAGCATTATGGGTACTGGAACAGAAATATTACAAGACAGACATATATAAAACAGCGGAAAGTAAAAGGAAGTACTTCAAATCATTTGTTGAATATAATTGTTTACAATAAAAGCCCATCAACTTCCAATACCCAATTACATAGTTAAAATATCTGTCTTGCTCAAAAACAAAGAAGCATAAAATAAGTTGTAGTATTCCCCGATAAAGCAAAGCAAGCCATAGCCAAGAGAAATCCAAGCCGTACAAGAAAGAGCCTTGGAGCCTGGTAAGATCTGAACTAAGTTGTATTCCCACCCTATGAGCCTTGGGGGGGGGGGGGGATGGAAGAAAAAGAGGCGAAACAAAACGGGTCAGTCATAAAGACAAAGTCCTAGTGACTTTCAGCATAAAAAACAGGTAAAGATAACATGGCATGAATAAACTGAAAGTAAAAATAAGCATGATGACAAGATAAGCTACAGGAAAGATAACTAAGAATAACCTCATATGATTTTTGTCATGTATAACATTGCAAGGTTCCCATTCAAGATGAACTAAGTATAGTTTCGCAAGATTTCTATCAAGCATCGTAAGATTTCTCTACTTCACCATTAAAATGATATATATTTGCTCTGCACCACCTAACTAGTGTCCCAACTAGTAATCTATATAAAATGATAAAATCATAACGTGATCCCTATCCCCGAAATTAAGGTTGCTTTCACGTGTACATCTATTATTTATTACCTAGATCTAATCTAGGGTTTTCTATCGAGCGCTCCCTAGATTCAACTAGGATTTATGCCACCTAGGTCCAACCTAGGGATTATGCTACTTATTGAACGCTTCTCGGATTTAGGGTTTATGCCACCTAGGTCCAACCTAGGGATTATGCTACCTACGTGTATCATACGACCCCCAATGATTGTAGATACCTATGCTGGTCCCACCATGGGGTGTATCAAGACTCATGGTGGCGGCCCGACGCAATTCTAGAAGGCATAGGTTATACTACTGGTGCCCCCAGTGCCCTGTTTGTCTGCTCCGAAGTGTGTGCACGCCCGCACTCCGTTAGAACCTACACTGTTGCACCCATCGCCGTCGCTTTGACCGCTTACAATCAGCCCAGTAATCGTGCCCCACACCGCCTAGTTTCAGGGTACCGTTGATACCTGATTTGGGTTACTGCTGAAATGGGTCCCCGTTACTAGGGTTTCCTACTGGTTAAGTGTGTGTGGGCCTATATATACAGATATTACTCACCTTCCCGTGATGTACTTAACCCACCGATTCAAGTGTGCTTAATAATGGTTAAGTTTGTGGGCCTATATTTACTAATATTACCCACCAACCCGAAATGTACTTAACCCTCTCTGTCCATTACGTTAAGTTAGTTAAGTGTTTTCTCTTGTTTTATTTAACCCTACCACACATCATGTTATATTGGTTAAGTGTTGTTCCTTGTGTTACTTAACCCTACCGCAAGCCTTGTTATACTGGCTAAGTGCTCTCCCTTGTGTTAACTCAACCCCACCGCATGTCATGTCATATTGGTTAAGTGTAAATTGACTTAGCCCACCTACTTATCATGTTGTGACGGTTAAGTGTTACCCTCTGTTGTTACTTAACCTTACCATGCATCAGGTTATACTGATTGGGTGTTACCAACCTATTCAAGTTAGCCCAACCCATCCGCTAGTCATGTTATAACGGTCAAGTATCATTAGCCTAGCTATGTTACTTAACCCACCCATTGGTCTGATTAACAGTTATGTTGGTTAAGCCCACATTTATAAGTTTTACATGTTCCTAACTCATACAGGTTAGGTCCATATTCACATGTCAAATTTCCATGTCATCCCACCGAACCCTCTAACCATACCCACGTCTTATTATGGTTAGTATTCTTTAATTCATTCAATATGACGAACGAATCATGACCTCTCACATTAAACCGTGCATTTTGTGGCCACTGGATTTGCCGGGCGGTTCCGGGCAGATTTACACCACAAACTGGGTCTAACCTCGTGTCATAAATCGTTACGCCTACAATTCGACCTTCGACCTCTCACATTAGACTGACACTTTGTGGCTACTGGATTTGCCGGGAGGTTCCGGACAGATTTACACCACAAACCAAGCCTAACCTCGTGTCAAATGTTCATTAATGGTCGTATTCCACCAAAAACCCCAATATTAGTTCATGTGTTTAACGTATAGAAATGTTCATGGTTTACGTTTTTGCCCCAAAACGTATTCCCAAACTATTACCATAATTCACTATAAGGTTATGCCAAGTTATAGCCTTTTATTTACAATACACGCCAATTACCCAAAACCCAACTTAGGCACGTTCATATTAAACCTCTACTAAGTCATAAATTACCATATATGTTTCACCTCCAAATTTTACATAATTAACATATGCCCAAGTTCTAGATTACATGTAAATTTTACATATGCCCAATTCGTACCAAATTTACATATGTTCAATTTATGCCGTTTTACATGTATGCAAATTTTATGCCATTTTACCATATCAAGTTCTAGCCAAAATTACATGTATCAAGTTTCATACCCAATAAACCCTAATCATGATTCATGATTTAGTTATCCCAAACTATAATCTTTTTATTACAGTACATTTCAGTTGCCCAAGTTCATAATACATGTTTATGCCAATTATCAAATTTACAATTGCTTTCATGTTCAAATTCCCAATTCTACATATGCCCAATTAACATAAGCCTAATATTTTGATTTAAACTACATAGTCCCAAACTCATGATTTAATTTACATGCCAATTCATGTATGCCCAAACTTGCAATTTCAATTATATTGACAATACCCAAATTTCCAATTTCATGTTATGTCGTCAATTCTACCAAACATATATCCAATAAAGACTATATTCCCATATTTTCCCGTATTCAATCGTACGCAAATCGCGGTATAGGCCTAGGTCCGAAATTGACCAGGGTTCATCAAAAGAATAATAAATAGGGGGAGGTAGAACTTGTATAACAATAAGTACAGAGAGAAAACTGGCATAAAAGCGTCATCTCAGGCATAAAAGATAGATCTTGGTAATAGTATCAACATGAATCAAGAAAAAATGATTTACAACAACTGAATAGATCATATGCTTGACATGAGAATGAAAATATAAAAGTCCCAAAACTCAAGATTCAAGAAGCAACAGAAATAGATCGATAAACATACTTAAATCCAATTTCACTTCATCACATGCCCATATTGTATTTAAATATTTTAATCGGAAAATAACTAGAACTTACAGAGCATGGCTAATGAATTAAGAACTGAATTTGTTGTGGAATGTTACAATGACGTTGTTGATTTATTGTCTTGAATCATTGTAGAAACCTTGTTCTTCGAATTAAATTGTGTGTGAAAGCTTTGTCCTTAGAATTGATTGGAGTTTGAATGCTTAAGCTTTAATTTGGGGCGGCGGCCATGGTTCAAGAGGGAGTTCAGCAGCAATACGGCTTTAGTATTATATTATTTTTGTGAATTTAGGGTTAGACTTAAGTTGTATTTATAGAATTTTAATCTGATTATAGCCGTCGATGAAGCTAGAGTGAATCCAGACCATCCATCTCAAGAGAAGCCAATCAGAAAGTGACATGTAAGCCCTAGTGACTCAGCCAAGCCTCAGAAATCAAGCAGAACCCGACCAGGCCAGCCAGGGCCTGACCAAGCCAGTTATCTGGCTTGGGCGCACTTGGCAGGTGCGCCAGTGCTAAAATTGTACTGGCGCACCTCCCAAGTGCGCCAGTGCAATTTTTTTCTGGCGCACTTCCCAAGTGCGCCAGTGCATTCTGACTCGTTTCTAGTTTTTCTGCCCAACTTCGTTTGTCCATATCTTCTTCATACGATATCCATTTTATGCAAACTCGAACTCTATTTCAAGCATAATTCCGAGACGAACGCAAAGGCGTAACCCGTTTCCCTTGATTCTTATTTTAAAATTAATTATACCCTGATTTCAAGTTTCAATATGTTATTAAAATTCGGGTTGTTACAATCACCGTGACATGACACTTCTGCCTTACACTTTATGTTAGTGTTACCTTAAAGTACTGTACATCTTGTTGTGCTAACTCTTTAGTTGCAGGTCCAGGTTCAGGTATGATCATTTATACCTGTTATTATTTTATTTTGTTGCTACCGCTCATACCAGACTTTTGTCTGACCCGGAGTTTTATGTCTCTTCTTATTACTCTGGGTGCTCCTAAACGATCAGACTAGAGACAGGTTAGGTGGTATGCACAAGTAGTTGTCCGGAGACGAGTATGAGGCTTCTACGTACTATTTACATATATTCTCCCTGTGTTGTTGTTGGTCACTGCTTTGGGGATTAGTAGTGTACCTTTTCTATTTTGCTTTAGAGACATTATTTCGAAGTTGTAGTAATGATGGTTTGGATCATAAGATGTATTTTGGATTCCGCTGCTATGGTGGTTTAGTTTTCAGCTTATGCACTATCTTGTTTGTTTTATGTCAAGTTATGTTATTATTATATTTTATTTCATGCGCTGTGAGATATATTATAGGTTCTTTGATGATTCATAGTTTCAAATCCTTTAACGACCGTCCCGTGCTGGTCGGGCATTGGTACAACGCATTTCGGGGAAATGTCGGCTGGTGTGGGGAGGGCCGTCACACTTGGTATTAGAGCCTAGGTTGCATAGTTAACCTAGGGAAGACACCAGGGAGAGATAATATACGTAGATGAGAGCACTTATTTGTGATATTTTGGTTTTCAAAAACTATATATACTATTAGTATATCTAAGGAAAAAGCCGCACTGCACTGGTACCACTATGGAAATGGTTAATCGTTTTCTCTTTACAGATTGAACGATGAGCCGAAACATAAGGAGTTCGGGTTCAAGGGCCAATGATAGGAATGTCCCTGATATAAGGATAATGTTTACTACCTTCATGAGAGAGATGCTTAGGGACATTCAGGGAGCAATTCCTAATGCTGCTAACGGTGGTGGTGCAACAATGCAGGCGCCTAAGGCCGATTTCGCCAAGCTCAGCAAGGATTATACTAGTCTTGGTGGGAAGCCGTTCCACGGAACAGCGTCGGCTACGGAATTTCATGATTGACTTGATAGTTGTGAGCACATCTTCGAGGATTTGGAAATCAATGATGCAATGAAAAGGAAGTTAGCATCGCGTCAACTGCAAGGACGAGCTATGAATTCGTGGAATGCCATTAAAGCAGCTACTCCTGAGGATCAAGTTACTTGGAATCAGTTTAAGACTCACTTCAGTGACAAGTTTATCTCAGCTGCTCAGAAATCAGAATTATTTAGGAAATTCTTGGAGCTTAAGCAGAATGGTAGGGTAGTCTCGGAGTATATTGCTGAATTCGATACCTTATCGAAATATGGATTATTTCTTATCGATACTGCCGAGAAGAATAATGAGAAGTTCATAACGGCTTAGATGAGTACTTGGGGGAAAGACTTATAAACTGCATCGATGAGACCTTCGAACCTATAATGGGAAAGGCATTGAGGTCGGAAAGCCTTTACCCTAAGTCAAAGGTCAAGGTTGCTATTACATCTGCAGGGGAGCCAAAGCCGCAGGCAAGTGGTAGAGGCAAGAATTATTCATAGAATAAGAGGAAACAGAATCAGACCAAGGATGGTCGGAAGAAGAATAAGAAAGATGTTGAGTGCTATAGTTGTGGCAAGAAGGGCCACTATGCCAAAGATTGTCATGCAAAGCCAGCGGACGGGAAGTGCTTCAATTGCGGCCAAGTGGAACATCACAAGGATAAGTGTCCACGACCTCCTAAAGAGAAGCAGGTCGTGAAAGCATATGCTATCAACGTTGTTCCTTCTTCATCGAATGCCCCAACTTCTTCACAGAAGAGAAAGGGTGTCGTTATTCAAGGTATGCTTTCTATTTATGATGTTCCTGTTCGAGTATTGTTTGATACCGGGGCTTCCCATTCCTTCATATCTAGTGACCTGGTAGATAGGTTGGGATTGGAACCTGAGATTATCAATAGACCTTTGGTTGTGACAAACCCAATCGATGGTTCTACTAGCCTTAGTATGATTTTTTGTAATTTGGTCTTATTGAGTCATGGATGCATGTTTGCTTGTGATTGCTTTGTTTTGGGCTTTACTGGGTTTGGCATTATTTTTGGAGTCGATTGGCTCCAAAGGTATGGGTGGTGGTCGACTGAGAGGGGTCTTCGGTGACCATTAGAGCGGATGATGGGTGGAGGGTACTGTTTGGTGGCCTACCTAGTGATGGGGTGATGGCTAGTTTTCTAAATTCCCTCGACATCTCGCAAGATGAGATGTCGGATGTGCCTATTGCTGGCGAGTATCCGAACATCTTCGGGGTAGTGACCGGACTTCCACCACACCGAGAGATCGAGTTTTGGATTGATTTAGTGAAAGATGCCAGGCCTATAGTGATGCTACTTCGTCGTATGGCGCCAAGGGAGCATCGAGAGTTTTGAAGAAGGGATCTATCCAAAGAAGTGTTTCCGAGTGGGAGCACCAGTTGTATTTGCTACTAAGGCGGATGGTTCCCTTTGCTTATGTGGATTACCGCGAGTTGAACAAGGTAACGAGGAAGAACAAGTATCCTCTTCCGCGGATAGATGATTTGTTTGATCAGTTGAATGGAGCGAGAGTGTTCTCCCAGTTAGATCTCGCGACAGGTTTTCATCAGCTCCGAGTAGCAGTTGAGAATATACCTAAAACGGCATTTCGGACGCCGTCTGGATTTTATGAGTGGTTGGTCATGCCATACTGGTTGACCAATGCACCGACATATTTTGTGGATCTTATGAATAGGGTATTCAGGGATCAATTGAATAAGTTTGTTCTTGTGTTTGTGGATGATATCTTAGTTTATTTGAGGATAGAGGAAGAACACAAGGGACAGTTGAGGACAGTGATGGAGGTGTTGAGGAAACACCAATCAAAAGAAAAAATTTCTAAGTGTCACTTCTGGAGGAGGGAAGTGAGATTCTTGGGCCATGTTGTTTCAGAGAATGGTATTGTCGTGGATCCTGCAAAGATGGCTACGGTGCAAGATTGGTCTACGCCCAAGAATGCAACAAACATGAGAAGTTTCTTGGGATTAGCTGGATATTATCGTAAATTTATCCAAGAATTCTCCAAGATAGCAGCACTGTTAACTCAATTGACCAAGAAGAATCAAACTTTCTTCTGGGACGAAAGGTGTGAGAATGCATTCAAGAGTCTATAGGAAAAGTTGACGTGTGCACTAGTGTTAGTTATTCCTAAGGGGAACGAAGAGATGACGGTATACACGGATGCATGTGCTACCGGACTAGGTGCGGTATTGACGCAAGGAGGTAGGGTTGTGGCTTATGCTAGTCGATAACTGAAATCACATGTGAAAAGATATGCTACCCATGATTTAGAATTGGCAGCAATCGTGTTCACGTTAAAGATGTGGAGACATTATCTCTTGGGAGAAAGATTTGAGTTGTTCACCGATCATAAGTCATTAAAGTATCTTTTCTCTCAAAAGGATTTAAATCTTCATCAGCAAAGATGGTTAGAGTTCTTGGATTCATATGATTTCAATATCGCATAAACACCCGGGAAGGGAAATGTGGTAGCTGATGCATTGAGTAGGAGACATGCCAGTTTGAGGGTTATGTTTCTGGAATGGAAGAAACTGGAGTATATCGCAGGATATGATTTCAGACCTAAGTGTGAACTAGATCCAAAGATGTTAGCAAGTTTGATGATCAGACCGACTTTGATTGAGCAGATTGGTTCTAGTCAGAGGGACGATCCTAACCTATTGGTAATCATCTCCAAGGTAGTGACGGGTATCGCGGCGAGAGAATGAACAAGTATGGTCTCGATCGAGAAGGATGGTTTTGAAAGAATAGGAGGCTAGTTGTACCTAATGTTAATGGATTGAGAGATGAAGTGCTTAGAGAGTGTCATCACTCGAAACTGACTATACATCCCGATGGTAACAAGATGTATCGAGACATGAAGTAGACCTACTACTGGGACGGGATGAAGAGAGACGTTGGGAATTTTATATCCAAGTGCATGAATTGCCAGTTAGTTAAATCCGAGCAAAAGAAGCCTAGTGGTTTGTTACAACCGCTGGAAATTCCCAAATGGAAATGAGAACAAGTCACAATGGATTTTATTGATGGTTTACCAAGGACTAGATCAGGTCATGATAGTATTTGGGTGATTGTGGATCGATTGACCAAGAGTGCAAAGTTTATACCGGTCAAGTCGAATAGAACGGCAGCTAAGTTAGTAGAACTGTATATGAAATGGGTAGTGAGATTTCATGGAGTATTTAGAGGTATTGTGAGTGATCGAGATTCGTTATTTACAAGTGGGTTTCGGAAGAGCTTACAAGAGGCTTTAGGATCAGAATTACATCTCAGTACCGCGTACCATCCTCAAACCAACGGTCAAACAGAGAGAGTGAATCATGTATTAGTGGATCTCCTAAGAGCTTGTATATTGGATTTTGGAGGTTCATGGGATGACCATTTACATCTGGTTGAATTCGCGTATAATAATAATTATTAGTTCAGTGTTGGTATGGCTCCATTTGAAGCACCGTGCAACTCACCATCATGTTGGTTGGAGATCGGTGAGAAATTTGTGCTTAGGCCAGATGTAAGAAGAGAAACTTAAGATAAGATCAAGGTTATCCAACAGCGAATGAAGGCTGTCCAAGATAGGCAGAAGAGTTATGCTAATAAAAGACGAAGAGAATTGAAATTCTCAGTCAGTGACTTGGTATTCTCAAGATTTCTCCATTGAAGAATGTGATTCGATTTGGTAGAAGAGGCAAGTTGGCACTAAGATTCGTTGGTCCTTTTCCAGTTCTCAAACAAGTTGGGAATTTAGCATATAAAGTTGGATTGCCTGACAAGATGGCGGGAGTTCACGACGTATTTCATGTTTCCCAGTTAAGGAAGTTCGTGCACGATTCAGATATGACTATTTCACCAGATCAGTTGGATGATATCGAGGTAGAATCTGAGGCAGTTGGAAGCCGCATACCGATTCATATTATCATGTACGATACGAAACAACTTCGAAGGTAAGACGGTGAAACTGGTTAAGGTCCAGTGGGGGTGACAATGAGAATGACTGTACTTGGGAAACAGAGGAGAACATAAGGAAGTCGTATCCAGAAATCTTTGCCTGCTAAGGTTTTAAATCACGATATAGTTATTCCCTTGTTAGTAAACCGCATGCTAGGATAGGCTTGTTGTGTTTATTATGTATGTTTGATTGTTTGTAAATGGCTGACAGGCATGCGGGGCTCCATTGTATGTTTTAGTTAAGGAATTTCGGGGGCGAAATTTCTTAGGGGGGGGGGGAGTGTAGCGACCCGCATTTTACTCATCGGAGGATCATAGAATATTTATTTCATTTTCATATGAAGTCATATGGTCGCGTAACTTTGGAAAACGACTATTGGGGTCATTTACCATGTTCACAATTTTTGCCGAATTTTAAATGACCATTTTGCCCCTGGTGAATCTTTTTTTGCCTATAACTTTTGACTGGTAAGGAGTTTTGATCTGAAACCACTTCCATTGGATTCGGATGATGGTTTACCTTTCCGTATAGTGGTCACATTAATCAAACGGACTTACCGTTTGGGAGATATGGCTGAAATAAGGTTTAGACGGTAAAAAACAGCTTAACCGGGCCAAATAGGGTAATTAGCAGCTAAGCCCATAACCCATTTCGGGATTAGGGTTATGGGAAGGCTGCTAGGGTTTGGAAAATCAGTTTTATTCATTTTTCCAGCTGCCACTTACATCTATTGAACCCTAGCAATGGCCTCCATCCTCTAAATCTATCCCAAATCACTTTCTAATCACTTATTAGCCAAATCTACGTCAAATCAAGGCGGATTAGCATAGAAATCGAGATAGAGCTACTGTGTTGCATTGGGATCCGTACCAAATCAGAGATATTTTCAGATCTGAGATTTGTTTGTGGCTAAGGTGAGTGATTTACACTTTTATTCACTAATTACGACTAATTAGGAGTGATTAGTGATAATTAGCGAAATTATAACTCAGAAAAATATGGAAAAATATGTAGAAATTCTTAAATAATTTTGTATGCCTCTGTTAGAAATTTGGGTTAATTTGGACATATTTTGCTAATCATATAGTTAAATCATGGTAAAGGGGATTGAGGGGAAGACATGGGTTTTGAGCATGTTTGGTCAATATTAACACGTTATATCATTGTTTTGGTGTTTATGGTTGATTATACATGTTATTACTGTTTGGTATGCTTTGTGATTGTGTAGAAAAGTTAGAATGGTCGAAATCGTCGTCGTATGGCGTAAATAGCTCGTTGGAAAAGTTGCAGGAAATTGGTCATACCCCAACTCTTGAGGCATATACCATGACCCAACCCGATCGTGAGCCGCCCTCACGAGCCGCCTTCATGAGCTGTTGTATCCTCCACGAGTCGAGTAGAGAACCCCGAACTGGATCTGAGTCTTGACCACGAGCCACGAATGGAGGATCACGAACCAAAAGGAACCCATGAGCAGGTCACGAGCCGCCTAGGTGAGGACCATGAACTGGGCTGGGGTCACAAACCGCGAACCAGACTGGAGGGTCACGAGCCGAACCAAGAAGAATACCACGAATCGTTTTGAAGGTCACAAACCGAAGATTCACGAACCGGGATGATGACTAAAAACCCGAGTTGCAAAGGTATTCCAAACAGGAAGTGAGAACTCAGGATCTAGATGGGAACCAACGAGTTAACTTTATGAGTTGGACTATGCTGCTGGACGTTTTCAAAGGGGTTATCGAAATCTATAGCTTTGGTTTACCACTAAGAGACGAATTAGCTGCTATGGATCAACGCAATGGGATCATTAAGACTCCCAAGGGCAAGTGATCGTAGCATGGTTATGGATCAGCGCAATGGGATCGTTATGACTCCCAAGGGCAAGGTGATCGTAGCAAAGAATTAGTGGCTATGGACCAGCGCAATGGGACCGTTAAGACTCCCAAGGGCAAAGTGGTCGTAGTAAAGGATTTGGTGATCAAAGGGGTGGATATTGTATGCTTTACGCACTGAGTGAGAGATGTGAGGCTGATTGTTATGTTTGATATTTGCTATCACCATGACATGCACACTTCTACCTTACACTTTATGTTAGTGTTACCTTAGAGTATTGTACATCTTGTCGTGCTAACTCTTTGGTTGCAGGTCCAAGTTCAGGTATGATCATTTATACATGTTATTGTTTTGTTTTGCTGCTATCGCTCATACTATACTTTTGTCTGGCCTAGAGTTTTATGTCTCTTCTTATTACTCTGGGTGATCCCAAAAGAGCAGACTAGAGACAGTTTAGGTGGTATGCACGAGTAGCTGTCCGGAGACGAGCAGGAGGCTTCCACGTACTATTTACATATATTCTCCCTGTGTTGTTGTTGATCACTGCTTTGGGTATTAGTAGTGTATCTTTCTATTTTGCTTTAGACACATTATTTTGAAGTTGTAATAATGATGGTTTGGATCATAAGCTGTATTTTGGATTCCGCTGATATGATGGTTTAGTTTTCAGCTTATGCACTGTCTCGCATGTTTTATGTCAAGTTATGTTATTATTATATTTTATTCCATGCGCTGTGAGATATACTATAGGTTCTTTGATAATTCATAGTTTCAAATCCTTTTCCTTTGACGACCGTCCCGTGCTTGTCGGGCATTGGTACAGCGCATTTCAGGGGAAATATCGGATGGTGCAGGGAGGGCGTCACAGCTTTTTTGGCGAGCTCTTGCAAACCATTTCATTATGGAAGACGATGCTTTGTCATTTGGGCAGTTCATATTCATATGCACTAGACCAGATGGTTATGCATTCAGATTAAGTCCCAAAGTCCAGTTTATATGCGGTACCACATCGTCATCCCCTCAAGTTTTGGAGTTCGCAAAGTGCTCGCGATCAAAAGCATTAGTGCTATTAATTTATGTTCGGCATATATCTGATCAGCCAAACCTGGTAAGGACAAGTCTAGTTTGGGCAGATCTAATTTTGCCTTCCTACCTTGACAAACCACGAGAATGTCGAACCGAATATTATTACCTTCTCCACTCTTCACTGTCTCCATCTTATCACCACTTCTCCTCTACTCTCACTTTCCTACATCATCGATGTCACCGAACTGAAGCCAAACCAAGCTCTGCCTGACCCGCTCCATCATCTCTACCAGTACTCAGACCGCCATATATTCATGTTCTCCATCTACATAAACTTTCACCTCAAACTCTACCTACCAATACCACCATGGCTACGTCTCGCTCTCATCAACAACCAAACCATCATCGCTTCTGACACAGTCGACATGAAACCGACACAAACCTTCAGATCGAGGAGGATGACATAAAACCTAATAAAATTCGATGTGTTGAGACCCACTTGGTTCAGAGAAATTGAACGGTAGATGAATAGCGGTGACCTGATTAAGGTATTAGTTAGTTGTGTGGAATCAAAAAGATTGAGGTTTTGAGTGGTTTGTTATCCTTCGATTCGGTTAGATATTAGAGAAGAAGAAGATAAGAAGGAAGCATAGGCTAGAGTTTTATAAGGGAAGGAATGTGACCATTCACCTTTCCCCCCAATCTAACAGCCTATAACTTTAGTTCGGCTATGCCGAACAAACTTACTCACCATTCAGCTCGGTATGAACTGAGATGGATGGTCTTCGATTCGACATTTATACCAAGACATAGGTAAAAAAGAGGAAGAAAGGGGAAATGAAGAGAAAAGATCATTGCATCCTTTCGACATGGTCAGTAACTCAATATGACGACACATATGTGGAAATTAACCCGACTCGATAATGCGCTTGACTAACATAGAGGATGACATTGTATGACAACGACCTGTGCGGATACAATCACGCGCGGAAGCTAACGATTTGACATAACATAACTAAAGAATATTCAACCTCTTGACACGACAAGGTTCAAAAAATCACTTATGACTTTAATAATATTAGATTTTGGACTAACAAACACCGTTTAAGACGATTTAGAGTATGCTTGGCTATTTATACAGAAAAGAAGAGTTTTAGCATCATGACTATTCCAAAGGATGCAACTATTCCTAGTCATTGATTTGGTAAACATAGTTGTTGGTTCAAGATAGACATTGACAAAGGTATGCAGTTCAACCCATTCAAAGCATGTCCCGTCTACGACGCGACGTACTTTAGGGGGGAAACGTTGGTCAGCCTGTCACATAGTAAATCTCTCAATAGCAAATCATTCCATACTCGAGCATTACATAATTCAAGTCCCGGAGGATCAAATGAAGATAGGTCGGTTTAGCCTCCAGAAGTAAATTTATGGATATGCATCCATCCAGATTGGCCTTCCACCGTTTCGGGCTTCTGCAATTAGCTACAAAAAGGTCTTCTCTAGTTCAAAGCTTCCTCGGTTCGGCTTTCTTTTGCTTGACCTCCTCAACTAGACCAAGCGAATGCCTCCAGAAGAGCTCTCCTGGTTCAGCATTGTTCCGAGTTGGAATGACCCATGCTAAACCGAGCTGTCGAATCGAAAGCAATAATGTGGTTGGCATGGCCACGTTCCCCACTACTTCACGCAATCATTTCCATTCGTACCATAACTCCTACTTTCGCGCGCACGCCTCTGGTCGAACCGGATTTGAACATCTATAAATAGCACTTGAAAGCATGATTAAAGGGTCTTCTGACTTCTCTTATGCAAGTTATTTACTTTAAAAGAATTGTACTTGGGATTTTCTCATTCCCAACATTTGTAATCTAAATTTATAGTAAAAAAATCAAAAGAAGTTACAAAGTGGACGTGAGCAATCAATATCCAAACCACTATAAACTACCATGAGTGATTTTTTTCGTTTTTATTTACTATTTCTTCCATTTTATTCTCTTCCATATACTTTTTGCGCGTTTGAACCAATTTGGTGCAAATAGAATTTTTTCCTTGGAAAAGTTTTTCTATTGATAGTTTTCATCTTATGCACATTCCCAAAAACTTTGAGCGTTACAAAACACTCACCAAAAAAGGCTAAAGGCTCTCTCATGAACACCAAATGGAAGAAATGGAGATCGAGGAAGAAGAGGTGGAAGAGGGAGAGGAAGAGACCTCCTTAGAGAGTGTTAATCTCCTGACCCATCCAACCACTAAGATCTTCTTATGAATGAAAATAAGATCCAATAAAACAAAAGAATCTTAAACATATCAGGAGTAAGAAACTCAAAAAAATACGCAATGTAAACAATTTATTTGGAAAGATTGCAAGAAAGCTTTGATCTATCATCATTATCACCTTCATCTGCTACATTCTAGCTTATCTATCTTTATTTATGTTGTATTTGTCATGTTTCTCAGTCTACTAAGCATTATATTACTTTATGTTCCTATTAGTGTTTTAATCAATGTTTAGTATAAATGAAGATCCTTTTATTTTCTGTCCATCATCTGTATTAGCCTCTGGAAATTGATAAAACAACGATACAAAGCTTAAAAACTCAAAACAAATCTCTTTTCAAAAATAGCAGAAACGTATCGACACGCCCCATGCATACATGTCGATATATGACAACTAAAAACCAATTTTTTTATTAAATTTTTAAATTTAATAACTACCCAAGTATCATTTCATTTCAAAAGAATTTTTTCTCCATATAGTTAGCACTCTAGACTAGAAAATTGATCTAAAACTTCATTTTCACTTTTTTCTTCTCATTCTTTAACCCTTTAACTAAAAAAGAATTATCTCATCCATAATTTAAGTGAAAACTTGGAGCAAATACAAGACTCTTTCGAGAATGCACTCTCTTTTATACTGAGAAATCAAAAGGCATTTAAAACTTAGTTAAATGCAGATGATCAGAGAGCAAGAGAGCCATTTCAGCGTTGATTGGTGGATGATTTCTTCTCTCTCTAAAGACGAACCCGAAGCCAATCCTGAATGCACTAAAACCAAAGATGATGATGATGACTGGAATGTTATAAGACAAGACTCTATCTTTGGCAAAGATGGTTGGGTGGAAGTTCAAAGAAATGATTAAATTAGCTAGATTAATTTTACTCAAAGTTTGAGTTAGTTTGCATTTATTAAGATATGGTTGTTTGGCTTGTGTTAGATTACTAACATAAGATTTGATTGGTGTGGATTGTTTTATTTGAATGATTTATATATACGTATATGAATTGGAATGAAATGTTTGATTCCTTTTTTATGTTTTCATATGTATATTCGACTTTTCCTGTTTATCATGTAGAATATCCTTATATTTAAAGTTAATATTAGATCTAAGCAATAATATAGTTAGTAAGTCAGTAAGCATTAGTATAGTCAAATTATTCTTAAATTATGGTATTTTTTGTTGACGACAAAGGGAGAGAACATACAAAATATGCGACACTGGAGGGGAAGTTGTTGAATTTAGGAGAAGATATAAAGGAGATATTTTATAAAATGGTTATCATCATCAAAAGGGGGAGGTTGTTAGTGCTATGGATGTTAGTTTTGACGATAAACCTTAGGTAATTAATATTTTATATTTAACAAGTACTAATCATTATATAATATATATATCGTATAGTGCATAATGTATTGTAGGATGTTATGCAGGTAATTGATAATCAAAACTGCACAGTATCAACATTGAAGATTCAATTGTTGATTTAAGAGTATGAATACTCATGAATTTTAAGAGTACAATAATTCAGGATGTTATAGAGTCTTAGAAATTATGTTAAAACTCAGGTTGCACTTATCTGATCTCCATCGGTTTTTACAAAATGATATTTCAACAATATTATTACTTCCAGAATTTATTTTTCAAAACGATTTCAAAAATAATTTTAAACATCTTTACAAAATATTTTCAAATATCCATTTATTTTTAAATAGGCCTTTCAAGGATTTCTCAAAAAGTAAAATTTACAGTAATATTATTTTGAAGTATTTTACACATATTATCAGATTTTAATAATTAACTTTACTTTGGTATATTTTAATTTCACTACTTATATCATTAAAGTAATTTTGATTTGATAGTACTTATTTTAATACTTATACTTTAAATTTCAAATATAATTTTTTTATATACTTTGGTATTTATAATTTTTTTTTTTTGATTTTATACTTATATTTAAATTTTAGTACTGTATTTTAGATTTTAATTTCAGCTTTCACTATTTTTTTTAAACTCAACAACTATGGTTTAATATTTGTAATTTCAGTATTAATATTTTTTTAGCTTTGTATATTGATTGCATAAAGTTTTATCATACTTTTACTTAAAAAAAATTTAAATATTTTTAACAGTCTTTCTTAGTTATTACTATGTTTAAATCATACATTTACTATGATTAAATATGTCTACAATTTTATAAACATTATATATATGTTTATAATTTCAAAAAAAATATCAAAACAAACTGGTTTTATTTTTTAACAAAGAAATGTCGACATAGGCAACATGTAACGGTAAGTTTTCAAAATTCAAATTTGAAAAAAAGTGTCTTTTCATGATAGTTATTTCTAACCTCCATATTCCTTCACCAATATAAATACCGCTCTTATAGAAACGAGATTGACTAAATTCCTCCATACTTATTCACTCTTTATGCTCCTGTCTTGAAAATCTTAAATCCTATAACTATATTTGGCCAATTTATCACCTGAATCAAGATATTTCTTCTTCGATTTGATTCTACATGAAACTCTCTCCATTTCTAAGAAGATCAAAGTGTAAATCATGTTGGATCTAGAATAACCCTAGAGGGGGGGTGAATAGGGTTTTTCACAGTTTTTTTAACTGAATTAAAAACTTAACGAGATATATAATAATAAACTGATCACAGAAAATAGCAGAAACTGAAATGTAGAAAGTAAATCACACACAGATATACCCAGCTTCGGCAAAACCCTGCCTACTGCTGCATTTCTAAGGTTTCTACTAGGTGATAGAACAGTTCCCGCATACAAGACCATGTACACTCGCAAACCCCTGCTCCTATTCTAACCCTACGCTCAAAACCCTAGACTGAACGATGTCCTCTCGATCAAATTTCACCTGATTATAACCCCGTATTCAGTAACCCAGATTTTACAGACTCTGAAACTGTCAGTTACCCTTAACCGAATCCTAGAATTTTACAGACTTCTAGAAACTGTTTGATCGATTTCACAACACAATTTTAAAATGACACAAAGTAGAATCAAAAATTAAAACCCTAGGAATTTTAAACAAAGGGTCATCCCCTTATTAAAAACACTTGGCTAGGTTTTAAGCCCATTAGGTCGGCCCCTTTCCTTTGCTTTTGCCCGATCTCCTTTTAGTTCTGAAACTCAAAAATGGCGGCGGCTCTGAACAAAAAAAACTAGGGTTTCTCTTGTTCTTCCCCAAATCCGAATCAATGCTTAATGAGAATGGATTCGTGGTTCTCTGATTGCTTCACTTTGATGATGTAGGTTGATTTGCGATGCTTTCTGCTTCACTGATTTTGGGGAAATTCGTCTGTTTCTCTCGATCGATTGAAGCTGTGAGTTTTTCTGAAAATTCTTTCTTTAAAAATGCTTGAATTGATTTGTGGGTGTTCGATTTGTTGTGCCCCTTGCCTATGATGAATCTATGTGTGTAGAACATATATAGGAAAATATATCTTCCTATAAACACTCTGATTTCAAATAATGATTCGATCTGGATTTGCGGGTTTCCTCTTTTGACACATTTGATTTAATTCGGCCTTGATTTAAAATAATGCACCTGGTCTTGGAATTAACCCTTCAGTGAATTTTCCTTGCGTGATTTTGTGTCTGTATTTGATCCTTGCCAAAAAAAACATAAGTCCACTTCTGAAAAACATTGAAAATTTGCCACTTTTGAATTCGAATTAATATTTGATTCAAATCTGGAATCACTTGTAATTCTGGAAACATATTAATCACTTGCCAACCATGTTGTTCACTAACTTGATTTCTTTGCCATGAATATTTGAGAAAATTTTGGAAACAAGTCGTGAAAAAAAACTTGATGTTTTCCAGAGAAACTGAAATTGATTTGCTCCTTTGATTTGTTCATGTGTGAAGCTGCAAATAAATTCTTGCCCAATAACAGTTTGATATGAACTAGAACTTGGCAGTAAAATCAGGAAAAAAAATTCTTTGCCCCTTTCAAAACTATTGCCAAAAATACTTGCTTCATTTCTGGAAAAATCTTTACCCAAAGTTGTGATTTCTTGGAACAATTATTTGTCACATCTAATTAGAATTTGTTGAATTGTTTTCCAAAAATGGTCACACATGATTGCCAGAAAGTTGATGTCTCGATTTAATCCATTCTTGCATTATTTGTTTCCCTTCACTCCTTACCATATATGTATATGAAATATTTCTTGATCATTCTGTGACCAAATCTGGAAAATGATATCTGTTTGTGTGTTGTGTATACTGCTTGCATGTGCTACTCCATATGATCATGTAGCTGCATATTTGCATCACTGTATTCATTTGTGTTTGACTGGATCATGTGTAGTTGTAGCTTCATGCTGATCACCATGTACAGTTGACACTCCACTTCACTGCTTTGACCTTGTTGACTTGTGTTTGTGAAGAAACATCATGCTGCTATGTGACTTTATATTTGCACTTACATTGCTTCACTAATTATTGCTGAACCAATTTTATTGTGCTCGGCCCTTCCTTGCTTGTATATGCTACATCACCACACAGTCATGTCCCTTGGTGGTTGCTCGACCACTTTGCTACACACACATGTATTTGACCATATTTGACTCCATACATATGCTATGGCATTCTCAACCATGCTGACTTTGTTTTGCTGGACAATATGAAGTTGCCACATCACCTTGCATGTTTTAATCATTGCTGTTGCATCTTGAACTTAAAAAAAAACTGCCTCGACTCCATGTGCTGAGATTTGCACATTGCTGAACTACCATGTTGCTCCTTTGATCATGTTGCATTCATCACCACTGTGTCTCCATCATGTGTTAACTTTGTTGTGTCTTCATTCTTGTTTGTGTTGTCCCCTTGTCTGTTTTTGCTGCTGCTCTACCATGTTATGTTCATGCCTTTGAAACTAGGCTGTCTTGTTGCTTTATCACTTCTTTGCTGTGTAATTTCACTTTGGCTTGTTTTGCTTAGCATGGCTCGACCATTTTTACTCTTTGTTAGCTTTGACATTTGCTGGTTGACATTTGTTTTGTTGCTTTTACTGTTGTGCTGCCTCGACACTTTGAATTATTGTTGACTTGTGTATTGCACTGAGTTGAGCAGGTCCTCGTGGCTACTCCTCAGTTGCAATCTGACTGGCGTGGCAGTGCACACGTGTACACGTGTGTACATGCAGCCATCAAACGAGTTGTCCCTGTCCCTGCATTGAGATATATGTTGTCTGCCTTGTGGTATTTACAGTGTATCACTGTGAATATCACAAGCTGTCTAGACACAGATTGTTGGTTTTATAATTCAGATCAAGTCATGAAAAATGATGAGAAACACACCAGAAATCTGAGGCAAATAAAATTTTAAAAATAAAATTTAAATTTGCATGTATTCTGTTTTATTTCTATTGCAGTGTACTGTGTGTGTGTGTTTCATGTGTGACAGGTAAGCTGGGATGACTGGACTGACTGTGATGACAGGACTGACAAGCTGAAGATAAGAAGACAGTGTGTGGTGTCAATGAATGTATGAGTCTGTATATACAAGTGAAAATGGATATATATGAAATGTAAACTGAATGAATGTATGAGTGTTGCAGTGAGGAGCTGTGTATATATGAAATGTACTGATGTCTGTAATAAACAAGTTTGATTGAAATAAAATATCATTTTATTGTTGTCAAACGAACTTGTCTATTTTATTCTGTTTATACAAGTACAAATATTCTGTGAATGTATAAATAGTGGAGTTACAAATAGTTGTACTGTTTGAATATTGAAATAAAATATTCTATTTAAATGAAATACTGTGTTAATATTTGAATGTCTGTACAGTAGTATTTCACTTAAATATAAATATTATATTCTTGTTTGATGTGAATATAAAACAGACAAACACATTTAAGATAATATATACTTGTTTGTTATCATCAAACAAAAATCATATAATTGTTATATACAACTACGTTATATACAACAAATCATAGTTATATGAGAAATTGCAATCATGATCTAAAGATCTAAGTATGCATTCATTGTAGGAAACAACTCAAAAATCAATATGGGTGTGACTAAGTAGCCTTGAGTCTAGTTGAGTTTGATTGTGCCCATCCAAAGCAATAAGGAGTGAATTGTTCGCTCAGAAATTAGGTTGGGTGAGAATCTATGGCTCGTAAATCGGATTAGCCTACCCAAAGGTTGGTATTCTGAAGGATGTGTGCTTGTGGCTATGCAGCAAGGAGTGTAATTGTTGATATCAGTAAAGACTGTACGTAGTGTAGAACTAGATGTAGGGTAACTCAGAACTAGTATAAAAATTCCTAGTGTAGTTTTTTCCTTTACTGCTTTTTTACTTTTGTTGTATTTTTATTTATTATTTTATTCTGTGATCATTCTATACATATACTCATAAGCATAGTCGAAAATATTTATAAAGGATTCACAATTTTAAGTTAACAATATTCACCCTCCCCCTCGAGTATTAATGTTGTCTTATGATCCATAATCTGCATCACTTTTAATGGTTACATCTCCATCCAAGGAGACCATAAGTAGCTGTAGCCGTAATCTATAATTTTAAAACACTAGTTCAATAGATCTTGGTTTTGCAGTGGTACATAAATACATTTATTTGAGGAATTGTGATCTTTAGGTTATTTGAACAATAAAGGAGTGAAATATGTATTTCAAATATATAAAATTAACTTATGAATTTAATTTTTGTTAACTTAAATTGCAGACAGAAAAAAGCATGAAATAAAATGAAATGTAGTAAAGAAAATAATGTTGGAATTTTTTTTTTGTCCATTTGGATTAACCAATCCTACATTCATTCCTGCATTCCATTATGCATAATTTCACTACAACTGATTGCTGTCCATGAGAGTCAAGTACACATTTACAATACTGATTTCACGGGCTACAAGATACACCATCTTTGTTTTCATAAGCTACAAGATCACATTTTTCTTTTCACGAATAATAATAGACTGTGGCATGTAGTCATACCTTCTATGTAGATCTAGTACGATGCTCGAATGGACCTCCAGTGACAATATATGTTTGAGTTCTTTGGGGATTAGGATGAAATCAGAGAGAGTACGATGTGTGCTAAAGTAACAACTATCTTGTATTATGTAGCGTGTAAGAATTGAGATAAAACAATATCAGTTTGCAAAGATAATGAAAGAGAATTCAATGGATTTCTTATGACAATGTATGGAAGAGAAATATTAAGAGAATAAGGTGAAAATTAATTAAAAATTTGATTTCCAGGGGATTATATAGCGATTGAAGAGATATATCTTTTGGTAAAGAGGTGGCGGTTAAATCCCTTGATTTGAATTTTAAAAAACTGACTAACAGGACATATGTCAATGCACATGATATAAGTATATATCGACATTGTAACACCCTACACTTTTCCGAGCCCGAATTTTGACACAAATCGATGCTCAAACCCATCCAAGCACAGGGAGTATAAATATGGTACCTGCAATTAATGAGCATAATTAGAGTAAAATAAAATTAACTCACAGCGGAAACGAAATAAGATAACAAATACCGACCAAGCTAACTATCTTAAAGAATATCACCACATTGATATCAAACATGAGAGAACGAGAATCAAATACCAAACTTGAACACTTGCTAAGACCTGTCTTCCCTAAGATAAACTTGAGAGTTGTTATGAGGAGGAGGGTCAGAACTACAAGTCCTGGTGGGTAGAAAATGTTTAACACTGTCTACAATACACAAATGTATCGCATTTGGTCAAAACCAAAACATATGTCTAACAAGGCTAGTAATTCTAACCTAAACCTTGCAAAGATTTATGCACAATGACAAACTACTATAACCGAGGTAGTATCTCAAACACAATGATATCGCAATATTGAAATAGAACATTAACTCATAAATATGAAGCCTTTGAACCATCATTCAACCAATTACCAAAATTAAGAGGTGGGCTCTCAATTGCTCATGATACTAAAAGGAGGTTAATTATTATTATTATATAGATATGACCTCATTATCTATATAAAATAAGGATGGACCCTTTTGATCACTTAAGACCCAAGGCGGACCTATCGATCACTAAATACCTTATTCAGTGGTTTACTCAAAACTAATATAAATTAGAGGACACTAGCTATAAGTCCTACTAATTTAAGGCTTCCATCTTTCATGCATATACCCAGACCCCGCGTAAGGCAAAAGATAGTAAGCAGTCACTTATTGCCTACAGGATAGGCATACGACATCTCATCATTTATGACTATCCACAGACGGACCTTATGTTACTATCTGGCTGACCTTATTAGATAATCCCTTAACTACTTACTACTTGCAGGATAGGCAGACATATAGTACCTCCGTAGCGGTCATTTAATACCTAATCCCAAGGCAAACTCTCGCCTCAGCCACTACTTAGAGGAAGCGGGCCAACGTAGGGATTACCAAGCTCATACCCAATAGCCATTTAATACTTCTTTTTTATGGGGAGTTGAGCTATGCGATCACTTAATACCCTTTGAAGTGTGGATCTAACTACTTAGTACCCCTATCCGGAAGCATGCTTACGATTATAAATTATTTTTCTTTTTAAGGTTTCCTCTTTTGGGAGGGAGGTTGGTCCTACAAACACATGATACCTCAGAGTTGAAATAAACCTCATTTTAGGAAATAATCCCCGCTATGCAATTAACTTTCCTCACGGGTCTCAATGGTTAATGATATCTCACATCAGTTGTACATATATCCGACTGGTGGAAAGTGCAGACTTCTATTGAATAAGGCAATTGACCTCGCATCATTAACATGCTAAGTCCAATTTGATTCTTAATTATATTAATTTTAGATTAACTAGAAATAGATATGGAAATTTATAACTTCCTATCCTAGGATGATTATTTTATTAATTTCCTTATTGGACTTAGTATTTACTACGCCAATCAATTCATTAATTCCCCCATTTTATTCTATTTTTTCTATTAATTAGTTTACCTGTCATTCTAGCGGTCATATTTTCTAAGGCATCAATTAAACTATTTAATGCCATTTATGACACTAACGGTCATATATCCAAAGGCATCAAATGTCCTTTCTATATCAGTCCCATTTTAAATTATAATCTATTTATTGTAACTCTTTAAACTTTTCTATATTATTTTAAATTGATTTAATTCTTGTTTGCATATTGTTAACCGGCCTTTTGGTCCAGTTACCAAAAGTATACAAGACACGCTCATATCAACATATCGCATGATATTACAGCCTGGAGGCATCGCCGATATCATCTGGGGTCCAGTACCAGAAGACTCGAGTCTGGCTACTAGCAGGATGTCTCATCCCTCGAACGCAACCTCCATCAGTATCCATCCGCATCCGAGCCGAAGGAGAGTCGTGCTCTGAGCCGAAGGCGAGCCGCCAAGCGGGTTCGGGCGCAGCGCCGGTGGGGTCTAAACTGTAGGCACCGCCCGATTCATCCGATTTCCGCCAATAAGTGTGTTGCCCAGAATTACCAGATCAGCTCAAAGTCAAGATTCAGCCAACAGCTTCAGCGAGCCTCGCCGCTCCTCCAGCACATTCCCGAACCAAGGCTTCGACATCCCCGGATGCACCGACTAGGATTTCGAGCCCCCAAGCCACTCCGACAGACCTCGCACCTCTCACATAGAATTTCTGTACCCCCGAGAAGTGCGAAATTCTACACCCTCGAGGTGTGAAATTTTGCACCTGTGAGATGCGAAATTTCGTACCCTCGAGGTGCAAAATTTCATACCCAAAGGGTGTGAAATTCTACACCCTCGAGGTGCAAAATTCATACCCTATAGGGTACGAATTTTGCACCCCCAGGAGGTACGAATTTCGTACCCCCAAGGTGTGAAATTCACACCCTCTGGGGGAGGTGCGAAAAAAGGGGGTGCGAGGGCCTGAGGTGCGAATTTTCTGTAGCTGGTCCCCATCTCTACCTACTCCTATCTAACCCCTACCTAACCACTTCCTATAAATACCCCATGGCCTCACACTTGAAAAGGGAGAGATTCTTGAGCTTTGAGGCCTCCATAAAGCTTCATTAATGGCATCTCCTCTTTGACGAAGAAGAAGGGCAAAATTGTCCATTTTACTATTTCTTGCAAATATGACTATTGTAACTTCATGTAGCATAGTCAACAAATGTAATGAGAGGGTCTTAACCTTGTTATCTTTCAAGTGATCAATAAAATTCCAAAAACTCTTCAAAGTGGATGTCGGCCCTCACTAGGGCGGAACCACTATAAATCTCTTGTGTTATTTACTTCTTATGTTCTATTTTGTGTTCTTGTCTATGCGACAATATTTATAATTCCTAGTAATTGGGAATCTTTGGTGTTTACGACATTTTTTGCCGTCAACACATACATATATATATGTGTGTAGGTGTGTGTGTGTTTATAGGTATTATTTATTTACTTCCCTAATTAGAGTTACAATTCCTATTCCTAAACCTAGTTCAAATTGTAACCATTTAGGCATGTTTATCCTATTCAATTCATTTCCCATAATCAAATATGGTTATAATTTTTATTTCATTACTTATGTCCATTTTATTTATTTATTTAATCAATTATAATTATTGCTACAACGGTCATAGTATTCATTTCCATTTAACATGGGTTATAGTTCTATAAATATTCCGATAAAGCAGACACTAATCAAACACACAATAACAAACATTTATTGTAATACATTAACGTTATTTACGTAGATTTGGACGGATAAGTTATGCGTAGAAATATTTATAATTATATTTTAAGCGCAGTTAACGTATTTGCTAAATTTTATTTATTAATATTAACCATTTATGTTTTCGTCTAAATTAACAACCAAAACAAACCTTTAATATTGTTTAAGATTCAAAATCATATAAAAGGTTAATAATTGTAGTTATTGTAATTTTTTGCCCAAAATAGTTGAAAGAGGAATAGGCATATTTCAAATCACAAGAAATATGAAATATGTATATTTTTGGATTGGCTGTTATAAACTACGTACAAATATACGTGAATCTACACATCCATTCCTATTTGATTCGTACATTTTTCTTGCTGAATCCCAATAATGCCTTTTTTATTAAAGAGAATAAAATCAGCATATTGAAAATAACCAAGTAAAACCCAAACAATATCGAACACAAACAAGCATATCTTTTTAATCAAAATTTACATAAACCACGAGTCAATACCAAATCTAAGAATTTGGAATAATTACTTCAAATCTAACAATGATTTAGGGACCGATTTTCAGATCTAAGGTGTTCACAATAACCACAACAACCTAAAAACAATTGTAGGCAATAAAATTGTATTAAACAAAAAGGCCTACAAATTCAATATTCAACCTACAACCTATTGTTTCAGATTTGATAAAAATAAACAACAAATCTGATAACTTTTAGGCACATAATTCAGATCTACACAAATGAATTAAATAAGTTATTATAAATGATGTATATAGTTTCCCACTCACCTGAAAGCTATCCACATCTGAATCTGAAAAAAACTTGTAGACCTACAATTCCCAAATCTTACAAATCTACAATTATTTCAGAAAGGTGATTCTTTTAGATTTGTAGATTTGCAAGAAATAAGAAAGAGGATGGAAATCTAAATGGAAGAATGCTTATTTGTATCACCATCTCTTTAGTTAATGATATTTTCCGTTAACAATCGAACTAGGATGAGCAAAGCATATGCTTAGTAGTTTGATGCAAGGGCGATCTAAAGGTCACTGGAATGCAAAGTTAGATCAGTGTTATTTAACTAGTTCCATCGTTCTCTAGGAATTATGACCCTAAGTCCGAAGATTAGTTACTCTTCCCTCAGGGGGTGAGTATCACGCTTGCGAGACTACGAGGTCGGAGATAACCTTGGAGAAATATTTTTACTAGTTAGATAAGACTGAAGCCTTATACAATAGTCACCTTTAGATCTAGAATAAAATGATATACACTGTGATAAGAGGAAACAGGCTAATGCCTCACAAACGCTGATGTAGTTTACATGCTTAAGTACTTATTGACTTATATGATACTTCCGCATCAAACTGGCCTGGGGAGGCCTTGGTTACATCAGATATTAAGTCACAATTTCACAACAAGATCCCTTCCTTGATTGGGTTGCATTAGGCTTACTATGAAAAAGCTAAGTCACATAATGGCTGTCCGACAGGGGAGAAGTGTTGGTTTTACCCAGGTCTACGCTCTTTCGAATGAGGTGTGATTAACTCAATCATAAGAAAGGTTAGCATTAACTCCCTGTCTTATTAATATAAACACAATATGGTTATCAGATTGAGAAATGGTTAAGTACCGGACTTCTCCTATTTATTAATTGAGGATATATTACAAAAGATGAAGAAATCCCCAATTAGATTTGGAAATTAGGGTATACTCTTGAGAGAAAGAGAACAAGATTGAGAAATGAAAATTCAGACCCGAAAATGAGACCATTGGGATCTTATTTATAGACAAATCGGGGGCCCTTCTGTTGTTGGGTTAGCAAAAGCCCCTGTCGGCCACTTTCCCTTTGATTCTGGAGACTTTGGTTCTCGGCCACTTTTGCCTTTGGTTCCGGAGGCTTCGGGGTGCCGGTCTCGATTCTTGGAAAGATAGTCTCGGTCTTTTGAGCTTCTGTTTGGAGTTTCTCATATCTGATTTGCATCAATTTCAAGCCTGTCGGTATGGATAGCTTTAGGAAGGCTTTAAGCTTCAAGATAAAGACTTTCGGACGTAGGCTTTTGGATATAGGCTTCCGGATGTTGGCTTCCGGATATAGGCTTTCGGATGTGAGCCATCAGTCTTGCTATTAACACTATGTGGAGCTTGCCTTCGTGATTCAAATAGATGGTTGTCGGATCCGCTACATTTGTCGGTATCGACATTAAGTTGATTAGTGCGGATAACTTTTCTCTCTTTGAGGTCCCGCTTTCCCCCTTGGTAGATTCGTGAAGTATATCTCGGCTTTTTGGAGGATTGCTTCCCGTGCTTTATTAGTTGTTTGCTAAGGTGACCTCCCGGTGATTATCTAATAGGGGTCTTGGCAGCTGGTTCTCGGAAGGTCCTCTTTATGCTTCAAACTCTGTGCCTTTGATGCTCTCGTCTCCAGATGTATCGGTATTAAGCAAGTTAATACCAATAGCCCTGCCATACTTCTAGATCTTGGCCTGTATGATCTCCTGGTCTTTTTCTTCATTGGCTTCCAGTTTTGGATGGCCTTCCGTTATCTACCCGTCGTACCGGAACCGCCCTACCGGTATCTTTTCTTTGCATTAGCTTTGGGCTCTTTTCTTTAATGATGGTGTCGATTTCCTGGCTCTCAAGTTATTCCCTTATGCTCTTGGTTTTACCTTGGGCCTAATTCTTGCTTATGGATTATTCTTCTATGATTGTGATGGTCCGATACCCCTACACTGTCAGCCTGTCTCGGTGCTAATTTTGGTGGTAACATTTGCCCTCCCTAGTGAAGGGGTGTTTTCGACTTTTCAAGTCAAACTTCCTTTCTGGATCTCCGTGTGTTTCCCCTGTATGAATCTCAATGATTGATATTTCGTATTAGTTTTTATAGTTACTTTCATATTTTCTAGAAAAGGTGTTGCTCGAGATTGAGTCCTAATAATACATTAGATTTGTGTCTACTGCTTGATATTTATCTATACTTTTATTTTCTGTTGGAAGAAAAAAAAGAGATTTTAAAGAACTTCCTGCTTGCTAACTACGAATGGACATAATCGTCAATACCAAATCCCACAATGAAATGCTATAACACAATCTTTGTAGCAGGCTACTGGATATAGAATGTCGGTCTAAAGGATTCCCTATTTGAGTATCTATAACGTAGAGTAATGACTTTGCCTTTCAGAAAGGAAAGAAAGTCTTAGTGTGACCATTGTTGTAACACCCCACCTCCGCTAGGGTCACTCACAAAGGGAATGCACTAGTTTTGGAGGGGTATTATCGAGATAACATCACAGAATTATCACAGGATAGAACATAAATAAATAATTAAGTAAACAGCGGAAGAATTTATGAGCAAAACAGAACTTCATTTTATTCCAAAGTAAACCATGTCTCTTACAAACATTTCGAATAACAACTTCATTACAACTGTTTTGTAATAATAGCCAAAGAAGCAATAACTTAAAACAGAAAAACAGCTTATTCCCCAAGTGCAGTAAAAAGAAGCAGCCATAGCAAACCGTACATGCTGAGCTAAAGCAAGAGATATCAAAGCTAAGAGCTAGTGTTTCCTCCCTGAGAACCTGGGGGGGAAACGAAAGAAAAAGAGGCGAAAGGAAAAGGGTCAGTCATAAAAGACTGAGTAAGTCCTAGTGACTTTCAGTGTAAAAACAGTTAAAACAACCTATCATGTATGAACTGGAATTTAACTTAAGAATGGTGTCAAGGTGAACAAGATAGACTTAGGCGATCAGGATAAGTCAAGACAAGTCAAGTAAAGCATCACATGTTCGAGATTCGTTGCATCGACTGTACTAGTATACTAAGCCAATGTCACAAGTTAACCATGAAATAAATCCCACGGCCCAATATCATGAAATGACCCTGAAACGGGGTCTGACCCAAGTACGGGGTCCTACGGAGCGATTATCTAGTCGATCGGCTCCCTACAAGTTCTAGCTCGTCAAGTGCCCGTGTCATACGGCTAATCACGAATGTAGTCACCTGTGCTGGGTCCACCTTCGGGTGTATCAGCCCTAGGGTGTCAACCCCTGACACGATTCAAGATGCCCAGATAAATCTACGGATACCCAGTGTCTGCCCCGGAATACGTGCACGACCATAGCCCACCGAACCTACACTGGCGTACCCCACTGCCGTCGTTCACCTCTTACAATCAGCCCAGTAATCGTGCCCCACCCGGCCTAGCCCCAGGGTACCTTGATACATCTAGAGGGTTACTACTGAAAGGGGTCGTGTCCAGGGTTTCGCCTAACAGATTAGGTCATGTAATTCGTGACCTAACCCGCCTAACCGATTAAGTCATGTAATTCGTGACTTAATCCTTTTCTAGTCTAGTCATGTCAAGATGGTTAAGTATGTCATTTAAATTCGTGACTTAACCCTCTAACGTGTCATGTCAATTTGGCTAAGTGTTGTCGTTTCAAGTCCATGACATAGCTCTAAGTTGGTTAAGTTGTCTTTTCATGTTCATGACTTAACCCTAATTGACATTAATTGGTTCTTTAATGCACCGAACCACTCACATTGGATCTTATTGTTCATAGCCAATGGATTTGCCGGGCGGTTCCGGGCAGGTTTACGTTACGAACTCAACCCAACCTCGGGTTTCAAGCGCGATGTGACCAACTACCCACATTGGATCCTATTGTTTGTAGCAACTGGATTTGCCGGGCGGTTCCGGGCAGATTTACAATACAAACTCAACCCAACCTCGAGTTGGCCACTTTCTTGTTTTCTAAAGTCATGCCCATGTTCTTACCAGATTCGTGCTATTTTCATAGCATGTTCATATGTCAATTTCGTGCCCAACTAAGGCATGTTTCAAGTCAAGTCATAGAATATTCAAGTCAAGTTTTTCATTCCATATCTCATGTTCTACTTATGCCAAATTTCATGGTTTATGATTATAACCAATTCAAGTTTTGCCTATTCTACCCAATCGTATCCCCAATGCATATAAACATACTTCGTTCACAAGCATAGACAATTCAAGAGATAAAGGGGAATAACACCAAACATGTGATAGGCATATGTGACAATTCCACCATCATTTGCATAATAAACAGGCTATAACATATCATATGGTTTCGATACTAGCATGATGATAACTTGGCATAGTAATGGTTCCAACTTAGTTCAACATGATGAATTCAACTTTACATCATAGGCATAATAATCATTGCGGGCATAATAATAATTTTATTACAAACATGAAACATTAAAGGCATGGTAATTCTAATAGGCATAGTGGATTCCAATTTAGTATTTTTAACATAATGATTCTCATCTAGCATTATAAACATAATGATTCCAACTTTTCATCATAACCTAGCGATTCCCAATTTAACATGATAGACATATTAACATCACAGGCATAGTTTCATTAATATCATGGACATGGTTTAATTAGCATCATAGGCATGGTTTAATCAACATGAGGATTTCAATGAACATAATGATTCCATGGACATGTATTTGTTCAACTTGCAATAAAATTAAGCCCAAGTGATTCATAACAACATCAACATCATGATAAGTTTAACTTGCAACATTAACATAGCAATATTCCCAAATTTTGATTCAAAGTTAAACAATATAAACATGGATTAATAATAGTTCTTAAATCCGGTTTCAATTCATAGCATGTCCATGTTATTTTAGCGTTTTTGCCTAAAAAGTGACATAGAACTTACAATATGAAGCAAGCAATCCAAATCAAAACTTTAAATCAAATAGCCCCAAATCCGTTGTCTAAAGCATTGTAGTTGTTGTAGCTTCTAGTTGTAGCCTTCAAGAATCATCCTTCGTCTTCTTTAATTTGTGTTCTTTGTATTTCTAATTTAGAGTTCTAGGTTTAATGGCGGCTGCATGAGTGCTAAAATGAAATAGTATGATTTATGCTAGGTCTTAGGGTCTTTAAATAGTTGTAGGCAACTCATTTAGGCCATTAGATCAACCCCAGAGTCAATCCGGACCATCAAAACATATACCGGGCTTCAAAAATGGGTTCTGGGCCAAACCAGGCCGACCAGGTCGACCTGTAGGGGGGGTCGACTCTAGGGTCGACTCTAGGGTCGACTCTGTTCTGTCTGCCAGAAAGTCTGTTGAAACTTGTTTTGGTCATATCTTGGTCATACGAACTCCGATTTTCGAAAACTCGGACTCTATTTCGCGTATTTTTTCGAGAGGAACGCAATGGTAAAGTTCATTTTACCAAATTCCTGATTCTTAAATTAATTATCCTTATTTTACTATCTTTTCCGTTACATACACTGTTACCGAACTAATTATTCTTCTCTTCCAAATATTAATTTATTCTTCTTATGCATCACCATTATTTACCTATCTAAACATATTTTTATATATTTTATTTCATTTTTAATTATACCTTGATTTCTTGTTTTCACATGTTGTTAAAATTCGGGTTGTTACATTCTCCCCTCCTTAAAGGATTTCGTCCCCGAAATCTTCAAGTTAAGAAGAATGTGTCCTACCATCCATCATCCATCTACTCAAAACATCATCCATTAGCAATCATTGTCCTTAAAAGATTTCTAATGCTGTATGAACATATGCAAGAAGTGTGTGTATATGTTCCTTATCTAATGTAAATGATCAGGCCTGATTGATTTTCTAAATGCAAAATATGTTTAGTGAAATGAATCCAATATATATGCAAAATTTTCCTATTATAATTCATGATTTCTACATGATTGCACAAACATTCAATCATATGCAACAACCAAATGATAGCACAACCAAGTTTCCAAAATAATCACTCATGCATATGCAAGTATGAAACTGTGACTGAGCCGATCTAGTGCCTAATGTGTATTCATGCATCCACGAGCAACCACTTGCGACCACTTGCAACCATTTTGCAATCATAACATGTTTCAATTACATGTTTACATCCAAAAAGATTCTACCTATGGTTCTCAAGATAGGATCGAGGAGATAACAACATAAAACAAAGCATCTAGAAAAAGAAGTTAAAGATGTACCCCCGGAAGGTCCGGTCTGCTTCTTAGGGCAGTCCTTGCTGATGTGTCCAGTCTCCCCACAATGAAAACATTCACCTTGCTTTCTCTTCCTCTTTCTACAATCCTTGGCTATATGCCCTTCCGTACCACAGAAATTGCATTTCCTTTTATCACGTGAGTTGTCGTTCTTGCCTCCTTTCTCGGAGTCTACCTTCTTATTCTGAGAACCGTTGGGCTTGACCTCTTTCTTGCCCTTCTTATCTTCCTCGTACAGTAGGGCCATATCCACCAAGCTTTCAAAGGTCGCCACCATGGGCACATGAGTCATGGCCAAACCATGTAGTGGCTCGTTCAAGCCTCGTGCAAAATGTAGCGCCTTTTTCTGAGGAGTGTTGATTAACTCCAATCCGAAGCGAGCAAGCTAATTGAAACGGTTCACGTATTCTTTAACTGTCGTATTTCCTTGTTTAAGGGCCAGAAACCGTTCCATTTGGAGACTCTCCTCTGCCAATGACAAGAACTTAAGCCCAAATCTCCCTCTAAAGTCCGCCCAAGTCTCAATGGGCCTAGTAGCGTTGGTGACTTCCCACCAATAAGAAGCTTCCTCTTTCATGAGCCACGCCGCCAACTGTACTTTCCTATTGTCCTCTACCTCAAAGATAACAAACAAGTCTTCGGTTTCCTTCAACCAATTCCGTGCCTCAACAAAAGTCTTAGTTCCTAGGAAATCCTTTCCGCCCATGGCCTTAAAGTCCTTGCATATCTTTGAAAAAGCAGTTTCTCGCGGAGGTTGAGGAGGATGAGGAGGAGGATTGGTTGGGCCTGCCACATTAGCCCGAGCCTCGAGGAAACGACGGAACCAAGTGGGTATATTGTCCCCCTCGGGAAGATTAAGGTCGTCGGCCATGATAAGCTGAAAAAGAAAAAGGAAAAGATTCAAACGAGGAAACAAAGATAGTGCTAATGGCTTTGGGGAATATGACTTTTAATCAAAACAAAATTTTCTTGAAAATTTGCTTTTTTGTAAATGGTTTTGAAAAAAAATTCAAAAGGTTTTCAAAACTTTTGCCCAGTCTTGGTAACCTTCTGCTCTGATACCAAATGTAACACCCCACCTCTGCTAGGGTCACTCACAAAGGAAATGCACTAGTTTTGGAGGGGTATTATCGAGATAACATCACAGAATTATCACAAAACAGAACATAAATAAATAATTAAGTAAACAGCGGAAGAATTTATGAGCAAAACAGAACTTCATTTTATTCCAAAGTAAACCATGTCTCTTACAAACATTTCGAATAACAACTTCATTACAACTATCTTGTAATAATAGCCAAAGAAGCAATAACTTAAAACAGGAAAACAGCTTATTCCCCAAGTGCAGTAAAAAGAAGCAGCCATAGCAAACCGTACATGCTGAGCCGAAGCAAGAGATATCCAAGCTAAGAGCTAGTGTTTCCTCCCTGAGAACCTTGGGGGGAAACGAAAGAAAAAGAGGCGAAAGGAAAAGGGTCAGTCATAAAAGACTGAGTAAGTCCTAGTGACTTTCAGTGTAAAAACGGTTAAAACAACCTGTCATGTATGAACTAGAATTTAACTTAAGAATGGTGTCAAGGTGAACAAGATAGACTAAGACGATCAGGATAAGTCAAGACAAGTCAAGTAAAGCATCACATGTTCGAGATTCGTTGCATCGACTGTACTAGTATACTAAGCCCATGTCACAAGTTAATCACGAAATAAATCCCATGGCCCAATATCATGAAATGACCCTGAAACGGGGTCTGACCCAAGTACGGGGTCCAACGGAGCGATTATCTAGTTGATCGGCTCCCTACAAGTTCTAGCTCGTCAAGTGCCCGTGTCATACGGCTAATCACGAATGTAATCACCTGTGCTGGGTCCACCTTCGGGTGTATCAGCCCTAGGGTGTCAACCCCTGACACGATTCAAGATGCACAGATAAATCTACGGATACCCAGTGTCTGCCCCGGAATATGTGCACGACCGTAGCCCACCGAACCTACACTGGCGTACCCCACTACCGTCGTTCACCTCTTACAATCAGCCCAGTAATCGTGCCCCACCCGGCCTGGCCCCTGGGTACCTTGATACATCTAGAGGGTTACTGCTGAAAGGGGTCATGTCTAGGGTTTCGCCTAACAGATTAGGTCATGTAATTCGTGACCTAACCCGCCTAACCGATTAAGTCATGTAATTCGTGACTTAATCCTTTTCCAGTCTAGTCATGTCAAGATGGTTAAGTATGTCATTTAAATTCATGACTTAACCCGCTTACTTGTCATGTCAAGTTGGCTAAGTGTTCTCGTTTCAAGTCCATGACTTAGCCCTAAGTTGGTTAAATTGTCTTTTCATGTTCTTGACTTAACCCTAATTGACATTAATTGGTTCTTTAATGCACCGAACCACTCAGATTGGATCTTATTGTTCATAGCCACTGGATTTGTCGGGTGGTTCCGGGCAGGTTTACGCTACGAACTCAACCCAACCTCGGGTTTCAAGCGCGATGTGACCAACTACCCACATTGGATCCTATTGTTTGTAGCAACTGGATTTGCCGGGCGGTTCCGGGCAGATTTACACTACAAACTCAACCCAACCTCGAGTTGGCCACTTTCTTGTTTTCTAAAGTCATGCCCATGTTCTTATCAGATTCGTGCTATTTTCATAGCATGTTCATATGTCAATTTCGTGCCCAACTAAGGCATGTTTCAAGTCAAGTCATAGAATATTCAAGTCAAGTTTTTCGTTCCATATCTCATGTTCTACTTATGCCAAATTTCATGGTTTATGATTATAACCAATTCAAGTTTTGCCTATTCTACCCAATCGTATCCCCAACGCATATAAACGTACTTCGTTCACAAGCATAGACAATTCAAGAGATAAAGGGGAATAACACCAAACATGTGATAGGCATATGTGACAATTCCACCATCACTTGCATAATAAACAGGCTATAACATATCACATGGTTTCGATACTAGCATGATGATAACTTGGCATAGTAATGGTTCCAACTTAGTTCAACATGATGAATTCAACTTTACATCATAGGCATAATAATCATTGTGGGCATAATAATAATTTTATTACAAACATGAAACATTAAAGGCATGGTAATTCTAATAGGCATAGTGGATTCCAATTTAGTATTTTTAACATAATGATTCTCATCTAGCATTATAAACATAATGATTCCAACTTTTCATCATAACCTAGCAATTCCCAATTTAACATGATAGGCATATTAACATCACAGGCATAGTTTCATTAATATCTTGGACATGGTTTAATTAGCATCATAGGCATGGTTTAATCAACATGAGGATTTCAATGAACATAATGATTCCATGGACATGTATTTGTTCAACTTGCAATAGAATTAAGCCCAAGTGATTCATAACAACATCAACATCATGATAAGTTTAACTTGCAACATTAACATAGCAATATTCCCAAATTTTGATTCAAAGTTAAACAATATAAACATGGATTAATAATAGTTCTTAAATCCGATTTCAATTCATAGCATGTCCATGTTATTTTAGCGTTTTTCCTTAAAAAGTGACATAGAACTTACAATATGAAGCAAGCAATCCAAATCAAAACTTTAAATCAAATAGCCCCAAATCCGTTGTCTAAAGCGTTGTAGTTGTTGTAGCTTCTAGTTGTAGCCTTCAAGAATCATCCTTCGTCTTCTTTAATTTTTGTTCTTTGTATTTTTAATTTAGAGTTCTAGGTTTAATGGCGGCTGCATGAGTGCTAAAATGAAATAGTATGATTTATGCTAGGTCTTAGGGTCTTTAAATAGTTGTAGGCAACTCATTTAGGCCATTAGATCAACCCCAGAGTCAATCCGGACCATCAAAACATATACCGGGCTTCAAAAATGGGTTCTGGGCCAAACCAGACCGACCAGGTCGACCTGTTGGGGGAGGGGTCGACTCTAGGGTCGACCTGGCCTGGGGAGGTCGACTCTAGGGTCGACTCGGTTCTGTCTGCCAGAAAGTCTGCTGAAACTTGTTTTGGCCATATCTTGGTCGTACGGACTCCGATTTTCGAAAACTCGGACTCTATTTTGCGTATTTTTTCAAGAGGAACGCAATGGTAAAGTCCATTTTACCAAATTCCTGATTCTTAAATTAATTATCCTTATTTTACTATCTTTTCCGTTACACACACCGTTACCGAACTAATTATTCTTCTCTTCCAAATATTAATTAATTCTTCTTATGCATCACCATTATTTACCTATCTAAACATATTTTTATATATTTTATTTCATTTTTAATTATACCACATGTTGTTAAAATTCGGGTTGTTACATTCTCTCCTCCTTAAAGGATTTCGTCCCCGAAATCTTCAAGTTAAGAAGAATGTGTCCTACCATCCATCATCCATCTACTCAAAACATCATCCATTAGCAATCATTGTCCTTAAAAGATTTCTAATGCTGTATGAACATATGCAAGAAGTGTGTGTATATGTTCCTTATCTAATGTAAATGATCAGGCCTGATTGATTTACTAAATGCAAAATATGTTTAGTGAAATGAATCCAATATATATGCAAAATTTTCCTATTATAATTCATGATTTCTACATGAGTGCACAAACATTCAATCATATGCAACAACCAAATGATAGCACAACCAAGTTTCCAAAATAATCACTCATGCATATGCAAGTAGGAAACTGTGACTGGGCCGATCTAGTGCTTATGTGTATTCATGCATCCACGAGCAACCACTTGCGACCACTTGCAACCATTTTGCAATCATAACATGTTTCAATTACATGTTTACATCCAAAAAGATTCTACCTATGGTTCTCTAGATAGGATCGAGGAGATAACAACATAAAACAAAGCATCTAGAAAAAGAAGTTAAAGATGTACCCCCGGAAGGTCCAGTCTGCTTCTTAGGGCAGTCCTTGCTGATGTGTCCAGTCTCCCCACAATGAAAACATTCACCTTGCTTTCTCTTCCTCTTTCTACAATCCTTGGCTATATCCCCTTCCATACCACAGAAATTGCATTTCCTTTTATCACGTGAGTTGTCGTTCTTGCCTCCTTTCTCGGAGTCTACCTTCTTATTCTGAGAATCGTTGGGCTTGACCTCTTTCTTGCCCTTCTTATCTTCCTCTTACAGTAGGGCCATATCCACCAAGCTTTCAAAGGTCGCCCCCATGGGCACATGAGTCATGGCCAAACCATGTAGTGGCTCGTTCTAGCCTCGTGCAAAACGTAGCGCCTTTTTCTGAGGAGTGTTGACTAACTCCAATCCGAAGCGAGCAAGCTGATTGAAACGGTTCGCGTATTCTTTAACTGTCGTATTTCCTTGTTTAAGGGCCAGAAACCGTTCCATTTGGAGACTCTCCTCTGCCAATGACAAGAACTTAAGCCCAAATCTCCCTCTAAAGTCCGCCCAAGTCTCAATGGGCCTAGTAGCGTTGGTGACTTCCCACCAATAAGAAGCTTCCTCTTTCATGAGCCACGCCGCCAACTGTACTTTCCTATTGTCCTCTACCTCAAAGATAACAAACAAGTCTTCGGTTTCCTTCAACCAATTCCGTGCCTCAACAAAAGTCTCAGTTCCTAGGAAATCCTTTCCGCCCATGGCCTTAAAGTCCTTGCATATCTTTGAAAAAGCAGTTTCATGCGGAGGTTGAGGAGGATGAGGAGGAGGATTGGTTGGGCCTGCCACATTAGCCCGAGCCTCGAGGAAACGACGGAACCAAGTGGGTATATTGACCCCCTCGGGAAGATTAAGGTCGTCGGCCATGATAAGCTGAAAAAGAAAAAGGAAAAGATTCAAACGAGGAAACAAAGATAGTGCTAATGGCTTTGGGGAATATGCCTTTTAATCAAAACAAAATTTTCTTGAAAATTTGCTTCTTTGTAAATGGTTTTGAAAAAAAAATCAAAAGGTTTTCAAAACTTTTGCCCAGTCTTGGTAACCTTCCGCTCTGATACCAAATGTAACACCCTACCTCCGCTAGGGTCACTCACAAAGGGAATGCACTAGTTTTGGAGGGGTATTATCGAGATAACATCACAGAATTATCACAAAACAGAACATAAATAAATAATTAAGTAAACAGCGGAAGAATTTATGAGCAAAACAGAACTTCATTTTATTCCAAAGTAAACCATGTCTCTTACAAACATTTCGAATAACAACTTCATTACAACTATCTTGTAATAATAGCCAAAGAAGCAATAACTTAAAACAGAAAAACAGCTTATTCCCCAAGTGCAGTAAAAAGAAGCAGCCATAGCAAACCGTACATGCTGAGCCAAAGCAAGAGATATCCAAGCTAAGAGCTAGTGTTTCCTCCCTGAGAACCTTGGGGGGAAACGAAAGAAAAAGAAGTGAAAGGAAAAGGGTCAGTCATAAAAGACTGAGTAAGTCCTAGTGACTTTCAGTGTAAAAACGGTTAAAACAACCTGTCATGTATGAACTAGAATTTAACTTAAGAATGGTGTCAAGGTGAACAAGATAGACTAAGGCGATCAGGATAAGTCAAGACAAGTCAAGTAAAGCATCACATGTTCGAGATTCGTTGCATCGACTATACTAGTATACTAAGCCTATGTCACAAGTTAATCACGAAATAAATCCCAGGGCCCAATATCATGAAATGACCCTGAAACGGGGTCTGACCCAAGTACGGGGTCCTACGGAGCGATTATCTAGTCGATCGGCTCCCTACAAGTTCTAGCTCGTCAAGTGCCCGTGTCATACGGCTAATCACGAATGTAGTCACCTGTGCTGGGTCCACCTTCGGGTGTATCATCTCTAGGGTGTCAATCCCTGACACGATTCAAGATGCACAGATAAATCTACGGATCCCCTGTGTCTGCCCCGGAATACGTGCACGACCGTAGCCCACCGAACCTACACTGGCATACCCCACTGCCGTCGTTCACCTCTTACAATCAGCCCAGTAATCGTGCCCTACCCGGCCTAGCCCCAGGGTACCTTGATACATCTAGAGGGTTACTGCTGAAAGGGGTCGTGTCCAGGGTTTCTCCTAACAGATTAGGTCATGTAATTCGTGACCTAACCCGCCTAACCGATTAAGTCATGTAATTCGTGACTTAAACCTTTTCCAGTCTAGTCATGTCAAGATGGTTAAGTATGTCATTTAAATTCGTGACTTAACCCGCTTACGTGTCATGTCAAGTTGGCTAAGTGTTGTCGTTTCAAGTCCATGACTTAGCCCTAAGTTGGTTAAGTTGTCTTTTCATGTTCATGACTTAACCCTAATTGACATTAATTGGTTCTTTAATGCACCGAACCACTCACATTGGATCTTATTGTTCATAGCCACTGGATTTGCCGGCCGGTTCCGGGCAGGTTTACGCTACGAACTCAACCCAACCTCGGGTTTCAAGCGCGATGTGACCAACTACCCACATTGGATCCTATTGTTTGTAGCAACTGGATTTGCCGGGCGGTTCCGGGCAGATTTACACTACAAACTCAACCCAACTTCGAGTTGGCCACTTTCTTGTTTTCTAAAGTCATGCCCATGTTCTTATCAGATTCGTGCTATTTTCATAGCATGTTCGTATGTCAATTTCGTGCCCAACTAAGGCATGTTTCAAGTCAAGTCATAGAATATTCAAGTCAAGTTTTTCGTTCCTTATCTCATGTTCTACTTATGCCAAATTTCATGGTTTATGATTATAACCAATTCAAGTTTTGCCTATTCTACCCAATCGTATCCCCAACGCATATAAATGTACTTCGTTCACAAGCATAGACAATTCAAGAGATAAAGGAGAATAACACCAAACATGTGATAGGCATATGTGACAATTCCACCATCATTTGCATAATAAACAGGCTATAACATATCACGTGGTTTCGATACTAGCATGGTGATAACTTGGCATAGTAATGGTTCCAACTTAGTTCAGCATGATGAATTCAACTTTACGTCATAGGCATAATAATCATTGCGGGCATAATAATAATTTTATTACAAACATGAAACATTAAAGGCATGGTAATTCTAATAGGCATAATGGATTCCAATTTAGTATTTTTAACATAATGATTCTCATCTAGCATTATAAACATAATGATTCCAACTTTTCATCATAACCTAGCGATTCCCAATTTAACATGATAGGCATATTAACATCACAGGCATAGTTTCATTAATATCATGGACATGGTTTAATTAGCATCATAGGCATGGTTTAATCAACATGAGGATTTCAATGTACATAATGATTCCATGGACATGTATTTGTTCAACTTGCAATAAAATTAAGCCCAAGTGATTCATAACAACATCAACATCATGATAAGTTTAACTTGCAACATTAACATAGCAATATTCCCAAATTTTGATTCAAAGTTAAACAATATAAACATGGATTAATAATAGTTCTTAAATCCGGTTTCAATTCATAGCATGTCCATGTTATTTTAGCGTTTTTGCCTAAAAAGTGACATAGAACTTACAATATGAAGCAAGCAACCCAAATCAAAACTTTAAATCAAATAGCCCCAAATCCGATGTCTAAAGCGTTGTAGTTGTTGTAGCTTCTAGTTGTAGCCTTCAAGAATCATCCTTCGTCTTCTTTAATTTTTGTTCTTTGTATTTTTAATTTAGAGTTCAAGGTTTAATGGCGGCTGCATGAGTGCTAAAATGAAATAGTATTATTTAGGCTAGGTCTTAGGGTCTTTAAATAGTTGTAGGCAACTCATTTAGGCCATTAGATCAACCCCAGAGTCAATCCGGACCATCAAAACATATACCGGGCTTCAAAAATGGGTTCTGGGCCAAACCAGGCCGACCAGGTCGACCTGTAGGGGGGATCGACTCTAGGGTCGACCTGGCCTGGGGAGGTCGACTCTAGGGTCGAATCTAGGGTCGACTCGGTTCTGTCTGCCAGAAAGTCTGCTGAAACTTGTTTTGGCCATATCTTGGTCATACGGACTCCGATTTTCGAAAACTCGGACTCTATTTCGCGCATTTTTTCGATAGGAACGCAATGGTGAAGTCCATTTTACCTAATTCCTTATTCTTAAATTAATTATCCTTATTTTACTATTTTTTCCGTTACACACACCGTTACCGAACTAATTTTTCTTCTCTTCCAAATATTATTTAATTCTTCTTATGCATCACCATTATTTACCTATCTAAACATATTTTTATATATTTTATTTCATTTTTAATTGTACCTTGATTTCTTGTTTTCACATGTTGTTAAAATTCGGGTTGTTACAATTGTTCAGGTATTAAAAATTGAAGATTAGGAACCCTTTTTATGGTATTGATCATTAACCCTTACTCAGGCATTTAAAGATTGTAGATTATAAGTTCCTTTTCGGTATTAATAAAAGTTTCGAGCCAACCCCTATTTGGGTACTAAGAGTTGAAGACCAGACATCCCGCTTCTGGTAATAATAGAAGTCCTGAACCAACCCTTGTTCGAGTATTAAGAATTGAAGACCAGAAATTCCACTTCTGGTAATAATAGAAGTCCCGAACAAAACCTTGTTCGGGTATTAAGAATTGAAGACCAGAAATTCCACTTCTTGTAATATTAGAAGTCCCGAGCCAACCCTTGTTCGGGTATGATATACACGTAAATGTGTATATTTTATCCGCTTACTTATCTTCTTTTATATTTAAAATAATTGATACTGTGTATTTATAGTTGTGTTTTCATATTATTTATGATGAATGGATTAGTGCACTTAATTGTTGAAAAGCTTGAAGAATTGGTGTATGAAGAGTGTTGATATTGAGAGCTAGATTAAAGCTTGAAGAAATGTTGCTGTTCAGCCACCTTTTGCCACATATTTTAATGATTCAATGCCTTTTCATAAAGGTAGCTTGTCGCAGATGTTATGGAGTTCCTATTCATACTCAAAAAAATTGAATTTGATGTCATTTGATGCCCACAAGCTAGGCCAATTACAAATCCATTCACATTGCGTTCACATTAGCTCAATTGCAAGGCCTCTCATTCATGTTGCGTTCACAGTGGTTTATGTGTTATTTTAGAAAAGGGATTTTGTCCCACATTGTATAATTAGCCTCTTAGTCTTGGCCAACGCAACTATAAATACACTGCATCTCCTTCATTTGTAATTACACTTAGTTTTATTCTGTAATACTCTTCTTCGAGTAAAACTCTTCTTCTCCCTTTCTCTCAGTTGTTGTTTTATTTTATTTATGTTCATGTTATTTATAGTCTTTTTCTCTTCTTCTTTAGCTATGTCTAGCTAAACCCCTTTGATTAGGGGGTGATGACGCTAATAGGTATGATTCAACATGAATCACATAGCCATTAGATGAGGACTTTATACATGTAGATCTGGATCTGAATTAAAGGTTAGATCTGAACCTTCATATTTTGTGTCGTTTAAGAGCTATGCTCCTTCACAGGGTATATTCGTGTTCGATCTAACAATTATCAGATTTAGATCTAATTTTAGGGTTTTAGAAATTAATTAGTGAATCTGTCCTGATAGCCTATGGCTGTTTAAGAGCTCAGCTCCTGCATAGGCTATGCTTGTCGTTATTTACTTATTTGTTTCTAAGAACCTAATTATCGTTGATTCATGTTTGTGACAGAAACATGAATTAGATCTATATTTATTTGTCGGCTATTGATGAGTATGAATCCAATCTATGTCATTATCCCCTAATTGCTTTCTCTTATTGTATAATTCTCTCTTTTTATTTAATTGTTGTTATTTTCTGTGTTTTCAATCAATCAAAATCCTGGAATAACTTGATCGGATTTGTTAATTAAAATATTTTTGGTCCCAGAGATCAACACCCTCTACAACAATCCTTCTTGTTTAGGAAAGCAGAACGGATCTTACAGTTGTTTACGATTGTTTGATTTGTTCGCAAACAAATTTTGGCGTCGTTGCCGGGGACCAAAATAATTTTTATTTTTAAATCCTTCGAGTTATAATTTTCTTATTTTTGTTTTTTTCATATAAAAAAACACAAAAAATATTTTTATTTTATTTTGTCCCCTTTTGTTTTCTAGTATAGATAGAAAAATAAATAAATCTTGTTAGTTGATTTGGTATTTGATTGGTGGTACCATAATCTACCTAATAAGAGAAAAAAAATAGTTGCCTAAAATTTCAATTTCTTTCCAATTGTTTTCATGATCTCTTTCTTTTTTCTTTCAAATTTCTTTCCAACTTTCCACATCTCTACTCTTATAGTAATATTAAAAAAAACAAAAACAAAATCTTATTTTACTTTTATTCTCTGCCTTCTCCCTTTTACAAAGTTCATACCATACTTGCGCCATACACCAATTCTACCACAACCACTCCATCCCAATACACCACATCTTAACCTACCAAACTCCCTTCTATCTTCATAAACAAACTCCACAAATCCCATCTCGACAATCAGCCACTGACTTTTACTGCCATCCACTACAAAGTTACCATTACTGACGCCTTCACAATCTAACTCACCCTACTGCCTTCACCATACTTCTCAACACAGCAAACAGTCAGTCAAATTCATCAATTTCTAATACCATCACAAAACTGCTGCTCCTCCATACAATACCACTCGACCACTTGACAGCAAGACCACAAAACATTCTTCATCGAGCACTGCAATAGAGACATCACCTTCTCGTCCCACAAACTCCTTAATCCTCAACCATTAATCCCCTGAAGAAGCCACACGCAACGATACCCAAGTGCTCTGACCACCAAACAACATCTTACACAGCGCCGCCAATTTTTTTTCCTCATCCCTCATCTCCAACAGATCCACCAATCCACCAGTCATTGCCTTATCTACCATTCAACATATTCATCACCAACAATCTCGACCACCATCCACAAACCGCCTAAAAAAAAAATCTGATTCCTTAAACCGCATTTAACAGTCATCAACACCCCTCTGTTATCCACCTACAAAACTGTTTTACTGCTTAAACATCACACTCCATACTATTCCCCTTCACTACCCAAAATTACCACCGAACAGAACCCACAACATCCAGTCACTAATCACAATCGGCCATCCTCACCACTGCAGTTTAACAACCAGTATCACACCACGGATCAGGCAACTCCTAGCCACAAAACAAACCGTATACACTTCTCCACCGTACCGTATTCACCGTCAAACAGACCGCTCCTGTTTGACTCTCCCTCGCCAAAATCCTCTTCTCAAAAATCCATAACCAATCTCCCATCCACTTCACTCAACACCTTCATCCTCACTGCCATACTCATCTCAAGCCAGCAAGCAAAATCTCCATCATTTCATTGACCTCAACCACCTACCCGCCTCAACCAGTGTTCTCCCTCCAACCTCAAACTTGAGAACTAATCTCCTCTTCCACATCCAAATCACAAGTTGCAAACAACCAAGTCGTCAAGCACCTTCACCCAAAACCGTACAACCCGAACGCACAAACCCCTTCGCGGATTCAAGACCTGAAGCCTGCCATCGAACCCATTTTTCAAAGTACTTCGCAATAGTACTGCTTCCAAACCTCATCAATTTCCTCCACGCTCACCGCACCAGTCTTTCAACCCTAGCAGAAATCGAGCCTCTGTATACCCAAACTCCACATCAATCTCGCTTTGAACAATCACACCTAGAACCCGATTTGAAATCAAATCCGATTCGAAACAGTTTTGGCTTGAAATTTCTTTTGATTGAATATTAAAAAAAAATAAAAAAGGGTGCGGTATCAAAAAAAAGGGGAAGGGGTATGTTTAAATTTTACCAAGAAGTTCCTGGAGACTTCAAAATTTAACTTGCCTTGTTTTAGTTGGGCTTGGGAAAGTTGCCTTCCATTGGGCCAGCGGGTTTGTAGGCTTTGATTTTTCAGTTGCAATTTTGTTTTGCCAGTTTTTGTCTCCTAAGTGTGTTTAGTATATTTTATTTTTATTAGCGACTGTTGTCTTTAAACACTATGATATGTCATTCACTTCTATATGAACACACAAAGTTTTATCCTAAGAGTTCATCGTAGTTTGGATAAAACTTTGTGTGTTCATTGAATTGTTGGATCCGCAACTGTGTGAAATGTCTATTTTCTCTGTGAATTTAAAATACATTTTTTTTGTGATTTAATTCTCTTATTATTCACAAGAAATTTTTCGAAAACAGGTACAGTGGAAATTAGAAAAAGGTCTTAAAAAAAAATTTTACCCGTGCTGCAACATAGTCAAACAATTAATTAGGAGGCGACAGACAATTCAGGGTTGGAGCGGTTGCACACCAAGTGGGGTGTGAACGCGCTGCGTGACTCAATTGCACTGGACGGACTGCCGATCTAGGTGAGTATTTTCTAACTCTACAGGGACTGCTGCTGCAAATAAAAAATATATATAGACATTGATTGTAAAAATCTTCTGCAGGGCATCGTCTTACTTGTATTTTTTTTTTTTTTTGCAATTGCCTATTCTGTGACTATTCTGAGACTGTTCATTCTATGACTAATTAAAACGTTAAAAAAAATCGCATTCGTCTTAGTTTTGTTTTTATTTTCTAAGGACTTCATTTTTGACAAATTGGTTTAGTTCTAATGGATTATTTCTTGGTGTCTAGACTATGGCAGAGTAATAACCGTTTATAAATATTACGGTGATTCGTAAATATTATATCGGTTGTTCCTCTGAAGGTACTTAAACCTTCGGCTGCATTGCTAGGGTGATTCCTCGTGCACCGATAACTCCTGTCCGTTAACTGGCTGAGAAATCTTTTGTTGAAATAAATTTAACCATCATTATATAATTATAGAAATAGTAAATAGTAATTTGCGTTAGGTTCGTCCTTGTTTAAAATAAAATAAAAACAATTTTTTTTGTGTCTAATTCTTTTTCTCTAAAAAAAAAGAATTTCAAAACAATTCTTGTTTTGTAAAAAAATTTGCTTCTATTCGCTTCTCAAATTTGTTTTTTCTCGTCTTCCGTTATTCTTCTCGCTAGTGCATTCGTATTTGGACTCGTGATCCATCGAATAATCGTTTAGTTCGGACAAGCATTCCTTTAACCATGGCCGAAGAAAATCCCCCTCGATCTTTTATGGATAGATACTTCCCCGATCGGGTTTCTATTCCTTCTTCCATAATATTGCCCGCCCCAACGGGTAACCACTTTGAAATTCATTCAAATCACCTAAATACTCTTCCAAAGTTCGGCAATCTAGAATGTGACGATCCTTATATTTTCTTGACCAAATTTGAACAAGTTTGTGCGACCATGAAATTTCAACAATTAAGTGACGATGGAATCAAACTTAGGTTAATTCCATTTGCACTTACAGATTATGCTGAGAAATGGTTGTATAGCTTGCCTTCAAATACGATTGGAACTTGGGGTGAATTTGTGAACATTTTTCTAAAGAAATTTTACCCTCTGGAAAAAACATCCAAAATTCAAAACGAAATCGTCAATTTTCATCAATTTGGGGGTGAATCCTTTGCAAAATATTTTGATAGATTTAAAGAGCTTCTAGTCAAATGTCCACATCACAATTTTTAAAAATGGACTCTTTGTCAAATTTTATACGATGGACCTGAAAATAACTCTCGAACCATGCTCGAATCGATGTGCCAAGGAAATTTTCTAGCCAGAGATCACAATGCCGCTTGGCAATTTCTCGAAAATTTGGCCGAAAAATCAGCTCAATGGGAAAAATCTAATGAGAAATCGATTTATTCCTGATCTAACGCTCATTCGGTAGGATCATCAGTAGCCTTAGAAGCAAAATTAGACGCGATGATAACCAAATTCGATAATGTCCTTTCATCAACTCAAATAAATCAAGCTCAAGCGTCTTAGACCTCATGTTACAAATGTAACGATCCTAACCACATAGTCGATTAATGCCCACATTCATTGGAACAACTCAACGCATTTAACAAAGCTAGAAACGATCCATTCTCCCCAACGTACAATTCAGGTTAGAGAAACCATCCTAACTTCTATTGGGCCCAAAACAATGCAAATTCGAATTCGGTTCGACCTCCTTTTCAACCATTTTCGAATAATACTTCGAATCCTTCCTTTCAACAAACTCAACTCCAAAATCTTGCGCCACCTTCTCAAAATCAAGTGCAACAATCTTTTGTACCTCAAGATGATAAACGATTGACGTCACTTGAGAAAACTCTTGAAGCATTGACTAAAGCAACGACTCAAAATCTCTCCAATCAAATAGCAATCTTCAAAACTTATTGACTTTGCGCATGCAAAACACGAGTCAATCAATTGCTAAACTTGAAACGCAAATGAGTCAATTAGCCACCTCCGTAAGTGAAAGAGAAAGAGGCACTTTCCCGAGTCAACCCATTCCAAACCCCAACAGTCAAAACCCTAACTCCAACCAAATTCACATCATTCAAGATTCAAATGTTAGTCACTTGAATGTGGTCACGACTCTTAGATTTGGCAAAAAGATTGACAACCATGTGGTCAACCCAAATGATTTACCGAACAATCTTCCAAACCTGACCGAAAATTCGACTAGCTCAGATCAAAACTTCGAGCCCATTTCTGACAAGGGTCATCCTCAAACTCAAGTGTCCCAACCTACTGAGTTGTCTGCTCCATTTCCTCATAGACTCCGACCTAGGAAAAAGATGGACCAAATAGAAAAGACCCTAGAAATATTTAAGCAAGTTAAAGTGAACATTCCTCTTTTAGATATTATTCAACAAGTTCCACAGTACGCGAAATTTCTAAAAGATTTGTGCACTCAAAAAGGTCATACACAAGTACCTAAGAAAGTGTTTTTAGCGGCAACTCTAAGCGAAGTCTTGTCCCAATCAATGCCAGTGAAATACAAAGATCCTGGCTTCCCCCACAATATCATGTACTATTGGGGACAAGAAAATCGATAGATGCCTGCTAGACTTAGGTGCTAGTGTTAACTTGCTTCCACATTCTGTCTACCGACAATTAGGGATAGGAGAACTGAAACCCACCAAGGTAACCCTTCAGCTTGCTGACCATTCAATTAAGAAACCTGTGGGCGAAATCGAGGATGTATTGATCAAAATAGGCGAATTCATCTTTCCAGTTGATTTCATTGTCTTAGAAACTCAACCGGTAAGCAATCCTGCAAACCAGATCCTTTTGATTCTAGGACGACCCTTCTTAGCAACATCTAATGCTCTTATCAACTGTAGAAACGGGTCTATGAAACTTTCTTTCGGTAACATGACCGTCGAGCTAAACATCTTTAGAACCGAAAACTTTCATAACTCTTATGTGGATCAATTTTATGAAATCCATGCAGTCCATGACAATGACCCTGAGCTCGATCATCTGAAGAACGAGATTGAATCCAATTATGAAACATTATTTCAAGATATTCCTGAAAATGCCTCTGATTCAATTACTGTCGAGCCGCTCACAGCTGAGCCTATTCCTCAACCAATTTCTTCGGTTGAGTCTTCCCCAAAATCTGAACTCAAAGTGCTGCCCAGTCATCTTAAGTATGCTTACTTAGGAGACAACGAAACTTTTCCTGTCATTATCACTTCTGACCTTACTTTAAAGTAGGAACAATTACTCCTTCCCATTCTTAAGAAAAATAAGGAAGCAATTGGTTGGTCCATGGCTGATATTAAGGGGATTAGTCCTTCAATAGTCCAACATCGAATCCACCTCGTTGATGAGGCCAAGCCTACTCGTGATCCCCAGCGTAGACTAAACCCCATCATGAAAGAAGCAGTTCGTGCTGAAATCCTTAAATGCCTTGACAATGGAATCATCTACCCGATTTTCGATAGTCAATGGGTTAGTCTGATTCATGTTGTACCTAAGAAATTAGGGATTACCGTGGTTCAAAACGAAGCTAACGAGCTTATCCCAACCCGCACCCAGACTAGTTGGCGTGTTTGCATTGACTATAGGAAACTTAACGTTGCAACATGGAAGGATCATTTCCCTCTTCCATTTATCGATCAAATGTTAGAACGACTAGCTGGTCACGAGTACTGTTGTTTCCTAGATGGGTACTCGAGCTATAATCAAATCCCTATCGCTCTTGAGGACCAAGAGAAAACCACTTTCACTTGTCCCTTTGGTACATTTGTGTACCATCGTATGCCTTTTGGTCTCTGTAATGCACCTGCAACCTTTCAGAGGTGCATGATTAGCATTTTTTCTGATATGTTCGAGCGATTTTTGGAAGTTTTCATGGATGATTTTTCCATCTTCGGGGATTCTTACACTAAGTGTTTACATCACCATGATCCTGTTCTTAACCGTTGCAAAGATAAACACTTTACTCTTAATTGGGAAAAATGTCACTTCATGGTCAAACATGGCATTGTCTTAGGACATGTCATCTCTAATAAAGGAATTGAATTAGACAAAGGCAAAATCGAAGTTATCTCTAATCTTCCCATTCCCAAATCCATTAAGGACATCCGATCCTTTTTAGGTCATGCTGGTTTTTACCGTTGCTTTATAAAAGATTTTAGCAAAATCACTCGACCTTTGACTAGTCTTCTTGGTAAGGATGTTCCTTTCGACTTCAATTCTGATTGCATTTCATCTTTTGAGTATCTTAAAAATGAGCTTGTCTCTGCCCCGATCATCTGCTCTCCCAACTGGAAGCTGCCTTTTGAAATCATGTGTGATGCCTCAAACTTCGCTATTGGCACTGTCCTAGGACAATGTATCGATAAGATTCTTCACGTCATTTACTTCACGAGTAAAACTCTGAACGATGCTCAAATCAATTATACGACCACTGAAAAGGAACTCTTGGCAGTCGTTTTCACTTTAGAAAAATTCAGACCTTATCTAGTTGGCTCACACATCACTGTTCATACTGATCATTCGGCACTTAGGTATCTTTTCTCTAAAAAGGATGCTAAGGCTCGTCTCATTCGTTGGATCCTTCTACATCAAGAATTTGACCTTACCATTAAGGATAAAAAAGGATCTGACAATGTTATTGCGGACCACTCGTCTCGTCTTCCAAATGCCCTGTCTTCTTCTCTTCCGATCAACGAGAACTTTCCGGATGAACAGCTCTTTTCGTTGTCCACTGGTCCTTGGTTCGCTGACATTGTCAACTACTTAGTCACCAAACAGACCCCTTCTTTTTGGTCCAAGCAGGATTAACACAAATTCTTTTCCCAAGTGAAACATTTTTTCTGGGACAACCCTTATCTTTTCAAACACTGTCCTGACCAAATCATCCGAAGGTGTGTTCCCGACACTGAAATTTGTAGTGTCCTCTCTTTATGTCACGACCAAGCCTGTGGTGGTCACTTCGGTCCTAAAAAGACAACTGAAAAGGTTCTCCAATCGGGTTTCTACTGGCCCAACCTTTTCAAAGACGCTTATGAATTTTGCAAAACTTGTGATCAATGTCAATTCTTAGCGAAAATTGGTAAATGAAATATGATGCCACTAAACCCCATTTTAGAGGTCGAAATTTTTAATGTTTGGGGTATAGACTTCATGGGACCCTTCACTAATTCTTTTGGGAACCTTTACATGCTCTTAGCTATCGATTATATTTCAAAATGGGTTGAATCTGTTCCATGCAAAACAAACGATAACAAGGTTGTTGTGCACTTCTTGAAAGAAAACATCTTCTCCAAGTTTGGCATACCTCGCACAATAATCAGTGATAATGGAACACACTTCTGTAATCATTCTTTTGAAGCTCTCATGAGAAAGTATTCGATAACCCACAAGTTATCCACTCCTTACCATACTAAAACTTATGGGCAAGTTGAAGTATCGAATAGGCAGATTAAACAAATCCTTGAGAAAACTGTGAATCGAATTCGTAAAGATTGGTCCTAAAAGTTAACTGACGCTCTTTGCGCTTACCGCACTGCTTTTAAAACAAGCTTAGGTATGTCCCCTTATCGGTTGATTTTTGGTAAGCTATGTCACTTGCCAGTTGAACTAGAACATAGGGCGTTATGGGAAATAAAAACTTTGAATCTTGATTTAAAGCAAGCAGGTGAACATAGGACGCTTCAACTTAATGAACTTAATGAAATTCAAAATGATGCCTATGAAAATGAACGAATTTACAAGGACAGAACGAGAGTTTTTCATGATAAATCAATTTTACGTAAACTTTCATGTCAGGTCAAAACGTTCTGTTGTATGACTCAAAACTGCATTTATTTCTGGGTAAGTTAAAATCTAGATGGACAGGACCTTACACTATACGGACTGTTTTCCCGCATGGTGCGGTAGAAATTGAGAGTCCAACCGATGGATCATCCTATAAGGTTAATGGTCAACGCCTTAAACCTTACTTGGAACCAATACCCAATCAAGAGGAAGAGCTCATGGTCCTCCATGAGCCACATTACATTCGGTAAGACGCACTAACCCTCTTTTGTACATATGTAAATATTCTCTTATTTGTTTTTCCCTTTCACTAAGATATGTCTGATTAACGACTGTGAGGACACTGTCACACTCAAGTGTGGGGGGGGGGGGGGGAGGAATTTACATTACATCAACAATCAAATTTTATGAAGTAGGTCATTCATTGAACAAGGATTTACTTAAATTCATAAATAACACCTTGGTTCTTGTTTGATAAGTTGAATTGTTGGGTGATGGGAATGAACATTATTTATTCATTGAATCGTGATGTGTCTTTTTAAGATGTTAGCTTGAGACTGTGCAAACGTTAGTCGTGTTCTGGAGTAAGCGTGTCAGCCCTTGTTATACATATTAGAATGTGCAAGTAAAAATAATAATAAAAAATCATGAAATAAAAAATGATTTTGCACCTATATTTGTTGGATTTTCTGAGTTCATTTTCATGCATAATATTTTTTCTCACTTAAATTTTCAAAATCGTAAGTTCTAAATCCACTTGGCCCAGTTAAGGAGAAATGACTCATTGTAGCATTCTTCTTCGATACCCCACATTATTCAAACCCAAGTTTTAGTCGAATTACATCCATGTTTCGACAAGTTTTTCTGATACTGGTATACTTAAGAACCTTGTACAGATTTATTTTTAAAGGCTCAAAAAGACGTCACTTTTATACCAATATTACACTACCCACTCCATACTTGTTTTAAGGTAGGATAACCATATACCACATCTTATTTTATATGGGTTATCTATCTTCGAAACTTTGGTTATCATTCCTTTTAGCTTTTCATATAACATCAATCCAGACTTGTGTGTTGAATTAAGGTTATAGAAGTAGAGTAACTAGGGCATAAAACTTACCTTTCATGAAGTGTTGGTTATGATTCGCTTAGTAGAGGAGGAATCAAATGAAATAATATACGGTATCATTCCATTCCATCTCCACTCATCGTTCATCATGCAAAAAAAGAGAGAGAGAGGAAAAAAAGAACAAAAAAGAAAAAAAGAAAAAGAAAAATGCAATGAAGATAAAATCTCTTAGAATAAAATAGTCATTTATCATTCTTGACTATGAAGCATCCATTTCCATTCCATCCACATCCATCATACCGTACTTAGAAGCAAGGATTGTAGTTGAGGAGATGAAAGGAAACAAAACGTCCATATGTGCCTTAGTATTACTTTATCTTTTGTAGCTTGAAATTCAACTAATACACTTGCCCTCTTATCTATAATATTTTTAGAACTTACAAAATTCTCCTTCATCTATGCATAACTCACATCCAATACATTACAGTTACATTGGTGCAAAATTATTCAAAAAAAATAAAAAAAATGAATAAATGATTGGGTGCCCATTGTCGATGTGTAGAACTTTGGTTGACACCACGCTCTTAACCTTCAAGACAATTACAGTGCTATCAAGGAATTACGATTCAGCTTGAAATTTTTTATTCATTTTTGCACCAATTATGGGATGGACAATTTGGGGCTAAACCGTTATTGTTGAAGTTAGGTGAAATCCTTGGAATGTGAAAGACCTTAAATATATTGTTTGATTAATCCACATACATAAGACGCTTTGGATTTTGTGGGTAGTATCCGCTGAAAACCCTCATGAGACAACACTCGTCCTACTAGGAACACCTAAGGGTTTAACAGCTTGTTGCATACGCTAAATGCAGTCGTGTTTCCTACGAAAGTGTGACATATCTTAGTTTAGTTTATTCGAGGATGAATAAAAAGATAAGTGTAGGGGTATTTGATATACACATAAATGTGTATATTTTATCTGCTTATTTATCTTATTTTATATTTAAAATAATTGATACTATGTAATTATAGTTGTGTTTTCAGATTATTTATGATGAATGGATTAATGCACTTAATTGTTGAAAAGCTTAAAGAATTGGTGTATGAAGAGTGTTGATTTTGAGAGTTAGATTAAAGCTTGAAGAAATGTTGCTGTTCAACCACCTTCTGCCACATATTTTAATGATTCAATGCCTTTTCATAAAGATAGCTTGTCGCAGATGTTATGGAGTTCCTATTCATGCTCAAAACAATTGAATTTGATGTCATTTGATGCCCACAAGTTATGCCAATTACAAATCCATTCACATTGCGTTCACATTAGCTCAATTGCAAGTCCTCTCATTCATGTTGCGTTCACACTGGTTTATGTGTTATTTTAGAAAAGGGATTTTGTCCCACATTGTGTAATTAGCCTCTTAGTCTTGGCCAATGCAACTATAAATACACAACATCTCCTTCATTTGTAATTACACTTAGTTTTATTCTGTAATACTCTTCTTCGAATAAAACTCTTCTTCTCCCTTTCTCTCAGATGTTATTTTATTTTATTTATGTTTATGTTATTTATAGTTTTTTCTCTTCTTCTTTAGCTATGTCTAGCAAATCCCCTTTGATTAGGGGTGATGACGCTAATAGGTATGATTCAACATGAATCAAATAGCCAATAGATGAGGACTTTATACATGTAGATCTGGATCTGAATCAAAGGTTAGATCTGAACCTTCATATTCTGTGTCGTTTAAGAGCTATGCTCCTTCACAGGGTATATTCGTGTTCAATCTAACAATTATCAGATTTAGATCTAATTTTAGGGTTTTAGAAATTAATTAGTGAATCTGTCCTGATAGCCTATGGTTGTTTAAGAGCTCAGCTCCTGCATAGGCTATGCTTGTCGTTATTTACTTATTTGTAATTATCGTTGATTCATGTTTGTGATAGAAACATGAATTAGATTTATATTTATTTGTTGGCTATTGATGAGTATGAATCCAATCTATGTCATTATCCCCTAATTGCTTTCTCTTATTATATAAATCTCTCTTTTTATTTAATTGATGTTATTTTCTGTGTTTTCAATCAATCAAAATCCTGGAATAACTTGATTGGATTTATTAATTAAAATATTTTTGGTCCTAGAGTTCGGCACCCTCTACAACCATCCTTGTTGTTTAGGAAAGCAGAACAGATCTTACAGTTGTTTACGATTGTTTGATTTGTTCGCAAACAGGGTATTAAGAATTGAACACCGGAAATTTTACTTTTGGTAATAATAGAAGTCCTGAACCAACCCTTGTTCGGGTATTAAGAATTGAAGACCAGAAAGACCAGAAATTCCACTTCTAGTAATAAAAGATGTCCCGAATAAACCCTTATTCGGGTACAAAGAATTGAAAACCAGAAATTCCACTTCTGGTAATAATAGAAGTTCCAAACCAACCCGTGTTCGGGTACTAAGAATTGAAGACAAAAATTCCACTTCTGGTAATAATAGAAATCCCGAATAAACCCAAATTAGGGTATTTAGGGATGGGAGGCCAGAATCTCTCTTCTGGTTATTAGTTTCATTACCCCTTGCGGGTTTGGTTTATGAAGCAGGGGATGTACGTGCTTCTTGAGCCACTCTTTGAGCTTTTATCGTCAAAGCAGAGAATGTATGTGCTTTGTTGTCCAATCTCTGGGCCTGTGCGTCCGGTGCGCTTGGCTATCTTATCCACAAGCAGGGCCCAAGGTCTTACCCAACCTCCCTCCAGGAGGTGCCTTATCCTGACCATTGTAGGCGATGATAAGGTCTTATATGCTTAAACCGGGCCATCGTAGATGCGGAATTAAGGCTTACTCTTTTGACGCTCTACCCTGGCCATCGTATGCGGTGATAGAGGCTTATACTCCTTCCCCCTCCATAGGGTTCCCTATCCTGACCATTGTAGGCGATGATAGGGTTTTGCGTTCTCTTCTGCGGGTAACGCTGAACATAAGCAGAGGTAGGAAGTACTCTTCTACGAGCATAGGTTGGGCGTGCTTAGTTCATAGCAGAGGCAGGGAGTACTCTTCTTCGAGCAGAGGTAGGGTGTGCTAATTAGACGCTCTATCACACCATTTCTATTATGCGTTGGAGGCATACTCTTTTGATGCTTTAACATGGCCCTTATTGTTTGGGCATGGAGAAAGGCTAACACGCCACCCTCCCCCCCCCCCCCCCCCGAGGGGGGGGCTTGCTCTGGCCAACTCGGCGGTGGCAAGGGTTTTCATCCGTTTGCAGTTTGAACCATCTTGGGTTAGCTTGAGCTTTGAGAGGGTATCTATGCTCTTAGTTGTGTGAATAGTCTTTGAGAAGACCTTCCTTTACTCATTTATCATTGAAAAGTAGTACTTTGTAATTCTTTTTTGGTATTCGGTCATTCTGATTGTAGCCTCGTCTCTTAATCCTTGTATTAGGTCCAAGGACTCCTTTTTTAACTCTTAATTTGGACCAAACGCATAAGCCATCCTTCGATGTGAGGGGATTTCAACCTCAATTGGAAGCATGGCTTCGCATCCATAGGTCCAAGAAAATGGGGTATGTTCTGTTGTCATTTTGGTGGAAGTTTTATATGCTCAAAGTACTAAGGGTAACTCTTCCACCTAATTCTATTTAGCTTGGTTTAGTCGTTTCTTAAGAATTGTCTTTATGGTATTATTCGCGGCCTCAACGGCTCCATTTTCTCTTGGATGTGCTGCTGAGGTGAAGCTTTTGATGATCCCATTCTTATCACAAAGTCGAGTGAATTCTTCGCTTTCGAATTGTGTCCCATTGTCTGATATGATTTTGTAAGGAATCCCAAAGCAAGTAACAATATTCTTTATCACAAATCTCAACACCTTCTTAGATGTGATTGTCGAAGGGGTTCTGCTTCCACCCATTTGGTGAAGTAATCAATAGCCACCACTGCATATTTTTCTCCACCTTTGGAAACTGGCAGAGGTCCATTCAAATCTATTCCACATACATCGAAAGGCCATGGGCTCCAGATAGTGGTTAACTCACTTGGAGGTAGCTGAGGTATCTTGGAATACCATTGACATTTCTCGCACTTCTTGTCATATCTAATTTCTTGGCTAACCATTTGTGGCCATTAACAACATTGCCATATGTCCTTCTTGGCTAACTTAATTCCATTGCAATGGCCCCCGCACAAATCTTCATGTGCTTCTTTCAACAAATTAAGCCCATCCTGAAGGCTTACAAATCTCAAGTATGGAAGTGAGTGTCCTTTCTTATAGAGTATCCCATTTCCAATCAAGATGTAGGGGCTTGGTGTTTTATCTTCCTTGCATCTTTCCTACAAAGGGGTAGAATTCCGTTCAGAAGGTAATCCATGATAGGAGCCATCCAGGTATTTTCGTAATGGTAATTCATTTCTGTTGAAGAAGGTTTCTTATTAGAAGCGACCTCCTTACTCTTTTCTTTTTCCTTATTCAAAGCTTGGGATCAAGTTAGGACCAACAACTCTTTTCCGGTTTCGAGCCCTTCATGCTCAATGTTAGGCCTTTCCTGATATCCTACAGGAATTATCCAATTTTCGGGTGCCCCTCGGGAGCTAGCCAGCTTGGTTAGTGAATCATCTTGGGTGTTCTCACCCCTTGGTATTTGATGTATTGGGAAACCCTCAAAAGGGGAAAACACCTTTAGTGTCCTTTTTACATATAGGGCCAACCGTGCATCTTTGACTTGATATGTTTGCTTTATTTTATTTACCATTAGTTGTGAATCACTAAAGATTTTTATTCGAGGTATTTTCAACTGTAGTGATGGTTTCAATCCTGCCATTACTGACTCGTATTCAGCCGCATTATTAGTAGTTGAAAACCCTAACTTCATTGCATAGTTCATGCAGTGCCCATTAGGGGTAATTATTATGTATCTTGTCCCTGCTCCTCATTCGTTTGTAGCTCCATCTACAAACAATTGCCACTTAGCTTTTAGGTCACTTTCCTTGGTTGACTATTCTGTAATAAAGATTGTGCATTCGTTCACAAAATCTGCTAGAGCTTGCCCTTTGATAGCTGCTCGAGGTTGAAATTCGATCTCATATTGGCTAAGCTTAATTCCCCATTTCACTAACCTTCCTGAGGTTTTCGGCTTGCTGAAGACTTGCTTAGTGGAAAACTAGTTAGGACTTTAATGGGATGTGCTTGGAAATAAACCTTGAGCTTCCATGTTGTGAGTATTAGGCAATATGCTAGTTTTTCCACTATGGGGTATCGAGTTTCTGCATCCTTTAACCTTTTGATTTCCATCACTTTCTCTTATAAGTACCGAACTTACTGCATATTCTGAAACGACTATATATAGGTATAAATCTTCCCCTTTCTCGGGGCCGGGTAGAATCGGAGGTTTTCCTGTATAATCTTTAAATTCTTGAAAGGCCTTTTTACATTCGTCGTTCCATTCGAAGTTCTTCTTTTTCTTTATTTCATCAAAGAAGTGGACACACTTGTTAGTGGCTTTGGAAATGAATCTGCTAAGGGCTGCTACTTTTCCATTTAAGCTCATGACTTATTTGCTTGTTTTAGGCTCCTCCATATCTTTTATGGCTTGGATTTGATCAGGGCTAGCCTTAATGCCATCTTCACTTACCACATATCCTAAGAACTTTCTGGATTGGACCCTAAAAGAACACTTTTGTGGGTTTAGTTTCATTTGGTAGTTTATTAAGATGTCGAACATCTCCTCTAAGTCCTTCAGGTGGCCCTCTGCTTTGGCAAACTTTACCGGCATATCATTTACGTATACTTCCATGTTACATCCTATCTGCTATTGGAACATTCCATTAACCAACCTATGATATGTTGCTCTGGCATTCTTCAATCCAAAGGGCATCACTTTATAACAAAATGTCCCCAGTAAGTGATAAAGCTTGTATGCTCCTCGTCGAGTTTATGCATGGGAATCTTATTATACCCTAAGTAGACATCCATAAGGGATAATATTTTATGACCACTTGTTGCATCAACCAACTGTTCTATCCGTGGAAGGAGATAACAATCCTTTGGGCAGGATTTGTTTAAGTTTGTATAATCAATGCAAGTTCTCCACTTTCCATCGGACTTCTTTACCAACACAGGGTTGGCTAACCACTTGGGATAAAAAACTTCTCAGATGAATCTGTTTGTCTCTAACCTTTTGACCTCCTCTTTCAAAGCCGTTGACCGGTCTCTATTGTATTGCCTCTTCTTTTGTCGAACTGGGATTATAGAAGGATTGATGTTTAAGGCATGGCTCATAATAGTGGGATTAATTCCAACCATATCCAAGTGAGTCCAAGCGAAAACGTCTTTGCTAAGCTGTAAGAACTGAACTAGGGTGCTTTTTAAAGGTTTTGTCAACATTTTCCCTTTCTTTATAAATTTTTCCATCCTTTGGATCAACGCTTACATCCTCCAAATCGTCTATTGGTTTTATCCTCTTTGTATCCCCTCGAGAATCTAAATTTGTTACAATTTCCTCCTCCTCTGCCAAGTTTATGTCATTGACCCTCTTCCTTTTTCGTTTCAAGGAAGTGTGCCTATCATTTGTATGTTTTTCAGTTTTGTTGATTTTTATTTTAGCTTCGAATGTTGGATGTAGGAATCCATTATCCGAAGGTTGAAAAATAGTAGAGGAATCAAAATACGAAGAATACTCCCTTTTGTATTTGTCAACCGTTGCGAAGTACAATTCGCGAGAACTAAATCGTTCCCCTCTAATGGTACCCCATCCTTTCTTTGTCAAGAATTTCAGCATCAGGTATTTGGAAGAGACAAAAGCATCTATTTCTTCCAAAGCAAGCCGACCAAAGAAAGCATTGTAGTAAGATGGTTGGTCAATCACAACGAAAAGAGTTTCAACAGTTCGGTGGAGAGGAGACAACCCGACTTGGACCAGGAGGTTGATCTATCCCACTAGAGTTGAACCTTTCTTGTTGAAGCCGAAGATTGGCTCATTGCTTGGTTCTAACTTTTTCTCGGAGATCCCCATCTGATCAAAAGCATGTTTAAAGATGACATTGACTACACTCCCAGTATCAACAAGGATCTTTACCGCAACAGAGATCTTGATCTGAGCTGTTATCATAAGAGGGTCATTATGTGAATGACGAACCCCTTTCTTCATTTTGTTCGGAGAAATCACCAGGTTATGCATTATGAGGGTTTAACAGGCATTCTTCAATGACGGTTCCTCCCGAATGGAGAATATCCCTTCGTGAGCCTCCTTTAGGTATCGATTCCTGGCCATTGGGAAATTTCCAGCAGGTTGTGGTCAACCATGGACCACATCGATTCAGTTTATTGGTGGTCACAAGTCTAGGTGGCTTCCTCCATAGTGGCTTCTACCGCGTTGGCTGAAACCTTTTGTTGTCCATTCGTATGTTGGGCAGATAATTATTTTTTCAGAACAAACTCTTTCAAATACCCCTCACTGATAGGCTTCTGAATAATCCGATTCGAAACCTTGCACTCGTCTATGTTATGTCCTTTTGTTTTGTGATACTCACAATACTTTCCACCAGCATGAGAGTCTGGGAAATTATTGGCTTTGAATGAGACAGGGAAGTTATTGACCCTTTCTTTTGCCATAGCATACACAAAGGAAACGGGCTTGCTTAAAGCGATCGAGTTGTTATTAGAATCCTCCCTTCTTGGCCTTTTCTGATTTCCATCCTAATTGAACCTACCACCTTAGGTTTTCGTCTGAAGCCCGGCTTTTCTCCTCCTCGGGGCCCAAACTTCTTCCTTGTAAGTACAATTCATCCATGTGGATAAATTTATCATCTTGAAAGTGGAACTCTTGTAAGTATTTACAGCCATGAATGTATAGTTCTTTCCAAAAGGGGTAATTTTCAATCAACCCTGAATGCACATCAATTAACTTGTCATGATCATTCATATCTTTGGCCTTTAATGCTTCTATGTTGAACCTTTTCAAGTAATTTCCTAGGGACTCTCCTTGCCTTTTCTTGGTATTAGCAATGACTGTGTAATCAACTATCGGATCCTTGCAGATGCAAAACTGTGCTGAAAATTCATAGGCGAACGGTTTCCATGAGTAGATGGTATTCTCTTTGTATTGACGATACCATTTGGCTACTGCTCCCTGGAAGGTTACCGGGAAAAGACGGCATCTGATGGCCCCCAAAGTATTATAGAGGTCCATTTGGCTGTCAAAAGCTATTAGATTATCATCTGGGTCAGTAATTCTGAGATACTTTATAGTGGGTACCTTCACCCTAGATGGTATTAGTTCTCATGTTTTCATCGATAAAAGGGGCTACTCTTTCATTATCGTTAACCCTGTCATCCTGGGTTCTTTTCCCTTTGCTTCCCAATAGGTACTTGATGGCTTTTTTGGTGATGTCTTTGAGATAAGCCTCTGCGTTGTCATAATTCATCCTCTTCGGATCATAACCTTTAGAAGTAGAGCTGCCAGATTGCTCCTGGTTACATTAATTTCCTTGAAGATTTTCCCCTGTTAAAAGGGATTTTTCTTCTTCTTAGAGGAAGCTACCTTGAGTTTCTCTTTTGCTTCATAATGTTGGACGGGAGCCTTTCTCTTCGGAGATTCATCCACCTCTATTTGGCTGGATTTAGTGAGCTTTGAAGACTTATGCGCTTGATTACCATTCATTTGAGCTTGCATCTCGTGGATCTATTTCTCTAGAGCCATAATTTTAGCAACATTTTCCTACATGGCATTTGGGTTTGGTGGTTGCACGGGGTTGGAAGTTGTTCCTTCCTCATTATTGTTTAGATTGAATGTTGGATTCATGTTTCCTTCAAGGGTTGCATTAAGAGCTGGTTCCTTATTTCTCTCCACCAATCTCTTTGATTTCATCTTTCCCAGCCACAGAGTAATAAGTTTACCAAATTAATTTTTAATAAGGTAAACATAAATTTGGAGGTTCAGTCCCTCCTTCTAGCGCCAAAATGTTAACGATATTTTCCATCAACACCCGAACTAGGATGAACAAAGCATATGCTTAGTAGTTTGATGCAATGGCGATTTAAAGGTCACTAGAATGCAACCTTGGATCAGTGTTCTTTAACTAGTTCCATTGTTCTCTAAGCATTATGACCCTAAGTCCGAAGATTAGTTACTCTTCCCTCAAAGGGTGAGTACCACGCTTGCGAGACTACAAGGTCGGAGATAAGCTTAGAGAAAGGTTTCTACTAGTTAGATAAGACTGAAGCCTTACACAATAGTCACCTTTAGATATAGAATAAAATGATATACATTGTGATAAGAGGAAACAGGTTAATGCCTCACAACGCTGGGATTTGTTTACAAGCTAGAGTACTTATTAACTTATATGATACTTCCGCATCGAACTAGACTGGGGAGGCCTTGATTGCATTAGATATCAAGTCATAAGTTCACAGCAAGCTCCCTTCCCTGGTTGGGTTGCATTAGGCTTACTATGAAAGAGCTAAGTCACATAATGACCGTCCGATAGGGGAGAAGCCTTGGTTTTACTCAGGGCCTACCCTCTTTCGAATGAGGTATGTTAACTCAATCATAAGAAAGGTTAGCATTAACTCCCTGTCTTATCATTATAAACACAAAATGGTTATCAAATCAAGAAATGCTTAAGTCTCAGACTTCTCCTTTATATTAATTGAGCATATATTACAAGAGTTGAAGAAATCCCCAATTTGATTTGAAAATTAGGGTTTGCTCTTGAGAGAAAGAGAACAAGATTGAGAAATGAAAATTCAACCCTGAAAATGAGACCCCTAGGGTCTTATTTATAGACAAATCAGGGTCCCTTCTATAGCTGGGCTAGCAAAAGCCCCTGTCGGCCGCTTTTCCCTTTGATTCCGGAGGCTTTGGTTCTTAACCGCTTTTCCCTTTAGTTCCGGAGGCTTAGGGGTATCGGTCTCAATCCCTAGAAAGATGGTTTTGGTCTTTAGATCTTCCCTTTGGAGTTTCTCCTACCTGCTTTGCATCAATGTCAAGCCTGTCGGTGTGTATAACTTAAGGAAGGCTTTAAGCTTCCGTATAAAGGCTTCTGGATATAGGCTTTCGGATATATGCTTTCAGATGTAGGCTTCCGGATACAGGCTTCCAGATGTGAGCCCTCGGCCTTGCTATCAACACTTTTTGGAGCTTGCCTTCATGACTCAATTAGATGGTTGTCGGATCGACCACCTTTGTCGGTATCGACACTAAGTTGATTAATGTGGATAACTTGTCTCTCTTCGAGGCTCTGGCATGCCCCCTTGGTAGATTCCTGAAGTATATCTCGGATTTCCGGAGGATTGCTTCCAGTGCTTTATTAGTTTCTTGCTAAGGTGACCTCCCGTTGATCATCTAATGGGGGTCTTGGTGATGGGTTCTCGGATAGTCCTCTTTATGCTTCAAACTTTGCGCCTTTGATGCTCTTATCCCCTGATGTATCGCTATTAAGAAAGTTAATACCGATAGCCCTTCCGTCCTTCTAGGTCTCAGTCTGTATGTTCTCTGGTCTTTTTCTTTATTAGCTTTCGGTTTTGGATGGCCTTCCGTTATCTACCCTTCGTATCAGAGCTGCCATGCAGTAATCTTTTCTTTGCGTTGTCTTTGAGCTCTTTTCTTTAATGATGGTGTCGGTTGCCTAGCTCTCGGGTTATTCCCTTATGCTCCCGGTTTTACCTTGTTCCTAATTCTTGCTTACAGATTATTCTTCCATGATTGTGATGGTCCGATACCCCTTCACCGTCAGTCTGTCTCGGTGCCAATTCTGGTAGTAGCATCTTTTGCACCAGAATCCAATTTCAATATTCTCAAATCTATGTTTATTTAATTTGTATATGTTTACAATTTTTTTAGAAGAGATTTGCGATAAGAAAAAATGGCAGAGCCTTGCTATTGCTTTCACAATTATGTGCAAAAGAATGGGGTCTAACCCTTTATTAATACGTGTAAAGTGACACTTGCCCATTGAATTTAATTTCATAAGGATACGTCCATGTATATAATTTTATATATAAAATAAACCCACTAACCCTAGCCACCACAGGGAGAATTCATGCCCGAGGGTCGACCGCCCTGGTTCGATTTGCATAGTGGATTCGGGTTATAAATAGTATTACATTTATATATATTCTCTTTTATTTATTTTTCGTCCGTTTTAGTATTTCGTCCGTAAGTTTTTCATACAGACTCCATTCAACGAAGTTCCAACCTTAAAATTGACCAGAATTCCATCACTAATGCAGCGAAGCAAATTTCGTGGTCAAATTGTATCATTTGCAGAAATTCCATTTTTAGAGCCTAACTAAATAACTAAATTAATTATTGCCCAAATTCCGGGTTGTTACAAACATATTTTTGTTGCAAAGGGAATCATCAACACCAATAAGTGTTGCAATTTCTTCTTATTTCTGAATTTTTGTGATTCAATTTTAGTCAAAGTATAATTACTATGGTGTCTTTACCGAGGTTTCAGAGGTTCAATCATCAAATACCACTATCGGTTCAACATTCGTCTTCAATCATTTTTTTTCTTTTGTTGCTCTATTAATCATACATTTATAATTCATTTTCTTTCACTGAATCCTTATAACGTCCCGAACTTCCCCGTGAAAGGAAAGCGCGGATAGCTTTGAGGACAAGACCAATCAGAACACAAACAGAAGAACATTTCATTGTTTATTACCACAATTCCATCAGAATAAAAGAATATACAAAGTATGGATAAATATTACACATTTGACAAATGTCAGAGATTTAAATTACATTACAGCGGAAAATAATACAAAACACAACTGAAAGGAGATATTCGGATACAGAGCTTTCCGAATATCGTTCCAGCTGTAAACCAGGATCCTATGAATATAAATCTGCAAAACCAGAACTACTAGCTGCCCGTGTGGAAAATAAGGGCACCCAGAGTTTAGGTTAAAACAATAAAATCCAGGTCAGTCATGTGACTGGTGTGAGAACTAAAAACAGTTATTAATCTTTATTTTTAAAGTTAGGCAAATCAAGGGACCACGCCGTATAACATGGAACGGGTTTCCTTCCAATAATACCAGTGCATAAAACAAACGGCGCAATGCTAAATAAAGAAAAATGAAGCTATTATAAGACCCAGGTCCCATCACACAATGCAACGCAAGCCGGAGGATAGGGTTTTCCCTTATAATAGCCAAATAATGCTTAATACGTTTAAAACAAATCATTTGATACTATTATAAGTGTATAGTGTCAAAAACAACTTCGAATATAAATGTATCAATCATAGACAGCATAGTATCCCATGCTACTATGTCGTCTTACTAGGCTCTACAAATAAAATCGAATGTCACGTATTGGAAATTGGATTTCCGTCATGAGTCGAGGCAAGGGGCAAGCTCCTCTCCGTTCGAGATGCTCTAGAAAATGTCTCAGTACCACACACAGCGATCCTGGATCTTCAGGGTCGGTCCTCTCTTACTTTTGAGGATTGGCAATTCCTGAACACACGTTTCCCGTTCCTTTCAGACCAATATCCGAGGCGCCTCGCATCCAACAACCACACAGGTAAAAAGTATATAAATGTCAGGGCTGGTAGGTCACTGACATCACCTAAAGCTAGAAAGAAACGTCGTGCTCTCCCTGCAGTCACTATCCCGTTTTTGACTCATACCGAGGTGTAAGGCTCGCGAATTAACGCCATACACAAAGCTATTCCACACAGGCCGTGCTTTGATCATTAACCACAAGACTTTGCTTTTCTACAGAATCCTTGATCATTTGACACTTAGGCATGCCACACAGGCAATTCACTCCATGCGACTGATGTCCACCGATATACAACCTCTGAGCTCGTAAGTGTCAGAGAAAGGCGTTAAGCAAGAGAATAAATTCTCCGCCGCCAAACAGATGTATATTTAATAGAGATCAATCAACACAGAATAAAATCCAATGTCAGACACATAGTACATTCACAAGTTCGTTATGGGTCTGAACGAAACCGGAGGAACCTTATTCCTCGCATATCTGTCGATCTCCAAGTACGCCTGGACGATCTCCAACTTATTCCCTCATCTTAGGTGTACAGCCCAATCAAGATTGTCAGGAATCAACCAAACGACGGGAAGATCCCTGGTCTTCAACCACCGTCTTCACCTCCGACATATCGTTGAATCAGTTATTCAGAATGGGTATAAACCCGGCCTTTCTGAATAACCCACGTATAAAATAAACAAGTGTTACACAAACACAACATACACCTCATTCCAATTCAGAATATTCTTTATTCAAATATTCACATTCTTAGGGAAAGGTTCCATTAATTTTATCGAAGATAAATTCCTCTAAATTTATTCTTTAATCTTCCATTGGATATCATTTCAAACCATGTCAAGGTATTCCAAACTAGTTGGGATTAGCGAACCACACTGAAGTAATTATTTATTTTATTTCCCAATCCCAACCTATTCATCCCATGGAGCAAAACTGATAATAATATCTAACACCACGGTGTTATCAGTAAATATCAATTACCATTTCACGTTCAAATCTAATTAAAGATTTAACTATCGCTTTAGAGCAAAATTGGTGATACTCCATTCTCGATCACTTTCCAAATTTGATGATTTAAATTATCAATTCACACTTCAAACTAATTAGAGATTCATTAAAACTCCACTTAGTTTTAATCTTTCCAAAAATCAATATTAATGATAATTTAACTTGGGAAAATCAAACATGCCGCATTGACAATTTACATTGTACTATTGATTTTCTACCGATATATAACCTCTGAGCTCGAACGTCTCAGAGAAGGGCGTTAAGCAGGAGAATAAATTCTCCGCCGCCAAACAGATATATATTAAGCAGAGATCAACCATACAGTTCGAAATACAATGACAAACATGAAATCCTGCCTTTTACTGGGTTAAAGAACTAATGTCTTTTTAAAACACAGTTCACGATAAACCTAAATCACATTCCATTATTTATGGAATCTTCACGGAAAAACGAATCAATGTATAATCGATATTAATTTCCGTATCCGACCAATAATATAAATGGAATAACGGCAAAGCCTTCTTAAATTCCATATGTATTAACGGTCTTCCTCCACAGAATTTCATTTCGATTATTATCAAATCGAATTACATTCAATTCCAAATCAATATATTAAACTGGAAAACTTTACTTTGGAAAAATCCCATTAAATCTTTATAAAAAGATTTATAAATTCCAAATCATATTTTACTGTAAATCGGGTTAAAGAACGAATGTCATTAAAAACATAGTTCACAATAAACCCAAAAATCAATTCTAATTCAATTCCAGTTAAATATATTAATTAATTGGTATTCTTCATTAAATCTATATAAAAAGATTTAATCTTTTCTCACTTGGGTTTAAGAACAGTGTTAATGAAGACACCATTCACGACGAACCCAAATCTCTTTTGATATTAAATACAAGGCTCTGAATAGAAAATATATCGGCTTATATTCAATATCAAATTCTGAAACCAACAAATATCATATTGGAAATAATGATATTAATATATCTTTCAAATTTCCATAACCATATCTGTATAATCACGAATCCAACACTGAAATATTCCGAAGATAATTTCGATTCAAATCCATTCCAATTCATAAATCGGAAATTCAGATTATTTTAAAACCACTTCAAATCTAGTTCAAAACTAGTTCATTTTGATAAAAATATATTTTTATCCTTACAAATATGGATTTTTCCATCCCAGTTCTTTCCAATTCATATATTATGATTTACACAAATTATTAATATTTTTAATAATTTTATCAAGGCCCGTACAGTCAATTTCCAATAACAGTCGTCGAACTGCACTTACAGCGATCTTTTCCAAATTTGATTTGGACATAATTCCAAATCCAACTGCTAGATTTAAAATTTCTAATATTCTTTGCAAAGCTCTTTTCGATACGAACCCAACAGTTCCGGTTTCAGGAGAATCCGACGGTCGGATCTCCAGTAACGTCAACTCGAAGTCAATGGTCGAAATTCACGAACTGCCGCCACGCGGCGCGTTCTATTCAGGCCATTTAATATATATAATATATGTATTATATATATTTCGTCGATTTCAATTCAAAACGTATTTTATAAATCGTTTTAAATTTGTATCAAAACAATTTCAACTTCATATTCAATTTCTAAACGGTATGGATTCTGTTTTGATTTCTGTTGTTACCATCGCTATCTTTTCCCCGCTGTTCACATAAAAATCACATTTTTACAATGGCATTTCATATATAAAAATCATATATTTATCCTATCGCTACATATATAAAGATCAAATTTTTACTATCTATAGAATATAAAAATCATATTTTTATTCTTTCTATAATATAAAAATTATATTTTTATTCTTTCTATAATATAAAAATCATATTTTTATATTGCTACTTCTATAAAGATCGCATCTTTATCTTCACTTCATATATATAAAAATCGTATTTTTATCTTCACTTCATATATATATAAATCGAATTTTTATATTGTTATATATATATATATATAAGTTATATTTTTAAAGCAAAGTTCTCTAAATGAAAATCATATGTTTATATAATGATATATGTAATAAAAATCGGTTCTTTACATATTTAAAAATCACTTCTTTCTATCATGAAAAATATAGTCTTTCTTAATTAAAAATCCTAGTTTCCCATGCATATAAATCTTATCTTTTACAAACTAAAAATTACTTTATTCTTTTTTTCTATAAAAGATTACATTTTTAAACTGATTACTCAATATAAATTAAAATAATAAATTCAAAAACTTACTGGAGGCATACGGGGAGGCTCGGCGTCGAAGTGGAGCAGGGGGGCTGACAGTGGTGGCGGCAGCTTCCTTTGGGTGGAGGAAGGAGTTTAGACGGGTTTTCAAGGGGGAAAAGGGGAAAGGAAGGAGATGGCAGTCGGAGGAGGAGGAGTAGAGCTCACGATGGCCAGGCGGAGGGTAGGAGGAGTCAGACGATGGCGGCTACGGAGGGTTTGGGGGTTAGGTTTCTTCAGAAGAAGAGAGAGAGAAGGAGGGGAGAGAGAAGAGGTCTAGGGGGCGCGCCGCTCTTGGCGTCGGAGGAGGAGACCCCGCCTCAGCGGTGGCGCGTCGGTGGGTGCAGCAGCGGTCGCTGCTTTTTTTTCAAATCGATTTTTAAAATGAACGAGGGGGGGCCTGAGAGAGTATAGAGAGGGCGCGAGTTTTTCTTTTTTTTTAATTATTTAATTTCAAAAAGCAACTTTTTATTTCGTACTCAAAATCGAAGCCCCGACTATCGTCCATAGCTAATTACCTCTATTACGAACATAATGGGATATGTATCGTAGGCTGATTCGACTGTTTCGACCAGTTTTCGTCAAAATCAAAATATAAATCCATATATTGAATTTGAATGCACATTTCAATTTACCGGGGCCACATACTAACTCTAAAATTCCTGAAAAATATGTTCTAGCTTCATATTGATGATACGGTCCTAACAAAACTAATTTCATCGAATTCTGAGACCGTTTGAAAAATGGCCATTTTCCAGTCGATCGAAATTGACTGAAGCTGCCAAAACATGTTTTACTTCGCCAGCTCACATATTGATTCGAAAAATTACGAATTTAAAAACCTAGCAATAACTTGACATCCCGGATCCAACAAAAGTGGTTTCGTCGAAAACCGAGGTCGTTTGCAAAATTTCCATTTTTAAAGGTCAGAATTCCACGGCGACTATTCTGAATTTTCATGTGGACATAACTTTTGATTCCCTCTATGAAATTCCAATTTTTCGGATTCGTTGGAAAGATATTCTCAAATAGATTCAAATATTTTTGGTTTCGCTAAAATCTGGTTTATTTTGAATCCTGTACATTCATTTGAAATTTGAAATCAAATTTTCAAACTACCGCGCCATTTTCAATTCCTTTTATAATTAAAAATAATTATTTATATTCTAATGACGATCTATATAAATATATACGTTCTAATTCTATTCAAAATAAATTTCTCATCGTTAATATTTAAAATAACTCATTTTAAATATTCAAAATTCATTAAATTCGCCAAAATAAAAATTTAAAATTGGCTCAGAATTTCTGGGTTGTTACAATCCTTGTTTTTTCTATATATGTCTCCATAATATAATTAAAATAAATATACAACCTGGAAATATATTAGTAGCAATATTTGTATTGTTATTGCCATCAAAGTCAATACTTATAATATTAATAATCTCCCCTTTTTATTATAAAAAGCATATAAATCTCCAAAATGTCATAAATAACAACTCAAGATATATCATGATAATACTGAGATACAGTAATTATAGTAAACTAGATAATGATTGCCATCACCAAGCTCCATCATCCACATCAACTTCTAGCATGTTCCACCATCCTACCTAACCTGTTTTTTAAGAGGAAGAAGGTCAGAACAATAGTTATAGTGAACAAAAAAAATTAAGCTTAAAAGGAAACCTATTTCCTATACTTGTCAATATGAAACTTATCAGGTTTATGTTTAGGCGAATATAAACACATAAATATGAATCTTATGTCTACTCATATATATTAAATGGAAGAGGTGAACCCATTATGTCACTTAAAGCCATTAAAATGGAGGCAAGTTTTTATGATCAATTAATATCCCTTAGCGGATCCTAGTCACTTATGACCTCATTCCCTATAAGACTACGTCATATATACATTCTTACAGTGTAATGTGAGAGACAATAATCAACCACTTAATACCGAGTTTTAGGTAGACACCCGACGTCATTTATGACCCTCTTGGTGGAAATTATGTGACTATCTAGCTACCATTATAGGTGAACTCCTAGCCACTTAATACTTCCTTTAGACAGGGGGTTTCCCTTATATGCTCAGTGAAACTCTTAGTTGCTCATCCCTATGTATGCCCTCAATTTTCCACTAGGTAAAAAGTGGATAACTTCCAAAGAACTACCTCAATGATTCAATACCATTTAATACCTCTTAATTATTAGAGAAAGGCAGACTTATAGGGCACTTAATACCTAATAAGGGCAAGCCCTATGACTTTATTCCAAACCCAAGGGATGTACCCTTAGGAGCAGACAAAATCCGACCACTTATTAACCTCATAAGGTGGATCAACCACTTAATGCCTTCTCAAGGTTGAACTATCACACGCTAAATGACCCATTGCACTAGACATCTCACATTAACCTGACTTCTTATAGCTGTTGGATTTCCCGGGTTGTCCGGACGAACTTTTACTATAAGTAGGGGTTAACCTTATGTCCACATGTCATTTAATATTTCTAAAGGCCATTAACTCACGCAAAACATACAAATTTACTAATGGGTGCATTTAATATGATTTTCTAATTTAATGCAATAAATGTGCATTAACGATACGTCGGTTTTCGGAAGAGAGTTCTGATCCTTTGTTGGTCACCTCTTCGATGTCGCAATTTGTAGAGCGAATATATTAAGGCAAAGGGATTATCATCATCTTCCTTCCTCGCGTCAATTGGCAGTTGTTGTGGATTGGTTGTCAGTGGAATGCATGTTGCATCCAATTGATTCCATCTCCGACGGGGTAAATGGAGCAAGCGGTTTTTGATCTAGGTATTGCGGATTTTTATTACTGTCCACCATTGCGTGGTTTGATGGCTTCTCCACCCTTGGTATGTCCTTATTTCTCTATCTGGTCTTACATGTCATTCTACTCTATATCTTTGGGTTATATTGCTCTAGTTATTGGGGTTGATATGTTTTGGGGTGGCCTTCTTTAAGTGAGGGGTTTTTTCTTCTGTTTTGAGTAGTTTTGACTATTGTTTAGGTTTTTTATTTTGTGGTTGTTTGGGTTATTCTTGCATAAGCTCCTTTTCTTTTTTGCACCCTCATTGTCGTTTTCCATTTGGTTCTTTATTAAGTGAGTGCAGTATTGTATGATAAGGTGCTCTTGTTCACATGGATCTTATTGTTTTTTTTTGTCAATGTAGTTGTGGTTATGGATTGTCCTTGGTTGGTGTTTGAATGGGCTTGGTTCACATTACTCCCTAGGTTGCAGCTATTTGTTGCTATTAGAGAGACAACCAGAGTGTGGGGTTCCTGGCTCGGTTGCGCGAGCGATTATTGTTCTTGTTTCTCTTTTTATTAGCCAATCAATGATGTCTTTGTTGGCTAGTGGCTTGTGGTTTGGTTTAAATCATGTGGGGTCTACTGGGGTTGTCCTAGTTTCTTGTTCACCCCTTTTGATTCTACTTTCAATTGGGGCTGCTTGCCGATTAGGTATGTTATGATTGCATTTTGGGCTTTGATCTTTGTATCGTCTATTGGTTTCGGTGGTATTTTGGCACGTTCTATTTGTTGTTGTTGCTTTATCTTAATATTAATCACATGAGGCATATGACCTTTGTATGATCTTCCCTGTGTTTGGTCCTTTTTTGGATTGGTGGTATGACCTTGTTTCGTTCTTTTTTCTCTTCAGCAATATGCTATAACCCATTGGGGTGTTGCTCTTTCATTTCTGCTCTTTTAGGTTTCATGCTCTGATCTTTTTTTGGGGTACCTTCGTTTCTCCTGCCACCCCCTGATTTTGGGGATTGTTCCTCTACGGTCGCACTCTCTCCAGCAAGATTGGCAAGCTAATGACAATGCTGCAAAGGTGATGACAAAATAATGAGTTGTGGGATCATCTTTAGGCTGTTTAATAGTTACTTCTCCTGCTTCCATTTCCCGGTCCTATGCCATTCTTAGTGTCGACGAGATTCGGCTTACTAATGGTCGTTTAACTCGGCTTGCTAAGAATACTTCTTCTTGTCTTAAAGACAACCACATCTCCTTGCATTTCCTCTTCATATAGCATGGGATGCTTTTCTGCGCTAGTCAATTAGCTTCCCTTGGCAGTAGTGCATTCTTTTCGTCCAATTCCTTCCGTGTCTAGAAGTAGGAAAGTCAAAAGCAAGATTCGTACTCCTAGAACCATTCGAACTCGTTCTTTAGCAGCCCTGGATCAAAACTTAAGAATCACTAGACGTCATTTTACCTGATACGATCTATTCTTAGCATTCCCTCTTTTTCTATCCATTTTTTGCAGCAGCTAACTACTTATTTTGGAATATTCATGGCGTAGGAGTGAGGCCTCCTCGTCAAGCCTTATGCGCATCACCAAGAAACACTTTATTCGGATTTTTGCGGTCCTTTAACCTTTCCTGAGAACAGAAGTGCTCTCGAGTCTCGTTTTCTCTCCAAATTTTGGTACAGGTATCAATAATGCATTCACTAAAATTTGGACCCTTAGGGATCGAGAGGTCTCTACGCTTCCCATTTTTAATTCTTCTCAGCTTCTATTTGTAGCATGCTCTATTCAGTCTAACCCTTCCTTTTCTTTGCAGTCCACATGAGGTGTGACTGCGTAGAGCATCAGGGCTGATGGTAGAATATTTAATCCCTTTCTAGGCATGGCTACGATGCAATAATTATTGAGGGGATTTCAACGTAGTTACCTTCCAGGCTGAAAACTTGGTGGAACTTCCATCAATCGTTCAACGATGGAGGATTTCAACTCCTTTATCATTCACTCTGGTCTTTCTGATATTTCGTTCGTTGGTTCAACTTTTAGTTGGTGTAATAACCAAGAAGGACCCAATAGGATCCTTTCTCATCTTGGTAGAATTTTCGGTTCTAAAGGGTGGCTTGCATTTCCCTATACTTTCTTCGTCGAACAACTTCATCGCACTAACTCGAATCATGCTCCTATTAATTCAAAATGTTCACTTTTTTTGGCTTCGAGTCCCATATTGTTCCGGTTTCAATCCATGTGGGTTTCCCGTCACTCCCCTTTCTCCACGGTCTAGGACTCTTAGTGTAACGGCCCGTATTATACTTATTGGAGGGTCGCAAAATAATTATGTTTAATTCTCTAGTGGTCGAATCATTCTCATATTTTAACATGTTTTTCATGGGGATATAAGGCATTCGATAATTTTTACCAAATCATTTTGTGACCTGTTTGCCCTTTTGAATATTTTTTTAGCTATAACTTTTGATAGGGATAAAATCAGTTACTGAAATTGATCTCAATGGATCGGAATGGCGGTTGGCGATTCCATAGAGTGGCACTTTAGAGATTTGGTTCAGCATTTTGGGAGAAATCATTGTTTTAAGTTTCGGTTTCTACCAAGCAGATTAATTTGCAACTAATGGGCTGATTAGTGAAGCCCATTAGGCTAATGACCTACTGCAATAAATAGAGTGGTTTAGAATGAGAATTAAAGTTTCTCTCTTCATTTAAACATCTAGGCTTGTGTCAATGATTCTCCGGATTCAACTTAAACCCTAATTTCTCCATTCTATTCATTCTAATTCATCATTTATCGCATGTAAAGGTTAGATCTACACCCGAAAAGATTAGATCACAACAAATTGCATTGATTTTGGGGATTTTCATCGCTATCCAAATTTGATTTCATTGGATATGCATTGGATCGTGAAATTGGTGAGTGATAGATATCTCTCATACAGAAACTACAGATTATATAGGTTAAGTTAGGACTAATTCATTGTTTATATGTCAATTTCAACTTAGATCCGATCATATGTTTAATTCATATTTAAACATCCTAGGATAATCTAATTTAACTATATAAATCGGTAAGAAGTTAGGTTAATCATGTTCTTGAATATGTTTTGATCCAAATTATCTTAGATCAATTGTTTTATGATATGTTTAATGTATGTGCATATTTGTGTGATCAAGATTTGATGAATTGTGGTTTATTTGGATTGAATCTAATGCATTGCTTGAATTTTTTGTTAGAATTATTTGTCATAAATCATAGGATTGAAGAACATAGCAAATTAGATATTCAAATGATTAGATTCAAATGGAACTTGGTGGAGGAGCTCTAGAGGGTATTGAGATGACGCTCGAAAAATTTCACTAAAATATATATTATTAAGTGTATGGACGGGTACCGGTCCATAGTCGATGGACCGGTACCGATCCATCAGTGTTTCTTGGATGGCTTCAAAAATTGGTGCGTAGACTTTGGAGACGAATTCGAGGCTACGTGCAAAATATGAAACATTTGGATGGGTCGACGTATGACCACTTGAGCATTGGCGGATGGATTGAAAGGAGAATTTATTAAAGAAAGAATTTAGCTTCGAGAATGGACCACTAGGAAGTGCTCGAGGATGATATTGGAGAGATCCAACACTTAGTCAATTTTCGACTAAGTGTAGGGATCGGTACCGGTCCATAGCCGATGGACCACTGCCGTTCCATTGGATAATGAGATATGGTGCTCGAATTTTATGATCTTGATTGCGATGTCTTCTTGGGGTTACTGGTGAAGTTTCTTGACCAACGAACTCCAAATGATTAAAGTGCAACTCAAAGATGGTTCGTGCTTCAATTGTGAACTCAAGACGGAGTGGTCAGAGCTGAATTGATATGATAGTGGTCGTGGGATGATGCATAAATCAAAAAGATGATTGATTGGCTCAGATGGGAGTTGATAGTGGATGAAAATTGAGTAGGTTTGCGATGTGATTCGAACTATTTGCGATGTGATTTGAACTAAAAGGTGAAGTCATCTAGGGGTATCGTGCGGACGCCCATTAGGATCACGACGGATTATGTACCCTGGATCGAGCTCTAGGAGTGATCTAATTTTCTCACGATGGAGGCAAACATATGCAAGACATATGTATGGAACTCGGACTAGAACTAGGGTTTTTCATTACCCTCTAACGGACGACAACTGATCATTCAATGATATATGTATTCAGGATTTAGTTGGTGATAGATAGGATATTGCTTATTATGGATGCTATGGTTGATTGTGTGTTTCCTTCTCTATTTCTCTGGGTAGGCTGTCACCATAGGTCATCGAGGAGAAGTAGGATTAGGGGATGTCCGTTTCCAAGTCTGGAGTTGCATATGATAGATGATTATCCTGTGTTAATCCTTTGGTTGCAAAGACAGATCAGATGGTTAAGTTGTCTGTAGTCATATATTCTGTGTAATTATCGATAGTTATTTTATGGCTCACTTAGACTTTGTCTAACTCAAGGTTATATGTTTCCTCTTGTTATCTTGGGATGCTCATTAATATTGTTGGTGAGTAGACTGAGATAGCAGGTGACAGGTTTTGGTGTCGATGATGTTGTGTAGCGACGAGCTCGAGGCTGACATATTATTTTCATTTTGTATATATACCTGGTTATTTCCACTGTTTATAGTCAATTGTTGATACACTGAGAGATATGTTGTGAGGCTTGATGTATAGAAATTCATTAACAGTAGTTTTATATTGTTGACTCTAAGATGATATAAAGATTTGATTTTTTGTTCTTTTATGCTTCACTGTTATATCATGTTGTATATTTTCTATTATATGTTATCCATATGTTGTGAGTTATACGACAGGTTTTATTTTAGGTTATTCTTCCTTAATGACTATCCCATATCCATTGGCACGCCATACAACACTCTTTAGTCCTTAGTTTGGTGCAGGAGCTTTAGGTCGGTATCACATTTGGTATCATAGCTTTGGTTAATTGATTTTACCCAAAGTTCTCAAGCATAAAAGAGTATGAGAGATGCACTTATAATTTTTAAATGGAGGATTAGTATATTATAATATATTGTATAGTAGGTTTGTAATAACTTGAACATCATTGTGACATTTCTCTAATGTGGATTGGTTACTCTCGTTTCAGATAGAGAATGAGTCATCAAATGTTGAGACATGTTGTAGGGAAGAGACTGTTATTGGATGGGTATGCGAGGGTAGGCAGTCGGGAGTTACTGTTGCTATACCCGATTATCCGACTATGTTCGAGGCCATGATGACAGCGATCATGAGGAGGATACTCGCTCCATAAGCGTTAGTAGAACGTGGTGTTCCTGGGCAGACACTTAGGGTTGTTTATTTCGCTAAGCTCTGCAAAGATTATACTTCTCTAGGTGGCAAGCCATTTACTGGGACGAAACCTACTATTGAGATTCAGAATTGGTTGGATACATGTGTTTGTATATTCGGAGATTTGGAAATTAGTGATGCAACTAAGAGGAAGCTTACATCGAGGCAGCTACAAGGATGGGCGATGAATTGGTGGAACTCGACTATTTAGAGACTCCGGAGGATGATATTTCTTGGGATCAGTTTTGAACCAGGTTCGAGGTAGAGTTTATTTCGACGGTCCAAAGTTCAGTTCTTTTAAAAGGTTTGTTAAGCTTGAATAAGGAGGTAGACCCGTATTTGAGCATGTGGTTGAGTTCGATGCTTTATCCAAGTTTTCTCATTTTTATATTGAGATTCCTTACCAGAAGAACGAGAAGTTTATATTGGGTTTGGATGAATGTCTTAGGAAACAATTAACTTACCATATTGATGATCTTTAGGAGAAGCAATCGAAAGGATTTAAGGAAGGAGTGCTTATTTCCATGTAAAGTAGAGATTTTTGTTGAGAATAAGGAGGAGTCAAAGCCACAACATGATGATGGTAATAAGAAAAAGTGGAACGGAAAAAGAAAACAACAACAACAACAAGGGGAAAATGACTAGAATAAACCAAAGGATGAGGATTCCTGCTACAACTGTCTAGAGGAGGTCATTATTCCAAGGATTGTAAGAATTCTAAGATGGAAAGGAAGTGCTATAATTGTGATAAGCCTGGGTATAGGAGGAATAATTGTCCATAACCACCAAAGGATAAGCCAGTCATGAGAGCATATGCTTTGAATGATGTGTCGTCTTCCTCAAGGGGTCTGACTGCCGCGGAAAAAGAAAAGAGTGATGCTAGGTAAGGTACGCTTTCTATCAGAGACGTTTCTGTTTGAGTTTTGTTCGTTACTGGAGCATCGCATTCTTTTATTTGTAATGATCGTATTTGCAAGTTAGGTTTAGAACCTGAGATTATTGATAGACCATTGGTTGTGACTTACCCAGAAGGGGGTTCTTCTAGTATTTTTATGATTTGTCATGCTCTAGTCTTATTGATTCATGCTTGCTCTTTTGTTTATGATTGCTTTATTTTGAACTTCACAGGGTTTAGGATTATTTTGGGTCTGGACTGGCTCAAGAGGTATACGACTATAGTGGATTGCGAGAGGCTCGAGGTTACAATTGAGAATGTGGAAGGGTGAACGTTGGTGATATGTTGTTTACCAGAGGAGGGGTCTGGTCAGCTTTTTATATTCGCTTGTGATTCCACGGGATGGATTATAATCTGTGACAATCGCTAGTGAGTTTTTGGATGTCCTTCAAGAGGTCAAAGGGCTACCGTCTCATCAAGAGATTGAGTTTCGAATTGATCTAGTGGATGGAGTTAGACCTATTGTTATGCCTCTTAGGTGGATAATGCCTAAGGAACAGCGAGAGTTAGAGGTGCAAGTGAACAATCTTTTAAGTAAAGGATTCATTCAGAGAAGTGTATCTGAATGAGGTGCACCGATTGTGTTTGCAACCATGGCTAATGGATCATTGTCATTATGCATTGACTATTTTGAGACGGACAAGATGACCACGAAGAACAAGTATCCATTACCGATGATCGATGACTTGTTTGATCAGCTTCATAAAGCCAATGTGTTTTCCTAAATGGATTTGGCAACAGGATTTCACCAACAGATAGTTTGCTAAAGATTTCCTTTAGGACACCATCTGGATTCTGTGAGTGGCTGGTGATCCATTTGGATTGACTAACATGCCAGCATATTTTGTGGATCCTATGAATCGAGTTTTCATAGATCAATTGAACAAGTTTATTCTTGTGTTTGTAGATGATATATTGGTTTATTCCAAGACTGAGGAGGAACACAAGACACACTTAAGGATCGGTTTGGAAATTTTGCGAAAACATCAACAGAAGGATAAGCTTTTGAAGTGTCACTTTTGGAAGGAAGAGGCGAGATTCTTGGTCATGTCATGTTAGAACAAGGAATAGTGATGGATCCCGGTAAGGTGGAAGAAATCCAGGATTGGGATCGACCCAAGAATGCGATGGATGTTAGGAGTTTCCATGGTTTAGTTGGATATTATCGACGATTTATCAAGGATTTCTCGAAGACAGCTGCACCATTAACCAGATTGACGAAGAAGAATCATGTCTTTGCATGGAATGCGAAGTGTGAGCAAGCCTTCGGAATTTTGAAAGAGAGACTGACAAGTGCTCACGTGTTGACTATTCCTAATGGGAATGAAGAGATGGTCGTATACACCGACACATATGGTACTGGACTTAGGGCAATGCTAATGCAAAAGGACAGAGTTATGGCTTATGTGAGTCGACAACTGAAGTTGCACGAAAGGAACTACCCGACTCATGATTTGGAGTTAGCGGCGATAGTGTTCATTATAAAGATTTGGACATTATTTGCTGGGAGTTAGATTCAAGTTGTTTATGGATCATAAGTCGTTGAAGTGCCTTTTCTTCCAAAAGTATTTGAATCTTTGGCAGGAGCAATGGTTAGAATTCTAGCGCTATATGATTTTAGTATATCCTATACTCCAGGTAAGGGTAACGTAGTTGTCGACGCGTTAAGTAGAAAACATGCTAGTTTGGAAGTCATGTTTTCGGAATGGAAGTATCCCGAGTATTTGATTGGATTTGATTTCAGACCTCATTGTGAGTTAGAGCCTGAGATATTAGAAAGCTTGATGATTAGACCAAATCTCATCGAATGGATTAGCGAAATCCAGAAGCGAGACGCTAAGCTTGAGTATATCATTCAGATATTAGAGATGTGAGCGGAACCCGAGGAAATTAAGGATCTCGAAGACGATTGAGATGGTTGGCTTCGTAAGAATGGATGACTAATTGCTCCTGATATAGATGGATTGAGAGATGAGGTTCTAAGGGAATGTCATCACTCTAGATTAATGGTTCATCCCAATCATAATAAGATGTATCAATATATGAAGCGAACCTACTACTGGAAGGGTATGAAGAGGGATGTCGAAAAAATTATCTTGAAATGCATGAACTGACAGTTGGTTAAAGCCCAATAGAAAAAGCCGAGTGGATTTTTACAACCATTGGAACTTTCTATATGGAAATGGGAGCAAGTCTCGATGGATTTATCGATGGACTACCAAGGACAAGGGTAGAAATTGATAGTATATGGGTCGTCATGGACCGCTTGACCAAAAGCACAACGTTTATTCTATCAGATCGACTAGGACGACATTGAAGTTGGTTGAGTCATATCTTAAGTGGATAGTTCGATTCCATGGGACACCAAAGAGTACTATTAGCGATTGAGATACATTGTTCTCCAGTGGATTTTTGAAGAGTTTGCAATAAACGTTGGGAACCGAGCTATGCATGGGTATGGCTTATCATCGCCAGATAGATGGTCAGACTGAGAGGGTTAATCGAGCGTTGATCTTATTATAGCTTGTGTATAAGATTTCGGAGGATCGTGGAAAGATCATTTGCATTTGGTTGAGTTTGCTAATAATAACAACTACTAGTCAAGCATTGTATGGTAAACTATGCAATTCTCCATCCAGTTAGTTAAAGATTGGAGATAAGTTGGTACTTAGGCCTGAGATGATAAACGAGACTTCGAATAATACTAAGATCATTCGGCAACGAATGAAGGCATCCTAAGATCGTTAGAAGAGTCAGGCTGATAAGCGACGAAAAGACTTGGAATTTTCATTTGAAGATTTGGTGTTTGTTAAGGTTTCGCCTTTAAGGAATGTGGATCGTTTTGAAAGTAAAGGGAAGCTAGCGCCAAGATTTGTTGGGTCATTTCCAATTGTCGAGTGTATTGTGAAGCTCAGATATAGAGTGGACTTACTTGAGAAGATGGCGAGTGTGCACAATGTGTTTCATGTATCGTTTCTACAAAAGTTTGTGCACAACTCAAATGTTGTGGTATCTCCTAATCAACTTGAAGATTTAGAGGGCGATCCTGAAGTTTATAGGCCTCGTAAGCTACTTCACGTTGTAGAAAGTGACACAAAACAACAAATTAGTAAGATTGTTAAACTAGTCAAGGTACAATGGGGTGAGGACGATTACACATGGGAAACAGAAGAGAGTATGAGGTCGACCCATCTGGAACTCTTTGAGTCGTATGTCTCATATATCGTATCTTATTTGTATCACTGTTTCTTGCACTATTAGAGTTATGTATGCTAGGGTACGGTTTGGATACATAGATTATTGGATGCTAGATTGGATGGTAGATTGGACACTCATGGATGGTAGGCATGCAAAATACAATATTTGCTTGCGTTTTCTTGGAATTTTGGGGGCAGAATTTCTAAAGGGGAGGAGAATGTAACAAACCATATTTTACGTATCGAAGGACAGTAAAATGATTATTTTAATTCCCTAATGGTCGGATCATTCTCATATTTTAATATGTAGTTCATGGGGATATGAGTCATCTCCATGATTTTTACAGAATCGATTTATGACCATTTTTCCCTTGTGAACATTGTTTTATTTATAAATTTTGATAGGGATCAAATCAGGTTCTGAAATTGGGCTCATTGTATCAAAATGATAGTTGGTGATTTTGTAAAGAGATCACTTCAAAGATTTGGTTCAGCGGTTTGGGAGAAATCGCTATTTTAAATTTCAGTTTATGCCAAGCAGATTAACTAGCTACTAGTGGGCTGATTAGTGGATCCCATTAGGGTAATGATGGCCTGCTACTACAAATAGAGGGGTACGGGGGAGAGAGTTAAGGTTTCTTTCTTTGTTCAAACATTTAGGCTTGTGTCCATGATTCTCCGGGTTCAACCTAAAACCTAATTTCTCCATATTATTTATTCTAATTCATCATTTATCTCATCTAGAGGTTGGTTTCACATCGGAAAGATTATACCACATCAAATTGCATTGATTTTGGGGATTTTTATTGTTGTCCAGATCTGATTTCATTGGATTTGCATTGGATCCTGAAATTGGTGGATGATAGATATCTCTCACATGGAAACTACGTATTATTTAAATTAGGACTAATTCATTGTTTATATGTCAAATTCACCTTAGATCTGATCATATATGTTTAATCCAGATTTAGATGTCCTAAGATAATCTAATTTAATCATATAAGCTAGTAAGAAGTTAGAATAAACGCGTTCTTGAATATGTTTCGGTCCAAATTGTGTTAGAGCCATTGTTTAATGATATGTTTAATGTATGTGCATGTTTATATGATCAAGATTTGATGAATCGTTGTTTGTTTAGATTGAATTGAATGCATTGCTTGAATTGTTTGTAGTAGATTTTAGGATTGGATAATAGAATAAACAGGAGGTTCAGACGATCAGATTCAGATAAAACTCGACGGAGGAGCTCTAGAGGGTATCGATATGACGCTCGAAAATTTCACCAAGAAATACACTAAGTGCATGGAACGATACAAATCCACAGCCGATGGACTGGTACCGATCCACCAGCATTGCTTGGATGGATTGTAAAATTGGTGTGTGGACTTGGGAGATGAATTCAAGGTTGTGTGCAAAATATCGAAGCATTTGGATGGGTTGAAGTATGATCGCTCGAGCATTGGTGGATGGACTAACAGGAGAATTCGTCGAAGAAGAAATTTGGCTTAGAGAATGGACCAATAGGAAGTGCTCGAGGATGGATTTAGAGAGATCCAACACGTAGTCAATTTTCGACTAAGTGTATGTTTTGGTACCGGTCCATATCTGATGGATCGGTACCGATTCCTCGGATAATGAGATATGGAGCTTGAATTTTGTTAGCTTGATTGCGATGTCTTCTGGGAGTTTCTCGTGAAGTTTGGTGACTAATGGACTTCAGATGATTAAAGTGCAAATCAAAGATGGTTGATGTTTCGATTGTAAACTAAAGACGGAGTGGTTGGAGCTGATTTGATGTGATACTGGTCGTGAGATAATCCACGATTCAGTAAGATGATAGATTGACATAGATGGGAGTTGATCGAAGATGATAATGGAATTGTTTAAGATGTGGCTTGAACTAAAAGATTAAATCGTCGAGGATGATGGCTCGAAAGAGTAGAAGTGCCAAGGTTTCGTTGGTTATCAAAGGTTCTAGCAGGCTCAAAGCATGGGTATCGTGGGTGCGCTCATTAGGATCACGATGGACTGTCTACCCTGGATCGAGCTTTAGGAGTGATCTAGTTGTCTCACGATGGAGGCAAACATACACAAGGAGGACGTATGGCAATCTAACTAGAACCAAGGTTTCCCATTAGCCCTTAATAGACGGCAATGGTCGATCATTCGATGATTGATGTATTCAAGGCTTTAGTCGATGATAGCTAGGATATAGGTTGTTATGGATGATATGGTTGATTGTGTGCTTTCTTCTCTATTTATTTGGGTAGGATATCATCATAGGTTGTCGAATCGGAGTGGGATTGGGGGATCTCCTTTTCCTATTCTGGAGTGGCATATGATAGATGATTACCCTGTGCGAGTCTTTTGGTTGCAAAGACAGATCAAATGGTTGAGCTGTCCATACTTATATATTCTATGCAACCGTTGATTGTTATTTTATCGCTCACTAAGACTGTTGTCTGTCTCAAGGTTTTATGTTTCATCTGATTGCCTTGGGCTACTCGTCAATGTTGTTGGTGAGTAGACTGGGATAGCAGGTGGTAGATTTTAGTGTCGATGACGCTGTGCAGGGACGAGTTGGATGCTAATGTATTATTTTCATACTATATAGATACCTGTTAATTTCCGTTGTATATTTTCGATTATTGATACTCTAAGAGATATGTAGTGAGGCTTTATGTAAAGGTATTCAATACAACAGTTTTGTATTTTTGACTCTGAGATGTTATAGAGATTTGATTTTTGTTCTATTATGCTTCACTGCTATATCTTGTTGTATATTTTTTATTATATGTTATCCATGCGCTATAAGTTATACAACATGTTTTATTTCAAGTTATTTTTCCTTGGTGATCATCCCATATTGGCTTAAAACATCATAAAGCGCACCTTATTTCCTAGTTTGGTGCGGGAGTTATGTGGTGGTCATCACACTTTGGCTTCTACATTCAAATGTGACCCTATCATTGTGCTCTATTAAAAACTCAAGCATCTTAAATCTTGTTTGAAACTCTGGAACATTTAGGTCTTTAGGAATATCTTTGATTGAGTCCACTCGGTGGAAGAAGCCATCATTCATGCTGAGGCTTCTTTCAATTCGGACCCCATTACTTAGAACAAAGCAGATTGGGTCCTTGCTCGGTTAGCTTTCAACTTTCAGTAGAAAATAGAGAATGACTTCCTTTGCTAGAAAGCCATGATCAAACGGGTCATCGATGGTGACTCCAACTCAAATTTCTTTCACTCCTCGGTTAAAAATAAAAAATAAAACCCTTTTTATTAACCAAATTATACGCCCAGATCTATCTTTGGCCTCTAATCTGGTAGAGGTGGAAAAGAACATCATTCCCCATTTTCAGTCCCTTCTACAGTGTCCTTCGGTCAATCTTGCTGATCTTGGAGCGCTTTTGTGTATCTCTTGTCTTTTCCTTCCTTCTAAGGCTTCAAGTCATTACTCCCCGCCTTCGACAAAGGAAATCAGATCCTCGGTTTTCTCGCTTAGTAAACATAGCACGAGCGGACCAAACGGGTTCAATAGGGCTTTCTACCACTGTTCCCGGGAGGTGATCCAGTAGGACTTCTCCATGGCGATCCAATTTTTTTCTATGGTCGTTTGTTACCCAAGAGTTAGACGTTGATTATCCTTGTGATGATTCCAAAGACCGAAAACCCTTAGTTCTACTATGACTCTGGGCCAATTAGTCTTTATAACTTTTGAACAAAGTCATCTCTCATATTCTAAAATCTAGGATAACACCCCTTCTAGGTCGCATTATCTCCTTTTCCTAGGTTGGTTTTATCAAAGGTAGACTCATCACTTATAATGCCCTTCACACTCAAGAGCTTATTTCCCAAATTGATAGGAATATTCGTGGTTCTAATGTGGTCATTAAGTTAGATATAGCAACAACTTATGACCACATGTATTGGTTTTTCCTCATTTGTGTTTTTCGGGCTTTTGGTTTCCCAAAACCTTTATTGATCTTATCTAGCGTCTCATTTTCAACTCTAATACCCTATTCTGATAAACAAAGGCCAAAGGTTTCTATCTTTCAGGAAGTAATCTGCATCAAGAAGACCCTCTGCTCTTCGCTCTTTGCTATTGCGATTAAGACACTAGTTCGTGGGATACACCATCTCACAATCACCGACCAAATTAAGTGCTTTGGTATTCCTAGCGGACGTCCTATCATTTCATCCCTATTGTTTTTAGATGACATCATGATTACTCACTAATGATCACCATCAACCGGTGTGTCTCCTCTTGTCCTTTCTTCATCTCTATGAATAATGTTCGGGGAAATTGGTCAATGCCAAGAAGAGTTGCTCCGTTACCTCCAAAATTCGTCGATACTCGAAAGGTGGAATGGATCTCCTCCATTTTAGGTTTCTAGGTTACGTCCCTCCCTCTTACCTATCTTGGTATAAAGCTCTATCGTGGGCGTAAGCGCAACGCTATCTTTGGCCCCCGACTGACAAAGCTAGGGGAAAATCCAGAAGTGGTACTCTACTCTTCTATCCCAAGCAAGAAGGCTTGTGTTCTTGTCAAGTCTGTGCTCGATTCGCTTGGGTCTTATGTCTTTACAGCCATGATTAGTGAAATTGAATTGATAGATTTGTTTGCTTAGACTTATTGATTTATTCTGAAAAATCAGTATATTGTTTTCATTGACTTTTATAGGCATTCCAGTGCCACAAGTAGTATCAGTCTTAGAAGCTTTGAAAATTTTACATTCAGCTGTTCGATTTTTTAACTGATTTTTAAGCTGTATAGTTCTTTCAGAATCCCTCTTGTAATTGATATTTTCAAAACTAAAATCATTTTTGAATGTTTATTCAAAAATTGAAATTATTGACGAAATTAAACTATATTTGAAACTAATCAAAACTATTACTAGATTTATGAGATTGTGATGAGTTGTGACTACATTATATTCATAACAAGAGGTGATATTATTTAAATTCTCATGATGATTGAACATATTTTATCATATCTGTGGATTGATGCTTATTTCATGAACATCTTCTTTTCCTATCATCTTTTTGTCATTCATCATGGTTTTATTTAATATGGAGAGTTTATTTTATTAAAATCATCTTAAAAGTACACTTTCAAAATTTGTGATGGAAACGTGACTATACAATTTTTTAGAATAAGAGAGAATTGATTTTTTTTCAAAAATCCCAGTACAACTGAACATATTTCATAATATGATTAATTTAGAAATTTATTTCAAGACCGTCTCTATCTCTACCATATATTTATCACTCATTTTGGTTTTATATACTAAGGGGATTTTAATATAATAGGTGTTCCTCTAATCTCATTTAGAAAACCTAGATATGGTCATGCATGGTTAGAGAACGCTTATAATTTAAGTTGCAACTGACCTCATTTAAAATTTTCCTTATGGTTATGCATGGATAGTGTGCTCTAAAATAAAAGAAAATAAAAAAAGGAAAAGAAAAGAAAATTTAAAAAATAGTAATAATTTATATATATGAAATCCTCCTCGTTATATAAAAACTAACCTATCAATCCATTTTCTAAATTGTGAAATGTGTTACTATTTTATAATATATTATGATTTTTTAATTGATAGTTTTTGGATTTGCGATAATTTGATTTTCTTTCTCTTGATCTAAATTTATAACCATAGTCCAAATCCATCATTATTTTGTGCATAATTTTTTTTTTTAAAAATTCGTTTGAAAATTATTGGAATTCATATTCATAACTCTCTCCATTTTATAAAATCCATCATAAATCTATCATTCTAAATTGTGAATTTTGCTTCTAGTTTATGATTTTTGTTTGATTGAATTAGATTTATGATATACATTCTTTCTCTTGATTTTGAACTTATATTTCTAGTCTATATATTCATCACTATTTTGATTTCTATATCCTTTTAATGATAACTAAAGGGGGAGAATGGTTAAGAAATTGATTAATGAGTGAATATTCCATGAATATTTTAATATTAAAAATTCAACTATTTTCAATCTCACTCATATGCACATGTTTTAGGGGGATTCAGTTGTGGGGGGAGCATACATATAGGGGGAGTTTTACACTTCACTGTCAAACACATTTATCTCTTTCAAAATCTTAATGTATGTTTGTCATCATCAAAAGGGGGATATTGTTGTATATAACAATATGATTTTTGTTTGATGATAACAAACATATATATTATAATATAAATGTGTTTGTAATTGTATTATTCTGTATTTCAATTCATATATTTCTTTTGAATAAAATGTTGTTGCATTGAATTTATAATTCAAACAGTATTTCTATTCAAATAAATATTTTATTTCAACATTTGAAATAGTACAAATTTCCATCTCCACTACTATACATTACACACTGATATAATACATTCAATTTCATATTACATTCTTTCCTCACTACAACACTCAAATTTCACTCATATATAGATACATACAATCTTTCATGTACAGACTCATATACATTCATACACTGACTCACTTGTCTTCGGTCGCATTCAGATTCAGTCTAGTCACATGCATGCCGGTCACCGAACGCATAAAGTAAACTGGAACAAAAATAGATTTACATTCTAGCATACATGAATTTATTTTAAATTTAATTTGCCTTGGAATTATGGTGTGTTCCTCATCATATTCTTGACTTGGTCTAATATGTATATACATTTATTTGAGTCTAGATTGCTGGTGATATTCACAGTGATTCACTGTAAATACCACAAGGCAGACTGAATACTAGTGCCTGAAGATCAGCCTCAACACAGCTATAGTGGTCTACTGATCAAGACAGACCTCAACTCATAATTGTGGTCTGCTGATCTTGAACAACCACGACACATTGTATAGTGGTATGCTGAGGTAAATAGAAAATATATTTGCACATGCATAACACATGTATACACATACATGTGTATGTATATACACATATATAATGTGCAGGGAAACTGTCAATGCACGTGGCAACAACAACTCAGCAACATGGTATGTGCATGGAAATGAATTAGAGCATGGAACAAATGAAGCACACACTAACCAGACCATACTAGCAACTCACACATATATACATACATGAATGTATGTATATACACAAACATAGGCATGGCAAAAGACAGAACATGTAGCACCATGGACAAGAATCAAGTGGCCTGCACAATGTTTGTCCAAGTCAAGACAAATTTATTGACTCGACCAACAAGGCTTAACATCATGCACAAGTACAAACACATGTGCATAGCATAACAAAATTCACAAGTGAATTGGCGCAAGTGCAGCAGTTCCAAATTAGTCAAACAAAGATGCACAAACCAAAGCAAAAGTGACTCAAGCCCATGGCAAAGAAACATAGCAAAATGAATAGGCATGTACATGCACACAACAGGTTATAGTCAAGCGTGGAAACAATCAGATCATTACATAATGGTAGAAAATGTGCAAGCATGGAAAGGGTGCAGCAACACATAAACAAGGCCCATGAACATGTTGATATGCTTAAGAGCAGATTCACATATACATAGCAGTGCATGGGTAGGCTCAGGGACAAGTCTAAGCATTTCAAATCAGCAAAGAGGATCAGATCTGGCAATATATACATGGCCAGGGAAGTAGTGCACAAAACAATCTCAAGTGATCACAAAATGTACAAAGTGTATACTACATGAATCAGCATGTCAACGCATTAAGACACAAATGGCATAACAATATATACAAATGAAACATGAGTGCAACATGCACAAATATGCAAGCAGGTTTCAGAAGTAAAACAACATACAGCATGATCAAATGAGTACAAATAACTCAACCGTAAATGGAAAATGCAAAAGCTAATAAATTCAGCAAAAGTCAAGTCCAAAACTGGATGAAAGTGCACTTAACTCATAATTCAGATTCAAGTTCAAGGCAGTTTCAAAGTGAAGTCAAAAATCTGTGGCATGCAAGTATATAATAGCATCAAACAAGAAATAGCTTGGATGTGTTACTACACATATTTGTGCATGAAAATGAAATGTGTACAAGTATATGTGCCAAACCCATCAGGGCAAAGTTCAGGTGCTGCCCGGTCCAACCAATATGATCAAGTGAGAGCAAACATAGTGCAATTTAGGTGCAAGCACATAGTGGAGAAATAATGCAAAGCAAAGAGAGGTGGTGCAGCAGTTTTAAAGAAGAAGGGACAACAAGTATACAAGAGTATGCATTAAAACATGGAGGATAAGCAAGCAAAATGTAAATCTGGGATACAGTCGGCAATTTTCGACGCAAAGGGTAGCTCCAGAAAGCAGTAAAGAATTCAACATTAGGTAATCACGCATGGATTTATAAATGTTTCAAAGATTCTGTTGTTAGATATACAATGCAATTTCAAAGTTTCCAGAATTGAATTTTGTTTAAATTGGCAAACCAATATTTGAAAATGTTCTTCAATCATGCAAGAATTTATCAGCATATTCAAGGGGAATCTGTGACACCACGTATTTTCTATGAATATTAAAATTAACGAATCTAAGATTAAAAGAGGAATTGGATGAAATGGTTTACGCCATTGCATTCATCTTGGAATTCTGCTTGAGATAGAGTACGAGTTTGCATGAATCGGACTCCGTATGAAGAAGTTATGGAGTTCAGAACTTTTCAAGAATAAACAGAAAATAAATACAAATAATAAAAACAGTTCAAAATTCAAAATCGGCTGAGCGGGAAATTTCCCGCTTAGGGTGTCGACTCCCCCAGAGGGAGTCGACATAGGTGTCGACCCCCCTATAGGGGAGTTGACATAGGTGTCGACCCCCCTGTAGGGAGTCGACCCCTCCCAGGTCCAGCTCCTGTGACGAATTTTTACAGGCCTATGATGATGTGGCCTTCTCTGATTGGCCAATGACAAATTTATGAGGTATTAAGGCATATGTGTCATGCTACGGTTGGCTTGATGACACATCTCTTTGATTTGATGGCTATGATTCCCCTAGACTAATCTAAAGGCTAGAATTAAACCTAGACTTCTATATAATCACCCCAAACCTCAACCCTAGAACTCATTTTATGGAGCCGTCATGATGTTCGTCTATAAACTGGCCTAGCCTCCATTCATCTACCCCAAACTAGAGAATCAAATTCAAACTAGGAATCAATTAGAAGAACTAGAGAATCAAATGTCTACATCAAAGGATAGCTTTTCAAATTTAGAAATCAGATCCCAGAAATCAAGATCCGTCCTTTTTCTGTAAGTACAGTTATTGTTTAGATGTGAACACCTAATAAGAAATCATGACATTAATAACTAGATCTAGAACTATGCCTAATTCTATTCGTGCCTATCCTTTTGTCAATTCTGAGTTGCCTACGCCTATGAGACTATTGTGATTGATGTAATGACACCTATCGTGCCTATGAGACTATTGTGATTGACATAATGAAACCTAACAAGCCTATGAGACTGTTGGATTGACAAAATGGAACCTATCATGCCTATGAAACTGTTGTGATTGGTTTATCATGTTGTACATCCTATGCCTATGAGACTATTGGACTGACAAAATTGAACCTACCATGCTTTATATGCAAATTACATGATAAGTTATGTTCATACATGCTTACATGTTTAGATCCAAGCTAGTACCCATGTTTAAGATCTATATAAGTTCATGCTTATACAATTAGATCTATGCTAGTTCGCATGTTAATTGGATTTAATTTAAATGTAAGATCACGTTCATGTGCTTAATTAAGTTTATGTCATTCTATCCCAAATTTATACTACACATGTTGATCTATATTGTTTATGCCTGTTGTAATGTTACATGTCCCTTTCTTTTCCCCTTTCTTTATAAGTTAGGCTAATTTGCGAGCCTAACATTCAATGTGAATTATGCGAACGAATAACGGGGGAGACGTTGGGGAAAAATACTAAACTACATGCTATTGCCATAGATTTGCTCATAATCATGTTGTAACACCCCACATCCGTTAATGTCACTCACAAAGGGAATGCACTAAGTTCTGTGGAGCATTTAGGGTAAAAGATGCAGATAAATTACAAGATAGACAGAAATTAAACAGCGGAAAATAAAACTTTGCTTTATTGATAAAATAGTTTGTACAATGGTTTCTTTACAATATCAGAGTATCATCTGTCTTACAAAATAAAGAAGCATAAAAACAACATTTATATTCCCCGATTTTAGCAAGAGCCGGCCATAGCATCTGAAAAGAGAATCCAAGCAAACTTCGACAAATCTTCAACCTGGGAAAGAGTGGCAGTCCAACTTAACCTGAGCTAAACTATTCCCTCCTTTACTACCTGGGGGGGGACGAAAGAAAAGAAGACGAAAGAAAAACAGAGTCAGACATAAAGCCTGAGTAAGTTCAGTAACTTCTAGCATGTGAACATGGAAAACAAAACGACATGAATTAACTGAATACAAGATTACACCATGACGATAGGGTCAACAAGATTAGACAAGGTAATAACAAGATATGCTAAGATAAGATAAACTGGATACGCTTTAATACTTTCGTCGCTTCGCTATTTCCTTGTTATACTGGTTTCTATATCTCTACACCACCTAATTAGTGTCCCAACTAGTAACGATAACGTGATCCCAATCCCAGTATTTTCCATTGCCTTCGAGCATCCATTTATTATTTATTACCTAGATCTAATCTAGGGTTTTCTATCCAGTGCTTTCTAGATTCAACTAGAGTTTACGCTATCTGCTGAACGCTTCTCGGATTAAGGATTTATGCCACCTAGTCCAACTAGGGATTATGCTACCTGTCGAACGATGCCCCCAAGTCTAGGATACACTACCTAGAGTGGTATATGTTCCCATACTTCCCCATGCATGTATCGTGAATCGTTATCGCTTGTCTAGATGCACATGTCCTGTAATGTGCGGTCCGAGTCCTGTGTCAGGGCAAATCAAGGAATACAGAACTCGGTCGGGAGCTTTCAGATATCTGCCGATGCAGATGCTAAGGTCTGTTTTTATTTCAGTGGCTATGGTCCCACTTGACCCCTCCCTCAACTAATGAAAGGCACACCTTGTAAAATGAGAACTATACGCCGGCCCCCGGTGCCCCACTATCCTATGGCCATCCTCACCCATAACAAGATAGCAAGTATATGGTCTTTTGGAGTTCTTCGCCTTTCCGCTTCACGTATCTCGATTGACTGAATATGGATGGTAGACGACGAGTTGCTATCACAGGGCTATCGTTCTCTCGTCGAATCACGCCGGTCCATCCTAGTCTTTAGATTGCCATGTATTGCAACCAAGGCATACCCCCGGTTCTACGCAGACCTTAACCTCTATGGGCCCAGGCGGATCATCTGCCGCCTCACAGAGGGATACCAAGAGTACCCTCACGTCCCCTCGAAGCCTCGGGCTTCGTAACCCAATTCGTTGGAGCCTCCTTTTTACTCAGACGGACGTTCGCACCTCCTCGTGCTATACTAAGAATTACTACTTAGTTTTACTAACTAAGATTTACCACTTAGTTTCTAGAATCGTTGTTTCCTTAACTAAGGTTTACTTAGTTCTCTTTCCCGTTAGTTTAGATTGGTTAAGTGTCATAGTCAATTCAAGCTAACTTAACCCTCCTTATTTATCCTGTTAAACTGGTTAAGTGTTGTCAATAACTCATGTTGACTTAACCCTACCACAAACCAAGTTGTATTGGTTAAGTATTTATTACTTAACCCTACCCATTCACCATGTGTTGGTCAAGTGTTCCTTTTTAACTTAACCTTGCCCGTCTGTTTTAACTAACATGTTATTATTAATGGTCAAGTATTATCCCTTCATGTTCTAGACTTAACCCCATTCCTTTATCACAACCTGATGGTTAAGTGTTCAAGTTTACTTAACCCTACGGTCTAGCCCAACTAACATATCAAATTGGCTAAGTGTATTAGATTTTACTTAACCCCAACCTCTAGTCTAGTTAACATATTAATTTGGCTAAGTGTATTAACTTTACTTAACCCCTACAAGTCTCGTTTTGCTACCTTGAGTTTGGTTAAGTGCCTCTATGGACTTAGCCCTCCCATTCTAGCTTAACTGTGTTTAAATTGGTTAAGTGTTCCTATGGACTTAACCCTCCCATTCTAGCTTAACTGTATGGCCCTAACCCCACTCACCAGTCTGGTTGTTATGTTGAATTGGTTAAGTGTCTTAGTGAATTTAACCCTACCATTCTTGTTCTAGCTTTAATTAAATGAATTAAAGCCGCTACCACTCACATTAGACAGGTATTGTTGCGACTACTGGATGTGCCGGTTGGTTCCGGGCAGGTTTACATCGCAACTCAGTCTAACCTCGGGTTGGGCATATTCGTGTTTTCTAAGTTCAAAAGGGGTTTTGATTAGTTTTCAAATCAGGTTTTGAAAGTAACCATCCCGTCCGTCGGATCAGTTAGGGATAGCCAGGGAGAGCAGGAAACTTGTATTTTCCAAACTCAAGCCTAGACACTATCCTCTCTGTCACCCTAGAACTTTCTGGTGTTTCATTAAAAGAGATGTCGTTTAACAAACCTTTAATTTGTCTAAGTTTACATTTCTCATTTAGAACAAATTCTATAAGTAAATTATTCCTAATTTACTTATTTCCTAATTCCCCTTTTAATGTAAATTGTCAACATTCATTCTTATGGCCCATTTTCCCTTTAAATCATGTTTATGCTTTTTCGTATGTAAACTATACCAAATCAAGTGTCATTAACCATGATTTTGCTAATCCTGACAATAACTCCCAATTATGGCCAATTTCAAGTTTATGCCAATATACTTATCGAGCCAAATTAGCTAATCCAATTCTGATTTAACATTATAATTCACGTCAAACTAGACTTATTACTCTAGTTCACTATTCATGTAAATACTAGATTTACACGTCAATACAAGATTCAAATTACACATCTTATAATTTATATCAAATTTATCTAATTTGCATTCCTATGAACATGCCATAATACATGTTCCCAATTTATGCCAATTTCCAAGTTAAACTACGTTTTAGTAAATTTCATATTTTGCCCCAAATCGCGTTCTCACCGTTCGTACAATCGTGTTTCAATCTAGATTATAGATAAATCTAGATTCGTAGCAAATAGGGAATGAACCAAAGATTGCTATGAAAAGGATAGATACAACAACTAGCATAAAATGGTTTTGAATAACAACGTAGGTTCAAGAACGTGGGTAGACCTAACTTAATAGGTAAATTCCCAAGGTCTAAAACCAAGAATAGACAGAGTAGGTTCAAGAACATGGGTAGACCTAACTTAATAGGTAAATTCCCATGGTCTAAAACCAAAGAAAACCAAGGACAGGCAGAATAAATAATCGGGTTTAGACCCAATCTCATAACCACAAAGCTTAAACAACACTTTCCTAATCATGAATCATAGGTGTTTAATCACAGATGTCCTTGTTATGTCAAAGGCAATAGTTTATGTTTTCTAATCAAAGGCATAGGCTTAGTCAAGGAAATAATCCTCATAGTCACAGTCACAGTCATAGGCAATGTTCATAGTCATAGGCAATGTCCAAAGTCATAGGCAATGTTCATAGTCATAGGCAATGTCCAAAGTCATAGGCAAATGCTCATAGTCATAGTCTTATTTGTCCTCGAATCATAACAGTTCTTAATTAGGTTCAAGAATGTAGGCACTGATTCGAATAGAGAGAGAGAGATTTGGCATATTCTTTTATTCCTTTAATTTCATGTCACGAACAAAGAAAAACGTTCAAATCTAAAAATAACTGACTTACAGAGATTAGATTAGAACAGAAAGATGGCGTTGCTAAGATTCATAGAAAAACTGTCGTTGTAGTCGTTTGAACCTCCTCTTGAATCCTAGCTTGACTTGAACCTCTTCTTGAAAATCTTTTAGCAGCATTTCCTCGTCTTGGTTTATTTTATATATATTATTTTATTTATATATTTTAGAGGAGGAGGAGGAGCCATGACTAACAAGAATCTTTGCAGCATAAGGGTAGAAAAGAATTGTTAATAGAGAAGAAGACCAGGGCTATTTATATAGTTGCTCAAGACCTTATCGTACACGCAGCGCTGAGTCAGCATTGAACCTAGTTAAGAAAATAGTCCAGGTTCGCAGATGAATCTAACCAAATCTTATCGTACATGCAGTGCTAAGTCAGCATTGGGTCCCACAAGCTGTTTTGGCACAGAAATTTGAATTTCGAACTTTTGAATTCCTGGAATTTATTTAACTGTTTTATTCACATGAAATATTCTTATATGTATACAATTCCTTTAACGACCATTTTACGCGTATATATATACGCACAACTTTCATTTTATTTTCAAAATTCAAACGATGTTGCACCGTTATTTAATTCTTGCCATATTTCATTTACTATAGCCTTATCTTAAATTTTATCTTTCGTATACATATATTTCTGCATATATATATATATATTCTCATGTATATACATATATTTTCTTTATTTCCTTATATGTACGTTCTTATCCTTTCAAAATTTGAATTTGTATATGTACATATATTTGCATGTTCAGTTGGCCCTCTTTAAAACAGAGATAAAAATTATGCTGCCGCTGGGGTTCGAACCCCCGACCTCCATGTTACAAATCCAATGCCTTAACCAACTGAGCTACAAAGTCTTTTGTTAATAAGTCTTAGAACAATGATAATTATTGTTCTTTCCTTACTTCTCTTTTAAATGTTAGTTACAATACTTAAATTAAACCAATGCATGAATCTTTTTCTTTTAATGTTAATGCATTATGTTTGCAAATCAGTGCATGCAACATATTTACATCGCATGCAACCAATCCTTTCTTTCTTTCATATATTAATTAATTTTCATTATACATCACCATATTAATCTTATCTGTGTATATATATATACATTTTTAATTACATTAAAAATATGGGGTGTTACACATGTAAATGATTAGTAGCATGAAATGGTAGAATTTGTATACCTAGAATTATGGACATAATTTAGAGGGTAAATGGGGCATGACTTGAATTGACAACACTTGTGGATAATTTACATATGAACATAAATTGTAAATATGTAGATTAATTAAAAGATGAATATGCCTAACCCGAGGTTAGAATGAGTTACGGTGTAAGACTGCCCGGAACCGCCCGGCACATCCAGCAACTGTAACAATACAGATCTAATGTGAGAGGTTAGCTCATTAAGCCCAAAAACCCGAGGTTAGATTGAGTTGTGGTGTAAGACTGCCCGGACCCACCCGGCACATCCAACGACCGAAACAATATAGATCTAATGTGAGAGGTTGGTGCTTTAATGAATGAATTAAAGCTAAGAAACAGACAGTCTAAGAATGGTAGGGTTAAGTTAACACAACAGGGCAACACTTAACCAATGTAACATGATGTGTGATAGGGTTAAGTAACACAAGAAGGCAACACTTAACCAATACAACATGATTGTGATAGGGTTAAGTAACACAAGAGGGCAACACTTAACCAATTTAACATGACGAGTGGGTAGGTTAAGTTAACTCGACTGGATTGATGACACTTAACCAATATAACATGATGAACGAGTGGGGTTAAGTTAATGGGAAACACTTAACCAATATATCATGATGAACGAGTGGGGTTAAGTAAATGGAAAACACTTAACCAATATAACATTATGAACGAATGGGGTTAAGCTAAGGGGAAACACTTAACCAATTACAACATGATTGAATGAGAAGGGTTAAGTTAATAAGAAACACTTAACCAACATGACATGATGTGTGGATGGGTTAAGTTAAATTGAATGGATGGATAACACTTAACCAATTTGGGGGGTATACGAATAGACCCTAGATAACCCTAGTAACGGGGACCCATTTCAGCAGTAACCCACATAGATGTATCACGGCACCCTAAACTAGGCAGGGTGGGGCACGATTACTGGGCTGATTATAAGCAGTCAAAATAGCGGCAGGAGGTGCATCAGTGTAGTTCCGACGGAGTATGGGCGTGCACGTGCTCCGGAGTGGAAAAGCAGGCACTGGGCATCAGTAGTATACACTATGCATCTAGAATTTGTGTCGGGTTGTTATCAAAGGGATTGATACACCTTATGGTTGGACCAGCATAGGGTATCTACACGCAAGAGAAGGCCGATTGACACAGACACAAGAAAAATTAATACAAGTAGGGAGCCGAATCGATAGGGTAGTGAGGGTACATCTAACATCTTCATGGCAATTGGGCTGATTGAGGTAAGATCCTCATACTAGATGTACACCTGAAGGCTACCACAATTGCGGGGCTGGGATCACCTTATTATATAACGTAGGATACTAGTTGGGACACTAGTAGGGGATACAGATCCTTTTCACATGATACTAGTTGGGACACTAGTAGGGGATACAAATTGTTCCATAAAAGACACTAGTTAGAATGCTAGTTGGGTGGTGCAGGGAAAAGAAATCAGAGAAAGAACCAAAGCGCATTCAGTGTATCTTACCTTATCATATCTAATGATCATCATTTGTTGTCTTGCTATGCTTATCATCATGGTTATGTCTGGTATTCAGTTTATTCATGTCATGATCCTTTTGCCTGTTTACATGCTAAATAATCATTGAACTTACCAGACTTATGTCTGACCCATTTTCTTTCGCCTTCTTTTCTCCCCCCCCCTCCAAGGTTCACAGGGAGGGAATATCACCACTTAGCTCAGTTTTCTTTCCAAGCTCGAGGATAGTTGATGTATGGCTTTGGACTCTCTTTTCCACTGCTATGGCTGGCTCATGCTTTATTGGGGAATATCATTATTATTTTCTGCTTCTTTATTTTTTTAAACAAGATAGATGCTTTATTGTAATGGGTATTGGTGTTTTGGTGTAGGAAAACAATCTTTGTACAAGCTGTTTTACCATGCTGTTGTTTTGTCCATAAAGTAAAGTTTTATTTATTTTCCACTGTTTAAATTTTGTCTGTTTTGTAATTTATCTGTTCTATACACTTATGACGCTCCACTGAAGTTAATGCATTCCCTTTGTGTGTGACCTTAACGGAGGTGGGGTGTTACACGTGGTATCAGAGCTGAAGGTTACCAGAACAGATAAAGGATTTTGGAATTTGTTTTCAAAAGCATTTTTATAGAGAAGTATTTTCAAAAAACATGTTTTAAAGAAGCGTTTTTCAAGAGAAAACTATTGTTTTCAAAAGGCATATTCTCCCAAGCCATATGCACTATCTTTTGATTCTCTATTTGAATCTTTTCTTCCTTTCTTTTCGCCATAGTTTCGTAGGCGTACGGCACACATGTCGAGGGCGAAGTAGTGCCCAACCTCCATCTGTAGCCGCAGTAGTTTCATCTGCGACTAATTTTCTTTCAAGCCTTGTAGGTTGTCGTGCGATGGAGGTAGTGTCGAGGAACTTGCCAACAAGCTACATAAGGATAGTAAGGATGAGAATAAGAGAGTTTGGGCTAAGAAACACAAGCCCAAGGACAGGAAGCTTGTTGATATGGCTTAATCCACGCAGAAGGAGAAAGGTGAAAAGAAAGAGGCCAAAGTGGAGGAATCACAAACAAGGGATTAGAATATAAGAAGGGTGGAAGAAATAATAGATCCTACGACAAGAGGAAGTGTCTTTTATGTGGTATAGCAGGTCATTTAATTGTAGGAAGAAGAAGACAGGTGGTTGTTTTCAGTATGGTGAAGCAGGGCATCTCATCAAGGATTGCCGAAGGACAAGGACAAGGGCAAAGGACATACTCTTCTAGAGGGCAATTGCATGCTCTCACTGCTAGTGTACCTAAGAGAGGTAGGAATGTTTCTGTTGAGAGTTTAGTTTTTCTTTTCAATCATCCTGTTAGAACTTTGTTTGATCCTGGTGCTTCACATTCTTTTATATCTGCTTCCATAGTTGAGTCTCTGCACCTTAGTACTTGTATAGTAGAAGATCCCATTGTTGTCTCAAATCCAGTTGGGGGTTCAGCTCATTTGTCTATGATTTGAGTTTATATGTAATGCTTACGTTTTTGTTTTCATGGGTTATGGGTTGATTCTAGGGATGGATTGGTTATCCAGTAATGGTGCCATTCTCAATTGTGAAAGGAGGGTAGTTAGACTTTTGACTCGCCTCGGTAATACCCTCGGAATCCCGTGTAACCCTAAGGGTTCTGTCATGCTTAGTTACCTTGAATCTCTTGATACATTTGTTGATGATTTGCAATCTGTTCAAGTAGTCCATGAGTATCCCGATGTCTTTGACGAAGTGAAGGGTTTACCCCTAAAAACGTGAAATAGATTTCCGCATATACTTAGTTGATAACGCCAACCCAGTTGCATTACCCATACAACACGTGGCTCCTAGGGAGAGGAAGGAGCTCAGCAAGGAAGTTAAAAAGTTGCTTGAGAAGGGGTTTATTTGGCGAAGTATTTTTGATTGGGGTGCTCCAGTAGTGTTCGCTACTAAGGTAGATGGTCCACTTCGCTTATGCGTGGATTATAGAGAATTAAACAAGTTGACTAAGAAAAATAGGCACCCACTTCCAAGAATAGATGATTTGTCTGACCAGCTTGTAGGTGCATCTGGTTTCTCCTAACTAGATTTGGCTACAGGGGTTCATCAGCTGAGGACAATATAGACAAGACTGCTTTTAGGACCCCTGGCGATTTCTTTAAGTGGCTCGTCATGCCTTTCGGTTGGACGAATGTGCCCGCTTATTTTGATGACTTAATGAGTAGGGTGTTTAGGGAGTTCCTTAATAAGTTTGTAGAAGTCTTTGTGGACGATATCTTGATTTTCTCAAAGAACGAGGGAGAACATGCTTTGCATTTAAGAGAAGTCATGGATACACTTCGAGCACATCAACTTAAGGCGAAGTTCTCCAAGATGTCATTTTTGGAGAGAAGAAGTAAGGTTTCTAGGACATGTGGCGTCCAAAGAAGGGATATCAGTAGATCCCGCAAAAGTAGTTGCGGTGCAAGACTGAAAGGTCCCAAGGAATGCAACAGAAGTAATAAGCTTTCTTGGACTAGCGGGTTAATATAGGAAGTTCATTAAGAACTTTGCGAAGGTATTAGCCCCACTTACTGGATTACCGAAGAAGAATCTAACCTTTGCTCGGGATATTGATTGTGATGTCGCTTTCCAACGATCGAAGAGGGCTCTTACAACGACCCCAGTTTTGACTTTTACCTTATGGTAGTAAAAGGTTTATGGTATACATGGATGCATGCGGCACAGGACTAGGCGCCATTTTGATGTGAAAAGGAAGGGTAAGGTCATAGCGGATGCCTTAAGAAGAAAAAGGTTGACTTCAAGTCCTCTTTATGTGAAAAGGAAAAGTTCAGAATACACATCAACCTTTGATTTTAAAACCTTCGGTTAAGTTAGTAGTTGCCATCGTTAGGAGTAAGACCTACACTTTTGGATCAAATAAGGACTTCACAAAGAAAAGTCTCTCAGATAGTTGATGAAATAGATAAGTTAAGTAGAGAAGAGACCTCTAATCACCTTACTAACTACACTTGGAAACATGGTTAGCATCTGTTTATTTTCAAGAGATAGTTCTTCCACATGGAATACCCTCTAGTGAATTTTGAAGAACCTTTGAGGAAATGTTAGCATGACACAGCAAAAATTGTAGTCCCGAGTATACTAGAAGGAGAAGAGGTAATGGGTTCCAACTCATATTTTGGAAACAGAAATTAAGAAGCTACGCAATCGTGAAGTTAGGATAGTCAGAGCACAATGGGGTGAAGCTCAAGAAGATGCGACTTAGAAGGCTGAAGACTAGATACGCGCATCATACCTTTTTGAGGGTGTATCCTTGATCTCTCTTTTTCTGTAAAGTTTGTTTACATGCTAGTCTTTATCTTTTAAGTATATCCTCTCGGTCCTTTCCTCGATCCTTAGGTAGAAGCCAATGGATGTAAACATGTGTTTGAGACATGTTATGTTTGGTGGATGCAAGTGGATGTAAGTGTTAGCTAGTGGTTTCTCGTGGATGCATATACACACACATTAGGCACTAGATCGGCTCCGCCACTTCCATATTGCATATGCATGAGTGGATTTATATATATATGGATTGGAACTTGGTGTGTTATCATATGGATGTTGCATTTGAATATATGGTTGTGCACTCATATAGAAATGATATGTATCAATAGGGTTCTTTTGCATACATAATGGACGCATGGCACTATCATGAATTGCATTAAGGAGGTCAATTGAATCAGTAGACCGCCTGATTTTGCATTTGGGCAAGGACATATACACACACTATGCATATGATCATGAAAGAATTATAAATCTTTTAAGGACAATGGATGCCTGTGATTGATGGTTGAGTAGATGGATGTTGGATGTTAGGATGCATTCTTCTTAACTTAGAGATTTCGGGGACGAAATCCTTTCTGGAGGGGAGAATGTGACACCCCGTATTTTCTTTGAATATTAAAATTAACGAATCTAAGAACACTTAATTTTCAAAAGATGAATTGGGTGAAATGGGTTACGCCATTGCGTTCGTCTCGGAATTCTGCTTGAGATAGAGTCCGGGTTTGCGTGAATCTGACTCCGTATGAAGAAGTTATGGAGTTCAGAAGTTTTTAAGAATAAAAGAAAATAAATATAAATAATAAAAACAGTTCAAAATTCAAAATCAGCTGAGCGGGAAATTTCCCACTCAGGGTGTCGACCCCCCCAACCCCCCAAGGGGAATCGACATAGGTGTCAACCCCCTATAGGGGAGTCACATAGGTGTCGACCCCCCCCATAGGGAGTTGACCCCTCCCAGATCCAGCTCCTGTGACGAATTTTTACAGCCCTGTGATGATGTGGCCTTCTCTGATTGGCCAATGACTGATTTTCGAGGTATTAGGGCATATGTGTCATGCTAGGGTTGGCTGGATGACACATCTCTTTGATTTGATGGCTCTGATTCCCCTAGACTAATCTAAAGGCTAGAATTAAACCTAGACTTCTAAATAATCACCCCAAACCTCAACCCTAGAACTCATTCGATGAAGCCATCATGTTGTTCGCCTACAAACTGGCCTAGCCTCCATTCATCTACCCCAAACTAGAGAATCAAATTCAAACTAGGAATCAATTAGAAGAACTAGAGAATCAAACGTCTACATCAAAGGATAGCTTTTCAAATTCAGAAATTAGATCCTAAAAATCAAGATCCATCCTTTTTCTGTAAGTACAATTATTGTTTAGATGTGAACACCTAATAAGAAATCATGACAGTAATAACTGGATCTAGAACTATGCCTAATTCTATTCGTGCCTATCCTTTTGTCAATTCTGAATTGGCTACGCCTATGAGACTAATATGATTGATGTAATGAGACCTATCATGCCTATGAGACTATTGTGATTGACATAATGAAACCTAACATGCCTATGAGACTGTTGGATTGACAAAATGGAACCTATCATGCTTATGGAATATTGTGATTGATTTATCATGTTGTACATCCTATGCCTATGAGACTATTGGACTGACACAATTGAACCTACCATGCTATATATTCAAATTGCATGATAAGTTATGTTCATACATGCTTACATGTTTACATCCAAGCTAGTACCCATGTTTAAGATCTATATAAGTTCATGCTTATACAATTAGATCTATGCTAGTTCGCATGTTAATTGGATCTAATTTAAATGTAAGATCACGTTCATGTGCTTAATTAAGTTTATGTCGTTCTATCCCAAATTTATACTACACATGTTGATCTATATTGTTTATGCATGTTGGAATGTTACATGTCCCTTTCTTTTCCCCTTTGTTTATAAGTTAGGCTAATTTGCGAGCCAAACGTTCTATGTGAATTATGCGAATGAATAACAGGGGAGACGTTGGGGAAAAATATTGCACTACATGCTATTGGCATAGATTGGCTCATAATCATGTAAATGATTAGTAGCATGAAATGGTAGAATTTGTATACCTAGAATTATGGACATAATTTAGAAGGTAAATGGGGCATGACTTGAATTGACAACACTTGTTGATAATTTACATATGAACATAAATTGTAAATATGTAGATTAATTAAAAGATGAATATGCCTAACACGAGGTTAGATTGAGTTACGCTGTAAGACTGCCTGGAACCGCCCGACACATCCAGCAACCGTAACAATTTAGATCTAATGTGAGAGGTTAGCGCATTAAGGCCAAAAACCCAAGGTTAGATTGAGTTGCGGTGTAAGACTGCCAGGAACCGCCCGACACATCCAGCGATCGCAACAATATAGATCTAATGTGAGAGGTTGGTGCTTTAATGAATGAATTAAAGCAAAGAAACAGACAGGCTAAGAATGTAGGGTTAAGTTAACAGAACAGGGAAACATTTAACCAATGTAACATGATGTGTGATAGGGTTAAGTAACACAAGAAGGCAACACTTAATCAATACAACATGATGTGTGATAGGGTTAAGTAACACAAGGGGGCAACATTTAACCAATGTAACATGACAAGTGGGTGGGTTAAGTTAACTCGACTGGATTAATGACACTTAACCAATATAACATGATGAACGAGTGGGGTTAAGTTAATGGGAAACACTTAACCAATATAACATGATGAACGAGTGGGGCTAAGTAAATGGGAAACACTTAACCAATATAACATGATGAACGAATGGGGTTAAGCTAAGGGGAAACACTTAACCAACTACAACATGATTGAATGAGAAGGGTTAAGTTAATAAGAAACACTTAACCAACATGACATGACGTGTGGATGGGTTAAGTTAACTTGAATGGATGGATAACACTCAACCAATTTGGGGGGTATACGAATAAACCCTAGAAAACCCTAGTAACGGGGACCCATTTCAGCAGTGACCCACATAGATGTATCACGGCACCCTGAACTAGGCAGGGTGGGGCACGATTACTGGACTAATTATAAGTGGTCAAAATAGCGGCAGGGGATGCAGCAGTGTAGTTCCGACGGAGTATGGGTGTGCACGTGCTCCGGAGTGGAAAAGCAGGCACTGAGCATCATTAGTATACACTGTGCATCTAGAATTTGTGTCGGGTTGCAATCATAGGGATTGATACACCTTATTGTGGGACTAGCACAGGGTATCTACACACAAGAGAGGGCCGATTGACACAGACACAAGAAAAATTAATACAAGTATGGAGCCGAATCGATAGGGTAGTAAGGGTACATCTAACATCTTCATGGCAATTGGGCTGATTGAGGAAAGATCTCATACTAGATGTACACTTGAAGGCTACCACAATTGCGGGGTTGGGATCACCTTATTATATAACTTATGATACTAGTTGGGACACTAGTAGGGGATACAGATCCTTTTCATAGGATACTAGTTGGGACACTAGTAGGGGATACAGATTGTTCCATAAAAGACACTAGTTAGAGTGCTAGTTGGGTGGTGCAGAGAAAAGAAATCAGAGAAAGAACCGAAGCGCATTCAGTGTATCTTACCTTGTCATATCTAACGATCATCATTTGTTGTCTTGCTATGCTTATCATCATGGTTATGTCTAGTATTCAGTTTATTCATGTCATGATCCTTTTGCCTGTTTACATGATAAATAATCACTGGACTTACCAGACTTATGTCTGACCCTTTTCTTTCGCCTACTTTTCTTCCGTTTCCCCCTCCTCCCCCCTCCCCCCAGGTTCACAGGGAGGGAATATCACCACTTAGCTCAGTTTTCTTTCCAAGCTCGAGGATAGTCGATGTATTGCTTTAGACTCTCTTTTCCACTGCTATGGCTGGCTCATGCTTCATTAGGGAATATCATTGTTATTTTCTACTTCTTTATTTTGTTAAACAAGACAGATGCTTTATTGTAATGGGTATTGGTGTTTTAGTGTTGGAAAACAATCTTTGTACAAGCTGTTTTACCAAGCTACTGTTTTATCAATAAAGTAAAAGTTTTATTTATTTTCCGCTATTTAAATTTTGTCTTTTTTGTAATTTATATTTCTATACACTTATGACGCTCCATTGAAGTTAATGCATTCCCTTTGTGAGTGACCTTAACGGAGGTGCGGTGTACAGAATCAAATAGCATTTTTGGGCAAGATTTTTAATACAGAATTTCCAGAATTCTCATGGGGATTCACGTTAATTAATCAAGACCACATGTGAAATCAAAGATTAAGGGATTCGAAAACCCTATAAATCAAACCATACATCACAGGCAAATTGGTATCGAATCCACAAAAAAAAATCAATTCATAATACTCACAATCATCTTTGAAGTTTCGTTCGCAATCCCAAATCATTTGACAAGTGAGCAACACATTCGAAGAATCAGAGAATTTAATCAACCATTTTTTAAAAGTCGCGATTTAGAGTAAAAATTGCAAAACCCTAATTTTATCTTTCGGCCACCATTGAAGTCAAGAGAGGGAGCCAACATTTTTGTGACAATTCAAAGTGAAGAGGGCCTTACCCTTTTATTTTATATGCAATAGTGTTTTAATAGGGTTTTGTTTTTATATGTTATTTTAAGTCGTTTTAATTGTTGTAATCGATCAAGATTTTTCTAGTTTTCTGTAAACTAGGTTTTTAGTTATAGGGTTTGTAAAAGGGAAAATCTAATCTTAGAGTTCTAGATCAGTGCAAGGTTTTGAGCGTAGGATTAGAACAGTTGCGAGTGGGTGTCGCGAGTTTACAGGGAAATTGCAAGCCTAGAGATTGTTTTAATTCTAGTATAAACCTTGGGGAATGCAACAGTAGGCAGGGGTTTGCCGAAGCTGGGTAAAATTTGTGTCATTTATTTTCTGCATTTATGTATTCTGCTATGATCTGTGTTGTGATAATTTTTATATTCCTCAAAACTACAATAAACCTTATTCACCCCCTCTAAGGTAAATCTAGATCCTACATGCATTCCTCCTTAAGGCATCTATTCTGATGTCGAAAGTCCTTCATGGTTGCCTTCCATTGGTTGATAACCCTATAAGGATTGACATCTCTTTTATGTCCCATTGTCGTTATTGTGGTGCCAGAGCGGTTGAAACTATCTTACATTAGCTCTTGGATAGTGAAACGGTTGTCCCTGTATGGTCCCACTTTGGGGCGCTTGCTGGTTGTTCGATGTCTCATTGTTCCCTCCTTTGTTCCATCAACTTCCGGTGGGCTAAACGTTAAGCAAGAATTTTTGCTATATTCTTTTTAATCTTATTCCTTGTCTCATTTACTGGCAACTTGGTGTGCGAGGAACAAAGCAGTTTTTGATGATTCACCCATGTTACCTGTGCCCATCATTAGGAAGGTCTCGATCAATATCCATTTTGCATTCATAGGACGGCTTTTTATGGGTTTCCTTAATCTTGCATTGATCTCCATCTCTCATACCCTTTCCGTTCCCTAGGGACTAGATCTTGAGAAGGGGTTGGTTGATCCCTTGTTGTTGGCCGATTGGTCGCTTTTTCCCTCTTTTTCCCTTCTTCTTTTTTCCCTTCTTCTTTTTTCCCTTCAGGGTTGGCCTCCAAGATGTCTCTTTCTTAGGTTGCTAGTTTTTTCTTGTTTGGCTTTGGCGGGACAGAGCAGGCTAGGAAGTTCTTTCTAGTTTGGAGCTCGGGTTTCCTTTTAGAGATGGATTAGCCTTCCCTTTCTAGGTTAAGATGAATTTTGCTTATTTGGCTTAAAAGGGTCAGAGTAGGCTTGGCAAATCTTATTTGTTTAGAGTTTGGGTTTCCTTCCATAGATGGATGTTGTAACACCCAGTAAATTTTAAAACATTAATTTGATAAACTAAAGAATACTTAATTAAATATTTGGAATTAAGTGAAACGGACTGTACCGTTGCGTTCTTCTTGGAATTTTGCTTAAGATAGACTCCGAGTTTGCATAAAACAGACATTGTATGTAGAAGATATTAAGGTTTGAAGTTTGTATACATATAAGCACAATATATATATATATATATATTAAAAACCAATCTAGAATTTAAATTAACGACGCGGGGAAGGGGAGAAATCGGCCCGTTAGGGGTCGACCCCGGTCCCCATGGGTGTCGACCCCATAACGGTTGTGTCGACCCCTATGTCGACCACGGGGTCCACCCCACCGAGATCTCGGCAGATTCCTGCCTTGCACCTGGACACGGCTCAGATTGAATTAGCCTATTCTTCAGCAACAACAGGAGTTATATGTATTCAAGTATCTGTGCAACAACATCAACAATCTTTCCTTTGTTCTTAGATCCGATCCTGGTTAGTTTATGTTATTTTTTAGATGTAAACATTTAAAATGTAATATTGACATGTCTAAAAGTTGGATTTAAGCCTATGCCTATTAATAACTTGAACCGTAACAGATACCATTACTTGTACATTTGATCCATTGTTCTCATATGCCCAAATTCTGCCATTATATGCCTATATTGTTATTATGGTCAATTTTATCCTCAGACGACTGTTTTGTTATTATGCCTGTTCTTGTTCTCTTCCCTTCCTCTTTCCCTTTTATCTTTATAACCAGGCTACCTTCAAGCCTAGGCATAGCCCTGAAATATGCGAACGCATGAAATTGGGAACGATGGGGAATGTTGACATTGGGGCATAACTTGTATTGGGAAATTGAGGCATAACTTGTATTGGGAAATTAGGGCATAACTTGTAATGGGATTTTGGGGCATAACTTGTAATGAACATGAATAATTGGCTAGGAACGAATATGCCTAAAACTATAGTAATTGAAAATTGTAATTGCACTTCGACACGAGGTTAGATTATACTTGTGGTAGAAGTCTGCCTGGAACCTCCCGACATATCCAGCAACCGCAAGTGGTTAATCTAATGTGAGGGGTCGATGGCATAAATGTACACGTAACGGTGCTAAGACACGAGGTTAAGTCTAGCTTGTGGTAGAAGTCTGCCCGGAACCGCCCGACATATCCAACAACCACAAGTAGTCAACTTAATGTAAGAGGTCTGGTGCATAAATGAAAAATGACAAGAATCTGTTAACCAGAAACACTTAACCTATTTAAACCTGTGTGGTTACATAGACGTGACGAATTGAGTAGGGGTTAAGTAAACTTGCTTGAATCAGTGGGAGGGGTTAAGTTATCTTGTATAAAACCGACAAACTTAACCTATATAACATGTTGCTTGAATCAGTAGGAGGGGTTAAGTTATCTTGTATAAAACCGATAAACTTAAAATATATAACATGTTGCTTGAATCAATGGGAGGGGTTAAGTTATCTTGTATAAAACCGACAAACTTAACCTATATGACATGTTACTTGAATCAGTGGGAAGGGTTAAGTTATCTTGTATAAAACTGACAAACTTAACCTGTATTATAAGTAAGGGTTATGCAATCTTGTTAAATCGTTAGGAATAACCTGTCAAAATCCTACTAGTGGGGATACAAGCCTAGGATGGTAGCTTGTATCATCTGTGTGGGACCCTTATAAGTCAATAACCCATCTTGGTATCAAATGGGGAACTCAGAACTAGGTCGGGGTCAGGGCTCACTTACCGAGTTGATTGTAAGAGGTTCAAATAGGTGAGGGTGTTGACAGCGCAGGATCCAACGGAGTTATGTGCGTGCATGGTTCCGACTTGCTTGTAGAAAATTAAGACGCTGTGACATCTGTAGGTATTGTAGTGCATCTTGAAAATAAACGGGTTGCCATCTTAGTAAGTGATACATCCTATTGTGGGGCCAGCACAAGGTATCTACAGAGTAGGGAGCCAATTGTTTGGGGGTAGTAATGAGGGTATATCTAGTCTTGTTTGTGTAGAAGCCCATTATTCTTGTTGGGGGTAACACCTGTCATTTCTGATGGGCTGGATTGTTAGGGGTAAAACCTGTCACTAGAAGTACACCTAAGTCTAACATCTGTTTTTTAAGTATCATCTTGTTCTGTTATACTAGTATTGGTGTGGAGAAAAGTATTAGAGAAGCTCAATATATTCCATCATGTTTATTCTGCCTATCATGCTCAGTATGTTATACCTATCTTATAATATTGTTATTGCTCTCATCCAGTTTATATGCCTGTCATAATGCTTTTACTTATTTATATGCTAAACGTAACTAGACTCGCTAGACTTTATGTCTGACTCATTTTGTTTCCTCTTCTTTCTCTGCCATTTCCCCCCAGGTTCTCAGGGTGGGAATACTCAGGCTTGATTTGGATACTCTCTTTCATTTTGCTGGGCACGGCTTAGATGTACTGTTTGATTCCGTATCTTCTCTACTATGGCTATATTTTAGGGACTATGCTCTTTTCATATATTATTGTACTCTGATTATGATTTTAGTACAAGATAGGAGTTTTATGTTGATGTAATGAATTTTCAGTATTTCAGACTTATTATGTAATTGGGTTTGGACCACGAAGCTTTCCTATTAAATAAAGTTTTAATTCCGCTGTTATTTTATATCTGCCTTGTGATGTTCTATTTCTGTTTACCTATAACGCTTCATGAAACTTAATGCATTCTGATCAGAGTGACATTAATGGACGTGGGGTGTCACACTTGGTATCAGAGTTGAAGATTACCAGATCAGATAAAAGATTTTGAAATTTGTTTTCTAAAATATTTTAAAAGAAAGCATTTTCAAAAGAAAAGTCTGTTTGAAAAACATATTCTCCAAAGGCATAGGAAATATCTTTCGATTCCCTGTTTAAATCCCTTTTTCCTTTTCTTTTCAGCATGTCTGGGGAACCTAATATTCCTAAGGACGTTCAGATACCAGCTTGGTTTCTTTGGTATTTGGAGGCTACGACACCAGCCAAAGGCCAAGCAGAGGCCCCTTCCCCAGCTGTAGTCGCTGTTCCTCCTCCTCCTCCCCATGTTGATAATTTCTATAAGATATGCAAGGACTTCTGTGCTATGGGCAGAAAACCATTCCAAGGAACTGAGACTTTTGTAGAAGCAAGGAATTAGCTTAAAGAGACGGAGAATTTTTTTGGAATTTTTGAAGTTGACGATCGTAGGAAGTTTCAGTTAGTTGTTTGGTAGCTAAAAGATGAGGCCTCGTTTTGGTGGGAAGTAACGCATGTGGGACATCCAGTTGAGACCTGGGAGGATTTCCGACAGAGATTCAAAATGAATTTTCTTTCTCGAGTCGAGCAAAGTGTGCAAATGGAAAGGTTTTTGGCACTTAAACAAGGAGGCATGTCTGTCAAAGAGTATGTTAATAAGTTCAATCAATTGGTTGGAGCTAGTAAATACCCCGCACAAGAAAGCTTTGAGGTTTGCTAAAGGTTTGAAAAAACCCCTTCATGGGTTGGCTATGTCTCATATTCCAATGGGAGCAACTTTTGAGAGACTCGTTGACATGGCATTGCTGTATAAAGAGGATAAAGGAGAAAAGAAAGAGGCCAAAGTTGATGAATCACAAAACAAGAAAGTGTGGCCCCAGAAAGAACAACAACAACAAAAGAAGGGCGGAAAGAACAATAAGGCCCAAGAAAAGAGGAAATGCTATAATTGTGGGTGCGCGGGTCATTTGGTTAAAGACTACAGAAAAAGGAAGAATGCTTTCTTCCAATATGGAGAGGTTGGACATCTTATTAAGGATTTCCTGAAGAGGCAAGGACAGGGCCAAAGGGCGGGATCTTTTGGAGGGCAAGTGCATGCTCTCATGGCTGATGTACCGGATAGAGGTAGGAAAGTTTCTATTGAAGGTTTGTTTTATCTTTCCGATCATCCTGTTAGAACTCTTTTTGATTCTGGCGCTTCGCGTTCTTTTATATCTGATTCTATGGTTGAGTCTCTACACCTTAGTACTAGTATGATTTTGGATTCCATTGTCGTCTCAAAAACCATAGGAGGTACGACTCATTTGTCTATGATTTGTCGGGGTTTGAGAATATCTGTGTTGGGCATCGAGTTTGAATGTCATGCATATGTGCTTGGTTTCATGGGCTTTGGTTTGATTCTAAGGATGGATTGGCTAGCCATGTATGGTTCTATTCTAGATTGTGAGAGGAGGGTCGTTAGACTTTCGACTTGCCATGTTAGGACCCTCGAGATTTCTTGTGACCCTAAAAGGTCTATCATGCTTAGTTTTCTAGATTCACTTGATGCATTTATCGATAATTTATGATCTGTACCAGTAGTCTGTGAGTATCCCGATGTTTTTGAGGAGGTTCGAGACATACCTCTGAGGTGCGAGATTGATTTCTGTATTTATTTGATAGACAATGCAAAGCCAGTTGCATTGCCAGTGCTCCACATGATTCTAAGAGAAAGGAGGGAGCTCAGCAAGCAAGTAGGTGAGCTACTTGAGAAAGGATTTATTAGGCGAAGCATATCTGAATGGGGTGCTCCAATAGTATTCGCCACTAAGGTGTATGGTTCGCTTCTCTTATGTGTGGATTATAGAGAGTTGAATAAACTCACTAAGAAGAATAGACACCCACTTCCGAGGATTAATGATCTGTTTGACCAGCTTGTTGGTGAATCTATTTTCTCTGAGTTAGACTTGGCCACGGAATTTCATCAGTTGAGGGTGGCCGAGGATAGTATAAACAAGACCACGTTTAAAACTCCAGATGGTTTCTTCAAGTGGTTCGTCGTGCCTTTTGGGTTGACGAATGCACCCGCCTATTTTGTTGATCTGATGAGTAGGGTGTTTCTAAATAAGTTCGTTGTGGTCTTTGTTGATGAAATATTGATTTTCTTGAACAACGAAGAAGAGCATTCCCAACATTTAAGGGAGATTTTGAAAACTCTCCGTGCGCACCAGCTTAAGGTGAAATTCTCCAAATGTCATTTTTGGAGAAAAGAGGTGAGATTTCTAGGGCATGTGGTCTCTAAAGATAGGATATCAGTAGATCCCGCATAGGTAGTTGCAGTTCAAGATTGGTAGATCCCCAAGAATGCAACGGAGGTGAGAAGTTTTCTTGGATTAGCAGGCTATTATAGGAATTTCATTAAGGACTTCGCAAAGATATCAGCCCCACACACCAGACTGATGAAGAAGAATATGACATTTTCTTGGGATATAGACTGTGAGGATGCTTTCCAGCGATTGAATAGATCTCTAACAACAACCCCAGTTTTGACTTTTCTTGGTGGGAACAAAGTGTTCACAGTATACACTGATGCATGTGGTATACATGGCTTGGCGCGATTCTAATGCAAGAGGAAAGGGTAGTATGTTATGGAGGTAGACAGTTGAGAATTCATGAGAAGAACTACCCTACCTATGACTTGGAGTTTGCTGCCATAGTATTCGTGGTTAAGACTTGGCGCCATTATTTGCTAGGAGAGAAGTTCGAGTTGTACACCGATCATAAGTTTCTCAAGTACTTGTTCTCGCAGAAGGATGTCAACTTGAGGCAACAAAGATGGATGGAGTTCTTAACGTCCTATGACTTTGAGATTTCTTATACCCCTAGCAAGGGTAATGTGGTGGCAGATACATTGAGTAGGCAGAGGATGGCCTTGAGTCCTCTATTTGTAGAGAGGCAGAGCATGGAGTACATATCGACTTTTGATTTTAAGCCCTCTACCGAGTTTACACGTGGTTTATTTGCAACATTAGAGGTGCGACCTACTCTATTGGACTAGATAGGAACTTTGCAGCGAGAAGGCCTTCAGATAGCAGATATCTTGGATAGGCTCAGTAGAGGGGAGACTTCCAGTCACCTCTGTAGATATTCCACGGATGATAGAGGATGGTTACGACGAGATGGAAGGCTTTGTGGTCCCTGAGTTGGGTGTTTGTTGAAGGCAGTCCTTGAGGAAGCCCATCATTCTAGGATGATTATTCATCTTGGTGGTGATAAGATGTATAAAGATATGAAGAGGGTTTTCTTTTGGGCTGGGATAAGGAAAGATATGGCAGAGTTTGTTTCTTGATGTTTGATTTGCCAGCAAGTTAAGGCTGAGAAAAGGAAGCCTGGTGGCTTGCTTCATCCATTGGAGGTTCCACATTGGAAGTGGGAGAGCTTCTCTATAGATTTCATTGATGGTTTGCCTAGATCGAGGAAAGGCAACACCAGTATTTGGGTTATAGTTGGAAGGCTTATTAAGAGCGCTCATTTCATTCCTGTTAAGAGTAAGAGGATGGCAGCATGGTTGGCAACAGTTTATCTTCGTGGGATAGTCTGTCTACATGGAGTACCTTACAGTATCATAAGTGATCGTGACCCTATATTCACTAGTGAATTTTGGAGGAGCTTGCAAGAAGCAGTAGGTACACAGTTATGTTTGAGCACCGCTTATCACCCCCAGACCGATGGGTAGACGGAAAGGGTGAATAGAGTTCTTGAGGATCTTCTAAGACTGTGTATCCGAGACTTCGGAGGGACTTGGGAAAAGCATCTTCCTTTAGTGGAGTTCGCTTATAACAACAGTTATCAGGCTAGTATTGGCATGGCACCCTTCGAGGCACTATATGGACGACCCTGTAGATCACCGACTTGTTGGTGGGAGTCTACAGATAGGCCTTCTATTTGGACCTGAGATGATTAGGGAATCTTCAGAGAAGATAGATCTTATTTGAAGAGCATGAAAACAGCTCAGGACAGACATAAGCCCTACGCAGACAAAAGAAGGACTAATATCGAGTTCGAAGTTGGAGACATGGTTTTCATCAAGGTATCACCCTTGAGGAGAGTGGTTCGCTTCGGATTTGTTGGGAAATTAGCACCAAGATTTGTAGGGATATTTCCCATAACAGAAAGGATTGGCTAAATGGCCTATAGAGTAAAGCTACCAGAGAGATTAGCCAGTGTTCATGATGTTTTCCACATTTCTCATTTACGGAAATGCTTGCATGATACCGCAGAAGTAGTTGATCCGAGTATGCTTGAGGAAGTAGAAGTGGAAGGTGAGGCGACAGTTAGACAAGTTCCTACCCATATTCTTGGATCAGAGGTTAAGAAGCTACGCAACCGAGAGGTCAAGTTGACGAAGGTTCAATGGGGAGAAGACCCCGAGAATGCAACTTGGGAGACTGAAGACAAGATTCGCACTTTGTACCCTTTTCTTTTCAAGGGTATGTTCTTAACTTCTTTTCCAAAGCTTTTTATTCATACTTGCTTCTGTCATTTAAGTATACCCTATCGATCGAATCTTTGATCTTTAAGTAGAAATCCTATGGATGTAAACATGTGTTTGAGGCATGTTACGTTTGATGGATGCAAGTGGTTGTAAGTTTTTGCTAGTGGTTGCTCGTGGATGCATATACACACACATTAGGCACTAGATCGGCTTAATCACTCTCATACTGCATATGGATGCATGTACATATTTTTCTTCTTTTCATGGATGAAAGTGGGTGTATCATCATATGGATGTTGCATTTAAATGGATGATTGTGCATGCATATAGCCTTTACATATTATACTAGGATTGTTTGCATACATTTTATTTCATGGCTCGAACATGGATTGCATTAAGGAGGTCGACTGAATCAGTAGACCGCCTGATCTTTCGCATTAGAATATGGACATATACACACACCTTTACATATGTTCATATAAGCATTAGAAATCCTTTAAGAACAATGGATTCCTGTGATTGGTGGATGAGTAGATGGATGATGGATGTTAGGATATACTTTCTTCTTAACATAGAGATATCGGGGACGAAATCCTTTGAGTAGGTGAGAATTTAACACCCATATTTTTTTAAAAATTAAGTTGATAAACTAAAGAATACTTAATTAAACATTTGAAATTAACTGAAAAGGACTGCGTCATTGCATTCGTCTTGGAATTCTGCTTAAGATAGACTTTGAGTTTGCGTAAAACGGACATCGTACGTAGAAGATATTAAGGTTTGAAGTTTGTATACATATAAACATAATATATATATATAACCAATCCAGAATTTAAATTAACGATGCGGGGAAGGGGGAATCGGCCCATTAGGGGTCGACCCCATAACGGGGGTGTCGACCCCTATGTCGACCCCAGGGTAGACCCCACCGAGATCTGGGCAGATTCCAGCCCTGCACTTGGACACAGTTCTGGGCGAGATTCGTTGACAATAAGCTATAAATAGGACCTTATTCTCATTGTTTTTACACACCAAAAACAATGGAGACAACTAGATGTTGCCCCAGCTCAGATTGAATTAGCCTATTCTTCAGCAACAACAAGAGTTATACATATTCAAGGATCTGTGCAACATTAACAATCATTCCTTTGTTCTTAGATCCAGTCCTTGTGAGTTTATGTTATTTTTTAGATATAAACATAATCCAGTCCTTGTGAGTTTATGTTATTTTTTAGATATAAACATTTAAAACGTAATCTTGACATGCCTATAAGCTGGATCTAAGCATATGCCTATATATGACATTCAAACGCAATTACATGATTTTATTGAGATGATATTTCATACAATTATTGCTTGCTACTCTGTCGTATATTTATATTACATTTTATTCATTCATTGTGAGATATACAAAAGATTATTCTGCTTTTGTTCTTCTTTTATGATCGTCTCATGTCAACCGGACACAGTTGCAAGACTTTATTTGGCTATTTGATGCAATGGTGTATAGCGGTCGTTGCAATATATATATTTATATGGTTATTTTTAACAAAACTAACATCTTGAGTGTTAACAGGTAATGACCTTCCCAACTTGAATTTTTTTATATTAACATTGTATATGTGATAAAATAAGACAGTCCATGTTCCTTTTAAAAAAACATGTAGTTTAATGTACTTCGACATGGATATTTGGTAGCCATGTCTGTAGGACTCTATATGTGTGCACACGGACTCTGTCCTATGCACATGCATGTGTGTGCATACGTACGTAACTATGTAGGTGTGTGTAATCAGAACTATGCGATGAAAATAGTGCTTAGGTTTGCTAATAGACTCATATTTGAGATATGTCCTGCATACACTTACACTACAAGAAAAAAATGATTTTGCAGTGGAAAAATCCATTTCCAATTCGTCGCAATATTGGTTTTAGCGATGGGTTTTCTGTATAACACTGTTATCGGTAAAAACCGTAACGATAATTATGTCAAAATTTGGCGATGGAACAGTTTTCCGTCATTATACTATTTATATAATAAAAATATAATTTTATTTATTAATTTAATTTTAATTTATTTACCAACTATTTGCTGACGGATAAGTAATTTATAATAAATTATTATTTATAAAAGGCGTTGGTAAACCCTTATTAATTGTCCATGGATTTGCGATGGATTTAAATTTACATGAACATTTAATTCAGCATCATCTGTTGGAAATTTGTCAGTAAAACCTTTCAAATTAGAAAGGAAATAACGACAGAATATTTGCCATGTTTAAATTTTAACTTTCCTTTTTTGCCGGTAATCCGTCACTATTCCCCTTCTAATATGTAGATATACACGTGTGTACATATGTATTTTTATTTATCAAACTAATATCATTAAACTGTGAATATTAAAATAAATAGCATATCCGAAAAACAAAGATAAATTTGCCTACAATATTAATTTTAAACTGAGAAGAACATCCATAATTACATACAAAAAAGAACAACATCAATCAATATTTCCATTCAAAAAATATAATTGTTACTACATATACATCTTGTTTAGATACATCTAAATTTAAGCAATAAGCGAATCGCAATGAATTAATTGAAAATCATACAGGCCACCTATTACTTTAGTTTCGACTTCTTCTCGCTTCAGTAACTCAAACTCCTTAAGCCTATCAACACTGAATGATACTTGTTAAAAAAAACTGATTTTGAATCTAGGGTAATATGAAGAGCCATTATCATGAAAAACAACTATAGAAAAAGATTGTAAAAACAAAGAAGAGTTGTCTCACACATCCAAGGAAAGATTGAACAACATAATCTTTCAAGCAAGGCAAGGCGAAAGCTCTAAGTCGACCACCGTGTTTAATGAGATCTCTTTTGGAGCTTTCTTCTTGAATGTACTGTAAAATTAATAAATTGGAAAAAAAGACTCACTATTACCATTAGCAAACATGGTATCTAATGAGATCTCATCCAGGGTAATATTATGCATATAAATCTAATGTTGCTTACTACCAAGGTTTCTAAATCATAAATGTGTGAAGAACATGATTTTCATTAACTTAGTAAGAAATAAAACAGATTTTCAGCACATCACAAATCTAGATATATATATGAATATTATACACTACAATGAAATAACCATTTCACTGCCAAAATTTCTACTCTTCATTGCATAGCTACCTATCTCGGTCTTCCACTCTCCACTGCCAAAATTTCTACTCTTCATTGCATGCCTTTGTATAGTAGAATAATAGCATGACCTAACTTCTGGACTTCCAGACTCTTAAGTCAAGCATGACGGCTTACATTGATCAAATTTGCTGTCTTCTCCATGTAGGTATACTAGGCTAGGATGTTTATTCTTCCTTCAAAATTGATCAAAATGGTTAGGTTGGCATTCATGAGATTTTTATGGAAGGGAAGGAATGTTGGTCGATACTTCTCTCCTATTGATTTCAAAGTGATAGAAAAACCTCTCGGTAAAGGCGGGCTTGGCATTGTTAACTTGTCTACTTGGAACAGAGTTGCGTTCCTTAAACACGTGGACAACTTTTTGAACAATCGTGAGAGTATTTGGGTTGAATGGTCTAAAAGATATATCATTAAACAAAAAATCTTCAGGTCTCTGCAGCAGCCGCTAAAGATAAGTTGGACCTGGCGTTGTATATTCGAAATGCGTGAAACAATCCTTCCGCATCTTCAATACAAATTGCAAACGAACTCTGATATTTAGTTGTGGCTTGACACGTGGCTTGACAAGGGTATAATATTGGCTAGAACTCTCACGCATCTTGAAATTGAGGTGTCAGGCTTGAGCAATGCTGCCAAAGTTAGTGACTACATTCAACACAACAATATTTGCCTACCTATAGCCTCAGTAGAGACGATAAATCAATTATGGAGGGCTGCAAGACTTCTGAAAGTAGCAAACAATGAGGAAGAAACAACACAATGGGGGTAAAGAAGGAAAAGCTTGTTGTAGAATGGAGTTTTGATGACAACAACCTTATTTCAATATTAATTGGTCATAAAATATATTAACACTTTTATCTAGAATTTATATATATATATATATATATATACACACACACACACACACACACACACACACATACATATGCAGGATTTATATGTGCGAATTTATACTGAAGACTGTACAGTTTAAAGACATTAGAGATTCAGATTTCAGAGATGATTCAAGACTCATGAGTACTCAAGAGTTCAAGATAAATATAGTAATAGAGTCTAGATTAATTGAGACTCTGAATAGAACTCCAGGTTTAAATTTAAATTTAAATTTAAATTCGAATTCAAATTTAAATTTAAATTCAAATTTTGTTTTTCAAATTCTGATTTCAAAGTCTATTTTCAAATTCTATCTTCTTTGTTTTATTTTCTTTACTTTAATTTTTATTTTAAGCTCAAGTTTTATAAGTTTTATATTTATACTTTATATTTGTTAATTCTATAATTTTATAAATATGTTTATATAGTTTATATTTATGTTTTCATATGATTTCCTACTTTATAATATTCATTTAACACTATGTTTTAATTCAAGAATTTCCATAATTATATATATAACAAAACACTTCAAAAAATGCTCAAAATTTAGTTTTACACATGCATATGTCGACAAACATTTATATACATGTCGACATATAACTGTCATTTTTTTTCAAAATTGAAACGAAGTGTCTTTTCACTATTTGTGACGCTCCGGAAACGTTGCAACTTTTCAAATGTTAAAATAAGGGCTGATTTTGAATTTTGTTTCATTCTTCTTCTCCGTCTTCATCTTCTTTCTTTACACTATTATATCTTCTCATTTTTATGATTTCTACACTTATACTCTGCCGAATTCAATTCTATTTTCTTAAACTTCTTCTCTTCTCACTCTCTACTCATTACTCTCTGAATCAAAGTGCTATTGAAGAGTTATAGGGCTATTGTAATTGTTTGTGTAGTGTTTGGAATCGGTGGCATCCCTTGTAGCCATGAAATTAAGGAAGGTAATTGGTGGTATTCCTTGTAGCTGTGAAATCAAAGAGGATGTACTTGATCAAGTGTGTGTGTGGAATCGATGGTATCCCTTATATCTGTAAAATCAAGGAGGATTGTAATTGGATATTGATATAGTAATAAAACTCTGCGCAATCCAGCGTTGTGTGAGACTGGACGTAGGAACAATTCCGAACCAATATAAAATCCAGTGTGTTCTTTCTTTTTCTGCATTTTATTTCTGTTTATTTTTGTGTTTGTACTTGATTATGTGATTGTTTTTGTCGTGTTTGATTCATATAATGGATCATATAAGTTTTAGATTTTGTTTAAATTCTCAATAACACTATTCTCCCCACTCTAGTGTTAGTTTTGCCTTAACGATCCATTCCGCAATCCCTCATGATTGGTATCAGAGCAAGGTCTTTCAAAAAGTTCAAAATTTTATTTTTGAAAAATTTTAAACGACAAATTTTGAAATAATTGTTAACACTAGTTTTAATTCATGTATTGCACAATATTAGATGAGTCTGTATTCAATTTTATTGAAAAAATCAAGTTACCATGATTTGATTTTTGAAATTTAAAATTTTGATTATTTTTATTTTAATTTTTAAATTTTGATATATGGATATGTTACAAAACCATCATGTTTAAAATTATAGATTAGTTAGTTTGAAAAGTTATTTGATTATTTGAAAAGTTGTGTTGTTTTACAGGAAAAGATGTGCTATATGGTTATTGGAAATTCAAATTCTGAAATGGCGGCTGTTGAAAATTCAAATTCTGGAATGGTGTGTTACATGGCTGCTGAGAATTCAAAACTCTTATGAACACATGGTAGAAATCAAAAAGAGGAGAAGAGTAATGACAATTGGTGAAAAGACATCAAGAAGAAATGGATATATATATAACATAATTCAGCAAAGATATGGGTACCAGATCAATTTATAACCTTGGGTTTCATCTACAACTTATCTTCATATTGTACTTCTCTTCATTTGCTTCGTAATGTCGCTGATCTCATGTGAATCCGTCAAGAATTGACCAAGTAATGATCAAATGAAGTTTTGGTGAATAAAGAGAGAAGAAACCAAAACCGTCGACGATTATCTTCAAATTTCATCCACAGGTTAGAATATTTTCTCCTAAATCCTTTTGTAGATTGTAGTTCTCTTTCTCGAGGTCATTTTGATGGGTAGATCGTCAAATTTCGATCAAAATTGAGTGAGATATGACTATTTGAAGTTGGCTATGCAAAACTGAAAAATTGTTACGGGATTTCATGCATGTCTCTTACTGATTCGACTTGCTGCACCCCAATACCATCCAAATTCATCCCCAAACTGTTACTATATCGTAGTCCTTGCATTTCACTTCGATTTGCCACTGATTTCGTTCAATTCCATTAAGAAAGGAAGAAGTTATGCCTCTTGAAAATTTGACTGAAAGTGATAAACGAGAAGAAGAAGAGAAGAGATCGTCAAGAGAAATGACTTTTGGGCCTATTTATAATGGTTGATGTGTCTTTTCATTCAAATTCAAAATTCAAATTTGAAATTTTGGCGCTAAGTTGGTTGAACTACTAAATCTTCAATATATTTCCCATACTGACTTCAAATTTAGCAAACGAGTATACTATCCTGATTAGAAAAATGATCCCGTCGCAATAAAGTAGATCTCATCGTCAAATTCTGAAAGATGTGAACGCATGAGTCATGACAATGGAAGGACAACAAAATGGAAGATTTCAAAAAGAGGTACGCCTTAATCAATTTTAATTTTTTTTGGTTGAATGGATGTTTTGTTTGCTTTGCTTTGTTTTGAATTTGAAATTTAAAACTTTAAAATTCAAACTTGAAAATTAAAATTCAAATTTGAAATTTGAAATTCAAAATAATAAGAAAACATTAATTAGTAAAATAATAAAATAAATCTTTGATGATTGTTCGGATTAATACTATTTTAGGAAATAGTTAAACCTGAAATATAAATCGATAATTTAAAACCAAAGTCCCAAAACCATATGTTCTTAGAAAATTATGCATGAATGTCGACATACATATGTCCTTATGTCAACATAAAGGCTTGAAATTCAAATTTTGAGTTTCAAAAGCTTAAACTTTCAAACTTCCCTCCATACTTTAAATAAGAAAAATGCGAGTTCACATTCTAGTTATTAACTTTGTCTGTCTACTTATTTTCTTATATCTTGTTTCGGTATATATATAAATAAATTAATAAAATTATATAGACATGTTAATATGATTGAAATAATTTAAATATTTTTTAAACATTTGATATTGTTATAAAAATATATATATCCTTTATATGTAGTTTAAAACATAGTTTAACTTATATATTTATTACATATAATAACAATTTTGGATTACATTATCACAAATACTATTTGTAACTTCATACTAATTTTGATTTCTTAAAACTTGTATATTTAAATTAAAATTTTGATATAAATATATATATGATTCAATATAAGAAGTTTTAGCTTTATAGGTTATTTTATATTAACAAAAATAATTTTTTATATAATTATAGATTTCTTTAAAGTTTTAACATATAAATGGTTTTTTAGCAAATAAATATGTTTTGATTTCTAAAGTTTAAATTTGAAATTGATTTGTATCAAAATATTGACGTATATCTTATAATAAATTAAATTTTATGTTCTTTTTAAATTTATATATATATATATATATATACTTATGAATATATATTTATATAGATTACGTTATATGATACAATTTTTATATTCTCTTAAAAAGGATCTTCATTTTTTACTATCTTTACCCTATTAATGTTATTTAACTCCATAAATTTTCTGAATATTTTACTACTTATCATAATTATTTTTAAATTAAACTTTTATCTTTATTATTCTTTTAATCACTTTCATTAATATAATTAACCTAAGTCTAGAAATTAACATTATCTTTGTTTGATTCAAATAATTTATAATCTATATGCATAATAATTAGATAGTACTTTGAATATATTTTACGAAATAGATATCATCACCAAATCATTCTGGATACTATCGTTATACATCTTATTTCATATCAATTTATAATTGCATTTCAAATCAAAATCATTCACATCGTAAGTTGCATTTCATTTAATATAAAATTTTATATTGCTTTGCGTATGACATACATTATATCCAATATACTACACACACTACATTACATATTAACCTTTAACTTCACATATAACAAGTATACTATATGGGGAATTATTGTCTTAGAAATAAATAGGATTATTAAACATATAACATATTTACTTTGTCTTGATTAACTTGATTGGCTTGATTGACTTGTTTGGTTTGTTTGATTTGTTTGACTTGATTGACTTACTTGACATGGTTAAATTTCATTAGTGGTTGATAGGTTTGTTAGAAAAATACTTATTTTAAGGATATCTTAGTTAACTCTTAGCCTAAATTAAAGTCTTATTATAGTTTTAAGGGAATTAGAGTATGGGCTAGGTTTAGTATTGTATTAGATTAAGGGGGAGTTTTATAGTTTCTAGGATTGGTTAAAGGTTCAAGAAGTGTTTATTAACATATATTATTTAATTTAGTTGATTGCTTGAATTGGTTGCTTGAATTTCTTGTTTGGGTTGATAGTTTGGATTGATTGTAAATTTTTATTCGATTGCTTAGTTTATTATCCTTCTATTAGACAAGTGTAGTCATAATTTTAGGGGGAGTATTTTATGATTATAGATTTAGGACTCAAGGGGAGTATTTTACTTTAGTATAGGAATTATTTAGATAGTTATAGGATTTAGGGGGAGCAGTTTTAGAATTTCTTTTTGAAAATGCCAAATCGGGAGAAATTATAAAATATAGAATTAGTTTTTAGGATTCATATAGACAGGGGGAGTATTAGAAGGATCATCATCAACAAGTATGAACATGTATGACATTTTATAAACTAAGGTTGTTGACATCAAAAAGGGGGAGATTGTTGGAGAATGAAGCATTGATGACAACAACCTTATTTCAATATTAATTGATTATAAAATATATACTAACACTTTTATCTAGAATATATATATACATATGCAGGACTTATGTGCAGGAATTTATACTGAAGACTCTACAATTTAAAGATATTAGAGATTCAAATTTCAGAGATGAGGACTCATGAGTATTCAAGATTTAAAGAGTTCAAGATAAATATAGTAATAGAGTCTAGATTATGTAAGACTTTAAATAGCACTCCAGGTTCAAATTTATATTTAAATTTAAATTCAAATTCTGTTTTTCAAATTCTGATTTCAAAGTCTATTTTCAAATTCTATCTTCAATCTCTATCTTCTCTATTTTATTTTCTTTACTTTACTTTTGATTTTAAACTCAAGTTTTATATTTATACTTTATATTTTTTAAATCTATAATTTTATAAATATGTTTATATTTATGTTTTATATGATTTCCTACTTTATAATATTCATCTATAACACTACGTTATAATTCAATAATTGCCAGAATTATATATATATATATATATATATATATATATATATCAAAACACTTCAAAAATGCTCAAAATTTAGTTTTACACATGCATATGTCGACATACATTTATATACATGTCGACATATAACTGTCATTTTTCCAAAATTGAGAGGAAGTGTTCTTTCACTATTTGTGACGCTCCAGAAACATTGCAACCTTTCAAATGTCATAAATAGGGGCTGATTTCGAATTTTTTCATCATTCTTCTTCTCCATCTTCATCTCCTTTCTTTACACCATTATATCTTCTCATTTTTATGATTCCTACACTTATACTCTGCCGATTCAATTTTATCTTCATTGAACTTCATCTCTTCTCACTCTCTACTCATTACTCTCTGAATCAAAGTGCTATTGAAGAGTTATAAAGTTGTTGTAATTGTTTGAGTAGTGTTTGGAATTGGTGGTATCCCTTGTAGCCGTGAAATCAAGGAAGGGTAATCGATGGTATCCCTTGTAGGCGTGAAATCAAGGAGGATATACTTGATCAAGTGTGTGTGTGGAATCGGTGTTATTCCTTGTAGCCGTGAAATCAAAGAGAATTGTTGTAACATCCCGCATTTTATGACAATAAAATAAAATTTGATAATATAATTGCATGTAATAAGTTCATACATTGAAATGAAGAACAGATTAATAAATTACATGCAATAAGAAGAAATGCAATGCGATTAAAATGCATATTTAAAAAAAAGGAAAATTTGAAGAACTTCAAGAATTTGGCCACAAGATTAGCGTCATTGTGTTCATGGCGATTTTCTGGTCTATTAAGACCTATGGATTGCAGAAAACTGAGTTAAGGTGAAAGAGATACATTTAAATGAAGTATTATAGCAAAACATGAGAATAAGGTAAAAGAAGGAGAACAATGACTACCATTGTTTCTAAACTTATTAACAAAAGACATTATAGCTCAGTTGGTTAAGGCATAGGATTTGCAACATAGAGGTCGGAGGTTCGAACCTCGATGGCGACATAATTTTTATCTTTGTTTTAGAGAGGGCCAACTAAGCATACAAATATATGTACGTATACAAATTCAAAATTTGAAAGAATAAGAATATACATACAAGGAATAAAGAAAATATATGTATATATATGAGAATATATATATATATATATATGTGTAGAAATATATGTATACAAGAGATAAAATTCAAGATAAGGCTGCAGTCAATGAAATATAGCAAGAATTAAATAACGCTACAACACCGTTTGAATTTTGAAAACAAAACAAAAATTGTGTGTATATATATACGTGTAAAATGGTCATTATAAGAATTCTATACGCATAAGAAGATTACATGTGAATATAAAAGTTAAATAAATTCAAAAATCAAATTTCTACGCCAAAACAACTTGCGGGACCCAATGTTGACTCAGCACTGCGTATACGATAAGATCCGGCTATATTCATCTGCAAACCTGGGCTATTTTCTTAACCGGGTTCAATGCTGACTCAGCGCTGCGTGTATGATAAGGTCTTGAGCGCTTATAAATAAGGCCCTATAACTAACCCTAAAATTCTAAAGCTATACTAGAGCTCTGCCATTACTTTCTCCCTCTCTCTCTTCTCAAATTTATTCTGAAAATTAAAATATTAGCCTAGGAGACCTATGAATCCAGATCTGGAAGAGAGAATCAACATTAATAAAAAATATTATTGAATCATGAAAGCAAGGTAACGTTCCAGATCCGATCCATTCAATTTTTCCTCCTCTTTCTTTTCCCTTTTCTCTTTTAGTAAAAATAGTAAATCCATGATTATTAGGTTCTGAATTCAATTAGGGGGGAAATCATTGAAGAATATATCTGGACCAGATCCAGGATTTGGAAAGCTTACGAGGTGAGTGGATTTAAACCATATTATTTTAGATAATGGTATAATACTGTTTAACATTCCTCATTATGACAAATTGGAATATGACATGTTAAGGTGCCGAACAAATGCTAATAATGATTAAAATGGTGTAAATGATATGTGGGAATGATTAGCATGATATAACATCAAATTGTTAATATGAATAATTCCTATATTGAATCAGTTGAAATGTTGGAATGTTTATATGTTATAATGTTAATTTGAACATATGAAAAAATTCATATATTGGATTTGTTGGAGTGCTAAAAAGTTTACATGTAAATTTGTCCCAATTATATACAGGGAATAATTGGAGTAAGTACATGATTATGTGGATTCATGTTAACATAGAATTGAATAAATAAATATATGTTTGGGGCATCGACCAAATTATGTTTAAAGATCTTAAATATAAGTATAGAAAAATGATTTGGGCGCAAATGGGATCATATGTAAAATATAAATTGGCATAATTTGAATAACACGAATTTAGACATATGATCCATCATGAATATAATTGGGTAAATGGGCATAAGCACCTATAAAGACATATGTATAATTAGTTGATTAATAATGAATGCCTAGGATTACAATTAGAAATTGTAATTGCACTTATGACACGAGGTTAGGTTGCATTAGTGGTGGAAGTCTGCCCGGACCTGACCAGCATATCCAGCAACCACTAATGTTGAACCTAATGTGAGAGGTCTAAGTGCGCAAATACGATACGGGCTATGACACAAGGTTAGGCCCAACTTGTGGAAGAAGTCTGCCCGGACCCGACCGGCATATCCAGCATCCACAAGTTGTAGGCCTAATGTGGGAGGTCTAGTCCATTATAAACCATAAATGGACATGGTAATGAATTGGACTACTTAAACTAATCTAACCCATAGCGATTGTACGAATATGAACCGAAGTTAAAGTTAAGTAAAATTGGTTGGAAAATGGGTGGGCTAAGCAAATCCGAGGGGTGTGTTATATTTACAAATAGGCCCGCAAACTTAGGCCGATAAGGTTATGTAATTAAAGACACCTAGTGGTAAACATAACTGGTATAAATAATAAAGTTATGTAATTAAAGACACCTTTTAGGGTAATCATAACTTGTAGAAGTGATAGAATTTAGACATGCATAATAAACTAATAAATAAATTGGATAACTAGTGAAATGAGATAAGGGACACTTAATTATAAACTAAGAAATCAGAAAAGGGGAAAACCGGAAACCAGTTAAGAAAAGGGGGGAAATATATGGAATATAAGAAGTTGTACTTGATTATAAATTAAGTAATCTGTAAGGTTGGAAGTCTTAACCCGTTGATAAGAATGTTTAGGCTTGTCCTAGGGACAAGAGGAAATTATAAAATAGGTTATAATAAACGGGTAGAGAAACTTATTAACAGGCCTTAGTTAATAGAACTAAGTTAATAAGTAAACAGCGATAAGTTGTATTGACAATATAAAATGGAATTATGATTAAATGAGAAGGATGAGGAAAACTTATGAAATGAAATAAGTTATATTTAATCATGAATGATAAGTGACATGTTAATTAAAAACCATGTGAACTGGATATACTTAATTACATATTAAGTAAAACATGTTATTGTAATGATAAAATCAAATAAGAATATAAAAGAGATTATGGATTACAGACCATGGGCCATAATCTAGAGAATAACATGTTTTGGGCATATTAATAAACTTAAATGGATTAAGTTGTATGACTGAAATTAATAAGCAAGAGAAACTTGGTAATTTGAATAAGAATTCAATATGAATGGGAATAACCAAGTTAACTGGAAACCCGATGAGGTGAGGTAAGCGCGTAAAAGAATGTTTAGACATAGGGTCTGACAACATAAGGCACTTAGACCAGTCCGTATGGTTAAGGGTGAATAACCCAACGGGGTAGATCATCGAGGTGTTATAGGGCACAAGGGGAATGCATATTCATTTGATTGTTCTGACGGCTCCAAAGGACTGGAAGGGGAAGCACTCGGCTTCCTGAGGTACGTAGGTGCTCCTAGTAGTCCTCTGTACGGTGACAGATGTCTTATGATGTGCTCGTAGAGGTTGGGTCTGCGCGTAACTACTAGGTCGGTGGGCCTTGACTGCAGATGTAGCTATGCAGTCAGAATGCTGTGATGCGGTGACACTAGGGTGATTCGGCGGTTGCCTCTCGGGAGGCGGAGGGTCACGACCAACAAGGTAGTAGATCGTCGGATACCCATCATCGACAGCCAGTGGGATGCAAAAAGACAAGAGCTGAACCCAAGATATCATTTCACCCTTCACTATCGAGGTAAGGGGTTGAGGGGAGATGCCACATGGATGTTTACATTGTTTGCGTACGGGCAGTCGCTTAGCTCTTGTAGTCTTTACTAGTTGAGGTAGGGGCCGAGGTGGGGCCATAGCCACCGTGAAAACATACCCTAGGTATATTTGTATATTGATGCTCTTTAAAGACGGGTCTGTACAGATATGGAAAATCTCTCGATCGAGTTTCGTGTTTTCTTTTATCGCCCTGCTATGGAACTCGGTGCACATTATAGGACGTGCGATTGAGGCATTGAGCTACAATTAATAGTATGTACGAGGGACAGTCTAGATACATGCATATCTGCTCTGGGTGGTGTATCATAGACTTGAGGGCATTACTCTGGTATGAGATCTGATTCATTGAGGGTGGAAGTCCGTACGCTTACGTAGCGTAGTGATGGCAGATATATGCTGATCGTAACATTGTTATATAGAGGTCTGTACGTCACTCCGACGTAGGATGAGGGACTGCGAGCATTTCGGTGGCATTACGGTGGAGACTGTGTGAGTGGGGTACCATGGGGTGTACCTCGATATTGGGGGTAGCTACATATTTATTATGTTAGGTTAATCCATTGGGAAGTAAATGGGTACGACGTGTGTGTAAGCCTTGAGTGCTGTTAACCCAAGTAACCTATTAAATAAGAAAATATGATTGAATGGTATATGTAGGATTATCCAAAGTGTATAGTTTAAATCCATCACCAGAACTTCTGTTCTGACCCCCTCCTCGTAACATGCTCGCAGGTTAGATTTGTGGCAGGGACATGATAACCTTGGATACTTGTTAGGCAGCATTATTAATATGGTAAGGCTATATTTTGATTGCATTATATTTTACCCATTCCGCTGTGAGATATTTTCTGAACTCTGACATATTTTATGTCTCTGTCTTTTCTGCAGGATACCAGAACAACTCAATCCGAGTTTTGATAGATTGGAGTTTTTTGAAAAAAAATCGGTCTGTTGAAATTGGGTTGTCACATCTGGTATCAGAGCTTAGGTTTAGGATTCCTATATAAATAGTGAGTGAACGTATTTGTATTTAAATATATATATATATATATATATTATATACCTAGACCCATAGAGGAACCCACTAAATAGAAGGAGTATTATATGGTAAGAAATGGGATGTTTGTTTTGTACAGTAAAGAAATGAATATGGAAATCTGAGACCCTTAAGTAAATTGGGTAGAGAGTGTACAATATACTTTGTAGGGAAGGAAAGTGAATCCTATATGATTAGTATTTTGGGTTAGTGGGCTTGAAAACCTTATAAATTGGAAAAGGTTAAAAAGAGAAAAATGGATTAGGACTATATATATTTGAGAGAATTGACCTTGGAGTGGGCGTCTAGGAAAGCTTAGAAGAAAACTGGAAACCCGTTTTGAGTCTAACCCCATTGTTAACTTTTAAGAACTTGAAATTGTAAAAGTTTTGGGGAAAAAATGATTTATGGTGTTTTCAAGTTTTATTCTTAAAAGTTATAATTATAAAATATGTAAAGAAGTATACATATTGAGTTTTAAAGTAAAATTCTCTCAATAAAAGGTGCATATTATAGAGCATGTACAGCTCGCTAGTTTTTCTTGTTATATTTCATACAAGAATTTTTAATCAAGAAAGTTTTGAAGTCCCTATTCTTTTGACAATTATTTTTGATAAATTGTTTAAAAGAGAGTTTTGTTGGGTGGACAAAATAAGTTGTAGAAAATAAGAATAGAGTGAATGTTGGCACCTTGTAGTAAGAGACTGAACCGAACTTATAGGTAAAAACAAGTCATAAACCTGATTGAGAAAATAGTTGTCCGTATCTACTCCAGTTTTGTGATTTGTAGAAAAAATGATGATTTACATTTTTTTTTTAAATGACGACATGTTTTTATGGTTTGGCAAAAGAAAGTTTTCATGAGAAAAATTAAGTTTTGACACTTTTAATTTTTGGAAGGAAATTTAACTGAAAAAGGGCCAAACCATGTTTAAAAAAAAGTATGGAGTAGGTAAGGATTAGAGCCTAGGGAAGACGGAAGAATTTTTGAGGCTATGTAGTAAATAACAAGAATTATCTGGGGAAAAAATTCCAAGATAAGACGAAAAAGAAAAGCTACAACAAAGAAAATTTTCTTATGTGGGTTGTGCTTGGATATGAAATCTTTATAAATAGTTTCAAAAATCCAGGTACAGTTGGAAAAAGGTATATAAAAGAAAACAGAAGATGTGAAATTTTCTATTTTCCACCTTTTTGTAGCATAAGAAATCGAATTTAGGAAATTAGATTTTCCGAAATTCGATAAATAAAGTTGTTTGGTAGGATTATGGATGCAACAATTGGATGAGCTACGCTCTTACTCAGTAAGAGTGTGGGAAAGTTTAAATGAAAATATCTTTTGATTTTCAAAATATTGCATTCATATAGAACTGCCAGTATATTTAGGATGTGAGCATCATATTTTAAAAGGATTTTTAAAAATTTGCATACACATAGGAGGTATCGCTTAAGCATACATATGTTATTATGTTGTATTTCACTTTACACAAGTGCATAATATTTGCAAAAATTGGATGCACACATGATGAATGTATATTATGCGAGGGGTTAATTGATTTTTCCCTTATCAAATTTCGGGGACGAAATTTCCTAAGGGTAGGAGAATGTAACACCCTGCATTTTATGACAATAAGATAAAATATGATAATATAATTGCATGTAATAAGTTCATACATTGAAATGAAGAAAAGATTAATAAATTACATGCAATAAGAAGAAATGCAATGCGATTAAAATGCATACTTAAAAAAAAGGAAAATTTGAAGAGCTTCAAGAATTTGGCCACAGTATTAGCGTCATTGCGTTCGTGGCGATTTTCTGGCCAATTTAGATCTATGGATTGCAGAAAACTGAGTTAAGGTGAAAGAGATACATTTAAATGAAGTATTGTAGCAAAACATGAGAATAAGGTAAAAGAAGGAGAATAATGACTACCATTGTTTCTAAACTTATCAACAAAAGACATTATAGCTCAGTTGGTTAAGGCATAGGATTTGCAATATAGAGGTTGGGGGTTCGAACCCCGACGACGACATAATTTTTATCTTTGTTTTAGAGAGGGCCAACTGAGCATACAAATATATGTACGTATACAAATTCAAAATTTGAAAGGATAAGAATGTACATATAAGGAAATAAAGAAAATATATGTATATATGAGAATGTGTGTGTGTGTATATATATATATATATATATATATATATATATATATATATGTAGAAATATACAAGAGATAAAATTCAAGATAAGACTGTAGTCAATGAAATATAGCAAGAATCAAATAACGGTGCAACACCGTTTGAATTTTGAAAACAAAACAAAAATTGTGCATATATATATACGCGTAAAATGATCATTATAAGAATTGTATACGCATAAGAAGATTGCATGTGAATATAAAAGTTAAATAAATTCAAATATTCAAAAATCAAATTTCTACGCCAAAACAGCTTGTGGGACCCAATGTTGACTCAGCACTGCGTGTACGATAAGATCCGGCTATATTCATCTGCGAACCTGTGCTATTTCTTAACTGGGTTCAATGCTGACTCAGCGCTGCATGTACGATAAGGTCTTGAGCACCTATAAATAAGGCCCTATAGCTAACCCTAAAACTCACAGTTCTAAAGCTATGCTGGAGCTCTGCCATTGCTTTCTCTCTCTCTCCTCTCAAATCAATTCTGAAAATTAAAATATTTGCCTAGGAGAATTATGAATCCAGATCTGGAAGTGAGAATCAACATTAACAAAAAATATTATTGAATCATGAAAGCAAGGTAACGTTCTAGATCCGATCCATTCAATTTTTCCTCCTCTTTCTTTTCCCTTTTCTCTTTTAGTAAAAAATAGTAAATCCATGATTATTAGGTTTTGAATTCAATTAGGAGGAAAATCATGGAAGAATAGATCTGGACCAGATCTAGGATTTGGAAAGCTTACGAGGTGAGTGGATTTAACCATATTATTTTAGATAATGATATATTACCGTTTAGCATTTCCTATTGTGACAAATTGGAATATGACATGTTAAGATGTCTAAACATATGCTAATAATGATTAAAATGGTGTAAATGACATGTGGGAATGATTAGCATGATATAACGTCAAATTGTTAATATGAATAATTCATATATTGAATCAGTTGAAATGTTGGAATGTTTATATGTTATAAGGTCGGTTTGGACATGTGGGAAAAATTCATATATTTGATTAGTTGGAGTGCTAAAAAGTTTACATGTAAATTTGTCCCAATTATATACAGGGAATAATTGGAGTAAGTATATGATTATATGGATTCATGTTAACATAGAATTGAATAAATAAATATGTGTTTGGAGGCATCGACCAAATTATGTTTAAAGATCTTAAATTGGATCATAAGTATAGAAAAATGATTTGGGCGCAAATGGGATCATATGTAAAATATGAATTGGCATTATTTGAATAATATGAATTTAAATATATGATCCATCATGAATATAATTGGGTAAATAGGCATGAGCACCTATAAAGACATAGGTATAATTAGTTGATTAATAATGAATGCCTAGGATTACAATAGAAATTGTAATTGCACTTATGACACGAGGTTAGGTTGCATTAGTGGTGGAAGTCTGCCCGGACCCGACCGGTATATCCAGCAACCACTAATGTTGAACCTAATGTGAGAGGTCTAAGTGCGCAAATACGAGATGGACTATGACACTAGGTTAGGCCCAACTTGTGGAAGAAGTCTTCCCGGACCCGACCGACGTATTTAGCATCCACAAGTTGCAGGCCTAATGTGGGAGGTCTAGCCCATTATAAACCATAAATGGACATGGTAATGAATTGCACTACTTAACCTAATCTAATCCATAGGGATTGTATGAATATGAACCAAAGTTAGGGTTAAGTAAAATTGGTTGGACAGTGGGTGGGCTAAGCAAATCTGAGGGGGTGGGTAATATTTACATATAGGCCCGCAAACATAGCCCGATAAGGTTATATAATTAAAGACACCTAGTGATATACATAACCGGTAGAAATGATAAAGTTATGTAATTAAAGACACCTTTTAGGGTAAGCATAACTTGTAGAAGTGATATAATTTAGACATGCATAATAAACTAATGAATAAATTGGACAACTGGTGAAATGAGATAAGGGACACTTAGTTATAAATTAAGAAATCATAAAAGGGGAAAACCTGAAACGAGTTAAGAAAAGGGGGGAAATATATGGAATATAAGAAGTTGTACTTAATTATAAATTAAGTAATTTATAAGCTTGTAAGTCTGAAACCTGTTGATAAGAATGTTTAGGCTTGTCCTAGGGACAAGAGTAAATTATAACATAGGTTACAATAAACTGGTAGAGAAACTTATTAATGGGCCTTAGTTAATAGAACTAAGTTAATAAGTAAACAGCGATAAGTTGTATTGACAATGTAAAATGGAATTATGATTAAATGAGAAAGGATGAGGAAAACTTATGAAATAAGTTATATTTAATCATAAATGGTAAGTGACATGTTAATTAGAAAACATGTGAATTGGATATACTTAATTACATATTAAGTAAAACATGTTATTGTAATGATGAAAACAAACAAGAATATAAAAGTGATTATGGATTATAGACCTTGGGTCATAATCTAGAGAATAACATGTTGTGGGCTTATTAATAAACTTAAACGGATTAAGTTGTATGAGTGAAATTAATAAGCAAGAGAAACTTGGTAATTTGAATAAGAATTCAATATGAATGGGAATACCCAAGTTAACTGAAAACCTGATGAGGTGAGGTAAGCGCGTAAAATAATTTTTAGACATAGGGTCTAATAACATAAGGCGCTTAGACCCGTCCGTACGTTAAGGGTGAATAACCCAACGAGGTAGATCATCGAGGTGTTATAAGGCACGAGGGGTGCGCACATTCATCTGATTGTTCTGACGGCTCCAAAGGACTGGAAGGAGAAGCACGCGGCTTCCTGAGGTACGTAAGGTGCTCCTAGTAGTCCTCTGTGCGGTGACAGATGTCTTAGGCTGTGCTCGCAAAGGTTGGGTCTGCGCGTAACTACTAGGTGGGTGGGCCTTGACTGCAGATGTAGCTATGCAGTCAGAATGTTGCGACGCGGTGACACCAGGGTGATTCGGCGGTTGCCTCATGGGGAGGCGGAGGGTCATGACCAACAAGGATAGTAGATCGTTGGATACCCGTCATCGACAGCCAGTGGGATGCGAAAAGACTAAAGATAAACCATCATTTCACCCTTCACTATCGGGGTAAGGGGTTGAGGGGAGACGTCACATGGATGTTTAGATTGTTTGCGTAGGGGCAGTCGCTTAGCTCTTGTAGTCTTTACTAGTTGAGGGAGAGGCCAGGGGGGGGGGGCGTAGCCACCATGAAAACAGACCCTAGGTATATCTGTATATAGGGGCTCTTTAAAGACAGACCTGTGCAGATATGGAAAAGCTCCCGACCGAGTTCCGTGTTTTCTCGTATCGCCCTGTTACGAAACTCAGTGCACATTAGAGGACGTGCGATTGAGGCATCGAGCTACAATTAACGGTATGTATGAGGGACAGTCTAGATACATGCATATCTACTCTGGGTGGTGTATCGTAGACTTGAGGGCATTACTCTGGTATGAGATCTGATTCGATCGAGGGTGGAAGTCCGCACGCTTATGTAGCGTAGTGATGGCAGATATATGTTGATCGTAACATTGTTATATAAAGGTTTGTACGTCACTCCCGCGTAGGATGAGGGACTGCGAGCATTTCAGTGGAGACCGTGTGTGTGAGGTACCATGGGGTATACCTCGATATTGGGGGTAGCTACATATGTACTATGTTAGGTTAATCCATTGGGAAGTAAATGGGTACGACGTGTGTGTAATCCTTGAGTGATGTTAACCCAATTAACCTATTAAATAAGAAAATATGATTGAACGGTATATGTAGGATTATCCAAATTGTATAGTTTAAATCCAATCACAAGAACTTGTGTTCTGACCCCTCCTCATAGCATACTCGCAGGTTAGATTTGTGGCAGGGACATGATAGCCTTGGATACTTGTTAGGCAGTATTATTAATATGGTAAGGCTATATTTTGATTACATTATATTTTATCCATTCCACTGTGAGATATTTTCTGAACTCTAACATATTTTATGTCCCTGTCTTTTCTGTAGGATACCAGAGCAACTCAATTCGAGTTTTGATAGATTGGAGTTTTTGGAAGAAAAAAAATCGGTATGTCGAAATTGGGGTTGTCACAATTGTAACTGGGTATTGATATAGTAATAAAACTCTGCGCAATACAGCGTTGCGTGAGACTGAACATAGGAGCAATTCCGAGCCAGTATAAAATCTGGTATGTTCTTTCCTTTTCTGCATTTTATTTCTGTGTTTGTATTTGATTCCGTGTCTATGATTGTTTCTGTGGTGTTTGATTCATATAGTAGATCATATAAGTTTTAGATTTTGTTTGAATTCTCAATAACACTATTCATCCCCCCTCTAGTGTTAGTTTTTCCTTAACGATCCATTCCGCAATCCTTAACAAAGCATTCTCTATAAAGTATATATACAACACCCTCTCAGACTTTGCTAATCTAAGTAGATGTAAGTGGGGAAAAAGAATATGGCACATCGATAATTGCGCGTAGGAGAATATGATGCTATGGAAGGTAGTGAACAAGGCACTATTAACGAAAGACAGGCTTAACGATAGAGGTATGCAAACGGATTTGCGATGTGAGTTATGTCAAACCAAACCTGAAACTGTTAAACACTTTTTTTTCGAGTGTTCAAGAACTTTCCCATTATGGAAAGAAATTATATCTATATTTGGGAGAAGTGATGCTAGTAGTGAAAGTGTAACTGAATGGAGGAGGTTAGCACATTAAACTGGAAGGAGGGTAAAGGGAAGGCTTCTTAACTTTGCACTCAAGAAATTCACGTTGGCTATATGGAGAGAGAGAAACACCGGATCACTGAGAAATTTAGAAGTAGTGTAATTATGGAGATGAGGAATGGACTGAAGATGTTGAACTTCACTTTTGACCCGGGAATTCTTCTTTTACTGCATTGAATTTCCTGTAAATATGTATTCTTTCTAGCTTCCCAAACTATTGGTGCACCTTGTTTCTATGTCTTCTAATTTTTATTGTAACTCGTCATATTCCAGTACATCAATAAAAGTGGTCGGGGTCCACTCAACCCCATCGGCCTTGCCAAAAAAATAAACATTTCAAAACGAACTAAGCTCCATAATACATGCCTAACACATGTCAAATACGCAGATATAATGTACATAATACCCTGCCTAACAAAATACATCATATATAACATTTAAATTAGAAACATGTCATAAATAAATAAATAAATACCTAATGACGTCAAACATAGATTCTTATGCTCCAAGTACACTTAGCACAGTCAAAGCACCGCATCAAACATGTCAAATATGCGTGTATATTCCCGATTGAGATGTCAAACTATAGACAAAGATACGTCATTATTAATACAACCCCATCATATATGAATGTCTTGTTTCTCTCACTCTCCTATGCAATTATTTTGCTAATAAGGTTGTTTACCATTCCTGGGATTGAGGTTTGATTGTTTAGACATAAATGATTGCATTTTGTTTTCCTCCATTTTTGAGGAAACCTGGAAGTTTGATCACACTTATTCGTGCCTTCTCAGCTCGTTTTAAGTTTAAATGATCCCCCCAAACTGCACTGTACCTCCTTTTATCTTGTAATTCAGAGTTTTTATGTTAGCATCATATATGTGATTTCAAGCAGATACTTAAATTTAATGTATTGCAATTTCCACAAAATGCATTTACTAGATCATACTCTAGGAGCGAATCTTCCTCTTCACAGGCAATGAGCCATTTATTTATCCAATCCACTATGTCTTTTCTACTCATGCTCTCCTCCTTTGCAACAGCTCATGTATTATTGAAGTTTAACTACTATTAGGTCACCAAGCTTGGCAACCGCATCCACGAATCTGGCATGCATTTCACCCTGGGATTGCGATTTCTAGAAAGCAAAAATCCACCATAACCATTACAATGATTCCAAATCCATTGGTAAATCGTAAAATCAACTGGCACTTCTCTAAGTCTTAAAACTGCAGTAGCTCGTGTATTATTTAAAGAGAAAAATTAACTTTCTAAAACATTAACACTTCTTAAGATACAAAACAAAAAAGAAATATTTAAAGTAAACCACTAAGCTAACTAGTTGTTTTATTTAATTGTACTACTCAAACAATAAAACCACTGAACCACTAAGCTTCACTAATCCACTCTTTTTTAAGATTTATGCTAAGTAATACGCTTGCTTCTTTGTCCAAACTAAGATTAATGTACAGTTTGTGTAATATTCCAAACTGAGATCAACAAAATGATTAATAAAAATTCCAGTAACAATCATAAGTGACCTGGCTTATTTGACGGCGGATCCACTCCGGTTGTAGGCCTCATACCATCTCCTGAGCTCCTTCGAATTTGAGTCCATTTTAAAATACCAGCTAATGACATTTTAAAATGACATGTTTACCAGCTTCTTCAACACTAAATGATCCACCTAAAGATTTGGATATGTTGGCATAAGCATAGGCTACACTCCAAAATGATTCCCTAAATCGACCATCTTGTTCAAATATTCAGCTTCCCAATTCGCACTTAATAAATTGTCGTACAGTTGCACTTCACAATGAGTCATAAAATAAAAGCTGGAACTTTTACCTCTTGTCTTCCATTCTCGCCCACCCGCATTACTTTGAAACCTAGTCCTTCAATTGCGGAGCATTCGTCAGCGGAAATGACCGGATCAAAAACCTCAACTGAAGAAATTTGGTTCTTGAAATGTTCACAAATTAACAAAGCAAACCCAAGCTAGAGCCTATGGGGCTCGTATGAATCAATGCTTCCAATTCCGTAGATAATGAACTGAAACATTGAACTGGATTCGAGGAGTTTGCTTATGCCTGTTTGGATTTGCGGCGAATTCAAGAGCACGATGAAATGGGTATAAAACTGAGATGGTATGAGTTTGCTTATAGTGGATTTGATTTTAAACCATAGTCTCGATTAAATTATCGGGTCGAATTGGGAATTTGATGGGGACCGTTGAATTGGATCAATTGGGGAATTTAGAATTGGTGACTCGATCTGAAGGGATTTCGGATTAGGAGTAGGTATGTGTCTTGAATTCGTACGATAACAACGATTCAGATTTGAAGGGCTATTACAAAACGAAGAAGATACAAGCTCCTAGGTCACCACACCAATTCGATTTTATCAGGTGTTGTTTGGTTTCTTATCGGGTCTAGATCTGGAGAAAGACCTTCTGCAGATAGGAAAAGTTTCAAGGGAGAGGAAGATAGGATAGAGAGGCAGGAACTTTTCGCAGTCAATATTTGGTACGCTGGGGTTTTTGTTCGCGTCGGACATGTCCGATGCGTCGCACGCCAACAAGTTTTTCCCCGTTCTGATACCATGATTTGCTAACCCTGGAAATTGATCCGTTGGCATCCGACACGTCGGACGCCTCCGACGCAAAGTAATTAAAATGTCTAAACTAGTTAATTAATGAAGACATATTTAGCTCGGTTGGTACATGCATATGCTTTGCTCTAGAGAGACCAAGGCTCAAGTCCCACTTGCACCAAGTTTTTTTTAATGTTTTGCTGTACACTGTTTATTAATGTTTAATGTCTATTATAAACTATTTGATAATGCTTAATGTCAATTTTTTATTTTTTTTTGGTTGTAAACTTTTAATGCTTAATGCTGTTATAATGTATTCACGTTGATTATATTGTTGTTTAAAATGGTTTCAACACATTCGATAATTAGATTTAATGGCCCAATTAAAAATCAATATTTAATTAATTCATAACAAATAATTTAAAAAATAAATACTCCACTCAGCTTCCACACTCAAATACCCCGTTCGTAGCTAAAAACACATTCCCCGTTCGCTACAGTACCACACTCAAAAACCCCGCTCAAATGCCCAGGTCAGATACCCCGTTTTCTTTCGCCAAGAACGCACCCGGAGACTGCAAATTATATGTGAAAGTTTAGTTTTGGAGCCCAAAATTTTCGTTTTGGCACCGGATGAAATTTAGATTTGGAGCCAACATATAATTTGTATGCCCCCACCATATAACATTAAGTATCCAAAAAGTTCAAAATACATTCATATCCGTATTCAAAAAATAAAATATTATCTGATATTAAAAAAACAAACATAAATGCAAATACCGTCACATTCGCATTAGATGATTATCATTCAATTAATCAACATTTATTATAAAATTTTACAATTAATTACTATTACAATATTCAATAATGATTTATATATGAATTATTAGTTAGATATGTAGTATTAATTTATTTATTATTGATTATTAATTTAATAACTAATCAGTGATTATTAATTAATTATACTTGCTAGTATTAATTAACAAATATTAAATATTAATTACTTATTAAATATTAATCACAACTAAACATTGGATATTAATTGCCATCCATTATTTGCTTATTAAATATTAATTACTAATGTTAATTACAAAATATTAAATATCAATTACCAACTAATTACTAATAATAAATATTAGACATTTATTACAACAAACATTTTTTAATCATTGCAAAATATTAAATATTAATTTTTTGATCATTACCAATTAATTACTAATAATAAAAACATTTATTACAACAGACATTCATTACACATTTATTACAACTGACATTTATTACAACAAACATTTATAGTATTAATTAATTAATTACTAATAAGAAATATTAATTACCAATTAATTACTAATAATAGATACTATCATTTTATACAATTAATTACTAATAATAATTATTCTTGCAGTGATAATAATTATTTGTTGTAAAAAAATATTAATAATTACTAAACGCTTAATTATTTAGTTATCTATATTATTAATTATTATTTTAAATAATTAATTATCTATATTATTAAATATTATTACCTCTTAATTATTTAGTAATTATTAATTAATCGATACTAACTATTGAATTTTATTTACTATTAATAGCAATTATTTATTTTTTGTTATTAGTATATTATTATTAACATTAATTATTTAAAATTTATTTTTACTTATCAATCACTTAGTAAAAACATAACAGTAAAACATTTTATGAAGAATAAGTATAACATTCTCTTGCAAATCCCTTGAAAATCTGCTGCAAAATAGCTTCAAATTATACAAGACGGTAAACTGACCCCATTTAGAGTGGAATTTAGCGATGAAAAAAAGATGATGGTAAATTGATGCAATTTGCTATGATTTAGCGACGGAAAACGATAGCCGACGGTAATAATTTAAAACAAGTTGAAATAAAAAAATACTACTAAAATCATTTACAGATTACATGAAAATCCGTCGCTAAATTACAACGCAATTTTCCGTTGTTAAAATCTGCAGCTATTTACGGTTTTTCTTGTGGTGTTACCACAAAAGTCGGAACATAATAATTATTGCTGTCATGAATTGAAACGGACATGGACAGTATAATTCTTCTTGAAAATTTATTTATTTGTGTGGTTCTTTCATTGTTAATTCTGAAGAAGATAATTTATTGTGAAAATCAAATGATGTTTGGAGGCTACACCGTTTGGGGTGTCATTGAAGCTCCTTTATGATATAACTTCATCAATTTAACTTGACTTTCTATCGGAGTTGAATAAGCAGTGCTGATGCCGGCCTAGTTACCCTGTATTTGAAGATATCTATGTATAAAAGTTGACATGAAAAAAGATATGCGCAGATTTCTATAAATATTAATTCAATAATCACAACAGTGGTTGTTTAAAACACCATCTAAATAAAAAAAAAAAAATCAATTATAACTATTGCACTACACAAAATATAATAAATTAAGACCAATTAAGGAAGTAGTTTGAGATTGTCAAAGTTCAAAAGTCTAGAGTGAGATCTGGTCCTTATCCAGTGTCCCATTAAAAAAATGGCCAGGAAGCAAAGCCAGTCATTAAGTAATTAAAGCTGCAGAATTGGTATATTTCTAGGCCTCATTCACTATAAAACACACATTCATGCTTGCTACATGCACTTCAAAGAATTCGAAAACAAAATGGGATCGATCATGCACTCAATAACTTCACCTGGCTATAGGGTTGAACATGACACTTATGGACCCATTCAAGTTCCAGCTGATAAGTATGTTTTTCTTTTCAAAGCTTAATTCAAGATTTCCATCATCTTTGTGCATGTTTCTTTAGTTTGTTATAGCAGAAACAGTCATACACAGAAATATTGTACTGTTTTTTTTTCTTTTGAGCAGGTTATGGGGCGCCCAAACTCAAAGATCGCTTGAGAACTTTGACATTGGTGGTGTAAGAGAGCAGATGCCTGAACCGATCATTCGAGCTTTTGGCATTCTGAAGAAATGTGCTGCTAAGGTGTTTTTCGAACTTATATTCATATCACTGTACTTAGTATATAAATCAGATTGGGGTTAATGCGCTAATGCTGGCAATCAACTGTAAATCACCCAACAAGGGCTGAGGCACCACCGGTTGCATGAGTCCAATAAAACTGTATTTGACTACCTTTGAAGAATGTAGATGAACTTTAATTAAGTCAAAATGGTTTCTTTATAATAATAGGAAAATCTTTATTATTGAAACCGTATTTATGACATTGCAAGTAGCATGATTACATCAATTATACTAAACAGTTTCATACAATAATACTAGTACTTAATAAATAAAAAGAAAGAAAGATATATAAATAAGCCACAAGAAAGCATTATTGAAGTTACAGGTTGTGATGATGTTTTAAATACCTTTGAAAGAAGTCCTTAATGAACTTTGACTGCATCAGTCAAATGCATTATAACTGCACGTTTCGGATATAGTTTAGTACTCTGAGAGATGCGGCTAAAACTACATCATTCTAGTGAACTTTTAACTACCTCATTCTAATGCAGTTCCAAACGCATTTGAGAAATACATGTAAAACTGCATCAAACATACATACATACATATATATATATATATATATATATATATATATATATATATATATATATATATATATATATATATATATCGTAATCGGCTGTATAGCCCCATGCTACACACCTGTCTTCCTTTAAAAAATAAAAAACAGACACAGTTTTGACTGCACATTTGGGAACCAACTTCAACTGGATCATCATGCAATAGCTTTGAGTGTATTAAAAAAATAGTTCTTTAAACTTCATCAACTTGATAATCAAATTCCAAGTTATGATCTGACTAATAATTTTAACATTGAGTATTATTAACCCCTTGACCCCAGTAATAGGCGGTTTTCCGAAATATAAGTTTGTTGACCTTACATTAAGTGAGGTCACCGTGACCCTGATTTCCTATTGGAGGAATTCAGGAGACCCATATGGGCCCCCTTGATTTCCTACAATAGGAAATCAAGGTCACCGTGACATCACCGATTGTGAGGTCAACAAACTCACACTCGGTTTTCCGTCCGTCTCCGCTACTTGAATCATCAGTCCGACCATGACAAGAGAGTTCGGTTTCCATTGACAAATTGGCATGACCTTTATCGAAATAACAAAATATGAATAGGTCGTAACTACATCAAAAATTAGAAACAAAAGGACTTTTGTTAACTACGTCAAAAATAGTTTGCAACTTTTGTTAACTTAAAAATAGGATCAGCACCAAAAATATAAATGAAAGCACCCGTTCAAAAAAAAAAAAAAAAAAATCAAAAGCAGAAATTATAGTAATTTGACGTAATCTTCGACTTACATCAACTTCAATCTTTTTTATTTGTTGTTCTCTATTCCAATTACAATTAGTTTCTCTTATATCTATGCTACAATTGGCATTAAAGTGTTTGTATGGGAGAGTAGAAGTGAAGAAGATTTGATAGAGTTTCTGAGAAAAAAGCAGAAACCTAATCCATTTTCAAATGAGTATTGTTAATGCCACTACAAAAACGGATAAGGGGGGGGGGGGGGGTCATATTTTACTTTCACTCCATTAAAAATTAAATTGTTAAGGAGGAGGCCTAACACAATGGAAAGATAAATAAATAGACGCGATTTTACCCTTCATTCTAATATACAGAATATGGTAAAAATCGACAAAGACATACCGAAATTCAATACAAAGTTTGAAAATAACCAGCCCAAAAAAAGATTAACTGAAGAAACTAAAATCCTACATATTCGGCAATAGTACATCGAAAAACATGATTTTATTCGATGGTCTATCGCCGAATTTGTGTTATTGTCATAACATGATGCGTTCATCAAATTCAGCAAGTACATGCCGTTTTAGTTGTTTAACTTCGACTCGCTGTCAACGAATATAACATTTATGGCCGAAAACGAGTCTCCATTTTTTTATTAAATTGTTACATGCATTTTCGGTGATTTCTTCAACAAATTCAACTAGACATTCGCTTTTTTGAGTAAAAATCATGTTGTCTTCTTTTTCAAAGTTAGAAATTTTGTTAAAAAATGATTCTTTCATGAAAACAGTGATTAATTGTTTACTTTGAGAAGAAGATGATGATTAGGGCTTAACGAACAGTAAAATGTAATTAGAGTAAAATAATAAAAGGGCATTTTGGTCTATATTTTACAAATTGTTATGTTAAATGATCCTCCACTTAGTAAATTTAAAAAAAAATGACCCCCCTGCCCCTTAACCGTTTTTGGAGTGGCAATAACATTACTCTTTCTAATTGCAAATATGATGGTATTTATTAAAAATAAATAAAGGCATTGAGTCAGGGGCTCGTTTCGTGGAGTCTAGAAGGTGGCTCGAAGTCACACAAAAAGGGTCCAACATGCCCCAGTTAAATTGATAAGTCGACACGGAGTTAAGGGATTTAACTCAGTATCAAGTTAAGAATCTTGGAGATATTTTGGATTTTCCACTTGCTTTACTTTCTTATCTCTTTGATTTCGACTATCTTCCAAAGATCCTAATTCACTTAGCGTCCTCTCTTTAATCCTTCATAATAGCTCGTCAAACTCTAGAAAAAACACTTGATTAAGAAGCATCACAGTAGTGTGTAAGATATGCGTAGAGTTCTAGTGGAGACTGTTTGAGAATTAATTACTTTGGGCCGAGTTATAGCCCTTTGCATTGGGAAGAGTATAAGTTTGGATCCAAAATTGATGAAATTTTTTTGCTTTGTCTTGGTGTACTTGGCAAATTTCAAGTCATTCTATCATCATCTTGAATCTCTAACCTCCATTCATGATTTAACCTAAGTTTTCTATCATCATCTTGAAATCACCCAAATTCAAGAACTTTATTTATGATTCCATCATCTTTAGGATGTCTTCGACGTTCGCAAACTTAAGCTAATTCGAAGCGGTTTCAGATAACAGATTCAACCCCGATCTCTTCAACAACCAACCATAGTAGTTTTCGGTTAACTCAAACTCGGTTCTTTTGGAAATTTTCAAACAAATGCATAACAGCGGAGTTTACCTTCTAATTGTTCAGTGGACGTATTTCCTTATTATTTGTCCTTGAAGAACAATAATATTTATACACATAATATAATACAATTGTAGATGACTGTGCCATAGTACTCACTCGTTTATCCTAGATGTTTCTAGAAATTCGTTTGGTCATAGTTTGATAGTCGTTTTTTTTTACTATTAGACAAATTAAATTATAATCTAATCATATTGGATTCACCAAGCCTCGTTTGATTAACCCCTTATTAATTAAATTCCTTGTCTCTTGCTTTGAAAACATTCACATGCTTATCTGTCTAGTATACGTACATATTCTAAACCATTTAAGAAAAATTCTTAATTCGAAAATCATTTTAAAGGGTTATAGAAATCCAACCATTTTATCTAACTTGAAATCTTTAAGTGAATATAATCATTTATGAAAAATATTCGATGTTAATGTCAATTGTTGATTTCAACCCAATATTAATAAAGTCATTCAAGTTGAGTTATTAATACCTCTTGGACTTGACTTGATAACACTGTTACCTTTCGGGATAAAGAGAACTATATTATCTTAAGTTATTTTACGAATAAGAGTTCCATAAGTTCTATATTGTTTTTTAAGAAAGGTTCTTTAAACAATTTCTTCAGGCTTCCAAAATCTCTTTCGGTTATAAAACAATTTTACCTAATTCTTATATTAAGTAAAATTTTTTTATAAAACAAATTCATTTACTTTAAGCATCTTCAGTAAAAGAGTTATTAACTTGTAGCATACTTTAAGTAAATCGGTTATACTTAAATACCATTTACAAATCTATTTATTAATTACTTAGGTATAAGTTAATCAAATAATTAATTAACTTCAAACATAATTTGAAAATAACATTTACTTGTCAAATTTGAAGGGAGGCTTAGCAATTTATATTGGTACTTAATTTAGCTACTATTACCCCATAAAGACATTAAAGTTACAACATAAGTGGTTTTAATAAACATCGACATTCAAATAAACCAATAATTATCAATCATTAGATAACATGTCAAGGTCAACTACCAAATAAATTTGTCCATGGCAACATAGTAGCAGGATGGCGATTTGTTCTACTAGATTTCCAAACAACCACATTCAGTTTAACTAGCAGAACATGGGTTGATCTTACTAGTAACTGTCCACACAAGTCAATTAATCAAGTTAAAGTATAGCACAATGGTGTTCGATTTTGCTAAAGAAATGTCATTTGGCTTCTAATCATTGAGGTTACTTAAGGGTGATCGATAAACAGATCCAAGGGGACTAAAAATATTCTTTAAAAGACAGTTGCTTTAAAAGCAAAACCGATCTTTAAAAAAATAAAGTTGGTTTAAAAGATTAAAATTCTTATTCAATAAAAAATAGCAGTTAAACCTTTATTAAAAAATAATCAAACCTTTAATTAATAATAAAATAAATAATTAAACAATGACTTCCCTTTAAATAAATAATAAAACTATAGTTGATCTTTAATTAATTATTAAATAATTTCTGAATTTTTAAATAATAATTAAATATTATTAACCCTTAATTAAAAATTAAATAATATTAAACCTTGATTTGAAAATAATTAAATCTATTAAACTTTTAGTTAAATCTTAATTTGAATTTGACAAAATTAGTAATTAATAACTAATTTAACCCACATGTAAATAAATAAATAATCTTTAATAATTAATTAAAATAATAATTAATTATTGATTAAATAAATAATAACTAACCATTTAATTATTTAACTAATTGTAATTAACTTACTTGATTGATATTTAAGTATTAATTACCGTATTAAGTAATGATTAAGTTTAATTACCTAATTAATGAGTACAGGTTGATAACTGATAACATAAGCTAGTTATAGTCGTTATTTCGATGTCACATTAGGAGTTTGGCTCCAAATTTGATGAAACTTTTCTATGCTTATTCTCTACTTCTTCTAGTCGTTTTTTATTTGTTTTGATGCTTTAATATATGTTAAATATTTAATTTAGGGACAACCTATGATAATTCATGGCAGAGTTATGACCATGACCATTTTTCATTAAATATTCTAAAGTTCCATTCTTTAGTCCTTCTAATCGTATTTCCAAGCTCGTGAATTGTTTCATTCTGGTTTTGACATTCTAAGTCCAATTGAGATATACTTGGGTTCAAAAGCAGTTAACAACTAAAATAAACATATCCCCCGCATACACATTATCATAATAACAAAATATGTATTAGTAGATTTATTACCAATTAATTAAGATAAATACGAGTAATGTTACTTAATTTATGTCAGACTTACTCAATGGTTAATTCACTATTATCAAACAACGGTAATTAAATTATAGATATACTAATCAATTATACAATAAAGTAAAGGTATGACATTTTTCCTTAGTGGTGGAACTAATATGATAATGATTGTATCTATTACAACAACAACCCTAAAGATAAGTAAAATAAAATGATAGGAAACTTGAGAAATAAAATGTTAGGTATGTTCTTTTTAGTTTTAGTAATAGCCTTTTTATTATTATTACTACGAACATCATGGCAATTTTAAATTGCGTTTTTTAGTTGGTGGTGAAACTTATGTATAAAATGTATGCCAATGGATAGGGCATGTCTTTGATAATAATAATTAAACAAACAAATTCCAATCCAACATGCATTTCTTAGTCTATTACACTTGCACTTTCTCTTCTATATCCCACTATGTTTCCATTTTATTATCCATATTTTCTTTTCAGTAAAATATTTATTCTTAATTTCTTTATTCTCTATCATTTTTCCAAAATTCTTTGAAATTCACTCTCCTTTTCCTCCAATCATCAAATCGTGGCTAGAATGAACATTTAACCCCTTAAATGGATCAAAATAAAAAAAGGTCGATGAAGATAAAATTTTCGCTCACTGGTATACATTCAACCAATTACTTCTTAACAAGGAAGTCATAACAACCATTTCCCAAAGGGACATTAGGATAGGTTAAAATCATGCCATTGTGGGCTTGTGATAAGAGTTAAGGATTCATACAGGGATTGGGTAAATTTAACCCAACCCATTTAATATATGGATTAACTATTTAAGCCATTGAAAAATTAAAATTAGATTTAGCTGATAAAAAAATATACAAATAATTCAAATTTTACTTTTCAATTATTGAATTTCAAGAATAATAAAAATTTCTAATTCTGTTTCTAAAAATTGTCAAAATTTTCATTTGGAAAATTAAAATTTTCTACTTTAAGTTCAGGCATAAAATTTCAAAACATGAATTTTTTAATGCAAATTAAAATTTTCAGATTCAAACTTGGCATAAAGTTCAAATATTCAAACATGGAATTTAACAATTTCAAATTTATGCAATTCATATGTTCAAAATATAAAATTTCAATATCCAAAATTTAAAAATTTAGTTCAAAATTTCAAGTTCCCAAGGACTAAAATTTCAAAAGTTAAATTGTTATGGGTAATTTTTTGCACAACAACTGACGGTTTGAAGATGAATAAATCACAAAAGTATTGTTTGAGTTAGAGTTTAGATTTGATGGTTTAGTATGTAATATCTAGGTACAACTTTAGTTATTATGGAGAACTGCAATGTACATTTAGAATACAAAACATTCGAGTACTCCATACTATTAATAATTTTAATGCAAACTCTCTTGTCAAAGTTCCACATGACTACAAGTTACATGAAAATGTTATTATGGTTTGAAAGAAAGATAACGAGTTCTACCTTGTCGTTTGAGTACAAAATTTTCACAATTCACTACAACAAAATGACCATATTACAACGGTGGAACACCGTTGTAATATACATTTTACAACGGTGGGCTAACCATCGTGTATTAAGAAGTTGTAATAGACTAAAATCTTTTACAATATTTTTGCACTGTTGCAATACCGTTGTAATATGTATATTTTACAACTTTTTTCCACTGTTGTAATAAACTTTATTACAACAGTTATACACCATTGTAATAATATCTACAACAACTGTTATCCACCGTTGAGATTGACAGTTGCATTTAAAAAAAAAACTTTTGCAACTGAACTGAACAACACATTGAATATACCAATACTCCATAACCAAATCAAACACTACAGTTATTTGCAAACTAATTTATTAAAATACTCAAATTTTCAATATTACAAACTACAAGTTTTAGAAAACATTTCGCACATTATTACATACTTGACCATTACAAAACAACTTAGTACAAGCATAAGTTATTTTACAATTCTGAACGTAGCAAAATACTGCAATGTACAACTTCTGATCCCTTTGCCTCTCCGCCAATTGACCTGCAGTTGAAGATGACAAAAACTACAGCTATGCTCAGGCGTTGATCCAAGCTTTACGTACAACATTTTCTGCTGGCGTTTTTGAATTGTACTTCAAAATTAAATTTTTTAACAGATATTATACTTCAATTCTGAATTGTACATAGGAATTTTAATCCTGAAATACAAATTCATTACCATTAAACACAAAACTGACGTATCATTCTCTCCGAAAAAAATTCGATGTTTTATAAACTTCACAAACCGCAAATTCAGTTCACCATGGTTGGGGACAAAAATAACCTAAAAAAATTGGATTTAGCCAAATCTGTTTAACATAGCATATCGAAATCAAGATTCAAGACTAATTTGAAAAAGAAAATTCCGATCAAACTACCGGAACAGAAAACTAATCTAAGAGATAAACAATAAATAAATAAAATAAAATAAAAACGCACCTGAAAATATAAGGATCTCTGAATCTCGATTTGGGAACTGGATTCACACTAGCGTTTGAATTTTGGGAACGGGCGTTGTTATAATAACATACCCATATGGAAACAATAACAGCAGTTTCATACCCAAGTGAAAATTCACCTGCAGCGTCACGGTTTGGGCTAACGAATGGACTCAAGCCGTTGGCGGAGAACTGGCTTCAGTACTCCATCCCGGTAGCAAGCAATTTGGTGACGAGGTAGGGCTCAGGCGGTTGCCGACTTCAAATCTTGGAGGAGCGGCTTTAGGGATTTGCGCGGTGGTCGATAGCTAGAGTGGCGGCTGCTCTGAGCGATGGCGTATGGCCTGACTGAAATGGCGGCCGTCGATGGGTGAAAGGAGGCGCGTGACTGGACGATGGTTGTGGAGGGCGAATTCCTTCGATTTGCAAAGGGAGAGAACGATTGCCATTAAAAGGAAAAGAGGAATTTTTGATTCCAGGAAGCCATTTTGCGATTTTTGATTCCAGGCAGATCTATAATTAAGACTTCCAGATTATTAACTTTCTAAGTAATTGGGCTTTAGGCAGTGTAACGCGAGAAAGTGAAAAGTAAAGCGGGAATGGAAAATCAATGGGTGCGCAGGTTTTATTTACTATAAGAAGAGGCAGCGGGAAAGATTAAAGTTATTATTCATTTACAGACAATGGATAAATAGAATTTTCTATTTGTTTAGTTATTATTTATTTTCAAACATTTTTTTAATTATTAGTTATTATTGTTAATTACTTATTTAAATTAAAAAAAATCTATCAAAAGCACGAACAAGCGGTTGTTAACTGCTGAACAAACAAGTTGTCAAAATTATTTTTATTAAAACTGCTGAAATAGTTACCACCAAATCAAATATTACTTATTAACTATTAATTATTTAATAATAATTGATAAATATGATTGATTCCCAAGTTTATTATTAATTATTATTAAGTATTATTATTAAATATCAATATAATAACTATTAAATATAGATATTATAAACATGAAGTTTGCACTAGACATCTCTATTACAACCAATAAAATGAAAAGTTGGGATACATATGTTTATTACAATAGTGATTATTTCACAGTTGTAAAAAATGCACAGTTATAATAAATGCTTTTTTACAACTGTGCAAAACGTACTATTGTAATAAATATTTTTTACAACTGTGAAATAATCATTGTTGTAATAAACATATATATCACAACTTTTCATTTTATTGGTTGTAATAGAGATGCCTAGTGCAAACTTCATGTTTATAATATCTATATTTAATAGCTAATTATATTGATATTTAATAATAATACTTAATAATAATAATTAATAATAAACTTGGGAATCAATAATATTTATCAATTATTATTGAATAATTAATAGTTAATAAGTAATATTTGATTTGGTAGTAACTATTTCAGCAGTTTTAATAATTACAACAGTGCGTTTTGCACAGTTGTAAAAAAGCATTTATTACAACTGTGCTTTATGCACCGTTGTAAAATTAAAGTTGTAATATGGTGTTTTTGTTGTAGTGATTCAAATTTTCATGAGTGGGTATCTACACCGCTATCAAGTGTTTGGATACGAATGAATCATTAAAGTATTGTTTGACTCAAAACTTAATATGGGATTGACATGTACCATGTTATTTACTAAGTACAACAATTAGTTATTACGAAGAATTGCATTGTACACTCATATTATGAGTTATCCTAGTGTTTCACATTGTCTGGCCCATTAATGCAAGTTCATCAGCCTATATTTTTATCTGATCCTGGACCATTATAAAGAAGCTGTTGCAATTTGAACAAAAAATAAATAATGACTTTTGCATAGTAGCTCAACTACGAATTTTTAAAGTTCCACATTTCCAAAATCCAGATTTTCAGACTTCTAATAAATATGTAAACGAGACCCTTTTCATAAAGCAACAACCCATTTACGATTCTTTAAATAAAGATTCATATACTTATGTATTATTAAATTTCCAAAACTCATCATTTCAAACAATAATAATAACAAAGCCAATTACTCTTAGAACCATTTTTCAATAGCAAAGTGGTTCAGTGATTAAAAATTTACGTTTGAAAATTATTTGTGACCATAAACATAGCATGTGAACAACGATTATTTCGTCAACATACAGTTATCTATCATTATAAATGCAACAAGTAACCCAAACTATCTTTTGGGGTAATTATGCGTGATCAAAATCGCACTGTATACGAACCACAAATAATTTTGGTCGTCACATATAGCTATTCCATAAGCAACCAAGCGAAGATGTAAGCCCAAGCCGTATTTGGGCTCACTAACCCTCTTTAACAGACTAAGATTCCAAAAGAGCAAAGCAAATGTATAAAGAAAGTTATTGTGCCAGGGGCACACAGATTTATACCAAGGCTATCATGTTCAGCCGCAAACAATCAAACAAAAAAGAAAAAAAATTAGTGTATTGTTAATGAAAACTTGGTTTATAATTAAGAAAAAAAATCATAAAATATCACATCATACTCTTTCTAATTTTTTTTAAATTTTTATGGAGCCATCGAATGCATTATTTTCAATATTTTTTGCATGGAAAGCAATCGCTAACCAATACCGTTTTCAATGATGATCGACCTTGGATAGCGATAGTTTAATGTTTGATGATCGTAAAAAACGATGTTAATTGATAGTTGTTTGTTATGCAAAATGACTCTACGTGGTGCTTGATTCTGTATACAATCAGGGTCGATTCTGGGCTCGAGCTATCTAGACGACTGCCTAGGGCCCAATTTGCTGGAAGGTCCCAATTTTTTTTATAATATGTATCAGTAAGCAATGATAAAAATACCCATCATATTATATAAAAAGTGGTATTGTGGTTGAGTGGTAAGATGCATGGTTTTTTGTTGAGTGGTGAGAGTTCAAGCCTTCACAACATCAGTTATTTTTCCTTCACACCATATTTGCTCAGAGTCCAAAATTATTATTGTTTTTCTTTGCATCATGTTTGTCCAGGGCCCAAAACTACGTTGGACCGGTCCCGTATACAAATGAGTTAAAAAGTAAATAAAATTGATTATGGTATTTTTTTTTTAGAAAGAAAAAAATTGTGGTAAAAATAAAATATGTACGGCGGTGAAGGGATATAGCCCCCAATAATACATGTAATGCGGCGGCTCGAAAAAAATTCATGTTCAAGATTGACATGGAGGCCTGAAGACATTTCACGGGGATGAATTGAATGAGCCACGAGAAGAGGACTGAAATGGTAAAAGGTTGGGAAAGATAGAACTGGATGATTTTCCGAAGGGTTGGGGAAGGAAAAGTGACTGGGCCTAAGTTTGCTTCTTCTGCGACTAAGTTTCTGCATATGCAACCAGTGTAGGATGCTCGCCGCATCACGACGGCCCACCTTCTCATCTTCGGCAATACTCCATTCTGTGCTGTTCCCGTGAGTGTCGACCGACTTCGGGAAGCTGCACATTACTTTCGGAGCGGAAAGCATTCCAAAGTCAAGTTCACACCGTATTAAATAATTAAGCAGTCGATTCATCACGAATAAGAGTCATGTGGTGCGTGTATACAGAGAACACTCCATATTTCTGATATTGGAGGGGAAAGATATAGGATGCCTGATCATTATGACTCTGGATTCGGTGATTTGCAACACTGTTAAGCTGTTTGTTGAAAAGTCACAGACGAATTTCTGTGATTTGGAATGACTAATAGGAGTGTCATAACTCTTGAAACTAAGGGAAATGTCTTACCCTCTTGGCCTTTGAAAGCGATAAGATTTCGTAAATCAGTATTTTTTGTATAACAGATCGAGATTCTTCAGATTGCCTGGAGTACGCAAAAATACCTTTCAGATTAGGATAATTTAACGTCAAAGTGACTATCTTGCATGATACCAATGTGTGTAGCAAAGATGTAGATAGTAGCATCAATATAAGGTTTGACTAAAGAGTTGAAGCTCAAGCTTGACGGAATCTGGATGGAAATAATTATTACAATAGCTCATATCTTGTGTTGAACATTTTGCTGTTGCTCCAACAGAAGTAACAGGGAAGCGCTCGACAAAGATCTCAAACCTAGACTTACAGCTAGCAAGGATTCATTATTAGATTTCTCCATATTCTTATGTATGTTTAATTGTTTACATATGTTTGATGAATCTGTTGGGTTGGGTGGTTTAATTAAGATTAGTTCTCCTGATTCTCGGCATTTTCGTTTTCACAGACTTACCGGTGTCAGTACGACATTTGTTTTGCAGGTGAACATGGAGTATGGTCTTGATCCAGCAATAGGGAAAGCAATAATGATAGCTGCTGAAGAAGTTGCCCAAGGAAAGTTGAACGATCATTTCCCACTTGTAATCTGGCAAACTGGAAGTGGGACCCAAAGCAACATGAATGCTAATGAGGTTAGTGATCAAATAATTGCAGCAATGACTTATAATTCAATGGTTTGACATTAAAGTTTTACCACATGGACGATATTCAATAGAGGTATCCTACAGAAGTAAAGACAATCATCTTGATGCATTAATGTTCTTTCGATTTAGTTTTATTATACTCATTTACTTTAGTGAACGTCCAAAAATGAATAATCGTTGCAGAATTTCATTTTGAGAGTGTAGTGATACAAAATATCGCATAAAATGTTGTTTGACACATGATGTTAATCTTGATCCATAATTTTGGACCTTGGATGATAGATTAGGTGAAATCCTGATGAGTTGTGGTATTTTAAGTGAGGTGATGCATTATTGGTTTATTTAATAATCTTTTAAAATAATTTACCTTATGATTAATACACACTCAACCAATGATCCCTTTTTTGGGTGTATTTCAATTTATATATCAAAAATCATGAAACATACGCCATTATATTGCTAAAAATATATATGATTAAGTCACCCTTATTTTCATAGTCATTTTCTCGTAACCCGTCAAATTAGAACATTAAAATTAATGGTATATGATCAAATATAGCCATTTCTGATTTTATTCTATTTAAAAAAAAAAAAAAACAAATATGACAACTGTAAGAACTAACGACTCTGGTTTACAAGTACTTATATTTTCTTCTCTAAAATTGGAAGTCTATTTTGATGGAGATTAATCATTTTTTTTTTTTGTAAAAATAAAAGAAGCTACAATATAAGTGCCAAAAATAAAGTTCATTTTGTTGAATTTTAACTTAATTAAGTATTAGGGATCTCTGATTTCACATAATTGAGTTAAGTTTTAAAGAGGGAAGATGAAAATAAAGATAGTTCGGTAAAGAAATGGTGTATGTAAAGTAATTGTTAACGTATACCAATTCATTATATTTCCTGGCGTCTATTAGGAAATTATTCGGCATATGAGACAGAGAGAGAGAGGGAGGGAGGAGGGAGGGCTTTAACTTAAATGTCACCATCAAGGCGGGGGGGGGGGGGGGGGGGGAGGGGTTTAACTTAAATGTCACCATCAAGGTAAATTGATAAATCAGTCACATTATACTATAACAAATAAAGCACAAGTAAAAGTTGAGAAGAATGAATCGTTAGTTATTACTACTATATCGTAAATGGAATTTCTGGATTAAAAAGATAGCAATCAAAATTAAGTTCACCAACTAGAACAAAATTGCTTCTTTTGTTTGTGGCAAGAGAAAACTTGGATTAAAGGATACCACAAACCCAAGGCCTCTGTGAATTCCATTTCTTTCTTACCTGCCTAATTTTTTTTTGGTCAAGTATCGATATTCTGAAAGATGTGTTCGTATCACGGGACAAGCCTTCCTCCGGGACATCAATATGTTAAATGACTAAACTGCCCAAATGACGTGTAAGAAGAAATTAGGTTATGTGTTCGTTTTGCTGTAGCTATATAAGCACGAGCTATTTAAATTTTAGTTTTTGATATCACGTTGTGCAACAAAAGAAACACCCTTGGATTTACTTGGTAAGAATATGATTGATTAATTGAATCCTTGTAAACCAACATGAGAAAGCTCTGGTTTACAGTTACAGAAATCTCCCTCAAATTTAACAAAAACAAGAATTACCCAAATATTAGCATGAAGTTATCTTTGACCTCATGTTTGTGAGTCTGTAAATTGGTACTCATGTTTCTAGATCCAAGTTGAATCAAAAAGTTTAGAAGTTTTTCATACGATTCTAGAACCGTAACTCTAAGTCTGTCATTGTATGCCTCTAAATGATAGACGAGACATATAACATGCTTATTTTGTGCAACATCTTGCACCTTTGTTGTTAAGGTAAACTATTTTGATTCAACTTGTACAGTGTCATTGGACATACAATATGTCTTGCTGCTTGTCTAGATCAACGCTGTTCAACTTTCCTATTATTTTTCTTAACTACAGGTTATTGCTAATAGAGCAGCTGAGATACTTGGCTATCAACGTGGTAGCAAATGTGTACATCCCAATGACCATGTCAACCTATCTCAGTCTTCTAATGATACATTTCCAACCGTAAGCTCTTGTACCAATCAGTTTTGTGCAATCTTAAATTTTTCATACCTTGCTAAGTGAAAACGATAGTCATATCACTAATACATGAAGAAATATGTATATGCTGTCCTATATTATTTTCTTGAAAGTTTAACAATGTGTTTCATGTAACTTGTCCTTGTTTTCTTAAGCTCACTGGATTTTTAGGGCACGTTTTAATATCCTAGAGCAGGAAGTTACTTTTAAAATAAATAAATCTGGAGCAGCATTTTAATTTTTGGGATGTGAAAATATAGTTTACTTATTAGATATGAATTGTGAACTTGTATCATTAATATATTGCATATATAAGTACATACAAACACACTCCATTCCACCCTCATGAGCCTTTTGTTCATTTCACACTAACACGTGAAGTACCGGCTTATTTCAGGTTATGCACATAGCTGCAAGTGTAGCAATTAATTCAAGTCTTATACCAAACTTGAAGCAGTTGCATAATTCATTGCAAGCTAAGGTTAGAGTTTGATATCTTTCCAAATAATCTTTTATTTCTAATAACTTGTAAAAGTTGAATCCCTTGTAGATTTAAACCGGACCTAAATTACCGAAAATGATATAAGCACAAGCGTTGAAAAGTAACCTCCTTATCTGAAACTACTTAATTGTTTATCCTGAAAAATAGTTTCATTATCTATCACAATTTTCACCTGAAAATTTATTACAACAAAGCAATACGGTTTTCACGTTTATCCTTGTTAGATTGTAGTCAGAAACCATTATAACCTAGGCTTGTTCAGTTCTTATATTTTAAACTTCATATTAGCTAGGCATTTGAAAAACGTAGTAACAATAACATGGTAAAATTTCCACATCGCTGCTATAGTAACTATACCCATTCAAATGCTGAGTTGTGATATACATGTCTTTGCTGGTGGTTTGAAAGGTTTTATTTGGTTACCTGTTTTGAATAAAACCGGTTTCACAATCTCAATTGCATAGATTCTTGTTTGAGCCTCTTTGCATTCATCAAACCACCTGGATTCTTTGTTGGACACATCTTACCAGTAACTTATTTTCTTGAACCACATAACTTCACAAGCAAGATTTTGTCAATGTGAGATAATAGTAAAGTAGAAGAATATCTAGCTCTCTTATTAATTGTTATTCTTCTCTCTTATTAATTGTAGGAGCTTTCTCTATTATCTTTAATTCTTTCTAGATTTGTTTTTAAAAACTTATTTATCACTCTATAGTTATTCTACTAAACTTCGTATTGCCAGTTTACATTCAAATACACACTTTTAAAAAAAAATCTATGATTATTCACAAATGTCTTCTTGGATCATCTCCAACGATGGAGAGCTCAATTCTTACATTTTCTACACTACGAAAATCCCAATCCAGGGTTTTCCCAATGAATTTTAGATTAGACGCATGTTCAACATACGCTTGAAGCTCAAACGTCTGTTGAACAACCACCCAATATGAGAAGCATGTTCAACATGCGTTTAAGAATTGAAAATTTATGTATTATTAATACTAGACATCCGTTGAATAGACGTGTGAACCTCGGGCATCTGTTCAGTAGAAGCCTATAATATTATCAAGCTGAGGCATTTTTTGAACAAACGTCTAACTTTCAGGCGTTTGTTCGATCAGCGCCTCGTCCAATCCTGCTTCTCCACACTATCTCCTCTGAAAAAATGTTGTTTTGACCGAACATAATTTTGTCAAATAATGAGGCAAGAAATCGTAATTTCGGAGGGCCCACTGCAAATGACGCTTTTACCCTCCGTGAATTCCACTTTTTCATCTAATCGAGTATTCTGACTTATGTGCATCCTGTTGGAGGCATGTTTGGATGCAAAAATCACAATTTCTGATATGTGATCTCCTGTTGGAGATGCTCTTAATTCTGTTATAAAATTTTACATTTAATTCCATTTATTTAATTTAACCATGTATTTCAAATTTTAAATTATTTATAAGTCCGGTAACTAATATTCAATACATCAAATGAATTCTGATATATGATAGTTTCAATAGTATATAATAACCGCATCGACAAACTGGTAAAACTAAATTTTCATTTGGATACAAAATGTAGATCACACGGCATAAACTGTATACATTAGCAATAATAACAAATTTAATTTATAATCCATTTATCATAATCAATTTATCATGCATTGCACAGAAAAAAATATTTTCAGATTTAAATACTTAATATTTTTATTTATGAACATATATTTAACTAATTATGTAATTTTTAATTTAAATAATTTCAATTAACTAATCTAAATAATAGTAAAACAAAACCTTTTAAAGTTCTCACCTTAATTCTATGAGTTTTCTCTCTTCTCCTTAATTCTTTCTGGATATTTTATTTAAATTACTTTATCACTTTACACTTATTACTTTTTCTCTCACATTATTTTACTTCTTCTGTCATTTTAGATTTTTATATGGATATTTCAAAGTTTACACAATTATTTATTAACAGTTATCTGCTGATATTTTATATTTAAGTCCATGTATTTAGATTAATTTCAAAACCAGAAATTTAATAAATTTAAATAAATTTAATTAATTAGTATTTCTTTTGATACTAAAAATGATAAAATCAAGTTTTTTGGCTCTAAATAACTACGCGTTAAATTTTCTATAATCATTTAAGTCTCTCTCAATTCATTTCTAACATTTTACACTTAGTATTATATTTTACAATCAAAGTTTTAAAATGCGAAAAGTGTACATGAGGCGTTCTCAAGTTTATTAGGCGAGACGTAAGCCTCAAAACGTTGAGGCATAAGTTTTTCGGGTAAAAATAAAACGCAAAACATGTAAAGAAATTTTTAAATTTTAAATTAACCGAAGCAAAAAAAACAAATTATTTAAGATCCGACTATGAACGAGTATATATTTTTATTATAGATTAAAAATAAATAATTGAAACTTATATGATTCAAATTTCGATTTCTTTGAACTATTTAAGGTTTCACCAACTCCAATTTTGATTTCCTTTATCGATTCAAATAAATATGCAAAATTTATTTGAAGATTTAACGAAATTTATTGCAAAACATTTCTAAAATAAGAATGAGAAAATCCATTACATAGCTCTTGATCGTTGTTTCATAAACAATCTTATTTGATTATGTCGATATTGAAATTTATAAGTAAAAAATGGTAATTTTTCTTTAGTTTTATTATCTTTTATTTTCATTAAATAATTCAAATTTAATGACTTTTATTAGTTTCAGTATTTGAGTTTTATGCCTCGGGAGTTTGAGGCGTGTGAGTATTTGAGTTTTATGCCTCGAAAGTATTTTAGTTTTATACGTTTTGTATGCCTCAAGTTGTTGAGGCGTAAGCTTTAGAGGTAAAAAGCTTTTTGACCTAAAGGTCAAGACGTTTTATCTCTTATTTCCTCGAGACAGTCCTCGAGGTGAGTATTGAGGCAGGTTTTTTAAAACAATGTTTACAATTAACTACATAATATTAAAACTATTTAAATAACTTTAGCGAACTATTTCTCATTAATTCGTCTAATAAATCATATTAGGATTAGCCATATTCATATTAAAAAAATGATAAAAAAATCAAATATATAAACAAGTCAATCACATAACATAAATTATATACATAAATAATTATCACAAGTTCAAAGCTGAACTCATTTACGTCAGTATGTTTACCATGTATTGTATTGTAATATTAATATCAAACATATACATTTTAAAATTTATTTAGTTATTTACAAAATATTGCACAATATCACTTAACATTGTGTGCTTAAGTCAATATGTTTAAATTAATTATGTGATCTTGAACTTAACTAATGAATTCAATCAATAAATTGTTGTTAATTCATCCAATTAACGTTAATGTGATGTTTTAAAATGTACACCATGTTCATATCAACAAAAATGGCAAAACAATGTTTCTTTCAAATATAAAGTTAAATAAGTCACACAGTTCAAATGATATATGTAAACAATAATAATTTTTTTAATAAATTATATGTTTATTTCAATAAATTTATCATAAATTGAGAAAACAATTTACGCTTTGAATGTCTGCATTTTGACATTTCTACAATTATTTGCTAAATCTTCTCAATTCTTTGTGATATTTTATATTTCAGTCCATATGTTTAAACTACTAATGAAATGTTAAATTCTAATTAATCTTCGAAAGTATTTAGTCTATTTTCCTAATAGCTCTTAAAAATATACACCGATTTCACTATGTATATTCATGTTACAAAAATGTAGTTTTCCATGCAACTATAAAGATGTATAAATCACATAACATGAATTATGTATATAAACGATAACGACAATGCTAATTTGTAAATTAGTTGTGATTCGTTAATGTCAACAATTTACCATAAATTATATCATAATTTAAAAAAAAATAGTAACTCAACAATAAATTTATATATGTTTTTGCAATTTTCTTTTCAATTTTTTCTGTTATGCTACACAGTTAAAATGAATTCGTAATTTTCCATTTAACTTACTTAAACAAATTCTATTAAATAATACTTGCTAATTATCAAATAAATTATCAATATACATCAATTCCAACATGTATATCTATATAAACAAAAAATTATTAAAAAAAAAAATCTCAAATACACACATGCACATATTGTTTTTATAAGCTATAGAACATAAATTACACATCAACTGTAATAATAATTTAATTAATATTTTATGTATTTCACATCAAAATTTATTATATAATATATAACAAAGTTTTCATTCTAACGTTGATAATAATAATTTTAATTAATAATATTATTGTGTGCAACGCACGGATTACATACTAGTATTCATTATTTTATCTATTAAATCCTAAAACAAGCTAATTTAAGTATGCGTACAAGACAATAGTAAGTGAGTTACTATTTTTATTCACACACAAAGATATACAAATCACGTAAAATGATTTGTGTATACATAAATAATGAAAATACTTTATAATTCATTTATCCCGAATAATATATATCTTACATTGCATTGCAAAATTTCATTTTTTACAACTTTTATAGAATAAATTTATACTACAGTACGGCAATGTGAAAACATGGACTACACCGATAAAAAGTAGATTATGTAGACATTCTCATTTTCAATATGGTATTAAAACTTACACAACTTAATTATTATCATCTATCCAAAATTTGAGTTTATTCCGACATTCATAACATTATCAAAATCTTAACTTAATTATTCACTGTTCAACCATTTATTTGAACCGTTAAATTTAAACATCAAATATATTATTCTACGAATGTCAGAATGAGCCCAATTGATAATAAACATGTGAATTGAACATCTACAAATTCTCGTTGGATTTGGATTACCGTAGCTCACGAACCGATAGGAGTGCTAAAAAACAGGGTGTCCCGGAACGCTTCTCTCTCTCTCTTATATATATATATATATATATATATATATATATATATATATATATATGGGGGAAGTCTATTTAGGCGTAAACAACCTCAACCATTAGATTTTCCCATGAATTCCACATTCCACATAAAGACAAACAAATCCACAACAACAACAAAGCCATATATCCCAAACAACAAAGTCATATAAAGACAAACAAATCCAATGGTTTAAATTTTGTGTTCCAATAACTGCTCTACACACACATACATCCAATTATTGAAATTGTAAACATTACCGTCCCGCGCCAACGTGAAATTTCTAATTAGCTGCGAAGTTAAAACTATTTGATAATTGAACTGAGATAATGAATGAAAATTAATGTTCAGTTGGATAGAAGATGTTCTTCTCAACTATAGTTACATACAAAGCTCCTCTTATTTTCTTCTACTTTCTAACATCCAGCTCCTTACATTTAATCTGGTAAGTCGATCGTTAATTTAACTAAATATATTCAATAACGTAATATTCATTAATTCATTTATAAATCCTTAAGAATATATGTACAATATTCATATTAATAGAAATAGCAAAGTTATTTTTTCATCCATACATCAAAAATACACATATATCACATAACATCAACTATTTACACATACAGTAGCAACAATTTTAATACGAACACGCGACATTAATTCCAACAAAAATACGTGGTTAGCAAGCATTAAACCATCCTCCTAGCTTCTATGTGTCACATTTCACTTTAACTATAAATTATTTATTTCAGTGAATTTGGCATACTTAAAAAAAATCTATTCTTGAGAATAATTTAATTTAATTATTTATTAGAAATGTTACCTTGTGCAACGTATAGGCTACACACTCGCAGCGGCGTGCGCGGACATTTAGCTGAATGGGGGCAAAACCGCAAAAAAAAGTTTACCATATTTTCATAATGAAAATTAACACATTTGAACTATAAAACCATATCAATATTCAAGTTAAGCATTACAAAATCTTACAACTTCAAATGTTCATAGATACATCTTTCTAGGTTTCATATTTTAAATAACATGGCTGATTTCAATGGCTTTTGATATATCTCGGTCAATAAGAATTATTAGCCAGTTATTTTTTACATCATCTCTTATTCTATTATGCAGTGAAACCTTGATAATTTCTATAGTCAAAAATACTCTTTCAACGATAGCGGTAACGACAGATGAAAATTATCCCAACTCCAAAAGCAAGCACACTAATGGAAAACAATGTTTCTTCCTTTGAATTTTTTTAATACAAATTCACTGATTCTCCCACATTGGAAATTTAATTGTCCGACTACAAATTTAGGATGTAGTTGTCAAATTGGATCAAGTTGCATTAAACTATTTTGAGAGAAAAATTATAAATCAAAATTGACGAATTGAACTAGTTTTTCCCCTTGTTATATGTTGGGAATGAATTACTTGTAGGAGACACTATACACAACAATAATTCTATATTAGTTCAGACGATTATTACTTTCTTGAAATTCAACGTTTACGATTCATAGAAAAGTTCAGCACGATAATAATGAGTGTATTTCCTTCAACCGTACAATGCGGTCCTTTATAACAAACTAAGTATTCTTTACAAGAATGAGAGGTGCAAAGAAACATAGCATGTATTAGTTTCAAACAACCATCCTACAACGTCCAATTTCACACTAAACCAAAAAAAAAAATAAAAAAAAATAAATAAATAAATCCAGTGGGGGCGGCGGCCTCTACTCGACTTAATATAGGTACGGCGCTGCACACTCGTATGTATATAATATCTGATTATGGATGAGTTTGGCGTGTCTTGGCAAGACTGACAACCTCTGTTTTTTCTCTGGTTACAATCAATCAGAATATTTATTTCAAAAGAAGGTTGTTTTTAGGACAAGTCCTTGATACTCACATCATGAAGAGCCATGTGCAGTAGGTCCACCTTTTACTATGGTATATAGTTTCCTGTAAAATGTTGATCTAGAAATTTAAAACTGAGGAAAAACCACGTGTCCAGACTTTGAGTTACAATGTTACATTTGCTGATGGTATAAAAAGCATAATGTTCGGTATATATAATATACACTGATAGAGTTGCTTTCTCTGTAAAATCGCATTTACAGTCTGTTGAGTTCAAAGATATTATCAAGATAGGGCGAACTCATACTCAAGATGCAACCCCATTGACTCTCGGGCAAGTGTTCAGTGGCTACAGTACCCAGGTATATTATTAAGATGCCATTTATCATTATTTGTCATGACATAGACTTATCTTGTTATAATATAAGGTAAAATATGGGATAGCTAGAGTGGAAGATGCTTTACCTCGCATGTATCAGGTATGCCTAAACTTTGCAGTTGTAATTGTTACCTGAGAACAACTTTGGAAAAATTAATAATGACATCAACTGTACTGCTAGTTGCATTCAAGGCAACATCAGTTATTGCTATATTTAGTCAGTCAAAGCTCCATTTTCTTTTTGAAAAATTTCGATTGCTCTTAGCATAGATTACTTTGGTTTAAACTTTAAATCACTACTTATATATTCTATATGTGGCTGCTTTTCATATTTTTTTTTTCTTTTTTGGTTTGTTTTTTGTTTTGTTTTAATGAGTTCCTGTCATGAGCAGCTTGCGCAAGGTGGAACTGCTGTTGGGACTGGATTGAATTCTAAGAAAGGGTACGTATTAAATTTTTGGTATATTCCTTGGCCATTTATGTACAAGTGTGGTACTATTTAGAGATTGATGTTGAATGTTTCATTATTCTGTTGAAGAATTTTTTTTTGTACAAATTATTTACATGTATGGAAGAATTTTTTTTAATCCGAGACAAGATGATGGTTCATTTTGAATCACAGACCACCTTCCTTTATTTTATTAGACGAGATTTGTTGGCATGTCCGATACACGTGCATATAAAGTTTTTATTGAATTAATGAATTTTGTTATTTTTGTGTAGTCCAATAAAAATAACAGAAAACATAATGAAAGTGTGATTTGTTGTTAAAATAATGTTTGAATTTGCAATTTTGTTTATATTTGAAAATTTCTATCTAAAGATATATATTACTTTTTGTTCATAGTAGGATTCGAACTCCTGACATTTTGTTTACATGAAAGGATATTTTGAGATCCTCATGGTCGGATCAAAATATTGTGCTTTCAAACCAATTATATATAAGATATAAGCACTCTTGCCTTTTTCAATGTGTCTCATTGATAATCATTTTTTTTTTTTCATAGTTGCACTATCCTATGATATCTGTATCTGTCCAGTTAATGTCCCATTACTACTCTGCTACAACCCCGCTATATACCATAGTGGATTACTATCGCGACGCTTTTCCTAAATAGCATATAATACAGCCTTTCACTTTAAGCTCCGCTATATTTTGCTATTTTCGATATATTACGCTATTCTTGCTATATCTTTGATGAAATAAACGAATTGAAAAATGACATTTATACAATATAAAAATTATGAAATTAGGTTTTTTAACTGAATTTTTTAACATATATTTTTAGAAACAAAAATATTTTAATATTCTATTAAATTTAATTATGCTAAATAGTAGTTTACGTTTATTTACAAATATTTGCACATGTTTTTATTTAAAATTAAAAATGCACTAATTATAGTTAAACTGAATGTTAGTTTTTCATTTAATTCTTGTATATATATTTGTAAAAACATTAAAAACGAGTTATATGTGTTATTTTAGAGTCATCCACTATATCATGTTATCTCCTCGCTTTGTCTCTGCTATAACTTTTTGGTCCTTTGCTGTATTGAATCCGCTGAGCATTTTAACTGCACAGATCTGTTTATACTTTGTCTCTTCTTCTACTTCTTTCATGTGTTCATACTTCTTACCACTTTTCATTCGATGTTGAATCTTAATTAATAATTACTTTTGTATCATCTTAGATTTGATGTTAAGATTGCAACTGCTCTAGCCAAAGAGACTGGTCTGCCTTTCGTCACTGCAGAAAACAAATTTGAAGCTTTGGTTAGTATCATTCACATTGTTAATATTTTGCTGTATTGCATGCAATGCACTAGATGGTAAATAGACAGGATGCCGTAAAACAAATTTTGACTGAAATTAGAGTTATCATGTTGTCAATTGCTCTTTCTCAACTTTAGATTTCCAAAAGAAACTTGTTTTGAATTGAAATGACATAACCTTGTCTCTCTGCTGTCGGTTTGCTTATGTATATGTGTGGTATAACCCATTGTAAAAGCGCAAACCAAGCTACACCATCTTGGATTCCTTTTTCTTTTTTTGGGTTTGGGTTGGTCTTTTTTATTTGTGCATGGGGATTTTTTTTGGGGGGGGGGGGGGGGGGGTCGGTTTACCAGGCCAAATTCATATTACTGTAAAACATTCTATTACACAAATACACGATGCACATTTTTACCATTATGTAGCTGGGAGGCTTTGTATTTTCGTGCACGAGCATTCAACACATAAAACTGAATTACTGTCAAACCATATTAATGACGTAATATTTTCTGAATATTGATGGTTAAATTTTGTAAGGAATATCGGTCATGAAACGATACCGCTTTACATACTGTTCTCTTATTGTAGGCTGCACATGATGCTTTTATTGAGAGCAGTGGAGCATTAAACACAATTTCTGCTTCTCTAATGAAGATTGCAAACGACATAAGATTCCTTGGAAGGTTTGCAATATTGCTTGTCATATACACTTGTACACATTACGTTTTGTAACAATTTATTTTCCCTTATCCTTTACCAGTGGTCCACGTTGTGGATTTGGCGAGCTAATATTGCCCGAAAATGAGCCTGGCAGCAGTATCATACCTGTATGAATGGTTTTGTACTTATGTTTTCATGTACTGTAAATATCTAATGCACACACAGACCCTTTTTTATGAGTGATACCTTATAGCATGACATCTAATTTAAATCCAGGGAAAGGTTAATCCTACGCAGTGTGAGGCACTCACTATGGTTTGTGCTCAGGTGACACCATACGTTTCTCCTTTTTTGTATTGTTTTTCTGTAGAGGTTTGGTTTACTGCTTCTTAGAAACATGTGTCATGCTCACAATTATTTTCTCTTCCTGTATAGGTAATGGGTAATCATGTTGCCATTACTGTGGGTGGATCAAATGGCCATTTTGAGCTTAACGTTTTCAAACCAATGATTGCTAGCAATTTTCTTCGTGTATGACTTTTTTGTTGTGGTTGATTGCATATTGAAGATTCATTTAGAACTTAATTATATTATGATAACATATTTTATTTGCTTACGAGTACCTATTTTTGGCAGTCATTGCGATTACTGGGGGATGCATCCCTTTCGTTTGAAAAGAATTGTGTGAGGGGAATTCAAGCAAACCACGAACGAATATCTAAATTACTGCATGAGGTACTTCAAAGCACTTGAACTAAATTCTTCTGTAGTTGTATAATATTTTGTCTAATATCTTCTTCTTCATTTTTGATGTTTCAGTCTCTTATGCTTGTTACATCTTTGAACCATGTAAGATGCCGTTATTGTTTTAAGTAGTTGTACATCCATCATCTGAAATTCTTTATATAACCGTTCTTGATATGTGTAAATGTCTGTTGATTTTTGGAACAGAAAATTGGGTATGATAAAGCTGCGGCTATTGCTAAAAAAGCTCATAAGGAAGGGACAACCCTGAAGGTAACTGTAGACAAATTTGTAGTATCGCTTTTGATATTCATGAAATTGCTGTACAAATATACTTTTGCCTTTTCCTTGTTACTCACATATGATAGTTAACAACTTGTTAATAATTTAGATAGACCGCAGAGATGGTACTAGGAGTCTATGATAGTTGTTCAACTGAAATTAAAATGATCAAGTGATTTAACAATGAAGATGAATAAAGTGTACATAAAAATTAAAGAACGTTAGTAAAAGACCACTGCCCCTCCTAAAAAAAGTAAAGTTTTGGAAGAGCCCTCGTTTCTAAATATCAGCGTATTTGCGGAGAAAATATGGAAATATTTGAAATTTCTTAATGCAATTTTTTGCACCTTTTTCGGATTAGAAAAAAGTTTTGATCCAAACAGCATACGTGTAAAATTCAGACTTGAGTTCCGGAAAAACGATTTTTTTGACCCGATATATGGATAGAGTGTAATTTTAAGCATGTTTTTGAGAAAAATTTTACACACAAAACTTGAAACAAGGGGTGGATACTATTTTCCACAAAAAATTATGCATGTATATTTTTGTGTGAAGTTTGTATTAAATGATATATATAGAGGCATGCTCCAGGACGTCTCTATTTGGTAGCACCCATTTTGAGCCACTTATATATAACTGAATAAGTTAGTGAGACGCGAGAGAGAGTTGTGGAAATAGAGAGAAATAGTATGTGTGATGGAGCAGGATGCTATAGGAGTGTTGCACTGTTTCAGGGTGTTGTTGATACTATCTTATATACACAACAACAACTAAGCCATAAATCTCGACCAAGTTAGGATTGGCTAGAGATGGAACCCAAAGAAAAAAATCAATTCAAATGTAATAGTGATAGCAAAAATTTAAAGTTGAAAGCATAAATAAAGGTAAAATAAATTTTAAATTTTAAAATATAATTTAAAATAATTAAACACATAATACTAGTGGTAGTAGTAGTGTGGCGATGAAGAAGATGATGATGATAATAATAATAATACTAATAGCTAAAGACCAACACTGCGGCTTATTCCCCTAACACACTAGTCCTATCATCTGAAACTAAAAACACTATCTTTAAACTATAAAAAGCTCTAGATTTTGGTATATGGATCACCAACTTTCATGCATTTCCGTTCGGCACCAGCTTTTCAGATATACTCCAATTTCTCAAGTTTTTTTTACTAGCTCCTCCCATGTCATTCTTAGTCGATCCTTACCTCTCTTTGAGTCTTTAGTACGGCCTATAATTCCAACATGCACTAATGCATCGTGCAGTCTTCATTGGAGATATCCAAATCATCTTAAGCGGTGTTAGACTATCTTTTTTTAACATGTGCAACTTCAAGTTTGTCCCTAATATCATCATTTCTAATTCGATCACGTCTGGTATGTTCACAACTCTATCGCAGCATATGCATCTCTGCTACACACTCTTTTGGATGTGTTGTTTTTTAATATGTCAACACTCTACACCATGTAACAACGCATGTCTGATTGTTGTTCTATACAACTTTCCTTTAAGTTTCTGAGGTATCTTCCTGTCATAGAGAATGCCAAATGCTAGTCGTCATTTCATCAATCCTGTTCTAATTCTAAAACTAATATCTTTATCAATCTCCTCGTTAAACTGCAACATTGATCCTAAATATTGAAATGATTACTTTCTGGATATTACTTGACCGGTCATGGTGATATTTCGTCATCTGACTTGACACCGCTGAACTTGCACTTCATATACTCTGTTTTAGTTCTGCTGAGCTTGAAACCAGTTGATTCCAAAGTCTTCCTCTACAACTTTAGCTATCTATTAAACCCTATTCTATTTTCATCAATCAACACAACATCATCGGCAAAGAGCATACACCAGCGAATCTCACCTTGTATACCCTTTGTGAATGTCGGAATGAGCTCAAAATTTTGGATAGATGATAATATTTATGTGGATTCAACAACTACAATTTTTTGTTGGATTTAGACTGGTGTAACTCACAAACGGGCAGGGATGCTAAAGAGATGCTATAAAGCAGGAGTGTCCCGGAACTATATGCTCTGCGTAACTGTATGGAACTTCACACGTCTATTAAGCATACGACTTAAGATAGAAAATATCATACTACTGTAAATTTCGACTAGTATTAAGATCCCCCCACCCCCCAAAAAAATCTTTTCTCGTCTTGTTCACCCACTTTCTCAAACAAATTTCATATTTAAGCACTTTTAGAGATGTTATATATGCAAACTACCTCTTGCTAAAGTTGCAAAAATTGACATATTTGTAGTGGCATAATCTCAGACTGTGCTAAACTGCCAGTACATTATTTTCCTTAAAAAGCAAAGATTGTGCTACTTCAAATGGTGGCAACGTAAATTCCAAATACATAGACTCCATTAGAAATAGCACCAATGTTAAAATATGGAAAAAAAGAAAGAAAAAAAAAGGTAAAATTTATGCTATGCAATACTTACAAGTCAACTATATCATTTCCTATGCTAGTAGAGACTTATTTATATTCCTAAATTGTTTTCAAAATAGGAATCTTGCGTTATAAGTCTATAATTTTATCCAAAATGCTGAAAATCCTTACTATCTATCTATATTGCCTTTAACCTACTCTGCTTTTTTTATACTATTATTAACCCCTAGTTCAGTAGCATAAATAAATAATAATTGTTTGTATGTGATTTGGACTGTGTTCATAGCTTGACCTTCATCAAGTTGGATAATATCCTTTTAAATTCTTATCATTCTACTGCCATCGACATCGTAGACAAATCCATTTACTTCATTTGATAAACCTTATGTTTTTGTGCTTGTGTGTCTGTGGTCACTTGTGCACTTACTAGTATACAAAAAGGAATAAGATCGTTATTCTCGGTCTCTCTGAAAGCTTTTTAGTTCCTTTTCCTTTTTTTTTTTTTTTCTTTGTAATTTTCATAAATTCGTTTGGGATTTTCCATCTTAATCTTCATAAGTTTGTAGCTGACTGTTTTACATTTGATCTCATGGTAAATGCCAACTTGGATTCTCATTAGTCATTACCATTACCTGCGTTACTAGCCTAAATTACTTATTCATGTTTGGTTTGGTTAATACCTTAAGTTCGTCCAAAAAACTGTACAGGAATCTGCATTAAGCCTTGGGGTCTTGACCGAGCAAGAGTTTGATGAACTTGTGGTACCTGAGAAAATGATCGGCCCTTCTGACTAAATGCCACATCAATTGGATACTGCTTAGTTAATACCAATATATTTTAAGTGTGCCTATAAGTTACACATGATGCAGGTTCTAGTTTTGATGTTGTATCTAAATACAGTACTTTGTTATATTATTCATCATTATATTTTGGTGCTTAAAAATCTTGTGGATTTATTGTTCTTGAATTAGAATTAGAATTAGAATTTAAGAGTACATCCTTAGCAAAATCTCTCCTTTTCTCCGTGCTTTCTTCAAAGCGTGTCTCGTATATTTTGTTATGTTGCAGGTGATATCAAAGCTTATTGTTGGGACTTGGCAAAAGTCCTGTAAAAAATAAGCCCTAAAAATCTGCATCATCAGGATTTTAGGGGGATGATTGCAGCAAAGCACACTAAATAACATAGCATCCAAATATTTAAATGGGGAATTTCATTTAAAGAGCTTATTTATTCAAAGTAATAAATTTTAAGAATAACACTTCTAAAAATTTAGTTTTAAGTACATTTTACTGGAAAAGGATAATTTTTTTTTTTTTTATCATTTTCAGTTATGTATAAATAAAGATGAAATTTATCTTTTTTCTTTATAACTTAAAAAGATAAATGAGTTTATCATTTTCCTGTAAATTGTCCTTAAAACTAATTATTCAATAGTGTATTCCTTAAAATTTATTATCATGAAATAAATTGCACTTCAATCTAATTTCCACTATTTTTTAAAATCATGTATTGTACAATACTCCCAAATTGTCTCCAATGATTTTGGAAACATACATTGCAACTCAGATGACTTGCAGTTGAAGTATGGTTTTGTAAAAATGGACAAGGAATTAAAAGGGATTTTATTCACAAGAATTTGTTATGATTTGAAACATGATTCTTTGTGTGAGGATTTTTGTTGCGTGAAACCCGACAAAAAATAAAAATGTTGCCTAGGCCTTTCTCTCGGATATTTGAACACAAACAATTGTGGTATTAGTTTCAAAACATAAACAAAATCAAAAGAACAAATGCGTAGGATTCGGATCGACAACTTTATGTTAATTCTAAAATATCAAATAAAATTAAAATTAAAATAAATGTAGAATCAACAATCTAATTGAAAATAAAATCATGACTCTATGACGATGACTTTTCTATGTTTGAAGAATATTACACGTGATTTCGGTCAATCGAGCATAAAACTCCAGATGTATATAATCTACAAATCAAATCAGAGAGTTCATCATAATAAGGAACACGGAAAGTGCAGAAAAGTAAATAAGACATAAAAGTTATAGTAATTATGCAATGTGCCTACTCCAATGTGAGATAATCTATTATTTATACTGTTAGATTAAAATACAGTACTTGTTTGAGTATAAGAAAGTGGAGAAAAGGAAGCTTAGGCTTGAAAATGACAGAGCCCCTGCGTAGAAAAGACAAAAAAAAAAAAATTCAAAATGAGTCTCCAAGTTTTGTATTTACAGCTGTAGATGAGTCTTTGTAACATCTCGTAAATTTCGACCATTTATGTTATTGAATTAAATGTAATTACTGAATTTAATATGGTTTTAAAATAAAATGATGCTATTAATAAATGATTTCAAAATTAAATTCTAAATAACAACAATTTCTGTAATAAGTTGAATGGTGATTTATAACAATGAAAATTATTATTAAATTGTATGTGTATTGTCCGTAGCAGTGCCCAACAGTTAAGGACTTTGCGCCATGGTAACAGTGACGTGGTTTCGAAACCCAAAATGACATGCTTTAAGAGCTTATCATGTGCATACGCTAAGATCAGCCACTTATGTGGTGATCGTGGACCAGACTAGGTGAACTAAGGAGTGTTTTACAACTCCGGTTGGTTCCTCTTCTGAACGAATTCAAAAAATAAAATAAAATTGTATATGTACTTGGAATAATTAATTTCACACTATTGTTAATAAAATAAAATATAGTAGTCGAATCCTTGATTTGTTAAAAACATTAATAAATGCGATAATTAATAATAACGAACGGTTGGTTTTTAAATAAGAAATTGTCACGAAGCTGAATGTCAACGATATATAAGGCACGGTTGATTTGAAAATAAGAATTAAACGATAAGTTTAGTTTATAATGTATTTGACTGGAAACTAAATCATGAAATCGATTAATAATGAACATCGATTCTTAAGATTTATTATTTTCATACAAAAGTGATCTAAACAATTATATGCCGAAAACATCAAAGTTCACTCGCTCCGTTTGGAATGGTTTTTGTTGATTTATATGCGGTAGCAACAACCGATATATCATAAATAAAAATAATAAATTAAAAATCAAAATTTAATATTTGAGATACATCTAACTAGACATAACGAAAAAATGAATTTCGTAGAAAAATACGCAAGTTTGTTCCATTCGCGTTAATTTAATCTAATATTTAATAAATTGCTACGAATAAAATGTTGTTGGAATATGAGCGAATTTAAACTAAAAATACTAGACTGTATTCTGAAGAGAACGCCATCTTTCGTTTCGTGAAATTTAGATATTCAGACCACCATATGTACGATTTTGCCTATAAAGATGCGGTAAAATCTGTCAATGTTTATGTACCCTTGAAATTTTGAATTTGTAGTGCTAACACATATATTATTGAACGAATTGGATAGTCGATCGGGATTTATTCTTTGATCCGATATAATTATCCTAGAAGTTGGATAGGAATGCGCACTACAATTTTCCACTAAACATTACATGTTCCTTATTTACTTGCCTTGCAATGTCTGTTCCATTTCGTACCCACGTCAGTTTTATTTCTTTGGGAATTCCACCTGAAACCCATGCGTTCATACAAAATAAACCAATGCATGTTCCTTATCTTGTATACATTCAAACGGTTCGGTTTCGGTTCGGTTTTGATGCAATACGGTCTGGTTTTGGTTCGGTTCGGTTTGAACCCGTATTAAATATGTAACAAAAGAATTACTTCCATCAGCAATCAATTTATGATTGTATGACGTTGTGCCACCTGAAGGTTAAAACACATAGTGTTATCTTGAATTGATATAACTACAACATACGCTGAAAATAGAATATATATATATAGCTAAAATAAAAAGTTAGATGGGAATTTTTTTTATTTTTTTATCGTAGCATTACCGGTGTAGCTATGTGGTTCGGTTCAGTTTAATATTGTTTGGTAACAGTTCAAACTGCAACCGAATCGTATCGTTGCGGGTCGGTTCGGTTTAGGTTGTTAGCTTTAGAGAGAGAACCGGTGCGGTTTTCCGCACCGTTTATGCGGTCTGGTCTGGACAGTTTCCGCATTGCGGTGCGGTTTATGCCCACCCCTAACTCATCTTTCATTCCATTCCCAAACATAAGCCTCTTTTTTCAAAAAAAAAAAAAAAAAAAACTTTTACTCTTACCCGCCCCTTCATTTCTTTCTGGTTTACCTATGTAATCCTCTCCGCGAGCTGCCTTATTCAACATCTATCTATCTATTATTTATAATAGAAAAAATATGGTAGCCTTGCTTGCGTGTGCTCTAAAACATTGACGACTGCACTATTCCTTAATTTCCTTTTGCAAAAAACACAACAAACCATAACCGTCAATACAAATATATTCTACCTAATTGCTCATTCTACTTCTTCTTCAACTCTAAAATCAATCCCAATTTTACGGATCTAACAATTTTTTCTTCAACTATCCACTTATTACCACCTTTTCCATAACTAAATCAAAACAACACACATGCTTCTAACTAGCAGTATAAACCCTAACTGTGAGTTTCGTGGTGTTTGAACAAAAAATGGCACAAACATCCAAAGTCTAGGTAGAGAAAAATGAAGAAATATCAAATGAAAATGAAGAAAAAACAGCAAAAACACACAAAATTATAGTGGTTCGGCATTAATGAGTCTACGTCCACTTTATAATTCCTTGATTCAATAAGAAATTCCAATTACAATGAGTGCAATCCTTAAATACTCGAAATACAACATAATTTCTCTCGAAGTTTGATGATATAATTCGAATATAGGTTGAATAGACGTTGTTGCTTGCTGGTTGGAGTATATACATGAAGAGTAGAAGTTCTAAAAGCCCTTGAAATCTTCCCAAAGTCATGTATGTATAGGCGAAGCGCAAGCGGTTCCCAGATCTGATACATAGCAGGCGAACAATGTTTTTCAGAGGTAGTGGATGCGGTTACACAAATCATGTGTCAGTTCGTGGACACATAGCAGCATCTATGTGCCTTTAGGAGACCATGGGGATAGTGGAAGGCGGAGTAACCGCTCTTTCCGGATCGAAATAGGATCCGGACCGAATAATTCGATCTAGGGCTTCATTCGATCTGGAGCCTTCGATCCTGGGACTATTTTCCAATCGATCTGAAGTTATTGTCTGCACAGAAACAGCCAAATAAAGATATAAGTCTTCGTGATCCATGGGTTTTGACAAGATAGGTGGTCGCTCTAAATGATTCACGAGGTCCTGATATGCGCTAACACACTCCGGTGTCCATGTGAAGTTGCGCTTCCCTTTTCTGGGCAAGTCGAAAAAGGGAATGCATTAATTTAGAGATGAATCGACTTAGGGTGACCACTTTCCCGTTTAAGCTTTGAACATCCTTGATGCTTCGAGGGGATTGGATTTCCCGGATAGCTTGGATTTTTCCTGGATTGGCTTCGATGCCCCATGAATTGACAATGAAACTCAAGAATTTTCCCTACGCAACACCAAAACAGTGTTTCAAAGGATTGAGTTTTATGTCATATTTATGAAGGAAACCGAACATTTCAGCGAGATCATTGACGTGGATCATTCGATACCCACGTTTTCATGAGCATATCGTCCACGTAAACCTCCATGGATCTCCCGATATGGTCCTTGAACATGCGATTGACCAGTCGCTGATAGGTGGCTCCAGCATTCTTGAGACTGAAAGGCATGACGACGTAATAGTAGAGCCCAAGGTCGGTTATGAAAGAAGTGTGATCCTGATCTGGAAGGTACATTGAAATCTGATTGTAGCCTGAGTATGCGTCCATGAAGGAAAGAAGCTGGTAACCGACCGTTGAATCAACAAGCTGGTCGATCTTCGGAAGTGGGAAGCTGTCCTTTGGGTAGGCTTTGTTCAAGTCTGAGTAGTGGACACACGTTCACCACTTTCCATTTTCTTTCTTGACCAAGACTGCGTTGGAGACCCATTCAGGGTAGAGGGCTCGCAGATGAAGCCATTATCAAGTATCATATCCACCTCCTCTTTAAGTGTAGTCGATCTTTCAGTTCCCAAGATTCAACACTTTTGTTTGACTAGAAGATGCTTCGAGTTGATGCTGAGCATGTGGCAAGCAATTCCCGAGTCGATGTTGCACATGTTAGAGTGCGTCCTAGCAAATATATTGAGGTTGGTCCTTAAGTAGTCCACGAGCTCTTCCTTTATTGCGGGGGTGGAATTATGATCTAACTTTCAAGACCTTTGTCGGATCGGCGGGGTTGATCAGGACATCTACCGTTGGTTCTGCCGGGGTAGCCTTCTCAAAATCGAGCTCTTCGTCCTCCCTTGGATTGAGATCGTCGAAAAGACGGCAGTGGCGTCTGAGGCAGGACTCAGACACCTTAGATTGCTACGTGGAGGCGGTCTTGGTGCAAGAGGGTGGAGGCACTATCTTGCCTTTCCCCTTGTTAACGGCATTCTTCCACTCGGTGAGATAATAGGCTCTCGTAGTTGTTTGGTCGCCCTTGATTGTGTTGATCTCGTTCTCTGTTGGAATTTCATGAGAAGAGACCATGGTGACATGCAGACTCGAAATTCTACAAGGAATGGGCAGCCGAAGAAGACATTGTATGGAGAGATGACTTCGATGACAATGAAGGTAAGGATTCAGACCAGGCTCCGACCCCTTCTCCGAGCTCAACCGAGAGGTCGACCATGCCAATGGGTTGGTTGGAAGAGCCGCTGAAGCCGTGGATCGTGACATGGCAGGCCTTGAAGTCTTTGGCCTCAAGTTTCATCTGGTCGTAGGCCGACTTGAAGATAATGTTGACTGAGCTTCCAGAATCTATGAGGATTCTTCGGACATAAGCCGGGTGTATGTGTGTAGAGATAACAAGAGGGTCTATAGTTGGGATCTCAATTCCCGTAGACTCTCTCGCGAAAGAAAATATCATCCATCATCGACTTTTGGAGCTTGGCAAGGATAGATTCATCCAAGGAGGAGCATACTTCATAGCTAGCATGCTTGATGGAGTTGGCATATTCCTCCATCTTTCGGAAGCTTTCATGTGCGGGGTGAGGTCCACTACAAATAATGTTGATTACGATGCCATATGCTCTCTGATTGGACGATCCTAGGGCCGCATTAGCAGGAGGGAGAGCGAGCATTGATGAGCTTTTCGATTGCATCCCTGAGGTGACGACAATCATTAGTGTTGTGCCCAAACATATCGTGGAATCTGTAGTACTTGCCGGAATTCTTCTCATGGTCGTTAGATTCCCTTGTGTTGGGCTACTTGTACTGAAAAACGTTACAGGTTTCTAAGTAGATTGCCTCCAACTTTCGGTTGAGTGGAGTGTAGTTCCTGTAAGTGGGATAGCGGTCATGCTTCTTGGAATCTGCAGGAGCTTGACTATTGTTGCAACCGCCAGGTTTGTCGTTGTTCATTCTGGGCTTGTATGGGGCCTCCCCTTACCCTTATCGGAAGATTCTTCGACCTATTTTCCTTTGACATTGTCTTCTATGGTGCCATTGTGTGGGTTGTTAGGGGTAGCCATTTTAGGAAGCTTTGTTGCGTTGTGCTTCCTCTTAACACAGGATTTGTTAGGTCTTTTCATAGAAAAATTTCATAGTTTTGGATTTCTTTCTGTCGATCCATGATCCGAACTCGAAGCTAGGAAGTACACATTTGGCAACTGGATGAGGACAGTGCACGACTCCAGATCATTAACATCGGTGAGGGTGGTGTTGAAACGGTCGAGGTAGATTTTGAGGGATTCCATCGCGCCTTGTTAGAGGTTAGAGAGAGTGAGTGTGTTCTTCGGCATGGGAACATGCATCATGAATTGTTTGACCATTTTCGTAGCTAGTTGGTCAAAGGTGGATGGAATTATGCGGGAGACAGGTGAACCAGAGCAAAGCCATGCCCTCTAAAAAAACCGGGAAGCATTTGCACTTGATTGCGTCAGTAGCCCGACTATAGTCCATGTGCCACTCGTAGAGGTTCAGAAAGCCACAAGGGTCAGTCTTTCCCTTTTAGAGTGTGAGTTATAACATGTTAAAACATCGGGGCTATTCGGGTTCGTGCACGGCCCTGGTGAAGGGATTACGTCTCATGTTGGTTTCCCACATGTCGTTTATATTCCCTCGAATATCTCTCATGATCCTTCGGATCACGTCGGGGAGATATGCAGGTTGAACATCCACTATGGAATCCAGCGGTCGTTTTTCACCTAAGGGGTCCTGAGCCATGGGCGTCTTCTAGGATGGACATCAGGATTGTCGTCATCTTCATTGTTCTCCTGATTCTGGTATGGTTGATGAGGCTGAGCTGGTTAATTTTGATTAGGTGGAACTTGGGCATGTTGAGTTGTCGAAATCATAGGCCTCAAGTTCAAAGCAACAACAGTTGGGTTCTATCGAGAAAGGGTTCGGTTACTGGGACCTGGTTCATCATTAATAACCAACCAGGAACGGTCGCGTTAACGCGTTCCCTTGTTAAAAGTTATGGTAGTCCCATTACCGTTTCCGTTATCGTTACCATTGACATTTGCATTAGTGTGGGCGATGACATTGGTGTTAAGAGTACTCCTTCTTTGGCTTTGACCCTGAGTATCGGAAGAAGAACTTTCCGAAGCGTTGAGCTACCGCCGTGCAGTGTTCGAGCAAGTTGGAGTTAAGCGACGAGACGTTGACTTTCCTAAAGTTGACGCATAAGGTCGATGTTGGTCTTCAATGTGTCGTTGATCTCTCGAGATCTATCTTCCAGTTTTTTATTAAGCACGTAAAGTTGCGCTTGAGTTGCAGGAGCATCGAGGTCCGTAGGAGGAATGATATCCATGTCGGTCGGGTTCCCCGTGGATTAGGGTTGCTGAGAAGCAGTAGTGTCGGAAACTGCGGAGGTTCTGAGCATTGGGTTCTTTGATCGTTTAACCATCGTAAGCGGACTTGAGCAGTAGGTTAGGAAGAAACATGAGTAGCGTGTTGAAGTTGAGATGGAAGTGCGCATATTCGTGTATTTAACTCCTCGAAGCTTCATTATCATCATGTGAAAATTAGCCAAAATGATCATCAACAATAGTAGTCAATATTGATCGCTTAATAGTAATCAATAACAACAATCATGTTCGTGTATTTAACCAAACGTGGTTAATACACACTAAATGAAGGCATCCCACATTCGCCTCGAGATCCAAGCACGTCATGAATTCCATCCTCCATTCTTTAAATCAATCTTTAAACTTCAATACACCTCTATCTTCTAGTTAGTTTGCATGCTTTAATGTCACTCCATCTTCAGATCAGTTTGTACTCTTCAATTCTTATATGTCTTCAGATAAATCTGCACGCTCTTATGTTCTTTCGTGATTTTATCTCGTCAGTCGAATTTATCATCACTTGTGCACTTAAACAATAAGAATTAAATTATCCTACATCCTTATAGCCGTCACAATTTGCATTTGATCGATATACATTGAACTCTAGCAAATGGGATTTTCCTAATACTATGTCACAAACGAACAATTTTTTTAATCTAGAAAAGCAATCTTTCAATCATGCAGCCTGTAATCATATAAATGTTTAAACTAGCATAAAAACGTTCATAGTAACATAAATAAAATATATAGAACTTACTTAAAGTAATTAATGTGGGGTAAATACCAAAATGATCTAAATTTAGCAATAGTGTCAAAATAGCATGTAATAACACATAAATTTGATGTTTTAACTTAAAAAAACCTTTTAAAATAATTTGTAATTATTTTATATGTTGAAGCGTAGGTTTAAGTATTTTAGAAATCTTGTTTTGAAGTTAGAAATCATTCAAAAAACGTCGACTTCATACTATACTACCAAACCCATTAAAGTGAGTAACAATATCATTCACTTCATCCAAATTAGTCCAAACTCACATCAAGGTGTATAGCTTGTTCATACGGGTCTAATGCAAAAAAGTTACATCTAAAAAGGACCACATATTTAAAATTTATGCAAGTTAGAAATTTTAGATCTAAGGTAGAAATTTGTGGATCCAAAATGACAAAATTAGGGCTTTAAAAGAAATAACTTTTGCATGTGAATATGTGAAATATAAATCATGTAAAATGTAGTTGAAACATTTAAAACAACATGTAGGAATTTATGACTATTTTGGATCAGTTTCTATAGGGAATTTTAATTTTGAAAATTTTTAACTAATAAATGCAGGATTTAATCAATCACTCTTGCCAATAAAATCTCTAAATCTGAACGAATTAGCTTCAAATATGAACGAATCTCCTATATAATAGACAGAATAAATAAGGTAGATTTCTCCTTCAATCCAACCACAAATATCCTTCTTTTCATGTAGATCTCAATGATTTTCTTTTTATTTGTCAATTTGATTGACATTTTAGGGTTTTGGATGAAATTTGGATAACGAGAGGAATGAGATTATAGTAACATATTTCACCTTCACACTTATTTAATTCCAAAATTAATAGCAGAGTCCATCATTATTAACCTTAATTGCATAATTTAACAAAAAACTTAAAACGGATCTAACTTTCAAACGTTATGCCTGTTTTCTTAATTTAATCACTCTACGAGAATAGAATCTGTCATCCCAATTGAAAGAAGTTCAAAGCTGTAACACCCCATGATTTTAAATATTAATGTTAACAAATTTAAAGAATACTTAATTTCAAATGTGAGAATTAAGGGAAACGGGTTACGCCATTGCGTTCGTCTCGGAATTCTACTTGAGATAGAGTCCGAGTTTGCGTAAAACGGATACCGTATGAAAGAGATATGGACGAATGAAGTTAGGCAGAAAAATCGGAAGGCGACCAGAATACACTGGCGCACTTCACAAGTGCACCAGTACAAAAATGCACTGGCACACCTGCCAAGTGCGCCCAGGTCGTGCTAAAGACCTGCACAGGTTTCTGGAGTGTTCTAGTCCGAATAGTGAGTCATTGCTAAGTCCTTTCTGACTCCTTGCTGAGTCATTAGGGCTGAGGTATTATCCTATCTTGACTGGATGGTCTTGATTGATTCTAGGGTTAATCTGACTCTAAATTAATTAAAACTCTATAAAAGCAACCTAACTCTGAACCCTAAATCACAAATATTCATACCAAGAGCCGCCATGCCGTCAATGGTGAACCTAGAATAGCCATCATCCCTTTCAACTCAGAAACAAGATAGAAGCTTCAGATCAAATTAAATCAAATCTAATTCAACGATCTACATCAAAGGCGAACAATTCAGTTTCAGAATACAGATTCCAGAAATCAAGAATTCCTTTTTGTTTGTAAGTATAGTTACCTTTAAGATGTGAATAAATTAAAGACGTGATTTGTAATGAATTGGAAAATAGAATTTGAGCCAAGTTGTATGTGATTGATGATGCAGATTCATTCTAATTCTTGCGATAATTTGGTCATGTATGCCTTGGAATGATTGTGTTTTATTTAAACTTATCGTATCATGTGGAAATTGGTGATGAACTTATTATGATTTGGGAAACAAAACCATCATACCACATATAAGTTTGACAATCCTTTCATGATGTGTCATAAGCAAGTTACATGTTTTATGTTAGTCAAGATCTATATATATGTTCATATGCAAGATACATGTTTTATGTTAGACCCAAGCCAATATATATATATATATATATATATATATATATATATGTGTGTGTGTGTGTGTGTGTGTGTGTGTGTGTGTTCATACGCAAGTTACATGTTCTGTGTTAGATCCAAAAACAAGATCTGTATTTATATGCATGTTTATAAAGTGGATTCATGCAAGTTCATATGATCATTATTGTTAGATCTAGTTCACATCTACATGTTAAAGTTAAACTTATACATGCTTTGGTAATGTACGTGTCATGATTCTACTAAATTATGCTAGTTTATAAACCAAGTTGTGTTCACCTATGCCTAGATCTACATGTTCACATGCTTAGGCTTATGCTAGTTCTATCCAATTTAATTGCAAGTTTCATGTGACATGTTAATTTAAATTTACGTGACATATGTTTGATTAAATATTCCCTTCTTTTACCTCTTGTTTATAAATTGGGCTAATTTGCGGGCCCAATGACTTTATGTGATTAACGCGAACGTACAATGGGGGTTACGTTGGGAAAAACTTGGAAATTACATATAACTGACATATTTGGCTCTAGTCATGTATTTAATGAGTGGCATAAAAATGGTATAATTTTTATGCAAAAAACCATGAATTTGATTTAGAAGGAAAGTGGATCATGACAATAAATTGTTGACAAATTTACATATAAGCTTAAAAGGATAAATATGTAAACTTAGAAAAGACGAATATGCCTAACCCGAGGTTAGACTGAGTTGTGGTGTAAAACTGCCCGGAACCGACCGGCACATCCAGTGACCACAACAATACCTGTCTAATGTGGGTGGTTAGTGCATTGAGCCCAAAAAGGACCTAAGGTTAAACTGAGTTGTGGTGTAAAACTGCCCGGAACCGACCGGTACATCCAGTGACCACAACAGTAGCTGTCTAATGTGAGTGGTTGGTGCTTTAATAAAGCTAAGTCAAGATTGGTAGGGTTAAGTCAATTAAGGAAACACTTAACCAATTCAACATGTTAACTAAACTGATGGGTGGGGTTTGGTAAACTTGGACACTTAACCAATTTAACATGTTGGTTAGGAAACCCTAGTAGCGGGGACCCATTTCAACAGTAACCCACATAGATGTATCATGGTACCCTGAACTAGGCAGGGTGGGGCACGATTACTGGGCTGATTGTAAGCGGTCAAAACATCGGCGGATGGTGCATCAGTGTAGGTTCTGACGGAGTAGGTTCTGATGGAGTACGGGCGTGCACATACTCCGAAGTGGAAAAAAGAAGGCATTGGGCATCAGTAGTCATACACTGTGCATCTTGAATCGTGTCGGGTTGCCACCATAGGATTTGATACACCCCGTGGTGGGACCAGCACAGGTATCTACAGTCAAGCGGGGACCGAATGACACATGTGATAAATGCATGTGAGTAGGAGCCGATCGATATAAGGGGATCATTTCACCATGAACACGTGGTGCTAGTTGGACAAGTATAAGTAGGTGCGGAGAATTAGACATGGGTGCGATGTATATTCGGTTTATCCTACCTTGTATAGCTTTATGTTAGTATGTTGTTCTGGTACTGTCCTATTTTCAGTTTATTCCTATCATGACCTTTTTCTTATTCACACACTGAAAAGTCACTGGACTTACTCAGACTTATGTCTGACCCATTTTTCTTTCGCTCTCTTTTCTTCCGCTCCCCCAGGTACCTAGGGAGGGAATAGCTCAGCTTAATTTGGACCGTTCATCTTTCCAACCTTGAAGACTCTGTAATGTATAGTTTGGAATCTCTTGCTTTTGGCTATGGCTTTGGATACACTACTACTTGGGGATTTATGCAGTTTTATTTTGTTTTATGCTTCTTTAGAAAATAATCAAGATAGAAATTACGATGTAATGGTTTGGAAGTTGGTTTGAAACAGTTTGCTGTAATGTTTTGTTATGAACCACTTTTGAAATAAAGTTAGTTTTATTTTTCTACTGCTTATATATACATCTGTCTTGTAAATTATCTGTGTCTTTTACCTATAATGCTACACCAAAGTTAAGGCATTCCCTTTGTGAGTGACCTTAACGGAGGTGGGGTGTTTCACTTGGTATCAGAGCAAAGGTTTACTAGATCAGATAAAAGTTTTTTTGAAAACTATTTTTAAAATGAAGTAAAGAAGCATTTTTCAAGAAAAAGTGTTATTTTACTTTAAAAGGCATAATCCCCCAAAGCCATATGCACTATCTTTCTATCCTTTGTTTTGAATCTTTTCTTTTTCGTTTCAGCATGTCTGGGGATCTTAACCTTACGCAGGGTGTACCGATACATGGCTGGTTCAGGAGGTACCTAGAGGCTAGGGCCAATGACGCAGGCTCAGCAGACATTCCTCCTCCCCCATCTGCAGCGGTTCCTTCTCCTCTTCGTGCAAATGCTTTCTCAAAGATTTGTAGAGACTTTAGAGCCATGGGTGGAAAGAATTTCAATGGAACTGAATCATTCGTAGAACCAAGGAACTGGCTCAAAGAAACTAAGGATCTATTTGATATCTTTGAAGTGGATGATAGATAGAAGATACAGTTGGCGGTGTAGTTGTTGAAGGACGAAGCCTCCTATTGGTGAGAAGTCACTAACGCTGAACGACTAATTGAAACTTGGATGGATTTTAGAATAAGGTTTGAAATGAAATTCCTCTCACAAGCTGAACGAAGTCTACAGGTGGAAAAGTTCTTATCTCTTAAGCAAGGAAGTATGTTGGTCAAAGAATACGTCAACCAATTCAACTAGCTGGCTAGATTTGGATTGGATTTAGTGAACGCTCCTCATAAGAAGGCTCTCTGTCTTGTTAAGGGATTAAATGAGCTGCTACACAGCCTAGCTATGACCCACATACCTATGGGTGCAACTTATGAAAGATTGGTGGACATGGCACTCTTACACGAGGAAGGCAAAGGCAAGAAAGAGGCAAAGGTGGAGGTGCCTCAAGACAAGAAAGCGGAGGGGTCACAGAACAAGAAGACATATTCAAAGAAAGGAGAGAAGAACAACAAACCCCATGACAAGAGGAAGTGCAATTTCTGTGGCATTCCTGGACATCTGGTTAAGGACTACAGGAAGAAGAAGAGGAAGATGGGTGGTTGTTTCCATTGCGGCGAGACATGACACATGGCTAAGGACTGCCCAAGAAAGCGAGGGCAAGGGCAGAGAGCTGGACCTTCTTCTGGAGGACAAGTTCATGCTCCCACAGCACCTCCGCAAGAACGTGGTAGAAATATTTCTGTCGAAAGTTTAGTCTACCTTTTTGATCATCCTGTTCGTACACTATTTGATTCTGGCGCATCGTACTCATTTATATCTACTGCTTTAGTTGAATCTCAACACCTAGACACCAATATAGTAGAGGATCCCTTATTTGTTTCAAATCCAATTGGGGGCTCATCTTATTTGTCAATGGTTTGTTTAGATTTGAAAATTTGTATACTAAGCGTTGGGTTTAGATGTAATGCCTATGTTTTAGGCTTCACGGGCAATGGGTTGATTCTAGGCATGGATTTGCTATCCAGTAATGGTGTCGTCCTTGATTGCGAAAAGAGAGTGGTTAGACTCGTGACTCGCCTCGGTAACACTCTCGAAATTTCTTGTAATCCCATGAACTCTGTTATGCGTAGTTATCTAGAATCTCTTGATGCGTCTGTTGAGAACTTGCAGTCTGTTAGAGTAATCCATGAATATTCGGATGTGTTTGAAAAGGTGAAGGGCTTACCTCTGAAGCGAGAGATAGACTTCCACATATACCTCGTTGATAATGCAAAGCCCATCGCCTTACCCATTAGGCACATGGCTCCAAGGGAGCGGAAAGATCTCAGCAAGCAAGTTAAAGAGCTGCTAGAAAAGGGGTTTATAAGGCGGAGTATTTCTGAATGGGGTGCTCCAGTAGTGTTCGCAACTAAAGCGGACGGTTCGCTTCGCCTATGCGTTGATTGTAGGGACCTAAACAAGCTGACCAAGAAAAATAGGCACCCACTCCCAAGAATAGACGACTTGTTCGATCAGCTTGTAGGGGCATTGGTTTTCTCCCAACTAGGCTTGGCTACCGGGTTTCATCAGCTAAGATTTTCTGAAGACAGCATTGATAAGACCACGTTCAGAACTCCGGATGGATTCTTCGAGTGGCATGTCATGCCTTTCGGCTTGACAAACGCACCCGCTTATTTCGTCGATTTGATGAGCAGGGTATTTAGGGAGTTCCTCAATAAGTTTGTAGTGGTCTTCGTGGACGACATTTTGATTTTCTCGAAGAGTGGGGAAGAGCATGCTCAACATCTAAAGGAAGTCATGGATACTCTTCGGGCACATCAGTTAGAAGCCAAATTCTCCAAATGCCATTTCTGGAGAGAAGAAGTACGGTTTCTTGGACATGTGGTGTCCAAAGAAGGATTAGTTGTGGACCCCGCAAAGGTATACAAGATTGGAAGGTCCCACAGAATGCAACCAAAGTCCGAAGCTTTCTCGGGCTAGCAGGCTTTTATCGAAAGTTCATCAAAGATTTTGCAAAAATCTCAGCTCCACTTACAAGATTGACAAAGAAGAACTTAACTTTCACTTGGGATTTGGATTGCGATATTGCTTTCCAATGCTTGAATAGGGCTCTGACAACAGCCCCAGTTCTGACATTGCCTGACGGAAGCAAGATGTTCACCGTATATACAGATGCATGCGGTACGGGACTAGGCGTTGTCTTGATGCAAGAAGGGAAAGTAGTAGCTTATGGTGAAAGACAGTTGAGAGTACATGAGAAGAACTACCCAACCCACGATCGCGCTTAAGTCTTAGCGCCATTATCTCCTAGGTGAGAAGTTTGAATTGTTTACTGACCATAAATCATTGAAGTACCTTTTCTCGTAGATAGATCTCAACTTGAGGCAGCAAAGATGGATAGAGTTTCTTGCCTCATATGATTTTGAGATTTCCTATACTCCTGGCAAGGGCAATGTAGTAGCAGACGCTTCGAGTAGAAGAAGCTGACCCTAAGCCCTCTCTTTGTAGAAAGGCAAAGCTTGGAGTACGTAGCCAACTTTGATTTTAGACCCTCTATCGATCATGTGACTGGTTTGTTAGCATCGCTAGAGGTGCGACCTACTCTTTTGGACTCAATAGGGACTGCACAACGTGAAGACCCTCAACTAGTTGAGGTGATGGACAAGCTAATTAGGGGTGAGACTTCTAGTCACCTCAATAGATACTCCATCGATGATAAGGGATGGTTGAGGAGGGATGGAAGGCTATGTGTCCCACAAGTAAGGGATTTTGTGAAGAATGTTCTCGAAGAAGCACACCATTCCAAGTTGACCATACACCTCAGTGGAGGCAAAATGTACAAAGACATCAAAAGGGTTTTCTTTTGGAATGGCATGAAGATGGATGTAGCTGAATTCGTTTCTAAGTGCATGATATGCCAACAAGTCAAGGCGGAGCAGAAGAAGCCTGGTGGTTTGCTTCATCCTCTAGAAGTCCCACAGTGGAAGTGGGATAGTATCTCAATGGACTTTGTTGATGGGCTGCCTAGGTCAAGAAGAGGCAATACCAGTATTTGGGTGATAGTGGACAGGCTCACAAAAACGCTCACTTCATACCCATTAAGAGTAGAAGGACTACCTCATCTCTAGCTTCCATATATCTTAAATAGATATAGTTCGACTCCATGGGATACCCTCTAGCATAGTGAGTGACCGAGATCCTATCTTTACGAGCGAGTTTTGGAGGAGTTTGCAAGAAGCTGTAGGCACGTAATTATGCTTAAGCACGGCCTATGACCCTCAAACCGATGGTCAGACGGAAAGAGTGAACAAAGTATTAGAAGACCTCTTGAGACTATGCATTCTTGACTTTGGAGGTACATGGGAGGATCATCTTCCTTTGGTGGAATTCACTTACAACAATAGCTACCAAGCCACCATAGGAGTGGCACCTTTCGAAGCTTTATATGGAAGACCATGCCGATCACCAACTTGTTGGTGGGAGTCAACAGACAAGCTCATACTTGGACCAGACATGATCAAAGAAACTTCATCGAAAGTGGACTTGATACGAAGAAGGATGAAGACTGCCCAAGATAGACAGAAGTCCTACGCAGATAAAAGAAGAACCGACCTTGAGTTTGAAGGTTGATACAAGGTGTTCCTTAAAGTATCTCCTTTGAGGAACGTCGTTCGCTTTGGATCCGCAGGAAAATTGGCACCAAGATTTGTAGGGTCGTTTCCTATCATTGAGAAGATCGGGAAGATGGCTTATAGAGTAGAGCTGCCCAAAAGATTGGCTGGAGTTCATAATGTCTTTCATTTTTCTCACCTACGAAAGTGCTTACATGAGTCTGCGGAAGTGGTAGAACCAAGCATATTAGAGGAAATAGAAGTAGAACGAGAGGCGACTGTGAGGAGAGTTCCAAATCGTATCTTGGGTACAGAACTCAAAAAGCTACGCAACCATGAAGTCAAACTTGTTAAAGTTCAATGGAGTGACGCTGAGGAAGACGCGACTTGGGAGACTGAGACCAAGATACGCGCAGCCTACCCTTTTCTTTTTGAGGGTACATCTTTGATCTCTTTTTCTTAAGTTTATTCATGCTCGTACCTATCCCTTTTTGAGTATATTTCCTTAGTGCTATCTTGATCCTTAGGTAGACAGTGATGGGTGTAAACATGTATTTGAAACATGTTATGATTGATGGTTGCAAGTGGTTGCAAGTGGTTGCTAGTGGTTTCTCGTGGATGAATATACACACACCTTAGGTGTTAGATCGGCTCGGTCACTTTCATATTGCATATGCATATATGTATTTGTATATGATTGAAACTTGATGTGTTATCATGTGGATGTTGCATTCGTATGGATGATTGTGCACTCATGTAGAAAATATGATTAGGGAACATTGCATACATAATGGAATCATGACACTGGCATAATCTGCATTAAGGAGGTCAACTGAATCAGTAGACCGCCTGATTTTGCATTAGATAAGGACATGTACACACACTATGCATATGATCATGAAGCATTAGAATTCTTTTAAGGACAATGGATGCATGTGTTTGATGGTTGAGTAGATGGACGATTGGATGGTAGGATATACGTTCTTTACTTGAAGATTTCGGGGATGAAATCCTTTAAGGAGGGGGGAATGTAACACCCTGTGATTTTAAATATTAATATTAACGAATTTAAAGAATACTTTATTTCAAATGTGAGAATTAAGGGAAACGGGTTATGCCATTGCGTTCGTCTCGGAATTCTTCTTGAGATAAAGTCCGAGTTTGCGTAAAACGGATACGTATGATGGAGATATGGACGAATGAAGTTAGGCAGAAAAACTGGAAGACGACCAGAATACACTGGCGCACTTCACAAGTGCGCCAGTACAAAAATGCATTGGCGCGCCTACTAAGTGCGCCCAGGTTGGGCTAAATACCTGCAAAAGTTTCTGGAGTGTTCTGATCCGAACAGTGAGTCATTGCTGAGTCCTTTCTGACTCCTTGCCGAGTCATTAGGGCTGAGGTGTTATCCTATCTTGGCTGGATGTTCTTAATTGATTCTAGGATTAATCTGACGGCTCTAAATTAATTAAACTCTATAAAAGCAACCTAACTCTCAACCCTAAATCACAAATATTCATACCAAGAACCGCCATGCCGTCAATGGTGAACCTAGAATAGCCGTCATCCCTTTCAACTCAAAAACAAGATAGAATATTCATATCAAATTAAATCAAATCTAATTCAACGATCTACATCAAAGGCGAGCAATTCAGTTTCAGAATACAAATTCCAGAAATCAAGAATTCCTTTTTGTTTGTAAGTATAGTTACCTTTTAGAGGTGAATAAATTAAAGACGTGATTTGTAATGAATTGGAAAATAGAATTTGAGCCAAGTTGTATGTGATTGATGATGCGGATTCATGTCTAGTTCTTGCAATAATTTGTTCATGTATGTCTTGGAATGATTGTGGTTTATTTGAACTTATCGTATCATGTGGAAATTGGTGGTGAACTTATTATGATTTGGGGAACGAAACCATCATACCACATATAAGTTTGACAATACTTTCATGATGTCATAAGCAAGTTACATGTTTTATGTTAGTCAAGATCTATATATATGTTCATATGCAAGATACATGTTTTATGTTAGACCCAAGTCAAGATCTATATATATATGTTCATACGCAAGTTACATGTTCTGTGTTAGATCCAAAAACTAGATCTATATTTATATGCATGTTTATAAAGTGGATTCATGCACGTTCGTATGATCATTATTGTTAGATCTAGTTCACATCTACATGTTAAAATTAAACTTATACATGCTTTGGTAATGTACATGTCATGATTCTCCTAAATTATGCTAGTTTATAAACCAAGTTGTGTTCACCTATGCCTAGATCTACATGTTCACATGTTTAGGCTTACGCTAGTTCTATCCAATTTAATTGCAAGTTTCATGTGACATGTTAATTTAAATTTACGTGACATACGTTTGATTAAATGTTCCCTTCTTTTACCTCTTGTTTATAAATTGGGCTAATTTGCGGGCCCAATAAATTTATGTGATTAACGCGAACGTACAATGGGGGTAACGTTGGGAAAAACTTGGAAATTACATATAACTGACATATTTGGCTCATAGTCTTGTAATTAATGAGTGGCATAAAAATGGTATAATTTTTATGCCAAAAACCATGAATTTGATTTAGAAGGAAAGTGGGTCATGACAATAAATTGTTGACAAATTTACATATAAGCATAAAAGGACAAATATGTAAATTTAGAAAAGACGAATATGCTTAACCTGAGATTAGACTGAGTTGTGGTGTAAAACTGCCCGAAACCGACTGGCACATCCAGTGACCACAACAATACATGTCTAATGTGGGTGGTTAGTGCATTGAGCCCAAAAAGGACCCGAGGTTAGACTGAGTTGTGGTGTAAAATTGCCCGGAATCGACTGGCACATCCAGTGACCACAACAATACCTGTGTAATGTGAGTGGTTGGTGCTTTAGTTAAGCTAAGTCAAGATTGGTAGGGTTAGGTCAATTAAGGAAACACTTAACCAATTCAATATGTTAACTAAACTAATGGGTGGAATTAGGTAAAATTGGACACTTAACCAATTTAACATGTTGGCTTGGAAACCCTAATAACGGGGACCCATTTCAGCAGTAACCCACATAGATGTATCATGGTACCCTGAACTAGGCAGGGTGGGGCACGATTACTGGGCTGATTGTAAGCGGCCAAAATGTCGGCGGGTGGTGCGTCAGTGTAGGTTCCGACGGAGTACGGACGTACACGTACTCTAGAGTGGAAAAAAGCAGGCACTGGGCATCAGTAGTCCTGCACTGTGCATCTTGAATCGTGTCAGGTTGCCACCATAGGATTTGATACATCCCGTGGTGGGACCAACATAGGTATCTACAGTCAAGCGGGTGTAACACCCCACCTCCGCCAGGGTCACTCACAAGAGAATGCACTAGCTTTGGAGGGGCGTTGTCTAGGTAAACATGCACAGAAATATTACAAGACAGAACATATAAAAAAGCGGAAGAAAAACCAAATTTTATTACCTCATAAAATAAGCCTTTTACATCAAAATGCCTTTAAAAGCCATTACATTGGAAACCTGTCTTGCAATAGTTAAAGAAGCATGAAACCACAGTCATAAAATATTCCCCAAGTAAAACGGTAAAGCAGCCATAGCCAAGAAAAATCCAAGCCATACATGATGACCTTGAAGCAGAAGAAGTCCGAGCTAAATAACAGTATTTCCTCCTTGAAAACCTGGGGGAGGGGGGGAACGAAAGACAAAGAGGCGAAAGAAAACGGGGTCAGTCATAAAGACTGGTAAGTCCTATCTACTTCCAGCATAAAAACAGGTAAAGGTAACATGACATGCATAAACTGAAAGTAAACATAAGGATGATGACAAGATAGACAAGCTAAACCAAGGTAACAGGTTGAACTACTGTATCAAGATAAACTACGGTCACTATGAATCAAGTATAACATCCCAAGGATCTATCGAGTATAACATCCCAAGGTTCTATCGAGTATAACACCCCAAGGTTCTATCAAGTATATTTGCCTTGCTCCTTCCGTACTAGTATCCCAACCCGTGTCATGTGTTAGCTACAAAATGTCCCTTGCCCAATGAAATGGTCCATGTCAACCTAATGTAGGTTTTCCCAACTCGTATGTTTCTTTCCATGTACATGTTTAGTCCTTTGCCGTAAATCCTACGGGCTTCCTCACGTAGTTCTATACTACTTCAACGCAGTTCCATTATCCTTGAAATCATTTGGACTGTCACCCTTGATCTAGCTGTATTTTCTTACCATGAATTCTCGAATGTTCGGCTAGGATTTATGCCACCTAGGACACTAGGGATTACGCTACCTACTAAACGTTTTTGTAACACGGTTTGGGTTTTAGCCACCAAGGACCGCTAGAGATTACGCTACCCGTCAACCACGCCCTTTTCCCACGTATGTATCGTGAATCGTTTTCCATGTCTAGATGCACATATATCTCAATGTGCCATCCGAGTCCCGTGACAGGACTAATCAAGAAATACAGGACTCGGTCGGGAGCTTTAGGTTATCTGCCGATGCAGATATCAAGGTTTGTTTTTCTACCGGTGGTTATGGTCCCACGTGACCCCTCCCTCAACTACTGAAAGACAATCCAAGAAAATCATGCACGAGAACTATATTCCGGCCATCCATGCCCCACTTTCCTATTGGCCAACCTCACCCATAACAAGATAGCAAGTATATGGTCTGTTGGGAGTTCTCTGCCCTTCCGCATACGTACACGATTGACTAAAGATGGTAGGTAGTCGACGACGTGCTATCACAGGGATAAACTAAGTATCGCCGACTCCACGCTAATCCACCCCAGTCTTTAGGTTGCTCGCACAGCATCCAAGGCATACCCTTGGTTCTTCTACCGCAGACCTTAACCTCTGTGAGCCCAGGTGGATCATCTGCAACCTCACAGAGGGATACCAAGAGTACCCTCACGTCCCCCGAAGCTACCGCTTCGTCCCCCAGTTCGCTGGAGCCTTTATCTAAGTCAGATAAACATTCGCTCCTCCTCGTGTGTTTGTTTTAAACGATGACCTATCGTATCAGGTTACTCATCTATTTGTGAACTAGTCCAATTCTCTTGACGAATAATTATTACTTAGTTATCCTTAACTAAGGTTTATCACTTAGTTTCCATTCCCGTTATCCTTATTAACTATGATTTTCCACTTAGTCCCCTGAACTAGGGTTTTGTCTAATGGGTTAAGTATTGTCATTCGAGTTCATGACTTACCCCGCCTACGAATCATGTCAAAATTAGCTAAGTATTCAAGTTCAGGACTTAGCCCTACAAACCATGTATCAAGTTGGTTAAGTATATCAAGAAGTTCATGACTTAACCCTAGATTATCGTGTCAGATTGGTTAAGTATAGGTTAACTTAACCCTATCAAATTACCGTGTCAGATTGGTTAAGTATAGGTTATCTTAACCTCATCAAGCTACCACGTCAGATTGGTTAAGTACAGGTTGTCTTAACCTCATCAAATCATCGAGTAAAATTGGTTAAGTGTAGGTTAACTTAACCCCATTAAATTATCGAGTCGGATTGGTTAAGTATAGGTTAACTTAACCCCATTAAATTATCGAGTCGTATTGGTTAAGTATATTTAAGACGTTCGTGACTTAACCCTATCAAATTACCGAGTCAGATTGGTTAAGTGTAGGTTAACTTAACCCCATCCACTAGTCGTATTTATAATGGTTAAGTATCATTCTTGTGGGTTTACTTAACCCTACCACGCATCGCGTTATCCCAGTCGGGTGTTATCCACCCATTTAGGTTAAACTAACCCATCCGCTAATCGTGTTATATGGTTAAGTGTCTTTAAGTAGTCAAGTCCGGTCTTATTTAACCTACCCATTCATTTCATATCGGTTAAGTGCCATTAGTCAAACTAGCTTAACCTTATCATGTGGCATTAAGTAAATTAATGCACCACAAACTCTCACATTAGACTTTGTTGTGGTTACTGGTTACGCCGGGCGGGTCCAGGCAGCTTTACACCACAACCTAGTCTAACCTCGGGTTTTGAGCGCGATATGACCAACTACTCACATTGGGTCTTATTGTCTGTAGCTACTGGATTTGACGGGCGGTTCCGGGCAGATTTATGCTACAAACTCAACCCAACCTCGAGTTGGCCACTTTCATGTTTTTCTACTTGTCATGTTCATGTCAAATTTAGGCTACGACAAAGTCCACATTTTCCACTTATGCCCATTGTCCCATTACTTAATTCATGTTAAGTTTCATAGCCCATCTCAAGTTTGCCTAAACTACCCAAGGCGTATTCCCAACGCAAGTGAAAGCGAGTCAACATAGTAGGAATAATATGACAACATATTGGCCTCAAACATGTATGATAGCATAAAGGGATTGGCCTCAAACATGTATGATAGCATAAAGGGATTGGCCTCAAACATGTATAATAGCATAACACTAGGTTCATCATCATAGGCATGTAAATGGTCATGAGGGGTTTAGGTTCTTTTACATGCATAAGCCCCAAGTCAAGTTCATATGAATGTTCCACAAGTCAAATTGTTCTAAGGGTTCATGCCAACATTCCACAAGTCAAGATTCAATCTTACATGATAAACTAGGTCAAACACAACATGAATGACATGATTTAATAACTAAGAAATAGCCCACAAGTCATAGGTTCAAGAGAGGGGCAAGACTAGATTCACATAGACTAACATACTTAGGTTTCATCTCATTTTATTCCATGTCAATATTAGAACTACCGTTTAGATCTAAAAGTAGCTAGAACTTACAAAGCGTGGCTAGAGATTTATAAGCAAGTATTTGTCATAGAACGGTGTTGAGATGATGCTCTACTTCCTTGATTTGATGTAGAAAGCTTGCTCCTTTGACTTGAATCTAGTTTGCATGCTTAATCCCTTGAAGTTGAAGATGGAGGCCATGATCAAGAGACATTTGGGCAGCACTTTGTTGTTAGGATGGTTTGTAGTGAATTATGCTAGGTCTTACGGTGTTTTTATAGAAGTTAGGACTAGTTTAGGCCCTTGGATTAACTCTAGTTTAGATCTGAACCATCCATTCTCGTCACAGGCCAACAGAACAGACCCAAAGGAGCAAGCAGGTGCACTAGGCCAAGCTGGCCCGACCAAGGAGGTCGACACCCAGGTCGACTGCCCAGTCGACCTGGTCCCTGGGGGGTCGACTCCCCAGTCGACCTGGGGCTGGGCGGGAAATTTTCCCGCCCAGTCTGTTTGGGGCTAAATTCGAAATTTGAAAATCTGTTTTCGTTTTCTGATTTTTCGTGAAACTTCTAGAGGCCATATCTCAGTCATACGGACTTCGATTTACGAAATTTCAGACTCGTTTCCAACCAGAATTCCGAGACGAACGAAACGGCGCAACCCGTTTCTCTTGATTCTTATTTTAAAATTTAATTCTTCCCTGATTTCTGGTTTTAACATGTTATAAAAATTCGGGTTGTTACATTCTCCCCACCTTAAAGGATTTCATCCCCGAAATCTCCAAATTAGGAATAACGTATCCTACCATCCATCATCCATCTACTCAAAACATCATCCACAAGCAACCATTGTCCTTAAAAGATTTCTAATACCATATGAACATATGCAGAAAGTGTGTGTATATGTTCCTTATCTAATGCAAATGATCAGGCCTGATTGATCTTCTAAATGCAAAATATGTTTAGTGCCATGAATCCATATGTATGCAAATAGTCCTAGTCACATAAACACTATATGTGTTGACAACCATTCATCCATAGGCAATATTCACATGATAACACATTCAAATTCATCCATAAACAAGTATAAACATGTATACATATGAAATATGAAATGTGACTGAGCCAATCTAGTGCCTAGTGTGTATTTGTGCATCCACGAGCAACCACTTGCAACCATATCAATCATAACATGTTTTCAAATACATGTTTGTATTAACAGGGTTCTACCTAAGGTCCTTAAGATAGGACCGAGAAGATAAACAAGATAAACTCCTTTTTGGATTACAAGAAATCCCTTTCTAAACCCAACCCATATCCTATAAAGCCCAAAAGGTTTAGTCAACCTAACGGACACCTTCAAATCCTGACATGTATTATTAACCGATGAATCATACCCCCTATGGAGTTTGCAACAGAAATAAAATCGAGAATAGGACCGAGAGGATATGCATAAAGGATAGCATGCGGGTAAGCTCTACAAGAAAACAGGGATCAAGAATATACTCTTAAAAAGGAGATATGATGCGCGTATCTTGTCTTCAATCTTCTAAGTCGCATTTCCTTGAGCTTAATTCCATTGTGCTTTGACCATCTTTAACTTCATGATTTCGTGGCCTCTTAACTCCTATTTCCAAATATGAGCTGGAACTCACTTCATTGTCGCCTCTCGTTCCACTTTTACTTATTCTCCCTCTAGTATACTTGGCTCAACCATATCCGTGCACTCATGGTTTCATGTAAGCTCTCCAAAATTCACTAGTGAATCATGGATCTCGTTTACTCGCTCTACGGCATTCCACGCAGAAGAACTTATCTCTTGAAAACAAGCAGATGCCAACTATGTTACCAAATGTACTTACTAGAGTGATTTCCATAACTCATGCACAAGTGAAATGAACCATCCGCCTTAGTGGCGAACTCTACTCGAACGGATTACCAACAAATGCATCAAGAGGTTCTAGGTAACCAATCATGACAGAACCCTAAAGGTTACACGAGACTTCGAGGGTATTACCGAGGCAAGTCAAGAGCCTAACTACCCTCCTTTCAGAAACGAGAATGGCACCCTTATTGGATAACCACTCCATTCCTAGAATTCAACCCATAGCTTAAAATCATAAGCATTATTCCCAAAAATCATAGGCGTCCTCAAATCCAAACAAGTCATGAATAAATGGACCGATTCCTCAACAAGATTTGAGACAAAAATGGGATCCTCTACTATGCTAGTATGAAGGTGCAGAGACTCAACTATCGAAGCAGACTTAAATGATGCGGTGATCAAAGCAAAGTCCTGACGGGATGATAGAGAAGAAAAGCTAAACCTTTCACAGAAACGTTACCATCCTTCTTAGGTACGCTAACAGTGAGAGCATACAATTGCCCTCTCGATGATCTTTTCCTCGTCTCGTAATACTTGACTATCTTTCCCTTTTTACCCTACTAGAGATACTCTCTCTTGTCATGGGTTTTATCATTCACCTTTTTCCTCCTTTGTGAATTAAGCCGTACCAACAAGTTGCTTGTCCTTAAGCTTGTATCCTTTATCCTTGTTCTTACTATCCTTTCTTATAACGCGGTAACAGGTCTCTCGAGAACTGCCTCCATCGTACCGAAAACACTGACGTAGTTAGAAAAGGATTAGTCGCAGTTCGAACCACTGTGACTACAGGTGGAGGAAAGAAAGGAAAAGAGATTCAATCAAGGAAACAAAGGATAATGCTAATGGCCTTTGGGGAATAGCCTTTAAAAATAAAACTTTCCTTGAAAAATGCTTCTTTGTAAATGGTTTTCAAATAGTTTTCAGAAGGTTTTAAAACTTTTGCCCAGTCTGGTAACCTTCTGCTCTGATACCAAATGTAACACCCCACCTCTGCCAGGGTCACTCATAAGAGAATGCACTAGCTTTGGAGGGGCGTTGTCTAGGTAAACATGCACAGAAATATTACAAGACAGAACATATAAAACAGCGGAAGAAAAACCAAATTTCATTACCTCATAAAATTATAAGGTTTAAAGCCTTTTACATCAAAATGCCATTAAAAGCCATTACATTGGAAACCTGTCTTGCAATAGTTAAAGAAGCATAAAACCACAGTCATAAAATATTCCCTAAGTAAAACGGTAAAGCAGCCAAAGCCAAGAAAAATCCAAGCCATACATGATGACCTTGAAGCAGAAGAAGTCTGAGCTAAATAACAGTATTTCCTCCCTGAAAACCTGGGGGGGGGGGGGAACGGAAGACAAAGAGGCGAAAGAAAACGGGGTCAGTCATAAAGACTGGTAATTCCTATCTACTTCCAGCATAAAATCAGGTAAAGGTAACATGACATGCATAAACTGAAAGTAAGCATAAGGATGATGACAAGATAGACAAGCTAAACCAAGGTAACAGGTTGAACTATTGTATCAAGATAAACTACGGTCACTATGAATCAAGTATAACATCCCAAGGTTCTATCGAGTATAACATCCCAAGGTTCTATCGAGCATAACACCCCAAGGTTCTATCAAGTATATTTGCCCTGCACCTTCCGTACTAGTATCCCAACCCGTGTCATGTGTTAGCTACAAAATGTCCCTTGCCCAATGAAATGGCCCATGTCAACCTAATGTAGGTTTTCCCAACTCGTATGTTTCTTTCCATGTATATGTTTAGTCCTTTGCCGTAAATCCTACGGGCTTCCTCACGTAGTTCTATACTACTTCAACATAGTTCCATTATCCTTGAAATCGTTTGGACTGTCACCCTTGATCTAGCTGTATTTTCTTACCATGAATTCTCGAATGTTCGGCTAGGATTTATGCCACCTAGGACCACTAGGGATTACGCTACCTACTAAACGTTTTCGTAACTCGGTTTGGGTTTTAGCCACCTAGGACCACTATGGATTACGCTACCCGTCAACCACGCCCTTTTCCCACGTATGTATCGTGAATCGTTTTCCATGTCTAAATGCACATGTATCTCAATGTGCCATCCGAGTCCCGTGACAGGGCTAATCAAGAAATACAGGACTCGGTCGGGAGCTTTAGGTTATCTACCGATGAAGATATCAAGGTCTGTTTTTCTACCAGTGGTTATGGTCCCACGTGACCCCTCCCTCAACTACTGAAAGGCAATCCAAGAAAATCATGCACGAGAACTATACTCCGGCCATCCATGCCCCACTTTCCTATTGGCCAACCTCACCCATAACAAGATAGCAAGTATATGGTCTGTTGGGAGTTCTCTGCCTTTCCGCATACGTACACGATTGGCTAAAGATGGTAGGTAGTCGACGACGTGCTATCACAGGGATAAACTAAGTATCGCCGACTCCACGCTAATCCACCCCAGTCTTTAGGTTGCTCGCACAGCAACCAAGGCATACCCTTGGTTCTTCTACCGCAGACCTTAACCTATGTGAGCCCATGCGGATCATCTGCAACCTCACAGAGGGATACCAAGAGTACCCTCACGTCCCCCGAAGCTACCGCTTCGTCCCCCAGTTCGTTGGAGCCTTTATCTAAGTCAGATAAACATTCGCTCCTCCTCGTGTGTTTGTTTTAAACGATGACCTACTGTATCAGGTTACTCATCTATTTGTGAACTGGTCCAATTCTCTTGACTAAGAATTATTACTTTGTTATCCTTAACCAAGGTTTATCACTTAGTTTCCCTTCCCGTTATCCTTATTAACTATGATTTTCCATTTAGTCCCCTAAACTAGGGTTTTGTCTAATGGGTTAAGTGTTGTCATTCGAGTTCATGACTTACCCCGCCTACGAATCATGTCAAAATTGGCTAAGTATTCAAGTTCAGGACTTAGCCCTACAAACCATGTATCAAGTTGGTTAAGTATATCAAGAAGTTCATGACTTAACCCTAGATTATCGTGTCAGATTGGTTAAGTATAGGTTAACTTAACCCTATCAAATTACCATGTCAGATTGGTTAAGTATAGGTTATCTTAACCTCATCAAGCTACCGCGTCAGATTGGTTAAGTATAGGTTGTCTTAACCTCATCAAATCATCGAGTAAAATTGGTTAAGTGTAGGTTAACTTAACCCCATTAAATTATCGAGACGGATTGGTTAAGTATATGTTAACTTAACCCCATTAAATTATCGAGTCAGATTGGTTAAGTATATTTAAGAGGTTCGTGACTTAACCCTATCAAATTACCGAGTCGGATTGGTTAAGTGTAGGTTAACTTAACCCCATCCACTAGTCGTATTTATAATGGTTAAGTATCATTCTTGTGGGTTTACTTAACCCTACCACGCATCGCGTTATCCCAGTCGGGTGTTATCCACCCATTTAGGTTAAACTAACCCATCCGCTAATCGTGTTATGTGGTTAAGTGCCTTTAAGTAGTCAAGTACGGTCTTACTTAACCTACCCATTCATGTCATATCGGTTAAGTGCCATGAGTAAAACTAACTTAACCTTATCATGTGGCATTAAGTAAATTAATGCACCCCAACCTCTCACATTAGACTTTGTTGTGGTTACTGGTTACGCCGGGCGGGTCCGGGCAGCTTTACACCACAACCTAGTCTAACCTTGGGTTTTGAGCGCAATATGACCAACTACTCACATTGGGTCTTATTGTCTGTAGCTACTGGATTTGCCGGGCGGTTCCGGGCAGATTTATGCTACAAACTCAACCCAACCTCGAGTTGGCCACTTTCATGTTTTTCTACTTGTCATGTTCATGTCAAATTAAGGCTACGACAAAGTCCACGTTTTCCACTTATGCCCATTGTCCCATTACTTAATTCATGTTAAGTTTCATAGCCCATCTCAAGTTTGCCTAAACTACCCAAGGCGTATTCCCAACGCAAGTGAAAGCGAGTCAACATTGTAGGAATAATATGACAACATATTGGCCTCAAACATGTATGATAGCATAAAGGGATTGGCCTCAAACATGTATGATAGCATAAAGGGATTGGCCTCAAACATGTATGATAGCATAACACTAGGTTCATCATCATAGGCATGTAAATGGTCATGAGGGGTTTAGGTTCTTTTACATGCATAAGCCCCAAGTCAAGTTCATATGAATGTTCCACAAGTCAAATTGTTCTAAGGGTTCATGCCAACATTCCACAAGTCAAGATTCAATCTTACATGATAAACTAGGTCAAACACAACATGAGTGGCATGATTTAATCACTAAGAAATAGCCCACAAGTCATAGGTTCAAGAGAGGGGCAAGACTAGATTCACATAGACTAACATACGTAGGTTTCATCACATTTTATTCGATGTCAATATTAAAACTACCGTTTAGATCTAAAAGTAGCTAGAACTTACAAAGCGTGGCTAGAGATTTATGAGCAAGCATTTGTCATAGAACGGTGTTGAGATGATGCTCTACTTCCTTGATTTGATGTAGAAAGCTTGCTCCTTTGACTTGAATCTAGTTTGCATGCTTAAGCCCTTGAAGTTGAAGATGGAGGCCATGATCAAGAGACATTTGGGCATCACTTTGTTGTTAGGATGGTTTGTAGTGAATTAGGCTAGGTCTTAGGGTGTTTTTATAGAAGTTAGGACTAGTTTAGGCCCTTAGATTAACCCTAGTTTAGATCTGAACCATCCATTCTCGTCACAGGCCAACAGAACAGACCCAAAGGAGCAAGCAGGTGCACCAGGCCAACCTGGCCCGACCAAGGAGGTCGACCCCCAGGTCGACACCCAGGTCGACTGCCCAGTCGACCTAGTCCCTGGGGGGTCGACTCCCCAGTCGACCTGGGGCTGGGCGGGAAATTTTCCCACCCAGTCTGTTTGGGGCTAAATTCGAAATTTGAAAATCTGTTTTCGTTTTCTGTTTTTTCGTGAAACTTCTAGAGGCCATATCTCGGTCATACGGACTCCGATTTACGAAATTTCGGACTCGTTTCCAACCAGAATTACGAGACGAACGCAACGGCGCAATTCGTTTCTCTTGATTCTTACTTTAAAATTTAATTCTGCCCTAATTTCTTGTTTTAACATGTTATAAAAATTCGGGTTGTTACAGCGGGGGCCGAATGACACATGTGATAAATGTATGCGAGTAGGAGCCGATCGATATAAGGGGACCATTTCACCATGAACACGTGTTGCTAGTTAGACAAGTATAAGTAGGTGCAGAGAATTAGACATGGGTACGATGTATATTCAGTTTATCCTGCCTTGTATAGCTTTATGTTAGTATGTTGTTCTGGTACTGTCCTATTTTCAGTTTATTCCTATCATGACCTTTTTCTTATTCACACACTGAAAAGTCACTGGACTTACTCAGACTTATGTCTGACCCATTTTTCTTTCGCTCTCTTTTCTTCCGTTCCCCCTCCCCCTAGGTACATAGGGAGGGAATAGCTCGGCTTAATTTGGACCGTTCATCTTTCAAGGCTTGAAGACTCTGTGATGTATAGCTTGAAATCTCTTGCTTTTGGCTATGGCTTTGGATACACTACTACTTGGGGATTTATGCAGATTTATTTTGTTTTATGCTTCTTTAGAAAATAATCAGGACAGAAATTATGATGTAATGGTTTGGAAGTTAGTTTGAAACAGTTTGCTGTAATGTTTTGTTATGAACCACATTTGAAATAAAGTTAGTTTTATTTTCCGCTGCTTATATATATATCTGTCTTGTAAATTATCTGTGTCTTTTATCTATAATGCTCCACCAATGTTAAGGCATTCCCTTTGTGAGTGACCTTAACGGAGGTGGGGTGTTTCAAAATTCATACTTCTCTCCAATCAAAAGTGATGGACGAAAAAGTTTCGTCAAAAGTCAAACGGTGATAGAAAAACTTGATAAACCCTTCGAAACTGAGAAATAACTGTATAAGTCATTTTCGATAATTATAAAATCATATGAGATCATATGAAAATTATATATTTTTTATTTTACTTTAAAAAAAAGCCGAAAATTTCTAGTAGTTACAACATAAACCCAAACAATAATTGAGAAATTTAAAGTAGAAACTGTTTTATTTAGGAGTGGATTCGGTTCAATAACGGAACTTTGTATTCAAAACCATTACCGTACCGACTTATATGGTAATAGAAAAATCGTACCATTACCGGACAAAAAATTGGTTACCAACAATTCGGATTATGCTTGGTAATGGTTGGTAGAGATCAGCAATAAATTTTTGTCACTTACTAGTATATGACCTTTTCGTTTATAATATTTCACATTAAAATATCAAATATTAAAATTGATTTTTTTATTGTATAATTATTTATCTATCTTCTTTTACAAAGTCAAACATGCAAGAAAATGTTATGGATGAACTAAAATATCATATATAAGTTATATAGTTTCTAAGATATATGATAAAAATTTCATTCCATCTTGTATCGTAATAGTATTTTCTTAGGTATTTTACTAAATCATCACATATTTGAAGTTTGATGTTATGTAATAAACATATACGATGAAATATACGAATATACAAAAATATGTTTTAAGATATGTGGTAGGTACGGTCCATTGTTAATGCTCAATTGCCATTACCGTACCGAATATTTTCATGTGGTTTGGCATACCATACCAACCAAATCGGTTACCAATTGTTCGATACCACTTTTTTTTATAACGGTTGGTATTGGTTGGTAAGTGGTAATATGCTAAAAATGTCCAGCTCTAGTTTTATTAGATAAACTGATTGTATTACATGATCTGACTGTGTACCACTTTCATAATATACAAAGGCTGTATAGCCCAATACCTACTATAAGCTTTGCTTTACAATAAAATACGGAGATTGTTATTGACACTCCAATTATTGTTGGGGGTCATTTTTTTAAAAAGTTATTAATTGTTAAGGGGAGTACCAATGAAGAGAGCAACCCCTTAACAAATAAAATTAATTTTACCATAATACCCTTTTAAAGTAACATTTTTATTACTGAAATCGAAAACAAGAACTACGGCCGCCCACATCTGATTTCACCCTCCTTTACATGATTCGAAAAACCGACACCAAACAAAAATAAAAAATACGATCAATCATGTCGAAAACATAAATTTAATTCGGTAACGATACTCCACTCATGTCAATTAAACCATTTTTCACAAGCTGGTATATAGCGGATCGAACAAATACACCCAAAACACACAAGCCATTTTCGAATACATCTGTAAACCCTAATTCAATCAAACAATTAACCCTAAAATTGATTTGGCATACCTTTGCCACACCACCTCCACTAATTTAGGATCTGGTTGTGAAGATCGCTTCACATTCTTCATTTTTGTCATTAATTCTGTCTTGTTCGTGAAGAAGAAGCGTAATCGTATGCGGAGTTGAGTTTGCTCGAAGTGTTAGCACCGAAATTATTTTTTAATTGATTTATGGTTTTGCATACTTGTTTTGTTTATTGGGATGTGGTAATATATTGGAAGACAGAAGTGTGTAAATAATAAGTGTTCATGCCCCTTAACACTTTTATAAATAGTGGATTGACTTTAAAAAATGACCCCCCTTTAACAATAGTTAGAGTGTTAAACACCCTGCGTTATTTACTGCCTTCATTTCTAATACGACCTAAACAGGCAAAGTTGTTATGATCTTGGCCTGCAATCTGCGACCATAACTTTCTCGAACTATAAAAATACACTTGATCATCTATTCATACCTTTGTTAAAAATCCTTAAGAACTTAATATCGATAATATTTTCAGTGTCTTCTTCCATACCAAACACAGACGGCGATGCTCTCTTATCCATACTAATGGTCGGTTATGAGTCTAAGATCAAACACTCATTGACATAGAGGACGTATAAGGCTTCATGAAAGCAGGTCTCATGCTTTTCATGCAACAGTACAACATGAAGTCAAGAGGCAGCATTTCAAGATTAATCATTGCAGTTTCTCAAATCTTAAACGTATCCGAGTTTGATTTTGAAATTCTTGACCTTGACATGGATTTATTTCCCAACTACACATTTTAACCATCTGATCTATGCTACACTTTTAAATTCTCAAGATTAGAAGGAGAATTCATAGCGAAATTCTCATTTGATGGAAATAATGAAGATTTGGTGTCTGTTTTAGGCATATATGTTCTGAGGCTAGATAGTGAAGTAGAGAAGGTTCATACCATTGTTCTCGATCTGATGAAATATGCAAGGCCACTTATTGAATGCTTGCATGGAGCTATGTCAGATAGTTCGGAGATGAAGATACTGAAACTGTGGTCAGGGTCGGCCCTAGGGTAAGGCGAGCAAGCCAATTACCTAGGGCAACCCCTTTCAAGGGGCAACCAACTGATCGAAATATATGTGTGTGTGCCAGTGCATACATACACATATATATGTATACATACATACATATGTATGTATGTATGCATATATATATATATACTTGTATGCATATATATATATATATGTATATACGTATATATATATATATGCATATAGAAAAAAATTATAATAGTTTTATGGAACAAGTATACAATTAATAATTATAGGTTGCATTTTGATGAAATTGAAATCATTGTTAAAATTGTATTATTTATCGATATCTCTACATTAGTTCTAATATTACATTTGTTTTTTCTAATTAGAGGCAATGCTATTACACTTTGTCTAGGGCAACCCAGAAGATAGGACTGACACTGAGGTGGCAAGCATATAAAGGTGTTTGTTTTCTGCTTTTGAGAGGTTTAAGATTACATTAAGTGCTGAATCATAAAGGTACAAGGAGTATTTGAGAGTTAGGGACGAGTTTGTGGATTCTGTTCTTGATGTTGATGGCTACTACACAACTTGATTTTGTTGCATGTTTTGTTCAGAAATTGATCGACTGTGCATGAATATGATTCTTGAAATTGGTTTTCTGTACAAATTGTGATTCAGCACTGATTTGGAATATGTTTGTTGATTGATTGATGGTTAACTAATTGCTGAATGTGAATGATAACTTTGAATGAACGAATTATTCAGGAATCAGAGTTGATATGCTTCTTGATTTATTTATTGACTTATTTTGCTGGACTAACTGTTCAAGGATTGATTATTCATATAAATCTTGGTTTTGATCCATGAGATATTGCTCGATAATCTGCAGTTCCATGTTGTTTTTATTCTACGCTTATGAAAGCTGAATAATGGACCCTGTTGTTTTTATCGTTTTATAAAGCTTATAGAATTGAATCCTAAAATCTCAAGCATAAATGATTGTCTTTTTTTCTTTCACATATTTTTCAAAATTTAAATCCTAGATTAACCATAAAAAGGTAAAAGCTAAAGCATTAAACTCATCCAAACCTTCGGATTATGCTTATGAGCATGTGTATAATTATCACTTAATTCTATCAAAAAACAAAAAGCAAGTAAAGTAAATGCAGTAAGGTAAAAAGGAAAAAAAACACTGGATTTTATACTGGTTCTGAATTACCCTACATTCAGTTCCTTTCCTTGTATAATCTTTAATCAGTATCAATTCAGCTACACCTCTTGATTGCAAGGCTGCAAGCAGACATCCTCCAAAATTTCGACCTCTGATCATGACTAACTTGATTTTTGGGAAAACAAATCACTCCTAATTGCCTTTATCCAAGCTTTAATCAAATCTAAATAGATTCGCAACCACCAAGTCACACCCATAAGGTTGTTTGATTTTTTTTTTTTTTTTTACAAAGAATGCAGAGTTGGATATTTCAATCTTAATTATAATTGCTTATATAACTTAGATTTGCACTTGATCTTAATAGATTGGAGAGAGTATGATGCAAAATCAAATCGAAGTTCAGTTGATTTGATTTGAAAATCGGTAGAGTATAAGTATAAGTTTGCTAGAAAATTAGAGAGGAGAGAATGGATTTGTAACACCCCGAATTTCAATTAACACTAATGGTTAGTAATTAAAGTATAATTAATCTCAGATATGAGAATCAGGGGAAACGGGCTGCGTCATTGCGTTCGTCTCGGAAAAATACGTGAAATAGAGTCCGAGTTTGCGTAAAACGGGTACCGTATGAAAGAGATATGGACGAACGAAGTTAGGCAGAAAAACCCGAAACAGGCCAGAAATGCACTGGCGCACTTCTGAAGTGCGCCAGTACAAAAATACACTGGCGCACTTGGGAAGTGCGCCCATGTCGGGACAGGAAACCTGCACAGTTTCTAGAGAGTTCTGTGGTTGGGTGCACCAGTTTGGGGTTTGGGCTTGGTCTTAGGGCTGGTTTCTGGAAGGTTCCGAAATCTAAGGGTCCTAATCTAATTTAGGGTTAATCTAAGGGCCTAAAACACTCACCTAATCTATAAATACACCCTAAACCTACCCTAATCCATACTAAAAATAGAATTGAGGGCTACATGCCACCAAATTAAATCTTAGAAGGAGCCTCCACTAATTTATGAAGAGGGTTGCAAGCTAATCACTCTCTAATCAACCTCTAATCCATTCTAAGCATCTTAATCTTCTTCATTTGGAGTGCAAATTGGCTAGTAGTGAGTTTCTATCACTCTAATGATCAATTGCTAAACTAAGTAGATGAGATATGATGAGATCATATGGTTTTATTTGTGGATTAATGGGTTTTAAGTCATATGACATGATGTTAGTTTGCTAATGTATGTGGGTTATGCAAGTTTTGTGCTTTGTGATCATATGTTAATATGCAAGTTACATGTATGATAATATGCAAGTTACATGTATGATAATTATGCAAGTTGTATGTTTCTTCATATGTAAGTTTATGAGTTCATATGCAAGTATGTAACATGTTATGCAAGTTCATATGCAAGTTTATGAGTTCATATGCAAGTTATGTAACATGTTATGCAAGTTCATATGCAAGTTATGTGACATATTATGCAAGTTCATATGCAAGTCATGTATTTGTTAATATGTAAGTTTATGTAACATGTTATGCAAGTTAATATGCAAGTTATGTGACATGTTATACAAGTTAATATGCAAGTTATGTGACATGTTATACAAGATTATATGCAAGTTATGTGACATGTTATGCAAGTTCATATGCAAGTTATGTGTTTGATAATATACAAGATGGCACCTTTGAAACATGTTCATACATATGCAAGTTGACACCTTTTATATGTGTTATGTCATGAGAACGAAATTACGTGGGAACGATGGGGTTAATTAAATGCATATGTTAATAAGATTGTGTGAAATTAATATAATTATGCATAACATAAAATAAATGAACATAGTATGGGAATTTGCCTATTAAGTTAGGTGTACCCATACTATGTGTTGGGAATTTGCCTATTAAGTTAGGTGTACCCACACTTTGGAGTTGGGAATTTGCCTATTAAGTTAGGTGCACCCATATTCCTAAAATAAACAGGATAATTAACACAAATTATGGGGGTGATTAATTAGGAGTAATTAATCGATTAAGACACGAGGTTGGACCCGTTTGTAGTGTAAGACTGCCCGGAGTTTACCGGCTTAACCAGGCATCTACAAATGACGGTCCAATGTGAGGGGTCTTAATCATAAATTAAATACGTAACAAGGGTAAATGACACGAGGTTGGACCCGTTTGTAGTGTAAGACTGCCCGGAGTTTACCGGCTTAACCAGGCATCTACAAATGACGGTCCAATGTGAGGGGTCCTTTACACGGTTACGGTGTTAATCAATTAAGAAACACTTAACCAGATAAGCATGTAGTGGGGCATGGGGGTTAAGTGGGTACCTTGGGTGATATGTGGAAATTGCTAGTGGTTCCCAATAGAAAATATGATAAAATACTTAACCAAGATGAAACATGTAATTAAACATGATTAAAGGGTTAAGTGGGAAACACTAGTGTGTGGGCCAAGCTTAGGGGGATGGCTTGTGCTGGGGGCCCATTTCAACCAGTAACCCATACGTATCTTAGTGGGCTCGACCCATGTCGAGGACGGGACACGCATACTGGGCTTGACTATAAGAGGCCAAAATGGGTTAGCGGTGGCAACGCATGACCAACGGGTTTCATATGCGTGTGTGGACCCGGGCTGGTAAATAAGACGTTGTTGCATCGTGTAGATATAAGCCGTGCACCGTTAGTTTTATCAGGTTGCCACGTTGGGGAATGGTACACCCCACGGTGGGGCCAGCACGGGTATCTACGTTAGGGAGCCGATCGAATGGGGAGTAGTGTGTACACCTAGTGGATTGTAGGGCCCCGTGGCGTCTACTTAGTCACCTAGGGGTACGCGAGAACTATTAAGTTAATTTTATAAGTCCATGGGTGGGATCAACCTTTAAGTTAGGAATGACTGGTGTGGTGCAGTTTAGTAATTTACCTTTGGAAGGGTAGATGCGTCTTTATCTTTTATCTTAGTTTAGTTGACTGCTTAGTGTAGCCATTCATCCCCATTAGTTACCGTATATCAGTTTATGTCTTCTCTGGTTACTTTAACGATTGTATTGTTAAAGTTATAGGACTCGCTCAGACTTATGTCTGACCCCGTTGTTTTTATCTTTTTTTCCCAACCCTCAGGTCCTACGGTGGATCCTAGCAGTAGTGGAGCTTGATCGGATTGCTGTTCCAGTCTTTAGGAGCTTGGATAGATGTAAAGCTCCAGTTACCCAGTTATCTTTTCTTTTGTCATGGCTATTGTATGAGAGTGGGATTATGTACTTCTTTATTTTGATGGATATTGTACTTGACTTTTATTGTGGTTTTATGATGTAACCAGACATGTTTTACTTCCGCTGTTATGAGATGATGTTCTAAATTTCAAGTACTATTTATATCTGTCTTGTTGTAATTTTTCTGTTCTATATTCACTAAAATACTCCACCAATGCTATGGCATTCCCTTAGTGAGTGATCATAGCGGGAGTGGGGTGTTACACGTGGTATCAGAGCTGAAGGTTACCGGAACAGATAAATTTTCGAGAAAAATACTTTTTTAAAAAAAATAGTAAAGGTATTATTTTTGGAAAAAGTATTTTCAAAAACATGTCTTTTAAGAGAAAAGTTTTTGAAAAAGAAAAGCATAATCCCCAATAGCCATATATTTATCTTTCGGAATCTCCTTTTTGAATCTTTCCTCTTTCGTTTCAGCATGGCTGAAGATCTTAACATCCCGGAGGGCTTAGTTATACCACTATGGTATAGGAGGTTACAAGAGGCTAGGGCCGCGGCTGCGGGTCCAGCCAATGCTACTACACCAGAGGCAACCGCTCCTCCTCCTCAGCCTAGAGTGGATAATTTTGCTAAGATTTGCAAGGAGTTCAAGGCTATAGGAGGAAAACCTTTTCTAGGTTCAGAGACTTTCGTAGAGGCTAGAGATTGGCTTAAGGAAGTGGAAGAGTTGCTAGATATCTTTGAAGTGGAAGAGGGAAAGAAAGTCAAGTTGGCGGCTTGGTTAATGAAGGGAGAGGCCTCATTCTGGTGGGAGGTCACTAATGGAGAACGCCCTGTTGACCCTTGGGCAGATTTCAAGCAAAGGTTTGGGGCTAAGTTTCTCTCAAGGGCGGAAGAGAATCTGTTTATGGAGAAGTTCTTGAATTTGAAGCAAGGGAATCTCACGGTGAAAGAATATGTCAACAAATTCAATCAATTAGCAAGGTTTGGCATAGAGTTGGTGAATACACCGGAGAAGAAGGCTTTGAGGTTCGTTAGAGGCTTGAACGAACCATTGCAAGGAATAGCTATGACTCACATTCCTATGGGGGCCACCTTTGAGAAGCTTGTCTACATGGCACTTATGCATGAGGATGATAAGAGTTCTAAGGCACCAGAGAAGAAGGGGGATCAGAAGAATCCGCAACAACAACAACAAGGCAAGGGTGGAAAAGGCAATGGTGACAAGGGGAAAAAGAAGAAGAAGTGCTTCAATTGTGGGACCCCAGGCCACCTCAGCAAGGATTGTCGCAAAAAGAAGAAGACCGGTTGCTTTCATTGTGGTGAAGCAGGACATCTTGTGAAGGACTGCCCAAAGAAGGGGCAAAAGACGGGGTCTACCTCAGGAGGTCAGGTGCAAGCTCTTATGGCACCAGCTCAGGCAGGGGGGCAAGTTCAGGCTCTCTCAGTTCCACCGATTCAGCAGAGAGGTAGAACTATTTCCGTTGAAAGTCTGGTTTTTCTGTTTGATCATCCAGTTCGTACTTTGTTTGACTCTGGCGCATCGCATTCTTTTATCTCATCATCGTTAGTTGAGTCACTGCACTTAGACACCAGTCTAGTTGATGATCCCTTGGTTGTTTCAAACCCAATTGGGGGCTCCATATATCTGTCTATGATATGTTTGGGTTTGAAGATTTCTATACTTAGCGTTGAGTTTGGATGTGATGCTTTTGTATTGGGCTTCACGGGCTATGGGTTGATTTTGGGCATGGACTGGTTATCCAGTAATGGTGCCGTTCTTGATTGTGAAAGGAGAGTTGTCAGGCTTATGACCCACTTGGGTAATACTCTCGAGATCTCTTGTAATCCCATGGAATCTGTTTTGCTAAGTTATCTTGAATCGCTCGATGCTTCGGTCGAGAGTTTGCGTTCTGTCAGAGTGGTCCGGGAATATCCGGATGTGTTTGAAGAGGTGAAGGGTTTGCCTCCGAAGCGGGAGATAGATTTCCGAATTTATTTGGTGGATAATGCCAAACCAGTGTCTTTGCCAGTGCGCCACATGGCTCCTCGTGAGAGAAGAGAACTTCATAAGCAAGTAGGGGAGTTGCTTGAGAAGGGGTTCATAAGGCGAAGTATATCGGAGTGGGGAGCTCCAGTAGTGTTTGCCACGAAGGCGGATGGGTCCCTCAGACTTTGTGTGGATTATAGAGAACTTAATAAGCTCACGAAGAAGAATAGACACCCATTACCGAGGATAGATGATCTCTTTGATCAGTTGGTTGGCGCCTCAGTGTTTTCACAGATGGACTTAGCTACAGGGTTTCATCAGTTGAGAGTGGCGGAGGACAATATAGAGAAGACTGCTTTCCGGACTCCGGATGGTTTTTATGAGTGGCTTGTGATGCCATTTGGGTTGACAAACGCCCCGGCATACTTTGTTGATCTGATGAGTAGAGTGTTCAGAGAGTATCTGAATAAGTTTGTAGTGGTCTTTGTGGATGACATCTTGGTCTTTTCCAAGAGTGAAGAAGAGCATGCCTTACATCTCAGAGAAGTGTTGGAGACTCTTCGAGCACATAGTCTTAAAGCTAAATTCTCTAAATGTCATTTTTGGAGAAGAGAAGTGCGATTCTTAGGGCATGTGGTCTCTAAGGAAGGGATAGCTGTGGATCCCGCAAAGATAGTATCTATCCAGGATTGGAAAGTTCCTAGAAATGCTACCGAAGTAAGAAGTTTCTTGGGGTTGGCAGGATATTATAGGAAGTTCATCAAAGACTTCGCGAAGATATCAGCCCCATTAACCCGCTTGACGAAGAAGAATCTGGTTTTCTCATGGGACGTAGATTGTGATGATGCTTTCCGACGGTTAAAGAGAGCTTTGACCACCGCTCCAGTTTTAGTGCTTCCAGATGGGAGTAAGCCGTTTGTTGTTTATACCGATGCTTGTGGGACAGGATTAGGCGCAGTCTTGATGCAGGAGGGAAGGGTAATAGCCTATGGAGGGAGGCAATTGAGAGTGCATGAGAAGAATTACCCTACCCATGATCTAGAGTTGGCCGCGATTGTTTTCGCACTTAAGTCTTGGCGCTATTATCTTCTTGGTGAGAGATTCGAGTTGTTCACTGACCATAAATCATTGAAGTACTTATTCTCTCAGAAGGATTTAAACTTAAGACAGCAAAGGTGGATGGAGTTCTTAGCATCCTATGATTTCGAGATAGCGTATACCCCTGGCAAGGTAACGTGGTGGCGGACGCTTTGAGTAGAAAAAGGCTATCTTTGAGTCCATTGTTCGTGGAACGGCGAAGCTTGGAGTTTCTTTCTTTGTTCAACTTCAGACCTTCTGTTGACTTTGTACCTGGTTTGTTAGCATCCTTGGAGGTTAGACCTACTCTTTTGGGACGGATTGGCGAGGCTCAGCGAGACGACCCATAGTTGGTTGAGTTGGTAGAGAAGCTTATAAGGGGGGAGTCGTCCAGCCATTTGGGTAGATACACCATAGATGATAGGGGATGGTTGCATAGAGACGGTAGACTTTGTGTACCGCAAGATGAGGGTTTGAAGAAGGCTATTTTGGATGATGCACATCGTTCAAGGATAACTATTCATCCCGGTGGAGACAAAATGTACTAAGACATGAAGAGAGTTTTCTTCTGGGCCGGTATGAAGAAAGATGTGGCCGAGTATGTGGCTAGATGCTTAGTGTGCCAACAAGTTAAAGTGGAGCAAAGGAAACCCGGTGGGTTGCTACACCCATTGGAAGTTCCGCAATGGAAGTGGGATAGTGTCTCGATGGATTTCATCGATGGGTTACCGAGATCGAGGAAGGGCAATACGGGAATTTGGGTTGTGGTAGACAGACTTACCAAGAGTGCCCATTTTATACCCGTGAAGAGTAAGAGGACCGCTCCATGGCTTGCTTCAGTCTATGTTAGAGAGATTGTTAGATTGCATGGCGTACCATCCAGCATTGTGAGTGATCGAGATCCTATCTTCACTAGTGAGTTTTGGAGAAGTTTGCAAGAGGCGGTAGGGACTCAGTTGTGTTTGAGCACCGCATATCATCCTCAGACGGACGGTCAGACCGAGAGGGTGAACCGTATCTTAGAAGATCTCTTGAGGCTTTGTATCTTGGATTTTGGAGGTACATGGGAAGAACATCTTCCTTTGGTGGAGTTCGCATACAATAACAGCTTTCAGTCTAGTATTGGCATGGCACCTTTCGAAGCTCTTTATGGAAGGCCTTGTCGATCTCCTACATGTTGGTGGGAATCTACGGATAAGATCTTGCTTGGGCCAGATATGGTTAGAGAGACTTCAGAGAAGATTGATTTGATTCGAAGAAGGATGAAGGCAGCGCAAGATAGACAGAAATCTTATGCGGATCGGAGAAGGACGGATCTTGAGTTTGAGGTTGGGGACATGGTTTTTGTCAAAGTATCTCCGTTGAGAAATGTTGTTCGCTTTGGGTCCATTGGGAAGTTAGCACCGAGGTTTGTTGGGCCGTTTCCTATTAAGGAAAGGATTGGACGGATGGCATATAGGGTGGAGTTGCCCGACAGACTTAGTGGTGTTCATGATGTATTCCATGTATCACATTTGAGGAAGTGCTTACATGAGACCGCAGAGGTGGTAGAGCCGAGCTTGCTTAGAGATGTAGAGGTAGAGCGTGATGCGACGATTCGACGAGCTCCTACTCGCATCCTTGGGTCAGAAACTAGGAAGTTGAGGAACAGAGAAGTTCAGCTAGTTAAAGTGCAATGGGGAGATGACGAAAGCAATGCTACTTGGGAGACGGAAGCGAAGATGCGTTCTTTGTACCCATTTCTTTTTGAGAGTATGTCTTTTAACTTCTCCTTTATCGCTTGTCTAGTACTTATCTTATCTTTAGTATATCCTCTCGCTAGTACCTATGACCTTTAGATAGGGTAAAGCCTATGGTTGAAACATGTGTTTGAAACATGTTATGGTTGATGGATGCATGTGGATGCAATTGTTTGCTAGTGGTTGCTCGTGGATGCATATACACACACATTAGGCACTAGATCGGCTCAGTCACTTCATGTTGCATATCGCATAAATGGATGTGGTAGTTAGATTGATGGATGTATCATGGCTGTGTTATCATGTGGATGATGCATTTTTGTGTATGGTTGTGCACGCATATAGAAATTGTATGTGTCAATAGGGTTTCGCATACATATTGGATGCATGGCACTATCATGGTTTGCATTAAGGAGGTCGACTGAATCAGTAGACCGCCTGATTTTGCATTAGTATACGGACATATACACACACTTTCTGCATATGTTCATACATCATTAGAAGTTTCTAAGGATAATGGTTGCTTGTGGTTGATGGTTTAGTAGATGGTTGTTTGGTTGGTAGGATACGTTCTTCTTGACTTAGAGATTTCGAGGACAAAATCCTTTAAGTAGGGGAGAATGTAACACCCCGAATTTCAATTAACACTAATGGTTAGTAATTAAAGTATAATTAATCTCAGATATGAGAATCAGGGGAAACGGGCTGCGTCATTGCGTTCGTCTCGGAAAAATACGCGAAATAGAGTCCGAGTTTGCGTAAAACGGGTACCGTATGAAAGAGATATGGACGAACGAAGTTAGGCAGAAAAACCCGAAACAGGCCAGAAATGCACTGGCGCACTTCTGAAGTGCGCCAGTACAAAAATACACTGGCGCACTTGGGAAGTGTGCCCATGTCGGGACAGGAAACCTGCACAGTTTCTAGAGAGTTCTGTGGTTGGGTGCACCAGTTTGGGGTTTGGGCTTGGTCTTAGGGCTGGTTTCTGGAAGGTTCCGAAATCTAAGGGTCCTAATCTAATTTAGGGTTAATCTAAGGGCCTAAAACACTCACCTAATCTATAAATATACCCTAAACCTACCCTAATCCATACTAAAAATAGAACTGAGGGCTACATGCCGCCAAATTAAATCTTAGAAGGAGCCTCCACTAATTTATGAAGAGGGTTGCAAGCTAATCACTCTCTAATCAACCTCTAATCCATTCTAAGCATCTTAATCTTCTTCATTTGGAGTGCAAATTGGCTGGTAGTGAGTTTCTATCACTCTAATGATCAATTGCTAAACTAAGTAGATGAGATATGATGAGATCATATGGTTTTATTTGTGGATTAATGGGTTTTAAGTCATATGACATGATGTTAGTTTGCTAATGTATGTGGGTTATGCAAGTTTTGTGCTTTGTGATCATATGTTAATATGCAAGTTACATGTATGATAATATGCAAGTTACATGTATGATAATTATGCAAGTTGTATGTTTCTTCATATGCAAGTTTATGAGTTCATATGCAAGTATGTAACATGTTATGCAAGTTCATATGCAAGTTTATGAGTTCATATGCAAGTTATGTAACATGTTATGCAAGTTCATATGCAAGTTATGTGACATATTATGCAAGTTCATATGCAAGTCATTTATTTGTTAATATGTAAGTTTATGTAACATGTTATGCAAGTTAATATGCAAGTTATGTGACATGTTATACAAGTTAATATGCAAGTTATGTGACATGTTATACAAGATTATATGCAAGTTATGTGACATGTTATGCAAGTTCATATGCAAGTTATGTGTTTGATAATATGCAAGATGGCACCTTTGAAACATGTTCATACATATGCAAGTTGACACCTTTTATATGTGTTATGTCATGAGAACGAAATTACGTGGGAACGATGGGGTTAATTAAATGCATATGTTAATAAGATTGTGTGAAATTAATATAATTATGCATAACATAAAATAAATGAACATAGTATGGGAATTTGCCTATTAAGTTAGGTGTACCCATACTATGTGTTGGGAATTTGCCTATTAAGTTAGGTGTACCCATACTATGTGTTGGGAATTTGCCTATTAAGTTAGGTGTACCCACACTTTGGAGTTGGGAATTTGCCTATTAAGTTAGGTGCACCCATATTCCTAAAATAAACAGGATAATTAACACAAATTATGGGGGTGATTAATTAGGAGTAATTAATCGATTAAGACACGAGGTTGGACCCGTTTGTAGTGTAAGACTGCCCGGAGTTTACCGGCTTAACCAGGCATCTACAAATGACGGTCCAATGTGAGGGGTCTTAATCATAAATTAAATACGTAACAAGGGTAAATGACACGAGGTTGGACCCGTTTGTAGTGTAAGACTGCCCGGAGTTTACCGGCTTAACCAGGCATCTACAAATGACGGTCCAATGTGAGGGGTCCTTTACACGGTTACGGTGTTAATCAATTAAGAAACACTTAACCAGATAAGCATGTAGTGGGGCATGGGGGTTAAGTGGGTACCTTGGGTGGTATGTGGAAATTTCTAGTAGTTCCCAATAGAAAATATGATAAAATACTTAACCAAGATGAAACATGTAATTAAACATGATTAAAGGGTTAAGTGGGAAACACTAGTGTGTGGGCCAAGCTTAGGGGGATGGCTTGTGCTGGGGGCCCATTTCAACCAGTAACCCATACATATCTTAGTGGGCTCGACCCATGTCGAGGACGGGACACGCATACTGGGCTTGACTATAAGAGGCCAAAATGGGTTAGCGGTGGCAACGCATGACCAACGGGTTTCATATGCGTGTATGGACCCGGGCTGGTAAATAAGACGTTGTTGCATCGTGTAGATATAAGCCGTGCACCGTTAGTTTTATCAGGTTGCCACGTTGGGGAATGGTACACCCCACGGTGGGGCCAGCACGGGTATCTACGTTAGGGAGCCGATCGAATGGGGAGTAGTGTGTACACCTAGTGGATTGTAGGGCCCCGTGGCGTCTACTTAGTCACCTAGGGGTACGCGAGAACTATTAAGTTAATTTTATAAGTCCATGGGTGGGATCAACCTTTAAGTTAGGAATGACTGGTGTGGTGCAGTTTAGTAATTTACCTTTGGAAGGGTAGATGCGTCTTTATCTTTTATCTTAGTTTAGTTGACTGCTTAGTGTAGCCATTCATCCCCATTAGTTACCGTATATCAGTTTATGTCTTCTCTGGTTACTTTAACGATTGTATTGTTAAAGTTATAGGACTCGCTCAGACTTATGTCTGACCCCGTTGTTTTTATCTTTTTTTCCCAACCCTCAGGTCCTACGGTGGATCCTAGCAGTAGTGGAGCTTGATCGGATTGCTGTTCCAGTCTTTAGGAGCTTGGATAGATGTAAAGCTCCAGTTACCCAGTTATCTTTTCTTTTGTCATGGCTATTGTATGAGAGTGGGATTATGTACTTCTTTATTTTGATGGATATTGTACTTGACTTTTACTGTGGTTTTATGATGTAACCAGACATGTTTTACTTCCGCTGTTATGAGATGATGTTTTAAATTTCAAGTACTATTTATATCTGTCTTGTAATTTTTCTGTTCTATATTCACTAAAATACTCCACCGATGCTATGGCATTCCCTTAGTGAGTGATCATAGCGGGAGTGGGGTGTTACACGTGGTATCAGAGCTGAAGGTTACCGGAACAGATAAATTTTCGAGAAAAATACTTTTTTTAAAAAAAATAGTAAAGGTATTATTTTTGGAAAAAGTATTTTCAAAAACATGTCTTTTAAGAGAAAAGTTTTTGAAAAAGAAAAGCATAATCCCCAATAGCCATATCTTTATCTTTCGGAATCTCCTTTTTGAATCTTTCCTCTTTCGTTTCAGCATGGCTGAAGATCTTAAAATCCCGGAGGGCTTAGTTATACCACTATGGTATAGGAGGTTACAAGAGGCTAGGGCCGCGGCTGCGGGTCCAGCCAATGCTACTACACCAGAGGCAACCGCTCCTCCTCCTCAGCCTAGAGTGGATAATTTTGCTAAGATTTGCAAGGAGTTCAAGGCTATAGGAGGAAAACCTTTTCTAGGTTCAGAGACTTTCGTAGAGGCTAGAGATTGGCTTAAGGAAGTGGAAGAGTTGCTAGATATCTTTGAAGTGGAAGAGGGAAAGAAAGTCAAGTTGGCGGCTTGGTTAATGAAGGGAGAGGCCTCATTCTGGTGGGAGGTCACTAATGGAGAACGCCCTGTTGACCCTTGGGCAGATTTCAAGCAAAGGTTTGGGGCTAAGTTTCTCTCAAGGGCAGAAGAGAATCTGTTTATGGAGAAGTTCTTGAATTTGAAGCAAGGGAATCTCACGGTGAAAGAATATGTCAACAAATTCAATCAATTAGCAAGGTTTGGCATAGAGTTGGTGAATACACCGGAGAAGAAGGCTTTGAGGTTCGTTAGAGGCTTGAACGAACCATTGCAAGGAATAGCTATGACTCACATTCCTATGGGGGCCACCTTTGAGAAGCTTGTCTACATGGCACTTGTGCATGAGGATGATAAGAGTCCAAGCAACTGCCGAAGGGTCCAAGCAACTGCAACAGCAAAGCAACAACCACTACCTAAAGCTCCGGACATGGGAAAGGCATACCAAATTAAGCACATGAGCAGGTTAATGATTGATTTACATAAAAAAACATTAACAACAACGCGAGCTGAAGATGGCCAACACCCTTACAGGCACCAGCACATCCAAGACGCATCACAATCTCCATACCCCTCAATGAAACACAACCCTACACCTCATTGCTACCAACAAAATCAAAAACTACACACAAACAACTACACAACAACCTTCAAGGCGAAAACCAAGATAATAGTGACAAACATGAACAACAAACAGAGCTAACACAAACCATAACTACAACTCCAACATAAAAAGCAGTCCCTCCATTAGCATACCAAGATAGAGACTATGATTAGCTCAACGCCAAAGCTTACTTGGCAATTACTAGAGACAAAAGCAGAATATACCAGCTTTATAGGATGGTGGAGTCGCGAGACCACTCAAAGATCATAATTGAACATTTCAACCAAGGTTATTCCATAAAGATGGCGTGACTTCATCAACCTAGCAAGCTGAATTATGCTCCTCTTTTTCTTAACTTTCCTGCCCGTTATTTCTTCCACGTTTTCCTAACTGTCCCAAACTTCACTGCTATGCTTAGTGTGGTGTCGCACCCGGTTTTCTACTATCCTTGATTCGATGCCTGTGTAGAATAGTTTTTGCGTTTCCCCTACTGAACTGTATTCTATAAAGTGCATTGTCAGGTTTCCAGGAGAGTTTGATCTTTCCATTGCCTAGTCGTTTTTTTGTTCGGCAATGTCTGACCCATGTCATGAGGTGTTGGTGTTGGTTAGGTGTTTGATGGGGTTGTCCTGTGTAGGCATTGTCTATGGGGTTTCTAGCACTGCATGGTGTGGTTCGAATAGGAGAAGAGGGGTCAGATCTGAAAAATAGATCAGAAATTTTGGTCTTGGGGATCACCCAAGCAGGCAAAAGTAATGGGAAGGAGATGAGGTTAAGGAATCAAATGAATAGACAAGAATGAAAAGATAAAAGAGAGGAATCAGTGAAGAAGATAAAGAATATCAAAAGCGACGAGATATTTGTCGTCATTAATGGGCAGAAGCATCAGATCGAGTCCGTGATCAAACGTATAAAGTATGATTTAAAATGTTAGCAATATAAAATCAATGTATTTGTATGATGAAAATATAAGTGTAAAAAACCAAAGTATAAGTAATGAAATCCAAATACAAGTATATTATTAAAATACAAACATTTGAAATTTAAAATCTAAATTATAGTAAGTATAGAAGTATTTCAAAGTAAAAATATTAATACGTAAACTTCCTTTTTGAAATACTTTGAAAAATAATCATTTTGACTACTAAGATTGTCTGAAAACAGTTTAAAGAGATTTTGGAAATATAAATTCTTTGAAAATATTTTGAAAATAGATTAAGAGAGACCAGTTGAATGTATCTTGAGTTTTGATATTTAAATCTTAGACTTGATAATATCTTGAGTTATTGAAATTTTCACTACTCATGAGTCTTATTTCTATGAATCTTGAATCATCAGTTTGGATCTTTAATCTTGATACTATACAACCTTAATTATCAATGCATGTCTAGTATCGTGCATTATATGCAATATGTATTTAGATAAGGATTAGTACATGTGTAAATATAAAATATATCATTACCTAAGATTATTATCATCAAAACTACCATATATGCTACTAACAACTTTGGGCTTTGAAACACTTTTTTGAGAAATAATACATTTTTGGCTTTGAAACATTCGGCTTAGGGATTTGAAAACACCTTACTTCAGGCATCGAAACATTCTGCTTCGAATCAAACCCTTCAAGCTTCAAGGCACTCTTCTTTGAGTAGAGAAGAACCAAATTATTTATAACTAGCTTATATGAAACCTTTGAATCACAATTCAACCTTTCTTTGAATTCAAATTGATCTCCCATCGAATCACTCTTTGAAGTACTTCCTTTCTTCAAAACACTACATCCCTTCTAATCATGGTTTTGAGTGTCCTCCTTTGCATTGATCCGTAGTTGCTTCGCTTCACGACGATCCAAAGTGCTTCGACGAAGCACCTATCCTAAAGCTACTTTGAATTGTTGCTTGACCTTGTTGTGCTTCGAACCTCATTGCTTTGCTTCGAATCCATCTTTATTTTGCTTTGAACCTAACTACTTATGCTTCAAAGGCACTATATATTGATTGTATTCAGCTTGTATTGCTTCGAACTTGCCCGGTCTTGCTTTGAGTCATAGAATTGCTTCGCGTTGAATCAAGAATCGATTTGAAGAACTATTTCCTACTCCAAGACAGCTGCTTCGAAGTGTTGCAAATCAGTTAGACCTATTTCGAACCAAGATAATACTATTCACTTTTTTTATTCTAAGTTCTCTGATCAAGGTCGAAACAACTCCTTTAGGTTTGAGCCTTCATGCATATTCGAAGCAAATGGCCCTAAACTCTTAAATTCGAAACACTCCAAGAATTTTGATTCCACTTCCAGATTTGCTCCAATGATCTATCTAGATCCTAAAAAATGTACAACACTAACACACCGGATTAAGCATAACAAGTAATTTAATTGGTTGAATTCAAGCAATAATCTAACCATTAAAAAACAATCATGCATAGTCACTCAAGTACACCTGAACATGAACCAAACAAGCATAAGGATATATCTAGTGTAAACTAGGATATTTAACTTACTAGTTACATTAGATTTAACATACTAATCATCACATAACAAAATTCAATTATCCTAAGGTTTTTAGATATGAAATTACTAAATCTAATTAATTTTAACACTGTTTTAACAAGTTAATGATAAAAGTATACTAATTAAAACAAGCAATCCACTATAAACTTACGAGAGATCACAATCACACACATAATCTCCCAAATCAATTAATTTGATTGGAGATTCAATCCGGACAGCAATAATCATGCGAATTCTCAACTAACATAGAGATATCTAATCGATCAATATAGGTCTAATCTCTATCTTTCAATTAAAGATGATTTGGTGAAGAATTAATGTAGATTTGTGACTTAAGGGATGGTTTAGAGTAGATTTAGGTTTAGACTGATAGGAAAATGAGAGAGAAACTAGAAACGAATTCCTTTAGCTTTTGTTTATTGCTAAAGGTGATTAAAATAACGAGCTTGCTAATTTTAGTCCATTAGCACTACTCTAATTTTGGCCAGTAGCTTTTAAATATTGAAACTATCGTTTATCCCAAACCACTTTTCAATTTCTTAATTTGACGACATATGGAACGAGAAACCACTACCACAGAGCGATGATATAAATTAGAATGTCTATTTTAGCTCCTGTCAAAAGTTATGGCCCAAACAAGACTTTTAAAGGGTAAAATGGTCACATACAAAAGTAAAAAAGATCATGGACATGTAAAACATCTCAAGGATTCATATCCCAAAATATAACAATGATATGATCACATATGAATTGAATAGAATTATATTACAATATTTTGATACATAAAATTTGGGAAGTAATAATTTACTAGCTAATAATTCATTCATTTTGAAATGAATGTCCAATCATCCGTACTCAACAACGCTAGAAACAAGCAATATCTCTTCCATATAGAGTTAATCATCTCAGTTGAGTCCGCAATACATCACCTCAAATTTTGGAGCCATAACCAGTAATAAATACCAACAACATCCACTACTGGGATATCACGCCTGAACTAGTATGTATCCTACTCAAAAATCAAAAAGTGCACAAGGAGGTTAAGAACTCTGACCTTCGCCGTTGGAAAAGGTGAAGAGATACTCCAATAATGTGGTATCGCTAGGTAACTCTATCTCCCTTATTAACAACCTGCATATTTCACGATAATATATTTAAATATAACGTCGTTAATCGAGTATATGTCCAAAAGGTTACTTATTGCATGCAGATGAATTTGGACTTGAGACCACTTCCATTGAGTTCAAAATGCCATTTACGAAAACAAAAACTATAAACATCGATATGTTTGGAATTTGTGAAAATTGGTACTTAGGGTAGGGTTTGGGTTAGCCAACCTAACCCACCTAATAACCCCACAACCCTCTTCTCCTCTTCATTCATTTTTACTTCAACAAAAATAGGAAACGAGGGAGGGAAAAGGAAATTATAATTCCCAAAACCTAGCTAAATCTTAGGAGCTCCAATTCTTGAGGAAATCAAGTGCAGAGGCTTGGGTAAGCTTCTCCATCTTCCTCTTTATCTTCTTCATCTTATTTACCCTTCAATTTATGAGATTTTCCTAAACCTAACTCTTAGAAAATTCATTTATATGTGTTTAAATTGAAGATTAACAGGCTATATTGGAACAGAGGTTACTCCAACTTACTAGTGGATCAATTCCCTGCATCTAACAAGAAAAGGTGAGTTCTTGGGGAACTCACATCTATGCCTCAAGCTATATACTTGTATAGTGTGCCTTCGGCACGTTTGTATTGTGTATGTAGTGTGTGATTTGGTTTGATTTGTGTGAACATTCAATTTCATGAGTTGTGAATTCGATTATATATGAATTTTAATATAAATCTTTGAGTAGGTTTGATTCGTGTGATATTGGTTATTTTGGCAAGTCCTCGGAGCCTCATTTTCCCATGAATAATGTAATAAATTTTCATAAGTCGACGAAAACTGATACATGTTAATGGCTGGGAATAACAGTGCCTAGACCATAATTCAGACGTCTGAGTTATCCAATTCATATGTCTAACCTGCTAGAGTGATATTGTGTACATGTCAACCATCTGAATTTTCCGCTCAATCGGTTGAATTAAAGTTCAATCATCTTAATGAATAATTTAGACATTTGAAGTTCAAGAAACAGAAATGACTCTCTGGAAAACAAATTCAGCCGTCTGAATCAAAGATTCGACGTTTGTATCAAAGATTCAGACGTCTGAATCATGTTTCCTGCTGTTGACCGGTGGAAACCATGGTCAACAGTATAGTATGATCCAGGCTTACCCCCGAACGTATTTGGGTTCGTTTTCTCTTTTCCTTTGGCTTTTCAGTTGCTTTAATGCACAAATTTTAGCAACTTGATTATATCGACCTTTGATGGACTTTTGATTTACTCATGATAAAGGAATTTATAATTGATGGTCGTAGGAATTGATTTACATGATTAAAATGTGAATTTTGAGATCGACTGCTATTGCAATCGATATTTGATGAGAATTGCCACTTCAAAACTATAAATTGCTTTATATTATTTATAGATACCAAATATTTTACTAAAATGGTTTCTTACCTTACTGCATTATATGAAGTTATTTTCCAAATTGTTTACCAGTCTACTAGTATATATTTACATAAACCTTTTCTTTGCTCATATGAGAAATCCCATTAAACTTATTATTAAAAACAAGGACTACGAACCTTTTTGTTTGCTTTAATGGTTAATTCTTGGACTCGTTTGATTGAAAAATGTAGATATGATTGTTTCATATTTCTAGTGGAATATACAACTCATTCGTAAATATTCACGTAGAGCAAGTGGTTATGGGACATGTAGCTCGACTCATATATTTACTAGCTTAGCGTAGTTTACACTATACTTGATCAATTTCGGTCATTGATGATCTTCGGATCATCCTACTTATGGAACTTTGGTTTGTTTCTTTATAACGATGATCTTCGGATCATCCTGAGGGTCTTCGGATCATCCTGAGGATCTTCGTATCATTTTGATGATCTTTGGATCATCCCGAGGAACTTCGGTTCATCCTGAGAGTCTTCACGCTATTTATGGAACTTCGGTTTATTTGATTTATCGTTGATCTTTGGATCATCTTAGCGGGGTCGCGACCTGCGGTCTTTAGACCATCTGAGGAGCATTGGCTCAATATTATAGGCTAACTTCCTTGAGATCGCGTCCCACCCTCGATACATGAGTTGATGAGTCTTTGGCATCCCGACTCGAGTTAAGCTTCCCCCTCTTTGATACTTTCAGGATTTCCAGTTTATTTATTTCTGGAATCTGGATCTTATTGATACTATGCTATCAATCTAAGTTTTATTGATACAATGCTATCAAAATGAGTTATCTATTTCATATTGATGGGATATGTGATGTCCCATCTTAGGAGTTGTTAGCCTACTTTGTGATTAGGCTACACAAAGCTAAGAGATTGCTCAATAAATAGGTTTGAAAGAAGATTCATCAACAAGCATTCAGATTGGATCGGAAACATCCGATCCGAACCCCTTCACTTCAAAATAGCCAGTCTTAGAAATGGTAAAGAGTAGGCTGATCGGGTCGGTTCGGGCCTCTCTGATCCGAACCCCTCACTTTGCATTCCCGATCCAATCCCAAGGCGGCTGAAGCAACGGTTGAACTCCACGAGTCCATAAAGTGTGGAGTGGTTACACATCCCATATCCCATATTCACCTGTAACTGCTATGCACTAGCGTCATCTCCAAAGCTCCCATCACCAAAACGCATGGAGTACCTGCCACGTGTGCCGAACCGGAGGCCTCCCAGGGAGATTTTCCACCTATAAATACACCATCTAGCCCTCATTTAGAGGGATCTTTTGGCAGTTACTGATTTTCTCCACCATAGAAACCGAATTACACTATTTTATTCAGATCATCATCAACCTTTAGAGCATTGTTCAGGAAAGATTGAGTGAAATTATTCATTGTAGAAGTGAAATTGAGTGAAAACAATCATTGTATTTGTACTTCCACATCAATTAAAGAAATTCAGAGTGGACGTAGGCTCTTTAATGCCGAGCCACTATAAATCGTGTGTTCCTCTTGGTTTTCATTTTCTTTTCATTTAGAATTATCAACATTTTTTGTGTTGGAACCACTTTTGGATCTAACATTTTGGTGCTTTCACTGAGAAGTTACGAATTCACTACGTTTTTTGGGCTACCATTCTGCTATTTGGGTTTGTATATCCGAAGATGATAGTCCGTGCAATCAATATTTCTGAAATTCTCTTCAATTTTTTTTGATAAATTGAATATCATGAGAAGGCAAAAGGAAAATAAGTGCAGAATGCTCGGGAAAGCGGAGTAGGTGAGGAGCAGTAAGCTATAATTATTACTAGGTCAAGAAGACAAGGTTCAGGAGCTAACCGATCTGGCAGGACATCTCCAACTCCATCTGAGCATGTTCCGATCTGAACCGAATGCTCCGAACCGATCCGATCTGCTCCCCAGAATGTTGTTGGCAGCTCCCCACCGATCCGACCTGCAGAGGCAGGGGAAGACCGATCCGAACCGAATGTGGCTGAAGTTGGTACCTCTACCCGAGCTCCTACAAATGCTCTGATACCAACTGTGGCAACTGACGATCAGCCTACACCTTCTGCACTCGTAACCCGTAGGGAATTTTCCCGCCTTCTTGATATGCTTGAGAGCACTAGGGATGCTTTGGAGGATCGCAAACGCGATAGTGTTCTCATGAGGGAAAACATGAAGGTTATGAACAAATAAATAAACGTACTTCGTAGACAAAGGGTGCCCTCTCCGGTTCATCATCCTACCATGGACCATTCATCATCTTCTGACAAAGAGCGCCCGTGTGAAAGGAGGCCACATGAAAGGCCCGAAAATCTGGACCAACTAACATTCGGATCATTGGGGTCCCGTGAAGATGCAGCCCGTGTTCTGGGACCCAGTGATCTTAGTTTGAGGGAACCAATGCTGTTACCGATACGAGGATCACATGTTCTTCCCAGGGATCCAAATATTACCAATCCTACCCTGGGGCAACTCCTTCAACCTGTTTGTCCTGTGAATGACCAGGACCATAGGAGGCAGGGAGGTTCTGCTACCAACCAAAACCCAAGGGATTCGCCTGAAGTAGGTGGTGGGCTCATGAGGAGAGAAAGAAGCAGGGATCCAGAGCCGACTCTAACCAACGCGGAAGTAGAAGTGATGGTGCGTCAAATCATGACCGATAGTCATCGATATACCAATGAAGACTATTGTATTGTATGCAGTCATACTCCGTTTACTGATGACATCCTGAATTTCCAATTCCCTTGACTGTTCAATTTGCCACAGATGGATCGATATACTGGAAGAACAGATCTGAAACAACATCTGATGAGATATGCGTGGTATATGAACGCTGCAGCTGCACCTGACGCTGTAAAATGTAAAGCATTCCCAATATATCTAGAAGATGTCACATTAATGTGGTTTACACGACTTCCCCACGATCAGTGTCGAGTTTCCATGGACTAAGCAAGCTTTTTATGAAACAGTTCCGACTCCATGCCCGAAGAGCTAAAAGTGTTATCAAACTGTCCAGAATTAAACAGGTCCCTGGAGAATCTCCAAAATCATACATGGATCGCTTTAACTTAGCACTAACTGAAATAAGCGATCCCCATGAACCAACTATTTTGATGGCCTTGATTGAAGGAGTCAATCCAAATACTGAATTCGGAGGTTATTTAGCTGGGAATCCACCACTGACTAGAGAGGCTTTCTATGAAAAGGCAAATATCCGTCTACAACGAGAAGAGATATACGCCAATTGAAAGAGAAAATCAGATGGAGCCTCGAGAGAAGATATTCAAAGTAACGTTGCTGTGAAGCAGTCTGGTGACAGTTCGGGGAAAGTTAAGGTAAATGTTGGTAACAAAAATGAAGGAAGTAACATCAGGAATGGAAACAACAATAGGAGGAATAGGAACCGTGGAAATAACTCAGGCAAAAGGCCTCGATTCCAAACCTTTGAAAACTACACACCACTGAATGACACATTGGAAAACATCTACTTGGATACTTACAATGTCTTACATTATAAAAAGCCTTCGCCCCGAGACTCTACAGAGAAGGAGGTGGAGACTGGAAAATTTTGTCTGCTTCATGGAAGCCACAGATATTCTACTATTGAATGTCGGCATTTGAGAGACGTTGTCGAAAAGCTGCTGCAGGAAGGAAAGTTAGACGAATACAAGGTTGCCCCAAGGGACAGGGGGCAAGGAGGGCAAGCCCCAAATCAAAATCAATCTGCTCCTAAGCCTACCTCCTAACAAAAAGGCAAAGGAATCATTATCGGTCCTATAATGGGAGGACCTCACCCCGCTGCCTATAGCTATAGGGCTATGGACCAATACGTCAATACGGTTAAGCACCTTGGAGTGGGAGAATGTAGCAACCTCGAAGACATCTCCCCAATGAAGCAATAGAAAACAATGTCAGATGACGTCATATTTCGTAATGGAGATGATTCTGGAATTGAATCACCCACAGAGGACCCATTGGTGATTACTACTGCTATCGGTCCGGCTCTGGTTCACAAAGTGTTGGTAGATAATGGAAGTTCGGTTAATATTCTCTTTAAAAAAGCATTTGATTAAATGAAACTTGAAGCAAAAGTCTTGAAGCCTTGCGAGGGTTGGATACGTGGCTTCAATGGAGAATCGACTGCTCCAATGGGATATGTAGAATTGTCAGTGACATTGGGACAAGGAGATCGCCGGAGAGTAAGACTCCTCCCATTTGTGGTTTGGACATTGAATCACCATATAATGCCTTTTTTGGAATGACCAGCCCTCACAGAATTCAGGGCTTGCATTTCGTCCTGGTGTTTATTGTTGAAATTCCCAAACGAAGCAGGAGTGGGAGTAATGAGAGGTGATCAATCCATTGGATGAGCCTGCTACATGGCCGAATCGAAGATGTTGCTGAAGCGACTAAGCATCGAAGCTAAAGACACCTCCTCCCCTGCGAAGGAGGGTTCATCAAAGCAATTAAAGGGACCAGCCCAAGGGAGTCGCCCAGAGGACTATCCGAGGACATAAATACCAGAGAAGATGAAGATCCTGAGGACAGAAAGGTGACCCCTAATGAAACGACTGCGGATATCCCCATTGAAGATGTTGATCCGACAAAGGTATTGAAGATTGGATCCTACTGCATCCGCTCAGAGCAAAGGAATTGAATGACTTTTTAAAGGCAAATTTGGATGTGTTTGCCTGGACCCATGCTGACATGTGTGGGATATCTCCCTCCATTATGAGTTATTCATTGAGCATTAATCCAAGCATCAACCAATTAAACAGAAGAGGCGTATGTTAGGCCTAGAGAGGTTGGCAGCCCTAAAGGAAGAATTGGAAAAGTTGAAAGATAATGAGTTCATTAGAGATTTAACGTATCCCGACTAGATATCGAATCCTGTTTTTGTCAAGAAATCAAATGGGAAATGACGAACATGCATTGATTTTTCGGATTTAAACAAGGCCTATCCGAAAGATTGTTTCCCACATCCTAGGATTGACCAGTTGGTGGACTCAACATCCGGACACGAACTTCTTTCCTTCATGGACGCATACTCAGGATATAACCAGATCCTCATGCATGTGCCAGATCAAGAGCACACGAGTTTTATAACAAACTTGGAATTGTATTGCTATGTGGTAATGCCGTTCAGACTAAAGAACGCTAGAGCCACGTATCAGTGCCTGGTGAATCGAATGTTCTATAACCATATTGAAAAAACCATGGAAGTTTACGTAGATGGCATGCTCGTGAAATCTAGGCAATCCTCTAGTCATACACACGATGTAGCAGAGATGTTTGATATCCTACGGAGGTACGGGATGAAGTTGAACTTTGAAATGCTCATTTGGAGTTGCATCAGGGAAATTCCTCAGGTTCATCATAAGTTCTCAAGGAATTGAGATTAATCCTAGCCAGATAGCAGCAATAAGGAACATGGAAGAGCACGGAAGATTAGGGACGTCCAAAGCTTGGCAGGGAAGGTTGCTGCATTACGCAGATTCATTTCCAAAGCCACGGAGAAGTGTGTCCCATTCTTTGATTTAATCAAACGGTTTCAAATGGACTCCCGACTATGTAGAGGCCTTCCAAAATGTGTTGGACTTATTGGAGAAGCCCCCGATATTGTCAAAACCGGTGGATCATGAATAGCTATTTGTTTATCTAGTAGTGTCAACTCATGCTGTCAGCACAGTCCTGGTACGTGAAGAAGACAAGGTCCAGAGGCCAGTATATTATGTAAGTAAGAAGTTAGCAGCTACGGAACGCAATTATCCAAGAATAGAAAATCTTTCTTACAGCCTCTTGATTGCCTCTCGAAAGCTCCGTCGTTATTTCCAAGCTCACCCGATAGTCATATATACCGATCAACCTCTAAGACAAGTATTACAAAGACCCGAAGCATCAGGGCGATTACTTAAGTGGAATATCGAGGTAAGCCAATTTGATTTGGATTTTCAACCAAGGAGGTCAATAAGGGGGCATGCCTTAGCCGACTTCATAGTTGAATTCACGATTCCCGAAGAAGAAACAGTGGATGACAAAGTTGTTACTTCAGAGCTTAAGTTAGAGCTTAGTCTGTGGAAATTATATACGGACGGGGCCCAGAACGATCGAAGATCCGGCGCCGGAGTTGTTTTAACCACTCCTGAAGGACGATCTATTTACTATGCCCTGTGATTGGAATTTTCCGCCACCAATTATGATTCAGAGTACGAGGCCCTGATTGCCGCGCTGAAACTCGCTAAGGAATTAGGGGTAAAAACATTAGACATATTTGTGACTCCAAAATAGTTGTCTGCCAAGTTCAAAAGGAATTTGTGACCATGGTACCTCGACCTGTTACTTATCTTGAAAAAGTAGAGGAGTTACTGGGCAACTTGGAGCGTTACAGTATAACACACATTTGGAAAGCAGAAAATCCGAAGGCAGATTGACTGGCCAAGCTAGCAAGTTCTGACAACACCGAGGAAACCGAAATGGTTCCAATATAGATATCGGAATCACCAAGCTTTGACCAAACAGAAGTCGAATTAGCCCTGGAAGTTAAGCCAGAAAGGGAGTCATGGATGACACCAATTAAGAACTTCCTTAAAAGCAGAATACTCCCATCAAAGAAGAGCGAGAGACCAGCTGTAACACGTAAAGCTGCAAGATACGTTTTACAGGATGACGTCCTCTATCGTCAAGGATTTTCTATGCCTCTGTTGCGGTGCATAGCACACGACGACATCAAACATGTACTGGAAGAGGTACATGAAGGTGAGTGTGGGGATCATACCGGGTGTCAAACTCTGGCAAAGAAAGTATTGCGATATGGTTATTTTTGGCCTACCGTGAATAAAGATGCAGCTAATCATTCACGACGCTGCGACAAATGACAGAGATTCGCCAGAGTTCTGAGAGCACCCCCAAGACATCTCAAATCGATGGTCAGTCCGTGGTCGTTCGCAATGTGGGGATTAGACACCGTCGGAACCCTACCAATTGCAAAAGCAGGAGCTAAATACGCGATCGTGGTTGTGGATTATTTCACGAAATGGGTGGAGGTTGAAACCTTAACCACAATCACGGCAAGAAATGTGACAAGTTTTATGGTCAGAAATATTATTTGTCGATTTGGGATACTGAAGACCATTATAACTGATAATGGAAACCAATTCGACAACGTAGAATTTAGAAATTTCTGTCAGCAGTATAAAATTGACAAGAGATATACCGCCGTAGCTCATCCGCAGTCAAATGGACAGGTCGAAGCAATAAACAAAGTCATTAAGTCTATTCTTAAAAAGCGGCTGGAGCGAGCGAAAGCTATGTGGGTTGATGAATTGTTGCTAGCCTTGTGGGCCTATTGAGCAACCTTTAAGATGGCCACTGGTCATACTCCTTTTTCACTCTCTTTCAGGTCAGAAGCAGTAATTCCAGTGGAGATTGAAGTCCCCTCTCATAGGGTGACATATTATGACCCAATGATGAACAAATCACTCCTTTTAGAGTCCTTGGACATGGTAGAAGAGAAGAGGGACGAAGCGGATTAGTGTGCTTTGAGGCATTGATGCCAAGTGGCACGCTACTATGACAGAAAGTTTCACTTTAGGACTTTCGAACCTGGAGACCTGGTGCTGAAGCGAGTCTTTCCACCTCCTGCTCATCTAGGCCCAAAATGGGAAGGACCATTCACCATCTGACGGAAACTTGACACGGGAGCCTTCAAGTTAGCGACTTTGGATGGTGAAGAAATTCCTAGAGCTTGGAACGCCCAACATTTGACGCGATACTTGACTTAAAATTGTACTATTTTCTTTTGTTTTATAGGCCATGTAAAAAGGCACGACTTGCCTAGAAAAGTCTGGTTAATATAAACAAAAGATTATGAAGTGGATGTAGGTCATGACTTGGCCGAACCACTATAAAATACTGTGTGTGGTTTACTTTACCCGTCCGACCCTTTTTTTGTATTTTCTCTGTGTTTGTCATCACGTAAATCGAATATCAAACATTTGAATCAATACAAAAGCAAATGAAATGACCATTTTCCTAATGACATAAAAAGGACGGGAAGATGACGTCTCGAACTCTAACTCTCACGAGTCGAGAGAGAGTATAAAGGACGGGAAGACGACTTCCTCGAGGCATGACGGTGCACTATGACAAAAGACTACCACGAATCTACTCTAACCTGACCAGACGACAGGAGAGTATAAAGGTACAAAGAGTGTATCTCAATGAAAACAAATTATAAACCCACCAAAAGACCTGGAGGAAATATTCAAGATTGATTGAGGGCACACACACACACACACACACACACATATATATATATATATATATATATATAATGCACCCTGCCGTCAATTATTCATTTTATGATCATTCATTTTATTTAATTAAAAGACAATTTCTGTGAATGAAATTTTATCTGTCTATGCATTTGCAGGAAATCGCAATGGTGGCTTGAGTCATTACTTATGTTTGTTGATTTCTCGAGACGAATAAAAACAAATGACGAACTTACGAGCATTTGACATAATGGGAAGCGAACTACTTTATTAACACAAGTGCAGGTTTGTACAAGATAACTAATAAACAAAGGCGAGGGTCGCACTCGCTACAACAATGGCAGACCAAGGAACAGGCAAAATGAAAATAGAACCGCCTCTCATTTGGACTTTGGAGTGGACTTCTCTTTCTTGGCAGCTTTAAGTTTTTCTTTCTCCTCTTTCTCAGCATCGGTCTGGATCCGTTTTGGTTTCTTCTTACTTAGAACTGGAGCGTTGGGATCAGTAGAAGATTTCTTAGTAAGTTCTTCAGTAATTGATCTAGTTGAAAGTCTAACAACTAACCTTGACTCAGGAGGTATTGTCGCAAGAGGTTTAAAACTTTCGGAACCTATTTCCTCAGTTTTCAGCTGCATACGCTTATCCTGTTTGGCCTTCATCTCGGCCAAAGTTAGATCATCGGCATTCTCTGAGTCCCAGTTATAACAACATAAACGTCTTCTTCATGTCCATCGTCGCCGCCATCATCTTTAAGAGCATCTATCATCTCCTCAGTATGAGGAGTCTCGGTATTAGGTGGCATGGGAGTTTTATCAGCAACCTCCTTCTTCTCGCCTTCAGCTCCCCCTTAGATTTTACAGCAACAACCTCATCCCATTTCTCCTGAGTCTCTTCGTCAGACTTCTCATCGATGACTATCTTCTGTCTCTCATCAGTCTTTTCAGTCGGCTCAGTACCTACAGAACGAGAGGTAACAATTGTTAACTCAGTGGAGAACAAGGGATCTTCAATTGATTGCCCAATAATATGGAAAAAGGTCAAAATGGCCTTGACAAATTCGGGTGAAAAGTGGAGATACCTTCGGATGACTTCTCGATTGAGGTGGTTAGAGTCTCTGATGTCGATTCGGGTAGAGGAGACAAAAGGGACACCTCAGGAATTCCCGGATTTTCGGGATCATATCCCTCTATTCCGGTAGCCCCGGGGGCAGAAGAAGAAGAACCAGTTTCGATGATATCTTTTCCTTTGGCCTGACGTCTTTCTTCCTCCATAGCGGCAGCAATGAGTCGGCACCCTTCGACCAGACGTGCCATCTCCTCACCCCTAAGGAACTTCTCCATGAGTTTGTTTTCATCGATGAAGTCCACATTGAGCTCTTTCTTTTTCCATTCGATGATTTGGTCCCACACGTAAACCAGAGTTGTCGGATAGTACTCAATCCAAGAAATGTCCCGACGACGGATTACTTGAGCACAGAACTCTATCATCACCTCACTATAGCCGTCCAATTCCTTCTGCACCTTGGAAAGTTTCTTTTGAACCACTTCGGCAGATTTAAGGGCGATGCTTGTATTACCCTCAGCTAACACTGCTCTAGATTCAGCCAATAGCAATTTGGCTTCGAGTTCGGCATTCCACTTTGCTAAATCGATGTTTTCTTCTCTAGCTAAGCCTTCTCCTATTCAAGAGCAGTGCAAGCTAACTGTACTCTAACACTCCCAGACTTAGCATCCTCAGCTTGCTTCTTTAGGTCCAAGTGCTCTTGGCTATGAGAATCCAAGAACGTGTGATAATGCCTTTGTAGTTCTTCGTGTTGTTTTTTGTAGTTGTCGGCATCTCGCTGAGCGAGAGCAAGATGAACTTGTGCATCTTCCAAATCTTTCTCCGAATTCTTCAAAATGCTTATGTCATAATCAGCCATTTCCTTCTTATGGCCAATATCAATGATAAGATCCCGGATAATCTTAAAAAGCTTGCGCGAATATTTATACATTTCTATATATTGCTTGCCCACTAAATCAATTTTTGCTTTAGCATCATCAGACCAATTCGAAGGAACGGGTTCAAGCGTGGGAACAAAAGCCATACGATCAAAATAATGATCCAGAAATTGCTTTTCCAGATTTGCTAGCCTTGCCTTGTTCTAGGCATCGAGCGAAACGGGCTTGGATACGAATAATTCAATATTTCTCCGCTTGGCAGGTACAATGGACGTATCACCTTTGCCTGACCTCTTTTCAGGAACTTTAGGCTTATCCTGTAAGTTAGCGTGTTTCGATGATAGCCTCTCTTGGGGACGCTTCTCCTTAGGAGGGGTCGGATCTTTGGAAGGTTGTTTGTCCCCTTCATGATGATTTTGATGGCTCTTGTACTTATATGGATCGGAACGACGAGGAGAACGAGAACGCAAATAATGAGGATGGTTGGAATCATAATGCCTCTTGTCATCTCTGCCGCAGCTTTTGCGACGGTCAGGCTCAGTATCAGAATCATGTCTGAGCACGCTGGCACGGATTTTCCCGATATCATAGCGGGTATGTACCATGGTTCTTGCAAAACAAGGTATGTATAGTTCAAAACTAATGTTTACACAAAGCATAAGTGTTGTGACGTTCAGTGCTAATGTGTTGTGCACATCTTAAGTGATACCCCCCCAACCAACTAGAGCCCGGAGTTAGGCTAGCATGTGCGGTCTCCTTAGCCTTCACAGGAGTAGTTTCTTCTGAGGAAGTAAAGGTCAAAGGATTCGTTATGAAATATTCTAAAGTGTAAAGAGTCTCGGGCAAGGGAAGATTTCCTAAAACCTGAAATGTAGAATCATCCATAGTAGCAGCATCTCCTTAAGGAGCATTTAATGAAAAATCTTTTGGAGATATCGGGTTTTCAGAAGTAGCAGCATTGTCTCTATCTTTTTCTGCTATATTTGCTAAAATATCATCTTGAGTCGTGGAGGGAGAAGGAGGATCTCTGACGGGCACTGCTGGATCTTTTGAATTTTCTCCCCTCTCTAGTGGAGTGTCGATTGGCCCTTCAACTGGAGGTATGTATACATAAGGGCCTTCTCCGTGGCCTATGCTATGAGCTATAACAATTAGACGATGGGGATATTCATCTACTAAATAGTCCTTGATGGTCAAGAATCTTTGGTCACCATTAAGTAACCGATTTAAATGATCAAATTGCATTGGATGCTTCTCTTGTGGTGGGTTAGGAACTGCAAGTGAAAACAAGCAATGCTTAATGAACTTATGATAAAGGCTAAAACAAAAACTCAAAGGACCAAGGTCCTTACTTGACTTAAGCCATCTTCTGGCACACCCGAGTTGCTACTTAACATAAAACCATTCAGGTTTTGGATCTCCAGCTTTGCTTCTAAATGGAACGATGACAATTTTCCTTTTTGGCATTAATTCAAAGTATACAAAAGACGGGGTGTCATTGGTTCGATGCTTGAAATTGTAAAAGAAACGAACATCCTCGAAAGTAAGCTCTACACCTAAGATTTCTTGGTATGCTATGTACAGAGTATACAAATAAGCATAGGAGTTGGGATGAAGTTGCATAGGGGCAATCTACAGTTGTCTCAGAAAATCGATGACGAATGGCGGAAACAGAGGTATTGCCCCAACTAGGCACTTCAATCTGGTGATAGCCATGTACCCTTCCGGTGGGTTATGAGGACGGTCAGTTTTCGAGGGCAGCTCTGTATCCCTTCGAAGAATCCCGTGTTTTAGACATATCCGCGCGAGTCTATCATTGTCGATCGTTGATTCGACTGAATCTTTAGGTGGTTCAGAGATAATAATATCCGCAAACTCATCCGGGGCGCAGTTATCTCCTACCCCTCCTTCTTCTTCCTCTCCTAGAGAGACATTACCCCCGGATGATATATCGCTTTCGTGTCTTCCTATCTCATAGTCTGGACCTGTACTATTCCAACCCGAATCTGAAGTGGAAGATACATCTTCAATGGGTGGATTCTCGGATGATCTGGCAACATCTTTTCTTTCTGCTAATCTAGATGAGCGTCTCTCAGCCATTTCTGCTAAACTATTGAAGAAATAGTAATAGAGTTAGAGTAAAATTGTCCGTGTCCCCCGTACATGTATGGTGCCAATGTGTGTGCAGTGAGAGAATTAAAGAAGTACAAAATAAGAATGCAATGCAAGAGATTGACGAAGCAGTTGTGTGTTCATGATAGTCTTAAACCGTTTAGTCATGATTATAAAGCTCTATCCTAACTATCCATAAAGTCATAGGCCACAGTCAATGTTGATTAAATTAGTCAAACCATTCTCGCACGTCGAATTGAATGATTTCGGATCGGCTCGGATATGTATGCTGTGATCGGTTCGATTTAAGATCCTTTTTTATGTGAGATTTGGATCGGTTAGGATGTCCAAATGATGAGCAGACCAGTTTGGAGGCTTCGCCTCAGCAGATCAGTTTGGAGCGTGAGAGGAGAAGGGATCAGATAGAATGGGATTAAAAGAACGTAACTGTAATTGGATCGTTTGGCATCGAACTGAACCGCGCTAACACCCCAAAACTTCTTTGTTTAACTCAACTTCCTCCTACAACCACTATCATCTTATCTGACCCGAACTGATTCCACCTTCCGTCATTTATTGTTCCTGCTTATCTATTTGAGGAATTCAACTCGAACCGACCCCGCTTCTCTCTCCTTCTTATTCTCCACTCCTTCAACACCATCTATCCCCTTTACTTCCAAAAGCCTGCTCGTAATTGAGCATTTATAAAGTAACATGACCAACACTAACTTTGACCTCCTCCACAACCATCTCGAGGTGGTGACGAGGCCACCAACAACGACGGTGATGAGACTGAAAACACAGTGTCAAGGATCATGCGACAGTGAGTGGAATTGCTTAAATCGCCCCTAAAATCAGGTTGGAATCAATTAAACCAAAGTTAAGAAATGATTGAAGTCCTACCTATAAGATTGTTTCATGAAATCAGAAGAATCTTTTTGTGGTTCAAAGGTTATGGTTTTTAGGTTTTTGATAATAAAGAAGGCAGTGGCAGAGAATGAGGAATTTGAGAGAAAGGTGCAAATATATATGAAGGAGATGGGTGTCCCTTCATGTTCTGGGGGATTAGACAGTCCAAGCGGTCTGATTAGTTAAAGGGCCCAGTCCAGCATAAAGCCTTCAAGCCCTTTGACACGGTGAAAATTGAACCCGATTCGGATCAGATAAACTTCTTTTGAGCCATTAGCACCAAGATTAACTCAGCACACGAAACCAACCCGAAAGAAAAAGTGACAAATTAATAAGTAGGCATTATAAGAATTTACCTAGAGGAGCTACGTGGACATTGAATGAAGCTTTTGAAGTTATTTTAAATAGCGAAAGCAATTTGTGCATTCCATCGCGTATTTATAGACATAAAGAGCTTGATGAAGCAACACGACTTTACAAACAAATAGATGGATCACTTCGAAGAACACTCCATCTCCGATAGGAGTATACTTCAAGGGGGCAAAATGTTAGCCTACTTTGTGATTAGGCTATACAAAGCTAAGAGATTGCTCGATAAATAGGTTTGAAAGAAGATTCATCAGCAAGCATTCGGATCGGATCGGAAACTTCCGATCCGAACCCCTTCACTTCAAAATAGCCAGTCTTGGAAATGGTAAAGAGTAGGCTGATCGGGTCGGTTCGGGCCTCTCCGATATGAACCCCTCACTTTGCACTCCCGATCCGATCCCAAGGCGGCTGAAGTAGCGGTTGAACTCCACGAGTCCATAAAGTGCGGAGCGGTTACACATCCCATATTCCAAGTTCACCCACAACTGTTGTGCGTTGGCGCCATCTCCAAAGCTCCCATCACCGAAACGCACGGAAAACTTGACACATGTGCCGAACCGGAGGCCTCCCAGGGAGATTTTCCACCTATAAATACACCATCTAGCCTCGTTTGGAGGGATCTTTTAGTATTTACTGATTCTCTCCACCATAGAAACCGAATTACACTATTTTATTCAGATCATCATCAACCTTTTGTGCATTGCTCAGGAAAGATTGAGTGAAATTATTCATTGTAGAAGCGAAATTAAATGAAAACAATCATTGTATTTGTACTTCCATCATCAATTAAAGAAATTCAGAGTGGACGTTGGCTTTTTAACGCCGAACCACTATAAATCGTGTGTTCCTCTTTGTTTTTATTTTCTTTTCATTTAGAATCATCAACATTTTGGGTGTTAGAACCACTTTTGGATCTAACAGAAGTAGTTCTATGATTTAGGATGTGATACACTTATATAACATCTAGATTTCATTGACATATTGTATGGACATTTCGAGCCTTCACATTTTACATGTGGACATTGTTGTTATTTCTTATATGTCATCTTCTATTTATATCTCTCATTCTATCTTTGTTTATTATGACGAGTTCTTTAAGTTTTATCCATTTATTGTTTTTTTGCTTTTAAAATACTCGGATCAAACCGAGGTATTACAGGTACTCCTCCTTGACTATAGCATGGACTAGCTTCTCCTTTTGGTTAATGGAATTTGTTTAGTAGTTTTACCTTTCATGTATTTGATATAATGACTCATATGTGTACATATTCTTTTGTGTAGTCTATGTACCTATCCTTTTGTTGTAGAGTGGATCGATTATGACCACTATCTTTGTATTTAATCCTATATGTCATATTCATATCTATTTCCGCCTTAGTGATGTGAATATTTGTGTATGACTTTGTTTATATTGTTATGTATTTTATATTGATTCCAAATTATACACAACCACTGTGTAGTGGGTTTGAACTTGAATTAGATGTGTTGGATTTCCTCATGAGTTATAAAAAGTAAGACCATATTATCCGACATGTTTAACACTTGTTCAAAGCTGATGCATAGATGGTCGCTCTTCAACAACCTTATTCTTTGGGTTAGTTGACATCATTTCTTGCAATGAGATTGGCTAACGCGAGTATTAAGGTGGGTCATTACACCCTTCCTGATAGATAACACCTCCACATTCTGAAAGTGAACTCTATCGCCACCAACTCTGGATTAAGAGTTAGATATTTCCTTTTGTGTAGTCCCAATCGTCGACTGACATGAGACAACCTTTCCTTTTGGCACCAATGTCGCACTCAATAAAGTACTACCAACAAGTTGTGTACTTTTGATTTCGCATCCGCACTTGGAATGAATGATGTCAATGCAACCCCAATCTCTCCATCAAGATCATTAAGGTATGTCCATGCCTCGCATATCAAATAAAAGTCTAATTCCTATATCAAACTGTTGGTCAATGATGTTGCTAATATTTTAAAGTAGTCTTTAGTAGGACGTACAACACGTCCAATCAAATGAAGAAAAACTTTTGATATGTAGCACTATTGGGTCAATTCAAATTTCAGCCTAATGTAACCTTCGTAGGTTCTATAGCGACATCCCATTTCTAAGCAACATGACCAAAGCATCTCACTCCCATCCACCAGAAGTAATACTTCCAAGATCCTACTATCAGTTGGCGTTTTCTTAACATCTATAACATAACCATCATCGTTCCTTGCATATTCCTCTTATCCATGAGTAAATGAAAGCATCATCAAATAACACAAGCACAATTCATCTAGGTGGTACCCTAGAACATAGTATGAGAAATCAAGAGTATGCTGATTCAAAGTTCAGCCTGAATGGCATAGCTAATCAAGCACTTCATAGCCCCCATTTAGGTAACAAGCTAGAATCACATAACTTGGAACTGTAACCATCTCCGGTCAACTAACTAATCAAAATTAAAGCAACATGAAAAATGCTATAATTGCAATGCATCACAACTACTTTCAGTTGATATATCCCCTCAAAATGTCTTATTGAGAGAACACCCTCACATTCCAAAGTTGATCATACAAGTTGTCCATATATACCTTAAAAGCATAACTACTGATCTAACACCTAAATCGAATTGATACGGAACTCAGCTACTATATGGCAGTAACTTGGTCATCTCATTGAATATCTCTAGGCAAGCTTAAGCTAAATGCTTAGCTAATTGATGGCTACTTCGGAACTCAATGCCTCGACCAACTATCATCTTGTTATATGAAAATTACTACTGAAGATTAAGACATCTTAGAATATTACCACTAAATCATGGATGACTAGCTACTAAGAACCTCAATGTCCTAGCCCTGCATTATCACCAACATCCTCTCATAATCCATTTCCATTCACTATCCTTTTACTTAGTAAATTATTAGACTCAAATGTTGAATTTAACCGAACTAAAAGCTATCGGTAGCAATTAAACAGATAAGCAACTATGACTCGATAAGGTGATGTATTGACGAACCTTGTATAATGATGAACCTTGAATAATGCTAAATATAGACATATCATGTGGTAATGTTCTCTCACTTTAAGGCTTGAATTTAAACGCTACAATTGCTGTAGTCATCCACAATATTAAACTCTAGTGGAAAAACTGAGGAGTTTACACATATGTTGTTGACGTCAAAAGTTGGTCTAGTGACAATCAACCCCCAAAGTGTGTAATCCACACACAATTACAATCACAGAATGCAAGAGGAAAAAAATAAACACAGGGAACACACAACAATTTTATAGTGGTTCAGCTTCAACCAAGCCTACGTCCACTTTATAATCTTTGTTTATACTGTCAATTACAGGTTACAGTTGCTTTGATTGAAAGAAAGTAGAGAAAGAAGTGGTTTATACACAAAATCCTTGTATTACAATGCTATTTGATCCAAGTGTACATTAGGATATTTTCATAAGGCCAACAACGAACTTTTTCCAAAGAGAAGATCCCCCTTTTCCATTTCTGGAAAGACGTATTTGTAGGTAAAAATGTGAGCCGATCGGTGTGCTACGTGGCAGTCATCCGATCTTGGAGTGGCCACGTGTCGCTCGATCTGGAATATCAGCTGCAAGCGGCGGGACCTGGTCTCCTATTGGGGAATAGTTCTTCTCAAGAATTGCGATGTATGTAGAGCTCAAGATTTGGTGCATGAAAAGTAGAGCAGGTCAAAGCTGACTGGTTCTGTAGCCTTGGGAATAGGACTTTGTTGTGTAGCATAGGAGGTGGACCAGTACAGTCCGTGATCGATCTGATCGTTGAACTTTGAATCATATTTAAATAAGGGTACTTCTGGTTAAGATTTGGTTGGTTTAGGTCGAACCGAATCTGGATCGACCAAGATATGAATAGATCCAAGAAGGATATGGTCCAATTTAAGTACAAACTTAGGCTATGATGGCTTTTACCAAAACGTTGGTCAACACCCCCCCCCCCAAAAATATCTCTCTCTTGGTAAAGGAAGGTATGTTCTGTATCTTCCAGAAAATGATGCATAGAGATCCAATACATAAATATCCACAAAGTCATGGTTACGTCGAATCGTATTACATTGGCTAGAAAACCTGCAAAGAATGATATAAACTGATATGCTAAATCCTGACATTACTGCTTAATCATTTCGAACATGAACCATGCTTAGAGATTTATTTGGAGTATTAACCATACTCAAGTAGGCATCAAGTTATTTTGCCAAATTCTGGTAGGGTAACGCTATTTGTTAGGTATAAGCCATACCTAGGGATCAAGTATAAACCATACTCGGACAGTGATTGGATTAGCTAACCAAATCCTAACATGATTGTCCAACCCTTTAGGTATAATCCATAGCTGGAAATCTAGAGTCGAGCACAAACCATGCTCGAGATTTAGTGGTGTTTGCTTGCCAAATCCTGGCAAGGTAGTTTAGTTTTCCAAGTATAGTCCATACTTGGTAGTTTAGTTTGAGTATAATCCAATATCATGTGGAAAAAGAGCTGAGTTTGGCACATCCTGACAAGGGGAGTTTAAGCATAGGTATTAGCCATACCTTAAGTGGAAGAATGAGTATAAGCCATACTCTGGTTTTGTTTGAGAATCTTGGCAATCCTAAAAAGATACTTATATTGTTCAAACATAATCCATGCTTGAGGAAGTAGACTTTATTTATTCCAAAGATTATTACATAAAAAATCTTGAATGGTTTATGGTTGAACCCAATGCACGCCTTGGGATTACATCCTAACCCCATACGTGTGTACTTCATCCGAACCATTTTATTCATAAAGTAGCTAAACTGTTGAAAATGTGGTATGCCTGAGAGTTAAAACCTAACCCCCTTGCGTACATAAGTCAACATAGTTACTGGAAAATTTAAAAAGTGGCACATTTCTTATATCCTAAGAAATGTAGTAGATTCGAGATGATCTAATCCAGATCATTTGATGATGATGTCATGGTTGCTAGGCTCAGGATCCTTCCCATTTCGAGGAGCATAGGAACAATTCTGAGGAGCATGGAAGGGTGTCAGTGCGGATGTCATAGATTTTTTAACATACTCGGGTAGCTCTCCATGTTTAACCCATTCTTTGATGAGATCATGCAAGTGTCTGCGGTCATTGGTGCCATGACTTTCCATATCATGAAACATGCAGTGCTTTCCTGATTCACATTCTCATTGAGTTAACTCCTTCATAGAAGGCATAGAAAAAGGAAGGGTTCCTCGCACGTCGCGGTATATGTCCAAAAGTGAGGAATTGAGCTCGGTGTATCTATCGTATTTGGGCTCTCTATGGAACTGCAAATTCCTGTCGTTCTTTTTCGAGACTTCCCCTTTGCTTTGATTTGGACAGCAGTGGATGGTCCTCCATCCTTCGTGGCAAGTACGTCGAGATTCTCCATCTCGATATTAACATCCTATTGTCGGAGAAACCTGTTTGCTTCGGAGTAGAAGTCTCCAGTGTCTCTAGTTGGATCCCTTTGGAGGGAGATTTTGAAGTCTGTTCTATCCAAGACACTGGCCATAACAGCTATGAGCACATCGATAGTTCAGGTCGATCGACCAAGGCTACAGCCGCATCAAATCTTTCATGGAAAGAGCGTAGGGTGTCGTTGGACAGCTTCTTGATGGACGTGAGGAACATGATGCTCTTAGGTCGAGATATGTGAACTCTGAATTGTTCAATGAAGTGGGTGACCAATATATTTCAGTCGTTGATCGATTCAGTTGTTGGTTGTCGAAACCACATGGTGGCGATGTCGGTTAGGTAAAGTGAAAAGCACTTGGCTATGACATTGATCGTTGCTAATATTCCTTCTATATAGCGCATATAGCATATGAGTTGTATGGTAGGATCTGACCTATCGCTATAGGTTTCCAAGGCTGGAATCTTGAAGTCCTGTGGATTGCGGAGTTCCTGATTTCCCATGTAAAAGGACTGCGATGGACATTATCCATGTCTTGCTGAGAAGTGGTGCCTCGAGTGAAGTGCTTAATGGTACTGGTGATTTGATTCCCATCCCTGAGAAGTCATTGCCACGAATCCAATTCTACACCGGTGGCTTCAGCAAGAGTCTCAGTACGGGGTGGAAGCATGCATCGAGTTCTTGGGTTATTTCTGTCCGGCCCACGAGTGATGGGTGAAGGTGGTCCACAGCCTCAGTTGTCGGTGCTAGATTGTCCAGGACTGGCATGCATGTTGAGCCGAACCATATCCATGCCGACAAGATTGGACCGACTTGGATAAGCGTTATTAGCTCGAGGTTCGGCAGTGCCTCCTCCTAGGGCAATATCATAGTGGTTTACAATAGTATTTTCCTCCACCGCATGAGGAGCTAATGTGGTATTGCGATCTTGGAGAGAAGGATGGCTACTGTCCCAAGATGGGCTTGGATCGTCGTGCTGGAAAGTTCGAGCGGGAGGTGGCATAAGTCCAGATTGCGGTAAGATATTGGACTAAACCAAAAGTTGCATCGAACCAAGATCTGGTCAATCCGGAGGTTGCATCATCAATCTGACCTAAGATTCGGTTGATCAAGAAGTTGAGTTGAACCAGATGGTGGAAGAGCGGTAGAATGATCTGGGGCTTGGATTTGATTGACCCGAACGTTAGTTGTTGCCCCAACTTCGTGTATTGTAGGGGTGATGCTTCGTTGCTCGACCTTCCTTCCATCTGAGCGTAGAAATTGTTCATCATTTCCTGCTGCTTTTTGAGGATTTCGTCCTGATACGCCATTTATGCTCAGAGTTCATCTAGAACTCCATCCATCTTGTCCTTAGTCAAGTATTGGGATGGTTCTTCATGAGAGGAAGCCTCCCGACTTGCCTACGCTGCTGCGTCTACTGGGCCAGCGGTTTGAGCATGGGAAGATGTTGCATCCTTCTTCCGCTTTACCATTGTTTTTTCAATGAATAGCTAAGCTTAGAAATTGATGAAGGTGGTTGCGCGTCCCCCCACCTGGCATGCCAAAATGTTGACGTCAAAAGTTAGTATAGTGACAATCAACCCCAAAGTGCATAATCCACACACAATTACAATCACAGAATGCAAGAGAAAACAAATAAATACCGGGAACACACAACAATTTTATAGTGGTTCGGCTTCAACCATGCCTACGTCCACTTTATAATCTCTGTTTATATTGTCGGATACATGTTATAATTGCTTTGATCGAAAGAAAGTAGAGAAAGAAGTGGTTTATACACAAAATCCTTGTGTTACAATGCTATTTGACAAAGTGTATGGTAGGCTATTTTTAGTAGGCCAAACATGAATTTTTTTTCCGAAGAGAAGACCCCCCTTTTCCATTTCTGGAAATATGCATTTATAGGCAAAAATGTGGATTGGTCAGTATGCTACGTGGTAGTCATCCGATCTTGTAGTGGCCACATGTCGCTTGATCCGGAATATCAGCTGCAGGCGCTAGGACTTGGTCTCCTATTGGGGAATAGTTCTTCTCAAGAATTGCGCCGTACATGGAGCTCGAGATTTGGTGCATAAAAAGTAGAGTAGGTAAGAGCTGACTGGTTCTGCAGCCTTGAGAATAGGACTTTATTATGTAGCGTAGGAGGTGGATCGGTACAGTCTGATCGATCTGTTGGGTCAATCGATCCGATCCTTGAACTTCGAACCATATTTGAAGAAGGGTACTTCCACTTGAGATTGGGTTGGTTTAAGTCGAACCGAATCTGGATCGACCAAGATATGAATCGATCCAAGCAGGATATGGTCCAATTTAAGTACAAACTTAGTTTGTGACAGCTTTTACCAAAAGGCTGATCAACATATGTAATCTACCTGAGTCCTCAACTATGTCACAATAAAAAAGAACTATTAAGTATTTCAAATCTCAATATCATTTCATTCATCAAACCACAAGACTAGACGCAACAATGAAACCTAGATATCAAAATAAAATATGGATGGAAACACCATAATGGAAAGCATATCCTAAGAGGTGATGTCGTTTCCCTTCTCCTTCATCAAGGCAATATTCAGCAACATAAGATGATGATCAATGCATATGCCTCAACAATTTGTTGTTATATATTAAGATCACCTCTTTTACTGAGTGAAGCTTGAATATCATGTGCCTTCCTAATAAATACCACGAAGCCTTCATCCTCTCATCAAATGAAGTTGGATGCTTTCTATATTGATCACTCAACCTAATGATAGACTTTCACCTTTCCTACATGGAGTGCTTATAGGAAGATCAACAATACTTCGATAACACGTCGATTTCATTTACATACTTCAATATATGTCGACATATCTCTTTACTTAAATGGCGGCCCCCTCACTCAACATTGACTTCTAAGTAGTAAAGATAAATTTCTTTGGAGCGAATTATGAATAAATCTCGAGAGAATCGATCTTTAAAAAATCAATGCTACAAAGATTCTTAATCAATTCAAGTTTATTTTTGAAGTTTTCTAGAGGTAAATTTCTACCTCCTTATTCTACCTAACTCCAAGTCATTGAACAACTCCTTGAAATAAAAAGGATTAATTTTCAAGAATAATCTGAAGTTTAATGTGTCTTCCCATAATAATCCCAAGTTTGGATTATTTTTGAATAATCTGAAGTCTGGGGAGTGTCTTCCCATATTAGTCCCATTTACTTGGTTCTTCCCATATTAATCCGAAGTTTGGGGGTGTCTTCCCATATTGATCCCAAAATAACATGTCAGGGGGGTCATCGGGAGCAATATGGGAAGACACCCCCGAACTTCGGATTATTCAGAAATAATCCAAACTTGGGATTATTATGGGAAGACACGTTAAACTCCGGATTATTCTTGACAATTCATCCAAATAAAAAAAACAAGTCTTGCACCAAAACAACCAACTCAGGTCAAAGAACTGTTTGCCTCATAGACAATTTTAGTCACTATACCATTCGACATAGTTAACTGTCTACACTTGGGTACCGTAATTAGTTAGAGAGATTAAGGAATCCCAAAAGTGAATCATGCCACCACTATATCTTGTGAATTGAGACTAGTGGTTCTTAGTCTGGCCCAATTCTCAACTCTGAAGATGGAGTTAACAACAATATTTTTTGTTTACTAGATTGTATCTGATTAAAAGTAGGATGATTAATCGCTCACAAAGAAAACTGCATCAATAGTGGTCGAGGTACAAAAAGTTGTAGCGGGAATAAAGCGGGGAAGTAATGGGGATATAGCAGAAGTTCAAAAAAGTTCACATTAGATGTAAAACAAATAAGTAAAATTAATTAATTATCATTCTAATATCATTTATGTCGAAGAAACTAATATTAATGAATCCTATATAACATATTTAAAGAATATCATGGATATACATATTATATTTGATGACTATAATAGATTTTCATCATATACTAGGTATGTGTGCCTTAAAATTGGTTTTTCACACTAATTTTTTTTATTTGTTTTAAAAGAGAACTGGTCAAATCAATATCTATATAATAACATTGTTGAAGAGAATTCTAAAAAACCTTGATTTAGCAAATGCAATGGAAAAATGCAGGGCTTAAAGCAGATCATTTTTTCGTCGGGTTTAAATTTAAATATCATAGCAACTGAAAAGTGCTATGACTATAACGATGGTTTTTCTACGCTTTAACCGCATAGTAGTATATAGAACAGAGAGTATGGGGAATCATACATAATCTATCCTTACATCCACAGAGTTAGCACATAAAGTATACACTACTCCATGACATCATAAGCATGGGTGTACTCTATATCAGAGTACTAAGAGTGTCTATATATTTACATCAGTGATATCTACATTATGTTACATCCTTAAAGTGGCAATAATCAAATAAATATTGCATGCATCATCTATCCTCACATTTACTCACTTAGTGCGTCAAGTATATGATACATACCTAATCCATCTAAGAACAGACATGTTATCAATGAACTCTACCAGACTATCCACCATGTCACAACGTAGATGAACTATAATGGATAACAATACCCAATCCAAATGTCAACAAACTTTAGGGCCTGGACAAATCTGTTGACATACTCCGATCCACCTTTATACCCTTTACTCAAAGTTGTATCGAAGTCCTGAAAACCTCCAACCCTTCTACGTATGTTCTTCATAGCAGAATCCACATCTAGAATGCCCATGTGACTCCAGTCCAAAGTTGTCGACTATCCTCGACGATCATCGTTTGTTATAAGTACAACTTATTTATTCTGTCCTCCTTTGATAGTCACATTAGTACGATGCATTGTTGTTCACTCCAAGTCTATGAGTACAACTATTCGGCATCGAAGTCACTGCTTACCATCATGGAATCACCATTATCGATTGGTCGAAGCACCACGTCCTTGCCTCAGCATCAAAACTACAAGTTGAAGAGCTATCATGTCAAAACCATTATCTAATAAAGCATCATCTCCTACTCCTCGAAGCTTTATTATCATCATGTGAAAATTGACCAAAATGATCATCAACAATAATAGTCAATATTGATCGCTCAATAGTAATCAATAACGACAATCATGTGCGTGTATTTAACCAAAAGTGGTTAAATACACGCTAAATGAAGGTGTCCGACATTCGCCTCGAAATCCAAACACGTCATCAATTCTATCCTCCATTCTTTAAATCAATCTATAAACTTCAGTACACCTCCATCTTCTAGTTAGTTTGCATGCTTTGATGTCACTCCATCTTCAGATTAGTTTGTACTCTTTAATTCTTATATGTCTTAAGACAAATCTACACACTCTATGTTCTTTCATGATTTTATCCTGTCTGTTCGAGTTTATCATCTTTTGTGCACTCAATCAATAAGCATTAAATTATCCTACAGCCCTATAGTCGTCACTTTGCATTTGATTGATATACATTAAACTCTAGCAGATGAAATTTTCCTAATACTATGTCACAAACGAACAATTTTTTAATCTAAACAAAGCAATGTATCAATCATGCAGCCTGTAATCGTATAAATGTCTAAACTAACATACAAATATTCATAGTATCATAAATAAAATATATAGAACCTACCTAAAGTGATTAATGTGGGGTAAATATCAAATTAATCTAAATCTAGCAAAAGTGTCAAAATAGCGTGTAATAACACATAAATTAGAAAAAATATGATGTTTAAGTTAAAAAAACTTTTTAAAATAATTTTTTAATTATTTTATATGTAATAATGCACGTTTAACTATTTTAGAAATCTCGTTTTGAAGTTATAAATCAGTCAAAAACGTTGATTTTATATTATACTACCAAACCAAGTAAAGTGAGAGATAATATCATTCATTTCAACCAAATCAGTCCAAACTCACGCCACAGTGTATAACTTGTTGATAGGAGTCTAATACAAAAAGTTACATCGACACATATTCAAAATTTATGCAAGTTAGAAGTTCTAGATCTATGTTAGAAATTTGTGGATCCAAAATAACAAAATTAGGGCTTTAAAAGAAATAACTTTTGCATATGAAGTATAAATCATATAAAATGCATTTGGAACATTTAAAACAACATATAGGAATTTATGACTATTTGGATCAATTTCTATGGAGAATATTAATTTTGAAATTTCTTAACTAATAAATGCAGGATTTAATTAATCATCCTTGCCTATAAAATCTCTAAATCCGAACAAATTAGCTTCAAATTTGAACGAATCTCCCAAATAATAGACAGAATAAATGAGAAAGATTTCTCCTTCTATCCAACCACATATATCCTTCTTTTTGTGTATATCTCAATGATTTTCTTTTTATTTGTTAATTTGTTAGACATTTTTGGGTTTTGGATGAAATTTGGATAATGGGAGAAATGAGTTTATTGTAATGTACTTCACTTCTATACTTAATTCCAAATTAATAGCCGAATCCTATGGTAATATATAAGAGTGAATATGCTTCTGTAATATTCTATTTAGTCCTACATCATGGGGATAAGCTTAACATCAGCTTCAAAGCCTATATATAAAGATGCCAATGTAACAGAAATTACATACACTTGAATTAACAAAAATAAAAGGTCTCTCCCCAATCTCTTTTGTTCTCTCTAGTGGCTTCTGTTTATTATCTGTTCCAGTTTATTTTATAACACGTTATCAACACAAGATTCTATTATAGTTATTTGTTGAAATCTTCTAGATCTCTACATCTATGAATTTTTCATGTAAGTAATTTTTAGTTTAGGATATCTATATTTGTTTTACGATTATTTTCTGTTTGAGAATATTTGATCAATGGATCTATGAATTTGTCATATCTTCTGTTCTTTTAGATCTGACTCAAACTTCTAGATCTCTTTTCCTATTTATTTTTTGAAAATCTGGACTATGTTCTTGTGGATCTAACTTTATAGATATAATTATTTTTATTGATCCTAAATATGTGTAGATGTATTTTTTCATTTCTTTGCGGATCTAATTTTGAGTTTTCCAAATTCGAATGGAGATTTGATTATATATGTATTGTTTACATTATTGATGATGTAGAGGTAGATCTAGTTTTATCCTTTCCAATCTATTATTAATTTTCATATGTAATTCTTTTGGATAAACTAAAGAGAATATCTCTTAAAAAAAATGATTTTTTTGTATATCCAACAAAATTATGGGTATAAAATATAATGATATAGCATTTAAATTCAATAGCAATATTTATTTATCACTGGAAGTGAGATTGAAAACTCATGATGTAAACCAATTCTTTCAAATGAGGAACCTGAAGTTCATATGTAAATGACTTGAAGTTCATATACAATTTTTTTTTTCAAATGAGGAACTTGAAGTTCATATGCAAATAAGGAATCTGAAGTTCATATGTAAATAAGCTGAAGTTCATATGCAAATAACGTTCATATATAAATTCTTTTAAATGAGGAACCTGAAGTTCATATGCAAACGAAGAGATGACGTAAAAGCCTCGAAGCATGTAATTGCATTTAATTTTTGCTTATAGCAAACGACATGTAATAGAAAAGGATTTGAAAAAGCAATGAAAGGAAAAGTTTCAGTAAAAAGGAAAAAGGCTTATGTTCCAGTTTTATGCTACACATAATTTCTTGAAGAAATTTATTGTTTGATGAGATCATTACTTATAATAAATACTATTTTCTTGAAGAAAAATAGTAAAATGACTCATATGTGAACAAATGCACTTTCTAGAAAAGCTGCTTCAATTTAAAATATAAAATAACAATACATGAATTATGATAAAATTTAAAGTTAATTTTATTATAGTCATTTTAGAACATATTATATTTCTAGAAGAAATATTTGATTGTTTGTTAGGAAAACTTTTATAAAGAAAATATTCATCCTGAAGATCATATGAAGTTGAGATCTAAATATTGATCTTGATTATGCACACCGGAAGTGAATGCAAAAGTAATTTTTGTTATAAAATGAAAAACTTAGAACCTGCAGTTTCAATGATGGTAAAAAGTACTTTTGATGTAAAAAGAAAGATCTAAAAGATCTTTATATTGGTTGTATAATTTGAATCTAAAATATGTAATTTTTATATTGTAAATTTTATGTATAGATCTGCAAGTTTTCGAATCATTCATATTAAAGAATATAAAATCTTGATTCTATAATTATGCATTTCTACTCAATTCTCGATAACATATTATGCAAATATATGATATTTTAGAAAATTTGATTATTGATAAATGCAATATAAATATAAGTTATTTATTTATGTTTTGTCATTGATCAATACTGTAGCTAAATCAAAATTTTATTCTGTTGATTCAGGTAAAATTTATTTTTTTGATTCATATATTTTGACTGTATAATGGTTATTTCCGTTATTTTTATAATAAATTCATTAAATGTACGTTATGGTAATTTATATTGTATTGCCATATTATTATAAATGTATTAAAATCAATTGTTAATGTAAGTTAAATGATGTAAGTTTGTGTTTTTAATAAGAATAGACATATGTATTATTATTCGATTTATTTGGCAAGTAATATCTAATGTTATGGAAGAAGTTGTATAACTCAGATCTGAGACCTGAAGTCTTGAATTATGGAAAAAAAAGATATTTTTTGATGAAGTTTATAGTTTGAAATCTTGACAACTAAATGTAAAAGCTTCTAAATTAGAAGTATGTTAAAAGATTGAGAACTAGAAGTTCATCATAAACTAATAAACTTGATATACATATGTACGTGTATATATATGCATAGGAACTTGAAGTTCCTCAATCAATGAACTGGAAATACTTCATAATTTAAAAACCTGAAGCTCTATTGAAACTGAGTGAAATAATAACATTATACTTCTTAAAGAAGTTACATCATATACGACAATGATAATGCATCCAAAGATTGCAAAATTTTCAAAATGAGTTATATATTTATATTTACATATTGTATTGAAGAATACATTTTAACAACTTGAAGTTGTTTATATATTTTATTTGAACCAGAAGTTCAGTACAGTTGAACCAGAAGTTAAATACAGTTTAATAACTTAAAGTTGTTCATATATTTTATTTGAACCAGAAGTTCAATATAGATTAACAGCTTGAAGTTGTTTATATATTTTATTTGAACTAAAAGTTCAATACAGTTCTAAATTAGATATTATGATACGATCTTTAAGATTCACATTGACATTGCTTGATAAGCAAAAAATTAATGATTGGAACCTTATAAACAATTTGTTCTAAGATCGATAACTCAAATGAGAAATAATATGCAAATCAATTACATATGTAATATGTGGACGCACGTATACACACATATATGTGAATACTTAATTAACAACCTGAAGTTGTTATGAGCACATATTATAAATTATGCACATATTATTTAGTAATTCGAAAAACCGACCGATATCAATATTGAATGACCTGAAGTCATGTGCATATTCAAATGATAGAAAATTCCTCCAAGTTACCAGACCAATGAAAGGGAATAAGCAACACAAAATGCATCTTATTAACTAATAAGAGCATTATCCTCCTACAATTGAAATACATCTAATGTATTTGCTAGCTATAAAGCGATAATGGATCAAAAATGAGAATCTAAAGACGGTTTATTATTTAATGTGACAATATTTGTAAACACTGAGGGGGAGGATAAATGGATCATCAATGTTAAATATTTGCTAACATATAGAACTATGCAAAGTATTAAGTAACTTGCATAAATTATCAGTTATGTCCCTAATAAACTTCTTCAATATGGATTTGAATCCTTGAAGAATCAAAAGGTGTAAACCACAGCTGAAAATGTAGTATATAAGTCAGTTTAAAATATCTTTGGAGTAAGTCATAAAATTCAAAATAAATGGGGTGAGTGTTCTTGAAGAAACATTTAAGGGTGCTTTGAAAGAAACCCATGACAGATTGTCAAAATAACCCCAGAAGTGGTTTAGATACCCAAAGCATGATAATTTTTGAGATCTCAATAAATCATGTATAGAACTGACAAGAAATAATCATCGATAATAAATTAATAAATAATAAAGCGCTTATTTATAAATGAATTGAAAATCCCATATTAGAGAGAAACATGATTGGTCATCATGGAATTCTCCTAAATAAGATATACAGACCTGTAGTCCATAAGATATGAACCTGTAGTTCATAAAATAAAAATAAAAATATATATAATGATAAAAGCACACTGAAGTTACTGAAGCACTGTAGAGTGTCAACATCATATTATGTGCCATGAGCATTGTACTTTCAGAGATATTTGAATTGATTAAAATACTGAAAGTGTTCAAAACGCTTATAATACCCTAAAGGTATTAACAATGAAAGTATACAAATTCCTGAAGAATTTAATTAACTTTGATAGTGATAAATAATGCAAAAGCAGGAAATGTAGGTTATAACATTCTTCTAAGTATTGTTGTGATGAAAACTTGATATAATTCATGATGAGTAGATCACTTCCTGCTTTTAAGAATTGTTGTAATGAGACTCTTAATATCCATTGAAGTGGTAGTTGCGATATGCAAAACTTATTATAATATATAAGTTCATGAAGAACATAAATAAATTTTGTTATTATAAATAATACAAAGAACATGGATGATAGATTATATCATTCTTCTAAGTTCTGTTGTAATGAAAATCTTGAAATACTTCAAGATGAGTAGATTACTTCCTGCTTAGTGTTGTTGCAATGAAAGTTGTCTTATTCATCAAATGTGTATTGCAATATGCAAGTCTGGTTGAAACACAAAACTATAAGCACATGGTGTATTCATAAATGAATATTAGTAGTATGCAAATCACATAAAGAAGACGTTTTAAATAAGAAAACATGCCTAAAGCATGAAAATGCACATGAAGTTTTTAAAGAAAAACTTCATTAGGAAGTATCTGTAAGCAATTTGAGTTGTTAAAAGAAGAATATAAATTCAGAGGAAATTATTAAACCAGGTGAGCATCCATAAGTATGTTATAATGCACTCTTTTTCCGTAACTGAGTTTTTCCCCACTGTGTTTTCTTGGTAATGTTTTAATGAGGCAATGTCATGATCCAGAAGTATCAACCCATATAATAAGATACGAAAAATAAGTTATAATATACTCTTTTTCAATATATAAGATTTTTCCCTTTGGGTTTTTTCTTATTAAGGTTTAACGAGGTATTACATTGATCAAGAAGTATCATACTCCTTTTGACATATTAAATATGACATTTTATATTGTACTTTTTTTCCTTCACTAAGATTTTTCCCATTGGGTTTTTCTTAGTAAGGTTTTGACAATGCAATATTTTCACCTAGAAGTATCAAACATCTTTTGATACAGTAAACTATTATTTTGAAGGCAAGGCAATTTGCATGACTCAGATTCAAGTGAATTATATCAAGGATGATAGGATGGAGCACATTTCTTTCAAATTTCTCTTCACACATGAACGAAAGGATAACAAGAAAGAGGAGAAACAAATTCAATTTCAAGAAAAGCGGGTAGATCCGTTTTCAAAGGTAATTTCCAAATCAACAATCCAGAAGATGATGTACAAAATGGGCGTGCGTCGACTATATCAGTAGACTAATTGAATAATGAGTTATAAATAAGGGGAAGCATATAAATTATGCTATAATGTACTCTTTTCCGTCACTAATATTTTTTCCACTGGGTTTTTGTTAGTAAGGTCCTTAATGAGGCTTTATCTTGATTCTAAAGTATCAACCCTTGCTGTAACATTGTAAAACATGTTACCTAAAGATGAAATAAATTTGCATCATTTTCCTTGTTTATGATTTTTTCCACAGGGTTTTTCATAAAAAGGTTTTTAATGAGACATTGTTTTGATCCTGAAGCATCAACTCTTTTAAGGAATGTCATTTTAATATGATATCCATAATGTCAAATGTTGCGTAATCTTTTCTCGTTCAAGGTTTTTCCCACTAGGTTTTCCTGATAAAGTTTTGAAGGCAACATACAATAGTTGTATCGATTGAACGGTTATATGCAAGCATGATAATAATAATAAGGGGGTGCAATCATCATATATGTTTTAAAGAGGACAACTTCAAGTTAGCAGGTCATTCAAGATTTTGAAGACGTATATTCAAGAAGGAGTGTTGTAATATATAAGAGTGAATATGCTTATGTAATATTTTATTTAGTCCCACATCATGAAGATAAGTTTAACATCAGCTTCAAAGCCTATATATAAAGGAGCCAATGTAATAGAAATTACATACACTTGAATTAATAGAAATAAAAGGTCTCTCCTCTTTTTTTTTTTTTTTGGTTCTCTCTAATGGCTTCTGTTTATTATCTGTTTTGTTTTATTTTATAACAAATCCGTCATAACTGACCCTTAATTCATGTATGGTTAAAATAAACAAAAAAACTTAAAATGGACCGTCATTCCAACTGTCACTCAATCAAAAGTGGTTCAAATCCATGTTTCTCTCCGATCAAAAGTGATGGACGAAAAAGTTTAATCAAAAGTCAAACGGTGATAGGAAAACTTGACAAATATTCTTAAACCGAGAAATAACCGTGTTAGTCATTTTCTATAATTATAAATTCATATGTGCTCATATGAAAATAATATTTGCTATTTAACGGTACAAAAATTCGAACTAACGTTGAGAAACTGAAAGCAGAAATCGAATTATTGGATAAACTGATTTTATTACATGATCCGACTGTGTAGCGCTTTTATAATATACAGAACTGAATATACGGGCTTATTTAGCTCCAGTACCAAATACCAGCTTTGCTTTACAATAAAATACCCTGCGTTATTTACAGCCTTCATTTTTAATACGGCCTAAACGGGCAAAGATGTTAAGATCTTGGCCTGCAATCTGCGACTAAAACTATCTCGAACTATAAAAATACACTTAATCATCTGTACATATACCATTGTACAAAAACTCGGTTTACATCCTCAAGAATTTGATATCGACAATATTTCCAATGTCTTCTTCCATAACAAACACGAACAGTGACACTCTCTTATCCACACTAATGGCCGATTATGAGTCTAAGATCAAACTCTCATTTGACATAGAGGACGTAGAAGGCTTCATGAAACCAAGTCTCATGCTTGTCATGCAACAATGCAACATGAAGCCAAGAGGCAACATTTCAAGATTGGTCATTGCAGTTTGTCAAATCTTAAACGTATCCGGCTTTGATCTTGAAATCCCTGACCTTGACGTGGATGTATTTCCCAACTACTCATTTCAACCATCTGATCTATGCTACACTTTTAAATGCTCAAGATTAGAAGGAGAAGTCACAGTGAAATTTTTATTTGATGGAGATAATGAATATTTGGTGTCTGTTTCCGGCATATATGTTCCGAGGCCGGATAGTGAGATAGAGAAGGTTCATACCATTGTTCTCGATCTGACGAAATATGCAAGGCCACTTATCGAATGCTTGCATGGAGCAGTGTCGGATATCTCGGAGATGAAGATACTGGAACTGTGGTGGCAAGTGTATAAAGGTGTATGTTTTCCGCTTCTGCGAGGTTTGAGATTACATCAAGTGCTGAAATCAGAAAGGTACAAGGAGTATTTGAGAGTTAGGGAGGAGTTTGTGGCTTCTGTTCTTGATGATGATAGCTACTATACTACTTGATTTTGTTGCATGTTTTGTTCAGGAAACCGATCGACTGCGCATGAGTATGATTCTTGATATTGTTTGTGATTCAGCACTGATTGTTCAAGAACTGATTATTGATATAGATATTGGTTTTGATCCATGAGATAGTGTTCGATAATCTGCAGTTACATGTTGTTTTTGTTCTATGCTTAGGAAAGCTGAATAATGGCCCCTTTGTTCCTACATTTTTGTAAAATTTACAGAATCAAATCCTAAAATCTCAAGTATAAATGATTGTCTTTCTTTTTTTTATATATATTTCAAATTTTAAATCTTAAATCAACCATAAAAACTAAAGCCCTAAACTCAGGCAAATCCTAGTTTCCTTTTCTTCTAAATCTTTACGTAATAAAATTTGATCTTCAGATATTAAAGTTCTTCTCTGTCGTGGTAATTTCAGCCTTGGTTGAACTCTAAATTTCCTTTTCGGTTCAGGATTTTCTCTGGTGGTTTATAACTTGTATTTCTAATAAACTGTGCATAATTTGTACAACTTGGGTGTTTTCGATTCAAAAAACAGCAACCTGTTCTTGAATTTCAACTACCGTTCATTTATATTGCGTTTTTTCATTCTATACGTTATGGTAAGCATAACATAAAATTTCGAATATTTAGAAATTAGATCTACCACCTTTGTTCTGTCACAATACTACAAACACAATAAATTTTGGTATTCTTTATAAGCATAATAGATAATAGAATAATAACTGTACAGTTATAGCATCAAAAAGTTACGTTAACTTACCCTCAAATGTATCGGTATTACCAAATTTGTTGTTTTTAATTTCACAAAAAATGTTAGATTTCATTATATTTCTCAAGTTGACATACGTTTATTTTTATGGTTGTGGGATGATTTATATTGATTTGTGCATTACATATGATCAAGTGTTTGAGCTCATTTTACGGCCAGCAGTTGTATAGTAACTTTTTTTGACAAAATCTATCTGAACTCATTATGCTGAGTTGCCTCTGTTTTTCCGTAAAACCATAAATTCCACCGTTTAAGTAAGGGTAATTTTTATTTCCATCCACAAATTCTATTAGTTAATCCATATATTGACTTTTATTAAGCTAATCCACAAATTTTTATGAGTTAATACAAGGTGGATAAACTAATAAAACAGCCATAAGTTTTTTACATCTCTTTTTATTTTTGAACTCCATTCGATACTCTTTCGCCAAAGCAAATCCCCTATACTTAAAACACCATATCCCTCTTTATCCAACCAACCAGAACCCCCTAATTTTCACCTTTAGCAGTTAAACCCTGTTTTTATTTCTGACTTAATTGCAAAAATATTAAAATCAAGATTTTGATTGGTTGGGTATAGGGAGATATAAATTTTGGTAACAATTTGATCTCCTCTTTCGCACGCTCATGCAAACATTAATGCTTTCAAGCTAACTTCACATGTTAAACCTTCATTAAACTCTTTTGCCTCGCCACTCTCACCTTCTCATCAATCATTATCATACTTTCGTAATGCACGCTTAAGCATTTTCATGACTTCTAATTAGCAACTTATAAGAAAATCAAGCAACAATATAACATCATATTTCTAAATGGCTGAGTGAAATATTTCTGGACTCACCTACCTACTGTAATACTATTGTGTTTTAAAGTTTAATGATGAAAACAAAATAATTCAAAAATTTATGCTAACTCCGAGGGATGAAGTGAACATGGAAAAAAAAAAAAAAAAAAAAACTGGTATTAATAGTTGGTGGACGAAGTTAATAATTTTATAATAATGTTAAAAGCTTAGTATTTCTATTTTATTAGGTGGATAAACCGACTAAAAGCTTGGACAGAAATAAAAATTACCTTAACTAAGTAGCTTCCCTTTAAATTAAAAAATAATAATCAACTGAAAATACCCTTCCCTGCGCTATCTGTACGCGGTGTCCTGAAAATACCAGGTAAGACAACTGCATGATGCTTTAAAGGTATCACTTAGCGGTCCTACTTGGTGCTATTATAGTACCACACAGTTGTCATATGTGGTGCCCTGAAGGCACCACGTAGAGCAAGTGCGTGGGTAACATAGAACTATAAAGAAAAAATAACGTAAAAGGGTCATTTTTATTTTTCAATTTTTTGTAAAAATAAGGGTTACTCGGTAATTTTGAGGATTCGAATAGAATTTACTTAATTTTCTTCTCCCCTTCAATTTTTGTCTTGAATTATTCAAATTGGTCTTTCAATGTTCCTAACTGAGAAATGGAAATAGCCGCAGTCAGTAGTAATGAAGAAGTTGTAAAATAATTTTCTTTTAGGTACAAAATGTTGAAAGTTTTCAAAAAAATTTGAGGTTTGGGTTTGCTATTGAAGAGAGAAGAAAGAAAAAAAAGAAGGGACGAAAATGTAATTTTCCCACATCATGAAAAGTTGAAAATTATTCCAAGTGTAAGAATAGTTTTCCCATGAGGATGTTGGGCCTTGAGCTTCTAAATATGAGCTTTGTTGTGAGGAGCGAAGTCATGCACCACACACGCGTGCCGCTGTCATCCATCCAACAGAGCCGGGCCGGGTTTCGAATCCAATAAATTTTTTGGATCAAGTTTAAACTACTAGAAACATTGGAAATTTCGACAGAACGGGACGACAGATTGCATTTACTAATTTCCGACATTTTTTGACGGGTCGTCGCCAGCCGTCTGAAATTATCGATATAAACTGCCAGCCGAACTCTTTCTTTCCCATTTCTTTCTGCCTCCTTTTTCTTACAGCATACAGGTTTTAAACCCTACTACCCCAAATCTCATCTTTTACCTCCAAACACCGATTTCTTCACGTAGGAACTCCCTGGCTTCAATTCAGACATCTAGAGCAAGTAATTTGAGGTATAATCTTTTTTTGCATACAAATTAAGTTTTTGGCTAAACCTATATTTGCTTAAATTAGAAAATTAGGGTTATCTATATATTGCAATTGGTTTCGATAGCGTTGTAGTGGGTTATAACATCCTATTATGTGTATATTTCATGTGATATTGTAAAATTGAAATTTTTATGTGCAATGTTTGGTTATTTGTGCATATGTACCCCTAGCATGGTTTTTGCCAATTGTATAATTTTGGTTATTTGTGTAAATGTGCATTGTTGTCTACGTGCGATTCTTATATTATGTTAGTTGATATAGGAAAAACTGCACGAGCTAGGAATAATACATTGTGCACGTTTTGACTTATGCAGAAAAAAGTATGAGTCCAAATTCTAATTGAGTCTATTGAAACGACAATAATAGTGAATTAGCTTTAAGTTGATTGATACGTTGAACAAATGTGATAAATTAAAATATCTTTGTGTTGCAGTAAAACTACGTTTTTTTAGTAAAATGCGCACATCTGATTTGCTAATATCCCTTAGAGTGATTTCGACCTCGTCCGACGAGTGTTGTACATGATCGTTATATAAATAGTCGTTTATGTGAAAAAGAACAACCGTTTATATTTATCTGGTACAATATTTGTTGGATTTGTCCTTGTATTGGATAAGTTATAAACGCAATAAGCATCTACATTTTGTATACTACTTTGTTTCAAACGATTCACAAAATTTCGGTTTAACTTTTCTTTTTGTTTCCTGCGTACATGCATTTGTGTACAATGCTGGAAACAAAAGGGAAATGCTGCCGAAATTTTATTGAATCGTTTGAGACGAAGTAATATACAAAATGTAAATGTTTGCTGTATTTATAATGGGAAGTAGGATGTCTGACCATGTACAAAAGCTATGTTAAAAAATGTGCCATATTTGAAAATATTTTTAACTTTATGAAATTGCTATTTTCTTTCAACCATTATATATACACGCATTGTACGACCATGAAAACAAGTTTTTCGAATTTGTATTCTTGAAAATAAATATTAATTTTTGAACTTGTGAATAAATTTCTCAAATAGGAAAAATGATTGATTTTTTTTTATAATCAGAGGAGTTGGATGTACCAAAGAAGAGGTCAGAGAGGTTCGATAAAAGAAATTTTTTATAATGATGTAAATGTCTTTGTTAAATTCTCTTTAAGTAATAATAGAGATGATCCAGAAATTCGTTGTTCGTGAAGCAATTGTAGACATTTGAAGTATTTATTACATGATATTGTGAAAGTCCATTTGTGCAAAAACAGATTCAAACAGAAATTATGAAGACATATATGAACTGGTTAAAGATTATCCAAAGATATATGAAACTGGAGTTCAAACAGAAATTGAAGGCAAATCGATTGTTCACAATTAGTGCAAACAGTCTATTTTTTGGGAGTTGTCGTATACCTGAGTCATACACAAACTTCGGTAGACAAGATATATGAAACATATTGTGCACACTTGCCATCTTCGAAGGTGGATCCACTCTATATGCCAAATTCCCAATCCTCTCAGTGATTGGAGATGGTCTGACAAACCTCGTAGCCTATTTACCCTTCTTTCCAAATCTGACTGCATTCCTAAGAGGAGAAATCTTAATGAATACCATATCACCAATCGAGAATTCTAAATCTCATCGTTGCTTATCAATATAGCTCTTTTGACTATCCTGAGATGCCTTCATTCGCTGATGCACGATCTTTATCATATCTGAAGTCTCTCAAATCATCTCAGGGCCAAGCATCGCCTTCTCTCCTGCTTCTCACTAACAAGAATGTGCGTTACACAGTCTTTCATACAATGCTCATAAGGTGCCATGTCGATACTTGCTTGATAGCTGTTGTAACAAGAGAACTCTACTAAATGGAGGTGATCATCCAAAGATCCTCTAAAGTCTAGAATACAAGCTCTTAGGAGATGTTCTAAAACTCGGTTTACCCCCATTGTCTGTCCATCTGTTTGATTGTAATAAGTTGTACTCAAATATTGCTCGATACCCAACATCGCTTGTAAACTTTTCCAAAGTCCGCATGTGAACAAAGGATCTCTGTTGCACCCTATCCCTTTTGACACACCAAGAAACCGAAAAATCCATTTCATATACAATTTAGCTAACTTTGATTTTGTCCTGGTAGACTTGACAGGTAAGAATGTCGCGCTCTTGGTCAAGCGGCCCACAATAAGTCATATACTATCATAATCTGCCCTAGTCTGGGGTAATCCATCAATAATGTCCGTAGATATCTGTTACCCTTTCCATTCTGGGATTTCTAGTTGTTTGAGCAACACACCTAGCTTCTTTTACTCAGCTTTTCTAACCGACAATTTATACACTTCGAGATAAACTTTCCCCATATCACTCTTCATACCTTCGTAGTAGTAGTTTCTCCTCATGTCATGATACATCTTGTAACGGCCATGATGGATAATCAACCGAGAATGATGACATTACCTCAAAACTTCCTCTCAGAGACCATCGATGTCAGGAACACACAACCGTCCATCCTTGTGAAGTCAACCATATCGATTGATCTCGAATTGCTTCAAATTCTCACATCTCGATCTTATCCTAAATATCTACAAGACCAACATCTCGCTTCTAACTAGCTCTGGTCCTTTTGATGAGAATAGGTTTGATGGATAAACTTGCTAGCATTTCAGGCTCCAGCTCACAATGAGGCCTAAAATCAAATCCAGCTAAAACTTGAATTGTTTCCATTCCATAAACATAGCTCCAAGTCCATCATGAATCTGACTAAACGCATCCGCCACTGCATTACCATCCTAGGGTATAGGAAATACTGAAGTCATACGAGGCCAGAAACTCTAACCATCTCTACTGTCAAAGGTTAAAATCATTTTGACACAAAAGATACTTTAACAACTTATGATCCGTTAACAACTTGAATCTTTCTCCTAGAAAATAGTGCCTCCAAATCATCAAGGCAAAGACAATCACTACCAACTCTAAATCATGAGTAAGGTAACACCTTTCATGCGGCTTCAGTTGTTGACTAGCATAAGTGATAACTTTTACTCTCTACATCAATATCGCACCAAGACCTGTACCACAAGCATCCATGTATACAGTTATCTCTTCATTACCATGAGGAATAATCAATGCCTGTATGCTTGTGACCTCTCTTTCAAAACCATGAAAGCATGCTCGTAGCGCACATCCTAATCAAAATCCTGGTTTTTCTTTGTCAAATGAGTTAATAGTGCAACAACCTTAGAAAAATACTTTATGAATCATCTATAATATCCCGCTACACCAAGGAATCTCTGAATATCCATAGTATTCTTAGGTTGATTCCAATCTTGAACCGCTGCTACCTTCGCAGGATCCACCGCTATCCTCTGTTTGAATACTACATAACCCACGAATCTCATTTCTTCCTTCCAAATGTGACACTTGGAAAATTTGCCTTCAGCCTATGTCTTCTCAACACATCAAGAACAATCCTCAAGTGAGTTTAGTGTTCCTCTTCCGTCCTAGAGTAGATAAGAATATCATTCACAAATTCAAGTACAAACTTGTTCAACTAATATCTGAATACCCTATTCATAAGATCCAAAAAAATATGTTGCCGCATTAATTAATCCAAACTACATAACTAACCACTCAAAGAAACCCGATGGTGTCCTAAAGCAGTCTTCGGGACACTATCATCCGCCACTCTCAACTGGTGAAATCCCCTAGCCAAATCCTTTTGGGAGAACACTTCTCCTCGTGCAAATGATTAACAAGTCATCAATTCTTGGTAATTGATACTTGCTCTTCTTAGTCACTTTTTTCATCTCACGGTACTCTACATACAGTCTCAACGAGCCATGCGCCTTAGTTGCAAAAAAAACAGGTGCACCACATTCAGATACACTCCTCTGAATGAATCATTTTCTCGATAGGTCTCCAACTTGCACCTCTAGCTCCTTCTACTCTATCAGTGTCATCCGTCTTAATGGAAATACAATGAGTCTGGCTCCATCTACTAAATCGATCGTGAACTTGATCTCACGATGCAGTGGAAATCTAGAAACATTCTTGAAGACATTTGGATACTCACAAAAAATAGGCACAAATGACAACCCTTCCTATGGAATCCCTAGCCAATATAATAACTGACCATTACACCATCCCCCGATAAATAGTCAAGTACAATCCCTCACTCCTCCACGTTCCTGATCGCCACCTTAAGCCTTTCACAAACAACAACAGCCACACACTTCCTAAGCCCGTCCATACCAAAATAATCCCGAACCTTACAAAGTACAAGATAAGACAGTCACAAACAAAGGAGCGTCCATGACTCGATAAAACAAGACCATAACAAATCATATAAAGACTCATAGACCCCCCTACTAAATTAGTCACAACCACTGATTCATCTATAAGTTCGAGGTGTAGATGCAATCTACACACTAAATCACACTGATAAAAGAATATATAGCTTGAGTATCGAATAAAACTCTAACAGAAACATCTCTAATGGAATGCATACCTTGCACCACGATGCTCTTTCCCTTGTCCTTAGAAGTCAGTGTACTCAAAGAGGTAGTAACTGTATCCAAAGGATAAGCCTTCACAACCTTCTTATCTTTCACCGGATCACGACAATCTTTCCTCAAGTGACCCATTTTGCCAAAATTATAGCACTTCTTCACCTTTGGATCCTTGCACTTAGCAGAATAGTGACCTTTCTTTTGGAAATTATAACAAATTACCTTACTCTTATCCTTCTTTTTATTGGGTCTACTTTTATCCTGCACTTATGGTTTCGTCTCCCCGTTCCATTTCTTCATATTACCTCCATCGTTCCATTGTAGCTTTGGTTTCCTTAGAAACATCACAGGAAACACTGTTCTTAGGAAACATACCCTTGTGCCTAAGGTCTCTCTTAATAACTTCTCTAACAGGTCCTTGATATGGTCTATAAGCCTCTCTCCCAAATACTCATTCAATCCAAGAATGAAATTATCATTTTCTGATAAGGGGTCCCAATAAAAGAGCATGGAGAGAGCTTCAGACTTAAAAACATACCGAGGAATTGTCTTGTCCCCTTGCTTCAACTCGGCAAGCTTCTTAAATAGGATAGACTTCTGAATTATAGGTTGAACCTTAAATCGGGTCTTAAAATCATTCCAAGAAATCTGATCCTTTGGGACAATAAGAATAAAAGAGTTCCACCAACTCGGAGTCCTACCCTGAAGTTGTTGCGAAGCAAGCTTCCTCTTCATGGTGTAATCGATACTCAAGTCTCCAAAGATGCAAGCACAAGTGTCCAAACACTCTAAGACTTGGGTAGCAGACTCGGACCCACTGAATGGTTTGCCTCCCAAAGTAGAGAAACCCTAGCACAGCGTGGAAATTCCATTCGTGATACCGGCAAAGGAGCAGCACCTCCATCTACAGCTACTCTTGGAGCAGCTTAGTCTCTTCCCATGATCGATTCCTGTTTGGGATGCGGATTAAGGATCTTAAGGGAAACTAAACACCAGAGGGGGTGAATAATATTTAAGATTTTATAGGTTTCTTTAAACCTTTTTAAATTAATCAGAATGTTATGTAAATCATAGATAAAAACAATCACAGAATAAAACACAGATGCATATAATAATAAAAAGAAGCAAAAAGAAAGAACACATTGGGATTTCATACTACTTTGGAGTTACCCTACATCCAGTTCCACACAATGTTAGGATGATGTGGATTACTTTTCAAATAATATCCAAATTAAAATCCATGATTTATGGGAAACAAAGGCACACCCAAACCGATTTCCAGAGTAAGTGAGACTTAGTTGATTGTCGGGCCACAACCTATACCCAACTGACTTTCAGGCTACAATCACATCGAGTCAATATATATGGGACATGACCACACCTTTCTCAGTATTAATTTTGGAAGATTGACACGATATAACTTGATCTTTTGATCTTTGATTACATAAAGCCTGTAACTCTTGAGTAGCACTTGAATTTCAAAGAGAGTTTGATAGAGAATTGAAATTGAAAGAGATTGATAATTCTCTTTGAAAATCGGCAGAGTGTAAGTATAGTATTTAAGAAATTAAGAAGAATAATGGAGAGAAGAGAAAGGAAGAAGAAGAAAATGAAAAGTTAGTTAAAAAATTGAATGTAGAAGCCTATTAATAGTCTCACAATAGTCAAATCCTTTCAGAATAGTTTCGAATCTAAAAGACATAACTTTTCAAAATTTGGATTTAAAATCAACGACTTATATGTCGACATATAATTTTTTATATGTCGAAGTGCCTTAGTACAAATTCAAAAAAAAAAAAAAAAAAAAGAATTAAGGAAAATAATGGTTAAATAAATTATGATGCTTCCTGAGTTAAAACAAACCATATTCTTCTATATTAAAATAGAGTTTTTCAAGTAAAAACATATATTTAAGATGATTTAAAAATGATTACAAAACTATATATAAAATGGTATAAAAGTATACCTTACAATTATGAATATAAGAAACGCTTTAGAATAAATAAATATAAGTAAGGAAATTGAAACATAAGTAATTATAATAAAATTAGTATTAAAAATATAAATAAGAAATATTTGAATCAGGAGTTAAAATATATTAAAAATATGAGTTAAATTAAATTTAAGAATAAAGAAATATATATTGAAAAAAAGGAAGCAATTTTGAAATCATTTTGAAATTAAATATAAATATTAAAATAGTGAGAAAAGATTGAAATAAAAATTCAATGTAACCAGAGATTTAACATAAATTTAGACACAATTACTTTTTATTTCTTGAACCCTTGGATTCTTGTTACTCATGAGTCTTGTATCTTGAACTCTTCTCCCTTGAAATCTTGATTATCTAAACTGTACAGTCTTCAATAATCAATACCTCCATATATTTCCTGTATATACATACATATATATTCTAAAGAATAGTGTTAGTATATATTTTATACCAGTAATAGTTAAAACAAGGTTATTGTCATCAAAACCGTCATTACAACCATCTCAATCTCTAATAATCTTCCCTTTTTTGATGATGACAACCTTGATTTATAAAATATTCGTACTTGATGTCTTTATTTTCTAGTTACTCCCCCATACTCCATTAACTCTTTCTGAAATTACTAACTCCTCCTTAATCTAAGCCCTATTTTATAATTTCCCCCCTTAGTCATCAACAAAAAATATATTCCTAACTACACCATAATACTCCCCCTAAATCTAAGACAACTAATATTATCTTAAGTAAATAAACTAGAAAACTCGTGCTTAATAGAATTTAAAAAACTAAGATTTAAATTTATATAAAATTAAAAAAACTAGCACTAGATCTAATATTCTATGCAATGACATGAATGAGTATAAACTATATTAAGGTAAACTATTATTTCAAATACACTAATATATATAATCAAACAATTCAATCCAAAAAAAACAACCTTAAAGTTAGTTATTTACAAATTCAAATTTAAGTTCAAAAACAAGCTAATCAAAACACACCAAATTTAAATATGAATTCATACGTTTCTAGGAGCTCCTAGCGATCCTCACCACCGAAGGTTAGACCAGCCTTTATAGCATCCCATTCTTCATTGTCTTTAGTGAGAGTTGCTTTTGTGATGTTGTTGACTTCGTCTATGGAAAGTGAAGAAATCATCCATCGGATTGCATCAAAATGCTTCTCTTGTTGTTTTATCATCTATATTTGACTTAACTCTAAGTGATGCTAGTTGCGAAGGATAATAGAGAGAATATTCTTGAATGAATTAGTATTTGTTCAAGAATTTAACAAAAATTATGGATTTTGGTAGCCATGGATTTGATAACACTAAAGAATGATGAAAGCAAATGAAGGAGGAATGAAGAAATGAGTTTTTCTAGAAGAAACAGATATGTATATAGGCTCTGGAATTCGTTTGAAATGAATAGACACTAATTACTTAAGACAATTTTTAAATTTAAAAAAATTGAAAAAATAACTATTATATGTCGACATATACAAAAATGTATGTCGACATATCCTATGCTATTTTCATGTTTGAAGTATTTTGTATTTCATGATTTGCTTTGACTTATATATATATATTTGTTTTATTATTATTCCAAAGGTGTTTAAGGAAGTTTTAACAGAAATATAAAGCTTCACTGATACTAATGATAACGATTCATTGGATTAATACATATATGGAAATTGAAATAGAAACTAATACAACAAGATAATAGATTTAGATTCAATGGAGGAGGATGAGGACGAAGATAAGCCAAGTTTCCTTCCAACTTTCCCAAACAACTTGGTCATTTTAGTGGATATCTTTCAAACTTTTTACTAAACGACCTCTTTAATGCCTTTTGATTTTTAGCTAGAATTCTTCGATTTTCTAGGAGGATTTTCTTGGAAGGGTTTTTAGTGTTAGCAAGTATTCTATAATTTCCAAGGAAGTATTTTCATCTTCTTCCTCTTCTTCAATTTCCATTTGTTCACTCTCTTCTTCTCGATCCATTCTTGCTTGTTTTTTCTGCAAGTGTTTCATATGGTTGAAACACAAGTGGAATCTTCGTAAGGGATATATTTTCGAAATTGAAAACCTTTCTAGATGAAAACTCTTCGCCTTTGAAATCCACTACAAGATATTTGAAAATACTGGTAAGGTAGATTCCATGATATAACGTATTTTTTCCGATGACAAATCCTTTGGTAGAAATTCATTTAAAATCACTTGGTCCTAATTTATGTCATAATTTTTGATGGCAAAAGAGACTTACAAACTTTCATTGTTGGATTATTGAAATTTCCCGAACGTGGAGTGATGGTATATTGAAGAAGTAAGTTGACAACCTTGCCTTAGGATAAAAATATCAGTTTTTGAAATCCAAATGTTCATCACTTTCAAAAATATGGTGAAAGTTGTCTTGATCATTTTCATTGATCTTAAAATCCATGAGATCTGTTCCCATTTTTTCAACCCAAAATAGTACCTAAAACATCACAATTCAAAACAATTTGAGTTCCTTTTACGCTACTCCACATTTCATTTTCATTTCATGATAAAAACCACAATTCAAGTTTGCATAAAACATTTTGACAAGATTTGGGTAGCGCAGTTCATCATTATCCCAAGAATCAACTAAACTAAGAATTCTATTTTGATGAAAAAGAGTTTGAAGATCATAAGAAGCGAAATCACTAAAAGTAGAAAATTTTTCCAAATCGACTTTACCAAATTTGCATAACATACGTAATCTTTGATAGCATTTGTGTTGTTGTAAAGAAAGTCTTTGGTGAACTTGGTCAACCTCATGGTATTTGGTGTGCTTAAGGAAGCCATTAGAAGTTGTTGTGAAGAATACAGGATAATGAAGATAAGTCTGAATTTTGAATTAAAGGTAGAAAGAGATGATAGAAATAGATAGTTAAATAGAGAATCAAATGGCATGTTCTCTGGTTAAGAGACACCATTGTAGAACTGGGTTTGGTGAAAAGGTAGAGGGAAATTCAAAATTTTGAAATTCAAATTTTAGATTTTTGAATTCCAGTACATATGCCGACATATATTATTAGGTATTTTGACATACCTTCTGAATTTTTCAAATGGCATTTTGTTTTGACTTCTTGATTTATTTATATCTTATATTCTTACTTAGTTATTTCCTAGGATGACACTTATTATGATAATACTTTATTATTTTATTATTAAATAATTATTCTTTTAAATTTAAAATTTTGAGTACTATAATTCAAAATTTCAAACAAAGCAATCAAATAAGCAACCATTCAAACAATTTAACTAAAATAATTATAATAAAGGCGTAGCTATTTTTAGATTTGTTTTCAGTTTCTTCTGATTTTGGATTGATGTGGAGCACAAATTCGAGTTGTTTGTTTCTTCCTTCTTGTCACTGGAAGATGAATCTGAGAGTTGCTGCATATGCTCTTTTTGTCTTCTTTGATGAATTATTATTTAAAAGTTTATGTTTTTTCTTCGTATGTGGACATGATCTTTTTAGGTAGCCTAGTTCGTCGTAGTTAAAACATCTGACATTATTCGAAACTTTCATTAATTTTTTTTAATAGAATTTCTTTGCTTATTCCTCTTGAAATAATTCCTTTTTCTATATCTTAGGAATTTTCTAAAATTCCTTATCATTAAAGATATCTCTTCGTCATCATCGTTGTTTGAGTTAGAATCTTTGGTTGTTGCATTAAGTGCTATCAATTCCTTTTCTGATGACTAATTTTCTTTCCTTCCTTGCATCTGGACTTCAAGTGTCATTAGATTTTCAATTAATTCTTCAATTTTCATTGTGCTGATATCATTGGCCTCTTCAATTGCAAGATCTTTTGACCACAATCTAAAGTTAGTGAATTCAGGATTTTTCGAACTCGAACTTCCTCAGAATATATTTTTCTCAAAGTCACTAGTGAATGCACGTTTTCCTGGAGCCTGCAATACATATCAGAGATAGAATCATTTTGATTCATTTTAAATAATTTAAAATGATTGGTTAACATAAATATTTTGGTATGCTTACCATGCTTGTTCATTCATGAGTTACTTGCAAAGTTTTCCAGATTTCATATGTAAATTTCCAATGGATACCCTATTAAATTCGTTTATATATAGTAGGAAAAATAAAATATTCATTTCTTTGAATTATTTTGTGTAGTGGCTTTTTGATCATTAGTCCATTATGCAAAATCAACAGTATGTTCAACTTATTCAGTTTGTGTGATATTCCAAGTGTCTAATCCTACAGATTGTAAATAAATTTTCATTCTATAAGCCTAATATGCATAATTACTACCATTGAACAGTGGTGATCTAACAGTGGACATGCCCTCTACAAAAAAACTATTAGTATTGACAATTCTAGTGTTGGTTGCCATTTAAACTTTTCAAAAATTCATATTATGAAAACTTTGAAAACAAATGCTCTAATACCAATTGTTGGGATTACAGATTAAGGATCTTAAGACAAGCTAAACACTAGAGGGGTTGTGAATAGTTTTTTATGGATTTTATAAATTTCTTGAAATCGTTTTAAGTTGATCGGAATGTTATGCAAATCATAAATAAGAACAATCACAGAATCAAACACAGATGCAGATAATAATAATAAAGCAATAAAAAGAAAGAACACACTGAGATTTTATACTGGTTCGGAGTCACCTTACATCCAGTCTCACACAAAAATGGGTTAATGTAGATTTCTTTTCAAATTGTATTTAAATCACAATCCTTGATTTTATGGCTACAAGGGTACACCCAATTGATTTTCGGGGTACAATGACACTCTTTTGATTTCCGGGCCATGACCTACACCCATTTAATTTTGGGCTACAATCACACCTATTCGATTAATATGGGACACGACCACACCTTTCTCAATATCAAATTTGGAAGATTGACTCAATAAAACTTGATCTTTCGATCTTTAATTATAGAATAATTATAAATCTTGAGTAGCACCTGAATTTTAGAGAGTTCGATAGAAAATTGAAATAAAAGAGAATGATATAGTTCTCTTTGAAAATCGGCAGAGTATGAGTATGAAATTTGAGAAATTAAGAAGAATAATGGATAGAAGAGAAAGGAAGAAGAAGATAATGAAAAATTAGTTAAAAGATCGAATTAGATAGTCTCCCAATAGTCAAATCCTTTTAGAATAGTTTTAAGTTCAAAAGACATAACTTTTAAAAATAGGAATTTAAAATCAACAGCTCATATGCCAACATATCATTTTTTATATGTCGACATGCCTTAGCAGAAATTCAGAAGAAATGAAATTTTGGATTGAGGCAAATAATGATTAAATAAATTTTGATGATTATTGAGTTAAAACAAACTATATTCTTTTATATTAAAATAGAGTTTTTCATGTAAAAATATATGTTAAAAATAAATGATTTAAAAATGATTAAGAACCTATATATAAAATGATATAAAAGTATACATATACAATTATGAATATAAGAAATATTTTAGAACTTAATAAATATATGTAAGGAAATTGAACACATAAGTAATTATAATAAAATTAAGTATTAAATACAAAAATAATAAATATTTGAATCAGGAGTTGAAATTATTAGAAAAAATTTATTAAAAAAGGAGTTAAATTAATATTTTTTTGGCAAAGCCGATCGATTTTAAAGGTGACCGCAAGCACCTTTTATTTAACCAATAATAAAATACAAAAAAGAACAAGTGACTGTGGTTGACAATCAACTAAATTTGGTTTTTAAGGTGGGCCGTCCACCGCCAACAGCATTTACTATGGGTCGTCCACATTATCTAAACAAGATTATCGCACAGGAGCTAGTACAAACACTAGGCTACTAAATTTCATACATACTCTACGCAGGGAGACGGTACATTACATGGTTTACATACTTCATAAGGAAGCACATTAAATACGAATACAAAATAAAGATAGAAACACAAAGTACTGCTTACGCATAATAGCATAGGGTAATCAGAAAAATTACATACTTGACACAACAAGTGTGTACAGAGTACATGACATGGAGACTGCGGCAAAATAATATAGAATGACCACATAGCTGCAACGGAAATTTCTTGAGCACCACACCTAAACAGTAGATCTCCTTACCTATCGAGCCACACTGTACACATGCTAGCACATAATACTCACCTATGTACAACATAGCTTCACCTGATGTTCTTCCATACCACCCACTCATGATGCCTACCAAGCAACAATAAAGAGTTTGCTCTGGTAATCTCCACCGGAAAGACATGCTACGGTCAGAGCCAAAGCTTCACGTGTGTAGCCAATCAACATCCGAAATTACCCTAGAAAAAAAGGAATCGAACAAAGAGCGGATGGACAACATGGCCTTGGCAACATAAGCGTATTCATCAGCCACTGATAAAAACTCAGACAGTTGTTTGCACCCACTGAAGGCTAAATTCAGTGCGTTTGGCATCATGAGAATAATCCATAATCGGTGAAAACAAATCCAAGCCAATCAATAGTGACTGATAAAATGCAGTAGCATAGTTCAAATCCGAAAACCGATAGTAACTAGATCCAAGATCGTTTCATCAAAAAACTTAGATCTAGATTGACTAATAGGTATGCAGAGGTGAATCACGCGTGACGTAAGCAAGGATTTGTGGGGAAGATAGATTGTGGAACGATTAAGAGTTAAGAAAAGATTGTGAAGGGAGAAAGAGTGCGTGAAGAAAGAAGAATGGTGGATTTTCCTTGACGCCATTTATGAAGACCCCTACATATGAAGTTTTTTTTAATTCTATTAAGTTAAATTAAATTTAGGAATAAAGATATATTGATTTAAAATAAGGAAGTAATTTTGAAATTAAATATATATAATAAAATAGTGAGAAAAGATTGAAATAAGAATTCAATGCCAACCATAGATTTAACATAAATATAGACACAATTACGTTTTATTTCTTGAACTCCTAAATTCTTATTACTCATGAGCCTTGTATGTTGAATATAACAGTATGATTTTTGTTTGATGATAACAAACATATATTATTCTATAAATGTGTTTGTAATTGTACCATTCCATATTTCATCTTACATAGAAATTAATATTTATTGAATAAGATGCTATTGCACAAAATATAATATTCAAAAATATTTTTATTCAAATAAATATTTTATTTCAACATTTGAATTGGTACATATTTCTAACTCCACTATTGTACATTCCACTATGATATAATACACTCAATTTCATTTATTACATTCAGTCCTCACTACAACACTTCATATTCACTCAATATTGCTCAGTTTACTCATACAGACTCATATACATTCATTGACACACATTCTATCTTGTTGTGCTTAAGATTCAGTCCAGTCACCAATATACCTGTCACAGAAACACACAAGAGTAAACTAGAACAAAATAGATTTAAATTCTAGCAAATATAAATTTATTTTAAATTTTATTTTCCTAAGAATTTTTGGTGTGTTTCTCATCATTTTTCTAGACTTGGTCTGATATACATATACATTTATATAGACTCTAGACCGCTTATGATATTCATAGTGATTCGCTGTAAATACCACAAGGCAGATTGAATTCTAGTGCCTACAGATCAGCCTCAACATGACTATAGTGGTCTGCTAATCAAGACCAGCCTCAACTCAAAATTGTGGTCTGCTAATCTAGTCTACTCACCAACATCGTGATGAGTACCCAAGAAAATAAGAAGAAACATAAAACCTTTAGACAGAAAATAATCTGGTGTGAGCGATAAGATCTATCAAAAGCTGTATTACGAAATATGTAAATAGGCAGGTTAAGTCTCATACTCTACCTGTTCCTACAACCAAAGAGTCAGCACATAATAATACCATAATATATGCTACTCAAAGAAATAATGATACACAAAGAAATAACATAAGAAGTGGGCTAAGTCATAAGATAAGAGAATCTATCTATTCCTCGGCTCTCATTCCCTATCTTCTGTAATCCCTATAGGTGATAGTTTAACTAAGAGGTGAAAGTGTAAGTGATGAACAACCATAGCAACCATCATCCAGATCCTAACTATCACCTTCTAAAGCCATGAATCTAGTACATCTTCCTTCAGGACCTAAATGTCTAGCAGCTTAGGTGCCCTTACCTACTAAATCAAGGCATATTATCTTATTATGCTAATGGGACCCGACTGTCAAGCACATATTCCTTCATGACCTAACTGTCCAACGCACCGTTATCTTAAGTCGACACTAGAACTCTCCGAGCTATCAACGATCCATAGGAGATCCGATATTGGTGCCTCTCCACTCCGTCTAAAGGTTGAGTCACAACTCTACCAAATCCATTATCATATAGCTTAGTTTACTTAAAGCTGCTTTATTTCTAGGTAGTTGTGCTACTTCACATGCTAATCATAACCTCCCCTTCGAACCACTCATATGGGTCTCCCGTCGAAGAGTTCGTTGCTCGATCATGCCATAACTCTCAAACCACAACAGCAACTGTCAAACCGAGACACACCATTTAGCAACTGTCACTAGTTTTATTATCCTTAAGGTTTAAAAATGGGATATTGACATATATGATCCTAATCCAGTGCAATCTAATACAAGTATGACAAAAATGACTAATCTAAGCATACATTATAACATAGTGCAGTGAGAGATCTAAACCACTCATCAATCAATGTAGTTAATGGGGATCAATGTAAAACTGATTTAGGCAGCAAGGAAATGAATGAAATTTCCCTTAGATGATGCAAAATATGTGGATTAATGATGATCTAATCTCTTCTAAAAGTTTGGAGGAGATTATAAGTGATTTGATTGTATTTTTGGGATTTTGGAGGAAGAGCTAGAGGATCTTAGCTCTTTTGACTGCTCGGCAAATAATAGAGTACCCTAACTAGTCTCTCTGGCCCCTATTTATAATACCATCTCTTAACCCTTATGGGCTTGCGTAATTAACCCATTAGTTTGCCTGATAGTCTGCTCAACAGTCCATGAATCTTAAAACTGATATGCCTCCCTCACACCTGCACCAAATGTTTAAAGTGACCAGTCTATGTGAATGCCAACAATAAATCTTTCCAATGGCACAAGTTTGAGCATGTATTCTGCGCCAATCAAAAGAAGTCACCAAAACCTGATACTCAAGGGTAAAATGGCCACAAAGCAATTTGGTAAAATTCGCAGATGTGTAAAATGTCCTAACTAACCATATATAAAAATATGGATATGATACGACCTAGTGTGAATAAAACAGAATTATTTTACGATCCTCTGATATGTAAAATACGGGTCGTCAAGTATATCTTCTCACGATCCTTTTGTTGTCCACTTGCATAGGCAACTACCCTATCTTCTTGCATAAGAATTGCTCCTAACTTTATCCTACAAGCGTCTATGAAAACTTTAAACACCTTAGTCCTATGAGGATGATAAGGGCTGATGCATACATATGAGAATCCTTCAACTTCTCGAAAGCACTTCTACACTTATCACTCTAAGAAAACTAGAGATTTTTCTTAGCCAAAAGGGCCAAAGGGACTGCGATTCCTATAATAGCCCATTAACCATAAGAAACTCCTAACCTCCGTTGCATCATGAGGAACCTTCCATCCTTGACAGCTTCCACTTTTGCGGGGTCTATAGCCAAACATTTCCCTGAAATTATATGTCCAAGAAACTTAACTTCCTCTCTCCAAAAGTGGCACTTTGAAAACTTAGCCTGGAGCTAATTCTTCCTCAAGATTCCTAAGACCTCCCTTATATGATTCTCATGCTTTTTTACATCCTTAGAGAATAACAGTATGTCATCAACAAAAACGACAAATATCTTATTAAGAATGCCTCTAAACACGCTACTCATCAAATACACAAAGAAGTTGGGGGGAATTCGTCAATCAAAAGGGCAACACCTTACATTAATGCAAACCATTTGGTGACCTAAATGATGTCTTAGGCTTGCTTTCCTAGGATATTTTTAACTGGTGAAATTCTGTCTCTGGGTCCAACTGAGAAAAGATTTTAGCGTCTCCCGAATGATAAAGGTCATCTATCCTTGGCAAAGGACATCTATTTTTCTTGATCAATTTATTAAGCTCTCTGTAATTAACGCACGGAGATAATGATCCATCGCATTAGTAGCAAAAACCATGGGTGCTCCCCACTCCGAGTTACTCTGTCAGAATAACCTTTCTTGTAACAACTTTGAAATCTACTTATCCAACTGCCTTCTTTCTTTAGGAGGCATATGCCTCAATGGCAATGAAACTGGTCTAGCATCCTTCTCAATATCTATCCAAAATGTGATCTCTTTATAGGGAAGAAGCCCCATTACTTCCTCGAGACACTAGCTAGCCCTTCTAAATCAGAGGATAAAGAATGTAATAAGGCCGAATCCCTTATATATTTAACTATAGAAAGGTTTACTATTCTACGACTCTATACTCCTCAAAAAAATGATCTTACTATCGTGATCAAGAATGACTCTATAACGTAATATCCAATTCATCCCTAAAATAATACCATATCCCTTGAAATTCAAAACATACTTGTTACACGAAAAATCGACATCATTGATGTCTAGTACTAGGTCTTTGCGTATCAACAAGGGCTGCTTAGCTCCTTCTCTAGGATAAGAAACCACTATTGGACTACTAGCGATAGAAGTAGGAAGTTTCAAGATGTCTACAATGTTCCTAATAACGACGGAATTGGATGCTCTAGAATAAAATAGGGTACAGATAGAAGTCCCTAAAATAGAAATGACACCTTCAAGGGCTAGCTGTCCTTGGTCCTTCTGTAGTCGATCCTTTAGGGGTGTTTCATTTAAAGCATAGTTCTACCCACTTGATCTCCCTTAAGCTTTTTAAGTTCCTAGCAAGATGTCCTTTTCTATGACAGTGATAACCCTTCATTCGAATTCTTGCTTCATCAAATTAATTTGGTAGTCTTTGGTCTCATGCCTTTCTTATTGAATCTCCCACACTCCTTAAATTCTCTTTTGGATTTCATTCTTTTCTTCTAAAAAAGGCTTTATCTTATTCTTTAAAAATTTCAAAACAACCTAACTCTTTCTAATCTTAACCTTCTTCACATCAACTGAAAGAGTATAAAATGGAAGTTTCAACAAGAATTTCAAATATTTCTCTCAATATCACTTGGGATAACAACATCTTTCTAAGAGGTAAATTGAGTCCCTTCACAAATCTTAACACCTTGTTCATTGGCATAACCACAAGTCCTTTCCAAAACATTGACAGCTCCATAAATTTAGTGATATACTCCCTTGAAGATTATCTTCTTGCTTAAGTTACATGAACCTCTCTATAACGACCCGTATTTTACGTATCGAAGGATCGTAAAATATTTTTATTTAATTCTCCAAGCGTCAGATCATTCTCATCTTTTTATATGTTGTTTATGGGAATGTGAGACATGTCAATAATTTTTATCTATTTTATTTATGACCATTTTGCCCTTATTAGTTTTGTATAGGGCATAACTTTTGACGGGAATTGAGTCAGGTGATGGGAACGATTTCATTGGATCGGAAATGGTGTTTTCAATTCTGTAGATTGATTACCTTAAAGATTGTGCTAAGCAGTTTGGAAGGAATCGCTGTTTTAGTGTTACACATTTGCTGAACATACTAATTAGTCATTAGTGGGCTGATTAGTGAGGCTCATTAAGGCAAGGGCCGTTGGCTATAAATAGGAGGGTAGAGGTAAAGAGAATGGTTTGGTTTCTTCATTCTTTCATTTGGTTAGGTGCATGTGATTCTCCAGCTCAACCAAATACACCTCTACTTCATTAAATTCATAGATTTACATAAGAAGATTGAAGATAAACATTGAAAAGGGTTAGATCGCATCAAACTGATTAATTTAGAGGCCATTCTTCGCTGTCCAGATTAGAATTCATTGATTTCAAGCTATTTTGTGGATTTAGTGAGTGATAAGCATGTCTCACGTGGGTTCAATCGAGTATATGGGTTTATTTGATCCTATTTTCATCATTTCAAGTTGTTTTCACCTAGATCTAATCGAGGTAAGTATCTTTTCAATTCGAATCACCATAGGATTTAGTCTAGCAAAATTATAACAGTAAATTCATATGAAAATTCTATGTTTTTGTAAGTTTAGATCCATTTATTGATTCATTTATTGTTTTATCATGATTTGGTGAGATTTATATGATTGTATGATGATTATTGATGTGATAATGATTGTTGATGATTGATTCGTTGGGTTATGGATCGTTTGGATGAATTTGGTCGACTGAGATGAGTTATATGCATAAATGTTTGTCGTCGGAGATGGACCGTTCGTCAAAAAGTAGATCTGGAGATGGATCAGTTTGACATAAAGTAAATCTGGGCATGGATCGTTCGGCATTGATGGATCACATGGAGTGTGGTCCAAGAAATGGATGGATCGGTCAGGATTAGCGTGGTGATGGGTCACAGGCTGATGGATCGGAGGACCATGGACCGGTTGAGCAATTGTTAAAGAAATCAGGTTGAGCCTGAACTGATGGATCGGAGCAAACATAAGTGGAAACATTGATGCATCATTGCGTAGATGAATGGATCATGGTTTGATGGGTCGGCTCGAATATGTGGAACAGGTTGGTTGAAGCACAGTGCGATGCAAAGGCGGGTCGTTCACGTGCATTGATCGATCGTGAGCTTGAGGGACCAGTCTGTGTTGGCAAGGAAGATTGTACCAGGGCTTATGGATCGGGTCAACGGTGAAGCGATGGATTGCATGGCTTTGGTCGTTGATGGATCAATCGTGGTGGACCGTTGATCATAGGGAAGTGGATCGTGAGTAAAGCACTTTGACAAAGGGTTGTATGATGTGATCCAGTGGGATGATCGGTGAACGATCTAGTAACAGATCGGTGGGTGATCCATCTGATACATGACCAAATGATTTTCATTTTGGTTCGACGATGGGCGAAGCTTCGAGGGAAATTCAGATGGAATCTTCGAAGAAAAGCGAAGTGTTCGTTGATCAACGAAATGCAACGAAATTGCGCAGACGACTCAAGGATGTTTGAGACCATGGACAATGGTTGCTCGAGAAGGCGCTTGAGCTTATGGATAATCATCAAGGTGGATGGCTAGAGTTATTGAAGGACAAGGGATTATCGTTAGCCAGAGGTTCTAGCGGACTCAAAGTAAGGGTATAATGGGGAAGCCCAAAAGACCAGATTGGTCGAGTACCTTGGGCAGTCCCGATGGGCCTAGATATTTGTCACGATGGCATATGGAGTTTTGCTAGAACTAAGGTTACCATTAGCCAGTGATGGATGGTAGGTTGGGCCAGTATATGATTAACGATGGTTTCAAGGAAAGATAGTCGGTGATAGCCGGAGTCATAGATGATATTGTTTGTATCGTCTTATGTGGACTGTCCAACGTCAAAGGAGATATCTCTTGGGGGCTTATCTGATGTTGGTTTCGGCCTTTGGTGTTTATGCTTGGGAGATGTTGAGCTCGATTAGGGTAGTCTATGCTTGATAATTGGTTGTTATGGATGTCTGTTTGTTTCTTATCTATTTCTCTGTGAAATGATATCACTATCAGATGTGGAGGAGACGGGTTGGTGTTCTTCTCTGGTTATGTGTTAGTAGATTAGATGATTGATCTTCCTACTTCTCATATACTTTATTGATGATGTTAGATAACTGTTTTATCACTCATTAAAACTATTGTATGACTCAAGATTTTATAGTTCCTCTTACGATCTTGCGTTGTACATCCGGTTGTGGATGGCTAGATTGAGTAGCAGGTAACAGGTAGTAAATTTTTATGAGGGCCATGTTGTAGAGGGATGACGAGCAGGAGGCTGACGTATTATTTTCTGCTATACATACTAGTTTTTTCCGCAGTTATTGTTGATGTGCGCTTCTCTGAGTGAACCTGCAGTGAGGCATATTATACAGATTCTGACGATGTAATCTAGTGATGTGTGGATATTTTCATGTTGATATGAAAATTTTAAGATTCTTCTCAATTGTGCTTCACTATTATATCCTATTGTATATGTTTTATTATACTTTATCCATGCACTATGGGTTATAAGCCAGGTTTCCATGTGTGTTTTCTACTCTTAATGATCGTCCCGTATCGTCCTAGCACGTCATATAGTGCACTTCTTCTTAGTTTGTGCAAGAGGTATGGGCGGTCGTCACATTTGGTATCAAAGCTTTGGTTAATCAATTTTATCCAAAATTCGTGGGCATAAAGACGTATGAGAGACATATTTGTATTTTATGATGGATGAATAATTTATTATAGTGTATAATGTAATTGCGCTTGAACTCCATTTGCAGTTTTCTAAAGTGTGGACTAATCATACTATTTTTAGATTTAGAATGAGTCATCAAACTTCGAGACATACTTCTAGAAAAGAGCCAATTCCTGGAGGGGGAGATGGTGGTGTACCAGACTACCCAATTATGTTCAAGAAAATGGTGGTAGCGATCATGAGGTTTGTACACTACTACAAAAAAGACCATTTGCGACGGTTGGCTTGTAAGGTTTGCGACGGTTTTACAACCGTAGCAAATGCAGACGTCGCAAATAACAAAAAACTGTTGCGACGGTTAAAAATCCGTCGCATAATGTACTTTTGTGCGACGTATTTTAATTTAAAACAGTCGCAAATAGTTTATTTTCTGCGACTGGTTTTAATTAAAAGTCGTCACAAATGAAAAAGATTTAAGTTTTGAAATTGACTGGTATGCTACGGATTTTTAAAAATCATCGCAAAAACTTACTTTTTTGCGACTATTGTTAATGAAAACCGTCGCAAATGAACATTATTTTAGTTCTGACAGCCTCCAGCATGCTACGGTTTTGTAACATCCGTCGCAAAAATTGCACGTTATGCGACAGTTTTTTATTAAAATTCGCCCCAAAAATGTCATCTTATGCTACTGTTTTTATAAAAAACCGTCGCAAAAGATTTACGTTTTGTTTGGTTATGCTATGGTTTTATTAAAATCTGTCGCAAATTATGCTACTGCATATACCAAAAATTGGTAATATCATCAGATTTACACCCATATAGATTTATTATCCCACACATTTCAGCAGAAACTATAAACGAATGAACATCAAGCATACTTCCAACATTCAACATAAATCAAAATAATATCAATGGTCTTATTTACCATAATTAACACAAATTCACATGTTATATAATTTATCATTAACTTCATAATACTAAGATTGCCATCTAACTTGTACAAGACAACACAAGTCCACAAATTCATAATAATCTCCTTAGCTGTCATATCCAAATCCAAAATATTAGATGTCATATCCAAACCCAAAAATGCTTCTAAGAGATCATAGTTGTTGCACGCTACTTCATCATCATAAAACTGCAATCTTCCTATATCAGGGAAAAAGACATATTTCAATTTTATAACTCTCACTGTATCAAACAAATTATAATGTATGCACCATATGGTATAATATAAAAGTAACTTCTAATACTAATAACTCAAGCATCATACTGCCCAATTTCTAGATCCAGATCATTTAAAATAAATATGAGTATCACTGTGATCAAAGCTTTCTGGGATGTGAATTGTAATGTGAAAAAAGTAGTGTTTTATTTTACTTGTTCTTACACGCGGCATCATCACAGATAGTAGCAATGCTTATCGAATTAACTGACAAGGATGCAAATAAGAAGTGTCCAGATTGAAACTTTTGTATGTCAAATTCAGAGTTTATAAACTCATTTAGGGATGTTAAAAACATCTACAAGAAATTAAAAACAAATGGGAAAACAAACTAATCAGAGTAAACAGTTGTTGGCTAACAAATAAGTATGATTTTCTACATGGAGTTATGTTATATGATGGGGATATCATGCAGGTAATTTGAACTAACAATAAGCCTTATATTATTATGTCAGCTCCCTTAGAAAAATAGGATTTTAACCAGGTAACTTTATTACTACTACCTACTGCTGAGCCCCAGAAGGTAACTTTATCACAACCAAACAGGTAACTTTATTACTTATATTTAGAATACTATAAACTTTATGATTTTCTACTATTAATTTCGTTTTATCCTCATTTTCCATCTTTTTGTCCTTATACAGCAGAATCTGCATCAACCAAGACTTGCATATTAATGTTTTTGTCCAGGCACTATTATCATAGTGGTTAGACATACTGGCTTTAATCCGTGAGATCACATCTCTGAATCCTACACACCATGATTCGAATCACTGGACATATTTTGACTTATGGTATGTTATAGTACTAAATAAGTACCCTATATTAAAAAGTAGAATGTGTTAATGTTTATGAAGCGTAGATAAAATACTACATAACACAATTTGTTCTAGCGGAACAGTTATTTTATTTTTCTTCTCCACGTATATGTAAGTTATTTTATTTGCATCTCCAAAGTCCAAATATGTGCAGTCTATGAGATAAGATTTCAATTTTATAAGCTGTATGGGAGTACAGAACATGCGCTGTCATAAGTTCAGTCACAAGCCTGTCCATGGTCAAAACAAATTTTGTAGCACATCTACCATATATCATATAGTTCTTATAGGGATGTGCTACATGCAACAGGTTTTACCAGGGACACGTGTATGAGAAAAAGTGAGATTTATCATAGCGGGTCACTCTACTTGCATGTTACTGTATAAAATTTATAGTATTCTAAATATAAAGTTTGTAGTATTCTAAACATAAAGTTTATAGTATTCTAAATATAGCTAGAATCCTTTACTCTTTTGCACATATTACATCTGTATGGATATTTTAATTGGTAAACTACCAGAGCCACTGAGCATGGTAACTGGTTGTTAATTGGTAAACTACCAGAGCCACTGTTAATTGGAAAACAAACTAATCAAATTCAGGGTTCATAAACTCATTTAGGGATGTTAATTGGTTGTTTATCTTTTTAATTCTTACTGTCTTACACATAAAAAGAGCATTTTTAACAAAATACACATGCATTAACATTTATCATAAGATATGTTATTGGAAAGCACTTAAAATACAGTTCAGTTCCTCTGTCTTCTTATTTAATATCCCCAAGTATCCAATTCATTCTCTGTTCTACCATACAGTAACATTAAGCAGTAAACTTATCAAGTCGCTCTTCTCGTTCTTCTTCAATTAAGCAGTAAACTAGCAGTAAGTTTGAAGAAGTGCAGGTATAAACTGTGGAGATGCACGTGCATCCATATATGATCAAAATTATATTGCGTAACATATGTATTTAGAAAAAAGAAATTAAAAATGATACATGCAATTTCATGATATTTCCACGGTGTATATGATGAACATATCCTACCTAGAGTACTGTGATGCGTACTGCATCCCATGAACATAAATTTCTCTTTCAAATTTTTTTTTTACTGGGTGGATAAACATTTTAACAACCAACTAAATCCATAGTACATCAACATTGAAAAAGAAAAAAAAATCAAGAAAGCGAAAAGTTCACGCTTGGTGATAATTATTCTGTGACTAAGGCCTTTTCACTGCTGCACAAAATCGGGTAACTTACGGACAGTGGTATAGTTGCTTAAGGCCTTATCCAACAGTAATGGCTAATGAGTGATGGTATAGTGGAAGCTCTCAATTATCCTGTTACTTACTCTGTTGTTTTAATTCTACCTTTGGTTTTTAAACAGGAAATAGATATCAGTTGTTTCTCGCATTAGGTGTCTCTCTGTGCAAATGCTTAATAGAACTGAGTCGCAACCAAAGTTGGTACAATGAAATAGAACCAATAACCAAGACAGGATACACATGCAGAGGATCTGACCTATATAAATGATAAATGTTGATTTGTATTTGCTTCAAAGCATGTTTATGTTTGTACAGGGCATTTTTTACACGTAAGATATCTTATTGAATATATTACATGTATACTTGCTCCTGAAGAGTCAATGTGATGAACGTACCCCTAAAGTTTCTTTGAGAAGTAAACGACCTGTCAATTGTCACTTTCAATCTAAGATTCCTAGATTCCTGGATTGAAAGAGGATTAACATCTAACAGAACTACGTCACACCACCTAAGATTCCTAGATTGAAAGAGAATTAACATCTAATAGAACTACGTCACTCACATCATGTTAGCAATAGAGAAGTTGGTATTATTATCACACGTGATCTCAATTAAGCTAGTGTTAGGAATGCTTATTTTTTGCCAACATCCTCGAACTTCAGAATTTTTAAACTTTTAGTTATTTCTTTAAAATAAAAACTTGAACTTCAAATCTATACTTGTATGTTTAAAAGGGAAAAAAATATCTTACCTAAACTGCAGCTCCAAGAGAAACTAATTCATCAGGATAATCGTGACAATGAGTTGATTTCCAGTCTTCTGCACAATCTCCTGAAAAGCAGGAACATGAGATGATCAACCAACTAGAATCACCTCATCCACGTCTATAAAAATAGTTTGCATATCTTAAAGCATTCTCAACGGGTGTTTTAAGCTTTCAAAAAATGGGTAAAAATAAAGGATTCAGAACATATGCTAGCTACTCTAAACAGTACCGATAACATTATCAACGTAAAATATATCGAGGAGATCAACACAAAGTCCCTCAAATTTCGCCTTTGTAAGTGTTGCATGTAAGAGCTTTAGCAGGAGTGCCATGTCTTAAATACATTTCTTAAATACATAACATTATCTTAATAACATTGTCAACGTAATATATATCGATGAGATGGATTACCAGGAGGAGTACCATGTCTTAAATACATAACATATAGATTATGTATTTATTATAACGGTGAATGTAATTTTATCAACCTTCACACTTTAATGATGCACTGTTGATCCAAATAAAATTGACCATGGTTACTATAATTAAAGCGTGGCTTCTAAGTTGAGACAATAGATGAAAACCTAACTAAATTATAAAACAACTGCTCATAAAATTTAGATGAATTATGCCAAGAAGGAAAGTGAGAAGTGCTTCAATCAAAGAACTCAGAAGCCTTCAGGAAATGCCTAGGAATCAAAATGTAATGAAAGCTGATTAAAAGCTGCTTTGAAACATCAAAATCAAAATCAATTTAGGAATTGTCGTTCATGTGGTAGCAGCCTAAGGACACAATGAAGTACTTGAATAACATTGCTGCCATTTAATGACATGTCAAAGCATATATCATACGCAATATTATCTATTCTCACCAAATTGTCAAATTGCATATAAAAGTAATTTTGTAGATTTATATTCTTGAAAAATGAACATTTTCTTTTTTCTTCCCAATCTCATAAAATTGACAATTTATTAGTTTAAACTACCATTTATAAACGTAGAAAAACCAAAATGCTGAAGGGGAAAAAGAGAAAAAAAAAGAAGTTTTAAATTTAACTTACAACATCAAGCAGCTGGGATATCTTTTTCTATTCTTTTGAAGAAAATTTTGTTATGCGAAACCTATAAGACCATTTAATTTCTTTCAATCATGTAAAAGGAATTTTGTAGATTTATATTCACAAACAATAAAATCATACCATATATTTATGAAATTATATTTAGAAGTTTAAATTTTAATAGCTATCATGAGGAGGAACATGGTACAAATGTCATACTTCATAATTCTAGTTAACTCTATCCTACTCTCATTGGGTTTAACTTAGAAGTATAAATGCAATATGTAGATTTTGCAGGAAATGATGATTTCATCCACTGTTACCATGTTTCCATACATCATTCATGCATAGTGCACCATATGGTTCTTTGGCATGAATATCTAGAAGAATATTACTAACCTGAGTAAGCTTTATATTTTAAAAATGATATAGCAGGTATTAGGTGACAGGTTTAGCCTGATGAGTACGCTAAATCGTTTAAGTTGCACAGCTGAACAAATTCCAGTCACGATCACCCTAAATCTCTCCATTACCATGGTAGATGTTGGGATTTAAGTGCAAGTTCCTAGGGTGGTTGACTTCGCTAAGCTGTGTAAGGAATTCACCCCTCTTGGTGGGAAGTTGTTCAAGGGAACAAAGCCAACTATGGAGATACAAGGGTGGCTGGATACTTGCATTTAGAGACTTGGGTATTGATGATGCGACTAAGAGGGAGCTTGCATCGAGACTGCTATAGGGAAGAGTTATGGATTAGTGGAACTTTGTCACTTTAGAGACTCCAGAATATGAGATTACTTGGAATCAGTTCCGACTCAAGTTCGAGACGAAGTTCATTTTACTGTCCAGAAGTGTATTATGTTCAAGAGGTTTGTTGAGCTAATGTAGAATAGTTAACCAGTGTTGGAGTACGCTTCTAATTTTGAAGCTTTGTCCAAGTATGCTCGTTCGTATATTGAAACTCCTTACCAAAAGGACGAGAAGTTCGTCATGGGCTTGGATGAATATCTTGGGAATCAGATGGTTGATCATTAGGATGACACTTATAAGAAGATCGTAGAGAAAGCTTTGGGCATGATAGTTTGTTTCCCAAGAAAGACAGGGTTGTTGCAGCCAAAGAGGAATCGAAACCACAACAGGGTGGTAATAATAAAAAGAGGAAACAACAACACAAAAAGGAAAAGATGCTCATAAGAAGCAGAAAGGCGAGGTGATTTGCTACAATTTCCAGCAGAAGGGCCATTTTTCCGATGATTGCAAGAATCCAAAAGATGAGAGAAAATGTTATAACTATGGAAAGCCTAGGCATAACAAGAAGGATTGTCTGAAACCGTTGAAAGGAAAGTTGATAGTGAAGGCGTATGCTTTGGAGGCTGTGCCATCTTCTTGAAGATCTCCTACGGCGGAGAAGAAATGGAAGAGTGTTGTTAGTCAAGATACGCTTTCTATTGGGGGTGTTTCAGTTCAAACGTTGTTTGATACTGGAGCATGCATTCTTTCATTTGCAATGATCTTGAGTGCGGCTTGGGTTTGGAACTCGAGATTTGTGATAGACCATTGGTTGTGACTAATCCAGTATAGGGTCTGTATAGTTTGTGTATGATTTGTCGTGGTCTAGTGTTGTCGAGACATGGTTTCTCCTTTGTGTGTGATTGCTTTTTTTTGAACTTCACTAGGTTTGGGATCATTTTGGTTATGGACTAGCTCAAGAGGTATCCGACTAAGATGGATTGCAAAAATCTCGACGTGACAGTCGGGGATGTGGAAGGGAAAATGGTTGTGGTTCGATGTAAACAAGAAGACGGGATATTCGTAAGCTTTTTATACTCGCTTGTGATTCGATGGGAAGACTTGTCATCTGTGATGACCGCAAGTGAATTTGATGATTTCTTTGAAGAGGTCAAAAGTTTGCAGCTGCATTGTGAGATCGAGTTCAGGATCGATTAGGTAGAAGGTGCTAGACCTACCGTTATTCCCCTTAGGCAGATGACGCCTAGAAAACAGCGAGAGTTAAAGGTGCAAATTAGTGGCCTTTTATTAAAATAATAATAATTTGGAGGAGTGCGTTCATTATGTGTTGTTCATCATGAGCTGAATAAGGTGATTAAGAAGAACAAGTATCCATTGCTGAGGATAGACGACTTGTTTGATTAGCTTCACGAAGCCAAGGTATTTTCCAAATGGATTTAGAGACGGGATTTCATCATTTTAGAGTGGCAAAGGATGGTGTGCCAAAGATAGCTTTAAGGGCACCGTCTAGTTTCTTTGAGTGGCTGGTGATGCCATTTGGACTGACCAACATGCCAACATATTTCGTGGATCTTATGAATAGAGTGTTCATAGATCAGTTGAACAAGTTCGTGCTTGTGTTTGTGGATGATATTCTGGTTTACTCCCGGAATGAGGAAGAGCATAATACACACTTGCGAGTTGTTTTGGAAATCTTTCAAAAGCATTAGTTAAGAGTTAATTTTTTGAAGTGTCACTTCTTGAAGAATGAACTGAGGTTCTTAGGCCATGTTATTTCTGCAAACGGAATAGCAGTGTATCCCGCTACGGTGGCAGCAATCCAAGGCTGTGATAGACCTAAGAATGCGATGAGTGTTAGAAGTTTCCTTGGGTTGGCGGGATATTATCATCATTTTATCAAGGATTTCTCCAAGATAGTTTCACCATTAATAAGATTGACAAAGAAGTATCAAGTGTTCACATGGGATGCGAAGTGTGAGCAAGCTTTTGGAATTCTGAAGGAGTGGCTGACGAGTGCTCCTGTTTTGACTATTCCAAGCGAGCATGAAGAGATAGTGGTATACACCGATGCATGTGGTACTGGACATGGAGCAGTGCAGATACAGAAGGATATATTTTTGGCATAAGTGATTCGACTACTGAAGCCACACAAGAGGAATTATCCGACTCACGATTTGGAGTTTGCAACGATTGTGTTTTCTCTATAGATGTGGAGACATTACCTATCGGGAGTTTGATTTGAAATGTTTACAGATCACAAGTCATTGAAGTACCTTTTCTTCCAGAAGAATTTGAATCTTCCGCAGCAACGGTGGTTAGAGTTTCTGACATCGTATGATTTTGGTATTGCATATACACCTAGTAATAGTAACATAGTGGTAGATGCATTGAGTCGAAGACATGAAAGTTTGGGATCTATGTTTTCGAAATGGAAGCACCTCGAGTATTTGGCAGGGTTTGATTTCAGTCCGAGGTGTGAGTTAGAGCCTGAAATGTTGGCAAGCTTTTCGATAAGACCTACTTTCATCAAAAGGATTGGTGAAAGCCAGAAGCGTGATGAAAAGCTTGTCGAGGTCATCCAAAAGTTGGAACCATAAAAGGATAAAGAATTCGAGGTTGATCGAGATGGTTGGCATCAAAAGAAAGGACGATTGGTTATTCCTGATATTGATGGATTGAGAGATAAGGTTCTGAGGGAATATCACCACTCAAAGTTGACGATTCATCCTGGTCGTAATAAGATGTATCGGGATATGAAGCGAGCCTGCTACTGGGAAGCAATGAAGAGAGATGATGGAAATTTTATTTCCATATGCATGAACTTTTAGCTAGTGAAAGATGAACAAAAGAAGCCAAGTGGATTGCTTCAGCTATTAGTAGTTCCCACATGGAAATGGGAGCAGATATCGATGAATTTTATCGATAGACTACCTTGAACTAAGGCAGGAAATGAAGGCATTTGGGTCATAATGGATCGCCTGACCAAGAGCACAAGGTTTATTCCTGTCAAATCGACTAGGAGATCATCAAAGTTGGCTGAGCTGTATATAAAATGCATAGTTCGGTTCCATGGTATCCCGAGATCATAATGAGTGATCGAGATCCATTGTTCACAAGTGGATTTTGGAAGAGTATGCAAGAGACTTTGGGAATCGAGCTATGTTTGAGTACGACTTATGTAATGATTTGGATTTTGCTCGGACCTAATCGATCGCAAATTCGACTAAGGCCGTGCAAAAACCCGAATACAATAACTCTGGGCATACAACACATCAGAACAAATAACAAAAGACTTTTATAAATATTATAATAATGCAACATCAGAGTACAGAATATATCAGAGTACATCGATAAATAATAATACAACAAAAGATTAATTTACAATAATTGTAATACAATCCAGCGGAAGACTATCATTGCTCTGGCCACAACTTTAAGCTTCGGTACAGAATCCTACTCAATAAATAAATATCTGCAAATAAGCTACTTGACTACCCATGTGGAAAAGAAGGCACCCGAGTTTGCAAGTGAAACAAACTACAGGTCAGTCGTGGGACTGGTATGAGAAATCTTACTAACTTATCTAACAATATGGCTAATCACAGGACCACGCCTCTAACGCGGAACAGGTTTACTTCATTGGATTGCCAGTGCATAAACATCAACCATAAATAAACATATGGATCTACAATGCATCAATCAACATGCAATTCCTTAATCTACCCATTTAGGCTTAATCCTCAAAACTTAGAATTCAGAATCCAATTCACTTTACAAAAATTATTTCTTTGGACTTTATTTCCCGATTTCTTTTATTTAAAATTATTTGAAATACATATCTAGCTTTTATAATAAAGTAGATTTAACTTCTGGATTTCAAAACAAAACATTTGGAAATATGAATTCCAAAATGTAACAATGTATACAAACAAGTATGCAACTAAATATCGGTCATGTTCCCTCAGGACCGGGCAATACGCACCCTAACCGAATCTATATATATATATATATGTATGTATGTATGTATGTATGTATGTATGTGTGTGTGCACCTATTGGCTACACTGATAATGCACCATCCCACCAATTGGGGAAGATATGCACGCCCTCACACTGTTAGCCAATTTCGGGTCACCCGCATCTTCAGCCACATACTTGCTAAATCATTTATATCCCGAAGTAGGGAAAATCATTTCACAACATAGTCACAAGTATAATAAAATCTATATAGATCTCTACTTACAAATCATTTCGAAAACATCAGGTATAGTCCTCGAATTCCTTTCTGTTTTATAAAACATTTTTTATAAAACATTCCCTGTCCAAAATCGGGAATAACATTTCTTTTTACCTAAGAAAACTCATTTCAAAATCATTTATTAAATTTTGAAACAAACAACATCGATAAACACCTTATAGTCAAATCGTGAAGTGTTTTTACAAGGTGTTAGCATACATATATTTCTACCCACCCAATGCTACATGTAAAAACATATTTTGCTCATAAACTGGTCGAGCATAATCCAAACAGTCAATCCATCACAATCAATATCAACAACCAAGTGTATTTGGTTCAATCACATTTCATGTTTTACATATAAAATAAAAAGGGAATTTTTATTGTAAACATATTTTCTATGTTGCTTATGAAAAATAAAAAGAAAGATTTTTATTTGTATACAAATTCCTATCTTTAACATAACAAATAAAAGTGAATATTTATTTGTACACAAATTTCAATCTTTAATATGACAAATAAATGAGAATATTTATTTGTTAACATATCTTTATTTCAAAACAACGATCATTTTTACATATTCTATTTATACAATAAAATGTGATTTTTATTCTTAACATATTCCTTTATTTTCTATAACGATCATTTTTACTCTTTTCTTATATACAAAAAAAAATGTGAATATTTACTGTTAACATATCTTCATTTCAAACAAATGAACATTTTTAATTCTTTCTATATATACGATAAAAATGTAAATTTTGTCGTTAACATATTTTCTTTTCAAACAAATGAACATTTTTAATCCTTTCTACATATACGATAAAAATGTAAATTTTATTGTTAACATAATTTAACAATTCTAATACGTTAAACATGCCAATTATAATTTAACAATTCTAATTTGTTAAACATGACAACTATAATTTAACAATTCTAATTTGACATTTCTAATATGATGACATTTCTAATATAATGACATTTCTAATATAATGATATTTTCAATATAATGACATTTTCAATATAATGGCACTTCTAATATAATGGCAATATCTAAACATATGACATTTTTAATCTAATGACATTTTCAATATAATGGCATTTCTAATATAATGACATTTCTAATATAATGACAGTATCTAAACATATGACATTTTTAATCTAATGACATTTTCAATATAATGGCATTTCTAATATAATGGTATTTATAATATAATGACATTATCTAAACATATGACATTTTTAATCTAATGACATTTTCAATATAATGATGTTTTTGTTTTATTTACAATTCTATTTCAATATCACAAATAAAAATAAATATTTTTATTTGTTTACAATTCCATTTATACATTATATTTCATTAAATCAACAAATCAATACGATTAAGATATTTCAAATCAAATCACGTACAATACACAAACAATATGAATCTTAACGGCGAATAAATAATGATTTCCAACGCATAACAATTTATTTTGATTATAATTTCAAAATAAGAAATCTCACATTGATTTTCTGTTTGAATTTGCAATGTGCTCTGTTTTGATTCCGGCCTGTTCCATAGCTTAGATCTGGATTTTACGGTTCCAATGCATTTTATTTCATCGAATTCAATTAAGATTTGAATAAGTTATACTTTTATACGTTAATTACATAATTAACTAATTAAACAAGCAATTAACTTTTAATTACATCCTTAATCACATAAAATTAGGCTGCTCATCTCTTCTTCTCGTTCGTTTCTGGTTCCTCCTTTCATGCTGAAAAGCTCCAACGTTATTCCTCCTTACGCACCCTGATTTGTGCCACCAGACTCCGATCGGTTGTCCCGATGTTGATCGCTTGACCTCCGCCTCCCCTCACCATCAACAGCTTTGAGTACGACAGCCCCACCATCCTCGAAAACCAAACTGAACGGATGACCTTTGAGCTAGAATTTCTCCCACCATGCTCAATTAAAAATGATCATACCCCTACTAATTTGAAGAGCACACAAATCTCTAGATCCTTCACGTAGAATTTATGTTTTAATTCCTAGCGATTTTGGAGAAATTAAAGATAAAAAAGGGGATTAAATCAGCCATTCATTTTCTGAAGTCGGCGGCTACAGGAATGTATCAGGGTTTAGTGTATAATACGGTATACTGTGGTATTTATACTGTTTTCTAATATTAATATATTTAATTCTATTAATTACAAAAATATTCACTTGTTGATACGAACTCCAATTCCAATGCAACGACTGTCGCCCGTAGCATACCCCCAATACGGACACAATGGAACATGTTTCGCAACCAAATTCGGTTGTTACGATCAGTTTTTATCAAAATAAAATATAAAACAATATATATTTAATTTAAACGTACATTTTAAATTACCGGGGTCACATACTGACTCCAAAAATTCCCGAAAAATAAATCTAGCTATGTTTTGACGATACGGCCCTAACAAAACTAATTTCATCGAATTTGGAGACCATCTGGAAAACGGCCATTTGTAACGACCCGGTTTTTGAGATATTTAATTCTTAATATTTAAATTGGTTTTAAATGTATTATTTGAAATATAAATCGATTTTTAATAGTCTGAATGTCATTTTAATTTGAAATATCGAGTTTAAATCCAATTATGGTTATTTTGAAACTATAGGTATATTATGTTTGAATATATATGATAATAATAATTTATTAGTAATATATTTGTTTATTCTGGAATTGATTTATGTAGTATATCGATTTAAATTCTAAACAATGGATGATTTTAACAAAATAAATTTTATAAAATCCGAAATAGTTAAGTTTTGAAAGATTTTTGGGATGTAGTTATAATTTAATTTATAGAATTTTTCTGTAATTTTTATTTTTGAAAAATAAGCAACTTTTTATTTGACGTATTTTACACCCTATATCAGCGTTTTGGGATATCGCAATATAAGTTAACTTGTCTATGTTATTATATTTTTGGGATCATGGCACATCGCTTGACATGATAGTATTTTTATTTTTGTCTATAGAAGTCCGTAAATGAATAGGATTCTATGTAACAGAGTACCCTTATAATGGATCCTACTCCATACCCATATTTGTGATGTTGTGTATATTTAGTTCTTGTACCATCACACTAAGCGTATAAGATGACTGGAATATGGCATGATTTCAGTTGAATTCCTATAAGTCATCTAGCAAATTACAATACATATTAAGAAGTAGAAAGATGTCCAAGTTTAAATGGTGGTATGACTATAAACGGGATCCGAAAACACAATCTGATAATTGTATGTGTAGTGGCATATTTGTTTCATGAAATAAAATACAAGCTGGTGATGCTTATTCCGTTTACCATGTTTAAAATCCTCAGCCTTACCAACATACAGCAAAGCCATGTGCACTTAATTCAATACTTCCAAAATAAAAAAATATATATAATAAAGAGAGAAACCGTGACTGCCAATCCCTTCAGTGCTCTCCAAACTAATTCCACTGCCGTGCATATCAAGGTATTGATTGCCGTGACTTCCAAACTTTCTTTTCCTTTAAATACTGGTAACACCATTCTTGCTCCCAGGGAAAAATAAAATATGACAAAACCAAAATTTATAAATCAATTAAAATTTGAATTCCAAATGAAAATTTACAAAATTGAATTTGATGGCTTCCTGCGAGTTGGCTCTTCAACCCAGCAAGGTTTTTCCTGGGTTTGAAACAATTTTCTGATACTCGAAATGTTCCAGAGATCCTAGGGCCGACCGATGACAATCCAAGGAAAGACCGGAAGTATTTTCGTGATAGCGTCGAGTTAATGAGTGCAAACCTCAATATTATGCAAACTTCGGGATTGTTTCAGCATAAAAAAAATGTCGATGTCTTCTCTGGTACAACATGGGAAGAGCTCGGCGACGGAACCTTTAGGGGAAGGCCGAATTGATCCTAGTCGACGTAAGGTGATGGAGTTCAGCAAGACGAGTGTGTTGGGGGTCCTGGTCGGTGAAATAATAAAGCGCGGTGAAGGCATGTGTATACTGTAGCAGGAAACAGAGGGTATTGGGGAAGAAGGAGATGGGATCGGAGTACTCATGGAAGGGAGGAGCTGGATGTCCCGAAATTTGTTTTAGTGAAAAAAATCATGGAAGGGGTGCGATGGTGATGTGTGGTTAGTGCGGCCATGATGTATAGTTACCATGTGTAGGAGAAGTTAAGAAACATGGATTAGAAGTTTGAACATGGTTTGTTTGAAGGGGGACTGCGTACTGAAGACGTGCTGTTCAATATGACTAGAAAGCACATGGATTAACGGTAAACCATGTTTAGGTTAATAATTAATTAACTTCCAATTAAACTTAATCAATTTTTTTTATAATTTGTATCATTTATTCCTCCAACACCAGGAACTGACATACCGTATTACGGTGGTGAGGAAAAGCATAAGGAAAACGGGCGGAGAAGGATTTAGTAGCGGGTTCGTTGTTACTGATGGCAGAGGAACGATCGTGAGTTTATGAATAACAAGGAATGATTAACCAAATTTAATCTTGAATTGAATTATTAATTAATTAGTTTAAAATTGATTATAACATGTAAATATTATGCATCGTTCATTCGTGAACAGAATTGAACTCGATTGGTTCCATTGAAATCGTAGCAAGGAAATCTACGTTGTAGAACTAGCCGGTGGAGAATAAAGCTACTGGGATTTGGCAATAAAATCAACATCTGTTTGATTTTAAAAGCAGAACCATCAACTGCAAAACAAGGCGTGTAAACCCACTAACTCTGTCTCATTTTTATAAACGAGCTTTAAATTTATTGATAGTAATTTTATATTGTGTATTGGTTGTTTGAATGAATGGCTGATAAAATTGGTTGAAATGGTTGATATAGTTATATCGTTGGTCAATTATTAATCATGTTTACTACGTCATTTCATATGTGAAATTAATTTGATGTTAACTAAAATCCGTGGATGCAGGGAAACAGGTTGGAGGGATTCAACCAGATTCCTCAACATTTATATTACTGTTTTTATTTGATTGTGATATATAAGGTGTTATATAATCCATGGACGATATTTATTGGTTGTGATTGGTGTGAAAATTGATTGATAGCGAATGGTTGTTTGGGATTGTTTGTGGTTGATATTGATTGATTGTGGTTGAAAAATACCCGTTTGTGGTTGAGAAATATTTGGTTGAAACCACATAGGATTAGTTTATGGGAATGAAATAAATATATACATGACGCCTGCGTGCGAACTAGATGCATGATCCCCATTGTCAAAAACCGCGAGGTTTTAAGGTAGAGCGAGGAGCCGTACTAGGGACGGTCCTGGTTTTAACTACCCTGCCGTTATGCTACCAAAATTTTGAATAATATTCATGTGTTTGAATTATTTCCATTTGCTGAAACTATATTTATTCGTTGAATAGAAAACCTTCATGTGTTGAATTGATATTCATTCGTTGGATAGAAATTCATGTGTTGAATGGTGTTCGTGTTTTAAATATAAAAATCACATTTTTATCTATATATATAAACTATAGAAAACCTTCATGTGTTGAATTGATATTCATTCGTTGGATAGAAATTCATGTGTTGAATGGTGTTCGTGTTTTAAATATAAAAATCACATTTTTATCTATGTATATAAACTATAGAAAACCTTCATGTGTTGAATCGATATTCATGTGTTGAATGGTATTCATATTTTGAAAGAAATTGTTTTATAATAAAAATCCTATTTTTAACATCAATATGAAATGTATAAAATCATCTTGTTTAGAAATAGATTGTTTTATAATAAAAATCCTATTTTTATTACCTATATAAACTATATAAAATAATAGAGTTTTGAAATGAATTGTTTTACAATAAAAATCACATTTTTATTATATACATGAATTGCTAAATATAGTGAAGTGTTGAAATAGAAGACAGTTAGATAAAAATATCATTTTTATCAAATGTATGAAAAGAATGTAGCTTTGAAATTGAAGAATCGATTTATATATATATATATAGAGAGAGAGAATTAAAATATATCGAATAACGACGCTGCAGTTCGTATTTTGAAACCGTGATTTCAAACGATTATACCGGGAGATCCGACCATCGGATTTTCCTGAAATCGCAACCGTTGGGTTCGCCTTGGAAATATCTTTCCAACAGCACCAACTTTGCAAAAATCCAATAGTTGGATTGTCTGGAATGTTTAATTCAAATCTGAAGAAAAACAGCGCCAGAATCGATTATATTTTTATATATATATATAAATATAATTATAATTAATCGAATAACGACGCTGCAGTTCGTATTTTGAAATCGAAACTTCAAACGATTGTACCAGGAGATCCGATCGTTGGATTTTCCTGAAACTGGAACCGTTGGATTCGTTTTGAAAAGATCTTTCTAATGAGGTAAATTTTGTGAAGATCCAATGGTTAGATTTTCAGATATGTGTAAATCAAATCTGAAGAAAAACAGCGCCACGGCCGCGTTATGGCCCGAAGCGTCGTTTTGAATAAATTGTATATTTTAAAATAAATAAAAATAGCGATAAATCGTTATAAAATAATATAAACGATATGTATGTGATTTAGAAATTAACTGAAGGTTGGCTAAGTCGAATGGTTTCCTGGGTGTTGATTTGATGTTGGTTTCGGCCTTCGGGGTTAATATTTGGGAAATCGTTCTCTTACTGATTGACGGTTAGTGACTAATGAATTGAAATGATGCGTGTATATGTTAGTGTTGCACTTGTTTATTATATACATGAGTTGCTCAGAAAGACCGGGTTTATCCCATTCTGAATAACTGAATCGACGATAAGAAATCGAAGATGAAGACGGTGGTCGAAGACCGGAGATCTTCACCTCGTTTGGATGGTAACCGAGGTCCTGATTGGGAGGCATCCCGAAATATGGATAATGAGTGATGATCGATGGGTTTGTGAGGTATTTAGTGCCTCCCGTTTCGTTCAGACCCAGAACGGACTTGTAAATGGACTGTGTGTCTGACATTGGATTTTATTCTGTGTTGATTGGTCTCTATTAAATATACGTCTGTTTGGCGGCGGAGAATTTATTCTTTTGCTTAACGCCCTTCTCTGAAACGCACGAGCTCAGAGGTTGTACATTGATGGACATCACTCGCATGGCATGAATTGCTAGTGTGACATGCCTAAGTGGCAAATGATCAGGGCTTCTGTTGAAAAGCAAAGTCTTGTGGTGATGATCAAAGCACCGCCTGTGTGGCGTAGCTTTGTGTATAATGTGAATTCGCGAGCCTCACACCTCGGTATGAACCAGAAACGGGAGAAGGTCCTCAGGGAGGGCATGCGTTTCTTTCTAGCTAGGGTGGTGTCAGTGACCTACCAGCCCTGACATTTATATACTTTTCACATGTGTGGTTGTTGTTGTTGCGAGGCGCCTCGGTTAGATCGGACGATCCGGGTCCGATGGAGCCATTAGTTGGCTCATTTACACCCCAAAGGGTGGGGAAACGCAGTGTTCAGGAATTTTAATCCACATCGGTGGACCGGCCCTGACGATCCAAGGGTCCACCTGAGTCTGGGTCCTGAGGGGCGGGCTAGAGCGTCTCGAAGTCGGTAAGGACTATCTTTTGCCTTGGTTCGTGACGGAAATCCAATTTCAAAATACGTGACTATGTGGTTTTGATTGTATACCTATATATGGCGACATAGTGGTATGGGGCATTAATGCCGTCTATGATTAATAGTTATGATTTGAAATTGTTTTCAAAACATATAAACACTAGCAATAATATCAAATGCCTTTGTTTTATTCGTATCAAGCATATTTTGGCCGTTATAAGGTAAAAACTCTATCCTCCGGTTTGCGTTGCATTGTGTGATGGGAACTGAGTCTTATAATGGCTTCATTTTTATAAAAAACATAGCGATGTTTAAAAGAAAGATTTGTTTTTAAAGCACTGGCAATCCAATGGAGTAAACCCGTTCCACGAAAGTGGCGTGGTCCTGTGATTAGCCATATTATAAATGTGTTAAGTAGATTTCTCATACCAGTCCCATGACTGACTCGTAGTTTGTTTCACTTTCAAACTCGGGTGCCCCTTTTTCTACACGGGCTGCCTTGTATTCAGGTTTAGCTGGTTATTTCTGGATAGCTGGAGCTGAAGATGGATTCTATCATTTATCTCTTTTTATGCTGTTCAGCTCCTATTGTACATTATGTTTATTTTTCGCTGTAGACATATATGTATAGTTGAATTGTATTTGTACTAAGTATGATCCTGTATACTGTGTAACTCTGATGATTACTCTTATCCAGTATATTCTATTGTTCATTATCTGGTGTATTTATTTATTTCTGTTCTGCTATTATCTGTTTATGTGTTATATTCCACGGATTACCCTTGCCACCGTCAGTACGGGGTTTGGGGTCGTCTCATTTGGTATCAGAGCTTTGGTTAAGCTTAGTTCTGGAATATAACATATTAACAAACTCGTCAGAAATAGAACCAGAAGTGTTCTAGGACGGGTAACTCATTACAGATAGGATCAGTAATATCCTAGTATGAGTAAAGCAGAAGGAAATTACACCTCGACAGACACATTTACATTTGAAGTATATGTTTCTATGTTTTAAAATACCTTTTCTGTGACCTGACACTTGATCTGCCATTTGCAGAAGTACTAGAAAAATGAGTGTCAAAAACAAGAGAAATGCAGAACCCGATCTAGAGGCTCTATTAAAGAGATATCGAAATCTAAACGGAGCACAGTTCTCAGGCAATGAATCTATAATTCAGACTCAAGCTTGGATGAGTTCTGTCGAAAGAATTTTTGAGCGTATCCAGCTGAGAGATGACCAGAAAAGGTTAGTAGCATCTTGGGCGCTCAAAGAAGAAGCTTTAATCTGGTGGGAAACAATCATCAAAGATAATCCAGAAGGTGATATCACCTGGGACGGATTCAAAGTGAATTTCCCGGAAAGATTTACTCCTCCTGAAGCGACGGAGCGATTATGTGATGAATTTTCTTATCTGATACAAGGTGATATGACCATCCCAGAATATCATAAGAAATTCAACGAACTTGCTCACTTTGCTCCTCATCTGATTCAAGATCCAAAGAGGAAAAATCTGAGATTTATTCATGGCCTGCAAAGGAGATATCAGAATAGTGTACTGAGGAATGTGAAGCTTCCTTTTTCTGAAATGATATACATGGCTTATCAGTATGAAGATCTCCATAAGGAAGGAATGTTGTGCGACAAAGAAGAAGTTTGTTGTAGTGAAAAAGAAGAGTCGGAAACTAATATTCCTGAAGCCAGTACGAGGTCTGAGGTCAATGAGAAGCCCAGTGCCAAGAGAAAAGGGGCCAGATCAGGGAGAGAACCAACAACGACCGCCACGTACTCAAGCTGCAATAGAAAAGGACATTTGGCGATAAGTTGCAAATCTTGGAACAAACGAAGAAAGAGTGGATTTGAACCCAGTAAGAAGGTTCCTGAGGGTAGAGGATGCCATAAGTGCCATCAGGCTAGGCATATTGCAAAAAACTGCCCGCTATCTCAGAAATCTGAAACAGTACAGGTAAATGAAGTAGCAGAAACTTCCGAGCCCTCGGCTAGTCAAGAAAGGGCTGATGTTCTAGAAGGAACGCTTACTGTCAAAAACATTCCAGTCAAAGTACTATTTGATACTGGCGCGTCACGAAGCTTTATAGCAAAGGATGCAGCTAAGAAGCTGGATTTGAATTTGAAGAAGCTCAAGGAACCAATGACTGTCCAGAATCCGGTTGGGGGTTCCATTGATCTCAGTTGGGTTTGTGGAGTGCCGGTTTCTTTCTCTCGTTATCGGTTTCCTACCATCGCAGTCGTCATGAATTTTAAAGAGTTTGATCTTATCTTGGGGTTAGACTGGTTGACCAAATATGAAGCTGAAGTTAAATGCGCCGACAGAGTCGTAAAGGCGAAGATTAAATCAAGTGATTATATAACCATTCCTTGTGAAGGTCAGAATGCTAATAGAAAAGACTTCTGGGCAGCTTTGAATGTTTCTCCAGTCCAAATAGAAAATGTCCCTAAAGTCACAGAGAATATTCCCGATCTAGTGAAAGATATTCTGTCGTCAAGAACTATGCGGATGTGTTCGAGGAAGTTGTTCGCTTACCTCCGCAGAGAGAAATAGATTTCAAGATCGCTTTGATTCCCAATGCAAGGCCGGTAGTTCACGCTATTCGAAGAATGTCCTTGAAAGAGAAAGAAGAACTTGACAATCAAACACGACAGCTAGTATGGAAGGATCTGATCAGGCCTAGTTTCTCCGATTGGGGGGCAGCAGTGGTGTTTGCCCCAAAATATGACGGTACTCTACGTCTATGTGTGGATTATCGTGATATAAACAAACAGACAATAAAGAACAAATATCCATTGTCGCGGATTGATGATTTGTTGGATCGATTAAATGGCGCACAAGTGTTCTCAAGGATGGACCTAGGTACAGGCTACCATCAACTTCGAATCGCCGAAGAGTGTGTTCCAATGACAACATTCAGAGGACCCGACTTATTCTACGAGTGGTTAGTAATGCCGTTCGGCTTATGTAACGCTCCAGCCTATTTCGTCGATCTAATGAACAGAGTATTCAGAGGAGTTTTGAATAAATTTGTTCTGGTTTTTATTGATGATATTCTAATCTTCTCTAAATCAAAGGCCGAACATGAAAAGCATTTGGAACAAGTTCTGGAAATTCTCAGAAGGAACGTATTGAAAGCAAAGTTTTCCAAATGTATATTCTGGCAGGATGAAGTGAAATTTCTAGGTCATGTCGTATCGAAAGAAGGAATTGCTGTGGATCCAAGTAAAATCACAGCTATTCAGAATTGGAAACAGCCCAGTACCCCTACAGAAGTCCGCAGTTTTCTCGGATTGGCTAGCTATTACCGGAAGTTCGTTAAAAACTTTTCGAAGATATCTAGCCACTTAACGAAGCTTACAAAGAAGCACTCTAAATTCAAATGGACTCCAGAAAGTGAGGAGGCTTTTGAAGAGCTAAAGTTAAGATTAACGACAGCTCCAATGTTAACCATCATCGATGGCAATCAAGATTTGAAAGTCTGGACGGATGCTTCTAGAGAAGGCCTTGGCGCAGTGTTAATGCAAAGAGGCCAAGTGATCGCTTATGCTAGCCGTCAGCTGAAGCCACATGAGAAGAACTACGTAACTCATGATCTTGAGTTATTGGCTATAGTATTCGCCTTGAAAATCTGGAGACACTATCTTCTGGGTGAGAGATTCGAACTGTTTACAGATCACCAGTCGCTAAAGTATCTGTTCACCCAGAAAGACCTGAATCTGAGGCAGCAACGTTGGCTGGAGTTTCTTGCAGCATATGACTTTGAAATTATATATACTCCAGGGAAAGCCAATGTCGTGGCCGATGCGCTGAGCCGAAAGAATGTAATGATCGCCAACTTTATTATCACGACTTCCTTGATTGACAAAATATCTATTCTTCATAAGGAGGATAACTTTATTAAAGATATGATTAAAAGGATTCAGAAAGGCGAACCCTCGTGTTTTCAAATAGATAACGACGAGACCCTGAGGTTGAAAGGAAGGATTTGTGTTCCTGATATCCCAGAGTTAAAAAGGGAAGTGTTAGACGAGTGTCACAAGTCCAAGCTGAGTATCCATCCTGGTGTAGCCAAAATGTATAATGATCTCAAGCGAACGTTCTGGTGGAAGGCTATGAAAAGGTACGTTTCAATATACGTTAGTCGATGCCCTACTTGCCAACTAGTCAAGAGCGACCAACAGAAGCTGGCTGGATTGTTACAACCGCTAGACGTTCCTGGTTGGAAGTGGGAACATATTTCTATGGATTTCATTGATGGTCTGCCCAGAACCAGAAAAGGGAATGACAGTATTTGAATGATCGTAGATCGCTTCACGAAGACCGCCCATTTCATACCTGTCAGATCAAACAGAACTGCCTAGAGTCTGGCGCAAATATATTTCAGGGAAGTAGTTAGACTACATGGAGTGCCACTCAGTATAGTCAGTGATAGAGATACAATATTTACTAGCAAATTCTGGGAGGCATTTCAAGTAGAGCTGGGAACGAAGTTGAACTTAAGCACCGCTTATCATCCTCAGACAAACGGTCAGACTGAGAGGTTGAATCGTATTTTAGAAGATCTATTGCGGGCTTGTGTTATAGATTTCGGTGGATCATGGGAAGACCATCTACATTTGGCTGAATTCTCATATAACAACAGCTACCAGGCGAGCCTGACAATGTCGCCATTCGAAGCCTTGTATGGTAGACCGTGCCAATCTCCTGCTTGTTGGGTCGAACCCGGTAATAGACTTGTGTTGGGGCCAGACATGATTCGAGAAGCTGCCGACAAAGTCGATTTTATCAAGAAGCAATTACTCGCCGCTCAGAGCCGACAAAAGAGCTATGCCGATAGCAGAAGAAGAGATATATCCTTTGTTGTTGGCGACTATGTATATCTGAAAGTATCGCCGATGATAGGAGTTATCCAGTTCGGTAAAACAGGGAAATTGGCGCCCAAATTCATTGGTCCGTTTCCTATTCTGGAACGGATCGGAACTCTCGCTTATAGGGTCAAACTGCCTGATTGGTTGCCTGGAGTACATGATGTATTTCACATAACTCAACTTCGAAAGCACGTTCATGATCCAGACTTGATAGTGGAAGAAGCAGCTCAACAGGATATTGAAATTACCCCTGAATTAGCTGTGTGAAGAGAGCCGCTAAAGATCATCGGCAAAGAAACCAAAGAACTGAGGAACAAGAAGGTTCACTTTGTCAAAGTGCAATGGAGTGGAGATCCGCGAGATTGTACTTGGGAAACTGAGGAGAGCATTCAGAAGGCTTATCCTAGATGCCGAGTGGATATCTCTGATTGACTCCGGTGCAAGGTACATTTACCATACTTTGCACTACCAATTAGTTCTCTATTCTGTTGTTATTTTCTTTCCATGGATGTGCACTTTTAATTCTATAGTCTGAATGATTTTAAAAGAATATAGGAATTGATAGTATATTTTTGAAAAGTTAAAAACAATTTGATTGTTGTTTGTGTTGTGTAATAGTAGATTTGATTAATTAAATTATTGAAACGATAGTTAATTTAATCAACAATAGAATAATGGTAGAATTTATTCATTTAAATCACACATTGAACTGATTTAAAAATAGATAGAAATGTATATACTTTTGCATTATATATGTTTGAACAGGTAAATGGATTAGCTGTTGAGTAAAGATTTTATTTGCGTGCCCGACAAATAAGTAAACCTTAATGAGTTGGATGCGAAATATTATTATATCAACTCCTGTGAATGCCATTGGATGCGGAGTGCTGGTTTTTCTGTGTGAAATAATAAACGTCACCATAGGATAGTAACAATTAATTTTGAACTACATTACATGGCATACTTCTGAAGATAGGCATACTTCATCATATACCACAAAAGCATTTGGAGCTTGTGTGACGAGGTGGAAGATTTACCATACGAGCGAGAGGCTTGTATGGCAATGACTATATTTTACAGGTTGAACTGATGACTGATATGGACTATTTAAATTGTAACGATTAAATTGCCAGATTAATAAAAAACCCACACGAGTCTGGAGTTGACAATAATCACGTCTCTCTAGTTATTAGATACGGCACATGGACTATTTATTTCCCCACACGGGACAGGGTGACGAGAATTTATTCTCTGGAGTTATTATCAATATACGCTCCCCTGTAAACACCAGGATATATCACTATAAATATGTGTATGCTTATTAGGATTTATTGGGTACCTAATACGGCCCAATAAATTTCCAAACCTCTCCCCGTACAAAGGAGGTTATGGCGAAATTTTTCAAAAATTTCGGGTGTTAGCCAAATTTTTGAAGAATTTGAAAATTCTCAGAAACTTAAAAGTTGGAGAATGGAAGCCAGATCGAACATAGAGTTGATTAATCAAACCACTTTCGACTTTATTCCTTTTCGGGGACGAAAAGTTTTAAGTGGGGGAGATTGTAACGACCCAAAAAATCTGAACCAATTTAAAATTTTTAATTTGGCTAAAATAATGGATTTTAAATATTTAAAATAAATATTTTAAATAATAGCAATGAAAACTGAGTTTGAATCGACAACTGAAAACGAATATAATTAATTCTAATTATAAACAAGGCCTGAAATGGCGCTGTAGTTTCAAAAATTGAATTCAAACTTTGTCAGACTGTACCGGGTGCAAAACAAAACGGATTTTAGTGAAACCAAAAATATTTAAATCTGTTAGTGAATACCTTTCTAACGAATCTGAAAAATCGAACTTTCATAACGGAAAGCAAAAGTTATGGTCAAACGAATTTTCAGAAAGGTCGTTATGGAATTTATATAGCCCGTGGAATTGGCCATTTTGCATACGACCTCGGAATTCGACGAAACAACTTTTGTTGGATCCGGGATGTGAAGTTATTGCTAGGTTTCAAATTTCATAATTTTTGAAGCTAGTATGTGTAACAACCCGAATTTTAATAACGTGTTATAATCAAGAATCAAGGCAGAATTAAATTTTGAAAATCTGAATCAAGGGAAACGGGCTGTGTTATTGCGTTCGTCTCGGAAAAATACGCTAAATAGAGTCCGAGTTTTCGAGAATCGGAGTCCGTATGACCAAGATATGGCCCGTCGAAGTTTTTAGAATTTTCAGAATTTAAAACAGATTCAAATTCAAAAAGTCAACCCTGGTCAAGGGGGTGTCGACTGCCAAGTCGACACCCCCCCCCAAAGTCGACTGCCAAGTCGACTGGGAGTCGACACAGGTGGCTAGACCAGTTTTGGCCTGGTGCACCTGACTTCTTCCCCAAGACATGTTTTGGACCTGATTTGTTGGCTTGTGACAGATTTTGATGGCTAGGATCTGAATTGGGGTTAATCCTATGGCTAAAACTAATCCTAATCTCTATAAAAAGACCCCTAACCTAACCTTTAAACCCTCATTATTTGATCCTACAACTAAACTATGCCAAAATTTCTAATGATCATGGCCTCCACACAAAACCCTAGCCTCCATCCTCTTGTCATAAATTCTATCTTCATTCACATGAGAGATTACATGATCATATGAGTGTATGAGAGTTTCTATGTTCATATGAGAGCTTCAAAACTTGATTTCAAGGAAAATCTTCATCAAAGCAAGGATCTTTCTTATTATTTTCTCAAGGGTTTTATTGGAGCTTATTGATTGGGGGTTTTTGCTAGTGTGGCTTCGTCTCAATCTTTTTATATATTGATTTGTGCCTTCATAGCATTGTAAGCCCCCTCCTACTCTTAGATATTAACTATAAAGTTAAATGTTCATGTTGCAAGTTTTGGGTTTGAACTTGAGTAGGTTACATGCTTAGAAACTATCATGTTATGTGTAGATTTATCCTATGCATATTCGTAAAGTCATCACCTTGATTTTGTGGGCTAAAAGCTATAAGCTTTATGTTGAAATGTGGCATTATGCAACATAAGAACTCTCTTATCCCTTAAGTTAACTTGCATAGAATGCTAGATGCGAACTTCTAGCCATTTTTCTATGTCATCTATCACCATGATTCACCTATGTGCTAAGTTTTGGGGTTATGCATGTTTTTGGGGCTTAATAATGTAACATGCAAGTTTGTGAACACATTATGTCTCATATGCCACCATGTTTAACTTGCGGCCTTATACCCCTTTTGTCATACCTTCGCCAAGTTCCTTCTTTTAATCCATTATGCGTTGTTGCGAATGTATATGCGAGTTTAAAAGCGTCGGGGTTACGTTATGGGTAAAATTTAATGACATGAAACATGATTTGGGTAAATTGGTATAAACATGACAACATGTAATTTTGGCTATGAACATGGGACTTGAAAACTTGACACGTATGGGTTGTAAGTGTAATAAGACACTAGACCAAACATGAAAGTGGCCAACTCGAGGTTGGGTTGAGTTTGTAGCATAAATCTACCCGGACCCGCCCGGCTTAACTAGTGGCTACAAACAATAGGACCCAATGTGGGTAGTTGGTCATATAGCACTTAAAACCCGAGGTTAGACTAGGTTGTGGTGTAAATCTACCCGGACCCGCCCGGCTTAACTAGTAACCACAACAAAGTCTAATGTGAGAGGTTGGGGTGCATTAATCTAATTAATGCCACATGAAAAGGTTAAGTAATTTTGATTAATGACATTTAACCGATATGACACGAATGGGTAGGTTAAGTTAAACCGGACTTGGTTCCTTAATGACACTTAACCATATAAGACAATTAGGGGATGGGGTTAAGTAATTTACACTTAACTAATCCGACTTGGTAATTAGATGGGGTTAAGTAACCTACACTTAACTAATCTAAACACGGTAATTAGATGGGGTTAAGTAATCCATACTTAACTAATCTAACACGGTAAATTCGATGGGGTTAAGTCATTTACACTTAACTAATCCGACTTGGTAATTAGATGGGGTTAAGTAACTTAGACTTAACTAATCTAAACACGGTAATTAGATGGGGCTAAGTAACCTTCACTTAACTAATCTAAGCACGGTAATTCGATGGGGTTAAGTTAAACACTTAACCAATCTAACTTGGTAATTTAATGAGGTTAAGTAACCAATACTTAACCAACTTAACATGATAATTTAATGGGGTTAAGTAACTTATACTTAACCAATTATACATGAAGATTTGATGAGGTTAAGTAACCTATACTTAACCAATCTAATATGCGTACCTTATAGGGTTAAGTCACAAGACCTTTTAACTTAGGCTTAACCATTGTTATACGATTAGTGGATGGGGTTAAGCTAACCCATACTTAACCAATCTGACTTGATAATCTAATGGGATTAAGATAATCTATGCTTAATCAATCTAACATGATAATCTGATAGGGTTAAGACAAATAAATACTTAACCAACTTGACTTGATAGGGATAAGTCATGAACTTCTTGGTACACTTAACCAACTTGTAGGGCTAAGCCTTGAACTTGAGTACTTAGCCAATCTTGACATGATTCGTGGGCGGGTTAGGTCATGAACTTGAATGACAACACTTAACCCATTAGACAAAACCCTAGCTCAGGGGACTAGGTTGAAAATCGTAGTTAACAAGGATAGTGGAAAGAGAAGCTAAGTGGTAAACCTTAGTTAAGGATAACTAAGTAATAATTCTTAGCCAAGGACATGGGACTAGTTCATAAATAGATACGGTATGTCATCGCTTAGTATACGAGTAGGAGCAACTTATCTGACTAGGATAAAAAGCTCCAGCGAACTGGGTGACGAAGCGGTAGCTTCGGGGGACGTGAGGGTACTCTTGGTATCCCTTTGTGAGGTGGCAGGTGGTCCATGAAACCCGGCCTCACAAAGGTTAAGGTCTGCGGTAGAAGAACTAAGAGTATGCCTTGGTTGCTATGCGAGCGACTTAAAGACTGGGATGGATTAGCGTGGAATCGACGATACTTGTTTTTTCCCTGGATAGCACGTCGCCGACTACCTACCATCTTTAGTCAATCGTGTACGAACGGAAAGGCAGAGAACTCCCAACAGACCATGTTCTAGCTATCGAGTCATGGGTGAGGTTGGCCCATATGAAAGTGGGGCTATAGTGGGGCCGGGATGTAGTTCTCATACATGATTTTTTCTTGGATTGCCTTTCAGTAGTTGAGGGAGGGGTCACGTGGGACCATAGCCACGGGTACAAAAACAGACCTTGATATCTGCATCAGCAGACGACTTAAAGCTCCCGACCGAGTTCCGTATTTCTTGATTTGCCCTGGCACGGAACTCGGGTGGCACATCGAGATACATGTGCGTCTAGACATGGAAACGATTCACGATACATACGTGGGATAAAGGGCGCGGTTGATGGGTGGCATAATCCCTAGTGGCCCTAGGTGGCTAAAACCCAAACCAAGTCACGAATACGTTCATTAGGTAGCATAATCCCTAGTGGTCCTAGGTGGCATAAATCCGCAGTGAACACGCGATAGTTCATGGTAGGAAAACATAACCAGATCAAGGGTAGCAGTCCAAAATAACCTCAAGGATAAAACGGTACTACGTTGAAGTGGTATAGATTTACATAAGAAAGCCCGTACAGCCTACGGCAAAGGACTGAACTTATGCATGGAAAGAATCATACGAATCAGGAAACCTACATATACGATATATTAGGATGACATGGACCATTACATGACATTGGGCAAGAGATATTCATAGTTAACACATGACACGGGCCGGGATACTAGCACGGGAGGTGCATAGCGAATATACATGATAGATACCTTGCGATATTGTACTTGATAGAAACCTGACGATGTGATACCTTGACTTATCTTGACACCGTAGTTTATCATGACACACTTGTTTATCTTGGTACAGTAGTTCATCCTGTTATTTTGGTTTAGCTTATCTATCTTGTCATCATACTTATGTTCATCTCAGTTCCTCATGACAATTAACTTTACTAGTTTATATACTGATAGTAGATAGGGCTTACCAGTCTTTATGACTGACCCCGTTTTGTTTCGCCTCTTTGTCTTCCGTTTCCCCCCAGGTTACAGGGAGGAAATGCTATTGTTAGTTCGGACTTCTTCTGTTTGAAGGTCATCATGTATGGCTTGGACTTTTCTTGGCTATGGCTACTTTACTGTTTCACTTGGGGAATAATTTATGAAAAGGTTTTTATGCTTCTTTACTATTGCAAGACAGGTTTTCATGTAAGAAATTCTCTGATGTAAAAGGCTTTAGACCTTATTTATTAATGATATGAAAGTTGGTTTTACTTCCGCTATTTTATATGTTCTGTCTTGTAATATTTCTGTACATGTTTACCAATAATACCCCTATAAAGCTAGTGCATTCCTTTGCGAGTGACCCTAGCGGAGGTTGGGTGTTACATTTGGTATCAGAGCAGAACGTTACCAGACTGGGCAAAAGTTTTTTTTAAAAAAAAAACCTTCTGAAATCTATTTGAAAAACCGTTTACAAAGAAGCATTTTTCAAGAAAAGTTTTTAAAGGCTATTCCCCAAAAGCCATTAGCACTATCCTTTGTTTCCTTGATCGAATCTCTTTCCCTTTCTTTCCTCCATCTGTAGTCACAGTAGTTTTAACTGCGACTAATCCTGTCTAGCTACGTAAGTGTTTTCCCGTGCGATGGAGGAGGTTCTCGAGAGACCTGTTACCGAAGTTACAAGAAGGGATAATAAGAGCAAGGATAAAGGACACGGGCTTGATCCACAAAGGAAGATAAGAACAAGATTACCCAGAGGGCAATTGTATGCTCTCATTTCTAGCGTACCTAAGAGGAATGGTACCGTTTCTGTTAAAGGTTTATCCTTTCTTTTCTATCATTCTGTATAGACTTCGTTTTGATCATCGCATCATTTAAGTCTGCCTCGATAGTTAAGTCTCTGCACCTTAGTACTAGCATGGTAGAAGATCCCACTTTTGGCCCAAAAATCTGGTTGGAGAGTCGGTCCATTAATTTCTGACTTGTTTGGAATTGAGAGTGTAAATGTCAAGTGTTAAGATTAGAAGCAATACTTCTATTGTTGAGCTATGGATGGATTCTAGGGATGAAGTGGTTATCCAGTAAGGGATGCCATTCTCGGTTTTGAAAGGAGGGTAGTTAAACTCTTAGCTTGCCTTGGTAATACCCTCGAAGTCTCGTGTAACCTTTTAGGTTCTGTCCCGGTTAGTTACCTAGAATCTCTTGATGCATTTATCGGAAATCCCTGATCCGATCGAGTAACGTTCGCCACTAAGGCGGATGGTCCATTCCGCTTAAGCATGGGTTATAGGAATCACCCTAGTAAGTGCACGTGGTAACATGGATTAGCATTGGTAAACGAGATCCAAAATTCACTAGTGAATTTTGGAGAGCTTGCATGAGTACGCAGGTATGGTTGAGCTAAGTATACTAGGGAAAGAATAAGTGAAAGTGGAACGAGAGGCGATAGTGAAATGAGTTCTAACTCATACCTTGGAAATAGGAATCAAGGAGCTACAAAATTATGAAGTCAAAGGCGGTCAAGGCACAATGGAATTATGCTCAAGGAAATGCGGCTTAAACGCGCGCAGCATGTCTCTTTTTAAGAGTATATCGTTGATCCCTGGTTCTCCTGTAGAGCTTGCTTGCATGCTATCGCTGGGTGGATATCCTCTCGGTCCTGTTTCTGTTGCAAACCCCGTAAGGAGTTTGTCTTGTTTATCTTCTCGATCTTATCTTGGGAACCTTAGGTAGAACCCTATGGATGTAAAAATGTATTTGAAACATGTTATGATTGATATGGTTGCAAGTGGTTGCTCGTGGATGCGCGAATACACATTAGATACTAGATTGACGCGGTCACGTTTCATGTTGCATATGCACGAGTATTTATACTTGTTTATGGATGAAATCGAATGTGTTGTCATGTGGATGAATGTTTGTGAACGCATATAGTACTCATATGACTAGGACTATTTGCATACATGTTGGACTCATGGCACTAAACATATTTTGCATTAGAAAGATCATTCAGGCCTGATCATTAGCATTAGCTAAGGAGCATGTACACACACGTTTTGCATATGTTCATATGGCATTAGAAATCGTCTAAGGACAATGGTTGCCTGTGGATGATGTTTTGTGTAGATGGATGATGGATGGTAGGATACGTTCTTCCTAACTTGGAGATTTCGGAGACGAAATCCTTAAAGGAGGGGAGAATGTAACAACCCGAATTTTAATAACGTGTTATAATCAAGAATTAAGGCAGAATTAAATTTTAAAAATCTGAATCAAGGGAAACGTGCTGTGCCATTGCGTTCGTCTCGGAAAAATACGCGAAATAGAGTCCGAGTTTTCGAGAATCGGTGTCCGTATGACCAAGATATGGCCCGTCGAAGTTTTCAGAATTTAAAACAGATTCAAATTCAAAAAGTCAACCCTGGTCAAGGGGGTGTCGACTGCTAAGTCGACACCCCCCCCCCCCAAGTCGACTGCCAAGTCGACCGGGGAGTCGACACAGGTGGCCAGACCAGTTTTGGCCTGGTGCACCTGACTTCTTCCCCAAGACATGTTTTGGGCCTGATTTGTTGGCTTGTGACGGATTTTGATGGCTAGGATCTGAATTGGGGTTAATCCTATGGCTAAAACTAATCCTAATCTCTATAAAAAGACCCATAACCTAACCTTTAAACCCTCATTATTTGATCCTACAACTAAACTATGCCAAAATTTCTAATGATCATGGCCTCCACTCAAAACCCTAGCCTCCATCCTCTTGTCATAAATTCTATCTTCATTCACATGAGAGATTACATGATCATATGAGTGTATGAGAGTTTCTATGTTCATATGAGTGCTTCTAAACTTTATTTCAAGGCAAATCTTCATCAAAGCAAGGATCTTTCTTATTATTTTCTCAAGGGTTTTATCGGAGCTTATTGATTTGGGGTTTTTGCTAGTGTGGCTTCGTCTCAATCTTTTTATATATTGATTTGTGCCTTCATAGCATTGTAAGCCCCCTCCTACTCTTAGATATTAACTATGAAGTTAAATGTTCATGTTGCAAGTTTTGGGTTTGAACTTGAGTAGGTTACATGCTTAGAAACTATCATGTTATGTGTAGATTTATCCTATGCATATTCGTAAAGTCATCACCTTGATTTTGTGGGCTAAAAGCTATAAGCTTTATGTTGAAATGTTGCATTATGCAACATAAGAACTCTCTTATCCCTTAAGTTAACTTGCATAGAATGCTAGATGCGAACTTCTAGCCATTTTTCTATGTCATCTATCACCATGATTCACCCATATGCTAAGTTTTGGGGTTATGCATGTTTTTGGGGCTTAATAATGTAACATTCAAGTTTGTGAACACATTATGTCTCATATGCCACAATGTTTAACTTGCGGCCTTATACCCCTTTTGTCATACCTTCGCCAAGTTCCTTCTTTTAATCCATTATGCGTTGTTGCGAATGTATATGCGAGTTTAAAAGCGTTGGGGTTACGTTATGGGTAAACTTTAATGACATAAAACATGATTTGGGTAAATTGGTATAAACATGACAACATGTAATTTTGGCTATGAACATGGGACTTGAAAACTTGACACGTATGGGTTGTAAGTGTAATAAGACACTAGACCAAACATGAAAGTGGCCAACTCGAGGTTGGGTTAAGTTTGTAGCATAAATCTACCCGGACCTGCTCGGCTTAACTAGTGGCTACAAACAATAGGACCCAATGTGGGTAGTTGGTCATATAACACTTAAAACCCGAGGTTAGACTAGGTTGTGGTGTAAATCTACCCGGACCCGCCCGACTTAACTAGTAACCACAACAAAGTCTAATGTGAGAGGTTGGGGTGCATTAATCTAATTAATGCCACATGAAAAGGTTAAGTAATTTTGATTAATGACACTTAACCGATATGACACGAATGGGTAGGTTAAGTTAAACCGGACTTGGTTCCTTAATGACACTTAACCATATAAGACAATTAGGGGATGGGGTTAAGTAATTTACACTTAACTAATCCGACTTGGTAATTAGATGGGGTTAAGTAACCTACACTTAACTAATCTAAACACGGTAATTAGATGGGGTTAAGTAATCCATACTTAACTAATCTAACACGGTAAATTCGATGGGGTTAAGTAATTTACACTTAACTAATCCGACTTGGTAATTAGATGGGGTTAAGTAACTTAGACTTTACTAATCTAAACATGGTAATTAGATGGGGCTAAGTAACCTTCACTTAACTAATCTAAGCACGGTAATTCGATGGGGTTAAGTTAAACACTTAACCAATCTAAACTTGGTAATTTAATGAGGTTAAGTAACCAATACTTAACTAACTTAACATGATAATTTAATGGGGTTAAGTAACTTATACTAAACCAATTATACATGATGATTTGATGAGGTTAAGTAACCTATACTTAACCAATCTAATATGCGGACCTGATAGGGTTAAGTCACAAGACCTTTTAACTTAGGCTTAACCATTGTAATACGATTAGTGGACGGGGTTAAGCTAACCCATACTTAACCAATCTAACTCGATAATCTAATGGGATTAAGATAATCTATGCTTAATCAATCTAACATGATAATATGATAGGGTTAAGACAAATAAATACTTAACCAATTTGACTTGATAGGGATAAGTCATGAGCTTCTTGGTACACTTTACCAACTTGTAGGGCTAAGCCTTGAACTTGAGTACTTAGCCAATCTTGACATGATTCGTGGGCGGGTTAGGTCATGAACTTGAATGACAACACTTAACCCATTAGACAAAACCCTAGCTCAGGGGACTAGGTTGAAAATCGTAGTTAACAAGGATAGTGGAAAGAGAAGCTAAGTGGTAAACCTTAGTTAAGGATAACTAAGTAATAATTCTTAGCCAAAGACATGGGACTAGTTCATAAATAGATACGGTAAGTCATCGCTTAGTATACGAGGAGGAGCAACTTATCTGACTTGGATAAAAAGCTCCAGCGAACTGGGTGACGAAGCGGTAGCTTCGGGGGACGTGAGGGTACTCTTGGTATCCCTCTGTGAGGTGGCAGGTGGTCCATGAAACTCGGCCTCACAGAGGTTAAAGTCTGCGGTAGAAGAACTAAGAGTATGCCTTGGTTGCTATGCGAGCGACCTAAAAACTGGGATGGATTAGCGTGGAGTCGACGATACTTGTTTTTGCCCTGGATAGCACGTCGCCGACTACGTACCATCTTTAGTCAATCGTGTACGAACGGAAAGGCAGAGAACTCCCAACAGACCATGTTCTTGCTATCGAGTCATGGGTGAGGTTGGCCTATAGGAAAGTGGGGCTATAGTGGGGCCGGGATGTAGTTCTCATACATGATTTTTTCTTGGATTGCCTTTCAGTAGTTGAGGGAGGGGTCACGTGGGACCATAGCCACGGGTACAAAAACAGACCTTGATATCTGCATCAGCAGACGACTTAAAGCTCCCGACCGAGTTCCGTATTTCTTGATTTGCCCTGGCACGGAACTCGGGTGGCACATCGAGAAACATGTGCATCTAGACATGGAAACGATTCACGATACATACGTGGGATAAAGGGCGCGGTTGATGGGTGGCATAATCCCTAGTGGCCCTAGGTGGCTAAAACCCAAACCAAGTCACGAATACGTTCATTAGGTAGCATAATCCCTAGTGGTCCTAGGTGGCATAAATCCTCAGTGAACACGCGATAGTTCATGGTAGGACCAGATCAAGGGTAGCAGTCCAAAATAACCTCCAGGATAAAATGGTACTACGTTGAAGTGGTATAGATTTACATAAGAAAGCCCGTACGGCCTACGGCAAAGGACTGAACTTATTCATGGAAAGAATCATACGAATCAGGAAACCTACATATACGATATATTAGGATGACATGGACCATTACATGACATTGGGCAAGAGATATTCATAGTTAACACATGACACGGGCCGGGATACTAGCACGGGAGGTGCAGAGCGAATATACATGATAGATACCTTGCGATATTGTACTTGATAGAAACCTGACGATGTGATACCTTGACTTATCTTGACACCGTAGTTTATCATGACACACTTGTTTATCTTGGTACAGTAGTTCATCCTGTTATTTTGGTTTAGCTTATCTATCTTGTCATCATACTTATGTTCATCTCAGTTCCTCATGACAGTTAACTTTACTAGTTTATATACTGATAGTAGATAGGGCTTACCAGTCTTTATGACTGACCCCGTTTTGTTTCGCCTCTTTGTCTTTCGTTTCCCCCCCAGGTTACAGGGAGGAAATGCTATTGTTAGTTCGGACTTCTTCTGTTTGAAGGTCATCATGTATGACTTGGACTTTTCTTGGCTATGGCTACTTTACTGTTTCACTTGGGGAATAATTTATGAAAAGGTTTTTATGCTTCTTTACTATTGCAAGACAGGTTTTCATGTAAGAAATTCTCTGATGTAAAAGGCTTTAGACCTTATTCATTAATGATATGAAAGTTGGTTTTACTTCCGCTATTTTATATGTTCTGTCTTGTAATATTTCTGTACATGTTTACCAATAATACCCCTCTAAAGCTAGTGCATTCCTTTGCGAGTGACCCTAGCGGAGGTTGGGTGTTACATTTGGTATCAGAGCAGAAGGTTACCAGACTAGGCAAAAGTTTTTTTTTAAAAAAAAACTTCTGAAAACTATTTGAAAAACCGTTTACAAAGAAGCATTTTTCAAGAAAAGTTTTTAAAGGCTATTCCCCAAAAGCCATTAGCACTATCCTTTGTTTCCTTGATCGAATCTCCTTCCCTTTCTTTCCTCCATCTGTAGTCACAGTAGTTTTAACTGCGACTAATCCTTGTCTAGCTACGTAAGTGTTTTCCCGTGCGATGGAGGAGGTTCTCGAGAGACCTGTTACCGAAGTTACAAGAAGAGATAATAAGAGCAAGGATAAAGGACACGGGCTTGATCCACAAAGGAAGATAAGAACAAGATTAGCCAGAGGGCAATTGTATGCTCTCATTTCTAGCGTACCTAAGAGGAATGGTACCATTTCTGTTAAAGGTTTATCCTTTCTTTTTTATCATTCCGTCCAGACTTCGTTTTGATCATCGCATCATTTAAGTCTGCCTCGATAGTTAAGTCTCTGCACCTTAGTACTAGCATGGTAGAAGATCCCACTTTTGGCCCAAAAATCTGGTTGGAGAGTCGGTCCATTTATTTCTGACTTGTTTGGAATTGAGAGTGTAATGTCAAGTGTTGAGATTAGAAGCAATACTTCTATTGTTGAGCTATGGATGGATTCTAGGGATGAAGTGGTTATCCAGTAAGGGATGCCATTCTCGGTTTTGAAAGGAGGGTAGTTAAACTCTTAGCTTGCCTTGGTAATACCCTCGAAGTCTCGTGTAACCTTTTAGGTCCTGTCATGGTTAGTTACCTAGAATCTCTTGATGCATTTATCGGAAATCCCTGATCCGATCGAGTAACGTTCGCCACTAAGGCGGATGATCCTTTCCGCTTAAGCATGGGTTATAGGAATCACCCTAGTAAGTGCACGTGGTAACATGGATTAGCATTGGTAAACGAGATCCAGAATTCACTAGTGAATTTTGGAGAGCTTGCATGAGTACGCAGGTATGGTTGAGCTAAGTATACTAGGGAAAGAATAAGTGAAAGTGGAACGAGAGGCGATAGTGAAATGAGTTCTAACTCATACCTTGGAAATAGGAATCAAGGAGCTACGAAATCATGAAGTCAAAGGCGGTCAAGGCACAATGGAATTAAGCTCAAGGAAATGCGGCTTAAACGCGTGCAGCATATCTCTTTTTAAGAGTATATCGTTGATCCCTGGTTCTCCTGTAGAGCTTGCTTGCATGCTATCGCTGGGTGGATATCCTCTCGGTCCTGTTTCTGTTGCAAACCCCGTAAGGAGTTTGTCTTGTTTATCTTCTCGATCTTATCTTGGGAACCTTAGGTAGAACCCTATGGATGTAAACATGTATTTGAAACATGTTATGATTGATATGGTTGCAAGTGGTTGCTCGTGGATGCGTGAATACACATTAGATACTAGATTGACGCGGTCACATTTCATGTTGCATATGCACGAGTATTTATACTTGTTTATGGATGAAATCGAATGTGTTGTCATGTAGATGTTGCATGTGGATGAATGTTTGTGCACACATATAGTACTCATATGACTAGGACTATTTGCATACATGTTGGACTCATGGCACTAAACATATTTTGCATTAGAAAGATCATTCAGGCCTGATCATTAGCATTAGCTAAGGAGCATGTACACACACGTTTTGCATATGTTCATGTGGCATTAGAAATCGTCTAAGGACAATGATTTCCTGTGGATGATGTTTTGTGTAGATGGATGATGGATGGTAGGATACGTTCTTCCTAACTTGGAGATTTCGGGGACGAAATCCTTAAAGGAGGGGAGAATGTAACAACCTGAATTTTAATAACGTGTTATAATCAAGAATTAAGGCAAAATTAAATTTTAAAAATATGAATCAAGGGAAACAGGCTGTGCCATTGCGTTCGTCTCGGAAAAATACGCGAAATAGAGTCCGATTTTTCGAGAATCGGAGTCCGTATGACCAAGATATGGCCCGTCGAAGTTTTCAGAATTTAAAACAGATTCAAATTCAAAAAGTCAACCCTGGTCAAGGGGGTGTCGACTGCCAAGTCGACACCCCCCCCCAAAGTCGACTGCCAAGTCGACCGGGGAGTCGACACAGGTGGCCAGACCAGTTTTGGCCTGGTGCACCTGACTTCTTCCCCAAGACATGTTTTGGGCTTGATTTGTTGGCTTGTGACGGATTTTGATGGCTAGGATCTGAATTGGGGTTAATCCTATGGCTAAAACTAATCCTAATCTCTATAAAAAGAACCCTAACCTAACCTTTAAACCCTCATTATTTGATCCTACAACTAAACTAGGCCAAAATTTCTAATGATCATGGCCTCCACTCAAAACCCTAGCCTCCATCCTCTTGTCATAAATTCTATCTTCATTCACATGAGAGATTACATGATCATATGAGTGTATGAGAGTTTCTATGTTCATATGAGAGCTTCTAAACTTTATTTCAAGGCAAATCTTCATCAAAGCAAGGATCTTTCTTATTATTTTCTCAAGGGTTTTATTGGAGCTTATTGATTTGGGGTTTTTGCTAGTGTGGCTTCGTCTCAATCTTTTTATATATTGATTTGTGCCTTCATAGCATTGTAAGCCCCCTCCTACTCTTAGATATTAACTATGAAGTTAAATGTTCATGTTGCAAGTTTTGGGTTTGAACTTGAGTAGGTTACATGCTTAGAAACTATCATGTTATGTGTAGATTTATCCTATGCATATTCGTAAAGTCATCACCTTGATTTTGTGGGCTAAAAGCTATAAGCTTTATGTTGAAATGTTGCATTATGCAACATAAGAACTCTCTTATCCCTTAAGTTAACTTGCATAGAATGCTAGATGCGAACTTCTAGCCATTTTTCTATGTCATCTATCACCATGATTCACCTATATGCTAAGTTTTGGGGTTATGCATGTTTTTGGGGCTTAATAATGTAACATTCAAGTTTGTGAACACATTATGTCTCATATGCCACTATGTTTAACTTGCGGCCTTATACCCCTTTTGTCATACCTTCGCCAAGTTCCTTCTTTTAATCCATTATGCGTTGTTGCGAATGTATATGCGAGTTTAAAAGCATTGGGGTTACGTTATGGGTAAACTTTAATGACATGAAACATGATTTGGGTAAATTGGTATAAACATGACAACATGTAATTTTGGCTACGAACATGGGACTTGAAAACTTGACACGTATGGGTTGTAAGTGTAATAAGACACTAAACCAAACATGAAAGTGGCCAACTCGAGGTTGGGTTGAGTTTGTAGCATAAATCTACCCGGACCCGCCCGGCTTAACTAGTGGCTACAAACAATAGGACCCAATGTGGGTAGTTGGTCATATAGCACTTAAAACCCGAGGTTAGACTAGGTTGTGGTGTAAATCTACCCGGACTCGCCCGACTTAACTAGTAACCACAACAAAGTCTAATGTGAGAGGTTGGGGTGCATTAATCTAATTAATGCCACATGAAAAGGTTAAGTAATTTTGATTAATGACACTTAACCGATATGACACGAATGGGTAGGTTAAGTTAAACCGGACTTGGTTCCTTAATGACACTTAACCATATAAGACAATTAAGGGATGGGGTTAAGTAATTTACACTTAACTAATCCGACTTGGTAATTAGATGGGGTTAAGTAACCTACAATTAACTAATCTAAACACGGTAATTAGATGGGGTTAAGTAATCCATACTTAACTAATCTAACACAGTAAATTCGATGGGGTTAAGTAATTTACACTTAACTAATCCGACTTGGTAATTAGATGGGGTTAAGTAACTTAGACTTAACTAATCTAAACACGGTAATTAGATGGGGCTAAGTAACCTTCACTTAACTAATCTAAGCACGGTAATTCGATGGGGTTAAGTTAAACACTTAACCAATCTAAACTTGGTAATTTAATGAGGTTAAGTAACCAATACTTAACCAACTTAACATGATAATTTAATGGGGTTAAGTAACTTATACTTAACCAATTATACATGATGATTTGATGAGGTTAAGTAAACTATACTTAACCAATCTAATATGCGGACCTGATAGGGTTAAATCACAAGACCTTTTAACTTAGGCTTAACCATTGTAATACGATTAGTGGATGGGGTTAAGCTAACCCACACTTAACCAATCTGACTCGATAATCTAATGGGATTAAGATAATCTATGCTTAATCAATCTAACATGATAATCTGATAGGGTTTAGACAAATAAATACTTAACCAATTTGACTTGATAGGGATAAGTCATGAGCTTCTTGGTACACTTAACCAACTTGTAGGGCTAAGCCTTGAACTTGAGTACTTAGCCAATCTTGACATGATTCGTGGGCGGGTTAGGTCATGAACTTGAATGACAACACTTAACCCATTAGACAAAACCCTAGCTCAGGGGACTAGGTTGAAAATTGTAGTTAACAAGGATAGTGGAAAGAGAAGCTAAGTGGTAAACCTTAGTTAAGGATAACTAAGTAATAATTCTTAGCCAAGGACATGGGACTAGTTCATAAATAGATACGGTAAGTCATCTCTTAGTATACGAGGAGGAGCAACTTATCTGACTTGGATAAAAAGCTCCAGCGAACTGGGTGACGAAGCGGTAGCTTCGGGGGACGTGAGGGTACTCTTGGTATCCCTCTGTGAGGTGGCAGGTGGTCCATGAAACCCAGCCTCACAGAGGTTAAGGTCTGCGGTAGAAGAACTAAGAGTATGCCTTGGTTGCTATGCGAGCGACTTAAAGACTGGGATGGATTAGCGTGGAATCGACGATACTTGTTTTTTCCCTGGATAGCACGTCGCCGACTACCTACCATCTTTAGTCAATCGTGTACGAACGGAAAGGCAGAGAACTCCCAACAGACCATGTTCTTGCTATCGAGTCATGGGTGAGGTTGGCCCATATGAAAGTGGGGCTATAGTGGGGCCGGAATGTAGTTCTCATACATGATTTTTTCTTGGATTGCCTTTCAGTAGTTGAGGGAGGGGTCACGTGGGACCATAGTCACGGGTACAAAAACAGACCTTGATATCTGCATCAGCAGACGACTTAAAGCTCCCGACCGAGTTCCGTATTTCTTGATTTGCCCTGGCACGGAACTCGGGTGGCACATCGAGATACATGTGCGTCTAGACATGGAAACGATTCACGATACATACGTGGGATAAAGGGCGCGGTTGATGGGTGGCATAATCCCTAGTGGCCCTAGGTGGCTAAAACCCAAACCAAGTCACGAATACGTTCATTAGGTAGCATAATCCCTAGTGGTCCTAGGTGGCATAAATCCGCAGTGAACACGCGATAGTTCATGGTAGGAAAACATAACCAGATCAAGGGTAGCAGTCCAAAATAACCTCAAGGATAAAACGGTACTACGTTGAAGTGGTATAGATTTACATAAGAAAGCCCGTACAGCCTACGGCAAAGGACTGAACTTATGCATGGAAAGAATCATACGAATCAGGAAACCTACATATACGATATATTAGGATGACATGGACCATTACATGACATTGGGCAAGAGATATTCATAGTTAACACATGACACGGGCCGGGATACTAGCACGGGAGGTGCATAGCGAATATACATGATAGATACCTTGCGATATTGTACTTGATAGAAACCTGACGATGTGATACCTTGACTTATCTTGACACCGTAGTTTATCATGACACACTTGTTTATCTTGGTACAGTAGTTCATCCTGTTATTTTGGTTTAGCTTATCTATCTTGTCATCATACTTATGTTCATCTCAGTTCCTCATGACAATTAACTTTACTAGTTTATATACTGATAGTAGATAGGGCTTACCAGTCTTTATGACTGACCCCGTTTTGTTTCGCCTCTTTGTCTTCCGTTTCCCCCCAGGTTACAGGGAGGAAATGCTATTGTTAGTTCGGACTTCTTCTGTTTGAAGGTCATCATGTATGGCTTGGACTTTTCTTGGCTATGGCTACTTTACTGTTTCACTTGGGGAATAATTTATGAAAAGGTTTTTATGCTTCTTTACTATTGCAAGACAGGTTTTCATGTAAGAAATTCTCTGATGTAAAAGGCTTTAGACCTTATTTATTAATGATATGAAAGTTGGTTTTACTTCCGCTATTTTATATGTTCTGTCTTGTAATATTTCTGTACATGTTTACCAATAATACCCCTCTAAAGCTAGTGCATTCCTTTGCGAGTGACCCTAGCGGAGGTTGGGTGTTACAGTATGTGAGCGTGGCAAAGGAAAACGTGTTTTAGTCAATTATAGTTAAATTGGATCGACCAGAAATGAGCCTTTTTGCAAACGGTCTCAGAATTCGACGAAACTAGTTTTGTTGGGACCGTATCGTCAAAACATAGCTAGATTTATTTTTCGGGAATTTTTAGAATCAGTTTGTGGCCCTGGCAAATTGAAATGTACGTTCAAATTGAATATTGAATGTTATATAATTTAATTTGAAGAAAAACCGACTGAAACAGTCGAATGGGCCTACAAAACATATCCCATTGTGTTCGGAATGGGGGTAAAATGCTAGGGACGATAGTCGTTGGGTTTGGATTGGTGGTCGTGTCAGAAAATCCCTTTAAAAACTTCCCCGACCAATCATAATTTTTATAAAAAAATCCCTTTCTCTCTCCCGATCTGAACGGCGACTAGCCTCCAAAGCTTCCCTCCCCGTTTCCGATCACCACAGCCACCTTCAGCCCCACCTCCTGTTGAACTTTTTGAAGCCCTCCTTCTCCCCTTCAAATCAGTACCAACCGCACCACCTATCTCTTCCCCGTCGTCGAGTTCTGGCCCCCGAAAGTTGCGCTGCGTCGACCTCGATTCCAGGCCAGACCCGCCATCGCACGACACCGCGCCTACCTCGATAGGAGCGCCTCTCCTAGCCCTTCAAGGTGGTGAAGGCCGATCGTCATATAACTGCGCGGATTTCGAGGAAAGTGGAAACCTAGTTTCGAACAAAACGAAGCAGGTAACGGCTTATATATTCTGAACTGATTTTAACACCTTTAAACCGTTGCAAACCTTGTAAAAATCATATCATTTTGCTATGTGGTCGAAATTCAGTGAAACAAGAGACAGTGGACCCGTGTGGACGTCTTCTGCATTTTAGAAGAGACCGCATATTTTTCTGAGCCTTCTGCTATTTTTGGTGGGGTGGAACCCAATGTGAGATTTCTAATGTATAAACGATATGGAAAACGACGATATATAAATTATATAGTCGATGTATGAGTTATATAAGCGTTGTACACCTCTTGTATAAGCGTTGTATAAGTTGTATGTTCGATGTATAAGTTATATATGCATTGTAAAAATTATATATGTGTTGAAAATAGAAGTGAATTGCTATATATATATATATATATATATATATATATATATATATATATATATATATATATATATATATACGCCCCTCGTCCACAAACCATGGACGATATTTATTGGTTGTGATTGGTGTGAAAATTGATTGATAGCGAATGGTTGTTTGGGATTGTTTGTGGTTGATATTGATTGATTGTGGTTGAAAAATACCCGTTTGTGGTTGAGAAATATTTGGTTGAAACCACATAGGATTAGTTTGTGGGAATGAAATAAATATATACATGCCGCCTGCGTGCGAACTAGATGCATGATCCCCATTGTCAAAAACCGCGAGGTTTTAAGGTAGAGCGAGGAGCCGTACTAGGGACGGTCCCGGTTTTAACTACCCTGCCGTTATGCTGCCGAAATTTTGAATAATATTCATGTGTTTGAATTATTTTCATTTGCTGAAACTATATTTATTCGTTGAATAGAAAACCTTCATGTGTTGAATTGATATTCATTCGTTGGATAGAAATTCATGTGTAGAATGGTGTTCATGTTTTAAATATAAAAATCAAATTTTTATCTATATATATAAACTATAGAAAATCTTCATGTGTTGAATTGATATTCATTCGTTGGATAGAAATTCATGTGTTGAATGGTGTTCGTGTTTTAAATATAAAAATCACATTTTTATCTATATATATAAACTATAGAAAACCTTCATGTGTTGAATCGATATTCATGTGTTGAATGGTATTCATATTTTGAAAGAAATTGTTTTATAATAAAAATCCCATTTTTAACATCAATATGAAATGTATAAAATCATCTTGTTTAGAAATAGATTGTTTTATAATAAAAATCCTATTTTTATTACCTATATAAACTGTATAAAATAATAGAGTTTTGAAATGAATTGTTTTACAATAAAAATCACATTTTTATTATATACATGAATTGCTAAATATAGTGAAGTGTTGAAATAGAAGACAGTTAGATAAAAATATCATTTTTATCAAATGTATGAAAAGAATGTAGCTTTGAAATCGAAGAATCGATATGTATATATATAAATAGAATTAAAATATATCGAATAACGGCGCTGCAGTTCGTATTTTGAAACCGTGGTTTCAAATGATTATACCGGGAGATCCGACCATCGGATTTTACTGAAATCACAACCGTCGGGTTCGCCTTGGAAATATCTTTCGAACGGCACCAACTTTGTAAAAATCCAACGGTTGGATTGTCTGGAATGTTTAATTCAAATCTGAAGAAAAACAGTGTAACACCCCACGCCCGCTATGGTCACTCACTAAGGGAATGCCATAGCATCGGTGGATTATTTTAGTGAATATAGAACAGAAAAATTACACCAAGACAGATATAAATAGTACTTGAAATTTTAAAACATCATCTCATAACAACGGAAATAAACATGTCTGGTTACATCATAAAACCATGATAAAAGTCAAGTACAATATCCGTCCAAATAAAGAAGTACATAATCCCACTCTCTCACACAATAGCCATGACAAAAGAAAAGATAACTGGATAACTGGAGCTTTACATCTACCCAAGCTCCCAAAGACTGGAACAGCAATCCGATCAAGCTCTACTACCGCTAGGATCCACCGTAGGACCTGAGGGTTGGGAAAAAGATAAAAACAACGGGGTCAGACATAAGTCTGAGTGAGTCCTATAACTTTAACAATACAATCATTAAAGTAACCAGAGAAGACATAAACTTGACCTACGGTAATATCTGGGGATGAATGGCTACACTAAGCAGCTTGGTAGACTTAGGATAAACTAAGATAACCGTCAGGACGCATCTACCCACCCAAGGATAATTACTAGCTGCACCACACCAGTCATTCCTACTTAAAGGCTGATCCCTTCCAAGGACTTAGAAAATTTCCCCAGTAGTTTCATGTACTCCTAGCCCACTACATAGGTGCCGTCTACCCCTATCTCCACTAGGTGTACTCAGTAATTCTTACCCAGTAGTTTCGTGTACCCCTACATAGGTGCCGTCTGCCCCTATCTTCATTAGGTGTACCCACTACTCCCCATCGATCGGCTCCCTACCGTAGATACCCGTGCTGGTCCCACAGTGGGGTGTATCACTCCCCTAAAGTGGCTACCCAATACTAACGGTGCACGGCTTTATATCTACACGATGCAACAACGGCTTATCTACCAGCCCGGGCCCACACACGCATATGAAACCCGTTGGACTTGCGCTGCCACCGCTAACCCGTTTTGGCCTCTTATAATCAAGCCCAATATGCGTGTCCCGTCACTCGACATGGGTCGAGCCCACAAAGATACGTTTGGGATATTGGTTGAAATGGGCCCCCAACAAGCTACCCACCTAAGCTTGTCATATATCTAGTGTATCCCACTTAACCCTTCAATCATGTTTAATTACATGTTTCCACTTGGTTAAGTATTCTAATCGTATTTTCTATTGCCACCCAAGGCAACCCACTAGATTCCACATGCCACCCAAGGCAACCATTAAATTTCCACATGCCACCCAAGGCACCCACTTAACCCCTCATGTCCCACTACATGCTATTATGGTTAAGTGTTTCTTAATTAATTAAGACCGTGATCTCCCATAAAGACCTCCCACATTAGACTGGCTGTTATGACCGCCTGGTTAAGCCGGTAGAATCCGGGCAGTCTTACGTCATAACAGAGTCTAACCTCGTGTCTTTACCTTAATCACATATTTAATTTATGGCTAAGACCTCTCACATTGGGCTGACATTTGTAGCAACTGGTTAAGCCGGTCGGGTCCGGGCAGTTTTACACTACAAATGAGTCCAACCTCGTGTCTTAGTCGATTAATTACACCTAATTAATCACCCCCATATTAATTATCCCTAATTAATATCAAATTTTCCATAACATGGGTAGACCTAACTCAATAGGTAAATTTCCATGGGGTAGACCTAACTCAATAGGTAAATTCCCACTTATGGTAATTTATTTTTATGGTATGCTTAATCATACCCAATCATTCATTTATTAACATATTTACCAACCCCATCGTTCCCCACGTAAATCGTTCTCATTTCATGACATAATAAAGGGGAAGATCCATCACAAATATCATGGGTTTAGCATATAACTTTGTCATGGGTTAAGAGGATGTCAATTTGCATATATGAACACATATTAACCCAACCACATTTAACCCAAACTTGCATATTATCATACACATGATTTGCATAACATGTTGCATATGAACTTGCATATTATCATACACATATCTTGCATAACATGTTGAACTTGCATATAGACATTCTCATAACTTGCATAACATGTTAAACATGCATTTAAGTATACACATAACTTGCATAAGCATTCACATACTTGCATAAGCATTCACATACTTGCATAAGCATACATAACTTGCATAAACATGCATAACTTGCATATCATGTCATTTAAGCATATACATATCTTGCATAAGCATTCATATACTCGCATAAGCATGCATAACTTGCATATCACATAAATCTTGCATTTAAACATATACATGACTTGCATAAGCATCCATATACTTGCATAAGCATGCATAACTTGCATATCACATTAAACTTGCATTTAAACATATACTTAACTTGCATAACTCACTTTGTTAAACATGCATAATTCCACTCATTAAATATGCATAAATCCACTTGTTAAACATGCATATATCAACTTGTTAAACATGCATAAATCAACTTATTAAGCATGCATAAACCAACTTATCAAATATGCATAAACATAGAACAACATAGAGTAACATATCATTATACATGATTCAAACTCACTAATCCGCATTTAAGACCATAAATCTCATTACACCCAATCTACTTACTTTAACAATTGATGTTAAAGTGATAGAAACTCACCAAACTCAAGATTAGCAACCTTATGAAGTAGAATTAGTTGCTAACTATGAAGATAATGATGATTAGAGATTGATTAGAGAGTGATTAGCTTGCAACTTCCTTCATAAATTAGTGAAGGCTCCTCTTAGGATTTAATTTGGCGGCATGAGGCCATCATTTCTATTTTTGGTAAGGATTAAGGGGGGTTTAGGGTGTATTTATAGATTAGGTGAGTGTTTTAGGCCCTTAGATTAACCCTAGATTAGATTAGGACCCTTAGATTTCGGAAATCTCTAGAACCAGCCCTCCTAGCCAGCCTGAAACCCAACCTGGTGCAACCTGGTGCACCCAGGTTCAATGGACGGCGCGCCCCTGTCGACAGGCAAGTCGACACCCCTGTCGACAGGCCTGTCGACATGGGTAGGGCGGGAATCTTCCCGCCTGACCCCGCCTGTTCCATCCCACAATCTGAAATTTTAAATTTTTAAATCTGTTTTAGTTTTGAATTTTCTGCAAACTTCATCGGGCCATAACTGGGCCATACGGACTTCGATTTTCGAAAACTCGGACTCTATTTTGCGTATTTTTCCGAGACGAACGCAATAACGCAACCCGTTTCCCCTAATTCCCACATCTGAGATTATTTATCCTGTAATTAGTGAATTTTAGTATTAACCCAAAATTCGGGGTGTTACATTCTCCCCTCCTTAAAGGATTTCGTCCCCGAAATCTTTAAGCTAAGGAGAATGCATATCCTACCATCCAAACATCCATCTACTCAATCCATCAAACACGGGCATCCATTGTCCTTAGAACAATTTCTAATGATGTATGAGCATATGCAAAGAGTGTGTGTATATGTTCCCTATCTAATGTATGAACATATGCAAACCATGATAGTGCCATGCATCCATTATGTATGCGAAAGAACCCTATCGACACATACAATATCTACATGAGTGCACAATCATTCACCAAAATGCATCATCCATGTGATAACACAACCATTATACATCCATAAATATATTTTCCTACACACAATTTTATGCAATATGCAATATGAAGTGACTGAGCCGATCTAGTGCCTAGAGTGTGTGTATATGCATCCACGAGCAACCACTAGCAAACACTTGCATCCATCAACCATAACATGTCTCAAACACATGTTTCAACCATAGGTTTACCCTATCTAAAGGTCAAAGGTACTAACGAGAGGACATACCAAAGATAAGATAAGTACTAGACAAGCGATAAAGGAGAAAGTAAAGACATACCCTCAAAAAGAAATGGGTACAATGAACGCATCTTCGCTTCCGTCTCCCAAGTTGCGTTGCTCTCATCTTCTCCCCATTGCACCTTGACTAGTTGAACCTCTCTGTTTCTCAACTTCCTAGTCTCTGACCCAAGGATGCGAGTAAGGGCTCGTCGAATAGTCGCATCACGCTCTACCTCTACATCTCTAAGCAAGCTCGGCTCTACCACCTCTGCCGACTCATGTAAGCACTTCCTCAGATGTGATACATAGAATACATCATGAACACCACTAAGTATGTCGGGCAACTCCACCCTATATGCCAACCGTCCAATTCTTTCCTTGATAGGAAACGGCCCAACAAACCTCGGTGCTAACTTCCCAACGGATCCGAAGCGAACAACATTTCTCAACGGAGATACCTTAACAAAAACCATATCCCCAACCTCAAACTCAAGATCCGTCCTTCTCTTGTCCGCATAAGATTTTTGCCTATCCTGTGCTGCTTTCATCCTTCTTCGAATCAAGTCAATCTTCTCAGAAGTCTCCCTAACCATATCAGGACCAAGCAAGATCTTATCCGTAGATTCCCACCAACATGTAGGTGATCGACAAGGCCTTCCATAGAGAGCTTCGAAAGGAGCCATACCAATACTGGACTGAAAGCTGTTATTATATGCGAACTCCACCAATGGAAGATGCTGTTCCCATGTACCTCCAAAATCTAAGATACAAAGCCTCAAAAGGTCTTCTAGAACACGATTCACCCTCTCAGTCTGGCCGTCTGTCTGAGGATGATATGCGGTGCTCAGACACAATTGAGTCCCTACTGCTTCTTGCAAACTTCTCCAGAACTCGCTAGTGAAGATAGGATCTCGATCACTCACTATGCTAGAGGGTACCCCATGTAATCGAACTATCTCTCGAAGATATACTGAAGCTAGCCATGGAGCAGTCCTCTTGCTCTTCACAGGTATGAAATGGGCGCTCTTAGTAAGTCTGTCTACCACCACCCAAATTCCTGTATTACCCTTCCTCGATCTGGGTAACCCGTCAATAAAATCCATCGAGACGCTATCCCACTTCCATTGCGGAACCTCCAATGGGTGAAGCAACCCACCTGGTTTCCTTTGCTCCGCCTTCACTTGCTGGCACACCAAACATCGAGCGACATACTCGGCCACATCTTTCTTCATACCGGCCCAGAAGAAAACCCTCTTCATGTCTTGGTACATCTTGTCCCCACCGGGATGAATGGTCATCCTAGAACGGTGTGCGTCATCAAGAATAGCCTTCCTCAAACCCTCGTCTTGCGGTACGCAAAGTCTACCGTCTCTACGCAAGCACCCCCTATCGTCTAGGGTGTACCTACTCAAATGGCTGGACGACTCCCCCCTTATGAGCTTCTCTATCAACTCAACCAACTGTGGGTCGTCCCTCTGGGCTTCCCCAATCCGCCCCAAAAGAGTAGGCCTAACTTCCAAGGAAGCTAGCAAACCGGGTACATAATCAATGGAAGGTCTGAAATCAAACATCGAGATAAACTCCAAGCTTCGTCGTTCCACGAACAATGGACTCAAGGACAACCTCTTCCTGCTCAAGGCGTCCGCCACCACGTTACCCTTGCCAGGGGTATACGCTATCTCGAAATCATAGGATGCTAAGAATTCCATCCACCTTTGCTGTCTTAGATTCAAATCCTTCTGAGAGAATAAGTACTTCAATGATTTATGGTCAGTGAACAGCTCGAATCTCTCACCAAGAAGATAATGACGCCAAATCTTAAGCGCAAAAACAATAACGGCCAGCTCTAGATCATGGGTAGGGTAATTTTTCTCATGTGCCCTCAACTGCCTTCCACCATAGGCTATTACCTTTCCCTCTTGCATTAAGACTGCGCCAAGTCCTGTCCCACAGGCATCGGTATAGACAACAAATGGCTTGCTCCCATCTGGCAACACTAAAACTGGAGCCGTGGTTAAAGCTCTCTTTAACCGTCGGAACGCATCATCACAATCTACGTCCCATGCAAAAACAAGATTCTTCTTCGTTAAGCGGGTTAATGGGGTCGATATCTTCGCGAAGTCTTTAATAAACTTCCTATAATAACCCGCCAACCCCAAGAAACTTCTTACTTCGGTAGCATTTCTAGGAACCTTCCAATCTTGGACTGATACTACCTTCGCGGGATCCACGGCTATCCCCTCCTTGGAGACCACGTGCCCCAAGAACCGCACTTCCTTCCTCCAGAAGTGACATTTAGAGAATTTAGCCTTAAGGCTATGTGCTCGAAGAGTCTTCAATACTTCCCCAAGATGTAGGGCATGCTCTTCTTCACTCTTAGAAAACACTAAGATATCATCCACAAAGACCACCACAAATTTATTAAGGAACTCCCTGAACACCCTACTCATCAAATCAACAAAGTATGCAGGGGCGTTCGTCAACCCAAATGGCATCACCAGCCACTCATAGAAACCATCCGGAGTTCTAAAGGCAGTCTTGTCTATGCTATCCTCAGCCACCCTCAACTGATGAAACCCCGTGGCTAAGTCCAATTGAGAAAATACTGAGGCGCCAACCAACTGATCGAAAAGATCATCTATTCTCGGCAATGGGTGTCGATTCTTCTTTGTGAGCTTGTTGAGTTCTCTATAGTCTACACAAAGTCTGAGGGACCCATCCGCCTTCGTAGCAAATACTACTGGAGCACCCCACTCCGATATGCTTCGTCTTATGAACCCCTTCTCAAGTAACTCCCCTACTTGCTTATGGAGTTCCCTCCTCTCACGAGGAGCCATGTGGCGCACGGGTAAAGATACTGGTTTAGCATTATCCACCAAATATATTCGGAAGTCAATCTCCCGCTTCGGAGGTAAGCCCTTCACCTCCTCAAACACATCCGGATATTCCCGGACCATTCTAACAGATTGCAAACTCTCGACCGAAGCGTCAAGCGATTCAAGATAACTTAGCATAACAGAGTCCCTGGGATTACAAGAAATTTCGAGAGTGTTACCCAAGCGGGTCATGAGCCTAACAACTCTCCTTTCGCAATCAAGAACGGCACCGTTACTGGATAGCCAGTCCATGCCCAAAATCAACCCATAGCCCGTGAAGCCCAAGACAAAAGCATCACATCTAAACTCAATGCTAAGTATAGAGATCTTCAAACCCAAACATATCATGGACAAATAAGTGGAGCCCCCAATTGGGTTTGAAACAACCAAGGGATCATCTACCAGACTGGTGTCTAAGTGCAGTAACTCAACTAATGATGATGAGATAAACGAATGAGATGCGCCTGAATCAAACAATGTACGGACAGGATGGTCAAATAGAAAAACCAGACTTTCAACGGAAATAGTTCTACCTCTCTCCTGAATCGGTGGAACCGCGAGAGCCTGTACTTTCCCCCTAGCCTGACTCGGTGCCATAAGAGCTTGCACCTGTCCTCCTGAGGTAGATCCCGTCCTTTGCCCCTTCTTAGGGCAATCTTTCACTAAATGCCCTGCTTCGCCACAGTGGAAGCAGCCGGTCTTCTTCTTCTTGCGACAATCCTTGCTTAGGTGGCCAGGTGTCCCACAATTGAAACACTTCTTCTTCTTGCTCTTGCCACCGTTGCCTTTCCCACCTTTGCTTTGTTGTTGTTGCTGAGGTTTCTTTTGATCTCCCTTCTTCTCGGGTGCCTTATTAGCATTAGGACCCTTCTCTTCCTCATACATGAGTGCCATGTCAACTAGCTTCTCAAAGGTGGCCCCCATAGGGATATGAGTCATAGCCAACCCATGCATCGGTTCATTCAAGCCTTTCACGAACCGCAAAGCCTTCTTCTCCGGTGTATTCACCATATCTAGGCCAAACCTTGCCAATTGATTAAACTTGTTAACATATTCCTTCACCGTAAGATTTCCTTGCTTTAGAGTCAAGAATCTTTCCATATACAAGTTTTCCTCCGCCCTTGAGAGAAACTTTGCCACAAATCTTTGCCTAAAATCTGCCCAAGAGTCAACGAGGCGTTCTCCATTAGTGACCTCCCACCAGAATGAGGCCTCTCCCTTCATTAAACAAGCAGCCAACTTGACTTTCTTTCCTTCTTCCATCTCAAAGATATCTATCAACTCTTCCACCTCCTTAAGCCAATCTCTAGCATCCACAAAAGTTTCAGATCCTTGAAAAGGTTTCCCTCCCATAGCTTTAAATTCCTTGCAAGTCTTAGCAAAAGTATCCGTGCGAGGAGGAGGGGGAGGAGGAAGATCGGGTGCTACGGTTGGTGGAGGAACATTTGCTGGACCCGTAGTGGTGGCCCTAGCCTCCATCAATCTCCTATACCATACTGGTATCGTCACACCCTCCGGAAAATTAAGATTCTCGGCCATGCTGAAACGAAAAAGGAAAGATTCAAAATGGAGAATTCGAAGGATATAGATATGGCTATTGGGCATTATGCTTTTCTTTCAAAAACTTTTCTCTTAAAAGACATGTTTTTGAAAATATCTTTTCCAAAAATGTTTTAGAAAAATAGTTTTCTAAAAATTTTATCTGTTCCGGTAACCTTTGCTCTGATACCACGTGTAACACCCCACGCCCGCTATGGTCACTCACTAAGGGAATGCCATAGCATCGGTGGAGTATTTTAGTGAATATAGAACAGAAAAATTACACCAAGACAGATATAAATAGTACTTGAAATTTTAAAACATCATCTCATAACAGTGGAAATAAACATGTCTGGTTACATCATAAAACCATGATAAAAGTCAAGTACAATATCCGTCCAAATAAAGAAGTACATAATCCCACTCTCTCACACAATAGCCATGACAAAAGAAAAGATAACTGGATAACTGGAGCTTTACATCTACCCAAGCTCCCAAAGACTGGAACAGCAATCCGATCAAGCTCTACTACCGCTAGGATCCACCGTAGGACCTGAGGGTTGGGAAAAAGATAAAAACAACGGGGTCAGACATAAGTCTGAGTGAGTCCTATAAGTTTAACAATACAATCATTAAAGTAACCAGAGAAGACATAAACTTGACCTACGGTAATATCTGGGGATGAATGGCTACACTAAGCAGCTTGGTAGACTTAGGATAAACTAAGATAACCGTCAGGACGCATTTACCCACCTAAGGATAATTACTAGCTGCACCACACCAGTCATTCCTACTTAAAGGCTGATCCCTTCCAAGGACTTAGAAAATTTCCCCAGTAGTTTCATGTACTCCTAGCCCACTACATAGGTGCCGTCTGCCCCTATCTCCACTAGGTGTACTCAGTAATTCTTACCCAGTAGTTTCACGTACCCCTACATAGGTGCCGTCTGCCCCTATCTTCATTAGGTGTACCCACTACTCCCCATCGATCGGCTCCCTACCGTAGATACCCGTGCTGGTCCCACAGTGGGGTGTATCACTCCCCTAAAGTGGCTACCCAATACTAACGGTGCACGGCTTTATATCTACACGATGCAACAACGGCTTATCTACCAGCCCGGGCCCACACACGCATATGAAACCCGTTGGACTTGCGCTGCCACCGCTAACCCGTTTTGGCCTCTTATAATCAAGCCCAATATGCGTGTCCCGTCACTCGACATGGGTCGAGCCCACAAAGATACGTTTGGGATATTGGTTGAAATGGGCCCCCAACAAGCTACCCACCTAAGCTTGTCATATATCTAGTGTATCCCACTTAACCCTTCAATCATGTTTAATTACATGTTTCCACTTGGTTAAGTATTCTAATCGTATTTTCTATTGCCACCCAAGGCAACCCACTAGATTCCACATGCCACCCAAGGCAACCATTAAATTTCCACATGCCACCCAAGGCACCCACTTAACCCCTCATGTCCCACTACATGCTATTATGGTTAAGTGTTTCTTAATTAATTAAGACCGTGATCTCCCATAAAGACCTCCCACATTAGACTGGCTGTTATGACCGCCTGGTTAAGCCGGTAGAATCCGGGCAGTCTTACGTCATAACAGAGTCTAACCTCGTGTCTTTACCTTAATCACGTATTTAATTTATGGCTAAGACCTCTCACATTGGGCTGACATTTGTAGCAACTGGTTAAGCCGGTCGGGTCCGGGCAGTTTTACACTACAAATGAGTCCAACCTCGTGTCTTAGTCGATTAATTACACCTAATTAATCACCCCCATATTAATTATCCCTAATTAATATCAAATTTTCCATAACATGGGTAGACCTAACTCAATAGGTAAATTCCCATGGGGTAGACCTAACTCAATAGGTAAATTCCCACTTATGGTAATTTATTTTTATGGTATGCTTAATCATACCCAATCATTCATTTATTAACATATTTACCAACCCCATCGTTCCCCACGTAAATCGTTCTCATTTCATGACATAATAAAGGGGAAGATCCATCACAAATATCATGGGTTTAGCATATAACTTTGTCATGGGTTAAGAGGATGTCAACTTGCATATATGAACACATATTAACCCAACCACATTTAACCCAAACTTGCATATTATCATACACATGATTTGCATAACATGTTGCATATGAACTTGCATATTATCATACACATATCTTGCATAACATGTTGAACTTGCATATAGACATTCTCATAACTTGCATAACATGTTAAACATGCATTTAAGCATACACATAACTTGCATAAGCATTCACATACTTGCATAAGCATTCACATACTTGCATAAGCATACATAACTTGCATAAACATGCATAACTTGCATATCATGTCATTTAAGCATATACATATCTTGCATAAGCATTCATATACTCGGATAAGCATGCATAACTTGCATATCACATAAATCTTGCATTTAAACATATACATGACTTGCATAAGCATCCATATACTTGCATAAGCATGCATAACTTGCATATCACATTAAACTTGCATTTAAACATATACTTAACTTGCATAACTCACTTTGTTAAACATGCATAATTCCACTCATTAAATATGCATAAATCCACTTGTTAAACATGCATATATCAACTTGTTAAACATGCATAAATCAACTTATTAAGCATGCATAAACCAACTTATCAAATATGCATAAACATAGAACAACATAGAGTAACATATCATTATACATGATTCAAACTCACTAATCCGCATTTAAGACCATAAGTCTCATTACACCCAATCTACTTACTTTAACAATTGATGTTAAAGTGATAGAAACTCACCAAACTCAAGATTAGCAACCTTATGAAGTAGAATTAGTTGCTAACTATGAAGATAATGATGATTAGAGATTGATTAGAGAGTGATTAGCTTGCAACTTCCTTCATAAATTAGTGAAGGCTCCTCTTAGGATTTAATTTGGCGGCATGAGGCCATCATTTCTATTTTTGGTAAGGATTAAGGGGGGTTTAGGGTGTATTTATAGATTAGGTGAGTGTTTTAGGCCCTTAGATTAACCCTAGATTAGATTAGGACCCTTAGATTTCGGAAATCTCTAGAACCAGCCCTCCTAGCCAGCCTGAAACCCAACCTGGTGCAACCTGGTGCACCCAGGTTCAATGGACGGCGCGCCCCTGTCGACAGGCAAGTCGACAGGCAAGTCGACACCCCTGTCGACAGGCCTGTCGACATGGGTAGGGCGGGAATCTTCCCGCCTGACCCCCCTGTTCCATCCCACAATCTGAAATTTTAAATTTTTAAATCTGTTTTAGTTTTGAATTTTCTGCAAACTTCATCGGGCCATAACTGGGCCATACGGACTTCGATTTTCGAAAACTCGGACTCTATTTTGCGTATTTTTCCGAGACGAACGCAATAACGCAACCCGTTTCCCCTAATTCCCACATCTGAGATTATTTATCCTGTAATTAGTGAATTTTAGTATTAACCCAAAATTCGGGGTGTTACAAACAGCGCCAGAATCGATTATATATATATAATTATAATTAATCGAATAACGACGCTGCGGTTCGTATTTTGAAATCGAAACTTCAAACGATTGTACCGGGAGATCCGTTCGTCGGATTTTCCCGAAACTAGAACCGTTGGATTCGTTTTGAAAAGATCTTTCTAATGAGGTTAATTTTGTGAAGATCCAACAGTTAGATTTTCAGATATGTGTAAATCAAATCTGAAGAAAAACAGCGCCACGGCCGCGTTATGGCCCGAAGCGTCGTTTTGAATAAATTGGCTATTTTAAAATAAATAAAAATAGCGATAAATCGTTATAAAATATTATAAACGATATGGATGTGATTTAGAAATTAACTGAAGGTTGACTAAGTCGAATGGTTTCCTGGGTGTTGATCTGATGTTGGTTTCGGCCTTCGGGGTTAATATTTGGGAAATCGTTCTCTTACTGATTGACGGTTAATGACTAATGAATTGAAATGATGCGTGTATATGTTAGTGTTGCACTTGTTTATTATATACGCGAGCTGCTCAGAAAGACCATGTTTATCCTATTCTGAATAACTGAATCGATGATAAGAAATCGAAGATGAAGACGGTGGTCGAAGACCGGAGATCTTCACCTCGTTTGGATGGTAACCGAGGTCCTGATTGGGAGGCAGCCCGAAATATGGATAATGAGTGGTGATCGTCCAGACGTACGTGGTGATCGATGGGTTTGCGAGGTATTTAGTGCCTCCGGTCTCGTTCAGACCTAGAATGGACTTGTAAATGGACTGTGTGTCTGACATTGGATTTTATTCTGTGTTGATTGATCTCTATTAAATATACATATGTTTGGCGGTGGAGAATTTATTCTTTTGCTTAACGCCCTTCTCTGAAACGCACGAGCTCAGAGGTTGTATATCGATGGACATCAGTCGCATGGCATGAATTGCTAGTCTGACATGCCTAAGTGGCAAATGATCAGGGCTTCTGTTGAAAAGCAAAGTCTTTTGGTGATGATCAAAGCACCGCCTGTGTGGCGTAGCTTTGTGTATAATGTGAATTCGCGAGCCTCACACCCCGGTATGAACCAGAAACGGGAGAAGGACCTCAGGGAGGGCATGCGTTTCTTTCTAGCTAGGGTGGTGTCAGTGACCTACCAGCCCTGACATTTATATACTTTTCACCTGTGTGGTTGTTGCTGTTGCGAGGCGCCTCGGTTAGATCGGACGATCCGGGTCCGATGGAGACATTCGTTGGCTCATTTACACCCCAAAGGGTGGGGAAACGCAGTGTTCAGGAATTTTAATCCACATCGGTGGACCGGCCCTGACGATCCAAGGGCCCACCTATGTCTGGGTCCTGAGGGGCGGGCTAGAGCGTCTCGAAGTCGGTAAGGACTATCTTTTGCCTTGGTTCATGACGGAAATCCAATTTCCAAATACGTGACTATGCGGTTTTGATTGTATACCTTTATATGGCGACATAGTGGTATGGGGCATTAATGCCGTCTATGATTAATAGTTATGATTTGAAATTGTTTTCAAAACATATAAACACTAGCAATAATATCAAATGCCTTTGTTTTATTCATATCAAGCATATTTTGGCCGTTATAAGGTAAAAACTCTATCCTCCGGTTTGCGTTGCATTGTGTGATGGGAACTGAGTCTTATAATGGCTTCATTTTTATAAAAAGCATAGCGATGTTTAAAAGAAAGATTTGTTTTTAAAGCACTGGCAATCCAATGGAGTAAACCCGTTCCACGAAAGTGGCGTGGTCCTGTGATTAGCCATATTGTAAATGTGTTGAGTAGATTTCTCATACCAGTCCCCTGACTGACTTGTAGTTTGTTTCACTTTCAAACTCGAGTGCCCCTTTTTCTACACGGGCAGCCTTGTATTCAGGTTTAACTGGTTCTTTTTGGATAGCTGGAGTTGAAGATGGATTCTATCATTTATCTCTTTTTATGTTGTTCAGCTCCTATTGTACATTATGTTTATTTTCCGCTGTAGACATGTATGTATAGTTGAACTGTATTTGTACTAAGTATGATCATGTATACTGTGTAACTCTGATGATTACTCTTATCCAGTATATTCTATTGTTCATTATCTGGTGTATTTATTTATTTCTGTTCTACTATTATCTGTTTATGTGTTATATTCCACGGATTACCCTTGCCACCGTCAGTACGGGGTTTGGGGTCGTCTCAAGTTATTGTGTGTAGGAGAAGTTAAGAAATGTGGATTAGAAGTTTGGACATGGTTTGTTTGAACGGGGACTGCGTACTAAAGACGTGTCGTTCAATATGACTGGAAAGCACATGGATTAACGGTAAACCATGTTTAGGTTAATAATTAATTAACTTACAATTAAACTTAATCAAATTTGTTTATAATTTGTATCATTTATTCCTCCATCACCAGGATCTGACATACCATATTACGGTGGTGAGGAAAAGCGTAAGGAAAACCTGCGGAGAAGGATTCAATAGGGGGTTTGTTGTTACTGAAGGCAGAGGAACGATCGTGAGTTTATGAATTGCAAGGAATGATTAAATAAATTTAATCTTGAATTGAATTATTAATTAACTAGTTTAAAATTGATTATAACATGTAAATATTATGCATCGTTCATTCGTGAACAGAATTGAATGCGATTGGTTCCACTGAAATCGTAGCAAGGAAATCTACGTTGTAGAACTAGCCGGTGGAGAATAAAGCTACTGGGATTTGGCGATAAAATCAACATCTGTTTGATTTTAAAAGCAGAACCATCAACTGCAAAACAAGCCGCGTAAACCCACTAACTCTGTCTCATTTTTATAAATGAGCTTTAAATTTATTAATAGTAATTTTATATTGTGTATTGGTTGTTTGAATGAATGGCTGATGAAATTGGTTGAAATGGTTGATATAGTTATATCGTTGGTCGATTATTAATCATGTTTACTATGACATTTCATATGTGAAATTAATTTGATGTTAACTAACATCTGTGGATGCAGGGAAACAGGTTGGAGGGATCCAACTGGATTTCTCAACATTTATATTACTGTTTTTATTTGATTGTGATATATAAGGTGTTATATAATCCATGATTGGGTATGTTGTGGTTGATTTACCCTGGCCCTAGAAATTGGTATTTTAATTACCGTAAAATATGTTCGAATGTAGAAAAGGAAATTAGGATAAAAAAATTAAAAAAATAGAATTTATTTTCAAAATAGAAATCGAATTTCGAATAGAGCTGAAGTAGAAACTTGTTCAAATAAACAAGCAGTTGATTTAAACAATGTTTATAGATTAAGTAAAATATTTATCTTAGGACAAATTGGAATATAAATTCAGGTTTGAATTTACATAGAAAAGTGGGGAACGATTTTAAGATTTGTTATTTTTAATTAGATTTGAACTAAAAGTAAATTTATTTACCAGACAGAAATTTAATCTTAATGTACCTGAAAATAAAAATTGGGTTAAATGGATAATACAAGAATGGTTATAAATGACGTTTATAAATACAGTAAAATATTTATTTAGGATAAACTGAAATATAAATTCAAATTTGAATTTATATGGAAAAATGGAAAATGGTTTTGAAACCAATATTTGAAATTAATTTGAATTTAACGAAGTGTGTTAAATATTAGTTAATCTTTGATTAACTATAATTAAAGTAATTATCGAATTGGTTAGTGTTAATAAAGAATTATTATTTAATAAGCTTTTAAAAGTTATAATTATACTATTTTTAGTTAATAACAATGTTAAACTATTTTTAATATAGTAAAAAATAAAGTTAATTGTTATTTTAATTAATAATAATTAAAATAATGATTTTAATTGGAGATTCAATTAAGAAATGATTTAAGGCATTATAGTTTGATCAAGGAGGTGATAAGAGTTTCATAAAGGGATTTGTAATTCAAGTTTTAAATGAGATTTGTAAATGGGATTTGTCGGTAAATGCAAAGATTTAAACAAGGCTTTTTGTTAAATTTTAAATTATGAAAATAAAATTCAATGGAAAGAAACTTTTAATAAAAATGGTCAATGGTTTAATAATAGACTAAATTGTGTTAATGGTTTTAGAGTGAAATCTAAGCTAAGTGGTGAAAAGATGGTAAACAGATTAGTATAAGTGATTAATCCAAACAAGGTTATGGGTTTCGACAAATAGAGTCGTAAATTCTGCATTGTTTAAATCCAGACATTTTGACTATCTTTTAAAAATGAACAACGAAAGCGTTTGCATCGCACACGGTACTTTATTCAAAACAACATTATAACACTACTGTTATAATAGATGTTTTGTAAATCTAAACATCGATTTTAACGCTGCTATTATAATAAATGTTCTATAAAGCTAAATAGCGATTGTAACGCTATTGTTGAAATAAATGTTTTATAAATTAAATTATTGGAAACAGTGATTATAACACAACCGTTATAATCAATATTTTTCCATAAAAGAAGCAGTTTCTTAGATTGAATCTGAGAGTCACGTAAGCGAGGTTTCATTTGAAGTAGTGAGCTTTGACTATATCACAGTTGAGAATGTTGTTCAATTAAGGTCTGAGAGGTAATTATACTCCAACTTGATTGACTTCATGATTGATAGAGAAATGGTTAAGGTTCGATAGTGAAGATTAGTTAGCAATATAGTTAGTTAATAAATGGTTAATGGTTTGAGTAAGAATAACGATGTTTATAACATCGTGTTAATTTAAAGGTTTTTTAAAATGTTTCCCAAATAAAATGAGAGCTATTTTCAATGCATTGTAAATAAAAATGAATTGGTCAAAGATAAATTAAGAGATGCAAGATGGAAATATTTTCTGATATTAATAAGGAATTGATTTAAAAAAAGGGGTCTAGTGTTGTTTGATGCTTGATTGGTAGAGTTTCCAATTGGAAGTAGGACCGTTAGTTGTATGGATGTTTCTTTGATAGTTAAATCACCGATTATCGAAGTTTCGGTTTATTTTATACCTCCGTTGTCAATATGGAGAGACCGGGATTAGATTTAATATCTGAAAACCACTCTCTGTTAGTATAAGCGTACACATCAACTCATGCTGAAGATAATTGAAGACGGAGTAAGATGCAAGGGTTGTTCTATAAACCCTAGGTAGAAATTGCCCAAGATGGATTAATAGAATGGTGCTTTCGGTTTGTCCAGACCCAGGACAACTTGTGTGGACGAGTGTCTGATAGAGTATTTCCATAGGGATTACGTACGTTGATTCCTTCAAACGTACGAAGTTGGTGGCAAAGAAGGGAAACTTCTTTAGCCTAACAATATGAGTATTTTTGTAGGACTAAATTAGTGATTTCCGATGGATCTGACGATGTGACATTCAAAGTGAATTGTGGCCAGATGTTCTGGAAGATAATTCAAACCTCAAGCCTTACAACCGGGAATTGACAAAAATCAGGCAGGCAGCATGGCTATGTGGATCGCTCCCATTAGGATGTATAATCATCTATCTAGAGAAATTCCAATTGCTTCGTTAATCTGTCGATATCTCTTTCGGGAAACGGTTGCTGATCCCAACTGTTGGTTATATACATGCGATACACTCAAGCAAAATGAGTGGTTGATCATGTATAGGCCGGGTTGCAAGATGTTCTTGTTGAACCCCAGTGTATCCCCTCTAGAGTACACTGATCGGAAGGTTGTTCCATACCTTGTCATGTTGGAAATCCAATCTCCAATAAGCACCCTGCGGTTTTTGATTTTATATTATATATGGAGCGTGAGATGCAAGCGTTCCGCTAGATTCTATTTATTTGATGTAGACACTATTATAATATCACTGGATTTGATATCAAAAATATTTTTGGTTATCGTAAGGTAAAAACCATCCGTGTTTATGTGTGGATCGGTCTTACGATTATCATTTCTTTCGAAAGGATTTTGAAGGTTAAACAAATGGTTGGAGTTTACTCACACCAGTCCCATGACTGACCCAGAGTTTATTTTGTTTGTTTTCCCTAAACTCTTGGGTGCCCAAATTTATACGGGCAGTCAAGTAATCGGGATTTTTCAGATTCGCTTGGAGGAGTTTGAAGCAGGAGGCTCGTTAGTTAGCTTTAGACTGTTATATTTTCCGCTGTGTACTATGTTGTATCTGGAAACAGGTGTTTATAACTGTTCCAGGAATAACTGTTGCACTCTGATGATGGTATGTATATACAGTTACTGATTCGTATTTCAAAAGTTATGTTATATAATATATTTTATTCGTTCCGCTGTGTGACTTGTGTTCTTCGTTTTCTTCTATTCTAATATTTCTTTCTTTCTATTTCTCATCCTGTAACTTCTTTCTAATAATGATTCGTATTTCTGTGCAATTTGAGTTAGACGTGTGGTGTTATTAGTTGACTCAAAGGGAACGGATTTGCGGGTCGTTACACTTGGTATTAGAGCCAAAGGTTGAGTAGTGACCTTGGCTCTATGGCGCGACTCAATAGAGATGTGGTTAGTAATACCCTAGATTGAATTTGAGTGTGTATATATGAGCGAGTATTTGTAGATTTGATATAAAATTGTTTTTTATTGTGTTGGCTGGTTTGTTGAATGGTTTATGAATTTTGGTCGATACCGGATGTACAACTGTATCGATAGGTATTTCTAAACTCTCGAACAAGACAATTCGATACAGTGTTGTTTTAAAATGGGTAAATGAAGTAATTTTCCCAAAAACTATTTTTGATATAAAAGGAATAATTTTTGAAATTATTATATATGAATATGTTGATTGTTATTACAATCAAATGAAATTATGAAATATTGGAATGGTTATATAATGTTTATACGGATAATGTATACAAATGAGATAAATCAAGATTAAGTTCAAACCAGAATTGGAATTTAAATTTCGGGTATTTAGAAAATATTTTCTGAAATATTATAAAGTAATATAACATTACTTTAAAGAATTTTTGAATAAGAAGGGTTTTGAATGGATTTTGAAAAGTGATTAAGCACTGAAATCACTTCAGTAGCGAGAAAATTATTCTGATAATGGGTCGCGACATTATCGGTATTCATTTTCAAGTTTCTGAGTGACAGATTGTTACCATAGTAATTTGAGAATGAAAATTTTATTTGAAAATGGAAAAGATGTTTAAGAAATTCAAATGTTTTGAACTGATTTGATATATGTATATAAATATATATGATTTCAAACTGATTTGAAATAAAAAAACCCGGGAATTTGAATTCTGAAATTAAAATTTAACTTATATAAGTTGAATAAATTGAAATGGTAAAAATGTATCAAATGAATTGAAATTTAAACAAAATTGGATTGGATTAGAAATAATTCCAAATGAAATTAAATAATGGAAATGTTGAGATTCGAATTATTAATATGAATTCGACTTATGGATAAGCAATATTGGATGTTGTTAATTGAATTTGAATTATGATAAATATGGATTCAAGTATAACAAGTGGATTAACGTAAATAGAAATCAGATTTGAATTGGTAAAATGGAAGTGAACTAATCAGAAGTTGATTGGAGAGTTAAAAACTGGAAGTTGGATTGATTTGAAACCAACTGGAAATGGATATATGTATGCTGAGCAGATATTGAATGGAAGCAAATGCAAGAGATAGAATTTGTGCTCGACAAAAAGGTACATGTTTACAATATTATTTGGGTTTGATGATTTTATGAGCCTATGGAGCAAGCCGCTTGGCTTTTTGATTTTTCTTTTAGATTGGAAAAGGCCTAGGAAGGCGAGTTGTGGTATTACCGATTGAGCCGTGCAAAGGAGATGCTGGCGAAATTTTTCAAAAATTTATAGAGTTAGAAAATTTTCAAGAAAATTTTGATAATTAAAAACGAGTTGTTAATTGTAATTGAAATAATAAAACCAGAATTGTTTAATAGAATTTCAAGTGGAATAACGAAAATTGATAAATGTATTTAAAATCAATTGGAATGGGTGTGGATATGCAGAAGAGCATATGGATTAAAGACAAGAAAGTGATGATGGATTGTCCAAAAATGGTGGACATATCATTTGGAAAGAAATATGAATGGTCAATTCAAGGTCGGATAAGAACTGGGCTATAAAGATATGGAATATAAGATTTCAACAAAGTAGGTTAGAAGGAGTTATAATCATAGCATTTTTAATGCTTAGCGATTTCGAAGACGAAATTATTTCTAGGGGGAAGGAATGTAACGACCCGGTTTTTGAGCCATTTAATTTTGAATATTTAAATATATTATTTGAAATATAAATCGATTTTTAATAGCCTGAATGTCATTTTAATTTGAAATATCGAGTTTAAATCCAACTATGGTTATTTTGAAACTATAGGTATATTATGTTTGAATATATATGATAATAATATTTTATTAGTAATAGATTTGTTTATTCTGGAATTGATTTATTTAGTATATCGATTTAAATTCTAAACAATGGCAGATTTTAACAAAATAAATTTTATGAAATCCGAAATAGTTAATTTTTGAAAGATTTTTGGGATGTAGTTATAATTTAATTTATAGAATTTTTCTGTAATTTTTATTTTTGAAAAATAAGCAACTTTTTATTTGAAGTATTTTACACCCTATATCAGCGTTTTGGGATATTGCAATATAAGTTAACTTGTCTATATTATTATATTTATGGGATCATGGCACATCGCTTGACATGTAATATTTTTATTTTTGTCTATAGCAGTCCGTAAATGAATGGGATTCTATGTAACAGAGTACCCTTACAATGGCTCCTTCCCCTTACCCATATTTGTGATGTTGTGTATATTTAGTTCTTGTACCATCACGCTAAGCGTATAAGATGACTGGAATATGGCATGATTTCAGTTGAATTCCTATAAGGCATCTAGCAAATTACAATACAAATTAAGAAGTAGAAAGATGTCCAAGTTCAAATGGAGGTATGACTATAAACGGGATCCGAAAACACAATCTGATAATGGTATGTGTAGTGGCATATTTGTTTCATGAAATAAAATACAAGCTGATGATGCTTATTCCGTTTACCATGTTTAAAATCCTCAGCCTTACCAACATACAGCAAAGCCATGGGCACTTCATTCAATACTTCCAAAAGAAAAAAAATATAATAAAGAGAGAAACCGTGACTGCCAATCCCTTCAGAAGCGTGCTCTCCAAACTAATTCCACTGCCATGCATATCAAGGTATTCCTTGCCGTGACTTCCAAAATTTCTTTTCCTTTAAATACTGGTAACGCCATTCTCGCTCCCAGGCAAAAATAAAATACGACAAAACAATTTATAAATCAATTAAAATTCGAATTCCAAATGAAAATTCACAAAATTTAATTCGATGGCTTCCTGTGAGTTGGCTCTTCAACCCAGCAAGGTTTTTTCTGGGTTCAAAACAATTTTCTGATACTCGAAATGTTCCAGAGCTACTAGGGCTGACCGGCGACAATCCAAGAAAAGACCAGAACTATTTTCATGAGTAGCGTCGAGTTAATGAGTGCAAACCTCAATATTGTGCGAACTTCGGGATTGTTTCGGCATAAAAAAAATGTTGATGTCTTCTCTGGTACAGCGTGGGACGAGATCGGCAACGAAACCTTTAGGGGGAGGCCGGATTGATCCTAGTCGATGTATGGTGATGGAGTTCAGCAAGATGAGTGTGTTGGTGGTCCTGGTCAGTGAAATAATAAAGCGCGGTCAAGGCATTGGTATACTGTAGCGAGAAAGAGAGGGTATCAGGGAAGAAGGAGATAGGATCGAAGTACTCATGGAAGGGAGGAGCTGGATGTCCCGGAATTTGGTTTAGTGAAAAAATAATGGAAGGGGTGCGATGGTGATGTATGGTTAGTGCGGCCGTGATGTATAGTTACTGTGTGTAGGAGAAGTTAAGAAACATGGATTAGAAGTTTGAACATGGTTTGTTTGAAGGGGGACTGCGTACTGAAGACGTGTTGTTCAATATGACTAGAAAACACATGGATTAACGGTAAACCATGTTTAGGTTAATAATTAATTAACTTCCAATTAAACTTAATCAATTTTTTTTATAATTTGTATCATTTATTCCTCCAACACCAGGAACTGACATACCGTATTACGGTGGCGAGCAAAAGCATAAGGAAAACGGGCGGAGAAGGATTTAGTAGCGGGTTTGTTGTTACTGATGGCAGAGGAACGATCGTGAGTTTATGAATAACAAGGAATGATTAACCAAATTTAATCTTGAATTGAATTATTAATTAATTAGTTTAAAATTGATTAAAACATGTAAATATTATGCATCGTTCATTCGTGAACAGAATTGAACACGATTGGTTCATTGAAATCGTAGCAAGGAAATCTACGTTGTAGAACTAGCCGGTGGAGAATAAAGCTACTGGGATTTGGCGATAAAATCAACATCTGTTTGATTTTAAAAGCAGAACCATCAACTGCAAAACAAGGCGTGTAAACCCACTAACTCTGTCTCATTTTTATAAACGAGCTTTAAATTTATTGATAGTAATTTTATATTGTGTATTGGTTGTTTGAATGAATGGCTGATAAAATTGGTTGAAATGGTTGATATAGTTATATCGTTGGTCAATTATTAATCATGTTTACTACGTCATTTCATATGTGAAATTAATTTGATGTTAACTAACATCCGTGGATGCAGGGAAACAGGTTGGAGGGATTCAACTAAATTCCTCAACATTTATATTACTGTTTTTATTTGATTGTGATATATAAGGTGTTATATAATCCATGATTGGGTATGTTGTGGTTGATTTACCCTAGCCCTAGAAATTGGTATTTTAAATACTGTAAAATATATTCGAATGAAGAAAAGGAAACTGGGATAAAAAAATAAATAAATAGAATTTATTTTCAAAATAGAAATCGAATTTCGAATAGAGCTGAAGTAGAAACTTGTTCAAATAAACAAGCAGTTGATTTAAACAATTTTTATAGATTAAGTAAAATATTTATCTTAGGACAAATTGGAATATAAATTCAGGTTTGAATTTACATAGAAAAGTGGGGAACGATTTTGAGATTTGATATTTTTAATTAGATTTGAACTAAAAGGAAATTTATTTACCAGACAGAAATTTAATCTCAGTGTACTTGAAAATAAAAACTGGGTTAAATGGATAATAAAAGAATGGTTATAAATGACGTTTATAAATACAGTAAAATATTTATTTAGGATAAATTAAAATATAAATTCAAATTTGAATTTATATGGGAAAATGGTTTTGAAACCAATATTTGAAATTAATTTGAATTTAACGAAGTGTGTTAAATATTAGTTAATCTTTGATTAACTATAATTAAAGTAATTATCGAATTGGTTAGTGTAAATAAAGAATTATTATTTAATAAGCTTTTAAAAGTTGTAATTATACTACTTTTAGTTAATAACAAAGTTAACTATTTTTAATATAGTTAATAATAATGATTTAGTGGCATTATAGTTTGATCAAGGAGGTGATAAGAGTTTCATAAAGGGATTTGTAATTATACTATTTTTAGCTAATTGTTATTTTAATTAATAATAATTAAAATAATGATTTTAATTGGAGATTCAATTAAGAAATGATTTAGTGGCATTATAGTTTGATCAAGGAGGTGATAAGAGTTTCATAAAGGGATTTGTAATTCAAGTTTTAAATGAGATTTGTAGATGGGATTTATCTGTAAATGCAAAGATTTAAACAAGGCTTTTTGTTAAATTTTAAATTATGAAAAGAAAATTCAATGGAAAGAAACTTTTAATAAAGATGGTTAATGGGTTAATAATAGACTAAATTGTGTTAATGGTTTTAGAGTGAAGCTAAGTGGTGAAAAGATGGTAAACGGATTAGTATAAGTGATTAATCCAAACAAGGTTTAAATGAGTTTTTTTAAAAAAAAAAAAAAAACCAAAGTGATGACTTTAATTGAATTAAACAAAGCACTGCAATTGAAATAAAGATTTAAACGCAAAGGAAAACACATAAGATAGTTTGTGTTAAACTTTGATAAAATGGATTTTTTTTGAAATAAAATCCATGTAAAGAGGTCTTGTTGTAAGGAAGGTGGAATGCGGATTTTTATCCTCATATACCCTTTTTCTTATGGGTTTCGACAAACAGAGTAGTAAATGTCTGCATTGTTTAAATCCAGACATTTTGACTTTCTTTTAAAAATGAACAACGGAAGCGTGTGCGTCGCACACGGTACTTTATTCAAAATAGCGATTATAACACTACTGCTATAATAGATGTTTTGTAAATCAAAACAGCGATTTTAACGCTGCTATTATAATAAATGTTCTATAAAGCTAAACAGCGATTGTAATGCTATCGTTGAAATAAATGTTTTATAAATTAAATTGTTGGAAACAGCGATTATAACACTACCATTATAATCAATATTTTTTCCGTAAAAGAAGTGGATTCTTAGATTGAATCCGAGAGTCACGTAAGCGAGGTTTCGTTTGAAGTGGTGAGCTTTGACTATTTCAAAGTCGAGAATGTAGTTCAATTAAGGTCTGAAAGGTAATTATACCCCAACTTGATTGACTTCATGATTGATAGAAAAATGGTTAAGGTTCGATAGTGAAGATTGGTTAGCAATATAGTTAGTTAATAAATGATTAATGGTTTGAGTAAGAATAACGATGTTTATAACATCGCGTTAATTTAAAGGATTTTTAAAATGTTTTCCCCAAATAAAATGAGAGCTATTTTCTACGCATTGTAAATAAAATGAATTGGTTAACGAGAAATTAAGAGATGCAAGATGGAAATATTTTCCGATATTAATAAGGAATTGATTTTAAAAAAAGGGGCCTAGTGTTGTTTGATGCTTGATCGGTCGGATTTTTAATTGGAAGTACGACCGTTGATTGTATGGATGTTTCTTTGATAGTGAAATCACCGACTATCGAAGTTTCGATTTATTTTATACCTCTGTTGTCAATATGGAGAGACCAGGATCAGATTTAATATCTGAAAACCACTCTGTATTGGTATAAGCGTACACATCAACTCATGCCGAAGATAATTGAAGACGGAGTAAGATGCAAGTGTTGTTCTGTTAACCCTAGGTAGAAATTGCCCAAGATGGATTAATAGAACGGTGCCTTCGGTTTGTCCAGACCCAGGACAACTTGTGTGGACGAGTGTCTGACAGAGTATTTCCAAAGGGATTATGTACGTTGATTCCTTCAAATGTACAAAGTTAGTGGCAAAGAAGGGAAGCTTCTTTAGCCTAACAATCTAAGTATTTTTGTGGGAATAAATTAGTGATTTCTGATGGATATAACGATGTGACATTCAAAGTGAATGGTGGCCAGATGTTGTGGAAGATAATTCAAACATCAAGACTTACAACTGGGAATTGGCAAAAATCGGGCAGGCAGCATGGCTATGTGGGTCGCTCCCATTAGGATGTATAATCACCTATCTAGAGAAATTCCAATTGCTTCGTTAATCTATCGATGCTGTCCCTTTCAAGAAACGGTTGCTGATCCCAACCGTTGGTGATATACATGTGATACACTCAAGTGAAATGAGTGGTCGGTCATGTGTGGGCCGGGTTGCAAGATGTTCTTGTTGAACCCCAGTGTATCCCCTCTAGAGTACACTGATCGGAAGGTGGTTCCATACCTTGTCATGTTGGAAATCCAATCTCCAATAAGCACCCTGCGGTTTTTGATTTTATATTATATATGGAGCGTGAGATGCAAGCGTTCCGCTAGGTTCTATTTATTTGATGTAGACACTATTATAATATCACTGGATTTGACATCAAATATATTTTTGGTTATCGTAAGGTAAAATCCATCTGTGTTTATGTGTGGATTGGTCTTACGATTATCATTTCTTTCAAAAGGATTTTGAAAGTTAAACAAATGGTTGGAGTTTACTCACACCAGTCCCATGACTTTCCCAGAGTTTATTTTGTTTGTTTTCCCTAAACTCTTGTGTGCCCAAATTTATACGGTAGACATGTAGTTGGGATTTTTCAGATTCGCTTGGAGGAGTTTGAAGCAGGAGGCTCGTCAGTTAGCTTTAGACTATTATATTTTCCCCTGTGTACTATGTTGTATCTGGAAACTGGTGCTTATAACTGTTCCAGGAATAACTGTTGTGCTCTGATGATGGTATGTATATACAGTTACTGATTTGTATTTCAAAAGTTATGTTATATAATATATTTTATTCGTTCCGTTGTGTGACTTGTGTTCTTCGTTTTCTTCTATTCTAATATTTCTTTCTTTCTATTTCTCATCCTGTAACTTCTTTCTAATAATGATTCGTATTTTTATGCAATTTGAGTTAGATGTGTGGTGTTATTAGTCGTCTCAAAGGGTACGGATTTGTGGGTCGTTACATCATTTTCTAATCGATTAAATTTGACTGAAATTAATAGAACACGTTTTCTTTTGCTACACTCACATATTAATTCCAAAAATTATGAAAATTGGAACCTTGCAATAAATTGACATTCCGGATCCAAACAAAGTGGTTTCGTCGGAAACGGATGTCGTTTGCAAAATGGCTATTTATACAGGCTATATATTATATTGAATTCCATAGCAATTATTCTGAATATTCAGCTAGCCATAACTTTTGATTCCCGCTATGAAATTTCAATTTTTCAGATTCGTTGGAAATATATTTTTAAACAGATTTAAAAAATTTTGGTTTCACTAAAATACGATTTATTTTGCATCCTGTACATTACTACCGCGCTATTTCTAACTCCTTTTATAATTAAAATAAATATATTCGTTCTAACTTCGATTTAAATAAATTTTTAGTCATTATTATTTAAAATAAACCATTTTAAATATTTAAAATCCAATAAAATTTCTAAAATAAAAATTTTAAATTGGTTCCAAAATTCTGGGTTGTTACAGCTTATCATCCTCAGACTGTTGGTCAAACCGAGAGAGTGAATCGAGTATTGGAAGATCTACTTAGAGCTTGTATATTGGACTTCGGGGGAGCATGGGAAGACCATCTACATTTGTTTGACTTTTCGTATAACAGTAGCTACCACTCGAGTTTTGGGATGGCACCATAGGAGGCGTTGTACGGTAGACCGTGTAACTCTCCGACATGTTGGTCAAAGACTGGAGATAAGTTGATACTTGGGCCACAAGAGAAACATCGGTTTGTATCGAGATTGTTCATCAACAAATGAAGGCAACCTAAGATCATCAGATGAGCTATGCTGATAAGCGTTGAAAGGACTTGGAGCTCAAAATGGATGATATGATTTTTGTGAAGATTTCACCATTGAGGAATGTTGTCCAGTTCAAAAATAAAGGGAAGTTAGCTCCAAGAGTTGTTACACCATTTCCGATAGTCAAGCGAATTGGAAATCTCGCATACAGATTGGATTTACCCAAGAAGATGTCAAGTGTACATAATGTTTTTCAGGTGTCTTTTCTACGGATGTATGTGCACGATTCGAATGTCGTGGTATCTCCAGATCAGTGCGAAGACCTAGAAGTTGTGTCCATAGTTTCGAGACCTCGTAAGCCACTTCGCGATGTGAGGAATGACACGATCCATCTTAGGAGGAAGACAATTAAGCTATTCAAGGTACAATGGAGTAAGAATGATGACGATTGTACGTGAGAAACAGAAGAGAGTACGAAGACGATCCATCCAGAACTCTTCGTTGTAAATAAGGATTAGATCTACCTTAATTACTACCCCAATCGATCGGCTCTCTATCCTGTAAATACCCTGTGCCGGCCCCGAAGTGGGATGTATCACTTCCTAAAGTGGCAACCCCAAATAGATAGCCATAACTACTGTTGCTATAACATCTTATTTTCCCAAGAATGCAGATCCATGCACGCACATGACTTTGTGGAATGCGCTATCAGACACCTCTGGTGTAACACCCAGTGATTTTAAATATTAAAAATTAACGAATTTAAGAATACTTAAATTCAAATGTGAAAAATAAGGGAAATGGGTTATGCAATTGCGTACGTCTCGGAATTCTGCTTGAGATAGAGTCTGAGTTTGCATGAATTGGACTCTGTATGAAGAAGTTATGGTCTTCCGAAGTTTCAGAATTTAAATAAATTAAAAACATCTCAGGTCCAGAAAATTTGAAATTCAAATTCAGGCAGGGGAGCAGGCTGGGTGGGAATTCTCCCGCCCAAGGGCCAGGTCGACCTGGGGGTCGACCTACCCATATAGGTCGACCAGTGGGTCGACCTGGGGGTCGACCTGCCGCCCCGGGCAGATCTGAAAGATGATGACATTTTGACTCACTGCTCAGTCATTAGGGCTGAGGTGTTATTCTATCTTGACTAGATGGTCTTGATCGCTTCTAGGTTAATCTGACGGCTCTAAGTTAATTAAAATTCTATATAAGCAACATAGCTCTCAACCTAAAATCACACTAATTCATACCAAGAGCCGCCATGCCGTCAATGGAGAACCTAGAGTAGCCGCCATTCTCTTTCAACACTAAAGCAAGATAGAAGCAAGAATCAAAATCAAATCTAAATTAGAATAACAATTAGTCTACATCAAAGGCGAGCAATTCAGTTTCAGAATACAGATCCTAGAAAAACAAGACTGTTCTTTTGGTTGTGAGTACTATTTCTTTCATAATTGTATTATTAAAGTTATGGTACTCGCCAGACTTTAAGTCTGACCCCCTTTATTTTTGCCTCTTTTCTTCCTCCCCCCCCCCCCCCCGGGTTCTCAAGGTGGGACTAGTACTAGTGGAGCTTGATCAAGATCTTTCTCTCTCTCTTTTGGAAGTGCTTGAATTGCTAAAAGTAAAGTTTAGCTCATCTCTTTTATGGCTACTTATGTTGGGGTTTTGCTTTTTATTTTATGTACTCAGAAAACAAATTGTCAAGATGGTTACTAAGTGTACTTGATTTTTCTGTGGATTTATGTTGTTGTTGTAAAAACTATTTCTTTGCTGCAATAAATGTAGATTTGAAATATTTCAAGTACCAATATATGTATCTGTCTTGTTATATTATGTTCTATTCACCAATAATACTTCATGAAAGTTAATGCATTCCCTTTAAGAGTGACATTAATGGACGTGGGGTGTTACATGTGGTATCAAGGCTGAAGGTTAACAGAACAGATATGACTTTTTGAAAAATTGTTTTTCAAAAGCGTTTTATAAAGAAATACTTTCAAAAGTATGTTTCAAGGAGAGTATTTTCAAGAGAAAAGTTTGTTTTACAAACATAACCCCAAGAGCCATATATATTTCTTTCGAATTCTCCATTTTGAATCTCTTCATTTTCTTTTCGGCATGTCTGGGTTACCCGAGATACCGGAGGGAATACCGATACCAACCTGGTTCAGAAGGTATTTGGAGGCTAGGGCCACCGCCGCAGGCCCAGCAGACATCCCTCCTCCCACAGCTGCAGCCGCTCCTCCTCCTCCCCCTCCCCGTGTTGATACTTTTTCAAAGGTATGCAAAGACTTTCGAGCAATGGGCGGAAAAACTTTTCATGGATCAGAGACGTTTGTTGACGCTCGAAATTGGCTTAAGGAGGTAGAAGACTTGTTTGGTATCTTCGAGGTAGAAGATGTAAGGAAGGTCCAATTGGTCGCTTGGTTAATGAAGGACAAAGCCTCGTTTTGGTGGGCGGTCACGAATGGAGAGCGTCCAGTAGAGACATGGATGGATTTCAGACATAGGTTCGAGATGAAATTTCTCTCACGAGCAGAAGAAAAATTATACATGGAAAGATTCTTGGCATTGAAGCAAGGGAATTTATCTGTAAAGGAGTATGTCAACAAGTTCAATCAGTTGGCGAGGTTTGGCTTAGACTTGATGAACGCACCTGAAAAGAAGGCCCTGAGGTTCGTTAAAGGTTTGAATGAGCCCCTACATGGGTTAGCTATGACCCACATTCCTATGAGGGCTACCTTTGATAAACTAGTTGACATGGCACTTATGCATGAAGAGGAGAAACGCGCTAATGCTAATAAGGCACCAGAAAAGAAAGGGGATCAAAAGAAGCCACAGCAGCAACCTAAGAAAGGTGGTAAGGACAATAATAGCAAAGGAAAGAAAAGATGCTTTAATTGTGGAACACCAAGCCATCTGAGCAAGGACTGTAGGAAGAAGAAGAAGACTGGTTGTTTCCACTATGGAGAGGCAGGACATCTAATTAAAGACTGCCCGAGGAAACAGGGACAACGGCAAAGAACTGGGTCTACTTCTAGAGGAAAGATTCAGGCTCTCATGGCACCAGGGCAGGCAAGAGGGAAGGTTCACACTCTCATGGCGCCAGGACAGGAAAGAAGTAGAAACATTTCTGTTGAAAGTTTGGTTTTTCTGTTTGATCATCCTGTTCGTACTTTATTTGATTTTGGTGCTTCACACTCGTTTGTGACTGCTTCATTAGTTGAAACACTGCACCTAAATACTAGTCTAGTTACGGATTCCACAGTAGTCTCAAATCCTATTGGTGGTTTGGCTCATCTATCAATGATTTGTCGGGATTAGAGAGTGTCTATTTTGAGCGTTGAGTTTGAATGCAACGCCTTCGTTCTTGGCTTCAAGGGCTATGGATTGATTCTAGGCATGGATTGGTTATCCAGTAATGGTGCTATCCTTGATTGTGAAAAGAGAGTGGTTAGACTTATGACTCTCCTTGGCAACACTCTCGAAATCTTTTGTAACCCCATATACTCTGTTATGCTTAGTTACCTAGAATCACTTGATGCGTCTGTTGAAAACTTGCAGTCTGTTAGAGTAGTCTGTGAATACTCAGATGTATTTGAAGAGGTGAAGGGCTTACCTAGAAAGCGGGAGATAGACTTCCGCATATACGTTGTTGATAATGCAAAACTCGTAGCTCTACCTGTTAGACACATAGCTCCTAGGGAGAGAAAAGAGCTCAGTAAGCAAGTAAAAGAGCTGCTCGAAAAGGGGTTTATAAGGCGGAGTTTTTATGAATAGGGTGCTGAACAAGATGACCAAGAAGAATAGGCACCCACTTCCTAGAATATATGACTTGTTTGATCAACTTGTAGGTGCGTCTGTTTTCTCCCAACTGGATTTGGCTACTGGGTTCCATCAGCTAAGAGTGGCTGAAGACAGCACTGATAAGACTGCTTTCAGAACCCCGGATGGCTTCTTCGAATGGCTTGTCATGCCTTTCGGCTTGACAAACGCACCCGCTTACTTCGTTGACTTGATGAGTAGGGTGTTTAGAGAATTCCTTAATAAGTTTGTGGTGGTCTTCATAGACGACATTTTGATTTTCTCGAAGAATGAAGAAGAGCATGCTATGCATTTAAGGGAAGTCATGGATACTCTTCGTATACATCAGCTGAAGGCCAAATTCTCCAAATGCCATTTCTGGAGAGAAGAGGTGAGGTTTCTTGGACATGTGGTGTCCAAAGAGGGGTTAGCCGTGGACCCCGCAAAAATAGTTGCGGTGCAAGATTGGAAGGTTCCACGGAATGCAACCGAAGTCTGAAGCTTTCTTGGGCTAGCAGGCTTTTACCGAAAATTCATTAAAGACTTTGCTAAAATCTCAGCCCCACTCACAAGATTAACGAAGAAGAACCTAACTTTTGCTTGGTATTTGGATTGCGATATTGCTTTCCAATGTTTGAAAAGGGCTCTAACAAAAGCCATAGTTCTGACATTGCCGGATGGGAGCAAGATGTTTACCGTATACACGAATGCATGTGGTACGGGACTAGGTGCTGTCTTGATGCAAGAAGGGAAGGTAGTAGCTTATGGAGGCAGACAGTTGAAAGTACATGAGAAAAAATATCCAACCCATGATTTAGAGTTGGTTGCCATCATCTTTGCACTTAAGTCTTGGCGCCATTATCTTCTAGGTGAGACGTTTGAATTATATACTGACCATAAATCATTGAAGTACCTTTTCTCGTAGAAAGATCTTAACTTAAGATAGCAAAGGTGGATGGAATTTTTGGCCTTCTATGAATTTGAGATTTCCTTTACCCCAGGCAAGGGCAATGTGGTAGCGTATGCCTTAAGTAGGAAGAAGCTGACCTTGAGTCCTCTCTTTGTAGAAAGAAAAAACTTGGAGTACATAGCGAACTTTAATTTTAGACCCTCCTCTGAAATTGTGCCTGGTCTGTTAGCATCACTAGAGGTGCGGCCTACTCTTTTGGACTCAACAGGAACCGCGCAACGAGAAGACCCTCAACTAGTTGATGTGATAGATAAGCTGGTTGGGGGTGAGACTTCTAGTCACCTCAATAGATACTCCATCGATGATATGGGTTGGTTGAGACAGGATGGAAGGCTATGCGTCCCATAAGAATGGGATTTAGTGAAGATGGTTCTCGAAGAAGCGCACCATTCTAAACTGACCATACACCTATGCGAAGACAAGATGTATAAAGATATAAAAAGGGTTTTCTTTTGGAAGGGCATGAAGAGTGATGTAGCTGAGTTCATCGCTAAGTGTTTGATATGCCAGCAAGTCAAAGCGGAGCAGAAGAAGCCCGGTGGTCTGCTTCGTCCTCTCGAGGTCCCACAGTGGAAGTGGGATAGCATTTAGATGGACTTTGTTGATTGGTTGCCTAGGTCAAGAAGGGGCAATACCAGTATTTGGGTAATAGTGGACAGGCTCACTAAAATCGCTAACTTTATACCCGTTAAAAATAGAAGGACCGCCTCGTCCCTTGCATCCATTTATCTTAAAGAAACAGTTCGACTCCATAGGATACCCTCCACCATAGTGAGCGATCGAGATCCTATCTTTACGAGCGAGTTTTGGAAGAGTTTGCAAGAGGTAGTTGGAACGCATTTATGCTTAAGCACAACCTATCACCCCCAAACCGATGGTCAGACGAAAAGGGTGAACAGAGTATTAGAATACCTCTTGAGATTGTGCATTCTTGACTTTGGAGGGACATGGGAGGATCATCTTCCATTGGTGGAATTTGTTTACAACAATAGCTATCAAGCCACCTTAGGCATGGCGCCCTTCGAAGCTTTATATGGAAGACCGTGTCGATCACCAACTTGTTGGTGGGAGTCTACAGACAAACTCGTACTAGGACCGAACATGATTAGAGAGACCTCAGAAAAGGTGGACTTGATAAGAAGACGGATGAAGGCTGCACAAGATAAACAGAAGTCCTACGCAGACAAAAGAAGAACTGACCTTGAGTTTAAGGTTGGATATAGGGTGCTCCTTATATCTCCCTTGAGGAATGTCATTCGCTTTGGGTCCATAGGAAAGCTAGCACCAAGATTTGTTAGTTCGTTTCCTATCATTGAAAGGATTGGGACGATGGCTTACAGAGTAGAGCTACCCGAGAGATTGGCTGGAGTTCATAATGTTTTTCATGTTTCTCAACTACGAAAATGCTAACATGAATCTGCGGAAGTGGTGGAGCTGAGCATACTTGAGGAAGTAGAAGTGGAACGAGAAGCGACTGTGAGAAGAGTTCCAACTCGTATCTTGGGAACGGAAGTCATAAAGCTACGCAATCGGGAAGTCAAGCTTGTAAAAGTTCAATGGAGTGATGTTGTGGAAGATGCGACTTGGGAAACTGAGAGCAAAATACGCGCAGCCTACCCTTTTCTCTTTGAGGGTACCTCCTTGATCTCTTTTTCCATAAGTTTATTCATGCTTAAATCTATCTTTCAAGTATATCTCCTCAGTCTTATTCTTTATCCTTAGGTAGAAACCGATGGATGTAAACATGTGTTTGAAACATGTTATGATTGATGGTTGTGAGTGGTTGCTAGTGGTTGCTCGTGGATGCATGTACACACACTTTAGGCACTCGATTGGCTCAATCACTTTCATATTGCATATAAATGTGTGTGCATATTTAAATTAATGGATGTATAATGGTTGTGTTATCATATGGATGTTGCATTTAGATGAATGGATGTGCACACATGTAGAAATAATAGGTATCATTAGGGTACTTCCGCATACATAATGGATGCATGGCACTATCATGATTTGCATTAAGGAGGTCAACTGAATCAGTAGACCGTCTGATTTTACATTAGATAAGGAACATATACACACACTATTTGCATATGTTCATACGACAATAGAAATCTTTTAAGGACAATGGATGCTTGTGTTCGATGGTTGAGTAGATGGATGATTGGATGTTAGGATATACATTCTCCTTAAACTGGAGATTTCGGGGGCGAAATCCTTTAAGGAGGGGAGAATGTAACACCCCGTGATTTTAAATATTAAAAATTAACGAATTTGAGAATACTTAATTTCAAATGTGAGAATTAAGGGAAACAGGTTACGCAATTGCATTCGTCTCAGAATTCTTCTTGAGTTAGAGTCCGAGTTTGCGTGAATTGGACTCCGTATGAAGAAGTTATGGTCTTCCAAAGTTTCAGAATTTAAATAAATTAAAAACAGCTCAGGTTCAGAAAATTTGAAATTCAAATTCAGGAAGGGGAGCAGGCTGAGCGGGAATTCACCCGCCTAAGGGCCAGGTTGACCTGGGGGTCGACCTACCCATACAGGTCGACCAGGAGGTCGACTTGGGGGTCGACCTGCCCTCCCTTCCCCCCTCCTCCCCCCTCCCCCCCGGGGGAAGATCTAAAAGATGACGACATTTTGATGCACCGCTGAGTCATTAGGGCTGAGGTGTTATTCTATCTTGACTGGATGGTCTTGATCGCTTCTAGGTTAATCTGACGGCTCTAAGTTAATTAAAATTCTATATAAGCAACATAACTCTTAACATAAAATCACACTAATTCATACCAAGAGCCGCCATGCCATCGATGGAGAACCTAGAGTAGCCGCCATTCTCTTTCAACTCTAAAGCAAGATAGAAATCTAATCTAATCTAAATTAGAATAACAATTAGTCTACATCAAAGGCGAGCAATTCAGTTTAAGAATACAGATCCCAGAAAAACAAGACTGTTCTTTTGGTTGTGCGTACTATTTCTTTCATAATTGTATTATTAAAGTTATGGTACTCGCTAGACTTTATGTCTGACCCCCTTTGTTTTCGCCTCTTTTCTTCCTCCCCCTCCCCCCAAGTTCTCAGGGTGGGACTAGTGCCAGTGGAGCTTGATCAAGATCTTTCTCTCTCTTTTGGAAGTGCTTGGATTGCTGAAAGTAAAGTTCAACTCATCTCTTTTATGGCTACTTATGTTGGGGTTATGCTTTTTATTTTATGTACTCAGAAAACAATTTGTCAAGATGGTTACTAAGTGTACTTGGTTTTTCTGTGGATTTATGTTGTTGTTGTAATTAAACTATTTTCCGCTGCAATAAATGTAGATTTGAAAATTTTCAAGTACCAATATATGTATCTGTCTTGTTATATTCTGCTCTATTCACCAATAATACTCCATGACAGTCAATGCATTCCCTTTAAGAGTGACATTAATGGACATGGGGTGTTACATCCACCCATATGAACCTCTTATAATCAGGTTAGTAAGCGTGCCCTGACCCCTACCTGGTTCGGGGTCCCCCTTTGGATACTAGTATGGGTTACTGACTGATACGGGCCCCACACAACAGATGATACAAGTCACCCTAGGCTTGTGTCCCACTACTAGGATTTTGACAGGTTATGCCTAACAGATTAGCAAACCTGAATAACCCCAACATATAAAACAGTTTAAGTTTGTCAGGTTCGTATAACCCCTACAAATTTAACTGATTTACTTAATCCCCTCATTGATTCAAGCAAGTTTACGTAACCCTTACACAATTTGATAGGTTCATATAATCCCTACATATTTAAAAAGGTTAAGTATTACAGGTTAACAGGTATTATCATTCCCCATTCATGTTTGTAATGCACCAGACCTCTCACATTAAATTGACCACTTGTGGATGCTGGATATGCCGGGCGGTTCCGGAAAACTTCTACCATAAGATGGACTTGACCAAGTGTCTTAGCACTGTTACGTGTATATTTATGCATTAGAACCCTCACATTAAATTAACCACTCATGGATGCTGGATATTTTGGACGGTTTCGGGAAGACTTCTATCATAAGTTGAATCTAACCTCGTGTCTAAGTTCGGTTACCATTTCTATTTATTGTAAATTTAGGCATATTCATTCTTGAATAATTATTCATGTTCATCAAAGGTTTGTCATCCCCGACCCTCAAGTCATAAATCATCGTATAAGATATTCCCCAAATTGAAGTCTTAGATCACAATATAGGTTATGCCCCCAAATCCTTGTCATGTTTTGTAATACAAGTTATGCCCCAGTATATCATTCCCAATTTCGTTCGTTCGCATATTTCAGCGATAGGCCTAGGCTCGAAGGTAGTCTGGCTATAAAAATAAAAAGTGAAGGAGGGACAGAAGAGAACAGAAATAAGCATAATAACAGAATAGGCATATGATAATAAGAATGGGCATAATAGAGTCAGGCATGTAAGGACTAAACAGTAGATCTGGTGTACAAGTAATGGTAGACCTATTTAGTTATGATTCTGGTTATTAACAGGCATAGGTTTAGATCCAAACTTATAAACATGTCAGGAGTACTTATTTAATGTTTATATCTAAAAATAACATGAACTCATAGAGACTGGATCTAAAGAACAGAGAAATGAATGTTGATGTTGTAGTAGAGATTCTTGGATACGTATGAGCCATTGTTGTAGAAGAATATGCTGATTCAATCTGAGCTAGGCAGCATCTCGTTGTCTCCATTGTTTTGGGTGAATAAAACAACAGAAATGAGGTCCTATATATAGCCTCAATCCAACGAATCGGGTCAAGAAACCAGTCCAGGTTCAGAGAAATAATCTGGCTGGATCCCCCGGTGGGTCGACACCCCCTTGTGTGGGTTGACCCTAGGGTCGACCCCCAACGGGTCGATCCCCCGTGTGGTTTCCCTCTCTACGTTTTTGAATTATTTTGAATATTCTGGATTGGTTTGTTTATATATTTTTTGCTTATATGTATAAAAACTTCAAACTTAATAATTTCCTCATATGATGTCCGTTTTACGCAAATGCAGATTCTATCTTAAGAAAAATTCTAAGACTAACGAAATGGTGCAATTCATTTTACTTAATTAACAATATTTAATTAAGTATTCTTTTTTTACCTTTATAGTATTCTTTAAAATTACGGGATGTGACATTCTCCCCTACTTAAAGGATTTCGTCCCCGAAATCTCCAAGTTAAGAAGAATGTATATCCTAACGTCGATCATTCATCTACTCAACCACCAATCACAGGCATCCATTCTCCTTAAAAGGTTTCTGTATGAACAAATGCAAAGGTGTGTATATATGTATGCTAATGTGAAAAATCAGGTGGTATACTGATTCAGTTGACCTCCTTAATGCAATGAATGTTAGTGCCATGAATCCAATCATGTATGCAAATAATCCTAATATATCATATAAACTCTAAATTTGTGCACAACCATCCATACAAATGCAACATCCATACGATGACATGCTCATTTGCATCCATAAAAAGAAGAAAAATGCACACTCATCCGTATGCAGTATATGAGAGTGATTGAGCCGATTTAGTGCATAATGTGTGTATTTGCATCTACGAGTAACCATTAGCAAACACTTGCATCCACTTACATCCGTCAAACATAACATGTTTCAAACACATGTTTACACCCATTAGTTTTCTACCTAAAGTTTGAAGGTTCGATCGATAGGATACAAATAAATGATAGAAACAAGTACATATAAAAGCTTGGAAAAAAACTAAGAATTTACTCTTAAAAAGAGAAGGGTATTTAGCGCGAATCTTGTCTTCAGTCTCCCAAGTTGCATCTTTGTTATCTTCTCCCCATTGAACTTTCACCAATTTAACCTCTCGATTGCGGAGCTTCCTAACCTTTGATCTAAGTATACGGGTAGGAACTCGTCTAACTGTTGGCTCCTTTTCTGCCGATACCTCCTCAAGCATGCTCGGCTCACCTACTTCTGTCGTATCGTGTAGTCACCTCTGCAAATGAGAAACATGGAAAAAAAATCATGAATGCCTACCAATCTCTCTGGTAGCTTTTCCCTATAGGTCATTTGGCCAATCCTCTCTGTTATGGGAAATGGCCCTACAAACCTTCGCGCCAATTTCCCTACACATCCGAAGCGAACTACATTCCTAAAAGGTGATACCTTAATGAAAACCATGTCTCCTGCCTCAAACTCAATATTAGTCCTCCTCTTATCTGCATATGACTTCTGCCTGTCCTGAGCTGTCTTCATGCATCTGCGGATAAGATCAATCTTCTCTAAAGTCTCTCTAATCATCTCAGCTCCAAGAAGTAGCCTTTCTGTAGATTCCCGCCAATAAGTCGGTGATCTACAGGGTTGTCCATACAATGCCTCGAAGGGTTCCATGCCAATACTGGCTTGATAACTGTTGTTGTAGGTGAACTCCACCAATGGAAGATGCTCTTCCCAAGTCCATCCGAATTCTAGGATACACAGCCTCAAAATATCCTCAAGAACTTTATCCACTGCTAACAGCATTTACTGTGGGTCGTCCACACTATCTAAACAAGATTATCACAAAGGAGCTAGTACAGACACTAGGCTACTACACTTCATACATACTCTACGCAGGGATACAGTACATTACATGGTTTACATACTTCATAAGGAAGCACATTACATACAGATACAAAATAAAGATAGAAACACACAAAGTACTGCCTACGCATAATAGCACAGGATAACTGGAAAAATTACATACCGGACACAACAAGTGTGTACAGAGTACATGACATGGAGACTACTGCAAAATAATATAGAATGACTACACAGCTGCAGCGGAAATTTCTCTAGCACCACACCTAAACAGTAGATCTCCTTACCTATCGAGCCATACTATACATATGCTAGCACGTAATACTTAGCCATGTACAACATAACTTCACCTGATGTTCTTCCATACCACCCACTCATGATGCCTACCAAGAAACAATAAAGAGTTTGCTCTGGTAATCTCCACCGGAAAGACGTGCTACGGTAAGAGCCAAGGCTTCACGTGTGTAGCCAATCAACAACCAAAATTACCCCAGAAAAAATGGAATCGAACAAAGAGCGGATGGACAACATGGCCATGGAAACATAAGCATATTCATCAGCCACTGATAAAAACTCAGACAGTAGTTTGCACCCATTGAAGGCTAAATTCGATGTGTTTTCCATCATGAGAATAATCCACAACCGGTGAAAACAAATCCAAGCCAATCAGTAGTGAATGATAAAATGCAGTAGCATAGTTCAAATCCGAAAACCGATAGTAACTGGATCTAAGATCGTTTCATCAAAAAACTTAGATCTAGATTGACTAATAGGTATGCAGAGGTGAATCACGCGTGACGTAAGCTAGGATTTGTGGAGAAGATAAACTGTGGAACGATTAAGAGTTAAGAAAAGATTGTGAAGGGAGAAAGAGTGCGTGAAGAAAGAAGAATGGTGGATTTTCCTTGACGCCATTTATGAAGACCCCTGCATATGAAGCTTTTTTTTATTCTATTAAGTTAAATTAAATTTAAGAATGAAGAAATATTGATTTAAAATAAGGAAGTAATTTTGAAATTAAATATATATAATAAAATAGTGAGAAAAGATTGAAATAAGAATTCAATGCCAACCAGAGATTTAACATAAATATAGACACAATTACTTTTTATTTCTTGAACTCCTAAATTCTTATTACTCATGAGTCTTGTATGTTGAATATAACAGTACGATTTTTGTTTGATGATAATAAACATATATTATTCTATAAATGTGTTTGTAATTGTACCATTCCATATTTCATCTTACATAGAAATAAATATTTATTGAATAAAACGCTATTGCACAGAATATAATATTCAAAAGTATTTTTATTTAAATAAATATTTTATTTCAACATTTAAATTGGTATATATTTCTAACTCCACTATTGTACATTCCACTATGACAAATACATTCAATTTCATTTATTACATTCAGTCCTCACTACAACACTTAAGATTCACTCAATATTGCTCAGTTTACCCATACAGACTCATATACATTCGTTGACACACATTCTATCTTCTTGTGCTTAAGATTCAGTCCAGTCACCCATATGCCTGTCACAGAAACACACACAGAGTAAACTAGAACAAAATAGATTTAAATTCTAGCAAATATAAATTTATTTTAAATTTTATTTGCCTAAGAATTTTTGGTGTGTTTCTCATCATTTTTCTAGACTTGGTCTGATATATATATATATATATATATATATATATATATATATATATATAGACTCTAGACTGCTTATGATATTCATAGTGATTCACTGTAAATACCACAAGGCAGATTGAATTCTAGTTAGTGCCTACAGATCAGCCTCAACACGGCTATAGTGGTCTGCTAATCAAGACCAGCCTCAACTCAAAATTGTGGTCTGCTGATCTTGTCCGACCACAACTCATCGTATAGTGATTTTCTGATGTAAAAAGAGAATATACTTGGACATGCACAATACATGTATATACTTGCATGTGTATGTATGTACACATATATATTGATAATGTGTAGGTGAATAGGTTCGACTTGCAAATCATTACAGCCCAAAATACACAACGTTTGTGCAACATATATGAAATGATCAATGGTGCATGGCAACGCACGCACAATGGACTGGCAAATATGAAGAAAATTACATGGCATGGTCGAGTTAATGTATGGAACAATTTCCAGTCCAAAACAAGGATGGTCAAGCCAAGCCAGTGACCAAATTTACAAGTCAAGTTTTAGCATGCATATGGCAGTAAACAGATTAATCAAAGAACAGGTGCAACATACATGTCAAGTGCACCAAGAAAACCAGAAAATGATGTACACAAACGCAAATAAGAACAATGGTTTAAAGACTGGACAAATACAACTGTGCAACTCAAATGTAAATTGGTTCAGGTCGAGAGAAACGGCAAATGTAAACCAGCATGTTCAAGACAAAACAATGGATGCACAAGCCAAGAATCAAGTGGCATCACACACCAATGCATTCCAGAATACATGAGAACATTTCAAAGCATCTCAAGCCAAGTACATGCAAATAGGAATAGAGGGATGTCATGCAGTCATGACAAAACATGGCAGATGAGAAAGTAAAGCAATTTTCAATGCACAAGTATATGTGCTAAAACCCATAAGGTCAAACCAGAGCAGAAGACAACTAAACATAACAAGTCAGCAAGCATGAATAAAGTCATGGCAAGTGATGCATGCAATGCTCCAGGTCCAGACCAGCAAAAACAGGGTCAACCAAAGCTTTCAGGTCCAATAGAAATGCCAAGTAATAACAACAACACATAAATGGCCATGGCATCAAGAATACATGCAACAAATTTTACTCAAGATCAAGTCAAGCATGGATGAACATGATTCAAGAAAGAGTGCAAGCATATAATTCAACCAAATGTATAACATCCCAAAATAACCAAATACATGCACAGTTTTTGTTCATGTGCAGTAATAATGGAGCAATAGAGAAGTGGCAATACAGTGTACAATGGGATGTGCACACTTACAACCCAGTTAGCACATTGGCTCGTGTACATGTGCACTACACATTTACATGGTGCAGCATATACATATAGCACGAAAAATGTGTACAAGTAGCAAGCTACATTGGTTCAACATGCACAGAGAAATGAAACAAAAACGGGAAGCTTGAAAATTCACAAGGCAGTATGGAGTACATCATGCAACGACATACATGGCATGTAAGGTCAAAGCAATGAGTAGTTTAAAATTGTGGCAGTATAAAATAAAATGGTGCAAACACGCATAACAACATTGATGTTGGAGCACATGCAATGTACTAAAGACCAGAGGAAATATTCCCAATATAGCAGGTAGTATTTGGCAAGATAAATTTCAATGTTTCCAAATGTGCAAACTATTGAAATTAGCATAAGTTTTTGTTTTCAGGAAATTAGGAAGAATTCAATAATCAAGCATCACATAAAAAACCATTAGGGCATTTAAAGATGTAAATTTCGGTCAGAATGATTCCAAGTTTTCAAAACTTTCCAAATATTTTTAAGAGCAATTATTTGCAGGAAATTAACTCAAATATTTCCAAAAACCAATTTCACACACATACAGTAATACATCAAGCAGAAATCACGCAAGGATGAACACAATATCAAAGCCAAATCTATCGGGTGAAACCAGAGTGGTTTTAGGGTTTTAAACCCTATAAATAACATCATTCATCACATGCAATGAATTATCGAAACAAAGTAAATTCTTTCAATCATCAAGAAAAATAAATCGGAGAATACTCATGGTTTCAATCTCAAAGCCAATCCTAATCGAACAGCCACAGACAAACAAACTTTCGAGATACTAGAGAATCAAATTAAATCAAAGATTCAGGGTCGCAATTTGGAAGAAATTAGCAAAACCCTAAGTTTATATTCGGCCATCAAAGAGACAAGAGAAGCTGATATTTCAAGTGAATAAAATTAAAGGGGAGTCGAATTTTTTTAACTTGTTTATAAGGGGTTTTGATTTTTAAGTTTGTTCAATTCTCTTGTAATTGACTATAGTTTCCTAGTTTTATGTAAACTAGGGTTTACGAGTTACAGGTTTGTAATTAGGGGAAATCTGATATTGGGGATAAAGATCAGTGCAGGGTATTGAGCGTACGATTATAACAGTTGGGAGCGGGTGTCGTGAGTTTACAGGGAATTGTAAGCATAAAAATTGTTTTAATTCTTAGTAAGAAAATTTTGGGAATGCAGCAGTAGGCAGGGGTTTGCCGAAGCTGGGTAAAATCCATGTCATTTATTTTCTTTATTTATTTATTATGTTGTGATCTGTGCTAAGATATTTTTATATTCCTCAAAACTACAATAAACTCTATTCACCCCCTCCCCCTCTAGGGTTAACTTAGATCCTATATTGTATCTTGAACTCTTCTCCTTTGAAATCTAGATTCTCTAAACTGTAAAATCTTCAATAATTAGTACCTGCATATATTTCATGTATATGCAAACATATATATATATATATATATTAAATAGTGTTAGTATATATTTTTATAACAATAATAGTTAAAACGAGGTTGTTGTCATCAAAACCAAAATTACAACCATCTCAATCCCTAACAACGCCATCATGGCATCGAATATATTGGTCGTCGGGACTTTCCATCCTCGATCCGCCTTCACTAACTACCCCTGATGCAAAATTGTTCCGAACTGTGTTTCTTGTGTCCGAGCTCATCTTGAAAATGTAGCAAGAAGAGTCCATACGAACTCAAGAAACGCAGCAACGATGCGCAAGTGTGGAATTTATACTATAATATATAGTGTAAATTCAGCAAAATACAAATATATTTCTCTTATGCGTATACGTTCTAATTCTTTGGTTAAATCGTATAGCCAAAGCTCTGATACCAAATGTGACGACTGCCCCTTGCCACTTGCATGTAAATAGATAAAATTGTTTGTTATGACATGCCAAGCTAGTATGGGCTAGCCATCAAATGTGATAATCAAAAGCATACATGTCGTATATCTCAAAACGCGTGGACAATATATTATAATAAACACAGATAGTAATGTAGTTATAGATAACAGAACAAAAAGCTTCTGAAATATCATCAAAACCATAGAGTCATGTACAAGAAATCCATATTAAACGAATACATGTCATCCTTACTAAAACCCTTAGAGTACGCTCATAAGCGGAAAGCAATATATATAAGTAACTGTATGCTATAGCTCTACCAAGCTAATCCCCAACCTGGCACTTCCTATAACCTGAGTTGCTATCTAGTCTACTCACCAACATCGTGATGAGTACCCAAGAAAATAAGAAGAAACATAAAACCTTTAGACAGAAAATAATCTGGTGTGAGCGATAAGATCTATCAAAAGCTGTGTTACGAAATATGTAAATAGGCAGGTTAAGTCTCATACTTGACCTGTTCCTACAACCAAAGATTCAACACATAATAATACCATAATATATGCTACTCAAAAAAATAATGATACACAAAGAAATAACATAAGAAGTGGGCTAAGTCATAAGATAAGAGAATCTATCTGGCCCTCTCGGCTCTCATTCCCTATCTTCTGTAGTCCCTATAGGTGATAGTTTAACCAAGAGGTGAAAGCGTAAGTGATGAACAACCATAGCAACTGTCATCCAGATCGAGCTATCACCTTCTAAAGCCATGAATCCAGTACATCTTCCTTCAGGACCTAAATGTCTAGCAGCTTAGGTGCCCTTACTTACTAAATCAAGGCATATTATCTTATTGTGCTAATGGGACCCGACTGTCGAGCACATATTCCTTCATGGCCTAACTGTCCAACGCACCGTTATCTTAAGTCGACACTAGAACTCTCCGAGCTATCAACGATCCATAGGAGATCCGACATTGGTGCCTCTCCACTCCGTCTAAAGGTTGAGTCACAACTCTTCCAAATCCATTATCATACAGCTTCGTTTACTTAAAGCTGCTTTATTTCTACGTAGTTGTGCTACTTCACATGCTAATCATAACCTCCCCTTCGAACCACTCATATGGGTCTCCCGTCGAAGAGTTCATTGCTCGATCATGCCATAACTCTCAAACCACAACAGCAACTATCAAACCGAGACACCCGGAACCATCCAGAAAACCACCTCATTCCCTATGAATCTCATCTCCATCCAACCCATCGTATGGATCGGAACTGGCCTATAGGCTGTGGACTTGTACGGGTCCATGCACTTAACCAATTCTTTGCTAAGTACTTTGGATCCTCAAAGTACATCTTCCTTAGGCTCCACTTACTACAAATTCATCTACTATAGGTCTATGATGATTCCCTAACGATCAATGGCATGGAATATTTTCTTCCCGTCGCATGCTAACTCCACTTGACTCCAAATTTTACCCATGACTTGCCAATTATCCCACGAGTCCGCACAAAAAGTTTGGAGTCGAAATGAAGCTTCCCCATGGACCTGTGCTGACCCATAAGCCATGGACCACTGCTAGTCGTTGTACTTAGCACATTTTTGACTCAAAAATTTTGTGTGTCTTTCCGCCGCCTTGTAGAGCTCAAGCCCCAAATTTCGAGCGATTTTGATGACCTATAATTCTATTGCACTCAAATCTTCGTTCAAGCACTTAATTTCGTTGACACTAACATTAAAAATCAAGTATAACATCCATATCGCTATTGCAATCATTCAAATAGCAAACATATGATTCAAGAACCATACTGAAGCACCCAAATCCATATAGCATCATGAAACAATCATTCATATTCATAGATTAGGTATATATCTACAAATGAATCTAAACTTATCATTTTAACCCATTTTCACTAGTTTTATTATCCTTAAGGTTTAAAAATGGGATATTGACATATATGATCCTAATCCAGTGCGATCTAATACAAGTATGACAAAAATGACTAATCTAAGCATACATTATAACATAGTGCAGTGAGAGATCTAAATCACTCATCAATCAATGTAGTTAATGGGGATCAATGTAAAACTGATTTGGGCAGCAAGGAAATGAATGAAATTTCCCTTAGATGATGCAAAATATGTGGATTAATGATGATCTAATCTCTTCTAAAAGTTTGGAGGAGATTATAAGTGATTTGATTGTATTTTTGGGATTTTGGAGGAAGAGCTAGAGGATCTTAGCTCTTTTGACTGCTCGGCAAATAATAGAGTACCCTAACTAGTCTCTCTGGCCCCTATTTATAATACCATCTCTTAACCCTTATGGGCTTGCGTAATTAACCCATTAGTTTGCCTGATAGTCTGCTCAACAGTCCATGAATCTTAAAACTGATATGCCTCCCTAACACCTGCACCAAATGTTTAAAGTGAACAGTCTATGTGAATGCCAACAATAAATCTTTCCAGTGGCACAAGTTTGAGCATGTATTCTGCGCCAATCAAAAGAAGTCACCAAAACCTGATACTCAAGGGTAAAATGGCCACAAAGCAATTTGGTAAAATTCGCAGATGTGTAAAATGTCCTAACTAACCATATATAAAAATATGGATATGATACGACCTAGTGTGAATAAAACAGAATTATTTTACGATCCTCTGATATGTAAAATACGGGTCGTCAAGTATATCTTCTCACGATCCTTTTGTTGTCCACTTGCATAGGCAACTACCCTATCTTCTTGCATAAGAATTGCTCCTAACTTTATCCTACAAGCATCTATGAAAACTTTAAACACCTTAGTCCTATGAGGATGATAAGGGCGGATGCATACATATGAGAATCCTTCAACTTCTCGAAAGCACTGCTACACTTATCACTCTAAGAAAACTAGAGATTTTTCTTAGCCAAAAGGGCCAAAGGGACTGCGATTCCTATAATAGCCCATTAACCATAAGAAACTCCTAACCTCCGTTGCATCATGAGGAACCTTCCATCCTTGACAGCTTCCACTTTTGCGGGGTCTATAGCCAAACATTTCCCTGAAATTATATGTCCAAGAAACTTAACTTCCTCTCTCCAAAAGTGGCACTTTGAAAACTTAGCCTGGAGCTAATTCTTCCTCAAGATTCCTAAGACCTCCCTTATATGATTCTCATGCTTTTTTACATCCTTAGAGAATAACAGTATGTCATCAACAAAAACGACAAATATCTTATTAAGAATGCCTCTAAACACGCTACTCATCAAATACACAAAGAAGGTGGGGGGAATTCGTCAATCAAAAGGGCAGCACCTTACATTAATGCAAACCATTTGGTGACCTAAATGATGTCTTAGGCTTGCTTTCCTAGGAAATTTTTAACTGGTGAAATTCTGTCTCTGGGTCCAACTGAGAAAAGATTTTAGCGTCTCCCGAATGATAAAGGTCATCTATCCTTGGCAAAGGATATCTATTTTTCTTGATCAATTTATTAAGCTCTCCGTAATTAACGCACGGAGATAATGATCCATCGCATTAGTAGCAAAAACCATGGGTGCTCCCCACTTCGAGTTACTCTGTCAAAATAACCTTTCTTGTAACAACTTTGAAATCTACTTATCCAACTGCCTTCTTTCTTTACGAGGCATATGCCTCAATGGCAATGAAACTGGTCTAGCATCCTTCTCAATATCTATCCAAAATGTGATCTCTTTATAGGGAAGAAGCCCCATTACTTCATCGAGACACTAGCTAGCCCTTCTAAATCAGAGGATAAAGAATGTAATAAGGCCGAATCCCTTATATATTTAACTATAGAAAGGTTTACTATTCTACGACTCTATACTCCTCAAAAAAATGATCTTACTATCGTGATCAAGAATGACTCTATAATGTAATATCCAATTCATCCCTAAAATAATACCATATCCCTTGAAATTCAAAACATACTTGTTACACGAGAAATCGACATCATTGATGTCTAGTACTAGGTCTTTGCGTATCAACAAGGGCTGCTTAGCTCCTTCTCTAGGATAAGAAACCACTACAGGACTACTAGCGATAGAAGTAGGAATTGAATGCTCTAGAATAAAATAGGGTACAGATAGAAGTCCCTAAAATAGAAATGACACCTTCAAGGGCTAGCTGTCCTTGGTCCTTCTGTAGTCGATCCATTAAGGGTGTTTCATTTAAAGCATAGCTCTACCCACTTGATCTCCCTTAAGCTTTGGAAGTTCCTAGCAAGATGTCCTTTTCTATGACAGTGATAACACTTCATTCGAATTCTTGCTTCATCAAATTAATTTGGTAGTCTTTGGTCTCATGCCTTTCTTGAATCTCCCACACTCCTTATCTTCTCTCTTGAATTTCCATTCTTTTCTTCTAAAAAAGGCTTTATCTTATTCTTTAAAATTTTCAAAATAACCTAACTCTTTTCAATCTTAACCTTCTTCACATCAACTTAAAGAGTATAAAATGGAAGTTTCAACAAGAATTTCAAATGTTTCTCTCGATATCACTTGCGATAACAACATCTCTCTAAGAGGTAAATTGAGTCCCTTCACAAATCTTAACACCTTGTTCATTGGCGTAACCACAAGTCCTCTCCAAAACTTTGACAACTCCATAAATTTAGTGATATACTCCCTTGAAGATTATCTTCTTGCTTAAGTTGCATGAACCTCTCTATAACGACCCGTATTTTACGTATCAAAGGATCGTAAAATATATTTATTTAATTCTCCATGGGTCAGATCATTCTCAACTTTTTATATGTTGTTTTTGGAAATGTGAGTCATGTCCATAATTTTTATCAATTTTATTTATGACCATTTTGCACCTATTAGTTTTGTATAGGGCATAACTTTTGACGGGAATTGAATCAGGTGATGGGAACGATTTCATTGGATCGAAAATGGTGTTTTTAATTCTGTAGATTGATTACATTAAAGATTGTGCTAAGCGGTTTGGAAGGAATCGTTGTTTTAGTGTTACACATTTGCTGAACATACTAATTAGTCATTAGTTGAATGATTAGTGAGGCCCATTAAGGCAAGGGCCGTTGGCTATAAATAGGAGGGTAAAGGTAACGAGAATGGTTTGGTTTCTTCATTCTCTCATTTGGTTGGGTGCATGTGATTCTCCAACTCAACCAAATACACCTCCACTTCATTAAATTCATAGATTTACATAAGAAGATTGAAGATAAACACTGAAAAGGGTTAGGTCGCATCAAACTAATTGATTCAGAGGCCATTCTTCCCTATTCTTTGCTGTCCAAATTAGAATTCATTGATTTCAAGCTATTTTATGGATTTAGTGAGTGATAAGCATGTCTCACGTGGATTCAATCGAGTATATGGGTTTATTTGATCTTATTTTCACCATTTCAAGTTGTTTTCACCTAGATCTAATCGAGGCAAGTATCTTTTCAATTCGAATCACCATAGGATCTAATCTAGCAAAATTATAACAGTAAATTCATGTGAAAATTCTATGTTTATGTAAGTTTAGATCCATTTATTGATTTATTTATTGTTTTATCATGATTTGGTGAGATTTATATGATTTTATGATGATTATTGATGTGATAATGATTGTTGATGATTGATTCCTTGGGTTATGGATCTTTTTGAATGAATTTGGTCGACTAGGATGAGTTATGTGCATAAATGTTTATCGTCGGAGATGGACCGTTCATTGAAAAGTAGATCTGGAGATGGGTCAGTTTGACATAAAGTAGATCTGGGCATGGATCATTCGGCATTGATGGATCACATGGAGTGTGGTCCAAGAAATGGATGGATCGGTCAGGATTAGCGTGGTGACGGGTCGCAGGCTGATGGATCGGAGGACCGTCGACTGGTTGAGCAATTGTTAAAGCAATCAAGTTGAGCTTGAACTGATGGATTGGAGCAAACATAAGTGGAAACATTGATGCATCATTGCGTAGATGAATGGATTGTGGTTTGATGGGTTGGCTCGAATATGTGGAACAAGTCGGTTGAAGCATAATGCGATGCAAAGGCGGGTAGTTCATGTGCATTGATCGATCGTAAGCTTAAGGGATCAGTCTGTGTTGGCAAGGAAGATTGTACCAGGGCTTATGGATCGGGTCAACGGTGAAGCGATGGATCGCATGGCTTTGGTCGTTGATGAATCAGTCGTGTGTACCGTTGATCATAGGGAAGTAGATCGTGAGTAAAGCACTTTGATAAAGGGTTGTATGGTGTGATCCAGTGGGATAGATCGGTGAACGATCTAGTAATGGATCGGTGGATGATCCATCTGATACTTGACCAAATGATGTTTATTTTGGTTCGACGATGGGCGAAGCTTCGAGGGAAATTCAGATGGAATCTTCGAAGAAAAGCGAAGTGTTCGTTGATCAACGAAATACAACGAAATTTCGCAGACGACTCAAGGATGTTTGAGACCATGGATAATGGTTGCTCGAGAAGGCGCTTGAGCTTATGGATAGTCATCATGGTGGATGGCTAGAGTTATTGAAGGACAAGGGATTATCGTTAGTCAGAGGTTCTAGTGGACTCAAAGCAGGGGTATAATGGGGAAGTCCAAAAGACCAGATGGGTCGAATACCTTGGGCAGTCACGATGGGCCTAGATATGAGTCACGATGGCGTATGGAGTTTTTCTAGAACTGAGGTTACCATTAGCCAGTGACGGATGGTAGGTTAGGCCAGTATATGGTTAACAATGGTTTCAAGGAAAGATAGGCAGTGATAGCCGGAGTCATTGATGATATTGTTTGTATTGTCTTATGTGGACTGTCCAACGTCAAAGGAGATATCTCTTGGGGGCTTATCTGATGTTTGTTTCGGCCTTTGGGGTTTATGCTTGGGAGATGTTGAGATCGATTAGGGTAGTCTATGCTTGATAATTGGTTGTTATGGATGTTTGTTTGTTTCTTCTCTATTTCTCTGTGAAATGGTATCACTATCATATGTGGAGGAGACGGGTTGGGGTTCTTCTCTAGTTATGTGTTAGTAGATTAGATGATTGATCTTCCTACTTCTCATATACTTTATTGATGATGTTAGATAATTGTTTAATCACTCATTAAAACTATTGTCTGACTCCAGATTTTATAGTTCCTCTTATGATCTTGCGTTGTTCATCCGGTTGTGGATGTGTAGATTGAGTAGCAGGTAACAGGTAGTAGATTTTGATGAGGGCCATGCTGTAGAGAGACAACGAGCAGGAGGCTGACGTATTATTTTCTGCTATACATACTATTTTATTTTCGCAGTTATTGTTGATGTGCGCTGCTCTTAGTGAACCGGTAGTGAGGCGTATTATACAGATTCTGACGATGTAATCTAGTGATGTGTGGATATTTTCATGATGATATGAAAAGTTTAAGATTCTACTCAATTATGCTTCACTATTATATCCTATTGTATATGTTTTATTATACTTTATCCATGCACTACGGGTTATAAGCCAGGTTTCCATGTGTGTTTTCTACTCTTAATGATCGTCCCGTATCGTCCTAGCACGTCATACAGTGCACTTCTTCTCAATTTGTGCAAGAGTTATGAGGTGGTCGTCACATTTGGTATCAAAGCTTTAGTTAATCAATTTTATCCAAAGTTCGTGAGCGTAAAGACGTATGAGAGACTTATTTGTATTTTCTGATGGATGTATAATTTATTATAGTGTATAATATAGTAGTGCTTGAACTCCATTTGCAGTTTTCTAAAGTGTGGACTAATCATTCTATTTTTAGATTTAGAATGAGTCATCGAACTTCGAGACATACTTATAGGAAAGAGCCAATTCCTGGAGGGGGAGATGGTGGTGTACCAGACTACCCAATGATGTTCGAGAAAATGGTGGTAGAGATCATGAGGATGGTACCCGCTCTAGAAGTTACCAGGGTAGATGTTGGGATTTAAGTGCAAGTTCCTAGGGTGGTTGACTTCGCTAAGCTGTGTAAGTAATTCACCCCTCTTAGTGGGAAGTCGTTCAAGGGAATAAATCCAACTATGGAGATTCAAGGGTGGCTGGATACCTACATTCAGTTATTCATATACTTAGGTATTAATGATGCGACTAAGAGGGAGCTTGCATCGAGACTGCTGTAACACCCCACACCCGCTACGGTCACTCACTATGGGAATGCCATAACATCGGTGGAGTATTTTAAGTGAATATAGAACAGAAAAATTACAACAAGACAGATATAAGTAATATTTGAGAATTTAAAACATCATTTCATTGCAGCGGAAAGTAAAACATGTTTGGTTACACCAAAACCATAAACAAGAGTCAAGTACATAATATCCATCCTGATAAAACAAAAGTACATAATCCCACTACATAACTTAATAGCCATAACAGAAAAGATAAACTGAGCTTTACATCCACGGTCCGAGCTCCAAAAGATAGATAAAGCAGTCTGATCAAAGCCCACTAGTGCTAGGCCCACTCTGAAAACCTGAGGGTTGGGAAAAAGATAAAAAAACAACGGGGTCAGACATAAGTCTGAGCGAGTCCTATAACCTTAACAATACAATCATTAAAGTAATTAGGGTATGATATAAACAAGGTACGGTACCTCTGGGGATAATGACTACACTAAGTAGCCAACTAAACACAGGATGTACTAAGATAACCGAAAAGACGCATTTACCCACCCAAGGATAATTACTACTCTGCGCCATCCCAGATCTACCCACCCAAGGGTAATTCCTACACTGCACCACACCAGTTCTACCCACCCAAGGGTAATTCCTACTTAAGGTTGATCCCACTAAGTGTACTTAGTAATTTTTAATAGTAGTTTCGTGTACCCCTAGCTGACTACATAGGTGCCGTCTGCCCCTATCTCCACTAGGTGTACCCACTACTCCCCAAGCGATCGGCTCCCTAACGTAGATACCCGTGCTGGCCCCACAGTGGGGTGTATCATTCCCCAAAGTGGCAACCTGATAATATCAACGGTGCACGGCTTATACCTACACGATGCAACAACGTCTTACTTACCAGCCCGGGTCCACACACGCATATGAAACCCGTTGGACTTGCGTTGCCACCGCTAACCCGTTTTGGCCTCTTACAGTCAAGCCCAATATGCGTGTCCCGTCCTCGACTTGGGTCGAGCCCACAAAGATACGTTTGGGATATTGGTTGAAATGGGCCCCCACAAGCTACCCACCTAAGCTTGTCATTTCTAGTGAATCCCACTTAACCCTTTAACCATGTCCACTTACATGTTATAAATTTTGGTTAAGTCTTTTAATCATATTTTGATTGCCACTCAAGGCACCCACTAGATTTCCACATGCCACCCAAGGTACTTACTTGATTCCCACATGCCACCCAAGGCACTTACTTAACCCTTTAATCATGTTTAATTACATGTTCCACTTTGGTTAAGTATTCTAATCGTATTTTCTATTGCCACCCAAGGCAACCCACTAGTTTCCTCATGCCACCCAAGGCACCCCCACTAGTTACTACATGCCACCCAAGGCACCCACTTAACCCCTCATGCCCCACCACATGCTAATTTGGTTAAGTGTTTCTTAATTAATTAGGATCGTAACCTTTGTAAAGACCTCTCACATTAGACTGTCTTTTATGGCAGCTGGATATGCCGGTTGGTTCCGGGCAGCCTTACACCATAACAGAGTCTAACCTCGTGTCTTTACACTTGTCACGTATTTAGTTTATGACTAAGACCTCTCACATTGGGCCAATCATTCGTAGCCGTTGGATTTGCCGGTCGGTTCCGTGCAGTCTTATGCTACAGAAGGGTCCAACCTCGTGTCTTAGTCGATTAATTACACCTAATTAATTACCCCCATAATTTGTATTAACTATCCCTAATTAATTACAAATATTCAAGAATATGGGTAGACCTAACTCAATAGGTAAATTCCCAATTCCGTAGTATGGGTAGACCTAACTCAATAGGTAAATTCCCAACTCCATAATATGGGTAGACCTAACTCAATAGGTAAATTCCCAATTATGTCCATTCACTTTATGGTATGCTTAATCATACCCATTTCACACCACTTTATTAACATGCATATTAACCCCATCGTTCCCCACGTAATTCGTTCTCATAATATGACATAATAAAGGGAAGATTCATCACAAATGCCATGGGTTTAACCAACATAGCATATAACTTTATCATGGGTTTAAAAGGTGTCAACTTGCATATATGAGCATACATTAAACCCAACTAGCATTTAACCCAAACTTACATGAAGCACATATGTCACAAAGGGGGTAACTTGCATATTATTCTTATGTCATACAAAGGTGTGAACTTGCATAGCATGTCACATGTTAACTTGCATATAACCAAACACATAACTTGCATAACATGTTACATATGAACTTGCATATAATCATGCACATAACTTGCATATAACCAAACACATAACTTGCATAACATGTTACATATGAACTTTCATATAATCATGCACATAACTTGCATATAACCAAACACATAACTTGCATAACATGTTACATATGAACTTGCATATAATCATGCACATAACTTGCATTACATGTTACATATGAACTTTCATATAATCATGCACATAACTTGCATATAACCAAACACATAACTTGCATAACATGTTACATATGAACTTGCATATAATCTCACATATAGTTTGCATAACATGTTACATATGAATCAATGTTCAACATAGTGTTTTGCATAATGAGCATCATAAAGCATAGCATTAAACTTGCATAACATATAGCATAAAACTCGCAAAACACACAACATACACTATACTAAACTTGCATAAACACATTGATCCACAAACATAGCCATATCTTATCATATCCTATCATAATCAATTTAACAATTGATTATTAAGGCTATAGAAACTCACCACTAAACTCCAATAAGCAAACCCTTGCCAAAAGTCACCCAAAAACTCTAGCCTTGAAAATAAAGCTTGCAACTTGATGATGAATGCAAGCTAATGATCACTCATACAACTTAAAAATGCTTGTATGAACATGAAAGCCTTCATAGAAATAGTTTAGAAAGAGGATGGAGGCTAGGGTTTTGAGTGGAGGCCATGATCATAGAAAATTTTGGCATAGTTTAGTTAGAGGATAGGATTATGATCATTTAGGGCTAGCTTAGGGTCTTATTTATAGATTAGGCAAGTGTTTTAGGCCATTAGATTAACCCTAAATTAGATTAGGACCATCAGATCTCGGAAGCTTCCAGAAAACAGCCCCAAAACACAGCCAAACCCTAAAATGGTGCACCAGGTCAAACTGGCCGAGCACCCCCTGTCGACACCCAAGTCGACAGGGCTGTCGACTTGGTCCCAGCCAAGTCGTCTGCCCAGTCGACGGGGCTGTCGACTTTGGTAGCTAGGCGGGAATTTTTCCGCCTGCGCCCAATGGCCCCAATTTCGAAATTTGAACCTGAATTTTAAATCTGTTTTAAACTTTGAATTTTCTGTAAACTTCATTGGGCCATAACTGGGCCATACAGACTCCGATTCTCGAAAACTCGGACTCTATTTCGCGTATTTTTCCGAGACGAACGCAATAACGCAGCCCGTTTCCCCCAATTCTCACATCTGAGATTATTTATTCTGTAATTAGTGAATATCAGTGTTAACTGAAATTCGGGGTGTTACATTCTCCCCTCCTTAAAGGATTTCGTCCCCGAAATCTCCAAGTTAAGGAGAATGCATATCCTACCATCCAAACAACCATCTACTCAATACATCAAACACGGGCATCCATTGTCCTTAAAACAATTTCTACTGATGTATGAGCATATGCAAAAAGTGTGTGTATATGTTCCCTATCTATTGTATGAACATATGCAAACCGTGATAGTGCCATGCATCCAATATGTATGCGAAAGAACCCTATCGACACATACTATATCTACATGAGTGCACAATCATTCACCAAAATGCATCATCCATATGATAACACAACCATTATATCCATAAATATAGCTACCTACACACAATTATATGCAATATGCAATATGAAGTGATTGAGCCGATCTAGTGTCTAGAGTGTGTGTGTATATGCATCCACGAGCAACCACTAGCAAACACTTGCATCCACATGCATCCATCAATCATAACATGTCTCAAACACATGTTTCAACCATAGGGTTACCCTATCTAAAGGTCAAAGGCACTAACAAGAGGACATACCAAAGATAAGATAAGTACTAGACAAACAATAAAGGAGAAGTTAAAAGACATACCCTCAAAAAGGAATGGGTATAATGAACGCATTTTCGCTTCCGTCTCCCAAGTAGCGTTGCTCTCATCTTCTCCCCATTGCACTTTGACTAGTTGAACCTCCCTGTTTCTCAACCTCTTAATCTCTGACACAAGGATGCGTGTAGGAGCTCGTCGAATAGTCGCATCACGCTCTATCTCTGCTTCTCTAAGCAAGCTCGGCTCTACCACCTCTGCGGTCTCATGTAGGCACTTCCTCAAATGTGACACATGGAATACATCATGTACACCACTAAGTCTGTCGGGCAACTCCACTCTATAGGCCATCTGTCCAACCCTTTCCTTAATAGGAAACGGTCCAACAAACCTTGGTGCTAACTTCCCAACAGATCCAAAGCGAACCACATTCCGTAACGGAGATACTTTGACAAGGACCATGTCCCCAACATCAAACTCAAGCTCTGTTCTCCTCTTGTCCGCATAAGATTTCTGTCTGTCTTGCGCCGCTTTCATCCTTCTCCGAATCAAATCAATCTTTTCCGAAGTCTTCCTAACCATATCGGGCCCAAGCAAGATCTTATCCGTAGATTCCCACCAACATGTAGGTGATCGACAAGGCCTTCCATAAAAAGCTTCGAAAGGAGCCATGCCAATACTAGATTGAAAGCTGTTATTATATGCGAACTCCACCAATGGAAGATGCTCTTCTCATGTACCTCCAAAATCTAAGATACATAGCCTCAAAAGGTCTTCTAAAATGCGATTCACCCTCCCGGTCTGGCCGTCCGTCTGAGGATGATTTGCGGTGCTCAAACACAACTGAGTCCCTACCGCCTCTTTCAAACTCTTCCAAAACTCGCTAGTGAAGATAGGATCTCGATCACTCACTATGCTGGAAGGTACACCATGCAATCTAACAATCTCTCGAATGTAGATTGAAGCTAGCCATTGAGCAGTCCTCTTACTCTTCACGGGTATAAAATGGGCACTCTTAGTAAGTTTGTCTACCCCAACCCAAATTCCCGTATTACCCTTCCTCGACCTTGGTAATCCATTGACGAAATCCATCGAGACACTATCCCACTTCCATAGCGGAACCTCCAATGGGTGAAGCAACCCACCGGGTTTCTTTTGCTCCGCTTTTACTTGTTGGCACACCAAGCATCTAGCGACATACTCGGCCGCGTCTTTCTTCATACCGGCCCAAAAGAAAACTCGCTTCATGTCTTGGTACATCTTGTCCCTACCGGGATGAATGGTCATCTTCGAACGATGTGCATCATCAAGTATAGCCTTCCTCAAACCCTCGTCTTGCGGTACACAAAGTCTACCGACTCTACGCAACCACCCCTTACCATCTAGGGTGTACCTACTCAAATGGTTGGATGACTCCCCCTCCTCATGAGCTTCTCTACTAACTCAACCAACCGTGGGTCGTCTCGCTGTGCTCCGCCAATCCGCCCCAAAAGAGTAGGCCTAACCTCCAAGGAGGCTAGCAAACCGGGTACAAAGTCAACGGAAGGTCTAAAGTCAAACATAGAAATAAACTCTAAGCTCCGTTGTTCAACGAACAATGAACTCAAGGACAACCTTTTTCTACTTAAGGCGTCCGCTACCACGTTACCCTTGCCATGGATATACGCTATCTCAAACTCATAGGATGCTAAGAATCCCATCCACTTTTGCTGTCCTAAGACTATGCGCTCGAAGAGTCTCCAACACTTCCCTAAGATGTAGGGCATGCTCTTCTCCACTTTTAGATAAAACCAGGATATTACCCCATCCAAAATCATCACAACTGTCCATCCCTCACGCAGACCACCCTAGTCGAACTCGACATCCCCCAAATGCAAGCCCCAAAGGCCTAAACCAATATCAGACAAACACCCAAGGGATATCTCCTTCGAGTTCAGATGACCTCCGTAAGATGATACTAGTAAAAATGGCTAAACAATTAAGCCTTTGACCAACTTTGGATGTCCTCGCCAGTCTCGCTCCAAAACCACCGTTTATCCCATAACTGGCTTTGCTCAACCTATTGAGCACATATGAAAACTTATTTCGCTCCTAGAAAAGACCAAGATGTCATTTACAAAGACCATCACGAACTTATTTAGGTACTCCCTGAACACCCCTCTCATCAAATCAACAAAGTATGCGGGGGCGTTCGTCAAACCAAATGGCATCACCAGTCACTCATAAAAACCATCCGGAGTCCTAAAGGTAGTCTTCTCTATACTATCCTCAGCCACTCTCAACTGATGAAACCCCGTGGCTAAGTCCTACTACGAAAACACTGAGGCGCCAACCAACTGATCAAAGAGATCATCAATCCTCGGCAATGGGTGTCTATTCTTCTTTGTTATCTTGTTAAACTCCCTATAATCTACACAAAGTCTGAGGGACCCATCCGCCTTCATAGCAAAAACTATTGGAGCACCCCACTCCGATATACTTCGTCTTCTAAACCCCTTCTCAAGCAAATCGCCTACTTGCTTATGGAGTTCCCTCCTCTCACGAGGAGCCATGTGGCACACTGGCCAAGATACTGGTTTGGCATTGTCTACCAGATATATTCGGAAGTCAATCTCTCGCTCCGGAGGTAAGCCCTTCACCTCCTCAAACACATCCAAGTATTCCCGGACCACTCTAACAGATCGCAAACTCTCGACCGACGTGTCAAGCGATTCTAGATAACTTAGCATAACAGATTCCATGGGATTACAAGAGATCTCGAGAGTGTTACCCAAGCGGGTCATAAGCCTAACAACTCTCCCTTCAAAATCAAGAACAGCACCATTACTGGATAAACAGTCCATGCCAAAAACTACCCCAGAGCCCGTGAAGCCCAAAAAGCATCACGTCTAAACTCAACGCTAAGTATAGAAACTTTCAAACCCAAACACATCATGGAGCCCCCAATTGGGTTTGAAACAATTAAGGGATCATCTACTAAAATGGTGTCTAAGTGCAGTGACTCAACTAACAACGATGAGATAAACGAACTCGATGCGTCAGAATCAAATAAAGTTCGAACCGGATGATAAAGAAATCCAAATTCCAACCTAGACAGTCTTATCCCCATCTGGTACACTAGCCGTGAGGGAATACAACTACCCTCCAGAAGATTCCATACCTTGCCCTTGCCCCTTTGGACAACCCTAATAAGGTGTCCTATTCCTCCCAAAAGGATAACTACTCGCCTTCTTCTTCCCCATTCTCCACTCGTAACCTCCCACCAATGAGGTTTCATCCTTCATTAACCAAACAACTATTTGAGCCTTCCTCCCATCGTCTATCCAATAGGTACCTACCAGTCCTCCTCCTTCTTGAACCAACTTCTAATCCGACTAACGTCTAAGTCCCTTGAAGTGGTTTTCCATTCTTATCTATCTTAGAAAGATCATCCATACACGGAGGGGAAACTCAAAACGAGAGAGGAAGAGATTCAAAACGGAGAATTCGAAAGATAAAGATATGGCTATCGGGGATTATGCTTTTCTTTCAAAAACTTTTCTCTTAAAAGACATGTTTTTGAAAATACTCCTTTCAAAAATATTCTTAGAAAATAGTTTTTCTAAAAAAAATATCTGTTCTGGTAACCCTAAGCTCTGATACCACGTGTAACACCCCACACCCGCTACGGTCACTCACTATGGGAATGCCATAACATCGGTGGAGTATTTTAAGTGAATATAGAACAGAAAATTTACAACAAGACAGATATAAGTAATACTTGAGAATTTAAAACATCATTTCATTGCAGTGGAAAGTAAAACATGTTTGGTTACACCAAAACCATAAACAAGAGTCAAGTACATAATATCCATCCTGATAAAACAAAAGTACATAATCCCACTACATAACTTAATAGCCATAATAGAAAAGATAAACTGAGCTTTACATCCACGATCCAAGCTCCAAAAGATAGATAAAGCAGTCTGATCAAAGCCCACTAGTGCTAGGCCCACTCTGAAAACCTGAGGGTTGGGAAAAAGATAAAAAAACAACGGGGTCAGACATAAGTCTGAGCGAGTCCTATAACCTTAACAATATAATCATTAAAGTAATTAGGGTATGATATAAACAAGGTACGGTACCTCTGGGGATAATGACTACACTAAGTAGCCAACTAAACACAGGATGTACTAAGATAACCGAAAAGACGCATTTACCCACCCAAGGATAATTACTACTCTGCACCATCCCAGATCTACCCACCCAAGGGTAATTCCTACACTGCACCACACCAGTTCTACCCACCCAAGGGTAATTCCTACTTAAGGTTGATCCCACTAAGTGTACTTAGTAATTTTTAATAGTAGTTTCGTGTACCGCTAGCTGACTACATAGGTGCCGTATGCCCCTATCTCCACTAGGTGTACCCACTACTCCCCAAGCGATCGGCTCCCTAACGTAGATACCCGTGCTGGCCCCACAGTGGGGTGTATCATTCCCCAAAGTGGCAACCTGATAATATCAACGGTGCACGGCTTATACCTACACGATGCAACAACGTCTTACTTACCATCCCGGGTCCACACACGCATATGAAACCCGTTGGACTTGCGTTGCCACCGCTAACCCGTTTTGGCCTCTTACAGTCAAGCCCAATATGCGTGTCCCGTCCTCGACTTGGGTCGAGCCCACAAAGATACGTTTGGGATATTGGTTGAAATGGGCCCCCACAAGCTACCCACCTAAACTTGTCATTTCTAGTGAATCCCACTTAACCCTTTAACCATGTCCACTTACATGTTATAAATTTTGGTTAAGTCTTTTAATCATATTTTAATTGCCACTCAAGGCACCCACTAGATTTCCACATGCCACCCAAGGCACTTACTTGATTCCCACATGCCACCCAAGGCACTTACTTAACCCTTTAATCATGTTTAATTACATGTTCCACTTTGGTTAAGTATTCTAATCGTATTTTCTATTGCCACCCAAGGCAACCCACTAGTTTCCTCATGCCACCCAAGGCACCCCCACTAGTTACTACATGTTACCCAAGGCACCCACTTAACCCCTCATGCCCGCACCACATGCTAATTTGGTTAAGTGTTTCTTAATTAATTAAGATCGTAACCTTTGTAAAGACCTCTCACATTAGACTGTCTTTTATGGCAGCTGGATATGCCGGTTGGTTCCGGGCAGCCTTACACCATAACAGAGTCTAACCTCGTGTCTTTACACTTGTCACGTATTTAGTTTATGACTAAGACCTCTCACATTGGGCCAATCATTCGTAGCCGCTGGATTTGCCGGTCGGTTCCGTGCAGTCTTATGCTACAGAAGGGTCCAACCTCGTGTCTTAGTCGATTAATTACACCTAATTAATCACCCCCATAATTTGTATTAACTATCCCTAATTAATTACAAATATTCAAGAATATGGGTAGACCTAACTCAATAGGTAAATTCCCAATTCCGTAGTATGGGTAGACCTAACTCAATAGGTAAATTCCCAACTCCATAATATGGGTAGACCTAACTCAATAGGTAAATTCCCAATTATGTCCATTCACTTTATGGTATGCTTAATCATACCCATTTCACACCACTTTATTAACATGCATATTAACCCCATCGTTCCCCACGTAATTCGTTCTCATAATATGACATAATAAAGGGAAGATTCATCACAAATGCCATGGGTTTAACCAACATAGCATATAACTTTATCATGGGTTTAAAAGGTGTCAACTTGCATATATGAGCATACATTAAACCCAACTAGCATTTAACCCAAACTTGCATGAAGCACATATGTCACAAAGGGGGTAACTTGCATATTATTCTTATGTCATACAAAGGTGTGAACTTGCATAGCATGTCACATGTTAACTTGCATATAACCAAACACATAACTTGCATAACATGTTACATATGAACTTGCATATAATCATGCACATAACTTGCATATAACCAAACACATAACTTGCATAACATGTTACATATGAACTTTCATATAATCATGCACATAACTTGCATATAACCAAACACATAACTTGCATAACATGTTACATATGAACTTGCATATAATCATGCACATAACTTACATTACATGTTACATATGAAATTTCATATAATCATGCACATAACTTGCATATAACCAAACACATAACTTGCATAACATGTTACATATGAACTTGCATATAATCTCACATATAGTTTGCATAACATGTTACATATGAATCAATGTTCAACATAGTGTTTTGCATAATGAGCATCATAAAGCATAGCATTAAACTTGCATAACATATAGCATAAAACTCGCAAAACACACAACATACACTATACTAAACTTGCATAAACACATTGATCCACAAACATAGCCATATCTTATCATATCCTATCATAATCAATTTAACAATTGATTATTAAGGCTATAGAAACTCACCACTAAACTCCAATAAGCAAACCCTTGCCAAAAGTCACCCAAAAACTCTAGCCTTGAAAATAAAGCTTGCAACTTGATGATGAATGCAAGCTAATGATCACTCATACAACTTAAAAATGCTTGTATGAACATGAAAGCCTTCATAGAAATAGTTTAGAAAGAGGATGGAGGCTAGGGTTTTGAGTGGAGGCCATGATCATAGAAAATTTTGGCATAGTTTAGTTAGAGGATAGGATTATGATCATTTAGGGCTAGCTTAGGGTCTTATTTATAGATTAGGCAAGTGTTTTAGCCCATTAGATTAACCCTAAATTAGATTAGGACCATCAGATCTCGGAAGCTTCCAGAAAACAGCCCCAAAACACAGCCAAACCCTAAAATGGTGCACCAGGTCAAACTGGCCGAGCACCCCCTGTCGACACCCAAGTCGACAGGGCTGTCGACTTGGTCCCAGCCAAGTCGTCTGCCCAGTCGACGGGGCTGTCGACTTTGGTAGCTAGGCGGGAATTTTTCCGCCTGCGCCCAATGGCCCCAATTTCGAAATTTGAACCTGAATTTTAAATCTGTTTTAAACTTTGAATTTTCTGTAAACTTCATTAGGCCATAACTGGGCCATACGGACTCCGATTCTCGAAAACTCGGACTCTATTTCGCGTATTTTTCCGAGACGAACGCAATGACGCAGTCTGTTTCCCCCAATTCTCACATCTGAGATTATTTATTCTGTAATTAGTGAATATCAGTGTTAACTGAAATTCGGGGTGTTACAACTGCTATAGGGAAGAGTTATGGATTAGTGGAACTTTGTCACTTTAGAGACTCCAGAATATGAGATTACTTGGGATCAGTTCCGACTCAAGTTCGAGGCGAAGTTCATTTTATTGTCCAGAAGTCTATTATGTTCAAGAGGTTTGTTGAGCTAATGTAGAATAGTCAACCGGTGTTGGAGTACGTTTCTAATTTTGAAGCTTTGTCCAAGTATGCTAGTTCGTATATTGAAACTCCTTACCAGAAGGACGAGAGGTTCGTCATGGGCTTGGATGAATATCTTGGGAATCATATGGTTGATCATTAGGATAACACTTATAAGAAGATCGTAGAGAAAGCTTTGAGGCATGATAGTTTGTTTCCCAAGGAAGAGAGGGTTGTTGCAGCGAAAGAGGAACCGAAAACACAACAGTGTGGTAATAATAAAAAGGGGAAGCAACAACACAAAAAGGAAAAGATGGCCAGAAGAAGCAGAAAGGCGAGGTGATTTGCTAAAATTTCCAGCAGAAGGGCCATTTTTTCGATGATTGCAAGAATCCGAAAGATGAAAGAAAATGTTATAACTGTGGAAAGCCTAGGCATAACAAGAAGGATTGTCTGAAACCGTCAAAAGGAAATTTGATAGTGAAGGCGTATGCTTTGGAGGCTGTGCCATCTTCTTGAAGATCTCCTATGATAGAGGAGAAATGGAAAAGTGTTGTTAGTCAAGATACGCTTTCTATTGGGGGTGTTTCAGTTCAAGTGTTTTTTGATACTGGAGCACGTATTCTTTCATTTGCAATGAGCTTGAGTGCCGCTTGGGTTTGGAACTCGAGATTTGTGATAGACCATTGGTTGTGACTAATCCAGTATAGGGTCCGTATAATTTGTGTATGATTTACCGTGGTCTAGTGTTGTCGAGACATGGTTTCTACTTTGTGTGCGATTGCTTTTTGTTGAACTTCGCTCGGTTTGGGATCATTTTGGTTATGGACTGGCTCAAGAGGTATGCGACTAAAATTGATTGTGAAAATCTCGAGGTGACAGTCGGGAATTTGGAATGGAAAATGGTTGTGGTTCGATGTAAGCCAAAAGATGGGGTATTCATAAGCTGTTTATACTCGCTTGTGATTTGATGGGAAGACTTGTCATCTGTGATGACCGCAAGTGAATTTGATGATTTCTTTGAAGAGGTCAAAAGTTTTCCACTGCATTGTGAGATCGAGTTCAGGATCAATTTGGTAGAAGGTGCTAGACCTATCGTTATACCCCTTAGGCAGATGACGCCTAGAGAACAGCGAGAGTTAAAGGTGCAAATTAATGGCCTTTTATTAAAAAATAATAATTTGGAGGAGTGTGTTCATTATGTGTTGTTTATCGTGAGCTGAATAAGGTGATTAAGAAGAACAAGTATCCATTACTGAGGATAGATGACTTGTTTGATTAGCTTCACGAAGCCAAGGTATTTTCCAGATGGATTTGGAGACAGGATTTCATCATTTTAGAGTGGCAAAGGATGGTGTGCCAAAGATAGCTTTAAGGGCACCGTCTAGTTTGTTTGAGTGGTTGGTGATGCCATTTGGACTGACCAACATGCCAGCATATTTCGTGGATCTTATGAATAGAGTGTTCATAGATCAGTTGAACAAGTTCGTGCTTGTGTTTGTGGATGATATTCTGGTTTACTCCCGGAATGAGGAAGAGCATAATACACACTTGCGAGTTGTTTTGGAAATCTTTCGAAAGCATCAGATGAGAGTTAATTTTTTGAAGTGTCACTTCTAGAAGAATGAAGTGAGGTTCATAGGCCATGTTGTTTCTGCAAACGGAATAGCAGTGTATCCCGCTAAGGTGGCAGCAATCCAAGGCTGGGATAGACCTAAGAATGCGACGAGTGTTAGAAGTTTCCTTGCGTTGGTGGCATATTATCATCATTTTATCAAGGATTTCTCCAAGATAGTTTCACCATTAATAGGATTGACAAAGAAGTATCAAGTGTTCACATGGGATGCGAAGTGTGAGCAAGCTTTTGGAATTCTGAAGGAGAGGCTGACGAGTGCTCCTGTTTTGACTATTCCAAGCAAGAATGAAGAGATAGTGGTATATACCGATGCATGTGGTACTAGATTTGGAGCAGTGCTGATACAGAAGGATATATTTTTGGCATAAGTGATTCGACTACTGCAGCCACACAAGAGGAATTATCCGACTCACGATTTGGAGTTTGCAGCGTTTGTGTTTTCTCTATAGATCTGGAGACATTACCTGTTAGGAGTTTGATTTGAGCTGTTTATGGATCACAATTCGTTGAAGTACCTTTTCTTCCAGAAGAATTTGAATCTTCGGCAGCAACGGTAGTTAGAGTTTCTGGCATCGTATGATTTTGGTATTGCATATACACCTAGTAATGGTAACATATAGTGGTAGATGCGTTGAGTCGAAGACATGAAAGTTTGGGATCTATGTTTTCGAAATGGAAGCACCTCGAGTATTTGGCAGGGTTTGATTTCAGTCCGAAGTGTGAGTTAGAGCCTGAAATGTTGGCAAGCTTTTCGATAAGACCTACTTTTATCAAAATGATTGACGAAAGCCAGAAGCGTGATGAAAAGCATGTCGAGGTCATCCAAAAGTTGGAACCATAAAAGGATAAAGAATTCAAGGTTGATCGAGATGGTTGGCATCAAAAGAAAGGACGACTGGTTATTCCTGATATTGATGGATTGAGAGATAAGGTTCTGAGGGAATATCACCACTCAAAGTTGACGATTCATCCTGGTGGTAATAAGATGTATCATGATATGAAGCGAGCCTACTACTGGGAAGCAATGAAGAGGGATGATGGAAATTTTATTTCCATATGCATGAACTTTTAGTTAGTGAAAGATGAACAAAAGAAGCCGAGTGGATTGCTTCGGCTATTAGAAGTTCCCACGTGGAAATGGGTGCAGATATCGATGGATTTTATCGATAGACTACCTTGAACTAAGGCAGGAAATGAAGGCATTTGGGTCATAATAGGTCGCCTGACCAAGAGCGCAAGGTTTATTCCTGTCAGATCGACTAGGAGATCATCGAAGTTGGCTGAGCTATATATAAAATGGATAGTTCGATTCCATGGTATCCTGAAGATCATAATGAGTGATAGAGATCCATTGTTCACAAGTGGATTTTGGAAGAGTATGCAAGAGACTTAGGGAATCGAGCTACGTTTGAGGACGGCTTATATGACGATTCAGATTTTGCTCGGACCTAATCGATCGCAAATTCGACTAAGACTGTTCAAAAACCCGAATTCCCTAACTCTAGGCATACAACACATCAGAACAAATAACAGAAGACTTTTATAAATATTATAATAATGCAACATCAGAGTACAGAATATATCAGAGTACATTGATAAATAATAATGCAGCGGAAGATTAATTTACAATAATTGTAATACAATGCAGCGAAAGACTATCATTGCTCTGGCCACAGCTTTAAGCTTCGATCCAGAATCCTGCTCAATAAATAAATATCTGCAAATAAGCTACTCGATTCCCCATGTGGAAAAGAGGGCACCCAAGTTTGCAAGTGAAACAAACTACAGGTCAGTCATGGGACTGGTATGAGAAATCTTACTAACTTATCTAACAACATGGCTAATCACAGGACCACGCCGCTAACCTGGAACGGGTTTACTCCATTGGATTGCTAGTGCATAAACATCAACCATAAATAAACATATGGATCTACAATGCATCAATCAACATGCAATTCCTTAATCTACCCATTTAGGCTTAATCCCTAAACTTAGATTTCAGAATCCAATACACTTTACAGAAATTATTTCTTTGGACTTTATTTCCCGATTTCTTTTATTTAAAATTATTTGAAATGCATATCTAGCTTTAATAATAAAGTAGATTTCACTTCGGGATTTCAAAACAAAACATTTGGAAATATGAATTCCAAAATGTAACAATGTATACAAACAAGTATGCAACTAAATATCGGTCATGTTCCCTCAGGACCGGGCATGAGCTTTGTTTACTTGTAGTATGATATTGTTAGGTATCGATGTTTGATTGTTTATTTGGTTTCTCGTGTTGCAATTTCGGGGACGAAATATTTTAAGTGGGGGAGAATGTAAAGACCCGGAAAAATCGAACTCTTAATCGTTGAATATCGTAACAATTTGTATTATTGTTAAATGTTATAAATGTGATTTTATAACCATGTTGAACATCTTTTAATCAATAATTAACGATGCTAGACTCGTTTTGGAAAAATGCTTTCAAAAATATATTTTTGGTAAAATGTTGATAAAATGACCGAAAATCGTTTTATCAATAAATGGCTATTTTCTTAATAAAAGTTGTTGAAAATTTTAGTGAATGTCTAATTAATCATTAGGAAAGTAATTAGCTAATAAAAGTAATTTTCATATTTATGGTTAACTATTTTGATGATGTCATCATTTTCAAAAATGAGCATTTAAGGTAAGTTTTTGTATTTTGGGTATTTAAATATTCAAATAAGTGCTTTATAATTTGAATATGCTTGTTTTAATTATTTAAATAGGTTAATGAATTTATTTCCAAGTTTTGTTTACTTAAATAAATCATTTATAAATAACTAATAGTATGATCGAGATTCAACTTCCAGATTCACATCCTATCGTTGAATAGAAGTTGTTTCATATCGTTGCAACGTTGTTTGATATATGTGTATGAATTCACATACATGCATACACACACACACACACACACACACATATATATATATATATATAAGCATAATTAGTCACATCAAGAGTTTAGAAAATATCCTAAGTGTATGTATATAAGCTTCTTATATGTATACAAATGAATGCTTACTTGAAAAAGAAAACTTACCATCTCTTACACACCTTTCAATTCCCTTACACACCATCCCATCTATCATAATTACTATTAGGGTTTTAAGGGCATTTTGGTCTTTTACCATCCACCTTCCTTTTCCTATATAAGAAGGGGTATACCTCCTTCTTTCTTACACAAAATTCCTAAGCAAAAGTGAAGCTTTTAATGGTTTATCTTCATCTTCTTTCTCTTCCTCACTAACTTTCTCAAACTATACTCAAACCAACCCCAAATCAACTCAAAACTTTGAGCGTAGCCTTCTTATACCATTTCAAGACCTTCTAGCTAGTTAGAAGTTGAAAAATCGAAGAACCTCTCTATTTTCTATTTGAGGTCGTGCGCTATATACAAGGAAAAGCAAGGAAAGGAAGGAGCTTGCTAGCTTGGATATTTATTCTTACTATTGGAGCTTGGATTTGCTAAGGACCAAAGTGAGTTTACTCACTATTAGGACAGAAAATATAAACCATTTGCATGTCCTTAACTATGCTTAAAGTTGCTTGAATGTTAGTAACTTATGTTAAAAATGTTAACTTGATTCTTACTTTAAAAGTAAGCGACATATGTGATCCATGTTAATGGATTGGAATGGACTTGAATGGACTTGGATTTGGACTTGAATTGACTTCATAACAAGTGGAATGGACTGGAAACAAAGCACATAAGGATTAGTAGGGAATTGACATAATGTGGACTTGAACTTGAAAGTGCACTTATAGCGATAGTCGCTATAGGTGCAGTTTGAATTGTTGTGTTTACAACACTTTGTATGGAGCTTTGTAAAGACATATTTAGTGATTTCATATCGCATAAGATCTTATTTTACTTGTATGTTTACTACCTTGAAGTGATTGAATAGTAAAATGCTAAGTAACCCCTTGAAAATGACCAAAACTTCACTAGTGCAAAACTACCCGTTTAACCTTGATTTTTGGATTTCAAAGTATTGTAAATGTTCTTTAAGTTTATGTAAATGATCATATCTTCCAAAATATCTTATTTCAAAATATCTTCTAAATATCTTCTTTTCAAAATATCTTCTTATAAAATATCTTTCCAAATAAAACAAAGGTTAGAAAAGGTTATGAATTGCTAAACCTTGTCATGATTAAGTCACTAGATTAAATGGTAATTGATAATGCTTAACACTAATAAGCCAACGAAGTAGGCTTATCTATTTGTGAGAGTTAAGATTGATGTCGAGTAGGGACGGAGCAATATAGCTCTAACCTATCGGGCTTCCCTCTTGACCGAGGAATAGTTAGGTTAGGAATGTTGGAAACGTGTTAATCATGTTGATTACTTACTTGTTTATTGAATATCATGAATACTGTGCTTAATTCTAATAAGCCGACGAGTAGGCTTATCTATCTGTGAGTGTCAAGAATGGGGTGTCTAGGCAAGGGGTGATATGCAACCAGTGCTCTAACTTACATGGCCTCACTCTTGACCGAGGGATAGTTAAGTTGATAATGTCAGAAACGAGTTAAGTGTATGAACTGCGATTTCTATAAGCATAAAATGGTTTTGGGTTTGTTGTGACAACGTGTTAATTACATTCGTCTTTAACCCCCTCAACTTATATCATCCAAGTAAATATAATTGAATCTTTAAACAAACATTTAAAGATAATTATAAAGATTTGTTTTGGGTTTGTTGTAAATAGTGTTTTAGTAACACTTGTTTTTAAACCCTTGGAATATGTTAAACTAGAATATACGGTTTAATGATTTTGAATATACTTAGGTCTTTAATAACTGATTTAAAAGATAGAAACAAGTATAGAAATCTTTCAGGATAAAGATATTGAATAAGGTGTTTAACTTATAAAAGAGAAGAGGTTCTTTATTAAACGATGGTTTTAACCTCTTTGATTATATGAAAGGAAATCTTAGAAATTGAATTGTAGATATACTTATACCGAAGGGATAAGTATATGAATACGTTTTGAAGTATTGAAGTTATAAAGGAAATCTTAGAAATTGAATTGTAGACATACTTATACCGAAGGGATAAGTATATGAATACGTTTTGAAGTATTGAAGTTATAAAGGAAATCTTAAAATTAAATTGTGATTATACTTATACCGAAGTGATAAGTATCTTAAAACCCTTTTAAAGTGGCAAGGCTATAAAAGAGATAGAGAATTAGTAGAATATACATATACACCTTTATATGTATAAGTTGAATATATACACTAGTATATAAAGGAATATTAATTGAGTATGAGTTATTGATTAATAAATGATGTTTTATTAATAAGGATGTCTTATTAAATAAATGAAGTCTTATTTGACAAATGAAGTCTTATTTGACAAATGAAGTTTTATTAGATAAAAGAAGTTTACTAATAAAGGAGTATTAATCAATGGAAGATTAATTAAATGGGAAAGGGACTAAAAGACGTTTATATGAGTTAATCGAGCTTTGACTGTTATAATTCTTTGTGACTTGATAGTGATTTAACTATTATCATGCTTTGTGACTTGATAGTTGTTTGACTGTTATCATGCTTCGTGACCTTGATACTGCCTTGGATGTTTAGCGTTTGTTATGGAAATTAAGCGAGGCTGTTTTCCATACACAATCGTCTATTGTGTGAATTGTAGTCGGTTAATCGACTATAGAACTTGCCCTTAAATCTATCGATTGTTTTTTAGGAGACCGGGATTGGTAAGTATTTTACTTATCAAAAACCACTTCAAAACTAGTATACGGGTTCTATGTTTTGAAAGAGGTTGTGAAGTGAAGGCTATGTGGTGATTCGAGATCTATTGAGATGTCGAACACATATAGTGATTCTAAGATATGTGAAGGAATCTATTTTTGATTCCAAGATCTGTTGATGTATTGGAATCCATGTGTGATTCCAAGATCTGTGAAGGAATCTATGTCTGATTCCAAGATCGATCATACTATGGGATTCCAATTGGGATTCATGTTCTGTTCGAGTGATGAAGACTCGTGTGAAAGCTGCCGAACGAAACCTCAACATCGGATATGGCTAAAAACAGAGTAGGAGCACAATCTGAGGTTTTGCTAACCTATGGCAGGATATATTGACTCTATATCTAGTGTATGCTTATATCGAATCATACGGGAGCTCCTCGAAGTTGCGCGCGGGAGTTGGATATATTTAGTTCCACGTGGTGCACTTCGGTGTTTCGTGCGTGGGCCAGTTGTGTTTACCTTATGGTATATTTTATCTAGAGATATGCGACGCTCGGAGGTACTTTCTGACCCTTGTGCATGGAGTTTGGATCTGTATTGAGAGATCTCCGATGGAAAATCCAATATGCGAACATGCCTTATCGGTCTTGTTTGTATACTTAATAGTTGTCGAATGTAACCAATGTAACCATTCCTTCTATGTTAATTTATTTATATTCCACACCCTAGACATTATCTAATATACAACTATACTCCTCCTAATAAATGGTTGTTTCTTTTGAGGGAAAAACCAGAGTGGTAATCTGCACGGTCCCCTCAGTGTTGTTACATGCAATGTGTATCTTGAGTTTCTCATACCAGACTGATGTCTAACGGTTGGTTTTTGTTTTCCCTAAAATCCTCACGTACTCCTTCGAGTAGGTTGAGTATGGCAGGTTTTACTTTGGCGCTTCTGGAAGAGAGTTGGATTTCATCTTACCGTATTTTTTATATCCACTGCATTCTATGTTGTACATCAACATTTATGAGGACAGGTTGTTATAACTGTCCAAGTTGATGATAGGTTATTGTTCTCTGATAGTTGTAATCTTACAGTTTTATTTTGTAAAGATCATTCTTCATATTATATGTTACCGTTCCGTTGTGAGATTCTGGTATTGTGTCTTCTTGTTCCTTAGTCTATTTTCTTTTTATTTTATTTCACCCTAAGTTTTCGTCTTTCCGGCACTTGGGTGCTCGGCACGTGAATACCGTGGATGTATTAGTGTCAACATTTGAGAGTCGAAAAGTCGGTTCGTTACATTTGGTATTAGAGCACAAGGTTGAGCGAACACCTTGGCTTTGGTTGGGTATGACTCATCAAGAGGTAGGGTAATGGAATGCCCTAATATGAGTAGAGTGTTTTATATATAAGAGAGCGTGTAATTCTCCGGCATGTTGGTCAAAGACTGGAGATAAGTTGATACTTGGGCCACAAGAGAAACATCGGTTTGTATCGAGATTGTTCGTCAACAAATGAAGGCAACCTAAGATCATCAGATGAGCTATGCTGATAAGCGTCAAAAGGACTTGGAGTTCAACATGGGTGATATGATTTTTGTGAAGATTTCACCATTGAGGAATGTTGTCCAGTTCAAATATAAAGGGAAGTTAGCTCCAAGATTTGTTACACCGTTTCCGATAGTCAAGCGAATTGGAAATATCGCATACAGATTGGATTTACCCGAGAAGATGTCAAGTGTACATAATGTTTTTCAGGTGTCTTTTCTACGGATGTATGTGCACGTTTCGAATGTCGTGGTATCTCCAGATCAGTGCGAAGACCTAGAAGTTGTGTCCATAGTTTCGAGACCTCGTAAGCCACTTCGCGATGTGAGGAATGACACGATACATCTTAGGAGGAAGACAATTAAGCTATTCAACGTACAATGGAGTAAGAATGATGACGATTGTACATGAGAAACAGAAGAGAGTACGAAGACGATCCATCCAGAACTCTTCGTTGTTATGACCCATTAATGTTGTGTCACCTTACACCATTGTAACTTATGCTATCATTAGAGTTCCGCATGCTAGGTTAAGTCTATGGATGCATGGCTTGTTGGGTGCTGGTTTGGATGATAGATTGGATGCTTGTGGATAGTAGGCATGCAGATTTGTTTCTGGTTGCTTGTGTTTGGTGGATATTTCATGGGCGAAATTCCTAAAGGGGAGTTGGAGAATGTAACGACCCGCATTTTACATATCGAAGGATCATAAAATATTTTTATTTAATTCTCTAAGGGTCGGATCTTTATCAACTTCTGATATGTTATTTATAGAAATGTGAGACATGTCCATAATTTTTATCAATTTTATTTATGACCATTTTGCCTCTATTAGTGTTGTATAGGGAATAACTTTTGATAGGAATCGAATCAAGGGCTGGGATTGATTTCATTGGATCAGAAATCGTGTTTTCAATTCCGTAGAGGTGGTCAAAATAAAGATTTGGCGGAGTGGTTTGGGAGGGATCCCTGTTTTAATGTAGCATATTTTCTGGAGAGACTAATTAGCCATTGGTGGCTGATTAGTGAAGGTCATTAAGGCAAGGTGTTGTCTATAAATACGAGGGTAGAGGTAAGGTGAATGGTTTAGTTTCTTCGTTCTCTCATTTTGTTGGATGCTTGTGATTCTCCAGCTCAACCAAATACACTTCCACTTCATTAAATTCATCGATTTACATAAAAAGATTGAAGATCTACATCGAAGAAGGTTAGATCGCATCTAGTTAATTGATTGGAAGCTGTTCCCTACTGTCCAGATTAGAGATTTATTGATTTCGAGCGAATTTGTGGATATGGTGTGTGATAAGCATCTCTCACGCGGATTCAATCAAGTACATGGGATTGTTTGATCGTATTTTCATCATCTCAAGTCGTTTTCACCTAAATCTAACCGAGGTGAGTTTTTCAATTTGAATAACTATAGGATCTAATCTAACAAAATGTAAGGGTAAATTCATATGTAGATTCTATGTTAATGCAAGTTTAGATCCATTTATTGCTTCATTCATTGTTTTATCATGATTTGGTGAGATTTATATGATTGTGTGATGATTATTGATGTGCTAATGATTGTTTATGATTGACTTGTTGTATTATCGATCGTTTGGATGAGTTATGTGCATAGATGTTCATCGTTGGTGATGGATCGTTCATCAAAAAGGAGATCTGGAGATGGATCAGTTTGGCATAGAGTAGATCAAGGCATGGATCGTTCAGCATTGATGGATCGCATGGAGTGTGGTCCAAGAAATGGACGGATCAGTCGATATTAGCATGGAGATCTGACGTAGGCTGATGGATCGGAGGACTATGGACCGACCGAGCAATTGTTGAAGCAATCGGGTTGAGCATGAGCTGGTGGATCGGAGAAAACATAAGTGGCAACATGCGATGGATCGTTGCCCAGAAAGATGGATGGTGGTTTGATGAGTCAGCTCGAATATATGGAGCAGGTTGGCTGAAGCATGGTGCGATGCAAAAGCAGATCGTTCGCATGCATTGATCGGTCGTGAGCTTGAGGGATCAGTTTGTGTTGGCAAGGAAGATAGTGACACCCACGTCCGTTAATGTCACTCTTTATCATAATGCATTAAGTTACATGAAGCATTATAGGTAAACAGAAATAGAAACATCACAAGACATATATAAAATAATAGCAGAATTTAAAACTTTATTTTCCAAACAGAAAACGTCATGGTCCAAAATCCAGTTACAATATAAGTCTGAAATACAGAAAACCCATTACATCAAATTAAAATATCTGCCTTGTACTAAAATCATCAAAGTACAGTAATATAAAATCATAGTCCCCAAAAATAGCCATAGCAAGGTAGACAGGTAATAAAAGCGGTACATCTAAGCAGCTCCAAACAGAAACAGAAGAGAGAATCCTAATCAAGCCTGAGTATTCCCACCCTGAGAACCTAAGGGAAGGAAGAGAGAGAAAAGGAATGGGTCAGACATAAAGTCTGGCGAGTTCAGTGACTTTTAGCATATAAATAAGTAAAAGCATCATGACAAGCATATAAACTGGATGAGAGAGATAACAGTATCATAAGACAGGTATAACAGACTGAGCAGGATAAGCAGAATGAATTAACATAATAGATTACGCTTTACAAATACTTTTCTCTATACCAATACTAGTATAATAGAAACAAAATGATCCAAACAGAAACATAATGTAGACTTAGGTCTACTTCTAGTGACGGGTTTTACCCCCAAACGATAATTACAGGCAGCCCAACAGAAATAGCAGGTGTTACCCCCAAACGATAGTAACGGACCCCTAAACAAGCAGGATTAGATCTACCTTAATTACTACCCCAATCGATCGGCTCCCTATCCTGTAAATACCCTGTGCCGGCCCCAAAGTGGGATGTATCACTTCCTAAAGTGCACCCCCAAATAGATAGCCATATCTACTGGTGCTATAACATCTTATTTTCCTAAGAAAGCGGATCCATACACGCACATGACTTTGTGGAAAGCGCTATCAGACACCTCTGGTGTAACACCCAGTGATTTTAAATATGAAAAATTAACGAATTTAAGAATACTTAAATTCAAATGTGAGAATTAAGGGAAATTGGTTATGCAATTGCGTTCGACTCGGAATTCTGCTTGAGATAGAGTCCGAGTTTGCATGAATTGGACTCCGTATGAAGAAGTTATGGTCTTCTGAAGTTTCAGAATTTAAATAAATTAAAAACATCTCAGGTTCAGAAAATTTGAAATTCAAATTCAGGCAGGGGAGCAGGCTGGGTGGGAATTCTCCCGCCCAAGGGCCAGGTCGACCAAGGGGTCGACCTGGGGTTGACCTACCTATATAGTTCGACCAGTGGGTCGACCTGGGGGTCAACCTGCCGCCCCGGGCAGATCTGAAAGATGATGACATTTTGACTCACTGCTCAGTCATTAGGGCTGAGGTGTTATTCTATCTTGACTAGATGGTCTTGATCGCTTCTAGGTTAATCTGACGGCTCTAAGTTAATTAAAATCCTATATAAGCAACATAGATCTCAACCTAAAATCACACTAATTCATACCAAGAGCCGACATGTCGTCAATGGAGAACCTAGAGTAGCCGCCATTCTCTTATAACACTAAAGCAAGATAGAAGCAAGAATCAAAATCAAATCTAATCTAAATTAGAATAACAATTAGCCTACATCAAAGGCGAGCAATTCAGTTTCAGAATACAGATCCCAGAAAAACAAGACTGTTCTTTTGGTTGTGAGTACTATTTCTTTCATAATTGTATTGTTAAAGTTATGGTACTCGCCAGACTTTATGTCTGACCCCCTTTATTTTCGCCTCTTTTCTTCCCCCCCCCCCCCCCCCCGTTTCTCAGGGTGGGACTAGTACTAGTGGAGCTTGATCAAGATCTTTCTCTCTCTTTTGGAAGTGCTTGAATTGCTGAAAGTAAAGTTTAGCTCATCTCTTTTATGGCTACTTATGTCGGGGTTCTGCTTTTTATTTTATGTACTCAGAAAACAAATTGTCAAGATGGTTACTAAGTGTACTTGATTTTTCTGTGGATTTATGTTGTTGTTGTAAAAACTATTTCTTTGCTGCAATAAATGTAGATTTGAAATATTTCAAGTACCAATATATGTATCTGTCTTGTTATATTATGTTCTATTCACCAATAATACTCCATGAAAGTTAATGCATTCCCTTTAAGAGTGACATTAATGGATGTGGGGTGTTACATGTGGTATCAAGGCTGAAGGTTAACAAAACAGATAAGACATTTTGAAAAATTGTTTTTCAAAAGCGTTTTATAAAGAAATACTTTCAAAAGTATGTTTTAAGGAGAGTATTTTCAAGAGAAAAGTTTGTTTTAAAAACATAACCCCCAAGAGCCATATATTTCTTTCGAATTCTCCATTTTGAATCTCTTCATTTTCTTTTCAGCATGTCTGGGTTACCCGAGATACCCGAGGGAATACTGATATCAACCTAGTTCAGAAGGTATTTGGAGGCTAGGGCCACCGCCGCAGTCCCAGCAGACATCCCTCCTCCCACAGCTGCAGTCACTCCCCCTCCCCGTGTTGATACTTTTTCAAAGGTATGCAAATACTTTCGAGCAATGGGCGGAAAACCTTTTCATGGATCAGAGACGTTTGTTGAAGCTCGAAATTGGCTTAAGGAGGTAGAAGACTTGTTTGGTATCCTCGAGGTAGAAGATGTAAGGAAGGTCCAATTGGTCGCTTGGTTAATGAAGGACAAAGCCTCGTTTTGGTGGGCGGTCACGAATGGAGAGCGTCCAGTAGAGACATGGATGGATTTCAGACATAGGTTCGAGATGAAATTTCTCTCATGAGCAGAAGAGAATTTATACATGGAAAGATTCTTGGCATTGAAGCAAGGGAATTTATCAGTAAAGGAGTACGTCAACAAGTTCAATCAGTTGGCGAGGTTTGGCTTAGACTTGATGAACGCACCTGAAAAGAAGGCCCTGAGGTTCGTTAAACGTTTGAATGAGCCCCTATATGGGTTAGCTATGACCCACATTCCTATGAGGGCTACCTTTGATAAACTAGTTGACATGGCGTTTATGCATGAAGAGGAGAAAGGCGCTAATGCTAATAAGGCAGCAGAAAAGAAAGGGGATCAAAAGAAGCCACAGCAGCAACCTAAGAAAGGTGGTAAGGACAAAAATAGCAAAGGAAAGAAAAGATGCTTTAATTGTGGAACACCAGGCCATCTGAGCAAGGACTGTAGGAAGAAGAAGAAGACTGGTTGTTTCCACTATGGAGAGGCAGGACATCTAATTAAAGACTGCCCGAAGAAACAGGGACAAGGGCAAAGAACTGGGTCTACTTCTAGAGGAAAGATTCAGGCTCTCATGGCACCAAGGCAGGCAAGAGGGTAGGTTCACACTCTCATGGCACCAGGACAGGAAAGAAGTAGAAACATTTCTGTTGAAAGTTTGGTTTTTCTGTTTGATCATCCTGTTCGTACTTTATTTGATTTTGGCTCTTCACACTCGTTTGTGACTACTTCGTTAGTTGAAACACTGCACCTAAATACTAGTCTAGTTACAGATTCCATAGTAGTCTCAAATCCTATTGGTGGTTTGGCTCATCTATCAATGATTTGTCGGGATTAGAGAGTGTCTATTTTGAGCATTGAGTTTGAATGCAACGCCTTCGTTCTTGGCTTCACGGGCTATGGATTGATTCTAGGCATGGATTGGTTATCCAGTAATGGTGCTATCCTTGATTGTGAAAAGGGAGTGGTTAGACTTATGACTCTCCTTGGCAACACTCTCGAAATCTCTTGTAACCCCATATACTCTGTTATGCTTAGTTACCTAGAATCACTTGATGTGTCTGTTGAAAACTTTCAGTCTGTTAGAGTAGTCCATGAATACTCAGATGTATTTGAAGAGGTAAAGGGCTTACCTCCAAAGCGGGAGATAGACTTCCGCATATACGTTGTTGATAATGCAAAACCCGTAGCTCTACCTGTTAGACACATAGCTCCTAGGGAAAAAAAGAGCTCAGTAAGCAAGTAAAAGAGCTACTCGAAAAGGGGTTTATAAGGCGGAGTATTTCTGAATAGGGAGTTATACAAGCTGACCAAGAAGAATAGGCACCCACTTCCTAGAATAGATGACTTGTTTGATCAACTTGTAGGTGCATCTGTTTTCTCCCAACTGGATTTGGCTACTGGGTTCCATCAGCTAAGAGTGGCTGAATACATCATTGATAAGACCGCTTTCAGAACCCCGGATGGCTTCTTTGAATGGCTTGTCATGCCTTTCGGCTTGACAAACGCACCCGCTTACTTCGTTAACTTGATGAGTAGGATGTTTAGAGAATTTCTTAATAAGTTTGTGGTGGTCTTCATAGACGACATCTTGATTTTCTCGAAGAATGAAGAAGAGCATGCTATGCATTTAAGGGAAGTCATAGATACTCTTCGTATACATCAGCTGAATGCCAAATTCTCCAAATGCCATTTCTGGAGAGAAGAGGTGAGGTTTCTTGGACATGTGGTGTCCAAAGAGGGGTTAGCCGTGGACCCCGCAAAAATAGTTGCGGTGCAAGATTGGAAGGTTCCACGGAATGCAACCGAAGTCCGAAGCTTTCTTGGGCTAGCAGGCTTTTACCAAAAATTCATTAAAGACTTTGCTAAAATCTCAGCCTCACTCACAAGATTAACGAAGAAGAACCTAACTTTTGCTTGGGATTTAGATTGCGATATTACTTTCCAACGTTTGAAAAGGGCTCTAACAAAAGCCCTTGTTCTGACATTGCCGGATAGGAGCAAGATCTTTACGGTAAACACGAATGCATGTGGTATGGGACTAGGTGCTGTCTTGATGGAAGAAGGGAAGGTAGTAGCTTATGGAGGCAGATAGTTGAAAGTACATGAGAAAAACTATCCAACCCATGATCTAGAGTTGGCTGCCATCGTCTTTGCGCTTAAGTCTTGGCTCCATTATCTTCTAGGAGAGACGTTTGAATTATATACTTACCATAAATCATTGAAGTACCTTTTCTCGTAGAAAGATCTTAACTTAAGATAGCAAAGGTGGATGGAATTTTTGGCCTCCTATGATTTTGAGATTTTCTTTACCCCAGGCAAGGGCAATGTGGTAGCGGATGCCTTAAGTACGAAGAAGCTGACCTAGAGTCTTCTCTTTGTAGAAAGAAAAAACTTGGAGTACATAGCGAACTTTAATTTTAGACCCTCCTCTGAAATTTTACCTGGTCTGTTAGCATCACTAGAGGTGTAGCCTACTCTTTTGGACTCAATAGGAACTGCGCAACGAGAAGACCCTCAACTAGTTGATGTGATGGATAAGCTGGTTAGGGGTGAGACTTCTAGTCACCTCAATAGATACTCCATCGATGATATGGGTTGGTTGAGATGGAAGGCTATGCGTCCCACAAGTAAGGGATTTAGTGAAGACGGTTCTCGAAGAAGCGCACCATTCTAAACTGACCACACACCCAGGTGAAGACAAGATGTATAAAGATATAAAAAGGGTTTTCTTTTGGAATGGCATGAAGAGTGATATAACTGAGTTCGTCGCTAAGTGTTTGATATGCCAGCAAGTCAAAGCAGAGTAGAAGAAGCCTGATGGTCTGCTTCGTCCTCTCGAGGTCCCACAGTGGAAGTGGGATAGCATTTAGATGGACTTTGTTGATTGGTTGCCTAGTTCAAGAAGGAGCAATACCCGTATTTGGGTAATAGTGGACAGGCTCACTAAAATCGCTCACTTTATACCCGTGAAAAATAGAAGGACCGCCTCGTCCCTAGCATCCATTTATCTTAAAGAAACAGTTCGACTCCATAGGATACCCTCCACCATACTGAGCGATCGAGATCCTATATTACGAGCGAGTTTTGGAAGAGTTTGCAAGAGGTAGTTGGCACACAATTATGCTTAAGCACAACCTATCACCCCCAAACCGATGGTCAGACGAAAAGGGTGAACAGAGTATTAGAAGACCTCTTGAGATTGTGCATTCTTGACTTTGGAGGGACATGGGAGGATCATCTTCCATTGGTGGAATTTGTTTACAACAATAGCTATCAAGCCACCTTAGGCATGGCGCCCTTCGAAGCTTTATATGGAAGACCGTGTCGATCACCAACTTGTTGGTGGGAGTCTACAGACAAACTCGTACTAGGACCGAACATGATTAGAGAGACCTCAGAAAAGGTGGACTTGATAAGAAGATGGATGAAGGCTGCACAAGATAAACAGAAGTCCTACGCAGACAAAAGAAGAACCGACCTTGAGTTTAAGGTTGGATATAGGGTGCTCCTTATATCTCCCTTGAGGAATGTCATTCACTTTGGGTCCATAGGAAAGCTAACACCAAGATTTGTTAGTTCGTTTCCTATCATTGAAAGGATTGGGACGATGGCTTACAGAGTAGAGCTACCCGAGAGACTGGCTGGAGTTCATAATGTTTTTCATGTTTCTCAACTACGAAAATGCTAACATGAATCTGCGGAAGTGGTGGAGCCAAGCATACTTAAGGAAGTAGAAGTGGAACGAGAAGCGACTGTGAGAAGAGTTCCAACTCATATCTTGGGAACGGAATTCATAAAGCTACACAATCGGGAAGTCAAGCTTGTAAAAGTTCAATGGAGTGATGCTGAGGAAGACGCGGCTTGGGAAACTGAGAGCAAAATACGCGCAGCCTACCCTTTTCTCTTTGAGGGTACCTCCTTGATCTCTTTTTCCATAAGTTTATTCATGCTTAAATCTATCTTTCAAGTATATCTCCTCAGTCTTATTCTTTATCCTCAGGTAGAAACCGATGGATGTAAACATGTGTTTGAAACATGTTATGATTGATGGTTGCGAGTGGCTGCTAGTGGTTGCTCGTGGATGCATGTACACCACTTTAGGCACTAGATCGGCTCAATCACTTTCATATTGCATATAAATGTGTGTGCATATTTAAATTAATGGATGTATAATGGTTGTGTTATCATATGGATGCTGCATTTAGATGAATGGATGTGCACACATGTAGAAATAATAGGTATCATTAGGGTTCTTCCGCATACATAATGGATGCATGGCACTATCATGATTTGCATTAAGGAGGTCAACTAAATCAGTAGACCGTCTGATTTTACATTAGATAAGGAACATATACACACACTTTTTGCATATGTTCATACGACATTAGAAACCTTTTAAGGACAATGGATGCTTGTGTTTGATGATTGAGTAGATGGATGATTGGATGTTAGGATATACATTCTCCTTAAATTCGAGATTTCGGGGGCGAAATCCTTTAAGGAGGGGAGAATGTAACACCCCGTGATTTTAAATATTAAAAATTAACGAATTTGAGAATACTTAATTTCAAATGTGAGTATTAAGGGAAATAGGTTATGCAATTGCATTCGTCTCGGAATTCTGCTTGAGATAGAGTCCGAATTTGCGTGAATTGGACTCCGTATGAAGAAGTTATGGTCTTCCAAAGTTTCAAAATTTAAATAAATTAAAAACAGCTCAGGTTCAGAAAATTTGAAATTCAAATTCAGGCAGGGGAGCAGGCTGAGCGGGAATTCACTCGCCTAAGGGCCAGGTTGACCTGGGGGTCGACCTACCCATACAGGTCGACCAGGAGGTCGACTTGGGGGTCGACCTGCCATCTCCCCCCCCCCCCCGGGGGGGGGGAGATCTGAAAGATGACGACATTTTGATGCACTGCTGAGTCATTACGGCTGAGGTGTTATTCTATCTTGACTGGATGGTCTTGATCGCTTCTAGATTAATCTGACGACTCTAAGTTAATTAAAATTCTATATAAGCAACCTAACTCTCAACATAAAATCACACTAATTCATACCAAGAGCCGCCATGCCGTCGATGGAGAACCTAGAGTAGCCGCCATTCTCTTTCAACTCTAAAGCAAGATAGAAGCAAGAATCAAAATCTAATATAATCTAAATTAGAATAACAATTAGTCTACATCAAAGGCGAGCAATTCAGTTTTAGAATACAGATCCATGAAAAACAAGACTGTTCTTTTGGTTGTGAGTACTATTTCTTTCATAATTGTATTGTTAAAGTTATGGTACTCGCTAGACTTTATGTATGGCCCCCTTTGTTTTCGCCTCTTTTCTTCCTCACCCTCCCCCCAGGTTCTCAGGGTGGGACTAGTACTAGTGGAGGTTGATCAGGAAATTTCTCTTTCTTTCGGAAGTGCTTGGATTGCTGAAAGTAAAGTTCAGCTCATCTCTTTTATGGCTACTTATGTGGTTACGCCTTTTATTTTATGTACTCAGAAAACAATTTGTCAAGATGGTTACTAAGTGTACTTGGTTTTTCTGTGGATTTATGTTGTTGTTGTAATTAAACTATTTTCCGCTGTAATAAATGTAGATTTGAAAATTTTCAAGTACCAATATATGTATCTGTCTTGTTATATTCTTCTCTATTCACCAATAATACTCCATGAAAGTCAATGCATTCCCTTTAAGAGTGACATTAATGGACGTGGGGTGTTACATCCACCCATATGAACCTCTTATAATCAGGTTAGTAAGCGTGCCCTGACCCCTACCTGGTTCGGGGTCCCCCTTTGGATACTAGTATGGGTTACTGACTGATACGAGCCCCACACAACAGATGATACAAGTCACCCTAGGCTTGCATCCCCACTACTAGGATTTTGACAGGTTATGCCTAACAGATTAGCAAGCCTGAATAACCCCATCATATAAAACAGTTTAAGTTTGTCAGGTTCGTATAACCCCCACAAATTTAACTGATTTACTTAACCCCCCATTGATTCAAGCAAGTTTACTTAACCCTTACACAATTTGATAGGTCCGTATAATCCCTACATATTTAAACAGGGTAAGTATTACAGGTTAACAGGTATTATCATTCCCCGTTCATATTTGTAATGCACCTGACCTCTCACATTAAATTGACCACTTGTGGATGCTGGATATGCCGGGCGGTTCCGGAAAACTTCTACCACAAGATGGACTTGACCTAGTGTCTTAGCACTGTTACGTGTACATTTATGCATTAGAACCCTCACATTAAATTAACCACTCATGGATGCTGGATACTTTGGACGGTTTCGGGAAGACTTCTATCATAAGTTGAATCTAACCTCGTGTCTAAGTTCGGTTACCATTTCTATTTATTGTAAATTTAGGCATATTCATTCTTGAACAATTATTCACGTTCATCAAAGGTTTGTCTTTCCCCGACCCTCAAGTCATAAATCATCATATAAGATATTCCCCAAATTGAAGTCTTAGATCACAATATAGGTTATGCCCCCAAATCCTTGTCATGTTTTGTAATACAAGTTATGCCCCAATATATCATTCCCAATTTCGTTCGTTCGCATATTTCAACGATAGGCCTAGGCTCGAAGGTAGTCTGGCTATAAAAATAAAAAGTGAAGGAGGGACAGAAGAGAACAGAAATAGGTATAATAACAGAATAGGCATATGATAATAAGAATGGGCATAATAGAGTTAGGCATGTAAGGACTAAACAGTAGATCTGGTGTACAAGTAATGGTAGACCTATTTAGTTTTGATTCTGGTTATTAACAGGCATAGGTTCTGATCCAAACTTATAAACATGTCAGGATTACTTATTAAACATTTATATCTAAAAATAACATGAACTCACAGAGATTGGATCTAAAGAACAGAGAAATGAATGTTGATGTTGTAGTAGAGATTCTTGGATACGTATGAGTCATTGTTGTAGAAGAATAGGCTGATTCAATCTGAGCTAGGCAGCATCTCGTTATCTACATTGTTTTGGGTGGATAAAACAATAGAAATGAGGTCCTATATACAGCCTCAATCCAATGAATCGGGTCAAGAAACCAGTCCAGGTTCAGAGAAATAATCTGGCTTGATCCCCCGGTGGGTCGACCCCGGTGTCGACCCTAGGGTCGACATCCCCTTGTGTGGGTTGACCCTAGGGTCGACCCCCAACGGGTCGATCTCCCGTGTGGTTTCCCTCTCTACGATTATGAATTATTTTGAATATTCTGGATTGGTTTGTTTATATATTTTTTGCTCATATGTATACAAACTTCATAACTTCCTCATATGATGTCCGTTTTACGCAAAAACAGATTCTATTTTAAGAAAAATTCAAAGACTAACGAAATGGTGCAATTCGTTTTACTTAATTAACGATATTTAATTAAGTATTCTTTTGTTTATCTTTATAGTATTCTTTAAAATTACGGGATGTGACATTCTCCTCTACTTAAAGGATTTCATCCCCGAAATCTCCAAGTTAAGAAGAATGTATATCCTAACATCGATCATCCATTTACTCAACCACCAATCACAGGAATCCATTCTCCTTAAAAGACTTCTAATGCTTATATGAACATATGAAAAGGTGTGTATATATGTATGATAATGTGAAAAATCAGGTGGTCTACTGATTCAGTTGACCTCCTTAATGCAACGAATGTTAGTGCCATGAATCCAATAATGTATGCAAATAATCCTAATATATCATATAAACTCTAAATGTGTGCACAACCATCCATACAAATGCAACATCCATATGATGACATGCTCATTTGCATCCATAAAAAAAAGAAAAATGCACACTCATCCGTATGCAGTATATGAGAGTGATTGAGCCGATTTAGTGCATAATGTGTGTATTTGCATCTACGAGTAACCACTAGCAAACACTTGCATCCACTTACATCCGTCAAACATAGCATGTTTCAAACACATGTTTACACCTATTGGTTTTCTACCTAAAGGTTGAAGGTTCGATCGATAGGATACAAATAAATGATAGAAACAAGTACAGATAAAAGCTTGGAAAAAAAAACTAAGAATTTACTCTTGAAAAGAGAAGGGTATTGAGTGTGAATCTTGTCTTCAGTCTCCCAAGTTGCATCTTTGCTATCTTCTCCCCATTGAACTTTCACCAATTTATCCTCTCGATTGCGGAGCTTCCTAACCTTTGATCTATGTATACGGGTAGGAACTCGTTTAACTATTGGCTCCTTTTCTGCCTATACCTCCTCAAGCATGCTCGGCTCACCTACTTCTGTCGTATCGTGTAGTCACCTCTGCAAAGGAGAAACATGGAAAAAAATCATGAATACCTGCCAATCTCTCTGGTAGCTTTTCCCTATAGGTCATTTGGCCAATCCTCTCTGTTATGGGAAATGGCCCTACAAACCTTCGCGCCAATTTCCCTACAGATCCAAAGCGAACTACATTCCTAAAAGGTGATACCTTATTGAAAACCATGTCTCATGCCTCAAACTCAATATTAGTCCTCCTCTTATCTGCATATGACTTCTGCATGTCCTGAGTTGTCTTCATGCATCTGCGGATAAGATCAATCTTCTATAAAGTCTCTCTAATCATCTTAGCTCCAGGAAGTAGCCTTTTTGTAGATTCCCGCCAATAAGTCGGTGATCTACAGGGTTGTCCATACAATGCCTCGAAGGGTTCCATGCCAATACTGGCTTGATAACTGTTGTTGTAGGTGAACTCCACCAATGGAAGATGCTCTTCCTAAGTCCCTCTGAATTCTAGGATACACAGCCTCAAAAGATCCTCAAGAACTTTATCCACCGCCAACAACATTTACTGTGGGCCGTCTACACTGTCTAAACAAGATTATCGCACAGGAGCTAGTACAGACACTAGGCTACTACATTTCATACATACTCTACGTAAGGATACGGTACATTACATGGTTTACATACTTCATAAGGAAGAACATTACATACGGATACAAAATAAAGATAGAAACACACAATGTACTGCCTACGCATAATAGCACAGGGTAAACGGAAAAATTACATACCGGACACAACAAGTGTGTACATGACATGGAGACTGCTGCAAAATATTATAGAATGACCACACAGCTACAGCGGAAATTTCTTGAGCACCACACCTAAACAGTAGATCTCCTTACCTATCGAGCCACACTATACATATGCTAGCACATAATACTCACCCATGTACAACATAACTTCACCTGATGTTCTTCCATACCACCCACTCATGATGCCTACCAAGAAACAATAAAGAGTTTGCTCTGCTTATCTCCACCAGGAAAACGTGCTACGGTAAGAGCCAAGGCTTCACGTGTGTAGCCAATCAACAACCGAAATTACCCAAGAAAAAATGGAATCGAACAAAGAGCGGATGGACAACATGGCCATGGCAACATAAGCATATTCATCAGCCACTGATAAAAACTCAGACAGTAGTTTGCACCCATTGAAGGCTAAATTCAATGCGTTTGGCATCACGAGAATAATCCACAATCGGTGAAAACAAATCGAAGCCAATCAGTAGTGAATGATAAAATGCAGTAGCATAGTTCAAATCCGAAAACCGATAGTAACTGGATCTAAGATCGTTTCATCAAAAAACTTAGATCTAGATTGACTAATAGGTATGCAGGGGTGAATCACGTGTGACGTAAGCTAGGATTTGTGGAGAAGATAAAATGTGGAATGAATAAGAGTTAAGAAAAGATTGTGAAGGGAGAAAGAGTGCATGAAGAATGGTGGATTTTCCTTGGCGCCATTTATGAAGACCCCTGTATATGAAGCTTTTTTTATTCTATTAAGTTAAATTAAATTTAAGAATGAAGAAATATTGATTTAAAATAAGGAAGTAATTATGAAATTAAATATATATAATAAAATAGTGAGAAAAGATTGAAATAAGAATTCAATGCCAACTAGAGATTTAACATAAATATAGACACAATTACTTTTTATTTCTTGAAGTCCTGAATTCTTATTACTCATGAGTTTTGTATGTTGAATATAATAGTACGATTTTTGTTTGATGATAATAAACATATATTATTCTAGAAATGTGTTTGTAATTGTACCATTCCATATTTCATCTTACATAGAAATAAATATTTATTGAATAAAATGCTATTGCACAGAATATAATATTCAAAAGTATTTTTATTTAAATAAATATTTTATTTCAACATTTGAATTGGTACATATTTCTAACTCCACTGTTGTACATTCCACTATGATATAATACATTCAATTTCATTTATTACATTCAGTCCTCACTATAACACTTAAGATTCACTCAATATTGCTCAGTTCACTCATACAGACTCATATACATTCATTGACACACATTCTATCTTCATGTGCTTAAGATTCAGTCCAGTCACCCATATACCTGTCACAGAAACACACACAGAGTAAACTAGAACAAAATAGATTTAAATTCTAGCAAATATAAATTTATTTTAAATTTTATTTGCCTAAGAATTTTTGGTGTGTTTCTCATCATTTTTCTAGACTTGGTCTGATATATATATACACATTTATGTAGACTCTAGACCGCTTATGATATTCATCGTGATTCGCTGTAAATACCACAAGGCAGATTGAATTCTAGTGCCTACTGATCAACCTCAACACGGCTATAGTGGTCTGCTAATCAAGACCAGCCTCAACTCAAAATTGTGGTCTGCTGATCTTGTCCGGCCACAACTCATCGTATAGTGGTTTTCTGATGTAAAAAGAGAATATACTTGGACATGCACAATACATGTATACACATGCATGTGTATGTATGTACACATATATATTGATAATGTGCAGGTGAATAGGTTCGACTTTCAAATCATTACAGCCCAAAATACACAACGTTTGTGCAACATATATGAAACAATTAATGGTGCATGGCAACACACGCACAATGGACTGGAAAATATGAAGAAAATTACATGGCATGGTCGAGTTAATGAATGGAACAATTTCCAGTCCAAAACAAGGATGGTCAAGTCAAGCCAGTGACCAAATTTACAAGTCTAGTTTCAGCATGCATATGGCAGTAAACAGATTAATCAAAGAACAGGTGCAACATACATGTCAAGTGCACCAAGCAAACCAGAAAATGATGTACACAAACACAAGTAAGAACAATGGTTTAAAGACTGGACAAATACAACTGTGCAACTCAAATGTAAATTGGTTCAGGTCGAGAGAAACGGCAAATGTAAACCAGCATGTTCAGGCCAAAACAATGGATGCACAAGCCAAGAATCAAGTGGCGTCACACACCAATGCATTCCAGAATACATGAGAACATTTCAAAGCATCTCAAGCCAAGTACATGCAAATAGGAATAGAGGGATGTCATGCAGTCATGATAAAACATAGCAGATGAGAAAGTAAAGCAATTTTCAATGCACAAGTATATGTGCTAAAACACATAAGGTCAAACCAGAGCAGAAGACAACTAAACATAACAAGTCAGCAAGCATGAATAAAGTCATGGCAAGTGATGCATGCAATGCTCCAGGTCCAGACCAGCAAAAACAGGGTCAACCAAAGCTTTCAGGTCAAATAGAAATGCCAAGTAATAACAACAACACATAAATGGCCATGGCATCAAGAATACATGCATCAAGTTTTACTCAAGATCAAGTCAAGCATGGATGAACATGATTCAAGAAAGAGTGCAAGCATATAATTCAACCAAATATATAACATCCCAAAATAACCAAATACATGCACAGTTTTTGTTCATGTGCAGTAACAATGGAGCAACAGAGAAGTGGCAATATAGTGTACAATGGGATGTGCACACTTACAACCCAGTTATCACATTGGCTCATGTACATGTGCACTACACATTTACATGGTGCAGCATATACATATAGCACGAAAAATGTATACAAGTAGCAAGCTACATTGGTTCAACATGCACAGAGAAATGAAACAAAAACGGGAAGCTTGAAAATTCACAAGGCAGTATGGAGTACATCATGCAAGGACATACATGGAAAGTAAGGTCAAAGCAAAGAGTAGTTTAAAATTGTGGCAGTACAAAATAAAATGGTGCAAACGAGCATAACAACATTGATATTGGAGCACATGCAATGTACTAAAGACCAGAGGAAATATTCCCAATATAGCAGGTAATATTTGGCAAGATAAATTTCAATGTTTCCAAATGTGCAAACTATTGAAATTAGCATAAGTTTTTGTTTTCATGAAATTATGAAGAATTCAATAATCAAGCATCACACAAAAAACCATCAGGGCATTTAAAGATGTAAATTTCGGTAAGAATGATTCCAAGTTTTCAAAACTTTCCAAATTTTTTTAAGAGCAATTATTTGGCAAGAAATTAATTCAAATATTTCCAAAAACCAATTTGACACACATATAGTAATACTTCAAGCAAAAATCACACAAGGATGAACACAATATCAAAGCCAAATCTATCGGGTGAAACTAGAGAGGTTATAGGGTTTTAAACCCTATAAATAACATCATTCATCACATGCAATGAATTATCGAAACAAAGTAAATTCTTTCAATCATCAAGAAAAATAAATCGAAGAATACTCATAGTTTCGATCTCAAAGCCAATCCTAATCGAACAGCCACAGACAAACAAACTTTCGAGATACTAGAGAATCAAATTACATCAAAGATTCAGGGTCGCGATTTGGAAGAAATTAGCAAAACCCTAAGTTTATTTTCGGCCATCAAAGAGACAAGAGAAGCTGATATTTCAAGTGAATAAAAATAAAGGGGAGTCGAATTTTTTTTAACTTGTTTATAAGGGGTTTTGATTTTTAAGTTTGTTCAATTCTCTTGTAATTGACTATAATTTTCTAGTTTTATGTAAACTAGGGTTTACAGGTTTGTAATTAGGGGAAACCTGATATTGGGGATAAAGATCAGTGCAGGGTATTGAGCATACGATTATAACAATTGGGAGCGGGTGTCGTGAGTTTACTGGGAATTGTAAGCACAAAAATTGTTTTAATTCTTAGTAAGAAAATTTTGGGAATGTAGCAGTAGGCAGGGGTTTGTTGAAGCTGGGTAAAATCCATGTCATTTATTTTCTTTATTTATTTATTATGTTGTGATCTGTGCTAAGATATTTTTATATTCCTCAAAACTACAATAAACTCTATTCACCCCCTCCCCGTCTAAGGTTAACTTAGATCCTATATTGTATCTTGAACTCTTCTCCTTTGAAATCTAGATTCTCTAAACTGTAAAATCTTCAATAATTAGTACCTGCATATATTTCGTGTATATGCAAACATATATATATATATATAGAATAGTGTTAGTATATATTTTTATAATAATAATAGTTAAAACGAGGTTGTTGTCATCAAAACCAAAATTACAACCATCTCAATCCCTAACAATGCCATCATGGCATCGAATATATTGGTCATCGGGACTTTCCATCCTCGATCCGCCTTCACTAACTACCCCTGATGCGAAATTGTTCCGAACTGTGTTTCTAGTGTCCGGGCTCATCTTGAAAATGTAGCAATAAGAGTCAATACAAACTCAAGAAACGCAGCAACGATGCGCAAGTGTGGAATTTATACTATAATATATAGTGTAAATTCAGCTATATACAAATATATTTCTCTTGTGCGTATACATTCTAATTCTTTGGTTAAATTGTATAGCCAAAGCTCTGATACCAAATGTGACGACCGCCCCTTGCCACTTGCATGTAAATAGATAAAATTGTTTGTTATGACATGCCAAGCTAGTATGGGCTAGCCATCAAATGTGATAATCAAAAGCATACATGTCGTATATCTCAAAACGCGTGGACAATATATTATAATAAACACAGATAGTAATGTAGTTATAGATAACAGAACAAAAAGCTTCTGAAATATCATCAAAACCATAGAGTCATGTACAAGAAATCCATATTAAACAAATACATGTCATCCTCACTAAAACCCTTAGAGTACGCTCATAAGCGGAAAACAATATATATAAGTAACTGTATGCTATAGCTCTACCAAACTAATCCCCAACCTGGCACTTCGTATAACCTGAGTTGCTATCTAGTCTACTCACCAACATCGTGATGAGTACCCAAGAAAATAAGAAGAAACATAAAACCTTTAGACAGAAAATAATCTGGTGTGAGCGATAAGATCTATCAAAAGCTGTATTACGAAATATGTAAATAGGCAGGTTAAGTCTCATACTTGACCTGTTCCTGCAACCAAAGAGTCAGCACATAATAATACCATAATATATGCTACTCAAAAAAATAATGATACACAAAGAAATAACATAAGAAGTGGGCTAAGTCATAAGATAAGAGAATCTATCTAGCCCTCTCGGCTTTCATTCCCTATCTTCTGTAATCCCTATAGGTGATAGTTTAACCAAGAGGTGAAATCGTAAGTGATGAACAACCATAGAAACCATCATCCAGATCCTAGCTATCACCTTCTAAAGCCATGAATCCAGTACATCTTCCTTCAGGACCTAAATGTCTAGCAGCTTAGGTGCCCTTACTTACTAAATCAAGGCATATTATCTTATTGTGCTAATAGGACCCGACTGTCAAGCACATATTCCTTCATGGCCTAACTATCCAACGCACCGTTATCTTAAGTCGATACTAGAACTCTCCGAGCTATCAACGATCCATAGGAGATCCGACATTGGTGCCTCTACGCTCTGTCTAAAGGTTGAGTCACAACTCTACCAAATCCATTATCATACAGCTTCGTTTACTTAAAGCTACTTTATTTCTAGGTAGTTGTGCTACTTCACAGGCTAATCATAACCTCCCCTTCGAACCACTCATATGGGTCTCCCGTCGAAGAGTTCGTTGTTCGATCATGCCATAACTCTCAAACCACAACATCAACTATCAAACCGAGACACCCGGCACCATCCAGAAAACCACCTCATTCCCTACGAGTCTCATCTCCATCCAACCCATCCTATGGATCAGAACTGGCCTATAGACTGTGGACTTGTATGGGTCTATGCACTTAACCAATTCTTTGCTAAGTTCTTTGGATCCTCAAAGTACATCTTCCTTAGGCTCCACTTACTACAAATTCATCTACTATAGATCTATGATGATTCCCTAATGATCATTAGCTTGGAATATTTTCTTCCCGTCGCATGCTAACTCCACTTGACTCCAAATTTTACCCATGACTTGCGAATTATCCCACGAGTCCGCACAAAAAGTTTGGAGTCGAAATGAAGCTTCCCCATGGACCTGTGCTGACACATAAGCCATGGACCACTGCTAGTCGTTGTACTTAGCACATTTTGGCCTCAAAAATTTTGGGTGTCTTTCCGCCGCCTTGTAGAGCTCAAGCTCCAAATTTCGAGCGATTTTGATGACCTATAATTCTATTGCACTCAAATCTTCGTTCAACCACCTAATTTCATTGAAACTAACATTAAAAATCAGGTATAACATCCATATAGCGATTGCAATCATTCAAATAGCAAACATATGATTCAAGAACCATACTGAAGCACCCAAATCCATATAGCATCATGAAACAATCATTCATATTCATAGATTAGGTATATATCTACAAATGAATCTAAACTTATCATTTTAACCCATTTTCACAAGTTTTATTATCCTTAAGGTTTAAAAATGGGATATTGACATATATGATCCTAATCCAGTGCGATCTAGTACAAGTATGACAAAAATGACTAATCTAAGCATACATGATAACATAGCGCAGTGAGAGATCTAAATCACTCATCAATCAATGTAGTTAATGGGGATCAATGGAAAACTGATTTGGGCAGCAAGGAAATGAATGAAATTTCCCTTAGATGATGCAAAATATGTGGATTAATGATGATCTAATCTCTTCTAGAAGTTTGGAGGAGATTATAAGTGATTTGATTGTATTTTTGGGATTTTGGAGGAAGAGCTAGAGGATCTTAGCTCTTTTGACTGCTCGGCAAATAATGGAGTACCCTAACTAGTCTCTCTGGCCCCTATTTATACTACCATCTCTTAACCCTTATGGGCTTGCGTAGTTAACCCATTAGTTTGCCTGATAGTCTGCTCAACAGTCCATGAATCTTAAAACCGTTATGCCTCCCTAACACCTGCACCAAATGTTTAATGTGACCAGTCTATGTGAATGCCAACAATAAATCTTTCCAATGGCACAAGTTTGAGCATGTATTCTGCGCCAATCAAAAGAAGTGACCAAAACATGATACTCAAGGGTAAAATGGTCACAAAGCAATCTGGTAAAATTCGCAGATGTGTAAAATGTCCTAACTAACCATATATAAAAATATGGATATGAAACAACCTAGTGTGAATAAAACAGAATTATTTTACGATCCTCTGATATGTAAAATACGGGTCGTTAAGTATATCTTCTCACGATCCTTTTGTTGTCCACTTGCATAGGCAACTACCCTATCTTCTTGCATAAGAATTGCTCCTAACTTTATCCTACAAGCGTATCTGAAAACTTTAAACACCTTAGTCCTATGAGGATGATAAGGGATGATGCATACATATGAGAATCCTTCAACTTCTCGAAAGCACTGCTACACTTATCACTCTAAGAAAACTAGAGATTTTTCTTAGCCAAAAGGGCCAAAGGGACTGCGATTCCTATAATAGCCCGTTAACCATAAGAAACTCCTAACCTCCGTTGCATCACGAGGAACCTTCCATACTTGACAACTTCCACTTTTGCGGGGTCTATAGTCAAACATTTCCCTGAAATTATATGTCCAAGAAACTTAACTTCCTCTCTCCAAAAGTGGCACTTTGAAAACTTAGCCTGGATCTAATTCTTCCTCAAGATTCCTAAGACCTCCCTTAGATGATTCTCATGCTTTTTTACATCCTTAGAGAATAACAGTATGTCATCAACAAAAACCACAAATATCTTATTAAGAATGCCTCTAAATACGCTACTCATCAAATACACAATGAAGGTGGGGGAATTCGTCAATCAAAAGGGCATCACCTTACATTAATGTAAACCATTTGGTGACCTAAATGATGTCTTAGGCTTGCTTTCCTAGGAAATTTTTAACTGGTGAAATTCTGTCATTGGGTCCAACTGAGAAAAGATTTTAGCGTCTCCCGAATGATAAAAGTCATCTATCCTTGGCAAAGGATATCTATTTTTCTTGATCAATTTATTAAGCTCTCTGTAATAACGCACGGAGATAATGATCCATCGCATTAGTAGCAAAAACCATCGGTGCTCCCCACTCCGAGTTACTCTGTCAGAATAACCTTTCTTGTAACAACTTTGAAATCTACTTATCCAACTGCCTTCTTTCTTTAGGAGGCATATGCCTCAATGGCAATGAAACTGGTCTAGCATCCTTCTCAATATCTATCCAAAATGTGATCTCTTTATAGGGAAGATGCCCCATTACTTCCTCGAAGACACTAGCTAGCCCTTCTAAATCAGAGGATAAAGAATTAACAAGGCCGAAACCGTTATATATTTAACTATAGAAAGGTTTACTATTCTACAACTCTATACTCCTCAAAAAAATGATCTTTCTATCGTGATCAAGAATGACTCTATAACGTAATATCCAATTCATCCCTAAAATAATACCATATCCCTTGAAATTCAAAACATACTTGTTACACGAGAAATCGACATCATTGATGTCTAGTACTAGGTCTTTGCGTATCAACAAGGGCTGCTTAGCTCCTTCTCTAGGATAAGAAACCACTATTGGACTACTAGCGATAGAAGTAGGAAGTTTCAAGATATCTACAATGTTCCTAATAACAACGAAATTGGATGCTATAGAATAAAATAGGGTACAGATAGAAGTCCCTAAAATAGAAATGAAACCTTCAAGGGCAAGCTGTCCTTGGTCCTTCTGTAGTCGATCCATTAAGGGTGTTTCATTTAAAGCATAGCTCTACCCACTTGATATCCCTTAAGCTTTGGAAGTTCCTAGCAAGATGTCCTTTTCTATGACAGTGATAACACTTCATTCGAATTCTTACTTCATCAAATTAATTTGGTAGTCTTTGGTCTCATGCCTTTCTTGAATCTCCCACACTCCTTAGCTTCTCTCTTGAATTTCCATTCTTTTCTTCTAAAAAAGGCTTTATCTTATTCTTTAAAATTTTCAAAATAACCTAACCCTTTTCAATCTTAACCTTCTTGACATCAACTGAAAGAGTATAAAATCGAAGTTTCAACAAGAATGTCAAATGTTTCTCTCGATATCACTTGGGATAACAACATCTCTCTAAGAGGTAAATTGAGTCCCTTCACAAATCTTTACACCTTGTTCATTGGCGTAACCACAAGTCCTCTCCAAAACTTTGACAACTCCATAAATTTAGTGATATACTCCCTTGAAAATTATCTTCTTGCTTAAGTTGCATGAACCTCTCTATAACGACCCGTATTTTACGTATCAAAGGATCGTAAAATATTTTTATTTAATTCTCCATGGGTCAGATCATTCTCAACTTTTTATATGTTGTTTATGGGAATGTGAGACATGTCCATAATTTTTATCAATTTTATTTATGACCATTTTGCACCTATTAGTTTTGTATAGGGCATAACTTTTGACGGGAATTGAATCAGGTGATGGGAATGATTTCATTGGATCGAAAATGGTGTTTTCAATTCTGTAGATTGATTACATTAAAGATTGTGCTAAGCGGTTTGGAAGGAATCATTGTTTTAGTGTTACACATTTGCTGAAATACTAATTAGTCATTAGTTGACTGATTAGTGAGGCCCATTAAGGCAAAGGTCGTTGGCTATAAATAGGAGGGTAAAGGTAACGAGAATGGTTTGGTTTCTTCATTCTCTCATTTAGTTGGGTGCATGTGATTCTCCAACTCAACCAAATACACCTCCACTTCATTAAATTCATAGATTTACATAAGAAGATTGAAGATAAACATTGAAAAGGGTTAGGTCACATCAAACTGATTGATTCAAAGGCCATTCTTCCCTATTCTTTGCTGTCTATATTAGAATTCATTGATTTCAAGCTATTTTGTGGATTTAGTGAGTGATAAGCATGTCTCACGTAGATTCAATCGAGTATATGGGTTTATTTGATCTTATTTTCATCATTTCAAGTTGTTTTCACCTAGATCTAATCGAGGCAAGTATCTTTTCAATTCGAATCACCATAGGATCTAATCTAGCAAAATTATAACAGTAATTTTATGTGAAAATTCTATGTTTATGTAATTTATATCCATTTATTGATTCATTTATTGTTTAATCATGATTTGGTGAGATTTATATGATTTTATGATGATTATTAATGTGATAATGATTGTTGATGATTGATTCCTTGGGTAATGGATCTTTTGGATGAATTTGGTCGACTAGGATGAGTTATATGCATAAATGTTTATCGTCGGAGATGGACCGTTCATCTAAAAGTAGATCTGGAGATGGGTCAGTTTGACATAAAGTAGATCTGGGCATGGATCATTCGGCATTGATGGATCACATGGAGTATGGTCCAAGAAATGGATGGATTGGTCAGGATTAGCGTGGTGATGGGTCGCAGGCTGATGGATCAGAGGACCATGGACTGGTTGAGCAATTGTTAAAGCAATCAGGTTGAGCTTGAACTGATGGATCGGAGAAAACATAAGTGGAAACATTGATGCATCATTGCGTAGATGAATGGATTGTGGTTTGATGGGTTGGCTCGAATATGTGGAACAAGTCGGTTGAAGCATAATGCGATGCAAAGGCAGGTAGTTCACGTGCATTGATCGATCGTGAGCTTGAGGGATCAGTCTGTGTTGGAAAGGAAGATTGTACCAGGGCTTATGGATCGGGTCAATGGTGAAGCGATGGATCGCATGGCTTTGGTCGTTGATGAATCAGTCAGGTGGACCGTTGATCATAGGGAAGTGGATCGTGAGTAAAGCACTTTGATAAAGGGTTGTATGGTGTGATCCAATGGGATAGATCGGTGAACGATCTAGTAATGGATCGGTGGATGATCCATCTGATACTTGACCAAATGATGTTTATTTTGGTTCGACGATGGGCGAAGTGTAACGGCAAGGAATTTCGCTCGATCCGAATCGATCGTTAAACCGACCAAGACCATTCGAAACCCCTGATCGTTTGAGAACAGGACAAATCAGAACGCGGACGGAAGAACATTTCATTGCTTATTACAACAATTCCATCAGAATACAAGAATATACATAGTATGAATAAATATACATTCGATAAATATCAGAGATTTAAATACAGTACTGTAGCGGAAAAATAATACATAACACAACTAAAAGTAATACACGGATACAGAGCTTTCCGAGCATCGTTCCAGTTGTAAATCAGAACCCTGTGAATATAAATCTGCAAAACCAAAACTACTAGCTGCCCGTGTCGAAAATAAGGGCACCCAGAGTTTAGGTTAAAACAATAAACTCCAGGTCAGTCATGTAACTGGTGTGAGAACTAAAACAGTTATTTAAAATTTTACTTTAAAAGAGAGTAATTGAAGGGACCACGCCGTATAACATGGAACGGGTTTCCTCCCAAGAATACCAGTGCATAGAATAAACAATGCAATGCTTTTTCGAAAAATGAAGCTATTATAAGACCCAGGTCCCATCACACAATGCAACGCAAGCCGGAGGATAAGGTTTTCCCTTATAATAGCCAAACATGCTTGGTACGTTTAAAACAAATCATTTGATACTATAATAAGTGTATAGTGTCAAAACAATTTCAATCATAAATATCAATCATAGACGGCATAGCATCCCATGCTACTATGTCGCCATACTAGGCTCTACAAATAAAACCGAAACATCCCGTATTGGGAATTGGATTTCCGTCATGAGTCGAGGCAAGGGGCAAGCTCCTCTCCGCTTCGAGACACTCTAGCAAATGCCTCGGGACTACACACTCTGGGTTACCCCTGGATCTTCAGGGTCGGCCCTCTCTTACGTTTGAGGATTAATTATTCTTGAACACACGTTTCCCGGTCCTTACAGACCTAAAATCAAGGCGCCTCATCCAACAACCACATAGGTGAAAAGTATATAAATGTCAGGGCTGGTAATTCACTGACACCACCAAAGCTAGAAAGAAACGTCGTGCTCTCCCCGTGGTCACTATCCCGTTTTTGACTCATACCGAGGTGTGAGGCTCGCGAATTCATGTTATACACAAAGCTGCCACGTAGGCTGTGCTTTGATCATCAACCACAAGACTTTGCTTTTCAACAGAAGCCTTGATCCTTGCAACTCAGCGTGCCACATAGGCAATTCATGCCATGCGATTGATATCTATCGATATATAACCTCTAAGCTCGTACATCTCAGAGAAGGGCGTTAAGAAAGAGAATAAATTCTCTACCGCCAAACAGATATATATTTAACAGAAATCAATCAACATAGAATAAAATCCAATGTCAGACACACAATCCATTTACAAGTTCGTTCTGGGTCTGAACGAAACCGGAGGCACTTTCCTCGCATATCCATCGATCTCCAAGTACGTCTGGACGACCACCAACTGATTCCCTCATCTTGGGTGTACAGCCCGATCAAGATCATCAGTAATCACCCAAACGATGTGAAGACTTCTGGTCTTCAATCATCGTCTTCATCTTCGACATATCGTCGAATCGGTTATTCAGAATGGGTATAAACCCGGCCTTTCTGAATGACCCGCGTATATAATAAACAAATGTTACACAATCACAACATACACCTCATTCCAATTCATCAATCACTAACCGTAGATTAGCAAGAGAACAATTCCCTAAATATTAACCCCGAAGGCCGAAACCAACATCAGATCAATACCCAGGAAACCATCCTTCTTAGCTAACCTACAATTAGTTTCTAAATTTCACATTCTTAGGGAAAGATTCCCATTAATTTTATCAAAGATAAATTCTTTTAAATTTATTCTTTAATCTTCCTTTGGATGTCATTTCAAACCATATTATGGTTTTCCAAACTAGTCGGGATTAGCGAACCACACCGAAGTAATTATTTATTTTCCCAATCCCAACCTATTCATCCCATGAAGTAAAACTGGTAATACTCCGTATCTAACACCACAGTGTTATCGGTAAAATTAATTACCATTTCACATTCAAATCTAATTAAAGATTTAACTATCGCCTCGAGCAAAACTGGTGATACTCCATTCTCGCTCATTCTCCATATTTGATAATTTAAATTATCAATTCACATTTCAATCTAATTACAGATTCATTAAAACTCCTTTTACTGGGTAAAAGAACTAATGTCATTTAAAACACAGCTCACGATAAACCCAAATCACATTCTATTTATTATCGGGTTAAAGAACTAGTGTTATTTAAAACACCGTTCACGATAAACCCAAATCACATTCTATTTATTATCGAGTTAAAGAACTAGTGTTATTTAAAACACCGTTCACGATAAACCCAAATCACATTCTATTTATTATCGGGTTAAAGAACTAGTGTTATTTAAAACATCGTTCACGATAAACCCACAAATCAATTCTATCTAATACCCATTTCAAATCCAATTTATTTATTTAAAAATAAATGGGTTTAATTTTAGTTCAAAACTAGTTCATTTCGATAAAAATCCATTTTTATCTTTACAAATGTGGGATTTTTCATCACAGTTCTTCACAAATCATTTCTTATGATTTTACACAAATTATTACTATTTTTAATAATTTTATCGAGGCTCGTACAGTCGATTTCCAACAACGGCCATCGAACTGCACTTACAACGACCTTTTCCAAATTTGATTTGGACGTATCTCCAAATCCAACCGTTAGATTTCAAATTTCTAATATTCGTTAGAAAGCTCTTTTCGATACGAACCCAACGGTTCAGGTTTTAGGAGAATCCGATGGTCGGATCTCCCGTAATGTCCGATCGAAGTCAATGGTCGAAATTTACGAACTGCCGCGGCGTGGCGCGTTCTATTCAGGCCATTATATATATAATATATATATATTATATATTTCGTCGATTTCTATTTAAAATGAATTTTATAAATAGTTTTAAATTCGTTTCTAAAGCAATTTCAACCTTCATTTCAAATTCAAATCAAAATTGAATTTTCCTTTATAAATTCGTTTTAAATTTATTTCAATTCAAATTTCAAATTCATTTCAATTCGAATTCATTTTCTATTCAATTCAATTCAAATTCGTTTTCTATTCAATTCAAATTCGTTTTCTATTCAATTCAATTCAAATCAAATTCGTTTTCTTTCAATTCAAATCAAATTCGTTTTCTATTCAATTCAAATCAAACTCGTTTTCTATTCAATTCAAATCAAATTCGTTTTCTATTCAATTCAAATCAAACTCGTTTTCTATTCAATTCAAATCAAACTCGTTTTCTATTTAATTCAAATTTGTTTTCTAATTACTTCAATTTGATTTCCTGTTATAAATATTCGATTTTTATCTCTTTTCAATATTCATTATAAAAACGAATATAATCGATATAAATATCGTTCGCGTCCAAATAGCGCATCTCTAATCAACACGGCTTCATATTTTTCAATAACTTTGTTATTCTATTCAACAAATGAATCTATATTTCTTTCAATACATGACTCTATATTTTTGTCAACACATGACTAATCTCAACGAATGAGTACTGTCCACGTGTGACTATTTTTGTTATTTAATATATGTTATAACAATTATGGTATCTATCGTTTGATTTCAAATTAGACTCCAACCGTAAATTAGTAAGAGAATGATTCCCTAAATATTAACTCCGAAGGCCGAAACCAACATCAGATCAATATCCAGGAGACCACTCATCTTATCAATTTTCCAGTTAGTTTCTAATTTTATATATGATAAAGATGTAAATTTTATTGTTAAAATATTCCGTTCAACACATGACTAATCTCAACGGATGAGTACTGTCAACACATGAACCTTTATTTTATAAAGAAGTTAGTTTCTAATTTTACATATGATAAAGATGTAAATTTTATTGTAAAAATATTTCGTTCAACACATGACTAATCTCAACGGATGAGTACTGTCAACACATGAATCTTTATTTTATAATATTCTTTATTTTCCCAATTGGAATGAGGCCCAATCAATTACCATATAATGTTAATTATATGGATTCCATACAACACATGTATATAATAGCAACGATAAATAATCAATCATCATCCAAAGTGCACTACTCTGTATAAGCACCAAATATAGATATCTAACGCTTATAACAGCCTGTCAATCAATCGATCGACATATAACTAATTACTGGGATTAGTGTATGCCGTATTTTATCCCAATACCCGTGTGGGGTTTCAAACAATCAAACACAGATTTTATTTGTGCAGTTGGGCGATGTGTAAAATTTATCGTCCCAATCAATGTCCTTCAAATAGGTGTACATAAACAAACCGTCCGGTTTGTAAATGAATATTTATTTATTCACATTCAAGTTAAAAATTATATTTTTAACGATCAAATTTTATTCAACCTTTGAATATTCTATTCGGCTCATTTATTAAATAAAATGATATCTTTTTTTTTCTAACTTATTTTAGAAAATTTCAACGGCATAACGGCACGATACTAGAAACGGGACAAGGCCTAGCCTTATCCCCGGTCTAATAATGGCCCACGCCATACACATATCAATCAAATCCATTCAATTTCACCAAACAATCAAATTTAAATCAAATAATCTAACAAACTACACAACCAAACAAACAAGTCCATGGTCTGTGAACGATGGTGTCGGGTGCTACTAAACACCGTCTGCATCCTAGTATATATATAACTAGAAAATTAAATTAAAGAGTGAGAAATCCTCACAGAGGGTTCCACTCCACCGTGCTTTGCTTCTGAACTGTTGAACCGTCCGGATCTGTTTGTAGTTCTTTTCACGCTGTTCACAATAAAAATTATATTTTTATCACTCCATTTCAATAAATGAAAATCATATTTTTATTTTTACTTCATATATTTTTACAACGCTTTTTCCTATATAAAAATTATATTTTTATATTTCTACTTCATATATAAAGATCGAATTTTTATTTCATCGCTATAAAAATCACATTTTTATTTCAACATATATATAATAAAAATCAGATTTTTTTTTGGCTACATATATAAAGATGATATTTTTACTATCTATACCTATATAAAAATCATATTTTTAATATGCCATTAGTATAAAAATTATATTTTTAACCTTTCTATATTATAAAAATTATATTTTTATTATCTTCTTCACCCGACAAAAATCATTTCTTTTTATAACTAAAAATCGCTCCCTTTTGCAATCAAAAATCATATTTTTACTAAGCTAAAAATCCTAACTTTACTTCGATGTATATATATTTTTAACACTACTATTTTTATTATAAAGGTCGTGTTTTCAAATCAAAGATATTTATATTTTCTAAACATCGCTGCTTATATTCTCGAAGCATCGCTACTTATATTCTCGAAGCATCGCTACTTATATTTTCAAACAACGTTACTTATATTTTCAAAATCTATATTTAACTTGCTATAAAAACTGAATTTATTAACCTATAAAAAAAATGAAATTAAATTTAAATAAAACCGGAATAAAACAATGCTTTATTATAAAATAAAAAGGAAAAAAAACTTACTGTCATTATCCTGGACGTCGACCTAGAGGGAGGAGAAGGCCAGGAGGAGCAGCGCGGTCATGGGGAGGTCGAACGGCGGTTTGGTGGTGCGGTGGAACGAGGCTGGCGGCGTCGACTTCGATGTCGCGGTTTGGGTGGTGTCGCAGTGGGTTTCAAGGGGCTGGAGGGTTTCACGGCTAACAGGACAGAGGGGGAAGGCGCGGTGGTGGGGAAGAGGGTCGCGAGGGCGGTGCTTGGCCGGGGAGTGGCAATCGTCGACCGCGATTTGGGTTTTTAGGTTTTTTTTTTTTTTTTTTGATTACTTTGACCGGGTTTGACTGGGAAAAGGGAAAGTAAGGGGGGAGGATTATATAAATAAATATATATTTATTTAATTAGTTTCCATCAAGTTAACTTTATCGTTCGGACACCAAATCGAACCCAACGACTATCGCCCCTAGCTAATTACCCCCATTTCGAACACAATGGGATATGTTAGGAAGGCCAATTTGATCGTTACGATCAGTTTCCGTTGAATTTACATTTAAATCATTATACTGAATTTTAAGCGTACATTTCAAATTACCGGGGTCACATACTGACTCAAAAAATTCCAGAAAAATATTTTCTAGCTTCGTATTGACGATACGGTCCTAACAAAACTAGTTTCGTCGAATTCTGAGACCGTTAGAAAAATGGCCATTTTCCAGTCGATTAAAATCAACTGAAACTGGTCAAACACGTTTTCCTTTGCCACGCTCACATATTGAATCGGAAAAATATGAAAATTGGAATCTAGCAATAACTTGACATCCCGGATCCAACAAAAGTGGTTTCGTCGAAATCCGAGGTCGTTTGCAAAATTCCCATTTTTAAGGGCCAGAATTCCATAACGACTATTCTGAATTTTCATCTGGGCATATCTTTTGATTCCCGCTATGAAATTTTGATTTTTCGGATTCGTTGGAAAGATATTCACAATTAGATTCCACTAATTTTTATTTCACTAAAATCCGGTTTATTCTGCACCCGGTACATTCAATTGAAGTTTGAAATTGAATTATCAAACTACCGCGTCATTTTCAATTCCTTTTATAATTATATATAATTATTTATACTCTAACGACAACGTATATAAATATATACGTTTTAATTATATTCAAAATAAATTTTTCATCGTTATTATTTAAAATAATTCATTTTAAATGTTGAAAATTCGTTAAAATTGCCAAAATAAAATTTTTAAACTGGCTCGCATTTCCGGGTTGTTACACGAAGCTTCGAGGGAAATTCATATGGAATCTTCGAAGAAAAGCGAAGTGTTCATTGATCAACGAAATACAACGAAATTGCGCAGACGACTCAAGGATGTTTGGGACCATGGATAATGGTTGCTCGAGAAGGCGCTTGAGCTTATGGATAGTCATCAAGGTGGATGGCTAGAGTTATTGAAGGACAAGGGATTATCGTTAGTCAGAGGTTCTAGCGGACTCAAAACAGGGGTATAATGGGGAAGCCCAAAAGACCAGATGGGTCGAGTACCTTGAGCAGTCACGATGGGCCTAGATATGAGTCACGGTGGCGTATGGAGTTTTTCTAGAACAGAGGTTACCATTAGCCAGTGACGGATGGTAGGTTAGGCCAGTATATGATTAACAATGGTTTCAAGGAAAGATAGGCAGTGATAGCCGGAGTCATGGATGATATTGTTTGTATCGTCTTATGTGGACTGTCCAACGTCAAAGGAGATATCTCTTGGGGGCTTATCTGATGTTTGTTTCGGCCTTTGGGGTTTATGCTTGGGAGATGTTGAGCTCGATTAGGGTAGTCTATGCTTGATAATTGGTTGTTATGGATGTCTGTATGTTTCTTCTCTATTTCTCTGTGAAATGGTATCACTATCAGATGTGGAGGAGACGGGTTGGGGTTCTTCTCTGGTTATGTGTTAGTAGATTAGATGATTGATCTTCCTACTTCTCATATACTTTATTCATGATGTTAGATAACTGTTTTATCACTCATTAAAACTATTGTCTGACTCAAGATTTTATAGTTCCTCTTATGATCTTGTGTTGTTCATCCGGTTGTGGATGGGTAGATTGAGTAGCAGGTAACAGGTAGTAGATTTTGATGAGGGCCATGCTGTAGAGGGACGACGAGCAGGAGGCTGACGTATTATTTTCTGCTATACATACTATTTTTTTTTTTGCTTGTTGATGTGCGCTGCTCTGAGTGAACCTGTAGTGAGGCGTATTATACAGATTTTGACGATATAATCTAGTGATGTGTGGATATTTTCATGATGATATGAAAAGCTTAAGATTCTACTCAATTGTGCTACACTATATATCCTATTGTATATGTTTTATTATACTTTATCCATGCACTACGGGTTATAAGCCAGGTTTCCATGTGTGTTTTCTACTCTTAATGATCGTCCCGTATCGTCCTAGCACGTCATACAGTGCACTTCTTCTCAGTTTGTGCAAGAGGTATGGGGTGGTCGTCACATTTGGTATCAAAGCTTTGGTTAATCAATTTTATCCAAAGTTCATGGGCGTAAAGACGTATGAGAGACATATTTGTATTTTCTGATGGATGTATAATTTATTATAGTGTATAATATAGTAGTGCTTGAACTCCATTTGCAGTTTTCTAAAGTGTGGACTAATCATTCTATTTTTAGATTTAGAATGAGTCATCGAACTTCGAGACATACTTCTAGGAAAGAGCCAATTCCTGGAGGGGGAGATGGTGGTGTACCAGACTACCCAATGATGTTCGAGAAAATGGTGGTAGCGATCATGAGGATGGTACCCGCTCTAGAAGCTACCAGGGTAGATGTTGGGATTTAAGTGCAAGTTCCTGGGGTGGTTGACTTCGCTAAGCTGTGTAAGTAATTCACCCCTCTTGGTGGGAAGTCGTTCAAGGGAATACAGCCAACTATGGAGATTCAAGGGTGGCTGGATACCTGCATTCAGATATTCAGATACTTAGGTATTAATGATGCGACTAAGAGGGAGCTTGCATCGAGATTGCTATAGGGAAGAGTTATGGATTAGTGGAACTTTGTCACTTTAGAGACTCCAGAATATGAGATTACTTGGGATCAGTTCCGACTCCAGTTCGAGGCAAAGTTCATTTTACTGTCCAGAAGTCTATTATGTTCAAGAGGTTTGTTGAGCTAATGTAGAATAGTCAACCAGTGTTGGAGTACGTTTCTAATTTTGAAGCTTTGTCCAAGTATGCTCGTTCGTATATTGAAACTCCTTACCAGAAGGACGAGAGGTTCGTCATGGGCTTGGATGAATATCTTGGGAATCAGATGGTTGATCATTAGGATGACACTTATAAGAAAATCGTAGAGAAAGCTTTGAGGCATGATAGTTTGTTTCCCAAGGAAGAGAGGGTTGTTGCAGCGAAAGAGGAACCGAAAACACAACAGTGTGGTAATAGTAAAAAGGGGAAGCAACAACACAAAAAGGAAAAGATGGCCAGAAGAAGCAGAAAGGCGAGGTGATTTGCTACAATTTCCAGCAGAAGGGCCATTTTTTCGATGATTGCAAGAATCCGAAAGATGAAAGAAAATGTTATAACTGTGGAAAGCCTAGGCATAACAAGAAGGATTGTCTGAAACCGTCAAAAGGAAAGTTGATAGTGAAGGCGTATGCTTTGGAGACTGTGCCATCTTCTTGAAGATCTCCTATGGCAGAGGAGAAATGGAAGAGTGTTGTTAGTCAAGATACGCTTTCTATTGGGGGTGTTTCAATTCAAGTGTTGTTTGATACTGGAGCACGCATTCTTTCATTTGCAATGGCTTGAGTGCCGCTTGGGTTTGGAACTCGAGATTTGTGATAGACCATTGGTTGTGACTAATCCAGTATAGGGTCCGTATAGTTTGTGTATGATTTACCGTGGTCTAGTGTTGTCAAGACATGGTTTCTACTTTGTGTGTGATTGCTTTTTGTTAAACCTCGCTGGGTTTGGGATCATTTTGGTTATGGACTGGCTCAAGAGGTATGCAACTAAAATGGATTGTGAAAATCTCGAGGTGACAGTCGGGAATTTGGAAGGGAAAATGGTTGTGGTTCGATGTAAGCCAGAAGACGGGGTATTCATAAGCTGTTTATACCTGCTTGTGATTTGATGGGAAGACTTGTCATCTGTGATGACCGCAAGTGAATTTGATGATTTTTTGAAGAGGTTAAAAGTTTGCCACTGCATTGTGAGATCGAGTTTAGGATCAATTTGGTGGAAGGTGCTAGACCTATCGTTATTCCCCTTAGGCAGATGACGCCTAGAGAACAACGAGAGTTAAAGGTGCAAATTAGTGGCCTTTTATTAAAAAATAATAATTTGGAGGAGTGTGTTCGTTATGTGTTGTTTATCGTGAGCTGAATAAGGTGATTAAGAAGAACAAGTATCCATTGCTGAGGATAGATGACTTGTTTGATTAGCTTCACGAAGCCAAGGTATTTTCCAGATGGATTTGGAGACAGGATTTCATCATTTTAGAGTGGCAAAGGATGGTGTGCCAAAGATAGCTTTAAGGGCAACATCTAGTTTGTTTGAGTGGTTGGTGATGCCATTTGGACTGACCAAGATGCCAGCATATTTCGTGGATCTTATGAATAGAGTGTTCATAGATCAGTTGAACAAGTTCGTGCTTGTGTTTGTGGATAATATTCTGGTTTACTCCCAGAATGAGGAAGAGCATAATACGCACTTGCGAGTTTTTTGGAAATCTTTCGAAAGCATCAGTTAAGAGTTAATTTTTTGAAGTGTCACTTCTAGAAGAATGAAGTGAGGTTCATAGGCCATGTTGTTTCTGCAAACGGAATATCAGTGTATCCCGCTAAGGTGGCAGCAATCCAAGGCTGGGATAAACCTAAGAATGCGACGAGTGTTAGAAGTTTCCTTGCGTTGGTGGGATATTATCATCATTTTATCAAGGATTTCTCCAAGATAGTTTCACCATTAATAGGATTGACATAGAAGTATCAAGTGTTCACATGGGATGCGAAGTGTGAGCAAGCTTTTGGAATTCTAAAGGAGAGGCTGACGAGTGCTCCTGTTTTGACTATTCCAAGCGAGAATGAAGAGATAGTGGTATATACCGATGCATGTGGTACTAGACTTAGAGCAGTGCTGATACAGAAGGATATATTTTTGGCATAAGTGATTCGACTACTGCAGCCACACAAGAGGAATTATCCGACTCACGATTTGGAGTTTGCAGCGTTTCTGTTTTCTCTATAGATGTGGAAACATTACCTGTTAGGAGTTTGATTTGAGCTGTTTATGGATCACAATTCGTTGAAGTACCTTTTCTTCTAGAAGAATTTGAATCTTCGGCAGCAACGGTAGTTAGAGTTTCTGGCATCGTATGATTTTGGTATTGCATATACACCTAGTAATGGTAACATAGTGGTAGATGCGTTGAGTCAAAGACACTGAAAGTTTGGGATCTATGTTTTCGAAATGGAAGCACCTCGAGTATTTGGCAGGGTTTGATTTTAGTCCGAGGTGTGAGTTAGAGCCTGAAATGTTGGCAAGCTTTTTGATAAGACCTACTTTTATCAAAATGATTGGCGAAAGCCAGAAGCGTGATGAAAAGCTTGTCGAGGTCATCCAAAAGTTGGAACCATAAAAGGATAAAGAATTCAAGGTTGATCGAGATGGCTGGCATCAAAAGAAAGGACGACTGGTTATTCCTGATATTGATGGATTGAGAGATAAGGTTCTGAGGGAATATCACCACTCAAAGTTGACGATTCATCCTGGTGGTAATAAGATGTATCATGATATGAAGCGAGCCTATTACTGGGAAGCAATGAAGAGGGATGATGGAAATTTTATTTCCATATGCATGAACTTTTAGTTAGTGAAAGATGAACAAAAGAAGCCGAGTGGATTGCTTCGGCTATTAGAAGTTCCCACGTGGAAATGGGAGTAGATATCGATGGATTTTATCGATAGACTACCTTGAACTTAGGCAGGAAATGAAGGCATTTGGGTCATAATAGGTCGCCTGACCAAGAGCGCAAGGTTTTTTCCTATTAGATCGACTAGGAGATCATCGAAGTTGGTTGAGCTATATATAAAATGGATAGTTCGATTCCATGGTATCCTGAAGATCATAATGAGTGATTGAGATCCATTGTTCACAAGTGGATTTTGGAAGAGTATGCAAGAGACTTTGGGAATCGAGCTATGTTTGAGGACGGCTTATATGACGATTCAGATTTTGCTCGGATCTAATCGATTGCAAATTTGACTAAGACCGTTCGAAAACCCGAATACCCTAACTCTGGGCATACAACACATCAGAACAAATAACAGAAAACTTTTATAAATATTATAACAATGCAACATCAGAGTACAGAATATATCAGAGTACATTGATAAATAATAATACAGCGGAAGATTAATTTACAATAATTGTAATACAATGCAGCGGAAGACTATCATTGCTCTGGCCACAGCTTTAAGCTTCGGTCCAGAATCCTGCTCAATAAATAAATATCTGCAAATAAGCTACTCGACTCCCCATGTGGAAAAGAGGGCACCCGAGTTTGCAAGTGAAACAAACTACAGGTCAGTCGTGGGACTGGTATGAGAAATCTTACTAACTTATCTAACAATATGGCTAATCACAGGACCACGCCGCTAACGCGGAACGGGTTTACTCCATTGGATTGCCAGTGCATAAACATCAACCATAAATAAACATATGGATCTACAATGCATCAATCAACATGCAATTCCTTAATCTACCCATTTAGGCTTAATCCCTAAAATTAGATTTCAGAATCCAATTCACTTCACAGAAATTATTTCTTTGGACTTTATTTCCCGATTTCTTTTATTTAAAATTATTTGAAATGCATATCTAGCTTTTACAATAAAGTAGATTTCACTTCGGGATTTCAAAACAAAACATTTGGAAATATGAATTCCAAAATGTAACAATGTATACAAACAAGTATGCAACTAAATATCGGTCATGTTCCCTCAGGACCGGGCAATACGCACCCAAACTGAACCAATATATATATATATATATATATATATATATATATGTGTGTGTGTGTGTGTGTGTGTGTGTGTGCGCGCGCGCGCGCACCTAATGGCTACACTGACAATGCACCATCCCACCAATTGGGGAAGACATGCACGCCCTCACACTGTTAGTCAATTTCGGGTCACCCGCATCTTCAGCCACATACTTGCTAAATCATTTTATATCCCGAAGTAGGGAAAATCATTTCACAACGTGGTCACAAGTATAATAAAATCTATATAGATCTCTACTTACAAATCATTTCGAAAACATCGGGTATAGTCCTCGAATTCCTTTCTGTTTTATAAAACATTTTTTATAAAACATTCCATGTCCAAAATCAGGAATAACATTTCTTTTTACTTAAGAAAACTCATTTATTAAATTTTGAAACAAACAACTTTGTTAAACACCTTATAGTCAAATCGTGAAGTGTTTTCATAAGGTGTTAGCATACATATATTTTTACCCACCCAATGCTAAATGTAAAAACATATTTTGCTCATAAACTGGTCGAGCAAAATCCAAACAGTCAATCCATCACAATCAATATCAGCAACCAAGTGTATTTGGTTCAATCACATTTCATGTTTTACATATACAATAAAAAGGGAATTTTTATTATAAACATATTTTCTATGTTGCTTATGACAAATAAAAAGAAAGATTTTTATTTGTATACAAATTCCTATCTTTAACATAACAAATAAAAGTGAATATTGATTTGTACACAAATTTCAATCTTTAATATGACAAATAAATGAGAATATTTATTTGTTTACATATCTCTATTTCAAAACAATGATCATTTTTACATATTCTATTTATACAATAAAATGTGTTTTTTATTCTTAACGTATTCCTTTATTTTCTATAATGATCATTTTTACTCTTTTCTTATATACAATAAAAAATGTGAATATTTACTGTTAACATATCTTCATTTCAAACAAACGAACATTTTTAATCCTTTCTATATATACGATAAAAATGTAAATTTTATCGTTAACATAATTTAACAATTCTAATATGTTAAACATGCCAATTATAATTTTACAATTCTAATTTGTTAAACATGACAATTATAATTTAACAATACTATTTTGACATTTCTAATATGATTATGTTTCAAATATAATGACATTTCTAATATAATGACATTTTCAATATAATGACATTTTCAATATAATGGCATTTCTAATATAATGACATTATCTAAACGTATGACATTTTTAATCTAATGACATTTTCAATATAATGGCATTTCTAATATAATGGCATCTCTAATATAATGGCATCTCTAATATAATGACATTATCTAAACATATCACATTTTTAATCTAATGACATTTTCAATATAATGGCATTTCTAATATAATGACATTATCTAAACATATGACATTTTTATTCTAATGACATTTTCAATATAATGATATTTTTGTTTTATTTACAATTCTATTTCAACATCACAAATAAAAATAAATATTTTATTTGTTTACAATTCCATTTTTACATTATATTTCATTAAATCAACAGATCAATACGATCAAGATATTTCAAATCAAATCATGTACAATACACAAACAATATGAATCTTAACGGCGAATAAATAATGATTTCCAGCGCATAACAATTTATTTTGATTATAATTTCAAAATAAGAAATCTCACATTAATTTTCTGTTTGAATTTCCAATGTGCTCTGTTTTGATTCCGGTCTATTCCATCGCTTAGATCTGGATTTTACGGTTCCAACGCATTTTATTTCATTGAATTCAGTTAAGATTTGAATAAGTTATACTATTTTATACGTTAATTACATAATTAACTAATTAAACAAGCAATTAACTTTTAATTACATCCTTAATCACTTAAAATTATGCTGCTCATCTCTTCTTCTCATTCGTTTCTAGTTCCTCCTTTCACGCTTAAAAGCTCCAATGTTATTCCTCCTTGCGCACCCTGATTTGTGCCATCAGACTCCGATCGGTTGTCCCGATGTCGATCGCCTGACCTCTGCCTCCCCTCACCATCAACGGCTTTGAGTGCGACAGCCCCACCATCCTCGAAAACCAAACCGAACGGATGACCTTTGAGCTAGAATTTCTCCCACCACGCTCAATTAAAAATGATCATACCCCTACTAATTTGAAGAGCACACAAATCTCTAGATCCTTCATGTAGAATTTACGTTTTAATTCCTAGCGGTTTTGGAGAAATTAAAGATAAAAAAGGGATGAAATCAGTCATTCATTTTCTGAAGTCGGCGGCTACAGGAATGTATTAGGGCTTAGTGTATAATACGGTATACGATGGTATTTATACTGTTTTCTAATATTAATATATTTGATTCTATTAATTACAAAAATATTCACTTGTTGATACGAACTCCAATTCCAATGCAACGACTGTCGCCCCGAGCGTAATACCCCCATTCCGGACACAATGGAACATGTTTCGTAACCAAATTCGGCTGTTACGATCATTTTTTATCAAAATTAAAATATAAAAAATATATATTTAATTTAAACGTACATTTTAAATTACCAGGGCCACATACTGACTCCAAAAATTCTCAAAAAATAAATCTAGCTATGTTTTGACGATACGGTCCTAACAAAACTAATTTCATCGAATTTGGAGACTTTTTGAAAAATGACCATTTGTAACGACCTGGTTTTTGAGCTATTTTATTCTGAATATTTAAATTGGTTTTAAATATATTATTTGAAATATAAATCGATTTTTAATAGTCTGAATGTCATTTTAATTTGAAATATCGAGTTTAAATCCAATTATGGTTATTTTGAAACTATAGGTATATTATGTTTGAATATATATGATAATAATATTTTATTAGTAATAGATTTGTTTATTTTGGAATTGATTTATATAGTATATCGATTTAAATTCTAAACAATGGCAGATTTTAACAAAATAAAGATTATAAACTCCAAAATAGTTAAGTTTTGAAAGATTTTTGGGATGTAGTTATGATTTAATTTATAGAATTTTTCTATAATTTTTATTTTTGAAAAATAAGCAACTTTTTATTTGAAGTATTTTACACCCTATATCAGCGTTTTGGGATATCGCAATATAAGTTAACTTGTCTATATTATTATACAAGTGTGAACTCGTGCTTCGCATACGGTCTAATGTAAAACTACTTGTTTGTGAGTGCATTGGTTAAAGTTTATGTTTAAATTTGTCTTCGTTGGTCAATCATATATTCTATGTCACTTTGAAGAAGTGCTTTGCTTTATAATATACATTGAAAAATAATTTTGTTAGTGTCCAAATTTTCATCTGGAAAACAATGTTAAGCATAATAGAGAAAATTAATGAAATTACATTATCAGCGCTTTCTTGTAATTACTGACTGTTCAAATGCAAGAATAAAGGCAAATCACTTTATGATTTCAAAGTGGTCTGCAATGCGATGATTTTTAAGATTACACAATAATCTTTCGAAATGCTAAAAAGAAAATGAAAAAAAATTATGTTTTTGGCATCGTTACAAATTGGTTCATAACTTCAACTAAAATACAAACAAAGCTATGAGATAAGAAGATTAGATAAAACTTGAAACTATTTTGTATCTGCAAAGGAAAGTACAAACTTTGCAAATATATCTTTAAACCTTTTTCCTTTAGCATTTATGTTATGCCTCAATGTTGAATTTTTTTAATATGAAAACTGAATGTTTATTGAGTATTTGCATATCCTAAATGATTAGAGTTCGATTTTAACTTCTATTACATATTTCAACCTTAATTTTTTTTTTTTTTTTTTTACTAATAATGAGTTGCTAATGTCTCTGATAGCCTTCTTATCTTGTTAATATGAACTACTTCGCTTACTATATGCAAGCATATAATCCTAGAATATTACTAGTTTGCACCATGAGTGAACTTATATAATGAGCAAACAAATAGTAGTTAAATGAATAAATATATTTAAAAGAAGATATACCTCTACAGATATTAAGATATGATAATATTTGTAAACATATGTTTTGAATTTGTAAAAGAAATTTAATTGTTAGATCTTATATTCAAGCTGCATTAAATTTTAATATTTATGAGTATTTTTGGTAGTTCACGTTGATGCTAAAAGGTGTGAATATAAATCTTTCATCAAACTTATATTTGAGGAAGTGGCATAAAGTTATAAATTTAATATAAATAAGATGATCCAATAAAAGATTTATTTTCCAACTCTCAATTATAATTTGAACATATATATGAAATCCAACTATATCAAAGTATTTGTATTAAAATCAATTAATTTCATATTTGATGAGGATACATTATATTTTATATTATGCTAATTTGAACTTATTTGATGAGGATTTTAACTCGTATATTTTTTGTATCGAAGTAGTTGTATTAAAACCAGTTGAACACTGGCTTGAACATGATAACAATTTGTGATACAGTGATAACCCGTGTGTTGGATCGCTTCAAATTTTGCTCATTTTTGTTACTTAGTTTATTAATATTTAATCATAGTTCATTTTTTATGGTTGTGGTAGTAAATAAAAATGGGATTATTTATTACCTTTGAGCTGTAGGGAGAATAGCTTGCTTCGTGGCTATTAAGTTTTAAAATCTTTATGGAGTTAATGTAGGTTTAATAAAAGTATAATTGGACATAACGGTGGTTAGTGTGAAATTTTTAGTTGCAGCACGTAACTTGTGTAATTGTGTATGTAGAAATTGCTTAGAATACGTGAATTATGTCCATGATGGAAAATAAAAAAAAGGTTGTCAAATCAACATTTTAAGTAAAAATTTACACAGAAAACAAAAGCAAGTAAAGATAATGTTATCGCTAAATAATACACAAAATTCTATTTTTAGTTCTTATTTTAGAATTGAAAACAAAATCTTTACGGTTAATAATATGGAAGTTATCATAGGACTTCAAATTTTTAGTTGATTTAATGTTCCATAACTTATTTGAGGTTGACTCATTATCCAGTGTCATTTATCAACTAAGATCAGCAAAAGGAAATATCGGTGAAAGTTATGCGTTGTATGTAAATTGCTTACACCTCTGCATCTATTATTTTAAATAACATCTGAACTGTAACGACTGTTATTAAGATAACTGATTCAAAATTTTATCTAACGGGTAAGAAAGTAAACATGAATTTTTCTGAAATTTACACATAAGAAACGTCTAGTCGTCCTGGGGAAGAATATTTTTATTCATTATTTTATAAAATGCGAACCTGAAACATAAAATATCCAACGTTGGAAAACTCTGGATCTTGGTTCACTATATAAACAATGTATTAGATATAAATCAAGAAATAAAGAAACTTTAGCATATTACATATAATATTATATATAATATTATATTATATTATATTATATGTAATATATGCTAAAGTCAACCAAGATTAGTAGCAGTTAAGCATGCTAAAAACTAAATTCAAAATGCAGATACACTTGGTGGAACATAATACCACATGTTTATATATATACGCAAGTACATATATGGTCATAAGATGACTTCTGAGATAAACATGCATTACAAAAAGCTATACATTGGTCATTTACTGTATATGATACTATAGCACCATAATAACAGTTTCAATCTAATCAGTTAAGGCCATAACATTTTTCTCCAACATAAGCAATCCATCTTCCAAATAAAGGCATATATATGACATTCAACATAACAGGCTTCAATCATTTGTGATCTTCCTTTACTTGCTGTGAAATATTTAGAACTGCCAAATATACGCAATCGCCCTGTAAAAAAAGCATTAAGGAGTTTTACAATATTTAGCAATTAGATATGAACCAATGGTAACTGTATAAGACCAAGCAATTGTGAACTTTACTAAGTACGAAATATCTAAACATATAATTTGTGGTTATTAATCACCTTAACTACTTAGCAATACCATCATAATCATCTATAACTAATATAAAACACTGGTAGAATAAATGGGAAAATAGTACCGTAAGGAAGATCAGAGAGAGAATGAGTTTTTGTTTTTCATTTTAAAAGCTTGTACAATTGTCAATTTGAAATGTGAAAAAAAAAAAAAAAAAAAAAAAAAAAAAAAAAAAAAAAAACTTTTCAATGACAAATTACCAACCATGTAAGAACATCCATGAAACAACATAATGAAGTACAGAGAAAACTTACTTTAGTTTCTCTAATCCATACCAGGACGGTCTTTTTGCCGGTAGATATGCGAGTTAACAAACACTTCACGCAATCATCCACATCCCATCGTTGCTTCTCCAAATGAAAAAATGCTAGTAACTTAGATCTAGTATGAACCAAAAAAACCACACAATCATAATAGATGCTAGAAACAATTCATTAGTGATAAATTTAGTGTGGTGCTAAGGGCACCCCAATATGTTCTTCCTAATACCGCGACTAAAAAATACCACAAGAATTCGTATTACACTCTTCTTAATACCACACAATTAAAAAATAGGGGCTACCACACCGTTGTATCCTATTTCTCTTTCGTTCGATATTTGTTTGTCCTCATTTGTAAAACCGATCAATGAGCTAAATCTTAGATCTATAACCGATCAACAAATTCGACGCCGTAATATACAAAAGCCGTGAATAATGGTTGAGTTAAGCAAACTAGAAGAGGAAGTGAGAGATTAGGGTTTTTAGATCACTAAAAAATTGAGAGATTACTATACGAATTTGAATTTTCTCGCGAGAGTTGCGAAGAAGACAACGATTACGAGAGATCACGGTATTTAGATTACTTGGTATGTGATTAATTCGACAAACAATGATATATTAAGAGATTATAATGTAGAGGTAATGTGGTATTAGGAAGCATACAAAATTTAATGAGTTTTATTTTTTTAATTGCGGTATTAGGAAGAACATATTGGGGTGCCCTTAGCACCACACTAAATTTATCAAAGCGTGAAACTCATAGTAAAGCTAGTAATAATTGCTCGCTGCATGTTTAAGTTATCACTTGGCTACAGCTGTAAAAATATAATATACGGTCAACTTGCATTCATGGAAGTATACGTAAAAGAACCTAACATGTATCAATCGTTAAAAATTAAACGTCATAAATGCCTAAACATGAAAACTTAGCATAAACTAACCCGGCCAACATACAATGTTTGAAGCAGTAGTTATACCGGGCCCCATATCTTAAAGCTACTACTTGATAGCGCTAAATTTCATATTAGCCTTCATTGTCCTTCGGTTCCTGCAAAGAAATAAAAACTTCAGTTCATGTATAACTTGAAAACAAAATAATTAACTTATCGAACGAAAAATTAACAAATATTGCTAAAATTATGTTTGGTTACGCGAAAGCTTGCTATACGGTACGGTAGTAGTAGAATAGAGCAAAGAATATTTTTAACAGTGTGTTGGCATTCATATGTGCAATAACAATTATAGCGATCTTTTGGGGTTGATAGTGAAAATCTTAACTTAAATGAATCGAACTGAAATGTAACACTTTGAAAAATTATGTACGTACATCTTAGGCATTTAACTTCTTGTTGTGTTAGAGAAAAACTGAAGCAAGCCTCAGTAAGCCAAAAGTGTTTTGCTAAGTTATCTACACCATAAAGTAGGAGCACATCAAACAATTTTTATGCTGAAAACCATACAATTTGCAGTTGCAACATTAACATGTTAGCTTTAATAAAGATAAATGTTTAAACGAAGATGACACATGAATTAGTGATCATTACTATCAACGCAGTTAAGATTTTCCAAAAGCTTGATAAACTGAAAAAAAAAAATCAAATTGCGTTCGTCAACCTAGCATCAAGCTGACCACCACCAGAAAATACATCATGTCTACTCTGCTTATATTTAATGTTAATGGTTAAAACAACATGTTGTTGCTGGAAAACTTTTTGCTAAATTGAATAAATATTAAATGATCAAAAATAAAGATTAATGGATGACAAATAAGATGCTCGCATTAACCACATCTTCTAGATTGATTTCTCTTGTTGCTCAATGTCAATAAGTATAGATAAACCATATGTTGAAGTTTAAGTTGGAGAACTCAACAAAGAAAAATAACTCGCCAATAATGACAGAGCTTCATCAGAAATTAGTCGATTGCTTCAAGCATCGTAAATTGTTGGTGAATCAATACGTTTATATTTGATGGCATTGACATCAATATTTAAGGTTATCCATATCCTAAAATTAGACGAAACCCGTACGTATTTTTATACCAAAATTATAAATTAAAGATGATGCATGTCTGTTCAGAAGCTTTTCTCATTCATTATGTACATTGTTTTTTCAAATTCTAGTCCTAAATAGATTCTAACTATCTTTATTAATTATATCTTGCATCTCATTTTATTATTTCGTGGGATAAAATTGTATCATGTTTAATCCAAACCAAATATTACCCATTGATAATAATCGGATATTTAGCAGTATCCGAATATAAGTTAGGCTACTTATAATTCGGAAAAGCTATTGTAAAGCTTTCAAATGAGTGGGCTTATTTCAGGTTGGTTGAAAGCACAAATCACCTTTCAAATTAAGCATTCTAAAACTACCATATTCGGGTTATTTGTTAAAGGAGTACTGTAATAAAAGGACCGCTACAAAAGAAACCAATATTAGCATATTTAGACTGAAGGTTAACAATATGCTTAGTGTTTCCCTATAGTTTTACCGTTTTTCAAATAAAAAACTTGTGAAGCCGCTAGTAAGTGCTACTAACTAAGAGAAATCAAATTTATTTATAACATATAAAATGCTTAATGTTTTGCTAAAATATGATAACTTACATCTCTTTTTCAATGGTATCTTCAAATTAACATTTCGTATTTTGAAGTTGCATAGACAATGCACTAAGGAAGAAATCTGCGTTGTTGCTTTAAATAATTAAATGATCTATAAGATGTAGTTTCATAACTAAACATTGAACATTTTCAGTTCTAAATCCACATCCAATCAATAATTGAAATAAATAAAATCAGATCTCACCCCTTCTCATCATTGACAACGATAGGAAGAACACTATGGAGAAAAGGAAACCAATATGATGTCCTTGTACGGTTCAGTTACATCTCTTGAATCTCTACCTATAACAAAAAAACATACATAGTTCAATATAGAAGCTGGTAAAATATTTCCACTGCCAAAATCAAATCATGGGAACTGCTCTACTATTATAAATATTATGACTTTTTGAACCACTGACTTCTGTAATCCCCCCTATGTATCGAACTATTCATTAGCAAGTAAATTCAATATATTATTTAATTCAGCCATTCCATATATATATCCATGCTTATGTTTTTGTTAGTAAATGAAAATCTAACTATTTTTTTGTATGTAAAATCACTAAAAAAAATTCTAGCACCGGTCATATTACTATGAATTTATATTATCAAACCACGCAAAAAGAAATAAAAATAACACAAATATATTAAGCGAACGGTAAAATAGTAAACAATATCATGTCAAAATCAAAACATATACACGCTTCTTTTATACGCCAAGCATGTGACTCTACCTAGATTTAGTAGACAACATTATATATCAATAATTGATTATTCCACCTTGATTGAATTCTTTTATGATATAGAATCCTTGGTTCTTATGAGTGATTTAGATAATACATGTATTTGAATTCTTGCTATGTGAAAGACTTGCTAAGTTGAAAAGTTATAATTCCATTCAAAATACTAAGAAGCAACTATATCGTGCATGCATATGTGTTAACATTACAAATTTAGTATTATCATGAACGACATAAAAGTTGTGTAAGTTAATAGAAATGAAGACATTATAAATAATTTCTACAATGACAAATATACAATAAGTAATCAACATTTAGGGGGCTGCCAGAAAATAAAGTAATAGGATATGAGGAAATAAGTGCAACTGGAAACAGACTTGCTCTACTTTCGACAGTGCAAATGCTTATAAATAATATACATAAAAACAACCAAGATATGCAATTTCATCTCACCTAAAATACCACCGCCACATATCAAAACACCAAATAGTTATGGATTTAATCATGTCACTGTGTGAAAGTAAACGGTGAAAACTTGTTACAATAAGGAATAACAAATATTAGTAGCAAAACATAGAAAGTAATCTAATATTATAGGGTGGTAAAATTAACCCAATTTAGAAGAAAAAAGTCATACTATGAAACAATGCGTGAAAACAGAAAAAAAAAATGTAAAAGTAGAAGTCAACCAACTTAAGAAAAAAAAGTGCTAAGTCGAAAATGAGAAACCTTATCATTTCCATTCACACCACATATAAAGAAGTTAGTTCAAATTAAAGGTACATAGAATACTGTCGATAATAAACCGAAAAGGCTTTTTATTGAATAACCATCGAAATAGTCAAATATGCTCTATTTCATAACAATTTGCTTACGAAATCGTCCATTATAAATGGAAATACAAATGGTAAATGATGAAGGTATAGTACCATAAAAGATCAGCTCTGTAGAACATCTTGGAAAATTGCATATAAACATGAACAACAAATTAATTCATATAAAAAGATGTACATAAGACAACTGTCCAAATAAGGTCATATAATGGGAATAAAGGATATATGTTGTCAGTTTCAGCTAACTTCTATCCAGCTGTTAAAAGCATCATCATTTTCTAATCCTCTTGGTTCAAAACCTGGAACAACATTTTAACCCCAAAGCAAGCATAATACAATGCGTTAATGCTAGAAAATCTGAAACAAAAAATAGAAGGGCAAGTGAGATTATGAAGAATCTCAACTAATCTTTTAGTATACCGGATTAGACAACTGATATAATGAGAAATCAATTATAACATTAAAAAAATCATATTGTAGGTTATCTCAATAGCATTGGCGAGTAATGCTCTTACTGTCTACCCTCCCCAAATTAGACAACCAAAAATGCAAGAAACAAAAGTAGTTATTACTTCCATATTTCATTGCCAAAGAATTAAAATATGCAAAAAAAATTACCTCAACGAAAAAGTTTATGAACAACAGAAATAAGGCTTGTATTTTGAAGCTATCAAACAAACCTTGTACATATGAAAAACTTAATAAGTAGTCTATGGGAATGAACAATTTTTACATAATTGCATTTGGCTCTGTAACCCTGCACATATGAAAACAATGGTTACAAATAAAATAAAATAAACTTATTCAATAATCCACAAAGAACCAAACCATAAAAACCAGCAGAACTTAGGTTTGTTTGGTCGTGTCACTTGTAGTTAAGATTTATTTTCGATCACTGATTCTGAATTGATCACCAACAAAGTTAGTTTCAATTTGTTTATTTTGTTTGAAGATTTCAAATTTGTATGAAATCATGTTGATAAGCATATTATTTTTAAACTGACCTCAATCTGGACACTCCACTTGATATAAAAAGAAAAACTGTTGCTAATATAAAACGAAGAATCGAAAAAGGTGGACATACACATTATCTTCATAGTAGGTGATAAATACCGACTGCACTTGATACAGTTATGTCTAATTTTTTTCAGCAGATTAAAGCAGTAAACATCACTTGGGAATATAATCATATTTTCCTTTAACTTCGGATTTCTTAGTACCCCGATTCCCCAAAATTTCAGAGCAGACTTCGGTGTATAATTCAAATATACATAAACACTACTGTCTATATTATGACCATGTAAGCAAATAATTATACACCTGAGATTTGTTGGTCGGATGTTGAATTGAAGGAACTGTTATTTTAAATTTATGCATTTACATTAATATTCAAAAAATATCCTGAAGAAAAAGTGAGACCAAACTTGTACATAGATTCAATAAAAACAACATAAAAATAGCATAATCAAAGAAACATTTAATTCAATTTAAAGATTTAACAAAAATTAAACAACAATAGGTAGGAAGGGGAAAAACCTAGGAACAATATGAATTAAAACTTACGTATGGGGAGCATGAATGTCTACAAAGAAGCAGGTGGGTCGCATAGCCAATGAAACAATCGAGCTCCTTGGTTGCAACAGAGCTTTGAAATGTGAATGATGGCTGAGAGGGCTCAAATGAGGGAATCAATTTGATTCTGACACAAACCAATTGAACGAAAATCGGGAAACAAAGATGTAGAAACAATAGTTGATGGATTTTACTTATTATGAAATTAGGATTACATAGCAAACCTGGGAGAGATGGGTGGAGATGCGCAGCGGGAAACCTAACAAATGTACGATTGTTGAGTTTAAGACACCGGAGAAGCCTTCTCTGCTCTTGTAATTTCGAAATTAGGGTTAGGCTTTTTGGGCGAGGAGAAAGGAACGACTTCAATTAATCTCAGAGGGAAAAGGCGGATAATTTGAGAGTAGAAAAGCGGAATACGTGAAATAAAGGAACGGTTCAGCTTCAGTTAACCTGAGAGAGGCTCTGAGTACTGGAACGTTAACTCAGTAATTATAGTAGTAATTATAGTATAGTATAGATCTTTGGGATCATGACACATCGCTTGACATAATAGTATTTTTATTTTTGTCTATAGCAGTCCGTAAATGAATGAGATTCTATGTAACAAAGTACCCTTACAATGGATCCTTCTCCATACCCATATTTGTGATGTTGTGTATATTTAGTTCTTGTACCATCACGCTAAGCGTATAAGATGACTGGAATATGGCATGATTTCAGTTGAATTCCTATAAGGCATCTGGCAAATTACAATACATATTAAGAAGTAGAAAGATGTCCAAGTTTAAATGGTGGTATGACTATAAACGGGATCCGAAAACACAACCTGGTAATGGTATGTGTAGTGGCATATTTGTTTCATGAAATAAAATACAAGCTGATGATGCTTATTCCGTTTACCATGTTTAAAATCCCCAGCCTTACCAACATACAGCAAAGCCATGTGCACTTCATTCAATACTTCCAAAAGAAAAAAATAATAATAAAGAGAGAAACTGTGACTGCCAATCCCTTCAAAAGCGTGCTCACCAAACTAATTCCACTACCGTGCATATCAAGGTATTTCTTGCCGTGACTTCCAAAATTCTTTTCCTTTAAATACTGGTAACGCCATTCTTGCTCCCAGGCAAAAACAAAATACGACAAAACCAAAATTTATAAATCAATTAAAATTCGAATTCCAAATGAAAATTCACAAAATTGAATTCGATAGCTTCCTGCGAGTTGGCTCTTCAACCTAGCAAGGTTTTTTCTGGGTTCGAAATAATTTTCTGATACTCGAAATGATCCAGAGCTCCTAGGGCTGACCGGCGACAATCCGAGGAAAGACCGGAAGTATTTTCGTGAGTAGCGTCGAGTTAATGAGTGCAAACGTCAATATTGTGCAAACTTCCGGATTGTTTCGGCATAAAAAAATGTCAATGTCTTCTCTGGTACAGCGTGGGACGAGCTCGGCGACGGAACCTTTAGGGGAAGGCCGAATTGATCCTAGTCGACGTAAGGTGATGGAGTTCAGCAAGACGAGTGTGTTGGGGGTCCTAGTCGGTGAAATAATATAGTGTAGCGGGAAAGAGAGGGTATCGGGGAAGAAGGAGATGGGATCGGAGTACTCATGGAAGGGAGGAGCTGGATGTCCCAGAATTTGGTTTAGTGAAAAAAATCATGGAAGGGGTGCGATGGTGATGTGTGGTTAGTGCGGCCATGATGTATAGTTACTATGTGTAGGAGAAGTTAAGAAACATGGATTAGAAGTTTGGACATGGTTTGTTTGAAGGGGGATTGCGTACTGAAGACGTGCTGTTCAACATGAGTGGAGAGCACATGGATTAATGGTAAACCATGTTTAGGTTAATAATTAATTAACTTCCAATTAAACTTAATCAAATTTGTTTATAATTTTATCATTTTTTCCTCCACACCAGGATCTGACATACCGTATTACGGTGGTGAGGAAAAGCATAAGGAAAACGGGCGGAGAAGGATTCAGTAGCGGGTTCGTTGTTACTGATGGCAGTGGAACGATCGTGAGTTTATGAATAACAAGGAAAGATTAACTAAATTTAATCTTGAATTGAATTATTAATTAATTAGTTTAAAATTGATTATAACATGTGAATATTATGCATGTTCATTCGTGAACAGAATTGAACACGATTGGTTCCATTGGAATCGTAGCAAGGAAATCTACGTTGTTGAACCAGCCGGCTAAGAATAAAGCTACTGGGATCTGGTGATAAAATCAATGTCTGTTTGTTTTTAAAAGCAGAACCATCAACTGCAAAACAAGGTGTGTAAACCCATTAACTCTGACTCGTTTTTATAAACGAGCTTTAAATTTATTAATAGTAATTTTATATTGTGTATTGGTTGTTTGAATGAATGGCTGATAAAATTGGTTGAAATGGTTGATATAGTTATATCTTTGGTCGATTATTAATCATGTTTACTACGGCATTTCATATGTGAAATTAATTTGATGTTCACTAACATCTATGGATGCAGGGAAATAGGTTGGAGGGATCCAACTGGATTCCTCAACATTTATATTACTGTTTTTATTTGATTGTGATATATAAAGTGTTATATAATCCATGATTGAGTATGTTGTGGTTGATTTACCCTGGCCCTAGAAATTGGTATTTTAAATACCGTAAAATATGTTCGAATGCAGAAAAGGAAATTGGGATAAAAAATAAATAAATAGAATTTATATTCAAAATAGAAATCGAATTTCGAATAGAGCTGAAGTAGAAACTTGTTCGAATAAACAAGCAGTTGATTTAAACAATGTTTATAGATTAAGTAAAATATTTATCTAAGGACAAATTGGAATATAAATTCAGGTCTGAATTTACATAGAAAAGTGGGGAACGATTTTGAGATTTGATATTTTTAATTAGATTTGAACTAAAAGGAAATTTATTTACCAGACAGAAATTAAATCAATGTACCTGAAAATAAAAACTTGGTTAAATGGATAATACAAGAATGGTTATAAATGACATTTATAAATACAGTAAAATATTTATTTTGGATAAACTGAAATATAAATTCAAATTTAAATTTATATGGAAAAATGGAAAATGGTTTTGAAACCAATATTTGATATTAATTTGAATTTAACGAAGTGTGTTAAATATTAGTTAATCTTTGATTAACTATAATTAAAGTAATTATCTAATTGGTTAGTGTTAATAAAGAATTATTATTTAATAAGCTTTTAAAAGTTATAAATGTACTATTTTTAGTTAATAACAAAGTTAACTATTTTTAATATAGTTAATAATAAAGTTAATTGTTATTTTAATTAATAATAATTAAAATAATGATTTTAATTGGAGATTAAATTAAGAAATGATTTAGTGGCATTATAGTTTGATCAAAGAGGTAATAAGAGTTTCATAAAGGGATTTGTAATTCAAGTTTTAAATGAGATTTGTAAATGGGATTTGTGGGTAAATGCAAAGATTTAAACAAGGCTTTTTGTTAAATTTTAAATTATGAAAAGAAAATTCAATGGAAAGAAACTTTTAATAAAGATGGTTAATGGGTTAATAATAAACTAAATTGTGTTAATGGTTTTAGAGTGAATTCTAAGCTAAGTGGTGAAAAGATGGTAAATGGATTAGTATAAGTGATTAATCCAAACAAGGTTTAAATGAGTTTTTTTTAAACCAAAGCGATGACTTTAATTGAATTAAGCAAAGCACTGCAATTGAAATAAATATTTAAACGCAAAGGAAAACACATATGATAGTTTGTGTTAAACTTTGATAAAATGGATTTTTTTGAAATAAAATCCAAGTAAAGAGGTCTTGCTGTAAGAAAGGTGGAAAGCGGATTTTTATCCTTATATACTGTAACGACCCGGTTTTTAAGTGACTTTGGTTATCGATATAAACTTAACGAAGACTAACCAAACATCGAAAAAACCCGGTAGTTAATGAAAGAAGTTAGAGGGTGAGAATAGATAAGATAGAACTTATAGAATAGAAGAAGAACATCATCATCAGAGTAAACACGAATCTCACAGCGGAACGAACAAAATATAACATAACTTTTGAAATACAAACAGTATATGTATACAATAACATTGCAGAGTACAACACTTACAACAACAGCGGAAATAAATAACAGCCATATAATCCTGAAGCCTCCTCCACCAAGCTCTCCAAGTGCATCTGTAAAATCCCGACTACTTGACTGCCCGTACAAATTTAGGCACCCAAGAGTTTAGGGAAAACAAAACAAAATAAACTCCGGGTCAGTCATGGGACTGGTGTGAGTAAAACCGTTTTAAACAGTTTGAACAAGTAAACGATATCTCATAAGACCACGCCGTATAACGGAATGGGTTTTTCCCTTATGAGAATCAAAAATATCTTTATATCAAAAACCTTTTGATATTATAATAATGTCTATCAACCACAATATAATAATCATCTATCAGAAACGCTTTCATCTCACGTTCTACATATATGGTATACAATCAAAACCGCAAGCACGTATTGGGTAATGGATTTCCAACTATGACAAGGTATGGAACCACCTTTCGCTAGTGTACGTCTAGAGAGGAATACACTGGGTTCAACAAGAACATTTTGCAATCCGACCACTCATTTCGCTTGAGTGTATCGAATGTATATCACCAAAGGTTGGGATCAGCAACCGTTTCCCGAATGGGACAGCACCAACAATAGATTTTTAGAAGTAAATGAAACTCTAGATCAGGTGATTATACACCCTAATAGGTGCGACCTACATAGCCATGATGCTTATCCGATTTCTGTCATTTACTGGATGTGAGGCTAGAAGCTACACTTATCTTTTACATGCTACATCTTCATTCACTTAGAATGTCACATTGTCATACCCGCCAAATCACAAATTGACTTATCCAAAAATACCAGGGGTATAAAGCTAAGAGAAACGAATTCCTCCGCCACTAACGTAAATATATTTGGAACGATCAACTCACGTGATCTACCAGATATACTCTGTCAGTCCTTTTTCCATACAAGTTGTCCTGGGACTGGACAAACCGAAGGCACTATTTAGTATATCCATCTTAGGCACTGTTATCTAAGATTTATACAACAGCCCTTGCACTTTACTCCGTCTTCAATTTTCTTTGGCATATATGATTCGCAACGCTTATGCCAATACAGAGTGGTTCTTCGGATAATAATCCAACCGGTCTCCCCATATTAACAATGTTAAAATGGTCAAAACTTCGATAGTCGGTGAGTTAACTATCAAAGAAAAATAGGTGTGCAAACAACGGTATTATTTCCAGATGGAAATTATATCGATCAATCATCATTTAACATTTATCTCTTTAGTTCGTTAATTTACTTATCTCTTGTTTCCATATATTCTAATTTCTTATTTTCTATTTTCAGAAGAACATTTCTGATTTTTATTTGGAAAACATTTCTAAAACTCCTTCACTATCAAACCTTACCATTCCTTAGTTAAGAAGGAAGTCGATCAAGTTGGGTACAATTACCTCTCAGACCTTAACTGAACAACGTTTTAACTTCGGAATAGACAAAGTTTATCTTTAATTCTTTAACAAACTTCCTTACGTAACTCTCTTTCGAAAAATCTTTATTCGATAACTTCTCCCTTCGAATAACTATATTCGATAATCTCTCTTACGAATAACTAGATTCGATAACCTTTCTTCGAATAAACTGTATTCGATTAACTCTATTCAAATAACTCTTATCAATTAACTCTATTGGACTAACTCTGTTTGATTAACTCTATTTGATTTAACTCTAATCGATTTACTCTTTTCACTTAACACCTTTCGAATAACTAGATTCGATAATTCCTTTAACTCTATTCGAATAAACTACATTCGCTTAACTCCTTTAATTCTATTTGAATAAACTATATTCGATTAACTCCTTTCAAATAACTTATATTCGATTATCTCACTTCGAATAACTTATATTCGATAATTCTTCTCGAATGAACTATATTCGATTTCTCTTCTCTCGAATAATCTATATTCGATTACTCTTCTCTCGAATACACTATATTCGATAACTCTACTTCGAGTAAGTGATATTCGATAACTCTACTCGATTAACTCCATTTGAATAACTCTAACTAGTTAACTCTAATTAATTAACTTTTACTCGAACTGGTTAACTCTATCCGATCAACTCTAACTGATTTACTCTAACTGGTCAACTCTAACTGATTAATTCTAACTGGTTAACTCTCTTATTCAATCTTAACTTAACTTGATTAACTTCTATCGAATAACTAATATTCGATTTAATTCCATTCGCTTGACTCTAGATCGCAACGATCACAATGGTTACGCACAATGGTTACGCCTGATTCCCTCAGGAAACATCCGACCGCCGTAGGCTATTTGCAGCCCTGCGAATTACGCTAGCTCACTTGGATTAATTCTTATTCGAATAACTAATATTTGATTAGCTCAAATTGATTAACTCTCATTCGATTTACTCTTATTCGAAAAATTCCTATTTGATTTACTTTACTCGAATAACTAATATTCGATTAACTCCTTTGATTAACTCTATTTGATTAACTGTAACACCCCGTAATTCTGCAACATTAAGATTTACAAATCAAGGCAGAATTAAAAGTTAAAACCAAAATCAAGGGAAACGGGCTACGCCATTGCGTTCATCTTGGAATTCTGCATGAAAACGAGTCCGAGTTTGCATAAATCGGAGTCCGTATGAGGGAGATATGGCCTCCGGAAGATTCAGCGAAGTTCAAAATTCAAAACAGGTCAAATTCAAATTTCAAAAATCGGGCCGGATCGGTCAGGGCGGGAATTTTCCCGCCCAAGACACCCAGGTCGACTGGGTAGTCGACCTGGGGACCTGGGGCACCCAGGTCGACTACATAGTCGACCTGGGGGTCGACCCCCCTGTTTTTCCACCTTTCTGCATCAGGTTCGTTCGGATGTATTTGGTCACGTTTTCTGACCAGGTTTGTCCGCCTAACACTATATAAACAGCCCTAGTCTTCTTCTCTATTCACAATTCTTTTCTACCCTTATGCTGCAAAGATTATTGGCAAACATGGCTTCTTCTCCTCCTCTTAAATTAAATAATAAATAGAATAATATATAAAATAAATCAAGACGAGGAGATGCTGCTAAAAGACTTTCAAGAAGAGGTTCAAGTCAAGCTAGAATTCAAGAGGAGGTTCAAACGACTTCAACGACTGTTTTTCTACGAATCTTAGCAACGCCATCTTTCTGTTCTGCTCTAATCTCAGTAAGTCAGTTATTTCTAGATTTGAACGTTTTTCTTTGTTCGTGACATGAAATTAAAGGAATAAAAGAATATGCCAATTCTCTTTCTCTCTCTCTCTCTATTCGAATCAGTGCCTATACTCTTGAACCTAATTAAGAACTGTTGTGATTCAAGGACAAAATAGACCATGACTATGAAACTATGGACCTTAAAACCATATGCCTATGACCATGAACATTTGCCTATGACTATGAACAAGAGGAAGTATCTTTACTAGGGTATGATAGGGTATATACTTAAGGACAAGGGCAAGAACGAGGACGAGATTTTCAGAAGGACAAGTACATGCTTTCGCCATCAAGCGTACCTAGGAGAAAGGTAGTCCGGTTGGATGAGTCTAGTTTTGTTGTTCGTACTATTTCCTTGGGTTCTAGCGCTTCGCATTTGTTCATATCCACTTCCATAGTTGCGTCTCTGCACCATAGTACTTGTATAGTAGAAAGATCCCACTAGAGTCTCAAATCCAATTGGTGGTCCGACCAGTTTATTTTTGGTTAGTAGGGATTTGAGAATAGCTATCGAGTTTGCTTATATCATCTCACGTAGATCGTCTAAATTCGGAGGAGATATTCCTTGGGTGCTTGTCTGATATTGGTTTAGGCCTTTGGTGCTTGTACGTGAGGAATGTTGAGTTCGACTGCGATGGTTTGTGTGAGAGATGAATAGTTGTGGCAGGCACTCTAAAAAGTGCATAGTAACCTTTCGACCCTTATAGTTATGGCATGGAGGATAAGAGGGAAACCTCTAATCATCTTAGTACGTATACTTGGTACCGTGTCTGACATCTGTTTATTTTGGAAATAGAGATCCGGCATTTCACAATCGTGAAGTTAAATTAGTTAAGATACAGTGGAGTAAAGGTCAAGAAGGTTAGATACTAGCATCATACCCTTTTCCTTGAGGGTGCATCCTTGATTTCTTTGGTTGGAGCTTTACGCATAATTGTTTCTCTCTTTCCAAAGTATATCACCTAGGTCGTATCTTCGATCCTTAGGTAGAAGCCAATGGATGTAAACATGTATTTGAAACATGTTATGGTTGATGGTTGCAAGTGGTTGCTAATGGTTGCTTGTGAATGCATATGCATACGTATTAGGCACTAGATCAGTTCAAACGCTTTCATATTGCATTTACAGATATGTATTTGTATGTAAATTGAACTTGATATGTTATCATATGGATGTTGCATATGGATGAATGGCTATGCACACATGTAGTATTTACTAGGGATGCTTGCATACATGATTGGACGCATGGCACTGACATGATTCGCATTAAGGAGGTCAACTGAATCAGTAGACCGCCTGATTTTGCATTAGATAAAGACATATACACACACTATGCATATAAACATGAAAGCATTAGAAATCTTTTAAGGACAGTGAATTCCTGTGATTGGATGGTTGAGTAGATGGGTGATTGGATGGTAGGACACATTCTTCCTAACTTGAAGATTTCGGGGACGAAATCCTTTTAAGTGGGGGAGAATGTAACACCCCGTAATTCTGCAACATTAAGATTTACAAATCAAGGCAGAATTAAAAGTTAAAACAAAAATCAAGGGAAACGGGCTGCGCCATTGCGTTCGTCTCGGAATTCTGCATGAAAACGAGTTCGAGTTTGCGTAAATCGGAGTCCGTATGAGGGAGATATGGCCTCCGGAAGATTCAGCGAAGTTCAAAATTCAAAACAGGTCAAATTCAAATTTCAAAAATCGGGCCGGATTGGCCAGGGCGGGAATTTTCTCGCCCAAGACACCCAGGTCGACTGGGTAGTCGACCTGGGGCACCCAGGTCGACTACATAGTCGACCTGGGGGTCGACCCCCCTGTTTTTCCACCTTTCTGCATCTGGTTCGTTCGGATGTATTTGGTCACGTTTTCTGACCAGGTTCGTCCGCCTAACACTATATAAACAGCCCTGGTCTTCTTCTCTATTCACAATTCTTTTCTACCCTTATGCTGCAAAGATTATTGGCAAACATGGCTTCTTCTCCTCCTCTTAAATTAAATAATAAATAGAATAATATATAAAATAAATCAAGACGAGGAGATGCTGCTAAAAGACTTTCAAGAAGAGGTTCAAGTCAAGCTAGAATTCAAGAGGAGGTTCAAACGACTTCAATGACTGTTTTTCTACGAATCTTAGCAACGCCATCTTTCTGTTCTGTTCTAATCTCAGTAAGTCGGTTATTTCTAGATTTGAACGTTTTTCTTTGTTCGTGACATGAAATTAAAGGAATAAAAGAATATGCCAATTCTCTCTCTCTCTCTCTATTCGAATCAGTGCCTATACTCTTGAACCTAATTAAGAACTGTTGTGATTCGAGGACAAAATAGACCATGACTATGAAACTATGGACCTTAAAACCATATGCCTATGACCATGAACATTTGCCTATGACTATGAACATTGCCGATGACTATGGACATTGCCTATGACTATGAACATTGCCTATGACTGTGACTGTGACTACGAGGATTATTTCCTTGACTAAGCCTATGCCTTTGATTAGGAAACATAAACTATTGCCTATGACAAAACAAGGACATCTGTGATTAAACACCTATGATTCATGACTAGGAAAGTGTTGCTTAAGTTCTGTGATTATGAGATTGGGTCTAAACCCGATTATTTATTCTGCTTGTCCTTGGTTTTCTTTAGTTTTAGACCTTGGGAATTTACCTATTAAGTTAGGTCTACCCATGTTCTTGAACCTGCGTCTCTATTCTGTCTATCTTTAGTTTTAGACCTTGGGAATTTACCTATTAAGTTAGTTCTACCCATGTTCTTGAACCGACGTCGTTGTTCAACCCTTTTTATGCCAGTTAGTATGTCTATCTTTTGCATAGCATCTTTGGTTCATTCCCTATTTTCTACGAACCTAATCTAGATTGAATCACGATTATACGAAGGTGGGAATGCGGTTTGGGCAAAATATGAAATTTACTAAAAACAAAGTTTAACTTGGAGATTGGCATAAATTGGGAACATGTATTATGGCATGTTCATAGAAATGCAAATTGGATAAATTTGACATGAATTTTAAGGTGTGTAATTTGAATCTAGTATTGACGTGTAAATCTAGCATTTACATGAATAGTGAACTAGAGTAATAAGTCTAGAATTAGAATGTTGAATCGGAATTGGATTAGCTAATTTGGCACGGTAAGTATATTGGCATAAATGTGAAATTGGCCATAATTGGGAGTAATTGGCTGGTTTAGCAAAATCATGGTTAGCGACACTTAATTTGGTATAGTCCACATACTAAAAAGCATAAATATGGTTTAGAAGGGGAAATGGGCCATGAGAATGAATGTAGACAATTTACATTAAAAGAGTAATTAGGAAGTAAGTAAATTAGATATAATTTACTTATAGAATTTTGGCCTGAATGAGGAAATATAAATTTAGACAAATTAAAGGTTTATTAACGACATCTCTTTTAATGACACACCAGAAAGTTCTAGGGTGACAGAGAGGATAGTGTCTAGGCTTGGGTTTGGAAAATACAAGTTTCCTGCTCTCCCTGGCTATCCCTAACTGATCCGACGAACGGGATGGTTACTTTCAGAACTTGATTTGAAAATAAATTGAAACCCTTTGAACTTAGAAAACACGAATATGCCTAGCCCGAGGTTAGACTGAGTTGCGATGTAAACCTGCCCGGAACCAAACGGCACATCCAGTAGTCGCAACAATACCTGTCTAATGTGAGTGGTAGCGGCTTTAATTTATTTAGTTAAAGCTAGAACAAGAAGGGGTAGGGTTAAGTTAACTAAGACACTTAACCAGTTCAACATGATAACTAGACTGATGGGTGGGGTTAGGTTCAGACTGGCACTTAACACAATTAAGCTAGAATGGGAGGGTTAAGTCCATAGGAACACTTAACCAGTTTAACACAGTTAAGCTAGGATGGGAGTGCTTAGTCCATAGGGACACTTAACCAACTTCACATGGTAACTAGACTAGAAGGTGGGGTTAAGTAAAGTTAATACACTTAGCCAAATTAACATGACTAGGAGGTGGGGTTAAGTAAAGTTAATACACTTAGCCAAATTAACATGACTAGGAGGTGGGGTTAAGTAAAGTTAATACGCTTAGCCAATTTGATATGTTAGCTGGACAAGACCGTAGGGTTAAGTAAACTTGAACATTTAACCGTCATATTGTGATAAAGGAATAGGGCTAAGTCTAAAACATGAAGGGGTAATACTTAACCATTAATAACATGTTAGTTAAAACAGGCGGGCAAGGTTAAGTTAAAAAGGAACACTTAACCAATACAGGATGAACGGGTAGGGTTAAGTAATACTTAACCAATATAACTTGGTTTGTGGTGGGGTTAAGTCAACATGAAATTACTGATAACACTTAACCAGTATAACAGGATGAATGAAGAGGGTTAAGTTGGCTTGAATTGACTAATGACACTTAACCAGTCCAAATTGACGGGAAAGGGAACTAAGAAGTAAACCTTAGAAAACAATGATTCTGGAAACTAAGTGGTAAATCTTAGTTAGTAAAACTAAGTAGTAATTCTTAGTATAACACGGGAAGGAGCGAATGTCCGTCTGAGTAGAAAGAAGGCTCCAACGAATTGGGTTACGAAGCCCGAGGCTTCGAGGGGACGTGAGGGTACTCTTGGTATCCCTCTGTGAGGCTGCAGATGATCCGCCTAGGCCCACAAAGGTTAAGGGCTGCGTAGAAGAACCAGGGGTATGCCTTGGTTGCAATACATAGCAACCTAAAGACTAGGATGGACCGGCGTGATTCGGCGAGCAAACGGTAGCCCTGTGATAGCGACTCGTCATCTACCATCCATCTTGAGTCAATCGAGATACGTGAAGCGGAAAGGCGGAGAACTCCAAAAGACCATATACTTGCTATCTAGTTATGGGTGAGGATGGCCATAGGATAGTGGGGCACCGGGGGCCGGCGTATAGTTCTCATTTTACAAGGTGTGCCTTTCATTAGTTGAGGGAGGGGTCAAGTGGGACCATAGCCACTGGAATAAAAACAGACCTTAGCATCTGCATCGGCAGATATCTGAAAGCTCCCGACCGAGTTCTGTATTCCTTGATTTGCCCTGTCACAGGACTCGGACCGCACATTACAGGACATGTGCATCTAGACAAGCGATAACGATTCGCGATACATGCGTGGGGAAGTATAGGAACATATATCACTCTAGGTAGTGTGTCCTAGACTTGGGGGCATCGTTCGACAGGTAGCGTAATCCCTAGTTGGACTAGGTGGCATAAACCCTGAACTCGAGAAGCGTTCGGCAGATAGCGTAAACTCTAGTTAAATCTAGAAAGCACTTGATAGAAAACCCTAGATTAGATCTAGGTAATAAATAATAAATGTATGCCTGAAGGCAATGGAAACTACAGGGGTTGGGATCACGTTATCGTTACTAGTTGGAACACTAGTTAGGTGGTGCAGAGATATAGAATCCAGTATAACAAGGAAATAGCGAAGCAGCGAAAGTGTTAGAGCATATCCAGTTTATCTTATCTTAGCATATCTTGTGATTATCTTGTCTAATCTTGTTGACCCTATGGTCATGGTGTAATCTTGGATTCAGTTAATTCATGTCGTTTGTTTTTCCATGTTCACATGCTAGAAGTTACTGAACTTACTTAGGCTTTATGTCTGACTCTGTTTTCTTTCGTCTTCTTTTCTTCCGTTTCCCCCCTCAGGTTGTAAAGGAGGGAATAATATAGCTCAGGTTAAGTTGGACTGTCACTCTTTCCCAGCTTGAAGATTTGTCGAAGTTTTGCTTGGATTCTCTTTTCAGATGCTATGGCTGGTTCTTGCTACATTGGGGAATATAAATGTATTTTTATGCTTCTTTATTTTGTAAGACAGATGACACTCTGATATTGTAAAGAAATCTATGTACAAACTATTTTATCAATAAAGCAAATTTTTATTTTCCGCTGTTTAATTTCTGTCTGTCTTGTAATTTATCTGCATCTTTTACCCTAAATGCTCCACAGAACTTAGTGCATTCCCTTTGTGAGTGACACTAACAGACGTGGGGTGTTACACGTGGTATCAGAGCTGAAGGTTACCAGATCAGATAAAGGATTTGAAAAATTATTTTCAAAACGGTTTTTAAAGAAGCATTTTCAAAAGAAAAGATTTGTTTTAAAGACATATTCCCCAAAGCCATACGCACTATTTTCTCTTCCTCTGTTTGAATTCTTGTCTCCTTCTTTCTTGAGTCTCTGGGGCTCCTGGCTTTCTGGGAGGTAACCTCATCGAAGGACAAAGTAGTACCCGACTTCCATCTAGGGCTGTGGTTGTTTCACTTACGGCCAGTTTTCTTTCAAGCTTATAGGGTTTTCTGTACGATGGAAGCAGCTTTCGAGAGATTTGTCAACATGACTACACACGGAAGGGGATGAGGAGTTAGGCTAGGGAGTACAACCCCAGGGTGAGGAATTCATGGATGTAGATTTAGCTCACGAAGGAGGACGAAATTATAAAACCTAAGACAAGAGGAAGTATCTTTACTAGGGTATGATAGGGTATATACTTAAGGACAAGGGCAAGAATGAGGACGAGATTTTCAGAAGGACAAGTACATGCTTTCGCCATCAAGCGTACCTAGGAGAAAGGTAGTCCGGTTGGACGAGTCTAGTTTTGTTGTTCGTACTATTTCCTTGGGTTCTATCGCTTCGCATTTGTTCATATCCACTTCCATAGTTGCGTCTCTGCACCATAGTACTTGTATAGTAGAAAGATCCCACTAGATTCTCAAATCCAATTGGTAGTCCGACCAGTTTATTTTTGGTTAGTAGGGATTTGAGAATAGCTATCGAGTTTGCTTATATCATCTCACGTAGATCGTCTAAATTCGGAGGAGATATTCCTTGGGTGCTTGTCTGATATTGGTTTAGGCCTTTGGGGCTTGTACGTGAGGAATGTTGAGTTCGACTGGGATGGTTTGCGTGAGAGATGAATAGTTGTGGCAGGCACTCTAAAAAGTGCATAGTAACCTTTCGACCCTAATAGTTATGGCATGGAGGATAAGAGGGATGTTGGATCTAGAATAACCCTAGAGGGGGGGTGAATAGGGTTTTTCACAGTTTTTAACTGAATTAAAAATTTAACGAGATATATAATAATAAACTGATCACAGAAAATAGCAGAAACTGAAATGCAGAAAATAAATCACACACAGATATACCCGGCTTCGGCAAAACCCTGCCTACTGCTGCATTTCTAAGGTTTCTACTAGGTGATAGAACAGTTCCCGCATACAAGACCATGTACACTCGCAAACCCCTGCTCCTATTCTAACCCTACGCTCAAAGCCCTAGACTGGCCAATATCCCCTTGACCAGATTTCCTCTGATTACAACCCTGTAATCAGAAACTCAGATTTTACAGACTCTGAAGCTGACAGCCAACACACTGACTGAATCTAGAATTTTTACAGACTCTAGACAACTGTTTGAATCGTTTGATTTTACAACACAAAAAATTAAAAAAAAAAAAGGAAACTTTTAAAACCCTAGATGTAAGGAGTTAAAATAAGGGGTTCATCCCCTTTTAAAAAAAACTATCCTTCATTTCATTTCTTGGCCGGCCCTTTTAAAATTAGTTCAGCCCGTTCTCTTTTGCTCTGAAACTCAAAAATGGCGGCGGCGATTAGAAACTAGGGTTTCTTCAATTGCTCCAGACCAAATCGATGCTTGATTGTTGACGTTGTGATAATTCCGAAGCTTGATTCTTCGATGGCTTTCCTTGTCTGACTTGGAGTTGCTCTCTGGCTCGATCGAATCAGTGAGTTCTCTGAAATTTGTTGCTTTGAAAAAAATTGAACTATTTTGTGGGTTTCGATTTCTTGACTGTTGCGTGTGGATTCAATTTTTTTTTTTTAGCCGATGATGATGAGGGTGTTTAAATAGGGATAAACAAACCCTACATAAATTCTGATTTCACCAAAGAATGGCTCGATCTGATTAGGGTTTCCCCTTTTGTCTGTCTTCAATTTGAATTGTTGCTTCCCGACTTTGAAATATACTCTGATTGCTGAAACGTCTCTGTAAAAAATTGGAAACAAAATAAATGATTTCCATTGTTGATTAATTCGGTTTTAAAAAATAATTCTGAAAAAAAAAACTTCCCTTTTTGCTATCCCTTGATAAAGTCGGCTTGACTGATTTGCTGTTAATTGCTCTGATGGATTCAGACATGATTTCTGGAATAAACAGATTTGCCCTGATTTACATGTTTCCTCTTTTGATTTTCTCTGCCTTAATAAATGAAATATGTTGCCTTGTAATGAAAATGACTCTCCTTATTGCTCTCGAGTTATTGATGATTTTGTTCTCTGGCCTTTACTGATTGAATTCGGCTTTAATGAAAAAATGGATTCTTCTGCAATGTGATTTTCTCCTTTGCATTTAAAAACTTTGGCATAAGCATGTATACTTGGAAAGATTTGGAATTGAAAATTTTGATTTCAAAAGCCGCATTACACTCTTTCCTGAATTAATCTTTCACATGTATTTGCTGTGTGAACATATTGCGTTTGTCTCGATTTCTTTGCTGGAAAGGTGTAAATACTTGCCACTTTTGAATTGTTGATATCAGCTATCATCCTGAATGAATTTCTTGGTATTTAAAATGTCATGAGTTGAGTTGTTGGTGTAGCCTTGCTTTCACCATGCTGACCATTACTGTATTGAACCCAGTATGGTTTGTCTTTGACCTGATTGAAACTTATAGCACCGTTCTGCCATTTCTTGTGTACTAGCACGACCATACACCTGAACATTTGCTGAGTATACATGCATGAAAGTTAGCACTTTAGCTCGGCCCTTTGCACTTGAATCACTTGAGTTTTGCTGTGTATGATCTGCTATTCACTGCTAAACCATATTTGCTTGTATGTTGACATGTGTGTGTGCATGATGTATTCATTCACTATGACTATCTGCATTGATCACCTGTATATGCCTTGTCCATTTCCTCCAGTGTATACACATCAGCTACATATATGAAAACTTGCCTAGAAGAGTATCATGATTTCTGACTTGGTGCTCGGCCCTTTGTGTACTTGCATGTTGATCATGCATGTATATCTTTTTGTCACTGAAATTGCATACTCCATTTAGTTTTTTTATTTATTTATTTAAATATGCTGCTGCCTTGAATTGTTGCCGAGCCATATATTTGTGCACTTGCACGTACACATGTTCTTGTGTTCTGAGACTTGAACCATGCTTTGACTGCACCATGCTGGTTTGACCTGTTTTGCTTCACTATACTGATCATGCTGTTACCATACGAGTCTTGCTTGCAAATCATGCATTACTTCACCCAGTCTTGAACTTGCTGATTCACTTATATATGTTGCCATACACCATTTTTGCTTGACAATTCTTGTTGAGCTCGACCATGCTTGACTCTTATTCATTGTTGAAGCTGCATGTATATTGCATGCATACTCTATCCATTCTTTGATCATTTACTTGCATTGTTACTGAAAAGCATTGTGGTCTTGAATACTTGATTTTTCCTCTACCATGACCTAGTATTGCTGCATCCACTGTTTATTGTTTTTGTATCACCATGTATGCTTTGATCTTGCTGTACTGAGTTTCATCCCCTTGGCACTTGCATTTTCACCACTGTAATGTGTTTGCGTCTTTTCTGAGCTGATTTGCATTTTTTTTTTTATGCTTTGACCTGTCATGTGTCAATTCTGACCATTGTATATATGTGAAACAGTAATCAGCAGACTGATTACATTGTGTTGAGGCTGATAAAATATCAGCAAACCAATGTGATTATGTTGAGGCTGATCAAATCAGATCGAGTCAGAAAAATGATGAGAAACACACCGAAATTTTGAGGCAAATAATTTTTCAAAATAAACAATATATTTGCTAGAATTTAGAAAATTATTCTTGTTGCAGTGTACTGTGTGTTTCTGTTTTATGTGACAGGTAAGGAGGTGATGACTGGACTGACTGTGAACAGTGAAGATTAACAGAAGACTGAAGATACAAGACAGAAGACGAAGCAGCGTGTGTAAAAAGAATGCATAAAAGTCTGTATACTGAAATGTAAACTGAATGAATGTATGAGTGTTGCAGTGAGGAGCTGTGTATATATGAAATGTACTGATGTCTGTAATAAACAAGTTTGATTGAAATAAAATATCATTTTATTGTTGTCAAACGAACTTGTCTATTTTATTCTATTTATATACAAGTACAAATATTCTGTGAATGTATAAATAGTGGAGTTATACAGAGTTGTACTGTTTGAATGTTAGAGATATAATATTCAATTCAAATATTATATTCCTATCTGTGTTGTATACATAAAACATTACAATAACAAACACATTTATAATAATATATATTTGTTTGTTATCATCAAACAAAAATCATATAATTGTGTATACAACTGCGTTATATACAACAATCTCCCCCTTTTGATGATGACAAACAAATAAAAGATTTTGATTACAATAAATGTGTTTGACAGTGAATTCTGAACTCCCCCTATTTATTAGCTCCCCCTACAACAGAAACTCCCCCTATAACTGTGCATGAGTGAATTGAATTGAATGATAATAAATTTTTCAAAGGTAACACTATTTATAAAATATTCACTCATAAATCAAAAAATCTAATCCATTCTCCCCCTTTTGTTATCATCAAAAGGATACAGATTTTAAAATACAAATGAAAAATGACTAAAAACATAATTTCAACTTAGGAGGAAGAACGATCACCATTAATTTCAATCAGTCAAACAAAAAATCATAATATTCTAGGAACAGGTGGCATATTTCGCATTTTGGAGAATGACGGATATACGATGGATTTTATATAAAATGGAGAGAGTTAAAAAAAAATTCATTTCCAATTATTTTCAAAGGATTTTTATAAAAATGAGGCACAAAAACAGTGATAGATTTGGACTATAATTAATAATTCAATTTAAGTGACAAGATTAAATAATCTCAAATCCAATATCTGTCAATCAACAAATCATAATACGTCATAATATTTTCAACACATTTCACATATTAGAGAGATGAATTGATAGGTTGATTTTTACACACCAAGGAGAATTTCAATTTTATTTCAGTTTTTAGCACATTTTTTTATTTATTTATTTAAGAGCACACTGACCATGCATAACCAGAGCTTGGATTTTTAAATGAGGTCAGTCGCAGCTTAAATTATAAGTTGTCTCTTAACCATGCATGACCAGAGCTTGGATTTTTAAATGAGGTTAGAGACACACTTATATATTTATTATATATATTTATCATTTCGTCTTTTAAAAGAAACACTCCTTGGTATAAAACCAATATATGGATGATAGAAAAATGTGGTAGGTACAGAAATGGACTGTGAAATAAATTTCTAAATTAGTTATATTATGAAATATGACCAACTGTACCGGGATTATTGAAAATTTTCAATTATCACTAATTCTGAATAATAATAATAATATAACCACAATTCCATCACAAATATTTTCACTGTTTATTTAAAATGATTTTAAGAAAAAATTAAACTCTCCACATTTATATAAAATCATAACGGATGGCAGAAGGATGATAAGTAATGAAGATGGCCGTGAAATAATTGCCAGTTCAAAGATATTATAATAAATATTCAACCATCATGAAAATCTAAATAAAATTCTCCTCTTGTTGTGAAATATACTGCAGTCACAATTCATCACAATTTCTAAATCTGGTTATAATTTTGATGAATTATAAATACAGTTTAATTTGGATATTGATTTCAATTTCTGAAAGAATAATCAATAAATAATTTTAAAATTGAAAATCAATTACAAGAGGAATATGCTGATCTATACATGACAAGAGGAAAAAAATATATATATATACAGCAAAAAAGATATGCAGTACTTTTAAACTGATACCACATGGTGTCTCTACAAAGTGAAAATTCAGAACAGATGGATGAAAAAGCTGATACCAATTGTAGTCTCCCTTATCGAGAAATTTAATTACAGCATGATGGACTAACATGGACATCTCAGACCAAAGAAATTTAAACACAAATTCAGCCAGACAAATTTAGCACATTTATTTGTATAAGAAAAAAAAAATGTGTGGATCTATGCAAGGTGAAGATTTGAATCTCAGTACAGATGGATGAGACAAATATAAGGCGCTTCTGATACCAAATGTTCTCGCTTTCTCGAGGATTTTAATGACACCCCGGTGGCAAACAGTGGTACCTCAGTCAACAGAAAAGACTTAATTACAAAGCAAGCAACTCAAGCACACAAATTTCATTTATCAGAGCACGATAAATCTTTGACACCAAATCAAGCAGTCCTAAAAAATATATTTACAAATCAATTTCTTATAATCAGAGCAACATGATTCCAAAACAAACAATTTTCAAAAAACAGTATCAGAGCAGCACAGAGAGATCAGTATCACAACAGACTTGTCAAGATGTTGGTCACATAAGGTGGTTCATGATCCAAGATTTGCAAATATACTCTATTTTAAATCATTTGAAGAAATGTGTAAGTATTCGGACTTGATGAATCAATCACACCAGGTTATATTTCAGATTCAAGATATGTGTGAGATCCAATAAATCAATAATTTCAAATGGTTTTAAACAAACATATATTCAAATCAAATAATCATGAAATAACAATGATTTTCAAAAACCATTTTCAAAAAGAACATTTTCAAGAATTTCTCAAAAAACTATTTCTGACAAGCCCAAGAGAAACTTCAGGTCATTTACATCAAATTTGAAAATATTCATGATCGGGATAATTTATTTGAAATCACATGAATCAATGTAAAGTTTTGGGATATAATGAATCAGTCACACAAGATTGACAATTTCAAAAAATAAGAGGTGTGTGATATTCAAAATATCTAGAATTTCAGATGATTTCAAACAAACATATTTCAATATAATGGTCATGAATAAAGATGAATTCCAAGATGTATCACTGATACAAGCCAATCTGAAAATCAATGAAATTATCACAACTGATAAATAACAGAGTGCTGTAATGAGTATAATATTTTGAGCTTTTCTAAAATGAATTAGAATAAACTCAGAACAGCAAAGGTGTGTGACATTTCATTAAATATTCAGATCTTCAAAAATTTAGAATTCAAATTAACAATGTTCAAGATATGACATGAATTCTTCAGCACTGTTCTGAATTCAAGAATAAAATAAACTTCTAAACAATTGCAGATAATTACAAGATTAAATTCGGGATCCGGAAATGATTATAAACAAGAGGGTTCTATTCAAATAAAATGAATTTCCAGAAAGTCATGAGAACTACAATTGGAAGTTTAAGAAGCACAAAAATAAACACAGAGATATGTTAGTGACTAATCAAAGAAAAACAAACAGAAGGAAAAACAAAATAGAAAAAAGGTAGAAGAAGGAGAAAAAATATATTTACAAGGATGAAGTTAGAAATCATACCTGATTCACAGAAGACGTTGTGGATCTCTAACTCATCAGACTTGGCTAAGGAACAGTAGATGATTCAATGATGTGAAGCAGTTTGAATCAGTTTCTCCTCAGCCTCCTTTAGTAGCTAACTGTTTAGAGGATTGAGTGGTCTAACAAAAGCAGTAAAACCACTCACAGTTGTATTTGTTCGTTTTGGTACCCAGACCTGTTTATATAACAAACCATCCGAATTTACCTTTGTGCCTTTAGGAACCCAAATCGTTTTAAATTTAACAAAACCCGTTTTATTTCCATTTGAGATCCAAGAATGTTTAAATGGTTTGTTATAAAGCAAAATCTCATCTCGATTGTGATTTACAAATCCTTTGAAGTTTTCAGATTTAAAACTTTCAAAACAAACATTTCTAAAGTGATTTGAGGGATGTTTAAAATCACAAGAATTTTGATTTCTAAAAACATTATTTTTCCCGAATCCAAGACCAGATTTATTTCCACTATAAACTTGGTTTTGTAACAGCATATTCAACGATTTTTCCCCATTAGAAAATTTATCCAATGTTGATTCTAATCGTTGGATTTTGGATTTCAGATCGCTATTTTCTTTTAATAAATTTGAGCAATTATTTATAGCGATCTTTTCTTCAGCATTGAACTGTTTCAAAACCAAATTCTCATTTTCAAGAAATTTAATTTTGACTTGGGATTCAGAAATTTCAAGTTCAAATCGTTTTTGTTTTTCAGACTCAAAATTCTTGTATTTTTCAATCTCATTTTCAAGTTCTTTCAAGATCAAACCACTTTTCACCAAATTTTCATTTTCAGCAATTTCAAATTTGGAATATATGCCAGTCTTAAAAATTTCAAATTCCTTTTGTAAAAATTTATTCAACCTTGATAATTCAATCTTGTTTTCTTTTAAGATCAGAATTTCCTTTTCAAACTTTTGAATATTTTTACTGAGATGAACAAGATTGGTTTTCAATTTCAAACAATTTTTGCAATCTGAATTTGAAGAATTTTTAAAATATTCAAGCTGTGATTCCAAATAATCAATTTTGCTGGTCAACTCAGAATTCCCAGATTTCAAAGATTTGTTTTTAGATTTGAGTTTATCAACAGATTTAGTTAAATCAACACACATATAAACCAAATCTTCGTAAGAGAAATTTTCAACTTCAGCATCTGTTGATTCTTCATCATCTGATCCTTCTGAATTTTCATTTGTAAACCCTGTTAAACAGACTTCTGAATCTGAGTTGACTTTCTCTGGTTTTGAGCCGCAGTTGTCAATTTGTCCAAACTTTGTATTGAGTGCTATCCAGATTTCCTGCGCAGTTAAACAATGGGAGATCAGATTGTATTGATCATCGTCAAGATAAGAATATAGAATATGTGTAGCACGAGAATTAAAAACTTTATCTACCATATCGTACCCATTGATAACAACATCCCAACATTTAATATTAACAGATTTTAAGTAAAATTCCATTCTGGATTTCCAGTTTAAAAAATCTGTTCCAGTGAAAATAGTTGGAGATAAACTGGACTGACTCTCTATCGACTGACAACAAGGATTCACCATTTCTCTAGAGTTAAAGAATACCTGCTCTGATACCACTTGTTGGATCTAGAATAACCCTAGAGGGGGGGTGAATAGGGTTTTTCACAGTTTTTAACTGAATTAAAAACTTAACGAGATATATAATAATAAACTGATCACAGAAAATAGCAGAAACTGAAATGCAGAAAATAAATCACACACAGATATACCCAGCTTCGGCAAAACCCTGCCTACTGCTGCATTTCTAAGGTTTCTACTAGGTGATAGAACAGTTCCCGCATACAAGACCATGTACACTCGCAAACCCCTGCTCCTATTCTAACCCTACGCTCAAAGCCCTAGACTGGCCAATATCCCCTTGACCAGATTTCCTCTGATTACAACCCTGTAATCAGAAACTCAGATTTTACAGACTCTGAAGCTGACAGCCAACACACTGACTGAATCTAGAATTTTTACAGACTCTAGACAACTGTTTGAATCGTTTGATTTTACAACACAAAAAATTAAAAAAAAAAAAAAAGGAAACTTTTAAAACCCTAGATGTAAGGAGTTAAAATAAGGGGGTCATCCCCTTTTAAAAAAAACTATCCTTCATTTCATTTCTTGGCCGGCCCTTTTAAAATTAGTTCAGCCCGTTCTCTTTTGCTCTGAAACTCAAAAATGGCGGCAGCGATTAGAAACTAGGGTTTCTTCAATTGCTCCAGACCAAATCGATGCTTGATTGTTGACGTTGTGATAATTCCGAAGCTTGATTCTTCGATGGCTTTCCTTGTCTGACTTGGAGTTGCTCTCTGGCTCGATCGAATCAGTGAGTTCTCTGAAATTTGTTGCTTTGAAAAAAATTGAACTATTTTGTGGGTTTCGATTTCTTGACTGTTGCGTGTGGATTCGATTTTTTTTTTTTTAGCCGATGATGATGAGGGTGTTTAAATAGGGATAAACAAACCCTACATAAACTCTGATTTCACCAAAGAATGGCTCGATCTGATTAGGGTTTCCCCTTTTGTCTGTCTTCAATTTGAATTGTTGCTTCCCGACTTTGAAATATACTCTGATTGCTGAAACGTCTCTGTAAAAAATTGGAAACAAAATAAATGATTTCCATTGTTGATTAATTCGGTTTTAAAAAATAATTCTGAAAAAAAAAACTTCCCTTTTTGCTATCCCTTGATAAAGTCGGCTTGACTGATTTGCTGTTAATTGCTCTGATGGATTCAGACATGATTTCTGGAATAAACAGATTTGCCCTGATTTACATGTTTCCTCTTTTGATTTTCTCTGCCTTAATAAATGAAATATGTTGCCTTGTAATGAAAATGACTCTCCTTATTGCTCTCGAGTTATTGATGATTTTGTTCTCTGGCCTTTACTGATTGAATTCGGCTTTAATGAAAAAATGGATTCTTCTGCAATGTGATTTTCTCCTTTGCATTTAAAAACTTTGGCATAGGCATGTATACTTGGAAAGATTTGGAATTGAAAATTTTGATTTCAAAAGCCGCATTACACTCTTTCCTGAATTAATCTTTCACATGTATTTGTTGTGTGAACATATTGCGTTTGTCTCGATTTCTTTGCTGGAAAGGTGTAAATACTTGCCACTTTTGAATTGTTGATATCAGCAATCATCTTGAATGAATTTCTTGGTATTTAAAATGTCATGAGTTGAGTTGTTGGTGTAGCCTTGCTTTCACCATGCTGACCATTACTGTATTGAACCCAGTATGGTTTGTCTTTGACCTGATTGAAACTTGTAGCACCGTTCTGCCATTTCTTGTGTACTAGCACGACCATACACCTGAACATTTGCTGAGTATACATGCATGAAAGTTAGCACTTTAGCTCGGCCCTTTGCACTTGAATCACTTGAGTTTTGCTGTGTATGATCTGTTATTCACTGCTAAACCATATTTGCTTGTATGTTGACATGTGTGTGTGCATGATGTATTCATTCACTATGACTATCTGCATTGATCACCTGTATATGCCTTGTCCATTTCCTCCAGTGTATACACATCAGCTACATATATGAAAACTTGCCTAGAAGAGTATCATGATTTCTGACTTGGTGCTCGGCCCTTTGTGTACTTGCATGTTGATCATGCATGTATATCTTTTTGTCACTGAAATTGCATACTCCATTTAGTTTTTTTTTTATTTAAATATGCTGCTGCCTTGAATTGTTGCCGAGCCATATATTTGTGCACTTGCACGTACACATGTTCTTGTGTTCTGAGACTTGAACCATGCTTTGACTGCACCATGCTGGTTTGACCTGTTTTACTTCACTATACTGATCATGCTGTTACCATACGAGTCTTGCTTGCAAATCATGCATTACTTCACCCAGTCTTGAACTTGCTGATTCACTTATATATGTTGCCATACACCATTTTTGCTTGACAATTCTTGTTGAGCTCGACCATGCTTGACTCTTATTCATTGTTGAAGCTGCATGTATATTGCATGCATACTCTATCCATTCTTTGATCATTTACTTGCATTGTTACTGAAAAGCATTGTGGTCTTGAATACTTGATTTTTCCTCTACCGTGACCTAGTATTGCTGCATCCACTGTTTATTGTTTTTGTATCACCATGTATGCTTTGATCTTGCTGTACTGAGTTTCATCCCCTTGGCACTTGCATTTTCACCACTGTAATGTGTTTGCGTCTTTTCTGAGCTGATTTGCATTTTTTTTTTAATGCTTTGACCTGTCATGTGTCAATTCTGACCATTGTATATATGTGAAACAGTAATCAGCAGACTGATTACATTGTGTTGAGGCTGATAAAATATCAGTAAACCAATGTGATTATGTTGAGGCTGATCAAATCAGATCGAGTCAGAAAAATGATGAGAAACACACCGAAATTCTGAGGCAAATAATTTTTCAAAATAAACAATATATTTGCTAGAATTTAGAGAATTATTCTTGTTGCAGTGTACTGTGTGTTTCTGTTTTATGTGACAGGTAAGGAGGTGATGACTGGACTGACTGTGAACAGTGAAGATTGACAGAAGACTGAAGATACAAGACAGAAGACGAAGCAGCGTGTGTAAAAAGAATGTATAAAAGTCTGTATACTGAAATGTAAACTGAATGAATGTATGAGTGTTGCAGTGAGGAGCTGTGTATATATGAAATGTACTGATGTCTGTAATAAACAAGTTTGATTGAAATAAAATATCATTTTATTGTTGTCAAACGAACTTGTCTATTTTATTCTGTTTATATACAAGTACAAATATTCTGTGAATGTATAAATAGTGGAGTTATACAGAGTTGTACTGTTTGAATGTTAGAGATATAATATTCAATTCAAATATTATATTCCTATCTGTGTTGTATATATAAAACATTACAATAACAAACACATTTATAATAATATATATTTGTTTGTTATCATCAAACAAAAATCATATAATTGTGTATACAACTGCGTTATATACAACAAGGGAAACCTCTAATCATCTTAATACGTATACTTGGTACCGTGACCGACATCTGTTTATTTTGGAAATAGAGATCCGACATTTCACAATCGTGAAGTTAAATTAGTTAAGATACAGTGGAGTAAAGCTCAAGAAGGTTAGATACTAGCATCATACCCTTTTCCTTGAGGGTGCATCCTTGATTTCTTTGGTAGGAGCTTTACGCATAATTGTTTCTCTCTTTCCAAAGTATATCACCTAGGTCGTATCTTCAATCCTTAGGTAGAAGCCAATGGATGTAAACATGTATTTGAAACATGTTATGGTTGATGGTTGCAAGTGGTTGCTAATGGTTGCTTGTGAATGCATATGCATACGTATTAGGCACTAGATCAGTTCAGACGCTTTCGTATTGCATTTACAGATATGTATTTGTTTGTAAATTGAACTTAATATGCTATCATATGGATGTTGCATATGGATGAATGGCTATGCACACATGTAGTATTTACTAGGGATGCTTGCATACATGATTGGACGCATGGCACTGACATGATTCACATTAAGGAGGTCAACTGAATCAGTAGACCGCCTGATTTTTGCATTAGATAAAGACATATACACACACTATGCATATAAACATGAAAGCATTAGAAATCTTTTAAGGATAGTGAATTCTTGTGATTGGATGGTAGTAGATGGGTGATTGGATGGTAGGACACATTCTTCCTAACTTGAAGATTTCGGGGACGAAATCCTTTTAAGTGGGGGAGAATGTAACACCCCGTAATTCTGCAACATTAAGATTTACAAATCAAGGCAGAATTAAAAGTTAAAACAAAAATCAAGGGAAACGGGCTGCGCCATTGCGTTCGTCTCGGAATTCTGCATGAAAACGAGTCCGAGTTTGCTTAAATCGGAGTCCGTATGAAGGAGATATGGCCTACGGAAGATTCAGCGAAGTTCAAAATTCAAAACAGGTCAAATTCAAATTTCAAAAATCGGGCCGGATTGGCCAGGGCGGGAATTTTCCCGCCCAAGACACCCAGGTCGACTGTGTAGTCGACCTGGGCTACCCAGGTCGACTGGGTAGTCGACCTGGAGGTCGACCCCCCCTGTTTTTCCACCTTTCTGCATCTGGTTCGTCGGATGTATTTGGTCACGTTTTCTGACTAGGTTCGTCCGCCTAACACTATATAAACAGCCCTGGTCTTCTTCTCTATTCACAATTCTTTTCTACCCTTATGCTGGAAAGATTATTGGCAAATATGGCTTCTTCTCCTCCTCTTAAATTAAATAATAAATAGAATAATATATAAAATAAATCAAGACGAGGAGATGCTGCTAAAAGACTTTCAAGAAGAGGTTCAAGTCAAGCTAGAATTCAAGAGGAGGTTCAAACGACTTCAACGACTGTTTTTCTACGAATCTTAGCAACGCCATCTTTCTGTTCTGTTCTAATCTCAGTAAGTTAGTTATTTCTAGTTTTGAACGTTTTTCTTTGTTCGTGACATGAAATTAAAGGAATAAAAGAATATGCCAATTCTCTTTCTCTCTCTCTCTATTCGAATCAGTGCCTATACTCTTGAACCTAATTAAGAACTGTTGTGATTCGAGGACAAAATAGACCATGACTATGAAACTATGGACCTTAAAACCATATGCCAATGACCATGAACATTTGCCTATGACTATGAACATTGCCGATGACTATGGACATTGCCTATGATTATGAACATTGCCTATGACTGTGACTGTGACTATGAGGATTATTTCCTTGACTAAGCCTATGCCTTTGATTAGGAAACATAAACTATTGCCTATGACAAAACAAGGACATCTGTGATTAAACACCTATGATTCATGACTAGGAAAGTGTTGCTTAAGTTCTGTGATTATGAGATTGGGTCTAAACCCGATTATTTATTCTGCTTGTTCTTGGTTTTCTTTGGTTTTATACCTTGGGAATTTACCTATTAAGTTAGGTCTACCCACGTTCTTGAACCTGCGTCTCTATTCTGTCTATCTTTGGTTTTAAACCTTGGGAATTTACCTATTAAGTTAGTTCTACCCATGTTCTTGAACCGACGTCGTTGTTCAACCCTTTTTATGCCAGTTAGTATGTCTATCTTTTGCATAGCATCTTTGGTTCATTCCCTATTTTCTACGAACCTAATCTAGATTGAATCACGATTATACAAACGGTGGGAATGCGGTTTGGGCAAAATATGAAATTTACTAAAAAACATAGTTTAACTTGGAAATTGGCATAAATTGGGAACATGTATTATGGCATGTACATAGAAACGCAAATTGGATAAATTTGACAGGAATTTTAAGGTGTGTAATTTGAATCTAGTATTGACGTGTAAATCTAGCATTTACATGAATAGTGAACTAGAGTAATAAGTCTAGAATTAGAATGTTGAATCGGAATTGGATTAGCTAATTTGGCACGGTAAGTATATTGGCATAAATGTGAAATTGGCCATAATTGGGAGTAATTGGCAGGTTTAGCAAAATCATGGTTAGTGACACTTAATTTGGTATAGTCCACATACTAAAAAGCATAAATATGGTTTAGAAGGGGAAATGGGCCATAAGAATGAATGTAGACAATTTACATTTAAAGAGTAATTAGGAAATAAGTAAATTAGATATAATTTACTTATAGAATTTTGGCCTGAATGAGGAAATATAAATTTAGACAAATTAAAGGTTTATTAAAGACATCTCTTTTAATGACACACCAGAAAGTTCTAGGGTGACAGAGAGGATAGTGTCTAGGCTTGGGTTTGGAAAATACAAGTTCCTGCTCTCCCTGGCTATCCCTAACTGATCCGACGAACGGGATGGTTACTTTCAAAACTTGATTTGAAAATAAATTGAAACCCTTTGAACTTAGAAAACACGAATATGCCTAGCCCGAGGTTAGACTGAGTTGCGATGTAAACCTGCCCGGAACCAACCGGCACATCCAGTAGTCGCAACAGTACTTGTCTAATGTGAGTGGTAGCGGCTTTTATTTATTTAGTTAAAGCTAGAACGAGAAGGGGTAGGGTTAAGTTAACTAAGACACTTAACCAGTTCAACATGATAACTAGACTGATGGGTGGGGTTAGGTTCAGACTGGCACTTAACACAGTTAAGCTAGAATATGAGGGTTAAGTCCATAGGAACACTTAACCAGTTTAACACAGTTAAGCTAGGATGGGAGGGCTAAGTCCATAGGGACACCTAACCAACTTCACATGGTAACTAGACTAGAAGGTGGGGTTAAGTAAAGTTAATACACTTAGCCAAATTAACATGACTAGGAGGTAGGGTTAAGTAAAGTTAATACACTTAGCCAAATTAACATGACTAGGAGGTGGGGTTAAGTAAAGTTAATATGCTTAGCCAATTTGATATGTTAGCTGGACAAGACCGTAGGGTTAAGTAAACTTGAACACTTAACCGTCAGATTGTGATAAAGGAATAGGGTTAAGTCTAAAACATGAAGGGGTAATATTTAACCATTAATAACATGTTAGTTAAAACAGACGGGCAAGGTTAAGTTAAAAAGGAACACTTAACCAATACAGGATGAACGGGTAGGGTTAAGTGATACTTAACCAATATAATTTGGTTTGTGGTGGGGTTAAGTCAACATGAAATTACTGATAACACTTAACCAGTATAACAGGATGAATGAAGAGGGTTAAGTTGGCTTGAATTGACTAATGACACTTAACCAATCCAAATTGACGGGAAAGGGAACTAAGAAGTAAACCTTAGAAAACAATGATTCTGGAAACTAAGTGGTAAATCTTAGTTAGTAAAACTAAGTAGTAATTCTTAGTATAACACGGGAAGGAGCGAATGTCCGTCTGAGTAGAAAGAAGGCTCCAACGAATTGGGTTACGAAGCCCGAGGCTTCGAGGGGACGTGAGGGTACTCTTGGTATCCCTCTGTGAGGCTGCAGATGATCCGCCTGGGCCCACAAAGGTTAAGGGCTGCGTAGAAGAACCAGGGGTATGCCTTGGTTGCAATACATAGCAACCTAAAGACTAGGATGGACCGGCGTGATTCGGCGAGCAAACGGTAGCCCTGTGATAGCGACTCGTCATCTACCATCCATCTTGAGTCAATCGAGATACGTGAAGCGGAAAGGCGGAGAACTCCAAAAGACCATATACTTGCTATCTAGTTATGGGTGAGGATGGCCATAGGATAGTGGGGCACCGGGGGCCGGCGTATAGTTCTCATTTTACAAGGTGTGCCTTTCATTAGTTGAGGGAGGGGTCAAGTGGGACCATAGCCACTGGAATAAAAACAAACCTTAGCATCTGCATTGGCAGATATCTGAAAGCTCCCGACCGAGTTCTGTATTCCTTGATTTGCCCTGTCACAGGACTCGGACCGCACATTACAGGACATGTGCATCTAGACAATCGATAACGATTCGCGATACATGCGTGGGGAAGTATAGGAACATATACCACTCTAGGTAGTGTGTCCTAGACTTGGGGGCATCGTTCGACACGTAGCGTAATCCCTAGTTGGACTAGGTGGCATAAATCCTGAACTCGAGAAGCGTTCGGCAGATAGCGTAAACTCTAGTTAAATCTAGAAAGCACTTGATAGAAAACCCTAGATTAGATCTAGGTAATAAATAATAAATGTATGCCTGAAGGCAATGGAAACTACAGGGGTTGGGATCACGTTATCGTTACTAGTTGGAACACTAGTTAGGTGGTGCAGAGATATAAAAACCAGTATAACAAGGAAATAGCGAAGCGGCCAAAGTGTTAGAGCATATCCAGTTTATCTTATCTTAGCATATCTTGTGATTATCTTGTCTAATCTTGCTGACCCTATGGTCATGGTGTAATCTTGGATTCAGTTAATTCATGTCGTTTGTTTTTCCATGTTCACATGCTAGAAGTTACTGAACTTACTCAGGCTTTATGTCTGACTCTGTTTTCTTTCGCCTTCTTTTCTTCCGTTCCCCCCCTCAGGTTGTAAAGGAGGGAATAGTATAGCTCAAGTTAAGTTGGACTGTCACTCTTTCCCAGCTTGAAGATTTGTCGAAGTTTTGCTTGGATTCTCTTTTCAGATGCTATGGCTGGTTCTTGCTACATTGGGGAATATAAATGTATTTTTATGCTTCTTTATTTTGTAAGACAGATGACACTCTGATATTGTAAAGAAATCTATGTACAAACTATTTTATCAACAAAGCAAAGTTTTATTTTCCGCTGTTTAATTTCTGTCTGTCTTGTAATTTATCTGCATCTTTTACCCTAAATGATCCGCAGAACTTAGTGCATTCCCTTTGTGAGTGACACTAACGGACGTGGGGTGTTACATTAACTCTAGTTGGTTAATTCTAATTGGTTAACTCTAACTCTAATTGATTATCTCTAACTGCTTAACTCTATTTATTTAGCAAATAAATATTTCCTTTCAATTCTATTTATTTAGCAAATAAATATCTCCTTTTAATTCTATTTATTTAACAAATAAATTTCTCCTTTTATCTCTTTCTATTTATTTCCTAAATAAATAAACCCTTTTACTTTTATTTGTTCCCTAAATAAATAAATAATCCCATTTAATCTATTTGTAAATGTTCTACAAATATTTCCTTTTTATCTCTATTCTATTTTATTTGACAAATATTTTCCTTTATATTTTTTTACAATTATATTTCCTCTATATTTGATTTACAAATATATTTCCTCTATATTCGATTTACAAATATATTTTCTCTATATTTGATTTAAAAATATATTTTCTCTATATTTGATTTACAAATATATTCTTTTATATTCTTTTGATTTTATAATTATTTCCTTATATAAAATCCTTTTTCCTTTTCTATATAAAATCCATTGATTTTATATAAATAATTTATTTTCAAATTATACTTTGAAAATCCCCTTTTTACATCCCACTATTATCTTTTGGTATTTAAAATACCAAACACAGTTATCGATATCATCCAAACACACATAATCATCAACAGATTATATATCACATCATATATTACAATATATGAAAAACAGTAAAATATATGTTGAGGAATCCAGTCGGATTCCTCCAACCTGTCTCCGTGCATCCACAGATGTTACACAATATAATCATCATCACTTTCAGTTCAATATGAAATATTCTATTAACAGAATCAGTATATATAGATTTAACGGTATATATATTTATATATATATATATATTTATATATATATATATTTATATTTATATATACATAATTTCCACTAATTGACTTGCAGTACAATCAAACAGTCAACACACAGTCAATCCGACAATTTTCAACAATTCTAAAAATACAACATGAAAATATAAACTGTTCAGAGTTAGTGAGATTTATTCACATTGGACGATCATCGTTAATAACGGTAACCATCGCTTGATTTAGACGGACAATTTGTTTCACTATAAATTGTAACGGGCTTCGATTCACTCCCCGTCAGTTCCATCGTGTAGTGCTCTTCCATACGATCCCAACGGATCTGACCGTTCAGAATTCTGATAATGTATGTAAAAGTTATACATTTATATAAGATTGTACACGACTTAAATTAGAAATAAAATTAACTTATTCTCCTATTGGGCTTAACCTTTATTCCCTTGGCCCATTCAAATTCTAACCCGCACCTGCTTTGGATATTTATCCTTCTTCCACTCCCAATCGATACTCCATTTCAGCCTCAACTTCGATCCTTCCTCATCGTACATTCCACCGAACATCAGACCAAAAATCACCACAATTTCTTCTTTCAAAATCCACTTCATTACACACTTTATCCCGTCAGCTACATCTCTATCTATAGCTCCACTCACCATTCCGTCGTTCTACAGATACCCAACACAGCCATTTTCACTTCTCAAAACTCCACCGTACTCTTCGATACCAAATGAGAAATCAAATGAAAATTACCACCGTGCTTCTCTTGCTGCGCTCTCCCTTACCATATGATTTTCATCGATCCTGGATCCCTAAATTAAATCGCATCCAGAAGCAGTTCCTCACGTCCACGGTTCAGGTATCGATAGTTTTTCACCTCGATCTCAGCAAAACTTCGCACGCCCCTCCTCTTTAATCCGCTCAGTCCAAATATCATAACCAGAATGAACCTCGACGCCTGCATCTCACGAGATGCTGAAAGCATTCCTCATGCTGTTATGAAGACAGCGACACAAATACTCTGGGATATCAGTGAAACACATATAAAACTGAAGAACACCATCCCAGGAACTCAAATATATACCTCGAATGATTTATAGATTTTAATCCCATTTGATATCGATTTTTAAAACGATCGATTGGGTTTTGAAGAAGAATAGCTGACGGCGGAATGTAATTGACTAGTAGAGAGAAATTGTTATGTTTAGAAAGTTAAAGAATATATATATTGGCTATTTTATAAATTTTTTATTCGATTATAATATTAAATTATAATCCATTATTGCTTGTACTTGGCCTCTAAAATTTCGTAGGATCACATACGATACCTAAAAATCACGAAACTTGACATATAGCTAGAGTTCGACATTACAGTCCCAACGAAACTGGTTTCGTCGAATTTCGATTTCGTGTGCTCACACAGCGTATTTTTAACCATCGAAATATCGACTGTTTTTCACATTAAAATCCCGTACGGCCACATACTGACTTCAAAAATCACGGAAATTGAAATCTAGCAATAATTTAATATTGCAGATCCAACAAAACTGGTTTCGTTGAATTCTGAGGTCGTTTGCAAAACTGGCTATTTTTAAAGCTTTAAATAGCCCTTTTAAATATATAAATGTATTTAAAAGTAATTAAATTAAATATTTATAAATAAATATTATCGTATATACTCACAACAGAATATCATACAGCTTTAGAATATTCCTATATGAATTTCTAACTTTATATTTCAAATCCCGATATAAATCGATATTCGATTTATAATGAAATTCCTTTTATAAATATAAATAAATCATTATAAATTATAAAGGAATTCCACAGCGAATTTTCTAAAATTTGATTTGGACATAAATCAAAATCTACACGACGAAATCCCGATTTTTCTCTTCCACTAGAAAAATACACTTCACCAGCTCCTAACGTTTCTTGTTTCACAGAAATCCGATTTAAAACAGCTTCTGTATACTCTTTTAAAGTTCGAATCGCCAATTCGCGAACTGCCGCGCCATTTCGAGCTCGATTATTATTATAATATAATTATACGTTCAAACTGTCGTTTATATAATATATTCGTTATTCAAATTCAATTCTAAATTGAATTATATATTTTGAATTCCCCGATTCACACCATATCGCCATTTCAGCCAATTCTGATTATTTCAGAATTAAATATATTATTTAATTATTTATATTAATTAAATATTCCAAGTTATTTAATTAAACGACCATTAAATTCTCTAAATCACTATTTAAATAATTAAATTAATTAATTATTATACCTCTAAAAATGCAGGTCATTACATTCTTCCCTACTTAAAATAATTCCGTCCTCGAAATTGCTAAGGTAGAAAACAAACCCTATCGACTGGTTAGAACTTATTTGTTCACTTCTTAACTTCAGTTTCAACTGAACCAATTTAATTTCAATTAAAATATTAATTAATTCTTATCAACGAAAATTTTCAAAAATCCTAAAAATTTTCTAACGCCTTAACTTTTCAAAAAAATTCGCCAGCACTTCCTTTGTACGCCTCAATTGGTACAACCACAACTCGCCTCCCTGGGCCATCTCCAACCCAAAAGAAAATCAAACAGCCAAGCGGCTTGCCAAATCGGCTCATAAATCTCATGCTTATACCAAATATAAACTTGTACCTTTTTGTCGGGCACTATCACTTTCACTTGTTATCAATTCAACATATACCAGTGTTATCCCAATCAAACTCCAATCTATTTTTATCCACAATTTCAACCATTCGCTTATACCTAAGTCGAATTTCATTTCAAATTCGAGTTCCATTCTCGATATCAAACTCTTAACTTCCCAATCCAATTTTCATTTCAGATTCTTATCTCGACAATCCAATTTTATTCAAGAACAAAGTTTTCCTGATATCATTCTATTTCCATTCAGTTTTCACTTAATTGACTTTAATTAAATCTCAATTTGTTGTCACAAATTTTTAATTAAATTTGTTTTTAATTCATTAATCTCTCCTTGGGAGTTTTAAATAAATTGACTTTTTCAAAAATCAAACACCCTTTTCAATATTCAAAACGACTTGTTTTTCCTAAAACAATTCAAAAACAAAATCCTTGGTAGTAATCCGTCACTTACAAACTTGAAAATGAACACTGATGGTGCAGCTGTCATCATCGGAATTTATTTTCTAGCGATCAAGTGAGTTCAATACTATACAATTTTCAAAATCATTTTCACATACTTCCATTTTGGAATCAGTTCAAAACATCATTTCAATGCTTGTAAAAAATTTAAAATCTCCCAGGATTTTAAAATTCTCATATATTTAATCCAGTTTCATTTTCCAACACTTATTCAACTTTCCAGAGTTTTAATTTCAATTCCGATTTGAATTTCAGATTTAATTCATCTGCTTTCATATATTTTACTTATATGAATTCTGATTGGTTACTTACATAACCATTTACTTATAATCTTACTCGATTATAATCACAACCAATATATCCAATATATTATAATCATTCCAATGTAAATCCTTTATATCAAAATATAATTTAGGGCAAAATTATTTTGTTTACCCTCTTTTCAAAACATATCGTGTCGACCCATCGTATTCAAGTGTTTAGAAACTCCTATCGATACAGTGGATCGAACTGATCGACCAGAATTCACAAACAACTCAACCAATAAATCTTCACAATATAAAATCATTTTAATACTGAATAACAAATACGTGCTCATATATATATATATATATATATATATATATATATATACACTCAAACTCAATCTAGGGTATTACTAACTTTATCTCTACCGGGTCACGCCACAGAGCCAAGGTTAATCGCTTAACCTTATGCTCTGATACCAACTGTAACGACCCGGTTTTTGAGCGACTTTGGTTATCGATATAAATTCAACGACGACTAACCAAACATCGAAAAAACCCGGTAGTTAATAAAAGAAGTTAGAGGGTGAGAATAGAAAAGATAGAACTTATAGAATAAAAGAAGAAGAAGAACATCATCAGAGTAAACACGAATCTCACAGCGGAACGAGTAAAATATAACATAACTTTTGAAATACAAACAGTATATGTATACAATAACATTGCAGAGCACCTACAACAACAACGGAAATAAATAATAGCCATATAATCCTGAAGCCTCCAGCTCCAAGCTCTCCAAGTGCATCTGTAAAATCCCGACTACTTGACTGCCCGTACAAATTTAGGCACCCAAGAGTTTAGGGGAAATAAAACAAAATAAACTCCGGGTCAGTCATGGGACTGGTGTGAGTAAAGCAGTTTTAAATAGTTTGAACAAGTAAACGATATCTCATAAGACCACGCCGTATAACGGAACGCGGTTTTCCCTTATGAGAATCAAAAATATCTTTATATCAAAAAGCTTTTGATATTATAATAATGTCTATCAACCACAATATAATAATCATCTAGCAGAAACGCTTTCATCTCACGTTCTACATATGTGATATACAATCAAAAGCACAAGCACGTATTGGGTAATGGATTTCCAACTATGACAAGGTATGGAACCACCTTTCGCTAGTGTAACTCTAGAGAGGAATACACTGGGTTCAACAAGAACATCTTGCAACCCGGCCACACATGACCGACCACTCATTTCGTTTAAGTGTATAGAATGTATATCACCAACGGTTGGGATCAGCAACCGTTTCCCGAATGGGACAGCATCAACAATAGATTTTTAGAAGTAAATGAAACTCAAGATCAGGTAATTATGCAACCTAATAGGTGTGACCTACATAGCCATGCTGCCTGCCCGATTTCTGTCATTTACCGGATGTGAGGCTAGAAGCTACACTTATCTTTTACATGGCACATCTTCATTCACTTAGAATGTCACATCGTCATACCCGCCAAATCACAAATTGACTTATCCAAAAATACCACGGGTATAAAGCTAAGAGAAACGAATTCCTCCGCCACCAATGTAAATATGTTTGAAACGATCAACTCACGTGATCTACCAGATATACTCTGTCAGACCTTCGTCCACACAAGTTGTCCTCGGACTGGACAAACCGAAGGCACTATTCAGTATATCCATCTTAGGCACTGTTATCTAAGATTTATACAACAGCCCTTGCACTTTACTCCATCTTCAATTTTCTTTGGCATATATAATTCGCAATGCTTATGCCAATACAGAGTGGTTCTTCGGATAATAATCCAACTGAACTCTCCATATTAACAATGTTAAAATGGTCAAAACTTCGATAGTCGATGAGTTAACTATCAAAGGAAAACAGGTGTGCAAACAACGGTATTATTTCCAGGTGGAAATTATATCGATCAATCATCATTTAACATTTATCTCTTTAGTTCGTTAATTTACTTATCTCTTGTTTCCATATATTCTAATTTCTTATTTTCTATTTTCAGAAAAACATTTCTGATTTTTATTTGGAAAACATTTCCAAAACTCCTTCACTATCAAACCTTACCATTCCTTAGTTAAGAAGGAAGTCAATCAAGTTGGGGTATAATTACCTCTCAGACCTTAACTGAACAACGTTTTAACTTCGGAATAGACAAAGTTTATCTTTAATTCTTTAACAAACTTCCTAACGTAACTCTCTTTCAAAAAATCTTTATTCGATAACTTCTTCCTTCAGGTAACTATATTCGATAATCTCTCTTATGAATAACTAGATCCGATAACCTTTCTTCGAATAAACTGTATTCGATTAACTCTATTCAAATAATTCTTATCAATTAACTCTATTGGACTTACTCTATTTGATTTAACTCTAATCGATTTACTCTTTTCACTTAACTCCTTTCGAATAACTCAACTCTTTTAACTCTATTCGAATAAACTACATTTGCTTAACTCCTTTAATTCTATTCAAATAAACTATATTCGATTAACTCCTTTCGAATAACTTATATTCGATTATCTCACTTCGAATAACTTATATTCGATAATTCTTCTCGAATGCACTATATTCGATTTCTCTTCTCTCGAATAAACTATATTCGATTACTCTTCTCTCGAATACACTATATTCGATAACTCTACTTCGAGTAAGTGATATTCGATAACTCTACTTGATTAACTCCATTTGAATAACTCTAACTGGTTAACTCTAACTAATTAACTTTAACTCTAACTGGTTAACTCTATCTGATCAACCCTAACTGATTTACTCTAACTGGTCAACTCTAACTGATTAATTCTAACTAGTTAACTCTCTTATTCAATCTTAACTTAACCTGATTAACTCCTATCGAATAACTAATATTCGATTTAACTCCATTCGCTTGGCTCTAGATCGCAGCGATCACAATGGTTACGCCTGATTCCCTCAGGAAACATCCGACCGTCGTAGGATATCTGCAGCCCTGCAAATTACGCTAGCAGACGTACGAAATGGCGACTCACTTGGATTAACTCTTATTCGAATAACTAATATTCGATTAGCTCAAATTGATTAACTCTCATTCGATTTACTCTTATTCGAAAAATTCCTATTTGATTTACTTTACTCGAATAACTAATATTCGATTAACGCCTTTGATTAACTCTATTTGATTAACTCTAGTTGGTTAACTCTAATTGGTTAACTATAATTCTAATCGATTATCTCTAACTGGTTAACTCTGTTTATTTAGCAAATAAATATTTCCTTTCAATTCTATTTATTTAACAAATAAATATCTCATTTTAATTTTATTTATTTAACAAATAAATATCTCCTTTTATCTCTTTCTATTTATTTCCTAAATAAATAAACCCTTTTACTTTTATTTATTCCCTAAATAAATATATAATCCCATTTAATCTATTTGTAAATGTTCTACAAATATTATCTTTTTATCTCTATTCTATTTTATTTGAAAAATATTTTCCTTTATATTTGTTTTACAATTATATTTCCTCTATATTTGATTTACAAATATATTTCCTCTATATTTGATTTACAAATATATTTTCTCTATATTTGATTTAGAAATATATTTTCTCTATATTTGATTTACAAATATATTCTTTTATATTCTTTTGATTTTATAATTATTTCCTTATATAAAATCCTTTTTCCTTTTATATATAAAATCCATTGATTTTATATAAATAATTTATTTTCAAATTATACTTTGAAAATCCCTTTTTTACATCCCACTATTTTCTTTTGGTATTTAAAATACCAAACACAGTTATCAATATCATCCAAACACACATAATCATCAACAGATTATATATCACATCATATATCACAATATATGAAAAACAGTAAAATATATGTTGAGGAATCCAGTCGGAGTCCTCCAACCTGTCTCCCTGCATCCACAGATGTTACACAATATAATCAACATCACTTTCAGTTCAATATGAAATATTCTATTAACAGAATCAATATATATATATATATATATATATATATATATATATATATATGATTTAGTGGTTTATATATATATATATAATTTCCACTAATTGAGTAGCAGTTCAATCAAACAGTCAACACACAGTCAATCTGACAATTTTTAACAGTTCTAAAAATACAACATGGAAATATAAACTGTTCAGAGTTAGTGAGATTTACTCACATTGGACGATCATCGTTAATAACGGTAACTATCGCTTGATTCAGACGAACAACTTATTTCGCTATAAATTGTAACGGGCTTCGATTCACTCCCCGTTAGTTCCATCGTGTAGTGCTCTTCCATACGATCCCAACGGATCTGACCGTTCAGAATTCTGATAATGTATGTATAAGTTATACATTTTATAAGATTGTACACCATTTAAATTAGAAATAAAATTAACTTATTCTCCTATTGGGCTTAACCTTTATTCCCTTGGCCCACTCAAATTCTGACCCGCACCCGCTTTGGATATTTTTCCTTCTTCCTCTCCCAATCGATACTCCATTTCAGCCTCAGCTTCGATCCTTCTTCATCGTACATTCCACCGAACATCAGGCCAAAAATCACCATAATTTCTACTTTCAAAATCCACTTCATTACACACTTTATCCCGTCAGCTACATCTCCATCTATAGCTCTACTCACCATTCCGTCGTTCTACAGGTACCCAACACATCCATTTTCACTTCTCAAAACTCCACCGCGCTCTTCGATACCAAATGAGAAATCAAACGAAAATTACCACCGTGCTTCTCTTGTCGTGCTCTCCCTCACCATATGATTTTCATCGATCTCGGATCCCTAAATTGAATCGCGTCCAAAAGCAGTTCCTCATGTCCACGGTTCAGGTATCGACAGTTTTTCACCTCGATCTCAGCAAAACTTCGCACGCCCCTCCTCTTTAATCCGCTCAGTCCAAATATCATAACCAGAATGAACCTCGATGCCTGCATCTCACGAGATGCTGAAAGCATTCCTCACGCTGTTATGAAGACAACGACACAAATACTCTGGGATATCAGTGAAACGCATATAAAACTTAAGAACACCATCCCAGGAACTCAAATATATACCTCGAATGATTTATAGATTTTAATCCCATTTGATATCGATTTTTAAAACGATCGATTGGGTTTTGAGGAAGAATAACTGATGGCGGAATGTAATTGACTAGTAGAGAGAAATTGTTAGGTTTAGAAAGTTAAAGAATATATATATATATATATATGTAGGTAATTTTATATATTTTTAATCGATTATGATATTAAATTATAATCCATCATTGCTTGTACTTGGCTTCTAAAATTTTGTAGGATCACATGTGATACCTAAAAGTCATGAAACTTGACATGTAGCTAGAGTTCGACATTGCGGTCCCAACGAAACTGGTTTCGTCGAATTTCGACTTCGTATGCTCACACAGCGTATTTTTAACTATCAAAATATCGATTATTTTTCACATTAAAATCCCCTACGGCCACATACTGACTTCAAAAATCAAGGAAATTGAAATCTAGCAATAATTTAATATTGCGGATCCAACAAAATTGGTTTCGTCGAATTCTGAGGTCGTTTGCAAAACTGGCTATTTTTAAAGCTCTAAATAGCCCTTTTAAATATATAAATATATTTAAAAGCAATTAAATTAAATATTTATAAATAAATATTATCGTATATATTCACAACAGAATATCATACAGCTCTAGAATATTCCTATATGAATTTCTAACTTCATATTTCAAATCCCGATATAAATCGATATTCGATTTATAATGAAATTCCTTTTATAAATATAAATAAATCGTTATAAATTATAAAGGAATTCCACAGTGACTTTTCTAAAATTTGATTTGGACATAAATCAAAATCTACACGACGAAATCCCGATTTTTCTCTTCCACTAGAAAAATATACTTCACCAGCTCCTAACGTTTATTGTTTCACAGAAATCCAATTTAAAACGGCTTCTGTATACTCGTTTAAAGTTCAAATCGCCAATTCGCGAACTGCCATGCCATTTCGAGCTCAATTATAATTATAACATAATTATACGTTCAAACTGTCGTTTATATAATATACTCGTTATTCAAATTCAATTCTAAACTGAATTATATATTTTGAATTCCCCGATTCACACCATATCAGCATTTCAGCCAATTCTGATTATTTCAGAATTAAATATATTATTTAATTATTTATATTAATTAAATATTCCGAGTTATTTAATTAAACGACCATTAAATTCTCTAAATCACTATTTAAATAATTAAATAAATTAATTATTATACCTCTAAAAATGCGAGACATTACATATGCCCTTTTTCTTATGGGTTTCGACAAACAGAGTAGTATATGTCTGCATTGTTTAAATCCAGGCGTTTTGACTATCTTTTAAAAATGTACAATGGAAGCGTGTGCGTTGCACATCGTACTTTATACAAAACAGCGATTATAACACTACGGTTATAATAGATATTTTGTAAACCTAAACAGCGATTTTAACGCTGCTATTATAATAAATGTTCTATAAAGCTAAACAACGATTGTAACGCTATCGTTGAAATAAATGTTTTATAAATTAAATTGTTGGAAACAGCGATTATAACGCTACCATTATAATCAATATTTTTCCGTAAAAGAAGCGGATTCTTATATTGAATCCGAGAGTCACATAAGCGAGGTTTTGTTTGAAGTGGTGAGCTTTGACTATTTCAAAGTTGAGAATGTTGTTCAATTAAGGTCTGAGAGGTAATTATACTCCAACTTGATTGACTTCATGATTGATAGAGAAATGGTTTAGGTTCGATAATGAAGATTGGTTAGCAATATAGTTAGTTAATAAATGATTAATGGTTTGAGTAAGAATTACGATGTTTATAACATCGCGTTAATTTAAAGGATTTTTAAAATGTTTTCCCCAAATAAAATGAGAGCTATTTTCTACGCATTGTAAATAAAATGAATTGGTCAATGAGAAATTAAGAGATACAAGATGTAAATATTTTCCGATATTAATATGGAACTGATTTAAAAAAAGGGGTCCAGTGTTGTTTGATGCTTGATCGGTAGGATTTCCAATTGGAAGTAGGACCGTTGATTGTATAGATGTTTCTTTGATAGTTAAATCACCGACTATCGAAGTTTCGATTTATTTATACCTCCGTTGTCAATATGGAGAGACCGGGATCAGATTTAATATCTGAAAACCACTCTGTATTGGTATAAGCGTACACATCAACTCATGCTGAAGATAATTGAAGACAGAGTAAGATGCAAGGGCTGTTCTGTTAACCCTAGGTAGAAATTGCCCAAGATGGATTAATAGAACGGTGCCTTCGGTTTGTCCATACACAGGACAACTTGTATAGACGAGTGTCCGACAGAGTATTTCCAAAGGGATTACGTACGTTGATTACTTCAAACGTACGAAGTTGGTGGCAAAGAAGGGAAACTTCTTTAGCCTAACAATCTGAGTATTTTAGTGGGACTAAATTAGTGATTTCCGATGGATCTGACGATGTGACATTCAAAGTGAATGGTGGCCAGATGTTCTGGAAGATAATTCAAACCTCAAGCCTTACAAACAGGAATTGACAAAAATCAGGCAGGCAGCATGGCTATGTGGATCGCTCCCATTAGGATGTATAATCACCTATCTAGAGAAATTCCAATTGCTTCGTTAATCTATCGATGCTGTCCCTTTCGGGAAACGGTTGTTGATCCCAACCGTTGGTGATATACATGCGATACACTCAAGCGAAATGAGTGGTCGGTCATGTGTGGATTGGGTTGCAAGATGTTCTTGTTGAACCCCAGAGTATCCCCTCTAGAGTACACTGATCGGAAGGTGGTTCTATACCTTGTCATGTTGGAAATCAAATCTCCAATAAGTGCCCTGCGGTTTTTGATTTTATATTATATATGGAGCATGAGATGCAAGCGTTCCGCTAGATTCTATTTATTTGATGTAGACACTATAATAATATCACTGGATTTGATATCAAAAATATTTTTGGTTATCGTAAGGTAAAACCATCCGTGTTTATGTGTGGATCGGTCTTATGATTATCATTTCTTTCGAAAGGATTTTGAAGGTTAAACAAATGGTTCGAGTTTACTCACACCAGTCCCATGACTAACCCAGAGTTTATTTTGTTTGTTTTCCGTAAGCTCTTGGGTGCCCAAATTTATACGGGCAGTCAAGTAGTCGGGATTTTTCAGATTCTCCTGGAGGAGTTTGAAGCAGGAGGCTCGTCAGTTAGCTTTAGACTATTATATTTTCCCCTGTGTATTATGTTGTATCTGGAAACAGGTGTTTATAATTCCAGAAATAACTATTGTGCTCTGATGATGGTATGTGTATACAGCTACTGATTTGTATTTCAAAAGTTATGCTATATAATATATTTTATTCGTTCCGCTGTGTGACTTGTGTTCTTCGTTTTCTTCTATTCTAATATTTCTTTCTGTCTATTTCTCATCCTCTAACTTCTTTCTAATAATGATTCGTATTTCTTTGCAATTTGAGTTAGACGTGTGGTGTTATTAGTTGACTCAAAGGGTACGGATTTGCAGGTCGTTACACTTGGTATCAGAGATGAAGGTTGAGTAGTAGCCTTGGCTCTGTGGCGTGACTCAATAGAGGTGTGGTTAGTAATACCCTAGATTGAGTTTGAGTGTGATACATGAGCGAGTATTTGTAGATTTGATATAAAATTGTTTTCCATTGTGTTGGCTGGTTTGTTGAATGGTTTATGAATTCTGGTCGATACAGGATGTACAACTGTATCGATTGGTATTTCTAAACTCTCGAACAAAACAATTCGATACAGTGTTGTTTTAAAATGGGTAAATGCAGTAATTTTCCCAAAAACTATTTTTGGTATAAAAGGAATAATTTTTGAAATTATTATATATGAACATGTTGATTGTTATTACAATCAAATGATATTATGAAATATTGAAATGGTTATATAATGTTTGTACGGATAATGTATACAAATATGATAAACCAAGATTAAGTTCAAACTAGAATTGGAATTTAAATTCCGTTTATTTAGAAAATATTTTCTGAAATATTATTAAGTAATATAACATTACTTTAAAGAATTTTTGAATAAGAAGTGTTTTGAATGGATTTTGAAAAGTGATTAAACATTGAAATCACTTCAGTGGCGAGAAAATAATTCTGATAATGGGTCGCGACATTATCGGTATTCATTTTCAAGTTTCCGAGTGACGGATTGTTACCGTTGTAATTTGAGAATGAAAATTTTGTTTGAAATGAACAAGATGTTTTAGAAATTCAAATGTTTTAAATTGATTTGATATATGCATATAAATATATATGATTTCAAACTGATTTGAAATAAAAACCCAAGAATTTGAATTCTGAAATTAAAATTTAACTTATATAAGTTGAATAAATTGAAATGGTAAAAATGTATCAAATGAATTGAAATTTTAAAAAAATTGGATTGGATTAGAAATAATTCCAAATGAAATTAAATAAAGGAAATGTTGAGATTCAAATGATTAATTTGAATTCGACTTATGAATAAGCAATATTGGATGTTGTTAATTGAATTTGAATTATGATAAATATGGATTTAAGTATAACAAGTGGATTGACGTAAATAGAAATCAGATTTGAATTGGTAAAATGGAAGTGAACTAATCAGAAGTTGATTGGAGAGTTAAAAACTAGAAGTTGGATTGATTTGAAATCAACTGGAAATGGATATATGTATGCTGAGCAGATATTGAATGGAAGCAAATGCAAGAGATAGAATTTATGCTCGACAAAAAGGTACATGTTTATAATATTATTTGGGTTTGATGATTTTATGAGCCTATGGGGGCAAGCTGCTTGGCTTTTTTATTTTTCTTTTGGATTGGAAAAGGCCTAGGAAGGCAAGTTGTGGTTGTACCGATTGAGCCGTGCAAAGGAGATGCTGGCGAAATTTTTCGAAAATTTACAAAGTTAGAAAATTTTGATAATTAAAAATCGAGTTGTTAATTGTAATTGATATAAGAAAACCAGAATTGGTTAATAGAATTTCAAGTGGAATAATGAAAATTGATAAATGTATTTAAAATCAATTGGAATGGGTGTGGATATGCAGAAGAGCATATGGATCGAAGACAGGAAAGTGATGATGGATTGTCCAAAAATGGCGGATAGATCATTTGGAAAGAAATATGAATGGTCAATTCGAAGGTCGGATAAGAACTGGGTTATGAAGATATGGAATATAAGATTTCAACAAAGTAGGTTAAAAGGAGTTAGAATCATAGCATTTTTACTGCTTAGCCATTTCGAGGACGAAATTATTTTTATGGGGAAGGAATGTAATGACCCGGTTTTTGAGCCATTTAATTCTAAATATTTAAATTGGTTTTAAATTTATTATTTGAAATATAAATCGATTTTTAATAGTCTGAATGTCATTTTAATTTGAAATATCGAGTTTAAATCCAATTATGGTTATTTTGAAACTATAGGTATATTATGTTTGAATATATATGATAATAATATTTTATTAGTAATAGATTTGTTTATTCTGGAATTGATTTATATAGTGTATCGATTTAAATTCTAAACAATGGCAGATTTTAACAAAATAAATTTTATAAAATCCGAAATAGTTAATTTTTGAAAGATTTTTGGGATGTAGTTATAATTTAATTTATAGACTTTTTTGTAATTTTTATTTTTGAAAAATAAGCAACTTTTTATTTGGAGTATTTTACACCCTATATCAGCGTTTTGGGATATCGCAATATAAGTTAACTTGTCTATATTATTATATTTTTGGGATCATGGCACATTGCTTGACATGTAGTAATTTTATTTTTGTCTACAGCAGTCCGTAAATGAATGGGATTCTATGTAACAGAGTACCCTTACAATGGATCCTTCTCTATACCCATATTTGTGATGTTGTGTATATTTAGTTCTTGTACCATCACGCTAAGCGTATAAGATGACTGGAATATGGCATGATTTCAGTTGAATTCCTATAAGGCATCTAGAAAATTACAATACATATTAAGAAGTAGAAAGATGTCCAAGTTCAAACGGAGGTATGACTATAAACGGGATCCGAAAACACAATCTGATAATGGTATGTGTAGTGGCATATTTGTTTCATGAAATAAAATACAAGCTGATGATGCTTATTCCGTTTACCATGTTTTAAATCCTCATCTTTACCAACATACAGCAAAGCCATGTGCACTTCATTCAATACTTCCAAAATAAAAAAATATAATAAAGAGAGAAACTATGACTACCAATCCCTTCAGAAGCAAGCTCTCCAAACTAATTCCACTACTATGCATATCAAGGTGTTGCTTGTCGTGATTTCCAAACTTTCTTTTCCTTTAAATACTGATAATGCCATTCTCGCTCCCAGGCAAAAATAAAATACGACAAAACAATTTATAAATCAATTAAAATTCGAATTATAAATGAAAATTCACAAAATTGAATTCGATGGCTTCCTACGAGTTGGCTCTTCAACCCAGCAAGGTTCTTTCTAGGTTCGAAACAATTTTCTGTACTCGAAATGTTCCAGAGCTCCTAGGGCTGACCGGCGACAATCCAAGGACAAACCAGAAGTATTTTCGTGAGTAGCGTTGAGTTAATGAGTGCAAACCTCAATATTGTGCAAACTTCGGGATTGTTTCGCCATAAAAAAATGTTGATGTCTTCTCTGGTACAGCGTGGGACGAGCTCGGCGACAGAACCTTTAGGGGGAGGCCGGATTGATCCTAGTCGACGTAAGGTGATGAAGTTCAGCAAGACAAGTGTGTTGGGGGTCCTAGTCGGTGAAAAAATAAAGCGCGGTTAAGGCATTGGTATACTGTAGCGGTAAAGAGAGGGTATTGAGGAAGAAGGAGATGGGATCAGAGTACTCATGGAAGGGAGGAACTGGATGTCCCAGAATTTGGTTTAGTGAAAAAACTCATGGAAGGGGTGCGATGGTGATGTGGTTAGTGCGGCCATGATGTATAGTTACTGTGTGTAGAAGAAGTTAAGAAACATGGATTAGAAGTTTGGACATGGTTTGTTTGAAGGGGGACTGCGTACTGAAGACGTGCTGTTCAACATGATTTGAGAGCACATGGATTAACGGTAAACCATGTTTAGGTTAATAATTAATTAACTTCCAATTTAACTTAATCAAATTTGTTTATAATTTGTATCATTTATTCCTCCTCACCGGGATCTGACATACCCTATTACGGTGGTGAGGAAAAGCATAAGGGAAACGGTCGGAGAAGGATTCAGTAGCGGGTTCGTTGTTACTGATGGCAGAGGAACGATCGTGAGTTTATGAATAACAAGGAAAGATTAACTAAATTTAATCTTGAATTTAATTATTAATTAATTAGTTTAAAATTGATTACAACATGTGAATATTATGCATCGTTCATTCGTGAACAGAATTGAACACGATTGGTTCCATTGGAATCGTAGCAAGGAAATCTACGTTGTAGAACTAGCCGGCTAAGAATAAAGCTACTGGGATCTGGTGATAAAATCAATGTCTGTTTGTTTTTAAAAGCAGAACCATCAACTGCAAAACAAGGTGCGTAAACCCACTAACTCTGACTCATTTTTATAAACGAGCTTTAAATTTATTAATAGTAATTTTATATTGTGTATTGGTTGTTTGAATGAATGGCTGATAAAATTGGTTGAAATGGTTGATATAGTTATATCGTTGGTCGATTATTAATCATGTTTACTACGACATTTCATATTTGAAATTAATTTGATGTTCACTAACATCTATGGATGCAGGGAAACAGGTTGGAGGGATCCAACTGGATTCCTCAACATTTATATTACTGTTTTTATTTGATTGTGATATATAAGTTGTTATATAATCCATGATTGGGTATGTTGTGGTTGATTTACCCTGGCCATAGAAATTGGTATTTTAAATACCGTAATATGTGTTTGAATGCAGAAAAGGAAACTGGGATAAAAAAATAGAATTTATTTTCAAAATAGAAATCGAATTTCGAATAGAGCTGAAGTAGAAACTTGTTCAAATAAACAAGCAGTTGATTTAAACAATGTTTATAGATTAAGTAAAATATTTATCTTAGGACAAATTGGAATATAAATTCAGGTCTGAATTTACATAGAAAAGAGGGGAACGATTTTGAGATTTGATATTTTTAATTAGATTTGAACTAAAAGGAAATTTATTTACCAGACAGAAATTTAATCTCAATGTACTTGAAAATAAAAACTGGGTTAAATGGATAATACAAGAATGGTTATAAATGACATTTATAAATAGAGTAAAATATTTATTTAGGATAAATTAAATTATAAATTCAAACTTGAATTTATATGGAAAAATGGAAAATGGTTTTGAAACCAATATTTGAAATTAATTTCAATTTAACGAAGTGTGTTAAATATTAGTTAATCTTTAATTAACTATAATTAAAGTAATTATCAAATTAGTTAGTGTTAATAAAAAACTATTATTTAATAAGCTTTTAAAAGTTGTAATTATACTATTTTTAGTTAATAACAAAGTTAACTATTTTTAATATAGTTAATAATAAAGTTAATTGTTATTTTAATTAATAATAATTAAAATAATGATTTTAATAGGAGATTCAATTAAGAAATGATTTAGTGGCATTATAGTTTGATCAAGGAGGTGATAAGAGTTTCATAAAGGGATTTGTAATTCAAGTTTTAAATGAGATTTGTAAATGGGATTTGTCGGTAAATGCAAAGATTTAAACAAGGCTTTTGTTAAATTTTAAATTATGAAAATAAATTTCAATGGAAAGAAACTTTTAATAAAGATAGTTAATGGGTTAATAATAGACTAAATTGTGTTAATGGTTTTAGAGTGAAATCTAAGCTAAGTGGTGAAAAGATGGTAAATGGATTAGTATAAGTGATTAATCCAAACGAGGTTTACATGAGTTTTTTTTTAAAAACCAAAGTGATGACTTTAATTGAATTAAGCAAAGCACTGCAATTGAAATAAAGATTTAAACGCAAAGGAAAATACATAACATAGTTTGTGTTAAACTTTGATAAAATGGATTTTTTTGAAATAAAATCCAAGTAAAGAGGTCTTGTTGTAAGGAAGGTGGAAAGCGGATGTTTATCCTTATATAACCTTTTTCTTATGGGTTTCGACAAACAGAGTAGTAAATGTCTGCATTGTTTAAATCCAGACATTTTGACTATCTTTTAAAAATGAACAACGGAAGAGTGTGCGTCGCACACGATACTTTATTCAAAACAACGATTATAACACTACTGTTAAATAGATGTTTTGTAAATCTAAACAGCGATTTTAACACTGCTATTATAATATATGTTCTATAAAGCTAAACATCGATTGTAACGTTATCGTTGAAATAAATGTTTTATAAATTAAATTGTTAGAAATAGCGATTATAGCGCTACCGTTTATATGGGCTGTCAAGTAGTCGGGATTTTTCAGATTCGCTTGGAAGAGTTTGAAGCAGGAGGCTCGTCAGTTTGCTTTATTCTATTATATTTTCCCCCGTGTACTATGTTGTATCTGGACACAGGTGTTTATAACTGTTCCAGGGATAACTGTTGTGCTTTGATGATGGTATGTATATACGGTTACTGATTTGTATTTCAAAAGTTATGTTATATAATATATTTTATTCGTTCCGCTGTGTGATTTGTGTTCTTTGTTTTCTTCTATTCTAATATTTCTTTCTTTATATTTCTCATCCTCTAACTTTTTTCTAATAATGATTCGTATTTCTAATGCAATTTGAGTTAGACGTGTGGTGTTATTAGTCGACTCAAAGGGTACGGATTTGCGGGTCGTTACACCATTTTCTGGTCTTGACTGAAATTGACAGAACACGTTTTCTTTTGCTACGCTCACATATTCATTCCAAAAATTATGAAAATTGGAATCTTGCAATAAATTGACATTCCGGATCCAACCAAAGCGGTTTCGTCGAAAATGGACATCGTTTGCAAAATGGCTATTTATACGGGATATATATTATATTGAATTCCATAGCGACTATTCTAAATATTCAACTGACCATAACTTTTGATTCCCGCTATGAAACTTCAATTTTTCATACTCGTTGGAAAATATTTTTAAACAGAATTAAATATTTTTGGTTTCACTAAAATACGATTTATTTTGCATCCTGTACATTCAGTCAAAGTTCAAATTCAAATTTTCAAACTACCACGCTATTTCTAACTCCTTTTATAATTAAAATAAATATATTCGTTCTAACTTCGATTTAAATAAATTTTTAGTCGTTATTATTTAAAATAAACCATTTTAAATATTTAAGATCCATTAAAATTTCTAAAATAAAATCTTTAAATTGGTTCCAAAATTCCGGGTTGTTACAATCTCCCCCACTTAAAATCTTTTCGTCCTCGAAAAGGAACGGAGCTAAAAGTTGTTTAATTAACCAACTCAACTTTTATTTTTTTAATTGGTTTCAATAATCTTATTAGTTGAACTAATAATCACACAACACAATCATCAATCAATTAGTTGTTTAGTTTTTCAAATATATATAACTTTTATTTATTCAAAAATCACATTTTATAAATTCGGAATATATATATAATCACAAATACGTTAATTCTAAGATTGTCACTCTCAACTCATTCTAGGGCCTTACTAACCCCATCTCTAATGAATTTCTCATTCTAGGATGCTACTGATCCTATCTCTAATAAGTATTCTTTTATAGGATATTACTAATTCTACCTCTGATTAGTCTTTTGTTCAGTTCTAATGAGTTATATCCCAAAGATTTGGATTAACCAAAGCTCTGATACCAACTGTAACGATTCGGATTTTGCCCGGACCTAATCGATCGCAAATTCGACTAAGACCGTTCAAAGTCCCGAATACGCTAACTCAAGGCATACAACACATCAGAACAAATAACAGAAGACTTTTATAAACATTATAATAATGCAACATCAGAGTACAAAATATATCAGAGTACATCAATAAATAATAATACAGCGGAAGATTAATTTACAATAATTGTAATACAATGCAGCGGAAGACTATCACTGCTCTGGCCACAGCTTTAAGCTTCGATCCAGAATTCTGCTCAATAAATAAATATCTGCAAACAAGCTACTCGACTGCTCATGTGGAAAAGAGGGCACCCGAGTTTGCAAATGAAAAAAACTACAGGTCAATCATGGGATTGGTATGAGAAATCTTACTAACTTATCTAACAATATGACTAATCACAGGACCATGTCACTAAGGCGGAACGGGTTTACTCCATTGGGCTGCCAGTGCATAAACATCAACCATAAATAAACATATGGATCTACAATGCTTCAATCAACATGCAATTCCTTAATCTACCCATTTAGGCTTAATCCCTAAACTTAGATTTCAGAATCCAATTCACTTTACAGAAATTATTTCTTTGGACTTTATTTCCCGATTTCTTTTATTTCAAATTATTTGAAATACATATCTAGCTTTTATAATAAAGTAGATTTCACTTCGGGATTTCAAAACAAAACATTTGGAAATATGAATTCCAAAACAAAACAATGTATACAAACAAGTATGCAACTAAATATCGGTCGTGTTCCCTCAGGACCGGACAGTACACACCCTAACCGAACCAATATATATATATATATATATATATATATATATATATATATGTGTGTGTGTGTTTGTGTGTGTGTGTGTGTGTGTGCACCTAAATGCTACACTGACAATGCACCATCCCACCAATTGGGGAAGACATTTATGCCCTCACACTGTTCAATTTCGGGTCAACCGCATCTTCAGCCACATACTAGCTAAATCATTTTATATCCCGAAGTAGGGAAAATCATTTCACAACATAATCATAAGTATAATCAAATCTATATAGATTTCTACTTACAAATCATTTCGAAAACATCGTGCAATGGCCTACCCTGCACCAGCTGACATTTCCAATGAAAGTGCGCTATGCCGATGTCCAACCAGCACGGGACGGTCGCCAAAGAAAGGAAAAGAAGGTAATTTGAACTAGCAAGGAACCTGTAGGATGTCTCACGGCGCATGGAATAAAATATAATAATAACATACTTGACATAAAACAGGCGAGACAGTGCATAAGCTGGAAACTAATCCATGATAACAGTGGAAAATTCAAAATACAACTTATGTTCCACATCATCATTATTACAAATTTTCAAACTGTCTCTAAGAAAAATAAGAAAGGTGCACTACTAATGCCCAAAGTAGTGACCAGCAGCGACACAGGGAGAATATCTATATATATCATATGTGGAAGCCTCCTGCTCGTCTCCGGTACAGCTACTCGTGCATACCACCTAACCTGTCTCTAGTCTTCTCGTTTTAAAGCACCTAGAGTAATAAGAAGAGACATAAAACTCTGGGTCAGACAAAAGTCTGGTATGAGCGATAAGCAGCAAAAAAAGAACAATGACAGGTATACTAAACCATACCTGAACCTAGACCTGCAACCAAAGAGTTAGCACAACATGATGTACAATACTCTAAGATGACACTAACATATGGTGTAAAGATATCGGGGGTAGGGGTGTGCATGTCATAATTACGGCAAACAATCAAGCATAGCAACCATCATCATATCTCTCACTCAGTGCGTAAAGTATGCGATATCCACCACTTTGATCACCTAAATCCTAACTATGATCACTCTGCCCCATGGAGTCATGGTGACTCCACTGCACTGATCCATGGCCATTAGTCCTTGCTATGTCCACTCTGCCCCATGAAGTCATGACGACTCCACTGCACTGGCTCATAGCCATGCAACGATCACTCTGCCCTATGGAGTATTAACTACCCCACTGCACTGATCCGTAGCCTAACATCCGTCTTGGTGGTGTATCAAAGTTATGGACGTCGATAACCCCTTAGTACACGTCCCGCAGCAAAGTCCTATCATGAAGTTAACTCGTGGGTTCCCAACCGGATCCTGAGCACAAACTTCCCATTTGGACTACCTTTGCATCTCGGGTTTTGGTTTTCTGCTCGTCATCGGTTTGATTCGGTCGTGATGCACATCTGGTACGAGTCGTGACACCCTATTTGGTTCGGGTCGTGATCAACCACCCGGTTCGGGTCGTGACGCACCTCCCTGGTCAGATCGTCCTTCCTTAGGTTCGAGCTGAGCTTTTGTTCGTGGGACCCCGTTCGTGACCCCCTTTCGGATCGGGTCGAATTCCTCCATCTATTTGGGATCGGCTCGTGGATTTCCCCCTCCTAGCGATTCGTGACAGCTTCATCCAAGCAGTTCGGATTAGGACACTATGGTTACGAGCAGTTCGAGACACACACTCCACAAGTGTGTTTGAGGAAGATGCTTTGTGGTGTAAGCTTCGGATCGGATATGTGAGGCTGCTCGTGGGTGGGCTACACAACCCGACCCGATCTTCCTTCACTGATCCGATCCGGATTCCTACACCTCTCCAGCAAGCTATTTTACGCCATACGACTACGTTTTTCGACCACACTAACTCTTTTAATCAATCACAAAGCATTCCAAACAGTCATAACAACCTGTAAAATCAACCACAAACACCAAAATAACAATTTCAATAAGTTAAAAATGGATCAAACCTACCCACAACCCATATTTTCCCCTTAATCATGTTTAAGCACAACTAACATTAGGATTAACAAAACTTAACCAAATTAACCCAAATTTATAATAGAGGCATAAAATGGTGTTTTAAAATTTTACAAATTTTTCCAGATTTTTCTGAGCCATAATTTCGCTAATTAACACTAATTACCCCTAATCAACCGTAATTAGCGAGAAACTATGCAAATCGCTCACCTTAGCCACAAATTAACTTTAGATCTGAAACTATCTCTGATTTGGGTTGAATCTCTATGCAACACAACAGCTCCAAGTCTGATTTGGTGCTATCTCTCATTGATTTGACGTAGATTAGGCTAAAACTTGATTAGAGAGCGATTTAGGATGAAATTAGAAGGTGGAAGCCATAGCTAGGGTTAGAGAAATGTTTTAGGCGGCTGAAAAATGAAATAAAGTTCGTTTTCCTACTGTTCTCAGCCTCTCCATAACCGTAATCCTGAAATTGTTTATGGGTCCTCTTGCTAATCATCCTAGTTAGGCCCGTTTAAGCTGTTTTCACCTTCTAAACCTTGTTTCAGCCATATCTCCCAAACGGTGAGTCCGTTTGGCTAATGTGACCACTCTACGGAAAAGTAAACCATCATTCGAATCTAATGGAAGTGGTTTCAGGTTAAATCTCCTTACCGATCAAAAATTATGGCTGAAACAAGATCAGTTAGGGGCAAAACGGTCATATAAAAATCGGCAAAAATCATGAACATGGGAAATGACCCCAATAGTCGTCTCCCTAAGTTACATTGCTATATGACTTTGCATGAGAAAGAAACAAATATTCTACGATCCCCTGATGCGTAGAATGCGGGTTCTCACATTCTTCCCCCTTTAAGAAATTTCGCCCTCGAAATTCCTTAACTAAGAAACAAGTAAAGGATCTCGCATGCCCATCAACCATTCACAACAATCAAACATACAAAAACAAACAAACAAGTCTATCCTAGCATGCGGAAAACTAAATCGCTATTAGAATCTTACCAGCCAAAGAGTTCTGGATATGTCTTCCTAATGCTCTCCTCTGTCTCCCAGGTACAGTCATTCTCATTCTTGCCTCACTGAACTTTGCCTAGATCCACCGCTTTCCTTCGAAGTTGCTTCGTATCGTGCTCGTCAATATGAATCGGCTTGCAGTTCCCAACCGCCTCGGTTTCTACTTCGATATCATCTAATTGATCAGGTGAAATGGTCATATGGGGCTTGTGCACGAATTTCCTTAACTGGGAAACATGAAATACGTTATGGAATCCTGCCATCTTCTCTGGTAATTCAACTTTGTATGCCAAATTCCCAACTAGCTCAAGAACTGGGAATCAACCAACAAATCTTGGCGCCAGCTTTCCTCTCCTTCCAAATCGAATAACATTCTTTAATGGAGAGATCTTGACAAATACTAGGTCACCAATGGAGAATTTTAAATCTCTTCTCCTCTTATCAGCATAACTTTTCTGCCTATCTTGGGAAGCCCTCATTCATTGTCGGATAACGTTGATCTTATCTAAGGTTTCTCTTATCACATTTGGCCCAAGCACAAATTTCTCACCGGTTTCTAACCAACATGACGGTGAGTTGCACGGTCTTCCGTACAAAGCTTCATATGGAACCATACCAATACTGGATTGATAACTATTATTATATGCAAACTCTACTAGATGCAAATGGTCATCCCATTATCCACCAAAAATCCAATATGCAAGCTCTCAAGAGATCTTCTAATATAAGATTTACCCTCTCTGTTTGACCGTCAGTTTGAGGATGATACGCGGTACTGAGATATAATTCTGATCCAAGAGCCTCTTGTAAGCTCTTCCAAAACCCACTAGTAAACAACGGGTCTTGGTCACTCATAATGCTTTTAGGTACTCCATGAAATCTCACTACCCATTTCATATATAGTTCCCCTAACTTAGTTGCCGTTCTATTCGACTTGACAGGTATAAACCTTGCACTCTTAGTCAATCGGTCCACAATCACCCAAATGCTATCATGGCCTAATCTAGTCCTTGGTAACCCATCAATGAAATCCGTTGAGACTTGTTCCCATTTCCATTCTGGAACTTCTAATGGTTGCAACAAACCACTAGGTTTCTTTTGCTCAGCTTTAACCAACTGGCAGTTCATGCATTTGGATATAAACTTCCCAACGTCTCTTTTCATTCCTTCCCAATAGTAGGTCTGCTTCATGTCTCGATACATTTTGTTACCACCGGGATGAATAGTCATTTTTGAGTGATGACATTCTCTAAGCACTTCATCTCTCAATCCATTGACATTGGGCACAACTAGTCTTCCATTCTTTCTAAGCCATCCATCTTGATCAAGCCTATAGTTGTTCATCTCCTCGTCGATACCCAATTCTAACTTGGAGATGATTTCCAATAGGTTAGGATTGTCCCTCTGACTGGATCCAATCCGCTCAATCAAAGTGGGTCTGATCGTGAAACTTGCTAATACTTCTAGATCCAATTCACACTTTGGTCTGAAATCGTACCGGCGATGTACTCCAGTTGCTTCCATTCTAGAAACATAACCCCTAAACTGGCATGTCTCCTTCTCAGCGCATCAGCTACTGCATTGCCCTTTCCTGGTGTATATGCGATATCGAAATTGTAGGAAGCCAAGAATTCTAACCATCTTTGCTGTCGGAGATTTAGATCCTTCTGAGAGAAAAGATACTTTAACGATTTATGATCAGTAAACAACCCGAATCTTTCTCCCAAGAGATAATGTCTCCACATCTTCAATGCGAACACGATCCCTGCCAATTCCAAATCATGGGTAGGATATCTTTTCTTATGCAGTTTTAGTTGTCGACTAGCATAAGCTACAACACTACCTCCCTGCATCAATACAACACCTAGTCCGGTACCGCATGCATCTTTGTATTCCGTCATCTCTTCATTCCCCTTAGGAATGACTAACACTGGTGCACATGTCAACTTTTCCTTTAGGCTCTTAAATACATTCTCGCACTTTTCGTCCTAGACGAAAGCTTGATTCTTCTTGGTCAACTGAGTCAACGGTGCTTCTATCTTGGAGAAGTCTTGGATAAACTTACGATAATATCCAGCCAATTCCAAGAAACTTATTACGTCTGTTGCATTCTTGGGCGTAGACCAATCTTGTACCGTAGCCACCTTCTCAGGATCCATGACAATACCATTCTCTGAAACAACATGGCCCAAGAATCTCACTTCCCTCTTCCAGAAGTGACACTTAGAAAATTTTGCTTTCAATTGGTGTTTTCTCAACACCTCCATCACTATCTTCAAATGTTCTTTGTGTTCTTCCTCTGTTCTCGAGTAGACAAGTATGTCGTCCATGAACACAAGAACAAACTTATTCAATTGATCTCGGAATATTCTATTCATAAGGTCCACAAAATATGCTGGTGCATTGGTCAACCCGAATGGCATGACCAACCACTCATAGATTCCAGACGGCGTCCTAAAGGTCGTTTTTGCTATACTCTCATCTTCCACCCTAAGCTGATGAAAACCTGTCGCGAGATCCAATCGGGAGAACACTCTCGCGCCACTCAATTGATCAAACAAATCATCTATCCGTGGTAGAGGATACTTATTCTTCCTCGTCGCCTTATTTAATTCACGGTAGTCCACACACAATCGAAAGGAACCATCTGCCTTGGTAGCAAACACAACTGGTGCTCCCCACTCGGAAACACTTCTTCTGATAAACCCCTTCTTCAAAAGATTGTTTACTTGCACCCCGAGCTCTCGCTACTCCCTTGGTACCATACGACGAAGTGGCATCACTATAGGTCTGGCATCTTTCACTAAATCAATACGAAACTCAATCTCTCGGTGTGGTGGAAGTTCGGTCACTTCCTCGAAGACAACCGGATACTGGCCAGCCACGGGCACATCTAACAACCCATTATGCGGGATGTCGAGGGAATTTAGAAAACTAGCCATTACCCCATCACTTGGTAGACCACCAAACACTGCTCTCCGCCCATCATCCGCTCTAACTGTCACTAAAAAGCCCTGACAGTCTACCACACCCCGTACCTTTGGAGCCAATCGACTCCCAAAATAATGCCAAACCCAGTAAAGCCTAAAACAAAGCAATCACAAGAAAACATACATCCATGACTCGATAAGATCACATTACGACAAATCGTACTAAGGCTAGTCGAACCGCCAATCGGGTTCGTCACTGCTAAAGGTCTATCGACTATCTCGGGTTCCAATCCCAACCCATTTACCAGGTCACTAGATATGAAGGAATTGGAAGCCCCAGTATCAAACAATACTTGAACAGGAACATCATAAGAAGAAAGCATACCTTAAATGAAAACATTCTTTCCTTTCTCCGCTGCAATTGGGGCATTTGACGAAGAAGGAACAACATTGATAGCATATGCTTTCACAATTTTCTTTCTTTAGGAGGTTGCAGACACTTATCCTTTTGATGTCCAACTTGGCCACAGTTGAAGCACTTCCTGTCCGTGAGCTTTGCTCGACATTCTTTAGCATAATGGCCCTTCTTGCCACAGCTAAAGCACTCTACATCTTTCTTATTCTTCTTCTTCTGGCCATCCTTGGTCTGATTCTGCTTTCTCTTATTCTGAGAACCATTCTTGCCTCCACCGCTTACTTGCGGTTTTGGTTCCTCTGCAAATGCAACCTCAGTCTTCGTCTTAGCTAAAGACTCTATGACCTCAATGCTTTCCCCACAATCGATTCAAACGTCTCATCGATGTAGTTAATAAGCCTTTCCCCCAAGTACATGTCCAAACCAGTTATGAACTTCTCTTTCTTCTTCTCGGCAGTATCAATAAGGGATAATCCATATTTCGATAGAGTATCGAACTCAGCAATATACTCCGAGACCGCCCTACCATTCTTCTTAAGCTCCAAGAGCTTCCTAAACAATTCTGATTTCTAAGCAGCTGGGATAAACTTTTCACTGAATCGGGCCTTAAACTGATCCCATGTAACTTGATCCTTTGGAGTAGATGCCTTAATAGCATTCCACCAATTCATCGTTCGTCCTTGCAGTTGACGGGATGCTAGCTTTATCTTCGTCACATCCTCGATACCCAAGTCTTCGAAGATAGCCTCACAGCTATCCAACCAATCCAGAACTTCTATAGAAAATTTCGTTCCGTGGAATGGCTTCCCACCAAGAGTAGTGTAATCCTTGCAAAGCTTGGCAAAATTGGCTCTAGGCGCCTGCACCGCTGCACCACACCATTTGCAACATTGGGAACTGCTCCTTGCACATTTCTAAGCATCTCTCTCATGAAGTCAGTGAACGTCGTACTCATAGCAGGAGCATTCCCATTATTAGCTCCTCTAAACCCTAGTATATCGGCTCATCATTCAATCTGTAAGGAGAAAACGACTAACCATCTCTTCAGTGGTGACAGTGCAATGCGAGTTCATCCTTAAATATACTCATAGCATATACATATATATAACTTTTGAAAACCAAAATATCACAAATGCGCGCTCTTATATACGTATTATCTCTCTTTGGTGTCTTCCCTAGGTTAACTACGCAACCAAGAGCTCTGATACCAAATGTAACGGCCTACCCCGCACCAGCCGACATTTCAAATTAAAGTGCGCTGTGCTGATGTCCAACCAGCACGGGACAGTCGCCAAAGAAAGGAAAAGAATGGAATTTGAACTAACAAGGAACCTGTAGAATGTCTCACGGCGCATATAATAAAATATAATAATAACATTCTTGACATAAAACAAGCGAGACAGTGCATAAGCTGAAAACTAAACCATGATAGCAGCGGAAAATTCAAAATACAGCTTATGTTTCACATCATCATTATTACAAATTTTCAAACTGTCTCTAAGCAAAATAAGAAAGGTACATTACTAATGCCCAAAGCAGTGACCAACAACGACACAGGGAGAATATTTATATATATCATACGTGGAAGCCTCCTGCTCGTCTCCGGTACAGCTACTCGTGCATACCACCTAACCTGTCTTTAGTCTGCCCATTTAAGAGCACCCAGAGTAATAAGAAGAGACATAAAACTCTGGGTCAGACAAAAGTCTGGTATAAGCGATAAACAGCAAAAACAGAACAATAACAGGTATACTAAACCATACCTGAACCTGGACCTGCAACCAAAAAGTTAGCACAACAGGATGTACAATACTCTAAGGTGACACTAACATATGGTGTAAAGATAACGGGGGTGGGGGTGTGCATGTCATAATGATGGCAAACAATCAAGCATAGCAACCATCCTCACATCTCTCACTCAGTGCGTAAAGCATGCGATATCCACCACTTTGATCACCTAAATCCTTATATGATCACTCTGCCCCATTGGTTCATGGCGACTCCACTGCACTGATCCATAGCCATTAGTCCTTGCTATGTCCACTCTGCCCCATGAAGTCATGACGAATCCACTGCAATGGTTCATAGCCATACTACGATCTCACTGCACTGATCCGTAGCCTAACATCCGTCTTGGTGGTGAATCAAAGTTATAGACGTCGATAACCCCTTAGCACACGTCCCACAGCAAAGTCCAATCATGAAGTTAACTCATTGGTTCCCAACTGGATCATGAGTACATACTTCTCATTTGGACTACATTTGCATCTCGGGTTTTGGTTTTCTCCTCGTTCTCGGTTTGGTTCGGTCGTGATACACATCTGGTACTAGCCGTAACACCCCATTTGGTTCGGGTCGTGATCAACCACTGGTTCGGGTCGGACGCACCTCCCTGGTTGGATCGTCCTTCCTTAGGTTCGAGCTGAGCTTCAGTTCGTGGGACCCCGTTCGTGACCCCCTTTCGGATCGAGTCGAATTCCTCCATCTATTTGGGATCGGCTCGTGAATTTCCCCATCTTAGCGATTCGTGACAGCTTCATCCAGGTGGTTCGGATCGGGACACTATGGTTACGAGCGGTTCGAGACACACACTCCACAAGTGTGTTTGAGGAAGATGCTTTGTGGTGTAAGCTTCAGTTCGGATATGTGAGGCGGATCGTGGGTAGGCTACGCGTCCCGACCGGATCTACCTTCACCGATCCGATCCGGATTCCTGCACCTCTCCAGCAAGCTATTTTACACCATACGACGCAATTTTCGACCATTCTAACTCTTACAATCAATCACAAAGCATTCCAAACAGTCATATCAACATGTAAAATCAACCACAAACACCAAAACAACAATTTCAATAAGTTAAAGATGCATCAAACCTACCCAAAACCCATATTTTCCCCTTAATCATGTTTAAGCACAACCAACGGTAGGATTAACAAAACTTAACCAAATTAACCCAAATTTCTAACAGAGGCATAAAATGGTGTTTTAGAATTTTACAAATTTTTCCAAATTTTTCCGAGCCATAATTTCGCTAATTAACACTAATTACCCTTAATCAACTATAATTAGTGAGAAACTATGCAAATCACTCACCTTAGTCACAAATTAACCTTAGATCTGAAACTATCTCTAATTTGGGTTGAATCTCTATGCAACACAGCAACTCCAACTTTGATTTGGTGCTATTTCTTCTTGATTTGACGTAGATTATGCTAAAACTTGATTAGAGAGCGATTTGGGATGAAATTAGAAGGTGGAGGCCATGGCTAGGGTTAGAGAAATGTTTTAGGCAGCTGAAAAATGAAATAAAATTCATTTTCCTACTGTTCTCAGTCTCTCCATAACCCTAATCCCGAAATGGGTTGCTAATCACCCTAATTAGTCCCGATTAAGCTGTTTTTCACCTTCTAAACCTTGTTTTAGCCATATCTCCCAAACGGTGAGTCCGTTTGGCTAATGTGACCACTCTACAGAAAGGTAAACCATCATCCGGATTTAATGGAAGTGTTTTCAGGTCAAAAATCCTTACCAATCAAAAGTTATTGCCGAAACAAGATCAGCTAAGGGCAAAATAGTCATATAAAAATCGGCAAAAATCATGAACATGGGAAATGACCCCAATAGTCTTCTCCCTAAGTTACATGGCTATACGACTTTTCATGAGAAAGAAATAAATATTCTACGATCCCCTGATGCGTAGAATACTTGTCGTTACACATCGGGTATAGTCTTCGAAATCCTTTCTGTTTTATAAAACATTCCCTGTCCAAAATCAGGAATAACATTTCTTTTTATTTAAGAAAACTCATTTCAAAATCATTTATTAAATTTTGAAAAAAACATCGCTAAACACCTTATAGTCAAATCGTGAATCGTTTTCACAAGGTGTTAGCATACATATATTTCTACCACCCAATGCTAAATGTAAAAACATATCTTGCTCATAAACCAGTCGAGCACAATTCAAACAGTCAATCTCTCACAATCAATATCAGCAACCAAGTGTATTTGGTTCAATCACATTTCATGTTTTACATATACAATAAAAAGGGAATTTTTATTGTAAACATATTTTCTATGTTGCTTATGACAAATAAAAAGAAAGATTTTTAATTGTATACAAATTACTATCTTTAACATAACAAATAAAAGTGAATATTTATTTGTACACAAATTTCAATCTTTAATATGACAAATGTGAATATTTATTTGTTAACATATCTCTATTTCATAACAATGATCATTTTTACATATTCTATTTATACAATAAACTGTGGTTTATATTCTTAACATATTTCTTTATTTTCTATAATGATCATTTTTACTCTTTTCATATATACAATAAAAAATGTGAATATTTACTGTTAACATATCTTCATTTCAAACAAACGAACATTTTTAATCCTTTCTATATATACGATAAAAATGTAAAAAAATTCGTTAACATATTTTCTTTTCAAACAAATGAACATTTTTAATCCTTTCTACATATAGGATAAAAATGTAAATTTTGGAGTGATGATAAGTACTATATGATGTTCTACGAGACTTTTGCGTGAAGACAGCAAGGAGTACTGTGAGTATATTTATCATCTAATCCATTATTATTTCATAAACTGGTGTTTTAATTTAAAGATGCATATGCCTTTAACATACTACATTGACTGCAATCTTTGCTTCGGTAAGTAAAGAACATATACGACGGATGATTGAGGACATTGACGACTTAGTATGACTGGCATAAAGTCCTGAAATCAAGAACATAAGGATTAGTATGGGACTGAGACAGACATAGAATACCTATGGTTTGATAACTATAATTGCATTATCGAAATGCATTATTTTGACAAATGTTTTCATGCAGAATAAAATTTTCGAGCGAGCCCCGGCCTCTTCACATAATGTGAGGGAAAGGCTGCGCGCGCTAATCGACCACCCCCAGAGCCCGGAAAGCCGTGGAATTGTACCAGATGGGAGACTGTCTAGGAAGTCCTCACGCTTGAGTATGGGAGCCTTCGGCACTGGGTATCCACCTTTTCTTGATGATTAGTTTGTCGTTATAAACTATTTTATCGCAAGGAAGTTTTTGGTATTTGAAATAAAAGAGGTTTATCTTTTGAAAATAAGTTCTACAAGAGATATATAGATATCTTTCAAAACGAGTATTTGTAGAATGTTTTACCCTTACTTGATATAAAAAGTATTTTTGGAAGTAAATGTTGATTTTAAATGTTTTGAGTAAAGAAGAACTACATTGGATTGATCCTGTATATAATTGCTTATCCAATTAGATAAGGTACGTAGGCAGTCACGAGTGATAGTGATGCAGCTGCTTTATTAAATTAAATAATTTTTGTTTATTATTTGCTATTTCATCATGTGCTGGTGCATCTTTCATGTGTTATCATTTATTTCATACTGACGTAATTATCGAGTGTGTAGGAATGAATATCAATGGCCATCTCACCAGAGTCGCATAATAGTCGATTTATGGTAATTATGTTTAATTTGCATCGAAAGAACACCCCAGGGATTAAATGAATACTTTGATAAGTGACAATTATTTAAATTCTACCCAGTGCATTTAGTGATGTTGTTCATACTTATAAAATATGATGGTAGCGGTCATTGTTTGTTTTTTATTTTCGGTAATTTTGACTGGTCCGTATTTCCGGGGCGTTACATATACACACACAATTTGTAGACGTATATTATTGTGTCAACATTGAATATTGCTAAAATGAAAATAAATTTAAATGAAAAAGGGAAAAAGATCCTTGTTATATGTCGTAACTATAAAAAAAGTGAATATAAATGTTTTGCATTCTTATGTATTAAAGATCTAAAGGATAAACCAAAATAAATTTTCATTCATTCATTGTTTCCAAATTATATGTTTTCCCCTTCATTTCCACTTTGTTATCAATGCAATGTCTTATTTCAGGTGTAAATATTGTGTAAAAATCTTACTTGCTACACTACAAACGAAGATGTAACAAATGGAAGTTTAAAGGAAATTATTTTAGTTCAATCACAACATACAATAATATTTCCCATAGAGAATTTAACATCAGACTTGTAATGAATATTGATACCATATTTGAAAAAAATGCAGGTATTTTCAAATTTGAAAATAAGGACTAAAACTTTACCATTTTAATTTTACTCATCAATTATTAAAAGGTCTGGAACTAAAATTGAAAATAGAATGGACTTCCAAGTAAACAAAATAATTTTTTTTTTCATATTAATATTATTAGATCACAAAATTTTATTTTTTTTATTACTTTTATTCAAAATCATTATTTAAATCGATTTATTTAAATGGTTAAAATTGCTAGTCGTTACAAAGTTGGGGAAAATGAAGATGATAACATATATAAATAAGATTAATAATTAAATAATCGTTACATTTTAGTTAACGATTTAACAATGCTCCAACCAATTTTCATCAACTAAAAATCATGATACTAAATGAAATGACAAATTTTGCTTAAAACGTGTCTTAATAGTGAATTTGAAACAATTAACCAAGTCTACAATAAAGATTAGGTTCCACTATATTATAATATATGGGAAAATTAAATTAAAAATTGATTTACAATTGACCCATTACCTAATTCAATAGGTGCACTATGCATGCATTTATCTAGATAGTAAACTTGCTACTATGCATAAAAAGAAAAATAAATATAGATTTTAAACTTATTAGTATGCAAAAAAGAAAGGTAAATATAGATTTTATTATTTTTATGCTAACATAGTTTAAATTCCAAGTTCAAACCCAATCTATCATTAATTTAAAATGGATGGTAGAGAAATGAAAGAAACTTAAATTTTTGAAAACAGTGATAATTAAATAGCTATTACATGCTTGTTAATGTTTTACAAAGCTTTAAGTTGGCTTGTGAAAATTATGTTTTTCCCTTGTGATATTACAGAAATTCAAAAAAAAAAAAAAAAAAAAAGCCTTAAGCCTTCTCAACTTACGGAAAACACCCTTGGAATTTGTAGAAATTCAAAGTAGATATTGATTTCGAACAATTATTTAAATGCAACATTAGAATATGTTGAGTTATACAAGTAAAATAGCATACAAAATAAAACTGAATGTCGTTAACAATGAAGGATTAATAACAATATGTTTTACGCAATTCAATTGCTTTAATTGTGTGTTGCACGTGCACAATCTGTTGGCACTTCAGTTTATTGAATCATTATAGTACAACACGCTTAATAATTTTAAATTTACATGCTACGGCTAAACTAACTTAAGTTATAATTATAAAAATATTATTTTTAATTTCAATGGTAAAAACATATTATTTGTTCAAAAATTAAATTTCTTTTTCTTCTTATTTATTCTATTGAACGTTACAGTGTCAGTTGCTTGATTCATTGTCATTTGCATTTGAATTTAAGGTTATGGATTAGAAATTTTTATTTGGTACACTAATTTTGTATTATAATGAATTTATACATGATTTTGTTTCCGCAAAATTTAGGAATTTAATTTATGTCATGGAAAATAAAAACAATTTTTCTTATTATGATAAATAATGATGACATTATCTAAAAAAAAATTCTTTTATAAACAACGTTAGTAAATCGCATCACACATAAATCAAGCCTAAATTCGTAAACATTAGAAAGTAAAACTTTGATTAGTGGACATGTAAGAAATGATGAGATGCAGAATGTTCATAATATCACAAAGACTATTTATAAATTAATTAGGTTTTGTGATAAAGATGGGTCCGCTTATGGAAGAGGTATAGAAAGAACGGATGATATGTTCAATGAGGTTAAATTCGCAATGAAGGAGAACAACTATGTTGATGTATATCCACAAATTGAGTCAACTGTGTTGCGTAAGTGGGAGAAAATGAATGGTTCAATTCATTGCCTAGGGTTTGCTTTGCCACCTCGATTTTATGGTACTGGTTATGTCAGTACTTTAGCACCCGATGGAACAATAAGGAAACGCCCCAATGAAGATAAAAAAAAAGTGATGGCAGGAGTAGTAAAAGCATTGGAAAAGATAGCATCAGATGCTAATGAAGAAAGTAAGTTACGGAAACAATATATGAATTTTCATATGCATAGATAATTTTTCTCCAATGCAACTGAAAATTTTGATTCAATAACCATGGGTGCAAAAACTTATGGTTAAAAAACACCGGAATTTGCAGATGTTGAAAAAATAATATCACAGCTTGTGTCTACTTCATCTGCAGAAAGAAACTGGATTGCTTATTGCTTCATTCACATGCCAAAAGAAACATGTTAAATAACTTTTTATCCATATACCTTTTCATTTTGTCAAATATTTGATAGACTAATGTTTTAATACTAGAAATGTATATGTTCAAAATACAGGTTAAATTCTCTTCGAGCTGATAAACTAGTATTCACACATTCCAGCCTTTGTTTATTTTCAAGATTTCAAGAAAGTTACAGGGACAATTTAAAAATGAGATGCTAATCCAGAGGACACCATGACTGGTAATTCTTTTGTGAAATTGAAAGACATGAACTGGAGCTCGCTTGACAACAAAGATGAAGAGAACATCATTGGTAAACAGAATATAGAACAAGAAATGGCAATGGATTCAAACAACATAGAAATACAACAAATTGTTCAAAAAGAATTAATGATCAACTTCAAATTCACTTCGTTATGGACCTGAAAATGTTTTTGTGCGTAGAGCTGGATAACATGATGTTGGGAAACAATGGCTGAGTCGCGGACCAGGTCGCTTTCTTGAAGACGATTCGGCGATCTGGTCGATGGTGCAAAACCAGTTCGTACTTTCGCCGCCGCCTCTAGGATAAAACAGCCTCTCTGAAATTAATAACTGATCTGCTTTGCACAAACAGATCAGTGCAGATTTGCACTTTCGGATTTAACTGCTCGAAAATTTCTGTAAGAATATTTTAATGGCGGTGGAAGAGGAAAGAGAAAAAAAAGTTTTTTTTTTTTCTATATTGATCTCGTCTAATCTGAAGATAATAATATATAGACGAGGATTAGGTTATTCGAAAATACTGGTCAGTGGAGGAAAATAGGATCTGCGAAATACTTGGTCAAAAGTTTACCGTTTCAAATTAAATTCGGTTCAAAAATATTTTCCGTAATTAAAAAACGGTTAGAAAAAATCAAGTTTTTCTGGTCTAAAAATATAAGTGTCTACACCACATAGCCAAGGCCCAAGCCCAATACCGAACCGGGCCGGGCCGAGTCGAGTCGGTCGGTCGGTCGCGCGCGCGTGTGTGGTGGTCATGATGCATGGGCTCCCTCCTCACAACAAAGCATGTATTGGGAGCCCCAAGGCCCCATCAAAGCTTCTTATAAGCAAGTATAAATACTTGCTTCTTTCATATAATCCCATGATGTGGGACTATTCACATTAAGGAGCCACTCATACACTTATTCAAATATTTTAATAATTCACACAAATTTCCAACAATCCCCCACTTGAATTTTTTAAAATATTATCGAGCAGTTTCTAAAAAAAAAACATAAGACTGTGCATAAACAAAGGTGTCATCCGACTTGAACCTTTGCGTAGTGAATAAGATTCAGTTTTTACTAGAGTGACACGTAGTCTTGAACTCTATTCCTGACATCAAACCACACACAATCTTTTCCATAGTGCAATCAAATAAGCCCGTGCGTTTATGGCCATGCACGTCTATCCCAGTTTAGTGAACGCTCTAGAAGTTCTGGCCAAAACTCCATAGGAAACGGCCACATTTCCACATTCACATAGGTGAGTCTATCAAGAGTACTCCTGAAGGTAGGTACTCCACTCCAAATAGAGTATAGATCTCATTAAGAGTTTCTATTAACTCATCCTCTAATCACTTCAGGAATACATGTTTCTTAATATATAAATTTAGCATGTTCATCTACTATCACTACACAACTTGTTTTTACCCATTGAACCTAGTTCTTGGGATCTCCAGTCATTTAGGTCGGGTTACCATTGTGCGTGATTCCACTATCTCAGGCAGTAGTCCCATTCTTTTAGAATTATTAAGGACTTTCTTTCTGGTCAGTCCTTTCGTCAAAGGATCTGCCAAATTATCATCACCTCATATGTGATGTTCTCTAACAATACTGTGCATACGACTGTCATTTCTTACCGTTGTATTATCGGTTCTGTTTTTCTTTCAATAGTCGTCAAATCTTTCATCACTATATATGTGATGTTCTTTTACAGTATTGTGCTTACGACGTCGTTTTCTACCGTTGTTATAACGGTTCTATACTTTTTTTTTGTAATAGCCGCGGAACTATCACAATCGATTACACCACTGGTGTCTATCTTTCCCGTATAGGGATCTCAACTAGCAGATTTCTTTTGTTCTCTGCTTCTTCACTAGCTGTGGCTAGTGTTATTATCTCAGTCACTATAGTATACTGAGTCAAGATATTCTGTTTCTTAGATTTCCAAGAACAGTTCTTCCAGCGATGCTAAATATATAGCCACTGGTCGCAATAGAGTCATTAGATAAAGTATTCCAGTCTGCATCAGAATATCCTAAGTACAACTGGAAACTTTTCATAATGTAATCCAAGATTCATAGTTTGTTTAAGGTATCTCATGACCTTTTTAATAGCATGTCAGTGCTCTATACTAGATCTACTAATAAACCTGCACAATTATCCCACGACATAGGCAATGTCGGGTCTAGTACAATCAATGGCATATCAAAGATTGTCGATGATGCTCGCATAATCAGACTGTCTTACACCTTCATCAGTGTTCTTAAATAACTTTACACTGTGATCATATGGGGTATTTGCATATTTACAGTCTAAACAATTGTATTTCTTTAGTATCTTCTCAATGTAATAAGATTGATCCAAAGAAATTCTCTTTTCTGACCTAGTAATTTTAATACCAAGGATTACACTCGTCTCACCTAGATCTTTCATATCAAAATTGGCACTCAATAAGGATTTGACTTAATTTATGGCATGAATGTTTGACCCAAAGATGAATAGGTCATCTACATGATAGTGCAAATGTCATTCTCAGATTTGTAATAAATGCATTTGTCACTTTCATTAGCTTTAAAACCATGTGAAATGATTAAAATTCTCAAATTTTTCATGCCATTGTTAAAGTTCTTGTTTTAAACCATATAATGATTTATCTAATTTGCATACTTTATGTTCTTAACCATGTACTACAAATCCTTCAGGCTGGTATATATAAATTTCTTCATCTAATTCACCGTTTAAAAAAAAAACGTTTTAACATCCATTTGGTGTCTTAGTAAATTATAAATGCAAGGAAGTGAAATTAATACCCGAATGGATGTTATTCTAGTCACATGTGAGAAATTGTCGAAGAAATGTATATTTTTCTTTTTATTTAAAACCTTTAGCTACTGATCGTGCCTTATATTTATTAACAGTGCCATCAGGTTTTAATTTTCCTTTAAATACTTATTTACAGCCTATAAATTTACAACCAGAGGGTAAATCTGTCAAATGTCAAGTCTTATTGGATTCTAGCGAATCCATCTCATCATTTATAGCCTCTCGCCAAAAATCGGCGTCTTAAATAAGATAAGGCCTCTTGGAGGTTTAAGTGATCCTCCTCTATAGTAAAAGCACAAAAATCTGAATCAAATCTTTTACGATTCTTGCTCTTTTACTTCTTCTAGGTTCAACTTCAGAACTTTTATTAAGTTCTGTTCTAATAGGCATACTTGATGTGCCCCCACTATTCCTTAATTTAAAAGGAAATTTCGTTTCATAAAAATTGGCATCATTTGATTCAGATTATATTATGTGTATTTAGATCATAAATTCTGTATGCTTTGCTATTAACAACATAGCTTATAAATACACATTCGTATGATTTACTTGCCAATTTTATTCTCTTAGGGTCTGGAATGCGAACATATGCTAAGCAACACCAAGTTCTAAAGTATGACATATTGGATTTATATTTCTCTAAAATTTCATAAGACGAAATTTTATTCTTAGATTTGGGGATTCTATTCAGAACATAACGTACAGTCTATAAAATATCCCCCCACTAATGTTATGCTGCACCAAAATTTAATAAAATGACAATTATTAATTCGGTAAAGGTCCTTTTTTTTTTTTTTTTTTTAGCTTTACCGTTCATTTCAGGTGAATAGGGTGCAGTTCTCTTATGTACAATATATCACATAAAAAATCCAGAATAGAATTTGATTCGTATTCTGTTCCTCTATCACTACGTAGTCTCTTAATTTTCTTATTAACTTGATTCTCAATTTCAGTTTTGAATGTTTTAAACATGTCAAATGCATCTCATCTTTTAAGAATCATTGTCTTTCTAATTATAAGCTTTATTTCCACATTACCAATCTCTATAGCTTTAGTGGTGCGAGGATCTCACAACACACTTTCTGATCATCAACAACCATGTATATTGTGAATATATCACAATCATAGCAGACACGGCGAGAAACACCAATGTCTACCCACCAACCATCTAATCCACCAAAAGGTGAATCTCAGTAATCATAGCCGTTAGAGTCTTCTTATTCAGGTTTGCCTGCGGTGCAGGGCCTTACATGTTCCTACACTTTCGTGTCATATGATCTGGTTTTTCACAGTTGTAACATAGAAACAACTGTCCAGAATCACTCTTTTGGGTTGGTTGCTGTTATCCTTTATGGTTTCCTTGCGGATTCTCGTTCTATTCTATACTGACTGGTCGTGGAAGCTTATTAATGTTAAAGATGTTCATATGTTTGAGAATTCATATTTTATTGTATAGAAAAATATACGTAAACTCAGAGACTAACGTAAGTGAATCTCATAAAATATTATTTTCTGCATTTTCGAAAAAATAAAATAAAATATAAAATTCAGCATGTTCTTTTGGTTTGGCTCAAGGAGTCACAATTTACATGCTGTCCTCCATATTAGGCTACAATGCAGTCTAACTCATGTAGAAATATTGAATACATATGTATGCAACAAAGATGTTCTATATTCTATCTTTTCACTTGTATGCATATAAACTATGTCAATTTATTTGATGTAAAAAACCTATCCAATTAATGTCGATTCTTAAGGACATTATCAAATAACATACACATTCTATTAATGTCAAAGTTTTTAATGACATTTCCAAATAATATATGTGTTCTATTAATGTTAATTTTAATGACATTTTCATATAATCATATGTATTTCAGTAATGCCAAAATTTTAATGACATTTTCAACATAATTATGCACTTAAATAATGTCAATTTATAATAAAAACATTTTCACTATTTGCATTCAAATAGTGCCTCCTCTAATGACACTTTCAAAATAAAACTCATTAAATCATATGATTTAGCTCAAAATAGATCTGAAATAATCAGCTGAAAAGAAAGGCGAAAACAGAACCTGAGCATGTAGATCCATGGTCCACAGTTCAGATTTCATCGTTGCAAAGTGATTTCAGTCGTTCGATATGCCTGGCCACGGCGATGATGCGGCATCCAGCAGCAGCGAGATCTGTTACAATGGCTGATGACGCGCTAATGATCATCACGACTGTTCCATCCAGCAGCAGCGAGCAGTGTCCTCCCATTGATTAATTGTCTGTAGGGTAGCAACCGCCTCGATCTAGGACTGCAACGAAGCCATTGTTTCTTTTCGTCTTCAAATTGTTGGGAAACAATGGCTGAGTCGCGGACCAGGTCGCTTTCTTGAAGACGATTCGGCGATCTGGTCGATGGTGCAAAACCAGTTCGTACTTTCGCCGCCGCCTCTAGGATAAAACAGCCTCTCTGAAATTAATAACTGATCTGCTTTGCACAAACAGATCAGTGCAGATTTGCACTTTCGGATTTAACTGCTCGAAAATTTCTGTAAGAATATTTTAATGGCGGTGGAAGAGGAAAGAGAAAAAAAAGTTTTTTTTTTTCTATATTGATCTCGTCTAATCTGAAGATAATAATATATAGACGAGGATTAGGTTATTCGAAAATACTGGTCAGTGGAGGAAAATAGGATCTGCGAAATACTTGGTCAAAAGTTTACCGTTTCAAATTAAATTCGGTTCAAAAATATTTTCCGTAATTAAAAAACGGTTAGAAAAAATCAAGTTTTTCTGGTCTAAAAATATAAGTGTCTACACCACATAGCCAAGGCCCAAGCCCAATACCGAACCGGGCCGGGTCGAGTCGGTCGGTCGCGCGCGCGTGTGTGGTGGTCATGATGCATGGGCTCCCTCCTCACAACAAAGCATGTATTGGGAGCCCCAAGGCCCCATCAAAGCTTCTTATAAACAAGTATAAATACTTGCTTCTTTCATATAATCCCATGATGTGGGACTATTCACATTAAGGAGCCACTCATACACTTATTCAAATATTTTAATAATTCACACAAATTTCCAACACATGAAACTTCTAAGTTCATGCAACAAGAAGAATCATCACCAAGAATTGACAAGGGGAAATATAATGACTTTGCTATAATTTTCAACTACAAAAAAAGATTATGTAGTAAGAAAAAACTAAGATATGATATTAGCACTAATGCAACAATATTTGAACTTTTTGCAGTTTTGTTTAGCTTCAGTTATTATAAGTTGTAATATATAACCAGACTGCAAAAGAACATTAATGGTATGTTTATTTATACAAAATATTTTGTGATAGCCCATTGATAGTAGATAACAATATTTTTTTGGCAAGACCGACCGATTTTTAAACTGATCCGTAACACTTTTTATTATATCAAAATAATAAGTACAAAGGCGTACATGAGATATACAGTATGCATATCTACTACGAAACTGTGGCAAGACCGACCGGTTTTTACACTGATTTGTAACTTATAACAAATAATAATTACAAAAAGTACAAGAATTTGACAAATTGTCAAGCTCCTACATTCAATTTTTAAAGTGGACCGTCCAATGCAACTATTCTAGTTTACAGCTCTGAAGCTAGACAAAATCTAGACTACAATACATATCATACACCACACAGGGAGCAATACACAAATACCAAACTCCACGCAGGTAGTCAAATTACATTTGACAAAATAAACAAACAAATAATTGTACAGACAAAACACTACAGAAAGCGAAAGCCTATACAACAAACACAATAGGTAACAATATTATACAACTTTGTATGTAAAGACAGTATTTTCAAAAACATTTCGCATTCCGACTAAAGCATATTTTATTCCAGTTATACGTTCCGGTGAGGTTTATCCCTAATGTAATGCGTTGCACGCAGGACCAGTCCTATGAGTTGGGTCCTCGCTTAAAAAGAGATTTATTTTGTTGCTTACTAGTTTGTTCAGTAAAAAGTACAAACTTGACATAAACAAAAAATCAAAGTTGTATTCATCTTATTCACATACAAAATATATAGTTAAGGCGAAGTGACACATTATAACCTCCTACAATATCATTTCGACAATAAACTTCCTGCATTCTTTGTAGCAAATTCTTCAACTATGTCATGTCATCATAATTCAACATATCCAAATATCCATTTTCAGTATAAATCATAGGTAATCCATTTAATCTCTCTTGTGACATGTTACCCCAAAGACAAGTTTTTGATTAACTTAATTTTTGAAACCCTTTTCCATCGAAGCAACAATCACCGGTATAGTCAATAAAATTCTATAAGCCACTCATACGTTCCAAAACCCACTTACATCACAATAAGACTTTACCAAATCAAGAATGCAGTTGATTATGTAATTTCTAATAGTAGAATGTATTTACGTTGTTGGAGTTCATGAAATAATTCTTCTTAAATATCACGCTCTTCATCATGTTTCAAAAAAGTTTCTAGATTGAAACACTGCTCTTTTAATTTTTCACGTTCAATATTTTTGAACTTTGCATTCAATAGGAACACAAGTGTCCCTTCAAATTGCTTAAATCATCCTTTAAGTGAAGAAAGAAATTGACCCGTAATGTGCAGAGAGCAAGTAATTCTAAAGTTATTTTCGGAGATTTGGCATTAAGATCAACTTCCATATCTTCATCAAGGTTTTTCCTTCTAAGAATAACTTTCTTTTTTGTTTCAAATTTAAGACCAACAAGACCAACTTTGTAACAATCCTATTTCCTACGCTGTAATTATGCTCGTATTTTATTAAAATGGAAGTATTTAAAATTTGATTTATGTTCTTTTTAATTGAATAAATTATTTTGATTGAATACAAATACTTTGAGGTGTTAAATAAATTTTATATTATGGAAATAGTTGAAAATTAGTATTATTTTACTGAATGTTGGATTAAGAAATAAAATAGATGAGTGTCGAATAAAGTATAAATTGTCAATTATTAAGACGAGATTGTGCAATGAATTGACAATCTTTTTATGATGGCGTAGACACTAATTTCATGAATTAAAAATCCAAATTTAAAATATAACGGATATTAAATGGAACTGAATTAAATTTGATCGGCTTCAATATACTCAGGCGTAGGGCTTATTTTCTCACAACCTATAAAAAGCTCCTCAACCTTCTGAAAAACACGAGGCATCATTTTCTTAGAACCGAAAAATCATTCTCAAGCTACCGATGCCAAAAAAAAGACGCACTGGACTTCGTCACAGGTGAAGATGTCAATGGCTGAGTGGGTGCACCTACCGTGACAGCAACTTTGCGAGAGATGGAAGGTCGATTGCGGCCAGGAGACGGTGCGGGTAGATCAAGGTTCGTTGTTGTGGGTGTCGGTGTCATGCGTTTTGAGGATGCTACAGGCGACTTGGTTGAAGATTTTGAGAAGAAAGCGACATGAACCGCAGTTAACTTCAAGAAGCTCGACAACTTGGGGATACAACAATCGGTTAGAGTTCTGGCGATGATAAGCAGAGTGGATGTTTAGGTGAGGGCAGCGTTCTAGGGTTTGGGAGGCTATTGGCGTGAACTAAAGAAGGATGAGCAGTTGTTCATGTTTAGCGCAACAATGGGGACCATTTGAGTGATTGCTATAAAGCAATTCTCAGCGAATTCTGTGAGTAAAATTCTTACTCACAGCTATATTTAAATTCATTGCATTCATATACGTATATTACTATATTATCATCTTGATTATTATTGATCTACATCGATGCTTGGGTTAATTGAAATTGACTGATTGAATTGTTTGGATAAAATGATTGTTTGAGTGTTGAATTGAACTGTGTGATATTATGTGAAGTTGATAGGTAGCATTGAATTGAATAACGTGATGTTAGATTAAATTAAATTGTCTGGATGCTGATTTTGAAAGTATATTTACTGTGAAGAATTTGAGATTGTTGGATATTAAAAATATAAAGAAGATGCTGCTCATTTTCATTTTGAATTGTGATACTTATTTTAAAATATTTCATTTAGTTTGTATAACATATATTATTAATTCTTGGATGTGTGGTACCTTTTATTATTTTGAAATATTTATGAAAGTTCATGTAAAATTTTCTAATATTTTAGAATATAAACCTGAGTATATTTACATGTTTATAAATATTGATTTGTAGTTCGAACTATAAACGGATTGAATCTAAATAATATATATTTTAAGTAAATATTAGTTGTAATATATAGTTACGGTAATTAAATAAATAAGACCAATCAATTTGATTATATAGACTTCACTATGTTATTCCGTCGCATTGAAAATGATGTTTTGGAATAATTCTAGTTAGTTTTACTAAATTATTCAAAAGTAATGTATAATTATTTTGAATAATTTGAGCAATTATTTTATTGTCCCTTTTCTCGTACTAGAAAGTTAGGAACCTTAACATCAATTCTTATACACCATTTACAAACTAGTCTGTTGTATTTCCTCTAATTTATTTCTTGCCAAATTCACCATAATTTTTCTCGAGGGATGCTTATTTCAAAGAATAAATCACTATTCTGTTTTTTTTTTCTTGTAATCGTAGATCCATTCAAAGTTTTGAGTCATGGATTCAGGTACGGGTTTCATCATTATAAAACTTTACATTAATCTGTATATGTATGTAAGATCTTTTCTATTTTCATTTGATTAATATTTTAAGGAAGAAAAGCAAAAGGATCATAGTAAGGAGGTTCTATTGTTAATGAGATAAGTAATTTTCACTCCCACGGTTGATGTTATTTTATTGGTGCAGTGTAACAAGTTGAGTATACATGTGGACGTTAAAACCAAAAAATGGTAATTTAGCCAAATACATAGAGAGCATTACTGTTAGTAGGTTGCTATTTTTACATGAAAAATTATAACTTGGATGTATCGTCATGATGGTTAAATGCTTATTTCCGCTTCATTTTTTTTAAAGGTTGGCGTATTCATAATTCATGCCCGCCAAATAGCTAATGATACATGGTAAGTTCGTTTATCCAGATATATTGTATTAATCAAAGCCTCATTTTCTTCTTAATTTATTATGTGCATGTGTACCTGTTCTGCACTCAAATATCTCAAATAGCAATCGCATTGCCAAATCTGTTGACGATCGGTATTTCATATGAAGGTAATTATTTAATCATTCTTGTAGTGGTATACCTGTAGGATTTCGAATACTGCAATGGACAAATATGATGGATTTTTTTTTAAAGAAGTAATGTAATGGGTAACATGTGATTACGAAACAAAATTAAATTTAGACCAAAAATGATAGGTTGTTTTGAGTTGTCATGCTGTAGTTGAGAAACTAACAAAACTAATTACCTTTAGTTAACAAATGACAAACCATCTGAAATTACTGAAGCTAGACATAATTTACATTATCTTATTTAAACTGAAGTTAAAAACGTATGCTCTTCACAATATGGTGCATATTGTCTTCGATAGTTATGAAGCAATCAAAGTTTTTTGTAATGTGAAATGAATTGCAATATATCATACCATACACCAAACATGTGAGCAAGTTGATCCACATCCCATAGTAACACTACGATTATATAATTCTCATTATTCAAAGACGGAAATTAAACAGGCAAGGACTATATGGAACATATATTATAAATGGACATGAATTTAAAGTTCAAACTCATAAAAGAACATTAAATGTGTGTGTATGTGAGAGTATTAATATATGTACACATATGTCAAAGAACTAAGGGCTAATTTGGTTCTCAATTTATAGTTCGGTTTTCTTAGTCCAAAGAACATGCATATGACACATGTATTTTTGAAAAACAACCAATTTGAAAATTGACATTAAAGCACAAAGTAGAAAATAAATTTAGTTTGTTTCTCGTGTTTTGAAGAATAAAAAGAGAATGCAAAACCATCCATCCCATCCACCAACCAGCCATCTACTCTGCCACCCCGTCATCGTCGTCGTAATGACCTAAAATTTTTAATTTCTCTTAATTTATTCTAACATTTTGTTATGAATACTGAAAACGGGAAACACAAAATGGAAACAAACAGGCCCTAATGTACATAACATGGATGAAGAATTAGTATTTTTTTAAGTTCATCTTGTACTTTCACGATATAGTATTATCTTTAAATAGCACATCTACATTAGGTCAGTCAACGGATAATTTAGATGCAGATAATTTCATATTCGATCTGTACTCGAGATCATTTCCAAATACAGCGTAAATACGGACGACTTTTGGACAATTATCCTATTTGCTAGCAATCAAGAAACAATAACTGCACATCTTTCATCGTATTGAAATACACATAAATAACCATAATGTTAACAAGAACTAGAAGAATAATTTTCAAATGTGGATGTCTTGATATCTACATCCGTATATGCTTTCTCGAATATCAAATATTTATTCATTTTTCAAATACAGAAATTACGAATTTTGGAGTTTCGAGTATTTGATTGATGGCCTTCTTTTTCTGCTTCTCTAATTTTTTGTGCATGTTTTAAGAATAAAAATAATATTCTGAATATGATATAAATCAGTGAAACCAAAACTGAATTTTGGTGCACATGTTGTAAATTTGTAAGTAGGGTAAATAAATAAAATATTTGTATGTAAACTTCATCCGTGCTAGTAATAACAATAATTCATTCAATGAATGAAATTCAACCGTGTCTTCTTGAATTTTCGAAAATACCCTCCACAACTTTGGAGAAATATAGGTGGAACAGTTGAACCTAAACAGGAGACCGCAAGTTTACGGCTAAGCTACGTTGTTGGGCCTAAAATTTGTGAAACCAACTCTCATGGTGGTAGGGGTGTAGATGGGCAACATTAGACTTCATAACAATTTTCTACATATAATTGCATGCCTTATGATTTCACCTCTTAGGTTACATACAACAACAACTATTATATTTGGACAATGTGAGACTGTTACATATATATATATATATATATATATATATATATATATATATATATATATATATATATATATATATAGCTTACGGGGTATCATCACAACTTCTAATTATTTTTGAAATTACCATTACCGATTGGTTTGTATAAATAGAGGAGTGCATAAAATAAAAAGAATGCCTTAACAACCTAATTACTCCATTTTATAATTAGAAGCACGATATATCAGTAGTGACTTTAACTTCAGCATGAGTGTAAACGATAACTGATAAGCTTACCCACGTAGCATAATGTGTCTGTCTAATAGATAGCTACTCATGTGATTCACTTGCTCAAGCTCTAACGCTTTATTTTTGTTTAAGGTCTTAATTAATTAATATTATCCACTAATCCGTTGATCGAAGAATATAGATTGTATATTGGATCCAGATTAATTGATTAAAGCAAATATAACACATCAGCTAGAAATCACACTCAAGTACTTCATTTGAACAAATATAACGGTTTCATAATAATGTTTTCAGTATATAAAATGGGATAGCAAATCAAAGGCGGTAAGAAGTCAATGTTTGCTATAGATAAAACAATAGTCTTTAAGTAGGTAAGATTATCTTCTTTGTTTGTGATTAAAGTAGTTACAAATAAGTAATTAAGAACAAAATTTTAATTTTCACATAATGTCAATGATAACAGGATAGGAATATTTAAAGACAGGATAGACTTACTGACAATGTGGATCTGGAGTGCTGATTTTTTAAGGTCCAAACAGGCTGCAGTATATAAAAACTAAATCAATAATGATCCATAAAAGTCAACTAATACATATGTCGAACACATATACGAAGCAAGAGCATGTACGCATTAATACATGTGTGTGTCCACTAAGAAGTGTACATGCTATGCTGCATGAAATTAAATTTTATGCACGCAAAACATTCAAATTCATGCACCATAGAGTCATGATTTTAGCATGCAAAATAATGAAAAGAATATCCATATCCATATATTTCTAAGGATTTACTGAAAAGACAGAAAAAAAAATCTCATACTACAAAAAGTTCAAATAACCTAAATGACTAGATGTATGCCCACATGGGAATGCGTATATACTCGTAAATTAACAGGAATATTGAAATACACTGCATGAAATCATTATGAATTACAAGTTTTTGAAGAACACTGATATTAAATATATGTGGTTTGTTTAATGTAGAATGATGCTCCATGAAAATTATAAATCTAACATGTGGCTTTGGTCTTACTTAGTAATCAATGAAACATGTTTTTCACATAATTTTACTCTTATTTTTAACTTTAGGGTCAAAAAAAGCATGGTTGTCAAAAATCTTAAAATCATAAGATTTTAATCCTGTTTAAAATCGAATCCCTACTTGTGCGATTTGATTTATATTCCGATTCAAATCCAGCTAATACGACATATTAGTAAAAATATTCATTCCAAATTCATATATCTAATAAACTTATTCGAGCCTACAATCTCAATTTTAATCATTTTCAAACAAAATAAAATCAAAACAAAAGAGAAAATGAAATTTAGCATTAGACATAGAAGTTGAAACATCAAAATAAATTTCAAACTGTGGGCAAACCTTAGAATATGAAATCTTTGAATCTACGATTTATGATTTAAATCCCATTTCAATTTAAAATTTGAAATTTACGATTTGAATCTCATTTTGAAAACCTTGAAAAAAGGTATAATTGCGCACAAGGACAAGTAACTCATTGCAAACTCAAACTGGTCGATCGTGTCTACATTGAATCTAACATAACGAGCATGCTAAATTACCAAAGCATTGGCTTGACATTTTTGAGGGCTCAAACAAGTTTAGATTATATTAAATTTGTTTAAACTCAAATTATTTTTTCATATACAGTAAACCTTTTTTTGCATACATAGGCTTTTAGCATTTCTTTAGGTTTGGCTAATTCGGGAAGCATGTGCTTCCAATTTATTTATCCTAACCAGATTATTTCTCACATAGTAGTAGGTCATAAAATATATGTAAGTATGGCTAAAAATAACTCTCCTAAGTAAAAAGGTATCTCCACTAAATTCACAAGTTCATTTTGATTGGGAAATTTATGACGATCTAAACATATGCATAATATGTTTCTATATTATTGCTTTCATTTATTTTGTTTTATGAATAATTGTATGTTTCTGCAGTGAAGCTGCAGCTGTAGCCATGCTTCATGCAACAGTTATGTCAAAAGGAATTTATCATGTGTACCATCATAATGTAAAAATAAAATTTTCGACTTAGCTTCAGATTGGTTCACAGATTTGCAATTACATGTATATCATTAGCAGTGAAACTTTAAATATCTCAAACCAAATTTAATACACACATGCACCTTAGACTAAGTTCAGTATACTTCATCCAACATTGAATAAACCTGTGTTTCGTCCAACATCAAACAAACATGCATTTTAGACTAAGTTTAATATACTTCAAAATACATGCACCACAACATACAACCTCTTAAACTATTGTCGTAAACAAAATAAACACAACTAAATCTACATTCATACTACAACCCAAAAATTACCCATGTGTGAAGCACAAATTCCAACCTAATTTGCTTGAAAAACTGATTAAGCAATATGTTAGTGAAAAAAATGCTGACAAATGCATGCAATATTTTAGGACAATTCACCCTAATTTTATCAACTATTTATACCGTCTCATTTTTATTAACCAAATACAATTTAAGAACTGTATTAGAAAAAGAAAAAAAAATCAGTTTCGGCCTAAAGTACAGTTTTAATTAGAAATAGGAAAAATTTCAATGTAAATGCAGCAATTTAAAATACAATCTCAGTGCAACTGCAACAATATATCAATCGATTAACAGAATATAGAAGAAAAAGAAAAAAATTACCAATTTCCTACGACAGACCAGATTTCAGATGTTGATTTGTCGAGCAGTCTAAGGAGCATCGCTGGAGTGGGGCAGCGGCAGCAGCACTGGAGGCTGCAGACGAAGGGGCACAGGTACTCGGACTGCCGTGTTCGCGTTGAGGACTGAAGACAGAAACGTCTTCTTTCTTACCTTTTTCCGTTCTTTTTCAGGATTTTAAGCTTATGGGCCTGGAAGCAGAGCTGCCGTATACCAAGCAAATTTCCCAGCCCATTTAACTGGGTACAACCGTTATAGCCATTTACAAAATCAATTTAAAAGGGTATAACCCGTATAACCCTTTAACGATTTTGACCTATCTATCCAGAATGATTTATTTATGGACCGAATAAACTTGGATCAGATCTAGGATTTATTTAGAAAATCGTCACGCCCCCAAACAAAAATCATTTAACAAACTGTTGGCATTTTTTATTTTTTTTATAACTTTAGAGAGCTATATAGTTTGTTCACAAAACCAATTGGTTAATGTGAACTATAGCCTCTTAGTATTTATCTAGAATCTTAGTTGATTATTTCCCGATGTGGGACTATTATTTTCATCACTCCCCCTTCACGTGTGTCGTATTTTGAGTCATCTACGTGAACATAGTATTTTGGATGGAGTGGGGAACGAATGGCGGTAGATGGCTCAAAATACTATGTTTACGTAGATGGCTCAAAATACGCCACACGTGAAGGGGGAGTGATGAAAATAATAGTCCCACACCGGGAAATAATCAACTAAGATCCTAAATAAATACTAAGAGGCTACAGTTCACAAAACCAATTGGTTTTGTGAACTGTAGCCTCTTAGTATTTATTTAGGATCTTAGTTGATTATTTCCCGGTGTGGGACTATTATTTTCATCACTCCCCCTTCACGTGTGGCGTATGTGCTTAACCGGCATATGTTCATCACTCCATCCAAAATACCATGTTCACGTAGATGGCTCAAAATACGCCACACGTGAAGGGGGAGTGATGAAAATAATAGCCCCACATCGGGAAATAATCAACTAAGATCCTAAATAAATACTAAAAGGCTATAGTTCACATTAACAAGAAAAACAAGATTGAGATGAATATGATAAAAATTGGATAGATAAATTACTTGTTTTCTTTTCATAGCTTCAAATGATGGTTACAACAGTTATATATAGGATTGTTTTTGCTAATAACAAAGAAACACATTGACTACATTTATGCATTCATGAAACTCATGCTGTCCATGCGAATTTGTTATTTCCAAAGGAGTAGTTTGAAAGTCACTTTGGATACAAATTACCCATTCAACACCTCTTCTTAATTTGTAATCCGAAAGTGATCTTCAAACCGTGCAAGTGTCTCAAAACTCACAGCTTTAGTAAATTTGTCTGCAAGTTGGTTCTTGGTGTCCACAAACTTCAACTGGATTTCTTGTTTGGCCACAAGTTGCCTGATGTAGTGATGACGAATTTCGATATGTTTCGACCTTGCATGAAAAACTGGGTTCTTTGTCATTGTAATGGCAGACATGTTATCGCAAAGGATCGAAGTTCCACTGTCATGATGCTTCTCAATATCAGCGAGAATTTTTCTAAACCACACCGCTTCACAAGCTGCTTCATTCGCGGCAATATACTCTGCTTCGGCTGATGAAAGTGAGAACATTGATTGCTTCTTTGATGACTAAGAAATGATATTAGATCCCAAAGAGAAAACAAATCCGGATGTACTTTTGCGATCGTCAAGTGATCTAGCCCAATCACTATCGGTGTAACCGATAAGCTTATTTTCTTCCTCTTTGATATACCTAATCCCAAATTTTCTCGTTCCTTGAAGATAGCGCAGAATTCGCTTTGCAGCAGCAAAATGTAACTTGCTTGGGTTATGCATGAATCTTGAGACCAAACTGACTGCATAAACAATGTCAGGTCTCGTGTTTGTCAAGTAAATCAGTGACCCGACCAAGCTTCGATATGTGCTAGCATCGACCTTGGCTGCGCCATCATCCAACTTTAATTTTTCATTAACAGCAAGAGGAGTGGAGATAGGCTTGCAATTATCCTTTTGAAATTTTCTCAGCAATTCTCCAAGATATTTTTCTTGAGAAACAAAGATTTCTCCTTTTGATTGACGAACTTGAATTCCAAGAAAAAACTTCATTAGTCCCAAATCAGTCATTTCAAATTCTTTCATCATGTCTTCCTTAAACTCTTTTACCATAACAGGATTATTTCCCATGTAGATTAAGTCATCAACATAAATGCAAACTATAAGAAAACCAAGTGCACCTTTCTTTGTGTATAATGATGCTTCACTTGGACTTTGGTGAAAACCAACCTTCTTAAAATAGCCATCAATCTTAGTGTTCCAAGCATGCGGTGCTTGCTTCAGCCCATATAAGGCTTTCTTGAGACGATAAACTTTCTTTTCTTCTCCATCAACAATATACCCATCAGGTTGTTGGATATATACCTCCTCTTGTAAATCGCCATTTAAAAATGCCGACTTTACGTCTAGTTGATAAACAGGTAGCTCCATTTCAGTTGCAAGAGCAAGAACAATTCGAATTGTCTCCATTCGAACAACCGGCGCAAATGTCTCGTTGAAGTCAGTGCCGGGCTGTTGAAAGTATCCTTTTGCGACTAAACGGGCTTTGTGCTTTTGGATTGAGCCATCTTCATTCAATTTTGTCTTGTAGACCCATTTTACTCCGATCACGTTTTTTCCATTAGGTAGATCAACGAGCTCCCATGTTTTGTTCTTCTCGATACTTGTTATTTCTTCGTCCATAGCCTTTTGCCAAACATCTTATTTTACTGCTTCTCTAAAAGTTCCAGTTCCCTTGCATAAAAAGCCACATTTGCTGTAGAATAAATGTCTGCTAAGCTACGATATTTTCTTACTGGACTTTGAGATGAATCTCCAATGGATTTTGATGAGGTCGGGTCCGGATCAGTGGGAAAAATAGGAGCTTCTTCAGTAACCGTTGGTTCTGGAAATATTGGAGAAGATGAGTGCATAGGATTCGACTTTGTTTGTTGATCTTCTCCCCAACTCCATGACTGTTTCTCATCAAAAACCACATCTCGAGAGATAACCAGGTTATTATTTTTAGGATTTAGCAACCGATAGCCTTTCGACTCATCACTATAGCCAATGAAAATAAGCTTCTCACTTTTTTCATGAAATTTTTCTCTTTTCAGAGATGGAATATGAGAATATGCAATCGAACCAAACACTTTGAGATGTTGTACCTGCGGTTTCCTTTGGAACCAAGCTTCATATGGAGTTCGATCAGGAACCGCCTTCGTCGAAGATCGATTTAAGATGTAGACTGCTGTGAGCACAGCTTCAGCCCAGAAACTCTTTGGAAGTCCTTTCTCCGCCATCATGCTACGAGCCATTTCCACAATCGTTCGATTCTTGCGCTCGGTAACACCGTTTTGCTGTGGACTGTACCGAACTGTAAGTTGCCTATGAATCCCTTTTTCTTTGCAATACTCTTTGAATGAGTTTCCGATAAATTCTCCACCGCGATCTGTGCGAAGAATTTTGATATTCCTCTCACTTTGGTTCTCCACCAATTTTTTGAATTCAAGGAATTTTAGGAAAGCATCAGATTTTTGCTTTAAGATATATACCCACATCATCCTGGTGTAATCATCGACGAAGAGTAGAAAATATTTGTTGCTGCTAAGAGAAGAAGTTTGCATTAGCCCGCAAATATCAGCATGCACTAGCTCAAGAGGATCCTTGGCTCTATATGAAATTTTTGGAAATGGTTGACGATGCATTTTTCCAAAAATACATCCTTCACATGGACTTTCCTGCTCAACAATGTGTGGGAGACCAAAAACCATATTTTTTTTCTTCAACAAAATTAATCCTTTATAGTTTAAATGACCATACCTCAGATGCCAAATTTTTTGGTCATCGCCGACGACGGTGCTTTGAAGCGCACATTCCTTGGTTGATGGCAGACTAAGGGGAAAGATCTTGTTTGGAGTCATATTGATTTTTGCCATAGTTAGATTCTTTTCATTGTTAATAATGGTGCAAAACCATTATTAAATTCAACTTTGTAATCTTTCTGCAGCAACTGTCCCACACTCAATAAATTTTGAGCAAGACTGGGCACGAAATAGACATCCTTGGTGACATTGATTTTTCCTTCTTTGGACTTCACTGCAATTGCTCATTTTCCAGTGATCTTATGCCCTTTGCCATCGCCGAGCCTTACTTCAGAGGAATATGACTCATCAAGATCGACGAACATCTTTTTATTTCCTATCATGTGGTTGCTACAACCACTATCCACATACCAAGTATTTTCTCCATGTTGTTGAGAATTCAAACAGGAATAAAATAACTGCTCTACCTCTTCTTTTTCTGTGAAATTTGCTTCTTTTCTATCACCATCTTCTTGATACCAGCAATCTTTGTGAGAGTGAGTTGCATTTTTGCATCTTTTGCACTTATATCGACAATTGTTTGTGTCGTGGTTGTTCTTCTTACAGATACGACAACATTGATTAGATTTTGGAGTGTTAATACCTCTGCCTCCTCTTCCTCGGAAATTTTGATGTCTACCACGACCTCTTGCTTGAGAAAAATTTGGTGATGGTTTTTCTTCTCTTGTTTGTCATCTTTGTTGTGCTCTTTTTGCGAGAGATTAACTTTTCCTTGAAAAGCTTGCTCAAATTCAGATTTGAAAATCTGCTCATTCTCTTTTCATGTGCTTCGAGAGACCCCATGAGTTCATCAAAAGATAACTTTGATAAATCCTTAGATTCTTCGATTGCGGCGACGACATGTTCGAACTTCATTGGTAAACAACGAAGTACTTTCTCGATGATCTTCTTCTCCTCTATAGTGTCTCCATAGCTTCTGATTTGATTTTCAATAAGAGAGACTCTAGAAAGAAAATCTTGCACTCCCTCATTTTCTTTCATCATTAAATTATCAAAATCACGCCATGAATTTTGTAGCTTGATTGTGATAACTTTTTCATGTCCTCCAAACTAACTTTTCAATATTTGCCAAGCATCTTTCGATGTCTTAGCTGTAGTAATTCGTGGAAGAATGGATCGATTTACTCCTTGGTGCATTAAAGCCAAAGCTTTTGCATCTTTGGTCTTGTTCTCCTTATGCTCCTTCTTTTGTGCATTCGTGAATGCAGCCACCTCTTCTGTAGTATGAGGCGTGAATCCCTCTTCAACAATGTCCCATAGCTCATGAGACATGAATATCGTTTGCATAAGAAAACTCCACTGTAGCTCATGAGACATGAATATCGTTTGCATAAGAAAACTCCACTGCTCATAATCTTGACCATTAAAGACTGGAACACCTTGTTGTGTGTATGTGAATGCTAAATCATTGTTGTTGGAGGAGGCCATTGTAAGAGAGAAAGAAGCCAAAGAGGGGCTCCGATACCACAAATATGTTGGAGTTTGATGATAAGAAAAACAAGATTGAGATGAATATGATAAAAATTGGATAGATAAATTACTTGTTTTCTTTTCATAGCTTCAAATGATGGTTACAACAGTTATATATAGGATTGTTTTTGCTAATAACAAAGAGACACATTGACTACATTTATGCATTCATGAAACTCATGCTGTCCATGCGAATTTGTTATTTCCAAAGGAGTAGTTTGAAAGTCACTTTGGATACAAATTACCCATTCAACACAGACTTCCTCGACCTAAAGCTGCTACTATCGCCTTGTGCTTTGAAATGGCCATATCTAGGTCCGTACACCATTGCTTGAATCAACACCTGCTAAAAAATATATACCTGAGCTTGCTTCTATGAACCGCCGTCGAAGAATCCACACTGTGCTTGACACTTCCTGTTCCTGAATCTGAGATTTGAAGGTTGTAATCTCGCGGTCCACTCTGAACTGTAGGTGGGGGTTGCTGCCCCTTTTCAATGGATTGAAGATGTTGAAGACTTACTGGATAAATATGTGGTATTACTTCTAGTCATTATGCTTTTTATTGCGGAAGTAATGTTGGGGTCCAGATCTGAATTTAAATAGATGATATCGTAGATGTCGTAGTTCAATGGAGATGCCGAGTGTGATGGCTTGTTTCTGAATTAGTCATGACTAATGTGTTTGATCAATTGTGGAATGTGTTTGATGAAATGACGAGGGAATTAATATGAAGAAACATGAGTTTTAAAGGAAGAAGATGATCAGAATGAATACAAGGATAAGGAGATAGATGAATTAGGGGTAAGAAAGATTCCAGATCAGATAAGTGGAGAATGGGGGAATAAATTAGGGATTAGAGGAATAACACAGTGATTCAGGAGCGAGAGAGAATAATAGTAAGGGTGAGCATAAGAGAAGGTGGGAATAATTTCATTAATTCGCATATCAATTACATGCTTGACCTACTATATATATGCATAGCAGAAACGGCTATATTTGCCAACACATCATACTTAATTACAATTTAGATCAAACAGCTAGGGTTTAACTTTCTTAATGCAATTGTTGTGCACGTGCACATAACACACTCGTGCACACTCCTTTATCCCTTTCTCTGATCATCCACCATGGCCCAGATCGATGCCTCTGGCCATCGTCAGTCACTTCCCCTAATGAACTTTCACTGAGAAGCCGCCGGAGTTCCCCTTCATCATATTTTCCAGATTTTTGTGCATGAATGCTTAGGGTTAACAATGTAGAGTTGTTACATCTCCCTACCCCTTCAAGAATGGACCTTGTCTCAAGGTCCAAAGTAGGAAAGCGACGAATCATTGACCAATAGTCCTCCCATGTGGCATCCTCCTCCAATATACCCTTCCATTTCACTAAAATTTGCACAAGAGCCTTCCCTTGTCTTGGTACCATCCTTCTATCCAATATTTTATCAGGTAACAACACTTATTCCTCTTCAAAGCTGGGATCTTCATGTTGAATTACCATATTATTCCCAAGCTTCTTTTTCAGCTGAGACACATGGAACACTGGTGAATCTTAACATGTTCTGGCATATTTAATTTATAAGCCACCGAGCCAATTTTCTCCTCAACCTGATAGGGCCCATAGTACTTTGGAGAAAGCTTATGTATTCTTTGATTCGTTGCTGTTATTTGTCTATATGGTTGAAGTCTGAGGTATACCCAGTCCCCTTTTTTGAATTGTCTGTCACTTTTTTTGAGGTCAGCATATTTTTTCATACGGTTCTGTGCCAACTTTAAACTATCCTTCAAAAATTCTAGAGTGACATCCCTATTGAATAATGCCTCTTCCACTTGTTCTACCTTTGATGTGTTTGGTACATACGTTAATAAAGTGGGGGGATCAATGCCATATACTGCCTTATAAGCGGTTGTTTGTATTGTTGTCTTCCAAGTGGTATTATACCAGTATTCGGCTAATGAGAGCCATTCTACCCATTCATGAGGTTTGTGGCTGAGAAAAAAAAAATCTTAAATACCCTCTAGGATGTTATTAATCATTTCGATTTGCCCATCGCTTTGGGGGGGGGGGGTGATATGTAGAGCTGAGCTTGAGACCGTATTCCTGTAATTTAAACAACTCCTGCCAGAAAATACTTGTGAAGAGAGCATCCCTATTGCTTACAATAGTCTTCGGCATGCCATGTAATTTAAACACCCCATCAAAGAAAACTTTGGCTACATCTTTAGCAGTGCAACGGTGACTTAGGGAAAAGAAGTGTGAATATTTGTTGAGCCTATCCACCACCACAAATATTATAGACTTGTTGTGACTTTTTGGTAGGGCAGTAACAAAATCCATGGATAAGTCCAACCATTTTTTTTGTTGGAATTGGAAGTGGGTGCAATAACCCTGGAAGCTTCACATTTTATGATTTATTTCTTTGACATGCTTCACAATTTTTGACAAAATCTTCTACTGCCCTTTTCATATGTTTCCAGTAAAATATCAATCTTATTTTCTTGATGGTTCTCTTGAATCCAGAATGTCCTCCCAATGGGGTAGAGTGATGTTCTTCTGTAATAATGTGAGTTAAGGTTTTAAGATGGTGATCAATGAAAATTTTCTTTTTGTAGAATATTAACCCGTCCACCACCTGGTACTTATTGCTGTTAACCTCCTTTTCTTCAATTTTCTTTAATAACTGCTGGTAATACTCTGAAGTCATAAGTGACTTTTTAAATTCTGGTAGCCAAGGAGTTTGAACAGAAGATATAGCATAATTTTGGAGCTCTACAATGTGTATATCCTTTCGAGAAAGTGCATCTGCCACAATATTTTTAGCACCCCTTTTGTATTCAACTTGATAGTCAAATCCATGAAGCTTTTGCCAACCATTTATTTTGCAAGCCAGTGTGTAACTTTTGTGTCAGTAAATGCCTTAAACTTTGATGATCTGTTTTGATAATAAATTTTCTACCCATCAGATATTAAGCCCATCTTTTTGTAGCAATAATGATTGCTAACAACTCCTTCTCAAATGTGGGTAATGCAAGATTTCTTCCATGCAGGGCTTTACTCAAATAAGCAATGGGTCTTCGGTTTTCAGAAAGAATAGCCCTTACCCCTTGACCACTAGCATCACATTCCAAAATAAAGGGTTGAGTAAAATCAAATAAAGCTAATACCGCGGGGGGGGGGGGGGGGAGGGGGTTATGAGACACTGTTTCAGTTTCTCAAAGGCTTGCTTAGCTTCATTACTTCATTTAAATGCATTTTTCTTTGGCATTTCTGTCATAGGTTTAGCAATAGTTCCATACCCTCTAATAAATTTTCTATAGTATTCAGTCATCCCTAGTAAGCCTCTTAATGCTTTAAGAGTAGTTGGAAAAAGCCATTGCTTAATGGCTTGCGCCTTGCTTGGATCAACAGCCACACCTTGTGCCGAGATCACATGTCCCAAATATTCTATATTTTCTTTGCACTTTGAAAGTTTAATTACCAACTGGTTTTCATTTAAAACCTGCAAAGCAACTCTAAGATGATCTAAATGCTCAAATCAAGTCTGGCTATAAATTAGTATGTCATCAAAAAGTACTAAGATGAATTTTCACAAATAAGGCCTAAAAATATTATTCATCAGTGACTGAAATGTTGAAGGTGCATTCACGAGGCCAAATGGCATGACAATAAACTCATAATGCCCATCATGGGTTTTAAAAGCTGTCTTATGTATGTCTAAATCATGATTCTAATCTGATGATAACCAGATTTTAAATCTAGTTTAGAGTAATATTTAGAGCCATTTAATTCATCAAGCAATTCATCTATAAGAGGAATAGGGTATTTATCTTTTACTGTTTGAGAATTTAAGCTCTTATAATCAATGCATAGTCTCCAAGAACCATCTCTTTTTCTTACCATCACTACTGGCGAAGAGTAGGAGCTAGTATTATGCCTAATAATACCCTGATCTAACATGTCTTGAATGATTTTTTCCAACTCATTTTTAATAAGATAAGGGTACCTGTAAGGCTTGAGACAAACATGCCTTGCATCAGACAGAATGGGTATTTTATGGTCTACCTTTCTTTTGGGAGGTATTCTAACCTGTTCAGAGGTTACTGCAGGAAACTGATGCATAATTTGTGCAATATCAGGGTGAACATTAAGTAGTAATTCTCGGTTAAGGGAAGTTTTAGTTTGATAACAAACCATCATTGCTACCTGCTCTTGTATTATTTCTTTTTCTATGGCTCTTTCATCAATTATTTTGACTTCATTTTGTTTGATGCCTTGCCATGTATATGCTTTCTGATTATACATAAATTTAACTTGCAATTTTTTAAGATTATAGTAACTTCCGCTATTTTTTCATCCATTGTGCCCCTAAAACTATTTGACATCCATTAAGGGGAATGAGTAGTAAGTCTAATGGCATTTTACAACCCCGACAATTAAGAACTACATCATGACATATACCAGAACCTTTTAATTTTTCCCCATTATCCACCATAACTTCATAGTTTTTAGATTCATCAATTTTCAGATTAAGTTTTTGAGCCAAAGTTTCATCTATGAAGCAGTGGACCTAGGGTCTATTAGTATTCGTACAGTTTTACCTTTTATAGTACCTTGTACCTCGATTATAGATAAAGCTGGAATCCCACACATGGCTTGCAAAGTGATAGAATGAGTCATGTCTAAGCTATTGTCACATGCAGTTTCACTGTTGCCTTCGGTTGGTTTGTCTGAATTTTCTTCGTCAACTTCAAAGGACATTGTACCTTCCAAAATGTGAACTTGGGGCTTTTATATTTATGATCTCGATGCCAAGGCTCTTTACATCATAACAGATATTTTGCCTCCTCATTTCAACCAATTGTTGTGGAGTAAGACCCTTACTTTTTGCCAATTTTTCAATGTGGGTAGATACCTTCTCTGAATTTGTTGGAGTATTCTTGGAATAATTTTGGCTGGAGTTATTTTTTGAGGAGGTAAAGGGGCGGTTTGTCTTGTTTTTCTTGGTTTGATTCCAAACCCTTTCAAACATTTTAGCTAAAGTAATTGCTTGTTTGTAATTACCAGGCCTAGAAGTTAATACATCGTATCTAATTTCTTCTCTAAGACCACCTATGAACCTATCCAGAAAGAATTGTGGTGACAAAGTGTCAAGAGTAGCTTGTAGTCCTTCATATTTGGAGAGGTAGGCCGAGACTATAGTGGTTTGTTTTAGCTTCACTAATGCTTCATAGGGGGCCTCTATTTCTTCATCATTAAATCTGGTTAAGGTTTCAGCTTTGAATATAGGCCAAGTATTGGATTCAGGAATGTTTTTGGTATACCATCCATACCACTTGAGAGCATCTTTCTTTAGATAGAAAGATGAAATTTCTACCCATAAGTGTTCTTCAGTTTGATGAAACCTGAAGAATTGCTCCACTTGATTCAACCATTCTTAGACCATTCATCCCCAGTGTAAACTGGAAAGTCAAGTTTTAGATTAGGAAAGGGAGAGTTCTTGTTCTATGCATCAGTTTCTTGGGATGTATGATTCTAGTTTAAAGAATGTTGAAGATTCTGGTTATTCGAACTGGTGTTATACGGAGGTAAGGAAGAGGTAGATCGTGGTAATGGTGGATTTGATGTTGGTAAATTAGTTCTGGTTTGAGGATTTGATGCTAATATACCTTGCTGGTTTGGTGAGATTGATTGGCTACTGTTAGCTTGTGTCTTAGATTGTTGTATGTCTTGAGCCACAACGTTCAACACATTATAAATTCCTCGAGTTTATTATTCATATCTCTTGCATTTCTATCCAGCTTCCCTTCCAAAACTTGCACTGTTGCTTCAAGATTTTTCAATGTAGAAGAGGTCTGGTTATTAACTTCTTGTTTCTTCCAAGCCTCTTCTTGATCTTGAAGAAATGCCTTGAAAGCAGCGTTTTGATCGACAGTCTGGGGTCAGAATCTTTCCCAGATGTGTGCTCTGATACCAATTTGTCACGGCCAGTTTCTGAATTATTCATGACTAATGTGTTTGATCAATTATGGAATGTGTTTGATGAAATGATGAGGGAATTAATATGAAGAAACAGAAGAGTTTTAAAGGAAGAAGATGATCAGAATGAATACAAGGATAAGGAGATAGACGAATTAGGGGTAAGAAAGATTTTAGATCAGATAAGTGGAGAATTGGGGAAGAAATTAGGGATTAGAGGAATAAACAGAGTGATTCAGGAGCAAGAGAGAATAACAGTAAGTAAGGTTAGCATAAGAGAAGGTGGGAGTAATCTCATTAATTCGTATATCAATTACATGCTTGACCTACATATATATGCATAGCAGCGACGACTATATTTGCCAACACATCATACTTAATTACAATTTAGATCAAATAGCTAGGGTTTAACTTTCTTAATACAATTGTTGTGCATGTGCACATGACACACTCGTGCACACTCCTTTATCCCTTTCTTTGATCATCCATCGCTGCCTCTTGTCCATGTCCTCCCTCTGGCCGTCGTCAGCCACCTCCCCTGAGAAGCCGTCGGAATTCCCCTTCATCATATTTTCCATATTTTTGTGCATGAATGCTTAGGGTTAACAATGTAGAGTTGTTACACTGAAGTTCTGCTGTGATGTTGGGTAATATAGTAGATCTGGAGTCACTGCATGCGCATCTACACTACAACAAAGTAAGTCATGAAACCCAAGATGTTGAAGGATGAGGAATATGGCCTTGTTTGTGTTTGATTATACTGCCTCTAGTTTCACTTGTTATTCTAATTTCAAAAAACAATATTTTCTTACAAGATTGTTGTTAATGATATTTGTTTTTGTCTTTCATAAACGACATCTAATGTTGATGCCATCTTCTTATAAGATTGTTATGTTGTTTAGAATGCAAGAATACGTAAATATTATTGTGTTTATTATGTGAATTGAAATCATTTTAATTCCATAAAACGATTGCACTCCTATCTAAGATAGTGTTTGGTTTACCATTTTAAGTTTTGGGTTTTCGTCCATACAAAAATGTGCACGATCCATGTATATTATGGAAAACAACCATTTTAGAAAACAAAGTTAACATAGAAAATAAAAAACAACTTTTATCTATTTTTCATGTTTTGAAAAATAAGAGAAACTTCTTCCTTCCATGATTGCTACATCCCCTCCGCGGTCCCCTCCATCTTCATTTCATTCTACCAATCCTCTTTTCACACTTTTAATGTTTTGTAATTAATTTTGAAAACTCAAAACCTAAAACTCATTTTTACCCAAACGCACCCTATGTTTTTCAATTGTTTTTGCAGTTGGTTTTGATGCTATGTGCAAATGTCAAATTTCTACCATATTTCATATTAGTATACGCAGTTCATCACATTTTGAGGTTGTCTTTCATTTTGCATTTTTTTGCTGTCTCGCTTCTTGCAGTGCTTTTTTACATTATCCATGTAGTATAAGGAAACTAATCTACTTGCTCATTTTGGTATATGTTCCTATAAAATAAAACTTTTGATGTAATAGTCGATAAATAGGTTTAATGGATTGGATTGAATTGACCCACTATTAAAGAATTGGGTCAGGTTTACTCATTTAATAAATGAGTTAAATGGGTTGGATTGTGGATCTATACTTTTTTTATATAGGTTGGGATAACTTTAACCAACCCATTTAGTATCCAACCCAACCTATTTGACATACATATCTAGAGGTAATCTTCTATCGAAGGAAAATAGGCAAAATTTTGAAAGTAGTTACTTTTCAAATAATTTCGCGTTTGCAACTAGTTTGAAAACTTATTATCAAACAAAACTGATTTTGATCAACTGTCATGTCAACAACTTACCGTCCTGCATAGATGCGACTATGAGTTGTTCCATGACAATTTTTTCCATTCTTTTCCCTCTTTTTTTCTCTAACGCAACTCAAAGTTGCATCCATGAAAAATTGATTCTTATTTTCAAAAATATTTATACCAATTGTTTTATATTTCAAGTTACATGGATCCAACTTTGAGATGCGTACATGACAAATAAACGTAACAATGAGGTGTGCACATGGAGAAAAAACACCGACGCAACTATGAGTTGTCGTCCAATCATGACGGTTGCAAATTCATAGAAAAAGCTGTTGACTGAACATAAACTTGCTGCATTTGATAATATGTTTTCAATATAATATCACGAAATTATTACGAAAACCAGTCTAGTTCGAAATGTGTCTTATATAAAATTTGCATTTTGGTCCTTCTTTCAAATATAGTAAACAAGTCGGTATCTCGGACTTGGTAGAATAGGCCTAATATTATGCACCTTAAAAGGGATTTTTAAGCACAAGGACAAAGTCAACAAAAAATTTAGCCATAAGGACAAGAGGCTAAAATTTTAGCCTTAAGGACAATTTTTAGTGTAAACGGAGGAATTCAGGGGCCCACTATGGTTTCATACTTTACACTAAACTTTGTTCTTATAGTTAAATTTTTGCCTCTTGTCCTGTTGGCTAATTTTTTTTTTCGTTTTGTCCTTCACACTATTTTCCTGTTGTTTGTTTTTTATATCTACTAAAAAATAGATATAACTTCGCTTATTGAAAACGTGTCCATTAAAAAAAACTTAAAAGAAAGAACCCATGAAGGTACATTTATTTATATAGTATTATTTTAAAAGTTGCAGGAATTGTCCTAACAATGCTAACTAGCGATTAAGTGAGTATCCAGTCAATTCATCTTTCCCCATATGTCAAGCTGATCTTAATCATTCGTTAATAAATCATCCAGATGCAGCGGATCTTACATGGTAATTAAATTATGGTGATGTGTAGATAAGACTAAAAATATGTGAGCATAAAGGATCTGATCTTATGAATATGACTAGAAAAGGAAGATTACCATCCGTAGACCAAAATATAATAACCAAACTAACATATGTAGGTTCGAAAACGCTAATGAAGATTTTGCTAAGTAAAATACCACAATAAATTGTGCAAATGTTATTAAACTTTGTTTTATTGAATATATTTGGACGAGTTTAAAAGTTAGATAGTACACTTCGAGTGCAAACACTGCTTGACTCTTTAGTGATTTACTTATGTACAGATGACGTGACACCCCGCCGCGAGACCCACACTAACAAGGAATATTACTAAATAATATTGTCTACTAATGCAGAGAATAGGGCTGGTTAGGAGCGATCATCTGCGAGTCTTGTCTTAAACAAGTATTAAGTACGTCGATATAGTACTCTCTTTTTTTCCATCTCAAGTAGATCGACATATTTAATTCCTCTCCAATACAATACTACAGTAGCTGTGGATCGATCTAAAACAAAAAAAATCAATAATATTAAGTATCACAAATCACACAACAATAAACGCAGTCGTGTATACAGATACAACCATAGTACAATACATAGTGTCACATGAGTCAGTGGTTCTAAAGACCACATATATATATCGAGTCCAAAAGGAAGATAATATACATCAGGGTGCACATAATAGAAAAATTAAACAACTAGTCTAAAATATGCATAAGCATCCCCAGAATGTGATAGAATATCCCTAAGTTGAAGCTAAATAAGCACGTATCTACATCTGGAACTTACCTATCACAACTCGGTATGACCCAAGTATATAAAATATGCGAGTCAATCTAGCTAAAGCAAGATCATTAGAATATGGTAGATGAAGGGTTACAACGTAGGGGAATAATTCTATTCAAGGCAGTAAGAGAGATTTCTGTTAGGAACAATTTATGGGTCCTGAGATAAATGCAACTGCAACACTAAACATGTCATTTTGTCACATTTTTCTACCTTTCAAATTGTCATGGTTATTACCGTGATAAAATTATAACAACAACATTCGATATAACTGCAAATAACATTTAGAATCGTTGCGTCTTGTGGTTATTATTTAAGTACTTAAAACTAACAAGGGGTTATGTGTAAATTGCCTATTTTTTCCTTCCCATCTGCACAACGCATTCTGCTATTATCCCAAAACTATGCTTACTCGCATTTTAGAATTTCATTTCAAACCCATTTCCTACTCTTCTCCTTATCGCTCGATTCGCTGGCCAAAGTTTCTTGCACAGTTCGCACTAGAGATTTAAGTTCACATCGATAATCTGGGTTTGATTCCACATCACTTTTCACATGGAGATTTAGTGTTTAAGTCTGTATCTATTGTTCATGTTGAGATTAAGGTAAATTCAAATTCTTTTGCTACTTAGTTGATTTAGATTTGATTTTGTTTCTATTTATTTGGAATTTCTAATTTGACTTAGGGTTCGATTAGTTTCTATTATAGGTAAATATTAGTTTGATGATTTTGACCATAAAATCATTTATCAAATATTCCATTATTTGATGATGTTGGGCATAAAATTTAGTTTCTATTCTCGAATGCACTTATATTGTTTTTAAAATGGAAAATTTCTATATTTTTTTAAACTCCGCTCTCGGGACTACTAGTCTATGTGATTATCAATGGTAAGAGGTAACATTTTTTATAGATAACTTGTTATTGTTGTAATCAAGCTACGCTATTCTTGTTAAATTTCAATATGAGAGAAAGATTTAGTTTAGTTTTCTTCTTCTTTAATATATCATACAAGAATTTTTATTGATAACATGAAATGCTAAAACATTTACTAGGGAAAACCTTTTGGTTTACCTTACATTTGAGTATACTGATTATTTTTCATGACATAGAGCTTAGGACATCATAATTCTTCCTTGTATAAATTAACAGATCCAGTATGATGGACCATGTATATCATGTACCTTACTGCAAAGTATGATAAAAATAAAATAAAGTAAACGTGAATGGGTAACATATTTCTAGAACTTGAGTTTAATCAAATTGATAAATGTGAATGGGAAAAGTATGGGTATCCTTTTATCGTGTCTGACTCCTCCTCTTCGAATTCTGGAAGTCTTTGTCCGACCAGTTCTCTCATAATATATGGATATTCTCCATTCACTAACGACTCCATATACCTAAGTCCACATAATAAGATTGTGATTTGATCTTAAACTGTAATTGACACACACACACACACACACACACACACACAACCTTCTTTGTTGTTTACCGACCATCCAAGCATAAACTCCAATGCCATATGTCTCACATATTTATCTTTAAGTGAAACTAAACATGGCTTGTACCACGTGCAGTTTGGCACAATTCCAATTTCCCTTCCCTATATTGAGCGAGAATGAAACAACACAATGTATGAGAAAAGACTCATATCTTAAAAGCACAAAATCATATCAATTCCTATTAAGTCAAACCTTTTGTATTAATTTTCAATATCAAATTCTTAGTATTAATTATTATGTATGTATCAAATTTTAAAGAGATGAACTTTGTAGGGGTTTCTATAAAGTTGAACAGCTGTCGCACTTGCAAATGGGAGATTGTAAGGAACAATATATGCTTCAGTAAGAGAATAACTATAGGGCATCCATTCTAGAATTGCGTAATTGTGTAGTAATTTTACCAATTGAATAAGCAAAGCATTTTTTTTTAAATTGGTTCACTTTATTGCTAAAACCAATAAAAACCTTCTTTATAAGCCTCGTTAAAACCCTGTAATCCCCCTAACCTAAGTGGGTGCCTTACAGGGAAAAGAGTACTTATAAATTTGGTATACATAACAAAGAAAAACATCTTTTACTATTCGATTATTACAACAGAAATAGAAGAGAGATGTATATCAGATCCAAACAAGCTCCATGGCCCAAACCAGGCCCATCTTCCCTTCAATCTTCCGCTAAAATTCAAAATGCCTTTTCAAAGTCAACTAGTGTCCTTTAATTCAATACCCCATCTACCCAGTATCATTTTGTTTCTCCTATCTCGAGTTGTCCTAATGCCATTATTGCTTACCAAACAACCAATTTCTCTTTCAATTTTCCAAAGACATACCTTTGATTACAATCTTCTACCCTGAAATACCCTCAAGTTTCTTTCTTTCCAGATGAAATAGATAGCACTTGTGAAAGCAGCACAAGCCAAGTCCTTCAATTGGTCTTTTCTGTTAAAGCTATCATGTATGAGATTAGCTTCTTCTTTCAAATCTATAAGATTCAGAGAAAGATCTAATTTTTGCTTTAAAGATGGCCAAATAAATGCAGAAAAGTCACAATAAAAAAAATAAGTGTTGTATAGTTTCAGGATGATTGTTGCATAGAAGGCACACTGGGTCTGAAATATTGCTATGCTGTTGAATTCTATCCTTAGTGTTTAATCTGCTAAGAATTGCTAGGTAAGCAATAAAAGACATTCTTCTACTATTTTTAGCGTGCCATATAACATTTTTTTTATGCTCATGATTTCTCAAATAATCCCATGCTTTATGGAACGAAAAAAGACCACCTTCACACTATTCATAAGTATCATGACTTCTGTTTGGATATGTAGATATGGAATTGATTTCTTCTAACAATTCTGTAGTGGCAGGATGGATTTCTAGTATAAAAGCTTCATTTCTGATGATACTACTAACTCTCTGATCAGCAATTCCAATTAAATTCAATCTATTATAACCAAGCAGATCTACCAAACGCTGACAATTAATCCAAGGTTCATACCATATGTAAGTTTACTCACCATTAACAATAATTTTGTTGAACAACTATTTAGAATTTTTCCTTAACCTTAGCAATGATTTCCAAGTTGAAGATGCATTATTATCTAGTGCCATTGACCAGAAATATTCGCTCTTACAATATCTATTATGTATCCATTTACTCCATAGGGATGTATTAGATAAGAAATTCCACAGTATTTAACACATGCTGCCTTTTTGAGATCTGATAGATTTTTCAACCCTATGCCTCCTTCTGCCTTTGGCCTGCTCAATTTTTGCCATGAAATTTTATATGATGTCCCTCCCCATATGCGCAAATTGATTATATCTTGTCTATTGTATACTCTTGGATTTGATAAATGAAGAGCTAATATAGAATGATGGGAGTAATAACAGTATTAATCAGTTCAGCTCTTCCTGCAAAGCTAAGCAATTTAGTTTCCCATCCATTAATTCTACTTTGTATTCTCTGAATAAGTGAATTACACTCTCAATAATGCAAATAGTTGGAGGATAAAGGTAATACCGAATATTTGATAGGAAAAGAACCTTGCTCAAATACCAAAATATGTTGTATCTCCCCTGAATTTGTAGCTGAAATACTAAAGATTTTTTTTTCTTTGTAGCATTCACACTCAAACCAGCATATTTGTTTAAATTCTGAAATATCTTCTTTAGTGACTGAGAATTAGATACTGACAATTTCCCAAATATCATGAGATCATCAGCATATAGTAGGTGAGAAATAATAGGTTGAATTGCATAACTAGGTTGAAAAAGTTTTAGCCGGGTTGCCTCATCCATCATGTAGGAGAAAAATTGCATAGCAATAGAAAACAAATAAGGGGATAACGGATCTCCCAGTCTAATACCCCTATTTGATGTTATAAAACCTTTTGGGACACATAGAATCATGATAGAATAAGTGGCAGTTGACATACATTCATATATGAGATTAATGAAACGTGTAGAAAGTTCCATTTTTGACATAATGAAACATATGAACTCTCTATTAACTTGATCATAAGCCTTCTGCAAATCTACTTTAACACACATTTTAGGCATCCCCCTTTTCTTGAAATCCCTTAGTAATTCATGTGCTAACAATATATTATCCCCAATGTATCTTTCTTTGATAAAAGCACTTTGATTTTCTGAAATTAAATAAGGCAGAAAGTGTTTCAATATATTACATAAAACTTTGGAATTGTTTTTTATAATAGACATTACAACAAGCTATTGACATGTAATGTGCTATCTCAGATGGCCCATCATTTTTTGGGAATCAAAGTGATGAATGTATGGTTTAAGGATTTAGGCAATTTACCTGATATGAATATATCAGAAATAGCCAACAATAGTTCATTTTTCATAGCATCCCAGTAAACTTTAAAGAACTTAGCATTTATGCCATCAGGCCTAGGACTACACTCATCATGTAAGGAGAATAATGCATCTTCTGATAAATCAATTGATTTTAAAAGAAATTGCTGACCTTTCGAATTGATAGTAGAAATAGGGTGAAAGCTTGGAAATTCTGTAATGCTTGGTCAATTAAACATGTCTTGAAAGTAATTGATAGCTTCGGCTTTAATATCCTCAGCTTTATATATTAGATTCCCATTTTGATCAATTAAGGCTCTGATGTGATTAAAAAATCTTCTATTTGACATTCGAGAATAGAAGAATTTATAACTTGTATCAGCTTGTTGATGCCATGAAACCTTAGCTTGTTGTTTGAATCCATTGAAGTATATTTGTTGCAAATTCTGATATTCTTTCTTGGCCTTCAGATAATTGTCATATAGAAAAGTATCTTCAAAGTTACTATCAGCAGCTTTTTCAAGTTGAGTTGCAATTTCTTCAGCTTGTTTGAGGTTAGCAGAGTTTTTGTCCCTCAATTTGTTCCAATTTTTCAGTTCATTTTTACAGTGTTTAAGCTTTTGCATGAACTGATAACTATGATAGCCTAAAACCGCTGCATTAAAACCTTTTTGAACTGCATCATTATAACCAGCCATGTTATGCCAATCACTTCTGTATCTAAAAGGAAAGCCCTTAGTCTCTATAGTAGGAATAAGCTCAAGTATAATGGGGTTATGATAACTTGATTTTCGAGGACAAGAAAGAGCATTCATGTGTAGAAAAGATGCAAGTATTTATTATTTACTAGTATTTTGTCAATACAGATGTAATTCCCATTCTACGCCAAGTAAAATTAAATACCAGAGGTTTGATTTCCGATATTGAAGTTTGTATTAAAAATTTCTAGAATTCTCTAATCTATTGGAAAGGAACAGATAAACCTCCTCTTTTCTCATTTGGGGATAAAACATTGTTAAAATCACCCATAAGAAACCAAGCATTATCAATCATTTTAGATTCATTTTTTTTTTTTTCCATAAACTGAGCCTTTCTGCAAAAACATTACTAGCATAATGACTGAGAAAACCATCCCAAACCCACCTTTGTTATAGACATTTAATGTCAAATGTTGAGAAGAGAATGATGTAAGTGCCACATCCCAGACATTAGTGTCCCATATAAGCATAATTCTACCAGAAGAACGAGAAGAATTATTTGTTAATGACCTCCAAGAACCGGGTAATAAAGAAGCAAACAAAACTAAGTTAGTAGTAGATAGCTTTGTTTCTACTAAACCAACCAAAGTTGATTTAGTATAATTCAGGAGAGCTAACACATCCTTGATACGAGAAGTTGTGTTCATTCCCCTGACATTCCAAGTTAACAACGTCATTTAATTAAGGAGGAGCTCCTTCTATTCCTTTTAGGAGGAGCAATAAATGAAGAAGAAGCCACTGTACTGTCACCTTTCAAATAGTTTGCATTCTTGTCTACCATATTTGAAGCATCTATTTGTTTACCCTTATCTTTATTTTCTGCCTTATCTCCTTGTGCAATTGCATCTGCTATAATATTTAACTCATCTGGAATTAAATTTTCAGGTAGTTTGGAGTTCAGAAAGTCAAGGTCATCATCCGGTATAGAAGAGTTAAGTCATAAATCATTTTCAGAGGTATTTGACACTGATTCTTTAGTAGCTTGCTCTGTTTCTATATCTTCTGATGCATCATTGGTATCAATTTGTATATCAGGTGGAATCCAGCGAGGGTCTTTAGATACATCATGAAATATGTCCTCATGACCAAACAAATTACATTGAAGGCATTTAGAAGGAACAAACTCATATTCCACAGATATATTAATTTTAGAGCCATTATGCAATAGTATGGGGATTTCTACTTTTAACTCAAATAGAGTATCAATCGAAAGTAGAACTCTAGCATACTTTGTGAACCTTTTATCTGCTATATTCTCATCAATTAGTAAAGGCTTTGATATACAACTTGCAATCATTTAAATGGCATCTTTAGTCCATAACTCCATGGGTAGATCTAACAATCTGACCTAGATTTGGACTTCGTCACTCTGTTTTTTAGTGTAATCGTATCCTGAAGACCATGCTTCTATCAAAAGAAGCCTACCAAAATATGAGTATGTAGAACTTTGTAAGATGCGAGAGAAATTAGAGTTGTTTTCAAACTGAACAGCAAAGTCATAGCAGGGAGAAACATGAATATGAAAGTTACCCAACGGCTTCGGAACCCTCAAAATGTACTCTTTGAGCTTGATGGAGGATAGTCTAAAATGGATCGGGATCAACGCCACAGTATTGATCCAAGCTTCTTCAGATTTGTTAAAAATCTTTTCAGGAATAAAGATGTACTCAGATGTTGGCTTCACAAAATTTAAGCTTCAAGCAGATAAATCCTGTTTACGATTAATATTTATATCGATAGTAGGATTCGAATGTGGATTTGATGTAGCTGATATGGATTGGTTTTTTTTTCGATGAAGAAGGACGAGGAGGAGGCTGAGAATGTAGTGGAAATCGTGAGTTGGTTATGAGGCAGAAGACGCCATTAAAAAGTAAAACAATTGAAAATTATTAAGCAAAGCATATACATGTGTGTGTGTATATATATATATATATACATATATATATACATATATATATATATACATATATATATATCTTGTTGAATGTTGCCAACGTTTGACCCTATCTCTGGATTCTTGGAAGCATATGGCTTGTTCGTATAACACAATATTTATTTTCTCACCACCTATTGTGCACCTACTCGTGTATGGTATGTTTCCCAACTACATTTTTACAAGATAGCAATTTTTTTTTGGTAAAATAGTTTTTGATGCAGAAATGCAAACAATAGGATTCATTTGCAAGAAAAACTATGGATATTTACTAATACGATTTGTCTGCATATAAAATATCAGAGCCTTTGAAAAGGTGCAGTAAAAATTTACATGGTGAATGATGTGCAGTGCAGTCCACCCCAGGTTGCGAAATACAGCCTACCCCGACAATGCAATGCAGTTTTTTTTTTTTTTAATTTCTAAATTTGTTGCAAGAAAATATATTTTAATTTGCCATGCTTTTAAGGCATTTCATCATGCAACTTAAATGCTTTATAATGCTTAAGATGCAGATTTTTGTTATAGTTTAGAGGCATTTCAACATGCATGTAACATGCATCAACCAATTTAGTATTTAGTGTTATCAAATTTTTCATCAACCTCCTTTCAACCCAAACAATTGCATGAATTATTCATGCAAACCATAGACAATAAATTTCAAAGATCTATGATAAACACTTTCATTCTTATCAGTCTCATCATCCAACAAAACATTCTCTAGATTTAGGCATGCATAATTCTTTAATCATATATTAGGAAAGAAAAAAAAATCAAACTTCACTCACCATAAACTCCAAAAATGCAATTTTCCAACTCTATATCAGCTAGCTCTTTGATTTATTCTCTTTCACTTTTCTATTACTAACAAAAAATCAAAAACCCTAAATTGACCATCCATAAAAAGACAAGAGAAGAAATTGGATTAGACTTAGGGAATACTTACAATAAGAATTGAGAATCTTTTCCTTTAGATTTCTAATTTGTATGAGAAATTGGATTGGGATAATAGGTTTATTAGGAAGAGAGGAGCTTTAGTTTTCTAATTTCTGTCCGAGAAAATTAAAATTTAAGTATTGATACCATAAGTAGGAAATCGGGGTGAGAGGGGTTTTTATCCTCACACCCTTCTCTAGATGCTTCTTAACAAGATTCCCATTCTCTTTTTTTCGTAAGGAAACATAATGATTATTTGTCATTTCATATCTAGGCATTTTATTTACTTTTTTATTTTTAAAGATAGTTTCTAGATTTCTCCATATGCATTTAAGAAAAATGATTTATTTTTATTTTTATTTTATAACATGAAAATTTACATAAATACTCTTATTTATTTAAACTTTACATTTGGCTTTCTATATCTCATTTTTTTTATACAAGAAAAACATTCACTTCTTTCAATAAACCTTTCCAACATTATTAATTATTACTTGTTCGTTATTTTATTTTGTTTTGTTGTAAATAATGTACTTTTTAAAAAAATTAGCAAATTAATTCAATCATTAAATAAATTCTATCGTTAGAACAAAAAGATATAATTCGTTCTACCAAAACATATAGTGGCTCATCGACCGTTTATTTTCCTCTCATTCATGGCACTCATTTGTATATTCTTTATATTTATTTATTTTTCTTTTTCTCCCTTTTTTAATCAAATTAATTATTTGATTCTCAGTTCAATATTCCAAAAATAGGGTTGTTGTAATGAACCGAAGATTTTTGACCTTGAAAATCGAAACCAAGCACCATATCGACTAATCGAGCATTGAAAACACTGGATCATTAATAGAAAGAGATTAGAGGGGGAGATAAGAAAGAAAGAAATATTAGAATAAAAGAAGAAGAAAAGAAGAAACACACAACACATTGTAGCGAAACAAAATTTAATATAGAAATAAATCTTTATTTAGAGCTTGAAAAAAAAAAAATACTTACAATCATCAGAGTACATCAACACATTTGGATAGTTATAGTAACCTGTCCTCATATACAATCAAATACTAGATATCATACATCTGAACACCTCCAACTCGTCTATGGATTTCGCAACAACCGATAACCTGGACCTGCACAACCCGGTCTAACTCGAGCATTACAAACACTGGATCAGCCCGGTGAACCAGAGTGAGAAAAACACACTAAATTTAAAGGTATCACATAACTTGATTTTAATGTCAAGAAAAGAATAATCGTAAGGCCGAATCCACATATAAACATGGACGGTTTTTACCTTACGATAACCCAAAACATTTTGTAAAAAACATATCTTTTCTGATATTATAATAATGTCTAAATACAAATAAATATCAATCTAGCAGAACGTTTGCATCTCACGCTCTGCATATATAATATACAATTAAAACCGCGAGCGCTTATTGGAGAATGGATTTCCATAGCAAGGTATGGGCAACCACCTTTCAGACAATGTATCGCTAGAGAGGAATACACCGAGTTCAACAAGAACATCTTGCAACTCAAGCTAAACATGACCGACCCCTCATTTCGCTTGAGAGTACCGAATATATTGTCACCTATGGTTGGATTCAACTAACCGTTCCCAGGAAATATAGAAGCGAAAATAAGAGCAAATATGAATATTCCCTAAATTGGTGACAATACACCCTAATGGGAGTGACCCACATAGCCATGTGACCTACCCGATTTTTACCATTTCCTGGTAGATGAGGCTTGAGGCCATACTTGTTCGTTTGGAATCTCTGGCCACCATCCACTTTGAATGCCACATTGTCAAATCTGCCAAATCACTAATTGACGTCCAAAATATACTCTGGATATAAAAGAAGTGCCCCTCTTTTCCATTGGCTCGGTATATTTGTAAAAATCAACGTATGTGGTTTTGTAGGAAATACTCTGTCAGACATTCGTCCATACAAGTCATCCAAAACAAGATGAACTTAAGGTACTCTCCTACTGCATCCAATATAGAATCACCCCATGGATCAGTAGCGAGAAGTCCTTATAATCCATAGATTCCAACCACGACAGAACCACAATATATCTCTGGTTGCAATCCCTGCGATTGTTAGCAGTTCTTTCGTTTAATGAAGATCCACAGTCTTTAATTTCTCCATCTCTAATCAACATCTTCACATATTTGCTGGTTTGGAATGGTTTTCGAATATAAATTTGATCCTGGTCTTTTCGTACCATCAATCGTATGGGTCAGATTTGATAGTCAGTTATTTAACTATCAAATAAACAACCATTCATCCAAAATAAAATAAATCTTTTGATTCGGTACCCAACATCATTTAACCTCTTTAATTAACCAGTCTTTAATTAATATTCAAAACTGCTAATTCAGAAAACATTTATTTTCTTATTTAAAATAAGAATAATAAATTTCCATCACACTTCTATTTCATTAGACCCTCATCGTACATTGGTAAGTGAATGAATCTCTCAGCATCAACCCCAAGGCCGAAACCAACATCAGATTGACACATCGAAAATTACTCAACCAACCAATGTCCAACGAGTTCCAATTTCTTAGAAAGAAACATCGTATTCCATTTTACCCTTTTCAAAACGATTATCTTTCATTATAATCTCACTAATCATTTCCAATTTTATTTAGATTAAAACTGACTAAAATAATCCAATTTAAACTTTATACATATATATTACAAATTCCATTTCAAAAACTCTTCACCTTTCATGTACAAAACCATTTAACCATTTGTTCACAAATTCTTTATTAATATCTTGGAATTCCCATTTATTTATAATTTAGTTAATTATAAAAGCATAAATAAATTTTTGACATTTATGTTTTAAAATAAACATTGTATTTCAAATAAATAAATTATAACTTTGAAAACGTTCACAATTGATTTAATATCGATTTCAAAAATCTTTCCTTTTATCGTCGGTGCTAAAGAGTTAAATATCTGTTAAAGTACAAAACCATGAAATATAAACCAATTTCACATCTAAATGAACACAACAAATCATATTGATAAAAATTATCAATATTAGTGAGGAATCCTGTTGGATTCCTCCAACCTGTCAAATCCCTGAATCCAAATACATTACCTCAAAATAATATCAATATTCATGAGAATATACAATTTAACTGATAATTTCTATAAACATCGAATAACAATAATTTAAAGTCAACCATTTGATTTACCACATTTATATAAATATAAACGTGATCAATAAGGTAAGTTACCTTAATTGGTTCCAATCGTTAGAATAACGATTTGGTTTTCATTGAAATTAAACAATGTTTAATTTCATCGGTTCAATCAATATATGAATATATAATTAACAAACAATCAACATTAGCCACCATAGTACACAATTATAAATCCCAACTTGTATAAAATATAAGTGGGAAGAACTGAGTGAGTTTAACTCACCTTGATTCCATCTGTCTTTACACTACAACAAAATATGTTATTAATAAAGTTATATAATAACGCATTACTCTCAAGTGTTATCATTTACACCGCTCCCTTCTCAAAATTATTTACGTCTCCCTCGACTTCACGTGTAATGCTCCCCTCGCCAATTTTTTCACGGTCTCCCTCTAACTTCACAAATTATTTTCTCTCTCCCTCCAGAATCATTTCAGCTCCCTCTCAAACCATTTTGCCTCATAAAAGTAGGTTGTTTCTCTCCGATCTCCTCACCCAATCGAAGAAAGCAAACTCTTCTATCTCCAATCTCCTCAATCGATTTATCAAAGATAGGGCGGGTTCTCGCATTTTGGATTTGCTGCTGAGTAAGTTATAAATAAGTTAATGGTCTCGTCAAAAAAACCCTAGTTTTCCAAATCAAATTTCAGATTTCTTTACCATTTTCCACCATGGTACCTACTAAACATACAAAAACCTCATCCCAAAAAGATTCAAAGAATTTGAAGAAGTGAGGCACGTTGCCCAACTCGATTGGAAAGTAATTGATAACCGCATTGATAAACCATTCATATCATCTGGTCTACAGTTTGCTCCTTTACCAGTTTGTTGCTCTAATTATAATTTTCATTCATTTTGTATATCCCATCCTTTTTTTCCTTAACATATAATATCAGTATAGTTAATGCACAGAGAGGATTACATCTGTTTGGGCGGAAATCTAGAGTTGCATATATGTCAGATGTTTCACGCATCCTATCGAGCACTGAATATGGTCAGCATGATGTATTATAAATGTTTACAGTTCATCTTTAACAATTTAAATTATATTAAGTAGCCATTGCTCCTTATTTGTTTTATGTTTACACCAATAGTTAAATTATGTCTTGTTCAAATTTGAGTGGTTGTGTTTCCGCCCTGCATGATGTTTTCACGTAATTAATTCCACATGACTTTTTCTACCATGAAGAGTCATGTAATATAGAACCAAAAGATCAAAGAAATTTGTAAAGGGGGATGATGAAAATAATGAAAGCTTATAAGACTACATTAGAGCAGTAGTATGGAAATGAGTTAAGTGTGTGTTAATCATAAGAAGCTATGTAGCGAGTATAGATGCAAGCGGCTCTACAAGAATTAGGTTGAGATGGGGGTATTGTATTGACATGGCAATAGTAACGGCTTAGAAATGCTGAAGAATCACATTTGAAATAAATGAATATAAGAAAAAGCTTCCAAAAGGAAGCAGTAAAGCCAACATATTTCAGGAATTAAAAATTATGTTTATTTAAAATTATAAACTGAATATAAGGTACCTATTTTTTTTAATTCTTTCCCCTGTCTGTTCACTTCTTCCCTCTTACTTCTTTTTTGGCAAATTTGGTGCTAACATATATTATTGAGTTGCAAAATATCAAATATGATTAGTACTAAAGGATAGACAGTTATATATGATATATTTAGTGTTATTATATATTAACCTTTTTTTTTACAAGAGTAGCATATTTAAACACATTATTATTTTTTGGTCATTTTTATGGTAATCATGACTTTTTTTCTCCATGTTGCAGCCATTGCAAAACCAAGAGCTGGACAACTTGACCTTCTCATTCTTAACACATTGTACAAGGTTTCCTCTCCCTATTTACAGTATTAGTTTTATTCCATCTACTGCATCATTCTCATATGGTGGTTTTTCTCTATGAAAATTTTCCAACCTCCCTCAGTAAAACTAATCTTCACACTCATAAATGATCAAATTCTAACACACAGACTAGTTCTCATATAAATTTCAAATTTCAGTTAATTGGGTCTTCCATGCAAGTTCATCTCTATGAATATGCTTTTGCAATCGAATGAAAGTTACATTTTTAAAATAACCAGCAGTACTATATACTTAGGTGAACACAGTAGTGGCTTTGACTATTATTTAGTAAAATAATTAGAACTAGTGAGAATGCTGCATCGAAATCAGTGATAATGTAGAACTGCAGTATTGTTTGCTCGCTGATCTACTGCATGTCTTTAACTTCTGATATGTAACTATTGGACTTGTGCCTCCATGGTATTGGAAGTGTTTCTTTTTTCTAGAAGGCATTTGGCTTTGCATTCTCTTTCTCTGTTTTTGCTTTCTCATTTCAATCTATTTATCATTAAAAAAAATCTTACATTAATCATTTCCTTTTATAGGAAGGCAGTCACAATACTCATTTCTGTTTACCCCAGGTATTGTAGAATTGGAATTGCAATGAATATATAACCCAGTCAAGATTGGTCTCCCAAACTTATCATATATTCTCAAATTCATGTCTATATTTAATTTCATTGTAGACACTTGAAGCAGTTAAGAGGATATGTCCAAAACGAGCTCTTATCATTGGTATGACACATGAGTTCGATCACGTTGAAGATAACAAGAAACTTGCAGAATTGTCTAACGGGTATCCCTTCATCAACCGACCGCTTTGTGAAGATTATCCCTTCATCATCTATCATTTATTACAATTTCCAAACTATTTTTGCAGGTTTGCCTTCAGTATTTCTATGGTGAACATGCATGTGTTTTATATTATTGTTCTTTAAATGAGTCCCAAATATGCAAATTACTGAGGCCAGGAGATTTGACTCTAAGTTATATTTCTCTATCCCTCATAATGAATTGTTGTTATTCATTTGACTATAAATATTCATTGCAAATTACTTCAGTATCTAATTGTTTTGAGGCCCTATCCATTGATGATGAACCTATTTTGGTTAAACCTATTCAATCTACTTCGATTGATTATAATGATATTATTTGTAGTGGGCATAATCTTGAAGTCAGGGATGTTGTAGGTTTTTATGATGTTGTTGAGTCTAAGTTTATTAGGGATACTGAGTGTCTTGATAGTTTTAAGGATGTTGCTGGTAGTTTGGGTTCTTCCACAGACTATGATATTATGAATCAGATTATCTAATTTGTGGGAGGCAGTATAAGGAGTTTTTTTTTTTTTTACATTTACTATATCAAATTTAGGAGGCCCATTTGGAGTGAAACAATTCTGTGCCATAATAAATCCTCCTCAATCCGGAACCCTTGCTGTTGGCTCTGGTAAACATTTTTTTTCTTTCCTTTTCCTTTTATCATTTTCTTCTTTTTCGGTCTCTGTAAAATTTGTTGTACATGGGTTTAAACTTTTTTAACTCATAGTCTTTTGTTTGGTTATAAACTATTTTTGAGGTATAAAGCTAGACCGTTAAATATGGCTATATATGATGGATACATCATGATCCAACCTATGACATGAAGGGTTGTATGTAATCATCACTATGAACTCCAGCTAAGATTTTCTATAAGACACGATTTTTCATGAGACAATTGAACTGTCTAGATTTACCAATATTACCATATTGGGTATTCACTCATTTCATACTAGTCATTTTTTTACATTTAGTAGGTGGAAAAAAAGACAAACTTAAGGACAGTGTGAGTGCATGATAATAATTGGTGGTTGAAATGACCTTGCAATAATGTAAATTTGATATATATGACTTCTATGTACATGCAGCCAAAAGAAGGGTTGTATTTGGATCTGGGGCTGACCAATTTAAGTTTCGATCATATATGTCAATCACATTAAGTTGTAATCATCGCGTCATTGATGGTAATAATAATATCACCAACTTTGCTTTATTGTTTATTATTCCATATCCTATTATAATTGAGCATGGAATTAACAATCTTCATCATCTTTTCAGGTTCAGGTGCAGTTGGTGCTGAATGGTTGAAGGCATTTAATGGGTACATCGAGAAACCTACCTCCATGTTTCGATAAACTGTCGCCATTGTGCAATGGTAAATTATTTTTTGCTTTATGAATAAACCCGCCTCATATAGTTTATTAGTAGTATTTTTTTCTCATTACTGTCCTTGATTTACTTGTTGTATTCCTCTAATTCTGGGCATTTTTTGCTGCTGTACTGCAGAATCTATCAACATTTTCATTATTCATTTTTAACTATTTACATTTAAAAATATAATGTACATTGTTACCCATTTACTGACACGACCCAAACTTCCCCGTGAAGGAAAGCACGGATGGCGTTGAGGACGGCACACATCGGAACGCAAACAGAAGAACATTTCATTGTTTATTACATCAATTCCATCAGAATACAAGAATATAGAGTATGAATAAATACTACACACTTGACAGATATCAGAGATTTAAATTACATTTAAATATATAGCAGCGGAAAAACAATACAAAACACAACTGAAAGTAATACACAGATATAGAGCTTTCCGAGCATCGTTCCAGTCGTAAATCAGGATCCTGTGAATATAAATCTGCAAAAACCCAACTACTAGCTGCCCGTGTCGAAAATAAGGGCACCCAGAGTTTAGGTTAAAACAATAAACTCCAGGTCAGTCATGTGACTAGTGTGAGAACTAAAACAGTTATTAATTTGATTTTAAAGTTCGGTAAATCAAGGGACCACGTCGTATAACACGGAACGGGTTTCCTCCTAAGAATACCAGTGCATAGAATAAACAACGCAATGCCTTTTCGAAAAATGAGGCTATTATGAGATCCAGGTCCCATCACACAATGCATCGCAAGCCGGAGGATAGGGTTTTCCCTTATAATAGCCAAACATGCTTAGTACGTTTAAAACAAATCATTTGATACTATTATAAGTGTATAGTGTCAAAACAATTTCAATCATAAATATCAATCCTAGGAGACATGGGTACCATTTATCATGTCGCCATACTAGGCTCTACAAATAAAACCGAAATATCTCGTATTGGAAATTAGATTTCCGTCATGAGCCGAGGCCAGGGGCAAGCTCCTCTCTGCTTCGAGACACTCTAGCAAATGTCTCAGGACTACTCTCTCTGGGTAACCCTTGAATGCTTCAGGGCCGGTCCACACATACGTTAGTGGATTAGTATTCCTGAACACACGTTTCCCGGTCCTAACAGTCCTAAAATTGAGGCGACTCGCATTCCAACAACCACATAGGTAAAAATAATATAAATGTCATCCAGTTTAAGCACTGACACTACCTCTAGCTAGAAAGAAATGTCGTGTTCTCCCTGCAGTCACTATCCCGTTTTTGACTCACACCGAGGTGTGAGGCTCGCGAATCCACGCTATACACAAAGATGCGCCACACAGGCCGTGCTTTGATCATCAACCATAAGACCTTGCTTTTCAATAGAAGCCTTGATCATCTGCCACTTAGTCATGCCACATAGGCAATTCACTCCATGCGACTGATGTCCATCGATATACAACCTCTGAGCTTGTACGTCTCAGAGAAGGACGTTAAGCAAGAGAATAAATTCTCCGCCGCCAAACAGATGTATATTTAATAAAGATCAATCAACACAGAATAAAATTCAATGTTAGACACACAGTCCATTTACAAGTTCGTTTTGGGTCCGAACGAAACCGGAGGCACTTTACTCGCATATCCATCGATCTCCAAGTACGTCTGGACGATCACCAACTGATTCCCTCCTCTTGGGTGTACAACCCAATCAAGATCACCAGTAATCACCCAAACGATGTGAAGACTTCCGGTCTTCAACCACTGTCTTCCTCTTCGACATATCGTCGAATCGGTTATTCAGAATGGGTATAAACTGGCCTTTTTGAATAACCCGCGTATATAATAAACAAGTGTCATACAAACACAACATACGCCTCATTCCAATTCATCAGTCACTAACCGTAAATTAGCAGGAGAACAATTCCCCAGATATTAACCCCGAAGGCCGAAACCAACATCAGATCAATACCTAGGAAACCATCCTTCTTAGCTAACCTACAGTTAGTTTCTAAATTTCACATTCTTAGGGAAAGGTTCCCATTTATTTTATCAAAGATAAATTCTTCTAAATTTATTCTTTAATCTTCCTTTGGATATCATTTTAAACCATGTTAAGGTTTTCCAAACTAGTCGGGATTAGCGAACCACACCGAAGTAATTATTTATTTTATTTCCCAATCCAAACCTATTCATCCCATGGAGCAAAACTGTAATACTCCATATCTAACACCATAGTGTTATCGGTAAATATTAAATACCATTTCACGTTCAAATCTAATTAAAGATTTGGAGCAAAACTGGTGATACTCCATTCTCGATCACTTTAATCTGATTAATGATTCATTAAAACTCCACTTAGTTTTAATCTTCTCAAAAATCAATATCTTGTCTTTAACTGGGTTAAAGAACCAACGTTATCTAAAACACAGTTCACGATAAACCCAAAATCACATTCTATTGTTAATCGGGTCAAAGAACAGGTGTTATTCAAAACACCGCTCACGATAAACCCCAAAAACCAATTCAAATTCAATTCCAATTAAATACTAATTAACTAGACGATTTCACTAAATCTTAATTAAAAGATTTATTCTTTTCTAAACTGGGTTCAAGAACAGTGTTATTTAAGACACCATTCATGACGAACCCAAAATCCCATTTGATATTAAATACAAGGCTCTGAATAGAAAATATACAGGCTTATATTCAATATCAAATTATGAAACAAACAAATATCGTATTAGAAATAACGATATAAAATATATCTTTCAAATTTCCACAACCATATATGTATAATCACGAAATCCAACTTCGAAATATTCCGAAGATAATTTCGATTCAAATCCATTCCAGTTCAATTATTGGAAATTCTGGTTACTTTTAAAACCACTTCGAATCCAAATTATTTATTCGAAAATAATAGATTATATTTCTAGTTCAAAACTAGTTCATTTCGATAAAAATATATTTTTATCCTTTCAAATGTGAAATTTTTCATCCCAGTTCTTTCCAATTCATATATTATGATTTCACACAAATAATTGATATTTTTAATAATTTTATCGAGGCCCGTACAGTCGGTTTTCAATAACGGCCACCGAACTGCACTTACAGCGACCTTTTCCAATTTTGATTCGGACATAATTCCAAATCCAACCATTAGATTTCAAATTTCTAATATTCATTGAAAAGCTCTTTTCGATACGAACCCAACGGTTCCAGTTTTAGGAGAATCCGACGGTCGGATCTCCTGTAATGTCCATTCGAAGTCAATGGTCGCGCGTTCTATTCAGGCTATTTTATATATATATATAATATATATATATATTATATATTTCGTCGATTTCCTTTTAAAAACGTATTTTATAAATCGTTTTAAATTCATTTTCGAAACGATTTCAACTTCAAATTCAATTTCGAATCAAAATTGAATATTCCACATCATCGATATACAAATGACAATATTTTCAAAACGTTATATTTTGAAATCACTTCCTTTTCTATAATCATTATAAAAACGAATATAATCGATATAAATATCGCTCGGGTCAAAATAGAGCATCTCTAATCAACACGGCTTTATATTTTTCAATAACTTCGTTATTCTATTCAACAAATGAATATTTATTCTATTCAACACATAAATCTATATTTCTTTCAACACATGGCTATTCTCAACACATGAGTACTGTCAACACATGACTATTTTTGTTATTTAATATATTTTATAAAATTATGATTTCTATCGTTTAATTTTATATCAAACTCTACCCGTAAATTAACAAGAGAGCAATTCCCTAAATATTAACCCCGAAGGCCGAAACCAACATCAGATCAATATCCAGGAGACCACTCATCTTATCTATTTTCCAGTTAGTTTCTAATTTTATATATGATAAAGATGTAAATTTTATTGTTAAATTATTTTACTCAACACATGAATATTTTTAACACATGAATATATATTTTCTTCTATTCAACACATGAATATATATATTTCTTTCAATACATGAATATTTTTTTTCAACACATGACTATTCTCAACACATGAGTATTGTCAACACATGACTATTTTTTCTATTCAACACATGATTCTTTATTTCATAATTTTCTTTATTTTCTTAATTGGAACGAGGCCCAATAAATTACCATATGATGTTAATTATATGGATTCCATACAACGTATGTATATAATAGCAACGATGAATAATCAACCATCATCCAAAGTGCACCACACAACTGCATAAGCATTAAATATAAATAATTAACGCTTACACAGTCCGTCGACCAATCGATCGACATACAACTAAATAATTGGGATTAGTGTACGCCAAGTATCATCCCAACACCTATGTGGGGTTTCAATCCACAAATACTAAATATTATTTGTGTAGTTGGGCGATGTGTAAAATTTATCGTCCCAATCAATATCCTTCAAATAGGTGTACATAAACAAACCGTCTGCTTTGTAAATGAATATTTATTTATTCACATTCACGTTAAAAATTATATTTTTTAATGTTAATAATTTTTTTCAACACATGAATGTTTTATTATTCATTTCACCTCAACATCACAAACAAACTTCACAACACATCAAACAAGCATACAAGTCGTTCATGGTCTGTGGACGACGGGTGTCGGGTGCTACTAAACACCATCTGCATCCTAGTATATATTTGAACTAGAAAAGAAAATTTAAAGTGAGAAGTTCTCACCTTCGGGATCCACTCCGCCAGTTTTATTTCTGAATTTCAGAACCGTCGAGACAAGCCTGACATTCCAACGCAGTCCTCTCTACGCTGTTCATATTAAAAATCACGTTTTCACTTCAACGCTATAAAAATCGCATTTTTATTTCACTATACATATAATAAAAATTTGATTTTTATTTCGCTACAACATATATAAAAATCGTATTTTTATATTCTCTATCTTATAAAAATCAGATTTTTATAATCTCTACTATATAAAAATCATATTTTTATTCTCTACACCATATAAAAATTATATTCTCTTCACTCTATAGAAATTATATTTTTTATTCTCTTCTAAAAACCATATGTTTATATTGCTAACTTCATATATAAAGATCGAATTTTTATCGCTAATTCATATATGTAAAAATCTAATTTTTATCTTCATGAATTCATTGTTATTCATTTAAATAAAAATCAAATCTTTGTTATAAACTAAAAATCCTACCTTTAACTAATTTAAAAACCAATTCTTTTCTATAATAAAAATCAAATGAAAATCATGTTTTTATGAAAATAAAAATCGTATCTTTACTAAGTTAAAAATCCAAATTCATGAATTTAAAAATCATAACTTCTCATGTTAAAAATCACTACTCTTTCGCCTTTAAAAATCATAACCTCTCATGTTAAAAATCACTACTCTTTTTAACTCGATGTAATATAATAAAAAAAATCATTCCTTTTCTATATTTACAAATCTAAATATCACATATTTTTTCCAGCTAATCAGGTAGAAAATAAGTAAAGAAATTAAATTAAAAATAAATAAACTTACTGTTGTAATCTCAGAGGGGGGTGTAGATGGCGGTTGAGGCATGGAGGGGTTGAAGTTGGCAGAGGGCTCAATCGGCCGGCGGTGGGCCAAAGGGGAGGTGGAAGCAGCGGTTTTTGGCTATGGAGGGGGGGTCTCGCGCGAAGCGTTGCAAGAGGGAAGAGGAAGGAGGAAGAAGGAGAAGAATCGGAGGGGGGTGCCATTACCTGGGGCGGAGCGGCGGTGGGGAGGCACCTCGCGCCGGCGGCGGCCTGGGCTAGGGCTTCGTGCCCTTCTTCTTCTTCTTTTCTCTGAAATTAACTTTAACGGGGAGAGAGAAAATAGAGAGAGGGGGGTGTTTGTAAAGGTTTTATATATTTTATTTATTAATTATTTTAAATTTTGAACTCTATAAAGTACCCTTTCCATTCGAACTCGAAATCGAACCCACCGACTGTCGTCCCTAGCGTATTACCCCCATTCCGAACACAATGGGATATGTTTCGCAGGCCAATTCGATCGTTTCGATCAGTTTTTGTCAAAATCAAAATATAACTCTATATATTGAATTTGAACGTGCATTTCAATTTACCGGGGCCACCAGCTAACTAGAAAAAATCCCGAAAAATATTTTCTAGCTTCGTATTGACGATATGGTCCTAACAAAACTAATTTCGTCAAATTCTGAGATCGTTTGAAGAATGGCCATTTTCCAGTCGATTAAAATCAATTGAAACTGGTCAAACGTGTTTTCCTCTGCCACGCTCACATATTGATTCAAAAAATTACGAATTTTGGAATCTAGCAATAGCTTGACATCCCGGATCCAACAAAAGTTGTTTCGTCAAAAACTGAGGTCATTTGCAAAATTCCCAATTTTGAGGGCCAGAATTCCATAACGACTATTCTGAATTTTCAGTTGGACGTATCTTTTGATTCCCGCTATGAAATTTCAATTTTTCGGATTCATTGGAAAGATATTCTCAATTAGATTCAAATATTTTTGGTTTCGCTAAAATCCGGTTTATTTTGAATCCTGTACATTCATTTGAACTTTGAAATCAAATTTTCAAACTACCGCACCATTTTTAATTCCTTTTATAATTAAAATAAATATTTATATTCTAACGACGATCTATATAAATATATATACGTTCTATTCTATTCAAAATAAATTTCTTGTCGTTGTTATTTAAAATAATTCATTTTAAATATTCAAACTTCATTAAAATTGCCAAAATAAAAATGTTAAATTGGCTCAGAATTTCCTGGTTATTACAATCTCCCCCACTTAAAACTTTTCGTCCCCGAAAAGGAATGAAGCCGAAAGTTGTTTAACAAACCAACTCAACTTCCATATTTTCATTACGGCTTAAGTTCTTTAACTTTTCAGTTTCTAAGAACTTTTCAAATTTTTCAAAAAATTGGCTAACACCCTAAATTTTCGAAAAATTTCGCCATAACCTCCCCTGCACCGGGGACTTCGGGATATTTCAAATAGCCTCCCATGGCCCTCATCAATCCAAAAAGAAAAATAAACAGCCAAGCTGCTAGCCAATCGGCTCATAAAATCATCCAAACCCAATAAATTAGTTAACGTGTATCTATTTGTCGGGCAAACAATTTTATTCTTCTGCTCTAGCCTCCTAGCTATGACCTGTTCAATATAAGTACATTTATATGCATGCATTTTCAAACAATTTTCAATACAGTTCAATATGCGGTTCAATTTGGCATAATGGTTCAAAATGTCAATTAATCAAAACAATAATCAAACAACACAACCATCAATCAATTAGTGAATTAGCTTTTCAAATTCATAACTTTGATATATAAACAGAAAATCATGTTTTTGATGCCAAATCACAACAATAAACCTATCTAGCTTTGGTTCTCACACTAGTCTAATGAAAATATATAGAAATCACACCTTCGAAACACGAACACAAATACAGATAATGCGGCCGCATTACCAGAATTATCTCCAGACGACTAGAGTGCGAATCTATATCTATGTAGTATATTAAAACTACGAATATACGTTCATGACGCGTATAAACAAAATCTTTATATACTCAATTGTATAAATCCAATACAAATAAAATATTCAAATACGTATAAAACGACTTAAATTTCAAAACAAATTTGTTTTCATTTGAAAAATATACTCTTCACACTCGTTCTAGGATACTACTGATCCTATCTCTAACGAGTAATTCTAATTGGATATTACTAATCCAATATCTGATGGATTCTTTCGTTTGGTTCTAATGTGTCTTGTTCTCGAGTTCTGTAAACCAAAGCTCTGATACCAAACTGACACGACTCGAACTTCCCCATGAAGGAAAGCACGGATGGCATTGAGGACAACACACATCGGAACGCAAACAGAAGAACATTTCATTGTTTATTACAACAATTCCATCAGAATACAAAAATATACAGAGTATGAATAAATATTACACACTTGACAGATATCAGAGATTTAAATTACATTTAAATACATAGCAGCGGAAAAACAATACAAAACACAACCGAAAGTAATACACAGATACAAAGCTTTCCGAGCATTGTACCAGTTGTAAATCAGGATCCTGTGAATATAAATCTGCAAAATCCCAACTACTAGCTGCCCGTGTCGAAAATAAGGGCACCTAGAGTTTAGGTTAAAACAATAAACTCCAGGTTAGTCATGTGACTGGTGTGAGAACTAAAATAGTTATTAATTTGATTTTAAAGTTCGGTAAATCAAGGGACCACGCCGTATAACACGGAACGGGTTTCCTCCTAAGAATGCCAGTGCATAGAATAAACAACGCAATGCCTTTTCGAAAAATGAGGCTATTATAAGACCCAGGTCCCATCACACAATGCATCGCAAGCCGGAGGATAGGGTTTTCCCTTATAATAGCCAAACATGCTTGGTACGTTTAAAACAAATCATTTGATACTATTATAAGTGTATAGTGTCAAAACCATTTCAATCATAAATATCAATCCTAGGCGGCATGGGTACCATCTATCATGTCACCATACCAGGCTCTACAAATAAAACCGAAATATCTCGTATTGGAAATTGGATTACCGTCATGAGCCGAGGTCAGGGGCAAGCTCCTCTCCGCTTCGAGACACTCTAGCAAATGTCTCAGGATTACTCTCTCTGAGTAACCCTTGTATGTTTCAGGGCCGGTCCACACTTGCGTTAGTGGATTAGTATTCCTGAACACACGTTTCCCAGTGCTAACAGTCCTAAAATTGAGGCGCCTCGCATTCCAACAACCACATAGGTAAAAATAAAATAAATGTCAGCCAGTTTAAGCACTGACACTACCTCTAGCTAGAAAGAAACGTCGTGTTCTCCCTGCAGTCACTATCCCGTTTTTTACTCATACCGAGGTGTGAGGCTTGCGAATCCACGCTATACACAAAGATGCGCTACACGGGCTGTGCTTTGATATCAACCACAAGACTTTGCTTTTCAACAGAAGCCTTGATAGAAGGGCGTTAAGCAAGAGAATAAATTCTCCACCGCCAAACAGATGTATATTTAATAAAGATCAATCAACACAGAATAAAATCCAATGTCAGACACACAGTCCATTTACAAGTTCGTTCTGGGTCTGAACGAAACCTGAGGCACTTTCCTCGCATATCCATCGATCTCCAAGTACGTTTGGATGATCACCAACCGATTCCCTCCTCTTGGGTGTACAGCCTAATCAAGATCATCGGTAATCACCCAAACGATGTGAAGACTTCTGGTCTTCAACCACCGTCTTCCTCTTCGACATATCGTCGAATCGGTTATTCAGAATGGGTATAAACTCGGCCTTTCTGAATAACCCGCGTATATAATAAACAAGTATCATACAAACACAACATACGCCTCATTCCAATTCATCAGTCACTAACCATAAATTAGCAAGAGAACAATTCCCCAAATATTTACCCCGAAGGCCGAAACCAACATCAGATCGATACCCAGGAAACCATCCTTCTTAGCTAACCTACAATTAGTTTCTAAATTTCACAATCTTAGGGAAAGGTTCCCATTAATTTTATCAAAGATAAATTCTTCTAAATTTATTCTTTAATCTATCTTTGGATATCATTTCAAACCATGTTAAGGTTTTCTAAACTAGTCGAGATTAGCGAACCACACCGAAGTAATTATTTATTTTATTTCTCAATCCCAACCTATTCATCCCATGGAGAAAAAATGTTATTACCCCATAACTAACACCATGGTGTTATCGGTAAATCTTAATTACCATTTCACGTTCAAATCTAATTAAAGATTTAACTATCGCTTTGGAGCAAAACTGGTGATACTCCATTCTCGATCACTTTAATCTAATTAAAGATTCATTAAAACTCCACTTAGTTTTAATCTTCTCAAAAATCAATATCCTGTCTTTAACAAGGTTAAAGAACCAACGTCATCTAAAACACGATTCATGATAAACCCAAAATCACGTTCTATTGTTAATCGGTTAAAGAACAGGTGTTATTCAAAACACCGCTCACGATAAACTCCAAAAACCAATTCAAATTTAATTCCAATTAAATACTAATTAACTGGACGATTTCACTAAATCTTAATTAAAAGATTTATTCTTTTCTAAACTAGGTTCAAGAACAGTGTTATTTAAGATACCATTCACGATGAACCCAAAATCCAATTTGATATTAAATACATGGCTCTGAATAGAAAATATACCGGTTTATATTTAATATCAAATTCTGAAACCAACAAATATCGTATTAGAAATAACAATATAAAATATATCTTTCAAATTTTCACAACCATATATGTATAATCACGAAATTCGACGTCGAAATATTCTGAAGATAATTTCGATTCAAATCCATTCCAATTCAATTATTGGAAATTCTATTACTTTTAAAACCACTTCGAATCCAATTTATTTATTCGAAAATAATAGATTATATTTCTAGTTCAAAACTAGTTCATTTCTATAAAAATATATTTTTATCCTTTAAAATGTGGAATTTTTCATCTCAGTTCTTTCCAATTCATATATTATGATTTCACACAAATTATTAATATTTTTAATAATTTTATCAAGGCCCGTACAGTCGGTTTTCAATAACGACCACCGAACTGCACTTACAACGACCTTTTCCAAATTTGATTTGGACATAATTCCAAATCCAACCGTTAGATTTCAAATTTATAATATTCATTGGAAATATCTTTTTGATACGAACCCAACGGTTCCGGTTTTAGGAGAATCCGACGGTCGGATCTCCCGTAATATCCATTCGAAGTCAATGGTCGAAATTCACGAACTGCCGTGGCGCGACGCGTTCTATTCAGGCCATTATATATATAATATATATATATATGTATATATATATATATTTCATCGATTTCCTTTTAAAACGTATTTTATAAATCGTTTTAAATTCATTTTCGAAACGATTTCAACTTCGTATTCAATTTCGAATCAAAATTGAATATTCCACATCATCGATATAAAAAATGACAATATTTTCAAAACATTATATTTTGAAATCACTTCGTTTTCTATAATCATTGTAAAAACGAATATAGTCGTTATAAATATCGTTCGCATCAAAATAGAGCATCTCTAATCAACACGACTTTATATTTTTCAATAACTTCGATATTCTATTCAACAAATGAATATTTATTCTAACACATAAATCTATATTTCTTTCAACACATGACTATTCTCAACACATGAGTACTGTCAACACATGACTATTTTTGCTATTTAATATATTTTATAAAATTATGATTTCTATCGTTTAATTTTATATCAAACTCTAACCGTAAATTAGCAACAGAGCAATTCCCTAAATATTAACCCCGAAGGCCAAACCAACATCAGATCAATATCCAGGAGACCACTCATCCTATCTATTTTCCAGTTAGTTTCTAATTTTATATATGATAAAGACGTAAATTTTATTGTTAAATTATTTTACTCAACACATGAATATTTTCAACACATGAATATATATTCTTATATTCAACACATGAATATATATTTCTTTCAACACATGAATATATATTTTCTTTCAACACATGAGTACTGTCAACACATGACTATTTTTTCTATTCAAGACATGAATCTTTATTTTATAATATTCTTTATTTTCCCAATTGGAATAAGGCCCAATCAATTACCATATAATGTTAATTATATGGATTCCATACAACACATGTATATAATAGCAACGATAAACAATCAACCATCATCCAAAGTGCACCACACAACTGCATAAGCATTAAATATAAATAATTAACGCTTACACAGTCCGTCGACTAATTAATCGACATACAACTAAATAATTGGGATTAGTGTACGCCAATTATCATCCCAACAGCCGTGTGGGGTTTCAACCCACAAACACTGAATATTATTTGTGCAGTTGGGCGATGTGTAAAATTTATCGTCCCAATCAATACCCTTCAAATAAGGGTACATAAACAAACCGTCCGGTTTGTAAATGAATATTTATTTATTCACATTCACATTAAAAATTATATTTTTTAACGATAATTAATTTATTTCAACACATGAATGTTTTATTATCCATTTCACCTCAACATCACAAACAAACTTCACAACACATCAAACAAGCATACAAGTCGTCCATGGTCTGTGGACGATGGGTGTCAGGTGCTACTAAACTCCGTCTGCATCCTAGTGTATATTTGAACTAGAAAAGAAAATTTAAAGTGAGAAGTTCTCACCTTCGGGATCCACTCCATCAGTTTTATTTCTGAATTTCAGAACCGTCGAGATAAGCCTGACATTCCAACGCAGTCCTCTCTACGCTGTTCATATTAAAAATCACGTTTTCATTTCAATGCTACAAAAATCGCATTTTTATTTCACTATACATATAATAAAAATATGATTTTTATTTCGCTACAACATATATAAAAAACGTATTTTTATATTCTCCATCTTATAAAAATCATATTTTTATAATCTCTACTATATAAAAATCGTATTTTTATTCTCTACACCATATAAAAATTATATTCTCTTCACTATTTAGAAATTATATTTTTATTCTCTTCTGAAAACCATATGTTTATATTGCTAACATCATATATAAAGATCGAATTTTTATCGCTAGTTCATATATGTAAAAATCGAATTTTTATCTTCATGAATTCATTGTTATTCATTTAAATAAAAATCAAATCTTTGTTATAACTAAAAATCCTACCTTTAACTAATTTAAAAACCAATTCTTTTCTATAATAAAAATCAAATGAAAATCATGTTTTTATGAAAATAAAAATCGTATCTTTACTAAGCTAAAAATCCCAACTTCATGAATTTAAAAATCATAACTTCTCATGTTAAAAATCACTACTCTTTCGCCTTTAAAAATCATAACCTCTCATGTTAAAAATCACTACTCTTTTTAACTCGATGTAATATAATAAAAAAATCATTCCTTTTCTATATTTACAAATCTAAAGATCACATATTTTTTTCAGCTAATCAGGTAGAAAATAAGTATAGAAATTAAATTAAAAATAAATAAACTTACTGTTGTAATATCGGGGGAGGGGGGGTGTAGATGGCGGTTGAGGCGTGGAGGGGGTTGCAGTTGGCGGAGGGCTCAATCGGCCGGCGGTGGGCCAAAGGGGAGGTGGAAGTGGCGGTTTTTGGCTGTGGGGGGGGGGGGGGGGGGGGTGGGGTCTCGCGCGAAGCGTTGCAAGAGGGGAGAGGAGGGAGGAAGAAGAAGGAGAAGGATCGGAGGGTGGCGCCATTACCTGGGGCAGAGCGACGGTGGGGAGGCGCCTCGCGCCGGCGGCGGCCTGGGCTAGGGCTTCGTGCCCTTCTACTTCTTCTTTTTTCTGAAATTAACTTTAACGGGAGAGAGAAAATAGAGAGGGAGGGGGTGTTTGTAAAGGTTTTATATATTTTATTTATTAATTATTTTAAATTTTGAACTCTATAGGTACCCTTTCCATTCGAACTCGAAATCGAACCCGCCGACTGTCGTCCCTAGCGTATTACCCCCATTCCGAACACAATGGGATATGTTTCGCAGGCTAATTCGATCATCACGATTAGTTTTCGTCAAAATCAAAATATAACTCTATATATTGAATTTGAACGCGCATTTCAATTTACTGGGGCCACCTACTAACTAGAAAAATTCCCGAAAAATATTTTCTAGCTTCGTATTGACGATACGGTCGTATCAAAACTAATTTTGTCAAATTCTGAGACCGTTTTTAAAAATGGCCATTTTCCAGTCGATTAAAATCAATTGAAACTAGCAATAACTTGATATCCCAGATCCAACAAAAACTACGAATTTTGGAATCAGTTGAAACTAATTTTGTCACATATTGATTCATAAAATTACGAATTTTGGAATCTAGCAATAACTTGACATCCCAGATCCAACAAAAGTGGTTTTGTCGAAAACCGAGGTCATTTGCAAAATTTCCATTTTTAAGGGCCAGAATTCCATAGTGACTATTCTGAATTTTCAACTGGACGTATCTTTTGATTCCCGCTATGGAATTTCTATTTTTCGGATTCGTTGGAAAGATATTCTCAATTAGATTCAAATACTTTTGGTTTCGCTAAAAATCCGGTTTATTTTGAATCCTGTACATTCATTTAAACTTTGAAATCGAATTTTCAAACTACCGCGCCATTTTCAATTCCTTTTATAATAAAAATAAATATTTATATTCTAACGATGATCTATATAAATATATATACGTTCTATTCTATTCAAAATAAATTTCTCGTCGTCATTATTTAAAATAATTCATTTTAAATATTCAAACTTCATTAAAATTGCCAAAATAAAAAATTTAAATTGGCTCAGAATTTCCGGGATAATACATTTACTACTTTGCTGAGAAATGAATTTGGATGAATTACTAAGAAATGTCACTACTTGCAGATTTTCTTTTGCTTGTAATGGCCGGAGAAACAGAAGAGTGCATTAGTTATCAGGCTCATTGCCTTTTACTTTTCTGAATAAAATTATTAGTGGTTGGTGTTATTAAATACTGTTCTTATGTGCATTTAACCAACAGGAATAAGGTAATTAAAAGATATGCGAAAATGGTTCATATTTTTGTTGATCCTTTAAACAGTATTAGTTTTCTTCTTTTTGAAGTTCTCTCCGGCACCTATATCAGTGCTTCATGACTTAAAACATAGTAAATATTTATAAATCCATTGTGTGTTATATAAATCTATTACACATTATAATTCACTGATGTAACTTTATGTTGTGCACTTGTTATGCTACTCAGCTACAAACAATATGGCGAGCTAAAAAGTGTTGTAGAATGAAGTTTTGATGACAACAACCTTATTTTAATTATCATTGATTATAAAATGTATACTAACACTTTTTGTATAGAATATATATATGTGTGTGTGTGTGTGTGTGTGTGTGTGTGCGTGTGTGTGTGCACACGTGTGCGTGTGCGTGTGTGCAGGATTATATATAGGAAATATTACTGAATACTGTACAGTTATAAAGATAATAGAGATTCAAAGATCAGAGAAATTTCAAGACTCATGAATAATCAAGATTTCAAGAGTTCAGGATTAATATACTTATAGAGTCTAGATTTTTTAAGACTTAAAAAAGCACTCCAGATTCAAATTCAAATTCAAACTCTAATTTTCAAATTCAAATTCAAATTCAAATTTTCAAATTCTAGTTTTCAAATTCTGATTTTCAATTTTATCCTCAATCCTCTCTGTTTTATTTTTCTATTTGTTTCTATTTTTATTCTTCTTTGTTTTTCAAACTTAAGTTTTTTGTATACTTTATATAGTTTAAAACCTTATAATTTTATAAATATATTTATATAGTTTACATTTATGTTTTCATATGTTTTTCTATCATATAATATTAATTTACATCACTAGAATTTTACTCAGGAATTTCCAGAATTATTTTTATACCAAAACACTTGAAAAATGCTTTAAAATTTAAATTTTCAAAGAAGTATGTCGACATAACAAAAACTCCGTGTCAACATATCATTGTATTTTTTTCTAATTTTTAAAGGAAGTGTTTTTTCACTATTTGAAACGGTTCAAAACCGTTGCAATTTTTCATACTCTATAAAAAGGGGTTAAAACAATTTTTTTATCATCTCTTCTCCTCTAACTTCATCCTCTTTCTCTCCACCATTATTCTTAATCATTTTTATGATTCTTACACTTAAACTCTGCCGAATTCAATTCTGTTTTGATAAAACTTCTTCTCTCTACACTCTCTACTCTCTGAATCAAGTGCTATTGAAGAGTTATAGGGCTGTTTTCTAATTGCTTGGGTTGAATAAACCTTGTTTGTAAGTCAAAGAGAAAACAATGTATCCTTGTAGCCGCGAAATAAAGGAATAGGAGTCGGTGTGTCCTTGTTGAGCCGTGAAATCAAGGAATAGGAGTCGGTGTCTTCTTGTTGAGCCGTGAAATCAAGTAGGTTGTATTTAACTATTGGAAATAGTAATAAAACTATGTGCAATCCAGCGTTGTGCGGGACTGGACATAGGAGTAATCCGAACCAGTATAAAATCCGGTGTGTTCTTTACTTTTCTGCATTTGTATTTCTATTTATTTTGCATTTGCATTTGAATTTGTGTTTGTGATTGTGTTTGTAGTGTTAGATTTATCTCGTAGTTAACATTAGATTTAAATTTTGTTTAAATTCTTACAAACACTATTCACCCCCTCTAGTGTTTATTTTGCCTTAACGATCCATTCCGCATTCCCTAACAATTGGTATCAAAGCAAGGTTTTTCAAAAAGTTCATAATCTGATTTTTTGAAAATGTTAAATGGAAAATTTTGAATATTAGTTTTAATTTGTGTATGCATCAAGTATTAGAGGAGTATGCATTCAATTTTATTGAAAAATAAAGTTACTATGATTTGATTTTTGAATTTCGAAATTTTGAAATATGAAATATTTTAAATTTGAAATTTTTGATTTATGGGTATGTGACAAAATCTTCATGATATTATTATAGTTAATTATTATGAAAAGTCATTTAAATATTTGTAAAGACAATTGAATTATTTAAAAAGTTATTTGATTATTTGAAAAGTTGTGTTTTACAGGAAAAGATGTGCTATATGGCTATTGGATATTCAAATTCTGAAAAGATGGGTGACGTGGCTGTTGGTAATACAAATTAACAAATGGTGGCTATTGAAAATTCAAACTCTGAAAAAAATCAAAAAGAGGAGAAAAGTTACGATGATTGGTGAAGAGACATCAAGAAGAAATGGAAATATACAATGTAAATCAACAAAGAAATGAGTACCATATAGGTAGAAACTTTTGATTCTTATCTATAAGTAGATTCAATACTTTACTTCTCTTCATTTTATTCGGAATGCCACTGGTCTCATGTAAATCCGTCAAGAATTGATGAAGTAATTATCAAATGAAGTTTTGGTGAATAAAGAGAGGAGGAAACCAATAATGTTGACAAGAATCTTCAAATTATATCCATAGGTTAGGACATATTATCTCAAATCCTTTTATGGATTGTAGTTCTCATTCTCGCGGTCGATTTGATGGTTAGATCGTCAAATTCTGATTAAAATTGAGTGAGATATGGCAGTTTGAAGTTGGCGATTTAAAACTGAAAAACTGCTACGGGATTTCATGCATACCTCTTACTGTTTCGACTTTCTGCACCCCAATATCTTCCAAATTCATCTCCAAACTGTTACCAAATGGTAGTCCTTTCATTTCTCTTCGATTTTCCGCTGATTTCAACCAATTCAGTCAAGAAACGAAGAAGTTATGCCTCTTGAAAATTTGATTGAAAATGAAAAACGAGAAGAAGAAGAAGAAGAAGAGAAGTGATTATGAAGAGATAACACTTTTGGGCCTTGATATAGTAGTTAAAGTGTCCATTCATTCAAAATTCGAAATTCAAATTCAAATTTTGGCGTCAAGTTGGTCGAACTACTAAATCTTCAATATCTTTCTCATACGGTGTTTAAATTCAGCAAATGAATACACTATCCTGATCAGAAAAACGAGCTCGTCGCAATAGAGCAGATCTCATCGTCAAATTCCAGAAGATCAATTCAGAATTTAAAGAATATCGAAGAAATGTATCTAAGAACCGGGTATGCCTCAATTAATTTTTAAATTTTTGGTTGAATGGATGTTTTGTTTGCTTTGTTTTAAATTTGAAATTTAAACTTTAAAATTCAATTTTAAAATTTAAAATTCAAATTTGAAATTTAAAATTCAAATTTGAAATTTAAAATTCAAATTTGAAATTTAAAATTCAAATTTGAAATTTAAAAGATATTTGTAATAAAATTAATATAATAATAAAATAAATTTTGGACGTTTGTTAGGATTAATATTATCTCAGGAAATAGTTAAACCTGAAATATAAATCGATATTTTAAAACCAAAGACACAAAACCTTATTCTCTTTGAAATAATACATATATGTCAACATACATATACCTATATCTTAACATATCAGCCTATAGAATGAAAATGTTTAGTTTTCAAACTTCCCTCCACCTTTTCAATTAGAAAATGCCAGTTAGTTATTATTGTTATCTGTCTACTTATTTTCTTGTATAATGTTTCAAAAAATATATATTTAAATTATATAAATTAATAAAATTATATAGACATGTTAATATGATATAAAAAATTAATATACCTTTTTGATATTGCTATAAAATATATGTTTATTCATCTTTTATATAGTTTAAACAAGCATAGTTTAACTTATATATTATTCCTATGATTTCGTAACGATTTTGGGTTACATATCACAAATACTATTTGTAACTTCATACTTATTTTAATTTCTTATCAAGATTTATAAAAGCCTTAATATTTAATCTAATATTATGATAATATACATATATATATATGTATATATGATTTTTATGTCTTAAAAACATAGTTTAAATATAAGAAATTATAGATTTATATATTACTTCATATTATCGGTTTTCATTAAAATAATTTTGTTATAACTATAGATTTCTTTTAACTTTTAACATATAAATTGTTCTCTAGCAAATAAATATGTTTAGATTTCTAAAGTTTAAATTTAAAATCAGTTTTTATATATTATTATGAATATTTGTTTATATTCTACTTTATATAATTTTATACTCTCTCTAAAAAGATCTTCAATTCTTACTATGTTTACCCTGCTAATATTATTTAACTCCATAATTATTTTGAATATTTTACTACTTATCATGATTTTTTTTAATTAAACTCTTATCTTTAATATTTTTCAATAACTTTCATTAGTACAATTAACATAAGTCTAGACATTAACATTATCTTTGTTTGATTCAAATAATTTATAATATATATGCATAATAGTTAGATAGTACTTTGAATATATTTTACCAAAATAGATATCATCAACAAATCATTCTACATACTATCATTACACATCTTATTTCATACATATATAATTATAGTACATCTCAAATTAAAATCATTTACATCACAAATTGCATTTCATTCAATATATCACTTCATATAGTTTTGCATATGTCATACTGCATTATTACCAACACACTGCATTACATGTTAATTTTAACTCCACACATGACAAGTATACATAACATGTTTACTTTGTCTTGATTAATTTGATTGGCTTATTTAGCTTGATCGAAATTGATTAACTTGTTTGATTTGTTTAATTTGTTTGACTTGAATAACTTGATTGACATACTTGACATGGTTAAATTTAATTAGTTGTTGATAGGAGCTTTATAAGTTTTAGGATAAATAGAAGTACAAGAAATGTTTGGTTTTATGTTTGAATTTATTTAAATTAATGTTTTGAGACAACAAAACTTCAATTGAATGATTTCTTGGATTAAACTGCTATACTTACATCATAATTTTAAGAATATATTATCAAAGTTATTTCTTAAGTCTAGATTAAAGTCTTATTATAGTTTTAAGGAAACTAGAGTTTAGGTTAGTCCTGTATTAGATTAAGAGGGAGTTTTATAGTTTCTAGGATTATTTGAAGGTTTATGAAGTGTTTATTAACAAATATTATTTAATTTGGTTGATTGCTTGAATTGATTGCTTGAGTTAATTGTTTAGGTTATTTGTCTGAATCACTTGTTTGGATTGATTTGCTTATTTGAATTAATTAGTTTACTTAGTTTATTATCCTTCTAGTAAGGTTATTAGACTAGTATAGTCATAGATTTAGGGAGAGTTATAGGAATTTATAGAGAATTATAGATTAAGGGAGAGTTATAGATTTAAGGGAAATAATATATAGAATAAGGATATTGTATATGCATAAATTTAGGAGGAGTATTTTATAAGGTATAGATAGATTTAGGATTCAGGGGGAGTACATTTTGGATTTCTTTTTGATAATGCCAAAGGGGGAGAAATTATAAAATATAGGCATGGTTTATAGGATTCTTACAGATAGGAGTATAGAAGGAGCATCATCAAACATGTATATATAGGTGTGATATTTTATAAACTAAGGTTGTCATCATCAAAAAGGGGGAGATTGTTAGAGAATGGAGTTTTGATGACAACGAACTTATTTCAATTATCATTGATTATAAAATACATACTAACACTTTTTGTATAGGATACATATATATGTGTGTGTATGTGTGTGCATGTGTAGGAATTATATACAGGAAATATTACTGAAGACTCTACAGTTATAAAGATAATAGAGATTCAAAGATCAGAGAAATTTCAAGACTTATTAGTAATCAAGATTTCAAGAGTTCAAGATTAATATAGTTATAGATTCTAAATTTTGTAAGACTATAAATAGCACTCCAGGTTCAAATTCTAATTTTAATTTTCAAATTCAAATTCAAATTTTCAAATTCTGATTTTCAATTCTATCCTCAATCCTCTCTATTTTATTTTTCTATTTGTTTCTATTTTTATTCTTCATTGTTTTTTAAACTTAAGTTTTTTATATACTTTATATTTATACTTTATATAGTTTAAAACCTTATAATTTTATAAATATATTTATATAGTTTAAATTTATGTTTTCATATGTTTTTCTATCATATAATATTAATTTTTAACACTAGAATTTTACTAAAGAATTTCCAGAATTATTTTTATATCAAAAGACTTGAAAAATGCTTTAAAATTTAAATTTTCAAAGGAGTATGTCGACATAACAAAAACTCCATGTCGACATATAACTTTCATTTTTTCCAATTTTGAAAGGAAGTGTCTTTTCACTATTTGAAACGATTAAGAGTCGTTGCAACCTTTCATACTCTATAAAAGGGGGTTAAAACCGAATTTTTTATCATCTCTTCTTCTCTGTCTTCATCCTCTTTTTCTCCACCATTATTCTTAATCATTTTTATGATTCTTACACTTATACTCTGCTGAATTCAATTCTATTTTGATAAAACTTCTTCTCTCTACACTCTCTACTCTCTGAATCAAGTGCTATTGAAGAGTTATAGGGCTGTTTTCTAATTGCTTGGGTTGAATAAACCTTGTTTGTAAGTCAAAGAGGAATCAGTGTATCCTTGTAGCCGTGAAATCTACGAATAGGAGTCGGTATGTCCTTGTTGAGCCACGAAATCAAGGAATTCTAGTCGATGTCTCCTTGTTGAGCCATGAAATGAAGGAATTGGAGTCGGTGTCTCCTTGTGTAACGACCCGGATTTTGAGCGACTTTGGTTATCGACATAAGCTCGATGTCGATAACCAAAACGTCGAAAAATCCTGGTAATTAGTGAAAGAAATTAGAGGGTGAGGAGAGATAAGATAGAAAATTAGAATAGAAGAAGAAGAAGAACACAACATCAGAGTAACACGAATCTCACAACGGAACGAATAAATATATTTCATAACATAACTTTGAAATACAAATCTGTACTTGAATATACATATCATTATCAAAGTACAGCACTTACAACACAGTGGAAATAACTATAGCTATATGATCCTGAAGCCTCCTGCTCCAGCTCTTCAACTATATCTGTAAAATCCCGACTACTTGACTGCCCATACAAACTTAGGCACCCAAGAGTTTAGGGAAAACAACAAAATAAACTCCGGGTCAGTCATGGGACTGGTGTGAGTAAAACAGTTTAAAAACAGTTCGAACAAGTAAACGATATCTCATAAGACCACGCCGCATAACGGAACGGGGTTTTTCCCTTATGAGAATCCAAGAAAATTTTATATCAAAAACCTTTTGATATTATAATAATGTCTATCAACCACAGTATATATATATAATCATCTAGCAGAAACGCTTTCATCTCACGTTCTACATATATAGTATACAATCAAAACCGCAAGCACGTATTGGGTAATGGATTTCCAACTATGACAAGGTATGGAATCACCTTCCGCTTGTGTACCTCTAGAGAGGAATACACTGGGTTCAACAAGAACATCTTGCAACCCGGCCACACATGACCGACCACTCATTTCGCTTGAGTGTATCGAATGTATATCACCAACAGTTGGGATCAGCAACCGTTTCCCGAATGGGACAGCATCAACAATAGATTTTTAGAAGTAAATGAAACTCTAGATCTGGTGATTATACACCCTACTTCGGTGCGACCGACTTAGCCATGATGCCTGCCCGATTTCTGTCATTTACCGGATGATGAGGCTAGAAGCTACGCTTTATCATCACATCAGATTCACTTTGAATGTCACATCATCAAATCCATCCAATCACCGATTGATGTCCTCAACCATACATTATGTGTTAGCTAAGAGAAGTTTCCTTCTCCGCTTCCACTCTTGGTACAGTTGGAGAAATCAATATACGTGATCGTCTGGACATATTCTGTCAGACATCCGTCCATACAAGTCACCCAGGAACAGGATGAACCGAAGGCACTATTCTGTAAACAGGATAGCCCTTGTATAATTCCGTCTTCAATTTCCTTTGGCATATATGATTCGCAATGCTTATGCCAATACAGAGTGGTTCTTTGGATAATAATCCAACCGGTCTCTCCATATTAACAACGTTAAAATGGTCAAAACTTCGATAGTCTGTGATTTAACTATCGAATAAAATCAAGTGTGCAAACAACGATATTATTTCCAAATGGAAATTATATCGATCAAACATCATTCAACATTCATCTCCTTAGTTCATAATTTTACTTATCTCCTGTTTCCTTATATTCAATATTTCTTATTTTCTAAATTTGGAAAATATACGTTATTAACAATGGAAAACATTTCCATTTCTTGTTTTCTTTATTAGAAAACATTTCTGGTTTCTTCTTTGGAAAACATTTCCAAAGCTTCTTCATTGGACTTAGACAGATGTTAAACAAACCATCGCGATGCCAATTCAAACCATTTCCTTTACTGCCGAACCTTAACTATTCCTTAGTTAAAAACGAAGCCAATCAAGTTGGGGTAGAACTACCTCTCAGACCTTAACTGAACAACATTTCTAACTTTGAAATTTGCAAAGTTCACTTTATAACTCCTTTTACTAACTTCCTTACTTAACCCTCCTCGAATAGCTATATTCGATTGACTCTTTTTACTTAACTCCTTTGGACTAACCCCTATCAATTAACTCTATTGGACTAACGCTATTTGACTAACGCTATTTATTTACTCATTTCACTTACTCTTTTCGAATAAACTATATTCGATAATTCCTTTTTCTTTCTATTCGAATAACTATATTCGATTTACTCATTTGCTTCTATTCGAATAACTATATTCGATTTAACTCACTTGCTTCTATTCTAATCGATTAAACTAACATCGATTATCTCCTTTCAACTTTATTCTCTAATCGATTAACTAACATCGATTAACTTCTTTTTAACTTTATTCTCTAATCGATTAACTAACATCGATTAACTTCTTTTTAACTTTAACACTAATCGATTAACTAACGTCGATTAACTTCTTTTTAACTTTATTCTCTAATCGATTAACTAACATCGATTAACTTCTTTTTAACTTTAACACTAATCGATTAACTAACATCGATTAACTTCTTTTTACTAAACTACGTTTTCCGTTACAACTATTTCCTTTTTATAACGTTTACTTACCGTTACAAATATATCCTATTTATAACTTCTATTTACCGTTACAAATATATCCTATTTATAACTTCTATTTACCGTTACAAATATATCCTATTTATAACTTCTATTTATCGTTACAAATATATCCTATTTATAACTTCTATTTATCGTTACAAATATATCCTATTTATAACTTCTATTTATTTTCTAAATAAATATCCCTTTTATAAAACCGTGTTCGTTTTATAAATATTACCTTTTATAAAATCCTGTGATTTTATAAAATTCCTTTATTTCAATATACATTGAAATACTTCTTTTTACATCCCAGGGTCTTTTATGATATTTAAAATATCGAATAACAATGATCAACATCATTTCAACACCCATAATCCCTAACAGATTATATAACACATCATATATCACAATATATGAAAACAGTAAAATAAATGTTGAGGAATCCAGTCGGATTCCTCCAACCTGTTTCCCTGCATCACAGATGTTAAACAATATAGATAACATCACTTTTCAGTTCTATATGATATATTCTGTTAAACAGAATCGATATAGAAAATTTAACTAACTGACTAGCAGTTCAATCAAACAGTCAACATACAGTAAATCAACCAATATCTAACAGTTCTAAAAATACAACATGAAATTATAAACTGTTCAGAGTTAGTGAGATTTACTCACATTGGCGCGTTAACCGTTAAATAACGGTTTGCGTTATTTAATTTCGACGGACAATTTATTTCGCCATAAATTCATATGAGCCCCACTCCACTTCCCATCAGCTTCATTGGGTAGTGTCCATCCATACGATCCTATCAGATCTTGTTTCGTTCAATTCCGATACCGTATGTATAAGATATGACAAGTTCAAGTTAATACACATTTAAATAAAACAACACTTGAAATTCTATTCTAAGAAAATTTGGGCCTTAACCTTTATTCCTCAGCCCATGACCAGTTTTAAATACCCAGGCCCGTTCTCTTTTAAATCTTCCTTCTTCCACGTTGACACAACACAGACCACTCATTTCGGTTCCATTCGAAAATCTTCAGGCCACCCCATTTCGCCAGCTTCAGACCTTCAAAGCTCCTTCTGTACTCAAAACGAGCTCTACCATTTCACGCCCTTCTCAACCCATCTTCCATCTTAATTCCCTCTGCTAACCTCTATCATTTTTCTTCCCAACAGCATACTGCTCAGTATGCATCACGTAACAATAAAAGAAATGGACATTGTCGAGTCTCCATCTTTTATGTCTCCCTTTCACCAGTTTCACCAGCAACACCGCACCACTCCCACATATGAATACCAGTACCCACTCACGCCAGAAATACAAATACTCCCTGTTCATCCTTGCCAGTACTCACGTTTGCAATGCAAAACTCCAACTCAAATGCCAAAACGTGAGCTCCTATTCAAGAATAAACCCAAACAGTTGCACGACATCATTTTTTTCACCAAACTCAAAATGAATACAACCAGATAAAAAGGGCCAGTACTTAATCTTCTCCAAATAACGGCCTCTCCAGTATTAACAAACCCATGCTCCTTCTTGTACATGCCATCCTCACGTCCACTCCCATTTCTTCACCTTCGAACTCGACCCCAACCTTCCTGTCGCGATTTCGAACACCACAACAGGTTGCCGCGACCTCCTATGTTAACCCAAAACGGAAACCATACTTAAATCGATGCTTGAAGACTAAAATCCCTGTACAATCGAACCCTAGCTCTCGGTTGATTTTTCTCCCCAGCGAACAAAAGTGAATCGAACCCCGACTTCTTTGTATGAAGATGACGAAAATCCCAACAGGAATTCGAATAAATTTGTTTGATGATTTAAAGGAATTTCCTTTGTTTTCTTTTGATTTTTCTAAAAACCGGTTTCTTTGGTTTGGAATGAGAAAGCTGCGGCGGGTTTCTGAAGTCGAAAATTAGGTTATAAGAGAGGCTGTTATATTTATATGCTCTTTCCTTTGATGCCGCTAAAAGATGTGATGAAGGATTCGGCTACATGTTTCATTCGAGGGCCAAGAGAAGCTAGTGGTTGAGAGAATTGAGGGTGTGGCCTTCTTTTGATCACTAAACGATTTAGGATATTTTTGGTATAATATTTTTAGAAAAATCATTTAAGTCATTATCAAAACTTATAAATTTATATACTTACGAAATGCTATGGACAGAAATAAAGATACCATGGTATTCAGTAAGGTGCCACGATCCCAGAAATATAAAAATATCGGTAGTTCGACTTATTTTGTGAAACCCCAAAATATCGATACAGGGTGCAAAATACTCCAAATAAAAAGTTGCTTATTTAATTAATTAAAAATTATAGTAAAATTCTAAAAATTAAATTATCACTACGTCTCAAAGGAACCTCGTCTAAATTCAAACCCGATCTCTAGTTATATCGAATAAACCGTTATGGTCGATACCCGATTCTATAGCGACTATTTTAAAATTTGATTTGGACATATCTCAAAATCTACACGACGAAATCCCGATTTTTCTCTTCCACTAGAAAGATATACTTCACCGGCTCCACACGTTTCTTGTTTCACAGAAATCCGGCTTAAAACGAACCCTGTATATTCAGTTGAAGTTCAAATCGCCAAATAGCGAACTGCAGCGCTATTTCCATCTCCATTATAATTATATTATAAACTATACGTTCAACTGTCGACGATTGAGTATATTCGTTATTCAAATTCAATTCCAAGCTGAATTAAATATCACAGATGATCCGGTTCACACCATATTGTCATTTCAGCCAATTCTGATTATTTCAGAATTTAATATATTATTTAATTTACTATTTTAATTAAATATTCATCATTATTAAATTACACGGCCATTAAATTCACTAACCCACCATTGATATAATTAAATAATTTAATCATAATACCCCTGCCAATGCGGGTCATTACACCTTGTTGAGCCATTAAATCAAGGAGGGTGTATTTGACTATTGGAAATAATAATAAAACTCAATGCAATCCAGCATTGTGCGGGACTGGACATAGGAGTAATCCGAACCTGCATAAAATCCAGTGTGTTCTTTCCTTTTCTGCATTTTTATTTCTACTTATTTAGCATTTGCATTTGAATCTGTGTTTGTGGTGTTAGATTCATCTCGTAGTTAACATTAGATTTAAATTTTGTTTAAATTCTTACAAACACTGTTCACCCTCTCTAGCGTTTGCTTTGCCTTAACGATCCATTCCGCATTCCCTAACAATTGGTATCAGAGCAAGGTTTTTCAAAAAGTTCATAATCTGATTTTTGAAAATGTTAAAACGGAAAATTTTGAATACTAGTTTTAATTCATGTATTGCATCAATTATTAGGTGAGTCTGCATTCAATTTTATTGAAAAATCAAGTTACTATGATTTGATTTTTGAAATTTGAAAATTTTAAATTTTTGATCTATGGATATGTTACAAAACCTTCATGATATTATTGTAGTTAGTTATTTTGAAAAGTCATTTGAAATGTCATTTGAAAAGACATTTGATTTATTTGAAAAGTTATTTGATTATTTGAAAAGTTGTGTTGTTTTACAGGAAAAGCTATGCTATTTGGCTATTGGATATTCAAATTCTGAAGAGATGGGTGATGTGGCTGTTGGTAATTCAAATTACAAAATGGTGGCTATTGAAAATTCAAACTCTGAAAAGAAATCAAAAAGAGGAGAAGAGTTACGATGATTGATGAAGAGACATCAAGAAGAAATGGAAATATACAATGTAAATCAACAAAGAAATGAGTACCAGATAAGTAGAAACTTTTGATTCGTATTTACAAGAAGATTCAATATTGTACTACTCTTCATTTTATTCGAAATGCCACTAGCATCACGTAAATCCGTCAAGAATTGATCAAGTAATGATCAAATGAAATTTTGGTGAATAAAGAGAGAAGGAAACCAATGCTATTGACAAGAATATTCAAATTGTATCCATAGGTTAGACTATATTGTCACAAATACTTTTCCATATTGTAGTTCTCGTTCTCGCGGTCGATTTGATGGGTAGATCGTCAAATTCCGATCAAAACTGAGTGAGATATGACACTTTGAAGTTGGCGATTCAAAACTGAAAAACTGCTATGGGATTTCATGCATACCTCTTACTGTTTCGACTTGGTGCCCCCAATATCTTGCAAATTCATCCCCAAACTGTCACTAGATTCGTAGTCCTTTCATTTCTCTTCGATTTGCCGCTGATTTCATCCAATTCCGTCAAGAAACAAAGAAGTTGTGCCTCCTGAAAGTTTGATTGAAAATGAAAAACGAGAAGAAGAAGAAGAAGAAGAAGAAGAGAAGTGATTATGAAGAGACATGACTTTTAGGCCTTTATATAGTAGTTAAAGTGTCCATTCATTCAAAATTCAAAATTCAAATTCAAATTTTGGCGCCAAGTTGGTTGAACTACTAAATCTTCAATATCTTTCTCATACGGTGTACAAATTCAGCAAATGAATACACTACCCTGATCAGAAAAAAGAGCCCGTCGCAATAGAGCAGTTCTCATCGTCAAATTCCAGAAGATCAATTCAGAATTCAAAGAATATCGAAGAAATGGATCTAAAACTTGGGTACGCCTTAATTGATTTTTAAATTTTGGTTGAATGGATGTTTTGTTTGCTTTGCTTTGTTTTAAATTTGAAATTTAAACTTTAAAATTCAATTTTGAAATTTAAAATTCAAATTAGAAATTTAAAATTTAAAAAACAATTATAATAAAATTAATATAATAATAAAATAAATTTTGGATGTTTGTTAGGATTGATATTATTTCAGGAAATAGTTAAACCTGAAATATAAATCAATATTTTAAAACCAAAGACATAAAACCATATTCTCTTTGAATTAATACATATATGTCAACATACATATATCTATATGTTAACATATCAGTGTATAGAATGAAATTAAAATTTTGAATTTCAAAGGTTTAATTTTCAATCTTCCCTCCATCTTTTCAATTAGAAAATGCTAGTTAGTTATTAATGTTATTTGTCTACTTATTTTATTATATCTTGTTTCGAAAAATATATATTAAAAGAATATAAATTAATAAAATTATATAGACATGTTAATATGGTACAAAAAAACAATGTACCTTTTGATATTGCTATAAAATATGAATTTATTCATCTTTTGTATAGTTTAAACAAGCATAGTTTAACTTATATATTATCATATGATTTCATAACAATTTTGGGTTACATTATCACAAATACTATTTGTAACTTAACACACTTATTTTGATTTCTTATCAAGATTTATAAAAGCCTTAATATTTAATCTAATATTATGATAATATATATATATGATTTTTGTGTCTTAAAAATATAGTTTAAATATAATAAATTATAGATTTATATATTACTTCATATTATTAGTTTTCATTAAAATAATTTTGTTATAACTACATATTTCTTTTAAATTTTAACATATAAATTGTTCTCTAGCAAATAAATATGTTTAGATTTCTAAAGTTTAAATTTAAAATCAGTTTTAATATATTATGATGAATATACGTTTATAATCTACTTTATATAATTTTATATTCTCTCTAAAAAGATCTTCAATTCTTACTATGTTTACCCTACTGATATTTTTTAACTCCATAATTATTTTGAATATTTTACTACTTATCATGAATATTTTTTAATTAAACTCTTATCTTTAATATTTTTCACTTTCATTAGTACAATTAACCTTAGTCTAGAAATTAACATTATCTTTGTTTGATTTAAATAATTTATAATATATATGCATAATAAGTAGATAGAACTTTGAATGTATTTTACCAAAATAGATATCATCAACAAATCATTCTGCATACTATCATTACAAATCTTATTTCATATCATATATAATTACAGTACATATCAAATTAAAATCATTTACATCACAAATTGCATTTCATTCAATATATCACTTCATATAGTTTTGCATATGTCATACTGCAATATTACCAACACACTTCATTACATGTTAACTTTAACTCCACACATAACAAGTATACGTAACATATTTACTTTGTCTTGATTAATTTGATTGACTTATTTGGCTTGATTGGATTGATTAACTTGTTTGGTTTGTTTAATTTGTTCGACTTGAATAACTTGATTAACATAATTGACATGGTTAAATTTAATTGGTGGTTGCAGGGGCTTTATAAGTTTTAGGATAAATAGAAGTACAAGAAATGTTTGGTTTTATGTTTGAGCTTATTTGAATTAATGTTTTGAGACAACAAAACTTCAATTAATTGATTGCTTGGATTAAACTGCTCTACTTACATCATAATTTTAGGAATATCTTATCAAAGTTATTTCTTAAGTCTAGATTAAAGTCTTATTATAGTTTTAAGGAAATTAGAGTTTAGGATAGTCTTGTATTAGATTAAGAGGGAGTTTTATAGTTTCTAGGATTATTTGAAGGTTCAAAAAGTGTTTATTAATACATATTATTTTATTTGGTTGATTTGGTTGATTGCTTGAATTGATTGCTTGATTTGATTGTTTGAGTTAATTGTTTAGATTATTTGTTTGAATTGCTTATTTGGATTGATTTGCTTGTTTGAATTAATTGGTTTACTTAGTTTATTATCCTTCTTCTAAGGTTATTAGACTAGTGTAGTCATAGATTTAGGGGGAGTTAGAGAAGTTTATAGAGAATTATTGATTAAGGGAGAGTTATAGATTTAAGGGAAATTATATATAGAATAAGGATATTATATAGGCATAAATTTAGGAGGAGTATTTTATAAGGTATAGATAGATTTAGGATTCAAGGGGAGTACATTTTGGATTTCTTTTTTATAATACCGAAGGGAAGAAATTATAAAATATAGGCATAGTTTATAGGATTCTTACAGACAGAGGGAGTATAGAAGGAACATAATCAAACATGTATATACAGGTATGATATTTTATAAACTAAGGTTGTCATCATAAAAAGAGGGAGATTGTTGGAGAATGGAGTTTGATGACAACAACCATATTTCAATTATCATTGATTATAAAATATATACTAACACTTTTTGTATATATAATATATATATATATATATATATATGTGTGTGTGTGTGTGTATGAATTATATACAAGAAATATTGAAGACTGTATAATTATAACGATAATAGAGATTCGAAGATCAGAGAAATTTCAAGACTCATGAGTAATCAAGATTTCAAGAGTTCAAGATTAATATAGTTATAGAGTCTGGATTTTGTAAGACTCTAAAGAGGACTCCAGGTTCAAATTCAAATTCAAATTTTCAAATTGGAATTCAAATTTTCAAATTCTAGTTCTAATTTTCAAATTCTGATTTTCAATTCTTTCCTTAATCCTCTCTATTTTGTTTTTCTATTTGTTCCTATTTTTATTCTTCTTTGTTTTTTAAACTTAAGTTTTTATATACTTTATATTTATACTTTATATAGTTTGAACCTTATAATTTTATAAATATATTTACATAGTTTAAATTTATGTTTTCATATGTTTTTCTATCATATAATATTAATTTACAACACTAGAATTTTACTCAAAAATTTCTAGAATCATTTTTATATCAAAACACCTGAAAAATGATTTAAAATTTAATTTTTTTCAAAGGAGTATGTCTACATAACAAAAACTCCATGTCGACATATAATTGTCATTTTTTCCAATTTTGAAAGAAAGTGTCTTTTCACTATTTGAAATGATTCAAATCGTTGCAACCTTTCATACTGTATAAAAAGGGGTTAAAACAATATTTTTTATCATCGCTTCTTCTCTAACTTCATCCTCTTTCTCTCCACCTTTATTCTTAATCATTTTTATGATTCTTACACTTATACTCTGCCGAATTCAATTGTGTTTTGATTAAACTTCTTCTCTCTACACTCTCTATTCTCTACTCTTTGAATCAAGTGTTATTGAAGAGTTATAGTGTTGTTTTGTAATTGCTTGTGTTGAATAAACCTTGCTTATAAGTCAAAGGGGAATCGGTGTATCTTTGTAGCCGTGAAATCAAGGAATCGGAGTCGGTGTGTCCTTTTTGAGCCGTGAAATCAAGGAATAGGAGTTGGTGTCTCCATTTTGAGCCGTGAAATCAAGGAGAGTGTATTTGACTATTGGAAATAGTAATAAAACTATGCGCAATCCACCGTTGTGCGGGATTGGACGTAGGAGTAATCCGAACCAGTATAAAATCCAGTATTTTCTTTTCTTTTCTGCATTTTTATTTCTGTTAATTTTGCATTTGCATTTGAATCTTTGTGATTGTGATTGTGTTTGTGGTGTTAGATTCATCTCGTAGTTAACATTAGATTTAATTTGTTTAAATTCTTACAATCACTATTCACCCTCCCTAGTGTTTGATGTGCATTAACGATCCATTCCGCATTCCCTAAGAAACTAACTATACTGGAGGCTCATAATGTGCTGATAATTACCTAAGTATATTTCATGTTTCTACAGTTTTGTTATCAAATTAATGGCTCATTGCTTATAGAATTTCACTTAATCCAAAAAACTTATATTATTTTACAACTGGGTAAATTTAGCAAACAAAACAAAGTTGTTATGTTACCTCTTCCCTGAGATACCGAATTTAGCTCCTTACATGCATGCAACAGATGATAAGTCTCCAATATAAAGTCTATGCACTGTTGTTACCCATTAAGATATCATGAATGCTATATTTTTTTGGTCATTATATGAGCTATGTGAAGAGTACACAAGGGAAATGGTACAAAACTGATGATAACATGGTATGCATTGTACTTTCTAACTATTTCAAGCTGTGAAGTATCCTATGTTATCCGTATTTTCAGCCATTTAAGCTTGGTTAATTGTTGTTGGTCAAACCTGTGGACTTGGGAACCATGTTGTCAAAAAATGTGTACATGCACTTTTATGCAAGGGAAATAAACAGTGCAATTAGCCTATGTTCCTTACTATGTGACCTAAATAATAAGTTCTCTTTTATATTAAATGTAGGTTTAACTGCATATAACAATAAAAAAATAACTGCATATAAAAAATAAAATAAATACATAAAACAAGTTATACCTACACACGATTTATATGTTACGTATCTTGATCGAATTGTCTTTTTGGATTATTATTTTATAATGTATTGATTTCTAGGTATACTATGCAAATTGTCATACAAGTCTGAGCTAAAAACTTATGGAACAGAAGCGAGTTATCATAATTTGTACATCCACTTAAATTATAATCCATTAAACTACATACAAGTATTTAGAAAAAAACTCTATATCCTTCTAAGTTGATGATTAGGCACTCTCTTGGAGCAGCAGGTGGGATAGAGGTTGCTTCGCTCAAACGATTAACGCAAGCTACTATTGACCGAGATGTATAATACATACCTTTATTTTATGTAGTTGCAGTTTTAGCATGTACCATAGACCAGAGATTTTTTATGCATTTTCATTAAATCATATGCAGATTCTGGGTAGAACTTGGAGGAACAAGTCACAATGGACAAAATGTCAAATGCAAAGAAGCAGCATGAGATATACATTGGTATATTTTATTCAAAATTTAACGTTTCAAATGTACCAAATTTTCAATGTTTTTCTTTTTCTTCAAATATTTTCAAATGTATCAAGCTCTGGTCCTCATTGGATTTTTGCATGGACTTGTTTTTCTTTCAGTGGCGTTGAGTTTATGTGGACCTCCTTCAAGGTACGTGCTAGTTGATAATTTTTTTACTCATCTATGTTCTGTTAAATGACAACACGAATATCGTATGGCCAATAATCATTGTGTACCATTATAATTTACCTTTTTTCCCCTCAAATGCAAAGGCACTAATAGTAACCCCATGTTCTTATAGACATATTTATAGTTCTTTACATGTGAATTTCAAGATTGTACATAGCAGTTGGATAAAGATTATTTCCAACATTGCATTTGCCCATCTAAACTTCAATTAATTTACAACATTTGTATGCCAGATTTGTGCACACTAGAACATATACAGTCATATTGAGCACATTTGAATGTATGATAGCGCTGCACTGTCAATAGCCAGACTATCTCCACCTATACAAATTTGGGAAAATAGGTCAATAAAAGAAATAATCAATTGCAGATATGATGACTTATTTCACAATATTAGCAAGATTTGCATAGCAATTGTGAGGGATTTAAAAGATCAACTTAGCGGTCCAATGTAAAGGAAGAAGATAATGCTTGGTTCATACTTTTGATGGCTCAACCATTCAGATTGAATCTCTACTCGGATATTTGGTATAAGTTTGAATCCTTACAGAATCATATTTGTGATGGGTTTGATATTTGATAAGTAACTTTTCCACAAAAAGGTGGAATCTTAGGCTGCCCGATTCTCATGGTGCTGTATAAACCTTTCCGGTCTCATCTAATATTGACTTGTGTTAGCGTACCATTCATAATACATGATATTGTTACAAGTACTCAGGTGAAGGTAGAATGCAAACATGGACATAAACATGCAGTTTTTTATGGCACCACAGACGAATGATTTGCACATGTACACAAATTTGTTAACAAACAAAATGGTAAAATTATTTTTTAGTTCAACAGTCGTATAGTGGATATAATCTTATGATTTTTTTATTTGGTCAGACATGCTTATTTGGATGCAACTAGATTAGATCTTTTTGACTACTTGATCAGAAAAGAAGGGCTTTAAGCAGTAGAAGTTCTAAGTGATACATTTGTTACTTGTAGACTTTAAATATGAACTATGTATGTGTACTCAAATTGTCATCAATACGGAATTGAAAACTTATGTATTGAATTTGATAATTCATGGATTGAAATTATTTTTTGTTAGCTGATACTTTATTTTGTTATCATGAATATGCATTATATTTACTGATTATTATATTTTTTTTCGCTCATACATTTCTTTTTAAATTGTTATGAAGATTCATTTTGATAACTATAATATGTTGATTTAATAGCGTAATATAGCCGCTATCGAATAAATATGCTATAACAGTTGTAATGTGTTATAAATGTTTTCACTTTCGTTGAGATTTATATGTTTAATAGCGGTAAGAATGAGCTATTGTCTTTAAATAACATAGCGGAAATTTTGCGCTATAAAACCAAGCTCTTCTATAGCGGTTTACTATGTGTTATAAATATTCCGCAGTTTTTTATAACATGTCGATATACAACGTTTATCAAACCACTATAACTGTTATTAATAACTGCTACAGACCGCTATAAAAGACAATTTCTATTGCACTGTTAGGCGAATCTGTTCTAGTAAATTAAACAAACTTTAATTTAACTAGAAACTTCAGCGACTTCCAACACCGTCCAAATTAGTTCGAGAACGAAAAATTCTACGATACGGTCCCAACGCACATTATTTCATTTCAGTTTTGTCAATATACTGGAGAGTTATACAAATTATAAGCATATGGTTTAATAATAAAATTACTTAATTAATCACTACATAATTAATTACTTTTAATTGAACATTACTTAGGTTAATTCCAAGGCGACCACTGTTGTCCTATTCCTGCTTTTGTAAGCACCCAGTCATGAATTATACAAATTATTAGTTCACCAATATAATTAAATTATTAACTTTTACTTAATTAAAATTTTCGTTACACTAATCACTTCTGAAAATATCCGTATTCTCTTTAGCGAATACGGATGTCCGAAAATATTTGTATTCGAAACTAAAAAAATATGCAAAAATATCAAAAAGAATATTTGAAAATATCCGAAAAATTATCCAAAAATATCCTAATATCAGAAAATATCTGAGAATAAAATGATAAAAGTTTACAATTGCATCATTAACATGCAAATTGGACTCATAAAATATTTTTTAAAAAGATGAATACGTCTAGTCAAAAATTACAAGTAGAACATCAATCATATAAATTTCATACAATAAATGTTTCAAGAGATAAAATGTCCAAAATATGGAAAGCACAACCTTAAGGATGAAATTAAAAAATATAAATCATATAAGCATATATATGATTATGTATTAATTATAACCATACCAAAAAATTAAATGAGTACATGACTTTAAATATTGCATGATACCAAATACAAATACAACATTCTTTTATAATCCAATAGTTGAGATTAGTTTAGCTATTTAAGGAAATTTATATTTTAATTTAATCTTAGGAGTAAATTAAACATTATATTTACATACATATGCATCAGAAAATCAGACAGATATTTTTCGAATATAGATACCATTATTAGGGCTGTCAATGGATAATCAAAAATTCGAAATATGTCCGCATTCGTATCCGAAAAAGGGATAAATATCTGATATCCAAAGCACGGATGCAGATACAGATATATAGATATCCACATCCAAAAATTATCCGTCCGATTTTTTTTTACATTATGCTCAAATTTATATGTATTTTAGTACAATGAATGAGATTTATTTGTTGTTTTAATAAGTTGAAGGTTTATATTATATGGACTAAAAGCATGTTGGCTACTCAAATCTATTTAATTTCATCATATATGTTTATTTTTAACACATTTTGGAATTTAAAAATATCTATGTTAAACTAAAAAATTCATTTATATTTCTTAGTTTATAGATCGTTGGTGAATAGGATAATTATTCGATATTTGTCCGTACTCGCAGACACAGATATTAGATATTCGAAAAAGATTTTGGATACGGATACGACTATAGCACTATCCATATCCGAAAGTATTCGTTAAAATCCCTAACCATTATAATCATATATGTATCCATAATGATTTTCGGATATTGGATATCTGTATCCTCATTTCGAATAACAGATTTTTCGTATATGGATGTAGATTTGGATACCAGACTTTTTGGGTACTCATTGACAACCCTATAATAAAGTAACAGTGGATGATCATTTGTCACAAAAAGAATATAGTATTTACATAGAGATTGGAAAATTTATGATTATTTAAACATATGCATAATATGTTTCTATATTATTGCTTTCAATTATTTTTGTTTTATGAATAATTGTATGTTTCTGCGGTGATGCTGCACCTGTAGCCATGCTTCGTTCAACAGTTATGTCAAAAAGCAACAAAACCTGGGAGGAGATATTTTAAAAATATGTAAGTTCTTGCCCTCAAAATAACAGTAAATTTATCATGTATACCATCATAATGGGAAATTAAAATTTTCGACCTTAGCTTTAGATTGGTTCACAAATTCGCAATTATATGTATATCATTAGAAGTGAAACTTCAAATATCTTAAACCAAATTTAATGGACACATGTATCTTAGACCGAAATCAATATACTTCATCCAACTTCAAATTAATGGTTTGACGTTTTGGTCGGAATATTGAAATTCCGGCCACCTCCATTCCGTTTCATTAGATATGTAACAACCCGTAAAATGCGAGCCAGTTTGAAATTTTTATTTTGGCCATTTTGGCGAATTTTGAATATTTAAAATAGATAATTTTAAATAAAATCGACGTGAAATTTATTTTGAATATAGAATTAGAACGTATATATTATATACGCCGTCGTTAGAATATAAATATTTATATATAAATTATAAAAGGAATTGAAAATGGCGCGCTAGTTCGATAATTCGATTTCAAACTTCAACTGAATGTACCGGGTGCAATACAATCCGGATTTTAGTGAAACCAAAAATAATGGGATCTAATTGATAATATCTTTCCAACGAATCCGAATGATCAAAATTTCATAGCGGGAATCAAAAGATATGTCCAGTTGAAATTTCTGAATAGTCGCTATGGAATTCAGGCCCTTAAAAATGGACATTTTGCAAACGACCTCGGGTTTCGACGAAACCAGTTTTGTTGGATCCGCAGTGTCAAGTTATTGCTAGATTCCAAATTTCATAATTTTTCGAATCAATATGTGAGCGTGGCAAAGGAAAATGCGTTTGACCAGTTTCAGTTGATTTTAATCGACTGGAAATTGGCCATTTTTCTAACGGTCTCAGAATTCGACGAAACTAGTTTTGTTAGGACCGTATCGTTAATACGAAGCTAGAAAATATTTTTATTGAATTTTTAGAGACAGTATGTGACCCCGGTAATGTGAAATGTACGTTTAAAATTCAATATAATGATTTAAATGTAAATTCAACGGAAACTGATTCAAACGATCGAATCAACCTACGATACATATCCCATTGTGTTCGGAATGGGGGTAAAACGCTATGGACGATAGGCGGTGGGCCTCGTTTAGGGGTCGTATGTAAAAGTCAACTTTTTACAAGTTAAAATAAAAAAAATAATAATAAAATAAATAAATATATTCTCCCTCTTCCCCTTTAATCCTTCTGGCCCCCCCTACTCGTTTTCAAATCGACAGAAAGAAAATAGAAAAAAAAAAAGGAGCTAAGCCCTAATCGAGCGACGGAGGGCCCTCGACGCCGCCACCGGAGGCGCCCACCTCCGTCCAAGCTCGCCGCCCTCCCCTCCTTCTTCTCCTCCGCCACCTCGAAGCGACACACCCCTCCCCTCATCCGCCGAAGCGCGAGAGCCCCCCCCCTTTTCCTCCACCGCCGCAAACTCCCCCAGTGGCGCGACAAGCCGCCTGCGCCCCTCCGGCGAACACCACCACCCACTGCGAGACAGCGAGCCCTCCCTCCTTAAAATCCTGTAAGCTTTAATGCTATTTTACTTATTTATGTCTTTAACAAAGTGATTTTTGTTTTAATAACCTTGCTTTGAAAATGAAGATATGTTTATGTTTGAAAACTGATTTCCTTTATGTTAAAAAAACTGATTTTTATTTTATTTTTAAAAACTAAGAAAGTATAGATTTTTTTAAAATGGAGAAAGCTTAAATTTTTTTAAAATAGAAAAGACTCGATTTTTATTTAGTTAGCGGAAAAAAAAATAGAAATAGAATTGTGTTTTTGAAAAGAAAATACATATGGTTTGAAATAGAAAATATGATTTTTATATTTTTAAAGAATTAAAAATATAATCTTTTATATAGTAGAAAGATAAAAATATGATTTTTATATTTTTAAAGTATTAAAAATATAGTCTTTACTATATAGATGATGTCAAAATATGATTTTTGTTTATGTAGAGGATTAAAAATATAATTTTTACATGATAGGAAAATTTAAAAATATCATCTTTATATGTGTAGAAACATAAAAATGTGATTTTTATAAATCTATATTTTTGAAAAGGCGAAGTCTATGTTTTTATAAAGGCGAAATCTTTATATGGAAAATAGCGTGATAAAAATATAATTTTTATCTATATAACATAGTAGTAAAAATTCGATTTTTATATATTGAATAACTGAATAAAAATTCGATTTTTAAAAGGTAGGAAGCGATAATAAAAATAGAATTTTTATATATTGAACTTCGAAAGAAAAATAGAATTTTTATATATTGAACTTCGAAAGAAAAATAGAATTTTTATATATTGAACTTCGAAAGAAAAATAGAATTTTTATATATTGAACTTCGAAAGAAAAATAGAATTTTTATATATTGAACTTCGAAAAGAAAAATATGATTTTTATATATTGAACTTCGAAAAGAAAAATATGATTTTTATATATTGAACTTCGAAAGAAAAATGTGATTTTTATATATTGAACTTCGAAAGAAAAATATGATTTTTATATATCGAACTTCGAAATAAAAATATGATTTTTATATATGGAATAACGAAGTAAAAATTCGATTTTTACATAGGTAGTGAAAGCGGACAACGAAGGTAACAAAAAGGCGAGAACGAAGAAGAGTCAAGATGTTTGGATAGCTTTCGGTGAGAACTTCTCACTCTTCAATTTCTTTTTCTAGTTATATATATATATATACTAGGATGCAGACGGTGCTTAGTAGCACCCGACACAATCGTCCACAGACCATGGACTTGTTTGTTTGATTGCAAAAATTAGTTAGATTATTTGATTGAAATTGAATTGTGTGGTGAAATGAATTGATTTGATTGATGTGTGAATGGCGTGGGCCTTCACTAGACCGGGGATAAGGCTAGGCCTTGTCCCGTTTCTAGTATCGTGCCGTTATGCCGCCGAAATTTTCTAAAATAAGTTAGAAAAATAAAAATATCATTTTATTTAAAGAATGAACTGAATAGAAATTCATATGTTGGAATAAAATGTTTTATCGTTAAAAATATAATTTTTAACGTGAATGTGAATAAATAAGTATTCATTTACAAACCAGACGGTTTGTTTATGTACACCTATTTGAAGGACATTGATTGGGTCGATAAATTTTACACATCGCCCAACTGCACAACTAAAATCTGTGTTTGATTGTTTGAAAACCCCACACGGGTGTTAGGATGAAATATGAATCTCACTCATCCTGATTGATTAGCGTTAGATATCTATATTTGATGCTTATACAGTGTAGTGCACTTTGGTTGATGGTTGATTATCTATCGTTGCTATTATATACATTTGTTGTATGGAATCCATATAATTAACTTTATATGGTTATTGATTGGGCCCCATTCCAATTTGAAAAATAAAGAATATTATAAAATAAAGGTTCATGTGTTGACAGTACTCATCAATTGAGATTGGTCATGTGTTGAACAAAATTTTTGATAATAACAACTATTTTGAAAAAAGAAATATTTGAAATAGAATATTTGAAAATAGAAATTTATGAAACCGTGTTGATTAGATTGACGCCATTTTGACGTGAACGATATTTATATCGATTTTATTCATTTTAAAATGAATATTGAAAAGTGATTTCGAAATCGAATATTTTGAAATGAATTGAATTGAATTGAAAACGATTTCGAAATGAATTGAATTGAAAACGATTTCGAAATGAATTGAATTGAAAACGATTTCGAAATGAATTGAATTGAAAACGATTTCGAAATGAATTGAATTGAAAACGATTTCGAAATGAATTGAATTGAAAACGAGTTCAAATTGAATTGAAAGTGAATTGAAATGAATTCAAATTGAATTAAAATTTGAATTGAATAGAAATGAATTTTAAAACGAATTTATAAAGAATAATTCAATTTTGATTTGAATTGAAAAGAAAGTTGAAGTTGCTTTTGAAACGAATTTTAAAACTATTTATATAACTCGTTTTAAATAGAAATCGACGAAATATATTATATATATATATATATATATATATAATATAATGGCCTGAATAGAACGCGCCGCGCCGCGGCAGTTCGTGAATTTCAACCATTCATTTCAAACGGGCATTACGGGAGATCCGACCGTCGGATTCTCCTAAAACTGGAACCGTTGGGTTCGTATCGAAAAGAGCTTTCTAACGAATATTAGAAATGTGAAATCTAACGGTTGGATTTGGAGTTACGTCCAAATCAAATTTGAAAAAGGTCGCTGTAAGTGCAGTTCGATGGCCATTGATGGAAATCGACTATACGGGCCTTGATAAAATTATTAAAAATAGTAATAATTTGTGTAAAATCATAAGAAATGATTTAGAAAGGATTGGGATGAAAAACTCCATATTTGAATGGATAAAAATAGATTTTTATCGAAATGAACTAGTTTTGGAACTAGAATTATAATTCTATTTATTTTTAAATAAATAAATTGAATTTGAAAAGGGTTTTGAAAATAACCAAAATTTCCAATGATTGCATTGGAGTGGATTTGAATCGAAATTGTCTTCGGAATATTTCGATGTTGGAATTCGTGATTATACAGATGTGGTTATGGAAATTTGAAAGATATATATTTATATCGTTATTTCCAATACGACATTTGTTAGTCGTAGAATTTGATATTGAATATAAGCCGATATATTTTCTATTCAGAGCCTTGTATTGAATATCAAATGTGATTTGAGTTTGTCGTGAATGGTGTCTTCACTAACACTGTTCTTGAACCCAGTTGAGAAAAAAAAATTAAATCTTTTTATTTAGATTTAATGAAGTGTACCAATTAAACGATATTTAATTGGAATTGAATTGGTATTGATTTTGGGTTTATCGTGAACAGTGTTTTAAATAACACTTGTTCTTTAACCCGATAATTAATGGAATGTGATTTTGGGTTTATCGTGAACCGTGTTTTAAATGACACTGATTCTTTAACCCAGTTAAAGATTAAAACTAAGTGGAGTTTTAATGAATCTTTAATTAGATTGAAATGATCGAAAATGGAGTATCACCAGTTTTGCTCCAAGCGATGGTTAAATCTTTAATCAGATTTGAACGTGAAATGGTAATTGAATTTACCGATAACACTGTGGTGTTAGATATGAAGTATTACCAGTTTTACTTCATGGGATGAATAGGTTGGGATTGGGAAATAAAATAAATGATTACTTCGGTGTGGTTCGCTAATCCCGACTAGTTTGAATTGATATTCAAAGGAGATTAAAGAATAAATTTAAAGAATTTATCTTGGATAAAATTAATGGGAACTTTTCCCAAAGTATAGGAATATTCGAATAAAAGAATATTCTGAATTGGAATGAGGCGTATGTTGTGTTTGTGTAACACTTTTATAATATATACGCGAGTTATTCAGAAAGACCGGGTTTATCCCATTCGGAATAACTGATTCGACGTGGTGTCGAAGATGAAGACGGTGGTCGAAGACCGGAAGTCTTCACGTCGCTTGGGTGATTACTGATGATCTTGATTGGGCTGTACACCCAAGAAGATGGAAACAGTTAGTGATCGTCCAGACGTACTTGGAGATCGATGGATATGCGGGGTACTAGGTGCCTCCGGTTTCGTTCAGACCCAGAACGGACTTGTAAATGGACTGTGTGTCTGACATTGGATTTTAGTCCGTGTGATTGATCTCTATTAAATATATATCTGCTTGGCGGCGGAGAATTTATTCTCTTGCTTAACGCCCTTCTCTGAGACGTACGAGCTCAGGGGTTATATATTGATGGATATCAAACGCATGGAGTGAATTGCCTGTGTGGCATGCCTAAGTGGCAATTGATCGAGGCTTCTGTTGAAAAGCAAAGTCTTGTGGTGATGATCAAAGCACAGCCTGTGTGGCACAGCTTTGTGTAACGTGAATTCGCGAGTTTCACACCCGGTATGAACCAAAAACGGGAGACGGACCTCAGGGAGGACTTGCGTTTCTTTCTAGTTAGAAGTGGCGTCAGTGGTTTTACACGCCCTGACGAGTTTGACTTATGTGGTTGTTGCTGTTGCGAGGCGCCTCGGTTATATCGGTTTCGGCCGATGCATTCTGGTCGGCAGACGGACCAGACTTACACCCCATAGGGTGGGGAAACGTAGTGTTCAGGCATTTTAATCCACATCGGTGGACCGGCCCTGTCGCTCCAAGGGCCCACCTGAGTCTGGGTCCTGTGGCTCGGGCTAGAGAGTCACGAATCGGTTGAGGACTATCTTTTGCCTCGGTTCATAGACGGAAATCCAATTTCCAAATACGTGACATGTGCGGTTTTATTTGTAGAGCCTAGTATGGCGACATAGTGGGATGGGGCGCTCATGCCGCCTATGATTGATACTTATGATTTGAAGTTGTTTTATACACTATGCACTTATTATAGTATCAAATGATTTGTTTCAAACGTATCAAGCATTCTTTGGCTGTTATAAGGGAAAACCCTATCCCCCGGCTTGCGTTGCATTGTGTGATAGGACCTGGGTCTTATAACAGCTTCATTTTTCTTTATTTAGCATTGCGCTGTTTGTTTTATGCACTGGTATTCTTGGGAGGAAACCCGTTCCGTGTTATACGGCGTGGTCCCTTGATTTACCTAACTTTAAAAATAAAGATTAACTGTTTTAGTTCTCACACCAGTCACATGACTGACCTGGAGTTTATTGTTTTAACCTAAACTCTGGGTGCCCTTATTTTGACACGGGCAGCTAGTAGTTTTGGTTTTGCAGATTTATATTCACAGGATCCTGGTTTACAGCTGGAACGATATCCGGAAAGCTTTGTATCCGTATATCTCCTTCTAGTTGTGTATTGTATTATTTTCCGCTGCGATGTATTTTAATGTAATTTAAATCTCTGATATTTCTGTGTAATATTCATTTATACTCTGTATATTCTTGTATTCTGATGCATTGTTGTAATATACAATGAAATGTTCTTTTGTATGCGTTCTATTTTGTCATGTTCTCAAACGATAGGGCGTTTCGAACGGCCTGGATCGGTTTAGCGACTGGTTCGGACCGAGCGAAATTCCTCGCCGTGACAGTTGGTATTAGAGCTTTGGTTTACAAAGCAGAGAACAAGGCACATTAGAACCGTACGAAAGAATTCATCAGATATTGGATTAGCAATATCCAATGAGAGTGACTCGTTAGAGATGGGATCAGTAGTATCCTAGAACGAGTGTGAAGAGTATATTTTTCAAATGAAAACAAATTTTGTTTTGAAAATCTAAATCAACAATTCGTATTTGATTATTTATTTATATTGATGTGGACAATCCAGTATATATAGATTTTGCGTATACGTCTGATCCGCGTGTATTCGAAATTTTAATATACTGGATAGATATAGAATTACGCTCTTGTCGCCCGGGAGTGATTCTGATGATTGATATATCATCATCAGAATTTATATTCGAGTGACGAACGTGTAATATCTATATATTTCCATTAGACTGGTGTGAGAACCAAAATTAGATAGGGCTAATTGTTGTGATTTGTCATCAAAAATCTGATTTTTGTATATGTATCAAAATTATGAATTTGAAACTCTAATTCACTAATTGATTGATGTTTGTGTTGTTTGTTTAGTTGTTTGATAATTTTAAACCATTATGCCTAATTTGATCGAATATTGAATTGTATTGAAAATTGGTCGCATTTGCTTGCATATACATATACTTATATTGAACAGGTCATAGCAAGGAGGCTAGAGCCGAAGAATAAAATTTGTTTGTCCGACAAATAGGTACATGTTTACTACATAATTTACTGTTTTGTTTGGGTGATGATGATTTTATGAGCCTATTGGCTAGCCGCTTGGCTTTTTCTTTTTCTTTTTGAGATCTGAAGGACCGGGGAAGCTATTTGAAATTCCCCGATGCTCCCGGTGCAGGGGAGGTTATGGCGAAATTTTTCGAAAATTTAGGGTGTTAGCCAAATTTTTGAAATTTTGAAAATTCTCAGAAACTGAAAAGTTGGAGAATGGAAGCCAGAACGAACGTAGAGTTGATTAATCAAACCACTTTCGACTTTGTTCCTTTTCGGGGACGAAAAGTTTTAAGTGGGGGAGATTGTAACAACCCGTAAAATGCGAGCCAGTTTGAAAATTTTATTTTGGCCATTTTGGCGAATTTTGAATATTTAAAATAGATTATTTTAAATAAAATCGACGTGAAATTTATTTTGAATATAGAATTAGAACGTATATATTATATACGCTGTCGTTAGAATATAAATATTTATATATAAATTATAAAAGGAATTGAAAATGGCGCGGTAGTTCGATAATTCGATTTCAAACTTCAATTGAATGTACCGGGTGCAAAACAATCCGGATTTTAGTGAAACCAAAAATAATGGGATCTAATTGATAATATCTTTCCAACGAATCCGAATGATCAAAATTTCATAGCGGGAATCAAAAGATATGTCCAGTTGAAATTTCTGAATAGTCGCTATGGAATTCAGGCCCTTAAAAATGGACATTTTGCGAACGACCTCGGGTTTCGACGAAACCAGTTTTGTTGGATCCGCAGTGTCAAGTTATTGCTAGATTCCAAATTTCATAATTTTTCGAATCAATATGTGAGCGTGGCAAAGGAAAACGCGTTTGACCAGTTTCAGTTGATTTTAATCGACTGGAAATTGGCCATTTTTCTAACGGTATCAGAATTCGACGAAACTAGTTTTGTTAGGACCGTATCGTTAATACGAAGCTAGAAAATATTTTTATTGAATTTTTAGAGACAGTATGTGACCCCGGTAATGTGAAATGTACGTTTAAAATTCAATATAATGATTTAAATGTAAATTCAACGGAAACTGATTCAAACGATCGAATCAACCTACGATACATATCCCATTGTGTTCGGAATGGGGGTAAAACGCTATGGGCGACAGGCGGTGGGCCTCGTTTAGGGGTCGTATGTAAAATTCAACTTTTTACAAATTAAAATAAAAAAATAATAATAAAATAAATAAATATATTCTCCCTCTTCCCCTTTAATCCTTCTGCCCCCCCTACTCGTTTTCAAATCGACAGAAAGAAAATAGAAAAAAAAAAGGAGCTAAGCCCTAATCGAGCGACGGAGGGCCCTCGACGCCGCCACCAGAGGCGCCCACCTCCGTCCAAGCTCGCCGCCCTCCCCTCCTTCTTCTCCTCCGCCACCTCGAAGCGACACACCCCTCCCCTCATCCGCCGAAGCGCAAGAGCCCCCCCCCCTTTTCCTCCACCGCCGCACACTCCCCCAGTGGCGCGACAAGCCGCCTGCGCCCCTCCGGCGAACACCACCACCCACTGCGAGACAGCGAGCCCTCCCTCCTTAAAATCCTGTAAGCTTTAATGCTATTTTACTTATTTATGTCTTTAACAAAGTGATTTTTGTTTTAATAACCTTGCTTTGAAAATGAAGATATGTTTATGTTTGAAAACTGATTTCCTTTATGTTAAAAAAACTGATTTTTATTTTATTTTTAAAAACTAAGAAAGTATAGATTTTTTTAAAATGGAGAAAGCTTAAATTTTTTTAAAATAGAAAAGACTCGATTTTTATTTAGTTAGCGGAAAAAAAAATAGAAATAGAATTGTGTTTTTGAAATGAAAATACATATGGTTTGAAATAGAAAATATGATTTTTATATTTTTAAAGAATTAAAAATATAATCTTTTATATAGTAGAAAGATAAAAATATGATTTTTATATTTTTAAAGTATTAAAAATATAGTCTTTACTATATAGATGATGTCAAAATATGATTTTTGTTTATGTAGAGGATTAAAAATATAATTTTTACATGATAGGAAAATTTAAAAATATCATCTTTATATGTGTAGAAACATAAAAATGTGATTTTTATAAATCTATATTTTTGAAAAGGCGAAGTCTATGTTTTTATAAAGGCGAAATCTTTATATGGAAAATAGCGTGATAAAAATATAATTTTTATCTATATAACATAGTAGTAAAAATTCGATTTTTATATATTGAATAACTGAATAAAAATTCGATTTTTAAAAGGGAGGAAGCGATAATAAAAATAGAATTTTTATATATTGAACTTCGAAAGAAAAATAGAATTTTTATATATTGAACTTCGAAAGAAAAATAGAATTTTTATATATTGAACTTCGAAAGAAAAATAGAATTTTTATATATTGAACTTCGAAAGAAAAATAGAATTTTTATATATTGAACTTCGAAAAGAAAAATATGATTTTTATATATTGAACTTCGAAAAGAAAAATATGATTTTTATATATTGAACTTCGAAAGAAAAATGTGATTTTTATATATTGAACTTCGAAAGAAAAATATGATTTTTATATATCGAACTTCGAAATAAAAATATGATTTTTATATATGGAATAACGAAGTAAAAATTCGATTTTTACATAGGTAGTGAAAGCGGACAACGAAGGTAACAAAAAGGCGAGAACGAAGAAGAGTCAAGATGTTTGGATAGCTTTCGGTGAGAACTTCTCACTCTTCAATTTCTTTTTCTAGTTATATATATATATATATATACTAGGATGCAGACGGTGCTTAGTAGCACCCGACACAATCGTCCACAGACCATGGACTTGTTTGTTTGATTGCAAAAATTAGTTAGATTATTTGATTGAAATTGAATTGTGTGGTGAAATGAATTGATTTGATTGATGTGTGAATGGCGTGGGCCTTCACTAGACCGGGGATAAGGCTAGGCCTTGTCCCGTTTCTAGTATCGTGCCGTTATGCCGCCGAAATTTTCTAAAATAAGTTAGAAAAATAAAAATATCATTTTATTTAAAGAATGAACTGAATAGAAATTCATATGTTGGAATAAAATGTTTTATCGTTAAAAATATAATTTTTAACGTGAATGTGAATAAATAAATATTCATTTACAAACCAGACGGTTTGTTTATGTACACCTATTTGAAGGACATTGATTGGGTCGATAAATTTTACACATCGCCCAACTGCACAACTAAAATCTGTGTTTGATTGTTTGAAAACCCCACACGGGTGTTAGGATGAAATATGAATCTCACTCATCCTGATTGATTAAATATGTCGATCGATTGATTGACAGGCTGTTATAAGCGTTAGATATCTATATTTAATGCTTATACAGTGTAGTGCACTTTGGTTGATGGTTGATTATCTATCGTTGCTATTATATACATTTGTTGTATGGAATCCATATAATTAACTTTATATGGTTATTGATTGGGCCCCATTCCAATTTGAAAAATAAAGAATATTATAAAATAAAGGTTCATGTGTTGACAGTACTCATCCATTGAGATTGGTCATGTGTTGAACAAAATATTTTGATAATAACAACTATTTTGAAAAAAGAAATATTTGAAATAGAATATTTGAAAATAGAAATTTATGAAACCGTGTTGATTAGATTGACGCCATTTTGACGTGAACGATATTTATATCGATTTTATTCATTTTAAAATGAATATTGAAAAGTGATTTCGAAATCGAATATTTTGAAATGAATTGAATTGAAAACGATTTCGAAATGAATTGAAAACGATTTCGAAATGAATTGAATTGAAAACGATTTCGAAATGAATTGAGTTGAAAACGATTTCGAAATGAATTGAATTGAAAACGATTTCGAAATGAATTGAATTGAAAACGAATTCAAATTGAATTGAAAGTGAATTGAAATGAATTCAAATTGAATTAAAATTTGAATTGAATAGAAATGAATTTTAAAACGAATTTATAAAGAAGAATTCAATTTTGATTTGAATTGAAAAGAAAGTTGAAGTTGCTTTTGAAACGAATTTTAAAACTATTTATATAACTCGTTTTAAATAGAAATCGACGAAATATATATTATATATATAATATAATGGCCTGAATAGAACGCGCCGCGCCGCGGCAGTTCGTGAATTTCGACCATTCATTTCAAACGGGCATTACGGGAGATCCGACCGTCGGATTCTCCTAAAACCGGAACCGTTGGGTTCGTATCGAAAAGAGCTTTCTAACGAATATTAGAAATGTGAAATCTAACGGTTGGATTTGGAGTTACGTCCAAATCAAATTTGAAAAAGGTCGCTGTAAGTGCAGTTCGATGGCCATTGATGGAAATCGACTATACGGGCCTTGATAAAATTATTAAAAATAGTAATAATTTGTGTAAAATCATAAGAAATGATTTAGAAAGGATTGGGATGAAAAACTCCATATTTGAAAGGATAAAAATAGATTTTTATCGAAATGAACTAGTTTTGGAACTAGAATTATAATTCTATTTATTTTTAAATAAATAAATTGAATTTGAAAAGGGTTTTGAAAATAACCAAAATTTCCAATGATTGCATTGGAGTGGAGTTGAATCGAAATTGTCTTCGGAATATTTCGATGTTGGAATTCGTGATTATACAGATATGGTTATGGAAATTTGAAAGATATATATTTATATCGTTATTTCCAATACGACATTTGTTAGTCGTAGAATTTGATATTGAATATAAGCCGATATATTTTCTATTCAGAGCCTTGTATTGAATATCAAATGTGATTTGAGTTTGTCGTGAATGGTGTCTTCACTAACACTGTTCTTGAACCCAGTTGAGAAAAAAAATTTAAATCTTTTTATTTAGATTTAATGAAGTGTACCAATTAAACGATATTTAATTGGAATTGAATTGGTATTGATTTTGGGTTTATCGTGAACAGTGTTTTAAATAACACTTGTTCTTTAACCCGATAATTAATGGAATGTGATTTTGGGTTTATCGTGAACCGTGTTTTAAATGACACTGATTCTTTAATCCAGTTAAAGATTAAAACTAAGTGGAGTTTTAATGAATCTTTAATTAGATTGAAATGATCGAAAATGGAGTATCACCAGTTTTGCTCCAAGCGATGGTTAAATCTTTAATCAGATTTGAACGTGAAATGGTAATTGAATTTACCGATAACACTGTGGTGTTAGATATGAAGTATTACCAGTTTTACTTCATGGGATGAATAGGTTGGGATTGGGAAATAAAATAAATGATTACTTCGGTGTGGTTCACTAATCCCGACTAGTTTGAATTGATATTCAAAGGAGATTAAAGAATAAATTTAAAGAATTTATCTTGGATAAAATTAATGGGAACTTTTCCCAAAGTATAGGAATATTCGAATAAAAGAATATTCTGAATTGGAATGAGGCGTATGTTGTGTTTGTGTAACACTTTTATAATATATACGCGAGTTATTCAGAAAGACCGGGTTTATCCCATTCGGAATAACTGATTCGACGTGGTGTCGAAGATGAAGATGGTGGTCGAAGACCGGAAGTCTTCACGTCGCTTGGGTGATTACTGATGATCTTGATTGGGCTGTACACCCAAGAAGATGGAAACAGTTAGTGATCGTCCAGACGTACTTGGAGATCGATGGATATGCGGGGTACTAGGTGCCTCCGGTTTCGTTCAGACCCAGAACGGACTTGTAAATGGACTGTGTGTCTGACATTGGATTTTAGTCCGTGTGATTGATCTCTATTAAATATATATCTGCTTGGCGGCGGAGAATTTATTCTCTTGCTTAACGCCCTTCTCTGAGACGTACGAGCTCAGGGGTTATATATTAATGGATATCAAACGCATGGAGTGAATTGCCTGTGTGGCATGCCTAAGTGGCAATTGATCGAGGCTTCTGTTGAAAAGCAAAGTCTTGTGGTGATGATCAAAGCACAGCCTGTGTGGCACAGCTTTGTGTAACGTGAATTCGCGAGTTTCACACCCGGTATGAACCAAAAACGGGAGACGGACCTCAGGGAGGACTTGCGTTTCTTTCTAGTTAGAAGTGGCGTCAGTGGTTTTACACGCCCTGACGAGTTTGACTTATGTGGTTGTTGCTGTTGCGAGGCGCCTCGGTTATATCGGTTTCGGCCGATGCATTCTGGTCGGCAGACGGACCAGACTTACACCCCATAGGGTGGGGAAACGTAGTGTTCAGGCATTTTAATCCACATCGGTGGACCGGCCCTGTCGCTCCAAGGGCCCACCTGAGTCTGGGTCCTGTGGCTCGGGCTAGAGAGTCACGAATCGGTTGAGGACTATCTTTTGCCTCGGTTCATAGACGGAAATCCAATTTCCAAATACGTGACATGTGCGGTTTTATTTGTAGAGCCTAGTATGGCGACATAGTGGGATGGGGCGCTCATGCCGCCTATGATTGATACTTATGATTTGAAGTTGTTTTATACACTATGCACTTATTATAGTATCAAATGATTTGTTTCAAACGTATCAAGCATTCTTTGGCTGTTATAAGGGAAAACCCTATCCCCCGGCTTGCGTTGCATTGTGTGATAGGACCTGGGTCTTATAACAGCTTCATTTTTCTTTATTTAGCATTGCGCTGTTTGTTTTATGCACTGGTATTCTTGGGAGGAAACCCGTTCCGTGTTATACGGCGTGGTCCCTTGATTTACCTAACTTTAAAAATAAAGATTAACTGTTTTAGTTCTCACACCAGTCACATGACTGACCTGGAGTTTATTGTTTTAACCTAAACTCTGGGTGCCCTTATTTTGACACGGGCAGCTAGTAGTTTTGGTTTTGCAGATTTATATTCACAGGATCCTGGTTTACAGCTGGAACGATATCCGGAAAGCTTTGTATCCGTATATCTCCTTCTAGTTGTGTATTGTATTATTTTCCGCTGCGATGTATTTTAATGTAATTTAAATCTCTGATATTTCTGTGTAATATTCATTTATACTCTGTATATTCTTGTATTCTGATGCATTGTTGTAATATACAATGAAATGTTCTTTTGTATGCGTTCTATTTTGTCATGTTCTCAAACGATAGGGCGTTTCGAACGGCCTGGATCGGTTTAGCGACTGGTTCGGACCGAGCGAAATTCCTCGCCGTGACAGTTGGTATTAGAGCTTTGGTTTACAAAGCAGAGAACAAGGCACATTAGAACCGTACGAAAGAATTCATCAGATATTGGATTAGCAATATCCAATGAGAGTGACTCGTTAGAGATGGGATCAGTAGTATCCTAGAACGAGTGTGAAGAGTATATTTTTCAAATGAAAACAAATTTTGTTTTGAAAATCTAAATCAACAATTCGTATTTGATTATTTATTTATATTGATGTGGACAATCCAGTATATATAGATTTTGCGTATACGTCTGATCCGCGTGTATTCGAAATTTTAATATACTGGATAGATATAGAATTACGCTCTTGTCGCCCGGGAGTGATTCTGATGATTGATATATCATCATCAGAATTTATATTCGAGTGACGAACGTGTAATATCTATATATTTCCATTAGACTGGTGTGAGAACCAAAATTAGATAGGGCTAATTGTTGTGATTTGTCATCAAAAATCTGATTTTTGTATATGTATCAAAATTATGAATTTGAAACTCTAATTCACTAATTGATTGATGTTTGTGTTGTTTGTTTAGTTGTTTGATAATTTTAAACCATTATGCCTAATTTGATCGAATATTGAATTGTATTGAAAATTGGTCGCATTTGCTTGCATATACATATACTTATATTGAACAGGTCATAGCAAGGAGGCTAGAGCCGAAGAATAAAATTTGTTTGTCCGACAAATAGGTACATGTTTACTACATAATTTACTGTTTTGTTTGGGTGATGATGATTTTATGAGCCTATTGGCTAGCCGCTTGGCTTTTTCTTTTTCTTTTTGAGATCTGAAGGACCGGGGAAGCTATTTGAAATTCCCCGATGCTCCCGGTGCAGGGGAGGTTATGGCGAAATTTTTCGAAAATTTAGGGTGTTAGCCAAATTTTTGAAATTTTGAAAATTCTCAGAAACTGAAAAGTTGGAGAATGGAAGCCAGAACGAACGTAGAGTTGATTAATCAAACCACTTTCGACTTTGTTCCTTTTCGGGGACGAAAAGTTTTAAGTGGGGGAGATTGTAACAACCCGTAAAATGCGAGCCAGTTTGAAAATTTTATTTTGGCCATTTTGGCGAATTTTGAATATTTAAAATAGATTATTTTAAATAAAATCGACGTGAAATTTATTTTGAATATAGAATTAGAACGTATATATTATATACGCTGTCGTTAGAATATAAATATTTATATATAAATTATAAAAGGAATTGAAAATGGCGCGGTAGTTCGATAATTCGATTTCAAACTTCAATTGAATGTACCGGGTGCAAAACAATCCGGATTTTAGTGAAACCAAAAATAATGGGATCTAATTGATAATATCTTTCCAACGAATCCGAATGATCAAAATTTCATAGCGGGAATCAAAAGATATGTCCAGTTGAAATTTCTGAATAGTCGCTATGGAATTCAGGCCCTTAAAAATGGACATTTTGCGAACGACCTCGGGTTTCGACGAAACCAGTTTTGTTGGATCCGCAGTGTCAAGTTATTGCTAGATTCCAAATTTCATAATTTTTCGAATCAATATGTGAGCGTGGCAAAGGAAAACGCGTTTGACCAGTTTCAGTTGATTTTAATCGACTGGAAATTGGCCATTTTTCTAACGGTCTCAGAATTCGACGAAACTAGTTTTGTTAGGACCGTATCGTTAATACGAAGCTAGAAAATATTTTTATTGAATTTTTAGAGACAGTATGTGACCCCGGTAATGTGAAATGTACGTTTAAAATTCAATATAATGATTTAAATGTAAATTCAACGGAAACTGATTCAAACGATCGAATCAACCTACGATACATATCCCATTGTGTTCGGAATGGGGGTAAAACGCTATGGGCGACAGGCGGTGGGCCTCGTTTAGGGGTCGTATGTAAAAGTCAACTTTTTACAAATTAAAATAAAAAAATAATAATAAAATAAATAAATATATTCTCCCTCTTCCCCTTTAATCCTTCTGCCCCCCCTACTCGTTTTCAAATCGACAGAAAGAAAATAGAAAAAAAAAGGAGCTAAGCCCTAATCGAGCGACGGAGGGCCCTCGACGCCGCCACCAGAGGCGCCCACCTCCGTCCAAGCTCGCCGCCCTCCCCTCCTTCTTCTCCTCCGCCACCTCGAAGCGACACACCCCTCCCCTCATCCGCCGAAGCGCAAGAGCCCCCCCCCCTTTTCCTCCACCGCCGCACACTCCCCCAATGGCGCGACAAGCCGCCTGCGCCCCTCCGGCGAACACCACCACCCACTGCGAGACAGCGAGCCCTCCCTCCTTAAAATCCTGTAAGCTTTAATGCTATTTTACTTATTTATGTCTTTAACAAAGTGATTTTTGTTTTAATAACCTTGCTTTGAAAATGAAGATATGTTTATGTTTGAAAACTGATTTCCTTTATGTTAAAAAAACTGATTTTTATTTTATTTTTAAAAACTAAGAAAGTATAGATTTTTTTAAAATGGAGAAAGCTTAAATTTTTTTAAAATAGAAAAGACTCGATTTTTATTTAGTTAGCGGAAAAAAAAATAGAAATAGAATTGTGTTTTTGAAATGAAAATACATATGGTTTGAAATAGAAAATATGATTTTTATATTTTTAAAGAATTAAAAATATAATCTTTTATATAGTAGAAAGATAAAAATATGATTTTTATATTTTTAAAGTATTAAAAATATAGTCTTTACTATATAGATGATGTCAAAATATGATTTTTGTTTATGTAGAGGATTAAAAATATAATTTTTACATGATAGGAAAATTTAAAAATATCATCTTTATATGTGTAGAAACATAAAAATGTGATTTTTATAAATCTATATTTTTGAAAAGGCGAAGTCTATGTTTTTATAAAGGCGAAATCTTTATATGGAAAATAGCGTGATAAAAATATAATTTTTATCTATATAACATAGTAGTAAAAATTCGATTTTTATATATTGAATAACTGAATAAAAATTCGATTTTTAAAAGGTAGGAAGCGATAATAAAAATAGAATTTTTATATATTGAACTTCGAAAGAAAAATAGAATTTTTATATATTGAACTTCGAAAGAAAAATAGAATTTTTATATATTGAACTTCGAAAGAAAAATAGAATTTTTATATATTGAACTTCGAAAGAAAAATAGAATTTTTATATATTGAACTTCGAAAAGAAAAATATGATTTTTATATATTGAACTTCGAAAAGAAAAATATGATTTTTATATATTGAACTTCGAAAGAAAAATGTGATTTTTATATATTGAACTTCGAAAGAAAAATATGATTTTTATATATCGAACTTCGAAATAAAAATATGATTTTTATATATGGAATAACGAAGTAAAAATTCGATTTTTACATAGGTAGTGAAAGCGGACAACGAAGGTAACAAAAAGGCGAGAACGAAGAAGAGTCAAGATGTTTGGATAGCTTTCGGTGAGAACTTCTCACTCTTCAATTTCTTTTTCTAGTTATATATATATATATATACTAGGATGCAGACGGTGCTTAGTAGCACCCGACACAATCGTCCACAGACCATGGACTTGTTTGTTTGATTGCAAAAATTAGTTAGATTATTTGATTGAAATTGAATTGTGTGGTGAAATGAATTGATTTGATTGATGTGTGAATGGCGTGGGCCTTCACTAGACCGGGGATAAGGCTAGGCCTTGTCCCGTTTCTAGTATCGTGCCGTTATGCCGCCGAAATTTTCTAAAATAAGTTAGAAAAATAAAAATATCATTTTATTTAAAGAATGAACTGAATAGAAATTCATATGTTGGAATAAAATGTTTTATCGTTAAAAATATAATTTTTAACGTGAATGTGAATAAATAAATATTCATTTACAAACCAGACGGTTTGTTTATGTACACCTATTTGAAGGACATTGATTGGGTCGATAAATTTTACACATCGCCCAACTGCACAACTAAAATCTGTGTTTGATTATTTGAAAACCCCACACGGGTGTTAGGATGAAATATGAATCTCACTCATCCTGATTGATTAAATATGTCGATCGATTGATTGACAGGCTGTTATAAGCGTTAGATATCTATATTTAATGCTTATACAGTGTAGTGCACTTTGGTTGATGGTTGATTATCTATCGTTGCTATTATATACATTTGTTGTATGGAATCCATATAATTAACTTTATATGGTTATTGATTGGGCCCCATTCCAATTTGAAAAATAAAGAATATTATAAAATAAAGGTTCATGTGTTGACAGTACTCATCCATTGAGATTGGTCATGTGTTGAACAAAATATTTTGATAATAACAACTATTTTGAAAAAAGAAATATTTGAAATAGAATATTTGAAAATAGAAATTTATGAAACCGTGTTGATTAGATTGACGCCATTTTGACGTGAACGATATTTATATCGATTTTATTCATTTTAAAATGAATATTGAAAAGTGATTTCGAAATCGAATATTTTGAAATGAATTGAATTGAAAACGATTTCGAAATGAATTGAATTGAAAACGATTTCGAAATGAATTGAATTGAAAACGATTTCGAAATGAATTGAATTGAAAACGATTTCGAAATGAATTGAATTGAAAACGAATTCAAATTGAATTGAAAGTGAATTGAAATGAATTCAAATTGAATTAAAATTTGAATTGAATAGAAATGAATTTTAAAACGAATTTATAAAGAAGAATTCAATTTTGATTTGAATTGAAAAGAAAGTTGAAGTTGTTTTTGAAACGAATTTTAAAACTATTTATATAACTCGTTTTAAATAGAAATCGACGAAATATATATTATATATATAATATAATGGCCTGAATAGAACGCGCCGCGCCGCGGCAGTTCGTGAATTTCGACCATTCATTTCAAACGGGCATTACGGGAGATCCGACCGTCGGATTCTCCTAAAACCGGAACCGTTGGGTTCGTATCGAAAAGAGCTTTCTAACGAATATTAGAAATGTGAAATCTAACGGTTGGATTTGGAGTTACGTCCAAATCAAATTTGAAAAAGGTCGCTGTAAGTGCAGTTCGATGGCCATTGATGGAAATCGACTATACGGGCCTTGATAAAATTATTAAAAATAGTAATAATTTGTGTAAAATCATAAGAAATGATTTAGAAAGGATTGGGATGAAAAACTCCATATTTGAAAGGATAAAAATAGATTTTTATCGAAATGAACTAGTTTTGGAACTAGAATTATAATTCTATTTATTTTTAAATAAATAAATTGAATTTGAAAAGGGTTTTGAAAATAACCAAAATTTCCAATGATTGCATTGGAGTGGATTTGAATCGAAATTGTCTTCGGAATATTTCGATGTTGGAATTCGTGATTATACAGATATGGTTATGGAAATTTGAAAGATATATATTTATATCGTTATTTCCAATACGACATTTGTTAGTCGTAGAATTTGATATTGAATATAAGCCGATATATTTTCTATTCAGAGCCTTGTATTGAATATCAAATGTGATTTGAGTTTGTCGTGAATGGTGTCTTCACTAACACTGTTCTTGAACCCAGTTGAGAAAAAAAATTTAAATCTTTTTATTTAGATTTAATGAAGTGTACCAATTAAACGATATTTAATTGGAATTGAATTGGTATTGATTTTGGGTTTATCGTGAACAGTGTTTTAAATAACACTTGTTCTTTAACCCGATAATTAATGGAATGTGATTTTGGGTTTATCGTGAACCGTGTTTTAAATGACACTGATTCTTTAATCCAGTTAAAGATTAAAACTAAGTGGAGTTTAATTGAATCTTTAATTAGATTGAAATGATCGAAAATGGAGTATCACCAGTTTTGCTCCAAGCGATGGTTAAATCTTTAATCAGATTTGAACGTGAAATGGTAATTGAATTTACCGATAACACTGTGGTGTTAGATATGAAGTATTACCAGTTTTACTTCATGGGATGAATAGGTTGGGATTGGGAAATAAAATAAATGATTACTTCGGTGTGGTTCACTAATCCCGACTAGTTTGAATTGATATTCAAAGGAGATTAAAGAATAAATTTAAAGAATTTATCTTGGATAAAATTAATGGGAACTTTTCCCAAAGTATAGGAATATTCGAATAAAAGAATATTCTGAATTGGAATGAGGCGTATGTTGTGTTTGTGTAACACTTTTATAATATATACGCGAGTTATTCAGAAAGACCGGGTTTATCCCATTCGGAATAACTGATTCGACGTGGTGTCGAAGATGAAGACGGTGGTCGAAGACCGGAAGTCTTCACGTCGCTTGGGTGATTACTGATGATCTTGATTGGGCTGTACACCCAAGAAGATGGAAACAGTTAGTGATCGTCCAGACGTACTTGGAGATCGATGGATATGCGGGGTACTAGGTGCCTCCGGTTTCGTTCAGACCCAGAACGGACTTGTAAATGGACTGTGTGTCTGACATTGGATTTTAGTCCGTGTGATTGATCTCTATTAAATATATATCTGCTTGGCGGCGGAGAATTTATTCTCTTGCTTAACGCCCTTCTCTGAGACGTACGAGCTCAGGGGTTATATATTAATGGATATCAAACGCATGGAGTGAATTGCCTGTGTGGCATGCCTAAGTGGCAATTGATCGAGGCTTCTGTTGAAAAGCAAAGTCTTGTGGTGATGATCAAAGCACAGCCTGTGTGGCACAGCTTTGTGTAACGTGAATTCGCGAGTTTCACACCCGGTATGAACCAAAAACGGGAGACGGACCTCAGGGAGGACTTGCGTTTCTTTCTAGTTAGAAGTGGCGTCAGTGGTTTTACACGCCCTGACGAGTTTGACTTATGTGGTTGTTGCTGTTGCGAGGCGCCTCGGTTATATCGGTTTCGGCCGATGCATTCTGGTCGGCAGACGGACCAGACTTACACCCCATAGGGTGGGGAAACGTAGTGTTCAGGCATTTTAATCCACATCGGTGGACCGGCCCTGTCGCTCCAAGGGCCCACCTGAGTCTGGGTCCTGTGGCTCGGGCTAGAGAGTCACGAATCGGTTGAGGACTATCTTTTGCCTCGGTTCATAGACGGAAATCCAATTTCCAAATACGTGACATGTGCGGTTTTATTTGTAGAGCCTAGTATGGCGACATAGTGGGATGGGGCGCTCATGCCGCCTATGATTGATACTTATGATTTGAAGTTGTTTTATACACTATGCACTTATTATAGTATCAAATGATTTGTTTCAAACGTATCAAGCATTCTTTGGCTGTTATAAGGGAAAACCCTATCCCCCGGCTTGCGTTGCATTGTGTGATAGGACCTGGGTCTTATAACAGCTTCATTTTTCTTTATTTAGCATTGCGCTGTTTGTTTTATGCACTGGTATTCTTGGGTGGAAACTCGTTCCGTGTTATACGGCGTGGTCCCTTGATTTACCTAACTTTAAAAATAAAGATTAACTGTTTTAGTTCTCACACCAGTCACATGACTGACCTGGAGTTTATTGTTTTAACCTAAACTCTGGGTGCCCTTATTTTGACACGGGCAGCTAGTAGTTTTGGTTTTGCAGATTTATATTCACAGGATCCTGGTTTACAGCTGGAACGATATCCGGAAAGCTTTGTATCCGTATATCTCCTTCTAGTTGTGTATTGTATTATTTTCCGCTGCGATGTATTTTAATGTAATTTAAATCTCTGATATTTCTGTGTAATATTCATTTATACTCTGTATATTCTTGTATTCTGGTGCATTGTTGTAATATACAATGAAATGTTCTTTTGTATGCGTTCTATTTTGTCATGTTCTCAAACAATAGGGCGTTTCGAACGGCCTGGATCGGTTTAGCGACTGGTTCGGACCGAGCGAAATTCCTCGCCGTGACAAGATACCTCAACAAAACCCTAACTAGAATTCAGTTTCGGTCAGAGAACGCTAAAAAAAATTGAAATTATCGAAAATTACAACATCTAGTTAAATAGTAATTTAAATTATACCTCAATAAAAAAATAAAGCCTTAAACCTCAACGCAAACTTCAATCTCATCATTGCTTTCAAGCGAATCTAGATAGTTGGGGTCAAATTTTGTCGTCGACTGTCTTTAGTTCGTCATCGACTTGATGTTAGCATCTTCGGTTGAATTGCATCTTCGACAGTTGTCTTTTATTTTCCTTTTCAATGTTCGGTGTTTCAAGTTTGGTAGCAGAGGATAAGATTGTAGTAGAGTGCCGATGCTTTTTGAGTCCAAGGCTAAGTTGAATTAATGTATATTATGGAATTGGGCCGGGTATAAATAGACTATAGTTAAATTGAGCTAAATATAAGTTTGGGCCTGAATTAGGGTATAATTGTTTTATTGTGCAGACTGGGCCAATAATTGGTTCTTATTTTAGATTGGCAATGTTAGATTGAACTATAAAGAAATTAGGGTTTAGTTCGTTTATTTTTTATTTTTGAAACATGAAATTTGATTTTATTTATAAGGATTACCATTAGATTTTCATTAATAAAACATTAAGAATCAAAGCCAAGACTAAAATCGAAATTAAAAAGGAAACTAGCGAAATTTCCGAAATCGTCCAAAATTAAGAAAAATTTAGTTAACCGAAACCGAGTTCTCGAAATAAACCTATGCTTCATCCAACATCGAATAAACATGCATCTTAGTCTAAGTTTAATATACTTCAAAATACATGCACCACAATATACAACCTCTTAAACTAATGTCGCAAACAAAATAAAACAACAGAATGTACATTCATACTACAACTATAACAGCCCAGATTTTATCCGTTTAATTTAATATTTAAAACTGATTTTAAATGTTAATTTATATTTTAAATAAGTCGAAGTTAATAATTTTGAATATTTATTCAGTTTAAATAATAAAATAATAATTTTATTCTAAAATAGTCGGAATTAGTTGTATTTGCAATAGGGGTGAGCAATATTCGGTTCAAACCGAATTAACATACCAAAACGGTTCATTTCGGTCGGTTCGGCTTTAAAATTAGATCGGTTTGAATTTGGTTTGTAAAATATATTCTTTGGTTACCGTGATAACCGAATTAACCGAACTTTTAATTTATTATCTAACTGTACGGTATTGTAGTGCTTTAAATAATTAGTTTATCTATGTAATACAAAGACATTTGTTGCAAATAGATCAAATCTTATCATATACATAAAATTTACTATATAAACTTTCTTCAAACATGAATTTATGTTTTACTTTGAGTGAATGCATCATTTCAATTATAATATATCCTTCAAATTCGACTAAATTAGTTACCAACCGAATATAACGAAATTAATTCGGTTTGGTTTGAAAAAAATTTGATTTTCATTCAGTCTGAGTTTTTTTACATCCAAACCAACTGAACCGACCGAATGCACACCCCTAATTTGCGATATTATATAATTTGGTAATATAAAAAGATTTGTTTAAGTTTATATCAAATTATATTAATGTGTTCGTTTATTTAACGGCGTTTGAACGTATAGCTTACAATTTTATTATAAAACGTACTGCAGTGGCGCGATAGTTCATAATATTACTTTTTGAACTTTAATTGGTTGTACAGGACCAATATAAGTCGAATTTCTTTAAAACAAGAAATGTCTGAATCTATTAGATTATAATTTTCTAATGGAAGAGAAAATTCGAGTTTTCATATTATAGATTTTTATTTATGTCCAAATCAAATTATCAAAATGTCGTTATGGAATTCGTTTATAAACTATAACGATAATTTATATAAAATAAATGGGGTTTTAATATATTGGATATTGATTTAGCTTGGAATGCAACCCGAAGTATTTTATTTTGGAACTATATGAAATTCTGTTCGAGTATGTCCGATAATAATACTTTATTGTTATTATTATTATATTGAGGTACTTTAAAATTGATTTATTTTAATTTAATGTGGACCCTTAGAAAGGGACTTTATTCAAACAGCCTCTGATTTCAACGGATTTTTTTACTATATCCATGATAGATAATTATTAATAGATTTCAAGTTTCGCACCAATCGGAGTTATTTTATGAGCGTAGCAAAATTAAAAGTAAATAAATCAATTATTTGAACTCAAACTAGCGCTATTTAATTAAACGATCTCGGAATTCGATGAAACAAGTTTCCTTGGGTCCGAAATGTCGAACTATACCAAGACGTCCATTTTCGTCATAAATGAAGTTTGTACGTGACCATAGGAATCAATAAACATCATTTGGAAATGGCGATAGGCATGAAACAAATATTGTTAGTCGTTATCTCTAGTCACCTCAAGTTAAAATATTATTAATTCCACTTATATATACACCCCATATCATAACCCTATTCCCCAAATTTCTTCACCAACCAATAATTTCAAGCATAAGTCCTTATCCACAAATTAAATTATAACTTCAAAACTGTCGAGAAATAGAAGGGGGCACCAACTGGAAAGTTGGGGAGCATGACGAGTGGTACGTTCAAGTAAAATTTGGTGAGGTTTCATTGCCTGTGGGGGCAAAAATCAATCAGAACAGCAAAGAATAGGGGTCACGTTTTATGCAATTTTCTAGGTAATGGAGTGGTTTTCAGGTGTTAGTGTAAAGAAGATTTGTAGAGGAGAGGTAGAGCTACGATTTCTATTTTAGGCCGGTTACCTTAAATGGAGTGTGGTCAGAAATAGGGTGAGTTGATTGAAGGACGTCACGGGGGTTGGTTTTTCGAAAGTAGCGATTGGTTTTGTGAAGCTTCCAATTGATTGGGATGACGAGGAAGGCTTGTTCCTGAAGATCGATGGTGGTAGTGAGGGAGGCGGTTTGATTGGGGAAGGTCCGATGATCTGAAACTTCATGTCGTGGCGGAATTTGGAGACCAAACGGGTTTAATTCGAACCAGGATTTTGGCAACAACAGTGCGTTCTAGAGGTCGATGCTGGGGGTGTTGGTAGGTGATGGGACGGCAGTGTCAGGGTCGGTCTCAGGTCGGCATCAGGAGATACTGAGGCGGCGCGGCAGGGGTCATAAGGCTTCGAGTGTGGTTCGTTTGTGGAGAGGATTTGGGGAATCAGGGTAATTCGTTGGTGAAGGGGGAAACCGCATGGGTGAACAGTAAATGCATCATTACGGATGACTAAGCACAATAACTAAGGTTTATAATTCTATAATTAGTAAATTAGTTAATTAAAATTGGTTTATATTATATACATTTAACCTGTAATTATGATAAATAGTTCATATAATCACAAAATCATGCAAAACTGGATCTGATGGGATCAGGACGATGGAGCTTACACTGTTGAGCAGGTTCAGAGAGGATAGGAGGCAATTGGATTTTTGTTTAGTTTTAAACGATTGTTTAAAATTAAATGAAATAACGCAACAATCTTCTATCGGAAATAAATGTGAGTTAACTCTCATGCTTTCTAGAATTCTATAATGTGGTTGAATTCATATAATTAAATTTAATCATTGATAGTATAAAATGGATGTTTGGATGCCTATTGTTGATTAAAAGGTTGACATCAATTATATTATCGTCATTTATATATTAGATTAAAATTTCTATCTTATGTGTTGTTATAAAATGTTATAATGAGATATGATGCAGGGAAGGACAGGGTGAAGGGATCTAACCAGATTCCTCAAATATTATGTATGTGGTTTATTTCCATGTTATTTATATATGAACTGATTGAACCCCAGTGACATTAAAATATGTTTGTATGCTAAACATTGAATTTAAATTCAACATTGTTGTGATTTAAATCAATAAATAGTATTGATTAAAGGATTCGCAGCAAAGGGCCTAAATTCCACCTTTTTGTTAAAATGTTGATTTGTCGCCTGACATATTGATGAAGTAAGTTATAAATTTATTTTACAATCGACGCAAGATTTTTAATTATATTTTATATGTTATGATGAAGTTTTAAAAATAAATTGATATTTATAAATTGGTTTTATAAAAATATTATGGAATGAGTATCTAATAGAATTTGACATTTGTAAGCAAATAAAGCTAAAATTTACCTACGGGTTGATATTTTGGAATAATTACTTATTAGTAAACAATTAAGCAATATTATTAGATTAATTTTATTAATCTAATAGGAAGAAGTAATTGAAAACAGTTAACGAATTAACTGATGATTTCAGGTTGGCTAAGCCAACTGTTTGATTAAAAGTAGTTATTATTTTATTTCAGATTAGTCTAATAAAATAGTTTAATAAATGGTTATTTAAATATAATAAGGGTTTCTTAAATAATTTAGCTTTACTTACGATGCTTAAAGATTATCGATAATCGTTAGTGTAGTTAGTATTATTTAATAATTCTAATCTAAAAAGAGAATAACTAACCTATTTTAGTTAAATAATGAAGTAAATTCCTTTTACTTCAGTAAATGATGAAATTGATTATATTTAAAATGATTACTTCTTTAACGGAATTTATTTAAGAAGTAATCAAGTATGTGAATTTTGAAAAGAATTTTAAAAAAAGTTCTATCCGGGTTTTAAAAATGAAATTATTTGAGCTGACGCAATAATTTAAAATAAATATTTTATATTTGAATTGAATATAATATATTTCAACATTGTTGCGAGATTTGAATTGAATATACATTGCAACATTAGTTGCGATATTTTAGGGAATAAAAATAAAATATTTGGTTTCAAAACTAAAACAATGTATAATCCAACATTGTTTGGTCAAATTGAAATGTGATTTATATTTATACCACTTGATAAGATATATAGCACTATTTTCAAGAAATGGTATGTTCTGGAAAATTAAGTAAAGGACGATAATTTTCGTGAAGAAATGGAAAGAGTTATTTTAGGTTGGAATTGGAAGATAAAATTTAAAATTTCATCATAATCATTAAATGGAAATCTTCAGTTTGAAGTCTGATAAAGTTGTTTGGTTTATAAAATAGTAAATATGTCATTTGACATTGTTTGGACCGTATAAGAATTCATAATTTAATTTGTATCGTCAAGCTAAGAATATATGGAAATATTTCCGAAGTAAGGGAAATAAAATGTGTTTATAAGAATATAGCAATATTTTTGAAGTATAGAGGAAAGTTTGTAGAGTTAAGATACGATTATTGTTTTCAAAATAACGGAAAAAAAATGAGATTTGAGATAATAATATATAATCAATTTTTAAGAATCGATGATATAGTTTTGTTAAATGATTTTTGATTAAAAGGCCTGAGCTATCAATATACTTGACTATATTGTTGAGGTTGATTGTTAAAAACCCAACTATCAATGAAATGTTGTTATTGGATCTTTGACGTGTTATTTTGAAGAGACCGAGACGGGAACTAGACCAAAAACCACTTCGAACTTATGTTGCATTTGAAATTAATCTGCAGAAATATGTACAAAGATGGAGCATTGAAGACCATAAATCTTCATGAGCGGAAGAACTACCTGTTGAATTTCTTTAGCTGATCCCTAGAGATATTTCATCAGTGATTCTACCGTTATTGAAATCTATAGATTGCAATAACTACTCGTTACTGGTCCTTGGGGTGATTCTTATATAGGATGTGGTAGGAGAGTGCCTTCGGTTCATCCTGTTCCTAGATGAGTTGTATGGACGAATGTCTGACAGAGTATTTCCTGAAGGTCACGTACATTGAGTTTTAAAAATATACTAAGTTTTGTGGTGGAGAAGACACTGTCTCTTAGCTTAACACCAAGAGTATACATGTGGACATCAATCAGTGATTTGACGGATCTGTCGATGTGGCATTCAAAGTTATGGGATGTACTCAAAAAAGTAAATCGTGACCTCAAGATTCATCAATCGGGAAATGACAGAAATTGGGCAGACAATATGTCTAAGTGGGCCATTCCCATTAGGGTGTATTGTCACCATCTAGAGAAATTTCATTGTTGTTGTTCTTTCGTTTATGCATCTGCGGAGAATATGGTGGCGGCAGCTGTAGGTTGACTGTGGCGACCTGAACTTCCCCTTAAAGGAAAGAACGAATTACTGTGAGAACACGACGAATCAGAACACAAACAGAAGAACATTTCATTGCTTATTACAACAATCCCATAAGAATACAAGAATATACATAGTATGAATAAATAACATATATTTGATAAATATCAGAGATTTAAATTACATTTAAATACATAGTAGCGGAAAAACAATACAAAACACAACTGAAAGTAATACACGGATACAGAGCTTTCTGAATCTCGCTTTAGCTGTAAATCAAGATCCTGTGAATATAAATCTGCAAAACAAAAACTACTAGCTGCCTGTATGGAAAATAGGGGCACCCAGAGTTTAGGTTAAAACAATAAACTCCAGGTTAGTCATGTGACTGGTGTAAGAACTAAAACAGTTATTTAAAACTTCACTTTAAAATTTGGTATATCAAGGGACCACGCCGTATAACACAGAACGGGTTTCCTCCCTGGAACACCAGTGCATAAACAGTTATAAACAGCGCAATGCTTTTTGAAAAAATGAAGCTATTATAAGTCTCAGGTCCCATCACACAATGCAACGCAAGCCAAAGGATAGAGTTTTACCTTATAATAGCCAAATATGCTTGGTACGTTTAAAACAAATCATTTCGATACTATTATAATGTAAAGTGTATGAAAACAACTTCAAATATAAATGTATCAATCATAGACGACATAATGCCCCATACCACTATGTCGCCACACTAGGCTCTACAATTTAAACTGAAATGTCATGTATTGGAAATTGGATTTCTGTCATGAGTCTAGGCAAGGGATGTACTCCTAACCGCTTCAAGACACTCTAACAAATGCCTCGGGACTATGCACTCTGGGCAGCCCCAGGATCCTGTAGTGTCGGTACTCCGTTACGTTTGAGGATTGGTAATTCCTGAACACACGTTTCCCGGTCCTATAGGACCTATCCATCGGCTTCGTAGAGACCGATATAACCGAGGCGCCTCGAAATCCAACAACCACATAGGTAAAAATAATATAAATGTCAGGGCTTGTAAAACGCTGACACCACCCATAGCTAGAAAGAAACGTTATGCACTCACTGCGTTCCCTTATCCCTTTTTTACTCATACCGAGGTGTGAGGCTCGTGAATTAACGCCATACACAAAGCTACGCTGTATTAAAGCCGTGCTTTGATCATCAACCACAAGACTCTACTTTTCAACAAAAGCCTTAATCACTACATCTCAGCATGCCACACAGGCAATTCATGCCATGTGACTGATATCTATCGATATATAACCTCTGAGCTCGTACATCTCAGATAAAGGAATTAAGCAAGATAATAAATTCTCCGCCGCCAAATAGATATATATTTAATAGAAATCAATCAGCATAGAATAAAATCCAATGTCAGACACACATCCATTTACAAGTCCGTTCTGGTTCTGAACAAAAATAGAGGCACCTTATTCCTCTCCCATATGTCCAATACAGGAGAGAGTATCCGTCGATCTCCAAGTACGTCTAGACGACCACCACTTATTACCTCGTCTTGGGTGTATAGCCCAATCAAGACATCAATAATCATCCAAACGATGTGAAGACCTCCTGTCTTCAACCACTGTCTTCATCGTCGACATATCGTCGAATCAGTTATTCAGAATGGGTATAAACCCGGCCTTTCCGAATAACTCGCGTATATAATAAACAAGTGCTATAAAAACACAATATACGCCTCATTCCAATTCTGAATACTCTTTTATTCAAATATTCACATTCTTTAGGAAAAGTTACCATTAATTTTATCAGAGATAAATTCTTTAAAATTTATTCTCTAATCTTCCTCTGGATTTCAATTCAAACCATATTACGGTTTTCCAAACTAGTCGGGATTAGCGAACCACACCGAAGTAATTATTTATTTAATTTCCCAATCCCAACCTATTCATCCCATGAAGCAAAACTAGTATTACTCCATAACTAACACCACAGCGCTATCGGTAAATTTATTTACTATTTCCCGTTCAAATCTAATTAAAGATTCAACTATCGTTAGGAGCAAAACTGGCGATACTCCATTCTCGATCATTTCAATCTAATTAAAGATTCATTAAAACTCCACATGGTTGTAATCTTCCAAAAAAACAATATTAGTGATTATTTAACTTGGGAAACCATATCCTGTCTTTAACTGGTTTAAAGAACCAATGTCATTTAAAACATGGTTCACGATAAACCCAAAATCACATTCCATTCCATTAGCCTCTAACCGTAAATTAGCAAGTGAACAATTCCCTAAGTATTAACCCCGAAGGCTGAAACCAACATCAGATCAATACCCAGGAAACCATTTAACTTAACTAATCTCCAGCTAGTTTCTGATTTTTTTAACTCCGTTAGGTCTAAGAACAGTATTATTAAAGATACAATTCACGACAACCCAAAATCTCATTCCATTGGTAATTGGGTTAAAAAACAAGCGTTATTTAAAACATCGTTCAAGATAAACCCAAAGATCAATTTCAATTCCATTCCAATTAAATATTAATTAATTGGCATACTTCATTAAATCTAAATAAAAAGATTTAATCTTTTCTCAACTGGGTTTAAGAACAGTTTTAATGAAGACACATCCACGACAAACCCAAAATCACATCAATCTCTAACCGTAAATTAGTAAGAGAGCAATTTCCTAAGTATTAAGTATTAACCCCAACGGCCGAAACCAACATCAGATCAAGCCCAAAAAACCATTCAACTTAACTAATCTCCAGTCAGATTCTAATTTTCTTAACTCCATTGGGTTTAAGAACAGTATTATTAAAGATACCATTCATGACAAACCAAAAATCCAATTTGATATTAAATACAAGGCTCTGAATAGAAAATATATCGGCTTATATTCAATATCAAATTCTGAAACCAACAAATATCGTATTGGAATAACGATATATATATATATATATCTTCTAAATTCCTCAACAATATCCGTATAATCACGAAATCCAATATCGAAATATTCCAAGCATAATTTCGATTCAAATCCATTCCAATTCATATATTGGAAATTCTAGTTATTTTTAAAACCATTTGAAATCTAATTTAATTATTTAAAAATATTGGATTATAATTCTAGTTCATAACTAATTCATTTCGATAAAAATACATTTTTATCTTTTCAAATATGGAATTTTTCATCCCAATTCTTCCCAAATCATTTACTATGATTTTACACAAATTATTTATATTTTTAATAATTTTATCAAGGCTCGTACAGTCAATTTCCATTAACGATCATCGAGCTGCACTTACAGCGACCTTTTCCAAATTTGATTTGGACTTAATTCCAAATCCAACCGTTAGATTTCATGTAACACCCCACCTCCTTTAAGGTCACTCACAAAGGAAATGCATTAACTTTAGTGGAGGTCATAAGAGTATAAAACAGATAAAATTACAAAACAGACAAATTTAAGCAGCGGAAAACAATTAGAACTTTTATTCCATAGTAGCATAATAGGATAAACTTTCATAAGGGTTGTTTCAAACATCAATACCAAAACATCAAAACCCATTACATCAAATATCTGTCTTGTTCTCAAAAGAAGCATAATACAAAATCACATAACATAATTCCCGAATTAAGCAGTAGCCAGCCATAGTAGTAAAGCAAAGAGTCCAAAGCAATACATCATAATATTTGAGCTTGAAAAGAATCTGAAATAAGCGGTGGTATTCCCTCCCTGTGGACCATTGGGGGGGGGGCGAAAGAAAGAAGGCGAAACAAAAATAGAGTCAGAAATAAAGCTTGGTAAGTCCAGTGACTTTCAGCATGTAAACAGGTAATGGTATCATGACATGAATAAACTGGATACAAGACGTAACCATGATAATAAGTATCGCAAGATAACGAGATAATCATAAGATAAGACTAGAACATGATAAGGTATCGTACTGATTCCTAATTTCTCTGCACCACCTAACTAGTGTTCAACTAATGCCATTTGTTACAAAACAAGATAAGTGATCCCCATTTCCCACATGATAGGTTTATAGGTACATATGTCATGAGGAGGGTCCCACCTCATATTGAAAGTTTACCTATCCCCATCGTACCTATCTTAATTGATCGGCTCCTACTAATAACGTTCTGCATGTGTTTGAATCAACCCAGCCCCTACTTGTAGAAACCTGCGTTGGTCCCACCATAGGGTGTATCATTTCCTAGGGTGGCAACCTGATACAGTTCTAGAGTGCACAACTTTATACCTACTTGGTACTCAATGTCTAAATTTTCCCATGCCGAAATTACGTGCATGACCATAATTCGTCGGAACCTGCACTGCCGTACCACCTGCCGCTATTTTAACCGCTTATAATCAGCCCAGTAATCGTGCCCCACCCTGCCTAGCTCAGGGTCCCGTTGATACCTGATGTGGGTTACTACTGAAAAGGGTCCGGCTACTAGGGTTTTCCTAGGGTCTATTCGTATACCCCCCATATTGGTTAAGTGTCATCAATCAATCAATTCAAGTTTATTTAACCCGCCCATTCATCATGTTATATTGGCTAAGTGTCATTAATCCAGTCGAGTTACTTAATCCACCCACTTGTCATGTCATATTGGTTAAGTCTTGCATGTTGACTTAACCCTACCATACTTAACATGTTTGTTTAGCATTAATTATTTATTAATGCATCAACCTCTCATATTGGACTTATTTGCGGTAGCTGGATTGTGCCAGGCGGTTCCGGCCAGTCTTACACCGTAAACTAATTCCAACCTCGGGTTCAAGCATTAAATGTGCTAACCTCTCACATTAGACTTGTTGTTTGCAATTACTGGATGAGCCGGGCGTTTCCGGGCAGTCTTACACCACAAACTCATTCTAACCTCGTGTTAGGCATTATTACCCATCTAATCTTCGCCTTTGACCTCTCACATTAGATTGTTGTCGTTGTGGTTGCTGGATGTGCCGGGCGGTTCCGGGCAGCCTTACACCACAACTCAAATCTAACCTCGTGTCTTAGGCGACCATTAGATTTAATTAAATTATATACTTGCTAATTATGTCCAAATTCCAATTTTTACATGCCAATTATCATATGCCCAATTATCGATTTACATGCCAATTTACATATGCCCAATTATTGATTTACATGCCAATTTACATATGCCCAAATATTGATTTGCATGCCAATTTACATATGCCTAAATATTGATTTACATGCCAATTTACATATGTCCAAATATTGATTTACATGCCAATTTACCCAAACTTGCAATTATAATAATAATACCCCATATCCATCACAAATTATGCCCAATAATTCCACTAAACATGTTATGCCCATAAATTAACCCAAATAGGCAATACCCAATATTCCCCGTATTCCAAACGTTCGTATTTCGCGATTTCAGCCTAGGTTCGAAACCCAGGTTCAATAAAAGAAAATAAATAGTGAGAGATAGAAGTTGCATAAAATAAGAACAGAGAGAAAATAGGCCTGAAAATATCATCACACGCATGAAGGCTAAGACTTGATAAGAACATCATCATGAACATGAAAAACCGATGTACAAAAAGATAAATTGATGATAATAGCATTATGAGAATAAGAATAGAAGCAAAAGAACAACTTAGAATCAGGCATAGTCTCAATTTCATCTTATTACCTGTCAAGACTAGATTTAGGTGTTCAAATCTAAAAATAACTGAACTTACAGCGTTTAGATTAGAAAAGATAATTGAATCGCTTATTTTTGTTGAAGAACTCTAACTTGATATTGATTAATTCTCTAGGTTGATAAAGAACTTTTTGATTTGATTTTGGGTTTTTTGGCGGCTAGGTTTAGATGAGAGTTTGGCGGCATGGAGGCGCCATGAGAGTGAACAATAGAATTAGGGTTTAGGTTTGGATATGTATTTATAGGTGTGTTAGGCAAACCATGACCTTTAGATTAGCATAGGAGTCATCAGAGCCATCTAGACCAAAGAGACATGTCACCCAACCAACCACAGTGCGACACATAAGCCCTAAAACACAAAATTTCGTCACAGACCATTCTAGGCCGATGGGGTCGATTCCAAACACCCTGAGTTTACGCTGGGGTCGACCTAGCAGGTCTAGGGTTGACCCATAAAATAGGTCGGTTTGGCATTTTGCCTTCCCGCTTCCGCTGTTTTGAATTTTTTTCTTAAATTTTAGGTTGATTTTTATTTTATTAATTTATATATATACATATATTTCCCTTATATGTATACAAACTTCCAAGGTCCATAACTTTCTCATACATTATCCGTTTAATGCAAACTTTGGGTCCATCTTGACCAGAATTTTGAGACGAACGCAGTGGTATAGTATGTTTTACTTAATTATCACTTTTAAATTTAAGCATTCTTTTAATTTGTCTATTAATATTCATAGAAACATATGGTGTGCTACATTCTCCCCTCCTTAAAGGATTTCATCCCCGAAATCTCTAAGTTAAGAAGAATGCATTCTATCATCCAACATCCATCTACTCAACTATCATTCACAAGCGTCCATTATCCTTAAAAAAAAATTCTAATGCTATATGAACATATGCAAAAGTGTGCGTGTATATGTTCCTTATCTAATGCAAAATCAGGCAGTCTACTGATTAAGTTGACCTCCTTAATGCGAATTATTTAGTGCCATGAGTCCAATTATGTATGCAATTATTCCTAATGTACTTCATAACCTCTGCATGAGTGCACAATCATTCATCCATATGCAACATTCATATGATAACATGTCCAATTTCAATCTCATCCATAACCAAACATATATATATATATATATATATATATATGCATATGCAATGTGAAAGTGACTTGAGCCGATCTAGTGCCTAAGGTGTGTGTGTAAATGCATCCATGAGCAACCACTTGCATCCACCAAACATAACATGTCTCAAACACATGTTTACAATCATAAGATATTCCTAGCTAAAGGTCGATGATATAATCAAGAGGACGTCCTAAACGATAGAACAAGTATAAACAAAGCGGTAGAAAAAGGGGAAATTAAGAACATACCCTCAAAGAGAAAAGGATACAACATATGCAGCTTAGCTTTCATCTCCCAAGTAGCGTCTCCTTCATCACTTTCCTATTGTACTTTGACTAGCTTGATTTCTTTGTTGTGTAACCTCTTGACCTCCGATCCAAGGATGCACGTAGGGGCTCGTCTAATCATGACATCTCGCTCCACTTCAACTTCCTCAAGTATGCTCGGCTCTACCACTTTCGCGGTGTCATGTAAGCACTTCCTCAAATGTGATACGTGAAACACATTATGTACACCACTAAGCTTCTCGGGCAACTCTACTCTGTAGGCCATCTGTCCAACTCTCTCTGTAATAGGAAACGGTCCTGCGAATCTCGGTGCTAGCTTCCCTACCGACCCAAAGCGAACAACATTCCTTATTGGTGACACTTTGACAAAGACCATGTCTCCAACACTGAACTCAAGGTCGGTCCTTCTCCTATCAACATACGACTTTAGCCTATCTTGCGCGGTCTTCATATGTCCTCGAATTAGATCCACTTTCTCTGAAGTCTCTCTAATCATATCTGGCCCAAGTACTAGCTTATCTTTGGATTCCCACCAACAAGTTGGTGATCTACATGGCTGTCCATACAAAGCTTCAAAAGGTGTCATGCCAATGCTAGACTGATAGCTGTTATTATACGCAAATTTTACTAGTGGAAGGTGGTCCTCCCATGTCCCGCCAAAGTCCAAGATACAAAGCCTCAAAAGGTCTTCTAGAATTCGATTCACCCTCTCGGTTTGGCCGTCCTTCTGAGGATGATACGCTGTGCTCAAGCATAACTGAGGCCCTATGGCTTCTTGCAAACTTTTCCAAAAGTCACTAGTAAAGATAGGATTATGATCTCTTACTATGCTAGAAGGTACCCCATGAAAATAAATTATCTCCCTAACATAAATAGCTGCTAACGATGATGCAGTCCTCTTTATCTTGACAGGAATGAAGTGAGCACTCTTCGTAAGTCTGTCCACTATCACCCAAATACTAGTATTGCCTCTTCTAGACCTAGGAAGTCCATCTATAAAGTCCATTGAGATACTCTCCCATTTCCATTGCGGAACCTCTAGAGGATGAAGCTGTCCACTGGGCTTTTTCTGCTCAGCCTTGACTTGCTGACATACCAAGCATTTAGAAACGAACTCAGCCACATCCTTCTTCATTCCATCCCAAAAGAAAACTCGCTTCATGTCTTTGTACATCTTGTCACCATCGGGATGTATGGTCATCTTAAAATGATGGGCTTCCTCAAGAACTGTCTTCCTCAAGTTCTCGTCTTATGGTACACAAAGTCTCCCGTCCCTATGTAACCAACCCCTTGTCATCTAGGGTATACCTACCAAGATGGCCCAAAGACTCCCCTCCTATGAGCTTTTCTACTAGCTCAAGCAACTATGGGTCATCTCGTTAGGCCTCTCCAATCCGTCCCAAAAGCGTAGGTCCCACCTCTAAGGATGCTAACAAATCGGTCACATAATCGACAGAGAGTCTAAAGTCAAAGGCCGTTATGTACTCTAAGCTCTGCCTCTCCACAAACATAGGACTCAAAGTCAACTTCTTCCTACTCAAAGCATCAGCTACAACGTTACCCTTGCCAGGGGTATATGCGATCTCTAAATCATAGGATGCTAAGAACTCCATCCACCTTTGTTGCCTCAAGTTAAGATCTTTCTACGAGAAAAGGTACTTCAACGATTTATGGTAAGTATACGATTCAAACTTCTACCTAAGAGATAATGGCACCAAGACTTAAGTGTAAAAACGATGGCATCTAACTCTAGATCGTGGGTTGGGTAGTTTTTCTCATGTACTTTCAACTGTCTTCCACCATAAGCTACTACCTTCCCTTCTTGCATCAAGACAGCGCCTAGTCCCGTACCGCATGCATTCGTGTATACTGTAAACATTTTACTCCTCTCTGGAAATGTCAACATTGGGGATGTTGTAAGAGCCCTTTTCAATCGTCGGAAAGCAATTTCACAATCAATGTCCCAAGAAAAGTCTAGATTCTTCTTCGTCAGTCTAGAAAGTAGGGTTGATATTGTAACGTCCCGCAATTTTGTCGGTTCGTATTTGAATATTTAAAACAGTTTAAATATTGAATTCACGATATAAGTGGATTTATATATTAATTAAAACGAAGTTGAACATATAAATATATATATTAATTATAATCGAGCTCACAACGACGCTGCAGTTCGTAATTTAACGTTTTGAACTTCAATTGAGTGTACAAGACTCATTTTAAATCGGATTTCTTCGAAATAAGAAACGTTGGAATCTGTTGAACGTATCTTTCTAACAGAAGTGAAAAACCAAGATTTCGTGTTATAGAATGGAAGTTATGTCCAAATCAAATATTCAGAAAGTCGTTGTAAAATCGTTTATCGACCGTAACAGTTTATTTGAAATAACTAGATATCGGATTTAAATTTGAACAAGGTTCTTTTGAGGCACAGCGATAATTTAATTTTTAGAATTTTACTGTAATTTTTAAATAATTAAATATGCAACTTTTTATTTGGAGTATTTCGCACCCTGTATCGATATTTCGGGGTTTGAAAATATAAGTCAAACTACCGGTATTATTGTATTTTTGGGATCGTGACACCTCACTGAGCACGACCGTACTCTTACTCTTGTCCGTAACAACTTTATGTGAAAAACCACAAGGCTTGCCATCAACAGTACAGTGAAGACAGACCATGTTCTCCAACGTGTAAACGTACAGTCAAGAAAACGAGCTACCTTACCCTGTCTCTTTCAAAGTATTTTCCAAAATTGAATGGATTGCACGGAAAAATGTGCCAACCATACACCTATGTTTAGAAAATCATGGCCTATACTGTACAAGAACATGGCATCCATTACCCTAAAAACCTAACTACGCTCCTATTCCTTAGCAACAAAGGAAAATCACGTTATAAATACCATCAGAATTCAACACTCTCACTTCAGATCTAATGGTGAAACTCGGAAGCCTTTAATGGCTTTTGAAGAGTATAAACTCAATTAAAACTACACACTTAAAATCTTGAAAGAGCTTTGAGTGAGAGGAGTCGTGTTATTGGATGGGGAGGCCAAAGTGATATAGGCGAAGCAGTTAAAGTAAAGATGAAGTCCTGTTATGCTGCTACGTCGAACAGCAGTGGAAGAAGAAGACAGGGTGAGCAAGAGCAGGTAGGGGAGCATGCAGGTCCGATGTTTGCAAATATGGGAGTGCTGGGGCGAAGCAAGTGTTGGGAAAGGTGATGTATGTGTAATACTGGAGCTTGCGTCGGATTTGGGTAGGAAGCTGATGGCATGTTTTTATGAAGTGCAAACATAGTGTACACGTGGAAGAAGGAACTTTGACGTGGAGAAACGCATAAAAGGCCAAGCTCGAAGACAGTAGAGAAGTTGAGGGTTGTAAGGACGGTTTAGCATGCAGGCAGAAGTTTGAAGTGCGGTTTGCATGCGTGAATTGTAGTATTGGAGCATGCCACCTGTTTTCTTTTCGGCTTAAGCTGATGAAGTCTTCAAAATGGTGTTAAATAATGAAGTATGGGCATGATAGGCTGACGTGAAAATGCATTTACGTGGGTAGTATTGAAGAAAGGAAACAGCATGGTGCCATCCATGGGACGGTGCACTGATGTAGATGGGATCTAATGGCCATCAAGTGGTTTGATGATATCACGGAGGATAATGAGTTGGTGCGTTGGTGCATAAATTGGACAGTGTGATGGGGTACAGGGTTATATGTGCGGAGAAGAGGACACTATATGGATACAATGTGGTGGAACCATGAAGGGTAGTGCTGTGATGGAAGGAAGAAGTGTTCGAGTGTTGATAGTGTTGTCCAGAGGATGTTTCGGTGATGGTCGTTCTAAGCTTGAAGTAATGGGGAAACTACTGTAAACGGGATCTGATATGGCCATTCGAATATGGCATTTAGGCGAGTCTTCAAAGGAAAGAACAGTAGTGGTATACACGTAGTACTGATAAAAGAATGTTCTTTTTGCAACTTTTCCTATAACAGTGAAGTCGATCTTGAACCGCGAGTTATAGAGAAAGCCACGCATGAGTTTTGGTGAGGATCTCGACTAAAAGATGTCGAGATAAGAACTGTAGATGCATGAGAGGGAAGTTCGAACTTCAGAAAAGGAAGGAGGACTTGCGGCATTTTTCTGTAGTTCTGGTGATGAAAAATCATTGGAAATAAAGGGGTGAGGGTCGGTGAATGATCGGCAATGAAGTTTGAAGTTTTTACTGAAGCAAGAATTTAGACGGGAAGAAGAAGGAGCGTAAAAACAGTGTATGGACTAATGGTGGAAAGAAGAACATGCGGGTTAGTCATGAATGATTCACTGAGGTGAGAATGTCAGTAAGAGGGAGCAAGGAATGACGCAAATCGTTATTAAACGGTTAACGCGCGAAGGTGAGTAAAATCACTAACTCTGATCTATTTTTAAAATATTTTAATTATATTTTAATGTTGTTTGAATGCTGTGTGATGGTCGATTAGGTAGATTACAATTAAATAGGTTGAATATTATATACTGTTACACATGTACACATCATCGGTTGGACACTGATTCCATCGATTAGAATATCCCCTAGTATAGAGTTAGTGTAAATTGTGTTGCCTGACATCTGTGGATGCGGAAACCGGTTGGAGAAATCCGACCGGATTCCTCGATATTTATATGTACTGTTGTTTTAGATATGCACTGTTTGAATCCAAATGACATTAAAACCCCGTGTGAATATTGGTGTTGAACGGAAATTCAACAAATTGTTTTGATTAAATCAATAAACAATATCGATTAAGAAAGTGGCGACGGTCGACCATAAACCCATTGTTTTGTTAAGAAGTTGATTGGCCGTCGAGCAAATCAACGAAGTTAATTATAAAAATTATATTTTTATAATTAAAGCAAAGTTTTAACTTTATAATAGAAGTTCTATTATAAACCAGTATGTTAGAGTTTGTTTTAATAAAATGAATAAAAACGATAGTTGACTTTTAAATAAGTTATAAAGCAAAAATTATCTGACGAGTAAATATGTGGATAATTATATTTAAGATAAACCATTTAGAAATATTATTAGATTAATTAGAATTAATCTAATATTAAGAAGTAATTAAAATTAGTTAAGGAATTTACTGATGGAATGAAGTTGATTTTAATCAACTGTTATTTGCGAAAATAGATATTATATTAATTGGTCTTTAATTAATCTAATGAAACAGTTTAGAAATAAATAAATCCAAATTAATGAGATTTAATTATCTTTTTAGATTAAGAAGTTATAAATAGAACTGTGGAATGGAGAAAGCGAAGAGTTAATGTTTAATATAAATAGTCATAATCATCGAAGATTTTAAAGTATGAATATGTTACTGGAAACCATATACCAAAATAAAACATGGAAATACGGTTTGATGTATATTATAAGTAATAACGGATTAGAGTATAGACTTATATCTGTTCTAAGGTAAGAACGTTGTCGATCAAGGTTGAGAGGTAAATAGAATACCCCAACTTGAACGGCTTCGCTATTATCGAGGAACGATATCAGTTTGTAACGGAAAGAGATGTCAAGTTTTTTTTGTAATAGAAAGAGTTGTCAAGATTTTTGTAACAGAAAGAGATGTCAAGATTTTTGTAACAGAAAGAGATGTCAAGATTTTTGTAACGGAAAAAGACATCGAGATTAGTTATAAAGTGGCATATAGCAGCGGATTGCAAGTTTTGAACTATAGCGATAAAATAAAATGCTATTGATTAGGCTTAAGCGTGACTGTTATGTCGCGATTTGTTATAAAGGAAAATATTACAGCGTATGACAAGTTTTGAACTGTAGCGATGAATTAACGTTGTTAACCAAACTTAAGCATGATTTTTGTATATGGCAGCACTTCCTAGGAAATGTAAAAATTTAGTTGAAATCCACTTATTCGAAAGTAATAAATAACGATATTGTAAGAAAATACATGAATTAGTTTTAGAAAGAGAAATTGGAGAATCTTGTTAGAAAACGATGACAGCATTTCGATATTCGAAATGTGATTAGAATCAAACCGTTAGGATTTGTAACTAGGATTCGACAATGTCGAATGTATTAAAAGTAAATTATTTTTAGGAATTATGATTCTGATAGGATAGTTAATATTTAGTATTAAACCAACAAATTAGAATAGCATACGTAATCAATATGTAGTTATAAGCTTGATATTGATTTAACAAGGAGTTGACGTAGAAACAGAGTTTATAAAGTGAAATGGGAATATAAATCAGGAAAGAGATTTCGGTAAACAAGATAATGGTATTTATTACTTGAATAATAAGTTATTTGATAAAGATGCTCAGATTTCTATAATAGAAATGATATTCATATTTTAAAGTGAATAATGTTTTAAAGTGAACGCTTGGCAGATTAAAATGTTTAAAATGAAATTGGAAATATTTTTCCAATGAAGTTAGGATATATTATCCAAGTGTAGAAAATAAATAACGTGAAAAGAATGGAAATGTTTCGAACGTTAATAACGTATATTTTCTGGAATAATGAAAAAATAAGAGTTTATAATAACTGGAAACGTTTTCCAAGAAGTGTAAAAAGGCTAAAAACGGGATTTGAGAAATATCTGGTAAGATATGGGAATTTGGATGATAAAAAAACGAATGTTAAATAAAAAGTACTCGTGTTTATGTGAAGTTAGTTATACATTAGAATGGATGTGGTTTTTACTCCGATAGTTAAATAACCGACTATCGAAGTGTTTTGACCATCGTTGTCAATACAGAGAGACCGGTTGAATATATTATCCGAAAACCACTCCGTATAGGCATAAGCGCTGTGAATTATATTATGCTGAAGACAATTAAAGACGGAGTCAAATGCAAGGGTCGTCCAGTTCCAGAATGATGTTTTCTGTTTGTCCAGTCCCAGGACAACTTGTATGTACGAGTGTCTGACAGAGTATTTCCAACGGTCACGCCGTTGATTTTACGAATATACCAAGTTGGTGGGGAGAAGGTAACTTCTTTTTATTCTACACCCAGTGTGCATTTTTGTAATCAATGTGTGATTACGGATTTGACGATGTGACATTCAAAGTGAATGGTGATCAGATTTTCTGAAGAATAGACGTAGCCTCTAGCCTCACAACCAAGTAGTGACAAAAGTTGGGCTAGGCAGCATGGCTAGTTGGGTCATCCCCAAGCAGGGTGTATTATCACCGATCTAGAGAAAATTCATATTTATACTTCTTTTCGATTCTGTATCTTCGGATGACGGTTGGATGGCCTACAACTGTGGTGGCAATATATTCGCGACACTCAAGCTAAATGAGTGAGCGGTTATGTGTGGCCGGGTTGCAAGACGTTCTTGTTGAACCCTGAGTGTATCCCCTCTAGAGTACACTATTCAGAAGGTGCTCCCATACCTTGTCTGTTGAAATCCATTCCCCAATAAGCGCCCTGCGGTTTATGATTTTATACTATATATATGTGGAACGTGAGAAGCAAGCGTTCTGCTACTTGATTGTTTAATTGAGTAGACATTATTATAATATCATTGGGGTTTAATATCAAAGTATTTTGGATTATAGTAAGGTAAAAACCGTCCATGTTAGTTGTGGGCTGGTCTTACTATATTACTTTTTCTTTCAAAGATTTTCAAAGTTAAACAGTATGGTTGGAATTTACTCACACCAGTCCTAGGACTGACCCAGAGTTTATTTTGTTGTTTTCCCTAAACTCTTGGGTGCCCAAATTTGTACGGGCAGTCAAGTGTTTCAGGCTTTGCAGATTCACTTGGAGGAGCTAAAGGCAGGAGGCTCCACCATTAGTTATTGGAGATTATTTCCGCTGTGATGTATACCATGTATTATACTCTGATATGGTATGTATATATACAAACTCTGATTTGTATTTCAAACTTGTTATATAATAAAGATTATCATTTCGCTGTGAGATTCGTGTTTACTCTGATTCTGTTCAATTGTTGTATTCTTCTTCTATTATTCTATTAGTTCTATCTTTTCTATCTCATCTTCTAAATTCTTCTATTAATGACACGGTTTTCAAGGTATCGAAAATCGCGTCGTTACAGTTGGTATCAGAGCTGAAGGTTAAGTGATTACCTTGGCTCTGTGGCGTAACTCAATAGAGATGGAGTTAGTAATACTCTAGATTGAGTTGAGTGTATATATATGAGCACGTATTTGTGATTAATATAAAAACTGTTTTATATTGTGTTGACTGGTCAGTCGAGTGGTTTATGAATTCTGGTAGAAACAATAATGCAAACTGAGTCGATAGGTGTTTCTAAACTCTTGAACAGAGTAATTCAACATATTATGTTTTGAAAAGAGGGTAAATGAAGTAATTTTACCCAAAATATATTTTGATATAAAAAGAAGTATATATCTTGATATCATTATAATATATTAGACGTGTGATCATTATTATGATCGAACAGATTTATAATTGAGTTGGTTATATAAATAACCAAATCGAAATAGTATATAAGTATGATATGCAAAATCAGATGAGCTGAATCTGAATTAAAAACCAGAATTGAAATAAAACTCTAGAAACTTGGAAAAGAATTGAAATTAAATTTGAATTAAATATAAGGGAATTTTAAAATCCTGGGAGATTTGAAAATTTGTTTTCCAAGTGCTATGAAAGATATTTTGAAGTAATTTCAAAAATAGAGTGATTATAAATGAGTTTTTAAAGCAATATAGTATTGAACTCACTTCGATCGTTGGACAATAATTCTGATGATGAAGCGCGCCATTATCGGTGTTCATTTTCGAGTTTCTAAGTGACGGATTACTACCAAAGATTTTGTTTTGAATTGTTTAAGGAAATAAGTTAGCGAAAGTACAAATGTTTTGAATTGCCATCAATATATGTAAATATATATGATTTCAAACTGATTTGAAATAAATCCTTGGAATTTGAATTCCAGAATTTAAAATTTACTTACGAAGTAAATAAATAGAAATTTTAACTAAGTTAAATAAAAGTGGATTTGATTAGAGATAATCTGAAATGAAATTGAATTGAAGCCAGCTAAGTGGAAATTGTATTAGAATTGGTTTGTAGCTTGGAATTGAGGTTGGAACTTGAAATTTTGAAATGAAATTCGGCTTAATTATAAGCGGATGAAAGCGGATGATTGGTGATTAATTAGAGATGCATGGATATATGCTGAAGTGATAGTAAAGGAAAGAGTTAGAAGTGGATGCCCAACCAAAAAGGTACACGCTTATATATTAATTGGAGACGAGATTTTTATGAGTCTGGCAAGTCGTTTGGCTGTTTGATTTGGAAAAGGCCCAGAGTGGAGAGTGGTAGTAGCACCGAATGAGCCGTGCAGAGGAGATGCTGGCAAAATTCTTCGAAAATTTGAGCTGTTAGAAAATTTTCAGAATTTTCGAAAATATTCGGTAATAAGAAGAAATTGATATTTTAATTGGAATTAATCAGTTCAGTTTAAACTGAAATTATGAAGTAAACCAAAAAGATTTTTAACCTGTTTATAACAGAGATTGTAGCATTTTCCCTATCTTAGCAATTTCGAGGACGAAATTATTTTAAGCGGGAAGGACTGTAACGTCCCGCAATTTTGTCGGTTCGTATTTGAATATTTAAAACAGTTTAAATATTGAATTCGCGATATAAGTGGATTTATATATTAATTAAAACGAAGTTGAACGTATAAAAATATATATTAATTATAATCGAGCTCACAACGACGCTGCAATTCGTAATTTAACGTTTTGAACTTCAACTGTACAGGACTCATTATAAATCGGATTTCTTCGAAATAAGAAACGTTGGAATCTGTTGAACGTATCTTTCTAATAGAAGTGAAAAACTAAGATTTCGTGTTACAAAAAGGAAGTTATGTCCAAATCAAATATTCAGAAAGTCGTTGTAAAATCGTTTATCGACCGTAACGGTTTATTTGAAATAACTAGATATCGGATTTAAATTTGAACAAGGTTCTTTTGAGGCACAGTGATAATTTAATTTTTAGAATTTTACTATAATTTTTAAATAATTAAATATGCAACTTTTTATTTGGAGTATTTCGTACCCTGTATCGATATTTCGGGGTTTCAAAATATAAGTCAAACTACCGGTATTATTGTATTTTTGGGATCGTGACACCTCACTGAGCACGACTGTACTCTTACTCTTGCCCGTAACAACTTTATGTGAAAAACCACAAGGCTCGCCATCAACAGTACAATGAAGATAGACCATGTTCTCCAACGTGTAAACGTACAGTCAAGAAAACGAGCTACCTTACCCTGTCTCTTTCAAAGTATTTTCCAAAATTGAATGGATTGCACGGAAAAATGTGCCAACCATACACCTATGTTTAGAAAATCATGGCCTATACTGTACAAGAACGTGGCATCCGTTACCCTAAAAACCTAACTACGCTCCTATTCCTTAGCAACAAAGGAAAATCACGTTATAAATACCATCAGAATTCAACACTCTTACTTCAGATCTAATGGCGAAACTCGGAAGCCTTTAATGGATTTTGAAGAGTATAAACTCAATTAAAACTACACACTTAAAATCTTGAAAGAGCTTTGAGTGAGAGGAGTCGTGTTATTGGACGGGGAGGCCAAAGTGATATAGGCGGAGCAGTTAAATTAAAGATGAAGTCCTGTTATGCTGCTACGTCGAACAGCAGTGGAAGAAGAAGACTGGGCGAGCTAGAGCAGGTAGGGGAGCATGCAGGTCCGATGTTTGCAAATATGGGAGTGCTGGGGCGAAGCAAGTGTTGGGAAAGGTGATGTATGTGTAATACTGGAGCTTGCGTCGGATTTGGGTAGGAAGCTGATGGCATGTTTTTGTGAAGTGCAAACATAGTGTACACGTGGAAGAAGGAACTTTGACGTGGAGAAACGCATAAAAGGCCAAGCTCGAAGACAGTAGAGAAGTTGAGGGTTGTGAGGACGGTTTAGCATGCAGGCAGAAGTTTGAAGTGCGGTTTGCATGCGTGAATTGTAGTATTGGAGCATGCCACCTGTTTTCTTTTTGGCTTAAGCTGATGAAGTCTTCAAAATGGTGTTAAATAATGAAGTATGGGCATGATAGGCTGACGTGAAAATGCATTTACGTGGGTAGTATTGAAGAAAGGAAACAGCATGGTGCCATCCATGGGACGGTGCACTGTTGTAGATGGGATCTAATGGCCATCAGGTGGTTTGATGATATCACGGAGGATAATGAGTTGGTGCGTTGGTGCGTAAATTGGACAGTGTGATGGGGTACAGGGTTATATGTGCGGAGAAGAGGACACTATATGGATACAATGTGGTGGAACCATGTAGGGTAGTGTTGTGATGGAAGGAAGAAGTGTTCGAGTGTTGATAGTGTTGTCTAGAGGATGTTTCGGTGATGGTCGTTCTAAGCTTGAAGTAATGGGGAAACTACTGTAAACATGATCTGATATGGCCATTCGAATATGGCATTTAGGCGTGTCTTCAAAGGAAAGAACAGTAGTGGTATACACGTAGTACTGATAAAAGAATGTTCTTTTTGCAACTTTTCCTAAACAGTGAAGCCGATCTTGAACCGCGAGTTATAGAGAAAGTCACGCATGATTTTTGGTGAGGATCTCGACTAAAAGATGTCGAGATAAGAACTGTAGATGCATGAGAGGGAATTTCGAACTTCAGAAAAGGAAGGAGGACTTGCGGCATTTTTCTGTAGTTCTGGTGATGAAAAATCATTGAAAGGGGTGAGGGTCGGTGAATGATCGGCAATGAAGTTTGAAGTTTTTACTGAAGCAAGAATTTAGACAGGAAGAAGAAGGAGCGTAAAAACAGTGTATGGACTAACGGTGGAAAGAAGAACATGCGGGTTAGTCATGAATGATTCACTGAGGTGAGAACGTTAGTAAGAGGGAGCAAGGAATGACGCAAATCGTTATTAAACGGTTAACGCGCCAAGGTGAGTAAAATCACTAACTCTGATCTATTTTTAAAATATTTTAATTATATTTTATTGTTGTTTGAATGCTGTGTGATGGTCGATTCGGTAGACTACAATTAAATTGGTTGAATATTATATACCGTTACACATGTACACATCATCGGTTGGACACTGATTCCATCGATTAGAATATCCCCTAGTATAGAGTTAGTGTAAATTGTGTTGCCTGACATATGTGGATGCGGAAACCGGTTGGAGAAATCCGACCGTATTCCTCGATATTTATATGTACTGTTGTTTTAGATATGCACTGTTTGAATCCAAATGACATTAAAACCCCGTGTGAATATTGGTGTTGAACGGAAATTCAACAAATTGTTTTGATTAAATCAATAAACAGTATCGATTAAGAAAGTGGCGACGGTCGACCATAAACCCATTGTTTTGTTAAGAAGTTGATTGGTCGTCGAGCAAATCAACGAAGTTAATTATAAAAATTATATTTTTATAATTAAAGTAAAGTTTTAAATTTATAATAGAAGTTCTATTATAAACCAGTATGTTAGAGTTCGTTTTAATAAAATGAATAAAAACGATAGTTGACTTTTAAATAAGTTATAAAGTCGAAATTATCTGACGAGTAAATATGTGGATAATTATATTTAAGATAAACCATTTAGAAATATTATTAGATTAATTAGAATTAATCTAATGTTAAGAAGTAATTAAAATCAGTTAAGGAATTTACTGATGGAATGAAGTTGATTTTAATCAACTGTTATTTGGGAAAATAATTATTATATTAATTGGTCTTTAATTAATCTAATGAAACAGTTTAGAAATAAATTAATCCAAATTAATGAGATTTAATTATCTTTTTAGATTAAGAAGTTATAAATAGAACTGTGGAATGGAGAAAGCGAAGAGTTAATGTTTAATATAAATAGTCATAATCAACGAAGATTTTAAAGTATGAATATGGTATTGTAAACCATATGCCAAAATAAAACTAGGAAATACGGTTTGATGTATATTATAAGTAATAACGGATTAGTGTATAGACTTATATCTGTTCTAAGGTAAGAACGTTGTCGATCAAGGTCTGAGAGGTAAATAGAATACCCCAACTTGAACGGCTTCGCTATTATCGAGGAACGATATCAGTTTGTAACGGAAAGAGATGTCAAGTTTTTTTTGTAATAGAAAGAGTTGTCAAGATTTTTGTAACAGAAAGAGATGTCAAGATTTTTGTAATAGAAAAAGATGTCAAGATTTTTGTAATGGAAAAAGACATCGAGATTAGTTATAAAGTGGCATATAGCAGCGGATTGCAAGTTTTGAACTATAGCGATAAAATAAAATGCTATTGATTAGGCTTAAGCGTGACTGTTATGTCGCCATTAGTTATAAAGGAAAATATTACAGCGTATGACAAGTTTTGAACTGTAGCGATGAATTAACGCTGTTAACAAAACTTAAGCATGATTTTTATATATGGCAGCACTTCCTAGGAAATGTAACAATTTAGTTGAAATCCACTTATTCGAAAGTAATAAATAACGATGTTGTAAGAAAATATAAGAATTAGTTTTAGAAAGAGAAATTGGAGAATCGTGTTAGAAAACGATGACAGCATTTCGATATTCGAAATGTGATTAGAATCAAACCGTTAGGATTTGTAGCTAGGATTCGACAATGTCGAATGTATTAAAAGTAAATTATTTTTAGGAATTATGTTTCTGATAGGATAGTTAATATTTAGTATTAAACCAACAAATTAGAATAGCATACGTAATCAATATGTAGTTATAAGCTTGATATTGATTTAACAAGGAGTTGACGTAGAAACAGAGTTTATAAAGTGAAATGGGAATATAAATCAGGAAAGAGATTTCGGTAAACAAGATAATGGTATTTATTACTTGAATAATAAGTTATTTGATAAAGATGCTCAGATTTCTATAATAGAAATGATATTCACATTTTAAAGTGAATAATGTTTTAAAGTGAACGCTCGGCAGATTAAAATGTTTAAAATGAAATTGGAAATATTTTTCCAATGAAGTTAGGATATATTATCCAAGTGTAGAAAATAAATAACGTGAAAAGAATGGAAATGTTTCGAACGTTAATAACGTATATTTTCTGGAATAATTAAAGAATAAGAGTTTATAATAACTGGAAACGTTTTCCAAGAAGTGTAAAAAGGCTAAAAACGGGATTTGAGAATTATCTGGTATGATATGGGAATTTGGATGATAAAAAAACGAATGTTAAATAAAAAGTACTCGTGTTTATGTGAAGTTAGTTATACATTAGAATGTATGTTGTTTTTACCCCGATAGTTAAATTACCGACTATCGAAGTGTTTTGACCATCGTTGTCAATACGGAGAGACCGGTTGAATATATTATCCGAAAACCACTCCGTACAGGCATAAGCGCTGTGAATTATATTATGCTGAAGACAATTGAAGACGGAGTCAAATGCAAGGGTCGTCCAGTTCCAGAATGATGTTTTCTGTTTGTCCAGTCCCAGGACAACTTGTATGGATGAGTGTATGACAGAGTATTTCCAACGGTCACGCCGTTGATTTTACGAATATACCAAGTTGGTGGGGAGAAGGTAACTTCTTTTTATTCTACACCCAGTGTGCATTTGTGTAATCAATGTGTGATTACGGATTTGACGATGTGACATTCAAAGTGAATGGTGATCAGATGTTCTGAAGAATAGACGTAGCCTCTAGCCTCACAACCAAGTAGTGACAAAAGTTGGGCTAGGCAGCATGGGTAGTTGGGTCATCCCCAAGCAGGGTGTATTGTCACCGATCTAGAGAAAATTCATATTTATACTTCTTTTCGATTCTGTATCTTCGGATGACGGTTGGATGGCCTACAACCGTGGTGGCAATATATTCGCGACACTCAAGCTAAATGAGTGAGCGGTCATGTGTGGCTGGGTTGCAAGACGTTCTTGTTGAACCCTGAGTGTATCCCCTCTAGAGTACACTATTCAGAAGGTGCTCCCATACCTTGTCTGTTGAAATCCATTCCCCAATAAGCGCCCTGCGGTTTATGATTTTATACTATATATATGTGGAACGTGAGATGCAAGTGTTCTGCTACTTGATTATTTAATTGAGTAGACATTACTATAATATCATTGGGGTTTAATATCAAAGTATTTTGGATTATAGTAAGGTAAAAACCGTCCATGTTAGTTGTGGGCTAGTCTTACTATATTACTTTTTCTTTCAAAGATTTTCAAAGTTAAACAGTATGGTTGGAATTTACTCACACCAGTCCCATGACTGACCCAGAGTTTATTTTGTTGTTTTCCCTAAACTCTTGGGTGCCCAAATTTGTACGGGCAGTCAAGTGTTTCAGGCTTTGCAGATTCACTTGGAGGAGCTAAAGGCAGGAGGCTCCACTATTAGTTATTAGAGATTATTTCCGCTGTGATGTATACCATGTATTATGCTCTGATATGGTATGTATATATACAAACTCTGATTTGTATTTCAAACTTGTTATATAATAAAGATTATCATTCCGCTGTGAGATTCGTGTTTACTCTGATTCTGTTCAGTTGTTGTATTCTTCTTCTATTCTATTAGTTCTATCTTTTCTATCTCATCTTCTAAGTTCTTCTATTAATGACACAGTTTTCAAGGTATCGAAAATCGTGTCGTTACAGATATCTTCGCAAAGTCAAATGAACTTCCTATAATAGCCCGCTAATCCAAGAAAGCTTTGCACCTCTGTTGCATTCTTTGGGATCTTTTAATCTTGCACCGCAACTACTTTCGCGGGCTCTACAACTGTCCCGTCTTTGGACACCACATGTCCTAGAAACCTTACTTCTTATCTCCAAAAGTGACATTTGGAGAACTTCGCTTTAAGCTGATGTGCTCGAAGGGTATCCATGACTGCCCTCAAATGCAAAGTATGTTCTTCCTCGTTCTTTGAGAAAATCAAGATGTCGTCCACGAAGACTACCACAAACTTATTAAGGAACTCCCTAAACACCCTACTCATCAAGTCAACAAAATAGGCGGGTGCATTCGTCAAACCGAAAGGCATGAAGAGCCATTCAAAGAAACCGTTAGGTGTCCTAAAAGAAGTCTTGTCTATACTGTCCTCATCCATTCTTAGCTGATGAAAACCCGTAGCCAAATTTAGTTGTGAGAAAACGGACGCACCTACAAGCTGGTCAAACAAATCATCTATTCGTGGAAGTGGGTGCCTATTTTTCTTTGTCAGCTTGTTTAACTCTATATAATCCACACATAAGCGAAGTGAACCATCCGCCTTAGTAGCGAATACTACTGGAGCACCCCATTCAGAAATACTTCGCCTAATAAACCCCTTCTCAAGCAACTCTTTAACTTGTTTACTAAGCTCCTTCCTTTCCCTAGGAGCCATGTGTCGTACAGGTAAAGCAACTGGTTTGGCATTATCAACCAAGTATATGCGGAAATCTATTTCACGTTTTGGGGGTAAACCCTTCACCTCATCAAAGACATTGGGATACTCATGGACTACTAAAAAAGATTGCAAATTATCAACAGATGCATCAAGAGATTCTAGGTAACTAAGCATGACAAAACCCTTGGGGTTACACTAGATTTCGAGGGTATTACCGAGACGAGTCAAAAGTCTAACTACCCTCCTTTCACATTCGAGAATGGCACCATTTCTGGATAACCAATCCATTCCTAGAATTAACCCATAGCCTATGAAACCAAGAACATACGCATTACATCGAAACTCAACACTAAGTATAGATATTCCCAAATCCAAGCAAATTATAGATAAATGAGCCGAACCCCCAATTGAATTTGAGACAACAATGGGATCCTCTACCATACATGTACTAAGGTGCAGGGACTCTACTATAGAAGAGGATATAAAAGAATGTGATGCACCAGAATAAAAAAAATGCGTACAGGATGATTAGCAAGAAAAACTAAACTTTCAGCGGAAATATTTCTACCTCACTCTTGAGTGGGTGCCATGAGAGCATGAACTTGCCCTCCAGAAGGCCCTGCTCTTTGCCCTTACTTCTTTGGGAAATCCTTAACCACGTGTCCTGTCTCACTACAATGTAAACAACCACCCGTCTTCCTCTCCTTCTTTCTACAGTCTTTAGCGATGTGGCCAATGATACCACAGTAGTTACACTTCCTCTTGTCGCGTGGCTTGTTGTTATTTCCACCCTTCTTATTGTACACCTTCTTGTTTTGAGGTTCATCCTTCTTCACTTCTTTCTTCCCACCCTTGTCTTCTTCATGTAATAGCGCCATGTCGACCAATCTCTCAAAAGTTGTGCCCATTGGAATATGGGACATAGCTAGACCATGCAATGGTTCATTCAAGCCTCTAGAAAAACGTAAAGCTTTCTTGTGAGGTGTATCTACCAACTCCAACCCAAATCTTCCAAGCAAATTGAATTTGTTGACGTATTCCTTGACTGACATACTCCCTTATTTGAGTGCTAGAAACTTCTCCATCTGTAGGCTTTGTTCTGCTGGCGAGAGGAACTTCATCTCAAACCTCCGCCTAAAGTCCACCCAAGTCTCAACTGGTTGCTCAGCACTAGTAACTTCCCACCAGTAAGAGGCTTCTTCCTTCATTAGCCAAGCGGCCAATTGTATCTTTATCCTATCATCCACTTCAAAGATAGCAAACAACTCTTCTGTTTCCTTGAGCCAGTTCCGTGCTTCAACAAACGTCTCAGTCCCTTTAAATATCTTTCCGCCCATAGCATAGAAGTCCTTATAAATCTTAGCAAAAGCATCTACGCGAGGAGCGACAGCAGCTTGGAGGGAGGAGGAACGTTGGCTGGCCCCGTGGTAGTGGCCCTAGCCTCCAGGTACCGTCTGAACCAAGCAGGTATCGGAGCACCCTTAGGTATCTCGGGTTCCCCAGATATGCTGAAAAGAAAAAAGGAAAGGATTCAAAACAAAGAAAAGAAGGATAGTGCATATGGCTTTGGGGAATATGCCTTTTTAAAATAACAATACTTTTCCTTGAAAATGCTTCTTTAAATCATGGTTTTGAAAATATTTTCTTTAAAAAATGCATTTGAAAATAGTTTTCAAAATATTTTATCCGTTCTGGTAACCTTCAGCTCTGATACCACGTGTAACACCCCACCTCCATTAAGGTCACTCACAAAGGGAATGCATTAACTTTAGTAGGGGTCATAAGAGTATAGAACAGATGAAATTACAAAACAGAAAATTTAAGTAGCGGAAAACAATTAGAACTTTAATTCAATAGTAACATAATAAGATAAACTTTCAAAAGGTTTGTTTCAAACATCAACACTAAAACATCAAAACACGTTACACAAATATTTGTCTTGTTTCTCAAAAGAAGCATAATACAAAATAACATAACATGATTCCCCAATTAAGCAGTAGCTAGCCATAGCATTAAAGCAAAGAGTCCAAAGCAATACATCACAATCTTCGAGATTGAAAAGATTCTGAACTAAGCGGTGGTATTCCCTCCCTATGGACCTAGGGCAGGGGGATGAAAGAAAGAAGGCGAAACAAAAACAGAGTCAAACATAAAGCCTGGTAAGTCCAGTGACTTTCAGCACGTAAACAAGTAAAGGTATCATGACATGAATAAACTGGATACAAGACATAACCATGATAATAAGCATCGCAAGATAATGAGATAAGCATAAGATAAGAGTAGAACATGATAAGGTATCGTACTGATTCCTAATTTCTCTGCACCACCTAACTAGTGTTCAACTAATGCCATTTGTTACAAAACAAGATAAGTGATCCCCATTTCCCACATGATAGTTTTATAGGTACATATCTCATGATGAGGGTCCCACCTCATATTGGCAGTTTACCTATCCCCACCGTACCTATCTCAATTGATCGACTCCTACTCATAATGTTCTGCATGTGTTTGTATCAACCCGGCCCCTACTTGTAAATACCTGCGTTGGTCCCACCATAGGCTGTATCATTTCCTAAGGTGGCAACCTGATACAGTTCTAGAGTGCACAGCTTTATACCTACTTAGTACTCAATGTCTAAATTTTCCCATGCCAGAATTACGTGCACGCCCGTAATCCGTTGGAACCTGCACTGCCGTACCACATGCCGCTATTTTGACCACTTATAATCAGCCCAGTAATCGTGCCCCACCCTGCATAGCTCAGGGTCCCGTTGATACCTAATGTGGGTTACTACTGAAAAGGGTCCCGCTACTAGTGTTTTCCAAGGGTCTATTCGTATACCCCCCATATTGGTTAAGTGTCATCAATCAATCAATTCAAGTTTACTTAACTCACCCATTCATCATGTTATATTGGTTAAGTGTCATTAATCTAGTCGAGTTACGTAACCCACCCACTGTCATGTCATATTGGTTAAGTGTTGCATGTTGACTTAAACCTACCATACTTAGCATGTTTGTTTAGCATTAATTATTTATTAATGCATCAACCTCCCACATTGGACTTATTTGCGGTAGATGGATTGTGCCAGGTGGTTCCGGGCAGTCTTACACCGTAAACCCATTCCAACCTCGGGTTCAACATTAAATGCGCTAACCTCTCACATTAGACTTGTTGTTTGCTGTTGATGGATGTGCCGGGCGGTTCTGGACAGTCTTACACGACAAACTCATTCTAACCTTGTGTTAGGCATTATTACCCATCTAATCTTCGCCTTTGACCTCTCACATTAGATTGTTATCATTACGGTTGCTGGATGTGCCGGGCGGTTCCGGGTAGCCTTACACCACAACTCAAATCTAACCTCGTGTCTTAGGCGACCATTAGATTTAATTAAATTATATACCAGCCAATAATGTCCAAATTCCAATTTTTACATCCCAATTATCATATGCCCAATTATTGTTTTACATGCCAATTTACATATGCCCACTTATTGATTTACATGTATATTTACATATGCCCAAATATTGATTTACATGTCAATTTACATATGCCTAAATATTGATTTATATGCCAATTTACACATGCCCAAATATTGATTTACATACCAATTTACATATGCCCAAATATTGATTTGCATGCCAATTTACCCAAACTTGCAATAATAATACCCCATATCCATCACAAATTATGCCCAATAATTCCACCAAACATGTTATGCCATAAATTCACCCAAATAGGAAATACCCAATAATCACCGTATTCCAAACGTTCATATTTCGTGATTTCAGCCTAGGTTCGAAGTTAACCCAGGTTCAATAAAAGAAAATAAATAGGGGGAGATAGAAGTTGCATAAAATAAGAACAGAGAGAAAATAGGCATGAAAATATCATCACAGGCATGAAGGCTAAGACTTGATAAGAACATCATCATGAACATGAAAAACTGATGTACAACAAGATAAACTGATGATAATAGCATCATGGGAATAAGAATAGAAGCAAAAGAGCAACTTAGAACCAGGCATAGTCTCAATTTCATCTTATTACATGTCAAGACTAGATTTAGGTGTTCAAATCTAAAAATAACTGAACTTATAGCGTTTGGATTAGAAAAGATAATTGAATCGCTTGTTGTTCTTGAAGAACTCTAACTTGATATTGATTAATCCTCTAGGTTGATGTAATGACCCGGATATTTGACGGTGTAATAATTAACTTATTTAATTATTTAAATAACGAATATATTATTTAATCGTCGACGTTAGAATGTATAATTATATTTTAATTAAAATCGAGCTTGAAATGGCGCGGCAGTTCGCTGTTTGGCGATTCGAACTTCAACTGAATGTACAGAGTTCTTTTTAAATCGGATTTCTGTGAAACAAGAAACGTGTGGCGCTGGTGGAGTATATCTTTCTAGTGGAAGAGAAAAATCAGGATTTCGTCGTGTAGATTTTGAGATATGTCCAAATCAAATTTTAAAATAGTCGCTATAGAATCGTTTATCGACCGTAACGGTTTATTCGATATAACTAGAGATAGGTTTTGAATCTAGACAAGGTTCTTTTGGAAAGTAGTGATATTTTAATTTTTAGAATTTTATGGTAATTTTTAATTAATTAAATAAGCAACTTTTTATTTGGAGTATTTGGCACCCTGTATCAACATTTCGGGGTTTCACAATATGAGTCCATCTACCGGTATTATTACATTTTTGGGACCAGAGGACATCACTCATGTCAATGGTATTTTTGTTTCTGTCCATAACTCTCCCTACGTGAACAGAATATTTCATAGTGGGGTACGCTATGTTTTTAACTTAAAACAAACGAAACTGAATGGTTAACTGGTCAAACGAACTCGAAATTCAACGAAACAAGTGTCATACGAAACCTTAGGAAGAGGCCTAGTGAAACGTCAAGGCCTCATATTTTTAAGATTTTTTCTGTAATTTTAATGAATTAATGCTCGGTGTTTTTCATCGATATTTTCTAAGAATTTTCGCAAACGGTGTCGGAATTCGACGAAACCTGTCCCATTGGATCCGGAATATTTTTCTATGCTAGGAATAGCTTAGTTTGTCGAAAACAGAGATCGTATGGACGTATGATAAGACGAGACTTCACGTGTAAGTTAAATATAATTAAAATATATATTTAATGGTCCAAACCCCCTCCCTATAAATAATCCTCATTCAACACTAAACCTAATTCATTTCTCTGAAACCAAATGTTGCGCCGCCACACTTCTTATTCTTCTTCAAATTAAATCGGGATCAAACCTCCACTAAATCGCTCAATGTTGGATCGAATAAACTCGTAAGTAAAGGGGTTTCATTCTGGTGTACTTCGGGTGTGGTGCAGCGTTGTTTGGCGATGTCGGGTTTGGTCAACGTGAAGCTGAAAGGGGGGACTGTTTGCCTGGGTGGTTTTGTGCATGAGGGTGGAGTGTAGAAATGATGGGAGGCGTTTAACTGTGCATGAGAGTTAGGAGCTGGAGACGTTGGGCTTGAAGAGGGAAGCACGGCATGTTGGGTTTGCTTCTACTGGCGGTTGGTAGATAGTGAAAGCCGGATGCATGAAGAGCCTGGGTATTTTCATAACGACGAGAAGAGCTAGAAAACAGTCCAACCAAAAATAAGAAGATGTGGTTGGGACTGGTCAAAGCTATGGTGTGGGTTGACCGCGAGTTTGTGTGGTGAGGGAAAGCAGTTGTATGAGTAACATGGGGCAAGGTGTGTAGTCCAAATGAAGTGATTGTTTAAAGATTTGTGGAGATGCCAGGAAGTATTCGAAGGAGCAGGAACATTTGGGTATTTGCGTGGAGTACTGGAGGGCTGAAACCAAGGAGATGCAGATGTGAGGGAAACGGGTTGTTTGTTTAAAAACAGTTGGGTGATGGACCATTTCCATCGTGAGTAGCATCTGTAACAGATGATTTTGAGAAGGGGATGCACTATTCACGTGTGGGTACGGGCTTTAAGGGGTTTTGTTGGGCCGATGGAAAACAAGAGTATGGGCCGGGCTTTTATAAAAAGGGGTGAGGCCCATTTAATTTATTTAGTCCAACATTTTATTTAAATATTATATGAACTTGTATACGTCATAACTTCATCATACGATACCGGTTTTCAGTGAAACCAGATCCGACGGGATCGTATGGACGAGAGCTACGCACTGGAACTGACCGGGAGTAGAATGGAGCTCGTTACAATTTATGGCGAAATAAATTGTCTGTCGAAATCAATAACGCAAACCGTTATTTAAACGGTTAACGCGTCAATGTGAGTAAAACTCACTAACTCTCCTGAATTTGTATTTTAACATAAATTGTACTTTATTTATTGACTGTTGTAGATTGATTGTTAAACTGGACTGTTAAATAGATTTGATTGAAAACGTAGATATAGTCGCATATTATATCGTTAATCAAATATTGATTCTGTCCAGTAGAATATTTCATATTGAAATGAAATTGATGTATATTATACTGTGTAACATCTGTGGATGCAGGGAGACAGGTTGGAGGAATCCGACTGGGTTCCTCAACAATTATTTTACTGTTTTCATATATTGTGATATATGTGTGATTTATAATCTGTTATTGATTATGGATGTTAGAACGATATTGATCATCGTTGTTTGATATTTTGAATATCATAAGAAACCCTGAGTAGGAAAAAGGAATATTTCAATGTATATTGAAACAAAGGAGTTTTATAAAATCAACCGATTTTATAAAAAGGAAAATTTGAAAATAGAGTATTTATAAAATCACAGGATTTTTTAAAAGGAAATGGTTTATGAAACGAACACGGTTTTATAAAAAGGAAGTATTTATAAAATCATAGGATCTTATAAAAGGAATATTTATTTAGAAAATAAATAGAAAGAAGAAATATTTATTTAGAAGATAAATAAAACGTTATAAATAGAGAATATTTGTAACGGTAAATAGAAGTTGTAAATAGGAAATATTTGTAACGGTAAATAGAAGTTGTAAATAGAGAATATTTGTAACGGTAAATAGAAGTTGTAAATAGGAAATAGTTGTAACGGAAAACGTAGTTTATCAAAAGGAGTTAGTCAAACGTAGTTTATCAAAAGGGGTTAATCGAATATAGAAATTAAGAAGTGAAGTTAAACAAAAATTAGAAACTGACTAGAGATTAGTAGGTTGAATAGTTTTCTGAGTATCGATCTGATGTTGGTTTCGGCCTTCGGGGTTTATACTTAGAGAATTGTTCTCTTACTAGTTTACAGTTAGGGACTAATAGTTGTGGAATGATAGTGATGCGTAAATGAGGATTGGAAATGTATATTTCCTAGTTTTAGAAAATATGAATATATATATATATATATATATATATATATATGATTGATGATTGGATCGAAAATTCCATTTGGAATTAAGACCGTTGTTTGTACACCGACATATTTTCATTTGATAGTTAAATCACAGACTATCGAAGTTTTGACCATTTTACGTTGTTAATATGGAGAGACCGGTTGGATTATTATTCGAAGAACCACTCCGTATCGACATAAGCGTTGTGATCAAATACGATGAAGAAATTGAAGACGGAGTAAAGTGCAAGGGCTGTCCTGTTTACAGAATAGTGCCTTCGGTTTCGTTCAGTCCCAGAACGAACGTATATGGACGAATGTCTGACAGAGTATTTCCAATGATCGAATGGGTCGGACTGTACAAATATATATGGTGGCCAACGGATTTATTCCCTTCGCATAATATCCAGAATCTATTTGTACAGATCCAACTAAATGATTAACGGATCTGATAATGTGGCATTCAAAGTGATCGTGTTATAAATGAATGGAAAGTAAGCATAGCTTCTAGTTTCACATCCGGTAAATGACAGAAATCGGGCAGGCAGCATGGCTAAGTCGGTCGCACCGAAGTAGGGTGTATAATCACCTATCTAGAGAATATTCATTTGCTTCTTTAAATCTATCAATGCTGTCCCATATATATATACGGGAACGGTTGCTGATCCCGACCGTTGGTGATGTACATTCGATACACTCAAGCGAAATGAGTGGTCGGTCATGTGTGGCTGAGTTGCAAGATGTTCTTGTTGAACTCCAGTGTATCGTTCCTAGAGTACACTTGTCGGAAGGTGATTCCATACCTTGTCATAGTTGGAAACCCAATCATCCAATACGCACTTGCGGTTTTGATTGTATACTATATATATAGAACGTGAGATGCAAGCGTTTCTACTAGACTGATATCTATTTGTATTTAGACATTATCATAATATCAGAATGATATTGCTTTTCAAAGATGTTTGGATTCTCATAAGGGAAAAACTCGTTCCGTATTCACGGCGTGGTCTTATGAGATATCATATACCTGTTTAAAATGATTTGAGTTTACCCACACCAGTCACATGACTGACCCAGAGTTTATTTGTTTTGTCTTCCCTAAACTCTTGGGTGCCTAAATTTGTATGGGCAGTCAAGTAGTCGGGATTTACAGATGCACTTGGAGAGCTTGGAGCAGGAGGCTTCAGCAGTCGATAGCTATTATTTATTCTGCTGTGATATTATATGTTGTACTCTGAAAATGGTATGTATAAACAGTTATAACTTTGTATTTCAAAAGTTATGTTATATTTTATTCGTTCCGCTGTGAGATTCGTGTTACTCTGATGATGTTCTTCTTCTTCTTCTATTCTACTAGTTCTATCTTATCTATCCTCACCCTCTATCTTCTTTCTATTAGTTTCTTGAATTTCTAGTGCAATTTGGGGTTGGACTTGTGTTATTTAGTCAGCTCAAATTGGACCGGATTTTCGGGTCACTACAGTTGGTATCAGAGCTTAGGTTGAGCGAACACCTAGGCTTTGTGGAGTTGTGCTCATTAGAGATAGGGTCAGTAGTACCTTAGAATGAGTTGAGTGTATATATATATATATGAGTGAACGTATTTGTTTTTTTGATATAAAAATTTGTTTTATATTGTGCAGCTTTATTGGTTGAGTGGCTTATGAATTCTGGTCGATAGTGGGGCACCACAACATCGATAAGGGTTTCTAAACACTCGAATACGATGAACCAACATGATATGTTTTGACATTAACATAGTATAATTGGTTGTGTTGGTTGTTATTATAATCAGAATGAGATTATAAAAAGGTGAAATAGTTATAGATAGCTAATCAGAATTCATATAAGTAAAGTATATGAAATAAGATGAATTAAATCTGAAATTAAATCAGGATTAGGAATTAAAATAAGGAAATTTTAAGTTCCTGGGAGATTTTGAAAATGTTTTCAAATTGGAAGTGTTATAGTATTGAATTCACTTTGATAAAACTGGGAAATAACCCTGATGAGTGTGGCCACATCATCAGTGTTCATTTTCGAGTTCTAAGTGACGGATTACTACCAAAGATTCTGTTTTTGAATTGTTTTGAGAAAACAAGTGTTTAGAAATTCAAAGGTTTTGAATTGGTATTATGGTTTCAAATTGATTTGAAATAAACCCAAGAATTTAGATTCTGGAATTAAGATTTAACTTATGAAGTTAAATGGATTAAAATATTGAAAGTGAATAAATTAATTTGAATTAAACTTGGACAAGGTTATATATAATATGGAATTATATTGGGATGATATCGAGTAAGTTGATTGATTTTATAAGGATTTGGAATCAAGAATTGTACTTAAGTTTGAAATGGAATTTGACTTGAGTATAAGCAAATGCTTGAGTTTGAGGATAAAAACTGACAGGTGATTTATTGGAATGGCATTGGTATATGTCAAATTGATAACCAATGGGAATGGTATAATGATATGGTCAGCAAAAAGGTACAAGTTTATATTTCATATGAGTTGGAATTTATGAGCCGATTTGGCAAGCCGCTTGGCTGTTTGATTTTCTTTTGGGTTGGAGAAGGCCTAGAGAGGCGAGTTATGGTTTTACCGATAGGGCTGTACAAAGGAGGTTATGGCGAAATTTTCCGAAAAATTTAAGCGTTAGAATATTTTCAGAATTTTTGAAAATTTAGATTAGTCGGAAGGAATTAATATTTTAGTCAATATTAATAGGTTCAGTTGAAATCAGAAATAAGGGGTAAACAAATCTTAGGAATTCCAATAGATAGGGTCGTCCTCTACCTTAGCAATTTCGAGGACGAAATTATTTTAAGTGGGGAAGAATGTAATGACCCGGATATTTGACGGTGTAATAATTAACTTATTTAATTATTTAAATAACGAATATATTATTTAATCGTCGACGTTAGAATGTATAATTATATTTTAATTAAAATCGAGCTTGAAATGGCGCGGCAGTTCACTGTTTGGCGATTCGAACTTCAACTGAATGTACAGAGTTCTTTTTAAATCGGATTTCTGTGAAACAAGAAACGTGTGGCGCTGGTGGAGTATATCTTTCTAGTGGAAGAGAAAAATCAGGATTTCGTCGTGTAGATTTTGAGATATGTCCAAATCAAATTTTAAAATAGTCGCTATAGAATCGTTTATCGACCGTAACGGTTTATTCGATATAACTAGAGATAGGTTTTGAATCTAGACAAGGTTCTTTTGGAAAGTAGTGATATTTTAATTTTTAGAATTTTATGGTAATTTTTAATTAATTAAATAAGCAACTTTTTATTTGGAGTATTTGGCACCCTGTATCAACATTTCGGGGTTTCACAATATGAGTCCATCTACCGGTATTATTACATTTTTGGGACCAGAGGACATCACTCATGTCAATGGTATTTTTGTTTCTGTCCATAACTCTCCCTACGTGAACAGAATATTTCATAGTGGGGTACGCTATGTTTTTAACTTAAAACAAACGAAACTGAATGGTTAACTGGTCAAACGAACTCGAAATTCAACGAAACAAGTGTCATACGAAACTTTAGGAAGAGGCCTAGTGAAACGTCAAGGCCTCATATTTTTAAGATTTTTTCTGTAATTTTAATGAATTAATGCTCGGTGTTTTTCATCGATATTTTCTAAGAATTTTCGCAAACGGTGTCGGAATTCGACGAAACCTGTCCCATTGGATCCGGAATATTTTTCTATGCTAGGAATAGCTTAGTTTGTCGAAAACAGAGATCGTATGGACGTATGATAAGACGAGACTTCACGTGTAAGTTAAATATAATTAAAATATATATTTAATGGTCCAAACCCCCTCCCTATAAATAATCCTCATTCAACACTAAACCTAATTCATTTCTCTGAAACCAAATGTTGCGCCGCCACACTTCTTATTCTTCTTCAAATTAAATCGGGATCAAACCTCCACTAAATCGCTCAATGTTGGATCGAATAAACTCGTAAGTAAAGGGGTTTCATTCTGGTGTACTTCGGGTGTGGTGCAGCGTTGTTTGGCGATGTCGGGTTTGGTCAACGTGAAGCTGAAAGGGGGGACTGTTTGCCTGGGTGGTTTTGTGCATGAGGGTGGAGTGTAGAAATGATGGGAGGCGTTTAACTGTGCATGAGAGTTAGGAGCTGGAGACGTTGGGCTTGAAGAGGGAAGCACGGCATGTTGGGTTTGCTTCTACTGGCGGTTGGTAGATAGTGAAAGCCGGATGCATGAAGAGCCTGGGTATTTTCATAACGACGAGAAGAGCTAGAAAACAGTCCAACCAAAAATAAGAAGATGTGGTTGGGACTGGTCAAAGCTATGGTGTGGGTTGACCGCGAGTTTGTGTGGTGAGGGAAAGCAGTTGTATGAGTAACATGGGGCAAGGTGTGTAGTCCAAATGAAGTGATTGTTTAAAGATTTGTGGAGATGCCAGGAAGTATTCGAAGGAGCAGGAACATTTGGGTATTTGCGTGGAGTACTGGAGGGCTGAAACCAAGGAGATGCAGATGTGAGGGAAACGGGTTGTTTGTTTAAAAACAGTTGGGTGATGGACCATTTCCATCGTGAGTAGCATCTGTAACAGATGATTTTGAGAAGGGGATGCACTATTCACGTGTGGGTACGGGCTTTAAGGGGTTTTGTTGGGCCGATGGAAAACAAAAGTATGGGCCGGGCTTTTATAAAAAGGGGTGAGGCCCATTTAATTTATTTAGTCCAACATTTTATTTAAATATTATATGAACTTGTATACGTCATAACTTCATCATACGATACCGGTTTTCAGCGAAACCAGATCCGACGGGATCGTATGGACGAGAGCTACGCACTGGAACTGACCGGGAGTAGAATGGAGCTCGTTACAATTTATGGCGAAATAAATTGTCTGTCGAAATCAATAACGCAAACCGTTATTTAAACGGTTAACGCGTCAATGTGAGTAAAACTCACTAACTCTCCTGAATTTGTATTTTAACATAAATTGTACTTTATTTATTGACTGCTGTAGATTGATTGTTAAACTGGACTGTTAAATAGATTTGATTGAAAACGTAGATATAGTCGCATATTATATCGTTAATCAAATATTGATTCTGTCCAGTAGAATATTTCATATTGAAATGAAATTGATGTATATTATACTGTGTAACATCTGTGGATGCAGGGAGACAGGTTGGAGGAATCCGACTGGGTTCCTCAACAATTATTTTACTGTTTTCATATATTGTGATATATGTGTGATTTATAATCTGTTATTGATTATGGATGTTAGAACGATATTGATCATCGTTGTTTGATATTTTGAATATCATAAGAAACCCTGAGTAGGAAAAAGGAATATTTCAATGTATATTGAAACAAAGGAGTTTTATAAAATCAACCGATTTTATAAAAAGGAAAACAATTTGAAAATAGAGTATTTATAAAATCACAGGATTTTTTAAAAGGAAATGGTTTATGAAACGAACACGGTTTTATAAAAAGGAAGTATTTATAAAATCATAGGATCTTATAAAAGGAATATTTATTTAGAAAATAAATAGAAAGAAGAAATATTTATTTAGAAGATAAATAAAACGTTATAAACAGAGAATATTTGTAACGGTAAATAGAAGTTGTAAATAGGAAATATTTGTAACGGTAAATAGAAGTTGTAAATAGAGAATATTTGTAACGGTAAATAGAAGCTGTAAATAGGAAATAGTTGTAACGGAAAACGTAGTTTATCAAAAGGAGTTAGTCAAACGTAGTTTATCAAAAGGGGTTAATCGAATATAGAAATTAAGAAGTGAAGTTAAACAAAAATTAGAAACTGACTAGAGATTAGTAGGTTGAATAGTTTTCTGAGTATCGATCTGATGTTGGTTTCGGCCTTCGGGGTTTATACTTAGAGAATTGTTCTCTTACTAGTTTACAGTTAGGGACTAATAGTTGTGGAATGATAGTGATGCGTAAATGAGGATTGGAAATGTTTTCCAATGTTGAAAATGTATATTTCCTAGTTTTAGAAAATATGAATATATATATATATATATATGATTGATGATTGGATCGAAAATTCCATTTGGAATTAAGACCGTTGTTTGTACACCGACATATTTTCATTTGATAGTTAAATCACAGACTATCGAAGTTTTGACCATTTTACGTTGTTAATATGGAGAGACCGGTTGGATTATTATTCGAAGAACCACTCCGTATCGACATAAGCGTTGTGATCAAATACGATGAAGAAATTGAAGACGGAGTAAAGTGCAAGGGCTGTCCTGTTTACAGAATAGTGCCTTCGGTTTCGTTCAGTCCCAGAACGAACGTATATGGACGAATGTCTGACAGAGTATTTCCAATGATCGAATGGGTCGGACTGTACAAATATATATGGTGGCCAACGGATTTATTCCCTTCGCATAATATCCAGAATCTATTTGTGCAGATCCAACTAAATGATTAACGGATCTGATAATGTGGCATTCAAAGTGATCGTGTTATAAATGAATGGAAAGTAAGCATACCTTCTAGTCTCACATCCGGTAAATGACAGAAATCGGGCAGGCAGCATGGCTAAGTCGGTCGCACCGAAGTAGGGTGTATAATCACTTATCTAGAGAATATTCATTTGCTTCTTTAAATCTATCAATGCTGTCCCATATATATATACGGGAACGGTTGCTGATCCCGACCGTTGGTGATGTACATTCGATACACTCAAGCGAAATGAGTGGTCGGTCATGTGTGGCTGAGTTGCAAGATGTTCTTGTTGAACTCCAGTGTATCGTTCCTAGAGTACACTTGTCGGAAGGTGATTCCATACCTTGTCATAGTTGGAAACCCAATCATCCAATACGCACTTGCGGTTTTGATTGTATACTATATATGTAGAACGTGAGATGCAAGCGTTTCTACTAGACTGATATCTATTTGTATTTAGACATTATCATAATATCAGAATGATATTGCTTTTCAAAGATGTTTGGATTCTCATAAGGGAAAAACCCGTTCCGTATTCACGGCGTGGTCTTATGAGATATCATATACCTGTTTAAAATGATTTGAGTTTACCCACACCAGTCACATGACTGACCCAGAGTTTATTTGTTTTGTCTTCCCTAAACTCTTGGGTGCCTAAATTTGTATGGGCAGTCAAGTAGTCGGGATTTACAGATGCACTTGGAGAGCTTGGAGCAGGAGGCTTCAGCAGTCGATAGCTATTATTTATTCTGCTGTGATATTATATGTTGTACTCTGAAAATGGTATGTATAAACAGTTATAACTTTGTATTTCAAAAGTTATGTTATATTTTATTCGTTCCGCTGTGAGATTCGTGTTACTCTGATGATGTTCTTCTTCTTCTTCTATTCTACTAGTTCTATCTTATCTATCCTCACCCTCTATCTTCTTTCTATTAGTTTCTTGAATTTCTAGTGCAATTTGGGGTTGGACTTGTGTTATTTAGTCAGCTCAAATTGGACCGGATTTTCGGGTCACTACAGTTGATGAATAACTTTTTGATTTGATTTAGATTTTAGTAGCGGCTAGGTTTAGATGAGAGTTTGGCGGCATGGAGGCGCCATGAGAGTGATTAATAGAGTTAGGGCTTAGGTTTGGATATATATATATATATATATATATATATATATATATATATTTATAGGTGTGTTAGGCAAACCATGGCCTTTAGATTAGCATAGGAGTCATCCGAGCCATCTAAACAAAACAGACATGTCACCCAGCCAACCGCAGTGCGACACATAAGCCCTAAAACATAAAATTTCGTCACAGACCATTCTAGGATGACGGGTCGATTCCAAACACCTTGAGTTTACCCTGGGGTCGACCCGAGACCCAGCGGGTCTCGGATTGACCCATAAAATAGGTCAGTTTTGGCGTTTCGCCTTCCCGCTTCCGCTATTTTGAATTTTTTCTTGAATTTTAGGTTGATTTTTATTTTATTAATTTATATATATATATACATAATTTCCCTTATATGTATACAAACTTCCAAGGTCCATAACTTTCTCATACGTTATCCATTTAATGCAAACTTTTGTTCCATCTTGACCAGAATTTTGAGACGAACGCAGTGGTATAGTCTATTTTACTTAATTCTCAAATTTAAAATTAAGTATTCTTTTGATTCATCTATTGATATTCATAGAAAAATATAGGGTGTTACATTTCAAATCTCTAATATTCGTTAGAAAGCTCTTTTCGATACGAACCCAACGGTTCCGGTTTTGGGAGGATCCGACGTTCGGATCTCCCGTAATGTCCATTCGAAGTCAATGGTCGAAATTCGCGAACTACCGCAGCGCGACACATTCTATTCAGGCCATTATATATAAATAATATATATTTCATTGATTTCCTTTTTAAAACGTATTTTATAAATCGTTTTAAATTCGTTTTCAAAACGATTTCAACTTCATATTCAATTTCAAATCAAAATTGAATATTCCATATCATCGATATATAAATGATAATATTTTTAAAACATTATATTTCGAAATCATTTCCTTTTCGATATTCATTATAAAAATGAATAAAATCTATATAAATATCGTTCACGTCAAAATGGCGTCAATCTAATCCACTCGGCTTTATATATTTAAATATTTTCGTGTCCATCCCAAATCGGACATCAAAATCAAATTTTGATCTTTTACTGAATATTATTTTAAAATATTCATCATTTTAAAATATTCGTTATTTTAAAATATTCATTCTTTCTGAACTGGACTCAGACACAGTCAATTACCATATAATTTGATTTATATGGATTTCATACACACATGTACACAACAATAATCAAACACAGTCAACCATCATCCAAAGTGCATTCTACACTGCATAAGCATTAAATATAAATGTTCAACGCTTATAACAGTCTGTCAATCAATCAATCGACATACAACTAATTATTGAGACTAGTGTATGTCCAATATCATCCCAATACCCGTGTGGGGTTTCAATCCACAAATGCAGATTTATTTGTGCAGTTGGGTGATGTGTAAAATTTATCGTCCCAATCAATATCAGTCAAATGTGTATACATAAACAAATCATCTGATTTGTTTATAAATACTTATTTTATTTATATACATGCTAAAAATTATAATTTTAGCTATAAAATATTTTTAACGATAAAATATTTTATTCTATTCCATATCACAACAATAAATTTTCACAACACAGTCAAACAAACAAACAAGTCGCCCATGGTCTGTGGACGATGGGTGTCGGGTGCTGCTAAGCACCGTCTGCATCCTAGTTTATATTTTAACTAGAAAATAAAATAAAAGTGAGGAGTTCTCACCTTTGGGATCCACTTCGTTATTCTTTGATTGTTAATCCTAAATTCTCCCCGAATCCCGCATGGCTATTTTGTAAATAACATGCATAAGTTTAAAATCATATTTTTAACTATCGAATAATCATTTCATAACTTGTCTATTTTATAAATAGCATACATAGGCTAAAAATCATATTTTCATCTTTCTAAAAATATTTCCATGCCATACACTAGTTAAAAAATCATATTTCTAATCTTGCTAAAAAATATTTCTTTCCTACGATAAAAATCTTATTTTTAACTAACCAAAATGATATTTTTACATAACTAAAAGTCATAACTTTATGTAATTAAAAACCATAACTTTATGTAATTAAAAACCATAACTTTATGTAATTAAAAATCATAACTTTACATACTTCATATGCCAAAAGCCATAGAAGCTTTAAAGAGAAGAAAACTCACATATTTTCTATTGTCCGGATTTGTTGTTCTGGTTCCAAAATTTGTAAACGAACTCCAATCTTCACACCATCTTTTTTTCTAGCTTAAACGCGCCATTCCGGACAACTTTCTCCTAGTGGTCTTCCTTTCGAAAATGTGCCATTTCGTAGGAAATCGCGAAAAGACAGTATTTGGACAGCAGACTTTGGACGCATTTTCCGGATAGCTCCGCAATCCAAAATAGGACTTCCATATACCAAATCGAAGAGAAATTGTGCTCTTCGATTTTGGTATTGTAGAGTTTTGGCCAGAAATGCACGGTTTGGGAGTTATTCGCAAAATAGTGACAGAGGGTTATTTGCAAACGGGAAATTTATTGGAAAATGAGTTTTTGAGTGTAGCGGGGCCCACGGTCGGAGCTTGGTGGCTGCAGGCGGCAGAGGGTCCTGACTGGGCGGCGGGAGGGTGCATGTAGTGGTGGTGGGGCCGGTAGTGGTGGTGGTGGTGTTTGGGTCTAGGGTTTAAGTTTGTGAAGGGAGAGAGAGAAAGAGAAGAGGAGGAGGGTGGCCGGGGAGGCGGCGGCCTGAGGTGGTGCAGCGGTGGCTGAGGGAGGGAGGACAGCGGCGGCGGTTTGGGGTTTGGAGCCCATTAATGGGAATTTGAGAAAGAAAGGAGGGAGGAAGAGAACGAAGGAAGAAAGAGAGTGGTTATTTATCTCTTTTCCATCCGATCATCCGACTGCTAATGATCTCCATTTGCCGCGGATTTCGGACACGACATAGTAGACATGAAGACGAGTCCAACGAAACAAGTTTCGTCGAATTCCGAGTTCGTTTGGCCATCCATTAAAATTCACAAAAATGCTCAGATATTGTTCAAAAATGTGATTTTAGGGCACCATTTCTTCTTGCATGCTCACACGCTAACTCCAAAAATCATGGCCTTTTGGATTTAACCATTATTAGATGATACGGCCAAAAAAAATGGAATCGAATTCTGAGATCATATCAGTAGCGTCCCTTTGTAAAATGACTACCTTTTTACCCTGAACTGTTTTAGCTCGCACGGCCACATACTAACTTCGTTCGACATGCATTTTGGAACTCAACAATAATTTGTCATTATGAATCCAGAAAAATTTATCTCGTCAAATTCTGAGCTCATATGCAAAATTTCACTTTTTAAGGGCTATGTATTGATAATCGAAAACCCCATCCAATTCTCACTATTCCAGATCTGGGAATATATCGAAGCTTATTCTTTTCGGGGACGCAAATGGCATTTTGAACTCAATGGAAGTGGTTTCGAGTCTAAATTCATTCGTATGCAAAATGTGACTTTTTTGGGCTATATTTCTATAGCGACTATTCTGAATTTTCAACTGGGCATAACTTTTTATTCCTGCTATGAAATTTGGATTTTTCAGATTTGTTGGAAATATATTTTCAAATAGATTCTAATATTTTTGGTTTCTCTTAAATCCGGTTTATTTTGAATCCTGTACATTTGTTTGAAATTTGAAATCGAATTTTCAAACTACCGCGCCATTTTCAATTCCTTTTGTAATTAAAATAAATATTTATATTCTAACTTCGATTCAAATAAATATGTACGTTCTAATTCTATTCAAAATAAATTTCTCATTGTTATTATTTAAAATAATTCATTTTAAATATTGAAAATTCATTAAAATTGCCAAAATAAAATTTTTAAATTGGTTCGGATTTTCTGGGTTGTTACATTGACAATATATTCGATACACTCAAGTTGAACGGTCTTATATGACCGGGTTGCGAGATGTTCTTGTTGAACCCCAATGTATCCTCTCTAGAGTACTCTTATCGGAAGGTGGTCTCATACCTTGTCATAGTTGGAAATCTAATCTCCAATAAGCGCCCTGCGGTTTTTGATTATATATGCTAAGTATGTAGAGCGTGAGATGCGAGCGTTATGCTAGATGGTTATTTACTTTTGATTTGATATACATTATCATAATATCACTGGATTTTGATGTCAAAAATATTTTGGGTTATTGTAAGGTAAAACCCATATGTGTTTATGTGTGGATTGGTCTTACGATTATCCTTCTTTCAAAGGATTTCTAAAGTTAAGCATGTTGTTGTATTATGAATTTAACACTGAAAGTGTTCCAGACTGACCCGGGTGAATTTTGTTTTGCTTCAAATGTGCTCAGGTCAGACCGAGTATATTATCAGGTTAGGTTTCGCTTGGAGCTTCAGTAGAGAAGCTGGAGTCGAGACGTATCTGAAGGAAATCCAATGTATAGGTTGATCGAATAGTTCGAGAACCATTGTTATTAATTAGTAACTCCAGCTCCTTCTCAATCTACCGCAACTTGATCAATTCTGAAGCCTTTTGGTTCTTGAATACCCGTAAGTTTCATTCTTTCCATATGTGATATACTGCTGCTGTTAACACCCCACAAGTAACATCTCTTAACTGATCATGGTTTTTAAATTGATGTTGTATCATCTGAACCTCCTGGTGAATTGAAGTGAAGCTATTTGATGAAATGTTGAGCTTGGATTTGAGGATGCTTCAAATGGAGGAAGAGTATGAACACTGGAAGTAAAGATGAACCACCGATTCCTCTGCCTCATTGCAAAGCACATAGGTAACGTCATCCACTATACCGAAATTAACTAATCTTGTTTTCATGTTCAATCGATTAGAAATAGCTAAATATGTTATAAAAGCCATCTTGTGGCTGTTCTTCGAATGCCAGACAACATGGTATTATGTGTTAGCATCTTGTTTGTTTCGCACCTAATCCCATGCCTTATGAAAAGTGAATCCACCTCCCTGAGGCCATTATTAAAAATCGCTTGCATGTGTAGAATGTAAGTTAATTGAAGAAATAACCTGAGACAGTTCCTTAGTAGCAGGGTGCATTGTTGGTTGAATATAACCATCGATAATAATGTCTGAGACTCTCTCCAAATTATTACCAATCATGGAAAATCTGTGAAACCCAAGAAGATCAACAAGACATTATGCATTAACCCATGATTCAAACCATAAAGATGTATGTAACGACCCAGCGGATTTCGGCCTCGAAAATCGACATAAATACCCTTATCGTATCTCATGCCGATCCTCCAAACACCGAAAAACACTGGAACGTTTAGAAAGAAATTAGAGGGTGAGATAAGAAAGAAAGAAATATAAGAATAGAAGAAGAAGAAGAACCATCACACAGAATCTCACATCGCAGCGGAACAAAGTATAATACATAAATAAACCTTTATTGAGAGCTTTTGAAAATACTTACAATATCAGAGTACAACCCACATCTGGACAGTGTTGATAATCTGTCCTCATATATATATAATCACACAGCGGAATATCATTCATCTGAACATCTTCAGCTCGTCTCCGGACTTTTCAGTACCTGATAACCTGAACCTGTACACCTCGGTCTAACCCGAGCATTTACAAAATACCGGGTCAGTTTGGTGAACCAGAGTGAGAAAAACTCGCACAACATTAAGGTATCACACAACTTGCTTTTAAATTTAAAATCCTTTCGAAAGAAAAAGATAATCGTAAGACCGATCCACACATAAACACGGACGGTTTTTACCTTACGATAACCCAAACCAGTTTTCGAAATCAATATCTTTTCTGATATTTTCATAGTGTCTAAATACAAGTAAATAGAATCTAGTAGAACGCTTGCATCTCACGCTCTACATATATAGTATACAATCAAAACCGCAGGCGCTTATTGGAATTGGATTCCGACCTTGACAAGGTATGGGACCACCTGCCGCTCGTGTATCTCTAGAGGCGAATACACAGGGTTCAACAAGAACGTCTTGCAACCCGGCCCTCACATGACCGACCACTCATTTCGCTTGAGTGTATCGAATGTATATCACCAACGGTTGGACTCAAACCACCGTTCCCGAATGGGCAGAATCGATAGATTAAGAAACAAAATGAATTTCTCTAGATAGGTGATCATACACCCTAATGGGAGCGACCCACATAGCCATGCTGCCTGCCCGATTTTTGTCATCTCCTGGTTGTGAGGCTTGAGGCTAGAATTTTCCTCCAGAACATCTGGCCATCCTTTACTTTGAATGCCACATCGTCAGATCCTCTGGATATCACTAATTGACGCCCACAAAAATACCCTAGTTGGGAGCTAACCAACTATGATACGTTTGAAGAAATCAACGTACGTGGCCTATTGGAAATACTCTGTCAGACATTCGTCCATACAAGTCATCCAGGAACAGGATGAACCGAAGGCACTCTCCTACTGCATCCAATATAGGAATCACCCCATGGATCAGTAGCGATAGTCCTTGCAATCCACAGTTTCAACCACGACAGAACCTCAGTATATCTCCGGGTCGAATCAGAGATTGTAAGTGGTTCTTCCGCTTCATGAAGATCTATGGTCTTCACATGCTCCATCTCGATCGTCACTTGATCTCTTCTATATATTCGTATTTGTTGGTCGGAATGGTTTTCGAATAAACATTCGATCCCGGTCTTTCCATACCCACAATCGTAAAGGTCAGACTTGATAGTCGGTTATTTAACTATCAAGTAAACATCCATGAAACCATAAAAATATAATTACTGGGTCTGGTACTCAGTATCACTTGGCTTTTAAAATTAATCGCTCAAGTCCCTTTTTATTTCATTGCTATGGAAAATATCACCTCATCTCATTTCCGTTACTTCGGAAAATCTTATCACACACTGTCGCCATCGCCTACTAGTATCATCTTTGGGTCGTCCCGAAGCTGTTCAAGTTGGGGTATTTTAATTACCTCTCAGACCTTGACCAACAACGTTCTTACCTTCAGATAAATACGAGTCGTGATTCAAAAACCCTATTTTATCATTTTAATCCTTATTTCAAACCTCGTTTACTGAGCTCTAAGCAAACCCCTTTTCCCCAATTACCTTTTCTCTTTCGGGAAACTCCTTTTAAATTTATTTATTCAACTTAATACCATTATTAAGCATTTCTAGTTTAAAACGATGTTTAAACTCATATTCATTTATAAACCTTGTTATAAATTCCAGGCTATATATATACCCTTTGCATCTGCATTTCCTTTACTTAGTTGAACCTTAAGTAAAAGAAAACTTTTATTTACGCTAGGTAACCTCTTTATTGCCTTATTATAAGACTCGAGCCCAAAAACAAAGACTCATCCTTTAGCCCTTTCCAACCCTCGACCCTTTCATTTCCCACTTGCTTACTTAAATATATCTCCTTTGATTAATGAAAACAACTTTACATTAATCATTCAAAACAATTTACTTCTTTACTTAAATAATACTTTCCTCTGCTTAAAACCTTACTAAGCTGGATTAATTAAATTAATTCACTAATTTAAAATCTATCTTAGTCTAAATGGTCGACACACCAAACATGGTTATTCACTTAACCCATTCTAATTAATCCCATCTTTAAATTTATTAAAATATAATAAATTTTAAATAACTTTATTTAAAATGACAGCTTTCAAAAACTTATTCTAGTTATAAAATATATTTATAACCGTAACTCTGTCGACATATGGTCGATAAAATTCATCTTTAGAAATCGATTTACTTATCGACCCGGTGATGTAAATTTTCCAACACGGACCATCCATTTGTCTATGTCAGAACAAATGTTGCAGTACGATTCAATCATCAACAAATAAAAAACCAATCAATCTACGGCCAAATCAAACAACGCAACCAATTCCAGCATTTTTATAAATGCGATCAATCAAGGGAAATTCCCTTGTTCGGGTCAAAACAAAATGATTTGTATTTCTTCTGAAGTTAACTGACTGTTTAACTTCCAGTAATTAAATCCATAATTATATAACAGGCAAACAGTCAAACACTATCAACCAGAACACGAAAATAAAAATCCAATCTATATAAAATATAAATTGGAAGAGCTGAGTGAGTTTAACTCACCTGGACTTAAACCCATCGATAACAGTCTGATTTTTGTTCAATTAAACTGACGTTTAATAAAATTCCCGTTACTTCAGATCCGACCCAGACCTGCTCCATCTCGAAGTACTCGGCTTCATGGTCCCAACGCGACTGACCGCGCTTGAATCTGATAACGTATGTGGAAAATATCGTATAAACAATTTTATAAACAAATTTAATTAATTAAAACATGGGTGTTTTATAAATGGGCTTCTTACCTCAAACCTTAGCCCAAAGGAAACCCGACCCGCCTCACATATTAAAACCCTACCCCTTCGATCCCTTTTCATTTCCATCGGCCGCCACAAAATTTCCATCCCCAATCCCTAATTGCAAACCCTAATCCTCTTCCGGTCCTCAGCACATCGAGCCCTAAGGCGACGCAACCCCTCCGTACTCCACCACTTCCTCGTCCTCCTCCTTCTTACAACTCAACAAACCCCTCAGCAAACCCTGGCCATCGCAGCCGAACCACGAACCACCCGAGCCTTCCAGAACCACACGAGCAACCCGAATCAAGTCGACGGCCTCACCAGAAAAACGAAAGCTAAGTTTTTCTTTTACTTGCTTTTTAAATTCGGTGTACTGTCTTTATTTGATTTTCTGATTCTCGAATTTGGATTTCCTTGTTACTGTATTTGTTTGGGTTGTCTTTGGGATGGTGAATTACCTCTGCGTGAACGTCCTATTTATAGTATGGCTTTGTCTAGATCAGATTAACGTCCTTCAAACCCTAAATAGGTTCAGCTACCCCTAGTTTAGACCATATGGTTGTTTCCTTCTTTTCAGATGTTGTACTAGTGATGGTCGCTGGACAGTGATCACCATATGTTGGATTTTTAGCAGACATTTTGCTGAGTATTGTATTGTATTTTCAATGTCTACTGGTCTGGTTGACATGAAACCGTGATGGATCCTGTAGAGATTAGGTGGGATTTGGTTATGACTTGTTCATTCAGTCATGTATAAATCATCTATTTCGATTCGGCTGTAATTTAAATGGTATAAATATATACACGCATTGGATTTTGATTTCACTTAACCGTTCTTTGTGCTAGGAATTAATGAATGAATATTTTGATAGTATAGCTGTGTTGCTATTTCATTTAGCTGACTTGATCCTATATAGATGTATGTGTGAATATATTTATATCTATCCCTTTGTACAGATTTGAAGTAAAAAAAAATGAGTATATTTAATTTTTCTTAGCTGTCCATACCCTCTCTCCTTAGCTATGTATTGTCTATTTCTTTTAGCTGTTTGTAGTCTAATTTCCTTAGTTGTTCACACTAGACTAGATGTATCAATTTTAGCTATTTACTTTAGCTGTTGCTATTTGATGTTTGAATATGTCCCACTGTTCATTGTCTGGTCTTTGCAGCCGTATTTGATGTGTAGAAATATATATCTATTTTTCCTATGCATGGTACATTTTATTAGCTGTTTTAGCTATTGGTATAGCTATTCTTAGATTAGCGGCTCCAATACATCTATATGTTTTTAGTTGTGTACAACCTGTTTTTATCTTATTGATTTCAACATAAATGGCACTGTTTCCCAATGTAATTTCATGCGCATTCATTGTTTACATGTATTTCTAGACTAGTGTATTCATAGCTATCCTTTTCTAATTGGAAATCATTTTACTGTTTTCAGGAAAGCGACAACACAGGAGCGGATCATGCAGAAGATGATTGTGTTGGATGATAATGTCCTTTTGATTTTTCATTTGGTCGAAAATTTTGTAAATATTTTTTTTTTTTTTTGTATTAACAGTTATGAACATATTGTTCTCTTTGTACCATATTCTTTACGTCTTTATGTTGAATACAACCCATATATATATATATATATTTTGTTTCATTATTGTTAGAAATTGGATGGTTAATCATATGTCTTGCGACTTACTGTTAATGATGTTATGATATAAAATGTTTTGTTTTAAATTTATAAGTCATTTCAGATTTAGCAATGAATCCAAGGTTTATCTCATCACTGTCCAGTATGTTGAATCTAGAGGGTTGATTGGACGACAAATGTTAAGTAATCAACTGTTGATCGTGCATGGTGGTTTCCTTCTTTTGTTGAAGAGAACGCTTTTAAATAATAATATAATTTGTCAGCTATAAAATCACATAGTTACTAATTTATGCTAACAAACCACCTACAGCATAACCAATTGAAGTAACCAACATGCATATGTCATTATCTCAGTGAACTATAAATTAGCCAATGGTTTTCTTCTATTTCTAATAAAAAGAAACTGTATTTGTACAAGCTCTAGATCGGTTTATTATTCTTAATCTCGCATAATCTCGATACATTATAAATTAAACTCAACTAATTAAATTAACGATAGTAAATTAATATCATCAAAATAACAGCTTCAACTTCAAATAGTTTATAACTCAATCTCGACATTAAAAACCTAGTTTAAAAATTCTTTAATTTAAATAAATTCGATTAAAAATTCATTATATTTCGAATATAATATATAAACTGATTTAAATATTCTAATTCACCTGGCCGAAAAATCTGGGACATTACATTCTTCCCCCCTTAAAATAATTTCGTCCTCGAAATTGCTAGGATAAGAAAATGTTGTAAATTCCAGTAACTTTTTAAATTATATTTAAATAACATTTCATTTTTTCCTTTTCGGGTTTCGGTTTATATAATTTTTTTATTAAACCATGGACGAATTTTATATCCAACCAATCTAATAAGCACACAAAAACCAATCAACAATCAAGGCACAACAAATTCAATCAAATCAACATAATACACATTCAATATTACTATTCAACATATTTGAATATCATCTGATTGATATTCGATCGATTTCTGTTTTATTCATTGTTCATTAAATTTTAAAATTCAAATCAATTTTAGTTTGATCTCAACATTACTATTAGTTTAATTTTACTTAACCAAATTGATTTCAACTCAATTATTTGAATTTCATTTGAATCGATCAACACGCAATATTCCAATAATTTCATAAAATTATTTCTTTTCTATATAAAAATAGATTTTTGGTAAAATTATTTCATCTACCCCATTTACAAAACCATATTGTGTCCCTTATCAGTTCAACGCTTTTCAATACTTGAACCAATCCACAATACAAAATATTTGTATATAAAATCTACAAATACGCTCTCATATATATATATACACTCAAACTCAATCTAGGGTGTTACTAACCCCATCTCTATCGAGTTACGCCACAGAGCCAAGGTTATCACTAAACCAATTGCTCTGATACCACTGTAACGACCCAGCGGATTTCGGCCTCGAAAATCGACATAAATACCCTTACCGTATCTCATGCCGATCCTCCAAACACCGAAAAACACTGGAACGTTTAGAAAGAAATTAGAGGGTGAGATAAGAAAGAAAGAAATATAAGAATAGAAGAAGAAGAAGAACCATCACACAGAATCTCACATCGCAGCGGAACAAAGTATAATACAGAAATAAACCTTTATTGAGAGCTTTTGAAAATACTTACAATATCAGAGTACAACCCACATCTGGACAGTGTTGATAATCTGTCCTCATATATATATAATCACACAGCGGAATATCATTCATCTGAACATCTTCAGCTCGTCTCCGGACTTTTCAGTACCTGATAACCTGAACCTGTACACCTCGGTCTAACCCGAGCATTTACAAAATACCGGGTCAGTTTGGTGAACCAGAGTGAGAAAAACTCGCACAACATTAAGGTATCACACAACTTGCTTTTAAATTTAAAATCCTTTCGAAAGAAAAAGATAATCGTAAGACCGATCCACACATAAACACGGACGGTTTTTACCTTACGATAACCCAAACCAGTTTTCGAAATCAATATCTTTTCTGATATTTTCATAGTGTCTAAATACAAGTAAATAGAATCTAGTAGAACGCTTGCATCTCACGCTCTACATATATAGTATACAATCAAAACCGCAGGCGCTTATTGGAATTGGATTCCGACCTTGACAAGGTATGGGACCACCTGCCGCTCGTGTATCTCTAGAGGCGAATACACAGGGTTCAACAAGAACGTCTTGCAACCCGGCCCTCACATGACCGACCACTCATTTCGCTTGAGTGTATCGAATGTATATCACCAACGGTTGGACTCAAACCACCGTTCCCGAATGGGCAGAATCGATAGATTAAGAAACAAAATGAATTTCTCTAGATAGGTGATCATACACCCTAATGGGAGCGACCCACATAGCCATGCTGCCTGCCCGATTTTTGTCATCTCCTGGTTGTGAGGCTTGAGGCTAGAATTTTCCTCCAGAACATCTGGCCATCCTTTACTTTGAATGCCACATCGTCAGATCCTCTGGATATCACTAATTGACGCCCACAAAAATACCCTAGTTGGGAGCTAACCAACTATGATACGTTTGAAGAAATCAACGTACGTGGCCTATTGGAAATACTCTGTCAGACATTCGTCCATACAAGTCATCCAGGAACAGGATGAACCGAAGGCACTCTCCTACTGCATCCAATATAGGAATCACCCCATGGATCAGTAGCGATAGTCCTTGCAATCCACAGTTTCAACCACGACAGAACCTCAGTATATCTCCGGGTCGAATCAGAGATTGTAAGTGGTTCTTCCGCTTCATGAAGATCTATGGTCTTCACATGCTCCATCTCGATCGTCACTTGATCTCTTCTATATATTCGTATTTGTTGGTCGGAATGGTTTTCGAATAAACATTCGATCCCGGTCTTTCCATACCCACAATCGTAAAGGTCAGACTTGATAGTCGGTTATTTAACTATCAAGTAAACATCCATGAAACCATAAAAATATAATTACTGGGTCTGGTACTCAGTATCACTTGGCTTTTAAAATTAATCGCTCAAGTCCCTTTTTATTTCATTGCTATGGAAAATATCACCTCATCTCATTTCCGTTACTTCGGAAAATCTTATCACACACTGTCGCCATCGCCTACTAGTATCATCTTTGGGTCGTCCCGAAGCTGTTCAAGTTGGGGTATTTTAATTACCTCTCAGACCTTGACCAACAACGTTCTTACCTTCAGATAAATACGAGTCGTGATTCAAAAACCCTATTTTATCATTTTAATCCTTATTTCAAACCTCGTTTACTGAGCTCTAAGCAAACCCCTTTTCCCCAATTACCTTTTCTCTTTCGGGAAACTCCTTTTAAATTTATTTATTCAACTTAATACCATTATTAAGCATTTCTAGTTTAAAACGATGTTTAAACTCATATTCATTTATAAACCTTGTTATAAATTCCAGGCTATATATATACCCTTTGCATCTGCATTTCCTTTACTTAGTTGAACCTTAAGTAAAAGAAAACTTTCATTTACGCTAGGTAACCTCTTTATTGCCTTATTATAAGACTCGAGCCCAAAAACAAAGACTCATCCTTTAGCCCTTTCCAACCCTCGACCCTTTCATTTCCCACTTGCTTACTTAAATATATCTCCTTTGATTAATGAAAACAACTTTACATTAATCATTCAAAACAATTTACTTCTTTACTTAAATAATACTTTCCTCTGCTTAAAACCTTACTAAGCTGGATTAATTAAATTAATTCACTAATTTAAAATCTATCTTAGTCTAAATGGTCGACACACCAAACATGGTTATTCACTTAACCCATTCTAATTAATCCCATCTTTAAATTTATTAAAATATAATAAATTTTAAATAACTTTATTTAAAATGACAGCTTTCAAAAACTTATTCTAGTTATAAAATATATTTATAACCGTAACTCTGTCGACATATGGTCGATAAAATTCATCTTTAGAAATCGATTTACTTATCGACCCGGTGATGTAAATTTTCCAACACGGACCATCCATTTGTCTATGTCAGAACAAATGTTGCAGTACGATTCAATCATCAACAAATAAAAAACCAATCAATCTACGGCCAAATCAAACAACGCAACCAATTCCAGCATTTTTATAAATGCGATCAATCAAGGGAAATTCCCTTGTTCGGGTCAAAACAAAATGATTTGTATTTCTTCTGAAGTTAACTGACTGTTTAACTTCCAGTAATTAAATCCATAATTATATAACAGGCAAACAGTCAAACACTATCAACCAGAACACGAAAATAAAAATCCAATCTATATAAAATATAAATTGGAAGAGCTGAGTGAGTTTAACTCACCTGGACTTAAACCCATCGATAACAGTCTGATTTTTGTTCAATTAAACTGACGTTTAATAAAATTCCCGTTACTTCAGATCCGACCCAGACCTGCTCCATCTCGAAGTACTCGGCTTCATGGTCCCAACGCGACTGACCGCGCTTGAATCTGATAACGTATGTGGAAAATATCGTATAAACAATTTTATAAACAAATTTAATTAATTAAAACATGGGTGTTTTATAAATGGGCTTCTTACCTCAAACCTTAGCCCAAAGGAAACCCGACCCGCCTCACATATTAAAACCCTACCCCTTCGATCCCTTTTCATTTCCATCGGCCGCCACAAAATTTCCATCCCCAATCCCTAATTGCAAACCCTAATCCTCTTCCGGTCCTCAGCACATCGAGCCCTAAGGCGACGCAACCCCTCCGTACTCCACCACTTCCTCGTCCTCCTCCTTCTTACAACTCAACAAACCCCTCAGCAAACCCTGGCCATCGCAGCCGAACCACGAACCACCCGAGCCTTCCAGAACCACACGAGCAACCCGAATCAAGTCGACGGCCTCACCAGAAAAACGAAAGCTAAGTTTTTCTTTTACTTGCTTTTTAAATTCGGTGTACTGTCTTTATTTGATTTTCTGATTCTCGAATTTGGATTTCCTTGTTACTGTATTTGTTTGGGTTGTCTTTGGGATGGTGAATTACCTCTGCGTGAACGTCCTATTTATAGTATGGCTTTGTCTAGATCAGATTAACGTCCTTCAAACCCTAAATAGGTTCAGCTACCCCTAGTTTAGACCATATGGTTGTTTCCTTCTTTTCAGATGTTGTACTAGTGATGGTCGCTGGACAGTGATCACTATATGTTGGATTTTTAGCAGACATTTTGCTGAGTATTGTATTGTATTTTCAATGTCTACTGGTCTGGTTGACATGAAACCGTGATGGATCCTGTAGAGATTAGGTGGGATTTGGTTATGACTTGTTCATTCAGTCATGTATAAATCATCTATTTCGATTCGGCTGTAATTTAAATGGTATAAATATATACACGCATTGGATTTTGATTTCACTTAACCATTCTTTGTGCTAGGAATTAATGAATGAATATTTTGATAGTATAGCTGTGTTGCTATTTCATTTAGCTGACTTGATCCTATATAGATGTATGTGTGAATATATTTATATCTATCCCTTTGTACAGATTTGAAGTAAAAAAAAATGAGTATATTTAATTTTTCTTAGCTGTCCATACCCTCTCTCCTTAGCTATGTATTGTCTATTTCTTTTAGCTGTTTGTAGTCTAATTTCCTTAGTTGTTCACACTAGACTAGATGTATCAATTTTAGCTATTTACTTTAGCTGTTGCTATTTGATGTTTGAATATGTCCCACTGTTCATTGTCTGGTCTTTGCAGCCGTATTTGATGTGTAGAAATATATATCTATTTTTCCTATGCATGGTACATTTTATTAGCTGTTTTAGCTATTGGTATAGCTATTCTTAGATTAGCGGCTCCAATACATCTATATGTTTTTAGTTGTGTACAACCTGTTTTTATCTTATTGATTTCAACATAAATGGCACTGTTTCCCAATGTAATTTCATGCGCATTCATTGTTTACATGTATTTCTAGACTAGTGTATTCATAGCTATCCTTTTCTAATTGGAAATCATTTTACTGTTTTCAGGAAAGCGACAACACAGGAGCGGATCATGCAGAAGATGATTGTGTTGGATGATCATGTCCTTTTGATTTTTCATTTGGTCGAAAATTTTGTAAATATTTTTTTTTTTTTTTTTTGTATTAACAGTTATGAACATATTGTTCTCTTTGTACCATATTCTTTACGTCTTTATGTTGAATACAACCCATATATATATATATATTTTGTTTCATTATTGTTAGAAATTGGATGGTTAATCATATGTCTTGCGACTTACTGTTAATGATGTTATGATATAAAATGTTTTGTTTTAAATTTATAAGTCATTTCAGATTTAGCAATGAATCCAAGGTTTATCTCATCACTGTCCAGTATGTTGAATCTAGAGGGTTGATTGGACGACAAATGTTAAGTAATCAACTGTTGATCGTGCATGGTGGTTTCCTTCTTTTGTTGAAGAGAACGCTTTTAAATAATAATATAATTTGTCAGCTATAAAATCACATAGTTACTAATTTATGCTAACAAACCACCTACAGCATAACCAATTGAAGTAACCAACATGCATATGTCATTATCTCAGTGAACTATAAATTAGCCAATGGTTTTCTTCTATTTCTAATAAAAAGAAACTGTATTTGTACAAGCTCTAGATCGGTTTATTATTCTTAATCTCGCATAATCTCGATACATTATAAATTAAACTCAACTAATTAAATTAACGATAGTAAATTAATATCATCAAAATAACAGCTTCAACTTCAAATAGTTTATAACTCAATCTCGACATTAAAAACCTAGTTTAAAAATTCTTTAATTTAAATAAATTCGATTAAAAATTCATTATATTTCGAATATAATATATAAACTGATTTAAATATTCTAATTCACCTGGCCGAAAAATCTGGGACATTACAATGTAATTGAACCATTGACAAGCAGTTTTTTAAAAAGAGTTGAGACCCTCCTTAATTGCAATAATGCCTTCCAAGTACATGAAGCATTATTGTCAATTGACATACTCCAAAAATGTTTGTTAACACAATATTTCGACTGCATCCAATAGCTCCATAAGTTTTTCTGTGATAAGAAATTCCATAACAGCTTAATCATGGTGGCCTTCCTTAAACCAGAGAAGGATTTAAGCCTAATACCACTCCCCTCTTGTTTAGGCTTACATAAATTAGTCCAACTAATTTTATGTTGAGTTTCTCCCCAAAAGAAGTCAACACAAAGCATGTTAATTTTATCGAGAGTGACCTCAGGAACTTGATAAACGAACAGCTAGTACAAAACAATTGGTGTTAGAATAGATTTGATCAATTCTGCGTGGTCAGATAGACGTAGAAATTTAACATCCCATCCTTATATTCGATCTTGAATTTTATGAATCAGAGAAGCACAATCAGCATAATGTAAATAACTTGTAGACATGGGTACTCCGAGATACCTGATTGGCAAATTACCCTCTTCATAGCCAAGAATATTTGTAATCTCTTGAGTATGGAGTGCATGTGAACTGAAAAATATTTTAGTCTTAAAGGAGTTTACATTTAAACCTATGAATGAACTGAGATGACCAAAACTATTTTTCAAGGAAATAGCTGTAGTGGTATCAGTTTTACCAAAAACCAAAAGATCATCCGCATAAAGAAGATGACTAATTATTAGTTTAAATCTAAGAACTGGAGAAAATGTCCTCATTCTAATTGCCTTATTCATACAAAAACTGAAATATTCCATGGCAATACAAAACAAATAGGGGGACAGAGGGTCCTTCTGCCATATACCACGTGTGGACGCGATGAACCCTTTAGGCAACCCCGTAGAGGGATAGAGAATGATGCTGTCGAAATGCATTCATAAATAAGATTAATAAAATGTGTAGGAAACCCCATAGAATGCATTATATAACAAATGAGCACTCCATTAATCATATCATATGCTTTGTGTAAGTTGACTTTAAAACAGAATTTCATACGCCAGCTTTTTTGAAATCTCTGAGAGGTTTGTGTGCTAAAAGAATGTTATCACCGATGTACCTTCCAGGAATGAATGCGCACTCATTTGGAGAAATAAGATGTTGTATTAATGATTTCATTCTGTAGCACAGAACTTCGCTAACCACTTTATAATACACATTACAACATGAAATAGGACGGTAGTGTGTAATATCAGAAGGTCAATCATTCTTGGGAATTAATGTGATGAAGGTATGATTAATGCCTTTAGGTAACTTCGTCGTGGAAAAAATATCTTGGACTGCTTCTAAAAGCTCCATTTTAATGTGATCCCAATGTATTTTAAAAAAATTTGATTTGATACCATCAGGTCCTGGACCGGAATCATCATGTATTGAAAACACTGCTCTCTTGATTTCCTCCAGGCTAACAGGAGCCATCAGCATTGATTTACCAGCAAGATTAATGGTAGCTATAGGTTCAAATTCTGGAAATTGACTAGTTTGTGATCCATTAAATAATTGGGTGAAATATGAGATAGCTTGGGTTTCGATTTCTTCTGGCTTGTACATCAATTCTCCAGTAAGAGAGATCAAGGCTTTAATATTGTTTTGGTATTTACGAAATGACATTTTGGAGTAAAAATTTTTTTGAATTAATATCACCCTGTTGTAGCCATAAAACTTTTTCTCATTGACGTAAATCCAAAATGTTATTTTCTGTTGTGACTCATATAAACGTTTTGTGTGCAACATTTGGTCAAATAGGTCAAGGTTCTCTGGATCATCATCAATAGCAGCCTTTAGAGAATGAAATTGTTGTTCTGCTTCGATCAACAATGAATCATCTTTAGGTCTGTGTTTGTTCCATTTTTTGAGTTCTGCTTTACACACTTGTAATTTGTGCTGGAAGTTGTAACTCATAGAGCTCCATGTAGATAACTGACATCCTCTATTGAAACATTCATAATATCTAGAAGATAAGAACCAGTCATTATGATACCTAAAAGGGTAACCCTTCTCATGTGCTGTTGGAATAAGATGCAATAACAAGGGGTTGTGATCACTTGATTCTTGGGAAAGGGAAAGAGCTCTTATATTAGTAAATTGATGTAGACATGAATGGTTTACTAATATTTTATCAATACTATCTGCAATGCCTCGTCTCCTCCAAGTATAGTTGAATCCAGTAGCCTTTATCTCCATAAGACCAGCCTTTTGTAGAAAACTTTGAAAAGCTCTGATTTGAGAAAAGGGGATAGGAATACCTCCCTTTTTATTAGCTGGAGAAGAACCGTGATTAAAATCACCCATTAAAATCCATGTGTCAGAAAACAGTTGTTATTGAAGGATCAATTCATGCCATAATTCTTCTCTGTCATGGTAGGAGTTGCTTGCGTAAATCACAGAAAACATGCAATGAAAACCACCTTGGTTAGATATAGATGCAGTAATACATTGAGTAGTAGAAGAATGAATAGTGATTGACATACATTAATGTCCCATAATAATAGGATATGACCTAAAATAGAAGAATATGTAAGTGGGTAATATGACCAGTATGATGGAAGTTTAAAGGACAAAGAGGATAAATTATCTGCATTAAGTTTATTTTCGACTAAGCCAACAATTATAGGCTTGTACAATGTTAGAAGTTTGAAAACATCTCTCATACGCTGAGGTGAATTCAATCCTCTAACATTCCATGCTATAAATGTCATTTAATTGCAGAGGAACTCCTTGTCATTCTTTTAGCAGGAGTAACTGGTTTGCGAACATTTGTAGAGACTGCAATGTGATCCTTTTTAAGGTAATCTGGATTTTTATCCACCATAAAAGATGCATCAACTTCTTTAGTATTGGGAGGTTCATCACAAATGGTATCAGCAATATTTTCTGACTCATCAGGAATGAAAGAAGTTGGCAAGTCTGCATCTAAAAATTGAAGATCATCTTGCACTGCTCGTTCTTTTTGTATCTTTGTTTCACTAGTAGGAATATGTTCATCAGGCACTTTGGGTTGGGAGGTTGAAGTAGATGCAACTGGTCGTTCACTACGAGGTGTCCATTGTGGTTTTATGACAATTTCATGAACACTTTCTTTATGTCCGAATTTCTTACATTTCTTACATATATTAGGAACAAATTCATAATGGACATGAATCACTTTTTTCACTCCAGTATGTAGTAAGATTGGGATAACATTAGGTAAATCAGATTCAACTTTGATCCCCACTAACATTCTGGATAACAAGTGAAAGATTTAGTACTAGTTTTATTATCACTAATAATAGGTTTGCCAATATAACTAGAAATAATTGATAAAGCATTCACATTCCACATTTCCATGTCTAACCCATGTAATTGAATACAGATTTGAACCTCTTATGCATTAAATTTATCAAAATTATATCCGGACACCCATTTGTCAACTAACATCAATCTTCCACAAAAAGTATTAGTCGTACTTCTCATAACCTTGTTAAAATATGATTCTTGCATGAATTGAACACAGAAATATGAACGAGGAGCATTGTGAATGCGAAAATCACCACCTGGTTTCCAAACCCGCAGGATAAATTCCTTCAACATGGTGAAGGAAATTCAAAACTCGATAGAGTGAAATACAACCGTGTTTACCCAAACCAGTGATGATTCCTGAAAGATGTTTTCTGGAAGAAGGGCATGGCCATCTACAGGTTGAGTGTACGTGAGAGGTGGTGGCAAAACTGTGGATCTCTGACCGGAAATAGCCTTGGCATATGTGAAGTTAGTAGGAGAGTCGCCGGAGACATTGGTCAGAGTAGTTATTGGCGGTTGAGAGGAAGAGAGTGGGTAGTTATGGGAACTGTCCGCCATTTTTATCTCATATATATATATATATATATGTATATATAGTTTTCATTTGAATTAAGTATTGTCGAATATTTTGTCCATTCCGCTGTGAGACTTTGATCTTCCTATTATTCTATTATAAATTTTCTTTCTTTTCTTTCTCACCTTCTGATTTCTTTCTCCTAAGTATTTGCTTTTCTGTGCAATTTGAATTGACATGGGTTATTAGATGTCGGCTTAAACTTTATGGAAAAAATGGGTAGTTAGAAAGTGGTATCGGAGTGAGGTTTAGTAATAACCTTGGCTCTATGGCATAACTCAAAAGAGATAGGGTTAGTAATGCCCTAGATTGAGTTTGAGAGTATATATATGAGAGCGCGTATTTGTAATTTGATATAAACTTTTCTTAAATTATTTTTGCTAATATATTTTACGAAGAAGATAAATTTTAATTTTCTTATAATATTATTAGTTTTGATTTGAATTAGAATTCAACTTAATCATGAAATTGGAATTTTAAATATGAAATGTGTAAATAAGGATTTTAATATTTAACTTAATTTACGTTAAGTTAAAATGAATCATATAAGTTAAAATTGAACCCGAGAATTAAAATTTGACAAAAAAAATTGACTTGAGTTTGGAAATAGAAATATGTCCAAGTAATGAATCCAAGTAGAATGTTTGGAGATCATTTTGACTGTATGGTTGAAATTAGTCGCATGGATATGGATTTCAAGTTGGATGAACTTAACGGAAAACAGTTTTGAATAAATGAATTGAACTTATTAAGATGGATATAAATATGATGAATCTAAATAGAACATAAAAGGAATGGATTAAGGTATTCAAATGGGTTGCTAAGAAACAATTATGAATAAAATTCATAAGAACTGGATGGTATATAACATTTGTTTGAAATGGATGACCTGAATGGTTGAATTTAACTAGAATGGTTATGAAAACTAATGAATTCCATCTGAGATAAGAACAAGTGCAAAACTAACAACGATTAAATTCTAGAGCTGATTCGATCTTGTTTGATTAGAGCAACATAATAATTGAGCAAGATCGAGTATATCTTATCTCTTACTGCATACTAACGCTCGCAAAAAGGCATGCCTACGCAAAATACATAGAATTGGGTTTTTCCTTTTTCCGACAATGCAGGTCAATAAATGTATTTTTGTTATTGCTGCAATATTGCAAAAGTTCCTCCGTACAGGGGAGATTCTGACCAAAAAATTTGAAAATTTAAAGAGTTAGAATAAGTTTTGGAAATTTTTGTTAATATATATGAACTGATTTTCTATTATAACTATTTGGGTTTTTGAAAGTTACTGGATTTGTAGCATTTTTTCTATCTTAGTAATTTCGGAGTTGAAATTCTTTTAAGGGAGAAGGAATGTAACAGCCTAGATTTTTAATCTTTTAATTTAATATTTAAAACCGGTTTTAAATTTTAGTTTAGAATTTTAACAAGTCAAAATTAATAATTTTGAATATTTATTCAGTTTAAATAGTAATTTAATTCCAAAATAGCTGGAATTAGCTGGATTTGCAATATTGTATGATTTGGTTATACAAAAAGAATTATTAAAATTTATATTAAATTATATTAATGTATCTGTTTATCAAATAACGTTGGAGCGTATAGTTTACAATTTTATTATAAAAGGAACTGCAGTGGCGCGGTAATTCGTAATATTACGTTTTGAACTTTAATTGGTTGTACATGATCCAATATATGCCGGATTTCTTTAAAACAAGAAATGTCTGAATCTATTAGGTTATAATTTTTTAATGGAAGAAAAAAATTGAGTTTTCATACTGTAGATTTTTATTTATGTCCAAATCAAATTTTCAAAAGGTCGTTATGGAATTCGTTTATAAACTATAACGATAATTTATATAAAATAAAAGGTTTTTTTTTAATATATTGGATATTGATTTGTCTTGGAATGCAAACCGAAGTATTTTATTTTGGAAATATATGAAATTGTGTTCGAATATGTCTGATAATAATGTTTTATTATTATATTGAGGTATTTTAAAATTGATTTATTTTAATTTAATGTGGACCCTTAGAAAGGAACTTTATTTAAACAACCTCCGATTTCAATGGAACAAATTTTATTAAATCCATGATAGCTAATTATTACTAGATTTCAAGTTTTGCGCCAATCAGAGTTATTTTGTGAGTGTAGAAAAATTAAAAGTAAATAAATCGACCATTTGAACTCAAACTAGCGCTATTTGAGCAAACGAACTCGTAGTTTGACGAAACAAGTTTCATTGGGTTTGGAATGTCGAACTATACCATGATGTCCATTTTCGTGGCAAACGAAGTTAGTATGTGACCATAGGAATCAATAAACATCGTTTAGAAATGGCGATAGGCACAAAATAAATATCGTTAGTCGTTATCGCTAGTCATCTCAAGTTAATATAATGTTAATTTCCCTTATATATACACCCCATATCGTAACCCCATGCCCCAAATTTCTTCACCAGCCAATAATTTTACATATAAGTCCTTATCCAAAAATTAAATTATAACTTCAAAACCGTCGAGAATTGGAAGGGGCACCAACTGGAAAGTTGGAAAGCATGGCGAATGGTACCAACAAGTAAAATTTGGTGAGGTTTCATTGCATGTAGTGTCCCAAATCAATCAAAACAACGAATAATAGGGGTTACGTTTTATGTAATTTTCGAGGTGATGGAGTGGTTTTCAGATGTTAGTGTCCAAAGAAGATTTATAGAGGAGAGGGAGACCTACGATTTCTCTTCTGGGTCGATCACCTGAAATGGAGTGTGGTCGGAGATAGGGTGAGTTGATCGGAGGACATCATGGGGGTTGGTTTTTTCGGAAGTTGCGATCGGTTTTGTGAAGTTTTCGGTTGATAAGGGGCGATGAGAGAGGTTCGTGCCTGAAGGTCAATAGTGGCAGAGAGTGAGGCAGTTTGATTGGGGGAGGTCCGATGATTTGAAACTTCGTGTGGTAGAGGAATTTAGTGATCAAATGGGTTCGGTTCGAACCATGATTTCGGTGATAACGGTGCGTTCTAGAGGTCGAGGCTGGAGGGGGGTTGTAGGTGATGGGACGATGGTGTCAGGGTCGGTCTCAGGTCGGCATCAAGAGTGCCGAGGCATCATGGAAGGGGTCAGAAGGCTTCGAGTGTGGTTCATTTGTGTAGAGAAATTGGGGAATTAGGGGAATTCGCTGGTGAAGGGAGAAACCACGTAGGTGAATAATAAATGCATCATTAAGGATGACTAAGCATATTAATTATGGTATATAATTACATAACTATTAATTTAGTTAATTAAAATTTGTTTATATTATATATGTTTAAGTTGAAATTACAATAACTAGTTCATATGGTCACAAAATCTTGCAAAACTAGATCTGATGGGATCATGATGATGGAGGCATAGATGTTAAGCAGTTTTGTAGAGGATCAGAGGAAACTGGATTTTTGTTTAATTTTAAATGCCTGTTTAAAATTAAACGAAATAACATAATAATCGTCTATCGAAAACAAATGTGAGTTAACTCTCATGCTTTCTAGAATTCTATGATGTGGTTAAATTCACATAATTAAATTTAATATGTTAATAGTATAAGTTGGATGTTTGGATGCCTTGAATGCCTATTGTTAATTAAATGGTTGACGTCAATTATGTTATCGTCATTTAATATATTAGATTAAAATTTCTATCTTATGTGTTGTTATAAAATGTTATAATGAGCTATGATGCAGGGAAGGACAAAATGAAGGGATCTAACCGGATTCCTCAAATTTTATGTATGTTGTTTGTTTCCATGTTATATATATATATATATATATATATATATATAATATATATATACACGAACTTATTGAACCCCAGTGACATTAAAACCTATTTGGAGGTTAAACATTGGATTTAATTTCAACATTGTTGTGATTTAAATTAATAACTAATATTGATTGAGGGATTGGCAGCAAAGGGTCTAAAATCCACTTTTTTGTTGAAAATTGATTTACCGTCTCGAAGATTGACGAAGTTAAGTTATTAATTTATTTTATAATTGAAGCAAGATTCTTAATTATATTTTATATGTCATGATGAAGTTTTAAAAATAAATCGATGTTTATATATTGGTTTTATAAAAATATTGTGGAATGATTGTCTAATAGAATTTGACATTTATTTGTAAATAAACTAAAATTTACCAATGGGTTAATATTATGGAATAATTACTTTTAGGTAAACGATTAAGCAATATTATTAGATTAATTCTATTAATCTAATGTCCAGAAGTAATTGATAAGTTAACGAATTAATTGATGATTTCAGATTGGCTAAGCCAACTGTTTTGATTAAAAGTAGTTCCTACATTTTTTTCTGATTAATCAAATAAAATAGTTTAATAAATTGTTGTTTAAATATAATAAGATTTTCTTAAATAGTTTACCTTTTACTTACGATGCTTAAAGATTATCGATAATCGTTAGTGTAGTTAGTATTATTTAATAATTCTAGTCTAAAAAGAGATTAATTAACCTATTTTAGTTAAATAATGAAGTTATTTCCTTTTACTTCGGTTAAAGGATGAAATTGATTTTATATAAAATGATTACTTCTTAAATAAAATTTATTTAAGAAGTAATCAAGTATGTGAAATTTGAGAAGAATTTACGAAGAAGATTTATTTGAGTTTCATAAATGAAACTACTTGAGCTGACGCAATAATTTAAAAAAATATCTTATATTTAGTTTAATATAATATATTGCAACGTTAGTTGCGAGATTTTGGGGAATATAAATAATTTGGTTTTAGAAGTAAAACAATGTATAATCCAAAATTGTTTGGTTAAATTGAAATGTGATTTATATTTATACCACTTGATAAGATATATAGCACTATTTTAGAGAAATGGTATGTTTTGGAATATTAAGTAAATGGCGATAGTTTTCCCAAAGAAATGGAAAGTATTATTTTAGGTTGGAATTGGAAGATAATATTTAAAATTTCTGTGTCATCAATAAATGGATATCTTTAAATTGAAATTTGATAAAGCTATTTGGTTTACAAAATAATATATGGGTCATTTGACATTGTTTGGCCTGTATAAAAATTTGGAATTTAATTTATATCGTCAAGTTAAGAATATATGGCAATATTTCTAAAGAAAAGGAAATAAAATGTGTTTATAAGAAATATAACAATATTTTCAAAGTACAGAGGAAAGCTTGAAGAGTTAAGATATGATTATTGTTTTCAAAATAATAGAAACAATGAGATTTGAGATAAGAATGTATGATCGATTTTTAAGAATTGATGAGATAGTTTTGATAAATGATTTTCAATAAAAAGGTCTGAGCTGCAAATATACTTGACTGTACTATTGAGGTTGGTAGTTAAAAACCTAATTATCAATGAAATGCTGTTATTGGACCTGTGACGTGTTGTTTCGAAGAAACCGAGATGGGAACTAGACCTAAAATCACTTCGAACCTACATTGCGTTCGAAACTAATCTGTAGAAATACGTATAAAGATGGAGCATTGAAGACCATAAATATTCATGAGCGGAAGAACTACTTGTTGAATTTTTCTAGCTAATCGCTAGAGATATTTTGGTAGTGATTCTGCCATGACTGAAATCTGCGCATTGCAAGGACTACTAGCTACTGATCCTTGAGGTGATTCCTATATAGGATCCGATAGAAGGGTGCCTTCGGTTCATCCTGTTCCTGAGTGATTTGTTTGGATGAATATCTAACAGAGTATTTCCTAAAGGTTATGTACGTTGATTTTTACGAATATACCAAGTTTGGTGGTGGGGAAGACAATTTCTCTTAGATTAACACCTAGAGTATATTTGTGGACATCGATTAGTGATTTGACGGATCTAACGACGTGGCATTCAAAGTTATGAGATGTTCTCGGAAAGGTAAATCGTGACTTCAAGCCTTATCAACCGAGAAATGATAGATATTGGGCAGGAAGCATGGGTAAGTGGGTCATTTCCATTAGGGTGTATTGTCACCCTTTAGAGAAACTTCATTGTTGTTCTTCTTTCATTTCTATATCTCCGGAGAATACAGTGGCTGTAGCCATAGGGTAACAATATATTTGATACATTCAAGTTGAATGAGTGGCCGGACGTGTGTGGCCTGGTTGCAAGATGTTCTTGTTGAACCCCAGTGTATTCCCACTAGAGTACGTTGATCAGAAGGTGGTCCCATACCTTATTTTGGGGGAAATCCAATCTCCAATGAGCGCCATGCGGTTTTTGATTATATATACTAAGTATGTAGAGCTTGAGATGCAAGCATTCTGCTAGATGGTTATTTATTTTTGATTTGATGGACATTATCATAGTATCACTGGATTTTGATATCAAAAATATTTTTTTGTTACTGTAAGGTAAAACTTGTCCGTGTTTATATGTGGACTGGTCCTATGATTATCGTTTTCTTTTAAAGTATTTCTACAGCTAAGCAAGTTTTTATGTTATGAATTTATCACTGAAAGTATTCCAGACTGATCCGAGTGAATTTGGCTTTGCTTTACACGTGATCGGATCATACTGAGTATATTATCATGTTAGGTTTCGCTTGGAGCTTCAGGAGAGAAGTTGTAGTCGAGACATATCTATGTATTTTCTGGTAATGAAATTTTCCGCTGCGTAAGTTGTGTTGATCGTGTTTGTGCCCTGGTGTTGTAAATCATATATATATATTGTTTTCTTTCGAATAAAGTATTATTGATATATTATATTTTTTTCCATTCTTCTATGCGACTTCGATCTTCTTGTTCTTATATTCTAAATTTTGCTTTCTTTCTATCTTTTCTCACTCTCTGATTTCTTTCTCCTAACTATATGTTTTTCTATGCAATTTGAATTGACATAGGTTTTATATGTCCTCTTAAACTGCATGGAAAAAGTGGGTTGTTACAATAGCCCAATAATTACCTGTATGTGAAGCACAAAATTTAATCTAGTTTGCTAAAGAAAACTGATTAAGCAATATGTTAGCCAAAAATATGCTGACAAATACATACAATAATTTAGGATAATTCACCCTAATTTTATCAACTATTTATACCGTCTCATATATTATTAACCGAATACAATTTATGAAATGTCTTAGAAAAAAATATCAATTTCATCTTCAAGTACCATTTTAATTGGAAATAGGGAAATTTTCAATGTTAATGCAACAATTTAAAATACAATCTCGGTGCAACTGCAATAATATATCAACTGATTAATATACTATTAAAGAAAAAGGAAAAACTACTAATTACCCACAACATACCAGATTTTAGATGTTGATTTGTGGTATAGTCTAAGGCGCATTGCTGGAGTGGAGCAACGAAAGCAACACTGGGGCCTACAAATGAAGGGGAAGAGGAAGCCGGACTGTAGTGTTTGCGTTGAGGACTGAAGACGTAAACGTCCTTTTTTTCTTTGTTTTCCAGGGTTTTAATCTTATGGGTCTAGAGTCAGGCCTGTAAAATTTGGAATTGACCAAATAACCCAACCCATTTAACTAGATTTTTCACAGAATGGGTTAGACCCATCAAAGTAAGTAGTTTAATTGGGCACAACCATTGTACCCATTTACAAAACCAATTTAAAAGGTATAACCCTTTAACCATTTAGATCCATTTATCTAAATTGATCTCTCTACTGAACAAATTTGGATCAGATCTAGGGTTTCTTTATAAAATCGTCACGCCATCAAACAAAAATCATTTAATAAACTACCTTCAGCATGTCATCTTGTACTTTGAAATGAACATATCTAGATCTGTATACTATGCTCGAATCAACAACTGCTATATATATATATGTATATATCAGGGCTTGCTTCTATAAACCGTCGTTGAAGAATTCACACTATGCTTGATGCTGCCTATTCCCGAATTTGAGATGTGAGGGTCGTAACGTCGAGGTCGAGTCTGAACTGTAGATAGGGTTTGCTGCCTCCTTTCGATCATTTGAAGATGTCGAAGACTTATTGGATAAATGATGTGGTGTTATTTCCAGTCGTTATGGCCATAATGTTGAGGTCCAGATCTGAAATTGAAACGATGATGTCTAAGTTGATCATGGATGTAGTAGATGTTGTAGTTCAATGGAGATGCTGAAGTTCTATGGTGATGTTGGGTATAATCGATCTGGAGTTAATGAATGTGCATCTACAACAAAGTAAGTCATGAGGTCTAGGATGTTGAAGGATGATGGATACGCCGTTGTTTATGTTGGGTTATATTGTGCCTCTGGTTTCAGTAGTTATTCTTATTTCAAGAAACAATATTTGCTTACAAAATTGTAATCAACGATATTTGCTTCTAGCTTTTGTAAATGACATCTAATGTTCATGTTATTTTCTTGTAAGATTATTATGTTGTTTAGCAAGAAAGAATACATAAATAGTATTGTGTTTATTATGTGAAGAGAAATCATTGTAATTCAATAATACGATTTGTAGTATGCACTCCTATTTTAGTTCTTTATTTGTTTTGGCAGTTAGTTTTGATACGATGTGTAAATTTCAAATTTCTACCCCATTTGAAGTTATTATATGTAGTTCATCACATTTTGTGGATATTTTTCGTTTTTTGATGTTGTACTTGATCCTTACGATACTTTTTTACATTATTAATGTAGTATAAGTAAAATAATCTACAAGCCCATTTTGGTATTAGTTCCTATAAAATAAATTTTGATGTAACGATCTCCGACAAACAGATTCAAGAAGGTTTGATTAGCCCATTATTAAATAGACTGGGTTAGGTTTACTCATTTAATAAATGGGTTAAACGGGTTGGGTCCATACTAGATTTATATAGGTTTAGTTAACTTTTACCCAACCCATTTAGCATCCAACCCAACCCAATTCACAGACTTATCTGGAGATAATCCTCTATCTAAGGAAAACAGACAAATTTTTAGAAGTAGCTACTTTTCATATAATTTGTGATTGGAACTAGTCTGAAAACTTACTATCGAACAAAACTGATTTCATTCAACTGTCATGTCAATGGTTTATTGTCTGGCATGGATGTGACTATGGATTGCGCCATGACACATTTTTCTGTTTCTTTTTCTAACACAACTCAAAATTGCACCCATGAGAAACTGGTTTTTATTTTCAAAAATATTTGTGCCATTTGTTTTATATTTCAAGTTACATGGGTCCAACGTTGAGTTGCGTACATAAAAAAACCAAATTAGCCCAACTATGGGTTGTGCCCATGGAAAATAAACAACAACACAACTATGAGTTGCGACCAATTATAACTAGGGTTGCCAATGGGTTGGGTCGAATTCTGGTCGGTTCAAGTCGTGTTCGGGTTGAGTTCGGGTCGTGTCAGCTCAACCCGTTTATTAAACGTGTCAATTTTGGGTTGACCCATTTATAATCGTGCGAGTTTTGGGTTTGATTCGTGTAACCCATTAAGAAAAATGTTTGTATAAAAAGTTGAAAACATGAAAGAAGGGTGTTTTCGTCATTCACTTGTTGTAAGCTAAGATGAGAATAAAAATATAAAAAATTGTTAATGTGGAAATAAACATGAAAACGTGAAGGAGTGAATCAGTGAAGAGGTAGAACCGCAGAAATTAGAATGACTGAATGAGTAACGGCTTAGTAATTGGTAAATTAAGGTAAAGCGGCAAATGGGTAGTGGACTGGGCTAGGCCTATGTCTTGTAGATTGTAGAGTAATAAAAATATGTTTTATATTAAACGGGTCAGAAATGGGTTCACAGGCTAGGTCGGGTCAACTCGTTTATTATACGGGTCCGAGCAGGTTGACCTGAAATTGACCCGTTTATAAATGGGTCGGGTCAGGTTTTTTTTGTGTGGGTTATGAGTCGTGTTTCGGGTTGTGTTAGGAATTGACGGCCCTACTTATAACGATTACAAATTCTTAGAAAAAGTGGTCGACTGAACAGAAACTTGCCACCTTTGGACATAATTTTCAATATAACTTAGTCATGAAATTATTACAAAAACTAGCATACTTCAAAAATTGTCTTATTCAAAATTTGCATTCCGGTCTTTCTTTCAAATACGATAAACAAGTTAATATTCTGGACTTACTAAAAGGGACCAAATATGAAATATCCATGTTTTTTATTTCCACTAAAAATTGTGCATAACTTCACTTATTAAAATTATATGCATTAAAAAAAATTGAACTTAAAAAAAAGAATCTAAGAAGGTACATTTATCATGTAGTATTTTAAAGCTGTAGGAACTCGCCTAATACTGCTAATTAACGTTTAAGTAAATATCCAAGTCAATTTCTCTGTCCTCATATGTCAAGCTGATCTTAATCATTCATCAATAAATCATCCAAAAGCAGTGGATCTTACATGTTAATCAAATTATGGTGATGTGTAGATCAGATTAAAGGGTACACGTCAACATATTTGATGTCATGAATAGCATAAAAAGAAGAAGATTACCATCCGTAGTTTTGAATATAATAACCGAACTAAAATATATAGGTCCAAAAACACTAATGAAGTTTTTGTTAAGTAAAACACCATAATAAATTGTGCAAATGTTATTAAACATTGTTTTATTGAGTGTATTTAAATGCAAACATAGCTTGACGCGTTAGTGACATACTTCTCTTTGGTGATGCCCCCACCCCGAGATCCACAATAACAATGAGTATTACTAGATCATTTGCGAGTCTTGTATTAAACAAGTATCAAGTACATCAATATAATACTCATTTTGTTTCTTACCCTAAGTGGATAGACATACTTAATGCTTCCCTACTACAATACTACGGTGGCTAAAAGATCAATCCAGAACAAAAAAAACAATAGTAATAAGTGTAACAGATCACAAAACAACAAACGCAGTTATATATACAAATACAACCATAGTACGATACATATTGTCAGATAGTCAGTGGCTCTGCAGAACACATGTATACATCGAGTCCAAAAACAATATGGTACATATCGGAGTGCATGGAATAAAAGGATTAAATGATTACTCCAGCATACGCATAAGCGTCCCAAAAAGTGATAGAATGTCCACAATTAGTACATTACCTCACGCTAAAACTTTTCTCCAGAACATGTCAGCGGGTTAGGCGATTTAGGAAAATTATATTTTCTCCTACAATTGTTGTTTGTTGCTTCTTCAGTTCTCCACTCCGGCGATTGATCGAACCCCTGCTCTACAAGTATGCTTATGGTCAGGCATCTTTTCTCGGTTGTGGTCACCCCGGGTGACTTCCTTCAACCTTCAGATGAAATTTCGAGCACTTTTTCCTTTGGCTTTTTGGTCTATGGGTCCTCGGTTATGTTGTCCCCGTGCCTACCCTATTGTCTTTTGTTACAGTGGCCAGTCTGCGAATGGGTTCTTGGCCAGTGGTGCTAGCATTGCAATTCCAATTTTATAGCCAATGTCTTTGTGTTGGAAATCTATTATTATTGGGGGTTGAGGTGCCGCTTTTTCATTCCGTTGTCCCCAGTTTATTGAGCCATGTTTGGTGAATGAGGAACGAGGGGCATTCGTCTCGGAACCCATCCTCAAGCGATCGTCGGAACGTTGGAGTAACTTCATTGTATTGTATGTTGTTGGGGCTCGTCCTTATTTTGTTCACCTATCTTCTTTTATTAAACATGTGTGGAAGCTGGTTGGTGGTTTTGAATTGTTTGTTACAAAGAATGGACATTTTTTGGTCAAATTTGAGCAAGTTAGAATCTCGATCGAATTCTTGGTGGGGGTCCATACTTTTTCGACTCAAGATAGACGTTGATGAAGAAATGGTTTCCCGGTGTCAATTATACTAAAGAAGTTTGGCAAATTCTATTCAAATCCATAATCTTGCCGAGTATACTTGTGAAATATGAAGAGAAAAAAGTAAAACCCAGCTTTTTGCTGAGTTTACCCATGCATAATTTAAAAAAGACAATTTTGCCCTCACATGTAGGAATCTTACGTGGTGCCCTAAAGGCACCTCATAGAGCAACTACGTGGTGACTTTAAGATACCACGTAGTTCCCCTGCGTGGTACCTTCATGGTACCACGTAATGGTCCTACGTGGTGCCCTAAAGGCACCACGTAGTTGCCCTACGAGATTTGTTGACAAATTAAAAAAAAATTATCGAGTAGGGGCAGTTTGGTCATAATTTTTTTTACAAAAACATGGGTATACTGAACAAGTTTATGGGTTTAAAAAGAATTTGCCAATATGTTTTTGATTCCCTCTCTATTTGGGTTAAATTTGACATTTAGAGCACAACCAACAATGGCTTGTTCAGTTACTAAACAAGCCATGGAGGAACCAGGTATGGCTTGTTCAGTCACCCATGGCTAGTCTGTGGCTGCTTTGGAGCGTGGTGGTGGTTGATTCACTGAACAAGGACTGGTGCTTATAACGGCAAACACTTTGCCGTTATAAGTTTATATCGACAAAGTTTTGCCATTATAAGTTTATAACGACAAAGACTTTGCCGTTACAACGATGTAACGACAAAGTGTTTGCCGTTATATTGTACACCTATTGGCCAGCCCACCGGTTGAATTCCCTCCCTTATATAACAACCGACGGTTGTTCATTGAGCCTTCAGCAACAAAATTGAAATACCCAAACATTTAGTGTGGTAGTTGCATGCATCATTAATTGGGGTCACTCGTCCAGTCATTTGTATTGAATTGTTTAATGCACCTGCGAAACGACCCATATTTTGTAACTCATACTAGTATTGAATTGTTTAATGCACCTGGGAACGACCCGTACACATAGGTTACACAAGTGATAATAAGTTACAAATATGATAAGTTACACAAATGGTAGATTAGACAAACAATAGGTTGCACAAATAAAATCAGCATACATAACCTGAACGTTACTCAGCTATTGGGTTACATACTTTGTTTGAACTATAGTGAAAGTTTTCAACTAAAATAAAGCATAAAAGATACAAGTGATATGACGCGTAATGATACAGTACATAATACGCATAACATAAAATATTTAAATCCTAATTTAATCCGCGTTGCAGGCGATAATTTGCATTACTTAGGTCGTTTACTTGATTTCAAAGCTTTCTTATTTCTTCCTCTAGTTCTAAAGCATACGTAATTGCTCGACGGGGAAAATCATCGTCTATCCACTGTCCAAACTCGCATCCGTTGGTACGTACTGGACAAGTGTAATATCGACGTCCAACGTCATTTCTACAATGGACAACTAGTTGCGGTGCTTCTGAACCACAAAAGCATACAATATTTGCGGATTGCACCTCGCCTTCTTCAACCGTAGATCTAACATGAGGAATTACAAGGTTAGACATGAGGTCACGTTGTCGAGTTTGATTGCCTTGCTGATGTCCTATTTCCATTTGATGCATCCCTGCTTCAAGTTCTAATTGTCGCACCTCATCGTTGTGTCGCTCTTCCAATTCGATATACCACTCAGTTGGTTCTCTAGGTGCGGACGGATTAGGATTTGATGGTCCAGAGAGATGGTCCGTGTAATTGTAAGAAGATGGATACGAAATTGGCATTTTCCTTAAGTGTGATATAATTTTGACTCTGTATGGATTGAGTATTACTGAAGCGATGTTAGATATATATATAGTAGGATATTTAGTTACCACCGCATAAGGAAATTACTTCCCGTTTTCAAAAGACACGGACTGTGAAAACCAATTGACAACGGGTAAAGTTTACGTTGGACTATGCACTGTATACTGAATACTGTGCACTGTTTACTGTATACTATGCACTATTTACTATATACTGTATATTGTATACTGTATACTCTGGTCAGAAAACTCTAGAAAAAGAGTGACATGACTATACTCTAGAAAAAGAGTTTGCTGTTATAAACATGTAACGGCAAACTGTTTCTCGTTATATTTTATAGCCATCGCACCAGAACAGCTAGTGCAACGGTCGCATTCCCTCCCTTATATACCAACCTACCTCCTCCTTCTTCCACACAACCACACCACCTTCTCAATTTGAACTTCTAAAACAAAAAAATGTCTTCTTCTGCACCCAAGCAAACCAGAAAAAATTACAAGAAAGAAACCCATGTCCCAATCGCACTCGTCATCATATGCCATGCAATGTCCAATCCAACAACAACAATCGTTTCAGCCATCTCACAAATACGGATACTCGCCGTATTCAAATGACGATGACTCTTCCGTTCATCAAAGATCTGGAAAAGAAATTGTACTTGAAGGGATGATTTCCGAGTCACTACGGATGATTGGATCCAACCCTGTTTTCCGTTGTGGACAAGAATCGGTCGTAGTTATTGACAAGACCGAAACAAATGTCGGTCGTTGATTTTTCGGCTGTCACGCCTACAATGACCACAAGAATTATCCTGATGAAATTGATTGTTGTTACTTTAAACAGTGGATTGACCCTCCCATGTGCGAACTTGGACGTTAGTATGCACTGGAAGCGCAAGCCGAAATAAGATGCTTGAGCAAGATTTTTGCCAATAAAAGTGGAGTTGGTCCTTTCCCTAAGCCGTGGTAGGTGTATGTGTTTGAATTTGATGCTTGTGTGCTCAGTTGTTGTAGTTTGAATGATTCTGGTTTGGCATTTCTTTATGCTGTTGTAGTTGTTATAATTGCTCAATTGTTGTAGTTGTTATAATTGTCAAGTCATGTTAGATTCTATGTTATGTAAGGGAAGATATTAAAATTCATAGAAGTACGACTTGTCATAGCATTAAACAATACTATAAATAAGTCATGAAGAAGATGCAGGGTCGTCTTTAAAAAAGAAAGCCCACTTCCCGATATATCAAAGAAATAATTGCGGAGAGTTGTCAACTCATTTGTATTTTTCTGTGGCGCATTTAATGCACCTAAGGACGACCCATTTTTTTAACTCCTACGTGTATTGAAATGGTTAATGCACCCGAGGATGACCCCTTATTTTAACTCCTACTTGTAATAAATTGTTTAACGCACCCGGGGACGACCCCTATTTTTTAACTCCTATATTTACACAAACTTGGCACTGTGACAAACCAATTCAGAATAATGTTTCCAAAGCCTGCTACAGCCAATGAAATGACTTGACACTGGACCATACTATAATATTACATATTACGATATCACTGTGAAGTTAATATGAGTCACGTGTATGTAGACTGTACCCGTTCACATGGGTGTATGACATGATTAGACCATTCACTGAGAAGAAAACAATAAGGATGCTGGGATTCCAATGTAAGTTGTGTGAGCGTTGATGTGAAATGAGTAAATAAATATCATAACATTTGTTGAATGGTCGTAAGCGTCTCCATCATTCATAGCTGGGATTCCAGTAAACGTCTCCATCATTCATAGACTGCATTGAGTAGTCATTTCCAAAATAAATTACAACAGTATACAAAATTAATAGTAAATGCCAACATTTCTTGTGATGTGAACGGTCATTGTAGGGGATCTATTATAATATCACTGAGCCATTTCTTGAGATGTAACCATTGGTCCTGCATTATTCTTATAAGTATTGCATATTTGATAATCCATCCCATACCTTTTATAGCTTCAAGCAGCACCGTTTTAGGCTCAAGTGAGAAAATTTATTTCGTTGTTTGCTTAAAGGTAAAGTTTATTATCAACAAACTTCGTACTTCTAGTAACTCTAGTTATTCTACTGAGCACAGGTTACATGTATGATTCCAAAATAAGTGATGAACAAATGGGAAGGATTTTTGATGAGTACGAATGGAACTTAGTCAACGATAACGAAGTTGGATTATTTCAAGATACACAAATTGAAGAGGCGCCTGGAGCAATTCAGCATCGAGCGGTTACAGCTCCGCGTCCTTCTGCAGTAAATCAATGACCTAGTAATAGTATTCAAACATTGAATTTTCCAACTCGAGAATTTTCTTCCAAGGATTTGCTGGCCCTCGTAAAAGCCTATATTGAGGTTGAAAAAAGAGATGAGTTGCTAATGCAAAGTGGAGAGGGTTTAACATATGAAGAAAGATGGGCAATGATCACGAGGCTATACATCAACCATCGTTCTCGGCCGACTAGACGAACAACAGTAGAAATCCAAATGGCTAATCGTCATTTAGCAGACGCTTGTGATCGGTACACAAAGATTATCGAAACTGTTGAAGACGAGAACATATTTAAAAACAAATCAAGCAACATATAATTCTCGTTACCTTTTCGAGTATGGTGAGGAATTTCTTGGTTATAAAGCGTATAAACTCCGGTACAGTTGGTTGACTCGCTATGGAACTGAGTAGGCTTATGGTAGTATGATTTTATTGTTGCTTTAATGTCTATTTAATTTGATGTTTGTACATAGAATATGGAGCTAGTTACCTGTAAACCTTGTTATGTTGATGTGCTATTTAAGAATTTTGCATTTCTAAACGAGAAGATGGTAACCTTGTGCAACATCAAATTCAAACGTTAATACATTCCAAACATCACTTACAGGAACTAGAACAATAGAACATACCATCATCAAATTCAAAGTACAATAATAAAACTTCGATACAAGAAAAACAAAATACTAATGATTTGTAAGATAGCCAGCTCTAGTTGCCTCCGCAACAATCTTGTTCAACAAAATACATCGATGGTACATAACCAAAACCAAATATAGTCTCTACACTGAAACATAACCAAAATGTCTACATAAAATACAGAACGTCTACTAAAAAAATAGGAACACACAACTGACAACTGCGAAAACGTAATACATCGAAAGTACGTAAGAGTGGTAGTCAACAAATATAGAATGTCTACTAAAAAAATAGGAACATACAACTGCGAAAACGTAATACATCGAAATTACATAATAGTGGTAGTCAACAAGTACAGAACGTCTACTAAAAAATAGGAACATACAACTGACAACTGCGAAAGTACATAATAGTGGTAGTAAGTCACTAGTCCGATCCATCTGTACGTGGACGTGTGGGGTGCCTACGACGTCTCTCATCATCATCATCTGGACGATGACTCGACCCAGCACCATGCAACTGCTGGTAATACATCTACATGTCCTGAAATCTCTTGCGCTCTGCCTCAAGCTGGGACTCTAAATGTTCCTGATGCTGTCGTGCCTCCTCTACAACACGACGCACTCAGCATCATAGTAATCTAGGCTACGCCTATGCTCTACGTAGCATGTATGCCTAATCACCATCTACATATCGTACAGACCAGCATATGGTATCTGTGTAGGATCCGGTAATCATGATGGGCCGGAGGATGAAACTTGTCAACATAACGATCTGGTCCAACGGCGGGCACTACCATGGTCCAACCAAAATGACTAGCGGCCGCCAGATGATCAGCTGCACGAAAACCTTGGCTGGGTTAGGTAATATCCTCGATAACAGGTGGATGTATGCCGTGTCGTATAGCAGATGGCCCTACTAAATCAATCAAAGCTGCATGTGTAATCATGTCTAAGGACCCGGTGAAAAATCCACGCCAGAAGGCAGGGTATGTATGTCCGGTGACAACAAAGCTCTCGGCTGTCCACCAGCCTGCTGTCCTGGCAAAATCTAGCTTCTCGGACAGGTAAATCATACACCGATACGTATGTGAGTGTGGATCATCGGGAATAGCGTCGAAGTCAAACAACTATCTCCAGCACCTCTCACCAAGAAACCAATAAGCACCTAACGCCGAGGATAAGATATGGGTGGAAATCTCCGTCCGGTAAGCATCCTAGCAATCTGTATGATATCAAGATTAAATGATGTACTCTGCTCATATGGATGCCATATAATCTGATCCCTATACATCCTCAGGTCGACCTGGTTGTAGGCAACTAAACATGGTGTGACTCATTATCTCTGAGACCCCAGTTGTACACAGTCCAAAACTGTAGATGTGGAAAAAAGGTCGAAGGGTATAAAGTAATGGTGACGAAATGAAAGTTCCTACAGTACTAAAAATACCAATACTGTAACAACTTCCAGAAATCATATAAAGGAACCTGAGAATCAGAGATGCTGCACTGTATGTCGAGACATCTATATAGGTATGCAAGGATAGGTGTTGAAACGACCCATACTTCCCCGTAAAGGAAATCCTGGATTTCTTTTAGAACAACACACATCCGAACACAAACTGAAGAATATTTTATTACTGATTACAACAATTACATCAGAGTACAAGAATATAACAGAGTATGAATACTTATTACACAATAAATTACAATAATATCAGAGATTTAAATTACATTTAAATAGCAGCGGAAAAATAATACAAATATACAACCGAAAGGAATACACGGATATAGAGCTTTCCGAGTATTGCTTCAGCTGTAAACCAGGATCCTGTAAATATATCTGCAAAAAGCTACTCGACTGCCCGTGTGGAAAATATGGGCACCCGAGTTTGCCAGTGAAACAAACTACAGGTCAGTCATGGGATTGGTATGGAAATCTTACTTAACTTATCTAATAATAAGGATAATCACAGGACCACGCCGCTAACGCGGAACGAATTTACTCCATTGGATTGCCAGTGCATGAAACAAAGTAAATCGTCAACCAACGCAATGCTTTTTAGAAAAATGAAACCATTATAAGACTCAAGTCCCATCACACAATGCAACCCAAATCGGAGGATAGAGTTTTACCTTATAATGGTCAAAAATGCTTGATACGATAAAACGGATTTGATATTATTATTAGTGCATATATGTTTCAAAAACAATTTCAATCATAATATATCAATCATAAACGGCATAGTACCCCATCCTACTATGTCGCCATACTAGTTCTACAATCAAAACCAATGGTGTCGTATTGGAAATTGGGTTTCCATCATGAGTCAAGGCTAGGGATCGTCATCTCCGATTCGAGACACTCTAGCAAATGCCTCAGGATTCCCCGCAGTGAACCCTTGGATGCGGTAGGAGCGGTCCACACATACGTTAGAGGATTGGTTATGCCTGAACACATGCTTCCCGGTTCCTTTGAACCTCTAATATGACCATTTTCGGCCTATAAACCCGAGGCGCCTCAATCCATTAGCCACATAAGTAAAAATGTCAGGGTTGGTAAGTCGCCGACACCACTTCTAGCTAGAAAGAAACGTGTGCACTCCCTACGGTCCTGATCTCGTTTTTGACTCATACCGGGGTGTGAGGTTCGCGAAGTCAAGCTATACACAAAGCTATACCGAAGTAGGCTATGCTTTGATCATCCCACAAGGCTCTGCTTTTCAACAAAAGCCTTGATCATTTGCATCTTGGCGTGCCACGTTGACAATTCACGCCATGCGATCAATAACTACCAATATATACCCTCTGAGGGTGTTAAGCAAGAGAATAAATTCTCCGCCACCAAACAGATATATATTAAATAGAAATCAATTTAATTTACATGGAATGAAATTCATTGTAAGACACACATCCATTTACAAGTCCGTTCTGGGTCTGAACGAAACTGGGGCCACTAGGTTCCCGCATATCCGGGCAATCAACAAGTACGTCCGGACAAACTACCACTATTAACCCTTTCCTAGGACCGACCCAGTTTAGGGCATCAGTAGTCGTCCATTCGATGTGAAGATCGTCGGTCTTCAACCACCATCTTCATCTTCGACTCTTAATCGTCGTAGTAATTATTCGGAATGGGTTAAACCTGGTTTTTCCGAATAACATGTTTATTTTAATAATTAAAAATCAAGTGTTACAAAAACACATCCAATGCCTCATTCCAATTCAGAATATTCTTCTAATAAAATATTCACATTATCTTATCAAAGGTAAATTCTTCACATTTATTCTTAAATCTTTCTAATAAAGATTTATTAAAATACTCCAATTTGGTTTTAAATATCAAAAATCATTATTTACTGATTATTTAAATTTGAAAAATCCATCTTATCTTTAACTGGGTTAAAGAACTAATGTCATTTAAAACACAGTTCACGGTAAACCCAAAATCGTCTTCTATAAAATATGGAATTTTCACAGAAATCAAATCAATATATAATATATATGAATTTCTGTATCAAACCAATAATATAAATAGAATAACGACAAAGCCTTTTAAATTCCATATGTAGTAAGGGTCTTCTTTTACAGAAGCTTATCTCGATTATTATTTAATTGACTTCCATTCAATTCCAATTTAATATATTAAATTGGAAAAACTTTACTTTGGAAAAACTCATATTAAATCTAAATAAAAAGATTTATAATTTCCAAGTTACATTTTCACTGTCAATTGGGTTAAAGAACAGATGTTGCTTAAAACACAGTTCATAATAAACCCAATTCACATATTCATTTTATTTCAATTACTATAATTGAAAAACTCTAAAATCTTAATTAAAAGATTTATTCTTTTCATAAGGGGTTAAAGAACAGTGTTATTTAAGACACCATTCACGACAAACCAAAACCCAATTTATTTAATTCCAATTAAATATGAGTTAAATGGAAAACTTCACCAAAGTATTATTTTCCTAAAATATTCTTTTTCCTAAAACATTCTTTATTGGAATGTGACTCAATCAATAACATATAGTTTCAGTTATATGGTTTCCATATATTGCATGTCATCAACAATCCTGATAAATAATTATTACACATCCAAATAACAACCAAAGTGGATTCTACAACTAAATATTGGAATTAGTGTATGTCAAGTATCATCCCAATACCCGTGTGGGGTTTCATCCAACAAACAAATAATTAATTATTTGTGCACTTGGGCGATGTGTGAAAATTATTGTCTCAATCACATAAACAAGTCAGACAATGTGACGATCCCAAAATCCGAAGGGCGGTATTAAGGATAATCATTGGAATATAACACATTAATCATCATAGCAGAGTACAGATAATAGCAGAAACAATAAATAGAATAATTTTACATGGATATGACAGCGGAATCACAACATGTAATAACATCAGAATAGCATAGCGTGGGATATAACTTAGTAAATAAAAAGGAAAGTGATCAGTCATCATCTCCAGAGGCGGAATACATACATGCAGTGAGACATAATAAGGGTATCAGTCTACATCGCCGAAGGCGGAATACATATACATATAATAAGAAATACGGAAAGTAAATCAGTCTGCATCGCCAGTGGCGGAATCATAATGTAAGTACAGTAATGACGGAAAATGTCAAAGTTATCTCTGTGAAGTCAGCCTCGCCATGAGCCAAAAATGCACTCTATGCAGCAGTGCAGAACCAAAAAACAACCTGTCACCTGTGTACTAGGCTGCCCGTGTGAAAATAAGGGCACCCGCGTTTGCAAAGTGAAACAAACAACGAGTCAGTCATGGGGACTGGTATGAGGAATCTATTTAACAGTTAAACAACAGTAATAGCAAATCATAGGACCACGCCACTTTCGCGGAACGGGTTTACTCCAGTGATTGCTAGTGCATTTGAACAAAGTAAATTCTTTTAAAACAACGCAATGCTTTTAGAAAGAATGAAGCCATTATAAGACTCAGGTCCCATCACACAATGCAACGCAAGCCGGAGGATAGAGTTTTACCTTATAATAGCCAAATATGCTTGATACGTATAAAGCGAAATCATTTGATATTATTACTAGTGCATATATGTTTCAAAAACGAATAGCATCATGAATATCAATCATAGACGGCATAGCTACCATATACTATATCGCCATACTAGTTCTACAATCAAGTCCGTTATTTCGTAATGGAAATTGGATTTCCGTCATGAGTCGAGGCAAGGGGCAAGCTCCTCTCCGCTTCGAGACACTCTAGCAAATGCCTCAGGACTATGCACTCTGGGTAACCCTGGATCCTCCAAGGCCGGTCCTCTCTTACGTTTGAGGATTGGCAATTCCTGAACACACGTTTCCCTGTCCTTACAGACCTATATCGAGGCGCCTCGCATTCCAACAACCACATAGGTGAAAAATAGGTATAAATGTCAGGGCTGGTAAGTCACTGACACCACCATAGCTAGAAAGAAACGTCATGTTCTCCTTGGGTCCTTATCCCGTTTTTAACTCATACCGGGGTGTGAGGTTCGCGAATCTACGAAATACACAAAGCTAGGCTACGTAGACCTTGCTTTGATCATCATCCACAAGACTTTGCTTTGCAACAGAAGCCTTGATCACAGCATCTTGGCATGCCACATAGGCAGTCCACTCCATACGATTGATTTCCATCGATATATAACCTCTGAGCTCGTACGTCTCAGAGAAGGGCGTTAAGCAAAAGAATAAATTCTCCGCCGCCAAACAGATATATATTTAACAGAGATCAATCAGTATAGAACAAAATCCAATGTTAGACACACAATCCATTTACAAGTCCGTCCTGGGTCTTAACAAAACCGGAGGCGTCAAATTCCTCGTATATCCGTCCAATAAACACATACGTTCAGACGGTTACTACTTCCGTCCCTTTCCGGTAGCTACTCCGGTTAGGAACCTCAGTAGCGCCCATCCAACCGATACGAAGATCGTCGGTCTTGAATCGTCTTTGCATTTTCCAATTCGAATCGCTCAATAAATTATTTGAAATGAGGGTTAGCTCGGCCTTTTCAAATAATTCACGTCATTAGAATTTAAATCGATTCATTTTATGGTTATATTATTCGACATCCATCTTTCGGTTCTTTAGTGTTATTTTCATGTCATACACATACAACCATCAAATATCAAACAATTCAAGCCCAATTGGTTTATTTTCAATCAATATTGCTTATAATATTTTATAACGATTTTTTGCCATTTTTATTTATTTAAAAATGGCCATATTTAATTAAACGACGTTTGAGGTCGTGCCGTGGCACTGGCGCTGTTTTTCCCTTAATTTGTTTTACACATATCGGAAAATCTAACCATTGGATTTCTACAAAGTCTATATCAGTGGGAAGATATTCCCAAAGCGAACCCAACGGTTCCAGTTTCGTGAGAATCCGACGGTCGGATCTTCCACACTAGTCGTTTGAAGTTACAGTTTCAAAATTCGAACTGCAGCGTCGTTATTCGATTTAATTTAATTATATTTATATTTATATATAAATATAAATGATTCTGGCGCTGTTTTTCTTCAGATTTGAATTAAACATTCCGGACAATCCAACCGTTGGATTTTTACAAGGTTGGTGCCGTTGGAAAGATATTTCCAAGGCGAACCTAGTGGTTGCGGTTTCGGGAAAATCCGATGGTCGGATTTCTCGTACTAATCGTTCCAAATTACGATTCCGAAACACGAACTGCACGGCCTCTATTCCTTTTAATTATATTTATATTTATATTTATATTTATAGAAATAGTTCATTCTTTAATTTCAACTATAGTTCATTCTATATTTTCAACTTCGTTTTCACTTCAAATATTTCACTAACGCCTTAAGATTTCGAAAAATTTCGCCATAACCTCCTTTGTACGGGGAGGGGTTTGGAAATTTATTGGGCCGTATTAGGTACCCAATAAATCCTAAAAAGCATTCACATATTTATAGTGATATATTCTGGTGTTTACGGGGGAGCATGTACTGATAATCACTCCAGAGAATAAATTCCCGTCACCCCGTTTCCGTGTGGAAATAAATAGTCCATGTGCCGTATCTAATAACTAGAGCGACGTGATTATTGTCAACTCCAGACCCGTGTGGGTTTTTTTATTAATCTGGCAGTTTATCGTTATAATTTATATAGTCCATATCAGTCATCAGTTCAACCTGTAGTATATAGTCATCGCCATACAAGCCTCTTGCTTATATGGTAAATCTTCCACCTCGTCACACAAGCTCCAGTTGCTTATGTGGAATATGATGAAGTATGCCTATCATCAAGAAGTATGCCATGTAGTGTAGTTCAAAATTAATTGTTACTATCCTATGGCGTTGTTTATTATTTCACACAGAAAAACCAGCACTCCGCATCCAATGGCATTCACAGGAGTTGATATATAAATAAAATTGCGCAGCCAACTCATCAAGGTTTACCTATTTGTCGGGCACGCAAATAATTTCTTTACTCTACAGCTAATCCATTTTTCCTGTTCAACACATGTATATATATGCAGAACAAAGCTAATAATAATATTTCTAGCAAACTATTATTTATTTCAACACATGTGTATTTTTAACTAAGCGTATACATGATAAAAGAAATATTTTTATCATCAAAAATATTTATTCGACACATGTGTATTTTTAACTAAGCGTATACATGATAAAAGAAATATTTTTATCATCAAAAATATTTATTCGACACATGTGTATTTTTAACTCTTCATATTCACTATAAAAATATAGTTTTCATTGTCGATTCATTTTATTTTTAAAAGATGATAACATTCAACACATGAACTTCAACTCAACGAATGAATTGCAATTCAACACATGAATATTCTATATAGTTTGTATATATATAAAAATGTGATTTTTATCGCTAAAGCCATTTGTTTAAATTCAAATAATATTCAACACATGAATTTCAACTCAACGAATGAATTGCAATTCAACACATGAATATTCTATATAGTTTGTATATATATAAAAATGTGATTTTATCGCTAAAGCCATTTGTTTAAATTCAAATAATATTCAACACATGAATTTCAACTCAACGAAAGAATTGCAATTCAATACATGAATATTCTATATAGTTTGTATATATATAAAAATGTGATTTTATCGCTAAAGCCATTTGTTTAAATTCAAATTATATTCAACACACGAATTTCAACTCATCGAATGAATTGCAATTCAACACATGAATATTCTATATAGTTTGTATATATATATATATATATAAATGTGATTTTATCGCTAAAGCCATTTGTTTAAATTCAAATTATATTCAACACATGAATTTCAACCCAACGAATGAATTGCAATTCAACACATGAATATTCTATATAGTTTGTATATATATAAAAATGTGATTTTATCGCTAAAGCCATTTGTTTAAATTCAAATAATATTCAACACATGAATTTCAACTCAACGAATGAATTGCAATTCAACACATGAATATTCTATATAGTATATGTAAATTTATTCCAACAAATGAAAATTATTCTAACACATAAATATTTCAGAAAATTTCGGCAGCATAACGGCAGGGTAGTTAAAACCGGGACCGTCCCTAGTACGGCTCCTCGCTCTACCTTAAAACCTCGCGGTTTTTGACAATGGGGATCATGCATCTAGTTCGCACGCAGGCGGCATGTTTTATTTTCAATTCCACAATCCTATTCTATTTTGTTTCAACCGCAAGAGGGTATTTTTCAACCACAAAGGTATTTTTCAACCATAATATCAACCACAAACAATTATTTCCAACCATTCGTCATACCATATAACATCACATCAATCACAAGCAATAAATATCGTCCATGGTCTGTGGACGAAGGGAGTATATATATATAATATAATAATTCACTTGCATTTCATCACAATTTAAAGCATATATGTCTCAAACAACGCTTGTATAATTTATACATCGCTAATATAACTTATACAACACATGTACATGAGGTATACAATGCGTATATAATTTACACTTCGCTTATATAATTTATACAACGCGATTTCATTCACACAAATAGTTTAGATTCCTCACATTGGTTATTGCAGTGCTAAAAATCGTAGGAAGGTCAGAAAAATCCGCGGCTTCTTCTAGAATGTAGAGAGCCTCCTTGCGGTCACAGTGTCTCCTGTTTCATCGAATTTCGTTAACATAGCAAAAAGATACGATTTTTACAAGTTTGCAACGCTTTATAGTGTAAAAATCAGTTGAAAATGGTTTCAGCCGTATACCTCCTTCGAGATCGAAAACTAGGGTTAAACTTTTCGGCAAAACCGCTAAGCGATAGGACGAACGGCCAGCGCTGCGTCGAAGAGGAAGGAAAGAGCTTCCCAAAGCTACCCGAGATGATCAGCTCGGTGGTCTCCAGCACCCACGGCGGCGGCGCGAAGTTCGGACATTCCTGGCGCGATATCTCCCTCAACACTCAACGATAATTCTTGAAATTGCTATGGATTTGAAGATCTCTGAACGCTCTTCAAAATGGATCTGAGTTTGCTTGATTTCGTTGTGTGGTTGTGGAGAAATTGAAGAGAGAAGGTTCGGAGCTTTTTCCGCGTCGCGCCTGGGAGTTTCGATGAAGAAGACGAATTCTGATTGGCCCGCTCCTTTTATTTTAATTTTTTAATTTATTTAATTCCTAAAATACCCCCTTTCACAGACGAACTCGAAATCTAACCCAACGACTGTCGCCCCAAGCTAAATACCCCTATTCCGGACACAATGGGGTATGTTTCGTTGGCCATTTCGACTATTACAGTCAGTTATTTTTCAAATTAAAATATAAAACATTCGATATTTAATTTAAACGTACATTTCAATTTGCTAGGGCCATAAACTGAATCGAAAAATTCCAGAAAAATAAATCTAGCTTTGTTTTGACGATACGGTCCTAACAAAACCAGTTTCGTCGAATTCTGAGCTTGTTTGAAAAACGGCCATTTTTAGGTCGACCCATTTTAACAGAATTTGACCAAACACATTATCTTTTGCCCCGCTCACATACTAGCTTCAAAAATTATGAAATTTGAAACTTAGCAATAATTTGACATCCCGGACCCAACAAAAGTGGTTTCGTCGAATTCCGAGGTCGTATGCAAAATCTCAATTTTCAAGGGCTATATATACTATATAGCGACCTTTCTGAAAATTCATTTGGCCATAACTTTTGATTTCCGTTATGAAATTTCGATTTTTCAGATTTGTTAGAAAGGTATTCATAAACAGATTTAAATATTTCCGGTTTCGCTAAAATCCGTTATATTTTCCACCCGGTACAGTCAGACAAAGTTTGTATTCAAAATTTCAAACTGCCGTACCATACCAAATTCTATATTTTATTGAAATAGGCTATTTCAACTATTCAAATTCTTTGGTAAAATCCAAATTTAAAATTTTTAAACTGGTTCACATTTTCCGGGTTATTACAGACAACTTGTAAACGGAAGTGTGATATTCAATTTGAATATACTAACATTATCTTTAATACGTCAAACATTTCAACATTACAAACATATATTTCAAGCCATCGCTAACATCGTATTTTTAACATATGGATATTCTATTTTAATATCTAATCCTTCTTACTACAACCAACATACAATGAAAATATAATTTTCATCGTCAATTTTTCTAATGAAAATGACTTACAATAAAAATGAAGTTTTATCGCCAAATCTTTTATTGCACAACAAATGACAAAAAAATGTGAACTTTATATTCCAATCTTTTATTGAAAACATAATGGCGGTAAAAATATGATCTTTTTATTTCAATCTTTTTATTGTAATAATGTGACAAAAAATATAACCTTTTTATTTTAATCCTTCTATTGAAACAAAGTGACAATAAAAATGTAATCTTTTATTTCATTTCTTTTTTTTATTGAAAACATTATCACATAAAAATACAATCTTTTAATCCTATTCTTTTTAATAAGAATAGTATTACATAAACATATATGTTTTTAATTATATTCTTTTTAGTGAGAACAATACTACATAAAAATGTGAACTTTTATTTCTAATCTTTTTATTGTAACTAATCGACAATAAAAATATTAATTTTTATATCTTTTGTGTAATCCTTTTCAATGACCAAAAATGTACATTTTAGTGTAATCCTTTTCAATGACCAAAAATGTATATTTTTATCTAATTCTTTTTAATGCACAAAAATGTCTATTTTTATCTAATTCTTTTAAATGACCAAAAATGTATATTTTAATCTAATTCTTTTTAGTGTACAAAAATGTCTATTTTTGTCTTGTTCTTTTCAATGTACACAAATATCCCTTTTTGTCTACTTCTTTTTAATGAACAAAAATGTCTACTTTTGTCTAGTTCTTTTTAATATAAGAAAAAAAATGTTCATTTTTATCTAATACTTTTTATTCTAATCTTTTGACACAAATGTTAAATTTGTTTCAATAACATGTTTTAACACAAATGATAATTTTTATTTCAATTTACATGTTTTGACAAAAATGTTATTTTTATTTCTATAATCATGTTTTGACAAAATCTCTATTTTTATTTCAATAATCATGTTTTAACACAAAAGTGTTATTTTATTCTAACTTCGCATTCCTAACAAAAACGATACTTTTAATCCTAAGATATATTTCCTAACAAAAATGTTCTTTTAATCATATTAAACATTTCTTAACAAAAATGTCCTTTTAATCATATTAACCATTTCTTAACAAAAATGTCCATTTAATCATATTAACCATTTCTTAACAAAAATGTCCTTTTAATTATGTTAAACATTTCTTAATAAAAATTTACTTTTAATCATATTAAAAATTTCTTAAAAAAAATGTCCTTTTAATCATATTAAACATTTCTTAACAAAAATGTCCTTTTAATCATATTAAACATTTCTTAACAAAAATGTCCTTTTAATCATATTAAACAGTTCTTAACAAAAATGTACTTTTAATCATATTAAACATTTCTTAACAAAAATGTAATTTCTATTCTAATGGAAAATAAAAAGAGAGTTTTAATGTCATAACCTGTCCAATGTTTTCTAGTGACAAATAGAAGGGGAATTTTTATTTGATAACAATTCTATTTTTCAATATGACAAATAAAAGAATATTTTTATGTTTAATCATTTCTAACATCTCATGTTGACATAAAAGATTATTTTTATGTTGAATTATTTCTAACTATTCATGTTAACATAAAAGAGTAATTTTTATGTTAAACTATTTCTAACAATTCATGTTAACATAAAAGAGTAATTTTTATGTTAAATTATTTCTAACAATTCATGTTAACATAAAAGAGTAATTTTTATGTTAAACTATATTTCTAATAATTCATGTAAGAATAAAAGAGTATTTTTTATATATATATATACAATAAAATATGGGTTTTATTGTATGAACACGTTTTGGCAAACATGGATATACACAATTTAATTTAGTCGTTCATCAAAATCACAACACAGTCAACATTGAAATAAATATATACAACATTAGCATGAATTTTATATAGAATAAACATAAATTTCACAACGAAATAATTAATTAATTTTATTTAAAATAGAAATATCACATCGCTTTGTCTGAATTTTCAAAGCGCTATGTTTCAGATCCGGTCTACTCCATGCTGTAGATCTTGGAAAGACGATTCCAACGCAACGAAAATTGTTCAGTTCTGAGTTCATACAAATGAGTTATGAATTATTTAAGATTGATAATAATTTAAATAAAATGAATTAATTAAATAATGAAGGTTTTAACCTTCTTCCTTTTCTACAGATTTGGCCGATGGGTTTTCAACTAGGTTCGAACCTAGGGTTCGATCTCGTGGGCAACACGGAGCACGGGGTGATGATCAGAGACTACATCGAGGTGCGGCTTCGAAGGAGCTTCGTGTTTGTGGGCTCCAAGTTCAACTCGCGTGTCAGGGGGTGGCGGAATTGGGGTCGACGCGGGTCAGGTGCGGGTGCGTGTGGCTCGAGCGACGGGCGGTTTCAGGGGGCTTTAGCCGTATGGATGTAGAGAGGAGGAGGAGAACTTTGATATTGGCAAAAGGAGTGAGGAGTTTTAATGAGAGGATCATGGGATTTTAGTGGGAGAAGAAGGGAAGGATATCAGCCATGAAAACGAAGAGGGATGGCGGCTACAATATACGGCGTATTAGTGTTTCGTATAGGAATAGTATATTTATATAATAAAATAATATTAACTGAACCCTTAAGGCCCGTTTAGCCACTAACTCCAATTCAGGTCCAACGACAGTCATCCGTAGCTAATTACCCCTATTCCAGACCCAATGAGCTATGCCCCGTGATCCCAAACGACCATCTTCATCCTGTTTTCCTTAATTCAAAATATAATTCATTTAATTATTTAATTTAATCGTACATTTAAATTTACCAGGGCCACATACGGACTCTAAAAATCCCAGAAAAAATATTTCTAGTTATTAATGATACGGTTCTAACAAGACTAATTTCGTCGAATTCTGAGACGGTTTGAAAAATGGCCATTTTTTGGTCGATCAGATTTGACTAAAACTGACAAAACACATTTTCTTTTGCCACACTCACATATTAATTAGAAAAATTATGGAAACCGAAACCTAGCAATAATTTGACATTCCGGGTCCAACAAAAGTGGTTTTGTCGAAAACGGAGGTCATTTGAAAAATGGCTATTTTTAATATTAAAAATATATATATAAATTCTACATCGACTTTTCTGAATTTTAAACTGGGCATGACTTTTGTTCCCGCTATGAAATTTCGATTTTTCGGATTCGTTGGAAAGATATTTTTAAATAGATTCTAATGTTTTTGGTTTCACTAAATTCCGGTTTAATTTGCATCCTGTACAGTCAGTCAAAGTTCAAATTCAAAATTTCAAACTACCGCACTATTTCTAACTCCTTTTATAATTAAAATAAAAAATTTCATTCTAACTTCGATTTAAATAAATTTTAAATCGTTATTATTCAAAATAAATTATTTTAACCATTAAAATTTCTAAAATAAAATTTTTAAATTGATTCATAATTTGTGGGTTGTTACAGGTGTGCCCCAATCATATAAAATCGCCCCATCGAGATGTAACTGAGTTGCGACCTCAACAAATCCGACAACCAAACTACTACTCGTAGAACTAAAGAAAAGGTTACACGTAAGATATAACACAAATAATCGAGCAAGCTCCAAGTCGTCATCACCAGAGTACTGCATGAGTATGTTATCCATGGCCGCATGGATGATACTCTAATAGCGCCTCCAGCCTGGTATGACACATCAGACACATCTAAATGAGGAAGTAGATCATGAAGACGAGCACGATCACGCCATCGAACATCATCAAAAGGCAGTGCGGGATAAGCAGCTACTCTAATACTAATACCAGTAAGCATGGAGAAATCAAGCGGTGTAAGTCCTAACTCACCGCAAGGAATGTGAAATGTGCGGGTGGTTTTGTACCACCGTAGAGCAATGGCCGCACACAATTGAACATCAGCATTTATAACGTGGTTGATTCCTAAAATTGTAAAGCGCACAATAAGATAAACTAAGACTAATAAATTATCCACTACTTTCATTAAAAGGTCATTAATATTACCCAGAAACAAGTGAAATCCAGAGCATATAACAGTTCTACGACCCTCTCCTTATCCACCAAATGTGCATGATAATATCTAAGTGTGTTCGCTAACGAACACGTGAATGTATATTCCGCGACTGTCAACAGTTCATTAAAAAATTATACTATATACCCAATGTCTAATAATCAAAGAATATTATTTAAATAATGCTAAAAATACTTACAGTCAAACTCGATTGTGTGCTAACGTGCACTTCGCCTTCTGGAAGCGTTCGAAAGTTGGATAGCATAGAAAGCTTCGCGGCGTTGAGGTTCAGATCCACACAGCCATCGAGATCGGTCTGTCTAGTGGAAACTAATCCCACCCCCCTACGCGACTTGCCCGCTCGTCCGCCGCGTCCACGACGACCGCCTTCTTCCGCGCCTACACCCAGGCCTTCCTTAGCGCCTACTTCTTCGTTCTCCATGTTTTCGGCGGCTGCAAGCAAATCTTCAATTTCGAGCACGTACTGTACTGGTTGTTCGCCACTACCACCTGCGACATTCCTGCCTGCGCCACTATCGCCGGTGCCACGTTCGTCGCCATGCATGAATTTTTTTGCAATTTTTTTTAGTAATCTAAACATATCTTTGAACATATATCTCGAAAACGGTAGTTAATTTGGTTAGAAGGCGACGGATTGGTGATTTGGTGGAAATTTTTGGATGAAAAATGGGGGAGGATTGGGTATTTTCGGGTTGGGAAAATGGGGGAGGAAGGAGAATGAGGATGGAGTGGTGGCGGGTAGGGTTTTGCGGAGATGTTTTATAACGGGAAAGACTTTGCCGTTATAATTTTATAACGGCGAAGTCTTTGCTGTTATATAATGGCAAAGACTTTGTCGTTGTAATTTTATGACGGCAAAGTCTTTGCCGTTGTAACCCCCCTCTGGTAGCCCCACGGTTTCTTCCCCCTTCTGGTTGTTCGGCTTGTTCGTTCAATTGCAAAACAAGAAAGAGAATAAGTGAACAGAACGAATTGTTGATTATGGTCTTATATGTAATTATGGATCAAGATATTATTTGTGCGATATGTTTTGGGTGTTCTATTGGGTTTAGATGCCTTTACTGAAAACTTCACGAAGATTTGTTATGCCCGAGTGATTATTGACATCAAAGCCCCTTTCGGGTTTCCTTCGGTGGTGAATGCCGACTTCTTTAATGGTAAGCCATTGAGTGTTGCTGTGGCATACGAGTTCAAACCTCCTTGTTGTGAGGCTTTCATCATGTTTGGTCGTTCTAAATCTCAATGCGTTGGTGTGAACAAGCATTGGGTTGAGGTGTCAGCTTCCGCTCTAAGTCTCATCCTCCTATTGTGGCTAACCAGCCTGTGGGCCTGACTATTCCTTGCAACCAATTCCCCTGTTGTAGCTTTACCTGTGAGTAACTTGTCCCATGGAGTTTCTTCTTCGCTGGATGTGCATGATTATGCACATGTCTCTGGTACTCCTGTTGTATCTGTCTCTGGTTTGTGTTACTCCTCTTGCCTCTTCACATGTGTCTGATCCGCATGTTCAGGCCCTCCCATCATAGTTTGACCTTTCTTTAGCACTGATGGTGTCTTCCATCTCTCTGGTCATTGCCCTTGGACCTTTCTATGCCACTTTGTGATTTACTTGATGCTTCCTACCATGAGTGTGCTGCTGTCACTTCATCTGGTTCAAATGATTTGCTGTCTGGCTCTTATGCGCTCGTTTTTTCTTCAAGCTCTCTCGATTTCTTATCCCAAGCTTCTTTTCCACTCCATGCCTATGCTTCCACCTCGAATTTTCTGGCCAACAATCGGCTTTCTCGGTTCATTGCCATGTCGGCTCCGCATGCTTTTTGGATGCAGATCCTCCGATTCCCATCTCTATGGTCGATGCCGTTGTCGTTGCTTTCTCCCTCCTTTGCTCCAGCGACGATCTATCCAAGGAGGGCGTCATCGTCAAATTTGGGTGAGTTATGGATCTTAAATATGGTCCTGCCACCCGCAACTATGCTTTGGAGCGTCGTCGCAAACGTAATATTGACACTTAAGATTTCTTTTGCATTCTTAACTCCACTGGGTTCATCTAACTTATTGGTTGCGTCTGTCTTTCAGCGTCAGTTGCCGAATGGTTACACTGTGGTTTGTTTATTGCCTGATCGATTCCAAATCTGGTTGGTGTAAAATGAGAGTCTTGTTATCGCTTGGATTGGGTTGTAGGTCTTTGTTTTGTATTTTTTTTTGCTCTGTGACCTATCATAGTTCTCTTTGTTTTTTCATTTTATCCGTATTTCCTTAAGCCGGAAAGCTCCTTTTGTGGCAATATAGTTTCGTTCAAAAAAAGTGATAGAATATCCCTAAGCTGAATCTGAATAAGTACGTATCTACATCTACAACTTACCTATCATAACTCAGTCTGACTCGAGTATATAAAATAAACGGGTTAGCCTAGCTTAAACATGATCATTAATATGGTAGATGAAGGGTCACAATGCAAGGGGATAATTTCATTCAAGGGATAATTGAGTTTTTGATATAATATGATTTCAGAAGTATTTTGAGACAATTGCAGTGTAAAGAATGATTATTGTTCAATCGAAAATGTACAAGAGGATACTGGTATTTATATGTACCAGTTAACCAAATAGACGTGAAAACAGAAATTAAGCTAAGCCCATTTACAAGCCCAACGGAGAAGTATTATCTTGTTACAAAATAGAAGAAAGTGACGGCACCGATTCATTATGCGTTTTATTTGCCCCCTTCAAATCTAGGGTTACCAGTAACCCTAAATTTGATTTTGCTCAAATGAATCGATGCCTTCATCCGACTGTCTTTTAGCCTCGTTGTTTGAGTCGATGCAAGGTGAGCTTCTATTGCTTCTCTCTTTGTGATTTGTCTTCGTTGAGTGTTGAAGTTGATGCTTTGTTGAATGCTTGTTCCTCAGATCTGTCGATTGAGCGTTCTGCTTGCCTTCAAGTGATGAATTTGCTGTAGATTTCAGAGTAGAGCAGTGTTTAACCTTCAATTCTTCACGAAGTCTGGTAAAATTTTTGGTTGAAAGAGCCGTGGTAAATATGTCGGCTTTTTGGTAAACGGAAGGTACATAGTTGATTTGCAATTTTCCTTCTTTTACTTGCCCTCGAACGAATTATATATCAATCTCTATGTGTTTTATTCGAGCGTGTTGAATAGGATTAGCTGACGTATGTATATAGAGCTTTGATTATCGCACCAGATAGTTGCTTATGATGAATTGTTTAGTCCTAGTTCTCTTAGTATAGATTGGATCCACATAATTTCAGCTGTAGCACATGCAATACTCCTGTATTCTGCTTCTGGACTAGATTTTGATATAGTGGACTGCTTTTTAGAGCTCCATGATATTAGGCTATCTCCTATGTAAATGCAGTATCCAGTGATGGATCTTCTGTCATCTGGGTCTGCAGCCCAATCTGAGTCTGTATATCCAGTGATATTTAAGTCTTTGCCACCTTTTAGGGTTAGTCCATATTCCAGAGTGCCCTTTAGGTGCCTTAGAATCCTCTTTATAGCTCCCCAGTGCTCATCTTTTGTTTCCTACAAAAATTGAGATACCTTGTTAACATTGAATGATATGTCAGGCCTTGTTATGATGGCATACTGTAGTGCCCCCACAACACTCCTGTATTGTTTGACATTATTTATAGCTTCTCCCCTGTTCTTAGAGTAGTGTTGACTTGAAATCATAGGAGTAGGTTGGGATTTGGCTTCAATCATATCTGTTTTGATCAGTAGTTCAGTTAGGTACTTCCTTTGGTTTAGAAGTATTTCTGATTTTGATATCCTTTTAGCCACAATGCCCAGAAAGGAATTAATTTCTCCCAGATCCTTTATGGAAAATTCTTGATTTAAGTAATTGATGAGTTTATTTATTTTATCATCACTGTTACCTGTAATAATCAAATCATCCACATAAATTAGTATATATACAATGAGAGTTTGAGTGATTTTAATGAATAGAGAATTATCAGATTTAGTAGGCCTGTATCCCAAAGTATTCAGAGTTGATTTAAGTTTATCAAACCAAATTCTGGGTGCTTGTTTTAACCCATAGATAGCCTTGCTAAGCTTGCACACTAGTTTTGAGTCTTGGACATAACCTTCAGGCTGTTGCATGTATATTTCTTCCTCTAGTTTGCCATTGAGGAAAGCATTGTTGATATCCAAGTGTTGAATATTCCAGTGGTTTTTGAGTGCTAATGTGAGAATTAGTCTAATTGTGGTGGGTTTGACTACTGGTGAAAATGTTTCACTGTAGTCGAACCCATATTCTTGTGTAAAGCCTTTGGCAACCAGCCTGGCCTTATATCTGCTAATAGTACCATCTGGATTTCTTTTGATTCTGTATGTCCATTTACAGCCTATGATATTTTTGTTGTTGGGTTGAGGAACAAGAGTCCAGGTTTGGTTTTTGATAAGTGGATTGAATTCTTCATCCATAGCATTCTTCCATTCATTGTATTTGCTGGCTTGGTTGTAGGTGGCCGGTTCATCTTTGCTCTCAAAGGTCAGATATGCCTTTGGCTTAAATATGCCACTTTTGGATCTAGTCACCATAGGATGACCAGTGATAACAGGTGGTGGATCATTATGTTGTTCAGTGTGGCTTGCACTCCCCTCAGTGGTAGGCGAGTGTTCATCTGAACTTTCATGTAATAAAGGTTGACTTCTTCCCTCCAGATTTTGACTGTAGCTTTGTTCAGATGTTGGACTGGCGTGGCTGATGAACTCATTATTGCTGAATTGATTGTCATCAGTGAGGTGCATAATTTGGTCATTAGCAACCATCTGATCACTTGCCGCTGAGGGGTACTCATAGTGCAGTGGAATCTCAAGTATGGTTGACTTTTCAGTGATAACTTTGGTGGTGGTTTTGATGTTAGATTGTGCATAAGGAAAGATATTTTCATTAAATATGACATGTCTACTTATGAAAATTCTTCCATTTTCATCAATACACCTATATCCTTTTTGCTTGCCAGCATAGCCTAGAAATGTGCATGATTTTGATCTAAAATTGAGTTTGTTAGTGTTGTATGGTCTAAGGTAAGGAAAATATAGACAGCCAAAGGCTTTTAGATCATGATAATTTGGCTTAACCTTGTATAGCTTTTCAATAGGACTAATATTATTTAAAACTTTAGTTGGCATCCTATTGATCAAGTATACAGCAGTGTTAAATGATTCAGACCAGAATTTCAAAGGTAATGAAGCATGAGACAATAATGTTAAGCCACATTCAACTATGTGTCTATGCTTTCTTTCAGCTAGACCATTTTGTTCTGATGTATAAGGACATGTCAATCTATGAATTATACCTTTACTATCAAAGTATTTAACAAGAGTCTTGTATTCTATACCACCATCAGACTGGAATATTTTCACTCTAGTATTAAATTGATTCTCTATCATATTCAGAAATTTTATAACAACGTCATGAGTGTCTGATTTGGATTTTAAGAAGTAAATCCAAGTATATCTAGAGTGTGCATCAATAAAGAAAATGTAGTATTTGTACCCAAAATCAACAGTTATAGAGGCTGGACCCCAAAGATCAGTGGCTATTAGATCAAGTGGTTTAGAGTAAACAGTTGATGAGTTGTCAAATGGTAGTTTATGATTTTTACCTAATTGACAATGTGTGCAGATGTATGGTAAATTCACATTGCTGTAAGAAACATTAATATTGTCCAGAATACTTTTAACAATGTTCACACTAGGGTAGCCCAGTTTATGATGCCAAGTATCAAAAGTGCTACTGTTACTATTTTGATCTTAGTAGTAGAGACTAGACATTGTTTTTCTTTTACAGGATGTAGTTGATCTCCAAGTTTAAACTTGTATAGTCCATGAGCCTCATCACCCTGTAATAAAATTTCATGAGTTAGAATGTCTTTAACAACACAATAATTAGGATAAAATTCAAAGTAGACATTGTTGTCTTTTGTGAACTAGGATACACTCATTAGGTTTTTCCTAATTTTAGGTACCCTCAGTAATTTGTGTAGAAACAGTTGTCTTTTACCTTTTAATAATGCATTGCCAGTATGTGAAATACCAATACACTTACCATTACCTATAGTTATTAACTGTTTACCTCTGTATTCTCTATTTCCAAGATTGATATTATTTAGATTGTTCGTCATGTGATTAGTAGCACCTGAGTCAGGGAACCAGTTATCATCCAGTGTTGAGTTTGTCTTGACTGCCTCAGTTTGATTGCATTGCTTTTCATTATTTTAATTTGATGATTCTGGTTGAACTTGTGCCACATTAGCATTAGGGTTGTTCCCATTGTTACTGCTATTTCCCTGATTCCCAGTGTATTTTGAATTGAATCTGAAGCAGCACTTGAGTGCAGTGTGACCATCCCTTTCACATATTTGACATTTGGGTTTGTTATTGTTGTTGGACCATGTTCCTCTTCCCCTTCCTCTGGGTGTGAAGCCTCCTCTTTGATTGTTATTATTTTTATAATTTCCTTGCCCCCTGCCTCTGTTATTGACAGCATAGTTGAGTGAGTAACCTGATTCAGTAGAGTTCTTGTGAGAGATTCTTGCTTCATGTGATAGCAACATAGAGTGTACATCATCTAGTGGTGGAGTGATCTTTTGAGATGTAATAATGGCTACAACTGCCTCATACTCATCACCTAGTCCATTTACAAGGGAAAGAACTTGGTCTGATTCTTCAAATATTGCTGCCTGAGGCCTTTAACATGTCACAAATATTTTTAACTTTTGCTAAATACTCACTCATACTATATTATCTTTCTTGCAGTTTTGGAGTTCCCTTTTGTAGAACAATGATTTTGCTGCTGACTGTGTATTAAAGATTTTCTCACAAGTAGTCCATATTTCATTTGCAGTTTTGCATCCAATAACTTATGGCATTAGGGCAACACTAATAGATGATAACAACCATGCACGGATTAATTTTTCTTGCATGTAGTATGATGTATAATCACCATTACTTACTATTATATTTGATGCATCAGTTTTAAACTTTGGAGGAATGGGTATTGTGCCAAGGATGTATCCTTCAAGACCATATCCCTGAAGTGAGGCTTCGACCTGTAATTTCCATAAAGGATAGTTACTTTGATCCAGAGGGATGGTGATTAGTTGACTTTTGAGGCTGATTACATTCTTGGGAGGATGGTTTGGATTTGCAGGCTCAGATGCACCTGATGTGTTGCTGGATCCGACGTTATTGTTAGACATTCCTGAATTGCAGTGAGGATAAAAGCAGGAAAAGAGGTAAAATTGAATCTGAACTTCTTTACTTTTGAATTGGATTGCTCAAGAAGTTGATTTGCAATCAAGAACTTGAGTACTGGGAGTATTAAATGATGAGGGATTTGCACTTCTTGCTGTATTTACAGTAGAGGTAACTTCTGATAGCTTTCTTGATACTCTCTTTCTTGATTGTGAATGCTTCTGAAGTAATTTGATCGGTAGAGAATGCTTCGGGTTTGAATTCCTCTCTCTTGATGGTTGAATCACTGTTGCAGCCAAGTTAGCTTGGGCGAGGCACAGTGGCTTAATCAAATCAGGAGCAAAAATCTCAAATGATAAGATCACTAGTGATCTTTGATGAGTCAGATTCAAATGATGAATTTTATCTGATGAATCTGCAACAAAATTTCTTTTGTTATTTAAATGCAGATTGGATTTTTCTCTGATACCAAATTGAGTTTTTGATATAATATGATTTCAGAAGTATTTTGAGACAATTGCAGTGTAAAGAATGATTATTGTTCAATCGAAAATGTACAAGAGGATACTGGTATTTATATGTACCAGTTAACCAAATAGACGTGAAAACATAAATTGGTCTAAGCCCATTTACAAGCCCAATAGAGAAGTATTATCTTGTTACAAAATAGAAGAAAGTGACGACACCGATTCATTATGCGTTTTATTGGGATCAAGAGAGATTTCTCTTAGGAACATTTTACGGGTCATAAGATAAATGCTACTAAATAAAATATTCATATAATGATCTCATGAAGTAAACATCAACAATAAGATAAAAGTGTTTCCATTAACATGTCACTTAAGCACTAAGGCCAAGCTATGTAAATAAAACATCAAAGTTCACAAAAACAACATGAAGGAAACCATGAAAACATCAACATCTGGAACTCGTTGAGTTCAACACAACGTATTGTCATCAACACTAATATATATACAATATATGTGATTGCTCTAAGGCCATCTAAAATTAACACCATCAATAATAGTGAAAACATTTATGAATCAATGAAATCTAGAAATCAAGAACGCTGAATTCTAAAAATAGAGAAAAGCAAATGGATCTTACCAATGGTGGCGAGTTTATTTTATGCCACATGTGCATAATACTATGATTGATCAGAAGGTTTAGACACTACGTTGACCCAAAGGTACGAATACTAGGCTCACCCAGATGTCTAAATAGTATGTTTGACCTGAAGGTCTAAATACTATGTTCGAACAAATGGTCTAAATACTACGTTCGATCAGATAGTCTAGAGAATGTGTCACTAACTTTCAAAAAGTAATCCGAATAACGATAACCTTACGTCTCATGTTACATTTCTCATTTATTGGTTTACTATGAGTCAGTAAATTTCACATTGAAAATAACTACAATCGAACAAGTCTGGAAATAACCGATATAGTTAACATACTTTTTTCATACCATGTAGTTTATTTATACCATTTACAAAAATAACATTATTCTCTCAATGAGAAAAAAAACTTTGATTTTCATACATAAAATATATATTTTGAGAAAACGGGTTTATAAAACGATTTTTGAAATCATTTAGAAATGGCCTTTCGCGGAAAACTCTTTATATTAGAGAATATATATAAATAGCTTTTGGAACTACAAACGTGTTTTATAAATTGATGTGAAAAATATTTATTTCGAAATCTATTTTTTAGTTTGAAAACTAGTCTGAAAACAGTTTAAAAAACGTGCTCAAAACGTGAAGAAGTCATAAAAATTCAACGAACTCAGCAAGCAAAAAAATACACCCAAAAACACATCGATTGAGGTTCGAATTGATCATAAATTTAGACGTATTCTTAAATGAATCAAGATGATATAAATTCTTCCGAATCAACACTTGAAAATCTTCGTTAAGCACAACTAAACTCAAGCAATCTAAGGCAAAATTCCTGGAGCATTTTCTTCTCCAGGTCCAACTTTGAGGCAAATTTTCTACTAGCTGCAGGGCTTAAAACGACATGAAATTGACATGCATAAACTACAACATATAGGGCTTTAAATCAGAATTTTTTTGGCATATTCGGGTACAATATGAAAAAGATATGAATTTATAGAGATGGACTTAGACCGTAAAGAAGCTATAAACAAAATTTCATAATTTTATTTATTTTTCTTCCTCAAGTCCAAGTTTGAGGTGAATATACTGTAATGTCATGAAATTCAACATGCACAAACTAAAATATACAGGCTTTAAAAGAAAAAATATATTATGATTTCAGTACAATATGAAGGAGATATTAATTTACAAAGATTGACTCAAACACGTAAAGCAGTTATGAACAAAATTTCAGAATTTTGTTTATATTTGTTACCGAGCCCAACTTTAGGGAAATGTTTTTTTTATACTGCTGAGCTTAAAATATCGTGAAATTCGACATGCACAAACTACAACATATATGTTTTAAAATAAGAAAAAAAGTAGCATGACTCAGATATAATATGAAGAAGATATGAATTAACAAAGATGGACTCAAACACGTAAAGCAACCATAAACAAATTTTAGAATTTTGTTTGCTTCTCTTGACCGAGTCCAACTTAGGGCAATGTTTCTATATATTGAAGAGCTCGAAATATTGTGAAATTAAGATTGCACAAACTACAACATATGAGATTCAAAGAAAAATAAATTTGTCATGATTCTGACGCTAGATAAAAGAGTTACATGCTCTCTAAGTATGGTAGACACTTAGATTTACTGTGAACTAACATAAATCAAAAACTGAGTTTACAGTAACACAAATTCATCCCAATCAAAGTTTTTTTGATTCAACTAGAAGAAGTAATAATACTCACCTTTATGACGAATTCATTTATTTAAAGCGTGAGTTTAAAGGAAAAACGACGACTTTTAGGCTTGAAAAGGATTTACAATACCTGTAGAGTAGCTAACGTAATATTCAATTCAAAAATATAAGATATGGTAACAGAGATAAGAAATTAATGAAATAAATTTCTAATTTTAACTGGGACTACCTGTAGAAATTGAGACTTATAACTTTCTTCAAATTTTGTTGGGAATTGGGTTTTTAATTCAAAGTTTTTATGGAAGAAAGTGAAATTTTCTTTTACTATAATTGTTAAGGAGGAAAAAGAAGATAGTTTCCAGAATAATATACATACTCCTTAACTTTTTTTATCCAAATCTTTCTTTTCCTTATTATTCTGCTAATGGAATTTTTTAAGCCCAAATTAGGTTAAGTGCAATTAATTTAGGTTCCTTATGTTTTGTTACACCATTTAATCCAATTTTAACACCGTGTTACTATGTTTTAGTTCAATTTTCACACTTTTGCAATGTCTACAACAAATGCTTAAAATTAAAACTATTTCAACCTTATAAAATTTGTACGAATATTTTAAGCTCAATTAAACTATTTTAACACCATTTGGTGTATAATTATAGCAAAAAAATACATTTTGTTAAAATGCACATTTTACTCTTTTACTTACAATTTACCTTCTCTTGTCAAAACAATATTTTTGCACCCTCAAATATTGATTTCCGAAATATTTGCATTTTACATTTCGATTTATTCAAAACTTAACTTTTTAACTAAAATTATACAAAACACAATGTTTTGACACAAGTAATTGCAAAATCACAATAGATCAATTTTTACACACAAATTTTGATTTTTAATCAATATTTACATTTCGCATTTTATTTTCATCTCCCAAATATACTTAAAAACACAAATTTCACATTAGATTCATTGTTCAACAATATATTGCAATTTATTGCAATATAACACACAAAAATCTTATAAAATCGCCTTTTTTTAATCAAAATCACACGTTATAAATTTTTTGAAACTTTACTTTTTCTGTAATTAACTTTATTTTCTTCAGTTTAACCACAAATTTAATTTAGTCACACAAAGCACACTACTTAATCGTCTCAACGATTAAATAATTTGTTTGTTCCAAATTTGCATAAGTTAACACCAAACCCAATATTAAGTTTGACTTATATAATTATTAAATTATCTCCCCCAAATAATAATTAGTTTCTCAAATAATAAATTATCATCTTCATCATAATTTTTTATTGTTATTACAGGTAATTACACAACTATAATTGTTACAGACTCTCTCCTTATAAAGATTGTTTCCCCGTAATTTCCTTAGAGAAAAGCTGTATTCAACTCGATTTATTTCATCAACAAATGAAATGGACAAGGAAATAAATAGCTTGAGTTTAAGGTTTCTCACTCTAGACGATAAAAGGTAGAAAGCTAGGATACGATCGCTTGACGAGTTCTCTGGTTTTCCAAGTGCAGTCATTGGGATTATCAGACCATTGGATCTTTACTATTGGTACATTCTTGTTTTGAAGGCGTTTAACCTATAAAGCAAGAACATGCACGGGGTGTTGCACAATAGATAAATCAGGTGAGATCTCAAGCTGCTCTAAAATACAAGAATCAAGAACAAAATTCGTATCACGTAGACAATTGCAAAGTTGAGAGATGTGAAACACATTGTGAAAACCAGAAAACCATGCTGGGAATGCTACTCAGTAAGCTATAGGTTGATACACTCAACGATAGGAAATAGCCTTATGTACCAGAGAGCCAATTTCCTAATCGAACTAAAGCTTACCACTCCTTTCAAAGAAAATGCACACATATACACATGATCAAAGATAGATAACTCAAGAGGCTTGTAACAACTGCCCTACACCATCAGTGCAAAGCAGTGGCTAAGAGAAAGAAATAAGAGAAAAGTGAGGAAATATAATAGAAATATAATAGAAGGGAAGCAAAAGAAAAACATAGAAGGGAACAAAACACAAAATACAATCATAGAACCTGTCGAATATCTCATAGTGTGTAACAATCCACCTTTTTGGATGGTTATAGAAAGACAATAACTACACATGTCTGATTCAAACTATTCAAAAAGATAGGTTATTAATGGGTTTTGTACTAAAAAATAAGATCTAAAAGAACAAATACAGAATCTCGCAGCGAAAGGATTAAAATATAATAACAAATATCATAAATACATAAAATAGCTCATGAAGTTGTTACATTTGATTTCACTTATACACAAAATATAGAATGATACAAATTACCATACCGAATAAGCAATACTCATATAATAATAACTAGGGTCTTCAGCTCCATCATCGTCTTCTGATACTAATATCTTCGCTAAACTAAAATACTCGGTCTAACCCGACTGTTCCATACAAAACAAAACATACTCAAGTCGGGATTAATATTCTTATGCATATAAAATCAATTAAAATGAAATACTTAGGTGACGTGTTCAAGTAATTAACGCAAGAATATTTCGAGATCCTGACATCATATTTCATTTGATTAATTAGTTTATTTTAAATCTCAACTTCACTATCATTTCCAAAATCGACTCAATATTCAAATTCAAACTTCAAATCATAGTTCAACTTCATATATTGGTTTTGATGTCAATTTCCAATTTCCACATTTCAAGAAGATTCATTTCCAGACTTCAATTCAATTTAGATTTCATATGACACTTATCTCATCTAAATATTTATTCAAATGTTCAGATTTAATTTCTTGGATTGGAAATAGGCTTTAAATCAACCAATTCTATTACTAAGTAGTAAATTTTAATATATATATACACCATAGTTTAAATTAAATAGTATACAAATATAAAAATATAAATAATTATAAATCAGATAGGAACTAAATATAATATAAATATTTTTTATTAAAATAATCATAAATAGATCATTAAGAGTAAAATATTTTAATTAAATAACTTTAAGTAAAATAGATAAATATAATATAAAATATATTAATTTTAATTAATTATAAAAACTAAATAGTTAAAATTTTGTACAATATAAAATATTTTAATTTAAAATAATTATACATAAGAGAATGTATTAAATTGTAAAATAGAGTAGTTATTATAAAACAATATTAATTTAAGCATTTCAAAAATCAAATTTAATCCAATTCAATTCAATCGAATATCGAACATTTCAAAATCTATCTTAATATCAGTCCAAGTTCAAATCTTAAACCCAATTGACTTTTCCCATATCCAAAGTTCAAATCAATAATAATAGATCTTTAAATTTAAAATTTTCATTTAATATATCTTAATCAATTAAACTAATCTATCAAACCTTAAGTCAAATCAACTTAGACATTCATAAATTCAAAATCAAATTTTGTTAAATCAACCAGTTTAAATCTTAACTTAAACTTATACTTTCATTAAAATATTATAATTATATTGAATCGTCTTATAGCGGGGATTGTTAAAGGGACTCCACTTTTGGTTAAGGGGAGGACAATTTTAAGGGGACTCCACTTTAAAAAAAAATGTTAAGGGAGGGTTTGGTTTTTTATTTTAGCAAAAACATGGACTAAACTACCCCTTGTCACAACATACAATTTACTATCGTTCTTTTCATATCTCGCGCTGATTTGCATACGCATGAATACAATTTCTTATCATTTCCAAGGCACAAATACATTTGCATCTCAATTAATGCTCCAATTATACATATTCGATCAGATTTGTTCATGAATATTTAAGTATTTTAAATTGAACCATCGAATTCCAAAATGATATTCATTAGCTTACCTGATCTGATATCTTTTCATCACCCACACAACTTTCTTATGTCTCCATTATGTTAACTATATCCCCTTTTTTATTTCATTAAATTGTGCTCATTATTTAGGGTTTAGCTTTTAAAATTACATTAAATAAGATTATGGGGTTAATATTGGTATTTTTAATTAAATGCTTAAGGGAGGGCTAATTTTTTTTATCCTCCCCTTAACAGTTGAACAATAATTTAATTTTTGTCCTCCCGTGAAAGAAAAGTGGAGTCCCTTTAACACTCCCCTATCAAGTAAGCTAAGTCAAATCAGATTTAAATTCTAAATACTTTCGCTTGAATAAATACAAAGTTATCGGGTTCAACTTTTAAATTTAAATCTTCCCAATAAATTCAATCTAAATAATCCAATCAATTCAAATCCTTTAAGATTGAATTTAACCTTTGAATCAACTAATTTAATCAAATATCAATTTGGAGCAATATATCTAAAATTAAGTTCATACTTTCCGCTAACAATTTCTTTTTATCAAAACATAAAAATTTAAGCTTAATTTTTAAGTTCAACTCAAATTAAATTTAAAAAGTTTCAATTAAATTTCTAAATCAATTCATTAAATTGAAAATATAGTATGTGTCTTTTAACCCATATCTAAATTTTCATAAAGTTTCATACAATGTTTGGAACTTGTAAATATGATAGTAAGGGTGATAGATGATCAAAATAACAAATATATAACAATCACCATAAATTCAATACATAAATCAAACACTACTAATACATCAAACTATCAACATTTATTTTGGGTAAATTATCAACAACTATTTCATGTGAATTTCGATTATCATTTCATATTATTTAATCAACAAATCAAGAGCTTAACAAACAATAATTCAAATCGTTTTCAGCTAGTAATTCATAAAATTTTGATAAGAAACTTAACGACTAGGATCCACGAAATTAACAGTAACTAATTGACCAATTTTAAATTAACAATTCAAGCAGTTATCAACCAAACAAGCAAAAAATAAATCTAATATCAGTATCATTTCGTATGGTTTAAATTTACTAGCATATGAGTATTAATTGTGAGAGCGATTCTCATCTTGCGTGGCTATAGATGACGACGAGCTATCGGACATGCTAATATAGCTACAAATGACTTTTATATACACAGAGACGGATAAGAACACAACAAACCAAACAGGCACACCAGACGCTATGCGCTACATGCTTCTGTGACTCCGAAACACATATATACTTAAGTTATAACGATTGTGTCATGGTAGACAACATTTATAACGGACAAATAGAGAGCTGTGATGAGACGGTATTCACAAGGGCAACTGGCATGGTGGAGACTAGGTCAAAGAGGAGGGGGAAAACGAAGTTGTAGGCCATAATGATAGGTCGAGTGAGGTGATTTGGGAGTGGATGTGGGTGTGCAAAAGTGGTGGAGACTAGGTCAAAGAGGAGGGGGAAAAACGAAGTTGTAAGATGGGGATGAAGATAGAAATGATCTGATGTTTTGATTCATACTTATATGTAACACCCCACCTCCGCCAGGGCCACTCACAAGTGATTTCACTAGCTTTGGAGGGGTGTTGTCTAGGTAAACATGCACAGAGATATCACAAGACAGAACATAGATAAACAAATAAGTAAAGCAGCGGTAGAAATAAAAATCATAGTTAACCATTTCCAAACCAAAGTCAACTTACATCAAAATACTTATTCATTATTTCCCAACTACCACAAGTCTAGAAACATAAACTGAAAATAACATAAAGTAAACTATCCTCAAAATAGATGTGGTGAAGCCATAGCAAGCTCAAGTCCAAACCGTACATGAGCTGTCAAGAAAGCAAGCCAAGTGTCCAAGCTAAGCACTAGTGTTCCCTCCCTGAGAACCTGGGGGGGGGGGGGGGAACGGAACAAAAGAGGCGAAAGAAAAAGGGTCAGTCATAAAGACTGGTAAGTCCTACCTACTAGTAGTATAAAAACTAATGAAGTTAACTAAACATGAGAAACTGAGATGAAACATAAAGATGGTAACTAACTGGCATGATAAATAGATAACAAGGTAGATCAGTGTGGCATCGCATATACAAGGTTCAGTTTTGCACCAAAAGTACTAGTATTCCAACCCATGTCAAGTATAAATAAGAAATGATCCCTTGCCCCAATATCATGAGATGACCCAAGTCAAGGTCCAACTACACGGTCTAGTCGATTGGCTCCCTATAAGTCTAACTCGTCGAGTGTCGATGTCATACGGCCCAATCACGGAATGTAGTCGACTGTGCTAGGTCCACCTTAGGGTGTATCAAGCCCAAGGGAGACAACCACTGACACAAATCAAGCACGCACAGTCTAAACCTACTGGTGCCCATGTCTGTTTTATTCAACTCCGGACTATGTGCACGACCATAGTCCGCCTGAACCTACACTGGCGCACCTACTCTGCCGTCTTTCTGATCGCTTACAATCAGCCCAGTAATCGTGCCCCACCCTAGCCTAGTCCCTAGGGTATCGTGATACATCCAAGAGGGTTACTGCTGAAAAGGACCACGTAACTAGGGTTTCTAATGGGTTAAGTGTGGTTAAGCCTATCCAATCATGTATCAAGTTGGTTAAGTGTATCCAAGTGGTTCATGACTTAACCCTATCACGTGGCATTAATTAACTTAATGCACCCAACGTCTCACATTAGACTTTGTTGTGGTTACTGGATGTGCCGGGCGGGTCCGGGCAGATTTACACCACAACCTAGTCTAACCTCGGGTTTCAAGCGCGATGTGACCAACTACTCACATTGGATCCTATTGTTTGTAGCCACTGGATTTGCCGGGCGGTTCCGGACAGATTTACGCTACAAACTCAACCCAACCCCGAGTTGGCCACTTTATGATTTTCTACATGTCATGACCACATTCAAGTTTCAAGCATAATCAATTTTCATGTCATGTTTCAAATCATGTTTTTCATGTCATTTCAAGTTCGCCTAACTACCCATAACGTATTCCCATCGCACGTAAATTTGCATCAATACAAATAGATCAAGAAGGGGGACATAACAACATGACAAAGCTGGGCATAAGGTGATAAAGTTGGTCATAAGTTAAACATGATGATATTTGAGGCAAAGGTGTTCATCACAACTAGCATATAGGATTATTGGCCTCAAAACATGTATGACATCAAACTTAGCAAATAGGGTGATAACATGATAATAGTTGACATAGAGTGATAAACTTGTAACTAGCATGTAGTTCAACATCATAGGCAAGTTAACATCAAGGTTATGAAGGGTTCTATGTTGCATTATGCATAATCCCCAAATAAAGCTCATAGCTTTCTACCCAAAAATCAAGGTGAATGGTACTAGGTTCATGATAGTCCCACAATCATAGATCAAAAGAGTCATAAATGGATCTATGCATACAATGATAGAACAAAGGCAAGTATTACACAAGAATCCCATTTTAACTTGCTACATGTTCATATTAATTTCATAGTTTAAATCTAAGAGTAGAGTGGGGCTTACAAAGCGTGGCTATGAGAACTAGACCAAAATAGAACAAGATAGAGACATTGTAGAAGCTCTAGGAATGATGTAGCAACACTAGAAACCTTGAGAATATAAGTAGCTCCGTGATTTGATGAAGAAAGATTGCTCCTTTTCCTTAGAAGCTCTCAAGATGACGATGGATGCCATGATTAGGGAGCATTTTGGCAGAATTTAGTTGTTAGGATGGTTTGTGGTGGTTTAGGCTAGGTCTTAGGGTGTTTTTATAGGTGTAGAGAAAAGTTTAGGCCATAGGATTAACCCTAGTTTAGATCTGAACCATCAAATCCCGTCACAGGCCAAGTAAACAGACCAAAGGAGCAAGCTGGTGCACCAGACCAACAGGGTCCGACCAGGGAAGTCGACCCCCAGGTCAACACCCAAGTCGATTGGGCAGTCGACCTGGGGCTGGGCGGGAAATTTTCCCGCCCAATCTGTTTTCGAGCTGAATTCGAATTTCGGGCTGAATTTGGAATTTTCTGAAATCTTCTATGGGCCATAACTTGGTCATACGGACTCCGATTTTCGAAATTTCGGACTCGTTTTCAAGCAGAATTTCGAAACGAACGCAATGGCGTAACCCATTCCCATTGATTCTTAACTTATAATTTAATTCTGCCTTGATTTCTTGTTTTAACATGTTATAAAAAAATTCGGGTTGTTACATTCTCCCCACCTTAAAGGATGTCGTCCCCGAAATCTCCAAATTAGGAAGAACGTATCCTACCATCCATCATCCATCTACTCAAAACATCATCCACAAGTAATCATTGTCCTTAAAAGATTTCTAATGATGTATGAAAATATGCAAAAGTGTGTGTATATGCACCTATCTAATGCGAAAATCAGGCGGTTACTGACTCAGTAAACCTCCTTAATGCAGAATATGTTAGTGCAATGAGTCCAAATGTATGCAAATTCCTAGCATAATTTATAATCTCTACATGAGTGCACATAACATTCATCCATATGCAACATCCACGTGATAGCATAACAAGTTTCATCCATGAATAAGCATAAACACTCATGCATATGCAATATGAAAGTGTGTGAGCCGATCTTAGTACCTAACGTGTATCATGCATCCACGAGTAACCTCTTGCAAACACTTGCAACCATTTGCAACCATCAAGCATAACATGTTTCAAATACATGTTTCATCCAAAGGGTTTCTACCTAAGGTTCTCATGACAAGATTAACGAAATAACAAGATAAGCATGGATAGCAAAAGAAAGATATGCTAACTAGGAAAAGAGATCGAGAATGTACCCTCAAAAAGAAATGGATAAAGCCCACGCATCTTCTCCTTGGTTTCCCAAGTTGCATCTTCATCGGCTTCACTCCACTGAACCTTTACTAACTTGACTTCTCAATTCCTCAGCTTCTTGATCTCCGTTCCCAAGATACGAATCGGAGGTTGCCTCAGGGTTGCCTCTTTCTCTACCTCCACGTCTTCAAGAATGATAGGTTCAACTACTTCGGCTGATTCATGTAGGCATTTTCGGAGATGCGAGACATGAAAGATATTGTGCACTCCAGCCAGCTTTTCGGACAATTCCACCCTATAAGCCATTTGCCTAATCTTCTCGATGATAGGGAAGGGTCCTACGAACCTTGGTGCTAGCTTTCCAACTGCTCCAGAACGAACCACAATTCGCAAGGGAGAAACCTTCACAAAGACCATATCTCCAACGTCAAACTCTAAGTCGGTCCTTCGCTTGTCTGCATAGGATTTTTGTCTGTCTTGGGCCGTTTTCATCCGCCTTCGAATCAACTCAACCTTCTCGGATGTGTCCTTTATCATGTCGGGCCCAAGTATAAGTTTATCCGTCATCTCCCACCAACATGTTGGTGACTTGCATGGCCTCCCATACAAAGCTTCGAATGGTGCCATCCCTATGCTTGCTTGGTAGCTGTTATTATAAGCAAACTCTACGAGAGGAAGGTGGTCTTCCCAAGTGCCACCAAAGTCAAGAATGCATAGCCTCAACAGATCTTCTAGTACCCTATTCACCCTTTCGGTCTGACCATCCGTCTGTGGGTGATAGGCTGTACTTAGGTTCAATCGCGTACCCATCACTTCTTGCAAACTATTCCAAAATTGGCTAGTGAAGATTGGGTCACGATCGCTAACTATGCTAGAAGGAACTCCATGCAATCGCACTATCTCTCGAAGATAAACAGATGCTAGCCATGATGCGGTCCTCTTGCTCTTCACTGGAATGAAATGAGCGCTCTTCGTGAGTCTATCCAATATGACCCATATGCTAGTATTCCCCTTCCTTGATCTCGGCAATCCATCCACAAAATCCATAGAGATACTTTCCCACTTCCATTGCGGGACCTCCAATGGATGCAGTAGCCCGCCGGGCTTCTTCGACTCGGCCTTTACTTGTTGGCAAACAATGCATCTAGAAACAAACTCTGCAACATCCTTTTTCATCCCTTCCCAAAAGAAAATGTGCTTCATATCCCGGTACATCTTATCCCCTCCGGGATGTATGGTCATCCTCGAGTGATGCGCCTCCTCAAGAACTTTATTTACTAAGTCTCCCACTTGTGGGACACATAGCCTTCCATCACGCCTTAGCCACCCCTTATCATCAATAGTATATCTAGCGAGGTGACTTGATGTCTCACCACGAATCAACTTGTCCATGATCTCGACTATCTGCGGGTCTTCCCTCTGCGAAGTCCCAACTTGATCAAGAAGTGTAGGTCTAAGCTCAAGGGATGCTAACGAACCAGTCATCGACTCAACAGCAGGTGCAAAATCAAAGGTTGCCAAGAACTCTAGGCTCTTCATCTCAACAAACAAGGGACTCAAAGTCAACCTTTTCTACTTAGTGCATCCGCCACAACATTACCCTTGCTAGGGGTATATGCTATATCGAAGTCATATGATGCCAAGAATTTCATCCACCTCTGCTGCCTTAGATTCAAATCTTTCTGCGAGAAGAGGTACTAGAGCGACTTGTGATCAGTATATAACTCAAACCTTTCACCTAGAAGATAATGGCACCAAGATTTGAGTGCAAAGACGATCGCCGCCAACACCAAATCATGAGTGGGATAGTTCTTCTCATGAACTTTGAGTTGCCTACTCCCAAAGCATATCGCTCTCCCTTCTTGCATCAGGACAACACCTAATCCTGTGCCACATGCATCGGTGTACATGGTAAACAACTTCCCTCCATCGGGTAATGCTAGAACTGGAGCTGTGGTGAGGGCTTTCTTGAGCCTTTGAAAAGCAAGCTCACACTCTATGTCCCATGCAAAGACTAAGTTCTTCGTTAACTTAGTGAGAGGGGCTGAAATCTTAGCGAAGTTCTTAATGAACTTCCTATAAAATCCTGCCAGACCGAGAAAGCTTCTCACTTCAGTTGCATTCTTCGGAACTTTCCAGTCTTGTACCGCCACTACTTTAGCGGGATCCACAGCTATGACTTGCTTAGAAACTATATGCCCAAGGAACCGAACTTCCCTTCTCCAAAAATGGCATTTGAAGAACTTGGCTTTTAACTGATGAGCTCTAAGCGTATCCATAACCTCCTTGAGATGTATAACATGCTCTTCCCCGTCCTTAGAGAAGATCAGAATATCATCCACGAAGACAACCACAAACTTGTTAAGGAACTCCCTAAACACCCTACTCATCAAATCAACAAAGTATGCGGGTGCATTAGTCAAACCGAACGGCATGACGAGCCATTCAAAGAATCCATCTGGAGTCCTAAACGTAGTCTTGTCAATACTATCCTCAGCCACTCTAAGCTGATGGAATCCGGTGGCTAGATCGAGTTGAGAGAAAAAAGAAGCACCTACAAGCTGGTCAAAGAGATCATCGATCCTCGGTAACGGATGCCTATTCTTCTTTGTCAGCTTGTTTAACTCACGATAATCAACACATAGACGAAGCGAACCATCCGCCTTAGTAGCGAATACCATAGGAGCACCCCATTCAGAAATGCTTCGCCTAATGAAATTTTTCTCAAGCAACTCCTTGATTTGCTTGCTAAGCTCTCTTCTTTCTCGCGGGGCCATGTGCCTAACAGGCAATGAAACTGGCTTGGCACTATCAACAAGATAAATACGGAATTCTATCTCGCGTTTAGGGGGTAACCCCTTCACCTCATCAAAAACATCAGGATATTCTCGGACCACCCTCACAGATTGAAGATTGTCAATAGACGAGTCGAGGGATTCAAGATAACATAACATGACGGGATCCAGAGGGTTACAAGAAATCTCTAGGGTATTGCCAAGGCGAGTCATAAGCATCACTACCCTATGCTCACAATCGAGAATGGCTCCATAACTGGACAACCAATCCATGCCCAAAATCAACCCGTATCCCATGAACCCGAGAACATAAGCATTACATGTGAATTCAACGGTCAAGATAGAAATCCTCAAATCCATACAAATCATAGATAGATGGGCGGAACCCCCAAATGGATTTGAAACACTAACAGGATCCTCAACTAGACTGGTACTTAGGTGCAAACTTTCAACAATGTTAGAAGAAATAAAGGTATTCGATGCGCCAGAATCAAATAAAGTTCGAACAGGAAAACCAGAAATGTAAACAAGACTTTCTACAGAAATACTACCTCGGTCCGGAGCTGGAGTAGTGTTGAGAGCATGCATCTGCCCTCCAGAAGGTCCTGCCCGCTGAGTCTGTGCTTGCCCTTGTCCTTGCTTCTTTGGGCAATCCTTACTATAGTGTCTAGACTCTCCGCAATGAAAGCATTCTCCCAACTTCCTCTTCTTCTTCCTACAATCTTTGATTATGTGTCCAGTGATCCCACAGAAGTTGCACTTCCTTGTCTCCCTTGCCTTGTTGTTGTTGGCCTTGTTACCCTTGTTGTTCTTATTGTTCTGGTTGCTCTGGTTGTTCTGATTGCCTCCCCACTCGGAGTCCGCCTTCTTGGTTTGAGTCTCATTAAGCTTAACTTCTTTCTTGCCATTCTTATCATCTCCTTGAAGCAAGGCCATATCCACTAAGCTCTCAAAAGTGGCCCCCATGGGTATATGAGACATGGCCAAACCTTGCAATGGCTCATTCAATCCTCGAGCAAAGCGTAGAGCCTTCTTCTGAGGTGTGTTAACCATGTCTAAACCGAATTGAGCAAGCTGGTTAAACTTATTCACATACTCCCTCACGGTCATGTCCCCTTGCTTCAAAGATATAAACCTCTCCATTTGCAGATTCTCCTCAGCAGATGATAGAAACTTAAGCCCAAACCTCATCCTAAAGTCGGCCCAAGTCTCTATAGGCCTAGTAGTATTGGTGATTTCCCACCAATAAGCAGCTTCCTCTTTCAATAGCCATACTGCCAACAGAACTTTCCTACGATCTTCTACATCAAAGATAGCAAAAAGGTCTTCAGTTTCCTTTAACCAGTTTCTTGCCTCAACATAAGTCTCTGTCCCAACAAAATTCTTGCCACCCATCGCCTTAAAGTCTTTGCAAATCTTCGCAAAATCCGCTTGTGGATGCTGAGGAGGAGGAGGAGGAGGAACCTCAGGTACGGGAGGAGGAGTGGGAGTGTTTGCTGGGCCCGCATCGTTGGCCCTAGCTTCCAAATACCTTCGGAACCATCCGGGTATGGGTACTCCCTCGGGAAGGTTAAGATCGGCCATGCTGAAAAAGGAAAAGATAGATTCAGAACGAGTAATGGCTTTTGGGGAATAGCCTTTTTAAAATAAACTAGACTTTCCTTGGAAAAATACTTAATTGGTTTTGAAAATAGTTTTTCAAAAGGGTTTTTAAAACTTTTGTCCGGTCTAGTAAACCTCAGGCTCTGGTACCAAATGTAACACCCCACCTCCGCCAGAAACTCACGAGCGATTTCACTAGCTTTGGAGGGGTGTTGTCTAGGTAAACATGCACAGAGATATCACAAGACAGAACATAGATAAACAAATAAGTAAAGCAGCAGTAGAAATAAAAACCATAGTTAACCATTTCCGAACCAAAGTCAACTTACATAAAAATACTTAGTCATTATTTTCCAACTACCACAAGTCTAGAAACATAAACTGAAAATAACATAAAGTAAACTATCCCCAAAATAGATGTGGTGAAGCCATAGCAAGCTCAAGTCCAAACCGTACATGAGCTGTCAAGAAAGCAAGCCAAGTGTCCAAGCTAAGCACTAGTGTTCCCTCCCTGAGAATCGGGGGGGAGGGGGGAACGGAAGAAAAGAGGTGAAAGAAAAAGGGTCAGTCATAAATACTGGTAAGTCCTACCTATTATTAGTATAAAAACTAATGAAGTTAACTAAACATGAGAAACTGAGATGAAACATAAAGATGGTAACTAACTGGCATGATAAATAGATAACAAGGTAGATCAGTGTGGCATCGCATATACAAGGTTCAATTTTGCACCAAAAGTAATAGTATTCCAACCCATGTCAAGTATAAACAAAAAATGATCCCTTGGCCCAATATCATGAGATGACCCAAGTCAAGGTCCAACTACACGGTCTAGTCGATCGGCTCCCTATAAGCCTAACTCGTCGAGTGTCGGTGTCATACGGCCCAATCACGGAATGTAGTCGACTGTGCTAGGTCCACCCTAGGGTGTATCAAGCCCTAGGGTGCCAACCACTGACACAAATCAAGCACGCACAGTCTAAACCTACTGGTGTCCATGTCTGTTTTATTCAGCTCCGGACTATGTGCACGACCATAGTCCGCCTGAACCTATACTGGCGCACCTACTCTGTCGTCTTTCTGGTCGCTTACAATCAGCCCAGTAATCGTGCCCCACCCTAGCCTAGTCCCTAGGGTATCGTGATACATCCAAGAGGGTTACTGCTGAAAAGGACCACGTAACTAGGGTTTCTAACGGGTTAAGTGTGGTTAACCCTATCCAATCGTGTATCAAGTTGGTTAAGTGTATCCGAGTGGTTCATGACTTAACCCTATCATGTGGCATTAATTAACTTAATGCACCCAACCTCTCACATTAGACTTTGTTGTGGTTACTGGATGTGCAGGGCGGGTCCAGGCAGATTTACACCACAACCTAGTCTAACCTCGGGTTTCAAGCGCGATGTGACCAACTACTCACATTCGATCCTATTGTTTGTAGCCACTGGATTTGCCGGGCGTTTCCAGGCAGATTTACGCTACAAACTCAACCCAACCTCGAGTTGGCCACTTTATGATTTTCTACATGTCATGACCACATTCAAGTTTCAAGCATAATCAATTTTCATGTCATGTTTCAAATCATGTTTTTCATGTCATTTCAAGTTCACCTAACTACCCATAACGTATTCCCATCGCACGTAAATTCGCATCAATACAAATAGATCAAGAAGGGGGACACAACAACATGACAAAGATGGGCATAAGGTGATAAAGTTGGTCATAAGTTAAACATGATGATATTTGAGGCAAAGGTGTTCATCACAACTAGCATATAGGATTATTGGACTCAAAACATGTATGACATCAAACTTAGCAAATAGGGTGATAACATGATAATAGTTGACATAGAGTGATAAACTTGTAACTAGCATGTAGTTCAACATCATAGGCAAGTTAACATCAAGGTTATGAGGGGTTCTATGTTGCATTATGCATAATCCCCAAATAAAGCTCATAGCTTTCTACCCAAAAATCAAGGTGAATGGTACTAGGTTCATGATAGTCCCACAATCATAGATCAAAAGAGTCATAAATGGATATATGTAACACCCCACCTCCACTAGGATCACTCCTTAGAATGTACTAGCTTTGGAGGGGCGTTATTGTGAAGGTAAACATGCACAGAGATATCGCAAGACAGAATAAATATAAGTAAATATAAGTAAAGCAGCGGTAGCAGATAAAACCCCTCATCATCATCTCAGAAAACCAACATAGTCAAGTACATACTATCAAAATGTCATAATCCAAAATACAACATAAGTCTAGATACGTGATAACAAAGTACATGGTAAAACATCAGTACTAATCCCCAGAAATAAAAGATAAGCCACAGCTAGCTCAGATCCATACATGAGCTATCCAATACGCAAGCCAAAGATCCACTAAGCAGATGTAGCCCCTCCCTGAGAACCTGTGGGGGGGGGGGGGGGGAAACGGAAGAAAAGAAGCGAAAGAAAACAGGTCAGTCAGAAAGACTGGTAAGCCCTACTACGATCAATCTATAAACTAATAAAGTTAACAGCATGATGGAAACTGAGATGAACATACTGGCAATAGATAAGGGTGACATCACATAGACGAGATTAAACTTTGCACCACAGTGTACTAGCAAACCCACAAAACAGATCTTGATCCCTTAGCCCAAACTTTGGCCCAATAGCATGAAGTGACCTTAGTATAAGGTCCAGCCCAACGGTCTAGTCGATCGGCTCCCTATAAACCTAACACGTCGGGTGTTGGTGTCCATACGGCCCACATGGATGTAGTCAGACTGCGCTGGGTCCACCTTTGGGTGTATCAAGCCCTCGGGTGTCAACCCCAGACACCTAAGCAATAGTGCACAGTCTAAATCTACTGGTACCCGTGCCTCGAGTTTGTCCAACATCGGACTACGTGCACGTCCGTAGCCCGCCGGACCCGCACCGCTGTACCACTCAGCCGTCGCTTTGGTCGCTTACATCAGTCCAGTAATCGTGCCCCGCCCTAGCCTAGCCTCTAGGGTTGTGAATGATACCAAACTGGGATTACTGCTGGAACAGACCACGTTGCTAGGGTTTCTAAGAGGGTTAAGTGTGGTTTTAACCCCTCACTAATCCTGGATTAAATTAGTTAAGTGTAACCACTTAACCCCATCTAATCCTCGCATCCCCATTATTGGTTAAGTATTAGTGGGCCATGACTTAACCCTAATCATGAGGCATTAATTACTTAACGCACCCAACCTCTCACATTAGACATCCGTGGTTACCTGGGAAGATTTACACCACGTCTAGGTCTAACCTCGGGTCTTATGGTGCAACATGACCAACTACCCACATTAGACCCCACGTTGTGGTTACCTGGGAAGATTTACACCACAACTAGGTCTAACCTCGAGTTGGCCATATCATGTTATCTAATGTCATGTCCACTTTTAAACACATTTACAAGTTAACATATACTTGGGTAGACCTAACTTAATAGGTAAATTCCCAAGGGGTAGACCTAACTTAATAGGTAAATTCCCAATCTTTTAGTTTCATGTATTTTTAAGTTTACCCAAACCCTCCCAACGTCATTATCTCGCTTACATATTCGTCGTAACGCATAAGGGTATAAAAGGTAACTTAGCATAACATACATGATGAACTTCACATATCACAATAAATATGCATACATGTTAAACTTGCAAATCATGTCATAGTGAACTCGCATAAACATGCATAGCTTATTAAATATGCATAACATGGTAAGGTGAACATGCATAATCCATTTAAACTTGCATAACATGGTAAGATGATCTTGCATAAGCATGCATAATCCATTAAACTTGCATAACATGGTAAGGTGATCTTGCATAAACATGCATAACCCATGAAACATGTAGAACATGACATAATAAGCTCGCATAAGCATGCATAACTTGTGAAACATGTAAAACATGGCATAGAAATCTCGCATATGCATGCATAACTTATGAAACATGTAAAACATGGTATAGTGAGTTCGCATAAGCATGCATAACTTATGAATCATATAAAACATGGCCTAGTGAGTTCGCATAAGCATGCATAATCAACTAAACTCACATAAAATCTCAACTTTCACCAAACATTAACTTTAGAGTTTGTAAAGTGAAGGTAAGAGGGCTTACAAATATAAACAAGTCACCAATCCACCAAATAAGATGAAGAAGCCCCTTAAAAATCCAAAACAAAGCTTTGAAAAAGAAAACCCCTTTGCAAAATCCCAAAACACAAACTTTAGCAAATCAAACTTGCAACTTAATGAAGCATGCAAGTTATTAAGCATTCATACAACATAGAAAAGGTTGTATGATCATCATATCTTCATAGGATTTAACTTTGAGGAAGGTGGAGGCTAGGGATTTTAGGTGGAGGCCATTTGAGGATTCAATTTGGCATAGTTTAGTTGCTAGATTGATTAATGAGGCTTTAGGGTAGGATTAGGGGTATATTTATAGAAGATTAGAGTGTTTTTAGCCCTAGGATTAACCCTAGGTTAGTTTTTGCCCGTCAGATCTTAGAATTCTCCAGAACCAAGCCACAAGACCCAACCCAAATCAGAAATGGTGCACCAGGCTGAACTGCCTGGGCACCCCCTGTCGACAGGGCTGTCGACAGGGCTGTCGACTCCCTGGGGGCCCTGTCGACATGCCTGTCGACATGGGGCCCCTGGCGGGAATTTTCCCGCCTAACCCTGATTAGCCCTAATCCCTGTTTTTAATTTGAAATTTAAATCTGTTTTTAGCATAGAAATTTCTGAAAACTTCAATGGGCCTTAACCGGGTCATACGGACTCCGATTTTCGAAAACTCGGACTCTATTTCGCGTATTTTTCCGAGACGAACGCAATGGCATAGCCCGTTTCCCCTGATTCTGATTTTTGAATTAACTTCTGCCTCGATTTATGTTATAACAGTTTATTGAAAATACGGGTTGTTACATTCTCCCCTCCTTAAAGGATTTCGTCCCCGAAATCTTCAAGTTAGGAAGAACATATCCTACCATCCAACATCCATCTACTCAAAACATCATCCACGAGCAACCATTGTCCTTAAAGGATTCTAAATGTTGTATGAACATATGCAAAAGTGTGTGTATATGTACCTATCTAATGCAATGATCAATGCAAAATATGTTAGTGAAATGTATCCATATGTATGCAAATCCCTATCATAATGTATAATATCTATATGCGTGCTCAACCATACACCCATATGCAACATCCATGTGATTGCATACAAGGTTCATCCAAGAATAAGCATAAACACTCATGCACATGTAATATGAGGAGTGTGTGAGCCGATCTAGTGCCTAATGTGTATCATGCATCCACGAGTAACCACTTGCAAACACTTGCAACCACTTGCAACCATCAAACATAACATGTCTCAAGCACATGTTTCATCCAAAAGGGTTTCTACCTAAGGTTCTCACGACAAGTTTAGCCCGATAACTAGATAAATATGGATAGCAAAGAGAAAGATATACTAACAAAAGAGATTGAGAGTGTACCCTCAAAAAGGAATGGATAAAGCCCACGCATCTTCTCCTCGGTTTCCCAAGTTGCGTCCTCTTCGGCTTCACCCCATTGAACTTTCACCAATCTGACCTCACGATTCCTTAGCTTCTTGGTCTCTGTCCCCAAGATACGAATCGGAGCTTTCCTTAAAGTTGCTTCTTTCTCTACTTCCACGTCTTCAAGCATGCTAGGTTCAACCACCTCAGCGGACTCATGCAGGCACTTTCGGAGATGCGAGACATGGAAGACATTATGCACTCCGGACAACTTCTCGGGCAATTGCACTTTATAAGCCATCTTCCCAATTCTCTCAATGATGGGGAAGGGTCCAACGAATCTCGGTGCTAACTTCCCGACAGCTCCAAACCGGACCACATTTCGTAAAGGAGAAACCTTCACGAAAACCTTGTCCCCAACCTCAAACTCTAATTCGGACCTTCGCCTGTCAGCATAGGATTTCTGCCGGTCTTGGGCCGCTTTCATACGTCTTCTAATCAACTCGACCTTCTCGGACGTATCCCTAATCATGTCGGGTCCAAGTATAAGCTTATCCGTGGACTCCCACCAACATGTAGGTGACTTGCACGGCCTCCCATACAAAGCCTCAAACGGCGCCATCCCTATGCTCGCCTGATAACTGTTGTTATATGCAAACTCGACAAGAGGAAGATGGTCTTCCCATGCACCACCAAAATCCAGGATGCAAAGCCTCAACAAGTCCTCAAGTACCCTATTCACCCTTTCTGTTTGGCCGTCTGTTTGTGGGTGATAGGCTGTACTCAGGTTCAATCTCGTGCCCATAGCTTCCTGTAAACTGTTCCAGAACTGACTAGTAAAGATGGGGTCTCGGTCACTGACTATGCTGGAAGGGACTCCATGTAGCCGCACTATCTCACGAAGATATACTGATGCTAGTCCAGATGCGGTTCTTTTGCTCTTTACTGGGATAAAATGAGCACTCTTCGTGAGCCTATCCACAATGACCCATATGCTCGTGTTCCCCTTCCTGGACCTTGGAAGCCCATCAATAAAGTCCATAGAAATGCTCTCCCACTTCCATAGCGGGACCTCTAGCGGATGTAATAGCCCACCGGGCTTCTTTGACTCAGCTTTTACTCTCTGACAAATAACACATCTCGAGACAAACTCCGCTACATCCTTCTTCATTCCAGGCCAGAAGAAAACGCGCTTCATGTCCTTATACATCTTATCACCACCTGGATGTATGGTCATCTTGGAGCGGTGTGCTTCCTCAAGAACTTTTCTCACCAAATCTTCTACCATCGGAACACAAAGCCTTCCATCCCTCCTCAGCCAACCCTTATCGTCTATAGAATATCGAGCAAGGTGACTAGATGTCTCCCCTCGAACCAGCTTGTCCATGATCTCAATTATCTGGGGGTCTTCCTTTTGTGAAGCCCCGACTTGATCTAGAAGGGTAGGCCTGAGCTCTAGAGATGCCAAGGAACCGGTCACCGACTCCATTGCCAAAGAGAAATCAAAGGTCGCCAAGAACTCTAAATTCTTCATCTCAACAAATAGAGGACTTAGCGTCAACCTTTTCCTACTCAACGCATCCGCTACAACATTCCCCTTGCCAGGGGTATAGGATATCTCAAAATCATAGGAAGCCAAAAATTCCATCCATCTCTGCTGTCTTAAGTTCAGATCTTTCTGCGAAAAGAGATACTTCAAAGACTTATGATCAGTATATAGCTCAAATCTCTCTCCCAGAAGATAATGACGCCATGCTTTGAGCGCATATACAATCGCTGCCAGCTCTAGATCATGAGTGGGATAATTCCTCTCATGCACCTTAAGTTGCCTCCCACCAAAACATATAACTTTGCCTTCTTGCATCAGAACGGCACCCAATCCCGTGCCACAAGCATCAGTGTACACGGTAAATATCTTACCACCATCGGGTAAGGCTAGAACTGGTGCGGAGGTAAGGGCTCTCTTGAGCCTCTGAAAAGCAAGCTCACAATCCATATCCCAAGCAAAGACTAAGTTCTTCTTCGTCAACTTAGTAAGAGGAGCGGATATCTTCGCGAAGTCCTTGATGAACTTCCGATAGAAACCCGCAAGACCCAGAAAGCTTCTCACCTCGGTTGCATTCTTTGGAGTCTTCCAATCCTGAACTGCAACCACCTTAGCGGGATCCACTGCCAAGCCTTGCTTGGATACGATATGCCCAAGAAATCTGACTTCCCTTCTCCAAAAGTGGCACTTGGAGAACTTGGCTTTTAACTGGTGTGCTCTGAGTGTGTCCATCACCTCTACTAGGTGCCTCGCATGCTCTTCCTCATCCTTAGAGAAGACTAGAATATCATCAACAAAGACCACGACAAACTTATTCAAGAACTCCCGGAACACCCTACTCATCAAATCCACAAAATACGCGGGTGCATTCGTCAAACCGAACGGCATAACAAGTCATTCAAAGAATCCGTCTGGAGTTCTGAATGCAGTCTTGTCTATACTGTCTTCAGCCACTCTGAGCTGATGAAAACCCGTAGCAAGATCAAGCTGAGAGAAAACAGAAGCACCAACAAGTTGATCAAAGAGATCGTCGATCCTCGGTAACGGGTGTCTGTTCTTCTTAGTCAGCTTATTCAATTCTCTATAATCCACACAGAGTCGAAGAGAGCCATCTGCCTTAGTTGCAAACACCACAGGCGCTCCCCATTCGGATATACTCCTTCTGATGAAGCCCTTCTCAAGCAATTCTTTCACTTGCTTGCTCAGCTCCCGTCTCTCACGCGGAGCCATATGCCGAACGGGCAAAGAAACAGGTTTAGCATTATCTACTAGATAGATGCGAAAGTCAATCTCCCGTTTAGGGGGCAACCCCTTAACTTCTTCAAACACATCTGGATAATCCCGGACCACCCTTACAGACTGAAGGGCCTCCTCTGATGAGTCGAGAGATTCTAGATAGCATAACATGACGGGATTCTTCGGATTGCATGAAATCTCTAAGGTGTTGCCCAGGCGAGTCACAAGCCTTACAACCCTATGCTCACAATCCAGAATAGCTCCATATCTAGACAGCCAATCCATGCCCAAGATCAATCCGTATCCCCTGAAACCTAGAACATACGCACTACACAAGAACTCAACGCTGAGTATAGAGATCCTTAGATCCTCACATATCATAGATAGATGAGCAGAACCCCCAATGGGATTCGAGACACAAACGGGATCATCCACTAAGCTAGTACTGAGGTGCAAGCTATCAACAAGATCAGATGAAATAAAGCTATGTGATGCACCGGAGTCAAACAAGGTACGTACTGGAAGATCAGAGATATAAACAAGGTTCTCAACAGAAACACTACCTCGCTCGGGAACTGAAGCGGCATTGAGGGCATGAACTTGCCCTCCTAAAGATCCAGCCTGTCCTTTCTTCTTTGGGCATTCTTTGCTGAAGTGCCCAGTCTCTCCACAAGAAAAGCATCCACCACTAAGCTTCCTTTTCTTCTTCCTGCAATCCTTAGCAAAGTGCCCAGCTATGCCACAGTAATTGCACTTCCCCTTGCCTTTGTTGTTGCCCTTCTTGTTCTTATTCTGATTTCCTTGACTGCTTTGACCTTGGTTGCCTTTGCCTTGAGAATCAGCCTTCTTTGCTTGAGTATCGCCCGACTTGACTTCCTTCTTTCCCTCTCCCTGAAGCAGAGCCATATTGACCAAACTCTCGAAAGTGGCTCCATGCGGAATATGTGACATCGCCAAGCCCTGTAACGGCTCATTCAATCCTCTGGCAAATCGAAGAGCCTTCTTCTCTGGGGTGTTCACTATATCCAAACCAAAGCGGGCCAGCTGATTAAACTTGTTCACATACTCCTTGATCGACATATCACCTTGCTTTAATGAAATGAACTTCTCCATTTGTAAATTCGCCTCGGTTGAAGATAGGAACTTGGTCACAAATCTAGCCCTCAAATCGGCCCAAGTCTCAACGGGCCTCGTCCCATTGGTGACCTCCCACCAATAGGCCGCTTCATCCTTCAAAAGCCATACTGTCAATAGGATTTTCCTCTCGTCATCAATCCCAAAGATAGCAAACAAGTCCTCCGTGTCCTTCAGCCAATTCCTAGCTTCAACGATAGATTCCGTGCCTAGGAAATTCTTGCCTCCCATTGCCTTGAAGTCTTTACAAACCTTTGTAAACTCAATCTGAGGATGCTGAGGGGGAGGAGGAGGAAGAGGAGCCTCAGCAACGGGAGGGGGAGGAACATTAGCAACGGGAGGGGGAATATTAGCTGCTGGAGGAGGGGGAGCAGGAACCACCGGAGGAGGGATATTAGGGATAGGATTCTCAACTACGGGAGGAGGAGTGGGAGTAGGGTTGGCGGGACCGGCTGCCGCCCTAGCTTCTAGGAGTCTCCTATACCAGAGTGGTACGTTCACTCCATCTGGGATGTCAAGATTCTCAGCCATACTGAAACAAAAGATAAGATAAGATCAGGTCAAGGGAACGAATGATAATGCTGATGGCTTTTGGGGATTAGCCTTAAAAAAAATCTGGACTTTATTTTGGAAAATACTTAGTAGGTTTTTGAAAATAGTTTTTCAAAAGGTTTTTTTTTTCAAAAGTTTTGTTCAATCTTGTTAACCTCGTGCTCTGATACCAAATGTAACACCCCACCTCCACTAGGATCACTCCTTAGAATGTACTAGCTTTGGAGGGGCGTTATTGTGAAGGTAAACATTCACAGAGATATCGCAAGACAGAATAAATATAAGTAAATATAAGTAAAGCAGCGGTAGCAGATAAAACCCCTCATCATCATCTCAGAAAACCAACATAGTCAAGTACATACTATCAAAATGTCATAATCCAAAATACAACATAAGTCTAGATACGTGATAACAAAGTACATGGTAAAACATCAGTACTAATCCCCAGAAATAAAAGATAAGCCACAGCTAGCTCAGATCCATACATGAGCTATCCAATACGCAAGCCAAAGATCCACTAAGCAGATGTAGCCCCTCCCTGAGAACCTGTGGGGGGGGGGGGGGGGAACGGAAGAAAAGAAGCGAAAGAAAACAGGTCAGTCAGAAAGACTGGTAAGCCCTACTACGATCAATCTATAAACTAATAAAGTTAACAGCATGATGGAAACTGAGATGAACATACTGGCAATAGATAAGGGTGACATCACATAGACGAGATTAAACTTTGCACCACAGTGTACTAGCAAACCCACAAAACAGATCTTGATCCCTTAGCCCAAACTTTGGCCCAATAGCATGAAGTGACCTTAGTATAAGGTCCAGCCCAACGGTCTAGTCGATCGGCTCCCTATAAACCTAACACGTCGGGTGTTGGTGTCCATACGGCCCACATGGATGTAGTCAGACTGCGCTGGGTCCACCTTTGGGTGTATCAAGCCCTCGGGTGTCAACCCCAGACACCTAAGCAATAGTGCACAGTCTAAATCTACTGGTACCCGTGCCTCGAGTTTGTCCAACATCGGACTACGTGCACGTCCGTAGCCCGCCGGACCCGCACCGCTGTACCACTCAGCCGTCGCTTTGGTCGCTTACATCAGTCCAGTAATCGTGCCCCGCCCTAGCCTAGCCTCTAGGGTTGTGAATGATACCAAACTGGGATTACTGCTGGAACAGACCACGTTGCTAGGGTTTCTAAGAGGGTTAAGTGTGGTTTTAACCCCTCACTAATCCTGGATTAAATTAGTTAAGTGTAACCACTTAACCCCATCTAATCCTCGCATCCCCATTATTGGTTAAGTATTAGTGGGCCATGACTTAACCCTAATCATGAGGCATTAATTACTTAACGCACCCAACCTCTCACATTAGACATCCGTGGTTACCTGGGAAGATTTACACCACGTCTAGGTCTAACCTCGGGTCTTATGGTGCAACATGACCAACTACCCACATTAGACCCCACGTTGTGGTTACCTGGGAAGATTTACACCACAACTAGGTCTAACCTCGAGTTGGCCATATCATGTTATCTAATGTCATGTCCACTTTTAAACACATTTACAAGTTAACATATACTTGGGTAGACCTAACTTAATAGGTAAATTCCCAAGGGGTAGACCTAACTTAATAGGTAAATTCCCAATCTTTTAGTTTCATGTATTTTTAAGTTTACCCAAACCCTCCCAACGTCATTATCTCGCTTACATATTCGTCGTAACGCATAAGGGTATAAAAGGTAACTTAGCATAACATACATGATGAACTTCACATATCACAATAAATATGCATACATGTTAAACTTGCAAATCATGTCATAGTGAACTCGCATAAACATGCATAGCTTATTAAATATGCATAACATGGTAAGGTGAACATGCATAATCCATTTAAACTTGCATAACATGGTAAGATGATCTTGCATAAGCATGCATAATCCATTAAACTTGCATAACATGGTAAGGTGATCTTGCATAAACATGCATAACCCATGAAACATGTAGAACATGACATAATAAGCTCGCATAAGCATGCATAACTTGTGAAACATGTAAAACATGGCATAGAAATCTCGCATATGCATGCATAACTTATGAAACATGTAAAACATGGTATAGTGAGTTCGCATAAGCATGCATAACTTATGAATCATATAAAACATGGCCTAGTGAGTTCGCATAAGCATGCATAATCAACTAAACTCACATAAAATCTCAACTTTCACCAAACATTAACTTTAGAGTTTGTAAAGTGAAGGTAAGAGGGCTTACAAATATAAACAAGTCACCAATCCACCAAATAAGATGAAGAAGCCCCTTAAAATCCAAAACAAAGCTTTGAAAAAGAAAACCCCTTTGCAAAATCCCAAAACACAAACTTTAGCAAATCAAACTTGCAACTTAATGAAGCATGCAAGTTATTAAGCATTCATACAACATAGAAAAGGTTGTATGATCATCATATCTTCATAGGATTTAACTTTGAGGAAGGTGGAGGCTAGGGATTTTAGGTGGAGGCCATTTGAGGATTCAATTTGGCATAGTTTAGTTGCTAGATTGATTAATGAGGCTTTAGGGTAGGATTAGGGGTATATTTATAGAAGATTAGAGTGTTTTTAGCCCTAGGATTAACCCTAGGTTGGTTTTTGCCCGTCAGATCTTAGAATTCTCCAGAACCAAGCCACAAGACCCAACCCAAATCAGAAATGGTGCACCAGGCTGAACTGCCTGGGCACCCCCTGTCGACAGGGCTGTCGACAGGGCTGTCGACTCCCTGGGGGCCCTGTCGACATGCCTGTCGACATGGGGCCCCTGGCGGGAATTTTCCCGCCTAACCCTGATTAGCCCTAATCCCTGTTTTTAATTTGAAATTTAAATCTGTTTTTAGCATAGAAATTTCTGAAAACTTCAATGGGCCTTAACCGGGTCATACGGACTCCGATTTTCGAAAACTCGGACTCTATTTCGCGTATTTTTCCGAGACGAACGCAATGGCATAGCCCGTTTCCCCTGATTCTGATTTTTGAATTAACTTCTGCCTCGATTTATGTTATAACAGTTTATTGAAAATACGGGTTGTTACAATATATGCATACAATGATAGACCAAAGGCAAGTATTACACAAGAATCCCATTTCAACTTGCTGCATGTTCATATTAATTTCATAGTTTAAATCTAAGAGTAGAGTGAGGCTTACAAAGCGTGGCTATGAGAACTAGACCAAAATAGAACAAGATAGAGACGTTGTAGAAGCTCTAGGAATGATGTAGCAACACTAGAAGCCTTGAAAATATAAGTAGCTCCTTGATTTGATGAAGAAAGATTGCTCCTTTTCCTTAGAAACTCTCAAGATGAAGATGGAGGCCATGATTAGGGAGCATTTTGGCAGAATTTAGTTGTTAGGATGATTTGTGGTGGTTTAGGCTAGGTCTTAGGGTGTTTTTATAGGTGTAGAGACAAGTTTAGGCCATAGGATTAACCCTAGTTTAGATCTGAACCATCAAATCCCGTCACAGGCCAAGTAAACAGACCAAAGGAGCAAGCTGGTGCACCAGACCAACAGGGTCCGACCAGGGAAGTCGACCCCCAGGTCGACACCCAAGTCGACTGGGCAGTCGACCTGGGGCTGGGCGGGAAATTTTCCCGCCCAATCTGTTTTCGAGCTGAATTCGAATTTTGGGCTGAATTTTGAATTTTCTGAAATCTTCTATGGGCCATAACTTGGTCATACGGACTCCGATTTTCGAAATTTCGGACTCGTTTTCAAGAAGAATTTCGAGACGAACGCCATAGCGTAACCCGTTCCCATTGATTCTTAACTTATAATTTAATTCTGCCTTGATTTCTTGTTTTAACATGTTATAAAAAAATTCGGGTTGTTACATTATATGTCCCAATGTGTTAATTCTAAAATTAGGTTTATGTTAAGCTCCCTTTAGATTTGTTGGTCCATGTATGGCGTTTTCTCTATTGATTTGTGGTGTTTTCCTTTATGATTATTTAGCGTGAATATCTTGAATTATTGTTTAAATTTGTGGTGTTTTTATCTAGTCGATTATGACTATTCCCTGAATGATATATATTGGCCTGAGTGAATGATTATTCCTTGAATTATGCTTATATGTATATTAGTTTTATGTTAAGCTGCAGCAGTTCATTTGTTGTTCGTTCTTACTTCAATAGTTTGCTGCCCAAACCCAATTTGATGCATATTTTTCTCTTGAAATTTTGTTGTTAGAAAAAAATGGAATTCCATTTTCCCTTCCTTTTCTTCCAGTTTTCGCCTATTGGAATTCTGGGGTTAACGGTACAGAATACAGAACATGTAGTAGTTTTCTGTTAACCATCGAAAGAAACAGAAAATGTGTCGGTTGCATATTTTTCTCTTGAAATTTTGTTATCGTAAAAAAATTAAATTCCATTATTTCTTCCTTTACTTCTGGTTTTTGCCTATTGGAATTCTAGGGTTAATGGTACGGAATATAGAACATGCAGTAGTTTTCCGTTAACAATCGGAAGAAACGGAAAATGTGTCGATTGGTACGGAAATTAACCGTGCCGACCCCCAGCCATCGCCGACCACCGACGTGGTACTTGGATCGAGAAGCAACTATGTTGTAATTGGATTAAGGATCGTATCCTGGGGTTGACGACTTAACCATATGCCTGCGACTTATGTGCACATCTGAGTCGCTAGCTCATACAAGTCCATTCTTCGAGTGTCACATCGCTAGGCCATGGCACGTCAATTCCAATCCAATCGATCAACATCATAGAACGATTCAAATTCACTAGCTCAAGCTCAAAATTGAAAAGACAAGAGAATTTGATTAAGGCTGCGGAGCACGAAAGTTTATTTCGTGTTCCCACACACTCGCTAAGTTGTCATGTCTCTCAAACCAACTTCAAGCTCCCATAAAACTGGGGGAGTTTACAAATATCCAAGATGTAAAGTATAATCATTTATTTGCTCATACTTGGCAGCTTTTACTCAAACTCCCCATACCCTTTCCCGAAGTAAGCCACATCACATTCTTGAGTGCCTCCCTGGAACCATCTCACTTCTCTTATTTCTTCCAAATCCAAAGGAGAAAAGAAAGGAAGTAAAGTCAACACATGGAATGACATACATCGAACGTGCACTTCGAGGTCAGAATTCTGGATCACTAACCAAGCTTTGGTCATATTCAGTTGCCTTTGAAGCCTCGATTACCAAATCAATCTCGGCTCAACGACCAAACATGTACTCACCAAGTGTCCAACCATCCGAGTTCACATGCGTGGCATCTAACTTCAATCCCATTTTGAAGGCAAACATATATGATCATATGCCACGACACATGTCGTATATTATCCTTGCAGCAATAACCGTGTATACGAGTTTTCAAAGCTTCAACCGTTGGAACCCGCTTAGATTGTCAGACAATCATGTACTTACGAATCCAAGTTATTCATCGGAACACGTCAAATGATCAAGCTTCCATTCAATGGCGTTTCGATAACAAGCTTATGTAATCATGTGCCCAAGCCACGATTACGACCATGCATACACGCTTTCTAAATCTTGATCGATCAAACTGACTTGATTCGTTAACTAACTATGTGCTTCCAGGCTTAAATGATCCAGGAGTGCACACCAAAATAATCAAGTCTCTGTTCGACAACTTTACGGTAGCTAACTTGCACAGCCACACGTCCAAAGTATGTTATTTAATGTCATGTTATTTATTTCCACTCTGATCGCATTGCGCAAAACCACGTGCAAATGTGTGAATGCATACGCGACTCCAACGCGACAACGAACTGTTTGCACTTCAGTGTAAATGAGGGTCGATAACTAACATTCAATTTCTTGAATCAATAGAGATTAGATGCCTCAGACTGGTTCGAGCACGAGTTGCAAGATTCAAGCGAGTCAAAACTCTCAATAATGTTGGGATCCCAAACTAATACCAATAGGCTTCAGCAATGCATCTCAACTGCTATGAAGCAATGTACTTCCTAGTTCACAACTCAGTGGAAAGATCATGACCAATCGCTAAGTACAACATAGAGATATTTTCAGCCACCACCAGACTTGTCTAACTTCAAAGCACATTCTGTTAACACATAATATACTTTGGGTGGAAAGTGTAAACATGCATTTTGGTTCGGTTACCAGAAGCACTTCAGGCCCACACGACTTAGCCTATTGCATGGTTCAACGACCCAGAAGTGTTGTCAACATCCTTATGAATCAAGCCAAGGCAGGGTCGTGCGAGAACAATCGTTTTGGCTCGTCAAACTACTCTTGAACAATACAAGTCTCGGATCTAGTGTGCGCACTCAGCACTCTATGATCGAATCAGGCAAATCATATGGTTCTGGCACTGGAAGACTCAAGTCGGGCCACTAGCAGAATTTTGTGCCCCTTAGATACGAAATTCACCAACATCGTAGATCACTCACCCGACACGTGTTGATCGCTATGCGATCGTGCCAGGCGAATCACCTGAGAAATCAAGCTCCAGTCTTCTTGAAATTTGCATCCCACACTTTAGATCAACACGATCCGGTCGGCTCCAAAACGCTATGCGACACAGCTTGATCACCTTTAGAATTTTGCCCCATCTCACCCTAGAGTTTTCATCCCCGGGCCCCATTTTGCATCACCAAAACTCGGGTTGCCTCATGTGGATCCGCTCTAAAACCTTTTCCGGGCACACCCCAGGATTTCGCATCCCTATACTAGCCTTGCATCCTGAAAAAGCGGATCACCTCAGTGTGATCACTTCCGAAAACTAGCTCCTTCTCCATTTTGCATCCCAACACCAAACTTCGCATCCCCAAAAAGTGGATCACCATGTACCGATCCATCTAGATCACTTGATCGACACACACTGGGCAAGTGAAAATCCTATGCCAAACATAAACGTTTCGTATCCCGGCCAAGGATACGAAGTTCGTATCCCCTCTTGGGGATATGAAATTTCCCTATGCTTGCCATGGCAAGCCCATGAGTGTGCTAATCAGGCAAAATACCTTGTGCGCATTGTGTTCTGGAGTGGATTGGCTTTGGCATGGCACATGATCTGGAAACTTATCTAACATGTGTCGATCACTCGAAAATAGTTGATCACCATGTTATGATCATCTTTTTTCAGCTGATCACTCTGGGATACGAAATTTGAATAAAGGATACGAATTTTGGCTGTGGGAACTCACATACTCCCATCTACTCCTCTTCCTATCAATACTCCTTGACCTCACACATGAAAGAGGTTGGCATTTTTGCTCTCTTAACTTAAAGAAGGACTCCGGACACCATTAATGGCCTTAGAACTTGCAAATAATGACTCCTAATTTACTTAATCAAATATTGTAGACCATTGTAACGATGATGTCCAACTCTTGTAACCTTTAATTATAAATAAAATATGCAGACACTTCAAAATGGATGTAGGTTCAATACAAATCAAACCACTATAAATTATTGTGTTCTTTACTTTCCTGCACATTTTACTGCATCTCACATACTTTTCCGCTCTGGACATTTAGTTTCAAAATTTTGGAACTCTTGAGTATTGGCGGGCAACATTTGGGTGTCAACAATACCTTTTTAGATTAAGGCGGACCTAATGACCACTTAAGACTTTTATTAGGGAAGGCCCAAAGACTCGACCTTTTTAAGGAATAAATATTAGAAGACGACTAATATCCAAACCACTTAATACCCAAATAATGTTGGTAAAACATTTAATACCTTTTCAAGGCAGGCCTAATTCACACATGAATACATACATATACATATATATACACTTGACATCTCATATTAAACCGACCACTTGTAGATACTGGATTTTCCTGGTGGTTCCGGGCAGAATCCTACTACAAGTTGGGCTTAACCTAACTTCTCAGCATAATAATCATAATGGCCCATGACACCTAGACTTTCACATTACCCAGTTTCACTTGTAGAGGCTGGATATACCAGTTGGTTCTGGGCAGGCTTCTACTACAAGTAATACTTGACCTTGTGTCTACGTGTCATTAATTCTAACTAAAGTCATTAACTCACACACATACAAATTTTAAGAGGAAATTTAAATTCTTTTTTCCTAATTTAACACATTAAGTATGTATTTAATATGTATGTACATTACATTAATTACACTTATAAATACATATATATATATGGTTAAATCAGGCATGCATAAATAAATGTCCTAATTCGTTAAAATGTTAATCCCTAACAAATTAAAGGTGTAGAAGTTCATTTCCCAAATTTCTCTCAATCATGGCATAAACATGCATATTGACATGTAACAATCAAAATAGGAAAATAACAATATCATACAAGACTTGTAACCTAGGTTTGATTTGATTATCTCAACAATGAAAGATATTCCAAATATCTGATATATATACATATACGTGTATATATATAATTTTTATTTTGGAAAATATTCACTTTTTATTTAAGTTTGTATGAAAAAATCTTAATACTTTGACATCTTGTAAAGAATACGTTCAAATACTGCATTTAGAAAATAAAGATTTTAACCTATTCAGATTCACAATTTCTCCAAGTCTTAACCTTTTGCAACAAAGCCAAATACGAGTTTACACAAAATGAATTAAGAAAAATTTGACCAATATAGAGAATTACACAACACCAACATGGTTCTCTTTTATTATTTCAATAATCCAAACCCGCGTATACAAACAGATTGACTATTTCTTCGTAATAATTAAAAATATAGAGAAATTGGAGGTTGTTTAATAATATATTTTCATTTAGATCCAAATTCCCTTAGTCGTATAGATCTAGATCCACACTAAAAAATAAAGAAAATAGCAAATTGATGTCATTTCAACTCACCGAGATTTGTAGAAGAAATTAGTGTAAAACTGGTATATAATATCTCAAAAATCTAGATTATCCGCCTTCACTGAAACAAACTCCAAGTTCTCCTAATATATGTATATATATAAGAGAATTAAAGTTCAGAATCTCGTATATATAACTTAATTCCATAGTTTACATATAAGAATTTAGATCTAGGGAGACAGAAATTTTAGATCTGGAAAGATAGAATTTAGAAGAAGAACTTAACCCGAGGTCTGGAATTAAGAAACGGAGAAACGAAATGGAGGACTAAAAAATGAATGAAATGGGTGGTCGACACCCCAGGTTGACACCCCCCATGGGAAGCGATCGATCCCTTTGAGTCAATTTTTTCCAAGGGAATTTATTTCCTGGTCGTATGCCTTATTAATTATTAATTTAATTGATTGATTACCTTCCTTAAGTTGATTATTCTTGTCCCCTTCTGTATGTATATATATACACACAATTCAAATTCTCATGGAATATTCTACTAGGCCAATTATATGTATATATATTCCATATATTTGTTTATCCAATTTGAATTTCAAACCTTGTGAATCTTGCTATAAACGCAACAACAATATTTTCGTGGTCAATTCCAACTTATTCAAAATTATTATTTTCAACCCATTAATATTTTATTAATTTATTATTTTTTATACTTAATTTAATTATCATATCTATTTAAGGTATATTTTATAGGGTGCTACGGTCTTCCCCCCTTAAAAGAGATTTTGTCCTGAAATCTTTCTGAGGGAGCAAAAACACAACTCACTCTAACAAACATGTATATATACTTATGTTATTTTATAAACATCCATAACTAATAGTGATTATGCACTGCAGACTTGCTACTTTCTAGGGTGGGTTAATTCCTAATGTGTAAATGTAACATGTGATGTTGTATGCATGCAAAACCTCTTAAAATGAACATAATTTCTATATGAGTGCACAGTGCATTTGTGTTACAACCATCTCCCATCATCCAATATAGAAGACACAATGCAACCGCAGAATCCTAAATCTCCGAGACAGGCCACAAAATTTTAGAATTTTCATGCCTTCTCTCGATTTTTCCCATATTGTACCCGAACCAGTCTAACTGATTATTGTGGAGTCTCAAAATCCCATGCTCCAAAAAATATACGGTGGCACGAGACTTCTAAGGTTCCGTCTTTGTACTCATTTCTTGATTAGGCCCTACCGAAAATTTGTTGTACTGTGAAGGTATCTTATCAAATATAAAAACATAATAGGCTTCTATCATCAATGATATATTTTATCCCCTTAACCTTGGGAAAGTACAAAATATAATACCGACTCTTTATCCTTCACAAGATGCCTAATCAAATTGGACTTTTCCCAAAGTCTAATCACAAATTTGGTTCAAGTAAAAAAAATTCTACGGTTATTCCATAAACATTTTTTCTATTTTAGATGGCCTCCTTGTAATTCTTCAAGAGCACCCACTAATTACCAAAAAGATAAGTATGCTACTCCTAAAAAGATAAATATTATTCCTACTGTCTAAGAGATCCACGGCGTAACTCTTCCTCTCATCCCCAAAGCTCTGGTTGTCTTCAGTTTGTCCTTCAGTCATTGAATGAGATATAACTCAAAACTAGAATTTTATTAAACCAAATTTTATATAATTAATGTTCTAACTTATAATAATAGCTAGAATATTTTACTATGCTCCAATTTTCTAGAACTTAAATTCTAATAAAAGGACTTTTGTTATAATTCCCATATATTTTCCCAAACAACGATATTGGCATATTTAAAATTATAAGAAATGATTATTGTTTTATTTTGAATAGATAATATAATCTAGGTGCAAATACGTAGAATTACACATCACATCCTTTACATTTTAAGCATAATCCTTATAATTAAACTATAGTCCTTTTTGTGAAAAACAACAAAAGGGCTAATTTATAAAAATTAAGCAAATGCCCTAAAGCAAACCAAACACAGGCATATTCAAACTAGAATGTCTAATACAAATCCAATACTTCAGCCTATTTCTTATTCTCATGCTTTAAGTTCTTATTCTTAAGGAAGGAATTCTCTAAGTCTAAACTTCTTTACTAAATATTCCAAAAATATAACACCACACACTTCCTCGTTGTAGGCTACATACCTAATTTTGTTATTAGCTTCAAAATCCCATAGATGGTTGATCACTAAGCAAAATATTTCCTATGAAATCCTCTCTTACTCATTTATTTAAAAATTTAAATGTTAGATCGAAAAATGGCACTAACACCCAATGCGGTGTGAATTCCTCACAAACACAGATCATAGAGAATAAATGCAATAAATAACAAAGGGACATGCAATATGTGACGGCCCGCCCCGCACCAGCCTGCATTTCCTCCGAAAGTGCGCTGTACACATGCCCAACTAGCACGGGACGGTCGTCAGGAGAAAGGAAAGAAGGGAATGAACTAATCAAGGAACCTGTAGAATGTCTCACAGCGCATCGAACAAAATATAATAATAACATACTTAACATAAAACAGGAGAGACAGTGCATAAGCTGAAAATCAAAACTAAACATCATAGCAGCGGAGAATTCAGAATACAGCTTATTACAACTTTCAAACTGTCTCAAAGCAAAAGAGAGCTAAAATGAAAGATACACCACCAATGCCCAAGCAGTGATCTTCAACAACACAGGGAGAATACAATATATGTATATTACGTGGAAGCCTCATGCTCGTCTCCGGATCATCTACCCGTGCATCACCAGCTAACCTGTCTCTAATCTGCTCGTGTGAGCACCCAGAGTAATAAGAGGAGACATAAAACTCTGGGTCAGACATAAAGCCTGGTATGAGCGATAAGCATCTAAACAGAATAATAACAGGTATACTAAACCATACCTGAACCTGGACCTGCAACCAAAGAGTTAGTACCACATACCGTACAGTACCCTAAGGTGCCATAATAAATAGTGTAAGAATATGGGGGTGGGGTGTGCATGTCATAATGATAGCAACCAAATCAACCATAGCAACCATCCTCACATCTCTCACTCAGTGCGTAAAGCATACGATATCTACCACTTTGAAACACTAGACAAACTGAGGCAACGACGAATCCCGACTTGTAGAAACCCTGCTATGACCAAGCTAAACATATGGAGTCATGACCAAACATTTCAATGACCCACTTCATTGGTTGTAGCCCTTGGTTCTACCGATGCCATAATGGCCCTGAATTCGCCTTCGTACCTCCTACCATAGTGGTTCAAAACTATAGACGTCGATAACTCCTTGGCACGCGTCCCGCAGCAAAGCCCAATCATGAAGCCCACTCATTGGTTCCCAGCTGGATCCTGAGTCAAAGCTCCTCATTTGGACTTCCTTTGCATCTCGGATTTTGATCGAATTGGAGTGGGTCTTCAAAATTGTTGTCGCGCAGTAGCAGCCCTAGAATACGGTTCGGTTCGGTGGTCATTACCCTCGTCGGTTCGGTTCGGTCCCCCTTCCTTGTCATCTTTCCATTCGGTTCGGGTCGGGTATTCCACTTCAGGTCGGGTCGGTGTCCTCCTCCGGGTCGGGTCGGGTGTCCTTCCTTCCAGTGCTCCGATCCGCTCCCTTATTTCTTCACGTATTCCGATCCGATCCCTCCTTGCCATCTGATCCGCGTGGCCTTCTCTCTTGCTAGTTCTCCCAAATGTTTACTTCCGATCCGAGCCCTGCGTCTCCAAGTCAATCCGATCTGGCCTCCAATTATCCTTCCGATCCGATCCCCTTATCCACTCCAACTCTAAGCAAACGGCCTTCCTTCTTGCCAAGCCTCCTATGTGCCAAACTCCGGTTCGGGTCGGGTTTCTTGCCCAGTTCACATATCCGATCCGAGCCCCCATCCGATCCGATCCGAAGCCCTGCACAACTTTCTACGACTTTTCCAGCAACTTGTTTACGCCGTTCGACGACGTTTTTGACAAATCTAACTATTCTAATCAATCACAATTCATGTCAAATAGTCATAACAACATGTAAGAACAACCACAAACACCTAACAACAATTCAAATGAACCAAAATGGATCAAAAGTGGCTAAAACCTCACATTTTCCTATAATCCCTCTTAATCATGTTTAAGCATACGATTAGCAAAACACATCGAAATTAACCCAAATTTCTAACAAAGCCTTAAAACATTATTTTAGAATTTTGAGAATTTTTCCAGAATTTATTTACGTATAAATTCGCTAATCTTCACTAATTACCCTTAATCACCGTAATTAGTGCAAAAACTATGCAAATCACTCACCTTGGCCACAAATGAAACACCAAATCTGAAATACTCTCTGTTTGGGTCGAATTCCTATGTATAGCAGCAGCTCCAACCTTGTTTTGTTGCTATTTGGCCTTGCTTTGATGTAGTTTAGGCTTAATCTTCACTAAAAATGTGTTTTAGGGTGGTTTTAGAGGATGGAAGCCATTACTAAGGTCTCAAGAAGGTTTGTGGCGGCTCAAAACTGAAATGAAAGTGATAACCTAACCCTAATCAGTCCTCCTATACCTCTAAACCCGAAATTCCCCTCTGGGCCTAGCTGCTAATCACCCGGTTAAGCCCAATTAAGCTGTTTTTCGCCATCTGAAACTTGTTTCAGCCATATCTCCCAAACGGTAAGTCCGTTTGGCTAATGTGACCACTCTACGGAAAGAGAAACCATCATCCGGAGCCAATGGAAGTGGTTTCAGGTCAAAATTCCTTTCCAGTCAAAAGTTATGGCCAAAACAGTGCCAACTAGGGGTAAAATGGTCATTTAAAAATCGGGAAAAATCATGAACATAGGAAATGACCCCAGTAGTCGTCCCCCAAAGTTACATGACCATACGACTTCGTATGTGACAGAAATAAATATTCTACGATCCTATGATGCGTAGAATGCGGGTCGTTACACTCTCCCCCCCTTAAGAAATTTCGCCCCCGAAATTCCTTAACCCAAAACATACAAAGGATCCCGCATGCCTAACAACCACATACAACAATTAAACATACAAAACAAGCCTATCCTAGCATGCGGAAAACTAAATCGAAGTCAAAATCTTACCAGGCAAAGAGTTCTGGGTGTGTCTTCCTAATGTCCTCCTCTGTCTCCCAAGTACAATCACTCTCGTCCTCGCTCCACTGTACCTTGACTAGCTTCACCGCCTTCCTTCGAAGTTGCTTCATGTCGTGCTCGACAATACGGGCCGGCTTGCGGTTCCCAACCGCCTCGGGTTCTACTTCGAAGTCCTCTAACTGATCAGGTGAAATAGTCATATCTGAGTCGTGAACGAACTTCCTTAGTTGGGAAACATGAAATACGTTGTGAACTCCCGCCATCTTCTCTGGTAAGCCAATTCTATATGCTAAATTCCCGACTAGCTCAAGAACAGGGAATGGGCCAACAAATCTTGGTGCCAACTTGCCTCTCCTGCCAAATCGTATTACGCTCTTCAACGGAGAAATCTTGACAAACACCAAGTCGCCAACGGAGAATTTTAAGTCTCTTCTCCTCTTATCAGCATAACTCTTCTGCCTATCTTGGGCAGCCTTCATTCGTTGTTGAATGATCTTAATCTTATCTGAAGTTTCCCTCACCACATCTGGTCCAAGCATAAACTTCTCACCAGTCTCTATCCAACATGATGGTGAGTTGCATGGTCTTCCGTACAAAGCTTCAAACGGAGCCATACCGATACTGGATTGGTAGCTATTATTATATGCAAACTCTACTAGATGCAAATGGTCATCCCATGATCCACCAAAATCCAATATACATGCTCTCAAGAGATCTTCCAAAATTCGGTTCACCCTCTCCGTCTGACCGTCGGTCTGAGGATGATAGGCGGTACTGAGATGTAACTCTGACCCTAGAGCCTCTTGTAAGCTCTTCCAAAACCCACTAGTGAACAACGGGTCTCGGTCACTCACGATGCTTTTAGGTACTCCATGAAATCTCACTACCCACTTCATATACAATTCTGCTAACTTAACTGCCGTTCTAGTCGACTTGACCGGTATAAATCTTGCACTTTTAGTCAGTCGATCTACAATTACCCAAATGCTGTCATATCCTGATCTAGTCCTTGGTAAACCATCGATGAAATCCATCGAGACTTGCTCCCATTTCCATTCGGGAATTTCTAAAGGCTGTAACAAACCACTAGGCTTCTTTTGCTCGGCTTTAACTAGCTGGCAATTCATGCATTTGGATATAAACTTCCCAACGTCTCTTTTCATTCCTTCCCAGTAGTAAGTCTGTTTCATGTCTCTATACATTTTATTACCACCGGGATGTATAGTCAACTTTGAGTGATGACATTCTTTAAGCACTTCATCCCTCAATCCATTGACATTGGGTACAACAAGCTTTCCATTCTTTCTAAGCCATCTATCTCGATCAAGCCCATACTTGTTCATCTCTTCATCGATACCCATCTCTAACTTGGAGATGATTTCCAATAGGTTAGGATCGTCCCTCTGACTAGAGCCGATCCGCTCAATCAAAGTGGGTCTGATCGTCAAACTTGCTAACATTTCTGGATCCAATTCGCACTTTGGTCTGAAATCAAACCCCGCGATAAACTCCAGTTGCTTCCATTCAAGGAACATAGCCCCTAAGCTGGCATGTCTTCTGCTCAATGCATCAGCCACCGCATTGCCCTTTCCTGGTGTGTAAGCGATGTCAAAATCATAGGAAGCTAAGAACTCTAACCATCTCTGCTGACGGAGATTCAGATCTTTCTGAGAGAAGAGATACTTTAACGACTTATGATCTGTAAACAGCTCAAATCTTTCTCCCAAGAGATAGTGTCTCCACATCTTTAACGCGAACACGATTGCTGCCAACTCTAAATCATGGGTAGGGTATCTTCTCTCGTGCGGTTTCAATTGCCGACTTGCGTAAGCTACAACCCTACCGCCTTGCATCAATACAGCACCCAGTCCGGTACCACAGGCATTCGTGTATACCGTCATCTCTTCATCCCCCTTAGGAATGACTAACACTGGTGCGCTTGTCAACTTGTCCTTTAGGCTCTTGAATGCATTCTCGCACCTTTCATCCCAGACAAAAGCTTGATTCTTCTTGGTCAACTGGGTCAATGGTGCTGTTGTCTTGGAGAAACCTTGGATAAACTTACGATAATATCCAGCTAACCCCAAGAAACTTCTTACATCTGTTGCATTCTTGGGCGTAGGCCAATCCTGTACCGTAGCCACCTTTGCCGGGTCCACGACAATACCATTCTCTGATACAACATGGCCCAAGAACCTCACTTCCCTCTTCCAGTAGTGACACTTCGAAAACTTTGCTTTCAATTGGTGTTTTCTCAACACCTCCATCACTACTCTTAAATGTTCCTTGTGTTCTTCCTCTGTCCTCGAATAGACCAAAATATCATCAACGAACACAAGGAAAAACTTATTCAACTGATCTCTGAATACCCTATTCATAAGATCTACAAAATATGCTGGGGCATTGGTCAGCCCGAATGGCATGACCAACCACTCATAAAACCCAGACGGCGTCCGAAACGCCGTTTTAGCTATACTCTCAGCTTCCACTCTAAGCTGATGAAAACCTGTCGCGAGATCCAACTGAGAAAATACTCTCGCGCCACTCAACTGATCGAACAAATCATCTATCCGCGGTAGAGGATACTTGTTCTTCCTCGTCACTTTATTCAACTCGCGGTAGTCTACACACAAACGAAGGGAACCATCCGCCATGGTAGCAAACACAACTGGTGCTCCCCATTCAGAAACACTCCTTCTGATAAATCCCTTCTTCAAAAGATCGCTGACTTGCACCTCGAGCTCTCGCTGCTCCCTTGGTGCCATACGACGAAGTGGCATCACTATAGGCCTGGCATCTTTTACCAAATCAATACGGAACTCAATCTCTCGGTGTGGTGGAAGTCCGGTCACTTCTTCGAAAACATCCGGATACTGGCCAACCACGGGCAAACCTGACAACTCACTATGCGGAATGTCGAGGGAGTTTAGAAAACTAGCCAATACCCCCTCACTGGGTAGACCACCAAACACTATCCTCCGCCCATCATCCGCTCTAGCTGTCACCAAAAAGCCCTCACAGTCTACCACCACCCCGTATCTTCGGAGCCAATCTACTCCCAAAATAATGCCAAACCCAGTAAAGCCCAAAACAAAGCAATCACAAACAAACATGCATCCATGACTCGATAAGACCACATTACGACAAATCATGCTAAGGCTAGTCGAACCACCAATCGGGTTCGTCACTACTAAAGGTCTATCGACAATCTCGGGCTCCAATCCCAACCTATCTACCAGGTCACTAGATATGAAAGAACTGGAAGCTCCGGTATCAAACAAAACTCTAACAGGAACATCATAAACAGAAAGCATACCTTGAATGACGACATTCTTTCCCTTCTCCGCCGCTATTGGGGCATTTGACGAAGAAGGAATAGCATTAAGAGCGTAGGCTTTCACCATTTGCTTTTCCTTAGGGGGCTGTGGACACTTGTCCTTATGATGTCCCATTTGGCCACAGTTGAAGCACTTCCTATCCGCTGGCTTGGCCCGGCAATTACTAGCATAATGGCCCTTCTTACCACAGCTGAAGCACTCAACATCTTGTTTATTCTTTTTCTTCTGGCCATCCTTAGCTTGGTTCTGCTTTCTCTTATTCTGGAAACCACCCTTGCCTCCACCACTTGCTTGTGGCTTTGGCTCTTCTGCAGATGCAACCTCAATCTTCGGCTTAGGGTAGAGACTCTCTGATCTTAATGCTTTCCCCACAATCGACTCAAACGTCTCATCGATGTGGTTAATAAGCCTTTCCCCTAAGTACTGATCTAACCCAGTTATGAATTTCTCATTCTTCTTCTCGGCAGTATCAACAAGAGATAACCCATACTTTGACAAAGTGTCGAATTCAGCAATGTACTCCGAGACAGCTCTGCCATTCTGCTTGAGCTCCAAGAATTTCTTAAACAGCACTGACTTCTGAGCAGCTGGAATGAACTTCTCGCTAAAGCGAGCTTTAAACTGCTCCCAAGTAATCTGATCTTCGGGAGTGGCTGCCTTTATAGCATTCCACCAATTCATTGCCCGCCCTTGCAGCTGACGGGACGCTAGCTTTCTCTTCATCGCATCCTCGATACCCAAATCCTCGAAGATACGTTCGCAACTATCCAACCAATCCTGAACATCCGTGGCCGACTCCGTTCCGTGGAACGGCTTTCCACCAAGGCTAGTATAATCCTTATTCAGCTTGGCGAAGTCGACTCTTGGCGCCTGCACTATTGGACCACCACTATTTCCACCATTGGGAGCTGCCCTCTGCACATCTCTAAGCATCTCTCTCATGAGGTCAGTAAACATCGTCCTCATGTCAGCAGCATTCCCATTATTGGCTCCTCTACCAGCACCTCTAGTATACCGGCTCATCGTCAATCTGAAAAAGGAAACGATTAACGACTCCACAGTGGTGCTAGTGCAGTATGACTTCATCCTTATACTACTAATAGTATATATATATATAGCTTTTAAAAACCAAAGTAATCACAAATACGCTCTCTCGTATACGTATATTATCTCTCCCTGATAACTTCCCTAGGTTAACTACGCAACCTAGAGCTCTGATACCAAGTGTGACGGCCCGCCCCGCACCAGCCTGCATTTCCTCCGAAAGTGCACTGTACACATGCCCAACTAGCACAGGACGGTCGTCAGGAGAAAGGAAAGAAGGGAATGAACTAATCAAGGAACCTGTAGAATGTCTCACAGCGCATCGAACAAAATATAATAATAACATACTTGACATAAAACAGGAGAGACAGTGCATAAGCTGAAAATCAAAACTAAACATCATAGCAGCGGAGAATTCAGAATACAGCTTATTACAACTTTCAAACTGTCTCAAAGCAAAAGAGAGCTAAAATGAAAGAAACACCACCAATGCCCAAGCAGTGATCTTCAACAACACAGGGAGAATACTATATATGTATATTACGTGGAAGCCTCCTGCTCGTCTCCGGATCATCTACCCGTGCATCACCAGCTAACCTGTCTCTAGTCTGCTCGTGTGAGCACCCAGAGTAATAAGAGGAGACATAAAACTCTGGGTCAGACATAAAGCCTGGTATGAGCGATAAGCATCTAAACAGAATAATAACAGGTATACTAAACCATACCTGAACCTGGACCTGCAACCAAAGAGTTAGTACCACATACCGTACAGTACCCTAAGGTGCCATAATAAATAGTGTAAGAATATGGGGGTGGGGTGTGCATGTCATAATGATAGCAACCAAATCAACCATAGCAACCATCCTCACATCTCTCACTCAGTGCGTAAAGCATACGATATCTACCACTTTGAAACACTAGACAAACTGAGGCAACGACGAATCCCGACTTGTAGAAACCCTGCTATGACCAAGCTAAACATATGGAGTCATGACCAAACATTTCAATGACCCACTTCATTGGTTGTAGCCCTTGGTTCTACCGATGCCATAATGGCCCTGAATTCGCCTTCGTACCTCCTACCATAGTGGTTCAAAGCTATAGACGTCGATAACTCCTTGGCACGCATCCCGCAGCAAAGCCCAATCATGAAGCCCACTCATTGGTTCCCAGCTGGATCCTGAGTCAAAGCTCCTCATTTGGACTTCCTTTGCATCTCGGGTTTTAATCGAATTGGAGTGGGTCTTCAAAATTGTTGTCGTGCAGTAGCAGCCCTAGAATACGGTTCGGTTCGGTGGTCATTACCCTCGTCGGTTCGGTTCGGTCCTCCTTCCTTGTCATCTTTCCATTCGGTTCGGGTCGGGTATTCCACTTCAGGTCGGGTCGGTGTCCTCCTCCGGGTCGGGTCGGGTGTCCTTCCTTCCAGTGCTCGATCCGCTCCCTTATTTCTTCACATATTCCGATCCGATCCCTCCTTGCCATCTGATCCGCGTGGCCTTCTCTCTTGCTAGTTCTCCCAAATGTTTACTTCCGATCCGAGCCCTGCGTCTCCAAGTCGATCCGATCTGGCCTCCAATTATCCTTCCGATCCGATCCCCTTATCCACTCCAACTCTAAGCAAACGGCCTTCCTTCTTGCCAAGCCTCCTATGTGCCAAACTCCGGTTCGGGTCGGGTTTCTTGCCCAGTTCACATATCCGATCCGAGCCCCCATCCGATCCGATCCGAAGCCCTGCACAACTTTCTGCGACTTTTCCAGCAACTTGTTTACGCCGTTCGACGACGTTTTTGACAAATCTAACTATTCTAATCAATCACAATTCATGTCAAATAGTCATAACAACATGTAAGAACAACCACAAACACCTAACAACAATTCAAATGAACCAAAATGGATCAAAAGTGGCTAAAACCTCACATTTTCCTATAATCCCTCTTAATCATGTTTAAGCATACGATTAGCAAAACACATCGAAATTAACCCAAATTTCTAACAGAGCCTTAAAACATTATTTTAGAATTTTGAGAATTTTTCCAGAATTTATTTACGTATAAATTCGCTAATCTTCACTAATTACCCTTAATCACCGTAATTAGTGCAAAAACTATGCAAATCACTCACCTTGGCCACAAATGAAACACCAAATCTGAAATACTCTCTGTTTGGGTCGAATTCCTATGTATAGCAGCAGCTCCAACCTTGTTTTGTTGCTATTTGGCCTTGCTTTGATGTAGTTTAGGCTTAATCTTCACTAAAAATGTGTTTTAGGGTGGTTTTAGAGGATGGAAGCCATTACTAAGGTCTCAAGAAGGTTTGTGGCGGCTCAAAACTGAAATGAAAGTGATAACCTAACCCTAATCAGTCCTCCTATACCTCTAAACCCGAAATTCCCCTCTGGGCCTAGCTGCTAATCACCCGGTTAAGCCCAATTAAGCTGTTTTTCGCCATCTGAAACTTGTTTCAGCCATATCTCCCAAACGGTAAGTCCGTTTGGCTAATGTGACCACTCTACGGAAAGAGAAACCATCATCCGGAGCCAATGGAAGTGGTTTCAGGTCAAAATTCCTTTCCAGTCAAAAGTTATGGCCAAAACAGTGCCAACTAGGGGTAAAATGGTCATTTAAAAATCGGGAAAAATCATGAACATAGGAAATGACCCCAGTAGTCGTTCCCCAAAGTTACATGACCATACGACTTCGTATGTGACAGAAATAAATATTCTACGATCCTATGATGCGTAGAATGCGGGTCGTTACACAATATTTTTATAGTGGTTCGGAAAAATCCTTGCCTACGTCCACTTTATAATCTTTTATTTATACTGATAGATTACAAGAGAAATCAGTACATTGAGGGAGAGAAGAGAAAGAGAGTGTTTATACATGAAATTCTCTTGTTAAGTAGATCAATTTATACACGAAACCCTCGTGTTAAGTAGTGAAATTGGTTATATGATGTAGAGAAAAATCCTTGCATGATTAATGGAGGAAGCCGTGAGGAAGAACAACCGAAAGATCCTTGAAAAAGCAATGAAGTCCTGTATTTATAGCTGTTAAGTCCATTCGGGGAAAATGGGCATGTTGCGGGCTAGGAGGTGATCTCAGGATCGAATGGGAGAAGTCTCCAGATCGTGTCATGCCAAGTGGAGTTTGACACGACAAAGTAGGAGTGAATCGTGCCTAAAGAATAGGTCATATTGGAGAGTGGTTGCTGCTTCCAGGCAGGTCGGATCGATCTGATTCGACCCGATCCAGTGTTTGCTTGTTGGAGCCATTCAACGTACGGTGTTGATGGGGGGTCGGTCTGACTTAGCCCATTTGACCCCGTCCAGAAGTGACACAGAGTTGATGTTTGCTTGAGCCAAGCATATCCGGTCCGATGCTAGATCCAACCCAAGACTAGGATCCGACCCGATGGCTTCATGTATGGAAATGCTAAGTTTTCCGATGCTTCAACACATAATCCAAGTGAATGCCACTCAATGCAAGTTTATACTCAAGTCCTAAGTAGCTTTCCTGATAGAACATCTTTGCATGCGTTTACGGGAATGGGTATTACTTTCAAAGAGTAAGGCTGTTTGGGCCAAACAAAAGTTGTACTTGAAGAAAATTCAGAGGGCTACAAGAGTTACCATGCAATGCACCGTAATTGTTGTTTTCGAGCCCAAAAGCGATCATGTAAATGGGCTTCGGTATGTTTTATGTTTACGTTGTGACTTCAACCAAATTGCTTTGTGTTTTCTAATGATGTTCTCAATGCTTCAGCGCGTTACTAACTAGAAACTTGACGTGTGACAACTTTGACCAAAAAGCATGTCAACATTAAATAAGGGTTTCAAATCCCAACATCACATGCATAAATAGAGATTCATTATTTGTATCACTTTATACCCTTATGCAATCAATATGGCGGGCCATTAGTGATCACAACCTAAAATATTCTTTTAGAAGTTGTATCCTACAATTATGTAGTATAATGGTGTTGAGGTCTTAATAATTTTATTCCAATTCCTTAAGATGCCAATCCACCCCTTTAAATTTTCCACCTTTGCCTTTCTCATATTTTTTATCCATCAATTCTCAAAACCAGACCAACCTATAAATACTTACTTAACCTTTCAAGCTCCTTTAAGCTTAAAAATATATCCACTTTCTCCAAACCAACTTATTTTTCTAAATCAGTCCCCAAAATCTTCTTTTAATTAAAATTTATTGCCCACTAAATTTGCAATTAATACCCATGAATATCTCTCTGAAATTACGATTTATGGTAAGCTACGTTACACTTATTAATACATTACTAAGTGCTAAATACGGTTATAAACATATAATTTCTAGACTAATATATTTAGGGTCATATAATTCATAACCAACCTTGATTCAAGAAACATTATACCTCACCATCCTTTCAAATAGAAACTCTTGGGTCTGACACTAAAGTTTCCATATTAGGTTGTGCAACTTATTCTTACTTAGTCCTAGAGCCTAATTTTAGCCTACCTAGTTAGCTACCTCTATTACCCAAAGTTATTTATATTTACAAGGTGAAATTTATGTACTTACACAGAATATATTCTTCTTAAATTTGTTATATCCCTATTATGCTTCAAACTCGCATAAATTAGAAAACATGTATTTAATATCTTATTAAAACTTGGGATTCTAGATTTCTGTGAACTTTAATACATACTGTACTCAATGTCAACCCATGTTTTGTTTTAACAAAACATCCTTTATTTAGAATTTATTTTGAAATATTACAATAAGGATTCAAATGCTTCTTTTCAAATATTAACTCTATATTTAGAATAAGGGCAGAAATACCTTTCTTTTTAAACACTTAACTCTATTAACTATTTGAATGTCAGTCGTTCACACTTTCAAAACGGTCAACAAAACTCTTTAATAACTAATAAAATAATTGCTCATTTTGTTTTAGAAAATATAACTTAATTAATATCCAAGATTGAATTATGTGTTAATTAAGTTTCCAAAACTATCTAATGATATTACTAGATTTTTCAAGATACCTTACTACTTTTTGCAATAACACTTTTTGAGACATTACTCAAAGCTTAATAACTTTCTTACAATACATTTCAAAAAAATGCCCCATTTTTGAAATTATAACATTTATAAATGCTCATAGATTCTTAAATTATGAGTAAAATAACCTCTCTTATTTTAACACTTGTCTTTTATTTGTATTCGGAATGTCAGTCTTTATTTTCCTTCAAAACGACAAATGTTTGAGGTAAATGCTTGTTTATATTAGAAAATAAGTCTTTAATAATTCAATGTAATAATTAATCCTTTTTAACACATCTATTTTTATGTTCTTCATTTATGTTGTCATTGCCAAAATATATTTATTAATTCGAGATTGTATTCACTTTAGCAGTACACTTTAAAACCTTTACTGCTCTACATATATACTCTTATCAAATTTCACATTGATGGTGCAATTTAATTTAGGAAATCTTTAATTACTCATTAGACTTTATTTGCACAATGAGGGTGCTTTTTAAAAATTGAATTTAATAGTCATAAGTTAATCATGAATTGCTAAATTAGTTTATTGTAGTAGTCATTTACTATATGTTCTACCCCCAGTATTATTACTCCTTCACATACTCCTTATTATAAGAGAATTTTTCTATTTCAAATTCTATTTAAATAAATTTACTACCCACCCTTGCTCAGATGAGTAAATTTATGATGTTTATCCAATCAAACTTTTATATGCCTTCCTATCTTCCTAATTTCATGCCGAATTTATTTTCATAACTTATACAGGATTTTTAACAAATGAATATTTTCAAATTCATTTCAATATTAAAAGCTTATTATATCGAGGCATTGACAATCATAAATTTTCCATTGTAATTGTTTACTGCTTGACACTTGCCTTTCTTATCTATTTAATACTCATAACCGAAAACATTTACTATTGTCCTTTAATTAAGAAATTCATCTTCTGTTTTCCTTCGGTGTAAATTAATAATTTGCCGAATAGAAGAAACATAAACATTTCAATTTCTCCAAAAACATTTATTTTTCTAAAAACCATATTTCAATTTTTCTTTCCTAAATGGAATTATTATGCAACTTGAGCCTGTAAATGAATTGCAAAATTTTCCTTCCTAAAAATGAATTAATTAGCATGTCGAAATCATTTTTATAGGTTTCTTAATGTTTTTGATATTTTCATCTGATTCTTTTGACACACTGCTCTATGAAAGTCTATTTCTTTTATTAACGTGTTCCTATATTTTCAATTCTTGACATTCCTAATTGCTGCCATTATAAATGTCCTTTATGCCATTTTATCCATTAAACAACACTCATTCTTATGGACATTTAATTTAAAATCGAATTTTTCGCACAAATGGCCTTAATTACTTCCGTAGTATTTTTCGATTTTAATATCCTTTCTCTTATTGACCATTTAGTGCTCTTTTGAATTTCAATTTTTCATTTATTAATCACGGGATGTTTTATCCCATTTAATAAAAGATATTATTCAGCTTTTCCTAAAAGCTTGCACCTTTATGCTATGGACGTTAATTTTTCCACTTCCAAATTCTTACTAATTATTTATCCCTTATCATTTCCATAAATGATAGTTAAATCACCAATTTATTCCCATTAACTGTGTATTAAATTAGGGAGTTTTATTCCTTCCACTTCCCCAACTTTTTTGGCTCTTACATCTCTTAGTTCCTACAGGCTTCTAAATCGATAAGGAAGTTACTGAATCACTAAATGGTTTCTAGGAATTTTTCTAGAAACTAAGTTCAATCCTCTCCTAGAAGGAACTATATATAATATTTTCTAAAGATATGCGTACTTTAAATAAATATATATAACTATATATAGTAAAAATATTGAAAATCTTTTTTCAAAATAACAAGTACGCCTTTCGTATGTATATATTTCCCCTTAATCAGATAACATATACTCTGATACCAAATGTAAAGAACCGCCTAGAATGGGCCTAAATTTTAACCCAAAAAAAAAATTTAAACTTAGAGCCATCCTAAGTATATCATTGGTTCCCATAAGAAAATGGTACAATAGGTATAATAGAGCAAACTAAAAGAAATCAAAATTTCACACAGCGAAATGGATAAAATATAATAATTTGAAATAGATGAACCTTTAATTAAAACCATAATAAATGTTGGTTACAATGAGTCTCATACAAGAATAGGTACATCAATAATAGTCATCATAATACTATCATAAATGATGACTAATAGCTATGGATCCTCCATCGTTAGGCTCCATCTCTAATGTATCACTGATCCAAGCGTTCCCACCTATTATCTTATTTATATGTTAAGAGGAGGGGGGTCGGAACATAAAGTTTTGATGAATGAAAATCACATAGGTTTTAAGGAATAACTATCCCATATATTTGGTAGTATAAATTCTTCACGATATGTCTACATAATCAAACACATACAACTAAACATACGAGGCAGACCTCCTCACAGTAACATAAGGTCTATATGTAAATCTAAGGGCGGACATCCTTATAGTCACTTAATACCTCAAAAGTTAATTTAAGGGTTAGCATCCTTATAGTCACTTAATACCCCACGAGATAATCTACGGGCGAACATCCTTATAGTCACTTAATACCTCACAAGGCGGGCTATATCTAGTCACTTAAGTCCATTACCTAATCTATTAAAGGCAGACATCCCTACAGTCACTTAATACCCATGGCGGACCCCTAGCTACTTATGACCTCGTTCCTAGCGCCAACTTCATACATAATGACTCTTCTTATAGGTGGAGAAATAACAACAACCACTTACTACCAAGCTTAGGTTAGGAACACTACTTCATTTAAGAAAACCTTCCTTGCAGGGACCCTCTTGTTACTATCTAGCTATCCCTACGGGTGAACTCCTAGCCAATTGATACTTCCGTTAGATGGTGGTTCCTTTAGGCCATTTATATATAATCCGTCCCAGGGTCAGCCCACACTATCCCCTATATAAGAAGTGGACAACTTCCAGAAAACTACCCTACTCATATGCTATTATTTTACTAGGACCATTTAATGCCTCTTTAGAGTAAGGCGGACCCAATGACCACTTAAGGCCTTTATTAGAGCAGGCCTAATGACTTGACCCTTTCTAAAGAATAAACATTAGAAAAGTCCTAATATCTTAACCACTTGATACCCAAAGATTGTAGGTCAGCTACTTGATACGTTCTTAAAATAGGACCGCTTCACACATGAATACATGCATATATATATATATATATATATATATATTCATATATACACACTTAACATCTTGCATTAAACCGACCACTTGTAGATGCTGGATTTTTCGGGAGGTTCCAGGCAAACTTCTACTACAAGTTAGGCTTAACCTTACGTCTCAGTGTAATGATTATAATGGCACATGACACCTAGACCTCTCACATTAACCAGTCTCACTTGTAGATGCTGGATATGTCGGTTGGTTCCGGGCAAGCCCGTACTACAAGTAATGGTTAACTCGTGTCTATGTGTCATTAATTCTAATTAAAATCATTTACTCACACATACATACATACAAATTTCATGGGGACATTTAAATTTTATTTTTCCTAATTTAACGCATTAAGTACGTATTTGATACATATTTATATTACGTTAATTATGCTTATAAATAAATATAAATAAATATGGCATAAATCAGGCGTGCGTAAATAAATGTCCTAATGTGTTGAAATGTCAATCCATAACAAATTAAAGGTGTACAAGTCAATTTCCCAAAATTCACTTAACCATGGCATAAACATGCATATTAACATGTAATAATCAAAGTGGGAAAACAACAATATCACACAAGACTTGTAACCTAAGTTTGATTTGATTATCTCAACAATAAAAGATAAACAAAGTGTCATATATCCAATATATATAATGGATTCACTTTTTATGTAAGTTTGTATGTGAAACCTTAATACTTGGATAACTTGTAAGTAATATGTTCAAATGCTCCATTTAGAAAATAGAGATTTTAGCCTATTCAAATTCATAATTTCTCCAAGTCTTAACCATTTGCAACAAAACCACATATATGAATTTACATAAGATAAATTAAGATAAATCTGACCAATACAGAGAATTATACAACACCAACATGCTTCTCTTTTATTATTTCAATAATCCAAACCCAATACAAACATATCGACCATTTCTTCATAATAATTAAAAATATAGAAAATTTGGAGGATGTTTAATATTATATTTTCATTTAGATCCTAACTGCGTTAGGCATATAGATCCAGATCCACACTATAAAATAGAGAAAATAGCAAACTGATGTTATTTCCACTCATCGAGATTTGTAGATGAAAATAGTGGAAAACTGGTATAAAATATCTCAAAAATCAAGATTATCAGCCTTCGATGAAACAAACTTTAACTTCTCCTAATAAAATCTCATATATATATATATATATATAACTTAATTCCAAAGTTTACACATAAGAATTTACATCTTGGAGCAAGATGTTTTAGATCTAGAAATATAGGATTTAGAAGAAGAACATAACATAAGGTCTGAAATTAAGAAATGTAGAAACAAAGTGGAGGTGGAAGAATAGGATGAGAAACAGGGTTTAGAAGAGGCTAGGAGGTTGTTTATATAGTTGCAATTGTTAGTAAAGTCTGTAGGATCTATTTGATTAAATCCTGATAGTTTGCATTTGCAAATTATATAAAAAACTTTACAAAAATATGCCTTCCCCACCATTTTTACTCAAGGGCGGTTGACCCCTTCCTAGAAGGGCGGTCGAAACCCCAGGTCGACATCTCTCAAGGGAAGCGGTCGACCCCTTTGAGTCAATTTCCAAAGGAATTTATTTCCTGGTCGTATGCCCAATTTATTAATTATTGATTTAATTGATTGATTACCTTCCTTAATTTGATTATTCTTTTCCTCTTTTTATATGTATATATACACACACAATTCAAATTCCCATGGAATATTCTTTTAGGCCAATTAATATATATATATATTCCATATATTTATTTATCCAATTTGAATTTCAAACCTTATGTGTTAATATTTACGCATAACTTGTTTTATTAGTATCTTCCACACACAGACTCCGTTTTCAGCAAATAAAATATGCAGATGGATCAAAATCTCGCCCGGAACGCAATTTCGTGGCATAATTCCATCTTATTAAAAATTCTTATTTTTAGCCCATTAATATTTTATTAACTTATTATTGTTTATACTTAATTTAATTATCTATATCTATTTAGGGTATATTTTATGAGGTGTTACAATAGGAGCATCCATAACAATCATAGCATCCATAAAAAATGTCTTATCTATCACCCTATAAATTTGTGTGTTCGTTATGCCTGGTTATACATTTATTGAGTGCTGATAAGACCCTGATTAGAGTAGAACTCTATGTCTTGTCGGCACGTGCCACTTTGGCCTAAGCTCGTCGCCTAGGGTGCACGATCCTACTGATCTTAATGGATGTCCCCATGGTACCACTATTTTGAGTCCACTGGAATAACCCAAGCTATCAATGACTCATTGGCACTCCAAAATCATACAGGCTCCCCTCACCATCTCTGGTTGAGTACACCCCCAAACCAATCCAGTAATAGTCGATCTCCGTGTCTCGCCGACATATGCCCCCGGCCTAGGTTCCCCGCCCAGGGTACACGATCTCTTGGATTATAATGGGTTTCTCCCACATTGCCACTTCTTTGAATCCACTATCCAGTAACTTTGTTCCACCACGAAGTACATATCATATCGATCCATGATCCCGTAGCCTTGTCACACCATGAACTGCATAACACTGATCCATCCTACAACATCGCCTCATCACGAACTGCATAACAATGTAACTATCCTACAACCTCACCTCACCACGAACTGCATAACACTGATCCATCCATCGATCTATCCTGCAATCTTGCCTCACTACAAACTACATAACCTAATCCATCTATCAATATCTTGAATGCACTCAAGTTCGAAATCAAAAGAGACGCTCCCTAGCTCACCATGAAGATCTCACTGCCTTATCCAAGCACTTTGGAGCCTTTTTGCTTGAAAATTGAAGTTTAAACGCATGTAAGGAACATTATAGTAACATATAACAATCAAGAATAATATTTCATACTATTTATTTTTAATGGAATCTTGCACTTCTTTTTCTAAATTGCTACATGATCACTAAACTTTGTTCATGTCAAGTTTCAGGTCGGTCCAACCATTATAACTAGTCGAAACTAATCACTAAAAATACATGCAAGCAAGAAAAGCTACCAAAAAAAATCTTATTGCGTGGTTCAACACCCAGATCGACCTGCATTTCCCACAGATCATCCTTAGGGTTGACTCCCTTTGAGGCCAGGTCGACCCCTAGGTCGTCCTATGGCTTAAAAGTTGCACAAGTAACTGACGTTTCTTGCTAGTGGGTAGTCTTATACTTTTATAGTATTTTTTTGTGTTCCTAAATGAATTTCTGCATTTTTAGGTGATGATTTCTTAATGGCTTCAATAGTATTGATGCAAGCCTGTATTACATTCGAATCAGCGCTTTAGATTAGTTGATTTGTGTTGGTTTTAAACTATGTTTCCATGTTGAAATTATGACATATCTGTAGCGCACATACATTTTATAAAATGATATTATAAGTAACTATGTATATAGATTTCCTCTATCGCTTTGAGAAAAATTAGATTTCATCGTTTTCATTTTGAAAATAAATCGTCTCAAGGTTGTATGTTTTTTTTGAATTGTAGAAATTTTAAAAGAAACAATATAAACGTTTTTGAAACTGTTTTATAAACTCGTTTTCTCTAAAACTAGTTATGTTCCATATATTAAACTACACATTTTTGCACCTTCCAGAAAGCGAGAACGTGACTTAAATGATATAATCAATCCCATGATATTTGACACGTGGGTCAGTTATATTGATTGGTTCTAGACTCATTGATTGAAGTATTTGTTGATGTAAATAAGGCTGAACAGTAGTAAAATGATTAGTGAAACTTGCGGTATGGATCATATTATTTTCATTTTTTTTGTTACTAAGGAAAATACGTGACACACTAGTAGTTATTGATGTTGTTGTGCCAGTACTCACTTTGGGCTTGGGGGGAAGCTAGACTCGACGAAGTCTCATATACGTATTCCCTTGATCGATGTGGTCAAGTCACACATGGCGGGGGTCATAGTATTAGGCATCTGAATATGTATATAGTACTTGGAAAAGTTCAAGGGGAGCTTTTTTGTTGATACATGTGCAATATTATGTTGTTTCGGATTCGAATTATTGCTATGATACTTTTGATGTAGTTGATGTTGAATCCATATTTTAGTAATAAGATGACACTGAATTTCATCCATAACTTATAATGATTTTTTGCATTTGATGATGGTGATCACTTTCAACTATTCAACCAACTCTTATGAGTTTTTTATTACGGCTTTGGATAAGTTTGTTGTGTTGGATTTTAAGGTTTATCTGATGATGGTATATTAAGTACTTAGTCTAAGCTTAGTACTTAATTAGAAGTAAAATCCCTTTATTGATACAAGATGAACGTATGACCCTGTGCTACCCATACAGTATATCAAACTTACTCTTCTCTGTTTCGAGAGGAGATTTTCCCTAATGTGTCCTATATTATCATCATCATCATATACTCGTTGTTTAAACTAGACTGACCTACGTAGTTTATTATCTGAGTTAGATTGAGCTTCTCAAGCTAGATTTGTTGTAGATATTTATGTTCCAACTCCTACTTTGGATCCATCACTTCCTTTCTAGACGTCGTAGTTAACATTGTTTTGTGTAGATATTTTGTGATGATCAGAACACTCTAATCCTTGTATTTATTCTTTTGACTTGACGTATATGTTGTGGCTTGTGCAACGTTATTTTATGGCATTATGTATTTTTTGATTGTTGTATCAGTGTATATGCTGTATTGACTGCCAGGATTTTGTGTTATTTAGTTTAATTACTTTTGTTCTGAATAATGTGTATAACCATCGTAGTATTGTATTGAATAAGGGTTAAGAGTGTCAAATCACCTAAAAGGGAAAAAGAACCTTATCTACATACTTGATTCTTATCAAATATAGAATCACAGATGGTTGCTCCTAACTAGCCTTATTCTCCGCATTAGTAGGAGGCATTACTCGTTGGTGCTATTTATTAATGTGCGTCTCCGAGTGGGGCATCATAAATAAATATTTGGAAGTAATAAATTCATAACTAAAAAATAAATTTTGAAAATAACTTAATATGTGAATTTTGATAAAAAGAAAATGATATTAAGATTCTGTTTGATTTTTTTTTATGAGTTCAAAATGATTATAAACAACGAGTTATTGTAACAAATGGTGTTTTCCAAATAATATTGAGTTAAAAATAAAGTATAAAATGTTAATTTCATTTAAAAAGTATAGTTGTATGTGTAAAAAATTGTTTTTATATAGATGTAAAATTTATGTGTCAAAATAAAGTCATTTGAATGATTTTAACTCTTTAAATTTGTAATAATTACACAAAGTAATCATTAATTCCAAAAATCCATCAAAATCAAAATATACGTTATTCAAAAATGGCATCCTTGAGCCTTAATTAAACTTTTGTCCTCCCTTTTGTTACCCTCCTCTCAACCATCCTCCTCTCAAATCAACTCCTCCCTTGTCTTCCTCCTATTTCGCTTCCACTTAAGCATGTTCCTTCTTCTTCTAACCCGTCGCCCACCTCCGACCTCTGCGTTGTCCCCTTACCTCCTCCTCCTTCTTTACCCCTTCCTTTACCTATGAAAAGAAAAATTGTCAACATTGTTCATAGAGAACTTAGGAATGCCGGAGTTTACTCTCTGCCTACCATCCTTCTTCAATTTATGGAAAAGCACTGCTACCAACCGATGAAATCTACGAAGATGAAAACAAAGAATGGCGAGACTACTTCGTTGATTTTTTCCTAGATTTTCCATTGTCTTTGTGGCGGATTAATCTTAGCATATTTGACCAAGTTTTTCAGAAGCGTAGAAAGTGAGATATATGCTCCTATATTGTGCAGAAGAATATATACCTATTTTTATTGAGAGAGCTTTTAAAGTTGATATTATTTAGGAAAAGATATTTTTCCACATATATTTAGATATATTCCTAGAATATTCCAAATCTAGAATGGTCCATTGTATGCTATAAATAGAAGAGCTCTCTCCTCATTTGAATCAAGCAAAATGTGAACAAAAAAAGAAAGTAATAAAAAATAGAGTTTTTATTTTCTTGCAGTGTTTGTTTTCTCCTTCTGTGTTTGCTATAATTTTCATAGACTATCTAGTAGCTCATATAGTTAACAAATTGGTATCAGAACTAGACAAATTTTCAACAAATTGGTATCGGAGCGCAAGGTTGAAACTATGGAAATTTTTATTTCTTTCATCGTTTGTTCTTACAAAAGAAAACTTTGAAGAGTGAAGTAACAAAAAGAAAGAAGAACTGATCTCCAGAGGATTATGGGAGATTATTGAGTGTGGCTAGAGTGGCCAAAAGATGTTAAAAATATGATGGAGAAAGAGAGTGAGGCATTTATAAGGTTGAGATGGAAAGACCATCAAACCCGTGTTGCTATGTGTGGGAACGTTGATGAAGAAGCTTTCAACCATATTATTGGAGAAAAATCTGCAAGAGATTCGTGGAAATTACTGAAAGAGGTGTACGCAAACAAGGAGGCCCTAATGGAAAATAAAGAAGACGAGGCTGATTATATGGCTCTGAAAAGAGTCGAGTAGGAGGAAGCTGTTGACAATCAAGAATTCGCTGAGGAAGTCATTGGGAAAATGGATAATGATGATACTTCTAATGACGATGATACAAAAATTGATGATATAATGAACGTAGAAGAGGCAAGACAAAGAGCATCCGCTGAAGCAATTGCAAAACAAGAACGGACAGCTGTTGATAAAGCAAATGGTGAAGCACGATTGCGTGCAGAAAGAGCCGTTGTTCATAGGACTGTCTTAGAAGCAAGAGAAAGAGATACAGACCAAGTTGAGGAGGTACTAGCAGTGAACAAGGAAGAATATAATGTATTTGATAGCAATTTTGATGAGTACGAACCTGATGATGTAGAAGAGATTCAAGTTGTTGATGTAGAAGGCGAGGATAAAAGAAATACTAATGATGACGCTGTTGAGAAAGAAGTAAATTTAAAGGATACTGAAGTTGGGCTTGATGCAAATAATGCCATGAATGTTTGTAGGGCGGTTGAATCAAATGAAGTAGGAAAAGAAAATACAGCTAAAGTTGAAGAAAGATGTGACCAGCTAAGGTCTGCTATTGATTTGAATTCATCGGACTATGACAAACAGAAGCTGCAAGAGCGGTTGGCAAAGTTATCTGGTGGCGTTGCAGTTCCAAAAATTGGAGGAGCGAGCGAAGCTGAAGTTAATGCGAAGAAGGATAAAGTTACCGATGCCTTGAATGCAACTAAAGCTGCTCTGGAAGAGAGAATTGTGCCCGGAGGTGATGTTGCCTTGCTGTATGCATTCAAAGAACTAGCGAACTTGCAGACGGCTAATGTTGACTAGAAAATTGGTGTTCAAATCATTCTAAATGCTTTGAAGATGTCAGCATATATTATTACTGCGAATGATGAAGTAGAAGGTGCGGTTCTTGTTGGCAAGCTTTTGGAGCTGGATCAAGCTGACGCTACTAAAGGTGAATATGTTGATATGGTAAAGGCTGGTATTATCGATTCATTGAAAATGATCAGAACTGCATTAGTGGATGCTGCAAGTGTTTCTTCACTAATGACAACTGCAGAAGCTATGGCGGTAGAGCAACCCGAAGATAAGAAAGCGAGAAAAGAAGAGGAGCTGATGAGAAAGAAAGTTTGGACGATTACTATACTTCTACCAAAACATGTGAGATATAAAGGAATCAAAAGACTGTGATATCTCATATGTACAAGACCAAACTTAGCATACATTGTTGGCATGGTAAATTGATTTATGAAAGATCTGTGTTACTTGCATTGGAAAGCTATCAAAAGGATTCTTCGGTACATTCAATGAACAAAGTCACTCGGATTATTCTACTGGAAAACTGATGAGTATAAACTAGTTGGTCATTCAGATAGTGATTGGTGTGGATATGTTGACGATCGAAAAAGCACATCCAGATATGTTTTTTACATGGGTAACACAGCTTTCACATGGTTCTCAAAGAAGCAATCGATAGTGGTATTGTCAATATGTGAGGCAGAGTACTTGCGGCTTCTTTATGTGTGTGCCATGCAATATAGCTAAGGAAATTGCTGTCTGAGTTAAAACTCCCACAACACGAGCCCACCGAGATATGGATCGATAACAAGTCTGCAATCGAAATAGCAAAGAATCCAATTCACCACGAAAGGAGCAAGCATATAGACGTTCGTTTTCACTTCATCCGGGAGCATGTCAAGGAAAAAGATGTGCGGCTGAATCATGTTACGAGTCGTGATCAGGTAGCTGATATCTTCACTAATCCATTGCCAAAGTTCTTGTTTGAAAATTGCAAGAAGATGATTGAAATAAAGGATGGTAAATGCTTGAGCTTAAAGGAGGTATTTGTGGTGGATTAATCTCAGCATATTTGACCAAGTTTTTCAGAAGCAGAGAAAGTGAGATATATGCTCCTATATTATGCAAAAGAATATATACCTATTTTTATTGAGGGGGCTTTTAAAGTTGCTATTATTTAGGAAAAGATATTTTCTACATATATTTAGATATATTCCTAGAATATTGCAAATCCAGAATGGTCCATTGTATGCTATAAATAGAAGAGCTCTCTCCTCATTTGAATCAAGCAAAATGTGAACAAAAAAAGAAAGTAATTAAAAAAATAGAGTTTTTATTTTCCTGTAGTGTTTGTTTTCTCCTTCTATGTTTGCTATAATTCTCAGAGATTATCCAGTAGTTCATATAGTTAACAAATTTGTATCAGAACTAGACAAATTTTCAATAGTTATCACTCATCTCAAATGCTTCTGGAAACCAGTAGGCACCATCATAGTTAAATCGACTAGTAAACATTTATTTTTCATTCTTTCCATGTTGAAGATAGGGAAAAACTGATATATGCAGATCCTATTATAATGAAAAATAAGTTATTCATTGTCAAGCCTTGGGATACTGGGATTAGTAATAGAAATAATAAGTGCGTCCCTTTTTGGACTAAACTAACAAATATACCACTTTATTCCTCGTCGAAACTAGGAATAAGTTGGCTAGAAACTAGAGTAGGTAAAACGCATCTACTGAAAAGTTATACAAATTAGAATAAGCAAAATGCATGGTTGAAGTAACTCCCAACATTGGCTTACCGATCGAATTCCTTTTAAACTTGTAGATGGAAGTAAGTAAACTATTTATGTATATTACGTATAGAAGCCTGAGCTATGTGATAAGTGTAAAATGTTCAGCCATGTTGCTGCCAACTGTAGTTTGTCATGTATAAGGAAGAATGAAGTTTGTATTACTAAAGTGAGAGTCACTGCTGACTTTGTTCATGCCTTGTCTAGTGATGATACGCCTGTTACTAATTGTGCTAAAACTAACATTGTAAGTGAGATAACTTTAGGTAGCCCTCTGAATAAGAAAAAACTTACGTGGAGGAAGGTTTTAAATACAAAGGAAAGGGTTGTGTTGCCCCGAAACATAACAAGTAATGCTAAGAAAACTTTGGAGAAAAGTTATCTTTCTAAGAAATAAGCTTAATCTTTAAGTCGAGTTGGCTATCTAGTTAGAAAAAAGTTCAGTACTCTAGCTACTACTGTCAATGATGGTGGTGATATAGATTATGAGATGGATTTAGAGGAAGGCTAAATAGGTGATATAAATTGTAAGGACCCTATACTTCCTCGATCTCCGAAGACAAGGGAAAGAACGGATTACCTTGAGAACACGACAAATCAGAACACAAACGACAGAACATTTCATTGCTTATTACAACAATTTCATTAGAATACAAGAATATACAGAGTATGAATAAATATAATACATAAGAGAAATATCAGAGATTTACAATACATTACATAGCAGTGGAAAATAATACAAAACACAACTGAAGGAGATATACGGATACAAAGCTTTCCGGATATCGTTCCAGTTGTAAATCAGGATCCTGTGAATATAAATTTGCAAAACCAAAACTACTAGCTGCCCGTATCAAAATAAGGGCACCCAGAGTTTAGGTTAAAACAATAAACTCCAGGTCAGTCATGTGGCTGGTGTGAGAACTAAAACAGTTATTTAAAACTTTACTTTAAAATAAAGTAAATCAAGGGACCACGCCATATAACACGGAACGGGTTTCCTCCCAAGAATACCGGCGCATATAACAAAACAGAGCAATGCTTTTTGGAAAAATGAAGCTATTATAAGACCCAAATCCCATCACACAATGCAACACAAGCCGGAGGATAGGGTTTTACCTTATAATAGCAAAAAAAATGCTTGGTACGTGAAATTTCATCCTCTATTATTACTATAAGTGTATAGTGTCAAAACAATTTCAATCATAAGTATCAATCATAGACGGCATAAGTGCCCTATACCACTATGTCACCATATATAGGTTCTACAATCAAAACTGCAAAGTCACGTATTGGAAGTTGGATTTCCGTCTGTGAACCGAGGCCAGGGATCGCCCTCACCGCTTCGAGACAATTTATCCTACCATGTCTCAATACCCAGACTCAGGTGGGCCCTTGGAACGTCAGGGCCGGTCCACTCGATGTGGTTTAAACTTAAACCCTGGACAATGCGTTTCCCCTCCCTATGGGGCGTAAATGAGCCAAATGACTCCATCGGTCCCGTATCGACCGATATAATCGAGGCACCTCGCAATCCAACAACCACATAGGTGAAAATAATATAAATGTCAGGGCTAGTAGGTCACTGATACCACCCTTGCTAGAAGGAAACGCATGTCCTCCCTGAGGTCCTTCTCCCATTTCTGGTTCACACCGGGGTGTGAGGCTCGTGAATTAATGCTACACAAAGTTGTGCCACATAGACGGTGCTTTGAGGTGCTTTGATCATCAACCACAAGACTCTACTTTTCAACAGAAGCCTTGATCATTTGCATCTTAGCATGCCACACATGCAAACCACTCCATGCAACCGATATCCATCAATCACACAGAATGATATCCAATGTCAGACACACAGTCCATTTACAAGTCCGTTCTGGGTCTGAACGAAACCGGAGGCACCTTGTACCTCGCATATCCATCGATCTCCAAGTATGTATGGACGATCACCAACTGATTCCCTCCTCTTGGGTGTACAGCCCAATCAAGATCATCAGTAATTATCCAAATGATGTGAAGACCTTCGGTCTTCGACCACCGTCTTCATCCTCGACACATCGTCGAATCAGTTACTCAGAATGGGATAAACCTGGTCTTTCTGCATTACTCGCGTATATAATAAACAAGTGTTACACAAACACAACATACGCCTCATTCCAATTCAAAATATTCTTTTATTCAAATATTCTTATACTTTGGGAAAGGTTCCCATTAATTTTATCAAAGATAAATTCCTTAAATTTATTTTTAATCTTCCTTTGAATATCAATTCAAACCAAATTATGGTTTATCCAAACTAGTCGGGATCAACAAACCTTACCGAAGTAATCATTTGTTTTAATTTCCCAATCCCAACCTATTCATCCTATGAAGTAAAACTGATAATACTTCATATCTAACACCACGGTGTTATCGGTAAATTCAATTACCATTTCACGTTCAAATCTAATTAAAGATTTAACTATCGCCTGGAGCAAAACTGGTGATACTCCATTCTCGATCATTTCAATCCAATTAAGGATTCATTAAAACTCCACTTGGTTTTAATCTTCCCAAAAATCAATATTAATGATTGTTTAACTTGGGAAACCATATCCTGTCTTTAACTGGGTTAAAGAACCAATGTCATTTAAAACATGGTTCGCGATAAACCCGAAATCACATTCCATTCCGTCAGCCTTTAACCGTAAATTAGCAAGTGAACAATTCCCTAAGTATTAACCCCGAAGGCCAAAACCAACATCAGATCAATACCCAAGAAACCATTCATCTTAACTAATCTCCAGCTAGTTTCTGATTTTCTTAACTTCGTTGGGTCTAAGAGCAGTATTATTAAAGATACCATTCACGACAACCCAAAATCACATTCCATTAACGATGGAATCTACATGGAAAACAAATCGATATATATAATCGATATAAACTTCCATATCCGACTAATAATATAAATGGAATAACGACAACGCCTTTTAAATTCCAGATATATTAGTAGTCTTCCTCCACAGAAATTCACTTCGATTATTACCAAATCGAATTCCATTCCATTCCAATTTATTTTATTAAATTGGAAAACTTTACTTTGGAAAATCTCCTTTAAATCTTATCAAAAAGATTTATAAATTGCAAATCCCATTTCACTATAAATCGGGTTAAAGAACAAATGTCGTCAAAACACTGTTCACGATATACCCAATTCACATTCCATTAATTATCGGGTTGAAAAACAAGTGTTATTTAAACACCGTTTACGATAAACCCAAAAATCAATTCAAATTCAATTCCAACTAAATACCATTTAATTGGTATACTTCATTAAATCTAAATAAAAAGAGTTAATCTTTTTCTCAACTGGGTTTAAGAACAGTGTTAATGAAGACACCATTCACGACAAACCCAAATCCTATTTGATATTAAATACAAGGCTTTGAATAGAAAATATATCGGCTTATATTCAATATCAAATTCTACGACCAACAAATATCGTATTGGAAATAACGATATAAATATATCTTTCAAATTTCAATAACAATATCTGTATAATCACGAAATCCAACATCTAAATATTCCGAAGACAATTTCGATTCAATCCATTACAATTCAATTATTGGAAATTCTGGTTACTTTTAAAACCCTTTCAAATCCAATTTATTTATTTCAAAATAAATGGATTATAATTCTAGTTCAAAACTAGTTCGTTTCGATAAAAATCTATTTTTATCTTTTCAAATATGTAATTTTTCATCCCAATTCTTTCTAAATCATTTCTTATGATTTTACACAAATTATTGCTATTTTTAATAATTTTATCAAGGCCCGTACAGTCGATTCCCATCAATGGCCATCGAACTGCACTTACAGTGACCTTTTCCAAATTTGATTTGGACATAATTCCAAATCCAGCCGTTAGATTTCAAATCACTAATATTCGTTAGAAAACTCTTTTCGATACGAACCCAACGGTTCCAGTTTTAGGAGAATCCGACGGTCGGATCTCCCGTAATATCCGTTCGAAGTGAATGGTCGAAATTCGCGAACTGCCGCTACACGGCGCGTTCTATTTAGGCCATTATATATACATATATATATATATAATATATATTTCGTCGATTTCCTTTTAAAACGTATTTTATAAATCGTTTTAAATTCATTTTCAAAACGATTTCAACTTCCTATTCAATTTCAAATCAAAATTGAATATTCCATATCATCGATATACAAATAATAATATTTTCAAAACATTATATTTCGAAATCGTTTCCTATTCGATATTCATTATACAAATGAACAAAATCGATATAAATATCGTTCACGTCAAAATGGCGTCGATTTAATAAACACGGCTATATATATTTAAATATATTCGTGCCCATCCCAAATCGGACATCAAAATCCTATTTTTGATTCTTTTCTGAATATTGTTTGAAAATATTCGTTATTTTAAAATAATCGTTATTTTAAAATAATCATTCTTTCTGAACTGGAATCAGACACAGTCAATTAGCATACAATGTGGTTTGTATGGATTTCATACACACATGCATATAACAACAATCAGACACAGTGCATTCTACACTGCATAAGCATCAAATATAAATATTTAACGCTTATAACAGCCTGTCAATCAATCGATCGACATACAGCTAATTATTCAGACTAGTGTATGTCCAATTTCATCCCCACACCCGTGTGGGGTTTTCAAACAATCAAACACAGATTTTATTTGTGCAGTTGGGCGATGTGTAAAATTTATTGTCCCAATCCATATCAGTCAAATGTGTGCACATAAACAAATTGTCCGATTTGTTTATGAATATTTATTTTATATACACGTTAAAAAGTATATTTTTAACCAGAAAATAATTTATTCCATTCGACACCACACAATCTATATTAACGCCACAAACAACAAACAAACAAGTCGTCCATGGTCTGTGGACAACGGGTATCGGGTGCTGATAAGCATCGTCTGCATCCTAGTATATATTTCAATTAGAAAACAAATTAAAAGTGAGAAGTTCTCACCTAGAAGCTAAACCAAACGTCGCGACTCTTCTTATGTAGAAAATCTTCGCCGTGCTTCTAACGAGATCTGTTTCACGCAGTTTATATTAAAAATCTCATTTTTATTTCATATCAACATGTATAAAAATCGCATTTTTATGATATCACTTCATGTATAAAAAATTTATTTTTATATCGCTACTTTAAAATAGGAATCACATTTTTATAAGTTCTCTTTCCATATAAAGATCATATTTTTATTTCATTACATATAATAAAATCCTATTTTTATTATCATATATATATATATATATATATATAAATCATATTTTTATTCCTCTTCATAAATAAAAATCATATTTTTGTTTAAAATCTAAAATAACATCATTACCACTTTAAAAATTATTTCTTTGTATCAATGAAAATTATAACTTTATATTTATAAAAATCTTACCTTTTAAATAAATAAAAATCTAACTTTTAACATATTAAAAATAAAATCTTTATTAATTTAAAAATCAAATCTTTCTCTTCTTTCATTTAAAATCATCGTCTTTCCTCATTTAAAAATCATTCATATAAAAAATCTAAATCTTTTACATATGAAAAATCGAATCTTTGTACGTTCACTTTCATGATAAAAATCAAATCTTTACCATGTTACAAATCATATTTTGATCGCTACTATCATATAAATATTTTTCATACACGAGATCCACAATTAAAAATCGCATTTTTAATTATGTAAGCGACTAAAAGTAAATAAATTAAATGCTCACCGGACCTTGTTAGGTGGTGAAGGAGGCTTGGAGAAGGGGTGTGCTTGTTGTTGGCGGATCGAAGAAGAGAGGGGGGGTCTCAGCGGCGCTGACCGCGGATGGTGGCAGGAGGGGACTACGGTGGTCAGGGCTCGCGGTTAGGTGGTGGTGCGGTATTCGAACTAGGCGTGAGGGGTTAGGATTTCATGGCTTCTATAGGAGAAGGGTGGAGCGAGGAACGAAGGAGGAGATCGGGGAAGGGGGCGGCACGACGTTGGGGGGGGGGGAGGTCGAAGGCGGATCGCGATTGGGGGGGCCTGGAGAGATTGAGCAGTCTTCCTTTTTTTCTTTATTCTGTTAATGAACGGTGGTAAAGAGAGAGAGAGAGAGGGGGGGATAAGGTTTGACTAAGTTATATTAATATATAATTTAATTTATTTAATTTCAAAAAGCAACTTTTTAATTCGAACCCCAAATTGAACCCACCGACTGTCGTCCTTAGCTAAGTACCCCCATTCCGAACACAATGGGATTTTCCACGCAAGCCAATTTGGCCGTTATGATCAGATTCCATTTAAATTAAAATATAAATCTATATAGTAAATTTTAAATGTACATTTCAATTTACTGGGTCACATATGGACTCTAAAAATTCCAGAAAAATTATTCCTAGCTTCATATTGACGATAAGGTCCTAACGAAACTAATTTCGTCAAATTCTGAGACCGTTTGAAAAATGGCCATTTTCCAGTCGATTAAATTCAACTAAAACTGGTCAAATGCGTTTAAATTCACCACGCCCACATATTGACTTCAAAAATTATGAATTTTGAAACCTAGCAATAATTTGACATCCCGGATCCAACAAAAGTGGTTTCGTCGAAAACGAAGATCGTTTGCAAAATTTCCATTTTTAAGGGCCTATATTTCCATAGCGACTATTTTGAATTTTCAACTGGAAATAACTTTTTATTCTCACTATGAAATTTTGATTTTTCGGATTCGTTGGAAAGATATTTTCAAATAGATTCTAATATTTTTAGTTTCGCTAAAATCCATTTTATTTTGAATCCTGTACGTTCACTTGAAATTTGAAATCGAATTTTCAAACCACCGCGCCATTTTCAATTCCTTTTATAATTAAAATAAAATATTTATATTCTAACGACGATTCATATAAATACATACGTTCTAATTCTATTCAAAATAAATCTCTCGTCGTTATTATTCAAAATAAATCATTTTAAATTATCAAAATTCATCAAAATTGCTAAAATAAAAATTTTAAATTTGTTCTGATTTCCGGGTTATTACAATCTCCCCCACTTATAACTTTTCATCCCCGAAAAGGAACGAAGCTGAAAGTTGTTTAACTAACCAACTCAACTTTCATTCTTTCCATTACGGCTTAAGTTCTTCAACATTTCAGTTTCCAAGAACTTTTCAAATTTTTCAAAAATTTGGCTAACACCCTAAATTTTTGAAAAAATTCGCCATAATCTCCCCTGCACGGAAGCACCGAGAAAATCCCGAAATTGTCATACAGGCCTTTGCAATCCAAAAAGAAAAAGAAACAGCCAAGCGGCTAGCCAATCGGCTCATAAAATCATCAAAAAACCCAAGAAATACAATAAATATATACCTATTTGTTGGGCAAACAATTTTATTCCTTTGCTCTAGCCTCCTTGCTTTGACCTGTTCAATGTAAGTACATGTATATGCATGCAAATGCGACCAATTTTCAATATAACTCGCTATTTGGTTCAATTTGGCTAAAGGTTCAACATTTAATTAATCGAACAATAATCAAACAACACAATCAGCAATCAATTTGTTGATTATCATTTCAAATTCATAACTTTGATATATAATCAAAAATCACATTTTTGGGGACAAATCACAACAATAAGCCCTATCTAGTTTTGGTTCTCACACCAGTCATTGGAATCATATAGATATTCCACCTTCAAAACTCGAACCCAGACACTAATGATGAGGCCTCATCATCAGAATATATTATATATATAATACATATTTCGTCGATTTCCTTTTAAAACGTATTTTATAAATCGTTTTAAATTCGTTTTCAAAACGATTTCAACTTCCTATTCAATTTAAAATCAAAATTGAATATTCCATATCATCGATATACAAATGATAATATTTTCAAAACATTATATTTCGAAATTGTTTCCTTTTTTATATTCATTACATAAATGAATAAAATTGATATAAATATCGTTCACGTCAAAATGGCGTCAATCTAATCAACACAGCTACATATATTTAAACATATTCGTGCCCATCCAAAATCGGACATCAAAATCCAATTTTAATTCTTTTCTGAATATTGTTTGAAAATATTCGTTATTTTAAAATAATCGTTATTTTAAAATAATCATTCTTTCTGAACTGGAATCAGACACAGTCAATTACCATACAATGTGATTTATATGGATTTCATACACACATGCACATAACAACAATCAAACACAGTCAACCATCACCCAAAGTGCATTCTACACTGCATAAGCATCAAATATAAATATTTAACGCTTATAATTTCCTGTCAATCAATCGATCGACATACAACTAATTATTGGGACTAGTGTATGTCCAATTTATCCCAACACCCGTGTGGGGTTTTCAAACAATCAAACACATGTTTTATTTGTGCAGTTGGGCGATGTGTAAAATTTATCGTCCTAATCCACATCAGTCAAATGTGTGCACATAAACAAATCGTCCAATTTATTTATAAATATTTATTTTATATACACATTAAAAATTATATTTTTAACCATAAAATAATTTATTCAACCACAAACAACAAACATACAAGTCGTCAATGGTCTGTGGACAACGGGTGTCGGGTGCTGCTAAGCACCGTCTGCATCCTAATATATATTTCAACCAAAAAACAAATTAAAAGCGAGAAGTTCTCGCCTAGAAGCTAAACCAAACGCCACGACTCTTCTTATGTATAAAATCTTCATCGTTCTTCTAACGAGATCTGTTTCACGCAGTTTATATTAAAAATCTCATTTTTATTTCATATCTACATGCATAAAAATCGCATTTTTATGATATCACTTCAGTATAAAAATTATATTTTTATAACGCTACTTTAAAATAGGAATCACATTTTTATAAGTACTCTTTCCATATAAAGATCATATTTTTATTTCATTACATATATAAAAATCCTATTTTTATTATCATATATATATATATATATATATATAAATCATATTTTTATTCCTCTTCATAAATAAAAATCATATTTTTGTTTAAAATCTAAAATAACTTTATTACCACTTTAAAAATCATTTCTTTGTATCAATGAAAATTATAACTTTATATTTATAAAACTCTTACCTTTTAAATAAATAAAAATTGAACTTTTAACATCAGAAAAATCAAATCTTTATTTATTTCAAAATCAAATCTTTCTCTTCTTTTGTTTAAAATCATCGTCTTTCCTTATTTAAAAATCATTCATATAAAAATCTAAATCTTTTACATATGAAAAATCAAATCTTTGTAAGTTCACTTTCATGATAAAAATCAAATCTTTACCGTGTTACAAATCATATTTTGATCGCCATTATCATATAAATGAAAAATCATATTTTCATACACGAGATCCACAATTAAAAACTGCATTTTTAATTATGTAAGCGACTAAAAATAAAAAATTAAATGCTCACCGGACCTTGCTAGGTGGCGAAAGAGGCTCGGAGAAGGGGTGTGCTTGCTGTTGGCGGATCGAAGAAGAGAGGAGGGGGGTCTCGGTGGCGCTGACCGCGGATGGTGGTAGGAGGGGACTGCGGTGGTCAGGGCTGGCGGTTAGGTGGTGTTGCGGTCTTCGAACTAGGCGTGGGGGGTTAGGGTTCGCGGTGGCTTCTATTGGAGAAGGGTGGAGCGAGGAACGGAGGAGGAGATCGGGGAAGGGGACGGCGCGACGTTGCGGGGGAAGGTCAGAGGCGGATCGCGATTGAGGGGGGGATAGAGAGATTGAGCGGTCTTCCTTTTTTTTCTTTATTCTGTTAATGAACAGTGGTAAAGAGAGAGAGAGGGGGGATAAGGATTGACCAAGTTATATTAATATATAATTTAATTTCAAAAGAAACTTTTTAATTCGAACCCCAAATCGAACCCACCAACTGTCGTCCCTAGCTAAATACCCCTATTCCGAACAAATGGGATATGCCACGCAAGCCAATTTGGCCATTATGGTAGGTTTCCGTTTAAATTAAAATATAAATCTATATATTCAATTTTAAACGTACATTTCAATTTACTGGAGTCACATACGGACTCTAAAAATTCCAGAAAAATTATTCCTAGCTTCGTATTGACGATACGGTCCTAACAAAACTAATTTCTTCAAATTCTGAAACCGTTTGAAAAATGGCCATTTTCCAGTCGATTAAATTCAACTGAAACTGGTCAAATGCGTTTAAATTCGCCACGCCCACATTTTGACTTCAAAAATTATGAATTTTTAAATCTAGAAATAATTTTACATCCCGGATCCAACAAAAGTGGTTTCGTCAAAAAAGAAGGTCGTTTGCAAAATTTCCATATTTAAGGGCTTATATTTCCATAGCGACTATTCTGAATTTTCAACTGGACATAACTTTTTATTCTCGCTATGAAATTTTGATTTATCGGATTCGTTGGAAAGATATTTGCAAATAGATTCTAATATTTTTGGTTTTGCTAAAATCTGGATTATTTTGAATCCTGTACGTTCACTTGAAATTTGAAATCAAATTTTCAAACTACCACGCCATTTTCAATTCCTTTTACAATTAAAATAAAATATTTATATTCTAACGACGATTCAGATAAATACATACGTTCTAATTCTATTCAAAATAAATTTCTCTTCGTTATTATTCGAAATAAATCATTTTAAATAATCAAAATTCATCAAAATTGCCAAAATAAAAAATTTAAATTGGTTCTGATTTCCGGGTTATTACATAAATGCTTTGCTGACCAAATAGTTCACTGTGAACTCTGACACTAGTGGATTATGTAATGTAAACCAATCAAAGTTTGTTGGAGAATGCAGTAGCAACGTCTTTGAGAATCATGAAATCGACACTAAAGATCAAGCCGACAAGTGTGTTGTGACAACTAGAGATAATGTTATTGAGCATCAAGTGTCCAACACAGTTTTTGATCCTTCACCACAGCAAGTTTTGAATATTTCCTTTGCTAATATCATGTCCCCACTTGCTAACTCTTTCCATTTCAACCCAAGGTTTTTAAATAAATCTAATTCTCCTATTAGATCAAATTCAAATGCTAATATATTCACTTCTTCATGCAGGTCCAAAGACTTTGTTTTGCAACAAAATAAAGAGGTCATAGAAGAGAAGGATTCTCCCACCTCTTCAACTAAGAAAAATATCAAAGCTAAGCAAGCAAACCCATATGCGATTTGGTGCCTCATGCTGAATACAAGGCGTCTCCTCCTCTTCCTGCTGCTGGATTGGAAACTAGCATCTCTTCTCATTCGGGCTTCTCTCTCCCAAGCTACATCACTAGGAGCAAGAGGAATGAAATGTTGAAAGGGAAGCTCTTCAACAATGACTAATAGCAAGATCTTTATGTTTTTGGACCTAGTTGGTTCATGCTTCTGATTTATGTAAATCTAAATGGTGAGTTAGGCGTGTGACATGCTTTTTGATGTTAATCTCTTATTTGGCCCCTATGGGTTATGTATAAGTAAGTTTGTACTACACTATGTTACAGGCTTCGCTATGTAGAAGAGTTGGTTGTTGTTTGTAATTGATATACTTGTTGTATATCACTTGGCTACCATGTATATATTATTTTTATACAATAAAAAGTATTACAGATCACTTTAAAATTAGCCAGTCAGCCTTGCTAAAAAAAATTACACAAAGTAAATGTAAATATTTGTAAAATTTAGTTCTAATCTTGCTAAAATAAAGTTTAATGACCTAAAAGTGCTATGAATGTGTTTATATCTTTGAAGTGTTGCATGATGTTAAAAATTGCAACGTATAAAGAGAAATAGTGTGTGTTAATGTAAAAACGGTTGAATCATGGTTTAAACTAAGCTAATAATTAATTTCAATCGCTAACGCCTAAACTTATGCTATCATATGCTAATCACCTTAATTAGTCCACTAATTATTGTGTTAAGAGGGAAAAGTCTAGAAACCAAAATACTGAGTGCATTCCTTTCTTCTTCAAATATAGCCTCCTATTTTCAAATTACAATGAAGAGAAGAATCAGCTAAAGCCATCTCTAAGCTAAATCGAAGCCACCAAATTCCTCAAAAAATGAATCTAGGTTGCTAACTCCATCAAATAACAGGTAATCATCTCAAAAACTAGTTTTTATTTCATCAAAAATCTTCGATATTTCATCAAATAATATCAACACCAATAGTAGTTTATATCGATTAGTCAATAGTAATCTCTAACAATAATTCAAACTAAGTATTTAACCAAAATTGATTAAATAGATGTCTGCTGAAAATGTTCGGCGTTTATCTTGAAATCCGGCTCATCGTCGAGTCCATCTACCGCCTTCATCACGAAATCCTACAGTCGTCAAGTTTGTTCACTGCCTTTAATTCGATACTCATTTCACGAAGCTTTTTCGGGAAATTATTCTAATCCTGGGTCACAAATAGTTGGAATATACAACCAAATTACGCAAACAAGCAACCATGCAATCAATAGTCCTTAAATGTCTGAAACAACAAACAAACATCCATGGTATCATCAATGGAATTAATAACATCTATCTATAACATTCAAAGTGGGATGTGGGCCAAAATGTCCTAAGTCTAGCGATATTGAAAAATAGGAGAAGATATGATACTTAATCTTAAAACATTTTTAAACACTTTCTAATCGATTTTTAAATTTATTAGCTACATTTTATTATGTTAGAAATCCTATTTAAAATTCAATTTATTTTAAAAACACATCTTTTATACTGTATGAACAATTATAGAAAAGTGAGAGACGATATCGCTCGCTTTAACCAAATTAGCACAAACGTGCTCTACAACGTGAGGCTCGCTAATACGAGTCTAAGAATCAACATCCAAATTAGACCTTGTATCCACAATATATAAAGATACAAGTTTTGGGACTTAAATCGACACTAGCTAAATAAAATCATACTTACTTAAATGTTAGCTATCTCATTAGCACTAACAAGTCTTCTTCCCTAATGTTATTTCCTGCAGCTATGAATACACACATGAGAAACCCAAATAAAACCGTGCAACCCAATCAATGATACAAAGTTCTGATCGATGAAAACCAAATCTGAAAACACTATTGCGATCCTCTCCAAAAGCCGGACCTGCTCATACCTATGTCGCTACACTCAACGTTGTCTAGAAAGTCACGACCCAAAGCGAGGTCAGCCTAGGCCAATGCCGATGTGTTGCAGGTGATCGAATCACCTAAAATCTTTGTCTCTAAAGCCTCTCATGATGCTCAATTAAGAAACAATCAACACTCGCATATCTCTACTCAATGCTTTAAGCAAGTTGAATCCTAGTCGCAGCCTTATGAAATGTCCATCTCTAACATCAGGATCACGCCGAGAATATAGGGATGCATGCGAAGATATTCATGACGAGTTCATTTAAGGTTGTTTCACATTTTTCTGATGAGTATAACCGAGATACTAATTTTTGAATTGATAAAGGGGAGTGTCCATGGCAAAGTAATGGAACATTAAAAATAGAAAAAGGGGGATCTTAAGAGAGAGGCCGGGTTCAAGAATGTGTGCATAGGATTTAATATTATGTAATTGTCTTATTTCATTTTCAAGAGAAATCAATGCGCATTTCCACCCCCATAGGACAAAACGATACATCTGATCATCATGAAACTTGACGACTTATATCATCTCAATGATATGGTTCTGGTGGTATAAATTTCATCATAATATGAGATTGTGCTCTAAAACAATAATTTTATGCGTATTTCGAGATAGTTTTGATCCTCAAATCTCCCGATCTGTAAATATAGCGATCCATATACTTTTTCCCAACATAATGAACAAGCCATACTCAATGGAACTAATCTCGAGTTCTAATTCGATTGTTTATGAAAAATCACCTTTTGGAACCGTCACTCAAATAATTAACGATTAATATTTAAATATCCAATTGTTAAAATACGACCCGTTACAATGCTTACTACGATTGCCTACATAGGATTTCTGGTGACTCTATGCCTCTTTCATCCTCTATCTGATAAGAATAATCTTCTCAAAGACTTCACAAATGTAGTCGGGGATAAACATCAGCTTTTTCTCGAACTCTAACTAACATGAAGGTGATCGACATGGCCTTCCGTATAAGACTTCAACTGATACTGGACCGATAGCTGTTGTTATAAGTAAACTCGATGAGACAAAGATGATCCTCCCAAAAACCACCATAGGCAAAAATACATGCACGAAGTAAGTCTTCCATGGTACGATTCACCGCTCAGTTTATCCATCAGAATATGGGAGGTAATCAATACTAAAACTAGGGCTGTCAACGTATGCTTTCGGATACGGATAATGCCATATTCGTATCCTTATCTATATCCATTTAATTTTCGGATATCGAATATTCGTATCCACTTAATTTTTGGTTTGGATGGTATCGGATAATTATCTGCTCCGCCAGTAATTAATATCAATTAAAAAGTTTAGATCAACATAAAATAATTTTTATAGTAATGTTTACAAAAAATACTAGGAAATAAAAAATGTGATGATGAAACATTGTTTTATACTAATATCCATAAGCATATCACAAAATATTCCAAAATTAAAAATTAAAACTGCCATTTTTCACTAAAAATGGACAAAAATTTATATCGTAGTAACATCCAACAGGTATAAAATAACTATTAATTCTATTTTTCTGTTTTGAGTTATATATGTATATTACATCAATTAGTCGGACAGATATTTTTGGGATGCGAATACCATTATAACCATATCCTTATCCGAAAAGCTTTTCGGATATCGGATATTCATATCCGCTTTTCATATAATGCCGGATAACATATATTTTTTATATTTTCGGATACGGATTCTGACGAATATCGGATTTTTATGGTATTCATTGACAGTCCTAACTAAAACTTAGCTTTGTGTCCAAAGCTATTTTGGAGACTTTACTGAAAGTTGCTTGTAAGGATCACGATTACATACAATAGACCTAGGAATATCGTGTAATTGCACGATTTCCGTAATATAAAGCTCGAAAAGAAGATATGTCATCCTATTAGATTTTATAGGATTGAAATGAGCAGACTTAGTCAGATGGTCCACTACCGCTTAAATGCTGCTATGGCCCGAACTTGAACAAGATAAGCCATCAATAAAGTCCATAGAAATATGATTTTGCTTCCACAATGGGATCTACAAAGGTTGAAGAAGACCAATGGGTCATTGATGTTCGGCCTTAACGAGATGACAAGTAATGTAATTACTTACATAACTTGCCACGTCTTGCTTCATACCATCCTAGTAATATAAGCGATGCACATCAACACACATAGTATACTTAGTATAGTAACACTCAGCTAAAATGTAATGTCTAAGATTAGAAACGGAAGGAACAAATGGTAGGTTCTTCTTGCAAAGACAATCAAGCATATCGACACTAAAACCACTTAACTTCTCATTATATGATTCAGAATGACAACACTGAATAAGAAATACAAGATCTGAATCAAGTCGTTATGGCTTGGAAATATGATCCAATAAGCTGGGTCGTTCATCTATGCTGAATAATAAGACAGGAGAATCTGAAGATGGAGCATGATCTCTAATATCTCAATAAGAAAGTGTCTCTAAGATGTTTCACTCTACTATCATCATGGAAACTATAATTGACTGCTTACAACTTAATGCTTCAGCAACTCGATTCCTTTTTCCATAAGTATAATGGATATTGAAGTAATAGCAAGCGAGGAATTCAAGCCAACAATGTATGCTGATCTCCTTCTGGGTGAATAGATATTTGAGAGACTTACGATCGGTATTGAGAATGAAGTGCTCGACCAAAAGGTAATAACGTCGTATCTTCAATGCATAGGCAATGGTGGATAACTTTAAGTCATGTGTAGCATACCAAAACCCATTCGGATGCAACTACCAAAAATCATAGGTAACTACCTAATCTCACTGCATAAGCATGGCACTAAGGCCACTATAACTAACAATGGTGCAAACGATTATGTCTTGGTTCCCTTTTGGGAATCACCAGAATAGGTGCATAAGTAGGAAGCTTTTTCACGTTTTGAAAAGAAGCTTCCATTTATTGGACCAAATAAAACAAATGCTATTTCTTATAAGGTTAGTGCAAGGGAGCACAATGTGGGAAAAGTCTTAATGAAGCGATGGTAATAACCGGCAATAAAAGGAAACTGCCATTCTCTATGACATTCTAGGGCCACTCCCAGTTCTGAATGGCTTCAATCCTTAAATGATCGACCGAAATGAATAAAAAGATGCTACATAGCCTAGAACCTTGACCTTATTCTCCCAAAAGTGAAACTTTGAGAATTTGGCCTTTAACTAGTGGTTGCAAAGAATATTCAACACTACCTAAAATGCAAGCGTGGTCAGCTTCAGACTTAAAGTATACAAGAATGTCGTCGATGAATACCAAGACGAATATACCGAGATATTCTGAAAGTTCTTGATTCATAAGATAGAAGAAATAGGCTTAGGAATTTGTCAAATTAAACAACATGACAAGCCACTCATGTGAACCATATCAAATGCGAAATGTTGTAAGAGGAATGTTGTCCTCCGCAACTTGCAACTGATGAAATCCTGTAGCATGGTCAAACTAAGAAAAAACCTTAGCATCACTCATTTGATTGAACATGTCATCAATCATAGGCAATGGATAGAGATTCTTGATGATTAACTTTTTAAGCTTGTGATAATTGGCGCAAAGCCTAAAAATTCCCTTAGATTTCTCTACGAATACAACCGCGATACCCCACGGCAAAGAGCTAGACTATATACACCATTTACCTTCATGCTATGACAATTACTTCTTGAGTTATGCATTCTCTTTAGTCTACATCCTCATAGGAGGCCGACTAACCCGTTGTGCACCTAGAACAAGGTCAACCTGGAACTCAATCTCCCGGTTGGGTGGAAAATCTGAAACAACCTCAAATATATCAACAACTTTGCAAATTATTGGAATCTAAGACATTTCATCCTCAACTCAGGATTCAAGAGCAAATAGAGATGCCTTGGAATCATCCCTAGAAGAAAATTACAATTTCACAACACTAAACAAGTGCAATTAATGTATTTTAATAATGTTTATCATAATATTGTTATATCCTAAGTTGTGAAAGATGGGTTCCCTTTTACAATGTTTAATTTACTGTTGTATAAAACATTGTAGAAATGTTGGTCATAACGAAATATGAATATAATGAAAACATCAAAAAAAAGAAACTATTTACCATGTTTTGCAAATGTTATGAGATTGCCAAAGACAACATATTTCAAATATGTTGGCAAGCTTCACGAAATTACTTGCAACATGGAATCCTCCCTATTGAAATGCATAAAGCTTCACGCTACATCAATCAACATAGTGTGTTATACCAAAGAGGATTCTCTGTTCCATTATTCCGTTATGTACCCCACAACAACGCCAAACGTGTATTAATGATGTACGCGAAGGTGAGTACGGTGATGATACCGAGGACAATAGCAAAGAATATTCTCTACTATGACTATTTTTGGCCAACTCTTGAATGGAATGTAGTTGATTATCTCGTAAATGTGACAAGTGCCAAAGATTCTCCAAGATTTCGAAAGTCTCATCTACAAAGCTTATATAGATGGTCATTTCATGCCCATTTGCAATTTGGTGAATCGACATCAATGGCAAAAGGAGATGCATGATATGCTATAGTCACACTTGATTACTTCACCCAGGGTTGAAGCTGAGCCTCTTACTATAATCACAGCCAAAAATTTAATCAACTTTGTTCTTTGCAACATCATATGCCATTTTTTAGTTTCCAAGACAATCATTTTTGATAATGTGACACAATTCAAAAGTTTTGAGTTTAAAGATTTCTATGGGCGCGGTCGCATCGAGAAATGGTTTTCGGCAATAGCTTATCCTCGAGCTAATGGACAATTCAAGCAGTTAACTAGATCATCAAGTCCATCATCAAGAAGCATTTGGAAAAGGCCGGAGGCAAGTGGGTAGATGAGCTTCCCTCTAAAACTACAACTTCCATTGGATGTTTTCACTATTCTCCGATGAATCATCAGGAGTAGTGAACTCAAGGATGAAACCTGCCAAGGCCTGCCCTTGGATGGCTCTTCGAGAGATAAAGGTCAACTCGAACTAGCTTAATTCGATGTACCATTTCGGGAGTCGCCCAGATGTGTCATGTCGTTGGAGTACTTATTGTGGCAGCTAGTTATTGTATACCTTGATGGAATGTGATTTGAAATATCGGTGAAGCTTCAGATAGTTTCTTTCAACTCCTGTTAACCTCTTGCTGACGTAACAAACTGACCTCTGGGCCTGATATTCTTCACATACAAGTGTCGAGCTAATAGTATGCATTAAAACATCCAAATATATGAATAAGTCTTCGCGGTCCATAGGCTTTGACAAAAAATAGAAGGCCTTTCCAAGTTATTCAAGAGATCCTAGAATGCAGCGACATGTTCCTGTGTCCAAAAAAAGTTGCGCTTCCCTTCTTAATCAGTTCGAAGAATGGGATGGACTTGTCGATTGCTTTCAAAATAAATCGACTTAGAGCAACAACTTTCCCATTGAAACTTTGGACGTCCTTCATGTTCTTTGGAACCTTTGATCCTTCGGATAGCATTAATCTTGCCAATATTCGTTTTAATCCCTTATGAATTAAAAATAAAACCCAAGAATTTTCCCGATGTAATGATAAAAGAGCATTTCAAAGGAATGAGTTTCATGCTGTATTTTCCAAGATCACTGAACATATCTACAAGGTCGTCGACGTTGCTATTCGATAGCCATGTTTTCAAGATCATGTCATCCACATAGACTTCCATGGATCTCCTAGTTTGGTCGTTAAACATTTTGTTGACCAATCGTTAATAGGTGGCTCCAACATTCTTCAGATCGAAGGGCATTACAATAGAGCCCAAGATCGATATTGAAGGAAGTATTATCCTAATCAGGGACGTGCATAAGGATCTGATTATAACCCAAGTATGCATCCATGAATGATAGAAGCCGGTAATAAGCAGTAGAATCAATGAGTTAGTCAAGCTTTGGTAATAGGAAGCTGCTCTTTGGGCATGCTTGATTTAAATTAGAATAATCAATGCATGTTTGCTGCTTCCTGTTTGACTTCCTTACCAAAACAGATTTGGAGACTCATTCCGGGTAGATGGCATTGCGGATAAAGTTGTTATCAAGTAGCCTATACACCTTCTCTTTAAGTGTCGTCAATCTCTCTAACCCTAAGATTTGGCTTTCTGCTTTAATAGAAGGAACTTTGGGTTGATACCAAGCATGAGAGACATGATCCCTTGTGCGATGTCGTACATGTCAGAGTGGGTCCAAACTAAGATGTATAAATTGGTCCATAAGAATTCAGTGAGTTCCACTCTAATGGTTGGATGGAGATGGGATCTAATCTTCAAGACCCAAGAAGGGTCAGATTGGTTGATCGGAATGTTGATGGGAGGCTACACTAGAGTAGCCCTCTCATATTCACGCTCTTTTTCTTTCCATGGGTCAAGATCTTAGGAAAGACAACAACATCTATGAGTCAGGCCTTGGACATTGGCTGCTACGCATTGAAACTTTAGGTGTAGAGTGCCATATCTACACATTTTCCTTTCTCATGGTTCATAGCATCCTTCCATTCTATGAGCTAGCAGGCCTTCGTTGTTACTTTGTCTAATCGGAGAATTCCATGCCCGTTTTCAGTTGGAAATTTCATAAGTAAGCACCAAGGTGCTATACAGATTTGGAATTCTGCGAGGGTCGGAGATCCCATAAAGACATTGTAGGGAACGTCAATGGCGATAAATGTGAGGATCCTAAATATGCTTCGATCCCCATCACCAAGTTGTACCGGCAGTTCGAAAAGCCTGATTAGCTAGTTTGAAGCATCATTGAGGCCATGAATAGTAGCATTGCAGGGCTTCCATTCTTTGGCCACTAGTTTCATTTGGTCATAAGCCTTTTTAAAGATAATTTTCACGGAGTCGTCTGAATCAACAAGGATCTTCTTGACATAGGCTTGTCCAATGTAGGTTGAGATGACAAGGGGATCTATAGTTGGAGGCTCAACTCTTGAAGATGCCCTTTCTCTGAAGATAATGTCATCATCACATGTTGTCTTCTACAGCTTGGTCGGGATTGTCTCATCTGTGGAAAGGCACTCCCATAATTGGCATGCTTAATTGCACTCATGTATTCCTTCATACATCTGAAGCTATCACTCAATAGGTGAGGACCGTCGCTAATTATGTTAATGACATACCCTCCTGAGGGGGTCTAGGATTTGATCGCCCGTATGCCGCTTGATTCTAAGGTGGTACGAGTGCTGAAGGACATGCGGCTCCACCCGTTGGAGATGGATTCTGAACATACTGCTCGAGACGCTTTTCACGAATGAGCTTTTCAATAGAATCTTTGAGATGTCGACAACCATCGATATTATGGCTGAACATCTTGTGAAACATACAGTAGTTTCTAGACTGTTTTTTTCTTTCCATGGATTCCCTGGGATTGGGCTTCATATATTGCATGGTGTTGCAGGTCTTTAAACACGTGGTCTCTAGTTGAGTATTCATTGGAGTGTACACTTCGTAACAAGGAAAGCGATTGCTTTTCCTAGACTCATTCTTCTTATCATGATTGTCAGGATCATTGTTATTTTTCTTGGGTTTATTCTGGGCATTTCTATTACCCATTCCAAAGCTTTCTCTAGTCTGTTTAGCAAAGACACATTTGGAATAGTGCCCTGATGTGGGTTGTTACAATGTCCACTGTGGGCAGCTTGGTTCCTATGCAACTTTTCTTGGCATAGGAATTGATTGGCCTTCTCATAGAAAATGTAACACCCCGTAATTTTAAAATGGGACATAAGAGATAATTCAAGAATAATTAATCTTTAAAAGAAGAAATAAGGGAAGCGGGTTACGCCATTGCGTTCGTCGCGGAATTCTACTTGAGATAGAGTCTGAGTTTGCGTAAAACAAATACAGTATGAAGAAGTTATAAAGGTTAGAAGATTTCAATTTAAACCAGAATTAAAATAAAATATTCAAAACAGCGAAGTCGGGAGAAGGAAACGCGAAGCCGACCACGATTGGGTGTCGACTCGAGTCCCGCTGGGTCGACACCTATGTCGACTTAGGCCCTTTGGGGTCGACACCGGGGTCGACATAGGTGTCGACCCCCCTGTAGGGGTGGACCCCATCCGCCAGATCAGGACAGTGACGATTTTTGGTGTCTTAGGGCATATGTGGCTTGTTGTGATTGGCTCGGTGAGGTGTCTTTTGACTTGGATGGTTTAGATTGATCCTAGATCAATCTAAAGGCTAGAATTAATCCTAGACATCTATATATACATCTCTAAACCTAAACCCTAATTCATAACAATTCCTTATGATGACTCTATGCTGCTGAACTCTCAATTCTCTTAGACGCCGCCTCAAAAACCTAAATCATATTAGAAGTTCTTCATCAACTACCAACTTTGAAGCTTAATCGACATCAAATTAGAGTTTCTGCAACAAAAACGATTCAATTTTCTTTTATAATCCTAGCAATGTAAGTTCACGTTATTTTCAGATTTAAATACCTAATTGTAATCTTGGCATGTAAAAAAATGAATCTAAGTCCATGCTTGATGATAAGACAATCTTTTCAGATTTATCCTTATCTTTCTATTGAATCCATGATTTTACATGCCTAAGAAGTTATTATATCGATACAATCATGCCTATCTTTGTTGTACATCAGGCATATAATCCTTTTTGGTTCATGATGTTATTCTTATGCCTGCGAGAATGATTATATCAGTTTATTCAAGAATCTATCTTTGTTGGATCTAAATTTCCTGTATTAGGTCTGTTGTTACATGCCTATTCTTATTTTTAAGCTTCTTCTCTCTCTTCCCCTATTTTCCTTTTTCTTTTATGAACTTGGGTTACCTTTGAACCTAGGTTGAAATCGCGAAATACGAACGATTGGAATATGGGGAATATTTTGGTATAACCTATTTTGGTTAAATATTAGGCACAATGTATTTGGTGAAATAATTGGGCATAACATATTCGGTGAAATTGTTGGGCATAACTTGTAATCGCTATTGGGGCATTATTATCACTATAACTGCAAGTTTGGGTTAACTGGCATGTAAACCAAGTTTTGGGCGTAAACTGCAAACTGAAATATTAAAACTAGATTGGGTATAACTATTGGTTGGGACGCCAAGCAGAATGTATATTGCGATTTTGGGGTATGACTATTATTGTAAATTTAGGAAGATTGGGTGTAGCCTATTTTGATTTTTAACTTGTAATTGAATTTGTTGGGTATAACTTGAGAATTGAAAAATGACTAGTTTTGTGCAATTGGGATAATTAGCATGTAAAATTTAGACTTGGACATATATGATAAATATGTAATTTGGCTAAAAGATGAACATGCCTAACCCGAGGTTAGATGGAGTTGCGGTGTAAAACTGCCCAGAACCGCCCGGCACATCCAGTAACCGCAACAACACAGATCTAATGTGAGAGATTAGCGCATTTACCCCAAAACCCGAGGTTAGAATGAGTTTGCAGTAGAAGCCTGCCCGGAACCGCCCGGCACATACAGCAACCACAAACAACAGTTCTAATGTGATAGGTTAGGGCATTAATAAATTAATTAATGCCAATAAACAAACATGCTAAGAATGATAAGTTTAATCAACAAATGAATAGGCGACACTTAACCAATACAACATGTTAATTAGACAAGTGAGTGGGGTTAAGTAAATATAAAACACTTAACCATTATAGACAAGAAGGTGGGGTTAAGTAAATTTAGAACTCTTAACCGTTATACATGTTAATTAGACAAGAAGGTGGGGTTAAGTAAATTTAGAACACTTAACCGTTATAACATGTTAATTAGACAAGTGGGTGGGGTTAAGTAAATTTAAGAACACTTAACCGTTATAACATGTTAATTAGACAAGTGTGAAGGGTTAAGTTAACCAATATAACATGATGAATGAACATGGTTAAGTTAACAGGAAACACTTAACCAGTACAACATGATGAATGAGAAAGGTTAAGTTAATAAGAAACTCTTAACCAATATAGCATGATGAACGAGTTGGGTTAAGTTAATAAGAAACACTTAACCAATATAACATGATGAGTGAATAGAGTTAAGTTAATAGGAAACACTTAACCAATACAACATGATGTGTGGGTGGGTTAAGTTAACATGAATGGAAAACACTTAACCAATATTACATGAACAAAGTGGATAGGGTTAAGGCAAGCTTAATCGATAATACATATTGACTTGATAAGTGGGAGGGTTAAGTAAACCTTGGGTAGGTGGGTAATATTTGTATATATAGGCCCACAAACTTAACCGTTAAATAAACATGTTTGAATCAGTGGGAGGGTTAAGTACATCTCATGTTGGTAGGTAATATTAGTATATATAGGCCCACAAACTTAACCAATAGGAAACCTTAGTAACGGGGACCCATTTCAGCAGTAACCCTCATAGATGTATCATGGCACCCCGAACTAGGCAGGGTGGGGCACGATTACTAGGCTGATTATAAGAGGTCAAAGTAGCGGCAAGTGGTGCAGCAGTGCAGGTTCCGACGGGATCATGGGCGTGCACGTATTCCGGAGTGGAAGAATTAGCCACTAGGCATCAGTAGATATAAAGATATGCATCTTAATCGTGTCGGGTTGCCACCTTTGGGCTTGATACACCCTACGGTGGGAACAACACAGGTATCTATAAGCAGAGGGCGGAGCGACACAAACTAGAACTAGATCGATACAAGTAGGAGCCGATCGGTTAAGGTAGTAAGGATACATCTAACATCTTCATGGCAATTAGGCTAATTGAGGTAAGATCCTCATACTAGACGTAAACCTGAAGGCTACCACAATTGCGGGGTTGGGATCACCTTATTATATAAAACAGGATACTAGTTGGGACACTAGTAGGGAGTACGAACCATTCTATAAAAGATACTAGTTAGGATACTAGTTAGTTGGTGCAGAGATATAAAAATTAGAATAACAGGGTAGTAGCGAAGCAGAGAAAGAGTAGAAGCGCATTCGGTTTATCTTGCCTTATCATATCTTATGCTAATCTTATGTTATCTTGTTATCCTTGTTGTCACGTATTGTCTTATATTCAGTTTATTCATGTCATGTTACTTTTACCTGTTTACATACTGAAAGTCACTAGACTTACCAGGCTTTATGTCTGGCCTGTTTTCTTTCGTCTTCTTTTCTTTCGTTTCCCCCCAGGTAGTCAGGGAGGGAATAACTTAGCTTAGTTTAGACCGTTTCTCTTTTCAAGCTAGGAGATTCTGTGATGTATGGCTTGGAACCTCTTATCTTTGGCTATGGCTGTGGTTGCACTTTAATTTAGGGACTTGTGCTACTTTGCTATGTTTTATGCTTCGTATATACTTGGAATTTTTTGAATCATGACAGAAGTTTTATGTAATACTTTCAAGTATGATTGAGTCAATTGTTGTAAAAGTTTGACTGAATTACATTGCTTATAAAATGACTTTGTTTTCCACTGCTTTATTTGTCTGTCTTGTAATTTATCTGCATCTTTTACCTATAATGCTTCACTAAAGTTAATGCATTCCCTTTATGAGTGAAATTAATGAACGTGGGGTGTTTCATTTGGTATCAGAGCTGAAGATTACTGGATCAGTTAAATGATTTGGAAAATTATTTTCAAAACGGTTTTAAAAGAATCATTTTCAAAAGAAAAGTTTTGTTTTAAAGGCATATTCCCCAAAGCCATATGCACTATCTTTTGATCCTCTGTTTGAATCCTTGTTTCCTTCTTTCCCGAGTCTCCGGGGCTCCTGGCTTTCTGGGGGGTAACCTCATCGCAGCATGGTTCCGTAGACTTGATGAGACTACGACACATGTCAAAGGGCGAAGAAGTGCCCAACTTCCATCTATAGCCTCAGTAGTTTCACCTACGGCTAATTTTCTTTCAAGCTTTATAGGGTTCTCCATGCGATGGAGGCAGCTTTCGAGAGACTTTTCAACATGTTATACAAGGATGACAAAGATGAGAATGAGGGAGTTTGGCTAAGGAGCACAACCCAAGGATGAGAAACTCATGGATATGGACTTGGTTCACAAAGGAGGAAATAATAGAAAAATCTAAGACAAGAGGAAGTGTCGTTATTATGGTATAACGGGTCATATAATTAAGGAGAAGGGCAAGAACAAAGGACAGGATTTTCAGGAGGGAAAGTGCATGCTTTCATCGCCAGCATACCTGACAGAGAGGTAGTAAAGTTTCTATTGAAAAAGTCTAATTTTTCTTTTTGATCATCCTGTTAGTACTCTTTCTGATTTTAGCGCTTCACATTCGTTTATATCTGCTTCCATAGTTGAGTCTCTGCACCTTAGTGCTTGTATAGTAGAAGATCCTATTATTGTCTCAAATCCAATTGATGGTTCGGCTCATTTATCTTTGGTTTGTGAGGATTTGAGAATAGGTATATTAAGTATTGAGTTTAAATGTAATGCTTATGTTTTTTGGTTTCATGGGCTATGGGTTGATTCTAGGCAAGGATTGGTTAGCTAGTAATTGTGAAAGGAGGGTAGTTAGGCTTTTGACTTGCCTCGGGAATACCCTCGAGATTTCGTGCGATCCTAAGGGATCAGTTTGGCTTAGCTACCTAGAATCACTTGATGCATCTATCGACGATTTGCGATCCGTTAGAATAGTCCATGAGTATGCAGATGTTTTTAATCAAGTTAGGGGTTTGTCTCCTAAAACGCGAGAAAGACTTCCACATATATTTAGTTGACAATGCAAAGCCAGTTGCATTACCTGTACGACACATGGCTCCAAGGGAAAGGAAGAGCTCAGTAAACAAGTAAAAGAGTTACTTGGGAAAGGGTTTATAAGGCAAAGTATTTCCGAATAGGGGTTCTCCAGTTGTTTTCGCTACAAAGGCGGATGGTTCACTTCGCTTATGCATATATGATATTTTGGTTTTCTCTAAGAGTGAGGAAGAACATGCTTTGCATCTAAGGGAAGTCTCAGATACCCTCCGAGCACATCAACTAAAAGCTAAGTTTTCCAAATGTCATTTTTGGCGGAAAGAGGTGAGGTTCTTAAGACACGAGGTCTCTAAGGAAGGGATAGCAGTGGATCCCGAAAAGGTGGCGGCAATCCAAGATTGGAAGATTCCTAAGAACGCAATGGAAGTAAGAAGTTTTCTAGGACTAGCGAGCTAATATAGGAAAATAATAAAGGACTTTGCGAAGGTATTAGCCCCTACTTACAAGATTGACGAAGAAGAATCTAACCTTTGCTCAGGATATTGGTTGTGATGTCGCTTTCCAACAATCGAAGAGGGCTCTTACAACGACCCCAGTTTTGACTTTTACCTTACGGTAGTAAAAGGTTTACGGTATACACGGATGCATGCGGCACGGGGCTAGGCGCCATTCTGATATAAAAAGGAAAAATTCAGAATACATATCAAACTTTGATTTAAAAACCTTCGGTTAAGTTAGTAGTTGGCATCGCTAAGAGTAAGACCTACGCTTTTGAATTAAATAGGGACTTCACAAAGAAAAGACTCTCAGATAGCTGACACAATGGATAAGTTAAGTAGAGAAGAGACCTTTAATCACCTTAATAAATACACTCGGTAACATGGTTAGCATCTATTTATTTACAAGAGATAGTTCTTCTACATGGAATATCCTCTAGTGAATTTTGGAAGAAGCCATAAGTACGCAATTATGTTTGAGCACCGCTTATCGTCTTCTGAAAGAAAGCGTGAATAGGATTTTGGAAGACCTTTTGAGGAAATGTTAGCATGACACAACAGGAGTTGTAATGCCGAGTATACTAGAAGAAGAGGTGGAACGATGAGTTCCAACTCATATTCTGGAAACAGAAATTAAGAAGCTACGCAATCATGAAGTTATGACAGCTAGAGCGCTATGGAGTGAAGCTCAAGAAGATGCGACTTAGAATATTGAAGACTAGATACGCGCATCATACCCTTTTTTGAAGGTAAATCCTTGATCTCTCTTTTTCTGTAAAGTTTATTTGCATGCTAGTCTTTATCTTTAAGTATATCCTCTTGATCCTATCCTCGATCCTTAGGTAGATGCCAATGGATGTAAACATGTGTTTGAGACATGTTATGTTTGGTGGATGCAAGTGGATGTAAGTGTTTGCAAGTGGTTGCTCGTGGATGCATATACACACATTAGGCACTAGATCAGCTCCGTCACTTCCATATTGCATATGCATGAGTGAATTTATATATATATATATGGATTGAAACTCGATGTGACATCATATGGACGTTGCATTTGTATGAATGATTGTGCACCCATGTAGAAGTTATAAAGTACGATTAGGAATAATTGCATACACGATGGACTCATGACACTAACATAATTCGCATTAAGGAGGTCAACTGAATTAGTAGACCGCTTGATTTTGCATTTGGGTAAGAACATACACACACACTATGCATATGTTCATGAAAAGCATTAGAGAACTTTTAAGGACAATGTATGCCTGTGATTGAATGGTTGAGTAGATGAATGTTGGATGGTAGGATAAACATTCTTCTTGACTTGGAGATTTCAGGGACAAAATCCTTTAAGGAGGGGAGAATGTAACACCCCGTAATTTAAAACGGGACATAATAGATAATTAAAGAATAATTAATATTTAAAAGAAGAATTAAGGGAAACGGGTTGCGCCATTGCGTTCGTCTCGGAATTTTACTTGAGATAGAGTCCGAGTTTGCGTAAAACGGATATAGCATGAAGAAGTTGTGGAGGTTAGAAGATTTCAGTTTAAACCAGAATTAAAATAAAATATTCAAAATAGCGAAGGCGGGAGGAGGAAACACGGAACCGACCAAGTTTGGGTGTCGACCACCTATGTCGAGTCAGGCCCTTTGGGATCGACACCGGGGTCGAGGGTCGACCCCCCTGTAAGGGTCGACCCCATCAGCCAGATCTGGGCAGTGACGATTTTTGATGTCTTAGGGCATATGTGGCTTGTTCTGATTGGCCTGGTGAGGTGTCTTTGTGACTTGGATGGTTTAGATTGATCCTAGCTAAATCTAAAGGCTAGAATTAATCCTAGATATCTATATATACATCTCTAAACCTAAACCCTAATTCATAACAATTCCTTATAACGACTCTATGTTGCTGAAGTCTCAATTCTCTTAGCCGCCGTCTCAAAAACCTAAACCATATTAGAAATTCTTCATCAACAACCAACGTTGAAGCTTAATCAAGATCAAATTAGAGTTTCTGCAACAACAATGATTCAATTCTCTTTTCTAATCCTAGCAATGTAATGCACTTTATTTTCAGATTTAAATACCTAATTGTAATCTTGGCATGTAATAAAATGAATCTAAGTCCATGCTTGATGATAAGATAATCTTTTCAGATTTATCCTTATCTTTCTATCGAATCCATGATTTTACACGCCTAAGAAGTTATTGTATCAATACAATCATGCCTATCTTTATTGTACATCAGGCAAATAATCCTTTTTGGTTCATGATGTTATTCTTATGCCTGCGATAATGATTGTATCAGTTTATTCAAGAATCTATCTTTGTTGGATCTAAATTTCCTGTATTAGGTCTATTGTTACATGCCTATTTTTATGCCTATTCTTATTTTTATGCTCCTTCTCTCTCTTCCCCTATTTCCCTTTTTCTTATATGAACCTGGGTTACCTTCGAATTAGCTGAAATCGCGAAATACGAACGATTGGAATACGGGAATATTTGGGTATAATCTATTTTGATTAAATATTGAGCATAATGTATTTGGTGATATTATTGGGCATAACGTATTCAGTGAAATTGTTGGGCATAACTTGTAATTGCTATTGGGGCATTATTATCATTATAACTGCAAGTTTGGGTTAATTGGCATATAAACCAAGTTATGGGCGTAAATTGCAAACTGAAATATTAAAACTAGATTGGGCATAACTATTGGTTGGGACGCCAAGCAGAATGTATATTGTGATTTTGGAGCATGACTATTATTGTAAATTTGAGAAGATTGGGTGTAGCCTATTTTGATTATTAACTTGTAATTGAATTTGTTGGGTATAACTTGAGAATTGAAACATGACTAGTTTTGTGAAATTGGGATAATTAGCATGTAAAATGTAGACTTGGACATGTATGGTAAATATGTAATTTGGCTAAAAGATGAACATGCCTAACCCGAGGTTAGATTGAGTTGCGGTGTAAAACTGCCCGGCTCATCCAGTAACTGCAACAACACAGATCTAATGTGAGAGATTAGCGCATTTAGACCAAAACCCGAGGTTAGAATGAGTTTGCAGTAGAAGTCTGCCCGGAACCGCCTAGCACATCCAGTAACCGCAAACGACAGTTCTAATGTGAGAGGTTGGGGCATTAATAAATTAATTAATGCCCATAAATAGACATGCTAAGAATGGTAAGGTTAAGCAACATATGAATAGGCGACACTTAACCAATACAACATGTTAATTAGACAAGTGAGTGGGGTTAAGTAAATTTAGAACACTTAACCGTTATAACGTGTTAATTAGACAAGAAGGTGGGGTTAAGTAAATTTAGAACACTTAATCGTTATAACATGTTAATTAGACAAGTGGGAGGGGTTAAGTAAATTTAAGAACACTTAACCGTTATTACATGTTAATTAGACAAGTGAGCAGGGTTAAGTTAACCAATATAACATGATAAATGAATAGGGTTAAGTTAATAAGAAACACTTAACCAGTACAACATGATGAATGAGAAAGGTTAAGTTAATAAGAAACGCTTAACCAATATAGCATGATGAACGAGTTGGGTTAAGTTAATAAGAAACACTTAACCAATATAACATGATGAGTGAACAGGGTTAAGTTAATAGGAAACACTTAACCAATACAACATGATGTGTGGTTGTGTTAAGTTAACATGAATGGACAGCACTTAACCAATATTACATGAACAAAGTGGATAGGGTTAAGGCAAGCTTAACCGATAATACATATTGACTTGATAAGTGGAAGTGTTAAGTAAACCTTGGGTAGGTGGGTAATATTTGTATATATAGGCCCACAAACTTAACCGTTAAATAAACATGTTTGAATCAGTGGGAGGGTTAAGTACATCTCGCGTAGTTGGGTAATATTTGTATAAATAGGCCCACAAACTTAACCAGTAGGAAACCCTAATAACGGGGACCCATTTTAGCAGTAACCCTCATAGAAGTATCATGGTACCCTGAACTAGTTAGGGGGGCACGATTACTGGGCTGATTATATGCGGTCAAAGTAGCGGCAGGTGGTGCAGCAGTGCAGGTTCCGACATGATCACGGGCGTGCACGTATTCCAGAGTGGAAGAATTAGCCATTGGGCATCAGTAGATATAAAGCTGTGCATCTTGATCATGTCGGGTTGCCACCTTAGGGCTTGATACACCCTACGGTGGGACCAGCATAGGTATCTACGAGCAGAGGGCCCAGCGACACAAACTAGAACTATATCGGTACGAGTAAGAGCCGATCGGTTAAGGTAGTAAGGATACATCTAACATCTTCATGGAAATTACGCTGATTGAGGTAAGATCCTCATACTAGATGTACACCTAAAGGCTACCACAATTGTCGGGTTGGGATCACCTTATTATATAACACAAGATACTAGTTGGGACACTAGTAGGGAATACGAACCATTCTATAAAAGACACTAGTTAGGATACTAGTTAGTTGGTGCAGAGATATAAAAATCAGAATAACAGGGTAGTAGCGAAGCAGAGAAAGAGTAGAAGCGCATTCGGTTTATCTTGCCTTATCATATCTTATGCTAATCTTATGTTATCTTGTTATCCTTGTTATCACGGTATTGTCTTATATTCAGTTTATTCATGTCATGTTTCTTTTACCTGTTTACATACTGAAAGTCACTGGACTTACCAGGCTTTATGTCTGACCCATTTTCTTTCATCTTCTTTTCTTCCGTTTCCCCTCCTGGTAGTCAGGGAGGGAATAGCTCAGCTTAGTTTGGACCGTTTCTCTTTCCAAGCTTGGAGACTCTGTGATGTATGGCTTGGAACCTCTTATCTTTGGCTATGGCTGTGGTTGCACTTTAATTTGGGGACTTATGCTACTTTGTTATGTTTTATGCTTCTTATATACTTGGAAGTTTTTGAATCAAGACAGAAGTTTTATGTAATACTTTCAAGTATGATTGAGTCAATTTTTGTAAAAGCTTGACTGAACTACATTGCTTATAATATGACTTTGTTTTCCGCTGCTTTATTTGTCTGTCCTGTAATTTATCTGCATCTTTTACCTATAATGATTCACTGAAGTTAATGCATTCCCTTTGTGAGTGACATTAGTGAACGTGGGGTGTTACAGAAAACTTACAGCTCTTTGGATTTTTTTCAATTGATTCATTCCTTGAATTCTGAATAGGGAGCACACCCTTTGAAAGCTGGACGAGGACGGTACGTGACTCTAGATCCTCATTCTCTACAGGGCATTGTTAAACCACTTCGAGTATCTTTTCAAGGTTTTTCCCATTCCTTGATAGATGTTGGAAAATGTCAGGATGTCTTTAGGCTTGGTCACGTACATCCTGAAATGTTTAGCTAATTCCCTTGTGAGTTGATCGAAGTTGAAATGGTTCTTGGTGAAAGTGGAGCAAACCACAATAAAAACACGCCTTCAAGAAATACAGGGAAGCATTTTCGCTTCACGGCATTTGTGGCACGAGCAAAATCAATGTGTCATTCATAACTATTTAAGAAGTTTCGAGGGTTTGTCCTCCCCGAGTAATCCATTTTTATGGCATTTGAAGCACCTAGGCTATTTTACATTCAACACATTTTTAGTGAATGGGTTGCGTCTTGTACTGGCTTCCCAATCGTCGCTTACATAACCCCTTGTCCATTTTTTAATCGTACAGACCATATTGGTAAGGACTAGAGTTCCGATCTCCATTGGATTACGGCTGTCGTGATCTTGAGTACATTGCCTAGCGTGCCCCCTTTAATGTACATCGTCTTCATCCTTTGTTTTATCAGCATGCATCCTCTGATTCTGTGGAGGCTGATTAGAGGTGGCTAGGGCCTGGTTTATTTCCTAAAGCATAAGCGCCAAGTTTTGTACTATGACAGGCCATGCCTACCTAATAGGTGTTTAAGCACTAGTCCCTTGGTCGAGATCAGGCTCTAACCGGAAATGGTCATGTTGACGTGTTCCCTCTCTGATAGCGATTCCTGCACCATATTGATTAATTGTCCTTCATTGGATACAATCAATATGGAGAGGATCATATAAAGAACTCTTAGAGATGTAATTCAGAGGAGGTTGAGTGCTCCTATACACCTAAGGCGAGTGATGTCTCGGTAAGCATTTTGTTGTAGCCATTGCATCAACTTAAGGTTACATTTGATTTATTCATTGATCTTCCTATTGGTTTCCTCTATCATTCTCGTGACTTCAATTAACTGGGCTTGCGTACCAGAGCCTCGGGATCAGGAGATGTAGCCACATCTGTGGTAGGAAGCTAAAGCATAGGACGGTTGTTGCTGGATGAATGCATCTTGGTCGACATTGGAGAGTCCAACAATGGTAGATTTTCCCTATTTTACCTTTGATGTCAAGTTTGGTAGGTAGATCTTCAAGGATCTAAGGAGATTACCAAACTTGGATGGAAGAATGGCTGGAAACCAACAAGTTTTTCTTATTCTCTCAATAAAAATTGATGTCCAAAAATGGAACAGCACCCAAAGAGTTCAACACAAGTTAAACCAAAAATGAAAACAAGAGAAAATGCAAGAAAAAATGAACGTAAGATAACTTATAGTGGTTTGGCCTACATAATCCTATGCCCACTTTGAAGATTTATCACTTTATTGATCAACTTCACGGAGTATAATGGTGGGTTGGAATCCTTCTCCCAATTACAAGTGCAAAGTGAAAAAAAATGCCCAAAGTCCTTCTCATGTCTAGGAAAGGACTATTTACAGCTACTGTTGAGGAGACAGACTTGCGAGGTTGCTAGAATTGGAGGTTAGGAGGGGTCCAAGGCCATACCAATGTATACGGGGATCGATACCGATGTGCACACTTAGTTTTTAGGTGTGGGTTTTGGGCCTTGGTTTAATTACTTCCCTTGCTTTGCTTTGGGTTATTGTGAAATTTGGTTAAATTCTGACTTACGAAACAGGAAGTACGAGCCTTCAAGTTGGATGTTGTTGAAGTCATGTGGAACTTCGAGAGTTGTATTGGTCCGTAAAGATCTGTGTTGCATGTTGTTGAAGTCGTGTGGAACTTGGGGGGTTTTATGGATCTGTGAAGTATGTGGCTTGTATTTTGAGCTGTTTTGGGTGTGGTGAATCATACCAGTCCCCAAGTAGGATTCATACCGATCCCCGAACTTGTAAGCATCCAGGAGTTGTTTGGCTGAGCTAGAATGATGCACTTACACGACTCCATTTGGACTTGATCCCTTGGTGTTGGAGCGACACTCCTGAGTCGCTTTAGCCTCGTGATAGTTGATTCGTGCAAATCTAAATTATTTCTAATAGTCGGGCCAAAAGGTCGGGTGACAATCTCCATACATTGTAACTTAATTTCTACAACTTTGTTCTTCCATTATAAAACCATCATTAACATCTTTTAGTAAAGGTTGTGTCATACTTTTAGACAACTATTTTCAAATGCAATATTTTATATTTTAATCATATTTAATCATCGTGGTAAATAAAGTTAGACAATGTTTTTTAAATGTAAACTAAACAACATTTGAATCATTTATTTAACATTGCAGAGAAAAGTTTGTACAACCATTTTTAGTCGTTATATTTTGCTTCACAATGACGAATGCAAATCATTATTAATAAATTTTCTATAATATTGATCTTACAAAACTAAAATTGCATTTAATTTGCACAAAAAACATTATGATAAACATTGTACAACAAATGTCAAATATTGTACATAAATCAAGGTTCGAGCTTCCGTCTGGAATGTCGGAATCCTAGTGGTTCCGTTTCGGTTCCGACGTGGACCGGAATGGAATATTAGAAAAATTCCGTTTTGGATCTAGGATGAAAAAAGAGTTGGAGCAGCTCGAAAGTGAATGCTGAAGGAGGATATAAGAAACAGAGATATTGGGAAAATTACATAGCTTGATGGATGAACAATTCAGCGATTCACGAAAGTCATCCAACTCTCTTCACCGATCCATCGATGCTCCAGTCGCCATGATTTTTTTGGTTCTCCTTTTGAAGCACTGAGATCAAGATGGTGTACACCTTTAACGACCCGAAATCCCCCGACCTCTGAAGAGACGGAAAAGCCCGGATTGTACGAGAACACGACGCATGAGAATGCAAAACAACAGAACTTTTCATTACTATAACAACAATTTACATCAGAGTACAAGAATATATCAGAGTACAAATAAATATTACACAGCGAAAAAATAATATCGGAGAATAAAATACATAGCAGCGGAAATAAAAATGTATAAATACAATGCACAGCGGAAATACATCAACTAACACAACTGAAAGAAATACATGGACACAAAGCTTTACGAATATAGCTCCAGCTGTAAACCAGGATCATGTTAAATAAAAATATGCAAAACCAAAACTACTAACTGCCCATGTGGAAATTATAGGCACCTAGAGTTTTGGTGAAAACAATAAACTCCGGATCAGTCATGGGACTGGTGTGAGAATTAAAAACAGTTATTAAACTTTTCTATAAAATATGGTAAATCACAGGACCACGCCGTATGTCATGGAACGGGTTCACTCCTATTAATACTCTGAAATAAAAAAATTATAAACAATGCAATGGCTTTTTGAAAAAAATGAAGCTATTATAAGACTCAGGTCCCATCACACAATGCAACGCAAGCCGGAGGATAGAGTTTTACCTTATAATAGCCAAACATTCTTGATACACTTTAAAAACAAATCATTTTGTTATTACTATAAGTGCATAGTGTGGAAAACAACTTCAAATATAAATGTATCAATCATAGACAGCAAAGTACTGAATCCTACTATGTCGCTATATAGGTTTACAACTAAAATCGAAAAGTCCCGTATTGGAAATTGGATTCCATCATGAGTCAATGCAAGGGATGGTCTCCTTCCCAATTCGGATCACCTCTAGCAAGATTACCCAAGATCACACCCATGGGCAACCCGTGGATCCTGCAGGGCCGGTCCACACCTAATGTTTGTGGATTGGTTATTCCTGAACAATACATTTCCGGTCCTATCAGACCTATCACTTGAGCCTTCTAGTCGCCTCTATATCCGAGGTGCCTTGCAAAAAAATGTCTGGGCTCCATATCATGACACAACTTCTAGCTAGAAAGAAAGGTATGCACTCCCTACGTCCCTTATCCCGTTTTTGACTCATACCGGGGAGTGAGGCTCGCAGATTAACACTATGCACAAAGCTGCGCTAACTAAAACCAAGCTTTGATCATCATCCACAAGGCCTTGATTTTCAACAAAAGCCATGATCATTTGCATCTTAGCATGCCACATTATCAAACAATACAATACCATTGACTTCCAACAACATATAACCTCTAAGCTCGTACGTCTCAAAGAAGGGTGTTAGGCAAGAGAATAAATTCTCCATCACAAAACAGATATATATATATATATATATATATATCATACAGCATGCAGACTGCGGTACCTACCACAGCAAAGTAGCATTTGTTTGAAGCATGATCCCATTTGGTATCAGCTATCAAAAGTTCTTTTTAATTGTGGATTTCAAGTAATTTCTAACAGGACAGTTTGGTTAACATTTTGATCAAATCAACGTAATAAAATTGATACAAGAAAACACATGATTTATTAACTTTTTAGCAGTTTTAGACCAACAGAATAAGTTAGTGGTCAAATGTAGCAAGTAACAAATAATTTAAAAAGTTGCATATGCAAGTTATAAAAACAAGTGAACTCCATGGAATGAAGTCAACTGAAATTTCCAATTTAAAAAGTCCTAGATAAAAGTATGTTGATAAAAGTTCCACCATTAAATTTTCACGTAAATTAAAAAAAGGGTCACATTATGAATTCTATAAGTTCCTTAACAACATGTCAAAATAGCAATTAACAGATGCACATTTGAACCAACTAACCTGAAAATAGATCTTGGAACAGTGCAACTCACAAAGGAGTAGTGCAGAGAACTAATATGGAGCAAGAGCAGCCGCAATAATGCACAGTATTGTCAGAGTGATGTTCATGCCAATTCAAATAGTAAGACCAGCCATTCTTCAAGCCAAAAGGATGGTCTCAATGAGCAAACATATGGACTGAGATGACACAACAATACTAATATACATGATAGCTAGAATTTACATAAGCATGGTAGAGATATAAATGTCAAAATAATAAGGGAAGCATATGCGGTATCCCACGTAGTATTAAGAAGACAACAAACAAATCAAAAACAAAAATCAACTGCTTCTACATGATGTTCATGCACATAAGTGTGTGTCCCTAATAGAAAACTAGCAGTGCCACACATATTTGCTGTAAGACACACATACAAATGCCTAGTAGTTATCTTTAAGGCATTCAATAATCACAAGTATCTAATCTAAACAAGTTTCTTTTTTTTTTCATTTCATGATCATTCGTGTGTCCCCTGATTATTGTACACTAGGATAGTACAAAGGAGACCACTAATATATGTTGCTTACAAATTTAAAACAGTACTTGATTTTTTTATTTTTATAAAGAGCCTACCCTACTGCTACAAAGCAGCACCGGTCGTTTCCAGAATGAATGTCTAGCAAGATTGAAAAACAGAATAAGGAAGTCAATGACAAACGCAGTAACAAACAACTCAAATTAATTTTATTTAGTGAAGCACGAAGTTATATAACCTGAAATAAGTCGAATTGTAAGTTAAACTTACCTTTGCATAGCGTAGTGATGGCGACAACTTAGATGGAGGCATTGGACGAGGTGCGGTGAAGAGGATTTGGTAATTGAGGGGTCTAAAGGTGGGAACCTCGACTGACGCGGTGGTGACAGCGAATTACGGAGGGACATGGCGAAGAGCAGCCATTCGATTTTTCGATAAGGGAAATTCAGATGGAAATTTGGGGAAAGAGTTTAGGCTGAGAGGAAATGAGGAAAGTGGAGTGGCTATATAACGTGTTAATAAAAGTGGGGAGAGAAAAGGCTTGACCAGATGGGTTACGATTTTTATCCTTCCTTTGCTTTTAATTCTATTCGTAATTCTCATCCTTTGATATGAACAAACAAGGGCGGTTATATATATAACACGTCTAATCAAAGGAAAAGGCATTTATGATGATAGTTGGAAGGTGGAATGACTTGTAAGGAAAAACATTAGTTAGAGGTAAATAAGAAAATGAATTGAAGTTAAAACAGAATGAAGTCAACAAATAAAAGGCATGAACTAAAATTACAAATGCATGCTTCAGGTTGAAAGAATGGAACCCATGCATTATGCAAGTTACAAACAAATTGAATGTGGTTGACTAATGCTGAGATAAAAATACTTATTTCTCATTCAAAATTCAAAAGTAAATCATAAAGAGAAGGAGAATAAAAGGAAAGAATTGAATGCATGATAAATTGTTTAATGCTAATAGTTAGAAAGTTGGTGACCTTTTAAATTTCAAAACACATAATATTAAATAACATGTGTTAAAAGTTTTAATAAATACTGTTAAAAGTTTTACAGTATTGTATTTTTTTGCTTCTAAATATAAACAACATGATGTATAAGATAAGGGAAATACACACACACACACACACACATATATATATATATATATATATATATATATGTATGTATGTATGGAGATGGTTTGATTTTGGAAAAATAATGACGGTAAACAAAAAAAAAAGGAGAATTAAAGGGATGGAGATTTAAGGAATGATGATACAAAATAAGATACATGAAAATAGAACATAGGGAAAGAAATTAATAAATGAAGGTAAATAAATTAATAGGATTAAGGAAAGAAATGAATGCTGCATTAAGGAAACAAAAAAGAGGGAGAGAAAAGTGGTCAAAAGGGTAGATAAACCAAAATGATGCAATTTCCTTTTATTTGTTTATTTAAAATGACCAAACAAAGCTAGATTCACAAGAAGGAACAACACTAATTTTGAAGAAACGGTAGACTTTAAATATGTGTTTAAACGAGGTCCCACGTTTCCAAATCCTAATGTTTACCGTTTCAATTGCTATATTAAATTCAATTTATTGGTAATGGTCTAATTTATTTAAAATTTTCTCTATATTACAAACGAAACAAACTTTTGTACATTACTACGAAAATTCCTTCATTGCTATATTAAATTACATGTATTCCTAATATCAAATTTTCGTAATTAAATTTGACTGCAAAATTTTACATAATATTTCGAGTAACTGCACCATTTAAATCGTACATTATTAAAATCGTTGAAACTTCCATTATTAATGTTTAATTTAAATTTACTTAAATTAAACAAACATATGCATTTTCTGTACGGAATTAAAGTTTGAATTAAAGCTCTAATGCCAACCATTTCAATATTATTATGGTTATTATTTCACGATTGACAAATATCTTTCCTTTTATAAATAATACTTCAAAGTTAATAATTCCACAACATTTAACAATTGTTTCCATTGTAATAAATCATCATTCATCTAATCATAAATTGTTGTTTATTAGAAATAAATTTGAAATCGTTTATTAATAATACCCTAAAATTTATTTTCAAACCATTTTAAATTCAAGGATTAAATTCAATTAATTCAATAATTAAACGATCTAAATTTGCGGGATGTTACATTCTCCCTCACACAGAACTTATCGTCCCCGAAAAGGAACGTAGTAAAGAACTAGCAATTTAACGATATATAATCCATTCGCTTATCAACCTCAATTGCTTGTTTAAATACAAAATTATGCTTCCAATTAGTATTGATAACCCAATCACTCTAGTGCGAACTTCAAATTTGACTTTTTGACAAGAAACTTCTATTCTCCTTGCATAGCAATAAGTTATGATAGAGAATTTCATATTTATATCAAAAATCTTTTTAGAAATTCATCATCGAAAATCGAGCAAACAATTCTATTTAGAATCAACATTTTATACTCAAACTAAATCAAAATTGTTATGCGAATAAAATGATTTATGTTTAACTACATATTCATTCCATTAGTTTTTTTCCTTTCAGGAGGCGAAAATTAGTATTTTGATTTATTTCAAAGCTGTGAACTTGCAAAACATTTAAAAACTCTTTCTTATTTTACTATGCTGAGGTGATACAATGTTAAATTTTTATGTCATTAATTTGTTAATTAACGTCCAAATACTTTATAACTCGAAGGCTTAACAAGTTTATTTTCGTTCTTAAAAGTTTTAGACATATGTTGATCAGACGCACGACTAAAAATCTCCAAGTGCTCAATATACTTGTTTCAACTTCCGGTGAAATACTTAAAACTTTTAAAATAGATATGGAAAATGCATTCCCCCATGGATCGCGGGCACGCGGCAGTTACGCTACTATCCCAGTAGAATCGCTTGTGCCCGTAGGTATCACACCCATCGAATTTCGCCATGATTGTTGCCATAGATCGCAGTTACGTGGCGGTTACGCCACTATCCCAGTAGAATCACTTGTAACAATAGGCATCTCGCCCCTCGAATTTTGCTATGGTTATAGATCGCAATTACGCAGCAGTTATGCCATGAAACATCAAGTGAATATAAATAAATCAAAGTGACCCCACCGAGTGGGATTCCAGTACGTGTTCCTACCGAGTAGGACCCCAATTTCCGATGGACACTACCGTCAGGTGGAGTTCCAACACAGCCAATACCGAGTAGGTTCACGATTTCCGATGGACACCCCGTGCGGAGTTCCAATACAACCCTATCAAGTAGGATCACGATTTTCAATAGAAAGTACTTTCCATATCTTCGACTTGAAAACAGATAATACTACATATAGTATTTTTCATTTCGTACATCGCATATATCATGCTTATATAAATTTCCATCTACAAAAGTTTATCTTCCTTTCCAATTGGGATTCGTTCAAATCAATAATATCAAATTCACCACATACTTATATAACTTCCAATTTTATATAAGAATCAAATTGTTCAATTTCGAATCTTTGCCGAGTTCAAAAAATTTAATAGTCATAGCTTTCAAAACTATTTCATTTCCATACTTACATAAATATAAGATTATCAATTTTCAAATTCTAACGTTTTAGAACTAACTGTTTGGATTTTGTTTCATGTTCGAATAATATTTGTTCTTGATATTTTCAAATATCTCTCATAAATCATTTTCCATATAACTCAACAGGTAAATTTCAACATAACTCGTACGAATTCCGTTTTATCATGTCGCAATTACGATTTCAACGTACTTACATAGTTATCTGTAAGGTTTCTCAATTCCATGAAGTAAGTTTCATTTATAAATGATATTTCCATATCTTCATTTCAAACATACGTACTATATATATAATACTTCATTTCACGTTTCGCATATATCGCACTTACATAAATATTAATTTTCGTAAGATTTTCAATCCAAATCACATTTCAACATATCATTCTTATATTAATTCCATTATATAAGATTTCATAAAATTCCATTTCCAGACCAATTTAGTCTTGATTTCACAATTGATTCATATATTCAATTACTTTGTACTAAATTGCTCGGATCGGGAATAAATAATTTATCTCAAATTAGTTTTAAAATAGTAAGGTTGAAATAAAATAGGTTCGAATAAATAAGTCTTTAGAAAAATAGAATATGAATGAATTAGATAAGTTATGATATAAAATAGTTTAAGTAAATTAAATAGGTTTGACAAAGTAGGTTTGAATAAATTAAATATATTTTAATACAAAATAGTTTGTAGAATAGTTCGAAAATCAAAATAGATTTGGTAAAGAATAATTAAATAAGATAGACAAAAGTTATACTTTAGTTCACATAAAACAATAATAAAACATATAATAGTTATAAAATAAATACTATTTTTAGGAAATATTCCAATCCGAACTAAATTTCCCGAACTTTACAAAATTTAGCTAACATCGATTTCAATGTCGTAATCAAACTCAAATTTAACTAAAAGTTCAATTGAAAACCTTCCAATTTGAACTAAGTGTTCAAGTTAGACCACAACCCAAATTTCTCATTTTAAATTTTCATTTGAAGTTTGAATTTTTCATTCATTCCATGTTCTTTGTTTTAAACCAATTTTCAAATTTCAACTTGTCCATAGATTTTGTTAAAGCAATTCAAAGGATTGGGATAAGATTTGGACAGTTTCAAAAATGTAAGCACGAATGGTTCGAACGATAGGCGCACTATAATGACAGATTAAGGCCAACAAACAAAACAAGTGAGACAACAAAATTATATTTTTAAATATTCATTTCTATTTGAATCTTTATTCGAATTATTCCCAATTTCATCGCAATTCATTTGCAATTTCAATTTATACTTTACAAAATAATCAGTATGTCGCTTATTTAAATTTCGCTTATCTATTTTAGTTCATATTAATTTATCAAAACATTTTATTAAATTCTATCCAAACATGCTCATTTAATCGGTTTCAAGTATTTCTCGACGTTTAAGTCAAAACCATACAGTCTCCCATTTTCGAAATTCGAAAATGAATACTAGTGATGTCGCGATCATCCCCAGAATTATTTCCAAGCGACTAGAATGTGATTCTATATCAGTCTCGTATATATATGACTTTGTATACACGTTAGCTATGCGTATATTCAAAATCCGTACATACTTGACAGTCCAATCTCGACGTCGAATAAAATACTCAAAACTCTTGTCATAAATTATATTTCAAAATAATTTTGCTTTTTAAAATTATTTATTTATTTTCAAAATAATTCATATTTTCAAAATATGCTCTCTCAACAGTGATTCTTATGATAATTCCACTCATTCTAGAATATTGCTACTCTATCTCTAATGAGTTTTTAAAGCCGATAAGCTAAGTTTTGTCAAACCAAAGCTCTGATATCACTTGTAACGACCTGTCTTTTTGACCGCTTCAAGTCGGTATTTAAACCAACTTGAATCGTTCACAAAGACAGAGAGTTATTTAGCTTATCAAGTTAAACAGAATAAACACAGAATCACATAACAGAATAATTGCAACGGAATAAATTTTTATACATATCAGAGTTTTACAAAAAAAATTACAGCGGAAAAAATAATATACATTCATGAAAATTTTAAAAGAATAAAAGTTTACGGTTCAGCCGGGCGTTGCGCGCGCATGTGCGTCTTCCCGTTCTACACCAGTTTTGCGAGCTGAAAACTTCATGCCTGGAACACTTAGGACCTGACCCGAGTGTTCCATGCAAAATACACAAAACACCTGAGTCCGGATTAAACTTATTTCAAGTTAGTATACTTCGATTAAATCACATAAATAAAATTTTATTTAATCCCGACGATGTTAAATAATTCGAGTATGTCAGTAATAAACTGTCCAAATAAACATTATGAACATAGCAACCAATGCAGCATACAGGTATGGTTTCACACGTTAGAAATGGCACAATAAGTGAGTAGGCACTTATGAACATACAATAAGAGTGTCCATCACCATATAGGATGCATGCAATATTAATATTACCAAAATTTTATAGAAAACAGATATCGTAATTTCATCTGTGAATACATTATATATTATATTTTTCACATGACCATGATCATAATTAACACATATATATCGTACAGCATGCAGACTGCGGTACCTAACACAGCAAAGTAGCATTTGTTTGAAGCATGATCCCATTTGGTATCAACTATCAAAAGACCTTTTTAATTGTGGATTTCAAGTAATTTCTAACAGGATAGTTTGGTTAAAGTTTTGATCAAATCAACGTAGTAAAACCGATACAAGAAAACACATGATTTATTAACTAATTAGCAGTTTTAGACCGACAGAATAAGTTAGTGGTCAAATGTAGCAAGTTACAAATAATTTAAAAAGTTGCATATGCAAGTTATAAAAACAAGTGAACTCCATGGAATGAAGTCAACTGAAATTTCCAATTTAAAAAGTCCTAGATAAAATTATGTTGATAAAAGTTCCACCATTAAATTTTCACGTAAATTAAAAAAGGGTCATATTATGAATTCTATAAGTTCCTTAATAGCATGTTAATGAAAGAGCGAGCTCAAAATAGCAATTAACAGATGCACTTTTGAACCAGCTAACCCGAAAATATATCTTGGGACAGTGCAGCTCACGAAGGAGTAGTGCATGGAACTAATATGGAACAAGAGCAGCCGCAATAATGCATAGTATGGTCATAGTGATGTTCATGCCAATTTAAATAGTAATACTAGCCATTCTTAAAGCCAAAAGGATGGTCTCAATGAGAAAACATATGGACTGAGATGACACAGCAATACTAATATACATGATAGCTAGAATTTACATAAGCATGGTAGAGATATAAATGTCAAAATAATAAGGGAAGCATATGCGGTATCCCACGTAATATTAAGAAGACAACAAACAAATCAAAAACAAAAATCAATTGCTTCTACACGATGTTTATGTACATAAGTGTGTGTCCCCCATAGAAAACTAGCAGTGCCACACATATTTGTTGTAAGACACACATACACATGCCTAGTAGTTATCTTTAAGGCATTCAATAATCACAAGTATCTAATCTAAACAAGTTTCTTTTTTTTTTCATTTCATGATCATTTGTGTGTCCCCTGATTATTGTACACTAGGATAGTAAAAGGGAGACCACTAATATATGCTGCTTACAAATTTAAAACAATATTTGATTTTTTATTTTTATTTTATAAAGAGCCTACCCTACTGCTACAAAGCAGCACCAGTCGTTTCCAAAATGAATGTCTAGCAAGATCGAATAATAGAACAAGGCAGTCAATGACAAACACAGTAACAAACAACCCAAACTAATTTTATTTAGTGAAGCGCGAATTTATATAACCTAAAATAAGTCGAATCGTAAGTTAAACTTACCTTTGCACAACGTAGTGATGGCGTCAACTTTGATGGAGGCGTTGGATGAGGTATGGTGAAGAGGATTTGGTAATTGAGGGGTCTAAAGGTGGGAACTTCGAATGATGCGATGGTGACAGTGAGCTACGGAGGGACATGGCGAAGAGAAGCCATTCGATTTTTCGATAAGGGATATTCAAATGGAAATTTGGGGAAAAAGTTTAGGCTGAAAGGAAATGAGGTAAGTGGAGTGGCTATATAACGTGTTAATAAAAGTGGGGAGAGAAAAGTCTTGACCAGAAGGGTTACGATTTTTATCCTTCTTTTGGTTTTAATTCTATTCATAATTCTCATCCTTTGATATGAACAGACAAGGGCGGTTATATATATATATATATATATATATATATATATATATATATATACATAACACGTTTGATCAAAAGGCATTTATGACAATAGTTGGAAGGTGGAATGACTTGTAAGGAAAAACATTAGTTAGAAGTAAATAAGAAAATGAACTGAAGTTACAATAGAATGAAGTCAACAAATAAAAGGCATGAATTGAAATTACAAATGCATGCTCCAGGTTGAAAGAATGGAACCCATACATTATGCAAGTTACAAACAAATTGAATGTGGTTGACTAAGGCTGAGGTGGAAATACTTATTTTTCATTCAAAATTCAAAAGTAAATCATAAAGAGAAGGAGAATAAAAGGAAATAATTGAATGCATGATAAATTGTTTGATGCTGATAGTTAGAAAGTGGGTGACTTTTCAAATTTCAAAACACATAATATTAAATAACATGTGTTAAAAGTTTTAATAAATAATATTAAAAGTTTTACAGTATTGTATTTTTTTGCTTCCAAATATAAACAACATGATGTATAAGATAAGGGAAATACATACATACATATATATATATATATATATAGATGGTTTGATTTTGGAAAAATAATGACGGTAAACAAAAAAAAGAAAGGAGAATTAAAGGGATGGAGATTTAAGGAATGATGATACAAAATAAGATACATGAAAATAGAACATAGGGAAAGAAATTAATAAATGAAGGTAAACAAATTAATAGGATTAAGGAAAGAAATGAATACTGCATTAAGGAAACAAAAAAGAGGGAGAGAGAAGCGGTCAAAAGGGTAGATAAACCAAAATGATGCAATTTCCTTTTATTTGTTTATTTAAAATGGCCAAACGTAGCCAGTTTCACAAGAAGGAACAACACTAATTTTAAAGAAACGGTAGACTTTAAATATGTATTTAAACGAGGTTCCACGTTTCCAAATCCTTTTATAAATGATACTTCAAAGTTAATAATTCCACAACATTTAATAATTGTTTCTGTTGTAATAATTCATCATTCATCTAATCATAAATTGTTGTTTATTAGAAATAAATTTGAAATCGTTTATTAATAATATTCTAAAATTTATTTTCAAACCATTTTAAATTCAAGGATTAAATTCAATAATTAAACGATCTAAATTTGCGGGATGTTACATAGGAGGAGGTCCAAATTTTTTTGGAAAGGAGGAAGAGAGGAAGAGGAAAAATGAAGAGAGGAATGGTAGAAAAGTGAGTATATGCAATTCCTATCACCAGTTATCTCTGATTTCCTGACTACAAACGATCTCAGTTTTCCATGAATTTTTGGAACGAGATAATACGTGGAATTACGAATCCAACGAATCAAGTTTCGTCGAATTCCGAGTTCATTTGACGTTCCATTTAATTTCTCAATTATTCTCAAATTAGTTACAAAATGCGATTTTAGCGTACATTTTCTTCTTGTACGCCCACATGCTAACTCCAAAAATTATGAAATTTTGGATTCTACCATTATTTGACGATATGAATCGGGAAAAAAAGTGAAATCGAATTATGAGATCGTCTCAATAACGTTCCGTTGTAAATTGATTGTCTGTTTTACCCCAAACGGGTTTGGCTTACACGGCCACATACTAACTCCGTTTCACGTGAAATTTGAAATCTAGACATGAATTATTATTACGAATCCAACAAAATTGGTCCCGTCGAATTATGAGTTTGCTACCAAAATTTCACTTTTTAAGGGCTATGTGATGATTTTAAAAATCGAATTTTCAAAATTTTCAAATACAAGGCTAATAAATCAATTTAATAATTTTACTAAGTTTGTTTTAAGTAAAATTAGTTTTAAAATTATTCTCAAAATTTATTTAGCAAAAATAACCACTTTATTTTCCCAAATGGGAGAAAAGGTATTTACTAGAAACTGTTTTTAAAACATGCTTACGAGGTTAGTAATGGAGATAAAAATATTAATAGCATATAAAGGCATTGAGTGGCCATTTGATGGTGTGAATGCATGTGTCATTGGCTTTGATTTTAAGTTTGCCCACTTTAGTTGTAGTAGATAGTCACTACGACTGATTTTATGGTAGTATATATTGTACTGTACTTGTTTTGACTATATTTAACTAAAATTATGTATTTTTTCAGATGTGTTAATAAAGTACCAATTTTCAAAAAAACAAAACTATAAATATTGGCGGTATAAATTTGTATAAGTATCGTTTATTATATTGATTAGTAATATCATTGCAGATTGAAGTGTGTTTGTAAAGAAAAGTACTGGAACATAACTAAAGCGGGATTTCTGTAATTGTGGAAACAAAACTGAAATTTTTAAATCTATTGATGACCGGAACGGAAACGGAAAGCGGGACTTTGAACCTTGACATAAATTATGCCAAAAAGTTTCATGTTTTGTATCTTACGTTTTAATAATATCTATATATCACAACAACACGTTTATTATGATTACAAAACATTACTAAAAATCCAACCACAATTGGATAAGGATATCATAGATATAAATGTATGCATTCACGGATGCATAATTTTTTGATTAACTAGTTAAATTTCAATGTGAAACTAGTACACGATACATACAACAAAGTAATTATATATTTATAGGAAACAACATTACATGATTCATCACAGAGCATTATGCAGAATAGAAAACATAAGTTCAAAGGAGAGTCTAAAGGTTATAAAACAAGAAAGCAACTGCTTTGAACAAAAATATGATGGCAGCAACAGTCCTCTTCATAGAACTGCCTTTACTCTTGCATTATCTATAACGTAAAAGTTTAATTAAACGCTAATTAGTTTAATGTCATGGGATAATAACAAAAGAGTAGATAAACTATAATTAGTTTAAAAAGTTTAGCAACTAGCATTTTCTTAGAATAATATAGGATAGTCCACTCATTAGAATATATGCATTACATTCTCAACGAGGTGCATGGTACATGGATAGTAGATGATAGCACATGGATGGGAAGAAGGCCTGGGTGGATTACTTATTTCATAATGTGTGGCCCAAGCACAAGATTACTTACAAGTTTTGGCCTAAGAATCCTCATGCCTACAAGTATGTATTTCTTCTCAGAAATGCTAAATAAGCTGTAACGAAAAGGAATTTCGCTCGATCCGAATCAGTCGCTAAACCGACCAAGACCGTTAGAAACGCCTGATTGTTTTGAGAACATGACAAATTAGAACGCAGACAGAAGAACATTTTATTGTATATTACAACAATTACATCAGATACGAGAATATACAGAGTATGAATAAATGTTACACAGAAATATCAGAGATTACAATAAATTACATAGCAGCGGAAAATAATACAATACACAACTGAAGGAGATATACGGATACAAAGCTTTACAGATATCATTCCAGCTGTAAACCAGGATCCTTTGAATATAAATCTGCAAAACCAAAACTACTAGCTGCCCATGTGGAAAATAGGGGCACCCAGAGTTTAGGTTGAAACAATAAACTCCAGGTCAGTCATGGGACTGGTGTGAGAACTAAAATAGTTATTTAAAACTTTACTTTAAATTAGATATATCAAGGGACCACGCCGTATAACACGGAACGGGCATCCTCCCAAGAATACAAGCGCATATAATAAAACAGCGCAATGCTTTTTCGAAAAATGAAGCTATTATAAGACCTAGGTCCTATCACACAATGCAACGCAAGCCGGGGGATAGGGTTTTCCCTTATAATATCCAAACATGCTTAGTACGTTTAAAACAAATCATTTGATACTATTATAAGTGCATAGTGTATAAAACAACTTCAAATCATAAGTATCAATCATAGACGGCATGGGTACCATATATCATGTCGCCATACTAGTTCTACAATCAAAACCGCAAAGTCACATATTTGGAAATTGGATTTCCGTCTATGAATCGAGGCAAAAGATAGTCCTCTACCGGTTCGAGACGCTCTAGCCCGTGTCTCAGGATCAGAGCTCGAGTGACCCTTAGGAGCCACAGGGCCAGTCCACCGATGTGGATTAAAATGCCTGAACACTGTGTTTCCCCACCCTCTGGGGTGTCAATGAGTCCAATGACTCCATCGGTCCCGGATTGACCGATATATCCGAGGCACCTCGCAACAGTAACAACCACATAAGTCAAACTCGTCAGGGCGTGTAAAACCACTGACGCCACTTCTAGGTAGAAAGAAACGCATGCCCTCCCTGGATCCTTCTCCCGTTTTTGGTTCACAACCGGGGTGTGAGGCTCGCGAATCAACGTTACACAAAGCTATGCCACACATGCCGTGCTTTGATCATCACCCACAAGACTTTGCTTTTCAACAGAAGCCTCCATCAATTGCCACTTAGGCATGCCACACAGGCAATTCACTCCATGCGATTGATATCCATCAATATAAAACCCCTGAGCTCGTACGTCTCAGAGAAGGGCGTTAAGCAAGAGAATAAATTCTCCGCCACCAAACAGATATATATTTAATAGAAATCAATCACACAGACTAAAATCTAATGTCAGACACACAGTCCATTTACAAGTTCGTTCTGGGTCTGAACGAAACCGGAGGCACCTAGTACCCCGCATATCCATCGATCTCCAAGTACGTCTGGACGATCACTAACTGATTCCCTCCTCTTGGGTGTACGACCCAATCAAGATCATCAGTAATTATCCAAACGACGTGAAGACCTCCGGTCTTCAACCATCGTCTTCATCTTCGACATCACGTCGAATTAGTTATTCAGAATGGGATAAACCCGGTCTTTCTGAATAACTCGCGTATATAATAAACAAGTGTTACACAAACACAACATACGCCTCATTCCAATTCAGAATATTCTTTTATTCAAATATTCTTATACTTTGGGAAAAGTTGCCATTAATTTTATCAAAGATAAATTCTTTAAATTTATTCTTTAATCTTCTTTTGAATATCAATTCAAACTAGTCGGGATTAGCGAACCACACCGAAGTAATCATTTATTTTATTTCCCAATCCCAACCTATTCATCCCATGAAGTAAAACTGGTCATACTTCATATCTAATACCACGGTGTTATCGGTAAATTCAATTACCATTTCACGTTCAAATCTAATTAAAGATCTAACTATCGCCTGGAGCAAAACTGGTGATACTCCATTCTCGATCTTTTCCATCTAATTAAAGATTCATTAAAACTCCACTTAGTTTTAATCTTTAACTGGGTTAAAGAATCAGTGTCATTTAAAACATGGTTCACGATAAACCCAAAATCACATTCCTTTAATTATCGGGTTAAAGAACAAGTGTTATTTAAAACCCTGTTCACGATAAACCAAAAATCAATACCAATTCAATTCCAATTAAATACCATTTAATTGGTACACTTCATTAAATCTGAATAAAAAGATTTAATCTTTTTCTCAAATGGGCTGAAGAACAGTGTTAATAAAGACACCATTCACGACAAACCCAAATCACATTTGATATTAAATACAAGGCTCTGAATAGAAAATATATCGGCTTATATTCAATATCAAATTCTACGACTAACAAATATCGTATTGGAAATAACGATATCTATATATCTTTCAAATTTCCATAACAATATCTGTATTATCACGAAATCCAACATCGAAATATTCCGAAGACAATTTCGATTCAAATCCCTTCCAATTCAATTATTGGAAATTCTGGTATTATTTCAAAACCATTTCAAATTCACTTCATTTATTTCAAAAATAAATGAATTAAAATTCTAGTTCAAAACTAGTTCAATTCGACAAAAATTTATTTTTATCTTTTCAAATATTGAGTTTTTCATCCCAATTCTTCCCAAATCATTTCTTATGATTTTACTCAAATTATTATTATTATTATTAATTTTATCAAGGCCCGTACAGTCGATTTCCATCAACCACCATCGAACTGCACTTACAGCGACCTTTTCCAAATTTGATTTGGACATAATTCCAAATCCAACCATTAGATGTCTAGTTTCTAATATTCGTTAGAAAGCTCTTTTCGATACGAACCCAACGGTTCCGGTTTTAGGAGAATCCGACGGTCGGATCTCCCGCAACAACCATTTGAAGTCAATAGTCGAAATTCACGAACTACCGCAGCGCGGCGCGTTCTATTCAGGCCATTATATTATATACATATAATAAATATAATATATACTTAATCGATTTCCTTTTAAAACGTATTTTATAAATCGTTTTAAATTCGTTTTCAAAACGATTTCAACTTCCTTTTCAAATTCAAATCAAAATTGAATTTTCCCTTACAAATTCATTTTAAATTCATTTCCAATTGATTTCAATTCAAATCGATTTTTAGTTCAATTTCAATTCGTTTTCAATTTGAAATTTAAATTAATTCAATTCCAATCTGAATTCATTTCTATTCAATTTCAAATCTATTCAATTTAATCCGAATTCATTTCAAAACGATTTCAATTCTATTTCAATTTAATTCGAATTTCAAATCTATTTCAATATTCATTGAAAAATGAATAAAATCGATATAAATATCGTTCACGTCAAAATGGCGTCAATCTAATCAACACGGCTTTTTATATTTCTATTTTCAAATATTCTATTTCAAATATTTCTTTTTCAAATATTTCTATTCAAAACTGGAATGAGGCCCAATCAATTACCATATAATGTTAATTATATGGATTTTCTACAACACATGTATAAAATAATCATGATAAATAATCAACCATCATCCAAAGTGCATTCTGCACTGTATAAGCATCAGATATAAGTATTTAACGCTTATAACAGTCTGTCAATCAATCGATCGACATACAAATAATCATTGGGATTGGTGTATGTCATATATCATCCCAATACCCGTGTGGGGTTTCAAACAATCAAAACACAGATTTTATTTTTGCAGTTGGGCGATGTGTAAAATTTATCATCCCAATCAGTATCAGTCAAATGTGTGTATATAAACAAATCCACCTATTTGTTTATATTTATTTATTCACATTCACGTTAAAAATTATATTTTCAACTATAAAATATTTTTAACTACTTAAATATTTTATTTCATTTCACATCACATAACACAATCAACTACACATCAAAATCAAACAAATAAGCATACAAGCCGTCCATGGTCTGTGGACGACGGGTGTCGGGTGCTACTAAACACCGTCTGCATCCTAGTATATATTTTAACTAGAAATAAATTAAAAGTGAGAAGTTCTCACCGAGGGTTCCACTCCGCCGTTTCTTCTTTCGTCATCCGTATTCACTACATATATAAAAATCGAATTTTTACTTCGCTATTCAACATATAAAAATCGAATTTTTACTTCGCTATTCAATATATAAAAATCGAATTTTTACTTCGCTATTCAATATATAAAAATCGAATTTTTACTTCGCCATTCAATATCTAAAAATCGAATTTTTACTTCGCTATTCAAAATATAAAAATCATATTTTTATTACTTCTACTTTATAAAAATTATATTTTTAACCTTTCTATATTATAAAAATTATATTTTTATTATCACCACTATATAAAAATCATATTTTTAGTGTGCCACTTAGTATAAAAATTATATTTTTAATAATCCACCTAATAAAAATTATATTTTTAATGCTCTACTATAATAAAAAAAAAATCGTCTTCCATAGATTAAAAATCACTTCTTTCTTTGATTAAAAATACGTTCTTTCTTTGATAAAAAATCAAAGCTTTACCTTGTTTAAAAAAATATAACCTTTCTTTGTTATTCATAAAAAAAATCGCTTCCTTATCAAAATAAAAATTGCTGCTTTATCAAAATAAAAATCGCAGCTTTATACTATTAATGTATAAATAAAAAGAACTCATTATCATACGCTATACATATATTATAAACTGATATAAAAATTTATTTATAAAAGCTCACCTTTTCGCTGTTGGAGAAGGGTATGGGGATGGTCGCGCTTCTTGAAGAGGAGGAGATCGAAGGGGGGTCTCGGTGGTCAGCGCGGTGGTGGTGTTTGGTCGGAGTAGGCAAGAAGTGGCGGTCGTTGGTGCTGCGAGGCCACAGGTTCTTCGATTGAGGGGGTATTGGGAGGGTTTCGAACTGGGGAGAGCGACGAGGTCAGAGGTGAAAAAGGGGGGACGGGTCGGCGAACATAGTCGGGGCGAGGGAGGCTAGGCTCGAGCACGTCGACATTGGGGTTTATTTATTTATTTATTTTACTTTCGATCTGAATGAGAGGAGAGAGAGTGTGTAGAGAGGGGTAAGGTTATATAGTTTAATTGTTTAATTATTTAATTATTTTATTTATCTCCAAAAAGCAACTTTTTCCTTCGAACTCGAAACGAGACCCACCGCCTGTCGTCCCTAGCATTTTACCCCCATTCCGAACACAATGGGATATGTATCGTAAGATGATTTGATTGTTTCGATCAGTTTTCATCAAAATCAACATATACTCTATATATTGAATTTGAACGTGCATTTCAATTTACTAGGGTCACATACTAACTCAAAAAATTCCAAAAAAATTATTTATAGCTTCGTATTGACGATACGGTCCTAACAAAACTAGTTTCGTCAAATTCCGAGACCGTTTGAAAAATGGCCAAGTTCCAGTCGATTAAAATCAACTGAAACTGGTCAAACGCGTTTTCCTTTGCCACGCTCACATATTGATTCGAAAAATTATGAAATTTGAAACCTAGCAATAATTTGACATCGCGGGTCCAAAAAAATTGGTTTCGTCGAAATCCGAGGCCGTTTGCAAAATTTCCATTTTTAAGGGCTAGAATTCCATAGCGACTATTCTGAATTTTCAACTGGACGTATCTTTTGATCCCCGCTATGAAATTTTGATTTTTCTGATTCGTTGGAAAGATATTCTCAATTAGATTCAAATATTTTTGGTTTCACTAAAATCCGGTTTATTTGAACCCGGTACATTCATTTGAAATTTGAAATCGAATTATCGAACTACCGCGCCATTTTCAATTCCTTTTATAATTTAAAATAAAATATTTATATTCTAACGACAATCTTTATAAATATATACGTTCGAATTCTATTCAAAATAAATTTCTCGTTGCTATTATTTAAAATAATTCATTTTAAATATTCCAAATTCACTAAAATTGCCAAAATAAAAATTTTAAATTGGCTCGCATTTCCGGGTTGTTACAATCTCCCCCACTTAAAACTTTTCGTCCCCGAAAAGGAACGAAGCCGAAAGTCGATTAACTAATCAACTCAACTTTCATTATTTTTACTACGGCTTAAGTTCTTCAACTCTTTAGTTTCTTAAGAACTTTTCAAATTTTTCAAAAATTTGGCTAACACCCTAAATTTTCGAAAAATTTCGCCATAACCTCCCCTGCTCCAGGAGCACCGGGAAAATCCCGAAATTGCCATATAGGCCCTTTGATCTCAAAAAGAAAAAGAAAAAGCCAAGAGGCTAGCCAATCGACTCATAAAATCATCATCACCCAAACAAAACAGTAAATTATGGTAAACATGTACCTATTTGTCGGGCATACAATTTTATTCTTCTTCTCTAGCCTCTTTGCTATGACCTGTTCAATGTAAGTACATGTATATGCAAGCAAATGCGACCCAATTTCAATACAATTCACTTTTTGGTCAATTTGGGTAAATGGTTAAAATTTCAATTAATCAAGCCATAATCAAACAACACAACCATCAATCAATTAGTTGATTATCATTTCAAATTCATAACTTTGATATATAGTCAAAAATCATGTTTTTGGTGCCAAATCACAACAATAAACCTATCTTGTTTTGGTTCTCACACCAGTCGATGGAAATATATAGATATCACACCTTCGAAACTCGAACACAAATACTGATGATGTCGCGACATCACCAGGATTGTCCCCGGACGATTAGAGTGTAATTCCATATCTATCCAGTATAGTAAAACTTCAAATACACGCGGATCATACGTATACGCAAAATCTATATATACTGGATTGTCCAAATCAATATAAATAAATATTCAAATACGAATAGTTGATTTAAATTTTCAAAACAAAAATTGTTTTAAATTATATCTTTCAAAACAATACTCTTCACACTCGTTCTAGGATACTACTGATCCTATCTCTAACGAGTCATTCTCGTTGGATATTACTAATCCAATATCTGATGAATTCTTTCGTATGGTTCTAATGTGTCTTGTTCTCTGAGCTTTGTAAACCAAAGCTCTTATACCAAATGTAACGAAAAGGAATTTCTCTCGATCCGAATCAGTCGCTAAACCGACCAAGACCGTTCGAAACGCCTGATTGTTTTGAGAACACGACAAATTAGAACGCAGACAGAAGAACATTTCGTTGTATATTACAACAATTACATCAGATATGAGAATATACAGAGTATGAATAAATGTTACACAGAAATATTAGAGATTACAATAAATTACATAGCAGCGAAAAATAATACAATACACAACTGAAGGAGATATACGGATACAAAGCTTTCCAGATATCATTCCAGCTGTAAACCAGGATCCTTTGAATATAAATCTGCAAAACCAAAACTACTAGCTGCCCGTGTGGAAAATAGGGGCACCCAGAGTTTAGGTTGAAACAACAAACTCCAGGTCAGTCACGGGACTGGTGTGAGAACTAAAACAGTTATTTAAAACTTTACTTTAAATCAGATATATCAAGGGACCACGTCGTATAACACGGAACGGGTATCCTCCCAAGAAAACCAGTGCATATAACAAAACAGCGCAATGCTTTTTGGAAAAATGAGGCTATTATAAGACCCAGGTCCTATCACACAATGTAACGCAAGCCGGGGGATAGGGTTTTCCCTTATAATAGCCAAACATGCTTAGTACGTTTAAAACAAATCATTTGATACTATTATAAGTGCATAGTGTATAAAACAACTTCAAATCAAAAGTATCAATCATAGACGGCATGGGTACCATATATCATGTCGCCAAACTAGTTCTGCAATCAAAACCGCAAAGTCACGTATTTGGAAATTGGATTTCCGTCTATGAACCGAGGCAAAAGATAGTCCTCTACCAATTCGAGACGCTCTAGCCCGTGTCTCAGGATCAGAGCTCGAGTGACCTTTAGGAGCCACAGGGTCGGTCCACCGATGTGGATTAAAATGCCTGAACACTGCGTTTCCCCACCCTTTGGGGTGTCAATGAGTCCAATGACTCCATCGGTCCCGGATCGACCGATATATCCGAGGCGCCTCGCAACAGTAACAACCACATAAGTCAAACTCGTCAGGGCGTGTAAAACCACTGATGCCACTTCTAGTTAGAAAGAAACGCATGCCCTCCCTGGATCCTTCTCCCATTTTTGGTTCACAACCGGGGTGTGAGGCTCGCGAATCAACGTTACACAAAGCTATGCCACACAGGCCGTGCTTTGATCATCACCCACAAGACTTTGCTTTTCAACAGAAGCCTCGATCAATTTCCACTTAGGCATGCCACACAGGCAATTCACTCCATGCGATTGATATCCATCAATATATAACCCCTGAGCTCGTACGTCTCAGAGAAGGGCGTTAAGCAAGAGAATAAATTCTCCGCCGCCAAACAGATATATATTTAATAGAAATCAATCACACAGACTAAAATCCAATGTCAGACACACAGTCCATTTACAAGTTCGTTCTGGGTCTGAACGAAACCGGAGGCACCTAGTACCCCGCATATCCATCGATCTCCCAGTACGTCTAGACGATCACTAACTGATTCCCTCCTCTTGGGTGTACGGCCCAATCAAGATCATCAGTAATTATCCAAACGACGTGAAGACCTCCGGTCTTCAACCACCGTCTTCATCTTCGACACCACGTCGAATTAGTTATTCAGAATGGGATAAACCCTGTCTTTCTGAATAACTCGCGTATATAATAAACAAGTGTTACACATACACAACATACGCCTCATTCCAATTCAGAATATTCTTTTATTCAAATATTCTTATACTTTGGGAAAAGTTGCCATTAATTTTATCAAAGATAAATTCTTTAAATTTATTCTTTAATCTTCTTTTGAATATCAATTCAAACTAGTCGGGATTAGCGAACCACACCGAAGTAATCATTTATTTTATTTCCCGATCCCAACCTATTCATCCCATGAAGTAAAACTGGTCATACTTCATATCTAACACCACGGTGTTACGTTCAAATCTAATTAAAGATCTAACTATCGCCTGGAGAAAACTGGTGATACTCCATTCTCGATCTTTTCCATCTAATTAAAGATTCATTAAAACTCCACTTAGTTTTAATCTTTAACTGGGTTAAAGAATCGGTGTCATTTAAAACACGGTTCACGATAAACCCAAAATCACATTCCATTAATTATCGGGTTAAAGAACAAGTGTTATTTAAAACCCTGTTCACGATAAACCCAAAAATCAATACCAATTCAATTCCAATTAAATACCATTTAATTGGTACACTTCATTAAATCTGAATAAAAAGATTTAATCTTTTTCTCAACTGGGCTGAAGAACAGCGTTAATGAAGACACCATTCACGAAAAACCCAAATCACATTTGATATTAAATACAAGGCTCTGAATAGAAAATATATCGGCTTATATTCAATATCAAATTCTACGACTAATAAATATCGTATTAGAAATAACGATATCAATATATCTTTCAAATTTCCATAACAATATCTGTATCATCACGAAATCCAACATCGAAATATTCCGAAGACAATTTCGATTCAAATCCCTTCCAATTCAATTATTGGAAATTCTGGTTATATTTCAAAACCATTTCAAATTCACTTCATTTATTTCAAAAATAAATGAATTAAAATTCTAGTTCAAAACTAGTTCATTTCGACAAAAAATTATTTTTATCTTTTCAAATAAGGAGTTTTTCATCCCAATTCTTCCCAAATCATTTCTTATGATTTTACACAAATTATTATTATTTTTAATAATTTTATCAAGGCCCGTATAGTCGATTTCCATCAACGGCCATCGAACTGCACTTACAGCGACCTTTTCCAAATTTGATTTGGACATAATTCCAAATCCAACCATTAGATTTCTAGTTTCTAATATTCGTTAGAAGGCTCTTTTCGATACGAACCCAACGGTTCCGGTTTTAGGAGAATCCGACGGTCGGATCTCCCGCAACATCCATTTGAAGTCAATGGTCGAAATTCACGAACTACCGCAGCGCGGCACGTTCTATTCAGGCCATTATATTATATATATAATATATATAATATATACTTCGTCGATTTCCTTTTAAAACCTATTTTATAAATTGTTTTAAATTCATTTTCAAAACGATTTCAACTTCCTTTTCAAATTCAAATCAAAATTGAATTTTCCCTTACAAATACGTTTTAAATTCATTTCCAATTGATTTCAATTCAAATCGATTTTTAATTCAATTTCAACTCGTTTTCAATTTGAATTTCAAATTAATTCAATTCCAATCCGAATTCATTTCTATTCAATTTCAAATCTATTCAATTTAATCCGAATTCATTTCAAAACGATTTCAATTCTATTTCAATTTAATTCGAATTTCAAATCTATTTCAACATTCATTGAAAAATGAATAAAATCGATATAAATATCGTTCACGTCAAAATGGCATCAATTTAATCAACACGGCTTTTTATATTTCTATTTTCAAATATTCTATTTCAAATATTTCTTTTTCAAATATTTCTATTCAAAATTGGAATGAGGCCCAATCAATTACCATATAATGTTAATTATATGGATTTTCTACAACACATGTATAAAATAATCACGATAAATAATCAACCATCATCCAAAGTGCATTCTACACTGTATAAGCATCAAATATAAGTATTTAACGCTTATAACAGTCTGTCAATCAATCGATCGACATATAACTAATCATTGGGATTGGTGTATGTCATATATCATCCCAATACCCGTGTGGGGTTTCAAACAATCAAAACACAGATTTTATTTGTGCAGTTGGGCGATGTGTAAAATTTATCGTCCCAATCAGCATCAGTCAAATGTGTGTATATAAACAAATCCTCCGATTTGTTTAACTTTATTTATTCACATTCACGTTAAAAATTATATTTTCAACTATAAAATATTTTTAACTACTTAAATATTTTATTTCATTTCACATCACATAACACAATCAACTACACATCAAAATCAAACAAACAAGCATACAAGCCGTCCATGGTCTGTGGACGACGGGTGTCGGGTGCTACTAAACACCGTCTGCATCCTAGTATATATTTTAACTAGAAATAAATTAAAAGTGAGAAGTTCTCACCGAGGGTTCCACTCCGCCGTTTCTACTTTCGTCACTTTCGTTATCCGTATTCACTACATATATAAAAATCGAATTTTTACTTCGCTATTCAACATATAAAAATCGAATTTTTACTTCGCTATTCAATATATAAAAATCGAATTTTTACTTCGCTATTCAATATATAATAATCGAATTTTTACTTCGCCATTCAATATATAAAAATCGAATTTTTACTTCGCTATTCAAAATATAAAAATCATATTTTTATTACTTCTACTTTATAAAAATTATATTTTTAACCTTTTTATATTATAAAAATTATATTTTTATTATCGCCAATATATAAAAATCATATTTTTAATATGCCACTTAGTATAAAAATTATATTTTTAATACTCTACCTAATAAAAATTAAATTTTTAATGCTCTACTATAATAAAAAAAATCGTCTTCCATAGATTAAAAATCACTTCTTTCTTTGATTAAAAATACGTTCTTTCTTTGATAAAAAAATCAAAGCTTTACCTTGTATAAAAAATATATAACCTTTCTTTGTTATTCATAAAAAAGAAATCGCTTCCTTATCAAAATAAAAATTGCTGCTTTATCAAAATAAAAATCACAGCTTTATACTGCTAATGTATAAATAAAAAGAACTCATTTTCATACGCTATACATATATTATAAACTGATATAAAAATCTATTTATAAAAGCACACCTTTTCGCTGTTGGAGAAGGGTATGGGGATGGCCGCGCTTCTTGAAGAGGAGGAGATCGAAGGGGGGTCTCGGCGGTCAGCGCGGTGGTGGTGTTTGGTCGGAGCAGGCGAGAAGTGGCGGTCGTTGGTGCTGCGAGGCCATGGGTTCTTCGATTGAGGGGGTATTGGGAGGGTTTCGAACTGGGAGAGCGACGAGGTCAGAGGTGAAAAAAGGGGGAGGGGTCGGCGAGCGTCGGCGGGGCAAGGGAGGCTAGACTCGAGCACGTCGACATTGGGTTTTTTTTTATTATTTATTTTACTTTCGACTTGAATGAGAGGAGAGAGAGTGTGTAGAGAGGGGTAAGGTTATATAATTTAATTATTTTATTTATCTCCAAAAAGCAACTTTTTTCTTCGAACTCGAAATGAGACCCACCGCCTGTCGTCTCTAGCGTTTTACCCCCATTCTGAACACAATGGGATATGTATCGTAAGCTGATTTGATCGTTCCGATCAGTTTTCGTCAAAATCAACATATACTCTATATATTGAATTTGAACGCACATTTCAATTTACTAGGGTCACATACTAACTCGAAAAATTCCAGCAAAATTATTTCTAGCTTCGTATTGACGATACGGTCCTAACAAAACTAGTTTCGTCAAATTCCGAGACCGTTTGAAAAATGGCCAAGTTCCAGTCGATTAAAATCAACTGAAACTGGTCAAACGCGTTTTCCTTTGCCACGCTCACATATTGATTCGAAAAATTATGAAATTTTAAACCTAGCAATAATTTGACATCGCGGATCCAACAAAAGTGGTTTCGTCAAAATCCGAGCTCGTTTGCAAAATTTCCATTTTAAAGGGCCAGAATTCCATAGCGACTATTCTGAATTTTCAACTGGACATATCTTTTGATCCCCGCTATGAAATTTTGATTTTTCTGATTCGTTGGAAAGATACTCTCAATTAGATTCAAATATTTTTGGTTTTACTAAAATCCGGTTTATTTTGAACCCCGTACATTCATTTGAAATTTGAAATCGAATTATCGAACTACCACACCATTTTCAATTCCTTTTATAATTTAAAATAAAATATTTATATTCTAACGACAATCTTTATAAATATATACGTTCGAATTCTATTCAAAATAAATTTCTCGTCGCTATTATTTAAAATAATTCATTTTAAATATTCCAAATTCACTAAAATTGCCAAAATAAAAATTTTAAATTGGCACACATTTCCGGTTTGTTACATAAACCGAAGCCCCTCGGTCAAATTATGCGGCTGCAGACTTATTTTTCGGAGGGCCCACTGCGAAATTACTTTTTTAACCCCTGAATTGCACAAATATGTACTGGTCGTGATTTCTGACCGAACATTACGTCGGTCCGCATAGCATTGTTCATTTCTTCGTTTTGTAAGAATAATTTTAGAGAAACACTGCTTTGTTGTTGTTTGAAAAAAAAACTGAACTGCCAGGCAGAATAACTATAAGACCAACCAAATACTGTTGGTTAATGACTTGAAAACCAAAAACTGCGGCTTTCATATAACTTTAAAATATTGGTATGTATTAAAATTTTCTTAGTAGACATAAGCGAGCAATGTTTTGAAAACACAATGTCAAGGCATATTGCTTAATACACCAATAACTGAATCCATTTGACAATATGTATCCATTTCACATCATAAGGGAGAATAAAACACATACATATCCACAAGAGTATCCCCAAATATTTGTATTAGAAAAATTAATTTTACATTAGTATCCAAATAGCATTATAGAAAACAAGTCTGCAGGACACTTGGAAGATTTTATAAAAATAGTAGAATCATGATTTAGCTTGGAGTGAGAACAAAACTAACTTTTTATGCATTCTGCATGGACTGAGGCCATATTGGGGGTGGCAATAGACAACTTATTGACATCCCTACATATATTGAACAAATACAAAGCATTTTTCTGTCCATGGCTTCTTTATTTTTGCAACATTTTGAATCTTTCATTTTAACACCTATATTATACAATATATAATGTAGATTGATCTATATATACTCCTAAAGCAAAAATTGTGGGTTTCAGTCCATATTTCTTTTCTGTTAAATGAATTATTTTTTCAAATTCTATAACCAACATGCAGGTAAACAAGAAACTTTATACTTAGTTTAGATGTTTTATGATCAAAACAATTGAAGAATTTTGAAGTGTATGGTAGATAGAAATTCTTCATCCTCCCAGCACATTAATTTGGTAAAAGAAATGAATAAACTGGATTATGATCAAAATAATTATAAAAATAAAAGTGCAGATATATTCAACTAACATACATCGAAAGAGATAAACATAAAAATGGGGATAATAAAGCAAAGGGGTGATTTTGCTAAGTGGAAAAACTAATTAAATTAAATTAAGAAAATGTTTAGCAAGAAGGATTTACCTAATAAAAATATTAATCTTTTTTCACTTATTTTTCACTGACATAATATTTACATAATGCTTATTTAAGCGTATGTTTGACAAGAACCATCACTATTGAAATTAAAGCCAAGCGAGTCATCCTCGTCATGGATGCAAGTCTAAATTTTTTAGAATAAAGCAATTGATATGATATTGATATAGGTTCTCAGCTTTTGGAAAGGTATAACTGGATACAGAGTTTTTTTGTATTTCTGTCAACAAAAAGAATGGTAAAAACAACACCAAGAAGCAATTTTCAATATTATCGGGTTGTTATTAAAAAAGGGCAATAAAACAAAACTTACTTTTGAGAATGTACTAGCTTGGTTTACCAATATTAAAGGAATGAAAGATAGGTTTCTACAACTACATATTGTAAGCGTTTGATTGGTTTGGTTTATCCGATGATGGAAATTGTCAAACCAAATTAAAACCAATAAAAATGAAAACCAAACTAAACCAACCAAAATGAAGATGGGTTGGTTATCCGATTTAATCAAACTAAAAATATTTTATACTTTATGTTTGTAATATTACAAATTATAAATTTATGATTAAAGTATTATTATATATGATTCTTATGCTTCGCATAAGTATGTAATGATTAAAACTAGTATTACCGTACAACGGTGGGGAACCGACCGTTAAATTGTGTAATATCAAAATAAAAAAATAATCTTTATGGCAATTTTTTATCAACTGATAATTTGTAAATGCGATTATACTAATAGCTAGTTTCATACTAAGAATCTATTATCAATGTATAAATAAGAATCACTCACAAACATTTCCGTAAACAACACACATAAAAAAACAACTCATCCCAAATTGATGCAAGCAACTATGGATTAGAACAATCGAAATCAAATAACTTAAGTGTTGAAAAACATAAAAATATTATTTTCTAAGTTAATTATGAATTCTTTAATTTTCTTTCCTTACCAAATGTTAAATACTAAAAGTTAATAAAGCTACATCCAACTCATGATCCTAGAAAAATAACAATCTAATTTGTTTATTCGTTTAGTACATTTGGGATCTGAAGCCCTATGCCTGTATCAACATGCTTAATCAAAAAAATACAAGACAACTATGAATATTTCTTGATGTTCAAGAACATGACGTACAGTAGAAATAAAGCCATATGGCTTAAGTTTTAACCAAATATATCAGATTTGAAACCAAGTCACTTAAACAAGAATATATGAGTCACTATGGTACAGTCACTTATAAATGTGCCACTTTCAACTCATTCTAGGGCATTACTAACCCCACCTCTAATGAGCTTCTCATTTTAGGATGCTACCGATACTATCTCTAATGAGTATTCCCAAATAGAATTTTACTAATTCTATCTCTGATAAATTTTTTCGTTCGGTTCTAATGTGTCTTGTTCTTGAGCTTTGTAAACCAAAGCTTTGATACCACCTTTAACGACCCGAAATCCCCAAACCTCCGAGGAGACGGAAAAACCCGGATTGCATGAGCAGAGAACAACAAAACATTTCATTGTTATTACAACAATTTACATCGGAGTAAAAGAATATATCATAGTACGAATAAATATTACACAGCGAAAAAATAATATCAGAGAATAAAATACATAGCAGCGAAAATAAAAATGTATAAATACAATGTGCAGAGGAAATACATCAACTAACACAACTAAAAGAAGTACATGGATACAAAGCTTTCCGAATATAGCTCCAGAAGTAAACTAGGATCCTGTTAAACAAGAATCTGCAAAACCAAAACTACTAGCTGCCCGTGTGGAAAATATAGGCACCCAAAGTTTAAGTGAAACGATAAACTCTGAGTCAGTCATGGGACTGGTGTGAGAATTAAAAACAGCTATTAAACTTTACTTTAAAGTAGGGTAAATCACGGGACCACACCATATGTCACGAAATGGGTTCACTCCCATGAATACTCTAAATAAAACAATTTATAAACAACCCAATGCTTTTTGGAAAAATGTAGTTATTATTAGACTCAGGTCTCATCACACAATGCAACGCAAGCCAGAGGATAGAGTTTTACCTTATAACAGCCAAACATGCTTGATGCGCTTTAAAAACAAATCATTTTCATATTACTGTAAGTGCATAGTGTGGCAAACAAATTCAAATATAAATGTATCAATCATAGATGGCGTAGTACCGCATCCTACTATGTCGCCATGTAGGTTTGCAACTAAAATCGAAAAGTCGCGTATTGGAAATTGGATTCCATCATGTGTCAAGGCAAGTGATGGTCTCTTTACCGATTCAGATCACCTCTAGCAAGATTACCCAAGATCACACCCATGGGCAACCCTTGGATCCTGCAGGGCCGGTCCACACCTAACGTTTGTAGATTGGTTATTCCTAAACAATACATTTCCTGGTCCTATCAGACCTATCGCTTGAGCGTTTTAGTTGTCTCTATATCCGAGGCGCCTCACAATCCATCATCCACATAAGTAAAAATGTCTGGGCTCCATACCATGCAACAACTTCTAGTTAGAAAGAAATGTATGCACTCCCTGCATCCCTTATCCCGTTTTTGACTCATACCGGGGTGTGAGGCTTGCGAATTAACGCTATACACAAAGCTGCGGTAATTAAAACCGTGCTTTGATCATCATCCACAAGACCCTGCTTTTCAACAAAAGCCTTGATCATTTGCATCTTAGCATGCCACATTGTCAATCCATACCATACCATTGATTTCCACCAACATATAACCTCTATTCTCGTACGTCTCAGAGAAGGGTGTTAAGCAAGAGAATAAATTCTCCGCCACCAAACAGATATATATATATATATATATATATATAGCAGAGATCAACGAATATAGCACACAATACCATGTCAAACACAATCCATTTACAAGTCCGTTCTGGGTTAGAATGAAACCGGAGGAACATTACTCCTCATCCCATATGTCCAATACATGAGAGATTTCCTCGCATATCCGGTCGATCTCCAAGTACGTTTGGACGACCACCACTTATTACCTCGTCTGGGGTAATCTGCCCCATTCAAGAAATTAGTAATAGCCCAAATGATGTGAAGATCTCCGGTCCTCAATCACCTCTTTATATCTTTTACTTTTAATCTTTGTAACAGTTATTCCGAATGAGTTAAACCCGGTCTTTCCAAATAACTCGCGCATCTTTATAATCACGTGATAAGTACACAAAGATAGAACACATCTCATTCCAATCTAGAATATTCTTTTATTCGAATATTCATATATTTGGGGGAAGGTTCCGATTAATTTTACCAAAGATAAATTCTTTTAAGCCTATAGTTTAATGTTCCTTTGGATATCCTTTTCAAAAGATTCCATTTTATCACTTCACAAATCAAACCAAATTAAGGTTTATCAAACTAGTTGGGATTATCGCTCCTTATCGAAATAGTCATTTATTTTAATATTCCCAATCCCGACCTATTCATCCCATAAAGTAAAACGGGTAGTATTCCATATTTAACACTCGTAGTGTTATCGATAATTCTAATTACCATTTATTGTTTCAAATCTAATTAAAGATTTAACTATCGCATGGAGAAAAAATGGTGGTACTCCATCTTGATCATTTCTCTTGTTTGATAAATTTAATTATCTCATTCACTTTTCAATCTACTTAAAGATTTATTAAAACTCCAACTTAGTTTTAATCTTCAAAAATAATTATTTAATGATTTTTCAACTTTAGGAAATTTATCATTTCTTTACTTGGGTTAAAGAACAAATGTCATGTAAAAACACCATTCACAATAAACCCAAAATCATCTTCTATTAATATGGAATCTTCACGAAAATCTGAACAATTTATAATCAGTATAAATTTCTGTACCCGATCAATACTATAAGTGGAATAGCGACGAAACCTTTTAAATTCGATACATAGCAAACTCCTTCTTTAATAGAAACTCATCTCGATTATTATTAACTCGAATTCCATTCAATCCCGATTTAATTAAATAAGTTGGAAACTTCATTAAATCTTACTTAAAAGATTTATTCCTTTCATATCCGGGTTTAAGAACAGTATTATTAACAATACCACTCACGACAAATCCATAATCCAACTTAATATTAAACATGAGATCTTAAATGGAAATCTTGTCGATTTACATTCAATACCAATTCTGAAACTAACAAATATTGAATTGGAATAACGATATCAATATCTTTCAAATTCCTCAACGATATCCGTGTAATCACGGCACCCACTATAGAAAATATCTGAAGATAATTTCCCTTTCAAATCCATCCCAATATATATGTGGGAAACTTCTTGTTATGTTAAAAATCATTCGCAAATCCAATTTATTATTTCTAAAAATCATTAGATTATTATTTTAGTTATTAATTAGTCCATTCGGATACAAATATCTTCTATCTTTTTCAAATATGGAATATTTCATCCAAAATCTTTCCAAATCATTTATTATGAATTTACATGATTTATTTATACTTTTATTAATTTTATCAAGGCCCTTCAATCGGTTTCCAATATCGACCACTGAAATGCATCCATAGAGATCTTTTCCAAAATTGATTTGAACATATTTTAAAGTCCAACCGTTCAAATTTAAACCTCTTATATTCATTAGAAAGATCTTTTCGATACGAACCCAGCGGTTCGCTTTTAGAAGAATCCAACGGTCGGATCCCCCGTTACGTCCATTCAAAGTTATTGGTCGAAATTCGCGAACGGACGTTGTGCGACACGTTCTATTTTAGCCATTTAAATATATAATATATTTCATCGATTTCCATTCAAAAACTTATTTTATAAAATGTTTATAAATTCGTTTAGAAACGATTCCAACTTTCATTTCAATTTTGTAACTAAAATTAAACATTGATTTTTATTATGATCTCAAACGATAATGTTTTCAAATTGTCAGATTTTGAAATTCAGTCTTCTCGGCATTCCTTTTCAAAAATGAATAAAATCGTTATAAAAATCCGTTTGAGTTAAAATCGCATTTATATGCTTAACTCAGCTTCCTCATTTATTTATTTTCATGTCCATCCAAAATCGGACATAAAAAATCTAACTTCTAATCTTCTTTGAATATTACATTATAAAAATATTCACTTTTATTCCAAATGGGAATAAAAGTTCAACCAATATCCATATAAATGAATTTATATGGATTACATTCATCATATACACTCAACGATAGTTGCAAGTGACTATCAACATCCAAAATGGCATCCAATGTGCATTTTATTCTCATATAAGCTTCAATCAAATAATTGACGCTTACATAATTCTGTCAATCAACCGACTAACCGCAATTTCACACAAGGGAGATGCATGAGTCAAATATCATCCCAAGACCCATGTGGGGTTTTCAACCGACAATAATCAATTAAAATTCATTACTGATTCATGAATTTAATCATTTCTAATTTGATTCGAATAATTATTCAGACAAACAAATTTTCATTGTTTAAATTATAAATGGATATTTTATCTAATTTCAACTACCACAAAAATATTAACATTATTTATACAATGTTTAATATTCCAAATTCACAATCATCATCATAACACATGAAATCAACAAATCATCCATGGGTTTGCAAACAACTATGATGTGAGCTACCAGACACCGTATACAATTTATAACATAATAACCTAACAAAATAATAATGTAATGAGAGTTCTCACCCAAGAGCTAAACCAAACGCCACGACACTTCTTATGTAGAATGTCTTGTCGCCCACTCGTCATTGTCGCTCTCCGCAACTCAAATTCTCTATAGACTACATACGACCTCCAATGTTCACCAAACATGGTTAGCAACATGGAAACGTCATTCCAGACAACTTTTGCCTAGGGCACTTTCTTCAAAAAACGCTCGAATTCGCGAGAAATCACCGAAAATAACTCCAGGTCTGCGGACTTCAGTCGCATTTTTAGAGCAGCTCCAAACTCCAAATTCGATTTTGATATGTGCATTTCGTAGAGAAAATGAGATCTATGACTTTTGTTTATGGGGCCTTGGCCAGAAATGCACGGATCAACGGTTATTAAGCAAAGAAGGAGAGATACCTTTTTGCAAAATGCATTTTTTGAAAAGGAGGAGTTTTGGGCGATGTGGGGCCCACGACCGGAGGGAGGAGGCGGCTGCTGGCAGTTCAGGCGAGGGCAGGTCGGAGGGGAGGAGGTTGGCTGTGGTGGTGGGGTCCGAGGAGGCGGCTAGGGTGGAGGAATGGGTTCTAGGGTTTAGAGGGAGAGAGAGAGAAGAGGAGGAGAAGGAGGGAGGCTGACGGCCAACGGTGGCAATGGGGTCGTGGCAGCGGTGGCTAATAGGGGAGGCCCCCATTTTTTTGGAAAGGTGGACGAAGAGAGAAAGAAGAAAAATGAAGAGAGAAATGGAAGAAAAATGATTGTATGCAATTTCTATCACTCGTTATCTCTAATTGCCCAACTACAAACAATCTTAGTTTTCCATGAAATCTTGGAATGAGATAATATGCGGAATTAATAATCTAACGAATCAAGTTTCGTCGAATTCCGAGTTCGTTTGACATTCCGTTTAATTTCTCAATTATGCTTAAATTAGTTTCAAAAATGCGATTTTAGCGTACATTTTCTTCTTGTACGCCCACTAGCTAACTCCAAAAATTATGAAATTTTGGATTCTACCATTATTTGACGATACGAATCCAAAAAAAAAAGTGAAATCGAATTCTGAGATCGTCTCAATAACGTTTCTTTGTAAATTGATTGTCAGTTTTACCCCAAACGGGTTTGGCTCTCACGGCCACATACGAACTCCGTTTCGCATGAAATTTGAAATCTAGACATGAATTATTATTATGAATCCAACAAAATCGGTCCCGTCGAATTTGGAGCTCGCTAGCAAAATTTCACTTTTTAAGGGCTATGTGATGATTTTAAAATTTGAATTTTCAAATGCAAGGCTTATAAATCAATTTAATAATTTTACTAAGTTTGTTCTAAGCCAAATAAAATATAAAAACTAGTTTTAAAATTATTCTCAAAAATTATTTAGCAAAAATAACCACTTTATATTCCCAAATTCCTTGAAATAGCTTAAATCAAAATTTTAAATTAGTTCTGAAATTATGGGTTGTTACAGTGTACTGCCACTATAAGGAGATTTCGATTTTTACTTTTCCATTTTCTAAAATGGGAGAAAAGGTGTTTACTGGAAATTGGTTTTAAAACGTGCTGATGTGATTAGCAATGGAGATAAAAATATTAATAGCATATGAAGGCATTGAGTGGTTATTTGATGGTGTGAATGCATGTGTCATAGGCTTTGATTTTAAGTTTGCCCACTTTAGTTGTAGTAGATAGTCACTAAGACTGATCTTGTGGTAGTAAGTATTGTACTGTGCTTGTTTTGACTATATTTAACTGAAATTATGTATTTTTTTCAGATGTGTTAATAAAGTACCAATTTTCTGAAAAATACTATAAATATTGGTGGTATAAATTTGTATAAGTATCGTTTATTATATTGATTAGCAATATCATTGTAGATTGAAGTGTTTTTGTAAAGAAAAGTACTGGAATGTAATTAATGTAGGATTTCTGTAATTGTCGAACAAAACTGAAAATTTTAAATCTACTGGTAAGAAACGGAAAGCGGGACTTTGAACCTTGACATAAATTATGACAAAATATTTCATGTTTTGTATTTTATGTTTTAATAATATTTATATGTCACAACAACACGTTTATTATGGTTACAAAACATTATTAAACATCCAACCACAACTGGATAAGAACATCATAGATATAAATGTATGCATTCACGGATGCACAGATTTTTTAATTAACTAGTTAAATTTCTATGTGAAACTAGTACACGATACATACATAAAATTAATTATTTACTTACAGGAAACAACATTACATGATTCATCACAGAGCATTATGCAGAATAGAAAACATAAGTTCAAAGGAGAGACTAAAGGTTATAAAACAAAAAAGCAACTGCTTTGAACAAAAATATGATGGAAACAAAAGTCCTCTTCATAGAACTGCCTTTACTCCTGCATTATCTATAACATAAAAGTTTAATTAAACGCTAATTAGTTTAATGTCATGGGATAATAAAAAAAGAGGAGATAAACTATAATTAGTATAAAAAGTTTAGTAACTAGCATTTTCTTAGAACAATAGAGGATAGTCCACTCATTAGAATATATGCATTACATTCTCAACGAGGTGCATGGTTCATGGATAGTAGACGATAATACATGGAAGGGAAGAAGGCCTGGGTGGATTACTTATTTCATAATGTGTGGCCAAGCACAAGATTACTTATAAGTTTTGGCCTAAGAATCCTCATGCTTACAAGTATGTATTTCTTCTTTTTGCAAGAATAATTTTAGAGAAACATTGCTTTGTTGTTGTTTGCAAAAAAAAAAAAAAAAAACTGAACTACCAGGCAGAATAATTATAAGACCACCCAAATACTGTTGGTTAATGACTTGAAAACCAAAAACTGTGGTTTTCATATAACTTTAAAATATTCGTATGTATTAAAATTTTCTTAGTAGACATAAGCGAGCAATGGTTTGAAAACACTATGTCAAGGCATATTGCTTATTACACCAATAACTGAATTCATTTGACGACATTTATCCATTTCACATCATAATGTAGAATAAAACACATACAAATCCACAAGAGTATCCCCAGATATTTGTATTAGCAAAATTATTTTACATTAGTATGCAAATAGCATTATAGAAAACTAATATGCAGGACACTTGGAAGATTTTATAAAAGTAGTAGAATCATGATTTAGCTTGGAGTGAGAATAAAACTAACTTTTTATGCATTCTGCATGGACTGAGGCCATACTGGTGGTGGCAATAGACAACTTATTGACATCCCTACATATATTGAATGAATACAAAGCATTTTTCTGTCCATGGCTTCTTTATTTTTGCAACATTTTGAATATTTCATTTTAACACCCATATTATACAATACATAATGTAGATTGATCTATATATACTCCTAAAGCAAAAATTGTGGGTTTCATTCCATATTTCTTTTCTGTTAAATGAACTATTTTTTCATATTCTATAACCAACATGCAGGTAAACAAGCAACTTTATAATTAGTTTAGATGGATTATGATCAAAACAATTGAAGAATTTTGAAGTGTATGGTAGATAGAAATTCATCATCCTCCCAGCACATTAATTTGGTAAAAAATATATGAATAAACTGGATTATGATCAAAATAATTATAAAAATAAAACTGCAGATATATTCAACTAACATACATCGGAAGAGACAAACATCAAAATGGGGATAATAAAGCAAAGGGGGTGATTTCGCTAAGTGGAAAAACTAATTAAATTAAATTAAGCAAAAGTTTAGCAAGAAGGATTTACCTAATAAAAATATTAATCTTTTTTCACTGGCATAGTATTTACATAATGCTTATTTAAGCGTATGTTTGACAAGAACCATCACTATTGAATTTAAAGCCAAGCGAGTCATCCTCATCGTGGATGCAAATCTAATTTTTTTTAGAATAAAGCAATTGATATGATATTGATATAGGTTCTCAACTTTTGGAAAGGTATAACTGGATACAGAGTTTTCCTGTATATCTGTCAATAAAAAGAATGGTAAAAACATTACCAAGAAGCAATTTGTCAATATTATCGGGTTGTTAATAAAAAAAGGGTAATAAAACAAAATTTACTTTTGAGAATGTACTAGCCTGGTTTACCAATATTAAAGGAATGAAAGATAGGTTTCTACAACTACATATTGTAATTGTAAGCATTTGATTGGTTTGGTTTATCAGATGATGGAAATTGTCAAACCAAATTAAAATCAATAAAAATGAAAACCAAACTAAACCAACCAAAATTAAGATTGGTTGGTTCGGTTGGTTATCCGATTTAATCAAACTAAAAATATTTTATACTTTATGTTTGTAATATTACAAATTATAAATTTATGATTAAAGTATTATTATATGTGATTCTTATTCTTCTCAAAAGTAATTTTGGTATATATGTAATGATTAAAGCTAGTATTACCGTACAACGGTGGGGAACCGACCGTTAAATTGTGTAATATCAAAATAAATAAATAATCTTTATGGCTATTTTTTATCAGCTGAAAATTTGTAAATGCGGTTATACTAATAGCTAATTTCATACTAAGAATCCATTATCATTGTATAAATAAAAATCACTCACAAACATTTCCGTAAACAACACACATAAAAAAACAACTCATCCCAAATTGATGCAAGCAACTATGGATTAGCAAAATCGAAATCAAATAATATAAGTGTTGAAAAACATAAAAATATTATTTTCTAAGTTAATTATGAATTCTTTCGTTTTCTTTCCTTACCAAATATTAAATATTAAAAGCAAGCTACATCCAACTCATGATCCTAGAAAAATGACAATCTAATTTGTTTATTCGTTTAGTACATTTGGGATCTGAAGCCCTATGCCTTTATCAACATGCTACAGTTACTGCACACTCACATAATTACCCTGTAGAATTAATGTAAAACTCATAGTCAAGTCTTCTAGAATTAATGTAAAACTCACAGTCGAGTCTTCTAGAATTGATGTAAAATACTACAGTTGCTGCACACTCACATAATTACCCTGTAGAATTTAAAGCAACTCACATACTAATAAGCAACTCACATACCATAAATTGTTGCATAAAACAAATAAGCAAAAATATTTTAGTGTGCTATATGAAAATGCCATGCCATTTTCATCAAAACAGTCAACATCAACATGGCCCAATTTTCAGCAAAATGTTGTATGTAAACAACTATTTTCTCAGCATTGCTACAGCAGTGAACGCCGAAAAGAGCCAAAGCAAAAAAAGCAGAATAGTAAAGAAATTGATGGAAAGGAAGTGAATTTACCTCTGTTTAGTGGTTCTTTTACAGCAAGTTCGAACTCCAGGCTAGTCGACCATGCTGACGGAACGGGTGTCTGGACTCACACTACTGCCTACATCACTCGAACAGCCTACGACCAAAATAAGGAACACAAGTACTAATTTCTGTAATGCATTCTCTATTTCATTATAACATTAAAGAAAATTCCAAAGATGGACTAAAAACCTATCTGCTTTCAGGTGAATGCTTGATTCTCAAGCACTAACATTAAAATCTAAAGAAAAAATTTGAGAATGTTGAAGCATACTGAAGTAAGAATCATTAATATCACATATATCTATATTTGAACAATAGTATAAAGAACTTTACAAACATCTTTAGCCATGCCTTAAGCATTTCCACATACATAAATATACTCGCTACTTGAGATTATACTCCAGAGTGCATGGGCCTAAAATCACAGAGGAATATAATACAATCAGAAATGAAAGTAATACAAATTACCAGCCCAAACTAAAAGTGAATGATAATAAAAAGGTTAAATGAAAAACCTAACTAAGATAATTATAATGTACATCTCAGAAGGTCTTAATTCAAAGCTTGAGATCCATGACATAACATTTGTGAACATGAAGAAATCCACTGCCAACTACATACCCAGCCAAATAAATCGTTAATTTCAATGGTGGATCAAGCCAAATAAATCATATATGAGTAATAAATCAGCTCAAAATCAATGACTATATACTCAGCCAAATTCCCTAAAAAAAATCATTTTTTTCACTTCTATTCTAAATCCACAGCCAACATAGACTAAGCTAAATCATTTCAGAACGATAAATTTAAATTCGACTGTCAGAAAGAGATTTGAACTAAAAAAAACAAAGGAAAAAGTAAAAGAATGATACCAAGATTGAAGGATGTTCAAAAAAATCGCAGTTCTGATAAATCGAAGGTGTGATGCAAATTCTAAATCGTTTGCGAGTTCTTTTGGGAGATGGGTTGTTTTGCGGATTAGATCTGATAAATCGGTTGATTCGCGGATTGAAGGGTATTGGATTTAAGAAGAAAACACGGAGGGAAACGAGGAGAACAATAGGGACATAGACTAGTATTAGCGTACAACAGTAGGGAAAACCGACCGTGTATATGCATATGTGTGTATATGTATATATGTGTATGTAATTTTTGCAACAACATGACAGTGGTACAACTAAAATGTGTAGGGTGATGTTAATAACACTCAAAAAATAGATAGAACAAAAGTTCGTTTACCTCCATCTTTTTTTTCTAACCATATTCAAAGTTTTTGGTCGAATTTCGGACTTAAACTCGAATATTTCCACCGAGCATCGTTGAAAAATGCTGCAGAACATTCATGCAATAAAATTAACTAGGAATATGCACATATGAAGTGCTCACATTCATTCTTTCTTCCAAAAATGGCTCCAAGAAATTCCCATGCTCAAGGAACCCATACAATAACATTAATAGTCCACTATAAATAACATTTTCAATTGAATTCTATAAACATTCAAATATGATTTCTAATTTGAAATGGAAAAAAGATACGCACATATTCCTAATAGCATCTTCTTTCACAATGTTTCAGTATCACTTGTAAAATGACCTAGTTGCATTAACATGTAAATAGTACTAAAGCATGTTCAACAAAATAAAATAAAAATATTACATTATTACTGAACGTCACCACCTACTTTTCAAATGCATCTAATGTCAAAATTTATGCTTCTGAAGTATTTCATAATACATAACAGACATTGACGACTTCACTGGACCAAAAAAGAACAACTTGTTTAGTGTTCAAGGTTGTAAAGTGCAAAACAAGCATTTAGTTATCATTTTAAACATATGTTTACAGAAATATAAGCATGCAGAACAATTATTGAAATAAGCTGAATAGTTAATCTAGCAATAATCATATTCTTAAAGTGTAAAACAAGCATTTAGTCACTTTTTTAACATTTATCTATATACATCGAGAATTCGAGCAGCATTGATTCTCTGCTTAGTATCTGGATTCAGCATCTTTCTAATTAAATCCTTCGTCGTTGACAGATATAGATGGCCAAGGTGCACTCTCAAAGTTGATTTCTCCTTCCAATATAGCATCAAATACTCCTTTTTCAATTTCTGTAAAAAAAAACCAAAAGATATTTTGTTACGAATATTCATTAATTTACTTAAATAGAAAATTACTTGTATTATTTGAAACAAAATAGGAAAATGAATCATAACATGTGGTAAATGACAATTAACAATTTTAAATTAGAAATCATAGATGTACAAATATGTTTTCGTTTCATGATCTACATATGCAGATTTCGTTTATCATAACAAAAAAATTGTTAGTTCTAACAAAACAATCCGGCTTGTACTATGGATCGTTTACTATTTTATTAACAAATAAAACATGTGTCAGGTTTCAACAACTTCAAGTCACAGCTTGCGCATACATAGCCCAAAAATAAACTGTGCACTTACACTGAAAAAAAGCACCGGACAATTACATTCAAAAAATAGGAAATCACACCAAATTCAAGCCCGCAACCACTAGTGGATAAATTGGAAGTAAACCCTACTCCACAATGGTGATTTCTAGATAGATGAAACTATTAGTAATATTGCAGTTAGCCAAGTAGTAGCACCATTTTATTTTTTGCTTTTTCAAACCTATGAATGTAAAGAATTCTCGCAAATATTATATCTTGGATTTTTTTTTTTCAACCAAACATTGAGGTATCGGATGTATGACTGAAGTGACAAAATAAAAATAATCACTTTACTTTGAACACAAATAGCCAATGCCCCGTATCATGCATTGGCTTTCTCCAGTATATGGCCGTAAACAAAAGTTGAACAGTTAGTATTACCTAATAATGATAATCATAATTGTTAATCATAAATCTATTTCAATTTTGTCTGTCGTTGGTACACTAATTGTTTCCTAACATTCTACACCATCTGTCACCTGAGTAGCTGCTGTCAGAGTGGCATATATGGAGAACTCCAGTTACATATGAAGCACGCGGGACCTGCAAAATGAAAGTATATGATATTAAAAAAGCCATAGTGTGAATGACTAATTTTGTAAAAAAGACTGATAATTAATGGAACCTTATTGTATTCAATTTGCTGAACAAGTTGTGTAATAATAAGGAGAATAAATCTGAGAATTTTCTCACCTAGTTTTATCCAAAAAGATCCGTCCACTATAACAAAAACACCATATTATAACTTTAATTTTACAACGGTGGTAAAAGCACCGTTATAATAAATGTTTTTTTACAACTTTTTTGCAGAAAAGTTGTAATAAACTTATTTTTGACAACTGTGTTATTTTCACAGTTGTAGTAAAAGCCTATCACAACTTTTATTTTTTTGACTATTGTAATATATGACTATATTTTAATATAATTAACAACTAATAATTAATATTTTATACATTTATATTGATTATTTATAATTAATAACTAATAATTATTGTTAATAATCAATTAGGAAGTGATAATTAATAATCAATCTGTAATATTTAATACTTAGCAATTAAGAAGAATAATTAAAAAATATAGTCAATATTACATAATTACTATTAAATAGTTAATAATTAAAATATAATAATTAATATATGGTTATTTTCAATATTAATAATTAGTATAATTAATTATTATTTTTGACAATTAATAAATATTAAGAAGTAATCACTAATATAAATAATTAAGAAGTAATAATCAAGTGGTAATATTTAATATTTAGACATTTATTTTTCGTAATTAATAATTAATAATAAAATGTTTTTATTTGAAAACTATGCAAACTTATTTTTAACGGTTCTTTTATCTACTTGTTATAATAGTAATTATGCTTTGCCAAAAAATAATAATAATAATTAATGCTAAGGTAATAAGGTGTATGAAGCCAGTTGCATTTTAATTGCTTGCAGTGACATCGCTGAAAACAAAATCTTGGTTCCGAGCTCACGTTCTTTCAAAATCGAAATTTAGGTGGGAACGTGAAAATTTAGGCGGGCCGCCCTGTACCCTAAACAAAAATATCTGGAAAAATCAAACAAAATTGATATCCCCTAATAAAAAATTATCTAACATAAAAAGAATATGTTAAAACTGCTCAATGGCAACTACTGATTAATGGCGACTACTGCTAGGTCTTTTCCTCGTCGCCGCATCTCCTTTTCTCACATCTACCTCGTCTCAACGACTCAATTTTCTTCAATCTGCCCTCCCTTCCTTTCGCTTTCATGCCCACCGCTGACCCTTCCTCTTCATGGCGAGGAAGAATAAACCTAGATCTGGATCGGAGATGAGTGGTTCTGTGAATTTTCGCTCCAGCCCTATTTCGTCTTCAGCTGTCGTGGAGGTTGTAAACCCTGTTCCAGATCTTAAACACCTCGCGACTGCTGCTGCCACTTTGCCGATTCTCCTGCTATCTGGTATGACTACATCTGGCCAATAAACACTGACTGGGCTCCTTGCTGGTGATTTTCCTCGTTGGTCAGAGACCGACAGTACTCTTGGGTCTGGTAAGGATGACACTGCAGGTAATACCCTTTGTGGTGGGTTGTTTGTAATTGTGGCAGACAATATTTTGGTTGATGAGGCAATCTTGGGCTTGTATAGAGAAAGTAACAATGTGACAGTACCTCCTTCTGCTTCTCTTGTTCACAATGTCATGCATTCAATTTGCATTTGATAGTATTTTATGAATTTAGTGAAGTCATCGTTTCATATCATAACCTGAATTTAGTGAAGTCCTCATTTTTTTACCACATGTTTCTCTTCTATTTGCAGGTTTGGATATTTGCGAATGAAATGACTATTTTTTGTAGACAACCAACTTGGCTGCAATTCATACACAAGTGATCACAGTTTTAGGTCCCTGGATATAATTTATAGTAAATTTATTGTTGCTTCCTATTGTAAATTGAAATATTCATTGGATCTAATATTTATGTTGCCATCTATTTTGTTAGTGTTATCAGTGGCACTGTTTGTCATGACATTAGAAGATCCTCCATTGCAGAACATGTTATTGGGACTTGAAGATGTAGATGCATGGTTTGATAAATAACAAGGTGGGGTTTGTTGCAATGTAGAAGAACTAGAACCATTCGAAAGAGGAACTGAGGCAACCCCAGGTGAACACACTTTCTGCATAAGCTCAACTTGCCTCTTAAGAAGTTCATTGAATACAAGTATTTGATTTTTAAGCAAAAGTCTAACATGATAAGCCTTGAAAATTTTTTGATTCTCTTCTTCCAGCTTTTGCCAAACTAGTTCAGTAAAACCAGGTTCTATTTTTGCTTGATATAGAAGAGTATAGACCACTTCCTTCTAGTTCATATACAGCTGAAGACAACACTCTATGAGATTTTATACAAGTTGTATGTCTTGCCGTGACACCTTTCTCATTTCTCCACCGTACATCTTCTGTTCACTAGATTTGAGGTCAGTAAAAAATTGATATATTTTCAAATCTTCCACCGCCAATCACAATATCAGTATATGATCTATACCCACAAACCAACCAGCAGGATTCATTTTGGATAATAATGATGGATGATAGTGGAAAATTGACTAGTAGATTAGATTCTTTATCCAAAACAACAGTGTTTGTATTGATTTAGAAGTGCTTGTATATGTATAAATGAAACACCCAACCTCCGTCAAGGTCACTCACAAAGGGAATGCCTTAATTTCGGTGGAGGTTTATAAGTAAAAGCCACAGATAAACTCAAGACAGATATAAATACACATATTTTAAACAGCGGAAACCAAACAGACTTTTATTTCATCAATATGTGTTCAAAACCAAACATTCCATAATTGTCTCAAAATACTTCCAACATTACAACATCATTACTGTCTTGATAATTAAAGAAGCAGAAAACATAAATAAAGTGACAAAAATCCCCATAGTGATATCCAAAGCCAGAGTCCGAGCAAAATAGACCCAAATCATACATCTACGTTCTTGGAGCTTGTACAAAGCCTGACTGAGCTGAGCTGTTTCCTCCCTGTGGACCTTGGGGGGGGGGGGGGGGGGACGAAAGAAAAGAAGACGAAAGAAAATAGGGTCAGACATAAAGCCTGAGAAAATCTAGTAACTCTTCAGTATGTGAATAAGAAAAGGGCATGATAGATATATATACTGAAAATAGGATGGTGTCACAAGCTAAGGGAATGTCGAATGTACTATCGCACCCATATTATATCTCTGCATCTACTTGAGTTTACTCTAACTGACACCCCATGGTGAGGGTGAAGTGATCCCCAACTTTATTTAAAGAACAGCTCCTACTCGCGTTAACATGTGTCATACGGCCCCCAAGAATCGTAGATACCTATGTTGGTCCCATCATGGGGTGTATCAAGTCCCATGGTGGCGGCCCCGACAAAAATTCTAGAAGGCATAGGTTATACTACTGGTGTCCTCAGTGCCCTGGCTGTCTGCTCCGGAGTGTGTGCACGCCCGCACCCCGTTAGACCTACACTGTGCACCCAGCGCCGTCGTTTTGACCGCTTACAATCAGCCCAGTAATCGTGCCCCACCCTGCCTAGTTTCAGGGTACCGTTGATACCTAACTTGGCTTACTGCTGAAACGGGTCCCATGTTACCAGGATTTTCTAGTCAAACATGTTAAGTGGTTAAGTGTCTGTATTTACCTAACCTCACCCATCAATTCTTGTTAACATGTTGAATTTGGTTAAGTGTTATAGTTGACTTAACCCTACCATCTGTCCTCAGCCTCTTAGGAGCACCTGACCACTCACATTAGACATGTATTGCTACGGTTACTGGATATGTCGGTCGGTTCCGGGCAGGTTTACACCGTAGCTCAGTCTAACCTCGGGTCATTATTGGGCTCAATGCTTAACCACCCACATTGGATAGGTATTGCTGTGACTACTGGACAGCCGGGCGGGTCCGGGCAGGTTTACATCACAACTCAATCCAATCTCGGGTTAAGCATATCGTGTTTTCTAAATTTACATATTTTATTATTTCTCAGATATACATGTAAATGTCGTATCTTTTATTTTGGGTATAAAAATTCATACCGCTTTAAATGTCATTGTCGTTGGCATGTGCCAAACGTGCCAACATATATTTTCATGTTTTACACCCAACGTTATTACCCCCGTTTATACGTTCGCAACGTTATAACAAATGTTGGGCTCGACACAATTCAGCCCTACTTTATAAGCGTAAGAAAAAGGGAAATTAAGAACATGTAATAGTTGACAACATATAAGGGTGTGTGGCGATGAACTTGCAATTTAGCGATATTCACAAATGATGGGTCATGTGAACTTGCATTAAAATCAAAGTATAACTAAGTAGGTGACATATGAAATGGCATAGTTTAGGCTAATTCAAACTTGTGTTTAAACATGTTTAACTTGGCATAATGTCAAACACAAGGCTAACATGATGTATATTCTCCAAAAGGTCCAATTATAACATTAAATCTCATAGCCTATTTCAACATGAACTTTCATAGTTTTTGAAACCCAAACGATACTTAACATAGATCCAATTATACTTGCAAATAAACATGAACTTGCATAGTTTATGAAACACAAACGATACTTAACATAGATCCAATTATACTTGCAAATAAACATGGAAGTGATATCATAGGCTTTGGGGTCATGTAGGCATAAAAGTTTTCAAGTCTAAATCATGTTTACATAAGCCTTAATTTAGGCTTAATGAATGTATAAGGTCCATGTCATAGGCATAAACAAAACGGGATCAATTTCTAGTTTTTGCCACAAACTTACAAGTGCCATTGTTTTCATATACAATTGTTCAATAGGCTTGCATCAATCAATTTATGCCACAAACATCAATACACAAGTCATAATAGAACCATCACAATACATTGAATTTATACAATACAATAACACAATTCTATTTTCATTTACATCGAATCATCTCACAATTTTTATTCATATTCTGAAAGGTCACTATACTTACAATGAATGCAGAATCTTGAATTCTGGATTCTAAATTCTGAAATTGAGATGCGCTCCTTTGGGTAGACTAACGTTGCGTTGATAAATTTGATTAAACTATAATCTTCTTCTTAGTTTGATTCGTCTCTAGGCTTTTCTCTTGACGGCTATGTTTAATTCCTCCCTAGCAGCATGACGACTCCTTTCTCATTTTTTTGTGTGAATTTTCAGTTGAGACTTAGGGTATATTTAAAGATTTTTAAGTTGTTTTGAGCCGTCAGATGAAGATAGGAGGAATCTAGGCCATTCAAAGTTCAGAGAGCCAATCAAGAGGTGACACGTCAGCCCTAGTGACACACAGAGCCATAGAAATTCGAGCCAGAGCCAGACTTGGCCAGCCAGGTCGACACCCAGACCAGGTCGACACCATGGTCGACCCTATGGTCGACCTGGTCGCTGGGCAGGAATTTTCCCGCCCAGCCCAGTTTGAACCTGAAATTCGAATTTTGAAATTTAAACTGAGCTGTTTGAATTTAAATTTGATTTAGAAACTTCCGAAGGCCATAACTCCTTCATACAGAGTCCGATTCGCGCAAACTCGGACTCTATCTCAAGCAGAATTCCAAGACGAACGCAATGCCGGAACCCGTTTTCCTTAATTCTTTTATTTAGAATTAATTATACTTTAATTTGTGAAGCTTAGTGTTATAGAATTCACGGGGTGTTACATTCTCCCCCCTAAAAGGATTTCGTCCCCAAAATCTTCAAGTTAGGAAGAATGTATATCCTACCATCCAACAGTCCATCTGCTCAACCAACAAACACAGACATCCACTGTCCTTAAAAGACTTCTAATGCTTCGTGATCATATGCATAGTTTGTGTATATGTCCTTATCTAATGCAGAAATCAGGCAGTCTACTGATTCAGTTGACCTCCTTAATGTGAATCATGCAAGTGACATGAATCCATTATGTATGCAAATTTTCCTACTCATAATTCTACATGAGTGCACAACTATTCATACAAATGCAACAACCATATGACATCATATCAAGTTTCAACCATATAAAAATGAGAATACATATATATGCATATGCAATATGAAGTGACTGAGCCGATCTATAGCCTAGGGTGTGTGTGTATATGCATCCACGAGCAACCACTAGCAATCACTAGCAACCATTTGCAGCCATCATCCATAACATGTTTTCAAATACATGTTTGCATCCATTTGTTTTCTACCTAAGGAGTTAGGAAAAGGACCTAGGAGATATACCTAAAAAGATAGATAAAGCATAACTTAAGGAAAAAGAGAGATCAAAGATGTACCCTCAAAAAGAAGAGGGTAGGCAGCGCGTATTCTGTCCTCAGTTTCCCAAGTCGCGTCTTCCTCGGCGTCGCTCCACTGAACTTTAACGAGTTTGACTTCGCGGTTGCGTAGCTTTTTCACTTCAGTTCCTAAGATACGGGTTGGGACTTTCCTTACAGTTGCTTCACGTTCCACTTCGGCTTCTTCTAGAATGCTAGGTTCCATCACTTCCACAGACTCATGCAAACACTTCCGGAGGTGAGAAACATGAAAGACGTTGTGAACTCTGGCCAGTCTCTCGGGTAGCTCTAATCTATAGGCCATCTTTCCAACCTTCTCGATGATAGGAAACGGTCCTACAAATCTTGGTGCTAGCTTTCCTGCGGATCCAAAACGAACGACGTTCCTTAAAGGAGATACCTTAAGGAAAACCCTGTCCCCAACCTCAAACTCAAGGTCGGTCCGTCTTTTGTCGGCATAGGATTTCTGTCTGTCTTGGGCTGTCTTCATCCTCCTCTGTATCAAGTCCACTTTCTCCGAAGTCTCTCGAATCATATCTGGTCCAAGTATAAGCTTATCTGTAGACTCCCACCAACAAGTTGGTGATTTGCACGGTCTTCCATACAAGGCTTCGAAGGGTGCCATACCGATGGTAGCTTGGTAGTTGTTGTTATAGGAAAATTCCACTAAAGGAAGGTGATCCTCCCAAGTCCCTCCAAAGTCAAGAACGCAAAGTCTCAAAAGATCCTCTAAAACTCTATTCACCCTTTCCGTCTGGCCATCGGTTTGGGGGTGATAGGCCGTGCTCAAACATAACTGTGTGCCTACAGCTTCTTGCAGACTCCGCCAAAACTCACTTACGAAGATAGGGTCTCAGTCACTAACAATGCTGGAGGGTATCCCATGGAGTCTAACTATTTCCTTGAGATAAAGAGATGCTAGAGATGCGGCAGTCCTTCTACTCTTGATGGGTATAAAGTGGGCGCTCTTAGTAAGCCTATCCACTATTACCCAAATGCTAGTGTTGCCTCTTCTCAACCTAGGCAGGCCATCAATGAAGTCCATTGAAATGTTATCCCACTTCCACTGTGGGACCTCTAAAGGATGAAGTAGTCCTCCAGGTTTCTTCTGTTCCGCCTTGACCCGTTGGCAGGTCATGCACTTAGAAACGAAATCTGCCACGTCTTGCTTCATGCCGTTCCAAAAGAAAGTCCTTTTTATATCCTTGTACATCTTATCACCGCCAGGGTGTATGGTCATCTTGGAATGATGCGCTTCCTCGAGAACCTTCTTTGTCAACTTCCTTGCTTGTGGGACGCATAATCTTCCATCTCGCCTCAGCCAACCCTTATCATCGATGGCGTACCTACTGAGGTGACTAGAAGTCTCACCCCTAATAAGTTTATCAATCACATCAACAAGCTGAGGGTCTTCACGTTGTGCAGCCCCTATTGAGTCCAAGAGAGTAGGACGTACTTCGAGAGATGCTAACAAACCCGGTACAAAATCTGAGGAGGGCCTAAAGTTAAAACTGGCTATATACTCCAAGCTTTGCCTTTCCACAAAGAGAGGGCTTAAGGTCAGTTTCTTTCGGCTCAACGCGTCTGCTACTACGTTGCCTTTGCCGGGAGTATAGGAAATTTCAAAGTCATACGAGGAAAGAAACTCCATCCATCTTTGCTGCCTCAAGTTAAGGTCCTTCTGCAAGAAGAGATATTTCTACGATTTATGGTCAGTGTATAATTCAAACTTCTCACCTAGGAGATAATGGCGCCAAGACTTAAGCGCAAAGACGATGGCGGCTAACTCAAGATCGTGGGTTGGGTAGTTCTTTTCATGAACTTTCAATTGCCTTCCGCCATAAGCTACTACCCTTCCTTCTTGCATTAGAACAGCGCCTAGTCCCGTTCCACATGCATCCGTGTATACCGTGAACATTTTGCTTCCATCTGGCAAAGTCAGAACTGGGGCTGTTGTGAGAGCCCTTTTTAATCGTTGGAAAGAAAATTCACAATCCAAATCCCAAGTGAACACCAGATTCTTCTTTGTCAGCCTTGTGAGTGGGGCTGAGATTTTCACGAAATCCCTAATAAACTTTCGGTAAAAACCGGCTAGCCCAAGAAAGCTTCGAACTTCAGTTGCATTTCTTGGTGTCTTCCAATCTTGCACCGCCACCACTTTCGCGGGGTCCACGGCCAACCCATCTTTGGACATTATATGCCCCAGAAATCTTACCTCCTTTCTCCAAAAGTGACACTTGGAGAATTTGGATTTTAGCTGATGTTAACGGAGAGTTTCCATGATTTCTTTCAGATGCTTAGCATGTTCTTTCTCATTCTTTGAGAAGATTAAGATATCATCTAAGAAAACAACCACAAATTTGTTGAGGAATTCTTTGAACACCCTGCTCATTAGGTCTACGAAATAAGCGGGTGCGTTTGTCAAGCCGAAAGGCATGACAAGCCACTCGAAGAAACCGTTTGGGGTTATGAACGTTGTCTTATCAATACTATCTTCAGCTACTCTTAGCTGATGGAACCCAGTTGCCAGATCAAGTTGGGAGAAGACCGTCGCACCAACAAGCTGATCAAACAAATCGTCGATTCGGGGAAGAGGGTGCCTATTTTTCTTGGTCAATTTGTTTAACTCCCTATAGTCGACGCAAAGGCGAAGCGAACCGTCCGCTTTGGTTGCGAACACCACTGGAGCACCCCATTCCGAAACGCTCCGTCTGATGAACCCTTTTTCGAGGAGTTCTTTAACCTGCTTACTGAGCTCCTTTCTCTCCCTTGGAGCCATGTGTCTGACAGGTAAAGCTACAGGCTTTGCGTTATCCACAAGATATATGCGGAAGTCTATTTCCCACTTCGGAGGTAAGCCTTTCACCTCCTCAAAGACATCCGGATATTCCCGGACTACTCTTACTGATTACAAATTCTCATCAGAAGCATCAAGCAACTCTAGATAACTAAGCATAACAGCATTCAAGGGATTACAAGAAATTTCTAGAGTGTTACCAAGCCGAGTCAAGAGCCTAACTACTCTTTTCTCACAATCAAGAATGGCACTATTACTGGATAACCAGTCCATGGCTAAGATCAAACCAAATCCTGAAAAGCCTAAGACAAAGGCATTACAACTAAACTCAATGCTGAGAATAGAGATTTTCAAACCCAAACAAACCATTGACAAGTAAGCGGAGCCCCCAATTGGATTTGAGACTACTAGGGGATCTTCTACCATACTAGTGTCTAGATGCAGAGATTCTACTAAGGTAGATGAAATAAAAGAGTGTGATGCGCCAGAGTCAAAAAGTGTATGAACTAGATGATCATAAAGATAGACTACACTTTCTACAGAAATATTACTACCTCGTTCCTGCTGAGGTGCCACTAGCGCATGAACCTGACCCCCTGAAGTGGATCCAGCTTTCTGTCCCTGCCCTTTCTTCTTTTGGCAGTCCTTAGCCATGTGTCCAGCCTCACCACAATAGAAGCAAGTAGCACTAATCTTCCTCTTCTTCTTTCTGCAGTCGTTCACCACATGTCCAACAATGCCACAGAAATAACATTTCCTTTTCCCACGTGTCTTATTATTATTGCTGTGGTCCTTTCCTCCTTGACTATTATCCGTCTTCTTGTTCGGCGATTCTCCCGTTTGCTGGTGCACGTAGAGGAGGAGGAGGAGGAGGAGTAAAAGCATCTGTAGCTGAGAAGTAGGGTCCCCAGACATGCTGGAACAGAAAGGAAAGATTCAAAACGAAGGATAGAGAGAGATAGATAGGGCACATGGCTTTGGGGGATTTTGTCTTTTGTAAATATAACACTTTTTCTTGAAAAATGCTTCTTTAAAACTTTCTTTTTGAAAACGATTTCAAAAACTTTTATCTTGTCTGGTAAACCTATGCTCTGATACCAAGTGAAACACCCCACCTCCGTTAAGGTCACTCACAAAGGGAATGCCTTAATTTTGGTGGAGGTTTATAAGTAAAAGCCACAAATAAACTCAAGATAGATATAAATACACATATTTTAAACAGCGGAAACCAAACAGACTTTTATTTCATCAATATGTGTTCAAAACCAAACATTCCATAATTGTCTCAAAATACTTCCAACATTACAACATCATTACTGTCTTGATAATTAAAGAAGCAGAAAACATAAATAAAGTGACAAAAATTCCCATAGTGATATCCAAAGCCATAGTCCGAGCAAAAGAGACCCAAATCATACATCTACGTTCTTGGAGCTTGTACAGAGCCAGACTGAGCTGAGCTGTTTCCTCCCTGTGGACCTGGGGGGGAAACGAAAGAAAAGAAGACGAAAGAAAATAGGGTCAAACATAAAGCCTGAGTAAATCTAGTAACTCTTCAGTATGTGAATAAGAAAAGGACATGATAGATATATACTGAAAATAGGATGGTGTCACAAGCTAAGGGAATGTCGAATGTACTATCGCACCCATATTATATCTCTGCATCTACTTGAGTTTACTCTAAGTGACACCCCATGGTCAGGGTGAAGTGAACCCCAACTTTATTTAAAGATTGGCTCCTACTTGCGTTAACATGTGTCATACGGCCCCCAAGAATTGTAGATACCTATGCTGGTCCCACCATGGGGTGTATCAAGTCCCATGGTGGCGGCCCCGACACAAATTCTAGAAGGTATAAGTTATACTACTGGTGTCCCCAGTGCCCTGGTTGTCTGCTCCGGAGTGTGTGCATGCCCGCACCCCGTTAGACCTACACTGTGCACCCACCGCCGTCGTTTTGACCGCTTACAATCAGCCCAGTAATCGTGCCCCACCTTGCCTAGTTTCAGGGTACCGTTGACACCTAACTTGGGTTACTGCTGAAAGGGGTCCTTCGTTACCAGAATTTTCTAGTCAAACATGTTAAGTGGTTAAGTGTCTGTATTTACCTAACCCCACCCATCAATTCTTGTTAACATGTTGAATTTGGTTAATTGTTATAGTTGACTTAACCCTACCATCTGTCTTTAGCCTCTTAGGAGCACCTGACCACTCACATTAGACAGGTATTGCTACAGTTACTGGACATGCCGGTCGGTTCCGGGCAGGTTTACACCGTAGCTCAGTCTAACCTCGGGTCATTATTGGGCTCAATGCTTAACCACCCACGGTGGATAGGTATTGTTGTGACTACTGGACAGCCGGGCGGGTCCCGACAGGTTTACATCACAACTCAATCCAACCTCGGGTTAAGCATATCGTGTTTTCTAAATTTACATATTTTATTATTTCTCAATTATACATGTAAATGTCATATCTTTTATTTTGGGTATAAAAATTCATACCGCTTTAAATGTCATTGTCGTTGGCATGTGCCAAACGTGCCAACATATATTGTCATGTTTTACACCCAACGTTATTACCCCCGTTTATACGTTCACAACGTTATAACAAATGTTGGGCTCGACACAATTCAGCCCAACTTTATAAGCGTAAGAAAAAGGGAAATCAAGAACATGTAATAGTTGATAACATATAAGGGTGTGGGGCGCATGAACTTGCAATTTAGCGATATTCACACAAATGATGGGTCATGTGAACTTGCATTAAAATCAAAGTATAACTAAGTAGGTGACATATGAAATGGCATAGTTTAGGCTAATATAAACTTGTGTTTAAACATGTTTAACTTGGCATAATGTCAAACACAAGACTAGCATGATGTATATTCTCCAAAAGGTCCAATTATAACATTAAATCACATAGCCTATTTCAACATGAACTTGCATAGTTTTTGAAACCCAAACGATACTTAACATAGATCCAATTATACTTGCAAATAAACATGAACTTGCATAGTTTATGAAACACAAACGATACTTAACATAGATCCAATTACACTTGCAAATAAACATGGAAGTGATATCATAGGCTTTGGGGTCATGTAGGCATAAAAGTTTTCAAGTCTAAATCATGTTTACATAAGCCTTAATTTAGGCTTAATGAATGTATAAGGTCCATGTCATAGGCATAAACAAAAAGGGATCAATTTCTAGTTTTTGCCACAAATTTACAAGTGCCATTGTTTTCATATACAATTGTTCAATAGGCTTGCATCAATCAATTTATGCCACAAACATCAATACACAAGTCATAATAGAACCATCACAATACATAGAATTTATACAATATAATAACACAATTCTATTTTCATTTACATCGAATCACATCACAATTTTTATTCATATTCTGAAAGGTCACTATACTTACAACGAATGCAGAATCTTGAATTCTGGATTCTAAATTCTGAAATTGAGATGCGCTCCTTTGGGTAGACTAACGTTGCGTTGATAAATTTGATTAAACTATAATCTTCTTCTTAGTTTGATTCGTCTCTAGGCTTTTCTCTTGACGGCTATGTTTAATTCCTCCCTAGCAGCATGACGACTCCTTTCTCATTTTTTTGTGTGAATTTTCAGTTTAGACTTAGGGTATATTTATAGATTTTTAAGTTGTTTCGAGCCGTCAGATGAAGATAGGAGGAATTTAGGCCATTCAAAGTTCAGAGAGCCAATCAAGAGGTGACACGTCAGCCCTAGTGACACACAGAGCCACAGAAATTCGAGCCAGAGCCAGACCTGGCCAGCCAGGTCGACCAGGCAGGTCGACACCCAGGTCGACCAGGCAGGTCGACACTATGGTCGACCTGGGGGGGACCAGGTCGACACCATGGTCGACCTGGGTTGACCAGGTCGACACCATGGCCGACCCTATGGTTGTAACACCCCGTATTTTCTGAGAATATAAAAAAAACGGTTAATTATGAAGAAGTTATTAAGCCTTGAAGTTTATATGCATATAAGAGAAATATATATAGATATATATAAATTAAATAAATAAACATGCAAAAAACGGTTCAAAACAGCGAATTGGGAGGGGGAATAACCGAACCGGCCCATTTTTGAGGTCGACCCAAGCTCCGCTGGGTCGACTAGGGGTTAATCCAGGGTGTTTGGCTGTCATCCCGTGGGCCAATTCGCTCAAATGCAGATTTTTCATTTGAATGGTTCTCATGATTCAGGGTTAATCTAATGGTCCTAAATAACTTCCTACACATATATATACATCCCTAACCTAAACCTAAATCTCATATACAATTCTCTAGCCTCCATTGCTCTCTTCCTCTCTAAAAATAAATAAATCAATGGCGTCTCTACTCTGCTGAAACTTAAGCTAGGACTTGTGCTTCTTCTTCCTCCAATTCTGATTAGGATTAAAAGAGAACAGCTACAACACCTTTTTCTTTTAGAATCCAACCAAGGCAAGTGCAGTTATTTTCCGATATAAACTTTAATCATAATTGTGACATGATTGTAAATCTGAATTTGAGATTGTGTATGTTCTATTCCGATCTATTTTATTCTGTATTTCTTCTTCTGTTCTATAGCCAGGCTACTACGAGCCTGCGCCAATCTCCTAAGAGATTAACATACGCTAAAATATTTGGGACAATTAAAATGAGTAATGCATGAAATGGGCATGACTGATATGTGACTGATTTGAGGAAAGAACATAGGTTGAACATGGAACTTAGGACATAAATCTAAGGCATATAATTGAACCTATGACTTGAGTTTGTGGCATAAAGACTATTGAACATACGACTTGAGAAGTTGGTTAATCTGTGACTGATTTAAGAAAAAGGACATAGGTTGTAAACCAGATTTAGATCTATGCATATTCTGTGAATTGGAAGATGAGGAACCATGGTATGTTAACATATGACTTGAGATAAGGAGAATATGGTTTAGGTATAAAGATTTACATTAAAGTAGGATATCTATCAAATGTGAATAATACCTAAGTAGGAGATTTTTGTCAATAGCTATATTTGGTATAATTTATATGTGAATCTTTTGTACTAGGCAAGTTGAACTAAATTGGGACATGTAAATTATGACCATAATCTGTGACATGCAAATTTAATGCAAACACGGGGTATATGAACATATTGTGAATCATGACTATTATTTATGCATGTGAACTTAGGCAAGATTTATAATTAGGCAAGATATGTTGTGAAACTTTAAGGAATGATTAAATCTGTTATATTTGCCTAATTTGCTAGTTCTGCTATATTTGCCTAATCTGCTAGTTCTGCTTAATCTGCTAGTTCTGCCCTACTGCCTGGTCTGCTAGATTTGTTCATCTGCCAAATCCGTCATCTGCTAATTCTGTTAAAAATGCCAACCTAAATCTGTTGAGATGCCTAATCTGTTATCTGCTAAATCTACTAGTTGCTTAATCTACTAAATCCGTTAAGTCGCCTAAACCTGTTATCTGCTATGTCTGTTAAGTTGATATATTCAGTCTGTTATTGACATAATCTGAATTAGCTATGAATAATTGACATGTATATTAGGCGTGGGTATAAATGGTAAATCATTAATTAATTGGCTGCAAAGATAAACATGGCTAACTCGAGGTTAGAATGAGTTTGCGGCGTAATTCTGCCCCGGAACCACCCGGCATATTCCAGTGGCCGCAAACAATAGGTTCTAATGTGAGAAGTTAGTCATAACGTGCTTGAAACCCGAGGTTAGACTCAGTTTGCGGCAGAAATCTGCTCGGAACCAACCGGCCTAACCAGTAGCCGCAAACTGTCAGTCTAATGTGAGAGGTCTGGGCATTAAATTAAGGAAAATCTGAGATAAATATGATGTCTAAAACGTGTTGGGCGGATAGGATTAAACCGACTAGACTGATGAATTTAATAAATCTGTTCCGTGAATATGTAGGCCCAATTACAAAGTTAGACAAATTTGTAAGTCTGTTAATCTGTAACTAGTTAATCGGTAAGTCTGTTAAATCTGTATATCTGATTCGTTAGTCTGAAAACTTGTCTGTGAACTGGTTGATCTGAATTCTGTATGTCTGAACTTGTAAACAAGTTAATCTGAAATCTGTTAGTCTGGGGACACAAGGTTAGGAGGGGAATTACTTGTGTCATCTGTTATTTGGGACCCATATTAGTCAGTAACCCTTTCTAGTATCAAAACATTGACCCAACAGTAGGTAGGGTCCGGGCACGCTTACTGAACTAATTATAAGTGGTTCATTCTGATAATGGCGAGGGGTGTTGATGGTGCGTTCCAACCGGGTCATGTGCGTGCATGGATCCCGGTCTGCCTCTGAGGATGTAAGACGCCGTGACATCTGTGAATAGGTCTGTGCCAATTGGTTGTCACTTTAGGGAGTGATACACCCTACTGTGGGGCCGACACAGGATATTTATGTATTAGGGTGCCGATCGCTTGGGGTAGGGTTTTAGGGTACACTTAGTTCTGTCTGTTTCTGTTGGTACCGTCTGTTTCTATTGGGTGGTAACAACTGTCTGTTTCTGCGTGGTACCGTCTGTTCGGGTGGTAAAGGCCCATTACTAGTGTACACCTAATTCTACATTCTGTTTCAGTAGGGATTAATCTGTTTCTGCTTCTGTCTGTTTCTGATCGGGTAGTAAAGGCCCATTATTAGCATTCTGTTTCTGTTAAATTATTCTGTACCCGTTTCTGTTTCAGTTTAGACATTAGGGTGACACCTAATTCGGTTATACTAGTATTAGTGCAGAGAAGTGTAAAACAATAGCTTATATCATTCTGTTCTTCTGTTATATCTGTTACACCTGTTACACCTGTTATAGTTATCTCTCATCCAGTTTTATTTTCATTTCATGTTATTATTATCTGTTCATAACTGAAAATCACCGGACTTGCCAGACTTTTTGTCTGACCCTTGTTGTTTCGCCTCTTTTCTTCCGTTTCTCCCCTCAGGTTTTGTAGAAGGGAATACTCTAGCTTGATCCAGATTTCTTCCGCTTGCAGTGCTTAAAGTATAGCTTGTCTTCTTCTGTGGGGATTATGATTTTAAACTATGCATTCTAAAGGCTTTTGTACAAGACTGATATTTTGTACTTGAATTCTGATATTGTGATTTGAAAGGATGTAACCAAGCTTCTGTTGAAATAAAGTTATAAAATTTTCAAGTACTGTTTTATCTGTCTTGTAGGTTTCTGTTCTGTTTACTAAAATGCTCCACCAAAGTTAAGGCATTCCCTTGTAAGTGACCTTAACGGAGGTGGGGTGTTACACTTGGTATCAGAGCTGAAGGTTACCAGATTTGATAAAAAGTTTTGAAAACTATTTTCAAAAAGGATTTAAAAAGGAAGTATTTTCAAAAGTAAAGCTTATTTTTGAAAAATAAAATAAATAATCCCCAAAAGCCATATATCTTTCTTTCGATTCTTTGTTTCGAGTTCCTTCCTCTTTCCCTTTTTGAATCTCTTCCTCCGCGTATAGATGCTTTTTCTAAGATATGTAAGGACTTCCATGCGATGGGCGGAAAACCGCTTATGGGACTGAGACGTTGTCGAGGCTAGAAGTTGGCTGAGCGAATTGGGAGGAAGGTTCAACCAGCTGCTTGGTTAATGAAGGATGAAGCTTCATTTTGGTGGAAGGTCACGAATGGAGAACGTACATGGGAGACATGGATAGGACACACGATAAGAAAGTGGATCCAAAGAAGGGCACTTGCTTCAACTGTTGTGAGATGGGACACTTCACTAGGGACTGCCCGAAGAAACGAGGACAAGGGCAGAGGGCAGGACCAATTGCTGGAGGGAAGGCGAACACTCTCGAGGCTAGTGGATAGGATAGGATTAGGAAAACTTTCTGTAGGAGGTTTAATTTCTTTATCTGATTATTGAGTTAAAACTCTTTCTGATTCTGGCATTTTGATTCTGTAATCGATACTCTGCACTTTAATACTAGTATTGTTTCTGATTCCGCTGTAGACTCAAACCCATAAGGGTTATGACTCATCTGCTTGTGATAAATTGGGGTTTGAGAGATATCTGTGTTAGGCGTCAAGTAGGACGCATCCATTCTGGGTTTTATCATGCTTAGTTTTCTAAGAATCATTTGGTAATCCGATCTGTACTAGTAGTCTGTAAATATCTGAATATCTCTGATAAGGTTAAGATTTCCAGTTTTGACATTGTCTAAAGAGGGTAATCCTCTGGGTGTCAATCTGATGTTGATTTCGGTCTTCGGGTTTGATACTTAGGGGGATTATTTTCTCAACCAATGTCTAATGGGAACCAAGTCTTCGTTTTATCTGTACTCGCTTCCATCATTCGACTGTATCCTATCGATCGAATCTTCGAACTTTAGGTAGAAACTAATGGGTGTAAACATGTGTTTGAGACATGTTATGTTTGATGGTTGCAAGTGGATGCAAGTGGTTGCTAGTGGTTACTCGTGGATGCATATACACACACTAGGCACTAGATCGATCGAAAACACTCTCATACTGCATATGGATGTGTGAGCATTTTCAATTTTTGTGGATGCAAAATGATTGACTCAGCACATGGATGTTGCATTTGGATGAATGGTTATGCACTCATATAGAAATGATGTGTATCAAATAGGATTTCTTGCATACATATTTGGACTCATGACACTAACATGATTCGCATTAAGGAGGTCAACTGGATCAGTAGACCGCCTGATTTTGCATTAGATAAGAAACATATACACACACTTTGCATATGTTCATACGGCATTAGAAACCTTTTAAGGACAATGGATGCCTGTGATTGAATGGTTGAGTAGATGGATGTTGGATGTTAGGATACATTCTTCTTAACTTGAAGATTTCGGGGACGAAATCCTTTAAGGAGGGGAGAATGTAACACCCCGTATTTTCTGAGAATATTAAAAAAAAAATGGTTAATTATGAAGAAGTTATTAAGCCTTGAAGTTTATATGCATATGAGAGAAATATATATAGATATATATAAAAATTAAATAAATAAACATGCAAAAAAAGGTTCAAAACAGCGAATTGGGAGGGGGAATAACCGAACCGGCCCATTTTTGAGGTCGACCCGAGCCTCGCTGGGTCGACTAGGGGTTAATCCAGGGTGTTTGGCTATCATCCCGTGGGCCGATTCGCTCAAATGCAGATTTTGCATTTGAATGGTTCTCATGATTCAGGGTTAATCTAATGGTCCTAAATAACTTCCTACACCTATATATACATCCCTAACCTAAACCTAAATCTCATATACAATTCTCTAGCCTCCATTGCTCTCTTCCTTTCTAAAAATAAATAAATCAATGGCGTCTCTACTCTGTTGAAACCTAAGCTAGGACTTGTGCTTCTTCTTCCTCCAATTCTGATTAGGATTAAAAGAGAACAGCTACAACACCTTTTTCTTTTAGAATCCAACCAAGGCAAGTGCAGTTATTTTCCGATATAAACTTTAATCATAATTGTGACATGATTGTAAATCTGAATTTGAGATTGTGTATGTTCTATTCCGATCTATTTTATTCTGTATCTCTTCTTCTTCTGCTCTATAGCCAGGATACTACGAGCCTGCGCCAATCTCCTAAGAGATTAACATATGCTAAAATATTTGGGACAATTAAAATGAATAATGCATGAAATAGGCATGACTGATATGTGACTGATTTGAGGAAAGAACATAGGTTGAACTTGGAACTTAGGACATAAATCTAAGGCATATAATTGAACCTATGACTTGAGTTTGTGGCATAAAGACTATTGAACATACGACTTGAGAAGTTGGTTAATCTGTGACTGATTTAAGAAAAAGGACATAGGTTGTAAACCAGATTTAGATCTATGCATATTCTGTGAATTGGAAGATGAGGAACCATGGTATGTTAACATATGACTTGAGATAAGGAGAATATGGTTTAGGTATAAAGATTTACATTAAAGTAGGATATCTATCAAATGTGAATAATACCTAAGTAGGAGATTTTTGTCAATAGCTATATTTGGTATAATTTATATGTGAATCTTTTGTACTAGGCAAGTTGAACTAAATTGGGACATGTAAATTATGACCATAATCTGTGACATGCAAATTTAATGCAAACACGGGGTTTATGAACATATTGTGAATCATGACTATTATTTATGCATGTGAACTTAGGCAAGATTTATAATTAGGCAAGATATGTTGTGAAACTTTAAGGAATGATTAAATCTGTTATATTTGCCTAATTTGCTAGTTCTGCTATATTTGCCTAATCTGCTAGTTCTGCTTAATCTGCTAGTTCTGCCCTACTGCCTAATCTGCTAGATTTGTTCATCTGCCAAATTCGTCATCGGCTAATTCTGTTCAAAATGCCAACCTAAATCTGTTGAGATGCCTAATCTGTTATCTGCTAAATCTGCTAGTTGCTTAATCTACTGAATCCGTTAAGTCGCCTAAACCTGTTATCTGCTATGTATGTTAAGTTGATATATTCTGTCTGTTATTGACATAATCTGAATTAGCTATGAATAATTGACATGTATATTAGGCATGGGTATAAATGGTAAATCATTAATTAATTGGCCGCAAAGATAAACATGGCTAACTCGAGGTTAAAATGAGTTTGCGGCGTAATTCTGCCCGGAACCACCCGGCATATTCCAGTGGCCGCAAACAATAGGTTCTAATGTGAGAAGTTAGTCATAACGTGCTTGAAACCCGAGGTTAGACTCAGTTTGCGGCAGAAATCTGTCCGGAACCAACCGGCCTAACCAGTAGCCACAAACTGTCAGTCTAATGTGAGAGGTCTGGGCATTAATATTTAATTAATGAAAATCTGAGATAAATATGATGTCTAAACCGTGTTGGGCAGATAGGATTAAACCCACTAGACTGATGAATTTAATAAATCTGTTTCGTGAATCTGTAGGCCCAATTACAAAGTTAGACAAATCTGTAAGTCTGTTAATCTGTAACTAGTTAATCGGTAAGTCTTTTAAATCTGTATATCTGATCCGTTAGTCTGAAAACTTGTCTGTGAACTGGTTGATCTGAATTCTGTATGTCTGAACTTGTAAACAAGTTAATCTGAAATCTGTTAGTCTGGGGACACAAGGTTAGGAGGGGAATTACTTGTGTCATCTGTTATTTGGGACCCATATTAGTCCGTAACCCTTTCTGGTATCAAAACTTTGACCCAACAGTAGGTAGGGTCCGGGCACGCTTACTGAACTAATTATAAGTGGTTCATTCTGATAATGGCGAGGGGTGTTGATGGTGCGTTCCAACCGGGTCATGTGCGTGCATGGATCCCGGTCTGCCTCTGAGGATGTAAGACGCCGTGACATCTGTAAATAGGTCTGTGCCAATTGGTTGTCACTTTAGGGAGTGATACACCCTACTGTGGGGCCGGCATAGGATATTTATGTATTAGGGAACCGATCGCTTGGGGTAGGGTTTTAGGGTACACTTAGTTCTGTCTGTTTCTGTTGGTACCGTCTGTTTCTGTTGGGTGGTAACACCTGTCTGTTTCTGCGTGGTACCGTCTGTTCGGGTGGTAAAGGCTCATTACTAGTGTACACCTAATTCTACATTCTGTTTCCGTAGGGATTAATTTGTTTATGCTTCTGTTTGTTTCTGATCGGATAGTAAAGGCCCATTATTAGCATTCTGTTTCTGTTAAATTATTCTGTACCCGTTTCTGTTTCAGTTTAGACATTAGGGTGACACCTAATTCGGTTATACTAGTATTGGAGCAGAGAAGTGTAAAACAATAGCTTATATCATTTTGTTCTTCAGTTATATCTGTTACACCTGTTATAGTTATCTCTCATCCAGTTTTATTTTCATGTCATGTTATTATTATCTGTTCATAACTGAAAATCACTGGACTTGCCAGACTTTTTGTCTGACCCTTGTTGTTTCGCCTCCTTTCTTCCGTAGGTTTTGTAGAAGGGAATACTCTAGCTTGATCCAGATTTCTTCCGCTTGCAGTGCTTAAAGTATGGCTTGTCTTCTTCTGTGGGGATTATGATTTTAAACTATGCATTCTGTAGGCTTTTGTACAAGACTGATATTTTGTACTTGAATTCTGATATTGTGATTTGAAAGGATGTAACCAAGCTTCTGTTGAAATAAAGTTATAAATTTTTCAAGTACTGTTTTATCTGTCTTGTAAGTTTCTGTTCTGTTTACTAAAATGCTCCACCAAAGTTAAGGCATTCCCTTGTGAGTGACCTTAACCGAGGTGGGGTGTTACACTTGGTATTAGAGCTGAAGGTTACCAGATTTGATAAAAAGTTTTGAAAACTATTTTCAAAAAGGATTTAAAAAGGAAGTATTTTCAAAAGTAAAGCTTTTTTTTGAAAAATAAAATAAATAATCCCCAAAAGCCATATATCTTTCTTTCAATTCTTTGTTTCGAGTTCCTTCCTCTTTCCCTTTTTGAATCTCTTCTTCCGCGTATAGATGCTTTTTCTAAGATATGTAAGGACTTCCGTGCGATGGGCGGAAAATCGCTTTATGGGACTGAGACGTTGTCGAGGCTAGAAGTTGGCTGAGCGAATTGGGAGGAAGGTTCAACCGGCTACTTGGTTAATGAAGGATGAAGCTTTATTTTGGTGGAAGGTCACGAATGGAGAACGTACATGGGAGACATGGATAGGACACACGATAAGAAAGTGGATCCAAAGAAGGGCACTTGCTTCAACTGTTGTGAGATGAGACACTTCACTAGGGACTGCCCGAAGAAACGAGGACAAGGGCAGAGGGAAGGACCAATTGCTGGAGGGAAGGCGAACACTCTCGAGGCTAGTGGATAGGATAGGATTAGGAAAACTTTCTGTAGGAGGTTTAATTTCTTTATCTGATTGTTGAGTTAAAACTCTTTCTGATTCTGGCATTTTGATTCTGTAATCGATACTCTGCACTTTAATACTAGTATTGTTTCTGATTCCGCTGTAGACTCAAACCCATAAGGGTTATGACTCATCTGCTTGTGATAAATTGGGGTTTGAGAGATATCTGTGTTAGGCGTCAAGTAGGACGCATACATTCTGGGTTTTATCATGCTTAGTTTTCTAAGAATCATTTGGTAATCCGATCTGTACTAGTAGTCTGTAAATATCTGAATATCTCTGATAAGGTTAAGATTTCCAGTTTTTACATTGTCTAAAGAGGGTAATCCTCTGGGGGGTCAATCTAATGTTGATTTCGGTCTTCGGGGTTGATACTTAGGGGGATTATTTTCTCAACCAATGTCTAATGGGAACCAAGTCTTCGTTTTATCTGTACTCGCTTCCATCATTCGACTGTATCCTATCGATCGAATCTTCGAACTTTAGGTAGAAACTAATGGGTGTAAACATGTGTTTGAGACATGTTATGTTTGATGGTTGCAAGTGGATGCAAGTGGTTGCTAGTGGTTGCTCGTGGATGCATATACACACACTAGGCACTAGATCGGCTCGAAAACACTCTCATACTGCATATGGATGTGTGAGCATTTTCAATTTTTGTGGATGCAAAATGATTGACTCAACACATGGATGTTGCATTTGGATGAATTGTTATGCACTCATATAGAAATGATGTGTATCAAATAGGATTTCTTGCATACATATTTGGACTCATGACACTAACATGATTCGCATTAAGGAGGTCAACTGGATCAGTAGACCGCCTGATTTTGCATTAGATAAGAAACATATACACACACTTTGCATATGTTCATACGGCATTAGAAACCTTTTAAGGACAATGGATGCCTGTGATTGAATGGTTGAGTAGATGGATGTTGGATGTTAGGATACATTCTTCTTAACTTGAAGATTTCGGGGACGAAATCCTTTAAGGAGGGGAGAATGTAACACCCCGTATTTTCTGAGAATATTAAAAAAAAATGGTTAATTATGAAGAAGTTATTAAGCCTTGAAGTTTATATGCATATGAGAGAAATATGTATAGATATATATATATAAATTAAATAAATAAACATACAAAAAAGGTTCAAAACAGCGAATTGGGAGGGGGAATAACCGAACCGGCCCATTTTTGAGGTCGACCCGAGCCTCGCTGGGTCGACTAGGGGTTAATCCAGGGTGTTTGGCTGTCATCCCATGGGCCGATTCGCTCAAATGCAGATTTTGCATTTGAATGGTTCTCGTGATTCAGGGTTAATCTAATGGTCCTAAATAACTTCCTACACCTATATATACATCCCTAACCTAAACCTAAATCTCATATACAATTCTCTAGCCTCCATTTCTCTCTTCCTCTCTAAAAATAAATAAATCAATGGCGTCTCTACTCTGCTGAAACCTAAGCTAGGACTTGTGCTTCTTCTTCCTCCAATTCTGATTAGGATTAAAAGAGAACAGCTACAACACCTTTTTCTTTTAGAATCCAACCAAGGCAAGTGCAGTTATTTTCCGATATAAACTTTAATCATAATTGTGACATGATTGTAAATCTGAATTTGAGATTGTGTATGTTCTATTCCGATCTATTTTATTCTGTATCTCTTCTTCTTCTGTTCTATAGCCAGGCTACTACGAGCCTGCGCCAATCTCCTAAGAGATTAACATACGCTAAAATATTTGGGACAATTAAAATGAATAATGCATGAAATGGGCATGACTGATATGTGACTGATTTGAGGAAAGAACATAGGTTGAACTTGGAACTTAGGACATAAATCTAAGGCATATAATTGAACCTATGACTTGAGTTTGTGGCATAAAGACTATTGAACATACGACTTGAGAAGTTGGTTAATCTGTGACTGATTTAAGAAAAAGGACATAGGTTGTAAACTAGATTTAGATCTATGCATATTCTGCGAATTGGAAGATGAGGAACCATGGTATGTTAACATATGACTTGAGATAAGGAGAATATGGTTTAGGTATAAAGATTTACATTAAAGTAGGATATCTATCAAATGTGAATAATATCTAAGTAGGAGATTTTTGTCAATAGCTATATTTGGTATAATTTATATGTGAATCTTTTGTACTAGGCAAGTTGAACTAAATTGGGACATGTAAATTATGACCATAATCTGTAACATGCAAATTTAATGCAAACATGGGGTATATGAACATATTGTGAATCATGACTATTATTTATGCATGTGAACTTAGGCAAGATTTATAATTAGGCAAGATATGTTGTGAAACTTTAAGGAATGATTAAATCTGTTATATTTGCCTAATTTGCTAGTTCTGCTATATTTGGCTAATCTGCTAGTTCTGCTTAATCTGCTAGTTCTGCCCTACTGCCTAGTCTGCTAGATTTGTTCATCTGCCAAATCCGTCATCTGCTAATTCTGTTAAAAATGCCAACCTAAATCTGTTGAGATGCCTAATCTGTTATCAGCTAAATCTGCTAGTTGCCTAATCTACTGAATCCGTTAAGTCGCCTAAACCTGTTATCTGCTATGTCTGTTAAGTTGATATATTCAGTCTGTTATTGACATAATCTGAATTAGCTATGAATAATTGACATGTATATTAGGCGTGGGTATAAATGGTAAATCATTAATTAATTGGCCGCAAAGATAAACATGGCTAACTCGAGGTTAGAATGAGTTTGCGGCGTAATTCTGCCCGAAACCACCCGGCATATTCCAGTGGCCGCAAACAATAGGTTCTAATGTGAGAAGTTAGTCATAACGTGCTTGAAACCCGAGGTTAGACTCAGTTTGCGGCAGAAATCTGCCCGGAACCAACCGGCCTAACCAGTAGCCGCAAACTGTCAGTCTAATGTGAGAGGTCTGGGCATTAATATTTAATTAATGAAAATCTGAGATAAATATGATGTCTAAAACGTGTTGGGCGGATAGGATTAAACCCACTAGACTGATGAATTTAATAAATCTATTCCATGAATCTGTAAGCCCAATGACAAAGCTAGACAAATCTGTAAGTCTGTTAATCTATAACTAGTTAATCGGTAAGTCTGTTAAATCTGTATATCTGATCCGTTAGTCTGAAAACTTGTCTGTGAACTGGTTGATCTGAATTCTGTATGTCTGAACTTGTAAACAAGTTAATCTGAAATCTGTTAGTCTGGGGACACAAGGTTAGGAGGGGAATTACTTGTGTCATCTGTTATTTGGGACCCATATTAGTCAGTAACCCTTTCTGGTATCAAAACTTTGACCCAACAGTAGGTAGGGTCCGGGCACGCTTACTGAACTAATTATAAGTGGTTCATTTTGATAATGGCGAGGGGTGTTGATGGTGCGTTCCAACTGGGTCATGTGCGTGCATGGATCCCGGTCTGCCTCTGAGGATGTAAGACGCCGTGACATCTGTAAATAGGTCTGTGCCAATTGGTTGTCACTTTAGGGAGTGATACACCCTACTGTGGGGCTGACATAGGATATTTATGTATTAGGGAGCCGATCACTTGGGGTAGGGTTTTAGGGTACACTTAGTTCTGTCTGTTTCTGTTGGTACCGTCTGTTTCTGTTGGGTGGTAACACCTGTCTGTTTCTGCGTGGTACCGTCTGTTCGGGTGGTAAAGGCCCATTACTAGTGTACACCTAATTCTACATTTTGTTTCCGTAGGGATTAATCTGTTTCTGCTTCTGTCTGTTTCTGATCGGGTAGTAAAGGCCTATTATTAGCATTCTGTTTCTGTTAAATTATTCTATACCCGTTTCTGTTTCAGTTTAGACATTAGGGTGACACCTAATTCGGTTATACTAGTATTAGTGCAGAGAAGTGTTAAACAATAGCTTATATCATTCTGTTCTTCTGTTATATCTGTTACACCTGTTATAGTTATCTCTCATCCAGTTTTATTTTCATGTCATGTTATTATTATCTGTTCATAACTGAAAATCACTGGACTTGCCAGACTTTTTGTCTGACCCTTGTTGTTTCGCCTCCTTTCTTTCGTTTCTCCCCCCCCCCCCAAGGTTTTGTAGAAGAGAATACTCTAGCTTGATCCAGATTTCTTCCGCTTGCAGTGCTTAAAGTATGGCTTGTCTTCTTCTGTGGGGATTATGATTTTAAACTATGCATTCTGAAGGCTTTTGTACAAGACTGATATTTTGTACTTGAATTCTGATATTGTGATTTGAAAGGATGTAACCATGCTTCTGTTGAAATAAAGTTATAAATTTTTCAAGTACTGTTTTATCTGTCTTGTAAGTTTCTGTTCTGTTTACTAAAATGCTCCACCAAAGTTAAGGCATTCCCTTGTGAGTGACCTTAACGGAGGTGGGGTGTTACAATGGTCGACCTGGTCTCTGGGCAGGAGTTTTCCCGCCCAGCCCAGTTTGAACCTGAAATTCGAATTTTGAAATTTAAACTGAGTTGTTTGAATTTAAATTTGATTCTGAAACTTCCGAAGGTCATAACTCCTTCATACGGTGTCCGATTCGCGCAAACTCGGACTCTATCTCAAGAAGAATTCCGAGACAAACGCAATGGCGTAACCCGTTTTCCTTAATTCTTTTATTTAGAATTAATTGTACTTTAATTGTGAAGCTTAGCGTTATAGAGTTCACGGGGTGTTACAATAAATAAATAAATTGTTGATGCAAATATGATTCAATACTGCTAATTCACATATCTGGAAAAGGATCCATGCTTCATCCTTTTGGATAAATTAGTAAATCAGCTTTAGTGAGACATTATTGGATAGTGTTTCTTTGTTTAAACTGATTAACTATAATTGGACATTTGATGTTTGCAGATCGTCGAATGGCATACAGTAATGAGTCCAGCAGCAATGTGGCGTAAAGATTTCATTGTCTTCGACTAGTGTACTCCTGTAGGATATGCAATTTTTGGTGGATAACTTGTGCCTGTACTAAGTTGCTTTGTAACGGTCAAGTATGTAATAATGTACGAAATGTTGTCTAAAACTTATTGTTTGTAATACTGAATGCTTGAGTATTTTAATAAATTAGTTTGCAAATAACTGTAATATCTGATTTGCTTATAGAGTATTGCTATATTTAGTGTATTATTCTTTTCAATTGCACAAGATTTTTATTTATTTTAAAACTCAAATGTCAATCACAACAGTGTATAACAGTTGTAGTAGATTTTTTTTTACAACAGTGCATAACTGTTGTAATAAAGTTTATTACAACGGTGGAAAAAAGTTGTAAAATATACATATTACAACGGTGTTGCAACAGTGCAAAAAAGTTGTAAAAGATGTTAGTCTCTTACAACTTCCTAATACACGACGGTTTGCCCACCGTTGTAAAATGTATATTACAACGGTGTTCCACCGTTGTAATAGGGTCATTTTTTTGTAGTGGTCTCTCCTCACACGATTTCATTCAGGTCCCCATATTTCACCTTCTAAGCAATCCAGCTGTTCTCTTTAGAAACTGCACAAATATCAATAACATACAACAATAATATGTGGAACATAATGAATTTGTTAAGAAAATAACAATCTAATAGTGGTAGTTTTCAAAATTAAAAGCAAAACAAATGATCTAAGGTAATACAAAATGAAACATTATGTGATAAAAGAAAGAATGATGAAAGAAACATGAATTACATATTATAATTATTGGGTTTAGAAGAAACAGTATAACTAAATTTTCTAAAGAATGATGAAAGAAAGAAAAAATGAGTGAAATAAAAAAATTATGTGATAAATGAAAAACTTAATGGGATGAAAAGTCCACTGAAATTGAATTGATTAATGAAAAAATGTCAATATTTTAAAAGAGAAATGCCGAGAAAAATAAATCAGACGGTGGTAAAACTCATTCATCAATCTGTGTTCAATTTTGTTTTTTTCATATTTCATATTAATGGTTATTATTGCCCTTATAATGTTAGCTTTACTTAGCTTTATCGGTTAAACTGCAAGAACCATTAAAATGTTAGCACATACATTTACATCTTCACATCCCAAGTAATATACCCACCCTAGAAAACAAAAGGAATGCCTTTGATATTTTTCTAAGCTGTTATACAGTTTGTCCACACTATAACACATTATCATTATCATGATTATTTTTTCGAACAGTGCAACAACGATAACAAATATTAGCTTCATATAACAAATATTGAATTCACATCATCAATTAACAGATCAAAGTTAACCAAAATGTCTACATACGCTCAGCATAGTAGCAGCTAGAAACAACTCTACACTAATAATGCATAAGCAATGCGTATTGTTCCAAAAGACATATCCACAATAATGTAGCACATGGGAATTTGTGTCCTATGCTTTATAGATATGCATGTTCATACCTTAATTTTCTATGCTTCCTAAGCAGTTATCCACCCTTCTGCAAATAACATTGTTAATTAGAAATTGAAGAACTAGCAATTATCATGAAGGACTAGATAACATGAACAGTGAATCAGTGTATCCAAACTCTTGGTGGACATTTGGACTAAACTCAGCAGAAGTAACATCAGCAACCCAACATTAAAAAGATGAATGGTGATGCCTAATAGATTACACCAACTGTATAGTTACTAACCTCAAATTCTTCCAAATTCTTGTAGCTCTTACTATCCAACTTCATACGTATAGTTCGAAAATCTATTGGGTTCTTAGTGACATCATGATAATCTGGTAACTCTTGAGAACTAACTGGCTCCGAAAACACACCATAAGTATCTTTCCAAATTCTTGTCAGTTAATTTTGTCATAGATGATAAATTTTCATATGTTGCCTAACTTAAGAAAAAAAATAACAATCTTAACATCATTAAAATGCAAACACATTTCCGTTACAAAATTCAAACAGTGTATAATTATTTCTGTAACTTAAGAAAAAAAATAACAATCTTGACATCATAAATATTCATATCTTGTCTAGCTTATTTGCTTGTATGTATAATTGCACCAGATGTATATAATTTTACCACTTCATCAAGCTATCAACCAATTTATCAACTTACCAGTTGAGGTATTGTAATTATTTCAGATCATATGAATTCACACACCACACAGATTTGCACTCAATCAAACATGACTTAGCATAAGTATAAAACAGTTAAAAAAAATCCATGTTATACTGTTCATTCAACCTCCATTATAGAGTCATACTAAATATCCGATCCAATTACTTCACAATCAGATTATATTTCAGACCCATCACACCACATCTTCAAAAATCACAGATCCATTGGTATAAAAAACCAGTTTTCAAAATTTCAGTTTTTAACAGAATAATTAGTTTCAAATGGCGAATAATTACAAAAGTCAACGGATTACCTCCGATCTTAATTTGTAAGATGATAGCTTGACTGAAATATGCTCAACACAACGTAGATCTGATGAACCTAAGGGTGTGATGCAAAATCAGTGAAATACAACCGATAATCAAAATATCACCGAATTCGACTTTTTTTTTTTTTTTTTGTAGATCTAGAGTCTCGCGAATCCGGAAATCGCCGCGTAAAATGAAATGGCGATAGATATGAGGAACGGAACGAAAAATTAGGGTTATCTTGAGCCGGATTGCAAGGAGGGATGGAGGAGAATACATTTTCCAGTTTAAGGAGAAAAATCGCAAAGGAAATAAAACGAGAAGAAAACGAAAAGAAGGAAAACGGGGAAAGGAAAGTCTTGTAAGCGAAAATTACGCCGAAATTCATTGGCTCAGACAATTTGTTTTTGACTCTTACAGTAGACAAACCTCTCTAACGGTCAGTTTGAAAAGAAACATGGATACGAGAAGAATTAGGTTACGTGGAGAAAAGGATGGAGAAGCCGCATTATTTTTTTGGCTTTAGAGAAATTGATTATGGCTCTCACAGTAAGCAAACCTCCATAATGGTCGGTTTGACGATACTAACCTAAATATTTATTATAATATTAATAATTTTGAAAATATAATAAAAATTCGGTTAATTTGGTTAAACAGATAACAAAAGTAAATATTTTTCCAAACCGATTACAAACTGATCTAATTTCAAAATCAAACCATACCGACCAAATTAAATTGGTTTGGTTGGTTGATTTGGTTTAACCAAATGATGCTCACCCTATGATACAGAATGAAGCCATTTATAATGCTGGCAGGAAGCATTTATTAAGTTAGTATTTTTTTTCAATTTAGCATAGTTTTATAATTTAATTTCACTTTCAGCCCACTTTTTTGAAAAATAACAGATATAACTCACTTCTGACCAACTCAGCGCTAATTTGGTCAAAATGTACTGGCGCAATCTGCGATTGCATGAGTACACATAGCCACTTAAAAAAAAAGACAAGATTCGTGGCCAACTCAACGCATTCTCCATCTTAGGATTCCAAATCCCCCAATTTCTTCTATCAAAAATAGTCATCTATGGAAATGTTATCATATCCGACATTGATTCTCCAAAAAAACAATTTTTTTCAATCCAAAATCACTCTAAGCTTTGCAATGATTTAGCTTTGATATCAATTCTTAGGAAAATTACGCCTTTGTGGAAGCGACCAGAATCTTATTCACCTAATTACTTAAAGATGATTCAATGGAAAAACAACACCGATATGAAATTACACGCATAAACTCAAGATATTCCACTGAACCATTTTTTATTGATTCACAAAAACAATTTTTTATTTTTTTTTACACTTGATGGATCAAAACCCAAAAGTAAACAAACTACAATTGAATCAATAACTTTATTGAGAAATGTAAAGAATATATAGATGACTATAACTATTGTTGGAGAAGTAGAACAACAGCAAACCCTTGGATAAACTATTTTGGTCGCAATCCCTTAATTATAATCTAATCCTACATGTTGTTTTAATAGAAGAATAGAAGGCATAGGCCAAATATCCAATTTGCCCCTCGGAAATATTTCAATAAAAAAGAGAAAAACTAGGTCAAAATAATATTATCCGGTCTTCAATCTTCAAATTATCTCCTCTATCATAAAGCACTTCGAAACATCGCCTTCTTCAACATACATGTGATTGAAATATATCAGTTTTATATACTGTTAAGTATCGGTTAGTTAAAGTGATTTATTCCATACATATTCCATAGACACAAGTGTCATTTTTGTTAAATTGTTGTGTTACTTACAATAAGAGGGTATCATTTTTGAATATATATGGGTATCAGCTTTTTTAGAGCAATGTATTAAACACAATAACAATGTATCATTTTTGCATGAGATTTAGTATCAGTTTTAATAAAACTGTAATATGTTCAGTTAAAGATTACCGTTTCACAATGCTATTGGGTATAAGTTTTGTTAATGTAATTACATTAAATAATTATCCACTAAGTATCTTTTCTATATATATAACATAAACAATATTTTTAATCCAAACAAACAATGAGTATAATATTTATAATACATTAGTATCACTTTTGTTCGTATTATATTAAAACCCTATACTCAAAGCTTTAATTTCACCCCCACAAACTGTAATTATCATTTTTCCAATATGAAATTTATACAAAAATTAAACTATTTATGATATTGTCGAACTTGTTTGCCGATCTTTAGATTCTTCATTTTCAAACCATTTTCCCTTTTTTCTGCATTTTGTTGTTCAACATTTCTGATAATATTAGACAATAATATTGCTAGTATCATTTTCTTAAATTTGCAGTATCATTTATTCGAACGGTTTCTTTTTGTTCAAAGTTTTCTTCTCCGTTCTTTGTCATTTGATTTTAATTAATAGTTTTTTTATTCATTTCTTCGTTCTGGTCTTCTTTCTCTATTTTGCAGAATTTGTTCATCATTTGCTCTTTCTGAATTTTCGTTTCCATTGGTTCGAACTAGGGTTTCATTCGAAGCTTTTATCTGAGTTTCTACTAGTGGTTCAATGTCGACTTACGATTCAACTAAGGTTCCTACAGGTCATTTATCTCCATGTTCTAGTTGCGATTGAACTTTCAAGTGAATTTGTGGTTCAGCTTCGACTGTACGTAGTATCAGTTTGTTGAGCATTATCGGTACACTCTGGTTGAACTTGTGCTTGAACTTGCGGTTGAATTTCAAATGAATTTTGCTCTTACGTTGAAATTTCGGTAATGATTGGAGAATACGGTGTCGATTTTAGTTTTGGACGTAATTGTCATTGATTTTATGATTTTGAATGTCTTTGACAAAATTGGAGAGAGTGCGATGGAAGAGTGATCGAACGAGACGGTGAAAGAAAAAAAAACAGTTATCTTTAAATTGGGCTATAGGCCAGTTGTTTTTGGCGTAAATTAATTTAATGTGCATGTCCTTATGCCTAATTTTTTTTAAAAATAGTTTCTCATTTTCAATTTTTTCATCGTTGTTTTCTCTTTAATGCATTAAACATGTCCAATTTCTAAAAATATAATTTGCGCGCAAAATATGTTTGATAACTGCATGCGAAGCGCCCCTTAAAATAAAACATTTGTTTGACAATATAGTGCACAATTTAGAGTACTTGGCGGTGGTTAAAGTGTAATGATTACAAATGATTGTCCTGTTGCCACTAATTTGGTTGGTGATATAGGAACTAGATCAAAATTTTGTATGAGGCTTGATTTAATTGGAGTAGGGTGATTGACTATAATCTAATAACTTATATAAACTTAATCTAAATTCATTCTCCCGTATCCAAATCGCGATCTTCGCGTACTTAGATGGGCTAAGACTTCAAGCAATGATTAAATGAATACATAGGTGTTTATTTCTTCAAATTTTTCTACTTTTACACGGTCTTATTTTTAAATTAAATCTACTTTGAGAAATATAAATTGAAGATATCCGGGTTCTTAAGGTTCATACGGATATTAATGAAAGATTCAAAAATGAAAACTTACGCTTCAAGTTCATAGGGAACCATTGTTGACGTCATTGAAACCTTGGCAGCAACAACAAATCTGTAACAGAGATTGTAGACAGTGATAGATCATCGTTTATCTTTATTAAATAATGAAAAAAAGCATAACAACTAAATTCCATTTGACATTGCTCACAACTAACAAGTTGAAAATAATAATAAAAGAAAAAGAATAACACAAACATGTCTCAATAGCCGACTCGTGCATGCATGTTTCTAATGACTTGAGATTTCATGCACACCATCTCTCTCTATATAAACAGAGACATAACTCTAATTCTATACCATCAAGTTTTTACCAACTAAAGAGGAAGAGTAGAAAAGAAGCAAGGGAGAATGAAAATGTCCTGTTGTAATTACAAACCTATAGCTCTGATGATGACATTACTGTTACTCCTACTGGTCAGTAGTAGCATGGCAGCAACCTCATCGGGAAACATCCCTGATCCATCAACAGAAGTAAGCTCAGAAACAGCATGTAGTTATACGCCGGACCCGGAGTTCTGCAAGTCCTTCTTCTGGAGTCAACCTGTCCAAAACTTGTATTCGTACAGCACCCACTCCCTTTCCTCTTCCCTTTCCGACTCCACCAAATTCCTTAACTCGATCAATGAACATCTTTCAACTGGCATAAGCTCTTCTGCAGCCATGGCGCTGCGTGACTGCCAGCTCTTGTTTGATTTGAACATCGACTTCTTATCTTCTGCCACCTCCAGTTTAACTTCTGCAACTAACAGCCAGCTTGCTGATTCTCAAGCAGAAGCCCTGCAAGCTATGCTCGATGCTGTTATAACCAACCACCAAACCTGTCTCCAGAGTTTGCAGGAGACTGCATCCTCCACTGTCCAGAATGACCTATCAACTCCTTTAGCAAACGGTATAATCACTGGCTGGCTAGCTACTCTATGTATTAATTTGATTTAATTCCATCATGCTATGCATTGTACAGCTTTATATATTGCTATCCCTATAAATCGCCCATGTTGGATTCCTAGTTAAAGAAATTACATCTCTATCAAAATTTATCAGGCACCAAGCTAAGCAGTGTCTCGCTAGCATTGTTCAAACATGCATGGACCAATCCAAATAAAAAGCCATCCACTGACAATAGATCAAAAGGTCCTTCCACCATTCCGAAGAAGCCACAGCATAATGATGGCGGCAAACCAGGCAAAGGTAGAAAACTGATGCTTTTTCATGAAGCGCAGATGGGACCTAGTGGAGAACTACCTTTAAAAATGTCCAAAAAGAATCTTGCTACCTTCGAGAAAAGAACAGGAAGGAAGTTGCTTCAGTCATCTTCCGGTGGTTCGGTCTTGGTTACCGACATGGTGGTTGTCAGTCAAGATGGGACTGGTGATTTTAAGACCATAACTGAAGCCGTGAACAAAGCACCAAATAACACAAACGGAGCAAATGGGTATCATATGATCTTTGTATCTGCTGGCGTCTACAAAGAGTATGTGTCTATAGCTAAGAATAAGAAGTATCTTATGATGGTCGGAGATGGAATAAACCAAACGGTTGTTACCGGAGATCATAACAATGTTGACGGATGGACAACTTTCAATTCCCCCACATTCGGTACACATCAATTAAACTTCATATCGCTCTATCATTTCTCAAAGAACACGTCTAACTAACATAACCTATTCAACGCATTTATTTTCAGCTGTGGTTGGCCAAGGATTCGTAGCGATAAACATGACATTCAGAAACACAGCCGGAGCTGTAAAGCACCAAGCAGTAGCTTTAAGAAGCGGAGCTGATCTATCAACCTTTCACAGTTGCAGTTTTGAAGGATATCAAGACACTCTCTACACGCATTCATTAAGACAGTTTTACAGAGACTGTGACATTTATGGCACCGTAGATTTCATATTTGGCAACGCTGCAGTTGTTTTTCAAAACTGTAACATATACCCCAGGCTACCCATGAAGGGTCAAAGCAACACAATCACTGCTCAAGGCCGAACTGATCCAAATCAAAACACAGGTATTTCCATTCATACGTGTAATGTAGCTCCTGCCGAAAATCTTGGATCGACCAAGACTTATCTAGGAAGACCATGGAAGGAGTATTCGAGAACAGTCATCATGAAATCTGTTTTGGGCAGTTTGATAGACCCAACTGGTTGGATGCCGTGGAGCGGAACCTTTGCCTTGAGTACTCTTTACTATGCTGAGTACAGCAACACGGGTGCGGGTTCAGGAACCAGTGGACGAGTGACTTGGACCGGTTACCATAAGTCCATTAGTAGCAACGATGCTCTGAATTTCACAGTGAGCAACTTCATTTCTGGAGATAATTGGTTGCCTCAGACCGGTGTGCCTTACTCCAGTGGACTTTAGTTGTTTGTACTGACTCAGTATATATAGTTTATTGTATTTGTTTGGCTATAAGCAATATACAAAGATTTATATCATGTGCAAACTTCCATATTCTTTGTTCTCAACATCACGGTAAAAATAGAGTTGCACCTATAGAGTAAAGAGTAATTCTGGAAACAACAGATATCATATCAAATTTTGTTCAGCATAAGCAAATCTGCATGACCGATATTGTAACCATTGTGATTAATCCGATTCAAGACCACTCGAATCCGATATCTAAACCACAATGCGTTAGCGGAAGACCAGATCGTTGTTAGACTTGCAAAAACAACCAAAGCAATAACTCTAGTCACAAAACCAATATCAACCAATCACGAACAATCCAAATCTCAATCATAAGCAAGAAACTAATGACAAAGTAGCAAAAATAAATCACACAAGGATTTATAGTGGTTTCACTAACATCTTGTTAGTGTACATCCACTTTGGAGAGAGTGTTTTATTACTACAATGAAAGGACACTACAAGAAAAATAACATATTGCAACTAGGTATTTGCAACAGGCCGCAAATGCCAGTTGCAGTAAATGATATTTAGCAACAGACCTTTTGTACCTGTTGCAATAGATAAGATTTAACAACAGGCTTTTCCTTCCTATTGCGAAAAGCATATTTTTCGCAACAGCGCTTTTATGCCTGTTGCGAAAACATACTTTTAGTAACTGCTCTTTCATTCATGTTGCAATAGACATATTATTTGCAACTACACTTTCAAACCAGTTGTGAAAAACGTACTTTTAAAAATTATTTTTCCCCAAAGTAATATTCGATTATAATGTAAGAATTATAAGCATAATAGTTAATATACACACACACACATATACATATATATATATATATATATATATATACATATATATATACACATATATGTATGTATGATTAACACATATATATATATATACATATATATAATTTATATTATATTAGTAAAAATTATATTATTTAGTAATTACTATTAGTATTTAATGTTAACCAACTATTATAAATATTTAGTACTCAATTTAATAGTTAATAATTTCAAACTTAATTAAATATATTAATAATTATTGATTAATTAATATTGATTATCAAATAATTAATAAATAATTAAAAGTAACAATTAATTGCTACGGCTAATATTTAATAATTGTATTTGATAACTAATTTTAATATGTATTTTTATTACTTAGTACTCAATAATTATAATTGATAATTATATAAATATTCAGTAATTTAAATGATTTTAAACTTATAACTAAAATTAAACTACAAAATATTCATAAAACTTTATTTTATTTTTCAAAATTTTCATTAAACTAAAAAAATTAAAATAATAATATAACACCATAAGAGAAAACGTCCATCTTGTAATATTGATAAAATTTAAAAGTAAAATTTTTAATTTTTTATGAGAAGTTATATTTTAAAATAATTTTTTTCAATGTGCATTGGAGCCTTATAAATTTGGATTACACAAGACAGTACAATTTTTTTAGTTTAACTTGTTTTTTCCCCAAATCTAAATATTTTAATTTCACATAAATTTACTGAACAAAAATATCATCTCCTATGCTAATTTGCTGGTTTGAAGTAACGCTGCCCTTTACAGAAATAACTTTGTAATACACATACATTCCCGCCCCCATTTTCCTCAATTATTTCGTTTCCCGCTTTTACCCCCGTAACCTTCTTATCCAGATACTTCTGCCCCTTTTTTTGACTTCACACTCAAAGTAATCGCCGTCACTTAGTTTTCCATTATTTGCATCCTCATCTACCCTCGTTGTTTTTTATTCGTCCTCAATTCCTCAATTCCGCAGCCATGCTTTCAATCGGCTTAGCGTTGGACTCAGAGAAGAAATCGAATTCGTCTATTGGTGGTTGGAAAGGAAGCGGTGGATGGGTGCTAGCAGAGTTGGAGGCGATTTGCTCAGAAAAAGGAAAAGGGAAGATTGTGGGTGAAGTGGACGTACTCGATCAGCACAAGCCTGGCAGTAGATAGGGCGCAGATGAGGTAGTGGTTGTTGATGTTCGTTATATATTAATGACCTTTATATATAGCTTGGATTCGTGGAAACAAAAATAAATCATATCAAGTTAGTTCGGAAATGTTGCCATTTTTTTTTTTTTTTTTTTTTTTTTTTTTTTTTGCGGATGTATTAAAAAATATGCATAATAACATAGATATCTCATAAAATTTGATTTCTGATGAGGGTATTGGTTAAGTTGCTCCTTTTGATGGGAGTAGTTTCAACGATTAGTCGCAATTGTTATTGGTGTTGGAGAAAGTTCTAATATCTACAATGTTGTGTTCACTGTTATTCATTCTGTTCTTCAAGCTAGTTTTGCTTCATGGCTTCGGTTTTTAGATGTAGGCATAACTTTCATTGAGGGTGCTTTTTCTAAAGTGGTTTTTTGTTCTTTCTCTAATGTTGTTGGAGTTGTTTCTTAGCGTATGGATGTTGGTGCTCACTCTTATTAGTGCATAGATGTTTGCTCTGTTAACAGTGTTTTTACTCATGTACGTCTGGGTTCTGGGCATCAATCTTTTAAAAAGAAATATTATTTTTGTCTATTGTTTTGTTATAGTAAGGCTTCTTATACTTTTCTAGAAGAGCCCACTCGTTTTTTGCACTAACTGCTAGGTTGATTCTTGAGAAGGTTTAGGTTTAAATCATATCTTAGGCTCATCAGTAGAGAGTTCTTGTTTTTTTTTTATACTATGTAAACATTTTGATATGGTATAGTTAGAGCAGAAAGCTTACTAATTGTCTACTCAGTATGGTGATATTGAATTCCTGTTTAATCTGCTGACATGTACATCAATACAAATAGCTGAATTAGGTTAGTGGGCATATTTATATTACATGGTTTTTTTTTTCAAATAAACCTTGTTAGACATTAAGTAAACATATTTTAAACTCATGCATCAGGCGTGCTTTTCATAATCATTTAAAATAAACACTGTTATCGAATAGTTATATATTTTAGACTGTGTTGGTGTATTTCTTGGCTTTCGATTGTCTAAGAGCTTTAGTCTGTCGTATTGTTTTCCCATGTTTTAACGTTTTCAGTTCCAAATTAGGTTATCCCTTTTTCTAGAACCTACTCTTAAGCCCAGTTATTGTTATATCGACGTTAAGAGTACTCAAGTGGTAATGTACATTTAAAATTCATGACTTATGCTTTCATGCAGAGGAAGTAACCATTTGGAGCAGGTATTTAAGCCGAGGAATTTGGAGCTGTAAAGGGCAAAACAAGGAGAAAGAGGATGGGATTTTGGGACTTGGCTTAGTGGATAGAAGCCATTATTAGGTACGCATGTCATGTCTGCATATAAGTAACTATTTGACATCTCTTTTGAAAAAATGATAGTTTTTAGATTCTGGATAAGCATCACATAACACAGTTAACATCATTATCCTTCCCTCATTATTGTAGTTTGTTCTTTGTGTTTAATCAACCTAGTGGAATTCTGTATGCTTAATGAGACATTATTTATTGTTAATATTATTCCACACCACTTAAAACCAATCTTACTGATTGTATACTTGTCTGTAGTTTTGCCAAGTTTGCGAGGAAGAAAAGAAAACTTTGGTCCGTGCCACTTCACCGTAATCAAGTATGCAATCTGAATGAATTTTTCCTTGACTGATATATTATTGCTCCCTCTTGTTTTTATTAATCTACTTGCAATCCACTAGCCTTCTTGAATTATATGAAAAGATGTGATATTTGAGAAATTCGGCAATCAATGTTTATGTCCACTATTATTAGTTTTAACATTGTGTACTGTATCCACTATTGTTTAATGATCTTTGTTCTCATTTCACTGTTGGAATTTCTGGTAGCTAGCTTGGTAGACACTTCATTGTCTTATGACTTGTTTCGCCTTTGTAGGTTATGATATTCAAATGTGACTAACATAGGGTGGTGCATGTTCATGATCGACAACAAACATGGAGCATGAACTGCAGATTTGTTCTAGTGAGCCGATGATATTTATTTTCCTGTTATAGTATATGTATGATAGAGTAGAAATATGATTAGAAAATACTTTATTCGAAAGAAATGTGTTTTGTGAGAGAAGAAATTGTTATACATGAATGTTGTATGAAAATTGTAGAAATTTTTGTTGTAATTGTTTGTACTACTAAAACTTGGGCAAAATAAATTTTTTATTTGTTTATTTCATTTTGTGATATACACTAATACCAAAACGAATACATTTAATATGTAGTATCTATAAGCTATAATTTTTTTTATATATTTATAAATCTATTGCAACCGGCATGTACTGTTGCAAAAGGATCTGTTGCAACAGGAAAAGCCTGTTGCAAAAAAGTATACCGCAACATCTTATTGCAACAGGCGAAAAATGTTGCAGACCTTTGGCAACTTCGGCTATACCAACAGGCGCTGGCCTGTTGCAATAGGCCTACTGCAACAGATTTTGCCTGTTGCGATAGGGTATTTTTCTTGTAGTGGGAATACAAGAGATTGATTTAATAATCACTATATTTCAATATAGAAAAGAGTTTGGGGAGAATAGAATTGAAGAATTATGCTATAAACCCTAATTCTCTCTTGAGAATAAACCCTTGATCTCAAATCAAGTCTTCAAGCTCCTTCCAAATTCACTTCAGAAAATAGCTTATATAGAGGTTGGCCAATTACCCAAATTGCCCCCGAATCAGTCACAAATCAGCTTGCTAATTTCCAGCCCGAAAATAGCCCAGAACCCGCTCAGACGTCTGTCGAACCTCCTGACAGACGTCTATCCACTTCTAGAAATTTATTGGACTCCTGCACTCAGCACAGACGTCTGTCCCCAATATGACAGACGTCTGTCTAAGCTCTTGGAAAAATGCAACCCTGACAACAGACGTCTGTCATCTAATATGACAGACGTCTGTCGCACCTGCACACATAAAACCTGCATCTTACAGTTTATAACTTCCACGTGCGAATTCCTATTTGCGAACGATTTTCTCCTATGCGAAGCTTTCTTCGACCACTTCAATCTACCATATAGTATCGCATATTACAACACTCCACCTCAATACTATAACCATCTCAACTCCAAACTCCAATAGACCCAAGCATTTTCTTCTACCTTCGACCAAGCGAACTTGAATGTTTCCCCAATGAGCTCTGGCATTTTCTTCTACCTTTGTGTGCACTTTCCGAAGGATACTAAATTACCTTCATCCATGGCTACAAGAAATGACTCCCTCACCTCAATATGCTTGGTCCGTGAGCTAAATGCCAAATTCTCCGCCAAATAGATAGCACTTTAGCTATCACATCGAACATCAGCACTTTCATGTTCGAAACCCAAGTCACACAACAATCGCTTCAATTAGAGTGTCTCCTTGGTCGCTTCCACAGCGGCAATCAACTCCGCCTCCGTAGTGGATAAATCAACTACGGTTTGCAATCGCCATCTCCAACTAATGGTTGTCCCGCCAAGTGTGAAGACATACCCGGAAGTTGATTTCCTCCGATCCCTATCACCGGCGTAGTCCGAGTCACAATAACCAACCAACTTGTAACTTCTATCATCACTACCGCCAAAGAGAAGTCCATGAGATGTTGTGCCTTTCAAGTATCTCATAATATCCTTCACGGCTTCCCAATGCGATTTCCCCGGATTAGCCATATACCGACTAACCACCCCGACGTCATTTGCAATATCGGGCCTTGTACACACCATTGCGTACATCAAACTACCAATTGTACTTGCATATGGTACATTTTCCATATAAGCCTTGTCTTTATCCCCGATAGGTGATCCCTTATCCAAAAGCTCCATATGCAAAGGTAAAGATGTATTTAACGCCTTTGCATCCTCCATGCGAAACCGGCAAAGCACTTTCTTAATATATTCCTTTTGAGTCAATCTTAACTCAAAACGCTTTCGGTTCCTTCCTATTTACATGCCCAAGATTTTTCTTGCTTCTCCAAGATCGTTCATCTCGAATTCTGATTTCAAAAGCATCTTCAACTTGTTGATTTCATTTTGATCCTTGGAAGCAATGAGCATATCATCCACATACAAGAGTAAATACACCCAACAATCATTTCCCAACCTCTTGAAATATACGCAAGCATCCATGATGCTTCGATGGAATCCACTTTCAAGCATGAAATGATCGAATCTCTTGTACCATTGTCTAGGCGATTGCTTTAACCCATATAGTGATTTTTTCAACTTGCAAACGATATTAAACTTACCATCTACAACAAACCCTTCCGGTTTCTCCATGTAGATGTCTTCATCCAAGTCTCCATGCAAGAAGGCGGTTTTCACATCAAGTTGCTCCAACTTCAAGTCATGGATATCAAGTATCACTAGTAAAACTCGGAAAGATGTATAACGAACCACCGGTGCAAAAATTTCATCATACTCCTTTCCTTTCCTTTGTGAGAACCTCTTTGCCACTAACTTTGCTTTGTACCTTCCATCATCCTTCACCTTGTAAATCCATTTGCACCCTATAGCATGATTTCCTTGAGGAAGTCGAACCAACTCCCAAGTTCGGTTCTTCATAAGCGATTGCATCTCTTCCTCCATGACGTAAATCCACTTCGAGCTCTCTATCGACTCCATGACGTCATCAAGGTCCATCGGCTCATCTTGGATTACATTGAGAGCATAGTCCAAATGTTCACTAAAGCTAAGGTAGTTCCAATCACCATATCTTTCGGGAGGCCTTATTGCACGTCGACCAACCCGAGTAGCAATACTATCACCCAAACTCCTTTCGTCTCCACCTTGAGTCGAAACTTCTCTAGTATCATGTACATCATCACTAGAGGAACCATGTGAACTATGTGATGTTTAATCAATGCTTCAACCCCACGAGCTTGTTTAACTCTACCACCACTTGGACGGAATGTGGGAATGACTTCCTTCTCCTTTGATTCACCATGAACCAAATCCGGAACATCCGATGAGCTCTCATTCACCTTGAATAAAGCCGACCCCTCAAAAGTAACATGACGAGAATTAACAACCTTCTTCATTTTCGGATTCCAAATCCAATAGCCTTTCACGCCATCCGTGAAACCAAATAAGATCCCTTTGAATGCTCTAGCTCCAAGCTTATCATTCCCCGGATCATGCACATAAACTGGGCTACCAAACACACGAAGATATCTCAAGTCCACACTTTTCCCTTTCCACACTTCTTTCGGAATTTTGTTACCAGTGGTCGAGCACGGAATTCGATTCACAATATGCATCGCGGTTGACAAAGCTTCGGCCCAAAATCCCTTAGACAAACCCGATGTCAATCTCAAGCATCGAGCTTTCCCAAGTAGAGTTCGGTTCATTCTCTCCGCTACTCCATCAGATTGCGGATCTCCCGGTGTAGTAAAATGTCTCTGGATTCCGTGATGCTTACAATATTCCAAGAATTCATGCGAGACATATTCGCCGCCATTGTCGGTCCTTAACACCTTCAAAGTCTTACCACACTCATTCTCAACAAGAGCCTTCCACATTTTGAACTTAGCAAATGCCTCCGACTTGGCCCCCATTACATACACCCGTACCTTGCGAGACAAATCATCAGTGAAAGAGATATAATACCTTGCTCCTCCCAAAGAAGCAACCGGTGCCGGTCCCCAAACATCCGAATGAACATACTCAAGAACCTCCTTTGAGTCATGCTTGCCTTCATCGAATGATACCCTTGTTTGCTTTCCCATGACACATTTCTCGCAAAACTCTAGTTTGTTGAAGCTCTCACCCTCGATCATCTCCCGCTTCCGAAGAATATCCAAACTCCTCTCCGAGACATGACCCAATCTCAAATGCCACAACCGTGTCGCATCCAAGTCACGAGAACTATCAACACCCACACAAGTCTCACCTCTTATGGTCATACCTTGAAGAAAATATATACCATGAGTCCTAACACCCTTCATAACCACAAGAGCTCCCTTTGAAACCCTCAAGCAATCCTTCTCGATAGTGATCTTGCATCCTAGAGAATCCAATTGCCCCAAGGATATAAGCGGCTTCCTAAGTCCCGGAACATAGCGAACATTGGTGAGCGTGCGAACAACTCCATCAAACATCCTTATTTGCATGGAGCCACTACCCATTGACTTGCAAATAGCACCATTTTCCATAGCAATTGCATTTCCCTCTTTAAACTCAAAGGACGAAAAACAATCTCTATTTAGCGTCATATGATACGACACACCTGAATTGAGAACCCATTCGTTATCCGAAACACTCGTTGCTACCGCCGTCAACACATTCTCATCTACTTCATCATCCCCACTCTCCACAGCCACGGATGAAGACGCTACTTCCTTCTTATCTTTGTCCGGACATTCATTCTTCTAATGTCCCGGTTTCTTACATATAAAGTGTAACACCCCGTATTTCTATTAACACTAAAGTTGCTAATACAAAAATAAATGTGTAAAGGGGAGATGTATCTAATGTGCATACAAGAATAATAATAAATGTATAAAGGGGAGATGTATCTAATGTGCACACAAAAATAATAATAAATGTGTAAAGGGGAGATGTATCTAATGCGTACGTATTTATATGGATTGACAAATAATAGTAAATGTACATTAAGAAAGAAATGGTGAACAAAATTGGCTTCTCTTTACAACGGACGGCTCTGGTTAACCCTAGCTTCATCGACGGTTCAAATTAACTTGCAACTCTATAAAAAGACCCTAGGTCTCAAACTTAAAATTCACAAAAAAAAAAAGAATAAGAATTGGAGTCACCATGCTGTCCGCTGAGAACTAGAGGGAGCCTCCACTTGAAAGAGACGAACAACATAGCGAATACAAACTAAAAGATTAAAAAGCAACAACAAATTAGAATCAAAGCAACGTCTTCCCAAAGGAAAGCTTTGCAAATTCAGAATTTCAGAACTCAGAAAACAAGACCGTCTACGATTGTAAGTTTAGCTACATTTTTAGAATGCGAATTAATATGAATATCATGTGTTGCGATGAAATGATAATAGTACGATACTCGTTATGTTATTAATATACGTTTGTGATTTGATTCTATTATCATGTTGAATTGAGAATTATTAAGTATGATGTTTATTATGTTTTATAACACTAATCTATGCCAGTGACTTGATTCTATTATCATGTTAAATTTGGGATTATTGGATTAGATTATTTGTATAAGCATGGACTTGGATTGTAACATCTTATGAGAATTGTATCGTTTATTATGCAAGTTTATGTAGTGAAGTTATCCGACCAATTGTCAAATCTATATGTTCATGTTTATGCAAAACTTATGCCATGTTCACACTTATCATATGTTGGGATTAATTTGCAAGTATGTTTAAATCTATGTTACTAATTAACACATGTGTATGTTGATTAGCCTATGTTGCTAACTCACATATACGTATGTTGATTTGCCTATGTTGCAAATTAACATATGTATATGTATTAGTTCATATTTCTAATTCTCATGTATGTTGTTAATATGGCCTATGTTAAAAACACATATATGTTGAGTTAGCCTATAAGTGCAAGTTCATACCTATTACATTATAATGTTTATGTTAGTCTTTTTGCAAGTTTGTACCTATGACATTATAATGTTCATGTTAGTTATTTTGCAAGTTCACCCCTAAAATGTTCATGTTAGTTATTTTGCAAGTACACCCTATTATGTTCATATTGATTATGCCATCAATACCAAAGTTATACCCTTGTCATGTTTATGCTAATTCATGCCAATTTGCGTATATTAAATTAGGCTAAGTTTTTAGCCTAATACTTTACACCAAAAATCATGCGAACGTAAATTAGGCTGAGATGGTTAGCCAAATATTGGACGGGGTAACGTTGGGTTAAAATGATAATTTTAGGAAAACTTGCCATAAATTGGTCATTAATCACATAAGTGATTTATGGCATAAAAAGGCATTAATTACCTTAATTAATGAGATTAACTGGAAATGAATGTGACAGTAATTTGAATTTGAATAATTTACATAATTAAAATGTAAATTAGAAAATACGAACGCGCTTAACCCGAGGTTGGATTGAGTTGTGACGTAAACCTGCTCGGACCCGCCCAGCTGTCCAGTTGTCACAACAATAGCTATCTAATGTGAGAGGTTAAAGCATGGGGCCCAATAAAGACCCGAGGTTAAACTGAGTTGTGGCGTAAGACTGCCCGGACCCAACCGGCATACAGGCAGCCACAACAATATTTTTCTAATCTGAGAGGTTGGTGCTCTAATAAGACAATTAGAGCTGAGTTAGGACTGATAGGGTTAAGTCAATTTAATAAATACTTAACCAAATTCAACATGTTAAATAATTTGGATGGGTGGGGGTTACGTTCATTCAAACACTTAACCACTTAACATGTTTGACTAGAAAACCTAGTAACGGAGACCCGTTTCAGCAGTAACCCAATTAGGTATCATGGTACCCTGAACTAGGCAGGGTGGGGCACGATTACTGAGCTGATTATAAGCGGTCAAAAGCGACGGCGGTTGGTGCACAGTGTGGCTTCTAACAGAGTGCGGGCGTGCACACACTCTGGAGCAGACAAGTCAGGGCACTGGAGCATCAGTAGTATACCCTATGCATGCTAGAATTGTGTCGGGGCCGCCACCATGGGACTTGATACACCCCATGGTAGAACCAGCATAGGTATCTACCATATAGGGCCGTAGGACACATGTGAATATACGAGTAGGAGACGATCTTTTAAAGAAAGAGAAAGGGATCACTTCACCCCAATCACGGGGTGCCTGTTGGTATAAGAATTAGTAGGTGCAGAGATAGAGATTTAAAATAGGGTGCGAAGGGATGTTTGTTGTAGGACACCTTATCTAGTTCTAAGATAGTCTATTATCCTGATATCGTCCTATTCTCACTTTATGCAAGTCATGATCTTTTTATTATTAACATTCTAGGAATATAGCTAGACTTACCAGACTTATGTCTGACCCATTTTCCTTTCGTCTTCTTTTCTTCCATCCCCCCCCCCCCCCCTCCAGGTCCACAAGGAGGAAACACCGTAGCTTAGTCAGTTTTTCATCCAGCTTGAAGAGAGAGAATGTATTGCTTGGATTTCTTTCATTTGGACCATGGCTTTGGATATCATTTATGGGGATTATGCAGCTTTATTTATGTTTCATGCTTCTTTAACTTTTAAAATCAAGACATTATTATGGTTGTAACAATTGGAAGTTTGTTTTGAGACAATGTTGGAAATGTTCTGTATGAACACGTATTAATGATAATAAAAGTCTATTGCTTTTTCCGCTGCTTATTTATATGTGTTTATATCTGTCTTGTGTTTTTTCTGTGTCTTTTACTTATAAACCTCCACCAAAATTAAGGCATTCCCTTTGTGAGTGACCTTAACGGAGGTGGGGTGTTTCACTTGGTATCAGAGCATAGGTTTACCAGACCAGATAAAAAGTTTTTGAAACTATATTCAAATTAAAATTTAATGAAGCATTTTTCAAGAAAAAGAATTGTTTTATAGTTTTAGAAAGGCATAATCCCCCAAAGCCATGTGAATTATCTATCCTTCGTTTTGAATCTTTCCTTTTTCGTTTCAGCATGTCGGGAGAATTTAACCTTCCAGAAGGTGTGACTGTACCCGGTTGGTTTAGAAGGTACTTGGAAGCTAGGGCCAATGAGGCGGACCCAGCAAATCTTCCTCCCCCAGCTGCAGCAATTCCTCCTCCTCCTCCCCCAGTTGCTGAAATTCCTCCTCCTCCTCCTCCTCCTCTGAGAGGAAATGCTTTTGCCAATACTTGTAGAGATTTTAAAGCTATGGGTGGGAAAGACTTTCATGGAACCGAGTCCTTCGTAGCAGCCAGGAACTGGCTGAAAGAGACCGAAGATCTTCTCGTTATCTTCGAGGTAGAAGACAGGCAGAAGGTAAGACTGGTAGTGTGGTTGCTCAAAGGAGAGACTTCCTACTGGTGGGAAGTCACCAATGCAGAAAGACCAATAGAAACATGGGAAGATTTCAGATTCAGATTTGAGCTGAAGTTCCTTTCAGAAGCTGAGAGAAGTCTTCAAATGGAGAGGTTCCTAGCCCTTAAGCAAGGAAGTATGACCGTCAAAGAGTACGTCAACCAGTTTGATCAGCTGGCTAGGTTTGAACTGGACCTAGTCAACACCCAACACAAGAAGGCTCTCCGCTTTGTCAAGGGACTGAATGAGCCGCTTCATAGCGTGGCCATGACCCATATACCTATGGGAGCTACATATGAAAGGCTGGTACAGATGGAGTTGCTACATGAGGAGGATAAAGGCAAGAAGGAGACAAAGGCGGAAGGGTCTCAGGGAAAGAAAGAAGCTTTACAGCCTAAGAAAACAGACTTTAAGAAGGGCGGGAAAAAAACAAAGTTCGCGAAATAAGAAAGTGTAATTTCTGTGGTGTGGTTGGACATGTGGTGAAAGACTGCAGGAAGAAGAAGGGAAAGATGAATGGTGGTTGCTTTCGTTGTGGAGAAACATGACACATTGCTAAGGACTGCCCTAAGAGGCGAGGGCAGGCGCAGAAAGATGCATCCACTTCGGGTGGACAAGTTCATGCACTGGAGGCACCTCATCTGCAACAACGAGGTAGAAATACTTCTGTAGAAAGTGTAGTTTATCTTTATGATCACCCAGTTCGCACTTTATTTGATTCTTGTGCATCACACTCCTTTATTTCATCTGCTTTAGTAGAATCTCTGCACCTAGAAACTAGTATGGTAGAGGATCCCTTGGTTGTCTCCAATCCAATTGATTCGAAAAATTATGAAATTTGAAACCTAGCAATAATTTGACATCGCGGATCCAACAAAAGTGGTTTCGTCGAAAACCGAGGTCGTTTGCAAAATTTCCATTTTTAAGGGCCAGAATTCCATAGCGACTATTATGAATTTTCAACTGGGCATATCTTTTGATTCCCGCTATGAAATTTCAATTTTTGGATTCCTTGGAAAGATATTCACAAATAGATACTAATATTTTTGGTTTCACTAAAATCCGATTTATTTTGCACTCGGTACATTCATTTGAAATTTGAAATTGAATTATCGAACTACCTCGCCATTTTCAATTCCTTTTATAATTTAAAATAAATATTTATATTCTAACGATGAGCTATATAAATATATACGTTCGAATTCTTTTAAAAATAAATTTCTCGTCGATATTATTTAAAATAATTCATTTTAAATAAACAAAATTCGTTAAAATTGCCAAAATAAAATTTTTAAATTGGCTCGGATTTCCGGGTTATTACAAAAGTGGAGTGGCTATATAACGTGTTAATAAAAGTGGGGAGAGAAAAGGCTTGACCATATAGGTTACGATTTTTATCCTTCTTTTGCTTTTAATTCTATTCGTAATTCTCATCCTTTGATATGAACAGACAAGGGAGGTTATATATATAACACGTTTGATCAAAGGAAAGCAAAAGGCATTTATGACGATACTTGGAAGGTGGAATGACTTGTAAGGAAAAACATTAGTTATAGGTAAATAAGAAAATGAATTGAAGTTACAACAGAATGAAGTCAACAAATAAAATGCATGAACTGAAATTACAAATGCATGCTTCATGTTGAAAGAATGGAACCCATGCATTATGCAAGTTACAAACAAATTGAATGTGGTTGACTAAGGATGAGATAAAAATACTTATTTCTCACTCAAAATTCAAAAGTAAATCATAAAGAGAAGGAGAATAAAAGGAAAGAATTGAATGCATGATAAATTGTTTGATGCTAATAGTTAGAAAGTTTGTGACTTTTTAAATTTCAAAACACATAATATTAAATAACATGTATTAAAAGTTTTAATAAATAATGTTAAAAGTTTTACAGTATTGTATTTTTTTGCTTCTAAATATAAACAACATGAGGTATAAGATAAGGGATATATATATATATATATATATGGAGATGGTTTGATTTTGGAAAAATAATGACGGTAAACAAAAAAAAGAAAGGAGAATTAAAGGGATGGAGATTTAAGGAATGATGATACAAAATAAGATACATGAAAATAGAACGTAGGGAAAGAAATTAATAAATGAAGGTAAATAAATTAATAGGATTAAGGAAAGAAATGAATGTTGCATTAAGGAAACAAAAAAGAGGGAGAGAGAAATGGTCAAAAGGGTAGATAAACCAAAATGATGCAATTTCCTTTTATTTGTTTATTTAAAATGACCAAACGTAGCCAGATTCATAAGAAGGAACAACACTAATTTTGAAGAAACGGTAGACCAAGGTCCCACGTTTCCAAATCCTAATGTTTAACGTTTCAATTGCTATATTAAATTCAATTTATTGGTAATGGTCTAATTTATTTAAAAAAAATCTCTATATTACAAACGAAACAAACTTTTGTACATTACTACAAAAATTTCTTCATTGCTATATTAAATTACATGTATTCCTAATATCAAATTTTCGTAATTAAATTTGACTGCAAAATTTTACATAATATTTCGAGTAACTGCACCATTTAAATCGTACATTATTAAAATCATTGAAACTTCCATTATTAATGTTTAATTTAAATTTACTTAAATTAAACAAACATATGTATTTTCTGTACGGAATTAAAGTTTGAATTTAAGTTCTAATGCCAACCATTTCAATATTATTATGGTTATTATTTCACGATTGACAAATATCTTTCCTTTTATAAATAATACTTCAAAGTTAATAATTCCACAACATTTAACAATTGTTTCCTTTGTAATAAATCATCATTCATCAAATCATAAATTGTTGTTTATTAGAAATAAATTTGAAATCGTTTATTAATAATACCCTAAAATTTATTTTCAAACCATTTTAAATTCGAGGATTAAATTCAATTAATTCAATAATTAAACGATCTAAATTTGCGGGATGTTACATTCTCCCTCACACAGAACTTTTCGTCCTCGAAAAGGAACGTAGTAAAGAACTAGTAATTTAACGATATATAATCCATTCGCTTGTCAACCTCAATTGCTTGTCTAAATAAAAAATTATGCTTCCAATTAGTATTGATAACCCAATCACTCTAGTGCGAACTTCAAATTCGACTTTTTGACAACAAACTTCTATTCTCCTTGCATAGCAATAAGTTATGATAGAGAATTTCATATTTATATCAAAATTCTTTTTAGAAATTCATCGTCGAAAATCGAGCAAACAATTCTATTTAGAATCAACATTTTATACTCAAACTAAATCAAAATTGTTATGTGAATAAAATGATTTATGTTTAACTACATATTCATTCCATTAGTTTTTTTTCCTTTCAGGAGGCGAAAATTAGTATTTTGATTTATTTCAAAGCTGTGAAGTTGCAAAACATTTAAAATCTCTTTCTTATTTTACTATGTTGAGGTGATACAATGTTAAATTTTGATGTCATTAATTTGTTAATTAACGTCCAAATACTTTATAACTCGAAGGCTTAACAAGTTTATTTTCGTTCTTAAGAGTTTTAGACATACGTTCATCAGACGCACGACTAAAAATCTCCAAGTGCTCAATATACTTGTTTCAACTTCCGGTGAAAATACTTAAAACTTTTAAAATATATGTGGAAAATACATTCCCCCATGGATCGCGGACACGCGAAAGTTACGCTACTATCCCAGTAGAATCGCTTGTGCCCGTAGGTATCAAACCCATCGAATTTCGCCATGGTAGTTGCCATAGATCGCAGTTACGTGGCGGTTACACCACCATCCAAGTAGAATCGCTTGTAACTATAGGCATCTCGCACCTCGAATTTTGCAATGGTTATAGATCGCAGATACGCAGCGGTTACGCCATGAAACATCAAGTGAATATAAATAAATCAAAGTGACCCCACCGAGTGGGATTCCAGTACGTGTTCCTACCGAGTAGGACCCCGATTTCCGATGGACACTATCGTCAGGTGGAGTTCCAACGCAGCCCCTACCGAGTAGGTTCGCGATTTCCGATGGACACCCCGTGCGGAGTTCCAACGCAACCCTATCAAGTAGGATCACGATTTTCGATAGAAATTACTTTCCATATCTTCGACTTCAAAAGAGATAATACTACATATAGTATTTTTCATTTCGTACATCGCATATATCGTGCTTATATAAATTTCAATCTACAAAAGTTTATCTTCCTTTCCAATCGGGATTCGTTCAAATCAATAATATCAAATTCACCACATACTTATATAACTTCCAATTTTATATAAGAATCAAATTGTTCAATTTCGAATCTTTGTCGAGTTCAAAAAATTTAATAGTCAAAGCTTTCAAAACTATTTCATTTCCATACTTACATAAATATAAATTATCAATTTCCAAATTCTAACATTTTAGAACTAACTGTTTGAATTTTGTTTCATGTTCGAATAATATTCGTTCCTGATATTTTCAAATATCTCTCATTAATCATTTTCCATATAACTCAACGGGTAAATTTCAACATAACTCGTACGATCCGTTTTATCAAGTCGCAATTTTGAGTTCAACGTACTTACATAGTTATCTGTAAGGTTTCTCAATTCCATGAAGTAAGTTTCATTTATAAATGATATTTCCATATCTTCATTTCAAACATACATACTATATATATATAATACTTCATTTCATGTTTCGCATATATCGCACTTACATAAATATCAATTTTCGTAAGATTTTCTATCCAAATCACATTTCAACAAATCGGTCTTATATTAATTCCATTATATAAGATTTCATAAAATTCCATTTCAAGACCAATTTAGTTTTGATTTCACAATTGATTCATATATTCAATTACTTCGGACTAAATTGCTCGGATCGGGAATAAATAATTTATCTCAAATTAGTTTTAAAATAGTAAGCTTGAAATAAAATAGGTTCGAATAAATAAGTCTTTAGAAAAATAGAATTTGAATGAATTAGATAAGTTATGATATAAAATAGTTTAAGTAAATTAAATAGGTTTGACAAAATAGGTTTGAATAAATTAAATATATTTTAATACAAAATAGTTTGTAGAATAGTTCGAAAATCAAAATAGATTTGGTAAAGAATAATTAAATAAGATAGACAAAAGTTATACTTTAGTTCACATAAAACAATAATAAAACATATAATAGTTATAAAATAAATACTATTTTTAGGAAATATTCAAATTCGAACTAAATTTCCCGAACTTTACAAAATTTAGCTAACATCGATTTCAATGTCGTAATCAAACTCAAATTTAACTAAAAGTTCAATTGAAAACCTTTCAGTTTGAACTAAGTGTTCAAGTTAGACCGCAACCCAAATTTTTCATTTTAAATTTTCATTTGAAGTTTGAATTTTTCATTCATTCCATGTTCTTTGTTTTAAACCAATTTTCAAATTTCAACTTGTCCATAGATTTTGTAGAAGCAATTCAAAGGATCGGGATAAGATTTGGACAGTTTCAAAATTTTAAGCATGAATGGTTCGAACGATAGGCGCACGATAATGACAGATTAAGGCCAACAAACAAAACAAGTGAAACGGCAAAATTATATTTTTAAATATTCATTTCTATTTTAATCTTTATTCAAATTATTCCCAATTTCATCGCAATTCATTTGCAATTTCAATTTATACTTTACAAAATAATTAATATGTCGGTTATTTAAATTTCTTTATCTAATTTAGTTCATATTAATTTATCAAAATGTTTTATTAAATTCTATCCAAACATGCTCATTTAATCGGTTTCAAGTATTTCTCGACGTTTAAAGTCAAAACTATACAGTCTCCCATTTTCGAAATTCGAAAATGAATGCTGTTGTATATGACGTAGTCGTATACACTATTATATGATTTTTGTTTGATGATAACAACTAAATAAATATATTATAAATGTGTTTGATATCGTACTGTTAATATACATCACAGACAGGAATATAATATTTATATTTAAATAGAATACTACTGTACACGAATTTAAATATTCAAACAGTATTTTATTTAAATATGATATGTTATTTCAACATTTCAAACAGTACACTCCACTATTTGTACATATCACTGATATACATTTCATATATACTTTGACACTGTTACATCATTCACTGTGTTTACATTTCAGACATACATTTCTCCCATAAACTAACACATATACTTTTCTCTATCATCTTCGGTGTTTTATCTTCTGTCTTGTATCTTCAGTCTTCTATCTTCACCATCAGTTCAGCCTTCATACCTGTCATATACAAGAACAAACACACAGTACACTGCAATAGAATTTAAGCTGAATACATGTGTATGTAAATTTTATTTTTAAATTTTATTTGCCTCAGATTTCTGGTGTGTTTCTCATCATTTTTCATGACTTGATCTGATTTATAAAACCATCAATCTGTGTCTAGACAGCTTGTGATATTCACATTGATACACTGTAAATACCACAAGGCAGACAACATATATATCTCAAGCAGGGACAGGGACAACTCGTCTGATGGCTGCATGTACACACGTGTACACGTGTGCACTGCCACGCCAATCAATACGCAGCTGAGGAGTAGCCGCAGTGGACCTTCTCGACTCAGTGCACGTGAAAAACAAAGTAAAAATGGCAGCTCAAAGGATCAAAGCAATCTAAACATAGCCAAAGAGATCGAGCTTCTACAAACATGAAGAAATTAAAAGTGGTCGAGCATGACATCTTTCAAGTAAACATGGTCGAGCAGTAACAATATTGTTTCAGCATAACTCAAGTGCGCAGCATAGTACAAAATGCAACATGGAAGATATTTCCACACAAGCCAGTAAAGAATGCAAGGAGAGCCGAGCACAAGTCAGTTTCAAGTGGCATAAACAAATGCAACATAAACTTGGAGCAAGTGAAGGGTGCATATAAAATGGTGGAGCTGTTACAATTTCAATGAACATAGCAAAACTCAAGTTAGCAACAAAATGAGTCGAGCCAAATTAAACATGGAGCATAAGCATGTATAGTGGTAATTTTTATTTCTCTCAAACTCAAGCTCGACATGATCAAGTCAGTTTTTCAACATTGCATGGCTGAAGTGCACAAAACAGTAAAGATGTTCAAAGTAAAAGCATGAACCAGACAAGAACAAGACAATATACAAAGCAAGATTATAATTGAAGTAGCATGGATGATTTCAGTTGCATACAAATCAGCTCAGGTGACATACATGCAGATCAATACTGAATGCACAGTTTCAGATTGGAGCAACATGTAAGAAATGACAGTTCATATGAAAGCTCATTCAAACTGAAACGCTCATACACTGTTAAAGGGAAAGTATTCAATGGTCAAGAGTGAAGTCTCGACAATTCAAGTGAATAATGGTATACATGAAAACCAGGTCATGAACAATGTTCCAAATACAGGGCTGAGTATTGTCTTGGGAACAATTTGAGTGTAGTCGTAATCAACAAAGGCATGCATGCAAATATCTGGCAAGAAATCTTTTATTATTTTCATAACCATCGGTTAAAACAAAATTGGCAATCAGCTAAATATTTTCAGATTTGGCCACAAATCAATTAATTTGATTTACCAGAAATAAATGAGCAAATCATTTTCGAAATCATTTTTCAGAAATGCAGAAACCTCTTTGAGCAATAATCATGTCAAGATTATTCAGCAAATATATTTTGGGCAAGCACAAAATCAATCAACCATGAGGCAAGCAAAGTTTTGGAAAGTGTTAAATTCGAAATTAATTTTTTCCAGAGTTAAACAATTCAAATCTCACAAGAGACAAAGAAGATTCCATTCAATTTTTTGTTTCCTGATATGATATTTTTTTTTTGGGGACAAAAATCAATCCTTTCCTGTTTTGATAAATATGCTTTCAGAAAAACATTCAAGGTGTTAAATCGGGCAACAAGCGTTTTTCAAAGGAACAAATCATTTTCCAGATATTTTGAAGGACAAAATCAAGTCCAGGTTCATCGAGGATTTCACGCAATATTCAAAACCATTCAAAATTCAATCAAGGAATCATTTTTAATCGAGAACCGAAAAGAGGCAACGCAAGATCAAATCATTTATTGAAATCAGAGGCTAGGGTATCCTATACCCTATATTATTCACTCCAATTCATCATCGGCATTTAAGTGGATCAAAAAAACCGAAAACAATTCAGTCGAAAATTGAAATCAAGCATCACAGACTCAAGAACAAAAGGAGATAAAATACTCACAAATTTCTACAGAGCGTTTCGATCGTAAAATCGACGACGAGGAATCAAATCCCAAATCGATCGAGCAAGATAAAGAAGCCATCAATACATTCGAGCCTCCAGAGAAGCTATTCCATCAATTCCAGAAAGCCATCGAAGTCAAAATCGATTTGGGGAGAGAAACCCTAGATTTCTTTATCACCAGAGCCGCCATTTTTTTTTCTCAGAGACAAAGGGATTGGGAAAATAATTAAAGGGGCCGGCCTATTTGGAGTTGGACTAAACCTAGTTCAATATAAAAGGGGATAACCCTTTATTCTTTAACTCCAAGGGTTTTCTATTTTTTTTTTTTTTTTCTGTTTTTTTTGTAATCTTGTAAAACAATCACACAGTTTCTAGAGTCTGTAAAATTCTAGGAAATTCAGTCAACGTGTTGACTGACAGTTGCTAGAGTCTGTAAAATCTGGGTTACTGGTTACGGGGTCGTAAACAGGGAAATCTGATCGAGTGTATATTCGTCAGTCTAGTGTTTTGAGCGTAGGGTTAGAATAGGAGCGAGAGTCGTGAGTGTACATGGTCTTGTATGCGGGATCTGTTCTATCGCCTAGTAGAAACATTAGGAATGCAGCAGTAGGCAAGATTTGCCGAAGCTGAGTATCTCTGTGTGTTATTTTCTTTCCGTATTTACTTACTCTACTTTATCTGTGCTGCAATTATTTTTAATTACCTGATAAACTATGATAAACCCTATTCACCCCCCCTCTAGGGTTAATCTAGATCCAACAAGTGGTATCAGAGCAGGTATTTTTTTTAACTCTAGAGTCATGGGTAACCCTAGTTGTCTGTCTAGCGAGAGTCAGTCCAGTTCATCTCCAACTATTTTCACTGGAACAGATTTTTTAAACTGGAAATCCAAAATGGAATTTTATTTAAAATCTGTTAATATTAAATGTTGGGATGTTGTTATCAATGGTTACGATATGGTAGACAAAGTTTTTAATTGTCGTGCTACACATATTCTTTATTCTCATCTTGATGATAATCAATACAGTCTGATTTCCCATTGTTTAACTGCGCAGGAAATTTGGACAGCTCTCAATACGAAGTATGGTCAAATTGACAACTCCAGCTCAAAACCCCAGATTGTCAACTCAGATTCAGAATTCTGTTTAACAGGATTTACAAATGAGAATTCAGAAGGATCAGATGATGGAGAATCAACGGATGCTGAAGTTGAAAATTTCTCGTACAAAGATTTGGTTTATGTGTGTGTTGATTTAACTAAATCTGTTGATAAACTCAAATCTAAAAACAAAACTCTAAAATCTAGGAATTCTGAGTTGACCAGCAAAATTGATGATTTGGAATCACAGCTTGAATATTTTAAAAACCTTTCAGATTCAGATTGTAAAAATTGTTTGAAATTGAAAACCAATCTTGTTCATCTCAATAAAAATATTCAAAAGTTTGAAGATGAAATTTTGATCTTAAAAGCAAACAAGATTGAGTTATCAAATTTGAACAATCATCTGCAAAAGGAATTTGAAATTTTTAAAACTAATATTCATTCCAAACTTGAAATTGCAGAAAAGGAAAATTTGTTGAAATCGAATTTGATTTTGAGAGAACTTGAAAACGAGATTGAAAATTTCAAGAAATTTGAGTCTGAAAGTCGAAAACATTTTGAGTCTGAGATTGCTGAGTCCCAAACCAAAATAAAGTTACTCAATGATGAAAATTTGGTTTTGAAATCTGATTTTGAAAGATGTGAGATCACTAAAAATCATTGTTCAGATTTATTGAAAGAAAATGGTGATCTTAAAACTGAAATTCAACAACTTGAAACAATCTTGTCTAATTTTTCAAACGGTGAAAAATCTTTGAATATGTTGTTGAAAAACCAATTTTCTGTTCAAAATAAATATGGACTTGGGTATGAGAAAAATAATGTTTTTGAAAGACGAATTTCGAATGATTTGAAAAATCCTTCAAACAACCTTGAAAAGAATCAATTTGAAAATTTGAACTCTTATAATTTCAAAGGTTTTTTGAGTCAAAATCAAAATGAGAAATTGTTTTATAATAATCCTTCTAAACAATCCTGGATCCCAAAAAGAAATAAACCAAACTTCGTGAAATTCAAACAGATTTGGGTTCCTAAGGGTACAAAGGTTTATTCTGATGGTTTGTTATATAAACAGGTTTGGGTACCAAAACGAACAAATACAACTGTGAGTGGTTTTACTGCCTTTGTGAGACCACTCAATCCTCTAAACAGTTAGCTACCAAAGGAGGCTGAGGAACAACTGTGCTGAAAAGAGAAACTGATTCAAACTGCTTCACATCATTGAATCATCTACTGTTCCTTAGCAAGGTCTGATGAGTTAGAGATCCACAACATTTTCTGTGAATCAGGTATGATTTCTGACCTCAACCTTGTAAATATTTTTTATTGTTTATTCCTGCTTCTTCTACCCCTTTCTATTTTATTTTCTTCTATTTGTCTTTATTTGATTTGCCACTTTCATATCTCTTTGTTTATTCTGTGCTTCTTAAACTTCCAGTTGCAGAATTAATGATTTTCTGGAAATTTGCCTTACTTGTATAAAATCATCATGTGTTAATTATTTCCATATCCTGAATTTGAACTTGTATATATCTGCAATTGTTTTGAAGTTTATTTTCTGATTTTTGAATTCATAACAGTGTTGATGCATTCATATCATATCTTGAACACTGTTAACTAGAATTCTAAATTTTTGAAGATCTGAATAATTAATGAAATTTCACACACTTATACGGTTTTGAGTCCCTTCCAATTCATTTTGGAAACGCTTAAAGTATTATACTCATTACAGCACTGTTACTTCTCAGTTGTGATAATCTCATTAATTTTTAGATTGACTTGATTATTTCTGACTTGAAAAATATTTGGGTTAAATCAGTGATACATCTAGAATTTCATCCTTATTCATGATTATTATGGTTGAAATTAGTTTAGTTTGAAATCATCTGAAATTCCTGATATTTTGAATCTCACACACCACTTAAATCTGAAATTATTAACCTTGTGTGACTGATTCATTATATCTCAAAATTTGACATTGATTCAAATGATTTCAAATAAATTATTTTTATTCTTTGGATCATGAATATCTCACAAAATTGATATAGATGATCTGAAATTTCTTGAGGACTTGTCAGAAAATTCTTATGAAAATTCTTTGAAAATCCGGTCTTGAATTTCTCTGTTATTTCATGGTTATATGATTTAAGTATTTGTTTGTTTAAAATCATTTGAAATTATTGATTTATTGAATCACACACATATTCTGAATATGAAAATAATAATTTGGTGTGATCGATTCATTGAATCTAGAGATTTTTCATATTCCTCAAATGATTTCAAATAAACGGTAGTTCTAATCTTGGATCATGAAAGTTCTTATGTGACCATCCCCAGACAAGTCTGATGTGATATTGTGTTCTGCACTGCTCTGATACTGTTCTTAGATAATTGCTTATTGTTTGATTTGTCTGCTTGGGCTTTAAATTTCTGTTGTCTGTGATATCATAGTTTGTCTCCATTGTCTTGGTAAAATCCTTTAGAAAGCGAGAACAAGTGGTATCAGAAGTGCTTATATTTGTTTCACCCATCTGTACTGAGATTCAAATTTTCATCTAGTATAGATCAATACATTTTTTTTGCCTTATAAAAATAAATGTGCTAAATTTGTCTGGCTGGGTTTGTGTTTAAATTTCTTTGGTCTGAGATGTCCATGATGGTCCATCAGGGTGTAATTAAAATCCTCGAGAGGGAGACTACAATTGGTTTCAGATGTGCTGAATTTTTTTTTATATATTTTAATCACTCTTGTCCTGTATAGCTCTTTATATTCATCTTGTAATTAATTTTCAATTTTAAGATTATTTATTTTTTATTCATTCAGAAATTGAAATCAATATCCAAATTGTTCTGTATTTATAATTCATCAAAATATATCAGAATCTGAAATTGTGATGAATTATGACTGCAATATATTTCACAACAAGAGGAGATTTTATCTGGATTTTCATGATGGTTGAATATTTATTATAATATCTTTGAACTGGCAATTATTTCACGACCATACTCATTATCTATCATCATTCTGCCATCCATGATAATTTTTTTATAAATGTGGAGAGTTTAATATTTTTTTTAATAAAATCTTCTTGAATAAACAGTGAAAATATTTGTGATGGAATTGTGGTTATGTTATTTTTCAGAATTAGTGTCAATTGAAAATTTTCAATAATCCCGGTACAGTTGGTCATATTTCATAATATAATTAATTTAGAAATTTATTTCACAGTCCATGTCTGTACCTATCACATTTCTATCATTCATATTGGTTGTATATACTGGGGAGTTTTTCATATTTAAAGCTGAAAATGATAAAATATATAATTGATACATAAGCATGTCTCTAACCTCATTTAAAAATCCAAGCTCTGGTTATGCATGGTTATGAGACAACTTACAATTTAAGCTGCGACTGACCTCATTTAAAAATCCAAGCTTTGGTTATGCGTGGTCAGGGTACTCTTAAATCAAAAAAAAAAAAAAAAAAATGTGCAATATTTTTTTTTAATATGAAATTATCCTTAGTGTATAATAACCAGCCTATCAATCCACTTTCTAATCTGTGAAATGTGTTGAAATTTTATGACATATTATGATTTGTTGATTGATAGGTATTGGGATTTGAGATTATTCGTTTTTGTCACTTAAATTGAATTATAATTATAATTCAAATCCATCACTGTTTTTTGAGCCTCATTTTTATAAAAATTCGTTTGAAAATTAATTGAAATTCATTTTTATATAACTCTCCTCATTTATATAATTCTCTTCGTAAATCAGTCATTTTCTGCATTGTGAAATATGCCACTAGTTCTCAGTTTATTATGATTTTTGTTTGACTGATTAGGATCTATGATGACCATTCTTTCTCTTAAGCTGAGATTATATTTTTAGTCGTTTTTTTTTATCTTTATTTTAAATTCTATATTCTTTTGATGATAACAAAAGGGGGAGAATGGGTTGAGATTTTGATTTATGAGTGAATATATAGTTTATAAATATTTTTAATTCTGAAAATTTATTATTATTCATACATTTCACTCATGCACAGTTATAGGTTGAGTTGTCAGTTGTAGGGGGAGCAAATAAATAGGGGGAGTTCAATATTCACTGTCAAACACATTTATTTGTCAAACACATTTATTTGTCAAACACATTTATTACGATCAAAATCTTTATTTTGTTTGTCATCATCAAAAGGGGGAGATTGTTGTATATGACATAGTCGTATACACTATTATATGATTTTTGTTTGATGATAACAACCAAATAAATATATTATAAATGTGTTTGATATCGTATTGTTAATATACATCACAGACAGGAATATAATATTTATATTTAAATAGAATACTACTGTACACGAATTTAAATATTCAAACAGTATTTTATTTAAATATGATATGTTATTTCAACATTTCAAACAGTACACTCCACTATTTGTACATATCACTGATATACATTTCATATATACTTTGACACTGTTACATCATTCACTGTGTTTACATTTCAGACATACATTTCTCCCATAAACTGACACATATACTTCTCTCTATCATCTTCGGTGTTTTATCTTCTGTCTTGTATCTTCAGTCTTCTATCTTCACCATCAGTTCAGTCTTCATACCTGTCATATACAAGAACACACACAGAGTACACTGCAATAGAATTTAAGCTGAATACATGTGTATGTAAATTTTATTTTTAAATTTTATTTGCCTCAGATTTCTGGTGTGTTTCTCATCATTTTTCATGACTTGATCTGATTTATAAAACCATCAATCTGTGTCTAGACAGCTTGTGATATTCACAATGATACACTGTAAATACCACAAGGCAGACAACATATATATCTCAAGCAGGGACAGGGACAACTCGTCTGATGGCTGCATGTACACACGTGTACACGTGTGCACTGCCACGCCAATCAATACGCAGCTGAGGAGTAGCCGCAGTGGACCTTCTCGACTCAGTGCACGTGAAAAGCAAAGTAAAAATGGCAGCTCAAAGGATCAAAGCAATCTAAACATAGCCAAAGAGATCGAGCTTCTACAAACATGAAGAAATTAAAAGTGGTCGAGCATGACATCTTTCAAGTAAACATGGCCGAGCAGTAACAATATTGTTTCAGCATAACTCAAGTGTGCAGCATAGTACCAAATGCAACATGGAAGATATTTCCACACAAGCCAGTAAAGAATGCAAGGAGAGCCGAGCACAAGTCAGTTTCAAGTGGCATAAACAAATGCAACATAAACTTGGAGCAAGTGAAGGGTGCATATAAAATGGTGGAGCTGTTACAATTTCAATGAACATAGCAAAACTCAAGTTAGCAACAAAATGAGTCGAGCCAAATTAAACATGGAGCATAAGCATGTACAGTGGTAATTTTTATTTCTCTCAAACTCAAGCTCGACATGATCAAGTCAGTTTTTCAACATTGCATGGCTGAAGTGCACAAAACAGTAAAGATGTTCAAAGTAAAAGCATGAACCAGACAAGAACAAGACAATATACAAAGCAAGATTATAATTGAAGTAGCATGGATGATTTCAGTTGCATACAAATCAGCTCAGGTGACATATATGCAGATCAATACTGAATGCACAGTTTCAGATTGGAGCAACATGTAAGAAATGACAGTTCATATGAAAGCTCATTCAAACTGAAACGCTCATACACTGTTAAAGGGAAAGTATTCAATGGTCAAGAGTGAAGTCTCGACAATTCAAGTGAATAATGGTATACATGAAAACCAGGTCATGAACAATGTTCCAAATATAGGGCTGAGTATTGTCTTGGGAACAATTTGAGTGTAGTCGTAATCAACAAAGGCATGCATGCAAATATCTGGCAAGAAATCTTTTATTATTTTCATAACCATCGGTTAAAACAAAATTGGCAATCAGCTAAATATTTTCAGATTTGGCCACAAATCAATTAATTTGATTTACCAGAAATAAATGAGCAAATCATTTTCGAAATCATTTTTCAGAAATGCAGAAACCTCTTTGAGCAATAATCATGTCAAGATTATTCAGCAAATATATTTTGGGCAAGCGCAAAATCAATCAACCATGAGGCAAGCAAAGTTTTGGAAAGTGTTAAATTCGAAATTAATTTTTTCCAGAGTTAAACAATTCAAATCTCACAAGAGACAAAGAAGATTCCATTCAATTTTTTGTTTCCTGATATGATATTTTTTTTGGGGGACAAAAATCAATCCTTTCCTGTTTTGATAAATATGCTTTCAGAAAAACATTCAAGGTGTTAAATCGGGCAACAAGCGTTTTTCAAAGGAACAAATCATTTTCCAGATATTTTGAAGGACAAAATCAAGTCCAGGTTCATCGAGGATTTCACGCAATATTCAAAACCATTCAAAATTCAATCAAGGAATCATTTTTAATCGGGAACCGAAAAGAGGCAACGCAAGATCGAATCATTTATTGAAATCAGAGGCTAGGGTATCCTATACCCTATATTATTCACTCCAATTCATCATCGGCATTTAAGTGGATCAAAAAAACCGAAAACAATTCAGTCGAAAATTGAAATCAAGCATCACAGACTCAAGAACAAAAGGAGATAAAATACTCACAAATTTCTATAGAGCGTTTCGATCGTAAAATCGACGACGAGGAATCAAATCCCAAATCGATCGATCAAGATAAAGAAGCCATCAATACATTCGAGCCTCCAGAGAAGCTATTCCATCAATTCCAGAAAGCCATCGAAGTCAAAATCGATTTGGGGAGAGAAACCCTAGATTTCTTTATCACCAGAGCTGCCATTTTTTTTTCTCAGAGGCAAAGGGATTGGGAAAATAATTAAAGGGGCCGGCCTATTTGGAGTTGGACTAAACCTAGTTCAATATAAAAGGGGATAACCCTTTATTCTTTAACTCCAAAGGTTTTCTATTTATTTTGTTTTTTTTTCTGTTTTTTTTTGTAATCTTGTAAAACAATCACATAGTTTCTAGAGTCTGTAAAATTCTAGGAAATTCAGTCAACGTGTTGACTGACAGTCACTAGAGTCTGTAAAATCTGGGTTACTGGTTATTGGGTCGTAAACAGGGAAATCTGATCGAGTGTATATTCGTCAGTCTAGTGTTTTGAGCGTAGGGTTAGAATAGGAGCGAGAGTCGCGAGTGTACATGGTCTTGTATGCGGGATCTGTTCTATCACCTAGTAGAAACATTAGGAATGCAGCAGTAGGCAAGATTTGCCGAAGCTGGGTATCTCTGTGTGTTATTTTCTTTCCGTATTTACTTACTCTACTTTATCTGTGCTGCAATTATTTTTAATTACCTGATAAACTGTGATAAACCCTATTCACCCCCACTCTAGGGTTAATCTAGATCCAACAAATGCTAGTGATGTCGCGATCATCCCCAGAATTATTTCCAAGCAACTAGAATGTGATTCTATATCAGTCTCGTATATATTGGACTTTGTATATACGTTAGCTAGGTGTATATTCAAAATCCGTACATACTTGACAGTCCAATCTCGACGTCGAATAAAATACTCAAAACTCTTGTAATAAATTATATTTCAAAATAATTTTTCTTTTCAAAACTATTTATTTAATTTCAAAATAATTCATATTTTCAAAATACGCTCTCTCAACAGTGATTCTTATGATAATTCCTCTCATTCTAGAATATTGCTACTCTATCTCTAATGAGTTTTTAAACCCGATAAGCTAAGCTTTGTCAAACCAAAGCTCTGATACCACTTGTAACGACCTGTCTTTTTGACCGCTTCAAATCGGTATTTAAACCAACTTGAATCGTTCACAAAGACAGAGAGTTATTTAGCTTATCAAGTTCAACAGAATAAACACAGAATCACATAACAGAATAATTGCAGCGGAATAAATTTTTATACATATCAGAGTTTTACAAAAAAAATTACAGCGGAAAAAATAATATACATTCATGAAAATTTTAAAAGAATAAAAGTTTACGGTTCAGCCGGGCGTTGCGCGTGCATGTGCGCCTTGCGTCTTCACGTTCTACACCAGTTTTGCGAGCTGAAAACTTCATGCCTAGAACACTTAGGACCTGACCCGAGTGTTCCATGCAAAATACACAAAACACCTGAGTCTAGATTAAACTTATTTCAAGTTAGTATACTTCGATTAAATCACATAAATAAATTTTTATTTAATCCTGACGATATTAAATAATTCGAGTATGTCAGTAATAAACTGTCCAAATAAACATTATGAACATAGCAGCCAATGCAGCATACAGGCATGGTTTCACACGTTAGAAATGGCACAACAAGTGAGAGTAGGCACTTATGAACATACAATAAGAGTGTCCCTCACCATATAAGACGCATGCAATATTAATATTCCCAAAATTTTTTGGAAAACAGATAAATTTCATCTGTGAATACGTTATATATTATATTTTTCACATGATCATGATCATAATTAACACATATATATCGTACAACATGCAGACTGCGGTACCTAACAAAGAAAGTAGCATTTGTTTGAAGCATGATCCCATTTGGTATCAAGTATCAAAAGACCTTTTTAATTGTGGATTTCAAGAAATTTCTAACAGGATAGTTTGGTTAAAGTTTTGATCAAATCAACGTAGTAAAACTGATACAAGAAAACACATGATTTATTAACTCATTAGCAGTTTTAGACCGACAGAATAAGTTAGTGGTCAAATGTATCAAGTTACAAATAATTTAAAAAGTTGCATATGCAAGTTATAAAAACAAGTGAACTCCATGGAATGAAGTCAACTGAAATTTCCAATTTAAAAAGTCCTAGATAAAAGTATGTTGATAAAAGTTCCACCATTAAATTTTCACGTAAATTAAAAAAAGGGTCATATTATGAATTCTATAAGTTCCTTAATAGCATGTTAATGAAAGAGCGAGCTCAAAATAGCAATTAACAGATGCACATTTGAACCAACTAACCCGAAAATAAATCTTGGAACAATGCAGCTCACGAAGGAGTAGTGCAGGGAACTAATATGGAATAAGAGCAGCCGCAATAATGCATAGTATGGTCATAGTGATGTTTGTGCCAATTTAAATAGTAAGACCAGCCATTCTTAAAGCCAAAAGGATGGTCTTAATAAGCAAACATATAGACTGAGATGACACAGCAACACTAATATACATGATAGCTAGAATTTACCTAAGCATGGTAGAGATATAAATGTCAAAATAATAAGGGAAGCATATGCGGTATCCTACGTAATATTAAGAAGACAACAAACAAATCAAAAACAAAAATCAATTGCTTCTACATGATGTTCATGCACATAAGTGTGTGTCCCTAATAGAAAAATAGCAGTGCCATACATATTTGTTGTAAGACACACATACACATGCCTAGTAGTTATCTTTATGGCATTCAATAATCACAAGTATCTAATCAGGGCCGGTCCTGGCCTAGTGCGAGCCGTGCGACCGCACAGGGCCCATTAGGTCAGGGGGCCAAAAAAAAAAAAAAAACTGTATTACGTTTACTAGAGCTGTTTTTTCTTATCAGGATACGTGTACTTGATAGTAATTTATCTATATAAAAGTAGATATGATTGTATGCTTTGTTGACATCAATCAATATATTAAAATGGAGATGTGGCTTGTGTGGACCTCTAGTTGACAGATTGAAAATGTAAGTAAAAATTTTATGAATTTGCTGAAACACGCAATTTTCTCAATGGAGATGCACAGTAGAAAAAGCACATTTTCACTTTAAGTTCAATTTCATAAAATAAAATAAAAATTAAAGGACCCAAAATTTTGGGTTCGCACTAGGCCCATAAATACTCAGGGCCGGCCCTATATCTAATCTAAACAAGTTTCTTTTTATTCCATTTCATGATCATTCGTGTGTCCCCTGATTATTGTACACTAGGATAGTAAAAGGGAGACCACTAATATATGCTGCTTATAAATTTAAAACAATACTTGCTTTTTTATTTATATAAAGAGCCTACCCTACTGCTACAAAGCAGCACCAGTCGTTTCCAAAATGAATGTCTAGCAAGATCGAATAATAGAACAAGGCAGTCAATGACAAACACAGTAACAAACAACCCAAACTAATTTTATTTAGTGAAGCGCGAATTTATATAACCTGAAATAAGTCGAATCGTAAGTTAAACTTACCTTTGCACAACGTAGTGATGGCGTCAACTTAGATGGAGGCGTTAGATGAGGTGCGGTGAAGAGGATTTGGTAATTGAGGGGTCCAAAGGTGGGAACTTCGAATGACGCGATGGTGACAGCGAGCTACGGAGGGACATGGCGAAGAGCAGCCATTCAATTTTTCGATAAGGGATATTCAGATGGAAATTTGGGGAAAGAGTTTAGGCAGAAAGGAAATAAGGAAAGTGGAGTGGCTATATAACGTGTTAATAAAAGTGGGGAGAGAAAAGGCTTGACTAGAAGGGTTACGATTTTTATCCTTCTTTTGGTTTTAATTATATTCATAATTCTCATCCTTTGATATGAACAGACAAGGGCAGTTATGTACATATGTATATATATAACACATTTGATCAAAAGGCATTTATGACAATAGTTGGAAGGTGGAATGACTTGTAAGGAAAAAACATTAGTTAGAAGTAAATAAGAAAATGAACTGAAGTTACAACAGAATGAAGTCAACAAATAAAAGGCATGACTTGAAATTACAAATGCATGCTCCAGGTTGAAAGAATGGAATCCATACATAATGCAAGTTACAAACAAATTGAATGTGGTTGACTAAGGCTGAGGTGGAAATACTTATATTTGACTCAAAATTCAAAAGTAAATCATAAAGAGAAGGAGAATAAAAGAAAAGAATTGAATGCATGATAAATTGTTTGATGCTAATAGTTAGAAAGTTGGTGACTTTTCAAATTTCAAAACACATAATATTAAATAACATGTGTTAAAAGTTTTAATAAATAATGTTAAAAGTTTTGCAGTATTGTATTTTTTTGCTTCTAAATATAAACAACATGATGTATAAGATAAGGGAAATACATACATACATACATACATACATACATACATATATATATATATATGGAGATGGTTTGATTTTGGATAAATAATGACGGTAAACAAAAAAAGAAAGAAAGGAGAATTAAAGGGATGAAGATTTAAGGAATGATGATACAAAATAAGATACATGAAAATAGAACGTAGGGAAAGAAATTAATAAATGAAGGTAAACAAATTAATAGGATTAAGGAAAGAAATGAATGCTGCATCAAGGAAACTAAAAGGAGAGAGAGAGAAGCGGTCAAAAGGGTAGATAAACCAAAATGATGCAATTTCCTTTTATTTGTTTATTAAATGACCAAACGTAGCTAGATTCACAAGAAGGAACATCACTAATTTTGAAGAAACAGTAGACATTAAATATGTATTTAAACGAGGTCCCACGTGTCCAAATCCTTTTATAAATGATACTTCAAAGTTAATAATTCCACAACATTTAATAATTGTTTCTATTGTAATAAATCATCATTCATCTAATCATAAATTGCTGTTATTAGAAATAAATTTGAAATCGTTTATTAATAATATCCTAGAATTTATTTTCAAACCATTTTAAATTCAAGGAATAAATTCAATAATTAAACGATCTAAATTTGCGGGATGTTACATAGGAGGAGGTCCAAATTTTTTTGGAAAGAAGGAGGAGGAGAGGAAGAGGAAAAATGAAGAGAGGAATGGAAGAAAAGTGAGTATATGCAATTTCTATCCCCAGTTATCTCTGATTTCCTGACTACAAACCATCTCAGTTTTCCATGAATTATGGGAACGAGATAATACGTGGAATTACGAATCCAATGAATCAAGTTTCATCGAATTCCGAGTTCGTTTGACATTCCGTTTAATTTCTCAATTATGCTCAAATTAGTTACAAAATGCGATTTTAGCGTACATTTTCTTCTTGTACGCCCACTGCTAACTCTAAAAATTATGAAATTTTGGATTCTACCATTATTTGACGATATGAATCGGGAAAAAAAAGTGAAATCGAATTATGAGATCGTCTCAATAATGTTCCTTTGTAAATTGATTGTCAGTTTTACCCCAAACGGGTTTGGCTTACACGACCACATTCTAACTCCGTTTCACGTGAAATTTGAAATCTAGACGTGAATTATTATTACGATTCCAACAAAATTGGTCCCGTCGAATTATGAGCTTGCTACCAACTTTTCACTTTTTAAGGGCTATGTGATGATTTTAAAAATCGAATTTTCAAAATTTTCAAATACAAGGCTTATAAATCAATTTAATAATTTTACTAAGTTTGTTTTAAGTAAAATTAGTTTTAAAATTATTCTCAAAATTTATTTAGCAAAAATAACCACTTTATATTCCCAAATGGGAGAAAAGGTATTTACTAGAAATTGTTTTTAAAACGTGCTTACGTGATTAGGAATGGAGATAAAAATATTAATAGCATATAAAGGCATTGAGTGGCTATTTGATGGTGTGAATGCATGTGTCATGGGCTTTGATTTTAAGTTTGCCCACTTTAGTTGTAGTAGTTAGTCACTACGACTGATTTTATGGTAGTATATATTGTACTGTACTTGTTTTGACTATATTTAACTAAAATTATGTATTTTTTTCAGATGTGTTAATAAAGTACCAAGTTTCAAAAAACCAAAACTATATATATTGGCGGTATAAATTTGTATAAGTATCGTTTATTATATTGATTAGTAATATCATTACAGATTGAAGTGTGTTTGTAAAGAAAAGTACTGGAACATAACTAAAGCGGGATTTCTGTAATTGTGGAAACAAAACTGAAATTTTTAAATCTACTGATGACCGGAACGGAAACGGAAAGCGGGACTTTGAACCTTGACATAAATTATGCCAAAAAGTTTCATGTTTTGTATCTTACGTTTTAATAATATTTATATATCACAACAACACGTTTATTATGATTACAAAACATTATTAAAAATCCAACCACAATTAGATAAGGACATCATAGATATAAATGTATGCATTCACGGATGCACAATTTTTTGATTAACTAGTTAAATTTCAACATGAAACTAGTACACAATACATACAACAAAGTAAATATTTATTTATAGGAAACAACATCACATGATTCATCATAGAGCATTATGAAGAATAGAAAACATAAGTTCAAAGGAGAGTCTAAAGGTTATAAAACAAGAAAGCAACTGCTTTGAACAAAAATATGATGGCAGCAACAGTCCTTTTCATAGAACTGCCTTTACTCCTGCATTATCTATAACATAAAAGTTTAATTAAACGCTAATTAGTTTAATGTCATGGGATAATAACAAAAGAGTAGATAAACTATAATTAGTTTAAAAGGTTTAGTAACTAGCATTTTCTTAGAATAATATAGGATAGTCCACTCATTTGAATATATGCATTACATTCTCAACGAGGTGCATGGTACATGGATAGTAGATGATAACACATGGAAGGGAAGAAGGCCTGGGTGGATTACTTATTTCATAATGTGTGGCCCAAGCACAAGATTACTTACAAGTTTTGGTCTAAGAATCCTCATGCCTACAAGTATGTATTTCTTCTTAGAAATGCTAAATAAACCGAAGCCCTTCGGTTAAATTATGCGGCTGCAGACTTATTTTTCGGAGGGCCCACTGCGAAATTACTATTTTAACCCCTGAATTGCACAAATATGTACTGGTCGCGATTTCTGACCGAACATTACGTCGGTCCGCATAGCATTGTTCATTTCTTCTTTTTGTAAGAATAATTTTAGAGAAACATTGCTTTGTTGTTGTTTGAAAAAAAAACTGAACTGCCAGGTAGAATAACTATAAGACCAACCAAATACTGTTGGTTAATGACTTGAAAACCAAAAACTATGGTTTTCATATAACTTTAAAATATTGGTATGTATTAAAATTTTCTTAGTAGACATAAGCGAGCAATGTTTTGAAAACACAATGTCAAGGCATATTGCTTATTACACCAATAATTGAATCCATTTGATAATATGTATCCATTTCACATCATAAGGGAGAATAAAACACATACATATCCACAAGGGTATCCCCAAATATTTGTATTAGCAAAATTAATTTTACATTAGTATGCAAATAGCATTATAGAAAACAAGTCTGCAGGACACTTGGAAGATTTTATAAAAATAGTAGAATCATGATTTAGCTTGGAGTGAGAACAAAACTAACTTTTTATGCATTCTGCATGGACTGAGGCCATACTGGGGGTGGCAATAGACAACTTATTGACATCCCTACATATATTGGACAAATAAAAAGCATTTTTCTGTCCATGGCTTCTTTATTTTTGCAACATTTTGAATCTTTCATTTTAACACCTATATTATACAATATATAATGTAGATTGATCTATATATACTCCTAAAGTAAAAATTGTGGGTTTCAGTCCATATTTCTTTTATGTTAAATGAACTATTTTTTCAAATTCTATAACCAACATGCAGGTAAACAAGCAACTTTATACTTAGTTTAGATGTTTTATGATCAAAACAATTGAAGAATTTTGAAGTGTATGGTAGATAGAAATTCATCATCCTCCCAGCACATTAATTTGGTAAAAAAAATGAATAAACTGGATTATGATCAAAATAATTATAAAAATAAAACTGCAGATATATTCAACTAACATACATCGGAAGAGATAAACATAAAAATGGGGATAATAAAGCAAAGGGGTGATTTCGCTAAGTGGAAAAACTAATTAAATTAAATTAAGTAAAAGTTTAGCAAGAAGGATTTACCTAATAAAAATATTAATCTTTTTTCACTTATTTTTCACCGACATAATATTTACATAATGCTTATTTAAGCGTATGTTTGACAAGAACCATCACTATTGAAATTAAAGCCAAGCGAGTCATCCTCATCATGGATGCAAGTCTAAATTTTTTAGAATAAAGCAATTGATACGATATTGATATAGGTTCTCAGCTTTTGGTAAGGTATAACTGGATACAGAGTTTTTTTGTATTTCTGTCAATAAAAAGAATGGTAAAAACATCACCAAGAAGCAATTTTCAATATTATCGGGTTGTTGATAAAAAAAGGGCAATAAAACAAAAATTACTTTTGAGAATGTACTAGCTTGGTTTACCAATATTAAAGGAATGAAAGATAGGTTTCTACAACTGCATATTGTAAGCGTTTGATTGGTTTGGTTTATCCGATGATGGAAAATGTCAAACCAAATTAAAACCGATAAAAATGAAAACCAAAGTAAACCAACCAAAATGAAGATGGTTTGTTATCCGATTTAATCAAACTAAAAATATTTTATACTTTATGTTTGTAATATTAACTATAATTTGAAATAAATTATAAATTTATGATTATAGTATTATTATATATGATTCTTATGCTTCGCATAAGTAATTTTGGTACATATGTAATGATTAAAACTAGTATTACCGTACAACAGTGGGGAACCGACCGTTAAATTGTGTAATATTAAAATAAATAAATAATCTTTATGGCTATTTTTTATCAACTGAAAATTTGTAAATGCGGTTATACTAATAGCTAGTTTCATACTAAGAATCCATTATCAATGTATAAACAAGAATCACTCACAAACATTTCCGTAAACAACACACATAAAAAAACAACTCATCCCAAATTGATGCAAGCAACTATGGATTAGCACAATCGAAATCAAATAACTTAAGTGTTGAAAAACATAAAAATATTATTTTCTAAGTTAATTATGAATTCTTTCATTTTCTTTCCTTACCAAATGTTAAATACTAAAAGTTAATAAAGCTACATCCAACTCATGATCCTAGAAAAATGACAATCTAATTTGTTTATTCGTTTAGTACATTTGGGATCTGAAGCCCTATGCCTGTATCAACATGCTTAATCAAAAAAATACAAGACAACCATGAATATTTCTTAGTGTTCAAGAACATGACGTACAGTAGAAATAAATCCATATGGCTTAAGTTTTAACCAAATATATCAGATCTGAAACCAAGTCACTTAAACAAGAATATATGAGTCACTACGGTACAGTCACTTATAAATGTGCCACTTTCAACTCATTCTAGGGCATTACTAACGCCATCTCTAATGAGCTTCTCATTTTAGGATGCTACCAATCCTATCTCTAATGAGTATTCCCAAATAGAATTTTACTAATTCTATCTCTGATAAATTTTTTCGTTCGGTTCTAATGTGTCTTGTTCTTGAGCTTTGTAAACCAAAGCTTTGATACCACCTTTAACGACCCGAAATCCCCATACCTCCGAGGAGACGGAAAAACCCGGATTGCATGAGCAGAGAAAAACAAAACATTTCATTGCTATTACAACTATTTACATCGGAGTAAAAGAATATATCATAGTACGAATAAATATTACACAGAGAAAAAATAATATCAGAGAATAAAATACATAGCAGCGAAAATAAAAATTTATAAATACAATGTGCAGAGGAAATACATCAACTAACACAACTAAAAGAAGTACATGGATACAAAGCTTTCCGAATATAGCTCCAGAAGTAAACTAGGATCCTGTTAAACAAGAATCTGCAAAACCAAAACTACTAGCTGCCCGTGTGGAAAATATAGGCACCCAAAGTTTAAGTGAAACGATAAACTCCGAGTCAGTCATGGGACTGGTGTGAGAATTAAAAACAGCTATTAAACTTTACTTTAAAGTAGGGTAAATCACGGGACCACACCATATGTCACGGAATGGGTTCACTCCCATGAATACTCTAAATAAAACAATTTATAAACAACCCAATGTTTTTTGGAAAAATGTAGTTATTATTAGACTCGGGTCTCATCACACAATGCAACATAAGCCAGAGGATAGAGTTTTACCTTATAATAGCCAAACATGCTTGATACACTTTAAAAACAAATCATTTTCATATTACTGTAAGTGCATAGTGTGGCAAACAAATTCAAATATAAATGTATCAATCATAGATGGCGTAGTACCCCATCCTACTATGTCGCCATGTAGGTTTGCAACTAAAATCGAAAAGTCGCGTATTGGAAATTGGATTCCATCATGTGTCAAGGCAAGTGATGGTCTCCTTACCGATTCAGATCACCTCTAGCAAGATTACCCAAGATCACACCCATGGGCAACCCTTGGATCCTGCAGGGCCGGTCCACACCTAACGTTTGTAGATTGGTTATTCCTAAACAATACATTTCCTGGTCCTATCAGACCTATCGCTTGAGCGTTTTAGTTGTCTCTATATCCGAGGCGCCTCACAATCCATCATCCACATAAATAAAAATGTCTGGGCTCCATACCATGCAACAACTTCTAGTTAGAAAGAAATGTATGCACTCCCTACATCCCTTATCCCGTTTTTGACTCATACCGGGGTGTGAGGCTTGCGAATTAACGCTATACACAAAGCTGCGGTAATTAAAACTGTGCTTTGATCATCATCCACAAGACCCTGCTTTTCAACAAAAGCCTTGATCATTTGCATCTTAGCATGCCACATTGTCAATCCATACCATACCATTGATTTCCACCAACATATTAGCTCTATGCTCGTACGTCTCAGAGAAGGGTGTTAAGCAAGAGAATAAATTCTCCACCACCAAACAGGTATATATATATATATTTAGCAGAGATCAACAAATATAGCACACAATACCATGTCAAACACAATCCATTTACAAGTCCGTTCTGGGTCAGAATGAAACCGGAGGAACATTATTCCTCATCCCATATGTCCAATACATGAGAGAGGTCCTCGCATATCTGGTCGATCTCCAAGTACGTTTGGACGACCACCACTTATTACCTCGTTTGGGATGATCTGCCCCATTCAAGAAATCAGTAATAGTCCTAATGACGTGAAGATCTCCGGTCCTCAATCACTGTCTTTATATCTTTGACTTTTAGTCTTTGTAACAGTTATTCTGAATGAGTTAAACCCGGTCTTTCCAAATAACTCGAGCATCTTTATAATCACGTGATAAGTACACAAAGATAGCACACATCTCATTCCAATCTAGAATATTCTTTTATTCGAATATTCATATATTTGGGGGAAGGTTCCGATTAATTTTACCAAAGATAAATTCTTTTAAGCCTATAGTTTAGTGTTCCTTTGGATATCCTTTTCAAAAGATTCCATTTTATCTCTTCACAAATTAAACCAAATTAAGGTTTATCAAACTAGTTGGTATTATCGAGCCTTATCGAAATAGTCATTTATTCTAATATTCCCAATCCCGACCTATTCATCCCATAAAGTAAAACTGGTAGTATTCCATATTTAACACTCGTAGTGTTATCGATAATTCTAATTACCATTTATCGTTTCAAATATAATTAAAGATTTAACTATCGCATGGAGAAAAAATGGTGGTGCTCCATCTTGATCATTTATCTTGTTTGATAAATTTAATTATCTCATTCACTTTTCAATCTAATTAAAGATTTATTAAAACTCCAGCTTAGTTTTAATCTTCAAAAATAATTATTTAATGATTTTTCAACTTTAGGAAATTTATCATTTCTTTACTTGGGTTAAAGAACAAATGTCATGTAAAAACACCATTCACAATAAACCCAAAATCATCTTCTATTAATATGGAATCTTCACGGAAATATGAAAAATTTATAATTAGTATAAATTTCTGTATCCGATCAATACTATAAGTGGAATAGCGACGAAACCTTTTAAATTCCATACATAGAAAACTCCTTCCTTCGTAGAAACTCATCTCGATTATTATTAACTCGAATTCCATTCAATCCCGATTTAATTAAATAAGTTGGAAACTTCATTAAATCTTACTTAAAAGATTTATTACTTTCATAACCGGGTTTAAGAACAGTATTATTAACAATACCATTCATGACAAATCCAAAATCCAATTTAATATTAAACATAAGATCTTAAATAGAAATCATGTCGATTTACATTCAATACCAATTCTGAAACTAACAAATACCGAATTGGAATAACGATATCAATATCTTTCAAATTCCTCAGCGATATCCATGTAATCACGGAACCCACTATAGAAAATATCTGAAGATAATTTCCATTTCAAATCCATCCCAATATATATGTGGGAAACTTCTTGTTATGTTAAAAATCATTCACAAATCCAATTTATTATTTCTAAAAATCATTGGATTATTATTTTAGTTATTAATTACCCCATTCGGATACAAATATCTTCTATCTTTTTCAAATATGGAATATTTCATCCAAAATCTTTCCAAATCATTTATTATGAACTTACATGACTTATTTATACTTTTATTAATTTTATCAAGGCCCTTACAATCGGTTTCCAATATCGGCCACTGAAATGCATCCATAGAGACCTTTTCCAAAATTGATTTGAACATATTTAAAGTCCAACCGTTCAAATTTAAACCTCTTATATTCATTAGAAATATCTTTTCGATACGAACCCAGCGGTTCGCTTTAGAAGAATCCAACGGTCGGATCCCCCGTTACGTCCTTTCAAAGTTATTGGTCGAAATTCGCGAACGGTCGTTGTGCGGCAAGTTCTATTTTAACCATTTAAATATATAATATATTTCATCGATTTCCATTCAAAAACTTATTTTATAAAATGTTTATAAATTCGTTTAGAAATGATTCCAATTTTCATTTCAATTTTGTAACTAAAATTAAACATTGCTTTTTATTGTGATCTCAAACGATAATGTTTTCAAATTGTCAGATTTTGAAATTCAGTCTTCCCCACATTCCTTTTCAAAAAAGAATAAAATCGTTATAAAAATCCGTTTGAGTTAAAATTGCATTTATATGCTTAACTCGGCTTCCTCATTTATTTATTTTCGTGTCCATCCAAAATCGGACATAAAAAATCTAACTTCTAATCTTCTTTGAATTTTACATTATAAAAATATTCACTTTTATTCCAAATTGGAATAAAAGTTCAACCAATATCCATATAAATGAATTTATATGGATTACATTCATCATATACACTCAACGATAGTTGCAAATGACTATCAACATCCAATGTGCATTTTATTCTCATATAAGCTTCAATCAAATAATTGACGCTTACATAAATCTGTCAATCAACCGACTAACCGCAATTTCACACAAGGGAGATGCATGAGTCAAATATCATCACAAGACCCATATGGGGTTTTCAACCGACAACAATCAGTTAAAATTCATTATTGATTCATGAATTTAATCATTTCTAATTTGATTCGAATAATTATTCAAACAAACAAATTTTCACTGTTTAAATTATAAATGGATATTTTATCTAATTTCAACTACCACAAAAATATTAGCATTATTTATACAATGTTTAATATTCCAAATTCACAATCATCATCATAACACATGAAATCAACAAATCATCCATGGGTTTGCAAACAACTATGATGTGAGCTACCAGACACTGTATACAATTTATAACATAATAACCTAACAAAATAATAATGTAATGAGAGTTCTCACCCAAGAGCTAAAACAAACGCCACGACACTTCTTATGTAGAATGTCTTATCGCACACTCGTCATTGTCGCTCTCCGCAACTCAAATTCTCTATAGACTACATATGACCTCCAATGTTTACCAAACATGGTTAGCAACATGGAAACGTCATTCCAGACAACTTTTGCCTAGGGCACTTTCTTCCAAAAACGCTCGAATTCGCGAGAAATCACCAAAAATAGCTCCAGGTCTGCGGACTTCAGTCGCATTTTTAGAGCAGCTCCGAACTCCAAATTCGATTTTGATATGTGCATTTCATAGATAAAATGAGATCTATGACTTTTGTTTATGGGGCCTTGGCCAGAAATGCATGGATCAACGGTTATTAAGCAAAGAAGGAGAGAGACTTTTTTGCAAAATGCGTTTTTTGAAAAGGAGGAGTTTTGGGCGATGTGGGGCCCACGACCGGAGGGAGGAGGTGGCTGCTGGCAGTTCAGGCGAGGGGAGGTCGGAGGGGAGGAGGTTGGCTGTGGTGGTGGGGTCCGAAGAGGCGGCTAGGGTGGAGGAATGGGTTCCAGGGTTTAGAGAGAGAGAGAGAGAAGAGGAGGAGAAGGAGAAGGGCTGACGGCCAACGATTGCAAGGGGGGCGTGGAAGCGGCGGCTAATAGGGGAGGTCCCCATTTTTTTGGAAAGGAGGAGGAAGAGAGAAAGAAGAAAAATGAAGAGAGAAATGGAAGAAAAGTGATTGTATGCAATTTCTATCACTCGTTATCTCTGATTGCCCAACTACAAACAATCTTAGTTTTCCATGAAATCTTGGAACGAGATAATATGCGGAATTAATAATCCAACGAATCAAGTTTCGTCAAATTCCGAGTTCGTTTGACATTCCGTTTAATTTCTCAATTATGCTCAAATTAGTTTCAAAAATGCGATTTTAGCGTACATTTTCTTCTTGTACGCCCACAAGCTAACTCCAAAAATTATGAAATTTTGGATTCTACAATTATTTGACGATACGAATCCCAAAAAAAACTGAAATCGAAATCTGAGATCGTCTCAATAACGTTCTTTTGTACATTGATTATAAGTTTTACCCCAAACGGGTTTGGCTCTCACGGCCACATACTAACTCCGTTTCGCATGAAATTTGAAATTTAGACATGAATTATTATTATGAATCCAACAAAATCGGTCCCGTCGAATTCGGAGCTCGCTAGCAAAATTTCACTTTTTAAGGGCTATGTGTTGATTTTAAAATTTGAATTTTCAAAATTTTCAAATACAAGGCTTATAAATCAATTTAATAATTTTACTAAGTTTGTTCTAAGTCAAATAAAATATAAAAACTAGTTTTAAAATTATTCTCAAAAATTATTTAGCAAAAATAACCACTTTATATTCCCAAATTCCTTGAAATAGCTTAAATCAAAATTTTAAATTAGTTCTGAAATTACGGGTTGTTACAGTGTACTGCCACTATAAGGAGATTTCGGTTTTTACTTTTCTATTTTCTAAAATGGGAGAAAAGGTATTTACTGGAAATTGGTTTTAAAATGTGCTGATGTGATTAGCAATGGAGATAAAAATATTAATAGCATATGAAGGCATCGAGTGGCTATTTGATGGTGTGAATGCATGTGTCATAGGCTTTGATTTTAAGTTTGCCCACTTTAGTTGTAGTAGAGAGTCACTACGACTGATTTTGTGGTAGTAAGTATTGTACTGTGCTTGTTTTGACTATATTTAACTGAAATTGTGTAATTTTTTTTCAGACGTGTTAATAAAGTGCCAATTTTCTAAAAAATACTATAAATAATGGCGGTATAAATTTGTATAAGTATCGTTTATTATATTGATTAGCAATTTCATTGCAGATTGAAGTGTTTTTGTAAAGAAAAGTACTGGAATGTAATTAAAGCAGGATTTCTGTAATTGTCGAAACAAAAATGAAATTTTTAAATCTACTGGTAACTGGAACGGAAACAGAAAGCGGGACTTTGAACCTTGACATAAATTATGCCAAAAAGTTTCATGTTTTGTATTTTATGTTTTAATAATATTTATATATCACAACAACACGTTTATTATGGTTACAAAACATTATTAAACATCCAACCACAACTGGATAAGAACATTATAGATATAAATGTATGCATTCACGGATGCACAGATTTTTTAATTAACTAGTTAAATTTCAATGTGAAACTAGTACACGATACATACAAAAAATTAATTATTTACTTATAGGAAACAACATTACATGATTCATCACAGAGCATTATGAAGAATAGAAAACGTAAGTTCAATGGAGAGTCTAAAGGTTATAAAACAAAAAAGCAACTGCTTTGAACAAAAATATGATGGCAGCAAAAGTTCTCTTCATAGAACTGCCTTTAATCCTGCATTATCTGTAACATAAAAGTTTAATTAAACGCTAATTAGTTTAATGTCATGGGATAATAAAAAAAGAGGAGATAAACTATAATTAGTTTAAAAAGTTTAGTAACTAGCATTTTCGTAGAACAATACAGGATAGTCCACTCATTAGAATATATGCATTACATTCTCAACGAGGTGCATGGTTCATGGATAGTAGATGATAGTACATGGAAGGGAAGAAGGCCTAGGTGGATTGCTTATTTCATAATGTGTGGCCAAGCACAAGATTACTTATAAGTTTTGGCCTAAGAATCCTCATGCTTACAAGTATGTATTTCTTCTTTTTGCAAGAATAATTTTAGAGAAACATTGCTTTGTTGTTGTTTGAAAAAAAAACTGAACTACCAGGCAGAATAATTATAAGACCACCCAAATACTGTTGGTTAATGACTTGAAAACCAAAAACTGTGGTTTTCATATAACTTTAAAATATTGGTATGTATTAAAATTTTCTTAGTAGACATAAGCGAGCAATGTTTTGAAAACACTATGTCAAGGCATATTGCTTATTACACCAATAACTGAATTCATTTGACAACATTTATCCCTTTCACATCATAAGGGAGAATAAAATACATACAAATCCACAAGAGTATCCCCAGATATTTGTATTAGAAAAGTTATTTTACATTAGTATGCAAATAGCATTATAGAAAACTAGTCTGCAGGACACTTGGAAGATTTTATAAAAATAGTAGAATCATGATTTATCTTGGAGTGATAACAAAACTAACTTTTTATGCATTCTGCATGGACTGAGGCCATACTGGTGGTGGCAATAGACAACTTATTGACATCCCTACATATATTGAACGCATACAAAGCATTTTTCTATCCATGGCTTCTTTATTTTTGCAACATTTTGAATCTTTCATTTTAACACCCATATTATGCAATACATAATGTAGATTGATCTATATATACTCCTAAAGCAAAAATTGTGGGTTTCATTCCATATTTCTTTTCTGTTAAATGAACTATTTTTTCATATTCTATAACCAACATGCAGGTAAACAAGCAACTTTATAATTAGTTTAGATGGATTATGATCAAAACAATTGAAGAATTTTGAAGTGTATGGTAGATAGAAATTCATCATCCTCCCAGCACATTAATTTGGTAAAAAAAATGAATAAACTGGATTATGATCAAAATAATTATAAAAATAAAACTGCAAATATATTCAACTAACATACATCGGAAGAGATAAACATAAAAATGGGGATAATAAAGCAAAGGGGTGATTTCGCTAAGTGGAAAAACTAATTAAATTAAATTAAGCAAAAGTTTAGCAAGAAGGATTTACCTAATAAAAATATTAATCTTTTTTCACTGGCATAATATTTACATAACGCTTATTTAGGTGTATGTTTGACAAGAACCATCACTATTGAAATTAAAGCCAAGCGAGTCATCCTCATCGTGAATGCAAATCTAAATTTTTTAGAATAAAGCAATTGATATGATATTGATATAGGTTCTCAGCTTTTGGAAAGGTATAACTGGATACAGAATTTTCCTGTATATCTGTCAATAAAAAGAATGGTAAAAACATCACCCAGAAGCAATTTGTCAATATTATCGGGTCGTTAATAAAAAGGGGGTAATAAAACAAAATTTACTTTTGAGAATGTACTAGCCTGGTTTACCAATATTAAAGGAATGAAAGATAGGTTTCTACAACTACATATTGTAATTGTAAGCGTTTGATTGGTTTGGTTTATCCGATGATGGAAATTGTCAAACCAAATTAAAACCAATAAAAATGAAAACCAAACTAAACCAACCAAAATTAAGATTGGTTGGTTCGGTTGGTTATCCGATTTAATCAAACTAAAAATATTTTATACTTTATGTTTGTAATATTACAAATTATAAATTTATGATTAAAGTATTATTATATATGATTCTTATTCTTCTCAAAAGTAATTTTGGTACATATGTATTGATTAAAACTAGTATTACCATACAACGGTGGGAAACGGACCGTTAAATTGTGTAATATCAAAATAAATAAATAATCTTTTTGGCTATTTTTTATCAACTGAAAATTTGTAAATGCAGTTATACTAAGAGCTAATTTCATACTAAGAATCCATTACCATTGTATAAATAAGAATCACTCACAAACATTTCTGTAAACAACACACATAAAAAAACAACTCATCCCAAATTGATGCAAGCAACTATGGATTAGCAAAATCGAAATCAAATAATTTAAGTGTTGAAAAACATAAAAATATTATTTTCTAAGTTAATTATGAATTCTTTCGTTTTCTTTCCTTACCAAATATTAAATATTAAAAGCAAGCTACATCCAACTCATGATCCTAGAAAAATGACAATCTAGTTTGTTTATTCGTTTAGTACATTTGGGATCTGAAGCCCTATGCCTTTATCAACATGCTACAGTTGCTGCAAGCTCACATAATTACCCTGTAGAATTAATGTAAAACTCACAGTCAAGTCTTCTAGAATTAATGTTAAACTTATAGTCGAGTCTTCTAGAATTGATGTAAAATACTACAGTTGCTGCACGCTCACATAATTACCCTGTAGAATTTAAAGCAACTCACATACTAATAAGCAACTCACATACCATAAATTGTTGCATAAAACAAATAAGCAAAAAGATTTTAGTGTGCTATATGCAAATGCCACGCCATTTTCATCAAAACAGTCAACATCAACATGGCCCAATTTTCAGCAAAAAGTTGTATGTAAACAACTATTTTCTCAGCATTGCTATAGCAGTGAACGCCGAAAAGAGCCAAAGCAAAAAAAAGCAGAACAGTAAAGAAATTGATGGAAAGGAAGTGAATTTACCTCTGTTTAGTGGTTCTTTTACAGCAGGTTTGAACTCCAGGCTGGTCGACCATGCTGACAGAGCGGGTGTGTGGACTCACACTACTGCCTACATCGCTCGAACAACCTACAACCAAAATAAGCAACACAAGTACTGATTTCTGTAATGCATTCTCTATTTCATTATAACATTAAAGAATATTCCAAAGATGGACTAAAAACCTATCTGCTTTCAGATGAATGCTTGATTCTCAAGCACTAACATTAAAATCTAAAGAAAAAAATTTGAGAATGTTGAAGCATACTGAAGTAAGAATCATTAATATCACATATATCTATATTTGATCAATAGTATAAAGAACTCTACAAACATCTTTAGCCATGCCTTAAGCATTTCCACATACATAAATATACTCGCTACTTGAGATTATACTCCAGAGTGCATGGGCCTAAAATCACAGAGGAATATAATACAATCAGAAATGAAAGTAATACAAATTACCAGCCCAAACTAAAAGTGAATGATAATAAAAAGGTTAAATGAAAAACCTTAATATGATAATTATAATGTACATCTCAGAAGGTCTTAATTCAAAGCTTGAGATCCATGACATAACATTTGTGAACATGAAGAAATCCACTGCCAAATATATACCCAGCCAAATAAATCGTTAATTTCAATGGTGGATCAAGCCAAATAAATCATATATGAGTAATAAATCAGCTCAAAATCAATGACTATATACTAAGCCAAATTCCCTAAAAAAATCATTTTTTTCGCTTCTATTCTAAATCCACAGCCAACATAGACTAAGCTAAATCATTTCAGAACGATAAATTTAAATTCGACCGTCAGAAAGTGATTTAAACTAAAAAAAATCAAAGGTAAAAGTAAAAGAATGATACCAAGATTGAAGGATGTTCAACAAAATCGCAGTTCTGATAAATCGAAGGTGTGATGCAAATTCTAAATCGTTTGCGAGTTTTTTTGGGAGATGGGTTGTTTTGCGGATTAGATCTGATAAATCGGTTGATTCGCGGATTGAAGGGTATTGGATTTAAGAAGAAAACACGGAAGGAAACGAGGAGAACAATAGGGACATAAACTAGTATTAGCGTACAATGGTGGGAAAAACTGACCGTGTATATGCATGTGTGTATATGTATATATGTGTATGCAATTTTTGCAACAACGTCATATGACAGTGGTACAACTAAAATGTGTAGAGTGATGTTAATAACACTCAAAAAATAGATAGAACAAAAGTTCGTTTACCTCCACCTTTTTTTTCTAACCATATTCAAAGTTATTGGTCGAATTTTGGACTTAAACTCGAATATTTCCACTGAGCATCGTAGAAAAATGCTGCAGAACATTCATGCAATAAAATCAACTAGGCACATGCACATATGAAGTGCTCACATTCATTCTTTCTTCCAAAAATGGCTCCAAGAAATTCCCATGCTCAAGGAACCCATACAATAACATTAATAGTCCACTATAAATAACATTTTCAATTAAATTCTATAAACATTCAAATATGATTTCTAATTTGAAATGGAAAAAAGACACGCACATATTCCTAATAGCATCTTCTTTCACAATGTTTCAGTATCACTTGTAAAATGACCTAGTTGCATTAATTTGTAATACTAAAGCATGTTCAACAAAAAAACAAAAACATTACATTATTACTGAACGTCACCACCTACTTTTCAAATGCATCTAATGTCAAAATTTATGCTTCTGAAGTATTTCGTAATACATAACAGACATTGATGACTTCACTGGACCAAAAAAGAACAACTTGTTTAGTGTTCAAGGTTGTAAAGTGCAAAACAAGCATTTAGTTACCATTTTAAACATATGTTTAGAGAAATATAAGCATGCAGAACAATTATTGAAATAAGCTGAACAGTTTATCTAGCAATAATCATATTCTTAAAGTGTAAAACAAGCATTTAGTCACTTTTTTAACATTTATCTAGATACATCGAGAATTCGATCAGCATTGATTCTCTGCTTAGTATCCAGATTCAGCATCTTTCTAATCAAATCCTTTGTCATTGACAGATATAGATGGCCAAGGTGCGCTCTCAAAGTCGATTTCTCCTTCCAATATAGCATCAAATACTCCTTTTTCAATTTCTGCAAAAAAAAACCAAAAGATATTTTGTTACGAATACATTTACTTAAAGATAAATAGAAAATTACTTGTATTATTCGAAACAAAATAGAAAAATGAATCATAACATGTGGTAAATGACAATTAACAATTTTAAATTAGAAATTATAGATGTACAAATATGTTTTCATATCATGATCTACATATGCAGATTTCGTTTATCATAACAAAAAAATTGTTAGTTCTAACAAAGCAATCCGGCTTGTACTGTGGATCATCCAGTATTTTATTAACAAATAAAACATGTGTCAGGTTTCAACAACTATAAGTCACAGCTTGCGCATACATAGCCCAAAAATAAACCGTGCACTTACACTGAAAAAAAGCACCGGACAATTACATTCAAAAAATAGGAAATCACACCAAATTCAAGCCCGCAACCACTAGTTGATAAATTGGAAGTAAACCCCACTCCACGATGGTGATTTCTAAATAGATGAAACTATTAGTAATATTGCAGTTAGCCAAGTAGTGGCACCATTTTATTTTTGCTTTTTCAAACCTATGAATGTAAAGAATTCTCGCAAATATTATATCTTGGATTTTTTTTCTTCAACCAAACATTGAGGTATCGGATGTATGACTGAAGTGACAAAATAAAAATAATCACTTTACTTTGAATACAAATAGCCAGTGCCCCGTATCATGCATTGGCTTTCTCCAGTATAAGGCCGTAAACAAAAGTTGAACAATTAGTATTACCTAATAATGATAATCATATTGGTTAATCATAAATCTATTTCAATTTTGTCTGTCGTTGGTACACCAATTATTTCCTAACATTCTACACCATCTGTCACCTGAGTAGCTGCTGTCAGAGTGGCATATATGGAGAACTCCAGTTACATATGAAGCACGCGGGACCTACAAAATGAAAGTATATGATATTAAAAAAGCCACAGTGTGAATGACTAATTTTGTAAAAAGACTTATAATTAATGGAACCTTATTGTATTCAATTTGCTGAAGAAGTTGTGTAATAATAAGGAGAATAAATCTGAGAATTTTCTCACCTAATTTTATCTAAAACGATCCGTCCACAACAACAAAAACACCATATTACAACTTTAATTTTACAACGGTGGTAAAAGCACCGTTGTAATAAATGTTTTTTTACAACTTTTTTTTGCATAAAAGTTGTAATAAACTTATTTTTGACAACTGTGTTATTTTCACAGTTGTAGTAAAAGCCTATCACAACTTTTATTTTTTGACTATTGTAATATATGACTATATTTTAATATAATTAACAACTAATAATTAATATTTTATACATTTGTATTGATTATTTATAATTAATAACTAATAATTACTGTTAATAATTAATTAGGAAGTGATAATTAATAATCAATCTGTAATATTTAATACTTAGCAATTAAGAAGAATAATTAAAAAAATATAGTCAATATTACATAATTACTATTAAATAGTTAATAATTAAAATATAATAATCAATATATGGTTATTTTCAATATTAATAATTAGTATAATTAATTATTATTTTTGACAATTAATAAATATTAAGAAGTAATCATTAATATTAATAATTAAGAAGTAATAATCAAGTGGTAATATTTAATATTTAGACATTTATTTTTCATAATTAATAATTAATAATAAAATGTTTTTATTTGAAAACTATGCAAACTTATTTTTAACGGTTCTTTTTTCTACTTGTTATAATAGTAATTATGCTTTGCCAAAAAAAATTAATAATAATTAATGCTAAGGTAATAAGGTGTATGAAGCCGGTTGCATTTTAATTGCTTGCAGTAACATCGCTAAAAACAAAATCTTGGTTCCGAGCTCACGTTCTTTCAAAATCGAAATTTAGTTGGGAACGTGAAAATTTAGGCGGGCCGCCCTGTACCCTAAACAAAAATATCTGGAAAAATCAAACAAAATTGATATCCCTTAATAAAAAATTATCTAACATAAAAAGAATATGTTAAAACTGCTCAATGGCGACTACTGCTAGGTCTTTTCCTCACATCTACCTCGTCTTAACGACTCAATTTTCTTCAATCTGCCCTCTCTTCCTTTCGCTTTCACTCCCACCGCTGACCCTTCCTCTTCATGGAGAGGAAGAATAAACCTAGATCTGGATCGGAGATGAGCGGTTCTGTGAATTTTCGCTCCAGTCCTATTTCGTCTTCAGCTATCGTGGAGGTTGTAAACCCTGTTCCAGATCTTAAACACCTCACGACTGCTGCTGCCACTTTGCCGATTCTCCCGCTATCTGGTCTGACTACCTCTGGCCAATAAACGCTAACTGGGCTCCTTGCTGGTGAATTTCCTCATTGGTCAGAGACCGACAGTACTCTTGGGTCTGGTAAGAATGACACTGCAGGTAATACCCTTTGTGGTGGGTTATTTGTAACTGTGGCAGACAATATTTTGGTTGATGAGGCAATCTTGGGCTTGTATAGCGAAAGTAACAATGTGACAGTACCTCCTTCTGCTTCTCTTGTTCACAATGTCATGCATTCAATTTGCATCTGATAGTATTTTATGAATTTAGTTAAGTCATCGTTTCATATCATAACCTGAATTTAGTGAATTCCTCAATTTTTTACCACATGTTTCTCTTCTATTTGCAGGTTATTTGCGAATGAAATGACTATTTTTTTGTAGACAACCAACTTGGCTGCAATTCATACACAAGTGATCACTTTTTAGGTCCCTGGATATAATTTATAGTAAATTTATTGTTGCCTCCTGTTGTAAATGGAAATATTCATTGGATCTAATGTTTATGTTTCCATCTATTTTGTTAGTGTTATCAGTGGCACTGTTTGTCATGACATTAGAAGATCCTCCATTGCAGAACATGTTATTGGGCCTTGAAGATGTAGATGCATGGTCTGATAAATAACAAGGTGGGGTTTGTTGCAATGTTGAAGAACTAAAACCATTCGAAAGAGGAACTGAGGCAACCCCAGGTGAACACACTTTCTGCATAAGCTCAACTTGCCTCTTAAGAAGTTCACTGAATACAAGTATTTGATTTTTAAGCAAAAGTCTAACATGATAAGCCTTGAAATTTTTTTGATTCTCTTCTTCCAGCTTTTGCCAAACTAGTTCAGTAAAACCAGGTTCTATTTTTGCTTGATATATAAGAGTATAGACCACTTCCTTCTGGTTCATATACAGCTGAAGACAACACTCTATGAGATTTTGTAAAAGTTGTATGTCTTGCCGTGACACCTTTCTCATTTCTCCACCGTACATCTTCTGTTCACTAGATTTGAGGTCGGTAAAAAATTGATATATTTTCAAATCTTCCACCGCCAATCACAATATCAGTATATGATCTATACCCACAAACCAACCAGCAGGATTCTTTTTGGATAATGATGATGGATGATAGTGGAAAATTGACTAGGAGACGAGATTCTTTATCCAAAACAGCGGTGTTTGTATTGATTTAGAAGTGCTTGTATATGTATAAATAAACAAATGGTTGATGCAAATATGATTTGCATTTGCCTCTCAAGTTTTGGACAATACAATACTGCTAATTCACATATCTGGAAAAGGATCCATGCTTCATCCTTCTAGATAAATTAGTAAATCAGCTTTAGTGAGACATTATTGGATAGTGTTTCTTTGTTTAAACTGATTAACTATAATTGGACATTTGATGTTTGCAGATCGTCGAATGGCGTACAGTAATGAGCCTAGCAGCAATGTGGCGTAAAGATTTCGTTGTCTTCGACTAGTGTACTCCCGTAGGATATGCAATTTTTGGTGGATAACTTGTGCTTGTACTAAGTTGCTTTGTAACGGTGAAGTATGTAATAATGTACGAAATGTTGTCTAAAACTTATTGTTTGTAATACTGAATGCTTGAGTATTTTAATAAATTAGTTTGCAAATAACTGTAATATCTGATTTTCTTATAGAGTATTGCTATATTTAGTGTATTATTCTTTTCAGTTGCAAAATATTTTTATTTTTTTTAAAACCCAAATGTCAATCACAACGGTGTATAACAGTTGTAGTAAATTTTTTTTACAACAGTGCATAACTGTTGTAATAAAGTTTATTACAACGGTGGAAAAAAGTTGTAAAATATACATATTACAACGGTGTTGCAATAGTGCAAAAAAGTTGTAAAAGATGTTAGTCTATTACAACTTCCTAAAACACGACGGTTTGCCCACCGTTGTAAAATGTATATTACAACGGTGTTCCACCGTTGTAATAGGGTCATTTTGTTGTAGTGGTCTCTCCTCACACGATTTCATTCAGATCCCCATATTTCACATTCTAAGCAATCCAGCTGTTCTCTTTAGAAACTGCACAGATATCAATAATATACAACAATAATATGTGGAACATAATGAATTTGTTAAGAAAATAACAATCAAATAGTGGTAGTTTTCAAAGTTAAAAGCAAAACAAATGATCTCAGGTAATACAAAATGAAACATTATGTGATAAAAGAAAGAATGATGAAAGAAACATGAATTACATATTATAATTAATGGGTTTAGAAGAAACAGTATAACTAAATTTTCTAAAGAATGATGAAAGAAAGAAAAAATGAGTGAAATAAAAAAATTATGTGATAAATGAAAAACTTAATGGGATGAAAAGTCCACTGAAATTGAATTGATTAATGAAAAAATGTCAATATTTTGAAAGAGAAATGCCGAGAAAAATAAATCAGACAGTGGTAAAACTCATTCATCAATCTGTGTTCAATTTTTTTTTTCATATTTCATATTAATGGTTATTATTTCCCTTATAATGTTAGCTTTACTTACTTAGCTTTACCGGTAAAACTGCAAGAACCATTAAAATGTTAGCACACACATTTACATCTTCACATCCCAAGTAATATACCCACCCTAGAAAACAAAAGGAATGCCTTTGATATTTTTCTAAACTGTTATACAGTTTGTCCACACTATAACACATAATCATTATCATGATTATTTTTTTGAACAGTGCAACAACGATAACAAATATTAGCTTTATATAACAAATATTGAATTCACATCATCAATTAACTGATCAAAGTTAACCAAAATGTCTACATACGCTCAGCATAGTAGCAGTTAGAAACAACTCTACACTAATAATGCATAAGCAATGCGTATTGTTCCAAAAGACATATCCACAATAATGTAGCATATGGGAATTTGTGTCCTATGCTTTATAGATATGCATGTTCATACCTTAATTTTCTATGCTTCCTAAGTAGTTATCCACCCTTCTGCAAATAACATTGTTAATTAGACATTGAAGAACTAGCAATTATCATGAAGGACTAGATAACATGAACAGTGAATAAGTGTATCCAAACTCTTGGTGGACATTTGGACTAAACTTAGCAGAAGTAACATCAGCAACCTAACATTAAAAAGAAGAATGGTGATGCCTAATAGATTACACCTACTGTATAGTTACTGACCTCAAATTCTTCCAAATTCTTGTAGCTCTTACTATCCAACTTCATCCGTGTAGTTCAAAAATCTATTGGGTTCTTAGTGACATCATGATAATCTGGCAACTCTTGAGAACTAACTGGCTCCGAAAACACACCATAAGTATCTTTCCAAATTCTTCCAAATTCTTGTCAGTTAATTTTGTCATAGATGATAAATTTTCATATCTTGCCTAACTTAAGAAAAAAATAACAATCTTAACATCATTAAAATGCAAACACATTTCCGTTACAAAATTCAAACAGTGTATAATTATTTATGTAACTTAAGAAAAAAAAATAACAATCTTGACATCATAAATATTCATATCTTGTCTAGCTTATTTGCTTGTATGTATAATTGCACTAGATGTATATAATTTTACCACTTCATCAAGCTATCAACCAATTTATCAACTTACCAGTTGAGGTATTGTAATTATTTCAGATCATATGAATTCACCCACCACACAGATTTGCACTCAATCAAACATGACTTAGCATAAGTATAAAACAGTTAAAAAAAAGTGAAAATAAGGCTCAGGTCCCTAAAAGCAAACTTAATTAGGCTCACATCCGGTCCTAAACTTATTGTAAATTAGGTCCCTATTTTTCAAAAACATATAAAAAAATATATAAAAAAATCACGTAAATTCATAATTAAATAAAACATGTTCACGCCAAAAAAATCAGGTGGAAAATCAATCAACAAACACGTCAAAATCAAAAAATACACAAAACAACGAAAAATGCAGTAAAATGCATGAAAACATGCACATATTTCAAATAGTTGCATACATGTATGCATCTATTTCAATTCCGCATCATACAGCAGCATATATGCATACATGTATGCAGATTTTCTGAAATACATGCATGATTTCATGCATGTATTCGGTTTCCGCATGAAAAGCACGCATGCTTGTATATGTGCATACGAGCATGCAGTTATGCAGAAAATATGCATTCAAGTATGCACATATTGCCATGTCTTCGGCCTTCAACGCATTACTGCATACAAGTATGCAGCTATTCTGAATAACAGCATACTTGTATGCAGTTATTCAGCAGGCTTGCAAATTTTATTTGCATGTGTATTTAAAAAGTTGCATACATGTATGCAACTTTTTTTTTTTGATTTGCGTGGGCTCCTGGGATTATTTCAAGATTTTAGAATTTTTTTTTTTTTTTTTTTATGCATGAGCGCATTTTTTTTTGGCCAGAAATTGAAAAAGGCGAAGGGGACGTGAGGAGCAGGCGAAGGGGTCAAAAATTTTGGGCGGCATCTAATTTTAGGGACCGGAAACGTATGGAAAAGTATCCGTGGGTTTTTTTTTTATTTTGAAAGTTAGTAGGGACCTGTAAAAAACGCACCCTAAAAAAAATCCATGTTATATTGTTCATTCAACCTCCATAATAGTGTTATACTGAATATCTGGTCCAATTACTTCACAATCAGATTATGTTTCAGACCCATCACACCACACCTTCAAAAATCACAGATCCATTGGTATAAAAAACCAGTTTTCAAAATTTCAGTTTTTAACAGAATAATTAGTTTCAAATGGCGAATAATTACAAAAGTCAACGGATTACCTCGGATCTTAATTTGTAAGATGATAGCTTGACTGAAATATGCTCAATACAACATAGATCTGATGAACCTAAGAGTGTGATGCAAAATCAGTGAAATACAACCGACAGTCAAAATATCACCGAATTCGACTTTTTTTTTTTTTTTGTAGATCTAGAGTCTCGCGAATCCGGAAATCGCCGGATAAAATGAAATGGCGATAGATATGAGGAACGGAAGGAAAAATTAGGGTTATCTTGAGCCGAATTGCAAGGAGGGATGGAGGAGAGTACATTTTCCAGTTTAAGGAGAAAAATCGCGAAGGAAATAAAACGAGAAGAAAACGAAAAGAAGGAAAACGGGGAAAGGAAAGTCTTGTAAGCAAAAATTACGCCGAAATTCATTGGCTCAGACAATTTGTTTTTGACTCTTACAGTAGACAAACCTCCCTAACAGTCAGTTTGAAAAGAAACAGGGATACGAGAAGAATTAGGTTACGTGGAGAAAAGGATCGGAGAAGCCGCATTATTTTTTTGGCTTTAGAGAAATTGATTTTGGCTCTCACAGGTAAGCAAACCTCCATAATGGTCGGTTTGACGATACTAACCTAAATATTTATTATAATATTATTAATTTTGAAAATATAATAAAAATTCGGTTAATTTGGTTAAACAGATAACCAAAGTAAATATTTTTCCAAACCGATTACAAACTGATCTAATTTCAAAATCAAACCAAACTGACCAAATTAAATTGGTTTGGTTGATTTGGTTTAACCAAATGATGCTCACCCTATGATACAGAATGAAATCATTTATAATGCTGGCAGGAAGCATATATTAAGTTAGTATTTTTTTTCAATTTAGCATAGTTTTATAATTTAATTTCACTTTCAGCCCACTTTTTTGAAAAATAACAGATATAATTCACTTCTGACCAACTCAGCGCAAAGTTGGTCAAAATGTACTGGCGCAATCTGCGATTGCATGAGTACACATAGCCACTTGAAAAAAAAAGACAAGATTCGTGGCCAACTCAACGCATTCTCCATCTTAGGATTCCAAATCCCCCAATTTCTTCTATCAAAAATAGTCATTTATGGAAATGTTATCATATCTGACATTGATTCTCCAAAAAAAACAATTTTTTTCAATCCAAAATCACTCTAAGCTTTGCAATGATTTAGCTTTGATACCAATTCTTAGGAAAATTACGCCTTTGTGGAAGCGACCAGAATCTTATTCACCTAATTACTTAAAGATGATTCAATGGAAAAACAACACCGATATGAAATTACACGCATAAACTCAAGATATTCCACTGAACCATATTTTATTGATTCACAAAAACATTTTTTTTTTTTATACTTGATGGATCAAAAACCAAAAGTAAACAAACTACAATTGAGTCAATAACTTTATTGAGAAAGGTAAAGAATATATAGATAACTATAACTATTGTTGGAGAAGTAGAACAACGGCAAACCCTTGGATAAACTATTTTGGTCGCAATCCCTTAATTATAATCTAATCCTACATGTTGCTTTTATAGAAGAATAGAAGGCATAAGCCAAATATCCAATTTGCCCCTCGGAAATATTTCAATAAAATGAGAAAAACTAGGTCAAAATAATATTATCCGGTCTTCAATCTTCAAATTATCTCCTTTATCATAAAGCACTTCCAAACATCGCCTTCTTCAACATACATGTGATTGAAATATCATAAATCACAACAATAATATAATATCAGTTTTATATACTGTTAAGTATTGGTTAGTTAAAGTGATTTATTCCATACATATTCCATAGACACAAGTGTCATTTTTGTTAAATTGTTGTGTTACTTACAATAAGAGGGTATCATTTGTATCAGCTTTTTTAGAGCAATGTATTAAACACAATAACAATGTATCATTTTTGCATGAGATTTAGTATCAGTTTTAATAAAACTGTAATATGTTCAGTTAAAGATTACAGTTCACAATGCTATTGGGTATAAGTTTTGTTAATGTAATTACATTAAATAATTATCCACTAAGTATCTTTTTTTTATATATAACATAAACAATATTTTTAATCCAAACATACAATGAGTATAATATTTATAATACATTAGTATCACTTTTGTTCGTATTATATTAAAACCCTATACTCAAAGCTTTAATTTCACCCCCACAAACTATAATTATCATTTTTCCAATATGAAATTTATACAAAAAATTAAACTATTTATGATATTGTCGAACTTGTTTGCCGATCTTTAGATTCTTCATTTTCAAACCATTTTCCCTTTTTTCTGCATTTTGTTGTTCAAAATTTCTGATAATATTAGACAATAATATTGCTAGTATCATTTTCTTAAATTTGCAGTATCATTTATTCGAACGGTTTCCTTTTGTTCAAAGTTTTCTTCTCCGTTCTTTGTCATTTGATTTTAATTAATAGTTTTTTTATTCATTTCTTCGTTCTGGTCTTCTTTCTCTATTTTGCAGAATTTGTTCATCATTTGCTCTTTCTGAATTTTCGTTTCCATTGGTTCGAACTAGGGTTTCATTCGAAGCTTTTATCTGAGTTTCTACTAGTGGTTCAATGTCGACTTACGATTCAACTAAGGTTCCTACAGGTCATTTATCTCCATGTTCTAGTTGCGATTGAACTTTCAAGTGAATTTGTGGTTCAGCTTCGACTGTACGTAGTATCAGTTTGTTGAGCATTATCAGTACACTCTGGTTGAACTTGCGGTTGAATTTCAAATGAATTTTGCTCTTACGTTGAAATTTCGGGAATGATTGGAGAATACGGTGTCGATTTTAGTTTTGGACGTAATTGTCATTGATTTTATGATTTCGAATGTCTTTGACAAAATTGGAGAGAGTGCGATGGAAGAGTGATCGAACGAGACGGTGAAAAAAAAAAAAAAACAGTTATCTTTAAATTGGGCTATAGACTTGTTGTTTTTGGCGTAAATTAACTTAATGTGCATGTCCTTATGCCTTATTTTTTTAAAAATAATTTCTCATTTTCATTTTTTTCATCTTTGTTTTCTCTTAAATGCATTAAACATGGCCAATTTCTAAAAATATAATTTGCGCGCAAAATATGTTTGATAACTGCATGCGAAGCGCCCCTTAAAATAAAACATTTGTTTGACAATATAGTGCACAATTTAGAGTACTTGGCGGTGGTTAAAATGTAATGATTACAAATGATTGTCCTGTTGCCACTAATTTGGTTGGTGATATAGGAACTAGATCAAAATTTTGTATGAGGCTTGATTTAATTGGAGTAGGGTGATTGACTATAATCTAATAACTTATATAAACTTAATCTAAATTCATTCTCCCGTATCCAAATCGCGATCTTCGCCTACTTAGATGGTCTAAGACTTCAAGCAATGATTAAATGAATACATAGGTGTTTATTTCTTCAAATTTTTCTAGTTTTACATGGTCTTACTTTTAAATTAAATCTACTTTGAGAAATATAAATTGAAAACCTGAACGGTCCTGATTCTTAAGGTCAAAACATTGCTAATTCAGACGCTCAAAAAGGTTAGAAGCAAAGATAAACATAGCATGACGCCAGTCAATTGAAGATATCCTGGTTCTTAAGGTTCATACGGATATTAATGAAAGATTCAAAAATGAAAACTTACGCTTCAAGTTCATAGGGAACCATTGTTGACGTCATTGAAACCTTGGCAGCAACAACAAATCTGTAACAGAGATTGTAGACAGTGATAGATCATCGTTTATCTTTATTAAATAATGAAAAAAAGCATAACAACTAAATTCCATTTGACATTGCTCACAACTAACAAGTTGAAAATAATAATAAAAGAAAAAGAATAACACAAACATGTCTCAATAGCCGACTCGTGCATGCATGTTTCTAATGACTTGAGATTTCATGCACACCATCTCTCTCTATATAAACAGAGACATAACTCTAATTCTATACCATCAAGTTTTTACCAACTAAAGAGGAAGAGTAGAAAAGAAGCAAGGGAGAATGAAAATGTCCTGTTGTAATTACAAACCTATAGCTCTGATGATGACATTACTGTTACTCCTACTGGTCAGTAGTAGCATGGCAGCAACCTCATCGGGAAACATCCCTGATCCATCAACAGAAGTAAGCTCAGAAACAGCATGTAGTTATACGCCGGACCCGGAGTTCTGCAAGTCCTTCTTCTGGAGTCAACCTGTCCAAAACTTGTATTCGTACAGCACCCACTCCCTTTCCTCTTCCCTTTCCGACTCCACCAAATTCCTTAACTCGATCAATGAACATCTTTCAACTGGCATAAGCTCTTCTGCAGCCATGGCGCTGCGTGACTGCCAGCTCTTGTTTGATTTGAACATCGACTTCTTATCTTCTGCCACCTCCAGTTTAACTTCTGCAACTAACAGCCAGCTTGCTGATTCTCAAGCAGAAGCCCTGCAAGCTATGCTCGATGCTGTTATAACCAACCACCAAACCTGTCTCCAGAGTTTGCAGGAGACTGCATCCTCCACTGTCCAGAATGACCTATCAACTCCTTTAGCAAACGGTATAATCACTGGCTGGCTAGCTACTCTATGTATTAATTTGATTTAATTCCATCATGCTATGCATTGTACAGCTTTATATATTGCTATCCCTATAAATCGCCCATGTTGGATTCCTAGTTAAAGAAATTACATCTCTATCAAAATTTATCAGGCACCAAGCTAAGCAGTGTCTCGCTAGCATTGTTCAAACATGCATGGACCAATCCAAATAAAAAGCCATCCACTGACAATAGATCAAAAGGTCCTTCCACCATTCCGAAGAAGCCACAGCATAATGATGGCGGCAAACCAGGCAAAGGTAGAAAACTGATGCTTTTTCATGAAGCGCAGATGGGACCTAGTGGAGAACTACCTTTAAAAATGTCCAAAAAGAATCTTGCTACCTTCGAGAAAAGAACAGGAAGGAAGTTGCTTCAGTCATCTTCCGGTGGTTCGGTCTTGGTTACCGACATGGTGGTTGTCAGTCAAGATGGGACTGGTGATTTTAAGACCATAACTGAAGCCGTGAACAAAGCACCAAATAACACAAACGGAGCAAATGGGTATCATATGATCTTTGTATCTGCTGGCGTCTACAAAGAGTATGTGTCTATAGCTAAGAATAAGAAGTATCTTATGATGGTCGGAGATGGAATAAACCAAACGGTTGTTACCGGAGATCATAACAATGTTGACGGATGGACAACTTTCAATTCCCCCACATTCGGTACACATCAATTAAACTTCATATCGCTCTATCATTTCTCAAAGAACACGTCTAACTAACATAACCTATTCAACGCATTTATTTTCAGCTGTGGTTGGCCAAGGATTCGTAGCGATAAACATGACATTCAGAAACACAGCCGGAGCTGTAAAGCACCAAGCAGTAGCTTTAAGAAGCGGAGCTGATCTATCAACCTTTCACAGTTGCAGTTTTGAAGGATATCAAGACACTCTCTACACGCATTCATTAAGACAGTTTTACAGAGACTGTGACATTTATGGCACCGTAGATTTCATATTTGGCAACGCTGCAGTTGTTTTTCAAAACTGTAACATATACCCCAGGCTACCCATGAAGGGTCAAAGCAACACAATCACTGCTCAAGGCCGAACTGATCCAAATCAAAACACAGGTATTTCCATTCATACGTGTAATGTAGCTCCTGCCGAAAATCTTGGATCGACCAAGACTTATCTAGGAAGACCATGGAAGGAGTATTCGAGAACAGTCATCATGAAATCTGTTTTGGGCAGTTTGATAGACCCAACTGGTTGGATGCCGTGGAGCGGAACCTTTGCCTTGAGTACTCTTTACTATGCTGAGTACAGCAACACGGGTGCGGGTTCAGGAACCAGTGGACGAGTGACTTGGACCGGTTACCATAAGTCCATTAGTAGCAACGATGCTCTGAATTTCACAGTGAGCAACTTCATTTCTGGAGATAATTGGTTGCCTCAGACCGGTGTGCCTTACTCCAGTGGACTTTAGTTGTTTGTACTGACTCAGTATATATAGTTTATTGTATTTGTTTGGCTATAAGCAATATACAAAGATTTATATCATGTGCAAACTTCCATATTCTTTGTTCTCAACATCACGGTAAAAATAGAGTTGCACCTATAGAGTAAAGAGTAATTCTGGAAACAACAGATATCATATCAAATTTTGTTCAGCATAAGCAAATCTGCATGACCGATATTGTAACCATTGTGATTAATCCGATTCAAGACACTCGAATCCGATATCTAAACCACAATGCGTTAGCGGAAGACCAGATCGTTGTTAGACTTGCAAAAACAACCAAAGCAATAACTCTAGTCACAAAACCAATATCAACCAATCACGAACAATCCAAATCTCAATCATAAGCAAGAAACTAATGACAAAGTAGCAAAAATAAATCACACAAGGATTTATAGTGGTTTCACTAACATCTTGTTAGTGTACATCCACTTTGGAGAGAGTGTTTTATTACTACAATGAAAGGACACTACAAGAAAAATAACATATTGCAACTAGGTATTTGCAACAGGCCGCAAATGCCAGTTGCAGTAAATGATATTTAGCAACAGACCTTTTGTACCTGTTGCAATAGATAAGATTTAACAACAGGCTTTTCCTTCCTATTGCGAAAAGCATATTTTTCGCAACAGCGCTTTTATGCCTGTTGCGAAAACATACTTTTAGTAACTGCTCTTTCATTCATGTTGCAATAGACATATTATTTGCAACTACACTTTCAAACCAGTTGTGAAAAACGTACTTTTAAAAATTATTTTTCCCCAAAGTAATATTCGATTATAATGTAAGAATTATAAGCATAATAGTTAATATACACACACACACATATACATATATATATATATATATATATATATATATATATATACATATATATATACACATATATGTATGTATGATTAACACATATATATATATATACATATATATAATTTATATTATATTAGTAAAAATTATATTATTTAGTAATTACTATTAGTATTTAATGTTAACCAACTATTATAAATATTTAGTACTCAATTTAATAGTTAATAATTTCAAACTTAATTAAATATATTAATAATTATTGATTAATTAATATTGATTATCAAATAATTAATAAATAATTAAAAGTAACAATTAATTGCTACGGCTAATATTTAATAATTGTATTTGATAACTAATTTTAATATGTATTTTTATTACTTAGTACTCAATAATTATAATTGATAATTATATAAATATTCAGTAATTTAAATGATTTTAAACTTATAACTAAAATTAAACTACAAAATATTCATAAAACTTTATTTTATTTTTCAAAATTTTCATTAAACTAAAAAAATTAAAATAATAATATAACACCATAAGAGAAAACGTCCATCTTGTAATATTGATAAAATTTAAAAGTAAAATTTTTAATTTTTTATGAGAAGTTATATTTTAAAATAATTTTTTTCAATGTGCATTGGAGCCTTATAAATTTGGATTACACAAGACAGTACAATTTTTTTAGTTTAACTTGTTTTTTCCCCAAATCTAAATATTTTAATTTCACATAAATTTACTGAACAAAAATATCATCTCCTATGCTAATTTGCTGGTTTGAAGTAACGCTGCCCTTTACAGAAATAACTTTGTAATACACATACATTCCCGCCCCCATTTTCCTCAATTATTTCGTTTCCCGCTTTTACCCCCGTAACCTTCTTATCCAGATACTTCTGCCCCTTTTTTTGACTTCACACTCAAAGTAATCGCCGTCACTTAGTTTTCCATTATTTGCATCCTCATCTACCCTCGTTGTTTTTTATTCGTCCTCAATTCCTCAATTCCGCAGCCATGCTTTCAATCGGCTTAGCGTTGGACTCAGAGAAGAAATCGAATTCGTCTATTGGTGGTTGGAAAGGAAGCGGTGGATGGGTGCTAGCAGAGTTGGAGGCGATTTGCTCAGAAAAAGGAAAAGGGAAGATTGTGGGTGAAGTGGACGTACTCGATCAGCACAAGCCTGGCAGTAGATAGGGCGCAGATGAGGTAGTGGTTGTTGATGTTCGTTATATATTAATGACCTTTATATATAGCTTGGATTCGTGGAAACAAAAATAAATCATATCAAGTTAGTTCGGAAATGTTGCCATTTTTTTTTTTTTTTTTTTTTTTTTTTTTGCGGATGTATTAAAAAATATGCATAATAACATAGATATCTCATAAAATTTGATTTCTGATGAGGGTATTGGTTAAGTTGCTCCTTTTGATGGGAGTAGTTTCAACGATTAGTCGCAATTGTTATTGGTGTTGGAGAAAGTTCTAATATCTACAATGTTGTGTTCACTGTTATTCATTCTGTTCTTCAAGCTAGTTTTGCTTCATGGCTTCGGTTTTTAGATGTAGGCATAACTTTCATTGAGGGTGCTTTTTCTAAAGTGGTTTTTTGTTCTTTCTCTAATGTTGTTGGAGTTGTTTCTTAGCGTATGGATGTTGGTGCTCACTCTTATTAGTGCATAGATGTTTGCTCTGTTAACAGTGTTTTTACTCATGTACGTCTGGGTTCTGGGCATCAATCTTTTAAAAAGAAATATTATTTTTGTCTATTGTTTTGTTATAGTAAGGCTTCTTATACTTTTCTAGAAGAGCCCACTCGTTTTTTGCACTAACTGCTAGGTTGATTCTTGAGAAGGTTTAGGTTTAAATCATATCTTAGGCTCATCAGTAGAGAGTTCTTGTTTTTTTTTTATACTATGTAAACATTTTGATATGGTATAGTTAGAGCAGAAAGCTTACTAATTGTCTACTCAGTATGGTGATATTGAATTCCTGTTTAATCTGCTGACATGTACATCAATACAAATAGCTGAATTAGGTGAGTGGGCATATTTATATTACATGGTTTTTTTTTTCAAATAAACCTTGTTAGACATTAAGTAAACATATTTTAAACTCATGCATCAGGCGTGCTTTTCATAATCATTTAAAATAAACACTGTTATCGAATAGTTATATATTTTAGACTGTGTTGGTGTATTTCTTGGCTTTCGATTGTCTAAGAGCTTTAGTCTGTCGTATTGTTTTCCCATGTTTTAACGTTTTCAGTTCCAAATTAGGTTATCCCTTTTTCTAGAACCTACTCTTAAGCCCAGTTATTGTTATATCGACGTTAAGAGTACTCAAGTGGTAATGTACATTTAAAATTCATGACTTATGCTTTCATGCAGAGGAAGTAACCATTTGGAGCAGGTATTTAAGCCGAGGAATTTGGAGCTGTAAAGGGCAAAACAAGGAGAAAGAGGATGGGATTTTGGGACTTGGCTTAGTGGATAGAAGCCATTATTAGGTACGCATGTCATGTCTGCATATAAGTAACTATTTGACATCTCTTTTGAAAAAATGATAGTTTTTAGATTCTGGATAAGCATCACATAACACAGTTAACATCATTATCCTTCCCTCATTATTGTAGTTTGTTCTTTGTGTTTAATCAACCTAGTGGAATTCTGTATGCTTAATGAGACATTATTTATTGTTAATATTATTCCACACCACTTAAAACCAATCTTACTGATTGTATACTTGTCTGTAGTTTTGCCAAGTTTGCGAGGAAGAAAAGAAAACTTTGGTCCGTGCCACTTCACCGTAATCAAGTATGCAATCTGAATGAATTTTTCCTTGACTGATATATTATTGCTCCCTCTTGTTTTTATTAATCTACTTGCAATCCACTAGCCTTCTTGAATTATATGAAAAGATGTGATATTTGAGAAATTCGGCAATCAATGTTTATGTCCACTATTATTAGTTTTAACATTGTGTACTGTATCCACTATTGTTTAATGATCTTTGTTCTCATTTCACTGTTGGAATTTCTGGTAGCTAGCTTGGTAGACACTTCATTGTCTTATGACTTGTTTCGCCTTTGTAGGTTATGATATTCAAATGTGACTAACATAGGGTGGTGCATGTTCATGATCGACAACAAACATGGAGCATGAACTGCAGATTTGTTCTAGTGAGCCGATGATATTTATTTTCCTGTTATAGTATATGTATGATAGAGTAGAAATATGATTAGAAAATACTTTATTCGAAAGAAATGTGTTTTGTGAGAGAAGAAATTGTTATACATGAATGTTGTATGAAAATTGTAGAAATTTTTGTTGTAATTGTTTGTACTACTAAAACTTGGGCAAAATAAATTTTTTATTTGTTTATTTCATTTTGTGATATACACTAATACCAAAACGAATACATTTAATATGTAGTATCTATAAGCTATAATTTTTTTTATATATTTATAAATCTATTGCAACCGGCATGTACTGTTGCAAAAGGATCTGTTGCAACAGGAAAAGCCTGTTGCAAAAAAGTATACCGCAACATCTTATTGCAACAGGCGAAAAATGTTGCAGACCTTTGGCAACTTCGGCTATACCAACAGGCGCTGGCCTGTTGCAATAGGCCTACTGCAACAGATTTTGCCTGTTGCGATAGGGTATTTTTCTTGTAGTGGGAATACAAGAGATTGATTTAATAATCACTATATTTCAATATAGAAAAGAGTTTGGGGAGAATAGAATTGAAGAATTATGCTATAAACCCTAATTCTCTCTTGAGAATAAACCCTTGATCTCAAATCAAGTCTTCAAGCTCCTTCCAAATTCACTTCAGAAAATAGCTTATATAGAGGTTGGCCAATTACCCAAATTGCCCCCGAATCAGTCACAAATCAGCTTGCTAATTTCCAGCCCGAAAATAGCCCAGAACCCGCTCAGACGTCTGTCGAACCTCCTGACAGACGTCTATCCACTTCTAGAAATTTATTGGACTCCTGCACTCAGCACAGACGTCTGTCCCCAATATGACAGACGTCTGTCTAAGCTCTTGGAAAAATGCAACCCTGACAACAGACGTCTGTCATCTAATATGACAGACGTCTGTCGCACCTGCACACATAAAACCTGCATCTTACAGTTTATAACTTCCACGTGCGAATTCCTATTTGCGAACGATTTTCTCCTATGCGAAGCTTTCTTCGACCACTTCAATCTACCATATAGTATCGCATATTACAACACTCCACCTCAATACTATAACCATCTCAACTCCAAACTCCAATAGACCCAAGCATTTTCTTCTACCTTCGACCAAGCGAACTTGAATGTTTCCCCAATGAGCTCTGGCATTTTCTTCTACCTTTGTGTGCACTTTCCGAAGGATACTAAATTACCTTCATCCATGGCTACAAGAAATGACTCCCTCACCTCAATATGCTTGGTCCGTGAGCTAAATGCCAAATTCTCCGCCAAATAGATAGCACTTTAGCTATCACATCGAACATCAGCACTTTCATGTTCGAAACCCAAGTCACACAACAATCGCTTCAATTAGAGTGTCTCCTTGGTCGCTTCCACAGCGGCAATCAACTCCGCCTCCGTAGTGGATAAATCAACTACGGTTTGCAATCGCCATCTCCAACTAATGGTTGTCCCGCCAAGTGTGAAGACATACCCGGAAGTTGATTTCCTCCGATCCCTATCACCGGCGTAGTCCGAGTCACAATAACCAACCAACTTGTAACTTCTATCATCACTACCGCCAAAGAGAAGTCCATGAGATGTTGTGCCTTTCAAGTATCTCATAATATCCTTCACGGCTTCCCAATGCGATTTCCCCGGATTAGCCATATACCGACTAACCACCCCGACGTCATTTGCAATATCGGGCCTTGTACACACCATTGCGTACATCAAACTACCAATTGTACTTGCATATGGTACATTTTCCATATAAGCCTTGTCTTTATCCCCGATAGGTGATCCCTTATCCAAAAGCTCCATATGCAAAGGTAAAGATGTATTTAACGCCTTTGCATCCTCCATGCGAAACCGGCAAAGCACTTTCTTAATATATTCCTTTTGAGTCAATCTTAACTCAAAACGCTTTCGGTTCCTTCCTATTTACATGCCCAAGATTTTTCTTGCTTCTCCAAGATCGTTCATCTCGAATTCTGATTTCAAAAGCATCTTCAACTTGTTGATTTCATTTTGATCCTTGGAAGCAATGAGCATATCATCCACATACAAGAGTAAATACACCCAACAATCATTTCCCAACCTCTTGAAATATACGCAAGCATCCATGATGCTTCGATGGAATCCACTTTCAAGCATGAAATGATCGAATCTCTTGTACCATTGTCTAGGCGATTGCTTTAACCCATATAGTGATTTTTTCAACTTGCAAACGATATTAAACTTACCATCTACAACAAACCCTTCCGGTTTCTCCATGTAGATGTCTTCATCCAAGTCTCCATGCAAGAAGGCGGTTTTCACATCAAGTTGCTCCAACTTCAAGTCATGGATATCAAGTATCACTAGTAAAACTCGGAAAGATGTATAACGAACCACCGGTGCAAAAATTTCATCATACTCCTTTCCTTTCCTTTGTGAGAACCTCTTTGCCACTAACTTTGCTTTGTACCTTCCATCATCCTTCACCTTGTAAATCCATTTGCACCCTATAGCATGATTTCCTTGAGGAAGTCGAACCAACTCCCAAGTTCGGTTCTTCATAAGCGATTGCATCTCTTCCTCCATGACGTAAATCCACTTCGAGCTCTCTATCGACTCCATGACGTCATCAAGGTCCATCGGCTCATCTTGGATTACATTGAGAGCATAGTCCAAATGTTCACTAAAGCTAAGGTAGTTCCAATCACCATATCTTTCGGGAGGCCTTATTGCACGTCGACCAACCCGAGTAGCAATACTATCACCCAAACTCCTTTCGTCTCCACCTTGAGTCGAAACTTCTCTAGTATCATGTACATCATCACTAGAGGAACCATGTGAACTATGTGATGTTTAATCAATGCTTCAACCCCACGAGCTTGTTTAACTCTACCACCACTTGGACGGAATGTGGGAATGACTTCCTTCTCCTTTGATTCACCATGAACCAAATCCGGAACATCCGATGAGCTCTCATTCACCTTGAATAAAGCCGACCCCTCAAAAGTAACATGACGAGAATTAACAACCTTCTTCATTTTCGGATTCCAAATCCAATAGCCTTTCACGCCATCCGTGAAACCAAATAAGATCCCTTTGAATGCTCTAGCTCCAAGCTTATCATTCCCCGGATCATGCACATAAACTGGGCTACCAAACACACGAAGATATCTCAAGTCCACACTTTTCCCTTTCCACACTTCTTTCGGAATTTTGTTACCAGTGGTCGAGCACGGAATTCGATTCACAATATGCATCGCGGTTGACAAAGCTTCGGCCCAAAATCCCTTAGACAAACCCGATGTCAATCTCAAGCATCGAGCTTTCCCAAGTAGAGTTCGGTTCATTCTCTCCGCTACTCCATCAGATTGCGGATCTCCCGGTGTAGTAAAATGTCTCTGGATTCCGTGATGCTTACAATATTCCAAGAATTCATGCGAGACATATTCGCCGCCATTGTCGGTCCTTAACACCTTCAAAGTCTTACCACACTCATTCTCAACAAGAGCCTTCCACATTTTGAACTTAGCAAATGCCTCCGACTTGGCCCCCATTACATACACCCGTACCTTGCGAGACAAATCATCAGTGAAAGAGATATAATACCTTGCTCCTCCCAAAGAAGCAACCGGTGCCGGTCCCCAAACATCCGAATGAACATACTCAAGAACCTCCTTTGAGTCATGCTTGCCTTCATCGAATGATACCCTTGTTTGCTTTCCCATGACACATTTCTCGCAAAACTCTAGTTTGTTGAAGCTCTCACCCTCGATCATCTCCCGCTTCCGAAGAATATCCAAACTCCTCTCCGAGACATGACCCAATCTCAAATGCCACAACCGTGTCGCATCCAAGTCACGAGAACTATCAACACCCACACAAGTCTCACCTCTTATGGTCATACCTTGAAGAAAATATATACCATGAGTCCTAACACCCTTCATAACCACAAGAGCTCCCTTTGAAACCCTCAAGCAATCCTTCTCGATAGTGATCTTGCATCCTAGAGAATCCAATTGCCCCAAGGATATAAGCGGCTTCCTAAGTCCCGGAACATAGCGAACATTGGTGAGCGTGCGAACAACTCCATCAAACATCCTTATTTGCATGGAGCCACTACCCATTGACTTGCAAATAGCACCATTTTCCATAGCAATTGCATTTCCCTCTTTAAACTCAAAGGACGAAAAACAATCTCTATTTAGCGTCATATGATACGACACACCTGAATTGAGAACCCATTCGTTATCCGAAACACTCGTTGCTACCGCCGTCAACACATTCTCATCTACTTCATCATCCCCACTCTCCACAGCCACGGATGAAGACGCTACTTCCTTCTTATCTTTGTCCGGACATTCATTCTTCTAATGTCCCGGTTTCTTACATATAAAGTGTAACACCCCGTATTTCTATTAACACTAAAGTTGCTAATACAAAAATAAATGTGTAAAGGGGAGATGTATCTAATGTGCATACAAGAATAATAATAAATGTATAAAGGGGAGATGTATCTAATGTGCACACAAAAATAATAATAAATGTGTAAAGGGGAGATGTATCTAATGCGTACGTATTTATATGGATTGACAAATAATAGTAAATGTACATTAAGAAAGAAATGGTGAACAAAATTGGCTTCTCTTTACAACGGACGGCTCTGGTTAACCCTAGCTTCATCGACGGTTCAAATTAACTTGCAACTCTATAAAAAGACCCTAGGTCTCAAACTTAAAATTCACAAAAAAAAAAAAGAATAAGAATTGGAGTCACCATGCTGTCCGCTGAGAACTAGAGGGAGCCTCCACTTGAAAGAGACGAACAACATAGCGAATACAAACTAAAAGATTAAAAAGCAACAACAAATTAGAATCAAAGCAACGTCTTCCCAAAGGAAAGCTTTGCAAATTCAGAATTTCAGAACTCAGAAAACAAGACCGTCTACGATTGTAAGTTTAGCTACATTTTTAGAATGCGAATTAATATGAATATCATGTGTTGCGATGAAATGATAATAGTACGATACTCGTTATGTTATTAATATACGTTTGTGATTTGATTCTATTATCATGTTGAATTGAGAATTATTAAGTATGATGTTTATTATGTTTTATAACACTAATCTATGCCAGTGACTTGATTCTATTATCATGTTAAATTTGGGATTATTGGATTAGATTATTTGTATAAGCATGGACTTGGATTGTAACATCTTATGAGAATTGTATCGTTTATTATGCAAGTTTATGTAGTGAAGTTATCCGACCAATTGTCAAATCTATATGTTCATGTTTATGCAAAACTTATGCCATGTTCACACTTATCATATGTTGGGATTAATTTGCAAGTATGTTTAAATCTATGTTACTAATTAACACATGTGTATGTTGATTAGCCTATGTTGCTAACTCACATATACGTATGTTGATTTGCCTATGTTGCAAATTAACATATGTATATGTATTAGTTCATATTTCTAATTCTCATGTATGTTGTTAATATGGCCTATGTTAAAAACACATATATGTTGAGTTAGCCTATAAGTGCAAGTTCATACCTATTACATTATAATGTTTATGTTAGTCTTTTTGCAAGTTTGTACCTATGACATTATAATGTTCATGTTAGTTATTTTGCAAGTTCACCCCTAAAATGTTCATGTTAGTTATTTTGCAAGTACACCCTATTATGTTCATATTGATTATGCCATCAATACCAAAGTTATACCCTTGTCATGTTTATGCTAATTCATGCCAATTTGCGTATATTAAATTAGGCTAAGTTTTTAGCCTAATACTTTACACCAAAAATCATGCGAACGTAAATTAGGCTGAGATGGTTAGCCAAATATTGGACGGGGTAACGTTGGGTTAAAATGATAATTTTAGGAAAACTTGCCATAAATTGGTCATTAATCACATAAGTGATTTATGGCATAAAAAGGCATTAATTACCTTAATTAATGAGATTAACTGGAAATGAATGTGACAGTAATTTGAATTTGAATAATTTACATAATTAAAATGTAAATTAGAAAATACGAACGCGCTTAACCCGAGGTTGGATTGAGTTGTGACGTAAACCTGCTCGGACCCGCCCAGCTGTCCAGTTGTCACAACAATAGCTATCTAATGTGAGAGGTTAAAGCATGGGGCCCAATAAAGACCCGAGGTTAAACTGAGTTGTGGCGTAAGACTGCCCGGACCCAACCGGCATACAGGCAGCCACAACAATATTTTTCTAATCTGAGAGGTTGGTGCTCTAATAAGACAATTAGAGCTGAGTTAGGACTGATAGGGTTAAGTCAATTTAATAAATACTTAACCAAATTCAACATGTTAAATAATTTGGATGGGTGGGGGTTACGTTCATTCAAACACTTAACCACTTAACATGTTTGACTAGAAAACCTAGTAACGGAGACCCGTTTCAGCAGTAACCCAATTAGGTATCATGGTACCCTGAACTAGGCAGGGTGGGGCACGATTACTGAGCTGATTATAAGCGGTCAAAAGCGACGGCGGTTGGTGCACAGTGTGGCTTCTAACAGAGTGCGGGCGTGCACACACTCTGGAGCAGACAAGTCAGGGCACTGGAGCATCAGTAGTATACCCTATGCATGCTAGAATTGTGTCGGGGCCGCCACCATGGGACTTGATACACCCCATGGTAGAACCAGCATAGGTATCTACCATATAGGGCCGTAGGACACATGTGAATATACGAGTAGGAGACGATCTTTTAAAGAAAGAGAAAGGGATCACTTCACCCCAATCACGGGGTGCCTGTTGGTATAAGAATTAGTAGGTGCAGAGATAGAGATTTAAAATAGGGTGCGAAGGGATGTTTGTTGTAGGACACCTTATCTAGTTCTAAGATAGTCTATTATCCTGATATCGTCCTATTCTCACTTTATGCAAGTCATGATCTTTTTATTATTAACATTCTAGGAATATAGCTAGACTTACCAGACTTATGTCTGACCCATTTTCCTTTCGTCTTCTTTTCTTCCATCCCCCCCCCCTCCAGGTCCACAAGGAGGAAACACCGTAGCTTAGTCAGTTTTTCATCCAGCTTGAAGAGAGAGAATGTATTGCTTGGATTTCTTTCATTTGGACCATGGCTTTGGATATCATTTATGGGGATTATGCAGCTTTATTTATGTTTCATGCTTCTTTAACTTTTAAAATCAAGACATTATTATGGTTGTAACAATTGGAAGTTTGTTTTGAGACAATGTTGGAAATGTTCTGTATGAACACGTATTAATGATAATAAAAGTCTATTGCTTTTTCCGCTGCTTATTTATATGTGTTTATATCTGTCTTGTGTTTTTTCTGTGTCTTTTACTTATAAACCTCCACCAAAATTAAGGCATTCCCTTTGTGAGTGACCTTAACGGAGGTGGGGTGTTTCACTTGGTATCAGAGCATAGGTTTACCAGACCAGATAAAAAGTTTTTGAAACTATATTCAAATTAAAATTTAATGAAGCATTTTTCAAGAAAAAGAATTGTTTTATAGTTTTAGAAAGGCATAATCCCCCAAAGCCATGTGAATTATCTATCCTTCGTTTTGAATCTTTCCTTTTTCGTTTCAGCATGTCGGGAGAATTTAACCTTCCAGAAGGTGTGACTGTACCCGGTTGGTTTAGAAGGTACTTGGAAGCTAGGGCCAATGAGGCGGACCCAGCAAATCTTCCTCCCCCAGCTGCAGCAATTCCTCCTCCTCCTCCCCCAGTTGCTGAAATTCCTCCTCCTCCTCCTCCTCCTCCTCCTCTGAGAGGAAATGCTTTTGCCAATACTTGTAGAGATTTTAAAGCTATGGGTGGGAAAGACTTTCATGGAACCGAGTCCTTCGTAGCAGCCAGGAACTGGCTGAAAGAGACCGAAGATCTTCTCGTTATCTTCGAGGTAGAAGACAGGCAGAAGGTAAGACTGGTAGTGTGGTTGCTCAAAGGAGAGACTTCCTACTGGTGGGAAGTCACCAATGCAGAAAGACCAATAGAAACATGGGAAGATTTCAGATTCAGATTTGAGCTGAAGTTCCTTTCAGAAGCTGAGAGAAGTCTTCAAATGGAGAGGTTCCTAGCCCTTAAGCAAGGAAGTATGACCGTCAAAGAGTACGTCAACCAGTTTGATCAGCTGGCTAGGTTTGAACTGGACCTAGTCAACACCCAACACAAGAAGGCTCTCCGCTTTGTCAAGGGACTGAATGAGCCGCTTCATAGCGTGGCCATGACCCATATACCTATGGGAGCTACATATGAAAGGCTGGTACAGATGGAGTTGCTACATGAGGAGGATAAAGGCAAGAAGGAGACAAAGGCGGAAGGGTCTCAGGGAAAGAAAGAAGCTTTACAGCCTAAGAAAACAGACTTTAAGAAGGGCGGGAAAAAAACAAAGTTCGCGAAATAAGAAAGTGTAATTTCTGTGGTGTGGTTGGACATGTGGTGAAAGACTGCAGGAAGAAGAAGGGAAAGATGAATGGTGGTTGCTTTCGTTGTGGAGAAACATGACACATTGCTAAGGACTGCCCTAAGAGGCGAGGGCAGGCGCAGAAAGATGCATCCACTTCGGGTGGACAAGTTCATGCACTGGAGGCACCTCATCTGCAACAACGAGGTAGAAATACTTCTGTAGAAAGTGTAGTTTATCTTTATGATCACCCAGTTTGCACTTTATTTGATTCTTGTGCATCACACTCCTTTATTTCATCTGCTTTAGTAGAATCTCTGCACCTAGAAACTAGTATGGTAGAGGATCCCTTGGTTGTCTCCAATCCAATTGATTCGAAAAATTATGAAATTTGAAACCTAGCAATAATTTGACATCGCGGATCCAACAAAAGTGGTTTCGTCGAAAACCGAGGTCGTTTGCAAAATTTCCATTTTTAAGGGCCAGAATTCCATAGCGACTATTATGAATTTTCAACTGGGCATATCTTTTGATTCCCGCTATGAAATTTCAATTTTTGGATTCCTTGGAAAGATATTCACAAATAGATACTAATATTTTTGGTTTCACTAAAATCCGATTTATTTTGCACTCGGTACATTCATTTGAAATTTGAAATTGAATTATCGAACTACCTCGCCATTTTCAATTCCTTTTATAATTTAAAATAAATATTTATATTCTAACGATGAGCTATATAAATATATACGTTCGAATTCTTTTAAAAATAAATTTCTCGTCGATATTATTTAAAATAATTCATTTTAAATAAACAAAATTCGTTAAAATTGCCAAAATAAAATTTTTAAATTGGCTCGGATTTCCGGGTTATTACAAAAGTGGAGTGGCTATATAACGTGTTAATAAAAGTGGGGAGAGAAAAGGCTTGACCATATAGGTTACGATTTTTATCCTTCTTTTGCTTTTAATTCTATTCGTAATTCTCATCCTTTGATATGAACAGACAAGGGAGGTTATATATATAACACGTTTGATCAAAGGAAAGCAAAAGGCATTTATGACGATACTTGGAAGGTGGAATGACTTGTAAGGAAAAACATTAGTTATAGGTAAATAAGAAAATGAATTGAAGTTACAACAGAATGAAGTCAACAAATAAAATGCATGAACTGAAATTACAAATGCATGCTTCATGTTGAAAGAATGGAACCCATGCATTATGCAAGTTACAAACAAATTGAATGTGGTTGACTAAGGATGAGATAAAAATACTTATTTCTCACTCAAAATTCAAAAGTAAATCATAAAGAGAAGGAGAATAAAAGGAAAGAATTGAATGCATGATAAATTGTTTGATGCTAATAGTTAGAAAGTTTGTGACTTTTTAAATTTCAAAACACATAATATTAAATAACATGTATTAAAAGTTTTAATAAATAATGTTAAAAGTTTTACAGTATTGTATTTTTTTGCTTCTAAATATAAACAACATGAGGTATAAGATAAGGGATATATATATATATATATATGGAGATGGTTTGATTTTGGAAAAATAATGACGGTAAACAAAAAAAAGAAAGGAGAATTAAAGGGATGGAGATTTAAGGAATGATGATACAAAATAAGATACATGAAAATAGAACGTAGGGAAAGAAATTAATAAATGAAGGTAAATAAATTAATAGGATTAAGGAAAGAAATGAATGTTGCATTAAGGAAACAAAAAAGAGGGAGAGAGAAATGGTCAAAAGGGTAGATAAACCAAAATGATGCAATTTCCTTTTATTTGTTTATTTAAAATGACCAAACGTAGCCAGATTCATAAGAAGGAACAACACTAATTTTGAAGAAACGGTAGACCAAGGTCCCACGTTTCCAAATCCTAATGTTTAACGTTTCAATTGCTATATTAAATTCAATTTATTGGTAATGGTCTAATTTATTTAAAAAAAATCTCTATATTACAAACGAAACAAACTTTTGTACATTACTACAAAAATTTCTTCATTGCTATATTAAATTACATGTATTCCTAATATCAAATTTTCGTAATTAAATTTGACTGCAAAATTTTACATAATATTTCGAGTAACTGCACCATTTAAATCGTACATTATTAAAATCATTGAAACTTCCATTATTAATGTTTAATTTAAATTTACTTAAATTAAACAAACATATGTATTTTCTGTACGGAATTAAAGTTTGAATTTAAGTTCTAATGCCAACCATTTCAATATTATTATGGTTATTATTTCACGATTGACAAATATCTTTCCTTTTATAAATAATACTTCAAAGTTAATAATTCCACAACATTTAACAATTGTTTCCTTTGTAATAAATCATCATTCATCAAATCATAAATTGTTGTTTATTAGAAATAAATTTGAAATCGTTTATTAATAATACCCTAAAATTTATTTTCAAACCATTTTAAATTCGAGGATTAAATTCAATTAATTCAATAATTAAACGATCTAAATTTGCGGGATGTTACATTCTCCCTCACACAGAACTTTTCGTCCTCGAAAAGGAACGTAGTAAAGAACTAGTAATTTAACGATATATAATCCATTCGCTTGTCAACCTCAATTGCTTGTCTAAATAAAAAATTATGCTTCCAATTAGTATTGATAACCCAATCACTCTAGTGCGAACTTCAAATTCGACTTTTTGACAACAAACTTCTATTCTCCTTGCATAGCAATAAGTTATGATAGAGAATTTCATATTTATATCAAAATTCTTTTTAGAAATTCATCGTCGAAAATCGAGCAAACAATTCTATTTAGAATCAACATTTTATACTCAAACTAAATCAAAATTGTTATGTGAATAAAATGATTTATGTTTAACTACATATTCATTCCATTAGTTTTTTTTCCTTTCAGGAGGCGAAAATTAGTATTTTGATTTATTTCAAAGCTGTGAAGTTGCAAAACATTTAAAATCTCTTTCTTATTTTACTATGTTGAGGTGATACAATGTTAAATTTTGATGTCATTAATTTGTTAATTAACGTCCAAATACTTTATAACTCGAAGGCTTAACAAGTTTATTTTCGTTCTTAAGAGTTTTAGACATACGTTCATCAGACGCACGACTAAAAATCTCCAAGTGCTCAATATACTTGTTTCAACTTCCGGTGAAAATACTTAAAACTTTTAAAATATATGTGGAAAATACATTCCCCCATGGATCGCGGACACGCGAAAGTTACGCTACTATCCCAGTAGAATCGCTTGTGCCCGTAGGTATCAAACCCATCGAATTTCGCCATGGTAGTTGCCATAGATCGCAGTTACGTGGCGGTTACACCACCATCCAAGTAGAATCGCTTGTAACTATAGGCATCTCGCACCTCGAATTTTGCAATGGTTATAGATCGCAGATACGCAGCGGTTACGCCATGAAACATCAAGTGAATATAAATAAATCAAAGTGACCCCACCGAGTGGGATTCCAGTACGTGTTCCTACCGAGTAGGACCCCGATTTCCGATGGACACTATCGTCAGGTGGAGTTCCAACGCAGCCCCTACCGAGTAGGTTCGCGATTTCCGATGGACACCCCGTGCGGAGTTCCAACGCAACCCTATCAAGTAGGATCACGATTTTCGATAGAAATTACTTTCCATATCTTCGACTTCAAAAGAGATAATACTACATATAGTATTTTTCATTTCGTACATCGCATATATCGTGCTTATATAAATTTCAATCTACAAAAGTTTATCTTCCTTTCCAATCGGGATTCGTTCAAATCAATAATATCAAATTCACCACATACTTATATAACTTCCAATTTTATATAAGAATCAAATTGTTCAATTTCGAATCTTTGTCGAGTTCAAAAAATTTAATAGTCAAAGCTTTCAAAACTATTTCATTTCCATACTTACATAAATATAAATTATCAATTTCCAAATTCTAACATTTTAGAACTAACTGTTTGAATTTTGTTTCATGTTCGAATAATATTCGTTCCTGATATTTTCAAATATCTCTCATTAATCATTTTCCATATAACTCAACGGGTAAATTTCAACATAACTCGTACGATCCGTTTTATCAAGTCGCAATTTTGAGTTCAACGTACTTACATAGTTATCTGTAAGGTTTCTCAATTCCATGAAGTAAGTTTCATTTATAAATGATATTTCCATATCTTCATTTCAAACATACATACTATATATATAATACTTCATTTCATGTTTCGCATATATCGCACTTACATAAATATCAATTTTCGTAAGATTTTCTATCCAAATCACATTTCAACAAATCGGTCTTATATTAATTCCATTATATAAGATTTCATAAAATTCCATTTCAAGACCAATTTAGTTTTGATTTCACAATTGATTCATATATTCAATTACTTCGGACTAAATTGCTCGGATCGGGAATAAATAATTTATCTCAAATTAGTTTTAAAATAGTAAGCTTGAAATAAAATAGGTTCGAATAAATAAGTCTTTAGAAAAATAGAATTTGAATGAATTAGATAAGTTATGATATAAAATAGTTTAAGTAAATTAAATAGGTTTGACAAAATAGGTTTGAATAAATTAAATATATTTTAATACAAAATAGTTTGTAGAATAGTTCGAAAATCAAAATAGATTTGGTAAAGAATAATTAAATAAGATAGACAAAAGTTATACTTTAGTTCACATAAAACAATAATAAAACATATAATAGTTATAAAATAAATACTATTTTTAGGAAATATTCAAATTCGAACTAAATTTCCCGAACTTTACAAAATTTAGCTAACATCGATTTCAATGTCGTAATCAAACTCAAATTTAACTAAAAGTTCAATTGAAAACCTTTCAGTTTGAACTAAGTGTTCAAGTTAGACCGCAACCCAAATTTTTCATTTTAAATTTTCATTTGAAGTTTGAATTTTTCATTCATTCCATGTTCTTTGTTTTAAACCAATTTTCAAATTTCAACTTGTCCATAGATTTTGTAGAAGCAATTCAAAGGATCGGGATAAGATTTGGACAGTTTCAAAATTTTAAGCATGAATGGTTCGAACGATAGGCGCACGATAATGACAGATTAAGGCCAACAAACAAAACAAGTGAAACGGCAAAATTATATTTTTAAATATTCATTTCTATTTTAATCTTTATTCAAATTATTCCCAATTTCATCGCAATTCATTTGCAATTTCAATTTATACTTTACAAAATAATTAATATGTCGGTTATTTAAATTTCTTTATCTAATTTAGTTCATATTAATTTATCAAAATGTTTTATTAAATTCTATCCAAACATGCTCATTTAATCGGTTTCAAGTATTTCTCGACGTTTAAAGTCAAAACTATACAGTCTCCCATTTTCGAAATTCGAAAATGAATGCTGTTGTATATGACGTAGTCGTATACACTATTATATGATTTTTGTTTGATGATAACAACTAAATAAATATATTATAAATGTGTTTGATATCGTACTGTTAATATACATCACAGACAGGAATATAATATTTATATTTAAATAGAATACTACTGTACACGAATTTAAATATTCAAACAGTATTTTATTTAAATATGATATGTTATTTCAACATTTCAAACAGTACACTCCACTATTTGTACATATCACTGATATACATTTCATATATACTTTGACACTGTTACATCATTCACTGTGTTTACATTTCAGACATACATTTCTCCCATAAACTAACACATATACTTTTCTCTATCATCTTCGGTGTTTTATCTTCTGTCTTGTATCTTCAGTCTTCTATCTTCACCATCAGTTCAGCCTTCATACCTGTCATATACAAGAACAAACACACAGTACACTGCAATAGAATTTAAGCTGAATACATGTGTATGTAAATTTTATTTTTAAATTTTATTTGCCTCAGATTTCTGGTGTGTTTCTCATCATTTTTCATGACTTGATCTGATTTATAAAACCATCAATCTGTGTCTAGACAGCTTGTGATATTCACATTGATACACTGTAAATACCACAAGGCAGACAACATATATATCTCAAGCAGGGACAGGGACAACTCGTCTGATGGCTGCATGTACACACGTGTACACGTGTGCACTGCCACGCCAATCAATACGCAGCTGAGGAGTAGCCGCAGTGGACCTTCTCGACTCAGTGCACGTGAAAAACAAAGTAAAAATGGCAGCTCAAAGGATCAAAGCAATCTAAACATAGCCAAAGAGATCGAGCTTCTACAAACATGAAGAAATTAAAAGTGGTCGAGCATGACATCTTTCAAGTAAACATGGCCGAGCAGTAACAATATTGTTTCAGCATAACTCAAGTGCGCAGCATAGTACAAAATGCAACATGGAAGATATTTCCACACAAGCCAGTAAAGAATGCAAGGAGAGCCGAGCACAAGTCAGTTTCAAGTGGCATAAACAAATGCAACATAAACTTGGAGCAAGTGAAGGGTGCATATAAAATGGTGGAGCTGTTACAATTTCAATGAACATAGCAAAACTCAAGTTAGCAACAAAATGAGTCGAGCCAAATTAAACATGGAGCATAAGCATGTATAGTGGTAATTTTTATTTCTCTCAAACTCAAGCTCGACATGATCAAGTCAGTTTTTCAACATTGCATGGCTGAAGTGCACAAAACAGTAAAGATGTTCAAAGTAAAAGCATGAACCAGACAAGAACAAGACAATATACAAAGCAAGATTATAATTGAAGTAGCATGGATGATTTCAGTTGCATACAAATCAGCTCAGGTGACATACATGCAGATCAATACTGAATGCACAGTTTCAGATTGGAGCAACATGTAAGAAATGACAGTTCATATGAAAGCTCATTCAAACTGAAACGCTCATACACTGTTAAAGGGAAAGTATTCAATGGTCAAGAGTGAAGTCTCGACAATTCAAGTGAATAATGGTATACATGAAAACCAGGTCATGAACAATGTTCCAAATACAGGGCTGAGTATTGTCTTGGGAACAATTTGAGTGTAGTCGTAATCAACAAAGGCATGCATGCAAATATCTGGCAAGAAATCTTTTATTATTTTCATAACCATCGGTTAAAACAAAATTGGCAATCAGCTAAATATTTTCAGATTTGGCCACAAATCAATTAATTTGATTTACCAGAAATAAATGAGCAAATCATTTTCGAAATCATTTTTCAGAAATGCAGAAACCTCTTTGAGCAATAATCATGTCAAGATTATTCAGCAAATATATTTTGGGCAAGCACAAAATCAATCAACCATGAGGCAAGCAAAGTTTTGGAAAGTGTTAAATTCGAAATTAATTTTTTCCAGAGTTAAACAATTCAAATCTCACAAGAGACAAAGAAGATTCCATTCAATTTTTTGTTTCCTGATATGATATTTTTTTTTTGGGGACAAAAATCAATCCTTTCCTGTTTTGATAAATATGCTTTCAGAAAAACATTCAAGGTGTTAAATCGGGCAACAAGCGTTTTTCAAAGGAACAAATCATTTTCCAGATATTTTGAAGGACAAAATCAAGTCCAGGTTCATCGAGGATTTCACGCAATATTCAAAACCATTCAAAATTCAATCAAGGAATCATTTTTAATCGAGAACCGAAAAGAGGCAACGCAAGATCGAATCATTTATTGAAATCAGAGGCTAGGGTATCCTATACCCTATATTATTCACTCCAATTCATCATCGGCATTTAAGTGGATCAAAAAAACCGAAAACAATTCAGTCGAAAATTGAAATCAAGCATCACAGACTCAAGAACAAAAGGAGATAAAATACTCACAAATTTCTACAGAGCGTTTCGATCGTAAAATCGACGACGAGGAATCAAATCCCAAATCGATCGAGCAAGATAAAGAAGCCATCAATACATTCGAGCCTCCAGAGAAGCTATTCCATCAATTCCAGAAAGCCATCGAAGTCAAAATCGATTTGGGGAGAGAAACCCTAGATTTCTTTATCACCAGAGCCGCCATTTTTTTTTCTCAGAGACAAAGGGATTGGGAAAATAATTAAAGGGGCCGGCCTATTTGGAGTTGGACTAAACCTAGTTCAATATAAAAGGGGATAACCCTTTATTCTTTAACTCCAAGGGTTTTCTATTTTATTTTTTTTTCTGTTTTTTTTGTAATCTTGTAAAACAATCACACAGTTTCTAGAGTCTGTAAAATTCTAGGAAATTCAGTCAACGTGTTGACTGACAGTTACTAGAGTCTGTAAAATCTGGGTTACTGGTTACGGGGTCGTAAACAGGGAAATCTGATCGAGTGTATATTCGTCAGTCTAGTGTTTTGAGCGTAGGGTTAGAATAGGAGCGAGAGTCGTGAGTGTACATGGTCTTGTATGCGGGATCTGTTCTATCGCCTAGTAGAAACATTAGGAATGCAGCAGTAGGCAAGATTTGCCGAAGCTGAGTATCTCTGTGTGTTATTTTCTTTCCGTATTTACTTACTCTACTTTATCTGTGCTGCAATTATTTTTAATTACCTGATAAACTATGATAAACCCTATTCACCCCCCCTCTAGGGTTAATCTAGATCCAACAAGTGGTATCAGAGCAGGTATTTTTTTTAACTCTAGAGTCATGGGTAACCCTAGTTGTCTGTCTAGCGAGAGTCAGTCCAGTTCATCTCCAACTATTTTCACTGGAACAGATTTTTTAAACTGGAAATCCAAAATGGAATTTTATTTAAAATCTGTTAATATTAAATGTTGGGATGTTGTTATCAATGGTTACGATATGGTAGACAAAGTTTTTAATTGTCGTGCTACACATATTCTTTATTCTCATCTTGATGATAATCAATACAGTCTGATTTCCCATTGTTTAACTGCGCAGGAAATTTGGACAGCTCTCAATACGAAGTATGGTCAAATTGACAACTCCAGCTCAAAACCCCAGATTGTCAACTCAGATTCAGAATTCTGTTTAACAGGATTTACAAATGAGAATTCAGAAGGATCAGATGATGGAGAATCAACGGATGCTGAAGTTGAAAATTTCTCGTACAAAGATTTGGTTTATGTGTGTGTTGATTTAACTAAATCTGTTGATAAACTCAAATCTAAAAACAAAACTCTAAAATCTAGGAATTCTGAGTTGACCAGCAAAATTGATGATTTGGAATCACAGCTTGAATATTTTAAAAACCTTTCAGATTCAGATTGTAAAAATTGTTTGAAATTGAAAACCAATCTTGTTCATCTCAATAAAAATATTCAAAAGTTTGAAGATGAAATTTTGATCTTAAAAGCAAACAAGATTGAGTTATCAAATTTGAACAATCATCTGCAAAAGGAATTTGAAATTTTTAAAACTAATATTCATTCCAAACTTGAAATTGCAGAAAAGGAAAATTTGTTGAAATCGAATTTGATTTTGAGAGAACTTGAAAACGAGATTGAAAATTTCAAGAAATTTGAGTCTGAAAGTCGAAAACATTTTGAGTCTGAGATTGCTGAGTCCCAAACCAAAATAAAGTTACTCAATGATGAAAATTTGGTTTTGAAATCTGATTTTGAAAGATGTGAGATCACTAAAAATCATTGTTCAGATTTATTGAAAGAAAATGGTGATCTTAAAACTGAAATTCAACAACTTGAAACAATCTTGTCTAATTTTTCAAACGGTGAAAAATCTTTGAATATGTTGTTGAAAAACCAATTTTCTGTTCAAAATAAATATGGACTTGGGTATGAGAAAAATAATGTTTTTGAAAGACGAATTTCGAATGATTTGAAAAATCCTTCAAACAACCTTGAAAAGAATCAATTTGAAAATTTGAACTCTTATAATTTCAAAGGTTTTTTGAGTCAAAATCAAAATGAGAAATTGTTTTATAATAATCCTTCTAAACAATCCTGGATCCCAAAAAGAAATAAACCAAACTTCGTGAAATTCAAACAGATTTGGGTTCCTAAGGGTACAAAGGTTTATTCTGATGGTTTGTTATATAAACAGGTTTGGGTACCAAAACGAACAAATACAACTGTGAGTGGTTTTACTGCCTTTGTGAGACCACTCAATCCTCTAAACAGTTAGCTACCAAAGGAGGCTGAGGAACAACTGTGCTGAAAAGAGAAACTGATTCAAACTGCTTCACATCATTGAATCATCTACTGTTCCTTAGCAAGGTCTGATGAGTTAGAGATCCACAACATTTTCTGTGAATCAGGTATGATTTCTGACCTCAACCTTGTAAATATTTTTTATTGTTTATTCCTGCTTCTTCTACCCCTTTCTATTTTATTTTCTTCTATTTGTCTTTATTTGATTTGCCACTTTCATATCTCTTTGTTTATTCTGTGCTTCTTAAACTTCCAGTTGCAGAATTAATGATTTTCTGGAAATTTGCCTTACTTGTATAAAATCATCATGTGTTAATTATTTCCATATCCTGAATTTGAACTTGTATATATCTGCAATTGTTTTGAAGTTTATTTTCTGATTTTTGAATTCATAACAGTGTTGATGCATTCATATCATATCTTGAACACTGTTAACTAGAATTCTAAATTTTTGAAGATCTGAATAATTAATGAAATTTCACACACTTATACGGTTTTGAGTCCCTTCCAATTCATTTTGGAAACGCTTAAAGTATTATACTCATTACAGCACTGTTACTTCTCAGTTGTGATAATCTCATTAATTTTTAGATTGACTTGATTATTTCTGACTTGAAAAATATTTGGGTTAAATCAGTGATACATCTAGAATTTCATCCTTATTCATGATTATTATGGTTGAAATTAGTTTAGTTTGAAATCATCTGAAATTCCTGATATTTTGAATCTCACACACCACTTAAATCTGAAATTATTAACCTTGTGTGACTGATTCATTATATCTCAAAATTTGACATTGATTCAAATGATTTCAAATAAATTATTTTTATTCTTTGGATCATGAATATCTCACAAAATTGATATAGATGATCTGAAATTTCTTGAGGACTTGTCAGAAAATTCTTATGAAAATTCTTTGAAAATCCGGTCTTGAATTTCTCTGTTATTTCATGGTTATATGATTTAAGTATTTGTTTGTTTAAAATCATTTGAAATTATTGATTTATTGAATCACACACATATTCTGAATATGAAAATAATAATTTGGTGTGATCGATTCATTGAATCTAGAGATTTTTCATATTCCTCAAATGATTTCAAATAAACGGTAGTTCTAATCTTGGATCATGAAAGTTCTTATGTGACCATCCCCAGACAAGTCTGATGTGATATTGTGTTCTGCACTGCTCTGATACTGTTCTTAGATAATTGCTTATTGTTTGATTTGTCTGCTTGGGCTTTAAATTTCTGTTGTCTGTGATATCATAGTTTGTCTCCATTGTCTTGGTAAAATCCTTTAGAAAGCGAGAACAAGTGGTATCAGAAGTGCTTATATTTGTTTCACCCATCTGTACTGAGATTCAAATTTTCATCTAGTATAGATCAATACATTTTTTTTGCCTTATAAAAATAAATGTGCTAAATTTGTCTGGCTGGGTTTGTGTTTAAATTTCTTTGGTCTGAGATGTCCATGATGGTCCATCAGGGTGTAATTAAAATCCTCGAGAGGGAGACTACAATTGGTTTCAGATGTGCTGAATTTTTTTTTATATATTTTAATCACTCTTGTCCTGTATAGCTCTTTATATTCATCTTGTAATTAATTTTCAATTTTAAGATTATTTATTTTTTATTCATTCAGAAATTGAAATCAATATCCAAATTGTTCTGTATTTATAATTCATCAAAATATATCAGAATCTGAAATTGTGATGAATTATGACTGCAATATATTTCACAACAAGAGGAGATTTTATCTGGATTTTCATGATGGTTGAATATTTATTATAATATCTTTGAACTGGCAATTATTTCACGACCATACTCATTATCTATCATCATTCTGCCATCCATGATAATTTTTTTATAAATGTGGAGAGTTTAATATTTTTTTTAATAAAATCTTCTTGAATAAACAGTGAAAATATTTGTGATGGAATTGTGGTTATGTTATTTTTCAGAATTAGTGTCAATTGAAAATTTTCAATAATCCCGGTACAGTTGGTCATATTTCATAATATAATTAATTTAGAAATTTATTTCACAGTCCATGTCTGTACCTATCACATTTCTATCATTCATATTGGTTGTATATACTGGGGAGTTTTTCATATTTAAAGCTGAAAATGATAAAATATATAATTGATACATAAGCATGTCTCTAACCTCATTTAAAAATCCAAGCTCTGGTTATGCATGGTTATGAGACAACTTACAATTTAAGCTGCGACTGACCTCATTTAAAAATCCAAGCTTTGGTTATGCGTGGTCAGGGTACTCTTAAATCAAAAAAAAAAAAAAAAAAAAATGTGCAATATTTTTTTTTAATATGAAATTATCCTTAGTGTATAATAACCAGCCTATCAATCCACTTTCTAATCTGTGAAATGTGTTGAAATTTTATGACATATTATGATTTGTTGATTGATAGGTATTGGGATTTGAGATTATTCGTTTTTGTCACTTAAATTGAATTATAATTATAATTCAAATCCATCACTGTTTTTTGAGCCTCATTTTTATAAAAATTCGTTTGAAAATTAATTGAAATTCATTTTTATATAACTCTCCTCATTTATATAATTCTCTTCGTAAATCAGTCATTTTCTGCATTGTGAAATATGCCACTAGTTCTCAGTTTATTATGATTTTTGTTTGACTGATTAGGATCTATGATGACCATTCTTTCTCTTAAGCTGAGATTATATTTTTAGTCGTTTTTTTTTATCTTTATTTTAAATTCTATATTCTTTTGATGATAACAAAAGGGGGAGAATGGGTTGAGATTTTGATTTATGAGTGAATATATAGTTTATAAATATTTTTAATTCTGAAAATTTATTATTATTCATACATTTCACTCATGCACAGTTATAGGTTGAGTTGTCAGTTGTAGGGGGAGCAAATAAATAGGGGGAGTTCAATATTCACTGTCAAACACATTTATTTGTCAAACACATTTATTTGTCAAACACATTTATTACGATCAAAATCTTTATTTTGTTTGTCATCATCAAAAGGGGGAGATTGTTGTATATGACGTAGTCGTATACACTATTATATGATTTTTGTTTGATGATAACAACCAAATAAATATATTATAAATGTGTTTGATATCGTATTGTTAATATACATCACAGACAGGAATATAATATTTATATTTAAATAGAATACTACTGTACACGAATTTAAATATTCAAACAGTATTTTATTTAAATATGATATGTTATTTCAACATTTCAAACAGTACACTCCACTATTTGTACATATCACTGATATACATTTCATATATACTTTGACACTGTTACATCATTCACTGTGTTTACATTTCAGACATACATTTCTCCCATAAACTGACACATATACTTCTCTCTATCATCTTCGGTGTTTTATCTTCTGTCTTGTATCTTCAGTCTTCTATCTTCACCATCAGTTCAGTCTTCATACCTGTCATATACAAGAACACACACAGAGTACACTGCAATAGAATTTAAGCTGAATACATGTGTATGTAAATTTTATTTTTAAATTTTATTTGCCTCAGATTTCTGGTGTGTTTCTCATCATTTTTCATGACTTGATCTGATTTATAAAACCATCAATCTGTGTCTAGACAGCTTGTGATATTCACAATGATACACTGTAAATACCACAAGGCAGACAACATATATATCTCAAGCAGGGACAGGGACAACTCGTCTGATGGCTGCATGTACACACGTGTACACGTGTGCACTGCCACGCCAATCAATACGCAGCTGAGGAGTAGCCGCAGTGGACCTTCTCGACTCAGTGCACGTGAAAAGCAAAGTAAAAATGGCAGCTCAAAGGATCAAAGCAATCTAAACATAGCCAAAGAGATCGAGCTTCTACAAACATGAAGAAATTAAAAGTGGTCGAGCATGACATCTTTCAAGTAAACATGGCCGAGCAGTAACAATATTGTTTCAGCATAACTCAAGTGTGCAGCATAGTACAAAATGCAACATGGAAGATATTTCCACACAAGCCAGTAAAGAATGCAAGGAGAGCCGAGCACAAGTCAGTTTCAAGTGGCATAAACAAATGCAACATAAACTTGGAGCAAGTGAAGGGTGCATATAAAATGGTGGAGCTGTTACAATTTCAATGAACATAGCAAAACTCAAGTTAGCAACAAAATGAGTCGAGCCAAATTAAACATGGAGCATAAGCATGTACAGTGGTAATTTTTATTTCTCTCAAACTCAAGCTCGACATGATCAAGTCAGTTTTTCAACATTGCATGGCTGAAGTGCACAAAACAGTAAAGATGTTCAAAGTAAAAGCATGAACCAGACAAGAACAAGACAATATACAAAGCAAGATTATAATTGAAGTAGCATGGATGATTTCAGTTGCATACAAATCAGCTCAGGTGACATATATGCAGATCAATACTGAATGCACAGTTTCAGATTGGAGCAACATGTAAGAAATGACAGTTCATATGAAAGCTCATTCAAACTGAAACGCTCATACACTGTTAAAGGGAAAGTATTCAATGGTCAAGAGTGAAGTCTCGACAATTCAAGTGAATAATGGTATACATGAAAACCAGGTCATGAACAATGTTCCAAATATAGGGCTGAGTATTGTCTTGGGAACAATTTGAGTGTAGTCGTAATCAACAAAGGCATGCATGCAAATATCTGGCAAGAAATCTTTTATTATTTTCATAACCATCGGTTAAAACAAAATTGGCAATCAGCTAAATATTTTCAGATTTGGCCACAAATCAATTAATTTGATTTACCAGAAATAAATGAGCAAATCATTTTCGAAATCATTTTTCAGAAATGCAGAAACCTCTTTGAGCAATAATCATGTCAAGATTATTCAGCAAATATATTTTGGGCAAGCGCAAAATCAATCAACCATGAGGCAAGCAAAGTTTTGGAAAGTGTTAAATTCGAAATTAATTTTTTCCAGAGTTAAACAATTCAAATCTCACAAGAGACAAAGAAGATTCCATTCAATTTTTTGTTTCCTGATATGATATTTTTTTTGGGGGACAAAAATCAATCCTTTCCTGTTTTGATAAATATGCTTTCAGAAAAACATTCAAGGTGTTAAATCGGGCAACAAGCGTTTTTCAAAGGAACAAATCATTTTCCAGATATTTTGAAGGACAAAATCAAGTCCAGGTTCATCGAGGATTTCACGCAATATTCAAAACCATTCAAAATTCAATCAAGGAATCATTTTTAATCGGGAACCGAAAAGAGGCAACGCAAGATCGAATCATTTATTGAAATCAGAGGCTAGGGTATCCTATACCCTATATTATTCACTCCAATTCATCATCGGCATTTAAGTGGATCAAAAAAACCGAAAACAATTCAGTCGAAAATTGAAATCAAGCATCACAGACTCAAGAACAAAAGGAGATAAAATACTCACAAATTTCTATAGAGCGTTTCGATCGTAAAATCGACGACGAGGAATCAAATCCCAAATCGATCGATCAAGATAAAGAAGCCATCAATACATTCGAGCCTCCAGAGAAGCTATTCCATCAATTCCAGAAAGCCATCGAAGTCAAAATCGATTTGGGGAGAGAAACCCTAGATTTCTTTATCACCAGAGCTGCCATTTTTTTTTCTCAGAGGCAAAGGGATTGGGAAAATAATTAAAGGGGCCGGCCTATTTGGAGTTGGACTAAACCTAGTTCAATATAAAAGGGGATAACCCTTTATTCTTTAACTCCAAAGGTTTTCTATTTATTTTGTTTTTTTTTCTGTTTTTTTTTGTAATCTTGTAAAACAATCACATAGTTTCTAGAGTCTGTAAAATTCTAGGAAATTCAGTCAACGTGTTGACTGACAGTCACTAGAGTCTGTAAAATCTGGGTTACTGGTTATTGGGTCGTAAACAGGGAAATCTGATCGAGTGTATATTCGTCAGTCTAGTGTTTTGAGCGTAGGGTTAGAATAGGAGCGAGAGTCGCGAGTGTACATGGTCTTGTATGCGGGATCTGTTCTATCACCTAGTAGAAACATTAGGAATGCAGCAGTAGGCAAGATTTGCCGAAGCTGGGTATCTCTGTGTGTTATTTTCTTTCCGTATTTACTTACTCTACTTTATCTGTGCTGCAATTATTTTTAATTACCTGATAAACTGTGATAAACCCTATTCACCCCCACTCTAGGGTTAATCTAGATCCAACAAATGCTAGTGATGTCGCGATCATCCCCAGAATTATTTCCAAGCAACTAGAATGTGATTCTATATCAGTCTCGTATATATTGGACTTTGTATATACGTTAGCTAGGTGTATATTCAAAATCCGTACATACTTGACAGTCCAATCTCGACGTCGAATAAAATACTCAAAACTCTTGTAATAAATTATATTTCAAAATAATTTTTCTTTTCAAAACTATTTATTTAATTTCAAAATAATTCATATTTTCAAAATACGCTCTCTCAACAGTGATTCTTATGATAATTCCTCTCATTCTAGAATATTGCTACTCTATCTCTAATGAGTTTTTAAACCCGATAAGCTAAGCTTTGTCAAACCAAAGCTCTGATACCACTTGTAACGACCTGTCTTTTTGACCGCTTCAAATCGGTATTTAAACCAACTTGAATCGTTCACAAAGACAGAGAGTTATTTAGCTTATCAAGTTCAACAGAATAAACACAGAATCACATAACAGAATAATTGCAGCGGAATAAATTTTTATACATATCAGAGTTTTACAAAAAAAATTACAGCGGAAAAAATAATATACATTCATGAAAATTTTAAAAGAATAAAAGTTTACGGTTCAGCCGGGCGTTGCGCGTGCATGTGCGCCTTGCGTCTTCACGTTCTACACCAGTTTTGCGAGCTGAAAACTTCATGCCTAGAACACTTAGGACCTGACCCGAGTGTTCCATGCAAAATACACAAAACACCTGAGTCTAGATTAAACTTATTTCAAGTTAGTATACTTCGATTAAATCACATAAATAAATTTTTATTTAATCCTGACGATATTAAATAATTCGAGTATGTCAGTAATAAACTGTCCAAATAAACATTATGAACATAGCAGCCAATGCAGCATACAGGCATGGTTTCACACGTTAGAAATGGCACAACAAGTGAGAGTAGGCACTTATGAACATACAATAAGAGTGTCCCTCACCATATAAGACGCATGCAATATTAATATTCCCAAAATTTTTTGGAAAACAGATAAATTTCATCTGTGAATACGTTATATATTATATTTTTCACATGATCATGATCATAATTAACACATATATATCGTACAACATGCAGACTGCGGTACCTAACAAAGAAAGTAGCATTTGTTTGAAGCATGATCCCATTTGGTATCAAGTATCAAAAGACCTTTTTAATTGTGGATTTCAAGAAATTTCTAACAGGATAGTTTGGTTAAAGTTTTGATCAAATCAACGTAGTAAAACTGATACAAGAAAACACATGATTTATTAACTCATTAGCAGTTTTAGACCGACAGAATAAGTTAGTGGTCAAATGTATCAAGTTACAAATAATTTAAAAAGTTGCATATGCAAGTTATAAAAACAAGTGAACTCCATGGAATGAAGTCAACTGAAATTTCCAATTTAAAAAGTCCTAGATAAAAGTATGTTGATAAAAGTTCCACCATTAAATTTTCACGTAAATTAAAAAAAGGGTCATATTATGAATTCTATAAGTTCCTTAATAGCATGTTAATGAAAGAGCGAGCTCAAAATAGCAATTAACAGATGCACATTTGAACCAACTAACCCGAAAATAAATCTTGGAACAATGCAGCTCACGAAGGAGTAGTGCAGGGAACTAATATGGAATAAGAGCAGCCGCAATAATGCATAGTATGGTCATAGTGATGTTTGTGCCAATTTAAATAGTAAGACCAGCCATTCTTAAAGCCAAAAGGATGGTCTTAATAAGCAAACATATAGACTGAGATGACACAGCAACACTAATATACATGATAGCTAGAATTTACCTAAGCATGGTAGAGATATAAATGTCAAAATAATAAGGGAAGCATATGCGGTATCCTACGTAATATTAAGAAGACAACAAACAAATCAAAAACAAAAATCAATTGCTTCTACATGATGTTCATGCACATAAGTGTGTGTCCCTAATAGAAAAATAGCAGTGCCATACATATTTGTTGTAAGACACACATACACATGCCTAGTAGTTATCTTTATGGCATTCAATAATCACAAGTATCTAATCAGGGCCGGTCCTGGCCTAGTGCGAGCCGTGCGACCGCACAGGGCCCATTAGGTCAGGGGGCCAAAAAAAAAAAAAAACTGTATTACGTTTACTAGAGCTGTTTTTTCTTATCAGGATACGTGTACTTGATAGTAATTTATCTATATAAAAGTAGATATGATTGTATGCTTTGTTGACATCAATCAATATATTAAAATGGAGATGTGGCTTGTGTGGACCTCTAGTTGACAGATTGAAAATGTAAGTAAAAATTTTATGAATTTGCTGAAACACGCAATTTTCTCAATGGAGATGCACAGTAGAAAAAGCACATTTTCACTTTAAGTTCAATTTCATAAAATAAAATAAAAATTAAAGGACCCAAAATTTTGGGTTCGCACTAGGCCCATAAATACTCAGGGCCGGCCCTATATCTAATCTAAACAAGTTTCTTTTTATTCCATTTCATGATCATTCGTGTGTCCCCTGATTATTGTACACTAGGATAGTAAAAGGGAGACCACTAATATATGCTGCTTATAAATTTAAAACAATACTTGCTTTTTTATTTATATAAAGAGCCTACCCTACTGCTACAAAGCAGCACCAGTCGTTTCCAAAATGAATGTCTAGCAAGATCGAATAATAGAACAAGGCAGTCAATGACAAACACAGTAACAAACAACCCAAACTAATTTTATTTAGTGAAGCGCGAATTTATATAACCTGAAATAAGTCGAATCGTAAGTTAAACTTACCTTTGCACAACGTAGTGATGGCGTCAACTTAGATGGAGGCGTTAGATGAGGTGCGGTGAAGAGGATTTGGTAATTGAGGGGTCCAAAGGTGGGAACTTCGAATGACGCGATGGTGACAGCGAGCTACGGAGGGACATGGCGAAGAGCAGCCATTCAATTTTTCGATAAGGGATATTCAGATGGAAATTTGGGGAAAGAGTTTAGGCAGAAAGGAAATAAGGAAAGTGGAGTGGCTATATAACGTGTTAATAAAAGTGGGGAGAGAAAAGGCTTGACTAGAAGGGTTACGATTTTTATCCTTCTTTTGGTTTTAATTATATTCATAATTCTCATCCTTTGATATGAACAGACAAGGGCAGTTATGTACATATGTATATATATAACACATTTGATCAAAAGGCATTTATGACAATAGTTGGAAGGTGGAATGACTTGTAAGGAAAAAACATTAGTTAGAAGTAAATAAGAAAATGAACTGAAGTTACAACAGAATGAAGTCAACAAATAAAAGGCATGACTTGAAATTACAAATGCATGCTCCAGGTTGAAAGAATGGAATCCATACATAATGCAAGTTACAAACAAATTGAATGTGGTTGACTAAGGCTGAGGTGGAAATACTTATATTTGACTCAAAATTCAAAAGTAAATCATAAAGAGAAGGAGAATAAAAGAAAAGAATTGAATGCATGATAAATTGTTTGATGCTAATAGTTAGAAAGTTGGTGACTTTTCAAATTTCAAAACACATAATATTAAATAACATGTGTTAAAAGTTTTAATAAATAATGTTAAAAGTTTTGCAGTATTGTATTTTTTTGCTTCTAAATATAAACAACATGATGTATAAGATAAGGGAAATACATACATACATACATACATACATACATATATATATATATATGGAGATGGTTTGATTTTGGATAAATAATGACGGTAAACAAAAAAAGAAAGAAAGGAGAATTAAAGGGATGAAGATTTAAGGAATGATGATACAAAATAAGATACATGAAAATAGAACGTAGGGAAAGAAATTAATAAATGAAGGTAAACAAATTAATAGGATTAAGGAAAGAAATGAATGCTGCATCAAGGAAACTAAAAGGAGAGAGAGAGAAGCGGTCAAAAGGGTAGATAAACCAAAATGATGCAATTTCCTTTTATTTGTTTATTAAATGACCAAACGTAGCTAGATTCACAAGAAGGAACATCACTAATTTTGAAGAACAGTAGACATTAAATATGTATTTAAACGAGGTCCCACGTGTCCAAATCCTTTTATAAATGATATTTCAAAGTTAATAATTCCACAACATTTAATAATTGTTTCTATTGTAATAAATCATCATTCATCTAATCATAAATTGCTGTTATTAGAAATAAATTTGAAATCGTTTATTAATAATATCCTAGAATTTATTTTCAAACCATTTTAAATTCAAGGAATAAATTCAATAATTAAACGATCTAAATTTGCGGGATGTTACATAGGAGGAGGTCCAAATTTTTTTGGAAAGAAGGAGGAGGAGAGGAAGAGGAAAAATGAAGAGAGGAATGGAAGAAAAGTGAGTATATGCAATTTCTATCCCCAGTTATCTCTGATTTCCTGACTACAAACCATCTCAGTTTTCCATGAATTATGGGAACGAGATAATACGTGGAATTACGAATCCAATGAATCAAGTTTCATCGAATTCCGAGTTCGTTTGACATTCCGTTTAATTTCTCAATTATGCTCAAATTAGTTACAAAATGCGGTTTTAGCGTACATTTTCTTCTTGTACGCCCACTGCTAACTCTAAAAATTATGAAATTTTGGATTCTACCATTATTTGACGATATGAATCGGGAAAAAAAAGTGAAATCGAATTATGAGATCGTCTCAATAATGTTCCTTTGTAAATTGATTGTCAGTTTTACCCCAAACGGGTTTGGCTTACACGACCACATTCTAACTCCGTTTCACGTGAAATTTGAAATCTAGACGTGAATTATTATTACGATTCCAACAAAATTGGTCCCGTCGAATTATGAGCTTGCTACCAACTTTTCACTTTTTAAGGGCTATGTGATGATTTTAAAAATCGAATTTTCAAAATTTTCAAATACAAGGCTTATAAATCAATTTAATAATTTTACTAAGTTTGTTTTAAGTAAAATTAGTTTTAAAATTATTCTCAAAATTTATTTAGCAAAAATAACCACTTTATATTCCCAAATGGGAGAAAAGGTATTTACTAGAAATTGTTTTTAAAACGTGCTTACGTGATTAGGAATGGAGATAAAAATATTAATAGCATATAAAGGCATTGAGTGGCTATTTGATGGTGTGAATGCATGTGTCATGGGCTTTGATTTTAAGTTTGCCCACTTTAGTTGTAGTAGTTAGTCACTACGACTGATTTTATGGTAGTATATATTGTACTGTACTTGTTTTGACTATATTTAACTAAAATTATGTATTTTTTTCAGATGTGTTAATAAAGTACCAAGTTTCAAAAAACCAAAACTATATATATTGGCGGTATAAATTTGTATAAGTATCGTTTATTATATTGATTAGTAATATCATTACAGATTGAAGTGTGTTTGTAAAGAAAAGTACTGGAACATAACTAAAGCGGGATTTCTGTAATTGTGGAAACAAAACTGAAATTTTTAAATCTACTGATGACCGGAACGGAAACGGAAAGCGGGACTTTGAACCTTGACATAAATTATGCCAAAAAGTTTCATGTTTTGTATCTTACGTTTTAATAATATTTATATATCACAACAACACGTTTATTATGATTACAAAACATTATTAAAAATCCAACCACAATTAGATAAGGACATCATAGATATAAATGTATGCATTCACGGATGCACAATTTTTTGATTAACTAGTTAAATTTCAACATGAAACTAGTACACAATACATACAACAAAGTAAATATTTATTTATAGGAAACAACATCACATGATTCATCATAGAGCATTATGAAGAATAGAAAACATAAGTTCAAAGGAGAGTCTAAAGGTTATAAAACAAGAAAGCAACTGCTTTGAACAAAAATATGATGGCAGCAACAGTCCTTTTCATAGAACTGCCTTTACTCCTGCATTATCTATAACATAAAAGTTTAATTAAACGCTAATTAGTTTAATGTCATGGGATAATAACAAAAGAGTAGATAAACTATAATTAGTTTAAAAGGTTTAGTAACTAGCATTTTCTTAGAATAATATAGGATAGTCCACTCATTTGAATATATGCATTACATTCTCAACGAGGTGCATGGTACATGGATAGTAGATGATAACACATGGAAGGGAAGAAGGCCTGGGTGGATTACTTATTTCATAATGTGTGGCCCAAGCACAAGATTACTTACAAGTTTTGGTCTAAGAATCCTCATGCCTACAAGTATGTATTTCTTCTTAGAAATGCTAAATAAACCGAAGCCCTTCGGTTAAATTATGCGGCTGCAGACTTATTTTTCGGAGGGCCCACTGCGAAATTACTATTTTAACCCCTGAATTGCACAAATATGTACTGGTCGCGATTTCTGACCGAACATTACGTCGGTCCGCATAGCATTGTTCATTTCTTCTTTTTGTAAGAATAATTTTAGAGAAACATTGCTTTGTTGTTGTTTGAAAAAAAAACTGAACTGCCAGGTAGAATAACTATAAGACCAACCAAATACTGTTGGTTAATGACTTGAAAACCAAAAACTATGGTTTTCATATAACTTTAAAATATTGGTATGTATTAAAATTTTCTTAGTAGACATAAGCGAGCAATGTTTTGAAAACACAATGTCAAGGCATATTGCTTATTACACCAATAATTGAATCCATTTGATAATATGTATCCATTTCACATCATAAGGGAGAATAAAACACATACATATCCACAAGGGTATCCCCAAATATTTGTATTAGCAAAATTAATTTTACATTAGTATGCAAATAGCATTATAGAAAACAAGTCTGCAGGACACTTGGAAGATTTTATAAAAATAGTAGAATCATGATTTAGCTTGGAGTGAGAACAAAACTAACTTTTTATGCATTCTGCATGGACTGAGGCCATACTGGGGGTGGCAATAGACAACTTATTGACATCCCTACATATATTGGACAAATAAAAAGCATTTTTCTGTCCATGGCTTCTTTATTTTTGCAACATTTTGAATCTTTCATTTTAACACCTATATTATACAATATATAATGTAGATTGATCTATATATACTCCTAAAGTAAAAATTGTGGGTTTCAGTCCATATTTCTTTTATGTTAAATGAACTATTTTTTCAAATTCTATAACCAACATGCAGGTAAACAAGCAACTTTATACTTAGTTTAGATGTTTTATGATCAAAACAATTGAAGAATTTTGAAGTGTATGGTAGATAGAAATTCATCATCCTCCCAGCACATTAATTTGGTAAAAAAAATGAATAAACTGGATTATGATCAAAATAATTATAAAAATAAAACTGCAGATATATTCAACTAACATACATCGGAAGAGATAAACATAAAAATGGGGATAATAAAGCAAAGGGGTGATTTCGCTAAGTGGAAAAACTAATTAAATTAAATTAAGTAAAAGTTTAGCAAGAAGGATTTACCTAATAAAAATATTAATCTTTTTTCACTTATTTTTCACCGACATAATATTTACATAATGCTTATTTAAGCGTATGTTTGACAAGAACCATCACTATTGAAATTAAAGCCAAGCGAGTCATCCTCATCATGGATGCAAGTCTAAATTTTTTAGAATAAAGCAATTGATACGATATTGATATAGGTTCTCAGCTTTTGGTAAGGTATAACTGGATACAGAGTTTTTTTGTATTTCTATCAATAAAAAGAATGGTAAAAACATCACCAAGAAGCAATTTTCAATATTATCGGGTTGTTGATAAAAAAAGGGCAATAAAACAAAAATTACTTTTGAGAATGTACTAGCTTGGTTTACCAATATTAAAGGAATGAAAGATAGGTTTCTACAACTGCATATTGTAAGCGTTTGATTGGTTTGGTTTATCCGATGATGGAAAATGTCAAACCAAATTAAAACCGATAAAAATGAAAACCAAAGTAAACCAACCAAAATGAAGATGGTTTGTTATCCGATTTAATCAAACTAAAAATATTTTATACTTTATGTTTGTAATATTAACTATAATTTGAAATAAATTATAAATTTATGATTATAGTATTATTATATATGATTCTTATGCTTCGCATAAGTAATTTTGGTACATATGTAATGATTAAAACTAGTATTACCGTACAACAGTGGGGAACCGACCGTTAAATTGTGTAATATTAAAATAAATAAATAATCTTTATGGCTATTTTTTATCAACTGAAAATTTGTAAATGCGGTTATACTAATAGCTAGTTTCATACTAAGAATCCATTATCAATGTATAAACAAGAATCACTCACAAACATTTCCGTAAACAACACACATAAAAAAACAACTCATCCCAAATTGATGCAAGCAACTATGGATTAGCACAATCGAAATCAAATAACTTAAGTGTTGAAAAACATAAAAATATTATTTTCTAAGTTAATTATGAATTCTTTCATTTTCTTTCCTTACCAAATGTTAAATACTAAAAGTTAATAAAGCTACATCCAACTCATGATCCTAGAAAAATGACAATCTAATTTGTTTATTCGTTTAGTACATTTGGGATCTGAAGCCCTATGCCTGTATCAACATGCTTAATCAAAAAAATACAAGACAACCATGAATATTTCTTAGTGTTCAAGAACATGACGTACAGTAGAAATAAATCCATATGGCTTAAGTTTTAACCAAATATATCAGATCTGAAACCAAGTCACTTAAACAAGAATATATGAGTCACTACGGTACAGTCACTTATAAATGTGCCACTTTCAACTCATTCTAGGGCATTACTAACGCCATCTCTAATGAGCTTCTCATTTTAGGATGCTACCAATCCTATCTCTAATGAGTATTCCCAAATAGAATTTTACTAATTCTATCTCTGATAAATTTTTTCGTTCGGTTCTAATGTGTCTTGTTCTTGAGCTTTGTAAACCAAAGCTTTGATACCACCTTTAACGACCCGAAATCCCCATACCTCCGAGGAGACGGAAAAACCCGGATTGCATGAGCAGAGAAAAACAAAACATTTCATTGCTATTACAACTATTTACATCGGAGTAAAAGAATATATCATAGTACGAATAAATATTACACAGAGAAAAAATAATATCAGAGAATAAAATACATAGCAGCGAAAATAAAAATTTATAAATACAATGTGCAGAGGAAATACATCAACTAACACAACTAAAAGAAGTACATGGATACAAAGCTTTCCGAATATAGCTCCAGAAGTAAACTAGGATCCTGTTAAACAAGAATCTGCAAAACCAAAACTACTAGCTGCCCGTGTGGAAAATATAGGCACCCAAAGTTTAAGTGAAACGATAAACTCCGAGTCAGTCATGGGACTGGTGTGAGAATTAAAAACAGCTATTAAACTTTACTTTAAAGTAGGGTAAATCACGGGACCACACCATATGTCACGGAATGGGTTCACTCCCATGAATACTCTAAATAAAACAATTTATAAACAACCCAATGTTTTTTGGAAAAATGTAGTTATTATTAGACTCGGGTCTCATCACACAATGCAACATAAGCCAGAGGATAGAGTTTTACCTTATAATAGCCAAACATGCTTGATACACTTTAAAAACAAATCATTTTCATATTACTGTAAGTGCATAGTGTGGCAAACAAATTCAAATATAAATGTATCAATCATAGATGGCGTAGTACCCCATCCTACTATGTCGCCATGTAGGTTTGCAACTAAAATCGAAAAGTCGCGTATTGGAAATTGGATTCCATCATGTGTCAAGGCAAGTGATGGTCTCCTTACCGATTCAGATCACCTCTAGCAAGATTACCCAAGATCACACCCATGGGCAACCCTTGGATCCTGCAGGGCCGGTCCACACCTAACGTTTGTAGATTGGTTATTCCTAAACAATACATTTCCTGGTCCTATCAGACCTATCGCTTGAGCGTTTTAGTTGTCTCTATATCCGAGGCGCCTCACAATCCATCATCCACATAAATAAAAATGTCTGGGCTCCATACCATGCAACAACTTCTAGTTAGAAAGAAATGTATGCACTCCCTACATCCCTTATCCCGTTTTTGACTCATACCGGGGTGTGAGGCTTGCGAATTAACGCTATACACAAAGCTGCGGTAATTAAAACTGTGCTTTGATCATCATCCACAAGACCCTGCTTTTCAACAAAAGCCTTGATCATTTGCATCTTAGCATGCCACATTGTCAATCCATACCATACCATTGATTTCCACCAACATATTAGCTCTATGCTCGTACGTCTCAGAGAAGGGTGTTAAGCAAGAGAATAAATTCTCCACCACCAAACAGGTATATATATATATATTTAGCAGAGATCAACAAATATAGCACACAATACCATGTCAAACACAATCCATTTACAAGTCCGTTCTGGGTCAGAATGAAACCGGAGGAACATTATTCCTCATCCCATATGTCCAATACATGAGAGAGGTCCTCGCATATCTGGTCGATCTCCAAGTACGTTTGGACGACCACCACTTATTACCTCGTTTGGGATGATCTGCCCCATTCAAGAAATCAGTAATAGTCCTAATGACGTGAAGATCTCCGGTCCTCAATCACTGTCTTTATATCTTTGACTTTTAGTCTTTGTAACAGTTATTCTGAATGAGTTAAACCCGGTCTTTCCAAATAACTCGAGCATCTTTATAATCACGTGATAAGTACACAAAGATAGCACACATCTCATTCCAATCTAGAATATTCTTTTATTCGAATATTCATATATTTGGGGGAAGGTTCCGATTAATTTTACCAAAGATAAATTCTTTTAAGCCTATAGTTTAATGTTCCTTTGGATATCCTTTTCAAAAGATTCCATTTTATCTCTTCACAAATTAAACCAAATTAAGGTTTATCAAACTAGTTGGTATTATCGAGCCTTATCGAAATAGTCATTTATTCTAATATTCCCAATCCCGACCTATTCATCCCATAAAGTAAAACTGGTAGTATTCCATATTTAACACTCGTAGTGTTATCGATAATTCTAATTACCATTTATCGTTTCAAATATAATTAAAGATTTAACTATCGCATGGAGAAAAAATGGTGGTGCTCCATCTTGATCATTTATCTTGTTTGATAAATTTAATTATCTCATTCACTTTTCAATCTAATTAAAGATTTATTAAAACTCCAGCTTAGTTTTAATCTTCAAAAATAATTATTTAATGATTTTTCAACTTTAGGAAATTTATCATTTCTTTACTTGGGTTAAAGAACAAATGTCATGTAAAAACACCATTCACAATAAACCCAAAATCATCTTCTATTAATATGGAATCTTCACGGAAATATGAAAAATTTATAATTAGTATAAATTTCTGTATCCGATCAATACTATAAGTGGAATAGCGACGAAACCTTTTAAATTCCATACATAGAAAACTCCTTCCTTCGTAGAAACTCATCTCGATTATTATTAACTCGAATTCCATTCAATCCCGATTTAATTAAATAAGTTGGAAACTTCATTAAATCTTACTTAAAAGATTTATTACTTTCATAACCGGGTTTAAGAACAGTATTATTAACAATACCATTCATGACAAATCCAAAATCCAATTTAATATTAAACATAAGATCTTAAATAGAAATCATGTCGATTTACATTCAATACCAATTCTGAAACTAACAAATACCGAATTGGAATAACGATATCAATATCTTTCAAATTCCTCAGCGATATCCATGTAATCACGGAACCCACTATAGAAAATATCTGAAGATAATTTCCATTTCAAATCCATCCCAATATATATGTGGGAAACTTCTTGTTATGTTAAAAATCATTCACAAATCCAATTTATTATTTCTAAAAATCATTGGATTATTATTTTAGTTATTAATTACCCCATTCGGATACAAATATCTTCTATCTTTTTCAAATATGGAATATTTCATCCAAAATCTTTCCAAATCATTTATTATGAACTTACATGACTTATTTATACTTTTATTAATTTTATCAAGGCCCTTACAATCGGTTTCCAATATCGGCCACTGAAATGCATCCATAGAGACCTTTTCCAAAATTGATTTGAACATATTTAAAGTCCAACCGTTCAAATTTAAACCTCTTATATTCATTAGAAATATCTTTTCGATACGAACCCAGCGGTTCGCTTTAGAAGAATCCAACGGTCGGATCCCCCGTTACGTCCTTTCAAAGTTATTGGTCGAAATTCGCGAACGGTCGTTGTGCGGCAAGTTCTATTTTAACCATTTAAATATATAATATATTTCATCGATTTCCATTCAAAAACTTATTTTATAAAATGTTTATAAATTCGTTTAGAAATGATTCCAATTTTCATTTCAATTTTGTAACTAAAATTAAACATTGCTTTTTATTGTGATCTCAAACGATAATGTTTTCAAATTGTCAGATTTTGAAATTCAGTCTTCCCCACATTCCTTTTCAAAAAAGAATAAAATCGTTATAAAAATCCGTTTGAGTTAAAATTGCATTTATATGCTTAACTCGGCTTCCTCATTTATTTATTTTCGTGTCCATCCAAAATCGGACATAAAAAATCTAACTTCTAATCTTCTTTGAATTTTACATTATAAAAATATTCACTTTTATTCCAAATTGGAATAAAAGTTCAACCAATATCCATATAAATGAATTTATATGGATTACATTCATCATATACACTCAACGATAGTTGCAAATGACTATCAACATCCAATGTGCATTTTATTCTCATATAAGCTTCAATCAAATAATTGACGCTTACATAAATCTGTCAATCAACCGACTAACCGCAATTTCACACAAGGGAGATGCATGAGTCAAATATCATCACAAGACCCATATGGGGTTTTCAACCGACAACAATCAGTTAAAATTCATTATTGATTCATGAATTTAATCATTTCTAATTTGATTCGAATAATTATTCAAACAAACAAATTTTCACTGTTTAAATTATAAATGGATATTTTATCTAATTTCAACTACCACAAAAATATTAGCATTATTTATACAATGTTTAATATTCCAAATTCACAATCATCATCATAACACATGAAATCAACAAATCATCCATGGGTTTGCAAACAACTATGATGTGAGCTACCAGACACTGTATACAATTTATAACATAATAACCTAACAAAATAATAATGTAATGAGAGTTCTCACCCAAGAGCTAAAACAAACGCCACGACACTTCTTATGTAGAATGTCTTATCGCACACTCGTCATTGTCGCTCTCCGCAACTCAAATTCTCTATAGACTACATATGACCTCCAATGTTTACCAAACATGGTTAGCAACATGGAAACGTCATTCCAGACAACTTTTGCCTAGGGCACTTTCTTCCAAAAACGCTCGAATTCGCGAGAAATCACCAAAAATAGCTCCAGGTCTGCGGACTTCAGTCGCATTTTTAGAGCAGCTCCGAACTCCAAATTCGATTTTGATATGTGCATTTCATAGATAAAATGAGATCTATGACTTTTGTTTATGGGGCCTTGGCCAGAAATGCATGGATCAACGGTTATTAAGCAAAGAAGGAGAGAGACTTTTTTGCAAAATGCGTTTTTTGAAAAGGAGGAGTTTTGGGCGATGTGGGGCCCACGACCGGAGGGAGGAGGTGGCTGCTGGCAGTTCAGGCGAGGGGAGGTCGGAGGGGAGGAGGTTGGCTGTGGTGGTGGGGTCCGAAGAGGCGGCTAGGGTGGAGGAATGGGTTCCAGGGTTTAGAGAGAGAGAGAGAGAAGAGGAGGAGAAGGAGAAGGGCTGACGGCCAACGATTGCAAGGGGGGCGTGGAAGCGGCGGCTAATAGGGGAGGTCCCCATTTTTTTGGAAAGGAGGAGGAAGAGAGAAAGAAGAAAAATGAAGAGAGAAATGGAAGAAAAGTGATTGTATGCAATTTCTATCACTCGTTATCTCTGATTGCCCAACTACAAACAATCTTAGTTTTCCATGAAATCTTGGAACGAGATAATATGCGGAATTAATAATCCAACGAATCAAGTTTCGTCAAATTCCGAGTTCGTTTGACATTCCGTTTAATTTCTCAATTATGCTCAAATTAGTTTCAAAAATGCGATTTTAGCGTACATTTTCTTCTTGTACGCCCACAAGCTAACTCCAAAAATTATGAAATTTTGGATTCTACAATTATTTGACGATACGAATCCCAAAAAAAACTGAAATCGAAATCTGAGATCGTCTCAATAACGTTCTTTTGTACATTGATTATAAGTTTTACCCCAAACGGGTTTGGCTCTCACGGCCACATACTAACTCCGTTTCGCATGAAATTTGAAATTTAGACATGAATTATTATTATGAATCCAACAAAATCGGTCCCGTCGAATTCGGAGCTCGCTAGCAAAATTTCACTTTTTAAGGGCTATGTGTTGATTTTAAAATTTGAATTTTCAAAATTTTCAAATACAAGGCTTATAAATCAATTTAATAATTTTACTAAGTTTGTTCTAAGTCAAATAAAATATAAAAACTAGTTTTAAAATTATTCTCAAAAATTATTTAGCAAAAATAACCACTTTATATTCCCAAATTCCTTGAAATAGCTTAAATCAAAATTTTAAATTAGTTCTGAAATTACGGGTTGTTACAGTGTACTGCCACTATAAGGAGATTTCGGTTTTTACTTTTCTATTTTCTAAAATGGGAGAAAAGGTATTTACTGGAAATTGGTTTTAAAATGTGCTGATGTGATTAGCAATGGAGATAAAAATATTAATAGCATATGAAGGCATCGAGTGGCTATTTGATGGTGTGAATGCATGTGTCATAGGCTTTGATTTTAAGTTTGCCCACTTTAGTTGTAGTAGAGAGTCACTACGACTGATTTTGTGGTAGTAAGTATTGTACTGTGCTTGTTTTGACTATATTTAACTGAAATTGTGTAATTTTTTTTCAGACGTGTTAATAAAGTGCCAATTTTCTAAAAAATACTATAAATAATGGTGGTATAAATTTGTATAAGTATCGTTTATTATATTGATTAGCAATTTCATTGCAGATTGAAGTGTTTTTGTAAAGAAAAGTACTGGAATGTAATTAAAGCAGGATTTCTGTAATTGTCGAAACAAAAATGAAATTTTTAAATCTACTGGTAACTGGAACGGAAACAGAAAGCGGGACTTTGAACCTTGACATAAATTATGCCAAAAAGTTTCATGTTTTGTATTTTATGTTTTAATAATATTTATATATCACAACAACACGTTTATTATGGTTACAAAACATTATTAAACATCCAACCACAACTGGATAAGAACATTATAGATATAAATGTATGCATTCACGGATGCACAGATTTTTTAATTAACTAGTTAAATTTCAATGTGAAACTAGTACACGATACATACAAAAAATTAATTATTTACTTATAGGAAACAACATTACATGATTCATCACAGAGCATTATGAAGAATAGAAAACGTAAGTTCAATGGAGAGTCTAAAGGTTATAAAACAAAAAAGCAACTGCTTTGAACAAAAATATGATGGCAGCAAAAGTTCTCTTCATAGAACTGCCTTTAATCCTGCATTATCTGTAACATAAAAGTTTAATTAAACGCTAATTAGTTTAATGTCATGGGATAATAAAAAAAGAGGAGATAAACTATAATTAGTTTAAAAAGTTTAGTAACTAGCATTTTCGTAGAACAATACAGGATAGTCCACTCATTAGAATATATGCATTACATTCTCAACGAGGTGCATGGTTCATGGATAGTAGATGATAGTACATGGAAGGGAAGAAGGCCTAGGTGGATTGCTTATTTCATAATGTGTGGCCAAGCACAAGATTACTTATAAGTTTTGGCCTAAGAATCCTCATGCTTACAAGTATGTATTTCTTCTTTTTGCAAGAATAATTTTAGAGAAACATTGCTTTGTTGTTGTTTGAAAAAAAAACTGAACTACCAGGCAGAATAATTATAAGACCACCCAAATACTGTTGGTTAATGACTTGAAAACCAAAAACTGTGGTTTTCATATAACTTTAAAATATTGGTATGTATTAAAATTTTCTTAGTAGACATAAGCGAGCAATGTTTTGAAAACACTATGTCAAGGCATATTGCTTATTACACCAATAACTGAATTCATTTGACAACATTTATCCCTTTCACATCATAAGGGAGAATAAAATACATACAAATCCACAAGAGTATCCCCAGATATTTGTATTAGAAAAGTTATTTTACATTAGTATGCAAATAGCATTATAGAAAACTAGTCTGCAGGACACTTGGAAGATTTTATAAAAATAGTAGAATCATGATTTATCTTGGAGTGATAACAAAACTAACTTTTTATGCATTCTGCATGGACTGAGGCCATACTGGTGGTGGCAATAGACAACTTATTGACATCCCTACATATATTGAACGCATACAAAGCATTTTTCTATCCATGGCTTCTTTATTTTTGCAACATTTTGAATCTTTCATTTTAACACCCATATTATGCAATACATAATGTAGATTGATCTATATATACTCCTAAAGCAAAAATTGTGGGTTTCATTCCATATTTCTTTTCTGTTAAATGAACTATTTTTTCATATTCTATAACCAACATGCAGGTAAACAAGCAACTTTATAATTAGTTTAGATGGATTATGATCAAAACAATTGAAGAATTTTGAAGTGTATGGTAGATAGAAATTCATCATCCTCCCAGCACATTAATTTGGTAAAAAAAATGAATAAACTGGATTATGATCAAAATAATTATAAAAATAAAACTGCAAATATATTCAACTAACATACATCGGAAGAGATAAACATAAAAATGGGGATAATAAAGCAAAGGGGTGATTTCGCTAAGTGGAAAAACTAATTAAATTAAATTAAGCAAAAGTTTAGCAAGAAGGATTTACCTAATAAAAATATTAATCTTTTTTCACTGGCATAATATTTACATAACGCTTATTTAGGTGTATGTTTGACAAGAACCATCACTATTGAAATTAAAGCCAAGCGAGTCATCCTCATCGTGAATGCAAATCTAAATTTTTTAGAATAAAGCAATTGATATGATATTGATATAGGTTCTCAGCTTTTGGAAAGGTATAACTGGATACAGAATTTTCCTGTATATCTGTCAATAAAAAGAATGGTAAAAACATCACCCAGAAGCAATTTGTCAATATTATCGGGTCGTTAATAAAAAGGGGGTAATAAAACAAAATTTACTTTTGAGAATGTACTAGCCTGGTTTACCAATATTAAAGGAATGAAAGATAGGTTTCTACAACTACATATTGTAATTGTAAGCGTTTGATTGGTTTGGTTTATCCGATGATGGAAATTGTCAAACCAAATTAAAACCAATAAAAATGAAAACCAAACTAAACCAACCAAAATTAAGATTGGTTGGTTCGGTTGGTTATCCGATTTAATCAAACTAAAAATATTTTATACTTTATGTTTGTAATATTACAAATTATAAATTTATGATTAAAGTATTATTATATATGATTCTTATTCTTCTCAAAAGTAATTTTGGTACATATGTATTGATTAAAACTAGTATTACCATACAACGGTGGGAAACGGACCGTTAAATTGTGTAATATCAAAATAAATAAATAATCTTTTTGGCTATTTTTTATCAACTGAAAATTTGTAAATGCAGTTATACTAAGAGCTAATTTCATACTAAGAATCCATTACCATTGTATAAATAAGAATCACTCACAAACATTTCTGTAAACAACACACATAAAAAAACAACTCATCCCAAATTGATGCAAGCAACTATGGATTAGCAAAATCGAAATCAAATAATTTAAGTGTTGAAAAACATAAAAATATTATTTTCTAAGTTAATTATGAATTCTTTCGTTTTCTTTCCTTACCAAATATTAAATATTAAAAGCAAGCTACATCCAACTCATGATCCTAGAAAAATGACAATCTAGTTTGTTTATTCGTTTAGTACATTTGGGATCTGAAGCCCTATGCCTTTATCAACATGCTACAGTTGCTGCAAGCTCACATAATTACCCTGTAGAATTAATGTAAAACTCACAGTCAAGTCTTCTAGAATTAATGTTAAACTTATAGTCGAGTCTTCTAGAATTGATGTAAAATACTACAGTTGCTGCACGCTCACATAATTACCCTGTAGAATTTAAAGCAACTCACATACTAATAAGCAACTCACATACCATAAATTGTTGCATAAAACAAATAAGCAAAAAGATTTTAGTGTGCTATATGCAAATGCCACGCCATTTTCATCAAAACAGTCAACATCAACATGGCCCAATTTTCAGCAAAAAGTTGTATGTAAACAACTATTTTCTCAGCATTGCTATAGCAGTGAACGCCGAAAAGAGCCAAAGCAAAAAAAAGCAGAACAGTAAAGAAATTGATGGAAAGGAAGTGAATTTACCTCTGTTTAGTGGTTCTTTTACAGCAGGTTTGAACTCCAGGCTGGTCGACCATGCTGACAGAGCGGGTGTGTGGACTCACACTACTGCCTACATCGCTCGAATAACCTACAACCAAAATAAGCAACACAAGTACTGATTTCTGTAATGCATTCTCTATTTCATTATAACATTAAAGAATATTCCAAAGATGGACTAAAAACCTATCTGCTTTCAGATGAATGCTTGATTCTCAAGCACTAACATTAAAATCTAAAGAAAAAAATTTGAGAATGTTGAAGCATACTGAAGTAAGAATCATTAATATCACATATATCTATATTTGATCAATAGTATAAAGAACTCTACAAACATCTTTAGCCATGCCTTAAGCATTTCCACATACATAAATATACTCGCTACTTGAGATTATACTCCAGAGTGCATGGGCCTAAAATCACAGAGGAATATAATACAATCAGAAATGAAAGTAATACAAATTACCAGCCCAAACTAAAAGTGAATGATAATAAAAAGGTTAAATGAAAAACCTTAATATGATAATTATAATGTACATCTCAGAAGGTCTTAATTCAAAGCTTGAGATCCATGACATAACATTTGTGAACATGAAGAAATCCACTGCCAAATATATACCCAGCCAAATAAATCGTTAATTTCAATGGTGGATCAAGCCAAATAAATCATATATGAGTAATAAATCAGCTCAAAATCAATGACTATATACTAAGCCAAATTCCCTAAAAAAATCATTTTTTTCGCTTCTATTCTAAATCCACAGCCAACATAGACTAAGCTAAATCATTTCAGAACGATAAATTTAAATTCGACCGTCAGAAAGTGATTTAAACTAAAAAAAATCAAAGGTAAAAGTAAAAGAATGATACCAAGATTGAAGGATGTTCAACAAAATCGCAGTTCTGATAAATCGAAGGTGTGATGCAAATTCTAAATCGTTTGCGAGTTTTTTTGGGAGATGGGTTGTTTTGCGGATTAGATCTGATAAATCGGTTGATTCGCGGATTGAAGGGTATTGGATTTAAGAAGAAAACACGGAAGGAAACGAGGAGAACAATAGGGACATAAACTAGTATTAGCGTACAATGGTGGGAAAAACTGACCGTGTATATGCATGTGTGTATATGTATATATGTGTATGCAATTTTTGCAACAACGTCATATGACAGTGGTACAACTAAAATGTGTAGAGTGATGTTAATAACACTCAAAAAATAGATAGAACAAAAGTTCGTTTACCTCCACCTTTTTTTTCTAACCATATTCAAAGTTATTGGTCGAATTTTGGACTTAAACTCGAATATTTCCACTGAGCATCGTAGAAAAATGCTGCAGAACATTCATGCAATAAAATCAACTAGGCACATGCACATATGAAGTGCTCACATTCATTCTTTCTTCCAAAAATGGCTCCAAGAAATTCCCATGCTCAAGGAACCCATACAATAACATTAATAGTCCACTATAAATAACATTTTCAATTAAATTCTATAAACATTCAAATATGATTTCTAATTTGAAATGGAAAAAAGACACGCACATATTCCTAATAGCATCTTCTTTCACAATGTTTCAGTATCACTTGTAAAATGACCTAGTTGCATTAATATGTAATACTAAAGCATGTTCAACAAAAAAACAAAAACATTACATTATTACTGAACGTCACCACCTACTTTTCAAATGCATCTAATGTCAAAATTTATGCTTCTGAAGTATTTCGTAATACATAACAGACATTGATGACTTCACTGGACCAAAAAAGAACAACTTGTTTAGTGTTCAAGGTTGTAAAGTGCAAAACAAGCATTTAGTTACCATTTTAAACATATGTTTAGAGAAATATAAGCATGCAGAACAATTATTGAAATAAGCTGAACAGTTTATCTAGCAATAATCATATTCTTAAAGTGTAAAACAAGCATTTAGTCACTTTTTTAACATTTATCTAGATACATCGAGAATTCGATCAGCATTGATTCTCTGCTTAGTATCCAGATTCAGCATCTTTCTAATCAAATCCTTTGTCATTGACAGATATAGATGGCCAAGGTGCGCTCTCAAAGTCGATTTCTCCTTCCAATATAGCATCAAATACTCCTTTTTCAATTTCTGCAAAAAAAAACCAAAAGATATTTTGTTACGAATACATTTACTTAAAGATAAATAGAAAATTACTTGTATTATTCGAAACAAAATAGAAAAATGAATCATAACATGTGGTAAATGACAATTAACAATTTTAAATTAGAAATTATAGATGTACAAATATGTTTTCATATCATGATCTACATATGCAGATTTCGTTTATCATAACAAAAAAATTGTTAGTTCTAACAAAGCAATCCGGCTTGTACTGTGGATCATCCAGTATTTTATTAACAAATAAAACATGTGTCAGGTTTCAACAACTATAAGTCACAGCTTGCGCATACATAGCCCAAAAATAAACCGTGCACTTACACTGAAAAAAAGCACCGGACAATTACATTCAAAAAATAGGAAATCACACCAAATTCAAGCCCGCAACCACTAGTTGATAAATTGGAAGTAAACCCCACTCCACGATGGTGATTTCTAAATAGATGAAACTATTAGTAATATTGCAGTTAGCCAAGTAGTGGCACCATTTTATTTTTGCTTTTTCAAACCTATGAATGTAAAGAATTCTCGCAAATATTATATCTTGGATTTTTTTTCTTCAACCAAACATTGAGGTATCGGATGTATGACTGAAGTGACAAAATAAAAATAATCACTTTACTTTGAATACAAATAGCCAGTGCCCCGTATCATGCATTGGCTTTCTCCAGTATAAGGCCGTAAACAAAAGTTGAACAATTAGTATTACCTAATAATGATAATCATATTGGTTAATCATAAATCTATTTCAATTTTGTCTGTCGTTGGTACACCAATTATTTCCTAACATTCTACACCATCTGTCACCTGAGTAGCTGCTGTCAGAGTGGCATATATGGAGAACTCCAGTTACATATGAAGCACGCGGGACCTACAAAATGAAAGTATATGATATTAAAAAAGCCACAGTGTGAATGACTAATTTTGTAAAAAGACTTATAATTAATGGAACCTTATTGTATTCAATTTGCTGAAGAAGTTGTGTAATAATAAGGAGAATAAATCTGAGAATTTTCTCACCTAATTTTATCTAAAACGATCCGTCCACAACAACAAAAACACCATATTACAACTTTAATTTTACAACGGTGGTAAAAGCACCGTTGTAATAAATGTTTTTTTACAACTTTTTTTTGCATAAAAGTTGTAATAAACTTATTTTTGACAACTGTGTTATTTTCACAGTTGTAGTAAAAGCCTATCACAACTTTTATTTTTTGACTATTGTAATATATGACTATATTTTAATATAATTAACAACTAATAATTAATATTTTATACATTTGTATTGATTATTTATAATTAATAACTAATAATTACTGTTAATAATTAATTAGGAAGTGATAATTAATAATCAATCTGTAATATTTAATACTTAGCAATTAAGAAGAATAATTAAAAAAATATAGTCAATATTACATAATTACTATTAAATAGTTAATAATTAAAATATAATAATCAATATATGGTTATTTTCAATATTAATAATTAGTATAATTAATTATTATTTTTGACAATTAATAAATATTAAGAAGTAATCATTAATATTAATAATTAAGAAGTAATAATCAAGTGGTAATATTTAATATTTAGACATTTATTTTTCATAATTAATAATTAATAATAAAATGTTTTTATTTGAAAACTATGCAAACTTATTTTTAACGGTTCTTTTTTCTACTTGTTATAATAGTAATTATGCTTTGCCAAAAAAAATTAATAATAATTAATGCTAAGGTAATAAGGTGTATGAAGCCGGTTGCATTTTAATTGCTTGCAGTAACATCGCTAAAAACAAAATCTTGGTTCCGAGCTCACGTTCTTTCAAAATCGAAATTTAGTTGGGAACGTGAAAATTTAGGCGGGCCGCCCTGTACCCTAAACAAAAATATCTGGAAAAATCAAACAAAATTGATATCCCTTAATAAAAAATTATCTAACATAAAAAGAATATGTTAAAACTGCTCAATGGCGACTACTGCTAGGTCTTTTCCTCACATCTACCTCGTCTTAACGACTCAATTTTCTTCAATCTGCCCTCTCTTCCTTTCGCTTTCACTCCCACCGCTGACCCTTCCTCTTCATGGAGAGGAAGAATAAACCTAGATCTGGATCGGAGATGAGCGGTTCTGTGAATTTTCGCTCCAGTCCTATTTCGTCTTCAGCTATCGTGGAGGTTGTAAACCCTGTTCCAGATCTTAAACACCTCACGACTGCTGCTGCCACTTTGCCGATTCTCCCGCTATCTGGTCTGACTACCTCTGGCCAATAAACGCTAACTGGGCTCCTTGCTGGTGAATTTCCTCATTGGTCAGAGACCGACAGTACTCTTGGGTCTGGTAAGAATGACACTGCAGGTAATACCCTTTGTGGTGGGTTATTTGTAACTGTGGCAGACAATATTTTGGTTGATGAGGCAATCTTGGGCTTGTATAGCGAAAGTAACAATGTGACAGTACCTCCTTCTGCTTCTCTTGTTCACAATGTCATGCATTCAATTTGCATCTGATAGTATTTTATGAATTTAGTTAAGTCATCGTTTCATATCATAACCTGAATTTAGTGAATTCCTCAATTTTTTACCACATGTTTCTCTTCTATTTGCAGGTTATTTGCGAATGAAATGACTATTTTTTTGTAGACAACCAACTTGGCTGCAATTCATACACAAGTGATCACTTTTTAGGTCCCTGGATATAATTTATAGTAAATTTATTGTTGCCTCCTGTTGTAAATGGAAATATTCATTGGATCTAATGTTTATGTTTCCATCTATTTTGTTAGTGTTATCAGTGGCACTGTTTGTCATGACATTAGAAGATCCTCCATTGCAGAACATGTTATTGGGCCTTGAAGATGTAGATGCATGGTCTGATAAATAACAAGGTGGGGTTTGTTGCAATGTTGAAGAACTAAAACCATTCGAAAGAGGAACTGAGGCAACCCCAGGTGAACACACTTTCTGCATAAGCTCAACTTGCCTCTTAAGAAGTTCACTGAATACAAGTATTTGATTTTTAAGCAAAAGTCTAACATGATAAGCCTTGAAATTTTTTTGATTCTCTTCTTCCAGCTTTTGCCAAACTAGTTCAGTAAAACCAGGTTCTATTTTTGCTTGATATATAAGAGTATAGACCACTTCCTTCTGGTTCATATACAGCTGAAGACAACACTCTATGAGATTTTGTAAAAGTTGTATGTCTTGCCGTGACACCTTTCTCATTTCTCCACCGTACATCTTCTGTTCACTAGATTTGAGGTCGGTAAAAAATTGATATATTTTCAAATCTTCCACCGCCAATCACAATATCAGTATATGATCTATACCCACAAACCAACCAGCAGGATTCTTTTTGGATAATGATGATGGATGATAGTGGAAAATTGACTAGGAGACGAGATTCTTTATCCAAAACAGCGGTGTTTGTATTGATTTAGAAGTGCTTGTATATGTATAAATAAACAAATGGTTGATGCAAATATGATTTGCATTTGCCTCTCAAGTTTTGGACAATACAATACTGCTAATTCACATATCTGGAAAAGGATCCATGCTTCATCCTTCTAGATAAATTAGTAAATCAGCTTTAGTGAGACATTATTGGATAGTGTTTCTTTGTTTAAACTGATTAACTATAATTGGACATTTGATGTTTGCAGATCGTCGAATGGCGTACAGTAATGAGCCTAGCAGCAATGTGGCGTAAAGATTTCGTTGTCTTCGACTAGTGTACTCCCGTAGGATATGCAATTTTTGGTGGATAACTTGTGCTTGTACTAAGTTGCTTTGTAACGGTGAAGTATGTAATAATGTACGAAATGTTGTCTAAAACTTATTGTTTGTAATACTGAATGCTTGAGTATTTTAATAAATTAGTTTGCAAATAACTGTAATATCTGATTTTCTTATAGAGTATTGCTATATTTAGTGTATTATTCTTTTCAGTTGCAAAATATTTTTATTTTTTTTAAAACCCAAATGTCAATCACAACGGTGTATAACAGTTGTAGTAAATTTTTTTTACAACAGTGCATAACTGTTGTAATAAAGTTTATTACAACGGTGGAAAAAAGTTGTAAAATATACATATTACAACGGTGTTGCAATAGTGCAAAAAAGTTGTAAAAGATGTTAGTCTATTACAACTTCCTAAAACACGACGGTTTGCCCACCGTTGTAAAATGTATATTACAACGGTGTTCCACCGTTGTAATAGGGTCATTTTGTTGTAGTGGTCTCTCCTCACACGATTTCATTCAGATCCCCATATTTCACATTCTAAGCAATCCAGCTGTTCTCTTTAGAAACTGCACAGATATCAATAATATACAACAATAATATGTGGAACATAATGAATTTGTTAAGAAAATAACAATCAAATAGTGGTAGTTTTCAAAGTTAAAAGCAAAACAAATGATCTCAGGTAATACAAAATGAAACATTATGTGATAAAAGAAAGAATGATGAAAGAAACATGAATTACATATTATAATTAATGGGTTTAGAAGAAACAGTATAACTAAATTTTCTAAAGAATGATGAAAGAAAGAAAAAATGAGTGAAATAAAAAAATTATGTGATAAATGAAAAACTTAATGGGATGAAAAGTCCACTGAAATTGAATTGATTAATGAAAAAATGTCAATATTTTGAAAGAGAAATGCCGAGAAAAATAAATCAGACAGTGGTAAAACTCATTCATCAATCTGTGTTCAATTTTTTTTTTCATATTTCATATTAATGGTTATTATTTCCCTTATAATGTTAGCTTTACTTACTTAGCTTTACCGGTAAAACTGCAAGAACCATTAAAATGTTAGCACACACATTTACATCTTCACATCCCAAGTAATATACCCACCCTAGAAAACAAAAGGAATGCCTTTGATATTTTTCTAAACTGTTATACAGTTTGTCCACACTATAACACATAATCATTATCATGATTATTTTTTTGAACAGTGCAACAACGATAACAAATATTAGCTTTATATAACAAATATTGAATTCACATCATCAATTAACTGATCAAAGTTAACCAAAATGTCTACATACGCTCAGCATAGTAGCAGTTAGAAACAACTCTACACTAATAATGCATAAGCAATGCGTATTGTTCCAAAAGACATATCCACAATAATGTAGCATATGGGAATTTGTGTCCTATGCTTTATAGATATGCATGTTCATACCTTAATTTTCTATGCTTCCTAAGTAGTTATCCACCCTTCTGCAAATAACATTGTTAATTAGACATTGAAGAACTAGCAATTATCATGAAGGACTAGATAACATGAACAGTGAATAAGTGTATCCAAACTCTTGGTGGACATTTGGACTAAACTTAGCAGAAGTAACATCAGCAACCTAACATTAAAAAGAAGAATGGTGATGCCTAATAGATTACACCTACTGTATAGTTACTGACCTCAAATTCTTCCAAATTCTTGTAGCTCTTACTATCCAACTTCATCCGTGTAGTTCAAAAATCTATTGGGTTCTTAGTGACATCATGATAATCTGGCAACTCTTGAGAACTAACTGGCTCCGAAAACACACCATAAGTATCTTTCCAAATTCTTCCAAATTCTTGTCAGTTAATTTTGTCATAGATGATAAATTTTCATATCTTGCCTAACTTAAGAAAAAAATAACAATCTTAACATCATTAAAATGCAAACACATTTCCGTTACAAAATTCAAACAGTGTATAATTATTTATGTAACTTAAGAAAAAAAAATAACAATCTTGACATCATAAATATTCATATCTTGTCTAGCTTATTTGCTTGTATGTATAATTGCACTAGATGTATATAATTTTACCACTTCATCAAGCTATCAACCAATTTATCAACTTACCAGTTGAGGTATTGTAATTATTTCAGATCATATGAATTCACCCACCACACAGATTTGCACTCAATCAAACATGACTTAGCATAAGTATAAAACAGTTAAAAAAAAGTGAAAATAAGGCTCAGGTCCCTAAAAGCAAACTTAATTAGGCTCACATCCGGTCCTAAACTTATTGTAAATTAGGTCCCTATTTTTCAAAAACATATAAAAAAATATATAAAAAAATCACGTAAATTCATAATTAAATAAAACATGTTCACGCCAAAAAAATCAGGTGGAAAATCAATCAACAAACACGTCAAAATCAAAAAATACACAAAACAACGAAAAATGCAGTAAAATGCATGAAAACATGCACATATTTCAAATAGTTGCATACATGTATGCATCTATTTCAATTCCGCATCATACAGCAGCATATATGCATACATGTATGCAGATTTTCTGAAATACATGCATGATTTCATGCATGTATTCGGTTTCCGCATGAAAAGCACGCATGCTTGTATATGTGCATACGAGCATGCAGTTATGCAGAAAATATGCATTCAAGTATGCACATATTGCCATGTCTTCGGCCTTCAACGCATTACTGCATACAAGTATGCAGCTATTCTGAATAACAGCATACTTGTATGCAGTTATTCAGCAGGCTTGCAAATTTTATTTGCATGTGTATTTAAAAAGTTGCATACATGTATGCAACTTTTTTTTTTTGATTTGCGTGGGCTCCTGGGATTATTTCAAGATTTTAGAAATTTTTTTTTTTTTTTTTATGCATGAGCGCATTTTTTTTTGGCCAGAAATTGAAAAAGGCGAAGGGGACGTGAGGAGCAGGCGAAGGGGTCAAAAATTTTGGGCGGCATCTAATTTTAGGGACCGGAAACGTATGGAAAAGTATCCGTGGGTTTTTTTTTTATTTTGAAAGTTAGTAGGGACCTGTAAAAAACGCACCCTAAAAAAAATCCATGTTATATTGTTCATTCAACCTCCATAATAGTGTTATACTGAATATCTGGTCCAATTACTTCACAATCAGATTATGTTTCAGACCCATCACACCACACCTTCAAAAATCACAGATCCATTGGTATAAAAAACCAGTTTTCAAAATTTCAGTTTTTAACAGAATAATTAGTTTCAAATGGCGAATAATTACAAAAGTCAACGGATTACCTCGGATCTTAATTTGTAAGATGATAGCTTGACTGAAATATGCTCAATACAACATAGATCTGATGAACCTAAGAGTGTGATGCAAAATCAGTGAAATACAACCGACAGTCAAAATATCACCGAATTCGACTTTTTTTTTTTTTTTTGTAGATCTAGAGTCTCGCGAATCCGGAAATCGCCGGATAAAATGAAATGGCGATAGATATGAGGAACGGAAGGAAAAATTAGGGTTATCTTGAGCCGAATTGCAAGGAGGGATGGAGGAGAGTACATTTTCCAGTTTAAGGAGAAAAATCGCGAAGGAAATAAAACGAGAAGAAAACGAAAAGAAGGAAAACGGGGAAAGGAAAGTCTTGTAAGCAAAAATTACGCCGAAATTCATTGGCTCAGACAATTTGTTTTTGACTCTTACAGTAGACAAACCTCCCTAACAGTCAGTTTGAAAAGAAACAGGGATACGAGAAGAATTAGGTTACGTGGAGAAAAGGATCGGAGAAGCCGCATTATTTTTTTGGCTTTAGAGAAATTGATTTTGGCTCTCACAGGTAAGCAAACCTCCATAATGGTCGGTTTGACGATACTAACCTAAATATTTATTATAATATTATTAATTTTGAAAATATAATAAAAATTCGGTTAATTTGGTTAAACAGATAACCAAAGTAAATATTTTTCCAAACCGATTACAAACTGATCTAATTTCAAAATCAAACCAAACTGACCAAATTAAATTGGTTTGGTTGATTTGGTTTAACCAAATGATGCTCACCCTATGATACAGAATGAAATCATTTATAATGCTGGCAGGAAGCATATATTAAGTTAGTATTTTTTTTCAATTTAGCATAGTTTTATAATTTAATTTCACTTTCAGCCCACTTTTTTGAAAAATAACAGATATAATTCACTTCTGACCAACTCAGCGCAAAGTTGGTCAAAATGTACTGGCGCAATCTGCGATTGCATGAGTACACATAGCCACTTGAAAAAAAAAGACAAGATTCGTGGCCAACTCAACGCATTCTCCATCTTAGGATTCCAAATCCCCCAATTTCTTCTATCAAAAATAGTCATTTATGGAAATGTTATCATATCTGACATTGATTCTCCAAAAAAAACAATTTTTTTCAATCCAAAATCACTCTAAGCTTTGCAATGATTTAGCTTTGATACCAATTCTTAGGAAAATTACGCCTTTGTGGAAGCGACCAGAATCTTATTCACCTAATTACTTAAAGATGATTCAATGGAAAAACAACACCGATATGAAATTACACGCATAAACTCAAGATATTCCACTGAACCATATTTTATTGATTCACAAAAACATTTTTTTTTTTTATACTTGATGGATCAAAAACCAAAAGTAAACAAACTACAATTGAGTCAATAACTTTATTGAGAAAGGTAAAGAATATATAGATAACTATAACTATTGTTGGAGAAGTAGAACAACGGCAAACCCTTGGATAAACTATTTTGGTCGCAATCCCTTAATTATAATCTAATCCTACATGTTGCTTTTATAGAAGAATAGAAGGCATAAGCCAAATATCCAATTTGCCCCTCGGAAATATTTCAATAAAATGAGAAAAACTAGGTCAAAATAATATTATCCGGTCTTCAATCTTCAAATTATCTCCTTTATCATAAAGCACTTCCAAACATCGCCTTCTTCAACATACATGTGATTGAAATATCATAAATCACAACAATAATATAATATCAGTTTTATATACTGTTAAGTATTGGTTAGTTAAAGTGATTTATTCCATACATATTCCATAGACACAAGTGTCATTTTTGTTAAATTGTTGTGTTACTTACAATAAGAGGGTATCATTTGTATCAGCTTTTTTAGAGCAATGTATTAAACACAATAACAATGTATCATTTTTGCATGAGATTTAGTATCAGTTTTAATAAAACTGTAATATGTTCAGTTAAAGATTACAGTTCACAATGCTATTGGGTATAAGTTTTGTTAATGTAATTACATTAAATAATTATCCACTAAGTATCTTTTTTTTATATATAACATAAACAATATTTTTAATCCAAACATACAATGAGTATAATATTTATAATACATTAGTATCACTTTTGTTCGTATTATATTAAAACCCTATACTCAAAGCTTTAATTTCACCCCCACAAACTATAATTATCATTTTTCCAATATGAAATTTATACAAAAAATTAAACTATTTATGATATTGTCGAACTTGTTTGCCGATCTTTAGATTCTTCATTTTCAAACCATTTTCCCTTTTTTCTGCATTTTGTTGTTCAAAATTTCTGATAATATTAGACAATAATATTGCTAGTATCATTTTCTTAAATTTGCAGTATCATTTATTCGAACGGTTTCCTTTTGTTCAAAGTTTTCTTCTCCGTTCTTTGTCATTTGATTTTAATTAATAGTTTTTTTATTCATTTCTTCGTTCTGGTCTTCTTTCTCTATTTTGCAGAATTTGTTCATCATTTGCTCTTTCTGAATTTTCGTTTCCATTGGTTCGAACTAGGGTTTCATTCGAAGCTTTTATCTGAGTTTCTACTAGTGGTTCAATGTCGACTTACGATTCAACTAAGGTTCCTACAGGTCATTTATCTCCATGTTCTAGTTGCGATTGAACTTTCAAGTGAATTTGTGGTTCAGCTTCGACTGTACGTAGTATCAGTTTGTTGAGCATTATCAGTACACTCTGGTTGAACTTGCGGTTGAATTTCAAATGAATTTTGCTCTTACGTTGAAATTTCGGGAATGATTGGAGAATACGGTGTCGATTTTAGTTTTGGACGTAATTGTCATTGATTTTATGATTTCGAATGTCTTTGACAAAATTGGAGAGAGTGCGATGGAAGAGTGATCGAACGAGACGGTGAAAAAAAAAAAAAAAACAGTTATCTTTAAATTGGGCTATAGACTTGTTGTTTTTGGCGTAAATTAACTTAATGTGCATGTCCTTATGCCTTATTTTTTTAAAAATAATTTCTCATTTTCATTTTTTTCATCTTTGTTTTCTCTTAAATGCATTAAACATGGCCAATTTCTAAAAATATAATTTGCGCGCAAAATATGTTTGATAACTGCATGCGAAGCGCCCCTTAAAATAAAACATTTGTTTGACAATATAGTGCACAATTTAGAGTACTTGGCGGTGGTTAAAATGTAATGATTACAAATGATTGTCCTGTTGCCACTAATTTGGTTGGTGATATAGGAACTAGATCAAAATTTTGTATGAGGCTTGATTTAATTGGAGTAGGGTGATTGACTATAATCTAATAACTTATATAAACTTAATCTAAATTCATTCTCCCGTATCCAAATCGCGATCTTCGCCTACTTAGATGGTCTAAGACTTCAAGCAATGATTAAATGAATACATAGGTGTTTATTTCTTCAAATTTTTCTAGTTTTACATGGTCTTACTTTTAAATTAAATCTACTTTGAGAAATATAAATTGAAAACCTGAACGGTCCTGATTCTTAAGGTCAAAACATTGCTAATTCAGACGCTCAAAAAGGTTAGAAGCAAAGATAAACATAGCATGACGCCAGTCAATTGAAGATATCCTGGTTCTTAAGGTTCATACGGATATTAATGAAAGATTCAAAAATGAAAACTTACGCTTCAAGTTCATAGGGAACCATTGTTGACGTCATTGAAACCTTGGCAGCAACAACAAATCTGTAACAGAGATTGTAGACAGTGATAGATCATCGTTTATCTTTATTAAATAATGAAAAAAAGCATAACAACTAAATTCCATTTGACATTGCTCACAACTAACAAGTTGAAAATAATAATAAAAGAAAAAGAATAACACAAACATGTCTCAATAGCCGACTCGTGCATGCATGTTTCTAATGACTTGAGATTTCATGCACACCATCTCTCTCTATATAAACAGAGACATAACTCTAATTCTATACCATCAAGTTTTTACCAACTAAAGAGGAAGAGTAGAAAAGAAGCAAGGGAGAATGAAAATGTCCTGTTGTAATTACAAACCTATAGCTCTGATGATGACATTACTGTTACTCCTACTGGTCAGTAGTAGCATGGCAGCAACCTCATCGGGAAACATCCCTGATCCATCAACAGAAGTAAGCTCAGAAACAGCATGTAGTTATACGCCGGACCCGGAGTTCTGCAAGTCCTTCTTCTGGAGTCAACCTGTCCAAAACTTGTATTCGTACAGCACCCACTCCCTTTCCTCTTCCCTTTCCGACTCCACCAAATTCCTTAACTCGATCAATGAACATCTTTCAACTGGCATAAGCTCTTCTGCAGCCATGGCGCTGCGTGACTGCCAGCTCTTGTTTGATTTGAACATCGACTTCTTATCTTCTGCCACCTCCAGTTTAACTTCTGCAACTAACAGCCAGCTTGCTGATTCTCAAGCAGAAGCCCTGCAAGCTATGCTCGATGCTGTTATAACCAACCACCAAACCTGTCTCCAGAGTTTGCAGGAGACTGCATCCTCCACTGTCCAGAATGACCTATCAACTCCTTTAGCAAACGGTATAATCACTGGCTGGCTAGCTACTCTATGTATTAATTTGATTTAATTCCATCATGCTATGCATTGTACAGCTTTATATATTGCTATCCCTATAAATCGCCCATGTTGGATTCCTAGTTAAAGAAATTACATCTCTATCAAAATTTATCAGGCACCAAGCTAAGCAGTGTCTCGCTAGCATTGTTCAAACATGCATGGACCAATCCAAATAAAAAGCCATCCACTGACAATAGATCAAAAGGTCCTTCCACCATTCCGAAGAAGCCACAGCATAATGATGGCGGCAAACCAGGCAAAGGTAGAAAACTGATGCTTTTTCATGAAGCGCAGATGGGACCTAGTGGAGAACTACCTTTAAAAATGTCCAAAAAGAATCTTGCTACCTTCGAGAAAAGAACAGGAAGGAAGTTGCTTCAGTCATCTTCCGGTGGTTCGGTCTTGGTTACCGACATGGTGGTTGTCAGTCAAGATGGGACTGGTGATTTTAAGACCATAACTGAAGCCGTGAACAAAGCACCAAATAACACAAACGGAGCAAATGGGTATCATATGATCTTTGTATCTGCTGGCGTCTACAAAGAGTATGTGTCTATAGCTAAGAATAAGAAGTATCTTATGATGGTCGGAGATGGAATAAACCAAACGGTTGTTACCGGAGATCATAACAATGTTGACGGATGGACAACTTTCAATTCCCCCACATTCGGTACACATCAATTAAACTTCATATCGCTCTATCATTTCTCAAAGAACACGTCTAACTAACATAACCTATTCAACGCATTTATTTTCAGCTGTGGTTGGCCAAGGATTCGTAGCGATAAACATGACATTCAGAAACACAGCCGGAGCTGTAAAGCACCAAGCAGTAGCTTTAAGAAGCGGAGCTGATCTATCAACCTTTCACAGTTGCAGTTTTGAAGGATATCAAGACACTCTCTACACGCATTCATTAAGACAGTTTTACAGAGACTGTGACATTTATGGCACCGTAGATTTCATATTTGGCAACGCTGCAGTTGTTTTTCAAAACTGTAACATATACCCCAGGCTACCCATGAAGGGTCAAAGCAACACAATCACTGCTCAAGGTCGAACTGATCCAAATCAAAACACAGGTATTTCCATTCATACGTGTAATGTAGCTCCTGCCGAAAATCTTGGATCGACCAAGACTTATCTAGGAAGACCATGGAAGGAGTATTCGAGAACAGTCATCATGAAATCTGTTTTGGGCAGTTTGATAGACCCAACTGGTTGGATGCCGTGGAGCGGAACCTTTGCCTTGAGTACTCTTTACTATGCTGAGTACAGCAACACGGGTGCGGGTTCAGGAACCAGTGGACGAGTGACTTGGACCGGTTACCATAAGTCCATTAGTAGCAACGATGCTCTGAATTTCACAGTGAGCAACTTCATTTCTGGAGATAATTGGTTGCCTCAGACCGGTGTGCCTTACTCCAGTGGACTTTAGTTGTTTGTACTGACTCAATATATATAGTTTATTGTATTTGTTTGGCTATAAGCAATATACAAAGATTTATATCATGTGCAAACTTCCATGTTCTTTGTTCTCAACATCACGGTAAAAATAGAGTTGCACCTATAGAGTAAAGAGTACAACAGATATCATATCAAATTTTGTTCAGCATAAGCAAATCTGCATGACCATAAGTGAAATCATGATTGTGTACTAAACGCAATTATTTTGTAAGTGACTGACCAATGTACCTTTCACTGTTATAAGAGTGCTCATCAACATCAATTCTCTAGCATCAGTGAACTCAGTAGTGCAGTCGGCTGGAGTATATCTTCTTTTTAGCCTCTTCCTCAACCCATACGTTTTTAAGTCCACAAATAGTGTATTTGCTTTTGGAGTCTGTGGAAATGTAACAAAACCTGTTGAGTTGTTCAATGGTTTTTGGATACAATAATGCTGGGGACTATTAGGTACAAGTTTATATCATTTGTTTCTATGCTTGCTCCAAATGAGCATTTCAATCCATTTTTAGTTTGGAGTTTAAAGGGGATAATTAAGAAAATACCGAGACTTATATCACCATCATTCCGTCCGTTTTCATATATCTGTAGTTGACTATAACTAACATAATGATACAATGAAATTACTTGCTACACAAAAAATGTAAGCACTTAAATTTTCAGTAAAATGATTCATCAAAACTACCTTCTAGCAACAGCAGCAAGCATTTTTCCATTAGGATTGATCATTCCTCATCATTACGGAACTCCATAACAACCAATCAGCGTTGGCAGTTGTCAAGAATAATGGTATGTTAAGGAGGTCAGTCGCTTCAGTTGGGCGACGGATCATTCGACCGCGAGCAATACAGATTAAACGATTCCGGTTTACGGAAGGATCCGACCCGATACGATTTAGAGTGGAATTGCTAGGCTGCGGAGTCGGAGAAGCGGGAGAAAGCGGGTGAGTAGAAAATCCAAACTACGTCTGATCATCCTCGCCACTGATTGGATTTTACGGTGGGTTGCAGTGTTGAATTAGGAGTTATTTCAGACAGCCGGATATCACGCTGATCAAGACCTGTGAGCCAATGTATAAATAAATAAAGAAATTTGAATTCGACCCATATTCTCGTGTCCGGCAAACTAAAATCCCCTTCCTTTCGATGAGAAGAAAATGTTTGCATTTTTCCTTGTAGACTTGTAGTCGCACTTTAAAAACTACATCTATGCTTTTAATGAAGTTACAATGATCCGTTCTCTTCAGCATATAATATGGAAATGTTAAGAATGATCCGTTCACAAAAGTACAAGTTCAAAACTACATAGTAATAAAGTACAGGACAAGCTTAGAGATACAGCGCTACTCATACAAATAGTCGTAGCTGAGCATTATTAACATTTGCATTGCTGCCCCTTGGGTTCTAAAACAGCCCAACTCCTCGACCTTTGAAATTAACACTAAAAAATTATCGGTATTCGATGTCGTAGATCTGATGGCCGAGAGTGTAACTGAGGGTAAAAAGAAAGTAAAAATAGAAAAATCGAATAATCAGAATCTCACATTGCATTAAACTTTAGTAATTGACATCATGAAAAACATAGTAATCGCTATACTAGTCCTAAAGAAACGATTACGTGCTCCATTCTTAGAAGTGTCGGTATACATAAATGCAGTTGAATGATAGGTAAATACAATAATAAGACCCATAAGTCGCATGCTCTAGTAGTCTCTATAATGCTCAGGCCTTATGCTTCAAAACGATGTTATCCAATTAATCTTTACGCTACCGGGAGAATAGGGAACCAAGAGTTTAAGGGAAAGAAAATAAGCTTTGAGTCAGTCATGGGGCCGGTGTGAGAAACTTAAATCCGATATTTGAAAATAAAGGTAGCCTATAAGACCACGACTACACATAAACATGGCATGGGATTTTTCATTATGGTAACTAGATCTTTGCTACGTAAAATTATCTGATATCATCTTTAATGACTTACCAGATAAAATTCAATAAAATAAATCAAATCAAAGTGCAAAATTGTTAACACTATTAAATTCTGTGCATGTTAGGAAATACAAACAAAACCCTTAGCTCTTAAAACGAAAAAAGATCTTCATACGATGGCAAGGTAAGGAACTACCTTCCGTACAGTACACCTCTAGAGGGATATACTGATGACTAACTTCCCCCTGCTCCAGGTTAAGGCCGAACCAGCTACATAGACCCGAAGGTGGTGCACTGACCGAGTATATATCACCACCCTAGTCATAATAGACCTATCTAGTATCCAAAGCCGGCCCATAAAATCTGTTGCCTAAGCCCAACCTGCAAAAATTTTAAAAAATCGGCAGCAAAAAATTTAATAAACAGTCCTCGCCCAGCTTTGAACCTGCACCGCCTTCCACTTTTACAAAGCCTTTACCCACCAAGCTACACATCCCTCTATAAATATGGTAGTTTGCATCTTGTATAATAAACACTTAAAGAAAAAATTTACTATTTCATTGCCTCAGCCCAGTGGGTTGCCCTAGCCCAAGGGCTTGGTGGGCTGTCCCTGGCCTGGGCCTGCTAGTATCACATACAGTCTTGACTTACTTGACATATAATGAGTAATCTAAAAGGGAGATAATCGTCCCCTAATAGGCTCTACCCACGTAACCTTACTGCATGCCCTTTTTCTACCATCTCCAATTAGTCGGGCTTAAGGTCTCTGATTTCCTTCCTTTAAGCACATTCTTCACTTTGAATGTCCCAATGCTAAGTCAAATGTTGCACAATTAATTTTCATTATTATGCAACATTCGAGTTCGTACGTCCCAGTGAAGGGTATATACAACAGCGTAGGAGAGTAACTTTCCATACACCAAACAAGTGCATATTCGTGGAGATAAATATAAGCACGCTAAATGTACGACATCAGACATTCGTCCATACAAGTAATCCTGGATTTGGATAAACCAAAGGATCTTCTCCCACTAAATAGTGTGATTTAGTAGGGAAAAGCCCCTTCTCAGAAGATTTGAATGTATAACTGCTGTTGATTTGTAATATGAGAATGTTCCCCTAGGGTTGTGACAACAACACTTCTTTCAATCTCCTTAATTCTTCTTTCTTTAATCTACTTCACTTTGAAAAGTCAATTGATCCTAAGTCGTTTTTGAATAAAATCATTCAAATCCGATCTTGGTCACCACTGATAAATTGTCATGAAATACTCTTTAAGTAGTATTGGATGTTCTTCGTTTCCTAATTCATTTCTTTACAAAACGTCTTTCAAGGATGTATAACTTCAAATATTCTTCAGGCATATATATGGAATCATTAAACCCTGTTTATTATGTCTCCCTGGATGACCAATCCAAGTTAGTATGTTAGATCTAAGTCATATAAATCCTACTAAATATCATTTTTTGTGATCAATCTCCGCTATTCTTCAAATAAAGGTCAAACCACCTTTTAAATTTTCATGGATAGTAACGATTACCTCAGAATTTGATGCTAAACACAACAGTCCCTCTTAGTGATCTGATTCTTTTAATCGTAAGAAAACTAGATCTTTTATACTTAACCCAATTCTGATATTTCAGCTATATCTATCCTTCGTCCAGCAAAAGGGTCAGGTGAGCCTAGGCGCCAGTTTCTCTTGAACGCCCCATTAGCTGACCACCCCACGGAATCTCATGAATAGAGAAATTAAACTTACTTGTCAGCTTGTTAGATCCAAGATTAAATCAATTGCTTATTATAGCTTTTTGTTTCAGTCCAATTATTCAACATCTTCAAATAATTTATAGAACTTCCAAAAAAATCTAAAAATATCTTCATATCTCATTTATAATTATTCAATAAAGATTTGAAGAAGATTTGCTAAGTTTGAACTCCAATTTAAATCTTCAGTAAAAAGTGCTGTGGAAAGTGTTATTTTAGCTTAATTGATCAAAACAACTTTAATATCAATGGAAACTTCATAAATTCAACTTAAATCGCTTTAAAAACATTTTAAATGATTTACAAGAATTATTTCATATTTTAATGAATTTAAAATCTCATTTTCAAATAAGTGTATTTTATGGATTTCATATTGCAAAAACACGATGTTTTTCAAAATTTGTTTTGGTCATGTTTAAAAATCTACCCAACAGAATCTTGAATTTTTCTATTCGTTCGAAAGCTGTGATTACAAGAGTTCGAAAAAATTTGACTTCAAAAAATTTAGATTCGTATTATGTTATATACAAAATAATTAATTTTTAAGACACGTAATCGCAAACTACCGTTACGTAATGCACCAAATATTCTTCAAATTTCATATTCTTTTCAGACTTCATACTAACATTTAAAAGTGTTTATACTTTATTTCTAAAACATTTAAAAAAAAATCAAGAGGTCTATTTATTCCATTTTCACTTTTCATTCAAGAAAGAAAAGTGATTTCTTTTGTGCTTATTGATATGTATTTAATGCGACTTGTTAAATAATCCATACAACAAACACATTATCAGTCAACTTGGTAAACAATCATTGTAGCTGGTATCAACATCATTATAGCAAGCATAATCATTTTATTAACATATGGATTGATAGGATCATTTTAAAGTTAGTTTCTCACTTTAATTCTAAATGCTACTGAAACTTCCAGATCACTCTGAAATGTTCCTAACACAAGTGTGCTTCCTCCATGTGCCTCGAGACTCCTTCCCTCTTTCAATTGTTCTTGCCGTTATCCCAAACTTAAGGTGCTTGGTCTTGAAGCTTCATCGAGTGGTGGTGATTTGTGAATGTTGATAAGAAGAGATTTGATGGTAGTTTCCACATCTTTGGATACTTACTTGAGTGCTGGGTTGCTTCTTTTATTTTTCTTATATTGTTAACTATATTTTGGAAGCCATTAAAAAGCTTAAGAGGAGGAAGAAAATAAGAATAGTAACGAAATGAGAGAAAGAGACGAGGTATTTGTAGGAAAATTTAGGTAATAAAATAAATGGAAAAATGTCAAATCCCTCCCCCCCCCCCCCCTTCGGGGGCCCTTTTCCCAACCCCATTAGTTCGGTCTAACATGTCCTGTGATATGTTATGTCATGTGTAAGTGCAAGGTGTGTGTAAGAATATGGCTGCATAGGGAGATGATTTGTGTATGAGGTATGTTATTATTTTAAAGTAAACTCTTTTTTTTTTGTTTCTTACTTACTTTTCCTAATCTTTTCGTAGCGTAATAATCTCTCCATTATATTCCTATGTATATGTTATCACGTACATAGATGTGTGCATTTGCATGTTACGTCTTATTTATACCTTTGTACAACTTACATCCATCAAACTGTTAAGAATCCACAATCCGTTTATAGGTCGTATTCTCTGTTTTTAGCTAAATTATTTTTCTTAGTGAACAAATTTTGAAAATGGCATTTGCACTAGGCTCGATGTTGATGTTGTAGTCTGTTATAGTTAGAAGTCAGACATTTGTGCCAGATGTTAGTCCTTTGGTCATTCCACTAACACAAGTACTATTATGCCAAATGGAGTCACTATCCACCTAGAGACAAGGAATCCACTCCTCTAGCTCCCTATTCGTCTGTGGGCCCCAAAGGCCAAAACGGTCTTAGATCCCAATGGTACTATTCCTAAGATTATGGGTCCGTTCTTTTCTCAAAATGGAAGAGAAAACTAACGGACGCGTCTAACGCGTCCGTTAGTTAAACGGGGTATTATACCCCGTTTCCCCAACGGACCAAAAGTGGTCTGTTGGGGTCTGACGCGTCGGACGCGTCAGATTAATTGACCATTAAATTATTATTTTTAAGTTTTTATTAATTGTTTTACGATTTTGTAAACTTTAAAAATTGATAACTTTTGCATACGAGATCTGTTTGAGACGCGGTTTTTTGCGTTGCGATCGTATCGAAATGCTCTACGTAATGGAGTTGGTTTGAGTTGAATTGGAGCAACTTATATTTTTTCAATTTTTTAATTAATTAATTTATTTGTGTAAATTATTGATATATATTATTTATTAAAAACAAATGATAAATTAATTAACCATTAATTAATTAAATTACAAAATAAAAATAAAATGGTCCGCTTAAATGCTCCACTTAAATCCTCCGCTTAACGCGCCAAACGCATACTCCCCTAACTACAATTCTCCGCTTAAATTCTCCACTCAAATTCTCCGCTTCCGCTTGCAAAGAACATGCCCTATGACTGTTGTGCCTGATGTCTCTACCGTTATTGAACCTCCTGCTGCGTCAATTGCATTTGTTGATAATGTTGTTCCTAAGCCTTCTTCGACTATTGCGCCTGTTTTTTCTAAGCTCCTGCCTACCCCATCTAAAATGGGATGATTTGAGCATGAATGAACTTGGGGTCATGGGCTATCAGATATGCGATTTTCCTCGGATAAGAGTTTTGTGACGGCCCGCCCCGTACCAACCGACATTTACTCCAAAGGTGCGCTGTACACATGTCCAGTTAGCACGGAACGGGTCGCCAGAAGGAAAAAGAAGAAGGAGATGAACTAACAAAGAACCTGTAGAATGTCTCACAGCGCATAGAACAAAATATAATAATAACATACTTGACAAAAAACAAGAGAGACAGTGCATAAGCTAAAAACCAGAACTAAGCATCATAGCAGCGGAAATCCAAAATATAGCTTATTACAACTTTCCAACTGTCTCAAAGCAAAAGTAAGAGAAGGGAGGTACGCTACTAATGCCCAAGTAGCGACCACCAACGACACAGGGAGAATATATATATAATACGTGGAAGCCTCATGCCCGCCTCCGAATCAGCTACTCGCGCACCACCAGCTAACCTGTCTCTAGTCTGCTCGTGTGAGCACCTAGAGTAATAAGAGGAGACATAAAACTCTGGGTCAGACATAAAGCCTGGTATGAGCGATAAGCATCTAAAGTGAACAATAACAGGTAGACTAAAACATACCTGAACCTGGACCTGCAACCAAAGAGTTAGCACTACATACTGTACAACACTCTAAGGTGCCATATCAAACGGTATAAAGATACGGAGGTGGGGGAGGTGTACATGTCATAGTGATGGAAAACAATCAAACATAGCATCCATCCTCACATCTCTTACTCAGTGCGTAAAACATATGATATTCACCACTTCGATCACCCACCCTTGCCACGATCACTTTGCCCCATGAAGTCATAAATGGCTTCACTGCACTGATAACGTAGCCACTAATCCTTCGCTATGTCCACTTGCCCCATGGAGTTATTCACCCCATCTGCGCTGGCTCATAGCCTTACCAATCCTTACTATGTCCACTTGCCCCATGGAGTTATTCACCCCATCTGCGCTGGCTCATAGTCTTACCAGTCCTTTACTATGTCCACTTGCCCCATGGAGTTATTCACCCCATCTGCGTTGGCTCATAGTCTTACTACGCATCACCTTGCCCCTCAAGTCATAATGACTTTACTGCACTGATAACGTAGTTTTGCTACCATCACCTTGCCCCTCGAGTCGCAATGACTCTACTGCACTGATAAGTAGCCGATCATTCATTTTCAGTGGTGAATCGAAGTTATGAGCGTCGACAACTCCTTCGCACACGTCCCGCAGCAAAGTCCAACCATGAAGTGAACTCATCGGTTCCCAACTGGATCCTGAGCTCTAACTTCCCATATTGGACCACCTTTGCATCTCGGGTTATTGGTCAATACTGGGTCGGGTCGGGTTCCTCCTCAAGCCATCGGTCCGGGTCGGGTGTCCTCCATCGGTTCGGGTCGGGTCTTCTTCTGGTACGGTTCGGGTCGAGTGGTTCTCCTCGGGTTGGGTCGGGTGTCTCTAGGTCGGGTCGGGTGCCATCTCCCCTCCAGTTCGCGCTTCTGCTCCAATCCGCTTCCTCATCCTTCACATGCTCCGATCCGATCCATCCTCCTCTATCCGCTCCGATCCCTCCTCCTTAATCCGATCTGATCCCAGTTCAGTTAGCATGGCCTTCCTTTTTGCCAATTTTTTCAAGTGTTAGGTTCCGATCCAATCGAATCCCTTGCCCAGTTCAACATATCCGATCCGAGCCCCCATATCCGATCCGATCCGAAACCTGCACTGCTTTCTGAAATTGTTCCAGCAAGTGTTTACGCCATTCGACGACGTTTTCGACCATTCTAACTATTGAAATCAATCACAAAGCATATCATACAGTCATAGCAACATGCATAATCAACCACAAACATCAATATGATAGGTTAAAATGGATCAAACATACCCAAAACCCCATATTTCCCCTTAAGCATGTTTAGGTGAAACTAATGATAGGATTAGCAAAACTTAACCAAATTAACCCAAATTCATATCAGCAGTCTAAAATATCATTTAGGAATTTATGAACATTTTTCCCGAATTTATTAGTGTATAAATTCGTTAATTAACACTAATTACCCTTAACTAGCCATAATTAGTGTAAAACTATGCAAATCACTCACCTTAGCCACAAATAAACTAAGATCTGAAATAAATCTCTGATTTGATGTGAATCCCAATGCTAAACAGCAGCTCCAATGTTGCCTTGGTGTAGATCTTCCTTGATTAGAGGTTGTTAAGCCAAATCCTTGACCAAAAGATGATTTGGAGGTGATTTAGAGGTTGGAGGCCATTTTTAGGGTTCCTTGGTGATAAGTGGAGGTTAAAAAACTGAAATGGAATGATTCTCCATCTCATTTCAGCCTTCCCATAACCCCAATCCCGAAATGGGTTATGGGCCTACTCACTAATCACCCGATTTGGCCCGGTTAAGCAGTTTTTCACCCTCCAAACCTTATTTCAGCCATATCTCCCAAACGGTAAGTCCGTTTGGCTATTATGACCACTCTACGAAAAAGTAAACCATCAAACGAATTCAATGGAAGTGGTTTCAGGTCAAAATTCCTTTACAATCAAAAGTTATGGCCAAAACAGTACCAACTAGGAGCAAAATGGTCATTTAAAAATCGACAAAAATCATAAGCATGGGAAATGACTCTAATAGATGTTTCCCAAAGTTACGTGACCATACGACTTCATATGGGTAAGAAATAAATATCCTACGATCCCCCGATGCGTAGAATGCGGGTCGTTACACTCTTCCCCCCCTAAGAAATTTCGCCCCCGAAATTCCCTAATCAAAACACACACAAACATTACACCAAAACAGGTGATTGCTAACGAGTATAACTGTCGCAAACAATTTCAACAACGCTTATTAGTGTTGCTATGAGGGGGTGGCAATTTATTTCCAACGCATATAAGCGTTGGTAAACTTTCTCTCCCAACGCTTATAAGCGTTGGTATATTTTCATTCGCAACGGTTATAAGTGTTGGTAGATTTTCTGTCGCAACGCTTATAAGTGTTGGCAGGTTTTCTTTGCCAACTCTTATACATGTTGCAATAATTTTGTTTGCAACGCTTATACATGTTACAAGGTTTTAATTCGTGATAAATATAATTGTTAATAGTAACCATAATTTGTATTAGTAATTCACATATTCTAACATTAACAGTCAGTTAATGGCTAACATGATTATAATATAGACGATATTTAATATAAATCCAAAACTAATATTATTCTCAATTAAAAAGTATAACTTAATGCACATCAATAGACAACATTCATAATCAAGTAATGATATAGAATATCTGTTAACAACAGACAAGTACAATACATTAATAAGTTGCTAAATTCAATACATAATTAGATTGCTAAATACAATGCATAAATGAAATTCTACAAATACCAAATATAAAACTCCGACCATATAACGAAACCACCGTCTAGAAACTTCTGCAATTGGATCATTTGCAAGATGGTCTACTGCACCATTAGAACTATCATCCAATTTCTTTTTTTCTTCTACTGCCTCTAGAAGTGCCTGCATTCATTTAATATCACACTAAATTTTGAAAATTTCAGTTTCATGTTAAAAACATGTAAACTATCAGTAGCATGCACAGAATTACTTTGCTACAATCCTTGATCATATGGAAAAGTTTGGTTATTAATGTCATGTCCAGACGTCATGATAGAGTTTGGTTTTTAAACTGTCATTTAAACTGAGCCATTAGGCTGAGTAAAATAAGCGTAATTGCTCATTTTAACTGAGCCATTGGGCTCAGTAAAACTGAGCCGAATGGCTCAGTAAACTGAGTGTATAGTGGCTCAGTTAAACTGAGCGGAATGGCTCAGGTAAACTGAGCTATATGGCTGCATCTAATATAATGGTTGGTCTATATCTAACTAGAGAAATGCACCTAGAAATAACATCTACAAGAACTGTGTTTCTGCAGCCAACCTTAACATTTATTTTAAAAGCAATATTCGCCAAGTACTATTTGTGCATGTTAAATACATGCTCTGTCAGACAACATTGTGAGACTATTCCAAGTTCAGGTCAATAGAAAGAGCGCCCAACAGAAAAATACCTTGAAGTCCGCATTTCATGCAAAACAATGTCAACAACTTGAACATCTTCTTGAGGAGCTTCTGCATGCCTCCCAGCCAAAAACAACTCAAGATGGCGGAGATCGGCTCTTAAAGCATATTTAATCACAAGTAGAAAGGTTCTCTTCAGTTAATTCTGGAAGAATAAAAGGCAGTTTTTCACTTAATTATACCGTCAAAATGCTCATTTATATAATAACTTCAGGAAAACTTTCAGATAATGTGGGTTAGCAGTCAGACATGCACGATGTGTATTAGGAATTTAGATGCGTGTGATACAAATTTAAGAAAAAAAATAATAAATTATTACCAAATGCTTCTGTATACAATGGATCACCAAGAGACTTGTTATCTGATCATATGCAAAATAGAAAGAAAAAAATCATCATAAATTTTGAACAGGAACTCAGGAAAGGTAAATGATAACATGAATGGACATGTTAGCATCTCGTGTAACAATAAGATGGAAAATATCATCCCAGCTTACTCTATATTCATTAATATAGCTTCCCATGTAATTGTTTGTGTGTTGCATAAAGGAGGATACCGTGAGTTGTAATAAGTGCAAGGCAAAACAGATCGGGAAAAAAGACCGCAAACAAACCTGAAATGGAATGTTTCAGCAAATTCATAAGCCTATGACTGGACATAGCAAGCAAGATAGCATTCTCAACCTAAAACTCAGGAATTAATTAGTGCTTCAGAAATATAGTGACATAAGTGATCAGTTGCACTGGGTCATATTAGTTGCTGTGCACAGTTTAACAGTGATAGGTAACTACTACTTATTTTCAGTAAAATGTAATATGATTGGAACCTTCAGAGATGCAATGGTTGGTCAAATGTTGAGTACCCCATACATTTTTTTTACCAGAAAGAAAATAGCAGGTATTATCTATTTATGCTCAAAGACAGAGGGAAGTGACTGTCATGGGCATAAATATGTTATGCACTTTATGCTGTGGTAGCCAAAGTATACTGATATTTGCAACACAAAGATAAAAGATATATGACAATACAATCAATTTTTTCAATAACCAGGTAACTTGCCTCACTCCATAGAACTTGAGATAAAATCGAAACTTAGGGATGGACAACTTGCTTTCCAAGATAGAAGATACAGCAGCACTAAGGTTCTTCTTAGCATCAGGAGTCAAACCGCCAACTGAAACAAGTTCACCATATGCAGCAGGTCCTTCCGTTCCCCCAAATGACATAGCCACAGATCCTTTGAGTACTATCATTGCATAACCATCAGGCTTGCCAAGGATTTTAGCGACGGTCGAGGAAATTTCAAAGAGGATGGCGAACGTGTTGACTGAATCAAGATTGACATTACTGCTGACATTAAACATCGGCATCTTCTCTTCGATTTGACCTGTCATTCCCTTTAAGTTCAGATCTGGTCTAAGTTACTTGAGTAACCATACCTAGATGCAGGAAGCTGAGCCAGAAAAGATGAAAGAAAACAACCATCCACATATATTTGATTAAAATACAACGGCATATATATAAATAACGATAACTTGTTGTTTTCTTCTAACATGGTGCAACAACTCGTATTACTAGCAACCCATTCGGAGCTTCTGGTTATGCTTTTGTTTAAAAGCGAATGTTAGCTATTCCGAGCACTTTTATAAATATAAAAGCAAATATAATTTAACTGGGAATAATTCAAATATAGAGTTGCTATATTAACAAGGTTGTAAAAGGTACCCAATATTAGTTATTAAAAGTGAATGATTTTTTGACTAATGTAGAGATAAATAAATAGTAAGGAATCTAAGATTACAAACTAATTTTAGGAAATTAATGCAATAATCAATCCATAATTAGCAAGATGAAGCATTGAATATTAGTACAACATGGGTACGTTAAAGTAAAAGTATATTATAAATAAATACACTAGTATTCATACATGGACAATGAAATTCTATTTTTTCTACTTAATTTAAAAAATTATCTACAAGTACAACATCGTAAGTTTATAGAAACAAATAATAATTTCAAAGTCCATGTAAATCAAAAGACGTACTTCTAAATTTAAAACCTTAAAGTATATTGTACAATTCATAAAATGGAACTTAATCTATATAATTGATCTTAGGTAATAGAAGCCACGTTTGTCAATTAAGTCAACTTCAGTGGATGACTATCAAATTTCAATAGCAGGCAACTATTGCGTTAAATGTGAAACATTATGTTGCTTCTTTTACCACATTAAAGAAAGCAATAAATTATCTATATGAGAAACGTTTTTTTAAAGGGTGGAAGTAATCAAACTGAACATATTAGTAACAGCTGTAAATAGATTGAACATTTACTGTATAACTCTAGCTCTGTTCTAAGATGATTTGTAAAGGATGAATGTTGAATATCATGATTTGTTTTATTACATGACGACATGATTTAAATATCAAGTTAATTTGATGAGTATTAAAATAAGCAATCTGTAATTAGAGACTTCTGAAGACAGATTTTTTTTTAAAAAATTATAGCATCACAGAATTTCTTTTATCTTATCCTCAACCTATCTGTAGCAGTTACCCACAATTTTCAGTGATGGTTTTGTGATACGTATTGATCTGATATTTAAATCACAGGATCAGTTATCACAGATTGCCCATTTGGTGATACATATTAATCAACATTTCCATATTTCTCTCAGTAGACAAGTCACAATAAAACAAATAAGTGGAAGAAAATTTCAGAAACTTATAAAAAAGTATCGTTTATTTAGAATCCTTCCAAAAAAGGTATTGATTTTTAACATAGGTTGCTTATCGCTTCATGTCAAAATTTTAAGCTCTAAAAAAAATTGTTTAAGAAATTTTATGGATATATTGTGTATGTGTTTGCATTAAGTTTTATTTCTAAAAATATCATATTTTATTCTAGCTTGCTTCTCAATTAACTATTTGGAAACTAAAAAGTAATGGAGCAGTTCTGTTAAAGTTGCTAAACAAACTTTGATTCCAGAGACCAACTATCTATCAGAGTTCAAAAGTAAATTTAAGTTCCTGATCATGCATGATTCCATATTGTTCCACTATAATACTTTGATAATTTGACATAACATCTAGTGAGAACAAACCTGAAAACCCAAAAAAAAGCAATATATGTTATTGCCCGAGTTGGTTCCAAAGCTCCGTCTTGGGAATTCCTCCTCCGCAAATTGGCATCTGTAAACATAACATTAAAACTTGACAAAAAAATCACTAATTAGAAGAGTAATTTAATGCTCATCACAAGGAGCCAACTAAAGTAAAGAAGAAATTGCACGTGCATATGTTGAAAGGATGGAAATGAATGGTCATAAAACACACATCCAAATATGGGGGGGGGGGGGTGACTAAAAAAGAATTAAATGGTTTAAATGTAAAATACGCTAAAATGAATGGCAGAATGAATTAATTGGCTTTTGTAACGAAAATATTAGCATTTTTATTTTTCTAAATTTATGCTACAAAACAAAAGCAAGTGCAAATGGTTTTTTATTTCACTTTTGTAATTAACGTAGTCGCTGTATTACTGCATAAAAAGACGGAGTCAACATAAACCTATATATAAAGTTAAAACTTATTCAATATCATTTAATCCATGAATAAAATAAAACATTAAATAGCAACATAAAGAGAATAAAGAAGAAGATACATTCATCAAGAGGATGATATATTTCAATTTGGTTCATCATAAATAAATAAATAAATAATATTCACACTTGCAGTTTTTACTTGTAAGAAAAGGAATATCAAATTCATGGTGTTAACGATTACTCCATACAAATATTTGCATTCATTAGTCATTTATAATTCCTATTTGGAGACTATTAACTTTAGGTATAATAGTATTTACTAAGTAGTCAGTTACGGTAGGTCAATATTTCATACTATGCAAGTCTATAGTTAATTTTTTTTAGGCTGTTAATATGCTTAAGGTAAACAAGGGAGAATGAAACATAGTTGTATTTGTGGTTGTTAGTTATATGGCGTCCATCAGAAGAAGATAATAACTACCCGAGTGAAAAAAAAGGCGAACATACTTGGAAGACTACCTAGACATCTAAAGTATTTAATTTTGTAAAGCAGGATACAGTTTGACATTTAACAATATAATTATTTTTCATGTTTCATATTAGTCAAAATGAGGTAAAGAAGAAAGAATCATACACGTATTTCATTCCAAATCATTGGCCAGATCGAATAGATTGACATTCATCTCACAAATGAAAAACACGATTAAAACTTATGACTCACAATTAATAACCTAGGCATGATACTAGTTATCTTTAAAATCTTTTATTTGTGCGTAGTATATCATATCACATAAATTAATAATCATATAGTGACTACATGGTCCTATAGATGGGAGGTAAATGTTTAATGTTGAAATCTCAAAATCTTTAAATACCTTCAAAAAGGTTAAATATAAAGTACAATCATTGAATAATATATTTACAGTGCAATAAAACCATATAAAATAATCAATTTCATTGAAGTTTACAGAGAATTAAAAGTTCTTGAAGCTATTAAATTTCATTAGTGTGCAACAATAATCTACAGCTACTTCAACCATTTCTTGCTTATGTTGCACAGTAAGGATTTGATGTTAGCGAGAGAAAAACGCTAATTTAACATTAATTTAGAGTTTAGAATGACATATACATTATTATCATTCATTGCTAGTTCTTTCATTTCTCACGTCACATTCCCATCTTTACCATTTAAAACCACATGAAGAACTATATTCAATCGTACTAATAATAAAATGAACATAACCTAGAAAGGGGTTAATTTTTTTTTAAAACAATACTGATTTAACAAAACAGCATAATTTCTCACATGCTTTTATGTGAAAATAGAAATAGAAAACCCTATTGACAACAACAACTCCCACTGTTAGCTCCTTGTGTTAATTTTTTGACTCTAATGTTGCACGAGAAAAGAAGAGGCTGATGATAACACAAAATCTTATCAGATCTTCAGCTTATGAACATTATTAATCATCTTGCTAAAGAATCATCGAGCTAAACTTTACATTAACCCTAAATTCAGAACCACTATTAGTAATTAATTATAGAAGGGAATTTTAATTACTTCAATATTAACAAATACAAACATATTCATGTTGGAGATTCAAATGGGTTCTATGGATCACTGTCTCAAACCGATCTGAACCTAGCTCGATTTGTTAACCAATCATCAACACTTAATTTATATAAAGTAGGAGGACAAATATGAATTAATCAGGTTTATGAAAAAAATCATATTCTAAATAAAATATTAAAAGAAGAAGAACCACGTAAGACAATAAATATTTAATAGCAACATGGATTAAAGTGAACCCAAAATAGAAAATTTAAAATTGTCTGTTCATTGTGAAGTCGACTGAAGTGGAGATTTATAAATACAACAAATATCAAACCAGATCTGAACGAATGCTAATTAATTCTTTTGTTTTAACTGAATCCACTGGAATCAAAATAGTTATTAACTCTAAGCTTCCATAATAGCATGGATTATCTAAGATTCACCAGAAGTAGAAATTGCCCGAAGTCGAGATCAATCGCTTGAACTCACAGCAATAATCGAATCACCCGAATGAGAGGCATGTTCGCTAAGATAGGCTGATTTCGATTGACCTGAAAGCAACGATTGCAATTTGGCTGAAGAAGAGAATCGAATTTCTCTTTTTTAGTAGCTTTTGAATTTATTGTTTTAGCGGCCGACAAATGAAAAAAGCGTGAAGATGCATTGAGAGGTTGGGAATTAGGTCTAAACGTGCTCATTTACCATTTTGCCCAAGGACGTTCCGTTGATTTCAATTTGATCTTTTTCTCCAACGCAAATTAGCGTTGGCGAAAAATAAAATAATATAGATGTATTTTCGGTGACACATTTTTTTGTAGCAATGCTTATTTTTGTAGTTAACCTACAACGCAAATAAGTGTTAGCAACTAGAAAAAATAAGTGTTACGAAATGACAATTATGGTGTAGTGAAAGGTCCCGCATGCCTATTAATCATAAAACAACAATCAAACACGCAAACAAGCAAAACAAGTCTACCCTAGCATGCGGAAAACTAAATTGCAAAGTAAATCTTACCAGGCAAAGAGTTCTGGATAAGCCTTCCTCATGTTCTCCTCTGTCTCCCAAGTACAATCACTCTCGTTCTCGCCCCACTGGACCTTGACTAGCTTCACCGCCTTCCTTCGAAGTTGCTTCGTATCGTGCCCCACAATACGAATCGGCTTGCGGTTCCCAACCACCTCGGGTTCTACTTCGAAGTCCTCTAACTGATCAGGTGAAATAGTCATACCTGAGTCGTGAACGGACTTCCTTAGTTGGGAAACATGAAATACATTGTGAACTCCCGCCATTTTCTCTGGTAAGCCAACTCTATATGCCAAATTCCCGACTAGCTCAAGAACAGGGAATGGGCCAACAAATCTTGGTGCTAATTTGCCTCTCCTGCCAAATCGTATCACGCTCTTCAACGGAGAAATCTTGACAAACACCAAGTCACCAACGGACAATTTTAAATCTCTTCTCCTCTTATCAGCATAACTCTTCTGCCTATCTTGGGCAGCTTTCATTCGTCGTTGAATGATCTTGATCTTATCGGAAGTTTCCCTCACCACATCTGGTCCAAGCACAAACTTCTCGCCAGTCTCTATCCAACATGATGGTGAGTTGCACGGTCTTCCGTACAAAGCTTCATATGGAGCCATACCGATACTGGATTGGTAGCTATTATTATATGCAAACTTTACTAGATGCAAATGGTCATCCCATGATCCACCAAAATCCAATATACAAGCTCTCAAGAGATCTTCCAATATACGATTCACCCTTTCTGTCTGACCGTCGGTCTGAGGATGATATGCGGTACTGAGATGTAATCCTGACCCTAGAGCCTCTTGTAAGCTCTTCCAAAACCCACTAGTGAACAACGGGTCTCGGTCACTCACAATGCTTTTGGGTACTCCATGAAATCTCACTACCCACTTCATATACAATTCTGCTAACTTAGCTGCCGTTCTGGTCGGTATAAATCTTGCACTCTTAGTCAATCGATCCACAATTACCCAAATGCTATTATATCCCGATCTAGTCCTTGGTAAACCATCGATGAAATCCATCGAGACTTGCTCCCATTTCCATTCGGGAATTTCTAATGGTTGCAATAACCCACTAGGCTTCTTTTGCTCGGCCTTAACTAGCTGGCAATTCATGCATTTGGATATAAACTTTCCAACGTCTCTTTTCATCCCTTCCCAGTAGTAAGTCTGCTTCATGTCTCGATACATCTTATTACCACCGGGATGTATAGTCAGTTTTGAGTGATGACATTCTCTAAGCACTTCATCTCTCAAACCATTTACGTTGGGTACAACTAGTCTTCCATTCTTCCGAAGTCATCCATCTCGATCAAGCCCATACACATTCATCTCCTCACCGTCGATGTTCATCTCTAACTTGGAGATGATTTCCAATAGATTAGGATCGTCCCTCTAATTGGAACCTATCCGCTCTATCAAAGTGGGTCTGATCGTCAAACTAGCTAGCATGACTGGGTCCAATTCGCACCTTGGTCTGAAATCAAACCCCACGATATACTCCAGTTGCTTCCACTCAAGAAACATAGCCCCTAAACTGGCATGTCTCCTACTCAAGGCATCGTCTACCGCATTACCTTTCCCAGGTGTGTATGCGATATCAAAATCATACAAAGCCAAGAACTCTAACCATCTCTGTTGACGGAGATTCAGATCTTTCCGAGAGAAAAGATACTTTAACGATTTATGATCAGTAAACAACTCAAATCTTTCTCCCAAGAGATAGTGTCTCCACATCTTCAGCACAAACACGATCGCTGCTAATTCCAAATCATGGGTAGGATACTTCTTCTCATGCGGCTTTAGCTGTCGACTAGCATAAGCTACAACCCTACCTCCTTGCATCAATACAGCACCCAGTCTGGTACCACAAGCATCCGTGTATACCGTCATCTCTTCATTCCCTTTAGGAATGACTAACACTGGCGCACGCGTCAACCTTTCCTTTAGACTCTTGAATGCATCCTCACACACTCCGTCCCAGACGAAGGACTGATTCTTCTTAGTCAATTAAGTCAACGGTGCTACTATCTTGGAGAAGTCCTGGATAAACTTACGATAATATCCAACTAATCCCAAGAAACTTCTCACATCTGTTGCATTCTTGGGTGTAGGCCAATCCTGTACCGTGGCCACCTTCGCAGGGTCCACGGCAATACCACTCTCTGAAACAACATGACCCAAGAATCTCACTTCCCTTCTCCAAAAATGACACTTAGAGAATTTCGCTTTCAATTGGTGTTTCCTCAACACCTCCATCACTATCCTCAGGTGTCCCTTGTGTTCCTCCTCTGTCCTTGAGTAAACAAGGATATCATCCACGAACACAAGAACAAACTTATTCAACTGATCTCTGAATACTCGATTCATAAGATCCACAAAGTAGGCTGGTGCATTGGTCAACCCAAATGGCATGACCAACCACTCATAAAATCCAGACGGCGTCCTAAATGCCGTTTTCGGAACACTCTCATCTGCTACTCGAAGCTGATGAAATCCTGTCGCGAGGTCCAACTGGGAGAACACTCTTGCTCCTTCCAGTTGATCAAACAAATCATCTATCCGCGATAGAGGATACTTATTCTTCCTCATCACCTTATTCAACTCGCGATAATCCACACACAAACGAAGGGAACCATCTGCCTTAGTGGCAAACACAACTGGTGCTCCCCACTCGGAGACACTCCTTCTAATAAATCCCTTCTTCAAAAGATTGCTGATTTGCACCTCGAGCTCTCGCTTCTCCCTTGGTGCCATGCGACGAAGTGGCATCACTATAGGTCTGGCATCTTTCACTAAATCAATACGGAACTCAATCTCTCGGTGTGGTGGAAGCCCGGTCACCTCCTCGAAGACGCCCGGATACTGGCCAACCACGGGCACATCTGACAACTCATCCTGCGGGATGTCGAGGGAATTTACAAAACTAGCCATAACCCCATCACTAGGTAGACTACCAAACACTACCCTCTGCCCATCATCCGCCCTCACTGTCACCAAAAAGCCTTCACAGTCTACCACCACCCCGTATCTTTGGAGCCAACCGACTCCCAATATAATGCCATACCCAGTAAAGCCCAAAACAAAGCAATCACAAACAAACATACATCCATGACTCGATAAGACCAAATTTCTGCAAATCATACTAAGACTAGTCGAACCACCAATCGGGTTCTTCACAACCAATGGTCTATCGACTATCTCGGGTTCCAGTCCCAACCTATCTACTAGGTCACTAGATATGAAGGAACGGGAAGCCCCAGTATCAAACAAAACTCGAACTGGTACATCATAAATAGAAAGCATACCTTGAATAACAACATTCTTTCCTTTCTCCGCCGCAGTTGGGGCATTCGACGAAGAAGGAACAGCATCAATAGCATATGCTTTTACAATCTGCTTCTCCTTAAGAGGCTGCGGACACTTATCCTTGAAATGTCCCACTTGACCACAGTTGAAGCACTTCTTATCCGCTGGCTTGGCCCGACAATCTTTAGCATAATGGCCCTTCTTACCACAGCTGAAGCACTCAACATCCTTCTTGCTCTTTTTATGACCACCCTTAGATTGGTCTTGCTTCCTCTTATTCTGAGAATTATTCTTGCCTCCACCACCTACTTGCGGCTTTGGCCCTTCTGCAGATGCAGCCTCAGTCTTGACTTAGGGTAAAGACTCTCTGATCTCAAAGCTTTCCCCACAATCGATTCAAAAGTCTCATCGATGTGATTGATGAGCCTTTCCCCCAAGTATCCATCCGAACCAGTAATGAACTTCTCATTCTTCTTCTCAGGAGTGTCAATGAGAGACAGTCCATACTTCGACAAAGTGTCGAACTCAGCAATATAGTCAGAAACTGCCCTTCCGTTCTGCTTGAGTTCCAAGAACCTCTTGAACAACACTGACTTCTGGGCAGCTGGAATAAACTTCTCGCTAAAGCGAGCCTTGAGCTGAACCCAAGTAACCTGATCCTCTGGAGTAGCTGTTCTAACGGCATTCCACCAATTCATCGCTCGCCCTTGCAGCTAACGAGACGCTAGCCTTCTCTTCATCGCATCCTCAAGACCCAAGTCATCAAAGATACGATCACAGCTATCCATCCAGTCTTGAACATCTGTGGCCGACTCCGTCCCGTGGAACGACTTCCCACCAAGGTTAGTGTAATCCTTGCACAACTTGGTGAAATCGACCCTAGGCGCCTGCACTACTGGGCCAGCACCGACTCCGGGATTGGGAGCTGCCCCTTGAACTTCTCTAAGCATGTCTCTCATGAGGTCAGTAAACATCGCCCTCATGTCAGCAGCATTCCCCTGGTTGGTTCCTCTACCAGCACCCCTCGTGTCTCGGCTCATCGTCAATCTGAAAAAGGGAAACGATTAATGACCCCATAGTGGTGCCAGTGCAGTGCAACTTCATTCTTATACTACTAATAGTATATATATATATATATACATAGCTTTTGAAAACCAAAGTAATCACAAATACGCGCTCTTATATACGTACTATCTCTCCCTAGTGTCTTTCCCTAGGTTGACTACGCAACCTAGAGCTCTGATACCAAGTGTGACGGCCCGCCCCACACCAACCGACATTTACTCCAAAGGTGCGCTGTACACATGTCCAGTTAGCACGGAACGGGTCGCCAGAAGGAAAAAGAAGAAGGAGATGAACTAACAAAGAACCTGTAGAATGTCTCACAGCGCATAGAACAAAATATAATAATAACATACTTGACATAAAACAGGAGAGACAATGCATAAGCTAAAAACCAGAACTAAGCATCATAGCAGCGGAAATCCAAAATATAGCTTATTACAACTTTCCAACTATCTCAAAGCAAAAGTAAGATAAGGGAGGTACGCTAATAATGCCCAAGTAGCGACCACCAACGACACAGGGAGAATATATATCATACGTGGAAGCCTCCTGCCCGCCTCTGAATCAGCTACTTGCGCACCACCAGCTAACCTGTCTCTAGTCTGCTCGTGTGAGCACCCAGAGTAATAAGATGAGACATAAAACTCTAGGTCAGACATAAAGCCTGATATGTGCGATAAGCATCTAAAGTGAACAATAACAGGTAGACTAAAACATACCTGAACCTGGACCTGCAACCAAAGAGTTAGCACTACATACTGTACAACACTCTAAGGTGCCATATCAAACGGTATAAAGATACAGAGGTGGGGGAGGTGTACATGTCATAGTGATGGCAAACAATCAAACATAGCATCCATCCTTACATCTCTCACTCAGTGCGTAAAGCATACGATATTCACCACTTCGATCACCCACCCTTGCCACGATCACTTTGCCCCATGAAGTCATAAATGGCTTCACTGCACTGATAACGTAGCCACTAATCCTTCGCTATGTCCACTTGCCCCATGGAGTTATTCACCCCATCTGCGCTGGCTCATAGCCTTACCAATCCTTACTGTGTCCACTTGCCTCATGGAGTTATTCACCCCATCTGTGCTGGCTCATAGTCTTACCAGTCCTTTACTATGTCCACTTGCCCCATGGAGTTATTCACCCCATCTGCGCTGGCTCATAGTCTTACTACGCATCACCTTGCCCCTCAAGTCATAATGACTCTACTGCACTGATAACGTAGTTTTGCTACCATCACCTTGCCCCTCGAGTCGCAATGACTCTACTGCACTGATAAGTAGCCCATCATTCATTTTTAGTGGTGAATCGAAGTTATGAACGTCGACAACTCCTTAGCACACGTCCCGCAGCAAAGTCCAACCATGAAGTGAACTCATCGGTTCCCAACTGGATCCTGAGCTCTAACTTCCCATATTGGACTACCTTTGCATCACGGGTTATTGGTCAATACTGGGTCGGGTCGGGTTCCTCCTCAAGCCATCGGTTCGGGTCGGGTGTCCTCCATCGGTTCGGGTCAGGTCTTCTTCTGGTACGGTTCGGGTCGAGTGGTTCTCCTCGGGTCGGGTCGGGTGTCTCTGGGTCGGGTCGGGTGCCATCTCCCCTCCAGTTCGCGCTTCCGCTCCGATCCGCTTCCTCATCCTTCACATGCTCCGATCCGATCCATCCTCCTCTGTCCACTCTGATCCCTCCTCCTTAATCCGATCCGATCCCAGTTCAGTAAGCATGGCCTTCCTTTTTGCCAATTTTCTCAAGTGTCAGGTTCTGATCTGATCGAATCCCTTGCCCAGTTCAACATATCCGATCCGAGCCCCCATATCCGATCCGATCCGAAACTTGCACTGTTTTCTGAAATTGTTCCAGCAAGTGTTTACGCCATTCGACGACGTTTTCGACCATTCTAACTATTGAAATCAATCACAAAGCATATCATACAGTCATAGCAACATGCATAATCAACCACAAACATCAATATGATAAGTTAAAATGGATCAAACATACCCAAAACCCCATATTTCCCCTTAAGCATGTTTAGGTGAAACTAATGATAGGATTAGCAAAACTTAACCAAATTAACCCAAATTCATATCAGCGGTCTAAAATATCATTTAGGAATTTATGAACATTTTTCCCGAATTTATTAGTGTATAAATTCGCTAATTAACACTAATTACCCTTAACTAGCCATAATTAGTGTAAAACTATGCAAATCACTCACCTTAGCCACAAATAAACTAAGATCTGAAATAAATCTCTGATTTGATGTGAATCCCAATGCTAAACAGCAGCTCCAATGTTGCCTTGGTGTAGATCTTTCTTGATTAGAGGTTGCTAAGCCAAATCCTTGACCAAAAGATGATTTGGAGGCGATTTAGAGGTTGGAGGCCATTTTTAGGGTTCCTTGGTGATAAGTGGAGGTTAGAAAACTGAAATGGAATGATTCTCCATCTCATTTCAGCCTTCTCATAACCCCAATCCCGAAATGGGTTATGGGCCTACTCACTAATCATCCGATTTGGCCCGGTTAAGCAGTTTTTCACCCTCCAAACCTTATTTCAGCCATATCTCCCAAACGGTAAGTCCGTTTGGCTATTATGACCACTCTACGGAAAGGTAAACCATCAAACGAATCCAATGGAAGTGGTTTCAGGTCAAAATTCCTTTCCAATCAAAAGTTATGGCCAAAACAGTACCAACTAGGGGCAAAATGGTCATTTAAAAATCGACAAAAATCATAAGCATGGGAAATGACTCTAATAGATGTTTCCCAAAATTACATGATCATATGACTTCATATGGGAAAGAAATAAATATCCTACGATCCCCCGATGCGTAGAATACGGGTCGTTACAAGTTTCTATTATTCATTTGTTTATGAGGATGACGATGAGAGCAGGCACTTGTTCTATCATATTGTGGGTGATGGTCTTACTTTGGCTACTAAGGGTCCTAAGGGAGAGGCGAACAAGATGGTTTTCTCTGATGATACCGGGGAGAGGAAACATGTCTAGGGTAACGTTTCTGTAGGGTTCACCTATAAGCAAGCACTTATATTTTCATGCTACGGTCATTTTGAGGATAAGAGATGTATGTTATCCTCTATTCAGGAGGACATATAGATTATTTTTTGTTTGTATAGTATTTTCGCATTCTATCCTACTCTTGCACTTTAATGTTTTGTTACTTACTGTAATGAAAAGTAGACGAGCTACTATAAAAACCTGTTAGCCTTGGCAATTTTTTTTGAAAATGATGTTCTTATTACTTTTAAATAATTAAACATGATTGTTAACGATATTTTTCGTCAACACTAGAATTTGGTCTACGGAAATGGACCTAAGAGAATTAAAGGGTTATTTAGCTTCTACAATCTTGAATTAGTTCACCATTTCCTAGATATCAAGGTTTTAAGCCCAAAGATTAGTTACTTTTCCCTCAAGTGGTGAGTATCACGCTTACGAGACTCAAAAACCAACAGTTACCTTGGGATAAGGGTTCCCTAACAGCAATGCAAGTTAGAAAGCTAAACAGCTTGTAGAAAAGTATTTTGTGTAGTTTGATTTGTGTAGAAAGCACTTCCATGGAGAGGCTTTGAGGAAATCATTAGCATAAGCATTAAGGAAATTCATGAAATCAATCTCAAGTGTCAATTCTCTCTTTATGGATTGCTTTGTTGAGTACATAGGAGTTTCTACATAAAATCCACAAATCAATTTAGAAATTAGGGTTCACTCTCTAAGAAAATAAATGCAAGAGTTGAGAACGAGAAAAGTCCCCCTAAAATGAGACTCCTGAGGTCTTATTTATAGACAAATTGGGCCTCATATTGGTACCGATCTAACAGGAGCTTATTTGGAGCGCTTTCGGCTTCGGAAATGAGGAAAGTGCTTGGTGTCGGCCGCTTCTTTAACTTTCGGTGTTGGTTATTGAGTTTTGGCCTCCCATATTCTGGACATTGCTCTTACCTTTCGGTCTTGGTAATAAGGTCTAGTTCCGATAGCCATTTTTGGACTTTATCTTGCTTTCATGGTTTTTGACTTTGATATCGACACTAAGCAGGTTAGTGTGGATGACCCTTCCTTTCACTATCTTTGACTTGATTTAGCATCCTCTAAGAGTTACTTTTGGACTTCAACCTTCGGTATCGGCTTTCTTTCCTCCTATAAGCTCTGTTATTGGGTTTCCTTGGCTTTCGGAGCACATCTTTCGATCCTTAGTCACTCGTGAATCAAGTTATGGTTTCAATTGTGTATCAATACCAAGTAGATGGTGTGGATAGCCTCGATAGAAAACCTTGCTTTACTAGCATTTGAGTGCCTTCAGGTGTCGGTATCGATACTAAGCATGTTAGTATCGATAGCCCCTCTTGCTCTATCGTAGCTTGGTTCCGTATTTAGGTGCTGGATCATCCGATTTCAGTTGTTTCCTATTGGCTGCTTCCGGTTTTGGCTACTTTTGTAGTTTGATGTCGAGTTGTGTGCTCTTGGAATTGAAGCTGGACTAATGACTTTCGGAATTAATCGTTCACTTTTCACATGTTGCTTCAGGAATTACCATGCCATCATCTTCTTTGTGTTGGCACTGAGTTTGTGCGGCTTGTGTTGGCGCCGATAGCATGTGAATCCAATCTTCCTCTTCTTGCTTTCGTCATAGGGGATTTCAGTGATTTGGTGTTTTGTGCTTTTGAGACTGAACCTTGTTGTGCTCTGATACCCCTTCGCCAATCTCTGGTTTCGATGTAGAAATTCGGTAGTAACACTTGTCGAAACTGATAATACTCATGTTTCCGATCATCATTTACTACTTTCGATATCGTTTTGCATGATACCCCTTCACATCAGCGTGCTTTCAGTGTCGAATTCTGGTAGTAACAATGATTATCTAAGTAATAAAACCATATTGAATCAAGCTAATAATTATTTTTAAATATTGGCATTCTACCAAGCTAGTTATATCATTTTTTTCTTATATTCTCCGATCACGCATATAATACTTCAAGACGTCTTTTATATTATCACTAATATTCTTCCTCAATCGCCATGACACTTAAATTTTTAAAGAATTCTAGATTTATATCAATTTAAATCCTATATATTCCTTTAATGGAAGTGCTTAAATTTCAAGGTTGTTACAGGTTCCAGTAAGAATGCTTCGTTGTTGTGTGGTTGAGATGCAACATTAAACTTTTGTCCAAGAGAAAAAGTAATAAAGAATCTTGTTAGCCACCAAAGCTTAAGTTTTTACTTTTCCATTAAAACATTTTTTTATATCATTCAAGTCAAACTTTCCAGTAGAATGCCAAGGCAAAAAGGGAGGTGGGACAAGTAGTCGGGAAAGCAACTCAGTGTTGGTTAAGAAAAAGAACAGAAATTTCCTCTACAATGCAAAGATTAGACAAGCACCTAGCCCAGACGAAAAAAATAAATTCATAGTAAAAAAACGTACAAGAAGGAATCAATGTACATAAATCATAGAAAACTTGCAGTATGCGACCCTAACGACTTTTTAAGTGTCAAATATTTTAAGCAAATTATGATGTCGATAGGTGTTTTAATTGGATTTATTTATTGATTGGGCTTAACATAATTTTGAGGCTCATTATGGGCTTTCTTAAGTTGGCTATAGGGTAATAATAGAAGGTTGGCCATTTAGATAGCCAAAAACGGAGAAATTTTGAGTTTAAAAAAGAAAGAATGGGTAAGAGTTAAATAAGGATCTTAGTCTCTTATCTTTCTTTTATTTATTCTTTCCAAACCCATTTTAGATTTCATTGTTATTCCTCCATACAAGGTCGGTATCCCTCTTCTATAGATACTCACAACCGTATATTATATACGTGTTTATACTATATATAAAAATATAACTATATTTATGAGAAAAATATAATATTGAATTTGTTGAAAAAGACACTTTAAACAAGCTTAGATAAATTTAGACTATATGGTCCCAATAAGATCACAGAATATGTTTACTGAAATTTACCAAATTACTCCATTGCAAGTTGACCGATTTCCAGCAATGGCATCAGAACCAAATATAATTGAATAGAAATGAAAATTAAAATTGATATTAGGAATATAAATCCAAGTTTCTTTCTATGGCTTTACATAAACTAAAATATGTATATCTTAATTTATTGATTTAATTTTTTGGTAGAAACAGAAAAATGAAGAATCCAACTCTTGGCAATTCTAATATTAAACTTGTAAAATTAAGTCAATGGAAGAATCTGAACACGTATTTAATACACTCAGTGCAACCTTTGCAAAAGGAATAGAGTATATGTTCAACTTTGGTTATATTTTAAAGGTAAATGTTTAAAAATTTGTAAGACTTCACTCTCATATTTTTACTAACTGGAAGTATGTATGAATTGACTTATAATAATGATGTCGTAGCAACGGTCACCCAAAACATTTCTCCATGTGATATATGAGTGGATAGTACCTATTGCTATTAAATTTGAATTCAAACACCAATCCAAAGCCAAACTCACAAACATCGCGGACGACGGATCGTTGATAGATTTGCAAAAATATTTAATTCAAAATATATCAAATCTCCAAAACAGCAAGTAACCAATTCAAAATAACCAATATTAATCACAAGCATTCAATAATAACTAATAGCAATGAACATAAAGCATGTATCGAATTCAAAGTGGTTCTACTAACGATTTGTCAGTATACATCCACTTTAGAGAGAAATTTTTATTACCACAATGATAAGAGTATACAAGATTGATATAATGATCACCGATAATCAATGTACACTGCACCAAAAACGTCGATTTGCAACGGCATTAGGCCGTTGCAAATTGATTTTGCAATGGCTCTTAGCCGTTGCAAAATAATGCATTGCTAAAAAATTGCAACGATCCAGAGCCGTTGCAATTTTTTACTTTTGCAACGAATTTAGACCGTTGCAATTCTCCAATTTGCAACGGCTTAAGTCTGTTGCTTATTTTAGCTTAGCAACGGCTAAAAGCCGTTGCTAATTCACATAATATTAAAAAAAGAAAATTATCCTCCTCCTTCGTAAGTTTCTGTTCAGTACAAACGGTTACAGATTTGACATGATGTCACAAAAGAAATATCAATAAACTGAAATCTAATAAATTCAACATAAAGATCAAATCTAACAACAAACTAATTTTAAAGTTCAACAATATAATATTACAAACTTAAAAGTCTTAACAGTTTGCAGCGGAAAACGTAATATTAACGTACACTCCAAGTTCCATAGCAGTAGCCAAAAAAAATAGTACGGTACATTTCAACTTCACAACCATAATATTACAATATTAATTGTTCATATATGTCATTCATTACGTAATAGTATTGTTGCTTAATTTCTTCTTGAGCAATCACCGGAAATCAGCAATCTAACATTGTTGAAAGACAAATTTTCAGATTTGTAAAGTCATATTCATAATAATACATGTGCTAAATTAATACAGAGATAAGAAATGAGTAATTAAGTAAGGCTTACAAGAGCATCATCCACATCAACAACTATTTGAGTTGATCTAGCACTCCATGTCAATGGGGTTTTGTCTACTGCTGCATAAGCTAAAGATTTATTAACAAAGTATAACTTATTTTAACTACTGATTTTTGACCGATACATTTTCTACATGGAAAATCATAGCATTGAATTTGGTCTGAGACTACTAATCGCAACAACAAGCATTGAATATGTAACTCTATGTTCCAATAAATATTTTCATAGATACTACTTACACCGGCTCTTTACAGAACGCAGGCCCAGACTCCTAATTCTCCTACTGCATATAAAGGAGTTTTTCCTAACCTTCTCAAAGTCGTGGCAGAAACAAATCAATGTAAGGTATGTGTGTGTAAGATTTAAATGTAGTGGTCCACAAATGTAGTGGTTATATAGATTTAAATCAATTCAGGGGATATATAGATGCTTATCTTGTTGCTTATAATCAAACCAAAAGGTGATTGTTCTCTTGTGTTAAGAAACGGAAACATATGGATTCGTATATTGTAAGTCATTTTCTTGTTCGTCTACAGAACTGATTAGGCATAGAATACAGACGTGAGTACATGTGATATCTTCCAGCATCGCTAATGAATAGCATTTATGGATAACTGAAATACAAACAATTCAGGGGAAACCAAAACAATGACCATCGACAGTAGAGCTAATACACAAGCAAGTTCCAGTATCCGGTGATGTTAATTCAGTTGATCAGTGTACCATAGGTTATTTACGGCCAGTTTGGATGGTTGCTAATAAGCAACTTTTTAGATTTTAAAAAGCTAAAGTAGAAAAGCCCACATGTATGCAAAGAAAAATTAGGCTTTTAGATATTGCTTTTTTGCTTATTTGAAAAACTTTTTTTATTTGCTTTCGACTTCCGTGATTTATTAAAAAAATGACTTCCAGGCCACGTTTATTTCTACTCAACCAGATTAGGGTTTCGACGATTTTCTATCAAATCGACTTGGTGCTTATTCTTTTCAATATTTCGGGAAACGGTACCATTTTTCTTCTCTAATTTGTTGTCAAGGCTCTCAATCTACTACGATTTCATTTATTTATTCTTCGTTCGATTGACAAAGACGATTTCATTGGAGAAAGGCTGTAGTTTGTACCAGTTCAATTCTTTCCATTACTTAACTTGATGTAATTCATGTTAAGAATCTACATACACAGCTTAGAGCTCCGGCAAGTTGATTGAAATTAGCTTGTTTTCTTCATACCATAATTTAGTACTCATATTCAATATGAGGTGTAGTTGCTAAGGTGGTGGATGTTTAGTGTAGAACCACAAACCATCCGCTATTTTTTAGATATTTAGTGTAGAACACTTGACTCGCTTCTGACGCTAGAATAAATGGTTCATCTTTCATCCTATCTTTGTGTAACGGCTGGAAATTTCCGACCCCTCAGGAGTCGGAAATTCCGAGACGTTAGTGAAAGAATTCAGAAGGTGAGAAAGAAAAGATAGAACTAATAGAATAGAAGAAGAAGAACATCAGAATCATCAGAGTAACACGAATCTCACAGCGGAACGAATAACATATAATATATAACATAACTTTGAAGTAAACAGTTATATATATACAATAGCACTTATCAGAGTACAACACTTACAACACAGCGGAAATAACTATAGCTATAAAATCTTGCAGCCTCCTGCTCCAAGCTCTCCAAGTATATCTGTAAATCCCGACTACTTGACTGCCCGTACAAATTTAGGCACCCAAGAGTTTAGGGAAAACAACAAAGTAAACTCCGGGTCAGTCATGGGACTGGTATGAGTAAAACAGTTTAAAACAAGTATAGGGTATGTCATAAGACCACGCCGTGAATACGGAACGGGTTTTTCCTTATGAGTATCTGAACAACTTTGACAAGCAATATCATTGTGATATTATAATAATGTCTAAGTACAAATAGATATCAATCTAGCAGAAACGCTTGCATCTCACGTTCTACATACATAGTATAAAATCATAAACCGCAGGGCGCTTATTGAAGATTGGATTCCAACAGACAAGGTATGGGAGCACCTTCTGAATAGTGTACTCTAGAGGTGATACACTCAGGGTTCAACAAGAACGTCTTGCAACCCGGCCACACATGACCGCTCACTCATTTAGCTTGAGTGTCGCGAATATATTGCCACCACGGTTGTAGGCCATCAAACCGTCATCCGAAGATACAGAATCAAAAAGAAGTATAAATATGAATATTCTCTAGATCGGTGACAATACACCCTGCTTGGGTATGACCCAACTAGCCATGCTGCCTTGCCCAACTTTTGTTACTTCCCGGTGTGAGGCTAGAAGCTACGTCTATCTTCAGAACATCTGATCACCATTCACTTTGAATGCCACATCGTCATACCCGCCAAATCACAAATTGACTTATACAAAAATAACACGGGTATATAGCTAAGAGAAACGAATTCCTCCGCCACCAAACGTGAATACGTTTGAACAGATCAACTTACGCGATCCATTGGATATACTCTGTCAGACCTTCTTCCATATACGTTGTCCTGGGACTGGACAAACCGAAGGCACCATTCAGTATATCCATCTTAGTCACTGTTATCTAAGACTTATACAACAGCCCTTGCACTTTACTCCGTCTTCAATTTATCTTTGGCAGATATTGCTCGCAACGCTTATGCCAATACAGAGTGGTTCCTTGGATAATAATCCAACCGGTCTCTCCATATTAACAACGTTAAAATGGTAAAAACTTTGATAGTCTGTGATTCAACTATCAAATGAAAACATGTCGGTGTACAAACAACGATCTTATTTCCAAATGGGAATTCGATCGATCAATCATCATATGTTCATATTTCCTTATTTCATATATTTAGAAAATATATGTTATTAATCATTGGGAAACATTTCCATAGCTTATTTTCACATCACTATTATTTCGCAACTATCAGTCCCTAACTGTAACTAGTATGAGAACAATTCTCTAAGTATCAATTCGGAAGGTCGAAACCAACATCAGATCGTCACTTAGAAAACCGTTCAACTTACCCTCTCCAGTCAGTTTCTGAATTTGCTTAACTCTATTTCTTAAATTCTTATCATGAAAACATTTCATTTTCTATGTTTTAGAAAACATATCTGACTATATTTGGAAAACGTTTCCAAAACTCATTTACGGATTTCCAATGAACGTTGTATAAAACATCGTTTCGCTTAATCCATTTATCGCTTATTCCTTAACTATATTTCAAATCAATCCTTTCTATCAAACCACAACTATTCCTTTGTCAATTCTGAAGTCAATCAAGTTGGGGTATAATTACCTCTCAGACCTTAATTTAACAACGTCCTTTACTGTGAAATAGATGAAGCTCGTCACTCACTTTTCCCAATCGTCTGTTTACGCAAATTCTCGGATTCAGGTTACGAATCTACTTCTTAAATGAAAACGTTTGATTATAACTATAACGTTATAATTCCTACTTCTGCAATATCTCCTAAATTATAACTTTATCTCCTAACTCGAATAATTTAACAGACACCTAATTTCTAAATCAATAACTAAATCTTGATTTAAACCCTGGAAAGTAAATAGTACTTTCCCGAATTCGCTATAATCGAATTCGACGTATAACTCTCTTTCGAGTAATCTCTATTTGATTAACTCTTCTTCGAATAACCTATATTCGATTATCTCTCTTCAAATAACTCATATTCGAAATCTCTCTCTCTCGAATAAGCATTATTCGATCTCTTTCTTTTGAATATGCTATATTCGAAAATCTCCTTTCGATTTACTAATCGATAACTCCTTTCGATCAAACTAAAATCGATAACTCCTTTAACTCTATTCGAATAACTAATATTCGACTAACTCCTTTGGATCGACTCATTTGATTAACTCCTTCGAATAACTAATTCGAATAACTTACCTTCGAATAACCAATATTCGATTTACTCTAACTCGATTAACTTAATTCTAATCGATTTACTCCATTTCGATTCAACTTAATTCAAATCGATTAACTTAACTCAAATTGATTAACTCCTTTCGAATAACTAAATTCGATTTGACTCTAATTGAATAACTAATATTCAATTAACTCTTACGTGTTTAACTCTATTTAAATAAGTAATTCGAATCACTCTAATGTGTTTAACTCTATTCAAATATCTAATTCGAATAACTCATTTCGAATAACTAAATTCGATTAACTCTTTTAACTTTACTCGAATAACTATATTCGATTAACACCTTCTTTCGAATAACTATATTCGATTAACTCTTCGACTAACTCCTTTGGATTAACTAACTTCGAATAACTCCTTTGGATTACTAACTTCGAATAACTCCTTTGGATCAACTAACTTCGAATAACTCCTTTGGATTACTAACTTCGAATAACTCCTTTGGATTAACTAACTTCGAATAACCAATATTCGATAACTACTCTTCGAATAAATAATATTCGGTAACTCTTCTCAAATGAATAACATTTGATTTCCCCACTCGAATAAACTATATTCGATTAACTCTTTTAACTTTACTCGAATAACTATATTCGATTAACACTTTCTTTCGAATAACTATATTCGATTAACTGAACTAATCCACTTAGTTTAACTTAGTTAATTCACTTTGATTAACTCTAACTGATTTACTTAGTTTAACTCAGCTAATTCACTTTGATTAACCCAACTAATTTACTTCGATTAACCAATTAGTTTAACTTGACTAATTCACTTAGTTTGACGCAACTAATTCACTTTGACTTACAAATTAGTTTAACTTAGCTATGTCACTTAGTTTGACGCAACTAATTCACTTTGATTTACCAATTAGTTTGACTTAACTAATTCACTTCGATTAACCGCTTTAGTTTATCTTAACTAATTTACTTTGGTTAACTTAACCAATTACTTTGATTAACTCGACTAACTTGCTTTGGTTAACCTAACAAATTACTTTGTTTAACTCTATTCGAATAACTATATTCGATTTACTCATTTGCTTTCTATTCGAATAACTATATTCGATTTACTCATTTGCTTTCTATTCGAATAACTATATTCGATTAACTCATTTTACTTTAACACTAATCGATTAACTAACATCGATTAACTTCTTTGATAAACTACGTTTTCCGTTACAACTATTTCCTTTTTATAACGTTTACTTACCGTTACAAATATATCCTATTTATAACTTCTATTTACCGTTACAAATATTTCCTATTTATAACGTTTACTTACCGTTACAAATATATCCTATTTATAACTTCTATTTACCGTTACAAATATTTCTATTTATAACGTTTACTTACCGTTACAAATATATCCTATTTATAACTTCTATTTACCATTACAAATATTTCCTATTTATAACTTCTTATTTATCTTCTAAATAAATATTCCTTTATTCTATTTATTTTCTAAATAAATATCCCTTTTATAAAACTCTATTTGTTTTATAAATACTTCCTTTTATAAAACCGTGTTCTTTTTATAAATAATTTCTTTTTTATAAAATCCTGTGATTTTATAAAATTCCTTTATTTCAATATACATTGAAATACTTCTTTAAACATCCCAGGGTTTCTTATGATATTTAAAATATCGAATAACAATGATCAATATCATTTCAACTCCCATAATCCATAACAGATTATATAACACATCATATATCACAATATATGAAAAACAGTAAAATAAATGTTGAGGAATCCAGTTGGATTCCTCCAACCTGTTTCCCTGCATCACAGATGTTAAACAATATAATATAACATCACTTTCAGTTCTATATGATACATTCTGTTAAACAGAATCAATATAGAAATTTAACTAACTGACTAGCAGTTCAATCAAACAGTCAACATACAGTAAATCAGACAATTTCTAACAGTTCTAAAAATACAACATGAAATTATAAACTGTTCAGAGTTAGTGAGATTTACTCACTTTTGCGCGTTAACCGTTAAATAACGGTTTGCGTTCATTTGACTGCAACGGACAATTTATTTCGCCATAAATTGTAACTAGCTCGGATTCACTCCCAGTCAGCTCCATGGTGTAGTGTCCGTCCATACGATCCTAACAGATCTGACCGTTCGTCAATCCTCATACATATGTCGGCCCAAATTGGATCCACGCCTGCTTTTCCAAAAGTGAACAGTGTCTTCTTCCCTTCTTCCTACAAAACGTTTTTCAGCGTGCTTTCCATTTTCATTGACTACACTTGCCATACATCTTGCTCCTTCTATCCTCACGGTTACACAACAAGTTAAAATAAAAACAATACTATCATCCTACTTGCTGACGTCCCATCCCAATATTGAAATAGTGAGACATGCTCCCCTTTTACTCCAGTAACACCCATTACCCCTTTTCCCTCTCGCAACATACTCTAGTGTGCAAAACTGCTCACGTATGTCTCCCATATTCTCTCTCTCCATGTTCAGTTTCGAGTACACCCTGGCATCATCATCGAATTCTCACCACCAGTATCATGTGCTCAACGCAAATAAAACTGACGTTATCAATACCAACTTTATCACAGTACCACTCAAACTCCTTCACAACTCCTCTCCTTGTTCTCGGCTTCACGCAGAAGAACACCCCACCTCCATTTCGTTCCAGACATTTTCCCTTCACTCTTGAAAGCTTCAACTCCCAAAAATCCACAAACAAAGCCTCGTCCCCTTCATCATTTTCCGCCCTCTCACTAACATACTTCATTAGACTTTAACACAGCAAAGCCCTCAAGCATCTCTCTCCTCTCCCATGCAATAACACGTCCGCACCTTGACCCTATGCACCACATTCCCCCTGTCCATTTAGCCTCCGCCTGTACACACTTTCAGCCTCAAGACTCTCTACATGTCCACGTTCGCAACTGATCTCTCTCCCTTCCATTCTTTCTGTCCTCAACTTGCAAGCATTAAAACTCCACGTTCGCACTTTCTGTTTAACGTTCTCATGGCCATTATCCCATCTTTCTTTCCTTGCGTTTAGCTTTAGTTTCCAAGAAAACTATATATGAATATATTCTCCTGGTGCGAAAAGAAGAATGGGGAGGGGGAAAAATAGTGAGGAGCAAACTGTTATAAACGTTTCTGCTGCATATATATAGGTGCGCTCGGTTTTCTTCGTTACTAAGTTTATTTTGTGTGGATGCTTTGATTGCTAGGTTGCGTTTCTTTAAAAAGGTGACGTGTATGTTTTTGAGGACCACAAAGAATCTATGGCCGAGAACAAAGAAGATGTGGTTAGGTTTAGATCACATAATACGTTAGGATATTTTTTTTCTTTTTTATTTAGTAAAGCTATGAACTTCGAATTACTCCACTCCGCTTACGTACGGGCAGCTACGGATAGAAATAAATATACCGTTGAAATCAGCGAGGTGTTAGGATTCCAAAAATATACTAATACCGGTAGGTCGACTCATATTGTGAAACCTCAAAATGTTGATTACAGGGTGCAAAATATTCCAAATAAAAAGTTGCTTATTTAATTAAATAAAAATTACCATAAATTTCTAAAAATTAAATTATCACTACGTCTCAAAAGAACCTTGTCTAAATTCAAACCCGATCTCTAGTTATATCAAATAAACTGTTACGGTTGATAAACGATTCTATAGCGACTATTTTAAAATTTGATTTGGACATAACTCAAAATCTACACGACGAAATCCCGATCTCTCTCTTCCACTAGAAAGATATACTCCACCAGCTCCACACGTTTCTTGTTTCACAGCAATCCGATTTAAAACGAACCCTGTACATCCACTTGAAGTCTAAATCGCCAAATAACGAACTGTCGCGTCGTTACGCGCTCTATTTTAATTATAACATAATTAATACGTTTTAACGTCGATTATTAAATCGATTCGTTATTCAAATTCAATTCTAAACTGAATTGAATATTTTAGCTGATCCAATTCACACAGTATTGTGAATTCGGTGATTTCCGATTATTTCGACATTATAATATATTATTATATTATTTATTTTAATTAAATATTCAATATTATTTAATTCAAGTCATCGATATCGCCCAATCGATATTTAATAATTAAATAAATTAATTATTCGACAGCTAACAAAACGCGCCATTACAGACTTCCCCACTTAAAATAATTTCGTCCTCGAAATTGCTAAGTTAGAGGTTGACCCTATATATTGGAACTCCTAAGATTGGTTTACCCCTTATTTCTGATTTCAACCGAACCACTTAATATCCACTAAAATATTTATTCTTCCGACTAACTAAAATTTTCAAAAATTCTGAAAATTTTCTAACAGTTTACATTTTCGAAAAATTTCGCCATAACCCCCTTTGTACAGCCCTATCGGTAAAACCACAACTCGCCTCTCTAAGCCATCTCCAACCCAAAAGAAAATCAAACAGCCAAGCGGCTTGCCAATTTGGCTCATAAATCTCATGCTTATATCAAAAATAACCTTGTACCTTTTTGTCGGGCATATCAACTCTTATCACTTTCACCTGTTATCAACCCAACATATACCAATGTCATCTCAATCCAACCTTCAACTCAAACACTTGGTGCTATCCAAGTCAAATTCTATTCAAACTCCAATATCAGATTTCAAACTCTTAACCCATCAACTTAATTCCAAATCCAGATGATTCTCTAACCAAATCCCGATTTATTTAACTTGGTTCAAGTTAAATTTTAATCTACTTATTTGTTTTTTTACCATCTTGATTCATTCAACTTAACAAGTTAAATTTTAAATTTCAAGATTTAAATTCCTGGGATTTATTTCAAATCAATTTCAAATCCTAACACCAATTCAAAACCTTTGAATTTCTAAATAACTTGTTTTCTCAACACAATTTGAAAACAAAACCCTTGGTAGTAATCCACCACTTAGAAACTCGAAAATCACACCGACGATGTATCGATCCATCCTCGGAATTATTTTCCAGTCATCCAGGTGAGTTAGATACTATATTTATTTCAAATTGAAAAACATTTCAAAATCTCCCAGGAACTCAAAATTTCCTTATTTTAGTTCCAAATTTTGATTTAAATTCAGATTTACTCATCTGATTTCACTTATATGAATTCCGTTGGTTATGTATAACCCTTTCACTATATAATCTTACTCGATCATAATTACAACCAATATATCTAATATATTAAAATTTTGATATATATATATATATATATATTTCTATATCAAAATATACTTTGGGTAATGTTAAATTTCACTTACCCTCTTTCAAAACATATCGTGACGACCCATCGTATTTGAGTGTTTATTTACTCCTACCGATACAGTGGATCAAACTGATCGACCAGAACTCATAATCAACTCAGCCAATGAATCTCCACAATATAAAACCATTTTTATATCAAATACAAATACGCACTCGTATATATACACTCAATCTCAGTCTAGGGTATCACTAACCCTATCTCTACCGAGTTATGCCACAGAGCCAAGGTAATCACTTAACTTAAGCTCTGATACCAACTGTAACGGATGGAAATTTCCGACCCCTCGGGAGTCGGAAATTCCAAGACGTTAGTGAAAGAATTCAGAAGGTGAGAAAGAAAAGATAGAACTAATAGAATAGAAGAAGAAGAAGAACATCAGAATCGTCAGAGTAACACGAATCTCACAGCGGAACGAATAACATATAATATATAACATAACTTTGAAGTAAACAGTTATATATATACAATAGCACTTATCAGAGTACAACACTTACAACACAGCGGAAATAACTATAGCTATAAAATCTTGCAGCCTCCTGCTCCAAGCTCTCCAAGTATATCTGTAAATCCCGACTACTTGACTGCCCGTACAAATTTAGGCACCCAAGAGTTTAGGGAAAACAACAAAGTAAACTCCGGGTCAGTCATGGGACTGGTATGAGTAAAACAGTTTAAAACAAGTATAGGGTATGTCATAAGACCACGCCGTGAATACGGAACGGGTTTTTCCTTATGAGTATCTGAACAACTTTGACAAGCAATATCATTGTGATATTATAATAATGTCTAAGTACAAATAGATATCAATCTAGCAGAAACGCTTGCATCTCACGTTCTACATACATAGTATAAAATCATAAACCGCAGGGCGCTTATTGAAGATTGGATTCCAACAGACAAGGTATGGGAGCACCTTCTGAATAGTGTACTCTAGAGGTGATACACTCAGGGTTCAACAAGAACGTCTTGCAACCCGGCCACACATGACCGCTCACTCATTTAGCTTGAGTGTCGCGAATATATTGCCACCATGGTTGTAGGCCATCAAACCGTCATCCGAAGATACAGAATCAAAAAGAAGTATAAATATGAATATTCTCTAGATCGGTGACAATACACCCTGCTTGGGTATGACCCAACTAGCCATGCTGCCTAGCCCAACTTTTGTTACTTCCCGGTGTGAGGCTAGAAGCTACGTCTATCTTCAGAACATCTGATCACCATTCACTTTGAATGCCACATCGTCATACCCGCCAAATCACAAATTGACTTATAAAAAAATAACACGGGTATATAGCTAAGAGAAACGAATTCCTCCGCCACCAAACGTGAATACGTTTGAACAGATCAACTTACGCGATCCATTGGATATACTCTGTCAGACCTTCTTCCATATACGTTGTCCTGGGACTGGACAAACCGAAGGCACTATTCAGTATATCCTTCTTAGTCACTGTTATCTAAGACTTATACAACAACCCTTGCACTTTACTCCGTCTTCAATTTATCTTTGGCAGATATTGCTCGCAACGCTTATGCCAATACAGAGTGGTTCCTTGGATAATAATCCAACGGTCTCTCCATATTAACAACGTTCAAATGGTAAAAACTTTGATAGTCTGTGATTCAACTATCAAATGAAAACATGTCGGTGTACAAACAACGATCTTATTTCCAAATGGGAATTCGATCGATCTATCATCATATGTTCATATTTCCTTATTTCATATATTTAGAAAATATATGTTATTAATCATTGGGAAACATTTCCATAGCCTATTTTCACATCACTATTATTTCGCAACTATCAGTCCCTAACTGTAACTAGTATGAAAACAATTCTCTAAGTATCAATTCGGAAGGTCGAAACCAACATCAGATCGTCACTTAGAAAACCGTTCAACTTACCCTCTCCAGTCAGTTTCTGAATTTGCTTAACTCTATTTCTTAAATTCTTATCATGAAAACATTTCATTTTCTATGTTTTAGAAAACATATCTGGCTATATTTGGAAAACGTTTCCAAAACTCATTTACGGATTTCCAATGAACGTTGTATAAAACATCGTTTCGCTTAATCCATTTATCGCTTATTCCTTAACTATATTTCAAATCAATCCTTTCTATCGAACCACAACTATTCCTTTGTCAATTCTGAAGTCAATCAAGTTGGGGTATAATTACCTCTCAGACCTTAATTTAACAACGTCCTTTACTGTGAAATAGATGAAGCTCGTCACTCACTTTTCCCAATCATCTGTTTACGCAAATTCTCGGATTCAGGTTACGAATCTACTTCTTAAATGAAAACGTTTGATTATAACTATAACGTTATAATTCCTACTTCTGCAATATCTCCTAAATTATAACTTTATCTCCTAACTCGAATAATTTAACAGACACCTAATTTCTAAATCAATAACTAAATCTTGATTTAAACCCTGGAAAGTAAATAGTACTTTCCCAAATTCGCTATAATCGAATTCGACGTATAACTCTCTTTCGAGTAATCTCTATTTGATTAACTCTTCTTCGAATAACCTATATTCGATTATCTCTCTTCGAATAACTCATATTCGAAATCTCTCTCTCTCGAATAAGCATTATTCGATCTCTTTCTTTCTTTCGAATATGCTATATTCGAAAATCTCCTTTCGATTTACTAATCAATAACTCCTTTCGATCAAACTAAAATCGATAACTCCTTTAACTCTATTCGAATAACTAATATTCGACTAACTCCTTTGGATCGACTCATTTGATTAACTCCTTCGAATAACTAATTCGAATAACTTACCTTCGAATAACCAATATTCGATTTACTCTAACTCGATTAACTTAATTCTAATCGATTTACTCCATTTCGATTCAACTTAATTCAAATCGATTAACTTAACTCAAATTGATTAACTCCTTTCGAATAACTAAATTCGATTTGACTCTAATTGAATAACTAATATTCAATTAACTCTTACGTGTTTAACTCTATTTAAATAAGTAATTCGAATCACTCTAATGTGTTTAACTCTATTCAAATATCTAATTCGAATAACTCATTTCGAATAACTAAATTCGATTAACTCTTTTAACTTTACTCGAATAACTATATTCGATTAACACCTTCTTTCGAATAACTATATTCGATTAACTCTTCGACTAACTCCTTTGGATTAACTAACTTCGAATAACTCCTTTGGATTACTAACTTCGAATAACTCCTTTGGATCAACTAACTTCGAATAACTCCTTTGGATTACTAACTTCGAATAACTCCTTTGGATTAACTAACTTCGAATAACCAATATTCGATAACTACTCTTCGAATAAATAATATTCGGTAACTCTTCTCAAATGAATAACATTTGATTTCCCCACTCGAATAAACTATATTCGATTAACTCTTTTAACTTTACTCGAATAACTATATTCGATTAACACTTTCTTTCGAATAACTATATTCGATTAACTGAACTAATCCACTTAGTTTAACTTAGTTAATTCACTTTGATTAACTCTAACTGATTTACTTAGTTTAACTCAGCTAATTCACTTTGATTAACCCAACTAATTTACTTCGATTAACTAATTAGTTTAACTTGACTAATTCACTTAGTTTGACGCAACTAATTCACTTTGACTTACAAATTAGTTTAACTTAGCTATGTCACTTAGTTTGACGCAACTAATTCACTTTGATTTACCAATTAGTTTGACTTAACTAATTCACTTCGATTAACTGCTTTAGTTTATCTTAACTAATTTACTTTGGTTAACTTAACCAATTACTTTGATTAACTCGACTAACTTGCTTTGGTTAACCTAACAAATTACTTTGTTTAACTCTATTCGAATAACTATATTCGATTTACTCATTTGCTTTCTATTCGAATAACTATATTCGATTTACTCATTTGCTTTCTATTCGAATAACTATATTCGATTAACTCATTTTACTTTAACACTAATCGATTAACTAACATCGATTAACTTCTTTGATAAACTACGTTTTCCGTTACAACTATTTCCTTTTTATAACGTTTACTTACCGTTACAAATATATCCTATTTATAACTTCTATTTACCGTTACAAATATTTCCTATTTATAACGTTTACTTACCGTTACAAATATATCCTATTTATAACTTCTATTTACCGTTACAAATATTTCCTATTTATAACGTTTACTTACCGTTACAAATATATCCTATTTATAACTTCTATTTACCGTTACAAATATTTCCTATTTATAACTTCTTATTTATCTTCTAAATAAATATTCCATTATTCTATTTATTTTCTAAATAAATATCCCTTTTATAAAACTCTATTTGTTTTATAAATACTTCCTTTTATAAAACCGTGTTCGTTTTATAAATAATTTCTTTTTTATAAAATCCTGTGATTTTATAAAATTCCTTTATTTCAATATACATTGAAATACTTCTTTTAACATCCCAGGGTTTCTTATGATATTTAAAATATCGAATAACAATGATCAATATCATTTCAACTCCCATAATCCATAACAGATTATATAACACATCATATATCACAATATATGAAAAACAGTAAAATAAATGTTGAGGAATCCAGTTGGATTCCTCCAACCTGTTTCCCTACATCACAGATGTTAAACAATATAATATAACATCACTTTCAGTTCTATATGATACATTCTGTTAAATAGAATCAATATAGAAATTTAACTAACTGACTAGCAGTTCAATCAAACAGTCAACATACAGCAAATCAGACAATTTCTAACAGTTCTAAAAATACAACATGAAATTATAAACTGTTCAGAGTTAGTGAGATTTACTCACTTTTGCGCGTTAACCGTTAAATAACGGTTTGCGTTCATTTGACTGCGACGGACAATTTATTTCACCATAAATTGTAACTAGCTCGGATTCACTCCCAGTCAGCTCCATGGTGTAGTGTCCGTCCATACGATCCTAACAGATCTGACCGTTTGTCAATCCTCATACATATGTCGGCCCAAATTGGATCCACGCCTGCTTTTCCAAAAGTGAACAGTGTCTTCTTCCCTTCCTCCTACAAAACGTTTTTCAGCGTGCTTTCCATTTTCATTGACTACACTTGCCATACATCTTGCACCTTCTATCCTCACGGTTACACAGCAAGTTAAAATAAAAACAATACTATCATCCTACTTGCTGACGTCCCATCCCAATATTGAAATAGTGAGACATGCTCCCCTTTTACTCCAGTAACACCCATTACCCCTTTTCCCTCTCGCAACATACTCTAGTGTGCAAAACTGCTCACGTATGTCTCCCATATTCTCTCTCTCCATGTTCAGTTTCGAGTACACCCTGGCATCATCATCGAATTCTCACCACCAGTATCATGTGCTCAACGCAAATAAAACTGACGTTATCAATACCAACTTTATCACAGTACCACTCAAACTCCTTCACAACTCCTCTCCTTGTTCTCGGCTTCACGCAGAAGAACACCCCACCTCCATTTCGTTCCAGATATTTTCCCTTCACTCTTGAAAGCTTCAACTCCCAAAAATCCACAAACAAAGCCACGTCCCCTTCATCATTTTCCGCCCTCTCACTAACATACTTCATTAGACTTTAACACAGCAAAGCCCTCAAGCATCTCTCTCCTCTCCCATGCAATAACACGTCCGCACCTTGACCCTATGCACCACATTCCCCCTGTCCATTTAGCCTCCGCCTATACACACTTTCAGCCTCAAGACTCTCTACATGTCCACGTTCGCAACTGATCTCTCTCCCTTCCATTCTTTCTGTCCTCAACTCGCAAGCATTAAAACTCCACGTTCGCACTTTCTGTTTAACGTTCTCATGGCCATTATCCCATCTTTCTTTCCTTGCGTTTAGCTTTAGTTTCCAAGAAAACAATATATGAATATATTCTCCTGGTGCGAAGAGAAGAATGGGGAGGGGGGAAAATAGTGAGGAGCAAACTGTTATAAACGTTTCTGCTGCATATATATAGGTGCGCTCGGTTTTCTTCGTTACTAAGTTTATTTTGTGTGGATGCTTTGATTGCTAGGTTGCGTTTCTTTAAAAAGGTGACGTGTATGTTTTTGAGGACCACAAAGAATCTATGGCCGAGAACAAAGAAGATGTGGTTAGGTTTAGATCACATAATACGTTAGGATATTTTTTTCTTTTTTATTTAGTAAAGCTATGAACTTCGAATTACTCCACTCCGCTTACGTACGGGCAGCTACGGACAGAAATAAATATACCGTTGAAATCAGCGAGGTGTTAGGATTCCAAAAATATACTAATACCGGTAGGTCGACTCATATTGTGAAACCTCAAAATGTTGATTACAGGGTGCAAAATATTCCAAATAAAAAGTTGCTTATTTAATTAAATAAAAATTACCATAAATTTCTAAAAATTAAATTATCACTACGTCTCAAAAGAACCTTGTCTAAATTCAAACCCGATCTCTAGTTATATCAAATAAACTGTTACGGTTGATAAACGATTCTATAGCGACTGTTTTAAAATTTGATTTGGACATAACTCAAAATCTACACGACGAAATCCCGATCTCTCTCTTCCACTAGAAAGATATACTCCACCAGCTCCACACATTTCTTGTTTCACAGCAATCCGATTTAAAACGAAACCTGTACATCCACTTGAAGTCTAAATCGCCAAATAACGAACTGTCGCGTCGTTACGCGCTCTATTTTAATTATAACATAATTAATACATTTTAACGTCGATTATTAAATCGATTCGTTATTCAAATTCAATTCTAAACTGAATTAAATATTTTAGCTGATCCAATTTACACAGTATTGTGAATTCGGTGATTTCCGATTATTTCGACATTATAATATATTATTATATTATTTATTTTAATTAAATATTCAATATTATTTAATTCAAGTCATCGATATCGCCCAATCGATATTTAATAATTAAATAAATTAATTATTCGACAGCTAACAAAACGCGCCATTACACTTTGGTCTTTAATTTTCCTAAGTTAACGGTAATCAATTTTGAAACAAAATCAATTTTGCAACCATTGACCTTGTCTTCAACCTTCACCCAATCACAATATAAAACCATTTGTTTGAAATAAATGTAATCAAACTCAATTATCTCTTGAATAATTCTGTAATACACTGTTTCTACTTCTTTATAATTTTTATCTTTCCCACTGGCTCTAAATTTTGTAATTGCTCTCATGCATACACCGTTGTCTTGTGTTACCATCCGCCCTTCATAACTTTTTGGAGAAAACGTAAACCCATTTATTTGGTACTTCATATAACTACATTCCTCAAACTTTGGCCCATTCACAAGCCGCCAAAGGGTTGAATCGACATCCTTTGTTTTCACCAACTACAAAAAAATAAAATATGTGAAATGTGATCAATAAGATGTACGATCCATTTAAGTACACACGAAATATTAAATAAGCTTTAATATACGTCGTCACGTAACCATAGAGTAATACTTTGACATGCTTCCACAGACGAAACCCCACTTCGAGGTTGAGATTTAATACTTTTCACATGAGTGTTATACCTCCTGAAACATACACATTTAAAAATATTTATATAAGCTGATTTACAATGGTGAAGATTCATGAATTATTCGTGAACCTACTTCTCTCATTCATCCAATCCATCATGCTTATTGAGGACCCATCTACGAACTTGTTCAAACTGCACTGAGGTTAAGGTTATATCTTTACCATTATCTAGAGGCATCTCACCAGCAAACTCATCATCCTCGTCTAGAAAAGCTTCACGAGTATGTTTATGTGTGCCATCGCCTCCTTTTGGCATGTACTCCATGCAATAAAGACTAGCTTCCTGTACGATATATCCTTTTGCAATACATCCTTCAACATATCTTTTATTGCGCACATATCCTTTATATGTTTTCATCAATCTATGAATGCAAATCGTTATGAATAACTAGTACCTATTTAAATCGAACGATGATAAACAAAAATAAATTTAGTAATTTACCTTTTAAAAGGATACATCCACCTATATCTAACAGGACTGCAAACCAATGCTTCATCGGCTAAATGAACCATAAGGTGGATGCTAATGAAAAAAAAATGCAGGTGGGAAATATTTTTCAAACACACAAATTGCTTCAACCAAAATAGTCTTTACTTTTAAAAGATGTTCTCTGTTGATCACCTTTGAACATAAAATGTTAAAGAATAGACTTATATACGATGTACAACATTACACAGATCCTTATGTTGTGGATAAGAATGCTGAAGCAATACCGGAAGTAATCATTGCATTATGACATGATAATCATGTGACTTCATATTTGTTAATTCAGGAGGATTGATGCTCACATTGTTATTGAAGTTGGAAGAGAATTTACTAGGAACTTTCAGGCTTTTCAAAATGGTGCAAAATCGTAATCTTTCGTCTTTGCTCAAGGCAAAAGCTGCCTCTGGTATGGTTACTTTATTTGTTTCAAGATCTTCCATCATCCATAATTTTTGTTTTATACCCATGATTTTCAAATCCTTACGTGCACTGATGTCATCTTTTGACTTGTCCTTATGACCCATGATTGTGCCGATGAGATGTTCAATGACATTCTTCTCCGTATGCATAACATCAATATTATGTCGGATCAAATTTGCTTTCCAATATGGTAAATCAAAGAGAATGGAACTCCTATACCATGCAGGAACATTGTCAATTTCTTCTTCATTGGTTTTCTTTTTTCGTTTTCAGCCGAGTTTTGGTTTATTTTTATCAACTTTCATCTTAATATTAGCTACCTTCTCTTCAACTTGATAACCATTCAATGATCGTGGAGAACGACGATATTCTTATCAAAGTTTGTTTAATCATCTCGAAACTTGTGCTTGAAAGGAAGAAATCTTCGATGTCCCATGTAACATATCTTCTTACTTTCAGGAAGATAGTAAGAACAAGTATCCTCCCCACATGTAGGACATGCAAAATAGCCATGAGTTGTACACCCCGATAAAGTCCCAAGTGCAGGATGATCATGAATTTCCCACAAAAACCTAGCTCTCATTGTGAACTCAGATTTATTAAATGAGTCATATGCAACGACTCCTTCCCATAATTGTTGTAACTCGTCTACTAATGGTTGCAAATAAACATCAATATCCTTATGTGGTTGTTTTGGGCCAAATCAACAGTGTCAACATTGAAAACTCTCTTTTCATGCACACGGATGGAGGAAGATTATACGGTACTACAATTACTGGCCAACAACTATAACGACTACCCAGAGATGCTTTTGGATTTAAACCATCTGTTGCTAATCCAAGCGTGACATTTCGTGACTCCACAACAAACGTTTTATCAAAAGAATCTGCAGTTCGCCATTGAGAAGAGTCACATAGATGACGCATTACATCTGAATTAGACTTGGCACGACCATGCCAAGTCATAGCATCTGCTATCCATGGTATAGCATATAATCTCCTCAACCTAGGAATTAAAGGGAAATGTCTCAATGTCTTTTGAGGTACTTTAGTAGCTTTTTTATCTTCGTCGAATGTTGTTTTATATCTTCAATCCTTGCAAACTGGACAAAAAACTTTATTTGCGTCATCTTTCCAATATAAAATGCAATCATTAATACATGCATCATAAGTTTTATAATACATCCCAACTTGTTTAATCTTCTTCTTCATGTCAGGATACTTTGTTGGTATTGTGTTACCTTCAAGGATTAATTCCTTTATAAATTCAAGGAGTGCAGTCACACCATTGTTGGAAAAGTTGTACTTCATTTTCAAGTTATTCATCTGGATAATGAAATATGATTTTGTTATCCCTTTTGGACATGAAGGATACAATGGTTCCTTTGCATCATCAAAAAGTGATTTATACTTCCTATTTTGATTGGCCTCCTAATCAACATTAACCACTGGTGATTCCCCACTATTATCTAGCAACAAACTTGTAGGTTAAAAATGATGAAATCTAGCAGCATCATTGACCAAATCTTCCATCCTAGGAAGTTCAGACTCATCGATACTTATTGCTTCTCTAACAGGTTGTTTTTGCTTCCTTGACGACTCTTCTCCATGAAAATGCCAAACGGTACATGATTGGACAGTTCCATATCTAAGCAAATGATAATGAATTTGATCTAATTTCATCTTCATTTTCGCATTGTTGCACCGTGTACAAGGACAAGAATATATTTCCTTATTACCACCATTCTCTACAACAAAATCGATAAACTTCTGCACTCCTTCCACATATCGTGTAGTTCTTCGATTGGATTCTTTCATCCATTATTTTTCCATACTCGAAGACATTGACCTGCTATATATATATATTAAATGTCTTCATTATTTCAATTGGTTTAATATATTACATCATCACATACACAAATATGCAAGTGTCCCTTCTACGTGGTATCCTAATATTATGTATTATTCTCCTATCAATAATAAAGCTAGTTAACTTGTTAAACATGCAAGCAAATTATTATTTAAACATCTTCCTTGAAAATATAAGATAATTTCATGAATTTCTTTTTTAGTTGGTTTTTTAATTATAACCCCAAAACACTTCAATTTTACAACTTAAAAGCTTAATTTTGTTTTCTTTTTCAAATTTGGCTGTTAGAGAAAAATATTCCTAAACTAGCTAATTCATATCCAACAAGTTAGAGAAATGTGGAAGGAACACTAGCAAAGCAGTGAATCAACATTGTTTATGTTGTTAAATGCTGCGCCTTTGCAGCAGCGTCCAGGATCTTATTCACCCAATTACTTAAAGATGATTTCTATGGAAACAAACACAGATATGAAATCACACGCGCAAACATAGAATATTCCACCCAACCACCCTCTTTATTGATTCTCAAAACGAATTTTGTTTACACACACTGGTTCAACAACCAACAATAAATAGACTACAAGAATCAATAACCTTATTGAGAAAGGGAAAAATATCTAGATGACTACAACTCTTGTTGGAGAAGGAGAACAATAAAGAACAACGGCTAAGCCTTGGATTAACTGGAGGCACCAATCATCTCTAGGGCACCAAGCCCTAGAGGCACACAGCCGCCGCTCTATTCAGTCCTACATTAATCCAACCCTATGTGCTGCTTTTATAGGAGAATAGAATGTCTAGGCAAATATCCAATTTGCCCCTTCAATACTTGCATAACAAGTCATAGAAAGACCAAGTCAAATAGCAGAAAACCTGCTCAGACGTCTGACCAATATCTGTCAGACTGTCCATGCTCTCGGGTTACCAAATCCCTGACAACAGACGTCTGACCAAATGCTATCAGACATCTGTGCTGAAACGCAGCAGAAAACTGCTTCTCCTTGCCTTCTCTCTGCTGCTGCTCCATCTCCTCTATCGCCAAGCACATCCACGCCTCGTCTCCATCAACATATGTGATTTTCATGTCACAAATCACAACACTCCACCTTGATATGAAATCACATCATATCAAACAAACTTCCAACACACGTCATCTAGCTCTTTCAATGACACCTTCTCTCAATTAAAACCAACCTCGATTTCTAGGCAACGAGATACACTCCACCTGTTCCGAGTACAGGGACTCAATTGATTTCAGGGCAACAATCACACCCAGTCGATTTGAAAGGACTACGACCACACCTCAATTACAAACACAACCCGTCGCCTGCAAAAGATGCATCTACCACCTGAGTTGCACCGTGCATAAACCAACAGCCTAAAAGTGCTTGCAATACCATCGACACCCGTCTAACACTTGATCTGAGCTCCTTCCTTGATCATCTCGGATCCCTCGAGCATCATCAACATGAAGACCCCTATCGAACACATCAGCAGTGACCAAATTAACCTCTCCACCTTGTTGTGGACTAGGTTCTTCAACCGTCACTCGCCTTCCACATCGACACCCGTCTACCACTTGACCTGAGCTCCTTCATCGATCACTCCTGATCCCTCGAGCATTATCAACGTGTAGACCCATGTCGAAAACATGAACCGAATCACCAAGGTATAGGCAAATCAAACCAATTGCCAACATCTTCGTCTTCTTCCATGTTCCCTCATCCACATCAGAGGTCTTCTCTTTATCTCCATCAACCAAACCATTGAGGCCTTCAAATCCCCAATCAAAATTAGTCATCACCAACAGCGCCATCATATACGACATAAAAAAATCAATTTTTTCAACAAAAAATCAACTTTTTTCAAACAAAAACCAATTTTTCCAATCCAAAATCACTCTAAGCTTTGCGATGATCTAGCTCTGATACCAACTGTTGTGAAATGCTACGCCTTTGCGGAAGCGTCCAGGATCTTATTCACCTAATTACTTGAAGATCATTTCTATGGAAACAAACACAGATATGAAATCACACGCGCAAACACAGAATATTCCACCCAACCACCCTCTTTATTGATTCTCAAAACAAATTTTGTTTACACACACTGGTTCAACAACCAACAATAAACAAACTACAAGAATCACTAACCTTATTGAGAAAGGAAAAGAATATCTAGATGACTATAAATCTTGTTGGAGAAGGAGAACAATGAAGAACTACGGCTAAGCCTTGGATTAACTGGAGGCGCCAATCATCTCTAGAGCACCAAGCCCTAGAGGCACGCAGCCGCCACTCTATTCGATCCTACATTAATCTAACCCTATGTGCTGCTTTTATAGGAGAATAGAGTGCCTAGAAATATACCCAATTTGCCCCTTCAATACTTGCAGAACAAGTCATAGAAAGACCAAGTCAAATAGCAGAAAACCTGCTCAGACGTCTGACCAATATCTGTTAGATGTCTGTCCATGCTCTCGGGTTGCCAAAACCCTGACAACAGACGTCTGACCAAATGCTATCAGACGTCTGTGCTGAAACGCCGCACAAAACTACTTCTCTCTGCTGCTGCTCCATCTCCTCTATCGCCAAGCACATCCACGCTTCGTCTCCATCAACATATGTGATTTTCGTGTCACAAATCACAACAGTTTATATCTAATTACATAGTAAACTCATCCATCTACCATCGCCCGTCTCTTCTATTATCTCATCCGCCTTTGGTCCGTTACCTTCGTTATTCTTTAAATCTTCTCATCTTTTGAAACTAACATTGAAAACTCAAAACTCAGAACACAAAATAAACCAAACACGGCCTTAACATTTTGTTTTTTTACTTTGTTCTCTTCCCATGGAAGAGGAAAAAGCAATACAATTACTTTCTATTCATGCCTAGATTTCAATCAAATTTAATATACCATATTCAAAAAATACAGTTGTTAACAAGCATTCTTACAATAATGTATTTTTGTGGTATAACTAATAATATTTTATTATTTAAAGCATTCTTACAATAATGTCAGAACTAGAATGATTTTAGTATTGTTATTTCTGTCTATCTAACGCTATCAACGTTTTGAAGTTAAGTGAAAAATCAAATATCAAATATTCATAGCTACGATTTTATTTGCTTAAGGTGCTTAGTGAAATCGGTTATGGTTGTTCTTCTATTTTTACTGACATATGTAATTTAGTTTCCTAATATCCAAACCATATCACTATGCTTTATTCAAACTATGACTTCTTTGCAATTACTTTTAATCTGTATCATTGAGAAACATTAAGTTCCATTGGTAAAACATTAAAGAGATATTTGTACTCTCCATTAACCATTAACATTGATATTGCTATATATTTTGAACTTGAAAAAAATTCATATTATTTTAACAGTTACTGACTAATACACTTAACTTGGCTGTGTTTGACTATAATCGATTTGATTGTTTACTGACTAATACATTTAACATTAAAATCGCATACATACGTATAGACTATAGTACCATTTTTGTTTAAAACCCGTTTATATATTTGCAGTTGTTGATTTTCTGAAAACCAAATATACATGGAACTAAGAATTCGTATATACATAAGGTCTTAAATCTTCAAAAATTCTATCTAGAAATCATTCGTATAGATATTATTAAAACCTGTCATATATGCTGTAGGATCTATGCTTTATAAAAATAAAATCTAACAGCATACTTGAACTAATACATTTAACTTGGCTATGTTTGTTTGGTTATTGACTATAATCAGTTTAATTGATTATTGACTAATATATTTGACATTAGAATCACATACATACATATAAACATGGTATATTACACATGTTGTATTTATTTGATCAATATTTGAATGCTAACATTGCACCGGTATGGAAAATTGGATAATGAACAACTACAGAATGCATATAAAGTTTCATGTTTATCAATTGTTGAGTAAGTACTTAATGGGACATGAATCCATGTAGGAGTATATGTATAACTATAAGTTTCACATTAGTAGTTATCATAGTCATAATAAACTATCATCAATTACCATGTAATCCATGTAGGACATCTAATCCATGTAGGAGGTTTGTGTCAATGCAAAATGAACATTTCTTTACACTATCAGAATGAAGAAGAACATTGTCTTCATTGAATATGAGCAGTTGCTTTGGAAATTGAAAATCGAATTTCGAAAGTACGTAAAAGGTTTAGAGAAAAGTGTGCTCCTTTGGAGACTGGGCTCTGGCTGTTGCCCATCCAAAGGGTCTGCATTGTTTATATTGTGTTATTTCCTCGTTTTATCCTCACTCTGAATTTTCGGACTTTCGCCGCATTGAATCCGTTGAACGCTTTAACTATACAGCTTGAAGTAGCCTTTTTTCAATCTACTTTTTAGATCTGGTTTTTCACGTACATAAGGACACAACAGATACAAAGTGCATGACAGTCATGCATTTGTCCTCTTACTTTCTAGTTTTGTGCCTCCCAACAGCTCGCATCCATTTTTGTCCTTTGTTTCTCCAAAAGTGTATCCTATCTTCACAAAATCGCGAAGGTTTAATTTAGCATTCTCGTAAATATCATATTCATTTTGCAATGACACAAAACTCAAAATTCAAAATAAAAATAGGAATAAGAAAAACTTAACCCTAAGGGTGATTTTTAGACGTTTACTCTTAATTTGATTAGACCAAAAGGTGATAAAATTTATTCGAAAACATGAATTTATTATAACCTTAAGTTAAAAAAATAGTTTAGGATGATTCAAATTTTCCTCTCCTTTTTTAATAATATGTATTATGAACAAAAATCATAGGTGTTACATGGTATGCAATAGTTTTGAAAACACGTTAAGGATTACTATTTGCTCATGCCATAGTTTAGTTTTAACAGCCAGTCAGCTTTCTCCTTTTAATTTTTAATTTTTTTAAAAAGAGGTACAAATAATTCCTATTGCTTCGACTGTTTTGCAACAGAGGCCAAAGTACGTACAGTACTAGTTTTTATGTTCAGACAACGAAAAATACTAAAGCGTATAACTGATAAATTCCTACCACTGGTATATAGAATATGCACAACCAAGTAACAAAATACTCAGAATTAGAAGTTGAGTTTACACACAAGAGGAAAACCATTGGAAAGTTTGCCTTTATAAACTTAAAATTAAGGTTAAGATGTGTGTTAGATCGAAATTTGGACCTAACACCCAAATTGTTATGAACTGTAGAGAATTCTAAATGAGGAACAAGGAAAAAGAAAATAACACTCAGAATTTATAGTGGTTCGGCGTTAACGAGCCTACGTCCACTTTATATCTTATTGATTATGCTTTAAAAGCTAGTACAACAGTGATTTCTCTCAATATTTCAGTGGTTTGACAACAATGGCGGACTCAGTATTCACTATTGCCAAAAAGATCCCGAAAAATGCCAAGCTCTGGGCTATTTATAGCTGATTTTGTCAGGCGGATCGCGGATACGTGGCACGAATCCCGAGATTTTCGGATCGCATCGCCACCATTGAAGAAACAGTCAAACTAGCCGTTGTGAACAGGTGTCGTCAGATCCGTGCGATTCGGATCGCTGAAGACCAGCTCGTGGTTGAACGGGTCAGAGGGTTCGGTTCGTCACAAGGGATCGGATCGCCTGGAGGTGACGTTCGTCGACGAGATGGGAGCGATCCGTTCCTGGGCGAGTCGATAGAGCACGATCCATTCCTGGGCGAGACGATGGCGTGCGATCCGTTCCTGGGCGAGACGATGACGTGCGATCCATTCCTGGGCGAGACGATGACGTGCGATCCATTCTTCCACTGTCTTGGGGGACTTGGTTTCCTGATTTCCTTTTATGAATGATCCTGGATGGCTTGGTCAAAAAGCGAGCCAACATTTTGCCCCCTCGAAGTATGTTTTATTGATGATGAAACATGCTTCGAAGATGCTTATGGACTCTCTCCTGAAGGGATGTAAGTTAACAGTCGCATTGGTTCAACTTGAGATTTGCATGAATCGGATCGCCATAGGACGACACGGTCCGATTTGGTCATCTGCTCGTCGCGTGCTGAGTTCCTAGGGTTTTGTGCGATACGGGGCGCATCTTCCTTCGAGTCGCGTCGGGCTCTGAGTTTTGTGGGCCATCATTTCAAAGCGGTCCGTGGGCTTCTTTGCGATTCCATCTTTGGATCGTGGCCTGTGGGGCGCTTCGTGGACCGAATAAGACAAAGGAGGGGAGACAAACGGTCACCTTCTTTGCCTATATAAGCCGACGCTCCCCTCTTCATTCTCCTTCTTTTTCCTCTCTGCTGAATCGTCTCGCGCAAGCTATCGAAAAACGAATCCAACCTTTTAAAACTTTCGAAAATCCAAGAATTCTCTCAGTTTTTAGAAAGGTAACTTTATAGAAAGCACTCTCATACTACTTTCCTGAATTTCTACAGCTGATTCAAGAGAGAAACAATATAAATCCGCTACTTTCTGAATAAGTCACCAAGTCGCCATGGCCATTGAGCGTGGAGCTCAGAACTTGAGGATGGGAAGGAGATGAGGAAGAAGAAGGATGCAGCAGGGGAAGGAAGGCCGACTCGGATCGTGGTCAATGATTGAAGACGGAAGCAAGTGGCGAGACGAAAGATTGAGATGGCAACCAAGGGTCGTATCACGGTAGTCGCAACGGTTCGTGGGGGAGCCTTCCCTTCGTCCGGCGATTCGATGAGGGGCGATCTCTTTGCTCTACGATCCGGAAAGGGGCGATCCCTCTGCCATGCGAGTCGAAGGGGGCGATCCCTCTGCTATGCGAGTCGAAGGTGGCGATCCCTCTGCTATGCGATCTGTCTCACGGCTGGTGATACGAAGAAATTTCAGTCTTTAATCAGCGCCTTGTCGCTACAAAACTCTGGACAGTTAGGATAGAGCCTTGATGTTGATCTTTCTGGACTAAATGACCTCATGATTTGACTGCATATGACGACTAACGACCTTTAATAACCTCGACTGCTTTCATATTTTATTATTGTTTTTAATAATGCGCACACACAAGCACACACAGCAGCACTTGCACACACGGGGGACGGGTAGTGTTGATCTTATCGTTCATATTTTCTCGTCCTAGCAGCAATGTCGAACGACCACTCTTCCTCAAGATCTGTAGCCGAAACGGAATTCGAGACTCCTGAACAACATAATCCTCAAATTCCTTCAATCAATCCAGAAGGTGAAGATTCTGGATCTGAATATGAAGCCACAGAATCAGATCCGACAGAAAGTACGTCATCCAGCAACAACTCCGAGTCTGACGAGCGAGCTCCGGATGAAGTCCCAGGCGCAATCGGGATAGATAAATTCTCTGATTCTTTAGCATCCAAGCTCGACGAGATAAAACTCAAGAGAATCTGCTTAAGACACGGCATTACTTAGGACGATGTCTTGACACCTGGAAGCGAAGACAGACCCCATCTAGCACCGGAAGGGTATATGTCGATCAGTCGGACAATGTGTCTAGTAGGAGCTATTCCTCCGTTCCCTCCAATTGTCATTGAAACTCTGAGACGATTAGGCATTGCCCCGATGCAGCTTCATCCAAACGCCTACGCGTCTCTATACTCTTTATATGTTGCTTATGCGGAGATATTGCACACCGAACTCAAATTCAGAGATCTGGTGTTCTTCTTTCTCTTCAAGCACCGTTCTTCTGCAACTCCCAACTTTTCCTTTTTTGAATCAGTGGCGAACAGGAAAGTTCTGTACGACGGATACAGCAACATCGGGGATCCTAAGTCTGACTGGTTTTACATAAGAAGACAGGCTGGATGCTCACGGAGATGGCTCAAATCAAGTAAATTTTGATCGCCTAGTTGAATATCTTGCTTGGGGAGTCTAAGTAATAACATTCTTCCGCTTTTTCCTTTGTCTTAAACAGATCATGTCTTCCCGAAAACAGAGGGTGCATTATACAACAACCGGTTATCCATTCTTTTGCAAAGCAGATCCGACTTTCTAAGGATTAAAAAATGCATTACGGATGACAACCTTCATAAGCATCGCCTCTTGGATAGGAAATTTGGACTTGGAACTGGCGGCAAACCTTATAAATATGTGCCCCCGACGGAAGGAGAGGGAACTTCACAAGCGGTGGAGACAACCAAATTTCACAAAAGTCCTTCTCCGATAGTCATCCAAGACGACGAAGACTTGAATGTATACAGGGGGGATGAGTCTCGTGGTGATGCGTCGAAGGAACTCCCTACCTCTGCTCCAATGGAAACTGTCGGTGATGACAAATTGACAGAAGAACAGTTATTCGACGAGCTGAATAAAATCCCTTTGCCCGACATTGAATACACGGAAAAAGACTTCGGCGAGGAGCCTTTCTTTTCTGCTCCCGAAGAGGCGACTGATTCAACAAGGGGACGTGAAACGGGCCAGATGAGCCTGTCTCCAGGCCCGGGTCTGTTAGGGGGAATTATATGGGATGCACACCTCACACACACTGCCTGACCATGCACTATTATGTTGTGGATATTCAATGTGATAATATGCTCTTCTTTCCTTTTTTACAGGAGCGATGTCGCGCAGGAAATCTTATTAGTACCGTTCTCTTCGCGAAGGCACCCCCAGCCTTCGTTCGGGTACTGAGCGCCCTCGCGGTCCTTCTCATAAGCCGAGCTCTTCGCAACCTCGATCTCCACCCAAATCAACTTCTACCAGGCCTTCGAGTCATCCAACAATTCCGACCGGGGGGAAGACACTTCCAAAAGAGTTGACTCCTCCAAAGAGTGCGCCTTCCCACAGTCGGTCGTCCAAAAGGCGTCACGAATCCAAAGATGGGGACAGAGATTCATCCAAAGACACTGAGCAAGAGAGAAGTAACATTGTCCCCACCAGCCAACCAGAATTAGCTGCCTCCGGTTCACGGGACTACGTTCACGGTCCTGAAATCCAAGGTAGGCTGGAAAAGCTACGGGAACAATTTCCAGGAATGTTCTTCGATAGGATGGTCTTTGTTCCCGCCTTGGAACCAGTTCCTAAAAACTGGGATAAAGAAGTTATCGGGCATATCCGTCACGTGGCCAAGCAGTACGAGGCGATGAAAAAGCACGCACTTAATCTTTCGGAGGTCATCCGAACACTCGAAATAGAAGCTCACAGGTCTAAAGCAAAACTCGAAAATAATGAAAGGGCTAGGACAAAATTAGAGAAGGATCTGGAAGACGCTCAAGCCCAGCTCGCTTTGGCACAGAGAGACGCCGCAAACTATAAAACTGAATTAGAAAATGCTAAGCAGCGCTTTCATTCAGAACTGGATTCCAATAGCCAGGAAAAAATGGCCTTAAAAAAGGAAGTTGAAGACCTCAGAATGGCCAACATCGAATTGGTAACGGCACAAGGCCATTTTTTGACGGAGAAGGCTGCTTGGGAGGCGGAAAAAGCGATCCTAAAAGAAAGGTTGGCTCTGGCAGAGGCGGAAAAAGTGATTTTGAATGATCAGGTGGCTGACGCGGAGGGACGGGCAGCTCTTGCCGAAAAGAACGTTGATAGCGCCATTGAAATGGCCACTGCCTCCAACAACAGACTCCTTGAAAGAGAGAAAGAAATCGAGGGGTTTGAGGAGATGATCTTTGATTTCCTCGGTCAGGTTCTCAAAACTCGCAATATCTCATGGATCCCGGATTATCATGTTACTTTGGCCAACTTATGGGATGCCATCGTGGAAGGCGAAAAACATAGACTAGGGGTCGAAGAGATCAATGAAGATGAATTGATGAAGAGCGTCCTAAGGGACAACGAGCCTGAGGATCTGGCAGAGGGTCGTCGCTTAATTCTGGCGGAAATGGAGAAGGAGAGAACCACGGCTAAAGGAAAAAGCAAAATTGACGAAGGTTCCAGCTCCGCCCCGAAGTCTAAAACCTCCGAAGTTGAGGAGTATCACCCTGACGATCCGCTAATCCCCTTAGGCTTAACTCCCGTGGTTGTTGGAGCATCCGGATCTACTCAAGAGGGAGTATCTGCTGAAGGTATCTTTCTCTTTTCCCAACAATTTGCTAAAGCGATTGCGAATTGTCGTCGTCTAACAGGACAACCCATTGAATTAGAAATGTGTGTCTCTCATAATGCAGGTGGCGAGCCCGCCGACAAGGGTGTTGGAAAAGAGAGAGAAGTGGAGGAGGGGATCGTCCTGCCGGGTGCAGAAATCAATGTTTCAGAGCGAGTCGAGGCCGCAACAGCTGAAGGAAGCATCTCGGTGCCTAGCGCCGACGTACCCAAAGATGCTGAGACTATCGAGGCTTTAAAAGACTTGGATGGTCGGCATGTGGATGACGAAGAGGATACCACCGGCACCAAGAAGGCCGACGATGATGATGATGAGGAACCCCTGGCCAGCCGAAAAGCCAGACAAGAGAAAGAGTTGGCTTTGAAGAAGGCGGGGGACGAGGCTTTGGATGTGGTCCCTCTTGCAGAGTTCGATCCCAAAACTGGGATGATTATGAAAATCCAGTCCAAGTCCATCAGCCGGCAACTCCATTTTGCAAACGCTGATGACTTCCCGGCTTCCCTCTCCGGCAGAAGCAAGGGAAAAGATGGGGGAGAGGAGACCTCAGAGGAGTCAGACGCTCCCCTCGTGGACAAGCGGAAAAGGAAGAAGGGGGATCCATCTGAAGCCGACAAGGAGAGGCTGGGGAGGTAGAAGCGAGAGAAGATATCAAAGCATAAATAGGATGTTCATTGATATTTTGTCTTTTAAGCTTCCCACTGGCCAGGAAATGTAATTGTGAGACTGGTCCTCACTTTTGTTTCTAACTTGTTTTCACTTTGCTGATTTGCAGTACATAAACAAGGATTTGTTTCTTCTTACATCATTGTGTACCTGTATTCATAGAAACTTTCCACGTTTAGTCGTTAGCCAACTATTAATAATTATAAGTCAGTCAATCAACAGGAAGAAGAATGTTCATGCTATGTTACACTTGTTATATCAAAGTTTAGTGTTCGCATAGGAGCGCGTGATGCCCCCTAATCAATTGTTAGAGTTTTATGCTTGGCGATTCGTTCGTTCCCCGATCCTTCAGCGGGGAAGGAGCTACCTCTCAGTGCTCAATCGGAGACGCCTTTATACTCTCTCTCTCTCTGGAGAGTTAGAGTTCGAGCTCAGCGATTCATTCGCTCCCCGATCCTTCAGCGGGAAAGGAGCTCTTTCTCAGCGCTCAATCGGAGACGCTTTCATACTCTCTCTCTCTCCGGAGAGTTAGAGTTCGAGCTCAGCGATTCATTCGCTCCCCGATCCTTCAGCGGGAAAGGAGCTCTTTCTCAGCGCTCAATCGGAGACGCTTTTATACTCTCTCTCTCTCCGGAGAGTTAGAGTTCGAGCTCAGCGATTTATTCGCTCCCCGATCCTTCAGCGGGAAAGGAGCTCTTTCTCAGCGCTCAATCGGAGACGCTTTTATACTCTCTCTCTCTCCGGAGAGTTAGAGTTCGAGCTCAGCGATTTATTCGCTCCCCGATCCTTCAGCGGGAAAGGAGCTCTTTCTCCGCGCTCAATCGGAGACGCTTTTATACTCTCTCTCTCTCCGGAGAGTTAGAGTTCGAGCTCAGCGATTTGCGATCATGCATGCTCCTCAAACTCGTCTCAGGTTTACATTTTAATCCAAGCTCCGAGGATTAAAACCAGTCGGACAAGCAGCTAGAGCATTTACCAAGGCTTTGGGTTCCTCTGATTAGTTTACGATAGGAATTGTCGGCACTAGACTTCGGGTACCTGCATTATTCACACTGATCTTCATAGGCAAATAAATAAAGACGCAGTAAAGGTAAATGACACACAGTATTTTTATAGTGGTTCGGTCGAATCATGACCTACATCCACTTTATAATCTCTTGCTTTAGGAAATCAGACTGTTCTAGGCAAGTCATGCCCTGTACATAGTAAGAATAGATTTGAAACTTCTCATGTTAGATATGGCCGTAGATGTTGGGCATTCCACACTCTGGGGATCTCCTTTCCATCTACGGTTGCCAGCTTGAAGGTTCCGTTATCAAGCTTGCTGAGAATAGAATACGGTCCTTCCCACTTCGCTCCCATATGAGTTGGGGGTGGAAAGACACGTTTCAGAACCAAGTCTTCGGGTTCCAAGGTTCGGGCTCGTACCTTTTTGTTGTAATATCGGGCGACCTGTTGTTTGCATCTCAGAGCACGCAGGTCGGCTTCATCCCTCTTTTCTTCGATCATATCCAGGGACTCAAGGAGCAATTCATTATTGGACATTGGATCATAATAGGTCACCCGATGAGAAGGTACCTTTATCTCAATCGGGATGACTGCTTCCGTTCCAAAAGCAAGGGAGAACGGGGTATGTCCAGTTGCTGATTTATACGTCGTCCTGTAGGCCCATAGTGCCAAGGGCAATTCGTCAGCCCACATGGCTCTAGCCCGCTTCATTCTTCTTTTCAAAATGGACTTAATTACTTTATTTACAGCTTCGACTTGCCCGTTCGATTGTGGGTGTGCCACAGACGTGTATCGATTCTCGATGTGGTATTTTTGGCAGAAGTTTCTGAATTCAGCACTATCAAATTGAGTTCCGTTGTCTGTTATCATGATTTTGGAATCCCGAATCGACAGATGATGTTTCTCATGATGAAGTTGATCACCCGTTTAGTTGTGATTGTAGTTAGTGGCTCTGCCTCGACCCACTTAGTGAAATAATCTACAGCCACAATGGCGAACTTTGCTCCACCCCTTGCTATGGGGAGACTTCCAATGATATCAATTCCCCACATAGCAAATGGCCACGGACTCATCATTGTTTTTAACTGGCTTGGAGGCGCTCTGGGTATCTTTGAAAATCTCTGGCATGCATCACATCGTCGTGCATATCTTACTGCATCCTTGTTTATGGTAGGCCAGAAGTAACCATGCCGTAATATCTTTTTTGCCAAAGTTTGCCCCCCGGTGTGGTCGCCACATTCGCCTTCGTGGACTTCTTGCAGCACACGTTTGACGTCATCGTGGGCTATACACCGAAGGAGGGGCATTGAATACCCTTGTCTATAAAGGACTCTGCCTTGCAGTACGTATCGGGCGGCTTTACGAATCACTTTACGCCTCTCGCTTTTCCTGGTCGAAAGCGCTCCATCCATTAGGAAATTCTTTATAGGGGTCATCCACGACTCCTTTTCTGGTTCCGTCTCTAGTACTAGGTCGATTTCCATCTGATCAATGCTGGGAGACCGAAGTACTTCAACGGGGGCTAGCCCTATCACTTCAGGATCGTTAGAACTAGCTATCTTTGCCAACTTGTATGCCTGCTGATTTTCTGACCGCGGAATATGAGATATGCTGTAGTGATCAAACTCATTCAGCAGTTCTTTCACTTTCTTTAAGTATAGAATCAACCTTGCACTTTTAGCTTGGAATCTCCCAGTAACTTGGTTCACAACTAACTTGGAATCGCAGAAGATGTTCAGTTTTGTGACTTCTAGCACCTTTGCAATCTTTAATCCGGCTATCAGAGCTTCATATTCAGAATCGTTGTTAGTGGTCTGAAACTCCATTCGGATGGCATAAGTTATCAATCGTTTCTCGGGGGTTTCAAGCACTATTCCAGCGCCGGATATTTCGTTATTTCTAGCACCATCAGTATATAATCTCCAGACATTAGGGTCGAAAAGTAACTTTGAGGGTTCCACTTCTTCGTTTGCTATGTCTTCTTCAGGAACAGTGAATTCTGCTATGAAGTCAGCTATCACTTGCCCCCGAATTGATCGTCTGGGCTGAAAGTTCAAGTCAAATTGACTTAACTCAATATTCCATTTGAGTAATCTTCCAGACGCGTCTGGTCTCTGTAGAACTTGCTTGAGTGGGTGATCAGTATATACGATAATAGGATGTGCTTGAAAGTAGTGCCGAAGTTTTCTGGAGGCAATCAGTAAACTATACGCCAGTTTTTCTATCCGTGGATAATTATGCTCTGCCGCTGTTAATTTTTTGCTCACGTAATACACAGGTCTTTGGACCTTCTCCTCTTCCCTTACCAACGCTGAGCTGACTGCATGAGATGATACTGCCAAATACACGAATAAATCCTCGTGGTCTATTGGTTTAGATAGAATTGGAGGTTTCTCCAAGTGTCTGAGCAAATTCTGAAACGCTTCCACGCAGTCAGGTGTCCATTTAAAGTGGCGTTTTCCTCGCTTTATTAATTCGAAGAATGGGATGCATTTATCCGTAGCCCTGGAGATAAATCTGCTTAGTGCGGCCACTTTTCCGGCAAGGCTTTGCACATCCTTAATTTGCCTAGGTTCCTGAATGTTCCTGATTGCCGTGATCTGGTCCGGATTAATCTCGATACCGCGCGAACTGACAATGAATCCTAAGAATTTTCCAGAAGCAACACCGAATGAACATTTGGTGGGATTGAGTTTCATCTCATACTTTCGAAGAATGCCGAACATCTCTGCCAAGTCAGTAGTGTGTTGAAAGGATTGCTTGGATTTAACCAACATATCGTCGACGTATACTTCCATCGTTTTCCCGATTTGGTTATAAAACATTATGTTGACCAAACGTTGGTACGTAGCGCCTGCATTCTTCAAACCAAAGGGCATTACTACGTAACAATATAATCCCAGATCAGTGATAAAGCTAGTATGCTCTTGGTCCGGAACATGCATCGAAATCTGATTTTATCCTGAATAAGCATCCATGAATGAGAGAAGCTCGTGACCTGCCGTCGAATCTACCAACTGGTCAATTCGAGGTAATGGAAAACTATCTTTGGGACAAGCTTTGTTTAAATCCGAGAAGTCGATACACGTTCGCCACTTCCCGTTGGCCTTCTTTACCAGGACTGGGTTCGAAATCCAATCTGGGTAAGTTGAATCTCTGATAAATCCATTACTCTTTAGCTTCCCAACCTCTTCTTTCAAGGCAGCGGACCTCTCTGGGCCCAGCACTCGCCTTTTTTGCTTTACTGGAGGATGTTTGGGGTTAATGCTCAAAGAATGGCTCATGATTGATGGGGATATCCCGCACATGTCCGCATGGGTCCAAGCGAATACATCCAAGTTATTCTTTAAGAAAATCGTCAATTCTTCGGCAAGAGTCGGACTTAACTGGGATCCAATCTTAAGGACCTTCTCCGGGTCACTGTCATCGATTGGCACATCCACAGTTGCTTCGTTGGGAGTTGCCGTTCTACCCCCGGGTTCTTGATCCTCTCTGGGATCTATATCCTCGGGCATCACTCTAGGCAACTCTCCATCAATTATCCTCTTTGGTTGCTATAAGGTTTCCGCCCCCAAAGGGGGAGGAGTGCCTTTAGTTTCGATATCCCCGCCGTTGCGAAGCAACTTTAATTCGGCAACATAACATGCTCGCGCAGCAACTTGATCCCCTCTGACGATACCAACGCCAGCTTCTGTGGGGAACTTCAATAGCAAGCACCAGGGGGCTATACAGGCTCTGAATTTCGCGAGGGCCGGTCAGCCCAAGAAGGCATTGTATGGCGATTCGACATCCAAAACCACAAAGGGAAGGATTCTCACTCTCTGGCGTTCTCCTTCCCCAAGTGTAACTGGCAATTCTACATAACCCATAGGTGCGGTGGATGCTCCGTTGAATCCACGAATCCATCCTTGGCAGGGCTTCAAGTCTTTTATCTCAAGATTCATCTGGTCAAAGGCTTTTTTGAAAAGGATATTAACGGAACTCCCGTTGTCCACCAGTACCTTATGAACAGTGGCTGGCCCAATGGGTATCGTAATTACAAGTGGATCTTCAGTTGGAGCATGGACTCCGATGCTTTCTCGTTCTCGGAAAATAACGTCATCAGTCATCATCTTCTGCTGCTTCACCGGAACACTGTCCTCGGGGTTGCTACATTCCCCCACTTCGAGGTGTTGTTTGGCTGCGTTGACATATTGATCTAAAGCTTTGGAACTGTGCCCAGCAAGGTAAAGTCCACCGATCACGGTGTTGATTACAATATTCTTTCCCTTTTGCTGAGCAGTTGGCCTAGCAGCAAGTTGATTTTGATTCTGATTCGGGGCCTGCACTGCTTGCCCCCTGTCCCTAGGCGTTACTCTGTATTCGTCTAGCTTCCCTTCTCGAAGCAACCTTTCGACTACGTCCCTCAGGTGATGGCATTCATTCGTCGAATGGCCGTGGATTTGATGAAAGAGGCAAAACTTCTCTGTCTCACGCTCTTTTTCTGTCGACTCTCTAGGAGGTGGCCTCTTATTCTGGAGGACTTCATACGCATCCATGAAGATATTCCCCAGAGAATCATTTATGGGTGTATAACTTTCAAAGGCCCTGGGACGAGTCCTTCTCTGGGAGTCGTTCCCTCGGCCCCTCTTCCGGCTGTTGCCGTTAGCATTGTTATTGTTGTTACCCGGTCGGCGACCACCCTGGTTCTGATTTCCGACGTTAACCTCAACTTTCACCGAGCTGTCTCCAGTCTGTTTAATGGCGACATTGCTCTGAACTTCTTCCTTATCAGTTGTTTTAAGCTTTCGGTTCGCGTATACCTCTTCCCGGCGTAGATGTACATTGGCTTTCTCATAGAATAATTCTCTGGTGTGGGGTGGTTTGCCTGCCAAGTACCTCCCGAATTCAGTGTCCTTATCCACTCCATCAATTAGTGCTGCGACAATGGTCGGCTCATGAGGATCTTTGACCTCAGTGGCGGCCAAATTGAAACGATCCAGGTACATCTTTAGACTTTCGCCTGGTCGCTGTTTGACAAGAAATAGATCGATCACGCTTTTCGTCTTCTGTGCGTAGATACGGAATTGCTCTATGAACTTCTCGCTTAGTTCCCTGAAGCTAGAAATCGATCTTGCCGGCAGGCGAGTAAACCATAGCAAAGCCACGTCCTCCAGGAATATGGGAAACGCTTTACACTTAACCGCGTCAGAAGCGGTGGCAGCAGTCATCGACCAAGAGTATCTCATTAGGTGCTGAACAGGATCAGACCTCCCTGCATATCGGTTCATTTGTGGCATGTTGAAACGCCTTGGAAAAGTTGCATCCAAAATATCGTCAGAAAAAGGAGTATGACTGCGGTCAATCCCCCAATCTTCGTTCCGCTGTCCACGGCTGTCAGCCAAAATCTGGCGAACCATGGCTGCAACGTTTGCACTAGTCAAAGGAGGTTCGGGGTCAGTGCCTCTGGCCCGACGAGGTTCTCTGATCTCTCTTCGGGGGGTAGCTACAAAGTCCGGGGCTTGGACGGGGCCTCGCTGCCCCCTGTTATCATGAGTATGCGTACGGCGACGGGGCTGAGGTGGTCTGTCATGCACAGGACTGTTCACACCTCGAGTCCTGAGGGTCGTTGCTTGACCATCCATATTACGGTCTGTGGGTCTTGCCCCCAATTCTTCTTCTTCTTGTGAGGGCAGGGTCCCGAACCGAAGCTGTTCTATGTTTTCGGCTCTTTTATACGGTCGCCGCGGAGGTCTCGGCGATTCTTCAGATGAAGAGGAATATACTGGAGTGAGTGGACGAACTGGCGATGTTCTTTGCCTTGTCAACTCATCAAGTCTTCTATCCATAGCCGTCAGGTTTTGCCGTAGGATAGAACTTTCCTGCCTTTGGGCGGCTAACTCATCAAATAACCTATCCCACATTTCGACAAAGCGGGAAAGATCCCCCTCAGTGACAGGAGCAGTAGGATCATAGTGGTCATCATCACCCTCCCTTATGGGCAAAGTGCTCGGACCGGGTCGAGCAGAAGCTCCAGGACGATAGGAGTGGGTCATAGGTTCTTTTCCAGGTCGAGTTGTGTTCTGACCATCAGTTCGGGTAGTTGCGGTTCGTGGAGGGCGGTTCGCTGCGCCCCCCTGAGATCGACTCGTGGTCGTGGTGCGCGGAGGCTGCGAGGTGTTGCCCCGGGATCGAGTAACAACCCCTTCAGTAGCACGGATCGTCTCGTTCTCATCGACTCGGAACGAGGTGTTTTCATCGGATCGGATCGCCCCCTGCGCTCCGCGATCCAGAATCTCTTCGTTGCCCAGTTCGTGCACACTCTCCTCGATCGTTTCGTTGGTCTGCGAAACTTTAGATCTTTTTCCAGCCATGATATCCGAATCGCTGGAATCTTCAAGAAAACGAATGACGAAACTTTAAGACTGAGTCTCTCAGTGAAAGCACCAAAAATGTTAGATCGAAATTTAGACCTAACACCCAAATTGTTATGAACTGTAGAGAATTCTAAATGAGGAACAAGGAAAAAGAAAATAACACTCAGAATTTATAGTGGTTCGGCGTTAACGAGCCTACGTCCACTTTATATCTTATTGATTATGCTTTAAAAGCTAGTACAACAGTGATTTCTCTCAATATTTCAGTGGTTTGACAACAATGGCGGACTCAGTATTCACTATTGCCAAAAAGATCCCGAAAAATGCCAAGCTCTAGGCTATTTATAGCTGATTTTGTCAGGCGGATTGCGGACACGTGGCACGAATCCCGAGATTTTCGGATCGCATCGCCACCATTGAAGAAACAGTCAAACTAGCCGTTGTGAACAGGTGTCGTCAGATCCGTGCGATTCGGATCGCTGAAGACCAGCTCGTGGTTGAACGGGTCAGAGGGTTCGGTTCGTCACAAGGGATCGGATCGCCTGGAGGTGACGTTCGTCGACGAGATGGGAGCGATCCGTTCCTGGGCGAGTCGATAGAGCGCGATCCATTCCTGGGCGAGACGATGGCGTGCGATCCGTTCCTGGGCGAGACGATGACGTGCGATCCATTCCTGGGCGAGACGATGACGTGCGATCCATTCTTCCACTATCTTGGGGGACTTGGTTTCCTGATTTCCTTTTATGAATGATCCTGGATGGCTTGGTCAAAAAGCGAGCCAACAATGTGCTTATAATTTGCTTCTTTACAAACGTGAATGATTTTACAAATTTAGAGACAAGTAATCTCAACCACAAGATCTTCCCCTGAATTCCACCTCACACATAAAAATAAACAAATCCTATGGTTCAGATTTTGTGTCTCTAATTCTGTGTTTAATTTTGTATTCCAATAGCCGCTCCCATATATATGGGAAAGTCTATGTAAACATAAAATGTGGACACAAATTTAGACACAAGCAATCTCAACCACAAATATCGAATGTAAATCTCTTGCTAACAACTTAATAAAACATTTCTTTACACTATAATGCTGCTATTGTGTTTTCTATCTTATTTTGTATAATACATTCATAGTCAAATATCATTATTCAAAAGTGCAACCATTAAAATTTAACTATTTATTAAAAAAAACTGCAATAAATAGTTTATTGCATGTTGTTTTCTAGGCTAGTGCTCTCTTATTTATTTTTCACCATGTATTTTCATGTGTTCATTACAGTATTCATTGTCTGTAATAATTTTGTTGTAGGCATATCATCTAATGTTAGGATTGCATGTAGGGGTGTAAATCGGTCGGACCGGACGGAGGTGTGTTCAGTTTCTGTCCTTAAAAAAATCGGACCGAACACGGACCGAACCAAATTGTTTTTGGACAAATTTCGTTGTCCTAATTCGTGTCCTAAACAAAATCGGTCGGACACGATCGGACTAGGTCGGACTCAGTCGGACATGGCTATTTATATCATATTTTGTACATTTTACTAGATTTTCTCTCAACTATACGCCGAATTTCAAGTAATTCGGACGAATTCGGACGAGCCCGGACCGGACATGATTTTTTCTCGTACAAATCTTGTTATTCTAACTCGTGTCCTAAATGAAAATCGGGCGGACTCGGACAGACGTATTCGGTCATGGACACGAACGAACGTCAGACATTCGGACAAAATTTACAGCCCTAATTGCCTGTGCTTTCCACTATTACAAGCAGTGCCTTTCTTTTTATAACTTTCGAAGCATTCAAGACTTCAAGTTTCATATTTTCTAGTTTCTGCTTGGACTCTTGAGATTTAAAGGGACGTACATAATTTTTTTTTTTGTATTTTCTTTTTCCAGTCACGGGGCATGGATGAATATTTCTGTCTGTTATATTAGTATAGTTGGATGTCAATTATGATAATGATTGACATCAGAATCCTAAAGTAAATGCAGAAAATGAGTGCTGAGTCAGTTTAAGCCTCAAAAAAGGACTTGCGGAAAAGGGTCCTAAATCCGAAACATGGCAATGAGTTTTATAGTTAAAACCTGTGAAATGCTTCACATAATTAGTGCAGACAAATATTCGTTTATATGCCAAATTTACTTGTGAACAGTAGGTTAGTTATATGATATATGATTACAAATGATCAACCATCCAGTCTTAACCATCTTAGAATTGTTGGCTAGTACAAAGAATAGAAAAGAAATTAAATGAAGATAGTGTAAAGAGATGTTCATTTTGGATTGACACAAACCTCCTACATGGTAATGACTTTAAACATATAATCCATGTAGGACATCTTAGAAATGACTTTAAACATTTAATAAACTATCATCAGTTACCTCCTTACAAACATACAAAATACTTTACCAGAAATAGATATATTTAAAATCATAGTCGTACAAGCTATTTAAAATAAAGGGAAAAAAAACTAAAACATTGACTCATGACCTCAAAAGAAATAGGGATCCTTACGAAAACAATATGAGGTTTAAAATACTAAACAGGTGTATGAATATAACGGAGCGTAGGTCTGTAAGTACTAAATAAACATATTAGTGTACTTAATAGTATATACGTTACTGTCCTTTTAGTCTGCAGCTCCTTTTATAATCGGAAGTTTGCAAAAGTTTGCAAACTTGGTTCCGAACTTTAAAACAGAAACGAAAACTGTAGATAAAAGTAAAATGCTAGTGCAAAAGTTATTATTATATATTTTCTACAACAACGGTTGTTCCTTTCCTTATGTGAAAGATAGTGGGTGGTAAGAATTTGACTGAAACCTTCCCTCACCTAAGACCCTACAAATGTTCCATACGTATCCGAATGGAAACAAAGTAGCAGAGAGAACATGCCATTACTAATGAGATCCAAATAGATCTGTTTAAATAGTAATGTTGCAAAGAGAGCTATGCATGAAAACGGATCTCTGATCCTATTCTATTTGTTGATTGAGCTTATGCTTAACACAGGAAAGTTCAAGTTGAGATCAACCATAGTACTCATTGCAAACTTGGTATCATTGGAAGCCACAACCTGCAATTTTCTCATAAACCTAAAAAGGTATTCCAATCTGGATCCGCTAGAGTCTGTTGTGAAGTTTTCAATCTGGATCCGCTGATGATTTCGATTAAGGAAAAAGTGTCGATCAAGATATAAGCAGGATAATCCTGGAAAATGTTTTTCGATTGTGAGATCTACGAAAATAGATTTGGAAAGAAGTTTTTGAACAGCGAAATTTTCTTGATTGATTCAAATTGAGTAATAACTTCTAAGAAATCAAAAGGAGATTTCGATCTACCTGCAAACGTTTTCTAAATCTATCTGGAGCCATGTATTGAATTAAGAAAGTGTAAGGGAGGAAGAAATGTGTAACAACACAGAAAATCAGAACCAATTTAAAAATTTATTTTAATAAAATTTGTTAGAAAATGTGTCAGAATATAAAAATTTCATTCCATAATTTAAATTATTAAATTTAAAAAGATTTTTAAATTAAACTATGATGTGATTAATGAGATTTATTAATATATGTTAATATGTTGATTTAAAATAATATGTAGATTCTAAATAAAATAAGTTATGAAAACATACATGTGTATATCTTTAGCCATTTGCTTTAATACTTTCCCTATCTATTAAAAGTGTAATGTTCATCAATTAATAAATTTTTAAATATGAATAGTTGCATTAGTTTACAAGGCCTTCCCCTCATCGGTGTTTCCTTAATGCAACATTCGTTTCTTTTCTTAATTATATTAAATTTGTTTTCCTTTATTTATTAATTTCTTTTCTTTTATATTCATGCATCTTATTTCATTTACATGTTCTCATTCCTTATACTTTCATCCCCTTATTTCCTTTCCCCTTTGGTTTCCCATTATTGTTATTATTATTATTATTAGTATTTATTCTTCCAAAAACAAACAATCCTCACATATATATATATATATTACAGGAAAATATTTACAAGGACAAAACTGAAGGCCTTTTTATCCATAAGGACAGCCCACTAAAATTTTACTCAGAAGGACAATACATTCAAAAATAATTTTGGCCGCTACTTTTATCTTCTCTCTCTCTCACGTCGGCCGCTACTTTCAACTTCTCCTTCTCTCACGTCGTTCTCTTTTTCATCTTAAATCACGAAATCGCAAAATCAGAAAACGGGATATTACGAATTTCAGAAAATAATAAAATCGAAATTCGAAATATAAGGAAAACATCACGAAATCAAAATCGAGAAGAAAATCATTCGAAACCCTAAAAAATTAAAAAAAAATGTCGATCAACAAAATCCAGTGGAAATCACAAGTGAATTGAATAAAAATATTTTTCAAACGTTGGAAACCATAATTGAAGAAGTCGAAATTGTTGAATCAATTTTTTTAGATTGGAAATGTTTTTTTTTCATTTTACCAGTACAGCAGTTCGTAATTATCATTTTTGTATTTTTGTAGTTATCATTTTTTCTGTTTTTAATTTTAAAACATAGCAGCAGTTTTTAGTTATCATTTTTCTATTTTTCTAGTTATCATTTTTCCTATTTTAACTGTAATACATAGCAGCAGTTTTTAGGTATCATTTTTCTATTTTTCTAGTTATCATTTTTCATGTTTTAACTGTGTTATATGTTTTTTTTCATGAGATTTTGGTTGCTGTGTTAATTTTGAAGTTATATTGTTGTATCAGCTTTGAAACTAAGTCAAACTTATTTCAATTTAATCAATCAAATTGTGATATAATTTTTTTTCATTTTTTTATCTTCAAAGCATTGCATCAGTATTTAGGTATCATTTTTCTAATATTTTAGGTATCATTTTTACTGTTTTAGCTATGTTATGTGTTGTTTTCTTGTGATTTTATTACTGTGTTAATTTTGAAGTTATATTGTTGCATCAACTTTTTAACTCAGTCGAATTTATTTAATTTTATACAATCAAACTGTGATGTAAACATTTTTTTCATTAGTTTTTCTTTACAACATTGATGCAGTTTGTAGGTATCAGTTTTCTATTTTTTTAATTATCAGTTTTCATGTTTTAACTGTGTTATGTGTTTTTTTCATGTGATTTTGTTGTTGTGTTAATTTTGCAGTTGTACTGTTGCATTAACTTTGTAACTAAGTCGAACTAATTTCATTTTATTCAATCAAACTTTGAAGTAAACATTTTTTCCATTAATTTTACTTCAAAACATTGAATCAGGTTTTAGGTATAAGTTTCCTATTTTCTTACGTGTCAGTTTTACTATTTTAACTATGTTAATGGTTTTTTCATGTGATTTTTTATTCTGTTATCAGTTTTATAAGTTGGTAGGGCTAAGCTAAAGTTTTTCTCATATTCACAGTTCATGGATATCAGTTTTTTAATATTGTAGGTAAAAAAAGATGCATATAAACATAACACAGAAGTTACACTAAAAATGATAACCAGAAAAATAGAAAAATAATAACTAAAAACTGCTGCTATGTTTTTAAAGTTAAAACAGGAAAAATGATAACTAAAAACAGTTCATGGATATCAGTTTTTTAATATTGTAGGTAAAAAAAAAAGATGCATATAAACATAACACAGAAGTTACACTAAAAATGATAACCAGAAAAGTAGAAAAATGATAACTAAAAACTACTGCTATGTTTTCAAAGTTAAAACAGGAAAAATGATAACTAAAAAAATAGAAAAATGATAACTAAAAACTGCTGCTATGTTTTAAAGTTAAAAACAGGAAAAATGATAACTAAAAAAATACAAAAATGATACCTACGAACTGCTATAGTATTAACGAAAAAAAAAAACATTTCCAAACACAAAAAAAATGTTTCAACAATATCGACTTCTTCATTTGTGTTTTCCATCGTCTGAAAAATATTTTTATTCAATTCGCTTGCGATTTCCAGTGGATTTTTGTTGTTCGAAGGCCTTTTTGGTTTTCTAGGGTTTCTGTTTCGAGCGATTTATGAATTCGAATTTTTGGGTTCGATTGCAATTTCGAATCTGATGTTCTTCTGTTTTTCGGGATTTATGATTTACGATTTGAGATAAGAGCGATAGAGGAAGAAGATGGAGCAGACGAGAATCGATTGCGAAGGGAGAAAATAGAGCGCACGTGAGGAAGAAAGAAGCGGCCGATTTTTTTTTCCAGTGTATTGTCCTTTAGGATAAAATATTAGGCGGCTGTCCTTATGGATAAATTTTAGTGGGCTTTTGTCCTTAAAAAAATTTTCCCCTATATATTATTCCCTTATATATATTCTTATTTACATTGTCTGTGTGTATTTATAGACATTTTCGTTGCCTTATTCTTGTTTGTCCAATTTAATATATTCCCAACAATTATGATATTATATGTTTTAAAATTTAAGAAGACACAAAAATTTATAACGATTAGCATCAAACAATTTATCATGCATTCATTTCTTTTTTTTCCTCTTTCTCTTTGTGATTTATTTTTAAATTAGAAATAATTATTTCCAACTCAGCCTCAGTCAACCACATTTAATTTATTTGTATCTTGCAGATGTTTCCAGTTTTATTCATTTCAATGCATAACTAGAAGCATTTATGGAAGAGGAAAAAAGGGAAAGTTGCCTCCTTAATAAAAGAATAAAATTTGAAATCATATTCAATGGAAATTAAAGACGAGTCATTCATTGCGAGAAGAAAAATGATAATAATAATTGTCGCTTGCGTTTCATTCATGTCCTTTATTTCTTTTATGTTCTCTCTCTTCCTTTCATATGCATATATGCCATATTTTATGCCTTCTATAAATATAAAAAAATTAGTTAGATAAAGAAATCTTTACAAATAATCGGAATAGGTTTGGTGTCACACTTTTTTGGTGCACACGCAAACTATCGAAAATGCCCCTTAAAATATTTGTAAAAAATCATACTGATTTTGTAATATATTGCATCTGCCAAATAGATAGGTCCAGAAAGAGTAGGATCGACAATAATTACTCCATCTTACCCAAGAAAAGCATAAGCAGCATTCTATAGTTTTCCACCGATTTATCGCCACTATTACCAGTCAGTTATCCTTTACGCACTGATATCCTAAATTTCCTCTATGCCATGCACTGATATCCTAAATTTCCTATATGCCACGCAATTTGTTTACATACGCACTAATTTGTTTCCTCCTTTGTTGTCGCAATTTGTTTACATATACGCAGTAATTTATATATAGGGGGAAATAGCATGAAAAAAGCGTATTCAGCATAAATTTCCATTAATTCATTATTTAATATAAACATATATGTACTATATTAATAACTCATTGATTATAATTAACGTACAATTCTTTTTACACTGAAAGATTCCAATCAAGTTAACAAAATTAATGTCAATTTTAAAATGGACCTAAATAATGCATCTCATTTATCAAAAAAGAATTTAATATGTTAAACATTGAATCAAATGAGGCAACAATGCAAAATTTTAGGCAACTGACCAAATAATATGCATGTAAGGAAAAAGGAATAAGCATATGCAAGTATAAATAGAAATGAATAGCATATAAAGAGAGATAATTGGGGGGAGGAGGAAGAGGGGGAAATAGCATAAAAAAAGCGTAAATAAGTCAATGTAGACAAAAATGGTAAGGGGGAACAACAAAATGAGGTGGAGTCTAAATTTGAAATATTATACGTGAGAAGCTATTAATAAACACTACAAATAAAACAGCTAAATCTCAAAACATATAATCAATTCAATTAAATTCATTAGCCTCAATATATAAAAATACACCCAATAATTTTATTGATCCAAAATAAATTAAAATTTCTAGCCATTCATACCATACATGTTGGCTTCTAGAAACTACTATGTTGTCTTATAAATACTAGTTCTTATATCTTTCACCCTAATTCTTTTGCATTCCACTTCTGCTTGCACAAGTTCTCCTCCTCCATAAATCATAATCCTTTCGTATTTTCTTTTCCACATACCTCTTCTATAATTTTATTGCATAAATATTTTCTTCATATACATTATTATTATTTCACCGAACAATCTGATGTTTTTTCCTTCTAATTTAAAGGGTGCAGAGCAGTAACATTTGTAGATGAACGCGAGGATCCAAAAGGAGGCTTTGATATCGAATAAGTTGTGCGGTAGGTGCAAGTGGTAGAGATCCAAATATGGTGGTCGATGAAGGTGCGCGGGAGGGGTGGTGGAGAGGGTGCGGTTGAGTTGGGAGAGGGTGTAGGTGAAGGAGAGTGCAGTAGAGGGTGGCCTTTCGGACCTTACAGGAGCGTGCTTGGAGGAAAGGGCGACAAGATGGGATTAAATATATTACAAAATTGTGTTAAATTTTCTTGGTTCAAACTGAAGAAAGCTTGCAGAGTAAGACAATTACATTTAAACATATTCATTCAGTACTTTTTTTTTTCATTTCAAACCATGGATAAATTTTGAGTTAAAATAATGAATTAACATGAATTCGTTTTTTTTTTTTTTTTTGAGTTTTATCAATTTTTTTTGAATTGGAATGCTCATGCGCGAAGCGCGTTCCACAATCACATGCGGAGCACATGCCGTCACCACACACGAAGCGTGTGCAGTGATCACGCGCGGAGCGCGTGCCGTGACGCTCGTAATAATAATGAAAGTCATAATGCTTTCAATTATGCCACAATTCCTCTTGGAATCCCCATCTAACATTTCATTCATTTACCACCCAAGATTGTCATTTTTTTATATAATATCCTTTTCACTTCCTTAACCCTAATTTCATAAACAAAGCAACTGCCATCTCTAAAATCCATGGATGCGCTCTTCCCGTCTTCTTTTTTCTTCTTTCTCTCCTATTCTACTCAACGAATTCCTCAACTCCAAAAAAAAAGAAAAAGGAAAAAAGAAAATCGAAGAGCTTGTCATGATCTCTGATTGCATTTCGGTGGGCTGAGGCGTGGTGCGCAGGTGGATGTTGGGGCGGAGCTTTCTGGGTTTCGATGGTGCTCAAATAGATCACGTTGAGGAAGAAAGGTTTTAGGGAAATTAAATTAATTAATTTAATTATTATCCTAATTATATAATTAATGTGTTTAAACTTCGAACTGTCACAGATTTTGCAAATGAAAACGGAATCAAACGATTTCTGATGCGTTGGAATCGTAAATTCAAGATCTACGAGATGGAACAGCTTTGGATAAAAACGAAAGAAGTTGGAATTTCTGATAAAATTAAATGCTTGTTTAATTTTTTTAAAACAATCGTTATACAAACGATTTCTGAAAACCGATCAAGGTGAGAAATCCTCACTAAAAACTCTGCATAATTATTTATTTATTTACATAACTGAATATATATATAAAGAATTGCCCGTGAGAATTCTATTTTTTTGTATTTAAAATTAATTAGTTATGATTGTGGTTTTTCTTCCAATCCGCTGTTAAATTCTATTTGATGTTATATGTGATTTGATCTGGGATTGATGGTTGATGTTGTTATGTAGATCTGTTGATTTGATGATTATTGTGGTAAAATAAAATTGTTGAAACAAAATTAACCTTTTTGTTTAAAATAAAATAGTTGAAACAAAACTAACCTTTTTGTTTAAAATGTAGGATCTAAATTAACCCTAGAGGGGGAGGGGGTGAATAGGGTTTATTGCAAATTAAATGAATTTAATTTAAAAATAAAATATCACAGAATAACAAAATAAATAAGAAATAATTGCAGAAAGGGAATCACACACAGAAGATACCCAACTTCGGCAAAACTGTGCCTACTGCTACATTCAAGGTTTCTACTAGGAGTTATAAACAATCTCTACGCTTATAGACTCTTGTAAACTCGCGATCTTCGCTCCCAACTATTTAAACACTACGCTCAAGACCTTGACACAGCTTGATTCCTTAAGTTGTGATTTTTCTAACTACAAACACTAGTAGTTATCGACTTCCTTTTAAATCTTAAAGCAAACTTAAAAAACAAAACAAAATACCCTAGTTTATAAAAAGTTTAAAAGAAACTCCCTTTTCTATAATATGAACTTGGTCGGCCACTTTAAAGTGATGCACCCTTTTTACTTTGTCCCGATCTCTTTGCCTTAGAGAAAAAAAATGGCGGTGGCGATTGATTCTAGGTTTTCTGATATCCTCCCCAAATCAAATCGCTATTGATAGATTTAGCTCTAGAATTCCTCTATAGACTCGAATCCTTTGAAGCACCTCTTCTTCGATTGATTTTCCTTCGGATAGTGATTGAAATCCTTTATGAGTTCTCTGAATTAAAAATGATTTTTCTGAATTTTATTGTTGTTTGATTTCGATTTTTCTTGATGCAATTGCCAATGATGTTATGGGTGTTGATTTATAGGGTCATTCGATCCCTAAATATCTCTGATTCTAGATACTTCGTTCCCCTAGAATTTCTCTTATGATTTTTTATTGCCAATTTGAATTGTTGAACTTTGCCATATATTCTCATATAAGTATCAATTTCCATTGGCTTCTAGAACTTTGAACCGGTCTTGAATTTTTGGAAAAACTTGCGTTATATGTTGGGATATTGTGGACTTTTTCTTTGGTTACGATTTTGTATTTTGGAGTTTGAAAACTTCAAGTAGTTCTAGATATTTGCGTGAGATCTTAATTGCTTTGATTTGATTCCTTCATTTAAACACAACCGTATATAATTTTCTGGAATCTTTTATGTGAATTTTGGAATTTAAATCTTGCTAATATATTTCATATATACTCTTACTTCATAAAAAGATATGGACAGCTACTATACTCGTAAAAACCTTAACTTATGCCTTTACTTTTAGGTGTTAAATAAGAATAGTTTCTACCAGTTGGTTGTGCCTTTGAACAGAAACAAAAACCATTTTTCTGGAATTATTGAATTTGAACTTGCTCTTGAATATTTGCCAGTTTTGGACACATTTGAAACTTGTGTCTACATTTGTACATGCATGCTGAAACATTGTTGAACTCGTGCACTTTTTCCATGCCATTTGTTTACTTGGACCATAATTGTGTAGCAGTTTGCATTTAAACATTTTATCTAGATCCTCGACCACTTGCACACTTGAACTTGGTTGGACCTTTTGTTGAGTCATGTTGTTTGACTACTCTTTCATACATGAAGATGCACCACTGTCATGATCATGCTGTGTTTATTTGAATTTGCACATCACCATCTTGCTACTTGAAACCTTGATTGTTTGAACTATGCTGCATTGTAATTGTTCGCCTGCTTGGCTGATCATCACATTAAAACTGAAGTTTTGCTTAACCATTGGCTCATTCTTGAAGCTGCTTGCTCCAACATGTATACATGCATTTGTATGTTGGCTCACCATACTCGTTTGCACTCTTCTTGCACATTAACCTGAACTGAAATGCTCGACCATGATTGTTGAGCTTCCGCATGTGTCACTTGCCATAATCACACTGACTTCGGCACATACAATCTGACAGTTTTGAAACTTGCTTCTTTTGAACCATGCTACAAGCCAGTCTTGACTGCACCATCATTTTTTTATGCATAATTGAATTTGAGTTGCTCTTCACTGTTTTGTTGCTTGTTTGGGTTGGTTTAAGTGGATTCATGCAAGCTCAACCACTTTTGTGTTTCACCGTTGAACTGACTACGTGTATATACATATATGTATACATACATACGTATGTGTGTGTGTATATATGTATGTATTTATATATGTATGGCTTCATTTTCACCTGCAGTGAGTCGAGAAGGTCCACGTGGCTACTCCTCAGTTGCTCGTTGATTGGCGAGGTAGTGCACACGTGTATACGTGTGTACATGCAGCCATCAGATAATTTTTCCTATCCCTGCATATCAGGCCAATTCTAGAAAAATGATGAGAAACACACCGAAATTCTAAGGCAAATAAAAAATAAATTTTTATTTGCTTGTATTTAATTTTATTTTTGTTGCAGTCTACTATGTGTGTTTTTCTATTTGTGACAGGTATGTAGATAATGACTGGACTGACAGTGTGGTGTGAAGACAAAGAACAGAAGACTGTGTCATTGAATGTTATTATAACTGAAAATGTAAAACTGAGTGTGAGTGTTATGTAGTGAGGAGATTTTCTATATTGTTTGACAATGAATTTTTTAAATAGTGGAGTTTTAAAAAAAAATTGTACTATATCGAATGTAGAAATAAAATATTTATTTGAATAACAAATGCTATTTGACTTTCTAATTCTATGCAGTTTGCATTTTATTCAACTTAAATATTTATTTCTATATGTGTAGTGCAGAATAATACTATTTTCAAACACATTTATATTATTTGTATATGTTTGTTATTATCAAACAAAAATCATATCTTTATACTCAACAATCTTCCTCTTTTGATGATGACAAACATATGCTAAGATTTTGAATATGATAAATGTGTTTGATTGTAAAATATAGTGCTCCTCCTATTTGTATGCTCCCCATACAACTAAGCTCCCCTTATTGATGCATAGATTTGAAAATTTTTAGATTTATTAATCAAAACACCAAATTTCAAAAATATTCTATAACCGTTTTACTCATCCATCAAAATCTTGACCATTCTCCCCCTTTTGTTATCAAAAAAAGAACAACAGAAATTAAAACAGTGATGAATATAGACTAGAAATATAAATTCAAATCAAGAGGGAAAATATGTCGTAATCTCATTTAATCAAACAAAAATCGTAATATTCTTCAAAACTAGAAGCAAAATTCACTTTTTAGAATGATGGATTTACGATTGACTTTATAAAAATAAGGAGAGTTCAATAAAATTGAATACTTCAAAAGATTTTAAATAAGCTTAAAAATGTGTTAAGCACTTGCTAACCACGCATAGCCCAAAGGTCTTTTAAATGGGTTTAGTAGTAACTTAACTTTATCCTCTCAATGAGTTCTATCCATGCACAACCCAAAGGTCTTTTAAGTGAGACTTGAAGCACATAGATATTAACGTAATTCACCCATGCATAACCACGAGGACTTTTAAATGGGAGTGAATACCAAGGATAAATTTTTATTATTATTTATATTATAATATTTCAAGATTTTCTTTATTCTAAAAAAAAAATTAAACTCCCCACATTATATAAAATCACAATGAATGTCAGAAGGATGGAAGTAGTAGAAAATGATCGTGAAAAATGCACCAATTTTAAAGATATTATAAAATTTGTTCAATCGTCATGAGAATTTAGCAATATTTCCTCATGTTATGAAAAAATATTATAGCCAATACTCGTTACAATTTCAAGATCTGACATAATTTCAACAAGTTCCAAAATAGTTCAAATGGTCAATCGTTTAACTTTTGAATAACCATTGATTTAAAGAAAAAATGGATAATGATCAATCAATTTCTGTGATTCCCAAATCTAAGCGTAATCGTGAAAATCTATCTTCGGGAAGAGGTTTTGTAAAAATATCAGCAAGTTGACAATCAGTTGAAATAAACTCAATACAAATATCTTCTCGTGAAATGTGATCTCTAATAAAATGGTATCTCACATCTATGTGTTTGGTGTGTAAATGGTGAACAGGATTATTAGACAAACTTTTACTATCACATTTTAGTGGTACTTTTTTATAAACTAAACCAAAATCTGAAAGAGTTTGCATCATCTGTAGTATTTGCGCACAACTTCCTAAAGCAATGTATTCAGCCTCAGTTGTGGATAAAAGAAACACAATTTTGTTTTCGACTTGACCAAGAAACTAACGAGTGTCCTAGCATAAAACAAGTTCCACTAGTACTTTTTCTACCTACAAGGGATCCAGCATAATCAGCATCAGAATATCCAATTAATTCAAAATTATTGCATGAGGGATACCATAAACCAAATTTGTGTGTGTTCAAAAGATATCTTAATATTCTTTTTGTGGCTTTTAAGTGAGATTCTTTTTGATTAGACTGAAAATGTGCACATAAACAAACAACAAACATAATATCAGGTCTAGATGCGGTGAGATAATGAAGTGAACCAATTATTCCACGATATTTTTTCTGATCAGCTGCAACTCCTTTCTCGTCTTTGTCAAGTTTGGTTGAAGGACTCATCGGTGTTCTGAATGGTTTTGCGTTTTCTAGTCCAAATATTTCCAGCAATTCATCAATGTATTTTGTTTGTGATATGAAAATACCCTTGGTGCTTTATTTGATTTGAAATCCAAGGAAGTACTTTAATTCACCTACTAAGCTCATTTCGAATTTATCCTGCATGACTTTTTCAAATTTCTCACAAAGACGATCATTAGTAGCACCATATATAATATCATCAACATAAATTTATACTATTAAGAAATCATCACCTTCATGTAATAGAAACAATGTCGTGTCAGCACTGCCCTTTTTAAAACTATTTTCCAAAAGATATGCACTTAAATAATCGTACCAAGCTCTAGGAGCTTGTTTAAGACCATATAATGCTTTTCCAAGTTTAAATACATGATTTGGAAATTCATGACTTTCAAAACCAGGGGGTTGTTCCACAAAAACTTCTTCTTATTATTCTCCATTTAAAAACGCACATTTTATGTCCATTTATTTAAGTTTGAAACCTTTATAACATGCAAAATTCTAATGGCTTCTAACCTAGCTACTGGTGCAAATGTCTCATCAAAATCAATGCCTTCAATTTGATTATATCCTTTTGCAACCAACCTAGCTTTGTTTCTAATTACATTTCCGGATTCATCAAGTTTATTTTTGAACACCCATTTAGTTCCTACTACCGGATAGTCATTTGGTCTAGGAACTAATTTCCAAACTTTATTCCTTTGAAATTGATTAAGTTCTTATTGCATCACTAAAATTCAACTTTCATCACTAAGTGCAATTTCAACATTTTTAGAATTAGTTTCAGAGATAAAACAACTGTGAAAACAAAAAGCACAGATATCTTTATTAAATGATGAACGAGTTCGTATACCTGCCGTTGGATTTCCTATTACCAATTCTGGAGGATGCTTGGCTTTGAATTTCAACTTCTCGACTTCAAATGTTGGTTTTGTTGGATCATCATTGCAAGTCTTCTCTTTACTATTTTCTTTTTCACCCTCATATGTAATTCCCTCATCGTTTTTTTCTTTGTCCACTGTATCCAGATCTGATTCGTCAAATTTCACGTTTATGGTTTCAACAATAGTTTTTGATTGTTTGTTAAAGATTCGATAAGCCTTGCTTCTTGAAGAGTAACCCATGAAAATTCCCTCATCGGCCTTTGAGTCAAATTTATCAAGATGATCACCCGTATTAAGAAGATAACAAGGGCATCCAAAAAATCTAAAATATGAAATATTAGGCTTTCTGTCAAACCACAATTCAGAGGACGTTTTGTTAAGCATTGGTCTAATCATTACTCTGTTCATTGCATGGCAGGATGTATAAACTACCTCTGCCCAAAAAGTCAAAGGCAATTTATATTCACTTAACATAGTTCTAGCCAATTCCTGTAATGTATGATTTTTCCTTTCGACTACCCCATTTTGTTGGTGTGTTCGAGGAGCAGAAAATTCGTGTTTAAAACCATTTTCTTCACAAAAATTTTCAAAATCCAAATTTTCAAATTCACCACCATGATCAGTTCTTGAAGTTTTTATTGAAACACCTTTTTCATTTTGAACGAGTTTTGCAAACTTTGAAAAGTAATCAAAAGTTTTGGATTTTTTGGCTAGAAAATAAACCCATGTAAATCTTGAATAATCATCAACCAACACATAACAATAACGTTTTCCATTCAAGCTAGCAATTTCATTTGGTCCAAATAAATCCATGTGAATTAATTCAAGTACCATATTAGTGCTAACAACATTTTTGGGGCGAAATGATGATCGACTGAATTTTCCCATAGTACATGATTTGCACACTTTATTGCTTCTATATTTCTGATGAGGTAATCCCCTACCAATTCTTTTGATTCTTGTTTTTCTAAGAGACTCATACTAGCGTGACCCAATCTCCTATGCCATAAGAAAACTTCTTCATCCGTAGCTACTAAACAACATGAGAGAGTCAAATCATCAAATGAAAGCGTATAAACATTTCCTTTTCTTCTTGTGAACACAATTTTGCTAGTGGGTTTTTCAATAATTTTGCAAGATTCACTATCAAATATCACACTCATTCCTTTGTCACATAGTTGGCTTATGGAAATGAGATTGTGATGCAAGTTTTCAACATATAAAAGATCAGTTAAGGAGAAAGTATTATTACCTACTTTATCTTTACCAATAATTTTACATTTACTGTTATCGCCCATTATCACACTTCCTCCTTTATGTTTTTCAAGGCTAAGGAACTTTGATTTATCTCATGTCATATGTTTGGAACAACCTGAATCTAAGTACCATTCTTGTTGCTCCTTAGCCCGCCAACATACCTACATACGAGAAAAAGAGAATGACCTAGAGAAACTCATAGGTCTAATAAATTAGTAACTGAAATTTTTTTGATTTTGAACAACAGATCCTTTTGGAATCCAAATTTGTTTATTCTTACCAAATCCAAATCTATAACAATTACCTGTCGACCCTTTTGGAACCCAAATTTGTATGAATTTTTTGTTATTGTTCCTACTTTCACACTTTTCATAGCTATGTCCAATTTTTCCACATTTTACAAGTTTAGGATAACTCTTCCACCTTTCGCATTATCATTCATATTAATGTGCGTTTTCCCAAATCCTAATCCTTTTCTATTATTAGCGTATAATTGATTTCCAAGCAGCATCCTAAATGACTTTTCTCCTTTTGAAAACTTACTCAATGTTATTTCAAGATTTTTTTTACTTTGGTTTTAAGCGCTGCATTCTCATTCACAAGTGAGGTGCATCATTTAATGAAGTTTTTTCTTTTTGTGTCATCACTTTCCTTTAAAGCCAAGCGTTCTTGTTTCAATTTTTCAAAATTTGCTTTAAATTTCGTTTGCTCTTGTTTTAAAAGCTTGCAGTTTTCACAATCAAGGTTTGTAACTTTTTCAAGCTTAGTTTCTAACCTATTGTTTTTCGTGAACCAATTTTAACTAATCAGATTTTAATTTTTTAACTTTTAATTCAAGAGAATTAACGGTTTTGGTAAGATCATGACACATTAAAATTAAATCTTTGTATGAGTAGTTTGGTACCTCAGTGGAGTCTTCTTTGCTACTTTATGAATCTGACTGTGCCATAAGACACAAATTGGCTTCCTTTTTATCACTGTCAGAGTCTTCTTCTTCTCCTTCTTCATCGTGCCATGTAGCTAGAAAAGCTTTCGTTTTCTTTTTCTTCTTTCTTTCTTTCTGAAGTAGTGGACAATTTGGTTTGATATGGCCTGGTTTATTGCAATTGTAGCATATGACTTCATCGTCTGAGTTATCTGAATTCTTGGATTTGTTGGATCTTGAGTTCTTCTTTCGTGACTTGTATTTCTTGTTAGACCACTTTTTAAGACCCATGGCCAATTCTTCAATAGGATTTTCGGCTTCATCATTACTTTCAACAGTGTTGTTTAGAGCAATTGTATTTTTCTTTGATTCTGAATCATCGCGTCCTTCTTTGGCTTTTAACTCCATTTCATAAGCGATCAAGTTTCCAATCAATTCTTCTATTTTCAATTTACTTAGGTATTTCGATTCTTGAATAGCTGTTACTTTGGCTTCAAAGTTCATTGGTAGCACTCTCAATATTTTGCGTATTAATTCCACTTCAGTGTAGACTTTACCAAGAGCCCTTGAATTATAAACCAGTGTGGAGAATCGACCATACATCTCTTTTATATCTTCGTCTTTACGCATCATGAAATTTTCATATTCGTTTCGGAGTAGTGCGAGACGAGATTCCTTGACTTGAGATGTCCCTTCATGTGTAACTTACAAAGTTTGCCATATTTCCTGCGCAGTTGAACAGTGAGATATACGGTTAAACTCAGTTTTATCAAGAGCACAAATTAAAGCGTTCATTGCTTTGGCATTACTTAAGAATAATTTTTTATCATTAGCATCCCACTTATCTTTTGCCTTAGGAATTTCAATATCATTAATAATCGTAACAGGAGGTTTGTAGCCTATTTCAACAATATCCCATACATCATAATCGACTGAACTCAAGTAAATTTGCATCCTAGCTTTCCAATAGGCATAATCGATTCCATTAAACATTGGTGGCCTAGCTATGGACGGACCCTCAGAAAAAGCGTTGTTTGACAAATTCATGACTCTAGAGTTAAAATACATGCTCTAATACCACTTGTAGGATCTAAATTAACCCTTGAAGGGGGGGGTGGTAAATAGGGTTTATCGCAAATTAAATGAATTTAATTTAAAAATAAAATATCATAGAATAACAAAATAAATAAAAATAATTGCAGAAAAGAAATCACATACAGAAGATACCTAGCTTCAGCAAAACTGTGCCTACTGCTGCATTCAAGGTTTCTACAAGGAGTTATAAACAATCACTATGCTTACAAACTCTTGTAAACTCGCGACCTTCGCTCCGACTGTTTAAAACCTACGCTCAAGATCTTGACACAACTTGATTCCTTAAGCTGTGATTTTTCTAACTACAAACACTAGTAGTTATCGACTTCCTTTTAAAGCTTAAAGCAAACTTAAAAAACAAAACAAAATAAAAAACCTAGTTTATATAGAGTTTAAAAGAAACTCCCTTTTCTCTAATATGAACTTGGCCAGCCACTTTAAAGTGATGCACCCCTTTTTACTTTGTCCCGATCTCTTTGCTTTAGAGAAAAAAAATGGCGGCGGTGATTGATTCTAGGGTTTCTGATATCCTCCCCAATTCAAATCGCTATCAATAGATTTAGCTCTGGAATTCTTCTATAGACTCGAATCCTTTGAAGCACCTCTTCTTCGATTGATTTGCCTTCGGATAGTGATTGAAATCCTTTTTGAGTTCTCTGAATTAAAAATGATTTCTCTGAATTTTATTGTTGTTTGATTTCGATTTTTCTTGATGCAATTGCCGATGATGTTATGGGTGTTAATTTATAGGGTCATTCGATCCTTACATATCTCTGATTCTAGATACTTCGTTCCCCCTTGAATTGCTCTTACGATTTTTTATTGCCAATTTGAATTGTTGAACTTTGCCATATATTCTCAGATAAGTATCGATTTAGATTGCCTTCTGGAACTTTGAATCGGTCTTGAATTTTTGGAAAAACTTGCGTTATATGTTGGGATATTGTGGACTTTTTCTTTGGTTACGGTTTTGTATTTTGGAGTTTGAAAACTTCAAACAGTTCTTGATATTTGCGTGAGATCTTTATTGCTTTGATTTGATTCCTTCATTTAAACACAACCGCATATAATTTTATGGAATCTTTTGTGTGAATTCTGGAATTTAAATCTTGCTAGTATATTTCACATATACTCCAGAATTTACTCTGACTTCATAAAATGATATGGACAGCTACTACACTTGTAAAAACCTTAACTTATGCCTATGCTTTGAGGTGCTTAGATAAGAACAGTTTCTACCAGTTGGTTGTGCCTTTGAACATAAACAAAAATCATTTTTCTGGAATTATTGAATTTGAACTTCCTCTTGAATATTTGCTAGTTCTGGACACATTTGAAACCTATGTCTACATTTGTACATGCATGCTAAAACATTGATGAGCTCATGCAATTTTGCCGTTTGTTTACTTAGACCATAATTGTGTAGCAGTTTGCATTTAAGCATTTTATTTGGATCCTCAACCACCTGCACAATTGAACTTGGTTGGACCTTTTGTTGAGTCACGCTGTTTGACTACGCTTTCATACGTGAAGATGCACCACTGTCATGATCATGCTATGTTTACTTGAATTTGCACATTACCATCTTGCTACTTGAAACCTTGACTGTTTGAACTATGCTGCATTGTAATTTTTCGCCTGCTTGGTTGATCATCTCATTAAAACTAAGGTTTTGCTTGATCATTGGCTCATTCTTGTAGCCGCTTGCTCCAACATGTATACATGCATTTGTATGTTGGCTCACTATACTTGTTTGCATTATTCTTGCACATTAACCTGAACTGAAATGCTCGACCATGATTGCTGATGTAACGGCCCGCAAATCCGTACTATCCGAGTTGACTAATAACACCACACGTCCAACCCAAATTGCATAGAAATACGAATCATTATTAGAAAGAAGTTAGAGGATGAGAAATAGAAAGAAAAGTTAGAATAGAAGAAAAACGACGAACACAAATCTCACTGCGGAACAAATAAAATATATTAAATAACATAGCTTTTGAAATACAAATCAGTAACTGTATATACATACCATTATCAGAGCACAACAGTTATTCCTGGAACAGTTATAAACACCTGTTTCCAGATACAACATAGTACACAGCGGAAATATGATAGTCTATAGCCAAATGTGAGGCCTCCCGCTTCCAGCTTTTCCAAGTGAATCTGAAAAATCCCGGCTACTTGACTGCGTGCACAAATTTGGGCACCCAAGAGTTTAGGGAAAAAAAAAAAACTCTGGTTCAGTCATGGGACTAGTGTGAGTAAACTATAATCAGTCGTTTAACTTTAAAAATCCTTTCGAAAGAAATGATAATCGTAAGACCGATCCACACATAAACACAGATGGTTTCTACCTTACGATAACCCAAAATATTTTTGACATCAAATCCAGTGATATTATAATAATGTCTACATAAAATAAATAGAATCTAGCGGAACGCTTGCATCTCACGCTCCACATATAATATGAAATAAAAAACTGCATGGCACTTATTGGAGATTGGATTTCCAACATGACAAGGTATGAAACCACCTTCCGATAGTGTATCTCTAGAGAGGAATACACTGGGTTCAACAAGAACATCTTGCAACCCGGCCCACACATGACCGACCACTCATTTCGCTTGAGTGTATCGAATGTATATCACCAACGGTTGGGATCATCAACCGTTTCCCCAAAAGGGACAGCATCGATAGATTAAAGAAGTAAAAGGAATTTATCTAGATAGGTGATTATACACCCTAATGGGAGCGACCCACATAGCCATGCTGCCTGCCCGATTTTTGTCATTTCCTGGTTGTTAAGGCCTGAGGCTACGATTTCTTATCACCCATTGATAGCACAATCACTTTGAATGCCACATTGTCAGATCCGTAAATCATTAATTGATTTGCACAAATATATTATGGATATTATGCTAAGAGAATAAATTCTCCTCCAGCATATATATCTATATAGACCAACATATATGATCATTGGAAATACTCTGTCAGACATTCGTCTATATACGTTTATTCTGGGACTGAACGAAACCGAAGGCACCATTTCTATTAATAGAAAAAGACCTTGCACTTTACTCCGTCTTCGATTATCTTTATATAATTTGATTCGCAACGCTACTGCCAATACGGAGTGGTTCTCGGATAATAATATAACCGGTTTCTCCATATTGGCAACGATATTGGCAAACACTTCGATAGTCAGTTATTTAACTATCGAAGAAAACAAACACTCATTCAAAGCATCAAACAAATCACTGGACCATTTAATTGATATTTCATTCATTAATTAAATCACTACTCCATTTCCTTATCAATATTTGTTAGCTAAATACTTTTCAACAATTATCTTGGCCCTTTTTCGCTATTTAGAGAACATTTCCATATATCGCCTCCTTTTATTTTCTATACTTAGCAAATATATTATATTTATGATTGGAAAACATTCAAATTATTTATCTCTTTCATGACTCGTTCATTTCTGCACTCAGGAAATATTTATTATTATATTTCCAAAATTCCACTTACTTGGGTTAAAACGAATGTTGTGTAAAACATCGTTACAATAACCCAAAATACTGCATTCAACTAACTCTTGTTCAAACATTTCTCTTCGAGACCGGATCTTGTTGTTTATCAGTTAGTAATGAAATCAATCAAATTGGGTTATAATTACCTATCATACCTTAACTGAAAATATTATTAACTTCAAAACAGACAAGACTGCTAACTCGAATAATCAACACCATAAAAACCAGTTATTCATTTTTAAACCCGTATAAGTTCTCCTTTCTAATCTGACCAGATTTAATTATAGATTTTCTTTTTATTTATAGTATTCTATTTTCGAGTTCGTTTCCTTATCGAATTCTATATATATCGATACATTGATTTCTAACTATCCAATTTTCTTAAAAATATTCTAACTCCTTAAATTTCCGGAAAATTTTGCCATAACCTCCTTTGTACCGGTCGATAGTTCAAACCTCAACTCGCCTCTCTAGGCCCTTTCCATTCAAAAAGAAAATCAAAAAGCCAAGTGGCTTGCCGATTCGGCGCATAAAACCTCATATGGAATTTAAACATGTAACTTTTTGTCAGGCACTAAATTATAATCTTCATAGACTTCATATACTTCATTCCATATCTGCCTAACACATATGTGTCCATTTCTAATTTATTTCAATTCAATCCGGTCATTTTTAACTCAACTCGCTAATTAATCTTTTATTAGCTCTTTTGCCCATTCCACTTTATATTTGAACATATCATGTTCAATTATCATTTTATCTTGCTTATGAATTAACTTAATTCCATTTCGACTCAAGTTCCATATTCGATTTCGAATAAAAAATTTCAAATCTCCTTTACTTATTCAAAGTCCATTTTCATATCGAATTTCAATTAACTAATTATCATTCAAATTAGTTAGTTTCATTCAACAAATAAAAATCTGATTTTTGTCTCAAAAATCATTTCACTTACTTCACAGGAGTTCATATTTATTTTATATCTCCAGTGTTGATTTTTCTAATGGAAATTCGGATTTTATTTCTTTAAAATCCTTTTATTTATTTAAATAAACCATTATGGTTTTATAATGGTTCTGGCACTATTTTTCTAAAAATATGATTTTGACATAACACAAAATCTATAAGACGAAATCCAGATTTTTCTCTTCCATTAGAAAATTAATATTCAATCGGTCCTGATGATTCTTGTTTCAAAGAATTCTGACTTAGTTTGAGTTTTATATACTCAATTGAAGTTCGAAACTCCAATTTACGAACTACCGCGTTGCGGCGAGTTCGTTTTAATTATATTTAATATATAAACGTTTTAAACTTCGTCTATATATAAATTCTAACTCCATTCTAATATACTTTAGTATATTTTAAACCAAATTTCCAAATTCAATTTAATATTTCTGATTATCTATAATTGTCGATTTTCCCTTACTAGGTAATAAATTTATTTATCCTTCAATCTTTTATATTTAATTCCATTTCCTTTTATAAATAAATTATTTATAAAATTCAATATAACTAAATTTCAATTATAAACCCGTTGAATTTTTCTCAATTCCGCTTATATTTCGAATTCCAAAATATAATCAATCGTTTTGTTTCAAAACATTTCCCAACTTACTTTTAAATTCCTATTTGAATTTAAATGGTTTAAATTGTCCAAATGATAATTTATTTCATCAAATTTATAACACTATTTATAAATTCAACTTCCTTGTTTCATATATTTAAACAAGTTCCCTTTTCAAATTTCTATTTGAAACTCCACCCCTTTGATATTACGAATTGCGGAATAAAAACAGTAGTTCCCTTTCGAATGATTTCAAATTCTATTTTTAAATTCATATTTGAATTTAAATATTCAAATTATCTCTTGATAATTAATTCATTATAATTATAAACACCATTTTATAAATTTCCTTGTCTTATATTTAAACAAGTCTATTTCGAAATCTATTTAAAACCAAAATCTTATTTTGGAAATTTCTACTTATAATAACTTATATATATAACACCCAATTTATTTTCATATTCAATCAAACTTCTATTTAAATAAATTCGAATTAATCGAATTCAAATCATAAATCCTTATGGATTTATTCTAGTTCAATTTATATTCTGAATATCAGAATAAATTCCGTCGTTTATTTCTTTAAAATGATTTCCCCATTTCTATTTTTAAATTCACATTTGAATTTAAATATTCAATTTATCCAATGATAATTTTTCCACTTTATTTATAACCACGGTTTATAAATTCATTTCAATCTCCTGATTTTCCAATGAAAATCATTCCATTTTATTTAAAAATACCATTTATAAATTCATCACTTCAATTTCCTGTATATTTTAATTTATAAACATCGTTTACGAATTTCAGTACTTGTTTTATTTATTCGAAACAAGTCAATATTTTTAATCCATTCGAATTTCAAATTCTATTATTAGAAAAATAGAGTTTCCCGTTTAAAATCTCAAAATCTCTTTTACAATATTTTTTATAGATTAACATTCAGGCCGTAGTGATAATTAAATAATCAAACCACCCAATAATCAATCAACATATCATATATGATAATATATGTGAAAACAAACAATAATATTTTTGAGGAATCCAGTTGGATCCCTCCAACCTGTTTTCCTGCATCCACAGACGTTAATCAACATAGATAATACCCATCCTGCTTCAAGGCAGGATTATCATAGCGTGGGGCGCATAGGGTAATCATCCGCTAATGATAATGCGGGCATCCGCTAATGGTACTGCGGGAATCCAACCAATCACCAATATATATATAAATATATAATAGCCACAAACACCAATCCTAAATAACTAATATATATTTAATAATAGCCACAGTAATATTTCAATGCAACCAAACAACCATCAAACAATTATTTTAACGAATAAAATAATTCGGAATAAAAATGAGTGAGATTTACTCACCTTTATTATTGGCCGATTATCCATTTAAAATTCCATGTCTTCTTAGCTATAAATCTACCTAAATGAATTTATTTGTACCTATGATTATTTAATTTTAATAATCGATTAATTTAAACTGGCTACTAAAATAAATAAACAATTTACTTTATGTGATTTAAAATTTTCAAAACAACATATACCTTATTTTCCTTGCAAACCGCGAGACCAATTTCTAAAACAAATCCGAACAGCTCCAAACTGAAAATCAGTCCCAAAAACGCTTCACTACCGAACACCAAACCATCCCGTTCACTCGTTTCTCCACATCGAACTCCAGTCCAGCTCGTTCAGCAGCCATCGCACCATTTTCCAATCAACACTTCTCCCACCTTCCAGGATGCAAATCAAACTTCTCCAAATTTCTGCTATTGTAAGAAACAAATTTTATGCATTATATCTTACAATGTATTAAGACTTCATTAACTAAATTAAGTCATAAATTAGTTACCTCTTATGTTACCTTAATTCCCACTAAATCCCTCTTCTACATTCACACCTACAGGAAACCAATGATCTCGCCTTTCCCTCCATCTCTCCTCCGATCTCCCTCCATACTTCACGAGCACAGCAACCCAAACTATCAAGCTCTCCCATTATGTGAGGTCATCACAACCATCACCACAATATAGAACTCGCACCATTATTACTTCACGACCTGGAGTGTTTCTCGACTCCTGTAACTCATTGTTGTTCGTTCCACAAACAACCGAACTTCGTAATATTAAGGGAATAGCTTCCTTATGCATAGAAAAATCCAATTCCGTCCTCGATCTGACCTCTCGTCACCCTTGCAACCTTTGAGCTCGAGACCTAAGTTCGCATTGATCGAGTTCGAGTTACCAGGATTGATTTGTACACACCAAAAGCGCTTAAGGATTGAACAAGTAGGAATCGAGCGATTGGATTTTTAAGTGGAAGCAACATTAAATTTTGATTTTTGCTGAAGCTTTTTCAATCGAGATTTGAAAATGAATTGAAAAAAAAAGAGGAATGCGATTTGGAACATGAGGACGACAGTAAATGAAATGGGAAGCACGATTTAGTTTTGATTCTGAAATGAGGAATGAAAGAACCATTTTCAATCTTAACTTGGATCGATTTTATTTGCAGAGAAACAAATGAAAAGAATTCGAAGTGGAGAAGTATGCGCGATTTTATACAAGATGATACTTGGGCATTAAGGAATTCTTCGTCGCAAAGTACATTATATTTAATGTGATTTGAGTTTAAAAAGATTTTGTTTTTTTTTAAATAGATGCTGATTTGAAATAAAAATATTTTTATTTCTTTTAAACAGATTCTGATTTGATTTTCGATTCGATTTTGATCTTATCCATTTAAAATATCTCAGGTACACACGAACCGCTATTTTAACGTAACCACTATCATTTAAATGTTATAACACTATTCTGAACTGAACGGTATATATTCTGAAATTTAATTTCAACCTATATTTAAATTCAGAGCTAATCAATTCGCTGGTAATAAATTATTTTTATTATCGCCTATATTCAAATACAATTAATGTTGATCATCTGAATTGTTTCGATTCAGTTTTTAACCTCGGTTTCAATTATTTACGGTTTATGATAATTCGATATACACAAATTAAATTATATTTGATTATAAATCGATAACTCAATATAAAAATTAATTTATATTATCAAATGAATATTTAAAACAATATTAAATATTTAAAATAAAATTGATCAAAAATCCGGGTCGTTACATTATTCCCACCTTAAAAGAATTTCGTCCCCGAAATTACTAAGGTAGGAAAAATAGTACGAACCCATTACTTTACAAAATCCCATTGATGTTGAAACTTAGACATTTCTTATTTCAACAAAATTAATTCTACCAAAACTTTTGGTTCTCGATTATATTACATCTCATATATACTCACATTCATTAACCTGAATGATTTACAAATCATACATTCACATCCAATTCATATTCCACTCATATGCATTCAATCTCATTCAAATTTATTCTAGTCAATTTATTTACTTCGATTCATTTAACTAGCTTGAGTTAAATTTCAATTCCATAATCCAAATCCTAGGGTTTTCATTTCAAATCTTTCTGAAATCACTTAAATACACACACACACACACACACACACACACACACATATATATATATATATATATATATTTCCATTTCAAATTCAAAATATTTGAATTTTCAAACTAACTTGTTTTCTTTCAAACAAATTTCTATCAAAAACTTTTCTAAGGTAACAATCCATCACTTGGGAACTTGAAAATGAACACTGATGATGCTGCAGTCATCATCAGAATTATTTTCTAGCCACTGAAGTGAGTTCAGTTCTTTATTACTTTCAAAATCTATTCAAAATCCTTTTAAAACAAAGCTATATTGTTCTAATATACTTCAGAAAATATTTTCCAACTTTCCAGGATTTAAATTCTAAATTCTGGCTTGAATTCAGTGTTAATTCATCTCATTTGTATATTTCATTCATAAACAAATTCTATTTTGGTTATATATATAAACATTTCAATTTTTATAATCTCATTTGATTATAATAACAACCAACTCATCCATATATGATAATAATTCCATAAAAATATTATTTTTCAACAAAATAGAATTTTGAGTAAAATTATTTCATTTACCCACTTGAAAACAATATCATGTTTAATCTTATGTTCAAGTATTTACAAACTCTTATCGACGTCGTAGCATCCCACAATTTGACCAGAATTCATAAATCACTCAACAGACTAGCTAATACAATATAAAACAATTTTTTTATATCAATTAACAATTATGCTCTCTCGTATATATACTCAACTCATTCTAGGGTACTACTGACCCTATCTCTAATGAGCACATCCTACCAAAGCCTAGGTATTCGCTCAGCCTAAGCTCTGATACCAACTGTAACGGCCTACAAATCCGTAATATTTGAGTTGACTGATAACACCACACGTCCAACCCAAATTGCACAGAAATACGAATCATTATTAGAAAGTAGTTAGAGGATGAGAAATAGAAAGAAAGAAAAGTTAGAATAGAAGAAAAACGAAGAACACAAATCTCACAGCGGAACGAATAAAATATATTAAATAACATAACTTTTGAAATACAAATCAGTAACTGTATATACATACCATTATCTGAGCACAACAGTTATTCCTGGAACAGTCATAAACACCTGTTTCCAGATACAACATAGTACAAAGCGGAAATATGATAGTCTATAGCTAACTGGTGAAGCCTCCTGCTTTCAGCTCTTCCAAGTGAATCTGATAAATCCCGACTACTTGACTGCCCATGCAAATTTGGGCACCCAAGAGTTTAGGGAAAACAAAAACAAAATAAACTCTAGTTCAGTCATGGGACTGGTGTGAGTAAACTCCAATCATTTGTTTAACTTTAAAAATCCTTTCGAAAGAAATGATAATCGTAAGACCGATCCACACATAAACACAGATGGTTTTTACCTTACGATAACCCAAATTTTTTTTGATATCAAATCCAGTGATATTATAATAATGTCTACATCAAATAAACAAAATCTAGTGGAACACTTGCATCTCACGCTCCATATATAATATGAAATCAAAAACCGCATGGCGTTTATTGGAGATTGGATTTCCAACATGACAAGGTATGGAACCACCTTACGACAGTGTATCTTTAGAGAGGAATACACTGGGTTCAACAAGAACATCTTGCAACCCTGCCCACACATGACCAACCACTCATTTCGCTTGAGTGTATCGAATGCATATCACCAACGGTTGGGATCGGCAACCGTTTCCCGAAAAGAGACAACATCGATAGATTAAAGAAGTAAAAGGAATTTCTCTAGATAGGTGATTATACACCCTAATGGGAGCGACCCACATAGCCATGCTTCCTGCCCGATTTTTGTTATTTCCCGGTTGTTAAAGCCTGTGGCTGCGATTTCTTATCATTCATTGATAGCACAATCACTTTGAATGCCACATTGTCAGATCCATTAATCATTAATTGATTTTCACAAATATATTCTGGATATTATGCTAAGAGAATAAATTCTCCGCCACCATATATATCTATATAGACCAACATATATGATCATTGGAAATACTCTGTCAAACATTCGTCCATATACGTTCATTCTGGGACTGAACGAAACCGAAGACACCGTTTCTATTAATAGAAAATGACCTTGCACTTTACTCCATCTTCGATTATCTTTATACAATCTGATTCACAACGCTACTACCAATACGGAGTGGTTCTCGGATAATAATCCAACCGGTCTCTCCATATTGGCAACGATATTGGCAAACACTTCGATAGTCGGTTATTTAACTATCGAAGAAAACAAACATTCATTCAAAGCATCAAACAAATCACTAGGCCATTTAATTGATATTTCATTCACTAATTAAATCACTACTCTATTTCCTTATTAATATTTGTTAGCCAAATATTTTTCAACAATCATCTCGGACCTTTTCGCTATTTGGGGAACATTTCCATATATCGCCTCCTTTTATTTTCTATACTTAGCAAATATATTCTATTTATGATTGGAAAACATTCAAATTTTTTATCTTTTTCATGACTCATTCATTTCTACACTTAGGAAATATTTATTATTATATTTCCAAAATTCCACTTACTTGGGTTAAAACGAATGTTGTGTAAAACATCGTTACAACAACCCAAAATACTATATTCGACTAACTCTTATTCAAACATTTCTCTTCGAGATTGGTTCATGTTGTTTATCAAATAGTAATGAAATCAATCAAGTTGGGGTATAATTACCTCTCAGACCTTGACTGAAAATATTATTAACTTCAAAATAGACAAGACTGCTAACTCGAATAATCAACACCATAAAAACCAGTTATTCATTTTTAAACCTGTATAAATTCTCCTTTCTAATTTGACCAGATTTAATTATAGATTTTCTTTTTATTTATAGTATTCTGTTTTCGAGTTCGTTTCCTTATCGAATTCTATATATATCGATACATTGATTTCTAACTATCCAATTTTCTTAAAAATATTCTAACTCCTTAAATTTCCAGAAAATTTTGCCATAACCTCCTTTGTACCGGTCGATGGTTTAAACCTCAACTACCTCTCTAGGCCCTTTCCATTCAAAAAGAAAATATAAAAGCCAAGTGCCTTGCCGATTCGGCGCATAAAACCTCGTATGGAATTTAAACATGTACCTTTTTGTCGGGCACTAAATTATAATCTTCAAAGACTTCATATACTTCATTCCATACCTTTCTAACACATACGTGTCCATTTCTAATTCATTTCAACTCAATCCGGTCATTTTTAACTCAACTAGCTAATTAATCTTTTTATTAGCTCTTTTGCCTATTCCACTTTATATTTGAACATATCATGTTCAATTATCATTTTCTCTTTTAATTCCATTTCGACTCAAGTTCCATATTCGATTTTGAATAAAAAATTTCAAATCTCCTTTACTTATTCAAAGTCCATTTTCATATCAAATTTTGATTAACTAATTATCATTCAAATTAGTTAGTTTCATTCAACAACTAAAAATCAGATTTTTGTCTTAAAAAGCATTTCACTTACTTCACTGGAGTTCATATTTATTTTATATCTCCAGTTTGGAATTTTCTAATGGCAATTCGGATTTTATTTCTTTAAAATCCTTTTATTTATTTAAATAATCCGTTATGGTTTTATAATGGTTCTGGCGCTGTTTTAGTGAAAATTTGATTTTGACATAACACAAAAACTATAAGACGAAATCCAGATTTTTCTCTTCCATTAGAAAACTATTATTTAATCGGTCCTGACGATTCTTGTTTCAAAGAATTCTGACTTAATTTGAGTTCTATTTACTCAATTGAAGTTCGAAACTCCAATTTACGAACTAACGCGTTGCGGCGAGTTCGTTTAAATTATATTTAATATATAAACATTTTAAACTTCGTTTATATATAAATTCTAACTCCATTCTAATATACTTAAATATATTTTAAACCAATTTTCCAAATTCAATTTACTATTTCCAATTATCTATAATTGTCGATTTTACCTTACACGGTAATAAATTTATTTATCCTTCAATCTTTTATATTTAATTCCATTTCCTTTTATAAATAAACTATTTGTAAAACTCGATATAATTGAATTTCAATTATGAACCCGTTGAATTTTTCTCAATTCAGCTTATATTTCAAATTCCGAAATATAATCAATCGTTTTGTTTCAAAACACTTTTCAACTTACTTTTAAATTTCTATTTGAATTTAAATGGTTTAAATTATCCAAATGATAATTTATTTCATCAAGTTCATAACACTATTTATAAATTCAACTTCCTTGCTTCATATATTTAAACAAGTTCCCTTTTCAAATTTCTATTTGAAACTCCATCCCTTTGATATTCCGAATTGCGGAATAAAAACCGTTTTTCCCTTTTGAATGATTTCAAATTCTATTTTTAAATTCATATTTGAATTTAAATATTCAAATTATCTCTTGATAATTAATTCATTATAATTATATATACCATTTTATAAATTTCCTTGTCTTATATTTAAATACAGGCCTATTTCAAAATCTATTTAAAACCAAAATATTATTTTGGAAATTTCTATTTATAATAACTTATATATATAACACCCAATATATTTTCATATTCAATCAAACTTCTATTTAAATAAATTCGAATTAATCGAATTGAAATCATAAATCCTTATGGATTTATTTTAGTTCAATTTATATTCTGAACATCAGAATAAATTCCGTCGTTTATTTCTTAAAAACGATTTCCACATTTCTATTTTTAAATTCACATTTGAATTTAAATATTCGAATTATCCAATGATAATTTTTCCACTTTATTTATAACCACTGTTTATCAATTCATTTCAATCTCCTGATTTTCCAATGAAAATCATTCCATTTGATATATAAATACCATTTATAAATTCATCACTTCAATTTCCTGTATATTTTAATTTACAAACATCGTTTATAAATTTCAGTACTTGTTTTATTTATTCGAAACAAGTCAATATTTTTAATCCATTCGAATTTCAAATTCTGTTTTTAGAAAAATAGAATTTCCCGTTTAAAATCTCAAAATTTCTTTTACAATATTTTTTTATAGATTAACATTCAGGCCCTACTGATAACTAAACAATCAAACCACCCAATTATCAATCAACATATCATATATGATAATATATGTGAAAACAAACAAACAGTAATATTTTTGAGGAATCCAGTTGGATCCCTCCAACCTGTTTTCCTGCATCCACAAACGTTAGTCAACATAGATAATACCCATCCTGCTTCGAGGCAGGATATCGCGGTATAGAAGGTCATCCACTATCATAGCGTGGGGTGCATAGGGTACTCATCTGCTAATGATACTGCAGGCATCCGCTAATGGTACTGCGGGAATCCAACCAATCACCAATATATATATATATATATATATATATATATATATATATATATATATATATAGCCATAAACACCAATCCTAAATAACTAATATATATTTAATAATAGCTACCGTAATATTGCAATGCAACCAAACAACCATCAAACAATTATTTTAACGAATAAAATAATTCAGAACAAAAATGAGCGAGATTTACTCACCTTTATTATTAGCCGAATATCCGTTTAAAATTCCATGTCTTCTCAGCTATGAATCTACCTGAATGAATTTATTTGTACCTATGATTATTTAATTTTTATAATCGATTAATTTAAACTTACTCTAAAATAAATAAACAATTTATTTTATATGATTTAAAATTTTCAAAACAACGTATACCTTATTTTCCTTGCAAACCGCTAGACCAATTTCTAAAACAAATCCGAACAGCTCCAAACTGAAAATCAGTCCCAAAAATGCTTCACTAGCAAACATCAAACCATCCTGTTCACTCATTTCTCCACATTGAACTACAGTCCAGTTCGTTCAGCAGCCATCACACCATTTTCCAGTCAATACTTCTCCCACCTTCCAGGATGCAAATCAAACTTCTCCAAATTTCTGCTATTGTAAGAAACAAATTTTATGCATTATAACTTACAATGTATTAAGACTTCATTAACTAAATTAAGTCATAAAGAGGAATGCGATTTGGAACATGAGGACGACAGTAAATGAATTGGGAAGCACGATATGGTTTTGATTCTGAAATGAGGAATGAAACAACCATTTTCGATCTTAACCTGGATCGATTTTATTTGCAGAGAAATAAATGAAAAGAATTAAAAGTGGAGAAGTATGCGCAATTTTATAGAAGATGATACTTGGGCATTAAGGAATTCTTCTGCGCAAAGTACATTATATTTAATGTGATTTGAGTTTAAAAAGATTTTATTTCTTTTTAAATAGATACTAATTTGAAATAAAGAGATTTTTAATTCTTTTAAACAGATTCTGATTTGATTTTCGATTCGATTTTGATCTTATCTATTTAAAATTTCTTAGGGTTCACATACAAACCGCTATTTTAACGTAACCATTGTCGTTTAAATGTTATAACGTTATTCTGAACTGAACGGTATATATTCTGAAATTTAATTTCAACCTATATTTAAATTCATAACTAATCAATTCGCTGGTAATAAATTATTTTTATTATCGCCTATATTCAAATACAATTAATGTTGATCATATGAATTGTTTCGATTCAGTTTTTAACTTCGGTTTCAATTATTCACGGTTTATGATAATTCGATATACACGAATTAAATTATATTTGATTATAAATCGATAACTCAATACAAAAATTAATTTATATTATCAAATAAATATTCAAAACAATATTAAATATTTATAATAAATCGATCAAAAATCCGGGTCGTTACAGTTGAGCTTCTGCATGTGTCACTTGCCATAATCACACTGACTTCGGCACATACAATTTGACAGTTTTGAAACTTGCTTCTTTTGAACCATGCTGCTAGCCAGTCTTAACTGCACCATCATTTTTGTATGCATAATTGAATTTGAGTTGCTCTTCACTGTTTTATTGCTTGTTTGGGCTGGTTTGAGTGGATTCATGCAAGCTCAACCACTTTTGTGTTTCACCATTGAACTAACTACATGTATACATATGTATATATATATATATGTATGTGTGTGTGTATATATGTATATGTATACATATATATATGGCTTCATTTTCACTTGCACTGAGTCGAGAAAGTCCACGTGGCTACTCCTAATCAGTTGCACACTGATTGGCGAGGCAGTGCACACGTATATACGTGTGTTGTAATAACCCGGAAATCCAAGCCAATTTAAAAATTTTATTTTGGCAATTTTAGCGAATTTTAATTATTTAAAATGAATTATTTAAAATAATATCAACGAGAAATTTATTTTGAATAGAATTCGAACGTATATATTTATATTCGTCGTCGTTAGAATATAAATATTTATTTTAATTTATAAAAGGAATCGAAAATGGCGCGGTAGTTCGATAATTCGATTTCAAACTTCAAATGAATGTACCGGGTGCAATATAAACCGGAATTTAGTGAAACCAAAAATAATAGAATCTATTTGAGAATATCTTTCCAAAGAATCCGAAAAATCAAAATTTCATAGCGGGAATCAAAAGATATGTCCAGATGAAAATTCAGAGTAGTCGCTATGGAATTCTGGCCCTTAAAAATGGAAATTTTGCAAACGACCTCGGATTTCGACGAAACCACTTTTGTTGGATCTGTGATGTCAAGTTATTGCTAGATTCCAAAATTCGTAATTTTTCGAATCAATATGTGAGCATGGCAAAGGAAAACGCGTTTGACCAGTTTCAGTTGATTTTAATCGACTGGAAAATGGCCATTTTTCAAACGGTCTCGGAATTCGATGAAACTAGTTTTGTTAGGACCGTATCGACAATATGAAGCTAGAAAATATTTTTCGGGAATTTTTAGAGTTAATATGTGGCCCTTGTAATTTGAAATGCGCGTTCAAATTCAATATATAGAGTTATATTTTGAATTTGATGGAAATTGATCGAAACAGTCGAACCAGCCTACGATACATATCCCATTGTGTTCGGAATGGGGGTAATTAGCTATGGACGACAGTCGGTGGGCTTGATTTCGATTTCGAAAATAAAAGTTACTTTTTGGAAGAAATTAATAAATAATTATATGAACCTAACTCCCTCACCCCTCTCTCTACTCTCTCTCACCTCCCTCAGATTCAATCGAAGAAAAAACCCGCACCTCTTTCTCGTAGCCCTCCCCTAGTCCACCGCCCATCGCCCCTTCCAGGCCTCGCGCCGTCGACCAACCCTCACCGCCTCCTCTCCATCGCGAACCCCCCTTCTTTCCCTCTCGAACCCACGTTGACCCAGTTCTGTCGCGAGGTTCACCAGCGAAAGCACCAGTCTGCCGATTCACCGCGCCCCTACAGCGATTGCTTCCCATCCACATCGATGAAATCTACCCTCCGACGCAGCAAGGAGCTCAGCTCCGTCTGTCGTTGCCTAGCCTGGCCGCTCACAACTGGGCCTCCATCCTTCTGTCAAACTGTGCCTCGTTGAAACCAGAGCCGCGCAGGGAAGAAGGGAGAGACCATCAGCGTTGAGGCTGCCGTACAATCCAACTGCTGCGCATTCTTTTCTTGCGGCAGGTGAGTTCTCCGATCTAAAATGTTTTCTTTGGTTTGATTATCATCTTCGGTTGATTTGCACGGTCCCTCTTTTTGACTTCCTCAGCTTTGATGAGATTTTTAATTACAAAAAGATGTGATTTTTGACTGCAAAAAGGTGTGATTTTTAATTACAAGAAGACGTGATTTTTGATTATATAGAAAAGTGATTTTTAACAATATAGAAAAGTGATTTTTTAACGATATAGGAAAGTTTTTTTTATAAATATAATTTTTATAAAAGTATGATAATAAAGATATGATTTTTATTAGCTGTGAAGATTAAAAAAATATAATTTTCATATGAGGTAAAAGATAAAAATACGATTTTCATATAATGTAGATAATAAAAATGTGATTTTTATAGTACAGAAAAAATATGTTTTTATATCATATTGATAAAAAAAAACTAGATCTTTATATAAGAAGTAGAAATATAAATACATAATTTTTATACAGAAAGAAGCATTGTAAAAAAAAAATATGAAGTAAAAATAAAAATATGATTTTTATTCATTGAAATGGAGTAATAAAAATATAATTTTTATTATGAACAGCGTGGAAAAGAACTGCATTGGAATTGCAAACAAATCCAGATGTTCAGCAGTTCAAAAGCAAAGCACGGCGGAGTGGAACCCTCTGTGAGAACTCCTCACCTTTTATTTAATTTTCTAGTTAAAATATATACTAGGATGCAGACGGTGTTTAGTAGCACCCGACACCCGCCGTCCACAGACCATGGACGGCTTGTATGCTTGGTTGTTTGATTTTGATGTGTAGTTAATTGTGTGATGTGATGTGAAACGAAATAAAATATTTTATAGTGGAAAATATTTTATAGTTAAAAATAGAATTTTTAACGTGTATATGAAATGAAATAAAATAAACAAATCGGACGATTTGTTTATATACACACATTTGACTGATATTGATTGGGACGATAAATTTTACACATCGCCCAACTGCACAAATAAAATCTGTGTTTGATGGTTTGAAACCCCACACGGGTATTGGGATGATATTTGACGTACACTAATCCCGATTGTCTAGTTGTATGTCGATCGATTGATTGATAGACTTTATAAGCGTTGAATATTTGTATTTGATGCTTATACAGTGTAGAATGCACCCTGGATGATGGTTGATTTGTGGTCGTTGTTATCTTATACATGCGTTGTAGAAAATCCATATAATTAACATTATATGGTAATTGATTGGGCCTCATTCCAGTTTTGAAATAGAATATTTGAATAGAAATATTTGAAAATAGAAATATTTGAAAAAGAAATATTCGAAATAGAATATTTGAAAATAGAAATATATGAAGCCGTGTTGATTAGATTGACGCCATTTTGACGTAAACGATATTTATATCGATTGTATTCGTTTTATAAGGAATATTGAAAAGTGATTTCAAAATCTAATATTTTAAATTGAAATTCGAACCGAATTGAAACGAATTAGAATTCGAATTGAAATTGAATAGAATTGAATTTGAATAGAAAATGAATTCGAATTGAACTGAATAGAAAATGAATTCGAATTGAACTGAATAGAAAATGAATTCGAATTGAATTAAATAGAAAATGAATTTAGATTGAACTGAATAGAAAACGAATTCGATTGGAACTGAATAGAAAATGAATTCGAATTGAATTGAATAGAAAATGAATTCGAATTGAAATGAATTTGAATTTGAAATTTGAATTGATTTGAAATGAATTTAAAACGAATTTATAAGGAAAAATTCAATTTGGATTTGAATTTGAAATGGAAGTTGAAATTGTTTTGGAAACGAATTTAAAACGATTCATAAAATTCGTTTTAAATAGAAATCGATGAAATATATATATTATATATAATATAATGGCCTGAATAGAACGCGCTGCGCTGCGGCAGTTCGCGAATTTCGACCATTGACTTCGAACGGACATTACGGGAGATCCGACCGTCGGGTTCTCCTAAAACCAGAACCGTTGGGTTCGTATCGAAAAGAGCTTTCTAACGAATATTTGAAATTTGAAATCTAACGGTTGGATTTGGAATTATGTCCAAATCAAATTTGGAAAAGGTCGCTGTAAGTGCAGTTCGATGGCCATTGATGGAAATCGACTGTACGGGCCTTGATAAAATTATTAAAAATAGTAATAATTTGTGTAAAATCATTAGAAATGATTTGGGAAGAATTGGGATGAAAAACTCCATATTTGAAAAGATAAAAATAAATTTTTATCGAAATGAACTAGTTTTGAACTAGAATTATAATTCTATTTATTTTTAAATAAATAAATTGGATTTGAAATGGTTTTGAAAATAACCAGAATTTCCAATAATTGAATTGGAATGGATTTGAATCGAAATTGTCTTTGGATTATTTCGATGTTGGATTTCGTGATTATACAGATATTGTTATGGAAATTTGAAAGATATATTTATATCGTTATTTCCAATACGATATTTGTTGGTCGTAGAATTTGATATTGAATATAAGCCGATATATTTTCTATTCAGAGCCTTGTATTTAATATCAAATGTGATTTGGGTTTGTCGTGAGTGGTGTCTTCATTAACACTGTTCTTAAACCCAGTTGAGAAAAAGATTAAATCTTTTATTTAGATTTAATGAAGTGTACCAATTAAACAATATTTAATTGGAATTGAATTGGTATTGATTTTTGGGTTTATCGTGAATAGTGTTTTAAATAACACTTGTTCTTTAACCCGATAATTAATATGAAATGTGATTTTGGGTTGTCGTGAACGGTATCTTCAATAATACTGTTCTTAGACCCAAAGGAGATAAGAAAATCAGAAACTAACTGGGGATTAGTTAAGTTGAATGGTTTCAGAGGTATTGATCTGATGTTGGTTTCGGCCTTCGGGGTTAATACTTAGGGAATTGCTCACTTGCTAATTTACGATTAGGGACTGATTGAAATGTGATGTGATTTTGGGGTTTATCGTGAACCGTGTTTTAAATGACACTGATTCTTTAACCCAGTCACAGATTAAAATTAAGTGGAGTTTTAATGAATCTTTAATTAGATTGAAATGATCAAGAATGGAGTATCACCAGTTTTGCTCCAGGCGATAGTTAAATCTTTAATTAGATTTAAACGTGAAATGGTAATTAAATTTACCGATAACACCGTGGTGTTAGATATGAAGTAAGACCCGTTTTACTTCATGGGATGAATAGGTTGGGATTGGGAAATTAAAACAAATGATTACTTCGGTAAGGTTCGTTAATCCCGACTAGTTTGAATTGATATTCAAAAGTAGATTAAAGAATAAATTTAAAGGATATATCTTTGATAAAATTAATGGGAACCTTTCCCTATGAATGTGAAATTTAGAAACTGACTGTCGGTTAGCTAAGCAGAATGGTTTTCTGGATATTGATCTGATGTTGGTTTCGGCCTTCGGGGTTAATGTTTGGGGGATTATTCTCTTGATTAATTTACGGTTAGTGACTGATGAATTGGAATGAGGCGTATGTTGTGTTTGTGTAACACATGTTTATTATATACGCGAGTTATTCAGAAAGACCGGGTTTATCCCATTCTGAATAACTAATACGACGATAAGTCGAAGATGAAGACGTTGGTCGAAGACCGTAGGTCTTCACATCGTTTGGGTGATTACTGATGATATTGATTGGGATGTACACCCAAGAAGATGGAAATAGTTGGTGATCGTCCAGACGAATTTGGAGATCGATGGATGTGCGGGGTACTAGGTGCCTCCGGTTTCATTCAGACCCAGAATGGACTTGTAAATGCACTGTGTGTCTGACATTGGATTTCATTCTATGTGATCGATATCGGTTGCATGGAGTGGTTTGCCTATGTGGCATGCTAAGATGCAAATGATCAAGGCTTCTGTTGAAAAGCAAAGTCTTGTGGTTGATGATCAAAGCACGACCTTTGTGGCATAGCTTTGTGTAACCTTTACTTCGCGAGTTTCACACCCGGTATGAACCAAAAACGGGAGACGGACCTCAGGGAGGACATGTGTTTCTTTCTAGTTAGAAGTGGCGTCAGTGGTTTTACACGCCCTGACGAGGTTGACTTATGTGGTTGTTGCTGTTGCGAGGCGCCTCGGTTTGATCGGACGATCCGGGTCCGATGGAGTCATTTATTGGCTCACCTACGCCCCAAAGGGCGGGGAAACGCATTGTTTAGGCATTTTAACCCACATCGGTGGACCGGCCCTGACGATCCAAAGGCTTGATTGAGTACTTTCCTGAGGGGCGGACTAGAGCGTCTCGAATTCGGTGAGGACTATATTTTGCCTCGGTTCACAGTCGGAAATCCAATTTCCAAATACGTGACATTTGCGGTTTTATTTGTAGAGCCTTGTATGGCGACATAGTGGGATGGGGCACTTATGCCGTCTATGATTGATACTTATGATTTGAAGTTGTTTTATACACTATGCACTTATAATAGTATCAAATGATTTGTTTTAAACGTATCAAGCATCCTTGGCTATTATAAGGTAAAAACCCTATCCTCCGGCTTGCGTTGCATTGTGTGATGGGAACTGGGTCTTATAATAGCTTCATTTTTCTTTATTTAGCATTGCGCTGTTTGTTTTATGCACTGGTATTCTTGGGAGGAAACCCGTTCCGTGTTATACGGCGTGGTCCCTTGATTTACCTAACTTTAAAATAAAGATTAATAACTGTTTTAGTTCTCACACCAGTCACATGGCTGACCTGGAGTTTATTGTTTTAACCTAAACTCTGGGTGCCCTTATTTTGACACGGGCAGCTAGTAGTTTTGGTTTTGCAGATTTATATTCATAGGATCCTGATTTACAGCTGGAACGATATCCGGAAAGCTTTGTATCCGTATATCTCCTTCAGTTGTGTATTGTATTATTTTCCGCTGCTATGTAATGTATTGTAATCTCTGATATTTTATAATGTGTATTTTATTTGTTTATACTCTTTATATTCTTGTAATCTGATGAATTGTTGTAATATACAATGAAATGTTCTCCCGTCTGCGCTCTGTTGTGGCTTGTCCTCGACTCAATCCGGGATTTCGCGTAAGGGGGATTTCGGGTCGTTTCAGGTTGGTATCAGAGCTTTGGTTTACAAAGATCAGAGAACAAGACACATTAGAACCATATGAAAGAATTCATCAAATATTGGATTAGTAATATCCAATTAGAATGACTCGTTAGAGATGAGATCAGTAGTTTCCTAGAACGAGTGTGAAGAGTATGTTTTTGAAATATAAAATGAAAACAAGTTTTGTTTTGAAAATTTAAATCAATTATTCGTATTTGATTATTTATTTATATGAATTTGGACAATCCAATATATAAAGATTTTGCATATATGTCTTGCAAACGTGTATTCGAAGTTTTAATGTATTGGATAGTTATAGAATCGCACTCTTGTGCCCCGGGATAATTCTGGTGACGGGGCACCATCGCCAGTATTTATTTTCGAGTTTCGAAAGTGAGATTTCTATATATTTCCAATTGACTGGTGTGAGAACCGAAACTAGATAGGGCTTATTGTTGTGATTTGGCATCAAAAATCTAATTTCTGACTATGTATCAAAGTTATGCATTTGAAATGATAACCAACTAATTGATTGATGGTTGTGTTGTTTGATTATGGCTTGATTAATTAAATTTTTTAACCATTTAGCCAAATTGACCGAAAAGTGAATTGTATTGAAATTTGGTCGCATTTGCTTGCATATACATGTACTTACATTGAACAGGTCAAAGCAAAGAGGCTAGAGCAGAAGAATAAAATTTGTTTGCCCGACAAATAGGTACATGTTTACTATAATTTACTGATTTGTTTGAGTGATGATGATTTATGAGCCGATTGGCTAGCCGCTTGGCTTTTTCTTTTTCTTTTTGAGATCAGAGGGCCTGTATGGCAATTTCGGGATTTTCCCGGTGCTCCCGGTGCAAGGGAGGTTATGGCGAAATTTTTCCAAAATTTAGGGTGTTAGCCAAATTTTTGAAGATTTTGAAAAGTTCTTAGAAACTGAAAAGTTGAAGAACTTAAGCCGTAGTGAAAATAATGAAAGTTGAGCTGATTAGTTAAACAACTTTCGGCTTTGTTCCTTTTCGGGGACGGAATGTTTTAAGTGGGGGAGATTGTAATAACCCGGAAATCCGAGCCAATTTAAAATTTTTATTTTGGCAATTTTAGCGAATTTTAATTATTTAAAATGAATTATTTTAAATAATATCGAAGAGAAATTTATTTTGAATAGAATTCGAACGTATATATTTATATTTGTCGTCGTTAGAATATAAATATTTATTTTAATTTATAAAAGGAATCGAAAATGGCGCGGTAGTTCGATAATTCGATTTCAAACTTCAAATGAATGTACCGGGTGCAATATAAACCAGAATTTGGCGAAACCAAAAATAATAGAATCTATTTGAGAATATCTTTATAACGAATCCGAAAAATCAAAATTTCATAGCGGGAATCAAAAGAAATGTCCAGATGAAAATTCAGAGTAGTCGCTATGGAATTCTGGCCCTTAAAAATGGAAATTTTGCAACCGACCTCGGATTTCGACGAAACCACTTTTCTTGGATCTGTGATGTCAAGTTATTGCTAGATTCCAAAATTCGTAATTTTTCGAATCAACATGTGAGCGTGGCAAAGGAAAACGCGTTTGACCAGTTTCAGTTGATTTTAATCGACTGGAAAATAGCCATTTTTCAAACGGTCTCGAAATTCGATGAAACTAGTTTTGTTAGGACCGTATCGACAATACGAAGCTGGAAAATATTTTTCGGGAATTTTTAGAGTTAGTATGTAGCGCCAGTAATTTGAAATGCGTGTTCAAATTCAATATATAGAGTTATATTTTGATTTTGACAGAAATTGATCGAAACAGTCGAACCAGCCTACGATACATATCCCATTGTGTTCGGAATGGGGGTAATTAGCTATGGACGACAGTCGGTGGGCTTGATTTCGACTTCGAAAATAAAAGTTACTTTTTGGAAGAAATTAATAAATAATTATATAAACCTAACTCCCTCACCCCTCTCTCTACTCTCTCTCACCTCCCTCAGATTCAATCGAAGAAAAAACCCGCACCTCTTTCTCGTAGCCCTCCCCTAGTCCACCACCCGTCGCCCCTTCCAGGCCTCGCGCCGTCGACCAACCCTCACCGCCTCCTCTCCATCGCGAACCCCCCTTCTTTCCCTCTCAAACCCACGTTGACCCAGTTCTATCGCGAGGTTCACCAGCGAGAGCACCAGCCTGCCGATTCACCGCGCCCCTACGGCGATTGCTCCCCATCCACATCGATGAACTCTACCCTCCGACGCAGCAAGGAGCTCAGCTCCGTCTGTCGTTGCCTAGCCTGGCCGCTCACAACTAGGCCTCCATCCTTCTGTCAAACTGTGCCTCGTTGAAACCAGAGCCGCGCAGGGAAGAAGGGAGAGACCATCAGCGTTGAGGCTGCCGTACAATCCAACTGCTGCGCCTTTTTTCTTGCGGCAGGTGAGTTCTCCGATCTAAAATGTTTTCTTTGGTTTGATTATCATCTTCGGTTGATTTGCACGGTCCCTCTTTTTGACTTCCTCAGCTTTGATGGGATTTTTAATTACAAAAAGATGGGATTTTTAACTGCAAAAAGGTGTGATTTTTAATTACAAGAAGGCATGATTTTTGATTATATAGAAAAGTGATTTTTAACAATATAGAAAAATGATTTTTTTAATGATATAGGTAAGTTTTTTTTTATAAATATAATTTTTATAAAAGTATGATAATAAAGATATGATTTTTATTAGCTGTGAAGATTAAAAAAATATAATTTTCATATGAGGTAAAAGATAAAAAAATGATTTTTATATAATGTAGATAATAAAAATGTGATTTTTATAGTATAGAAAAAATATGTTTTTATATCATATTGATAATAAAAACTAGATCTTTATATAAGAAGTAGAAATATAAATATATAATTTTTATATAGAAAGAAGCGTTAAAAAAAATATGAAGTAAAAATAAAAATATGATTTTTATTCATTGAAATGGAGTACTAAAAATATAATTTTTATTATGAACAGCGTGGAAAAGAACTGCATTGGAATTGCAAACAAATCCAGATGTTCAGCATTTCAAAAGCAAAGCACGGCAGAGTGGAACCCTCTGTGAGAACTCCTCACCTTTTATTTAATTTTCTAGTTAAAATATATACTAGGATGCAGACGGTGTTTAGTAGCACCCGACACCCGTCGTCCACAGACCATGGACGGCTTGTATGCTTGGTTGTTTGATTTTGATGTGTAGTTAATTGTGTGATGTGATGTGAAACGAAATAAAATATTTTATAGTGGAAAATATTTTATAGTTAAAAATAGAATTTTTAACGTGAATATGAAATGAAATAAAATAAACAAATCGGACGATTTGTTTATATACACACATTTGACTGATATTGATTGGGACGATAAATTTTACACATCGCCCAACTGCACAAATAAAATCTGTGTTTGATGGTTTGAAAGCCCATACGGGTATTGGGATGATATTTGACGTATACTAATCCCGATTGTTTAGTTGTCTGTCGATCGATTGATTGACAGACTGTTATAAGCATTGAACATTTGTATTTGATGCTTATACATTGTAGAATGCACCCTGGATGATGGTTGATTTGTGATTGTTGTTATCTTATACATGTGTTGTAGATAATCCATATAATTAACATTATATGGTAATTGACTGAGCCTCATTCCAGTTTTGAAATAGAATATTTGAATAGAAATATTTGAAAATAGAAATATTTGAAAAAGAAATATTCGAAATAGAATATTTGAAAATAGAAATATATGAAGCCGTGTTGATTAGATTGACGCCATTTTGACGTAAACGATATTTATATCGATTGTATTCGTTTTATAAGGAATATTGAAAAGTGATTTCAAAATCGAATATTTTAAATTGAAATTCGAACCGAATTGAAACGAATTAGAATTCGAATTGAAATTGAATAGAATTGAATTTGAATAGAAAATGAATTCGAATTGAACTGAATAGAAAATAAATTCGAATTGAATTAAATAGAAAATGAATTCGAATTGAACGGAATAGAAAACGAATTCGAATTGAACTGAATAGAAAACGAATTCGAATTGAACTGAATAGAAAATGAATTCGAATTGAATTGAATAGAAAATGAATTCGAATTGAAATGAATTTGAATTTGAAATTTGAATTGAATTGAAATGAATTTAAAACGAATTTATAAGGAAAAATTCAATTTGGATTTGAATTTGAAATGGAAGTTGAAATTGTTTTGGAAACGAATTTAAAACGATTTATAAAATTCGTTTTAAATAGAAATCGACGAAATATATATTATATATATAATATAATGGCCTGAATATAACGCGCCGCGCTGCAGCAGTTCGCGAATTTCGACCATTGACTTCGAACGGACATTACAGGAGATCCGACTGTCGGATTCTCCTAAAACCGGAACCGTTGGGTTCGTATAGAAAAGAGCTTTCTAACGAATATTAGAAATTTGAAATCTAATGGTTGGATTTGGAATTATGTCCAAATCAAATTTGGAAAAGGTCGCTGTAAGTGCAGTTCGAGGGCCATTGATGGAAATCGAATGTACGGGCCTTGATTAAATTATTAAAAATAGTAATAATTTGTGTAAAATCATAAGAAATGATTTGGGAAGAATTGGGATGAAATACTCCATATTTGAAAAGATAAAAATAGATTTTTATCGAAATGAACTAGTTTTGAACTAGAATTATAATTCTATTTATTTTTAAATAAATATATTGGATTTGAAATGGTTTTGAAAATAACCAGAATTTCCAATAATTGAATTGGAATGGATTTGAATCGAAATTGTCTTTGGATTATTTCGATGTTGGATTTCATGATTATACAGATATTGTTATGGAAATTTGAAAGATATATTCATATCGTTATTTCCAATACGATATTTGTTGGTCGTAGAATTTGATATTGAATATAAGCCGATATATTTTCTATTCAGAGCCTTGTATTTAATATCAAATGTGATTTGGGTTTGTCATGAGTGGTGTCTTCATTAACACTATTCTTAAACCTAGTTGAGAAAAAGATTAAATCTTTTATTTAGATTTAATGACGTGTACCAATTAAACAATATTTAATTGGAATTGAATTGGTATTGATTTTTGGGTTTATCGTGAACAGTGTTTTAAATAACACTTGTTCTTTAACCCGATAATTAATATGAAATGTGATTTTGGGTTATCGTGAACGGTATCTTCAATAATACTGTTCTTAGACCCAAAGGAGATAAGAAAATCAGAAACTAACTGGGGATTAGTTAAGTTGAATGGTTTCAGAGGTATTGATCTGATGTTGGTTTCGGCCTTCGGGGTTAATACTTAGGGAATTGCTCACTTGCTAATTTACGATTAGGGACTGATTGAAATGTGATGTGATTTTGGGGTTTATCGTGAACCGTGTTTTAAATGACACTGATTCTTTAACCCAGTCACAGATTAAAATTAAGTGGAGTTTTAATGAATCTTTAATTAGATTGAAATGATCAAGAATGGAGTATCACCAGTTTTGCTCCAGGCGATAGTTAAATCTTTAATTAGATTTAAACGTGAAATGGTAATTAAATTTACCGATAACACCGTGGTGTTAGATATGAAGTAAGACCCGTTTTACTTCATGGGATGAATAGGTTGGGATTGGGAAATTAAAACAAATGATTACTTCGGTAAGGTTCGTTAATCCTGACTAGTTTGAATTGATATTCATAAGTAGATTAAAGAATAAATTTAAAGGATATATCTTTGATAAAATTAATGGGAACCTTTCCCTATGAATGTGAAATTTAGAAACTAACTGTCGGTTAGCTAAGCAGAATGGTTTTCTGGATATTGATCTGATGTTGGTTTCGTCCTTCGGGGTTAATGTTTGGGGGATTATTCTCTTGATTAATTTACGGTTAGTGACTGATGAATTGGAATGAGGCGTATGTTGTGTTTGTGTAACACATGTTTATTATATACGCGAGTTATTCAGAAAGACCGGGTTTATCCCATTCTGAATAACTGATACGACGATAAGTCGAAGATGAAGACGTTGGTCGAAGACCGAAGGTCTTCACATCATTTGGGTGATTACTGATGATCTTGATTGGGATGTACACCCAAGAAGATGGAAAAAGTTGGTGATCGTCTAGACGAATTTGGAGATCGATGGATGTGCGGGGTACTAGGTGCCTCCGGTTTCGTTCAGACCCAGAACGGACTTGTAAATGGACTATGTGTCTGACATTGGATTTCATTCTATGTGATCGATATCGGTTACATGGAGTGGTTTGCCTGTGTGGCATGCTAAGATGCAAATGATCAAGGCTTCTGTTGAAAAGCAAAGTCTTGTGGTTGTTGATCAAAGCACGGCCTTTGTGGCGTAGCTTTGTGTAACGTTTACTTCGCGAGTTTCACACCCGGTAAGAACCAAAAACGGGAGACAAACCTCAGGGAGGACATGCGTTTCTTTCTAGTTGGAAGTGGAGTCAGTGGTTTTACACGCCCTGACGAGGTTGACTTATGTGGTTGTTGCTGTTGCGAGGCGCCTCGGTTTGATCGGACGATCCGGGTCCGATGGAGTCATTTATTGGCTCACCTACGCCCCAAAGGGCGGGGAAACTCATTGTTCAGGCATTTTAATCCACATCGGTGGACCGGCCCTGACGATCCAAAGGCTTGACTAAGTACTTGCCTGAGGGGCGGACTAGAGCGTCTCGAATTCGGTGAGGACTATCTTTTGCCTCGGTTCACGGATGGAAATCCAATTTCCAAATACGTGACATTTGCGGTTTTATTTGTAGAGCCTAGTATGGCGACATAGTGGGATGGGGTGCTTATGCCGTCTATGATTGATACTTATGATTTGAAGTTGTTTTATACACTATGCACTTATAATAGTATCAAATGATTTGTTTTAAACGTATCAAGCATTCTTGGCTATTATAAGGTAAAAACCCTATCCTCCGGCTTGCGTTGCATTGTGTGATGGGAACTGGGTCTTATAATAGCTTCATTTTTCTTTATTTAGCATTGCATTGTTTGTTTTATGCACTGGTATTCTTGGGAGGAAACCCGTTCCGTGTTATACGGCGTGGTCCCTTGATTTACCTAACTTTAAAATAAAGATTAATAACTGTTTTAGTTCTCACACCAGTCACATGACTGACCTGGAGTTTATTGTTTTAACCTAAACTCTGGGTGCCCTTATTTTGACACGGGCAGCTAGTAGTTTTGGTTTTGCAGATTTATATTCACAGGATCCTGATTTACAGCTGGAACGATATCCGGAAAGTTTTGTATCCGTATATCTCCTTCGGTTGTGTATTGTATTATTTTCCGCTGCTATGTAATGTATTGTAATCTCTGATATTTTATAATGTGTATTTTATTTGTTTATACTCTGTATATTCTTGTAATCTGATGAATTGTTGTAATATACAATGAAATGTTCTCCCGTCTGCGCTCGGTTGTGGCTTGTCCTCGACTCAATCCAGGATTTCGCATAAGGGGGATTTCGGGTCGTTTCATGTGTACATGCAGCCATCAGATAATTTTTCTTGTCCCTGCATATCAGACCAAGTCTAGAAAAATGATGAGAAACACACCGAAATTCTGAGGCAAATAAAAAATAAATTTTTATTTGTTTTTATTTATTTTTATTTTTGTTGCAGCCTATTGTGTGTGTTTTTCTATTTGTGACAAGTATGTAGATAATGACTGGACTGACAGTGTGGTGTGAAGGCAAAGAACGGAAGACTGTGTCATTGATTGTTATTATAACTGAAAATGTAAAACTTAGTGTGAGTGTTATGTAGTGAGGAGATTATGTATATTGTTTGACAGCGAATTTTGTAAATAGTGGAGTTTTAAAAAAAATTATGCTATATCGAATGTAGAAATAAAATATCTATTTGAATAATATATGCTATTTGACTTTCAATTTCTGTGCAGTTTGCATTTTATTCAACTTAAATATTTATTTCTATACGTGTAGTGGGGAATAATACTATTTTCAAACACATTTATATTATTGGTATATGTTTGTTATTATCAAACAAAAATCATATCTTTATACTCAACATAAAATATAAATTGTTGAAACAAAATTGTCATTTTTGTCAAAATGTAATAGTTGAAACAAAATTGTCATTTTTGTCAAAATGTAATAGTTGAAATAAAATTGTCATTTTGTCAAAATGTAATTGTTGAAACAAAATTGTCATTTTTGTCAAAGTGTAATAGTTAAAACAAAATTGTCATTTTTGTCAAAATATAATGGTTGGAAACAGAAATTACATTTTTGTTAATTAGATTTGAGGTAAAACCAAAATTACATTTTTGTTAATTAGATTTGAGTTAAAACAAAAATAACATTTTTGTTAAGCAGATTTGTGTTAAAACAAAATTAACATTTTTGTCAAATAGATTTGCGTCAAAACACAAATAACATTTTTGTTAAGTAGATTTGTGTTAAAACAAAAATGGCATTTTTGTTAAATAGATTTGTGTCCAAACAAAAATAACATTTTTGTTAAGTAGATTTGTGTTCAAACAAAAATGACATTTTTGTTAAATAGATTTGTGTCAAAACACAAATAACATTTTTGTTAAATAGATTTGTCTTAAAACAAAATTAACATTTTTGTTAAATAGATATGTGTCAAAACACAAATAACATTTTTGTTAAGTAGATTTGTGTTAAAACAAAAATGATATTTTTGTTAAATAGATTTGTGTCAAAACAAAAATGACATTTTTGTTAAATAGATTTGTGTCAAAACACAAATAACATTTTTGTTAATTAGATTTGTATGAAAACAAAAATGACATTTTTGTTAAATAGATTTATGTCAAAACAGAAATAACATTTTTGTTAAGTAGATTTGTGTTAAAACAGAAATGACATTTTTGTTAAATAGATTTGTGTCAAAACACAAATAACTTTTTTTTAAGTAGATTTGTGTTAAAACAAAAATAACATTTTTGTTAAATAGATTTGTGTCAAAACACAAATAATATTTTTGTTAAGTAGATTTGTGTTAAAACAAAAATGACATTTTTGTTAAATAGATTTGTGTCAAACACAAATAACATTTTTGTTAAGTAGATTTGTGTTAAAACAAAAATAACATTTTTGTTAAATAGATTTGTGTGAAAACAAAAATAACATTTTTGTTAAATAGATTTGCGTCAAAACACAAATAACATTTTTATTAAGTAGATTTGTGTTAAAACAAAAATAACATTTTTGTTAAATAGATTTGTCAAAACACAAACAACATTTTTGTTAAGTAGATTTGTGTTAAAACAAAAATAACATTTTTGTTAATTAGATTTGTGTTGTAACAAAAAATTTCATTTTGTTAAAATTAGAATTGTTAACAATATGAAGTTATCACTTTTATTCATTTTGTTAAAATAGAATTGTTAACAAAAATGAAAATATCATTTTTAATCATTTTGTTGAAATAGATTTGTCAACAAACATAAACGAATCATTTTTATTCATTTTGTTGAAATAGGATTGTCAACAAAAATGAACGAATCATTTTTAATCATTTTGTTGAAATAGAATTGTCAACAAAAAATGAACGAATCATTTTTAATCATTTTGTTGAAATAGAATTGTCAACAAAAATGAGAGAATCATTTTTAATCATTATGTTGAAATGAAATTGACAACAAAATTGAAATATCATTTTTATTTGTATTGTTGAAATAGAATGGTCGACAAAATAAAATATCAATTATTGTTAGAATGAGAATTTGTATGCAAGTTAAAGTGACATTTTTATTGTCAAATTATACAATAGAATTTGTGTACAAATAAAAGTGACATTTTTATTGCCAATTATACAATAGAATTTGTGTACAAATGAAACTGACATTTTTATTGTTAAATTATACAATAGAATCTGTGTACAAATGAAAGTGACATTTTTTATTGTCAAATTATACATTAGAATTTGTATGCAAATTAAAGAGACATTTCATTGTTAAGTTATACATTAGAATTTGTATACAAATTAAAATAAACATTTTTATGTGTCATGTTATACATTGAAACTATATACGAATAAAAATATTTATTTTTATCTGTTAAAGTTAAAAAGGGAAATTGCATACAAATAATAAAAATAAAAATTATCTTTTTATTTGTCATTAGCAAAAAAATGTCATGTAAATAAATTACATTTTATTTGACATTAGAAACATGTAGAAATGAATGCAAATAAAATACATTTTTATCCGACATTATATACATGTCGGTATGTTATACATATAAAACATTCTTTTATTTGGCATGTTAAACTCGTTAGTGGAATCTTCGAATGATTTATACTTATACATAATTATATATATATATATATATATAAATTAAAATTAAACAAATCGTGCGCGGTAGTTCGTTTTTCGGAATCGTAACTTTAAACGATTATACCGAAAGATCCGACCATCGGATTTTCCCAAAACTGGAACCATTAGGCCCGCTTTGGGAAGATCTTTCCAATGATATAATTTTTTTAAAATCCAACGGTTAGATTTCGAGGAATGTGTAAATCGAATTTGGGTATAAACAGCGCCAGAGCCGCCTACTGACCCGAAGCGTCATTAAATTAAATTGGACTATTTTTATATAAATAAAAATAGTGATAAATCGTTATAAAATAATATTAGTGATATGAAATGATTTAAATTATATATATGCGAGAATTATTTGAAAAGATCGAGTTCAATCTCATTTCAAATAATTATATGACGATTTAAATTGAAGATATTGAAGATGGTGATTGAAGACCGGTGATCTTCACATCGAATGGATGACTACTTATGCCCGACATTGGGTAGCTCCCATGAAAGGGTTAAAATGGTAGTTGTCCGGACATACTTGTTAGTTGTCCGGATAAGCAAGCACCTCTCTTCCGTATTGGACATACGGGACGAGGAATAAGGTGTCTCCAGTTTCGTTCAGACCCAGAACGGACTTGCAAATGGATGTGTGTCTGACATTGGATTTCATTCCATGTAAATTGATTTCTATTTAATATATATCTATTTGGTGGCGGAGAATTATTCTCTTGCTTAACACCCTTCCCTGAGACGCACGAGCTCAGAGGTTATATATTGATAGTTATTGATCGCATGGCGTGGATTGTCAATGTGACATGGCAAGATTACAAATGAACAAGGCTTTTGTTGAAAAGCAGAGCCTTGTAGTTGATGATCATAGCACGACCTGTTTAGGCACAACTTTGTATATAGCATTACTTCGCGAGCCTCACACCCCGGTATGAGTCAAAAAAACGATCATGACTGCAGGGAGTGCACACGTTTCTTTCTAGCTAGAAGTGGTATCATGGTATGGAGTCCAGACATTTTTACTTATGTGGATGATGGATTATGAGGCGTCTCAGATATATTGGTCGATAGTGGCCAATTGATAGGTCCAATAGGACCGGGAAACGTGTGTTCAGGCATAATTAATCCACTAAAGTATTTGTGGACTGGCCCTGAAGATTCAAGGGTTGCCCGTTGGCGTGATCCGGAGACATTTGCTAGAGTGTCTCGAATCCGCGAGGAGCCATCCCTAGCCTCGACTAATGATGGATACCAAATCTCCAATACGACATTATGGTTTTGATTGTAAACCTATATATGGCGACATAGCAGGATGGGGTACTATGCCATCTAGGATTGATACATTTACTTTGAAAGTATTTGAAAACTGATTAGACACTAATAATAATATTAAATATTAGTTTATATGTATCAAGCATGTTTGATCATTATAAGGTAAAACTTTATCCTGCGGTTTGCGTTGCATTGTGTGATGGGACTTGAGTCTTATAATGATTTCATTTTTCTAAAAAGCATTGTGTTGTTTTGAATAAAGATTTATTTAATTTATGCACTGGCAATCCAATGGAGTAAACCCATTCCGCGTTAGTCGCGTGGTCTTGTGATTAGCCTTATTTTTAGATAAGTTAAATTTTAACTGTTAGATTTCTCATACTAGTCCCATGACTGACCCGTAGTTTGTTTCACTTGCAAACTCGGGTGTCCTTATTTTCCACACGGTCAGTCGAGTAGCTTGTTTTGCAGATATTTATCTTTTGAGCAGGAATCTGGATTGAAGCTTAAACTTGTATCGAGAGCATTGATGGTCTTCCGCTGTATTGTATTACATTTATTGTAAATTATCTTCCGTCTTTGTATTATATTCGATGTACTCTGATATTCTGTACTCTGATGTAACATTATTATAATATTTATAAAAGTCTTCTGTTATTTGTTCTGATGTGTTGTATGCCCAAAGGTAGCTTATGCGGGATTCAAATGGTCTTAGTCGATTTAGCGGTCGATTAGGTTTGGGCGAAATCCGTGTCGTTACAGCTGGTATCAGAGCTTTGGTTAACTCAAATCTTTAGAGTACAATTCGTTAGAACTGAATAAAGACTCATTACAGGTAGGATTAGAAATATCCTATAAAAGAATACTCATTTGAGATAGGATCCGTAGTATCCTAGAATGAGAAAACTCATTAGGGATGGGGTTAGAAATGCCCTAGAATGAGTCGAGAGTGACAAGTTTATAATTAACGTATTTGTGATTATATATATAATCCAATTTTAGAAAATATGATTTTGAATATATAAAAGTTATATATATTTGAAAAGATAATCAACTAATAGATTGATGATTGTGTTATGTGATTATTAGTTCAACTAATAAAATTATTGAAACCAATAAAAGAATAAAAATTGAGATGGTTAGTTAAACAACTTTCAGCTCCCTTCCTTTTCGAGGATGAAAAGATTTTAATTGGGGGAGATTGTAATAACCCGGAAAATCAAAACCAATTTAAAAAATTTATTTTAAGAAATTTTGTTATAAAATGTGTTAGAATTTAAAAATTCCATTCCATAATTTATATTATTAAATATAAAAAGGTTTTTAAATTAAACTATGATGTAATTAATGAGATTTATTAATATATGCTAATAGGTTGATTTAAAATAATATGTAGATTCTAAATGAAATAAGTTATGACAACATGCATGTGTATATCTTTAGCCATTCGCTTTAATACTTTCCCTATCTATTAAAAGTGTAATATTCATCAATTAATAAAATTTTAAATATGAATAGTTGCATTTGTTTTCAATGCCTTCCCCTCATCGTTTTTTCCTTAATGCGGCATTCATTTCTTTTCTTAATTATATTAAATTTGTTTTCGTTTATTTATTAATTTCTTTCCTTGCTTTTACATTCATGCATCTTATTTCATTTACATGTTCACATTCCTTATATTTTCATCCCCTTATTTCTTTCCCCTTTTGTTCCCCATATTATTTATTCTTCCAAAAACAAATAATCCACATATATATATAATTCTCTTATATATGTATATATTCTTATTTACATTATTTGTTTGTATTTGTAGACATTTTCATTGCCTTATTCTTGTCTGTCCAATTTAATATGTTCCCTACAATTATGATATTATATATTTTGAAATTTAAGAAGACACATAAATTTATAACGATTAGCATTAAACAATTTATCATGCATTCATTTCTTTTTTTTTTCTCTTTCTATTTGTGATTTATTTTTAAATTTTGAATGAGAAATAATTATTTCCAACTCAGTGTCAGTCAGCCACATTTAATTTGTTTGTAACTTGAATGTGTTTCCAGTTTTATTCATTTCAATGCATAACTAGAAGCATTTATGGAAGAGGAAAAAAGGGACAGTCGCCTCCTTAATAAAATAAATAAAATTGGAAATCATATTCAATGGAAATTAAAGACGGGTCATTCATTGCGAGAAAAAATAAATAATGACAATAATAATTGTCGCATGTGTTTCATTCATGCCCTTTATTTATTTTATGTTCTCTCTCTTCCTTTCATATGCACATATGCCATATTTTATGCCTTTTATAAATATATAAAAAAAAATAAAGAAATAATAATAATGAAAGCCATAAATGCATGCACCATGCATGTTTCAATTATGCCACAATTCCGCTTGGAATTCCCATCTAACGTTTCATTCATTTACCACCCAAGATTGTCATTTTTTTATATAATAACCTTTTCACTTCCTTAACCCTAATTTCATAATCAAAGTAGCCGTCGTTTCTAAAATCCATGGATACGCTCTTCCCGTCTTCTTTTTTTGCTTTCTCTCTTAATCTACTCAAAGATTTCCTCAACTCCAAAAAAAAGAAAAAGAAAAAAAGAAAATCGAAGAGCTTGTCGTGATCTCTGATTGCATTCTGGTGGGCTGAGGCGCGGTGCACAGGTGGATGTTGGGGCGGAGATTTTTGGGTTTCGATGATGCTTAGATAAATCACGTTGAGGAAGAAAGGTTTTAGGGAAATTAAATTAATTTATTTAATTATTATCCTAATTATATAATTAATGTGTTTAAACTTCAAACTGTTATAGATTTTGCAAACAAAAACGGAATCAGACGATTTCTGATGCGTTGGAATCGTAAATTCAAGATCTACGAGATAGAACAGCTTCGAACAAAAACAGAAGCAACTGGAATTTCTGATAAAATTAAAGGCTTGTTTAGTTTTGTTAAAACAATCGTTATACAAACGATTTCTGAAACCGATCAAGGTGAGAAATCCTCACTAAAAACTCTGCACATTTATTTATTTATTTACATAACTGAATATATATATATATATATATATATATATATATGTAGAATTTACTATGAGAATTCTATTTTTTTATATTTAAAATTAACTAATTATGATTGTGATTTTTCTTCCAATCCGCTGTTAAATTCTATTTGATGTTATACGTGATTTGATCTGGGATTGATGATTGATGTTTTTATGTAGATCTGTTGATTTGATGATTATTGAGTTAAAATAAAATTGTTGAAACAAAATTAACCTTTTTGTATAAAATATAAATTATTGAAACAAAATTGTCATTTTTTTAAAATGTAATAGTTGAAACAAAATAATCATTTTTGTCAAAATGTAATAGTTGAAACAAAATTGTTATTTTTGTCAAAATGTAATAGTTGAAACAAAATTGTCATTTTTTCCAAAATGTAATAGTTGAAACAAAATTGTCATTTTTGTCAAAATGTAATAATTGAAACAAAATTGTCATTTTTGTCAAAATGTAATGGTTAAAAACGAAAATTACATTTTTGTTAATTAGATTTGAGTTAAAACAAAAATTACATTTTTGTTAATTAGATTTGAGTTAAAACAAAAATAGCATTTTTGTTAAGTAGATTTGTGTTAAAACAAAAATAACATTTTTGGTAAATAGATTTGAGTCAAAACAAAAATAACATTTTTGTTAAGTAGATTTGAGTTAAAACAAAAATGACATTTTTGTTAAATAGATTTGAGTCAAAACAAAAATAACATTTTTGTTAAGTAGATTTGTGTTAAAACAAAAATGACATTTTGTTAAATAGATTTGTGTCAAAACAAAATTAACATTTTTGTTAAGTAGATTTGTGTTAAAACAAAAATAACATTTTTGTTAAATGGATTTGTGTCAAAACACAAATAACATTTTTGTTAAGTAGATTTGTGTTAAAACAAAAATGACATTTTTGTTAAATCGATTTGTGTCAAAACAAAAAAAAACATTTTTGTTAATTAGATTTGTGTTAAAACAAAAATAACATTTTTGTTAAATAGATTTGTGTCAAAACACAAATAACATTTTTGTTAAGTAGATTTGTGTTAAAACAAAATTGACATTTTTGTTAAACAGATTTGTGTCAAAACACAAATAACATTTTTGTTATGTAGATTTGTGTTAAAACAAAAATAACATTTTTGTTAAATAGATTTGTGTCAAAACACAAATAACATTTTTGTTAAGTAGATTTGTGTTAAAACAAAAATAACATTTTTGTTAAATAGATTTGTGTCAAAACACAAATTACATTTTTGTTAAGCTGATTTGTGTTAAAATAAAAATGACATTTTTGTTAAATAGATATGTGTCAAAACACAAATAACATTTTTGGTAAGTAGATCTATGTTAAAACAAAAATAATATTTTTGTTAAATAGATTTGTGTTGCAACAAGAATATTCATTTTGGTAAAATTAGAATTGTTTACAATATGAAGTTAACACTTTTATTCATTTTGTTAAAATAGAATTGTTAACAAAAATGAAAAGATCATTTTAAATATTTTGCTGAAATAGAACCGTCGACAAAATTGAACGAATCATTTTTTATCATTTTGTTGAAATAGGATTGTCAACAAAAATGAACGAATCATTTTTAATCATTTTGTTAAAATAGAATTGTCAACAAAAGTGAACAAATCATTTTTAATCATTTTGTTGAAATAGAATTGTTAACAAAAATGAGAGAAACATTTTTAATCATTTTGTTGAAATGAAATTGACAACAAAATAGAAATATCATTTTTATTTGTATTGTTGAAATAGAATGGTCGACAAAATAAAATATCAATTATTGTTAGAATTATAATTTGTATGCAAGTTAAAGAGACATTTTTATTGTCAAATTATATAATAGAATTTGTGTACAATGAAAGTGACATTTTTATTGTTAAATTATGCAATAGAATTTGTGTATAAATGAAAGTGACAATTTTATTGTCAAATTATACAATAGAATCTGTGTACAAATGAAAGTGACATTTTTTATTGTTAAATTATACATTAGAATTTGTATGCAAATTAAAGAGACATTTTCATTGTTAAGTTATACATTAGATTTTGTATACAAATTAAAATAAACATTTTTATGTGTCATGTTATACATTGAAACTATATACAAATAAAAATATTTCTTTTTATCTGTTAAATTTAAAAAGGGAAATTGCATACAAATAATGAAAATAAAAATTATCTTTTTATTTGTCATTAGCAAAAAAATGTCATGTAAATAAATTAAATTTTATTTGACATTAGAAACATGTAGAAATGAATGCAAATAAAATACATTTTTATCTGACATTATAAACATATGGGTGTGTTATACAAATAAAACATTCTTTTATTTGGCATGTTAAACTCATTAGTGGAATTATTGAATGATTTATATATATAAATAAAAATAAAAATTAAACGAATCATGCATGGTAGTTCGCGTTTCAGAATCATAACTTTAAACGATTATACCGAAAGATCCGACCGTCGGATTTTCCCAAAACTGGAACCCTAGGTCCGCTTTAGGAAGATCTTTCCAACGATATAAATTTTGTTAAAATCCAACGGTTAGATTTCAAGAAATGTGTAACACAAATTTGGGTAAAAACAGCGCCAGGGCCGCCTATTGACCCGAAGCGTCGTTAAATTAAATTGGGCTATTTTTATATAAATAAAAATAGTTATAAATCGTTATAAAATCGATATGAAATGATTTAAATTATATATATGTGATAATCATTTGAAAAGACCGAGTTCAATCTCATTTCAAATAATTATACGGCGAGAAATTGAAGACGGTGATTGAAGACCGGTGATCTTCACATCGAATGAATGACTACTAATGCCCGGCATTGGGTAGCTCCCAGTAAAGGGTTAAAGTGGTAGTTGTCTGGACGTACTTGTTGATTGTCCGGATAAGCGAGCACCTCTCTTCCGTATTGGACATACGGGACGATGAATTAGGTGTCTTCGGTTTCGTTCAGACCTGGAACGGACTTGTAAATGGATGTGTGTCTGACATTGGATTTCATTCAATGTAAATTGATTTCTATTTAATATATATCTATTTGGTGGCGGAGAATTATTCTCTTGCTTAACACCCTTCTCTGGGACGCACGAGTTCAGAGGTTATATATTGATAGTTATTGATCGCATGACGTGGATTGTCAATGTGGCATGCCAAGATTGCAAATAATCAAGGCTTTTGTTGAAAAGCAGAGCCTTGTAGTTGATGATCAAAGCACGACCAGTGTGGGCGTAGCTTTGTGTATAGCGTTACTTCGCGAGCCTCACACCCCGGTATGAGTCAAAAACGGGATCGTGACTGCAGGGAGTGCACACGTTTCTTTTTAGCTAGAAGTGATGTCATGGTATGGATCCCAGACATTTTGACTTATGTGGATGATGGATTATGAGGTGCCTCAGATATATTGGTCGATAGTGGAAAATTGATAGGTCCAATAGGACCGGGAAACGTGTGTTTAGGTATAATTAATCCACTAAAGTATTTGTGGACCAGCCCTGAAGATCCAAGGGTTACCCGTAGGTGTGATCCTGAGACATTTGCTAGAGTGTCTCGAATCGGCGAGGAGCCATCCCTAGCCTCGACTCATGATGGAAACCAAATCTCCAATACGACATTATGATTTTGATTGTAAACCTATACATGGAGACATAGTAGATGGGGTACTATGCCGTCTAGGATTGATACATTTACTTTGAAAGTATTTTAAAACTGATTAGACTCTAATAATAATATTAAATATTATTTTATACATATCAAGCATGTTTGATCATTGTAAGGTAAAACTCTATCCTCCAGTTTGCGTTGCATTGTGTGATGGGACTTGAATCTTATAATGATTTCATTTTTCTAAAAAGCATTGCATTGTTTTGAATAAAGATTTATTTAATTTGTGCGCTGGTAATTCAATGGAGTAAACCCATTCCGCATTAGCGGCGTGGTCCTGTGATTAGCCTTATTGTTAGATAAGTTAATTTTTAATTGTTAGATTTCTCATACCAGTCCCATGACTGACCCGTAGTTTGTTTCACTTGCAAACTCGGGTGTCCTTATTTTTCACACGGGCAGTCGAGTAGCTTGTTTTGCAGATATTTATCTTTTGAGCAGGATTCTGGATTGCAGCTTAAAGCTGTGTCCAGAGCATTGATAGTCTTCCGCTGCATTGTATTACATTTATTGTAAATTATCTTCCACTGTTGTATTATATTCGATGTACTCTGATATTCTGTACTCTGATGTAACCTTATTATAATGTTTATAAAAGTCTTCTATTATTTGTTCTAATGTGTTGTATTCCCAAAGTTAGTGTTTGTGAGATTCGAACGGTTTTAGTCGATTTAGTAGTCGATTAGGTTTGGGCGAAATCCGTGTCGTTACAAAATGAAAACGGGATACTGTACGGGGGGTGTATGGTTGGGAGTTGGTAATTGGAGAACAGACTAGACCCATTGTATAATGAAGAACGGACTATAGCCGTAGTAATCAATCTTGCAACGGGCTAAACCCGTTGCTATTTAGCAATGGTCATAAGCCGTTGCAAATTGTCCGCACCTGGGGGTTGCAAATCAGCATGTATGGTGTAGTGATAGAATTGAATTGAAGAATTAAATCTAGGTTATAACCCAAAAATTACGTCTTAAGAAGAACCTTTGATCAAGCAACATCCCATGTCTTCAAATTTGAAAATAGCTTATATAAGCAAGGATCCCATTTAGATAAATTACTATTTTGATCGTCCAAACTTAAGAAATTTATCCATCAGGAAACAAGCTAAAACTAACCCGAAACTCGGTTCAGACATCTGAATATAGGCTTAGCATTTAACTCTAGTAATACGTACGTTTGGATCTGGAATCGGCTGTTTGGATTTCTTCTCGAGAAATAATTCTAAGAAAATCCATACATTTGGATCCAAAATTCCAGATGTTTGGATTGAGTTGCAGCCAATGCAGCTCCATCATTTATCATCCAGCTTCATATCGCGATACCTCGAGCTCCAAAGCTCCAAATCGTACATCGTCTTTAGCGATTTCAAAATATTCTTGACCTTTTTAATCTAACATATGGTATCACCAAAATGCACTATAACCATATCCAAACTCCAATGCACTCAGGCATCTCTAGCCCCACCTTCATCCAATCAATATGAATACTTGCCCAATGAGCTCCAGCAATACCACCGTCCATTGCACTCCGTCAACGAGCTCTAGCAAAAACACCGCCCGCTAATGAATTGTTGAAATATCCAAACCAAAATCAGTCTCACAATAAGACAAACGTACTCGAGAGTGTAAACGAGTACTTTTTGAGAAGATAGCATTTTAACCTCTCACTGATACTCATCATCATTAAACATATCACTGTCTCCAACCGTACCACCCGTGGCACTTAATACCTTAACAAGCGAATTAAGTTCGACCAATGCTCAAAGTTCCCAACGGGCAATGCCTTGGTGAACATAATATTTGTGTTATTCGTCTTGTGCACCTTCCAAAGGTATACTAGCTTACCTTCATCCATGGCTACCAAAAATGGCTCCCTCGCTAATATCCTTAGTACGTGAGTTGAACACCAAATTCTCTGCTAAATGTATATCACTTTGGCTATCACATCGGACATCGATACTATCATGCTTGAAAGCCAGGTCACACAACGGTCGCTTCAAATAGAGTGCTTCTACTTCCACCTCCACTATGGCTATTAACTCCACCTCTGCAGTAGATAGAGCAACTACAGTTTGCAATCTCGAACTCTAACCAATGGTCGTACCACCAAGTGTGAAGACATATCTGAAAGTCAATTTCCTATAATTCCTATCACAGACATAGTTTGAGTCGTAATAACCAACCAACATACAACTCGTCCCTTCACTACTACTAAAAACAATACCATGATAAGAAGTATCTCAAAACAACCATTACAGCTTCCTAATGCAATTTTCTCGGATTAGCCGAATACTAACTAACTACCTGATGGCATTTACAATATTTGGCCTTGTACACATCATGACATACATCAAATTTCCAACCACACTTGCATATGGTATCTTTGCCATATAAGCCTTGTCTTTCTCTATGATAGGTGATTCCTTACTTAAAAGCTTTACTTAGAGAGGTAAAGGTGAATTTAACGCCTTTGCATGCCTAAGATTTTCTTTTCTTTTCCAAAATCTTTCATTTCGTATTCCGGTTTGAAAAGCATCTTTAACTTGTTAATTTTCTTCTTGTCCTTGGCAATGAGCATGTCGTCCATGTACAAGAGTAATGTGACGACCGCCCACAACCCATGTACTAAACAAGAGAAATGATGCGCTAAAAGATGTGCTAGGTAGCTATGGACGATCACCTAGATATGAAAACACATACGGAACCTGTCGTAAATCTCACAACGCAAGGATAAAATACAATAGAACACATACAACATGTAATATTAGTGAAGCAAAAAATGCTAAACTTTCATAACAACTAGAAGTAATATCTATATACCTGGATTACAACGATAGTGTTTATACAAATTGCCTCACTACAACACTCAGAGAAGAATAAAAAACAGTGGAAATCCAAACACTATATAGTAGGTTAGATAATACACCAGCCTCTTGTTCGCTTCCAAACTGCAACATCGTCCTCACTAAGCTATCACCTATCACCTGCCACCTAGTCTGCACATCCACAACGGATCAACGGCCTAAGGTAATAAAAGGGAAACATAAAACCTTGAGTCAAACAACAGTTTTAGTGAGCGATAAAACAACTATCTAACATCACTAATAAAGTATATGAGAATGGATAAATAAACGAACTAATCTACCCACAACACCGGAGAAGAACTCAACCTGTCTTCCCCACTTCGGACAGTGATAGCCTTTACAATCCATTCAACCAAAGGAAAAACAATCCAATCATGGCAATAGAATAGTCAATGATAACACCTATAACATCCAGATTATATATCTCACGTAAACCATCCTAATCGCGTTCGATCATTCCTCAAACGCAAGCCCTAGAGACCTAAACAAATATCACACAAGCACCACAGGAACATCTCCTTCGACGTTGGACAATCTACGAGAGACGGTACAAACCAAACAACCAGTCAACCATGATAGACTCTGGCTATCACCGCCTGTCCTGCTTCGAAAACCATCGTTAATCGTATGACGGCCAACCTTGCTATATGTCAAGGGCTAATGGTAACCCCAGTTATAGCATGAACTCCATACGCCTTTCAACAATACGTATGCTTGTCCAACCTTGACAACTAGGCCTTTCAACAATACCCAGGGTACTCGACCAGCAACCTTCCAATCTTTTGGGCGCATTTATTGTACCACTGCTTTGAGCCTACTAGAACTTACGGCAACGATAAATTCTCGACCTTCGCATCACTAGTCATCCAACCTTGACGACTTTTCATAACTCGAGAAACGTTCTAAAGTATCCATTTTCCACCATCTTCAACTCGCAACCTTTGAGTTGCCAGCTCATTGCGCTGCGACACGGGTTTGAGGGCATCGCCCCCGAAAAAAAATTCAGACTCTTTTTGTTCAAATCTGGGTCGTACCCGGAAAATAATTCTTTTTTTCAGAAATGACCCTATGCGACCGACCCGAACCCAACATAACTCCCATGCCGAACACGACATGACTCCTCATACCGATCATAACATGACTCTCCAAGTCATACACGACATGAATCTCCAGGCCATACACGACATGACTCTTCAAGCCGCAAATCACCTTGAATGACCTATGACATAACCGCATGGAGCTTCCTAAGACATAACGACATGGAGCTTCCCACGACCTACGATTTCGCCGTGACATGAACTTCCCAGTCAAGTCAATCTCCATCATGTTGGTTTTCATCATATCAACTTTCACCATGGCGCTACGCCATGTTGTTAACTCCAACATGTCATAACATGACTTGGCTTCCTTCGACTTGACATCCTGCACCTTGACTTCCAGTAACTTAACTTCCTGCAACTTGGCTCTTGCGCCTTGGCTTCGTACGCCTTGGCTTTTGGCGGCTTATCTTCCTGCGCCTTGGCTCATTTCTTAGGAAGGAAGAAACGACCCGACTCATGCCAAAAACGTCATGACTCCAGATCTAAACAAAATAACTCCCAATTTGACCAATTCTTCGACAAATGACAATGATGATGAAATCCACTCATCCCAAACATCCCAATCAATCACAGACACTTCAACAAATCATCAACAATGTCAAAATGACCATTATCGTCATTAAATCATAGTAAATACTCTATATCATGATAATTTGATAATTAAACCAAAACGATGGATCCAACTTGCATAAACATATGAAATGACATGGAAACTACTGGTTTACAGTTGCTAGATTAGATCCTATGAGTGGTTCATATGGAAGTACACTTACCATGATGTAGATCTAAGGAAAACGACTTGAAAATGACGAAATTAAGATCATAGAACTCATATACTTGATTGAATCTGCATGAGAGATGCATATCACTCACTAAATCTTCAAAACGACACAAAAACACTTGGATCTAAATCCGGCAGTGGAGAATTAGCTTCAAACTCTTCAATTTGATGAAATCTCTCTTCGATTAATGTAGATCTTGCTTCAAACGATGTAGATCTTCAATCTTCACATGTAAGTCTAGAATTTTAACGGTGGGAAGGTGTATTTGATTGAGGAGGAGGATCACGAGCTCAACCAAATAGAGAATGCAGAAAGTAAACTATTCACCATGACCCTAACCCCCTATTTATAGCCTCCCACCAGCCCACTAATGGGCCTCTTCAAATCAGCCCGCTAATGGTTCAAAAACCTGAACAACTAACTATAAAACCTTAAAACAACGATTTTTCCTAAACCGCTGAACCAAATCTTTAATGCGACCACTCCACGGAATGGGAATCATCATTTCCTTTCCAATGGCACATGTGTCAACACCTGATTCGATCCAAATCAAAAGTTATGCCATGTACAAGACTGACAGGGGGAAAATGGTCACAAATAAAATTGGTAAAAAATATGGACATGTATCACATCCCCATAAGCAACATATTAAAATATGAGAATGATCCAACCCTTAGGGAATAAAATAAAAATATTTTATGATCTTCCGATACGTAAAGTGCAGGCTATTACATTCTCCCCACCTTTAGGAATTTCGCCCCCAAAATCCCAACAAACACAAGCAACCAAAGCAATTCTGCATGTCTATTATTCATGAGCAGCTAATTCTATCACCCAAACCAGCAGCCATCAAGCCATGCATCCATAGCCTTATCCTAACACACGGAATTCTAACAACAACTATAGCACAAGTTACAATGATGTAATGATGGCATGATGTCAATGGGTCATACCAATGAAGAGTTCTGGATGGTTGGCCTTCATACTCTCATCCGTCTCCCATATATAATCATCGCCATCCTCACTCCATTGTACCTTAACTAGCTTAACCATCTTCCTCCTAAGTTGTTTCCTATCATTCCCCACAACATGAAGCAGCTTACAAGGTTTCGTAACTACGGTCTCAACTTCTAGGTCTTTGTACTATTCTGGAGATACCACCACATTCGAATCATGCACGAACTTCTGTAGAAACGACACACGGAAAACATTATGCACACTTGATATCTTCTTGGGTAACTCCAATCTATATGCGAGCTTTCCAATCCGCTCAATTATTGGAAACCTAGGATCTAACTTTCCTTTACTTCCGAACCGAACCATATGCTTCCACGGTGAAATCTTCACGAAAACCATATCGCCTACATCGAACTCCAAGTCCTTATGACGCTTATCGGTGTAACTCTTCTGATGATCTTAGGCTACCTTCATTCATTGTTGAACGATCTCGATACAATCCGAGGTCTACCTAATCATGTCTGGCCTAAGTATCAACTTTTCTCCAGTTTCTAACCAACATACTTGAGGGTTGCATGGCCTTCCATACAACGCCTCGTATGGTGCCATCCCATTGCTAGACTAGCAAATATTATTATATGCAAACTCAACTAGATGTAGATGGTCTTCCCACGATCCCATGAAGTCTAACACACAAGTCCTTAGGAGTTCTTCCAAAACTCGGTTAACCCTCCCGGCTTGACCATCAGCTTCGGGATGATAAGCTATACTCAAACACAATTCGGTTCCCAAAGCTTCTTACAAACTTTTCCAAAATCAACTCGTAAACAATGGATCTCGGCCACTCACTATACTCTTTGGGATACCACGTAATCGAGCTATCCATTTCACATAAAGTTCAGCCAACTTCGATGTTGTCTTAGTCGATCTGAAAGGAATGAACCTTGCCCTTTTGGTCAAGCGATCCACGATGACCCAAATTACTTTATTTCCTGCCCTAGTTCTAGGTAACCCATCGATAAAATCCGTCGATACTTGCTTCTGTTTCCACGTAGGAACTTCCAATGGCTGAAGCAACCCACTCGGCTTCTTCTGTTCAGATTTCACCAACTAACAGTTCATACACTTGGAAATGAACTTTCCAATATCTCTCTTCATCCCTTCCCAGTAGTAGATTCACTTCATGTCTTGATACATCTTATTACCACCAGGACGAATCGTCAACTTCAAGCGATGACATTCCCTCAGAACCTCATCTCTTAATCCATCGATATTAGGAACAACTAATCGCCCTTGCTTTTGAAGCCAACCTTCTCGATCGACTTCGAATTCTTTATTCTCTGGTTCCAGCTTCTGGATAAACTCGACAAGCTTCACATCTTGCTTTTGGCTCTGGCCAATCCATTCGATAAGGGTAGGTCTTATCGATAAGCTTTCCAACATTTCAGGCTCCAACACGCATCGTAGCCTAAAATTGAATTTTGCCAAATACTCAAGACTCTTCCATTCCGAAAACATCGCTCCTAAACTTGTGTGTATTCGACTCGATGCATCTGCCACTGCATTGCCTTTCCAGAAGTATAGGCTATACCAAAATCATATGATGCCAATACTCTAACCATCGTTGTTGCCGAAGATTCAAATCCTTTTGGGCGAAAAGATACTTCAACGACTTATAATCCGTAAACAACTCGAATCGAACTCCCAACAGATAATGTCTCCACATCTTCAGACCAAACACGATTGCTGCCAACTCTAAATCATGAGTTGGATAATTCCTTTCATGCGGCTTTAACTGCCGACTCACGTAGTCCACAATGTAATTATCCTTTCGCATTAGTACTGCTCCAAGCACAGTACCGCATGCATCAGTATACTCAATCATCTCTTCATTCCCATTTGGAATGGTTAACACAGAAGCACTCGTCAGCCTTTCCTTCAGAATTTAGAAAGCTTTCTCACACTTTACATCCCATGTGAGCACTTGGTTCTTCTTCGTCAATCCTATTAACAGTGCAGCTATCTTGCAGAAATCCTTGATAAACCGTCGGTAATAACCCGCCAACCCGAGGAAACTCCAAACATCCGTCGCATTTTTAGGTCGATCCTAGTCCTGGATTGCTGCCACCTTAGCGGGGTCAACTGTTATACCATATCTAGAAACAACATGGTCTAAGAACCTCACTTCGCTCTTCTAGAAGTGGCACTTCGAAAACTGAGCTTTCAGCTGATGTTTTCGCAAGATTTCCAAAACAACTCTTAGGTGCGTCTTCTGCTCTTCCTCATTCCGATAATAAATCAGAATATCATCCATGAACACAAGCACGAACTTGTTCAACTGATCTTTGAATACCCTATTCATAAGATCTACGAAAAACGTTGGCACGTTAGTCAACCCAAATGGCATCACCAACCATTCGAAGAAACCAGATGGTGTCCTAAAAGCGGTCTTCGACACACTATCCTTCGCCACTCTCAACTAATGAAATCCCGTTTCCAAATCCATCTAAGAAAACACTTTGGCTTCGTGAAGCTGATCAAACAAGTCATCAATCCTCGACAATGGATACTTGTTCTTCTTGGTCACCTTGTTCAGCTCATGATAGTCAACACACTATCTTAACGATCCATCTACCTTGGTTGCAAATATGACTGTTGCACCCTATTCGGGAATGCTCCTCTGAATGATTCCCTTTCATAGAAGGTCACAAACTTGCACCTCCAACTCTCGTCGTTCCTGATGTGCCATCTGCCTAAGAAGCATAACGATTGGTCTAGTACCCTCGACTAAATCGACCCTAAACTCGATCTCAAGATGCAACGGCAAAACCCCTAAACTTGATCTCCCGATGCAACGACAATGTTTGACCTTGTCAAAGACATCTTCAAACTCATTCACGATCAGCACTGAGACAAGTCTTCCTGTGGAATCACAAGCGAATATAGATAGCTTATGAAGACCCCGTCTTCAGGCTTACATCTAGTCAACGCCTTTCACCCTTCCACATCCCCAACTCTCACCTCTAACTTCTCGCAATTCACTCTTGCTGCATACCTCTTGATCCAATCCATGCCCAAGATGGTCCCAAACCCAGTGAAGTTAAGAACAAAGCAACCACACAGAAAAGAGCAACCACGACTCGACAACACTAGACCATGACACAATATGCACAAACTGATGAACCCCAACTGGATTAGTCACGATCAATGGTCTACCACAAATATCGGGTTCTAAATCCAAGTGCCACACAAGCTCATTATAGATGAATGAATGCGATGCTCCAGTATCTAACAAAACACGAACTGAAACACCATTAACTAAAAGAGTACCTAGAACGACATCACCCTTTCCCTTTTCCTCTGCAGTAGGAGCTCTTGAAGAAGATGGTATAACTGCCAAAGCATAAGCCTTCATAACCTATTTACCCTTAGCTGATTCTGGAAAATCTTTCGTCTCATGTCCAAGCTTTCCACACTTGAAGCATTTCTTCTAAGCTTTGGGATTCTTGCACCCATTCGAGTAATGACCCTTCTTTTAACAGTTAAAGAAAACCGCCTCATTCTTAGGCTTCTTTTGACCATCCTTTCCTTTCTATTTTTGCTGCTTCCTCTTCTTATTATTACCACCTTGTTGTGGTTTCTGAACTTCCTTGGTTGCAGCGACAACATTTGCTTCTTTAGGAAACAAGCTTTCATGGCGAACAACTTTTTCCACAATGTTCTTAAATGGATCATCAAGATGATCCACCAATGACCTTCCAATAAAGGTATCCAAACTCATAACAAAATTCTCGTTCTTCTGATAGGGTGTATCAATGTATGAACGAGCATATCTGGAAAAGGCCTCGGAATCAGAAACATAATCAAGCACATAACGACCACTTTGTTTCAGCTTTATGAACTTCTTGAACACGGCTGACTTCTGAGTAGTGGAGATAAACTTTGCTTTAAACTTAGCTTGGAATTGCTCCCATGAAATATCCTCTTCAAAAGTCTCAAGTGTAACAGAATTCCACCACTCCATGGCCCTGCTCTGCAATTGCCTTGACGCAAGCTTTCTCTTTGTTGCATCATCCAAACCCAAGTCTTCAAAATATGAATACAAGAATCCATCCACCTCTGAACCTCTTCAGCTGGCTCAGTTCCTTTGAATGGTTTTCCTCCCAGAGATGTATAATCCTTGCAAAACTTCGCAAAATTCACAGCCCTAGAAACTCGCATACCTACATCTACCATGGCTGCCACTAGAGTGGGTACCCTTCGCATGACTGCTTCCATTATGGCCTCAAACATAGCTGGGAAGTCTGTTGTACCGCCATTACCCCCTCTAGGCACAACCGCCTCCCTAGTAGTATGTCTTGAAGCACGTCGACTCATTCTAAATTTGCAAATTAGAATAATTAGCTACTAGCAAGAAAATATGATAAAGAAGTATAAACATGACTATACTATATAGTATCATATAGTATACATCCAACTAAATCTACAAATACGTCTCTCATACGTGATTGCGTCATGGAACTTTGATTAAAATCGATAACCAGTGCTCTAATACCAAATGTGACGACCGCCCACAACCCCTGCACTAAACAACAGGAATGATGCGCTGAAAGGTGTGTCAGGCAGCTATCATCTAGATATGAAAACACATTCGGAACCTGTCGTAAATCTCACAGCATAAGGATAAAATATAATATAACATATACAACATGTAATATTAGTAAAGCAGAAAACACTAAACTTCCATAACAACTAGAAAGTAATATCCATACACTTGGATTACAACAATAGTGTTTATATAAATTGCCTCACTACAGCACTCAGAGAAGAATAAAAAACAACGGAAATACAAATACTGTATAGTAGGTAATATAATACACCAGCCTCTTGCTTGCCTTCGAACTACAACATCATCCTCACTAAGCTATAACCTGTCACCTGCCACCTAGTATGCACATCCATAACTGGATGAACAACCCAACGTAATAAGAGGGAAACATAAAACCTTGAGTCAGACAACAGTCTTAGTAAGGGATAAAACAGCAATCTAACATCATCAATAAAGTATATGAGAATGGGTAAATAAATGAACTAATATACCCACAACACAAGAGAAGAACTCAACCTGTCTTCCCCACATCGGATATTAATAGCCTTTATAATCAATTCAACCAAAGAAATAATAATCCATTCATGGCAATAGCACAGTCAATGATAACACTTATTGTAACACCTCGTAACTTTAACAACATTAAAGAGGATAAATTAAATAATAATTAATTTAATATTCAGAGTTAGGGTAAACGGACTGCTCCATTGTGTCCGTCATGAAATTCTAGTCAAGAGAGACATTTGGTTTGCGTAAAACGAATACCGTATAAAGAAGTTATGAAGGTTTAAAGTTTGTATACGTGGAAGATAATTATATATGTATATAATTTGTTTCAGAAATAAGAAAAATAGTTTGAAATCCAAAAGTAAAGAGGCAGAAAAATTGCCGAGGGGAGTCGAACCCTCAAGGTGGGTGTCGACCCATGGATCGACCTCCTAAGGGGGAGACCCATCTAGGGCTGAAGTGGCAGTCGAATTCTGGGGGCTGGCAGCTATAAATACAGACTCATTTATATGGTTTTCTTCACTGTAAATCAATGGAGGCCTAAGTTTGTCGGTGCCTAGACTGAATCAAATCTCTTTCTTCTTCTACAATCAAAGTTTAGAGATTTAAGTGTAGATCTATGATTCGTCAACTGCTTTTTTCCTTCTATTGTTCTAGATTCAAACGCTGTAAGTTTAAGTTATTTTTAGATTTAAATAACAAAATGTATAACATGATATGACTGTAATTTGGATCTCAACCTTTATCATATCAGATCTGTTGAAATTGATGAATTTATGATAACCTGATCATGTCAGATCTACTTTTGATTATGGATCTAATTTTCTATTTGAATCATCTTATGCCTACCAAGTTGTGGTTAATTAAGATCTGTCATTAGTTGAACATCTAAATCCTTATTTAAATCTAATCATGCCTATTATGATGTCCCTACTATGTTAGAACCTGTTTTATTATCATAAGTCCACCAATCTGTTCTTATATGTTCATCTTAACATTATGCCATCATATGCTTATGTCAGTTTTGTTAGAATAGTCGTCTATGCCATCTTCCCTTCACCTTTCTCTTTTATTTTATATAGTCAGGCTATTCTCGAGCCTAGGCATGCCACTAAAATTATGCGAATACGTTAGTTTGGGAACTGGGGAAAAATGTAGAATTTGACATAACTTGAAAGAGGGAAATGTGACATAACTTGAATAGTCTCTATGAACATGAATTTGGACATATAATTCACTATGAACATAATTGGGAAAAAAGAGGATGAACCTTATAACCTATAATGACATAGGTAAAATTGGCTAATAATGAAATGCCTAGGATTACAGTAATTAAAAACTGTAACTGCGCCTACGACACGAGGTTAGATTACACTCGTGGTGGAAGTCTGCCCGGAACCGCCCGACACATCCAGCGACCACAAGTGGTGAATCTAATGTGTGACGTCTAGGTGCACAAATACGAGACGTGCTAAGACACGAGTTTAAGCCCAATTTGTGGAATAAGTCAGGACTCGGTTATCATCTTGCTAGGAGGTGCTTTTGTAGAATTGCTCAAGTTATCTTCTTTACTACTATGGCTTTGTCTCTTTTTGGGGAATAATGCTTTTTATGTATTTCTGTACTCTGATGGTGCAAGACATATGTTTTATGTTATTGTAATGGCTTTTTTGTAGTTCCATACTTGTGATATTTTAGACCACGATGTTATGAACTATGTTTTAAATAAAATTTTAAATTCCGCTGCTATCTTTTGTATCTGTCTTGTAATATTATGTGTCTGTTTACCAATAAAGCTTCACGAAACTTAATGAATTCTCTTAATGAGTGACATTAACGAATGTGGGGTGTCACACTTGGTATCAGAGCAGAAGGTTACCGAATTAGATAAAAGTTTTTGAAAATTATTTTCAAAAAGGCTTTAAAAGAAAGCATTTTTCAAAAAGAAAAGTCTGTTTTGAAAACCATATTCCCAAAAGCCATATGTAGTATCCTTCGATCCTTTGTCTAAATCTCTTTCCTTTTCGTTTCAGCATGTCTGGGGAACCCAATATTCCTGAGGGTGTTACGATACCAGTCTGGTTCCGTAGGTATCTAGAGGCCACGGCGCCTGCCGGAGGTCAATCTGTTCCTCCCCCTGCTACACCCGTCGTTCCTCCTCCTACTCCAAGAGCAAATAATTTCACTAAGATCTGCAAAGATTTCTGCGCCATGGGAGGGAAGCTATTCCGTGGAACCAAAACATTCGTAGAGGCAAGGAATTAGCTCAAGGAGACCTAGGACTTGTTCGTAATCTTTGAAGTGGAAGATCGAAGGAAGATTCAGTTAGCTGCCTGACTACTGAAAGATGAAGCTTCTTTATGACCCAAGCTGGACGTCCAGTGGAGACATCGGATGATTTTAGGCAGAGGTTTGAAATGAAGTTTCTTTCCCAAGCTGAGAAAAGCATGCAAATGGAGAGATTCTTAGTGCTTAAACAAGGAAACATGTCTGTTAAAGAATATGTGAACAAATTCAACCAGCTACCAAGGTTTGGATTAGAATTGGTAGATACTCTGCATAAGAAAGCTTTGCGGTTTGTTAAAGGACTAAATGAACCCCTTCATGGGTTAGCTATGTCCCATATTTCAATGGGAGCTACTTTTGAAAGGCTTGTTGATATGGCCTTGATGTATGAGGAAGACAAAGGAGGGAAGAAGGAAGTTAAAGTTGAGGAAACAATGCAGAATAAGAAGATATGGCCCAAGAAAGGACAACAACAATAACAAAACAAAGGCGGAAAGAATGACAAGGCTAAGGACAAGAGGAAGTGTCGCAGTTGTGGACGGGAGGGTCACTTGGTCAAAGACTGTAAAAGAAGGAAGAATTCCTGCTTCAATTATGGAGAGGTCAGACACTTTGTTAGGGAGTGCCCGAAGAAACAGGGACAAGCTCAAAGGGCAGGAGCTCCTAAAGGGCAGATGAATGCTTTCGCGACCAGCGCTCCGGATAGAGGTAGGAAAAATTCTGTGGAAGGTTTGATTTCTCTTTCTAGTCTCCCTACTAGAACTCTTTTTGATTCTGGCACTTCACATTCATTTATATCTAGTTCGGTGGTTGAAACTCTGCACTTAAATACTAGTATGGTAGTGGATCCCATTGTTGTCTCAAACCCCATTGGTGGTTCGGCTCATTTATCCATGATATGTCGGGGTTTGATAATATTCGTGTTAGGTGTCGAGTTTGAATGCGACACGTATGTGCTTGGGTTTATAGGCTATGGGTTGATTCTAAGGATGGATTGGCTAACCGTGTATGGTGCCATTCCGAATTGTGAGAGGAGGGTCGTTAGAATTTTGAGTTGTCATGGGAAGACCCTCGAGATTTCTTGTGACCCGCAAGGGTCTATTATGCTTAGTTGCCTAGAGTCTCTTGATGTATCTATTGATGATTTGCAATCTGTTCCAGTAGTCCGAGATTATTCCGATGTTTTTGCTGAGGTACCGGGATTACCTCCAAGGCGCGAGATCGTTTTCGTATATATTTGGTGGACAACGCAAAGCCAGTTGCATTGCCTGTGTGCTATATGGCTCCAAGAGAAAGGAGGGAGCTTATCAAGCAAGTAGGGGAACTACTTGAGAAAGAATTTATTAGGCAAAGCATATCTGAATGGGGTGCTCCAGTTGTATTCGCGAATTAGGCGGATGGTTCGCTTCATTTGTGTGTGGACTATAGAGAGTTGAACAAACTCACAAAGAAGAACAAGCACCCACTTCTGAGGATAGATGGCTTATTTGAGCAGCTTATTGGTGCCTTGGTATTTTCTCAGTTAGACATGGCCATGGGGTTTCATTAGTTGAGGGTGGCTGAGGATAGTATAGATAAGACCGCTTTTAGGACTCCGGATGGTTTCTTTGAATGGCTTGTAATGCCTTTTGTGTTGACGAATGCACCCGCCTATTTGTTGATCTGATGAGTATGGTATTTCAGGAGTTTCTAAATAAATTTGTCGTGGTCTTTGTTGATGATATCTTGATCTTCTCAAAGAGCGAAGAAGAGCATGCCCAGCATTTAGGGGAAGTTCTGAAAACCCTCTGTGCATATTAGCTTAAACTAAAGTTCTCTAAATGCCATTTTTGGAGAAAAGAGGTGAGATTTCTAGGGCATGTGGTTTCCAAAGATGGGGTAGCAGTGGATCCTGCAAAGCTGGTTGCAGTTCAGGACAGGCAGATTCCAAAGAATGCAATGGAGGTGAGAAGCTTTTTGGGATTGGCTGGTTATTATAGGAAGTTCATTAAGGACTTCGCAAAGATATCATCCCCACTCACCAGGCTAACGAAGAAGAATTTGGCGTTTTCATGGGATATAGATTGTGATGTTGCTTTCCAACGACTAAAGAGGCCTTTGACAACAACCCCAGTCTTGACCTTTCCTGATGGAAATAAAGTGTTTACAGTTTACACCGATGCATGTGGTACAGGGTTGGTGCGGTTCTGATGCAAGAAGGGAAGGTAGTGTGTTATGGGGGTAGACAATTGAGAGTTCATGAGAAGAACTACCCTACCCATGATTTAGAGCTAGCTGCCATAGTATTCGCACTTAAGATGTAGTATTGTTATTTGCTTGGAGAGAAGTTCGAGTTGTACACCGATCATAAATCTCTCAAGTATTTGTTCTCGCAGATGGATATCAATTTAAGGCAACAAAGGTGGATGGAGTTCCTAGCTTCATATGACTTCGAGATTGCTTATACCCTTGGTAAGGGTAATGTAGTGGCAAATGCACTAAGTCGACATAGGATGGTCTTAAGTCCTTTGTTTATAGAAAGGAAAAGCTTGGAGTTTATATCGGCTTTTTCCTGGTTTGTTGCATCACTGAAAATACGACCCACTCTTATGTATCGGATAGGAGCTTCGCAGCGAGATGATCCATAAATTTCAGACATCTTGGATAGACTCAGTAAAGGGGAGACTTCTAATCACCTCAGTAGATATTACATAGATTATAAAGGATGGCTGCAACGAGATGGAAGGCTTTGTGTTCCCCAAACTAGAAGTTTGTTAAAGGCAGTCCTAGAGGGAGCCCATCATTCTAAGATGACTATTCATCCAGGTGGTGATAAGATGTATAGGGACATGAAGAGGGTTTTCTTTTGGGCTGGGATGAAGAAAGATGTGGCAGAGTTTGTTTCTCAATATTTAGTTTGTCAGCAAGTCAAAGCTGACCAAAAGAAGCCCGGTGGTTTACTTCATCCTTTGGAGGTTCCACAGTGGAAGTGGGAGAGTGTATTTATGGACTTCATAGATGGTTTGCCTAGATCATAGAAAGGCAACACCAGTATCTGGGTGATAGTAATAGACTTACTAAGAGCGCTCATTTTATTCCAGTTAAAAGTAAGAGGACGACAACTTGGTTGACAAAAATTTATGTTCGTGAGATTGTCCGTCTTCATGGAGTACCTTCCAGCATCGTAAACAATCGCGACCCCATCTTCACTAGTGAATTTTGGAGAAGTTTGGAAGAAGCATTAGGTACACAGTTATGTTTGAGCACCGCTTATCATCCTAAGACCGATGGACAGACGAAGAGGGTGAACAAAATTCTTGAGGATCTTTTGAGTCTGTGTATCCTAGATTTCAGAGGGACTTGGGAAGAGCATCTTCCTTTAGTAGAGTTCGCCTACAACAACAGCTACCAAGCTAGCATTGGCATGACACCTTTTGAAGCCTTATATGGATGACCCTGTAGATCACCAACTCGTTGGTGGGAATCTACAGAAAGACTATTACTTGGACCAAATATGGTTAGAAAAACATCCGAGAAGATTGGTCTTATTAAACGGTGAATGAAGACCGCTCAAGATAAGAAAAAATCCTACGCTGAAAAGAGAAGAACTAACATTGAATTCAAAGTAGGAGATATGGTTTTAATTAAAGTGTCACCTCTGAGGAACGTCGTTCGCTTCGGATCTGTAGGGAAACCGGCTCCAAGATTTGTATGGCATTTCCCATAACAGAAAGGATTGGCCAAATGGCCTATAGAGTAAAGCTACCCGAGAGATTATCCGGCATTCATGATGTTTTCCATGTTTCTCAATTGCGGAAGTGCTTACATGATACCGCAGAGTTGTGCTTGTTTCTATCATCTAAGCATGTCCTATCGATCAAATCTTTGACCTGTAGATAGGAACCCCATGGATGTAAACATGTGTTTGAGACTGTTATGTTTGTTGGATGCAAGTGTTTGCTAGTGGTTGCCCGCGGATGCATATACACACACATTAGGCACTAGATCAACTCAATCACTCTCATACTACATATGGATGTGTGCGCATTTTTCTTCTTTTTATGGATGAAATTGAATGTATAATCATATGGATGTTGCATTTGGACGAATGATTGTGCACTCATGTAGAACTTACATGATATAATAGGATTATTGCATACATGTTGGATTCATGGCACTATCATACATTGCATTAAGAAGGTCGACTGAATCAGTAGACCGCCTGATCTTCACATTAGTATTCGGACATATACACACACCTTTGCATATGTTCATTTAAGCATTATAAGTCTTTAAGGACAATGGATGCATGTGATTGATGGATGAGTAGATGGATGGTAGGATATGCATCCTTCTTAACCTGGAGAATTAGGGGACGAAATCCTTCTAGTAGGGGAGAATGTAACACCCCGTAATTTTAACAACATTAAAGAGGATAAATTAAATAATAATTAATTTAATATTCAAAGTTAAGGGAAACGGACTGTGCCATTGCGTCCATCTCGAAATTCTGGTTAAGACAGACATTTGGTTTGCGTAAATGGACAACGTATGAAGAAGCTATGAAGGTTTGAAGTTTGTATGCACGCAAGATAATTATGTATATATATAATTAATTTCAAAAATCAGAAAAGCAGTTTGAAATCTGAAAGTAAAGAGGCGGCAAAATTCCTGTCCTAGGGGAGTCGACCCCTTAAGGGGGGTGTCGACCCATCAAGGGGGGTGTCGACCCACTTAGGGCTGAGGTGGCAGTAGAATTTTGGGGGTTGGCGGCTATAAATACAGGCTCATTTCTCTGGTTTTCTTCACTGAAAATCAATGGAGGCCTAAGTGTTGCCGGTGCCTGGACTGAATCAAATCTCTTTCTTCTTCTCCAATCAAAGTTTAGAGATTCAAGTGTAGATCTGTGATTCGTCAACAGCTTTTCTCCTTCTATTGTTCTAGATCCGAAAACTGTGAGTTTATGTTATTTTTAGATTTAAATAACTAAAAGTGTAACATGATATTACTGTAATTTGGATCTCAACCTTTATCATACCAGATCGGTTGAAATTGATGAATCTATGATATCCTGATCATGTCAGATCTACTTTTGATTATGGATCTAATTTGCTATTTAAATCATCTTATGCCTATCAAGTTGTGGGTAATCTAGATCTGTCATTATGTGGATATCTAAATCCTTATTTAGATCTAATCATGCCTATTATGACATCCCTATAATGTTAGAACCTGTTTTATTATCACAAGTTCACCGATTTGTTCTTATATGTTCAACTTAACATTATGTCGTCATATGCTTATATCAGTTTTATTAGAATAATCATCTATGTCATCTTCCCTTTGCCTTTCCCTTTTATTTTACATTGCCAGGCTATTCTCGAGCCTAGGCATGCCACTAAAATTATGTGAATACGTTAGTTTGAGAATAGGGGAAAAACGCAGAATTTGACATAACTTGAAAGAGGGAAATGTGGCATAACTTGAATAATGTCTATAACCATGAATTTGGACATATAACTCACTATGAACAAAATTGGGGGAAAGGGGAATGAAACCTAGAACGATAAAGGTAAAATTGACAAATAATGAAATGCCTAGGGTTACAGTAATTAGAAACTGAAACTGCGCCTACAACACGAGGTTAGATTACACTTGTGGTGGAAGTCTTCCCGGAACTGCCCAACACATCCAGCGACCAAAAGTGATGAATCTAATGTGAGTGGTCTAGGTGCACAAATTCGAGACGTGCTAAGACACGAGGTTAAGCCCGATTTGTGGAATAAGTCTGCCCGAACCCGCCAGGCATGTCCAGCATCCACAAATGGTAGGCTAAATGTGGGAGGTCTAGCATATTGTAACCGTAAATGAAAACATGGAAATAAACATTGAATACTTAACCTAGTTGAATCTATAGAGATTGTATGAACATGAACTTAAATTGGGGTTAAGTAAATTTGGTTGAACAAAGGGTGGGTTAAATAAATCTGAGGGGGTGGGTAATATTTACATATAGGCCCACGAACTTATCCTGATAGGGTTATGCAATTAAAGACACCTAGTGTAAGTATAACCTATGAAAATGTTAAAGTTATGTAATTAAAGACACCTTGTTAGGGTAAGCATAACTGGTAGAAATGATAGGGTTATGTAAATAAAGAATCCTAGTGGTATACATTACCGATGAAAATCCTAGTGAGGATACAAGACAAGAGGGGAGCTTGTATAATATTTTGTGGGACCCATTTCAACCAGTAACCCTTAATAGGTATCAAACGAGTACTCCGAACTAGGTCGAAGTTGGGGCACGCTTACTAGGCTGATTGTAAGAGATCCAACCGAGAAGGACGGTGTGTGTAACACCCCGTATTTTCTGAGAATATTAAAAAAAAGGTTAATTATGAAGAAGTTATTAAGCCTTGAAGTTTGTATGCATATGAGAGAAATATATATAGATATATATAAATTAAATAAATAAACATGCAAAAAAGGTTCAAAACAGCGAATTGGGAGGGGGAATAACTGAACCGGCCCATTTTTGAGGTCGACCCGAGCCTTGCTGGGTCGATTAGGGGTTAATCCAGGGTGTTTGGCTGTCATCCCGTGGGCCGATTCGCTCAAATGCAGATTTTGCATTTGAATGGTTCTCATGATTCAGGGTTAATCTAATGGTCCTAAATAACTTCCTACACATATATATACATCCCTAACCTAAACCTAAATCTCATATACAATTCTCTAGCCTCCATTGCTCTCTTCCTCTCTAAAAATAAATAAATCAATGGCGTATCTACTCTGCTGAAACCTAAGCTAGGACTTGTGCTTCTTCTTCCTCCAATTCTGATTAGGATTAAAAGAGATTGAAGCTTCTGCAACAATTCTGCAACAACTAAAGTTCTTTCTTTAATCCAATCAAGGCAAGTGCAGTTATTTTCCGATATAAACTTTAATCATAATTGTGACATGATTGTAAATCTGAATTTGAGATTGTGTATGTTCTATTCCGATCAATTTTATTCTGTATCTCTTCTTCTCTCTGTTCTATAGCCAGGCTACTACGAGCCTGCGCCAATCTCCTAAGAGATTAACATACGCTAAAATATTTGGGACAATTAAAATGAATAATGCATGAAATGGGCATGACCGATATGTGACTGATTTGAGGAAAGAACATAGGTTGAACTTGGAACTTAGGACATAAATCTAAGGCATATAATTGAACCTATGACTTGAGTTTGTGGCATAAAGACTATTGAACATTCGACTTGAGAAGTTGGTTAATCTGTGACTGATTTAAGAAAAAGGACATAGGTTGTAAACTAGATTTAGATCTATGCATATTATGTGAATTGGAAGAAGAGGAACCATGGTATGTTAACATATGACTTGAGACTAAGAAAATATGGTTTAGGTATAAAGATTTACATTAAAGTAGGATATCTATCAAATGTGAATAATACCTAAGTAGGAGATTTTTGTCAATTGCTATATTTGGTATAATTTATATGTGAATCTTTTGTACTAGGCAAGTTGAACTAAATTGGGACGTGTAAATTATGGCCTTAATCTGTGACATGCAAATTTAATGCAAACATGGGGTATATGATCATATTGTGAATCATGACTATTATTTATGCATGTGAATTTAGGCAAGATTTATAATTAGGCAAGATATGTTGTGAAACTTTAAGGAATGATTAAATCTGTTATATTTGCCTAATTTGCTAGTTCTGCTATATTTTCCTAATCTGCTAGTTCTGTTATATTGCTTAATCTGCTAGTTCTGCCCTACTACCTAGTCTGCTAGATCTGTTCATCTTCCAAATCTGTCATCCGCTAATTCTGTTAAGAATGCCAACCTAAATCTGTTGAGATGCATAATCTGTTATCTGCTAAATCTGCTAGTTGCTTAATCTGCTCAATCCGTTAAGTCGCCTAAACCTGTTATCTGCTATGTCTGTTAAGTTGATATATTCAGTCTGTTATTGACATAATCTGAATTAGCTATGAATAATTGACATGTATATTAGGCGTGGGTATAAATGGTAAATCATTAATCAATTGGCCGCAAAGATAAACATGGCTAACTCGAGGTTAGAACGAGTTTGCGGCGCAATTCTGCCCGGAACCGCCCGACATATTCCAATGGCCGCAAACAATAGGTTCTAATGTGAGAAGTTAGTCATAACGTGCTTGAAACCCGAGGTTAGACTCAGTTTGCGACAGAAATTTGCCTGGAACCAACCGGCCTAACCAGCAGCCGCAAACTGTCAGTCTAATGTGAGAGGTCTGGGCATTAATAATTAATTAATGAATATCTGAGATAAACATGATGTCTAAAACGTGTTGGGCAGATAGGATTAAACCCACTAGACTGATGAATTTAATAAATCTGTTCCGTGAATCTGTAGGTCCAATTACAAAGTTAGACAAATCTGTAAGTCTGTTAATCTGTAACTGGTTAATCGGTAAGTCTGTTAAATCTGTATATCTGATCCGTTAGTCTGAAAACTTGTCTGTGAACTGGTTGATCTGAATTCTGTATGTCTGAACTTGTAAACAAGTTAATCTGAAAATCTGTTTGTCTGGGGACACAAGGTTAGGAGGGGAATTACTTGTGTCATCTGTTGTTTGGGACCCATATTAGTCAGTAACCCTTTATGGTATCAAAACTTTGACCCAACAGTAGGTAGGGTCCGGGCACGCTTACTGAACTAATTATAAGTGGTTCATTCTGATAATGGCGAGGGGTGTTGATGGTGTGTTCCAACCGGGTCATGTGCGTGCATGGATCCCGGTCTGCCTCTGAGGATGTAAGACGCCGTGACATCTGTAAATAGGTCTGTGTCATTCAAAGGTTGCCACTTTAGGGAATGATACACCCTTCGGTGGGGCTGGCACAGGGTATTTATGTATTAGGGAGCCGATCGCTTGGGGTAGGGTTTTAGGGTACACTTAGTTCTGTCTGTTTCTGTTGGTACCGTCTGTTTCTGTTGGGTGGTAACACCTGTCTGTTTCTGCGTGGTACCGTCTGTTCTGGTGGTAAAGGCCCATTTACTAGTGTACACCTAATTCTACATTCTGTTTCCGTAGGGATTAATCTGACTGTTTCTGTTCGGGTGGTAAAGGCCCATTATTAATATTCTGTTTCTGTCTGTTTCTGTTGGGGTGGTAAAGGCCCATTATCAGCATTCTGCTTCTGTCTGTTTCTGTTGGGGTGGTAAAGGCCCATTACTAGCATTCTCTTCTGTGGAAATTATTCTGTACCCGTTTCTGTTTCAGTTTAGACATTAGGGTGACACCTAATCCTGTTATACTAGTATTAGTGCAGAGAAGTGTAAAATAATAGCTTATATCATTCTGTTCTTCTGTTATATCTATTACACCTGTTACAGTTATCTCTCATCCAGTTTTATTTTCATGTCATGTTATTATTATCTGTTCATAACTGAAAATCACTGGACTTGCCAGACTTTTTGTCTGACCCTTGTTGTTTCGCCTCCTTTCTTCCGTTTTCCCCCCAGGTTATCCAAGGAGGGAATACTTTAGCTTTATCCGGATTTCTTCTGCTTGAAGTGCTTAAAGTATGGCTTGGCTCTGTATAGCTTCTGTTCTACGAGGATTATGATTTTAAACTATGCATTCTGAAGGCTTTTGTACAAGACTGATATTCTGTACTTGAATTCTGAAAATGTGATTTGAAAGGATGTAATCAAGTTTAATTCGGTTTCTGTTGAAATAAAGTTATAAAATTTTCAAGTACTATTTTATCTGTCTTGTAAGTTTTTGTTCTGTTTAATAAAATGCTCCACCAAAGTTAAGGCATTCCCTTTGTGAGTGACCTTAACGGAGGTGGGGTGTTACACTTGGTATCAGAGCTGAAGGTTAACAGATTTGATAAAAAGTTTTTGAAAACTATGTTTTAAAAAGGAAGTATTTTCAAAAGTAAAGCTTATTTTGAAAAAAAAACATAATCCCTAAAAGCCATATATCTTTCTTTCGATTCTTTGTTTCGAGTTCCTTCCTCTTTCCCTTTTGAATCTCTTCCTCCGCGTATAGATGCTTTTTCTAAGATATGTTTCCGTGCGATGGACGGAAACCGCTTTATGGGACTGAGACGTTGTCGAGGCTAGAAGTTGGCTGAACGAAGTGGAGGACTTGTTGGTACCTTTGAGATAGACGATGGGAGGAAGGTTCAACCAGCTGCTTGGTTAATGAAGGATGAAGCTTCATTTTGGTGGAAGGTCACGAATGGAGAACGTACATGGGAGACATGGATAGGACACACGATAAGAAAGTGGATCCAAAGAAGGCCGCTTGCTTCAACTGTGGTGAGATGCGACACTTCACTAGGGACTGCCCGAAGAAACGAGGGCAAGGGCAGAAGATAGGACCTACTTCTGGAGGGCAGGCGAACTCTCTCGAGGCTTGTGGATAGGATAGTATTAGGAAAACTTTCTGTGAGAGGTTTAATTTCTATATCTGATTGTTGAGTTAAAACTCTTTCTGATTCTGGCATTTGATTCTGTAATCGATACTCTGCACTTTAATACTAGTATTGTTTCTGATTCCGCTGTAGACTCAAACCCATAAGGGTTATGATTAATCTGTTTGTGATAGATTGGGGTTTGAGAGATATCTGTGTTAGGCGTCAAGTATGACGCATACATTCTGAGGTTTTGTGGGATATGATTTTATCATGCTTAGCTTCCTAAGAATCATTAGGGAACCTGATCTGTATTAGTAGTCTGTAAAAATCTGAATAATTCTGATTTCCAGTTCTGACATTGTCTAAAGAGGGTAATCCTCTGAGTGTCAATCTGATATTGATTTCGGTCTTTGGGGTTGATACTTAGGGGAATTATTCTCTCAACCAATGTCTAATGGGAACCAAGTTTTTGTTTTATCTGTACTCGCTTCCATCATTCTGTATCCTATCGATCGAATCTTTGAACTTTAGGTAGAAACTAATGGGTGTAAACATGTGTTTGAGACATGTTATGTTTGATGGTTGCAAGTGGATGCAAGTGGTTGCTAGTGATTTCTCGTGGATGCATATACACACACTAGGCACTAGATCGGCTCAAAAACACTCTCATACTGCATATGGATGTGTGTGCATTTTTCAATTTTTGTGGATGCAGAATGATTGACTCCTCACATGGATGTTGCATTTGGATGAATGGTTATGCACTCATATAGAAATGATGTGTATCAAATAGGATTCCTTGCATACATATTTGGACTCATGACACTAACATGATTCGCATTAAGGAGGTCAACTGGACAAGTAGACCGCTGATTTTGCATTAGATAAGAAACATATACACACACTTTGCATATGTCCATACGGCATTAGAAACCTTTTAAGGACAATGGATGCATGTGATTGAATGGTTGAGTAGATGGATGTTGGATGTTAGGATACATTCTTCTTAACTTGAAGATTTCGGGGACGAAATCCTTTAAGGAGGGGAGAATGTAACACCCCGTATTTTCTGAGAATATTAAAAAAAATGGTTAATTATGAAGAAGTTATTAAGCCTTGAAGTTTGTATTCATATGAGAGAAATATATATAGATATATATAAAAATTAAATAAATAAACATGCAAAAAAGGTTCAAAACAGCGAATTGGGAGGGGGAATAACCGAACCGGCCCATTTTTGAGGTCGACCCGAGCCTTGCTGGGTCGATTAGGGGTTAATCCAGGGTGTTTGGCTGTCATCCCGTGGGCCGATTCGCTCAAATGCAGATTTTGCATTTGAATGGTTCTCATGATTCAGGGTTAATCTAATGGTTCTAAATAACTTCCTACACCTATATATACATCCCTAACCTAAACCTAAATCTCATATACAATTCTATAGCCTCCATTGCTCTCTTCCTCTCTAAAAATAAATAAATCAATGGCGTATCTACTCTGTTGAAACCTAAGCTAGGACTTGTGCTTCTTCTTCCTCCAATTCTAATTAGGATTAAAAGAGATTGAAGCTTCTGCAACAATTCTGCAACGACTAAAGTTCTTTCTTTAATCCAATCAAGGCAAGTGCAGTTATTTTCCGATATAAACTTTAATCATAATTGTGACATGATTGTAAATCTGAATTTGAGATTGTGTATGTTCTATTCCGATCAATTTTATTCTGTATCTCTTCTTCTCTCTGTTCTATAGCCAGGCTACTACGAGCCTGCGCCAATCTCCTAAGATATTAACATATGCTAAAATATTTGGGACAATTAAAATGAATAATGCATGAAATGGGCATGAACGATATGTGACTGATTTGAGGAAAGAACATAGGTTGAACTTGGAACTTAGGACATAAATCTAAGGCATATAATTGAACCTATGACTTGAGTTTGTGGCATAAAGACTATTGAACATATGACTTGAGAAGTTGGTTAATCTGTGACTGATTTAAGAAAAAGGACATAGGTTGTAAACTAGATTTAGATCTATGCATATTCTGTGAATTGGAAGAAGAGGAACCATGGTATGTTAACATATGACTTGAGACAAAGAAAATATGGTTTAGGTATAAAGATTTACATTAAAGTAGGATATCTATCAAATGTGAATAATACCTAAGTAGGAGATTTTTGTCAATAGCTATATTTGGTATAATTTATATGTGAATCTTTTGTACTAGGCAAGTTGAACAAAATTGGGACGTGTAAATTATGACCTTAATCTGTGACATGCAAATTTAATGCAAACATGGGGTATATGATCATATTGTGAATCATGACTATTATTTATGCATGTGAACTTAGGCAAGATTTATAATTAGGCATGATATGTTGTGAAACTTTAAGGAATGATTAAATCTGTTATATTTGCCTAATTTGCTAGTTCTGCTATATTTGCCTAATCTGCTAGTTCTGTTATATTGCTTAATCTGCTAGTTCTGACCTACTGCCTAGTCTGCTAGATCTGTTCATCTGCCAAATCTGTCATCTGCTAATTCTGTTAAGAATGCCAACCTAAATCTGTTGAGATGCCTAATCTGTTATCTGCTAAATCTGCTAGTTGCTTAATCCGTTAAGTCGCCTAAACCTGTTATCTGCTATGTCTGTTAAGTTGATATATTCAGTCTGTTATTGACATAATCTGAATTAGCTATGAATAATTGACATGTATATTAGGCGTGGGTATAAATGGTAAATCATTAATTAATTGGCCGCAAAGATAAACATGGCTAACTCGAGGTTAGAATGAGTTTGCGGCGTAATTCTGCTCGGAACCGCCCGGCGTATTCCAGTGGTCGCAAACAATATGTTCTAATGTGAGAAGTTAGTCATAACGTGCTTGAAACCCGAGGTTAGACTCAGTTTGCGACAGAAATCTGCCCGGAACCAACCGGCCTAACCAGTAGCCGAAAACTGCCAGTCTAATGTGAGAGGTCTAGGCATTAATAATTAACTAATGAAAATCTGAGATAAACATGATGTCTAAAACGTGTTGGGCGGATAGGATTAAACCCACTAGACTGATGAATTTAATAAATCTGTTCCGTGAATCTGTAGGCCCAATTACAAAGTTAGACAAATCTGTAAGTCTGTTAATCTGTAACTGGTTAATCGGTAAGTCTGTTAAATCTGTATAGCTGATCCGTTAGTCTGAAAACTTGTCTGTGAACTGGTTGATCTGAATTCTGTATGTCTGAACTTGTAAACAAGTTAATCTGAAAATCTGTTAGTCTGAGGACACAAGGTTAACAGGGGAATTACTTGTGTCATCCATTGTTTGGGACCCTATTAATCAGTAACCCTTTCTGGTATCAAAACTTTGACCCAACAGTAGGTAGGGTCCGGGCACGCTTACTGAACTAATTATAAGTGGTCCATTCTGATAATGGCGAGGGGTGTTGATGGTGTGTTCCAACCGGGTCATGTGCGTGCATGGATCCCGGTCTGCCTCTAAGGATGTAAGACGCCATGACATCTGTAAATCGGTCTGTGTCATTCAAAGGTTGCCACTTTAGGGAATGATACACCCTTCGGTGGGGCTGGCACAGGGTATTTATGTATTAGGGAGCCGATCGCTTGGGGTAGGGTTTTAGGGTACACTTAGTTCTGTCTGTTTCTGTTGGTACCGTCTGTTTCTGTTGGGTGGTAACACCTGTCTGTTTCTGCGTGGTACCGTCTGTTCGGGTGGTAAAGGCCCATTTACTAGTGTACACCTAATTCTACATTCTGTTTCCGTAGGGATTAATCTGACTGTTTCTGTTCGGGTGGTAAAGGCCCATTATTAATATTTTGTTTCTGTCTGTTTCTGTTCGGGTGGTAAAGGCCCATTATCAGCATTCTGCTTCTGTCTGTTTCTGTTGGGGGTGGTAAAGGCCCATTACTAGCATTCTCTTCTGTGGAAATTATTCTGTACCCGTTTCTGTTTCAGTTTAGACATTAGGGTGACACCTAATCCTGTTATACTAGTATTAGTGCAGAGAAGTGTAAAATAATAGCTTATATCATTCTGTTCTTCTGTTATATCTGTTACACCTGTTACAGTTATCTCTCATCCAGTTTTATTTTCATGTCATGTTATTATTATCTGTTCATAACTGAAAATCACTGGACTTGCCAGAATTTTTGTCTGACCCTTGTTGTTTCACCTCCTTTCTTCCGTTTCCCCCCCCCCCAGGTTATCCAAGGAGGGAATACTTTAGCTTGATCTGGATTTCTTCTGCTTGAAGTGCTTAAAGTATGGCTTGGCTCTATATAGCTTCTGTTCTATGGGGATCATGATTTCAAACTATGCATTCTGAAGGCTTTTGTACAAGACTGATATTTTGTACTTGAATTCTGAAAATGTGATTTGAAAGGATGTAACCAAGTTTATTTCGGTTTCTATTGAAATAAAGTAATAAAATTTTCAAGTACTATTTTATCTGTCTTGTAAGTTTCTGTTCTGTTTACTAAAATGCTCCACAAAAGTTAAGGCATTCCCTTTGTGAGTGACATTAACGGAGGTGGGGTGTTACAGTGTGGGCGGCGCAAACCAACCGGGGACATGTGCGTGAGGGGGCTAAGACGATCATGAGACCAGTAGATATGGTTGTGCATATCAAGAAATGTTTCCACTTTGGGAAAGTGATACCTCCTACTGTGGGTCCGGCACATGGTTTCTACGGAGTAGGGAGCCGATGGATTAGGGTGGTAGTTAGGATACATCTTGACGTATGCCTAAGTCTACCATTGGATAGTTGTTGGGATCATATCATTTCTAGTTATACTAGTATCAATGCGGAGTAATCATTAGAGAAGCGTATACACTCCATCATGTTTGCCTTGTCATGCTTATCTTTTATGATGTTATTTTTCTTGTCTACTCTATATGCCTGTCATGCTACTTTTACTTATTTACTTGCTAAAGTTAACTAGACTCACCAGACTTTATGTCTGACCCTTTTTGTTTCCTCTTCTTTCTTCCGTTCCCCCCTCCCCCCCTAGGTTCTCAGGGTGGGAATACTTAGGTTTAATCAGGACTCGGTTATCATCTTGCTAGGAGGTGCTTTTGAAGTATTGCTCAAGTTCTCTTCTTTACTACTATGGCTTTGTCTCTTTTTGGGGAATAATGATTTTTATGTATTTCTGTACTCTGATGGTACAAGACAAATGTTTCATGTTATTGTAATGGCTTTTATGTAGTTCCAGACTTGTGATATTTTGGACCATGATGTTACGAACTATGTTTTAAATAAAAATTTAAATTCTGCTGCTATCTTTTGTATTTGTCTTGTAATATTATGTTTTTGTTTATCTATAACGGTTCATGAAACTCAATACATTCTCTTAATGAGTGACATTAACGGATGTGGGATGTCGCACTTATAGCATCTAGATTATTTATCTCACGTAAACCATCCTAATCGTGTTCAATCATTGTGACGTCCCGCCCCACACCAACCGACATTTACTCCAAAAGTGCGCTGTACACATGTCCAGTTAGCACGGGACGGTTCATCAGAAGAAAAAGGAAAGGAGGAAATGAACTAACAAGGAACCTGTATAATGTCTCACAGCGCATAGAACAAAATATAATAATAACATACTTGACATAAAACAGGTGAGACTGTGCATAAGCTGAAACAACTAACATAGCAGCAGAATCCAAGTACAGCTTATGATCTAAAGTTAAACATTATTACAACTTTTCAAACTATCTCAAAAATCAAAAGCAAGATAAAGGAGGTACACTACTAATGCCCAAGTAGTGACCACCAACGACATAGGGAGAATATCTATATATCATACGTGGAAGCCTCCTGCTCGCCTCCGAATCAGCTACTCGCGCATCACCAGCTAACCTGTCTCTAGTCTGCTCGTGTGAGCACCCAGAGTAATAAGAGGAGGCATAAAACTCTGGGTCAGACATAAAGCCTGGTACGAGCGATAAGCATCTAAACAGAACAATAACAGGTAGACTAAAACATACCTGAACCTGGACCTGCAACCAAAGAGTTTGCACTACATACTGTACAACACTCTAAGGTGCCATTTCAATTGGTGTAAAGATAACGGGGGTGGGGGTGTGCATGTCATAGTGATGGAAAACAATCAAACATAGCATCCATCCTCACATCTCTCACTCAGTGCATAAAGCATACGATATTCACCACTTCGATCACCCAACATACCTTGCTACAATTACTTTGCCCCATGAAGTCATAAATAGCTTCACTACACTGATAACGTAGCCACTAATCCTTCGCTATGTCCACTTTGCCCCATGAAGTCATAAATGACCCCACTGCACTGGCTCATAGCCTTACTAATCCTTTACTATGTCCACTCTGCCCCATGGAGTCACAATGACCCCACTGCACTGGCTCATAGTCTTACTACGCATCACTTTGCCCCTCGAGTCATAATGACTCTACTGCACTGATAACGTAGTCTTGCTACCATCACTTTGCCCCTCGAGTCATAGTGACTCTACTGCACTGATAAGTAGCCCATCGTCTATTTTCAGTGGTGAATCGAAGTTATGAACGTCGACAACTCCTTAGCACACGTCCCGTAGCAAAGCCCAACCACGAAGCGAACTCATTGGTTCCCAACTGGATCCTGAGCTCTAACTTCCATTTGGACAACCTTTGCATCTCGGGTTATTGGTCATCACCGGATCGGTTCGGATCCCCTCTTAGCCATCAGTTCGGTTCGGATCGGAGTGCTCCTCCTTCGCTGGATCGGGTCGGGTCATCTTCACCTCCGTGGGTCGGATCGAGTCTCCATGTCCAATCACCATCATCGGTTCTGGTCGGAGTCCTCCAATGTGCCACAGTTCAGATCGGCTTCTTCTAATCGACTCGGGTCGGGTCACAGTCTCCAAGCCTCGTCGAGGTACATCGGTTCGGGTCGGGTACTATGGCGGATCGGGTCGGAGATCATCAGGCGGGTCGGATCGGACGATGCAAACCACGAGAAGAGCAATAGATCGAAGAATGAAGTATGGGGAGCGGATCGGGTCCTCCCTCCGTTCCGATCCGGGTCGGTCTGCTTTCCTGCACTTCTTCCAACAAGCAATTTACGCCACTCGACGGCGTTTTCGACCATTCCAACTATTCTAATCAATCACAAAGTATACCATACAATCATAGCAACATGTGTAATCAACCACAAACATCAAAACAACAATATGATAGGTTAAAGTGGATCAAACCTAGCCAAAACCCCATATTTTCCCTTAAGCATGTTTAGGTGAAACTAATGATATGATTAGCAAAACTTAACCAAATTAACCCAAATTCATATCAGAGGTCTAAAACATTATTTCGAATTTTATAAATATTTTTCCAGAATTTTATCATGTTTAAATTCGCTAATTAACACTAATTACCCTTAATTAGCCACAATTAGTGAGGAACTATGCAAATCACTCGCCTTAGCCACAAACAAAACTTAGATCTGAAATAAATCTATGATTTGATGCAAATCCCGATGCTAAACAACAGCTCCAATGTTGATTTGGTGTAGATCTCCCTTGATTTGACGTTGCTAAGCTTAATCCTTGATTAGAAGATGATTTGGAGGTGATTTAGAGGTTGGAGGCCATTTTTAGGGTTTCTAAGAGGTAAGTGGAGGCTAGAAAACTGAAATGGAATGATTCTCTAACTCCTTTCAGCCTCCCCATAACCCTAATCCCGAAATGAGTTATGGGCCTACTCACTAATCACCCTATTTGGCCCAGTTAAGCAGTTTTTCACCTTCCAAACCTTATTTCAGCCATATCTCCCAAACGGTAAGTCCGTTTTTCACATGTGACCACTCTATGGAAAAGGTAAACCATCAAACGAATCTAATAGAAGTGGTTTCAGGTCAAAATTCCTTTCCAATCAAAAGTTATGGCCGAAACAAGATCAGCTAGGGGCAAAACGGTCATTTAAAAATTGACAAAAATCATGAACATGGGAAATGGCCCTAATGGTTGTTTCTCAAAGTTACATGACCATATGACTTCATATGGGAAAGAAATAAATATTCTATGATCCTCTGATGCGTAGAATGCGGGTTGTTACATTCTCCCCTCCTTAAGAAATTTCGCCCCCGAAATTCCCTAACCACAACACACAAAAGGGTCCCGCATGCCTATCAACCATAAAACAACAATCAAACATGCAAAACAAGCGAAACAAGTCTATCCTAGCATGCGGAATAACTAAATTACAAGGTAAATCTTACCAGGCAATGAGTTCTGGATATGTCTTTCTAATGCTCTCCTCTGTCTCCCAAGTACAGTCATTCTCGTCCTCGCCCCACAGAACCTTGACTAGCCTCACCGCCTTCCTTCGAAGTTGCTTCGTATCGTGCTCGACAATACGGATCGGCTTGCGGTTCCCAACCGCCTCGGGTTCTACTTCGAAGTCCTCTAACTGATCAGGTGAAATAGTCAAATCTGGGTCGTGAACGAACTTCCTTAGTTGGGAAACATGAAATACGTTGTGAACTCCCGCCATCTTCTCTGGTAAGTCAACTCTATATGCCAAATTCCCGACTAGTTCATGAACAGGGAATGGGCCAACAAATCTTGGTGCCAATTTGCCTCTCCTACCAAATCGTATCACGTTCTTCAACGGAGAAATCTTGACAAACACCAAGTCTCCAACAGAGAATTTTAAGTCTCTTCTCCTTTTATCAGCATAACTCTTCTGCCTATCTTGGGCAGCCTTCATTCGTTGTTGAATGGTTTTAATCTTATCTGAAGTTTCCCTCACCACATCGGGTCCAAGCATAAACTTCTCACCAGTCTCCATCCAACATGATGGTGCGTTGCACGGTCTTCCGTACAAAGCTTCATATGGAGCCATACCGATACTGGATTGGTAGCTATTATTATATGCGAACTCTACTAGATGCAAATGGTCATCCCATGATCCACCAAAATCCAATATACAAGCTCTCAAGAGATCTTACAATATACGATTCACCCTCTCCGTCTGACCGTCGGTCTGAGGATGATATGCGGTACTGAGATGTAATTCTAACCCTAGAGCCTCTTGTAAGTTCTTCCAAAACCCACTAGTGAACAACGGGTCTCGGTCACTTACAATGCTTTTAGGTACTCCATGAAATCTCACTACCCACTTCATATACAATTCTGCTAACTTAGCTGCCGTTCTGGTCGATTTGACTGGTATAAATCTTGCACTCTTAGTCAATCGATCCACAATTACCCAAATGCTATCATGTCCCGATCTAGTCCTTGGTAAACCATCGATGAAATCCATTGAGACTTGCTCCCATTTCCATTTGGGAATTTCTAATGGTTGCAACAACCCACTAGGCTTCTTTTGCTCGGCTTTGACTAGCTGGCAATTCATGCATTTGGATATAAACTTCCCAACGTATCTTTTCATCCCTTCCCAGTAGTAAGTCTGTATCATGTCTCGATACATCTTATTACCACCGGGATGTATAGTCAGTTTTGAGTGATGACATTCTCTAAGCACTTCATCTCTCAAACCATTCACGTTGGGTACAACTAATCTTCCATTCTTTCTAAGCCGTCCATCTCGATCAAGCCCATACACATTCATCTCCTCACCGTCGATGTCCATCTCTAACCTGGAGATGATTTCCAATAGATTAGGATCGTCCCTCTGGATGGAACCAATCCGCTCTATCAAAGTGGGTCTGATCGTCAAACTAGCTAGCATTTCTGGATCCAATTCGCACTTTGGTCTGAAATCAAACCCCGCGATATACTCCAGTTGCTTCCATTCAAGAAACATAGCCCCTAAACTGGCATGTCTCCTACTCAAGGCATCGGCTACCGCATTACCTTTCCCAGGTGTGTATGCGATATCAAAATCATATGAAGCCAAGAACTCTAACCATCTCTACTGACGGAGATTCAGATCCTTCTGGGAGAAGAGATACTTTAACGATTTATGATCGGTAAACAACTCAAATCTTTCTCCCAAGAGATAATGTCTCCACATCTTCAGCGCAAACACGATCGCTGCTAATTCCAAATCATGGGTAGGATACTTCTTCTCATGCAGCTTTAGTTGCCGACTAGCATAAGCTACAACCCTACTTCCTTACATCAATATAGCACCTAGTCCGGTACCACAAGCATCCGTGTATACTGTTATCTCTTCATTCCCTCTAGGAATGACTAATACCGGCGCATGCGTCAACTTTTCTTTTAGACTCTTGAATGCCTTCTCACACACTCCGTCCCAGACGAAGGACTGATTCTTCTTAGTCAACTGAGTCAACGGTGCTGCTATCTTGGAGAAGTCCTGGATAAACTTATGATAATACCCAGCTAACCCCAAGAAACTTCTTACATCTGTTGCATTCTTGGGCGTAGGCCAATCCTGTACCGTAGCCACCTTCGCAGGGTCCACGGCAATACCATTCTCTGAAACAACATGGCCCAAGAATCTTACTTCCCTTCTCCAAAAGTGACACTTAGAAAATTTCGCTTTCAATTGGTGTTTCCTCAAAACCTCCATCACTGTCCTCAAGTGTCCCTTGTGTTCCTCTTCTGTCCTTGAATAAACAAGGATATCGTCTACGAACATAAGAACAAACTTATTCAACTGATCTCTGAATACTCGATTCATAAGATCCACAAAGTATGCTGTTGCATTGGTCAACCCAAATGGCATGACCAACCACTCATAAAATCCAGACGGCGTCCCAAATGCCGTTTTCGGAACACTCTCATCCGCTACTCGTAGCTGATGAAATCCTATCGCAAGGTCCAACTGGGAGAACACTCTTGCTCCTTCCAGTTGATCAAACAAATCATCTATCCACGGTAGAGGATAATTATTCTTCCTCGTTACCTTATTCAACTCGCGATAGTCCACACACAAATGAAGGGAACCATCTGCCTTAGTGGCAAACACAACTGGTGCTCCCCACTCGCAGACACTTCTTCTAATAAATCCCTTCTTCAAAAGATTGCTGACTTGCACCCCGAGCTCTCGCTGCTCCCTTGGTGCCATACGACGAAGTGGCATCACTATAGGTCTGGAATCTTTCACTAAATCAATACGGAACTCAATCTCTCGGTGTGGTGGAAGCCCGGTCACCTCCTCGAAGACGTCCGGATACTGGCCAACCACGGGCACATCTGACAACTCATCCTGCGGGATGTCGAGGGAATTTATAAAACTAGCCATTACCCCATCACTAGGTAGACTACCAAACACTACCCTCTGCCCATCATCCGCCCTAATTGTCACCAAAAATCCCTCACAGTCTACCACCACCCCGTATCTTTGGAGCCAATCGACTCCCAATATAATGCCATACCCAGTAAAGCCCAAAGCAATCACAAACAAACATACATCCATTACTCGATAAGACCAAATTCCTGCAAATCATACTAAGGCTAGTCGAACCACCAATCAGGTTCGTCACAACCAATGGTCTATCGACTATCTCAGGTTCCAGTCCCAACCTATCTACCAGGTCACTAGATATGAAGGAACGGGAAGCCCCTGTATCAAACAAAACTCGAACCGGTACATCATAAATAGAAAGCATATCTTGAATAACGACATTCTTTCCTTTCTCCGCCGCAGTTGGGGCATTCGACGAAGAAGGAACAGCATCAATAGCATATGCTTTCACAATCTGCTTCTCCTTAAGAGGTTGCGGACACTTATCCTTATGATGTCCCACTTGGCCACAGTTGTAGCACTTCCTTTCCGCTGGCTTGGCCCGACATTCTTTAGCATAATGGCCCTTCTTACCACAGCTGAAGCATTCAACATCTTTCTTGCTCTTTTTCTGGCCACCCATAGATTGGTCCTGCTTCCTCTTATTCTAAGAGTTACTCTTGCCTCCACCGCCTGCTTGCGGCTTCAGCCCTTCTGCAGATGCAGCCTCAGTCTTTGACTTAGGGTAAAGACTCTCTGATCTCAAAGCTTTCCCCACAATCGATTCAAAAGTCTCATCAATGTGGTTGATAAGCCTTTCTCCCAAGTATCCATCCAACCCAGTAATGAACTTCTCATTCTTCTTCTCAGGAGTATCGATAAGAGATAGTCCATACTTCGACAAAGTGTCGAACTCAACAATATAGTCAGAGACCGCCCTACCATTCTGCTTGAGTTCCAAGAATCTCTTAAATAACACTGACTTCTGGGCAGTTGGAATGAACTTCTCGCTAAAGCGAGCCTTGAACTGATCCCAAGTAACCTGATCTTCTGGAGTAGCTGTTCTAATGGCATTCCACCAATTCATCGCTCGCCCTTGCAGCTGACGAGACGCTAGCCTCCTCTTCATCGCATCCTCGATACCCAAGTCGTCGAAGATACGATCACAGCTATCCAACCAATACTGAACATCTGTGGCCGACTCCGTTCCATGAAACGGCTTCCCACTAAGGTTAGTGTAATCCTTGCACAACTTGGCGAAATCGACCCTAGGCGCCTGCACTACTCGACCACCACCATTTCCGGGATTGGGAACTGCCCCTTGCACCTCCCTAAGCATGTCTCTCATGAGGTCAGTAAACATCGCCCTCATGTCAGCAGCATTCCCATTATTGGCTCCCCTACCAGCACCTCTAGCATATCGGCTCATCGTCAATCTGTAAAGAGGAAACGATTAACGACCCCATAGTGGTGCTAGTGCAGTACGACTTCATTCTTATACTACTAATAGTATATACATATATAGCTTTTGAAAACCAAAGTAATCACAAATACGCTCTCTCCTATACGTACTATCTCTCCCCAGTGTCTTTCCCTAGGTTAACTACACAACCTAGAGCTCTGATACAAAATGTGACGTCCCGCCCCGCACCAACCGACATTTACTCCAAAAGTGCGTTGTACACATGTCCAGTTAGCACGGGACGGTTCGTCAGAAGAAAAAGGAAAGGAGGAAATGAACTAACAAGGAACTTGTAGAAAGTCTCACAGCGCATAGAAAAAATATATAATAATAACATACTTGACATAAAACAGGTGAGACAGTGCATATGCTGAAACAACTAACATAGCAGTGGAATCCAAGTACAGCTTATGATCTAAAGTTAAACATTATTACAACTTTTCAAATTGTCTCGAAAAGCAAAACCAAGATAAAGGAGGTACACTACTAATGCCCAAGTAGTGACTACCAACGACACAGGGAGAATATCTATATATCATACGTGGAAGCCTCCTGCTCGCCTCCGAATCAGCTACTCGCGCATCACCAGCTAACCTGTCTCTAGTCTGCTCGTGTGAGCACCCAGAGTAATAAGAGGAGGCATAAAACTCTGGGTCAGACATAAAGCCTGGTATGAGCGATAAGCATCTAAACAGAACAATAACAGGTAGACCAAAACATACTTGAACCTGGACCTGCAACCAAAGAGTTAGCACTACATACTGTACAACACTCTAAGGTGCCATTTCAATTGGTGTAAAGATAACGAGGGTGGGGGTGTGCATGCATAGTGATGGAAAACAATCAAACATAGCATCAATCCTCACATCTCTCACTCGGTGCATAAAGCATATGATATTCACCACTTCGATCACCCAACATACCTTGCTACGATCACTTTGCCCCATGAAGTCATAAATGGCTTCACTGCACTGATAACGTAGCCACTAATCCTTCGCTATGTCCACTTTGCCCCATGAAGTCATAAATGACCCCACTGCACTGGCTCATAGCCTTACTAATCCTTTACTATGTCCACTCTGCCCCATGGAGTCACAATGACCCCACTGCACTGGCTCATAGTCTTACTACGCATCTCTTTGCCCTTCGAGTCAAAATGACTCTACTGCACTGATAACGTAGTCTTGCTACCATCACTTTGCCCCTCGAGTCATAGTGACTCTACTGCACTGATAAGTAGCCCATCGTCTATTTTCAGTGGTGAATCGAAGTTATGAACGTCGACAACTCCTTAGCACACGTCCCGTAGCAAAGCCCGACCATGAAGCGAACTCATTCGTTCTCAACTGGATCCTGAGCTCTAACTTCCATTTGGACTACCTTTGCATCTCGGGTTATTGGTCATCACCGGATCGGTTCGGATCCCCTTTTAGCCATCAGTTCGGTTCGGATCGGAGTGCTCCTCCTTCGCTGGATCGGGTCGGGTCATCTTCACCTCCATGGGTCGGATCGAGTCTCCATGTCCAATCACCATCATCGGTTCGGGTCGGAGTCCTCCAATGTGCCACAATTCGGATCGGCTTCTTCTAATCGACTCGGGTCGGGTCGCAGTCTCCAAGCCTCGTCGAGGTACATCGGTTCGGGTCGGGTACTATGGCGGATCGGGTCGGAGATCATCAGGCGGGTCGGATCGGATGATGCATACCGTGGGAAGAGCAATAGATCGAAGAATGAAGTATGGGGAGCGGATCAGGTCCTCCCTCCGTTCCGATCAGGGTCGGTCTGCTTTCCTGCACTTCTTCCAGCAAGCAATTTACGCCACTCGACGGCGTTTTCGACCATTCCAACTATTCTAATCAATCACAAAGCATACCATACAGTCATAGCAACATATGTAATCAACCACAAACATCAAAACAACAATATGATAGGTTAAAGTGGATCAAACCTAGCCAAAACCCCATATTTTCCCTTAAGAATGTTTAGGTGAAACTAATGATATGATTAGCAAAACTTAACCAAATTAACCCAAATTCATATCAGAGGTCTAAAACATTATTTCAGATTTTATAAATATTTTTCCAGAATTTTATTATGTTTAAATTCGCTAATTAACACTATTTACCCTTAATTAGCCACAATTAGTGAGGAACTATGCAAATCACTCACCTTAGCCACAAACAAAACTTAGATCTGAAATAAATCTCTGATTTGATGCAAATCCCGATGCTAAACAACATCTCCAATGTTGATTTGGTGTAGATCTCCCTTGATTTGACGTTGTTAAGCTTAATCCTTGATTAGAAGATGATTTGGAGGTGATTTAGAGGTTGGAGGCCATTTTTAGGGTTTCTAAGAGGTAAGTGAAGGCTAGAAAACTAAAATGGAATGATTCTCTAACTCCTTTCAGCCTCCCCATAACCCTAATCCCGAAATGGGTTATGGGCCTATTCACTAATCACCCTATTCGGCCCGATTAAACAGTTTTTCACCATCCAAACCTTATTTCAGCCATATCTCCCAAACGATAAGTCCGTTTTTCACATGTGACCACTCTACGAAAAGGTAAACCATCAAACGAATCTAATGGAAGTGGTTTCAGGTCAAAATTCCTTTCCAATCAAAAGTTATGGCCGAAACAAGATCAGTTAGGGGCAAAACGGTCATTTAAAAATTGACAAAAATCATGAACATGGGAAATGGCCCTAATGGTTGTTTCCCAAAGTTACATGACCATATGACTTCATACAGGAAAGACATAAATATTCTACGATCCTTTAATGCGTAGAATGCGGGTTGTTACAATCATTCATTAAGCACAAACCCTAGGGACCTAAATCGATATCATACGAGCACCCAAGGAACATCTCCTTCGACGTTGGACAATCTACATGAGACGGTACAATCCAAACAACCAGTCAACCATGATGGACTTTGGCTATCAATCGCCAATCCTGCTTCAAAACCATCGTTAATCGTATGACGATCAACCTTGCCATATGTCAAGGGATAATGGTAACCCTAGTTCTAGCATGAACTCCATACGCCTTTCAACGATACGTATGCTTCCAACCTTAACAACTAGTACTTTCAATGATAACCAGGGTGCTCGACCAACAACCTACCAGTCTTTTGGGTGCCCCCATTACACCCCTTCTTTGAGCTTACGACAACGATAACTTCTCGGCCTTTGCTTCTCTAGTCATCCAACCTTAACGACTTTTCATAACTCGAGCAACCATTTTTCACCATCTTCAACTCACAACCTTTGAGTTGTCACCTCACTGTGAAACGGCACGGGTTTGAGAGCATCTTCCCCGAATTTTTTTCATACCCTTTTTGTTCAAATCATGGTCGTATACGAAAAATATTTCTTTTTTGAGAAATGATCTTGTGCAACCGACCCGAATCCAACATAACTCTCATGTCGAACATGACATGACTCCTCATACCGATCATGGCATGACTTTTCAAGCCGTACACGACATGACTCTCCAAGCCGTACCCGACACGACTCTCGAAGCCGCAAACTACCTTGAATGACCTACGACATAACCGCATGGAGCTTCCTACGACATAACGACATGGAGCTTCCCACGACCTATGACTTGGCCACGACATGAACTTCCCAGTCAAGTCGGTCTCCGTTATGTCGGTTTTCATCCTATCAACTTTCACCGTGGCGCCACGCCATGTCGTTGACTCCAACATGTCGTACCACGACTTGGCTTCCTACAACTTGACATCCTGCACCTTGGCTTTTTGCAACTTAACTTCTTGCGACTTGGCTTCATACGCCTTGGCTTCTGGTTGCTTAGCTTCCTGCACCTTGGCTCATTTCTTGGAAAGGAAGAAACGACACGACTCATGCCAAAAACGACATGACTCCAGATCTGACCAAAATAACTCCAAATTTGATCAAATCTTCGACAAATGACAACGACGATGAAATCCACTCATCCCAAACATCCCAATCAATCACAAACACTTCAACAAATCATCAACAACATCAAAATGACCACTATCATCATTAAATCATAGTAAATACTCTATATCATGATAATTTGATAAATAAACCAAAACGATGGATCTAACTTGCATAAACATATGAAATGACATGGAAATTACCGGCTTAAAATTGCTGGATTAGATCCTATGGTGGTTCACATGAAAATACACTTACCATGATGTAGATCTAAGGAAAACGACTTGAAAATGATGAAATTAAGATCATAGAACTCATATACTTGATTGAATCCGCATGAGAGATGCATATCACTTACCAAATCTTCAAAATAACACAAAAACACTTGGATCTAAATCCGGATAGCGGAGAATTAGCTTCAAACTCTTTAATTCGATGAAATCTCTCTTTGATTAATGTAGATCTAGCTTCAAACGATGTAGATCTTCAATATTCACATGTAAATATAGAATTTTAATGGTGGGAAGGTGTATTTGATTGAGCAAGGAGGATCACGAGCTCAACCAATTGAGAGAATAAAGAAAGTAAACTATTCACTATGCCTCTAACCCCCTATTTATAGCCTCCCACCAGCCCACTAACGGACCTCTTCAAATCAGCCCACTAATGATTCAAAAACCAGAACAACCAACTGTAAAACCTTAAAACAGCGATTCCTCCCAAACCGCCGAGCCAAATCTTTAATGTGACCATTATACGAAATGGGAATCGTCATTTCCTTTCCAATGGCATAGGTTTCAACGCCTAATTCGATCCGAGTCAAAAGTTATGATCTGTACAAGGCTGACAAGGGCATAATGGTCACAAACAAAATTGTTAAAAATTATGGACATGTCTCACATCCCCATAAGCAACATATTAAAATATGAGATTGATCCAACCCTCAGGGAATAAAATAATAATATTTCACGATATTTCAATACGTAAAATGCAGGCCGTTACAAGTAAGTACACCCAACATTCTAACCTCTTAAAATAAACACAAGCATCCTAGATGCTTATATCAAAATCTTTTATAAGCACGAAATGATCAAATTTCTTAAACTATTGCCTGGGTGATTACTTCAAACCATACAGTGACTTTTTAACTTGCAAACCAATTTTGACTTGTCTTCATCCTAATCACCTTGCAAGAAGGCGATTTTCACATCAAGTTTCTCCAACTCCAAGTGATGGATAACAACTATAGGTAGTAAAATCCAAATCAAAGTATGGCGTACGACCTATGCAAAAATCTCATTATACTTTGTTCCTTTCCTTTGTGAAAACCCCTTTCTCGCTACCTTAGCTTTATATCTCTCATCGTCCTTCTACTTGTATATCCGTTTGCACCCTATAGCATGGTTTCCTTTAGAAGTGGAACTAACTACCAACTTTGGTTCTTCCTCACCGATTGCATTTCTTCCCCCATGGCACACGTCCACTTCGATCTATCACTCAAATCCATGACGTCGTCAAGGTCCATTGGCTCATCTAGGACTACATGAAAAGCATATTCCAAATTATCACAAAAGCAAAGATAGTTCCAATCACTATATCTTTTGGATGGCCTTATTGCACGTCAACCAACCGAAGTAGGAATACTATTGCCCAAACCAGTTTCGGCTTTACCTTAAAGTGAATCATCTCTAGTATAATGTACATCACCAGCATGACTGGAGGAATCATATGGACAATATGATGTTTTATCAACCGCTTCCTTCTTACGAGCTTCTTCAATAACTCTTCTACTACTTGGATGTGATGTGAAAATGACTTCTTTTTCCTTTTGTTCTCCATGAACCAAATCCAGAATATCCGATAAGATCTCACTCTTGGGCAAAGCTGACGCATCAAAAGTGGCATGACGATAATTCACATCTTCATTTTCGGATTCCACCAATAGCCTTTTACGTTGCCCGTGTAACTAAGAAAAATCCCCCTGAAAGCTCTAGCACCAAGCTTATCACTTACTGAATCATGCACATAAACCAAACAGCAAAACACATGACAATATCTTAAGTCAATACTCTTACCCTTCCACACTTCCTTTGGTTATCAATAGTCAAGCATGGAAGTCGATTCACAATATGCACCGTAGTTGACAAAGCTTCATCCGAAATCCCTTTGACAAACCCGATGTCAATCTCAAGCAATGAACTTTCTCAAGTAGAGTTCGATTCATTCTCTCTGCTACTCTATTAAAATGCCTCCAAATACTATGTTGCTTGAAATACTCCAAAAATTCTCTAAAAGCATACTCTCTGCCATTATCGGTTCCTAAAAATTTTAATGGTTTACCACTCACATTTTCAACAAGAGCTCTCCGCACTTTGAATTTTGCAAATGCCTCCGACTTGGCTTTCGTTACATACACCCATACCATTTGAGAATAATCATCAAGAAAAAATATATAATAACAAGCTCCGCCTAAAGGAGCAACCATTATCGGTCCCCAAACATCCGATGAACATACTCAAGAACTTCTATTGAATCGTGTTTCCCTTTACTGAACGATACCTTTGTCTACTTCCCTATGACACATTCCTCGCAAAACTCTAGCTTTTTGAATCTCTTTCCCTTGATCATCTCCTTCTTTCAAAGAATATCCAAACTCCTCTCTGAGACTTGACCTAATCTCAAATGTCATAATCTTGTTGCCAAGTCACGAGATCTATCAACTCCTACACTAGTTTCACCTTTTATGGTCATCCCTTATGCAAATAAACACCATGATTTCTAGCACCTTTCATGACCACAAGCGCCCTTTTCGAAATCCTTAAGCAATCCTTCTCAGTAAAAACTTTGCATCCTAGAAATTACAATTTCCCCAAAGATATAAGCGACTTCCTAAGTCTCGGAACATATCGTACATTACTTGATGTGTGAATCAATCCATCAAACATCCTTATTGCACGAAGCCAATGCTCATTTTCCTACATATAGCACCGTTTTCTGTAATAATTATATTTCCTTACTTGTCTTCATAAAAGGAAAAACAATTTCTATTTGAAGTCATATAATAAACGCACCTAAATTGAGTACCCATTCGCTATCCGAAAAACCCGATGTTACCATCGTTAATACATTCTCGTCTATCTCACTAACACCACTCTCAACCACTACGGATGAAGATGCTACTTCGTCTTTTCTATCTTTGTGTTTCTTACAACTATAACACTTGTCATTTCTCTTACTCGATTTTCGTCTTCAACTGGACTTTCTTGTTTAGAATGCCCACAGTATCATTCTTCACACTCTTCTCATTGTCCAAAAATAAATCGTGACCATTACTAGCTCTACTATTGTCCTCACTTTTCTCCTTCATTTTGTCTCTTAATTCCTAACTAAGAAGACCTTCTTTGACATCATCAAGAGACAAAGTATCGCAGCTATAGATCGTAGTATTGGAGAAGCACTCTGTGAATGAACACAATAATATCATTGCCTTATGTTTTTCATCGGTCTTCAAATCTATCGTCTTCACCTTCATTAGTAAACCATCAAAGGCATTCAAATCTACTGTCTTCACCATCATTAGTAAACCATCAAAGGCATTCAAATCTACCGTCTTCACCTTCATTCGTAACATGATCAAAGGATTTGTAGGTGACTTTTTCAAATATAACTCCTCCAACTTTTGCCATATGCCTTTATCGATTGTCTCACCACTGATTTTCGGTCTTACATTCTCCCTTATGGCTAGTTGAGGAGTAGTGTAAGCTCATTCTTCATCTCTTCTCTCTATCAACATCTGAGGTAACACTTAACAATAAAAGAGTATCAAATACCACCTGGTGCACCTGATTTGTCTATGAATCGCTTTCATCTTCCATTGCCATTTCTTGAAGTCTCCCATTCAACTTGCCAATAAACAACTAAGATCCCGATGGCACATACGAAACGCGTACACATGGCGCTACACTATTTGGACTAACCGGTGAGGGAATAGTAGAGCTATTATCTATTTCCGAAATTTTTACAAATACCTACCAATGCCAACTGCTCTGATACCAAATGTTATTGTGGAATTCAAATTCAAACACCAATTCAAATCCAAACCAACAAACCCCGTGGAAGACGAATCATTGATGGATTTGCAAAAATAACCAAATCACAATATCTCAAATCTCCAAAACAGCAAACAACTAATCAATAACAACCAATCTCAATCACTAGCAATCAATGATAACCAGTAGAAATGAAAATAAAGCATACCTCGAATTTAATGTGGTTCTACTAATGATTTTTATTGTACATCAATTTTAGAGAGAAAAATTTATTACCATGATGATAAAAGTACAAGAGATTAGTAAAATGATCACTAATAATCAATATAGAATTGAGTTGTGGAGAATAGAAATGATGAATTAAAACTTGGTTATAAACCCTAATTGTTCTCTTAAGAAGAACCTTTAATTAAGCAAGCTCTCGCGCCATCAAATCAGGAAATAACTTATATAGGTAAGGATCTTATCCAGATAATTTACCGATTTGCCCCTTCAAACTTTGAAAATTTCTCCATTAGGAAACGGGCTAAAACTCCCCTGAAACTCGATTCAAACATCTAGAAATGGATTTAGACATCAAAATTTAATCTTAACATCTAAGCTCCAGTAACCTTGATGTCTGAATCTAGAACCAAATATATATATTTTCGCTTGAGAAATAATTCTGAGAAAATCGCTACTGAATTTAAAGACAACATGGGCATTTTAAATTGTCCTTGTCAATGCAAATAAGGAAATAAATTCAAGTAAACAACCGTTATTAAAAGGGGAGGAAAATTAAGAACCGCCTCTAATAGTACAGTCCCTAATGATATTTAAGAGTGAATTGGGCCATTAAATCTCCCTTAATATATCGATGCCACCTAAGCAAAAATGCAACCTAGTAATTATTCTAGGGGGATTTTTTTATCATCCTTTCAGCAGCATACAGAGACAAACTCATATGCCTCTATCAGTATTAATCATATCAAATCAATACGCTTACCTAATATAGCTAAAATCAATTGTCGCTATATGTTTATATGAACCTGCAATTTTTTCCCTCACTTTGTTTTTTGACATCAGTAAACATGGTTTATAAACATAGACCAGAAATATGAATAAAATAGACATTTTATTTATCCAACATTCTCTAAATCACAACATTGTACATTTGACATACAACTTCATAGAACCAAATACAATGTAAACATCCAAAAACTGAATCAAATCAGAATTACATGTCAAATACCCAATCATACAACACCATAAAACATCATAAGCAATCTCTATTAACTTAAGTAAAAACAAATGCACATATACTTCTTACATTGGAGTGAAGAATATGCATCACATATCTAACTCACTGCTTCCTTTCTTTGCATTTAATCTGAACTCTAAAGAGAAACAACGAGAGAAACTATTATTTATGACTATAAATTGCAAGCTATAAATAATATTTAGCCAAAATTTAGATAACTTGTTTAACTTGCATATGTTTCATGAAATTCAGTATGGTTCTTCTGAATTCCATTTGGTACTTTTTCCTATTATCGTTAAGCTTTTATATGCTTTTTTGAAAACTGTTGTTGCAATCCGAGGAGCCTATTACTATCATTTTCGAATAACATGTTCGTTGATACGAAAATGAAGTTCGATTGAATTTGTTTATTTTGACTTTTCTGAACTTTAGGTTTTTCCATATTACTCATTTACTATAACTTTGGCACTACAAGCATCATTGGTAATCTTGACCCATATGGAAATTACAAAAAAACAGAGCACTATTTTATGAATAAACTTAGGAATAATGTTCAAACAATACGGGAAAAAATAAAAATAAAACTGCACCATCTCAATAGTTATCAATAAATGTCTTAATAACCATAAAGTTTAGCGATTCATAATTAAGATACTAAATGCACTAAGAATCTATGTTTGCATAAAATATTATAAAATATGATTATAATTTAATATGTATATATCTATTTTACGTTATTTGAGGTTTTACTTAGTAGTTAAATAAGTGCAAGCAAAGAACCAAAGTAAAACAAATAATTTTATTAGAATAGAAATATGTTTAGCGTTGAATATACTTGCATGTCTTAAAGCAAAGATGTTAGTCAATGAGTCTAACAATGTTAAGAACTACTTTGCATATATCTAAAAGTGTTACAGTCAATAGTGCAATATTGTCTAAACAAAGACTACACTGCAATATCATATAGAAAAAACAAAAACATAGTAAGAAAATTTAAAGCACTGAATAAAATTTGAACTTTTCTGCTTTCTAACATTTTTTTTGGAAATGCCGAACGGTTTTATGTTGGAGAATGGAGTTTTGATGACAACAACCTTACTTCAATTATTATTGAATATAAAATATATACTAACATCTTTGTCTAGAATATATATATATATATATATATATATATATATATATATATACAGGATTTAACACTGAAGATTATACAGTTTTAGAGTTCTAAGAGATTCAAGATTCAAAACTCATGAGTATCAATAGCTCAAGATTATCAAGTAAATAGAGTAAAGTTTATATGTAAAACTCGGGTTAGCACTTTCAAATTCTGTTTTCAAAATTCCTTTTAAAATCCCTTTCCAAATTATTCTTAAATTTAATTTCTGAATGATTTCAAATTATCATAAGTATTTTGCTTAATGATTTTAAATATATATTTTATAAAGTTTTTAATAATATGTTTATATATATAGATTTAAATCATATAACTTTATATATATGTTTATATTATATATCATTATGTTTTTACATGTTTTTATACTTTAGAAACTTCATATGAAACATTAGTTTTGATTCTAGAATTTCCAGCAAATGTATATTGGTTTTAACACTTGAAAATTAATTTTAAAAATAAATACATATGGTATATGTCGACATAGGGGTAATGACATGTCGACATATAACTGTCATTTTTTCTAATTTCAAAGGAAGTGTCTTTTCACTATTTATAACATTTCAGAAGCGTTGCAACCATTGGGACACTATAAAAAGGGGCTGATTTCGAATTTTTTATCATTCATTCTTCTCCTACTTCACCCCTTTACTTACCACCATTAAAATTCTTGATTTCTACACTTATACTCGGCCAATTTCAACAAAATTTATATAATTCTTCTTCTCTTTTCATTCTCTATGATCTTCTCTCTATTTGAAGTGCTAATTGAAGAGTTCTAGGGCTATTGTAATTGTTTGGGAAAGAGTGTGCTCTGTGTAGCATTGAAATCAAGGAAAGGTAGCAGTGTTAACCTTGTAGCCGTGAAATCAAGGGTGGTGGAATCAGTGTTAACCTTGTAGCCGTGAAATCAAAGGTGTTGTACTTGGATATTGATAATAATAAAACTCTGTGCAATCCAATGTTGTATGGGACTGGGCGTAGGAGTAATCCGAACCAGTATAAAATCCAGTGTGTTCTTTCCTTTTCTGCATTTTATATTTACTTATATTTGTGTCTGTGATTGTTTCTGTGTTCATGATCATTTCTGGTGCGATAATCAGTGTGTAATTCATATAGTTATTCTAATTGTTTAGATTTTCCATAGTTTCTTTATAACATTATTCACCCCCTCTAGTGTTAGTTTTGCCTTAAGATCTACATTCCGCATCCTTAACAATTGGTATCAGGGCATAGGTTTTCAAAATGTTCATAATTTGATTTTTGAAAATATTAAATGGAACATTTTGAAATGATTTATAACACAGTATTAATTCACGCATTGGATCAATATTTATTGAGTCTACATTCAATTATGTTGAAAATCCAAGTGATATACTGAATTGTTGTCTAATACAGGAAAAGATGTGTTACATGACTATTCGAAATTCAAATTTTGAAAAGATTTGTTACATGGCTGTCGAAAATTCAAATTCTGATGGACAAATGATGGAGATCAAAAAGGACAAATGGATGTTGGATAGTGGCTGTTCAAGGCGTATGACGGGAAATCCAGAATTACTATATAATCTAGTATATGAAGATGGAGGAATGGTCAACTTCGGTGATAGCTCTAAAGGATATATAGTTGGAATCGACAATGTCGTTAATTTTGAAACTCCTACTATATCTAATATTTTATTAGTTAGGAGTTTAAAAACATAACCTACTAAGTATAAGTCAACTACAACGACCTAAGAATTTTCCGCCCTGAAAATCGACATAAATCCAATTACGTATCTCATGTCGACTTCCAAGCACCGAAAACACAAGAACGTTATTATAAAGAAATTAGACGGTGAGATAAGAAAGAAATATTAGAATAAAAGAAGAAGAACTAACACAACGTAGAGCCTGACATCGCAGCAGAGCAAAATATAATATAGAAATAAATCTTTATCGAGAGCTTTAAATAAAACTTACAATCATCAGAGTACATTAGCACATCTGGACAGTTATAATAACCTGTCCTCATATACAGTCACACAGTGGAATAAAAACTAGATATCGTACGTCTGAACACTTCTAGCTCGTCTTTGGACTTTGCAGCATCCGATAACTTGGACCTGTACACCTCGGTCTAACCCGAGCATTTACAAAATACCGGGTCATTCTGGTGAACCAAAGTGAGAAAACTTGCAAAGTTTTTAAGGGGAATCATCCAACTTGATTTTAAAGTTCAATATCTTTTCGGAAGAAAAGGTTAATCATAAGACCAAATCCTCACATAAATAAGGATGGTTTTTACCTTATGATAACCCAAAACGTTTTTGAAATCAATATATTTTTCGATATTATAATAGTGTCTAAATATAAGTAAATAATAATCTAGCGGAACGATTGCATCTCACGCTCCACATATATAGTATACAATCAAAACCGTAGGAGCTTATTGTAGATTGGATTCCGACTATGACAAGGTATGGAACCACCTGCCGATAGTGTATCTCTAGAGGGGAACACACTGGGTTCAACAAGAACGTCTTGCAATCCGGCCCATACATGACCGACCACTCATTTCGCTTGAGTGCATCAAATGTGTATCACCAACGGTTGGGCTCAAACCACCGTTTCACGAAAGGGACAACATCGAAATAGATTAAAGAAGGAAAAGGATTTTCTCTAGATAGGTGATTATACACCCTAATGGGAGCGACCCACATAGCCATGATGCCTGCCCGATTTTCGTCATTTCCCGGTTGATAAGGCTTGGGGTTTAGATTAACTTTTGGAACATCTGGTCACCATTCACTTTGAATGTCACATTGTCAGATCCACCAGATACTACTAATTGACGTCCATAAAAATACTCTGGTCGTTAAGCTAAGAGAAATGCCCTTCTCCGCCACTAACAGAAATACGTCTGTAAAAGTCAACGTACGCAATCCCTTTGGAAATATTCTGTCAGACATCCGTCCATACAAGTCATCTAGGAATAGGATGAACTGAAGGTACTCTCTTACTGCATCCAATATAGGAATCACCCAAAGGATCAGTAGCGAGTACTCCTTGTAACCCGTAGATTCCAACCACGACAGAACCACAATTTATCTCTGGTTGCAATCCCAGATATTTTTAGCAGTTCTTCCGTTTAATGAAGATCCACGGTCTTCAATGCTCCATCTCGATCATTTTCTGATATCTTCACGTATTTGTTGGTCGGAATGGTTTTCGAATACAGATTCAATCTCGGTCTTTCTGTACCAACAATCGTATTGGACATATTTGATAGTCGATTATTTAACTATCAAAATAAATAGTGATTCAATCATGAAAATCCAAGGAGTTCAGTGGTTCAGTATTCAGCTTCACTTGGCCTTTTAATTAAAACAAATGTAAATTTAAAACTCTTAAATATTTCGATATTACGAATATAACTTTTTGCTTTTTATTTAACATAAGATTTTTTTAAATAAATTCATTTTAATGCTTAGTAAAATCCTATATCATATCCAGGTCACTATTTCACTTTCAAAACATTAGCCACATTACTATCTAATGTTAGGAAATCAATTCAACTTATTACTCGTAAAACAACGTTACGAGATATCTTTTATTTCATAACTTGACAGCACCCAGTGCTTATTCTTATTGAATAAAACTCAACTTTTACATTTCCTTTCTAACTCGAAAATATTGTTATAATTCATGCAATCCCATTTTTCTCCCTTTTACTTTGGAATCCTCATTATATATATATATATATATATATATATATATATATATATATATATATATATATTTTCTCCAAACTTTCACCAAACGTTGCATTATTATTTCTTACCTCTTTTACCATTACCAACTAATATCATCCTCAGATAATCCTGATGTCGTTCAAGTTGGGGTATTTTAATTACCTCTCAGACCTTGATCAACAATGTTCCTATCTTATGATTGATACAAGTTGTAATCCAAAAACCAAATTTCATTCTAATATCAATACAAAATTCATTTAACTATTTTATTCAAAATACGGTTTTATAAAACAGTCTTATCTTTTTGAAAATCTTTTTCTCGGATATAATTATTGTTTCTTAATTCCATAATTAAACAATTTCTTATAAAACACGACTTTTTAACTCTGCCTCTTTAAACACATTTATTTTATAATTCAGATTTGGTACAAAGTTCCTCTGACCCACTTCTTTTACCAAATTCACTTTTACTAATCTCTTTTCAAATCCATTCAACTATTTCTCGCTTTGAAAATCTTATTTCAGTTCCCTCCTTTTGACTTAATCCTATTATTAAGTAACGTTAATGTAAAATTAACGGTTTAACACATTAAACCTCATTTATATAACCCTGGTTTACTACAAACCCTTTTTATCTAAATCTCCTTTTACTTAATTCAAATAATTAAGTAACATTTATTTTAAGCTATCACATTTGCTTTAAAATTCCTTTTATAACGTTGTTATAAACTCAGGTTTAAAATAAAACCTATTCATAAAATCCTTTCACCATTTAATTAGATTTTATTTCAATTTCGATTACTTTTAAATGAATTTAAGTTAAAAATAAATCTCCTAAATTATTATCAATCAGGATAAAAAAATTCTTTGATCATTAATTACCTCGGTAATTAATTTCTTTATTAATTAAAATAAATAGTAATTCTCTTTTTAAAAAATTATTAAAATTTAAACAATATGCATTAAACTATTTTATTCAAAATATACTAATTTAAAAATCAATCCCAATTAAAAACGGACGATTTAGTCAACTTAAAACGCGGTTATTTCATTAACCGATTCCAATTAGTTCTCACTTTAAATTAATTAATAATATAATTAATTTAAATAATTCCATTTACTTGTTTCTTAACAAAATGATTATCCAACTTTAATCATTAAGTTAATTTCCTATTCTCATATTTATAAATCTGATTAACATCAGAATTGACTTTAAAAATATCAATTTATAATTAATTATAAATTTTAAATAATAAATATTTAATTCCTTTTTAACAAACTTTTATTCAAAATATATATTTCAAAATCTATCTTTAGTTATAAAATAAATTTTATAAATTCAGTTCAACCTAACGGTAATCAATATAAACAAAACAATTTATTCTTAGGTCATTTACTGCCATTTACTCAACCAATATTGCCCATTGGTTAAACAAAACACAAGTTTATTTTTCAGTCAGTGATCACTAATCAAATCAATCACCCAATCATGACAGTTCATATATGATAATATGGAAATAAATAATATATTTGAGGAATCTCGTTTGATCCCTCCAACCTGTTCTTCCCTACATTCAAATTGGTTATCTCAAAACAGATCATTCAATTCCACTTAAATGATAATTTATATAATAGTAAATAACAACTATTTAACCACAACTAATTTTCAAAACAATTCGAACAATTCAACAAGTTTATTTTATAAACGTGACCAACAAGGCAAGTTACCTCCATTGAGTCAAATCATTAGAATAACGATTTGGTATTTCACTGAAATTAAATCACGGTTTAATTTCATCGGTTCAATCCACAAATAAATATATAATTAGCAAACAGTCCACCATTAGCAATTAGAGCACACAAAATAAAAACCTGACTTATATAAAATATAAGTGGGGAGAACTGAGTGAGTTTAACTTATCTCGTTTATGTTGTCGCTAAAGCAATTCGGTTTCCGTTCTAATTAAATTAAACCAGTGTTTAATTTAACAATAATCTCCGATAGTCTTTGGCTTTGTCCAGAAAAATTCCAAAATGCCAATGCGAATTGTTTAGCCCCACAAATGCATGAGATATAAAATTATAACCATTCACTATTTCCTTCTTTTATAATTAATTTATGTTTAATTATTTTTTAATCAAATCCCCCAGAACTAATTTATTCTACTCGTTCCTTGATGTTTTCCTTCACCAAAGATTCCTTTATCTGTTTCCGTTAGTTCAGCATACACAATGCTCACTGTGAAACAAACTAACAAGTTAACCAAGTTTAAGTATACGAAATTTTAATTTAAACTAATTAAGTTCCTTATTTATGGTTTACCATTTACTGATTACATGGGTTCCAAACAATACAGGTCCGATTGTTTGCCTTCCTCCATCTCGCGTTCTCGTCTGGATTGGCTAGTACCAGGCCTTTGTTCTTTCCAACACCGAAATTTAACCTACATTGCCCCTCCTGTTATCACATCCACCATAATATCATTAATTACGATAACTCCCTTGATTATATATATATATATATTAATTTAACTAATTAAAATTTTTAGTTACATTTAGTTTGCAGTAGACATCAGGGTCGACTCGTTTCCAGTCCTCATAATTCTTATTTGCCTTTTGTCCACGTATACCGCTTCTGCATTTAATTTGGTTCCTGCTTTGGAAATCACCCTATCATGAATTATACAAAATATTTGTTCATCGATTTAATTAAATCATTAACTTCTACTTAATTAAAATTAACGTTATTTATTGCTTCTGAAATTTAAAGCATAGGCAGACTTTCGTTCTGCACCTTGTTTTCTCACTACTTTTACTCCACGGCTTTAATCTTGCTCACTGTTAAATTTATTTTTCACTGGTTCAAAGAAATATTGTTAATATAATTCCTGTAGCCTCATCCAAACTCCATCCTTCATTTTAAAAGCCCTCATGCCTCATTCGAAACACGTTGCCTTGACCTTGAACTAAACCGCCACCACGTCCATCGGAGGACGATCCATCACCGCTGCTAGAATCGGGCCATCCCACTCCTCCGTCGATGCCATTTCGTACAGCTCGACTTATATTATAAATAAATTAACGGTAAAACTTCGTTTTAATAAACGAATTCAATATTAAATTCCATTAATAATCCAAATATAATATTTAAAATAATAAATTAAATTAAATATTTGACCACCAAAAATACGGGACATTACATCAACTTTGCGATAAAGGCTATAAGATCAATTTTGAAAAAGATAAATGCTTTATAGAAGATAGGAATTCAAAAGTAATATTCGAAGGAGATAGAAAGAAAAATATCTATATATTAAGTATGAAAATTTCTGATGATAACCTATGTCTTATTGCTAATACAAGTGATCCTTGGATTTGGTATAAGAGGTTTGGCCATATAAATTTCAAACATATTTCTAGGATTTCAAAGATAGATTCAATTAGGGGATTACCCAAAATGAAATTTAAAGTAAATAACTTATGCAACTCTTGTTAACTTGGAAAATTAAAAGGAAGTTCATTTAAATCAAAAGAGGAAATTACCACCTAGAAACCATTAGAGTTAATTCACATGGATTTGGTCAGTCTATCCCAAACTCAATCAGTAAATCACAACAGATATGTTTACGCAGTAGTCGACGTTTTTTCTTGATTTACTTGGATCTTGTTTCTTAAAAATAAAAGCAATGCTTCTGATCAGTTTAAAATCTTTGCTAAAAGAATTCAAAATTGTTTATTTAAAAATCAAAACAATATGTATTGATCACGGTGGAGAGTTCGAAAATGAAAATTTTGAAAAGTTTTGTAATAAAATGGGGATAACCTATAAAAAAATCCCAAGAACCCCTAAACAAAATGGAGTAGTTGAACATAAGAATAGATCAATTCAAGAGTGGGCGAGAACTATGTTATCTGATAGTAATTTACCAAGGAATTTTTGGGCTGAAGCAGTTGCAACAGCTTGTTATATTTTAACTAGAATTTTAGTAAGACCCTTAATCCATAAAACACCTTATGAACTTTTGTATAATAAGAAACCAAAGTTTCATATTTTAAAATATTTAAAAGTAAATGTTTTGTTATTACTACTAAAGAAATTTAGATAAATTTGACTCTAAATCTGATAAAGGAATATTTATTGGATACTCAGAGAGAAGTAAAGCATTTAGAGTTTTTAATTTAAGAACTATAACTATAGAAGAAACTTTAAATGTATCTTTTGATGAAAACTATAAAAATATAACACAACACAATGAATATGAATGGGAAATTCAATTAATGAAACAAATAATTAAAATAATCAACCAAATAAAAGAAGTAGATTACTAAGAGATCATCCTGTAGAAAATATCTTAGGAGATAATGAATCAGTTATTAGAACTCGAAACCAATTAAATAATATGAGTAATTCAGCCTTTATTTCAAATATCAAGCCTAAGAGTCCAAAGGAAGCATCATCTGATGATTCATGGATCTTTTCTATGCAAGAGGAATTGAATCAGTTTACCCGTAATGATGTATAGGAACTTGTTCCTAGACCAGAGGATAAAACTGTAATTGGAACTAAATGAGTTTATAAAAATAAAATGAATGAACATGGTGAAATCGTAAGAAATAAGGCACGATTAGTAGCACAAATGTCGTGCACCAAATTCACTCGGCCACCGAAGAGATGGGAAAACGCGGATTGTGTTGAGAACACGACGCATCAGAACACAAACAAAAGAACATTTCACTGTTATTACAACAATTACATCAGGGTACAAGAATATTTCAGAGTATGAATAAATATTACACAACGGAAAAATATATCAGAGATTAAAATACATAAATTTAAAATGTATAAATACAACATACAGCGGAAAAAATATCAACTATCACAACTGAATGACATACACGGATACAAAGCTTTTCGAGTATAACTTCAGCTGTAATCCAGGATCCTGTGAAAAGAAATATCTGCAAACCAAACCTACTAGCTGCCCATATGGAAAATATGGGCACCCAGAATTTAGGTAGAAACAATAAACTCCGAGTCAGTCATGGGACTGGAAAGAGAACTAAAACAGTTATTAACTTTATTTTAATGTTGGGTAAATCAAGGGACAACTCCATATAACATAGAACAGGTTTTATCCCAAGAATACCATAAAATAAACAGCGCAATGCTAAATAAAGAAAAATGAAGATATTATAAGACTCAGGTCCCATCAAAAAATGCAACACAAACCAAAGGATAAAGTTTTCCCTTATAATAGCCAAACATGCTTGATACGATTTAAAACAAATTATTTTGATATTATTATAGGTGCATAGTGTCAAATACAACTTCAAATATGAATGTATCAATCATAGACGACATAATACCCCATCGTACAATGTCGCCATATAGGTTTACAACTAAAACCGAAAAGTCACATATTGGAAATTGGATTTCCATCATGAGTCAAGGCAAGGGATGTACTCCTTACTGATTCGGATCACCTCTAGCAAGATGACCCAGGATTACACACTTGGGAAACTCTAGGTGTAATGGCCCGCAAATCCGTACTATATGAATTGACTAATAACACCACACGTCCAACCCAAATTGCACAGAAATATGAATCATTATTAGAAAGAAGTTAGAGGATGAGAAATAGAAAGAAAGAAATGTTAGAATAGAAGAAAATGAAGAACACAAATCTCACAGCGGAACAACTAAAATATATTAAATAACATAACTTTTGAAATACAAATCAGTAACTTTATATAAATACCATCATCCGAGCACAACAGTTATTCCTGGAACAGTTATAAACACCTGTTTCCAGATACCACATAGTACACAATGGAAATATGATAGTCTATAGCTAACAGGTGAAGCCTCCTGATTCAGGCTCCTCCAAGTAAATCTGTAAAATCCTGATTACTTGACTGCCCGTACAAATTTGGGCACCCAAGAGTTTAGAGGAAAAAATAATAAACTTTGGGTCTGTCATGGGACTGGTGTGAGTAAACTCCAACCATTTGTTTAACTTTCAAAATCCTTTCGAAAGAAAGGATAATAGTAAGACCAGCCCACACATAAACACGAACGGTTTTTACCTTACTATAACCCAAAACACTTTGATACGAAAATCCAGTGATATTATAATAGTGTCTAAATAAAATAAATAACAATCTAGTAGAATGATTGCATCTCATGCTCCATATATAATATAAAATCAAAAAACCGTAGGGCGCTTATTGGAGATTGGATTCCGACTATGACAAGGTATGGAACCACCTTCCGATAGTGTATCTCTAGAGCGGAATACACTGGGTTCAACAAGAACATCTTGCAACCCGACCCACACATGACCAACCACTCATTTCGCTTGAGTGTATCGAATGTATATCACCAACGGTTGGGATCAGCAACCGTTTCCCGGAAAGGGACAACATCGATAGATTAAAGAAGTAAAAGGAATTTCTCTAGATAGGTGATTGTACACCCTAATGGGCGCGACCCACGTAGCCATGCTGTCTGTCCGATTTTTGTCATTTCCTGGTTGTTGAGGCCTGAAGCTACGGTCACTTATCATTCCTTGATAGCACAATCACTTTGAATGCCACATTGTCGGATCCGTTAATCACTAATTTATTTGCACAAATACATTCTAGATATTATGCTAAGAGAATAAATCCTCCGCCACCATATATATTTATACAAAACAACATATGTGATCATAGGAAATACTTTATCGGACATTCGTCCATTTACGTTCGTTCTAGGATTGAACGAAACCGAAGGCACCATTTCTATTAATAGAAAAAGTCCTTGCACTTTACTCCGTCTTCGATTATCTTCATATAATCTGATTCGCAATGTTACTGCCAATATGGAGTGGCCGGTCTCTCCATATTGACAACGATATTGGCAAAACACTTCGATAGTCGGTTATTTAACTATCGAAGAAAAAAACAAACATCCATTCAAAGCATCAAACAAATCACTAAGCCCTTTAATTAATATTTCATTAATTAAAACACTTCTTCATTTCCTTTTTCCATATTAGTTAACACGATATTTTTGATAATCATCTAGACCTCTTACGCTATTTGGAAAACATTTCCATATATCGCCTTGTTTTGTTTTCTATACTTAGAAAATATTTTCTGTTCAAATTTGGAGAACATTCCACTTATTTATCTCTTTCACAACATTCCTTTTTAGACTTAGGAAATGTTTACTATTTTATTTCCAAAATTTCACTTATTGGGTTAAAACGAATGTTGTGTAAAACATCATTACAACAACCCAAAATACTGCATCCGACTGACTCTTTTTCAAACATTTCTCTTCGAGACCAAATCTTGCTATTTATCGATTAAAAATGAAATCAATCAAGTTGGGGTATAACTACCTCTCAGACCTTAACTGAAAACATCCTCAACTTCAAAATGGACAGAACCACTTACCTCGAATAATCAACATCATAAAACCAATTATTCATTTCTAAACCCGCATACGTTTCTCTTTCTAATTTTATCAGATTTAATTATAGATTTCCCTTTTGTGTGTACCATTCTACTTTAATTTCGTTTCCTTATCGAATTCTTTACATATTGATATATCGATTTATAATTATCAAATTATCTTAAAAATATTCTAACTCCTTAAATTTTCTAAAAATTTCGCCATAACCTCCTTTGTACGGGCAAATAGTTCAAACTTCAACTCGCCTCTCTAGAACCTTTCCATTCAAAAATAAATTCAAAAAGCCAAGTGGCTTGCCGATTCGGCGTATAAAACCTCATATGGAATTTAAACGTGTACCTTTTTGTCGGGCACTAAATCTATAAACTTCATTCTCTTAATATACTTCATTCCATACCTGGCTAACACATGTTCACCTGTTTTCAATTCAATTCAACTCAATCCAATCGTTTTGAATTCAGTTTCGCCCATTTATTCTTTAATTAGCTATTTTGCCTATTTCACTTCTTTGTTTAAACATAACATGTTCAAATAAAATATTTAACTTGCTCATAACCAAATTGAATTCCAATTTCAATTCAAGTTTCTTTTCGATTTCGAATATAAATTTTCAAATCGAATTCACTTATTCAAAGCCCAATATCAATTCAAAATCTCGTTAACTAATTACTATTCAAATTAGTTAATTCTATTCAATAATTAAAAATTTGATTTCTGTTTCAAAAATCAATTCATTACTCCACTTGGGTTCACATATATTTTACAACTCAAATCTGAAATTTCCTAAATAGAAATTCGGATTTTTATTTGCTTAAAATCCTTTTATAAAATTAAATAAACCGTTATGGTTTTTAAATGGTTATGGCGTTGTTTTTCTGAAAATTTGATTTTGACATAACTCAAAATATATACGACGAAATTCAGAATTTTCTCTTCCATTAAAAAACTATTATCTAATCGGTCCTGACGATTCTTGTTTCAAAGAATTCTGACTTAATTAGGGTTCTATATACTCAATTCAAGTTCGAATCACCAATTTACGAACTGCCACGCTGCGCGAGTTCGTTTTAATTATATTTAATATATAAACGTTTTAAATTTTGTTTATATATAAATTAAACTCCATTCTGATATATTTTTAATATATATCAAATCAATTTCCCAATTCAACATAATATTTCTGATTTTCTAAAATTGTCGATTTTTCCTAACTTGGAAATAAATTTATTTATCGTTCGATCTTCTATATTAAATTCCAGTTCTTTTTACAAATTATAAATCCTTTGGATTTATTTTCTATTCTGTTTAAAAATCCGCATTTTGGAATATATTTCGTCGTTCCCATTTTCGAAATGATTTCAACTTTCTATTTTCAAATTCTATTTTCAATTCTCTTTGAATTTCTATATTCAAATTCTATTTGAATTCTCTATATTCAAATTCTGTTCTCATTTCTATTTGAATTTTCTATATTCAAATGACATTCTCATTTCTATATACAAATTCTATTTTAATTTCTATATTTCAAATTCCATTTGAATTTTCTATATTTAAATTCCATTCTCATTTCTATTTACAAATTCTATTTGAATTTCTATATTCAAATTCTATTTTCAATTTTATTTAAATAAATTCGAATTAATCGAATTCAAATCATAAATCCTTACGGATTTATTTTAGTTCTATTTATATTCTGAACATCAGAATAAATCCCACCGTTTATTTCTTTAAAATGATTTTCCTATTTTTATTTTTAAATTCACATTTTGAATTAAAATATTCAAATTATCCGTGGATTATTTTTCCACTTTATTTATAAACACAGTTTATAATTTCATTTCAATTATCTGATTATCCAATGAAAATTAATCAATTTTATTTATAAACACCATTTATAAATTCACTTCAATTTCCTGTATTATTTAATTTATAAACATCGTTTATAAAATCAATACTTGTTTTATTTATTATCAAAACCAGTAAATATTTTTAGCCTATTCTAATTCAAATTCTATTTTAGAAAATAGAATTTTCCTTTTTAAATCCCAAAATCTCTTTCACGATATTTTTATAAATCAACATTCCGACCCAGTTCTATTTAAAACAATCAAAACACCCCATTACAAATCACAGAATTTCTAACATATCATATATGATAATATATGTGGAACAACAATAATAATATTTTTGACGAATCCAGTCGGATTCCTCTAACCTGTTTTCCTGCATCCACAGACGTTAGCCAACATAAATAATACCCATCCGGCTTCAAGGCAGGATATCGCGGTATGAAGGTCATCCACGATTATAGCGTGAGGCGTATAGGGTAATCATCCGCTAATGGTACCGCAGGCATCCGCTAATGAGACTGCGGGAATATCCAAACACCAATATATATAATAGCACAACAAGCCTAAATAACTAATATATTTAAGATGCACAAAAATATTAAATGCAACCAAACAAGCAACAAACAATTATTTTTAACTGATAAAAATAATTCTAAATAAAAGGTGAGTGAGATTTACTCACCGTGGTTTTATTTGCAACCCATTCCAGTTCCTTTTCAAATTCAATCGAACCATGTTCGATAAAATTTAAAATCTTGCTAACTCCAATAAAATCTCAACCCGGTTCCATCGCAAGCTTAAGTCCTCATGAATCAAATGGATATCGTTTTTCGTCAAAACTATTATGATATGAAAATGTTATTATTATTAGCATTATTTTACAAGTTTGTATATGCATAAATTGAACATCTTTTAATTAATTTAAATAACTAACTTTTACCTTAATTCGTATGATAATTCTTCTTCTCCGATTGCATTAAGAAAAATCCCACTCTTGTAAAATGAACCACGATGCTTCTTCTTACAGTCTCGAATACAACCCACCGAACCTTACTAACATCTCCCGACCCCTGTTAATCCTAATTGCTAACAGCGTGCTTCCTCCCTGTAGTATTCAAACTTCTCTCTCCTCTTACTACTCCCACAAATTCCAGAAATTCTGTTGAGCATCCAATTTCCTAAATTTATCGACTGACCTCTCCTAATCATCCAATATGGAACTCCAAATTCACGCAGTTCGATTATCAGCACCAACAGTCCCTAGTAGGACAACACGACTACTCCATCTACGCCCAGTACCAACGAAAAACTGCGACACCCAATTCCTTCCATTTCCGTCCTCAGCATCCTCACGACCAGTCACAGAACCATCGACATTTACTGTGACGGAATCCTCTCTCCAGATCTGCCAACGCTTGCTCTCCCCCTAACTTCACCGTTGTACCATCGATAAACCCCCTTCCGGCTACCTAAATCGCCAACGTTAATAGCCCTAACTCCTCTCATCGCGAGCGTCGCCAACCCTGGATCGAGCATGAGGAAATTCTTGGCCTTGCGACTGAATTAGGACCACGCCTCTTTTAATTACTATTATATATGATGAAATCGATTTTTACTGGGAAAAAGAAATCGAATGGGAATTGCTTTCGTTAGTTTTGATTTGAGGAAATAAATGTGGATGGATGGCTTCTGATTTCGATTGTGAGGAACTGAGAATGAAAGGCATGACTTTGAAGAGTTTAGATTTAGGTAGCGGTAATTTTCATTTATGAGCTTCCCTTTTTATTTGTTGCTGAGAAATCGAAGATTGAAAAGTAAAGGAGAGGGGAGCTCGTGATTTATAGATGAGGAAGACTTCGGCCTTAAGGAATTAGGTGAGGTAGCTTAAGGTACACTTAAAGCGACTTTCATTTATTTGATTTGATCGTATATTTAACACGATTTGATTTGTTTTTGATTCGATTAGATTTAAAGAGATTTTTATTTCTTTTTAAAAAGATATCGATTTGATTTTGATCCTATCCACTAATCAAATAAATCGGGGTACATAATTAAAAATCGTGAACCGTTATTTTAGCGTACCGATCGTCGTTCCAATATTATAACACTATTCTGAACAGTATTGAATATATTTTGATATTTAATTTGAAGGTATATAGAATAATCATTTTAAATCCATATAATATAATTTTAATACAAAAATAATCCATTCCCTGATAATAAATTATTTTTATTATCGTTTATAGTCAAATGCAATTTATATAGACCATCTGACCGATTTTGATTCAGTTTTAACTTTGAGATTAATTATTTACCATATTATGATAATTATATATATATATATTCGAAATAAATCGTATTTTGATTATTAAATTGATAACTCATTATGAAATTCGATTTATATTATCAACTCAATATTTAAACTATATTAAATATTTTAAATTATTTGACCAAAAATCTAGGTCGTTACATTCTTCCCCCCTTAAAAGAATTTCGTCAGGTAGGAAAAATGCTACAAACCCATTTATTTTCCAAAATACACTTATGTTGAGACTCAACATTTCATATTTTTACAACTTTAATTCCAACCAAACATTTGGTTTTCATTCATCTAATCCGAGTGATCAATATATATTCACATCCAATGTATTCACATCTCATTCATATTCCATATTCAATTTTAATTATTTTATTCACATCGATCCATTTAACTAGCTTAAGTTAAATTTTAATTCTTGGGTTTTCATTTCAAATTCTTTTGAAACCACATATATATATATAACCATTTCAAATTCAAAACATTTGAATTTTCAAACAACTTATTTTCTTTCACACAAATTTCCATCAAAAACTTTTCTAAGGTAGCAATACATCACTTAGAAACTCGAAAATGAACACTGATGATGTCGCGATCATCATCAGAATTATTTTCCTGCCACTAAAGTGAGTTCAGTGCTTTATCACTTTCAAAATCCATCTAAAATAATTTGTATTCAAAAATCCCTTTTAAAACAGAGCTATATTATTTTAATATACCTCAAAAATATTTTTCAAATCTCCAAGGATTTAAATTCTTAACTCAAATTCTGAATCCAATTTTAATTCATTTCATTTGTATATTTCATTCATATACAAATTCTATTTTGGTTATATATAACCATTCCAATTTTATAATCTCATTCGATCATAATAACAATCAACACATCCATATAATATAATAATTTCAAAAAATTATTCATTTTCTATCAAAATAGAAATTTTGGGTAAAATTATTCCATTTACCCACTTAAAAACAATATCATGTCGAATTTTTCTGTTCAAGTGTTTAGAAATTCCTATCGACTTTGTGGCTTCCTACAATTCGATCAGAATTCATAAACCACTCAACAGACTAGCCAACACAATATAAAACAAATTTCATATCAATTAACAAATACGCTCTCTTGTATATATACACTTAACTCATTCTAGGGTACTACTGACCCTATCTCTAATGAGCACATCCCCCCAAAGCCTAGGTATTCGCTCAACCTAAGCTCTGATACCAACTGTAATGGCCCGCAAATCAGTACTATCTGAGTTGACTAATAACACCACATGTCCAACCCAAATTGCACAAAAATACGAATCACTATTAGAAAGAAGTTAGAGGATTAGAAAGAGAAAGAGAAAGAGAAAGAAAGAAATGTTAGAATAGAAGAAAAACAAAGAACACAAATCTCACAGCGGAACGAATAAAATATAATAAATAACATAACTTTTGAAATACAAATCGGTAACTTTATATACGTACCATCATCAGAGCACAACAGTTACTCCTGGAACAGTTATAAACACCTGTTTCCAGATAGCACATAGTACACAGCGGAAATATGATAGTCTATAACTAACTGGTGAAGCCTCCTGCTTCAAGCTCCTCCAAGGGAATCTATAAAATCCCGACTACTTGACTGCCCGTACAAATTTGGGCACCCAAGGGTTTAGGAAAAAAAAAACTCTGGGTCAGTCATGGGACTGGTGTGAGTAAACTCCAACCATGTGTTTAACTTTCAAAATCCTTTCGAAAGAAAGGATAATAGTAAGACCAGCCCACATATAAACATGGACGGTTTTTACCTTACTATAACACAAAACACTTTGATACGAAAATCCACTGATATTATAATAGTGTCTAAATCAAATAAATAACAATCTAGTGGAACGCTTGCATCTCATGCTCCATATATAATATAAAATCAAAAAACCGCAGGGCGCTTATTGGAGATTGGATTCCGACTATGACAAGGTATGGAACCACCTTCTGATAGTGTATCTCTAGGGAGGAATACACTGGGTTCAACAAGAACATCTTGCAACCCGGCCCACACATGACCGACCACTCATTTCGCTTGAGTGTATCGAATGTATATCACCAACGGTTGGGCAGCATCGATAGATTAAAGAAGTAAAAGGATTTTCTTTAGATAGGTGATTATACACCCTAATGGGAGCGACCCACATAGCCATGCTGCCTGCCCGATTTTTGTCATTTTCCGGTTGTTGAGGCCTGAGGCTACGATTACTTATCATTCCTTGATAGCACAATCACTTTGAATGCCACATTGTCAGATCCGTTAATCACTAATTAATTTGCACAAATACATTCTGGATATTATTCTAAGAGAATAAATCCTCCGCCACCATATATATTTATACAAAATAACATATGTGATCATTGGAAATACTTTGTCAGACATTCATCCATTTACGTTCGTTCTGGGATTGAACGAAACCGAATGCACCATTTCTATTAATAGAAAAAGTCCTTGCACTTTTCTCCATCTTCAATTATCTTCATATAATCTGATTTGCAACATTACTGCCAATACGAAGTGGTTCTCGGATAATAATCCAACCGGTCTCTCCATATTGACAATGATATTGGCAAACACTTCGATAGTCGGTTATTTAACTATCGAAGAAAAACAAACATCCATTCAAAGCATCAAACAAATCACTAAGCCCTTTAATTAATATTTCATTAATTAAAACACTTCTTAATTTCCTTTTTCCATATTCGTTGACATGATATTTTCGATAATCATCTAGACCTCTTACGCTATTTGGAAAACATTTCTATATATCGCTTTCTTTTATTTTCTATACTTAGAAAATATTTTTTGTTTATAATTGGAGAACATTCCACTTACTTATCTCTTTCACGACCATTTCTTTTTAGACTTAGGAAACGTTTACTATTTTATTTCCAAAATTTCACTTATTGGGTTAAAACGAATTTTGTGTAAAACATCATTACAACAACCCAAAATACCGCATCCAACTAACTCTTTTTCAAACATTTCTCTTCGAGACTGGATCTTGCTATTTATCGATTAAAAATGAAATCAATCAAGTTGGGGTATAACTACCTCTCAGACTTTGACAGAAAACATAATCAACTTCAAAATGGACAAAACCGCTTACCTCGAATAATCAACATCATAAAACCAATTATTCATTTCTAAACCCGCATATGTTTCTCTTTCTAATTTTATCAGATTTAATTATAGATTTCCCTTTTATTTACACCATTCTACTTTAATTTCGTTTCCTTATCGAATTATATACATATTGATATATCGATTTATAATTATCAAATTATCTTAAAAATATTCTAACTCCTTAAATTTCCGGAAAATTTCGCCATAACCTCCTTTGTATTGGCAAATAGTTCAAACCTCAACTCGCCTCTCTAGGCCCTTTCCATTCAAAAAGAAAATCAAAAAGCCAAGTGGCTTGCCGATTCGACGCCTAAAACCTCATATGGAATTTAAATGTGTACCTTTTTGTCGGGCACTAAATCTATAAACTTCATTCTCTTATATACTTCATTCTACACCTGTCTAATACATGTTCACCTGTTTTCAATTCAGTTCAACTCAATCCAATCGTTTTGAATTCAGTTTTGCCCATTTATTCTTTAATTAGCTATTTTGCCTATTTAACTTCTTTGTTTGAACATAACACGTTCAAATAAAATATTTAACTTGCTCATAACCAAATTGAATTCCAATTTCAATTCAAGTTTTTTTCGATTTCGATTATAAATTTCCAAATCGAATTCACTTATTCAAAGCCCAATACCAATTCAAAATCTCAATAAATAATTACTATTCAAATTAGGTAATTCTATTCAATAATTAAAAATCTGATTTCTGCTTCAAAAATCAATTCATTACTCCACTTGTGTTCACATATATTTTACAACACAAATCTGAAATTTCCTAAATAGAAATTCGGATTTTTATTCGCTTAAAATCCTTTTATAAAATTAAATAAACCGTTATGGTTTTTAAATGGTTATGGCGCTGTTTTTTTGAAAATTTGATTTTGACATAACTCAAAATATATACGACGAAATTCAGAATTTTATCTTCCATTAGAAAACTATTATCTAATCGGTCCTGACGATTCTTGTTTCAAAGAATTCAGACTTAATTTGGGTTCTATATACTCAATTGAAGTTCGAATCGCCAATTTACGAACTGCCAGGCAGCGGCGTGTTCGTTTTAATAATATTTAATATATAAACGTTTTAAATTTCGTTTATATATAAATTCAACTCCATTCTTATTTTTAATATATATCAAATCAGTTTCCTAATTCAATATAATATTTACGATTTTCTAAAATTGTCGATTTTTCCTAACTTGGAAATAAATTTATTTATCCTTCAATCTTCTATATTAAATTCCAGTTCCTTTTACAAATTATAAATCCTTTGGATTTATTTTCTATTCTGTTTAAAAATCCGCATTTTGTAATATATTTCGTCGTTCCCATTTTGAAATGATTTCAACTTTCTATTTTCAAATTCTAATTTCAATTCTCTTTGAATTTCTATATTCAAATTCTATTTGAATTCTCTATATTCAAATTATATTATCATTTCTATTTGAATTTTCTACATTCAAATTCCATTCTCATTTCTATATACAAATTCTATTTTAATTTCTTTATTTCAAATTCCATTTGAATTTTCTATATTCAAATTCCATCCTCATTTCTATTTACAAATTTTATTTGAATTTCTATATTCAAGTTCTATTTTCAATTTTATTTAAATAAATTCGAATTAATCGAATTCAAATCATAAATCCTTACAGATTTATTTTAGTTCAATTTATATTCTGAACATCAGAATAAATCCCATCGTTTATTTCTTTAAAACGATTTTCCTATTTTTATTTTTATATTCACATTTTGAATTTAAATGTTCAGATTATCCATTGATAATTTTTCCAGTTTATTTATAAACAAAGTTCATAATTTCATTTCAATTATCTGATTATCTAATGAAAATCAATCAATTTTATTTATAAACACCATTTATAAATTCACTTCAATTTCCTGTATTATTTAATTTATAAACATCGTTTATAAAATCAATACTTGTTTTATTTATTTTCAAAACAAGTAGATATTTTTGGCCCATTCTAATTCAAATTCTATTTTTGAAAATAGAATTTTCCTTTTTAAATCTCAAAATCTCTTTCGAGATATTTTTATAAATCAACACTCAGACCCAGTTCTATTTCAAACAATCAAAACACCCCATTACAAATCACAGGATTTCTAACACATCATATATGATAATATATGTGAAACAACAACAATAATATTTTTGAGGAATCCGGTTGGATTCCTCCAACCTGTTTTCCTGCATCCACAGACTTTAGCCAACATAAATAATACCCATCCTGCTTCGAGGTAGGATATCGCGGTATGAAGGTCATCCACTATCATAGCGTGGGGCGTATAGGGTAATCATCCGCTAATGGTACCGCGGGCATCCGCTAATGAGACCGCGGGAATATCCAACCACCAATATATATAATAACACACCAAGCCTAAATAACTAATATATTTAAGATGCACAAAAATATTAAATGCAACCAAACAAGCAACAAACAATTATTTTTAACCGATAAAAATAATTCTAAATAAAAGGTGAGCGAGATTTACTCACCGTGGTTTTATTTGCAACCCATTCCAGTTCCTTTTCAAATTCAATCGAACCATGTTTGATAAAATTTAAAATCTTGCTAACTCCAATAAAATCTCAACCCGATTCCATCGCAAGCTTAAGTCCTCATGAATCAAATGGATATCGTTTTTCATCAAAACTATTATGATATGAAAATGTTATTATTATTAGCATTATTTTACAAGTTTGTATATATATAAATTGAACATCTTTTAATTAATTTAAATAACTAACTTTTACCTTAATCCATGTGATAATTCTTCTTCTCTGATTGCACTAAGAAAAATCCCACTCTTGTAAAATGAACCACGCTGCTTCTTCTTACAGTCTTGAATACAACCCATCGAACCTTACTAACATCTCCCTACCCCTGTTAATCCTAACTGCTAACAGCGTGCTTCCTCCCTGTAGTATTCAAACTTCCCTCTCCTCTCACTACTCCCACAAATTCCAGAAATTATGCTGAGCATCCAATTTCCTAAATTTATCGACCGACCTCTCCTAATCATCCACTATCGCACTCCAAATTCACACAGTTTGATCATCAGCACCAATAGTCCCCAACAGGACAATGCGACTACTCCATCTACGCCCAGTACCAACGAAAAAACTGCGACACCCAATTCCTCCCATTTCCGTCCTCAACATCCTCACGACCAGTCACAGAACCATCGACATTTACTATGACGGAATCCTCTCTCCAGATCTGCCAACGCTTGCTCTCCCCCTAACTTCACCGTTGTACCATCGATAAACCCCCTTCCGCCTACCTAAATTGCCAACGTTAATAGCCCTAACTCCTCTCATCGCGAGCGTCGCCAACCCTGGATCGAGCATGAGGAAATTCTTGGCCTTGCGACTGAATTAGGATCGCGCCTCTTTTAGTTACTATTATATATGATGGAATCAATTTTTATTGGGAAAAAGAAATCGAATGGGAATTGCTTTCGTTAGTTTTGATTTGAGGAAATAATTGTGGATGGATGGCTTCTGATTTCGATTGTGAGGAACTAAGAATGAAAGGCATGACTTTGAAGAGTTTAGATTTAGGTAGCGGTCATTTTCATTTATGAAGCTTCCCTTTTTATTTGTTGTTGAGAAATCGAAGATTGAATAGTAAAGGAGAGGGGAGCTCGTGATTTATAGATGAGGAAGACTTCGGCCTTAAGGAATTAGGTAGGGTAGCTTAAGGTACACTAAAAGCGACGTTCATTTATTTGATTTGATCGCATATTTAATACGATTTGATTTGTTTTTAATTCGATTAGATTTAAAGAGATTTTTATTTATTTTTAAAAAGATATCGATTTGATTTTGATTCTATCCACTAATCAAATAAATCGGGGATCATAATTAAAAATCGTGAACCGCTATTTTAGCGTACCGACCGTCGTTTTAATATTATAACACTATTCTGAACTGAATTGAATATATTTTGTAATTTAATTTGAACGTATATAGAATAATCGTTTTTAATCCATATAATATAATTTGAATTCAAAAATAATCCATTCCCTGATAATAAATTATTTTTATTATCGTTTATAGTCAAATGCAATTTATATAGACCATCTGAACGATTTTGATTCAGTTTTAACTTTGAGATTAATTATATACGATATATATATATATTTGAAATAAATCGTATTTCGATTACTAAATCGATAACTCATTATGAAATTCGATTTATAATATCAACTCAATAATTAAAACTATATTAAATATTTTAAATTATGTGACCAAAAATCCGGGTCGTTACACTTAGATCCTGAAAGGCCGGTCCTCACATACGTTAGAGGATTGCTTATTCCTGAACAATACGTTTCCCGGTCCTATCGGACCTATCAATTGGCTATTGGAGACCAATCATATCCAAAGCGCCTCGCTATTATCCATCATCCACATAAGTAAAAATGGCTGGGCTCCATACCATGACACAACTTCTAGCTCGAAAGAAACGTATGCATTCCTTAAGTAGTCCCTTATCCCATTTTTGACTCATACCGGGGTGTGAGGCTCACGAATTAACGTTATACACAAAGCTATGCTATTTAAAGCCGTGCTTTGATCATCAACCACAAGACTCTGTTTTTCAACAAAAGCCTTGATCATTTTCATCTTAGCATGCCACATTGACAATTCACGCCATACAACTAATTTCTATCAATATATAACCTCTAAGCTCGTACGTCTCAGAGAAGGGTACTAAGCAAGAGAATAAATTCTCTGCCACCAAACAGATATATATTTAATAGAAATCAATCAATATAGAACGAGATACAATGTCAGACATAACCATTTACAAGTTTATTCTGGGTCTGAACAAAACTGGAGGCACCTTATTCCTCGTCCCATATGTCTAATAAGGAGAGAGGTCCTCGCATATCCGGTCGATCTCCAAGTACGTCTGGACGATCACCACTTATTACCTTATCTTGGGTGTACGACCCAATCACGACATTAGTAATCATACAAACGATGTGAAGAACTCCGGTCTTCAACCACCATCTTCATCGTCGACTTTTAGTCGTCATATTAGTTACTCAGAATGAGTTAAACCCGGTCTTTCCGAATAATTCACTATTTTATCATCAATAATCCAGTGCTATAAAAACACATCATATGCCCCATTCCAATTCAAAATATTTGTTTATTCACATATTCACAGTTTTAGGGAAAGGGCCCCATTAATTTTATCAAAGATAAATTCTTTTAAATTTATTCTTTAATCTTCCTTTGGATATCGTTTTCAAAAGATTTTATTATATCTTTTCACAATCTAAACCAAAACAAGGTTTATCAACGAGTCGGGATTTACGAGCCTTACCGAAGTAATCATTTATTTAATTATCCCAATCCCAACCTATTTATCCCCTGGAGCAAAACTGGTAGTACTCCATATCTAACACCCATTGTGTTATTGGTAAATTCAATTACCACTTAACGTTCAAATCTAATTAAAGATTTAACTATCACATGGAATAAAACTGGTGGTACTCCATTCTCGCATATTTCTTGAATTCGCTAAATTTAATGACCTTATTCACATTTCGGTCTAACCAAGTATTCGTTAAAAATCCACTTAGTTTTAATCTCAAAAATCTTAATTAAAAGATTTATAAATTCCAATTTCATAACATAAGATGCACAAGATAAATTGTGCATTATTAAACAAGTCAGACGTCTGACATAAACGCATAGACGTCTGATCTTACAGGGTAAGATTTACAGAGAGTTTTAAAAGACGTCTGACCTCCTTGGGACAGACGTTCGTTTACAGGGAAAAATATTCCCGAGAGTTTGTACAGACGTCTGATCTGTCATCGTCAGACATCTGACCTGAAGCAATTATTTCTTATTTCCAGAAAACTTGAACAGACGTCTGAGCCATTCATGGGCAAATGTCTGATTACAGGAAAATAAATTCCATAGAGTTTGAATAGATGTCTGACCATATATGGTCAGATGTCTAAGCTAAAACGTGGGAAAATGTTTGCCTTAATCAAAATATTTTAACTTCCAAATCATAACTTCACCGTTAATTGGGTTTATGAACTAAGGTCATTCAAAACATCATTCACAATGAACCCAAAATCAACTTCCGTTTAATTCCAATTATATGTATTAAGTGGAAAGCTTCATTTACCTTAATTAAAAGATTTATCCTTTTCTCATCTGGATTTAAGAACAGCGTTATTGAAGACACCATTCATGACAAATCCAACATTCTATTTGATATCAAGTACAAATCTCTGAATAAGAATTATATCGACTTATATTCAATATCAAATTCCAAAACTAACAGATATCGTATTAGGAATAACGATATATATATATATATATATATATATATATATATATATCTTCCAAATTCCTTAACAATATCTGTATAATCACGGAATCCCTTATCGAAATATTCCGAAGATTATTTCCATTCAAATCTTTTCCAATTTATGTGTTGGAAAAATCCTGGTTATATCAAAACCATCTCAATTCTTTATTCTAGTTGTTAACCATTTCATTTAGATAAAATATCTTTTATCTTTTCAAACTTAGAGTATTTCATCCAAATTTTCTACAACATTTTTGTGTCCATCCAAAATCGGACATCAAAATCATATTTTGATTCTTTATTGAATATTATCTTAAAATATTTGTTCATATTCTGAATCGGAATGTGACTCAATCAATTACCATATAATTTTAATCATATGGATTTCGTACATCGCATGTCTTCAGACATAGTGATAAAAAACTATTAAACATCCAATTCACATCCACCTACAACTGTATAAGAATTAAATAGTTAAATAACGCTTACTATGGTCTGTCAATCAATCGATTGACATACAACTAAATACAAGGGAGATGTGTGAATTTAGTATTATCCCCCGACCCGTGTGGGATTTCCAATCAACATCCAATTATTATTTGCATACTTGGGTGATGTATAAAATTATCGTCCCAATACCCGTGTGGGGTTTACATCACAATAACTGTGAACTTATCTAATATTTTCACAGTTTAATATAAAGATAACAATATAACTGTAAACGTCCATTAATCACTAAACAAATATTGCAGTTATACGCAATCAATATATATTTAGTCACAGCTATAATAACTGTAAAAATAGTTTGAGTGAGAAAATTCTCACCTTGGTTTCCACTCCGCCATTCTTTAATTGATGATTTAAAAAATGATTTTGCAAGAATCGGGCTGCTGAAATCTATGAACTACTGAAACTGACAAGTCACAAACGAAGGCGAAGTGAGTCGAAACTTGACCGGGAAAGAACCTGGATGGACCTAAACTGTTGACCATGGTTTCCACCGGTCAACAGTAGTTTTAAGCCAACAGACGTCTGTCACCCCAAGGACAGATGTCTGTTGTCAGGAAAACTGTTTCCCGAGAGTTTGGACAGACGTCTAACCATTTTTGGTCAAATGTATGACCTGATGCAATTATTATTTTTCTTCTCAAACATTGATAGACATCTGTCCCCCTCATGGACAGACGTCTGAGCTGAAGTATGGTCGTTTTTACTTAGGAAATGAGGTGCAAAGGTTCTCAGACAAGCTGGGATCAATGGTGATGGCTTACAACGTTTTCCAAATGAAAATGAAGCCTCCTTATCTCATCGAAAACACTCCAGAACACATGCACACATTCATACAAGAGATTCGCGATGGTTTTGATCATAAATTCAAAGGTGAACTAAATTCCAAACCAAGGCTATCAAATGCGATTCAAGATGAAACAAGATGGTTTGACAATGCTAAAGGGAAGTTACACGGGCATAGGTGCTCACAATAACTTCACCAATAGCATATACAACCCGAATATAGATTATATCGAGATTTCCAATACTAGAAAAGCAAGGAAATCGACAACCCAAGCAATTAACCCAATGCATACACAACATATACTCAATTCAAAAGTGCCATAGGCATACTTATACAAGCATAAGGCTAGAGACATTAATGTGAATTCTTGTACAACTCCCGCATAACATATACAATCGCAGTTTCATTGCACTACTTAACCTTTAACATCATATTAAAGTTATATGATCAATCAATAGTCATTCTATCAACCCAAATGAAACGACCCCAACTTCCCAGTAAAGGAAAGCCTGGATTGCCTTGAGAACAATACACATCAGAGCATAAACTGAAGAACATTTTATTGCTGATTACAACAATCGCATCAGAGTACAAGAATATTACAGAGTATGAATACTTATTACACAATAGAAATACAATAATATCAGAGTTTAAAATTACATTTAAATAGCAGCGGAAAATTATTACAAATATACAACTGAAAGGAATACACGGATACAGAGCTTTCTGAATACTGCTTCAGCTGTAAACCAGGATCCTGTAAATATATCTGCAAAAAGCTACTCGACTGCCCGTGTGGAAAATAAGGGCACCCGAGTTTGCCAGTGAAACAAACTACAGGTCAGTCATGGGACTGGTATGAGAAATCTTAACTTAACTAATCTAATAATAAGGCGAATTACAGGACCACACTGCTAACGCGGAACGGGTTTACTCCATTGGATTGCCAATGCATAAATTAAAGTAAATCGTTAAACAACGCAATGCTTTTTAGAAAAATGAAACCATTATAAGATCCAAGTCCCATCACACAATGCAACGCAAACCGAAGGATAGGGTTTTACCTTATAATGGTCAAGAGATGCTTGATACGATAAAACGGATTTGATATTAGTGAGTATATATTTTAATAAAACATTTCAATCATAATGTATCAATCATAGACGACATGGGTACCATATATCATGTCGCCATACTAGTTCTACAATCAAAACCGCAACGTCATATTGGAAGTTGGTTTTCCATCATGAGTCGAGGCTAGGGGCAAGCTCCTCTCCGATTCGAGACACTCTAGCAAATGCCTCAGGATCACACCTATGGGCAACCCTTGGATCTTCAGGGTCGGTCCCTGCCTAAGGGTAGTGGATTAATTATGCCTGAACACACGCTTCCCGGTGCCTTTGGACCTATAGTATGACCACTAACGGCCTATAAAAATCCGAGGCGCCTCAAAATCTATCATCCACATAAGTAAAATGTCAGCCAGTTTAAGCACTGACACCACTCCTAGCTAGAATGAAACGTGTGCACTCCCTGCAGTCCATATCCCGTTTTTGACACATACTGGGGTGTGAGGCTCGCGAAGTCACGCTATACACAAAGCTATGCCATAATAGGCAATACTTTGATCTTCCCACAAGGCCCTGCTTTTCAACAAAAGCCTTGATCAATTGCATCTTGGCGTGCCACATTGACAATTTACGCCATGCGGTCAATCACTATTAATATATACCAGGGTGTTAAAGCAGAGAATAAGTCCTCCACCACCAAACAGACATACATTAATAACAATCAATTTAATTCACATGGAACGAAGTCCAATGTCAGACATGCATCCATTTACTAGCTTATGCTCTGGGTCTGAGCGAAAACCAAATCCGATCAATCAACCATAGTCCGGACGGCCACCACTGAAGCCCCTTCAAGGTAGCTACTCCCATCAAGGGTCTCTGTAGCAACACATCCATTCGATGTGAAGATCGCCGGTCTTCAATCACCGTCTTCATCTTCGACTCTTCATTGTCATAGTAATTAATCGGAATGGGTTAAACCCGGTCTTTCCGAATAATTCGCATATTTTATAATTAAAAATCAAGTACTATAAAAACACATCCAACGCCTCATTCCAATTCAGAATATTCTTCTAATAAAATATTTGCATTATCTATCAAAGATAAATCCTTTAAGTTTATTCTTAAATCTTTCTTTTAAAGATTTATTAAAAACTCAATTTGGTTTTAAATATCAAAAATCATTATTCAATGATTACTTAAAATAAGAAATTAATCTTATGCTTAACTGGGTTAAAGAACTAATGTCATTTAAAACATAGTTCACGGTAAACCCAAAATCATCTTCCATTGAATACGAAATCTTCACAGAAATCAAATCAATATATAATCGTTATAAAATTCTGTATCCGACCAATAATATAAATGGAATAACGGAAAAGCCTCTTAAATTCCATATGTAGTATCGATCTTCTTTTACAGAAGCTTATCTCGGTTATTATTAATTCAAATTCCATTCAACTCCAATTTAATATATTAAATTGAAAAACTTTACTTTGGAAAAAATCATCATTCAAGCTTAATAAAAGATTTATAAATTCCAAATCATATTTTCACTGTCAGTTGGGTTAAAGAACAAATGTCGCTTAAAAACACGGTTCACAATAAACTCAACTCACATTTCATCTTATTTCAATTACTAAATATAATTGAAAACTTTTAATAATCTAAATTAAAAGATTATTCTTTTCGTACGGGGTTTAAGAACAGTGTTATTTAAGACACTATTCACGACAACCCAAATCCAATTTATTCAATTTAATTACAATTAAATATTTACAAATTGGAAAACTTCATTAAATATAAATTTAATGATTTATTCTAGTTAATAACTAGTTCATTTCAAATAAAAATATATTTTTCTAAAATATATTCTTTTTCTAAAATATACTTAAAATATTCTTTCTCTAGAATATTATTTATTGGAATGTGACTCAATCAACAAACATATATTGCATATAATCAACAATCATGACAAATAATTATTAAACATCCAATTAATCAACCAGAGTGGATTCTACACTAAATATTGAGACTAGTGTAGATCAGATATCAACCCAACACCCGTGTGGGGTTTCATCCAACAAACAGATAATAATTTATTTGTGTACTTGGGCGATGTGAGAAAATTATCGACCCAATCACATAAACAAGTCGGATGACTTGCAAATGGAAGTGTGATACTGAGTTTGAATATACTGGCAATACATTTAACACATCAAACATTTCAACATCACAGACATATATTTCAATTCTTTTTATTGTGAACAAATGACAATAAAAATCTACTCTTTCATTTTAATTCTTTTAAAAGTGAGAAAATTTTCTCTTTTATTCTAATTCTTTTAAAGTGACAAAAATGTTGAAATTTTGTCTAATTCCTTTCGATGTACAAAACATGATAATTTTATCAAATTCATTATAATGTACAAGATATGAGAATTTTGTCAAATTCAACACTGATGTACAAAATATGATAATTTTATCAAATCTTTTAAAGTAAACAAAAATGTTATTTTTGTCTTCATTCTTTTAAAGTAAACAAAAATACTAACTTTACTTTAATCCTTTTTAATGATCAAAATATACTCTTTCTTCTTTGTGAAACAAAAATGTATTTTTGGTTTTAATCCTTATTAATGATCAAAAATGTAATCTTCCTTCATAATGACAAAAATGTATATTTTGGTTAAACTCTTTATTATGACCAAAAATAATTATTTTTGTTTCATTCCTAATAATTGACAAAATGTGTATTTTCACTTCATTCTTTTTAATGCGACAAAAGTGTCCATTCTAATTCATTCTTTTTAATGTATAAAAAAATACATTTTCTAGTTCATTCTTTTAATGTATAAAAATATTCATTTTCTAGTTTATTCTTTTAATGTATAAAAATATTCATTTGGTTACACTCTTTTTAATGACCAAAAATGATAATTTTGGGTTAAACTCTTCTTAATGTAAACAAAACTCTATAATTTGATCTACTTCTTTTTAATGTAAACAAATGTTCATTTTGGTTTAATACTTTTTAATACACAAAAATATTCATTTTTGTTTAATCCTTTTTAATACACAAAAACATTCATTTTTGTTTCACTAATCAAGTTTTGACAAAACAAGTTATTTTATTTCACTAATCATGTTTTGACAAAATGTTATTCTTATATAATCCTTATTAAATGACAAAAATGTGATTTTTGTAAAATCCTCATTAAGTGACAAAAATGTATGTTTTTGTCAACTCCTTGTTAAGTGACAAATGTGTGATTTTTGTCAAACTCTTTATTAAGTGACAAAAATGTGATTTTTGTCAAACTCTTTTTAATATACAAAAATGTTCATTTTTATCTAACTTCTTTCAATGTGTCAAAATGAATGGTTTTAATTCATTCTTTTCAAAGTGATAAAAATGAATGAATTACTTCATTCTTTTCAAAGTGCCAAAATGTTTGGTTTTATCTCAATAACTATATTTCTAATCAAAATGTCATTTTTATTTTGCATAACACATTTCAAATAAAAATGTTGTTTTTATTTCCAAGGCACATTTGTGAGGAAATGTTGTTTTATTCCACTGTAACATTTATAAGAAAATGTTATTTTATTTCAAGGTAACATTCATTAGAAAATGTTATTTTATTTCAAAAATCATGTTTTGACAAAAGATGTTATTTCATTTATAATACCACAATTTATAAAAATGATATTTTTATTTCTATTGTAACATTTATATAAAAATGTTATTTTATTTCACTAAACATTCTTTTGACATAATGCTATTTTAAAGTGCCAAAATGTTTTATATTACAATAAAAATAAATCTTTTTATTGTCTTCACTTTTCTAACGTTTTATAATAAAAATAAATCTTTTTATTGTCTTCCCTTTTCGAATGTTTTATAATAAAAATAAATCTTTTTATTGTCTTCCCTTTTCTAATGTTTTATAATAAAAAAAAATCTTTTTATTGTCTTCCCTTTTCTAATGTTTTATAATAAAAAAAATAAATCTTTTTATTGTCTTCCCTTTTCTAATGTTTTATAATAAAAAAATCTTTTTATTGTCTTCCCTTTTCTAATCTAACCCAAATGATAATCATGTCTTGTCACTCTTAATCTAACACAAATGATAAATAATGTTTTGTCACTTTTAATCTAACACAAATGATCCTATAATGTTTTGTCACTTTTAATCTAACACAAATGATAAATATAATGTTTTGGCACTTTTAATCTAACACAAATGATAAATATAATGTTTTGGCACTTTTAATCTAACACCAATGGATCTATAATTATCCATCACAAACCACAGATCAAACATCATACAAATTTCAGCACAAACAGATCTAAATTATATACATATAGTCATCGTATAACAAATAAAATAATTGAATTGATTAATTATTTTTAAACAAAAGAAATCTCACCAAATAATCCAGATCTGAAATTTCCTGAATTTCCAAAGTGTCCGGTTTCAGATCTAGATAGTTCTATCGTGTAGATCTCGATTCTTGATTCCAACGCAACGAAAATCGTTTGATTCTGAAGTCATATGAAAGAATTATGATTATTTAAACATTCATTATTTTAATATATAATTAAATAAAAAATAAATCTTTAATTACATTGTTTAACCAATCCGGCCGTTCCCTTCCTCTACTACTTCTTCGTTGTTCTACTGTTAACCGAGGAACCCACTGTCGGAACAAAGCTTCACCACCGCACTTCATTTCTGGACGCCGTCCCTTGATCTCACTCCTCCACGGTGAAGCTCCTCACGTCAGCAACCTGCGCCTCCATCAGCAGGGAGTTCGACACCCCCCTGGTGCCCGAGAAACAACCCGAACGTGGTGGGTTTGACGGTGAAATCCGGGCAATCCTCAATAAAAAAAATCATCACTACCGTTCATTATCTAGAGCTCGTCGTTCTCAACAGTTTCATGTGGGAAAAACTCTGAATTGATGCGTGGATTTCATGGTTGGAAGGGAGGAAGATGGGTGCGGCATGGCCATCGGTTTATGGGATGGCGGCTGGGTATATTTGGGTATTAGGGTTTTGACCTAAGGGTCTATTTATATAATAAATATTTTATATATTTAATTCCCTTATTTTCAAAAATTCATGTTTAATACTACAAATCTCCAAATTAAACCCAACGAGCGTCGCCCCTAGCTAATAACCCCCGTCCTGGACACAATGGAACATGTTTTGTAACCCCGTTCAGCTGTTACGATATGTTTTTCTTTAAATTATATTATAAATCATTTAACATTAAATTTTGATTGTACATTTTAATTTACCGTGGCCACATACTGACTCTAAAAATTACAGAAAAATTATTTCTGGTTATGTTTTGACGATACGGTTCTAACAAGACTAATTTCGTCGAATTCTGAGACTATTTGAAAAATGGCCTTTTTCTGGTCGACCCGATTTGACTGAAACTGACAAAACACGTTTTCCTTCGCCACGCTCACATATTAATTCGAAAAATTCTGGAAAATTGAACTTAACAATAATTTGACATTCCGGTTCCAACAAAAGTGGTTTCATCGAAAACCGAGGTCGTTTGCAAAAATGGCTATTTTTAAGGGCTATATTTAATATTAAAATATATATAAATTATACAGCGACTTTTCTAGATTTTAAACTGGACATAACTTTGGATTTTTAAAACGAAATTTCAATTTTTCAGATTCGTTAGAAAGATATGACTAAACAGATTTAAATATTTCTGGTTTCGCTCAATTCTGATTTAAAATGAATCATGTACAGTTAGTCAAAGTTCAAATTCAAAGGTGAACTAAATTCCAAACCAAAGCTATCAAATGCGATTCAAGATGAAACAAGATGGTTTGACAATGCTAAAGGGAAGTTACACGGGCATAGGTGCTCACAATAACTTCACCCATAGCATATACAACCAGAATATAGATTATATCGAGATTTCCAATACTAGAAAAGCAAGGAAATCGACAACCCAAGCAATTAACCCAATGCATACACAACATATACTCAATTCAAAAGTGCCATAGGCACACTTATACAAGCATAAGGCTAGAGACATTAATTTGAATTCTTGTACAACTCCCGCATAATATATACAATCGCAGTTTCATTGCACTACTTAACCTTTAACATCATATTAAAGTTATATGATCAATCAATAGTCATTCTATCAACCCAAACTAAGTCAACTACTTCATAGTCAATTAACACTAGCCCTTCCTGTTCAAATTTCTCACCTATAGCAGAAAAAAATCATATTTTTATCATACTCGTCAATAACCCATACCAAACATCATTAAATCATTTCATGCATTCAAATTGATCATTATATGCCATTAAACGATCTAAGTAAGTTCATAAACAACAATCAATACATAATTATCCCTTATTCGTTCAGAGATTCTCACCTTTGCTTGCTAGAAGCAATGAATCGATCCAATGACAAGCTAGAACAACCTCTCTTCGATAAAAACACTAGAATTGACAACCTATAATCATATGAACACGTTTCCTAAGAAATAGGTCATAGGAAATCTCAAAAGTTAAAGAGCAACCAAGTTGGAGAAGATGGAGATAAAGAAGCTTACCCACGTTGTCTCTTTGATTTTCCCTTTGATTTGAGCTTGAATTTGCTAAACCTAGCTTAGGAATTTTAATTTCCATTCCCCATTTTCTAATTTTCTAAGTGTTTGGAGTATGAATGAAGAGGAGAGGGCTAGAGAGCACTTAAGTGAATGAGCTAGGTTAGCTCAACCAAGATCAAACCTAAGTACCAATTTTTCGAAGCTCAGAATATATCGAAGTTTATACTTTTCGAGCATGCAAACGACGTTTTGAACTCAATGGAAGTGGTTTCGAGTTCAAATTCGTCCATATGCAAAAAGTTATATTTTGGTCTTATATCCAATGAAAAAGACCAAAATTTCCCCAACTCTAAAGGTATCGATGCTTATAGTTTTCGAACTCCTAAACGACATTTTGGACTCAATGGAAGTGGTTTCGAGTCCAAATTTATTCATATGCAAAAAGTGAGTTGTCTATGGGCTATATATAACGTTAAAAATATGTATAAATTCCATAGCGACTATTCTAAATTTTAATTTAGACATAACTTATAATTTATAAAGTGAAATCTCAATTTCATATACTCATTATAAAATCACAATTCAAAGTATTCCAACATTTCTTGTTTTATCCAATTTTGATTTATATTGAATTCTATATATTCATTCAAAGTTTAAAAATCAAATTGTCAAACTACCGTGCCATTTCAAGATCTATTTATAATTAATATAAATTTATAAGTTCTAACTTTGATTTATCTAACTTTTAAATCGTTTGTTCTCAAAATAATCCATCTAAAATATTTAATTTCTATCAAAATCAGTTAAAAATAAATTTAAAATTGGGTCCAAAATTCTGGGTTGTTACAACAAGGTTATACTCAAGAAGAGGGGATAGATTATGATGAAACGTTTGCCCCCGTGGCAAGATTAGAAGAGATTTGGATATTATTAGCTTTTGTTAATCATAATAATTTCAAATTATATCAAATGGATGTTAAAAGTGCTTTTCTAAACGGATATGTTAAAGAAGATGTATACCACTTCTTTTTGAAGATGAGAAATTAACAAATCATATATATAAATTAAAGAAAGCGTTATATGGATTAAAACAAGCTCCTAGAGCATGGTATGATCGATTAATAACGTATTTATTACAATCAAACTTTGAGATTGGTAAGATAGATAATACATTTTTTATTAAAAGAAATAAAAATGATATTCAAGTAGTAAAAATACACGTTGATGATATAATCTTCACATCAACCAATAACATAATGAATAAAGAACTTTCACATATTATGACCTAAGAATTTGAGATGAGTCATATGGGAGAACTAACATTCTTCTTAGGCTTAAAAATCCGTCAATTAAAGAATGGAATTTTTATTAATCAAGAAAAATACGCAAGAGATTTAATCAATAAATATAATTTAACAACAATGAATGGGAGACCAACACCAATGACAACTAATATAGCCCTAAGTAAAGATGATACGTCAAAAGACGTTGATAAAAAATTATACATAGGTATGATAGGATCACAATTATATATAACGGCTAGTAGACCAGATATAATGCATAGTGTATGCCTTTGTGCAAGATATCAATCGCAACCTAAGGAAACACATTTGAAAGCCGTAAAACGTATTCTCAGATATGTAAAACATATGTTAGATTTCGGATTATATTATCCTAAGGATGATTCATTTGATTTAATATCTTATTGTAACGCTGATTATGCGGGATGTAAGTCCGATCGTAAAAGTACTAGTGGAACATGCCATTTCTTAGGACATTCACTAGTTTCCCGGTTTAGTAAAAAGCATCCTTATCAACAGCTAAAGCAAAATACATATCAGCTGCATTGCTCACAAGTAATATATATGCAACATACTCTAAATAATTTTTAATTAAAAATAAATAAATCACCAATATACTGTGATAATATAAGCGCTATAAATATATCCAAAAATCCAACTCATCATTCAAGAACTAAACATGTAGATATACGACATCTTTTCCCAAGGGATAATGTAAGTAAAGAAAAATATTCACTTGAATTTATAGAGACAGAAAAACAAATAGCAGATATATTAACAAAACCTTTAAATGAAGCAACATTTACTAAATTTAGAAGAGAATTAGGGATTTGTTCTTTAAGTGAAATAGAATAATTTAATATATTAGTATAATATAAAATATAAAAAAAATCAGAAAAATTAAAATGAAAAAGACATATATGTCGACATACCCATTTTGACATATCGACATATAATTGCCAGATTTTTTAAAACTTAATTCCCACTAAAAGGTAGTTACAACATCTATTTAAACTTCTTATTTCGAATTTTCTTCTTCATCTGCTCATTTCATTTATGGAAAACTCAAAACCAAATAAAATAATGGCCTCCACTAATTATAATAATCAAATCAACCCCAATTCGTCCGCCAGACCATTCGAAGGTCCGTTTCAATGTACTACTCTCGCCCGTGTGATGAATTTAGAAGAGAAGAATGTACAACAAATGCTCACTGAAATCCAAGTGTTACAAATAAGGATGAATAAAGAGCATGAGAAACAAGGAAAAATCATGCGAAATCTACAAAAATATGTTATGGGTAATCAAATAGTGGAAGGGTAAGAAAAGGAAGAAGAAGAAGAGGAAGAGGAAGAGGAAGAAATGGTTGAAGAGGAAGAAGAAGAACCACAAACTGAAGGCATAGAGGTGGATGATCAAGTTATATATGTCGATGAAGTTTGTTTCGATAGAGAAGGGAATGTCATTGAGAAAGCAGAGAATTCTATCTCTAATATCTGCATTACCCAATTCACAAGTCCCCAATAGTTAAGAATAATTAAACATTTATATTTTCTCGTTTATTCGTAAATACGATGTAATACGTACAATCCGTATATTCATAGATTTTTTAGTTTGTATTTTCTTTGACTTATAAAACATTCATTGAATTATATAATTTATTGTTTATGCTTTCTTATTTAATAGTATAGATTTAGATTTATAGAATAAGTATTATAACATAGTTTTAGAGAAGTATAATTAAGTTTAGTAGAATAATCTTTAGTTAGATAAATATATAGGCATGGATTTAGGGGGAGTCATATATATTAAGAACTTAAGTATAGAGTTAAGTATTCTATTCTTAGAATAGATATACATATAGGTTATTAATAGTTATTTATGGCACAGACTAAAGGGGAGTATATTTAGAGGTTATTTTTGTTGATGACAAAGGGGGAGATATTGTAAAATAGGGATAATTAGGCTTAGTTTAAGGGGGAGTATGTAGAAGTTTTGTAGGATTCATGGTGAAAGTGGGAGTATTCGAAGAATCAGATCAACATGTATTAAACAAGTAAACAACTATGAATATTTTACAAACCAAGGTTGTCACCATCAAAAAGAAGGAGATTGTTAGAGAATGAAGTTTTGATGACAACAACCTTATTTCAATTATCATTGATTATAAAATATACACTAACATCTTTTTATAGAATATATATATATATATATATATATATATATATATGCAGGATTTGTATACAGGATTTAATACGAAAGACTATACAGTTTAGAGATTCAAGACTCATGGTTATCAAGATTTATCAAGTAGACAATGTCTAGTTTATATGTAAAACTCGGGTCAGCACTTTTGAATTCTGAATTCATATTATGATTTCAAAATTCCTTTTTAGATTCCTTTTCAAATTATTCTTAAATTTATTTTCTAAATGATTTCAATTTGTCATAATTATTTTGCTTAGTGATTTCAAATATATATAGTTTATAAAGTTTTAATAATATGTTTATATATATAGAATTTTAAATCATATAACTTTATAAATATGTTTATATTATATATCACTATTTTTTTTACATGTTTTTACCTTTAGAAACTTCATATGAAACATTAGTTTTGATTCTAGAATTTCTAGAAAATGTATATTCAACTTGAATTTTAAAAATAAACATATAAGTTATATGTTGAGATATGGGTAATGACATGTCGACATATAACTGTCATTTTTTCAATTTTCAAAGTGTCTTTTCACTATTTGTAACGTTCTAGAAGCATTGCAACCATTGGAACACTACAAAAGGGGCTGATTCCGATTTTTTTATCGTTTATTCTTCTCCTTACTCAACCCTTTACTTACCACCATTAAAATTCTTAAAATTCTTGATTTCTACACTTATACTTTGCCGGTTTCAACAAAATTTATATCATTTTTTCTTCTCTTTTCATTCTCTATCATCTAATCTCTATTTGAAGTGCTAACTGAAGAGTTCTAGGGCTATTGTAATTGTTTTGGAATTATTTAGGAAATGATGTTCATTTGAAATAAAGGAAAGGGAGCCGAGTCAACCTTGTAGCCGTGAAATCAAGGGGGTGGAATCGATGTTAACCTTATAGCCATGAAATCAAGGGTGTTTTACTTGGATATTGATAGTAATAAAACTCTGCGCAGTCTAGCGTTGCATGGGGCTGGACATAGAAGTAATCTGAACCAGTATAAAATTCAATGTGTTCTTTCCTTTTTTGCATTTTATTTTAACTTATATCTAAGTCTATGATTTTTTTTGTATTCTTGATCATTTCTAGTGCGATAATCAGTGTGTAATTCATATAGTTATTATAGATTGTTTATATTTTCCATAGTTACTTTAAAACATTATTCACCCTCCTTCTAGTGTTAGTTTTGCCGTAAGATCCACATTCCGCATTCTTAACATTTTAAAGTGACCACAAACACTTATTATTATAACATATAATAATTACAATAATATAGGAGTATGGCAATTTGCCAGACTACTGCAACCGTTTTTTAAGGTAGACTGTCCACCAAAGATGGATTTTAACGTGGACCGTCCATGACAGCTTTACTCACTTACAGAACATGGCTTAGACCAAAGCATCTAGACAAAAATTTCCTAGTCCAAGCACACCACGCAGGGGGCTAGACATCCATTACATATTCAACCAATTACATAAAGGACATAATACAACGATCTCAAGAAGAAAAGAAGTACTACTCCTAGAGCCACACACAGCAGGCAACCTCAATAGTAAAAAGCCAGAGACCCTTACCATCAACACTACATGCCAGCATGCACTATTACCAAGAAGTGTTACATGATGCCGTCCATAGCTCGGCATCACCAAAAAACATACCAAGCATAAACAGACCAGAGTGGTCATAACTGTGTTTCTAAGGAAATTTAACTTACTTCTTATCTAGAACTCTAACATGATACAATCACAAAAGCAGTTTCAACTTAGTATTGACATAGCATATTAACACCGGCAAGACTTACTTAGGTTATCGATCAGGTAGGAAAAGATAATAGCCAAAAGAAAACAACAAAAACGAGAGCAGTTGCTTCACCTAGCTTGCCATTCCCATGACTGAGAATAAGAACCAGAACGCCATAGCTCGACACAGACCAAAGCAAAACCCAACTGCATTTCAAGACAAATCACTTGCAAGCTTGCACTGCAATACTATAAACCCGAAATATTGATCCAAAACACTAAGGATCAAAATCATCTTCCCAAAAACAACACAATTGTTGACGGCAAAATATGTCGTAAACACCCAAGATTCTTATTACTTAAGAATTATAGTTTTGCAGGGAAATATAAGTGCGGAAAGCAATAAAAAACACAAGAGATTTATATTGGTTCGGTCTCGCGAGAGGCCTACGTCCGCTTTGGAAGAGTTGTTGGAATATTATTAATAACAAAGAGTTACAAGGTTGAGAACATCTCATGACATCTTTTTACATACATCTCTAAGTTATATGATGTCATAATTATCATATGTTAATATTGTAGAAAAAGGCACTTTTCCCTTCTTCTTCCTCAAGGTGGAGATGACATTGAAGAGGCTATTTGGAGCTATCAAGAGGTGTCTAATCACCAGATTCCAACCCCTTTGAAGTGTGAGGTCAATGGGTATTTATAGTGGAGTGGTTAGGTGGGAGTAGGTAGAAGTAAGGCACCACACCAGGAATTTCATATCTCGTAAAGCAGGCCACCAGAATCTCGGATCCAGAATGCTCGCCCTAGAAACTTCGTACCCCTCGGGGTATGAAATTCGTACCCCAAGGGGTATGAAGAAGGCTGAAAGGGGCACAGGGGATCGATGTCGATACTTGATACTTTCGGGGGTTCGAGGTACTGGCTTGGCAAAGTTTTAAAGGAGCGGTGAGGTTCCTGTCGACATGATCCCTTCTCGGTTTACTTCCTTTACTCCTTGGCGACACTCTCAGCTTTGGCTTCATGTGTTGCGTTGAGTCGAGCGTGCCTTGCGTACTTTTGGGAACCGGACCAAAAGGTCGGTTAACATTTGCCTCCCAAAGTACGTCTTGCCCTAACATAATATGCTTTGTGTTGGTTAGAGTAGTTGTCGAATCGTTGATCTTTCCTGTAAACCTAAGAAAAATAGATGTTAGTTGTTGATCCTGTTTACTGTAGAGCCGTAAATGAGTCGCAGTGGGCGCGACGGTTTGTTGACATCGCTAAGTTTTAGCGTTACACCATGCTTGTGCGCTTATAGTTTTTTGTATGCGTGCGTACTACGTATCGTCATCGCAGATGTATCTAGCATATGCATATATATAATACCCTGGTACGGGTACGAAATTTTGTACCCTTGGTCCGGGTACGGAATTTCGTACCCCTGGTAGGTACAAAATTTCATACCATGGGGAGTACGAAATTTCGTACCCCATCAGGTACGAAATTTCGTACCCTAATGGGGTATGAAAAGGCGAGAAGAACACGAAAGGACATTTCCCTTTTATTATAAATAGGCCACCTTTCATTTCTCTCCTTCTTGTTTTTTCCTTGACCTCCATTGATTACAGAGCTCCAAGCTTTTGCACTTAAAAGAAATTCGAACATCGAACTAGGCGGGTTTCGAAGGCCCTTAGTGGCGCGAGCTCAAGAGAAGAGGTGAAGAGGAAGGGGGAGTCGAGGAGAAAGGATAAATTCGCTCCCCGACCAGGCACAAAATTCATGCCCAGAGGGGTTCGAGATTCGTACCTAGCGGGGTACAAAACTTGAGCTCAGCGGGGAACGAGATTCGTACCCCATGGGGTACGAATTTCGTACCTCGTAGGGTGCGAATTTAGTACCCCATAGGGTTGTGAACTCTCATACTCCCGCCTGGGTACGAAGTCTTCATGCCTCTCCAGGAGCACCGACCTTTATTGTCGTGTAGCGCGCTTCCTTCGAAACCCTGATTTTTTGATTGTCCGCTTTTGGGTTCACATCTCTCTTGTGTCACTTGTGTGACTACACTGACGTGTATGCAAATGATCACATGGTCAATGACTTGAGTTCTCGCATAGGATAGCGCATAAACTTGGACTATGACTAAACTGTTGATTCTTTGAATTTCTTTTGTATATCTTGATTCTGCATAACACTGCACACATACATTAGTCTGCACTGACATGAGGGGTATAGATTATTCAACTACGATGTCTAACGCTAGTGTGTTAAAGTGTAACTAGCGATGCATAAAAGATCAATGACTGGAAAGACCTCGGAAGCCGATACTTCCTTGCCATCATCACATACATCAGACTCTATTAGCCATGCTAGCTCGACGGGCAGCGAGCTTGAGATTACTAAAAGATCCACCCTTTACCAAACAGCGAGTTTACTCGAAGCGTCGGAGCATGGAGAGAAGACCGAAAGACAACACTCTCCAGTTGTATACAAAGAGGTAGAACATGTGGACATTGTCGAGGGGGACGCACCAGCAGCTCCGATGGCCCCGAATATGTTGCCTGATGCGGTGATTCTTGAAAATCCGATAAATTCAGTGCTATCGCGTATGGATGCAACGACAGTTAGGAAAATGGCGTTGCGATTCAATATTCCCATGGATGATGTTCATGCACCAGGAGAGGGTAGTTGAGCCCACGCACCGCCTGAGGGTTTGACCGCTTAGAACAGACAAATTTGCATTTCTGGATGCGTGCCCCCAGCTAATAACTTCATTCGGGACATACTATACTATTTACGTATTGCACCATCACAACTGCATTTGAATGCATATGCCTCACTCCTAAGCACTTATGTTCTTTACCGCAAGTATTTGCATTTTGAGCCTACAGGAGAGGAAATTCGGTACTTGTTTCAATTAAAGAGGAGAGCCACCATTTCGCCTTCCTAGTTCTTCCTGGAAGCTTCGCCCACCACTAAGTTCTTTGTTGGGACGTGGCCTAAGCCTTCAGTATTCAAACATGAATGGTTCTTCGTGCCCTGTCCTCCTGGGTTTGAGAGGAGATGGCTGGGTGGAAGCAAGCTTTCTTGGACTTTTCTTTTTACTATAAAGTATGTGGATTCAATGTCTCATGTTCAGTTTTGTTTTAATCATGACAGGGAATCCTGAGGCACCAACTGGCACCGAGTACCAACAAAGCCTTGACGCTCTGTGCGCGATTCCGGAGAAGTTTCGTAAAATTGGCACAGTAACAAGTCAGGAGCGCCTTCGCCGTGCAGGGCTGTGTCCTGATGATCGGGCTATAATCACGCCCATTATTGGAGGCAGTGGGCTGAAAGAGAAGACGACGAAGGACAAAGGAGCTCCTAATTGGAAGAGAAAGATGCCCTCTGCTGGGACCAAACCACTGAAGGTTGATATGTCCCAAGGCGACACCAGTGGAGATGAAGCCGGCGGTAAGGAGACAAATTCTCGAGACAAGGGTTCGTTGGATACTCATGTCCCGCCTTCGACAGGAGAGGCGGGGGGAAAGCATCAACCAAGCCACAGTCCCATGTGACTCTTTTAGAGACTGTTGCTTAACTCGTGGAAGAGGACCTGTTTGATGGTCTTAATAAGCTTGCTATAGTCTTGTCTCCTGGCTGGGTACGATGAGTATGGAAGAGCTTACTCTAGTCGCGGAGGGGTTGACTCCTTCGAGCGGACCACAATCTGGTCTGTTGAGAGGACACTTAGGGTATACACTCATAAACAATGCATAGCATAAAGATTGAATGTGCGTGCCAAGTGTCTGATTCCGTACTCGTTTCTTTGACAGGTGATATGGCAAGAGGATGCAGAGGATGGGGCTATGGGCATGGAAGTTACCGATACCCTAAGAACACTTTCTTGACGGCTTTAGGAGAGGAACAAGCATATATAGTGACTCTCCACCACCGCGAGATTACAACAGTGAGAGCCGTCATCGAGATAGGCCTGAACAATCTTCGACTCCCCTCCTCCTCCTCCAATCCGAGTATCCGTGGGAGGCTCCCGACTTGACTTAGGGTGCTCAAGTCACTTGTCATCGACAACTCCTTCACACACCGTGCCATGCCCTCCATCCAGACCACTAAGGGGAAGTAGTCGTTGCTTAGCCATTCGAGGGCAGCGGCAACGACTTCAATGAGGACGCAAGATATAGTAGAGCCTAAGAAGCGAGAGATTTCCGTAGATGCAAGGAAAGCATTGTTGAAGAAGAACTCCCCTTAACTTTACTTTGATGAGCTGATATTCCTTCCTGACCTCAATCCGCCCCCTGCTAGGGACTCTGGGGAGATATGGATGCATGTGAGGGCCACGTACCATCAGGATAACGAGCTTTCTAGGTATGCCCACCATCTTTCAAAATTGATCAGAAGGAAGAACTTGGAGATCATAAATCAGAGGCTGACTATCGATGGTGAATGGACGACCATTGTTAACCTAGAGAAGGAGATAGGTAGGTTTGCTCCTAGTGTTGTAATCATTAGCTCATTTGGCATTGTACCTTTGAATGCTAACTCTTAGCATTATTGATGTAGTGGAAATGAAGCATATATACGATATTCTGAAGAAGGAGGCGAAGCATGCTAGCTCATCTTTTAAGGATACCGCGGCCTCTATGACTACTGAAAAAACAGCCTTAAAAAGGGACAAGGCCGAGCTGGACCATGAGCATGTAACCAACTTCAAAATGATAACAATTCTCTGAAGGAGGAGAATGAGAGACCGAAGGCGGAGAATCCAGAAGTGGTTGAGCTAAGAAGGCAGCTTAAGGCAAAGAAGGAGGACGCCGAGGCTAGTAACAGGGATGTGTTGAGAATAGCGTAAGGATTAAAGGCCGAGCACCAAAGGGAGGTGGAACGGTTGAGAGAGGAGCTGAAGGATACTAAATTCTAGGTAGAATCATCCTTGGTGGAACATATCCGAAATATGCATGTCAAAGTTCTGAGGTTCCGTGGACTTTCGTGGGTCGAGGATTACTCACGAGAGCTAGCCCAAACATCGGATAGGCTAGTGCTGTATGAAGCTTATTTATATCAAGTAAACGTGGGAGCTTTGGATGAGCGTCAGATGATGATTGACCTCTTGAATGATGAGGAGCGTAAGACGCTGGAGTAAGAGAGGAAGTTGCTACCGGAGGATGCGGAAAATAAGAGACTGGTAAGGCTCGCTGTAGAGAAAGGGAAATCCATTCCTACCGAGAGTGTGGTGGTAGCAGAGATATTTGCTAAGGTAAGCCCTTATTGGCTATTGGCCCCGGAATCCGCTACAACCGGTGATCCCGCAGCTTTGACTCGGGCCTCAACTGAATATAATCCTGAATATCCAAGATTGGGAAAAAACCGGATTGACTTTATCTGCTACAACGAACACACTTCCCATCATTCCTGCACCATCCCTGACCGGAGGTAAATTCCCTTTACCGTTTATTCCCGAAGATGATGTGATTACCGAATTTGCAGACTAAAAGGTTGTGTTTTTATTATGCAGCCCTTCCTGGAGATACTATGACACTGGGCTTTGCACCTATGATTCCACAGATAATAGGATCTAGGCTAGGAACGCAAGGCATGCAGTTTGGAGAGGGAGGCGTTTCGTTGGACACTTATTCGGACATCAGGCTAGGGTCTAGCATTTATGAAGGCCTTATTGAGGAAGGAGAGGTGGTGGATGGCCAGAGTGCTCATGCGATGAGCCCAGCGGATGTTGTCGTGGTGGATTCAGGTGCGAATGATGGCTAAGTGCGATGAGATAGAGGAGAAGAGTAGGTAGGATAAAGCTGCTAAACAAGCGGCCCAAGCGAAGGCCAGGCAAGATGTTGAGGAGAGGGCTACTGCCATAGTTGAGAAGAGGAAGGCTAATGATGAGGCAGAGAAGAAGAGGGCTGCTGATGAGACCCGGAAGATGGAGGATGACCAAGCCCAGCAGAGAGTCACCGAGACCCTTAAGAAGCTCAAAGATGATGATGCCGCGAAGCTTAAGTCTCAAAAGCTGGCTGACCAACGGGTTGCCAAGGAGGCGAAGGAGAAAGCGGAGCGGGAAGCCAAGGAGGTCCCAGAAAAGAGTGACGTTGTGGTGGCCCTTGTTACGGGGAATGCACCCAAGCCATTGCCACACACTATTCCTACTAATATCATGGATATTTCAAGCGGTGATGGTGAAGGAGAAAGGCGCCTCTCGACTTCTCACAAACTGGCAACTCCTCAGAAGGGCAGAGGAGGAAAGAATGGATCAGGAAAGAAGAGGCCTAGCACGGGTGGAGAGCCATCTAGTGTGGAATCTGCAAAAAAGAAGAAGCATAAGAAGAAAAGGCATGATTAGCATTAGTAACTATAGTAGATGTTAATGCTATTTTGGTTATGTAGGCCGATAGTATACGCGAGTACGACCCTCGCTTTTGGTTTTTTCAAGACATGGTGTGGTTTTCATGTACACTCAGTCATTAGAAAAGAAAAATGTTGGCCACATAGTTTATTTAGTGTGTAATGAAATATGAACTTGTAAAAATCATATTTTGTGTTAAGTGTTCGAATGTTCGTCTCATGTTTTCCATCGTCTTGTACTTGCATAAGCGTACTTATAGTTACACTAACAGAAATAATATTAGGGATCTCGCTCTAGGACATTTCCAGTTGTGGAGATCGAGTTCCATTTTCTGGAGGATTCCCTCAGCTCAGGAACCCCCGTGGTAGTGGAAACTTGGTAGGTGCCTTCTACCTTGGACTGCCCGAAGAGGTCCAAGTAGTTTGAAGGCGTGAACATCGCAATTCGTCCGTGGGGAGGCTCTCCTGTCATTCACTCGGGGTATGAGCGTGGACGTCGTTTATCGCCTGAGAAAGCCCGGATCATCAGCCCGTACGATCTGATTGTGGCCATGGACTGCACCTAATCCTTAAGAGTTTCGGGAGGGAGGACGATTTAAGGTTGGTCTCAGTGTTGCGCCAAGATTCGACCAATACCGGAGCCATGTGAAAGGTGTCACATTTGGTTGGCTGGTGGGATGCCTCCAAATCTGGGACTTGAGAGTGGAACGGTTTATCATCGATCTCGGCGCTAGGCCGAGAATCGCGCAGGAGGTTATTTATACGCAGACGCTTCGCGGGCCAGGGACTCGAGCAACGGTATCGGCTCCCATGTTCAGGTTTTCGAACAGTGCTAGTAGTGGTTGTCCTCGATATTGGATTGAGGTTTGGATGGCGGCATCGGCTCCTGTTCCCGGGGTGCCGATGCGACGATCAAAAGTTTACGCACGCAAGTCAGCCGTGGTAGTTAATCAAACATATTGTGCAAGGACTAAACATGGAAGGGAGACAGGAAACAGAACATCATTTCTATTAATAACTTTGGCAGTAACAACCTTTACAATGTTTGAATTTGCAAGAAAACAAAACATCATTGGAAAGCACAGACAACTATATACTAAGTTATGTGAAGTAGCGTCGGAGATATTCAATGTTCCATGCCCTTGGAAGTTTGGATCCATCCACGGTTGCAAGTTGAAGGTTCCATTTGTGAGCATACGTTGTATGGCATACGGGCCTTCCCAGTGATGACCGAGTCCGATCGGTGGGGGAAGACCCGCTTTAGGACAAGATCGCCGATATTGAGGTCCTTAGGACAGACTCTGGAGTTGAAGTATCAGGCCACTCATTGTCGTTGGACGGAAACTCTGAGTTCGGCTTCATTTCTTTTCTCTTCGAGTAAATCGAGTGATTCTATAAGAAAGTCTTGATTGGTTTACAGATCATAGTAGGTAACTAGATGAGATGGAAGCATGAGCTCAATCGGGATGATGAATTTGGATCTGTAGGCAAGGGAAAGTGGAGTATGTCCGGTGGAACACTTGTAGGCGGTCTAGTAGGCCCATAGGGCCAGAGGGAGTTCGTCGGCCCATCTGTCTCCAGCCTTTTCCAGACACTTCTTGATGATGGATTTGATTACTTTGTTAATAGCCTCGACTAGCCCATTGGCTTGAGGGTGAGCTACTGCTGAGAATCTCTTTTCTATATTGTGCCGGTGATAGAAGGTCTTGAACTCTGCGCTCTCAAATTAGGTTCCGTTGTCAAAGATGATGGCCCGAGGGACCCCATAGCGGGTGATGATGCTGTGGACGACGAAGTTGATAACCTTTTTGGTGGTGATTGTGGCGAGAGCCTCGGCTTCTGCCTATTTGGTAAAGTAGTAAACTACGACGATAGCATAACATGCTCCGCCTCTAGCCATTGGTAGAGTCCCAATGATGTTTATTCCCCACATAGCAAACAGCCAAGGACTGACCATTGGTGTCAAGTCGGTAGGCGGGGATCTTGGAATTTTTGAGAAGCCCTGACACTTGTCGCACTTACGAGCATAGTCTGCGGCATCTTGATCGAGCGTGGGCCAAAAGTAGCCATGCCAGATGATCTTTCTTGCTAAGGTTTCCCCCCTACTGTGCAGTCGCCGCACTCGCCTTCATATACCTCTGTTAACACACGGTTGGCGTCGTTATGGGCTATGCACCTTAATAAAGGGATAGAGAAGCCTCTGCCGTAGAGCACCCCATCCATGAGAAGGTAGCGAGATGATTGGTGAGTGAGCTCTCATCTTTCTTTGTAGCGTCCTAGGAGGGTTCCGTGTTGCAGATAGTTCTTGATTGGTGTCATCTTAGATTCATGTTCGGTTTCGATGTTCACGACCACCTCAGTGTGCATTTGCTTAATACTTGGGGAATTGAGCACTTCGACTAGGGCAAATCCCATGAGTTGTTAATCCTCGAGGCTTGCCAACTTGGATAGCGAATCCGCTTTTTCATTTTGTTCATGGGAAATGTATGTGATGACAAATTGGTCGAAGTCGTTGAGCAATTCTTGAACCTAGGTCAGATATAAGGCGAGTCGTTCCCCTTTGGCTTTATATTCTCCATGCACCTACTGCACGATGAGTTGTGAATCAGAGGAAATTTGAATGGTCTTTAGCTTAAGTTCGATTGCGATTCTAAGTCCGGCTATAAAGGCCTCATACTCTGCGTTGTTATTGGTGGCAGGGAAGTTGAGCTTTAATGCATAACATATCGGATGTTCCCTTGGAGTGACGAGCACGACCCCAGCTCCAGAACATTTGTTGTTGGAGGATCCGTCCACAAATAATTTCCACTGAGTATCGGGAGCTTCGGTGTTCTCTTTAGGAGTCTCCTCGAGAGCGGTGAATTCTACTATGAAATCAGCGAGAGCTTGTTCGACGATGGCTCGAAGGGGAATGAAGGTTATCTCGAATTGATTCATCTCTATACTCCACTTTAGTAGTCGTCTGGATGCCTTGAGTCGCTGTAGGGCCGGTCGTAGTGGCTGGTCGGTATAAACCTTTATATGATGAGACTAGAAGTATGGTCGAAGCTTCCGAGAGGAAATCAATAAGAAGTATGATAACTTCTCAAGTTTCGGATAATTCTTTTCTGCTCCCGTCAATCGTTTGCTGAAGTAGTAGACGGATCGTTGGACAAGGTCTTTGATGTGCACCAATACTGAGCTGATTGCCTGCACAGAAACAGCCAAATAAATGTATAAGTCTTCATGGTCAATAGGTTTGGACATGACAGATGGTTGCTTTAAGTGATTCGATAGGTCCTCGAATGCGGCGATGCATTCTGGGTTCCATTTGAAGTTGTGTTTCCTCTTTCGAACCAAGTCGAGAAAGGGAATGCATTTTTTTGTAGCTTCGGAAATAAATCGACTTAAAGCGGCAACTTTTCCATTTAGACTTTGGACATCTTTGATGTTCTAATGGACTTAAATATCCCGGATGGCTTGGATTTTTTTCTGGATTGGCTTTGATGCCTCGGGAGTTGACGATGAAACCAAGTAATTTTCCCGAAGCAACTCCGAAGGAGCACTTTGAGGGATTGAGTTTCACGTCGTATCGGCGGAGGACATCGAACAATTCGGAGAGATCATGGACATGATTGCTTGATATTTTGGATTTTACTAGCATGTCGTCCACGTATACGTCCACGGATTTTCCAACTTGGCATTAAAGAGGCAGTTAACCATTCGTTGAAAAGTGGATCCCTCATTCTTGAGTCCAAAAGGCATGATGCAGTAGTAATAGAGGCCAAGGTCGGTTATGAAAGAAGTGTTGTCCTGGTTGCGAAGATACATCGGAATTTGATTGTATCCTGAGTAAGCATCCATGAAAGATAAGAGTTGATATCTGGCGGTCGAGTCGACAATTTGGTCAATCTTTGGAAGCGGGAAGCTGTCCTTGGTGCATGCCTTGTTCAGATTGGAGAAGTCGATACACGTTCGCCACTTGCCATTAGCTTTCTTGGCCAGAACCGGGTTGGAGACCCATTCAGGATAGTAGGCTTCACAGATGAAGTTGTTGTTGAGTATCCTTTCTACCTCTTCCTTGAGCGCATTGGTTTCGGGTCATGAGAAGCGGCGTTTCTGCTTGACATGAAGCAATGTGGGATCGAGGTTCAACTGGTGGCAACCAATTGAGGGGTCGATACCTCTCATGTCTGATTGTGTCCAGGTGAACATATCAAAGTTGGCTTTTAAGAAATCCACAACATCTTCTTTAATTGTCGGGTGGAGTTTTGATCCGATTTTCAAGATCTTTGATGAGTCATCTGAGCTAATTGGAACGTCCACCGTTGGTTCTACTGGAGTAGCCCTTTCATGGTCGGACTCTTCGTCCTCCCTCGGATCGAGATCGTCGGAAAGACGGCGGTGGCGCCTGAGCCAAGGCTTAGATGCCTTTAATTACTATGCGGAGATGGTTTTAGCGCAAGAGGGAAAAGGCACAGTCTCGCCCTTGTCCTTATTTTTCGCGTTCTTCCGTTCCATTGCATAACAATCTCTAGCTGTTACTTGATCACCTTTAACTGTGTCGATCCCACTTTCGGTTGGGAACTTCATTAGGAGAGACCATGTGGACGTGTAGACTCAGAACTCCGTAAAGAAGGAACGTCCGAAGAATACATTATAGGGAGAAGTGATGTCGATAACCACAAAAGTGAGGACTCGGATGCGGCTTCGATCTTCGCTACCGAGTTCAACGGGTAGGTCAGTCATACCCACCGGGTGATTGGAAGCTCCATTGAAGCCGTGGATCATGGCACGACATGGTTTTAAATCCTTTGTTTCTAGCTTCATCTGGTCGTAGGCTTCCTTGAAGATGATGTTAACTGAGCTCCCTGAATCAACTAATAACCTTTGGACGGAAGACATGCCGATCAGGACGGTGATCACGAGAGGGTCGGTAGTTGGGATTTCAATTCCCGGGTATTATCTTTCACCGAAGATGATGTCATCCTTCACGGTTTTTTGAAGCTTAGCGGGGATGGACTTTCCTAGAGTGGAACAAGCTTCATAGGTGGCGTACTTGATAGAGCTTGCATACTCCATTTTTTGGAAGCTTTCATGTATGAGGTAAGGTCCTCTACAGATAGGGTTTATTACAATTCCCTGCCTCGGGTTCGATGGACCAGGGGCCGTCTTGGCAGGTGCAGAAGGCGTTGGCACAGGAGGGCCTTAGTCTGCATCAGGATGAAAGGGTTTTTGGATGTATTGCTCAAGGCGCTTCTCGCGGATAAGTTTTTTGATTGCATCCTTGAATTGGCGGCATTCGTTGGTGTAGTGTCCGTATAGGTCGTGGAATCGGCTGTACTTGCCAAAGTTTTCCTCGCGATCAGTGGACTCTCTATAGTGTGGTTTCTTATACTGGAGCGTGTTGCATGTTTCCAAGTAGATCGTTTCCAAGTCTTCATTCAGTTGAGTGTAAGTCTCGAAATCTTGGTTGCAACCGAGTCTTTTGTGATCCAATGGAAACAGGTTGTTGTGGCCGATCTGCTTGCCGTTGGCGGGCTTTGGTTTGTAGGGCCCTCCCCCTTGTCTTTATCAAAAAGTTCTCCGAATAGTTTCCCCTTAGTGCTGCCGTCGATGGTATCGACATGCAGATCGTTGGAGGAATTGGTACAAGTGATTCAGTTGCGCCTTGCTTCTTCTTGACACAAGAGTTGTCCGGCCTTTTCGTAAAAAGCATCGAGACTCTTGGGTTGCTTCTTGTCAATCCAAGCCCCAAACTCAAATGTGGGAAGGACTCGCTTTGCAAGTTGGAAAAGAACGGTGTGTGGCACTAGATCCTCTACCTCGGCGAGTGCAGTATTGAATCGCGAGAGGTACCTCTTCATTGACTCGCGGGACCTTAGTATAGATTGGACAGAGTGAGGTCGTTCTTCGGAGTCGGCACATGCATTCTGAACTGCTTAACTAATTTTGTTGCCAGTTGGCGAAAGTTGTTGACCGACTGGAGCGGAAGGCGAGAGAACCAGAGTAAGGCTGTTCCTGATAAGAAGACCTGGAAACACTTGCATTTGACTAGTTCATTATCCCGGCTAGAATCCATTTTCTATTCATAGCGATTGAGAAAGGCACATAGGTCGGTAGTGCCATCATAAAGTGGCATTTAGGGCTTACTGAAGCGTCGAGGCCATTTGGCTTCATGCATGATCCTTGTGAAGGGATTACGCCTTGGTGAATCAACCATAAGTCATTGGCATTACCTCTCATTTCCCTCATGATTTTTCGGACTATGTCGAGGAGATATATCAGATGCGGATCCGCTGGCGGGATCCATAGGTTTCGCTAGACCTCGAGAGTTCTGCTTTGCAGTCGCCTTCTATGATGCACATCTAGATCATCTTCTTCCATATCCTCAACATCTATGATCGGGTTTTTGTATGGACGATGAGGCAGAGCAGGTTGATGTGCATTTTGATCTAGAAAAGCGTGAGCCGCTGGGAGAGTAGCTGCTTGATCCTGGGCGGCAGTAGTCGGGTTCTGTTGGGTCGGTTTCTCGGTATCGGTTCATCGTTGATAATTAGTCGGGAGCGGTCTCGATAATGTGCCCCATCGCTATAAGTGACCATAGTTCGATCGCCATTTCCATTACAGTTGGCGTAGCCGTTACCGTTGGGATGAGCGTTGGAACGGACGGCGACACCATTGATGAGAATAAACCTTCTTCTCTGATGTGAGACCCTCGACTCAGAAGAGGAAGTTCCCGAGATAGCAGGTCGAGGTCGGGCATTGTTCCAAGCAAGCTGTAGTCGAGCGACGACGTGCTGACTTTCCTGAAGTTGACGCACAAGTTGGATGCTATTTCTCAATGCCTGCTTAAGCTCGATTGTCGTAACTTCATATTTTTCAGTAAGCGCGCAGATCTGTGCTTGTGTCGCGGGAGCTTCGGGGTCCATAGCAGGAATGGTTTCAGTTGTGGTCGGGATATCTGCCGGCTGGGGTTGCTGGGAAGTTCCCACTTCGGTTGTGGCAGAAGAGCCGATCAGTCCATTCTTTGGTCACTTTACCATCGTAAGCGGACTCGGCGACAGATTTAGCAAAGGAACCTAAAGCTCGTTGGTATCGAGACAATAATGTGGGACAAAGAAACAAATCCAAGTTTTCTCAGTGAAAGCACCAAAATGTTGACAACAAAATATGTCATAAACACCCAAGATTCTTATTACTTAAGAATTATAGTTTCGCATGGAAATATAAGTGCGGAAAGCAATAAATAACACAAGAGATTTATAGTGGTTCGGTCTCTCAAGAGGCCTACATCCACTTTGGAAGAGTCATTGGAATATTATTAATAACAAAGAGCTACAAGGTTGAGAACATCTCATGACATCTCTTACATACATCTCTAAGTTATATGATGTCATAATTATCATATATTAATATTTTAGAAAAAGACACTTTTGCCCTTCTTCTTCCTCAAGGTGGAGATGTCATTGAAGAGGCTATTTGGAGCTCTCAATAGGTGTCAAATCACCAAATTCCAATCCCTTTGAAGTGTGAGATCAAGGGGTATTTATAGTGGAGTGGTTAGGTAGAAGTAGGTACAAGTAGGTAGAAGTAGGGGACCACACCAGGAATTTCGTATCACCTGTAGCAAGCAACCTGAATCTCAGATTCGGAATACTCGCCCCTAGAAACTTCGTACCCCTCCCTGGGGTATGAAATTCGTACCCACGGGGTACGAATTTCGTACTCCTAGGGGTACGAAGAAGGCTGAAAGGGGCACAGGGGATCGATATCGATACTTAAGGCTTTCTGGGGTTCAAGGTACTGGTTTGGCAATGTTTTAGAGGAGCAGTGAAATACCTGTCGGCATGATCCCTTCTCGGCTTACTTTTTTTACTCCTTGGCGACACTCTCAGCTTTGGCTTCACACGGTGCGTTGAGTCGAGCGTGCCTTGCGTACTTTTGCGAACCGGACCAAATGGCCGATTAACAACAATCTATCGACGATTGATCACCAACAAGACGACCACTTCGGTAACATTGAATATCAAAAACCACATTCAATCCCAATACAACCATAATCAAAACTAGAGATGCAATGCGTTTCACATTAACTCATCAAGCAGAATCTATTCATTGCTTCCCAAGCATCTTGGTATAAACAGAAATCCAAATACATACCAGTTTCGATCGTAAGTGAGTCGCGAAAATGAAACATGATAAGAGAATTTTTTTTCTATCCGAAATATGTCTGCGTTGGAATCAAATATCCCATGGCCGAGCAAGTCGAGACCATAACTAAATAAACCGAGAGCAACCAATGCAAGTATGCAACTAAACCTGCTAATCAACGAACACCAGCGCTGTCCCCAACCCTCCTGGCTCTAGCCAGACAACACGAGAAAAAAAACCACTTGGTAATTAATAGGCCGAACTCGTTAGGATTCCTAGGGTTGTGCATTATAAGGTGTTGTACGGACGGTAGTTAGCTAGATCCACATATAAGAAACATCATAATCCCTGAAATCACCCAGGAGGGCCACCACGCGTCGGGTAGAGAGGGAAGACATGTGCGAGCAAGGAAGAAAGATATGAGGTAGTGCGGATCTAAGAAAATAAGGGGTGAAAAAGGAAAAAGGCTAAATGTAAACAGTTAAATATGCGATTCAAAGCTTCAAACCATGCAGGTGAAAGCAAGGGGTTTGAAGAAGAGTAAGTGAGAAAGACGAGGGAAGCGTAGAGAAGAATGGAGAGGGAGGTGATCGCGAAGGATAAAAAAGGGATAGCCCCTTGTCGCCATTAACAAACCGAAGCTCTGAACCGAAGCTTGCTCTTTCTAGCATTTTGGTCCATTAAGTAGTCATTTGTCTTTGTTATCGTTAATTATTAGGAGTGCGGATTTTCAATTTTCGATTTTCCACATCCAAAAAGCCAAAATCTCCAATAGATTTTGGGATCAGTCGTTTATTGAACAAACGCCTAAAAGTCAGACATTTGTTCAACAAAAGTGTCAGTTTTAAAAATCTGATCAACAAAATCTGTCAAAAATGCAGATGCGTCCAAAAAAAAACGAAGTGCCAGTTGGAATATGGAAAATGAGCATTTGTCCAAAATCCCAGCACGCGATCCAAAAAAACAAAGGGAATGGAAAATGCGCTGTCCAAAAATGTAAATAAAGTGGGCCCATTGCAAGTAAAAAAATAAAACCACGCATTTGTTTAATAGATACGTGGTTTCAGGCATGTTCAACAAGCGCCTTAGACCTAGGCGTTTATTCAACAAACGCTTTTAAAGTTTGCCTATTCTAAACCTTTCCCCATGGAAATCCAAACTATGGGTAAAATGTTTAACCTGTTGCAGCATAAAATGAGTGTGGATATCACATTTTCTGATATTGGAGCATTAGTTGAAGATGCTTTAAGGTGGATTAGATTGTTCTTCCAACTAAATCCATTTCCTGACATGATATAATTGCATATCTACAATAACATTAACTTTTCATGTCTAATATACTATAATCTTTGCATATATACTATAAACTGTGCATATCTAATATACAAACAATTATATATGTTTCAGCATTCTCTTACGTTAAACAGTATTCAATCCTCTAGCTTACACAATGGGAAACTGGAAATGTAATATCAAATGCCACTAATTAATAACAAATTATGGAATTATATATTATTGATATCATTTCTACTATATAAAAAGCAAATTTCAAGAAATGAATTATTGATTGTCAATGACCATACATTCAGAATAAAAATCAAATTAAGTTTGTTGCCTTTACTGCAAATGGATCAGCGAATTTGTTTAACTTTCACATAATGAAAAATCTTTTTTTATGGATTTCTTCGAAATACTACTTCATCCTTTGCAACGCAAAGAAAATTAAATCGAAACTCCATTCATGCATTATAAATTAAAGTTATTGCTTACAGCTAAACCCAATTTGACTATATTTTTAGACCCTTCTTGCGTTCTCACAGAAGAAATTTGTGATATCAAAAGTACTATTCAAGTCACCTGGAAATGTAGATTTTAAATCTTACCTCAAAAGCGTTGATGGAAACAGCTAAATTGCAAGATTCAACATGGTAACTGAACAAATATGAATAAGAAAATAACATGAATTAGATATTTAATAATAGGATTTAATTATTTGGAACAATATTGCTAGCAAAACGCACTCAAAATAACGAAGGGAAAAAAAATCAATATACAAAGGTCAATCTAGACTCTAAAGTAGCTAAAAGGTTAAAGAAAAATCAAAATATAGGTAAAGGGAAAGTTCTAGACTTTGATTTGGAACATCTTTCTACAAATTTAGTGTTTGAGCTCCAGATCTAGAGCACTAGGATTCTTCCATGGACAAGCATTAACCGACCATCATTATTGGTAAACATGAGAAGAAGATACCGCCAATCTAACCCGCTTATTTGGAATCTTTATGAATAAATTTTCATTATTTAATCTTAGGAGTTAGAGTTTGATGATTAAAACAGAAAAGGGCAGTACTAAATAGAGGTCACGATAAAATGTGTGGCTAGGTAGAGCTAGCATAGGTTCAAAAATACACTATATTAATCGATTGAATGTTCATGATCAGTTGACCGAAATGAGTTTTATTCGAATGCCGTTGAACACTTACAGTCGACTGAACTGTAATTAGAAATTATACGTGCATGTACACAGGTTCAGCCGACCGAGTAAGAAGATTCAATCGAATGACCCGTATAATTTCATAACTTCAGGCCTTTTGTTTCAAAGTTTTGTTTAAAAATAAACGTCATCGATTGTGTGTGTATGTAAACTACTTAAGCATATATTTTAACATATCTAAACATTGACTTGGACTCTAAAATTATATATACAATTCATACTTATCGATTAATCTTTAAGTCTTATCTTTGTAGTTCATTATCGTTGATTCATCGTTGGTTGATCGTTTCTTCATCATATTTGTTCAGATGATCATTTTTTCATGCATTAAAATATATGATCCAATATATACATATATTGTTAGGGGTCGGTGGTATAGGTCGGTCATCACAACTTGTCTCTTTAGCATATGATGTTAGTATGACGGTGAACTACAGTCAACTCAAAGTCAAAGTCTCTAGCTAGATCATTTGATTAGTAACAATAAATATTGAACTAAGGATTTTTTTGTTTGAACTATAGAGCTAAATATAGACAATATTGGAATTTTGATCGTTACCATATTTAGAAAGCTAAAGTGGTAATTAAAGTTCCGATGAAGAAGATTGGCGTAAAAATTATTAATACTGGATGACGCTAAATAAAGTTGAAACTGGATTTAATAAAAATTAAGTAAGCGACAAATATGGCCATAATATCACACCACAAAGTGACGTGTAAATGTTCAAATTGTTCAATCTCAGCTGTTGACCAAATTTAATGTTCATTTTACCTCCCGATTTAATTAATTTGTAATTGTTAAAAATTAATTTATAATTTAGAAATAATAATTATAAATTTTATTTGATGTGTACTTACAAAAGGAAATATGATCTAAGGACCACAGCCATATGCCCGACCAGCAGACCTGGTCGGCACTATAAATAAGTTGATGCTCCTGGAAACCTTGACCTCTAAAATTAACACTAGTACATCCTCAATATTTAGTGTTGTAGATCTGGTGCCGAAGAGTTTACTTAGGGTAAAAAGAAAGTAAATATAGAAAATTAGTTTAATAAGAATCTCACATGGCATTAAACTTCAGTAATTTACACTGGGAAGTACATAGTAAATGTCTGGTAAATACTACTCCAGAGGAAATGGTTATATACTCCATTCTTACAAGTGCTACAATACATAAATGCAGTTGAATGATAGGTAAATACAATAACAGGGTCTGAAAGCTCCATGCTGCAGTAACCTCAAAATGCTCCAAGGCTACATGCTACAAAACGATGTTGTACATCTAATCTCTAGGTTGCTTGGAGAAATAGGGCACCCAGAGTTTAACGGAAAGAAAATAAGATTTGAGTCAGTCATGAGACTAGTGCGAGGAACTTCAATCCAATATTTAAAATAAAGGTATCTCTTAAGACCAAAACCACACATATATATGGCTAGGTTTTTTTTCCTTATGATAACCAACTCTTTGTTACGTAAAATTATTTGATATTATCTTTAAGGACATCTGGGATAAAACCCATTACAATAAATTAAATAAAAGTGTGAAATTGTTACCATTATTAAATTTCACATATGTTAGGTAATACAAACAAAACCGCAAGCTCTAAAGGAAAAATGATCTCTATATGATGGAAAGGTAAGGAACTACCTTCTGTACAGTACACCTCTAGAGGGATATACATAAGACTAACTGTCCTCCGCTCAAAGTTAAGGTCGGACGAACAGCACGGACCCAAAGTCAGTGCACTGACCAAATATGTCATCACCTCGGTCGCACCTTAGTCATAACAAACCTTCTGGTATCATGTATATTCCTAACTTACTCGACATATAATGAGTAATCTAGAAGGGCGATGATCGTCCCCTAACGGGCGCTGCCCACATAACATTATTACTTCCCATTTTGTACCATCTCCGATCGATGAGGTTTAAGGTCTCTGATTACCTTACTGTAAGCACATTCTTCACTTTGAATGTCGAATTGCTAAGTCTATCACACACAACTGATTTCCATTAATATACAATCTTTGGGTTCGTAAGTCTTAGTGAATCGTGTGTGTATATAGCGTAGGAGAGTTACATCCTACTTATTAAAAATGCATATTCGTGGAGATCAATATACACGCGCTAAAAATGCAATGTCATACATCCATCCATATAAGTCATCATATGTTTGGATAAAGTAAATGAACTTCTCCCACTAAATCATGTGAACTGGTAAGGAGGATCCATTTCTCGAAAGATTTGAATGCAAAACTATAGCTGATTTGTAATACAAGAAACTTCCCTCAAGGATCGGTGAAAGCAACCCTTTATTCAATCTCCAGTCTTTTTTCTTCAGTCTTCCTTCAAAACATTAACTGATCCAAAGTAGTTTCCAAATAGAATCACCCAAATCCAATCCTGATCTCCTCGAATCAATCATCAAAAATACTTCTTAAGTAGTATCAGGCGTTCTTTGTTTCTTAATTCATTTCTTCATAATTTTAAGGATGTATAACTTCAAATACTCTTCGGACATATATATGGAATCATTTTACCACATTTATTATGTCTCCTTGGATGATAAATGTAATTTATTATATTAGATACAAAGAAATCATATTTATTCCACTTGATATCAATTTCATGTTTAATCTGCGCTATTCGTCGAAAAATGGTGTAAACACCTTTTAAATTCTCATGGATAGTATAGATTCCCTCCTATGAATTTGACACTAAATACAACAAGATCATCTTCAAGTAATCCGATTCTTTTAATCATAAGAAAATTTGGTCTTTTATACTTAACTCATTTTCGATATTTCAACCATATTTATCTCCCTCCCAACAAAAGTGCCAGGTGAGCCAGGAAACTGGTCACTTCTAATCATCTCCTTGGTTAAACACCCCACTGGATCACATGAACAGGAAAACTAGATTTAATCGTTGGCTTATTAGAGCGAAGATTAAATCAGTTGCTTATTGTAGCTTTTTGACTTAATTCAATTACTTAACATATTTAAATAATTTATAGAACTTCCAAAATGTCTTAAAATAAATGCATAAGTCATTTAAAAATATTCACTAAAGATTTGAAGAGGATTTACTAATTTTAAACTCTAATCTCAATCGTCATTAAAAAGTGTTGCATAAAGTGTTATTTTAGCTTAATTGATCAAAACGATTTTTATATCGTTAGAACCTTCATAAATTCAACTTAAATCATTTTAAAAATGTTTTAAATGATTTACAAGATTTATTTCATATTTTATTGAATTTAAAATCTCATTTTCGAGTAAGCATATTTTTTGGATTTTGTATTGCAAAACCACGTTGTTTTTCAAAAATGTTTTGGTCAAATTTTTAAATCTACTCAACGGAATCTTGATTTTTTTAATTGTTGGAAAGTTGATGTTATAAGAGTTCAAGAAAAAAAATCTTACTTCAAAAAATTTGGATTCATATTTTATCGTACACAAAAATTCAAAATTTAAAGCGTGTAATCGTGAACTACTGTTACGCGACGCACCAAAATTTCTTCAAATTTTATATTCTTTTCAAACATTATATAACACTTAAAATATTTATGCTTTAAACGTCTTAAAAAATATTCAAGAGGTTTATTTATTCCATTTTCACCATTTTATTTAAGAAAGAAAAGTGATTTTCTATGTGCTTATCAAAGTGTATTTAACATGACTTATTAAATAACCCACACAACAAGCATATTATCAGTAAACTTGCCAAAAAAATCATTGTAGAAAGTATCAACATCATTAAACATCATTATATCAAGCCTAATCATTTTATTAAGGGCATTGTTATTGACACTCCAAACAATGTTAGGAGAGGGTCAAATTTTAAAAACACTCCAATCATTAAAAAAATGTTAGGGAGAGTCACATACTTAATTTCTTACGTTCCATTTTTACCCTGGTAATAACATCAGTTACCATCCTAAATCCAAATCAATTTAAAATGCCAAAAAACTATTCAGAGAATAAGTGAATTATTACATAACAACCTATGAATTTTAAAGGGAGTATATTGCAAAAAAAAATGTCACATGATATATTTTCATAATGTATGAAACATTGATGTCATTGCAAAATTCATATGTATATATTATTCAAATGTAAAAAAATTGTTCGATATATGCATACCGATTTACTATGAATGATATATTTTCATCTAATCTGATGCATATCGATAAACAAAATTATTGATAATTTGATTAAAAAATGTGGTTTAGTTCGACTAATATGCCATTTTTTTTAATTAACAACTAAAAAAGGGATTATTATAAAGAAGACTAATTCGATAAAATAAACTTTATTTGTTAAGGGGGTATTATTTACATTGATATTCCCCTTAACAAATTCTTCTATCTTTTTAAATTGACCTCTCTTAACAATACTTGAAGTGTTAATAACAATCTCCTTTATTAACATATGTATTGATAGTGTAACGACCCGTGTTTTGGCACTCGAATATGTAAATTAATTTATTTAATTTAAATGTTATATTTGGAATATCGATGTGATTTAATATTTAAATCGTCGTTTTAAACGAAGTTGAACGTTATAATTTATATATAATATAAAATCGAGCTCGAAAATGGCGTGCAGTTCGTAAATTTGAGTTTTGAACTTCAATTGAGAATACAGGGTTCGATATAAGTCGGATTTCTGTGAAACAAGACACGTTGGGACCGTATTGACGATAATTTTCATATGAAAGAGAAAAATCCAAATTTCGTGTTGTAATTTGATAGTTATGGCCAAATCAAATTTTGAAATAGTCGCTATGGAAAATCATTATTAAATTATAGGCCTTTAAAATAGCCGTTTTGCAAACGGACTCAGATTTCGACGAAATCAGTTTCGTTGGGTTCGTATCGAAAAGTTATTGTCAGACTTCGTAGTTTCAAGTGGATTTGATTTATCTGGTGACTGTGGAAAAATTAAACGTGTGTTCATTTCCGGTTTCATAAAGGAAATTTTTTCATGCGACCTCGGATTGCGACGAAACTTGTCCCATTGGATCCGGAATATCGTTTTACATCAAGAACAGTTTCTTTATCAGTAGACAGAAATTGTTTGAAGTAATTTTGGCATGTTACCTCATCGCGAAGTCTCATTATAATATTATAATAGCAACCCACCATCCTTTCATTTCACCACATGGCTAAGCACCAGATCGCAGCTACCCTATATAAAATATTGGCCTAATTTATTGAAATACAGCATGCACGTTATGTCAAATAAATGAAGGCGCAGCTCCCCGGTACCATCTGCACATGCTAGTAACAGGAAATTCAGCTACCCTAAATTACGTGATGACCAAGCTACGTTACTTGCGTACCAAACCATCCTCACCGTGATGCCCACGCCTTCGCACCTATATATATGCACCAACTCATTTACTTTTTCGTTCGTCCAGCAAAGCAAAGAGAAAAAAAATGAAGCAACGTAACTGGAAGGACAAGAGAGGGGCGAGCAGCATGCGTTTGTGGGAACCATGCTGTAGATGATGCGTTAAACCAATGGGAAGGGGGAGTGCGTTCCAAAGAGAAGGAGCAGAGTTGTGTGAAGATGTATATACGTTGGAGCGGGTAGCAACGATGGAATGGATCGGTGGGTGGTGAGTTCCTGAAGGTTGAAGCGAAGGCTATAGGGTGGGTTTGGTTCAAACGAGAAATCCTGGAACGATAAAGATGGAAAGTCGGCCTCAAACTCTTCTAACTGTATTGCGTTAACACTTTATTTAGTTAATTAATCAACTAATTATTATGCTAATTAAAAGAGTATTAACTTAAAATGGGAAATCATGCAGGCTATTGGGGTATGAGGCTGTAGCAAGCATGGATGTGGGAGAGGAACCAATATAATCAGCTGAGATTTTTAACCACGTAATTCATGAATTTTAATTAGAATTTAATAACCTCTAATTAGTTAATTAACATATATAATAAAGAATGAATTTGTGAAAGGTGACGGGGGGTTGAATCATGGCATTGTGGGATGAACAGCGTGTTGAAAGGGATACTATCATAACCGACACTGGATTTTTCAACAGAAAGGAAGACTTGGGAGTGGATAATTTGTAGATCAGCCAATTCTTTTAAACCGCATGCAGCATGAAGGATGTTGGACGAACCGAGTATCAGGAATAATCGGCACAAATATACCTAATTCAAGTAATTAAAATTAGTTTAATAATATTTTTAATCAAAGAATTAATAATAATTTATATCGTATAGATTATAATTTGTGTAACTCATGCCTATGTGATCATAATTGGACCAAACAAATCACGTTGGGACAATATCGCTGAACGCTACATTCTAGAACTGTTTGGGTAGTGCAGGAGATAGCTGGAATCTACGGTTAAATTAAACATTGTTTAATTTAACTGTAGCAACATCGTTCAACGAATCAACTCAAGGTGAGTTAAACTCACTCAGTTACCCTTTTTATATTTTATATAAATTGGGTGTTTTTATTTTGTGTGCTCTGCTTGCCAATGGTTGACTGTTTTGCTAGTTATCTGCTTATCTGTCGTTTTTAACCGATGAAATTAAACTGTGTTTAATTTCAATGAATTACCAAATCGTTATTTTTACGATTGGTTCCAATAAAGGTAACTCACCTTGGTTGGTCACGTTTATTTATAAACGTGTTTAAATGGTTGCAGTATTTGAATTGCTTGTGGTTGATGTTAAATGGCCATTATTTATTGTTATCGGTTAAACAAAACTGAATGATCTGGTTTGTGATAACCGTTTGAATACAGAGAAGAACAGGTTGGAGGGATCCAACCGGATTCCTCAAATGTATTATTTATTTTCATATGCTCATATATGAACTGATCTGTTTGTGTGATTGATTTGATGGTTGATTATTGTCTGAATATTCAACATCTGTTTGGTTTAAACCAATAGGCGATATTGGTTAAGTGTTTGGCAAAGTATGGCCTTTAAAACCAATCGAGTTATAGATATTGATTCACCGTCAGGTGAATCGATAGAGTTGAGGTTATAAAATTTATTTTATAACCAGAGTTAGAATTGAATTATATTATTTGAATAAAAGTCATTTAAGAGAAATAAGAAATATTTTATTTGTTTAAGACTTTGATTTGTTATGAATTTATTTTGCAAAGCAAATGCTGATGTTAATCAGATTTACCAGTGGAAGAATAAGAAATGAATTAAATGGTTAAACCTTAAAAATCTGTTGTGTAAAGAAAACAAATAATTAGAATCTATCTAAATTAATTATATTTTTAATTAATTTAAAGCGAGGATTGTTGAAATCGGTTAATGAGATAATCAAGTTTTTGAGTTAATTAAATCGACCGTTTGGAATTAGAATTGTTTATCAAGTTAATGTGTTTTGACTAAAATAGTTAAATGAATATTGTTTGAATTTAAATAAGGATTTAAAAGGGATTTAATATTTAATTTAGTTAATAAAGGGATTAACTACTAAAGTAGTTAATGTTTGAAATAAGTTATTATTTTAATTAATGATAAATTTAGGAATATATTTTTAAATGGGAATTCATTCAAAAAGTTACCGAATGTGAGATGCAAGCCAATTGAATGGTGAAAGGAAATAAACGTACTCAATTATATGAATTAAGTGAAAGGAGATTACGATAAAAGGGTTTATTATAAACCAGAGGTTTTAAGTAAGTTTCAAAGTGTTAAGACGTTAATTTTACATTAACGTTATTTGAAACCGAGATCTAGTAAAAAGGAGAATTTTAAATGAGATTTCAAAATGGGAAATTGAATATAGTTATTCGAGATAGAATTAGCCAAACATAATTATTCGGCTAAGTTGCCATTTCGTACGACTGCTAGCGTAATTCGCAGGGCTGCAGATAGCCTACGGCGGTCGGATGTTTCCTGAGGGAATCAGGCGTAACCATTGTGATCGATGCGATCTAGAGTCAAGCGAATGGAGTTAAGTCGAATATTAGTAAGTCGATAAGAGTTAAATAAGTCGAGTTAGTCAGTTGAAATAAATCAGTTAGAATAAATCAGTTAGAGTTAAATTGAATTAGAATTTTTCAAATATCGTATTTTTGAATATTAAAAGCATTAGAAGTTTTAATTTAACAAAAGTAAATCAGTTTGATTTAAAGGCCAAGTGATGCTGAATATTGAACCAGTGAACTCATTGTAGTGTCATGATTGAAACACTGTATATTTTGATAGTTAAAACATCGACTATCAAATCTGACCAATACGATTGTTGGTATGGAAAGACCGGGATCGAATTTATATTCGAAAACCATTCCGACCAACAAATACGTGAAGATCTCAGAAGAGGGTCGAGATGGAGCATTGAAGACCGTGGGTTTTCACAAACGGAAGAACCACTAATATTCTCTGCCTGGCAAGCAGAGATAAACTGTGATTCTGTCGTGATTGGAATCGACGGGTTGCAAGGACTTCTCGCTACTGATCCATGGGGTGATTCCTATATGGATGCGGTAGGAGAGTGCCTTCGGTTCATCCTGTTCCTGGATGATTTGTATGGACGGATGTCTGACAGAGTATTTCCGAAGGATCACGTACGTTGATTTCTTCAAACGTGCTATAGTTGTTGGCGGGGAGTTGCCATTCTCTAGCTTTCAGCTAGAGTATTTTTGTGGACGTCAATTAGTGATATCTGACGGATCTGACGATGTGGCATTCAAAGTGAATGGTGACCAGATGATCAGAAGTTAATTCTGGCCTCAAGCCTCATCAACCAGGAAATGACAAAAAATTGGGCAGGCAGCATGGCTATGTGGGTCGCTCCCATTAGGGTGTATGATCACCTATCTAGAGGAAATCCTATTTGCTTCTTAAATCTATGTTTCGATGCTGTCCCTTGTCGGGAGACGGTTGCTGATCCCAACCGTCGGTGATATACATTCGATACTCTCAAGCGAAATGAGGGGTCGGTCATGTGAGGGCCGGGTTGCAAGAAGTTCTTGTTGAACCCAGTGTATTCGTCTCTAGAGATACACTATCGGAAGGTGGACCCATACCTTGTCAAGTTGGAATCCAATCTCCAATAAGCGCCCGCGGTTTTTGATTGTATACTATATATGTAGAGCGTGAGATGCAAGCGTTCTACTAGATTCTATTTACTTGTATTTAGACATTATTATAATATCAGACAAGATATTGGTTTCAAACTGTTTTGGGTTATCGTAAGGTAAAAACCGTCCGTGTTTATGTGTGGATTTGGTCTTACGATTATCCTTTTCTTTTGAAAAGATTTTGAACTTTAAAAATCATGATTGGATGATTCACCCTTATTACTGTGCGAGTTTACCTCACTCTGGTTCACCAGACTGACCCGGTGTTTTGTAAATGCTCGGGTTAGGCCGGGTTGTACAGGTTCAGGTTATCGACTGCTATGAAGAGACGAGCTGGAGTTGTTCGGACGTATGATATTACTACTATTCCGCTGTGTGTTGTATATGGGAGCAGGCTATTATAACTGTCCCATGGTATGATGTACTCTGATACTGTAAGTATTTTAAAGCTTTCAATAAAGATTATATCTGTATTATATTTTGTTCCGCTGCGATGTGAGACTCTGTGTTGTGTAGTGTTTCTTCTTCTTCTTCTATTCTAATATTTCTTTCTTTCTTATCTCACCCTCTAATTTCTTTCTATTAATGATCTGGAATGTTCGATGTCTGAATGATCAACACGGTAGTTGATGTTGATTTTTCGGAGTCGAAAATCCCGGTTCGTTACAGTGGTATCAGAGCGAGGTTAAGTAATTACCTTGGCTCTGTGGCGTGACTCAGTAGAGATGGGGTTAGCAATACCCTAGATTGAGTTTGAGTGTATATATACGAGTGAACGTACTTGTAGATTTTATAAAAAATTGTTTTATATTGTGGAGATTTATTGGGTTGAGTTGTTTGTGAATTCTGGTCGATCAGTTTGATCCACTGTATCGATAGGGGTTTATAAACACTCGAATACGATGGGTCGTCACGATATGTTTTGAAAGAGGGTAAATGAAATAATTTACCCAAATTATATTTTGATATAAAGAAAATATGTATATTGGAAGTATTATAGTGTATTGGATGTGTTGGTTGGTTATAATTGAAATGGTTGTATAAATAACCAATTGGAATTCGTATAGTATAAAAGCAGATTTATTAAATCTGAAATTAAAATCGGAATTGGAATTAAAATTCCTAAAGGTGGAAAAGGGGTTTGCAAATGAACTTGGATTGGATATATGAGAATTTTAAGATCCCGGGAGATTTTAAATTGGTTTACAAGAATCGTGAATGATATTTTGAAATATATTTCAAAATGGAGGTATTTAAATATGACTTTGAATGGTTATATAGTACTGAACTCACTTTGATAGCTGGAAATAACTCTGAGGATGCTGGCCACATCATCAGTGTTCATTTCCGAGTTCTAAGTGACGGATTACTACCAAAATCTTGTTTTGAATTGCTTTGAGAAGAACGAGTTGTTTTGAATCCTGAAAAGAAATATTTGATTTTTGAAAAAACTGAATTGTTTAAAGACTCCCAGGGAAATTGTTTGAACAAAAACAAAATTAAATAGAAATTGTGAAAGCGAATATGAATTGTTTGAAGCCAATTAACTGGAGATCGAATCGGGATAAAATGTATCAAGTAGGATCAAATTTTGAATTTATGAGACATGAATCTGAAATGGTGATGGACTGGCAAGTTAAGAGTCGAAATTGATAATGGATGGAAATTAAGTTAAGAATGGAATATGGCTGGGACGCGTGAAGGATTTGGTTTTGAGGATAAAGTTGAAATTTTGTTTGGGAATGCAGTTGTATACACTGACAAGGCAGCAGACGGAAAGATATAATGATATGCCCGACAAAAAGGTACACGTTTATTTTTATATGGGTTTGGTGATTTATGAGCCTATTTAGCAAGCCGCTTGGCTGTTTCATTTTCTTTTGGATTGGAGAAGGCCTAGAAAGGCGAGTTGTGGTTGTACCGATTGAGTCATACAGAGGAGGTGCTGGCGAAATTTTTTGGAAAATTTAAGGTGTTAGAAAATTTTTCAATATTTTTGGAAATATTTATTCACAGTATTGAATTTATTTTTGTTTTAAACTAAATTAGATTTGGAAATAAAGGGATTTATAACGTTCATTCTTACCTTAGCAATTTCGAGGACGAAATTATTTTAAGGGGGGAAGAATGTAACGACCCGTGTTTTGGCACTCGAATATGTAAATTAATTTATTTAATTTAAATGTTATATTTGGAATATCGATGTGATTTAATATTTAAATCGTCGTTTTAAACGAAGTTGAACGTTATAATTTATATATAATATAAAATCGAGCTCGAAAATGGCGTGCAGTTCGTAAATTTGAGTTTTGAACTTCAATTGAGAATACAGGGTTCGATATAAGTCGGATTTCTGTGAAACAAGACACGTTGGGACCGTATTGACGATAATTTTCATATGAAAGAGAAAAATCCAAATTTCGTGTTGTAATTTGATAGTTATGGCCAAATCAAATTTTGAAATAGTCGCTATGGAAAATCGTTATTAAATTATAGGCCTTTAAAATAGCCGTTTTGCAAACGGACTCAGATTTCGACGAAATCAGTTTCGTTGGGTTCGTATCGAAAAGTTATTGTCAGACTTCGTAGTTTCAAGTGGATTTGATTTATCTGGTGACTGTGGAAAAATTAAACGTGTGTTCATTTCCGGTTTCATAAAGGAAATTTTTCATGCGACCTCGGATTGCGACGAAACTTGTCCCATTGGATCCGGAATATCGTTTTACATCAAGAACAGTTTCTTTATCAGTAGACAGAAATTGTTTGAAGTAATTTTGGCATGTTACCTCATCGCGAAGTCTCATTATAATATTATAATAGCAACCCACCATCCTTTCATTTCACCACATGGCTAAGCACCAGATCGCAGCTACCCTATATAAAATATTGGCCTAATTTATTGAAATACAGCATGCACGTTATGTCAAATAAATGAAGGCGCAGCTCCCCGGTACCATCTGCACATGCTAGTAACAGGAAATTCAGCTACCCTAAATTACGTGATGACCAAGCTACGTTACTTGCGTACCAAACCATCCTCACCGTGATGCCCACGCCTTCGCACCTATATATATGCACCAACTCATTTACTTTTTCGTTCGTCCAGCAAAGCAAAGAGAAAAGAAAAAAAATAAAAAAAAATGAAGCAACGTAACTGGAAGGACAAGAGAGGGGCGAGCAGCACGCGTTTGTGGGAACCATGCTGTAGATGATGCGTTAAACCAATGGGAAGGGGGAGTGCGTTCCAAAGAGAAGGAGAAGAGTTGTGTGAAGATGTATATACGTTGGAGCAGGTAGCAACGATGGAATGGATCGGTGGGTGGTGAGTTCCTGAAGGTTGAAGCGAAGGCTACAGGGTGGGTTTGGTTCAAACGAGAAATCCTGGAACGATAAAGATGGAAAGTCGGCCTCAAACTCTTCTAACTGTATTGCGTTAACACTTTATTTAGTTAATTAATCAACTAATTATTATGCTAATTAAAAGAGTATTAACTTAAAATGGGAAATCATGCAGGCTATTGGGGTATGAGGCTGTAGCAAGCATGGATGTGGGAGAGGAACCAATATAATCAGCTGAGATTTTTAACCACGTAATTCATGAATTTTAATTAGAATTTAATAACCACTAATTAGTTAATTAACATATATAATAAAGAATGAATTTGTGAAAGGTGACGGGGGGTTGAATCATGGCATTGTGGGATGAACGGCGTGTTGAAAGGGATACTATCATAACCGACACTGGATTTTTCAACAGAAAGGAAGACTTGGGAGTGGATAATTTGTAGATCAGCCAATTCTTTTAAACCGCATGCAGCATGAAGGATGTTGGACGAACCGAGTATCAGGAATAATCGGCACAAATATACCTAATTCAAGTAATTAAAATTAGTTTAATAATATTTTTAATCAAAGAATTAATAATAATTTATATCGTATAGATTATAATTTGTGTAACTCATGCCTATGTGATCATAATTGGACCAAACAAATCACGTTGGGACAATATCGCTGAACGCTACATTCTGGAACTGTTTGGGTAGTGCAGGAGATAGCTGGAATCTACGGTTAAATTAAACATTGTTTAATTTAACTGTAGCAACATCGTTCAACGAATCAACTCAAGGTGAGTTAAACTCACTCAGTTACCCTTTTTATATTTTATATAAATTGGGTGTTTTTATTTTGTGTGCTCTGCTTGCCAATGGTTGACTGTTTTGCTAGTTATCTGCTTATCTGTCGTTTTTAACCGATGAAATTAAACTGTGTTTAATTTCAATGAATTACCAAATCGTTATTTTTACGATTGGTTCCAATAAAGGTAACTCACCTTGGTTGTTCACGTTTATTTATAAACGTGTTTAAATGGTTGCATTATTTGAATTGCTTGTGGTTGATGTTAAATGGCCATTATTTATTGTTATCGGTTAAATAAAACTGAATGATCTGGTTTGTGATAACCGTTTGAATACAGAGAAGAACAGGTTGGAGGGATCCAACCGGATTCCTCAAATGTATTATTTATTTTCATATGCTCATATATGAACTGATCTGTTTGTGTGATTGATTTGATGGTTGATTATTGTCTGGATATTCAACATCTGTTTGGTTTAAACCAATAGGCGATATTGGTTAAGTGTTTGGCAGAGTATGGCCTTTAAAACCAATCGAGTTATAGATATTGATTCACTGTCAGGTGAATCGATAGAGTTGAGGTTATAAAATTTATTTTATAACCAGAGTTAGATTTGAATTATATTATTTGAATAAAAGTCATTTAAGAGAAATAAGAAATATTTTATTTGTTTAAGACTTTGATTTGTTATGAATTTATTTTGCAAAGCAAATGCTGATGTTAATCAGATTTACCAGTGGAAGAATAAGAAATGAATTAAATGGTTAAACCTTAAAAATCTGTTGTGTAAAGAAAACAAATAATTAGAATCTATCTAAATTAATTATATTTTTAATTAATTTAAAGCGAGGATTGTTGAAATCGGTTAATGAGATAATCAAGTTTTTGAGTTAATTAAATCGACCGTTTGGAATTAGAATTGTTTATCAAGTTAATGTGTTTTGACTAAAATAGTTAAATGAATATTGTTTGAATTTAAATAAGGATTCAAAAGGGATTTAATATTTAATTTAGTTAATAAAGGGATTAACTACTAAAGTAGTTAATGTTTGAAATAAGTTATTATTTTAATTAATGATAAATTTAGGAATATATTTTTAAATGGGAATTCATTCAAAAAGTTACCGAATGTGAGATGCAAGCCAATTGAATGGTGAAAGGAAATAAACGTACTCAATTATATGAATTAAGTGAAAGGAGATTACGATAAAAGGGTTTATTATAAACCAGAGGTTTTAAGTAAGTTTCAAAGTGTTAAGACGTTAATTTTACATTAACGTTATTTGAAACCGAGATCTAGTAAAAAGGAGAATTTTAAATGAGATTTCAAAATGGGAAACTGAATATAGTTATTCGAGATAGAATTAGCCAAACATAATTATTCGGCTAAGTTGCCATTTCGTACGACTGCTAGCGTAATTCGCAGGGCTGCAGATAGCCTACGGCGGTCGGATGTTTCCTGAGGGAATCAGGCGTAACCATTGTGATCGCTGTGATCTAGAGTCAAGCGAATGGAGTTAAGTCGAATATTAGTAAGTCGATAAGAGTTAAATAAGTCGAGTTAGTCAGTTGAAATAAATCAGTTAGAATAAATCAGTTAGAGTTAAATTGAATTAGAATTTTTCAAATATCGTATTTTTGAATATTAAAAGAATTAGAAGTTTTAATTTAACAAAAGTAAATCAGTTTGATTTAAAGGCCAAGTGATGCTGAATACTGAACCAGTGAACTCATTGGAGTGTCATGATTGAAACACTGTATATTTTGATAGTTAAAACACCGACTATCAAATCTGACCAATACGATTGTTGGTATGGAAAGACCGGGATCGAATTTATATTCGAAAACCATTCCGACCAACAAATACGTGAAGATCTCAGAAGAGGGTCGAGATGGAGCATTGAAGACCGTGGGTTTTCACAAACGGAAGAACCACTAATATTCTCTGCCTGGCAAGCAGAGATAAACTGTGATTCTGTCGTGATTGGAATCGACGGGTTGCAAGGACTTCTCGCTACTGATCCATGGGGTGATTCCTATATGGATGCGGTAGGAGAGTGCCTTCGGTTCATCCTGTTCCTGGATGATTTGTATGGACGGATGTCTGACAGAGTATTTCCGAAGGATCACGTACGTTGATTTCTTCAAACGTGCTATAGTTGTTGGCGGGGAGTTGCCATTCTCTAGCTTTCAGCTAGAGTATTTTTGTGGACGTCAATTAGTGATATCTGACGGATCTGACGATGTGGCATTCAAAGTGAATGGTGACCAGATGATCAGAAGTTAATTCTGGCCTCAAGCCTCATCAACCAGGAAATGACAAAAAATCGGGCAGGCAGCATGGCTATGTGGGTCGCTCCCATTAGGGTGTATGATCACCTATTTAGAGGAAATCCTATTTGCTTCTTAAATCTATGTTTCGATGCTGTCCCTTTTCGGGAGACGGTTGCTGATCCCAACCGTCGGTGATATGCATTCGATACTCTCAAGCGAAATGAGGGGTCGGTCATGTGAGGGCCGGGTTGCAAGAAGTTCTTGTTGAACCCAGTGTATTCGTCTCTAGAGATACACTATCGGAAGGTGGACCCATACCTTGTCAAGTTGGAATCCAATCTCCAATAAGCGCACGCGGTTTTTGATTGTATACTATATATGTAGAGCGTGAGATGCAAGCGTTCTACTAGATTCTATTTACTTGTATTTAGACATTATTATAATATCAGATAAGATATTGGTTTCAAACTGTTTTGGGTTATCGTAAGGTAAAAACCGTCCGTGTTTATGTGTGGATTTGGTCTTACGATTATCCTTTTCTTTTGAAAAGATTTTGAACTTTAAAAATCATGATTGGATGATTCACCCTTATTACTGTGTGAGTTTACCTCACTCTGGTTCACCAGACTGACCCGGTGTTTTGTAAATGCTCGGGTTAGGCCGGGTTGTACAGGTTCAGGTTATCGACTGCTATGAAGAGACGAGCTGGAGTTGTTCGGACGTATGATATTACTACTATTCCGCTGTGTGTTGTATATGGGAGCAGGCTATTATAACTGTCCCATGGTATGATGTACTCTGATACTGTAAGTATTTTAAAGCTTTCAATAAAGATTATTTCTGTATTATATTTTGTTCCGCTGCGATGTGAGACTCTGTGTTGTGTAGTGTTTCTTCTTCTTCTTCTATTCTAATATTTCTTTATTTCTTATCTCACCCTCTAATTTCTTTCTATTAATGATCTGGAATGTTCGATGTCTGAATGATCAACACGGTAGTGGATGTTGATTTTTCGGAGTCGAAAATCCCGGTTCGTTACAGATAGAATCATTTTAAAATTAGTTTCTCACTGTGAATTCAAATTAAATGCTATCGAAACTTCCTAAACCCTTCTTGGATTACTATGGAATGTCCCTAACACAGGTGTGCTTCTTCCATGTGCCTCAAGACTCCTTCCCTCTTTCAACTGTTCTCACCCCTCTCCCAAATTGATATTGCTTGGTCGTGAGCTTCATCGAGTGGTGGTGACTTGCGAATGTTAATAAGAGGATGTTTGACAATAGCTTTAACGTCTTTGGATACGAGTGGTGAGTCATTTCTTTTATTATTCTAATGTTTTTAACTATATTTTAAAGCCATTAAAATGCTTAGATCCTGATGTTACTGTTCCTGGGATCATGAATGTCGTGCCCGATGCCTCTACTATTATTAAGCCTCCTCCTATGCCAGTTGCTCTTGTCGATACTACTGTTCCTAAGCCTCCTTCGACGGGTATGTCTATTATTTCTAAGCCATTACCTGCCCCATCTAAAATGGGATGATTTGAGTACGAGCTTGGTCTCATGAGCCATCGGATATGCGATTTTCCGTTGAGAGGGGTTTCCATTATTTTTTTTGTTTCTACGGAGTGCAACGAGAGAAGACACTTGTTCTATCATATTAAGGGTGAGGGTCTTACTTTGGTTGTTGAGTGTCCTGCGGGAGAGGCGAACATGAGGATCTTCTCTGATGATGTTGGAGTTAGAAAAAACGCCTACGGTAGAAATTCTACAGCGTTTACTTCTAACCTAGCACTTATATTTTCGGGCTATATTCATGTTGAGGACAAGGGATGTACACTATTCTTCTTTCAAGAGGATATGTACATTATTTTTTGTTTTTCCAGTTGTTTTGGCATTTTACCCAACTCATGTACTTTAATATTTTAGTGTTATGTTACTTGCTATAATGAAAAGTGAACGAATCATTATAAAAACCGGTGGACATTGACAAATAAAATTGAAAATGATTTTCTTATTACTTTTAAATAACAAAAACATGATTATCTAAGTAATAAAACCATATCAAATCATATTAGTAACTATTTCCAAATATTGGTATTTTATTGATTTAGTTATTTCAGTTTTTTCTTATATTCTCTGATCGAGCATATATACTTCAAGACTTCTTTTATATTATCACTAATATTCTTCCCCAGTGTCCATCACTAAATTTCAAAAGAAATATAATTTTTAATTAATTTAAATCTTTTAAATTCTGTGAATAAAAGCGCTTAAATTTCAAGGTTATTGCAGGTTCCAATAAGACTGCTTCATGGTTGAGGTGCAGAGAGTGAGGGTCCTATCCTCGATGAAAAGTAATAAATAATCTAGTTAGCCACTAAGCTTAAGATTTTACTTTTCCATTAAAACTTAGTGTATCATTAAAGTCAAATAGCCCAGTAGAAAGCCAAGGCAAGATGGGAGTTGGGACAAGAAGTCAGGCAACCAACCCAATGCTGGCTAAGAAAAAGAACAGAAATGTCCTCTATAATGCAAAGATTAGAGGAGCACCTAGCCTAGATGTAGAAACTAAATTCATAGTAAAAAGATGCACTAGGAGCAATCAGTATACATAGAGCACAGAAAACATGCAGTATGCGACCCTAGAAGCTTTTTAAGTGTCACAAATTGTTGTTATACAAGCGATATATGATACTAATAGGAATTTTAATTGGATTTAATTGTTTTTTAAGCTTCGAGTAGTTTTGAGCTTCATTATAGGGTAGTAATGGAGGGTTAGCCATTAGATAGCCAGAAATGGTGGAATTTTGAATTAAAAGGAAAGAATGGGTAAGAGATTAATAACGATCTTGACCCTTAAATTGCTCTCTAATCTCTCTTTTATTTCCTCTATCCAACCACATTTTAGATTTCATTGCTATTCCTCCATACTAGGTCAGTACCCCTCTTCCAAACATACGCATATATGGTGTGTGTGTGTCTATGTGTGTGTGTGTCTATATATATATAAGGGTTTCGCTACACCTTTTATATTGCACGTTAACTCTCACAACTAATCTCCATTACTCATTTCCCTATTCATTTTCTTTCTTCCCACTATGAAATAATATTGAAACGGAAAGAGAGAAAATAAATGAAGAAATAGGTGGTGGAGATTAAGGGTGAGAGTTCACGTGCAGTATAAGAGTTGTAGTGGAACCCTTCTCGTATATGTATATGTATATGTATATAATATATATATACACACACACACACGAACAAAATACAATATTGATTTTATTTTAAAAGACACTTTGAAAAAGTTCTAGAAAAATTTAGACTACATAGATCCAATAAGATCAAAGATAGAATATATTTCTTGAAATTAACTAAGTTACTCCGCTATGTGCTGATCCATTTCCAGCAATGGCATCCGAACCATACAAGCATATGGAAATGAAGTTTGATCAGGAATTTATAAACCCTAGGTTGCATTCTGTGTCTTTACATAAACTAGAATATGCATAGTGTAATTTATTGATTTAAATTTTCGACAGGAAAGGCAAAATAAAGAATCCACCTCCAAGCAGTTCGACTATAAGACTCATAAAATTAAGTTAGGGGAAGAATCAGAACATGTATTCATTACACACAGAACAACTTTTATTAAAGGAGTAGACCGCAAGCTCGACTATGGTTACATTTCAAAGGTAACTATTTAAAATTTTGTAAGATTACACTCTCATATTTTTACCAACTCAAAGTAGTTTGGGTTGGACTTATAAAGAGGATGTCGTAGAAACTATCAGCGAACACATTTCTCCATGTTGTTGTATGAGTAGGTAGCAGCATGTCTGTTTGGAGAAATATTTAACATTTACGTACATTATACATGGGCAATTAATGTTAAGCGCACATAAACACTACAATGAATGCTTAACTTATTATACGATTTTAACGTTGTTTCTTCTTTTCTTTGTACAACGCAGAGAACAATAAAAGGGATACGATATAGGTTGTTTGAGTCTAAAAATTGATAAATTAAGATCAAAAGTTGATTTCTTGCAAAATGCTAAAAGCTTAAGAATGTGAAGAGAAGAATGTAGGGGATGAGTAAATATTTATTTTTGCGTTGTATATTGATATGTCACGTGTTATTAACAGATTTGACTGGAATGTATTATTCATAGTGTTGTGCTTCGATGATTTTGGACTTGGCTGATATCTTTATGACATTATTTGTTCAATGAATTCTGCAATTTTGTATATTTATAAAATGATTGTGGTATATTTCTATATTATAGTGTTTTTCGATGTGAATTTAGTTGAAATACTTGAAGTTACGTGGATGTATGATCTGCTAGATGGAAACACAGTGGAAGTGCTGCAAAAATACTTTTGAAACAACATTTGTATGGCGTCGTCATAGTTAGTAAAATCAAATTTGACATTTTAAAATGGAATCATTACGGTGTCTACGTAACATAAATATGGATAATGTGGCATTGTCACATCATCTGCATGGCATCAATAAAATGATGTTGCTTAGAGCATCTCCAGCAGTGTAAGGAGAAGCATAAACGGGGATTCTCCACGTTCGAACTTGCCTCCCCACGCTCCAGCAGTGCGAGTTTGAGCGCGGGAAGGCCATTCAAACGGGGAAATTCTCATTTAATTTTTTTCTGTGGCGATCCGTAGACGGGGAAATGAAACTCGTCTTCTCCATAAACGGTTTTCATAATCCGTTTATGTTTTGAACGGATTTCAGAAATCCTTTTGTGTTTTAAATGGTTTTCATAAACCGTTATTTTTTTCCCTTTTATATTTGGATGTTGAAAGTATACTTTTATGTTTTTAAGATACATTAGGGTTTGAAGAAGTGATGAATGCTTAAATATTTTAATTTGAATAAAATTAGTTTAAATTAAGGTAATATATTTACACTATTATTTGTTTCTGCATATAGTTTACTTTGTTGTTTATATTACTCAATTTTAGTATTGTAATAACTCGGAAATCCGAGCCACTTTAAAATTTTTATTTTGGCAATTTTAGTGAATTTTGATTATTTAAAATGATTTATTTTAAATAATAACGACGAAAAATTTATTTTGAATAGAAATAGAAAGTATATATTTATATACGTCGTCGTTAGAATATAAATAATTATTTATAATTATAAAAGGAATTGGAAATGGTGCGGTAGTTCGATAATTCGATTTCAAATTTCAATTGAACATACCGGTTGCAAAACAAACCGGATTTTAACGTAACCAAAAATATTAGAATCTATTTGAGAATATTTTTCCAACGAATCCGAAAAATTGAAATTTCATAACGGGGATAAAAAGTTATGCTCAGTTGAAAATTTAGAATAGTCGCTATGGAATTCTAGCCCTTAAAAATGGAAATTTTGCAAACGACCTCGGATTTCGACGAAACCACTTTTGTTGGATCCGCGATGTCAAATTAATGCTAGATTTCAAAATTCGTAATTTTTCGAATCAATATGTGAGCGAGACATAGGAAAACGTGTTTGACCAGTTTTAGTTGATTTTAATCGACTGGAAAATGGCTATTTTTCAAACGGTCTTAGAATTTGACGAAACTAGTTTTTTAGGACCGTATCGTCAATACGAAGCTAGAAAATATTTTTCTGGAATTTTTCGAGTTAGTATGTGGCCCCAGTAAATTGAAATGCGCGTTCAAATTCAATATATAGAGTTATATGTTGATTTTGACAAAAACTAATCGAAACGATCGAATCAGCCATCGTGACATATCTCATTGTGTTCGGAATGGGGGTAATTAGCTGTGGACGACGGTCGGTGGGCCTCGATTGGAGTCCAAACAAAAAGTTAACCCTTTTTGAAAATAAATTAAGAATATATATAATTTTATAACCCCCCCCCCATATCCTTCTTCACCCCCCCTTTAGTTCAGAAATCAAAATAAAGAAAAAAAAGGTAGGAGCTGCGCCTCCAGGAGGGCGCGCCGCCCACCGCGCCACCAACGGTCACCCCCCCCCCCCACTCCAGCCTCCGCGTCTCCGTCATCCCTCCTCATGCTCGACCTAGCCCGCGAACCTATCAGCCCCGACGCAGTCAAGCGCGACCCCTCCAAACCCTAAAACCGCCGACCCACCCTCCCCCCCCAAACCACCTCGCGCGAGACCCCCGACCCCACTTCGACTCCCTCTCCTCCCTGAGACGCAGAGCCGAAGACCAGGCCCCCTCGAGCACCCCGCCGGCAGCAAACCTCCCCCACCCCCCCCCCCCCCCAACCCCCCCGCCCTCCATCTTCGTCGTTTAACTGTAAGTCTTCCTCTGATTTATTCTTGAATAAAATTTAGTTTTTATTTTATTTTATTTATATAACGTAAAGTTTTGATCTTTAGATTAGGAGAAAAATATGATTCTTATTTTGAATTGAATCGAAGAGTTTAGATTTTTGTATGTAAAAAGGTAAGATCTTTATAAATATAAAGATGAAATTTTTATATAGAGAAAGACGATATTTTTATATAGTGAAAGATCAAAATTTTATAGAGAAGAAAGCATTTAAAAATATACTTTACAGTATTAAAAATATGATTTTTATATAATAGAGAATATAAAAATATGATCTTTATATACGTAGTGTAATAAAAATTTGATTTTTATTATATATATGTTGAAATAAAAATGTGATTTTCATATACATAGCAACAATATAAAAATGTGATTTTTATATATATAGCAACAATATAAAAATGTGATTTTTATATATGTAGTGGCTACGGACGACAAAATTGACAAAAGGCGAGCACGACGAAGACTTCTACGTATGAAGAGTCGTGATGTTTGGTATAGCTTGGGTGAGAACTTCTCACTTTTAATTTAATTTTCTAGTTAAAATATATACTAGGATGTAGACGGTGTTTAGTAGCACCCGACACCCGTCGTCCACAGACCATGGACGGCTTGTATGCTTATTTGTTTGATTTTGATGTGTAGTTGATTGTGTGATGTGATGTGAAATGAAATAAAATATTTTATAGTGGAAAATATTTTATAGTTAAAAATAGAATTTTTAACGTGTATTTAAAATAAATTAATATAAACAAATCGAACGATTTATTTATATATACACATTTGACTGATATTGATTGGGACGATAAATTTTACACATCGCCCAACTGCACAAATAAAATCTGTGTTTGATTGTTTGAAACCCCACACGGGTATTGGGATGATATATGACATGCACTAATCCCAATAATTAGTTGTATGTCGATCGATTGATTGACAGACTGTTATAAGCGTTGAATATTTATATTTGATGCTTATACAGTGTAGAATGCACTTTGGATGATGGCTGATTATTTGTCATTGTTGATACATACATGCGTTGTATGGAAGTCCATAGAAATAAAATCTATGGTAATTGATTGGGCCTCATTTCAGTTTTGAAATAGAATATTTGAAGAGAACTATTTGAATAAAAGATTTGAATAGAAATATTTGAAAAAGAAATATTTTAAATAGAATATTTGAAAATAGAAATATATGAAGCCGTGTAGATTAGATTGATGCCATTTTGACGTGAACGATATTTATATCGATTTTATTCATTTTATAATGAATATCGAAAGTGATTTCAAAATATGATATTTTAAAAAGAATTGGAATTCGAATTGAAATTGAATAGAAATGAATTCGAATTGAAATTGAATAGAAATAAATTCAAATTGAAATTGAATAGAAATAAATTCGAATTGAAATTGAATAGAATTGAATAGAAATGAATCCGAATTGAAATTGAATAGAAATGAATTCGAATTGAAATTGAATAGAAATGAATTCGAATTGAAATTGAATTGAATTGAAAACGAACTGAAATTGAATTAAAAATCGATTTGAATTAAAATCAATTTGAAAAGAATTCAAAACAAATTTATAAGGAAAAATTCAATTTTGATTTGAATTTGAAAAAAAGTTGAAATCGTTTTGAAAACGAATTTAAAACGATTTATGTAATACGTTTTAAAAGGAAATCGACGAAGTACATATTATATATATAATATAATGGCCTGAATAGAACACATCGCGCCACGGTAGTTCATGAATTTCGACCATTGATTTCGAATGGATATTACGGGAGATCCGACCGTCGGATTCTCTTAAAACCGGAACCGTTGGGTTTGTATTGAAAAGAGCTTTCTAACGAATATTAGAAATTAGAAATCTAACGGTTGGATTTGGAATTATGTCCAAATCAAATTTGGAAAAGGTCGCTGTAAGTGTAGTTCGATGGCCGTTGATGGAAATCGACTGTACGGGCCTTGATAAAATTATTAAAAATATCAATAATTTGTGTAAAATCGTAAGAAATGATTTGGGAAGAATTGGGATGAAAAACTCCATATTTGAAAAGATAAAAATAGATTTTTATCGAAATGAACTAGTTTTGAACTAGAATTATAATTCTATTTATTTTTATATAAATAAATTGAATTTGAAAAGGGTTTTAAAAGTAACCAGAATTTCCAATAATTGAATTGGAATGGATTTGAATCGAAATTGTGTTTGGAATATTTCGATGTTGGATTTCGTGATGATACAGATATTGTTATGGGAATTTGAAAGATATATTTATATTGTTATTTCCAATACGATATTTGTTGGTCGTAGAATTTGATATTGAATATAAGCCGATATATTTTCTATTCAGAGCCTTGTATTTAATATCAAATGTGTTTTGGGTTTGTTGTGAATGGTGTCTTCATTAACACTGTTCTTAAGCCCAGTTGAGAAAAAGATTAAATCTTTTTATTTAGATTTAATGAAGTGTACCTATTAAATAATATTTAATTGGAATTGAATTGGTATTGATTTTTGGGTTTATCGTGAACAGTGTTTTAAATAACACATGCTCTTTAACCCGATAATTAATGGAATGTGATTTTGAGTTTATCGTGAACCGTGTTTTAAATGACACTGATTCTTTAACCCAGTTAAAGCTTAAAACTAAGTGGAGTTTTAATGAATCTTTAATTGGATTGAAAAGATTGAGAATGGAGTATCACCAGTTTTACTCCAGGCGATAGTAAAATCTTTAATTAGATTTGAATGTGAAATGGTAATTGAATTTACCGATAACACCGTGGTGTTAGATATGAAGTATTACCAGTTTTACACAATGGGATGAATAGGTTGGGATTGGGAAATAAATGATTACTTCGGTGTGGTTCGCTGATCCCATCTAGTTTGAATTGATATTCAAAGAGGATTAAAAAATAAATTAGAAGAATTTATCTTTGATAAAATTAATGGGAACCTTTCTCAAAGTATAAGAATATTTGAATAAAAGAATATTCTGAATTGGAATGAGGCGTATGTTGTGTTTGTGTAACACTTGTTTATTATATACGCGAGTTATTCAGAAAGACCTGGTCTGTCCCATTCTGAATAACTGATTCGACGTGGTGTCGAAGATGAAGACGGTGGTTGAAGACCGGAGGTCTTCACGTCGTTTGGATAATTACGGATGATCTTGATTGGGCCGTACACCCAAGAGGAGGGAATCAGTTAGTGGTCGTTCAGACGTACTTGGAGATCGATGGATATGTGGGGTACTAGGTGCCTCCGGTTTCGTTCAGACCCAGAACGACCTTGTAAATGGACTGTGTGTCTGACATTGGACTTTAGTCTGTGTGATTGATTTCTATTAAATATATATCTGTTTGGCGGCGGAGAATTTATTCTCTTGCTTAACTCCCTTCTCTGAGACGTACGAGCTTAGAGGTTATATATCGATGGATATCAAACGCATGGAGTGAATTTCCTGTGTGGCATGCCTAAGTGGCAGATGATCAAGGCTTCTGTTGAAAAGCAAAGTCTTGTGGTTGATGTTCAAAGCACGGCCTGTGTGGCGTAGCTTTGTGTAACGTTGATTCGCGAGCCTCACACCCCGATGGTGAACCAAAAACGGGAGAGAACCTCAGGGAGGACATGCGTTTCTTTCTAGTTAGAAGTGGCGTCAGTGGTTTTACACGCCCTGACGAGTTTGACTTATGTGGTTGTTGCTGTTGCGAGGCGCCTCGGTTAGATCGGATGATCCGGGTCCGATGGAGTCATTTTTTGGCTCATTTACACCCCAAAGGGCGGCGAAACGCATTGTTCAGGCACTATAATCCACATCGAGTGGACCGGCCCTGTCGCTCCATGGGGTAGTTGCGACTGTTCCTGTGGCTCGGGCTACAGAGTCTCGAATCGGTTGAGGACGATCCCTGGCCTCGGTTCACAGATAGAAATCCAACTTCCAATACGTGACGTTTCGATTTCAGTTGTAATCCTATATATGGCGACATAGTGGGAAGGGGCGCTCATGCCGTCTATGATTGATACTTATGAATTGAAGTTGTTTTATACACTATGCACTTATAATAGTATCAAATGATTTGTTTTAAACGTATCAAGCATTCTTGGCTATTATAAGGTAAAAACCCTATCCTTCGGCTTGCGTTGCATTGTGTGATGGAACCTGGGTCTTATAATAGCTTCATTTTTCTTTATTTAGCATTGCGCTGTTTGTTTTATGCACTGGTATTCTTGGGAGGAAACTCGTTCCGTGTTATACGGCGTGGTCCCTTGATTTACCTAACTTTAAAAATAAAGATTAATAACTATTTTAGTTCTCACACCAGCCCCATGACTGACCTGGAGTTTATTGTTTTAACCTAAACTCTGGGTGCCCTTATTTTGACACGGGCAGCTAGTAGTTTTGGTTTTTCAGATTTATATTCACATGATCCTGATTTACAGCTGGAACGATACTCGGAAATGTAACATCCCAGAATTTTAGCGGTTTAATAATTTATTAATAAACGATAATTGAACGTATTAATTATAATATAATTATAATCGAGCTCGAAATGGCGCGGCAGTTCGTAATTTGGCGATTCGAACTTTAAAAGAATATACAGAAGTCGTTTTAACTCGGATTTCTGTGAAACAAGAAATGTTAGGAGCTGGTGAAGTATATTTTTCTAGTGAAAGTGAAAAATGGAGATTTCGTCGTATAGATTGCAAGATATGTCCAAATCAAATTTCCAAATAGTCGCTATAGAATCGTTTATCGACCGTAACGGTTTATTTAATATAACTACCTACTGGTTTCGAAATTGAACAAGGTTCTTTTGGGACGTAGTGATAATTTAATTTTTAAAATTTTACTGTAATTTTTAATTAATTTAATAAGCAACTTTTTATTTGGAGTATTTTGCACCCTATATCGATATTTCGGGGTTTCGCAATATATAAGTTGATCTACCGATATTATTATATTTTTGAGATCGTGGCACCTCACTAGACACGACCGTATCTTTATTTTCGTCAGTAGCAAATTCAATCAACATCAGAATGTTGAGGGTCACAGTCCCCTCTCATTGAAAACAAATGTATTCTTTGAAAAGGTTATAAATAAGTGCGGGGAAACATCCATACAACCACAAGAGATAAAACCAAAGAAAAAGGAAGAAGCCAAGCAAATTCATGGGTGTTTTCAAAATTTACAGGGGTTTGCGAAATCAACGAAATGAGAATGTGTATAAGTGGACATATTCTCTAATGTACACACATGAATGAATTAGCTACAATACATTAAATAAAGAAACCAACACATAGATACAGCAAATGGACAAATGGACATATATATTTTTTTTATCTAAATCCCATATGTTGTTACACACTTACACTGTTTCACGAATTGATACACATATATATAAAGATATATATTTCCCATCCTACCCTGTAGCCTTCATTTCTTCACGTCTACTACCTTATAGACTCATGCAGACTTACGGCAAATACTTCATGACTAAGCCTACCAACGCCACTCTGTTTTGAATAGAAATCACCCATGCCGAACCCTGTACTAAGGCCCATGCCTGTGACATTAAACAACAGCTACATCTTGGAAATTTAAACTACTCTGTTCTGAAGCACAGAGATGAGTATGACTGAATAAAGATGAAGTGAAGGCTCCATGAAGTCTCAAATCGAATCCTACATCTTTCCAGCTATAAGCCTATACTCTAATCAAATCTAATTAAAAGAAAAACACATGCATTCCTGTCTACAAACATTTCATGGCCAACTTTCCATATGAGTTGTCACCATTCAGAGTAAATCCTACCCTAATACTTCAGTATAAAGGAAGATAGACTTACGTCTTTCCTACCTAAAACTTCATGTTAAGGAAATCAAGCCGACAACACATCCTTTCAAGCATACCCTGAAAAGAAAAAATTCACATGCCTAAGAACAGAATGCAGTGCTACCCTATTCTACTGAGTACCCGAATACGTAAGGGCCAAGGATTTTCATGCTATAAATACTAGCTTATTATTTGGTTGCTCACACCACCGCAAGCTTCCAGTGGTGACCCATACCCTTTTAAAATCCAAAACCAAACCAATAACAATTCATAAATCCAAATAAAGATATATTTGCACTCTGGCGTACCGCTCTTCGCACTTGTATGACATTTTCTGGGTTTTAACGATAGTTCGGGTGTGTTGGTTTATGAACCGTCATCTAGGGTTCGGTTAGTAGGGGGTTGAAGCGATGGTGTCTAAATCAAGCATTGGATCTAAGTTGTAGGGTGATTTCGCATATCGTATGAGCTTTATTGTTGAACTCGGTGATCAAATTTTTCGGAGATCCTGTAGATGGCATCGAAGTCGCCTATGGCACTTGGGTTTCGAGCCTTGTGCTTGGGTGGTTGGAAGGGAGAAGTGTGGATGCGGAGTTGAGTAATAACGTTTGTTTTGGATTTCGTGAGGAACCGAGGGAGTGGAAGACGAACGAAGAGGCAGTTTCTTTTTCTGGAGTTCGGATTGTTTTGAGAGGAGCAACAGAAGTTTAGGGGAAGAAGCAACGCTGGGCCGGTGTATATTGGGGAAGATTTGGGCCGGGTTGGTTTGGTAAAGCCCAAAACTATTTAAAATCAAGTTTATTTAATTTAAAATATACACCATCTTGTTAATGCGATATCTCATTCATACTACATCAGAATTTCGAATGGTCAGATCCGTTGGGATCGTACGGAAGAGAGCTACACCATGGAACTGACCGGGAATGAATTGGAGCTCGTTTGGATTTATGGGGAAATTAAACGTCTGAATCAAATCATTGACCAATTATCGTTATTCAACGATAAACAGTCCAATGTGAGTAACTCTCCCTAACTCTGATAAATTTATATTCCTATAAAGTATTTTTAGAATTGAAATTATTGGTTGTTTTGTTGTGTGTTGGCTGTTTGGTTGAACTGCTAGTCAGTTGGCTGAAATTATCGATAACGATATATATAAGTCGTATCGAAATATTGACTCTGTTTATCAGAATATTTTATATTTGTGTTGACTGACATCTGTGGATGCAGGGAAACAGGTCGGAGGGACCCAACTGGGTTTCTCAACAATTATTTTACTGTATTTATATATTGTGTTATACGATGTGATATGAAACCTATTGTTGATTTTGTATGGTTGAATGATACCGATCAATGTTATATGGTACGTTAAATACCATAAGGAATACTGGAATGTTAAAAAGGAAATTTTCAATGTTATAGTGAAAAAGAAATATTTATAAAATCAAAAGATTTTATAAAAAGAAAACTATTTATTTCGGAAATAAATAGATTAAAAAGGAATATTTATTTGTAAATCAAATAGACAGAATAGAAAGACGAAATATTTGTAAATAAATTGATTTTAAAAGGAATACTGGAAAAGTGATTAGTATTGTAGAAAAGAAGAATTTTACATTTGAAGGATTTAGACCCGTGCTTCGCACACGGGTATAACGTGTTATGAAATTAAAGCAAAGTTTTAAAATAGAATCCATCCCGACCAATAGATTGAGAAGATAAATTTATAAATAATATTTTATAAAGTAAGTAAGATGTTTATGATTGTATAAATAGGATATATAAGTCAAGACTTATATAGAGAAGTAAAAGTCGATTTCAACATCGATATTTAAAAACTGAATAAACCTAGAGTTAACTAGATAGGGTTAATCAAATTAGAATTAATTGAATATATGTTATTCAATTAGAGTTGATCAAATATTGTTATTAGAGGTAGAGTTAGTCAAATATAGTTATTCAGAAAGAGTTGCCATTTCGTACGACTGCTAGCGTAATTCGCAGGGCTGTAGATAGCCTACGGCGGTCGGATGTTTCCTGAGGGAATCAGGCGTAACCATTGTGATCGCTGCGATCTAGAGTCAAGCGAATGGTGTTAAATCAAATAGTAGTAAATCGAATTGAGTTAATTAAGACGAGTTAGTCAAGTTGAGACAATTAAGTTGAGTTAAATAAGTCGAGTCAGTCGAGTTAGAGTTAATCGATCAGAGTAGATCAGTTAGAGTTAACCAGTTAGAGTTAATCAGCTAGAGTTAACCAATTATGGTAAATCAATTAGGGTAAATCAATTGGAGTTATATCGAATTAGAGTTATTCGAATGGAACTAATCAAGTGCGAGGTAGTCGAGTATTAGTAGGTTGAATAGAGTTAGTAAAAAGGAAGTAATCGAATATCGTTTATTCGAAGTAGAATTATCGAGTATCACTTATTGAAGCAGAGTATCAAATATAGTTGATTCGAGAAGAGTAATCGAATATAAGTTATTCGAAGTGTATTAAAGAATTTGAAAGGTGAGCTTTATCTATTTCGAGATTAGAAATGTCGTTCAGTTAAGGTCTGAGAGGTAATTATACCCCAACTTGATTGACTTCATTTTGAACGAAGAAGTGGTTAAGGTTCGATAGTGAAAGTTGGTTAAGAAATTGAGTTAATAACCGTGATGGTTTAAATTGGCTTAGTGATGTTTATTTTAAAACATCTGTTGAAATCAAATGTATAAATTTTGGTAATATTTTCCAAATATAATCAGAAATGTTTTCTAATCATAGAAAATGAAACGTTGATGAGAAAGAATACTGGAATGTCAGTAATACGTGTAACAGAGATGGAAATGTTTTCCAATGATTGATGATGTATATTTTTCTAAATTTAGAAAATAAGCAATTTCAAATATATAGAAATGGGGAAATGGATAAATTAAAGATAATTTTATAGAAAGAGATAAATGTGGAATGTTGATTTATCGATAGAGTTTCCATCTGGAAATAATATCGTTGGTTACACACCTGTTTTTCTTTGATAGTTAAATCACCGACTATCGAAGTTTCTGACCATTTTTACGTCGTCAATACGGAGAGACCGGGATCAGATTTATTATCTGAAAACCACTCTGTATGGACGTTAGTGTTGCAATCAAATATTGAAGACGGAGTTGTGCAAGGGCTATCCTATTTACAGAATAGTGCCTTCGGTTTGTCCAATCCCAGGACAAATGTGAATGGACGAATGTCTGACAGAGTATATCTAACGGATCGCGTAAGTTGATCTCTTCAAACGTACTTACGTTTGGTGGCGGAGGAATTCGTTTCTCTTAGCTTTATACCCGTGGTATTTTTGAGGAAATCAATTTGTGATTTGGCGGGTATGACGATGTGGCATTCAACGAGAATGGTGGTCAAGTGTTTCAGAAGATACGTAATGACCTCAAGCCTCATCAACCAGGAAATGACAGAAATCGGGCAGGCAGCATGGCTATGTGGGTCGCACCCATTAGGGTGTATATCACCTATCTAGAGAAAATCCATTTCATTCTATTGTCTATTTCGATGCTGTCCCTTTTCGGGAAGACGGTGGGTAGCTTCCAACCGTTGGTGATATACATTCGATACACTCAAGCGAAATGAGTGGTCGATCATGTGCGGGCCGGGTTGCAAGATGTTCTTGTTGAACCCAGTGTATTTGCCTCTAGAGATACACGGTCGGCAGGTGGTCCCATACCTTGTCAAGGTCGGAGTCCAATCTCCAATAAGAGCCTGCGATTTTTATTTGTATACTATATATGTGGAGCGTGAGATGCAAGCGTTCTGCTAGATTTTAATTACTTGTGATTAGACATTATCATAATATCAGAAAAGTATTGATTTCAAAACTGTTTTGGGTTATCGTAAGGTAAAAACCATCCGTGTTTATGTGTGGATCGGTCTTACGATTATCTTTTCTTTTGAAAAGAATTTGAAAAGTTAAACCGATGATTTGAGTTTACTCACACCAGTCCCATGACTGACCCAGGGTTTATTTTCTTTTGTTTTCCCTAAACTCTTGGGTGCCCAAATTTGTACGGGCAGTCAAGTAGTCGGGATTTTACAGATATACTTGGAGCAGCTTGAAGCAGGAGGCTTCAGGGTCATATAGTCATTGTTATTTCCGCTGTGTGTAAGTGTTGTACTCTGATAATGTGTTGCATATATATACTGTTTTATTTCAAAGTTATGTTATATATATATATATATTTTATTCGTTCCGCTGTGAGATTCGTATTACTCTGATTTTGTTCTATAGTGATCTTCTTCTTCTTCTATTCTAATTTTCTATCTTATCCATTCTCACCCTCTAACTTCTTTCTATTAATGACCAGGTATTTTCGATGTTCGAATAGTCAACATGGCAGTTTTTGTGTTGATGTTCGGAGTCGAAAACCCCGGGTCGTTACAGTGGTATCAGAGCTGAAGGTTAAGTGATTACCTTGGCTCTGTGGCGTGACTCAGTAGAGATGGGGTTAGTAATGCCCTAGATTGAGTTTGAGTGTATATATACGAGTGAACGTATTTGTAGATTTTATATATATATATATATATATAAATTGTTTTATATTGTGTAGATTTATTGGTTGAGTTGTTTGTGGATTCTGGTCGATCAGTTTGATCCACTGTATCGATAGGGGTTTCCAAACACTCATGTACGATGAACCGACACAGTATGTTTTGAAAGAGGGTAAATGAAATAATTTTACCCAAAATATATTTTGATATAAAAGAAAAGTATATCTTGGAATTATTATCATATATTGGATGTGTTGGTTGATCATAATTGAAATGGTTATATAAATAACCAATTTGAGCTCATATAATATGAAAACAGATTAGTTAAATCTGAATTAAATCAGAATTGGAATTAAAATTATGAAAACTGGGAAAAGTGTTCATAAAGGGATTGGAGTTAAGTATAGGAAAATTTTAAGATCCTAGAAGATTTTAAATTGTTTACAAGCTTTATGAATGGTATTTTGAAATAATTTCAAATAGAATCTGTTTGAATATGACTTTGGAAAAGTGGTACAGTACTGAACTCACTTCAGTAGTTGGGAAATAACTCTGATGATGCTCGCCACATCATCAGTGTTCATTTTCGAGTTGTACGTGACGGATTACTACCAAAGATTTTGTGTTGAATTGTTTGAGGAAACAAGTTGTTTTGAATTGCTATATATATATATATATACGATTTCAAATTAATTTAAAATAAAACCTAGGAATTTGAAATTTAATTTTAAGAGAGAACAATAAAATTAATAAACCGATTTAAAATCAATTTGAAAAAATGAGGAGATATGCAGCAGAGCGTATGAGTTGAAAATAAAATTGGAGTGATGGGCTGTCCCAAAAATAGTGGACCGGTCGCTTGGAATAATCATGGAAAGTTGGGTACGACATAAGGGTTAAAGGTCTGTAGAGGACTATGTTGAGCAAATGTGAAGTGTAAGGTTTCAACCAAGTAGGTTGAGTGAAGTTAGAAGAATTATAGTATCTTTTCTGCTTAGCAATTTCGAGGATGAAATTATTTTAAGAGGGAAGGAATGTAACGTCCCAGAATTTTAGCGGTTTAATAATTTATTAATAAACGATAATTGAACGTATTAATTATAATATAATTTTAATCGAGCTCGAAATGGCGCGGCAGTTCGTAATTTGGTGATTCGAACTTTAAAAGAATATACAGAAGTCGTTTTAACTCGGATTTCTGTGAAACAAGAAATGTTAGGAGCTGGTGAAGTATATTTTTCTAGTGAAAGTGAAAAATGGAGATTTCGTCGTATAGATTGCAAGATATGTCCAAATCAAATTTCCAAATAGTCGCTATAGAATCGTTTATCGACCGTAACGGTTTATTTAATATAACTACCTACTGGTTTCGAAATTGAACAAGGTTCTTTTGGGACGTAGTGATAATTTAATTTTTAAAATTTTACTGTAATTTTTAATTAATTTAATAAGCAACTTTTTATTTGGAGTATTTTGCACCCTATATCGATATTTCGGGGTTTCGCAATATATAAGTTGATCTACCGATATTATTATATTTTTGAGATCGTGGCACCTCACTGGACACGACCGTATCTTTATTTTCGTCAGTAGCAGATTCAATCAACATCAGAATGTTGAGGGTCACAGTCCCCTCTCATTGAAAACAAATGTATTCTTTGAAAAGGTTATAAATAAGTGCGGGGAAACATCCATACAACCACAAGAGATAAAACCAAAGAAAAAGGAAGAAGCCAAGCAAATTCATGGGTGTTTTCAAAATTTACAGGGGTTTGCGAAATCAACGAAATGTGAATGTGTATAAGTGGACATATTCTCTAATGTACACACATGAATGAATTAGCTACAATACATTAAATAAAGAACACATAGATACAGCAAATGGACAAATGGACATATATTTTTTTTATCTAAATCCCATATGTTGTTACACACTTACACTGTTTCACGAATTGATACACATATATATAAAGATATATATTTCCCATCCTACCCTGTAGCCTTCATTTCTTCACGTCTACTACCTTATAGACTCATGCAGACTTACGGCAAATACTTCATGACTAAGCCTACCAATGCCACTCTGTTTTGAATAGAAATCACCCATGCCGAACCCTGTACTAAGGCCCATGCCTGTGACATTAAACAACAGCTACATCTTGGAAATTTAAACTACTCTGTTCAGAAGCACAGAGATGAGTATGACTGAATAAAGATGAAGTGAAGGCTCCATGAAGTCTCAAATCGAGTCCTACATCTTTCCAGCTATAAGCCTATACTCTAATCAAATCTAATTGAAAGAAAAACACATGCATTCCTGTCTACAAACATTTCATGGCCAACTTTCCATATGAGTTGTCACCATTCAGAGTAAATCCTACCCTAATACTTCAGTATAAAGGAAGATAGACTTACGTCTTTCCTACCTAAAACTTCATGTTAAGGAAATCAAGCCGACAACACATCCTTTCAAGCATACCCTGAAAAGAAAAAATTCACATGCCTAAGAACAGAATGCAGTGCTACCCTATTCTACTGAGTACCCGAATACGTAAGGGCCAAGGATTTTCATGCTATAAATACTAGCTTATTCTTTGGTTGCTCACACCACCGCAAGCTTCCAGTGGTGACCCATACCCTTTTAAAATCCAAAACCAAACCAATAACAATTCATAAATCCAAATAAAGATATATTTGCACTCCGGCGTACCGCTCTTCGCACTTGTATGACATTTTCTGGGTTTTAACGATAGTTCGGGTGTGTTGGTTTATGAACCGTCATCTAGGGTTCGGTTAGTAGGGGGTTGAAGCGATGGTGTCTAAATCAAGCATTGGATCTAAGTTGTAGGGTGATTTCGCATATCGTATGAGCTTTATTGTTGAACTCGGTGATCAAATTTTTCGGAGATCCTGTAGATGGCATCGAAGTCGCCTATGGCACTTGGGTTTCGAGCCTTGTGCTTGGGTGGTTGGAAGGGAGAAGTGTGGATGCGGAGCTGAGTAATAACGTTTGTTTTGGATTTCGTGAGGAACCGAGGGAGTGGAAGACGAACGAAGAGGCAGTTTCTTTTTCTGGAGTTCGGATTGTTTTGAGAGGAGCAACAGAAGTTTAGGGGAAGAAGCAACGCTGGGCCGGTGTATATTGGGGAAGATTTGGGCCGGGTTGGTTTGGTAAAGCCCAAAACTATTTAAAATCAAGTTTATTTAATTTAAAATATACACCATCTTGTTAATGCGATATCTCATTCATACTACATCAGAATTTCGAATGGTCAGATCCGTTGGGATCGTACGGAAGAGAGCTACACCATGGAACTGACCGAGAATGAATTGGAGCTCGTTTGGATTTATGGGGAAATTAAACGTCTGAATCAAATCATTGACCAATTATCGTTATTCAACGATAAACAGTCCAATGTGAGTAACTCTCCCTAACTCTGATAAATTTATATTCCTATAAAGTATTTTTAGAATTGAAATTATTGGTTGTTTTGTTGTGTGTTGGCTGTTTGGTTGAACTGCTAGTCAGTTGGCTGAAATTATCGATAACGATATATATAAGTCGTATCGAAATATTGACTCTGTTTATCAGAATATTTTATATTTGTGTTGACTGACATCTGTGGATGCAGGGAAACAGGTCGGAGGGACCCAACTGGGTTTCTCAACAATTATTTTACTGTATTTATATATTGTGTTATACGATGTGATATGAAACCTATTGTTGATTTTGTATGGTTGAATGATACCGATCAATGTTATATGGTACGTTAAATACCATAAGGAATACTGGAATGTTAAAAAGGAAATTTTCAATGTTATAGTGAAAAAGAAATATTTATAAAATCAAAAGATTTTATAAAAAGAAAACTATTTATTTCGGAAATAAATAGATTAAAAAGGAATATTTATTTGTAAATCAAATAGACAGAATAGAAAGACGAAATATTTGTAAATAAATTGATTTTAAAAGGAATACTGGAAAAGTGATTAGTATTGTAGAAAAGAAGAATTTTACATTTGAAGGATTTAGACCCGTGCTTCGCACACGGGTATAACGTGTTATGAAATTAAAGCAAAGTTTTAAAATAGAATCCATCCCGACCAATAGATTGAGAAGATAAATTTATAAATAATATTTTATAAAGTAAGTAAGATGTTTATGATTGTATAAATAGGATATATAAGTCAAGACTTATATAGAGAAGTAAAAGTCGATTTCAACATCGATATTTAAAAACTGAATAAACCTAGAGTTAACTAGATAGGGTTAATCAAATTAGAATTAATTGAATATATGTTATTCAATTAGAGTTGATCAAATATTGTTATTAGAGGTAGAGTTAGTCAAATATAGTTATTCAGAAAGAGTTGCCATTTCGTACGACTGCTAGCGTAATTCGCAGGGCTGTAGATAGCCTACGGCGGTCGGATGTTTCCTGAGGGAATCAGGCGTAACCATTGTGATCGCTGCGATCTAGAGTCAAGCGAATGGTGTTAAATCAAATAGTAGTAAATCGAATTGAGTTAATTAAGACGAGTTAGTCAAGTTGAGACAATTAAGTTGAGTTAAATAAGTCGAGTCAGTCGAGTTAGAGTTAATCGATCAGAGTAGATCAGTTAGAGTTAACCAGTTAGAGTTAATCAGCTAGAGTTAACCAATTATGGTAAATCAATTAGGGTAAATCAATTGGAGTTATATCGAATTAGAGTTATTCGAATGGAACTAATCAAGTGCGAGGTAGTCGAGTATTAGTAGGTTGAATAGAGTTAGTAAAAAGGAAGTAATCGAATATCGTTTATTCGAAGTAGAATTATCGAGTATCACTTATTGAAGCAGAGTATCAAATATAGTTGATTCGAGAAGAGTAATCGAATATAAGTTATTCGAAGTGTATTAAAGAATTTGAAAGGTGAGCTTTATCTATTTCGAGATTAGAAATGTCGTTCAGTTAAGGTCTGAGAGGTAATTATACCCCAACTTGATTGACTTCATTTTGAACGAAGAAGTGGTTAAGGTTCGATAGTGAAAGTTGGTTAAGAAATTGAGTTAATAACCGTGATGGTTTAAATTGGCTTAGTGATGTTTATTTTAAAACATCTGTTGAAATCAAATGTATAAATTTTGGTAATATTTTCCAAATATAATCAGAAATGTTTTCTAATCATAGAAAATGAAACGTTGATGAGAAAGAATACTGGAATGTCAGTAATACGTGTAACAGAGATGGAAATGTTTTCCAATGATTGATGATGTATATTTTTCTAAATTTAGAAAATAAGCAATTTCAAATATATAGAAATGGGGAAATGGATAAATTAAAGATAATTTTATAGAAAGAGATAAATGTGGAATGTTGATTTATCGATAGAGTTTCCATCTGGAAATAATATCGTTGGTTACACACCTGTTTTTCTTTGATAGTTAAATCACCGACTATCGAAGTTTCTGACCATTTTTACGTCGTCAATACGGAGAGACCGGGATCAGATTTATTATTTGAAAACCACTCTGTATGGACGTTAGTGTTGCAATCAAATATTGAAGACGGAGTTGTGCAAGGGCTATCCTGTTTACAGAATAGTGCCTTCGGTTTGTCCAATCCCAGGACAAATGTGAATGGACGAATGTCTGACAGAGTATATCTAACGGATCGCGTAAGTTGATCTCTTCAAACGTACTTACGTTTGGTGGCGGAGGAATTCGTTTCTCTTAGCTTTATACCCGTGGTATTTTTGAGGAAATCAATTTGTGATTTGGCGGGTATGACGATGTGGCATTCAACGAGAATGGTGGTCAAGTGTTTCAGAAGATACGTAATGACCTCAAGCCTCATCAACCGGGAAATGACAGAAATCGGGCAGGCAGCATGGCTATGTGGGTCGCACCCATTAGGGTGTATATCACCTATCTAGAGAAAATCCATTTCATTCTATTGTCTATTTCGATGCTGTCCCTTTTCGGGAAGACGGTGGGTAGCTTCCAACCGTTGGTGATATACATTCGATACACTCAAGCGAAATGAGTGGTCGATCATGTGCGGGCCGGGTTGCAAGATGTTCTTGTTGAACCCAGTGTATTTGCCTCTAGAGATACACGGTCGGCAGGTGGTCCCATACCTTGTCAAGGTCGGAGTCCAATCTCCAATAAGAGCCTGCGATTTTTATTTGTATACTATATATGTGGAGCGTGAGATGCAAGCGTTCTGCTAGATTTTAATTACTTGTGATTAGACATTATCATAATATCAGAAAAGTATTGATTTCAAAACTGTTTTGGGTTATCGTAAGGTAAAAACCATCCGTGTTTATGTGTGGATCGGTCTTACGATTATCTTTTCTTTTGAAAAGAATTTGAAAAGTTAAACCGATGATTTGAGTTTACTCACACCAGTCCCATGACTGACCCAGGGTTTATTTTCTTTTGTTTTCCCTAAACTCTTGGGTGCCCAAATTTGTACGGGCAGTCAAGTAGTCGGGATTTTACAGATATACTTGGAGCAGCTTGAAGCAGGAGGCTTCAGGGTCATATAGTCATTGTTATTTCCGCTGTGTGTAAGTGTTGTACTCTGATAATGTGTTGCATATATATACTGTTTTATTTCAAAGTTATGTTATATATATATATATTTTATTCGTTCCGCTGTGAGATTCGTATTACTCTGATTTTGTTCTATAGTGATCTTCTTCTTCTTCTATTCTAATTTTCTATCTTATCCATTCTCACCCTCTAACTTCTTTCTATTAATGACCAGGTATTTTCGATGTTCGAATAGTCAACATGGCAGTTTTTGTGTTGATGTTCGGAGTCGAAAACCCCGGGTCGTTACAGTGGTATCAGAGCTGAAGGTTAAGTGATTACCTTGGCTCTGTGGCGTGACTCAGTAGAGATGGGGTTAGTAATGCCCTAGATTGAGTTTGAGTGTATATATACGAGTGAACGTATTTGTAGATTTTATATATATATATATATATATATATAAATTGTTTTATATTGTGTAGATTTATTGGTTGAGTTGTTTGTGGATTCTGGTCGATCAGTTTGATCCACTGTATCGATAGGGGTTTCCAAACACTCATGTACGATGAACCGACACAGTATGTTTTGAAAGAGGGTAAATGAAATAATTTTACCCAAAATATATTTTGATATAAAAGAAAAGTATATCTTGGAATTATTATCATATATTGGATGTGTTGGTTGATCATAATTGAAATGGTTATATAAATAACCAATTTGAGCTCATATAATATGAAAACAGATTAGTTAAATCTGAATTAAATCAGAATTGGAATTAAAATTATGAAAACTGGGAAAAGTGTTCATAAAGGGATTGGAGTTAAGTATAGGAAAATTTTAAGATCCTAGAAGATTTTAAATTGTTTACAAGCTTTATGAATGGTATTTTGAAATAATTTCAAATAGAATCTGTTTGAATATGACTTTGGAAAAGTGGTACAGTACTGAACTCACTTCAGTAGTTGGGAAATAACTCTGATGATGCTCGCCACATCATCAGTGTTCATTTTCGAGTTGTACGTGACGGATTACTACCAAAGATTTTGTGTTGAATTGTTTGAGGAAACAAGTTGTTTTGAATTGCTATATATATATATATATACGATTTCAAATTAATTTAAAATAAAACCTAGGAATTTGAAATTTAATTTTAAGAGAGAACAATAAAATTAATAAACCGATTTAAAATCAATTTGAAAAAATGAGGAGATATGCAGCAGAGCGTATGAGTTGAAAATAAAATTGGAGTGATGGGCTGTCCCAAAAATAGTGGACCGGTCGCTTGGAATAATCATGGAAAGTTGGGTACGACATAAGGGTTAAAGGTCTGTAGAGGACTATGTTGAGCAAATGTGAAGTGTAAGGTTTCAACCAAGTAGGTTGAGTGAAGTTAGAAGAATTATAGTATCTTTTCTGCTTAGCAATTTCGAGGATGAAATTATTTTAAGAGGGAAGGAATGTAACGTCCCAGAATTTTAGCGGTTTAATAATTTATTAATAAACGATAATTGAACGTATTAATTATAATATAATTTTAATCGAGCTCGAAATGGCGCGGCAGTTCGTAATTTGGTGATTCGAACTTTAAAAGAATATACAGAAGTCGTTTTAACTCGGATTTCTGTGAAACAAGAAATGTTAGGAGCTGGTGAAGTATATTTTTCTAGTGAAAGTGAAAAATGGAGATTTCGTCGTATAGATTGCAAGATATGTCCAAATCAAATTTCCAAATAGTCGCTATAGAATCGTTTATCGACCGTAACGGTTTATTTAATATAACTACCTACTGGTTTCGAAATTGAACAAGGTTCTTTTGGGACGTAGTGATAATTTAATTTTTAAAATTTTACTGTAATTTTTAATTAATTTAATAAGCAACTTTTTATTTGGAGTATTTTGCACCCTATATCGATATTTCGGGGTTTCGCAATATATAAGTTGATCTACCGATATTATTATATTTTTGAGATCGTGGCACCTCACTGGACACGACCGTATCTTTATTTTCGTCAGTAGCAGATTCAATCAACATCAGAATGTTGAGGGTCACAGTCCCCTCTCATTGAAAACAAATGTATTCTTTGAAAAGGTTATAAATAAGTGCGGGGAAACATCCATACAACCACAAGAGATAAAACCAAAGAAAAAGGAAGAAGCCAAGCAAATTCATGGGTGTTTTCAAAATTTACAGGGGTTTGCGAAATCAACGAAATGAGAATGTGTATAAGTGGACATATTCTCTAATGTACACACATGAATGAATTAGCTACAATACATTAAATAAAGAACACATAGATACAGCAAATGGACAAATGGACATATATTTTTTTTATCTAAATCCCATATGTTGTTACACACTTACACTGTTTCACGAATTGATACACATATATATAAAGATATATATTTCCCATCCTACCCTGTAGCCTTCATTTCTTCACGTCTACTACCTTATAGACTCATGCAGACTTACGGCAAATACTTCATGACTAAGCCTACCAACGCCACTCTGTTTTGAATAGAAATCACCCATGCCGAACCCTGTACTAAGGCCCATGCCTGTGACATTAAACAACAGCTACATCTTGGAAATTTAAACTACTCTGTTCAGAAGCACAGAGATGAGTATGACTGAATAAAGATGAAGTGAAGGCTCCATGAAGTCTCAAATCGAGTCCTACATCTTTCCAGCTATAAGCCTATACTCTAATCAAATCTAATTGAAAGAAAAACACATGCATTCCTGTCTACAAACATTTCATGGCCAACTTTCCATATGAGTTGTCACCATTCAGAGTAAATCCTACCCTAATACTTCAGTATAAAGGAAGATAGACTTACGTCTTTCCTACCTAAAACTTCATGTTAAGGAAATCAAGCCGACAACACATCCTTTCAAGCATACCCTGAAAAGAAAAAATTCACATGCCTAAGAACAGAATGCAGTGCTACCCTATTCTACTGAGTACCCGAATACGTAAGGGCCAAGGATTTTCATGCTATAAATACTAGCTTATTCTTTGGTTGCTCACACCACCGCAAGCTTCCAGTGGTGACCCATACCCTTTTAAAATCCAAAACCAAACCAATAACAATTCATAAATCCAAATAAAGATATATTTGCACTCCGGCGTACCGCTCTTCGCACTTGTATGACATTTTCTGGGTTTTAACGATAGTTCGGGTGTGTTGGTTTATGAACCGTCATCTAGGGTTCGGTTAGTAGGGGTTGAAGCGATGGTGTCTAAATCAAGCATTGGATCTAAGTTGTAGGGTGATTTCGCATATCGTATGAGCTTTATTGTTGAACTCGGTGATCAAATTTTTCGGAGATCCTGTAGATGGCATCGAAGTCGCCTATGGCACTTGGGTTTCGAGCCTTGTGCTTGGGTGGTTGGAAGGGAGAAGTGTGGATGCGGAGCTGAGTAATAACGTTTGTTTTGGATTTCGTGAGGAACCGAGGGAGTGGAAGACGAACGAAGAGGCAGTTTCTTTTTCTGGAGTTCGGATTGTTTTGAGAGGTGCAACAGAAGTTTAGGGGAAGAAGCAACGCTGGGCCGGTGTATATTGGGGAAGATTTGGGCCGGGTTGGTTTGGTAAAGCCCAAAACTATTTAAAATCAAGTTTATTTAATTTAAAATATACACCATCTTGTTAATGCGATATCTCATTCATACTACATCAGAATTTCGAACGGTCAGATCCGTTGGGATCGTACGGAAGAGAGCTACACCATGGAACTGACCGGGAATGAATTGGAGCTCGTTTGGATTTATGGGGAAATTAAACGTCTGAATCAAATCAATGACCAATTATCGTTATTCAACGATAAACAGTCCAATGTGAGTAACTCTCCCTAACTCTGATAAATTTATATTCCTATAAAGTATTTTTAGAATTGAAATTATTGGTTGTTTTGTTGTGTGTTGGCTGTTTGGTTGAACTGCTAGTCAGTTGGCTGAAATTATCGATAACGATATATATAAGTCGTATCGAAATATTGACTCTGTTTATCAGAATATTTTATATTTGTGTTGACTGACATCTGTGGATGCAGGGAAACAGGTCGGAGGGACCCAACTGGGTTTCTCAACAATTATTTTACTGTATTTATATATTGTGTTATACGATGTGATATGAAACCTATTGTTGATTTTGTATGGTTGAATGATACCGATCAATGTTATATGGTACGTTAAATACCATAAGGAATACTGGAATGTTAAAAAGGAAATTTTCAATGTTATAGTGAAAAAGAAATATTTATAAAATCAAAAGATTTTATAAAAAGAAAACTATTTATTTCGGAAATAAATAGATTAAAAAGGAATATTTATTTGTAAATCAAATAGACAGAATAGAAAGAGGAAATATTTGTAAATAAATTGATTTTAAAAGGAATACTGGAAAAGTGATTAGTATTGTAGAAAAGAAGAATTTTACATTTGAAGGATTTAGACCCGTGCTTCGCACACGGGTATAACGTGTTATGAAATTAAAGCAAAGTTTTAAAATAGAATCCATCCCGACCAATAGATTGAGAAGATAAATTTATAAATAATATTTTATAAAGTAAGTAAGATGTTTATGATTGTATAAATAGGATATATAAGTCAAGACTTATATAGAGAAGTAAAAGTCGATTTCAACATCGATATTTAAAAACTGAATAAACCTAGAGTTAACTAGATAGGGTTAATCAAATTAGAATTAATTGAATATATGTTATTCAATTAGAGTTGATCAAATATTGTTATTAGAGGTAGAGTTAGTCAAATATAGTTATTCAGAAAGAGTTACCATTTCGTACGACTGCTAGCGTAATTCGCAGGGCTGTAGATAGCCTACGGCGGTCGGATGTTTCCTGAGGGAATCAGGCGTAACCATTGTGATCGCTGCGATCTAGAGTCAAGCGAATGGTGTTAAATCAAATAGTAGTAAATCGAATTGAGTTAATTAAGACGAGTTAGTCAAGTTGAGACAATTAATTTGAGTTAAATAAGTCGAGTCAGTCGAGTTAGAGTTAATCGATCAGAGTAGATCAGTTAGAGTTAACCAGTTAGAGTTAATCAGCTAGAGTTAACCAATTATGGTAAATCAATTAGGGTAAATCAATTGGAGTTATATCGAATTAGAGTTATTCGAATGGAACTAATCAAGTGCGAGGTAGTCGAGTATTAGTAGGTTGAATAGAGTTAGTAAAAAGGAAGTAATCGAATATCGTTTATTCGAAGTAGAATTATCGAGTATCACTTATTGAAGCAGAGTATCAAATATAGTTGATTCGAGAAGTGTAATCGAATATAAGTTATTCGAAGTGTATTAAAGAATTTGAAAGGTGAGCTTTATCTATTTCGAGATTAGAAATGTCGTTCAGTTAAGGTCTGAGAGGTAATTATACCCCAACTTGATTGACTTCATTTTGAACGAAGAAGTGGTTAAGGTTCGATAGTGAAAGTTGGTTAAGAAATTGAGTTAATAACCGTGATGGTTTAAATTGGCTTAGTGATGTTTATTTTAAAACATCTGTTGAAATCAAATGTATAAATTTTGGTAATATTTTCCAAATATAATCAGAAATGTTTTCTAATCATAGAAAATGAAACGTTGATGAGAAAGAATACTGGAATGTCAGTAATACGTGTAACAGAGATGGAAATGTTTTCCAATGATTGATGATGTATATTTTTCTAAATTTAGAAAATAAGCAATTTCAAATATATAGAAATGGGGAAATGGATAAATTAAAGATAATTTTATAGAAAGAGATAAATGTGGAATGTTGATTTATCGATAGAGTTTCCATCTGGAAATAATATCGTTGGTTACACACCTGTTTTTTTTGATAGTTAAATCACCGACTATCGAAGTTTCTGACCATTTTTACGTCGTCAATACGGAGAGACCGGGATCAGATTTATTATCTGAAAACCACTCTGTATGGACGTTAGTGTTGCAATCAAATATTGAAGACGGAGTTGTGCAAGGGCTATCCTGTTTACAGAATAGTGCCTTCGGTTTGTCCAATCCCAGGACAAATGTGAATGGACGAATGTCTGACAGAGTATATCTAACGGATCGCGTAAGTTGATCTCTTCAAACGTACTTACGTTTGGTGGCGGAGGAATTCGTTTCTCTTAGCTTTATACCCGTGGTATTTTTGAGGAAATCAATTTGTGATTTGGCGGGTATGACGATGTGGCATTCAACGAGAATGGTGGTCAAGTGTTTCAGAAGATACGTAATGACCTCAAGCCTCATCAACCGGGAAATGACAGAAATCGAGCAGGCAGCATGGCTATGTGGGTCGCACCCATTAGGGTGTATATCACCTATCTAGAGAAAATCCATTTCATTCTATTGTCTATTTCGATGTTGTCCCTTTTCGGGAAGACGGTGGGTAGCTTCCAACCGTTGGTGATATACATTCGATACACTCAAGCGAAATGAGTGGTTGGTCATGTGAGGGTCGGGTTGCAAGATGTTCTTGTTGAACCCAGTGTATTTGCCTCTAGAGATACACGGTCGGCAGGTGGTCCCATACCTTGTCAAGGTCGGAGTCCAATCTCCAATAAGAGCCTGCAATTTTTATTTGTATACTATATATGTGGAGCGTGAGATGCAAGCGTTCTGCTAGATTTTAATTACTTGTGATTAGACATTATCATAATATCAGAAAAGTATTGATTTCAAAACTGTTTTGGGTTATCGTAAGGTAAAAACCATCCGTGTTTATGTGTGGATCGGTCTTATGATTATCTTTTCTTTTGAAAAGAATTTGAAAAGTTAAACCGATGATTTGAGTTTACTCACACCAGTCCCATGACTGACCCAGAGTTTATTTTCTTTTGTTTTCCCTAAACTCTTGGGTGCCCAAATTTGTACGGGCAGTCAAGTAGTCGGGATTTTACAGATATACTTGGAGCAGCTTGAAGCAGGAGGCTTCAGGGTCATATAGTCATTGTTATTTCCGCTGTGTGTAAGTGTTGTACTCTGATAATGTGTTGCATATATATACTGTTTTATTTCAAAGTTATGTTATATATATATATATATATATATATTATTCGTTCCGCTGTGAGATTCGTATTACTCTGATTTTGTTCTATAGTGATCTTCTTCTTCTTCTATTCTAATTTTCTATCTTATCCATTCTCACCCTCTAACTTCTTTCTATTAATGACCAGGTATTTTCGATGTTCGAATAGTCAACATGGCAGTTTTTGTGTTGATGTTCGGAGTCGAAAACCCCGGGTCGTTACAGGAAAGCTCTGTATCCGTGTATTACTTCTAGTTGTGTATTGTATTATTTTTCCCTGCTATGTAGTTTATTGTAATCTCTGATATTTGGTAAATGTGTAATATTTATTTATACTCGGTATATTCTTGTAATCTGATGAATTGTTGTAATATAAATGAAATGTTCTTCCGCCTGCGTTCCTTTGTGTCTTGTCCTCAACTCAATCTGTGATTTCCCCTAAGGGGGATTTCGGGTCGTTTCAGCTTGGTATCAGAGCTTTGGTTTACAAAGCTCAGAGAACATGAAACATTAGAATCATACAAAAGAATTCATCAGATATTGGATTAGTAATATCCAATGAGAATGACTCGTTAGAGATGGGATCAATAGTATCCTAGAACGAGTGTGAAGAGTATATTTTTAAAATGAAAACATATTTTGTTTTGATATTTAAAACGTATTATACGTATTTGAATATTTATTTTAAATTAATTTGGACAATCCAATATATAAAGATTTTGCATATACGCCTTGCAAACGTGTATTCAAAGTTTTAATATATTGGGTAGATATAGAATCACACTCTAGTCGCCTGGGCATGGTCCTGATGATGAAGTATACCATCACCAGTATTTATTTTCGAGTGGCGAAAGTGAGGTTTCTATATATTTCCAATTGACTGGTGTGAGAACCAAAATATAGTTAGGATAAATTGTTGTGATTTGGCACCAAAAATCTGATTTTTGGACTATATATCAAAATTATGAATTTGAAAAGATAATCAACTAATTAATTGATGATTGTGTTGTTTGATTATAGTTCGATTAATTAAAATATTGAACCTTTAGCCAAATTGAACCAAGTAGTGAATTGTATTGAAAATTAGTCGCATTTGCATGCATATACATGTGCTTACATTGAACAGGTCATAGCAAGGAGGCTAGAGCAGAAGAATAAAATTGTTTGCCCGACAAATAGGTACATGTCTACCATAATTTACTATTTTGTTTGGGTGATGATGATTTTATGAGCCGATTGGCTAGCCGCTTGGCTTTTTCTGTTGGATTGAAGAAGGCCATGGGAGGCTGTATGAAATATCCCGAAGTCCCCGGTGCAGGGGAGGTTATGGAGAAATTTTTCGAAAATTTAGGGTGTTAGCCAAATTTTTGAAAAATTTGGAAAGTTCTTAGAAACTGAAAAGTTGGAGAACTTAAGCCGTAATGAAAATAACGAAAGTTGAGTTGATTTTTTAAACAACTTTCGGCTTCGTTCCTTTTCGGGGACGAAAAGTTTTAAGTGGGGGAGATTGTAATAATCCGGAAATCCGAGCCAATTTAAAATTTTTATTTTGGCAATTTTAGTGAATTTTGATTATTTAAAATGATTTATTTTAAATAATAACGACGGAAAATTTATTTTGAATAGAAATAGAACATATATATTTATATACGTCGTCGTTAGAACATAAATAATTATTTATAATTATAAAAGGAATTGGAAATGGCGCGATAGTTCGATAATTCGATTTCAAATTTCAATTGAACATACCGGTTGCAAAACAAACCGGATTTTAACGAAACTAAAAATATTAGAATCTATTTGAGAATATCTTTCCAACAAATGCGAAAAATTGAAATTTCATAGCGGGGATAAAAAGTTATGCCCAGTTGAAAATTCAGAATAGTCGCTATGGAATTCTGGCCCTTAAAAATGGAAATTTTGCAAATGACCTCGGATTTTGACGAAACCTCTTTTGTTGGATCCGCGATGTCAAATTATTGCTAGGTTTCAAAATTCGTAATTTTTCGAATCAATATGTGAGCGTGGCATAGGAAAACGTGTTTGACCAGTTTCAGTTGATTTTAATCGATTGGAAAATGGCCATTTTTCAAACGGTCTTAGAATTTGACGGAACTAGTTTTGTTAGGACCGTATCATCAATACGAAGCTAGAAAATATTTTTCTGGAATCGTTCGAGTTAGTATGTGGCCCTAGTAAATTGAAGTGCGCGTTCAAATTCAATATATAGAGTTATATGTTGATTTTGATGAAAACTGATCGAAACGATCGAATCAGCCTTCGTGACATATCCCATTGTGTTCGGAATGGAGGTAATTAGCTATGGACGACAGTCGGTGGGCCTCGATTAGAGTCCGAACAAAAAGTCAACCCTTTTTGAAAATAAATTAAGAATATATATAATTTTATAAACCCACCCATATCCTTCTTCACCCCCCATTAGTTCAGAAATCAAAATAAAGAAAAAAAAGGTAGGAGCTGCGCCTCCAGGAGGACGCGTCGCCCACCGCGCCACCAGTGGTCACGCCCCCCCTCCATCTTCGTCGTTTAACTGTAAGTCTTCCTCTGATTTATTCTTGAACAAAATTTAGTTTTTATTTTATTTTATTTATATAACGTAAAGTTTTGATCTTTAGATCAGGAGAAAAATATGATTCTTATTTTGAATTGAATCGAAGAGTTTAGATTTTTGTAAGTAAAAAGGTATGATCTTTATAAATATAAAGATGAAATTTTTATATAGAGAAAGACGATATTTTTATATAGTGAAAGATCGAAATTTTATAGAGAAGAAAGCATTTTAAAAATATAACCTTTACAGTATTAAAAATATGATTTTTATATAATAGTGAATATAAAAATATGATCTTTATATATGTAATGTAATAAAAATTTAATTTTTATTTATATATATGTTGAAATAAAAATGTAATTTTTATATACATAGCAACAATATAAAAATATGATTTTTATATACATAGCAACAATATAAAAATGTGATTTTTATATATGTAGTGGCTACGGACGACGAAATTGACAAAAGGCGAGCACGACGAAGAGTTCTACATACGAAGAGTCGTGGCGTTTGGTATAGCTTGGGTGAGAACTTCTCACTTTTAATTTAATTTTCTAGTTAAAATATATACTAGGATGCAGACGGTGTTTAGTAGCACCCGACACCCGTCGTCCACAGACCATGGACGGCTTGTATGCTTGTTTGTTTGATTTTGATGTGTAGTTGATTGTGTGATGTGAAATGAAATAAAATATTTTATAGTGGAAAATATTTTATAGTTAAAAATAGAATTTTTAACGTGCATTTAAAATAAATTAATATAAACAAATCGAACGATTCGTTTATATAATCACATTTGACTGATATTGATTGGGACGATAAATTTTACACATCGCTCAACTGCACAAATAAAATCTATGTTTGATTGTTTGAAACCCCACACAGGTATTGGGATGATATATGACATGCACTAATCACAATAATTAGTTGTATATCGATCGATTGATTGACGGACTATTATAAGCGTTGAATATTTATATTTGATGCTTAGACAGTGTAGAATGCACTTTGGATGATGGTTGATTATTTGTCGTTGTTGATATATACATGCATTGTATGGAAGTCCATAGAAATAAAATCTATGGTAATTGATTGGGCCTCATTCCAATTTTGAAATAGAATATTTGAAGAGAATTATTTGAATAAAATATTTGAAAAATATATTTGAAAAAGAAATATTTTAAATAGAATATTTTAAAATAGAAATATATGAAGCTGTGTTGATTAGATTGACGCCATTTTGACGTGAACGATATTTATACCGATTTTATTCATTTTATAATGAATATCGAAAGTGATTTCAAAATATGATATTTTGAAAAGAATTGGAATTCGAATTGAAATTGAATAGAAATGAATTCGAATTGAAATTGAATAGAAATAAACTCAAATTGAAATTGAATAGAAATAAATTCGGATTGAAATTGAATAGAATTGAATAGAAATGAATCTGAATTGAAATTGAATAGAAATGAATTCGAATTGAAATTGAATAGAAATGAATTCGAATTGAAATTGAATTGAATTGAAAACAAACTGAAATTGAATTAAAAAACGATTTGAATTGAAATCAATTTGAAAAGAATTCAAAACAAATTTATAAGGAAAAATTCAATTTTGATTTGAATTTGAAAAGAAGTTGAAATCGTTTTGAAAACGAATTTAAAACGATTTATATAATACGTTTTAAAAGGAAATCGATGAAGTATATATTATATATATAATATAATGGCCTGAATAGAATGCGCTGCGCCGCGGTAGTTCGTGAATTTCGACCATTGACTTCGAATGGATATTACGGGAGATCCGACCGTCGGATTCTCTTAAAACCGGAACTGTTGGGTTCGTATTGAAAAGAGCTTTCTAAGGAATATTAGAAATTAGAAATCTAACGGTTGGATTTGGAATTATATCCAAATCAGATTTGGAAAAGGTCGCTGTAAGTGCAGTTCGATGGCCGTTGATGGAAATCGACTGTGCGGGCCTTGATAAAATTATTAAAAATATCAATAATTTGTGTAAAATCATAAGAAATGATTTGGGAAGAATTGGGATGAAAAACTCCATATTTGAAAAGATAAAAATAGTTTTTTATCGAAATGAACTAGTTTTGAACTAGAATTATAATTCTATTTATTTTTAAATAAATAAATTGAATTTGAAAAGGGTTTTAAAAGTAACCAGAATTTCCAATAATTGAATTGGAATGGATTTGAATCGAAATTGTCTTTGGAATATTTCGATGTTGGATTTCGTGATGATACAGATATTGTTATGGGAATTTGAAAGATATATTTATATCGTTATTTCCAGTACGATATTTGTTGGTCGTAGAATTTGATATTGAATATAAGCCGATATATTTTCTATTCAGAGCCTTGTATTTAATATCAAATGTGTTTTGGGTTTGTCGTGAATGGTGACTTCATTAATACTATTCTTAAGCCCAGTTGAGAAAAAGATTAAATCTTTTTATTTAGATTTAATGAAGTGTACCAATTAAATAATATTAAATTTGAATTGAATTTGTATTGATTTTTGGGTTTATCGTGAACAGTGTTTTAAATAACACTTGTTATTTAACTCGATAATTAATGGAATGTGATTTTGGGTTTATCGTGAATAGTGTTTTAAATAACACTTGTTCTTTAATCCGATAATTAATGGAATGTGATTTTGGGTTTATCGTGAACCGTGTTTTAAATGACACTGATTCTTTAACCCAGTTAATGATTAAAACTAAGTGGAGTTTTAATGAATCTTTAATTAGATGGAAAAGATCAAGAATGGAGTATCACCAGTTTTACTCCAGGCGATAGTAAAATCTTTAATTAGATTTGGACGTGAAATGGTAATTGAATTTACCGACAACACCGTGATGTTAGATATGAAGTATTACCGGTTTTGCTTCATGGGATGAATAGGTTGGGATTGGGAAATAAATGATTACTTCGGTGTGGTTTGCTAGTCCCGTTTAGTTTGAATTGATATTCAAAGAAGATTAAAGAATAAATATAAAGAATTTATCTTTGATAAAATTAATGGGAACCTTTCCCAAAGTATAAGAATATTTGAATAAAAGAATATTCTGAATTGGAATGAGGCGTATGTTGTGTTTGTGTAACACTTGTTTATTATATACGCGAGTTGTTCAGAAAGACCGGGTCTATCCCATTCTGAATAACTGATTCAACGTGGTGTCGAAGATGAAGACGGTGGTTGAAGACCGAAGGTCTTCACGTCGTTTGGATAATTACTGATGATCTTGATTGGACCGTACACCCTAGAGGAGGGAATCGGTTAGTGGTCGTCCAGACGTACTTGGAGATCGATGGATATGCGGGGTACTAGGTGCCTCCGGTTTCGCTCAGACCTAGAACGAACTTGTAAATGGACTATGTGTCTGACATTGGATTTTAGTCTGTGTGATTGATTTCTATTAAATATATATCTGTTTGGCGGCGGAGAATTTATTCTCTTGCTTAACGCCCTTCTCTGAGACGTATGAGCTTAGAGGTTATATATCGATGGATATCAAACGCATGGAGTGAATTGGCTGTGTGGCATGCCTAAGTGGCAGATGATCAAGGCTTCTGTTGAAAAGCAAAGTCTTGTGGTTGATGATCAAAGCACGGCCTGTGTGGCATAGCTTTGTGTAACGTTGATTCGCGAGCCTCACACCCCGGTGGTGAACCAAAAACGGGAGAGGACCTCAGGGAGGACATGCGTTTCTTTCTAGTTAGAAGTGGCGTCAGTGGTTTTACATGCCCTGACGAGTTTGACTTATGTGGTTGTTGCTGTTGCGAGGCGTCTCAGTTAGATCGGACGATCCGGGTCTGATGGAGTCATTTGTTGGCTCATTTACGCCCCAAAGGGCGGGGAAACGCATTGTTCAGGCACTATAATCCACATCGGGTGGACCGGCCCTATCGCTCCATGGGGCAGTTGCGGCTGTTCCCGAGGCTTGGGCTAGAGAGTCTCGAATCGGTTGAGGACGATCCCTGGCCTCGGTTCACAGATGGAAATCCAACTTCCAATACGTGATGTTTCGATTTTAGTTGTAATCCTATATATGGCGACATAGTGGGATGGGGCGCTCATGCCGTCTATGATTGATACTTATGATTTGAAGTTGTTTTATATACTATGCACTTATAATAGTATCAAATGATTTGTTTTAAACGTATCAAGCATTCTTGGCTATTATAAGAAAAAAAACCCTATCCTCCGGTTTGCGTTGCATTGTGTGATGGGACCTGGGTCTTATAACAGCTTCATTTTTCTTTATTTAGCATTGCGCTGTTTGTTTTATGCACTGGTATTCTTGGGAGGAAACCCGTTCCGTGTTATACGGCGTGGTCCCTTGATTTACCTAACTTTAAAAATAAAGATTAATAACTGTTTTAGTTCTCACACCAGTCCCATGACTTACCTGGAGTTTATTGTTTTAACCTAAACTCCGGGTGCCCTTATTTTGACACGGGCAGCTAGTAGTTTTGGTTTTGCAGATTTATATTCACAGGATCCTGATTTACAGCTGGAACGATACTCGGAAAGCTCTGTATCCGTGTATTACTTCTAGTTGTGTATTGTATTATTTTCCGCTGATATGTAGTTTATTGTAATCTCTGATATTTAGTAAATGTGTAATATTGATTTATACTCGGTATATTCTTGTAATCTAATGAATTGTTGTAATATAAATGAAATGTTCTTCCGCCTGCGTTCCTTTGTGTCTTGTCCTCAACTCAATCCGCGATTTCCCGTAAGGGGGATTTCGGGTCGTTTCAAGTTTGTTTGTTGATGCACACTAAATTATTTTGCTGCTATATTTTCCTTTTTAAAATGCTTGTGTAATTTATATTTTACCTTTGGTAAGTTACATTTTGGATTTAAAAATTGTAACTTTGTTGAAATGTTCAAATTGAAGTGGGTTTGAAGCTTAACTTTAACCGTCATTCATATTGAGTATTATTGGATTCAAATTTTTTTTATTACATTGATTCAATTGAACATGCACTCTTGATTTGAAATAAATGATTAAGTTCATTAAATGTTTTTTAAAACTGTGTATACGTCATATAATATAGGGGCACATTTATATCAAACAATAATTCATATAACAGATAAAAATAACCTGACTAAAGCGAAGAGAAGAAGTATCTTCATCAACTAAAGCAAACTGGTAATTAGAAATAAGCATACATTCTAAAAGCAAAGCAAAATTCGAAACAAAACTAGACGCATATACCAAAGCAAATAGCATAGTACTTATGATAAACCTAAAGTAGTCCCATGGTCTTCAAAATTCTGAACCTCCTTCGTTAGCTGCATACCTCTGTTGTTGTGCTTTCAGAATATTACGTTTTTTTTTTTTGTCATAACGTATTCTAGGTATTCTCCGGTTAATTGAGAAGCATCATTTGACAAAAACTCTTCTTCCTTCTCCTCATGTAAACGTCTTTCACGGGACTGAAAGACCCTAGTTCATTCAGCATCTTGTTGAACTTGGGCTTCTAGAACTTTTGCTCTTTTAGCTTTAATCGTTCTTCCCGTTTAGAGTTAGAAGCAATTGAAAATCACTTAAAAATGATGTTAGTCGTTCACGTTGTATCATCAAACCACTAGATTCCTTGTTTCTCAACAATGCTCGTTTACTAGATTATATGCCCTCTGGCCGTTGTGTAACTCCACCATACAACATTCCTGAACTAGGAGTTACAGGGCTACTGGTATTACCTTTTACATACATTGAGGTTGGAGAGTTATTTGAATTTCCAAGAGATGAATCCATCGAGATTCTCGATTCCACATTTCATAAATTAGTTTCATCGATGTCCCCCATATCAACATTATCTTCTTCACCAAGTGTCCCCCAGCGTGGCCTCAACTTCAGGATTTCAAAAGCGTCATATGCCTTGAATTCCGATTTGTATGAATCATTATAGATTTTATCATAGTCAGATCTCAAGTCGCTAAATGTTTGCCACTTCTTAGTCTATCGCCTCTTAGTGCAATAACACATTTGTATCTAGTACACATCGTATTCAGGTTATACCAAGCCGTTTTCATGGCCTCATATGATCTTTTTTTTTTGACATTCTGGGTTGTGATTATACTACTCATTAACCTGTATGTAAAAGTACTTGCCAGTTGAACGACCATCTGGAACTTCAGAAGCCCTGCACCGAGCATCGGCTAACACTTTATAGTCATGAGGCCTCCACGTCTTGCCACTATTAGTGCTTGTGTCGATTGAACTATTGAGCTAGGAGACAGTCAATATTTTTTTTTGTATATGACCGCTTTCCTTTACCTTTGACTTTTGCGTTTGAATGCTGATCGGGCATTTGTAAATTTGGTTGTGAGCCTAACACATTAGAGGACTGAGAAGCTGGTTTAAACATACCGCTTTGTTGTGCAAAAGCAAACATTTGACTCTATTGGTGAGCAATGAACTGTGCCGGTGTCATTGGATGGTTGTCGTATTGCGAAAGTAAACTAGCATAATTCGTAAGACCATCATCATACAAGTAGGTTTCACCGGTATTTTGGTTATAGGGGGAGTTATCCATGGAAAAGATTGTTTGTATTGGTAAACAAAGAAATAGGAGGTTAAGTGCTGTGAAAATAACTAGATGTGTATTGTTATATATAAGCAACTAGTGTGGACAAATGTGGTATATTATTCGAATTATTTGGTTGCGGAGTTACTCACTATACCGTGAAGATTGCATGGGTTGGAATCATTTCTTGTTTTTTTGATCATCTAGTGGACTGTAGATATCTTAGTGATGTCTACTCAAAGATTTATTGGGGCATCTCCCTTACTGTTCATTAGAGAGAGGTTTCCTGGCAATCCTTTATTGTAGCACCTAGGACATTATGTACGGCAATGTTTTGTCCATTCAAATGATAAAGTCATTGGCGCAGTTTTGGAACTACATAATGAAGTTTGTATTTATTGCGATCACTTTTCACATCATTTAAGACACCAAAGTTGACAGGGAGATGTATTTTAAAACTTTATTGCCACAATTTGGGGAATGCTATCAGCGTGGTATTGTCAAATCAACTTTTCTTTGCGGGATCTATGGAACTGCGTATTGAAGTTTGTATTTATTTTGAATATTGATTGTAGCATTGAAGACATTGGATGAGATAGTGCGCTACCGTATTAAACTTTGATTGCTAGCTTACCTAAAAGGTTTTTCAGTTGTTAGTGTGTAATGACACTAAACAGTTAGCTTCTACTATAAATACACGTTCCATATCATACTACTTTGGTAAACTAAGATTACGAAAAATAGCAACTCAAGCTTGGATTCCAACAGATTACCTCCTTTTGATAAAAGCGTACATTAAGGCAGATACTATACATATGGAGGAAGAAGTTGATCATGATTTTGGGGTTACCCTGAATAAAGAGTTCAACAAGCGTCAAGATTTTAGGGTGGTACGCACGATTCTAGAAACTAGGAGTGAGTTTGTCATGTTCAGTAGGTCCTGCATGAATTACCGCAAAATAATAGCTGAGGTGAAGGAGGAAGATGTTTTCCAGGAAAAAAGTTCAACATATGATTCTCGTTATCACTTCGTTCACCATACACACTTCGTGGGTCATGCGGCTTTCGAACTATGGAACAGATATATGTTACAATTTGAGTAGCAAAACAACAGTCGTTTAATCTTTTTAATTTACGTTTTATCTATATTTGTGTTGCGTATGATTTGAGTGAAATGCATTGGGCCTCTCTGAAATACCTATGGCCATAGCATGGTTGATATTCAAATGTATTGTAGATGTAACAATTTGTATTGGATAAGGGACGACCCACATGTTTTAACTCCTTATCATATGAAAAAAAGGGATTGATTCGACAATTCAACGTTGTAGACAACACACTGCTATATAGACTGTACCCTTGTTTTATTATGCCAAATAGCCTGCCATATAGACTGTAAAAACTTTATTGCTGACTGTCTAGGTTGTTCTACATAGTGAAGATAAAAAATAGGATAACATAGTATTACAAAAAAGACCTGATTACAACATTAAAATACATAACTTAATAGTCGTTAATACAAAACCAAACAGAATAGCATCTCATAATAGTACAATGCTTGATGGATACTACTTGATGAAACTTATAGGGAATAGTAAAAAAAACATACTCCTTCCAGTACATAACATAAATACGACAGAAACTACTACCATTCACTGATTTCCCTTGATGTGCCAGAGATGTTCAACTAAATCTGCTCGAAGTTTTTCATGAGTGTCTCTCGACCTAATTCGACGCAAGCGTCGTAAGAACGCGTCATTGGTGTCCGGATCTCTCTCGGCAACAACGTGGGTTGTGCTGTCCGGATCGTAGCCCAAGTAAGATGGAAATGTACACCTCTCTTCTTCATTTATCATATTATGCATAATAATACTAGCGCGCATAATGTTGCTGAACGCCTGCGGCTTCCACAATTTGATGGGGTTTTTAAATATTGTGAAATGTGCTTGTAAAACTCCAAAAGCTCTCTCCACATTTTTTCTTACAGCCACTTAGTTTTTAGCAAAATGTTTTTCTTTTTCTGTTTCAGATCCGAAATTGTTTGGACTAGGGTTCCCCAAGAAGGATAAATATCATCTACTAAATAGAATCCTAAGTTGTATGCATTTCCAGCTATACTGAAGTTACAAGTAGGTGCATTACCATGTGTCAGATCCTTAAAAAGATGTGATTGGTGTAAAACATTAATGTGATTCATGGATCCAGGATAACCGAAGTACGCATGCCAAAACCAGAGGTCGTGGGAGGCTACAGCTTCAAGGATCAAAGTTGCTCTGGGGTAATGACCAATAAATTGACCATGCCAAGCTTTAGGGCAGTTTTTATACTCTCAATGCATGCAATCGAGACTAACTAACATGCTCGGAAATCCTCTTTTTGATCCTAATCGTTTAAGTTTATTCACGTCGCTTTGCGTCAGGGATCGTAAGTATTCTTCCCCATATAATTCAATAATCGCTATGCAGAACCGCTCCAAACTTAAATGGATGGTACTCTCACCCATTCGTACTACTTCATCGAATGCGTCCGGAGCAATCCGTAATCCATTACAGGCAACACTCCTATTATTTTTTGATAAGGGGAACATCCTAACGTACCAACACTATTTCTTTTTTGAACAGAGTAGTTATCATGAGCAACAACTCCATTAAAAATACGCATAAACATATTCTTACTCATTCGGAATCATCGACGAAAATCATCAGGGCTGTACGTGCATGGGTTATTGAAATAATCTTTTGGCAATCTAGCCGTCCCGCCCTGGTGATCACACATCTTTCTTTTATCTGCTCGGCCAAAGACACTGCCTCCATGACTTCCACTTGAAGATCCTTCCATTATGAACCATTGTACGTTCAGATTATGTACAGTTACTGCTTGCATCATAAGCTCTAATATCGCTATCGGTGTTGCTCTCTGAAGATAACTGCACAAAAGTTGACTGCATAGATAGGTCATACTTAAGATCAGAATCAAGTTGGCTTTCTTCCTCGAAGTAACTGTTATTGTTGTATGAAACCTCAAAACCTTCATTTTCATTTGAATTAGGATAGGTGAAACTATTACTATTTGACATTTTTATTTGTGGTAGAATGTATATCCATTGGTGTGGCTTCAAACTAAATATATAGGTGAATATAGCCGTCGGGGTGTTATAACGGCTATATTTTGCAAGTACATGTATACAACTGAACATTTTATAATCATTTATTTTAATTAACCCTTATAGCCGATGTGAAGTCTGCTTGCTTAAACGTGTGTTGTTACTGTGGGAAATAAACAAACTATTAAAGTAGTACCACGGTTGTAGTTTGCCCATTGAATAAAACAAATATTGATGTGATTGCTCCTAGTGAATACAACCAAGTAAGCCTGACAGTATATTGTTTACTGAACAATTTCAAAAGATTTTGAATTTTTACTATGTGACGCGATATCACTCTACCATATTAGGGTTGAGTTGACTACACTCTGATGCAAAACATGTGATTTTACAACACTCCGATTTGCAACAGTAACACAGTGTGATCAACAGTGTCCAGCAGAATGAGTAAAGATGAATTGACCGATCGTAATGGTTAAGGGTGTCTTAAAGTAAAGTAGTGACATGTTAAATGTTGTCTTGTATTTTCCTGTTGCCCTTATAAAATACCAACCATACTCTCTTTCTCCCTTCATTATTTTTTTCCTTAGAAGTTCTTGAAACCTTGTTTTTTTGGTAAAACGTGTAACGAAATTTTTAACAAGTATTTAAGCCTCTCTTCCATTTGCACGCAATTAATTCAAGTTTCAACTTTTCGTATAGGTCAACATGTCTAATTGGGAATACGATGATGATGCAATGGTTCTAATATACGAGGAGTACGAACGTGGTAAGCAACATGGGGGAAAATGTCGAATTCATTCCCGAAACGCAAATGGGATTCGTAGTAGATGCTGCAGAGGTTGAATCTGCACTGTTCAGTGCATCGCAACCGAACGTTACAGTTTGGCGTATCGAACCAGTTCGAAAATCACTCAATTCTCAGTTGAAGGAAGTACTTGGGCGACAAAACCCCGATAGGTCAAGCTCTAGCATGACGGGTCATTCAGTGCAATGTTATTGCGGAGTGGAATGTAATGTGCTTGTTTCTAAAAGCCAAACAAATGCAGGTCGCCGCTTTTATGGTTGCAAAGCGTACATTGAAGCTAAAAATCGTCAAGGGTTGGACAGTTGCAATTTTTTTCCATGGGTGGATCAACCGTTGACGGAGTGGGGTGTTCAATACGCACTCAAAATGCAGGCTCAGGTTAGTCGCTTGGAAAGGATGAATGTGGCAATAAAGAATGAAATGCTTCGTGGGTGTTACAGCTTACCATGAAACTAAGAATCGTAGGTACATGGTACTGGGTCAAATTAATGCCTTTTGTTTGGGTCGAAATTTTGTTTTGTTGTTGGATCGTATTTATGTTGTACTACTTTAGCCTGTAATTTGTGGTTTTGAATTTGATGGTTGCAGTTTGTTTGATTATGTTGTTTGTCTGTTGTATCCATTGTAATTTGTATTGCAAATGGAGTATGCAATTTGATTTTATACGTAATTTACCTAATATAAACTATAAATAACACAGTCTACATAAAATATATACACTATTATACAAATGGATGTTACTAACAAATTTATAAATGTACACTAAAACACATACAAACTATAAACACGTATACATTATGAATTTTATAAACACATACAAAATAAATATAATAATAAATCTTAACTCTACAATGTCAGAAGTAACACGACAATAAAGAATTCTGCTATACTTTATATAACATGCAACAGTGCAAAAGCAATTATGAAAAGCTGATTTGCTACTGTACGTGCTACTATGTGGCAGTGCATGCTTTTAGGAAAAGCAGCTTCGCTACAGTTTAATGTCAGGCGTACCTACCTTATTTTTTCCTTTTGATACGAAATGGCTATATAACTTGAAAGGTTTTTGTTATCCTCTTCTCACTCAAACATCTTTTTCCTTACTCATCAAAGCATACAAAAACATGCCTTCATGGGCCTCATCCATGGATTCCGACTTTCCTTGGGGTTGGGTTGGGATCAAGCTCCGACGGGTAGTCCAAGGACAGATATTGATTAGTTAATAGAATACAAGAATGACACGACGCAGAACTGGAATGCGATCACCCAGTGCTTATCCAAACCCCAATTCTAGAACCATTTGAGTATGACCCAGAATTCCATCAGCATGTGGCTCAACCACAAGTAGAATAGGAGTGGTAGCCCCAACAGATCATCAACTACCAGCCCCAAACGTGGGGGATCAATCCTCTATAAATCAACAATATCCTTACGAACAAGAGGTCCGAAACATTCCAGTTACCGAAACGACAACTGAACATGAGGTAATTTCGTATCCCGTTTGTTGCCACTATGGGTACGAGGTGGAAGTAGTCGTAAGTGCGGATGGAGAAAACATAGGTCGTCGCCTCATGCTTTGCTTATTATGGCTGAACGGCTATAATTACTTTGAATGGATTTATCAACGTTTATGTCCACGGGGAATTTCTTATGAAAACGAGTTTGAACAATAGATCAGACGATTCCGAACTAGATTTGAATCTCTGGATATTGACCGCAACAATTAGTTTCCTTGCAGTATTGTTTTCCTGTTTAAGATCCGTTGTACCCTTAGTTGAAGTAGTTATTTCCTGGTTAATATACATTGTATCCTTTTATTTATCTACAATATTTCTAATTAACATCTATTTTGGCCTCGCATTTTTACAATAATTTCATTCGTACCATTTTGGTTATCATAAGTTGCAGTCCCATTTCTTAAGTAATACAAATACCTTGTCTATTAATAACTAATTATAGCAACATATATTAACTACACATGGTACAACTGTAAACTAATTATATAATACCTAACATATACTTTTTTTTATAAACCCCTTTAATATATAACCATTTATATTTATTTAAATGCTATAACCAATTTTTTTTTCTTTGGTCGGAGTTCAGAAATCCCTTTTCGTTAGAACGGTAAACATAAAACCGTTTAGATGATAAACGGTGAAGTTAAAACCGTTTACCAGTAAAACGGTTTTCATTTACCCGTCTAAAGGTTTTGGTTCTTTTTTTCTTACGAACTAAAGCAGCTCAACCGAGCCTATAATCTGTAGCTCCTGAGCATGCCTGAAACTGCATTTGAACAGCAGGCAAGATTTAGTACTGCATCATATACATATTTAACATTCACAACATGCACATCATACACAATGCTAGTTCATACATATGCACATCAGACTACCTCAATACAAACCTACACTCGAACATTAACTAAGATACAAGCCACCTTCAACCATGCTAGTTCAGCCGTACATCAGACTAAAAACACAACATAAATACAAACCTACTTGGACATTCGAATATCTTCTAAACCCATCGGACTCTTGTTTTTCCTATTTCTCGAACGTCCTTTTACTAGCAATTTCACTTTTCTTACAATGCCCCCGCTCCTTCGTTTCCCTTCGACTGCAGTTTTGCCACGACCATAGCCTATTCATACAACAAATACTTGAGTACAAAGGTGCATGGTTGAGCATAAAACAAATACTTGAATGCAAACAATCATCGCCTACTCATAATTTTCTTTCAAATTATTTATAAGTCCAGGTCATTCATTTTCATGTTACATGGACATCACATGTCCTTTTTAGTTCATGTCTTACTATCTCACAAACCTTCACATCGATTCTTCAACACAAATTAATTAACTTGTGTGGCATCCCTTACATAATGAGCGAATAGTGATATAGAATTAATGACCCAAAAATTATGAATAAGTTTTTACTTATTCAAGCTGGGTGACTTATTAATGTATCAAAGAATTTTGGAATTTATTTTTACCTTTTCCAGCAAAGAAAAGGAAAAACAAGTTCTCGCATTAAAGTAATAGAGTACTCAACTAAGTTTGCATGCACAATAGCACATGGTAATGTCAAAAATTGGTAATGCAGAAATTACATGTATCTATCTTGTATGTGGTCGTATAAAATATTAGTTTCTGAGATTATTTTATCCATTCATAATTTCATCTATGTATATAAGTTAGGTAATGTGAGGAGAACTCATACCTAACCGTTTTTCTGACGATCTACTAGTTGTTATTGTAAGCACTTGAGAATGCGAGAACTTATTGCGAATTAAATATTAATGACATGCAAACAATCTTGACAAATCATATACTCTTAAGAAATCCTTTTCCTATAAAAGCTGACCAATGGGGTACATTGAATTCATGGACATAGTTATGTGGTTTGACGGGTTAATATTCTATTTATTTATCTATGTTCGTATTTTTTGAACATATGATTCCTGGAAAAGAAAATCTATTTTATAACTAGAACTCAAATTAATAACTAGTTTATTTAAACACCTAGCATTTTCCAAACAAATTTGACTGGTGTTCATTAATTAAATAATTCTATTAATTAGCTAATTAAATAAAGTAACAACTTTAAACGTCCATGAAATAACTTTATATACCTAGTATTTATAACTTTACATAACTAGTATTTATAACTTGTTCGAAACTAGTATTTAACTAGAATTTATAACTTTATATAACTAGTATGTATAAGTTGTTCGAAGCTAATATTGAACTAGTATTTATAACTTTATATGTCCGGTGTTAACATCAAATAACTTTATATAACTAGTATGTATAACTTGTTCGAAGCTAGATTTAAGAACCTGTAGAAGTTGACTGTGACGGAGTGGGTACTCTGATCCGAACACCATATATATTTGTCTACTCCCCTCCAAGGTCTGGTCCTCGTCATTATCTTCACCATCGTCGTCATTGTCAGTGTTGCCTCCGTCATCTTTGTCTTCATCGTCCTCGTCTTCGTCGCTTTCATCGTTGTCTTCATGCTCCACTTCATCGTCCCCACCCTCTTCATCATCATTCTCTTCTTTTTCAACTGATTGCATTTCCCCATGGCTTTCCTTTTTTTGCAACTTTTAATCGACCACTACCCTTCGTTGCAAGACTCAAACATGACTTCCGAATAATCTTCATATTTTTTACAAAATACGGTATTAGGAACTTATCAACATAAACAAAAACATAACCAAACGTTTGATAGAATATAAAGGAAATGGAAAAACTTACAAAAATTGATGCCATGTCATTTATCCTTTACAAACCTTCCTCATAATACCGAGATTCCTGAATAGCTAAATGCCGCATGCCTAAATTCATCTCCCAAAGGCTCCCCACAGTATACTGCGGCGGAACTGGCGGCACAAACGGTAAATGTGGAGTAGGCAATGGATCATCGCGTCCAGTCCACTGCATAAACCACCCAGGATCTTCTTCCCAACCGGCTTGCTAAGGAGGCGGAGTTGGATTAAACTGCGACAAATAATTAACTTCCGAAGACATCACAACTGGAGCATGAATACCCGACTTCAATGCGGAAGGTCCAAAAAAATCCATATTCCCTACACGGACTTCAACATCTAGTAATGGGCCAACGTCTCTAGCAATCTGCCTCTAATAAGTATCGTAATCAATTTCCACACCATCATACAAATATTGCTGACAGTTGTCTTGATAAAGCATTGTTTGCATTTTCGCATACATATTGTACGTCATGGTACGCGTCAAGAGAAGCGGGGGATCAGTAGGAATAACAGTCTGGCCAGTGACCTGTCTATAGCATCGCTTTCCTAAAAATAACCCATAACAAGCGCCAGGCGGAACTAGTAAAGGCAAGTGCTTCACTGACAAATTACAGACAACTTGAACTTCATTTTCATCAATTGCAATCGAGTTATGCCACAAGTTCCAGTTAATATGGCTCGCGTGTCGATGATCAATATGATATCGTGTAACAAAGAACAAATGTGCTACAATATCGCGTGTTCTTGCTCTATTCTCTTTCTCCTAAGGTTTTAATCTGGGATACGCCGCCTTCTTTACATATTTAACAATATATCCCCTGATAGTCATATACTCAAAGAACCAGTACTGCAAAATAAAAAATTAAATTTGTTAGTCAATTGACTTATTGATAGGTTTGCTGAATTAAATTGAACAAAATTATTGTAATTAGACTTGTAATAACTCAGCAAAACTAATAAGATGACCAGATCGGATCACGGCCACATCCAGACTCTGGTACATGAGCCCAAAATAGCTGAACCCCAATCATACCGCCTAGCTAAATCCAAATTCATAACTGCTTCTATATACCCATGACTGATTGTGTCATTTGTCGATGTAAAGAAAAGAGTGCCCATCATATATAACACAAAAATGCTTGCAATATGTCCAAGGTTGTTCATCTTAGCTGCAACATACTCCTCAGTAAAATATTTACTCAAATGTGATATGACAACGTTACCCTTCCTGATATCTTTTTCAACAAGCAATGGTAAAAACTGACTAGCAGTGCTAAATTCGCTCCAACTCTCATCATACGGTATACTACGATTATTCAATCCGGTTTCAACAAGCAATGGTAAAAACTGACTAGCAGTGCTAAATTCGCTCCAACTCTCATCATACGGTATACTACGATTATTCAATCCAACCGGTATTGACGTCAGCATCATAAAATCAAATGGCGTAAAACCAATCTCAGCATTTGGAAATAAAAATGTATGCGCAGTTGGCCACCAACGCTCAACTATGACATGTATGCATCTATTACCAGAGTTCCTCAACTCAACATCTATAAATCTACCAAATATATTGATTATCGGCTCTCTAATCTGCGGATGGACTTTTAAATGCTTCCACCTTTTTTCATTATTGTAAACGAACCATGACATCTCATATTATCGCGATTCTATTACAAGCATGATTTTAACATAATTTAGTACCATAATAATAACTTGAATTAAAAGAAAACATAAGATTATAATACTAAATTTACCGTCATCTCTTTTCCGGTCTCGAAAATGTGATGTATTCCTTCACGTAGACTAGTAACAGACCGAAATGGAAATGTGTTAGAAATCAATTTTCCATGGCAACACCATATCCTCCATCATCACCACTAATGAACTGTATGTTTCTTCTAGACGATTTCCTTCTTCTCATAGAGCCGGTAGAGCTCGAAGCTTCAACATTGACATCTTTCATTCGAAATTCACAAAAAACCCAAAACCTAGGTCAAACCCTAACTTCAAATGAGCCAAATTAGGTAGGAAAGGGGGAGGGGGAGATAGAGGTGATGATTAGAGAACAATCGAATTTGATTTGAATTTGTGGCAATTTTGGGTTTTGTTTGCTTTCAAAACCTGATCGCCTTTGTCGCCATTAAAACAGAGAGCACTGCGATACGTTTTTTTCATCTGGAATGATAACGGAAAGCTTTTGTAAAAAAAAAACATAAACGGGTTACTGAGCACCGTTTATGTATTAAACGGTTTAATGAATTACCATTTATACCACTAAACGATATTCTCTAACCTGTTTATGTGATTAAAAAATAAAAAAAAAGGACTTCGGATCCTCTTTCACTACTGGAGGAATGTGAATTCTCCACATTTCAAAAGCTTCCTCACCACCCAAAATCCATACAGCTGATAGAGATGCTCTTAGGGTCGATTTGATGTGGGTAAGTAAACGTCATCTTACATTGATATGCCATATGTAACGTACTCGACGGACTACATCAATAAATCGTTAGAATTTTAGTTTTTAATTTCGAATCATATGTTTGTTTTCTTGCTCTTGTAGTTAATATTTAGATTGTTGGGAATGATTGTCTTTATATAGAAAATTTTAGTGAGGTACTTTTTAAAAAATACAATTGACTATGACTTAATACATTACATTTTTCAAACCTCATCCAAACTCGTTCTCCTATGTCCATTTCCAAAATTTTATGCATTGGATATACAAGAGCTCATGTCAATAGACGAATAAATATATTGGGTAATCTACCAAATCCCACTGGCTTAACTAAGTTCCTTTTATTTAAAACCATAGTGAATTTCCTACTCTCATAACTCTAAAAGGCATGTAATCATCCTTATTACATTACAACGTATCTTTTAGAAAATATCTAACTAATATTGACACAAAAAACAGGTTCCTAATCCTTAGTTTCTATATAGGACAAATGAAAAAGTGCGGGCAAAAACAAAAACAATTGCCATCCTGGTAAGGCTTTTATAAACTTTTAAACATGCCCAAACATGAGTGATTTGCCTATATCTTTTATTGGACATAATCTGTTAAATAATGTATGGTAAAACCAAATGTAATATAGACGAAAATAGTTATACAAGCTTACGTCTATTTCTTAGTGTCCCAGAGCCGGAAGGAGCTGTAATAATTTTAAGGAGTTGTAGCAGCTGTGATAATTGTAGGGTGCTATGGTGCATTATCCATGTATATTAAAATTGGTGAATTATCCACGTACGTAATAATTCTTACATAATTTTAATCCAACCACGTGAAGTTTTCAAAATGCCATTTAATATTTTTACTTTTGTATATCATCTAAAATTTGGATTTAACAAAGGGAATTTCAGGCATAAGGATAAAAGCAACAAAATTTTTAGTTTATAAGGACAAAAGGCTAAAATTTTAGTCTCAAGGACAATTTTTGATGTAAAGGAAAGAAATTAGGGGCCCACTATAATTTTATACTTTACACTAAACTTTGTCCTTATAGCAATTTATTTTGCCTCTTGTCCTTTTAGTTAAATTTTTTATTCATTTTGTCCTTCACACTATTTTCCTGTTTAGTTTAACAAATAACTTATTTTTACAAATTTGGACTGCATTTATTATAATTATTAACAAATCATAATATTACTTCAAAACAGGAATCAACCGTTGGATCTTGCAACACAATATTTTTAAATTAAATTCGATTTTGAAGATATTATGTGTCAAGTGTGATTCTAATTCAGATTTGTTGTCCTATTTGTAAATTTGGGGAAAATTGAGATCTGTGACACAAAATCACATTTAGAAGAAATAAATAGATAAACTTGTTGAAATAGCATGCAAAAAAGAGAATATTCTGGTCTTTTACACTGAATGCAATAATTTATTTATTGTCATGTATTTGATGATTTGAACATCAACTAACTTTTTATTATAAATTGTATGTGTTTGGTTCAAAAGAGTTGGGTGAAAAAAGTTTATTTTTCTAAGGTTTAGAGATATCATAACTATTTAAATGTTAGGATTTCTTTTATAATCTTTAGTGGAATTAATAAAGGTTATTGCAAGGAATTTCTTTGTTACCGTTTTTCTTCATTTCTTATTCTTTTGGAATCTAATCATATAGGATAACCCTAATAGTTGGTAGCAGAGATTATTACACCAACTTTTTCATAAGAGAGTTTTGCTTATGGAGAAGATAAGTTTCAAAAACTTAATGGGAGAAATTGAGGGTTATGAAAAGTAAAATTATATATTATCTATATCTTAATGTTTTTCATCAACCCATGGATAACGAAAGGAAAAATATACCGATGTATCTAAAGCAAAATAGGAAACTTTAAATGGGAAGGTTGTAGCAATTATTTGATGTTTTTTTTGGAGAATACGGTGTTTTGCTAATGAAACGTATGTTTTTGGAGTTTGGAAGAAATTAGGAGAAATCTACCCAAAGAACTCTACAATAAACAATGCACCTCTAATGAGAAGATTGATCAATCTATTAAATGATAGTAAAATAGTACCTATTAAATCTTTCTCCTTAATTTAAGGAGTTTTCTCTATTCTGCTTAATTCTCTCCGGAGAATTTATTTTTAAATTAGTCTATCACTCTACACTTATTTACTATTTCTCTCACATTATTTTACTTCTTTTGTCATTTTACATTTTGATATGAACATTTCAAAGTTTACACAATTATTTATTAACAGTTAGCTTCTAACATTTTATATTTAAGTCCACATATTCAAATTAATTACAAATCCAAAATTTAAATAATTTAAATAAATTTAATTTTTTACAGGAAAATAGTGTGAAGGACAACAAGAACGAAAAAATATGTCAAAAGGACAAGAGACAAAAAACTTAACCAAAAGGACAAAGTTTAGAGTAAACTATAAAATGAAAGTGGGCCCCTGAATTCCACTATCTAATGTAAAATTGTCCTTGAGGATAATTTTTTTGTTGATCATCCTTATGGATAAGTTTTTGGTTGACTTTGTCCTTGTGGCAAAAAACCCCTTTAATTTACTACTGTTTCTGTTACATATTAAAAATGACAAAATTATGTTTTTGCCTTCAAATACCTACACTTTAAATTTTCTATACTCATTTAAGTTTCTCACAATTCTTTTCTAATATTTTACATTTAGTACCATATTTCACAATTAATTACATAATATTAAAACTATTATTCATTGATTCCATACAAATCACATTCAGATTAACCATGTTCATATTAACAAAATTGAGAAAAAAATCAAATATATAAACATGCTGATTACATAACATAAACTATATGCATTAACAATTATTAGAAGTTTAAAGTTGAACTATTTACGTCAATATATGTACAGTGTATTGCATTGTAATATTAATGTTGAACACCTACATTTTAAATTTATTTAGTTATTTACAAAAGAGTATACAATATCATTCAACATTGGACATTTAAGTCAATATGTTTATATTAATAATGTGATTTTGAATTTAACAAATAATTGCATTCAACAAATTATTGTTAATTCATCTAATAAACGCTAAGTGTGATGTTTTGAAATGTGCACCATGTTCACATCAACAAAAACAGCAAAATCAGTTTTTCTTTCAAATATAAAGTTAAATAAGTCACACAGTTTAAAATAATATATGTAAACAATAACAATTTTTTTAATATAATATACATTTATCTTAATAAATTTATCATAAATTATACAAAATAATTTCCACTTGAACGATACACATAAACAATTATTAGAAGTTCAAAGTTGAACTATTTACGTCAATATATGTATAATGCATTGCATTGTAATATTAATGTTGAACACCTACATTTTAAATTTATTTAGTTATTTACAAAAGAGTATACAATATCATTTAACATTGGACATTTAAGTCAATATATTTAAATTAATAATGTGATTTTGAATTTAACAAATGCTTGCATTCAACAAATTGTTGTTAATTCATCTAATAAACGCTAAGTGTGATGTTTTGAAATGTGCACCATGTTCACATCAACAAAAACAGCAAAAACAGTTTTTCTTTCAAATATAAAGTTAAATAAGTTACACAGTTTAAAATAATATATGTAAACAATAACAATTTTTTTTAATATATTATACATTTATCTTAATAAATTTATCATAAACTGAACAAAATAATTTTCACTTGAAATACCTACATTTTAACATTTCTACAGTTGTAAGTTGAATCTCCTCAATTCTTTCGTAATTTTTTATATTCCAATCCATATGTTTAAACTACTCATGAAATCATAAATTTTAATTATTTAAATAATCTTAGAGAGTATTTAGTCCATTTTTCTAATAGCTCTTAAAAATATATGTCAATTTTACTATGTATATTCATATTAAAAAAATGTATTTTTTCCATGCAATTATAAAGATGTATAAATCACATAACATGAACTATGTATATCAGCAATAACGACAAAGTTAATTTGTAAATTACTTGTGATTTATTTATACCAAGAACTTACCATATATTATATCGTAGAATTCTTTTTAAACATCAATAGTCCACAACATTATTTTTTTTACAATTTTCTTTTCAGTTTTTCTTGGTATGCTACGCAGTTAAACTAACTTCATAATTTTACTATCTTATTTAAACAAATTGCATTAAATAACATTTGCTAATATATCGAATAAATTACTATCATTCATAAATTTCGTCATGTATATCTGTATTAACAAAAATGATTAAAAAATTCTCAAACACACATGTATACATATTGTTTGTGTAAATTATGAAATATAAATTACACATAAACAATAATAGTAATTTTAATTAATAGTTTACGTATTTCGCATCAAAATTTATCATATATTGCATAACAAAGTTTTCATTTAAATAATAAATACTACTTTTAATAATATTATCGTATGCAATGCGCTTGTTACACACTAGTCCAAAATTTAAGGAAGTTGAGTCAGTTGGAGAACATCTCAATGATTTTTATGCTATTGTAAACCAATTAGCTGCCGTAAATTATAAAATGAATGATGAGACACAGATTTTTATGTTAATGAGTTCATTACTCGAGAGTTAGGTAACACTAGCAGTTGCATTAAACAACTCAAATTTGGAAGAAGTTGTTTCAACGAGTTTAGTGGTTAGTAGCCTATTTTATGGGGGGATATAGGATGAATCTAATGGAAGATAACAAGAAAGAGGACAGTGAAAATCCGATTAAAGAGCTGCATCTAACAAGGAGGGTTAACATGTAACAACCCGCATTTTACGTATCGGAGGATCGTAAAATATTTTTATCTAATTCCTCGAGGGTTGGATCATTCTTATGTTTTGATATGTTGGTTATGGAGATGTGAAACATATCGATAATTTTTACCAATTTTGTTTGTGGCCATCCCCCCCCCCCCCCCCCCGTTAGTTTTGTACAGGGCATAACTTTTGATTGGGATCGAATCTGGTGCTGAGATCAATTTCATTGGAAAGAAAATGATGTTTCCAATTCCGTAGAGTGATCACATTAAAGATATGGTTCAGTGGTTTGAGAGGAATCACGGTTTTAATATTTCACAAAATTCTGTTCAAGTTTGGCTAGTCATTAATGAACTGAATTGGTGTAGCCCATTAGTGGGCTTTGGCTATAAATAGGGGGTAGAGGCATGGAGAATAGTTTGGTTTCTTCATTTGTATCGTTTGGTTGAGCTTGTGATTCTCCTTGCTTAGTCAAATACACCTTTCCTCCATTAAATTTCTTGATCTATGCAAGAAAATTGGAGATCTACATCAAACAAAGCTAGATGAACATCGAGTGAAGGAATATCATATCAAATTGAGAGGTTTGAAGGTTGGTCATTGCTGCCCGGATTTGAGATTAGTCGGTTTCATGTTATTTTGAAGAATTGGTGAGTGATAAGTATCTCTCACACGGATTCAATCAAATATATGGATTGTATGATCTTATGTTCATCATTTTAAGTTGTTTTCATATAGATATAATCAATTTAAGTATGATTTCAATTCCAAACAACATAGGATCTAAGCTAGAAACTTATAAACGGTATTTTATATGTTAATCCTATGGTTAGATCCATTCATTGATTTTGTTGATTTAAAATCGTTTTTTTAATGTTGTCGATAATTGCGTGATTTGTTGTTGTTTTGTCAATTGAATCGTTGCTGAAAAAGTTGAAGTTTGATTGGTTTTCGAATAAGAAATCAACTCATGTTCAAGTGTGAATTTGGTTGAGTTTTGGATGCGCAACATGCATGGATCGGGAGGGAAAACATGCATGGATCGGGAGGAAAAACATGCATGGATTGGACGGAAAAATCAGGCAATGAATCGGATCTTTTTTTACAGCGTTTGGAAAAACCCTGTGGTAGGGGGCATGGATCAAGCAAAACTGGAAAGTGCCAAATGTGTGTTGCGCATGGCAAAAAGAAGGATATGGCAAGGTGCGCGCTGGGGGATCTGCGAAATTCCATAGATCGGGCGAAACATACTATAGCGTTTATAAACACTGTTTTTCTATGGATCGGGCCAAAGTACCAGAGTGCTAGAGTACAAAGTAACACATTTTCCTATGCATGGTAAAAACTTGGATTTGCCTAGGCGTATGCTGGGGAAATCATCGAGTGGGCAGTACCAGGGGATGGATCAGGCGAAACATATTATAGGGTTTATAAATGTTGTGGTGTGGATCGGGCTAAATGCCAGGTTACCAAGTTTTAGAGTACCAAGTGCCAAACATGCGTAAGACGGTGAAATAGGTGATTTGCCAAGGCGCGCGCTGGGGGATCATAGTACTAAATACCAGAGTACCAAATGACAGTGCCGTGGTAGGTCCAAATTGAACGTGCGGAATAGATAGCATTTCTAAAACGCTGTAAAAGGCATTTTTGACGCTATGCTCAGTTTTTCAATGCGAGAAAGCTGGAAATGCTATGAAATGCATAATCGACCAAACAAAACATATTTTTGGATCGATGATGGTTATAAATTAGACGTGAATTCAAGCAGGAATGTTCAAAGTGTTGTGAGACGTTCATTGGTCGATGAAAAGCAACGAATGTGAAGCGACTCAAGGTTGTGAGATCGTGGATAATGGTTTCTCTAGAAGTCGCTTGAGATTATGAACAGTCATCCGGTTGGATGGATAGAGATATCGAAGGATAAGGAATTATTGTTAATCGGAGGTTCCAGCAGACTTAAAGCAAGGGTATAATAGGGATACCCAAAAGACTCGATGTTAGCAGGTCGAGTACCCTGGGCAGTCATGATGGGCCTAGAGATACGAGTCACGATGGCATATGCAATTTTTGCTAGAACCGGAGTTATCGTTAGCCCTTGACAAATGGCATGTCGTAGACGGCATACGATTAACGATGGTTTCAAAGCAAGAGTGGCAGTGATAGCCAGAGTCATGGATGATGATTGTTTTGCTTGTATCATCTTGTGTAGATTATTCGACGTCGAAGGTAACATCTCTTGGGTGCTTGTATGATTTTGGTTTAGGCCTTCGGGGCTTGAGCTTAGGAGATGTCGATATCGATTAGGATGGTCTATGCTTGATAACTGATTTCCATAAATGTACTATTTTTTTACTTGATTGTTGTAAAGGCTATCACTGTCGGATGTGGGGAAGATAGGTTTGGGTTCTTCTCGGTTGATGTTGGTAGATTAGTTGATTAATCTGCCTGTTCTCATATACTTTATTGATGATGTTCATTAGTTGTTTTATCGCTCATTAAGACTGTTGTATGACTCAAGTTTTATGTTTACTCTTATTACCTTGGGTTATTCATACATGTTTTGGATGGGCAGACTGAGTAGAAGTTGACAAGTAGTTAATCTTAATGAGGATGATGTTGCTGAGCGATGACGAGCTGGAGGCTTACGTATTAGTTTTCCTATTACCTACTATTTTCTGTTTTCTATAGCTTTGTTGATGTATTCTCTGAGTGACTTATAGTGAGGCACTTTGTACAGGATTTGATGTTGTATCCGGTTTGTTGTGTGGATAATTCATGATGATATGAAAAGTTTAAAATTATGCACAATTCTGCTTCACTATTATTGTCTGCGTTCTATTATATTTTATCCTTGCGCTGTGAGTTATACGACAGGTTCCGCATATACTATTCTACCCTGATGATCGTCCATAGTTGTCTAGCACGTCTTTCAGTGCATTATTTCCCTTGTTAAGTGCGGGAGTTATGGGCAGTCGTCACATTTGGTATCAGAGTTTTGGTTAATCGATTTTAGCTAAATTTCGAGGACGTAATAACGTATGAGAGTCGTATTTGTAGATTTCTGATGGATGTATACCATATATTAGTGTATAGTATAATAACACTTGAACTCCATTTGAAGTTTTCTCATGTACAGACTAATCATTCTATTTTTATATTTAGAATGAGTCATCAAATCTTCGATATATACTTCTAGGGAGGAGTCTGTTCCTAGAGGGAGAAATGGTGGTATACCAGATTACCCAGCTATATTCGAGGCCATGGCGGCAACGGTCATGAGGAGGGTACCCGCTCTAGAGACAGTTGCTGTAGATGTGGGGGTTCAGGTGTAGGTGCCTATGGTTGTGGACTTCATGAAGTTATGCAAAGATTTTACTACACTAGGAGGGAAGTTGTTTAAGGGGATGGAGCTGATTGTAGAGATTCAAGGGTGGCTTGATACTTGCATTCAGAATTTTTTGGAGACTTGGAAATTGACGATGTGACTAAGAGTAGGCTTGCATCTAGACAGCTACAGGGTAGAGCTATGGAGGAACTTTGTCACTCTTGAGACTCCAGAAGATGAGATTTCATGGGAGCAGTTCCAAGTCAAGTTTGAAACGAAGTTCATTTCTACCGTTTAGAAGTCAGTTCTGTTTAAGGAGTTTGTTGGGCTAAAACAGAATGGTCGACCAGTGTTGGGTATGTTTCTGATTTGGAAGCTTTGCACAAGTATGCTCATTCGTATGTCGACACTCGTTATTAGAAAAAGGAGTAGTTTGTCATGAGCTCGTGTACCGTTTAGTTTTGGAACCCCAGATTTGTGATAGACCATTGATTGTGACTAATCCAGTTGGTGGGATTCGTCTGGTTTGTGTATGATTTGTCGTGGTCCGGTGTTGTCGATTTATAGTTTCTCCTTTGTATGTGATTGCTTTGTTTTGAACTTCGCTGGGTTTGGGATTATTTTGGGTATGGACTGGCTCAAGAGGTATGCGACAAAAGTGGATTGTGAGAAGCAAGAGGTGACAGTCAGGAATGTGGAAGAGCGAATGATTGTGATTCACTACAATCCCGAAGATGATGTCTTCGTGAGCTATTTATATTCATTTGTGATTCCACTGGAAGACTTGTCATCGGTGTCGATCGCAAGTGTGTTTAATGATGTCTTTGACGAGGTTAAAGGGATGTTGCCGCATCGCGAGATTGAGTTCAGAATCGATTTAGTCGAGGGTGCTATACCTATTGTCATGCCTCTTAGGCGGATGGAACCTAAGGAATAACAAGATTTAGTGGTGCAAGTACATGACCTTTTGGGAAAAGGGTTTATCCGGAGAAGTGTATCCGAATGCGGTGCACCGTTGTGTTTGCAACCAAGGTTGATGGATCTTTGAGACTGTGTGTGGATTATCGTGAGCTGAATAAGGTGACCAAGAAGAACACGTATCCGTTGACAAGGATAGACGACTTGTTCAATCAACTTCACGAGGCCAAGGTGTTTTCTCAGATGGATTTGGCAACGAGATTCCACCAGTTGAGTGTGGCAAAGCATAGTGTGCCGAAGACTGCCTTTAGGACACCATCCAGTTTCTTCGAATGGTTGGTGATGCTATTTGGGTTGACTAACGCTCCAACGTATTTCGTAGATCTTATGAATAGGGTTTCCTCCTGGAATGAGGAAGAGCATAAGATGCACTTGCGAGTTGTTTTGGAAATCTTGCAAAAGCATCGGCTGAGAGCTAAGTTTTCGAATTGTCACTTCTGGAAGAGTGAAGTGAGGTTCTTAGGCCATGTTGTTTTTGGAAATGGAATAGCGGTTGACCTTGCTAAGGTGGCAGCAATACATGACTGGAATATGCCTAAGAATGCGATGGATGTCAGGAGTTTCCTTGAGTTGGAGGGATATTATCGTTGGTTAATCAAGCATTTCTCCAAGATCGTTGTACCATTAACATGATTGACAAAGAAGAATCAAGTGCTCCAATGGGATGCAAAGTGCGAGCAAGCTTTTGGAATCATGAAAGAGAGACTGATGAGTGCTCCTGTTTTTACGATTCCAAGTGGGAATGAAGAAATGGTGGTATATACTGACACATGCGGTATTGGACTTGGAGCAGTGCTGATGCAGAAGGATAAGGTTGTGGCCTACAAGAGTCGACAACTGAAACCACATGAAATGAATTATCCGACTTATGATTTGGAGTTGGCAGCAATCGTGTTTGCTCTAAAGATGTAGAGACATTACCTATTGGGAGTTCGATTCGAGTTGTTTATGGATCACAAGTCGTAGAAGTATCCTTTCTCTCAAAAGGATTTGAATCTTCGGCAGCAATGGTGGTTAGACTTTGTGGCATTGTATGATTTTGTATATCCTATACTCCTAGTAAAGTTAATGCAGTGGCAGATGCACTGAGTCGAAGACATGCAAGTTTGGGAGCGATGTTTTTGAAATAGAAACACCTCGAGTACATGGCAGGATTTGATTTCAGACTACAGTGTGAGTTGGAACTTGAAATGTTGGCAGGCTTATCGATAAGACCTACTCTGAACAAAAGAATTGGCGAGATCCAAAAGCGGGATGCAAAGCTTACTGAGATTATCCAAAAGTTAGAACCGAGGAAGGAAACGAAGGAATTTGGGTTATAGTGGACCGCTTGACCAAAAGTGCCAAATTTATTCTTGTCAGATCGACTAGGACAACATTGAAGTTGGCAGATCTTTATGTAAAATGGATAGTTCGATTCCGTAGTATCCCAAAGAGCATAATGAGTGATCGAGGTTCATTGTTCACAAGTGGATTTCGGTAAAGTTTGCAAGAGATTTTGGGAATCGAATTGTATTTGAGTACATCTTATCATCCCCAAACCGATGGTCAAACCGAGAGGATTAACCGAGTTTTGGAAGATCTCTGGAGGGCTTGTGTATTGGACTTCGGAGGTTCATGGGAAGACCATCTACATTTAGTTGAGTTTGCATACAGCAACAGCTACCAGTCGTGCATTGGGATGATACCATACGAAGCACTGTACAGAAGACCGTGTAATTCTCCAGCATGTTGGTTAGAGACTGGAGATAAGTTTATACTTTGGACAGAAATGATCAGAGAGACATTGGATTGTATCGAAATTGTTCAGCAACAAATGACAGCCCAAGACCGTCAAAAGAATTACGCCGATAAGCGTCGTAAAGATTTGGAATTTGACATTAGCGATATGGTTTTCGTGAAGTTTTCACCGTTAAAGCATATTGTTCAATTCGAAAGTAAAGGAAAGTTAGCTCCAAGGTTTGTTGGACCGTTTTCGATAGTCGAGTGAATTTGAAAGCTCGCATATAGATTGGATTTACCCAAGAAGATGTTGAGTGTGCACAATGTTTTCCATGTGTCGTTTCTACGAAAGTGTATGCATGATTCGAATGTAGTGGTATCTCAGGAACAGTACGAAGGCCTAGAATTCGAGACCATAGTTACGAAACCTCGTAAGCAGCTTCGTGCTGTGGGGAATAATACAAAACGGCTTAGGAGGAAGACGGTTAAGCTAGTCAAGGTGTAGTAGAGTGAGGATGATGACGATTGTACGTGGGAGACGGAGGAGAATATAAAGATGACCCATCTAGAACTCTTCGTCGGTATGACCCATTAATGTCGTGTTACCTTACATCATTGTAAGTTATACTATTTCGTTAGAATTCCGCATGCTAGAATAAGGCTATGGATACATGGCTTGATGGATGCTAGTTTGGATGGTAAATTGGCTGTCTATGGATGATAGGCATGCGAAATTGTTTCTGATTTCTTGGAATTTCGAGGGCGAAATTCCTAAAGGGGTTGGGAGGGGAGGGATGTAATAGCCCGCATTTTATGTATCGGAGGATTGAAAAATATTTTTATCTAATTCTCTAAGGGTTGGATCATTCTCATATTTTGATATATTGGTTATGGAGATGTGAGACATGTCCATATTTTTACCAATTTTGTTCGTGACCATTTTGCCCCTATCAGTTTTGTACAGGGAATAACTTTTGATTGGGATCGACTCTGGTGATGGGATCAATTTCATTGGAAAGGAAATAATGTTTCCAATTCCATAGAGTGGTCATATTAAAGATTGGGTTCAGCGGTTAGGAGGAATCGTTGTTTTAATGTTTCACAAAATTATGTTCAGTTTTGCCTAGTCATTAATGGGCTGAATTGGTATGGCCCATTAGTGGATTGTTGGCTATAAATAGGGGGTAGAGGCATGGAGAATAGTATAGTTTCCTCATTTCTCTCATTTGGTTAAGCTTGTGGTTCTCCTTGCTCAATCAAATACACCTTTCTCCATTAAATTTCTAGATCTACGCAAGAAAATTGAAGATTTACATCAAACAATGCTAGATCAACATCGAGTGAAGGAAGATCGCATCAAATTGAGAGGTTGGAAGGTTGATCATCGCTGTACGTATTCGAGATTAGTTTGTTTCAACTTATTTTGAAAATTTGGTGAGTGATAAGCATCTCTCGCACAGGTTTTATCCAGTATATGGATTGTATGATCTTATGTTCATCATTTTAAGTTGTTTTCATATAGATCTAATCGATGTAATATGATTTCAATTTCAAATACAATAGCATCTAATCTAGAAACTTATAAACGGTATTTTTATGCTAATTCTATAGTTAGATCCATTTATTGATTTTTTTGATTTAAAATCATTGTTTTAATGTTGTTGATAATTGCGTGATTTGTTGTTGTTTTGTTCATTGAATCGTTGTTGAAAAAATTGAAGTTTGATTGGTTTTCGAGTATGAAATCAACTCGTGTTTAAGTGTGAATTTGGTTGAGTTTTGGGTGCGCAATATGCGTGGATCGGGTGGAAAACATGCATGGATCGGGTGGGAAAACATGCATGGATCAGGTGCAAAAAGATCCTTGGATCGGGCTTATAACATGCATGGATCGGGCGGAAAAATCAGGCAATGGATCAATTTTTTTTACAGCATTTGGAAAACGCCGCGGTGGGGGGCATAGACCGAGAAAAACTGGTAAAGTGCCAAACGCGTGCGCATGGCAAAAAGAAGGATCTGACAAGGTGATCGCTGGGGGGTCTACGAAATTCCAAGGATCGGGGGAAACATACTATAATGCTTATAGACGCTGTCTTTTCTATGGTTCGAGCCAAAGTACCAGAGTGCCAAGTGCCAGAGTACCAAGTACCACATTTGCCTGCGCATGGTAAAGACTTGGATTTGCCAAGGCTCACGCTGGGGAAATCATGGATCGGGCAGTACTAGGGGATAGATCGGGCGAAACATACTGTAGCATTCATGAGCAATGTGGTATGGATCATGCTAAATGTGTAAAATCCCATAATTTTTAACAACACTAAAGAGGACAAATTAAAGAACAATTAATTTAATATTCAGAATTAAGGCAAACTAACTACGCCATTGCGTCCGTCTCGAAATTCTGGTCAAGATAGACACTTGGTTTGCGTAAACCGGACAATGTATGAAGAAGTTATGAAGGTTTGAAGTTGGAATACACGCAAGAAGTGCACACACACACACACAAATATATATATATATATATATATATATATATATATATAGGGGTCCAGAAATTAAAAATTTGATTCATAAAATTCAAAATCGTGTAGATTAGGGTGAGCATGAAAAATCCCACCCAGGGTTGTCGACCCCCTGGTCGACCCCTTAAGGGGGGTTCGACCCCCCTAGGGCAGACGTAACAGATTAGGGTTTGGGGCTGGGGGCTGTATATTGCCTCATTTTTGATGTTTCTGCACACCAAAAATAATGGAGGACTAGATGTTGTCGCTGCTCGGACTAAATCAAACCTTTTTCTTCTTCTGCAATCAAGTTTAGAGTGTAGATCTGTGATTCAACACCTGCTAGTCTCCTTCTACTTTTCTAGATCCAAACACTGTGAGTTTAAGTTACTTTTAGATCTGAATAATTAAAACTAAAACTTGGTATGATACTAATTTGGATCTGTGCCTATGACCATTTGAATCAAATTAGACCTACTAACCTGTGTATCTATGATGTTATGACCTGATTATGACTTAGATCTAAACTTTCACCTATTTATCATGTCAGATCTGCCATTGTTCACTGTTTAGATCACCTTATATTTGTCCCTATCATGGTTGTGGTTAAATTGGATCTGTTATTAGTTGGATATCTAAACCACTGTTTAGATCTTATCATGCCTGTTATGACATCCCTATTATGTTAGAATCAGTTTTACTATCATATGTTCATCAGATCTGTTCCTATATGCCTATCTTGTCATTATGCAAGTATATGTTTATGCCATTGTATGTCAATCTAGTTAATATGACCATTTCTATCATCTTCCCTTCATCTTTCCCTTTTTATTTTATATAGCCTGGCTCCTTTCGAGCCTAGGCATGCCGCTGAAATATGCGAACATGTTAAACGGGGAATGAGGGCACAAACATTGAAATTGGGCATAACTTGTAATTAGGAATTTGGGCATAACCTGAATAAAATGTATGAATATGAATTTGGGCATATAGTTTATTATGAACGTAACTTGGGGAAGGGGCATGAAAACCTATAATGACATAGGTAAAATTGGCTAATAATGAAATGCCTAGAATTACAGTAATTAGAAACTCTAACTGTGCCTAGACACGAGGTTAGGTTACACTTTTGGTGGAAGTCTGCCCGGAACCGCCCGACATATCCAGCAACCACAAGTGGTGAATCTAATGTGAGGGGTCTAGGTGCCCAAATACGAGACATGCTAAGATGTGAGGTTAAGCCCGACTTGTCGAAGAACTCTGCCCGGAACCAACCGGCATTTCCAGCATCCACAAGTGGTAGGCTTAATGTGAGGGGTCTAGTACATTATAACCGTAAATGGATATGGTAATGAATTGGAATACTTAACCTAATTAAATCCATAGGGATTGTATGAACATGAATTTGAATAGGGGTTAAGTGAACTTGGTTGAAATAGTGGGAAGGTTAGGTATATCTGGGTAGGGTGGGTAATATTTATATATAGGCCCACAAACTTAACCGGTTGGGGTTATGTAATTATAGACACCGTTAGGTAAGCATAACCTGTGGAAATCCTAGTGGGGATACAATACAAAGGGGAGAGCTTGTATCATCTTGTGTAGGGGACCCGTTTCAGTCGGTAACCCATAGAACGGTATCAAACGAGTACTTCGCCCTAGGTCGGAGGGCACACTTACTGGGCTGATTGTAAGAGATTCGGACATGGAGGACGGTGTGGGCGGCGCAAACCGACCGGGGCTATGTGCGTGCATGGTCCGGGAAGAGGGGGATAAGACGACTGTGACACCAGTAGATATGGTTGTGCACATCATCGAAGGGTTACCACTTTAGGAAGTGATACCTCCTAGTGTGGGGCCGATATAGGGTATCTACGGAGTGGGGAGTCGATCGATTTGGTTAGTGTTAGAGTACGTCTAGACTCTTGTAAAAAGTTTAGGAGCCTATTAGGTTGGGTTGCCTATGTATTGTATGGGGTTAAAACCTCTCAGCAGAAGTACGCCTTAGTCTACCATCTTATAGTTGTTGGGATCATCTCATTTTAGTTATATTAGTATTGGTGCAGAGTAATCATTCGAGAAGTGTATACTCTCTATCATGTTTACCTTGTCATACCTGCCTTTTGTAATGTTATCTTTCTTATCCACTTTGTATGCCTGTCATGATACTTTCACTTATCTATATGCTAAAAGTAACTGGACTCGCTAGACTTTACGTCTGACCTATTTTGTTTCCACTTCTTTCTCTTCCTTTTCCCCCCAGGTTCTTAGGGTGGGAATGCTCAAGCTTGATCAGGATTCTGCTATCATTTTGCTGGAGCTGCTTAGATGTATTACTCAAGCTCCTATCTTTGCTACTATGGCTATGTTTTTATTTGGGGATTATGCTTCTTTTATATTGTACTCTGATGTTTTAAGTACAAGACAGAAGTTTTTATGTAATTCAGGCATATGATGTTTTGAACCACGATGCTTTATGATTAACAAAAGTTTTTAATTCCGCTGCTATTTTATATGTCTTGTAATGTTTCTATTTCTGTTTACATATAACGCTTCACGAAACTTAATGCATTCTCTTAATGAGTGACATTAACGGACGTAGGGTGTCACAAAATGCCAAAGTACCGAGTGCCAGACATGCACAACATGGTGAAATGGGTGATTTGCCATGGCGCGCGCTAGGGGATCACAGTACCGAATGCAGAGTACCAAATGATAGTGCCAAGTGCCAAGTGCCAGGGTAGGTCCAGGATTGAACGCGCAGAATAGATAGCGTTTCTAAAACGTTGTAAAAGGCAGTTTCGATGCTATGCTCAGTTTTTCATAGCGAGAAAGATGGAAATGCTATGAAATGTAGAATCGACCAAATGAAGCATATTTTTGGATAGATGATGGTTATAGCTTCGACATAAATTCAAGCAAGAATGTACGAAGTGTTGTGAGACGTTCGTGGTCAATGAAAAGCAAAGAATGTGAAGACGACTCAAGGTTGAGAGATTGTGGATAATGTTTGCTCTTGAAGTCACTTGAGCTTATCACAGTCATTAGGTTGGATGGCTAGAGATATCGAAGGCTAAGGAATTATCGTTAATCAGAGGTTCTAGTGGACTCAAAGCAGCGGTATATTGGGGATGCCCAAAAGACTTGATCTTTGCTGGTCGAGTACCCTAGGTAGTCATGATGGGTCTAGAGATACGAGTCACAATGGCATATGCGGTTTTGCTAGAACCGGGGTTACCATTAGCCCCTGACAAATGGCATGTCGTAGCCATCATACGATTAACGATGGTTTCAAAAGCAAGATTGGCAGTGATAGCCAGAGTCATGGATGATGATTATTTCACTTGTATCGTCTTGTGTAGATTATTCGACGTCGAAGGAGACATCTCTTATGAGCTTGTATGATGTTGGTTTAAGCCTTCGGGGCTTGTGCCTGGGAGATGTCGATATCGAATAGGATGGTCTTGGCTTGATAACTGGTTGCCATGAATCTACTGTTTGTTTCTACTTGATTGTTGTAAAGGCTATCACTGTCGGATGTGGGGAAGACAGGTTTGTGTTCTTCTCGGTTGATGTTGGTAGGTTAGATAATTAATCTGTCTATTCTCAAATACTTTATTAATGATGTTAGTTAGCTGTTTTATCGCTCATTAAGACTATTGTCTGACTCAAGGTTTTATGTTTCCTCTTATTACCTTCGGATGTTCATCCATGTTTTGGATGGGCAGACTGAGTAGCAGGTGACAGGTAATTGATCTTGATGAGGACGATGTTGCCGAGTGATGACGAGCTGGAGGCTTACTTATTAGTTTTCCTATTACCTACTATTTGTTGTTTTCTGCTTCTTTTTTGAGGCATTCTCTGAGTGACTTGTAGTAACGCACTTTGTACAGGATTTGATGTTATATCCATTTTTTTGTGTGGATAATTTATAATGATATGAATAGTTTAAAATTCTGCACAATTCCACTTCAGTATTATTGCCTGTGTATATGTTCTATTTTTCTTATCCTTGCGCTGTGAGTTATACGACAGGTTCCACATATACTATTCTACCCTGATGATCGTCCATAGCAGCGTGGCACGTCTTTCAGCGCATTATTTCCCTTGTTAAGTGTGGGAGTTATGGGCGGTCATCACATAACATAACAAAAATAAAAAGAAGACCAAATAAACTAAACATGAAGAGGGATTTCATTTATTATTAACTGAAAAACTTGACCACCAATTGAAATTTTGTCACAAGCTTAAAAGGACGTAGAAAGAATGAAGGTGTTGGAGGAAGAAAAAAGACAACGTTGATTAAGACAATGATGATGAGGTGAATTTTGATATTATTAATGGCATTCTCTGTGCTGACAAAGAAAAGGGAATGGATGAGTGTATGATTTGGTTGCTATTTTCATATATGCTACCAAAATAAAACATTCGTTAATTATAAGGAGTAAGAGGTTAGGTAAAGTCTGCTGATGGTGGAGTTGCATGTTAACTGTAACGATCTAGGATTTTTGGCTAATTTAAAACCAGAATTTTGAACATATAAAATGAATTTAAATTGGTTTGAACATGAATTAGGTTTCATATGAATATGATTTAAGTGATAAAATAAATAATTGATTTTTTCAAAATTTAATGGTAAAATATTGATAAGAATTTATCAAGCTTTTATTATAACGAATTTTCCAAGTAAGCATTAATAAAACTATTTTTAATATAAATATTTTCTAGTTAAATATAAATTTTAAATATAAATAATAAAATAAAAATAGATACTTATTTTGAATTGTTAAAATGCGTAAAACGAATTTTGTTTACATTGACAGTCGCTTGGTAAAATGCGTAAAACGGTAACCTAGAATTGAAATTTCGTAACACACACTAAATGTTTCAATTTTGGCAACACTTTTAAAGTGTCACTAAAGTGTTACTAAGTAAAATGATGTGTAGGAACATGGTTTTTTTCTCAAGTGGCTTTGGTGCATAGTGGTACTAGGACATGTGTCCTTTATTGATTTTCCATTTTTGCACTCGAATGCACTTATATAAGGAGCCTAATATCCCCTTCGTTCTTCATTCCTCATTCATTTCCTTCTCGTTATCTTTCTTCCTCCTTCTTTCCATGGATTCCTAAGTCATTTCCCCTCCTTCTTCCTTTCCCTTTTCCTCCTTCTTTCCCTCTCCTTCCTCCCTTCTTCTCCCTCTTTCTCCTCATCCTCCCCTCTAGTCCCTCCTCTTATTGGTTTAGGCCAGCCACGACCACCACCCATGGCCAACCACCTCTCCACCTGCTCTTCCACCAACCCACAACCCTACCACCACAACCCATCTCGGCCAAGCACCTCCACGCCACCACTTCCATGTGCCATTACCCTATCATATCGACTTCCACCCTTAGTTCACGATCAACAACTTCCTAAGGCCACAAATCCACCAAAAATGATCCAAATTATAAATTTCTTTTTTTTCAAATCATGTATTTTTCCAGTGGCTACAACATTCATGTTGGGAACTTTTCTAATTTTGAGCCTAGCTAGTCCAAAAATCTGGATCGCTGAAGACCATATTTTCTGGCTTCATTTTATTGAACATGAAAACACCTCCATTATTTTGACCATATCTCACTCAAAAATAATCCGAATTGGGAAATTCTGCTTTACACCGTATAGAAAAGAAATTCCTACAACTTTGTAGTTAGACACTTTTCCAAATTCAGAGAGTAGCTAGTCCAAAAACCCGAGGGAAGTTAGTCTATTTTCAGTGTCAGAAAAACTATAGCGCAATACGCGGTTATGCTATCCATTGATTCGGTCAAGGTCCTGCCCTAAAGATAGGCGGAGTGGAAATACCGCTGAGAAACTATATACTCTTATGTTTATAAACGGTTAATTATAGTTGATAATTATATGTGTGTAATGTTGGATGAATGGTTGAGTATTCAGCGATATATACACACAGAATCATTGATTACCTTAACGCTTGAACGTAGTTGATAACATGTATTTATGGTATTGTTGATGGTTGTTATGAATGTTCGTATGTTTGAAATTGTTTTATGTATGTCACCGCACACCTTTCATGTAACGGGCATGATTTTTAACCGATAATTAAATATTTAAAACTTGTTTTAAATATTGATTAAATTTTAAATGGTTCAAATTTTATAATTTGCAATATTCTATTAGTTTAAATAATTAAAATAATAATTTTAATTTTTAAATAGTCGAAATTGGCATAATTTACAATATTTTATGATTCGGTAATATAAAAGGATTTATTTAAGTTTATATTAATTTTATTAACGATTTCATTTATTAAACGACATTTCAACGTTTAATTTACAATTTAATCATAAAACGAGCTGCAGCGGCGTGGTAGTTCGTAATATTAGGTTTTGAACTTTAATTGAATGCACAAGATCCAAAATAATCCGGATTTCTTCAAAACAACAAACGTCTGAATTTATTTGACAACAATTTTCTAATGAAGCAGAAAAATCAAGTTTTCATGTCGTAAATTTTGTTTTATGTCCAAATCAAATTTCCAAATAGTCGTAATGGAATTCGTTTATAAATTATAACGATTTAATTTATAAAATAAAGGATCTTTAATATTTTAAATATCATATGAATTGGTTTAAAATTTAATTATTGTGTAATTTCCAATTTTGTTACAACCAGAGTCTGTGGGGGTTCATATGAACCGTGAGCGTTAAGAGTATACGCTATAAATTATCGTCAGTCTTTTCAGTAAAATATCGTTCGCCGCTTCAAATAAAAACCTCAATCACTTTCAAAATTAAATCATTGTACCATCGTTTTTCCTTTGTCAAAATTTTACTGGTACCATGTGACGACCTGTAGACAATATAAGAAAAAATAAATGTGATGTCAGTCCTTTTTTTAACAGGACTACTATAGATAGATAGCCACACCTCAATTTATTATTATTATATATATATATATGGAAAGATGGATACCTTCATCGCTTCACTTTTCTCTTTCTGTAAATAAATCATTGCAAACAAAAAGTCAATAATAGAAACACCGACCCTTCTAAAATCATTATTAAATCAAATCCTTAACAAAATTATAGGAGTGACGGTTCGTTGAAATCATGAAGGCTAAAGCTTTCTTTTTATACTCTTAGTTTTCATTAGATAAGAAAAAAAACACTATCGCCTTTCTTTTGTCTTAGCGCGGCATTTGGGGGACTTAGACGGTCTGAGAAGAATGCTCGGGAACTGGCAGTTTAGGCGAGGAAGCGGAGTCAGCTCTGGTGAACCGAACTGCGGTGGTGGCAGCTGGGTTTAGTGATCGAAGCTTGGCGTCTATTTGTTTGCATATGGTAGTGGCTGCTTGGAACGAAGAAAAGAGGGTCGTAACAGTAAGGAGCGGTCTTGAAGTGAATCAGTGTCGTGGGTGCTTGAGCTGGAGATGTTCGGCTAACGAAGCAGTATGGAAAATGGAAGTGGTGTTCACGGGGGAGGAGTAACAGCTGCAGGTGTTGTAGTTTCTTTGTTTCGGAGAAGAAGAAAATTTGTGTACGCATGGGAAAGAAGGTGATATCGAATGATGATGTATGGGGAGGCACCATTTAGTTCGAAGAAACTCTGGAGAAGGGTGCAATTCGGGAAGAAAGGATGGCAAAGGTAGGGCGGCCTCTATTGCATGCTGAACGTGGATATATTATTTTAAGGTGGAGAAGAAACATATGATGAGGCCGAAAGCAAACATCGGGGAAGAATTCTGTGGATGGTAGGCGGGCTGGAATTTGTTTTATGGGCTTTAAGGCCTTGTCGGGGAAAAAAAATGGATGAATACATTGTTCTGGTTGGGTCAGCAACAGCCTGGGTGAAATGATTAACTGGAAAAGAAGTGTACGGAAGATGGGCAGTGTAAATCTGTGATGGGCTTTGGGCTTAACAAAATAAATGGTGACTGGGCCGGTTTTGGTGAAATAAGGGGAAGACAGTGCGGTTTGAAGAAAGGGTGTGTTGTCTGGCTCACGCTAGAAGAAGTGGAGGGTGTTGGTTTCTATCTGATGTAGGAAGGTGATTAGCACAGGTGAAGGAGTATTATGGTAGTATTAAAATAATTAGTGTTTAATCAATTCTTAGTTAATGATGTTTATTAAAACTTGTATCATTGATAATTTATGCATTCGTTAACAGAATTATGCAAAACTGGTTCTGATAGAACTGTATCCGAAAATACTCTAAGGTCGAGTCGGAATGGTTGGATTCGAAAGTATCGAGAATTTTATATAATTTCAAACGCTCATTTAAAATTATATAAATCAACCAGAATCATCACTCAAAACAAAGGTGAGTTAATTCTCATGCTTTTTGGAATTCTGTGATGTGTTAAATTCATATAAAATTATAATTCACCATTAGTCATTGAAATTGGATGATTGAATGCCTTGATTGTTTATTGTTTTTTAAATGGTTGTTGACATCTACAATATGTCGTATTGGATGATTTATTTAAATAATTGTTTTATATACTATTATCAAACATTATTGTGATCTGTGATGTATGGAAGAATAGGTTGGAGGGATCCGACCGGATTCCCCAAATATTTTATATGTTGTCTATTTTTCCGTATTATTTAAATATGAACTGTTTATCCCAAACAACGCTATATTCTGATTGCATATTGATGATTGATTATATATTGAGCGTTCAATTGAAATTCAACGCTAATGTGATATTTTTAATCAATATACGGTATTGATTAAGTTATTGGCGGCAAATGATCTAAAATGGTGTTTTTAAGACGTTAGTTCGTCGGCAGGCGAATTGACATAATTGAAGTTATAATTTTTTTTATAATTGAAGTGAAGTTTTTAAACTATATTTCTATTTTAAATAGAAGTTTTAAAATATGACGATATTCATAATGGATTTATAAAGATAGTTATATAATATTTTGCAGCAATCTAAATGAATTTTATAAGTGTAGAAGCCAGAATTTAACCTATGGGTTATTATTTTGAAACTAAAGTAAAATAGTTAGGTGATATAATTAATTTAATTATATTAATCTAATGGGAGAAGAATTTTAAATCAGTAAATAAATTACTGATATTAAAAGTTGACGAAGTCAGTTGTTTAATTAAAGTTGATAATTAGAATTAATCGTTCTTCGATTAATTTAAGGGAAATGGTTAAATGAACCATTAGTTTAATTTAATAATATTTCTTCAATATTAATTATCTTTTTATTTAATGATATTTAAAAATGCTTATGAATTGATAAATCAAAAGTAAAGTAGTTATTATTTAATAATATCGTTAAATTGTTAGCTAATCTATTTTAATGATGTAAACTAGTTCACTTTAGACAATAATGAAATTAATTATTATTGTAATTTATAATAATTAAAATGATTCGCTTCTTAAATGGACGAATATTAAAAAGTAATCGACACTAAGAATGAATCGTGTTAAAAGTGATGTTATGACAAAGTTATGGAATAAATTGTGAAGCTAATATAGCATTTTAAGTAAGTGTACTTAATAAATAAATTAAGTACAAGCAAAGAGATGGGAAGAAGTTTTCAATTTATAAAGGAAAGTTGTAAAAGATTTAAATAAGATTTTGTTCACAAAATTATTAAAATTGGTAAAAAGGGTAAATTTGAAATGTGGTTCTCAAAAGAGGAGGATTAATGTATTAATGTAAAGATAAGAACTTAAGTTTTTGTGAAAAGAACTTAGTAAATGGATTTAAAAAATAAATCCAAATGGTAATGAGTTAGATTACATAGTTCTAAAGGAAAAGAGTTTGCGTTCGTTAGTTTACTTGAATAAAGAGTAAAAGAGATTTATTTTGAGAATAAATATGCCAAATGAAAGAAATGGTTATTAAAACCATGTTGGAATAAAATGGCAAACTGAATTAATAGTAAGTGGAAAGATAGGCTTTATGTTTCAAACTTTTATCTATTCTGATGTAAGAACGTTGTCGATCAAGGTCAGAGAGGTAATTAAAATGACCCAACTTGAACGTCTTCACTATTATCAAAGGATGATATTGGTTTGAAAGAGTAGGAGTGTTGAAATTTGTTTATTATTTCTACAAGAGAAATATTAAAACGTTATTGACAAGATTTTTAAAAGTTATTTAGAACTGGCAGATTTTAGTAAAACCATGTAAAATTTAACATGGTTTAAATCAAGTTTGAATCGTGAATTTATTATTACCTAGGGTTAAGAATATATGGTGATTTCCACAACGCAAAGGTAATGTGAGAGGTCTGGCGAATGTATAGTGATGTTTTTGAAATAAAGAAATGAAATGGAGTTTGGTGAATAAAGATATGTTATTATTTTCAATGTATCGTATAATGAGATTGAGACAAGAGAATATGAAATTGATTTCTAAAGATCGATAAAATAGTTTTAATAAGTGAATCAGAGCTGCCAGTATACTTAACCATACTAGGTGGATTGGTAGCTAAAAATCTGACTATCAATGAATATTATTGGGCCTTTTGACGTATTGTTTCGAAGAGACCGAGATGGGAACTAGACTCAAAACCACTTCGAACCAACGTTGTGTACCAAACTTACTTACAACAAATGAAGATGGACCAATTGAAGACCGTAGACTTCCATAAAGAGGAAGAACTACTTAAAATCTCTGGGTAGCTCCCAAGAGATACAGTATGCTTCTTTCGTGGTTGGAATATATGGATTGCAAGGACTACTCGCTACACATCTATAGGGTGATTCCGAGGATGCGGTAAGAGGGTGCATTTGGTTCATCCTGTTCTTGGATGACTTGTATGGACGAATGTCTGATAGAGTATTTCCAAATGGTCATGTACGTTGATTTTTACAAATATACCATGTTTGGTGGCGGAGAAATTCTCTTGCTTAACACCAGAGTATATTTGTAGATGTCAATTAGTGATTTGATGGATCTAACAATGTGGCATTCAAAGTAAATGATGATGTGAAGTTCTGAAAAGGTAAACGTGACCTCAAGCCTCATCAACTGGGAAATGACAAAAATCGGGCAAGCAGCATGGCTAGGTGGGTCATTCCCAAGCAGGGTATATTGTTACCATCTAGAGAAATTTCTTTATTTGTTCTTCTTCTGATTCTGTATCTCCTAGGAATTGCGGTAAGCGCACAATAAAAAGTCGTAGGGTGACAATATATTCGATACACTCAAGTTATGAGTGGTAGGTGTTGTGTGGACGGGTTGCAAGATGTTGTTATTGAACCCCAGTGTATCCCCTCTAGATTACACTGATCGGAAGGTGGACCCATCCGTTGTCGTAGTCAGAATCCAATCTCCAGTAAGCGCCTTGTGGTTTTTTATTTTATAATAAATATGTAGAGCATGAGATGCAAGCGTTCTGCTAGATGGTTATTTATTTGTGATTTGATAAACACTATTATAATATCATCGGATTTTGATATATCAAAAATGTTTTGGGTTATAGTAAGGAAAAAACCGTCTGTGTTTATGTGTGGACTAGTCTTACTATTACCCTTTTCTTTTGAAAGGATTTTCAAAGTTACACAAGTTGTTATGCTATAAATTTACCATCGAAAGTATTCCAGATTGATCCTGGTGAATTTTTCTTTGCTTCAAATGTGCTTGGGTCAGACCGAGTATATTTACAAATTAGGTTCCCTTGGAATTTCAGGAGGTTGAAGCAAGAGGTTTCATCGTTAGTTATATAGAGTTTATTTCCACTGTGTCTGATATATGATTTACTCTAATGGTTGGTATGTATATATAGTTTCTTTTGTGAAGAGATTTGATATATCGTATTTTATTTATTCCGCTGTGAGATTCTGATGCTGATCTTCTTATTCTTGTATTCTAAAATTTCTTTCTTTGTCTTCTCATCCTCTAACTTCTTTCTGTTAACAAATCTGGGATTTCGGTACTTGAGTTTTTTGCAAGTTACATAGGATTATGTAATATTGTTGAAAATTCGAGCATCGAATTTTCCGAGACTTTACATTTCACACCTTAATTATGGAATTATATAGGTGATTGGTTAGGTGTCCTTCTCAATTGAAAATATAAATGATTTTTTATACTAATTTAACATTGAGGATAAGGTCCGAAATTAAAATATGGAATTTCATATCCGAAATCATTTGGAAAAGAAATTAAAGTATATACAAATAACTTTTCTTAAGGAGGAAAAGTATTTGAAAACAATTTTGACAATAAACGGCTAGTTCAAGTTTGAAATGGATTTTGAATAGTAAATTCCAAATTTGAATTTGAGTTTGGTATATAAACAATGATTTAAACTCAAACCGATGATTCCAGTGGTCTTATATAATATTTAATTTGATTTCTTCAAATTTCGAAGTTTAAAGGATTAGATTTTGAAAAATAATGTTATTTTATCAATATAATAATATTTAATTTTTATTTAAAATTGAATTTGAAGTGGAATTTTGGAAAATATTGTTTTAATTAAGCTTTTATATATTTATAAAGGTTTATAATCATATTAGAAGTAAATCTGATGAATTTTTATCCCAAGTCGTAATATAGTCTGAATAGGACTAGTCGTATTTCGACCATAATCTTTAAACGCTTATAACTAATGTGATTCATATCAGATTTACGTAAAACGGGAAATGTTCGCTTTCTAATAAAAATAGTTTTCAAATGGAAAACAAAATTTTGAATTTAAATATATGGATTTTAAGTTATGTTCAAATCTATTATCAAATAAAATCGCGATTTTGCATTTCAATGATCGTAATAGGAAAAAGATAAAAACGTCTTTATAAAAATTATAAAAAAATATGAAAATTTTGCAGTAAATCATAATAAATTATTTAAAAGTTATTTGAATTAGAAAAATATAGTTCGGAATGGTGCAAAGATTATTTTGTTCAAATTAGGTAATACAAAATATTTTTAAACATTTTTGTAATGCTTTTGCAATGCCTTTGTAACGTTATTTGAAATGTGGTTCTCAAAGGAGGAAGATTAATGTACTAATGTAAAGATAAGAACTTAGTTAAGTTTTTGTGAAAAGAACTTAGTAAATGGGTTTAAAAAATAAATCCAAACGATAATGAGTTAGATTGCATAGTTCTAAAGAAAAAGAGTTTGTGTTAGTTAGTTTACTTGAATAAAAAGTAAAAGAGATTTATTTTGAGAGTAAATATGCCAAATGAAAGAAATGGTTATTAAAACCATGTTGGAAAAAAATGGTAAACTGAATTAATAGTAAGTGGAAAGATAGGTTTTATGTTTCAAACTTTTATCTATTCTGAGATAAGAACGTTGTCGATCAAGGTCTGAGAGGTAATTAAAATACCCGAACTTAAATGACTTCACTATTATTAAAAGGATGATATTGGTTTGAAATGGTAGGAGTGTTGAAATTTGTTTATTATTTTTACTACGGAAATATTGCAATGTTATTGACAAGATTTTTAAATGTTATTTAGAACTAGCGGATTTTAGTTAAACCATGTAAAATTTAACATGGTTAACTCAAGTTTGAATCGTGAATTTATTATTACCTAGGGTTAAGAATATGTGGTGATTTCCACAAGGCAAATGTAAGAGGTTTAACAAATGTATAGTGATGTTTTTGAAATAAAGAAATGAAATGGAGTTTGGTGAATAAAGATATGTTATTGTTTTCAATGTAACGTATAATGAGATTGAGACAGGAGAATATAAATTGATTTCGAAAGATCGATAAAATAGTTTTAGTAAGTGAATCAGAGCTGCCAATATACTTGACCATACTGGGTGGATTGATAGTTAAAAACCCGACTATCAATGAATATTATTGGGCCTTTTGACATGTTGTTTCGAAGAGACCCGGATGGGAACTAGACCCAAAACCACTTCGAACCAACGTTGTGTACAAAATTAACTTGCAGCAAATGAAGATAGACCAACTGAAGGCCGTAGACTTCCATAAAGTGGAAGAACTACTCAAAATCTCTGGGTAGCTCCCAAGAGATACATTATGGTTCTATCGTGGTTGGAATCTATGGATTGCAAGGACTACTCGCTACTGATCTATAGGGTGATTCCTATAATGCGGTAGGAGGGTGCATTCGGTTCATCCTGTTCCTGGATGACTTGTATGGATGAATGTTCGACAGAGTATTTCCAAATGGTCACATATGTTGATTTTTACAAATATACCAAGTTTGGTGGTGGAGAAATTCTCTTTCTTAACACCAGAGTATATTTGTGGATGTCAATTGGTGATTTGATGGATCTAACAATGTGGCACTCTAAGTAAATGATGATGTGATGTTCTGTAAAGGTAAACGTGACCTCAAGCCTCATCAACCAGGAAATTACAAAAATTGGGCAGGCAGCATGGCTAGCTGGGTCATCCGCAAGCAAGGTAAATTGTCACCATCTAGAGAAAATTCTTTATTTGTTCTTCTTTCGATTATGTATCCCCCGGGAATTGCGGCAAGCGCACAATACAAAGCCATAAGGTGACAATATATTTGATACACTCAAGTTAAATGAGTGGTCGATCTTGTGTGGACGGGTTGTAAGATGTTCTTGTTGAACCCCAGTGTATCCCCTATAGATTACACTGATCGGAAGGTGAACCCATACGTTGTCGTAATTGGAATCCAATCTCCAATAAACGCCTTGCGGTTTTTGATTTTATAATAAATATGTAGAGCGTGAGATGCAAGCGTTCTACTAGATGGTTATTTATTTGTGATTTGATAAACACTATTATAATATCCTCGGATTTTGATATATCAAAAATGTTTTGGGTTATAGTATGGTAAAAATCGTTCGTGTTTATGTGTGTACTGGTCTTATTATTATCCTTTTCTTTTAAAAGGAATTTCAAAGTTAAACAAGTTGTTGTGCTATTAATTTACCATTAAAGTATTCCAGATTGATCCAGGTGAATTTTTCTTTGCTTCAAATGTGCTCAGGTCAGACCGAGTATATTTATAGGTTAGGTTCCGCTTGGAGTTTCAGGAGGTTGAAGCAAGAGGCTTCACCGTTAGTTATTTAGAGTTTATTTCCGTTGTGTCTGATATATGATTTACTCTAATGATTGATATGTATTTATAGTTTCTTTTGTGAAGGGATTTGATATATTTTATTCGTTCAGCTGTGAGATTCTGATGTTGATCCTGTTATTCTTCTATTTTAAAATTTCTTTCTTTCTCTTCTCATCTTCTAACTTCTTTCTATTAACAAATTTGGGATTCGGTACTCGAATTTTTTGCAAGTAACACGAGATTATGTACTATGGTTGAAAATTCGAGCATCGAATTTTCCGAGACTTTACATTTCACACCTTAATTATGGAATTATATAGGTGATTGGTTAGGTGTCCTTTTCAATTGAAAAAATAAATGATTTTTATACTAATTTAACATTGAGGTTAAGGCCCGAAAATAAAATATGGAATTTGATATCCGAAATCATTTGGAAATGAAATTAAAGTATACAGAAATAACTTTTCTAAAGGTGGAAAAGTATTTGAAAACAATTTTGGCTATAAATGGCTAGTTCAATTTTGAAATCGATTTTGAATAGTAAATTCCAAATTTGAATTTGAGTTTGGTATATAAACAATGGTTTAAACTCAAACCGATGATTCCAATGGTCTTATATAATATTTAATTTGATTTCTTCAAATTTCGAAGTTTAAAGGATTAAATTTTGAAAAATAATGTTATTTTATCAATATAATAATATTTAATTTTTATTTAAAATTGAATTTGAAGTGGAATTTTAGAAAATATTTTTTTAATTAAGCTTTTATGTATCTGTAAAGGTTTATAATCATACTAGAAGTAAATCTGATGAATTTCTATCCAAAGTCGTAATATGGTCCGAATAGGACTAGTCGTATTTCGACCATAATCTTTAAACGCTTATAACTAATGTGATTTAAATCGGATTTACGTAAAATGGAAAATGTTCGCTTTCTAGTGAAAATAGTTTTCAAATGGAAAACAAAATTTTGAATTTAAATATATAGATTTTAAGTTATGTTTAAATCTATTTTCAAATAAAATCGCGGTTCTGCATTTTCAATGACAATAATCAGAAAAAGATAAAAAACGGCTTTATAAAAATTATAAAAAATATGGAAATTTTTCGGTAAATCATAATAAATAATTTAAAAGTTATTTGAATTATAAAAATATATTTTGGAATAATGCAAAGGTTATTTTGATCAAATTAGGTAATACAAACTATTTAGCAACATCTTTGTAACGCTTTTGCAATGCCTTTGTAACGTTATTTGAAATGTGGTTCTCAGAGGAGGGAAATTAATGTATTAATGTAAAGATAAGAACTTAGTTAAGTTTTTGTGAAAAGAACTTAGTAAATGGGTTTAAAAAATAAATCCAAACGATAATGAGTTAGATTACATAGTTCTAAAGAAAAAGAGTTTGCGTTAGTTAGTTTACTTGAAAAAAAAGTAAAAGAGATTTATTTTGACAATAAATATGCCAAATGAAAGAAATGGTTATTAAAACTGTGTTGGAATAAAATGATAAACTGAATTAATAGTAAGTGGGAAGATAGGTTTTATGTTTCAAATTTTTATCTATTCCGAGATAAGAACGTTGTCGATCAAGGTCTGAGAGGTAATTAAAATACCCCAACTTAAACGACTTTACTATTATCAAAGGATGATATTGGTTTGAAACGGTAGGAGTGTTGAAATTTGTTTATTATTTTTTCTAGAGAAATATTGCAACGTTATTGGCAAGATTTTTAAATGTTATTTAGAACTGGCATATTTCAGTAAAAGCATGTAAAATTTGACATGGTTTAACTCAAGTTCAAATCGTGAATTTACTATTACCTAGCGTTAAGAATATATGGTGATTTCTGCAAGGCAAAGGTAATGTAAGAGGTTTGGCGAATGTTTAGTGATGTTTTTGAAATAAAGAAATGAAATGGAGTTTGGTGAATAAAGATATGTTATTGTTTTGAATGTAACGAATAATGAGATTGAGACAAGAGAATATGAAATTGATTTCTAAAGATCGATTAAATAGTTTAATAAATGAATCCGAGCTGCCAATATACTTAACCGTACTTGGTGGATTGATAGTTAAAAATCCGACTATCAACGAATATATTGTTGGACCTTTTGACATGCTGTTTCGAAGAGACCAGGATGGGAACTAGACCTAAAACCACTTCGAACCAACGTTGCGTACAAAACTAACTTGCAACGAATGAAGATGGAGCAATTAAAGATAGTAAACTTCCTTAAAGCGGAAAACTACTTAAAAACTATGGATAGCTCCCAAGAGATACACTGTGCTTCTGTTGTGGTTGGAATCTATGGATTGCAAGGACTACTCGCTACTGATCTATAGGGTGATTCCTAGGTTGCAGCAGGAGGGTGCCTTCGGTTTGTCCAGTTCCTGGATGACTTTTAAAGATGAATGTCTGACAGATTATTTCAAAATGGTCTTGTACGTTAACTTTTACAAACATACTAATTTTGGTAGCGGAGAAATTCTCTTGCTTATCACCCAGAGTGTATTTATGGAAGTCAATTGGTGATTTGATGGAACTGACGATATGGCATTCAAAGTGAATGATGATGTGATGTTCTGAAAAGGTAAACATGACCTCAAGCCTCATCAACCGGGAAGTGACAAAAATCGGGCAGGCAGCATGGCTAGGTGGGTCATTCCCAAGCAGGGTATATTGTCACCATCTAGAGAAATTTCTTTATTTGTTCCTCTTCCGATTCTGTATCTCCCGAGAATTATGGCGGGCACATAATAAAAAGCCGTAGGGCTCGCAACACTCAATTTAAATTAGTGGTTGGTCATGTGTGGCCAGGTTGCAAGATGTTCTTGTTGAACCCTAGTGCATCCCCTCTAGATTACACTAATTGGAAGGTGGACCCATACGTTGTCGTAGTCAAAATCCAATCTCCAATAAGCGCCTTGCGGTTTTTGATTTTATAATAAATATGCAGAGCGTGAGATGCAAGCGTTCTGCTAGATGATTATTTATTTATGATTTGATAAACACTATTATAATATCACAGGATTTCGATATATCAAAAATGTTTTGGGTTATAGTAAGGTTAAAACCTTCCGTGTTTATGTGCGGACTGGTCTTACTATTATCATTTTCTTTTGAAAGGTTTTTCACGGTTAAACAAGTTGTTGTGCTATGAATTTACCCCTAAAGTATTCTAGAGTGAATTTTGCTTTGCTTCAAATGTGCTCGGGTCAGACCGAGTATATTTACAGGTTAGGTTCCACTTGGAGTATCAGAAAACTAGAAGCATTAGGCTTCACCGTTAGTTATTTAGAGTTTATTTCCACTGTGTCTGATATATGATTTACTCTGATGATTGGTATGTATATATAGTTTTCTGTGAAGAGATTTGATATATTATATTTTATTCGTTCCGCTGTGAGATTCTAATGCTGATCTTCTTATTCTTCTATTCTAAAATTTCTTTCTTTCTCTTCTCATCCTTTAACTTCTTTCTATTAACAAATCTGGGATTTCGATACTCGAGTTTTTGGCAAGTAATACGGAATTATGTACTACTGTTGAAAATTCGAGAGTCGAATTTTCCAGGACGCTACAGTTGGTATCAGAGCATAAGGTTTGGAGATTACCTTGGCTTTATGGCGTAACTCAATAGAGATGAAGTTAGTAATACCCTAGTTTGAGTTTGGTTATATATATATATATATGAGAGCGTGTATTTGTAATTTGACATAAAATTATTTTACCCAACATATTTTATAAAGTAGTAAAAGTTATAATTTTCTTAAATTATTATAATATAGGCGATCAATTGGATTTGCTAATGTTGATTTGAATGGTATGTTTGGGTTGGATTGTCGATTGCATATAAATTTGAAAATGAATAAACTTAATTAAAACCATGAATGAATTGAAAATTTGATTTTTTATTAAGATATTTCTTGTGAATTGAATTGTGTAAAGAATTGGTTGGAAAGGATGATATGGATATTTGAACTTAACTAGCGTTGTTTTGAAAACTAATGAAGTTCATTAGAGTTGAGAAAAAGTGCAGAGTGAATTCATCCTTAAACTCGCCCAACAGAGAATTCTGGAGTTAATTGAATCCAGTTTGAATAGAGCTGCATAATAATTGAGCCAGCTCGAGTAAATTTTATGACATTTCGCGTAAAAACCCTCGCAAAAAGGTATGCCTATGCAAAATATAATTTGTTGGTTTTTGATTGGGATTGGAGATTTAATTTTTGATTTTCAGACCATGGGGTTGATGTATATATATTTATTGTTCCTGCAATATTGCAGATGTCCCTCCGTACATGAAAGACTCTACCAAAAATTTTCCAAAATTTAACATGTCAGAAAATTTTCAATTCTTTTTGGAAATTTTTGTTATTAAGAATGAATTTGTTTTTCAATTTAAAATTATTTGGATTGGTTTTTAATTAAAAATTTAGAAAATGAGGATTTTAACTAAAGTAGATTTTTGACAGATAATGGGTTGGTGGCATTTTTCCTACCTTAGTAATTTCGGGGACGAAATTCATGTGGGAAGGAATGTAACGGACCAGAATTTTAACCATTTAATTAAATATTTAAAACTTGTTTTAAATATTTATTTAGATTTTAAATGGTTCGAAATTTATAATTTGGAATATTCTATTAGTTTGAATAATTAAAATAATAATTTTAATTTTTAAATAGTCGAAATTTACTGGATTTACAATATTTTATGATTTGGTAATATAAAAGGATTTATTTAAGTTTATATTTAATTTTATTAGTGATTTCGTTTATTAAACGAGATTTTTAATGTTTAATTTAGAATTTAATTATAAAACGAGCTCCAACGACGCGGTAGTTCATAATATTATGTTTTGAACTTTAATTGAATGTACAGGATCCAAAATAAGTTGGATTTCTTCGAAATAAAAAACATCCAAATTTATTTGACAATAATTTTCTAATAAACCAGAAAAATCGAGTTTTTATGTCGTAAATTTTGTTTCACTTCCAAAGAGTTGCTATGGAATTCGTTTATAAATAATAACCATTTATTTTATTAACTAAAGGATCTTTAATATTTTAAATATCATTTGGATTTGTAATTTAAAAACATCAAGTTTGAAAATTTAATTACTGTGTAATTTCCAATTTTGTTATAACCAGAGTCTTTAGGGGTTCACAGGAACTGTGAATGTCAAGCGTATACACTATAAATTATCGTTGGTCTTTTCAGTAAAATATCGTTCGTCGCTTCAAATAAAAATCCTTAGTCACTTTAAAATTAAATCATTGTACCATAGTTTTTCTTTTGTCAAAATTGTACTGCTACCATGTGAGGACCTGTAGACAATATAAGAAAAAATAAATGTGTTGTCAGTCCTTTTTTTTAACAGGACTACTATAGATAGATAGCTACACCTCAATTTATTTTATATATATATATATATGGAAAGATGGATACCTTCGTCGCTTCACACTTCCTTTTCTTCTTCTGTAAATAGATCATTGCAAACAAAAAGGAAAAAATAGAAACATTGACCCTTCTAAAACATTATTAAATCAAATCCTTAACGAAATTATAGGAGTGACGATTTGTTGAAACCATGAAGGCTCAAGCTTTCTTTTTATACTCTCAGTTTTCATTAGGAAAAAAAACATTGTCGCCTTTCCTTTGTCTTAGCGCGGCATTTGGGGGACTTAGACGGTTGGAGAAGAATGCTCGGGAACCGGCGGTTTAGGCGAGGAAGCGGGGTCAGCTCTGGTGAACCGAACTGTGGCGGTAGTTGAGTTTAGTGATCGAAGCTTGGCGTCTCTTTGTTTGCATATGGAAGTGGCTGTCTGGAATGAAGAAAAGAGGGCGGTAATAGTAAGGAGCGGTGTTAAAGTGAGTCAATGTTGTGGGTGCATGAGCTGGAGATTTTGTTGACGAGTTGAATGGGGGTTGTTGGGCTAACGAAGCAGTATGGAAAATGGAAGTGGTGTTCATGGGGAAGGAGTAACAGCTGCAGGTGCTGTAGTTTCTTTGTTCCAGAGAAGAAGAAAATTTGTGTATGCATGGGAAAGAAGGTGACGTCAAATGATGATGTATGGGGAGACATCGTTCATGTAACGATCCAGTTTTTGATCGATTAATTTTAAATATTTAATATTGTTTTAAATGTTGAATTAATAATATAAACGAATTTTTATAGTGAGTTATCGATTTAATAACTGAATATAATTTAATTGATTTAATTTAATCATCAGTTTTAATCGATATTTCCTCCATACAATCAGATGGAGCTTCGAAACCTGTTCCAGTGTGTTAGGAATAGTGATATAACCCTAAGGACGCCAGTTGTTGTGTTCAAAAGGGAGTCCGGATCAAGGGTTATTTTAAATAAGGTAAAATCACTGGTTCAACACAAAATAAAAATAAAAATAAAAAAAACCTTTGCCTTCCTTCCTAAGCTAAATACACTAAAAACCTACCCTGGAAAAAACTTACCCAGTTAAACACCTACCTTCGTTTCCTTAACCAAGAAGCATCTCTCCATTATAAAATCACGACTTCCTATCCCTTTATTTTCCCATTACATCTTATGCAAACAATTAAAATGTCGTCCCCTTTGAAATCAAAACACACTCCTCATCCAAAATCAAACTGTGACCTCTTCAAAATCCAAAAATAGCCATCTTCCCTTTTTTATTTAAATCTAAAATCGGATTCGTGTTTTTCCTTTACTTCCTCTAATTTAATCACTCTCCAAAAAAATGGTATATGATGAAATCGCGATTAGCTATCGTGATTTGAACTACGATTTTCACGAGACCTCAAAGCGATGTTGGAGCCACGGTTTGCAGGAAGATGATGGGGCTTCGTCGACATGAGTTGTGACTTCGACCTGATGAGTTGTGCGAGAGAAGGCATTGGTCCATCGCGATTTCTGAAGGCTGATGGTTTTGGATGGGATTGAAAGGGGTGCTTGAACGGGATGGTCAGAAGTTCGACTATGGATTTCGAACTGTGTGACTAACGTTTATTGGAGGAGTTCGAATTTTAAATTTATGGAAGACAATGGATTTTCTGTAGTACGATGGACTTTTGAAGTTCGCATTACAAACCAGGTACAGTTCGAAGTTGTGCGATGCAGATTAGGGGAAGGTCGCCATGTCTTAGAGAAGCTAGGGTACAGGTTATCGAGGGTATGAGGGAGTCGCAAGTGCTGTTGGGGATCAAACTGGAGTAGGTGATTTCAGTGGAGGTTTGGTGTTTGGTTAATGGGTAAAACAAGGTGTGTTTCGACCAAAGAAACGGAGAGAGGATGCAGCAGTAGTAATGGAAATTTACATGAGCGAGATAGCTAATATGGAAGAGAAAAAAAGGATTAAGGTAATTATTTTAATTAAGTAAATAAATTATTATTATTTTCCATTTAGAATTTGTTCGACGATTTATATATGAAGTGAAGTATATGGTAATGAACTAATTTAGGTAGTTGGTACAATCCTTTATAGTAGCTAGTGAGGTAAATAAAATTGAAAAACTAACCGTTAAGTTTGAATATAAGGAAAGGTTAGATTTTTAATTTTTATCATGAGGAATCGTTGATTTAAACCATGCGTATTTAATTAATACAAGGTTAAAAATGTTGAAAACAGGATGAGTTAGTCTGTAGCAGTGAGACATTCGAGCTTGAAGTGGGTTGAGGATTTTTCGGACATTTGGAATTAGATTAAACTGATTCAAGTTTTGTATAATCAACGATAAAAAAATCTCGGTGAGTAAATCTCACTGAAATTTTATTTAGAATTATTTTTATCAGTTAAAAATAATTGTTCGTTTATTGTTTGCTTGCATTGGAATTTTATTATGGCTATATTAAATATATACTAGTTATTTAGGATTGGTGTTTGTGGCTATTATATATATATATATATATATATATATATATATATATTGGTGATTGGTTGGATTCCCACAATACCATTATCGAATGCACGCAGTATCATTAGCGGATGACCCTATATGCCCCACGCTATGATAGTGGATGACCTTTTATACCACGATATCCTGCCATGAAGCAGGATGGGTATTATTTCTATTGGCTGACGTCTGTAGATGCAGGAAAACAGGTTGGAGGAATCCAACTGGATTCCTAAAAAATATTATCATTTGTTTGGTTTAATATATGTTATCTTATATGATGTGTTAGAAAAACCCGTGATTTGATAATTTGGTATTTTGGATGTTTGAAATATCACTGGGCCTAAATGGAAATTTATAGAAATATGGTTTTGAAATTTAAAAAGGGAAATTATATTTTTCTAAAATAGAATTTGAATTTAGAATGGGCTAAAGATATTTACTTGTTTTGAAAATAAATAAAAACAAGTATTGCATTTATAAACGATGTTTATAAATTAAATAACCAGGGAATTGAAGTAAATTTATAAACGGTGTTTATAAATAAAATGGAGTGATTTTGATTGGATAATCAAGGAACTGAATTGAATTTATAAACAATGTTTATAAATGAAGGGAAATAAATTATTATTGGATGATATGAATATTTTAAACTCTAATGTGAATTTAAAGATATGAATTGGAAATTGTTTTAAGTAGAAAACGATGAAATCTATTCCAATGTTCGGAATGGAAATTTAATTGGATAATTAAGTTTGATTATACAGAATTTATAAAATAAATTATATCAATAAGGAATATTATAATTGAATTAATTACAGACTAATATTTAAATTAAATAGATTATATGTTATATATAGATTAGTTATAATAATTAGAATATTCCAAAATAAGCTTTTGGTTTTCAAACAGATTTTGAAATGGAACTTGTTTTAATTCAAAACAAGGAAGTTGGATTTATAAACGATATTTATAAATCTAGTAAATTAAATTATCATTAGATAATTTAAAGATTTAAATTCAAGTATGAATTTGAAAATAGAATTTGAAATGGAATCGAAATGGGAACTTGTTTTATTTATAAAACAAGGAAAATTAATTTATAAACAATGTTTATAAATAAAAGATAAATAAATTATCGTTTGATAATTTAGAAATTTAAATTCAGATATGAATTTAATGGTGAATTGGTAATTTGTTTCAGAAAAGGGAACGATCGGTTTATTTCTGGAATTCGGAATATAAACTGAGATGAGATAAATCAGAAGGATTTATAATTTGAAATTCGATTATATCGAATTTTATAAATAATTTATTTATAAAGGGAGTTGGAATTTAATATAGCAAATTGAGTTATAAAAAAATTTATAACCGAATAAGGGAAAATCGACAATTAGAGAAAATTAGAAATGTTAAGTTGGATTTGAAACTAGATTGAATGTATACTAAGATATATATTAGAACGAGATTGAAATTTATTTCTAAACGAAGTTTATATTTAAATGTAATTAAAACGAACTCGCCGCAGCGTAGTAGTTCATAAATTGGCGTTTCAAACTTCAATTGAGTAGATAGAACTCAATTCAAGTCGGAATTCTTTGAAACAAGAATCATCAGGACCGATTTGATAATAGTTTTCTAATGAAAGAGAAAAATCTGGATTTCGTCGTATAGATTTTGAGTTATGTCAAAATCAAATTTTCAGAAAACAGCACCAAAATCTTTTAAAAACCATAATTATTTTATATAAATAAATATAAGGATTTTATGTAAATAAAATCCGGATTTGAGTTGTAAAATTAATACGAACTCAAGTTGTGTAAATAAAATGATTTTTGAAACAAAAATCAGATTTTAAATTTTTTGAATAGAATTAACTAATTAGAAGAAAAATTAGTTAATGAACCTTTGGGTTGAATTGGACGATGGATAAGTGAATGGGGTTTGTAATTCATATTCGAAATTGAATTGCAAATGGAATTCAAATGGGTTTATAAGCAAGTAAATATCTGTAATTGAACATGATATGTTCAAATATAAAGTGGAATGGGAAAAAGAGCTAATAAAAAGATTAATTAGCGAGTTGAGTTAAAATGACCGGATTGAGTTGAAATAAATTAGAAATGGACACATATGTATTATACAGGTATGGAATGAAGTATATGAAGATTATAATTTATGTGCCCGGAAAAAGGCACATGTTTAAATTCCATATGAGGTTTTATGCGCCGAATCGGCAAGCCACTTGGCTTTTTGATTTTCTTTTTGAATGGAAAGGGCCTAGAGATGCGAGTTGAGGTTTGAACTATCAACCGGTACAAAGGAGGTTATGGCGAAATTTTCTGGAAATTTAAGGAGCTTGAATATTTTTAAGAAAATTGGATAACTAGAAATCAAGGTATCGATATGCATAGAATTCGATAAGGAAACGAAATTAAAAATAGAATATTGTAAACAAAAAGGAAATCTATAAATTAGAATTGTTAAAAATAGAAAGCGAACCATATACATGTTTTTAAAATGAATAATTGGTTTTTATGGTGTGTTTATTCGAGGTAAGTGGTCTTGTCTGTTTTGAAGTTAACGATGTTTTCAGTCAAGGTCTGAGAGGTAGTTATACCCCAACTTGATTGATTTCATTTTTAACTGATAAACAATAAGATCCCGTCTCAAAGAGAAATGTTTGAATAAGAGTTAGTTGAATGCAGTGTTTGGGTTATTGTAACGTTGTTTTACACAACATTCATTTTAACCCAAGTAAGTGGAAATTTAGAAATATAATAAATAAATATTTCCTAAGCGTAGAAATGAACGGGCGTGAAAGAGATAACAAATTGGAATGTTTTCCAGTTATAAATAGAAGATATTTTCTACGTATAGAAATAAAAGAAGGCGATATTTGGAAATGTTCTCAAAATAGCGTAAGAGGCCAAGATGATTATTGAAAATATTTAGCTAACAAATATTGATAAGGAAATGGAGAAGTGTTTTAGTTAATGAAATATCAATTAAACGGCCGGCCCAGTGATTTGTTTGATGCTTTGAATGAATGTTTGTTTTCTTCGCTAGTTAAATAACCGACTATCGAAGTGTTTGCCAATATCGTTGTCAATATGGAGAGACCAGTTGGATTATTATCCGTGAACCACTCCGTATTGGCAGTAACGTTGCGAATCATATTATATGAAGATAACCAAAGACGGAGTAAAGTGCAAGGAGTTTTTCTATTAATAGAAATTGTGCCTTCGGTTTCTTTCAGTCCCAGAACGAAGTGTATGGACGAATGTCTGACAGAGTATTTCCAGTGATCGCATATGTTGGTCTGAATAAATATATATAGTGGCGGGGAATTTATTCTCTCAGCATAATATCCAGAATATATTTGTGCAAATCAATTAGTGATTAACGGATTTGACAATGTGGCATTCAAAGTGATTGTGCTATCAATGAATGGAAAGTAATCGTAGCCTCAGGCCTCAACAACCGGGAAATGACAAAAATCGGGCAGGCAGCATGGCTATGTGGGTCTCTCCCATTAGGGTGTATAATCACCTATCTAGAGAAATTTCATTTGCTTCTTTAATTTGTCGATGCTGTCCCATTCGGGAAACGGTTGCTAATCCCAACTGTTGGTGATATACATTCGATACACTCAAGCGAAATGAGTGGTCAGTCAAGTGTGGGCCGGTTTGCAAGATGTTCCTGTTGAACCCAGTGTATTCCCCTCTAGAGATACACTATCAGAAGGTGGTTCCATACCTTGTCATGTTGGAAATCCAATCTCCAATAAGCGCCCTGCGGTTTTTGGTTTTATATTATATATGGAGCATGAGATGCAAGCGTTCCGCTAGATTCTATTTATTTTATGTAGACATTATTATAATATCACTGGATTTGGTATCAAAAATATTTTGGGTTATCGTAAGGTAAAAAACTTCCGTGTTTATGTGCGGATCGGTCTTACGATTATCATTTCTTTCGAAAGGCTTTTAAAGTTAAACAAATGATTGGAGTTTACTCACACCAGTCCCATGACTGACCCAGAGTTTATTTTGTTTTTGTTTTCCCTAAACTCTTGGGTGCCCAAATTTGTATGGGCAGTCAAGTAGTCGGGATTTTTCAGATTCACTTGGAAGAGCTGGAGGTAGGAGGCTTCACCAGTTAGCTATAGACTATCATATTTTCGCTGTGTACTATGTTGTATCGGGAAACAGGTGTTTATAAATGTTCCAGGAATAATTGTTGTGCTCTGATAATGGTATGTATATACAATTACTGATTTGTATTTTAAAAATTATGTTATTTAATATATTTTATTTGTTCCGTTGTTTGATTTTTCTTCTTTGTTTTCTTCTATTCTAATATTTCTTTCTTTCTATTTCTCATCCTCTAACTTCTTTCTAGTAATGATTCGTATTTCTGTGCAATTTGAGTTGGACAGGTGGTGTTATTAATCAACTCAGATAGTACGGATTTGCGGGTCGTTACAGTTGGTACCAGAGGGTAGGTTGAGCGAATACCTAGGCTTTGGTGGGGTTGTGCTCATTAGAGATAGGGTCAGTCGTACCCCAGAATGAGTTGAGAGTGTGTGTGTGTGTGTGTGTATATATACGAGAGAGCGTATTTGTTAATTGATTAAAACAATTGTTTTATATTGTGTTGGCTAGTCTGGGTAGTGGTTTATGAATTCTGATCGAATCGTGGGACGCCACGAAGTCGATAAGAATTTATAAACATTTGAACAAGAAAAATTCGACACGATATTTTTTAAAATGGGTAAATGAAATAATTTTACCCAAAATTCTATTTTTGATATAGAAGTAATAATTTTCTGAAACTATTATAATGCATGGATGTGTTGATTTGTTATTTTATAATCAAATGAGATTATAAAATTTAAATGGTTATATATAACCAAATAGAAGTTGTATATGGATAATATGTACAAATGAGATGAATTGAAATTGAATTCAGAATCAGAATTAAGAATTTAAAATCCTGGATGTTTGAAAAATATTTTCAGAAGTATATTAGAACAAAATAGCCTTGTACTTAAAGGATTTTTGAATCAAAATCATTTTGATGGATTTTAAAAGTGATAAAGCACTGAACTCACTTCAGTGGCTGGGAAATAATTCTGATGATGATTGCGACATCATCAGTGTTCATTTTCGAGTTTCTAATTGATGGATTGCTACCTTAGAAAAGTTTTTAAAGGAATTTGTTTAAAAGAAAACAAGTTGATTTGGAAAATTCAAATGTTTTGAATTTGAAATGGTTGTAAATATAGGTATATATTTATGTTATTTCAAAGGATTTGAAATGAAAACTTAGGTATTCGAAATCTGGAATTTAAATTTAACTTAAGAAAGTTAAATAAATCGAAGTAAACAAACTGATCAGAATCAATTTGAATGGAATATGAACTAATTGAAAATCATTCAGATTTAATAAGTGCAAAAATATATGGCGTGCAATGTAAATGAAAACCAAATGTTTTGGTTGGAGCTATAATTGTGGAAATATAAAATGTTTAGTTTCAAAATGAGTGATTTTTGAAAGGTTAATGGGTTTAAGGCATTTTTCCTACCTTAGTAATTTCGGGGACGAAATTCTTTTAAAGGGGGAAGATTGTAACGACCCAGTTTTTGATCGATTAATTTTAAATATTTAATATTGTTTTAAATGTTGAATTAATAATATAAATGAACTTTTATAGTGAGTTATCGAATTAATAAATGAAAATAATTTAATTGATTTAATTTAATCATCAGTTTAAATCGATATCTCCCCCATACAATCAGATGGAGCTTCAGAACCTGTTCTAGTGTGTTCAGAATAGTGATATAACCCTAGGGATGCCAGTTGTTGTGTTCAGAAGGGAGTCCGGATCAAGGGTTATTTTAAATAAGGTAAAGTCGCTGGTACAACACAAAATAATAAAAAAAACCTTTACCTTCCTTCCTAAGCTAAATACACTAAAAAGCTACCTTGGATAAACATTTCCCAGTTAAACACCTACCTTCGTTTCCTTAACCAAGAAGCATCTCTCCATTATAAAATCACGACTTCTTGTCCTTTTATATTCCTATTACTTCTTATGTAAACAATTAAAATGTCGTCCCCTTTAAAAATCAAAATGCACTCGTAATCCAAAATCAAACTATGACCTCTTCAAAATCCACAAATGGTCATCTTCCCTTTTTTATTTAAATCTGAAATCAAATTCGTGTTTTTCCTTTACCTCCTCCAATTTAATCACTCTCCAAAAAAAAAGTATATGATGAAATCGCGATTAGCTATCGTGATTTAAACTACGATTTTCACGAGACATCAAAGTGATGCTGGAGCCGCGGTTTGCAGGAAGATGATGGGGCGTCGTCGACATGAGTTGCGACTTCGACCTTGATGAGTTGTGCGAGAGAAGGCGTTGGTCCATCGCGATTTCTGAAGGCCGATGGTTTTGGATGGGATTGAAAGGGGTGCTTGAACGGGATGGTCGGAAGTTCGACTGTGGATTTCGAACTGTGTGACTAACATTTATTGGAGGAGTTCGAATTTTAAATTTATGGAAGACAATGGATTTTCTGTAGTACGATGGAGTTTAAAGTTCGCATTACAAACCAGGTACAGTTCGAAGTTGTGCGATGCATATTAGGGGAAGGTCGCCATGTCTTAGAGAAGCTAGGGTACAGGTTATCGAGGGTATAAGGGAGTCGCAAGTGCTGTTGGGGATCAAACTGGAGAAGATGATTTCAGTGGAGGTCTGGAGTTTGGCTAATGGGTAAAACAAGGTGTGTTTCCACTAAAGAAATGGAGAGCGGATTCGGCAGTAGTAATGGAAATTTACAGGAGCGAGATAGCTAATATGGAAGAGAAAAAAGGATTAAGGTAGTTATTTCAATTAAGTGAATAAATTATTATTATTTTTCTTTTAAAATTTGTTCGACGATTTATATATGAAGTGAAGTATATAGTAATGAACTAATTTAGGTAGTTGGTACAATCCTGTATAGTAGCTAGTGAAGTAAACAAAATTGTAAAACTAATCGTTAAGTTCGAATATAAGGAAAGGTTAGATTTTTATTTTTTATCATGAGGAATCGTTGATTTAAACCATGTGTATTTAGTTAATACAAGGTAAAAAAATGTTGAAAACAAGACGAGTTAGTCTGTAGCAGTGAGATATTCGAGCTAGAAGTGGGTTGAGGATTTTTCGGACAGTTGGAATTAGATTAAATTGATTCAACTTTTGGATAGTCGACGATTAAAAAATCCCAGTGAGTAAATCTAACTCAAATTTTATTTAGAATTATTTTTATCAGTTAAAAATAATTGTTCGTTGGTTGTTTTCTTGCATTAGAATTTTATTATGGCTATATTAAATATATACTAGTTATTTAGGATTGGTGTTTGTGGCAATTATATATATATATTGGTGATCGGTTGGATTCCCGCAATACCATTAGCGGATGCCCGCAATATCATTAGCGGATGACCCTATACGCCCCACGCTATGATAGTGGATGACCTTCTATACCACGATATCCTGCCACGAAGCAGGATGGGTATTATTTCTGTTGGCTAACGTCTGTGGATGCAGGAAAACAGGTTGGAGGAATCCAACTGGATTCCTCAAAAATATTATCATTTGTTTGGTTTAATATGTGTTATCTTATATGATGTGTTAGAAAAACCCGTGATTTGATAATTTGGTATTTTGGATGTTTGAAATATCACTGGGCCTAAATGGTAATTTATAGAAATATCGTAAATAGGGTTTTGAAATTTAAAAAGGAAAATTCTATTTTTCTAAAATAGAATTTGAATTTAGAATGGGCTAAAGATATTTATTAGTTTTGAAAATAAATAAAAACAAGTATTGCATTTATAAACGATGTTTATAAATTAAATAACTAGGGAATTGAAGTAAATTTATAAACGGTGTTTATAAATAAAATGGAGTGATTTTGATTGGATAATCAAGGAACTGAATTGAATTTATAAACAATGTTTAAAAATGAAGGGAAATAAATTATCATTGGATGATATGAATATTTTAAATTATAGTGTGAATTTAAAGATATGAATTGGAAACCGTTTTAAGTAGAAAACGATGAAATCTATTCCAATATTCAAAATGGAAATTTAATTGGATAATTAAGTTAGATTATACTGAATTTATAAAATAAATTATATCAAGAAGGAATATTAGAATTGAAATAATTACAGACTAATATTTAAATTAAATATTTAAATAGATTATATGTTATATATAGATTAGTTATACTAATTAGAATATTCCAAAATAAGCTTTTGGTTTTCAAACAGATTTTGAAATGGGACTTGTTTTATTTTAAAACAAGGAGTTGGATTTGTAAACAATGTTTATAAATCTAGTAAATTAAATTATCATTAGATAATTTGAAGATTTAAATTCAAGTATGAATTTGAAAATAGAATTTGAAATGGAATCGAAATGGGAATTTGTTTTATTTATAAAACAAGGAAATTTAATTTATAAACAATTAAAGATAAATAAATTATCATTTGATAATTTAGAAGTTTAAATTCAGATATGAATTTAACAGTGAATTGGTAATTTGTTTCAGAAAAGGGAACGATGGGTTTATTTCTGGAATTCGGAATATAAATTGAGATGAGATAAATCAGAAGGATTTATAATTTGAAATTCGATTATATCGAATTTTATAAATAATTTATTTATAAAGGGAGTTGGAATTTAATATAGCAAATTGAGTTATGAATAAATTTATAACCAAATAAGGAAAAATCGACAATTAGAGAAAATCAGAAACGTTAAGTTGGATTTGAAACTAAATTGAATATATACTAAGATATATATTAGAACGAGACTGAAATTTATTTCTAAATGAAGTTTATGTTTAAATATAATTAAAACGAACTCGCCGCAGCGCGGCAGTTCATAAATTGGCGTTTTGAACTTCAATTGAGTAGATAGAACTCAATTCAAGTCGGAATTCTTTGAAACAAGAATCATCAGGACCGATTTTATAATAGTTTTCTAATGAAAGAGAAAATTCCAGATTTCGTCGTATAGATTTTGAGTTAAGTCAAAATCAAATTTTCAGAAAAGCAGCGCCAAAATCGTTTAAAACCTATAATGGTTTTATAAATATAAATATAAGGATTTTAAGTAAATAAAATCCGAATTTCCATTAGAAAAACCCAGATTTGATTTGTAAAATAAATACGAACTCAAGTTATGTAAATTAAATGATTTTTGAAACAAAAATCAGATTTTAAATTTTTGAATAGAATTAACTAATTAGAAGAAAAATTAGTTAATGAACCTTTGGGTTGAATTGGACAATGGATAAGTGAATGGGGTTTGTATTCATATTCGAAATCAAATATGGAAATTGAATTGAAAATGGAATTCGAATGGGTTTATAAGCAAGTAAATATCTGTAATTGAACATGATATGTTCAAATATAAAGTGGAATGGGCAAAAGAGCTAATAAAAAGATTAATTAGCGAGTCGAGTTAAAATGACCGAATTGAGTTGAAGTAAATTAGAAATGGACACATATGTGTTAGACAGATATTGAATGAAGTATATAAAGTGTATGAAGATTATAATTTATGTGCCCGACAAAAAGGTACATGTTTAAATTCCATATGAGGTTTTATGCGCCGAATCGGCAAGCCACTTGGCTTTTTGATTTTCTTTTTGAATGGAAAGGGCTAGAGAGGCGAGTTGAGGTTTGAACTATCAATCGGTACAAAGGTGGTTATGGCGAAATTTTCTGGAAATTTAAGGAGTTAGAATATTTTTAAGAAAATTGGATAACTAGAAATCAAGGTATCGATATATATATATAATTCGATAAGGAAACGAAATTAAAAATAGAATATTGTAAACAAAAAGGAAATCTATAAATTAGATTTGTTAAAAATAGAAAGCGGACCATATACATGTTTTTAAAATGAATAATTGGTTTTTATGGTGTGTTTATTCGAGGTAAGTGGCCTTGTCTATTTTGAAGTTAACGATGTTTTCAGTCAAGGTCTGAGAGGTAGTTATACCCCAACTTGATTGATTTCATTTTTAACCGATAAATAACAAGATCCAGTCTCGAAGAGAAATGTTTGAATAAGAGTTAGTTGAATGCAGTGTTTTGGGTTGTTGTAACGATGTGTTACACAACATTCGTTTTAACCCAAGTAAGTGGAAATTTAGAAATATAATAAATAAATATTTCCTACCTGTAGAAATGAACGGGCGTGAAAGAGATAAGTAATTGGAATGTTTTCCAGTTATAAATAGAAGATATTTTCTATGTATAGAAATAAAAGAAGGCGATATTTGGAAATGTTCTCCAAATAGCGTAAGAGGCCAACATGATTATTGAAAATATTTAGCTAACAAATATTGATAAGGAAATGGAGAAGTGTTTTAATTAATGAAATATCAATCAAATGGCCTAGTGATTTGTTTGATGCTTTGAATTAATGTTTGTTTTCTTCGGTTGTTAAATAACCGACTATCGAAGTGTTTGCCAATATCATTGTCAATATGGAGAGACCGGTTGGATTATTATCCGTGAATCACTCCGTATTGGCAGTAACGTTGTGAATCAGATTATATGAAGATAATCAAAGACGGAGTAAAGTGCAAGGACTTTTTCTATTAATAGAAATTGTGCCTTCGATTTCGTTCAGTCCCAGGACGAAGTGTATGGACGAATGTCTGACAGAGTATTTCCAGTGATCGCATATGTTGGTCTGAATAAATATATATGGTGGTGGAGAATTTACTCTCTTAGCATAATTTCCAGAATATATTTGTGCAAATCAATTACTGATTAACGGATCTGACAATGTGGCATTCAAAGTGATTGTGCTATCAATGAATGGAAAGTAATCGTAGCCTCAGGCCTCAACAACCGGGAAATGACAAAAATCAGGCAGGTAACATGGCTATGTGGGTCGCTCCCATTAGGGTGTATAATACCTATGTTGAGAAATTTCATTTGCTTCTTTAATCTATCGATTTTGTCCCATTCGGGAAACGGTTGCTGATCCCAACCGTTGGTGATATACATTCGATACACTCAAGTGAAATGAGTGGTCGGTCATGTGTGGGCCGGGTTACAAGATGTTCTTGTTGAACCCGGTGTATTCCCCTCCAGAGATACACTTTCGGAAGGTGGCTCCATACCTTGTCATGTTGGGTATCCAATCTCCAATAAGCGCCCTATGCTTTTTGGTTTTATATTATATATGGAGCGTGAGATGCAAGCTGTAACAACCCGTAAAATCTGGGCCAGTTTAAAATTTTTGTTTTGGCCATTTTAGCGAATTTTGATTATTTTAAATGAATTATTTTAAATAATATCGACGGGAAATTTATTTTGAATATAATTAGAACGTATATATTATATACGTCGTCGTTAGAATATATAATAATTATATATAATTATAAAAGGAATTGAAAATGGCGCGGTAGTTCGAAAATTCGATTTCTAATTTCAAATGAATATACAGAATTCAATATAAGTCAGAATTGAACGAAACAAGAAATATTTGAATCTGTATAACTATATCTTTGTAACGAAGTTAACAAACTGAGATTTCATCTTAGAAATAATAAGGTATGTCCAGTTTAAAATTAGAAATAGTCGCTGTGGAATTTATATATATTTTTATATATATAAGGCCCTTAAAAATAGCAATTTTGCAAACGACCTCGGATTTCGACGAAACCAGTTTTGTTGGGTCCGTGATGTTAAGTTATTGCTAGATTCCAAATTTCATAATTTTTCGAATCAATATGTGAGCGTGGCAAAGGAAAACGCGTTTGACCAGTTTTAGTTGATTTTAATCGACTGGAAATTGGCCATTTTTCAAACGGAGTCAGAATTCAACGAAACTAGTTTTGTTAGGACCGTATCGTTAATACGAAGCTAGAAAATATTTTTCGGGAATTTTTCTAGTTAGTATGTGACCCCGGTAATTAGAAATGTACGTTTAAAATTCAATATAGTGATTTAAATGTAGATTCAACGAAAACTGATCGTAACAGTCGAACTGGCCAGCGGAACATATCCCAGAGTGTTTGGAGGGGGGGTATTTAGCTAGGGGCTACAGTCTTTGGGTCTTGTTTGGAGTTGAGGGCCATAAATAAGTAAAATAGATAAAAATAGAATTTAAATAATAATATAATTAAATATAAATACCCTTCCCTTTTTCTTTTTTTTTCCCAGAACCCTAACCCCTTTTAAGGAAAAATCGCGCCTCCTTTTCATCAGAAAACCCAAATCCCGATCCTCCTTCGTTCGACGCCCCCTCTATCAGCCGACGCCTCCCTCCCCCGAACTCCTCCACCGACGATCAGTCATCTCCCCGCCCCTCCCTCCTTTCGATTTCCCCTCTGAAAAGGCCGTCCGTTCTCACCAGTTTTCACGCCTCTCGAGGCAACCGAGTTTGACTGGGTCAGGGGAGGAGGTGCGCACCATGTAGGCGCTCGATGTGGGTGGTCCTGATGGGAGTCCGGCGGCGTTGGTGGAGGTGTACTGCGGGTTTCTCAAGTCGAACGAAATGGGTTCCTGAATACTGAAGACAACAGAGAAGAAAGGTTAAGCAATCTAATTAGTGTAATTATCTTAAGTGTGGAATTCAAAGTCTAATGAATATCATTATCTTTAATAGGAAATTACACATGGTTTTTATTTTGTAAAATAAAATAGATAAGATGTTTAAAATAAAATAGATAAGATGTTTAAAATAAAATAGATAAGATGTTTAAAATAAAATAGATAAGATGTTTAAAATAAAATAGATAAGATGTTTAAAATAAAATAGATAAGATGTTTAAAATAAAATAGATAAGATTTTTAGAAAATAGAATTTTTATATTTTGAACTTCGAAAAGAAAATAGAATTTTTATATTTTGAACTTCGAAAAGAAAATAGAATTTTTATATTTTGAACTTCGAAAAGAAAAATAGAATTTTTTTATATTCTGAACTTCGAAAAGAAAAATAGAATTTTTATATTCTGAACTTCGAAAAGAAAAATAGAATTTTTATATTCTGAACTTCGAAAAGAAAATAGAATTTTTATATTTTGAACTTCGAAAAGAAAATAGGATTTTTATATTTTGAACTTCGAAAAGAAAATAGGATTTTTATATTTTGAACTTCGAAAAGAAAAATAGAATTTTTATATATTGAACATCGAAGTAAAAATTCGATTTTTATATATTGAATAGCGAAGTAAAAATGTGATTTTTACGTATGTAGTGAAAGCAGCAAGGAAGGTGACAAAAAGGCGAAACGACGAAGACTTCTGCAAATGAAGAGCCGTGGAGCTAGGATAGCTTTATGTGAGAATTTCTCACCTTTCAATTTCTTTTCTAATTATATATATATACTAGGATGCAGACGGTGCTTAGTAGCACCCGACACAATCGTCCACAGACCATGGACTTGTTTGTTTGGTTGCATAGATTAGTTGAATTATTTGGTTGAATTGAATTGTTTGGTGAGATGAAATTGATTTGATTGATGTGTGAATGGCGTGGGCCTTCACTAGACCGGGGATAAGGCTAGGCCTTGTCCCGTTTCTAGTATCGTGCCGTTATGCCGCCGAAATTTTCTAAAATATGTTAGAAAATAAAAATATCATTTTATTGTGTAAATGAATTGAATAGAAATTCATAGGTTGATATAAAATGTTTTATCGTTAAAAATATAATTTTTAACGTGAATGTGAATAAATAAAATATTCATTTACAAACCAGACGGTTTGTTTATGTACACCTATTTGAATGACATCGATTGGGTCGATAAATTTTACACATCGCCCAACAGCACAAATAAAATATGTGTTTGATTGTTTGAAACCCCACACGGGTGTTGGGATGAAATTTGAAATTCACTCATCCCGATTGATTGAATATGTCGATCGGTTGATTGACAGGCTGTTTTAAGCGTTGGATATCTATATTTGATGCTTATACAGTGCAGTGCACTTTGGTTGATGGTTGATTATTTTTCCATGCTATTATATACATGTGTTGTATGAAAATCCATATAATTAACTTTATATGGTAATTGATTGGGCCTCATTCCAGTTTTAAAATAGAAATATTTGAAATAGAAATATTCGAAATGGAATATTTGAAAATATCAATATATGAAGCCGTGTTGATTAGATTGACGCCATTTTGACGTGAACGATATATATATCGATTTTATTCATTTTTAAATGAATATAAAAAAAGTAATTTTGAAATCGAATATTTCGAAATGAAGTGAATTGAAAACGATTCGAAATGAATTGAATTGAAAATGAATTCAAAGTGAATTGAAAACGATTTCGAAATGAATTTAATTGAAAACGAATTCAAAGTGAATTGAAAACGATTTCGAAATGAATTGAATTGAAAACGAATTCAAAGTGAATTGAAAACGATTTCGAAATGAATTGAATTGAAAACGAATTCAAAGTGAATTGAAAACGATTTCGAAATGAATTGAATTGAAAACGAATTCAAAGTGAATTGAAAACGATTTCGAAATGAATTGAATTGAAAACGAATTCAAAGTGAATTGAAAACGATTTCGAAATGAAATGAATTGAAAACGATTTCGAAATGAAATGAATTGAAAACGATTTTGAAATGAATTGAAAACGACTTCGAAATGAATTGAATATATAACGATTTCGAAATGAATTGAATATAAAACGATTTCGAAATGAATTGAATTGAAAACGATTTCGAAATGAAATGAATTGAAAACGATTTTGAAATGAATTGAAAACGATTTCGAAAATGAAATGAATTGAAAACGATTTCGAAATGAATTGAATTGAAAACGAATTCAAATGGAATTGAAAGCGAATTGAATTGAATTCAAATTGAATTGGAATTCGAATTGAATAGAAATGAATTTTAAAACGAATTTATAAAGAAGAATTCAATTTTGCTTTGAATTGAAATAGAAGTTGAAATAGATCTTGAAACGAATTTTAAAACTATTTATATAATTCGTTTTGAATAGGAATCGACGATATATATATATTATATATATTATATATATAATATAATGGCCTGAATAGAACGCGCCGCGCCGCGGCAGTTCGCAAATTTCAACCATTTATTTCAAACGGATATTACGGGAGATCCGACCGTCGGATTCTCCTAAAACCGGAACCGTTGGGTTCGTATCGAAAAGAGCTTTCTAACGAATATTAGAAATTTGAAATCTAACGGTTGGATTTGGAATTATGTCCAAATCAAATTTGAAAAAGGTCGCTGTAAGTGCAGTTCGATGGCCATTGTTGGAAATCGACTGTACGGGCCTTGATAAAATTATTAAAAATAGTAATAATTTGTGTAAAATCATAAGAAATGATTTGAGAAGAATTGGGATGAAAAACTCCATATTTGAAAAGATAAAAATATATTTTTATCGAGATGAACTAGTTTTGAACTAGAATTATAATTCTATTTATTTTTAAATAAATAAATTGAATTCGAAAAGGGTTTTAAAAATAACCAAAATTTCCAATGATTGCATTGGAGTGGATTTGAATCGAAATTGTCTTCGGAATATTTCGATGTTGGAATTCGGGATTATACAGATGTTGTTATGGAAATTTGAAAGATGTAGATATTTATATCGTTATCTCCAATACGACATTTGTTAATCGTAGAATTTGATATTGAATATAAGCCGATATATTTTCTATTCAGAGCCTTGTATTGAATATCGAATGTGATTTGGGTTTGTCGTGAATGGTGTCTTCACTAACACTGTTCTTGAACCCAGTTGAGAAATGATTAAATCTTTTTATTTAGATTTAATGAAAGGTACCAATTAAATGATATTTAATTGGAATTGAATTGGTATTGATTTTTGGGTTTATCGTGAACAGTGTTTTAAATAACACTTGTTCTTTAACCCGATAATTAATGGAATGTGATTTTGGGTTTATCGTGAACCGTGTTTTAAATGACACTGATTCTTTAACCCAGTCGACGATTAAAACTAAGTAGAGTTTTAATGAATCTTTAATTAGATTGAAAAGATCGAAAATGGAGTACCACCAGTTTTGCTCCAGGCGATAGTCAAATCTTTAATTAGATTTGAACGTGAAATGGTAATTGAGTTTACCGATAACACCGTGGTGTTAGATATGAAGTATTACCAGTTTTACTTCATGGGATGGATAGGTTGGGATTGGGAAATTAAAACAAATGATTACTTCGGTAAGGTTCGCTAATCCCGACTAGTTTGAATTGAGATTCAAAAATAGAAATAAAGAATAAATTCAAAGAATTTATCTTGGATAAAATTAATGGGAACATTTCCCTATGAATGTGAAATTTAGAAACTAACTGTCGGTTGGCCAAGCAGAATGGTTTTCTGGATATTGATCTGATGTTGGTTTCGGCCTTCGGGGTTAATATTTGGGGAATTATTCTCTTGATTAATTTACGGTTAGTGACTAATGAATTGGAATGAGGCGTATGTTGTGTTTGTGTAACACTTATTTAAAATATACGCGAGTTATTCGGAAAGACCGGGTTTATCCCATTCTGAATAACTGATACGACGATAAGTCGAAGATGAAGACGATGGTCGAAGACCGGAGGTCTTCACGTCGTTTGGGTGATAACTGATGATCTTGATTGGGCTGTACACCCAAGAAGATGGAAACAGTTAGTGATCGTCCAGACGTACTTGGAGATCGATGGATATGCGGGGTACTAGGTGCCTCCGGTTTCGTTCAGACCCAGAACGGACTTGTAAATGGACTGTGTGTCTGACATTGGATTTTAGTCCGTGTGATTGATCTCTATTAAATATATATCTGTTTGGCGGTGGAGAATTTATTCTCTTGCTTAACGCCCTTCTCTGAGACGTACGAGCTCAGGGGTTATATATTGATGGATATCAAACGCATGGAGTGAATTGCCTGTGTGGCATGCCTAAGTGGCAATTGATCGAGGCTTCTGTTGAAAAGAAAAGTCTTGTGGTGATGATCAAAGCACGGCCTTTGTGGCGTAGCTTTGTGTAACGTTTGCTTCGCGAGTTTCACACCCGGTATGAACCAAAACGGGAGAAGGACCTCAGGGAGGGCATGCGTTTCTTTCTAGTTAGAAGTGGCGTCAGTGGTTTTACACGCCCTGACGAGTTTGACTTATGTGGTTGTTGCTGTTGCGAGGCGCCTCGGATTGATCGGTCGTTCTCGAACCGATGGAGTCATTTAGTTGGCTCGCTTACGCCCCATAGGGCGGGGAAATGCATGTTCAGGGTTTAAGTTTAATCCACATCGGTGGACCGGCCCTGACGATCCAAGGGCCCACCTGAGTCTGGGTCCTGAGGGGCGGGCTAGAGCGTCTCGAATCGGTAGAGGACTATCTTTTGCCTCGGTTCATAGACGGAAATCCAATTTCCAAATACGTGGCTTTGCGGTTTTGATTGTATAACCTATATATGGCGACATAGTGGTATGGGGCATTCATGCCGCCTATGATTGATACTTATGATTTGAAGTTGTTTTATACACTATGCACTTACAATAGTATCAAATGATTTGTTTTAAACGTATCAAGCATTCTTTGGCTGTTATAAGGGAAAACCCTATCCCCCGGCTTGCGTTGCATTGTGTGATAGGACCTGGGTCTTATAACAGCTTCATTTTTCTTTATTTAGCATTGCGCTGTTTGTTTATGCACTGGTATTCTTGGGAGGAAACCCGTTCCGTGTTATACGGCGTGGTCCCTTGATTTACCTAATGATTTAAAATAAAGATTAATAACTGTTTTAGTTCTCACACCAGTCACATGACTGACCTGGAGTTTATTGTTTTAACCTAAACTCTGGGTGCCCTTATTTTGACACGGGCAGCTAGTAGTTTTGGTTTTGCAGATTTATATTCACAGGATCCTGGTTTACAGCTGGAATGATATCCGGAAAGCTTTGTATCCGTATATCTCTTCTAGTTGTGTATTGTATTATTTTCCGCTGCTATGTATTTAAATGTAATTTAAATCTCTGATATTTCTGTGTAATATTCATTTATACTCTGTATATTCTTGTAATCTGATGCATTGTTGTAATATACAATGAAATGTTCTTTTGTATGTGTTCTGTTGTGGTTTGTTCTCGAACTATCCGACGCTTTCCTTTACGGGGAAGTTGCGGGTCGTTTCACAAGCGTTCCGCTAGATTTTATTTATTTGATGTAGATATTATTATAATATCACCGGATTTGTTATCAAGAATATTTTGGGTTATTGTAAGGTAAAAACCATCCGTGTTTATGTGTGGATCGGTCTTACGATTATCATTTATTTCGAAAGGCTTTTTAAAGTTAAATAAATGATTGGAGTTTACTCAAACCAGTCCCATGACTGACCCAAAGTTTATTTTGTTTTTGTTTTCCCTAAACTCTTGGGTGCCCAAATTTGTACGAGCAGTCAAGTAGTTAGGATTTTTCAGATTCACTTGGAAGAACTGGAAGTAGGAGGCTTCACCAGTTAGCTATAGACTATAATATTTTCGCTGTGTACTATGTTGTATCTGGAAATAGGTGTTTATAACTGTTCCAGGAATAACTGTTGTGCTCTGATAATGGTATGTATATACAGTTACTGATTTGTATTTCAAAAGTTATGTTATTTAATATATTTTATTCGTTCCGCTGTGAGATTTGTCTTCTTTGTTTTCTTCTATTCTAATATTTCTTTCTTTCTATTTCTCATCCTCTAACTTCTTTCTAATAATGATTCGTATTTCTGTGCAATTTGAGTTGGACGTGTGGTGTTATTAGTCAACTCAGATAGTATGGATTTGCGAGCTGTTACAGTTCAGTTCGAAGAAACTCTAGAGGAAGGTGCAATTCAGAAAGAAAGGATGGCAAAGGTAAGGCGGCCTGTATTGCATGTTAAATGTGGATACATTATTTTAAGGCGGAGAAGAAACATATGATGAGGCCGATAGCAAACATCGGGGAATAATACTGTGAATGGTATGCTGGCTGGAATTTGTTTTATGGGCTTTAAGGCCTTGTCGGGAAAAAAATGGATGGAAACATTGTTATGGTTGGGTTAGCAACATCCTGGGCGAAATGATTAATTGGAAAAGAAGTGCATGGAAGATGGGTAGTGTAAATCAATGATAGGCTTTGGGCTTAACGAAATAAATGGTGAATGGTCGGTTTTAGTGAAATAAGGGGAAGACGGTGTGGTTTGAAGAAAAGGTGTGTTGTCTGGCTCATGCTAGAAGAAACGGAAGGTATTGGGTTCTGTCTGATGTAGGAAGGTGAATAGCACGGGTGAAGGAGTATTAAGGTAGTATTAAATTAATCAACATTTAGTCGATTCTAAGTTAATGATGTTTATTAAAACTTGTATCATTGATAATTTATGCGCTCGGTAACAGAACTATGCAAAACTGGTGCTGATTTAACCGTATTTGAAAATACTCCGCGGTCGAGTTGGAATGGTTGGATTCGAAAGTAATGAGAATTTTATATAATTTCGAACGCTCATTTGAAATTATATAAATTGACCAGAATCCTCGCTCAAAACAAAGATGAGTTAATTCTCACGCTTTCTGGAATTCTATGATGTGTTAAATTCATGTAAAAATATAATTCATCGTTAATCATAGAAATTGGATGATTGAATGCCTTGGTTGCTTATTGTTTGTTAAATGGTTATTGACATCTATAATATGTCGTATTGGATGATTTGTTTAAATAAATATTATTTATATTATTATCAAGTATTATTGTGATCTGTGATGCAGGGAAGAAAAGGTTGGAGAGATCCGACCGAATTCCTCAAATATTTTATATGTTATTTATCTTTCCATATTGTTTAAATATGAACTGTTTATCCCAAACAACGTAATATTCTGATTGAATATTGAAGATTGATTATATATTGAACGTTGAATTGAAATTCAACGCTGATATGATATTTCTAATCAATAAACGGTATTGATTAATTTTTTTGGCGGCAAATGATGTTTTTAAGACGTTAGATCACCGTCAGGCGGATTGACATAATTGAAGTTATAAAATTTATTTTCATAACCAAAGTGAAGTTTTTAAACTATATTTCTATTTTAAATAGAAGTTTTAAAATATGACGATATTTGTAAATGGTTTTATGAAGATAGTTATAAAATATTTTGCAGCAATCTAAATGAATTTTGTAAGTGTAGAAGCCAGAATTTAACCTACGGGTTATTATTTTGAAAATAAAGTAAAACAGTTAAGCGATATAATTAATTTAATTATATTAATCTAATAGGTGATGAATTTTAAATCAGTTAATAAATAACTGATATTACAAGTTGACGAAGTCAATTGTATAATTAACGTTGATAATTAGAATTGATCGTTCTTCGATTAATTTAATGGAAATGGTTTAACGAATGATTATTTAATTTAATAATATTTCTTTAATATTAATTACTATTTTATTTAATGATATTTAAAAATGCTTATGAATTGATAAATCATAAGAAAAGTAGTTATTATTTAATAATATCGTTAAATGGTTAGCTAATCTATTTTAATGATGTAAACTAGTTCACTTTAGATAATAATGAAAATAATTATTATTGTAATTTCTAATAATTAAAATAATTCGCTTCTTAAATGGATGAACATTAGAAAGTAATCAACATTAAGAATGAATCGTGTTAAAAGCGATGTTATGACAAAGTTGTGGAATAGTTGTGAAGCTAATATGGCAATTTAAGTAAGTGTACTTTATAAATGAATTAAGTACAAGCAAAGAGATGGGAAGAAGTTTTCAATTTATAAAGGGAAGTCGTAAAAGAATTAAATAAGATTTTGTTCACTAAATGGGAAAAAGGGTAAATCTGAAATGTGGTTCTCAAAGGAGGAGGATTAATGTATTAATGTAAAGATAAGAACTTAAGTTAAATTTTTTTTGAAAAGAACTTAGTAAATGGATTTAAAAAATAAATTCAAACGATTATGAGTTAGATTACATAGTTCTAAAGCAAAAGAGTTTGCGTTTGTTAGTTTACTTGAATAAAAAGTAAAAGAGATTTATCTTGAGAATAAATATGCCAAATGATAGAAATGGTTATTAAAACCATGTTTGAATAAAAAGGTAAACTAAATTAATAGTAAGTGGAAAGATAGGTTTTATGTTTCAAACTTTTATCTATTCCAAAATAAGAATGTTGTCGATCATGGTCTAAGAGGTAATTAAAATACCCCAACTTGAACGACTTCACTATTATCAAAGGATGATATTGGTTTGAAACGGTAGGAGTGTTGTCATTTGTTTATTATTTCTACAAGAGAAATATTGCAACGTTTTGACAAGATTTTTAAAAGTTATTTAGAACTGGCGGATTTTAGTAAAACCATGTAAAATTTAACATGGTTTAACTCAAGTTTGAATCGTGAATTTATTATTACCTGGGGTTAAGAGTATATATTGTGATTTCCACAAGGTAAAGGTAATGTAAGAGGTTTGGCGAATGTATAATGATGTTTTTGAAATAGAGAAATGAAATGGAGTTTGGTGAATAAAGATATGTTATTATTTTCAATGTAATGTATAATGAGATTGAGACAAGAGAATATGAAATTGATTTCTAAAGATCGATAAAATAGTTTTAATAAGTGAATCAGAGCTGCCAATATACTTAACCGTACAGGGTGGATTGATAGTTTAAAACCCGACCATCAATGAATATAATTGGGCCTTTTGATATTCGAAGAGACCGAGATGGGAACTAGACCCAAAACCACTTCGAACCAACGTTGTGTACAAAACTAACTTGCGGCAAATGAAGATGGACCAATTGAAGTCCGTAGACTTCCATAGAGCGGAAGAACTACTTAAAATCTCTGGGTAGCTCCCAAGAGATGCACTGGGGTTCTGTCGTGGTTGGAATCTATGGATTGCAAAGACTACTCGCTATTGATCTATAGGGTTATTCCTAGGATGAGGTAGGAGGGTGCTTTCGGTTCATCCTATTCCTGGATGACTTGTATGGACGAATGTCTGACAGAGTATTTCCAAATGGTCAAATTTGTTGATTTTTACAAATATACCAAGTTTGGTGGCAGAGAAATTCTCTTACTTAACACCAGAGTATATTTGTGGATGTCAATTGTTGATTTTATGGATCTAACAACGTGACATTCAAAGTAAATGATGATGTGATGTTCTGAAAAGATAAACATGACCTCAAGCCTCATCAACCGGGAAATGACAAAAATTGGGCGGGTAGCATGGCTAGGTGGGTCATTCCCAAGCAGGATATATTGTCACCATCTAGAGAAATTTCTTTATTTGTTCTTCTTTCAATTCTGTATCTCCCGAGAATTACAACAGGCGCACAATAAAAGGCCATAGGGTGATAATATATTGGATACACTCAAGTAAAATGAGTGGTCGGTCTTGTGTGGACAGGTTGCAAGATGTTCTTGTTGAACCCCAGTGTATCCCCTCTAGATTACACTAATCGGAAGGTGGACCCTTACGTTGTCATAGTCGGAATCCAATCTCCAATAAGCGCTTTGCGGTTTTTGATTTTATAATAAATAGGTAGAACGTGAGATGCAAGCATTCTGCCAGATGGTTATTTTTTTGTGATTTGATAAACACTATTATAATATCACCAAATTTTGATGTATCAAAAATGTTTGGGTTATAGTAAGGTAAAAACCGTCTGCGTTTATGTGTGGACTGGTCTTACTATTATCCTTTTCTTTTGAAAGGATTTTCAAAGTTAAACAAGTTGTTGTGCTATAAATTTACCACTTAAAGTATTCCAGATTGATCTGGGTGAATTTTGCTTTGCTTCAAATGTGCTCGGGTCAGACCGAGTATATTTACAGGTTAGGTCCTGCTTGATGTTTCAGGAGGTTGAAGCAGGAGGCTTCACCGTTAGTTATTTATAGTTTATTTCCGCTGCATCTGATATATGATTTGCTCTGATGATTGGTATGTATATATAGTTTCTTTTGTGAAGAGATTTGATATATTATATTTTATTCGTTCCCTGTGCGATTCTGATGCTGATCTTCTTATTCTAAAATTTCTTTCTTTCTCTTCTCATCCTCTAACTTCTTTTTATTAACAAATCTGGGATTTCGGTACTCGATTTTTTTGCAAGTAACACGGGATTATGTAGTATTGTTGAAAATTCGTGGGTCGAATTTTCCGAGACTTTACATTTCACACCTTAATAATGGAATTATATGGGTGATTGGTTAGGTGTCCTTCTCAATTGAAAATACAAATGATTTTTATACTAAATTAACATTAAGGATAAGGCCCGAAAATAAAATATGGAATTTGATATCCGAAATCGTTTGGAAAAGAAATTAAAGTGTATACAAATAACTTTTCTAAAGGTGGAATAGTATTTGAAAACAGTTTTGGCTATAAATGGCTTGTTCCAGTTTGAAATCGATTTTGAATAGTAAATTCCAAATTTGAATTTGAGTTTGGTATATAAACAATGGTTTAAACTCAAACCGATGATTCCAATGGTCTTATATAATATTTAATTTGATTTCTTCAAATTTCGAAGTTCAAAGGATTAAATTTTGAAAAATAATGTTATTTTATCAATATAATAATATTTAATTTTTATTTAAAATTGAATTTGAAGTAGAATTTTGGAAAATATTGTTTTAATTAATCTTTTTATATTTATAAAGTTTAGAACCATATTAGAAGTAAATCTGATGAATTTTTATCCATAGTCATAATATGGTCTGAATAGGACTGGTCGTATTTCGACCATAATCTTTAAACGCTTATAATTAATGTGATTTAAATCGGATTTACGTTAAACGTAAAATGTTCGCTTTCTAATTAAAATAATTTTCAAATGGAAAACAAAATTTTGAATTTAAATAGATAGATTTTAAGTTATGTTTAAATCTATTTTCAAATAAAATCACAGTTTTGCATTTCAATGACCGTAATCGGAAAAAGATAAAAACGGCTTTATAAAAATTATAAAAAATATGGAATTTTATCATAATACATTATTTTAAAATTATTTGAATTAGAAAACTATAGTTTGGAATAATGCAAAGGTTATTTTGATCAAATTAGGCATACAAACTATTTAGCAACATTTTTGTAACGCTTTTGCAATGCCTTTGTAACGTTTTTCTAAAATTATATGTTTTGATGTTACTAATTATTATTCAAAACTTAAATAATCATCTTTGAATGATTAGTGAAACATTTTTGGAAGTTTTTAGTGCTTAAACATATTGGTTTTAAGCAAAATCTTGTTTGCCTTAAGATAAAAAGGTTTTCCAATCATTAACAATATTAGGGGTGGTTGGATGCGATCTTCGAATGTTTGACATTAATTCAATAGATAAAACTTAGACTATTTGGGGAATCTAAAAGGTAGGTTTATCGTTAATCCACTCATAGTGTTAGTTGAATATGGGAATTTATATTGAAAAATGAGCGGATATAATTTCTTTCTAGGTCTTATATTTAATATCAAATGGTTTTGATTTAATCTCTTGATTAAGATAAAGGTTTTCAAATTTAAATAAGACGAGCATGGATAGAAAAGAGCTTCAAATATTTGATATGTAATTCCGTTGTGTAGACGTGTACTATCTGAGGAATTTAAAAGATATTACATCGTTATTCCATATATAGTGTCCGCTGATCACGAGAATTGGTATCAAATATAAGCTGATCTAATTTATGTTTAATATCAATCGATTTTGTCTAGATTCTTGATTTTTAAAATGGATATGTTATATTTTATAAATATATCTTTTGGTCAATTTTGGATTACAAATTCAGAGAGAAAGCTTTGGCTAAGACTAATGAAATTTTCATTTTAAGAGGATGAAGTTCGAATTAATAAGTTTATTAAATATGGATTTTAAAGGATAAAAGAAACAAGAATGGTTTTAATAAAAGGTTTTTGACTAACCAAGTTTAAGTTAAAGGGGACTTGATTGAAAACCGATATAATCCACAATTGTTTTTAAATTGTGCTGACTATTCAGAAAGAATGGGATCTAATTTCTATCTGAAAACCATTTTGAATAATCATAAGTCGAAATGGAGTAACGTAATATTTAAGATTGGAAATCTTCACATCGTACGGATTGCTTGTTAATGTCTCAGGTAGGTTGTACACTCACTATGAGATTATATCATATAGTGCTCCGGACGTACTTGGATGTTTTCCGGATTTGCAAGGGCTTCTGTCCTTAATTGGACAAGGAATAAAGAGCCTTCGATTTCGTTCAGACCCAGGACGAACTTATATGCACGTATGTCTGACATTGTATTTTGTAATGTATTGGCTAATTTTTGTTAAACATATTTTTGTTGGTGGCGGAGAATATGTTCTCTTAGCTTAACACTCTTCTTTGAGACGTACAAGCTCAATGGTGACATGGTTAACAATTTTCAATCATTTGTTATGAAATGACAGTGTGGCACACCAAGTGATTGAGCTATAGATGATCAAAGCATGGCTTTGTGTAAGCGTAAATTTGTATAACAAGACTTCGACAAGCCTCACTCCCAGGAAATGACCAAAACAGGAAAAATGCGGTAACGATATGGGTGTGTCATTTCCTTCTACATAAAAATGTACCATGGTGTAGAGCCCAGGTATTACTTATGTGGCAAGTTCTACTTATATGGTTGTTGATGTCGCAAGCACCCGATTAAAGGTTGGTAACGACGGGAAGATGGCATACTTAGGCGCGATTTAAGTTACCCAGTTAAAGTGTTAACCCAGCCTTGTGTTGATAGAGTACCCATTTGGCTCTCGGGACATCACTCTAGAGGTGTACCCATTGAATAAGGAAGTTCCTTAGCCTAGTCATTTGTTGGAAATTCATTCTCCACTATGAACACTTACAGTGTTAGTTATATACATATATGTCAACATAATAAGATGGGGTATTATGTTGGCTATGATTAATACATTTACTTGCGAAATGATTTCACACTATGCACTAATAATAATAATATCAGAGGATTTTCCATGTATCAAGCATTTTTGGTTAACATAAGTAGAAACCTCGCCCAAGTCTGTGTTTTCATTGTGTGTGTACCGCGAGACCTTATAATAACTTCATTTTCAAAAAAGCATTGCGAATTTTATGCACTGGTATTCATAAGGGAAAAACCTATTCCATGATATAGGACATGGTCTTATGATTTAACTCCCTTTAAAATAAATCTAAATATAATTGTTTTAGTTTCTCACACCAGTCTCATGATTGATCTTGAGTTTACTGTTCTTCCACTTAAACTATAGGTGCCCATAATTTTTCATATGGGCAGCTTAGTAGTTATGGTTTGTAGATTAGTCTTGGAAACAATTTAGAGTTGGTGCTGGATTTAGAAATGGAGCTGTTACTTGGATCATTATTCTTCCACTGAGAGTTTTATATTTTTCCGTTGTGTACCTTTGGGCTCTGATAATCATTGTAACTCTGTTGTAAAACTATGGTTATAGTAATACAAAGTTCTTTTATTTCTATTCCAATTTATAAGTACCCTTAGCAATCCGTCTTTATAAACGTTTTGAGTCGGGTTGATTACTGGGTTGAAATAGGCAAAAAGGTGGGTCGTTACATTAAAGTGGCAGAGTTTTGGTTTATACAAAGCTTTTGGAGTACGACTCATTGGAACAGAAAGAAAGGACTCATCAGAGATAGGACTAGTAATATCCTAAAATGGGAAACTCATTAGAGATATGGTTAGTAATACCCTAGAATGAGTTTGAGAGCACTATATGCTAGAAAGCGTGTTTTCATATAAAAATGGTTTGGTTTTGAAAGACTGAAGTAGAATTATATTGGTTTTGGAAAGATTTTATTTTAAATGTAAAAGAAGATGAGTTAAAAAATTATATTCGTTTGAAAAAACATGTTTTGAAAACATATTTTGTTAACTTGGGTAATTAAGATGGCTAAAATTTGGATATGAACATCTTGTGATTAGAATTTCACAATTTGACTAAGATTGTACATATGGAATTGTAATTAAAATAGATAATCCAAGTGTAAAAAGCTTTGTAAATTTGATAAGGCTAGAGACTTGGTTAAAGTAATGTTTGTAATTTGGGAAATAATCAAGGTAATTTAAACTTAGGATAAAACTTAAGTGTTTGATTAAAATATATAGATATGAATTATCAACAATTTTGGACAATTGATAAGTGTTAAGTTTGAATATGAAAAATAAAAGATAAACTATGAATATTAAACCTATTTAAATTTCGGAATAGCTTTGAACTTTCAAATATCTTTCCATTAATAGGTAAACCAAAGATAGCAAAATGTTAGAGAACTTAAGCTATTAATATAAGAATTTGAAATCGGGATCCTCGACAATTTTTTATGGTCGACAAATCCTAGATACATTTAAGTAAGAAAAGTGCTTAAGAACAAATACCTCGTGAATTATGTTTCATAATTTGACTGAAAGGTATTTGGCTGTTAGCACAAAATGTTATCCAAACTAAGATACTTAGGTAAGTGAAGTTGATTTATAATGATTTGATCTCTCCTTTTCGAGGACGAAAAGTTTTAAGGGGAGGGGGAGATCGTAACGATCTAGGATTTTTGACCAATTTAAATCCAAAATTTTGAACATATAAAATGAATTTAAATTGGTTTGAATATGAATTTGGTTTCATATGAATATAATTTAAGTGATAAAAATAAGTATTTGATTTGGTCAAAACATAACGGTAAAATATTAATAAGAATTTATCAAGCTTTTTTATAACGAATTTTCCAAGTACGCATTTATAAAACTACTTTTAATATAAGTCTTTTCTAGTTAAATATATATATTTTAAATATAAATAATAAATTAAAAATAGTTAATTATTTTGTATTATTAAATAAGTTGACAAACATCATTGGATTTTGTTTACATTAACCGTCAGTTGGTAAAATGTGTAAAACGGTAACCTAGAATTGAAATTTTGTAACATACACTAAATGTTTCAATTTGGCAACACTTTTAAAGTGTCACTAAAGTGTTCTAAGTGAAATCATATGTAGGAACATGGATTTTTCTCAAGTGTTTTTGGTGCATGGTGGTAGTAGGACATGTGTCCTTTAGTGATTTTCCATTTTTTGTCCGTGAATGCACCCATATAAGAAGCCTAATACCCCCATCATTCTTCATCCCATCTTCATTGATTTTCTTATCCTTCTTCTTAGCTTTCTTCTTCCTCCCTTCTATGGATACCTAAGTCATTTCTCCTTCTTCCTTTCCTTTTTCCTCCTTTCCCTCTCCTTCCTCCCTTCTTCTCCCTCATTTTCCTCATCCTCCCCTCTCCTCTCATCCCTCCTCATCTTGGCCTAGCCCACCGACAGCCAACCACCAATTCTTCTCCTCCACCAACTGACACCCTGCCTCCACCACCCATCTCGGCAAAGAACCCCCCCCCCTTCGGACGCCACTTCCATGTGCTATCACCCTCTTCATCTCGGCCTCCATTCCTAGCCCATGACCAGCAACTTCCTGAGGCCATAACTCTTCCAAACTGATTCAAATTATGAATTTCTTTTTATAAATCATGTATTTTTCCAGTGGCTACAACATTCGTGTTAAGAGCTTTTCTAATTTTGAGCCTAACTAGACCAAAAATCTAGATTTTGAAGACCATATTTTATGGCTTCGTTTTATTGAACACGAAAACACATCCACTATTTCGACAATATCTCACTCAAAAATATTTTGAATCGGGAAATTCTTTTTTTAAACCGTATAGAATAGATATTTACACAACTTTGTAGTTGGACACTTTCCCAAATTCAGAGAGTAGCTAGCCAAGTACCAGAGGAAAGTTGGCCTATTTTCAGAGTCAAAAAAATATAGTGCGATAAGTGGTTACGCTGTCTGTCGGTTCGGTCAATGTCCTACACTAAAGTTAAGCGGAGTGGAAATACCAGTGAGACACTCTATACACTTGTGTTTATATATGGTTAATTATAGTTGATAATTATATATGTGTAATGTTGGATGAATGGTCGAATAGTTAATGAAACTTATACACTGATAAACGTTGATTACCGTAATGCTTGCACATAGTTGATAACATGTATTGATGATATTGTCGATGGTTTCTATGAATGCTCATATGTTGGAAATTGTTGCTTGTATGTCACTACAAACCTATTGTAACGAACCGGCCAATTCCCGATTCTGATTCTCGACACAAATACCATATCGACTAACCAAGCATAAAAAATTTCTGGATCATTAAAAGAAGTTAGAGGGTGAGAAATCGAAAGGAAGAAAAGTTAGAATAGAAGAAAATGAAGAACACAAATCACACAGCGGAACGAATAAAATATATTAGATAACATAACTTTTAAATACAAATCTGTTTTGTATATACATACCATCATCAGAGCAAAATACGTTTAACATCACAATGGAAATGCATAGTAGCTATCTAATGCTGAAGCCTCCCGCTCTAAGCTCCTCCAAGTATGTCTAAAAAATCCCGACTACTTGACTGCCCGTACAAATTTGGGCACCCAAGATTTTAGAGTAAAACAAACAAAATAAACTCTGGGTCAGTCATGTGACTGGTATAACGACCCGCATTTTACGTATCAAATGATCATAAAATATTTTTATTTAATTCCCTGAGGGTCAGATCATTCTCATATTTTTGATATGTTGATTATGGGGAAGTCAAACATGTCCATAATTTTTTACCAAATTTACTTGTGACCATTTTGCCACCTGTCAGTTTTGTACAAGGCATAACTTTAGATTGTGATCAAATCAGGTGCGGAGATCGATTTCATTGGAGAGGAAATGGTATTGCCAATTCCATAGGTGGCCACATTAAAGAGTTGGTTCAGCGGTTTGCAAGGAATTGTTGTTTTAGTGCTACAGAAATATTAGTGGGTTGGTTAGATGGATATAAATAGGGGGTAGAGGCAAGGAGAATGGTTTACTTTCTTCATCTTTGATTTCAAGCTAATTTGATGATTTGGTGAATGGTAGGCATCTCTCATACGTATTAAATCGAGTATATCGGTTGTTTGATCTTATTTTCATCATTTCAAGTTGTTTTCACCTAGATCTACATTATGGTATGTATATTTTCATTCGAATCACCAGAGGATCTAATCTAGCAACTTAAATCAGTAAATTTCTATCTTAATTCATGTGGTATTATAAGTTAGATCCATTTGTTTAATTCGTTTAATGTTTATCATGAATTTGGTGAATTTCTTATGTTTGAATGATGAATAATCGTTGTGTTAATGCTTGTTGATTAGTGAAATTGAATGTCCTGCACGAGTTTTGGATTGAATCAGAGTTGGAACGGGTGAGTTTTTGGATGGATCAGATGGTTTCTGGCCATGGATCGGGCTGATTTTGGATGAATTGGATTGGCATGGATCGGGAAAGGATCTGGCATGGATCGAGCAAGGATCTGGCATGGGTCGGGCACTTTTTTCTCAAGTATGGATCGAGCTGAATTTTCAGGGATTTACAGCGTTTTAGAAACACTGTAAAAAGTAAGGAGTGGGTAGAATTTTCAGGAATTGACAGCATTTCAGAAATGCTGTGAATAGGATGGATCGGGCAACATTTTATTGGTGGATTGGGCGCAGGAAAATGTTGGATCGGGCAAGGATTTTTCATGAATTGGGCATGTACATCCGATGGATCAGCGACGGAGAAACCGTAGCGTTTTTAAAATGTTGTGAATGGATAATCATAGCGTTTTTGAAACTTCGTAAAAGAAAAAAATGAACGCTGTGTTATGATATTCACAGCAAAGGTTGAAACGTTGTGAATCGAATATCGACCAAATGATGTATGTTTTTGGTTCGATGATGATTGTGGCTTCGACTTGACTTCGAGGAGGGATGTTCGAAGTGTTTTAAAGTGTTCGTTGACTGTCGCAATGCAACGAATGTGAGGACGGCTCTAGTACGATTTGAGCTCGTGGATAATGGTTGCTCGAGACGAGGTCTGAGCTTGTGGGTAGTCGCCGGTGATGACGACATAGTAATGAAGGCTGAGAGATTATCGTTATCGTAAGTTCTAGTGGGATCAAAGCAAGGGTATAATAGAGATGCATAAAAGACTTGTGAGACAAGTCGAATGCCCTAGGCCCATTGGATGGGTCTAGTTGTCTCGAGAAGGAAAATGTACATGGGATTTGTAGTAGTCTGACAAGAACTGGGATTACCATTAACCCTTGACGGATGGCAATACGATATGGCCAGTCATACGATTAGCGATGGTTTCAAGGTAGGATTGGCGGTGATAGATAGAGTCATGGATGTTGATTGTTTTGCTTATATCATCTTGCGTAGATTGTTCGACATTGTACGAGACATCTCTTAGGTGCTTATCTGATGTTGGTTTAGGCCTTTGAGGCTTGTACTTGGGGGATGTTGATCTCGATTAGAATGGTCTACGTAGGATAACTAGTTGCTATGTCTGTTTGTTTCTGTCTGATTGGTTGTAAAGGCTATCACTGTCAGAAGTAGAGGAGATGGTTTTGGGTTTCGTTCACTACAAGAAAATGGTTCACTTATAACATTTATTCATAGCATTTCGACCTATAGATGGATTAATTCCATATGAACGAAAAAAACTAAAATGCTGAACGCTATACGTTTCCCCAATGCGGTAATAATTTATGATTAAATGTTAATTGTATGCTATTCATTTCAATGAGGCCATCTGGAATAAAAACAAATAAGCGTTCTTTACTTTCCTCATTTTTCATTTCCCTTGAAAATTTCTCTTCCCACCGAAACCAACCTTTCTATTTCAATCAGTGCAGCTCGCAGAAAAGAAATCCATCAAAAATTCCATGCCCCAGCTTCCTCATCTTCAATTGATCGCAACTGTAAATATCCCAATCTGCCAAACCCTAGTTCTTCGTTATTTTAGGTAATACATTTGTAACGACTCGCATTTCGCCTGGACCTAATCGATCACAAAATTGACCAAGACCGTTCAAAACCCGAATACGTTAACTTTGGGCATACAACACATCAGAACAAATAACAAAAGACTTTTATAAACATTATAATAATGTTACATCAGAGTATAGAATATATCAGAGTGCATCGAATTATATTACAACGGAAGATTAAATTACAATAATTTAATACTGCACAGCGGAAATGAATAAACAAGTACAGCGGAAGGCTATCATGCTCTGGACACATCTTTAAGCTTCGATCCAGAATCCTGCCCAATATATTTGCAAAATAAGCTACTCGACTGCCCGTGTTAAAAAGAGGGCACCCGAGTTTGCAAGTGAAACAAACTACAGGTCATTCATGGGACTGGTATGAGAAATCTTACTTAACCTATTTAATAATAAGGCTAACTACAGGACCACGCAGCTAACGCGGAACGGGTTTACTCCATTTGATTGCCGGTGCATAAAATAAATAAATTATTAAAAATAACGCAATGCTTTCTAGAAAAATGAAACCATTATAAGACTCAAGTCCTATCACACAATGCAACGCAAACCGTAGGATAGAGTTTTACCTTATAATGGTCAAAAATGCATGACACGATAAAACGGATTTGATATTATTATTAGTTATACATGTTTCAAAAACATTTCAATCATAATATCAATCATAAACGGCATAGCTACCATATACTATGTCGCCGTACTAGTTATACAATCAAAACCGCATGGGTTGTATGGATTTCCATCATTAACCGAGGCGAAAGATAGTTCTTCCTGAATTCGAGACAATCTAGCCATGTCTCAGTCTCAGCCGCAACTAGAACTTGGATATTCAGGGCCGGTCCACAAATAATGTTAGTGGGTTAATAATGCCTGAACAATATGTTTCCCCGCCCCATGGGGCATAAATAGAGCCACTAGGGACCAAATAACCGAGGCGCCTCATTCCATCATCCACATAAGTAAAAATGCCTGGGCGTGTAAAACCCCGACACCACTTCTAGCTATAAAGAAATGTATGTCCTCTCTGCAGTCCTTACTCCCGTTTCTGGTTCATACTGGGGTATGAGGCTTGCGAAGTATCACTATACACAGAGCTATGCTAAATTAAAGCTGTGCTTTGATCATCAACCACAAGGCTCTGCTTTTCAACAAAAGCCTTGATCATTTGCACCTTAGCATGCCACATTGTCAATCCATACCATACCATTGATTTCTGCCAACAAATAACCTCTAAGCTCGTACGTCTCAGAGAAGGGTGTTATGCAAGAGAATAAATTCTCCGCCACCAACAAATATATATTTAGCAGAGATCAACAAATACAACATAAAGGAATACAACGTCAGACATACATCCATTTACAAGTTCGTTCTGGGTCTGAACGAAACTGGAGACACCTTATTCCTCGTCCCATATGTCCAATACAGGAGAGAGGCTCTCGCATATCCGCTGATCTCCAAGTACGTCTGGACTATCACCACTTATTACCATATCTTGGGATGCCTCCCAATCAAGACATCAGTAATCATCCAAACGATGTGAAGACCTTTGGTCTTCAACCACCGTCTTCATCTTCGACTTTTAATCGTCGTAATAATTATTCAGAATGGGTTCCCGGTCTTTCTGAATAACTCGCGTATTTTATAATCAATAATAAAGTGCTGTAAAAACACATCAAGCGCCTCAATCCAATTCAAAATATTCTTTTTAAATAAAATATTCACATTATTGGGGAAAGGTTCCCATTAATTTTATCAAAGATAAATTATTTTAAATTATTCCTTAATCATCTTTTTAAAGATTCTTTAAAACTGCAATGTGGTTTTAAATATCAAAAATCATAACTTTATGATTATTCAACTTTAAGAAATTAATCTTGTCTTTAACTGGGTTAAAGAACCAATGTCATTTTAAAACATAGTTCACGATAAACCCAAAAACCATCTTCATTAAAATATGGAATTTTCATAGAAATCAAATCAATATATAATCGATAGACTGATAATATAAATGGAATAACGGCCAAGCCTTGTAAATTCCATTATAGTAACGGTCTTCTTTTACAGAAGCTCATCTGGATTATTATTAAACCGAATCCTATTCAATTCCAGTTTAATATATTAAATTGGAAAACTTTACTTCGGAAAATTCCCATTTAAATCTTAATAAAAAATTTATAAATTCCAAATTATATTTTTACTGTTAATTGGGTTAAAGAACAAATGTCGTTAAAAACACAGTTCACAATAAACCCAATTCACATTCCATTTTATTCCAATCATTAAATATAATTGGAAACTCTAACAATCTTAACTAAAAGATTTATCCTTTTAATACGGGGTTTAAGAACCAATTTATTTTATTTAATTCCAATTAAATATTGATTAATTGGAAAACTTCATTAAATCTTAATTTGAAGATTTATTCTAGTTAATAACTAGTTCATTTTGATAAAAATATATTTTTATCTTTTTAAATATGAAATTTTTCATCCAAAATCTTTTTAAATCATTTATTATGATTTTACATAATTTTTCCATATTTTTAGTAATTCTATTAAGGCATTTACTGTCGATTTCCATAAGCCATCATCGAACTGCAGTTACGGCGATCTTTTTCAAATTTGATTTTGACATAATTCCAAATCCAACCGTTAGATTTTAAAACTCTTATATTCATTGGAAAGCCCTTTTCGATACGAACCTAACAGTTCCAGTTTTAGGAGAATCTGACGGTCGGATCTCCCATTACATCAATTTGAAGTTAATGGTCGAAATTCGCGAACGGTCGCTACACGCGCGTTCTATTCAGGCCATTAAATATATATATGTGTAATATATATCTTCGACTTCTATTTAAATCGTATTTATAAAATATTTATAAATCCGTTTAAATGATTTTAACTTAATTTTCCATTTTAAATAAAAATTGAATATTCTATATCTTTATCATATTAAAATATTAATATTTTCAAAATATTAGATTTATAAATCAACTCCTTTTATATTTATTATAAAATTAATAAAATCGATCGATAAACCAATTCGGGTTAAAAATAGCGTTCCTATATAACATGACTTCATATTTCAATATTTTTATTCTTCATTTAATATTATTCTAAAATATTCATTATTTAAAATATTCCTTATTTACAAGATTCTTTACTTTAAAATATTCTTTATATAAAGATGTTTTTTATTTCAAAATATTATTTTATTAAAAATATTCTGAATCGGAACGCGACTCAATCAATCCCCATATAAATTCGGTCATATGGATTTCATACATTGCATATGTGTATAACAGTAATGATAAATAATCATCAAACAATCCATTCACATCTAAAGTGAAATTTATAACTGTGTGAGCATTAAAATAAATAAATAATGCTCATCACAGACTGTCAATCGATCGATTGACATGCAGCTAAATATTGGGACTAGTGTATGTCAAGTATCATCCCAACACCCGTGTGGGGTTTTCAAACACCAACAATTTATATAAATAAATCATTGGTTAATAAATTTGACCAATTCTAATTCAATTTAAATTATTTTCTATTTAACGAATTTTCATTTATCCAAATTATAAATAAATATTTATAATTTAATTTCACTACCATAATAACATTATAATGATAATGTTTTAATCAAGCACAAACATATTTTAACATATGATAAATTTTCTAATAAAATGACATTTATAATTAAATGACATTTCTAATTAAATGACATATTTATTTACAAAATATGTTTAATCTAAATGACAAATTTATTTGACCAATATGTTCTAATCTAAATGACACATTTATTTGACAAATATGTGTTCTAATCTAGATGACATACAAAAATGTAAATTTTAATATGTATACAAAACTAATGTATACATGACATACAAAAATGTAAATTTTATCTTTGCCAATCATAAATAACATTTATAAATAAACATAATTGAACTTCATTTTCTGACAATTCTAAATGAACATAAATGACATTTCCAAAATGAACATAAATGATACTTATATTTTTGACAATTTAATACCATAAAATTGACATTTTTATTTTACCAAACATGATCCTATATAAATGACAGGTTTATTTTACAAAACATAATCCCAATATAATGACATGTTTATTAAACACAACAAATACTAACAAAATGACATGTTTTGTTTTAACATATACTAATAGAATGAAATGTTTTATTTAACAAACCATATGCTAATAAAATGACATGTCTTATTTAACAAACAATATGCTAATAAATGACATGTTTTATTTTACACATCAAGTAATAACAAAATGACATGTTTTGTTTTAACATAACATATACTAATAAAATGATGTTTTTATTCTAATGTAACATTTGCTAACAAAATAATGTTTTTATTCTAATGTAACATTCTATAACAAAAATGATATTTTTGTCAAACTTAACATTCTATAATAAAAATGATATTTCTATTTAACTCAACATTCTATGACAAAAATGATATTTTCTAATAACATGGCATTACTAATAAATGACATTCTTCTAATAACATGGCATTACTAATAAATGACATTCTTCTAATAACATAACATTTCTAAAATAAATGATGTTTTTATATTAGCATATATTTCTAAACAAATGATGCTTTTGTTTTAATAATAATGATATTATTATACTAATATGACATGTTTAACAATAATGATATTATTGTTCTAATAAAACCTTTCTAATAAAAATGACGTGTTTAATCTAAGTAAACACATTTAACTAAAATGACATTTTTAATCTAAATAAACATTTCTATCTTAAATGATATTTTTATTCTATTGTACATTTCCTAACAAATAGTTCTTTTTATTCTAATGTACATTTCCTAACAAAATGTTCTTTTTAATTCTAATGCAACATTTTATTCCTATGTAACATTTTATTTCTATGCAACATTTTATTACAGAAATGTTGTTTTATTCTAAATGCAGCATTTAAAAAAATGTTACTTTATTTCTATGTAACTTTTTATAACAAAGATGCTATTTTGTTTCTAATGCAACTTTAATAAAATGGTATTTTTATTCTAATGTAACTTTTATAACAAAAATGGTATTTTTATTTTAATGTAACATTTTATCACAAAAATGTTATTTTTCTTTACATGACATATTTATAGCATAAATGGCATTTTTTAATTCTAGCATAAATGACTTTTTAATTCTAACATGTTAATGACATATTTAATTCTAGTGTAATATTTCTAACCAAAGCGACATTTTTATCCTAATGTAATCTTTCTAACAACAGTGATATTTTAGATCTAAATAACATGAACTACCAAAAATGAAGCTTTAATGTTAACACAATATAAACTAACAAAAAATGATGTCTTAATGTTAACATAACACGATCTAACAAAAATGATGTTTTAATGTTAGCATAACACGATCTAATAAAAATGATGCTTTAATGTTAGCACAACACGATCTAACAAAAATGATGTTTTAAATTTCAACATGTTAAAAATTATATTTCTAACATACAACAATATAATTCAGCGAACCATCACAACCACAATCAATATAAATAGAAATATATATATATTTCTATATATATGTATATATTTTTTAATTTTAAAATTTTAAATCGAGAAATCTCACCATGATTTTTCTGAATTTTCAACGCTCTCTGTTTCGTCTCTAGTTTGTTCTATCGTCTAGATCTCATTTTTGCGATTCTAACGCATCCAATTTCAACAATTTCTGAAGTCATATGAATGAGATATCAATTTTTATACATTGGATACAATATTTAATTAAATTACTTAATTAATTAGATTTAATTACATGATTAAGCCGTTAAACCTTCTTCCTCCATCTATACACTTCTGGAATCCAAGAACCCAAATATCGAGTTTATCTTCCTCCTGCGCGTGCCACTACAGCACCCTGACCACCGATCCAACGCCGCCATGCCATAGGGCATCGCGCCCTCGACCATCGCCATCCACTATAGACCGTTCGACGCCCCCTCCTTTTCCAAAAGTTGATGCAAACATCACGACTTGCTGGACGATTTTTGGCCGACTAAGAGCATCTCCAACAAAGTATCCGAAATCCAAATATCTGAAATCCAACCTCAAAATGGTGTCCAACAGCGGATGGATTCTTCCATCTGTTCGGATTTCGGGGGAGATAGTTCCGGAATGTCCAAACTAGTCATGCGGTTGTTGAACAACCGCGTGAATGTTGAACAAGCGCGCGCTTGTTCAACAACCGCGTGTATTTACGCGGTTGTTCAACAACCGCTTGGAGTCATGAGTTAAAATTTTGTGATATTTATGTTGATTGTACCCAAATTTAGACACGAAGATGTAATTAAACAAAAACAATCAACAGTGTCTGGACTTAAAATTTTGTGATATTTATCTTGATTGTACCAAAATTTAAACACGAAGATGTAACGGATACTAGTACTAGAACTACTAACATTTAACGGATACATAGTTTCAGATACATGATTGCACTAACATTTAACGGATACATAGTTTCAGATATTGATTAAAGGATACAAATTACAGTACTAGAACTACTAACATTTAACGGATACTAGTACTAGAACATTTAACGGATACATAGCTTAAGATACAAAGTACGAAAACACAACAACTAAGGGTAAATAGTTTCACTGGCTTCCAACAAAGTTCCATAAATGATTTGTTAAATCTTGCTGGAGTCTTCGATGAATGTGTGTGTTACGGTAAGCCATCTGGCTTTCGACGTGAAACTCAAGCTCTAGTTCGCTTTCAATCATATTTTCACGCCAAATCTCAGGTGGTGGAGCAGTGCAGTCGTAATTGAAATCATCCTCCATGTCTCTTTCGTCCTCTATAATCATGTTATGTAAAATAACACAAGTATACATTATCCTAGTCATTTTAAGTGGAGACCAAAGTCTGCATGGATTACTGACTATGGCAAATCTGGATTGTAAAACGCAAAACGCTCTTTCTACATCCTTTCTTTGTCCTTCTTGCATTGCTGCAAACCTTGCTTGTTTATTGTTTTGTGGGTTCGGTATTGTCTTGACTATCGTACTCCATTGCGGGTATATATCATCGCCTAGGTAATAACCATGGTCATACTCGTGACCCTCTAACGTAAAATGATGTGGAACTGATCTACCGTTCGCCAAATCGTTAAACAACGTTGAGCGTTCAACTACGTTCAAATCGTTGTTCGAACCCGGCATTCCGAAAAAAGCATGCCATATCCACAAGTCGTACGACGCTACAGCTTCAAGTATAATAGTTGACGTACGAGACTTACCCTGATAAACTCCAGCATATGCTTTCGGACAATTCTTCCACTCCCAATGCATGCAATCTAAAGATCCTAACATCCCTGACCATCCTCTGCTACCGTGCATATCCATTAACATTGCAATGTCGGCTTCGTTCGGTCTACGCAAGTATTGATTACCGTAAACGTCTACGATAGCTTGGCAGAAATGGTCTAAGCATTCTAGCACTGTGCTTTCTGCCATTTTCAAATTTTCGTCTTGAGCGTCAGCAGGACCGCCATAGGCTATCATACGCAGCTCAGTTGTCATTTTTTGAATTCCGGTGAGCCCCATTGTCTTAGAAGCATTGTGTTTGTAGATAAAGTAGGAATCGTGTTGTTTAATACAATCTAGGATTCGAAGAAACAAAGGGCGCCTCATTCGGAATCTCCTTCTAAACTCTGTACTTGTATACCTCGCATTTGAGACAAAATAATCTTCCATCAGTCTCTCTTTGTGAAATGCATGATGTCTATTTTTATATCGACGGCCTACAACAGAACCTCCATGGGATTTGCTAAATTCACCATCTCTTAAGGCACCTATAAGCTGTCTTTGTCGTCGGAAATGATCATCCACTATAACATCAAACTCTTCGTCACTATCATCCAACAACAAAGTCTCTTCGGTGGACATTGTGGTTTTTTGAGTTTTTGAGTGTATACACTACAAATTGTGGACTGTGTCTGAGTAGTGAATGCTGCAAGTTTTCCTCCTTATATAAAATATTTTTTCTACATTTTGGTCTTCATTGGATACAACAATGTGACATGCATTGGTTAATGGAGTATTCTTGTCTTAAAGCAAATCATGCATTGGTTACTGGAGCAAATCATGCATTGGTCTTCATTGGATACCATAATGTGACATGCATTGGTTAATGGAGTATTCTTGTCTTAAAGCAAATCATGCATTGGTTAGTGGAGTATGCTTGTCATAAAGCAAGTCATGCATCGGTTACTGGAGTATGCTTGTCTACACGATAGTAGTTTTAGTACGCAAACTCATTAATTGTTACGCTCATTCAAAGAAGTTCGAAGTCGTCTATTCTCTTGTTCTAACTCGTTTGTGTAAGCAATAGCCCGCGGCGGGAAACGGTCGTCTATCCACTCAAAATAATTGCAACCGTTAGGCCATAGCGAGCATAATTGGATCATGCGACCAATATCATCTCCGTCAGCCCGGACTACCACCTCTACCGCGTAACCACAGTGGCAACAAATGGGATAGGAGTTAACTTCCTGCTCGTTAGGAGACTGTTCAACTGAAACTCGTCGTACCTCCTGATGACCTACATCTGGAACAGTCGGAGGATCAGGGACTGTAGCCGCTTGTAAGCGTTCTTCATTTACAGCCTCTTAATGACCAACATCTGGAACATGAGCAACTGGTGGATGAATCGTCAAGTGGGTAAACTCCGGGTAGACTTGATACAATTCCTCGTAGTGCCGCTCTTGGTACTCGATATTCCAATCAATATCTGTTCTTGGACTTGAAGGAGGACGCTCAGGAAAGTTTTGATCATAGTTCGAATCCATTGACGAGGGCCATGACCATGAAGACATTTTATTATTTTGATGAAAATTTTGGTTCCAGCTAACTAAAAAGTGGTGACCGTATACATTTATAGGGGCAATGTAGTGTTGTGGTAGTGTGCATGTGACGACCCCTTAACTTATGGAGTTATTCAAGGTGATATGACACGGGGATGACCCTTGTTTCCCGTCTTTTCTTTATTAAAGCAGCGGTCATCTCATCTTTAACCAGTACGATTTGTCAAGTCACGTTGTTTTTATTAGTTGGACAACCTATAACACGTTACCCTAGTCGTGCAGAGTGTAGTAACATCAACTGTTGAGGGCAGAGAGTTGTCTTGTCATATGTCTGTATCTTGTACTGCTCAATTAATGATGATAGAGCTTTACCAAAAAGCAACTCCCTTGTTTAAATAGTTGACACTTCGTCCCCCAATCATACCTACAGAACTGTGTTTTCTACATAAGGTAAGAAACTAATACTCTTGTTCCTTCTACGTGTTTACATATGTCTTTGTGTACATAATATGTTTGTTGTTTGTGTGTAGCTTAAATGGACGATTGGTACATAAGTGATGAACTCGTAGATAAAATGTTTGATGAGTATGAACGGAACAAGGAGGAGGAAAAAGATGGTGGTTTCGTTCTAGTACACATGTTAAAGAGGCGCAAGAACCAGTTCAAAATGAAGTTGTTCGTGGTACTGAACAAATAGTTGAAGTTCAAAAAACAAAAGGACGTCCACGCAAAAACACAAAAAGGCAAGTGGTTAACCGTACTCGTCCCAACCAGAGTGAAGCTAGCTCCAGTGGTGCAACAACAGATTTCTCTCCTCAGGACTTACTTATACTCATGAAATCCTATATCGAAGTTGATAAAAGAGAATTGCTGCTTTTGCAAAATGGAGGAGGGCTTACCCGTGAAGAATTTTGGTCTATGGTAACAAGATTACATAACAATCATCGTAAATGCACCACTACATGAAATTCTGCTGAAATTCATATGGCTCATCGGCGTTTCGTTGATACTTGTGAACGATACCAGAAGATTATAGAGACAGTTAAAGATGAAAACATATTTAAAACGAATCGGGCAACTTATGATTCTCGTTACCTTGCAGAGTATAGGACTGATTTTGTTGGGTACGAAGCCTACAAACTACGTTACAGTTGGATAACCCGATTCAGTGCTGAATAGACAAATAGTTTTGGTTATTGCTTGTACGTGCATTCTAAGTTTTAGTACGTATTTCATTGTTATTTCTTGTAAGCAACTTTGTAGTCAGAATTTCGGTATCAAGTAATGTTCTTTCAATATGAATATAAATCCAAACCACATATGAAACAGTATATACACATATTTTCAGTAGTAGTAGAAATTAACATTAAAAGATAATCAAGTTGATTGTTTCATCAAAAGATAATCAAATGAGGGTGAAATTTTATAACAACGTACCACGCGTCTGTTTAACAAACGCATGTATTCACACGGTTGTTAAACAGGCGCGTGGCCTACGCGGTTGTTAAACAAGCGCCTAGAGCTACGCGTTTGTTTAACAACCGCGTGGACTTAAATCTGTTGGGAAATTTGCCTGCTCCGATTATTCGGAGTGTAGAAATTTAGATTTCTACACCCGAACAGTTGGAGATGCTCTAAGAGTATTATATCCGATCAAAACCGTATAGAATCCAAGGGCTTATTTTACTCTTCCATTTTCGTTTTATATCCATACTCTAATTCGAGTTATTGTGGGAGGATTTAACGATTTCATTTTGAACGATGGTGGGCAACGAAACCTTGAGTAGCGGCTCTAAAATGAAAATTAGGGTTTAGTATAAAGGTATATTTATAATATAATATTATTTAATCCGTTAATTCACAAAAAAGCCCGTTAATTTTTAGTACCTCCGAATCTGGCCCAAAGAATGTTTCCTCTAGCCAAATACCCTTGTTCCGGACCCAATGGACTAGGTCCTGTCAACTGTTTGATCCTCTCAGCCCACTTTTCTTTATTTTCAAATATAAATTATTTAATTTGATTGTTCATTTTAATCTACCGGGGCAACATATTGATTCTAAAAATTCCAGAAAAATTATTTCTAGTTATGTTCTTACGATATGGTCCTAACGAAACTAATTTCACCAAATTTAGAGACCATTTGAAAAATGGCTATTTTCTGGTCGATCCAATTTGACTGAAATTGACAAAACACGTTTTCATTTGCCACGCTCACATATTAATTCCAAAATTTATGAAAATTGGAATCTAGAAATAATTTGACATTCCGGATCCAACGAAAGTGGTTTCGTCGAAAATGGAGGTCGTTTACAAAATGGCTATTTTTAAGGGCCATATATTATAATAAAATATATATAAATTCTACAACGACTTTTCTGAATTTTAAACTGGGCATAACTTTTGATTCCCACTATGAAATTTCAGTTTTTCAGATTCTTGGAAAGATATTTTTAAATAGATTCTAATATTTATGGTTTCACTGAAATCCGCTTTATTTTTAATCCTGTACATTCAGTCAAAGTTCAAATTCAAATTTTCAAACTACTGCGCTATTTCCAACTCCTTTTAAAATCAAAATAAATATATTCATTCTAAGTTTGTTTTAATAGTCGTAATTATTTAAAATAAATCATTTTAAATATTCAAAATCCATTAAAATTTCTAAAATAAAATTTTTAAATTGGTTCAGAATTTCCGAGTTGTTATAATCTCCCCCACTTAAAATATTTTCGTCCTCGAAAGGAACGAAGCTAAAAGTTGTTTAATTAACCAACTCAATTTTCATTCTTTTATTGGTTTCAAAATTTTTATTAGTTAAACTAATAATCAGACAACACAATCATTAATCAATTAGTTGATTAACTTTTCAAATATATATAACTTTTATATATTCAAAAATCATATTTTCTAAGATCGAACTATAAGTATAATCACAAATATGTTAATTTAACCTGGCACTCTCAACTCATTCTAGGGCATTACTAACCCCATCTCTAACGAGTTTTCTCATTCTAGGATACTACTGATCCTATCTCTAATGAGTATTCTTTTATAGGATATTACTAATCCTACCTCTGATGAGTATTTTGTTCAGTTCTAACGAGTTGTACCCCAAAGATTTGAGCTAACCAAAGCTCTGATACCAACTGTAATGACTCGCATTTCACCTGGACCTAGTCGATCGCAAAATCGACTAAGACCGTTCAAAACCCGAATACGTTAACTTTGGCATACAACACATCAGAACAAATAACAGAAGACTTTTATAAACATTATAATAATGTTACATCAGAGTACAAAATATATCATAGTACATCAAATTATATTACAGCGGAAGATTAAATTACAATAATTTAATACTGCACAGCGGAAATGAATAAACTAGTACAGCGGAAGGCTATCATGCTCTGGACACAGCTTTAAGCTTCGATCCAGAATCCTGCCCAATATATCTGCAAAATAAGTTACTCAATTGCCTGTGTGGAAAAGAGGGTACCCGAGTTTGCAAGTAAAACAAACTACAGGTCAGTCATGGGACTGGTATGAGAAATCTTACTTAACCTATTTAATAATAAGGCTAATCACAAGACCACGCCTCTAACGCGGAAGGGTTTACTAAATTGGATTACCAGTGCATAAAATAAATAAATTATTAAAAACAATGCAATGTTTTTTAGAAAAATGAAACCATTATAAGACTCAAGTCCCATCACACAATGCAAAGCAAACCATAGGATAGAGTTTTACCTTATAATGGCCAAAAACGCATGATACGATAAAACGGATTTGATATTATTATTAGTGTATATATGTTTCAAAAACATTTCAATCATAATATCAATCATTGACGGCATAGCTACCATATATTATGTCATCATACTAGTTATACAATCAAAACCGCATGGATCGTATTGGAAGTTGGATTTCCATCATGAACCAAGGCAAAAGATAGTCCTTACCGAATTCGAGACAATCTAGCCCATGTCTCAGGCTCAGCCACAACTGCACCTTGGATCTTCAGGCCCGGTGCACAAATAATGTTAGTGGATTAATAATGCCTGAACAATACGTTTCCCCGCCCTATGGGGAGTAAATAGAGCCAATAGGGACTCAAATAACCGAGGCGCCTCATTCCATCATCCACATAAGTAAAAATGCCTGGGCGTGTAAAACCCTGACACCACTTCTAGCTAGAAAGAAACATATGTCCTCCCTGCAGTCCTTACTTCCATTTCTGGTTCATACCGGGGTGTGAGGCTCGCGAAGTATCGCTATACACAAAGTTATGCTAAATTAAAGCTGTGCTTTGATCATCAACCACAAGGCTCTGCTTTTCAACAAAAGCCTTGATCATTTGCATCTTAGCATGCCACATTGTCAATCCATACCATACCATTGATTTCTACCAATATATAACCTCTGAGCTCGAAAGTCTCACAGAAGGGTGTTATGCAAGAGAATAAATACTCCGCCACCAATAGATATATATTTAGCAGAGATCAACAAATACAACATAAAGGAATACAACGTTAGACATACATCCATTTACAAGTTCGTTCTAGGTCTGAACGAAGCCGGAAACACCTTATTCCTCGTTCCATATGTCCAATACAGGAGAGAGGCTCTCGCATATCCGTCGATTTCCAAGTATGTCTGGACGATCACCACTTATTACCTTGTCTTGGGATGCCTCCCAATCAAGACATCAGTAATCATCCAAACGATGTGAAGACCTCCGGTCTTCAACCACCATCTTCGTCTTCGACTTTTAATCGTCATAGTAATTATTCAGAGTGGGTTAAACTCGGTCTTTCTGAATAAATCGCGTATTTTATAATCAATGATAAATGCTATAAAAACACATCAAGCGCCTCATTCCAATTCAGAATATTCTTTTTAAATAAAATTTTCACATTATTAGGGAAAGGTTCCCACTAATTTTATCAAAGATAAATTCTTTTAAATTATTCCTTAATCTTCTTTTTAAAGATTCTTTAAAAGTCCAATGTGGTTTTAAATATCAAAAATCATAACTTTATGATTATTCAACTTTAAGAAATTAATCTTGTCTTTAACTGGGCTAAAGAACCAATTTCATTTTAAAACACAGTTCACGATAAACCCAAAAACCATCTTCCATAAAGTATGGAATTTTCACAGAAATCAAATCAATATATAATCGACAGACTGATAATATAAATGGAATAACGGCCAAGCCTTTTAAATTCCATATATAGTAACGGTCTTCTTTTACAGAAGCTCATCTCGATTATTATTAAATCGAATTCTATTCAATTCCAGTTTAATATATTAAATTGGAAAACTTTATTTTGAAAAATTCCCATTTAAATTTTAATAAAAGATTTATAAATTCCAAATTATATTTTCAGTGTTAATTGGGTTAAAGAACAAATGTCGTTAAAAACACGTTCACAATAAACCCAATTCACATTCCATTTTATTCCAGTCATTAAATATAAATGGAAACTCTAATAATCTTAACTAAAAGATTTATCCTTTTAATACGGGGTTTAAGAACCAATTTATTTTATTTTATTCCAGTTAAATATTAATTAATTGGGAAACATCATTAAATCTTAATTTGAAGATTTATTCTAGTTAACAACTAGTTCATTTCGATAAAAATATATGTTTATCTTTTTAAATATGGAATTTTTCATAAAAAATCTTTTTAAATCATTTATTATGATTTTACATAATTTTTCCATATTTTTAATAATTTTTTAAGGCCTTTACAGTCGATTTCCATAAACGGTCATCGAACTGCACTTACAACGACCTTTTTCAAATTTGATTTGGACATAATTCCAAATCCAACCGTTAGATTTTAAAACTCTTATATTCATTGGAAAGCACTTTTCAATGAGAACCCACTAGTTCCGGTTTTAGGAGAATCCGACGGTCGGATCTCCCGTTACATCAATTTGAAGTTAATGGTTGAAATTCGCGAACGGTCGCTGCATGGCACGTTCTATTCAGGCCATTAAATAAATATATATAATATATATCGCCGACTTCTATTTAAATCATATTTGTAAAAAAATTAAAAATCCATTTAAAATGATTTTAATTTCATTTTCCATTTTAAATAAAAAATATTAGATTTATAAATCACTTCTTTTTATATTCATTATAAAATGAATAAAATCGATCGATAATCCCATTCGGGTTAAAAATAGCGTTCCTACATAACACAGCTTCATATTTCAATATTTCTATTCTCCATTGAATATTATTCTAAATTATTCATTATTTAAAAAATTCTTTATTTACAAGATTCTTTACTTTAAAATATTCTTTACATAAAGATGTTTTTTATTTCAAAATATTATTTTATTAAAAATATTCTGAATCGGAACGCGACTCAATCAATTACCATATAAATTCGGTCATATGGATTTCATACATTGCATATGTATATAACAGTAATGATAAATAATCATTAAACAATCCATGCACATCCACAGTGAAATTTATAACTGTGTGAGCATTAAAATTAATAAATAACGCTCATCACAGATTGTCAATCCATCGATTGACATATAGCTAAATATTGGGACTAATGTATGTCACGTATCATCCCAACACCCGTGTGGGGTTTTCAAACAACAACAATTTATATAAATAAATCATTGGTTAATAAATTTGACCAATTCTAATTCAATTTGAATTATTTTCTATTTAACGAATTTTCATTTGTTTAAATTATAAATAAATATTTATAATTTAATTTCACTACCATAATAACATTATAATGATAATGTTTTAATCTAGCACAAATCATATTTTAACTTATGATAAATTTTCTAGTAAAATGACATTTCTAATTAAATGACCTATTTATTTACAAAATATGTTTAAATCTAAATGACAAATTTATTTGACAAATATGTTCTAATCTAAATTACATATTTATTTGACAAATATGTGTTCTAATCTACATGACATATAAAAATGTAAATTTTAATATGTATACATGAAATACAAAAATGTAAATTTTATCTTTCCTAATCATAAATGACATTTTTAAATAAACATAATTGAACTTCATTTTTTGACAATTCTAAATGAACATAAGTAACATTTCCAAAATGAACATAAATGAAACTTATATTTTTGACAATTTTAATACAATAAAATTGACATTTTTATTTTACCAAACATGATCCTAAATAAATGACAGGTTTATTTTACAAAACATAATCCCAATATAATGACATATCTATTAAACACAACAAATGCAAACAAAATGACATGTTTTGTTCTAACATATACTAATAGAATGACATGTTTTATTTAACAAACCATATGCTAATAAAATGACATGTCTTATTTAACAAACAATATGCTAATAAATGACATGTTTTATTTTATACATCAAATAATAACAAAATGACGTGTTTTGTTTTAACATAACATATACTAATAAAATGATGTTTTTATTCTAATGTAACATTTGCTAACAAAATAATGTTTTTATTCTAATGTAACATTCTATAAAAAAAATGATATTTTTTTTCCAAACTTAACATTCTATAATAAAAATGATATTTCTATTTAACTTAACATTCTATGAAAAAATGATATTTTCTAATAACATGGCATTACTAATAAATGACATTCTTCTAATAACATGGCATTACTAATAAATGACATTCTTCTAATAACATAACATTTCTAAAATAAATGATGTTTTTATATTAGCATACATTTCTAAGCAAATGATGCTTTTGTTCCAATAATAATGATATTATTATACTAATATGACATGTTTAACAATAATGATATTATTGTTCTAATAAAACCTTTCTAATAAAAATGAAGTGTTTAATCTTAATAAACACATTTAACTAAAATGACATTTTTAATGTAAGTAAACATTTCTATCTAAAATGATCTTTTTATTCTATTGTACATTTTCTAACAGAATGTTCTTTTTATTCTAGTATACATTTCCTAACAAAATGTTTTTTATTCTAATGTACATTTCCTAACAAAATGTTCTTTTTATTTCTAATGCAACATTTTATTCCTATGTAACATTTTATTTCTGTGCAACATTTTATTACAGAAATGTTGTTTTATTCTAAATGCAGCATTTTAAAAAAAGTTATTTTATTTCTATGTAACTTTTTAAAACAAAAATGCTATTTTGTTTCTAATGCAACTTTTATAACAAAATTGGTATTTTTATTCTAATGTAAATTTTATATCAAAAATGGTATTTTTATTCTAATGTAACATTTTATCACAAAAATGTTATTTTTCTTTACATAACATATTTCTAGCATAAATGGCATTTTTTAATTATAACATAAATGACTTTTTAATTCTAACATGTTAATGACATATTTAATTCTAATGTAATATTTCTAACCAAAGCGACATTTTTATCCTAATGTAATCTTTCTAACAAAAGTGATATTTTAAATCTAAATAACATGAACTACAAAAAATGATACTTTAATGTTAACACAATATGAACTAACAAAAAATGATGTCTTAATGCTAACATAACACGATCTAACAAAAATGATGTTTTAATATTAGCATAACACGATCTAACAAAAATGATGTTTTAATGTTAGCACAACACGATCTAACAAAAATGATGTTTTAAATTTCAACATGTTAAAGATTATATTTCTAACATACAACAATATAATTCAACGAGTTATCACAACCACAATCAATATATATATATATATATATATATATATATTACTATATATATGTATATATATTTTAATTTTAATTTTTTAAATCGAGAAATCTCACCATATTTTTCTGAATTTTCAACGCGCTCTGTTTCATCTCTAGTTTGTTCCATCGTCTAGATCTCATTTTTGCGATTCTAACGCATCCAATTTCAACAATTTCTGAAGTCGTATGAATGAGATATCAATTTTTATACATTGGATACAATATTTAATTAAATTACTAAATTAATTAGATTTAATTACATGATTAAGTCGTTAAACCTTCTTCCTCCATCGTATTCACTTCTGGAATCCGAGAACCCAAACATCGACTTCTTCTTCCTCTTACGCGCGCCACCACAGCACCCTGACCACTGATCCAATGCCGCCATGCCGTACGGCATCGCGCCCTCGACCATCGCCAGCCACTGTAGACCGTTCAACGCCCCCTCCTTTTCCAAAATTTGTTCCAAACATCGCGACTTGCTGGACGATTTCTGGCCGACTAAGAGTATTATATCCGATCAAAACGTATAGAATCCAAGGGCTTACTTTACTCTTCCATTTTCGTTTTATATCCATACTCTAATTCGAGTTATTGTGGGAGGATTTAACGATTTCATTTTGAACGATGGTGGGCGTCGAAACCTTGAGTGGTGGCTCTGAAATGAAAATTAGGGTTTAGTATATAGTTATATTTGTAATATAATATTATTTAATCCATTAATTCACAAAAAAGTCTGTTAATTTTTAATAGCTCCAAATCTGGCCTAAAGAATGTTGCCCCTAACCAAATACCCCTGTTCCGGACCCAATGGACTAGACCCCGTCAGCTCGTTTGATCGTCTCAGCCCGCTTTTCTTTATTTTAAAATATAAATCATTTAATTATTTAATTTGATCGTACATTTTAATCTACCGGGGCCACATACTGACTCTAAAAATTACAAAAAAAATATTTCTAGTTATGATTTGACGATATGGTCCTAAAAAAACTAATTTCGTCAAATTTGGAGACCGTTTGAAAAATGGCTATTCTCTGGTCGATCCAATTTGACTGAAATTGACAAAACACGTTTTCTTTTGCCACGCTCACATATTAATTCCAAAAATTATGAAAATTGGAATCTAGAAATAATTTGATATTCTGGATCCAATAAAAGTGGTTTTCATCGAAATGGAGGTCGTTTGCAAAATGGCTATTTTTAAGGGCCATATATTATAATAAAATATATATATAAATTCTACAACGACTTTTCTGAATTTTAAACTGGGCATAATTTTTTATTCCCGCTATGAAACTTCAATTTTTCAAATTCATTGGAAAGTTATTTTTAAATAGGTGCTAATATTTTTGGTTTCACTGAAATCCGCTTTATTTTGAATCCTGTACATTCAGTCAAAGTTCAAATTCAAAATTTCAAACTATCGCGCTATTTCCAACTCCTTTTAAAATCAAAATAAATATATACGTTCTAACTTCGATTTAAATAAATTTTTACTCATAATTATTTAAAATAAATCATTTAAATATTTAAAATCCATTAAAATTTCTAAAATAATTTTTTTAAATTGGTTTAGAATTTTCGGGTTGTTACAACTTTGGCTTACTTGATTAGTATGAATTGTTCTTGGATTATATCTTTTTTGCTTAAATCTTGTCGCTTAAACAGCTTTGTGTTACCTTTATTTGTGTTTATTTCATTATATTCCTGTGCATTTTTAACACAAGAAATTGCGATTTTTGTGCACTTCGTTTTAATTTAAACCTGGAAAGAAGGAAGTTCTACATTTTATTAGCATCATTAGCATTGTAAGGTACACTGAGTGAAGCTAAGGCAATCCATGTTCAAGTCTAATTGTTGGAAAAGAGCATAAACCTTGGTTTGCAATTTATTTTGAAAGTTTTACTTGAATTTTCTTTCTTCGGTACGATTCAACACTTGCAGATTTTGTTTCCAATGTTAATGCATTAGCTAGGTTTCATATATGAATTATCACTTAGATAACAACTAAGAAGTTTGTTAGAAATAAAGTCAGCTTTTACATTTAATTCATTTTTGATGTATATGCTGGTTTTAAGTAATTAGTTAAGTGATAATTCATATATATCTTTTGCACAATGCAACTCAAAAACTAGGAGGTAAGTAGAATACATCATCCTGTCATAGTTTTTATGGCGTGTTAAAAGCTAAAATATGCAGTCCTATAGAGTTAGTTCCACGTGAATTTCACACTATACATATAATTATGTGTTTACTCTTTACCCTAACAACTTATGTTGGAATCTGACCATGTAACTTCTATTTGTAATTTGGCCATCCTAGGCATACTTTATTATAAATTATGAGGGCATCAGTTACCGTAGGATGCGAGAAATTAAAAATGAATTCAAATCCTTCTACCTCCCAAAACAACAATAAACTCTTGTTCACTCACATTTCTCCAAAAGTTACATCTCATTGTGCTTCATACCATCCTAGCTAGCTGCTCGTTTTTTAACATATGACATAGCCTTAACAATAAGTGCTACATATACTTTAGAAACATAGATTATTAATGGTTGTTTGATTTGCGGTTTGGGTTGTTGTAAATACAAGCTGCCAGAGTTATATTGTTTGTTTTTTCAAGAAATATTCGCTGAACTCGTTGGTTCCCCATAAACCTTTAGTTATACGATGCAGCCAAAGTTAATTTGTGTATTTGCTTGTAACATGTTCAAATTTGTGCTTCATACCATCCTTGCTAGTTGCTCGTTTTTAACATATGACAGACATAATAATAAAAAAAAACGTGCTACATATACTGTAGAAATATGGATTCTCAATGATTGTTTGATTTGTGGTTTAGGCTATTGTAAATATATGCCGCTAGTGCTATTTTGTTTGCATTTTTAGGAAATATATGCTGAACTTTTATGTTCCCCATGGACCTTTAGCTATATGATGCTGCCATAGTTAATTTTGGACAGTATATATTGCAACATTTTAATTGCAAGAAGCCAATATTGGACAGTATATATTGCAACATTTTTATTTGATAGCAAATAAAAATGCTATACAAAAGTCATTTTTTGTAACACCCCACGTCCGTTAATGTCACTCATTAAGAGAATGCATTAACTTTCGTGAAGCGTTATAGGTAAATAAGAACGCTGTAACGAGCCGGATTTCGCCGACCCCAACCGATCAAAAGATCGATCAAGACCGTTCAAAACCCGCGTACGTTAACTTTGGGCATACAAAACATCAGAACAACAGCATAGACTTTTATAACATCAATAATAATTGTTACATCAGAGTACAGAATATCAGAGTACATCGGAATAAATAATACAGCGGAAGATACATTTACAATAAATTAATACATTGCAGCGGAACAAATCTCAGCGGAAGGCCATCAATATTCTGGACCCAACTTCAGGCTTCAATCCAGGATCCTGCTTAACTATATCTGCAAAAAGCTACTCGACTGCCCATGTGAAAAGAGGGCACCCGAGTTTGCAAAGTGAAACTAACTACAGGTCAGTCGTGGGACTGGTGTGAGAATTCTTAACTTATATAATAAGTAGGCTAATCACAGGACCACGCCGCTAACGTGGAACGGGTTTACTCCATTGGATTGCCAGTGCATAAATAAAGTAAATTGTCAAATAACTTAATGCTTTTTAGAAAAATGAAACCATTATAAGACCCAGGTCCCATCACACAATGCAACGCAAACCGGAGGATAGGGTTTTACCTTATAATGGTCAAAAGATGCTTGATACGTAAAAACGATATTATTATTAGTGTGTATATATATATTTAAAAACATTTCAAATATAATATCAATCCTTGACGGCATAGATACCATCTACTATGTCGCCATACTAGTTATACAATCAAAACCACAAGGGCGTATTGGAAATTGGATTTCCATCAGGAGTCAAGGCTAGGGAGGAGCTCCTGACCGATTCGAGATACTCTAGCAATGTCTCAGGATTCGGACGCTGGCAAACCCCTGGATACAGCAGGGCCGGTCCACAAATACTTTAGTGGATTAGTTATGCCTGAACACACGCTCCCCGATCCTATTGGACCTACACATCAGCCGAGGGCGACCGATAAGAATAAACCGAGGCCTCGCAAAAATTCCATCAGCCACATAAGCAAATATCGGGCCGTGTTAAAGCCCAATCACCACTTCTAGCTAGAAAGAAACGTGCGCACTCCCTACGTTCCCTTCTCCCGTTTTAGACTCAACCGGTGTGTGAGGCTCGCGAAGTCACGATATACACAAAGCTATGCCTAAAGAGACTATGCTTTGATCATCAACCACGAGGCCTGCTTTTCAACAAAGCCTTGATCATTTGCATCTTAGCATGTCACATTGTCAGACCCTACCATATTATTGATCATCTACCAATATATATATATAACCTCTAAGCTCATATGTCTTAGAGAAGGGTGATAAGTAAAGAATAAATTCTTCACCACCAAACAGAAATATATAATCAGTAGCGTTCAACAAATACAGCAGGAAGGAATACAATGTCAGACACGCAATCCATTTACAAGTCCGCTCTGGGTCTGAGAGAAACAACGTGTCCGTCGATCTCCAAATGCGTTTGGATGATCATAACCAAATACCTTGCCTTGGAAGGCCAATCACAATTCAAGATACCAGTCATCATCATCCCAACGATGTGAAAACCTTCGGTCTTCAATCACCGTCTTCATCTTCGACTCTTGATCGTCATGATGATTATTCAGAATGGGTTAAACCCGGTCTTTCTGAATAACTCGCGTATTTTGTGATTAAAAAGAAAATATTGGAAATTCACACATTACGCCACATTCCAACTCAGAATATTCTTTTAATAAGATATTCGTGTTAAAAGATTTTCATTAATTTTATCAAAGATAAACTCTGAAATACAATCTTAAATCTTCCTTAAAAGATTTATCAAAACTCCAGTTTTGATTTGATATCAAAAATCATTATTACAAGATCATTTATTTTAAGGAATAAATCTTGTCTTAAACAGGTTAAAGAACTAGTGTCCTTTAAAACACAGTTCACAATAAACCTGCAAATCAATTTCTAAAATATGGAATTCCACAGAAATCAATCAATACATAATTGATATAAATTTCTGTGTCGGACTAATAATATAAATGGAATAACGGCAAAGCCTCTTAAATTCCATCTATAATATCGGTCTTCTTTTACAGAAGCCCATTTCGATTATTACCAATTGAATTTCCACTAAATTCCTATTTAATATATTAAATTGGAAAACTTGATTTTTAGAAAATGCCCCTTTTTAAATCTATAAAATAGATTTATAAATTCCAAATAATAATTTCAATGCAAATTGGATTAAAGGACAAATGTTGTTTAAAACATCGTCCACGATAAATCCGCTTCACATCTCAATTTATTTATAATCGCGACTTCTAATAATCTTAATTAAAAGATCTCTCTTTAAATATTAATTATAAAAAAAAATTAAGGTAAACATTGAAAATATTCTTTATATAAAAGACTCTAAATGGGAGTATTCTTTATATTACAGATTTTTATCTTTTACAAATATTCTTTGTTTTAACATATACTTGATTAACGATATTTTCTCTTTTATGAAAGAATATCCTTTATATAAAAACAAAATTTCAAATGTAAAAATATTCTTATTTAAAAGAACACCTGAATCGAAATACGACTCAAGCATTTACCAAATAATTTGGATTATATGGATTTCACACACATCATATATATGACAATAACAGTATAATCATCAAATCATCCATCTACATCCAAAGTGTAATTTTCACTGCGTAAGCGTTAAAATTAAATAATAACGCTCATCGCAGCCTGTCGATATAACGATCAACATACAACTAAATATTGGGATTAGTGTATGTAAATTTTCATCCCAACACCCGTATGGGGTTTCAACCAACAAACAAATAATAAACTAATTTGTGCACTTGGGCGATATGTGAAAATTATCGTCCCAATCACATAAACAAGTCGGGTAACTTGTAAATGGAAGTGTGATACACAATATATAATCATGACAAGAAAATACCTCTATTGCAATGAATGAATAAGCGTAATAACTTTGTCTCTATTGACAATTTCTATTCCGCTAGTTTAAACTCAAGCAAAAATGGTTATATTGTTTTGGCAATTCTAATGAGACAAAAATGATAAATATTTTGATTTAACTAACCTATCTTGACAAGTATATATCTTGCCAAACATAAAATATATATATACCTATATGTAAGTTGCTTTAACTAATTCATTTTGTCAAAAATGAATGTTTCTGACAAAATGTCTATTTTGGTTTAACTATTTTAAATTGACTAAAATTGTAACAACCCGTATTTTTCGATAACGTGTTAAGACGAGAATCAAGGCAGAATTTAATTTTAAATTCTGAATCAAGTAAAACGGGCTATGCCATTGCGTTCGTCTCGGAAAAATACGCGAAATAGAGTCTGAGTTTTCGAGAATCAGAGTCCGTATGACCAAGATATGGCCTCGCGAAGTTTCACGAAAAATTCCCAAATTAAAGTATACTTAATTAAGTGAAATGGGTTGCGCAGAGAAATATATATATATTGATATATATATATATATATAATTGAAAATTAAATAAATAAATATGCAAAAATGTTCAAAACAGCGAATTGGGAGAGGGGAATAACCGAACCGGCCGATTTTTGAGGTCGACCCGAGCTCGCTGGGTCGACTAGGGGTTAATCCAGGGTGTTTGGCTGTCAACCCGTGGGCCGATTCGCTCAAATGCAGATTTTGCATTTGGATGGTTCTCATGGTTCATCTTTAATCTAAAGGCCCTAGATGGTTCCTACACTTGACTTCTTCCCCAAGACATGCTTTGATGGCTTGGATTGAATCTAGGTTTAATCCTATGACCTAAAACACTTGCCTAATCTATAAATAAGACCCTAACCTATCCTAAATCCTCATTATTCATTCATGCAACTAAACTATGGCAAAATTTTACCTCTCATGGCCTCCACTCTCTTCATAAAATTTCTAAATGGTTTCTATGAGAGATTTTCCATGCATACAAGTGTTTTCAAGCTTGTATGAGTGTCATTAGCTTGCATTCAAGTCAAGTTTCTATCTTTGCATCATAAAGCAAGGGTTTTGATCATTTTGGCTCAAGGGTTTTTATGTTAGAGATTGCATTTTGGGTCTATTTGATTGCATAAGGGCTTTGTCATATCTTTTGTGCCTTCATAGCAATGTAAGCCCTTTCCCTACTCTTAGATATTAACTATGAAGTTAAATGTTCATGTTGCAAGTTTGGGTTTGATCATTGAGTATGATACATGCTATCATGTCATGCAAGTTTATGAAGTCATTATCTTGATCTTGTGAGCTAAAAGCTACAACCTTTATGTTGAAATGTTGCATTAGGCAACATGAGAACCCTCATAACCTTTATGTCAACTTGCATATGAAGTCATAACCCTTATATGATGATATATGCGAGTTACTAGTCATCATTCCATATCTTTTGTCACCATGATTCGCTTATGTGCCAAGTTTGGGTTTATGCATGTTTTGAGGCTTAAGAATGTAACATGCAAGTTAATGAACACATTTGTGCCTCATTTGCCACCATGATTAACTTGTGGCTTAATATCCATTTTTGTCATGCCTTTGCCAAGTCTCTTCTTTTAATCCATTACGTTGTCGTGAACGTATATGCGAGTTTAAAAGCGTTGGGTTATGTTATGGGTAATTTCTAATGACATGAAAATACAACTTCAAAACATGACTTGAAATATAACATGGAAGTTGACATGTAAGTATGCATAAAAACATAAGATTGGGAATTTACCTATTAAGTTAGGTCTACCCTTTGGGAATTTACCTATTAAGTTAGGTCTACCCAAATGCTTGAAAACTTGTAACATGTTTTGGGAAACATGATGGACATGACACTTAGATAATATAAGTGTGGCCAACTCGAGGTTGGGTTGAGTTTGCAACGTAAAACTACCCGGAACCTACCGGCCTAACTAGTAGTTGCAAACAATAGGACCCAATGTGAGAAGTTGGTCATGTTGTGCTTGAACCCGAGGTTAGACCAAGTTGTGGTGTAAAGCTACCCGGAACCGACCGGCTTAACTAGTAACCACAACAAAGTCTAATGTGAGAGGTGAAGGTGCATTAAGTAATTAATGCCACATGATAGGGTTAAGTTAATTTGATTAATGACTCTTAACCAAATATGACATGGACAAATGGGTTAAGTAATTTGATTAGGCTAATGATACTTAACAAAACATGACAAGGTTGGGTAGGTTAAGTAACTTGATTTGCCTAATGACACTTAACCATTTTTATATGACTAGTGGATGGGGTAAAGTTAACCGACACTTAATCAATCCAACGCGATAACTTGGTAAGGTTAAGTAAGTTTTCTTAATGACGCTTAACCGAAAAATACGGTTAACGAATGGGGTTAAGATTAGACTCAACTAGTCTAAACATGGAAATCGGATAGGGTTAAGTTAGCCTAGACTTAATTAATCCTACTTGTTAGTTTAATGGGGTTAAGTTAAACACTTAACTAATCTAAACATGATGAATTGATGTGGTTAAGTGACCTATACTTAACCAATCTAACTCGTGAATTTATTGAGGTTAAGTTAACCTATACTTAACCGATCTAACGTGAAAACATGATAAGGCTAAGTCACGAATCGCTTGAATACACTTGACTGATTTGACTGAGTAAATTGATAGGGTCAAGTTAATATATACTTAACCAATCTAGAATGATAATTGGACAAGGTTAAGTCGTGAATTGCTTAATACATACTTAACCAACGTGAGCATGGTTTGTAGGGTTAAGTCTTGGACTTGGATACTTAGCCAATTTTGACATGATTTGAAGACGGGTTAAGTCTTGGACTTGGATACTTAGCCAATTTTGACATGATTGGTAGACGGGTTAAGTCATGAACTTAAGTGACACTTAATCCATTATGTAAACCCTAGTTCTGAGGATAGGGGATAACCGTAGTAAACAAGGATAACGGGAATAAGGCTAAGTGGTAAACCTTAGTTGAGGAATAACTAAGTAATGATTCTTAGTCAAGGAAATTTAGACCAGTTCATAGATAGATGAGTAACCTGATACGGTAGGTCATCGTTTAAGTATACGAGTAGGAGCAAGTATCTGATTTAGATAAAGGCTCCAGCGAACTGGGTAACGAAGCAGCGGCTTCGGGGAACGTGAGGGTATTCTTGGTATCCCTCTATGAGCTGCCAGGTGATTATACTAGGCTCATAAGAGGTTAAGGTCTGCGTTAGAAGAACCAAGAGTATGCCTTGGTTGCTATGCGAGCGACCTAAAGACGGGGATGGATAGGGGATAGTCGACGATACACGGTCGTACCCTAGATAGCATTTCGTCAGACTACCTACCATCTTTGGTCAAGCGTGTACGTACGGAAAGGCAGAGAACACCCAATAGACCATAATTGCTATCTAATTATGGTTGCGGTAAGGCTAGGATTGTGGGTTGGCCAGTAGTGTGTTCTCATACAGGATTTATCCTGTCTTGTCTTTCACTAGTTGAGGGAGGGGTCGCGTGGGACCATAGCCACGTATAGAAAAACAGACCTTAGCATCTGCATCGGCAGATAAATCGAAAGCTCCCGACCGAGTCCTGTATTTCTCGATCTGCCCTGTGACAGGACTCGGATGGCACGATGTGATACATGTGCATACAGTCATGGAAAACGATTCACGATGAATGCGTGGGAAAAAGGGCGCGGTTGACGGTTAGCGTAAATCCCAGTGGCCCTGGGTGGTTGAACCAAAACAGAGATACGAAAACGTGCAATAGGTAAGCGTAATCCCTAGTGGCCCTAGGTAGCATAAGTCCTAGTTGTACAAACGATAATTCATGTTGGAAGACCCTAGCTAGGTTTAGGGTAACAGTCCAAACCGATCTTAAGGATCATGGAACTATGTTAAAGTAATGTAGAATCTCATGGGAAAGCCCGTATGGTCTACGGCAAGGGACTGAACATTTACATGGAATAAAACATACAAGTTGAGTAACCTATATATGCGATATATTAGGTTGACATGGACCACTACACGACTTTTGAGTGAGGGTCATTCTTGGTTAACACATGATACGGTGGGGATACTAGTACGGTAGGTGCAGAGCTAAAATGCAGGATAGATATCATGGGACGTTATACGTGATAGATATCTTGGGGATATTATACTTGATAGAAACCTGACGATGTGATACCTTGTTTTATCTTGACATCGTAATTTATCATGAAACCTTAGTTTATCTGAGTTCAGTAGTTCATCCTATTATTTTGATTTAGCTTATCTATCTTGTCATCATGCTTATGTTCATCTCAGTTTCTCATGTCAGTTAACTTTACTAGTTTTTTTGCTAATAGTAGATAGGGCTTACTCAGTCTTTTTGACTGACCCGTTTTGTTTCGCCTCTTTTCTTCCGTTTCCCCCCAGGTTACAGGGAGGAAATACTGTTGTTTAGTTCGGACTTCTTCTGCTTGAAGGTCATCATGGATGGATTGGACTTTTCTTGGCTAATGGCTACTTTACTATTTTTACTTGGGGAATAATTTATGAAAATGTCTTTATGCTTCTTTACTATTGCAAGACAGGGTTTGATGTACTCTGATGTAAAAGGCTTTAGACCTTATTTATTCATGTTATGAAAGTTTGATTTTACTTCCGCTATTTTTATATGTTCTGTCTTGTGATATTTCTGTGCATGTTTACCAATAATGCCCCTCTAAAGCTAGTGCATTCCTTTGCGAGTGACCCTAGCGGAGGAGGGGTGTTACACGTGGTATCAGAGCAGAAGGTTACCAGACTGGGCAAAAGTTTTTAAAGACCTTCTGAAAACTATTTGAAAATCGTTTACAAAGAAGCATTTTTTCAAGAAAATTTTCTTTTAAAAGAAAAAGGCTATTCCCCAAAGGCCATTAGCACTATCCTTGTTTCCTTAATTGAATCTCTTCTCCTTTCTTTCCTCCATCTGTAGTCACAGTGGTTTTAACTGCGACTAGTCTTTTCTATCTACGAAAGTGCTTTCCAGGCGATGGAGGTGGTTTTCAAGAGACCAGTGGTCGCGTTATAAGAAAGGATAGTGAGAAAGAGGATAAAGGATACGAGCTTAAGGATGAGCAACTTGTTGGTATGGCTTAGTCCTCAAAGGAGGGAGAAAGATGAACAATGAAACCCATGACGAGAGAGTACCTTTGGCATGGTAAAACGGGGCGGATAGTTAAGTATTATGGGACAAGGACAAGATCATCGGGAGGGCAGTAGTATGCTCTCATTTCTAGAGTACCTCGGAAGGAGGGTAACAATCTTGCTAAAGGTTTAGCTTTTCTTCTCTATCATCCCGTTAGGACTTCGTTGTTCGTATCATTTAAGTCTGCTTCGATAGTTGAGTCTCTGCACCTTAAGTACTAGCGTAATAGAGAATCCCATTTTTGTCTCAAAGTCCTACTGGAGAATCAGTCCATTTATACATGACTTGTTTGGATTTGGGAATTTCTATGCCAAGTGTTGAGTTTGGAAATAATGCTTATGTTTATAAGCTATGGATGGATTCTAGGGATGAAGTGGTTATCCAGTAGGGGGTGCCACTCTCGGTTTTGATAGGAGGGTAGTTAGACCTTTTGACTAGCCTTGGTAATGCCCTCGAAGTATCGGGTAACCTTTTTGAGGTTCTGTCATGACTAGTTACTTAGAATCCCTTGATGCCTTTATTGGAAATTTGAAGCCCGATCGAGTGGTGTTCGCCAATAAGACGGATGGTTTACTTCATTTATGCATGGGTTATAGAGATCACCCTAGTAAGTGCGCATGATAACCTGATTGACTTCTGTTTACTTTCAAGAGAAAGTTCTTCTACATGGAATGCCTTATAGTATATAAACGAGATCCAAGATTCACTAGTGAATTTTGGAAAGCTTGCATGAGATCATGAGTACGCAGTCATGTTTGCGCCAAGTATTCTAGAAAAAGGATAAGTGCAAGTGGAACGAGAGGCGACGAAGAAATGAGTTTCAGCTCATGTTATGGAAGCAGGAAATAAGAAGCTACGAAATCGCGAAGTTAAAGGGCGGTCAAGGCACAATGGAAGTAAACCCGAGGAAATACGACTTTGATGGTCAAAGACTAGATACGCGCATGATATCTCTTTTTGGGAGTATATCCTTGATCCCTGTTTCTGTAGAGCTTACTTGTAGGTTATCTTTTGTGGACATCCTCTCGGTCCTACTTTCTGTTACAAACCCCGTAAGGAGTTTGTCTTGTTTATCTTCTCGGCCCTGTTTCAGGGAATTCTAGGTAGAACCCTATGGATGTAAACATGTATTTGAAACATGTTATGATTGATATGGTTGCAAGTGGTTGCAAGTGGTTGCTCGTGGATGCGCGAATACACATTAGATACTAGCTCGACTCGGTCACATTTCATATTGCATATGCACGAGTATTTATACTTGTTTATGGATGAAATCGAATGTATTATCATGCGGTTGTTGCATATGAATGAATGATTGTGCACGCATATAGTATCTATATGACTAGGACTATTTGCATACATGTTGGATTCATGGCACTATACATATTTTGCATTAGAAAGATTATTCAGGCCTGATCATTAGCATTAGCTAAGGAACATGTACACACACGTTTTGCATATATTCATACAGCATTAGAAATCATCTAAGGACAATGGTTGCTTGTGGATGATGTTTGGAGTAGATGGATGATGGATGGTAGGATATGTTCTTCCTAACTTGGAGATTTCGGGGACGAAATCCTAAAAGGTGGGGAGAATGTAACAACCCGTATTTTTCGACAACGTGTTAAGACGAGAATCAAGGCAGAATTTAATTTTAAATTCTGAATCAAGTAAAACGGGCTATGCCATTGCGTTCGTCTCGGAAAAATACGCGAAATAGAGTCTGAGTTTTCGAGAAACGGAGTCCGTATGACCAAGATATGGCCTCGCGAAGTTTCACGAAAAATTCCCAAATTAAAGTATACTTAATTAAGTGAAATGGGTTGCGCAGAGAAATATATATATATTGATATATATATATATATATAATTGAAAATTAAATAAATAAATATGCAAAAAAGTTCAAAACAGCGAATTGGGAGAGGGGAATAACCGAACCGGCCGATTTTTGAGGTCGACCCGAGCACGCTGGGTCGACTAGGGGTTAATCCAGGGTGTTTGGCTGTCAACCCGTGGGCCGATTCGCTCAAATGCAGATTTTTCATTTGGATGGTTCTCATGGTTCATCTTTAATCTAAAGGCCCTAGATGGTTCCTACACTTGACTTCTTCCCCAAGACATGATTTGATGGCTTGGATTGAATCTAGGTTTAATCCTATGGCCTAAAACACTTGCCTAATCTATAAATAAGACCCTAACCTATCCTAAATCCTCATTATTCATTCATGCAACTAAACTATAGCAAAATTTTACCTCTCATGGCCTCCACTCTCTTCATAAAATTTCTAAATGGTTTCTATGAGAGATTTTCCATGCATACAAGTGTTTTCAAGCTTGTATGAGTGTCATTAGCTTGCATTCAAGTCAAGTTTCTATCTTTGCATCATAAAGCAAGGGTTTTGATCATTTTGGCTCAAGGGTTTTTATGTTAGAGCTTGCATTTTGGGTCTATTTGATTGCATAAGGGCTTTGTCATATCTTTTGTGCCTTCATAGCAATGTAAGCCCTTTCCCTACTCTTAGATATTAACTATGAAGTTAAATGTTCATGTTGCAAGTTTGGGTTTGATCATTGAGTATGATACATGCTATCATGTCATGCAAGTTTATGAAGTCATTATCTTGATCTTGTGAGCTAAAAGCTACAACCTTTATGTTGAAATGTTGCATTAGGCAACATGAGAACCCTCATAACCTTTATGTCAACTTGCATATGAAGTCATAACCCTTATATGATGATATATGCGAGTTACTAGTCATCATTCTATATCTTTTGTCACCATGATTCGTTTATGTGCCAAGTTTGGGTTTATGCATGTTTTGAGGCTTAAGAATGTAACATGCAAGTTAATGAACACATTTGTGCCTCATTTGCCACCATGATTAACTTGTGGCTTAATATCCATTTTTGTCATGTCTTTGCCAAGTCTCTTCTTTTAATCCATTACGTTGTCGTGAACGTATATGCGAGTTTAAAAGCATTGGGTTATGTTATGGGTAATTTCTAATGACATGAAAATACAACTTGAAAACATGACTTGAAATATAACATGGAAGTTGACATGTAAGTATGCATAAAAACATAAGATTGGGAATTTACCTATTAAGTTAGGTCTACCCTTTGGGAATTTACCTATTAAGTTAGGTCTACCCAAATGCTTGAAAACTTGTAACATGTTTTGGGAAACATGATGGACATGACACTTAGATAATATAAGTGTGGCCAACTCGAGGTTGGGTTGAGTTTGCAACGTAAAACTACCTGGAACCGACCGGCCTAACTAGTAGTTGCAAACAATAGGACCCAATGTGAGAAGTTGGTCATGTTGTGCTTGAACCCGAGGTTAGACCAAGTTGTGGTGTAAAGCTACCCGGAACCGACCGGCTTAACTAGTAACCACAACAAAGTCTAATGTGAGAGGTGAAGGTGCATTAAGTAATTAATGCCACATGATAGGGTTAAGTTAATTTGATTAATGACTCTTAACCAAATATGACATGGACAAATGGGTTAAGTAATTTGATTAGGCTAATGATACTTAACAAAACATGACAAGGTTGGGTAGGTTAAGTAACTTGATTTGCCTAATGACACTTAACCATTTTTATATGACTAGTGGATGGGGTTAAGTTAACCAACACTTAATCAATCCAACGCGATAACTTGGTAAGGTTAAGTAAGTTTTCTTAATGACGCTTAACCGAAAAATACGGTTAACGAATGGGGTTAAGATTAGACTCAACTAGTCTAAACATGGAAATCGGATGGGGTTAAGTTAGCCTAGACTTAATTAATCCCACTTGGTAGTTTAATGGGGTTAAGTTAAACACTTAACTAATCTAAACATGATGAATTGATGTGGTTAAGTGACCTATACTTAACCAATCTAACTCGTGAATTTATTGAGGTTAAGTTAACCTATACTTAACCGATCTAACGTGAAAACATGATAAGGCTAAGTCACGAATCGCTTGAATACACTTGACCGATTTGACTGAGTAAATTGATAGGGTCTAGTTAATATATACTTAACCAATCTAGAATGATAATTGGACGAGGTTAAGTCGTGAATTGCTTAATACATACTTAACCAACGTGAGCATGGTTTGTAGGGTTAAGTCTTGGACTTGGATACTTAGCCAATTTTGACATGATTTGAAGACGGGTTAAGTCTTGGACTTGGATACTTAGCCAATTTTGACATGATTGGTAGACGGGTTAAGTCATGAACTTAAGTGACACTTAATCCATTATGTAAACCCTAGTTCTGAGGATAGGGGATAACCGTAGTTAACAAGGATAACGGGAATAAGGCTAAGTGGTAAACCTTAGTTGAGGAATAACTAAGTAATGATTCTTAGTCAAGGAAATTTAGACCAGTTCATAGATAGATGAATAACCTGATACGGTAGGTCATCGTTTAAGTATACGAGTAGGAGCAAGTATCTGATTTAGATAAAGGCTCCAGCGAACTGGGTAACGAAGCAGCGGCTTCGGGGAACGTGAGGGTATTCTTGGTATCCCTCTATGAGCTGCCAGGTGATTATACTAGGCTCATAAGAGGTTAAGGTCTGCGTTAGAAGAACCAAGAGTATGCCTTGGTTGCTATGCGAGCGACCTAAAGACGGGGATGGATAGGGGATAGTCGACGATACACGGTCGTACCCTAGATAGCATTTCGTCGGACTACCTACCATCTTTGGTCAAGCGTGTACGTACGGAAAGGCAGAGAACACCCAATAGACAATAATTGCTATCTAATTATGGTTGCGGTAAGGCTAGGATTGTGGGTTGGCCAGTAGTGTGTTCTCATACAGGATTTATCCTGTCTTGTCTTTCACTAGTTGAGGGAGGGGTCGCGTGGGACCATAGCCACATATAGAAAAACAGACCTTAGCATCTGCATCGGCAGATAAATCGAAAGCTCCCGACCGAGTCCTGTATTTCTCGATCTTCCCTGTGACAGGACTCGGATGGCACGATGTGATACATGTGCATACAGTCATGGAAAACGATTCACGATGAATGCGTGGGAAAAAGGGCGCGGTTGACGGTTAGCGTAAATCCCAGTGGCCCTGGGTGGTTGAACCAAAACCGAGATACGAAAACGTGCAATAGGTAAGCGTAATCCCTAGTGGCCCTAGGTAGCATAAGTCCTAGTTGTACAAACGATAATTCATGTTGGAAGACCCTAGCTAGGTTTAGGGTAACAGTCCAAACCGATCTTAAGGATCATGGAACTATGTTAAAGTAATGTAGAATCTCATGGGAAAGCCCGTATGGTCTACGGCAAGGGACTGAACATTTACATGGAATAAAACATACAAGTTGAGTAACCTATATATGCGATATATTAGGTTGACATGGACCACTACACGACTTTTGAGTGAGGGTCATTCTTGGTTAACACATGATACGGTGGGGATACTAGTACGGTAGGTGCAGAGCTAAAATGCAGGATAGATATCATGGGACGTTATACGTGATAGATATCTTGGGGATATTATACTTGATAGAAACCTGACGATGTGATACCTTGTTTTATCTTGACATCGTAATTTATCATGAAACCTTAGTTTATCTGAGTTCAGTAGTTCATCCTATTATTTTGATTTAGCTTATCTATCTTGTCATCATGCTTATGTTCATCTCAGTTTCTCATGTCAGTTAACTTTACTAGTTTTTTTGCTAATAGTAGATAGGGCTTACTCAGTCTTTTTGACTGACCCGTTTTGTTTCGCCTCTTTTCTTCCGTTTCCCCCCCAGGTTACAGGGAGGAAATACTGTTGTTTAGTTCGGACTTCTTCTGCTTGAAGGTCATCATGGATGGCTTGGACTTTTCTTGGCTAATGGCTACTTTACTGTTTTTACTTGGGGAATAATTTATGAAAATGTCCTTATGCTTCTTTACTATTGCAAGACAGGTTTTGATGTACTCTGATGTAAAAGGCTTTAGACCTTATTTATTCATGTTATGAAAGTTTGATTTTACTTCCGCTATTTTTATATGTTCTGTCTTGTGATATTTCTGTGCATGTTTACCAATAATGCCCCTCTAAAGCTAGTGCATTCCTTTGCGAGTGACCCTAGCGGAGGAGGGGTGTTACAAAAATGAATAATTGTATTTAACTAATATACTTTAACAAAAATGAATAATTGGTTTAACTAATATAAATTTACAAAAATGAATAATTTGTGTTTCAATTCTAATAAAATATTCCAATGCTATAATTTGTTTCATTCTTTTAATTTAGACAAAATGAGTGTTTTTGTCTATTTTACTTTAATGATAAAAATATGAATGTTTAGTTATTCATTCTGTACAAAAGCTTAAATAACATTTTCAATTCGTTCTTCTTTTTTTTTTTTTTTTTTTGAAGTGACAAAAAGAACTCCTTTTATTTCTTATAAGACATTCGACAAATTTACTCTTTTTACTTCATATAGAATTGAAATAAAAATGCATTTCTAAAAACTATTCTTCCTAACAATATTTTATTCATATCAAAATTATAAGTCAAGAATATAATTTTCATACTGATTGTTTGTTTGCATCAAAGAATGCAAATAAAAACACAACTTTAAAATGATGTTTTATTCATATCAAAATGCAAATTCACAAATGTAACTTAAATTTTGATGTTGGGTTTGCATATAGGATTGCAAACAAAAATGAAACTTTTATTTTAATGTTTTATTTGCAACAAGGAAAGCAATTAACAAATGTAACTTTTATTTTTATTTAAAAGTATATTTGAGTGAATGTAAAAAGGAACTCATTCCCAATGTGTATTTACATTAGTGAATGTAAATAAAAGAAACAAATTTTATTTAAAAGAGTATTTGCATTTAGGAATGCAAACAAAGAATAGTTTTGTTTACAAATTATATTTACATTAGTGAATGTAATTAAAAGAAAAATTTTTATTTTCAAACTATATTTTAAACAAATTCTATTAAATGTATAAAAGTGTGTACATTTGTGTTGGTAAATGTAGATAAAGAAAATAGACTATAGTTTCATTGAATTTTGCATTGATAAATGCAAATAAAAGAATAAACCTTAATTTCAATGCATATATGTATTGATAAATGCAAACAAAGAAATAAACTTTATTTTCAATATATGTATGTATGTATTTGCATTGGTGAGTGCAAATGAATAATTTGTTTCAATATACATTTGCATTGGTAAATGCAAATAAAAGAACAATTTCTATTTACTATATATATTTGCATGGCTGAATGTAAATAGAAGAACAAACTTTATTTTCAAAATATATTTACATTTTTGAACACAAAATAAAGAACAAACTTTATTTTCAATATATGTTTTATTCTCTAGTTTTATTTGTGTTGTCGAACACAAATAAAAATGTACTTTTTATTTTCAAGTTATGTTTGCGTTGTGAGATGCAAATGAGAAAAATGAATTTTATTTCATGCTATATTTGCATTGAAAAGTGAAAATGAAAAGCAACCTTTTAATTTCTATGTTTATTTGCGATGAAAAACATGAATAAAATATCTATCCAATTTCTATGTAACTTCTGAAAATAATTTCTTATTTACATATAAAATGTAAACAAAATTGTTACTTTCATTTCAGTAATCAAGTTTTGACAAAAATGATATTTTCAATTCAATAATCGAGTTTTGATAAAAGTGATATTTTCATTTCACTAATAAAGTTTTGACGAAAAATGTTCACTAATAAAGTTTTGGCCAAAAATGTGATCTCTTATTTCAATACTTATGCTTTAACCAAAATGTTATTTTTATTTCAATACTTAAGTTTTAATCAAAGTGTTATTTTTTATTTCAATTTTAATTATATTGAAAATATAATCATTTTACTTCAATTTTAATTACATTGAAAAATGTAATCATTTTATTTCAATTTTAATTACACTGAAAAATGTAATCTTTTTAATTTATTTCTAATTACATTGAAAAATGTAATCCTTTTGATTTATTTCTAATTACATTGAAAAATGTAATCTTTTTGATTTATATATTTGTTTGCATCTAAGATTGCAAAACAAAAATGTAATTTTAATTCTAATAAAATTACAATGAAAATGTACTTTTTAATTTTCAACTAAATGACGGTAAAAAGAAAAAAAAATGTCCTTTTTAAATCTAGCAAATTTAACAAGGCAAATTGTTCTTCTTATTTCAAACAAATATCACGGTGAAATAATATTCATTTTATTCTAACTAATGACAGTTACGATTCGACTACCCAAATATGGCAATGATGATAATTTTAATTATCTAATTATAACCAACATGAATACATACAATTCCAAACAGAGGTTCATCGCATTCACCAAACAATCAACATTTCAACAGATACATACAACAACAAGAATTATACATAGATTAAATATATAAATTTCACGATGTAATGAATAAATAATTAATTTATTTAAAATAGAAATCTCACATTGATATGGCTGAAAATTCGATTGTCTCGGATTCAGCTCTGGTCTGCGCCATCGCGAAGATCTCGAAAAGACGAGTCCAACGCAACTTACGGTTCGTCAATCGGCCCTCGTATGAAAGAGTTATCGAATTTTAAAGATTGCATAAATTAAATATTAAATTAATAAATAATATAAAAATAATACTTCTTCTTCCTCACGCTGTATATCAGCCGAACCCAAATCTCAACCTCTGAACCCCCATGAGCACGCCATCCGGAGAGTCTAGGTCCCGATGCAACTACTCCACGACGAAGGCCAGCTCCAGGGCTTCCACCGCCACCCAATAACCGCCAGCTCGTCGCCTCCACGGTGACGCGATTTAAACTCGAACGCGGCCCATTCCTCGCCAGAATTCGCGAAATCCGTGCACCAAAACCCGATCTTAACCGTATAGATTCGAAGCTCTCTGAATTCTCTTCGATTTGGTATATAATTTATCAATTTTCATTGAACGAATTGGAAGAATTAGCGTTTGAAAATCAAAGCTTTCTGGCCTTCGAATGAATAGGCGGCGGCTGACATTTTTTTAGGGTTAGGGTTTTATTTTCGGATTTTTTTATTATTAAATCTCGTAAAACGTGCTATAAAGGTGAAAATGCGGGCTATCACCGAATTGGGCTTGCTTATTGTCGATCTTAACGTTTTGAGGCCTTCAGAACGCAATGGGATGGGTCTCGCGGTCCAATTCCGAAATCTGTAGAATATTTATTTAAAATTCCATTAAAAATTAATTAATTAAATATTGACCGTACATTTAAATATGTCGGGGCCACATATGACCTCAGAAAATTCCAAAAAAATTATTTTTAGCTTTCTTATGACGATACGGTTCTAACAAGACCAATTTCGTCGAATTCTGAGACTGTTTGAAAAATGGCTATTTTTAAGGCGTTTAAATTTAACTAAAATAGTCAAAACACATTTTATTTCGCCACTCACATATTAATTCGAAAAATTCTGAAAATTGAAACCTAGTTATAATTTGACATTCCGGTTCCAACAAAAGTGGTTTCGTCGAAAACGGAGGTCGTTTGAAAAATGACTATTTTTAAGGCCAATATATTTAATATTAAAAATACATTTTTAAACAAATAATTTCTGAAACTCAAAATATATAAGTGTTTATACTTTTTAAATGCACAAACATCATTCTAGACTCAATGAAAGTGGTTTCGAGTCGAAATTCCTTCATATGTGAAAAGTAGCCTTTCGGGCCATATATATTATATATATAAATTCTACAACGACCTTTCTAAAAATTGAATTGGCCATAACTTTTGATTTCCGGTATGAAATTTCAATTTTTCAGATTCGTTAGAAAGATATGATTAAACAGATTTAAATATTTCTGGTTTCACTCAATTCTGATTTATTTTGAATCCTGTACATTCAGTTAAAGTTCAAAATTAAATTTTGAAACTACCGCGCCATTTCTAACTCCTTTTATATTTATATTAAATTTATTCGTTTTAACTTCGATTAAAAATCAATTCTAGCCATTATTAATAATATAAATTATATTATAACCTCAAAATTCATTAAAATTTTCTAAAATAAATTTTTTAAATTGGTTCAGAATTTGCGGGTTGTTACAAACATAATAGCACAAGACAGACATGTTAATAGCAGCAAAATCAAAAACTTTATTTAAATCATAACATCATGGTACCAAATACTGAATTTACATCATAGATTCGAAATAACCAGTTACATGTTTAATAATCTATCTTGCCAAAAATATCAGAGTACAAAAAACATAAACCATATTTCCCAAGCAAAGCCATACGAGAGCTAATAATGAGTCAAAGTTGTACATCAATATCCAAAGTCCAAGCTAAGCTGAAAAGAATCCAAATCAACTCTAAGCACTTCCACCCTGAGAACCTGGGGATGGGGGAACGGAAGAGAGAGAAGAGGAAACAAAAAGGGTCAGACATAAAGTCTAGCAAGTCCAGTTACTTTTAAATATAAATAAATAAAAGTGTCATGGCAGGTATATAAAAACTGGAAGAACAAGATAACAATAACAAGACAAGTGTGAACTGAACAAGATAAGATGAACAGGATATATTGCGCTTCTTATATACATTTTTTTGTACCTTATAGATACTAGAATATCAGAAATGGAATGATCCCTATCAATACCGTTCTATTTCATTTTCTTGTTTATTAGGTCACTTGGGTTAATCTCACTCAAGACTTATATGCGCATCGTACCCATTTACTTTCCTATGGATTCACCTAATACAATATATGTAGCTATCTCTCAATATTGAGATACACCCCATGGTGACCCACTCGCACGGTTCTCGACCGTAATGTAACAGAAGTGAACGCAGTCCCTCGTCCTATGTCAGAGTCTACATAACAATGTTACGTTCCGTATATATCTGTCATTACTATGCTACGTAAGCGTACAGACTGCTACCATCGATCGAATCAGATTCCATATCGGAATAATGCCCTATAGTCTACGATACATCACCCAGAGCAGATGTGCATGTATCTAGACTGTCCCACGTATGCATTGTAATTATAGCTCGATGCCTCAATCGCACATCCTCTAATGTGCACCGAGTTCCATGACAGGGCATGACACGGAACTCGGCCGAGAGCTTTTCCATATTTGTATAGGTCCGTCTTTAATGAACCTCTATATACAGATATACCTAGGGTCTGTTTTTGTGGTGGCTATGGCCACACCTCGGCCCCTCCCTCAACTAGTAAAGACTAGAGAGCTAAGCGACTGCCCCTAATAACAACCAATTTAAGCATCCATGTGGCATCTCCCCTTAACCACGTACCTCGATAGTGAAAGGTGAAATGATATCTTGGGGTTAGCTCTAATCTTTTCGCATCCCACTGGCTGCCGATGACGGATATCTGACGATCTACTATCCTTGTTAATTGTGACCCTCTCTACCTCCTCGCGAGGCAACCGCCGAACTACCCTAGTGCCATCTCGTCATAGCATTCTGACTGCATAGCTACATCTATAGTCAAGGCCCACCCACCTAGTAGTTACGCGCACACCCAACCTCTGTGAGCAAAGTCCGAAACTACACCACCGCAGAGGACTACTAGGATCACCTTCAACGTCTCAGGAAGCCGCGTACTTCCCCTTCCGGTCCTTTGGAGCCATCAAACCAATCAAATGAATGTGCGCTCCCCTCTTGTCTTATAACACCTCGATGATCTACCCCGATGGGTTATTCACACTCAACCGTACGTACTGATCTAAGCACCTTACTTTAGCATGTTGTTAGACCCTATGTTTAAACATTCTTTTATGCGTTTGTCTTTTCTTACCAGGTTTCCAGCTAACTTGGTTATTCCAATTCATGTTGAATTTTTATTCAAATTACCAGGTTTCTCTTGCTTATTAATTTCAGTTATACAACTTAATTCATTTAAGTTTATTAATAAGCTTACAACATGTTATTCTCTAAGATTGTGGCCCACGGTCTGTAATCCACAATCTATTTTATATTCATGCTTGGTTATATCATTACCATAACATGTTTTTACTTAATGTGTAATTAAGTACGTCTCATTTTACATATTTCCTTTTTAAAATGTCAGTCATTATTTATGATTAAATATAACTTATCTTATAAGTTTTCCTCATTCTTTCTCATTTAATCATAATTCCATTTTTCATTTTTAATACAACTTATCGTTGTTTACTTATTAACCTAGTTCTATTAACTAAGGCCCATTAACAAGTTTCCCAACCCATTAATTATAACATACGTTATGATTTCCTCTTGTCCCTAGGACAGGCCTAAGCATGTTGTTCACATCAGTGGGTTCCAGACTTCTAGGTTACTTAATTTATAATTAAGTACCTCTTATTTCATTAAACAGGTTGCCTCATTTCCTTACAAGTTATGCTTACCCTAAACGGTGTCCTTTAATTACATAACTTTATTGTTTCTACTGGTTATGTATACCACTAGGTGTCTTTAATTACATAACTTATCGGGTTATGTTTATGGGCATATATGCATATATTACCCTTCCCCTCTAATTTACTTAACCCACCCACTACCCATCCAATTTTACTTAACCCTAACTTAAGTTCGTACTCACACAACCCTTTTGGATTAAATCAGGTTAAGTAGTCTAATTGAGTACCACGTCCAATTATGGTTATAATAGGCTAGACCTCTCACATTAGGCCTACAACGTGTGAATGATGGATATGGCGGTCGGGTCTGGCAGTCTTATTCCACGGTTGGCCTAACCTCGTGTCTTAGCCCGATTCGTACTTACATACTTAGACCTCCCACATTAGGTTCAACATTAGTGGCTGCTGGATATGCCGGTCGGGTCCGGGCAGACTTCCGCCACTAATGCTACCTAACCTCATTTCATAAGTACGATTACAATTCCTAATTGTAATTACTAGATTTTCCATTATTAATTAGTTTACCAATTAATTAATCCTTTCCTTTTATAGGTGTCAATACCTATTTTACCCCAGTAATTTGAATCACACATCCAAAAATGTTCATACTCAAATTATACCATTTTATCCAAATCTACCTATGTCATTGTATGTGATTATTCTATGTTTCCCCATTTGAATTATGTCTAATACACTGTTTAAATCATAGTCCTATATGCCTCTTTTTAATTAACCTTTTAATTATGCACCAATTTCCCTTATCATAAATTAAGGCATATATATATATATATATATATATATATATATATATATATATATATATATATATAAATGTATGTATGCATGTATTAATATACATATTGCACAAACCCCAAACCCACATGTTTTCCAACTTATGCCTAAAATTCATATTCACATAGGTGCTAATTTATGTCTCAATTCAATAATTAGACATGTCCCATTTTATACCCAATTCCATATTTACATATATTCCAATATGTGCCTAAATTCATAATATCCAATAAAACATATACCCAAACCCATATTCGTATATTTCCAAATTTATGCCCAAATTTAGATCCATATTTTCCAATACCAATTATGTCCCAAATTATGTCTTTTCCCATTATTCCCAATTTCGCACGTTCGCATTTTTCAGCATTAGGCCTAGGCTCGAAGGTATCCTGGCTATATAAAAATAAAAAGGATAAGAAGGAGAGAAGAGAATCAGAACAGGCATAATAATGAATCAACAACATAATGATAGAAATAGGCATAAACTGAATTGACATATTATGACGAGATTAGACTTGGAGATGATATAAACTTATAAGAACAGATCAATGGAATATGTCATAAAATAACTGATTAGGCACCGATTCAAGATCCAATTATTGTATACATATCAAGATCACTATTAGATATTTAGATCTAAAAGCAACATGAACTCACAGTGAATTTGCTACGAAGAACACGTTGAATAAGTTATTGTAGGCATCGCTAAATTTGTCGTAGCAATCTTCAAATATGTATAATCCTTTTTGAATTGATTGTTTTTAGATTTGATCTTCTAATTGGAATACTCCTATTCTGATCTGTTTTGGTGAAGAAGAAAGGCTAGTTTAGATTAGAGCAGCATGGAGGCGCCATGGATGAAAACAATGAGATTAGGGTTAGGTTTAGGTGTTTATTTATAGGAGTATTAGGTGAATTAGGACCTTTAGATTTGATTAGGAACCATCCGAATAACTCAAATTAGAAAAACACGTCATCAGAAAACTGCCCAGAATCAACCAGTCGACTGGCCAATTTCAACCAATTGACAGTTTTCACTTCTATCTAAAAACAATCGAATGGTGATAAATGGGTGGTCGACTTGTACCGGTTAAATGGTGAAAAATGGGTGGTCGACTTGTTTTACAACTTTAAACTTTAAATCTTCCAAACTTCATAACTTCTTCATACGATGTCTGTTTTATGCAAACTCAGACTCTATCTCAAGCAGAATTCCGAGACGAATGCAATGGCATAACCTGTTTCACTTAATTCTTCTTCTAAAAATTAAGTATTCTTTAATTTGTCATTTTAATATTTAAAATTATGGTGTGTTACATTTTTCATAACGTTTTTTTCCTGCTATTCAAAGTAGAAGGTCTAAGATAGCATGTCGTTACATGGCATTCTCTGAAACGCTATGTTAGGTTATAATATCATTTTTCAAATGCTGTAAAAACCTCATTTTGTTGTAGTGTTTTGTGATGTGCTGGTAGATTAGTTGATTGATTTATTTATTTCTCATATACTTTATTGATGATATTAGATAGTTATTTTATCGCTCATTAAAACTATTGTCTAACTCAAGGTTTTATGTCTCCCTCTTATTACCTTGGGTTGTTCATTTATTTGATGAATGGGGAGACCGAGTAGCAAGTGACAAGTAATAGATCTTAATGAGGACGATGCTGCTGAGTGATGATGAGCAGGAGGTTGGCGTATTATTTCTTAATATCTACTATTTTTTGTTTTCCGTTGTTTGATGTATTCTCTGAGTGACTTGTAGTGATGCATTTTGTACAAAATCATATTGTTTTCCAATGATGTATGGATATTTCATGATGATATGAAAAAGTTTAAGATTCTTCTCAATTCTGCTTCACTATTATTACCTGTTGTATATGTTCTATTATATTTTATCCTTGCGCTGTGAGTTATACGATAGGTCTTGCGTATATTATCCTACACTGATAATCATCCATAGCTGTCTGGAATGTCTTTTAGCGCATTACCCCTCTTGTTCAGTGCAAGGGTTATGGGCAGTCGTCACACTTGGTATCAGAGCTTTGGTTAATCGATTTTAGCCAAAGTTCGAAGATGTAATAACATATGAGAGATGTATTTGTAGATTTCTTATGCATGTATACTATATTATAGTGTATAGTATAGTAGCGCTTGAACTCCATTGCAGTTTTTCTCATGCGTGGAGTAATCATTCTATTTTTCAGATTTAAAATGAGTCCTCGAACGTCGAGACATACTATTAGGGATGAGAATGTTCCTAGAGGGGGTGATGGCGGTATACCAGATTACCCATCTATGTTCGAGGCCATGATGACAACAATCATAAAGAGGGTACCTGCTCTAGAGATAGCCGCGGTAGATGTGGGGGTTCATGTGCAAGTGCCTAGGGTTGTGGACTTCACAAAGTTATGCAAAGACTTCATTACTCTAGGAGGGAAGCCGTTTAAAGGGATAAAACCGGTTGTAGAGATTCAAGTGTGGCTTGATACTTGCATTCGAATTTTTGGAAACTTGGGAATCGACATGCGGCTAAGAGGAAGCTTGCATCAAGACAGCTACAGGGCAAAACTATGGATTAGTGGAACTCTATCACTTTAAACACCCTAGAAGATGAGAACACGTGGGATCAGTTCTAAGTCAAGTTTGAGATGAAGTTCATTTCTACCATTCAGAAGTCTATTCTGTTCAAGATGTTCATTGAGCTGAAGCAGAATGGTAGACTAGTGTTGGAGTATGTTTTAGATTTTGAATCATTTTCCAAGTATGCTTGTTCATATATTGAGAAGAACGAGAAGTTTGTCATGGGCTTGGACAAATATCTTAGAAATCAGCCGGTTGGTCACTTAGATGATACTTATTAGAAGATCGTGGAGAAAACCCTAAGGCACGAGAGTTTGTTTCCCAAGGAAGAGATTATTGTTGCAGCTAAGGAAGATCAGAAACCACAGCAGAGTGGTAATAACAAAAGAGCAAGCAGCAACAACATAAATGAAAAGATGGCCAGAAAAAGCAGAAAAATAAGGTGATATGCTTCAATTGCAGGTAGAAGGGCCATTATTCCAGGGATCACAAAAATCCAAAAGCCGATAAGAAGTGCTTCAACTATGGGAACCTTGGGCATAACAAGAAGGATTGTCCAGAACCAGCCAAGGGTAAGCAGGGTGTGAAGGCGTATGCTTTCGAAGTTGTGCCATCTTCTTCAAGGACTCCTACGGCAAAGGAGAAAGGGAAGAGTGTCGTCATTTAAGGTAGTCTTTCCATTAGAGATGTTTTAGTTTGAGTATTGTTTGATATTGGATCATCTTATTCTTTCATTTGTAATGAGCTTGTGTGCAGCTTGGGTTTGGAACTCGAAATTTGTGATAGACCATTGATTGTGACTAATCCAGTTGGAGGTTCATCCAGTTTTTGTATGATTTGCCATGGTCTAGTGTTATCGAGTCATGATTGCTCCATTATGTGTGATTGCTTTGTTTTGAACTTCGCTGGGTTTGGGATTATTTTGGGTATGGATTGGCTCAAGAGGTGTGTGGCAAAAGAGGATTGCGAGAATCTCGAGGTGATAGTCGGGAATGGGGAAGGGCGAATGGTTGTGATCTGATTAAAGCCAAAAGACGGGGTGTTTGTAAGCTATTTATATTCGCTGTGATTCCACGGGAAGACTTTTCATGACACGACCCGAACTTCCCCGTGAAGGAAAGCGCGGATGGCGTTGAGTACAAGACAAAATAGAACGCAGACGGAAGAACATTTCATTGTTATTACAACAATCCCATCAGATACAAGAATATACAGAGTATAAATGAATAAATTACATTCGATAAATATCAGAGATTACAATAAATTACATAGCAACGGGAAAATAATACAAAGCACAACTGAAGGTGATATACGGATATAGAGCTTTCTGGATATCATTCCAGCTGCAAACCAGGATCCTGTGAATATAAATCTGCAAAACCAAAACTACTAGCTGCCCGTGCGGAAAATAGGGGCACCCAGAGTTTAGGTTAAAACAATAAACTCCAGGTCAGTCATGTGACTGGTGTGAGAACTAAAACAGTTATTTAAAACTTTACTTTAAAAGAGAGTAATTCAAGGGACCACGCCGCATAACACGGAACGGGTTTCCTCCCAAGAATACCAGTGCATAGAATAAACAGCGCAATGCTTTTTCGAAAAATGAAGCTATTATAAGACCCAGGTCCCATCACACAATGCAACGCAAGCCGGAGGAGAGGGTTTTCCCTTATAATAGCCAAACATGCTTGGTACGTTTAAAACAAATCATTTGATACTATAATAAGTGTATAGTGTCAAAACATTTCAATCATAAATATAAATCATAGGCGGCATGGGTACCATCTATCATGTCGCCATACTAGTTCTACAATTAAAACCGCAATACACGTATTGGAAATTGGATTTCCGTCATGAGTCGAGGCAAGGGGCAAGATCCTCTCCGCGCTCGAGACACTCTAGCAAATGCCTCAGGGCTATGCACTCTGGGCAACCCTGGATTCGGCTGGGCCGGTCCTCACTTACGTTAGAGGATTAGTTATTCCTGAACACATGTTTCCCGGTCCTTACAGACCTATAATCGAGGCGCCTCATTCCAACAACCACAAAGGTGAAAAGTATATAAATGTCAGGGCTGGTAAGTCACTGACACCACCAAAGCTAGAAAGAAACGTCGTGCTCTCCCAGCGGTCCGTATCCCGTTTTTAACTCATACCGAGGTGTGAGGCTCGCGAATTCACGTTATACACAAAGCTGCCACATAGGCGTGCTTTGATCATCAACCACAAGACTCTGCTTTTCAACAAAAGCCTTGATCATTGCATCTTAGCGTGCCACACAGGCAATTCATGCCATGCGACTGATGTCCATCGATATACAACCTCTGAGCTCGTATGTCTCAGAGAAGGTCGTTAAGCAAAAGAATAAATTCTTCGCCGCCAAAAAGATGTATATTTAATAGAAATCAATCAGCACAGAATAAAATCCAATGTCAGACACACAATCCATTTACAAGTCCGTTCTGGGTCTGAACGAAATCGGAGGCACTTTCCCCGCATATCCATCCATCTCCAAGTACGTCTGGACGACCACCAACTATTTCCATCCTCTTGGGTGTACAACCCAATCAGGATCGTCAGTAATAATCCAAACGATGTGAAGACTTCCGGTCTTCAACCACCGTCTCCATCTTCGACATACCGTCGAATCGGTTATTCAGAATGGGTGTAAACCCGGTCTTTCCGAACAACCCGCGTATATTAAAAACAAATGTTACACAAACACAACATACGCCTCATTCCAATTCATTAGTCACTAACCGCAAATTAGCAAGAGAACAATTTCCCAAACATTAACCCCGAAGGCCGAAACCAACATCAGATCAATACCCAGGAAACCATTCTTCTTAGCCAACCTACAGCTAGTTTCTAAATTCCACATTCTTAGGGAAAGGTTCCCATTAATTTTATCCAAGATAAATTCTTTAAAATTTATACTGTAATCTTCCTTTGGATGTCGTTTCAACCCAAATTATGGTTTTCCCAAATTAGTCGAGATTAGCGAACCGTACCGAAGTAATTATTTATTTTAATTCCCAATCCCAACCTATTCATCCCATGAAGAAAAACTGGTAATACTCCATATCTAACATCATGGTGTTATCGGTAAAATTAATTACCATTTCACGTTCAAATCTAACTAAAGATTTAACTATCGCTTTGGAGCAAAACTTGTGATACTCCATTCTCGCTCATTTCTAAATTTGATAATTTAGATTATAGATTCACATTTCAATCTAATTGCAGATTCGTTAAAACTCCTTTTACTGGGTTAAAGAACTAGGTGTTATTTAAAACACAGTTCACGACAAACCCAAATCACATTTATTTGTTATCGGGTTAAAGAACTAGTGTTATTTAAAACACCGTTCACGATAAACCCATTTCAAATCCAATCAAATATATTAGAAATTCCGGTTATTTAAAACCCCTTTTTAAATCTAATTTGTTTATTTAAAAATAATTGGGTTTTAAATTTAGTTCAAAACTACTTCATTTCGATAAAAATCTATTTTTATCTTTTAAAATATGGAGTTTTTCACCCCAATTTTTCTCAAATCACTTCTTATGATTTTACACAAATTATTTATATTTTTAATAATTTTATCAAGGCCCGTACAGTCGATTTCCAACAATGGCCATCGAACTGCACTGACAGCGACCTTTTTCAAATTTGATTTGGACGTATCTCCAAATCCAACCGTTAGATTTTGAATTTCAAATATTCATTAGAAAGCTCTTTTCGATACGAACCCAACGGTTCCGGTTTTAGGAGAATCCGACGGTCGGATCTCCCGTAATGTCCGTTTGAAATAAATGGTCGAAATTCGCGAACTGCCGCGGCGCAGCGTGTTCTATTCAGGCCATTATATTATATATATATATATATAATATATATTTCATCGATTCCTATTTAAAACGAATTATATAAATAGTTTTAAATTCGTTTTTAAAAGCAATTTCAACTTCCATTTCAATTCAAATCAAAATTGAATCTTCTTTATAAATTCGTTTTAAAATTAATTTCTATTCAATTCAAATTTCAATTCAATATGAATTTATTTCAATTCGCTTTCAATTCAATTTGAATTTGTTTTCAATTCAATTCAATTCCAAAGTCGTTTTCTATTTGATTCAATTCAAATTGGTTTTCTATTCGATTCAATTCAAATTGGTTTTCTATTCGATTCAATTCAAATTGGTTTTCTATTCGATTCAATTCAAATTGGTTTTCTATTCGATTCAATTCAAATTGGTTTTCTATTCGAATCAAATTCGTTATATATTCAATTCATTTCGAAATCGTTTTCAATTCAATTCATTTCGAAATCGTTTTCAATTCAATTCATTTCGAAATCATTTTATATTCAATTCATTTCGAAATCGTTTTATATTCAATTCATTTCGAAATCGTTTTATATTCAATTCATTTCGAAATCATTTTATATTCAATTCATTTCGAAATCGTTTTCAATTCAATTCATTTCGAAATCGTTTTCAATTCAATTCATTTCGAAATCGTTTTATATTCAATTCATTTCGAAATCGTTTTCAATTCAATTCATTTCGAAATCGTTTTATATTCAATTCATTTCGAAATCGTTTTATATTCAATTCATTTTGAAATCGTTTTATATTCAATTCATTTCGAAATCGTTTTATATTCAATTCATTTCGAAATCGTTTTATATTCAATTCATTTCGAAATCGTTTTCAATTCAATTCATTTCAAAATGAATAAAATCGATATAAATATCGTTCACGTCAAAATGGCGTCAATCTAATCAACACGGCTTAATGTATTTCTATTTTCAAATATTCTATTTCAAATATTTCCTATTATCAAAATATTTGTTATTATCAAATTATTTCGTTCAACACATGACTAATCTCAACGGATGAGTACAGTCAACACATGAACCTTTATTTTATATTGATAAAGATGTAAATTTTATTATTAAAATATTTCGTTCAACACATGACTAATCTCAACGGATGAGTACAGTCAACACATGAACCTTTATTTTATATTGATAAAGAAGTAAATTTTATTATTAAAATATTTCGTTCAACACATAACTAATCTCAACGGATGAGTACAGTCAACACATGAACCTTTATTTTATAATATTCTTTATTTTCTAAATTGGAATGAGGCCCAATCAATCACCATATAATGTTAATTATATGGATTTTCATACATCACACGTATATAATAGCATTGAAAAATAATCAACCATCAACCAAAGTGCACTACACTGTATAAGCATCAAATATAGATATTCAACGCTTATAACAGCCTGTCAATCAATCGATTGACATATTTAATCTATCAGGATGAGTGAACTTCAAATTTCATCCCAACACCCGTGTGGGGTTTCAAATCAACAAACACATATTTTATTTGTGCAGTTGGGCGAGGTGTAAAATTTATCGTCCTAATCAATGTCAGTCAAATCAGTGTACATAAACAAATCGTCCGGTTTGTAAATGAATATTTATTTATTCACATTCACTATATTCATATTCACGTTAAAAATTATAGTTTTAACGATAAAACATTTTATTTTAACATATGAATTTCTATTCAGTTCATTCTTTAAATAAAATGATATTCTTATTTTTCTAACATATTTTAGAAAATTTCGGCGGCATAACGGCACGATACTAGAAACGGGACGAGGCCTAGCCTTATCCCCGGTCTAGTGAAGGCCCACGCCATTCACATATCAATCAAATTTACCAAACAACCAAATTCAAATCAAATCATCTAATTAATTTATGCAACCAAACAAACAAGTCCATGGTCTGTGGACGATTGCGTCGGGTGCTACTAAGCACCGTCTGCATCCTAGTATATATATATATAACTAGAAAATGAAATTGAAAGGTGAGAAATTCTCACCAATAGCTATCCAATCATCTTGACTCTTCTTTGATAGAAATCTTCATCATTTTTGCCTTTCGTCATCTTCGTTGCCCGGATTCTCTACATATGTAAAAATCGAATTTTTACTTCGCTATTCAATATATAAAAATCGAATTTTTACTTTGCTATTCAATATATAAAAATCGAATTTTTACTTCGCTATTCAATATATAAAAATCGAATTTTTATTATGCTATTCAATATATAAAAATCGAATTTTTACTTCGCTATTCAATATATAAAAATGGAATTTTTACTTCGCTGTTCAATATATAAAAATCGAATTTTTACTTCGCTATTCAATATATAAAAATGGAATTTTTACTTCGCTATTCAATATATAAAAATCGAATTTTTACTTCGCTATTCAATATATAAAAATGGAATTTTTACTTCGCTATATGGATAAAAATTCCATTTCAAAAATGTAGATTTCGCCTTTATAAAAATAAAGATTTCGCCTTTATAAAAATATAGTCTTCGCCTTTATAAAAAAAAAGATTTCGCCTTTATAAAAATATAGTCTTCGCCTTTATAAAAATATAGTCTTCGCCTTTATAAAAATATAGATTTCATCATTATAAAAATCACCACTTTATTTCAACGTATATAAAATAAAAATCAGATTTTTATTTCGCTACATATACAAAGATGATATTTTTATATTCTCTATCTCATAAAGATTACATTTTTATAGTTCCTACTATGTAAAAGTCATATTTTTAACCCACTACATATGTAAAAATATCACCTTTCTCCATTTAAAAATATTGTCTTTCTTCCTTTAAAAATCTAATCTTTTCTATTTTAAAAATCACGTCTTTTCTATTTTAAAATCACGTCTTTTCTATTTAAAAATCACGTCTTTTCTATTGAAATCCAACCTTCTTATCGTTGAAAATCCCAACTTTTCAAGTTCTAAAGGTCAATCCTTTCTTGCTATAAAAAATCATTTCTTTATCTTCGTATTGTATACATAAAACTAATTTATATAACTGAATTAACTCATAAAAACAAAACGTACCTTTTCCTATTCGGTTTTGGGTTCGCAGAGGGGGGGAGGGGTTATCGACATCGTCGGAAATGGCTGAATGGGAGGTGGAGTTGCGGCGAGGTCAGTTGGTGAGGCGGAATGGAGGGGCGGCGCATCGAAGGTGGCCCCTGGGCGTTGGCGGCATTGGTTGATTTCGGGAAGGGGGGGTTCGAGGCTCACACGTTAGAAGAAGAGAGAGAGGAGAGGGAGGAGCAGAGGAAGGGCAGGCGGAGTAGGTTGACGGTGGCGCGAGGTGGGGAGCGCCTCCGGCGGCTAGGGCTAGGGCTCCGACATCGTACGCGAGTTTGACCCCTTTTTTTATTTATTTTTTTCTTTTTCTGTTGTTGACGGGTTATGGGGAGAAAGGGGGAAAAGGAAGTTATATAATATAATTAATTATTTAATTAATTTAATTCTCCACACAATTGACTTTCCATTCGAAACCCAATTCGAACCCAACGACTGTCGGCCCTAGCTAATCAACCCCATTCTGAACACAATGGGATATGTCACGTAGGCTGATTCGATTGTTTCTATCAGTTTCCGTTAAATTTACATTTAAATCACTATATTGAATTTTAAACGTACATTTCAATTTACCAGGGTCACATACGAACTCGAAAAATTCCCGAAAATTATTTTCTAGCTTCGTATTAATGATACGGTCCTAACAAAACTAGTTTCGTCGAATTCTGAGACCGTTAGACAAATGGCCATTTTCCAGTCGATTAAAATCAACTGAAACTGGTCAAACGCGTTTTCCTTTGCCACGCTCACATATTGATTCGAAAAATTATGAAATTTGGAATCTAGCAATAACTTGACACTGCGGATCCAACAAAAGTGGTTTCGTCTAAATCCGATGTCGCTTGCAAAATGGCTATTTTTAAGGGCCTGAATTCCATATCGACTATTCAGAATTTTCAACTGGACATATCTTTTGATTCCCGCTATGAAATTTCGATTTTTCGGATTCGTTGGAAAGATATCACCAATTAGATCCTAATGCTTTTGGTTTCGCTAAAATCCGGATTGTTTTGCACCCGGTACATTCAATTGAAGTTTGAAATCGAATTATCGAACTACCGCGCCATTTTCAATTCTATTTATAATTATATATAATTATTTATATTCAAACGACGACGCGTATAAATATATACGTTCTAATTATATTCAAAAATAAATTTCTCGTCGATTTTATTTAAAATAATCTATTTTAAATATTCAAAATTCGCTAAAATTGCCAAAATAAAAATTTTAAACTGGCCCAGATTTCCGGGTTATTACATTTCATCTGTACCGATCGCCAGTGAGTTCGATGATGACTTTGACGAGGTCAAAGGGTTGCCGCCGCATCGGGATATTGAGTTCGATATCGATTTAGTTGAAGGTATTAGACCTAACGTCATGCCCCTTAGGCGGATGATGCCTAAGGAACAACGAGATGTAGAGTTGCAAGTTCATGACCTTTTGGGAATAGGATTCATTCAGAGAAGTGTGTCCGAATGAGGTGCACCAGTTGTGTTTGCAACCAAGGCTAGTGGATCTTTGAGATTGTGTGTGGACTATCGTGAGCTAAGCAAGGTGACCAAGAAGAACAAGTATCCATTGTCGAGGATAGATGACTTGTTCGATCAGCTTCACGAGGCCAAGGTGTTTTCTCAGATGGATTTGGCAACGGGATTCCACCAATTAAGGTGGCAATGGATAGTGTGCCAAATATTGCTTTTAGGACACCATCTAGTTTCTTCGAATGGTTGGTGATGCCATTTGGGTTGACTAACGCACCAACATATTTCGTGGATCTTATGAATAAGGTATTCAGAGATCTACTGAAAAAGTTCGTGCTTGTGTTCATGGATGATATTCTGGTTTACTCGTGGAATGAGGAAAAGCATAAGACGCACTTGTAAGTTGTTTTGGAAATCTTGCGAAAGCATCATCTAAGAGCTAAGTTTTCGAAGTGTCACTTCTGGAAGAGTGAACTGAGGTTCTTATGCATTGTTGTTTTTGGAAATCGAGTAGCGGTGGGTCTCGCTAACGTGGTGGCAATCCAAGATAGGAATAGGCCTAAGAATGCAACAGGTGTTAAGGAGTTTCCTTGGATTGGCGGAATATTATCGTCGTTTTATCAAGGATTTCTCCAAGATAGTTGCACCATTAACATGATTCGATTTCAAGCCTCAGTGTGAGTTAGAACCTGAAATGCAGGAAAGCTTATCGATAATACCTACTCTCATCGAAAGGACAAGTGAGAGCCAAAAGGGTGACGTAAATCTTATCGAGATTATCCATAAATTGGAACCAGAGGATAAGGAATTCGAAGTCGATCGAGAGGGTTGGCTTCGAAAGATAGGACGATTAGTTGTTCCTGATATTGATGGTTTGAGAGATGAGGTTCTGAGGGAATGTCATCACTCAAAATTAACGATTTATCCTGCTGGTAATAAGATGTATCAGGATATGAAGCGAGCTTACTACTGGGAAGTGATGAAGAGGGATGTTGGAAAGTTTATTTCTAAGTGCATGAACTGTTAGTTGGTGAAAGATGAATAGAAGAAGCCGAGAGGATTGCTTTATCCATTGGAAGTTCCTACGTGGAAGTGGGAACAAATATCGATGGGTTTTATCGATGGACTACCTAAAACAAGGGCATGAAACAAAGGGAGTTGTGTCATCGTGGATCGGTTGACCAAAAGCGCAACGTTCGTTCCTATCAGATCGACTAGGTCAACATCGAAGTTGGATGAGCTATGTATAAAATGGATAGTTCGATTCCATGGTATCCCGAAGAGCATAGTGAGTGATCGAGATCCATTATTCATGAGTGGATTTCGGAAGAGTTTGCAAGAGACTTTGGGAACCGAGTTGTGTTTGAGTACGGCTTATCATCCCAAACTGATGGTCAAACCAAGAGGGTTAACCGAGTTTTGGAAGATCCCCTAAGAGCTTGTGTATTGTACTTTGAGGAATCGTAGGAAGACCATCTACCTTTAGTTGAGTTTGTGCATAACAACAGCTACTAGTCGAGCATCGAGATGGAACCATACGAGGCGTTGTATGGTAGACTGTGTAATTCTCATGCATGTTGGTTAGAGACTGGAGATAAGTTGATAATTGAGCCTGAGATGATCAGAGACACATCAGACTGTATCGAGATCGTTCGGCAATGAATGAAGGCAGCCCAAGACTGCTAGAAAAATTATACCGATAAACGTTGAAAAGATTTGGAATTCGACATTGGTGACATGGTTTTCATGAGGATTTCGCCGTTGAAGAATGTTGTTCGGTTTGGAAGTAAAGGAAAGTTAACTCCAAGATTCGTTGGACCGTTTCCGATAGTCGAGCGAATTCAGAGGCTCGCGTATAGATTAAATTTACCCAAGAAGATGTCGAGTGTTTACAGTGTTTTCCATGTGTCAATTCTACGGAAGTGTGCGCATGATTCGAATGTGGTGGTATCTCCGTACGAAGTCCTGGAAGTCGAGTCCGTAGCTACAAAACCTCGTAAGCCACCTCGTTTTGTGGGGAATGACACGAAAAAAACTTAGGAGGAAGACAGTTAAGCTAGTCAAGGTGCAATTGAGTGAGGTTGGTGACGATTGTACATGGGAAACCAAAGAGAGTATGAAAATGATCCATCCAGAACTCTTCGTTCGTATGACCCATTAATGACATGTCACCTTACACCATTGTAACTTGAAGTATTCGTTAGAATTCCGTGTGCTAGGCTAAGCCTATGGATGCATGGCTTGATGAATGCTAGATTGGATGATAAATTGGTTGTCTATGGATGCTAGGCATGCAAAAATGTTTTTGGGTGATTGAGTTTGTTTGGGATTTCGAGGGCGAAATTCCTAATGGGGGAGAATGTAACGACCCGCATTTTATGTATCAAAGGATCATAGAATATTTTTATTTAATTCACTAAGGGTCGGATCATTCTCATATATTAATATGTTAGTTATGGGGATGTGAGACATGTCCATAATTTTTTATAAATTTTATTTGTGTCCATTTTGCCCCTATCAGTTTTGTACAAAGAATAACTTTCGACTCAGATCGAATCAAGTGCTGAGATAAATTTCATTGGAAAGAAAAATGGTATTTTCAATTCTGTAGAGTGGTCACAATAAAGATTTGGTTCAGCGGTTTGGGAGGAATTTCTGTTTTAGTACTACACAATTTCTGGACCGGACAACTAGTCATTAATGGGTTGATTCAGTGAGTCCCATTAATAAGCTGGTTAGATGGCTATAAATAGGGGTAGGGGCAAGGGGAATGGTTTACTTTCTTCATTTCCTATTTGGTTGGTTTTGATATTCTCCTTACTCCAATCAAATACATCTCTCCCCCATTAAAATCTTAAATCTACATTAGAAGATTGAAGATCTACATCAAGGAAGGTTATATCAACATTAAGAGAGAGTAGATCACATCGAATTGGGAGATTTGAAGACCTTTCTTTGCTATTCGGATTTGTAGATCTTTGATTTGAACTTAATTGGAAGATTTAGTGAGTGACAGACATCTCTCAAACGGACTCAATTGAGTATATGGGTTGTTCGATCTTATTTTCATCATTTCATGTTGTTTTCACCTAGATCTACATCACGATATGTATATTTTCATTCGAATCACCATAGGATCTAATCTAATAACTTAAATCGATAAATTTCTTTGTTAACTCATGTGGTATTATAAGTTAGATCCATTTATTTAATTCATTTATTGTTTATCATGAATTTGGTCAATTTCTTATGTTTGAATGATGAATAATCGTTGTGTTAATGCTTGTTGATTGGTGAAATTGAATGTTTTGCACGAGTTTTGGATTGAATTGGAGTTTTGATCGGGCAAGTTTTAGCGATGGATCGGGCGAGTTTTGGGATGGATCAGATGGTTTTTGACCATTGATCAGGCTAGTTTTGGATGGATCGGATTGGCATGGATCAAGCAAGAACCTAGCATGGATCGGGCATGTTTTTCTCAAGTATGGATCAAGATGAATTTTCAGGGATTAACATTGTTTCAGGAACACTGTAAAAAGTATGGATCAGGCTGAATTTCCAGGAATTGACAGCGTTTCCAGAAATGATTTGAATAGGATGTATCGACAATATTTTACGGGTGGATCAGGCACAGAAAAACATTGGATCGAGCAAGGATTTTTAATGGATTGGGCGTGTATTTCCAATGGATCACCCATGGGTAAACCAAAGTGATTCTGAAATGTAGTGAATGGGGAACCATAGCGTTTTTGAAACGCTGTAAAAGGAAAAAATGAAGGCTGTGGTATGTTATTCATAGCAAAGGATGAAACGCTGTGAATCAAATATCGACCAAACGATGTACGTTTTTGGTTCGACGTTGGTTGTGGCTTCGACGTGATTTCAACAAGGGATGTTCGAAGTGTTTTAAAGTATTCGTTTATAGTCGCAATGCAACGAATGTGAAGACAACTCAAGTACGATTTGAGCTCGTGGATAATGGTTGCTCGAGACGGGGTCTGAGCTTATGGGTAGTCACCGGTGAGGACGACTAGAGTTGTGAAGGCTGAGAGATTATCATTATCTTAAGTTCTAGCGAGATCAAAGCAGGGGTATAATAGGGATGCCTAAAAGACTAGTGTGACTAGTCAAGTACCCTGGGCCCATTGGATGGGTCTAGTTGTCTCGGAGAGGAAAGTGTACGTGGGACGTGCAGTAGTCTGACTAGAACTGGCTTTACCATTAGCCTTTGACGGAACGCATGACGCCAGTCATACGATTAGCAATGGTTTCAAGGAAGGATTGGCAGTGACAGACAGAGTCATGGATGTTGATTGTTTTGCTTGTATCGTCTTGCGTAGATTGTTCGGCATTGAAGGGGACATCTCTTAACTTCTTGTCTGATGTTGGTTTAGGCCTTCGGGGCTTATGGTTGGGGGATGTTGATCTCGATTAAAATGGTCTACGCAGGATAACTAGTTGCTATGTTTGTTTGTTTCCGTCTGTTTGGTTGTAAAGGCTATCACTTCAGAACTGGAGGAGATGGTTTTGGGTTTCTTCTCTGATGTGTTGGTAGATTAGTTGATTGATCTACCTATTTATCATATACTTTATTGATGATGTTAGATAGTTGTTTTATTGCTCATTAAGACTATAGTCTGACTTAAGGTTTTATGTCTCCCACTTATTACCTTGGGTTGTTCGTTCATGTGATTAATAGGCAGACTGAGTAGCAGGTGACAGGGAGTAGATCTTGATGAGGACGATGCTGCTGAGCGGCGACGAGCAGGAGGTTGGTGTATTATTTCCTACTATCTACTATTTTGTTGTTTTCCGCTGTTTGATGTACTCTCTTAGTGACTTGTAGTGAGGCATTTTGTACAGACTCTTATGGTATTCCAGCGATTTATGGATATTTCATGATGATATGAAAAAGTTTAAGATTCTCCATTACTATTATTGCCTATTGTATATGTTCTATTAAATTTTATCCTTGCGCTATGAGTTATACGAAAGGTCTTGTGTATATTATCCCACCCTGGTGTTTGTCCATAGCCATCTGGCATGTCTTTCAACGCATTATTTTTCTTGTTAAGTGCAAGGGTTATGGGCGGTCGTTACAACTGGTGTGAGTAAACTCCGACCATTGGTTTTAACTTTCAAAAATCCTTTCAAAAGAAAAGATAATCATAAGATTGATCCACACATAAACACGGATGGTGTTTACCTTACGATAACCTAAAATAATTTTGACATCAAATCCGGTGATATTATAATTGTGTCTAAATTAAATAAATAGCAATCTAGTAGAACGCTTGCATTCCACGCTCCACATAAATAGTATAAAATCAAAAACCGTAGGGCACTTATTGGAGAATGGATTTCCAACTATGACAAGGTATAGGACCTCCTTCCGATAGTGTATCTCTGGAGAGGAATACATGGGGTTCAACAAGAATGTCTTGCAACCCATCCATACATGACTGGCCACTCATTCAACTTGAGTGTACCGATCACATTATCACCAACGGTTGTGATAAACAACCATTACCGTACAACAACGATAGAATAAGAAGCAAATGAATTTTCTCTAGATCAGGTGAAAATACCCCTAATGGGAATGTCCCACTTAGCTATGTTGTCTATCTGATTTCTGTCATTTCCTAGTAGATGAGGCTTGAGATCACGATTACCTTTCAAAACAACTCATTCAAACTTTGAATGCCACATCGTCAGATCCGTCAAATCACTAATTGACGTCTACAAGTATACTTTGAGAGTTAAGCTCAGAGAAATAAATTACCCGCCACCATACTTGGTATATTTATAAAAATCAACATACGTGAGTTTTCAGCAAATACTCTGTCAGACATCCGTCCATGTATGCTATCTTGGGATTGGACAAATTGAAGGCACCATTCCATCAATCCATCTTAGGCAATTTCTACCTAGGATTACCATAATAGCCCTTGCATTTTACCCCATCTTCAATTATCTTCATTATAATTTGATTTGCAATGCTTAAGCCTTTACGAAGTGGTTTTCAAATAATAAACTTGATCCGGGCCTCTCCGTATTAACAACGAAAGTATAAATAAACCAAACTTTGATAGCCAGTGATTTAACTATCAAAGGAACTTCCATACAACCAACGATCCTATTTCCAAATGTAAATTCTATCTATTAAGCATCAAACAACATTGACCCCTTTTAAGTCAATATCTAATTAAATTATCCTTTTCCAATTTTCATATCTTTCTAGATATATTTTTTCAAACTCGTTTGGCCTCTCATATTCTTGGAAAACATTTCTAAATATTATAAAATCTTATTTTCTATATTTCAGAAAATATCACATATCACAGTTGGAAAACATTTCCATATATTCACGTGTTCTTATTTCTATATTTAGAAAAATTTACGTTATTAACATTGGGAAACATTCCCAATTGCCATTTCTTAAATTATTATTAACCAATTCTTTCCATTTTCTACGCTTAGAAAATACCTCTGATTTAATTTTGGAAAACGTTTCCAAAATCTTTTTATTTGCTTAAACCGATGATATATAAAACATCGTTGCATTAATCGTTCATTAATCATATCACTAACCAATCTCGCTACCCAACCTTAACCATTCCTCAGTCAATCATTAAGTCAATCTAGTTGGGGTATAATTACCTCTCAGACCTTAACTGAACAACATTCTTAATTTTTAAATAGTCAAAGCTCTCAACTTCATATTTCAATTAAAACATTGTTTACGCAACTCTCGGCTTCAATTTAAAAATCCACTTCTTTTACGGAAAATATTGATCATAACTAAAGCGTTATAATCCTTGTTTTTCGAAATATTTGATTTTTAAATATAACTTCTATTTATAAATTTGAGTAAATTAATTATTAATTAATAAGTAAATAATAAATAAATAAATAAATAAATCTCGATTAAAACGAAAAGTAAGAAGCACTTTCCTGAATTCGATATGGTCGAATTTCAATAAATAACTCTCTTTTTTCGAATGATTAATATTCGAACTTCGAAATAAATTTACCATTTCAGGTTGACACAAATTTCACTATACCTACACCCATTTGCAAAACGTTTTCTTTTCAAATCGTTATTCACTTTCAATAGTGAATAATATTTCTTTTATATAATCAAATCTGTTTAATTTTATAATCTCAAATTCAAATTCTATTTATAACTCTTATTTATAATTACTCATAGAAAATCTCATTTTATTCCAAACATTTATAATCTCGTTCACAATTTCCTTCATAACCGATAAGTTCAAATCCAATTACAAATATATGTTTCGAAACAGATTTCTCCTTTTCTGTATAATTTCAAACTTGAATTTATATTTTAATTTATCCCAAGATAAATATTTTACCAAATTGATAAACATTGTTTATAATCAACTTTTTGTTTTACCTATTTAAAAAAGTTTATATTTTTCAAGTCCATTTGAAATTAAATTTCTATTTTTGGTAAAATAAATTCCCCTTTTAAATCTCAAATTCTTTTTTGTATATTCGAAAATATTTTTACAGTATTTAAATACCAAAATTCTAGAGCTAGGGTAATTTCAACACAACATAATCAATCATCGATTATATATCACAGTCAATGAGAAATAGTGATATATAATTGTTAAGGAATCCAGTTGGATCCCTCCAACCTGTTTCCCTGCATCCACAGATGTTAATCAACATAAATAAAACCAAATTCATTTCAATATGAGATATCATGGTAAATAGAATCAATATTCAACCAACGATTTAATATATATAACTAATCAATCATTTCAATCAATCTATCAACCATTCATCCGAACAACCATCACCCAGTTTAAAATTGCTATACATAAATTTGAAACTCGTTTATATAAAAATATAAATGAGTCAGAGTTAGCGAGTTTACTCACATTGGTTTGCAGCTGACGATTGTTCTTTTGTTTCATTTACAATCAAACTGACATTTGATTTAATCACAAAATTCTAGTACTTCAGATCTCATCCATGTCAGTTCCATAACGTAGATCTTGTTGATATGATTCCAATGTAACTGACGGCGTTCACTTCTGTTCACAGATGAAAATAAAATAATTGTTACAAGTTTCTATATAATTAAATGTCATTAGCTACTGTAATAATTAAATTAATTATCCTTAGTTATTCATAAACCCTATCTCGTAATCTGCGTCAACACAACATAAAAATAGACATCTCGAACTCTTCCTGATTTTGCATCATTTACCTTCCTTTTAGTCAACCATACCACTACTGCATCATCTCCAAACAACAACCCCTAACAATTGCTTCGAATCTAGTCATCACCAACCTTCATATTTTCCGACCAACTGTTCCTTGCCACTACAACCATCCATCTGCACCACAAATTTACTACATTCACTTGATTCCTTCCTTCATCTCACGGCAAGAAAACCAACTTCCACATAACCTCACATTCGATGCGAACAAACAATTTGACTTGTAGCCTGTTCGTGAAAATCACCTTCCCGCATCACCTTGTTCAAAAAAAACAATTACCATAATCCAGATTTTTTTTCTTTTATCGTCTTCCTCTCCGTAACTTGGTATTGAACCACATGCACTAGCCCCCCTTTGACCACCAATCAACCGCTACTTCGACCATCATACCCGTTGCCAACCCCACCAAAAAATTTGCCATCTCACTCTCCACCTTTCAGTCCTCATCAAAAACAATTCGACGCCATCCAGGGAGTTGCGAACTCTACCACTTCAATCGCTGCTCTACAAGGTATAGGGTGTCGACTATTTAAGTAGCCGAACTTCGCAAAACCCTTACCGTCAAAACGTCCTGACACCATGAATCCTACCCCATCGTCGAAATCCCCTCTGGCCTCTCCTACATCCAATGACGACTAACGCTAGGTGCTGCTAAAGAAAAATAATCGATTAGTGCAATTTCGATCGCACCATCTAAAAGTTACCGGAGATTGAAGAATGCTTTACGCTAAATTCAAGAATACATGTTTTGGTATTTTTAGTAACTCGTTTGGTTTTTAGTTGAATTTTAATTGGCATTTTTGTTTGCTGGAAGAGAAAGTTGGTTTTTGAGGAAAGAGCAGGAGGAAACAAAGAGTAAATTGGGGAAATTAGGGATTATACGGTGGTTATTTTATAGGGGAAGGATATAATATTTTATTATTTTATTTTGTTGAATTTTACCAATCCATGCCTATCGCCAAGTCTATTCAACGTTTTAATTTCATATGATTGCATATGATATCCGTTCGAAATCAAAATGGACCTCTAGCTATATTTTGACAGTCCAGAACCAAAGAAACATGTTTCATCAAAATCGGAGTCTGTTTGAAAAAATAACATAATTTTGAATACTAAATTCGTTAATTCATTCACTTTGCTTACAAAATAATTCTGAATGGCTTAAAACTTGGAATCTTACAATAATAAAATATTTCAAAAACGATAGATCTGGTTTCATCAAATTTCGATATCGTTTGGTATAACTCCCTTTTTAATTCACAACATAGATTAATACTTGTCTATATTGCGCACGATCTTCAAAATAACTCCAATTGACCCTAAAATGGGAACCTCACAATAATTAATCACTATGGATTTTATAAAATTGGTTTCATTGAAATTGGAGATCGTTTGAAAATTGACTATTCTTAAGTTTTGTATTAAATTGAATAAATGATTAAATAAAAATCTAAGTGTTTACGATTCGTACGATCAAACGGTAATTTCAATCGATATGAAAATCGAAATCTTACGATTACTTACTAATACAGATCCAATGGCACAAGTTTCGTCGCATTCCAAGACTGTTCTCCCAGAATGATACTTTACACGCATAACGATGTCATTTGGACATCAAAAATATATGATCTTCACAAATAACATGTTGTACATATCCCGACTCTAATCGTCAATATGAATTCAACGGAATTGGTTTCGTCTCTTAATTCGATCGTTTGCTCAAGTTACATATAAAATTCTTTTTCAAATGAAATTAAATTCATTTAATTAAACGTTAGGCAAACTAGTTGCACGTTTATGATTACCGGAACCACATATGATATTGTATCATCACAAAATACATATTCCTACAATAACTTAACATTACAAATTAGATAAAACTGATTTCATTGAAAACGAAGGTCATTTGCAAAAAGGCTATTTTTAAGGCTTAAATAAATCGATAAAGATATTAATTAATTCCAAAACAATTCAATTTAATGATCATAAATTATTATTATTGTATATATCTAAATAGAACAATAAATAGCTCCAAAATAAACATTTCTGGATTTTAAACTCCATCTTTCAAATTAAAACGGTATTCAAATTATTTAAAATCAGTTTATTTATATAATAAATCATTATAATTTATAAACGATTCCATAACGACTATTTGAAAATTTATTTGGACATAACTCACAATTTCTAAGATGAAATCTCAGTTTTTTACTTTTATTAAACATATATAGACAAATAGATCCGAATGTTTCTTATTTCAACAAAATTCGACTTATATTGGATTATGTATATTCAATTTAAGTTCAAAACATAAAAATACAAACTACAGCTACGTTGCGAGCTTGTTTTTAATTTAATTATAAACTATACGTTCAAACGTCATTTTAAGTAATAAATTCCTCATAAAAATCATTTTGTATTTCCAATACAACAATAAAAACAATTTAAATGTCTTGAAATTAATGGCTAAAAATTAGGATCGTTAAACCTATCACAACTTAATTATGGAACTAGATAGGTGATTGGTTAGGCCTCCATCTCAATTGGAAATATAAATGATTTTTATATTAATATAATAATGAGGTTAGGGCTCGAAAATATAGTTTGGAATTTGATATCCGAAATGGTCAGAAAATGGAATTAAAGTATATACAAATAACTTTTGTAAAGGTGGAAACGTATTTGAAAACAATTTCGAATATAAATGGCTAGTTTAAGTTTGAAATTGATTTTGAATAGTAGATTCCATATTTGAATCTGAGTTTGGTATATAAACAATGCTTTAAACTCAAAACGATGATTTCGATGGTCTTGTATAATATGTAATTTGATTTTTGCAAAGTTTGAAGTTTAAAGGATTAATTTTTGAAAACTAGTATTATTTTATTAATATAATTATATATATTATAATATTCAATTTTAATTTAAAATTAAATTTGAAGTGGAATTTTGGAAAATATTGTTTTAAATTAGTTTATATATGTTTATAAAGGTTTATAATCATATTAGAAGTAAATCGGATGAATTTTTATCCAAAGTCATAATATGCTCTGAGTAAGACTAGTCGCGCTGCGGCAGTTCGCGAATTTCGACCATAAACTTTAAACGCTTATAACTAATGTGATTTAAATCGGATTTATGTAAAAGGAAAAACGTTAGCTTTATAATAACAATAGTTTTCAAATGAATTTTTTGAATTTCAATGTATAGATTTTAAGTTATGTTCAAATCTATTTTCAAATAAAATCGCGGTTTTGCAGTTCAGTGATCATAATTCGAAATAGATAAAAGCGGCTTTATAAAAATTATTAAAAATGTGGAAAAAAATTGGTAAGTCAAAATAAATTATTTAAAAATGAGTTGAATTGTAAAAAATATATTTTGAAATAATGTAAAGGTTATTTTGATCAAATTAGCTAATATAAACTATTTAGCAATTTTTAATATTGCCTATCCGACTCTTTTGTAATGTTGTTCTGAAATAGTATGTTTTGAAGTTTTAAACTTACTAATTATTATTCAAATCTTCAATAATCATTTTTAAATGACTAGTGAAATATTTTTGAATGTTTATAGCATTTAAACACATTGATTTTAAATCTAGTTTACCTTAAGATGAAAAGGTTTGCCAATTATTAACAAACATGGGAATGGTTGGAAGTGATCTTCGAATGTTTGACATTAATTCTGTAGATAAAACTTAGACTATTCTGGGAATTTAAAAGGTAGGTTTACCATTATTCCGCTTATAGTATTAGTTGATATGGGAATTAATACTGAACAACGAGCAGATATAATTTCTATTTAGGTCTTATAATTAATATCAAATGGTTTCGATTTAATCTTTTGATTAATGAAAAGGTTTTTAAATTTAATTAAAATGGGTATGGATAGAAATGATCTTCAGATATTTGATATGTAATTTTGTTGCATAGACATGTACTATTGAGGTATTTAAAAGATACTATATCATTAGTCCTCTTATAGTATTCTCTGATCATGAGAATTGGTATCAAATATAAGATGATATACGGTTAAAATTTTATATTTAATATCCATCGGTTTCTGTGACGACCCGTATTTTACGGTCGAATAATTTATTAATTCAATTATTTAGAATAATGGTGTAGTAATTTAAAAGGTGTTAAATTAAAATAACTATTGAATATTTAATTAAAATAATAATTAAATAATATATTTAATTCTGAAATAATCAGAATTAGCTGAAATGGCAATATGGTGTGAACTGAGCAATTCAATATATATATATATATATATATATATATAATTCAGTTCGGAATTGAATTCGAATAACGAATATATTACATAAATGACAGTTGAACGTATAATTATAATATAATTAAAATCGAGCTTGAAATGGTGCAGCAGTTCGCTATTTGGCGATTCGAACTTCAACTGAATATACATGGTCTGTTTTAAATCGGATTTCTATGAAATAAGAAATGTTCGGAGCCAATGAAGTATATTTTTCTAATAGAAGAGAAAAATCGGGATTTCATTGTGTAGATTTTGATTTATGTCCAAATCAAATTTTCGAAAAGTCCCTATGGAATTCCTTTATAATTTATAACGATTTATTTATATTTTAAATGAATTTTTCAATATAAATTGAACATCGATTCAACCGGGATTTTTGAATATCGAGTTATAAATCCAATTGGAGCCGTATGATATTCTGTTGTGAATATATACAATAATATTTATTTTTAAATATTTAATTTAATTATTTTTAAATATATTTATATATTTAAATGGGTTATTTATAGCTTTAAAAATAGCCAGTTTTGCAAACGACCTTCGTTTTCGACGAAACTAATTTTGTTGGATCAGCAATGTCAAATTATTGTTAGATTTCAAGTTTCATGATTTTTGGGGTCACTGTGTGGCCATACGGATTTTTATTGTGAAAAACAGTTAGTATTTTGATGGTTAAAAATACGTTGTGTGAGCAAACGGAGTCGGAATTTGATGAAACCAGTTTCGTTGGGTCCGTAATGTCGAACTGTAGTTGCATGTCCAGTTTCGTGATTTTTGGATGTCATGTGAGATTACAGGAATTTTAGAGGACAAATAAAAATAGCATTTGCTTAAAATTCGATATAATAATCAATTAAAAATATATTATACTTATCCTATATAACATCCTAAAATTCTCAAACCTCTTATCTCATTTCCGTGGTAAATCCTTCAGCCGCGAGGAAAAGTTAAACACAGCAAAAAAAATCCTACCTTTGAAAATCGATATCAATTCAATTAAAATCTTATAAACCATTAGATATATATATATATATTCCAACTCGTATTGAAAAGCTCTTCCATACTGTATAGTTTTTTTGAGATAGAATGAGGTAGGTTTCGTTGTACTTAAGAGCAGTGTGCGAGATGATGTGCTCGCGAGGAGTTGAAGCAGTATTGCGGATTTTGGGTTGAATTGGGGAAGAGTTGAGGTCGCTGTTGACCAGTATAGCGCGGACTTCGATGTCGGTGGAAGTCTGACGCGAGTCGAGTGAGGGTGTGCGAGTGTGATCTTACCGGAATGGGATGGTAGAGAGCGAGAAGAGAAGAGGAATGATGCAGTCAGTTTGAGAATTTGTGAAGTGGAGAATGAGTTCTAAAGGAAGAAATGTCGGACATGATTTTCAAATACTGTTGGTCGTGATTTTCATCTTGGAGAAAAATGAAATCGGTAGTGGTATGAGTTACGAAGGGTTGAAGCAGTTCTTAGGACTGGTCGGTTTTGGATTGTCGTGAAAAGGGAGATGGCCAGTAAATAACAGGTGCGAGTTCATTATTTGTTGGGTGGCAGTAAAGATTTACAGGAAGTGAATCATACTATTGATGGGTTTATGATTTAGCATGAAGTATTGGGGAGTAAAGGGATTGGTCGATGTCGGGGTTTGTTTTTGCAGTGATGAAGTTCATTTGTGAATCGGTGGAAAAATATGGCACCATGGAAGTCGCGGTTTTCCCTATAATTGAAGAACAATAGTTCACATTTGAGAAAGGGGGATCGTCACATCTTGAGGTCGTAACCGAGTTTCATGAAATTGGTTTGGGAAGGACTGTTTTGGAAGAGAAGTCTTATGGTGTTGTCAGTTTGTACAATCGTGAGGAAACAAGAGTGGGAGTGGAGTTTGAGTTTTCGGAATTGTCTGTAGATGGAGGAGCAAGGATCGCCAGTTTAATTTGGGAAGAAGGAATTACAAGGAGCGGGTTTTCTTGGGTAATTGGGCCAAGGAAGAAAAGGGTGAGGCCCGATGTTAATTTAAATAAAAGTTTAAATCTTAATGATGATAATGTATTAACTTGTAGAATACGTAACTTTGTCATACCTTATCAGAATTTCAAACGGTCAGATCTGTTGGGATCGTAGGGACGAACACTACACGGTGGAACTGATTGAGAGTGAATGGGAGCTCGTTACAATTTATAGCGAAATAAATTGTCCATCTGAATCAAGCGATGGTTATCGTTATTAACGATGATCGTCCAATGTGAGTAAAACTCACCAACTCTATCAGTTCATATTTTTATAACGTATATTTAGAACTGATAAATGATGATTGATTACTGTATGTTGTCTGTTTGGTTGAACTGCTAAGTAATTGGTTGAAATTATAGATCTGGTTATATATATATATATATATATTTATTCTGTTTAGCAGAATGTTTCATAGTGAAATGAAATTGATGTTGATTGTATTGTTTAACATCTGTGGATGCAGGGAAATAGGTCGGAGCAATCCAACTGGATTCCTCAACATTTATTTTATTGTTTTTCATATATTGAATATATGATGTGATCTATAATCTATTTTTGATTATGCATGTTTGAATAATATCGATCATTGTTGTTTGGTATTTTAGATAACGTAAGAAATACTAGGATGTAGAAAACGGGATTTTCAAAGTGTATTTTGAAAATAAATTATTTATATAAAATCAATGGATTTTATATATTGAATTGAAAAGGGAAATATTTATTTGTTAAATAAATAGAAAGATGAAAAGGGAATATTTGTAAAACTTTTACAAATAAAATAGAAAGGGAATATTTGTAAAACATTTACGAATAAAACAGAAAGAGAAATATTTGTAAAACATTTACAAATAGAATATAAAAGGAAATATTTATTTTGAAAATAAATAGAGTTATAAAAAGGAAACATTTATTTAGAAAATAAATAGAGTTATAAAAGGAATTTATTGGAAAATAAAAAGAATGTCATATAAGGAAATATTTGGCAAATGAATAGAATTTTACATCAGGAAAGTTTAGACCCGTGCTTCGCACACGGGTATAAGTGATATGGATTTAAAGCAATGATTTTAAATAGAATCTATTCTAACCGATAGATTGAGAAGATTAATTTATAAATAATATTTTATATTAACTAAATAAAATATTTATCATTAGATATATAGAATATGCAAGTCGGGACTTATATAGAGAAGTAAGAATCGATTTCACCATCGATATTTTGAAACTGAATATGGAAGTAGAGTTAATCAAAATGTGTTAACCAAAATGAGTTAAAGGAGTTAATCGAATTATAGTTAATCGATTAGAATTAGAGTTAATCGAATTGTAGTTAATCGATTAGAATTAGAGTGAGTTGAATATTAGTTAATTAAAATGGAGTTAATCGAATATAGTTTATTCGAATAGAATTAAAGGAATTAATCGAATATAGTTTATTCGAATAGTATTCGAAAGGAGTTAATTGTTTAGAGTTAATCCAATAGAGTTAATCGATTAGAGTTAATTGAATTAGAATTAATCGATTAGAGTTAATCGAATTAGAGTTAGTCGAATAGAGCTAATCATATAGAGTTAATTGAATAGAGTTAATCGAACAAGAGTTAGTCGAATATTAGTTATTCGAATAAAGTTAATTGAATTAGAGTTAGTCGGATTAGAGTTATTCGAATATAGTTTATTCGAAGAAAAGGAGTTATCGAATATAGTTATTCGAAGGGAATTAATCGAATATTGGTTATTCGAAAAGAGTTATCGAATATTGGTTATTCGAACAAGAGTTATCGAATATTGGTTATTTGAAAAGAGTAGTCGAATATTAGTTAATCGAAGAGAGTTAATTAGTTATTCGAATAAGAGTTAGTCGAATATTAGTTAATCGAAAATAAGTTAATCGAATATAGTTTATTCGAATAGAGTTAAAGGAGTTATCGAATATAGTTTATTCGAAAGGAGTTAAGTGATAAGAGTTAATGGATTAAAGTTAATCGAGTTATATTTTCGAGTTAGATATTTCAGAAGTAGGGATTATAACGCTATAGTATAATCAAATGTTTTTCAATAAAGAAGTGGATTCGTAAATAGAATCCGAGAGTTACGTAAGGAAGTTGTTAAGGATTTAAAGGGTGAACTTTGTCTGTTTCGAAGTTAAATATGTTGTTTAGTTAAGGTCTGAGAGGTAGTTATACCGCAACTTGATTGACTTCGTTTTTAACTAAGGAATGGTTAAGGTTCGACAGTGAAGATTGGTTAACTGAATTTAGTTAATGAGTTTAATGTTTCGAGTTGGCATAGCGATGTTTTATTTAAACATCTGTTAAATCCAATGAATGAGTTTTGGAAACATTTTCCAAATATATCAGATATATTTTCTAATCATAGGAAATGAAATGTTCGATGATAAGGAATACTGGAATGATAGTGATACGTGGAAAAAAGAGTTGGAAATGTTTTCCAGGGAATAGTAACGTATATTTTCTAAATTTAGAAAATAGGAAATGTTGAATATATGGAAACAGGAGATGAAAAATGAACTAAAGAGATAAATGTTAAATGATGTTTGATTGATATAATATCCATCTGGAAATGATATTGTTGTTTGCACACGTGTTTTTCTTTGATAGTTAAATCACAGACTATCAAAGTTTTGACCATTTTTCTGTCGTCAATACGGAGAGACCGATTGGATTCTTATCCAAAGAACCACTCCGAATGGGCGTTACCGTTTCAAATCAAATAGATCGAAGACAAATTGAAGACGGAGTAAAGTGCAAGGGCTATTGTATAAGTCCTAGGTGGAGATTGCCTAGGATGGGTGTACGGAATAGTGCCTTCGGTTTGTCCAGTCCCAAGACAACTTGAATGGACGAATGTTTGACAGAGTATATCTGGTAGATCACGTAAGTTGATCATTTCAAACTTATTTACGTTGGTGGCAGAGGATTTCGTTTCTCTTAGCTTATACCCAAGGTATTTTTGGGAAAATCAATTTGTGATCTAACGGTTATGACGATGTGGCATTCGAAGTAAATGGAGGAATGATCTGTTAAAAGATACGTTTTGACCTCGAGCTCATCAACTGGGAAATGACAGAAATCGGGCAGGCAGCATGTCTAAGTGGTTCGCAACCAAGTAGGGTATACTGTCACCATCTAGAGAATATTCATATTTGTTACTTCTTTTAATTCTGTATCTCCTGGGAATGGTTATGTTGGTTTACCAACTGTAAGGTGACAATATATTCGATACACTCAAGCGAAATGAGTGCTCGGTCATATGTGGCTAAGTAGCAAGATGTTCTTGTTGAACTCTCGTGTATCGCTTCTAGAGTACACTGAGTGGAAGGTGGATCCATACCTTGTCATAGTTGGAATCCATTCCCCAAATAAGAGCCCGCGGTTTTGATTGTATATTATATATGTAGAACGTTAGATGCAAGTGTTTCTACTAGATTGATATTACCTGTGTTAGACATTATTATAATATCAGAATAATATTGTTTTACTAATGATTTGGGTTATTGTAAGGTAAAACCATCCTTGATTATGAGTGGATCGGTCTTATGATTATCCTTTGTTTCAAAAGGATTTTTGAAAGTTAAATCAAATAATTTGAGTTTACTTACACCAGTCACACGAATGACCCGGAGTTTATTTTGTTTTGTTTTCCCTAAACTCTTGGGTGCCCAATTTTGTACGGGCAGTCAAGTAGTCGAGATTTACTGATACTTGAAGAGCTGGAGCAGGAGGCTTCAGAATTATATAGCTATAGTTTTTCCACTATGTTGTAAGTGCTGTACTTTGGAAATGATATGTATATTCAAGTACAGATTTATATTTCAAAGTTATGTTATGAAATATATTTATTTGTTCCGCTGTGAGATTCGTGTTTACTCTGATGTTGTATGTTCTTCTTCTTCTTCTATTCTAAGTTTCTATCTTATCTATCCTCACCCTCTAATTTCTTTCATTAACTACCGGTATTTTCGATCCTTGGATGTTCGATATGTGTTGTATATCGGATAACCAAGATCGAAAATTTCCAGGACATTACAATTTCATCCTTATTCTTGATTTCTAAAAGGATATATTACAATTTATTAATATATCTTTTGGTGTAATTTGGATTACAAATTTAAAGAGAAATATCTGGTTAAGATTAAAGAAATTTTGAATTTTAAGGAGATGAAGTTTAGATTAATAAGTTTATTAAATTAAAGGATATAAAGAACTAAGAATTGTTTTAATGAAAGGTTTTGATTAACCAAATTTAAGTGAAAGGAGACTTGATTAAAAACCGATATAATCCATAATTATTTTTAAATTGCGCCGATTATTCGGAAAGACCGGGATCAAATTTCTATCTGAAAATCATTTCAAATAATCATACGACGAAATGGAGTAAAATAATATTGAAGACAGCGATTGAAGACCAGAAATCTTCACATCCTATGGATTTCTTGTTGATGTCTCAGGTGAGTTGTTCACCCACTATGAGATCATATTATAGTAGTGGTCCGGACGTACTTGGAGGTTTTCCGGATTTGCAGTGGCTTCTCTCCTTAATTGGATGAGGAATAAAGTTCCTTCGGTTTTGTTTAGACTGGGGGCGAATTTGTATAGACGTATATATGACATTGTATTTTGTAATGTATTGGTTGATATTTGTTAAACAAATTTCTGTTGCTAGGAGAGAATATCTTCTCTTAGCTTAACACCCTTCTTTGAAACGTATGAGCTTAAAGGTGATATAATTAGTAATTTTCAATCATATGTTATGGAATGACAGTGTGCTATACCTAGTGATTGAGTTATAGATGATCAAAGCATGGTTATGTATAAGCATAGCTTTGTATAATGAGACTTCAACAAGCCTCGCATCCTACAAATGGCCAAAACAAAAAAAATGCGGCAAGGATATTGGTGTATTGTTTGCTTCTAGATAAAAAGTGTACCATGGTATGGAGCTTAGGTATAACTTATGTGGAAACTTCTATTTATGTGGTTACTGATGTCGCGGGTGCCCCGTTAAATGTTAGCAACAACCAGAAAATGGCATAATCAAATGCGATCTAAGTTACCCAATTAAGGGGTTAACCCAGCCTTGTGTTGGCAGATGACTAGTTTGGTTCTCGGAACATCCCTCTAGAGGTGTACCCATCGGATAAGGAAGTTTCTTAGCCTAGTCATTTGTTGGAAATCCATTCTCCACTATGAAACCTTACGGTTTTAGTTGTACGCATATATGTCAACATAATAGGATAGGGTGTTATGCTGACAAAGATTGATAAATTTACTTGCGAAATGATTTTTCACACTATGCGCTAATAATATTAATATCAAAGGATTTTCTATGTATTAAACATTTTTGGTTATCAGGAGAAACCTCGCCCAAGTCTGCATTTGCATTGTGTGTGTGTCACGAGATTTTATGGTAGCTTTATTTTCAAAAAAGCATTGCGAATTTTACACACTGATATTCATGAGGGATAAACCCATTATGTGATATACTGTGTGGTCTTATGATTTACCTCACTTTAAAATAAATCTAAATATAACTGTTTTAGTTTCTCGTACCGGTCCCATGATTGACCTGGAGTTTATTGTTCTTCCACCTAAACTCTAGGTGCCCATAATTTTCCACGCAAGCAGCGTGGTAGATATGGTTTGCAGATTAGTCTTGGAATCAGTTTAGAGAAGGTGCTGGATTTAGGATTAGAGATGTTATGTGGATCATTATTCTTCCGTTGAGAGTTTTATATTTTTCCACTATGTACCTTTGTACTCTGATAATCATTTTAACTCTGATGGAAAATTGTTGTTATAGAAATAAAAAGTTCTTTTATTTCTATTCCAATGTGTAAGTACCCCTAACAATATGTCTTTATGAACATTGTAAGTCAGTTTAATTATCGAGAGAAACAGGCAAAAAGGCGGATCGTTACGTTAAGGGAGTAGGTTCTGTTAGGCTAAAGATATTTGATGGAAGATTGGAAAAATTCATGGAGTTAAGCATTTTCCAGAAATTACAAAGAATATTGTTTCTACAGGACATTTGAAGGTAAAAGGCTGCAACTTTTCAATTCGATGTAGAGTTACAATTGTTTGGAAGGATAACAGAGAGGTGTTATGCGCAGAAAGAGAGCTCAACAATGTTTACAAACTACTTGGAAAAACAATGGACAATGATGCAAATTCCCATTTTGAAGTAGGCGAGAAAAATTTGTCTGAATCAAGGTGGAGCATGAAACAGAAAACTACAAAGTCCAATTCGAGATCTTAGTGGTATTACATTTTTTTTAGTTTATTAATGATATGTAGATTCAATTGGGGACATTTCATATTTAAGTGGTTTAGAGACATAATGATTTGTTTTCGGATTAAGACCTTTGTTTTCATAACGATATTTGAGATTATTTGGAGCATGCGAATATTAGTGGAGTTAGTAAGCTTCAATAGAAGTATAGCATCTAAATGGAGATTGTTCGACTTTGTGATACAATATTTCAGAATTAAATTAGATTTTGAAGATATTATGAGTCATTGTATGATTCGTATTCAAATTTATTATTCTGTTTGTAGATCTGGAAAGAATTGTGATTTATGACACAATAGATGAAAAGAAAGCAAATAGTTGAATTTTCTTAAAATTGCATTACATATAAGGATATGAAAACCATAGTAAAAGGAAGATTCCACTCTGTTAGTTTGGATGCAACATTTTATTTATTGCTATATATTGAGGATTTGAGCATCAAGTAATTTTTTATTATAAATATGTATGTGTATGGTTTATTAGAGGTTAGTTGGAAAAGTTTAAGTTTCTAAGGTCTAGTGATTGAGGTATAATTTCAATTGCTATGTTCTCATTTGTAATATTTTGGTATATATTAACAAAGGCTATTGAAAGAAATAAGAAATTTCTTTATTTTTTATCTCTTTTAAAATCTAATTTTGTAAAGATCTTAGGAAGAACTCTAACATTAACAAAAAAATGTTCTTTATAACATCGTTCTTTAGTCAATATCACAAATAAAAACAAAAATTAATATAGCAAAAGATATAACGTTATATCTAATGGGGAGTAAGTACCCTTTTCTTTTCTCTGCCTCCCTCTTTCATCTTCGATTTCTATCTCCTCCACTCTACTTTCTTCCCTCTTCTTTCTCCCTAGCTTTCCCCTCGTTTGTAATGAGGCTCTATCACTCTCCGATTATCCCCCTCCTTCAGATTTGTTTCTTCTTCTACACTGTGTTTTCATGACCCGCTGCTCCTCTTTTCAGCACTTCATTGCCTTACGCGTGGTGTCCTCTGCTATTTCCATCATCGCCTTTGTCGACGACTTCCAGGCTTACTTCACGACTTAACTTGAATCTTTTATTCTCTGACCTTTTACCTTCTAGCAATGCTAGGTATCTAAGGGGACTGCGTTGAGTTTAACTCCTCATGTTGATCAGTTTTATGTCCAGTTTTCCTCAGATTGCAATTTGGTTTTGAGCATGCTTGTTTTCAGTTTTTGTTAGTACATCTTGTGTTGTTTGATCAGCTAAGTGTTGTTCTGGCTTTGGTTGGAGTTTCGATTTGTGGAGGGTTCTGAAGAATTGACTTAAACGAGATGTGCTATAATAACCCGCCATTTGACTATGCCGAATCGAAAAACAAGTCAAACTCGAAATGTTCAGAACGACATATTGTTATTTAGCTTATAGAGTTTAAACAGAAAATACACACAGAATCACTAACATAGAACAACAACAGTATCTCACAAACGGAATTTTATTACATAAATATAAGAGTTTACAAAAATTATATTTTACAGTGGAAGATTAACATACACGTACATTTAATTTTAAAAAAAGGAAGAACGAACCAAAGCGAGTACATCTTTATGTGCTTTAAGCTTCAATAGCTGAAACTCTAGATCTACAACACTCGTATTTGACCCAAGCATTCCATGCAAAAACATAAAATATTCGAGTCAAGATTAATCTATGTTCAAGTAAATTAACTTCAGTAAAAACTGAAATAAAATGGTTTTACAAGCATTTCGAATGTATGTCCAAGTAGGAAATTTCGATTAAGATGAATAAAAATTCATAGCACATGTGTTCTAGGATATAAACAAGACCAAGGTATGCTCAAATTCAACAAGACAAAGGTACACAAGTCTTAATATTAACCCAATATAAGTTGTTACTAACCTCAGAATTTGAGTCCAATTTGTTGGCATAATAGTTATTAATAAGGTCAGAAGTAGTATGCTTTCAAGTTGACAAACTAGTGAAATATCTATCAACATGTTTCCAGGTTAAAGCGTGAAATGAACCAATCTCCTTTCTAAGGTATATGTGTTTAAACTATCAAATGATTCAGGCTTTAGGATTTTGCAAAAAAAAAGAACAAAATATAAACACGTGTACCTGGTTTACTGTACCAACATGCGTGCTCAAATTATTATACAGGGCTCATGCAAATGCCAAGGCACATGTACTAATTTGCATATTTTCAGAAGCAAAAAGGAAGAGGACTACTATGGCAAATGGTACGACTATGCAAATGCACCAAACCAAAAGTAAATCTCCTAAATCATGATGTGTTGCGATTTCAATTTAACTGCACAGGTCACCAAAATCATGGACAAGCTAGTATTACCAGACATAAAAAGTTAGTAGTATAGGAAATTTTTACTCGAATATTGCATGTGACCCAAGCTACCACGCGAATGCATGAACAAGTGACATCTATGAACGTAAATACGAATTCAAAGTAATACTAACTAGTTTAAAATTCTGAATATACATCAACTTGCAAGAATCACCGTCACACTCGTATTGGGTTTAGAATCATTCACCAAGTTAAAAGCAACATGTGGGTTAACCGATATACTTATTTCCATAGAAAAAAATGGGTGACTAACTGCCAAAGCAAAGCAACAAGTGCAAATTTTCAAACAACTTCACAGGTATGCATACTCAAAGTGCCGACAACATCCCCAAAATTATTGCAGTGAGTCAAGACATGCATATGCCTTAATGATCTACTTATTTCGTGGCGTCACTGGATAGTTCTTCTTTAAATGCCCAGTCCCATCACAGTTGAAACACTTTTTCTCTGCGTTAGGAGCTTTGCAATCCTTGGAATAATGGCCCTTCATGATAGTTAAAGCAGGTAACCTCAACCTTAGTTTTCTGCTGGCCATTCTTCCCTTGTTATTGTTGTTTCCTTTTTTCATTCCGCCTTTTTTTATTATTCCTACCACCTTGCTTCAACTCCTCCTTACTTTCGCCAATAGTTCCATATTTCTTTGGTAACAAACTCTTCTTGTTTAAAGCCTTCTCGACCAGTTCTCATATGGGTCCACGATTTGATCCACCAACTGCTCTCCAAGACACTCATCTAGTCCTGTAATAATGTTCTTGTTCTTATGATACAAAGTCTCAATATAAGAACGAGCATATTTTGATAAAGCTTCAAACTCCTTTATATACTCTGCTATTAGCCTTCATCCTTGGTTTAGCTCAACAATCTCTTAAAGAAAATTGACTCCTAAACCATATAAATAAACATTTCTTCAAACATAATCCGGAAATGATCCCAAGTAATCTAGTCCTTCAGAGTCTCAAAAGTAATGGAGGTTGTGAAAACCCGTAACTTCCCCGTAAAGGAAAGTGTCGGATAGTTCGAGAATAAGCCACAACAGAACACATACAGAAGAACGTTTCATTGTATATTACAACAATGCATCAGATTACAAGAATATACAGGGTATAAATGAATATTACACAGAAATATCAGAGATTTAAATTACATTTAAATACATAGCAGCGGAAAATAATACAATACACAACTAGAAGGAGATATACGGATACAAAGCTTTCCGGATATCGTTCCAGCTGTAAACCAGGATCCTGTGAATATAAATCTGCTAAACCCAAAACTACTAGCTGCCCGTGTCAAAATAGGGGCACCCAGAGTTTAGGTTAAAACAATAAACTCCAGGTCAGTCATGGGACTGGTGTGAGAACTAAAACAGTTATTAATTCTTTATTTTAAAGTTAGGTAAATCAAGGGACCACGCCGTATAACACGGAACGGGTTTCCTCCCAAGAATACCAGTGCATAAAACAAACAGCGCAATGCTAAATGAAGAAAAATGAAGCTGTTATAAGACCCAGGTCCTATCACACAATGCAACGCAGTCGAGGATAGGGTTTTCCCTTATAACAGCCAAAGAATGCTTAGTACGTTTAAAACAAATCATTTGATACTACTATAAGTGTATAGTGTATAAAACAACTTCAAATCATAAGTATCAATCATAGGCGACATGAGCGTCCCATGCCACTATGTCGCCATATATAGGTTTACAAATAAAACCGCAATGTCGTATTGGAAGTTGGGTTATCATTTATGGTATGAACCGAGGCTAGGGGCAAGATCCTCACCGATTTTAGACAATCTAGCCCATGTCTAGGAACAGCCGCAACTGCCCCTTGGATCGTCAGGGCCGGTCCACCGATGTGGATTATAATGCCTGAACAATACGTTTCTCCGCCCTTTGGGGCGTAAGCCTGGCCCGTCAGCCGACCAGAAGCATCGGCCGAAACCGATATCACGAGGCACCTCGCTTTTCAGCAAGTAATAATAAGCAACATCCACATGAGTCAAACTCGTCAGCCAGTTCAAGCACTGACGCCACTCCTAGCTAGAAAGAAAACGCATGTCCCCCCTGATGTCCGTCTCCCGTTTTTGATTCATACCGGGTGTGATACTCGCGAATCAACGTTACACAAAGCTACGCCACAAAGGCCATGCTTCGATCATCAACCACAAGACTTTGCTTTTCAACACAAGACTTGATCGTTTGCATCTTAGCATGCCACACAGGCAATTCACTCCATGCGATTGATATCCATCAATATATAACCCCTGAGCTCGTACGTCTCAGAGAAGGGCGTTAAGCAAGAGAATAAATTCTCCGCCGCCAAACAGATATGTATTTAATAGAGATCAATCACACGGACTAAAATCCAATGTCAGACACACAGTCCATTTACAAGTCCGTCCTGGGTCTGAACGAAACCGGAGGCACCTAGTACCCCGCATATCCATCGATCTCCAAGTACGTCTGGACGATCACTAACTGTTTCCATCTTCTTGGGTGTACAGCCCAATCAAGATCATCAGTAATCACCCAAACGACGTGAAGACCTCCGGTCTTCGACCATCTTCTTCATCTTCGACTTATCGTCGTATCAGTTATTCAGAATGGGATAAACCCGGTCTTTCCGAATAACTCGCGTATATTTTAAATAAGTGTTACACAAACACAACATACGCCTCATTCCAATTCATCAGTCACTAACAGTAAATTAATCAAGAGAATAATTCCCCAAATATTAACCCCGAAGGCCGAAACCAATATCAGATCAATATCCAGAAAACCATTCTGCTTGGCTAACCGACAATTAGTTTCTAAATTTCACATTCATAGGGAAAGGTTCCCATTAATTTTATCCAAGATAAATTCCTTGAATTTATTCTTTATTCTATTTTTGAATCTCAATTCAAACTAGTCGGGATTAGCGAACCTTACCGAAGTAATCATTTATTTTAATTTCCCCATCCCAACCTATTCATCCCATGAAGTAAAACTGGCAATACTTCATATCTAACACCACAGTGTTATCGGTAAATTCAATTACCATTTCACGTTCAAATCTAATTAAAGATTTAACTATCGCCTGGAGCAAAACTGGTGATACTCCATTTTTGATCATTTCAATCTAATTAAAGATTCATTAAAACTCCACTTAGTTTTAATCGTTAACTGGGTTAAGAATCAGTGTCATTTAAAACACAGTTCACGATAAACCCAAAATCACATTCATTAATTATCGGGTTAAAGAACGAGTGTTGTTTAAAACACTGTTCACGATAAACCCAAAAATCAATATCAATTCAATTCCAATTAAATATTATTGAATTGGTACACTTCATTAAATCTAAAATAAAAAAAAGATTTAATCTTTTCTCAACTGGGTTCAAGAACGGTGTTAATGAAGACACCATTCACGACAAACCCAAATCATATTTGATATTCAATACAAGGCCCTGAATAGAAAATATATCGACTTATATTCAATATCAAATTCTACGATTAACAAATGTCGTATTGGAAATAACGATATAAATATATATCTTTCAAATTTCCATAACAACATCCGTATAATCACGAATTCCAACATCGAAATATTCCGAAGACAATTTCGATTCAAATCCACTCCAATGCAATCATTGGAAATTCTGGTTATTTTTAAAACCCTTTTCAATTCAATTTATTTATTTAAAAATAAATAGAATTATAATTCTAGTTCAAAACTAGTTCATTTCGATAAAAATCTATTTTTATCTTTTCAAATATGGAGTTTTTCATCCCAATTTTTCCCAAATCATTTCTTATGATTTTACACAAATTATTACTATTTTTAATAATTTTATCAAGGTCCGTACAGTCGATTTCCATCAATGGCCATCGAACTGCACTTACAGCGACCTTTTTCGAATTTGATTTGGACATAATTCCAAATCCAACCGTTAGATTTCTAATTTCAAATATTCGTTAGAAAGCTCTTTTCGATACGAACCCAACGGTTCCGGTTTTAGGAGAATCCGACGGTCGGATCTCCCGTAATGTCCGTTTGAAATAAATGGTCGAAATTCACGAACTGCCGCGGCGCAGCGCGTTCTATTCAGGCCATTATATTATATGTATAATATATATAATATATATTTCGTCGATTTCTATTTAAAACGAATTATATAAATAGTTTTAAAATTCGTTTTAAAAGCGATTTCAACTTTCTTTTCAATTCAAATCAAAATTGAATTCTTCTTTATAAATTCGTTTTAAAATTCATTTCTATTCAATTCAAATTTCAATTCAATTTGAATTCATTTCAATTCGCTTTCAATTCAATTTGAATTCGTTTTCAATTCAATTCATTTCGAAATCGTTTTCAATTCATTTCATTTCGAAATCGTTTTTAATTCATTTCATTTCGAAATCGTCTTCAATTCAATTCATTTCGAAATCGTTTTCAATTCAATTCATTTCGAAATCGTTTTCAATTCAATTCATTTCGAAATCGTTTTCAATTCAATTCATTTCGAAATCGTTTTCAATTCATTTCATTTCGAAATCGTTTTCAATTCAATTCATTTCGAAATCGTTTTCAATTCAATTCATTTCGAAATCGTTTTCAATTCAATTCATTTCGAAATCGTTTTCAATTCAATTCATTTCGAAATCGTTTTCAATTCAATTCATTTCGAAATCGTTTTCAATTCAACTCATTTCAAAATCGTTTTCAATTCAATTCATTTCATTTCGAAATCGTCTTCAATTCAATTCATTTCGAAATCGTTTTAAATATCGTTCACGTCAAGATGGCGTCAAACTAATCAACACGGCTTCATGAATTTCTATTTTCAAATATTCTATTTCAAATATTTCTTTTTCAAAATAGTTGTTATTATCAAAATATTTCGTTCAACACATGACCAATCTCAATGGATGAGTACTGTCAACACATGAACCTTTATTTTATATTGATAAAGATGTAAATTTTATTACTAAAATATTTCGTTCAACACATGACCAATCTCAAGGGATGAGTACTGTCAACACATGAACCTTTATTATATATTATTCTTTATTTTTCAAATTGGAATGAGGCCCAATCAATTACCATATAAAATTAATTATATGGATTTTCATACATTACACACATATAATAGCATTGAAAAATAATCAACCATCAACCAAAGTGCACTACACTGTATAAGCATCAAATATAGATATCTAACGCTTATAACAGCCTGTCAATCGATCGATCGACATATTTAATCAATCAGGATGAGTGAACTTCATATTTCATCCCAACACCCGTGTGGGGTTTCAAACAATCAAACACAGATTTTATTTGTGCAGTTGGGCGATGTGTAAAATTTATCGACCCAATCAATGTCCTTTAAATAGGTGTACATAAACAAACCGTCTGGTTTGTAAACGAATATTTATTTATTCACATTCACGTTAAAAATTATATTTTTAACGACAAAACATTTTATTTCAACATATGAATTTGTATTCAATTCATTTATTCGATAAAATGATATTTTTATTTTTCTAACTTATTTTAGAAAATTTCGGCGGCATAACGGCACGATACTAGAAACGGGACAAGGCCTAGCCTTATCCCCGGTCTAGTGAAGGCCCACGCCATTCACACATCAATCATATCAATTTCATTTCACCAAACAATTCAAATCAACTCAAACAATCTAACTAACAACACAGCCAAACAAACAAGTCCATGGTCTGTGGACGATTGTGTCGGGTGCTACTAAGCACCGTCTGCATCCTAGTATATATATATATAACTAGAAAAATAAATTGAAAGGTGAGAAATTCTCACATATAGCTATCCTAGCTCCACGGCACTTCATTGATAGAAAACTTCATCGCTATCGCATCTTCGTTGCTGTAGCCACTACATATCTAAAAATCGAATTTTTACTTCGCTATTCAATATATAAAAAACGAATTTTTATTTCGAAGTTCAATATATAAAAATCGAATTTTTATTTCGATGTTCAATATATAAAAATCATATTTTTATTTCGAAGTTCATTATATAAAAATCATATTTTTATTTCGAAGTTCATTATATAAAAATCATATTTTTATTTCGAAGTTCATTATATAAAAATCATATTTTTATTTCGAAGTTCATTATATAAAAATCATATTTTTATTTCGAAGTTCATTATATAAAAATCATATTTTTATTTCGCTATTCAATATATAAAGATATGATTTTTACTTCGACTTTCAATATAAAAAAATCTGATTTTTACTTTTCAAAAATCTCGTCTTTCCCCTTTTTAAAATCCCAAATCTTTTTCTTTTTAAATCTCAAAATAAAATCAGTTTTTAAACCCTTTTTAAAAAAACAGTTTAAAACTTTTTTTAAAAAAACAGTTTTATAGCTTTAAAAAAAATCAGTTTTCAATCCTTATAATCGAAATTTTCAGATTAAAAATAAAAATGAAATAAAATAAAAACAACTTACTTTTACCTGCGCAGAGGGGGAGGGGGTCTTCTGTGCGCCAGCGTCGGAGGGTGGCTCAAGATCGTCGGAGGGAGTGCTGCGAGGCGTTGTAAGGCGGCAGGGGCTTTTGGGCGCCGCTGGTGATCGATCGAAGGAAGGGGAATCGGAGGAGCGGGTCTGGGAGGAGGCGCAGCTGGGCTGGGGTGGGGCGGCGTTGACGCGAGGCGGCGGTGGCGACCTCGATGGGTGGGCGACGCGATTTTAGATTTAGGTTTCCCCTTTTTTTTTCTGCTCGAATGATTCCTGAACGTGGGGGGGGGGGGGGGCAGATGAGTTAAAGAGGAAAGATAATATTTTTTTTATTTAATTGCAAAAAGTTGACTTTTGCAAACGAACTCGAAACGAGGCCCACCGCCTGTCGTCCATAGTGTTTTACCCCCATTCCGAACCCGATGGGATATGTATCGCAAGCTGAATCGACCGTTTCGATCAGTTTCCGTTGCATTTACATTTTAAATCATTATATTGAATTTTAAACGTACATTTCTAATTACCGGGGTCGCATACGAACTTTAAAAATTCCAGAAAAATATTTTCTAGCTTCGTATTGACGATACGGTCCTAACTAAACTAGTTTCGTCAAATTCTGAGACCGTTGGAAAAATGGCCAATTTCCAGTCGATTAAAATCAACTGAAACCGATCAAACGCGTTTTCCTTTGCCACGCTCACATATTGATTCGAAAAATTATGAAATTTGAAATCTAGCAATAATTTGACACTGCGGATCCAACAAAACTGGTTTCGTCGAAATCCGAGGTCATTTGCAAAATGTCCATTTTTAAGGGTCTGAATTCCATAGCGACTATTCAGAATTTTCAACTGGACATATCTTTTGATTCCCGCTATGAAATCTCGATTATTCGGATTCGTTGGAAAGATATTCACAATTAGATCCTAATGTTTTTTGTTTCACTAAAATCCGGATTGTTTTGCACCCAGTACATTCAATTGAAGTTTGAAATCGAATTATCGAACTACCGCGCCATTTTCAATTCTATTTATAATTATATATAAATATTTATATTCTAACGACGGCGTATATAATATATACGTTCTAATTCTATTCAAAATAAATTTTTCGTCGATATTATTTAAAATAATTCATTTTAAATAATCAAAATTCGCTAAAATTGCCAAAATAAAAATTTTAAACTGGCCCAGATTTTCGGGTTGTTACAGAGGTCCACCAAACCATTGCTCGCCCTTGAAGCTGCCGTGATGTGAGCTTCCTTTTCATTATATCATCTAACCCTAACTCTTTGAAGATGCGAACATAATTATCCAACCAATTTTGGACTTCAATTGTTGACTCTATACCAAGAAATGGCTTCCCACCTAGAGAAATGAAGTAAGTCCTCACACATCTTGGCGAAGTCAACAGCCCTAGGTGACATATGAGCACGAACATATACTACAGCCTCTAGAGTGGGTATCCTCCTCATGATCGATTCCATCATGGCCTCAAACATAGAAGGAAAAAAATGAGCGTAGTAGAAAAGGCTCCCGACGGACTACTCTCGCATACCACACCAGTAGTAGGCTCATGTCTAGCAGCGTTCCTTACATTTCGACGACTCATTCTTTATCTGAAACAAGAATGATCGGTCCACATCAGAGAAAGGCCGCAATGGTGCTCAAGTGCTTACTAATCTAGTATACCATATATGTAATGACCCGAATTTTTATGATTGGATATTTAAATGGGTGCATTTTTTACAGGTCCTTATTAAGTCTTAAAATTAGGCTCACATCCGGCCATAAACTTATTATAAATTAGGTCCCTATTTTTCAAAAGTAGCCCAAAAAACGAATAAAAAATACAAAAATTAATATTAAAAAAAATTATGCATTCGACCAAAAAAAATAAAAAAACACGCAAAAATAAAAAAACAGCGAAATATGCAGTTAAATATATAATATTATGCAATAATTCCAATTTCTTGCATATATATATATATATATATATATATATATATATATGCAAGTATTCCAGTGTTGCATCCGCATTTGATTTTTTTGCATATTTCTGTGCAAGTATTGCATCATTTTTGCATAAAAATATGCAATATTTCATAACAGTGCAACTCAGTTCATTTTTTATTTGCATTCAAGTGTGCTAGTAAATCTGAAACATGCACACATGTGTGCAACATATCTACAGGCAAACCGTTAGCATAATTTCCTTTATGCAATAATTGCATATATGTATGCAAGTATTGGCAATACTTGCATACATATATCCAACTATTTTTTTTCTTGGTGTGGACTTCTGGGATTATTTCCAAATTTTAGATTATTTTTTTTAATCAGCGCCGCCCTTTTTTCTGGAAGAAAATGAAGGAGGCGAAACCAAATAAGCATGAGGCGGAACCAAAAATGTAGGAAGCGGATCCACAAAAAAAAGAGGCAGCCATTCAAAAATGGGGGCAGAAATGTATTTAAAACATGGGAGGGATGTGAGTTACATTAAGTTTCAAAATAGGGATGTGTCCCTAATTTTCACTATTTAAATATTGATCGTTAATTATTCGATTGACGGTTCCAAAACGGGGGATTTCCACGAACAATCGAACTAGGTCAATACTTTTGCGCACGAGGTCAGAATTGGATGTTACTTCTTCCACTGGACTCGTATGGATGAGGTCTATGCTTTAGAGATTGTTTGAATTGATTTGGTTAAGGTGAGTGATATTATCTCTCATTGGACTGTATTTGTTTACATAGTATCGATTCGATGCTTTAAACTGTTTACTAATCATAAAATGTAATATTTAAGATAGTTAAACCTAGTAAGTAATAAATAAAAAGATTTAATAGCGATTTAAGTAGATTTATCCTGATTATCTCATTTTTACCTGATTGAGCGTTATTATGTGCTACTTACCCATTTACGCGATATAATGCACTATTTTGATTGCATTATTAGACCTAGGTTATTTGGACACTTATTTCACCTTGGTTGTTATATAGGTTCTATTCGATGTATTGCTGCTATTATGGATGCTTATATGCTATTCTAGGAATTTGGATGATTATTGATTGCATGGTTGAAGTGTTTGCTTAGTTTAGATTAAAACGCCATTCGAAAGCTATATGGCATTAGGAAATATTTCGATCATTAGAGTTTGGGGTGTTTATCGATCGAATTCACACGTTGATGTGTATCGATTAAATGCACAAGAATGGTTGACTTGAATGGGCAATATATATTCTCGAAGGAGCTTATGAGCACATGTATGGACTCGACGACGAAGCAACATCGAAGCTAGGCGTCGGATGCGAAAATAAGGCGAAACTGGAGCTTGATGGCCGATCCAAAGATGGAAGTCAGACCTGATGACAAGTTGGACTTGGCGACGCGCTGGACTTTGCAACGAACGCTGGACATTTTCGTTGAATGTGTATTTAACCAATTTTGGTTAGATAAGTGATTTGAGTAGTCGTTATTGATTATTAGGAAGTAGTCGATGTTGATTACTATTGTTATTTACAATTTTGGTCAATTCGACATGAACGATGGTGCGACTTCGAAGGGCAGGACATGGTGGTTCATTCGATAACGATTTTGATACGATGGCGCTTCGATTGTGGCATTGGCTTGAGGAAAAGATGTGATGCTTCTATGCGATGATGCATCATTTAACAACGATGATTATAGGATGGGAAGCAAGGCTGCTATGATAGATAGTTTTCTCCAAGATATAGAAAAGACTACAATAAGTCATATTGATGTGACTGTGGGAGAAAGAGAGTGACATGAGTCATAGGATGATATCCTACGACAAATGATGATCATTGGAGATAGTTCCCACATTGAGATGACTTTAGACAGGAGTTTTACGGATAGTCCAGAGATGATTCTTCCGCTAAGAACATGTGCAAAGGAGTTATTGGTATTCGTGATTTTGGTACACCTTTGAGAGAGGGACGAGGACGGGATCAGAGTCAATTGATGTTTTCTACCTAATCGACCTAGACTTTAGAGCCTGTTGAGGTTTTGGACAGGGTAAGGTAAAGGACTGTAGACCAGGGTAGTTGGTCATAGCGAAAGTTGGGAGGAGTCCATGGCAGTTGGATCCACTGACGTCTCGATGGATTTGGTAACCCAAATACCGAGTCCAATACGCTTTACGCACTGAGTGAGTGAATATGAGGATGGTTGATGAATGCTACGGTTGTTTACAAGTTTATCACCATTTAGTGTTTAAGCATCTATTATGCACTACTTACATGATATTTATCATAATATAGCATATATCGACCGTTATGTGCTAACACAGTGGATGCAAGGACAAGACAGATATGATTCTCCATGCCTTCCATATCGTTTTTACTATTACGACTTTTACAACATTTTAAGATTTTTTTTATCGCTCACACTACACTTTTGTTTGACCCAAGGTTTTATTTCCCTCTTATTGCCTTGGGTGCTCATTGATGATGATGATGACGAGAGACTAAGTGATAAGTACAAGTATTACTTGGAGCTTCACAGGTGGATAAGCAGGAGGTGACATCTTTCCTATTGTACTTTTATTATTATTTTTTATTCCATTGTATAGCATTGTGGAGCCTTGACAGTGTTATGTATTCATGTTAAAGACTGTTTACCAATTGGGTTTATTTATCATGTATAAACTTTATTACCGTTATGTATAATTGTATGAGCCTTTATACTATGATTACCTGGTTTACATAGTTATTACTGTCTCTTATGTTTTATACTCATGAGTTGACTATTATATGTTATCTGATGCGCTGTGAGATATATAACATGTTTTGTGGTTTCATTTACGTTCTATTTCCTTCTTTCTTTTCTATTCCCTTCTCTTCTTTCTTCTTTTTCTCCCCTTCTATTATTTCTTTCTCTTGACGATCTCTTTACATCGATCAGGTGTTTGTACAATGCAGATTTTTATTTCTGAGTGTTGGCGGTGTATGGAGGGTCATTACGTTTGATATAGAGCTTTGGTTGCATTATTTAACCTAAGCAGTACTGAATTTGAGAGTTAACATACATGAGAGAGTGCGTATTTGCATATACTTTGGTTTTCGAATCTATATACTATTAGTATATATAACATAGGTTGTTTTTCACACAAGTGCCATTGGAATAATTTTCTCTTTTAGCGACTGATCTTCCTATCTGAGACGATCAAGTGAACAAGAAATACTTCCAACTACTCCACCTATGGAGTTGAGAGTCGAACAGAATCTAGAATTACGAGCTTCAATTTATAATTTTGTTTTCAGTAATGGTACGATCCATTATTTAGGATACCCTAGAATCTCTATTTATCTTTGGCGCTCAAATGCATTGAGTCGGCTATGCCGCATTGTACGGATGCTTATGTATCCATATAGCATATCATTCCTTAGAACAAAATCGACTGCGGTGGAGTGAGAATTGTTTGGGTTCTTGCTATGGTTTCCCTTACTGACTTGGATTTGAGATGTTAGCAAATTAGGAGTTTACTCCTAAGAGACTCCATGGTTGGGCCTGAATTGGTCAAGAGTATTTATCGTTTCGAGTCCTCAAAATCAATTCGCTCGAGACCAATTCATGATTTACTTCGAAGACGTTTGTATCTACTTCTTATCAGTGAATAAGAAAATTGTCAATTTAGACGATGTGTTTGTGTTGGAGAGTGTAATCGAATTCGGTGTGATATCATAGTACTATTTATCCCACTTTATCACTCCAAAGTTTGGTTCTTGTGGTCGACCTATGAGATTGATCGGAGGGTGATTATTCCTTCCCAAGGGAATGTTCATTGGAGAAGTCGATCAAGAAAGCTTGCGATGTTTGAGATTGCGCTTGATATAAAAGGTCATCCTATTTTGTCGAGAAAAATTGTGTAGAAATATATGTTGATTGTTGTTCCTGTTTCGTCGAGTCCTCCCTCTATGAAGTGGAATAATGTTGTCATCATCCAATATATGTTTCCATTAATGGTGTTTCCGTATGAGCTTTAGTTTGGCAATAAGATTTCATCATTCCATTTGATCGTGTGATTTGATGGAATCGTGAATTGATTTGTCTCCCTTGATTGCAACTTACCGTGTTGAGGGCTCAGTTAGATTATATATGTTTGTAACATCCCGTATTTGGTTATCAGAACTTAATACTATGGGTGATTGCAACATCCATAGTGATTAATTTTAGGTCCCAAGGTGGCGGACTATTATGACATAGTTAATCTATACTTGGCATTATACTAGTTTCTTCAACTTAAAATCATCGAGTCATGGTTGCATGTTTTCTACATTGTTTCTTGTTGTTGATTGTTCAGCTTAATCAGACTAAATATTTAAGTTAAGTAGTTCAGTTACTAGGAGGATATGGAATATAGGTGGTAGTGAGAGGTTGTTTATGATGATAATGGGACAGGACAAGCTCTTCAGTAGTGAGTCGTCTTCTATTTAGTGATAGTGGGTTAAGACTTAGATCTTTAGTAGTGAATCACTTATGATCGGACGATAGCGGGCTGAGACAGATCTTTAGTAACGAGTTGTTATCTGAGCTTGTTGCTTAAAAGTATTCAGATACATTCGATGAGGTGACCAAATTGCCATCATGCCTGCATCGAGTTCATATCGATATAGTTATGGATGTTCTTTTAGTTGGTAATACTTAGGGGATTTAACCAATTATGAGTGTTGGTTGGTGTACGCCGATTACAACATTTTACATGTTGCTTTGACCTTGATTGGTTGGTTGTGTCTTTCAGGCTAACCAACGAGTCAACATATTTTGTTGATCTCTTGGATCGTGTTCCGAGACATCACTTGAAGGAGTTGCACTTGTGCTATTTGACTTTATTTTTGTTTTCCAATAGACGAAAAGAAAGCATAAGTCAAGAGTCAACGTGTTATAGTTGTTGAGAAAGCAACATTTGTTGGTTAGTTTGTTGGAGTTTCACTTTCACTAAGGAAAGTGGAGTGTATAGGTCACATTTTTTCAAGTAGGATATCGCTATGAGTCCTACGAGAGTTGGATGGTTTGGAAGCTGGGATTAACCCATTGGTGTGTTGACTTCCCTTTCGAGCAAAATAAGAGGTCGATAGTACTCACTTGGTTTAAGTGTGGCTTGTTTCTGAATGAAAGGTAACCAAAACTGTGTGTGGAGTAGTCGAATCCCGATTCAGAGTCGATATCGATAGAGTTTGTTTTAGTGAGTTGGAGAAACTCCTTATTGGTAAGGGCTTTAGGGTGGTTGTTGATGTTACATCATCGAGATTTCTCTTTCTTGTGACGTATCTCGACATTTGCTAGCAGCAATGGTTGGAATTCATGGCCTCCTATGTGTTTTCCATTTGGTACATTTTTGTGATTTTTCCCCATGTATGGGTTGCCACTTTTGGGCTTTTGTTTTCTATTGTTGGGATGAGCCTTGCATGGTTATTTGGGGAGTTTCTTAATCAAACCGTACAAGGGAGGTGCTGCTGAAATTTTTCGTGAATTTTTCCAAATTTAGAAAGAAATTCAATACGCGTTGATATGTTGAATTGTCTTCCAAGTAATAAGTTATCACTTTTATTTTCTGAAATCTATTGCTTTGGAAAATAAGTGTACAATTTGGATGTTTTGCTTAGTTGCATTAATCTCGAATTTGATTGTGTTTGTACTTAATTTTGTGAATGTTGTTTCCATGCAAAATTCTGAGTCTATTTCCTTTGTTATAAGCGCTTCAATAGTTGTTTGGAGCGTTAAGTGATAGTTTATCTTGTGTCATCACTTGCCCGAGAGTGTTAGGTTGTGTTGTTTTGTCCTTGAAGATTTCATGGGAAAATTCTTTAATGGGAAAAGAATGTAATGACCCAGATTTTTAAAATTGAATATTAAAAATTTTATTTAAATATTGATCATTAATAATTCGATTGATGGCTCCAATAAAGGGGTTTTCCACTAGCAATCAAATTAGGACTTAGGACTAGTTTCACCGAGTTCATATGGTTTGTTATGGGAATAAAAAGTACAAGAATCGCGATATTTTGAGATCGAGAGATTTTAGGGTCAAAACCGCCTCAAAATACGCATAAAATTATCATTTTGGGAAATAATACCAGATTTTGACGAATCTTGTACCATCAGAACTGTATTATTGCAATTGTGCATGTATTCGAGTTTCGTAGCATTTGGATAGGTTGTTTGATCGGTGTTAGCTAAAACGTACGTTGATTTCTTTTTGAATTTGAAATTCAAAAGAGATGAAATTAATAAAAATATACTATCCAACAATACGGTAACGAGCCTAAACCCGTGTCCCCTCTTCACAAAATTACTATTCCATTCTCCGTAAATGGTCGCCTCTTGTTATTTCTTTAAAAAAATCGAATCCTCCCCACTTCGCTAACAATCATGAATCATACATCGTTGAACTCCTATGGCCAAGGGCTTCACGCCCATATAGGTCTTGTCACGACTGGTGTTGGTCTTGTCAGGTCCTTTAGAACTAGGGCTTAGATTTTTACAATGTATGATCATCGTTAGGGGTGGTGGACAGTCATACCCTTTCAGGAAAAGATTTAAATGAATAAACACATCGTTTGAAAATTGAAATTTGAAAATAAAGGTAACCATAATGACGTAGAGGGTAGGGGATGTCGACATACCTTAGAAATATTTGAAAATAAAGTCTTTTGAAACAATGTAAATGGTAATTAAATAATAAAGGAAATTCTAGAGTTTAAACAAACTATTTTCTTATACATTTTAGTAGTATAATATGATAAGAATATAAATTAAAAATATATATTTATAATCCATAAAATTGATATGCTAAATATAAAACTCTAAATATAAATATAGAAAATTTTAAACTTAATATATATAATTATAGATATGAATTTAAAAGATAATAATATTAATACTTAAGTAAACACATATAATTACAACTAAAATATATGTAAGAAAATCTAAAATATTTAAATTAGGAGTTAGATTTAAAATTCAAGAAATAAATTTACATATTAAAAGATGTATCTTTTGAACAGGAAGTAATTTTGAAATCAATTTAAAAATAAAAGTTTAAGACTATTTTAAAATATTATAAGGATAAAACGGTGAAAAAAATTGGAATAATAATTTAAGTGTCGTTATGGAGTTTTAACAAAAATTCTAGACTCTATTACTTATCTTGAAATCTTGAACTCTTGTTATTCATGGGTCTTTAATCTTGAACTCATCTTCTTTGTAATCTTGAATCTTTAAATTGTACAGTCTTCAAATCAATACCTGCATAAGTTACCTGCATATATTTCTTTATAATAGAGTAAGTATATATCTTATAATAATAATAGTTAAAAAAGGTTATTGTCATTAAAATCATTATCATCATCATCTCAGTCCCTAACATATGGCATCAGGTAAAGGAAGGATAGGCACACCTACGGCCGAAGCTAGGGTAACTCGGTGACTGTTTGGGTAGTCCGACATTTCGGGTTTGTCATGAATTTCCTATAGCTCAGCTTGGACGCATTTTGATCCACGACTGGGTGCTCGAGTTAATGGGTTCGCACAAATCGAGTTTTGGGTGAGCAATACAACAACGTTATCAGATCTAGTTTTCGCTGATCAGATTGATGCACGCGTTTTGGACATGTGATGTGCATGGCTACAGGGAGTTTGGGAAAGGAGGAAGAAAGTTAAGTGTTAATTAAGTAATTAGTTTAAGTTAATTATATAATTAAGTGTTAAAACTTATATCTTGTATATCTGTTGCGTATGAGTCAGAATTGGACGTTGTTTCTTCCGTTGGACTCGTAAGGACGAACTCTATGCATTAGAGCTTGTTTGGGCCGATTTGGTTGAGGTGAGTGATATTATCTCTCACTGGGCTGTATTTGTTTATATAATATAGATTTTAAGTTTTAAACTATTCTCTAATTATATAACGTAGTATTTAGGATAATTGAACCTAGTAAGTAATAAATAAAAAGATTAAATAGTGATTTAAATAGATTTATCTTGATTGTCATATTTTTACCCGATTGTGTGCTATTATGTGTACCCATTCTATTACGCGCTATTTTGACTACATAGTTGGACATAGGTAATTCGGCACCTTGCTTGCTATAGATAGATTCTATTTGATGTATTGCTACCATTATGGATGTTTGCATGCTAATTTAGGAATTTGGATGAGTATTGATTGCACGGCTGAAAAGTTTTATTTGTTTAGATTAAAACGCGGTTCCGGCGATCTAGTATTAGGAAATATTTCGTTCTTTAGAATTTTGGGGGCTTATTAATTGAATGCACACATTTTTATATGTCGGTTGAAAGCAGAAGGATGGTAGACTTAAATAGATGAGATATATTCTCGAAGAAGCTTCAGAGAGCATAGATGGACTTGACGGTGGAGCAACATTGGAGCTTGATGACAGATTCAAAGGAGGGGTGACAGTGGAGCTTGTTGGATGATCCGAAGAAAAAAGATGGACTAGAATTTGATTTGGCAATGAACTAGACTTTGCAACGAATGCTGGACATTTTTCCTAGATGCATATTTGAGCAATTTTGGTTAGATAGGTAATCCGAGTGGTCATTATCAATTCCGAGGAAGTAGTCGATGTCTATTACTATTATTATTGGCCATTTTGGTCAATTTGACATGAACGATGGTGTGATTTTTAGGAGCATGATATGATGTTTTGTTCGATGGATATTTCGATACGACGGCTCTTCGATCAGCGACTTTGGCTTGAGGCAAGGATGTGGTGCTTCTACGCGGTGATGTGTCATTCGATGACGATGATTCCAAGATTGTGAGCAAGGTTGCTACGATGGATAGTTTTCTATGAGATGTAGAAAAGACGACATAAGTCATACTGAGGTGATTGTCAGAGAGATAGAGATGGGAGACACAGAATGATATCCTACGATAAATGATGATCATCGGGGATAGTTCCCACATTGGTATGACTTCAGGCGGAAGTCTTATGGATAGTATAGAGATGATTCTTCTACGGAGAATGTGTGCAAAGGAGTTGTTAGTATTCGTGACTTTGGTACATCTTTGAGAGAGTTGCACAAGGATGGGATCAGAGTCAGTTGACGTTTTCAACCTGATCGGCTGACCCAAGAGCCTGTTGACATTTTGGACTGGGTAGGGCTAGAGGCTATAGACCAGGGCAATTGGTCATTGCGATAGTTGGCAGAGTCCAAGGTAGTTAGACCTGCTGGTGTCTCGATGGATTTGGTGATCGAAGTATCATATGCATAAAGCACCGAGTGAGTGAATGTGAAATGGTTGATGGATGTTATGGTTGTTTACCTGTTTATCACCATTTAGTATCTAGACATCTATCATACATTACTTATATGATGTTTATCATAGTGCAGCATATACCAATTATTATGTGCTAACTGCGTGCATGCAGGGGCAGGAGAGGTATGATTCTCCATACCCTTCATGCCGTATACACTCCTACAATTCTTACAACATTTTGAGATTTATTTATCGTTTACACCAGACTTTTTCTGACCTAAGGTTTTATTTTCCTCTTATTACCTTGGATGCTGATTGACGATGTTGACGAGCTGACTCAGTGACAAATACGAGTATTGCTTGGAGCTTCGCAGGTGGATTAGCAGGAGGTGACATATTTCCTATTATACTTTCATTATTATTATTATATATTCCATTGTATAGCACTGTGGAGCCTTGACATTGTTATGTATTCTTGTTAGAGACAGTTTACCAGTTGGGTTTATTTATCATGTATAAACTCTATTACTATTTTGTATAACTGTATGAGCCTGTATGCTCTAATTACCTGGTTTATGTAGTTATAACTGTCTCGCTTGTTTAATACTTGCGATTTGACTATTATATGTTATACGATGTGCTGTTAGATATACAACAGGTATGTGGTTGTGTTCATGTTTTGTTTCCTTCTTTCTATTCTATTTCCTTATCTTCTTTCTTATTTTTCTTCCTTTCTACTATATATCTCTCTTGACGATCGCTTTACATTATTGGGTGCTTGTATAAGGCAAATTATTAGTTTTGAGTACCAGTGGTGTATGGAAGGTTATCACTATATATATATATATATATATATATATATATATTATAATATAGTTATCATCCAATATAAAATTACAAGTACGTCTCTCATACGCCTTTATACTCGCAAACTTTGGGTAAAACTGATTAACCAAAGCTCTAATACCAAGTGTGACGACTGCCCCATACCTCCTACACTATCTATAGGAAAAAGTACGCTGCATGACGTGCTGGACCAATTTAGGATGATCATTAAGGAAAATATATCGAAATAGAATCAGTCGTATAACTTACAGCGCATGAATAACATATAACAATAAAATATACCACATGTTATAGTAGTGAAGCATAACAAAGCAGGAAATCTCATCTCCATAAAGATCCCAAAATATCAAGTATAACACATCTCAAACTATGAATATCTGAATACATCATGCCACATTGCATCCTTCATTAGATTCTATAATAAGCAGAAACAACGGAAATCGTCCAAATAGCTATATAGTAAGAAAAATAGTATTCAACCTCCAGCTCATAATCGCACAACTTCATCGTCACCAAATTTGTAACCTGCTACTTAGTCTGCTCATCAGCATCTTTGATGAGCACCAAAGGTAATAAAAGGGAATATAAAACCTTGAGTCAGAAAAAGTTTGGTTTAAGGGATAAATAACTAATAATAGCTACATAGTATAATATGATAATAGACAGTTCAGGTCTCAGTTGAGTTGTCCCTGCAACCAAAGAGTTGACACATAATAATCTCATTACAATATGCTACACAAACACACAGAATGGACACAAGTCAGAATAGGATTCCCAATCCCTCTTCTCTTTAATATCCTACAGTAATATCTACTTAGAGAAATATAAGAGAAATTACATGCGAGAACCCATATAGCATCCATAACAAGCAATAACCTAGCTATCACCAACTAAGCCTTGAATACATCGATATCGAATGACTTGTCGTTTCCATTTGTCAAGGGCTAATAGACAAATCTTGGTTATAGTCGGACTACCGTACGTCCCACATATGTTTGCATTCCAAAGGCAACTAGATCACTTCCCAATGCGATTCAAGGTAATCAGTCCCCCAGATACTGATAGTCATCCCCACGATATCATTGTTTCGAGTCCGGTAGAATCCTTTGCACTAGTGATTATTCCTTGGCGCTTCCAATCACATAAGCCTTACACGACTCCATCTCTTAGCTCGAGTCCCACTCGAGTTAATCCATTATCTGGCAGTGTCATTCCACTTTGAGCTACTCATAATTTTCGACTTCGACCACTCTTGCTTAAGCTCACAATCGAAGAACAAATAGTACTTTGATGATAAATTCCACCCTGTAGATGCTATTAACTAACGGAGACCACCATAATGCTTTTGAAGACCATTCTTTCTCGCCCTAGGACCACCGACCCCAGACCATCATCCATGATGGATCAATACTGGTCCATAGGTTATGAACCGTGTCGGTCTGAAACACCCCACCTCCGTTAAGGTCACTCAGAAAGGGAATGCCTTAATTTTGGTGGAGGTTTATAAGTAAAAGCCATAGATAAACTCAAGACAGATATAAATACACATATTTTAAACAGCGGAATCCAAACAGACTTTTCATTTCATTAATACGTGTTCAAAACATAACATTCCATAATTGTCTCAAAATACTTCCATCATTACAACCTCATAACTATCTTGATTATTAAAGAAGCATAAAGCATAAATAAAGTGACAAAAATCCCCAAAGTGATATCCAAAGCCATTATCCGAGCAGAAGAGATCCAAATCATACATCTACGTTCTTGGAGCTTGTACAGAGCCTGACTGAGCTGAGCTGTTTCCTCCCTGTGGACCTGGCGGGGGGAATGAAAGAAAAGAAGACGAAAAGAAAATAGGGTCAGACATAAAGCCTGAGTAAATCTAGTAACTCTTCAGTATGTGAATAAGAAAAGGGCATGATAGATATATACTGAAAATAGGATGGTGTCACAAGCTAAGGAAGTGTCGAATGTACTATCGCACCCATACTATATCTCTGCATCTACTTGAGTTTATTCTAACTGGCACCCCATGGTGAGGGTGAAGTGATCCCCATCTTTATTTAAAGATCGGCTCCTACTCGCATTAACATGTGTCATATGGCCCCCAAGAATTGTAGATACCTATGCTGGTCCCACCATGGGGTGTATCAAGACCCATGGTGGCGGCCCCGACACAAATTCTAGAAGGCATAGGTTATACTACTGGTGTCCCCAGTGCCCCGGTTGTCTGCTCCGGAGTGTGTGCACGCCCGCACCCCGTTAGACCTGCACTGTGCACCCACCACCGTCGTTTGACCGCTTACAATCAGCCCAGTAATCGTGCCCCACCCTGCCTAGTTTCAGGGTACCGTTGATACCTAACTTGGGTTACTGCTGAAACGGGTCCCTCGTAACCAGGATTTTCTAGTTAAACATGTTAAGTGGTTAAGTGTCTGTATTTACCTAACCCCACCCATCAATTATTGTTAACATGTTGAATTTGGTTAAGTGTTATAGTTGACTTAACCCTACCATCTGTCCTTAGCCTCTTAGGAGCACCAGACCACTCACATTAGACAGATATTGCTACGGTTACTGGATGTGCCGGTCGGTTCCGGGCAGGTTTACACCGTAGCTCAGTCTAACCTCGGGTTCTTATTGGGCTCAATGCTTAATCACCCACATTGGATAGGTATTGTTGTGACTACTGGACAGCCGGGCGGGTCCGGGCAGGTTTACATCACAACTCAATCCAACCTCGGGTTAAGCATATCGTGTTTTCTAAATTTACATATTTTATTACTTCTCAATTATATATGTAAATGTCATATCTTTTATTTTTGGGTATAACAATTCATACCTCTTTAAATGTCATTGTCGTTGGAATGTGCCAAACATACCAACATATATTTTCATGTTTTACACCCAACGTTATTACCCCCATTTATAAGTTCGCAACGTTATAACAAATGTTGGGCTCGACACAATTCAGCCCAACCTTATAAGCGTAAGAAAAGGGGAAATCAAGAACATGTAATATTTTACAACATATAAGGGTGTGTGGCGCATGAACTTGCAATTTAGTGATACTAACATAAATGATGGGTCATGTGAACTTGCATTCAAATCAAAGTATAACTAAGTAGGTAGCATATGAGATGGCATAGTTTGGGCTAATACAAACTTGTGTTTAAACATGTTTAATTTGGCATAATGTCAAACACGAAACTAGCATGATGTATATTCACCAAAATGTACAATTTTAACATCTAATCATATAGCCTATGAACTTGCAAAGTTTATGATACATAGATCCAATTATACTTGCAAATAAACATAATCTTGCATAGTTTATGAAACATAGATCCAATTATACTTGCAAATAAACATAATCTTGCATAGTTTATGAAACATAGATCTAATTATACTTGCAAATAAACATAAGAATGATATCATAGGTTTTGGATCATGTAGGCATAAAAGGTCTATAATATGTTTACATAAATTCTAACTTAGACTAAGGGAATATACATAGTCCATGCCATCGCCATATACATAAAATGATCAAATTCTAATTTTTGCCACAAACTTGCAAGTGCCATTATTTTCATATACAATTGTTCAATAGGTTTGCATCAATCAATTTATGCCACAAACTTCAATACACAAGTCGTGATAGAACCATCACAACACATAGAATTTATACAACACAATAACACAATTCTATTTTCATTCACATCGAATCACATCACAACTTTTATTCATATTTTGAAAGGTTACTATACTTACAACGAATGCAGAATCTTGAATTCTGGATTCTGAATTTTGAAACTGAGATGCGCTCCTTTGGGTAGACTAACGTTGCGTTGATTAATTTTGATTAAACTTTTATCTTCTTCTTAGTTTGATTCGTCTCTAAGCTTTAGTGTTGGCTTGTCTCTAGGCTTTCTAATTGGCGGCCATTCCTAGTTCCTTTCCAGCAGCATGACGGCTTTTGTATTCTATTATTTGTGTGAGTTTAGGGTTATATTTGAGTTGTATTTATAGAATTTCAATCTAATTAGAGCCGTCAATGAAGCTAGAGTGAATCCAGACCATCCATCTCAAGAGAAGCCAATCAGAAAGTGACATGTAGGCCCTAGTGACTCAGCCAAGCCTCAAAATTCGACCAGACCCTGATCAGGCCAGCCAGGACCTGACCAGCAGGTCATTCTGTCCTGGGCGCATTTGGCAGGTGCGCCAGGCTAAAAATGTACTGGCGAACTTCCCAAGTGCGCCAGTTCAACTTTGTTCTGGCGCACTTCCCAAGTGCGCCAGTGCATTCTGACCCGTTTTCTGGTTTTTCTGCCCAACTTCGTTCGTCCATATCTTCTTCATACGATATCCGTTATACACAAACTTGGACTCTATCTCAAGCAGAATTTCGAGACGAACACAATGGCGTAACCCATTTCCCATGATTTCATCATTTATAATTAATTATACTTTAATTTGTGAAGCTTAGCGTTATAGAATTCATGGGGTGTTACACGGTCTATCCACTTAACCAATTTTTGGCTAAATGTTGGATCATTACACTTCCCTCCTTGAGTACTTCCCTCCAGTCCAATTTCGTAACAAACTTCTTCCCAAAACACTTCCTATCAGTTCATCGATGAGTATTCGAGTGTTGATACTTCGACCCATCTAATGATCACCAAAATTTGCACATGATTTGCTAAGGACCCTCCGAAGTCACACACAAAGCTTTGACCTTCCACGAGCAACCACGATGGATCAGTACCGATCCATATGCTATGGACTGATACTGGTCCATACACTTAGTGTATTTTTGCATGAAAATTTTCCAGCACCATCCCGACCTCCTTCAGAGCTCCTTCGCCGAGTTTTTTCCAAACCCTGTCATTTGAGCCACCGATTCATTCTATTTTTTGATTTTAAGTCCTATGATACACAATTCTAAATGACCAAATTAAGCATAATCACAAATTCAATCAATCAAACAGCAATTCATTCTATTTTAGATATGAACATTCATATAAACAACAACATATATGTCATATTACAAAAATCATAGATCTAGCATAATTATGTTCTAAACATACGTTAAACATAATGGATCTAATAATTTACAGTTCATATGGTCAAATTAAATAATCCTAGGGCGTCTAAATCTGGATTAACCGTATATGATCAGATTTAGGGTGAAATTAGCATATAAGATATAATATAATCCTAATTAACATATATAATCTGTAGTAACTACGTGAGAGATATCTATCACTCACCAAAATCCAGATCTGATGCAAGTATTAAAAAACCAAATTTAGGAAGTAAAGAGATCATGTGAATCTAATGAGAAGAAATAAGATTGAAACCCTTTTGATGCAAATCTGGCCTTTCAACGTGCTTTAGAATGATTGATGTAAGAAAATTAGGGTTTTAGGGATTTGTTAAACTACAGATTTACAAACGCTCAACCAAACGTTTAAAATGAAGATGAACCCTAATTCTCTCCTCAAACCCCTCTATATATAACTATAGGTCAGTAGCCTGATAGGCTCACTAATCAGCCCTTTAGCAGCTAATTAGCTAGGCCAGCATAAACTAAAATTTAAAACAACGATTTCTCTTAAACCACTAGATCAAATATTTAATGTGATCACTCTCCAGAATGGCCAACCACCATCCCGATTCAATGAGACCAATTTCATCACTTAATTCGGCCCCTAGCTAAAGTTTTAGCCAAAACAACAAGTCATAGGGGTAAAATGGTCACAAACGACATGGTAAAAATCTTGGGAATGTCTCACATCCCCATAAACGACATATTAAAATATGAGAATGATGCGACCACTGAAGAATTAAATAAAATTATTTTATGATCCTCCGATACGTAAAATACGGGTTTTTACAAAATAGTTCAGGTCTCACTTAACCAGTCCCTACAACCATAAAATTAGCACATAATAATCATCTAAAATATGCTACTCAAACAACATAGAAATAAACACTAGTCATGTTTGGATTTTCAATCCCTACTTCCCTTCAGTATCCTATGGTGATGGCCTACTTGGAGAAATAGAAGATAACGCAATATCTATAACAAGCAATAACCTAACTACTGTAACGACCCGGGTTTTCCAGTTATTTGAATTCGAATATTTAAATTAGTTTAAATATTTTATTTGGAAACATTAATGGATTTAATATTGATTTCGTTTATAACATGATGATTTAACGTTTTAACTTATATTTAGAACGAACTTGAAACGACGTGGTATTTCGTAATATTGAGTTTCGAAGTTAAACAGAATATACAGAATCCGTTTTAAGTCAGAATTCTGTGAAACAAGAAACCTTTGGATCTATTTGATTATAATTTTCTAATGAAAGAGAAAAATCAAGATTTCATCTTATATATTGTTAGTTATGTCCAATTCAAATTTTAGAATAGTCACTATGGAAATTGTTTATAAATTATAACATTTATTTATTTTAGTTAATAAGGAATTTCTATGTATTTTGATATCGTTTAACTCAAAGGCGCTAATATCGAGTTGTAAATCTATATCAGTTGAATTTAAAGTGGTCTATTATTTTATTTAGACATATTTGATAAAAATAATTTATTATTATTTAGTTTAGTTGTTTTGTAATTTGTTTATATTTTAACGATATTATATAAGCCGTAGAAATAATTATTTTTCAAACAACCTCCGTTTCCTAAGAATTAAATTTTATTGGAATATGTATGACTAGTTATTGCTAGTTTTCCAATTTGGAGCCAATTGGAGTTGTTTTGTCGGTGCGCGATATTTAAAAGTGAACTGACTGATAAATTGAGATCTAAATAGCAGCGTTTTTGCAAACGGAGACCATTTTCAATGAAATTAGTTTCATTAGGGCCATAACATCAAATTATACCATGTCGTCCATTTTCGTAATTTTTGGAGATTGTGTTTATCGGTAACGGTCCACATTAGAAAATGATTGCCGTATAAAATAAAATTTACCCTAAATCGGACATCTAAATGGAATTGAAAACACGCTTAAAAGACTACCCAGACATAGGCCCAAAGTTTATAGCCTAGACAGACTTATAAATTTATACAAAGTACATGCAGTGAAGACACTCATGTAACACCTATGTATAGAAAGTACAAGCACTGAAGAGAATACGTAGACTACTGCGTACCTACTCTAATATCTGAAACAACATACTTTCTACCCTATCCTGTATGATGTAGTCTTCATCAACCCTGAGCCATCCAATGGACGATCACGCACAGCTAACCTACTCTGAAACTATATATGAGTATATATACGTGTAGATTTTTATTGTACAACATTGCATTGTCTGCATCAAATAAATAGGATTAAGAGTGAAGCAAACGAAGCCTGTATATTTTTTAAAATAGCTCATAGCCTAAACTAAGAAGAGAAGATTAAACCACGTTTATGCTTTCCTCCCAAGTAGTACACACAGACCTACCTAGGAAACACGTAAAGAAATCAGCTGCCTACACTATGCTATATGAAGTAATTAAAATGCACATGCTTGCTCTTCAATTTGCATAGCTCAGCAAACCCAGCTACCCTACGTCCTTCTCCTATCTTCTTAAATCAGTGTAAGGTCGTTTCGCATATGCCTTCCATGTATCTACTGCAATGCAACCACCCATCAATGAAAGTACATGCCGTTCTACCCAATGCTAAGTCAAATTCATCCAGATGGAGATGCACAACTACCATGGATCAACCTGTCGAGATGCTTCCTCCTTCAATACCTTACATGCCAAGGAAATATCCCACTTATAGATAGAGCATAACTTTTGATACTTCCTTCGACAGTAAATCAAATGTTGTTTCATGACAGAAAATAAAACCAATATAATTAATATAGCCTAAATATTCTTCTCCAACATGGAAGAGTATGGGAATGGGTGAGCTTGTCTGTCGCTTAACGGTTCATGCATCGGAGGCACTGCTATATTAGATTCGTGCATGGTGGCTTGTCTGTAGAGCAAAGACAGAGAACTTTGGGTTCTTTGATGTTGGATCATGGTGGAAAGGTGAAGCACTAGCGGGGTTTGTTCGTGAGATGACCGGAGTTGGTTTCGATCGTCTGGGGGTAGGAGAATCGGCAAAGTTGGTCGGGGTTTATGCTTAGGTGCCATGGCACTGGACAGTATGAGGCAGCACTAGCAGGTGCGGAGAAAATATGCAATGGGAGTGGTTGGACAGTGAGGCAGAGGGAAGTTGGGTGTATGGCTCGTGAAGCTACAAGCAATGTGAAAAGGTGGCTTGGAATTTTAGGAAAAAAAAGATGAGCAACGGATATAAAAACTTGCGTTGGGGAAGATGGATTTTTCCTTTTCGTAGCTTGCGAGTTTGGGTATTCCTTTGAGCAACGTGGACTGCAAGGAGCTGTTGGGCATGGGCCATGGGTTTTATTTTTATTTTAAAAAGAGCAATGTATGGGAAAGGATAACAAAGGGGGGAGTATGGAGACATGGGGAAGGTGGGAGTTGCATATGAATGAAGAAGCAGGTAGTGTTTAAAGGAAATAAATGGGAAGAGCAATCACTGTAGCGGGCGGATTTTTATACATGACTTAGTAAGTTTACGTGACTGGTATATTTATTGTAATTAGCATTTTAGTAAGATATAAACATACCACATTCCTTTATATCTTTATACCATGTCAATAGTTTTAACATAGCCAATTAGCGTACATATAAACTTCCTAACCTTGGCCAACGTTCTGTGATTACATAACTAACTTAAACCAATATTTGAAGTTCCTCATCTGGGTATAAGTGTGCACAATTAATACAATGATATTAATTATAATTAGTTTACTAATTAAAAATTAAGTTAAGGATTTGTTAGTTTAAAATTTTAAACCAATATTTATATTTTGTGTAACATGCTCATATATTATCAGAAATCGATAAAATCCGTCGCATTGGAACTATATTGACAAGCGCAGTATTATGGAATTAATTTGGACATGACTAGAAGCAGCTAGAATAATTGGTTAAATTAAATGTTTGTTTAATTTTACCACAACTGAACCGCTTCAACAACGAATGGGATCCAAGGTGAGTTAAACTCACTCAGTTTCCCCACTTATAATTATTATAAGTAGAGTTTATTGTTGTGTGCTATGTTTGCTAAATATTGGTTGATTTGATGATTGTTTGGATGGTAGTTACTTATTTTACACCTTTTATTTAAATTAAACGTTGTTTAATTTAAATGAAATGATATCGTTATTTTTAACGATGATATCCAAACAAGGTAACTTACCTTGTCGGTTACGTTTATAATAATATAAACGTATTTAATTAAATTGTATACTTGAATTGTTATTAGTTGGCCATTATCAGTTGAATTAATTATTCATGTTATTGATTGTTCATTTGAGTTAACCTATTTGATACAGGGAAGGACAGGTTGGAGGAATCCAACTGGATTCCTCAAATTTATTATTTATTTTCATATGATCATTATATGAACTGTTGAACCCATATGATTGGATTATTGAATTGGTTATTGATTGTTAAACCCACTTTCAACATTTGTTTGGTTATTAACCAATGGGTGATATTGGTTGAGGAATTTTTAGTAGATGGCCAAAATACAAACTTTTTATAGCCGTTGATTTACCGTCAGGTGAACTGATAGAAATGAAGTTATGAAATTTATTTTATAATTGAATATAGATTTTTTAAATATATTATTTTAAATGAGGTTTATAAAAGGAAATAAACCAACTATATATATTGTTTGTTTTAACCACCAATCACCATTTTTGTACCAAAATCTGTCGTGTGCGAAACACGTGCCGCACCTTAGTTGTTAAATGATTTATAAAGCTAATTCTTATATTACTAAGATAGATAAGCAAACGAGCAAGGATTAATGTAACGATTCATAAGCTAAAATTAATTATTTTTAAGTAATAACTAAGATGGAATTATATTGAATTGATGATTATTTATTTTATAATAATCGAAGTAAATGGGATTATTTAAATTAATTATATTATTAATTTATTTAAAGGGAAGACTAATGGGAGTTGATTAACGAATTAATCATATTTAGAGTTGACCAAGTTAACTGCCTTAACTGGGTTTGTTTATTTAATCTGGTTATCAGTTTAATGGAGATAGTTAGTGGTACAGTGAACATCTTTATTTAAATTTTATTATTATTTATTAAATAATAATCGAAGAGGCAATATTGGAGTTTATAATGAATTTATAAAGGTTTAAAGCCCTGTTTATAGTTTAATGAATATTTAAGCGATTTGGTGTTAATAATAATATAAGTTAAGTTTACATTGAAGTTTTAAATTGGATTCTTTTGGGATTCTAATTAATTGGATTTTATAAAATCCAAGATTTTGACGAAGTTAAAAAAGCGAAGTATTACTGGAACGAGTTACTAGAAAAGAATTTTCGATTGGAAATAAAAGCCGGATATGAAATTAATGAATTAACACTTAATTGGAGATCGGTTGGGATAAATAACTTTCTGAGTATTGATCTGATGTTGGTTTCGGCCTTCGGGGTTAATATTTAAGGAATTATTTTTTTGAATGATTCACAGTTAGGAACTAATGGAGATATGAAATGGAAATCAAACGAAAAACCCAAGTTTGAATCAGAGTAGTTAAGCTAGTTAAGATATAAATATGCGATTTAAATTCGCAATAATAAATAAGAGATGAAGTTTCACCAAGATATAACTAAAATGGGATTAGTTTTGATATTGTGAATGAATATCGGTTTTGGTATTACAACCGATAATTATCTTAAGATAACAACGTTGTTGATCAAGCTCTGAGAGGTAATTAAAATACCCCAACTTGAACGACTTCAGGATTATCGGAGAATGGTATTAGTTGTAATGGTGAAGGGGTTAGAAGTAGTTTATTCAGAGGAATACTAGTATAATGTTATTTGAAGAATTTGAGAATATATATATATATATATATATGGGATTCCGAAATAAAAGGAAATAAAAAGGGCTTGAGAATTTGAAATAGTATTTTTCATGATAAAAAGGAGATTGGTGAAAATATAACGATATCTTCAAAAGTAAATTAAGGAGATTTGGAATGAGTTTATTCTAAAAAGGAAGGTGACGATTATGGTGTTCGAATAACGAAACAAAGGAGATATTGTAACAAGTGTTTACCATGATAAGTAAAATTGATTTCCCAAATATTAGAAAATAAGCAAGGTTGTAACAAATGGTTTGAAATGATAATTAACGGGAAATTGGGTAGGATTTTAAGATATTTTTCTAATTATATAAATAAAATGAGTTGAGAATACTAAAACTAATGTATTATTTTATTTTTGATATTTCAACCAATATAATATTTTTAGAGGCCAAGTGACGCTGTGTTCTAAATCAATGGATCTATTTTATTTTTACGTTTACTTTAATAGTTAAATAACCGACTATCAGAATCATACCAATGCGTTGTTTGTATGGAAAGACCGGGATCGAATTTATATTCGAAAACCATTCTGAACCAGCAAATACGTGAAAGGTGCTAATTGACGATGGAGCAATTGAAGACTGTAAATCTTCATGAGCGTAAGGATTATTGTTGAATTTCTTTGGCTGATCCCTGAAGATATTTTGACAATGATTCTATCGTAATTGAAATCTACGGATTGCAAGGGCTACTCATTACTGATCTATAGGGTGATTCCTAGGATGTGGTATGTAACAACCCGGGTCTTGACAGACCGATTATTTTTCTAGACCGATTATTTTTTAAAAACCCAATCTATCGAAACCCGTGTTGGTTTGCTCTGGTATCCTGGAAAAAAAAAAAAAAAAAAATCGGTCTGTCGAGATCCGGGTTGTTACATGGTAGAAGGGTGCCTTTGGTTCATCTTGTTCCTGGATGACTTATATGGACGAATGTTTAACAGAGTATTTCTTAAGAATCACATACATTGATTTTTACAAATGTATTTCTGTCAGCTGCAGAGTATTTTTGTGGACGTCAGTCAGTGATTCGATGGATCTGACAATGTGACATTCAAAGTAAATTTGGGTTAGATATTCTAAAGGTAAATTCTAACCTCAAGCCTCATCAACTGGGAAGTGAAAAAAATAGGGTAGGCAGCATGGCTATGTGGGTCGCTCCCATTAGGATGTATAATCACCTATCTTGAGAAAATCCATTTGCTTCTTTAATCTATTTCGATGTTGACCCTTTTCAAGAAATGGTGGTTTGAGCCCAACCGTTGGTGATATACATTCAATACACTCAAGCGAAATGAGTGGTCAGTCATGTGTGGACCGGGTTGCAAGACATTCTTGTTGAACCCAGTGTATTCACCTCTGGAGATACACTATGGGCAGGTGGTTCCATACCATGTCATTGTCGTAATCCAATCTCTAATAAGCGCCCGTGGTTTTGATTGTATGCTATATATATAGAGCGTGAGATGCAAGCGTTCTGCTAGATTGCTATTTATTTGTATTTAGACATTATTATAATATCAGATGAGTATTGATTTCAAAAATGTTTTAGGTTATCATAAGGTAAAAACCGTCCGTATTTATGTGTGGATTTGGTCTTACGATTATCTTTTTCTTTAGAAAGGATTTTTAACTTTAAAATCAAGTTGGATAATATTATAAATTTAGTTTTTTCTCACTTTGGTTCACCAGATTGACCCGGTGTTTGTAATGCTCGGGTTAAACCGGGTTGTACAGGTTCAGGTTATTAGATGTTGTGAAGGCCTAAGACGAACTGAAGGAGTTTAGACATATGATGTTATATCCTTATTTTTTCGTTGTGTGTTATATATATGAGGACGGGCTATTATAACTGTCCAGATGTATTGGTGTACTCTGATGTTGTAAGTATTATTTCAAGCTCTAAATAAATGTTATTTCTATATTATATTTTGTTTTGCTACGATGTGAAAATCCATGTTGTGTTGGTTCTTCTTATTCTTCTATTCTAATATTTCTTTCTTTCTTATCTCACCCTCTTATTTCTTTCTCCTATCTTTCTGGGTTTTTGATACCTGAGTTGGACAAGGAATGTATAAGTGTCCAGATTCGAGTGTCGAAATTCCTGGGTCTCTACAGTTGGTATCAGAGCAATGGTTTAGTAATAACCTTCGCTCTGTGGTGTAACTCGATTGAGATTGGGATAGTAATACCCTAGATTGAGTTTAAGTATGTATATATGAGAAAGCGTATTTGTAAATTTTATATAAAAAGGATTTTGTACTGTGTTATTTGATCGGCTCAAGTTGAACTAACAATTGATACAATATTGTTTTGTAAAATGGATAGATGAAATAATTTTGCCTGAGATATATTTTTGTATGGAAATGAAATAATTTTATCAAATGATTGATATTGGTTTGTTGATTGATTTGGATGGGAATTCGACTTGATTTGGAATTTGAATGGTTTAATATAACCATGGTTAAATAACCTAAAATTTAATTGAAAACGATTTAAATTAAATAAATCAGAAGTTCACTTAAAAATAAGTTACTATGGAATAATTGGGTTATATTGACTAGGAATGGTTGTTTATTAGATAATCTGTTTGATAATAAAAATTCATCAGTAGTTAAGTAAATTGGAAACTAAGAGAATGAGTTTTAGTATAATGAACTGGAAAAGAATCAATATGAAATGAAACTAGATGGATTTAACCTTGTAATGGTTATTTGCATTATGTCTCGAGTTAAGTGCAGGTCGAAAATGGAAGAGTTATTAGTTATTGAGCTTCGTGATTCGAGTATTGGTTGCCCGACAAATATGTAAGCCTTAATTATATTGATTGGATGATTGTTTTTATACTTCTGTGTTGGGTAGCTGCTTGGCTTTATTTTCTTTTGATCGAAGTAAGACCTGGAGTGCCGAATTGTAGTTGTTTGGATCGACAATACAAAGGAGGTGCTGGCGAATTTTTCGTAAATTTTTAAAACTTGGTATTTTGATAATACTTTAATATTAATTATTTTAAAGATAATTGGGTTTGGGGCATTCTTCTTACGTTGTAATTTCGGGGACGAAATTCTTTTAAGGGGGGAAGAATATAATGACCCGGGTTTTCCAGTTATATGAATTCGAATATTTAAATTAGTTTAAATATTTTATTTGGAAACATTAATGGATTTAATATCGATTTCATTTATAAAACGATGATTTAACGTTTTAATTTATATTTAGAACGAACTCGAAAAGGCGTGGTAGCTTGTAATATTGAGTTTTGAAGTTCAACTGAATATACAGAATCCGTTTTAAGTCGGAATTCTGTGAAACAAGAAACATTTGGATCTATTTGATTATAATTTTCTAATGAAAGAGAAAAATCGATATTTCAACTTATATATTATTAGTTATGTCCAATTCAAATTTTAAAATAGTTGCTATGGAAATCGTTTATAAATTATAACGTTTATTAATTTTATTTAATAAGGAATTACTATATATTTTGATATCGTTTAACTCAAAAGTGATAATATCGAGTTGTAAATCTATATTGGTTGAATTTTAAGTGGTATATTATTTTATTTGGATATATTTGATAATAATAATTTATTATTATTTAATTTAATTGTTTTGTAATTTTATATTTTAACGATACTATATAAGCCGTAGAAATGATTATTTTTCAAACAACCTCCGTTTCTGATGAAACGAATTTTATTGGAATATGTATGACTAGTTATTGCTAGTTTTCCAGTTTGGAGCCAATCGGAGTTGTTTTGTTAGTACGCGATATTTAAAGTGAACCGATTGATAAATTGGGATCTAAATAGCGGTGTTTTTGCAAACGAAGACCGTTTTTAACGAAATTAGTTTCATTAGGACCGTAACGCCAAATTATACCATGACGTCCATTTTCGTAATTTCTGGAGATTGTGTTTATCGGTGCGAATTTAACAGTCCACATTAGAAAATGATAGCCGTATAAAGTAAAATTTACCCTAAACTAGACAGCTAAATGGAATTGAAAACACATTAAAAAGACTACCTAGACACAGACCCAAAGTTGATAGCTTAGACAAACCTATGAATTTATACAAAGTACATGCACTGGAGACACACATGTAACACTTATGTATAGGGAGCACATGCACTGAAGAGAATACGTAGACTGCTGCGTACCTACTCTAATATCTGAAACAACATGCTTTCTACCCTATCCTGTACGGTGTAGTCTTCATCAACCCTGAGCCATCCAATGGATGATCACGCACATCTAACCTACTCTGAAACTATGTATGAGTATATATACATGCAGATTTTTATTGTACAACATTGCATTGTCTGCATTAAATAAATAGGATTAAGAGTGAAGCAAACGAAGCTTGTATAATTTTTTTAACAGCTCATAGCCTAACCTAAGAAGAGAAAAATAAAACCACGTTTATACTTTCCTCCCAAGTAGTACACGCAGACCTACCTAGGAAACACGCACAAAAATCAGCTGCCTATACTATGCTATATGATGTAATTTACATGTATGTGCTTGCTCTTCAATTTGCACAGCCCAACAAACCCAGCTACCCCATGTCCTCCTCCTATCTTCTCAAATCAGTGTAAGGTCATCTCGCACATGCCTTCCATGTATCTTCTGCAATGCAACCACCCATCAATGAAAGTACATGTCGTCCTACCCTATGCTAAGTCAAAATAATCCAGATGGAGATGCACAACTACCATGGATCAACCTGTCGAGATGCTTTCTCCTTCCATACCTTGCTTGCCAAGGAAATCTCCCACTTATAAATAGAGCAGAATTTTTGATACTTCCTTCGACAGTAAATCAAATGATGTTTCATGACGGAAAATAAAACCAATATAATTAACATAGCCTAAATATTCTTCTCCAATGTGGAAGAGGATAGGAAAGGGTGAGCTTGTCTGTCTCAAAATGGTTCGTGCATGGAAGGTGCTGCTATATTGGATTTGTGCATGGTGGCTTGTCTGTAAAGCAAAGACAGGGAACTTTGGGTTCTCAGATGTTGGATCACGGTGGAAAGGTGAAGCACTAATGGATTTTTTTCATGAGATGACGGGATTTGGTTCTGATCGCATGGGGGTAGGAGCATCGTCGAAGTTGTTCGGGGTTTATGCTTAGGTGTTGTGATATTGGACAGTGTGAGGCGGCACTAGCAGGTGCGGAGAAAATATGGCAGTGGGAGTGGTTGGACGGTGAGGCGGAGATAAGGGAAGTTGGGTGCATGGCTCGTGAGGCTACATGCAATGTGAAAAGGTGGCTACGAATTTTAGAAAAAAAAGGAAAGAGGAGCAGTGGGTATAAAAGCTTATGTTAGGGAAGAGGGAGTTTTCCTTTTCGTAGCTTGTGGGTTTGGGTATTCCTATGAGCAACGTGGACTGGAAGGAGCTATTGGGCTTGGCATGTGGGTTTTTATTAAAAAAAAAGAAAAGAAAAGAAAAAAGAACAACGTATGGGAAAGGATAGCAAAGGGGAGAGTATGGAGACATGGGGAAGGTGGGAGTTGCCTATGAATAAAGAAGCAGGTGGCGTTTGAAGGAAACAAACGGGAAGAAGCAATCACTGTAGCAGGCAGATTTTTATACATGACTTAGTAAGTTTACGTGACTGATATATTTAATGTAATTAACATTTTAGTAAGATATAAATGTACCACATTCCTTTATACCTTTATACCCTGTCAATAGTTTTAACATAGCCAATTAATGTACCTATAAACTTCCTAACTATGGCCAACGTTCTGTAATTACATAACTAACTTGAACCAATATTTGATGTGCCTTATCTGGGTATAAGTGTGCACAATTTATACAAAGATATTAATTAATGTGTAATTAGTTTACTAATTAAAAATTGAGTTAAGGATTTATTAGTTTAAAATTTTAAACCAATATTTATATATTGTGTAACGTGCTCATATATTATCAGAGTTCGATAAAATCTGTCGCATTGGAACTATATCGACAAGCGCAATATTATGGAATTAATTTGGACACAACTAGAAGCAGTTGGAATTATTGGTCAAATTAAATGTTTATTTAATTTTATCACAACTGAACCGCTTCAACGACGAATGGGATCCAAGGCGAGTTAAGCTCACTAAGTTTACCTACTTATAATTATTATAAGTCAGGTTTATTGTTGTGTGTTATGTTTGTTAAATATTGGTTGATTTGATGATTGTTTGGATGGTAGTTACATATTTTACACCTTTTATTTAAATTAAACGTTGTTTAATTTAAATGAAATGATATCGTTACTTTTAACGATGATATCCAAACAAGGTAACTTACCTTGTTGGTTACGTTTATAATAATATAAACGTATTTAATTAAATTGTATACTTGAATTGTTATTAGTTGACCACTATCAGTTGAAGTAATTATTCATGTTATTGATTTTTCATTTGAGTTAACCTATTTGATGCAGGGAAGGACAGGCTGGAGGAATCCAACTGGATTCCTCAAATTTATTGTTTATTTTCATATGATCGTTATATGAACTGTTGAACCCATATGATTGGATTATTGAATTGTTTATTGATTGTTAACCCAAATTCAACATTTTTTTGGTTATTAATCAGTGGGTGATATTGGTTGAGGAATTTATAACAGATGGCCAAAATACAAACTGTTTATAGAGATTGATTTACCTTAGGTGAACCAATAGAACTGAAGTTATGAAATTTATTTTATAATTGAATATAGTTTTTTTAACTATATTATTTTAAATAAAGTTTGTAAAAGGAAATAAACCAACCACACACATATATATTGTTTGGTTTAGCCATCAATCACCATTTTTGTACTAAAATATGCCGTGTGTGAAACTTGTGCCGCATCTTAGTTATTAAATGATTTACAAAGCTAATTCTTATATTACTAAGATCGATAAGCAAGCGAGCAAGGATTAATGTAACGATTCATAAACTGAAATTAATTATTTTTAAGTAACAATTAAGATGGAATTATATTGAATCGATGATTATTTATTTTATAATAATCGAAGTAAATGGGATTATTTAAATCAATTATATTATTAATTTATTTAAAGGGAAGACTAATGGGAGTTGATTAACAAATTAATCATATTTAGAGTTGACCAAGTTAACTGCGTTAACTGGGTTTGTTTATTTAATTGGGTTATCAGTTTAATGGAGATAGTTAGTGGTGAATTGAACATCTTTATTTAAATTTAATTATTATTTATTAAATATTAATCGAAGAGGCTGTATTGGAGTTTAAAATGAGTTTATAGACGAATTTAAAACCCAAGTATTATTGGAACGAGTTATTAGAAAAGGATTTTCGAATGGAAATAAAAGTCGGATATGAAATTAAAGAACTAACACTTAACTGGAGATCAGCTGGGATAAATAACTTTTTGAGCATTGATCTGATGTTGATTTCGGCCTTCAAGGTTAATATTTAGGTAATTATTTTTCTGACTGATTCACGGTTAGGAACTATTGGAGATATGAAATGGAAATCAAACGAATAACTCAAGTTTTAATCAAAGTAGTTAAGCGAGTTGAGATATAAATATGTGATTTAAATTCGCAATAATAAATAAGAGATGAGGTTTCATCAAGATATAACTAAAATGGGATTTGTTTTGATATTGGGAATGAATATCAGTTTTGGTATTACAACTAATATTTGTCTTAAGATAAGAATGTTGTTGATCAAGGCCTGAGAGGTAATTAAAATTCGCAAACTTGAACGACTTCAAGATTATCAAAGGATGATATTAGTTGTAATTGTGAAGGGTTTAGAAGTAGTTTATTTTGAGGATAACTAGTATAATGTTATTTGAAGAATTTGAGGAATATATATATATATATATATATATATATATATATATATATATATATATATATGAGATTCCAAAATAAATGGAATGGCTTGAGAATTTGAAATAGTATTTTCATAATAAAAAGGAGATTGGTGAAAATATAACGATATCTTTAAAAGTAAAGAAAGGAGATTTGGAGTGAGTTTGTTCTAAAAAGGAAGGTGACGATTATGGTGTTCGAATAACGAAACAAAGGAGATATCGTAACAAGTGTTTACCATGATAGTAAAATCGATTTCCCAAATATTAGAAAATAAGTAAGGTTGTAACAAATGGTTTGAAATGATAATTAACGGGAAGTTGGATAGGATTTTAAGATATTTTTCTAAGTATATAAATAAAATGATTTGAGAATATTAAAACTAATGTACTATTTTATTTTTGATATTTCGACCAATGTAGTATTTTTAGAGGCCAAGTGACGCTGTGTTCTGAACAGTTGGATCTATTTTATTTTTATGTTTATTTTGATAGTTAAATAACCTACTATCACAATCATACCAATTCATTGTTGGTACGGAAAGACCAGGATCGAATTTATATTCGGAAACCATTCCGAACCAGCAAATATGTGAAAGGTGCTAATCGAAGATGGAGCAATTTAAGACCGTAAATCTTCATGAGCGGAAGGATTATTGTTGAATTTCTTTGGATGATCCCTAAAGATAATTTGACAATGATTCTGTCGTGATTGAAATCTACGGATTGCAAGGGCTACTCGCTACTGATTTATAGGGTGATTGCTAGGATGTGGAAGGAGGGTGCCTTCGGTTCATTCTGTTCCTAGATGACTTGTATGGACGAATGTATGACAGAGTATTTCTTAAGAATCGCGTACATTGATTTTTACAAATGTACTTCTGTCATTTGCAGAGTATTTTTGTGGACGTCAATCAGTGATTCGATGGATCAGACAATGTGGCATTCAAAGTAAATGGTAGCCAGATGTTCTAAAGGTAAATTCTAACCTCAAGCTTCATCAACTGGGAAATGACAAAAATCGGGCAGGCAACATGGCTGTGTGGGTCGCTCCCATTAGGATGTATAATCACCTATCTAAAGAAAATCTATTTGCTTATTTAATCAATTTCGATGCTGACTCTTTTCAGGAAACGGTGCTTTGAGCCCAACTGTTGGTGATATACATTTGATACACTCAAGCGAAATGAGTGGTCGGTCATGTGTGGGTCGGGTTGCAAGGCGTTTTTGTTGAACCCAGTGTATTCCCCTCTGGAGATACACTATCGGCAGGTGGTTCCATACCTTGTCATAATCGGAATCCAACCACCCAATAAGCGTCAGCGGTTTTGATTGTATACTATATACGTAGAGCGTGAGATGCAATCGTTCTGCTAGATTGGTATTTATTTATATTTAGACATTATTATGATATCAGATGAGTATCGATTTCAAAAATGTTTTAGTTTATCGTAAGGTAAAAATCGTCCATATTTATGTGTGGATTTGGTCTTATGATTATCTTTTTCTTTAGAAAGGATTTTTAACTTTGAAATCAAGTTAGATGATATTATAAACTTAGCGAGTTTTTTCTCACTCTGGTTCACCAGACTGACCCGGTGTTTGTAATGCTCGGGTTAGACCGAGTTGTACAGGTTCAGGTTATTAGATGCTGTGAAGTCCAAAGACGAACAAAAGGAGTTCAGACATATGATGTTACACCCTTATTTTTCCGCTATGTTTTATATATATGAGGACAGGCTATTATAACTGTCCAGATGTATTGATGTACTTTGATGTTGTAAGTATTATTTCAAGCTCTCAATAAAAGTTATTTCTATATTATATTTTGTTCCGCTGCGATGTGAGAATCCGTGTTGTATTGGTTCTTCTTATTCTTCTATTCTAATATTTCTTTCTTATCTTACCTTCTAATTTCTTTCTCCTAGCTTTCTGGGTTTTCGATACCTGAGTTGGACATGGAATGTATAAATGTCCAGATTCGAGTGTTGAAATTCCCGAGTCGCTACATCTACCATCAATAAATCTTTGAATACGTTGATATCTAATTACTAGCTGTTGTCATCTATTAAAGGCTAATCGGAAACCATTGTTCTGGTCAGACTACCATAGGTTTTCCATACGCTTCTCTTCCTAAGACAACTAGATCACTTCCCCAACGATCTAAGATACTCGATCTCTTAGATCCTAATATGCGTCCCCGCAATACCCTTGTTTTGAGTCCACTAGAATCCCTCGAACTATTAATGATTCCTTGGTATTTCGAGCATATGAGCTATCCTCGACTCCATCTTTTATCTCGAGTCTCACTCGAGTCATTCCATTACCTCGCAGTATCATTTTATCTCGAGATGCCTGTCACGTTCGCCATCAACCACTCCCAACTAAGGTCACAAATGAAGAATCAACCTCCCTTTGATGATAACTTCTACCGTGGAGATGCGATTGACCAACCAAGACCTCCAACAACCTCCTGAAGACCAATGCTCACCATAGCCAAGACCCCCGACCTCAACTTCTTTAGATGATGGACTCGTACCAGTTCATATACTTATCCTAAAAATGGCTAAGTGTTGATCCAATCCTCTTTTCGGCTCGACCACTTCCTCCGATCCAATTCCAAGTCAAAACACTTCCCCGAAGCCTTATACGCCGATCCATCATCACTAATTTAAATTTCTGTTCTTTGACGTGTCCGACCACCACAAAACTTTGCATATGATCCGCCTTAGACCCCACAAAGCCAATCACGAAGCTTCAGTGCCCCCAAGCTTCCCTGATGGATAAATGTCGGTCCATACACTTAGTCAAAAATGACTAAGTTTCTTCATTTGTGCCTTCTGGCTTTGAGTATATCCCTTTGGTCCATTCACATAGCCTAACCCCTCCCGAAGCGTTCTATGCCGAACCATCCCTTCATACTTAAGCGTTTGCAGTTCGACCCATCTAGTTTCAACCAAACTTCACCTGTAGCCTCCCTGAAGCTTTCAGATGTCTCACACCAAAAATCAACACCATCCGTTTTGATACGATGGATCAGTACGGGTCTATAGCTTATGGATCGATACCAGCCTATGCACTTATAGAATTTTCACTCAAAAAAATTCGTGTTGCCTCTCGGGCACCTTCGGAGATAAGCCACTAAGTTACATCTGAATTCGACCATCTGAACCTTCAATTTGCTCTGATTTTAAATCTTATTCCTAAAACATCCAATTCTAAATGAACAAATCAAACATAACATACTATCCAATCATACAAACAACAATCCATCTAATTTCAGTCATATACAATTATATGAATGCAAACATACATGAATCATATCCAGGCCCAGTCCTTGGGTAAGGCTGCGAAGACAACGCTAAGGGAAACCCCTCAGAAGGGGGCAACAAATAGATGAACCTTTGTTAGAGTTTGATGAATTTATGTTAATGTCTGTTTAGAAATGTCCTAACAAGCAAATATTTATGGAAGTAAGAATGGTGTGGTGGTAGTAGTTATAACTTACAGTCAATTGACCCTTGTTCGAGACTAGGTTTCACTGGATTTTTGGTTTTTCTTGTTTTTTTTTTCACCTTTGGTTTTCTAGTTCAGCTAGAGCAACCCAGTTGGTTGGACCAAGTCTGACCATATCATAAAAGCTATGAATCTAGCATAATTTGAATCTAAACACATGTAAAACTTGATGGATCTAACAAATTACATAATATACAATTAAACTAGATGATCCTAGGGCGTTTAGATCTAAAATAAACATATATGATCCGATTTTAGGGTGAATTTAACATATAGGATATAAAATAATCCCAATTAACACACATAATCTGTAGTAGCTATATGAGAGATCTTCATCACTCACCAAAATTTAGATTCAATGCGAATAGGATGAAATCAAATCTGGACAAGGAAGAAATCTCTTGAATATGATGCAAAACGACGAGATCCAATCCTCCTTGATGTAGATCTTGCTTCTAGATGCGATTTAGAATGATTTGAAGAAAGAAATCAGGGTTTAGAGATTAAGTTGAATTGGAGATTCACATACGCTTAACCTAATGTTTAGAATGAGGAGAAAACTCTAATTCTCTCCTCAAACCCTGTATTTGTAGTTGTAGGTCATTAGTCTAGTCAGCTTACTATCAGCCCATTAACTGCTAATTAATCTGACTTGCAGAAAAGAAAGCTTAAAAAACGATTTCTCCTAAACCACTGAGCCAAATCTTTAATGTGACTACTCTAAGGTAATCACCATCCATATCTAACGAGACTAATTTCAACATCTAATACGGTTCCTAACAAAAGTTACGGTTGAAACAGTAAGTTATAGAGGAAAAAATGGTCACAAAACAATTCAGTAAAAATCATGGATATATTCCACATCCCCACAAGCAACATATTAAAATATAAGAATGATACAACCATTAAAGAATGATACAGTCTTTAATGTGGCTACTCTACGAAATGACCAACCACCATCTGGATCCAATGAAACCAGTTTCAGCACCTAATTCGGTCCGTAACAAAAGTTATGGTTAAAACAATAAACATCAGGGGTAAAATGGTCACATAATGATTTAGTAAAATCATGGACATGTGTCACATCTGCATGAACAACATATTGAAATATAAGAATGATACGACCACTAAGGAATTAAAAATGATTATTTTACGATCTTCCGATGCGTAAAATACGTGTTCTTATAACAAGTATGGAAAATCATCATTCATTTACAAAGAAAATTATTATTGGTTGTAGAGAAACAGGTGCAAAATCGGCGTTTTCATTGCTTTCGAATTCAAATTTAGTTTTATAACTTCAAAAATATATTAATTAAATTTCAAATTTTATGTTATTGAATTTTCATATTTTTAAAATTTAGAAAATTTGTGTTTCCAGATTTTATGTTCAAATTTTCAATTTTTATCATCTAAGTTCAAAATTCCAAGTTTTGAATTTCCAAAATTACAATTTTTTAAAATTTTAAATTTTAAATTATTAAATTTTCAATTTTTTTTCAAAATTTCACTGCTTGATTTTTAAAATTTGAAATTCAAAATTTTCAATTTTGTTTTGAACTTTCTTCTTTTTTACTTATAAATAAAAGAATTAAGTTGTGTTTGGCTCGAAAACAAGTTTTGAAATTGTGTTTTCAGTAACATATCTTGTAATGCTTCGGCGAAGACAAGGAGATGTAACAAAGGCTGGCCCTTTGTGTGGGGTTGTCAAAGTTTTGAAATATCAATTGCAATTGGTGAAGTTTCGACCACAGTGGAGATGGTGGAAGCGCCGCTGGTTTCAAATTGTACGAAGTCCAGCGCTAGTGACGATGTCTTCTTTTATCAAGGGTGCATTTTTAGCGAACGGAAACGGGGCATTTGAGCGGGACATTCGAGCGGGGTATATGAGCGTGGTACTGTAGCGAGCGGAGAATGTGTTTTTAGCTGCGAACGAGGTATTTGAGCGGGGCATTTGAACGGGGTAATTAGTTGTTAATTTGTTTGTTTTGAATTAATTAAACACTAATTTTTAAATGGCGGTAAATTAGTTATTTGTTTTTTTGCTTTAAATTAATTAAACACTAATTTTTAAATGGGGGTAATTAGTTCTTAGTTAATTGTTCTTACAATGCAGTGTAATTACATGAGAGCAAACTGTGTTGGTAATTAACAAAAAAAAAAGGCTGGGATGGTTAAGCGATGAATTAAACACTAATTTACAATGCAGTGTAATTACACTAATTTTTAATACATGGGAGCAAACCGACATGTGTGGACGTCTTTAATACTCTTTGGAAAATGAACCACCGTATTAATTAACTACATATAAAATGAAGTGCAATTACTGCTAGATACTTGAACCAATGTCTTTAACACCGTCTGGAAAACGAACAAAGGTAATTATGCCGGAAAATGGACTAGCGTCCGACGCGTCGGACGCTACATGTTCTTTTTTCAGCGTTGGTGAATTTTTCAGCGTCCGACGCGAATACCTCTCCGAGCATCGCATTTATTTGCTGCCAACGCGTCCTAAGAAGATAAAGCGGCGAACGTGATACGTGATCGAGTTAAAAACTTAAAAGCACTCCAAAAGAAGGGTCGGTTCATTTTTTCTGATTATTTGACACCCATCGTCACTGCTCCTTTTCTCTCTCCTCCACCCTTTTAACAAAATAAATTCCTGATTCCGTTCAACGTCGGTTACAACCCACCGCCAAAATGAACTCCCAAAAATCCACCTCCTCCACCTTCAACTCCTTCCAATTCGATTTCGGGTTCGGATCCCAAACCAACCAAACCAAACCCCTTAAGGATCTAAACAAACCTGTCCCTCCTGCACCCAGATCCTCACCTGCCCCCTCTTGGTCCCCACACCCCACCGCCTCCGCCCCGAAACCTTCATGGACACATCAGCCTGTTTCCAGTCTTCCCGGTCCCACATCCATGGTCGGCGACATCTTTGGAAAGACCTGGTCCAGCTCCACCGCAACATCGTCGTCGTCGCCATCTCTAGGCTTACCCAAGTCCAACAACCCCAATTTGTTTGGAGATCTCGTTGGATCTGCGCTTAATCAAGGTAAGAATAATGGTAGCGGCAGCGGTAACGTGCCTTTGAAATCTGTGAAAAATTCGTATTCCATGGGTAGCTTGAACGAATCCTTGCCTAATAATGGCGGTGGAAATGGAAGCGTGAAAAATTCGCATTCAGCGGAAAATTTCGGGAATATCGGAGGTGGTAATGGTGGTGGCTTCAATGCATTTGGGGGTTCTACGAACATTGGTCAGATCGGGAAGAATCTAGGAGGTAATAAACCTATGAATTCAATGTCTGGGATTGGAAGTAATGCCAAGAAAGATCCATTCGGCTCTTTAATGGATTTCGGGGTAAAGAAGCCCTCAACAGCTTCGGATTCTGCGCCTTCTCAGAATGTAAAAGTTGACAACTTTACGAAGACTTCTGGAACTAGTTCCTCGTTTGGTGCAAATCTGAATGCGATTCCCACTCAAAATCCCCAGAGGAATGATGATTTTGCCTCGTTTGGGGATTTTACGACTGCTGAGAAGAGTAATGCCAAGGACTCTGACCCACTGGATGCATTTTTTGGTTCTTCAAATAATGCACCTAATAGTTCAAGTAATCAGCAATTTGGTGAAATGAATGATTGGGAAGTCGAGTTTGGAAGCGGTGACCATAATGAGGCCACTACTGAGCTTGAAGGGCTGCCTCCTCCACCAAGTGGAGTCACATCATCTGTTGCGAAGAGCAAAGGGATGGATAATTACAAGCAAGGGCAGTTTGCTGATGCTATAAAATGGCTTTCCTGGGCGGTTGTTCTAATGGAGAAGAATGGTGGCAAAGGAGAAAGTGATGAGGTTTTAACTTGTAGAGCTTCTTGTTATAAGGAAGTTGGCGAGTATAAAAAGGCTGTTGCAGATTGCACAAAGGTTTGATTCCTTACATAAGTGAATTAATTGATGTTTACAAAATTATCTACGTATATTATAGGCATACTTCCGCAAAATGGTTTTTCACTTCTAACCCAAGTGGTGTACATGGTTGCTAATACGGTATCGTTCATTTGACCATTGTTTATAACATGAGTTAATAAATTTATTTTATATGCCTAGGTAACTGGAAAGCTAAAAAAATTAAGCTGCTTGTATTTTTCAGTGTTGAGTTAATCCCCTTGTATGGAAATGATGCGCATCCTACAAACATGAATCTGGGGTATAATACACTTGCTACTTTTACACTTGTAATTGTAACTGTACCTTTCTTCAGGGTTGACTCATTCAACATTATGGGTTTTCCTCCTATTCAGGTGGGTGAATCATTTATTTAACTATGGGGTATCACAATTTCGAATATATATTTATCCAGTTACACCTTTATCCAAGACGCTTGGATTGTAGGAATAGTAGCAGCGTTACTGTTATTGCTATTTGCTGATTATAACCATTAAGAATATATTTGTAGTCTTTAGTTCCTCAAAAAACCAAATGGCTAATGTTTAAGCACCAACGGTGATGATTATAACCATTCAGCATATATTGTAGAAATTGATTTCTATGAATTGTTCTGATATTACTATATAAGTATGACTGAATGTATACATGATAACATGATAAATGGCTAATACACATACACATTCTCAAGAACACACACACAAAGTTCTCAAGTTCTTTGATTTTACTACTTTCTGGTTATTAAAATATTAGTCAACTTCTTACCTAAATTAACCAACCAGGCGTCATTCCTTAGCCTACAAGTCCACAAAACAATATATGATAATGAACTTGACCTTGAGATAAGATTTCATCAAGGCACAAAGTTTTGGCCAAAATTATCGCACATTGCGCTAGAATTCCACGTGAATACCAAGTCATCAATACAATCAAATGATCAAGTAATTGCTTTGTTTCTCTTTCATATAATTTTTTTGCTAACAAGGATTTTGCTTAAGTTATTTCTTCTAAAAAATCCATCAGTATGACCATGTTGCTCTTGTTCTTGCTTCAGAGCATAAGATTTTTTTAATTTTTATTTCCTTTTAAATGGCACACTATTTTTATATAGCCAAGTGGTTTCTCAGTATACCTATTCATCTTAAATACCATTCAAGAACATTGATTTTGATGCATCTTCTTCAGATGAAATAATACGGACGGGGCAGCGCGAGCAAAAATCTTTTTTGTAGTTACCACCATATTTTTGTCTATATCGTTTGGCTATGAATCGGATCTTGTACTTTTCAACTTTAACATTCATGTTATCTTCATATTGTATATTCACTTAACACAAAGTGGAATCTTTCTATTAGAAAAACCAAAAATGTATTTGCCTTTGTTTTTGTAATCTAGTCCGTTTTTCGATCCATTAGCAGTCTTCTGTTTCTTATCTTGAGATGCTTCTTCAATGCATAATGTATCATTATTGGAAAATGATGCATGGTACAAAATTTGTAACATCATTATTCACTTCAGTCAAACAATGAGTAACCATCACTTGAAGATGACAAGTATTGAAACTTAACTTGGTAGTCACCCTCATTAATGTTATGTTTAATAAAATCATCTTCTAGGTCTATAAAATCATCACTTGAAGATAGTTAAGTCACCCTCATGTTATGTTTATCAAAATCATCTTCTAGGTCTATAAGATCATCACTTGAAGATGTCAATGAGATTTTACAGTGGTAAATACGAGTTAGATAAAATTTGACATTGAACTGTGAAGCAAGAGGGAAAATCTACACCATAAGCGGAACACCTTGCCATGAAAATCCACACCATAAGTGGAACACCTTGCCATTTTCCAAATCAAATGAAAGTTTGAGAAGGAAAAAGAGGCGGGGGTGATAGATTCTATAAAGTAGAAGTACTCTAATGGGACGAAATGCATGTGTATGATATCAACCTGTGTAAAAGTTTAAGTTAACGAGCTAATTAATTCATTAAAACGTCCGTTGCAAGGAAAATATTTAAGTGCTATCTTTATAAATATTATTATTATGAGCCGACCTTGGGTTTCTTCAAAAACATCTTATATTTAGCATACTACACACGCCATAGGTGGATTGCCTTGCCATTCTCCAAATTAAACAAAACGTTGAAAAGGAAAAAGGGGAGGCAACGATATATTTTATAAAATTAAAGCACTCTAGTGGGATAAAAGGAAAAAGGGAAGGTAGTGGGATAAAGTGCACATGTATGATACCAACCAATATATTTTATATATGAGCCGACCTTGTCTTTTCTTTAAGTAACATCATATCTTTAACATACTACACATGTCAATGTTTAAATCAAGGGTAATCTTAGACAAGATGCGAAGAAGGGTTTTACCCTTAACATAAAACCACAAAACAATATGCTTGACGAATGTGTATCTGCTTCCCAAGCAAATTTCATATGCCTTACAGAATAAGGTCAAACCTACTTGGCAATGCGGTCTAAATATGTAAGAAAATGTAAAAATCAGGCTAAATTGAAGAAAAAAAAACTTACATTCAAACCTTCTTTAATTTGAGGGGACAAAAACAAAAAACACAAAAAGAAATATGGCAACAAGATATTGAAAAATTATCTATCTAGTCGTATCCTTTTGCTCAACAAAATTAGTATAGTGACCGTTACTTCATTGACAGTTCGTTTTCAAACCTTCTTCTCAAATCTTGTCCATTTTTTGAAAAGTAATTAAATACATGAGCTAGCTTAAAAAACAAAATGGAAGAAACAAAAGGAGAAAAATATAAAAAAGAGGAAGAACAAGCAACGCCATAAAATCAAACTCCAAGGACCGACCATCATGTTTAAGGTGAGGAAACACAACTTAAATCTTAGTTTTGTTGATGTTTAAAAATCTTATCTTACCCTTTTTCCAAATTGTTCCTGCATGAATTATATATTACAATAAGACTACCTGACGTATTTATGTGGAGGACTTATAATGTAGAGTATGACAATTTGACAATTGCCTTGACATCTAATTTGAAGTTTTTTAGGTAACTACTCACGTTGACCACTTTCTAAAAATTAAGATTATCAAACCGTTAGCATGTGCTAATTATTCAAAACTGTAGTTTCTCACAAGCTCAAATCTAATTTGATGTGCATAAAAGTTGAAGTAGGAAGGTAGAAAATACTTCCTACTTGTGCTAATCTAATATGAACATGGATTTAAATTGTGTTTCCTCATCTTAAACATGATGGTGGGTCTTTGGAGTTTGATTTTATGGTTTTGCTTGTTCTTCCTTTTTCTTATATTTTTCTCCTCTTTCTTATATTTTTCTCCTTTTGTTTCGTCCATTTTGATTTTTAAGCTAGCTCGTATATTTATTTATTTTTCAAATAATGGACAAGATTTAGGAAGAAGATTTGAAAACGAACTGTCAATGAAGTAACAATCACTATACTAATGTTGTTGAGCAAAAAGATACGAGATAACTTTTCAATATCTTGTTACCATATTTCTTTTTGTGTTTTTTGTTTTTTCTCAAATTAAAGAAGGTTTGAATGTAGGATTTTTTTTCTTTCAATTTAACCTGATTTTTACATTTTCTTACATATTTAGACCACATTGACAAGTAGGTTTGACCTTATTCTATAAGGCATATGAAATTTGCTTCGGAAGGAGATACGCATTTGTCAAGCATATTGTTTTGTGGTCTTCTGTTAGGGGTAAAACCCTTCTTCACATCTTGTCTAAGATTAACCTTTATTTAAACATTGACATGTGTAGTATGTTAGAGATATGATGTTACTTAAAGAAAAGACAAGGTCAGCTCATATATAAAATATATTAGTTGGTATCATACATGTGCACTTATCCCACTAGAGTGCTTTGGTTTTATAAAATATATTGTTGACTCCCTTTTTTCCTTTTATCCCACTAGAGTGCTTTGGTTTTACAAAATATATTGTTGCCTCCCCTTTTTCCTTTTTAACATTATGTTTAATTTGGAGAATGGCAAGGCAATCCACCTATGGTGTGTGTAGTGTGCTAAATATAAGATGTTTTTGAAGAAGCCCAAGGTCGGCTCATAATAATAATATTTATAAAGATAGTACTTAAATATTTTCCTTGCAACGGACGTTTTAATGAATTAATTAGCTCGTTAACTTAAACTTTTACATGGGTTGATATCGTACACATGCATTTCATCCCACTAGAATATGTAATAAAATATCATACACATGCATTTCAATTAATAATAGACCACATTTGTTTGAACATAGTGATATGTAATAAAATGTGGGCTAAATATGTAATAAAATGTAAAAATCAGGTTAAATTGAAAGGAGAAAAAAAATCCTACATTCAAATCTTCTTTAATTTGAGAAAAAAACAAAAAACACAAAATGAATTATGGCAGCAGAATATTGGAAAGTTATCCATCTAGTCGTATCCTTTTGCTCAACAACATTAGTATAGTGACTGTTATTTCATTGACATTTCATTTTCAAATCTTCTTCCTAAATCTTGTTCATTCTTTGAAAAATAAATAAATACATGAGTTAGCTTAAAAATCAAAATGGAAGAAACAAAAGGAGAAAAATATAAGCAAGAGGAAGAACAAGCAAAGCCGTAAAATCAAACCCAAAGGACCCACCATCATGTTTAAGATGAGGAAACACAACATAAATCCATGTTCATATTAGATTAGCACAAGTAGGAAATATTTTCTACCTTCCTACTTCAGCTTTTATGCACATCAAATTAGATTTGAGCTTGTGAGAAACTACAGTTTTGAATAATTTGCACATGCTAACGGTTTGATAATCTTAATTTTTCGAAAGTGGTCTACGTGAGTAGTTACCTAAAAAACTTCAAATTAGATGTCATGGCAATTGTCAAATTTAATGTCATACTCTACATTATAAGTCATCCACATAAATACGTCAGGTAGTCTTATTGTAATATATAATTCATGCAGGAACGATTTGGAAAAAAGGGTTAGATAAGATTTTTAAATATAACCAAAACAGTGAAATCCATGCTTTATATATATATATATATATATATATATATATATATATATATATATATATATATATATATATCAATGTTTTAAAACGCAAAAGGCGTACGCGAGGCGTTTTCGGGTCCGTGAGGCGAGGCGTAAGCCTCGACGCGTTGAGGCGTAAGCCTTTCAGGGAAAGATGAGGCGCAACACATATCCCGTTTGCTCATTTTTTTAACGAGCATGGACATTAACACATAATTAAAATAGCTCAAGACAGTGCACAACAGCTTAAAAAAAACAGAACAAATAATAATAATAAAAAAGACAGAACACACAGCAGTTTTAAAACAAAGACAGAAAAAAAAAAACCTCTCTTTCGAAATTGATTCAGGAATGGAACTCGATTTCATAACAGGAATCGATTTCGATTCCTGTTGTGGAATCGAAATCGATTCCTGTTGTGGAATCGAAATCGATTCCTTAACTGGAATCGAAATCGATTCCTTAACTGGAATCGAGCTCGATTTCAGGAATCGATTTCGATTCCAGTTAAGGAATCGATTTCGATTCCACAACAGGAATCGATTTCGATTCCTCTTTCAACTGATTTTTTTTTAAACAAACGCACGTCTCGGAGAGTTGAGGCTCTGAGGTGTGCGTTTTTGGCGATTTCCACGCCTCAAACCACTGAGGCGTAAGCCTCAGGAGGAAAACGCCTATTGAAGCACGCCTCCAGGCGTTTTAGCCACCGCCTCGCCTCGAGGTGCGCCTCAAGGCAGGCGCGCCTCAGGCGCGTTTTTTTAATACACTGATATATATATATATATATATATATATATATATATATATAACTTGCATTAAAACATCAACAAAACTAAGATTTAGGTTGTGTTTCCTCACCTTAAACATGATGGCCGGTCATTGGAGTTTGATTTTATGGCGTTGCTTGTTCTTCCTCTTTCTTATATTTTTCTCCTTTTTCTTATATTTTTCTCCTTTTGTTTCCTCCGTTTTGATTTTTAAGTTAACTCATGTATTTATTTACTTTTCAAAGAGTGGACAAAATTTAGAAAGAAGATTTAAAAACGAACTGTCAATGAAGTAACAGTCACTATACTAATGTTGTTGAGCAAAAGGATACGACTATATAGATAACTTTTCAATATCTTGCCGGCATATTTCTTTTTGTGTTTTTTGTTCCTCAAATTAAAGAAGGTTTGAATGTAGGATTTTTTTTCTTTCAATTTAGCCTGATTTTTACATATTTAGCCCACATTTTATTACATATCACTATGTTAAAACAAATGCAGTCTATTCTTAAGGCTACCAAAAGACTACCTACATTCTAAGGAATTTGATTCTTTTGAGATTAACATCAAAATAAAGAGCATCAGGAGTTTCCATGTACCTTAGGAGCTCTGTTGTAAAAGTCCTAAGTTTCCGTCTAGGCTCCATCTAGGTGCTTGGTCAGTTATACTGGCTAAGTACTTGCCTAATCAGTCTAGATGAGACATAGTGCATTATCTAAGCATATAAACAGGTTTATAACCACCATATGTAGGTTTGGTGCTTTTTATGCATCATAATGTTTGTTCCAACTTCCAAGTGATTTTGTTTTCAATGTCTCTTTAAGACCCATCCAAATTCATAACATCTCAATTTAACACTAAACAAAATACTAAAATTTCGTTCAAAATGCATGAGTTTTAAAAACACAATTTCAATTAATCCTCAATTAGTCTTCCTCAAAGCGGTTAATCTTTAGTCCATGCTTACCGTCTACCATCCATTTAGCGAGTTTTACACACTTGCTTAGGAGGAATAAGTCTGTCCTAAATTAATGAGAAAGCAAGTTGCGAGTAAGCAATACTAACATGTAAGCGATGCACATTAGGTACGATTTAAGTCGTGCATGCTATCACTCATTCTCAAAATAAAACTTACATCTCTTTAACTTTTTCGCAAGTCATAGCAATTTCCTAAACTTCATTGGGTTACATTTTCCATCTCAATCAGAACATGAAATCTTAAGACACATAGTCACTTTGTTTCTCTACTGTCACTTTAGAATCTCTGAAATTAGATGACATCTTCAAGTTTTCTTTCACAAAATAGATCCACGTCTTTCAATCGAAATGTGCAGTGAATGTGGGAAAATATTGATTACCTTCAATGAATATAGTCTGTGGCAGGTTTACGTTTACGTAAATCCATGTGAATCAATTTGGGAGTTGATGATGCATGTCATCATGCCATGATCTTTCAACAAGAGGATATGAATTTTTACGCATGTTTCATAAACGATTTGAATTTAGATGACCTTTGACGATGGTGTCAAAGTAGGAAAATCCTCATTTTTAGAAGTTAGTGGGAACATTCACCCTTTGTTTTTTTCTTCTTCTTTGTAATGACGTTCACATATTTCTTAAAGATGCTGCATGTGCCATTCGGATAAACAAGTTTGTAATATTTCATCCGAAGTTTGTTGACGCTTAACAAACTATGTTTAAGCCCTGATATGTAAGATACTAAGATTCATTGATCATGCTCTTTCTAGTATTGACACTGATAAGTTGAGTTCCTTTCCTTGTACCAAATCTGTTTTATTTATCCATTTTAACTTCATGTTGCATCAATCAGTTTAAAAGATGAAAAGATACTTTATATTTTCTATCATGCGGTTATTATACCAAAATTTCATCATACTCCACACCTTAATTGTTACATGCATAAAAGTAACACCATCGTACCCACTATAAAAACTCTTATGCATAAATGATGAATCACTTTGTTTCTTTATTCGACCTAATTCAACAAAATCTAGAAATATACTGTAGCATTCGTAGTTTAACATAATTAACTTCAAAGTACGGTAGAATATGCTGATCCTTGGTGACCAAAATTATCTGTTTGTCCACTTCCTCTGTTTCCTCCTTGCGCTTGAATGTGGTGAGAGAACCAATTTATCAATTTTCAATATCAACATTTTTTGCTACAACTCTTTGCCACTACCACAATGTAATCCACCTCTTTCATCATCTCCAAAACCACTATGAAAATATAGTTTTATTTGAAACACTTGATCAAAAGAAGAAGTAAAGGTGATTTTTTTATGCCAAGTTCACGAGAAAAAAGAAAATCTATCTTTCTACCGACAAAGCCGTTATACCATTTGGCTTTTCATTCGGCATGATCACGTTGCTATATTTGAAATATATTTTCAGCAGCTATTTAATCTCTAAGTTTTTCTCCATTCAGATACATCTGATTTTAAATAGAAATGGTTTGATTGAAGCATTCCTTGCTTTGTTTTATTCATATGTTGTGTACCAGACTCACTTCTAACAGTGTCTAGTCTCATCGTTTTTGGTTTTCATTATTCTTTATAATATGTTGCTAGTATATCTCATGCTTCCTTGTTGAAACCGCGTTGGGAACTTCTCAAATACTTTGACTGGTCGATAAGCATAGCGTGTCTTGTTTTCTTTTGCATATATTTTACAGCTGACCTGTTGCAGAGTCATGTTTTCTTAATTTTCTGGCTCTATTCCATTTCTAGTCTTTCATAAATTTTGCAATCCATATAATCCGTTGATAATAGTTTTTACATGTGAATTAAGGGTAATTGTGGCTATAACTTGTTACTACTCGGCATCAGCTCTAATGCTACTGTATAGGAGAGTAAGGGGGAACACACACACACACACACAGTGACACACACACACACAGTGACACACACACATGATTTAAAGATGAACAAATATTTTAAAATTGAGGAGGGTTATATGGCACCCTTCTTTTGTGGCACCTCTTTTGCACCTCAATAATAGTCACTCGTTTATAATTAAATAAGTTAGTGGGGGAAAGAGTTAGCGGAAGGAGAGAGAAATGAGAATGTGTGATGGAAATCAGAAGGCTATAGGAATGCTACAGTGTTTGAGTGCTCTTGATCGTCTCTCTTTAAAATTACCATGCAGAACATGTATTTATCGATGTAATAATTTCACACCTTTTAGTGTGAATGACTTCCTGACAACGTAATAACTTCACACTATTATATGATAACTTTATGGATGACAAAGTTATAATTCCAACACCTCCGACACTACATAAATGGAGGGGAAACTCAAATCTGTTTGCCGTTTTGATTTTACCCTCGTCATACAAAGGAAAAACTTGTTAGTTTATGAAGGAATAAACTGATAAGGGATATCAAGATTACAATATCGTCTTTCATCAACTATGACCATTCATATTAATTGTAGACTATGCAACCTGATGTTTTTTTTAAGGATTATATGCCTAAATCATTGCAAAATTCTCAAAGAAAAATCTGACACTTGTGATCCTGCAGGTGTTAGAACACGATAGCACAAATGTACCAGTGCTAGTACAGCGTGCACTTCTATACGAGAGTACAGAAAAATACAGACTTGGGGCCGATGATTTGAGGACAGTTTTGAAGATCGATCCTACTAATAGAGTTGCCAAGAGCACCATTCACAGGTTGAACAAAATGGCTGCCTGAAAGGAGAGTTTCAGAAATCATTAGTTTGATCTCTTTGCATACACATGGTAGTATTTTGGATGTCTGTTATACCTTTTCAAATTCACAGATACTGAGAATAATGATATATATGCTTGGAAACATTGGCTTGTGTACTAGACTTGCGATTTTAGAATCATTCTATATGCGTGGTGTATAA